>JAMXBC010000001.1:99669620-109669620 GCA_024138005.1 Lumnitzera racemosa
TAATTATTCAAGTTTTTAAGTTTCTCACAATTATTTTTTGTTTTGAGTTAGGTTTCGATTCAGCTTCTAAATTAGGATCTAGTTTACCTTTTGGTTACCCTTCACTTATAATTCTTATAAATGTCTTCTAACTTTTTTTCTCATAATTTATTCAAATAAATATAACTTTTGGTTCAGATTTTTGGTCAACTCTCTAATATACTTTTATTAATCCTAATTATGATTTCTTCTTTTAGTTACTGTTTTATTTATAAACTCTAAGTATTTCTCCCTAACTAATATATAAAATTTATCTAACTATTATTAAGTATCTTAAATCTTTGTTTTAGTCCCTCATTTATATTTTGATCGGTACGATACACTATATTTTTAATTTAACTACTGAATTAGCTCTTAATGTAGGAATAACCAACATTTTTCATATAAATTCATAAATTTAAAATCCAATTCAGATTTGTATAATTTTCATAATATCATAATATTATAAATTTTAACTTAGTATTTCCTACTTATTTAATTTCCTTCATACACATATTATCTATTATTACATAATCCACCCTTTAACAATTATTTAACATTTCGAACACTACAAATATCATCATTCGTTATCCAATAACATATCAAGATGTTTAATTATATCCTAAATCAAAATTTATATCTACTTAAACCTAAACCACAAAATTGGTTTAAGTATTTCCTTTTATCTACATATTTTGCTACATAATATGCATATTATGTACAATTAAAATCTTAAATGCCACAAATACTTTCCTACATCAGCAACCAACATCTAAGGATACCTAATTACATAATAAATCAAAATTTCACCAAATTAACATTAAATTACAAAATTAAGCCCAAATATTGTCTTTTTATGTATGATTTTAAGGCCTAAAAATGAAATAAATTTTTAGAAAATTAATTTTTAGCAAAACTCTTCATAGTACGATCATAAACACTCTAAATAGTCTACAAAAAAATTTTGAAGTCAAAACTACATCACTAATATTATTTAAATTGAAATAAAAAACTAGCTCGGATTTAATCATTTTTTAAGAGCAATATATACTGAGACTTAAATTTATCAAATTGATATTTTTTCCTAAATCTACATACTAAAATATTCTAAAATACTAAATTTCATAATTTTCTATTATTATTTGATATTTTTAATAAATAAAAAAAATTGGAAGAGAAATTGTAACTCACAAGTATTACTAGCTCCGGCCACCATGGCCTTATCAGCTCCAGCCATCTTGTTAGCTATGGCGACCATGGTCTTGTCAACACCACTAGTTATGGGGTCTACAGTGTAATGGCCAGTTTGGTTTCGTCCCAAGTACTATTTAGGTGTGGATTCTCCCATAATGCCTTAAATAAACATTATTTTGTATATTTTTGGTAAAATTAGTTTCTCTTTTCTTCTCAACTTCTCTCTACTTTTTGCTAAACTCACAACTAACCAAAATGAATTTTGGAAGGGGTTTGCTAAATTTATAAAGGTGGTTAGTGTTTTCTTTAATTTTACTTATGACAAATATCTCTTATCTTCTCTCTTTTTTACTTTCTATTTTTCTCAATTTTATTGGATAATTTTCGTCTTTAATTTTCAACTTTCCATGCCTATTTCCAAATCATTCCACACTTCTCATGAATTTTTCTTAATTTTTATAAATTTCTTTTAATTAATTAGCATTATTTTAGCATATTCTAAATAATTTAAGTAATTCCACGTATTTTTACCTACACATAAATATATATATGATACAAATAAATACTATTAAATATTATTTATATTATTTTATGATTTTTAGTGTGTATATAATTTATCTTTAGCAATTCGTTAATTATCAAAAAAAAATTCGCATTTCTGATAAATAACAAGTAATATATATATAATTTAATATTATAATATTTAATTATTTATTTTCCTAAATCTAAATCCAAGGGATTACTTTTAGTAATATTTCTAACTTTGTTATAAAATTTGAGCTTAATCAAATAATTTACGCGATCGCCCCAAATTTTATAACTCATTTTTGAATTGATCAATCATAAGTTAATCATTAATTTTTGTAAGAACCTCATAAGAGTTGTCTCCAAGTTCCAAGATTCACCTAGTTTTCCATATATCTAAGCTTAAGAAAGCTAATGGAGATCACGTAAATCAAGTTCCTTTACCATAGGACTCTACAGATAAAAGCCTATTATCTTACCTATGACAATTTTGGACTTAAGAGTGGTCAAACAGTAGGGAAAAGAAATTAAGTAGATTTTGGTGCAGTGGTAAGCCCTACCTATAGAGGATGCCTCTTGGGTAGATCTACAGTAGTTCATCATCAACTACCTTACTTTCAACCTTAAGGATAAGGTCGATTTTCCAATAAGGAGGGAATTTGTTATGAATGTTCGAAGGCTGAAGCATGTACCAAAATGGCCAAACAAATTTAGAGATTATATTTGAATTTTCAGGAGTTGCATGTGTGTATAATATTAATAACAACAAAGGAGTTATAGATATTACAACATACATTTACGAATATAGTTATACAATTAAGGTTTCTAACAGAATCTAACTACAAAGAGCAAATACATATAAATAGTAGAATAAGTGGTGTAGAATATGTATTTTTTTTTATTATTATTATGTTACCAAGCTTAGCCTTGTAAGGAGTTTACTAGTACTTGAAGTCCAATATATATTCTTCTTGTTCATTTAAAGTACCTCGCAATATAGAAAGAAATTTATGAAACTATTAGTAACTATGAGTAGATCAAAACATATAAAACACAAATCTGGTTTTAGATTGTAAAAGCTTAGTTTGATTTTTGAAAGATTCAAACCCTAGATCTCGAGAAGACATTGTACAAGAAAAGGATTCTAGAGAGTATGACAAAAAAATAAAGTTAAGAGAGAGAATATTACCTAAAGTGTCTAAGGAGTCTGCATATGAGAACCCTAATATTTTAGTTAGACGAACGTGGCCATTTGAGTAGATTAGGCCCTAAAGCGTAGGCTTGTTATGGTCCTATGGAAAGATGACAATGGTAAAATAGTAGTGCTTCGCATAGTCTCTAAATAAATCTGCATCGAGCAAAGGTTTATAAAGGGAAGATTTGCAAGTTTAATATGTAACACCTATGAAGATTGCCATTTATAGCTAGTTTAGCCTTAACAATTCTACGAGAGGGCCATCTATGATGGTTTCAACAATACATGCTCCTTCAATAAGAATGGTTAAGGAATCATACACTTTGATAGGAATCAAGCAATTGGGCTTTTAACCCGTAACCAAGTCAGAAGACTATAAGAACTAATGCAACGAATCCTCCTACTCCAACTAACCTTTATCAAGGTCAAGATGCTCCTTGTTGCCGAGGTCGAACTACTCTTTGTTGCCGATTAACTCCATATGTTGAGTCGAATGATGGCATACCTCTTGGAAATCATCTACCGACTTGATGAAAGCTTTGCTAACTACTTGGCCTTCCCATTCACTCCTACTCAATATGCCTGAACTAGTCCCCTTAGCTCCGTAACATTTGTGTTGAGATGATGAGAGACCTTACATATGTTTGTAGCTACTCTTCTTCGGCCGAGCCAACATCTATCCAGAGTTCCTACTCGGTTCCCCTGCTTAGCACCTCAGCTCAGCATAAATTAAGCTGATCGTATAAAATTGTCGTTTTTAGCAAAAAGCCATCTACCCATAGCAAGCTACAGATCTGAGTAACCATGTGCTAGAATCCTCTATGCAGATTATTCATTTTAGTTAAATTTTCCCATTACACCCTTTATTATTCCTTATACATTACTTGATATGGATTCCATGGATGAATACACGGGCCTAATATCATGCATAACCAAAAGGGTAGATTCAGGCCACGAGATGGCTTTAAGAGTAAATGATAGTCTAAGGTAAGCAAGGTTTCCCGTGTACCAACGATGGATATGATACATCAATACCTCGCACGAACTCAGGTCACACTTGATATGATACACAAGTATGGTCGAAAGTCACTTATCACTATTCCATGCTCAATGAGTTAGATAAGAGTAGCTCAAGAGTACGCAGAAAAACACTTAGCTAAAGAGGGAGTAAAAGTTCAGTGTATTCTATGTATGATGATGTGGCTATTACATTATACGAGTATTTATAGTACCCAGTTAAGCTAAGTCCTAAATTATAGAAAAAGGATAATAATTTATAAGGAAAATACGAAATCATGTAAAAAGAATATTTACTATCAAGAAGGACAATACAGATATCAGAAAAAGACAACGCGTGCATAATTCTGCTCATTCTATAATCCCAACAACGTTGCGAGTCATATAGGGGTAGGCCTTGATCAAGTCTAGTCGGCATTGGTAGGTCAACAACTCTAATTGTTAGGACTAGATAGGGGTTGGTTCACAGATGACTTACACTCAGGATTGGCCTTGGATGGTTAGCTCTTAACAGTTGTTAGCTCAGCCTCGGCGCTGGGGAGATTACTATATCCAGATTTGGTGTTTGGATTGGTACGTTGCGGAAGGGTCGGCTCAACATGTTGGCTTATCACTTCGGCAATCTCTTAGAGAGTGTAGAGAGAAAAATAGCTCGATAGATCGGATTAAGGTATACATTATTCCTTGATGCTTAACTCACCTTAGACAACTTAGTGAACCATCTAAGAAAGCCCTCAAGTTTAAGAACGTATGATCGACCCTTAATCCCTATCATCCCTTTTGGGTTATTTGAGATTTGAGATCAAATCCGGTTCAGCTCCAAGTTGCTTGTCCTTGGGAGTGTAAGGTTGGAGATTAGTAATGTTAAGGAGTCTGAGACTCCATACCCCTCAGGTAATTCCATCCTGTAGGCATTAGGATTGATCCTTTTAAGCACTTTGAAAGGTCTATTGGCTTTGGGAGACAACTTACTCTTCCTCAAGTTTGGGAATAGTTCCTTGCTGAGATGTATCTAGACCAAATCACCTTATTGAAATTCCCTCTTCTTTCGTCCTCGACTTCACTTCTCAAGCTTAGTATTAACTCAACTTAATTGTTTTACAACCTTCTAGTACATGGCTTTAATGGCTTCAACTCTTTCAAGGCTGGCCGATCATCATCAGGCATCTGCTAGGATGCTTGGTCCATCAAGAACTTGAGGTTGAACCCATAGGCGACCTCAAATGGAGACGTATTTATTATGCTGTGGGTAGTCCTATTGTAAGCAAACTCAATGATTAGCAAGCATAGATCCCAGTTAGCCGTGTTTTGTTCGATAATAACCCACAGTAAAGTTCCTACGATTCTATTAACAACTTTAGTCTATGGATGGTAGTACGTACTGTACAATAGCTTGGTTCCCATTCACCTCCACAATATCCTTTAGAAGTAGCTCATGAACTTTAGGTCTCAGTCCAAAACAATGGTCTTGGGAACTCCATAAAGCTTGATTACTTCTTGTAAGAAAAGAAAAGAGATAACCGAAGTATCTTTAGTTTTGAAACAGGGTACAAAATGTGACATCTTACTAAATTGATCCACAACCACCATAATAGAGTCCTTTTCTTAGGACATCAATAGTAATCCTAACATGAAGTCCATATTCAGCTCAAACCATGGTTTGGTTGAGATCAGCAGGGTTGTAGTGTCCTTACTCGACTTGGCTCTTTGCTTTTTGGCAAGTCATAGACTTTTTTAGTACAAATTGGACATCTGTCTTCATTCTTGGCCAAAAGAATCTAGAGAATAGTACCTCATAGGTTCAACGCTGGTTAAAGTATCCTATCAATCCCCCTTTATGCGTCTCATGCACTAGCAATTCTCTAGTGAAACAGGTCAAGATACATAGCCTTCCCTTCCTAAATAAGTATCCATCTTCCCTATGATAGCCATCTATTGTTCGTTCTTCCTCATATTGGATGTAGATAGGACCAAAATGAGGGTCCTCAACATAAATATTATTTATGATTGAAAAAACAAGTAACCTTATTTGTAACTTGGTCAGGAGGATATGTCGTCTTAATATGGCATTTGCCACTACATTATTTCCTCCATTCTTGTATTTTACAACATAAGAAAAACCCTCCATGAACTTGACCCATTTGGCTTGTCTCTAGGACAACTTTGGCCGACTCTTTAGATATCTTAAGGGTTTATAATTGGTGTAGATCACAATTTCCTTGGGCAACAGATAATGTTTTCAATAACTCTTATTTTAAATACATTTCACATGGTGATTTTATAGTATTTCCCTTATATCTTTGGTTTTCTTTAAAGAAATTGATACTTAATTGAGTAAAATTTTGATTTCAAAATTTGAACGCGTTATCAGATTGAAAACGAAGAAAAGGAATCAAGTTTCACTCAATTTGGAGTTCAAATGAATGAGTTATGAAATTTTAAAGTTACATAGACAATAGAATTTTTAGTCAAAAAGTTATACAGTTTGGGACACAACTGTGTCATCAGGCTGTGTCCATGCAAGAAGATTTGCCAAGGTCAGTAAGTTACATGACTTGGGGACACAGTTGTGTCCCAAGCTGTGTTTAGTGACGAAAAAAGAAACCTTATAATATATTATGAAAGGATATACTAAGGTTTCGCACATAACTTTAGACATTCAAAAGAGAAGAGACTTGAAGAAAATGAGGAGCAAAAGGTGAAAGCAACTCTCAACTTCAAGATTGAAGGGATTTATCATCAACAAAAGGGGTTTTTCATGTTTTATTTCTTGATTTTGTTGTAATTCATTTTTAGTTCCATTATGATAGCTTAAGATTCTTGTATTTAGGATTGTAGAACCTAAGGTTTCGTGTGACTATTAGATTTATTGATAATTTTCAATAAAGTTTCTATCTTTTCTTGATTCAGTTATGTTATTTAATTGTTAATTGATATTTCTAGGCTATTAATCTATGATATTAAGCATGATGATTGAAAAATCACATGTGTAATAAAATCTTGACATAATTGGAGAGAATTACCTGTGTACTTAGAGATAAGATACATGTTTCTTCCGGAAAGTTGTTCTTTTGTGTGGGAATTCATTATACATTAATGTGATTTTAAATTATATTACTAAGTGAAGAGATTCCGATAAATAATTTAGGATTAGAGTTAATATGCTTGAGAAAGGTATTAACTTTAATTGTAAATCCCCCCGGTCAAGAATAATAGAGATTGAATTGGATATATTTTAAGTGGTCACATGTTAAATACTAGGGGAAATAATTCTTAAATACGTTATTTGCATTCTTGAAGTCGTTCTTAATTTTGTTGCTTTCTAAATTACTTAATCAAGTCTCATAATTAGGTTAGTTTGTTAATTTTAGTACTTTTAATTCATTCAACTCATCACAATTTTCCGGTTAGATAATAGAGCTAAGGTTAATATTAGTACTCGGGGTCTCTGAGAGATCGATTTGGACTCACATCCGCTATATTAAAACTGATAGGTGCACTTGCCTTGTATCAAGTTTTTGGCACCGCTGCCAGGAACTTTCAATATTAAGAACACTAGTTGCTTTATTACTTTGACAATTTTTTTTTTCTCTCTCATTTGTTTTCATTGTTTATTTTTATTACCTAGAGCTGCAATTGATTCTATATTTCTTGCCCTTGTAATGCATGGCCCGAAGCAACTCGAAAGATTTGGTAGAACCTAAAATTGAGAAAACTATCCTTCAAAATTTGAGATTGCGACCTAGACAAACTGTGGCTACCATAGAAGATGAGTCAATCGTTGAGATTGAGGAAGAGGGTGAAGAGGCCAACACTAAATTCATCAATCAAGAAATTCTACCACACATAGCTAACAACGGTAATGAAGCAGATCAGACTATGTCCAACTATTTAAGGCCTACACTTACAAGAGCTAACTCTAGTATTACAAGGCCAACTGTCGTGGATAATAAATTCTAAATTGCACCAAACATCATTCAAATGGTGCAACAATATGTTCAGTTCGATGATCTCCAAGATGAAGATCCTAATGCTCACATCTCTAGCTTTTTAGAGATTTATGATACATTTAAAATCAATGCAGCCATGGATGATGCCATCCGACTGTATCTATTTCCTTTTTTCTTAAGGGGTAGAGCAAAGCAATGGTTGAACTCCCTACCATGAAATTCAATCACAACTTAGAATGAATTGTTAGAGAAATTTTTGGAGAAGTATTTCCTACCTACGAAGACCACTAAACTTCGAAATGACATTTCTTGTTTTGCCTAATTAGAAGCGGAGACTTTATATGATACTTGGGAGCAGTTCAAGGACTTGCTTAAGAGGTGCCCATATCATGGCCTCCCACTATGGATGCAGATTCAGACCTTCTATAATGGTCTCAATTTATCTACAAGACAGATAATTGATGCATCCGCAGGAGGTACTTTGAACACAAAGACACCCAAGCAAGCACAAAACCTGATTAAAGGAATATGGATGAACAATTATCAGTGGGAACTAGAGCTAAGCAAAAGGTTATGGGAATTTATGATGTGGACTTAACCATTGCTCTAGCAGCCAAGGTAGATCTATTGAGTAAGAAGATTGATGCACTCTCTGTTGGCCCTTAACAAGTACAATCAGATGTAAGTGACTTTAGCATGTAAGGTTATAGAGCACAAGAACAATTGGAACAAGTGGATTGTGTAGGAAATCTACCTATGCAACAAAATAACCCTTGCAGCAACACTTATAATCCTAGATGGAGGAATCATCCTAATTTCTCATAGGGAAACCAAAACCAAGGCCAACAGAAGACCAACTTTAGCGCACATGGATTTCAAAGACCATTACCACCTCCTCTTTCTTAAGAAAAGAAGTTTAGTGTGGAAGAAATTCTCACGAAATATATTCAAGGCAATGAGGCTCGGCTATCCAATATTGAATCATAGTTAAGAAATCAAGAGGCTTCCAATCGTAATCTTAAGAAGCAAATTGGACAACTTGCAAAAATAATCTCTGAAAGGCAACAAGGGATACTCCCAGGGAATACTGAGGTCAATCCCAAGGAACATGTTGATGCTGTGACATTAAGAAATGGTAGAAAACTACAAGTGGAGAAGAAGGATGGTGAGGAAGTAGTTGAGAAAGAAGTAGAAGTCAACCGTAAGGAAGATGCAAAGATACTAAAATAAAAAGAAAGTATGGAATCACCGAAAGTGAAGGAGTACAAGCCTCCCATCCCTTACCCGCAGCGCCTTAAGCAAAGTTACACTGATCAGAATAAGTAATTCGATAAATTTCTTGATGTTTTCAAATAATTACACATTAACTTACCTCTTGTTGATGTCATCTTGCAGATGCCAAAGTATGTGAAATTTCTAAAAGATCTTCTATTGAACAAGAGGAAGTTGGAGTAGCTTACAACCGTCACATTGAACAAGGAATGCTCAGCACTTCTCCAGAAAAAACTACCACAAAAATTAAATGATCTAGGGAGTTTCATTATTCCTTGTATGCTTAGCAATTTGTTAGTAGATAATGTTTTAGAAGACTTAGGAGCTAGTCTAAATTTGATGTCATATAAATTGTTCAAAAAGCTAAGGTTAAGAGAACTTAAATTAACGCGCATGAGTCTTCAATTAACTGATAGGTACACTTACCATGTATCAGTTACCATACTATTAAGGCTCAAATTAAGGTGTAGAACTCCTTATCATAAATAAAATAGTTGAATATAGCCCCTTGAAGTTTCTCACTGAAGTAAGCAATAAGTCGATCTTCTTACATTAACACAGCACCTATACCTAGTTTGAATGCATCATACTCTACTTCAAACACTTTAATATAGTTTGGTAGAGCTAAGATGGGGACTTTAGTTAGTGTAAGCCCTAAAGTTAAGCCAAATGACCGTAGGATTGAATTTAGTACATAAAGTTTAGAATGATCAGTTAAAGAATCTGATCAAACCTAAATTATAAATTATAGGTAGAAATATTAGTAAAAATGATTCCATAAACTTAAATTTAAGAAAATAAGTAATAAAATAGGAGACTATAAAATTTTCAAATTTTAAGTATAATAATTGTTAATTATAAAAAAGGCAAAAAGTATCATCTAATAACTAATACATTACTAAAGATAGATTATATGTATCTAAAAATTATAGAATGACCTAAATAATAATTATAAATGTTTACATGTAACCCATATGTATTTTCGTGTAGATAAAAATATGCAAAATTACTTAAATTAGCTGGAAACTTATTAAATAATTATAGAAAAATATTAATTAATTAAGAAAAAATCAGAAAAAAAAAGAGGAATAAGGAATGATGTGTATTTAGTCGTGGTAAGTCAAGAAGTGAAGAAGAAAATTAACTAATCAAAACCAAGCAACACAAAAAGCAAAAATTAAGGAATTTGGGTAATGTCTTATCCAATTAAATGCATAATAATTACTACAAAGCTCTATAAATAGGAAGAAAATTAAAGAACTCATTTGGACAATTAGAAGTTAGAAAAAATTAAGAACGCCGAAAATTGAAGAGGAAAATTAGGGTTTAGGAAAAAATTAAGGACATCTATGCAGTAAGAGCTAGTGAATCAAACCCACACACCACTACTACCTAGGACCGAGCCACCACCATCACCTCACTCCAAACCCACCGCCTGAACCGGCCAACGCATCTGGACCGGTATTGAAAGCCCAAAAGCCACTAGACCGAGTAAGTCTCTCTTCTGCTCCGATTTTATATAATTTTTTAAAATTATTTATTTTGCCTAGAAAATTATGAAATTTATTATTCTAAGGTTTTATTGTATGTAGATTTAAGAGAAATAGTGATTAAGTTTAATTATGTTTGAAAATATAATGTTCTTAATAAATTAAGTAAAACCGATAATGATTAGAATTAGAAATAAGTAAGCTTAAGAGTGTAGTTTGGAGCTCAAATTTTTTTTTTTTGTAGAATGCTTAAGTGATATAGAATAATGCTATAAAGCCATTTTTATAAAATTAATTTTTGAAATTTTTAAGTAAATTTTTAGCCTTAAAATGATGGGGAAATTGGGTATTTTTGGGTTAATTAGGTTATTAAGTAATTAATTACTTATTTAGATAGTAAGGAGATGTTTAGGGATGTTAATCTCTAATGTGGAAACCTAATCCTAGCCTTTGGAGTGTTAAGTGTGATTAATATAGGATTTATGTAGTAATTATAGGAAATTAGGAATATGTGGAATTAGAAATTTAATAAATATGAAAAATTAGGTTTATTTAGATAATATAATAATAAAAATCAGCATATACTAAATCTGAAACAAAATTTAATTTTAGGTAATTGTATAAAAAATGTAAGATTTTCTCACATCGGGAATAAATCCGGTACTCTATTTAAGATTAGAGTGTACCAAACAGTTTAGAACACTAAATTAAGACTCAATATAATATTTGAATACTCGATCTTAATGTGATTAATTTTACATTAAGATTCGAGTATATTTAAGGTTCTAGAATCAAAACTGGAATCTAATTTAAAAACCAAACCTCGAAATAAAGTAGAATGAATTATCAGTAAATAATAGGTATACATGGAGAAATGAATTAAATTATAACTTAGAATATGAATCATTAAAGTATAAGTGCTAAAAAGACCTATTTGTATTATAGGATATTCAGAGAAAAACCGACTTGCAATTAAGTGATCGAGCGACTGAGAATTCCAAGTAAGTTGGATTATTACTTACTGTATTAGATTACTATTTTATGGTACTCGGAGACTTAGGATTATGTATGATTATGATTACAAGTAATTTATGCATGTGTTTGAGTATCTGAATTCGTGTTGAAATTTGTAATGTAATTGATTTTGTGTTATGACTGGATTGGTGTGAAATTATTTAAACACCCTAAATGGAATTTAATCTTATTTGACTTTAATGACCTAAATCGTCATACATTGCAACCCTTTAAGGGATCATTAGGATTCTCCAACCAAATACCGACACCTTCGATAAGGATAGCGCTGGATAGCAATTGGTCTTTTCCTCATCCTTAGCCGAACTAAGTGATAGGAGAGGAGGTCACGATGAGGATTAAGGCATTGGTTTGAAGGATAGTCTTATGAAGAGCAGTGTCTCCATTGCACAAACCTGAGGGTTAACCTATTAAGACCAAGTCGCTATGTAAAAATTAAAAAAAAAAACTAATAAGCCTTTATTTTTATAATTTTTTATAAAAATGAAAAAGCATGTAAAAGATGTTAAAATGCAGAAAAATGAATTTTGGATTATTTTTTATTGCGAAATTTCCCTAAAAATGAAAAGAAAACAAAAATATTTTGCAAATTTTATAGTCACTTCGAAAGTACCTACATATCCACTAGTTGGAATCAAACCAACGTAGTCCTTTTTTTTCTTTTTTATAGAAAAGATTTAGTGAGTTGATTCTTTTTAATTTGAAAACTGAACCAGATTTATATTATTTAATAATTTATTATAAAAAAATCCTAAAAATATCTAATCTTGTAAATCTAATAAAAAGAAGCCTAACTAACTAAATCTTTTGAAAATACTTCAATTAAGATTTTTATTAAAAAAAACATTACATACCAAAAATTGATTTTTCTAAAACCCTATATGCAAGATTTATGTTAATCTACGATTTAGATATGTAATTTAAATACATATATTCACTAAAGATATGAATCTCAAAAAAGATATGCAACTATATCTAAAAAAAATGTAATTTTATAAAAGAGATGTAAGGTGCAATTTAGATACATGTTTTCACCAAATATATGAATCTCGAAGAAGATACAAAACTATATCTAAAAAAAATGTAATTTTATGAAAAAAATGTAAAATGTAAAATGCAATTTAGATATATATCTTCACTAAAAATATGAATCTCGAAGAATATATATAGCTATACATAAAAAAAATGCAATTTTATGAAAAATACATGAGATACAATTTAGATATATATTTTCACCAAAGATATGAATCTTGGAGAATATACATAACTATATATAAAAAATGCAATTTTATGAAAAAGATGTAGGATGCATTTTAGATATATATCTTCACTAAAGATATGAATCTCGGAGAAGATATGGCTATATCTAAAAAAATGCAATTTAGACTAAAAAAATGCAAGTTAACTAAAAACATGAAATTTATCTAAAAAAATAACTTATCTAAAATTTTATAAATTTATAATTTATGTTTATATTATTAAACAACCTGTACTAAAAAATAAGTTAGCAAAATAAAGTTATTAATTAAAAATAAAAATAAATAAATAATTAAAGCAATTTACCCAATTACCTAAGCGGAACGGGTCCTGTATTTGATTGTACTGAACATACGTAGACTTGGACATATGTATGAAGTGCTAATCGTGAGTGACTATCGTGTGTGCTGTTGTATGGATGTGGACGTGTGTGTTACTACGTGGAATGGACCATAAGATGGGTTGTGGACGTGAAATGTGTGTGTGTACTAGTCGAGGAGTGGATTGTGTAGTACGGTGAGTTGTACATGTGTATAAGTGAATGTGCCATGCCATGTATATGGGTGAATGTGTCGTGAGTGTGTAAGATTGTGAGGGATGGAGTGTAATGTGTATGGGTGAATGTGTTGCATAGTGTGTATGGGATTATGAAGACTAGAGTAACGTGAGCTATAGTGGAAATTATGCGTGTATTGACCATGAAAACATGTATGTGCGGTGAAGTGATGGAGTATAGAAATTAGGTATAGAAATTGTATAATTAGCTTGATGTATGAGTGATTGTAATTGTGAAACGTATATTTTTTACAGCCAAATGTCTATTATTTATAAACTATAAACTTAAATCTTTTGAATCTTTTTGTTTAGAAGATTCAATCTTAACAAATCTAATCTTCACAAGATACAATAATACTCGATTTGGATTTTTTAATTTCATTTAAGATTCAATCCAATCCATTTTCAAGATCAAGTTTCTAGAAATCCATATTTCATTTGGTCTTTCTATCTTGAGATGGACTTAGCCCAACTTAATTAACCACAGCTAATAACCCTTTTAACAAATCCTAAATCTTTTTTAACCCAGTTGAAATATTCAAAATTAACCAAAGTCCATATTCATGAGTTCAAATGTGATCGAACTTTTTTTAAATAGCATTTTTTTTTTATAAAGCCTAAAAGACTCTAAATTTACTTAATCACATGTATATATTCTATTGTAATCTAACCTAACCTTAAATGACTAACTGACTTGATTAAAATACTTTTGACACTTTGTATTTTTATTTTTTAATTTTCGTATTTTATTTATTTATTTATTTATTTTCAGTTTTTTCCATTTTATATTTATTTTTCTATTTTTTCTAATTTTTATTTTTATGTAAACTTAGCTCAAAAGTAAAAAGAGACTAAAATTAAAATAACGAGTGATAAAAATAAGGCGTCTACATAAATATCTACCGTACATATAGCCGCATACAATTAATTATCATCATCAATATACTAGCTCTTTTTCCTCTTGTGGACTTAGCTCTCGTTACCTTGTTTACTTACACTTTACTCTTATCCTAACTCTTAAGCAAAACTAGATGATAATTAACCTCATCGGACCAACTTGTACATCATATCAAGCTATATTGTAAGTCCTTAGAAGTTTCATAGGGGTATTATATTTCTTGGAGTTGTTTATGGGTTTACTTACTCTTTTCTTACTTTTACTATTTTCTCGCACCCTACCCATCACTTATTTTAAACTTTTGGCAAGCTTGAACCCATCCTTACAACTAGCCTTCTCTACCCTTAGCCTTAAGCCGCATCATCTTGGTATCAGAGTGGAGGTTTCATTTGGGTAAATTGTGCTTAAGGATTTGGAAAGTAGTTCTTGTTATCTTAGTGTATAGTAGTTGTGGAAAGGATTGTTGAAGCATTTTGAGCAAGCGATAGGTTATAGTAGTTTGTTCTCGAAGTCCTCTGTTTACACCTTATTTTAGGTGTGTGAAAACAGAGCAATTTTTTATGTTAATTTAGCTACTGGTTTGCAGGTTATTAAGCTTTTGATTTGAAGAGAGTATGTGTTAGGAACGACAATAGTGGTTTTATCTACCATAGCCAATAATCCCAAGGCACCCTTAAGAGTACTTACAAGAAACTTGATGAGGTAGCCAACCTCCTTGTAGATTTGACTGGAGTTGTTCACGGATTAGCCTATCAACCCATTAAGGCCATACATAACACCTCTCACGTTACTCGACCTGTTAGAGGTTAAAATCCCACTCCAGAAGTTCGAGGTGGAAGAGTAGGTAGACAAGTGAGAAAAAAGGATTAACTTAGGAGAAATGAATGATGTTAAGGAAAAAGAGTACCAAGAAGAAGAAGAGCGAGCTTAAGTACCCCAAGCCGCTGATCATGTGAAGCTTCAAATCCTAAGCTTCAATGGGTCTAGAAGTACAGACGATTATTTGGATTGAGAGGAGAAAGTACAATAATTTTTTAGTTATTATCAATATGAAAACTACAAGAAAGTAAGGACTGTTACTATCAAGTTCTTAAGATACGCCATAATATGGTAGAAGAATTATCAAGTCATGAGATGACGAGAGGAATACTGAGAGATTAATACTTGGCTTAAGATGAATAGAATACCTAGAAACAGATTTGTACCAAATACCTATCTGTAAGACACTTTTACTCGGCTTTAAGAGCTGAGACAAGGAAGTTGAGCTGTCAACAAGTATCTTTAAGAGTTCCAAATGCTCATGGTTCACTGTAAAGTGGAGGAACCATCAGCAAGAACAATTTCCAGGTTCCTTACCGGGTTAAGAGGTGATATCTGAGACATTATGGAACTCTAACAATTCATTACAATGGATGACACTATATGAATAGCCCAATGAGTAAAGAGGTAAGGAAGAAATAGAATGCTGACTCGACCAGGAAGGTAGATGTCTGAATTGAATAGAAGGGCCGACCTGATCATAACATGCCGACTTGAACACACGAAAAAGGGTAGGGATTTGGTAGAAAGATGAGCCAGATCAAGTACTTCAAGTGTCAAGGGTTTGGACATATAGCTATTTAGTTTTCGATTTGAAGGACTATCATCATTAAGGGAGACCCCGAAACTTAAAGTAGACAGTATTGATGAGGAACTTAAGGAAAAGACTCTTGTAGAGAAAAAAACTTCTCAAGAAAATGAAGTAGTGGAGGAAAATTTGTTTGCCAAGGACTTGGATCAATCGATCCTAGTTATCCAACATACAATGAGTTTAGAACCCTCACACGAAGAAGAGTAGAGAGAGAATTTGTTTTATATCACATGCAAGGTAAACGATCAGCTCTATGTCCTCATTGTAGATAATGGTAGCTATGCTAGTGTAGTATCAACCAATCTAATTATGAAGTTGAAGTTGCCAACTATTGCACATTCGAAGCTGTATAAGTTGCATTGGTTGAATAAGAAAGGAACACTATATGTCACTCAGCAAGTATTATTATCGATCACGATTGGGAACATTTTGATGACATTCTTTGTGACGTGCTGCCCATGTATGTATCATATGTACTGTTAGGCCGACCTTAGCTTTATGGTTGAAGAGTTATTTATGATGGATATAAGAACACATATGTATTTGAGAAGGATGGAAGGAAAATTACATTGAACCCCATGACACCGAGTCTAGTTAGCCAATTGCATGCTAAACTTACTCGTGGATCAAAGAAAACTTTAGTATTAAGTAGAACCGAACTCCAAGAGGCTATTAAAGCCAATGCGCTGACCTTCTTATTAGTCAGGCAATTGTTAGAGTTAAGGAAATGGGTTGAACTACCGCAGGAAGTAAAGGAGCTACTGAATGAATATACTGACCTATTTCCTGGATAGTTACCCAAAGGATTACCCCCTATCCGAGGCATAGAACATTACATTGACTTGATACCCGACATCACCTTGTCAAACAAACCAACTTATTGGACAAATCCTAAGCAGGCTTCTAAACTTTAGCGACAAGTCAATGAACTTCTAAGGAAGGGTTATGTAAGGGAGAGTCAGAGTCCTTATGCTGTACCAACACTCCTAATAGCAAAAAAGGACAGTACCTAGTGAATTTGTATTGATAGTTGAGCTGTAAACAAGATCATGATCAAGACCGGTATCCGATCCCTAAGTTAGATGACATGCTGGATGAACTAAGTGGAGCTAGGGTCTTCAGTAAGATTGATCTAAAGTCTAACTCTCATCAGATTCGAATGAGGTTGGGAAATGAGTGGAAGACTGCTTTCAAAACTCGGCATGGACTCTACGAGTGGATGGTAATGCCATTTGGCTTGTTGAATTGCCCCGAACACTTTCATGCGACTAATGAACCATGTATTGAGAAATCTAATTGGGAAGTGTATCGTAGTGTACTTCAATGACATTCTAGTATACTATGCCAAAATGCCAAGTCACCTTAAACCTCTCCATACCGTATTAAATATACTTCGAGGCAATAGGTTATTCGGCAATTTGAAGAACTACTATTTCTGCTAGGAAGAAGTGGTATTCCTAGGTTATGTAATACGCTGAGGAGGCTTGCAAGTGAATGATGAGAAAATTCGAGCAATTGTTAAGTGGCCAACTCTCACCACTTGTGTTGAAGTAAGAAGTTTCCATGAACTGGCATCCTTTTATAGAAGATTCATAAGAAATTTCAGTACAATAGCCATACCCCTTACCGAGCTAACGAAGAAGAACGTTGAATTCAGATGAGGAGAAAAAGAGGAAAGAAGCTTTGCCAAGGTGAAGGAAAGATTAATTTCTACACCTTTACTAACTTTACCAGACTTTGAGAAGATATTTGAGCTGAAATGTGACGCTACAAACATTGGTATTGGCATTGTCGTAACGCAAGAAGGCTGACCAATTGCCTACCACGAGAAGAAACTCAGAGGACCTCAATTAAACTACTTAATACATGACAAAGAATTATTAGCATTCATCTGAGCGCTCTAAGTATGGCAACATTAGAGTTTATTATTTATACCCAACATGAGTCTCTAAGGTACCTCCAAAGTTAAACTAAGTTATCAAAGCAGTAGGTGAGGTAAGTTGAATTCCTTGAAGGTTTCAATCTTGTAATAAAATATAAGCAAGGGAAGAGCAATGTAGTTGCAGATGCTCTTTCAAGGAGACATACACTCTTGACTGAACTACAGACCAAATTGTTTGGGTTTATAAGTTTCAAAGAGCAGTATTCTAAAGACCAGTACTTTAGACCCATATTTGGGCAATGTATCGATGGAAGAAAAATGGATGAATATCATAAGAAAGATAGGTGCTTATTCTAAAGTTGAAAATTGTGTATGCCAACATGTTCACTAAGTTATTAATAAGGGAAGCTTATAGTGGAAGACTCTTCGCACATTTTAAGGAGAAAAGAACACATAAGCTACTAAATAAACAATGCTTTTGACTGAGAATGAGACGAGACGTACACTAAATTGTTATGGGTTATGTCATGTACAAGAGGGTCAAGTGCCGAGCTAAATAAGGGAAAACAATGCCTTTGCCTATCCTGACTAGACCCTGGACTAAGTTAAGCATAGTCTTTGTTCTCGGATTATATAGATTTGCTCGAGAAAAAGATTCCATAATGATCGTCGTAGATAGATTTAGTAAGATGGCACATTTATGCCCTACTCTAAGACTAACGATAATTCAACTATTGCTTCTCTCTTTTTGTAGGAAATTGTTTGATTACACGATGTGCTGAAAAGTGTAGTCTCAAACAAAAATCCAAAGTTCTTGAGCCATTTCTAGAGAATCCTATGGCATCGAATCGAGATTAATTATTATAAAGCACTTCTTGTTACCCTCAAACTGATGGGCAAACAAAGATGGTCAATCGTACTTTGGGATCATTGCTCTAAGTTGTAGTGGATAAGAATTTGACCGATTGGTGTAAGCTCCATAATCAGTTACTTAGAGTTCAGTTCATAAAATTTAGGATAATTGAGCAAATTGTCTAATTCTACCAAAATTTTACGACGAAGCTAAGAATATTAGTAAAAATGATCTCATAAATTCAAATTTAAGAAAATAAGTAATAAAATAAAAGAATATAAAATTTCCAAATTTTAAGTTATTACCCGTTATTTATTGAAAATGTGTAAAATACATTCCGATAACTAACGAATCACTAGAGATAAATTATATGCACACTAAAAATCATAAAATAACTTAAATAATATTTAGGAGTATTTATTTATACCATATATATATTTACATACAGGTAAATATATGCGTAATTATTTAAAATATGTGAAATAAGCTAAAATAATGTTAAATAATTAAAGAAAATGCATGAATGATTAAGAAAAAATCAAGAAAATTATGGAAAAATATGGAAGTCTCTACAAAGTGGTCGTAGAAACCTAGAAATGGAGAAATAAAATTAACGAATGAAAATGTAATAAATAGAAAGTGAAAAAAGGATAAGATAAGGTAATTGTTTAATCAATTTAATGCACTATAATTTCCTTAGAGCTCTATAAATACCTAAAGAAATTACAAAAGCTCATTTAGACAGTTAGAATTATAGAAGAAATAGAGAGGGTCGAAATAAGAAAGTTAGGATTAATTTTCAAAAATTAGACGAAAATCTGTACAGTTAGAGCTTATAAGGAGATCACTAACCAGACGAGCACTGGGTAGTGGATGGCCATCACCAGCACATGGTGGTGGCAACGCCTAGGGTGGCCAATAAGGCCTTAGTAGCTAAAGCAACTAACTTCGGTAAGTTCCAATTTCTCCCTAATTTTTCTTAAATTGTTAAAAATATAAAAAATGTTTGAAAAATTATGAAACTTGTTATTTTAGGATATTTTAGCATTTATATTGAGGGAAAAATTTTATTTTGATCAATTTGTATCTACAAATATACTTTCCTTAAGAAATCATATAAACTCGAATTTTGTTCGAGTTAAAAATAAATGACTTTAGAAGTATAGTTTTAAGCCCAAAATTTTTGTGTTAACTACTTCGGGGTTATAAAATAGTACTATAAAGCTCTTTTTCAAAAATTAATTCTTGAAATTTTTAGACCTTAAAATAATGTATAAAATGGGTAATTTAAGGCTAATAAGGTAATTAAATAGATAATTACTGATTTAGTAAATAATTATATATTTTAGGATGTTGAAATCTAATGAAGTATGATATTTGTAACATTTAAGGTATTAGATGTAATTATTAAGGTATTATGTAGTATGTATGTAATAGGTAAAAATGGTATATTTTAAGTTAATTTTATAAATTAGGGTAATTAGGTATAAAATCTGATTTTGAATAAATTTAGATATTTTGAGATGTTAATTAATGTTGGGAGATAATATTTGGAGTGATAGAAATATTAAATTTGTATTATGTACATAATCGGCAATAATACATAATATGCAAAAATTGGAAATATAATGAATAGAAAATGTTAGAATAAAAATTGATATTATACTAATAATACGAATATATATATAATCTGATAAGAGACTTAAATTTAGGTAATCATATGAAAAATGTAAAATTTTCTCACATTGGGAGTAAATTCGATACACTAATAAAGATTTAAGTGTACCGAATAAAATAAATTACTGATTTAGAATTAAAAGTGATAATTAGGATACTCAAGCCTAATGTGATGAATTTCACATTTGTGTTCGAATTGCATTTTTAGGTTTCATGTATAATATCCTTAAGTAGAGTCACTTTAAAACCTAAATCAGAACCAAATTCGGAAACCAAACCTTAAACTAACTTAGGATAATAACTATTATGTATATGAGAAGAATTAGGTTAAATCATAATCTAGAGTATATATACATATACATATCATCAAGATATAAATACAAAAAACGCATTTATATTATATATTATAGGACACACGAAGATGAGTCAACCTGCGGTTGGTTGAGTGAGCGACCAAGGATACCAAGTAAGTTGTGATTAATACATTACTGTATTTCGAAGTACTAATTTGTAGTACTCGGAGGCTTGAAATTGTATTTGATTGTGCTAGTTAAGTAGTTGACTATGCATATGTACTTGTTCTAAGCTAATGATATGATGTTGATGTGCTGCTTTGACTTATATTATGTGAGTTGTATAAAATGATTGATTAACCTAAAATAAACTTAACCAAAAATTTGACTCATAAATTCTAAATCAGACATGCATAGCAACTCATTAAGGGAACATTAGGATTCTTTAGTCAAATACCGACCCCTTCAAAAGGATAGCAGTAGATAGCATAATTGGTCCCTTCTTCATCTTTAATCAAACTAAGTGACAGATGACAAGGTTATGACAAGAGTGGAGTCAACGGTTCGAAGGTAGTTGCGAGAGGAGCGGTGTCTCAATTTCACAAGTCTAAGTTTGGTCGTAAGCTTTGCATTAATAAAAACTCCTCAACCTGGATTAGAGCAAATGCAGTTTCTCTAATCTCACGTCGGGTTGGATAACATTGTACGATAGCATTTACTTAAGCATGCATTGTACCTAATAATTTGGTTAATAATCCTATTTGTGTTTACTGTATCGTTTTAGGTCTCCGTCCCAACTTACTGAGCAGTAGTTGCTCACATCCTTATAAACTTTGTTGCAGGTATTAGCTAGGAAGCAAATTTCAATTACCTTAAAGCTAGCAACCGCTAGATCTTAGGGAGTAAGGAAATACATCTGAAGCACATATACCTTTAAGGTCTTAATTTTTATTTATAATATTTCATTTTCAAATAATGTATTACTTAAGAAATATAGGACAATAAAACCTTATAAACATTATTTGTAATACTTGAATCTTAGTGTATGTATATGTTTCCATACTTTCTTCGGTAAATAACTTATTTAATTTATGAACTATTTACTTTAAAATGAATTAGTCGTGAACGTCTTGTGTAAATAGGTTTAAGATGGCGGCATCTTAAAATGGTTTGCACGATATGACCATTATGACTCTATTGCTTCAAGGCATGACAATTAGGACGTTTGTTTGCCCGTGGTAAAATTTTCTTACAACTGAATAATACATAACACAACCAAACAGACTCCCTTTAAAGTTGTCTATGGTTTTAATCGAGCTACCCATTGATCAGACCCCTGTACCCATATCTAAACCAAAAGACCCTAATACAAGAACCCGAGCACAGTCCCTGCAATACATCTACGATAAAATCACTCGGCAAATCGACCAAGTTGCTAAGAAAATGTGAGAAAAGACCAAAGGATAGACGTTGAAGCAATTTCAGCTTGGAGAATTAGTGTAGTTATACTTGAGCAAGGAGAAATTCCTGAATAAGAGAAAGAACAAGCTATCCACCCAAGCTGAAGGTCCTTTCAAAGTACTTTGGAAGATCAATGAAAATGCCTATAGATTGGAGTTATCCAAAGATTATGGGGTCTTAGACACTTTCAACATTTTTTACCTCAACACTTATCACCCTGAAGGAGAACTAAATGAAGACCATCTTGATTTGATCCCAAATCTAAATCAACTCAAAGGGAATGATAGGAATCAAGCTACTAGGCCTTTAACCAGTAGCCAAGTTAGAAGACTAAAAGGATTAACGTGATGAATCCTCCTACTCTAGCTAACCTTTGCTAAGGCCGACCTGCTCCTTACTATGGACTAACTTCATATGCCAAGCCGAATGATTGCACATATCTTGAAAATCATCTACTAACCGAATGAAACTTTGCTAACTACCCAACCTTCCCATTCACTTCTACTCGACATGTCTGAACTGGCCCCCTAGCTCAGTAACATTCATGGCAAGATGACAAGAGACCTCGCACATGTCTGTAGCTACTCCTCTTCTGCTAGGCCCACATCTATCCAGAGTTCCTGCTAGGCACCTCGCTTCAACAAAAATCAACCTGATTGTATAGAATTGTCTTTTCTGCTAGAAAGTCATCCACCCACAGCAAGCTACGTACCTAAGTAACCATGTGCTAGAATCCTTCGTACAAAATATTCATTTTAGTTAACTTTTCCTATTGTACCCTTTATTGTTCCTTGTATATTACTTTCTCAGAATATTACCCTTTTTTGCCTTTTCCATTTTTAGGCAAGTTGCCCTAGTTTCTCAAGTATAAATACTCACTATACATATAGCTACACACAGAGCTTTGAGTTGAAAGTCAATTATTCTGGAACAACAAGACCTACAGTAAGCCCGGAAAGGAAGGAAAGTTATCATCATCAATATACTAGGTATTTTTCCTCTTATGGACTTAGCTCTCATTAACTTGTTTACTCACGGTTTACTCTTATCATAACCCTTAAGTAAAGCTAAGAGGCGAATAACCTTACTGGACCAACTCATACATCATATTAAGTTATGCTATGAGTCATTAGAAGTTTCATTGGTGTGTCATATCTTTTAGAGTTGTTTGTAGGTTTACTTACTCGTTTCTTACTTTTACTGTTTTCTCGCATGCTCCCTACCACCTATTTTAAGCTTTTGGCAAGCTTAGATCCATCCCTACAATCGACCTTATTTGCACTTAGCTTCAAGCTACATCATGCTTACTTATGACTCGAGAGAAAAATAGGCACTGACAAGTGACGCTTAATAGAAAAAAGGAAGGGAAAGCATAAGTAGAAGTTAGTTGCTAACAAATATAGAAAAAAAAAAAAAACAAATTTAAGGTGATAAGTAAGGAAGAATTTACACTTAAGAGCAAATGTTCACTAACGTAAGGGTAATGATGGGGATCCGAGTATAACATAGAGTTAGGGCATTTAGAAGCATCCCAAAGGCTCAAAGGATGACAAATGGTGGTATAGAGGAATTCAGTACTAAGCATAGACTAAGAGAAGGGCGATCAATCGTGGTGGTCAGTTAATTAATAGATAATTGAGTTCATGCACATATCATTTTAATTAACTATTTTGCTTTATTATACCAATTTTATTATTTTGTATTATTTTCCTTTTTCATAATTCCATTAAGATACCTTTTTTATATTATCTTTTTCATAGTTCATGCACCTATCATTTTATATTATTTGTTATACCAACTATTTTTTTTATTTCATATGTTTACGCTTTTGACTAGATTTATTATCTTATGGTATTTCCTGCTTCATAGTTAGAATACTTGATAGCCTACAAAAGGGCCTTTAGTTGTAAAGAACATCACCATTCAAATTACTTTTCATATTGAGTAATAACTAAAATTAGTTAAGGGCTTACACTATGCACGAATAGAGGTATGAGTTATGATTACAAATATCTTATTTTTGAAAATAACAAGTGTAAAGATAATTTAATGTTTTATGTATTATGTAGAAAATATTATCCAATAAAATATTTAATTTTTTTACTAATGGACAATATGGATATGCATTAATAATATCATAAAAATTATGGAATACATTAATATAATTTAGAATATAACACATAGTAAATAATAATAATAATAATAATAATAATAATAATAATAATAATAATAATAATAATAATAATAATAATAATAATCAATTTTGAGAAACAATAATTTCATTCCATCACTATGCTTAAAGAGGAAAAAGCATAATAACATTGGTAATTAATAAAGCATTATGGAGATATATTTGCCATTACTTTTTTTTTTTACTGAATTTTTAGGTTAAATAAAAATTTCATATCATATTACCAACAAAATGCACACGAAAAGGAAAAAAGAATTGTAATTCAAACCTTTTTACAAAGAAAAGCACAATACAAAAATGGGAAAAATATCTCTAGGTTAAATAAAAATTACATATCATATTACCAACGAAATGCATGTGAAAAGGAAAAAAGAGTGTAATTCAAACTTTTTCACCAACAAAAATAGAATATGAAGAGGGAAAAAATATCTCTAGTTGTACCAAAGGAGGAAACGGTATCGAGGCAAATTATCTAAAAATTAATTTATTTAATAGAAAAAAGGGAAAATATTATACCTTTATTTACAACGATTCACTTAATAATATAGATATATTTATAGATTAATATCTATTTTTATAGTTTTTGTATAAGATGTAATAGTCTTCTTACCTTATCATCATTAATGTATTAATGTATATTATTATCTAAAAAAAAAATGTTGAACTTCTATTTAGAAAAAAAAAATATATATAACATAAGCATTATACTATAACACTAATTATTAAACGTCAAGTCGTTATATTTCTATGTAAAACTTAAGAATATCTATAAAGCATTATACTTGTGATACTTCATGATTTTGATGTATTATCCATGGATAACAATATATGTAGAATTTTATGTTATTTAAATATATCCAATAATTATGATATATACAACAAAAGGAATTAAATGATATAGAAGAGTGCAATGCTTTGAAGAAAAATAAAATAAGATTAGATGAATTATATAGTAATAATAATAATAATAATAATAATAATAATAATAATAATAATAATAATAATAATAATAAGCTATGGTTGTATAATATATACAAATTAGAAGTTTGATAATATTCTTAATTGAGTGGCAACAAAACACAAACATTAAAGTTAAGCAATGCTTCTCTAGTTGAGATTATAATATGATAACCATGGATGGCATCCATGACAACTACCCAAAAGTAACACATTAGTTAAACTCTCAAGGCTTTGCTTTGCTCTTGATAGTCTTCATTACTATTTGGTTTATGTTTATGATCTTCTAATCACTGTACTACATACATAGGTTACCTTTCATAAGAACTCCCTCTAATATTATTGTCTTTAATACTACATGATTAAATGATTTACATGAGTTATCTTTTCAATCACAATTGTTCTTATGGCTATAGAACAAATAACCAATTTATTATTACTATTTTTTAATAGATGAAAAACATTAACTAACCATAAACTACCGTATATAAAATGGTCAGTGTGACTATGAAGAAACATCAAAAGTTTTTATGAATTTTATAACATCAAAAGTTTCAAATTTCATATCTACAAATTATATTACTATTGAGAAGAAAAAAACATTCTATAAATTTATTATGTTCTTAAAGGTATAATCACAATTGTACCTAAGAAAATCAACTACAATAATTGGTTTTAATAAAGTTATTCAAAATGAGACAAGTGAGGTAGTGTTGTTGTCTAACAACTTCAAAAAAAGAGAAAAAGCCTTGAAGTTAGCTAATGCATCTAGTACATGAAAGTAATCGATTACTTTTTTTTCAAGAAAGAAATATCACATTATAAATAATACTATACTTATAAGAATGAAGCATTATAATATAAATAATCAACAATCATTATACTATAAAAATAAAACAAATCAAATCATTTGCAGTGAATGGATTAATTAGATTGTAACTTTGCATGCTTTAGGAGAATGTATCCATAGTGGATTTACATTTTTGTATCTATTATAAATTATATAGACAAATTCCATACATATATATGGAATTTTATCTTGATCACAAGCATCACACCATTAGTCTTAAATATGGTAATTATCATTCATACTGGTTCTTAACTCATCCTACGTTTTTAGTATTACCTACAAAAGCCATTTATAGAGGGATAGGTGTAAGCTGGGTTTTAGTATGATGAGAATGCGATGTTTTCACTACTATATATCAAATAAGATTAAGTGGGTTACCAACCATATGTTACACGTGAACAATTATATGTAATGTAAACATCAGATGTGCTCTTTCAATAAGCAATGTGAAGTTTGAAATTTGGATTCTCTTTAGTTGTTTTCCCTCAATATTCCTTAATTTACAAATCAACATTGAGATTATCTTGATTTATTAAATGTCCTATGATATTATCATGATGTTATTATCTTCTTTTTAATCTTAATTGTTGATTATACATGGCAACATCTTAATATGGTAAATTAAGGAAAATTAAATAGAGAGGATCTATTTTTGTAAAGTTTATGGTATAATACCCTATTCCATAACAATCTTAGTTTAGACATTCAATCCACACCATTAATATCGTGGAATCGTCCATGTACTATGACTATAATAATTTGCATCATCATCTGTTTCTCTTAGTATAGCTTCTCACCAAATACTTATAGACCCAAAATGGAAGTATGCAACTAAATACACAATTATCCCCACATCACTTAGTTTATAAATCGCAAAATGGTATTTCCTCTCTTGAGTAATTCTTTTGTCTATCGTGTATCAGTAATACTTTTGAATTCAATATAGGACTCCATGCAATAAATGTGCAATTCTACTTTTATCTCAAATACTTACTTCGTTCATTTAGAACTAATTAACTAATATATCATCAACATTTAGTTATCAATGTACAATTTGATATATCTAAACATAATATCAAGCATATACAACATTTAATCATTTTTTACTCAACCTCTAAGTTGCTTAAGAACATTCATCATAAAGCAACAATGTAAGAAAACATATAATATTGCGAAACGAGTCATAATTGTCATTTGATTGATCAATATAGCTCAAGGTAACTCAAGAACTTATTTATTTTAACTTTCCCTCTATTATTATGATAGTATCAATTAGCAACGAGACTATTGCATACTTTAGTTAAGATTTCAATAAGTTAGATAACAAGTTAGCTTTACTTAGAGATAATATGCTTTCCCTTACTCATGGAGAGATACATTAGCATAGGACCCTAGATCTTATCAATTATAATTTCTTTTTCTAATCATAAGAAAATTATATTAATTAACTAATACAACATGATTAAGTGCATATGCATTAATAAAGGGATGGTCTCCTTAAATTCATTTGAATAGACTTATGTTTATGCATGAAGAATTGAAGAAATGGCCCTTACTTAAGAAAATAAGTTGAATTGCAATTCCAAGTTAAGTTACAATGTGTTATTTTAATACTCAGTGTGGTAAAAGTTATTCTAGTGAAAAATTTCTTAAACCAAGATATTGGGCTTACTAAACCTCATCATCTTGCAAAATTACTAGTAATATGTTGAACCTAATTATCAAGATGGCTATAACCCCCCTTTTACCTTTATTTTTTTCCTAGTTCAGTTTATGGGATTGACTTAATGACTTAAAAGTGAATACATGAGGTCATATTCAAAGTCTAGGCTACTTATCAAGAGTTTAATCATATCCTTAGGTGTTATTAGATCAATTTTATTTATAATTTCATTAGCAAAATATATCTTAAAAGTTATAGAAATATGTAAATTAAGTTGTAAATTGAACAAGAGAAGAAAAGGAACAAAACTGGCATTATACAAACCTAGCTAGTCAGATTGGTAATTCGGCCATTTGGATGGCTAAGTTTAAATGAATGTAAATATAAAAGGATTTTAGGAGCTAGTTGGATGGGAATGGCTACTTAGAAAATTGCAAAATTCAATACAAAATTGAAGAGAATATTCTCAATACATACAATACTCCAAACATGCCAATATTCTACAAAACAAAATAAATATCCTTAGCCCATTTTACATTTTATAATATCCTAGAAATAATTATCTTACTAAACAACTAACTATAAACACAAACAATGTAATAACTCACAAAATTGTCCCACTTACCTTAATCTTGCTCTTGATTGTAAGGACCTATAAATAACTTGACAAACTTAATAAAAGCATCTATAGGAGTGAAAGAAAATCATGTGAGTAAGTTATTCTACCTCTTCAAACTAGTTCTAAAACCAACCTTACAATGATTTTAATATAATTCCTTACACTGCTTAATAATAGCTTCTTCTTTTCTTTTCTTTTTTTCTTTCCTTTAAAGTCTTTAGTGCTTTAATTCTTAATCTACTTTCTTGATTTTTTTTTATATGAAAGGCTTGAGAAGATAAAGATAAGAGTTAACAAATTGAATCCTACCAATTTATATGAAGAAAATTGCGTTTAAATAAACTAAGAATTTTGGGCATTTGGTGAAATAGAAAAAGATAGGCTACTGCATACATAGTTGTTAAAATCACGAGTCAAAAATACAATTCTACAAGTTTATAATTTTATAGTTTTTTCCTTAATTAAAATGAATGTAAAATCGTTTATATATAGATTTTTGATAAAATTATGAACTTTGATATATAATTCTACAAGCTTATGATTTTACCAATTTTATACAATTCTACCAATTCAAATAAACAATAAAATTGCAATTTTGACAACTGTGGCTGGACATTTGGTGTTTTTAGGTTATAAGAGACTGTTACACTACGAAAGTGAAGCTTATAATACTAGAAAATGCTTTGATGATGTGTGTACATACATACATACATGCATATATATATATATATATATATATATAGAATCTTTTGTAAACCTGGTTTCAAATATAAAGTTATAAATTACATATTCGTGAAACTCATATTCTTAGATTTTGAAATTCTTTAGTATATTTTTCTTAGAGTTAATATGTTAAATTATTCTAAATTTTATTAGTAACCCTTCTATATTCTTTGAGAAATTAAAGTTTCAAAAAAGCCTTTCTTATAATCTTAGTGTAAAAATGCTTATAATTTTGCTTGTTTCCTACAATTTTAAAATACACTTACAGTTATTTTATAGGAAAATTACTCTTAAAGTCTCAATTGTATACCTAAGGAAAAACTTGTGTAACACTTATGAATTTGTAAGGAAAAGGAAAAAAATAGCAAAAAAGAGAAGAAAACACAAAAATATGGTTCTTAGAACAATATTCTTAAGAATATTATTGCAATAAGAGGCAATTTTGGTTCAATGAAGAGGTGATTTTGGCTGGTATTATATTATTGCCAAGCCTCTTCTTCTTCTTCTTCTTTTCTCCTCAATTACAGAAAGTTCACACACACTCTCTAAAAAACTCCAACATCGAATCCTCTTCTTAAATTACCATTTTCAACCCTTGTTTTTTTTTCCCCCAAATCAATTGTAGATTTTGCACAACAACACAGTGTATAATATATCCCTAGGAAAACATTTGGAGAACAATACCAAACACGCGCGATCTCTTTAGTTTCTCCTTTTAGAAAACAACAAACAAAAAGTTTTGACTAGTTTTATGAACACGTAACTATGTGAAATAGTATTATTATTGAAAATACGATGGTAAATTGCTGTTTATATCAAGTTTTTTTACATTTCAAATTGTCCAAGTTACTTTATTATATGTGTACCCGCAATATGTAATATGATGAGAGTTATTTAGTATCAATGCAACTGGTTGAGTTAGTTAGTTTTTGTATGAAAAATAGTTAGGAATTAACCAATTGCTGTGAGGAGCATGCTTTTGTATATTAAATTTAGTCGTCGTATCAATGGATATTCATGAATGCATAGCTATACATATAAGATATGGGTAGTTTCGATGTTGTGAATTTTATCGAGTTGATGTAACAAACAGGTGACAATGGATAATGTGAGGGTGTTTTGCTTTACTAGAGGAAATATTGTGGAAGGGCAAGATGGAGTGCGCTATGATAGGTGTCAAATAATAGTAGTTAGGGTACCGATTGGAGCAACCTATGATCAGTTGGTTAGTTTGATATCTAACTAGCTCCAAGTTGACATGACAACTCGCTAATTGAATTTGATTCATAGATGTTCTATTATAGAAGAGAGTAGGGATGTGTTCTATGATGTACCTATAAACAATGATTATAACGTCCAATAGTAAATGGCATCTTCACAAGGGTGTGGTGAAGTAAACAATTTTGATATATCTCTAGGGTCGAACTCACGAAGGAGCACCACAACACAAATGAATTGAAAGAAAACAAAAGAAAAGTTAGTATAGTTCGAGCAGCTACTAACTAGATATAACATACTAATTAATCCTATTCAGCCTACAATCTGTCGGATATGACACACTGATCCGAACTATAAGGCCATTCGTTACTACTTTTTGCAAAAAGAAATAAATAAGAGTTAAAGGTAAATGAGAATGTTGTTAAGGTTGCTCAAAAGGAAACTTATATATTCTAATGATCAAAAGAGCTATGTTTATGTACAACAAATGGGGTTTTTATATTAGCCCCACTAGGGTTATAAGCATTCATGAAAAAGACAAAAAGGGTAATTTACAATTGGGATACATGAATAATACTAAAAAGGGTAAAAGAAACAAAAAAAATTTGTACAGAAAAATAAAGAATCCTTCTAGAATATTGTGCTAGAAGATACGTATTGCATGGTAGCTAGTCGTTCTGAATCATAGTATAAATTGGATGAAATGAAGAAAAGAGGGAATTTGCAATTAAGCGCCGAGCTGATCTGAATCAGGTCAAAGCTCGATCAGTCATTTGCTAGAGAGTACTCAACTTAGGTTAGGGTCGAACGTTGGTAGGCAACTCAAAAGCTCGACTCAAATAATCTTTGGAGGGTATCTCTTCAGATGCTTTGTCATGACACAATTGTTCAATAAGTCTGGTGCATATGATAGTTTAGTAGTCAAACTAGGGTTACAAGCATTCATGGAAAAGACAAAAAGGGTAATTTATAATTGGGATACATGAATAATACTAAAATGGGTAAAAGAGACAAAAAAATTCTATACAGAAAAATAAAGAATCCTTCTAGAATATTGTGCTAGAAGATACGTGTTGTATGGTGGCTAGTTGTTCTGAATTATAGTATAAATTGGATGAAATGAAGAAAAGAGGGAATTTGCAATTAAGGGCCAAGCTGATCTGAATTAGGTCAGAGCTTGGTCAGTCATTTGCTAGAGAGTACTCAACTTAGGTTAGGGTTGAACGTTGGTAGGCAACTCAAAAGCTCGACTCAAATAGTCTTTGGAGGGTATCTCCTCAAATGCTTTGTCATGACACAACTGCTCGATAAGTCTGGTGCATGTGATAGTTTAGTAGTCAAGCTGGTAGTAGTGGGAAACATAGAGGTCGGGGTAGGAATTCCCATCTTTGATGGGGCTTCAAGATAGTATTATCCAAGTGAGTCCCTAGAGTCTTCTAGCTTATTACGTGTAATTAGTTTAGAGAATTGATTCCTATCATTTGCTTAAGGTTGGAAAGATTTATCCTCAAATCTGAAGTGGTCTCTAGTTCTTGTTCTTCTAGGGCATTTGCAAGGTCTTCTTCTTCTGGTTGGTGGGGAATCAAGTTGGACACAATGAAAGTGGAGGAAACACCATAGTCATCAAGTAGCTCAATTTGGTAGGCATTACGATTGATTTTTTTTAGGATCTTGAATGGACCATTGGCTCAAGGAGATATCTTGCTTTATCTCAAGTGCAAGAATTATTATGGGCTAAGGTGAATCCATACTAAGTTTCATAGCTTAAAAGAAACAATTCAGCGACCTCAACTGCTAATCTCTTGTTGTATTTTATTAAACTTAGCAATCTTCCTTGTCACAGTCTAATGTAGCTCCTGCAATTCTTAAACTCGGTTGACTCTAGATTTACTTTCTTCAATAGCTGCGAAGGTACTAATCAGATCTAAGGGGATAATAAGGTTATGACCATAGATAATCTCGAATAAGATCTTTCTAGTAGTGCTATAGACGGTTCGATTGTATGAGAACTCCATAATTGGTAGACATAGATCCCAATCCTTTAAGTTCTTTCCCACAACAGCTTTGAGTAAATTGCCTAGCATTTTATTCACCACTTCAATCTAGGGGTAGCTACTGGAGCTGAACATAAGTTTAGTTCTAAGTCTTCTCCAAAGAGTCTTCCAAAAATAACTCAAAAATTTTATGTCTCGATCTGAAACAATAGTTTTCGACACTCCATGTAGTCAAATTACTTCTTGCAAAAACAGATTAGCAATGTATAAAACATCATTAGTTTGATGGCATGGGATGAAGTGTGCCATTTTACTGAAGTGATCTACTACTATGAAGATTGAATGCTTTCCCCTAGATGTTTGGGGCAACCTTAAGACAAAATCCATGCTGAGGTTAACTTAAGGTAAGGTGGGTGTTAGCAAAGGCATCCTCTTTATGGGTTCTGTTTTCCCCTTAGCTCTTTTGCATATCTCGCAACTTCCAACTACCTTATGAACATTCTTAGCTAAACCTGGTTAGTAAAGTTTTCTTTCAACAAATTGGCTTTTTGGGTCTCTTTGAAATGACTAGATAATTTACCATGATGAGCCACATTCACCAATAACTTACACGTGGAATAGTTTGGTATATACAACCTTCGATCCTTGAATAAATAGCCATTCTTAAAATAATATCCTCCAATAGTAACTCCTTCTAGGCATTGCTCAAGAATGGGACCAAAATGAGGATCATGAGTATACTGCTTGGTGATAAGTGAAAATCTCAGTAACTTTGTCTACAAAGTGATTAGTAAGGTTTGCTGATGTGATATAACATTAGCAACCATGTTGGCGCTTCCTTTCTTATGCTAAATAACGTAGGAGAAACCTTCTATAAACTCTAATCACTTGGCTTACCTCTTTGAAAGTTTGTTCTAGCTTCCAAGATGCTTCAATAACTCATAGTTAGTGTAAATTATAAACTCTCGTGGTAGTAAGTAATATTACTAGACGGTAAGAGCTTGAAGAAAGAGAGTACAACTTTTTCTCATACACAAAATAATTCAAGGCAATACTACTAAGCTTCTTATTGTGGTAGGTGGCGGGTTATAGTTTTTACATCAAGACAACACCAATTCCAATGCCTAACTTATCACATTCTAGTTCAAAGGGTTTGTCAAATTTTGGTAATAAGAGGATAGAGGTAGAGGTGAGCTTTTCTTTAATCTCCCTAAAGCTTTGTTCAGCTCAATTGCTTCATCTGAACCCATCACTCTTCTTTGTCAACTCAGTCAAGGGAGCAGCTATGGTACTAAAGTTTTTAATGAATCGCCTTTAAAAGGAAGCTAGGTCATGAAAACTTCGAACTTCAGTGACATTCTTTGACATCGGCCACTACAAAATAGCTCAAATCTTTTCCTTATCTACTTAGATTCCCTCCCCTAAAACTATAAGCCTAAGAAAAATCACTCCATCTTGGCAAAATTTATACTTCTTTAAATTCCCATATAACTTCTCAACTTATAGAATGTCAAAAACTGCTTGGAGATGTTCAACATGGTTGTTCAGGTCGGCACTGTATATTGGTATGTCATCAAAGTACACAACCACACATTTTCTAATCAGAAGGCGTATCACATGGTTCATTAATCACAGGACTGTATTTGGTACATTGATAAGGCCGAATGGCATAACCAACCATTCATAGAGACCATGCCTCGTCTAAAAGTCAGTCTTCCATTCATCACCTGGTCTCATGTAAATTTGGTGGTAGTTACTTTACAGGTTAATCTTCAAAAATATCTTGGCGCTATGAAGCTAATCTAACATGTCATTAAACGTTGGTATTAGGTATTTTCACTTGACAGTGGTGTGATTGATTGCTCAGCTGTCAATGCACATACACTATGAACCATCTTTCATTGGGATGTGCAAAGTTGGTAAAGCACAAAGGCTCATGCTCTCCCCCACATATCCTCGCTTTATGAGCTCGTTTACCTGTCTTTTTAGCTCGACAGCTTACTTAAGGTTCATTTTATATGCAGGTTGGTTCAATAGGGCAACACCTGGCTACAGATCAATATAGTGCTCTATGCTTCAAACTGGGGATAGCCCTTTAGGCAGTTCCTCAAGAAATAGGTTGAAAAACTCTTCAATCATCCTTTAGATTTAATCTAAAACATCTTTTAGATCTCTCATCTCCTGTAATCTTCTAATCAATAAAAACATAGGCTCATCAGCCTTCTTAGTAGCTTAGAGTTCTCTTCGGCTCATCACTAGGGCCTTCTTCTTACTGGCTAAGGTAAGCTAATTATGGGTCTCATTTACTTGGGTTGAGTTCATGGGTTGCAACACAATCTTCTTTCCATCCTTAATAAAGGTATAGGTGTTTCTGTACCTATCATGAGTAACATGTCTGTTAAATAACCAAGGTTGTCCAAGCAACAGATGTGAAGCCCCCATAAGGATGACATCACACATTACTTTACCCCTATATATATTCCTAATATTGAATGGCACAATTACCCATTCAATCACATACAAATCACCCTTATCATCAAGACAATGTAGCTTGTAAGGTTGAGGATGCTTAGAGGTCATTAGACCTAATCTCTACATGAAAGACTGTGCAACTACATTAGTATAACTTTCTCCATCTACTATGATGGTACACAATTGTCTTTTGATGGTACACTTAATATAGAATAAATTTTCCCTCCAGTCTTCCTCGAAGTTTAGTAGGGAACTCAATATTCGTCTTAGGATCAGGATCATCACTTCTCCCTAGTTAGCATAGACACAAGTCTCCTTTTCCTCTTCGTCTTTAATCCTTCCATTATTCTTCTCCTCCTCGAACTCGGTCTTATCTATACTATCCACTACATCTCCTTAAAGCACAATGATACGTCAATTCGGACCCTCAGCAACCATGTGTCTGAAGCTTAAGTATTTAAAGTACTTTACCTCATTAGTCTTCCATCTAAAGGTCTTCCATTTTTCATATGTCCTCAAGGTCGGTCTCGCCTTAGTTCGGCTCGACTGGCCTATTCGGTTATTATCAGGTTGGACATTCCTTTCCTTGGCTTAGCTTAAACAAGTCAGTGTAGTATAGGGACTCAGGAAAATATGGGTATAAGTTGGCTTGGAGAACTTTTTCTCTATTTTTTTACTCTCCACGCTATCTTAATTGCCTCTTCCAAGATATAGAACCTATGTACTTCCACAATATTACGAATCTTATATTTGAGTCTAGAATTGAACTTCGATACTGTACGAGCCTTTGATTCTTCCAGGTTAGTTAGGATCATAAGCATCTAGAACTCTCTCACATAATCATCAACAGATTAACCTCCTTGGCAAAGCTCTTGCAACTTTGCAAATGTATCGAGCACAAATCTATCCCTTAACAACCTCTTCATCTCATCCTGAGTTCTTACACCTCATCTTCCATCCTTTGCTTTAGCTACATTATATTTTTCCACTACATAGTAGCATAACTAGTAAATTCCAGTGTAACAAGTTAGACCTTGACAACATCTATATATCCATAACAATCAAGCACCTTCTCAGCCTTCTCTTCTTACTCTAAGTATTTATCTACATCCCCACTTTTGCTAAAGGGTGGAATTTAGACCTTAACATTGTCAAGTCCTTAAGGAGCTTAGAGTTCTCACTCTTGTGCTTGATAGTACTCAGCCTCTTCTTCTTCCCCTTCGTTAGTCTCCACATCTACTTTCTCATCATCCTCTTATATCTCTTCTAACTCTAGCCTTCATCTAACAGCTCCATCTATGACTCCTCCAACTTGCTGGGGTAGAACTAGGTGGTTGGCTTGGCCACCTTAGCTACAGCCTCTCTCTAAAACATTTTCAAGTAGGTTGTGCTACGACACACCCTAAGGTTATTGCCTATTAACCTGCATCGCAGTGACCAGACTCTTAATAAGGTTAGTAAGTCTATCAAGTTTGTCATTAACCAACCCTAGAGTGCTATTGCCATTATGACCATGACCAAGTTGAACACTACTACTTTGGTTACTAATAACACCCCAAATATTCAAATTTGACATGGTACAATACTTTTCGAATAGATTAACAACACAATATACAAAAAATACTCCTACCTTATAACCTAAAACTTTAACTAACACACTAACAACTTTAACACCCAACAAGCATTCGAACAAGATAGAAATGAACTTGCACTATTTTTGTAGTGAAAAATAAAGTAACAATCGAACCAAACTTACTAATACACTAATCTTCACTATACAGCTTACAACTTTAAACTTACTCCACACAAACATACTAAAGTAGCTACGGAAGGAACACAGCAACCATAAACAGTAAACATGAACTAAAACTTCATTGCCACTTCACATACTCTCTCTCGGAACCGTGCTTTGATACTAGCAAAGCTGATGCATTTCCGGGGTAGAATACATAGAGGAGCACCATAATGTAAACAAACCAAAAGAAAACAAAAGAAAAGCTAGCGAATTTCGAGCAGCTACTAATTGGATATGATATACTAATCAATCTTACTTAGCTTACAATCTGCCAGATATAACGCATTAGTCCAAATTATAGGGTCACTCACCACTACTCCTTGCTAAAAAGAATAGATAAGAGTTAATAGTAAATGAGAACATTAGGGTTGCTCAAAAGAAAACTTATATATTTTGATGATCAAAAGAGTTGCGTCTGCATACAACAAATGTGGTATTTATACTAACCCCACTAGGGTTACAAGTATACATAGAAAAGATGAAAAGGGTAATTTATAATTGGGATACATGAATAATAATAAAAAGGATAAAAGAGATAAAGAATATTTTGTAAGGAAAAGTAAAAAAATCCTTCTAGAATGTTGTGCCAAAAGTGATAGGATTCGAGGTACCGACCCAACCCAAATGCCAAAGTCGAGCTCATTTATTTGTTACCCAAATATCTCATTTGATTACTTATTTTTATTTATGTTATTTGGACTTTCTATTTCTTGTATTATTCTTATATCACCCTCATGTTTATTTTATATTTACAATAATGCCACTAGAGCATCTTTTTAGTCCTTTTTATTTACAATTTGCCATTATGTATAAATAGAATGCATGTGTAGGGTTTTAGACAAATTTACACATTAATGAAAAACCTTTTGAGTCTTCTCTTGAAAAACTCCCTCTTATTAGCTCTTATTAATCCCTTTAGTAAGGATTATAGTGAGCAACCCTAATTATCTCTTTGTACACCATATCAAAGCGATGATTGGGCAATGTAGGATCTATTGATGCATTATATCCAGTTAGATAGCTCACGAATTCACTAAACCCATTCTATTTTCGTTCCTCCAATAAAATCGGACCTACCTCGATATCACCGCCCTTATCAATTCTTAGTACGGTATATCAAGAAGACACGTGTCGTATGGTGGCTAGTCATTCTAAATTATAGTACAAATTGAACAAAATGAAGAAAAGAGGGAGTTTGTAATTGGAGGCTGACTTGATCTAGATCAAGTCGAAGCTTGATTAGTCATTTGCTAGAGAGTACTCAACTTAGGCCAAGGTTGGACATTGGTAGGTGACTCGAGAGCTTAGTTTGGCTAGTCTTTAGAGGGCATCTGCTTAGAAGTTGTATTATGGCATAACTGTTCAATAGGTTTGGTACACATGACAGCTCGATAGCCAAGTTAGTAGTAGTGGGAAACATAGAGGTTGAGGTAGGAATTCCTGTCTTAAATGGGGCTTTGAGATAGTATTCTCCAAGTAAGTCCCTAGAGTCCTTTAGCTTGGTTATTTGTGATGGGTCCAAGGGGTTAATTCTTATCAAAATGGTTTGATGGAAATATATGTTGAAATTCATGAAATTGACATCCCTCCGACTACTGAGTACGATTTTGGAGGGTATGATAGAAATATTAGGGTTTAAGTAGAAAATCAAGTGTTTAAATCTTAACCGGTCCTACACAGTGATATACTAACTAGCAATAGCATGCCCCATCAAAATAACATAATAATCGCAAGAAAGTCCAATAGGGATATAAATGTGGAGAATGAACTAACTTGTAAGGACATTGATAAAAACTCAGATGATGTCAATTCTAATCCTAATATCAGTTAAAGCGAAGGGTGGCTCCTAGAAGTTGAAGAAGCTCAAAGGTCGAGTAAGATAAACAATTGGAGGCAGGGGTTGACCACAGCTGTGGACGTAGTTAGGATGTTACAACCCGTATTATTTTACATGGCACCGATTGGTAGTAGACTTGTATCATCTAAGGAAAGTGTAGATGAATGTAAGTAGAGCTTTAGTGATGAATTTAAGGTCGAAATGCGGTTTTCGAAAAAAGAACACTTAAAAACAGCAATGAAGATGCATCATGTTATGAATCATCATAACTTTATAGTGAAGGAGTCTGACTTTACTATCTGGTTGATTAGATATGCTGATTGGGAGAAGGGTTGCAAATGGAGACTATGATCAAGCAAGTAGAAGCATGCTAATACACTTGCTTAAATCTTACTCTTAGTTAGGACCATCCTTAATTGGATTCAACCATTTTGTCTTGATTTATCACTAAAGAAGTATAGGAATCACTAAGTATTAAGGTGAAACATATTTAGGTTACTTATTGTGTAGTGGCCCACTTCCTAGGGCCTATTCATTTGATAATCGATGCCCAGAGAAGGATTGCTAACTGGAGACCAATTATAGTTTGAAACTTATAAATATTATATATTTATATAAAAAATTAAAAGGGTCCTTTAGGATACCTAACATAAGGGCTTCATACTACTTGATTCAATCAAAGTAATATAATTAACATAATAGTTCCTTATTCTCAAGTTATCTCCATCTTGAAACTAGGCTCCAGTGTTATCTCTAAGTCCATATCTAAAGGTTGTGATGGGATACCGACCACTAACCCACTTACTCATGTATACCTTAGAGATCTCCAGTTCCTCACTAAAAGAATTCTCTTTCGTCAACCTGTTGATGATGAGAAACAACACACAAAAGGTAGATGGCTGAATTCCTTGAAACCTTTAAGTTGTTGTACTATGCTATGTTCTCTCTCTTGTGCTAATGTTAACTATTCTCTAGCTGAGGGCTCTATATCGAGTGATTTGACCTTTAGTAGCCAAGATTTTCCTAATGAGTAATAAGAGTTAGCCTCATCTTAGATAAGTACTTCTCTCTTGTCCTCCTTCCAATTCTTACGACATCCCTTTGATGGGAATCAAGTTACCAGACTCCTGACCCGCAATCGAACCAGAGGACTAAAGAGACTAGTACGATGAATCCTTCTATTCCAATTGACCTTTGCCAAGGCTAAGTACGTCCTTACAAAGGTCGAGCACTTCCTTATCGAGGTCGAGTACTTCCTTGCCGAGTCACCCTTCATGCTGAGCCGTATGACTATCCATCTTTTGGTAGTGTACCAAATTGAAGATTACTCACTAGTGCCTAAGACGAGCAATTACTTGACATCTTCCTTACCAAGAAGCCTAGATAGAGAGATTCTAGACTGACTAAGCCATCCCTGCTCAAATAAGTTATTTATCAGTACTTTTTGTCCGCATCTTCTAACAACTTTGCTAATGTAGTATCGTCATGTGTACAGTATCATATGCAAAATTCATTGCATAAATGATTGTTTTTCTTATATATTCATTTTTACTCTTTTGCATCTTGTACGTTACTTCATTAGGAAATACCCTTTTTGTCTTTTCCTTTTTAGACAAGTTGCCCTAACTTATGGGTATGAATACCCTTATACTTGTAGCTGTAAAACATCAAATTATCATTAATACACTTGAGTATTTTCTTCTTTATGCAAATACACTATTTACTCTTAGCATCACTCTTATCTTTTTTTTAAGCAATGTTAGGTGGTGAGTAACCTCGTTGGACCAATTCGTATGTTATATCGAATTGTGCCGTAAGTCATCGAAAGTTTCATTAGTGCATCACATCCTCTAGAGCTGTTCATGGGTTTTTGCTTACTATTTCATTCATCATTTTTTCCCTTTTACATTTCCCCATTAATCTTTTTCGAGCTTTTTACAGCTTAGACCCATCCAACGACCGACCTTGTCTGTTCTTGGTCATGGTTCGCAACAAGCTCCTTATTGCTGTAACTTCTTAACTCTATTCGCCTACTGTAATTAGAAAATCTTTGTACAAAACCAGTGTTGCGCTACCACTTGTCCATCTCATCCGACACTATACTATTTTTCTCTTTTTTTCATTTGTCTTATTTACCCTTTTTCGTATGTATTAGAAACCCTTTTATGTATACCTTTTTGTAATTTTCCTTAATTACAATGTTGCCCTAGAAATTTACTATAAATAGTCCCTTCTCTTTATAGTTGAAATGATTATATTTTGATTCCTGACATTGAATATACTTGTTCTTATAAGATAACCCTCTTCGAGTCCATTTTCCTTACACTCTTATCTAATCTTATTGAGTAACTCAAGATTAGCAATGGGTAAACTTTGACATCAGCTTGTGTGTCATATCAAGTGAAGTATCAAGTTGTGTTGTGTTCGTTGGTGGGTTACATTCTCTTAGCAGCTTCACGTCAACTACTATATTTTAGTCGTTGACCTACTCCCTCACTTTTCTTCAATATTTCGAAGTACCTATTGGTTCTTCACCTCCTACAGTAAGCTCTAGTGATAACTAAGCTTCTAGATACATCATATAATTCCCTCAAATCAGAGCTTGGGGTTGTGATTGAGAGCTATGTTGCACTAGTTCCTACTGGTCTGTTGTTTGTATACTTTAGTTTCATCTAGGAAAACAGAGTAGGTCCATAGTTTACTATTAGATTAGTATTATCTCTATGTGGTAAGTTCCTGCAAGAAGAGTGTGTTCTGAAGCTTTTCTTTTTAAGAATGTCGAATCCTAGTATTTAAGGGGAAATTAACGATGCTAAGAGTAGTGCTCAAGGACGCAGTTATATAACCCAACAATCACCACATACTACTGATGAGCAGATACAGGACCTCATCGCTATTGTAGCTAATCTAGCTATCTCGGTACAAAGAGTCTTAGAGACTAGGCTGCAAGATAGGATTTCCACTGAATAGGGCTGAGAAATGAAGGATATATTGAAAAGGTAGATGAATGAATAGCGAGCACCAAAAGCCTTTCCTATAAACGAAGCACCACCCCGTCATGCTGATAAAGTCATGAAAAGAAGGTTGGAGTTAGATGAAGTAGAAGAGTGTGAAGAAGAAGAGGAGCAGTATGTTAGAATTGACGAACGTGAGTTTAAAGCTCTTAGGGTAGTTGAGCACCTTAAGGTATAGATTATGAGCTTCAACAGGTTTAGTAATGCTAACAACTACCCAGATTGGGAAAAGAAGATCGAAAAGATATTTGACTTTTACGATTATGAAAATGTTGTCCATATTTAAGTGGTCGCATTGGAATTTTCTAAATAGGTAGCAATGTGGTGGAAGGAGTTGCAAAATGTTTACTTAAGGGCTCAATGTAAAATCTGAACATAGAATGAAATGAAGAGAGTTTTGAGAAGTAGGTTCATTCCCAAACACTACAAGCAGGACACTTTTTGAAGTATCCTAGACTTAAGACATTGTAATAGGTTGGTAAACGACTATGTTCAAGAGTTTCAATTACTCATGATCCGATGTAATTTTGATAAACCTAAGACACAAACTATAGCAGGGTTCATTTCTAGGCTGAGAACTAAACTTGGTCATGTTGTAGAATTATAGAGGCTAAGAAGTTTAGATGAGACAATCCAAGTAGTGTAAAGGGTTGAGAAGTAAAGACGAAGATATCCTATCTGATGCTGATTGCCGAGCCGAAGTAGTATGCCTAACTGATTAGACTATGTCCGTATACTAAATAGTTCTAAGGTAGATTGCTAAGGACTAGTGTTGAGTCAACCAAAAGAAGGCCGAAGTAAGGATAAGGCCCAAAAACTTGAGGTCTAAAGAGACCAAGGTTAGAGCTCTAGAAGAAAGACATGAGAAATCAAATGTTTTAAATGTCTCAGCTATGGAAATGCAGTTAGTCAACGTCTAAACCAGCGTGTCATGACAATCAAGGGAGACAAGCCTTAGTTCAAAATGGAAAGTGTTAATGAAGGAGAGGAGGAGGTTAAAGTTAGCCCAACACTGGAGGAGTTTGATGAAGACCCTGATGCCCTTACACCTCCTGAAGCAAGAGTCAAATACTGTTTTGTTGTACATTGATCTCTCAACACTTTTATAACCACCGAGAATGTGCAAAGGGAGAATCTTTTCCACATGAATTACCGAGTGAATGGCAAACTATGCACCTTAATCATTGACAAAGGAAGCTATATCAATGTTATAGTACAGGGCGTAGTGAAGGCTATGAAGTTGCCAACCCTTTTGCACCTTAAGCCATATAAGATTCACTGGCTGAATAAGAAAAGATGTTTACTCGTTGCCAAGCAAGTTAGAGTACTAATCCCCATTGTCGATAGGTACAAGGATAAGGTGTAGTGTGACATCTTACCCATGTGCGATTCACACATCTTACTTAGCCAACCCTGATTGTTTATCTTAAGGGTATTACACGATGGGTATAAGAACACTTATATGTTCCAAAAAGATGGAAGGAAGGTAATTTTGACTACTATGAGCCCTAAGGAAGTCTAAGAGTCTCAAGAGAAGGTTGCTCGATCTATGCAACAGAAATCCTTGGTAATTTCCCGTGCTCAATTTTATCAAGAAACCAAAGAGGAATTATATGTGCTCCTATTAGTCAGGAAACTACTGAAGTTGAGAGAAGTCGAGAACTTACCTGCCGAGGTGAGAGTTCTACTAGAAGAGTATGCTGACCTATTTCCGCTAAGATGCCAAAAGGTTTACCTCCCTTAAGAGGCATTGAACATTGCATTGACCTTCAGCCTGAAGCAGCCCTACTAAACTGACTTGCTTATAGATTTAACCTCATACAAGCAATCGAATTAAAGAAACAAGTACATGAGTTAGTAGATCATAGATATGTCCGAAAGATCATGAGCTCATGTGCTATCCTAGCCATGCTAGTACTAAAGAAAGATGGGTCATGGAGAATTGCATTGATAGTCGTGCCATCAACAAAATTACTATTAAGTACCAATATCCGATCCTACGGCTAGATGATATGCTTAATAAGTTGCATGATGCCCGCATCTTTTCAAAGATTGATCTAAAGAGTGGCTACCACTAAATACGAATGAGACTTAGAGATGAATGGAAGATGGCCTTCAAAACAAGAGATGGTATATTCGAATAGATGGTGATGTCATTCGGTCTGACGAATGCGCCGATTACTTTTATGCAACTCATGAATCATGTCTTAAAGGCACTAATTGGCAAATTTATTGTGGTTTATTTTGATAATATTTTGGTCTACAGTACCGATCTCATCACCTATGTGAAGCATTTAAGATCAGTTTTCGACATCCTCCATGACGAGAGTTTATTCGACAATTTGAAGAAATGCGCGTTTTGCCAAAGCAAGGTTGTATTCCTCAAGTATATTGTTTCAAAGAAAGGAGTCCGAGTTGATGACAAAAAAGTTCTAGCTGTTCTCGAATGGCTCACACCAACTGATACTGTCAAAGTGAGGAGTTTCCATGACCTTGCTTCTTTCTATCGGAGATTCATTCAGAACTTCAATTCCATAATGGTGCCGTTAATTGAGTTGACCAGGAAGCACTTGGAGTTTAAGTGATTAGATAAAGCTTAAAAGAGTTTTGAAGATATAAAGTCTAAATTGATGTCGACCCTAGTACTCGCCCTACTTGACTTCAAGAAAGTTTTTGAGGTTGAATGTGACGTGTCTAGAGTCAGCATTGGTGTTGTCCATATATAGGAGCATCAACCCATTGCCTACTTCAGTAAGAAACTTAGAGGAGCTGCTTTGAATTACTCGTCTTATGACACCCTTGTTTGAACACTATAGAACCGGTAGCATTACCTATTATTGAAAGAATTCATCATCTACTCAATTATGAATGTCTCAAGCACCTTCGAGGACAATAGAAACTTTATCGGCATCATGCTAAATGGGTCAAGTACTTAGAAACCTTTTGCTACATCATCAGGTATAAGAAGGGGAGCACAAACACTGTAGCTAACATTCTTTCTCATTATCACACCTTCATCACAACATTGTAAGCCAAGGTACTTAGGTTTGTCACTTTACCTAATCAGAATGAGTATGATTTACATTTTAGGCCCCTAGTGGCCAAGTGCAATGATGGAGGTGCTGTAAATGGTTTCCACTTGAATCAAGGGTTCCTTAAGAAGGGCATGCAGGTTTATGTACCGAGTAGATCGGTAAGAGAACTACTCGTCCGAAAAGCTCATGCTGGGGGTTTGGCTAGTCATTTCAGAGAAAATAAGACTGTTGAGATATTGAAAGAACATTTCTATTGGCCTAGGATAGTGAAAAATGTGCGCTAAATTCTTGAGAGGTGTGAGGTATGTAAACATGCAAAGGGAAAGAGAAAGTAGTATGGAGAGTACACATCCTTCCTTATACTAGAGTGGACGTGGACCGACTTAAGCATGGATTTCATACTCAGCCTTCCCTAAACGCTAAGAAGACATGACTTAATCATGGTGGTAATCAATCGGTTCAGTAAGATAAGTTACTTTATTCCCTGCCATAGAACTAATGATGCTTTATTCGTCACTAACCTCTTTTTGCAGGAAATTGTGCGACTACATAGAGTGCTGAGAAGTATTGTATCCAATCGTGACTCAAAGTTCACGAGCTTCTTTTGGAGGACCCTATGGAAGAAGCTCGACATTAAGCTCATGTTTGATATTTCTTGCTACCCTCAGATAGACGACCAAACTGAAGTTGTGAACAGGATAGTTGGCAACCTTCTGCGAGCAGTTGTTGGGAAGAATTTGCATTACTAGGAGTTATGCCTACTTATCATTGAATTTGCCTACAATCACTTGACTCACAGCTCGATAGGAAAATCATAATTTAAGGTTGTTTATGGACTTAACCCAAACTTACCTTTAGATTTAATTATTAGTCCAACTACATAAAGGGAAAGTCAACCCGGCCTTCAGTGAGTCGAGGAATTTTAGAAGTTACATTAGAAGGTTGCCAACCAATTGGCTAAGACTGTGGCTTGATAGAAGGAATAAGGAAGCCAAGGAAAAAGACGAGTTGTTTATATCCTTAGAAACCTTGTCTGGGTCTGTCTTAACAAGGAATGCTTCCTTGATAGGAAAACGAACAAACAATCTTCTAAAGTGGATGGACCTTATAAAATCCTTAGGCGCATTAATGATAACATCTATAAGGTTGAGTTGCTCAAAGGATACAATGTATTTACCACATTCAATGCCACTGACCTGACCCCTTGTATGCTAAATGATGACGAAGATCATGATTTGAAGGCAAATTTCCAACAACCTTGGGGAGCTGACGGGATACCAACCATTGGCCTACTTACTTACGTACATCTCAAAGGCCTCCAGTCCCTCACTTGAATAATTCTCTCTCGTTAACCTACCGATGATGGGAAACTATATACAGAAGATGGATAGCTGAATTCCTTGAGACCTTCAAGTTGTTATACTATGCTTTATTCTCTCTCTTATGCCGATACTAACTATTCTTTAGCCAAGGGCTTTGTACTAAGTGATCTAACCTTCAATGGTCAAGAGTTTCCTATGGCGTAACAAGAGCTAGCCTCCTTTTAGTTAAGTACTTCTCTTTTAGCCTCCTTCCAATTCTCACGGCATCCTTTCCTCATCTCGACCTCCTTATTGCCACAACATCTTGATACCACTCGCTTGCTGTAATCAGAAAATCTTTGTATGGAACCAATGTTGTACTGCCACCTGTCCATCTCATCTAACATTGTAATATTTTTCTCTTTTTATCATTTGTCCTATTTACCCTTTTTCGTATATACTATGAACCATTTTTATGTATGCCTTTTTGTAATTTTCCTTAATTGTAATGTTACTTTAGGAATTTACTATAAATAGTCCATTCTCTTTGTAGCTAAAATGATTACATTTTGATTCTTGACATTGAATATACTTGTTCTTATGAAACGACTCTCTCTAAGTCTATTTTCTCTACACTCTTATCTAATCTTACCAAATAGTTCAGGATTATTGATAGGTAGACCTTAACATTAGCTTGTGTATCATATCAAGTGAAGTATCAAGTCGTATTGTGTTTGTTAGTGGGTTACGTCCTCCAAACAACTTCATGTTAGCTACTATATTTTAGTTGATGACCTACTCCTTCACTTTTCTTCGATATTATGAAGGACCCATTAGTTCCTCACCTCCTACAATAAACCTTAGTGATAATTGAGCTCTTAGGCTCATCAGGTTGTAACAAAGCTAACCCTTCAGCATCAAGCTAAGTGAGCAAAAGCAAATACAGCAATATGAGCACATTCAATTACAATTAATTGCCATCATCACAACAGTTGTAGCAATTAGCTTTATTAATTATAATTGAGCTGAATATAATTTAATAATCAATAGATACTTATGCATGTAATGATATGCCATGCTAATGCTTGTGATATGCATTGGCTAGTATCTTAATCAAGCAAATAATGAGTGGTACTTAGCGACTCTTAAGTAAAATTATTTGAGAGGCACTTGACTGCTTAGAAATTGAGCATGTAGATCTATATGTTGAAAACTAAGCTATTTAAATTGAACTTTACAAAATTCATGACTTGTAGGTCCCTTCATGCAAACTAGACTTTCACTATGATCCTTAGGTCATTTTTTCTTAAACCAAGCTTTAAAACATGACCCTTAGGTCATTTAATCAAACTAAGCTTTTAAACATGGCCCCTTTAATTAAAACTAAGCTCCATAAAAATATGGCCCTTAGGCCGCTTTGGTGCCATGCCAAGATTGCACTTGATGCAATGAAATGCATTTAATAATAACTGAGTGCATATCTTAGGTACAAACTATAATCTGTTGTTTTCCATAAATCAATCATTACATCGAGCATATTGTTGAATTATTCCTTACTAAGCATAATTTCATAGAGCATGATTAATATATTTCAACTAAAACCAAGCTTAAGGTCACAATATTGCTTTTGACAAGCCATATTTATAGCTTAAGGGAGCATGCCAATTAAGTCTTAAATTATCTTTTTGTGATGCATTCACTTTTGATCACCAATTTAAATAGCACAACTTGTAACAAGATATGTGATGCTATGTTAAAGTCATTTTATTCAATCATGCTCATCACGTACCCATATGAATCATCTCAGATCAAATCACCCATCAATCAAGTCAACATAGCAATCAATTATCAAATAATTAAATCTTATGATTCACTTAGTGAAGTCGTGATGACTTATTCAAACAACAAGTAGTCGTTTAATTTGTGGCCGCATCGTATTACAACAAACAAAAAAGGGGTGCTCATAGTATACTCCTAACGTTCTCCATTATCATCCTTAAGGTAGTTCCACCGTATCTGTGATGTCACTTGCATATATGTATATTTTAAGTGACGAAGCAAAATTTTAGAAATAAATCTCTTAATTGAATTTTATTTAAGTCTCCTCATCTAATTATTCAATTATTATTATAAGTCTCCACAAAATAATAAGTATATTCAACCATTAGAGCTTATCGAAAAATTATTTCTTATTAATAATATTGCCTTATCTTTATTCATATATATTACTGGAGTGAGAATATATATATACATAGTGTTTCTATACATATACTTGTTCATAGACCATCATAAAAAAAATATTTTTCAAAATATTAGTTACATACTTTTTCTTTTTTCTAAAATAGATCTTATTTAGAGTTCCTTCATTAGTTTGAAAATGAAAAATGTTTTGTTGGCCCGTAACTACAAAGGACCAAAATAACTAAAGAAAACTAAGGAACCAAACCAAGTCATGCAGAAATTGCAAAGGGGGCAATGAACCAAATCAAGTCGATCTACACATATGCACATATGCAGGATTAGGTCTCTTGGGAACACTTATCTCACACCATGTTTACCCATTAAACAATATATATATATATATTGTTTAATGGATCTTCAAATTCAGATCATGGTTAGACGTATATAAATTATCTAACACTTCATTAACAATCAAAGAGGAATCCTCTTCTAGGACCTCAAAACCAATGTCTTCAAATAATCAATCTATTCCCAATATCCAATCCAACGAAGTCCTTTCAAAATTAGTTGATATGGAACCAACTCCTGGTTTGCTTAAAGCAATCTCAATAGTCTTACAATAAAAAAATAAAGTCCCAATGTTGCCTGAAATCCCTCAACCAATAGAAAGTCAGAGAAAAAATCAAAACTTTCAGCTCACTGAAATATCAACTCCAATATCTTTTGGATTTATAACTACAAATCAAAGATCAAAATTTTTTATAAAACCTACTTCTAGATATGTTTTCTCTATAGAAGAAAACTTATCAGAAAATGATCTTTTTGAATTTACAAGAAAAATATTTACAGAAGACTTTTATTATATACCATATGATGTTTACAAAACAATCCAGTTTTATGAGAAAATTTTGATTGAAACTGGATCAATAAGATTCAAACATCTTGAAAAGAAAGGAATGATCAGCTATTCTATAGCTAGGATACTAAGAGTAATCAGTCTGCAAGAATAGCAAACTTATCTAACCACTTTAATGAAACTCAATATAGAACTATTTTATGCACAACCAAGTCATCGAGCCACTTATAATTATTATGATTATAAGCAGGCATAATGGAATGCGTTTTATCAAATGAATCCAAAAAAATCACATACTTAATTAATATATTTTTATAATTGTTCTTCTTCAAATATTCCTAATAGGTTTACATACTGGTGGGAACAATTTGGTGCAACTTCCAAAATCATTCATGAAAATGCTAGAGACGGATTCAACACTTTCTTGAAAGAATACAATCCTACATCTCATGAGAAAAATTTTCAAAAGGAAATGTTATATTTTGTTCACATTGGAATATCTTGGGTCATAACTTGGTGGTTTGATTATAAGCCTGATCGAACATCAAATACAACCAATTTGGTCAGAATGTACAAAGTCAAATGGTGAGATAGCTTCAAAATGTGGAATAGGTGTGAAAAAGATTCAATTTTAAATTAGATTAAAACCAATTCCTCAACTCCACCATCCAAGATTTCAATTTTACAATATCACAATAGAGGATTTCTAATCTCTTCATTGGCAAGTATAACTTCTTGAGACCAAATGAAACAAATTATGGAAATAGCACTAGCAAATATCAATGAATCAACCCAAAAATCAAGCTCAGACTTGGACTCCACATCTCACCACAACGGAAATATCAATGAGGATGACTGTTATGGAATAGATTTAGGAGCTCTATAAATGTTGTATCTTTTTGCATTGTAATGTAGAAATAAAGTATTTTACACATGTATCACAGTACACAATATTGTCAATCTCAATCATTTAACATATGTTTGCCACAATAGTACTGTTTCTACAGTACCCTGTCTGCCACAATACTACTGTTTCTACTGTACCTTATCTGCTACAATATTATTGTTTATAACAGTAAATGGTCGGAACTTTCCATTATAAAATCAAACCTGTTGAGGCAGAAAAATAGATACCTAGAAGAAGAAAAAAAAAAACACACATAACCTTATCTACTTCCATCTCTTCTCTCATCTCTCCTCCTCTCTTCTTTTCTTTCTAATCTTCTCTTCTTTCTCCTTCCACATAATATCTTTTCCTTACTACCGACCTTGTTTTCAACAATCAATTAAATACTTTCCTGAAACATAATTATTTGCTTCTTCCTAGTTTCTGAAGCATAATTGTTCACTTCTCTTTGTTCTTGAGGTAAAACACTCTTATCTCTCAATATTTCAATATTTCTTTCAATATCTGTTTATGCTTTTGTATTTTGTACAAATCGGTTTCAATTAATAAACACTTTTTTATGTTACATCTCGTGTAAAGAATCTCTAATCAATTTAGATGTAATTCCATGAGATCATATTTGCTTATTTAAATTATCAAAACCCCATAATCGGCTGGTATTACCACCTTTGGAGGTTTCATACTTGCATAAAACCCCACTAGTCTTAGCACTGTCGCTTATGGTGGTTCTAATTACATTTTACATGCATATTTATGTCACAATTTATTACTAATATTCATATTTATAATTATCTAGATAGTGTAATAGAATTTCTTGAATGATATTATACTAATATAATTAATAGTGAATGGTACTAATAATATGTTTTGTTATGTAAATGTCTTATAATCCTCAAAATTGGGAAGAAGAAGAAGAAGCTAAAGCTTTACAATACTTGTTTAGTGCTATAGTTTGGCTAGAGCACTTTCATAAGAATTACTTTCGCTTGCATTCAGTGTGATCAATATTCTTAATCATTAACAAAAGAAAGATTTTGTAAAATTTATGTTTGTGGATGATAATCCTTTTCGTGAAAACGTATAGGATATAGAATTGTTTTATAATTATCTAATAGATTGTATAACATTTCTTAAAAGATTCCATGAGTTATATTTCTAGCTACTAAATGTTGAAAATATTTTAGATAGTAATTAAATTTCTCAAAATACAAAAGATAATAACGGAGAAGATTTAATTAAATATAATCAATATTTAGAAGATGCAGTAGAATTTTTATTTTATATAATTTAGATTATTCTCTACTTGGAGAAAAGTTTTATTTAGCTGATATATATTTTAGACAATAATCAGCAATATATTCACCTCTATTGTTAAACATAGTAATTCTTCTCTATTGTTAAACATAGTAATTCCTGGTTGTCTCCTTTGGTGTGTGTATATATATATATATATAAGTCAACTGCTAGCTAATTAAGCCACGTGGGACTAACTAATATCATATGCTATTTTTTTTTCCTTTATATATATTTCCTATACTTAGTGATCCTATTGTTCCTTTTATACTTTCTCCCAAAATGTTTTTCCTTCGTGAAAGCAACTCTTACCCAACTTGCGTCTCTGTGGTACATGCTATACTTCTCTCTCCCAATAGTTTAGATTTCTCAAAGGAGATTGAGTCATGTCTTATTATATAGAAGAAAGGATATGGGCAAACAATCCATATGGAACTAAGTTTCTTAATAGTTAATTGGTCATAAGCTATTATAAAGAGAATGAAGCATGCGTAAATAACCAATGTAAGATAAGCCATTATAGATTTTACAAAGTATTTAAGTTGCAAATTTTTTTCCTACAAAAGTCAATTTTTAACTCAAATTTTCTTCATTTATTCGTCTTTCAAATCACCTAAAGCTATCATATCTTAAACCTACTTTATGTATACTTTCAAATCATGCAAAATTTTGTCTAAAATCTTACCTATAACATGTTTGATACTTGGATTAAACCAACCCTTGCAACCATCACGAATTGCAAAACAACATGAAAGTTTGATCTTTTAACTCAATTATGTTGCCATTCGATGGATAACAAGTGGTGTAAATGCCCAATATTGGAAGTATCCAATTTATTGAGAGGTGGCTAAAAGAGAAAGAAATCAAGGCTTGAAATAGGTAGGCTGAGCTGGGTTGAAATATGGAAATTTTAACTAAGTTTCAAATATTTGCTTGAGAGGTTCACTTTGATGGTGTTTTCCAACCAAGTAGGTTGTAGCTTGGCTATAGAGTGGCAGTGGAGTGGAAGTATGTTCATAGTAGAGTTTAGATGTATGTCTGAATCTGATTTTGGTTGAGTGTGCAGGAAAACAAACGAGAGAGAAAATAAGGGTCTAGGGTGTCTTTATTGAAGGAGGAGGAGGAAGAAAAAGGTGTTCTCCCACAGGGCCTAAATAAGAAGACAAAGACTTCAATATATTAACATTTGAAAAACAGTATGTAAGAATTGGACACGTGTTGATTAAAGAGTAAATGAAGGGATGGGGATGCTAATCATCCATGTTTTCTTCGTTAATGTTAGGGGTAGATAAAACTTAAATTTTGTTCGATTGACTTTATACCACTCATATAATTTATACTTGTGATGAAATTATTTTTGCATCATATTTTAATGAAAATTTAATAGCAAACTTAGAATTATTTATAAGACGTAATGGCATACTAAATTTATCAATTTTTTATTGTTATTGTATCTTTTTATACACTAACATTTATTTTGATGTTAATTACTTGTTTAGCAGCAAAATTCAATATTTTTGAGATTTAACTTTAGCATGTGACCTTCTATCATGTTTGAACACTAAATATTATATTTTGAAATTTCCTCAATAGTTTATTATATATATATTTTGCCCTTTTTTTAGGCTTTATTACAAAAATAATAAAACAACAACAATAACTACTACTATAGCAACTGCTACTACTACTATTATTATTTTCTTATCAAATTTAATTCCTTAACCTTTATTTACTTACAGTTTAAACCTTAAACTTATATTTTATTTTATCTTTTTTTTAAGTGAACTTGATGATCTTCCTTGAAATTTATTTAATTAATAATTTGCAAAAATTTAAGGTTCGAAACCTTAATTTTTACCCAACATATCTCCAATCATATTCGAGAGCATATGCTTATAATGAGGTATTACATTTTGTAAGCAATATGATTATATTGTACACATAAAGGGAGTTCAAGAGATAAAGCACAAAGTAATAAAGCAAGTTTTTGGAAGGTAGGAGGATTCATATGCAGTAAATGCCCTTTAAGAGGCTAATCTAAGTATCATAGTAGAGTGTAAGTGGTGAGAGAGCAACACTACAAGTCATGTGTTATTTGATAAAGTATTCTAAGCATTTAGACCATGTATTGAGGTCCTCATACATTGCATGTGTGATACTACAACTCACACATATTGTATTAGTTAAATAGTTGTTTCATTGTCACTTACTTAAATATTCAGAAATACCATGCAAGTAATGATATTTGGATTGCGTGGGTGCCGTCGATTTGCTTTCATGTAGCTGAGTTCTATATTCTAGATTATATGACACAATAGTTCAGTAGGATCCAAGGGATTCTTACCACTGTAGCTACATCCCAAAAGTTACATGATATAGACTTACGGGGTTTGATAAAGACAAATTGGTTCACCATACATACTAATTGGTTGAAGTAGTAGGTAGATTGGTGTAACAAGATTGTTCTTATAGTATCACCCTCGATATAGCTCTAGATTGCAATAATTAGTGCCAACAGGTCACTCACTAATATAGTGGCCAATTTGAAGCATCTTGGGTATACATGGTACGCAATCATGTTCATTTTCCTTAACAATACTTCACCTATGCCTTTATATGTTAACTAAGCCTTTTTTTGCGACATATAGGCAAATTTTATCTATAAGCTACCTCATATGTTATATAAGGATATCATGGTACAGCAGTTTGGAATGGATGCCATTGTTTAGCAGCTTAGGGGTATCTACCTAAATGATACACTAGGGTCAAGATCAGATATTGAGCGGGGTGGCTCTCTGCCTTACAATCCTCAACATGGAGGGTACCGTCTAGTATGAGGACGGGAGTAGGGTAGGGGGCAAAGGTGACAATAGGTTGAGTTGAGCATTACAAACAATCTGTTTCTAGAAAACCTATCACCGGCCGCATCTCTTAAACTACCTAGATTTGAGTTTCAAACACCTTTTGCTAAAGGGAGCTCTAGCTACCAGATTTTCCATACTCCCTTCGTTAAAGATACCTCCACTAGTTAGGTACATACTTCTCTTGTACTATTAAGAAGGCCAACTAAGGATCACCATAACAACATAAGTGGGGGACTCATGTAGCTAGAGCCAACTTTGGTCCTTATGCATGCATCATACTTTGGTCCTTACAGTTAGGATAAGGAACAGATCATATAATTAGATGCGAACCAAATGGTACAGCCCTAACTTAATCTAGACTTTCAAGATGTTTGTACATATATGTGTTGATTGCATTAGTTAGGCACTAGTTTTAGTTATTTAACATTTTTTATTGTATTTGATCATTATCTTGTGAACACTTTATAGATATTTGAAAGTAGTAATAGATCTTTCATATTACTTAAGTATCAGTTTCCGTCTTTTCATTCATCGTTTGTTTCGCTTTGATTGTTATTCCTATTCATAATTACCAAATCTACAACTTATTATGATATTTTGTATTATAAGTAGAGATAAGTTTGAATGATAGTGTGGTGCGTTTGGACCATTTTGTAAGGTGTTGGCTATAGATGTGAAGTTTGGTTATTTAAACTTTGTTGAAGATGGAGTATTTGGAAATTTTGAAGTATTTGGTTTATGTGCATATATTATTGTAATTAGGGTCCTTGAGCTGTATTGGTGAGGATAGGATGAAAGTTACCAATAAATTCACCTATGGATCACCATATTCTTAGGAAATCCTAGCAATGGTATTTTTGGGTTTTTTCTTTTGTTGTTATATTTTTTCCTTTTCTCAATTTTGCGCATGTATATTATTATTTCATACACATAATATTTTAACATAAAATTAAGAAAACTAAAGAAGATAGAATTAGAAAATTTTTCTTCTATTGTTTTTAGCCTTCCAAAAGTGCTTTACTTCGGGATAGAATTTGCAAAAGCCTAAAGATTAAATATGAAACTTAAGAGTGCAATTGGATTTGATGCTTAAATTTTGAAAACTTATATTATTATAACAATATAAAACTATATGTTTAGATTGTGGATTATAAAGACTTGATGGCTTAATTATTATATATACAATATAATATTTATACAGTATACATAATAAAAATAAGAAATCATAATATTGATAACATATATAATTAGATAAATAAATGATAAAGTAATCATAATAATAACATTATATGTATTAATTAAATAGATAAATGATGATAATGAGGAGGAGGAGGAGAAGATGTAAATGAATAAAAGAAATAACAATTAAAGGAATAAATTGAGAATAATAATAATTAAATAAATAAATGACTAAGTAATCATAATAATAACAATATAATATTTTTAAGTAAACAAGTAAACAATAATAATACATAATGTGTACTTGAAGTTTGTGTCATTTAAAAGTTTACAACGGCAGTCGGCATAATCTATTTTTATTATTATTTAGAAAGTTTATAAGGGTGTCCATATCATTTATAAAGTTTAGCATTTTTTTTAATTTTAGAATTTATTGCATTATTTATTAATTTAGTGAATGAATATATATATATATATATAATAAAAGTAGGGTGTTTGTGTCATTTTAAAAAAGAAAATTTTAATTTTTGAAATAATAATTTTTATTAATTCATTAATAATTGATATATGTATAATAAAAATTTAGTAAAAAATAAAAATTTAGGTTTTCTAAAAATTTTTATAGAATTTATTTCAACTTTTTATTAATTTAGTTAATTAATATATGTATGTATAATTATAATACTTAAATAAAATAATGAATAACGTTGATAGTGACATTTCAATGCTTAATGATGTCATTGCCTAATTAGGTGAAAGGACTAAGAAAGGTGTTGTATTTTCAAAAAATAGTATATTTGTTTATTTAAAATGCTTATAAGGTGGTCAACGTAATTTAACCTAATAATAATAATAATAATTTGTATTTATTTATCTTCTATATTATTTAAGTTAGACCGTCTCTTATAAAATTATTATTTAGATCTTCAATTAAAAATTATATAACGAAAAAACCAATATTGAAAATACTATAAATATATTATAATATATATAAATTTGATATTTTCTATAATTTCTAATTCCATCTCCGTTTTCGTTTTCCTAATAGCTTAAATTTTGTAAATCATGATCATCCCTAGTCTTTGGATACCCAACTCCAATTTCACTCTCACGTTTCGCATATATCTTATATAATTTTCAACTTTTATGTAAAACTTTTTAAAATTAATATATAAGTTACTTAAAATTTTTTTATCTATCTATTATTAATTTGTTATATTAAGCAAAAAAATTTATTTTTAAGGTTATTTTTTAATTTTTTCTAACAATTGATACCAATTACAACCAAATCATCAATTAATACACATACTCATTCTTCATTCAAAAGAAAAAAAAGGAAAAAATTTATTTGTATAATTATTTCTATATGTAATTGCTTTATTTAATTTTTTCTCAATAAATTATTTTACTTAATCATTTATTATTTTTTAGCATCCAAACATAAGTGCAACATCCGCTAACATTATTTTATTAAAGGTAAAAGCTATTTTATAAAATTATTATTTAATCCTCAATTTAACAATAAATAACAAAAAAATAAATAAATAAATAACTTAACCATCCATTCATTTAATAATAATATATATTTTCAATACCATAAAAATTGATTATTAGAGTAAATCTCTAATAACTATTTTAACCCACTAACCAACTTCCCATGTTTCTACTAGGATTATTTGATAATTCACTTTCACATGTTCTTATATTATCCACTATCCTTAATGCTTAATCTGAAAATAGAAATATATTAAAGTTTGTTAATAAAATAATTATTTTATTATATAAAAAATAATAAAAGAAATTATTTATGATAATCATATAAAAATATGTATTCATTTTTCTTAAAAATGATTTTAAATTTAATTTTTCACATTCGTGAGACAGACGTAGGCATCTGCTAGTAATTTATAATATAAAGTAAATGTAAAAAACAAAAAGAGTAATAACAATTAGAGAAAATAATCAACAAGTGAACGCATTAGCACCCAGGGTTTATCACCTGTTCTTCTTCTCGTGTGCTAGGAGGTGGCGTTTATTTCTCACTCCATGGCTCTGCAAATCCGAACCAGACAGAAAACCCTAACCAACCTTTATCCGATTCGCTTCTTCTCTCAAACCCCTTCGTCGGACTCAACCACCTCCCAACCACCTGAAACCGTCGCTGGCGCTGAAACCGGAAGCAACCCTCAACCACTGCAGTCCTCCTTCTCTTCTTATTTCAGCGATGTCAAAGCGAGGCTCAAACAGCAAGACACCCAACAAACTCGATTCACTAGGCCACCAACTCAAACTCCAAACAATAATCAACAGCCTTCTAGGGCTTCTTCATTAGAAGAAATTAGAAAGAACCTATCCGAGTTCCGTAGCCGATCCGCACCGCCGAGTTCAGGCTCTCCACGAGTCTCATTTCATGAACTGTATAAAAGGAATGTGATAGCAAAGAATGGTGATTCGAATTCGAGTCCGAATCCGAATCCCGAGTCCCCGGTTAATTCGAGCGAAACGTTGTCCTTGAATGCGATTCGTGATAGCTTAAAACGGTTGAGATCGCCGCGGGGGAGTCAAGGGAGTGACACAAAGCAGAATGATCCTCTGTCCTTAACGCAGTTTAAGAATAAATTGAGGCTGAAGCCAGGCTCTGGGGATAGAGATTCCACATCCCCAACAATCGAGGGCCAAGAGGGTCTGCCCATTTCGGTTTTCCCCAAGGGAGCGTGGGAGAAGAAAGAAAATGACGCCAGGGATGTGGCTTCAAGGGCGGGGTTTGAAAAGATGTATGATTTTTCTGATTTGGGTGAGAAGTTGAGGATGTTGCGGCCCCAGGGAGGAGTGGAGGAGTGGTTTTCATTGGAGGAGTTGAATAATAGGTTGGTTAAGTTGAGGGAAATGGAGGAAAAGGAAAAGGAGGAAAAGGAAAAGGAGGCTGAGTCAAGAATGGGCGGGTTTTCCTTCAAAGATTTGAGGACTTGTCTGTTGAAGATGGCAGATGATGAGAAGGCTAAGAAATCACCAAGTGAGTGCTTCCTTATTTTATGTGGTGATTGCAGTTTTGTTTGATTTTTCCTCTGTACAATGAATGTGTCTTAGATATGCTGATTTATACTTGATAACTAGAAGTGGCAGATAATCTAGATGGAGTTTTGTTGTTTTCAGTGGACAGACTTGACCTTTTAGGGCAGCTAGGTGGAACTCCAAGCTTCATGATGCAACCTCCAAAGGAGCATTTAGTTGAAAAGGCAAGCTCGTCCTCTGCATTGTTTTTCCTCTCGTTCTTTTCTTTTTTTTTTTTTTTTTTTAAATCAAACACGTCTTCTTCTTTTTATCTCATTCTGCATTTTCATCTTCATCAGATCTTTAGCATTTGCGCTATCATTATGCACTCATTATGAGGAACAGAGCTAGTTCATTGTGCCACATTTTTATATGGATTTGTTGCCTGTAGAAGTAGCTATTTTGTAGAAAGTGAGATATGGTGACTATTCACATCAGGGTAACGGAGATTACCTGGTTTTAAATCTGCGAGATTTAGTTCAAGGTCTGTTGTACGACCAGCCACATATTTTCCTTCTAAATTTGGAAATATCCATTTTTGAAGATTCTATCAACCTTTACCGGTGTAACAAACTGGAATCTCTGAAGCTGTCGTGTGTATTTTCTTGTAAGTAGTGATCTAATTGCTGAATGGAAATTATTTTTACCCTTTCACTTGTTTTGGGTAATTAAGCTGTAGCTCTACATGGTTTCCCACTGAAACTAACTGAGATTTTTGCTTATAAAGTCTGAGCGATTGAATCGGCCTCATTGTAAGAATAAGTTTGTATGTACCTTTTTTCTTTGTTCTTTTGTTGGGGTTGTTCAAATGACATTGCTTATTTATGTGATGAATTTAAGGGGCACGTGCATATTTTCTACAAGATATGATGTGAATTATGAGGACTTTAATTTTAAAACTCTTGAGCTTCATAAATTGCCGAATTGATTTTTTCCAAGTCAGCAGTTGATCTTTCATGATAATTGCAGTTTAAATGAGTTGACTATTGAAATTTGTGAGTATAAAAGAAGCATTTGTCACAAATTCATTATTGGCTGCACTGCTGAGTTAATGATGTCACTGAAAGGATACTAGTGTTTTACGTGCAACCCTTGCCTTTTCTCAATGGTTTTTTGGCATTATTTTTATTTAATCTCAACCCCACATTATATCTGCATCTCCCTGGTTCTTTGTTATCCAAAGGTCTATATTCATATTCTCATTAATTTATCATATCTGATCCTTGATGCCCTTTTGCCTATTGTTTTCTTGCAGTATTTCCATCCAGATAACATGTCTTCTGCAGAGAAACTGAAAATAGAACTTGCAAAAGTTAGAGACGAGTTCAAAATGTCTGAATCAGACTGTGGATCTGCACGTGTGCAAGGTTTTTTTTCCAGTACATTGACTTGAAAATATTTTGCATTAAAATTTATTGCTTGCTTCAGATCTTGTGTGCTCTGTCCATAGTGTTATTATTACCTTGTAGAATTTAGCTGATTCCAAAGGACTCGTGATTGTTGAGCATGAGATTTCATGCGATTTCATCCATCTTTTGAAATTCCTTTTGGAACTCTTTTTCTTCCAACAGTTAGTAATCTTATTGAATTGTTGCAGTGGCACAACTCACAACTAAGATCAAGCATCTTTCTTCTGTTTTACACAAGAAGGTAAGGAGGCCTAGCCGTACTGCTCAGAATGTGCATTATAGTATGTGTATCTAGCCCCTGTTATTGTGCCTTTTGCTTTATTATTATAGGTAGGCATAATTTCTGATTATGAGATGATAATGGTTCTAGCCATATATTTGGACTTTATATGGGGTACTATTTGGACTGGGAAAATCTTTGCCCTGTCATGGAGCTCCTGTATGCTCCCTGTTGGAGTTATCATTACTTTACCCTGATATCTAATGTTGTGCCAGTGTAAGAATTATCAATCAAGGCTTTTGAATGCATATATGTGTTTCTGATTTAAACTATCTGGTTTGACATTTTTATATTCCTTCCTTTAGTAGAACTATAGGACCAAGTCACACATTGGTGTGACTCAGGATGTTAGATTTAAGGTTCTTTTGGATTCCATCTTTTTCTTTGTTGTATATTTTCTTATATTTGCGACTGTTATGAAATGTTGTTTGGGAACTATGGGGCCCTTCCTGCATAGTCCTGATTTGTTTTAAAGCAAATGTTTGGCTTCTATAGATATAAAGTGATTGCGATGAGCTTCTTTCCCAGAGTACCCACCTCCCTCCCAACTGTCCACACCCCCCTGGCCCCCAACCTCCCAAAAAAAACAAAATGCAACCCACAAAAAAACCCCAAAACAACCCAAAAAAAGAAGAGGATGAACTATATGATTATTACGAGTATTTATTTATTGTATAAAATATGTTTAAGTTTGTAAAAAATTATTGTTTTAACAGTTTTTTCTTTTTAAATTTGACTATTTTTAACTCTCTGTGCGTTTGTGTGTGTGTTTGAGTTTGAAAAAAATATAATCATTTCACAGGATTTTAATATCTAATTGAATATAATGATGAATAAAATAGAAGATAGATAATAGAAAATGGTAAATGGTGCAGAACCATTTTTGTATTTCTTTTTCTTTGTAATAAAGAAAATTTTATTGTTGGCACCAAAGTAAAAAGGGAAAAAAGAAGAAGAAGAATTCTTAACGTTGGGCATATTTATGAAATCATAATTTCTTCAACCTTCAACCTCCCACAGGGTGAATAGCGGGTTGTAAAAGCTGAAATTTTCACTTGTTTGTTGACATGTGGCAGGATAAGCATTCCCGCAAAGGTCTCCAAGCTATGGTGCAGCAGAGGAAGAAATTGTTGAAGTATTTGCGAAGAACAGACTGGGAGTCGTACTGTCTTGTGCTTGATAGACTTGGTCTAAGGGATAACCCAGTTTTGAAGAGCTAGACTAGCTTTTGTATTGTACATCTTCATTTTTCTTATCATTGTCCTTGACTCTCATCTTTTGTTAACCTGTCTTTTAGTCCACTTCTGCAAGAGAGAGAGAGAGAGAAGCCGTGTTAGCTTATTATTGTGTTGGGGTTCTTTCCACTGGCTGGAGTTTCCTGCTGGGGACAAACTTGCCATGCTAGTCTGCTGAGGCACTTTGGTAGGGAGACGTGCAAGCTCTATTCCATGCCAAGGATTGTGTATGTTGGTTTTCTTTCTGCATAAGGATTGAAATGGGGAGAGATGGATTTTGATGCTCTTAATGAATATTCATACATTAGACACGCTCAGACAGGATAGCTGAACAGTCCCAAGGAGCTCTTAATAAATATCAATGTCCTTAAGAGCTACGTAGTGCTTGCGGCCCTGTTTGTGCAATGAAATTGCATTCCGAATAAGCCATGTGATTAGGGTGGCCTTTTCTTCCCTCTGTAAAGGAAATACGAATGGTAGGTCAAGGAAATTAAGGATGGCAGGCTAGCCATGGTCTCTGTGATCGGTTTCTCTGTTCAAGCCGTTGCTCTGTTGAGCACCTTTTGGTTCATCTTCATAGCCCAGTTTGCCAACAATGCTTGGGTGTACGCTGCCAAATTTGTGCCTGGGTCATAAGTACGTTGTCACTTGTTTGGTCTTATACGAGGAGGATTTATGTATGAGAAACATGCGTTGTAGTTCTGAATATTGGAAGGAGTGGAAATTAAACAATTTTGTGCTCTCCAATTCCATATGCTGTAGCTTTGTTGGTCTAAATGCAAAATCAAATGATGGTATTAATAGAAATTGAATTATGTATGATCCCGTGAGCATGTAATTGAGTCAGGCATGAATTGCTAAAATTGAATATGATTCATAAACCGATTTGGACTTAAGTGAAGTGTCATTGGCTTTAAATTTCTAGTTTAAATTTATCTGGGAAAATGAGTTGAAGGCCATCTTCATTTGAATTCAAACTTAACAATTGTGTGTGTTATCGTTATCCTATATCTTGCATATCCATAGGTTTTGAGTTGCCTTTGTAATTTACCCTTGATGATGAGAAAAGAAACAACTGCTGTTCTTTGCTCATGGATTATGGACGGTAAGCTATTGTAAGATCGGTTTATAAGCACATATATTTTCCTCTTTCATTCCTTTGGAATCATATTTTAACAAACACATAATCAAATATTGTTGTAGTCTTATCTCTTCTATATTTAACTTTGCCGCTATTGTGATCTGTTAATAAACAAGGCTTAAAAGCAAATTTATTGAACAACAGTTTTAGGTTGCGGGAAGGGACATGGTTTGGTCCTACATTTAAAATAAAAATTGTGTGAAATGCCTTTCTAACGGCCGGCTAATAGTGACACCGAAATTTCATTGCCGGAAAATTGTTCAAGCTGGCTTGAAGATGTATCATCTTGGACCAGTTTCCTTTCATTGTAGAAACCAGGCTCTTTTGGTGGTGGTAGAGGATTTTTGCTTCCTAACATAAGAACCACTGATGACATACTTGGTCTGTTCACAGGATTTCACTGTACACAAAAAGACCAACATGTATTGACCTTAAAACTTTCAGCTTCATTGTACGAGTCCCCAACTAGATGATCAAGCAGCTCTGAGGACCTGTCTTGAATAAAGAGCCACCAAGCCTGGGAGAAAAAAGAAAGATCAATAATTTGGACCGTTTCTTCAATGCAGTAGCGTTAAATTTGATACCACTTCAAACTGATCTGAAAATGTTTTAGATGATTAAGTTCTGGTATTGAATCTAATACCCATTCAAAATCACATGAATATGACATATAATATTCAGTTCGTTGCACTCGTTATAAATAACAAGAAGAAGGAAAAAGAGGGGACTTACACGTCCAAGAAGATTATGAAGGTGGTCTGGATGACTAAATGCTGTGTTTCTAGTGCCACTTACTATCTCAAGCACCAAAACACCATAGCTAAAGACATCAGATTTTGTTGAGAAAACTCCATCAATTGCATATTCTGAAGACATGTAACCGCTGCAGAATTAACATCCATCTATGAGTCATAATCATCATCTGGTCATCAGCGTAGGTGTAATAAGTAACCAAATAACAAGTCCTTACTATGCACCAACCACTCTCTTCGTATTTGCTTCTCTCTCACTTTCTCCAAAACTTCTAGCCAGCCCGAAATAAAAAATTTTGGGATTCATCTCGTTGTCCAACAAAACATTGCTAGCTTTGAGATCTCTGAATAATCCTTAATCTAGAATCTTGATGAAGGTATGGCAGACCTTTAGCAATCCGATTGATGATATGAAAGCGCCTATCCGAGTGCAGCAACTTTCGCTGAGTTTGATCTGTACTTGAGAGAGTAGGAAAGAACATTGTGTTCCATCATCATCCATACAATCCTAACCATGTAGAGATAAAAAAAAAAAAGAAAAAAAAGAAAAAAAAAAAAGAAAAGAAAAAAGGGCATTGCGTCACTTAAGCAGACCGAAAATGAAATATTCAAGGGCTTTGTTCAGCATGTATTCATAGATCAGCAAATTTTCATCCCCAATGCAGCAACCTAGAAGCTTCACAAGATTCCTATGTTGAAGCTTAGCAACGTAAAGAACTTCATTCTTGAACTCTTCCAATCCTTGCGTTGAGTTCTTCCTAAGCCTCTTGACTGCAATTTCCTGGCCATCACTTAACCTTCCCTGCACATTTCACTTGTTAATGACAACATTCTACTCAAATAGCTATGATTTAGACAATTGGGTATGTTTTTCACAATGGACACTACTCAAAAAATCTAGCTAGTAGGTACAAAGTCAATGTTTGGAATATGCTAAAGTTATAGAGCTCCTTCTTTGACTGGTGGAAGTGAGTTCAAAGGGCTCATTTGAGAGAGCCTGTTAATCTTATGGTGCCTCGTGCAGAGAGAACCTTTGATTTTTAAAGAAATGTGATTAGGGACAATAACTTACTATCTTATTACTTTTTGTTAGATATCTCTCATATATTTTGATGATAATAAAAATATTTAAATGCTAATAAATCATTAAGAATATATGTATTTAAGAGGATTCTTAAAAAATTTAATTTCGTAAAATTAAGTTGTATTTAGAAGCTTATTTAGAAGGTTTGACTTGACTGAAAAATGGAATATTCTGAAATTCTTTCGGAAGTTTTACTAGTAGAAGTTGAATAACATTTCTGAAGCTTGCTTAGAAACTTTAAATATAAAAAGAACTGATATTCTTCAAAAGGTTGTTCAAAAAATAAGTTTGGAAGTATGGTGTTGAAAATAAATTTAAATCATATTCAAATTATTTAAAGTCTAGCTCTACTAGATTGAACGTATTAGGGAAATATACTTAATTCTATTTCACTCAAGATGAAATCAAGATTCTTGGAAATTATTTTTAAACAAAAATATATTTGGATAAATTAAGATATGCAGAAGAATGGATAAGGATATAGTTAATTCGGATTTTGCGGGGTTTCAAATTTTTGAACTTGAGGTTTATGTAGAAATTTCTGATAAGGCATATCTCCTCATAAGCTAATCTTGTGGTTTTCCGATTGAAGCAAGATAAGGAGAGTTGGTTTTAAAATTCAAATGACTGAGATCCTCTTAAAAATATCTAAAGATTATCTTTAACAATCTAATGGTTGGATAAACATGAAAATATCAACAAATTAGCCGTTATAATAATTCTATATAAAAGAGAAAAGATTTGAAATGTCTTGATAATACTTTAGAAAAATCTCTTGCAAAACAAAAAAATTGAGATCAGATTATACCTTCTAAAAAGTTACAGAAAGTCCTTTAGATACTTCTTCTGAAAGTTCCACTGAAGCAAACTATTCAGCAGTCATCATTTCTCTCTTGAGTAAAATTAATTAAGATTTTGTAATTTTATTCTTACTTATAATTTGTAATTCTTATATGTTGTTTGAGTGTTGAGACAGGTACATTTGGGCTCTATAAATATGTATAAGCCTAGATTGTTGAGATCTTAGATGGACAGAGTAGAGTATTGTAAAGTCTATGTGTAACAAGTACTTTAATTTTTTGGGATTTGATTTAGTGAATCAAGTGGAATGGCATCGATGAAGTAGATTAGGTCCCCAGCAGTAGAGCTAGAAGAGAGTAGTAGGCAGAAGGTCAAAGCTTTATAAATCTCTACCTGATATTCTCCTTCCCTACTCTTTTAATTTGATTTATTAATTGTTATGTGTTGGATTATTAACTTATTATTGTTCACCATTATAAGTCATTAAGAGGGGTAATTTTATTTTACTTATATCGAAAAGTTTTTAAAAGTTTAAAGATACGAATTCAACACCACAACCCCCCCCCCCCCTTCTTGATATCTTATATGGGACAACAATAGGTATCAGGGCCTTGCTCTAATATTTTTAGAGTTCAAGATCATGGGTGAACCAAGTGGTTTGACAGTTCAACCTAGTACGACACCAGTTTTTCATGGAACTAACTTTCTCTATCAGAAATTCAAGATGGAAACTTATGCGAAAACATCAGACTATCAAGCTAAGCGAATTATTTCTACAAGAAATCTCAAAATTCCAACTGTTATCACAACAAATGATGATATCACCCAAGCCAAACTTAATTCAAAGGCTAAGAATTTATTGTTGAGTACTATTGCATGATTAGAATTCTATCTAATTGCTTCTTATGCTACAGCTAAAGACATTTGGGACACTTTGATGCAAACTTATGAAGACATGGAAACCATCGATGACACAAGAATCAATTCCTTTGTTCAATAATATGCAACATTTCGAATTCTCCTTGGTAAAGAAATCAAAGACTCTTTCAGTAGATTTACTACTATAACTAATGAACTATCTTCTCTTAGAAAAATTATTAGTGATATAGATATGGTTCGTAAGATGCTAAGGATCCTTTCCAAAATTTGGAATGTAAAGAAAACTACCATAGAAGAAGCTTATGATCTAAAAACGTTAACTCTAAGTTAACTGCATAGTAAGCTCATGTCATATGAAACTAATTTTTTCAAATTAGGAAGTACTTCAAAAGACACAAGGAAGAGGATTGTAGCCTTCAAAGCCAAAGAAACAGATATTGATTTAAAAGGAGAAAATTTATCTGAAGAAGAAGATGAGAACGTGATACTTCTAGCTAAAAAGCTCAACAAATGGCTTAAGAAAAAAGATAAGAAAACGTTTACTAAAAGATTTAATAAAAATCAGTTTATTGATGCAAGAAAGGTAATCAAAGAAAAAGAAGAGAAAAAAGTTTAAAAAAGAGATTATTTACTATGAATGTAAGAAGCCTGGGGATATCAAATATGAATGCTCTTTGTTAATCAAGAAAATGGAGAAATTTAAAAAAAAAAAACGCAAATCTATTATGTTAACATGAAGTAACATAGAAGATTCAGAAACTTAATCAGAAGGTTCAGAAGAATGCAAGGAAGCAAATTTATGTCTGAGGTAAATGCTGAAATTGATTTTGATTTTGATTTAAAAGCACTTGATGATATATGTGTTGAAATTAAAAAACTCTTCAAGGCTCTTTCTAAGTTAAGTAATAAAATATCTAAGCTTGAATCTAAGGTTAAAATGTTAAAAACCAAGAAATATGCATTTAGTCAAGATAATAAGTTGCTAGCAAATGAAAATGATGTTCTAAAAAATGATTTCGAAGGATTACATATTACCCGTGAAGCTTTAGTTAATGAAAATCTAATTCTAAAAGAAGAAACTAAGAATTTGAAAAATTATGTAAAAGATCTATTTAAGTCAATTAAAAATACCTTTTACAAATTTGATGAAAGTGACAAAAAACTACAAATGCTGATTTTTAGCCAAAGGATGGATAATTCAAAATCTGGACTAGGTTTCGAATTTGGAGAAACATATAAAACAAAGAAAGAAATAGTTTTTGTTAAATCAAATGATGAAAATCAAGAATTAATCAAAGGAAGGGACAATAACAATGCATTTGAACCTTTCGGAAAGTACAATAGAAGGTTCTCTCAAAACAATGACAAGTATCCTTTCAGAGGGTATAACAGAAGGTTAACAGAGGGTATTTTAGAAAGAATCCAAATCAAAGTAAAGTGGTAAGTAATAGGTATACTAAGTATAAACCTTATGCTTACTTCCTTTATAATAAAATAGGTCATATAAAAAAAATATTGTTTTTACAAAAAATACAAACTCAGCAACAACCAAAGTTCAATTCAAAACACGAGCTTGAATTTCCATAGACCTAAGCTTTGCTGGGTTTATAAACAAATTTAATTATGCTTTAATGTATACAGGACTATGAAGCAAAGATAAAAGGAACATGATATCTTGATAGCAGATGCTTAAGACACGTAACTGGTGACATTTCATTGTTCACAAATCTGGAATGGGAGAAAAATGGTTATGTAAAATTTAGCGAAATAGTAGAGGCAAAATAATTGTGGTAAGATCAATTGGTTTGGTACCTCATTCAATCGAAAATGTTGCTAGCTAAAGGTTTAAAACATAACTTATTATGTATAAGTCAATTGTGTGATAAATGATATATAATAGTTTTTTAATGTGATAAATGTGTTGGTTTTAATAAGAATGGCTTTAAGCTGTTTGAAGGGTTCAGAAAGAAGAATATTTATCTAATTAAACCATCTGAAGTATCATTTGAAAGCTGTTTTATTTCTATAAATGATAATGCTATGCTTTGGCATAAGAGACTAGGACATGTGAATTTTTGACAATTGGAGAACTTATCTAGAAAGAGTTTAATCTTAGGCTTACCTAAATTACACAATCATGAAAATATTAGTTGTGTTACTTATTTTGAGAATAAAATGAATTTGTCATCTCATAAGAGTAAGAAGGTTATCTCTACTAAAAAACCTTTGGAGTTATTGCATTTAGATATTTTTGGTCCTGCTCGAACCCTAAGTTTGGGAAGAAATAAATATGGACTTATTATAGTAGACGATTTCTCTAGATTTACTTAGATCTTATTTTTGCGTCATAAAAGTGATGCTTTTAAAAGTTTTGAAATCTTTTAAAAAAAAGTTAAAAATGAAAAAGATTTAGCCATCATCAGCTTATAAACTGATCATGGCAAGAAATTTGAAAACTCTTATTTTATTTCATTTTGTGAAGACAAAGGCACCACTCATCATTTTTCCACAACCTATACTCCACAACAAAATGGAGTAGTTAAACGTAAAAATAGGACTATCCAAGAAATGACGAGAACTCAACTTAATGAAAGTAATATAGCGGATTATTTTTAGGCAGAAACAGCTTCAACAGCTTATTATATCATTAATCATATATATGTAAGACCCTTGAAAAATAAAACTACTTATGAGATTTACAAAAGAAGGAAACCTTCAGTTTCATATTTTCATATATTTGGTTGTAAATGTTTTGTTAAGAAAACAAGAAAAGCCCTAAGAAAATTTAAAGAGAGAGTAGATGAAGCCATCTTTTTGGGCTACTCTTTGAACTCAAAAGCATACCGAGTATACAATAAAGAAACAAAAGTCGTGAAAGAATCAATAAATGTTAAATTTATTGAAGAAACAATCCATGAAGAATCGAACGATGAAATTCCAATTTCTTCAAACAAGAAGAATACAATTCATCTTAATTCAGAAGAAGGAAAAATAAAATCTCCTTCAGAAGGTAGTTTAGAAACTTTAAAGATGCTTGATGAAACCGAAACAAAACCTATATTAGAAGGTACTTCAGAAACGAATACCAAATTTGTTGAGAAAAATTCATAAGGTAAGACAAAAGATTCTGAACACTTTTATAAAACTCCATCAACTTTAAAATTTAAATTTGAACATCCTCTTGAGCTTATAATTGGTAATGTTAGATCTGGAATAAGAACAAGATCGACCTTACAGAATTTTGAAAATCAATTTGCTCTTATATCTGAAATTGAACCTCATTTAGTTGATGAAGCTTTAAATGATAGTAACTAGATCTTAGCCATGCAAGAAGAACTTAGCAATATCAGAGAAATCAGGTTTGGAGTCTAGTTCCAAGACCTCAAAACAAGTCAATCATTAGAACTAAATGGGTATTTAAGAATAAACTGGATGAGCATGGAAAAATAGTTAGAAACAAAGTACGGTTAGTAGCTAAAGGTTATTCACAAGAAGAAGGAATAGACTATGATGAAACCTATACTCATGTTACTAGATTAGAAGCTAAAAAATTATTACTTGCTTTTGCTTGTTTGAAAAATTTTAAATTGTATTAGATGGATGTAAAAAGAGCTTTTTTGAATGGTTTCATAAAAGAATAAGTATATATTGATCAACCCCTTGGATTTAAAGATCCCTTCAAATCAAATCATGCGTTTAAGTTAAAAAAGGCTTTGTATGGCCTTTAACAGGCTCCTCATGCTTAGTATGATAGATTAAGTCAATTCTTGATTAAAAATGACTTTCAAAGAGAAAAAGTAGATACTACACTTTTCACGAAACATTATGGAAAAGATATGCTAGTTGTACAAATCTATGTTAATGATATTGTTTTTGGTGTAACTAATGAAATATATTGCCAAGAATTTTCAAGTTTGATGCAAGCAGAATTTGAGATGTCACTCATGGGTGAATTAAACCTCTTTTTGAGATTACAAATCAAACAATCAAAGAATGAAATATTTGTTCGCTAAGAGAAGTACACTAGACAAATATTGAAGAAATTTGGTTTTAAGAATACTAAGAGTTCTTCAATGCTTATGAGTACCTCAACAAAGCTTGACATCACAAGTAATTGCAAAAAGGTAAATAAAAAACTCTATTACAACTTAATTGGATCTTTATTATATCTAACTGCTTCACGACCTAATATTTTGTTCAGTACTTGTGTGCGTGCTAGATTTCAAAGTTTATCAACCAAAGCACACTTAACTGCAATTAAAAAGATCTTTAAATATATAAAAAGCACTACAAAATTAGGAGTTTGGTATCCTAAGAGTTAAAATTTTGATCTTATAAGATATTCAAATACTGACAATGTAGGCTGCAAAGTAGATAGAAAGAGTACTTCAGGAACATGTCAGTTCTTAGGAGATAAATTAGTTTCTTGGTCTTCCAAGAAACAAAAAGAAACAAAATTCAATTGCTCTTTTAATTGTAGAGGTTGAATATGTATTAAGTGGAAATTATTGTGTACAAATACTTTGGTTAAAACAACAATTAAATGACTATGGAATAAGCTATAAAAATATTCCCATAAAATGTGATAATATGAGTTCTATTAATTTGACAAAAAATCCAGTTTATCATTCAAGATCAAAACAAAAAAATAAGGCATCATTTCATTCGTGATTATGTAGTAAATAATGATGTAAGTGTTGATTTTGTTTCAATTGAATATTAATTTGCTAATATTTTTACTAAGCCTCTAGATAAATTGAGATTTGAATTTATTCGCAATGAGTTAGATGTTTGTAATCCTTTTTGTTAATTTAGAAAGCTTTGTTATTACTTTTCTTGATCATGTGCAAGGTTGTCTATATATATATTATATATATATATATTTTGGTTGGACACATAAAGGATTAAGGGCTTAGCATGTCCTTAGTAGATCCATTAAGTTAATCCACTCCCTTCAATTAACTACCTCTAACGTTGGTAGTTTAATCACTTATAAAAGCCTTATTTCTATTCTCTTTCTCTCACTTCATCAAATCTGTCATATCCCTCTCTTGTGTTCTTCTCTAATTCAACCTTAATGGTACCCAAAAAATCTACCTGCATTGCAGCTAAAGGGATTAAATAAAAAATTCAAAATGATCCCAAGAATCCCATCATTTTTTATGAACAAGAGATAGAAACTACCAATCCCACAAACCTACAACCAAATCTACCCTCCGAAACACAACAAGAATCTTTTGAAAAAACCCTAACCATTGAACTTCAAGATGAACCATTGGAAGGGGCTACTTAAGAAGTGAATCAGAAGAACGCCTTTGAAGTACATTTTGAACAAATTCAGGAAGTTGATCAAAAGATTGTTTAGGATGATCAAGAATCCAATTCATCCGAAGAAGTTACTGAATTGGAAGATTCTGAACCCTTAGGCAAACCATCTAAAGAAGTTTCTAAAAGAAATCCTTTCGATCCTAACCTTGTTCCAAAGCCAAGGAAGTCTTTTCAAAAATCTAAGATGGTTACTTTAGTTAAGAAGACTTTAAAATCTCCCCAAAAGTTAGAAAAAATCACCTAAAGTTAAGATGTCAATTCCCTCCTTCAAATCAAAGGATAAACCCAAGAAGCAGTATACCGTAGGAGGTAAAAATCATTCCATCAAAGATTTATTTTATTTAGACCTAAAATACTCTGAAAAGAAAGATATTTACTAGAAATATCATCTGAATAAATTGAGTTTAAATGGTTTGGTTGATTTGTGTAGAGTGATATATGAAGAATTGATAGATGAATTTTATAGGAAGCTTGATAGCAAAAATCAGGAAGTCTGGAAGTTAACTGTATTAGGATAGAAGATAGAAATCACAAAGAAGGACATTTTGAAATGCTTTGGTATTAAAGAAATGAATGATGATGAGAGCTTAGGACAGTTGAAAAAAGAGAATTTATTCACTGAATTGAATGATGCAGTCAATTTGGGGACAGGAGAGATATCTTCAGTATTGAGTTTGAATTTTTTTATTAGAATTCTACATAAATCCGTTAACTCTTTTGTGCTGCCTAGGAAGGGTAGTGCAATCTTTGTAACTAAAGAGGATGCAATGGTGATTTTGGCAATATTAGAAAAAAGACAGGTAGATGTTATGAAATTAATTATGCGACATATGTAGCAGCATGTAGATGTTAGGCCCTGTGGAAATATGTTGATGGCTCTTTTTAGCTTCAAGAGGTTAAAAATTTTAGGAGAAGCAAGTTGTCATTTTTCTCCTAATAGACTTAGTGAAAGAATCTTTAAACAAATGGTAATTTATGTGAATGACAAACTTTGGCATTCACATAATGGAGGAATCTTTATTCATCCCTCAAATTTAAAAAGAAGGGTCATTATAATTGAAGAAAAAGGCAATGAAAAGAAAAGGAAAAGAGGAAAGGAGCCAATTGAAAAGGAGCCAAAGAGGAAAGGGAAATTAATTAGAAGATTTGATGTAATTGAATTTAGGGAACCAAATAGAGTAGCTTCAGAAAGTGATTTAGATAGTTTAGAGCCTCAGCCAGTTTACTAAAAATAAGGGGAAAACTCAACCTTTGTGGAACAACTCTTTGAAGGAATCAAGGAAGTTGTAGGAAAGCTTGTCAGGGATCAACTTATCAGAATGAAAGACTTATTCAAAGCTTCGGTTAAGGAGTCTGTTATTGAATCAAATCCTACTAACTAAGTACATCCACCTGTTGATCCTGAACCCCCTGCATAGAATCAAACCACTGAACCCTTTGAACTATTTGCTCCAACATTTGATCCTTATCATACATTTATAGAACCTCTGTTCTTGTTTCAGATACTCTTCTCACACCACCTGAACCTGATCCTTCTACTCAACCAATAGAACATACTGTTTTCATTCATGTTCCAACTTTAGATAAGACTCCTATCATTTCTCCACAATCTCCTGACAAGTCATCTCAAGTTGCTACTCTTATTTTTAATCTTGACGAATAGACACCTCTTAAAGGTCACACTAAAACTTTATCTGTAGCTTCCACCAAAGAAACTTCTCCACCCGATCCCATCCAAACCACACCATCTTTTGAACAAAGCAAAGAACCCACTTTATCTATCGTAACATCTTCTAAAGCCACTCCTTATCCTAGCAAAGCTCCTCTAACTTATTCTTCCAAGTTCAAATTATGTGTTAGGAAGAAAACAAAGAGATCCAAAAAATGAATGTCTTTCTTTTCAGCTTAGTAAAGACTATATGCTGGCATATTTTGTTTTTGTTTACCTGTGGACTTGTTTCTTGTTATTTCTATTTTGCTTCTGAACTTAGTTATGATATTTCCTTAATCAATGTGGTATGATCTTTTATTTCTGTTATTCCATCATTCTGCATATGTTATAAAAATTGAGGGGGGGTTCATTATTGATCATTCAGGATGATAACAAAAAAGGGAGAGAGAAAAACCAAGAATAGTTGTGGATTGCACACTACGTGCACTATTTATACATTACATCGAATATGTGATTTTGAATTATTTTTTTGAGATTTGATTTTATAATAGCATTTTTTTATCATAAAAAAGGGGGAGAATACTAGATATCTCTAATATATTTTGATGATAACAAAAAGGGTTAAATGCTAATAAATCATTAAGAATGTAGGTATTCAGAAGGATTTTTAGAAAGTTTAATTTTACAAAACTAAGTTGTATTCAGAAGCTTATTCAGAAGGTCTAACTTGATTGAAAAAGGGAATATTCTAAAATCCTTTCAGAAAGTATTTCAAAAGCTTTACTAGTAGAAGTTGAATAATATTTCAAAAGCTTGCTCAGAAACTTTAAATATAAAAAGGACTAATATTCTTCAGAAGGTTGTTAAAAAAGTAAGTTTGAAAGTATGACGATAAAAATAAATTTAAATTAGATTCGAATTATTCAAGGCCTAGCTTTACTAGATTAAGTGTATTAGAGAAATGCACTTAATCTCATTTCACTTAAGATGGAATCGTGATCCTTAGGGATTATTTTTAAGCAAAAATATATTTAGATAATTGTAGAGTTTCAAATTTTTGAATTTAAGGCTTTTCCAAAAATTTCTGATAAGGCATATCTCTTCAGAAGCTAATCCAGTGGTTACTGATTGAAGGTTATCCGATTGAAGTAAGATAAGGAAAGTTGTTTTTGAAATTCAAATGATCGGGATCCTACAAAAAATATCCAAGGATTATCTTTAACAATCTAACAGTTGGATAAACATAAAAATATCAACAAATTAGCCGTTGAAAGATTTCTATATAAAAGAGAAAGGATCCAAAACGTCTTGATAATACTTTGGACAAATATCTCGCAAAACAAAAAAATCGAGATCAGATTATACCTTCTGAAAAGTCACTAAAAGTACTTTAGATACTTCTTTAGAATGTTTCATATAAGCAAATTATTCAACGTTCATCATTTTTCTCTTGAGCGAAATTAATCAAGATTTATACTTTTGTTCACACTTGTAATTTATAATTCTTATTTGTTGTTTGAGTATTGAGATAAGTACATTTGTACTCTATAGATTTGTATTATCCTAGATTATTAAGAGGTTAAATAGGTAGAGCAAAGTGTTGTAAAGTCCATATGTGATAAGTGCTTATAATTTTTTGTGATTTGATTTAATGGATCAAGTGGAACGGCACTGATGAAGTAGACCGGATCCTCAATAGTGGAGTTAGAAAAGAGCAATAAGTAGAAGGTCAAAGGTCAAAACTTTGTAAATCTCTGTCTAATATTCTCCTTCCATACTCTTTTAATTTGATTTATTAATTGTTGTGTGTTGAATTATTAAATTATCACTGTTCACCATTATAAGTTGTTAAGAGGTAATTTTATTTTGTTTATATCGAAAAGTTTTCAAAAGTTTAAAGATATCAATTCATCTCCCTCTTGATGTCTTATACGAGACCAATACTTCTTAGTAGAGATAATTGTACAAGTTGTTTCTTCCATCTTAATAAAAGTAGAAGGCTCCCAATAAAAATAGGAAATAGATAGTCTAAATAGAGTAAATTGTACTATCACGCATTTCTTAAGATAGCCACAACCCAAAAAGGCATCCTAACATTTTGATTGTATGATGCGGAAAATTTTTTCAAGTTCTTGCTGTGCTAGTTGCCATTTGGCCATGTAATAATTTTGTTCATAGAGGTAACCAGCTTGGACATCTTGTGGTATTATTGCATTATGCAATAACTTATGCAGCTTCTATGAACGGAAACTGAAAGTGGTCTTCACCAAAATGGCAAAATCAAAAGAAACAAGTTATGCAGTCTCCCGTTTCCTCATGAACAAGCTGAACGAAATAAATCGATACCTTGTAGACTGGCCCAAAACCTCCTTCTCCAAGTTATTTTCGAGAGAGAAATCATTTGTAGCAGCAGCCATTGTGGCCAAGTCAAATAATGGTAGCTCTAGATCTTCCTGTTGATTATCAGCACTTTGCACTGCTCCCACTGACTTCATTTCATTGTCTGTAATGAAGTAAAAAATAAATAATCCACCAGGACAGGAAACAATTCCCTTTGCTTCTGTACAAAATTAAAGTTTTAGTTTTTGGATCAGTATATATGTAAATATGATTGCTTCGTTCTGTGGTGAATTATAAAGTTCTGAATCAGAATTGCAGGTAATCAGAAGACACTATTGAAAAACGAATGAAGTTTTTTCTTTTGTTCCCAATCGGGGGAATCGATATGCTACTTCATAGGTTGATTGAACTCAATTTAGTCAACATATTTGCAATGAACAGCTTAACATTGTTTACCTTTACGACGCTTCTTCAAAATAAAAATGGATAGGCCAACACATAGAGAAAGCCAAGGATCAACTTTTCTTTCTTCAATTTGGCTTTTGTTAATCCTGAAAGAAGTGAATGTTAGTGTACAGTACCAGAAAGACAGGAAAACATGGAATGTCAGGACAGTTACAAGTGGGGTGATGCACTTTTGGGCCCAAGAACAATTAGGTTGTGTGTGTTTTTAGTGGTGCAAAGCAAGTGATGAACTTCATACAAGGTGGTGCAAAAAGGTGATGTATGTTTTTGACGGTACAAATGGATGATAAACGTTATACAAAGTAGTCCATTTGGGTGATGTAGTTAGCATCATATTAACATATATTTAATCACCTATTTGCATTACTTTATGTGATGTTCATTACCAGTATGAATCACTAAAAACACACATCGACTTTTTGTACCATCTATACAACATTTATCATCTACCCTACTGTTCTAGTAGATTTCATGTACCATATTCCAAGGTATCGGTTTGGTGGATCACAAGAGCTGAAGAATCCTAGTTCACAAGCGCCGCAAATCTGTATTGAAAGCAACACAAATGAGTGAAGAGGAACAACAACAAAGGCTAGTCTTGAACTTTTCATGGTCATGCTTCTTCATTGATTGGGTTTCTAATCTACAGAGCTGATGAAACAAGCTTCAGGAGCAAACTCAATAGTTTGGTTCCTTTTTTTAGATGAGTAATATAGTTTAGTTCTTCGTAATTCAGTTATTGTATGGTGTTTCTAATTTTTAGAAGTTCTGTCAAAAAAGAAAAAGAAAGGGAGAAAGATTTCCACCTATAATTGCAAAAAAGAAATAAAATAAAAATAAACGTAAATGAATATCTTTAGCATACTTGTTAAAGGTTCAAAAGGAAATTTTTTTCTAAACTTTTCAACGAGTAAATGTTTTACAGAAAATATGTGTGTGGAAACTGTTTCTTAATCTTGTAGTTACATCGCATTAAAAGCCAAACCTACTACATGGGCCAAAAATTATTTGAATGCCGAAAACTCAATCAGTAAATGAATAAAAGTAATGAATCCTATGTCATCCGTCGGAAATATAGAACCACTTCACAAACGCTGCTGTGTTTGGCTCATGATTTAGCAAATGTTCTCGGCCCATATATATTTCTCATTATTTTTACGTACTATTCCTAGGGAGACTAATTTCCACCAACCACTAGTAGTAGTCTAGTACCAATATTTTCAAAATTGGATTAATTTTTTTAATGAATAAATAAATAAAAAGAATAGGATCACATCGTTCTGTGACTTCTGTCCTTGCACATTGGAGCCTTCAAAATTGGGTTGATTCTAATTTGATATATATAATTTCATATATGATACTATCCAAGTATTTTTACTCTTATCAAAAAGTTATATACCATATTCATTCTGGAATTGATCTTATTCCATTTTTAATTATAATTTCATCTTTAATCTGAAATTTTATAACCATGGGAAAAACTGCAGGATGCGTAAATAATTTTCTTGCAAATAAATCAATAAAATAAATAACCAGGAATATTGCAGCATGACTCTTTAACTATTACATTCATGCAGTTGCCCTCTAAAGCCACGTCTAAAGGGGTAAGGGCAACTAAAGTGCCTGTAACTTTAATTTTTGGCGGTTTAATATCTAAACATTTATTTTGTGTGATATACTTTTAGTTTAGTTTGATTTAGTGTTTTTGTATTTATGTATCTATTCTTTAGTTATTACCACATTTTGGTGTTTGTACTTTAATTTTGATGTATTTTAGTATTTGTTCACTTATTACTTTATTTAAAATTAATTTTTTATTTTCTTTAATTAATATATCATATTCAAAATTAAAACAATTTGTTTATACATCTAATAATTTCGATCGTGCATAATTTTTATATGTGATGTTTAATTTTAGCAAATCTTATAATGTTAAAGTCTTAAAATCTACTTTTATTAGAAACATATTTGTTACGTGTATCATGTCCCGAATTTGAGGAACCGTAACAGTCACACTGTATAAATCAATTTAAATTAAAAGTTATCTTTCTCAGCTGCTAACATAGGTATAGTTTATATAAGACGAATAATAGCTCAACTAACTTTGAAACAGTCCGATGGGCACTCATGATATATAATATACATAGAGTAACACTTTACAAAATATAATTTTCCATATTTATAAATAGTTCAAGTCCTTTATATAGTTATATATATATCGTAGTTTTTAAAACTTTCAAAAGTACTATACAACTCTAGAGGAGGACTTCACCACATAATATAAATACATCAACGAGCTAATGAAAACTTTAAGGTCTCCTAGGAAAACCTTACATTCATCCCATAAAAGAAAAACAAAACATCTTGAACATTGATCCATTCATTAGTTTTCAATTCCTCACTCCTCGACCCGTTAAAACTAACCTACGGATTATTGTAACGATGTATCATCTAGTTCTATTGCACACCTGCAAAACAATTTATTAGGATGTGAGCTGAATTAGCTCAATAAGAAAGGACGAAGTTATAGGAATACATTAACGAACATAGTTGTTCAATATTAATTAAATGCAAAATGCAACAAGTAAATGATATATCATCCCATAATGTTTGACCAGTTTATTGCAAATTGAGAAAAATTCCATCCACTGTAACTTGGATTTCGAAAAGTTTCAATGCAATACTATTAGACTAAATTCAAGCTTATGCAATGAAGACACTCTCCTTTCTAGATAACTCTCAAGCCATGATTCCCAATCTTACCATAATCCCCTCTTCTATTACTTAGTTCAACTAAAGGTGGGAAAAAGAAAATTTCTGCTATCCTTATCAAAGTGTTAGTATTTAGTCCAACAATCTAATTATTATTACTATTGGGTTATCGTGAATGTCAAGTTAGATCTTAATCGTCTTAAGATTAGTCTAGATTATAAAGTGACCAATTAAGTTCATACATGCAATATATGTTATGCTCAAGCAAAAAACAATACTTGGAGTTCAACTCTTAATTATCAATCAGTATCAGAAGCATACACATGACACATGCACAAACAATCTAACTATAACCATAGACAAGTACTCTTAATTCTTCGAGTGTCTTGATATGATACTCCAATATACCGTTATGTATTAATCCCAACTTACCTGATGTCAACAAGAGTTAATTCTGCTTCTCGTGCTTAATCCCTTTGTAAGTCCCTAAACAATAAATATAAATATTTTAGTTTTTGCTAAATAGAAAGTATATGATTATTTTTTAATGTCTTAAATATAGTTTAGATAAGTTTATTAAGCATTGGATTAAGTTTTTAACTTATTACCGAAGTCTTTGAATAAGGTTTCAAACATTAATCTTAACATAGTTTTTGGCCTTAAAACTTTCTGAACAAGTACCTAATCAATAGAGTTATCATGTTTTTTTTTTTTTTTTTTAATTCTAGAACTCTTTGTGAAAGCATATGAAAATGGTTTCGTTAACTAGGAACTCTTTGAAGAGGTATCTAAAAATATCCTTATTAATTAAGAACTTTCCGAGGAGATATCTGAAGACAACCTTATTAATTAGAAATTCTCTCATTAACTTATAGATGCTATAGTAGTCAAATATTTCATATCAGGTAGCTTTCTAATTAAGTCTCTAAACTTGGGATTAACCCATTATTAACAGACAAACCTTTTGAAAAACTGTCTAAAGAAGGTCATTTACAAGCTTACTTGAAATAACTCATCCAACATCATATTATGAATTATAAATATGTTATATCATGTTTATATATTAGGTTTATCATACTAAGTAGTACCATATAACCAAATTCTCCAAATTAACATATTTACTTATTAATGCTTTAAATCGATAACTACCAAAAATTACGGAAATCATTTTTATTCGAAAACTCTTCATATAATATTCATATGCAATATAAGTATTCTCCAGTAAAATGTTTAGCTTAGAAACTATGTTGATAGGGTTATTCAAATCAGTTTCGAAAATTGTTCATTTTTGCTTGGTTTTTTAAGGAAGTATTATATCTACTTAAAATTTTTTTCAATTTGATATTTTTTCCTAAAAGTATATATAAAAATATGCACAAATAATTTTTTTTCATAATTTTCAAAATTAATTTGATATTTTTTACAAATTAAGTAAAATTGGATGCAAAATTAGACTCATTAAAAAATTAGCTTTTGGCCACCAACACCGGCCACCACCCTATCGGCACTTCTAGGCACTGCTACCACTATTGAGTAGTGGAGATGGTTCACTCCCCAGTTGCCTTTGCACTTAGGTTCCATCAAATCGTTCGGCTTGCATTGTTTCGCTTCTAATTTTCTCCAGAGTTTATCCTACTTTGTTCTTCTTAATCTAGTAATTTTCCTAAGTTGCTAAGAAGCTTATTAATCATTTAGAGAGTGTTAGTGACAATTCTTAGGTTAGTAGAGCTAAAATGATCTTTTTTTTTTCTCTCTCATCTCCCCTTAAATACCTCTAAATCCCATCTATTAAGTGTTAATTAGATAATGTGTTTAGCTAACAACTATCTAAATTGTTTCAATGCCTATCTCAAGATGATCCCAGCTATTTTGTTGTTTTTTTAGCTATTTTTATGGTTTTTCTTATAATTATTTAGTTAATTATACTTAGTTTAAGATACTTTAAGCATTTTTTGAATATATATATATATATATAATAATTATACTCATGTTACACGTACTATATTCATATATTATTTTTTGTCACCTTATAATTTTTGTATCCAAATAATTTATTTCTAATGTTTAATTATTTTTTCTATTACCCAATGTACGCATTTATGAGGATAATGTAATTTAATAAAATTATCTATTGTTAGTTAAAATTCTATTATTTTATTATATTTCAACATGCCGAACTCATTACGTGCCATCATCTAACTTTTAAGATCCACATATAAAATATTACCCTAATCGGTTAACTTTTAGGTACGCCCTATATTATTTACTGAAAATCTAATACATAAGACTATGGACTCTCGAAACCTAATACGTGAGTTTATGAGGCTCATATTTTTATCCCTTTTTAGAAAATTTTTGTCCTTAAAACTTTGATTATCTAGTCTGCTTAATACAATATCTAATAGTCTTAACATTTATTCAGTTATCATAAACCAAAATAAGAAGACTTACTAACTCGATTTCTAGAACAACTACGAGTATTTCTTATGTTTCCCTATCTTTGGTTCCTAAGTCAATTTTGCTTAAAGGCTACTTCCCCAACGAACTTTCACGTATTCCACATCTTTATTTTGTAGTCTCTGAACTCTCCTATCAAGTATTTGAATAGGCTGCTCTTCTATTGTATAATCCTCTTGTAAATTTACTGGCTTTATTTCCATTATTGAGTCCAAATTCTTCACAAACTTTCTTAATATAGATACATGGAACACATTATGATATCTTGATAAACTTAAGGGTAAAGCGAGTCTATACACCACATTTCTAACTCTTTCCAATACCTCAAAGGGTCTAATATAACGCAAACTTAGTTTTCCAATTATACCAATTTGCTTGAATCCCTGAAATGAATTTATCTTCATATATACATGGTCTCTAACTTGAAATTCCAACAGCCTTCGCTTCATATCTACCCAACTCTTATAATGATCTTAGGCTATTTTCATCTTTTGTTGAATAATATTCACTTTGTCATTAGTTTGTTGAATCAGTTCAGGTCCTATCATTGTCTATTCCTCACTATGTCAATATAACGGCGATCAATACTTCCTTTTGTGCAGAGCTTCAAATGGTGCCATTTGTATGATTGCTTGATAACTGTTATTATTAGTAAACTCTACTAATGCCAAATATTGATCCCAATCTCCTGTAAAGTCTAGTATACAACCTCTAAGCATGTCTTTTAGTATTTGAATCGTTCTCTCCAATTGACCCTCCATTTGTGGATAAGCTACACTAAAGTGTAACTTTGTTTGCAAAGATTACTGTAAGTTTTCCTACAATTTTGATACAAATCGATTATCTCCATTGGAAACAATACTCTTTGGTACACCATGCAATCGAACAATTTCTCGCACATATAACTTAGCCAATTTCTCCATTAAGTCACCTATTCGATAAGCCAAAAAGTATGCATTTTTTGTTATCCTGTCAACGACTACCTAAATAAAATCATGTCTAGCTTTAGTTCTAGGAAGTCTAACTACAAAATCCATCATAATATGATCCTATTTCCACTAAGGTACTTCTAATGGCTTCAAAATTCTATTAGGTCTTTGATGTTCAACTTTTACCTATTGACATGTAGTACAACTTGCAACATATTGAATCACATCTTTTTCATTCCTTTCCACTAGTACATGGTTTTCAAATCTCTATATATTCTATTTCCTCTAGGGTGTAATGTATATCCAGTCACATGTGCCTTATCTATGATTTCTCGCTTTAATTCTACATTATCAAGTATACAGACTCTATTTTTAAATCTCAATACCCCTTTTTCATCCACATAGAAATATGATATTTCCTCTAAATTCAACTTTTCTTTCACAACCTTTAAACTTGGATCTTGTTCCTGTTGCATCATAATTTTCTCTAATAAGGTCGGTTAAACAATTAAATTCATCACTTGCACCTCATCATCATGCCACTTAAACTCAATTTTGAGTGGTTAGTAAAGAAGCTATTTGCTCATGATCTCTACAACTTAGAGCATCGGCTACCACATTTGCTTTATTGAGGTGATAGTTAATAGTCAAGAGTAATCCTTAATTAATTCCAACCATCATCTTTGTCTCGGTCCAATTCTTTCTAAGTGAAGAAATATTTTAAACTCTTGTGATTTGTAGAAATTACACAATGTTGACCATATAAATAATGTCTTCATATCTTCAAAGCAAACACAACAACTATCAATTCTAGATCATATGTTGGATAATTCCTCTCATGAGGCCTTAGTTGCCTAGAAGCATAGGCAATCACTTTACCATTTTACATCAAAACACATCCTAACTCGTTTCGAGAGGCATCATTATATATACAGTAAGCCTTACTTAAATCAAGCAGAGTAAGTATTGGAGTCAAGATCAAATGATCTTTTAACTTTTGGAAACTTTGCTCATATTCCTCGATCCATTCATACTTGACATCTTTTTGAGTTGTTTGAGTTAAAGGTTGTACTATCTTTGAAAAATCCTTGATAAATCTTCTATAGTATCTTACCATTCTTAGAAAATTTCTTACTTCAATAACTGTCGTAGGTTGCTTCCAATCAGCTACAGCCTTTAACTTTTTTGGATCCACGGAAATCCTTTCACCAGATATTATATGACCTAAGAACACTATCTTCTCTAACTAGAAATCACATTTGCTTAGTTTTCTATATAACTTATCATCCCTCAACTTTTGTAATACTAGTCTCAAATGATTAGCATGCTCCTTTTTCATCTTTGAATAGATTGAAATATCATCAATAAACACCACTATAAATTTATCCAAGCAAGGTTGATAAAGTCAATTCATTAAGTCCATGAAAACTACAAGGGCATTCGTTAATCCAAATGGCATCACCATAAATTCATAATATCTATATTGTGTATAGAATGTTGTTTTAGATATATCTTTCAATTTAATCTACAGTTGATGATATCTTAACCTTAACTCAATCCTTAAGAATACTATAGCTCAATGTAATTGATCAAACAAATCGTCAATTCTTAAAAATGGGTATTTATTCTCAATGGTCACTTTAGTAAGGTCTCTATAATCAATGTACAACTGCATTGTTCCATCCTTTTTCTTTACAAACAATACAGGGGCTCCACAAGGTGACACATTTGGCCTAATAAATCCTTTATCGAGAAGTTTTTGTAATTGTCGTTTCAATTCTTGTAACTCCATTGATGACATTCTATAAGGAACTTTAGGTATCAGCTCGATTCTAGGAATTAACCCAATAGTAAAATCTAATTCCCTATATGGTGTTAAGCTAAGCAAATCATTTGGAAATACATTAGGAAATTCACATACCTATGGTATTTTTGATACACTTGGCGTTTCCTTCTTCCGTTCCAAAGCAAACACTAAACAATACTTCCAATCTCCACTATTCATTTTCCCTTCCTCAATTACTTCAATGACAACTAATTTCATACCACAACTCTCGATTCCTACCATTAAATACAATACTTCCATCATCCAATATCATAGCCTTATTCCGACAATTCACTTTCGCTTTATGCCTGGATAACCAATTAATTCCTATAATAATATCATAACCATTTATGGATAATATTATCAATTAATTGGAAATTCCCTTTTTTGAATCGTCACTCATCCTTCGTTCACTACTTTTCGAGTTGATACATGCTTTCTTGTAAGAATTCTTATTCTATAAGTAGCTTTCATTTCAACTGCTTCAATTCCATGGTTTGTCATAAATTCCTGATTGATAAATGAGTGTGAAGTTTCCACATCAAATAATGCATACGTAACTTGCCCGTTTATGTTAACATGACCTATTATACTACTATCATAATTACTTACAAGTTTTAAGAACATATTATGGTACTACTAACTACTATACTACCTGTAAATACCTAATTTTTACCACTCTGTAATCCTAATTTTTTATTTTTTTACAAAAAAGGGTCCTAATTAAAAAAAAAGAAAAAAATTAATAAAAGATAAAAATCAGAAAAATTAACAAATGATGAAAATACCAAAAAATAAGAAAAGGACAAATTATAAAAAAAAATTTTGTAGATTTTTAAGAAAGTAACTCATATTTGGGACAAATAGTTTTAGGAAATCAAGTATTTTAAGTACAATTTAATTGTACTAAATATTAAAGTACAGACCAACGGTCTAATGGATAAATATTGAAGTATTAGATTAGATTTAATTTGAGGTCTTGGTTTGAGTCTTGTTAGGAACATATGTTTTTTATTTTTCTTTCTTTTACAAAAGCGAGATGAATAAACGGGATTCATATCTAATTAAAATTATTTGAATTTAGTTTGATTTTATTAAATTTGATTTGAATTAATTTGGATCTAGTTTAGTTGTTACCAAATCAGATACAATAGATATGATTTGGTTTAGGTTTCATAAATAAACACATTCGTTAAATAAGGGATGATCCAATATTTTACTCTATTCACAGAAAAATACTGCACCTTGCATCAACGCACAACTTCCTCATCTGAGCAGTTCACTATACTGTCCACGCTACACTGCACTCCACACCCATTACGTATAACACTGTCCAGTCTACACACTACAGCTTACACTCACCCCACCGCAGTTCACCACACTGTCATACACTATTGCATAGTATTGACACAACAGCAGCCTCTCCAACATACGCCCAACGTGACTACAATCACATTCGCACTCTACAAATACTTAACCGAAGCTCTACGCCATCCACTCCACAAGCCGAATCCACTCTGACGAACAATAATATGCTGTCCCAACAGCAATGGACAAGTAGCAACCTGGACCAATGTCGCATAACGATTCCAAACGCAATACGGTAACGGCGCCGTAATAGCTATGTTGAACACACGATCAACACGCCCCTAATCCAAGCTGAACTGATTGAACAACATATGAGCACGTCCTTTGCGGAACAAGCAACCGATGCCAACGACACCATCGCGCTCCACTGAAAATCTTACGAATTCAACAAGCCACTTTTCCATCTTCAGTTTCAACTCCACTGCTACAACACTTTCTAACACCGCAGAAGCCGACAGATCTTCGCCCTCTTTCAATACTACTCTCGCCCAGCCGCAATAATAGTACCCTTGATCAGCCCGCAACCAAGAATTTAACCGAATAGTACTATCCCCTTCGACTGAAACACGACATGAACCACGTACCATTGTTGATCGCCACTGTCCAATGCCGCTGGCCAGCTCGCACACGACACCAACAAACTGTCTAATGCCCAAAGACTTGCACGTACGGGCCGCATTGACGACAACAGCAATTATGCCAACTAGGTCTTGTCCGAGTTGCAACACCATATCAGCATATATATCTAACGCTCAGCAACAACATCTGGCGGCTCGCACTGCAAATCGTGCAAGTCCATGAGCAGCCGCTATCCAAAGCCCCCTAACTGAGCAGCACTGCACAATCGAATACTAGTTCAGGTATGTTGTTTTTCATTTTTTACAAAAAAATTATTAATTATTATTTTGCTATTATATTATTATTATTAGTTCTTTAGTTATGTAATGTAGTATATATACATATATGATTAGTAGTAGTTTTTATATCAAGTTTATTTCCTGATGTTGTTAATTTATTTAGGTAGGTCATTCTTTAATAATGAAAATATAGATATACATGCATATATATTAACTAAAGTGTTTTTTAGTATTAGTTTTCTTATAGATTAAGTGTTGATTCCAATAAGTGTTTCCAATATAGATGTATACCTATATATATGTTAGTTTGGGGGTTGTTAGGATTAGAATTTTTTTTAAAAGGATTAGGTTTTTTAGGGATTCATCATATAGAAAGTTGTCTTTTAAAAAAAAATAATAAATAATAATTAATAAAATAACCTTTTAAAAAATAATAAGATTTTTAGGGAATCTTTTATAAAACAACAACACTCATAAGTTAGGATCCTTTAGATTTTTTTTAATAAACTGAATCAATTAAGAACATCAATCTTGTCGGTTTTCAAAATTAAAATAAATCAACACACTAAATTTTTTGGAAAGAACTACGATCGTATGATCTCAGCTAGTGGGTACGTAGGCATCTTCGAGGTGACGATAAAATATATGGAAACTTAGGTCCTTTTTTTTCTCTCTTTTGATTTTATTTATTTATTTATTTATTTTTAAATATTATAATTAGAAGAATAATCCTAATTTTGGTAAATATATATGGTACTCATTAGGGTTTAATAGGTTAACCCTCAAACTTGGAATCCTCTGGTTCTTCATTTAAAATTGAAATCAAAGACCGATAGCCAAATCATAATCAATCTACACAATTGATTACAGTTTCTTTTTCTTTTCCCAACTTCGGTCGAGTGGCGACTCCAAAAACTATTTTCAATAAAAAACCGGAATTTCTCAATTTCTTTAGTTGATGATTAATATTAAATGGGTTAGGATTTAGTATTAATTGGGAAATAGGGGAAATTAATTTTAAATAAAAGAAATTGAAAAATTAGGCTTAACAGTTTGGCGACTTCACTAGGGACGCTAAAGGGCTAGCCATTAAAAGTTGCCGAAAATAGGATTATTTTTTCTAAATAAAAAGATGAAATAATAAAAAAGAACTTAGGTGTGTTATTTTATGTATTTGTTTTTTTGTACTAACATTTTTTTTTACTGTGGCAGTTTATTTAAGGGGTAATTTTAGGGGGTTTTATTTTCATTCTGTTTTTCTACATCATAAATGCATGGTAGATACACTCAGAACCAGACCGTCTTAGGACCTTATGAGAGAAGCCATTGTATAAGCTTCGGATGTTGTGGGGTAACCATCTTCCGGGGCCGATCAGGCTATCCCACTCAAGTTCAAATGCAACCATAGAATCATTGCTTTGAAAAACGTAGTAGTTGCAGAACTTGAGAACCTTTAAAGCCCACCCTTTTTGCATTACACGAAAACTTTTCTTTCAAAAAAATCGCAAGAACCTATGATCTAGCAGACCTAAATGAATAAGGGCAGTCATGAAGTTGTTGTTGTAATATTTCCTTGTAAATAATTTATAATAATTTTATGTAAAGTTTAGAATACGTTGTAATTGTAACTTTAATTTTGATTTTGATAAGTCATGGCTAGATCAAGTCAAGGGCCTTTTGAAGACATTCATGTCCACCTACCGCATTAGCACAATAACTGCTTCAAACGTAGTTTCGACTCTTCAGCCCAGATAAACAGGAGTTTATTAATGATAGGATTGGGCCCATCCTCTCTCTACAAAAGATCCCCGTGAACATCACTCTAGTGCAGGCCTTAGTCCACCTATAGGAGCCCGAATCCACCATTTTTTGTATAGGCCTACATTAATTAATCCCAACTTTAGAAGAATACTCCTAATTGTTATGGGCTCCTATGATCACTGATGATATCTATGTCCCAGACTTGGAAGCTACAGCACTAAAGATTTTCAGCAAGTTGTTGGGAATCAAAAAATCCAAAATAAACCAGGTTCTAAATCAAGGAAAGACCATTCAATTAGAAGATGTCATGAACTGGTTTTCTACTGAATTGAAGCATAGAGAAAAACACGAGGGTTTTTTTTCAAAGGGTTAATGCTTTTATATTGGTGGTCTTTAATACTATCTTGTTCCTTGATGATAGATGCCGAGTCCACTTCAGAATTGTAGAACTCGTAACCCAATTCCTTGAAGGGAAATCATATGTCCTGGCCCTTCTGGCCGAGTAGATCTAGTCACTCAATCATCTCAGGAAGAAGAAACGAAGAGATCTGAAAACTAATATGGTCTTACTGGTGATCTAGTTCGTTAGCCACATGAGAAGTTACCAACTTGATTTCAATCGGGCTGAGTTTACTCAGCAATACGATCTCATCAAATCTTTTGGAGAAAAAATTAAGCTACCAGAAAATATAGCTAACCACTACTGAGTCCAATACTTTCAGAGTATGAAAGTGAAAGAGTTGTTGTTAACACCCAGGTGGTTTGCAAGCAAGGAAATAATAAGAGGGTGTGAAGACTTCAAGGCTGTCCCTCTGATCGGCTTCAACCTTTGCATCGGATACATCCCAGCCAATGGACTCATTGAGGACATGATCCCCAAACCATTATTAGAAGCCGTATCATTGGACTTCCTTAACCCCGGCATGATGGTGGCTGACAAAATAGCTAAGCTCCTGAACATCTGACCTCTTTGGTGCACAAGAAAGACCACCCCTACCACTAAGGGGACAGCAGCTAGGAGCCAGACAACCAAAGGATATCTTTATCACCAGCTAAAAGGGCTGAAAGATATGGAAGAAAACAAAGAGAAGGGGGAAGTTCAAATGGAAGTTGAACCCGAGAGAACGAGTAAAAGAGAACAGGAGTTGGAAAACCGTTGCGAGGAATATCATCAGAAGATAAAGGCATTGGGAGCACAATTGAAGAGGACTAAAGGCAAAGAAGAGTAGACTCCCAAGATCCGAAAGAGGAGAAAGACGTGGGATAAGCCTACTATCCACTACGAGATTAGATTTTAGATTTTAGGTTTTTTAATATTTTCTTTAGAATTCTTTTTTGCAAACAGAATGAGAAATGTAAAGCTTCACAATTGCAAGTACAAAAATAAACAAATAAATAAATAATTTCATCAGAAGATAAAGGCATTGGAAGCACAACTGAAGAGGACTAAGGGCAAATAAGAACGGGCTCCCAAGATCCGAAAGAGGAGAAAGACGCAAGATAAGCCTACTAGCCACTAGGAGATTAGATTTTAGATTTTACATTTTTTAATATTTTCTTTAGAATTCTTTTTTGTGAACAGAATGAGAGATGTAAAGCTTCACAATTGCAAAAAATTTAATAAAAGTTAATTAAGTTTTGCCACATCAAAGGTTTCTCCCTAATTCTTAATTTTTCATTACATTCGTGTGACATGCATCTTGCATTTATACGATTAACAATTCTTTCTTAGAAAAATGTAATATGTACTAATCCTTTGTTGAGTTAAACTTCGACATGATCGGGTAAAATTTCAAGATAGCTCCTAAACGTTAAGTCTTTCAGAGAAGTCCGATTAGAACACATTCCCAGACCAGGATGGCTACCACTCAAGGAAATGATGGAGACCCTAAGATCAATGATCCCTTTGAGCTGAGGTTCCGTTCCATAGAAAGGGCTATGGAGAAGATACAAATGAGCTTCTTAGCAAACAGCATTGCTTTGCTGAAAGCCACAACACCAACTATTGAAGAAAGCTCTAAGACCCGTTATGGGAAGAATACACATGCTCCAGAAGTAGAGCACGAATATCAAAAAGACCCATTCGAATTAGAAAGAGTTTTCCTAAAAAACAACCCGACCTTCGAACCTAACACATATGCGGCCTTGAGACCTGTTGATGAAGGGCTTAGTACGAACAGCTTGAAAGAACTGGAAAAGAAATTGACACAACAGATAACTGAGAAGATGAAGGCACTTGTAGGGTATGATGGATTTGAACAGGCAGGGATCACTGAATTTTCCGTATATGACATAGGATCATACCCTGAGAAATTTTAAGGTACCGGAATTTGAAAAGTATAACAGAACGGGTTACCCCAAGCTACATACCAGGTTGTATTTCAGGAAAATGGGTAAATATGTTCAGTATGATCTACTCATGGTATAAACATTCCAAGATAGTCTGACTGGACCGACGCTGACTTAGTATGCCCAACTTGATTTGAACTAGATAAATACGTGGGAGAAGTTTGCTAAAGCATTTTATGAACAATATAAATTCAACGTAGAGGTTGCCCCAACTATGATGGACTTAGTTGCCCTACGAAAGAAGAATAATGAATCGTTCAAAGAGTACGCTCAAAGATGAAGGTCCTTAGCTACAAGAATCTCTACTCCTACGATCGAGAAGGAGCTCACATCAACTTTCATTAACACTTTGGAGAGGTCCTACTTTTCTAATCTCATTGGGCAGTCCTCGTCCAATTTTGCTGAAGTAGTAGTAGCAGGATGCAAGATTGAAAGTATCGTCTCTTCTGGTAAGCTGCAGGAGCCAACAAACAAAAGACCACCAGTGTCATCATCTGAATCCTAGACCAACCGACAGCAAGCCTAAAGAATCTACAGTCGGTATGGTAAATTCAAATGCTAGATCCAATGCTTAAGTCACTTTCAGGACGAATCTTCCTTCTACTCAGCAACAGTTTAGAGACCAGTTTCAAACTAACAGGACTTATAGACAATTTACCAAGATACAGGTCCCTTTAAGTCAAGTCTTCAAGAGTTGCGAAGGGATAATTTGATACAGTACGAACTTCCTAGCGATCGATACCGACCGAGAATCTTTGACCCTACAGTAAAGTGTGAATACCACTACGGGCAAGTGGGACATTCGACTAATGCGTACTAGAGACTGAGGAATAAGATTCAGGACTTAATAGATGAAGAAACAGTGCAGTTAGATTTTGTGGAAGCCCTAGTTCCTAACGTTAACAATAATTCCTTACCTAACCATGGGCCGATGATTGGTATGATTTTTTATGACTGTGCTGTCAACGTTATTAATTCAGATAAGAAGCCTAAGGTTTTTGAGTTTTATACCAGTAACCAGACATTAAAAGAGAAGAGATACACATTTCACATACCATTGCCACCAAAGAATTATAAGGCTGCCTCATTTAGCTACCACCTAGTAAATCAAGAAAAACCAGGTCTTCTGGTAGTGGGCATTACTCAATCAGGAAAGATTTACCACCTGAGAGGAGCATGAGAGGAAGGTCATACTGGGAGAATCAAACGATTAGACGATGGCCGAACGTGTTGAGGGGTTGTCAGCCTTTACCAAAATGATCAAGTCGAGTGAATATAAGATCATGGATCGACTCAATAAGACCCCTGCACAAATACCATTGATGAGCTTGTTAATCACATCCGAACCACATAGGGAGGCTTTGTTTCGTACTTTAAATGAGGTGAAGGTCCCTTGTGAAATTCCAACTAAGAAGATGGGGTTGGTCACTAATTTTTTCCTTGCAATGGATCAAATTTCCTTTTCAGCTGACGAATTGGGTAAAGAGGGGAACAAACATACAAAGCCACTCTTTATCATGGTAAGGAGTCACGACGTAATTATCACCAAGGTGCTCATTGACAATGGATCATCATTGAATGTCTGCCTACTCACCACTTTGGATTTGCTGGGCATTGACACCTCTACAATTAGGCCTTCTTCCACAACGGTTATGGCCTTTGATGATTCTGGAAGAGAGATTATAAGGGAAATTGATTTATCTATGAATGTTGTCCCTCAGCACTTTACCATTCGATTCTAAGTCATGGACATTCCAAGATCCTTTAATCTACTCTTAGGAAGACCTTGGATTGATGCAGCAGGGGCCATACCCTTGAGCTTGCACCAAAAGTTGAAGTTTATCTCAAATGACCTGGTGATTACAATTTTGGGAGATCAAGATTATGAAATCTATAAGGAGATGGCTATACCTTACATAGGAAGTGAGGGACAAGAAGAGCTGAGTTTACAAATGTTTGAAGAAGTGAACATGATCACCGGTCCCAATACAAAAGATGATAGAAGAATGAGATTCAAAGAAGGCTAGATCAGCACCTACGACCTTGGCTACAATCCTACCTCGGTAGAAGAATTCCAGAAAAAACAAGCGAGAGGCAAGAGAGGTGATAGATTATACCATGCCTAAATGACCTTTCCATCGCTAGCTAAGACATTCATATAGGAAGACACTTAAACCTGGGAATTTGGCAAAGAAGGATCAACAAACTCACCACACAAATTCCAGCATCATTTGTATAACTAGTTCTTTATCCCAGCGAATATCAACAGGTCTTCCCTAAGGTAAAGGGGTAACCCATAGTTAGTATTTTTTGAATTTTTATTTTTAATAGTCATCGTTTCAAATGTATCGTCAAACCTTTCGTTCAAAATTAGTTAGGCCTTTATCTCTTTTGAGATTCACTTCCATTTATTCAATGAAATCTTAGTTCATTTCTTTCCTATGTTGTGTTTTACTTCTCTTTTGCTCACATACATGTTTCTTTAATGCATTCTCATTCAAATCTAATGAACCAAGCGAAAACCAGGAATACCTCACGCAAGTAGAAAATGAGAATATTGATATCGCTTCCAGCCTTACTAGGTTAGTTGTCGAGAGTAATGTCGATGACCACAATAATATACAAGAGGAAAGGCAAAAACATGAATTGGATAAAATTACTATTGATGAACCGATTGAGATAATTAATGTGGGGAACGAAGAAAATCCTAAGAATTTAAAAATCGAGGCGAGTTTAAAAGAGAAACAAAAAAATGAAATGATTACATTATTAGCCAAATATTAAGACATGTTCGCTTGGTTGTATGAAGATATACCTGGGTTAGACTCGTCGATTATAGTCCACCACTGACCCACATAAGAAGACGCCAAACCAAAAAAGAAAAAATTAAGAAGATTTTGACCTGACGTCTTGTTGATAATTAAAAAAGAAGTGAAGAAACTATTGGAAGTTGGATTCATTGAAGTATCGGATTACCCAAAATGGATAGCTAATATTGTTCCAATAATGAAGAAGAATGGGAAAGTCAGAGTGTGTGTAGACTTTCGAGATCTCAACCAGGCAACGCCTAAAGATAATTTTCCATTGCCTCACAATGATGTCTTAGTAGATAACAAGGCCAAAAGTCATCTATTCTCTTTCATGAATGGTTTTTCGGGATATAATCGGATTCAGATGTCCGAAGAAGATAAGACGAAAACTACTTTCATTACGACTTAGGGAACATTTTGCTATAAGGTAATGCCATTTGGGTTTAAGAATGCAGGTGCAACATATTAGAGGGCCATGGTTGTAATTTTTCATGATATGATGCATAAGGAAATAGAAGTGTATGTTGATGATATGATTGCAAAATCCAAAGAGGAGGAAAATCACTTAAAGAACCTAAGGAAGCTGTTTGATAGACTAAGAAAGTACCACTTGAAGTTGAATCCAGAGAAATGTACCTTTGGTGTGATATCAGGAAAATTATTGGGATTCATAGTCAGCCAAAGAGGTATTGAGGTTGATCCTGATAAAGCCAAAGCCATAATTGACATGCCTCCTCTACAAACACTTAAGGAAGTACGAAGATTGCTAGGGCATTTAAATTACATAGCCCGATTCATATCACAATTAACAGACAAATGCCGCCCTCTTTTTAAGCTATTAAAGAAGAATGCAAAGATGAGCTGGAATGAGGAATGTGAAGAGGCTTTCACGAAAATCAAAGAATACCTCATGAAACCTCCAGTATTAGTAGCTCCTAAATCTAGAAACCTGTTGTTTTTATACCTGACCATAATGCCCGAATCCATGGGATCCGTGCTTGGCCAAAAGGATGAAGAAGGGAGAGAGTGAGTCGTTTACTCTCTAAGTAAGAAGTTCATAGAAGGGGAGCAGAAATACTCAGAAGCCGAAAGAACCTGTTGTACATTGGTCTAGGTCATGCATCGGCTCAGATAATATACACTTTATTATCAAATTAAGCTGATAACACAATACGATCCTTTGAAATACTTAGTTGAAAAACCGGCTCTCATTGGTAGAGTTTCGAAGTGGCAAATTTTGCTGACAGAATTTGACATTAAGTATGTAACCCAAAGTTCAGTCAAGGGGCAAGCTTTAGCGGATCAATTAGTGAAGAATCCTTCTGATGAGACCCCTCAAGAGGCACAAGTTGAGTTTCCTAATGAAAGTGTCCTAGTAGCAAGAAATGATTCTGATTGTGAGATAGTCGAAAAATCTTCAAGGTAGAAAATGTTCTTCAATGAAACAGCTAATGTGTCCGGATGTGGAGTAAGGGCAATTCTAGTATTGCTCAAAGGGATACAATTTCCAATGGCTGGGAGACTAGCTTTCCCATGTACCAATAATATTGCAGAATACGAGGCATATATTTTAGGACTCAAAATCGCATTATTTGAGGAGATATGAGAATTACAAGTATATGGGGATTCCTCGTTGATCATAGGCCAAGCTCGGGGCGAGTATAAGACAAAAGACCACCCTAAATTAGTACCTTATCGCCAACACCTAGTCGAGTTGATAACCAAGTTCGAAAAGATTACATTTGTGGACGTACCAAGGGTTCAAAACCAATTTGTTGATGCTCTTGCTACTTTAGCATCAATGATTCAAATATCGAGAGGAGTGGAGATTCAGCCACTTAAAATTGAAATTGAAGAAAAGCTAGCTTTTTGTTTGGCAATGAAAAGTTCATGTAACGAAAAGCCTTGGTATCATGATATCAAAATGTTTCTACAACATGGTACGTACCCCGAAGGAGCAAAGAAGAAGGAAAAAAAATTAATTAGAAGATTGACAGCTCAGTACTTGATAAGCGATTCTACGCTGTACTGACAATCATTTGATGGTACGCTTTTACGTTATATAGATGGGAAAGAGGCAGAGAGGCTAATGAAAGAAGTGCACGAGGGAGTATGTGGCCTCTACATGAATGGCTACGTGGTTGCCAAGAAAATCATGAGGATGGGATACTACCTGTTAACTGTCGAAGCGGATTGTATTGGACATGTTAGACGCTGCCATTTATGCCAGATCTATGCGAACAAGATAAATGCTCCACCTCAAGAATTGCATACACTATCAACACTATGGCCTTTTTTGATATGGGGAATAGATATTATTAGCCCGATCACTCCAAAGGCATCTAACGAGCACCAATTTATATTGGTAGCTATTGATTATTTCACTAAGTGAGTCGAAGCCTCATCCTACTCTAGTGTGACGAAGGGAGCAGTGATCAAGTTCATCAGAAGAGATATACTAACTTGGTATGGTACACTAGAAACAATTATTACTGACAATGGCACGAATCTGAATAATAAATTGATGCCAGAGTTATGCCGACACTTCAAGATCATTCGTAGAAATTCTACTCCTTATCAACCCCAAATGAATGGAGCCGTGGAAGTGGCCAATAAGAACATTAAAAGAATTATTGAGAAGATGGCCATTACGTATCACAATTGGCATGAGATGTTACCATATGCACTCATGGCCTATCGAACTTCTATCAGAACATTAATAGGGGCAACCTCCTACTCGTTGGTATAAGGAATGGAGGTTGTATTTCCAGTACAGGTTGAGATCCCATCTCTCATAATATTGTCGGAAACTCAATTAGATGAGGCTAATTGGATAGAGAAGCGTGTTGAGCAGTTGAATCTAATTGATGAAAAGAGGCTGGCAGCTTTATGCCATAACATATGCTACTAGCAACAAATGGCCAGGGCATTCAACAAAAGAGTACAACCCTAAAGTTTTGAGCAAGGAAATATGGTGCTGAGGAAGACGTTGCCTAACACAACTGATTTGAGAGGGAAGTTTGCTCCAAACTATAAAGAGCCTTACATTATGAAGAAAGTATTGCCTGGAGGAGCTGTTATCTTATCTCAAATGGATGGTCCAGACTTGAAAGACCCAGTAAACGCTGATGTATTGAAGATGTACTATCCTTGAACATAAATGAATTTTTTGTTCAAATTATGAAATGCAAACTATCTTACTATTACTGTGGTCTCATTTTCATTTTTCTACATGCAAAGTTGGTGTTCCTATTAGTCGTTAGCATTGGATAATATCCCTAGCCCTTTTCTTGTTCCACTAAAAGACCTTACTTCTTGTTCTATCCTCTACCCAAATAAACCTTACACACAAGAAGCACAACAAAAAATAAACACTTAACTTGAAGTGATGCCTATTGATTAAAATTCTTTCAATACTTTATTATGGTTAACCTCCCAAGAAGGGGAGACTTATTTCCTATTTTTTAGGACAGGGCCATGTTCGGAAAGAGTAACGTGTAGCACATAAGTAGAAACTCGGTTGAGAACGGATGTTTACCTGAAAAGCTAATGTTTAGACCAAAAACTTAACACAGGACATCTTTGTTCAAGAAATGAATATGTTTTACATTCGTTTCAGATTTAAGTTGCTTTCAAAAAAAAAAGAAAAAAAAATAAAAGAAGAAGAAAGAAAGGGGGTTAGAAAGAGACGGAAGAAGAAAGAAGAAGAAGAGTAAGAACAAGAAAAGGCAATGGTAAGGATCAGAATTGTTGGTTCTAATCGGACTACTCAATAAGACATTGGACTACTTGAGAGCTATCATTCGAATCAGGTAAGTGGTTCTAAGCCTGATAAAACAATTTCTTAGCAAGTCAGCCAGCTCGTAAAGCATGGTCCTAATCCAGAATTCCTTAGACTCCTAGTTGTCTGACTCACAGAACGTTACCCGACTCAAAATTTCTTCAAGGGATTTAGCAAACTCAGGGAGCGCTATCTCAATTAAAAGTTTTCCTTATTTTTAGGTCTTAGCCAGCTTAAAGGGTACTTGAACTACCTTGGTTAGTCAGCTCATCAGGGTACGACCAAGTTTTTCTTATTTGTAGGTCTTAGCCAGCTTAAACGGTGCTTTGACCACCTTGGTTAGTTAGCTCATCAAGGCACAACCAAGTTTTCCTTATTTTTAGGTCTTAGCCAACTCAAAAGGCGCTTTGACCACCTTAGTTAGTTAGCTCATTAGGGCATGACTAAGTTTTTCTTTTTTTTTAGATCTTAGCCAACTCTAAAGGCGCTTTGACCGCCTTGGTTAGTCAGTACATTAGAGCACAACCAAGTTTCTTCATTCTTTAGGTTTTAGCCAGCTTAAAGGGCACTTTAACCGCCTTGGTTAGTCAGCTCATTAGGGCACGACAAAGTTTCCTTATCTTTAGGTCTTAGCCAACTTAAATGGCGTTTTAACTGCTTTAGATAGTCAGCTCATCAGGGCACGACTAAGTTTTTCTCATTTTTAAGTCTTAGCTAGCTCAAAGGGCGCTTTGACCACCTTGGTTAGTTAACTTATTAGGGCACAACCAAGTTTCCTCATTTTTAGGTCTTAGCCAGCTCAAAGGGTGCTTTGACCACCTTAGTTAGTCAGCTCATCAAGGTACTACTAAGTTTCCTCATTTTTAGGTCTTAGCCAGCTCAAATGGCGCTTTAACCGCTTTAGTTAGTCAGCTCATTAGAGTACGACCAAGTTTTCTTATCTTCAGGTCTTAGCTAGCTCAAAGAGCGCTTTGACCACCTTGGTTAATCAGCTCATTAGAGCACGACTAAGTTTTCCTTGTTTTTAGCTTTTAGCCAGCTCTAAGAGTGTTTTGACCGCCTTGGTTAGTCAACTCATTAAGGCATGACTAAGTTTCTTCATTCTTTAGGTTGTAGCCAACTCAAAGGGCGCTTTAACCGCCTTGGTTAGTCAGCTCATTAGGGCACAACCAAGTTTCCTTCTTTAGGTTTTAACCAGCTCAAAGGGTGCTTTAATTGCCTTGGTTAGTCAGCTCATTAGGGCACGACCAAGTTTCCTTGTTTTTAGGTCTTAGCCAGCTCAAAGGGTGGTTTGACCGCCTTGGTTAGTCAGCTCATTAGGGTACGACCAAGTTTATTCATTAGGTTTTAGCTAGCTCAAAGGGTGCTTTAACCGCCTTGATTAGTCAGCTTATTGGGGTACAACTAAGTTTTCCTCATTTTTAGGTCTTAGCCAGCTCAAAAAGTACTTTGACCACCTTGGTTAGTCAACCTAAAGGAGGCAGGACCAAGTTCTCATTATTCTTTTTAGGGATTCTTGCCAACCCAAAAGGGTACTACCCCTCTCTATTCTTTGTTTCAAACTAATCATCGTCAAATGTCTTAACGTTCCTTGGGATAGAGTCGTCCTAAGGCAAAAACGGTGTCTCTTTTGTTTTTATAGCAAAGTTTTACTCAAACTTCACCACAAAGAAAGGTAGCTATAGACATCTAATTTTTACCCTTCCGTAATCCTAATTTTTTTATTTTTTTACAAAAAGGATCCTAATTCAAAAATAAAAATAATAATAATAAAATAAGAAAAAATTAATAAAAGATAAAAATAATAAAAATTAACAAATGATGAAAATACCAAAAAGATAAAAAAAGGAAAAATTATAAAAAAAAATCGTAGGTTTTTAGGAAAATAACTCATATTAGGGACAAATAGTTTTAAGGAGTCGGGTAGTTTAAGTACAATTTAATTGTACTGAATGTCAAAGCACAGGCCAACGACCTAACGAATAAGCATTGGAGTATTGAATTGGATTTAATTTGAAGTCTTGGGTTCAAGTCTCGTTAGGTACTTATGTCTTTTATTTTTTTTTCTTTTATAAAAGCGAGATGAATAAACGGGATTCATATCTAATTAAAATCATTTGAATTTCGTTTGATTTTATTAAACTGGATTTAAATTAATTTGGATATAGTTTAATTGTTATCGAATCAGATACAATAGATATAATTTGGTTTAGGTTTCACAAATAAACACATTCGTTAAATAAGGGAAGATCCAATTTTTTACTCTATTCACGGAAAAATACTGCATCTTGCATCAACACACAGTTTCCTCATCCGAGCAATTCACTATACTGTCCACGCTGCACTGCACTCCATGCCCATTACATATAACACCGTCTAGTCTACAAACCGTCATACATACTACATTTCACACTCACCCCATAGCAGTTCACCACACTGTCATATACTATTTCATAGCACTGACACAACAGCAACCGCTCTAACATACGCCCAACGTGACTACAATCACATTCGCACTCCACAGATACTTAACCGAAGCTCCACGACATCCACTCCACAAGCCGAAGCCACTCTGACGAACAGTAATACGCTGTCCCAACAGCAACGGACAAGTAGCAACCTAGACCAACACCGCATAACGATTCCAAACGCAATACGGTAACGGTGCTGTAATAGCTATGGTGAACACACGATCAACACGCCCCTAATCCAAGCTGCACCGATTGAACAGCATATGACCACGTCCTTTGTCGAATAAGCAACTGATGCCAACGACATTGTTGCGCTCCACTGAAGATCTTACGAATTCAACAAGCCACTTTTCCATCTTCAGTTTCAACTCTACTGCTACAGCACTTTCTAATACCGCAGAAGCCGATAGATCTTCACCCTCTTTCAATACTACTCTCGCCCAGCCGCAATAATAGTACCCCTGATCAGTCCACAACTAAGAATTTAACTGAATAGTACTATCCCCTTCAACTGAAACACGACACGAACCATGCACCATTGTTGATCACCACTGTCCAACGCCGCTGACCAGCTCATACACGACACCAACAAACTGTCCAATGCCCGAAGACTCACATGCGCGGGCCGTTCTGATGACAACAACAAGTCTGCCAACTAGCTCTTGTCCGAGTCGCAACACTATATCAACATATATATCCAATGCTCAGCAACAACATCTGGTGGCTCGCACTGCAAATCGTGCAAGTCCACGAGCAACCGCTGTCCAAAGCCCCCTAACCAAGCAGCACTGCACAATCAAATACTATTTCAGGTATGTTGTTTTTCATTCTTTTTAAAAAACTTATTAATTATTATTATTATTATTATTTTGCTATTATATTATTATTATTAGTTCTTTAGTTATGTAACGTAGTATATATACATATATGATTAGTAATAGTTTTTATATCAAGCTTATTTCCTGATGTTGTTAATTTATTTAGCTAGATCATTCTTTAATAATGAAAATATAGATATACATGCATATATATTAAATAAAGTGTTTTTTAGTATTAGTTTTCTTATAGATTAAGTGTTGATTCCAGTAAGTGTTTCCAATATAAATGTATACCTATATATATGTTAGTTTAGGGATTGTTAGGATTAGGATTTTTTTTAAAGGATTAGGTTTTTTAGGGATTCATCACATAGAAAGTTGTCTTTTAAAAAAAATAATAATTAATAATTAATAAAATAACCTTTTAAAAAAATAATAATAAGATTTTTAGGGAATCTTTTATAAAACAACAACACTTATGAGTTAGGATCTTTTAGATTTTTTTTAATAAATTGAATCAATTAAGAACGTAAATCTTGTCGGTTTTCAAAATTCAAATAAATCATCACACTAAATTTTTCAGAAAAAACTACAATCGTTTGATCTCGGCTAGCGGGTACATAGGCATCTTCAAGGCAACGATAAAATATGTAAAAACTTAGATCCTTATTTTCTCTCTTTTGATTTTATTTATTTATTTATTTATTTTTAAATATTATAATTAGAAGAATAATCCTAATTTTAGTAAATAGATAGTGGTGCCCGTTAGGGTTTAATAAGTTAGCCCCCGAACTTGGAACTCTCTAGTTCTTCATTTAAAATTGAAATCAAAGATTGGTAGTCAAATCGTAATCAATCTATCCAATTGATTACAGTTTGTTTTTCTTTTCCCAACTTCGGTCTAGTGATGTCTCCAAAAACTATTTTCAATTAAAATTTGGAATTTCTCAATTTCTTTAGTCGAGAATTAATATTAAATGGGTTAGGATTTAGTATTAATCGGAAAATGGGGAAAATTAATTTTAAATAAAAGAAATTGAAAAATCATACTTGACACTACTTAACACATATAGTTATCTCATTAAGCATAATTTATGTTATAACTCTTAATTATTAGTTATGTTACTAGGCTTGGTTCACTTTCATCAGTACCATCATAGTTATTATTTGAACCTTCACAAAAATATTTCTCCATTCATTCATCAAATTCTTCTGTGTCCTCATCCATACTTTCTAACGTAAAGATACATGTAGGGACCATCATAGTATTCACTCCTCTAGCATTCTTAGCCCCTACTCCAAACTGTGTATAGTATTTAGAAAAGTGTCTAGGTCATCTACAACAACAACATTTCACATTCTTCATCCTTGGGTACTCTTTAGATATATGATTCTGATTTCTACATAGGTAGCTTTTTCCCTTTAATTGCGTACACTGACAAGGATAGTGTTGATCTTTGCATTTCTAACATTTAATATTTCCATTTTTATCATAGAACCTAAACCGTTTGTCCGATTGTGTTGCTCCTCCAGTCATTGCGGCTAACTTCTTTCCCTTTTGGTTCTAGTTGCTACTTCCTGCACAAGACAAAGATCTCTTAAAAGTAGACCTAAATCGATTCACTTTACTTAACTTCTTACTTTACTCCGACTGCATTAGTATCTGATTGTTCTCAAGCTGACGTGCTTTATCTACTACCTCATTGTAGGTTTTAAAACCATAATCCATATGCTTGTACCTCATCATAGACTAAAATCTTATGAGAAAAAGATCTTTCTTAAGCTCCAAGTTGTCTCGATACAATTGCGGTGCATATTGAATCAATAGGTTAAACTTTGTCTCATATTGTGCCATATTCATCGCACCCTTTTTCAAACTCATTAATTCTTTAATCGTTTGATTTTAGGTACTCATGAGAAAATACTCATTCTTGAGCTCTTCTCTAAAAATTTGCCACGTTAGTGGTCTTTGCAAAGTTTGTGCCTTCTAGTCCCACCATATTCGTACTCCTGACTTTAATAAGAAAGTTCCAAATGAAAGCTTTTATGCTTCTAATACTAGAAAAACTTCAAAACTTCACTTGATCTAGGTTATCCAATAATCGACTATGACTGTTTTTCTCATCTCTCCATCGAAATATCAATTAGCTTTTATAAACTCTGTGAGCTTACCAACTTCTAGTGGTTATTGTTCCCTTAACTCCACTTCAAGTTGCCTTCAACCTATGGTATTTCCTCCAGCTATGAGATGCTAAATTGAAGCTCCTTATTATTGGATCATAGTTTGCATATCCACCATCATTTGTCCAAATTAAGCAAGGTCCAACACATTAGGGAGAGGTAGAGGTGGTGGTAAATCATTCCTTGGTTGATCTTGTTGTACCGGCAGAACTGGAAGTGGTTCTTCATTTCTAGGTTGTCCATCCACATTCCTATTTCCTTCCTTTGCCATATTTCCATAATTACCACAACATTTCACTTAACCTACACCTAAACTCAATTTACTTATTAGCTAGCATAAGTTTTCGAAGTCTTTGAATAACCTTTTGAATGCGCATTTTCTATTCATTTTATCACTACAGAATTCCAACTACACATCAAATGATGATCATTCAGATTCACATTCACAACTTACTTAAGTTAAGCATATTCTGTATATACATAATGATATAGACATAACTCACTGCAATATTTAAGTCTTGGTTTGATGAAGAATGACATTGAACTAACACCTGTAAGTGTAGTATCACCTGTATACATTTATACATTATTACATCACCTGTGGATACAATAAGAATATGTGATATCTTGTCATAAGTCACATATACATACTAGTTTCTTTGTTTTCGATTTGCTCGTTCTAATCTCCATATAGATATTCAACTTAGAGTACATTCAATATATTAAGACTCTACGTATACTACATTACTAGCTTTTCCTAATACAACTTTACAACTCAAAAGTATACATCATAAGTTAAATTTTTACATAAGGAATGAACTAACATTATAATTTAACTTTACATCAGATAATTACATTCAAACTAAACTTTTTACATCACTGGCTATATATAAACATAACTATACAAACAAAATTTACATCAGAACTTCCTAATACATAAGTTTTAGATACATCTTTCTTGCCTCAAATATAAAAGTATATTTACAATTTTAAAATGCTATTTACATCAAAAAGACGCCAGAACATTCAGATAATAAAATACATAACATAAACCACATGATCCATAAGTTTTGAAAGTAATTAGAGTTCTATTCACTCTATCCATCTAATTCATTCGATACTACAACACCTTCCAAAGGAAACTAATTTTCATAAGCATTCAAATCTATATTTTCATTTTCTACTTCTGAGTCAGAACTTACCAATATATATGTAGGTATCTTAGGAACGTATACAACTTCCTGCACATCTTTACTACCCTTATTTACTAACTCAGGTTCTCCAACTTGATTCACATCCTATCCTTCATTAGCATCCACTTGAATTCCTACTTGATTTCCAAAATTAGCCATCGTCTCAATTTCAACTTCCTCCTTAATCTTATTTTCTGCTTCTACTTGAGCTATTGCTGCTTCTAAATTACACTGTAGATTTTCTTCAAGATCTTTCGTGGGACTCTATTCTTCTATATTCTCACCTACATTTTCTTATTGAACTGTAAGTAGACTCTTTAGAGGTTCTATAAATGGTTTAGGCTCATATGATTGTAAAGGTACTTCAATACCTACTTTCTCAATCCATGGAAATCTTGGAAACCAATCTATGATTCCAGATTGATAATCCCTAAGTACATAGGGAGTTCCTATTGGGGTCTGATTCAAAATCGGGTGGATAATCCTTTCAAAGTTACACTATAGCTGGAAAGTACAACAATGGAACCATCGTAAATAAAATTCTCTTATTATGCATAAACTTCTTCTCAAATGCTACAACTGCAGTGTATTCATTATATAAAGGACCTAACTTATCCTCCATAATCTTCCAATCATCTCTAATACTTTAAGATAATCCCCTCTTATAAGTAATTATAATCTCATTTATAGTATAAAATATCATTCAATCAGCTAACTCCAATAACAAATTTTGTAACCAAACTCGATAATCAATAAGGGATTTATCTCCTTCCTAACTATAATGCAACCAAGTATAAATCAACCCATGTTTTTTAATCTAAAAGTAAGCACAACACAACACAACATAAGTTAGACTAGTATTATCTTTTGCTTTTTTTTTTCATGTTATTTAGGTTCTTATACACAGATAGCTTAAAAATATACCTATATATCTAAGTCTTTTACCCTTACATACTTTTCTCACTCTTAGTATTCCTAATGTTTATTTTAATTAGACACTTCAAAGCTTGGTTCTTTACAAGCCTTACTTGGATAACACCCAGAACTATCATGCCTTAAACTTGAGGAGAGCCTCACTATATAAACCAACTTAAACTAGAAGATATCCTCCTTAGCTGCTAACATAGGCATAGTCTACACAAGGCAAATGACAACTCAGCCAACTTTAAAGCAGTCAGATGAGAACTTGTAATATATAATACTTGTAGAGTAACACTTTACAAAATATAATTTTTCATATTTACGGAAAATTTAAGTCCTTTACATAGTTATATATACATCGTAAGTTTTAAGACTTTCAAAAGTATTATACAATTCCATAAGAGGACCTCATTACATAACATAGATACATTAGCAAGCCAATGAAAACTACTAGGTCTTCTACGAAAACCTCACAGTTTTCCAACAAAAGAAAAGCAAAAACATCTTGAACATTGATCTATTCATTAGTCTTCAACTCTCCACTCCCTGGCCCATCAAAACTAACCTACTGATTATTATAACAAGGCATCATCAAGTTCTATTTCACACTTACAAAACAATTTATTGGGATGTAGGCTCAACTAGCTTAGTAAGAAGGGACATAGTTATGAGATTACATTAACAAACATAGTTGTTCAATTATTAATTAAATACAAAATGCAACAAGCAAATGATAGATCATCCCACAATGCTAGACCATCCCACAATGCTAGACCATCCCACAATGCTAGACCAATTTATTGTAAAATTAGAGAAATTACATCTACTCTAACCTGGATTTTGAGAAGTTTTAACATAACACTATTAGATTAAATCTGGACTTGTGCAACGAAGACACTTTTCTTTCTAAATAACATTCAAGCTACGATTTCCAACCTTGCCCAATCCTCTCTCCTGTTACTTAGTTTAACTAGGCGTAGGAAAAAGACTATTTTTCCTATCCTCATCGAAGTACCGGTACTTAGTTTGGCAACCTAATCTTTACCCTTATTAGGTTATTATAAATGTCAATTTAGATCTTAGTCTTCTTAATATTAGGTTATTGCAAATGATAGATCATCTCACAATGTTTGACTGGTTTATTATGAAGTTAGAGAAATTTCATCCACTCTAACCTAGATTTCAAGGAGTTCCAATGCAACACTATCAGATTAAATCTGAACTTATGCAATGGAGATACTCTCCTTCCTAAATAACATTTGAGCTACGGTTCCTAACTTCATCGTGACCCCCTCTCTTGTTACTTAGTTTGATTAAGAGTAAGAAAATAACTATTTTTCCTATCCTCATCAAAATATCAATATTTAGTCCAGTAACCTAATCGTTGCCGCTATTGAGTTATTGTAAATGTCAGTTTAGATCTTAGTCATCTTAAGATTAGTCCATCTTATAAAGTGACCAACCAAGTTCATACATGCAATACATGTTATGCTGAAACAGAAAATAACACTTGGAGTTCAACTCACAATCATCAATTAGTGGCACACGCACAAACAATCTAACTATAACCACAAACAAGCACTCTTAATTCTCTAAGTATTCTAATATGATACTCTAATATACCGTTAAGTATCAATCCTAACTTCCCCGATGCCAATGCGAGTTAATCTTGCTTCTTATGCTTAATCCCTTCTTAAGTCCCTAAAATATAAATATAAATATTTTAGTTTTTGCTAAATAGAAAGTATATGATTACTTTTTAATGTCTTACATATAGTTTAAATAGGTTTATTAAGTATTGGATTAAGTTGTTAACTTATTACCAAAGTCTCTGAATAAGGTTCTAAACATTAATCTTAACATAGTTTTAGACTTGGAGCCTTCTAAACAAGTACCTAATTAATAGAGTTACCATAATTTTTTTTATTTTAGAACTTTTTGTGAAAGTATCTAAAAACAATTTCGTTAACTAAGAACTTTTTAAAGAAGTATCTAAAAATATCCTTATTAATTAGGAACTTTTGAAGGGGGTATCTGAAGACAATTTTATTAACTAGAAATTCTCTCGTTAACCTACTGATGCTATATCAACCAAATATCTTATATTAGGTAGCTTTTTGATCAAGTCTCTAAACTTGAGACTAACCTATTATTAATAGACTAACTTTCTAAAAAACTATCTAAAGAACATCATTTTACAAGTTTACTCAAAATAACTCATTTAACATCATATTCTAGATTATAGACATGTTATATCATGTTCATAAATCAGGTTTATCATACCAAATAGAATCATATTACCGAATTCTTCAAATTCACATATTTACTTATTAATGTTTTAAACCCATATCTACCAATTTGCCTACATCATCACTTTAACTCAAACTACACAACTCAAGATTATCCTTCATAGTAGAATGTGATCCAAGTATACCTTAGAACTTAACATTAAGGGTTTCGTTAGGCTCCATATACTAAATCCTCAAGAAAATGGCAATTTTTATCCAATTTACAAGCTCAAAAATCCCTAAAAATTACAGAAATCATTTTTTCCCCAAAACTCTTCATACACTATTCACATGTAATATAAGTATTATCCAATAAAAAGTTTAGCTTAAAAACTACGTTGATAGGGTTATTTAAATCGGTTTCGAAAATTGATTTATTTTTTTCGGTTTCTTAAGAAAGTACTATATCTACTTAATATTTTCCCCTAAAATTGGCTTCTAGCCACCAACACCATCCACCACCTTATTAGCACTTCCAAGTGTTGCCACCACTGTTAAGTGATGGTGGTGCTTCACTCCCAAGTTGCCGCCGCACATGGATTCCACCAAATCATTTGTTTTACACAATTTCATTTCTAATTTTCTCAAGAATTTATCCTACTTTGTTCTTCCTAATCTAGTGATTTTCCTAAGTTACTAAGAAGCTTATTGATTATCTAGAGAGTGTTGGTGACAATTCTTAGGTTAATAGAACAAAAATGATCTTCTTTTTTTCTCACTCATCTTCCCTTAAATACCCCTAAATCCCATTTATTAATTGCCAATTGGATAATGTGTTTAGCTAGCAACTGTCCAAATTGTTTCCATGCCTATCTCAAGATTATACAAGCTATTTTTTTTATTTTTTTAGCCATTTTTATGATTTTTCTTATATTTATTTAGTTAATTATAGTTAATTTAAAGTATTTTAAGCACTTTTTGAGTATATTTATGTATATATATATATAATAATTATACTTGGGGTACAATTACTATATTTATATATTATTTTAGGTCACTTTATAATTTTTGTATCGAAATAATTTATTTCCAATGTTTGATAATTTTATGTTACTCAATTAAAGTGTTTACATGGATAAATTACAATATAATGTAATTTAATAAAATTATCTATTATTAGCTAAACTATTATTTTGTTATATTTCAAAATTCCAAATTCACTACGTGTCATCATCTAACTTCTAGAATCCACATATGAAGTATTACCCTAATTGGTTAAATTTCACATTTGCCCTAAATTATTTGCTCAAAATCTAACACGCAAAACTATAAACTCTTGAAATGTAATACGTGAGTTTACTGGGTTCACAATATGTTGGGTACATGAATTAAATAAAATTTTAAAATAGTCATAAATCAAGTTATGTTTAACCTTATAACATGAATTTTCTAACTTACCAAATAATATACCTCTATATAACCATAATTACATAGTACTTAGAAAGCTTAAATTTTGTGCTACCGAAAAATTTTTATTTTTAATTCAAAATTATAAGTTTACTTATTTAAATCTTTACATTTTTCATGTACTACTATTGATCTTATTTTTATGTATTTATTTATTTTTAATTTAAATGACCTTTATATGTTGTACACATGTTTTTACCATATAATTTTACTTCGATTTTGTAAGGATATATTGTTTGTACATTTTTATACCCCTTAATGTGTGATCTTAAAATTATAAGATTATGTTCCTTAAAATTTTATAACAGTTATAATCTTAAAATCATATTTATTTTTAAAAAAATACGAAAAATAAAAGACTTGGACAAGTTTGCTTAAGAAAAATGACAATTTTTAAATATATAATTTTAAGGTAAACTAATACACTAAGGGGTACAAAAATTTACAAATAATATATACTTAGTAATTACAAAATTTTTTGGTAAAATTATATAATAAAAACATGTTTACAACATATAAATGTCATCTAAAATAAAAATAAATAAATTCATAAAAGTAAGGTCAATTGTAATGAATGAAAAATGTAAAGATTTAAGCTAGTACACTTTATAATTTTGGATTAAAAATAACAATTTTTATATAGCACATAATTTAAGTTTTCCAACTACTATATAATTATGATTGTACTATGTTTGATTTGTAAATTATGAGATTGTATAATCACAAAATTTAGTATTCGAACACTATTACATGTATAGCAAAATATTATTAATAAATGTAGATTTTTGACAAATCAAAAAATTCTTGTTATAAGGTCAAATGAGACTTGATTTACAAGTTATGACGACTTTAAAAGTTTACTTGATTCGTGTATCTAACACACAATAAATCTTATTTTCAGATAAAAGTATATCTTAAAACTTTAATATCATAAGATTTTATAAAATCAAACATCACATGTAATAAATCATATATGATTGAAATTATTAGATATAACCAAATTGTTTTAATTTTAAAAATGATATATTAATTAAACAAAATGAAAAATTGATTTTAAATAAATTAGTGAGTGAACAAGCACTAACATGCATCAAAGTTAAAGTATAAATATCAAAATGCAATCATAATTTAAGGATAGATATTAAAATACAAAAAATTATAACAACCATTAATTTTGCTGTTAATAAAGATACTAAAATGAAATTAAATTGAAACAATAAGTATTAAATCGCAAAAAATAAAGTTTAGATACTAAATTATCCAAAATTAAGAGTATAGACACTTTTTCTACCTTTATCCCTCTATCTAAACTATTATCACACATTTAGTTAACTTCATAAAAGTTGGAATAAAATGGGTATTTCTTATTTACAAACAAATTGCAGCATTTGTTTAACATAATAACTATGTCATGGAATTGTTGTTACTAAAAAATGGGGGATTGCAATTCTTTTATAAAATCAAAGAAATAACTATTCTTTAATTTTTTACGACATATATTCATATCTTATCATGAAACTTCAAAATAGCTACAAGTAATAACTATTATTTCTCTATTCTACTCGAAAATTGTATTTCTAATTTTACCTTATTTCATTTTATAAATCAAACATGCCTTCGAAGTTATACTTTATTGAAGTTAGGTGATGTGCCGTGAATGCAAAAATCATGTTGCCCTTGCCAGTACTCTAAAGAAAGGATCTGTTTCTTGGGGTGGAGAAGCCCATTCAGTTTTGGGCAGTGATAGTTCTTTAGTTATAGTGGGGACTACGAAGTAATGTTTTTGTACCAACCTAGTTTTGAATGTTCAACTTTACATGTGATTGGAGAAATGAATCGGCACATGATAAGATCCTTTGGCAGCCTTTCAATTACGGCATTGACTCGGAGATCTGAGCAGAGCTAGAATTTCTCTTTGAGGTGAATAGGATAAATATTACTTATTGGTCCTGCTTGTTAAGATTAGTTCTACAATCATTTTTAAGAATTTAAATTTGTAGATACGGTGTGGTTATTGTATTTATTACTTAATACTCTCCACAATCTCCATAATTTATGGATTGTAAATGACTAAACTAAATTATAGCGAATAAACATATAAGGATTTGGACTTAGACCTTCTCATCTGATATTATGTTAAGATTAGTTATAAAATTATCATAACTAAAAATTTAAACTTATAAATATAATATAGACTATTATATTTTATTGTTTGACAGTTAAAACCTTGTAGATCTATTAACATAAACATGTGGTTATTAGGCTAGAAGTGTAAAAATTTCACAAGGTTCTGAATTCAAATTTTTGCATCGTTCACTTTAAAACAGGTCTACATCTAATATATAGTTTCACAGTATGTATCTCAGCCTGTGCTGTTAAAATTTGAATGAGACTAGTAAAATTCACTGAAAAGCTTATGATCTGCAGATTGCTACATACATTTTATTGATTTAATAATGAGTAAGCCATGGAAATGAAAGGGGGGTTGGGTGGGTTGGTGGGGGAAGGTCGTAGTCATCCATCATTAAAGGACCAAGTCTTCTCATGAGGATGGACATATGAGTTCACATAAAGACAGGACAAGGGAAAGTGTTAATTCTTCATTAATGAAAACTGAAGAAGATAGAATGGACATGGTCACATAGAAAGCGACGGTGATGGGAACACTTATTACCATATCTAAGATCAACATTTACCTGCCAATTAGGTTATGTAAGTTTGTTCGTACTAGAAGAATAAGCAACAGAGGCCGTCCATCTGTATGCTTTCATAGCCAAGCGAACTCTGGAAAAGACATGTTTTTCGGTTTATAATAAGTTAGATATGCTTCTAACATGAGTAGGTCCTTTAGAAATTTGATAACTGAACATAAAAAGTTTTGAACGAGAAAACTCCAACTTTAATGTGGTGAACCCGTGTTATGCATGGTTAAATTGGCAAAAAACATTCTACAAGTCTATAGTCCACAATCACAGCGTATAATTGTTGCGCACCAATGTGGAAGCATAGATGGGTATGTCGTTAGAATGTAAACCACCAGCAGTGTTCATAAAAGAGATGAAGGAAAGAAAAACTGCATTAAAAGAGAAAAAACCCAGATAAACTTTGGATGAAAACCATGAGAGCAGAGTAGCGCACAAATTCGCTATGCTAAAATAGTTATTTTGGCAGGCTTCCCCATTTACATACATGGTAAACCCTAATACAGATTTATAATAAACCTAAGATAAATATATATTTATACAAAATTGGAAAGAAGATGAGACTGACATAAATGTCCTAATTGGCCATTGATGTTAGGGCTAGCAATGTGTCGTGTCATGTCTTATATCTATTAACCTTTTTTCTTCTTCTTCTTCTTTTTTAGTTAACATGCTCAAATGATGTAATTCCTAATTACTTAGCTATATTTTATAACATACTAAGAAAGACAGAGAAGACACTGTAACTTGTGTGTGCCCATATTAGCAAAGAAAGTATTTGAAAAATGATTTAAGATAAGATGGAGAAACAAGTTTTATGAGTTTGCGGCGGCAAAGTGGAAGAATAAAAGCCAAAAAGAGCATTAGAAACCTTGGATTAACATAAAAATAAAAAATTATTTTGGATGATCAATAAACTAAAATAAGAATAAAGCAAAATCAAATATAAGTATTATTTAATTATTAATAATAAACACGTTTACAAGTTAGAATTATAACTTATTTAATAAGTGAGGTTCATAAACAGGTCTAGTACTCTTGCCAAAACTAGGGACTAGGGCAAACCTGGCTCTAAGCTAAAGAGCCTAATTCCCTTTGAATCGAGCTAGTTTAGCTTAGGCTAATTCAAGGCCAATTCACTTGGCCTGATAATTTGATAGGTTAGTTCTCGGCCCTTTAAATCGGCCATTTTTTTTTGTATTTTTATTTTTGGAAAAAAATATATTCTTTTATTTTTATTTTAAATTTGAAAAAAAAACATTAACAAATGATAAGAATTTAAATTTTTCATTATTTTATCTATTTTATTGTTAGGCACTAAGTAATATACAATTATTATTATATGCTCACAATTAATGAATAGAATGGGGAAGCTTCTTTTTATAGGCAATATCTCAAGAAAAATTTACTAATATAATTAATGTATGACTAAACTTGTGATAGAAAGTACTTATTGTGATCTTTTATTACTTTAGAGAAAAGTTTAAAAAACAATATAATTTATGTGGGAATAAACCAAGTATTATAAACAGAACATCATCTATCTAAGATCTATAATACATTTGTCGTTTTATATATTGCATAAATATATTCTTTATGATTTTTAATTACATAAATTATAAGTACACTGATATTTTCATAAATCATAAAAGTATATTAATTTATAAAAGTATTTGCTCTCTCAAAAGTTAAGTAAGATTATATAAAGTTTATAATATTTTGTACCCTAAACTTCTTTAGTTATTAAAGTAATATATTTTATTTTATATTTTAATTAAAAGAAATACTTACATTTAATTTATCTAAAATTGCAAGTTTTTATAAATTTTGAGTCGGAACTGACGGTTGAACCTCTGGTCCTTCGACTTGGGCTTAACCTCGTTGGTTCAATCAGTTGAGCACAGTAAACAGTACTAACCCGCCAAGATCAACGGGTTAGGCTATTATTCAAGCTTATGACTTTCGGGTTTGAGTTGGTTCCGAGTCAGATTTAGTCCCTCCTTAAGTCTATCCCTACCTAAACATAGACACAAATTTAAATATATCATGTCCAGGTTTGACCAATTTATTATTTGCATCGTGTCCAAATTCATGAATGGATCTCAAATTGCTAGCCTTAATTGATACCCATGCCACTCCTACCCCCACTCAGACCAACCTTCCTATCAGTTGACTACGTGATTGGTGGGCATAGCCAGCTTGCAGCCCCAGGCAAAGGAGTTGTGCCTCCACTCACTTGAAATTTTCTAATATCGACTTCCGTTTAACTTTCGATATGAATTACACTTCAAAAATGATAGGCTTATGAAAATTAATGTATGAAAGAAAATTGAGACTCATTTCAAAGAATAATATTGGTTTATGATACTCACCACCCCAATTTGGGAGAATTATCCTGAATTTGTTAATGCTGAAATAAAGTTTCAAACGAGAATTAAATTTTTAGATAAGTTGACGATTATTCTTATAAAGAATTTTATTGATTTCACAGCAAGAGCTCTTTGGTTCGGAGTTTGGTTCTCTGCATTGTCTTATGGCTATCGATTCAACCAGTCCCACACGATGGGCTTCAAGACTACAATTTCTTAACTCAGACTCCTCTAAAGGTGCTGAGTGGATTTGGTTTGAATAATCAACTCAAGAAAATAGCCAACAGATGGACAAGATATGACCTCTTGTTGATCTGCAGGAATCTACAAGATTGCGTCGAATATCCGGAATTGATGGAGGATTCAACATCTGTTGCTGTTGCAGTTGACTTACAGCTGAAAACGAAATGTCTGGTCCCAGCAGAAATTCATCTTTACTTGATTAGTTTGAAGTTTCTCATCCCACATATTTTAGAACCTTGACCAACTAGGGCGTTTTGTGCATACCAAGTCATTAGTATTCTCTATTTGCCCACGTTTAATACTAATTAAGATACCAAATTTTAGGACTCTTTCAGCATCTCGCATTCTAATGTTTTTTATACAATTCCCTGACCAACCATACATCCTCTCTTTCCAAAATGAAGCCATTTAACTCATAATCTGTTTAAACACAATTGTTTGCAAAATTCTTAGAAGTTAATGATAACAAACTGCTTGTGCAACCATCGCCATGAGAAAAGCTTCGTTCCAAAATACACTATGGGGCAATCTGAACTGAACCTTTCTCATATTCTAAGACCAAGATGTTGCAAGAACTCATATCTGCTAATGACCAGGCAATAAATAGTGATATTGTGATTTCCACAGTGTTTGGCTATTTTTATAGAAGAGAAATTGAAAAAAATGGGTGGAAGAGAAAAGAAATGAGTGAAAATGGAATGAAATATGATTTTAATTTTATATTTGGTAACTTATGAAGAAAATGAAAAGAAATAGATTTAGTATAAGATAAAACTACCCCGATTTTTATTTTCTTGAATTTGTGTTATAAAAGAATATTTTTGTAATTTATCATCATTTTTACCTATTTCTTTCCAAGAAAGGAAGTGGACTTAAAAGTAGAAATATTTCCACCTATTTTTTTTTTTTACCCATTTTCATTCTCTATTTAAGTTGCCAAGCATATTATTTCCTTTAGTTTTTTTCTTATTCCAATAGTTTCTACCAATCCAAACACAATGACATTTGTTGATGATGACTGGCTTAAAGAATTTGTAATCAGCTTCCTCTCATTGGAAGAACCTGACTCTTTTGGGGTAGGTAGTGTACCATCACTCGCTAACATTAGAAACATAGATCGATTGCATGGTCGGCCTATCGTCGGGCAGTTTTTGTACAAATAAATAGAGCCATAGGGATTGTTCTCAAAACCTCGGATGCTTGACAAATTGATCAAGAAATTCTAAAGATCCATTTTCCATAAATAATGACCGTACATAAAACAAAATTGAAAACTCCATGTTAGTTATTTATACCACCTAATTGCTTGGTATGTGCTAAGTGAAGTGATCGACTTGTATGCCTAACAAGATCGTAGTGGTGTTGTTGAAAAGGAAAGCCGTAAAGGCTTCAACTCAACCTAGACTAGATAAAGCTCTATCTATATGTGATATTCTAAGTGATTGATGTCTTGATTCAAGTCCTACCTAGATTGTAAGTGTATGATTTGGAGATCAACAAGGGTGTTCACCTTATATATTGCAGGAGAGAGGATATAATAAGTGAAAGGTCATTAGTTAAATGTAGACTTGGTTAACATTATTGTTGCAAATTGTATTGTGATTGAAAATCATTCGTAAGTTTAAGATGAGGGCTAATCCAAGGCAGAAGCTAGTGGGTTTCGTTGACATGATATGGAATTAGAAATTGGTCTAAAGAGAGTAGGGAACGTTACAAGATGCAACTCTTGATAGGCTTTTAAGATTGTAAGTCCAAATTATACATTAAAAGGGGGGAGAACCAAACCAAATTGTAAGATTACATGATAAGAACCCAATGACACTATTTAAGGAGTGGGAAACTTTGGTGCATGTTTCCCTCACATCCTTAACGTTATATTTATTTACTACAAAGTGATTCTAACTTTGGAGCTACTTTGCTTTTACAATGAACCCCTATGATTAAAAAGAAGAAGAGAAGTTGCTATTACAGTGGACCACATATGTGGACTTATTCTACTTTCCTTTGACATAGTATAATATGATTAGCAATGAAATATCAAGTTCTACAGCTAGAATTTTGTTCACGATACTAAAATATGTACAACTTAGCTCAATACACAATGTTGAAAAGGAATTGTATTGTTTTCATAACCTTGTGCTTGTTCGATATTGCCAAATAAGCAAATTTTACCAGATGCAATAACTACAACAAAATCACTTCCTTAAAAATTGGAACATTAGTTTCTCCCTAAGGAGTATTTGAGTTAAGGATTTTTATCCCTTAATGACTCTTCATATCGGTATCCAAGAGTATTGTACCAAACCATACATCCAAGGATAATTATATGGATAGCTAATAAAAAGTTGCCTCTCACTGATTCATCAGGTATTCTAAGACTTAGTAGCTAAGGAGTTCTTATCCTTGAAAGCCATATTGGAAATGAAATTTGGTCTTCCTCCACTTTAAACTCATTGGTGTCCAAAACTAATCCAGTTCCATAGTTTTTTTATTCAAGAAACCTTGTCGGGAGGAAAGAAATTCATTCCCAATTATCCGAAACTCATTGTATGTCAAATATTACACATTAACACTTGGATTGGAGAACTTACTTGTAACAAGGATCCTTCTTATAAGTTGATTGTTTTAGAACACAACTCAAATGAATTGAGAAACCGCAATAGCATGTGCAATCAAGCTCTACCTTTATTTACAAAAAAGAAAAAAGAGAGAACAATGGAAGATAGAACTTGAGCTAACTAACTTTTAGTACTAGATTAGTTAGTATTTATAAGCTTTGTAACTAACTTTGCCAGCTAAGCTACTATACATGGATTTCCAACTCAGCATAGAAAATAAGTACAACATAAGAAAATAAATATTGTAACATAAGTAAGTAACCATCCTTCACCAACACCAACGATTGCAAATGCCAGTTGTGCTTCACTAAAGGATTTGGTGAGAAAGTCGGCTAACTAAGACTAAGAACTAACCTAAGACAAGCAAAGAAAACCCTTTGTAACTTGATCTCTTGTGAAGTGAGCATCATTGGCAATATGATTAGTTTGTCCATGAAGGAAAGGATGCTTGGTAAGTGATTGTGTAGACTTATTATCACAAAACAATGTTACTGGGGGAATTGGAAAGAAACTTGCAAATCCTTAAGGATGTAAGAAATCCACATTAATTCTTTAGTAGTAGAAGCCATACTTTTATATTTGGCTTTCGTAGATAAAGTAAACATAGCACTTTGCTTCTTTGTTTTCTAAGAAATGAGAGAAGAACTAAGCAAAGTATAGTATGTAGTGATAGATTTGCAATCAAGCACATAGATGCCCTAATCTGAATTAGAATAGCCCATAAGTGTAAAAGGAATGTAAGCTGAATAAAACAATATAAGATTCTTTGTACCTTTAAGGTACTTTAAGACGTGATAAGCGGCCTTAAGATTTGTAACATAAGGAGTAGCCAAAAATTGGCTTAGCTTATGTATAACATAAGAAACATTAGGTTGGGTAGAAGTTAAGTGCAATAACCAACCTAACAACCTCCTATATACAGTAAGATCATCAGGAACTGCCTTAGTAGCAATACACAAACTAAGATGGATTAACAATAGACATTTAGCAGGCTTGGAAGCTGACAAGCTTGAATCATCATGTAAGTCTATAATAAACTTACGTTGATGAAGCATGATACCTTATGGAGTTCAATAAATTTCAACCCTTAAGACAAATCGATCTTCACCTAAGTCCTTAACGTTAAAATCTTAATGAAGTTGTTGCTTCAAAAGATTAAGAGCAACAACACTAGTTCTTATGAGCAACATATCATCTATGTAAAGCAAAAGAACTAAAAACTCATCATCAACTAATCAAGTAAACAAGAAATGATCATGAGACAATTAGACAAAACCATGTTGAACTAAAAATTTTGAAATAAGAACCTGTAAAGGAAGGCATTGTTATATTTATTTGAAACAATGGCCTTCATAGCTATAACTACAAATAATATTTTAACAATACAAAAATTAGCAATTGTAGAATACGTTTGATGATAAGCCTTATAACATTCGATATACCCACTTGCATCTAATAGGGCATTTACCCTTAGGCAAGACACTAACTCTTAAGTGTTATTTTGTTCAAGAGCTTCAAGCCTTTTTGCCATAATATCAACCCAATGCTCATCTTAGGTTGCTTGAGAATAAGAAGTAAGTTCCTTAGTAGTAAACATATTGGTAAGTGAGGAAGTGTATTCAACAAGATAGGTATTAAAGCTATTAGCACAAAACAAAGGATATTTAACAAGGGGAAATCATTAATAGGTTTATAATTAGGGCTAATCTAAGGCAAAAGATAGTAGGTTCCATTGACATGATGTGGAAGTAGAAATTGGTCAAAAGAGAGTAGGGAAGGTCTTTAGATGTAGCTTTTGATAAGCTTTTAATATTGCAAGTTCAAATTGTACTACATTAAGGAGAGGGGGGAGAACTAAACCAAATTGTAAGGTTATACGATGATAACTTGGTAACACTATTTAGGTAGTAGGAAACTTTGATCTGTGTTTTACCCTCTCATCCTTGACATTATACTTGTTTACTACGAAGTGATTCAAACTTTGGAGCCATGTTGCTTTTACAATGAACCCCCATAATTGAAAAGAAGAGAAGTTGCTATTACAATAGACCATATATGTAGACTTAACCTACTTTCCCTTAATGTAGTATAATATTATTAATAATGAAATATCAAGTTCTATAGCTAAATTTTTATTCATGCTACTAAAATATGTACAACTTAGCTCAATGCACAATACTGAAAAGGAATTGTATTGCTCTTCTAACCTTATGCTTGTTCGATTTGCTAAACAAGCATGTCTGCACAATGCAATAACTACAACGAAATCACTTCCTAAAAAACAGAACATTAGTTTCTCCATATAAAGTCTTTGAGTTAGGGTTTTTTATCTCTTAGTAACTCTTCATAATCTAAGAGTATGGTACCAAACCATACATCCATGGATAGTTGTATGGATAGCCAATAGAAAGTTGCCTCTCACTAATTCATTAAGTATTCTAAGACTTACTAGCCAAGGAGTTCTTATTCTTGAAAGCCATATTGGATGTGAAATTTAGTCTTCCTCTACTTTAAATTCATTAGTGTCCATAACTAATCCAATTACATAGCTTTTAAATTCAAGAGACCTCGTTGTGAGGAGTGAAATTCATTGTACATCAAATATTACACATTAACACTCCGATTAGAAAACTTACTTGTAACAGGGATTCTTCTTATAAGTTGATTGTCTTCAAATACAACTCAAACGACAATCTAACAAGAAAGACTTCCACAATAAACAACCCTTAATATAAAGTGTATTTTAAAACACTAAAACTCGTACTTACCCTTAAAGAAGTACTTCCACTAACCACTTCTGCTCTTCTACTTTAAGAGATGTAATAAACTTTGTTTTTGCCTAAAATTCCGTGTTAGTAACATTTAAGAATGTAAGACTCGGAGGAAAAAGAGCTTAATGCTTTACTTACAACTATCTTTGGCCATCCACCTTTTCTATGGGACTTGTCAAATTCATAATCTAATTATTAAATATCTTATTATATTAATTCTCATAATCATCTAAATAATCAAATTATGAGTTAGATGGTTTCACTGATGAGACCATACTGTTCTGATAAAAGAGAGAACATAAGAGATAGAAAGAGGGGAGGAAAAGAAGAAGGAGAACCAAGTATTGGTTCAATTCACAAGGTAGGAGTTTTTGAATGTAAAAAGACGACCCCATCCCTCTTTGTTAAAAATATCCACTAATATGTCATCTCTTTTAGAATTAATTAATTCATTTATTTCTCTTATGAATCCAGTTATTGCAAGGTGTGTCTATGTACAAATATAGAAGCCACAAGTTATTCATTCGGTTTTCAAGTGGTTTGATTCTTTCCGTAAATTTATCCAATTACTTATTTTCATATAATTTGTGTGTGCTTCAAAATTCAATATTCTTTGTTACTATCTATACGCTAGTATTTCACCCAAAGTCCACGGTTTCAAGGCTTATTTAACATTTTTTCTAGTTAACCGTATGCTTGGTTTACTATTTGAAAATAAAATTTTTAGCCAAAAATTCATTATGCACTTTGATATAATTCTTGTTCATAATATGTTTGATATACTTATGCAGTTCGTTTTCTACGAGCGTGAGTATGTGGTTACCCTTTTTGAGGAGTTAATATTACAAACTTCATTATCAATAATTTCAAGTTTATTAGTTTAGTTTCGACAAAATTTTAGCCTTAATTTTAAAATTTTAGGTTTTATTAGTTTCAACTTCAAATCAAATAAAAAAGAATGTTTTCTTACTAATATATATTAAAATTTTATTAAAACTTATATGAACATAAAATGTTAATACTATTAATTTTTTTTTTTTCACTATGAGAATTTTACGCCCTTGTGGTTTTGAAATATACCAATCTGCTAGTCTAGAAGCAAAGGGAATAGATAAGATTATTCCATGCGGTATTGTCTTCCATTTTTTTTAATTTTTTTTTTTATTTTGAAGTCAATAATCAAGGAAACTGCCCGCGAGGATTTTTTTAATAATTGCAACCATAGAAGAGCAGCATGGATTAGTATTACAACTTGGATTGTGTGGGCAACTCCAAAATTTTGTGGGTGGAAGATTTATGGACTTCAGCAAAAAAAAAAAAAATTATGAATATTTTGAGTGATTTTATAAGCTAGAAGTAATTTAAATTCTTCGAGTGCATATATAGACTTTTACGGGGTTTTATAAAACAGAAGTTACGAACATTACCGATTATAAGAAATTTATGGTGATTTTATAAATAATAAAGTTCCCAAAATTGCTCAAATGTTCTTAACAAATTCGATTTTAACGTTCAATTACTAATTCAACATTACTCTAGTAATTCATAACTCAAACTGGTGGCTTTCTCAAATTCAAGCAGCACTTTGGTCAGAGAGTATGTGGTGCAAGCTCCAGATAACTCGGGTCTCTTTTCTAGGGCAGAACTTACCAGGGTGCCAAGAGGATCATAAACTGCTATAGATCTGGTAAATCTTCTGCAAACTATGATCGAGATAGAGTGGAAAGTGGAGGGATTCTCAGCGCGAAAAACTGGATTTCTGGATACAACTTCACATGTATCTTCAATCTCCACAAAATCAGCAGCCACTCTAGCAATTTTCTCATGCCGATTACAATATCATTTCACAAGCTAGAGGTTAAGGCGGTGGAAGATAGGGATTGTGGCTGAGCATAATCGAATGTGAATTCATATCAATGGTTCAAAAATGCTAACAGATCTCTGGAAGTGAAAGTTGACTGTTTAGAGCCTGTATGTATACTCAAAGTCTAACTACAACAGAATTTATAGTCTATATACAGCTCAATATCTGACTATCTGTGAAACAATCATAGCAAAACAGGATTCATGTTTCAGGGCATTCAAATTGAAATTGTACAACAGTTAGGCATCCTCTAACGTGCAGATATATATGTCATTGAGATTTCATTTGCAGACCATGATCGGCTTGAATTTGAATCTCCAACAGGCTTCCTTTCATGGAAAAATCCAGGTTCTTTCGGAGCAGGAAGTGAACCATCACTCCCCAGCATTAGAATCACAGAAGACATGGTTGGTCTATCCTCTGGCAATGTTTGCACGCATAGAAGAGCCACATGAATTGATCTCAAAACTTCGGATATATCATATGAATCATTGATCACAACCTCATCAAGAAGTTCCAAGGATCTTCCCTCCTTGAACAATAGCCATGCCTAACCAAATTGAAAATTTTCTCATTAGTTTTGCATGTTGATGCCTTGGATGGTTCTAAACAAGTTAAAGAATCGACACTTACATGCCCCAGAAGAGTGTGGTTGTGTTCTGAATGCATAAATCCTCTGTTTCTCTTACCACTCACGGTCTCTAGCACCAAAACGCCATAACTATAGATGTCCGACTTTACAGAAAATACCCCATCAATGGCATACTCTGGAGACATGTAGCCACTGCGAGAATATATGAAGTAGAAATTATTGTCCGGCATAATGAGCAAATTGAGATTTATGAATTATAATTAATAAAACAACTCACTATGTCCCCACAACTCTTCTTGTATTTGCTTCAGTCTCTTTTCCTCCAAAACCTCTAGCTAGGCCAAAATCTGCAATTTTGGGGTTCATTTCATCATCTAGCAAAATGTTGCTGGCTTTAAGATCTCTGTGGATGATCCTTAGTCTAGAATCTTGATGAAGATAGAGAAGTCCCCTAGCTATCCCGTTTATGATGTGAAAGCGCCTTTTCCAATTAAGCTGCTTCTGTCGTGTAGGATCTGTCATGAACAAGACACCAATGTCCTTTGTCTACATAAGCACATAAAGGATTTGGAAGGAAAAAAAAAAAACGAAAGAAAAAATATATCTACAGAAGTCAATGAGAAATCAAGCATATCATTACTAGTTTATTAAGGGTAGATGTTAGTTTTCCTTCTGTTTTCTGAGATGGCAAGTGCAATAGCTTCTACAATGAGTGTGCAACGGATCATTATCTAATTCTAGTATATGTGTAGACTCATACCCATTGTCAAATACTTTGTAGAAATTTTCATTAAAAGGCTTATATCATATAGAATTTTTAAGTAATAAATCTAAAAGCTTATACCACATCTACAAGACTTTAGATTAGCTGCTTGTAGAGTTAAATTCAACATGGGTCATGAAAAGTCATGCAATTTCATTGGGACAGAATTCGGAGTCTACTGCTCCATGAACACATGAAAAGCAATTGAAATTGGGCAAACTAATAAAAAAAGTTATGAGGTGCAGGAGGCAGACCAAATATAAATGAATCTAAGCTTTTGTTTGGCATGTACTCATATAGCAACATGTTTTCTTCCTGTACGCAGCATCCTAAAATCTTCACAAGATTTCTATGCTGAAGCTTAGCAATGTAGGAAACTTCATTCTTGAACTCCTCCATCCCTTGCTTTGAATTAACAGAGAGCTTCTTCACTGCTATTTCTTGACCATTGCTTAAGACACCCTGCAAACCATTGTTGCAAACATTTGACCTCTCGGTTGAAATTCCTCAGAAACCAGAGACTGAAACATTACGTATATAATCATGTACTTCTTTTACTGAGATTACCTTGTAAACTGGTCCAAAGCCACCTTCCCCAAGCTTGTTTTGGATTGAAAAGTAATTTGTGGCACTAGCAACTGTTGCCAAGTCATATATAGGCAAATCTAGCTCTTTCTCATTGCTTTCAGCAGACTGGACTCTTAAAACAATTTCCTTATCCACTGCAAACAGAGTTTAAAAGGAAAAATGTTGATGAATTGAAGGAGAATGCAAACATTAAGAAATAACATATGCTACAATGATATGCTATAACAATACCATCACAATTCCTCCTCCTCTTTTTGAGAGAATACACGGCAAAAGCAAATCCAAGCATGATTATTGCTGCTGTTGATACTAAACCTGCAGTCAATGCCCTTTTCTTTTGGTTGTGTCCCGATAAGCCTAGAAAGAGAATTGTTGCAACACAAAGTAGATTGAATTATAAAGGTGTAGTCTGATCACAAACAATCACATATTCACGAATTCATAATCCCACACTTTATTATTTCATTTGCGAAGAATAGACATTTTAAATTTGTGAACCAGCATATATAAAACAGCAATGAATGTAATAAGTTTGAGCTTTTAGATCAGTTGGCCATGAACCAGAAATTTATCAAGAACATTATAGCCAATACCTGGTTCCAAGGCAGACAATCTAATGTAGATATCCTGCCCATTTTCATCAAATTCCTTGATGTCAAGAAGGTCTCCAAACCAAAGCAAACATCCACTTTCATCTGAAATGTTTAAAGTAGCATACGCCATACAAGAACAATTCTTCTTGCAATTTAATCTACAATTTTGCAGATTTAAAGTCTTGCTATACCATGAATCCTTTGTATCCGGCAATTTAATGTTAGAATACTTTAAGAACTTGTCTGTTCCACATTTCAACTGCTTCTTCCTGACACATCCATTTGAAAATTTTGCCATTGCCCATTCTTCAGGGTACATGGGTTCAAACCCCTTCAAACACCTGCATATAGGTGTCTTTTTCACATTACAGGAAGCATGTGCACCACAGTATTCATAAGCATCGCATATATCTGTTGGATTGCTAACATAAGTTAACCAATTATGTGTCAGATCAGTCCATATCATCCACTTCACCACACCGGTTGGATCCAAATATAACCTTGTTATTACTGGGCCATTTAGAAGCTTGTAACTATAGTACATAACCGTCTCATTCAACACGAAACTATACTTGTATGTGTTTGGGCTAAAATTAGGGGCACCAGCAAATTGCATTCCATTCCATGGTCCTATTCGAAACTTGATACCCGATCCCTCCATCAACAACAGCTGTGGAAATCCATTTGCATCAATCCTGAGTGCATAAGTACCTGGAGAAGGATCGTCAGGGCTACTCCAAGAAGTTAGATACCAGTTGAAACCCGAACTCACATTCCTTCCTAACAGCATGCCAGGAAGTAGGTTATCGGTAGGATAATCAAAACTCTGCCAGAGGAAACTCTCTAAGTTACTGCCGTTTGCATTGCTCCTTACCACAAGATTTCCAGAATCAAGAAGCTGCGCAACTGGATTAATACCAGACTTCAATGAGTTTTGAGTAGAAGACCATATTTCGCTTCCATTACCATTCTCAAGGACAAGAACTCCATGGCTATTGAATCTTAAAGAACCTGATGAATCGGTTAAAGATGACCCTCTATTGGCCACCCATACAACTGCCGTTGGAGAGATATTCCGGTACCATATTCCTAGATACCATCCCAACGAATCCTCGGGTTTGAAGAATCCTAATTCAAAGTTTCCATTATCAGAAACTATAGTCCTGTTATAAGTTAGAAGATCTTCTGTAGTAATTGTGTTTGGTATGCTGGCAAGTTGTGCTATGCTAAAAGAGCAAAAGGATAAAAAAATAATGAAACTCCATTTCATCATCCTTGTCTGCTCAAAAGAAAAAAGATAAAATGGAAGTAAGATGAACTTGGTACCCAAAACAGGCAGCTCACATTTAAGAAAAAAATATCTATTGACTTGCCATGACCATGTCACTATCAAGCGGACCAAAACTTAAACATCATCCGACAAATAGGGGCCCCATTGAGGCTGAATTTCTCACAAAAGACAACACCCTCGTTTCCAATTTCTTAGCACAATGTTGACACCTACACATACACATACACACACACATGTATACATATACATATATATTAATTATGAATAGTTTCTCACATAGGGTTATTTTAGTCTTTCACAGATTTCATTAGCGTTTGTATCGTGTTAGATATAATCTCTGTATTATGTCTCGTAACATAACACTTTCAAATAATAAAAAACACATTATCTTAAATCACACATAATATCACAGCACCGGGTAAACCATAATTGAAAATTAATTTTCTTTCACTTAGGTCTGAAATTAACTTTTTTCTTTTGCTTTTTCCTTCCCCTTGTTCCTGTTACCGGCACTCTACTCCGTTCACGCAGGACTTCACTCCATCGTCGCCGGCCATCTGCAACTGTTCACGCCGGCCCTCTGACTCTTCCATCTCCGGTCACATCTGCTCCTGCCTTCCCTGCGGTCGTCTTCTTCCCTTCCCCGCCGGTCATCTGCCATACCCGGACCACTTTATCTCTTCATCTTTTTCCCTCCCTTCAATCGCCGGTCTTCATTTTCCCTTCTCAACGGCCGCCGACCCCATGGACTCCAACACCGACCCCACAGTATTCATTTCTTTCATCGATTGCTCCTCCGACCACTCCCTACAGGCGCAAATCACCTCCACCATTGCTTCTGCCGGAAACCCCAACCCCCTGACATCCGCCGGTCACCACAAACCCCTGGATTCGTCTGCTTCGTCTTCATCCTCCCTCTCCACTAACATATCACAAACCCTAACCCCATACCACCACCAGTCGCTACATACTCACCACCCTCCCGCACTTCCGTACTTTCTCCCTACCAGTGCCCTTCCTATACCAAAATACATGCCCGATCCCAAGATACAACGTAGTACTCTTTAAAGTTTTCCAGCCATTTAGTTCGCCTCTTTTTCATTTATATTTTCTGTTTCTATTGATATTTATTTTGGGAAAAACATTTTACACCTATTTTGAATGCTACACATTTAAAATTGCTATTTACACTCTCAAGGTTTGCACTTTTGCATTAACATGGTACGTAGTGTTGTTAATGGATCACGAGAAAAGTATTATAATTCAAACTTTTTTATCTTTTTTTATTTGAGTTATGAATATTATAAATATTTTATTTAAATCCTTAATATTTATAAAAAATTTTAAATAAATTATCTATTAATTTACCGTTGATTTTTTTGTTAATTATAGAATGAAACATTTTCTTATTAGTCCATATATTTTTATTAAATAATTACTATAATAAAATCATTAAAAATTAAAAAAAAAATATATAAAGATATGTAAAATCAAATAACAAAGATATATATATGTAATAAAATAAAAATAAATGTACATATATGTGTGTTTATTATAATTTTAATAAAACAAAAAATTTACAAAATATAAATATTTTTTTAAAAAATAAAAATTTTCATTCTAACTACTTCAAGACCAACAGATGACCAAATCTAAAGGAGGTGACATACATATTAAAATAAATCGATATGCCCTATAATTAGCTATGGATAATTGTTTACCCCCTAAAAGGGTTCCCATGACTACCCTTTTCTCAAATTTAATTTTAAAAAAATGAAAAAGGAGAAAAAAGGAAATAAGAGTGAAACTTAATTGGTTTCCACGAGTTTTACTTTATTTTTTTTTTTAAATACTTAGCTATGAGTAACTACCAATCTTGATTATAAATCTAATCCTTTCTTTTTCTTTTTTTTTTTTCAAATATATAGCCGGTGATGGGTCGATTTGACCAACTTTAATATGTTTATTATTACCTTCTACTTCCTTTTGGCCGTTTAGGCTACCTCAAGTCTAAAGGGTGGTTAAAATATTTTTTTTTTCTTTTTTCTATTTTTGGGCCTTTTTAAAAAATTTTGTTCTATTTAAATTATAATAAATATACATCTATATACATTTATTAAATTATATACAAGTATATATTTTTATTATTTGATTTTATCTCTTTTTTTTTTGCCAAATTTAAAACTTTATTAAAAGAGAATAACTACAAATTAGGGGCATAGAAGCCCAGTCCAAGTACAACAAAGATGTCAAATGAGATATCGGTTGTACGACCAACAAACAGCAATATGTTCCATTGGACGCTTAAGTAAAGACCCAATGTACATACCAAGTAGCCTCGCGGCGTATAAATGAAAAAGAGTGCACATTAAAAATGTTTTTTAATCTAGCTATATCATGAGCAACTCCTAAAGTCTTCCATAAAGCAAAAGTAAGATTTTCAACTAAAATAATACCATTTTGACAATCTGACTCAACAAAAACCCGTTGCCATCCATGCTCACGAGCTATAAACAACACTTCTCTAATAGCCAATAGTTCATTCAATTCAACATCCAATGAAAATGTGAAGAAAGCAAAAGCATAGAGTAATGTGCCAATAGAATTTTGGGCCACAACTCTAATTCCTGCAATAAAAGACTTAGTAAAAATAGATGCATAACAGTTTAGTTTAACTTGTCCTTGAAAAGGAAGTGACCAAGTACAGTCCAAAGGAGGAGAATGCGCAGATGAATGTACCAAATCATACATATTTACAGATAAAACATCATAAAGGCAAGTCATTGCAATAGATGAAGCACAACCTGGAAATGCAATAAGAAGAACACCATCAGGAAGCTCTATCCATCATTGAAAATTCTTTGTTGATAATAGAAATTACACTTGTTGGGTTCGGTATAACCATAGAGAAGACATAATGATTCAGATGCTTCCAAACAAACCAAAGGACAACTGCTATTCATAAAAGAAACTCTTTCACTACTAATTTAGACAATCCTTATGTTCAAATAATGTCTACCAACCATAGATCAAGTCTTGTATCACCATAATCTTTGATCTTCAAATGGAGGACACTAAACCAAATTGCACGAACCCAATCACATTATAAAGATAAATGTTCAAGTGACTTTGCAGAATTGCAAAAATAACAATTTAGACTTTGAAGAAGTTTCCTGTGAAATAAATTCTAATTACTAGCTAATGCATTACAACAAAGTCTCCAAATATGATGTTTATGTTTTGGAGGACAACTCAAGGTCCAAATCAGCTTCTAAAAATCCCTTTGAATAATATGAGAACTACCTTTAAGCTGGTGAGGTTGTGATGAGTTTGAATGATTAAAACAGTGATAGCCTGATTTGACTAAATAAAAACCAAATCTCTTTTTTAACCAAACAAGTTTATCATTGCTGGGAAAATGTAGTATTGGAATGGTTATAATTGCATCTTTTTCATCAATTGAGATAAAAAGCCTGAATTTCTTCAAAATTCTAAGTTAAGGTAGAGATATCCATCAAATCAGACACTTTCATATCCAATAAATGAGGTTCTACATATCTAGGAGTCAACTTATACCTAGGAAGTACAAAACTCCAAGGATTCCACCAAACTCAAACCAAACACCCATTCCCTATATGCCATAACAAATAATTTGATATTGCCTCTTTCCTTTCCAAAATACTTTGCTACCCCTAAGAATCTCTACCACCCCACAAAGCATTTAAAAAATCCCCATCTAGAAAGTATATAGATTTCAAAAACTGAACCCACAAAGCATCTTGATTTTGAGTAATTCTCCATGCTAATTTTACTAGAAGGGATAAGTTAAATACAAACGAATCTTCAAAACTAAGACTACCTCTATCCTTAGCAATTGTCAAATCTTTCCATTTCTTCCAATAAATTTTATTGCCATTGTTACGCCCCGAAACAGCAAAGTTGTCACAACTCCGCCGTATAAACCATTCTAAGATAGAAATTGTCCTTACAATTGCTATTCTAGACTTGATCTATACAAAGCGTCCACGATTAACCCGCTTTGAAGTAAACAGTTGTAATTTAAATAAATCATTTACATAAGAAAGTGAGAAAATTATATATATATATATATATACACACTAGAATTCAGTTATTACAATTATCGTTTTCAACGATAATATCTTAAACCTTAAAAATATATGTCTGTTCTTCAAATGTTTTTTCTCACTTCCTAGGATCCAATAGTTGTTAGCTTCAGAGTAGTTACATGCTGTTTTTTAGCTAGCACCTGCACGATGTCTATAGGGATGTGAGCTTACCTGCACGATGTCTATAGGGATGTGAGCAACCACAGCTCAGTAAGTTAGGATGGAGGACTTAAAACTATACCATAAATACAATAAGGTTTTCAATCAACTTATTAAGTGCAATGCATGTGCAAGCAAATACTATCGCACGACGTTGTCCAGCCCGTCGTGAGATTAGAGAAATTTCGCCCGCTCTAATCCGAATTGAAGAGTTGTCATTAATACAATAGCTTACGACCAAACCCAGGCTTGTGCAATGGAGACCTTGCTCCTCCCACGACTACCTTCAAACCATTGACTTCACCCCCACCACGACCTCCTCTCCTGTCACTTAGTTCGACTAAGGATGAAGAAGGGACCATTATGTAATCCTGCGCTATCCCTTTCGAAAGGGTCGATATTTGGCCGGAGAGTCCTAAGTCCCCCTAATGGCTTACCATGTAGGTCCGATTATGATTACAGGTCGTATATTTGATCAAGTCCAATTTAGGGTGATTAATAATTTCACACAAATCATACAATACAAGTCAGAACAACAGACAGAATCATAGCATCACTCATAATCAAGCACCACTCATAATCAAGCACATGCAAACAACCAACTATCTAACAAGCACAACCAAGCATAATCTCAAGCCTCCAAAATACAGTAACTTATTAATCTCAACTTACCTCAACTTCTCGCTCACTCGCGCGAGGTCCAACTTGCTCAGGCCATCGCCGATCATCCCTATAACACAAATGTGGTTTTAGTTTTTCAAATAACTATTATAGGTTCGTTTTATCGTATAACGCTTATTGTTATGTTTTGTTTAGGGTTTAATATGCCTAATTATCTAGGTTTTAAGTTTTTTTTTACAATTATTCTAAGTTTGGGGTTAGGTTCAGGTTCGGTTTCCGCATCAATTTCTAAATTAGGTTCTAGTTCAATTTCTGAGTATTGTTTTATACTCGAACCTTAGAAATTCATTTCAACTTATAATGTGAAATTAATCACATTACTTCCCGATCTCCTAAATACCATCATTACCTCTAATTAGTATTTTATTCCACCCAGTACACTTAAATCCTTATTAGTATACCAAATTTACTCCTGATTAAGAAATTTTTACATCTTTCATATAATTATATAAATTTAAGTTTTTTATCAGTTTTATTCTATATCCCTATTATTTATATAATATCAATTTTTATCCTAATATTTTCTATTTATTACATTTCCAATAATTGTGTATTATGTACTATTACTTATTATGTACATAATACATATCTAATATTTTTATTACTCTAATTACTATCTCCCAACATTAATTATCATTTCAAAATTTCTAAATTCATCCTAAATCAGATTTTACACCTAATTACCGTAATTGACAAAATTAACTTAAAATGTATTATTTTTCCATATACTTATTTACTACATAATTAACCTAATAATTACATATAACACCCTAAATGCTACAAATATCATACTCCATCAGATTTCAACATCCTAAAACATATGCTTATTCACTAAATCAGTAATTAACCATTTAATTACTTAATTAACCCTAAATTACTCATTTTATGCCTCATTTTAGGGCCTAAAAATTATCTAAAATTTTCAAAAATTAATTTTTGAAAACAGGATTCATAACACTGTTCTATATCATCTAAGTAGTCTACACAAAAATTTTGAGTTCAAAATTACACTCCTAAAGTCATTTATTTTTAAACCGAAACATGCTCGATTTTGCATGATTTCTTAAGGACCATATATCGCGGGACATATTTTCATCAAAATAATATTTTTTATAAGAACTAAATACAAAAATGTTTCAAAATAATAAGTTTCATAATTTTCTAAGAATATTTACTATTTTTACAAAATTACACAAAATTAGGCTGAAAAACGAACTCACCGATTTGGGTAGCTCCGGCCACTATCAGTGGCCATAGGTATATCGGCCCACCTAAGCGCTACCACCATCATGTGGTGGTGGTGGCCGTCCATTGCCAGTTGCTCGTCGGGTCTGGGTTCTCCTTTATGGCTCTAACTGCACAGTTTTCCTTTTCTTTTCTTTTCTTTTTCTTTAGTTTTTCTCTTGAATTTTCAAAGCTCTCTATTTTTTCCACTCTCCAAACTGCTCAAATGAGTTTTTGAAAAATTTGGGGTATTTATAGAGCTTTGTGGTAATTAATGTGTATTAAATTGGACAAGACATTGTCCAAATTCCTTAATTTTTGGCTTTTGTGTTGCTCTAATTTAATTGGCTGATTTTTTGCTTATTTTCCCCAGCTATCACGACCCAATTCTGGATCATTCCTTATTTTTCTATATTTTTTCTGATTTTTTCTTAATTAATTATAAATTTTATTTAATTATTTCTTATTATTTTAAACATTTCGCATATTTTAAAAATTACGCTTATTTCTACATACATGTAAATTCATATATCGTACAAATAAATATTCTTAAATATTATTTAGGTTATTTTATGATTTTTAGTATGCATATAATTTATTTTTAGCGATTCGTTAATTATTGGAATGCATTTTACGCATTTTCGATAAATAACGAGTTATATACTTAAAATTTAAAATTTTTATATTCTTTTGCTTTATTACTTATTTTCTTAAATTCAAACTTACGGAATCATTTTACTAATATTTCTAGCTTACTTATAATTTAGACTCGATCGGATCGTTCAGCCGATTGAAATCCTGAGTGACTGGTTGTGGGGCTTACAGCATTATTACTTTTGCCCCACCAAAATTTGACAATTAAACTATTCACTTCAATACACCACTTCTTAGGAAATTTAAAATTTGTATTTTAATTTTTTTTTCTTTTTTTTTTTGAAATTTCCAAAATTATTAGTATCTTTATTAATTTGTTAATTTTTAATTATTTTACTATTTTAATTATTTAATAAAAATACGTAGATCAATTATAAAATGTTACATACCATGGTTAATGAAAAACTAATGAAGCATTGGTTTAAAATTTTTTATAAATGTTGATGATTTAAACAAAAAATTTGAAATGTATAAGACTCGTATAGAAAATGTATAAAATTGTTGAGTTCTAAATTTATACATTTCTGATGGAACAATTACAAACTACATTGTATCATGTTAGAAAAAAGTTAACAATAAATTGATGGAGAATTTATTTACAAACTTTTGTAAATGTTTAGGATTTTAAATTTTTTTTTGAAATATTTAGGATTTGAATAGAAAAAGCGTAAAAGGTTGAGTTCTAATTTTTATACTTCTTCAATTTGTTTTACATCTGTTTGTGTAATCCAACTTTTTATTTTTGGACAAACTATTGGTCACGGTTAAATTTTTAAACTTTCAAAGTACATTCCGCAACTTTTGAAAAATGTATAAAAAACTCTCAAAGTATTGTTAAAACCATATAATCTTGGGGGAATTTCTATAGTTTCATATGTGATTATTTATATTATCATTAGAGTTAATATAATAAGTTATCTGATAAATTTTATTTTACATACCTTAGAGTTTTTTATAATTAAATAGTCTACTAAAAAAAAAAAATGAAATGCAGAAAATGCTTTCGAGAGCTTCTTCTCTGAGGACGGTGAATCTGCTTCGTAAACTGCAGGTTCATCGTCTGGCGGAGGGAGTTCCCAACGGCGTTATAGTAGCTTTCTCAATTTCCACTCAAAATTTTAACAATCCAAAATTGGTAGTCATCTACCAAGAATACCCGTAAAAAGATTATAACTTTCGTGCGTAATTCTTCACACAGCACCAAATTAAAAATGAAACCAATATGAAAAGTAAAGATAATAGAAGGTGCAGGAGAAAGTTTTGCAATCTCAATTCCCGCAAAATATAGATTCCGATTTGTTTTCACAAAACATCATAGAAAATTGAATAAACAATTGTCCAGATTTTCTTTAAAAAAGGCAATACACAAAGGATAACTAAACATTCAAACCTTGGGTTTTTTACAATAATTGTGTAAGAGAAAGGTTTTTAATAGTTAAATTTTCGATTCTTAGCTAGAGGCCACGATTTGGTTTTATCATAAAATGAAACCCCCTACTGTGATGCTTTACAATTTCTTTGCATTATTTTATTTCTATTACTAATCAACAATTAAAGATTTACACGTTATGATACTTCTTCTTCTTCTTGGATGAGTTGTCTAGATTGTTATTGGTGATGTCAGGGTTAGGTTTCTTTTTGTTTTTTTTTTTCACCTTAAGATTTTCTTCTTTTTCGGTAAAAATTTGTTATTTGTTATTTTATCATTTAATTAAATATATTTAATAGCATTACGTTATTAAATTAATCATTGTTTATTAATTAGTAGCTCACACATGTCTATTGATTAATAGTGACGAACGATGCATAGATTTAAAACACAAATATGTAAAATATTAAAAATAAAATTACATGTATATAAAGTGTTAAAAGTTTAAAAACTCATACGTGAGGTGAAATTTTTACTAAGATATTTAATGGTTAAATTATGAGCTGGACCTTAAAAAAGGGATGAAAATATAAAATTTTTCAATTTTAAGATTTTTAACAAGAAGTTTTTGTTTTTTCTTTTTTTTTTGGATAGTTTATAAGAATAAAGAATTTGAATATAGTTCATTCTAAATTAGAAAATCGATATTCATGCTGAAAGTCATAAATAACAATAGTTGGAAAAGTTATGAAGAGACTAAACATAGTTTAAAGTTGGAGGTTTATCTCATAGGTGCATCTGCATTTATCCTTTTATTTTTTTTTTTTAATATCTTTCTTATGAAAAAGCCTAAGATAATACCAAAATGATGCTGAAACAGTGAACAAACATCGCCCTTGAAGTGAGTGGCAATAATTATTTTCCCGTTGCTTAAAGGACACTCTAATCTCTAGTCATAATAACCCGCTATTAGTAACCTTGAGAAAGAGCACCTACCGTCTAAATTATGACGGATAAAATATCATAAGGATAGTAAAAAACAAAGACCGAAGAGATAATATCATGATTTATATTTTAATTTTATTATTTTTTTATAATTATAAATTTAAAGTTTTAACTTATCTAATTATATATTTTATTAAAAATTTAATTACCATCGTTTATACATTAATAAACTCCGATTCACAATGGTAATCTTTTCAATATGATAAACCAATGAGGTGACTATCTAGGAACGTACAACTCCTTTAAGGCATGTACAGCCATTTATGGTTACTAATAACTCTTATATTATATATTTTTTAAATGAGTTATGACACGTTATTTTATAATAGATGATTGTCAACCACTTACGGAAGGTTGCTCAACCTCTTAAGGCTATAAACAAGCATCTTATTAGTTAATCATATTAATTAGATTAATAATATAACTTAAAATTAATTGAGATATAGATGATAATAACTAAATATTTAATTAGATATATAATTAAATAAATTAAAACTTTAAATGTATAATTATAAAAAATGATAAAGTTAAAATATAAAAAATAATATTAACCACAGATCAAAAGGTTACATGTTGAAAGCCAAAAAGGTTCACAAAGGGCATCCACGATGGAAACTAATATTACATTGAATTGTTCACTGGAGAATACATAATACATCAGAATGTAAGGGAATAAAAGTGGGGGAGCCTTTGTCTTAAAGCTTTCTTTTGATGTCCTAAATTAAAAATAATTAATAATCAAGTAAATAAATATTAATAAAGTTTTTTTTTAATAATTTGATTAAAAGCCCCTATTAGTATTAACATTTATTTAGTCTTGTCTTATAAATTAATATCTATTATTTTCCATAATCTAGCTAGGACTACATTTCATATGAATATCACAACCTTTCTCTTTAAAAACTCAACACGCTCTTCACAAAATCTTAAAATCAGGCCTCATTCCATTCCTTTCGTATGTGATTCGGTTCGTTCTTATGGCGTCAGCCTATAGTTATCCGGAGAGCATGTCACCAATCACATCGTGGTGATAGTTGTCACTCCATAGACTCCTTTTCTAAATCAAGCCAAAACCTATATCGATGATGCAGACTCACGGCCTACCCCAAAATAGCGGGTCTTTTCAATAATAGGCTAATTGCAAATTCTTCAGGTTAGTCATGTCACCGTGTCACTATTATCTGATTCATATTCATTTTGGTATGAATGATTGAAACATGAGAGAAGGTTCAGTTTAAACTGTCCCATAATGTATTGTGGATGAAATTTTTACCACGGACAAGGTTGCATGTGCAGTTTGTTGTTATGAACAAGTATAATTAGCTAGTAATGTTAATAACCTAAAAATAAATTACGAATCAAAGATCTCCACTTTGGATTAAGAGGATATATATAGTTAGCTAGGGAACTGTATGAAAATATTTTAGAATATGAAATGCTCAAAAAATCCTGAAGTTTTGTACATTAATTAGTATTAAACTTATGCAAATGGCGAATATATATGCCTCGACATGCAAAACATCCTAGTTGGTCAAGAGTCCAGAAAATGTGAAAGGAGAAACTAAGAAACAACTAAGAAAAGTTAGAATTTCTTCACTGGGACCAGTAATTTCACATTGCTTAACTGAAAGTCAACAGCAACAGATGTTGAATTCTCCGTCAATCCCGGATAGTCGACTCGATGCCATCCTGTAGATTCTTGCAGATCAACAAGAAGTCATATCTTGTCCATTTTGTTAAACGTTTTCTTGATTTGGATTATTCAAATTAAATGCACTCAACACCTTTAGAGGAGTCCCGATTAAGAAATTGTAGCCTTGAAGCTAAGCTTAGGCATCAGGCTAAACCAATTTGGTACTGGCCTTAAGTCACTAGTTCATAAAACGGTAAACCGTGATTAACTGATGAGTCAGTGGTTTCGGACTAGTTTACTAAATTTGGCGATTTAAAAACTGGTTCGAAATCCTTAGACTGTTTTTTATTTTTTCATTTAATATTTTTATTTTATTAATTTCTTTTTTATATACATTAATAATTTCTAATAATATGATTTCTTTTTGCTTTTTATTTTAAGTATACTAATTTATTAATAATTTTGAATTTTTTTATTAATTTTCAACTTAATATGATTTCAACATTTTTATTTTTTCTTTTAAATTTTTTTTTTCATATTCAAGTCCTTAATATTTGATAAGTTTTATAAAAAGAATTTACATTAACTAAAATTGAATTTTTTATATATCCTTAATACATAATTAACTTATGATTAATTATCTATTATTAGTTTGATGAGATTTTTAAAAAAATTGTCATTTACCAATACAAATAAAGTAGTTTTGATATGTAATGACTCATTGGATATTATCCCATTATTTTTTTCAACTTAATGTTATCTTTTTTCTTTTTCTCTTTCTCTTTCTTTTTTTTTTTTTCAAGAAGATGAACCCATTGGATTGACCTACTGGTTTAACGGTGGATTGGTTCGACGATTCGTGAACTGCCGATTTGGATAATTTCGCTCAAGTGAACCGTTTGAGTCCTTAAAGTCCGACAATTCATCAGAATGGTTTGGTCCGATAGTAGCCGAGCCAAACCGATTCATGGTTTGAAACCAATCCTTATCCAAGTTTATAGCTCATGATGTGGAAGTGGTTAAATGGATAGGCCTATAAGGCAATGCAGGGAACTAAACTCTGAATCAAAGAGCTCCTGTTATGAAATTTATAAATTTCTTTATTAGAAGAATGACCAACACATCTAAAAATTCAATTCTTGTTTGAAACTTTATTTCAGCATAAGAAAATTCAAAATAATTCTCCAAAGTTGGGGTGGTTAGTATCATGGTGTTTTCTGAAATTTTCAAACTTGGATCCATATATTAATTTCATAATCCTGTCAGGGTTGGAGTATAATTCATATCTAGATTATATGAAAGTCAAAATTAAAAGTTTCGAGTGAGTGGAGGCACGATGCATTTGCCTGGGGCCACAAGCCAGCCAGCCAAGGCTACGGTCGCCAAGCAGGTATTCGACCGATAGGAAGGCTGGTCTAGATGGGGGCGGGTGGGGACTGGGGTATAGTCTGCCAACTAAAGCATACATATTAGTCTCAAATGAATATAGACCTATATTTGGCTTTTATGTATATGGGGAAGCCTACTAAAATAACTATTTTGACATAGCAAATAATTTGCTATCTGCTCATATGGTTTTCATCCAAAGGTCATCTAGGATTTTCCATGGAAAATTGCTACGTGTTGTTTCTCCTTTCCTTAATCTCTTTTGCTGTGTGTTGTTGTTGTTGTTTTTTCTTCTTTTTTTTTTTTTTTTTTTCCCTTTAGTCTCCTGTGCTCTTACTTCTGGTTGTTGATGTTCTAACAACTTATCCATCTGTGCTTCCATATTGGCGCACAACAAGTATGCATTGGGAAACCATTAAAGTTATTCTTCTATTTATCAAATAGAAGACCTAGACATGTTATAAGCATATCTAACTTACTAAAAACCCAAAAGCATGTCTTTACCAGAGTTCACTTGGCTAAGAAAACATACGGATGGACTGCCTTGGTTGCTTATTTCTTCTAGTGTGGACAAACTTGCATAAACTATTTTGGCAGGTCGATGTTGACCTTAGATTTATTAAAACGAGTTCCTATCATCATCATTTTCTATGTGACTACGTCCATCCTATCTCTTTTGATTTCTAATATTGAATAATTTCTCGTTTTTTCTGTGAACTCACGATGCCTATCCTCATGTGTAGACTTGGTCACTCAATGGATGATCTCACGTTTTCTTTGCTTGATTTTCATGGCTTGTTCCTCATCAAATCAATAAAATCTACATAGAAATCTAAAATACACATGCTTTTATATGAATTGTTTAGTAGTCTCATTCAAAGTTTAACCGTTGAGATAAACAATATGAAACTATATTAGATGTAAAGTGACTGATGCAAAAATTTGAATCCAAAATCTTTGGATAATTTTATTACAATCCCAACCTACTAGTTTAAATCCTTTTTTTTTTTTTTTAAGTAGATTTACTTGTAAAGTTAATAGTTATATTTCAACAAATAACTCAATTTTCTACATTCTAAGAAGTAAAATTTATCATGTTCTCCCGAAAGTGATCTTCGAGTCAATGCCGTAATTGAAAGGCCAAAGGGTTTTATCATGTGTTGATTTAATTCTTTAATCATATGCAAATGTTCAACATTCAAAATCAGGTCATTGTTATGCACTATGATATAAAATATTGTAAAGAAGAAACATGAAATTTAATATAATGTAAACATTGAAAAATTTCTTTGAAAGAAAAACACTTATGTGCAATATAAACTAAGTCATTCACTTATAAGGTCTCAGTTAAAATATGGCCCATCAATGAAAAGAATGCTATATTATAAATATTACAGTCAATGTAGACCACGGTATTTATAAGTTTAAATTTTAGATAAGTCAGTTGTACTATAATATTGTTTAATTCTTAATGTTTACCAACTTTGTTATTTGAATCGTCAATTTTTTTCGTATTTTATGCCATACCCTAAACCAGATAGTTGTAACAGATTTATTGTGTAAACCAATATAAGTTAAAAGCTAGCCCCTATAGTTACTAACGTAGGTATAACTGATACTAAACCTTTATCACTCCATAACTTTGAGTTGTTCTATTCAACATTGGTTTGGTGTTAACTTATGGTGTAAATTTCTAAAATAATTTTTTAAAGAAACTTTATGGTATAAGAGTCTAAGAAGAAAACAAGTTTTATAAATAATTTCATAAAAAGATATGATAAGGTTTATAAAAGTTCACAGGTTACAGAATATTGTATCAGTAAATACAAATGAAAACTAGAGAGCCACTAATAGAGATTCTATTAGTTTTCATACAAGTTAATAAATATAATGAATAATTAAGAATATAGTGCATTAGCCTTGAATCTCACTCTCCAACCTTATTCTCTAACATTCTGAAACTTTTTAATTATGGTGCTTCTACTAATAACCTGCAAAACAATTGTAAGAGAGTGAGTGACAACTTACTCAATAAATAAGACAGAGATAATAACACATGTCAATCATTAAACAATTAGGGTTTTCAAGCAAGTTTATTTAGATACAATGTAGAATCAAGCAAATGCCATCTCACAATATTAACCGGTTATTGTAAGATCAGAGAAACTATGCCCGCTTTAATTTGATTTTTGAGGAGTTTTATGCCATATACTTCATATATCAGACACCAAATTGGGGCTTGTGCAATGGAAAAACATGCTCCGCTCAAGACTACCTTCAAACCATGGTCCCTAATCTTATTATGACCTTTTCTTTTATCACTTAGTTCAACTAAGGGTGAGAAAAAAGACAATTTTTGCTATCCTCATCAAAGGGTTTGAGTTTGGATTAAGAATCCTAATTATTTCCCCTAATAGGTTGTGATGCAAGTAAAGTTAGTAGTTAGGTTGAGTTTGTGTTAGATTGCTTTTGAGGTGATCAAGCAATTTCATATAATCCAAAGCAGATAATACAACAATACAACCAATGCATATAATCCAACACTCTACAACAGCAATTCAATGTTCAAACACATGAATGGTATACACGCAGGCTAATAACTTACAATCACAAACAAGACATATACTAAGGTCTTTAAGTTTTCTTAAGCAATACTCTAAAGTAAGATGAAGTACCAATCTCACTTACTTGTGCTTATGGATAATCTACTCCTGATCGTTGTCTCCTTGATCTTGAAGTGTCTTTAAAATATATAATAAATTAGTTTTCAAGCTTTGATTTGTTAGTCATTAGTTTCTTTTATATTTTTTTGGTTATTCAATCATAAATTTTATTAGTTTTATAAGTTAGTTTCACTTAAAAATCATGATTTCTTGACCAATTAATAGTTTATTACGAATTATCCTAATAAGTCAAATCCTCTGAGTTATCATCTAAGTGGACTTATTGTGATTTTCTTTAATCAAAATCCTCTAAATTTGGTTTTGAGAAGTTTTATAATACTTTTCTTTAGTCCTAAAAATCTTCTTAGTTTGGTTTTGAGTAAATTCATAGTAAATTCCTTTAGTTAGAAATACTCTAAGTTTGTCTCTAAGCTAATTAGGGTTATTTATTACACCAATTCTTTCATTTGAGATAGCCTCTGAGCTTCTCTAAGTAAATCTCCCTATCTAAAAATCCTTTAAGCTATCCTCTAACGCTGCTTTCTATAGAAGTTTTAATATCATCATCCTTTAATTAACCCTCTAATTCCCTTGTTTTTACTTTTACTTAAGAATTTTTACATTTGACTTATCATCTGGGTATCAATTTAATGCATTATTCATTACTAAAATCCTTTGCATCTTCCTCTACCTATTATCAATGTCTTATAATTAGTTTACTTACTAACATACTTCCAACTTGCAATTTTGAAATCAGTTTTTTTTTAACAACAAATAGTACTTAGACAAACCTTCTTTAGCTCTTTATTGTTCAACTCATCATACAAGATATCATAGTTCATCAATTTAACCTAATCCAACTAAGACATCTAATTCACCACTTCATCTTTTAAGGCCAACACATTATTTTCCATAACTTCACACTTCATTAATCAATCCACTTATTCCAGAATAGTATACACACTTCTAATACTAAATCAAACTCAATAACTAAGTAGGATTATCAAAGGAAACTCATAATTTTCACCAAAATATGCCATTTTAAGTATAATTTTAACTCAAAAATCCAATAAAAATCTTGAAAATAATATCACAAAAGAATTTAATGTAACAATTTAATACTAACTTAGAATAGTTTATAAAAAAAAAGAAAAAATTGAAGTGGAAACTACGTCATTAACCTAATTTATTTCAACTTTGAAAATTGTTTGATTTTGACGATTTCTTAAAGATGCATATATTAACTATTAAATTTATAAAAATTAATTTTTTTTCTAGATTCTATATACAAAAATGTAAGAGAACAAAAATTTCATAATTTTTTGGGTAATTTTAGTATTTTTAATAATTTACATAAAATCAGATAAAAAATAGAACTCACTAGAAAATTGGCCTTTAGCCATTAGTAGCTCCTCCCTCCTTACATTAATGAATCTTTATATCACTTAGAACATGAATTGACTTTGTAATTTTTTTTTTTTATTTTACTCTTTGATCAACCTCACTCATTTTGATTTTCCTAATTCTGTACTTGCATACTTCACATGTTAGAGAGGATTTCTGGATTTTTTCCTAGCTAATCAAGTATTGAATGGTAATTTCTCTCTCTTTCTTCTTGAAATTTCCTTTACATACTATTCATAACCTTACATGATCTCCTTCCTTAATTCATAAACACTTATCTTAGGCATTTACACATGCCTAAATCACTTCATTCCAACTGCCATAATTTTTTTTTTATAATTTATAATTTTTGTATTGATTTTCTTAATTATTTTAGCTTAAAATTGCATAAGGTAGGGTATTTTAGCTATATATGGTATATTTACATGCTTAAAAATTACACATGACGCATACGTATACATTATATATATTATTTTATGTCCCAAATAAATTTTTATTACATGTATAACTTATCTCTAAATATTTATTAATTATCGTACCTTTTTCTATGCAATTCCAATAAATAATATATAATATAATTACATTTTACTATTTTAGTTATATTATTTTTATTTATTATATTTATAATATCGAAGTTTATGTGATATCCTCATCTAAAATTTTAGGTTATTTGGGTTAATTTCACTAACGTTTTAAATTACTCACTAGAGGAACTACGTAAATTATAGGGCTCACATTTTATTTGAGTTATCAATGTTTTCTAAACCTTACAAAAATAAAACTTCGGTAAAATCTATTAAATTATATGTCCATCCACAATATGTATCTATTTTAAATTGGTCTACAATAATTAAATTAATTAAATGTTAAAATTAAATATATATATTTAATTATATAATATAATAAAAGATAATATTTTATATATTTAATTATATAATTTGATAAATAATTAATAAAATATAAAAAAGTAAGAAAAGTGGGTGGTAAAAATTTATACAAACCTCAACCATATTAGCCAATTATCCCAAGCCCATTGAGAAGCTAACATATGTTTAAGATAAAAAAAATATTTTAATAGATTTGATGAAAGTCTTAATTTTGTGAAGTTTAAAAAGGCTATGGATTTAAATAGAAGGAAAAAAAATTAAGAACTTAGATATAAAATTAGATTAACATTGAGGATTAAAAGTGTATATTTCTCCATGCAAAATTGTTGGTGGAAATCTTTCTAGGTTGTTTACTATGTGACACCCAAGAGATTGAAATGATGATAATATGAAGACAACTACCTCACATCAACATCTTAAGGGACTGAAAGGATAATATTAGAAGGAAATCAAGTTTGCATGTTTTGGGATAAGTGGTAAGAAAAAAGAGGGAAAAGAATGATGCCAATTGTGCTCAATGTGAGACCATATGTTTAAAATGGGTAATCAAACAAAGAGACATAACATAATTACTTGAAGATTTATTCATTAATGGAATTATATACATATAAACTTGTGATGAAATCATTTTTACTATCAATAGGTTTATTTTTATTACTTATAGTTTTATTTTTAATTGTAAAAGGGCTTTACTTATTGTAAATAAGTGTGATTTATTATAATTCAAAAGTGACTATACTATATAATTACTTCTTTCGAGTGCAACAGATAGTCATTTTTTAGTTACTACACTGTAAAACTTCCCAAATATGTAAGGTACCAAAACATAGCCCACTCTCTTTAATATGGTAGATAAATAGCAATTAGTCAATGTAAAGACTAATTAGGTTCTTAATTTTGAGAATTTGAAATGATAAATGCTTTTCTCTTTTTTTCTTAATATCATAACTATATCATTTTGTTCTTATATATCCTCATTTAAAAATTATAGATAGCAATTGTCACTCCCCGAAGCGGCAAAGTCGTAACAGCCCCGCCGTGTAAACCATCCTAAGATATAAGTTGGCCTTACAACCGCTATCTTAAACCTGATTTACACAAGGCGTCCACGACTAACCCACTTTGAAGTAAACAGTTATAATTTAAATAAATCATTTATCTAAGAAAGTGAGAAAATTATATATACATATACACTAGAATTCAGTTATTACAATTATCGTTTTCAACGATAATAGCTCAAACCTTAAAAATATATGTCTGTTCTTCAAATGTTTTTCCTCACTTCCCAAGATCCAGTAGTTACTAGCTTCAAGGTAATTGTATGCCGCTTCTTAGCCAGCATCTGCATGATGTCTATAGGGATGTGAGCAACCACAGCTCAGTAAGTTAGGATGGAGAACTTAAAACTATACCATAAACATAACAAAGTTATCAACTAACTTATTAAGTGCAATGCATGTTCAAGCAAATGCCATTGCACAATATTGTCCGGCCCGTCGTGAGATTAGAGAAATTACAATCGCTCTAATCTGGGTTGAGAAGTTGCCATTAATGCAACAGCTCACGACCAAACCCGGGCTTATGTAATGGAGACCTCGCTCTTCCCGCGACTACCTTCGAACCATTGTCTTCACCCTCGTTGCGACCTCTTCTCCTGTCAGTTAGTTCGACTGAGGATAAAGAAGGGACACATTGCAATTCTGTGTTATCCCTTTCGAAGAGGTCGGTATTTGATCAGAGAATTCTAAATTCCCCTAATGGGTTGCCATGTAAGTCCGATTATAATTATAGGTTGTATATTTGATTAGGTCCAATTTAGGGTAAATAATCATTTCATAAAAATCATACAATACAAGCCAGAACAATAGACAGAATCATAGCATCATACATAATCAAGCACATGCACATATCCAACTACCTAACAAGCACAACCAAACATAATCTCAAGCCTCCAAAATACAGCAACGAATTAATCCCAACTTACTTCGACTCCTCGCTTACTCACTTGAGGTTCGACTTACTCAGGCCATCGTCGATCATCCCTATAACACAAACGTGGTTTCAGTTTTTCATATAACTATTATAGGTTCGTTTTATCCTATAGTGCTTATTGTGATATTTTGTTTAGAGTTTAATATATCCAATTATCTAGGTTCTCAAATCTTTTACAATTACTCTAGGTTTGGGATTAGCTTCGGGTTCAATTTCTGTATCGATTTCTAAATTAGGTTCTAATTCGATTTCTAAGTATTGTTTTATCCTTGAACCCTAGAAATTCGTTTCAACTCATAATGTGAAATTAATCACATTACTTCCCGATCTCCTAAATACCATTATTACGTCTAATTAGTGTTTTATTCCACCCAGTACACTTAAATCCTTATTAGTGTACCAAATTTACTCTTGATATGAGAAATTTTTATATCTTTCATATAATTACATAAATTTAAGTTTTCTATCAGTTTTATTATATATCCCTATTATTTATATAATATCAATTTTTATCCTAACATTTTCTATTTATTATATTTTCAATAATTGTGTATTATGTACTATTACTTATTATATGCATAATACACATCCAATATTTTTATCACTCTAATTACTATCTTCCAACATTAATTATCATTTCAAAATGTTTAAATTCATCCTAAATTAGATTTTACACTTAATTACCCTAATTTATAAAATTAACTTAAAATGTACTATTTTTCCATATTACTTATTTACTACATAATTAACTTAATAATTACATCTAATACCCTAAATGATACAAGTATCATACTCCATCAGATTTTAATATCTTAAAACATATACTTTTTCACTAAATCAGTAATTAACCATTTAATTACTTAATTAACCCTAATTTATCCATTTTATGCCTCATTTTAAGGCCTAAAAATTATCTAAAATTTTCAAAAATTAATTTTTGAAAAAGGGGTTCATAGCACTGTTCTATATCATCTAAGTAGTCTACACAAAAATTTTGAGTTCAAAACTACACTCCTAAGGTCATTTATTTTTAAACCGAAACATGCTAGGTTTTGCATGATTTCTTAAAGACCATATATCGCGGGACATATTTTCATCAAAATAATATTTTTTTCTAAAAACTAAATACAAAAACATTTCAGAATAACAAGTTTCATAATTTTCTAAGAATATTTACTACTTTTACAAAATTACACAAAATTAGGATAGAAATTGGACTCACCGGTATGGGTGGCTCGGCTACCACCGGCCACCGTAGCCTTTTCGGTCAGTCTGAGTGTTGCCACCACCATGTGGTGGTGGTGGTTGTTCACTCCTAGCTACTCGTCAGGTCTGGATTCTCCTTTATGGTTCTAACTGCATAATTTTTCTTATTATTTTTCCTAACCCTAATTTTTCTCTCAATTTCGCCTTTCCCTATTTTTCTCACTCTCCAAACTGACCAAATAAGCTTATGAATTTTTCTTGCTATTTATAGAGTTTTAGGGAAATTATTATGCATTAATTTGATTAGATAATTATCTTATCTTCTTCCAATTTGACTTTTGTATTGCTCTAATTTAATTGGCTAATTTTTTTCTTATTTTCCTCAGCTGCCATGACCCAATTCTGGATCATTCCTTATTTTTTCAGATTTTTCTTTATTTTTCCTTAAGTAATTACACGTATTTCTACATACATATAAATTCATATATAGTACAAATAAATATTCCTAAATATTATTTAGGTCATTTTATGATTTTTAGTATACATATAATTTATCTTTAGCGATTCGTTAATTATCGGAATGCATTTTACGCATTTTCGATAAATAACGAGTTATATACTTAAAATTTGAATTTTTTATATTTTTTTATTTTATTGCTTATTTTCTTAAATTCAAACTTACGGGATCATTTTACTAATATTTCTAACTTTACTTATAATTTAAGCTCGATCGAATTTTTCAACTGATCGAAACTTAAAATAGCTAATTTTGGGGCTTGCAACAATTAGCATGAAACTTTGGGAAATAAATCCAACTGTTGAGGATTGCTTTGTACATTTAAAAACTAAAATGATAATAATGATACCTAGATAGTAAGTGGGACTTCAAGTGCAATGGTAAAAAGATTAATAAATATAATGTATTATTATTTGTGCTCACAAATTTTTTGAGATTTAGATGCTCATTGTTTGAATGTCAAAAGAATGTGAAGTCATTTTTACTGCAATTTTTTATGTTTTAATATATTTACAATACTTTCTTTAATTAGTTTGTTGAATGGTGAAAGCCTAAATTTATTATTGAATAAATTATATATCGAGCTTGATTTTTTGGTTTTTTTTTTTTATTTTAATTTCATTTTTCATTTTTCGATTTATACTAAATCCTAACCTATTTAATATTAATCTTCGATTAGAGAAAATGAAAATTTCTAATTTCCTTTTTTTGTTTGTAGAAAATCTTTTGAAGTCGTTATTCGATTGGAATTGGGAAAAGAGATAAATTGTGGTCAAATTAGTAGATTAACTAAAATTTAGTTATTGGTCTTTTATTTTAAATTGGTAAGGAAAGAGCTAGTGATTTTCGAATTCAAAGGTTACCTATTTAACCCTACCACCATTAATTTTTTGAAATTAGGTTTATTTTTAAAAATTATCTTTTTAAAATATTTTTAAGAAAAATAAAAATAAAATTGAAAATAAAATAAATGAAATAAAAGCCTAAAGGGACTTTTATACTCGGTAATCAAGATTAAACATTTGTAGTTCTTTTTGAAAACTTTAGTCTATTGGTTTGTATTTAATTTTTGAAAACTGATCGAGTTTATATTTTAATTAATTTATTTTGAGTAAAAAAAATTTCTAGTAAAAAAAATCTTAACTTGAATATTTATTTTATAGAAAGCTCTCCAAAACGTCCTAGTTTTGAAAAAAAAATGTTTGTTATTAATTTTTTTTTATTTCTAAAAATTAATTTTTCTAGATAAGAAATTCTAAAAAATTTTCCCTAATGCTAAAAAAATTTCCTAGGCTAATATATATATTTTTCTTTTACATATTTTAAAATAACTACTAAATAAATCAACATAAATAATAATAATAATAATAACAATAATAATAATAATAATAATAATAATAAATTAAAAGCCACACCTTGGATAAATCAACACACGGGTTGAGGATGGACTGACATTTAGTGCGGATGTACGAAAGAGATTCTGACGTGTTGGACAAGGGGTACGATGCTGATCACGGGTGGCGTATGGCCGATCGGTGGGTGTCGACTGTCGAAGAGGAACGTGCAGCTACTATTGATGGCTTGTCTGTCGTATGCAGTTAGTGAAGTGGCTGATGCGATTACGTGTGACTGCGAATGGAACAGCTGCAGTCGATCGAAAACGATGGAGCGTCGGCTCTGGCTAATCAGAATGGGCTGTTTAGTGATGTTGCTGCTGTCCGCGCTTGTTACCGTGCTATGACTGTGAAGTTGTGTATGGTGGCGTGCTCGAAGTGTGGGTTCGTGTGTGCAGTTGGGTGGTCGGAGTACTGTTGGTGATGATGGGAGTGCTCGTGTGTGGTTGGGTCTATTGGGCGGTATGTGAGGGATCGGGGAATCGTGGAGCGTGTGTGCAGTAAACGTGTGAGGGTCGTGTGTTGTTCTGTCGTGGACAATGGCGAGGATGATATTCATACGATGACCGTCCTAGGTTTGCATGTTGCGGTGCGTGAGTTGTCTAATGTAACTGGGTTTCAGCTGCGCGTGGAGTGTAGCTATACTTGTGTTTGCGATGGGGTTGTTGGAGTTACGACTGGAACTGAGGTTGGTCGGCGAGGGTCAGTGCTTCGGGTTTGCTGGGGATGTTTGGATGGTGATCATGACTGACGAAGAGGATGGGCATACTGTGGTTCACGCGAGAGAGGGGATCGGAGATTGGTGTTTTGATTGTGCGTGAGGGTGAGGGAGATTGATTGGCTTACACGGATGAAGATGGAGCAGGCCGGTGTGTGATTCATTACAAATTTTTCAATCGTGCGATCCATAGTTAGAAGATTCGAAATGAATTTTTGTATTGATTTAAATTTAATTTAATAAAAATTTAAATTACATTTGAATCATATAAATTTTGATTTTATTGGATTTAATGTTATTGTATGAGATTCATATTTTTAATAACTATATCTAATTTAATTAATTTTTTAAAAATATTTTCTTAATTAATTTTTTCTTTTCTGAAAAATTTCTATTTTTTTTATTTATCATTTTTCAATTTTTCTTTATTTTTTAAATTAAGAGCTCTAAAAAGACGAAAATTAAAATTACAAAGAGCGAAAATGGAACGTCTACCCTATTCATAAATTCTACTATTTGATTATCAGCATTTTGGTTTGACTGTGCATGACGTTAGGTTCGGCAAAAGTTGTCTAGATTATAAATCTATAGGAAATATTTTCATTAATTTGTTACATATATCTGAAAAATGAATAACTTAATTATCAAAGAAAAAGATGGAGAAGGAAGATTTTCACATGAATATATGAGACGATGCATTTCATATCGTCTCTTTCATAACTTGTTAATATTAAGGCACCTTTAGTTGAGGACAATACACTGTTTTTAACATCTTATGATTTGTATTATCTATAATGCAATTTCATAAGTAATTGCTTAAGTAATGGAAATCCTGAAATTGCAGTTTATATGGCAATTATTATTCCCCTTAAGAAACCGAAAATAATGGCTATACAAACTCATAATAAACATTTATGATTTTTATCTTTTTTATGTAGAAAACAATAGATAATTCATACATCATTTATAAACTCGATATGTAGTTTAAATTTATTCAAAAACTTTTGTAATTTAACATAAAATTGAGATTTAGATAACAACTATATTTTGATAATTTTCCATATAACTTCTTTTTGCACTTTTATATAAGCTACTTGCTATATTCGTTTAGCACAAGCGTTTTAGATGCTTTCTGATTTTTCTTTCTTTTCCTTTTTTATGTGAGAGATCAAGATAAATAATGAAATGTACAAATAATTTTTAATGTTTGTTTTCTTAAGTTTCTTGAATGTAATTACTTTAACGAAATAATTGTTTTTCAATCAAGATTTTGTGAATTTGATGTTTTTAAATTTGCACACTTATCACAAATATGCCTTTTGCCATAAATACATGATGCAAGATATCAAAAAAGAAAAAAACTGTATAAACATAAAAAGATTAATTGTTGAATGTATTGTAAATGTAACTAAGAATTCATAATAGGTGGTTAGGGCATATTGGTTTAAACTACTATTTGAATGCAGTCATTTTACTCATAAAATTTATACTCAATGTTTTATAATATGTATTTTTAATTTTTTCATATAGAAACTTAATAAGTTTTTCGGCATAATGATTAGCAAAAATATGCACAAAATTTTTAGGAAGATGGAGTAGCAATGAATTTAAGAAATATCGTCAATTGTTTACATAATACGATAACTTAAAATGACAAATGTGCCGAAACTAATTCCGAAACAATGTTGCCGACTTACGCGCATGGCATCTTTTTATCGAAGTTTGTGTTTTTGCTAAAGTTTTGTTGGTGAACTTAAAACTCCACATCATTTGGTTACTGATTCATGGTGATAATTTTCGCTACGTGTATCTTCACTGTTGATACGAACATAAATACGACACAATCAGCAAGACAATCATAAAGAGAAAATACAGCACATAATAGACGGTACCGGAACATAATTACAAGAAGGATGAGAATGATGATATTATAACTTAATAATTTGTGATATCTGTTTAATTTCATGCTTTTAATATTGATATGAATTTGATTACATTATCTAACAGCTCTAAATTAGTTTTGAACGATCACAACCGTAACAAATTCACATATAAAGAGAAGAATTTTCCTTTTCTTTACCAAGAAGAAAAATGCTTTACTATTTGTTTATAGGCCTTTCTAGGCTTAAGATCTAAAAGCACAACTTTAAGTGTTTTCACTTATTTGGGTAGCTTTGACCACTTCCCCAAATCGATAACGTGGGCCCTTTAGTAGCCCATTTGACCTAACCCCGCTTCCTCTCAACTCACGAGCTCACTCTAACCCAAATCTAATTATTTGCTTAGGTTCCTGGAGCATGTCTCCTCAAACCCCACCTAATGGAATGCTCTTCCTATTTATTCGACACCAACATGCTTGTTTGAGCCTTCCTTGACTACTTCTCTATCCAACCTCCTTGATTCCTCTTAAATTACTAGCAATGTTGTTGGTGTGCTCGAGGTCGAAGGACCCCATTGTCCTCGAACCATCTAGAACCAAGCTTGGTGTACAGCCTTAAGATTGACCCTTGAGCTCATATCGGGTACTCGAGGCATGACTTAGAGACTTTGGTCCTCACCACTCTTTACTCTCCTCTCCCACCTTCTCTCCCCTCATTGAACGTTATTCAACATCCATGGTATAACTTAGGCACCTAACTACCTTAGCTGTGACGACTGCTTATATTGCAGATGTGATAACCATTTCTCCTGAGGTGCACCAACAAATAAAACGACGCTATCATCTCTCATACTATGCATGCTTTCCATACACCAACTATGTATGAGCCAATTTTGACCTATTACGTAACTAGGTAGGTAACTTCTGTGCTCTATAAATAAGCCACGGAGCTATAAGTATAGGGATTCCAATTCTCAAAATCTTTTCCTTACTTCATTCAAACATAAAATACTCTCTCTTTTCTTTCTCTTGTTAACTTAAGTATTGAAAGGTCTTCACTATCTTAGTTACAGAGGGCTTTCTTATATATCTACAATCTACCATCGTACTTGTGATCAAATCATTAGAGGGCCACCTATCAGCGATCAACACATTGCCACTATTAATACACCCTAGAAGTTCCCTTAGAAATCAATTTAGAGGGTTCAATAGCATGATCAGCTAGCAAGGGAGAAAATAAATAGGAAGGTGGATTGATACCCCAAAAAACAAGTGCACATCCCCGTTTCCCCCCTAGTCGCAACCTAATCGACAAAAGAATTTGCCATTCTGCTAATAAAGTTATCAAACAAATGATCAAACAAAGAACATAACATGAGAAAATCATCAACAAAAGGTTTGATCTCCCAGCGTAAAGAATTTAACTTCAGGGCATGAAAAAAATTAGCTAAATCAACTTCCAAGATGACCAGCTTCCAACCTTTGTACTTTTCCCAAAGCAAACCTTCCGCCACGGCAGAGGCTTCCACCACTTCTGCTCCCATACAAGAAACCGCCATACTTAACCAGCAAAGAGAGCGCCATCAGAGTCCCTAACCACCGCTCCAATTCCACCCTTCTTGCTCCTATTGCACCAAGCACAATTAGTATTAATTTTAGCATAATCTTCAGCTGAAGGGCTCTGTATTGCGATAGCAATATCGTGCTGCAGCATAGAGGAAACGACTTAAAATTTCGTATCAGCCTTTCGATATTGATACTCCACTACATGAGCTCTAATTGCTTTGATAGTGTAATCAGGATCGGGTGAAATGTTGTCGAAGCACAATTACAGCAGTATTTTTTTGTATACCCAGCACAGGCAGTTTTTCAAGTCCAAATCTTCAAACCTGCTTTTGAAACATACCCGTGCTCATAAAACGGCCTAGGTTTTTGAGGATTACTAATTTTGGGAATCATGATGAAATATGTTTCATTGAAATGAGAAGGAAACATAACTGTGCTTATAAAATGAGCGATGGTTACAAGGACGGCGGTTCTTATCACGCTCCAAAAGATTGGAAACCATCCGGACCTGAGGCTTTGCTTGCCCCTAATTCAAAATCAGCGATCCTGACTTTCTTCTACAGATAAATTACCATTACACACATTATTCGTCTCTTGAGAAATGACATTGGAGACAACTTCCAATACATTATGTATATTTACTGTTTGCTCAGCCTAATAAATCTTTTGATAATGGTCCAGAAATGCTTTCTCCAGTTCGTCAGTACCATCAAACCATTTACTTGAGGCATCTTTAATTCTCCTTATTTTGTTCCTTAAGCACCTATTGATCGTTGTTTGATGCAAAAAAAAAAAAAAAAAAAAAAAAAAACTTAGTACTACAGACCCCATGCTTCATCCAATCAATCCAAGACTTTTTCCTGTAACAGAGTTCCTCATTTTCTGTTGCATTTTCCATATCTTGAAGAACTTACTCTTCTTCAATCTTATCATGGAACTCCACTTCTAAATTTTGGATTGCAGCGAGCCGCCTCAAGAGATTATCTACCTCCCTTCTGAAATTTGAGACATTAACTTTGCTCCATCTAAACAGAGAGTATCTACAATCATTTAAGGTAGACATTAACCTACTAATATCCATGCCACTCTTCTCGAATTTTCTTAATTATCTCCCTGTAACCATCATATTGCAGCCATGATTGATCAGAGCTGAACGGTTTAAGGACCTTTTTGATCCCTACCCTTGGAAGAGATTAAAAGAGGAGAGTGATTAGAAATAGAACCTATCGAAGGAAGGACCATAATGGAAGCGGATGGCCGACTGCTGCTCCAAAAATTGTGTCAAAGAAAAAATATTCATCCAGAAAGTCAATCTTTATTTCAAATGTGGGAGGGGCATAAACCGAAGTGATTCTCATTTATTTTCATCCAATTCCACCTCAAAATCAATCATATTCTTGTAGGCATTAATAATTCTCACTTTCACATCCTTACTCCACCGTTTAGCCAAATCCCTCGACAAACCTTCTGGTTTGACAAACATAGCTTCTGAGAGAGATAAGTTGTTTAATAGCAAAGCAATGAATTGTTATTTCAAATTACTGAAAAAAAAAAAAAAAGTTTGGTCCCAAATAAAAAAAAATAATAATAATAAGAAAGACATTGAAAATTCTAGATTCGACAAATCATTACTTCGCTTATAAGAGCCCATGCCAACTTCTCTATGTCAAGACCACGACCGACGACAAACTCGACTCCATTGAATGGACTTGGCAATCTTCTCTGCTCAAGCAAACCGATAGCGCCATCTATAATGTTCCATATAATTACTTCGGAAATGCTAAAAATCTCCGAATGTGAAAATTTAGTGTTTAGAGCTGTATTTATGCTCCAAATCTATCCATGACAGTATCTTGTTGTAGTACATATACAAATTAAAATCCAACTATCCGGGAACACTGAATAGGAATAGAGGATTCATGTTTCAAGGCATTCAGATCATAATTATGCAACAGTTCATGTCCTCTAACGAGCGGATAATAATGTCATCGTGATTTCATTTGCAGACCATGATTGGCTTGAAGTTGAATTTGCAACAGGCTTCCTGTCATTGAAAAATCCAGGTTCTTTTGGAGTAGGCAGTGCACCATCACTTCCCAGCATTAGAAATACAGATGACATGGTTGGTCTATCCTCAGGCCATTGTTGCACGCATAGAAGAGCCACATGAATTGATCTCAAAACTTCAGATATATCATATGAATCGTCGATCACAAACTCATCAAGAAATTCCAGGGATCTATCCTCCATGAATAATAGCCATGCCTAACCAAATAGAAAATTTTCGTGTTACGTATGTCAGTACGTTAATTGGCTGAAAACAGTAGAAAAGATTGAGACATACATGCCCAAGAAGGTTGTGGTGATGTTCTGGATGCATAAATCCCCTGTTTCTGTTCCCACTCACTGTCTCTAGCACCAAAACACCATAACTATAGATGTCCGATTTTATAGAAAATACCCCATCAATGGCATACTCTGGTGACATGTAGCCACTGCGAGAATTTGTGAACAAGAAATTGTTGACTTGCACAGTGAGCGACTTGAGATTTATGAATTATAATTACGAAAACAACTTACTATGTTCCGACGACTCTAGTTGTATTTCCTTGAGTCTCTTTTCCTCCAAAACTTCTAGCTAGGCCAAAATCTGAAATTTTTGGGTTCATTTCATCATCGAGCAAAATGTTGCTGGCTTTAAGATCTCTATGGACGACTCTTAGTCTAGAATCTTGGTGAAGATAAAGCAGTCCCCTAGCAATCCCATTTATGATGTGAAAACGCTTTTTCCAATTAAGCTGCTTCCGTCGTTTAGGATCTGCCAAGAACAAGATTTCATCATCATTTGTTTACATAGGTAAACGAGAATATACTACAAAACTCAATGAGAATGCAAGTGACTACTAGTTTATCAACGTCAGGTGTTATTTTGCTTTTTGTCTTCCATGGTGATTTGTGTTAGAAGTTCAGTTCTATGTATAGAATGTAATGAATCGTAATCAGATTCTATGAGCATGATAACTTATGTGCTGTTTTGTATCTTGTATCTCCATACAAGCATAGACTCATATACATTGTCGAAAGTTTCGAAGGAATTTTTTGAAAAAGGCTTGAGAGGGTACCATGTAGGATTGTTGAGATCTTCAACTTTAAACTTTTAGATCAACTGTTTGTGGAGTTAAATTTAATATAGAATCAAATCAGAAGGTCCTGAGTTTGAATCCCTCGGGTTAACCTTGGCATTCAACAAGCATCATTACAACTTGGTGCAATTTCCATGGAACAAAATTCAGAGTCTACTGCTTCGGGAACACAAAAGATCAATGATATCAAGCAAACCAATTAAACATGTCTTTAGATGTGGAGGACAAACCGAATATAAATGCATCCAAGCTCTTATTGGGCATGTATTCATAGATCAGCATGTTTTCTTCGTGGATGCAGCATCCTAGAATCTTCACAAGATTTCTATGCTGAAGCTTGGCAATGTAGGAAACTTCATTCTTGAACTCATCCATCCCTTGCTTTGAATTAACTGAGAGCTTCTTCACTGCTATTTCTTGACCATTGCTTAAGACACCCTGCAAACCATTGTGGCAAAAGGCAAACATTTGACTTCTCATTTGAAATTACACACTAACTACAAGGAGGAAAAGATTATGTCTATAATATTGTACTTCTTTGCTGAGATTACCTTATAAACTGGTCCAAAGCCACCTTCTCCGAGCTTGTTTTGGGTTGAAAAGTAATTTGTGGCATTAGCAACTGTTGCCAAGTCATATATAGGCAAATCTAGCTCTTTCTCATTGCTGTCAGCAGACTGGACTCCTAAATCAATTCCCTTATCTGCTGCAAACATAGTTAACAAAAAGTTCATGAATTGAAGGAGAATGAAAACATTAAGAAATGCCATATGCTATAACGATATGCTATAAAAATACCATCACAATTCCTCCTCCTCTTTTTGAGAGAATACATGGTAAAAGCAAATCCAAGCATGATTATTGCTGCTGTTGATACTAATCCTGCAGTCAATGCCCTTTTCTTTTGGTTGTATCCGGATAAGCCTAGAAACAGAATTGTCGCAACACAAAGCAGATTGAATTATAAAGGTGTAGTCATATCACAAACAATCACCTATTTCAGTATTCATAATCCCACGCTTTCTTATTTCGTTCTTGTGTAGAATAGACATTTTAATTTTTCTAACCAACTAATATAAAACAGCATTGGATGTAGTAAAATTGAGCATTTAGATTAGCAGGTTATGAACCAGAAATTTATTGAGTACATGATAACCAATACCTGGTTCCGAGGCAGACAATCTAATGTAGATATCCTGCCCATTTTCATCGAATTCCTTGATGTCAAGAAGGTCTCCAAACCAAAGCAAACATCCACTTCTGTCTGAAATGTTTAAAGTAGTATACGCCATACAAGAACAGTTCTTCTTGCAATTTATTTTGCAATCGTGCAGATTTAAAGTCTGGCTATACCATGAAACCTTTGTATCTGGCAATTTAATGTTAGAATACTTCAAAAACTTGTCTGTTCTACATTCCAATTGCTTCTTCCTAACACATCCATCTGAAAACTTAACCATTGTCCATTCTTCAGGGTACTTGGGTTCAAACCCCTTCAAACACCAGCATAGAGGTGATTTTTTCACATTACAGGAAGCATGTGCACCACAGTATGCATAAGAATCACAAAGATCTGTTGGATTGGTAACATAGGTTAACCAACCATGTGTTAGATCTCTCCATATCAATCGCTTAATCACACCTGTAGGATCCAAATATAATCTTGTAATTACCGTGCTCTTTAGAAGCTTGTAACTATAGTACATGGCCGTCTCATTCAACACAAATCCAAACTTGTAGTATGGGTTTTTGTTTAAATTAGGGCCACCTGCAAATCGCATACCATTCCATGGTCCTGACCTAAACTTGATACGTGATCCCTCTGTCAACAACAGCTGTGGAAATCCATTTGGATCAATCCTGAACTCATAAATACCCGGAGAAGGATCATCAGGGCTACTCCACGATTTTAGGTGCCGATCAACACCCCACCTTACATACCTTCCTAATATCATGCCTGCAAGTAGGTTATCAGTAGGATAATCAAAACTCTGCCAGATAAAACTGTCCAAGTCACTGCTCTTTGCATTGTCCCTTACAACAAGATTTCCAGAATCTAGAAGTTGTGCAACTGGCCTGATTCCAGACCTAGATGAGTTGGAAGACCATATTTGACTTCCATTACCACTCTCAAGAATAAGAACTCCCTGGCTAGTAAGCCTTAAAACGCCTGAGGAATTAGTTAAAGGTGAATTTCTATTGGCCACCCATACAACTGTCCTCGGAGAGATATTATGGTACCATATTCCTAGATACCATCGCAATGAATTACCTGGTTCAAAGAATCCTAGTTCAAAGTTTCCATTATCAGAAACTATAGTCTTGTTAAAAGTAAGAAGATATTCTACAGCTATAGTGTTTGGTGTACTGGCAAGTTGTGCTATTTTGAAAGAATAAAAGGATAAAGCAACGATGAAACTCCACTTCACCATGCTATTTTGTTCTAAAAGGAACAAAGATCAAACGGAAGTAAGATGAATTTGGTACCGAGAACGGGCAGTCCATATTTAGGAATTATATTCATTCATACCTGAAATAATAAAGAAAAAATATCCATTGACTTGTTATGACCATATCACCATCAAGATGACCAAAACTTAAACTTCATCTGACAAATAGGGGCCCCACCAGGCCTGAATTTTCCACAAGACGTAATTTTTCAATTTCTTGGCGTGATGTTGACTCCGAAGTGAGAACACTCTGGAAACCAGCAAACTGTATATCTAAGTAAATGATTAGTATTACCTGCCTGATCTCAAAATATAACGTCGTACTTCTTAAAGTTTTCCAGCCATTTAGTTCGTCTATTTTCCAATTTATCTCATCTGTTTCTATACGTACTTGTTTAATATCTATTTTGTGTATTTAAGCTTTTTATTTTTGGACAAGTTATAAAGATGCCCCGTAAGCTATTGATTCTAAACTTCTAAAATATAGTTTTACCTCTAGTAACTTTTCAAAATGTATATAAAGCTCTCAATGCATTGCTAAAAGCCATATAACATTTAGGGTATTGAGGATACTTTGGATGCTATGTACATATTTTTTAAAGTTATCGAGAGATAAAATCATATTTTGAAGTTTAAAGTCTATCCATACTCGACTGATGATTTATTTAGAGGTATATCTGTAATTATCCTTTTAATTTTCCTATCTTTGTTATCCAAGGTCTAAGAAAATACCAAAAATGGTGCCGAACCAATGAACAAACCAAGTGATTGAAAATTTGATAGTATTTCCTTAACTTACGAATCATGTCATGCTCCACAATATTCTTTAATCATGAAAACGGACCATAAATACTCTCAAGAAAAAGGAGGAGAATGTGTTGAGTGAATAATACACGTCACATGAATGTATAAGTAATATGTAATTTTCAATAATTTTCGAACATATGGTAACTATAGTGAATGGTTAGTGAAAAAACTACCACTCATGTTAACATGTGTTCACAGATTATTGGTAATTACTTATTATGTATACGTCAACTACTTATTAACTCGTCTAAACTATGACAGATAAAATATATGATGGAGATATTACTTGTTTAATGTATAACAAAAGCCTAAAAGGTTCACAAACGGTACGAAGAGTCTCCAAGACATAAATAAATAGTACATTGCATCCTAAGGAACAAATGTTGGTTAATCTTTGTTTAGCTAATATCCAAGCTAACATGATTGAATAAAACTTTTTCAATTATTCCGTCTAAAAGTGTCTAGTTAATATAAACATATATTTATTATTTGATTTTATAAACTAATACTAATTCTTTCCCATTCACAATCTTTTCCTTTAAACACATAATGTATTAGTGACAGAATCTTACAATTGAGCTCGATTTTTTCCTTTTTCATATGCAATTTGGTTAATTCCTATTATCTCGGTCTACAGTTATCTTGGAAGAATGTCACAAGTCATATCATAGTTCCTGCCTCCTTATATCTCTTCTTTATGTCAGGTCAATGCCAATAGCGAGTGATGGCACACTACATACTGAAAAAAGTCGGGCTTTTCAACGAGAGGCTAATTGCAGATTGTTCAAGCCAGTCATTGTCAGCAAATGAACTCACGATGTAACCATTGTCTGGTTGTTAGCGGATATGAATGTTTGCATCATTTTGGTCTGAGTGATTGAAACATGAGAAATAGTTCAGTTTAAACTGTCCCGATGAAATTTTCATCATGGAGATGGTTGCATGTTGTATCTTAATTAGTATTAAACTTATGCAAATGGCGAATATATATGCCTCGACATGCAAAACATCCTAGATGGTCAAGGCTCCAGAAAATGTGAAAGGAGAAACTTAGAAACAACTAAGAAAAGTTAGAATTTCTTCACTGGGACCAGTAATTTCACATTACTTAACTGAAAGTCAACAGCAATAGATGTTGAATTCTCCGTCAATCCCGGACAGTCGACTCGACGCCATCTTGTAGATTCTTACAGATCAACAAGAGGTCATATCTTGTCCATTTTGTTAAACATTTTCTTGAGTTGATTATTCAAATTAAATGCACTCAACACCTTTAGAGTAGTCCCAATTAAGAAATTGTAGCCTTGAAGCCGATCATGTGGAAGTGGTTGAATGGGTAGCCATAAGACAATGCAGGGAACCAAACTCAGAATCAAAGAGCTCCTGCATTTAAATTTATGAATTTCTTTATAAGAATAATGACCAACACATCTAAAAATTCAATTCTCGCTTGAAAATTAAGAAAATTCAGAATAATTCTCCAAAGTTGGGGTTTCTTCGAAATTTCATGCTTAAATGAATTAAATTCTTCCATGTATTAATTTCATAAACCTGTCATGGTTGGAGTGAATTAGAAGTTTCAAGTGAGTGGGGGCATGATGCATCTGCCTTGCGCCACAAGCCAGTCAGCCAAAGGCGACGGTCACCAAGCAGGTGTTCAACTGATTGGGAGACTGGTCGGGGCAGGGGCAGGAGAGGTGTAGGCAACCAACTAGGGCGCACATATTACTCTTAAATGTATATAGACCTATATTTGGCTTTAAGTATAAGGGGAAGCCTACGCATGTTACAAGCATATATATCAAATTTACTAAAAGCCAAAAAACATGCCTTTTCCAGAGTTCACTTGGCTATGAAAACATATAGATGGAAGGCCTTTGTTGCGAGTTCACTTGGCTATGAAAACATATAGATGGACGGCCTTTGTTGCTTTATCTTATCACCAGCATTTTCTATGCGACTATGTCCATCCTATCTCTTTCGGTTTCTAGAAATGTAGAATCAGCAATTTCCTTGTCCTGCCTTTATGTGAACTCACGATTTCCATCCTCATGAGTAGACTTGGTCCTTCCATGGTTGACCTCGCGTTTTCTTTGCTTCATTTTCGTGGCTTATTCCTCATCAAATCAATAAAATTCATGTAGAAATCTAAACAACACATGCTTTTAGATGAATTGTTTAACGGCACAGGCTGAGATAAATAATATGAAACTACATTAGATGTGGACCGAATATAAAGTGATTAATGCAAAAATTTGAATTAATGAATCTTGTGAAAATTTTCTTACAATCCTAACATACTAATCTAAGTGTTTTTGTTAGTAGATTTATGCAAAACGTTATTAGTTACATTTCAACAAAATACTTTGATTTTTTGTATTCTAACATTTGAAGGTTAACATAATCTCCCCAAGTAGATCTTCGAGTCAATTCCATAATTGAAAAGCCAAAGGGTCTTATCATGTTTTGATTTAGTTCTCCAATCATATGCAGATGTTGATCGTTCAAAACCAAATCATTGTCATACACTATGATCTAACGTATTTCAAAGAAGAAACATGAAGGTTAATGTAATTTAAGCATAGAAAAATTTCTTCGAACGAATAACACTTTTGGATTATATAAACCAAGTCATCCACTTGTGTTGAGCTTCAGTCAAATTTGGCCTACAAGTAAGGATAGTGTTATAATATAAATATTATAGTCCACACCATATTTTCAATTTAAACTTTTAAATAATATAACCATCATCTTTCCCTCCCAACTTATGATTATGCTCAATTGGAATGTTTGATGGTTTATACCCCCAAGTTTTTTAGTTTCTTTTCAAAGGAACCAATGTATGCGTTCTTTAGAATATAAAAATCACTTATCTTAAGTAGGCAACTTCTATAACTATCGAAATGTCTTTAAGTATTGAATATTATAATTTCTTTTAAGGTTAGAAAAGTAATTAATCATAATTAATGAAGTCAGAATCCTTCTAACCTAGTTTTAAAATGTACTTTCAAACATAAGGAATAGAAATAAAACTTGAAATTGTGGTTCCATTTCGATTCATTCCTACATACTAAACATAATATAAGTCTCCTTATGGGAATGCATTCTTCACATTTAAGTGCTACAACTCCAAGCCGAGTTTAGCAACAAAGTAAGAGAAAGGAGAACTGTAGAGTGAAATTCTATTGATATTTAACTCCATATGCTTATATATAACCTATCACTATAAGCTTTACTTTATATCTTTCCAAGAAGCCATCAAAGTATAAACCCATTTAATATAGCCATCTTTTTATTTAGAGGATGGCTTGCCATTTCCCATATACCTTCTTTTCTAGTGTACTAATTTCTTCCTTTATGGCAAATCTAATTCTTGTCTAGCATAGCTTCGTAAAAAGCTTAAGGAGTTCTAATGAAATCGAGGGTTATAAGAAACTCCTAGTGTTGTGGAGAGATGTGAGACAAAAACTTGTGTTTTGGTTTAATACAATAGATTCATCTAAAGATGCTTTATCACAATCCTAAAGGCGGCATAGTAGAATTTCTTTAAAGTCCTCTTATTACGTATACACTCACAATATGAAAATCACTTTATAAGTCAAAGGTTGCAAGTCTTTAACTAAATCATCTCTCATTATATTCAATCATAATATATATTTTTAATAAATTATTTTAAAGTAACTTTGGAAACCAATAATCTACACTTATCAAAGCTACAAAGAATCAAAACCCCTTATCAAACAATAAGATTAGGTAGCTAAAATCTTTTGAAAGATATGGGTCGAAATAAGTTTAAAAAATGATTGAGATTTTAAAAATAGAAGAATTCATGTTTTAATATTTATGTCCATGCAATTTAAGTTCAAACCAAACAATACTTTATCCTATACTTATTCTTTGAAATTTGAGTTCGGTATTCTCATTGCTTAACACCTAACTTGTTCCTAGTTTCAATATAACCTGTAAGAAAGATTATTAGGGGAGAGCAAAATTGTAGCTCAGTGAGATCATCCCTCATACCATATAACAAGTAATAGTAAGCAAGTTATCAACCATTAAAAAGCCATACATGAAGCAACCATATGAATGCAATAGTATACACAATTATCTGAAAACTATGTATAGCTCATATTTTCGTCTTTCAGTTGTGAGAGGTCGAGGCTGAAGTACTAACTCATCAACTTTAAGTACTATTACTCTGAGCGAGATTATCTTTAGCTTAATATCTTATTAATTAATTAGAATATATTAAAAATACTGTAAGTCCAACTTAACCAAAGTTTGAATTTTAAATATTAAAATAAAAATCCAATAGTATGTATAAGCTCAATAATGTAGGTAGCCCTAAGTGGTTGTATCAATGGATAAAACCCCAATAAAAGGATAGTATTCCTCGATGTTCGATAGTTTCTTAAGATTAAGGTAAGGTTGCGGATGGAGCATCAACTTGATACAATCTCTTTGTACCACTGCACAATACCGATAACCTTCTTCATACAGTTGTACAATCTATGTCCAATATAACTTTTAAGCCAAATAGCCATTATATTCATTACATGGTGAGCAAACAAATAAAATAGATACTCAATATTACTAAGCAATTCAAATTCATATAATATATTAGTTAAGGAGCAACTATACCAAGTACAAGCAAATATGGTAATTATAGACGGTCACTTACCTTAGCCTCATCATTCGATAGCCATAATCTTAAAAAGTTATAAAAAGGTCCAATAAATCACTTGTTTGCAGAAATTATTATTATTATTATTATTATTAATGGTAGACCATTGTCTGGGAATAAAAATAATAATTTAGAGGAAGTGCCTGAATTGGTATATTATAATCTCTTTACAATTTCTACTTGGTGTTAAAATCGTAACTTAAGGTCTTCCTTCAATCAAATGAATAGTATATTATTCAACAATATATATATATATACTAATGAAAATTACCAAATATTACCCTTATTAGTCATATATATATATTTAATTACCAAATATTACCCTTATTAGTCATATATATATTTATATATATATATATATATATATATAGACATGTACATACATATAATATCATCTCCTAAATATACTTACTTTCCAAAATTCTATATCCATTGCTTCCTCCTCCTCCGCTGGGTTGGTATAGCCATTCTTTTATTTTGTTTTCTTATTTTGGTAAAACTAATGAGATTGTATCTTTCCAAATTTTTCATAAGTCATGGAAAAAGAAAAAAGAAAAAAAAAATTGACACCTAGGTAGCAAGAAGACTCATATATAACAAATGTTACTGCCAATTATTGTTTAGAATATAGCAAAATAATTACCTTTTTTTTTTTTGCCAAAAGCAAAATAATTACCTTGACCACTTACTATTAAAGGTAGGAAAGATAAATCAATTACAAGGGAGAAGGATTAAGAGTAAATTAGAAAACAAAATTTCCCAAATTGTTATTTCGTGGGTGTAAACTAAAACCGCTGGATATTCCAATTGTCCTCCCTCATTTTTGTTGGAGGGAAGGCAGGAAATAGAAAAATTATTTTCTTGTCAGTCTTTGGCTTGTGTAATTAGCAAATATTCATAAGGGCTTATTCCTTATTCACTTTCCTACATTAAATTCCTGTCTGTGATTTCTGTATGTATATATAAATATACATATTGTAAAAACTGCATAATTTATTATATTAGGTATGATTATATATTTAATATTAATATGTAATATTCCCGTGATCGACGGACCATTGTTTTTGATATCATGGATGAACCTCCCATTTGGTTGAGAAGGTTTATTTATTCGTAATTAATCAATTATTTTCACAAACTATTTTAACAAATGAAGTGTATCATTATAACATAATGGCTTGGTTTTACTTTTACTCTGTTTACAATTTATTCATCTAACTTTTTTACGGTAGGTAATTACTTTATTTTTTACGAAATGTGGTTTAAGTTTAACTAAGCTAAACTAAACTCATTATGACAGACTAGGAGATCGTCACTCCTTTGTCTAGCTCACAATATAATTCACCATGTTCAATTTCCAACATTCGTCAAACTTCCATACTTAAAAGGAATTATCTATATTTGACATTCATCGTGTATTGAGCACCGAGAATACAAAGGTTTCTCTACTTCCTACTTTACTGCACAAGGAATGGGGCGGGCAATATTTCATATCATTCCCTTAAGTTTCTAAGTTTTCTATCGTTACTCCTAAATATTGTTTTTGGTGGGGTGGGGGGTGGCGGGGGCGGGGGGCGGCAGAAAGACATTCATCAGTGAGACCATCCCCATCCCCATCCCCATAAAGCTCTTCTACTCGCAGTCCTTGTAAAAATCTACTATGAACTAAATCTTACAATTTCTCTACGGGTTACAAAAAGGAAAGTAAGGTTCAAGAGAGTCACATGGGTAGCGGGCCTACCTCACGAATTTAAAGTGCCTAGCTGTCGTTAATTGCTTCGTTGAAGGATGACGCGAAACTAGGATCAGTGTGATGAAATGATGATTTAATTTCGGTACACGAGTTTGATAACGAATGGCTACTTTACCACCGTAGAAGGATGACGTGAGAGAGTTCCCTACAAACTAAGATCAATTTGATGGTTGAAATTCGGTACGCGAGTTGATAACGATGACCACTTTATCTTAGTTCTATTTGGGTGACAACGCTCGTTTAGATCTTTCTCGATCTAATACAACATCGTATTTTTAAATATTATATTAAAATTAGAAAAAAATAATATAAAAAGATTTACTATTTTATTTTTATGTTATTTCATAAAAATATTACTTAACATTATTTTTGATATCTTTGCAGGCTCTAAATAATATATTCTAACCAATCAAAAAGAGGGAGGGAGAGAATAGAGTTGCTTGTTAGATTAATTTTATTTGGCTAAGCAACTCCCCACTATTGATAAGCAAAGCTATGTTGGTTGCCTAGGCTTCGGAGAACGGCTGAAGTCATTAATGATATTAATATACTATGGAGATTAATAATATATAAATATTAATAAAATTTTAATATTTAAAAATATTATTAATATTTTTTAAAAATATATATATCTTTATTATTACGTTTTTAAATATTCCTTTGAGATCTTTTAAAATTGTATGAAACTCTTTTTTTATAAAAAAAACTCAACACCTAGACTCTTGAAATAATTATGGGATCCATTTGTATAGTATCGTGGTTGCTTTTATATATATATATATATATATCATGATATTGATATGGACAAAAAAATTATAAAAAGAACAAATACCACAACATTTTATCGTGTTGACATGGAGGATTTAATCTGTTTTTTAAAATATAATCCTGATGTTCGCTTAAAAAACCAACCCATCTTCAATTTTATTAAAAAAAAAAAAAACCTGCAACATAGCTAAAAAGAGCCTACATGCACGATGAAAATGAAACTATAATCAAATTGATTACGGGCTAATTGCGTATTGGACTCCCACGATAAAATCAATAATGATGTTGGTTCATGATCAATATTTCTTTACTTCATTTTCTTAAAAAAAAAAGAGGAAAAAAATCCAAATTCATTTTGTACACTTAGATAAACCGAATCTAATAGTATTATAGTTCATTGCAGGTATCGTCATCGCCCTTGGATGTAGGAGTGGTGCCGGATGGGAGCACTGTGACAGAGATATCAAACCCTGATGGAAGAGCAATGAGCGGAGGGGGTACGACGGTGGCGCTATCAACGGTGGACGGAGAAGCAAGGGTTCTGAGGTACAAGGAAGAGAAAGAATAGGAAGTTGAAGAAGACGATGAGGTACGCATCATGGAAAGCATATACAGAGACAAGGCCTCGAATCAAAGGAAGATTCGCGAAGCGATCTGATGTCGCAATTGAAGCCGATTGCATCTTTGGATTCGGCATCGTTCCTTCGTTTTAGCTATTTTCGTTTTTCATTTTTTATCTGTTTCGTGTATTGAGGATTAAGGCTTTGGTGTGATAGGGATTATGGCTCTTCGAATTACATTTTGGAGAGCATGCAAAGAATTTCATGGTCTGGTGTTTGAAAATATAAATCAAAATAATGCGTCTCAAAAAAATTTTATGAAAATAATATTATTTTAATTAAAAGTATGCTTAGAGAGTATACTTTTCGGTATTATTAGAAAGGCGCACAAGGAGATCGCACTTTCTTCACAATGAGGAAGGTGTAAGCAAAGAACGTGTCTTCAGTATTGTAAGGAAAGCGCAATCCCAGTACGCGCCTTCTATCCACTATAAATTCCCAATTTCCACCTTCTCCCCAATTATGTTATATGGCAGTTTGGAGGCTTCCAGCATATACCGATCGTCGTTTATATGAGTAACGAGCTATATCATATCGACGTTAGAAGTAAGATAGACATAAATTGATCAGTCATCCATCAGGGATACATATTAATCTAAGTAGACTGCCATGTATGGGTTGTCGATATTCAAAGACCAAGGAGCATCAATCTAGCTTACCATGACTGGTATAGGGATTATATGTGCCTATATATTACCCATTATAGGACTGTGATAGGATACTTAGTAAGGTTTTCATCCATTTATCTTATTTTATTTCTTAGCAAAGCAATCTATATAAATATAACTTGAACTGTTTCATTAAATATAGGTAGATACTCTACGTCAGTTGAGATTAGTAGATGATATTCATGCTGCTCATCATATCATCGATAGTGACCTTCACCATATCAAGAAATACAACGGTTTGATATTATTTCTCGACTAGCCAGCTGACCTAGCCCCTATACCTGCCCCTCCACTGTGTGTAGGACCTAAAGTTCGTACGAGAGGCCATTGACCAGCATAGGCACATAGTTAGGAATACGATGCTAATTCTATGTCATCAGGATCTCGTTATTCCATTAACTTAGGCGAGATTGATAGCAGTGTACCACCTGCTTATGTCTCCAGTTTGAGCCATACTTCATTTGAAACTCCTGATACTCGTGTGTGGATGTATCCGTAACTGATACCATCAGGTTCCCGTAAACGCCGCACAGGATGGTCTCAGATAGTACAAACAAAGGAGGTCGACACCTAACTACCACCATTATCATCTACTCTAGTTCCTTGTGTAGATTTCGCTGATACTTCTCTGCAGCCATCTGAGTCTTAGCCATTAGAGGGTCCATCTACTTACAAACCATCATTACTAGCTCATTTTGGAAAATAATCAACTAGATCTAAGAAGAAATAATTGTAAATAACTATATTTGCATTATTTAGTTTGATTATTATATATTATCGACATTTATTACTTACTGTGTATATAGTTTTTATAAATTATTTTTTACATTATATTACTATTTTCTTAATACTGATTATTTATTGTATGTGTGTATGTGTATATATATATATATATATATATAGTATAGCTACTTTTAACAGTTTTAGGTTGTAAATTAGTGATTCATTTAAATCGACCTGCTCTATTAATAGTTCTAGTAGGAAGTACATTTAATGAGAGTCAATGTGAAACATAAATTTAACCTCAGAATTGGCAACTAACTTTTCATTTTTAAAGTATTTAGTTGGGAGTAGAATTAAGTGTCAACTAAAGGTACGTAGTAATGACATTGAAGACATGCGCTATTGAATATTGAAGGCGTATGAAAGGGATGCATATCTATATAATTGCTTGACTAGTTAAAAAAAAAAATAAAAAAAAATAAATTAACACCGAAGGTACGCCTTCTTCGTATACTAGTTTTTCTAATTAGATAAAAAAAGAAAAAAAAATTTTAATTGAAGGTACGCATTTATAGTGTACCTTTTTTAGATACTAAAGGCATACGCGCTATTTGTGCCTTTCTTACACCAAGTACACCTTCAGTTAAAAAAAATGATTAAAAGTGCGCTTCACGCGCGCCTTCATAATACTAGTTTCATAAAATTTTTTCAAAACGCACAATTTCAATATATTTTTTTAGAATTTTAACCATAAAAGTACAAAACTCCGTCTATTATGTTGTTGTAAGTAGTCAACCCACATTTTTCTATTTTTCTTATATTGAAGATCAATTAGGTTTATAAGTGAACGTCTAGATTATTTTTTTTAAATGATCCATATGATACATGTAAATACTCATTATAGTATAAAAATAGGTCCCACAATCATTTCAAGAGGTTTAAGCATTAAGTTTTAAAAAATAAGGTCTATGCAATTTTGAAAGATTTTAGTAGATGTATGTATAATTTATCAAGTATTATTAGTATTTATATGAATGAATTAGTATGATTGAATATTTTTTTGTGTTAATAATGCATTAATGCTATTATGATTGAGTTTGTCACAAAGGCTGGATTAACGGATAGGAGGAGCCAAAACCAATATCATCAAAATGATAAGTATGTGGTTTTTATATATAAAAGAAGAAAATACAACCTCAAAATGCTAGACTAAATATATATATATATATATATATATCGAAGTCTAACTCATTACTCCTTTTCATCGTAAAATTCATCTATAATGGAATCTAATATTTTCATCTATGTAAATTAGATACAATTGATGGGGAAATTCATCTTATGGCAATAGAGACTAAAGAGTTAGAATTTACTAAACCAAATGATGAGTTAGGGGACAGATCAATACCTTTGGAGAATGAAGTAAGTTACAATTTATAATAGAAAGTAAATAAAGCAATTAAAAGTGTGTGTATATATATTTCTATAGAGTTCAATAATCCTCTATTCTATTTTGTAAATATAATAGAAGATAATTATAAGTTAGAATATATTTTATTATATAAATCACAAAGTATCTATAATTTATAATGTTTATAAATAATTGGTATATATAAAAATTCAAGAAACAATCATGAAAAACTAAATAAAGGAGAGAAAAAAGAAACGACACAAAGTGACGTCAGTTAGAACATAATAAAAAAGCTATTCAATAAAAAGATTCGCATGGAAAAAAAGACAGAATACATTATATACAATAAATACTTTAAACATAATTATGGTTCCATAGATGAGAGTGATAATGAAATCGATAATATGAATGCATGTGATAACAATAGTAAAAGCATGTATTTTAATATGAGAAAATTTATGATATTTGATTGTGTTGTTTTAGAAGATATTGTATACATATAAATGGTATTAATTACTTAATTGCTTTCTATTAAAAAAAAAAGAAGTAAGTCAATACAAAATATTTTTTTTCTTCTAACAATTTAGGTAGGTTAGATGATTAATACATCTAAAATAAGTTATAGATATGATAATTAGGCCATAGAAAAAGTTATAGATATGATAAGATTCACTTTTCAAATATAATTTGAATAAATTCAAATAAGAAAAGTTTTTTCATTTGCATTAATTAAATAAAAAAAGAAATTTATTCATTTTTTATTTTTATCTTCTATGATACGTAATCAAGAATAATTGAAAACTATCATTAATAATCAATTTTTTAGGAAAGAAATAATTTATTTTTTTAACTGTTTAAAACACGTAGTATAAATATTCATGACTTTCATTAATAGATAGAGTACTTAATAGAGCAATTTAGATTTTGATATTTTTCAAACTAATACTTGCATTGTCAATCTTGATGCATTTAGTAAGAAATTAGATAGAGCGCTTATGAGACCATTTTCTTTTTAATTTCAGTCTTTCATATATTTCAGACTGACATTTTGGTTTTGAATTTATTGTTATTCAGTTAACATGATAATAGTGGCTGACCTGGTGGGCTTTGGAAAATGAAATGGCAAATGAGAGTTGGCAAGAAATTAACGGGCTTTTGAATAAAGGAGGTGGGCTACGGAAATTTGAATTAAGACTTATATTTTTTCTTTTGGGCTGGGGGCCATGGCCCCTTTGGGCCAGTAGTCGGAAATTTTGCCGTATCTAAGATCTATACGGGTTTGATTTGGGCTGGGTTGTTATGTCGGCCTCCACAACATGTGTCCGTTTCCATTTTGTTAAACAAATTTGGGTTTCTATATTTTCTTATTAGTTTTATGAACAAGCTGCTATTGCCATTAATTACTTTTATTATTCTCTTTTATGAACAAAGGGAATAATAATACTATTGCCATATTATTATTTTTTCTTATTTGGATGTATAGATTAATATTGTCTTAAATTTTCACTATACGACTTATCGTGGAAAAAGAATATATATATTTTTTTCACTTAATGTGTCAACCTCTAATAAGTTTTAGGGTTCCAAAAGTATAATAGTTCCAAAAAGGTTTCGGGGTCTACTTTAATATTTTCTTGGGTACATGTATATATGTCTGTACGTCTATGCACTATTATTATTATTATTATTATTATTATTATTATTATTATTATTATTATTATTATTATTATTATTATTATTTATTATTATTATTATTATTATTATTATTATTATTATTATTATTATAGGTTTCGAATTACCATTGTAGGACCTAGGATTTAGTTGAATTTTCCTTGGAAATTTGGGGTGTTTATTTATTAATTAACATATTGGTAAAATCGCTTTCGTTTCTAAAAATTTTCATAGATTCTTAAGAGTATCACTTATTTTCTATTTAGTCATCAAGATTATATAGATTAGGCTATACGTTTTCATTAACAGCAAATATCATGTCTCCAAAAAAAATTATTTCTATCAATGTATTATATAATATTTTGTTTATGAATCCATAAAATTAAGATTCACTTATCAAACTTTACAAATAACATTTTTAGTTTTACTATGTTTCTGGAATTAAGAATTTGTTTGTCTTTTACAATATTATTTATTATTGTTGTATATTTGTCAGTAATATTATAATTAATTTGTATAAGTTCAATACTATAGATATATGTATATATATATATTTATCGTATGTCTTTTATTTGGGGGGTTAAAACCGTATGTTATAAATGAAATAGTGTCTAATACGTCACTGTGAGGAATCACGAAATCGATAAATTAAATTTCATGCAGAGTGATTAGTTATACACCTCTTTTATCCTAATGACTTATGAAATAGAATAAACTCTTATTTATATAGATCATTACGAAAATCCTTTTAAAGTAGAAATTACATTAAATACAAAATAGACTTATCCGTTATGTAAGAAATACTCATGTACATATATGTATGTATACAATTTAAATAAATACTAAATAAACTTTAAAATAATATCATTATATATGCTTAAATATCCATGTACGCAATTTTGGAATATGATAGGTGTAAAGACAAGTATAAATTATAAATATAACTAACTTGAATGTATAGATTAGCTTGTATATAACTCTTACTATTATATAAAACAATAATGGAAATAATTATATATGTATATATATATGTATATGTATCTTATTAAACTATGCAACCATTCATAGTTATATAAATTTATAGGACATACATAAATACATATAACAACATATAATCTTTTGAGAATACTTTATGATCGTAAGTTTATACATGCAAGAAGCACATTTATATTAGTATGAAGCCATTTGAGAAATGCTTCTTGAATATGGATACCTATTTATAATTGTTTACATAAAATTTGTTGTTATCAAATACAAAATATCGAATTATAATAATGTACTTCAAATTACATATTGTTTTTTTCCCTTAAAAATTAGTGCTTTTGAGCATTAAAGATTCTCGTTATCAACTCTTGAATCTTTATGAATTTATAATTAGGGAGATATATTTGCTCATGGTCCAAAGGCGCTTAATTTATAAATTTTGAGTTATGTACTATTTTACATTGTTTAAGAACAAGTTTACATAATTAAATTCAAATTTTTTTTCCAACAACATTTGTACTAAAGCCTAATTGAAATCTTCCAAATATTTTTCATATGTCATTTCTTCCATCCCAATTCCAACAATATGAAGTAATAGTCTCACTAGAATGATAGTATTCAAAGTATTCCTACATTGACTTATTAATTTTTCAAGAGTTTACAATCCTCTTTCCACTCATAATCTCTAGCACTAAAATACTATAATTATAGATATCTGCCTTGTAAAACTTAAGATCATAAATAATAAATGAAAGGAAATTAAAGAAAATAAAAAGGGTTTTATTAATTATGGACTTTGGTATGCCTTGTAAATAAACATAAGTGCAAATAGTAAGAAGGTCCAAGGGAAAGATTCAAAACCCCTCTTTCCTACTATGTGTCTTTTGTTTCCTCACTACCTACCCTCATTCTTGGTATGTTACTTTTCTCCTTCACTAGAAAACCAATAAGAGCCACCAAAAACTTAAATTAAAATTAAAATTTGGTGAAGGAATATGTAAATTAAGTGAAGCAAACACTAAGTTTAGAAAGTGTTCTCATAAAGTATTAATGATAATACTAGGTAAGTTTTTATAAGTGTTTTCATGATAATAAAAAGAGTAATGATACTTGACAAGTTTTTTAAGTATGCAAGTTAATAAACATAGAGACAATAATTTAGTCTTAGTATTGATTTTGAAAATCAGAACTAAATTCAGAAACAAGTTTGGAACCTTGAGTACAGTATCAGAATTTATATGGCTAAATATTTCAAGAATTATTTTAGGCTTATAAGTATTTGAAGGTCCAACTCCACTTTTTGGATATATTTGAATAATATATTCAACACGTTTCACAAAGTTGGTTAAGTAATTTTACGAGGATCAAGTTGGAAATATTTTAATAATAAGATTAATCGAACATGTTATCTTATGTCAATTGATTTTTATTAGAGTTATCTTATTAGATTATTTATGAGATTTGTGTTGTGTTATCCTCAAGATACTTGAGGAAGTTTGTGAAATTTAAAAACATATTTTATTTAAGTTTAAATCAAGAAACGATGAGGACACTAGCGAAGATATATTAAATAAGGATAAATTTTATCTTGATTGATGCATATTTCTTCGAAGGAACTGCTATACAAATATTTTCAAAGGATATTTAATCTCTTATACTAGATTTGTTTGATTATTCACAAGTAACGAAGTAGCAGAAATATTCTCAAAGCTATAAGATTCAAATTTGAAGGTATCAAGCATCAATGTTTCCTCCTAATTTTTAGGAGATATTTATTTTCTAAAAGAGATTCAACTTTTGAAGGTTTTATTGAAAAAATACGAAGGGAAGTTAGAGTATGTTATACAAGAAAGTCTCTAGAATACATTAGATAAAAATATAAGAAGTGCAACGTTTAAATTTAAGCGATTTAGTTTCTGCAATTTATGGATTATAATAAGTAATGGCTAAGTCAAGATTTTTTTTTTCAAATTATTTAAGATTTGATCAAGAGTTATCCAAGATTTTAGAAAAGGGGCGTTAGTTCAAAAGATATTAAAGAAGACAAATTCAAATCTTTTGAGATAGAGATCGACACATCAGAGCTGCATGTATTCATTGCAAACTTAATACTTGAGAAAATTTAGAACCTTATTTAAAATCTAATTCAAAGATAATACTGTTTAATTTACTTTTATATTTTGATTTCGTTATGTACTTTATTTGAGAGGATCTTTGTTTTTTGTCCTTATAGTTTCTATAAATATATTTGTTTGAGTGATATGATTTTTGTTAGAGAGAGAATCAAATTTATGTAGTTCTGTGTATAGACAAGAGCAACCTAATGAGACAAAATAAAAAGACTTGCAATTGTTTTTCCTCTTGTTAAAGATAATGAAATGTGGATAATGGAACGACACCATCGCAACATCGGTGTGGATAATGGAACAACATTGGTATGGATAACTAGGTCCCTAATGGTGAAGTTAGAAGAGTGTAGTAGGTATAAGGTTGAAGCACTATAAATCTCTTACTTGATCTTTTCATCCCTACTCTTCTTTCATTTGTGTTTTATTTATTTCCATATATTGTTTTTTGTCTAATCTTGCTTAAGCAATCAAATGGAACAATTCAGGACCTATAAGGTGATTAGGATCAAGGCTAGACGCCACAAGGGATACCATCCGAATGCTATACCCCCCCCAAAACTCATAGAACGTGAGTTTAAGTTGGTGTTTAGATGTTAGTCGACCTAGTATCCAGACGCCTAGGTTGCAGCAATTTACATAATGTTTTCTTTTTCTCTGTCTTATCACTTTTCCAACCTTCCTTTTTGTTCCAAAACCTTGCCTACATGTTTTTAAGCAAGTTTTTTGAATCAAAACATTAGCCAAAACTTTGTTTTCCAAGAATTGATATAAGTATACTTATAAGAACTTGTAGCCTAGTTGATGTGTTAAGATTGTAAAGTGATGTGAATGCGCATCACAATGGATCTTGAAAACCTAGAATGAAGGCAATTTGGATTCGGATGGGTATGAAGAGCATGAAGTAAAAGAGGGTTGTTTTTGACGGTCAATGTATATAGATATCACACACTTAGATATAAACACAATTAGGGTTAAGCTAGAAATAAGGTCCAAAACAACTTATGAACACTAAGTGTCACTTAGGTTTCAAATGAGAAGTTGGATATGACTCACTAACTTGCTTAAATGAAGGGTTCACCGCAACCTTAAGAACAAGATTGATAAGAACACATAAATGATTAAAGAGTCTGTGTAATACTTAATAATTTGACAAAAAAGGCGAGCTTTAAGTAGCCTTACTCAAAAGAGGAAAATTCCAAGTGCAAGAATATTCTTTTTCTATCTATTTCTCTCTATTACAAAAGTTGCTATTTATAATAAATCCTAAAACCCTAATGGCAAAATTGTAAATAATATACAAGGCCCTTAAGCCTTAAAGAATGACCTATAATTGTAATAAGGAAAATATTTACAAGGTATACAAAACTGCACACTTAACGAAGTGCTCAGCATGTAGTCATCCAAGCTATTTGTGGGATCAAACCTTAGTAGTTGGCAGTTGGGTGTCTAAGCTAGGGTAGAATATTTGGAAGTCTTATTGTGCATGACTGAGCTCCAAATGAGGTTAACCCACAATTGCTACACTTGTAGATTGCGGGGCATTAGCTTTCCTATGCCATGCCGAGTTGTTCTCTAGCCTAGAGGCTTCGATCATTTAGTCCCTTGTCGTCTTGACAGATGACAAGTCTAATGTCGGACGGTTCCTTTTCCTCCCTTTAGCTTTCAGTCATTAGTTTGGCCTTAACAAGAGCAGGTCATCCTCGGGTTAGGACAGGTTGGCTTCAACTTCGGGTTAGTCGATCTTGGCTTTTGAAAAATTGGCCTTAGCCTAAGGGTTATCGCGAGCTGATCCCTATCATAAAGGGTGAGTGGTAGCTTTTAAGTTGAGTTAGGGGTTGTGATATGGATCGTTGACAAGGAAACACACGACATTCGGTATCACATGAACTAAGGGTAAGTCTAAACTATAAAATGGCTTAAAAAGTAAATGGAAGTCAATAGTTTAGCAGTCTCGCACATTAACTTTACGAATATGATGTATTGTAGAACCACACACAGACCTAAGCTAGTACCCGATATGATACACAAATATTAGACCTAGGGTTGCTTACCACAATCCTTGTTAAAGGGATTGATAAGAGCTTTTCAAGAGAAAAGGCTTAAGGGTTTATCATTAATGTTGCAAATTTGTCTAAAACCTTATACATGTGCCTTAATTATACATAGTGGCGAAGTTATAAACAAAATGACTAAAAGGATGCTCTAATGGCATTCTTGTAAATACAAAATAAAATATGAGGGTAATTTAAGAAGAATACAAGAAATAAGAAGTCTAAATAACATAAGTAAAAATAAGTAATTAAATGAGATATTCGGGTGAAGAGTTAATGAGTTAGGCTGAAGAGCTATTGGAGACCCTAGAGACCTAATTTTGGTAGACTTGAAAGTTTGGACAACTTGATAGAATAGACCTGGCAAAGCAAAGTAGACTTACCAAAGTAGAGCAGAACTGACAGAGTAGAGCAAAGCAGACTTGGTAGAGCTGAGTAAGTCTTCTAACATAGCCTGAAACTTGGTAATTGGTTAGCCTAGTCCCTTCTACCATATTAAGTTGAGGTATTATTTTTATGTTGTATGAGGTTATAAAGCATCTAATTATTCATCAAACTCTTTTGAGAAGTCAAATATTGGATACTTATTTGATAGTTGTGCGTGTTAGGCTAATAAATAAATCGAACTAAATTGAAATTCAAACTTAATTATTTTGTTGATTGTTCTTGGCTTTGACCATCCATTGGTCGGGTCTAGTGATGTTGGTGAAGCATTAGTTAATCTTTATACAACGCGATGTTGTCCTTGATAAAGTCCTATACTGAAAGGATCCTAGTAGATTCAAGATGGTTATGGACACTTAGGTATTTGGGAGAACCCAACACCAATACCTATATATATATTATATGTGTAGGGGTCATAAGTAACCTTAAGTCTTAGGATATTATGATTGTGTTGCTTGTAGACTTGCATAACAAGATTAAAATGGTTGATGTTGCATTTATGAATGTTACATGTGTGTACTTAGCTTATTACATATATGTTTACACATATGTGTATAGTATCATGTATTGAACATTAACTCACCTTATGAGGATCATTGTTTTTCAATTGCAGGTTTAGATTATGAGTTATGCGATGAGGTTTATGTAGAGAATGCTAGTTATGATTACTTATATTATGATGAGAAGAGAGACTACTATTGCTATGATGATGGAGCAAGGACTTTGTAGATTAGTTCTAGGAGTAAATTCTGAGACTTATGTTTAATTATGTTATGTATATATGTATACCTATATATCTATATATATACATATATATGTAACTTATGTTATGTTGGAGTTACCTATGACTCTTATTGTTGATGTCTTGCAGGTTGACTCTCGTAGGAGCTGTGAGACTCCAAATCATTAGGTTTAGTGTTATTTATGTTTTAGGTTCTTTCTTTATGTCAGATTTCGGTTATGATATCGTATGGTATTTATGGAGATTGAGTGGTTGATAATCTACTCTAATTTCATATTTGAAGTTATTAATTGTGAGTTTGGCATGTTTTATGGTAATTTATGGAATTTAGACAAGTACATGGATCCTTGTATGCCTTAGTGTGTTTGCCTTTAGGGCTGACATGTTAGAGTTATGTTGTCTTAGGTTCCAGGACATTACAGCTTTTGGTGATATCAAAACTTAGGTTAAAAATCTTTAGGGAACTAAGTTGATGATTTGTAGGTGTAACGCATGAGATGTATAAGTAGCTGGGTTAGGCTTGAATATGGAAATGGATTAAAAAGTGTTTAAGTAATAATTTTAAGTTGCCTTTTTTTTCCTTTAATGTTTCCTATTTGCCTTATTATCTTCCATTCTCACTTATCTACTTACCTTCCAACTCTCTGTTGGTTGTTTGTTCTAACTTCTTTTCTTTAAGATGTTGCCTAGGAAAGTAGGTTTCAATTCTTCTCGACCTTAAGACTACATAGCTGAAGGGCAAGATGGTCAAGGTGGTCAGAATATACAGGGAGGTTAGGGTACTTAGGGAAGATTTGAGTTACCCGGTGTGCAAGGGGTTAGGTAGTAAGGCTGGCAGGGGTACAGACCTATGGAAGTTGATGTTGCATAGTTACCGAATGCCATAAACAATCTGGTGGGTGCCATGGACTAACAGCAAGAGCATATTGAACATGATGTGCTGATGATATAGGCTAATGTTGAGGTCTGGCATCAGGAGAGACAGGTGGTCAGGCAGGTAAGTATGGATTGCTTCGTAAAAGTGGCTAAGGAGTTTGATCCTAAGCTTGATAATGTCATTACCATTAAGGAGTGGATCAGAAAGACAAAGAAGGCTTTTGCCATGGCTGAGGCTCCAATGATCGGAAGGTGGACTATGCTTCTTTTATGTAGGATAGCGCCTCGTACATAGAGCTTGATGTAGGAGCCTAAACTTAGAGAGATTCAAAGACAGGTTTTTTGAGCACTTCATCCCTACTAGTGTGAGAGAGCAAATGCAACTAGCTTACTAGACACTTTAGTAAAGGAGTAAGACTGTAGCAACCTATGAGGCAAAGTTAGATCGATTGGCTCATTTTATACCTAAGGCTTTTAGGAGGGATAAGCAGTCCAAGATTAATAGATTCATTCATAGGTTAGAGCCCCAGCTATAGGAGAAGGTTATAGCCTTTCAGCTTACAACTTACTCAATAGTAGTTGATTAGGTTAAATGCTTAGAGCAACTAATGAAGAGAAAGCAGAAGCAGTTAGCTCGCAAGGTAAGGATGGCCTTAGGGAAAAGGCCTATGCCAAGTTATGTTTTGTTAGGGCCAAATAAGGTAAAGAGGCTAATCTAAGGGGTAATGATTAGAGATTGGAGAGATATGCTAATGGTAGTCCAGCCTAGACTTGTAGCATTGCTAACACCAATTCAGACGAGAGCTATTGCACCAGCTGTGAAGTGTATTGGATGTTTTAAGCCTCATGATGTTTTAGCTTGTAAGTTGTTAGTATTGGCATGTTTTCTACACAGGAAGACCAAACATGTAAGTAAAGACCACATAGAGACCACTATTCTATACTAGGGCTTCTACTATAAATGCGGATAAAGAGGATACCGCATGGCAGATTGTAGGATATAGGGAGCCAAACAGCTTAAGAGGCACTAGTTGCCAGACCCCCAGCAATTCCTAAAGCTATATGTCCTTAGTAGGCAGGCCCATGCCATAGAACCTTGGCTCGAGTCTTCGCACTTTAGCACTAGGATACTCCTATGACATAAACACAACGATAGATATGCATTTTGTCCTATTCCATAGTGTTTATGCACTATTTTGATGTTGGTGTGGCTCACTCGTATGTGGCTGAATCTTTTATGCATTTGTATAGGTTGCATGCTTCTGTTATAGATGCATGTTTGGTTGTGAGTTCACCTTTGGGGAGTGGAACGGTTTTAAACCGGATCTATCATGATGTGGAGATAGTAATTGAGGGAAGAGTATTACTAGTAGGCTTGTTAGTGTTACAGTTATCACACTTTGATGTCATTATGGGGATGGATTAGTTGTTGAAGCACCATGCTATGGTTAATTTTCATAACTGGGTGGTATTCTTTCAACCCCTAGGAGAAGTGCCTTTTAGTTATAGAGTAGAAGCCCAAAGACTGACTCATTATGTATCTTATGAGTCATGGGAAAGGCCTACTGTGGCCGCCTTAATGGCAAAATCTAATAAGGCTGAGTTGAGGTTAGATTAGGTGCTGGCAGTGCAAGAGTATCTAGATGTATTTTTTGATGATCTACTTAGTATTCTAGTTAAAAAGGAAATAGAGTTTAGAATTGACTTAATACCTAAAACAAAGCCCATTTCAAAATCGGCTGATCAAATGGTGCCTACTGAACTAGTAGAGCTAAAGAAACAGTTATTAGAGTTACAAGATAAGGGTTTTGTTAGACTCAACTCATCTCCTTAGGAATCTTCAGTATTGTTTGTCAAGAAGAAAGATGGAAGTCTATGAGTGTGTATTGATTACTGGGATCTAAACTGGGTTACTATTAAGAATAAGTATCCCCTCTTAAGGATTGATGACCTTTTTGACCAGTTATAAGGAGCATAGGTCTTTTCTAAAATAGACTTGTGGTCGAGTTATTACCAACTGAAGGTTAAAGTAGAAGATGTAGAGAAGATAGCTTTCAAGACTTGGTGCAAGCTATATGAATTCCTGGTGATGCTTTTTGGCCTTACAAACATACCGCTAGCGTTCATGAATCTCATGAATCGAGTATTTAGGGATTATCTTGATAAGTTTGTTGTTTTTATTGATGACATCCTTATTTACTCTAAGAACAGGGTAGAAAAACAAAGAGCACTTGAGGTTTATATTGGGTAAGTTGAGAGAGGATAGGATATATGCTAAATTTAGCAAGTGCAACTTCTTGTTGGAGTAGGTAGCTATGAATCAAGATGGTATAATTATAGACTCGGAGAAAATAAAGGTAATAGTTGAGTGGCCCAGACTTACCATAGTGTCAGAGGTTAGCGGTTTTTTAGGATTAGCCAATTACTATCAAAAGTTTGTGGAAGAATTTTCTAAAATTGCAATGCCTTTCACTCGGTTGACTAAAAAAGGAGTCAAGTTTAATTAGACAGTGATTATAAAGCAAGCTTTCAGCAGTTAAAGGACAAGTTGGTGACGGCTCTAATACCGACCTTACCTTGCAGTGGGGAAGAGTTTGTTATTTATAGTGATCCTTCCGTATTGGGGTTAGGGTATGTACTTATGCAAGTTGGTAAGGTGATTGCATATGCCTTTCGCCAGCTTTAGTCATATGAGAAGAATTACCCAATATATGGCTTGGAGTTAGTAGTCGTAGTACATGGATTGAAGCTTTGCGTACACTATCTAATTGATGGGAAATATAAAGTTTATATTGATCACAAGACCCTTAAGTATTTCTTCACTCAAAGGGACTTAAATAGGAGGTAAAGGCATTGGCTGAAACTGATTAAAGACTATGACTTAGACACTCAGTGCTACCTAAGGAAAGTTAATGTGGTAGCTGATGTCTTGAGTAGGAAGAAACAGGGGAATCTAGCTAGCTTGATCACTTCACAAAGGTTGTTGCTTGAGCAAGTGCATCGACTTAAGTTGGAGGTGTTGACTAAAGAGGTGAGTGCTAGGTTGGCATGCTTTCAAATTAAAGTTACATAAGTTGAGGATTAGGAAATCTAGGAGATTAGGGTCAAGATAGCAGTATGGAAAGTTCTAAAATTTGTAGTCGATGTTAAGGGAGTTGTGAGGTTTAAGAGCAGATTGTGTGTGCCAATGCAACTAAGGTTGAGAAGTAAGATGTTAAAAGAAGCACACTATTCGGCCTATTTTGTTCACCATAGGAGCATGAAAATGTATAAGGACTTGAAAGACTATTACTAGTAGAATAATATGAAAATGGAGATAGTAGAGCATATGTCTAAGAGTTAGATGTGATGGCTAATTATCATTGAGCATTAGAGATAAGCTAGTGATCTGTAACCATTGCTAGTATCGGAGTAAAAATGAAAGCATGTGACTATGGATTTTGTCACTACTTTACCTAAAACTTTAGCGAAGCATAATATTGTATGGGTAATGGTAGATAGGTTGATTAAGTCTACTCACTTTATTCCTATAAACATTAAGTACCGGTTAGGGAAGCTAGCTAAGTTGTATATTCAAGAGATATTGAGGTTGCATGGTGTATTAGTATCTATCACATTTGATAGGGACACTAGGTTTATCAGTCACTTTTGGAGAAGTCCGCAGAATGCTTTGTATACGAAGCTTCGGTTTAGTATTGCTTTCCATCTATAGATAGATAGTCAGTTAGAGCGCAATTTTTAGATCTTATAAGACTTGTTGACAACATGTACACTTGACTTTGGTGGTCAATGGGACAGACACCTAGCCGTGGTAGAGTTTGCCTACAACAACAACTACGAAGCCACTATTTAAAAGGCTTCATTTGAAGCACTATACAGTCAAAAGTGCTAGTCACTTATCTACTAAGATGAGGTAGGTGAGAGATAGTCAGTAAGGCCAAACCTAGTACAAGAAGCAATGAATAAGATTAGGTTCATTCGTCAAAGGATGTAGATTGCTTAGAGTAGACAGAAAAGTGGCGGCGTCCTTTAGAGTTCCATGTAGGAGAAGAAGTATTGTTGAGAGTTTCCCAAGCAAAGGGAGTAGTCAATTTTAGCTTGAGAGGGAAGTTCAAATTGAGGTGTGTAGGCCCTTTTAGAGTCATTTAGATGATTGGCAAAGTAACCTATAGATTGTAACTCCCACCTCGTTAAAGGGTGTATACAATGTGTTCCATATGTCTATGCTGAAGAAGTATAAGAAGCTCGGCCCGGATTATAAACCGAAGCCACATGTATAGATACTTGATTGGACATACTAGAGTTACAACCATATATGTTGATAATTGAACGGCTAGTGAAGATAGTTGACACAAAGGTTCAACAGTAAAGAAGGAGGTCTATTCCTTATATCAAGATGCAATAGCTAAATTAGTTGGAAGGTGATACAACTTAGGAGCTTGAAGAGGAGATAAGAAGAAAGTATCTAGGATTATTTCAAGACTTAGGTAAGTAAACTTTTGAGGATGAAAGTTTTGTTTGGGGGGTAAGGAGCGGGGAACTATAAAACTTAAGATCATAGATGATAAATGAAAGGATATTAAAGAAAATAAAAAGGGTTTTGTTAATTATAGACTTTGGTATGGCTTGTAAATAAAAATGAGTGCAAGGATTAAGAAGGCCCAAGGGAAAGATTCAAAACCCCTCTTTCCTACTATGTATCTTTTGTTTCTCTACTACCAACCCTCATTCTTGGTACTTTACTTTTCTCAAAACCATTAGGAGCCACTAGAAACATAAACTAAAATTTAGATTTGGTGAAGGATTGTGTAAATCAAGTGACGTAAACATTAAAGCGGGCATGGAAACGATGTAATTGGGTAAGTTCTTATATCTTTATTAAAGGAAATTCGTTTTCTTTAAGTTTTAGTGATGGAAACTTAAGGAATCTCATTTTTACAAAAGTAGCTAGAGTATGAAAAATTGTAGATTTGAAGGGTTCTTACATTAAGAATTGTTGAGCAAGTCATTCTTAAACCTCTTTTCCTTTAAAGTTTTGCTCTTGATCTTATATGGTGGGGTTGAGGATTAGCTAGGTTTTAGGTCATGATTTTTTATCTAGGTTATTTAAAGGGTGTTAAGAACTATTGTAGATGTGTGTGAAGGTGAGAAAAATACTTCAAAATCGTAGTTGGGCATTTGGGCTTAGGGTCGAAGTTGTGTAGGGGAAGAACTACTCGACACAATCTATAGAATTTTGTAGGCTATGCCTAGTGTCCGAATACCATAGGGGCTAGCGTTTGGACGCCTAACCCCTTAAATACTCATAGAACATAAGTTTAAGTCGGTGTCCAAATATTAGTTGACCTAACATCCCGACGTTTAGGTTGTAGTAGTGTATAAAAAGTTTTTTTTTTTTTTTTCTTTCTTGTCTCTTTTCCGGCCTTTCTTTTCTTTCTAAAACCTTCCTTACATGTTTTGAAGCAAGTTTTCTAAATCAAAATGTTAACCAAAACTTTTTTGTCCAAGAATTGACTCAAGTATACTTATAAGAACTTATAGTTTAGTTGAGGGATTAGGATTGTAAAGGGTAAGTGGTGGCTTTTGAGTTGAGTTAGGGGCTAAGGTGTTGTTTTTATGTTGCATCAAGTTGTAGAGCATCCAATCACTGGTCAAACTCTTTTGTGAAGTCAGGTACAAGATACTTGTTTGATAGTTGTGTGTGTTGGGCTAGTAAATAAATTGGATTAAATTGGAATTCAAACTTAATTGTTTTGCTTCTTGTATTTAGCTTTGACTACCAACCCTACTAATCAAGTCCAGTAGTGTTGGTAAGGCACTTGGTAATCTTTGTATGACGCTATCCTTAGTGTAGTCTCGTACTGAAAGGACATTGATAGATTTAAGATGGTTATGGATACTCAGGTGTTAGGAAGGACCCAATACTAATACTTATATAATATCTATATATATATATATTATGTATGTAAGGAGTCATGAGTAATTCCAAGTCTCAAGATGCTAAGACTATATTACTTGTAGACTTGAATAACAAGATTAAAATGGTTGATTGTTGCATTTATGAATTTCAAACATGTGTGCTTGGCCTTTTACACGTTTTTTCACACGCATGTGTATGGTACCTTATATTAGGCATTAGCTCACCTTGTAGGAGTAATTGCTTCTCAACTATAGGTTCAGGTTATGAGGTATATGATGAGGCTTATGCAGAGGATGCCAATTATGATTACTTATATTATGATGAGGATAGAGACTACTATTACTATGATGACGAAGTAAGGACGTCATAGATTAGTTATATGAGTGAATTTGAGGCTTATCTTTATTTTCGTTGTGTTTATATATATGTATGACTTGTGTTGTGTTGGAGTTGCCTGCAACTTTTGTTGTTGATGTCTTGTAAGTTGACTCTTATGAGAGTTGTAAGACTCCAAATCGTTAGGTTTAGTGTTATTTATGTTCTCGGCTCTTCCTTTATGTTAAATTTCAGTTATGATATCGTATGGTATTTGTAGAGATCGAATGGTTGTTAATTCACTTTAATTTCAAATTTGAAGTTATTAATTATGAGTTTGGCAAGTTTTATGATAATTTGTGGAATTTAGATAGGTACATGGATTTTCGTATGCCTTAACGTATTTGCCTCTAAGGCCGATATGTGATGTAGTTACGGCATCCTGGGTTCTAGAACATTACATGACTTTATTGAAAACACCCTACCAAGTGTATAGTTTGGTGGATGTATAGTCATTATAAGAATTTATGCACTTGAAAATATTATCTTACATATGAAATTATTTGGGATCCATAATCTATTGCAACAAAATGGCTTATTATGTGCCAACTACTTTACTTGTATTTTCTTCAGAATCACTTCTAACAAACTTGCAGCAAGGCTAAAACTGCAATTTTAGAGTTCATTTTATCATGAAGCTAAATGTTGCTAGCTTTGGTGATCTCTAGTTCTTTGTCGAGAATTTTGATGAAGATAAAGAAGTCCTCTAGCAATTCTGTTTATGACATAAAAGCACCCTTGCCATTTAAAGGACCTTTGCTTTGGAGGATCTATCTCTCTCCATCCTACCTTAAAAAATAAACAAATATAAAATGAATGTTCATAACAAAACATAACAAGTACATGCCAATAAGCTCCATGAGAATTCAAATGAATACTAGATATATCAAGGGTAGGCATTGATTTTCCCAAATTTTCACCTTAATTTAATGCCCTGGCTAATGATAAGTTTAATGTAAGAATCGGTTAACCTAAAAGTTTAAGGTCATTTTCTATATTTATTGGTTAGTTGTGAGCATGGATTTTGATTAAAGTACATGAAAAAGACCCATTAATTAAATTAGAATGAAACAAGTACAAAAAAGCCTAAACTCTGAGCCTCTTGGTTAGGTACCATATTAAGTAATAAATTTAAAAGTCTATCCCCAAATTATATACTTAAGCTTTTATATCAACTAGTTGTTGATCTACACAGTTGCTATGGTAGCTTAGTTTCCACCTAGAATATGGAATGGATTCTGATTTCATGTACAAGCGAATAGACACATCCAAATGTTGAGATTAGTAAGCTAGTACAAGGGTTATTGCAACTTTGATGCAAACTTATGTGTGCTATTGTTAAAGACACACATGAAAAGCATTGAGGTTATTAAACGTGTCATAAAATCCAAGAGATAGACCAAATATGAATAAGTGCAAGCTTTTGTTAGGCACATATTCATAGATCAACATTTTTTTTTTACCTGAATAGAGCATCCTAAAATCTTTATGAGGTTCCTATGCTAAAGTTTACTATGCAAGATACTTCATTATTGAATTTGTCTATCCCTTGTGTTGAATTAGCATAACCTTTTCCACTATTATCTCTTGACCATTTTAAAGGACACCATGCAAAATATTACCTCAAGTGCTTAACATTTCGTTAGAAATTTGTTTCTACTTCCATTGGTAGAGAAATTTAGTGTGCATCTTTGGCTATAATTTTTTTTAAGAATTGTGGAAAAATCAAAATGTAATATTTTTCTAAACTTCGTAGAGGGGCAATCCCCATCTATTTGAAAATCTTTGTGTGCTTATTTGGTAAAAAATATGTATGCATTTAAAGATGAATGTATCCTATTCTTTACCTTATATATAAGTCCAAAGCCACCTTCTCCAAGCTTATGTTCTATGGAAAAGTTATTGGTAGCAGTAGCTATTTTTCATATGTAGGAAAATCCACATCTTGGTCATAGATTTTGGCAATTTGAACTTTTGAAATGCTTCTCTTAATTGCTATAAGCACATTTAAAGAAGACAAAAGGTGATTTGAACAAACTAAGAGTGTAAGCAATGAGGAGGAAATCTAATATGCTACACTAGGATGACTTAGAAAGGGTGTGGCACAATGACTTAAGAGACAATGCATCGACTAATGCTACCTTCTTGCCAAATATTCCCCCCCCCCTCTCTTTAAATTATATATATATATATAATATTTTTAGCTATGATTGTATACTAGCGATGTTTTGAAAACTCTTGCAAAAGAGAGTTTTATTGAGCATTAGAACTTTTGCCTTTTAAAAGTTGATATATTCAATTTGGTGGTTAGAACTCTCTACCTTGAGATGTTGTCCCATTTAATATCAAATTCCTTATGATTTTATCATTTAGTGAAACCATTTCTTAGAAGGCTACCCATAGTGGAAGTGTTCTTTATGGAGCATACTAAACCTGATGATCACTAAATCAATATACCAAAAGGTGCCTGTAGTTAGGAGTACGATCACATGGTATTTAGGGTATTACATTAAGTTGCTATGTGCTTCAACTATTTTAACTTGGAGTTATTGTCGTATTGGTATTATATTACTTTAAACTACATAATAAATCCTAGAAGATTAATGTCAACCTAATTGGGAAGAAAAGAATATATAAGTTTTTTGAACGGAAACATAACTCTTTTGTCTTTTACATAACATACTTGACAATTTGAATGAACTTTTTCGGGGAAGATTAAGTTTGGAATTACTCAAAGCTATATAATTTGTATTGATTCTAGATGCAATATTGTTATCAATTGACAGAGAGAAGCCAGTCTACTAAATCTTTTTAATGAGTTTGGCAAAGATAGTTAAACATTCTCCTTCTTCCTCCTCTTTTTAAGTACATGGCTATACCTAAGCTTAGTACAATAATCAATGGTGTTGTTACCATGTGAAAAAAAAAATAAAAAAGAAAAAAGAAAAAAAGAAAGATACCTGTAATATATATACCAACATGCGATTGATAGAAAAATGGATGGGACATCATTTCGGTATAAAGAAGCCTAGTCACTAATTTTACTCCTATCAATAAAGTGATATATTTTATAGGCTTCGATTAAGGTGTTGGTTCACCAGTGAATGACGGTGTTTCCCATCCTATAACTTCATCAAATGGTTATGGATCTAAAATTTAGGGTAAATAAGTATCTGATTACAAAACAAACATAAATACCTTACCCATTAACTGTATTCTTGAATGTCGAGGTCTCCAAACCAAAGCAAACATCCACTTCCGACTTCTGAAATGTTTAAACATGAGAATGCCATACACGAACAGTTCTTCTTGCAAATTGCCTGACAATTATGCAGGCTTATCATCTTGCTATGCCAGGAATATTGTGTATAGACAATTTGATACCTGAATACTTCTAGAATATGTCTGTTCCATAGTACGACTGCCTGCTTCTAAAACATGCATTTGACCACTTTCCTTCTTTTATTCCGGAGAAAACTTGGACACAAACCCCTTCAAACACCCACATAAGATGCGGAATTGTTCTCATTACAGAAAGAGCGAGCACCATAACAAGCATAAGCATCACAAGTATTTCTAGTAATATATTGTTGCCAACCATGCGTATGGCCTATCCATATAAACCTTTATCACATACCATTCTACTCTAGATATAACCTTGTGATGAACGAATTATTTACATGTTTATAACTATAGTAAATCGCCGTCTCATTAGCACAAATCCAAATTTGTAGAAGGGGTTTGTGCGCAAATTAGGGACACCATAAAATCGTGAACCATTCCAAGATCCAAGTCGAAATTTGAATGTTCTCGATGCTTCCTCCTTTACCACCAGTTGCGGCTAAACACTAAGATCAATGCATAAGGCATACGAACCCGTAGAAGGATCAGCAAGACTGTTCTATGATGTTAGAATCCTATCAAAACCTAAAGTCTTATTCCTTTTGTTAGTATAGACACCTAATTTTTGCCCTTATATATAGTCCTAATTTTTTATTTTTTTACAAAAAGGGTTCTAATTCAAAAAATAAAAAAAATAATAAAAATTAACAAATGATGAAAATACCAAAAAAATAAGAAAAGAAAAAATTATTATAAAGAGTTTTATAGATTTTTAGGAAGTAACTTATATTAGGAACAAATAATTTTAGTTTAACTTAATACAAATAATTATTTTAGGGAATCGGGTAATTTAAGTACAATTTAATTGTATTGAATGTCAAGGTATAGGTCAACGGCTTAACGGATAAGTATTGGAGTATTGGATTGAATATAATTTGAGGTCTTAGGTTTAAATCTCACTAGACACTTAGGTATCTTTTATTTCAATCTTTTTATTTTTATTTTTACAAAAGAAAGGTAAAAAAAAAAAACGAAAAAAAAATCGAGTTGAACACGTATAATTCATATCTAATCAAAATAATTTGAATCTAGTTTGATTAGATTTGGATTGATATCAAGGATTCGAATCTAATTTAATTAGATATAATAGATACGATTTGATATGATCTTATTTAGCTTTTATACATACAAAAACTCTTAAAAAAGAATCAAGATTCTCTCATCCGTCTAACGAAATCAGTCCTTGTCGTACAGCAGGCCATCTCCTTTATCAACACGGCAAACACGTGACTCATACGGACATACTACACAAAGGCCGCCATCTCCGTTCCAAGCCGACATCTAAACTAACCCCATGCTGGTCGCCATTGTCCAACGTTGTGGTCCTTGTTGTACAAATCACCGTAACAGCAGCAGCAACACACATAAGACAGTTTTCGCCGAGCATTGATCAGCCCACAACTGCAGCACGACCAGGCAACTGTAGTAGTAACACCAGGCGAACAACAGCAACACCAGGCAAACAGTAGCAATACTAGGCGAACAACGACATGATCAGGCAAACAGTAGCAAGACCAGGTGACTAGCAACACGATCAGGCGAACAACAGCAATACCAGGTAGACAGGGCAACTACGCCAATAGCATACACACAATACTGACCCTCACACCACGCCGACAGTACACACACACGCTGAGCAAGTTCTCTTCCAACAATAGCCCATTACAGCATCGATTCGCATAACCTACGGCAATAGGACAGCAACACTGTGGACAACAGCACAGCAGACAGCAGCGAACACGGCAGACAGCAGCAAAGCGGACAGCAGCAAGGCGAATAGCAGCGAAGCAAACTCAAACAATAATTCGACGCCAGTATCCACACGCAACAGCAACTCCGCTATACGCCGGCCATCATCCTTCATCACGTAATCAAGAAGTTCAGGTCCGTTTCTTTCCAATTTCGAAATTGTTTGTTTAATTATTATTATTATTATTTAGATCTTTAGTTATTGAATATAATATATACGAATATGAACATATTAGTTTTAGGAGCTTTTACTCTTAGTCTTTTATATATAGATAATTGTTTAATAACAATAATATATGTATATGTATATATTAATTTAGGTATTTTTCTTTTAATATTAGTTTTCTTGATTAGATAAATTAAGTATTGATTTAAGTGAATGTATATTTTATGTTAGTTTAGGAGTTGTTAGGATTAGTTATTTTTGTTAAGATTTGATCTTGTTTAAGGATTTGTTATATAGAAATTTGTTTTTTTTTTTTTAAATAAAAGTTAATAAAAAATCCTTTTTAAATTTTAGGGCTCTCAGTGAAATTTTTTTTATAAAACAATAATATTCAAAAGTTAGGACCCCTTTAGATTTTTTAAAATAAACCGAATAGATTAAAAACGTAAACTCGGGCAGTTTTTAAAATTAAAATAAACCAACACATTAAAATTTTTGAAAAGAACTATGATCGTCCGATCCCGATTAATAGGTACATAGGCATCTTTAGGGCGACGATAAAATATATAGAAATTTAGTTTTTTTTTCTTTTGATTTATTTATTTATTTATTTTTAAATATTATAATTAAAAAAATAATCCTAATTTCGGTAAATAAATAGTGGTACCCGTTAGGGTTTAATAGATTAACCTCGAATTTGAAACCTTCTGATTTTTCATTTAAATTAAAATTAAAGACTGATAGAATTAATGCACCTAATTGGTTACGTTTTTTTTTCTTTTCCCAATTTCGGTAAGATGGCAACTCCAAAAATTATTTTTAATAAAAAAAAACGAAATTTCTTAATTTTTTAATCGATGATTAATATTAAATTGGTTAGGGTTTAATATTAATTAGAAAATGAAAAATTAATTTTTATATAAAAGAAATCGAAAAATGAGGCTCGACAATTAACATACCTGCTAGAAGATTATTGCTAAGGTAATCAAAAGTCTGCCATACTTAAATCTCAAAGATAGCATCGTTTTCATTCCTGACAACAACATTTCCTGCATCCAAAAGCTGTGCCACCATATTAATTCTTGACACTGATGAGTTTAAACTGGAAGCAGACTAAATTATTCTTCCAATGTAGCTTTCGAAGCTAAGAACTCCTTGGCTAAGTCTCGAAATTCCTAGTGAATAAGTGGTAGATGACTTTCTATTGGCTATCCATACAACTATCCTTGAATGTATATTCTGGTAGCATATTCTAATATTCCTAGATACCAAAATGAAGGGTTCCTAGGGAATAAAATAAAAGAAAAAAAAAAAACCACCTTAGTTCAAAGACTATTGGAAAACTAATGCTCCTATTGTTGCTGAATTCTCGATTTGGTTAGACTTGGACCGAAAAAGAGACCTGTCCCTAGTAGATTGCAAGGTCAAGGTTAGGATAAAACAACAACAGTGTCTAGGGTTTCAGATCTTCACCTCTTGTCAGGATTCTTTATAAGCCAGCGGGACGAGAATGGCAGTAAACCACTTCCCATAATTTCCTTGATACTTGCCCATCGTTAGATGTCGTAGAGTTAGTCATCCATGGATCATGTACAGTTTCCCTATCAACTATCATGAATCTCATGATTCCCGCCTTCTCCTCATTCAAATGTATTGAATGGGCTGGGCTTGGGCTTGGAGACCCATGAAATGAAACGGGCTATTAATAGTTCATTTTCGGTGTTGCAGGCAGACTTTGGTTGTTTTGCAATGTCAAACAAACATAAGTAATTATCCATTGCACAAACATAAGGCTGAGGACATGTCAATTCCTAATTGGAACATAAAGAATTAATCCAATAGAATGATATTAATTAAATATATTATCTTAAATAATAAGATAATGTAATAAAAATTAGAAAAAATTTAAAAATTGTAGGAAATGAAGAAAGGGGGGAAAAAAAACTTACTAGACATCCTAAGGCTGGAGAACAGTTGAGTTTACTCTTTGTTGGCAAACTATTTCTTCAAAAATAGTTTTGGACAAACCAATTCCTTTAGTATCATTATAAGATCACATTTATTAGATACGATTTAGAATTTTTTCATTTTTCGTGTATGGGTAAGGGCTGAATGGAAAGAAATCAGACTTTAAAAATACAACTTCGAATATCGTAGATAGATTATGTGATTTACAAACGTCAATGCAATTCTACTGGAAATGGCGTGAAAAACAAGCTAAGTGTATGGACAATTTTCCGACAAATGTGACTTGTCATAAATGTTATAGAAAACTTAATAGGTGAAAACTACGTAATAAGTGCAATGGAAAAATTTCCCTAGCATGTATGCTACGTTGAAAATCGCATGGCGATGATGCGATTATGCGTGCTCCTATAAAGCACAGGATGAAATATTCCACAACTCATGTGGACTTTGAAAAAGTTAAATTGCATCTATTATTTACCGTTTTACAATGGTATTTAGATAATTGTCCAAAACCATTTTTCAAGAAATAGTTTGCCCCTTTTTCTCCTTAAGATTGAGGTTAGATAACACCTATAGATGTGTTCCATGACTCTTAAAATATGGTTGATAGGCCATTAAATAAAGATTAGGTTGTGACTTGTCATTATAAGTAAGATGTGCGATTTATAATAGTAATAAATGACTATCCACTACCTTAAAATGTAAAAAATTAAAAATAAAAATTGAGACTTAAAATCGTATTAGTTGCAATCTCATTTTGTACTTTTTAAGATATTACATAACTTACCTATAATAGTAGATTGTGTTTGAGTATTTATATAATTGCAATACCTTAAGGATGAAGGATGGCTAACTATCACTTCCATGGGGTCATACAAACCCACATGATGCTAACTAGCCACCTCCTTTCTTAAGAGTGGCAGAAAAGGGCTTTTTGTTTTTTCTACTATCGTTTAGCCATCTTTTCTTTTTTAGTTGTTTTTAAACGTTATTATGTTTGCTATATTATCTAATCAAATATGTCAAACAGCAATTTGTTTTTATTACATTTATCATTTAGTGACCAATAAAAAGTTAACACATGGCCGCTGATTATATTTACAAATCACAATAAAGTAGTATACTTAAAACTTAAAAAGTATAAAAAACAAAAGAGCAAATGTTGGGGTGAAAACGTCTCAAAGTTAAGGTGAAAAATGCTTTATAAGACTGACGGATTCAATAATATAATAGTAATTGCATGAACAACGACACGTAGTTGAATCATCCTAGAACCAATTGATAGATTGATTTGGGTTGGTATCGTACCATTTCGAGCTTTGAATCTCACCAATTTCCATGCCTTGTGTTCGCATGCCCCAAGTTCTATGTCCCTTAAAACATTTCGTTGTCACGATAGGCTTACTAGTGTGATTTTATGACTATTATTGATTTATGGATGTGGATCATTGTTAAAATCACCAATAAATTTGTAAGTCCCGCAGATTCTTCATTTTGTAGTTAGCCTCAAACCTGAAAATTGATAGATATTCACTAGACTCAATAAGATCGAAGAAATTAAAACTAACAAAATTGAAATTGGAAACTTTAATTGAACTCGAAAACTCTAAAGATAAAATTTGAAAAACCCAAATGAACTTCAAAACTTTAGAGATAAAATTTGAAAAACCCTACTTTAACTATTAAAGCCTAATTAAATAGTAAAACTATTTGCTAATTGCAATTACTCACTTAATTACCCTAAACCCCTAATTTACCTTCTAGAACTTAATCGATTAACAATAATCAAATTCAATTCGTAAGAATCCTAAATTAATTAGACAAGATCATCCAATAATCTTAATTAACTTAATTTGACACATTAAGGCCTAAGCCATACTTAGCTAGTATCATGCGTACTAGTAATTAAAATTAAGAAACTTAATTACACCTTCATGTAAACCTATGAATTTTTGAATTATAGATAATATTCCATATATATATATATAGATAAATTATTCACTAATTGCTTATAATTCGATTAATTACTATAAAGCCCTAATTTATCTTCAAAATCGTAATTGAGTGGCAATAATAAATTCTAAAGCTTAAATGCATTAAATTAATTAGATAAATGGATCCAATAATCTTAATTAATTTAATTAAATAGGGAAAACCCAAAACTATGATTAAGTGAGGCCATACATATGAGTAATTAGGGTCAAAGAGCTTAATTACCTCTTAATCACTTAGTTGTCTTTATGTATCTTAATTAACTAGACAATAAGCCTAATTATACACACAAGACAAGACAAATAGATATTGGGGAGACATGTTTATGTAAGATTTTTACTTTTTGTAGATAAATCTTTACCCTAAACGATAAGAATCATAAAAGCAACTGACTCTTGTTGGTTCTGTATTAGATATCAAGGGGTGAGGGTAGGGATGAATTAATATCTTAAATTTTTTTTTTAATTTTTTATACAAGAAAAAATATCCCCTCTTAATAACTTAAATTAGTGAACAATGGTTCTTTAATAATTCAATACAAATAACAAAATTAAATAACACAAATTAAAGAGACAAGGAATGAGAATATCAGGTTATGGATTTATAAAGCTTTAGCCTTTTGCTTACTACTTTCTTTCGGCTCCACTATTAGGGATCCAATCTATTTCACCGGTGCCGTTTCACTTGATTTATTATAACAAAATTATAAGAGGTTTACAAGCAGCTGTCACACATAGGTTTTACTACACTCTGCTTTGCTTATCTAAGCTTTTTTCAATCTAGGCTAATACAGATCTACAGAGTACACTCTAACTCAAACAATAAAGAAAATTTTACAAGAGAAACAAGTGAGAATAATAATATGAATTTCAAAAATATTTCTGATAAAAACAAAAGCAATTATTAATGAGAAATCTGCTCCAGTTCAATTTTCTAGAGAAGTATCTGAAATACGTTCTGTGCTTTTTCAAATAGTAGAAATAGCTCCCATTTCAAATATAATGTATATGTAATCTTTTGCTTCTTAGATTCATATGTATATTTTTGAATTACTTTTTTTTTTTTTATACTTGAGTCTCTTAATGGCTAAAAGATGATGAGAATTATTTTAAAATCATGTTTATCCTTTTTAGCGTCTAAATAATCCATAGATATTTTTTAAAAGATCTCAGCAAATTGAATTTTAAATCTTATCCTCTAAGCTCAATAGGATATACTTGATCAATAACTTTCAGATAAACTTTAGATTTGAATATTTACAATGAGATGTATTTGATTAGCAATTTCTAGATAAGCTTTAGTTTTTAAAGAAAATGAAATCCCATAAGATCCAAAAACCAATCTTATCCTTATCCATTCATATATATCTTGATTTATCCACAGATATTTTCGCTTAAATAATCCCTATGGATTTTTAATTTCATTTTAAGTGAAAAGGGATTAAATATATTTCCCTAATACACTTAACCTAGTGGAGCTAAGTCTTGTTTACGTTGAATATGATATATATTAAATTTCAACGTTGCTTTTCTAGATTGACTATCTAAATAACCTTTGGAAGAGTATCAACCTTCTGAAGAGAATTAGCCTTCTTTCCTTTAAAGTCTCTGAATAAGTTTCTATAATATTGTACCGATTCTTCTTATCACAAAGCTTTTAAAGCATCTTTTGAATATTTTCACAATTGTCTCCTTTTTAATTAAATTAGATCTTATGAACAACTTTTTAAATCATTCTCAAATTGTAAATTTAGACTTTCTAAGAAACTGTTTAAATATTTGCATACTTGATGATTCATTAGTATTCTTCTTCTTTTTTTTAATTAAAATTTATGAAAGATAACTAACACTCCCCAATTACAAGTTAGTACTAGGCAACCAAAAGAGGAGAAGGTATGTCCATTAACTTACTTTCATGATTTGTTATATCCACCTACTAAAACCCTCATTAACTCTCTTCTTCATTCGTAGAAAACCATAAGGAACACTTTCTAGAAACCTAAATCAAAATTAAAGGAAGAAGGAAGAAAAACCATGATACACTCTCGGATTCCTTCACGCACATTAGTGCTAAGAGCCCTTACCACCACCATACACCACAAAATTACAAATGACTACCACCATTTGAACCACTACTTCCTCTAATTTCCTGTCGAAAAAACCCTTGCACACAAAGGGACATGCTTCGTCTTTGTTTTCAAGAAGGAAAGTTAGATCGTATACAAACCAGTTTAAGGTAAAACTCACTTAAGTTTCTTATTTACACTAATTATATCCTTGATATCTTGAGAGTTTGGGATTAGAATTACTAGTTAAATATCATGGTTATCAAAATTGTGATTCTACTATTCATTTAAATGTATAAAATTAATAGAATCATATAAAATCGTAAGTCTATAGAATAATACATCAAAGTTCATAATTTTATCAAAAATTCGCATATAAATGATTTTATGTTCATTTTAATTAAGAAAAATATGTAGAATCGTATCGTTAACTTATGATTTTAACAACTATACTAAGCATATTATAACCACGAATATGTCATTTTAGAGGCATATAATTATATGATCAATCATGTATTTAGTTAGATCATTACTTGTATTTTTGAACTGTAGAGTTAGATCCATGTAGATAACTTAAAGAGAAGTTGAGAAAACTCTATAAAAACCCACTAAACATGCTTAGGCCAACATACGTACAAGTATATCCCCGCACTATTTTTTATTTTACATGATTAGTTTAGCAAAAAGTAGGTTAAAATGCATTTTAGGAAGAGTTTGAGGTATCTTTCATCAAGTTAAGTATATGAGTTATAAAGAACCTTAGAAAATCATCCTAAATCAACACTTAATAATAGATAAACTTGCTGTAAGTTTTGGTTGAGATAGTTAATCACATGATTAATCAAAGTTAATTAGAATTTAGGACTTAAACTTGCAAGATAAGAGACTAAATAAGGTCTATAGTGAGTAAAGAGGCCTAAAATGGACATTAGGCCTAGAAAAACCAATTTAGAGCTCAAGAATTTAATAACATTGTATTTAGAACTTAAGTTATAACAAACCATTTAATAAGATTAACAAGTTATAAAGCCCATTGACTATTAGGTATATTAGATAAATAAAATTTAATTAAAAGAGCTTAGTGTGAGTCTCATAAGTTGACAACTTGGACATAACATTTGGAAATTTAGGACGTCTATGGAATTGGTTCACGTAGATTCGGAACTAGTTATAGCTACCTAACGGTTGGTTAATGTGACTATGTAAATTTAATTTTTCAAACAGAATATTTTGAAAATTATAGAACTAACTTGCTTGTTATTAAAATTTCCAAAGATTTCAAAAAACCAACCTAAGAATACAAGAAGAGCTTAGAAATAAATTAAGTAAATAAGAAGAGAATTGACTAAAATAAAAAATAAATATATTTTATATAACAAAATAAAATAATAATAACAAAATATATTGGTTTAATAGGAGCAGTAGAAGCTTCTACTTATAAAGAAAACTGACCTAAGTAACTAAATATAATAAAATAGGATAGATAAATTTCCTAACAAGTTAAAGAACTTGGTTTATTATAGAAATAAGAGGTTTTTGCTGCTGGTTTATATAGAAAACCGTCAATAACCCATGGTTTTAGGGAACACGAAGGCTACTTGACATAAGAAATGTAGAATGCCTTGCACTTATCCTATATGCACTAAAAATTATCCACTAAACTATAGCTATAAATAACTCTCTCCTAGCCATTTTAGACCATTTAGATACTCTAGAAGGTGGGTAAAAATCGTGGAATTTTTTTTAGGTTTTTGGTGAATTTCTAGAAAATTAAGAAAATTAGACAGTAATTTGTGAGATTGAGGTTCACTAACCTAGAAGTAACCCGATAACGAATGGTTACCATTACCTAAACCCCTAAGTAGCGCCTTACCTAGCCAACAAATACCCCCCAATAGGTTAGTAGTTGAAGCTTTTGTTGTTGTGGGTCTAATTTCCAGCTTGATTTTTAAAAATTTATAAAAGTCATTAAATTTTATCTAAAAATTCTACAAAAATTTATTCTGACATTATTTTGAGTGTACTTTCATGTAAAATTGTTATTTTTGTAAAGTCCATTCATTTTATATATCACTCTTAAGAAATGGAACGTTAGGAATCAAATTTTGCTTTGATTTTAGAAACTTGAACGGCGTAGTTTTCCTACCAAAATTTTTCTCTAAATACCCTAAATCATATATAAAATTGCTATGTAAAAAGTTTTACTAAAACTTATTGTTTTATTTAGATTAATTTTTCATTTATGAAAAAATTAATAAGTTAGAATTTATAAGAAATTCACTATTTTTCAATATATTTTGTTTAAATCTGACCACCAAACATTATTTAGTTGAATACTTGTTACATGCGGAATGTTGGTCTTGATTTTAAAGGGAAATGTTGAGTATCTTAATGGGATGGCCTTTTCAAAGTTAAATTCAATGATTTTTCGCTTAAACTACAAGTGTTGGTCTTTGTTAATTGAGTAGGTTTACTATTTTTGGGTTTAAAATCCAAGTAATCAGTAATAAATATAGTATATATGCTTTTGTACATGCTTAGTTTTTGTCATAAAACTATATTTTTGAGGCTAAATGTATGAAATTTAAGTGTTTTAGTGGATTAGATGAGGAAACTACCCCATTTGGTGAAGTTTAGAATCATGTGTGCTTGTATAGAAAGTTTCCCGAACCTTGCAAGTTATTGGAATTGAAGTCTTGATTCCATTAAATTTAATTGGAGTAAAAGGAAGTGTGAATTATGAAGTTTTAGTGATTTTGGTAGTTGCAGAAGCTTATGCAAAAGCTTTCTTGACTAAGCAAACCTTAAACCAGTACGATAGAAACTTTAGTAGAAGGTCCTTTGGAGAATAGCTATACCCAGAACTTTAGTAGAAACTATTGTAGAAGGTTTATTAAAGTATAACTAAACCTTAAGTTTTTGTAGAAAGTTGTGTAGGAGGTTACCTAGGCATAGAGTATAAATGGAGATTCTAGTAGAAGGTTGAGTATGTGGTACTAAGTCACCAAGATTCTCTTGTAGAAAAATAAGTAGGAGGTACTAAGATATAAGGTGAATTTTTTTGTTTTTCATTTTCCTTAACTTGATTTAAACTAAACCTATTACCCATTTAGTTTAAACCCTTAACTAAAGTTAAGGAAAACTCTATTTATTTATTTATTATTATTTTTTAAAAACGTTTGGAGTTACCGTCAGGTGAGACTAGGAAAGGTGATTAAATTAGAATCAATGGATTGATTCTAATATGGCCACTAACCTATAATTTTGAAAACTTTTTTTTTTAAAGGTTTCAAGAAACTAGATATCTAAGTTTGGGAATTATCTTATTAAACCTTAATTTGATATCATTATAACTTTCCGAGATTAACTTTATTTTTCAAAGTAACCCTTTTTAATATTAAAGAGTAATCCTAAGTTTTCAAATAAAATTAATTCTATATATATATAAAAAAGACAATAATAAGTTGAATTTATTTATAAAAGGGAAAATAAAAAAGTTTTCCTATTTTAAGTTACCCCATAATTGTCTACGAGTTCCTACATACCCGCTATTTAGGATAAGACTTTATATAGTTCATTTTTCTTGTAAAACTTTAGTATGTTGGATTTTTTTAAATTTGAAAGAAAAAATCGGGTTCACGTTCTTTTTATCCATTTAATTTTATATAAGAATTATTCTAAAAAGGGTCATAATTTGCTATTTATTCTTTGAAAAGAAAATCTGAAAGAAGATCTTTTTTTTTTCTTTTGAAAAGGTTTATTAGATTTTTATATATATATTTTCTGAGTGAAAAACACACTTTTATTAACTTATTTATTTATTTTTTGAAAAATATAAAACTTCTGAAAATACTTTACAAAATAGTAAAAATTAAAAGAGATCCTAAATTTTGAAAAGGGGTATATTATTTCATTTATTTAAGAAGATATATTTTTTAAGTGCCAAAATGCTTTTTACTATTATTATAAATATATGAGAGAATTCATTTGAGAAAAAAAAATAACAAACATACAAAATAAGAAGGAAAGGATGTGAAAAGAAAAGGGAGAGTAGGTCGTGAGTTGGATTTTGTGTGCAGAAATGGATCACCTATGGTTAGGTCACGTAACCCGCATGTGCATGGCTTGAAAGAAAGGAAGAAAGAGAGAGGGCTTCAATGGTGGCTGGTCAGGGAACTCTAAGAGCATTTTAGGGGGTAATTTGAAGGGGTGAAAGTGGATTCATATGTTTGTTATTAGGGAATAGGGGTCTAGAACTAATGCCATAGTAAATGGTGGTGGTTTTAGGGTTTTCTAAAATGGTGGTTGGTGGTGGTTAATTGGGCAGCACAACAAGAGGCTACTAATAGTGAGTAGATGCTTGAGAGGCGTTTTCAATAGTGGAGAACTTGGCCATGGGGTTAGCTTAGAGTAAGATGTGGTGGTTATTGGCGTTTTGTGTAGTAATCATCGTTGTGAGGGTTTTGGATGGCGGCAGTTGCTTCTTACATTGTGGGGCACAGCCGAGTGAGGGAATGATCTTGCTTGAATGCTTAGAGCGAGGGAAACACCACTATGGTGGTGGTTTGTTTGAAAAGGTGACCAAAGAGAGAGAATGTATGTGTGTGTTGTGAAGGTTTTAGGGTAGAGAGAGAAAGCTTAAATTTGAGCTTGTATGGATGATTTTATGTCATAGTTAATGACTGAATGAGTTTCTAAACACTGTATTTATACATTTACAACATGAATTAAGCAAGACAAGTCAACTAGGGTGATAGTCGAGTTCTGTTTGTTAGAATAATGCCTATAGATAGCTTCATACTGGTAAGGTGAGGTATCTATGAAGTTAATTATGGGGAATAATTGATATGTAAATTATGTAAATCTATACCTTCTATAGTTTCAAAGCCTAATAGATATGGACTTTCATTCATCATTTATGCATCCATTTCATATGTAGCTAAACTGCATGACTATCAATAATGCTTGATAACTTGCCTGAATGATAGTAGTGAGGGATAAACTCACTAAGCCATGGTTTTCTTACCCTTACCAATTCCTTTTTGTAGAAGGCTGAAAGCTAGGATTAGGTTATGATCTTAGTGTAGAGTACTTCACTATGATATGGAATAAACAATAGGAATATGATAGTAAATTGTACTAGTTAAACTACACTTTTATAACATTTAGTGTATTCTTTTTTGTGTTGTCTATTGAACCAATAGGTTCTTATATGTGATTTTGATGGGAACAAAATCATGCAAGTTATGTTAAATTAATAATTGATTATGAACCTCTTTGTAAAGCTTATAAAAACATGGTTAATTCGATAAAGAACTTGAATTATCTTTATAACACTATGTTTTGCATGATATCTTTGTAATATAACTTGATTAGATTGATTTTGAAATTCTTGAAAGAAGTAAAAGGGATAAGAATTACTTGTTTTATCTTAGTATGTGCTATTCAGCTGTTCTGGTATGAACAGTCCAGTTGGTAGTCCTATACCATCTAGCTAGTTGCTGTAGATCAGTGATAGGTGATGGACTATGCGGCTGGTTGTCCTGAGATCATTTGGATAGTTGTTGTAGATCAATGGCAAGTGATGGGCTGTACAGCTGGTTGTCCTTAGACCATTCGGTTGGTTATTGCAGGTTAATGGTAAGTGATACTGTGCAGTTAGTTGTCCCTAAACTGTTTAGCTGGTTGCTGTAGGTCAATAAGCTATGTTGGACCATGCGACCGGTAACTTAAAGACCATCCAAATGGTGACCCTATTTGAATGGACTATCTGGCTTGTCCCACTTGAACTGTCCAATTAGTCCGCATAGAAAATAGTTGTTACGGAGTACTAAATGAAGAGAGAAGTGGACCAATTGTTGGATTTTCTTAAGAGACCATAAATACAAATTTTTGGATAGTTGAAGGACAAGAAAAAGAGCTAGAAATCTGCAATTATTCCTTTTGTTCAGTTGCCCTTTGTCTTGTATACTTAATTTGCTAAATCATTTGTGAAGCCCTAGTATAGTACAAAGTAATTTATACTTGCAAGACATTGAGAGAGTGCACCACACTTGAGATTGAGTTTGTTTTAAGAGTTATTATGATTAAGAATCTTGTAAAATCAAGATTGGGTGAGTTGTGAGTACAAAACTTATATAATTTAGTTTGTGTATGTATAGCTCTTGGAGCTTAGATTGAAAAACTAATAAAGTGATCTGAAGTTCTTGGTTGGAGGTATTATGTGTTCGTAGAGAGTAGGTAGCGGTTTGAACTTTGAGTTAAATCATGGCTTGATTTCTCTACTCTTATCTCTTTTATTTTTCGTACTTATTATTATTTTATTATTATCTTGATTAGACTTATTGTTGGTTTATTTCAATATTGCATTCTTTTAGTTGCTTAAACCAAGAAATTGATATTAAAGTAAAATTTGGGCATTGAACTCAATTCAACCCCCCTCCCTCTTGAGTTCCTAGTGTAGTATTTCATTTGGTATCAAAGCAAGGTTTCTAAATTTATTATTTAACCGCATTTAGAGGAAAGATCGTGACATTGAACACACTAGGCTTCATGGAAGGGTAAGCTATAAATAAACCACTACTCTTACTTAGGAATAAGTATCCTTATTAGAAATATAGGATGATCACATTTTTAAAAGCATAAAATAGATTGTTGTGACAAGTAGTTGGTAAAAGACCATTTAAGATAGAAGGTAAGGAAAAAAGAAATTATACCGAAAATGATTGGAAATTACTTGATTTACATGAAATAGCTATGAATATCTTGCATTGTACCATCAATGAACATGACTTTAATAGAGTTTACACATGCAAGAGTGTTAGGAAAATTTGGGAAGAATTAAAAAGCACATATGAAGGAACTAACCGTGTTAAGGACACAAAGATAAGCTTGCTTTGTGGCCAATTTGAAAATTGTAAGATGGATCCTAATGCAACAATTGATGAAATGCATAATAGGTTCATTAACATAATCAACCCTTTCAATGTTCTTGGTAAATTATTTACTAACCTTGAAATCAATTCCAAAATCCTTAGGTACCTAAGGATTGGGAAGCTAAGAGAACTGCAATTGAGGAAGTTCATAATTTTAACACAATGTCAAAGGAGCAACTTCTCAAAACTCTTAAGACTCATGAGATGATGAAGAGGCAAGGAGCAAAATCTAAAAAGAAAACAATTGCTTTAAAGGCAACCTAGGAGAGCTCAAGTAGTAATGAAAGTGAGGAAGATGATGATGTGGCCACAATCAAAAGAAATTTCAAAAGGTTCATGAAGTTCAATAGGAAATTAACAAAAAATCTGGTGACATTCAACAATATTGCCAAAATATTAAGAAAGCTGAGAAAGGAGCAATGAAAAAGGTTATAATGGCAACTTGGAGTGATAGCAGTTCAAGTGACTAGGAGGGAGATATGTGTTTTATGGTAATGGACAATGAGGTATGCTCTACTTCAAATGACTCTTCATTTGATGAGCTCAAAAAATACGTGATGAGTTGCTTAAGGAATTTATTAAGGTTTAAAAGGAAAATAAGATGATGAAACAAATGGTGATTGAAATAGGAAGTGAATTTGATGTGTTTAGAAATGAATACAATAAAGTGAATGATGCTAAAGAAAGTTTAGAGAAGGACAATGATTACTTAAGATTAGAAGTTGATAAATTGAATGGAAATAATGAAGAATTGAATCTTAAAAATGAGGATTTAACTAAGAAAAATGATCAATTAAAAGAGAAGTGTAATTCTCTTGAAGTAAAAGTTAAAAGCATGAAAAGTGAAGATGTTATAGTAGATAGGCTAGGAGAGCTTCAAATTGAAAATGCTATCTTGAAGTCTAACTTAGATGATTTAAGACAAATTATAGCTAAGTTTATGAATATAAAAAAATTTTTTGGATAAGCTCCTTGGCTTTCAAAGGCAAGGATCGAACAAAATCAGAATTGGCTATAATAGGAAATATATTTGCAATTCTTATAAAAGCCACTTTGTAAAAGAAACAACTAAGACTTGTAATTATTATAGTAGATATAGCCATATTGCACATACATGTGCAATACAAATTTAAATCGTAAAGGCAAGATGGTTTAGGTTCCAAAAGAATAAGGATATATTATTACTACTAACCATAAAGGACCCAAATCACATAGGTATTAAAGAAGCAATTATACGTTTTTGTAGGAACTTCAAGTGGAAGCAGCTCAAGAAGCTCAAATGGAGAATGCTCAAAGAAAATTTGGAATGCCTCCAATATGGTATTTGATTTAAGAAACTCATTTAAGTAGTCTCTATAGAATAACTAATATATTTTGTGTATACTTGAAGTTCTATATATTTATTAGGCTTTCATGTGTACATTTTTGCTATATCTTGATCTTCATGTCAAATATGTGTTCACATGTGTTTAAATGTGCTAATATCTCATGCTTAAATGGTTGATTTGATATATTTATGAAACTATATAAATTTGACCTCTCCTTAACCGCATTTGAGCTTTCATGAGCATTTGGGAACTCGCATAGCGTCTTTGTAACTAATTGCTATCCAAACCATGCTTATACTCTCATCATATTATAATACACATTTAAATCTTGCTTGGAATGGATAATTAAAAATGTCGTACATTTTGTACACATTTGAAGTTACTCATATATGTTTAAGATCATATGTGCACAATTTTGCCATGCCTAGGTTTCTATGCTCAAATTTTGTTCTTGCATGTTTAATTTTATCTATAGATTGTGATTGAATTATTGATTTGGCTTATTTTTATTTTTGTGTGAATTTGACTTGCTTAGACCTAAGTTAGGTTCTTATTGATGGTTGGGATGTTACATAATCATTTTGCTCTTTTGTATGCTATATGTCTTAATCAAGCTATCTTTGTACCTATAAATACTATTGAAACTTGCTTAAAATACTAACTTTTCATGAACTTAACTTAGTATGCATATTTGTCATTAAGCTCAATTTGTGCTCAAAGTAATTGTTTTTTATGATCTTATGTAGTGATTTTTGGATAAAATGTCTTTCCCTTTAAATCAAACGCTTATAACATAATATTAGGTCTTAAGAGCATGCTCACTAGGCTTCTTGCATAAATTTCATCATTTGATATGTTTTGTACACAATTGATTTCATACTTACTTATTGAAGTTCTTTTATGCACATCATTTTCGTTTGATGAATTTTAAGTTGAATGAAGGCTTTTACATTCTTATTTTAACTTATAAGTTGTGTTTAAATGATTAGATTTACTTCATTGTAGATTGATGTGTTTTTGGTACCCTTAAACCTCCAAAAACTAAGCTAAAGCTATACATTTAGAACATCCTATTTTAATTTAGCTCAAAATGCAATGTTGTAATCGTCAAACATGCTTCGTCTAAGCTTATATATTGTGTTGGGATAAGATTTGTTTGAATGTTGTAAAGAGTCCATGAGCTAAGTGGAAATTTTAAGTATCCAGTGCAATCTATATGCAATCATGCAGATCATTCAATCATACTATCTAAATGGTTGTTGCAGAATTGGTATTACAAATATGTTTTTTGTTTGTATATGGACTTAAACTATAGCCATCCTTTGTTCTGTTATATAGCTTGTATATGTTGTCTATTGGTCCTTAAGACTGTCTTTAGTTATCTCTCTTTGATTGTGTACTGACTTTGGATTTTGGCTACCAGCCATTTGTTAGAATACTTATATATATTTATGATATCTCTTATGAATTTTAATTACTTGGATGTATGGAATATCTTGTTGCAATGAGAAATTGGCTGTTATCTTAAGAATGATTGTACATTATTTGGCAATTGAATTATTTTTTTATTTACAGTGGCACACCTTAAGGCTTAAGCCAGGGTTATGTGATACAAGGTAAGTGTACTTATCAGTTTTAATATGGCAGATATGAGTCTGAGTCGATCCCGCAAAGACCTCGAGTACTAATATTAATCTTAGCTCTATTATCTAATTGGAAAATTGTGATGGGTTGAATAAATTAAAAATACTAAAATTAACAAACTAACCTAATTATGAGACTTGATTAAGCAATTTGGAAAGCAATAAAATTAAGAATGACTTCAAGAAGACAAATAACGTATTTAAGAATTATTTCCCTTAGAGTTTAACATGTGACCGCTTAAAATGTATCCAATTCAATCTCTATTATTCTTAACCGTAGGGATTCACAATTAAAGTTAACACCTTTTTCAAGCATATTAACCCTAATCCTAAATTATTTACTTGAATCTCTTCACTTGGTAATATAATTCAGAATCGCATTAATTTATAATGAATTCCTATACAAAAGAACAACTTTTTTGAAGAAACATGTATCTTATCTCTCGGTACACATGTAATTCTTTTTAATTATGTCAAGATCTCATTACACGTGATTTCTCAATCATCATGCATAATATCATAGACTGATACCCTAGAAATATAAATTAATAATTAAAAAACATAATTGAATAAAAAAAAGATAGAAACTTTATTGAAAATTATCAATAAATCTAATAGTCACACGAAACCCTAGGTTCCACAATCCTAAATGCAAGAATCTTAAGCTATCATAATGAAACTAAAAATGAATTGCAACAAAATCAAGAAATAAAATATGAAAACCCCTTTTATTGATGAAAAATCTCTTCAATCTTGAATTTAGGTATTGCTCTCGCCTTTTTCTTCTCCTTCTCCTTCTCTTCAAGTCTCTTCTCTTTTAAATGTCCCTAATTTTTGTGCAAAACCCTCATAAGTCCTTTTATAATGTATTGTGAAGTTTCTTTTTTCATCACTAAACATAGCTTGGGATACAATTGTATCCCTAGGTTGTGTAACTTACTAACTTTGGCATAAAAAATTTTCTTGCATGGACATAGCCTAAGGATACAGTTGTGTCCTAGACTGTGCAACTTTCTGACAAAAAATTATCACTTTCTCCTATTGTTTATGTAACTTCAAAACTTTATAACTCATTCATTTGAACTTTAAATTGAGTGAAACTTGATTCCTTTTCTTCATTTTCAATCCAAGAACTCGTTCAAACCTTAAAATCAAAATTTTACTCAATTAAGTATCAATTTCTTTATAAAAAAACCAAAGATATAAGGGAAATACTATAAAATCACCATGTGAAATGTATTTAAAATAAGAGTTATCATTATGCCGAAATTTTGACTTACTTTTCTCTTCCTCTTTATTACTTGAAATCTCATCTTTTTGATGAGCCTAAAGGAGGAGGAGGAGGAGAAGAATTCAAGTCACCTAACTGTTTTTGTCTAAGTTTAGTGAATGTGAGATCATAAAATCGAAAAGATTAGTTGGTTAATAAGTGTTAAACCGAAACACGAAGTTGAATTGACTATCCTTTAAAATGAAGATTAAACACTTTCAACTTACTCTTATATTAACTCTCTCATAAATATTCTCAAAAGGAAATCTTTTATAATTAGTGCTTCATTGAGGGAGAGTTTGTTTTGCAAAGTTTTGTTCTTATCAAAAAGGGAGAGATTGTTGAACCAATAGGTTTTTCTGTGTAATTTTGATGAGAGCAAAACCATGCAAGTTATGTTAAATTAATCATTGATTGTGAATCTCTTTGCAAAGCTCATAAAAATATGTTTAATTTAATAAAAGACTTGAATTATCTTTATAACACTATATTTTGCATGATATCTTTGTAATATAATTTGATTAGATTGAATTTGAAATTCTTGAAGGAAGTAAAAGGGATAAGAACTGCTTACTGTATCTTAGTGTGCGCTATTCAGCTATTTTGGTATGAACCATCTGGTTGGTAGTCTTGGACCGTCCGGCTGTTTTATGTAGATTAGTGGCAGGTGATGAACTGTGCGGCTGGTGGTCTCTGGACTGTCTTGCTAGTTGCTATAGATCTGTAGTAAGTGATGGACTATACAGCTAGTTATCCTTGGATTATCTGGTTGGTTGCTATAGGTTAATGGCAAGTGATGGACTGTGTAGTTGGTTGTCCCTGAATCGTCTAGGTGGTTGCTGTAGGTTAGTGAACTATGTTAGACCATGCAACTAGTAACTTGAAGACCGTCTGAATGGTGACCCTATTTAAATGGACTGTCCGATTGGTCCCACTTGAACCATTCAATTGGTTTACATAAAAAATAGCCGTTACAAAGCATTAAATGAAGAGAGAAGTCAATCAATGGTTGGATTTTCTTAAGTGGCTATAAATAAAAATTATTGGGTAGTTGAAGGATAAGAAAAAGAGTTAGAAATTTTCAATTATTTCTTTTGTTCACTTGTGCTTTGTCTTGTGTACTTAATTTGCTAAATCATTTGCAAAATCGTAGTATAGTGCAAAGTGATTTATACTTGTAAGAACGTTGAAAGAGTGCATTATACTTGAGAGTGGGTTTATTTTTAGAATCTTATAAAATCAAGATTGGGTGAGTTATGTGTGCAAAACTTATATAATCAAGTTTGCATATGTGTGTATTTTGAGAGTTATTGTGATTGAGAATCTTGTAAAATCATGATTGGTTGAGTTGTGCGTACAAAACTTGTACAATTAAGTTTGTGTATGTATAGCTCTTGGAGCTTGGATTGAAAAACTAATAAAGTAGTGTGAAGTTTTTAGTTGGAGGTATTATGTATCCATGGAGAGTAGGTGGTGGTTCAAGCTTTATGTTAAATCCGAGCTTGATTTCTTTATCCTTATCTCTTTTATTTTTGACACTTATTATTTTATTATTATCTTGATTAGACTCATTGTTGGTTTATTTAAATATTGCATTTTTTTAGTTGCTTAAATCAAGAAATTGGTATTAAAGTAAAATTTGGGCATTGAACTCAATTCAAACCCCTCTTAAGTTCTTAGTGTTGTATTTCACTATTGGAATTTAATTACCTTATCTTAATATTTGGTAGATGATTTTGACTCTCTACGGTTTTAGTAGACTATGGATTATTAGGTTACTCCTATAATTATTAAAATTGCGATTTCACTCATATAATTCTATGAGTTTACAATTTTGGAAAACTCTTTCGAGTTAACTCGTGTATAAAATTATTTTCATGTAAAACCTATGTTTTTAACCAACTTTACATGTAAACTTGATGGAAGCTTACTTTTTGACCGAGTTTACTGATTCTACGTATCTGAGTTGAATAGACAAAAAAAATGAAAAAGTATAACTAAGTTTTTACAAGCCATTAACTATTAGAGTATTTCATTATTTTTCCTATTATATTTTAATTTTTCTCCCTTTTCTCCCTCTTAGTCTCTTATTTTATATTCATAGCATTTATCTAGATTTTAAATCTAATAGTAAAGATCACAAAGAAAATTATATACTTCATTTTATACTATCAATAATTTAAAATAAATAAAAATGTTTAGCTATATTTAATATATTACTTTTTTCAAAAAAAGAAAAGGAAAAAGTTTTGTTTGGAGTCTATTTGTCTTTCTTTAGTACATGTTAAACTATATATTATTAAGAATTTTCTATGAAAAAGGAACTTAGTTTCTTCATTTCTTTATTTTTGTAAAGTATTTTAAGTTTTAAATAATTACTATAAGCATATTCACAATTTTTAAAGTTATTTTACATATGTTGTAAAAAATTATTTTTCTACGTTTTAATTTTATATTTCGATTCTACCATATGGGTTTCACAACTTGGTTACCCATAATTGCTTATATAAGAAGAAAATGTATGTAAAATGAACAAGCACCATAAGAAACTCATTAGTTAAAATCTTGTAACCTCTAATTTGTAAAGCTGTCTTTATATCATGGTGTATACATGACGTAACGATTTTAGGCAAAACTACCAGGCTTCCTTTTAGGAGTTACAGGATTAATGTGATTTTACGAGTTTATAATTTTATGAGTTTTTCCTATTTAAAATTGTAAAATTATTTTGGCATAGACTCTTAATAAAATTATTACTTTAAAAGCTTATGATTACATCGATAATTCTCAAAAGAATTGTGAGTTTAACAATTATGGATATGGCATTAGTGATCGCTGGCAAAAGCAAAAAGGCTTAAAGAAGGTTAATCAAAGGAAAAAAGTGGGAGAGAATTTAAAACATCTCATAGCTTTCTTTCCTATGAAAATTGGTAAATATACCCCCTAAAGCATTAAGTACTTCTTAGAACTTCCAAGTACCATTAATACTCTAGACTTAAGCACCTAAGTGAAGTAAAACACATTTTCCTATCACATATTTAACGTATGCTTTTCTGTTATGGCTAACAAGTAGGATCCTCTACCTTAGAGCCAACATCCAAAATGGAACCATGAATTACAATCCTTAGTAGAAGTTAATGGATTAGATCTCTATGAGAAATCTTTGTATAACTAGAACTCAATCAACTACGTAACCTATATTACCTAATACACCAAGAGCCAAAGTATCATAGGATGGAGTCTTACACGAATACGAGTTCTTTTCCTATAAATAATACGAAAAAAGGGCCATTTGGAGTAAAAATTCATAATATAGTATAGTGAAGGCATATGCAAATTTATGAGTTGTGGCAACTAAAGGTACATATACTACGTACGCATTTAATGGATTCCACATCTCCTGAAGGCATGACAGTATATGCGCCTTCAGTACATTTCCATATGGACTAAAGGTACATGCACTGAATGCGCTTTCTTTTGTTTTTATCTATACATTTCAAACAAAATGATAAATGTAACCCAAGATACATTGTTTTGTACATATATTAACGCAAGATACAAAACGTCAAACTATGCAATCCAATTCTACATCTCTAACATTAACTCCTAACGTTGATATTTGCAACAACAAAACTTAATGCATAGAATGGACACCCATTTACCATAAGAGTTGATTATAGTCAGAAATAATAAAAAAATGTAATGCATTGACAAAAAAAACCTTACCACAAACTGTGATGTTTGACGAAAGCTAAACTTATATTTAAACAATAAGTATATGTACATAATATGTGCTTTCTTAATATTGATACAATTGTATATGAATATTACAAAACCTATCTATTGTCTCCTATATTGGGTGAAGATTCTGACTGTATGAGATAGAAACGAACTACTTTGACCGTTGAGTGACTGCGTAGGCTGAGGCGATGAATCCTCAAGATCTCTAAGAGGCATTGGGTTAACTGGAGGGGCCAATTATAGTTGAGTGATGCCCTTACCCATGAAGGACTGCGTATGGATCGAGTGTTGCTTTTGAGGGGCCAGTGGAGTTGTGAGATCTAGTTAATGCTGCAACTTAAGAGTTATGTAAGAGCTAGATCTGATGCCCAAGTTAGAAGTAACTCTAGATTCGAGGTATGTACTGTATCTAGAGATAATGTGTCCAAGGTTTATAGAATGCCGCTCGTGTGATGGCACATCATCATCGTGGTCACCCCCACCACATCCTCATCAAGCCCTACCTCCTTAAACTTAGGCTCTACCTCGTTTGCAGGTGGTCCTTGCTTTCCTTTATGGTTCTTGGTCCCCTTCATAGTTCCCATGGTGTGGTTACTATACTCTTTTGTATTGTGGATAAAGAATGAGATCATTGTGCTGCTAGACAAACTATAACACTTTATCTACAATACCGAGTGCTGTTGAATAGTCAAATGTCAACTGCATATCCCTAAGCAAGTCCACTTGAAACAAATAGACATGAAGCTATTAGTATAGATAATAGAAGATATATACAAATATACAAACCATGAGACGATTGCATAGGCACTTACTAGTAAACTAAAGATAGCTCCTTGGTGTGTGATGTAATGGTAAGGGATCAATCGATATCATAACCAATAGCTAAGGTTGACTTCATAAGGACTTAGATATGTACTAAGAAGCTGTACCTTTATCCTAAGCTTGGATGTATGCAACATGCGTGTTGATCTAGTCGACATCCGTTCTATTATGAAGGTTCAATTGATGGAGTTGCTTGGAGGTGTCCATGTCTCATAGTGGGTACTAATATCTACCAAACTGTTGAATGACATGGTCGAGGAAACACCACTTAATGATGTGGAAATATATGAGTGGCACTTGTGTAGTCCAAATGTGTTACCTAGCCGTGCAAAAATTCGGCAGCAACTCCTTTGTATATGGCTCCTAAATAACTTAAGGGAAAAAAAAAGGGAGTCAACGAATGTTGATAATTAGGTGTAACAATAGAAGTAGATAGAAAAAGAGTTATCATATCATACTTGTTATGCCGTCTACAGGTAGAATGCTGTGTGATATGCATCCACCACATTCATGAGAAGTTGAGTGGATCCAATACTACCCTCCATCTGGCCACTAATGGCCTACCCTTGTTAATCGTGAAACCATATGACTAAGTACGGTAACGTGTGAGAATCTATCCTAAGCCCATACTTATAGAAGAATCGCGGTCCTTCCAAGCTCATGTGTGTTTGAAAAAGAGACAGAGTACGGTTGTCTATATAGCAAAGTCAAGTAAGCAGCCTCCTAGTTGAACTATCCAGCATTAGAGAAGTCCTCTAGTAATAGTAAGAACATGGGGTATATTAGGTTGGAGGATTTATCTATAAAGATAAATGCCCCCCATTAAGCTGAGTATGTACGCACCCGCGTATTGCCATACTGTCTCATCATTTGTACTACGGGGAAGTATTCGAAAGTGCTTTTGCAGCCATGTGAGAGATATACGAGCTCCCCTCATTCTAGTAGGCCCGACACTTAGCAACCTTTCGCTGACATCAACCTAACTTTACTCATCATTTGTCTTAGTTTTACTCGATATTGCATACCCCTCTACTGAAAGCCTGAACTAAACCTCTACATCCTGTAATGTGATGGTTGCCTCCCCGATGAGTAGGTGAAATGTATGTATCTCTAACCTCCATCTCTCCACTAAAGCCATAATCAGGTGCTAATCCATCATGATGAATGAAAGTTATGCAACTCCCTAAAAACTGGCCTATTATATGTAAGGGTCCACCCTAAGATGTATGGGGATATCTTGCTTGTCCTTACATAAGGACAACTCATTGCGTCGTACTCATAGTGCATAGGAAATCTCTTGTAGAAATGAACGATATAGTTAGTAAGTAATACAGCTTGCATGGAATAGTAGCAGCACATGTGAATGTTAGAAACCTTACCTTCCTAAATGGCCTATGAATGATGGCTAGCCTACCTCCTAAGTATGTGTGGATTGATAGGTCTTGGCTCCATCTATCCTGCAAACATAAATAACCATAGTTAGTAATTAGAATAATGTACACGTATTTATGCGTATGTATGAAATGTAACATAATGCCTATATGGAAATGCAGTATCTACCGGCCCTATTAATCTCTAGATAACTCTTCCTATTAGGTCCTTCTTACCTATATACGCTGCATTTGGTTCTTTTGGACTGCTCTCTAATGTTTGTTTCCATGTTATATTGCTTTTGCTTAGGCTTATCTTTCTTGCATATTCAGTCAATGTTCGAGTGGAGATAAGATAAGCTAACTTGTGGTTAGTTTAACTCATCACTAATTAGGTAGAAATGTGAACGATAACACTCTATCTAGTTCGCTTATTTATATTACGACCCTATTTTTGATTTGTTGTCTACCTTCATACTTGTTGCCACTGCATATAGATGGGAGCAGGCGATCCTATATATTTGCCACTTTTGATGCATGTACGTGCAACCTCTAAAGTGAACTGTATGTGTCCTTTCTCCTCCCTCTAAGCCAGTCTTCGTCATTTGGCTTCCAATCAAAATCTTAAATAGGCTATTTTAAAAGTTGAATGATATGACTTTATGTGCATTAGCTCACCTTCTCTATGTTTCATACATCCTTAGGGCATAGTTGATGAAAATTTTGCCCATTTCAATTGCCTCTCTAGCATCCTTATGTCTCTCCTTCCAATAAGCCTTGTAGTTGTAAAATATCTTCTTAACTAATGCAATGACAAGTAATTCATATGCTGATTTCAAAATCGAGTTATAACTCTCAATAATATTTGATGTCATATATCAAATATGGTAATATCTATCATATGCAAGCGTCCACTTATCTAAGTCTACATTCTCAAACCACCTACTCTATAAAGCCTTTGAATTTCCTTTCCTATACCTAAATACCTACAAACTACACAAGTTTCTTGCACAATTGGTTTTTGTAGGTTGTATTGAAGTTTTTTGCAACATACCATAGGCAATATCTTTAAATTTTAAATGGAGTTTGCCATCCATTTGATGGTTCCTTATATGCGGAATTGATGTCGGATGCTTGATCGGAGATAAGGCATAAGGTTTCCTTCTTCTGGCTAACCACGTGGATTTAAAGTTTTTGAGGGAACTACCCCTAAGTTTTTGTCAATTCTATCTCAACTAATGTAGAAGCTAAAGGAACTATTGAATTGTCCCCATCCATGTTACATGCTACCAACAACTTATGGTCAAACTTGATATATAAGAAAATATCATCAACACAGACAAGAGGTTAGCAAAATTTAAAGGATTCCACACATGGCCCGATTGTCCAGAAAACCTACTTAAACTAAAACTCACCTAGCCTTTACGAAGTGCTTCACCCCCAATCTACTTGTGTCCCAAGATTGTTTATTTTCATTGCATTCAATAGTTTGAGCAGCTCATTATATGACTTCTCCTAATTAGCGTATACCATCTTAATTGCATTCCTCTTGGCCTCGAAAAATCTCTTATTGCTTATAGTGTATCCGTACATGTTTTGTACATTTGCTATAAGATTGGGTATCTTCACATCAAGGTTATTCCATATACTATTGATGAATAGCCTTACCATGATGTTGCTATCAATCTAAAGGTGATCCTGATTCATCATTAGGTTCACACAAGTGTGCGGTCCCTTTAGAATGGTGATTTTGAAAAGTCCCTTCACCTTTTTCAAACATACCATTAACCTCCACTTACAGCCCTCTTCCTTCTTCTTATAATAGACTGTATATACCATTGGCTTCGATATCTTGACATGAAAATTGTAGTGGTTCCTTATGTGGAGTGACTTCATCTATGAGATCTTTCTTGGTGTTGAATCACATGCTACTCAAGTCATTAGGCATGGCAATGTTGTTGCATATTTCGTTAACATCTCACTTGAACGTTACGTATCCATTACCATCGTATTGGTTGTTGTAAAGTGGAATAAGATATCTCATAAGCTTATCTACTACCTCATTTAATAGTGGAAGCTCCTCAAATTGATTAGTGGGAATTGGTATACATGTGGGACAACAGGTCTTGCTTGGGCCGGCTTCATGAGGAGGTCGAACTGGTACATTCCTGGCAATAACATCTGGTCTCACTTGGGGTTCTCCCAATACCTCATGATCTTCACCATCATCATCCTTGAGTCTAACATGATTCCCATCATCATCACTAGTTGCATCCTCCTGTTCATCATTATTAGCATTTATGTTTGTGTGCATTATCTTCACATACGAATCATAAAACTCTTTATGTTTGATAATAGGAACTAATACTTTGTCAAGCTGCTCCTCTATGATATCGACATGTTTGTAGTCGGTGAAATCCATGTACGGTTCATTTAACACATTTAAATTCTCCTACTCTATACTGGTCATCGTAGACTGTACATAGGGTATCAGTAAGGTCAGATTCTCTAAATGTTATATTTCATGCTTGACCTAGGCACTTAGTACCCCATTGTGCCTTACGTATATTTTTTAGATATTTTGTTCTCCAAAAGACTCGGTCATCTTAATAAAATTTTCAACATTCTCATCATCTCTGATAGCCATCAACTTATAAGCAATTATAGTATCATGAAAAAAAGGATGCTTGTGTATGATTTCAACTCCACTTAGGTCAACTTCGATGCCTTTACAAAATTTTTGAAAGAAACGAGAGAAGTTTATATCTTTTCTAATCTTATCTTTTCTAATTTTCAACTTCTTAATGGGCTCCCTCTCATACTTCAAACCCTAGTTATCCATTACAATGTTTCCATTCAATACATAATAACTTTTACATTATTCATCATTTCTACCTTAATAATACCACCATCAATTGAAAATTTAGATTAGAAAAAACACTTCAACGTCGCACAACAAGCAACAACTTAACAAATTGCATAATGCCATCTCGTTATACTACATTATGTACTACCTAACTTCTCTCATAAATTCTACTGAACACATTGTGAGCGCCCGAAAAATAAAACAATTTCAAAATATACACTAATATTTTCCATACCAATATTCACACAACTTATCTATTGAACAACATAAATCTCTTAATCTACACATAATATAACAAATTCCCATGAAATATAAATAAAGTGGAAAACCTAAGGTTAATGCATGTCTACTTAGTATACATAATATATCATTAATTTTTTTCAAAAAATAAAATAAAATGATGTAAAGTGTTGATGATTACTTCTTTTTAGATGTTTACTAAAAAAAAAAAAAAAAAACAAGGATGGGTTTTGCAACTTTGCGTTTCCTCCTATTTTCTCTGCGTTTTCAAAGTTATATATTGTGAGTAATGTGAAAATGAGACCAAGTCATGTAGAATTGGTCTTTTCTACTTGGTTTATGTAAGGTGCAAGCATTGCGTATGCGTACGCCTTTAGCATACTAAAGATGTAAACAGAGTATAAAAAATAATAGCTCGTATGTGTTTTCTTTATACCATATTACGAATATTTATTCTAAAGGGTAATTTTCTGTATTATTTTTCGAAAAAAGTAGCTATGTTCGTATAGGATAATGTAGGCACATAACTTGCATTTAACATGGTGTGTATCCACCAGCCATGAAGTTTGATCCGCACGCCATTATTACCATTTGGCAAGACTAATGAATCTAATGTCTTTCACATAATCTTTAAGGTCAACTGTATTGCAGGGAGCTTGCCCCACTTATTCACAAGGAAGCACTCCACGTGGAGTCGATTCATGCTGGACCAGGTTTATTTTGCAAGTCATGATACTTTGTAAGTACTGAATAAAGTAAGTTGATTTATTTTCTTTCCAAATTCTAATAATTTTATGTTTCAATTTATTTTTAAAAAATGTGAAGGAATTTAAGTGAGGGAATCTAAGTATATAGTATAGAGATTCTTAAAAAAAAAGAAAAAAAAGAGTTTTTTAAAATGTTGAAATAACATTTAAGGATCTGAAATGGTTTTCTAAGCTAATAGCATATTTTCCTCATAGCTTTATTGTAATTATCAAAATACTATTATAACATATACCATATAGATTTACAAAGCCTAAAGGAGCTATTGGGTGTATAGAAGAAAACTAATTAAAAAACAATATCTTCTTGACGTCAAGCACAAGAGTCAACAAACAACCATTAGTCGACGGAACGAGAATCCTCAATCCGTTTGACCGAACTAACTAATCGGTCGATTTATCTGGTTGGTGTTTAGGGCCTTCATATCGATCTTGCCTAGTTCTATGTTCTCATGTCCACAAGCTTTAATCAGAGTTCCGTCAAAAATCAAAGCACACCCGAAGTTGACAAATTATAAATAATGATTTTAACATTATTTTACGATAAAAATGCTTACCGTTGATTATTTAAAATGAAACCAAACCCGAAATGGATGATAACTTTTGCTAACACTACTTTTGTAATCAAATCAAACTAAAAAAAGAAAAGATAAAAATTTGTCGAAGAATAAATTTCAACCAGATTAAAACTTGAATAGTAAACAAACATAGGTTGGGACAAAAAAAAAAAAAAAGATTTTCATATGGGCACTTCGGTGTATTTGGTTCTAGAAATAGTTGCATTCATGAAGGTGAATGAATACTTGATCATCTTCTATCATTTATGAGATTTGTAATATGCCTATTCCAAACCTCAGCGTATTCCAAGGTACATATGTCGTATGAATGCAAAACCATGTGTTGTTGACTCATCACAATAATGAAAATGAATAGACAAGATTCCTATGGCGACTCTTTCTAGTGAAACAAACTACAAAGCAATGGATAACAATTTTCTGTGGTGTTTATATTGTCTTCCTTGTTTTGCTTTGAAGTCAAATAATCAAAGAAGCTGCTGCGAGATCCATTTAAGTGATTCCGTGCATGGAATCCATTTGGTCTTCTTACAAACTTTTAGAGATAAATTACTAACTTATTGAGTGATTTTACAAACTTTAGAGATTGATCGACCCCAATTTGACTCTATAATTGGTGCATAATATTCAATTTGCCCATATCATTTTATTTATTTCATCCATTCAATTGCAGGGGGAGGGGAAAACATAAAAATGACCATTTTTCATCAAATTTATCAGTTTTCAAACTCTAAATCATCCTTCCCATGCAGGCTCCAAACAACCTGTTAAAATCAATCCCTGTAATTTCTTTATTTTAATGATTTCTATATTTTTATTTATTTTTTCCTTTTGCAGGAAGAGGCCTTCCTTTTATCAGATAACACAAGTTGCACAACATTTAATGATTACATTTTATGTTTACAGGATGCTTAATTTCTTGGGCCGATTTCAATTTTAGTCACCTATAGGACAACGCTATCTAGTGCTTGAGGTGGTGGAAGGCAACGATCGTGGATAAGCATCGGTGATCATTTGATTTGAATGTGAATAATAACAAAGTAAGAAAAGCAAATACCATCCATAATGTTGCATATAATTACTTCAAAGCTGCTAAAAATTTCCGAAGCAAAAGTTGTGTTTTATTTATGCTCCAACTCCATCTACGACAGTATTTTGTAGTACATGTAAAATTTAAAATCCGACTATCCGTGAACACTGTGAATAGGAATACAGGATCCATGTTTCAAGGCATTCAACCTTGAAATTATGCAACAGTTCGCATCCTCTAGCGAGCAGATAACAATGTCATTGAGATTTCATTTGCAGACCATGATTGGCTTGAAGTTGAATTCGCAATAGGCTTCCTTTCATTGAAAAATCCAGGCTCTTTTGGAGTAGGCAGTGCACCATCACTTCCCAGCATTAGAAAAACAGATGACATGCTTGGTCTATCCTCAGGCAATCTTTGAACGCATAGAAGGGCCACATGAATCGATCTCAAAACTTCAGATATATCATATGAATCACTGATCACAAACTCATCAAGCAATTCCAGGGATCTATCCTCCATGAACAATAGCCACGCCTAACCAAATCGAAGATTTTCGTGTTATGTATGCCAGTACCTTACTTGGCTTAAACAGCAGAAAAGATTGAGACTTACATGCCCAAGAAGATTGTGGTGGTGTTCTGAATGCATGAATCCTCTGTTTCTCTTCCCACTCACTGTCTCTAGCACCAAAACACCATAACTATAGACGTCGGATTTTACAGAAAATACCCCATCAATGGCATACTCTGGAGACATGTAGCCACTGCGAGAATATATGAACTAAGAAACCATTCTTGCACAGTGAGCAGTTTGAGATATATGAATTATAAGGACAAAAACAACTTACTATGTTCCAACGACTCTACTTGTATTTGCTTGACTCTCTTGTCCTCCAAAACTTCTAGCTAGGCCAAAATCTGCAATTTTGGGGTTCATTTGATCATCCAACAGAACGTTGCTGGCTTTAAGATCTCTGTGGACTATTCTTAGTCTGGAATCTTGATGAAGATAGAGAAGTCCCCTAGCTATTCCATTTATGATGTGAAAGCGACTCTTTCAATTAAGTTGATTGCGCTGTACAGGATCTGTTAAGAAACCATCATTTGTTTACGCAAGCACACAAGTTAAAACTACAAAACTCAATAGGAATCAACAGAAACTCAAGTAGAAATCAAGTGAATACTAGTTTATTAAGAGAAGGCGTTAGTTTTCCTTTTGCTTGTTGTAACGGCAGGTGTGATAGGTTAGATTCTTCGTAGAGTGTGCAATGGATCATGAATTGCCGAAAGTTTTGAAGAAACTTTTACTAAAGAGGCTTAATGGGGTATCACCGGGTTTATTAAGCACCAAAAACCCATATTATATCTACAAGTTTAAATTGTTAAAACCAATTGGTGATGGAGCTAAATTCAATATGGTATTAGAGTAGAAGTTCTTGATTTTGAATCCTTAGGTTTAACCTTATAAATCAGTTGGATGTGAAGCCTAGATCAATCTACAAGCTTAAACAATTATATCATTTTGTTGTGGAGCTAAATTCAATATGATTTTAGAGTAGAATGTTTGGAATTTAAATCCTTAGGGGTAACCTTATAAATCAGCTGGACATGGAAGTAATTTCAATAAGCATCACTACTACTTGATGCAATCTTGGGACAACATTGAGTCTACTGCTCCAGGAAAGCATTAAAGGGAGGGAGGGGGGAGGGGGACAAACCAAATATAAATGTGTCCAAGCTTCTATTGGGCATGTATTCATAGATCAACATGTTTTCTTTCTGGATGCAGCATCCTAAAATCTTCACAAGATTTCTATGCTGAAGCTTGGCAATGTAGGAAACTTCATTCTTGAACTCGCCCATCCCTTGCTTTGAATTAACGGAGAGCTTCTTCACTGCTATCTCTTGACCGTTGCTTAAGACACCCTGCAAAACCATTATGGCAAACATTTGACTTCGTGCTTAAAATTTCTCATAAACCACAAGGATTGAAACAATATGTAAAAAATAAGATTACCTTATAAACTGGTCCAAAGCCACCTTCTCCGAGCTTGTTTTCGATAGAAAAGTTGTTGGTGGCACTAGCTATTGTTGCCAAGTCATATACAGGTAAATCTAGCTCTTTCTCTTCGCCTTCAGCAGATTGGACTCCTAAAATAATTTCCTTATGCGCTGCAAGCAGAGTTAAGAAGGAAAAAAAAATGAATTGAAGGAGCATGCAAAGATTATGAAATGCCATATGCTATAACAATACCATCACCATTCTTCCTCCTCCATTTGAGAAAATACATGGCAAAAGTGAATCCAAAGATGATAACTGCTGCTGTTGACACTAAGCCTGCAGTCAATGCCCTTTTCTTTTGGTTGTATCCAGAGAAGCCTAGAAACAGACTTATTGCAATACAAAGTAGAGTAAGGCGTAATCAAATAAAAAATAATCACCTATTTGTGTATTTATAATCCCACACTTTATTATTTTCTTGTGTAGAATGGACATCTTAGTTTTGTTAATCAATAAAAATAAAACAACATGGGGTATAATAAGTTTTAGCTTTTAGATCAAAAGGTTATGGATAAGAAATTTATCAAGTACATCAAACCAATACCTGGCTCCGAGGCAGACATTCTAATGTAGACATCCTGTCCATTTTCGTTGTATTCTTTGATGTCAAGGAGGTTACCAAACCAAAGCAAACATCCACTTCCATCTGAAATGTTTAAAGTAGCATACGCCATACAAGAACAGTTGTTCTTGCACTTTATTCCACAATTGTGCAGATCTAAGGTCTTGCTATACCATGAATCCTTTGTATCTGGCAATTTAATGTTAGAATACTTCAAAAACTTGTCTGTTCCACATTCCAACTGCTTCTTCCGAACACATCCATTTGAAAATTTTACCATTGCCCATTCTTCGGGAAACTTGGGTTGAAACCCCTTCAAACACCCACATATGGGTGCCTTGTTCACATTACAGGAAGCATGTGCTCCACAGTATGCATAAGTATCACAACTATCTATCGGTTCAGTAATGTAAGTTATCCAACTACGCGTTTGCTCAGTCCATATCAACCGCTGCACCACACCGGTTGGATCCATATATAACCTTGTTATTACTATACTCTTCACGAGCTTATAACTATAGTACGCAGCTGTCTCATTCAACACAAATTCATAATCGTAGAATGGGTTCGGGTTTAAATTAGGGGCACCAGTAAATCGTATACCATTCCATGGTCCCATTCGAAACTCGATACCTGATCCCTTTGTCAGAACCATCTGTGGAAATCCATTTGTATCTACCTTGCATGAATAAATACCCGGAGAAGGATCATCGGGGCTAATCCAAGACGTTAGATGTGAATCAAAACCAGATCTTACTCCCATCAACATGCCTGCAAGTAGGTTATCAGTAGGATAATCGAAACTCTGCCAGAGGTAACTATCCAGGTTGCCATCCTTTGCATCATTCCTTACAACAAGATTTCCTGAATCCAGAAGCTGTGCGACTGGATTGATTCCAGACCCTGATGAGTTTCGAGTGGAAGACCATATTTCGCTTCCATTACTATTCTCAATTATAAGAACTCCCTGGCCAGTAAGCCTTAAAACACCTAAGGAGTCAATTAGAGGAGATACTCTATTGGCCACCCATACAACAGTCCTTGGAGAAATATTATGGTACCACATTGCAAGATACCATCGCGATGAATTACCCAATCCGAAGAATCCTAGCTCAAAGTTTCCATTATCAGAAACTATAGTCTTGTTGTTAGTTATGAGATCTTTTGTAGTTATTGTGTTTGGTATACTGGCAAATTTTGCTACGTCAAAGGAACAAAAGGATAATACAACAATGAATCTCCACCTCACCATGTTATTTTGCTATAAAAGGAAAAAAGATCAAACAGAAGTAAGATGAATTTAGTACACAGAACAGGAAGCTCACAGCTAAGAATTATATATATTCTTAATCATACTTGATGCAATAAAAAGAAAATATCCATTGACTTGCTATGTCTACATCACCAATAAGAAGACTAGAACTTAAAACAACCTCCAAGGGGCCTACTGAGGCTGGATTTCTCACATGATTAATGATTTTCATTTCTAATTTTCACAGTGACAACTCTTGGCCATTTGATCTGTTTTGTTCGTTCTTGTGGGAGGTAGGGACCAGACTATTGACAAAAATACACGATGACTTTGAACAGGAAAAAGATGGGATTCTTCCACAGAAAAGATAAAAATAAGAACGAATGGACGGTTCAAAAGTTTTGGAGTTAATATCATATAGAAAATTAATGCTTCTGTTCCCAAGCTGTTTGAAGGCCGACCATGATACAAGCATGTGCACTGATCGTTCTACCATGAAGTAGAAAAAGCGAGTTCAGCAGTAATTTCAGACAAACATTATCTTCTGATCGCAAATGTGGAATCTAAAATCTGGATTTTTATGATTCGAGTCTTAGTGGTAGTAGACTTCAATCTGCCCAACATCATCCAGAAAACAGTTGCATGATTTCAGGACCATCATTAAAGAATGTTACTACTTACTTGAGAGTCATTTCATTAATAACCCTACATCTACCGACCTGAGAGCATTTCATCAATGACCCAACAATTATAGGATGTTTGACAATTGTCTGTAACATGAATTTTCTCTCTCTCTTTTTTAGTAAATCTAATCTATATGAATCCCATTAAAGCACTATTAAAGCAGAATTCAACGTGTTTAATATGTTTTCGAGAATGGACTCTCTCCCACAAGTCCATAAATGGGCCTCATGTAAAGAGGAACTAATATGCATTTGAATAGAAGAAGTTTTGTACTTTTATAGTAGAAATTTGGAAAAAATATATCGAGTATAAATTTGGAAAAAATATATCGAAATAGTGCGTTCTTAAAAAATTTTATGAAACTTATTATTTTTTTTTAACTTCGAGTGTGCCTTCCTATATTGTAGAAAAGGCACATAAAGGGATTGCACCTTCCTTACAAAAAGGGATTACACCTTATGAAAGAACATGAACATGCCTTTAGTGTTGTTAGGAAGGTGTGTAGGAGAATCGCGCCTTCCATTCAATATATATACTCTTGTTTTGCCTTCTCCTTTCATTTGCACCACTTTCAAACATTAAAAACTTTGAAAACCTCTAATATTCTGCTTTGAAGCGATAACTTGACCTTATTTTCTCTCTCCGAATAGCAGTATTTTCAACAATATTGTATGTAACTATCTACCATCTTTATTTCGTAATAATTTTTTAAAATTTTTAATTACATTGTATTTATAGCTATATTTATGTTGTATATGTAAAATGTAGTTATATGATAATTTTTGTAGTATCTATATTTTCATAATATGCATGTTTAATTGTGTTTATTATTCTTAATTTTGTGTTATATATAATTTTTATAGTTATATAAGTTGTAGTGGTTACGTAGAAATATATATATGTGACTCGTATATGGTATGTAATTTTATCGATATATTAGTTACGGCACACCGAGAAATGAAATCGTGTGGAAGACTATAGTTATAGTGTGAGATAAATTGGTCTATGTAGAGTGTAATTATATGGGTGCGATGATATGCCCCATCGAGATAAATTGTATGTGTGTAACAAGATGCCTCATTGAAAAACAATGTTGTGTGGGAGCAGGCAAGTTATAATGTGAAGTTATAAAATTTGATAAAATATTCCACTGAAAAGTAAAACTATGTAGGTGCGATAAGACGCTCCACCGAAAAGCGAAATTGTGTGGATGTGATGAGATGTCTCATCGAAAAACGAAATCATATGGAAGCTTACAGTTATAGTACGAATTTATAGAATGTGATAATATGCTCTACTGAGAAGAAAAATTGAATGGATGCGATAAGACGCCTTACTGAGATGAAATTGTGTAGGTGCGATAAGATGCCCTACTGAAAAACATATTCATATGAGAGTTTACAGTTATATTATGAATTTATAGAATGTGATAAGATACCCTAACGAAAAGTAAAATTGTATAGGTGTGATCACATGCCCTATCGAGATGAAATTATGTGGATGCGATGAGACACCCCACCGAAAAACATAGTAATGTGGGAACTTACAGTTATATTGTGAATTTATAAAGTGTGATAAGATATCTTACCGAGAAGTAAAATTGTGTGGGTGCGATGACACGCTTCATCGAAAAATGAAGTCGTGTGGGAGCTTATAGTTATAGTATGAAGTTATAATGTCCTATCGAGAAATGAAATTGTATGGGTGTTGCAAACCATGTAAAATCGTATGGACTTTACTGATTTTGTTATTCATGATTCAACAGATTGTTAATAGCTAATTATGTGAAGATAATTGTGTATGCGAGTGGGAATATTGTAAATGGAAGTAACGGTCCACAATATGATAGGGACCTAGTAAAAAAGTTAAAGATAAGGAAGGATTCCAATTATCACCATTTTCTCCAACGGATTTGTGCGAGTATCGAAGTTAATCATTGTGGGGTTGAGTTTGTTCATCGACATCCTTATTATTATGAGGGAGGTGTTTTATATTCTCTAATAGCCATTACAGATGATGATGATGTAAAAAAATTTATAGAAATGACCGATGTGTTTGGAGAAAACCAGATCAAGAGATATATGTTAGGGTTTCCAGTCAACCTAACAGGACTATTGCTGATAGAACTTTACAGGTTAGGTCTTCTAGTACTTTTCAACCTCATGTGCAGCAAGCTAATGAAGATAACTTTATGTATAATGAACCAGAAACTTATCTAGTTGAAGACCCCACTTTTGGTGAGTGTGGGGTGGATGAAGATGCAATTGATACAGAAATAGGTTCAATCTTACAAGATGACCTAAGCTGTGACCCTGTTGAACATATGATTCCAATAGGACTTAGAATTGATGTTGAAGGGGAGCATGTGGGGGTTAAATATAAAGTAGATGATGAAATTGTGAAGGTTGAAAACACTGTAGATTATGCGGCCACGTCAGAGTATATATTGAGCAGCATTCCATCCATACCTTAGTTTACTGTTAGCTAGGGAATTGGGATGGCTTCCCAATATAATCAGTCTGAGATGTTGACATCCCATGTTAAAGATTCAATTCTGTATATGAATATTGGTGGTGATAGTGGTTATGTGGAATTCGAGGAGGAGATGGAGGCGGAATATAGTAGTCAGGTTGACGATGTGGATTTATTTGTTGGATAATGCTTTAGTACGAAGGATGAGCTTATTGACTCCATCAAAAGATATCACATTAATAACCATTATGACTACCACATTGATCAATCAAAACCGAACCTATGGTTCGTTTATTGTAGAGAGAAGGATAATGGATGTAAGTGAAGGCAAAGGGCATTGTATAAAAGTTTAATGGGGCTGTTCCTCATAACAATTCTTAAGGCTCCACACACTCGTGTTAACCCCGATGGGATGTAGGACTATAGACAAATAGATAACAGACTTATGGCTAATTGCTTCATCACTAATGTTAAAGAGAATTCTGATATAAAGATTGTAGACATGTAAGCAAACATTTTAAACATGTTTGTTATAATGTGACTCGAAAGAAAGTTTGAGATGTAAAGATAAAGGCTATGGAGATGGTATATGGCAATTAGGAGAAAGCATACAACGAGCATCCTATTTTGTTAAATGCAACCAAGATATTAAATCCTAGCACTAAGGTGGTGTGGGGATAGAGAGGATCCCTTGAGCCTGGTATTTCAATAATGAAGTTGGTCTTCTGGACATTTGGTCCGTACGCACACGTATTCAGGTATTGTAGACCAGTAGTTTGTATTGATGGCACATTTTTGTATGGGAAGTATGGTCATATACTATTGGTCGCTTGTTCTATGGATGGAAATAACTGTATTATCCCTTTAGCATTTACGCTCATTGATAAGGAGTCCGTAGAGACTTGGGTCTAGTTTCTCAAAAGATTGAAGCAACTCGTTGTGAATGGTTGAGAGGAGATAATTTGCTTAATTATGGATAGGCACGTAGGTATCGAGAATGCACTCGACAAAGAAGAAGTCGGCTGGAAGGAACCATTTATGATTTGGAGATGGTGCATACGGTATGTCGCTTGCAGTTTCAACAAGGCACATAAAAACCAATTGTGTAAGAAGCTTGCTACTGTTGCTGCTATAAGGTACAACTTAGGAAATTTAAATACTGAATTGATTAGATGGTGCAAATTAAGGAGGACGCCCCATCGTAGTTTTTACTGTTTGACAAGAGCAAATGGACGTTGTCTTATGATGGTTTTTATTAGTTCGAATATATGACATCTAACATTGTTGAGAGCTACAATGCCATTTTGAAAGGTTTTAGAGAATTTCCTCTAACTTTGCTCATGAAGAAAATTTTCTATAATTGTGTTGATTATTGAGAAAGAAGAGTCAAATAAGCAAGGGAAGGAATGGACGCGGGACAAATGAATATAAAATATGCTACAAAAAAGCTAAAAACGTGGGTAAGTGAGCTCTAGCACATTCTATCAAGAAATACTGCCATGACAATGAGATATAGGAGGTGAAGATAAGCTGGAGGCCGCGAAGCAAATGGAATGATGAAACGAGGTGGACGAATACATATTGTAGACACAAATAAAATGACGTATTCATATAAGAAATGGCAAATCTATAGGATCCCGTGCTCACATGCAATAAGGGCACTTAATTCTATTCGAGTAACTATTGGTTAGTTTGCATTGGTTACGCGATAGATTTAGCGTTCTTTTTATAGGTACAGATGAGGAGACCATTCGTTGGAACACCCGTGCATACATTCTGCAGTTGTTTGGTAGATTTTTATTTGCGGATAAATCTTCATCCCTCGTTCATATGATGTTCCTACTCATCTTAGAGTATTTCCCATATGCAGCGACATTCAATTGGGGATCGGCTTGTTTGTTTTGATTGTATTGCTAGCTATGTAAGGCAGCATGATTAAGAGCACAAAAAATTAGAGGTACCGCCATAATACTGCAGATATGGTCATGGGATCATTTCCCCTACATTGCACTACGGACTAGGTCCAGCTTTACCATATTGGAGGGCTTACCACTAGTTGCTAGGTGGGTCATATCATGAGACACTATACATCATGCTATGCATGTTATGGATGCATGCTGGACAGCATTTGATTTGCAAATGAGTAGACAGGTATGTACTTCTTCAATTTTTTTTTTGTTGTTGATTTTTATTGAAAAATTAAGCATTATTAATACACTTTCTTTGCAAATGCATTGTAGGTCGTGTGGGAGTTGTACCCGAATGATCTTATTGATATAATACCACCATTTTACAGTACTGGTTGAGCTGTCTAGGTTGCTAAGGTTCCATTAATATGTTTCCACATTGTGGAGTTTTACTTCCTCCACTGTGTTTTACGGCAGTTTAGAGGATTCTAAACAATACTGGTCGACGTTTTTACGAGTGATGAGCTACATTATATCGACTTTAGAGGTATGATAGATATAGATTGGTCGATCGCTCATCAGGGAGACACATTGACCTGGGTAGACCGCCATGTATGGGTTGTTAATATTCAGGGACTAAGAGGTGTCAATCCAACTTATCATGACTAGTATAGGGATCATACACATCGATATATTACCCATCATGGGGCTGTGATGGGATACTTGGTAAGGTTTCCTTCAATTTATCTCATTTTATTTTTTCCCAAAGCAATCTATATGAATAAAACTTGAACTATTTCATTAACCGTAGGCAAATACTCTTCGTTGGGTGAGGTTAGTAGATGATGTCCATGCTGCTCATCATATCATTGATGGTGTGCTTTACTATATCGAGGAGCACCGCAGTTTGATATTATTTCCCGACCAGCTAGCTGAACTCGCTCCTATATCTACCCTTCTATTGCGTGCAGGGCCTAGAGTTCATATGAAAGGCCATCGACCAGCACAAACATGTGATTGGGGACATGATGCTGATTTTATGCCATCGGGATCTTACCATTCCATCGACTTAGGTGAAATTGGTAGTAGTGTATCATCTGCTTATGCCTTCAGTTCAAGCCATACCTTTTTTGAGACTCTTAATGCTTGCATGTGAATGTATTCGCAATCAATACCGCCAACTCCTTGTAAACGTCATATAGGATGGCCTTAAATAGTATACATAGAGGAGGCCGACACCCGATTGCCTCCATCACCTCCTACTCCAGTTCCTCATATAAATTTCGTTGATACTCCTTTACAACTATTTGAGCCTCAACCATGTGAGCCTCAGTCATTAGAGGGTCCATTCACTCGTAGACTATCATTATTAGCTCGTTTCAGAAAACAATTAATTAGATCTAGGAAGTAATTATAAATAACTATATTTGTATTACTTAATTTAATTGTTATGTATTTTCGACATTTATTATTTACTGTGTATATGGTTTTTATAAATTATTTTTCATATTATATTGCTATTTCCTTAATACTAATTGTTTATTGTATATATATATACATACATACTTATTTTTTATACTATAGCTGCTTTTAATAGGTTTAGTTAGTAAATCAGTTAGTAAATCATTTAAGCTGACCTGTTACATTAATACTTTTAGTAGGAAGTATACTTAATGAGAGGTAATATAAAGTCTAAATTTAACTTAAGATCGGAATTGACAATTAACTTGTCATTTTTAAAGTATTTAGCCAATAATAGTTTTAAGTATCAACTAAATGTGCATAGTAGTGACATCGAAGACACGTGCTATTGGATACTAAAGGCGCATGAAAGGATCCTGTATCTATATAATAGCTTGACTATTAAAATAAAAAAATAAGAAAAATAAAATAAACCGAAGGCGTGTATGGGGTGTACTTTTCTTGGACACTGAAGGCATGGATATGGAGCGTGCTTTTTTTGGATACCGAAAGCATACAACTTCTTTGCGCCTTCCTTAGATCTTGGAAGGTGCACTCTCCAAGTACGCTTTTAGTTATAAAAAACGATGAATAGTGGAGGCGTGCATTTCACTATACTAGTTTCATAAAATTTTCCAAGAATGCACCATTTCGATATATTTTTCCTAAATTTGTACTATAGAAGTACAAAACTCTTGAAGAGACAATAGGAAGATGCTAATCCAAAGTCTGTGTTCCACAACCCTTTGGTGAGCGGCTGATAACTTGGTTTTTTGTCACCACCCCGATCCATTGGCCCAGCCTTAGTGGACTGTGTAATGTCTTCACTAGTCCAAAATTAAAAAATTTAGGATAATTTGATAGCATTTGGTTACGTAATTTTTTTGATACTAGATTGGATAAAATATTTTATTTCATATTTAATTTGTAAATTTGCTTGTTAATCAGATAAAAATTAAGTCGGTGAATTGGATAAAATATCTAAATTTTGCCACATTTGCACTATAGTATAAAAATAAAATTTACTCGACAAAAACGAAAAATATTTTGTATTCTCAAAAATACCTTTCAATATTATAATTTTGAGTTAATTGATATTATTTTTATTAAATATTATAAAAAATTATTTATTTTAGAAAATAAATAATTAAATTTTTAATATAAATTTTATATCTAATATATTATAAATTAAATATAGTATAATAAACTTAATATTGTTTGACGTTTTTTATATTTATTCTGTTGAATTCTTTTGTTGAATACAGTCTACGCGACTACCCTCCACTCCTATCAGGCGCCAGCCATTGGCTCGGGATATGATGCAATACCCCAACGAATGCTATGCGATCCTGTTAGAAGTTTGCTGTGGAACGCACATCTTTATCCGTCTGGAAATATACTACTTCTTATATGGCTGTTTTCAGTAAGATCTATATTTGAGTTAGTACAATTGGTCGTTGAATTTATTAAAATAATAAAAAAAGAATTCTTGATAAATGTTTAGGGCAAACTAATTTAACAAATTAACGAAGAAAAGGAGAAGAATCTTTTTAGTAACAAGAAATTATTCCTATTACAAAAAAAAAAAAAAGAAGAAGAAAAAACTAGTTATTCTAAACTACTGAAAAAGAAACCACAATCCTTGATCGTATTATCTATACTCACCCTAATCCACCTATTAAATGAAGTAGGGTATTGTATCGTACAAGATACGATAAGGACCCGTTAATCCGTACGTGTTAATAAAATATTATTATAAAAATAGAGCAATCCCTTTTATTCAAAAATTCCACACGGTAGCCTTTTTAGCTTTAAACATTAATGTGCTAGACATCTGAATCTAATTTTTCCAGTAAGATCGGTTATGAGGTTAGAAACAATCTATCCAATTGAATCTAACTTTTTTTATTTTTCCTAAAACTCGATCGGGGTTAAAACATGATCATTTTCTATCATTTTATTAGATTTGTAATATGCTGATCCCAAACTTTAGCGTGTTCCATAGCGTTCGTTGCTTGAACGAAATACCATGTGCAAGTCCACTAGACTCGTTTCAATAACACAAAACGAACGGATGAGATTTCTACGGTGGTGACTCTTTCCAACGAGGAAAAGGGAATGGATAACATTTTTTTTTTTTTTTTGGCGTTTATGACTATTTTTCTTTGATGAGGTCAATAACCAAAGAAAATAAGCACAGTTATCATCCTCTTCCACGTTAGAAAGATTTTGTGTTCTAAGTCCTTGGATGACCTTAATGATTTGTTTTCTGCATTAAGATAACAAGGTTTTTTATGTTAAAGTATGATACCAATGTGTGAGTAGTGTTGTATGGATTGTGAGATAGAGTTATATTGATTTATAAAATTAATATAGTGAATATTATCACAATAATGGTTAGATATTTTTTTTAATTAAGTAGTTGAAATTGGCTCGTTAATATTTGTTATCTATAGTTATTGGCTAAATAGAATAAGTTCAAGATGGATTATTTAGAGAATACGAATAACACAATGAGAATATTTTTTAATATGTTTTGATTTAATAGATATGCTTAATGTTTATATCAAATTTATTATCAATTTAACTATTTTTCATTACTATATAACAAATACATAACTACCTTCTTTTAGCTTGAAAAAAAAAAAAAATCAAACATGAATACATGCATAGAGGCATACTAATAGAAAATAGTAAACATGATCATAGTTATTATCATCCATGTTTCTATCTATATATTATTTTAAGCATTAGAAATTTTAGTTAATATTATATAATTAATATATTATTTTCAATGGGGTAATGGGTTTTCCATCAAGTTTTTTTGAAAGCTCATAATTCATTGCAGAATTTTAACGGTTTTTTAGCGATATCTTAAAAATCGTCCACTATTATTGACTTGAGGAGTTTATACTTTCGGTGTGACTTCTTTTAACATTATGTGTATCCGAGGCATAATAAAGAAACAGAGCGCATGGCTTCAGATTTTCTTTGTGCTTTGGAGGTCTTGCTCATTTCTTTGACAGGAAAAATCGAATATATTACAGCAAGGACTATACAATAATCGTTAAAAGCAAAACCATCTACGTTGGAAACTGAAACTTTAGCGTTTGAAGCTGTACGTATACTATGATTCTATTTCTATCTATAACAATATTTATTGTATATATACAATTTGAAATCCAAGCGTCCATGAAAATTAAGATACAATATGATTACAGGAATCATATTTCAAGGCAATCAAATCGAAAATATGCAGAAGTTTGCGTCCTCTAACGACCAGACAATACTGTCATTGAGATTTCATTTGCTGACCATGATTGAGCTGGAGCTGAATCTGCAACAGGCTTCCTTCCAGTGAAAAATCCAGGTTCATTTGGAGCAGGCAGTACACCGTCACTTCCCAGCATTAGAAACACAGATGACATGGTTGGTCTATCCTCAGGCAATCTTTGCACGCATAGAAGAGCCACATGGATTGATCTCAAAACTTCAGATATATCATATGAATCATTCTTCACAAACTCATCAAGAAGTCCCAAGGATCTATACTCCATGAACAATAGCCATGCCTAACCAAATCGAAAATTTTCTTGTTAGTTATGTGTGTCATTGCCTTACATGGTTTAAACCAATGAGAAAGATTGAGATTTACATGCCCGAGCAGATTGTGGCTGTGTCCTGAATGCATAAATCCTCTGTTTCTCTTCCCACTCACTGTCTCCAACACCAAAACACCATAACTATAGACGTCCGACTTTACAGAAAATACCCCATCGATGGCATACTCTGGAGACATGTAGCCACTGAAGGAATTTATGAACTAGAAATCATTATCTTGCATAGCGAGCAGTTTGAGATACATAAATTGTAATGACCAAAACAACTTACTATGTTCCAACGACCCTATTTGTATTTGCTTGAGTCTCTTTTCCTCCAAAACTTCTAGCTAGGCCAAAATCTGCAATTTTGGGATTCATTTCATCGTCTAGAAGAATGTTACTCGCTTTAAGATCTCTGTGGATGATTCTTAGTCTAGAATCGTGATGAAGGTAGAAAAGTCCCCTAGCTATCCCATTTATGATGTGAAAGCGCATTTTCCAATCAAGCTGCCTCCGTTGTGCAGGATCTGCCAAGAAGAAGACGTCGCCATCATTTGTTTACATGAGCATACAAGAAAAAACTACAAAATTCAATGAGAAATCAGGTGAATGCTAGTTTATTGAGGGAAGGCATCGGTTTTCCTTCTGTTGCCGTGATGGCTATTATGATAGGTTAGGTTCTACATAGAGTGTCAGCAGATCATGATATGATTCTAATATACTAGTGTAGACTCCTATCCATTTTCAAATGTTCTTTCCTAAAAAGGATTTATTTGGTATCACATGGGATTCTTAAGCACGGAAAGCATACATTCTTTCTATAAGCTTAAATTATTAGATCAACCGGTTGTGGAACTTAATTCAATAATGTACCAAAAGAGAAAGTCCTGACTTTGAATCCTATCATTAACCTTATAAATCAGCTAGACATGGAATTAAATTTGACAAGCATCATTACAACTTGATGCTATATATGTCGTTTCTCAGTTTTTGCCCGTAGTTGATTGAGGTTTGCATGTATTGGACCTGTAAAACAATACACAGTGAAGGGATGCCGAGGGGTTGTCCAACGTGACTACTTCGATAATTAAGTTAACAATACGCTTTTTGTGGAAGAGAATACTAAGTACACAAGCTTAGAATGTAGAGTTTGTAGAAAGGGTTATCGTTGGGTAGATGTTTGATATTTATAGTAGAGTAGAGCCGGCTGTTGGAGATTAGTTAGCGGGAGAGATATTCTCCCGTAAGTGTGGGAGAGTAGAGATGTCTTATCCGACATGTCTCTAATATTTAGGACGTAGTTGTTTTATCATTTTTTTTTTTTGTAATTTATGGCCATTACAGTTCTTCATTGGCCTGAGCCACTAAGAGCTAGGCTTGAGGCCTGAGCCACTAAGAGCTAGGCTTGAGGCCTAAGGAGGCGAGCCTAAGGAAGCACGGCTTGATGGATTTGGTTGGGCTTGAGATATTCCTGCCCAAAGCACTCTGTTAACACTTGCCCCCCTCTCCCCCCGCAATCTCATTATCGAGGAAGAGGCAAAGAAAAGGAATATATAGGCTACTTAGACGTGATCAATCCGACTTTAAGAAGTTTGATTCGATACCATGATGTCGACGTGATGAGGTTGTAGATCCAAAGTGATGGATGATCCAAGGTGAAAAGACCCAAAGTGGTGAGTCATCTTAGGTAGTGGTCTGCCAGTCTAAAAGTGTCTAAGGCTAGGTAGGCAGGGTGCTAAAGTGCTCTAATGTTACGAATTGGTCTGCTTAAACAGGGCCTGATAGGGATCTAGCAGACATAGGTGCGCCATGTCTTCGTAACGTCGACCAGGTGCAAATCAGATGGGCTTAGAAGAAGCTTCCTATTAAAGGGACTTTCAAAATGCAACTTTTGCCTACTTATATTCCATGCATTAAATGCAACGTAACAGGTTTCGTGTTACAGTAGACTAGCGTGTAGCTACATGCTTTCTTCTCTTTTAAAGGTGGTCGTTCAATCGAGTTACTTTCCATATATCTACTAGGCAGTATTCTAAGGGATTCGTGTTTATATGTATCTCCATAACCGCTCGTGTGGCTTCCTAAGCGGTTTTCCTATAAATAGGAGAATTGCAAAGAGATAATGCTTTTCTGCAATCTTTTTGCTTAGTTGTCATAATTTCTACATTCACGTTTGAACTCTCAAACTTTCTTCAGAAGCTTCAATTTTTTCTTTTCAAGAATCACAATTATGTCTACCAACAGGGGTGAGGCTAATCCTTCTTCGTTAGAACTTACCTCTAGTTTAGATTCTACAAGGAGTGATCCTCCTCGAGCGTAGGTAGGTAAAGTGTCATCACTAGGACAACTCAACCAACCTATGAGGATGGCCGTAGAAGTGTTAGATCAGACTAAAATCATTAATGCCATCCCCAAAGACGTGTATGCGGATTGCCTTTCACCAAGGATTTATTTTACGCTCCTGGTACGGGGAAGGGGTTGAAAGTAAGGATTTTGCCCCCAGCTAAGTCATCAGCAACTTCCTCGTGGAGGCAATGTTCGGGTGGCATATTAGGTTACAACGTAGGGACTTACCCTCACCTTACCTTACTAGGTATAAAGATGATTTGTCCTTGGACGGAGGGCTTATTAGCCTTGAAATGGAGGCTAAACTTTCTAGCTAGCTCATCAAAGAAGTTGATCAAATTATCAGGGAGGTGGTTAAACCACGTCTATGTTACCTTCCTTAGCGTGTTTAGGAAGGCTTTGGATAGTATGGTATCTTCATAACCATGAAGGTTCATAAGGGTACGGAAGTAGAGGAAATGGTCATCGGGATCACTTGTGTCATCATATTGGTCTAAGGATGGAAGTTTGTCGTTGAGGGGTAGTACTTCATCTTGGACACCCTTGGTGAAGGGGGTCCTGTTGCTAGCGACCAGCTTGATGTGGCTAGTAGGCTTGCTTCCTTGCTGCTAGGAGAGCTACCTTACCATCGTACGAAGCTTATTTAGGTTGGCATCATCTACCGGGTGAGCTTGTTGTATAGCTGAATGAGCCTGAACTCCTTGTGATTCGACTTCCTACCAATTGCTAGCTAGAGCTTGGTCGTAGGTAGCCACAAACCTTGCTAGCTGCTGTCGTAGTAGCAGATCGGGTTGTTGATTCCTTCCATTGTGTAGTTGTTGTTGGATGTTGTCCCACCCAGTGTGGGCATCTAAAGCTTCGAGGTGGTGAGTTTATTCACTGCAGTACTTTGCTTCGTCTAGGCAAGCTCGGACCTCCCTGTTTTGCTCAACATACTGCTCAACCAGGTGCTCCAAGTGCTCCAGGCATTCTTCCAACATAGCTATTGGGAGGGACTGGTTGCCTTTAGGTTGGTTGTTCAACAACTGTTGATTTCTTTGCTCGTTGCGCTGAGACATGATGTAGAAAGGCTTGATGTGAGTTATGTGTTTGGTGTGTTTTGGATTTTGGGTGTAGGAATTCTTTTTTCCTACAGATGGTGCCAAATGTCATTCTTCAATTCTTACCGGTAGTTGATTGAGGTCTGCATGTACTAGGCCTGCAAAATAATGCACAGTGAAGAGATGCCGGGGGGTTATCTAGCATAGCTATTCTGATATTTAAGTTAGCAATAGGTTTTTTGTGGAATAGAATACTAAGTGTATAGGTTTAGAATGCAAAGTTTATAGAAAGGATTACCATCAAGTAGATATTTGGTATTTATAGCGGAGTGAAGTTGACCGTTGGAGATTAGTTGGTGAGAGAGATATTTTCCTGCAAGTGTGGAAGAGTGGAGCTATCATGTCTAATACCTCCCTAATATTTAAGATGTGGCTGATTTATCCTTATCTTGTAGTTTATGGTCGTTACAGTTCTTCATGGGCCTGGGCCACTAAGAGCTAGGCTCGAGATCTATAAAGCGAGTTTAAGGAGGTAAGGCTTAATGGATCTAATCGGACCTAAGAAGTCCCTACTCAAAGTACCCTATCAATAATAACCTTGGGACAAAATCAAAATATAATGCTCTATGAAATACATGAAGGGCAATTGATATTGAGCGATATAATAATGCATGGATGCAAGGGGGTTGGGTGGGGTGAGCAAACCAAATATAAACATGTCCAAGCTTTTATTGGACATGTATTCATAGATCAACATTTTTTCTTTCTGGATGCAGCATCCAAAAATCTTCACAAGATTTCTATGTTGAAGCTTGGCAATGTAGGAAACTTCATTCTTGAACTCGTCCATCCCTTGCTTTGAATTAACAGAGAGCTTCTTCACTGCTATCTCTTGACCATTGCTTAAGACTCCCAGCAAAACCATTATGGCAAACATTTGACTTCATACTTAAAATTCCTCATAAACCACAAGAACTGAAACATTGTGTAAATAAGCATGCAATTTTTTACGAAGTTTACCTTATAAACAGGTCCAAAGCCACCTTCTCCAAGCTTGTTTTGGGTGGAAAAGTTATTGGTGGCATTAGCTACTGTTGCCGAGTCATACAAATGCAAATCTAGCTCTTTCTCATTGCTTTCAGCAGATTGGACTCCCAAAATAATTTCCTTACGTGCTGCAAAACACAGTTAAGAGGGAAAAAAGTTAAATCCGTTGAATTGAAGGAGCACGCAAAGATTAAGAAAAGACATACTATAACAATATGCTAACAATACCATCACCATTCTTCCTCCACTTTTTGAGGAAATACATGGCAAATGCGAATCCAAAGATGATAATTGCTGTTGCCAATACTAAGCCTGCAGTCAATGCCCTCTTCTTTTCGTTGTGTTCAGAAAGGCCTAGGAACAAAATTGTCACAACACAAAGCAGATTGCATTACAATGGCTTAATCAAATCAGAAACAATCACCTATTTGAGTATGCAAAATCCCAGAATTTATTATTTAATCTTTGTGTTGAAAGTACATCTTAATTCTGTTAACCAATAAGTATAAAATAAGATTGTTTCTTATAAAATTTGAACTTTTAGATCAGCAAGTTATGGATTGAAACTTATCTAATGCAATCAATACCTGGTTCTGAGGCAGACATTCTAATATAGACATCTTGCCCATTTTCATTGTATTCCTTGATGTCATGAAGTTCTCCGAACCAAAGCAAGCATCCACTTCCGTCTGAAATGTTTAAAGTAGAATATGCCATACAAGAACAGTTCTTTTTGCAATTTATCCCACAATCATGCAAATTTAAACTCTTGCTATACCATGAATGCTTCGTATCTGGCAATTTAATGTTAGAATACTTCAAAAACTTGTCTGTTCTGCATTCCAACTGCTTCTTCCTGGCACATCCATTTGAAAACTTTACCATTTCCCATTCTTTGGGAAACTTCGGTTCAAACCCCTTTAAACACTCGCACACAGATGCCTTGTTCACATTACAGGAAGCATGTGCACCACAGTATTCATATGGATAAGCATCACAACTATCCATCGGTTCAGTAACATAAGTTGACCAAGCATGTGTTTGATCAGTCCATATCAACCGCTTGACCACACCAGCCGGATCCAGATATAACCTTGTAATTACTCTACTATGATAACTAAAGTACATAGCTGTCTCATTCAACACAAAGCCATACTTGTAGTATGGGTTTGGGTTTAAGTTAGGGGCACCAGTAAATCGGATACCATTCCATGGTCCTAATCGAATCTTGATATCAGATTCCTCTGTCAACAACAGCTGTGGAAATCCATTTGGATCAATTTTGAATGCATAAAGACCTGGAGAAGGATCATCACGGCTACTCCAAGATGTTAGATACCAATCATAACCTGAGCTCACATTCCTTCCTAACAACATGCCTGCAAGTAGGTTATCAGTAGGATAATCAAAACTCTGCCAGAGAAAGCTCTCTAAATTACCCACCTTTGCATCATTCCTTACAACAAAATTTCCTGAATCCAAAAGCTGTGCAATCGGATTGATTCCAAACGTGGATGAGTTTCGAGTGGAAGACCATATTTCGCTTCCATTACCATTCTCAAGGACAAGAACTCCTTGGCTAGTAAGCCTTAAAACACCTAAGGAATCAGTCAAGGGGGACTCTCTGTTGGCCACCCATAACACTGTCGTGGGAGAGATGTTCTGGTACCATATTCCTAGATACCATCTCGATGAATTACCTGGTTGGAAGAATCCTAGTTCAAAGTTTCCATTATCAGAAACTATAGTCTTGTTATAAGTTAGAGGATCTTCTGTAGTTATTGTGTTTGGTACGCTAGCAAGTTGTCCTATGTTAAAAGAAGAAAAGGATAAAACAATAATGAAACTCCATTTCACCATGCTGTTTTGCTCCAAAAAGAACAAAGATCAAACAGAAACGAGATGAATTTGGTTCTTGGAACCGGCAGTTCATATCTAAGAACTATATTTATTCTTAGTCATATTTGAAGCAATAAGAAAAATCTCCATTGACTTGCTATGTCTATATCACCATTGTGAAGACCAAAACTGAAACATCATCCAACTCCTAGGAGCCCCACTAAGGCTGAATTTCTCACAAGACATGATTTTCATTTCGAATTTCTTAGCGTAATGTCGACTCCGAAGTCTAAAATACTGTGGAAAACAGCGTGCCCCATATATAAGTAAATGATTAGTACTACATGGCAGATCTCAAAATATAAAGTTGTACTTCTTAAAGTTTTCCAGCCGTTTGATCCGTATATTTTTCAATGTACCTTACCTCCTTCTACACATATTTGTTTTATATCTTTATTGTATACTAACCTTTTTATTTTCAGCCAAATTTGCAATGATGCCCTTAAGCTATTGGTCAGCTGTGAATAGACTTCTAAGCTTTTAAAATATGGTTTGAACTATTATAAGTTTTGAAAATGTACAAAGAACTCTTGAAGCATTGTCAAAACTCTCTAACTTTTTGGGTGTTAAGATTGTTTGTAGGTTATTTTTAATGTTATCACATTTATAAAAAGCTTTATAACTACTTTTTTTACTTCACCTATGGCCTATGTCTAAAACAATACCAAAATCATGCTGAAACATTGAGACAACACCACCCTTTAAGTGATTGACAATTGATAGTATTTCCTTAAACTATAAATCACGTCACGTCCAACAGGATGCTCGAGTCGTGATAACCCGCTATGAATATTCTTGGGAAAAGAAAACTCCCGCTCTGGGTATCTTAACTCACATCGACTACAATGAAAGAGTACCATAAACTATGACAGATAAATATTATTGTACTACTTACCCTTCATTAGTCTAACAAAGATCCTTAATATTACATCAAAATGCCCTGGAGGTTCACAAAGTGCATGAAGAATGTCCACGACGCAAACAAATATTACGTTGAATTATAAAAGAATAAAAGTTGGGTAATCTTCTAGGCCTTTCCTCTGCTCACCTATCCCGCTCCCGTCAAAAGTGAGAAACCTTACCCGGGTAGTCTCTTGCTAGTAATACGAATAAACATACAAGGGCTGCTCAATAAGCAGAAAACTCTCGATGCCAAATCGAGCAATACGAGCACGTACAAGCAACTTTCTATGCACAAGCAAATATAAGCAATGCAATCACACGGAGTTTCCCGTAATCACCATGAGTATACGTTATAACCGCTTTAATACTCTATTCTCTTCGTGTGGCATCCTCATTTCTTGGTGTTGAGCATGGAAATTTTGCTCTCTTTCCTAAACCTTTATTCATACTTGTTGTCTCAAGATCTTTGTTGATATAGATTGAACTTTACACAAATAGAAAAGCCTGCAAAATAGAGCACAGTGAGAGAGTACCGAGGAATTGTTTAGTATGACTACTTTGATGTTTAAATCAATTAAGTATTTGGAGAATACGAATGCTTGAGAGCAATAAGAAAGCTTGAAAGTATCAAGTAGTTTACCATTGGATGATAGTCTTATATTTATAGAAGAGTGGTGCTGGTAGTTGGAGAAGAGTTAATGGGTAAAGCCATATTTGCAAGTGTAAAAGAGTAAAATCTTGATGCCCGATGTATTCCAAATATGTAGGAGGTGGTTGCTTGATTTAATCTTTTAGCTTTATTTAGAGTTTTTTAGCCGTTAAAAGTCTCTTATAATTGAATAAGCCATGTTATAGGCCTAAGCTGAGGGTGGCTAGTCATAAGTTGTGAGCCATATTAAGTCGGGACAAACTTAAGGAGTCTATGTCCAAAAGGCCCTATCAACACTTGCGTCCCCCGCTAACCAGTGCATAGTCTCATTGCCGTAGTAAAGGTGAAGAGAAGGGAAAGATGGGCTTCTTAAGCATGTGGTTGATCTAATCTAGAGGCGTCTATGTTAATGTTGCCGTATCGATGCAACGATAATGGAGTTTTGGGCTAACGAAAGGTTGAGGTGAAGATGTTCGAGATGGTGAAGGTTGAGGTGAAAATATCTGGACTGGTGCAAGGCCGAGTAGGTGCAACATATCAAAGTAGACTATCTTTAGGGTAGAGGTCAATATGACAATTTCAAAGTGGAATATGAGAGGTTCGAGTAGTTGACCCTCTATCAAGTCAGGGTAGAGTAGTAGTTGACCCTTTATCAAGTCAGGGTAGAGTAGTAGTTGACCCTCTATCAAGTCAGGGTAAAGTAATAGTTAGCCCTTTGTCAAGTTAAAGTAGAGCGTGTGTATGCCAAGCCAAATGTGCAATTTGAGGTAAGGAATCTAAGGCTTGAGGCATGCGCTTGGAGTCGAGGCAAAAATATGATAGGTTATGTGCCTTAAGGTAAATTCGTAGAATAAAGGTGTTGAGTAGACTAAACTAAATTGAGTTAATCAATGCTTGAGCAGATACACTATGTTTGATCCAAGGCATAGTGCTGTTGGAGTACCAAATAAGTCTTCTCATAGAAGTTGAAGGAGTCTCGAGGAAACTTCCTGCGAAAGTAACTTTTCGAATTTTTACTTTATCGTGCTAGTTTTCAATGCATTTAATGTGATGTGATAGATATCCTGTTACAACAAATTTACGTGCAGTTGCATGTGTTTTGTCTTTCGAATGTGGCTGTTTGATCAAAACTACGTCCATGTGTTCGCATCGTAGCATTTCAAGGGATTTGTGCTTATACGAATCCTTATGACTGATGATATGCTTTCCAACGTGTTTACTCTATAAATACAACAATTGCTTAAAGAGAGTACCTTTTCACAATTGCATAACCGCATCGCTTTCTCTCTTTTCACTAACCTTTTTCAAAACTTACTCTTGCAAACTTTTCTTCAAAGTTCATTCCTTTTTGCTTCATTATCGATCATGCCAACCAATATAGGTGAGATACCATTAGATGCATCAAAATATAACATTACTAACTATGAGGCCACGAGAAGTGATCCTCCCCTTAAAGGAAAGGACAAAGTCACGTCATTGCAATTGGTCGATGCTACTATGATGGTAGTAGAAGCCTTGGATAGGACAAGGCTCATCAATGCCATCCTAAGGGACATTTATGTGTACATTCCCTTACTAGAGGCCAAAGATTTGTTCACCGCGCCTAGGATAGGCAAGGGTCTAAGCAGTCAAACCAGTAAGAGTAAGGCTTCTGCCCCTAACTAGGTCCTAAGTAACTTCATAGTTGGACTAATTCCAAGTTGGGTGGCATAAGTACCAAAGAGGAGAAGGTGCCCTTGTTGGCAGGGAAGTTCTTTGTTGTGTTCAAGAAGTGCCTACAGTATCGACAGTGCCTTTCTCTGAGCAATTTTGAGAAGGAGCTCTTTAATTTCTATCGGTGCGGTCTGGAGTAAGTCTTTCCCAATGGGTGGAGGGTATAAAAGGCCTTCCAGGGGCTTTGTCAATACCTAGTAATAAGGGCTACTTCTCAACTCTCCAACCATTTTTTACATGTAGAGGAGTTTGAGTAGGTGGCTGTACTTTTAGCTTCGTTTAGGGAAGAAGCTATTCTATAGCCTTATAGGTTCTATTAAGGGTTAGTAGGATGACTACCTAATGGTTAAGCTGCTAGAGGAGGCAAACTTCTGGACAAGATGGATTGAATTAGTCTAAAGTGAGGCCTAGAAGGAGCTTGGGCCTAACGATACCGAAGCTGAGAGGGAGATTCAATCCTTCAAGTTCCTTAGGTAGGGGAGTAATCTTTCTTGTCCATGATGGTCACAGCGGAATTGGTGAATGGTAGTGCTTTGTATTTTGTCTTTGTTTTTTCTTTTTCTTGACCATTCGTTTGATTCTTCTGATGATGCATCACTTGGCTAAGTCAAAGCTGACCACGAAGGCCTCAGACCTTAAATGTAAGGTTGTATGGCTGAGGTCAGGGATTAGGGAGACTGGTAGGGTTGAGTCAATGACTCTACCTTAGGGATTCCTCGTAGTTCCCAAGTAGAACCATTGGTTGCTGAGCCTATAAGTATGGGTCTTCCTTCCATTGCCTTTGTCTCCACTTTTAAGCCCATTACTGTAGTAGACGAACCCGCTGGCATCGATGAGTCAAATATGAAGATGCTTGCACCTCCGACAGGGTTAAGGAGGAGGACTTTGAGGTCAGCACTCCATCTGAAGTAACCGAGCAGAAGAGAAAGGCCTCCGAAACTATTGGGGAAGTAGTACTTAAGGCTAAGAAGCAGAAGCCAACAGGGAAGGTTCCCTTAAGCTAGGCAACTTGGTATAAGCAGTCGATGGCTCATCCCTACAGGTGTATTGACAATTAGATTCCTAAGGATCGAGCTGGACTCATTCAATGACGTGACATATGTCCCTAAGAACAATGAGCTCTGCCTTCACCCTTTTGAGGTCGAAAACAAGAAGGCCAAAGGGAAGCTCCTCAAGTCAAAGTAGGAGATCCGAGGCAACGACATCACATAACTACATTAGACTCTCAACTATTAGGCTTTAATGAGGTCCTACACCTTTGGTGATTAGGCCATCCTCGAGGAGTTGTTGAGGATAGGAGGAGGCGACCCAATAGAGATGGTGGGTCACTTAATCTCACTCATCCGGCAGGTAAGCTTTCACCCCTTTCCATTGATGTTATTTCTTGTTGTCACTAATTTGACCTTAGTTTACGTTTCTTTGTAGTATTATAGCCAGGTATTGTTTTAGCTAAGCAACTATGATGCCCTGCAAAAAGAGGTAAAGGGCCTTCATACTATGGTGTCCAATGCGTAGAAAGGCCTAAGGGAGGCAGATTCCTCCTCTAATAAATATTTAGAAGTTTGCTAAGGTTAACTAGCACCTGCACCACTCTTATGTATAAGTGGTTGGGTTAAAGGCAAGGCTATAAGATGTAGAATGGAACGAATTGTTGCTGAAGAGAGCACGAGGGATACCGATGACCTGAAGGCTCGGCTTAATGATAAGAAAAGGACTAAGGCTCAACTCTTGCAAAGGCTATACAAAGAAAGGAGAGTTAGGGATGAGCTCGAGAAGGAAAAGGTTAAGCTGAAGGCATCAGTCTCCCAATTGCAGACCGAGTGGGCAATGAAGCATCAAAGTGCAATAGTGCCAAAGCTACATCCCTAGAGTTGGTTGGTTAGAAAGTTAGGTTAGAACGACTAATCTAGGAACTCAAAGGAAAAGCTTTGGAGATGGAGGAGATCATCTCTAAAATGGAGAACGGGGAAGTTCTCAGTAACACTACTGCTAGGAAAGCCATCGCTAATCTTCAATTGACAGAGTATTAGTTATAAGAGCGAAAGGACATCTCCATCGAGTGCGCTCGCTATACAAAGATAGAGGTGCTTTCCCATTTTCCTAAACCAAACATAAGCTTAGGGCTGCCTAAGTGTGAAAGAAAGAAGCTGCTTAAGCAGCCATCAAGGTTTAAAGCTCCCCTTCTACTGCTAAGTCCAGATAAGGCACTTTTGCATATGATTTTGCCCATGTAGCTTAGTAGGAGATCACCCCTAATGGTGCTTCTCATGGTGATCAAGTTCGAGGTGATCTTCTTATTGACTCCAATTAGTAGCTTTCAGCCCCTTCTAAGGCTAAGTCTAGTCATCTCAAGGTCCATCGACAAACTAGCCTTCCGAATAGATTGAAGCATCAGATTTTTCAAAACTACTGGAGTTTGCTGATTTGAGACAGTAGTTGTCCCTTTCCTTTAGTTCTTATACCCCAAGTCGGGATGTTGACCTTAATCTTATACATCAACTTATTAATGGAACTTAAATTTATTTATGTACTCTATTATGTACTTTGGCTTTTATTGAATATTTTTACCTTCTCGTTCGGTTCATTGTAGCATGGTTTGATAGTGTACAAGGGGTGTTATCCCTTGCCTAAGCTATTTTAGGGGGTGTGCGTATCAAGTTGGCGACTTTTCAACCTACCCAGTTAGTAGGAGTACCTTAGGGTAAGGGGTGTTTCCCCTTGCTAAAGTTACTCAAGGGAGGGTCAGGTTGGTGGTGTTTTGACCTGTCTAGTAGGTAAGAGTTCCTTTGTGTAAAGGTCGTTTCCTCTTATCGAGGTTAGTCATGGGGGGTGAGGTTGGTGGCATTTTGACGTACTTGGTTAATAAGTCTGTTTACCCTTTAAAGGTTAGGACTTGGTGTAAAAGTGAGAGAGAGAGAAGTAATTATAGACAACTCATGAGAAATGAAATTTTTCATTTATAATTTTGAGATAATTTACATGATTATAAATTAATCAAAATAAAGCTGAAGGCATTCCACATGTGCGAAATGAGCTTGTCATCCAATCTCTCTTAGCTATATGCTACATTGTATAAATTTTCTCTAACTCTGACTGGATCTTCTTAATTGGGGGCCAATTTACCCTATCCTTCTTGTGAACCTGTGGCCTTTAGCTTTTGGCAAACTAGGTCGCCAACCTTAAATTTTTTGTGCCTGACCTTCCGATCATAGTATCTGGCTGCTCGATGCTAGTAAGCAATTACCTAAGTCGTAGTGAGGTCTTTGATTTCTTCAATAGTATTGATGTTAGCCTGTAGTAGGGACTCATTGAGGTAGGCGTTGAAGCTTTGAGTTCGGATGTTGGGAAGCTCAAGCTCAATGGGGAGGATTACCTCTGATCCAAATGCTGGGCAAAAAGGAGTTTCACCTGTAGAGGTGCGGTGGATGGTCCTGTACTCCTATAAAATGTTGGGTAGCTATAAACACCTAATTTTTGCCCCCTCTCCCCCCTCCCTCTTTCATTTTTCAATTTTAGATTATAAGGTCCTAAATTAGGAAAAGTTCAAAAAAATAGAAAATTAAAAAAAGCCCTAAAAAATGAAGAAATTTAGAAAAAAAATAGGAATTCTAGAAAAATATAAAAAAATAGGAAAATAGGAAAAAGTACAAAAAAAAATAAGAAATTTGAAAAGTCACAAAATAAAATAGGGTAGTTAGAAAATAATAAATTTTTAGGTTGTTTAAATAAAATATAATTTTAATTTCAATAGTTTTGAATAAAAGGTTGTTGGATCTAGGCTTAGATTTGAATCTAGCTTAAGCTGACCTGATCCATATGTGCAATTAATTACATATATGAATGAGGAAAAACTAATAGCTCAGCTGAATAAGTATTTGGACTTGATATTGTATATGACTTGGAGATCTTGGGTTCAATTCATGGAAGGTGCAAAATGTATCTTTTATTTTCTTTTCTCACTCATCATCGCCACATCACGGGCTACGTCATTGTCACATCATTTGCTAACTCACTTCTAAGTATGGTAGACACACTCTGACACACTCCAGCACATTCGTACACGTACAGCTATGTATTTGGCACCACATATTGTCCAGGTTCATCCAATCCAAAACTGGAAGAAATTCGTATTGCATTTAATTTTTTCCATCCTTAACTCAACCATGACACCTATAAATAGGGGTCTACTCTTCATTTACAAAACACAACAAAAGCTTCAAAACACTTTAGGAAAACAAAAATCAAAGTTTCCTCTCTCTAGCACGGTTCATCTCTCTCTAGGATAGCATTCCCTACAGTGTTTTTACGAAAACTATCACCATCGGATTTCTCGAGCCGACCAAGCCAACTTTAAGCCAATCCAAGTCGAAGTAAGCCGACTCAAGCCGACCGAGCCAATCCAAGCCGACTCAAGCCGAAGTGAGCTGACCGAGCTGATCCAAGCTGAAGTGAGCCGATCCTAGCCGTTCGAGCCGATCCGAGCCGTTCGAGCCAATCCGAGCCTACCTGATTTTTCTTTTTTCTTTTTTATTTATTTATTCATTTGTTTATTTGTAAATGTTATAAATGAGAAAAAAGAAAAAAGAAAAAAGAACGAAAAAAAAAAGAAAGAGAAGAAAAAACAAAAAGAGAGAAAAAAAAGAAAGGAAGTAGTCTATTTATTTATTTTAATAGAAATAGATAGATTAAGTATAAAATAAATAAGATAATATAATAAAAATAAAAATAAATAAATAGGTTAGTAAACAAAAATCATTCTCACACTTAGAAATAAAACATCAATTAGGACCTTTTAAAAGATTTTTCTTGGATAAATTGAACTGGATAAAAACGTAAATGCGACCCCTTTTTTAAAAATTAAAATCAAACCACCCACTAAAGTTTTTTTATAAACGAACTAAGGAAATCTGATCCCAAATAGCGGGTACGTAGGTACCCTTACGCAAGTATAAGGTGACTTAAAATATGGAAAGTTTCATAATTAGATGTTTTTAGAAATTAAAAAGGGTATATTTGAAAAGCGAAGTTAAATTCGAAAAGTTAAGAAGTGGTACTCATTTAGGGTTTAATAAATTGCCTCTGGACCTAAATCTTTGGTTTTCAAAAAAGTCGTTTTACAAATTGGTTTTTTAACGGATTTTTAATCGATAGATCGATAGCTAAGTTATAATCAATCTATCTAATTGGTTATAACTTAACCCCTTTTCTCGACTTTGGTTGGGTGGCGACTCCAAATTTTTTCAAGTTAGAAAAAATAATCTTCTTTAAACCCTAGTCGAGGGTCAATATTAAATAGGTAAGTTTTAGTATTTATTGTTTTAGAAAAGACCTATTTTTTTAAAAAGAACTAGGAGGGTAAAAAACTAGGCTCGACAGTAGCTCGTTTACCCAAGTACCCTAAGCTCAATCCATTCTCTTCTTCAGACTTTCAAGGATCACTCGATTGGTTACTTTGACTTGACCGTTTGATCGGGGATGGGTGAAAGATGTGAAGTGCGATGTAATGCAGTTCTTAGCATATAATTCTTTGAACTTAAGGTTATCAAACTGTTGCCTATTATCCATAATGAAGCATGTGGGACCCCAAATTAGGAGAGGACATTGTTTCGAACAAAGGATGTAACACTCCTTTCGGTAATCTTTGCCATAACTTCTGCCTCGACCTACTTGATGAAGTCGTTGAAGGTGACAATGATGAATTGCTAACCTCCCAAGGCCTTAGGGAAGGCATTGAGGATGTTGATGGCCTACTAGGTGAATGACCATGGATTGGTCAGGGGCTAGAGACTATTAGGCTATGGCCTTACCATCATGTCTCATTATAGGCCAATAATATCCTAACCGTAGATCTCGAATGTAGAGGGCTTATGACTAAATGTGATTGTTGTACACCCTGATGTGTAGCTCTTCCATGAAGCGTAGGCCTTCATCTTCTTGAAGGCATCTGAGTAGGGGAACGTTGAACCCCTTGCAATACAGGATGCCATCTACCAACATGTAGTTGGTGACAAAGTATCTTAGCTTCTTTTCCTCTCTTCTATCTTTTGGAAGTGTGCCTTGCTTTGGGTAACTCCAAATAGGATCCATCCAGTTCGACTCTAATGTTGTAGTAATTTTAAAGACTTCTATCTAGCCTAAAGTTATGCTCTTCTCTGATAGGTACTTGATAAAGATCTTCTTATCCTTTACCTCAGGCTTTTGTATCCTAGTAGAAGCTAGCTTAGATAGCTAATCTACTAGTTAAGGGATTTTTCTGATAGTTAGAAGGCTCTTTACCTTTTTAAGTACTTTGCCATAGTATCGTCTCTTGCCTCATATTCACCCTGGACTAATTGGATCACTAGTAGAGAGTCTGAGAAGACTTATAAGTGCTCAGCATCAATCTCTTTGGCCAATTTGAGACCAGCTATCAGGGCATCGTATTCAGATTCCTTGTTGCTAGTGTCAAACTTGAACTTGAGGGCGTAACAGATTGTGATCTTATGCGGTCCGGTCAAAATGAGACTTATACCTCCACCCCCAAGGTAGATGATCCATTAAATTAGAGAGTCTACATTGGTTTGTCATCGTCTAATGGTGCTTCCTCCTCTCCTATATATTTAACCATGAAGCCAGCCACTACTTATGTCTTATAAGCCGTTTGTGATTGATATTGGATTCCGTAGGCGCTTAGCTCCATTACGTACTTCACTATCCATCCAAATGCATTCGACTTCTACGATATTAGGTGCAATAGTTGGTCAGTAAGCACAATGATCCGGTACGCTTGGAAATAGGGCCTTAGTTAACATGTCGAGATGATGACGATCAAGGTAAACTTCTTTACTTAGGTGTACTTGACCTTAGGCTCCTAGAGTATATGGCTGACTTAGTATATGGGCTTGTACTTTCTCCCTTCTGCTTTAACCAATACAGATGAGAGTGCCTAGTCACTTACGGCCAGGTATAGATACAAGTCCTCCCCTGGAATAGGCTTAGAGAAGAATAAAGGGTACATGAGGAAGTCTTGTAGCTACTTGAAGACTGTTGCGCACTTCAGAGTTCATTCAAAACCCTTAGGATTCTTGAAGATTTTGAAAAACTCAGCACATCTATCTACACTCTTGAAGATAAATCTGCTCAGCATGGCCACCATGCTAGTAAGCTTTCGTGTGTCTTAGACGTAGGTAAGAGGCTTCATATCCCTAATAGCACATATCTTCTCAGGGTTAGCCTTAATACCTCTCTAAGTGACTAAGAAGCCAAGAAATTTACCTAAGCCAACCCCGAACATACACTTCTAGGGGTTTAGTTTCATGTCATGTCTTCTCAACTAATTGAATGCTTCCTAAAGGTCCTTGACATAATCATCGGGTTGCTTGCTCTTGACAATCATTTTATCGACATACACCTCCATGTTAAGCCTGATTTAGGGCGTGAACAACTTCATCACCATTTGTTGATATATTGCCTCAACAGTTTGAAGTTGGTGATGGAGATGTAGACTTCATTTTTCAAGCCCATCTTTATCTAGTTATAACCTGAAAAGGCATCCATAAAGCTTAGCAAAGCATGTTCCAAAGTGGAGTTGAACAGTTAGTTGATCTTGGGGAGAGGAAAGCAGTCTTTTGAGTAGAATTTATTAAGGTTAGTATAATCGACACACATGTGCCACTTCCCAGACTTCTTGACTAACGTTACATTTGCTAGCCAGGTCAGGTACTTCTCTTCCCTTACGAAGCCGGACTTCAGCAGCTTTTGCACTTTTTCCTCAATCGCGGCCTACCTTTCTAGGGAAAAAGTGTCTCTTCTTCTACTTGACAAGCTACGTAGTAGAGTTGATATTAAGGCTATGGGTTACCAAGTTGAAGGAGATCCTAGGTATGTTTGACATTGACAAGGCAAACCTATTTGAGTTAGCCCATAGGAGGGCAACTATCTTGTCCTTCACCTCAAAAGGAGTCTCAATCCCAACCTTGGTGGTTTGGTTGATAAAGGAGCTAATCTACACTTCGTTAGTTTTTTCACTCGGCTTACCTCTTTCAATCAGCTTCTCTTGTAGGTCGATCTTGAGAGTGAAGACTCTATTAGCCCCAATAGCCTTGACATAGAGCTCTTAGGAGAGTTTCGAGTCACATCTGCATATTCTCACCCTAGTCGAGGTTAAGAATTGGCCTTCAGGTAAAAGGATGACTTGATGACCGCAAATGCATTCAAACTTGGTTATCCTAAGAGAGTGTTGTACAGTGATGGGCAGTCGAACATGAGGAACTCCACTAATTGCTGTGCAACATTGTCATCATCACCAAGTTCCATGTTAAGGGTGATGATTCCCTTAGCTCAAACAGTATTCTCATTGAAGCCAACGAGATTATGATGGTATGGCTTCATCTTGATGGACAACTTGGTCCTCATCCTTTCAAACATATATAGGAAGAGAATGTCGGTAGAGCTACCAGTGTCAACCATAATCTTAAGGCCTTCAAAGTTTGTGATCCTTGCCCTTATAACCAGAGCATCTTGGTAAGGAATGTCTACTCCCTCTAAATCTTCATTTGAGAAGGAGATCGAAGTGTTTAACTTCTATCTCTTCTCTCTAGTTGTCAACATCTTGGATGGGGTGTTAACCGAGCTGCTAGTGCTCAACCAGCTCCTTAGGTATAGGCCCCCAACAATTATGTTTATAATGTCGTTGGGGGCTTGATCGTTGTGGTAATGATTGTTCTATATATGTATTATTTAACCATAATACATATATAACATATCCCAATTAGTAAAATATTATTAAACATATTAAAAATACCCTTTTTATCTAATATGATCAATACATCCATACATGATTTTTATTCAACTATTTAATTCATTTTAACCTATTATTATTAAAATTACGTTCCGATTTGTAATTTAAGCCATTTTACTATGTAAATTCGTAACAAATAGTTTGGGTCACCAAATAATTCCTTGAAAATTTCTATAAACTCTTAAAAGTATGGGGAACACAGCTGTTACTTCGTTTCAAGTTTTCGATTTATCGATTATATATTTATATTTACGATTTTAATCTTAAATTATCCTAAATTACTCAATTATGATCCTTTTTACACCAAATTAATTTCAATCTATCCCAGCATTATTATTATTCACTAGAAATTAGTACATCTCCATTTCATCATTTAATTTCATAATTTCCTACTTATTTTACAATTTCAGCTTATTTTTGAGTTATTTTTGGGCCCAAAAATACAATAAATATAAAAATATTCAAATCAAAATTCAGGCTACATAGAATTATCTATATATCATATACATCCTACACAAAAATTTTGAGCTAGAAAAAATATCATTTAATACATTTATTTTTCAATTCAAACTTCGGATGAACAATAATTTTCTTAAGCAAGTATATTAAATATTACGAATTTTTCAAAAATAAAAATATCACAGAAAAGCATGTTTAAAATAACCTAACTACAATTTTTTAGATAGATTTACTATTTTTTAAAAATTATCGAAAAATAAGGTTGGAAATTGATCTAACTGTTTTTGGATGCTACGGTGGTTGGCAATGGTTGGGTGGTTATTGGATAGCCTATGCGGTAGGTGGGCTGCTTGGTGATGATTGGGTTCTACAGCAAATCAACGGGTGCCCTAAGAATTAGCTTAGCTTGGTGTGTGCTCTATTTTTCCTAATTTTTTCTTATTTTCCTTTTTTTTTTTCTTTGAAAATCTAAATCTAAAGTACCAAACTTGGTTTAAATGAGGTCTTTTGGTATTTATAGGGTGCAATTGGCAGTTGGAAAAAAAATTTCTCCATTTTATCCTTCATTAAATCAAGTAGGAGGTGTCATCTTATTGAGTAATTGCTTTTGACTCATGATAATTTTGCTTTGAAGTTGTGCTACGGTGAATTCTAGAAATTTTCTTGCTGCAAATTGAATTTGTAAGATAGGATTTGTCATTATTTTAGTATTTTAAGTATATTTTAGCAATATTTAGTTATTTAGCAATATACAAGTATATAATCGAGTGTATATTTCACGTGTAATATATAAATATACTCGTATAATTAAGTTTTTAACATATGTTTTATTTTTAAGATGCATTTTTTTTTTACTTATTTTCATGAATTCAATACAATATATATATATTTACGTAATTTAAGGTTAATTTACTAGTATAGTTATTATGTATACTGGGTATATTCATAAAAATACGAGTATATTCATATAGTAAATTATACTATATTATCTCATTTTATAACTTAATTAACTTATCTTGAAGTTTTCGTCGCATTCCAAGCTCGATTTCGGAAGTTCCAAGCAATTTGGTACTATATTAAATAATCATACTTCTAGGGATAAAATTGGGATTTTGGATCGTTATTTTCAAAATCTAACATCGCTAAGTCACTTCGACTAACTTTTTTATCTTAATCATAAAGTTTGTGCTCAATTAGATAATTTTTCCTAAAGACTCTAAATTTAGACTCGGTTATTTTAAATATAATTTTAGGGGGTTACATATGCTCAAGCATATAGGTAGCCCTAAGTAGATGTATTTGCGGATGGAGCCCCAATCAAAGGATAGCATTCCTTAGTATGCATTAGTTTTTAGAAGTTGAGGCAAGGTAACATTGGATGAAACATCCCCTTTGTATGGCTTCTTCATGTAACTGTGTGATGTTGACAACCTTCTTCATGTGGTTGTGCAATGCATGTTCAATTTAAATTTTAAATCAACAAGTTGTTAGATTCATTACGAGGTAGCCAAACAAATAAAATAGACACTTGGCAATGGAAATGCAATTAATGAGCATGATGTCCAATCTCTTGTTTCATATAAATTAATGTATTTTCACACAACATAGCAACCAATACCAAGCACATGCATTACCCATATCTTCAAGCAATTCAATTTCATATTGTTAGTTAAAATGCAACTATACTACAATCATAAGCAAGTATGATAATTATAGACTCACTCACTTGTTTATAGTGCTTATACCCAATAATCCTTAGGTAAGCATTCCATAGGGGAACCTCAAAATTGTTGTTGCCTAATAAGATCACATCGAATAGGAAAGGTAAGGTATTTGGATTTGTAACTAGTTAGACTAATCTTAACTTCACTTATTTTATGGTTGAGTCTAAGCTTTGACTCACCGTTGTTTTATTCATTTTAACTTGGTTTTTAGTGAACACTCGATAGCTTTTATGCTCTCGAAGCTTAAATTTGGTTAAAAAAACATTATGCTAATTTATGTAAGGCATTAGATCGAATGGAATTTTCCAATTTTTTGATTAGTTGATTAGTTGATTTAGATATCATAGATATAACATTGGTTTATTAAGTCAATCGACATTATACAATTTATGAAAGGGTATACACTTATAGAGGATAAGAAAATTAAAATGATTGTTACAAAATAAGGTAATCGTTAAAACTCATATGATTTTATACTAATAATAGGTGATATGTGAATGTTCGTCAGTATTAGCGTTAAGTATATGTTGAGCTTGTTAACATGATAAGTCTGAGCATATTGGCCTATGTTTTTGGTTTGTATAATATCGTTGCAATTTGGAAAGTTTATCAGTGTTCCTTTTTATTTATTTATTGTTTTATTTTATTTAAATTAAACTTGCATGCTGCCATTATGACGAGCAAACTTATTAAAAGAATAAACAATATACTGCCATTGTGCTTGTCGGTTTTGGACATAACCAAGTTAGATGAACGATATAGTATTAATAGGTAACTACATTGACGGCAATGTGACTTAACAATTTCTTATACCATAAAGAATTTTATTAATAGTAACATTCAATAACATTCTTAAATATCCATACGCTGCATAGAGAATAATTAAACATTCATCAAGTCACCTTCTTCGATTACGGAATCGGACAATAGTTTTAAAACTACATGACCAGAAATAAAGGTGTAGACATATATTGACCTCTAATACTAAATAAGTAGAATCTCAAGAATATATTAAATTTTATCTATAAAGTTATCATCCTCGACCTAACAAATAAGGAATTCCATTTACTTAAATTATACTATAAAAATTTATGTTATTACTTAGCTATCAATATACACAATTAGTTAGAAAATTATAATTCGTAGGTTCAAGCTTTAAGGTTTCTTTCTTTCTTTTTTCTTTTTTTAGAAGGAAAAAGATCTAAAGTAACCAACTTAATATCATGGGTTCTGAAAATCATATCTATATGAGTCAGCACTATTATTTCCTTAATGCTCACGGTTCACGTAGATATTTATACTAATTACACTCTCCATCTTAGGAGTTCCTTTCCATTAGAGATATATCTAAATCAACTTCCACAAAGATTTCTTGAAAGCACCTTGTTTGCAAAAACAATTAAAGTAAAACTATCTTCAATTTACGTGGTTCTTCACCAAACACCTCAAGTTATCATTTGATCAATATTAATCAAGGCAATTGAAATTAACTCTTCCATTCTCCATTCGTCTACGTCACGATTCATCTAATGCTGCCCCCTTTTTGTTATTATCATCATTATATTATTTCGAATCTTCCCTTGTCATGTTTTTAAGATTTCAATTGGCGAGTTTAGTTGTCACCATTTTACTCTTGGCTTTAATTAACTTTTACTTAGTCATAGTATTATACTAAAAGTTCAGTTCTTGTTTATTTATTTATCCATTTATTTTTACAAGCATGATATTTTTATATCATATATATTCAACAAGGTTTCTATTTATTGAGCATTAGGTTGTGATTAGTGTTATCTCTAGATATTGGCTAGCAGAGATTTAAGTAAAATTGGGCATTGCGTAACTATATGAGCTTGCGAGACAAAGAATCATGAGGGGTATCAAAAGTATTATCCAGCATAACTACTCCGATACTTAAGTTAGTTTGGTATGCAGAGAGAGTAAGATTACTCGAATGCAAAAGTAGGTTTTAGTATATGAAGGATCAAGTAATTTGCTATTAGGTAATGATCTCGTATTTATAGAAGAGCGAAGCTAGCAATTTAAGTGGAGTTAGTAGGCAGAAATCACATCCATAAGTATGGGAAAATAGAGCACAATGTCCAATATGGTTCGCAAATGTAGGAGATCGTTGTTAACTTAGTTGTTTAGCCTTGTCTGTATTCTTTTAGTTGTTGGTGATCACTGTGCTTGAGTAGGCCATATGATGGGCCTAAGCTGAGGTTGGCCATGAAGGGGAAGGCCGAGTCTTCAAGGGGCATAGCTTAGCCCGTAGGTCTTATCAGGTTGGGATAGGATTGAAAGGCCATATCAACACTTGCTCCCCTTATAGTCTCATTGTTGTTGTAGAGGTAAGGAGAAGGGAAAGATGGGCTTTGTAGGTGTATAGTTGATTTGGTTTAGAGGCATCTATATTGGCAAGGTGACATGGTTATAGTGCTGATGTACCAGTGAAGACATCTGAGTTGAGTGATGCAGGGCTCCAGTAGACATGGTCTACTTGAGCAAGTTGCCACCCAAGTTGAGGTAGGTGCTCCAGACCCGATGTGGGATATAAAAGGTCTAACCTCCTTGGCTATTAAGGAGTACCAAATGGTTTGCCCTTTGTCAGGTTAGAGCGAAATGGACATTTGTCGAGTTGGATAGGTAGCCTAAGGTGGATACTCATTAGGTTGAGCTAGGCACTCCGAGTTGAGATGAAGATTTGATAGGTTGTTTAAACAGTAAGGTCGCAGAGTGGAGATGTTGAGTAGACAGGACCAAGTTGAGATAACTACTGCCCAAGCAGTGACCATTTGTCTATATTGAGGCGTAGTGTTATTGAAGTATTGAATAAGTTCTCTTATGGAAGTTGAAGGGGCCTCGAGAAAACTTCTTATGAAAGTAACTTTTCAAATTCTTAATTTAATGCACGCTTTCATGGTGTAGTTAATGCGACATAATAGGTATCCTATCATTGTAGACGAATGTATAGTAGCATGTGTTTTGTCTTTCGAATGTAGTTGTCTAGTCAAAATTGTCTCCACATGTTTTCATCACAACGTTTTAGGGGATTTGTACTTATATAAATCCTTATAATTGTTGACTTGCTTTCCAAAGCGTTCAGCCTATAAATACTAAAGTTGCTTAAATAGATTACTCTTTCGTAGCCTCATGATTTCTTACTGCAATCTAAGTTACCTTATTTTCTCTTTTCATCGACTTTCTTTAAAACTTTCTCTTTTTTCCTAAACTTTCTTCAAAGCTCTTCACTTTTCTTTACTTCAATATCAGGATGTCTACTAACAGTAGAGCAAACACAAGTGAGACTCCATCTAACGCATCAAAGTACAATTTAATAGACTCAAAGCCACAAGGAGTGACTCTTCTCATTGAGGAGAGGATGAAGCCACGTTGCTAGCATAGTTAGATGATGACTCAAGAATCGCAATGGAGGTACTGGATAGGATAAGGCTTATCAGTGCCATCTCAAGGGATGTTTATGTGTTTGATCTCTTACCCGAGGCTACAAATCTGTTTATAGTACCTAGGATAGATAGAGGTCCGAGCGGTCGGATCAATAAGAGCAAGACTTCTACCATTAACTTGGTCCTGGCGAACTTTATGGTTGGACTAACCTTGGGCTAGATAGTACAACTACCAACAAGGGAATAGAGGGTGCCCTTATTGTGAGGAGGTGATTTATTGTGTTTGAAGAGTGTTTGGATTATGGGTAGCACCTTCTCTTAAGTAAATTTGGGAAGGAGCTCTTCCACTTCTACTAGTGTAATCCAATGCAAGTCCTACCCAATGGGTAGAGGGTGTTGCAGGTGTTCTAGGGGATCTATGAATACCTGGTGATAGGAGCCACTCTCGAACTTTTTAACCATTTCTATATGTGGAAGAGTTTGAGTGGATGACATACCTTTAGCCCTGTTTAAGGAGGAAGCTGTTTGGAAGCCTAGTAAACTTTGTTAAAGGCTAACAAGATGAGTTCCTGGTAATGGAGCTACTAGATCAAGCAAACTTCTGGAAGTAATAGATTACCTTGGTTCGAACTAGAAGTTAGAAGGAGCTTAGGCCCAGTGATGTTGAGGTTGCAAGAGAGATAAAAGCCTTCATGGCCTTAAGGAACGACCAATAGATAAATATCGTAGAGGTAGTGGAGAGATACATTAAGTATCCAATCTTTGAGCTCTTCCCCAGTATAAAGAAGGTTGTAGTGAATAAATGGGCAGTAGGTACAAGTTTATTTTTTACGAATAGCTTCTTCCATCGTACTAGCATGAGTATGTAGAACTATGCTTCATCTGACATCCTCCTAAAGAGAAGGGGGAGATCTTCCTTATCCGTACTGATCACAATAGAGTTGGTAAATGATCGTGCTATACTTTTCTTTGTGGTGACTATTTGTTTGATTCTTTACAAGTAAGAAATTAGCAGAAGAGATACCTTGTCCATTAGCATCCAAGTTGCTAAGGCAATGCCAACCTCATGCAAAGCCAACCACTAAAGTTGCTGACCTCAAAGGTAAGGCTGTGGAGCCGAGATCAGGAGTGAGAGAGATTAATAGGGTTAAGCCAACTACTCTACCCTAAGGGATTCCTCTTGTTGGTCTCCCTACAAGTTCACTAGCTATCGAGCCTCTAAGCATAGTCCTTACCCCCCATTAGATTTGCTCCCACCTTTATGCCCATAATTGTAGAAGATGAACTCGACGACGCTGAAGAGTCGGACATGGTGATGCTTGCCACCTCTCATAAGGGTGAGGTGGGGTAGTTGAGGCTGATGTCAAGTTAGAGGCAGCTACGCAGAAGAAGAAGGCCTTGGAACTTGCCGAGGACAAGGCCTATGAGACGAAGAAGAAGAACATAGGGAAAGTAGCTATCAATCAGTCAAACTTGTACGAGTAGCTCTTGAGTCATCCTTACAAGTGCATCGATGAGCTCGGGGATATCTTCTATGAAGTCTTAAATAAGTTCTAGTGTTTAGGGATTGCATTAAACTCATTCAAGGATATGCTATATGAGTCTCGGAATGAAGAGCTACACCTTCAGAAGGTTGAGACAGATACTAGGAAGCTTAGGGGGAAGCTCCGAAGGCTGAAATAGGAGGTTTGTAGCAACGACATTACGTTGTGCCATTGGGCTCTCAACCTCTAAGCCTTGATGGGATCATATACCCCTGACTACTAGGCCATCCTTAAAGAGTTAAAGAGTTGTTGAGGATAGAAGGGGATACTCCCATGAAGATGGCAGGTCATTTGAAGTCACTCATTCGACAGGTAACTCTTCATCTCTTTAAATCAATGTCTTTCCTTATTGACACTAATTTGATCTCAGCTCATGTGTTTCTTTACAGTACCATGACCAAGTGTTGCTTCAGCTTAATAACTACCATACACTGCTAAAAGAGGAAAAAGGATTTCATACGGTGGTGTCTAGTGCACAAAAGGGCTGAAGGGAGATAAAGCCCTCCTTTAGTAAATATTTGGAAAAGTTTAGCAAAGCTAACTAGTGCTTGCGCCGCTCTTATGTGTAGATGACTATGCTTAAGGAGAAGTTGTAGGAGGCAAAGTAAGGTTGAACCGATGCTACGAAGAATGCCAAGTAGGCTGGTGAACTTAGGACTTAGCTAGATGATGAGCAGAGGATTAAGACTCAACTCCCTTAGAAGTCGTACGAAGAGATGAGAGACAAGGAAGAGCTTGAAAAAAAAAATGCTAAGCTGAAGGCGTTGCTTTCCAGGCTATAGATTGAGCTAGCAATGAAGGTGTTTGAGTATGATAGCGCCAAAACAACATTGCTAGAGCTAGTTAGTCAGAATGTGGGTTTAGAGCAAAAAATCCAAGAGCTCTAGAGAGAGACCTCGGAGATAAAGGAGATCATCTCCAAATTAGAGAGTAAGGAGGTACTTAGCGGGGTTGTTGCGAACAAGGCCGTTAACGACATCTACAAGATATAGTAGTGGCTGGAGGACCTCTCCACTAAGTACACTCAGTATATGTGAAACGAGGCGCTTTCCTTTCATTTCAAGCTCAACCTTTGCTTCTTAGGCTAGTTAGATGTTGCAACTCATCAAGAGGAGAAGATAGCCCAAGTAAGAGAAAGAGAAGCTACTTGGGCAGCCACCACGATCCAAGATGCCCCTTTTACTACCAAGGATGGTCAAAATATTACTCCATCCACTTTTACCCCAATAGCTTAGCAAGAGGTTACTCCTTCGAATGCTTCCCAGGATGATCCTCTGACTATCCCAGGCTAGTAAGTCTCAGCACTTCCCTCTACAACCTTAAGCCAATCATCTCAGGAGCAGAGGCCATCAGTGGATCAACCCTTCGAACAGATTGAAGTGCTAGCTTTTTCAAAACTTCTAGAGTTTGCTAATCTAAGACAATAAACAGTTGTCCCCCTTCCCTTCTTTTTGTATAGCAAGTTGGGATGCTGACCTTAATTCTGTAAATACCCTTTTTATAAATCGAATAATTTCTTTGTTTACTTGCCTATTGTACTTTGACTCTTATCAATACTTTTCACTTTGTTGTTTGATTTGTTGTGCTTGTTTGGGGGTAAATGTAGGGGAGTTCCTTAGTTATGTAAGGGGTGTTTCCCCTTTTTGAGGTTACTTAAGGGGGATTAGGTTAGTTGTGTTCCAACATGCTTGAATGGTAAGAGTTCCTTAATTATACAAGGAGTGTTTTCTTTTACTAAGATTACTTAAGAATGGTCCGGTCGGTGGTGTTCCAACTTGCTCGGATAGTGGGAGTTCCTTAATTGTGCAAGGGGTGTTTCCTTTATTGACGTTACCTAAAGGGAGTCAGGTTAATGACATCCAACTTGCCCAAATAGTGGGAGTTCCTTAGTAATGCAAGGGGTGTTTCCCCTTACTATGGTTACTTAAGGGGAATCAAGTTAGTGGCATTTTGACTTGCCTAAATAGTAAGAGTTCGTTAGTTGTAGAAGGGTTGTTTCCCTTTATTAAGGTTACCTGAAGGAGGTTAGGTCGATAGCGTTCCGACCTGCTTCAATAGTAGGAGTTCCTCAATATTGTGAAGGGTGTTTCCCCTTATTGAAGTTATTAGAGGGGGGGTTCAATTTGGTAGTGTTTCTACTTACCTAGATAATAGGAGTTCCTCAGTTATGCAAGGAGTGTTTCCCTTTATTAAGTTTACTTAAGAAGGCTCAAGTTGATGGCGTTCTGACCTATTTGGATAGTAGGAGTTCCTCAATAATGCAAGGGGGTGTTTCCACATACTGAGGTTACTTGAGGAGGGTCAGGTTGGTGCAATTCCGACTTGACTAGATAGTAGGTGCGCTCACCCTTTAGAGGCTAGGGTTTAGTATGAGAGAAAAAGGAAAAAAAAAGAAAGAAAAGCAAACATAGATAATATACATGAGTAATAGTACTTTTATTAATACTTTATGTAAAAATTTATAAGATGGAGATATATTAGTCAAAATAGAGCTAAAGGTTATTGGTATTCCAAGTATGCAGAATGAGCTTGCCATCCAATCATTCCAATATGTAGGCTCCACTCCCTAGGCTTTCTTTAACTTCAATCAAGTCTTCCTAGTTGAAGGCTAACTTGTCTTGTCCTTCTAGTGAGCTTGAGGCTTCTAGCAAACCAGGTCGCCGACCTTAAAATCTTTGTGTTTGATCTTTTGATCATAGTATATGGCTGCTTGGTGTTGGTAGGCAGTTACGTAAGCTGTGGGGAGGTGTCTAATCTCTTCTATAATGTCGACACTAGCTTATAGTAGGAACTTGTTTAGCATAGCATTGAAACTTTGAGTCTGAATGTTAAGAAGCTCTAGTTGGATGGGAAGGAGTACCTTTGACCTAAATGCTAGGCGAAAAGGAGTTTCACTTGTAAAAGTGTTGTGGGTAGTTTTGTATCCCCATAAAATATTGGGTATCTTGTCTACCCAAGCGCCTTAAGCTTTGTCTACTCTCTTCTTTAAGCTTTCGAGAATGACTCGATTAGCTGCTTCAACCTAACCATTTAACTGAGGGTAGGCAACCGACGTAAAGTGCAGTATGATGCGGTGCTTAGCGTAGAATTGTTTGAACTTGGGGTTATCGAATTGATGACTATTATTCATGATGAGGGCATGGGGGACCCTAAATCTAGAGAGAATGTTGTTCCTCATGAACAACTCAATGCTCCTCTCGATTCTCTTAGCCATGGCTACGGCCTTAGCTTCGACCTACTTGGTGAAGTAGTCAACGATCACGATGATGAACTGCGGAACTCTCGAAGCCTTGGGGAAAGCATTGAGAATGTCGATGCCTTAGTAAGAGAATAGCCATAGACTAATAAGGGGTTGGAGATTGTTGTTGGGGGCATGATTAATTAGGGCTTGTTTCTAGTACTAGGGGCACTTTTGGGCTATGGCCTTAGCATCCTGCCTCATGGTAAGCCAATAATATTTAAGCTGTAGAGCCTGGATGTAGAGGGCTTAGGACTCAATGTGGTCATTGCACATTTTAGCATGCAACTCTTCCATAATGTACAGGCCCTCATCCGCTCGGAGGCATCTGAGTAAGGGAATGCTGACTCCCCTATGGTACAGGATGCTATCAACCAACGTATAGTTGACGGCATGGTATCTTAACTTCTTTAGCTCCTTCTTGTCTTCTAAGAGTATGCCTTACTCTAAGTAACTCTAGATGGGATCCATCCAGCTCAGTTTTGATGATGATGCCATAAGTTGTAATACCTTAGCCAAGCTTGGAGTTTTGCTCTTCTTTAGTAAGTACTCTATGAAAATCTTCCTGTCCTTTACCTTAGGCTTCTATATCCCCACAGGGGTAAGCTTAAACAACCAATTTGCAGCTGAGTTTTTTATTTAAGGGATCTTCTTGATGGTCTACGAATGAAACTTAGCTAGAAGACTCCTCACTTTTTCCAAGCACCTTGCCATGGTGTCATCTTTAGCTTCATATTCACCTTAAACTTGCTGGACGATAGGCATCGAGTCCGAGAAAACTTGTAGATGCTCAGTGTCGATCTCCTTTACTAGCTTGAGATCAATTATTAGGGCCTCATATTCGAATTCATTATTGTTGGTGTCGAACCTAAACTTGAAGGCGTACTAAATTGTAATCTTATACGGTCCAGTTAATATGAGACTCACACTACCACCCCATAAGGCGGATAATCCATTAACATAGAGAGTCTACATCAGTTTGTCATTCTTAGTGGTGCTTCCTCCTCTCCTGTATATTCAACCATAAAGTCGACCAACACTTGTGCCTTATGTAAGTTTCTAAAATTGTGTTTAGGACAACTGAGCCTAAATTTAAGGCCTTTAGAGAAAGTTATCCAATTGAGTCTAAACTTTATGATTAAAATAGGAAAGTTAGACGAAGTAACACAGTGAAGTTAGATTATGGAAATAATGACCCAAAATCGCTATTTTGCCCTTAGAAGTAGGATTATTTAATATAGTACAAAAATGCTCGGTATCCTTAAAATCGAGCTCGGATTGCGGCAAGAAGTTAAAGATTAGTCAGTTGAACTATAAAATAAAATAATATAGTATAATTTACTATATGAATATACGTGTATTTTTATGAGTATACTTAGTATAAATAATAATTATACCTGTAAATTAACCTTAAATTACATAATTATATATATATTGTGTTGAATACATGAAAATAATTAAGGAACATATCCTAAAAATAAAAGATATGTTAGAAACTTAATTATATAAGTAAAGTTATATATTACGTGGGATATATACCCGTATATTAATAAATAACTAAATACTATTATAATATATATAATATTAATATTTAAGTTAATTCCCTATCAAAAGTTATCTAAAACCATTTCTCATTTGCTAGAAAAGTTACGTAGCATGCAAAATAGCTTAGAATGCTGATTCAACAAGTCAATTTGTAAAAACAAGGCACCTCATGCTTAATTCAAGCAAGAAGAAAAAAAAAAGAAGATAAATTCCTTAAACCTACTTTGGAGTAGTATAAAAGGGCAAGAACTCTAGACGTGAAACATTTTACATTCTAGAAAATTAGGGAGTGATAGAAAGCTCTGGAGAATTAGGAAAATAATATATATATATATATATATACACACACACAAAATAAAGCAACTACCATGCCATGCCCTACATGTACCCAATCCAAACGACCCTTTGACGATCAACTTGATCAGCCACCACCAGTCCAGGCCACACCTTGGCCATCCGAAATACCCCCCCACCCACAGCTGTTGGAGTTACCAAGAGTAGTTAGGTCAAAATTCTACCCTATTTTTCAATAATTTGAAAAAAAAAAATACCTAAACCACTTAGAAAATTACGAAAAAAATTGCAGTTCGGTTATTTTGAACCTGTTTTCATGTGATATTTTTATTTTTGAAAAATTCATAATATTTAATATACTTTCTTTAGAAATCTACTATTCATCCGAAATTGGAATCGTAAAATAAATATACTAAATGATATTGTTTCTAGTTGAAAATTTTTGTGTAGGATATGTTTGATATATAGATAATTTCTATGTAGCTTGGAATTTTGATTTGAATATTTTTAATATTTATTGCATTTTTTTGCTTAAAATAGCTCCAAAATAGGCTAAAATTGTGAATCAGATAGGAAATTATGAAATTAATTAATGAAATGAATACTTATTAATCTCTATTGAATAATAACAATGTTGAGTTATATTGAAATTAATTTGGTGTAAAAAGATCATCATTGAGTTATTTAGGATAATTTAGGGGCAAAATTGTAAATACGAACATATAGGCGATAAGTAAAAAACTTGAAACCAAGTAATAGTTAGGTTCCCCATATTTTTAGGAGTTTATAGAAATTTTAAGGGAATTTTTTGGTGACTCAAACTATTTATTATGAATTTACCTAGTAAAATGACTTAAATTACAAGTTGAGATATATTTTTAGTAATAATAAGTTAAAACGAATTAAATAGTTAAATAAAAAATACGTACGAGGTTGCTGATCAGATTAGATAAAAAGAGTATTTTTAATATAATTACTGATATTTTATGATCGAGATACACTATAGGTATATTAGAGTTAAGTAATACTCATATTATAACGTTATATGAACAAATTAGGTGAAATACAATTTAATAACGTAAATTACGTATAATACGATAATATTTGTATAGATACACATAACTGTATTAAAACCTTGAATTACCTATTAAAAGCCATATTTAGAAATTGGACCCGTAACATGTGTCGTTAAATTTATACGAACCTAACAACACTAATTTATAAAAATCGGACAATCTTAGGTAATATAACCTATAACTGTATAATGTGCGTATTTCGGTAACCTTATCGAAATTAAAATGTGATTTAATAAATTAAAAGTATGTTTCGATATGATCGAAATGATATATAATATGTAATAGTGTAAATTACGTATATTATTGATAATTAACAACTTAACTCAATATATAGTAATAATACAACTATATATTACGGAAATAATATATATATATATATAACTATTTTAGATCAAATCTTAATATTTTCGTAGTTATTACGAAAACTAAATTTGGATCTTTTATGTAAATTGGATCTTCCAGTGAACAGATGGTTGACGGCTTAAGTTTTCTTAGTGAATCTCTGAACAAATAGTTGAGATTGTGACTTTACCGCTTGTTGGGATACTGTATTAACGTATCTGGAGACTTAGGAGTACTTTTGGATGTACTTGCAATTAGTTGTTTGTACGCATGCCATGTGTGTAAATGATACTCAGTTGTGACAGGGGTTGAACTCCTTGGTGTGCTATTTTGCATGTTCGCATTATTTCTGTATTGTATGAACTTATTTGGCTACCCTTGATTAAAACTAACGTCTATTCGACAAAAACGAAGATGGACATGCATAACACTTATTAGGAAAAACGATTCAGAGTATCAGGCCAAATACCGACTTCCTTTGATGAGGATAGCCGAAATGGTCCTTTTCTCATCCTTAGTTGAACTAAGTAACAGATGAGGAGGTCGCGATAAGAGTAAGGGCCGTGATTCGAAGGCAGTCATGGGAGGAAGGTATTCTTCATTGCACAAACCCGTGTTTGGTTTGATTTGAATCATGATAAAATTCCTCAATCTGGGTTGGAGAGAATGTTATTTCTCTAACCTCACAATGGACTGGATAACATTGTACGATGTTTCATTTGATTAATTGTATTGCATTTCATCATAATTAATAACCTTACTTGTGATTGTCTAGTACTCTTCTGATTCCATCACACTTGGTGAGTTAGTTATGCTCACATCCCCATAGACTCTTTTGCAGGTATTGAGTGTGGATCAAGATGTTCCGATACCGTCAACCCTAGGTTAGTGTGCTGATGACTAGGAAAGTAAGGGACGAAGAATCAACTGAACTTGGGCTTTTGACCTTTCTTTTATCTTTTTTGTTGAATTTTGAGGAAACTAATTGGGAATTCCCTGGGATACCCATTAGTTTCCTAACTTATTGTATATAAACTATAAAACCTATGGTTTTTTATAAACTCTGATTATGCATTTTGACTTTGGAAGTAAAACATTTATATAAATACTGTTGTGTTATGAGATAACAGGTCGTATAGAACAGGTATTTTGTAAAGTTACAACAGGTTTAGTTATTAACAGGCATCAGAATAGACGTCTTAAGTTGGTTGAGTTATGCACGCCTTGCGTGAACTGCATCTACGATAGTAGCTGTGAGGTCAACTTCTATCTTAGGTTAGTTTATACGGCGGGACTATTATGACTCCTCCTGTTTGGGGCGTAATACCTTGTATGCTTTCCGGGGTTGATACTAGATTCCATATACGCTTAGCTTTATCATATACTTCACCATCCGTCTTGATGCGTTCGGCTTCTATAGTATCATGGTGCAGTAGCTTGTTTGTAAGTACAATAATCTAGTGCACCTGGTAGTAAGGCCTGAGTTAACGTGCTTAGATGATGATGGCTAAGGCAAATTTCTTTGCTCTAATTTACTTGGCCTCAAGACCCTACAATATATGGTTGATGTAGTATATGGGCCTATGCTCTCTCCTTTCTACTCTGACTAGTACATGAGAGAGTGCTTGGTCTTAACGATTAGGTACAAATATAAGTCCTCCCTTGGCATAGGCTTGAAGAGGATTGGAGGGTATGTGAGGAAGTCTTACAGCTACTTAAAGGCTGCTACACACTGAAGAGTCCATTCAAAACCTTTGGGATTCTTAAGAATTTTGAAGAAGTCAGTACATCTGTTTGCACTTTTAGAGACGAATCTGCTCAGTACAGCTACCATACTGGTGAGCTTCTATATATCTTATATCGAGGAAGGGGACTTCATGTCCCTAATAGCTTGTATCTTTTCAAGGTTAGCCTCAATTCCTCTTTAGGTGACTAGGAAGCTAAGAAATTTGCATAAGCTAACCTAAAATATGCACTTTTAGGGGTTCAGCTTCATATCGTGTTTCTTCATCTGATTAAAGGCTTCCTATAGGTCCTTGACATAATTGATGAGCTGCTTACTCTTAACAATCATGTTGTCAATGTACACCTCCGTGTTTTGCTGGAGTTGGGGCTTGAACAACTTTGTTATCATATGCTAATATGTCACTTTGGCATTTTTTAGGACAAGGGGCATGACCATATAGCAATATGGACCAATGTTAATGATAAAAGAGGTATGGGGTTTGTCCTTCAGGTCTATCTTTATTCGATTGTAGCGCAAGAAGGCATTCATGAAGCTGAGTAGGGCATATCCTGATTGGAGTCAACTAACTGGTAAATCTTGGGGAAAGGGAAGTAGTCTTTCAAGCAGGCTTTGTTAAGGTCGGTATAATCAACATACATGCACCACTTCTTAACTTCTTCTTGACTAACATTATGTTTGCCAGTTAGGTTGGATATTTCTCCTCTCTGATGAAGTCGGCCTTAAGTAGTTTTTGCACTTTTTCGTTTATTATGGCCTATCTTTTGGGTGCAAAATGTGCAAAATGTCTCTTCTTTTGTTTGATAAGCCTCACATTAGAGTTGATGTTAAGGTTATGGGTTACCAGGTTGGGGGAAATCCCAAGCATATTTGATGTTGACTAAGTGAACTTATTTGAGTTGACCTATAGGAGGGTAACTATCTCTTCCTTTACCTCGGAAGGGGTCTTGATCCCGACCTTGGTAGTTTAGTCTAGGCATGCGCTAATTTGGACCTCTTATGTTTTTTCACTTAGCTCACCTCTCTCAGTTGGCTTCTCCTGTAGGCCAGTCTCTAGAGTGAAAACTCTATCTACTCTGGTGGCCTTAGCATAAAGCTTTCAGGAGAGCTTCTGATTGCACTTGTAGATTCTTACCCTAATGGGGGTCGGGAATTTAACCTTCAGGTGGAGGAAAGAAGTGATGACTCCAAATACATTTAAGTTCAGTCATCCCAATAGAGCATTGTAAGGGGATGGGCAATTGACTACGACAAACTCTACTGGTTGCCGTACGACATTGTCATCATTGCCAAGTACTATGTTTAAGGTGACGATCCCCTTAGCTTGGATAGTACTCCTATTGAACTTAATGAGATTATGGTGGTAGGGCTTTATCTTGACGAGCAACTTACTCTTCATCCTTTCGTATGTATGCAGGAAGAGGATGCTAGTGGAGCTACCGATGTCTACCATAATCTTGAGAACCTTGAAATTTGCGATCCTTACCCCTATTACAAGGGCATCTTGATTAAGGGTATACATCCCTTCTAAGTCTTCATTGGAGAAAGAGATTGAAGTATCAACCTTCTGCTTCTTCTCCCTAATAGCCAATACCTTGGATGAGGTGTTAACCAAGCTGCCGGTGCTCAGTTGGCTCCCTAAGTATAGCCCTCCAATTATTATGTTGATGACACCATTAGGAGTTTAGTTATTAGAGGCTTGGCAATTCCAGCAATCCTCGTTCTACTTTGCTCTAGCATCCTCGGTTCATCGCCTCTAAGGTGTCTTATCTTCATCATCATCAGAATGATTTTCATTCCTCTGTTAGACCGCATCTTCGCCAAAGAAGCCCTACTAAATAGTATATTCAATACCGTTTTTTAGCTAGAAGCACTCTTCTGTGGTATAGTCATATTTGCCATAGAATTGATAATACTTGTTCGAGTTTCGATGACTAGGATTCCCCTTCATCTTAGGGGGCTTCTACAGTAAACCTCTTATCAGCACCTTGGCAAAGACTTGTGTGATCTATCGGTTTAAGGGGGTTATGTTATGTATATATGAGAAGGGGAAGTAGGTTTTGCTCTGCTCGGCTCGATACTTCTTATTACTTGAGCCTTCCCCTTCAGCTCTACTCGATGCCTTGCTATCGAGATGATTCTTAATGGTCAATCTCTCCTTATCCTTCTTTCGGCCCAACCTCTCTTGTTTGGTGTCGCACCTAGCATGAATTTTGTCCTCTTAGTCCATGTATTTCTAAGCCTTATTCTAAAATGTGGCCAGGGTCTTTGGTTGCTCTTCGCAAGTGATTGAAAGAAGTCTCTCGAAGGTTGTACGCCAAGCTGTATGACATGTACTACTACTCCCTCATCCAACTAAGGGATTTCAACCATAGCATTGTTAAACCAAGCTACATATTCACACAGAGTCTCTCCTTTGCTTTACCTAATCAAATACAAGGACAAAGTATCCTTGGATGGAGACTTGCTAGCCCTGAAGTAGAGGTTAAACCTCCGTATCAGCTTGTCAAAGGAGTCGATGGATTTCTCGGGCATATGGTTAAACCACATTTAAGTTGCTTTCCTCAGTGTACCTAGGGAAGCCTATCATTGTGACCATGAAGGTTTATGAGGGTATAGAAGTGAAGGAGGTGATAATCAGGATCACCATTGCCGTTATATTGGTCCATGGTAAGAAGCTTGCTATTGGAAGGCAACACTGCATCTTAGACACCTCTAGTGAAAGGGGTTTTGTTGCAGGTGACCAGTTTGACATCGTCAACTGCCTTGCTCTCATGCTGCTTAGAAAGCCCTCTCATAATAGCACAGCTTGTTGAGGTTGACATTGTTTGCTAGATGAGCTTAGCGTGCTACGGAATTTGCCGGTAGTTTAAGGGAGTTAGCTACCTATTCGTTCCCAATAAGGGCACGGTTGTAGGTAAGTTCGAGTCGATCCCTCAGAGATTTTGAGTACTAATATTAACCTTAGCTTTATTATCTAATCAGAAAATTGTGATGAGTTGAATGAATTAAAAATACTGAAATTAACAACTAAACTACTTATGAGACTTAATTACGCAAATTAGGAAGCAATAAACTACGAACGACTTCAAGTATGCAATAATGTATTTAGGAATTATTTCCCCTAGTGTTTAACATATAACCTTTTTAAAATATATTCAACTCAGTTTCTATAATTCTTAACCGAAGGGATTCACAATTAAAGCTAATACCTTTCTCAAGCATATTAACCCTAATCCTAAATTATTTATCGGAATCTCTTCACTTAGTAATATAATTTAGAATTGTATTAATGTATAATGAATTCTCACAAAAACAATCAACTTTCCGGAAGAAACATTTATCTTATCTCTAAGTATACATATAATTCTCTCCAATTATGCCTAGATCTAATTACATATGCAATTTCTCAATCAACATGCATAATATCATATATTGACACTCTAGAATTATCAATCAATAATTAAACGACATAATTGAATTAAGAAAAGATAGAAACTTTATTGAAATTATAATTCAATCCAAGGGTTACATGAAACCCTAGGTTCCATAATCCTAAATACTCGAATTCTAAGCTATCATAACGAATCTAAAAACGAGTTCCATCAAAAACATAAAATAAAGCATGGAAAACCTCTCTTGATTTGATGAACAATCTCTCTAATCTTGAAATCGATGTTGTTCTCGTCTCTTTCTTGATTGATGTTCTCCTTAAGTCTCTTTCTCTTCTCTTGTGTCTTCTCGTTTCTGTAATGTCTTTCTTCTATTTTGAAACCCTAAGATATCCTTTTATATGTGTATTATAAAGATTCTGTTTTGCGTCACCAGACACGGCTTGGGACACGGCCGTGTCCCCAGGTCGTGTAACTTTCTGCACTAAGGCAAAATTTTCTACATAACTTCAAAACTTCTTCATTTGAACTCCGATTTGAGTGAAATTTGATTCATTTTCTTCGTTTTCGATCCTAAAACGCGTTCAAATCTAGAAATCAAAATTTTACTCAATTAAGTATCAATTTATTTAAAGAAAACAAAAAATGTGAGGAAAATACTATAAAATCACCCTATGAAATATGTTTAAAATCCAAGTTATCAAATTTCCCCACACTTGAGCATTTGCTTGTCCTTAAGCAAATAAATCAAAACAAAACTTTCAAGACAAGAAACGCTAAACAAAATTTATCACTATTTAGGAAACCGGTGAACAAATACACTTGACCCTTAGAAAAGTAAGAAAATTATTCTCAATCAACTTGCAATAATAAAGTCAACCAATTTCATCTGACCATATTCGAATGCTCTAACAATACTTAATACTAGAGTTCATTAGTTAATTTATGAAAATCAAAGTTTACCCAAGACATTTAACTAAGGATTCTTAAACTAAAAATTAGATTTAACATCTCTCCAATTGAGAAAGAGTCATAAAAATTTTGTCCATTTGACTAAAGTGTATACAATTCTCTTTTTCATCTCACCAAGCACCATAATCTAAAACAAACACATTTTGCATCCACTCATCCTCTGATCATCCCCCTAGTTCATGCTTTTGTTGAGAGGTCTTTTTAAATTTACCTTATTTAAGCACAATTGTGTTGGTAGCGGGAAAGAATCTCGCTCTTCTGATGGACTAAGACCGATCCATACCAACTTATTCCTTATATTGATAGCGGGAAAGAACCTTACTCTTCTGACGGACGAAGGCCGATCCATATCAATTTTTTCATTTTTTTCATTTGAATTGGCATTGGGACTCAATCTCGCTCTTCTGACGGACCAAGACGAATCCTTACCAATTTTTCTATTCATACACTTGTTATTACTTTTGACGTCCAATCATTGTGATTTTTCAGGGGTTTCTCAAAAGAAGAATTTCATTTGTTTGTTTGCTAAAAATTATAGAACTCTTAAAAATTTCTAAGAGAAGGGTATACATAAAAGTAAATTTAAAAATAACCATGACTAACTCTCAACTAGTGATGTTGCTCTAATCTCAAGTCTTAAAATCCTAAGCTAAATAACTCGTAACTTTGCCTTCCAAAAATTTGACTAATCAATTCTAGTAAAGTATCATAAGATCAATAATAATCAAGATGACATAGTTGATTTAGCTTAATACCAATTAATCACCTATTGCAAGTTAACTTAAAAAGTAATTGGGTTAAATATGAATAATTGGTTTCCTAAACAGTAACAAATTCATATATATCCCTTCCCTACACTTAATAATGGACATTGTCCTCAATATACCACAAAAAATCAGAGCAGCACGAAAAAAAAAACAGCACAGGAAAAAGGAAACATATGTAATGAAAAGAAACTAATACTTCCCTGCCAGTCGAACAGAAGCGCAAAATGAAGAAGCATCATCATTATATAGCAGAGTTCACAAGTCTTGGCCAACCAAAAGAGAACACAAAAAAAATAGGAACTAAGAAGAGGGATCGGAATTCGTCTCTTCATTTGCCTCATCAGACGATGCCTCAACCATCGTAGCATCATCATCGTCATCATTGGCCTCGACATCCTCATCACTTTCTCCAGCCGCCTCATCTTCATCACCCTCATCAGCCTCTTCAGCCTCATCACTTAATAATCAAAAGAAATTTGTAGGCCAAATGGAAAAACGAGGACACACAAGAGTAAAATTGCAAATAACCAAATTGCCTAATCATGAGGAAAAGAGAACAAAATTAAGTAGGAAACTTACTTGGATCAAAATGTGGAATGCAAGAATTATGGAGAGAAGAGGGAGAATAAGAGAGAGATATATTTGATTGTGAGTGTATGAGAGGGTGTGTTTAATTTAAATAAAACCGGTCGTGTGCAAAAATCGTGTGAGTTTGGGTCGACACAGGCTGGGACACGACCGTGTCCCTTGCCCGTGTAACATTCGGTGTGAGTCGTGTGGAGTCTGGTTAGACACAGGCTGGGACACAACCGTGTCCCATGCCCGTGTAACTTATTGTACCGGTGTGCGAAAACTGGACGGACACGGGCTGGGACACGACCGTGTCCCATGCTCGTGTAACTCTCTGAGGTCGATCATGAAATCTGAACGTACACGGGCTGGGTCACGACCGTGTCCTACACCCATGTAACTCTTTGTATGCGGGTGGGATTTCTGGGTGCACACGGGCTGGGGACATAACCGTATCCCAGGCCCGTGTAACTTTCTATGCACGGGTGGAAAATTCTGGGCGCACACGGGCTGGAACACGACCTTGTCCCACACCCGTGTAACTTTCTGTTTGCTCGGAGTATAACTGGGTGGACACGGGCTGGGACACGACCGTGTTCTACGCCCGTGTAACTTTCTGTGGTTGGGCAATTTTTTGAAGGTCTGGATGGACACGGGCTGGGACACGACCGTGTCCTTCGCCCGTGTTAAATTTTTTTTTTTTAAAGTAAAAAATAAAGATAAAGGAAACTTAAAAATAATAAAACTAAAGAGAAAAAAGCAAAAATAAAACTAAAAGGGGAAAGAACTATGACGAAAAATTGAAAGAAAATCTACGAAGCGAAGCAAAGTTAGATAAAACGAAAAATAAATTGAAATAAACCGAAAGAACTAAAGCATAAGCAAAGTTAGATAAAACGGAAAATAAAATGAAGAAAACTTAAAGAACTAAAGTGTAAGCAAAGTTAAACATGGGTTGCCTCCCAAGAAGTGCTATAGTTAATGTCGACAGCTCGACGGGATACGTCTTCTCATAATAGTTCTTCATCCAGGCGGAAATAGAACTCCTCTTGTATCTCGCTTTCGAACTCTCCATACAAGTGTAGATTTACCCTTCGGCCATTGACCTTGCCAATTCTATTTCATTGATGCATAACTTCCATAGTTTTTTCTCCTTATCATGCCACTTATCAAATTCATGTAGCCTAAACTTCTTCGTTTTGTTTGCTTTTAGCTTAGATGCGATTGTCATTGAGGGTTTTGAACTTTTTACCGCAAAGACATGCTCCAAATGATTTCTTGAAGTTTTGGTTCCAAAATTGGTGGCTTCTATTTGAAAGATTTTAACCTAAGATCCTTTGGCTTATGGAGTGGATCAATCCCCTTCTTGTCTACAATGGATTCATGAACTTCTATTTGAGCTGCCACTTTTGCATAATTGGGGTTAATCACCAAATTTTCATCTCCCTTTTGCAAGCAATAGCTTAAGGAATCTTTAGCAAGAGTTTCCTGCATACATGTAGATATGACGACATTAGTGGCATTAACATTGTGACTTATGTCCTTTGAGTCAAGAAATTTGTTCATTGTTTCTGGAGTTTTAAAAACTATTTTATCATTCCCGACCCGTAATATCAACTTATGCTCACTAACATCAAAAACAGCCTTAACAGTGGCTAGGAAGGGTCGATCTAAAATGATTGGCACCTCAATATCTTCATCTATATCAAGTATAACAAAATCCACAGGAAAGATGAATTTATCTACTTGCACTAAAACATCTTCTATGATGCCTCTAGGGTATGTGATAGTCCTATCGGCTAATTGAAGGCTCATGCGCGTTAATTTAGGTTCTCCTAACCATAGCTTTTTGAACAATTTATACGGCATCAAATTTATACTAGCTCCTAAGTCTACTAAAGCATTATTTACTAACAAATTGCCAAGCATACAAGGAATAGCGAAACTCCCTGGATCTTTTAATTTTTGTGGTAGCTTTTTCTGGAGAAGTGCCGAACATTCCTCGTTTAATGTGACTGTTGTTAGCTCCTCCAACTTCCTCTTGTTCAATAGAAGATCTTTTAAAAATTTCGCATACTTTGGCATCTGCAAGATGACATCAACAAGAGGTAAGTTAATGTGTAATTGTTTGAAAACATCAAGCAATTTACCGAATTCCTTATTTTGATCAGTGTAACTTTGCTTAAGGTGCTACGGGTAAGGAATGGGAGGCTTGTACTCCTTCACTTTTGGTGATTTCATACTTTCTTTTGATTTTAGTGGCTTTGCATCTTCCTTACGGTTGACTTCCACTTCTTTCTCAACTACTTCCTCACCATCCTTCTTCTCCACTTGCAGTTTTCTTTCACTTCTCAAGGTCACTGCATTAACATGTTCCCTAGGATTAACCTCGGTATTCCTTGGGAGTGTCCCTTGTTGCCTCTTAGAGATCATTTTTGCAAGTTGACCAATTTGATTCTCAAGTTTGCGATTTGAAACCTCTTGATTCCTCAGCGATGATTCAATGTTGGATAAGCGAGCCTCATTGCCTTGAATATATTTTGTAAGAAGTTATTCTACACTGGACTTCTTTTCTTGAGGAAGAGGAGGTGGGAATGGTCTTTGAAATCCAGGTGGGCCAAAGTTGGTCTTCTACTGGCCTTGGTTTTGATTTCCCCATAAGAAATTGGGGTGATTCCTCCATCCGGGATTATAAGTGTTGCTGTAGGGGTTATTTTGTTGCTTAGGTGGATTTCCTAGGTAATCTACCTGTTCCAGTTGTTCTTGTGCTCCGTAACCCTGCATACCAAAGTCACTTACATCCGGTTGTACTTGTTGAGGTTCAACAGAGAGTGCATCAATCTTCTTACTCAATAGGTTTACCTTGGCTGCCAGAGCAGTGGTCGAATCCACATCATAAATTCCCATAGCCTTTTGCTTGGCTCTGGTGCTTTCCCACTGATAATTGTTCATGGCTATTCCTTCAATCAGGTTTTGTGCTTGCTCAGGTGTCTTTGTGTTCAAAGTACCCCCTGCGGATACATCAATCATCTGTCTCGTAGATAAATTGAGACCATTATAGAAGGCCTGAATCTGCATCCATAATGGAAGACCATGATGTGGGCACCTCCTGAGCAAGTCATTGAATCGCTCCCAAGTATCATATAAATTCTCCGCTTCTAATTGAGCAAAACAAGAAATATCATTCCGAAGTTTAGCGGTCTTTGCAGGTGGAAAATACTTCTCTAAAAATTTCTCTACCAATTCATTCCAAGTTGTGATTTAATTTTGTGGTAGAGAGTTCAACCACTGTTTTGCTCTACCCCTCAAGGAGAAAGGGAATAGCCGCAGTCGGATGGCATCATCCGTGGCTCCGTTGATTTTAAAAGTATCACAAATCTCTAGAAAGCTAGAGATGTGGGCATTAGGATCTTCATCTTGGAGACCGTCAAATTGAACATATTGTTGCACCATTTGTATAATGTTAGGTGCAATTTGGAAGTTGTTAGCCGCGACGGTTGGCCTTGCAATACTAAAGTCAGCTCCAATAAGTGTAGGCCTTGAATAATCGGACATGGTCCGATTTGCTTCATTCTCGTTGTTAGCCATATGTGGTGGATCTTCTTGTTCAATGAATTGAGTGTTGGTCTCTTCACCTTCTTCCTTGATTTCAACGATTGACTCGTCGTCAATGGTCGCCACACTTTGTCTAGGTCATGATTTCAAATTTTGAAGGGCAGTTCTCTCAATTTCAGGATCAAGTTCTACCAAATCTTCCGGGTTACTTCGAGTCATGCACTGCAAGGGCAAGAAATATAGAATCAATTACAGCTCTTAGCTAATGAAAAGAAACAATGAAAACAAAAGGAAAAAAAAATGGTTAAAGTAATAAAGCAACTAGTGTTCTTAATATCGAAAATCCCCGGCAGCGGCGCCAAAAACTTGATATGAGGCAAGCGCACCTGTCAATTTTAATATAGCGGATATGAGTCCGAGTTGATCCCTCAGAGATTTTGAGTACTAATATTAACCTTAGCTTTATTATCTAATCAGAAAATTGTGATGAGTTGAATGAATCAAAAATACTGAAATTAACAACTAAACTACTTATGAGACTTAATTACGCAAATTAGGAAGCAATAAACTACGAACGACTTCAAGTATGCAATAATGTATTTAGGAATTATTTCCCCTAGTGTTTAACATATAACCTTTTTAAAATATATTCAACTCAGTTTCTATAATTCTTAACCGGAGGGATTCACAATTAAAGCTAATACCTTTCTCAAGCATATTAACCCTAATCCTAAATTATTTACCGGAATCTCTTCACTTAGTAATATAATTTAGAATTGCATTAATGTATAATGAATTCCCACACAAACAATCAACTTTCCGGAAGAAACATTTATCTTATCTCTAAGTATACATGTAATTCTCTTCAATTATGCCTAGATCTAATTACACATGCAATTTTTCAATCAACATGCATAATATCATATATTGACACTCTAGAATTATCAATCAATAATTAAACGACATAATTGAATTAAGAAAAGATAGAAACTTTATTGAAATTATAATTCAATCCAAGGGTTACATGAAACCCTAGGTTCCATAATCCTAAATACTCGAATTCTAAGCTATCATAACGAATCTAAAAACGAGTTCCATCAAAAACATAAAATAAAGCATGGAAAACCTCTCTTGATTTGATGAACAATCTCTCTAATCTTGAAATCGATGTTGTTCTCGTCTCTTTCTTGATTGATGTTCTCCTTAAGTCTCTTTCTCTTCTCTTGTGTCTTCTCGTTTCTGTAATGTCTTTCTTCTCTTTTGAAACCCTAAGATATCCTTTTATATGTGTATCATAAAGATTCTGTTTTGCGTCACCAGACACGGCCGTGTCCCCAGGTCGTGTAACTTTCTGCACTAAGGCAAAATTTTTTGCACAACTTCAAAACTTCAAAACTTCATAACTTCTTCATTTGAACTCCGATTTGAGTAAAATTTGATTCATTTTCTTCGTTTTCGATCCTAGAACGCGTTCAAACCTAGAAATCAAAATTTTACTCAATTAAGTATCAATTTCTTTAAAGAAAGAAAAAATGTGAGGAAAATACTATAAAATCACCCTATGAAATATGTTTAAAATCCGAGTTATCAGTAGCCTACAGACTATGCCTACTATTCTTGCACTAAGGGATTAGGTTATTGATCCCTGTTGCTCTACTGCTGTTGCTATTGGTTGTACCCAATATAGGCGTCAAATGCTTTCGGTGGGTGGGTGTACCTACTACGCCTCTCGGTGTCTTCTAGGCAAATGTGGAGTTCCCTGTTTTAAGCTACAAATTCCTTAAGTAAGCGCTCCAAATGTGCGTCAAGCGTCTCCTTCTTAGATAGGGGTTGATTGTTGCCAGGTTAGTTATTTACCAACTGATTGTTTTTAGGATTATCAACATAAAACGTATTGTGAATCGGTGGTGGTGTTTCGGTGAGTGTTTAGTGTGTATTTAGGTAGCGGATTGGATTAGTTTCCTATAGATAGCGCCAAATATTATATCTAGATATTGGCTGGTAGAGATTTAAGTGAAATTGAGCTTTGCATAACTAGATGAGCTTACGAGACAAAGAACGTTAAGAGGCACCCGGATGTTATCCGGTGTAATTACTCTAATATTTAAGTTAGTTTAGTGTAAGGAGAGAGTAAGAGTATTTAAATGCAAAAGTGGGCTTTAGAATGTGAAGTATCAAATAGTTTATCATTAAATCATAATCTCATATTTATAGAAGAGTAGAGCTAGTAGTTAGAGAGGAGTTAGTGGATAGAAGCCATATCTACAAGTATTGGATAGTGGAGTTACAATATTCGACATAGTCTACAAATGTAGGAAGTAGTTGTTGATTTAGTCATCCGAACTTATCTGTTTTCTTCTAACCATTGGTGATCACTATGGTTGGGTAGGCCGTATGATGGGCTTGGGCTAAGGTCAGCCAAGAAGGAGAAGGCCAAGACTTCAAGGGGTGTAGCTTGGACCGTAAGCCTTATCAAGTTGGTATAAACTTGAGGGATTCATGTCCAAAAGACTCTATTAATAATTAGTTTCACATTAGATTAATTATTAATAAGTATTATAATATTACTAATATAATCCTTTCACTTGATTGAAACAGTGAACATTAAAATAAGCATGTGGGCTTCTTCCTTTTTACGAAACCTTACTGACTTGTAACAAACCCTGTTCAATATATGACACTACATCTTACAGCCTTTTCATTTTCGGACATCACTTTTCATAATACTTAGCAAGGCTATACAAGAATATATGAACGCTGAGACAACTAAAACATTGGCAAGGGGAACGCAGTTAAAGAAGTCTACAAGGGCAATGGCTTACCGAGTGGATTTATAGCGCCCAGATTTTGCTGGCCCATTCTCGAAGGAAGAGGTAAGCGAGTTCACTACAACAAGTATAATTGCAGCAACGAAAGGAAAGGGAAAGAAACGAGGTTAGTTTTCCGGTTGAAGGAGAGAGGAGCCATTTTACCCAGATCGGGTTGTGTTGTTGAAGCGCGATATAATGAGCTCGGAAATAGTTATTGCGAGTGGGTTTGCTACCCTGTACAGTGTATGTGACCGGGTTAATATTTCTTTTGTTGCGGTCGCCGGCATTCTCGTTGAAGATCTTTCTTGATCGGTCTAAAACTGTCCTGTTCTCTTCTTTCAAGACAGGGGTGACCATTTCAAGGATAGCCAAGATGGGATACTGGGATAGTACAAAGTCCAAAGCTTCTCAAACGTATGCAATCGAGACAAGAGGAATGGAGCGTGTCTAGGAGCTATGCAAAATCAACCAAACTCCATACACACACACGCCGAGAGAGAGAGAGAGAGAGAGAGAGAGTCTTGAGTGAGAGATAATCCGAAAGAGAGAGTATGTGTGTTCTAGTGAGATATTGTGCGAGTGACAGAATCTCTGCGTGTGTGAGAGAGAGAGAGAGAGAGAGAGTCTTGAGTGAGAGATAATCTGAAAGAGAGTGTGTGTGTTCTGGTGAGATATCGTGAGAGCGAGAGAATCTGAGTGGATTTGGTTCGTTCATTTTTCTGTTTTTGGATAATGGGTTTTGCTCTGCTTCATGGATTTGGAGAGGGATACGGTGCAGGACTGCATATTTGGAAAGATTTAGGGACACACGATGATTTTGTTAGATTTCATGAAGTTGGCGAGTAGGATATTGGATGTGTAGTCTCGTTTGGTTACGTATATTAGTTTTATCATTTTCTTTATCTCCTTTTCCTTTTTTTTTTTTTTTTTTTTTTTCCTTTTGCTATACCAACTCTTGTAATTCCTTATATAATTATATAAACACCCTTTTCCGCTTAACATAAAAATATGGCCAAATTCATGAGACATATATTCATATATATGTATATATAATATTCATGTATGAAGTAAGCAATATTTTATATATCACATGTTAATTTTTTCTTGGGTACATATATCACTTATTATTATATATATTTTATATCAATCTCAAATTATACGTATTAGTTATACTTATGTGATTAGTATAAACAAGGGTATATTGTTTTGATTTCAATCTTTAGTTTATAAGATTGAACCATTCTTAAATTCAAATTAAACTAGGTATTCACTCTAACTTTACTTTTGTTGCGTTAACTATGACTATAGCTATCATTATGGTAGCCTATTCAATAAATATATATATCTATACATATTATTTATTATTATCACAATCGTCATTGTTGTTACTATTAAAGATATATACATTCAATTGTTAAGATATATATATATATATACACAATATTTTACAATTAAATTGGTGTCTAACAATTATGATTTAGAAAATCCATAAACAACATCTCTTGTAGTTGAGATATAATTATTATATATGCTTTTAAAGTATACTTTTTATTATACTTTTGGACAAAACCTCTTATTTAAATATCCTAACTAGAATGTTTTATTTTGTGACATACCACAACAATCTTTTAATATACATGCTTTTCCATAAAATCTTATATTTTAGAATTCATAATTGTATCATTATGGAGACATTACATATATGTCTTGCTTTTGTTCTCCAATCACTTTTAATTATTTATTTCAGTCTCTCATTATTCTTATATAATTCTGTCACACTTAATCATATTAATACTTTACTATTTATTGATTGACTCTCATCAATAAAATTTTTATTAGTAAGTAGTGGAAATAATTTTAGACTTCTAATGTACATCTTGATTCTTAGAAAAATGAAATACACATATATATATATATATGTATGTATATACACAAAAATGATTTTAAAGAATCGAAACACTCAACTTTAAAAGTAGGATTAATGAACAAAATATTATTTATGCATACCAACTATACGGAATAAATGAAATTTCAAATGCTTTTGAATGTGATTGTTATATTCAATATAAAACATTCACATGTTTTGATTTAGAAAAAATCTTTTAACACACACGCAATATATATATATATATGGCTTATGTAGATGTTAGACATACTCCAAATAGGTACTATTATATTTGACTGCTCTATATGTTTTGAGAAATATACAAAAGTTAATTAACTAATGGGTAATTCTTTCGATGTTAACTATATACTTTTAATTGCATTGCCTTATAGAATTTGGAAAGTACTCTACTAGTACGTGCTCATAAATACTGCATAAATACTTATGAAATTCCAAATGTAATCCTTTAAATTTTTGTCTGACCATTTTTCTATTCCAGTTTCGATGAAGTTAAGTAGTAATCTTACTAAAAGAATTTTAATATTGAAAGACGTTCCTAAACTGACTTATTAATTTTGGGAGATCTACAACTGTAGCGACTTGCCCTAGGGAAGATTAAGAAGAAGTAGACGACTAAGCTACACACACGGCAGGAGGCGTCCCGATGTAAAAATAAGTGAATAGGATGCATCGCTCGCTGATTGAGATGTAAGAGAATTTTGCCATAGCGCTCCACATACAGTTCAATCTTGAACATGTGAGGTGTGCATGGGTGGACTAAACCGTGGGCTATGAACATTTTCTAGATAGATTTATAAATAAGTCTAATTACTCAGTAAATTATTCAAAATCAACTTACTTTAAACTTGCATAGACTCAAGAATTCAATCAATAAATAAGCCAAGTTAAAACTTAAAGATAAAATCCATTTATCTGAATGAGTTAAGTTAAAGGCTCAATCTGGGTTCGCAAGTTTACTCACTTAAGCTCGTGAGTTGGTTTGTTCACGTTTATAAGCCTATGTATTACAAATATTATATATATTATGTATAATATATTATATATTATTTAAAGCCAAAAACTAGTAACTATATAATATATATAATATGTTATATGATAATTATAATATATAGTTTAATATTTATTCATTATTTGTTAATCTATTTTTTTAGATATTTTTTTTATTTTATATACATAAACTTGTGAGTAGGCTCAAGCTTGACTTGACTCACATTAGGATGGGCTAGACTCTGTTCGGCTAAAACTTGAGCTCAATTAATAAATAAATTGAACTTTAGCTCAAGAAAAAGTTCATTTATCCAAATGAGCTAAGTCGAGCCACAATTTGCAGACTCGATAAAAACTTGATTTAAGCTTGAGCTCGATAATTTTCAAATAAAGCTTAACTAAACTTAGTTCATTTATAAACCTATTTATAGTTTTGGTTTGCATAAAAAATAAAAGTGTGAGCTTTGTTCTTGAGGCCATTTTAGGCCTCTATGTAGTTTTAGGTCAACAATCGGTCTTAATTTACGAAAATCTTATTTTGCACCACATGTAGTAAATGAGTAGTACGTATATGTGAAAACGAATTTTCAAAATTGAACAATTTAACACAATTTTTACCTCTAGTTTTCACGGATATTAAAGTTCATATAAAACAATTAATTTAAATATGAATTAAACACTGTTTAAAACCACTTTTCGCTTAAATTGATATTATGTGATACATTTAATAATGCTTAAGCCTGATTAAGCATGGAAATGTGAATTTTAAATAAATCAAGTGCTTTTGAACCAAAAACTAAAAAATTATTAAATTGCATAGGTATAATTTGATTTCAAAAATCATTTTTTACCTTACATAATTATTTTTTGACTCGAAATAGTATTTTTCACCTCCAGGAGAGTAGAAATAGGGTATCTATAATCAACCCTTTTTATGGTGACGATTGATTAGATTTCCACCATAAGGACAAAGATATGTCCTATTTTTGTTCGACTAGGTTTCACAAATTGATGAAAAGGGAAAAGAGTAGGGTCAAAGGAAAAAGAAATATTTACAAATAAAAAATTTTCTTTGATCAAACCCTAACATTGACCCATTGGATTAGCCCTTTTCTTTTTTCTTTTTCTTTTTTTTTTTAATTTATTTTCTCGGTACAAAATGCATGCAGGTAAGAAATACTTACTATAAAGTTTCTAATGAAATTTCATATGCAAATTTTTCCTAAAAAGATCTATATTTTTTAGTTCCAATATATTATATGAGTGCTTATATCATATTATTACTCTAATCATCATATTTTTAGCAAATTTTTTTTTTTATTTTTGGCAATAATTATGTCCATTAACTCTGTCCCATGTCTATTTATTGTCTTATTCTAACTTAAAAATGGGAAGTTGTGTGAAGTTCTAAAATTTTAAAATGATTAAAATAATAAATCAATAAAATCCATAATTTCTATAATATAAGCAATTGTAAAATTTAAAAATGATTAAAATGACACTCAATGCTTGAAACCAAATTAAGGGCATGAATACAACGAAAATGAAAATAAAATAAGAAATACCAAAAAATATATAAAAAGAAACTATGTTATACTAGCATATAAACATATATGTCAAGACTAAAATCTAAAAATAACACGATTTAAGGCTCGAATAATAATTAGACAACAAACAAATACCAATATCTTAAAATATATCTTCAAATAATAAAAATATTTTTTTTCAGTACATATACGTTTTATATAGCATCATGTGAACTTAAGTGTAAAATTTTATCCAAAAAAAAAAAATAACAGAAAAGCAAAATCCTCTATCATAAACATTTCTTATGTGTGTATACCTTACATCTCGAAAAATAAAAATATATGCACATAATGCCTATTTACTTCACCAATTGAAATGGAAGGGAATGGAATTGAGATTCTTTATGGAATGAAATAAGGAAGAAATGTGTATTACATTGTTTAGTTGAGAAAAAAAAAAGGGATAATAAGCAACAAACATGTAATATAAGTGAAAAGACAATATTACCCTTTAAATTTTTCTTTTGCATCTGTTTCAATACCTATTGCAAAAAACTTCCAAAAATAAGAAAAGAAAAGAAAAGAACGGTTACAAAATCGAGAACATCAAACAAAGTTGACTATGAAGGGTACAAGAATCAAATAAGGTCTTCGATTATCAGATTTAGGCACTTAACTTCAATTGAAAGGGTACTCAGTTATCGGATTTGGGTTGTAAAGTAGTGTTTGACAAGTTGCAGGTGCACAAATTGCAATGGGGTATAGTGGCCTTATGTTGATGTACGTATGTGTTTTGCTGTAGTGATGATGGAGGGGGTATGGGTTCTCCCCCTTAAGCAAAACCCTAGTCTCTCTCTCCCTCTACTTACCTCTTTCATGTTGTAGTAACAATGGTGGATGTGGTGGTTTGATGATGATGGTGGTGGGTCATGTGGTGATATGGTTATGGTGGTGTTGGGTTGCCTAGTGGTTTGAATATACTAATAGTAGTAGGTTGTGATTGTCTGATGTTGGTGTAATAGGTTGCAATTATTTGATGCTACTGGTTGTAGGATGCATGGTGATTAGATGATAGTTGTTACGCCCCGAAATGGCAGAGTCGTAACAGTCCCGCGGTATAAACCATCCTAAGATAGAAGTTGGCCTTACAATCACTATCTTAGACCTGATCTACACAAGGCGTCCACGACTAACCCGCTTTGAAGTAAACAGTTTGTAATTTAAATAAATCATTTACCTATAAAAGTGGGGAATTATATATATATATATGTTATAATTCAGTTATTGTAGTTAAAGTTTACAATGTTTCTCTATAGTATATTTCCCAGTTATTACATCATTCATAAATGCAAAATAATTCTAAAATAAAAAATTAAACCTTAAAATATGTGTGTTTATTCTTTAATATTTTTCCCTTACTCCTCAGGATTCAGCAGTTGCTAGCTTTAGGGTAGTTGTTTGCCGCTTTTTATCCGGCACCTGCACAACGTCTATAGGGATGTGAGCAACCACAGCTTAGTAAGTTAATATGGAGGACTTAAAACTATACCACACACACAACAAGGTTTTCAATCACTTATTAGGTGCAATGCATGTACAAGCAAATGCCATCGCACGACGTTGTCCGGCCTGTCGTGAGATTAGAGAAATTGCGCCCGTTCTAATCCGGGTTGAGGAGTTGCCGTTAATGCAATAGCTCACGACCAAACCCAGGCTTGTATAATGGAGACCTTGCTCCTCCCGCGACTACCTTCGAACCACTGTCTTCACCCTTGCCGCGACTTCCTCTCTTGTCACTTAGTTCGACTAAGGATGAAGAAGGGACCGTTTTGCAATCCTGCGCTATCCCTTTCGAAGGGGTCGGTATTTGGTCAGAGAGTTCTAAGTTCTCTTAACGGGTTGCCATACATGTCTGATTATGATTTCTGGTCGTATATTTGATTAAGTTCAATTTAGGGTGATCAATCATTTCATACAATACATGATAGAGTAACAAATAGAATCATAGTATCACTCATAATCAAGCACATGCACACATCCAACTATCTAACAAGCACAACTAAGCATAATCTTAAGCCTCCAAAATATAGCATTGTATTAATCCCAACTTACCTCGACTCTTCGCTCACTCACTCGAGGTTCGACTTGCTCAGGCCATCACCGATCATCCCTATAACATAGACGTGGTTTCAATTTTCATATAATGATTATAGGTTCATTTTCTCCTATAACGCTTATTGTTATGTTTTATTTAGGGTTTAATATACCTAATTATCTAGATCTTAAGCCTTTTACAATTATTCTAGGTTTAGGGTTAGGTTCGGGTTCGGTTTCCGCATCATTTTTTTTAAATTAGGTTCTAGTTCGATTTCTAAGTCTTAAATATATTTGAATCCTAATGTGAAATTAATCACATTAAGTTCGAGTATTCAAATATCCTATTGGGTCTTAATTTAGTATTCTAAGCTATTCGGTACACGTTAGTCCTAATTAGGGTATCAGATTTATCCCCGATGTGAGAAAATTTTACTTTTTTATATAATTACCTAAAATTCAATCTTAATTCAGCTATAATATTATTCTAATTTTTGCTCTAATATTATTTAAATAACCATAATTTTTTTAGATTTATTAATTTACAATTTCACATATTACTAATTTCTTATATTAATTACCTAATTTCCTAAATTAACCATACTTAATACTCCAAAGGTTAGAATTAGGGTTCCATATCAGAGATTAACATCCCTAAACATCTAATTACTATCTAAATCAGTAATTAATATCTTAATCACCTAATTAACCCCAAATTACCCAATTTTTCCATCATTTTAGGGCTAAAAATTAACTTAAAAATTTCAAAAAAATGGTTTCATAGCACTGTTCTATATCACATGAGCATCTTACAAAAAAAAATTGAGCTCCAAACTATACTCCTAAGTCTATTTATTTTCCATTCTAATCATGTTCGGTTTTGCACGATTTCTTAAAGACCCTATATTTTCAGACGTGATTAAACTAAATTACTATTTTTCACTAAATCTACATACAATAAAACCTCAAAATAACAAGTTTCATAATTTTCTAAAATTAGTTAATATTGTTACAAAATTACATAAGAATCGGGCTGGAAATCGAACTCACTAGTCTGGGTGGCTCCGGCCACCGTCGGCTGCCGTAGCCTTATCGACTGGCCTGGGCGTTGCCACCACCATATGGTGGTGGTGGTGGCCATCCACTCCCAGTTGCCCGTTAGGTCTGAGTTCTCCTTTGTGGCCCTAACTGCACAGTTTTCCTTTTTTTTTTCTTTGGTTTTTCTCTCAATTTTTGCCTCTCCCTAATTTTCTCTGATTTCTACCTATCCAAATGAGCTTCTTAATTTTTCTTGCTATTTATAGAGCTTTAGTGTAATTATTGTGCATTAATTAGACATGACTTTGCTCAATTTCCTTGATTTTTGGCTTTTGTGTTGTCTAATTTTAATTGATTAATTTTTATTTTGTGGATTTTAACCTGCCACGACCTGATTTGGATCATTATTGATTTTTCCTGATTTTTCTTGATTTTTTCTTAATTAATTATGAATTTTATTTAATTATTTAGTATAATTTTAGCACATTTTATGTATTTTAAGTAATTACGCGTATTTATATCTACATATAAATTTATATATAATACAAATAAATATTCCTAAATATTATGTAGGTTATTTTATAATTTTTAGTATACATATAATTTATCTTTAGCGATTCGTTAAGTACCAAAATGCATTTTACGCATTTTCGATAAATAACGAGTTATATACTTAAAATTTGAAAATTTTGTAGTCTTCTATTTTATTACCTATTTTCTTAAATTCAAACTTAAGGGATCAGTTTACTAATATTTCTAGCTTTACTTTATAATTTAGGCTCGATCGGGTCTTTCAACCGATCGAAACCTCGGATTGCTTAGTTGTGGGGCTTACAATGGTACTAATGGGTTGCAGTTGTCTGATGTTGGCAGTTATGTAGTGGCTTGATGGTGGTAGTAATGTATTGTATGATGGTTTGATGTTAGTGGTAGTGAGTTGCTTGGTAGTTAATGGTTTTGGTAGTGGTGGTATGTTGGTTGTAATGGTAGGTATGTGTTGATGAAGTCAGATAAGGGCATGGGGATTTTTTTTTTTTTTCGCTAAAATGAGATTCCTTTGTCCAAATTAAGAATCCCAATTTAGCAAAATAAGAATTGGAATTCCTTGTGTGATTTCTCATAGAATTCCTATTATGGGTTTAAAAATGAAGTAAACAATATAATATGAATTCATAAGGAGTAAGGGGGGAGTAGCCATTCCCCCCTAAGTAAACGTACAATAAATGAATGTAGAAGAGACTGTTGCAAAATTGGTCAATATCTAGCTTTTCTCTTTCAAAGTTTTGCTAAAAGGAACACTAACTCACATCTCTCTCTCTCTCTCTCTACTCATATTCAGCTTAGTATTAATATATGTTAACCTTGAATAGAAAACTTATCTTTATGTCTTTTGCTGGAGGATCATGTGATGCTATTGTTGAGCTTAAAAATTGGTTTTTCTCTTCTTTTAATATGATTTATGTTAAGCCCAAATTGTTTGATATAAACCTCTCAACCAAGTTAAGGAGATGTTTTAATTTATGAAAATAGTTTTTAATGAAAGAGCTACAACTCAATCAAAATCAGGAAAATAATGAAATTATGTTCATAGGCAGATAGACCCTATTTTAGCTATTAGTCCACAGATTTTCTAAAAGTAGTTTAGAAACTAAAAATTAAAGATTAGATGGGCTCGATAGCTAACTTATTTAAAACCTAAACAATTTACATAAAAAAAGTTTAGGATGGGTCTTTAATTTCATTCAAGGGAAATTCAAATAAAATGGGCTTTTATTTATTTGGAAAATGGAAAGGAATTGAAAAAGGGGGGATATTTAGTTTTTTTATTTATTTAGGTAGGCTAAAGTGCCTACATGTCATAAAGTAGGATCAAACTTGCGCAGTTCTCAATTGATAAAAATTTGGGCCAATCTTATTTATTAAAAGCTCTTATTACTCTAAGTCATTATAATTTATTAATTTTAAAAATCACCTTTTTGTCCAATTTTGAAAAATCTACTAATCCCCTAAATTTAGAAAAAAGGCCGCTTTAAATTTTGATTTATACAACAAAACCATTTTATTATGAGAAAATCACTTTTAAGATAAAAGCACATTGTATTTGAAAACCATTTAGTAACAATTAAGACACACATGTAATATATAAATCATATAATTAAAACACATGGCAAACACTAACGAAGTAACATGCAAGTTAAATTACCTCATGCAAACATTAATTATAACATGCTAATTTATTAGAACATGCTAATTACCAATTATTCATCAAGCAAATTATTTATTTAAACTAAACCTATCCATTATTTAACAACCAAATTATTTATTAAAACCTACTAATCAATCAACAAGTCAATTATTTATTAAATCTATGAATGAATCTAGCTAGGAGATTATTTATTTAAACTAAGCCAATTAAACATAACAATCATGCTCATTATTAGAAAAAAAAATTATATCAATTTATTCGTATGAATTAAAACCTAAACATGCCAATTAAATATCAAAACTAAAAATACTAATTATTTGTTAAATTCTAAACATAACAATTTTACTAAATCATGCCAACTATGCTCCTAAACATGGAAATTTTAATTAAATTAACATTATTGACCATGCAATATGTCAGTAATGCAAAACATATTATGTACTATTCAAATTCATTATTCCAAATATGCCAACCAATTATTTATTAAGATCAAACATGCTATTTATTAGGACTAATGACAATGAAATTTATTTATTCAAACTAATCATGCTAATTATTTATTAAAACCTAAGCACGATATTTATTAAGTACCAACAAAAAAGCTATTAAAGTGTGCCAATCATGCTAATTATTTATTAAAACCTAAACATAATATTTATTAAGTACCAACAAAAAAGCTATTGAAGCATACCAATTATTTAGTAAGAAATTTCAGTTAATATGGTAAAACAAATCATAACATTATATCAAACTACATTATTCCTACATAATTAAACCAGACCCCTTATTCATACAAAATTAATTAACATGTCATTAACAAAAAAAAAACCTATTAATCATGTAAAATCATAGCAACTAAGTCCCAAAGTCTATCACTATATATTCTAATTTTTATATTTTTGTTTCTTTTATTATAACTTTTTTTTCAAAAAAAAAATAATGCATACACAAGGAAGAAGAGGAGGAACTTAACTTTGGCGAGCAGCAAACTAATGATTAGCTCGAGTTGTTCTTATTGTAGGGTCATAAAGTTTTAGATCACCTTGATTTAAATAAATATGTACGTGTATGTGTGTATTCTCACTACAATCAATATATTTCCTAACAAGAAATATGAGAAGTGCACCTAACAATCTCAAACCATACCCCATCCTTATATACACACACACATATGCATATTTCTTTTAACCTAAATATATGAATACATGTACAAGTGTAGAAGTACAAAATAATAATAATGAGAAGAATTATGGTGTTAATAAAGGTGAGAAATAAAGAGAACAATTTATGAAACTTATCAAGTTCACATAGGCATATTTTCTAAATTGTACAAATTTCGATTATATTTAATCATTAGGTACAATAAGGAAATAGACGATCTTAGAACAAGATAAAAGTTAAATATATGATTTATTTGAAATATTTAAAGGAAAAGTAAAGAAAAACCTCTATTGAAGATGCAGTTATACTAATTTAAACTATCTAAAGGAATTAATGAACAATAATCTTGAATGTGATTAAATTAGATAAATTCTTATTAATTCCTTATATTATTGTTAATATTGATATTCTCAAGTGATGTTGGAAACAAAGCAAACCACCTTGTGAATCAATATAATTACGAAGGATACTAAGAGTATCTTGTGAGTACCCCCTTTCTTGCTTGCCATGATATGAGGTGGCCTTAACTTTAACAATCACTCATTTGAATAAGTTGCTATGACTTCACTAAAGTAAATTGTAGGACTTAATTAATTAATAAATAAATGCTATGATGATTGTGTGATGTGTGATTTGAAATGAGATGTTTGACATGAGTACTTAAAGAGTATGACAGTCATAAGTGACTTAAGCTTGTAATTATATGCTATATTATGAGGCGTGATATTTAGATTTACAATTTGAAGTGAAGATATCATGAAGTAATATTTTTAGGTGTTGGTTAGCATACTCTCTTAAATTATGAACATGACTTGTGGATAATAGTCTTATGGCTATATATGTTTGGTACGAATAGTTTTATTGGAGAAATGCTCGAGTCAATTGGCGTGATTTGATCATGCTCCATGAATTTCAAACTAGATTTAGAGTAATTCAACACACTGGTTGTACATGTGCCCTGAATTATAGCCATGGTTGGTGGATAATAGTTAATTTCATAACAATATGTTCGACATGATGATTAATTGATTAAAAGGATGGTTCGTTCTTGAGATATGTGCTTGGTTATTATTTACTATAATTCATTACATCATGTACATTCATACCATGGTATGAAAATGGCTTAAGGGGCCATATTTTTATAAAGCTCACTTTTGATTAAGGGAATTAAGGGTTATGTTTAAAAGCTCAGTCTTAGAAAATAACCTAAGGGTCATTTTTAAAGCTCGGTTGCATAAAAAGACCTATAGATCATAGATTTTGTAAAGCTCAATATTTTTAGCATATAGAATTGTATACTTGATTTTGAGCCACCAAGTATTGCTTAAATATTTGCTCGAGAGCCGTTAAGTGCTGCCCACATAATTTGATCAGGAGTTGCCAAGTGCCGCTCATATGCTTTGCTCGGAAGCAGCCTAAGGGTCGCTTATTATTTTCTCGAGAAGGATATTGGTCAGTGCATGTCATGTGCATTATCATGTCATATCATTGCAACTTAAGCATCTATTGATTGTTAAATTGTATTAAGCTTGGTCATGATTGGTAAAACTAGTTGCTATAATTGTTGTGATGTTGGCGGTAAATTGTAATCGAATATGCTCTTATTGCTATTTATTATCTATTGTTTGCTTTTGCTCACTTGACTTGATATTGAGGGATTAGTTTTGCTTTAACCTCAAGATTTGAAGATAAAGATAACGTTGGAGCTTAGGTTCAAGATGAGGACATTGAGAGCTAAAGTCAAACGTTATTATAATATGAATAGATGTTGAAAACTTTAATTAGATTATGTTTTATGTGTGTAACTTTGATGGACATGAGTATTATGATGCACTTATGTTATGTAGTCCAAAGGATGCCTACAAGTTTTTATTTAATTATGTGATATCTATAAATATTAAATAGTGCTTGGTTTCCAATAAGTCTTCTTCTCAATTTGAGGATGGCATAGCAACCCATATCTTGAGCACCAATATGTACAATGAGTAAGCCCTAAGAGTCAGGTGTTACATTTATTATTTGGCCTTATAAACCAATACTAATTCTTTCCCATAATTCAGTTAAGACTTCATTTCACATGGGAATTACAATCTTCCCCTTTAAAGATAGAATGTACTCGTCCGCAAAATCTTAGGATTGGGTTTAATTGTTTTCTTTTCATATGCAATTCAATTCATTTCTATCACCTTGACCTATAGTCATCCTCGAAGTATGTCATAAGTCACATCTTGGTGATATTTAAACTGAAGCTACGGTGCAGACTATAATATTTATATTATAACACTCTCCTTACATATAGGCACAAATTAGATCGAAACCCAGCAAATGAATGACTTACTTTATGTAACCAAGAAGTGTTGTTCATCTAAAGAAATCTTTCGATGCTTAAATTAAATTAACATTTATGTTTCTTCTTTGCAATATATTACCAAAATTTAAAATTTTTAATCGCTCTATGGAATTAAATCCCATGTATTATGCAATATATGTGATATAGGTGTAGATTTAATTAATTCATAGACTAAAGACTCAATCCAACTAGATTTGAAGAATCATCATGCCCAATAAACATAAGCATTGAAATATGGTCTATAAAACATGTATTGTTAGAAATAATTGGGAGATAAATTTTTTTTCAGAACATGGTTTTTAAAAAAAAAATGAAAAAAGAAAGAGACTACTAGAATCAAATTTTATCTAAATTAATAAAGCTCAAAAATATAAATTAATGCCTTAAGTTAGAAACTTCAAATTAAGATTTCACCTTGGACTCTGAAAGCAATTGTCGAAAAAGATATTTGGAAGAAAATGAAACTAGATAACTCAATTTAGACTTACCAATCTATATTCTTGAGAAACTTGATAGATGCAGATTCCATTGCTAAATCGAAATAGAGAAATATTGGAGAAATTCGTTGAGCCACTTCAAATTTAAACTATATATATGTATAATATATCTTAGAATAAAATATTAAATTCTAAGTTGTAGATAATTTTTTTGTTTTAGTTAAATTACGAATGATAGAATGTCTAGGAATTCTTAAGTTAATTACATGGAGTAAAATCTTGGATAGTTATTATATATGAAAACAATCATGGTAGAAATAACAAACCACATACTTGTTGGACCCTTGAAGCCCACGGTTTACTGCCCCCAAATTCTACTTTCCATTTTCTTTCTTCTGCTATCAAGCAGACCGTAACCCACCCCTAACCAAAACATTAGTTAGTCCGCTTGCCAATCCATTTGCAGATCACGCCAGCCTCCTTTGAGTGCCACATAAGCACCTTTGCCTTCCATACAGAATCTACACTATATCAGTTAAGTACAAGTAAAATCTATTGAAATCTTAACCGTGATCTCTCAAGATTCAATCCCTCTTCCTCTTTTGTCGATTCTTTTTTTCCTCATCCCTTCCGTTCTGCTCTCTCGGGCTGCATCAGCGACAACCCCCTCAAGCATCTCATGCCCTGCGATTATCATCCAAACTCTCTCCCTCGTTCGCCTAGTGGTCTGCTTGCGAGAAACCTTGGGACTTGACTTGGTTCTTAACACTCCATGCTTTCTCTCCTTCCCCATTCATCTTCTTGGCTGCTTGCTACCACGGCCGACCCTGCTCACAAAATGAAAAACAGGGCAGCTTCGTGTCGACGCCAAGAGCTCCGTAGCTTCAATGGTTGAAATGTTGCCCCCTCTCTCTAAACAATGACATTAAACCACCAACAATGGAGAAGTCAAAGTTCTTCGCTGAAGCTGGTTTTCCGGCGAGGTCGTAAGCTCTTAAACAAGCTGTCCATATCTTTGATTTTAATTTTCATCTTGTGACAATCTACAGTTTTATGTTTAAGAGTTTTTCTTTCTTCCATCTCTGTTTTCATGTTTTCTTTCATCAAGATACTACGTTTCAAGGTGAGGAGAATTCCGGTGAGCTTTCGACCAGCCGCATCACCGTGGTTCTCCATCAGTTGTGAACTCCAAAAACTCTCGAGTTCTGCTCTCCGCTTCGCCATCGTTTCAGGCGAGTCATTGTCTCTTCATTGAGTCAACTCATTTTTTACTTTAATAAAACCTATTGATTGACCATTAGCCTAGTCTTCTTGATCCGGTTTGAACTGTGAGCTGACTGAGATCATCTCATTATTAGGCTGTTGTTGTCATCCTCTCCGTTGCTGGTGATGATGGTATCTTACTCCGTCCGTGAGTCGACTCCCTCTTCCATTTAACTTACTGGAAGTTTATTTTTCGTATCCTTTCCAATACTCCATTGTTTAATAACAGTATGTGCTATTGTATTATTAATGATTATGATGAGTTAATGATATTCGATAATTTTATATGATTATAGTATGGAGTCTGAGTTGCTTTTCCCGAATCAGAAATGATAGCAATGGAAATCTGTTTCTCTTTTCTTGTTATTTTCTAATTGCTTCATTGAGTTGATTTGTTTCCTTTTCTACCGTCGTATTCAGTTTAAATAACGAGTCCGTGTATCAATTCGTAATTAACTCAATCATTTTATCAAATTACTATATATTAACTTCTTCTAGATTGAGTGAGTTCAACATGTATTGTAATATAGTAGGTAATATTAATTACAAAAGTTTTAATTAATCAACAGGAGGGATATTGTAATTTTGTTGGAATGGATGACGATTACGTTTTCAACCAAGATGAAGGCTGTCCATTTAAAGACTCCGAGTAATTAATAATGTTATGGCTTATGGATATGGGTAGATATCGCATGCCATGCAATGTGTTGTTTGTAGTAGAGTTTTACTTGAAAATGATTTGAGGTAAATTTAGAATATTGTAAAAAGGCTCGAAAAGATATGCTCAACTTTAAGTTGTAAAGGGATCCAAAAAAGCATACCTAAATGTTAGGTTGTAACATGAATTATGATGTGATCAGGTTGTGAAGTATCACTAATGTATACTAATGTGACCGACTTAAATGTAAAGATATTTAAATGAATTATGTGATTTACTTATTTTACATTCCTATACATGTGAATATATATCGTTTGATCACGTACATATGGGTTGTATGTTGCGTACTAAGCTTTAGCTCAATTTGTCATATTTTCAAATGCAAGACGTATAGTTGTACTATTTGATTTCAATAACTTATCGAGCTAATTGTTGCTCCCTTGGAAATGAGAATAGTGGGGACTTCGTTTGGTATTGAAGATTATCCTAAGAAATTAAATCATAAGATTATTTAGTTTTATGTAATAATGATAATTGATTAGGCATTAATATTTCTTAACTATAAGATATTTTAACATTATTTGGGGATTTAATTATACAAGATTATTTGGAGACTTTTATAGTATTATTTAGAGTTTTTAATTGAATGTTATGCTTAACATATCATTAGAGATTATAAACACGTGGCAGTCTATAATATCTCAAGTTCTGGGATGTTACATTAGTAGTAGGAAGGTTTAAAGAAAATGTTTCCGTAAGGAGTATTGAATTTGCTAAGGGTTAGCTATTAGAGAGGCCTTAATGCTTATAAAACACAAAAACTAGGCCTATGTCATTGTGGAATTGGATGTCAATAATGTTGCATAGGTGATAAATGAAGCGTTTGGTTTCATTGGTTAAAAGAAAAATGAATAAAGCATAATTTTATTTAGACATGATTAATTCTTAATTTCAATATGAAATGGATTAGGTGCCAATCGAGGTTAAAAAGTTCATTAAATGGACTTTAGTCAAAAATTACTTTTTATATATCTAGATTAGTGGTGTGAAAACAAAGAAGTGCACTTATCATTTTAATAATATAGTTTAAAGAACGAATATCGTCCAATAGAGACTATGATTATTAATACTAACTAGTTCTTTATTATCTAATCGGTAAACTTCAAATCAAGAAATTTAAAGAATTTAATTAAATTTGTAACAATTAATAAATCTAACAACTAATTAAGATTTAATTAAAGAAACTAAATAGGAAAGCAATTAATTTAAGAATTAACTCAAGATTCAATATCATACCTAGATCTTTGCACCCATAGAATTATATATGCAACTTTCACTAAAGATAATATAACTAAATTATTAATTTTCTTGATCAAGAGAATTCTCTATTAAAGCTAATAACTTTCATAAGTATATTAACCCTAATCTTTAAATTATCTATTAGAATATCTTTTTAATAGCATAACTTAAGATCACATTAAAGTATAACAAATTCTCTTAAAGATAATGTTAAAAGTTCAGAAGAATTTTGCAATTTATCTCTAAACTTATAAGAATCCTCATCAAATATGCCTATATCCAATTATATAAGAAATCTCTTGATTCTCTTATATAATATTAGAATTTTAGACTAATATTCACGGAAATATTAATCTAAAGCATTGAAACACACATAATTGAGTCAAGAAAACTAAAGATATTCATTAAATCTAATAAAAACCAATATCATGTGATAGATTCAGGTTTCACAAGACTTAGATACAAAAGATCTAATCGTTACTCATGATAAAATAACAATCTTTAATAGGATTTAAAAGAAAAATAGAAGAAAAATCCATGAAAGCGATGAAAAGGGTCTTAAATCTTGGATTGTTGAAGTACTATGCTCTCTTAAGTGTTTAGCTCTTAAAGTCTCTCAAAAAATCATGCAGAAGATTATGTCAAAAAGTCCCTCAACAAGCCTTAAATAATAGATATAAAATTAGGGCATTGCGGCGTTTGACACTTTCATATCACTTAGTGGTGTTACTCTTTAAGCATCTTATTTTTCTCACGCCTTCATTAAGTCTAGGAATGACACAACTTAAGATACGATCATGTCCTTAGGTTGTGTCCTTTCAGATCATGCCGTAGAATTGCTCAAATTCATCACTAGAAACAATACAATAGCTCAAATTCATCACTAGAAACAATATAGTCATGTCGTTTACTTATATTAATCTTTAAAATTTCATAACTTCCTCATTTTAGTTCCAATTTAAGTGAAACTTATTTCTATTTTCTCATTTTTTTTAGTAGATTGTTTTAAAACCTAGAAAATAAGATTTTACTCAATTAAGTATCATTTTCTTAAAATAATATCAAATTTTAAGGAAAAATCATAAAAAATCACTCTGTAAAATATAAGTAATTAGAAGCTTATCAATTAGTAGCTCAATAAATTAGGAGAATGTTTATGGAATAAATGTTCTCAAGTTTTATATAGTTGAGCCACATACCCTTTGTCATAATCTAAAGGGGACCCTAGTCATGACAACTTGCCACAAATGCTTTGTGACTAATAAAAATCTCGTGAAACGTCCAAAAAGTTAATTCATTCATTGAAAAAAGAAATAACGTTTATAACTGAAGGCCCTCTAGTAGTAGAGGTTGTACCATTAAGTCTTACTGCATCTTATAAGCTAACAAAGAAAAGTTCCACTATCTTTAGAATTTCAAAGGTTTCTACTAAAACATATAAAAAGATAAGCATAAGCAACAAAATGTTTCTTCTAACTAAACCACATCCTTCTATCCGTCTTGTATTATTTGCATACTTACCCTAGTAATTCCCTTGTTAAATACATAGATCATTAAACTTGTAAGATGCAACAACAATAGGAGAATGAGTAACCATTACTCAGTGAGATAGGAGTATAATATTCTCACTACTACTCATGCATCATCAAACTCAAACAAGTTGTCAAATATATGCTATACATGGGTAATCATATGCAATGTAAACATCACATGTGGTCTTCCGGCAACCTATGTGAAGTTGAGGGTATAAGCGCCCTAACCCCAACCTACCTCGAATCCAAACCACCACCGCTCCCCCCCAGGTAGTGTTGACCAAACCTTCTCCTAGCACAATCTTGAGTAAATACTCTAGAAGTTCTCCTAGTTCAACTTCCTCTTCTCAAGAAATTTGCAAACCCAAAACAATAGAGTGGGAACTTGGCTTTGAGAAACGCAAAATAATCCCCAAGTTACTTAGTTTGTGAATAGTGAAGCAAAATTCACTCCTTTATATTGAGTAAATTCTCTCCATTTCTCGTGTAGCAATGATGGCCTTTGATAAACACAATAGAGAATCATAGCATGCATGATGATTTGTATTTAGCTAACGATCATTATAGCTAGTTAGTTTAGTGACCAATCAATATGGTGCAATCCACTACCAACCACACGGGAGTAAAGGCAATAACATCAATTAATAGTTGTCGCCATACCAAGATTGAGGATACGAATCTCAACACGACTAACAGAAATAGTACTAATAGATAAGATATAGCAATTTCGACACAGTCAACAGAAACAGTGCCACCAACACAGAGTAACAATTACGATTTAATTCATAGAGATAGTACTAATGATAGAGTTCTTTATTTTAATTGGAATAATTTTATCGAGTTCTTTTGGAATACCAAGAAATCCAGATCCATAAATATTGATAACAGAATATGTCAGACCATGGACAGATAAAGTAACATAATAATCGAATCTGTGGATACCGTATATTTTATGAAACTTGCAAAGGAAATTATATACGAGGTAAAATGAAGGTTGTTTAGTTTAACGGAATAGCTCAGAATTTATATTCGCTCAAAAAGCCATGACATGAATTCTTTCATTTTGGTTCGTTTGGAATCCGAATCTACTAGAGGAGATTGAGGGTAATATTGTTGTCTAATTAATTCCTTAAAGAAGGATACAAGGCTTAAAAGGATTAATGGGAGAAAGGGTCATCACGTGGAGGATTCCCCAATGAATTCACTTATGTAGAGGACTAAGGGAAGATTTGTTGTCGTGAAAAAAGCTAAGGTGATGTCATCGTGGATGCATAATGCATTAAAGGCTCGTTACCGGAGAAGATTAAAATGAAAAAAAAAAAAAAAAAAAAGGAGGAACATTGTACCGATCAATCGGTGCTCTTTATGGCGATCGGTCGGTAGGTATGTTATGCCTGTCGGTTGATGGCTATAAATCGTAGCGATCGGTCGCTGCATATTCTGACCAAAGGAAACTATTTGTAACTTAAAGTTTTGCTTGAACATCATAATAACTTTCATCTTCACCATTCCAACAATAGTTATATCAACATAGAAACACATTCAAACACCAAATTAACATCATAATACACTTATTTCATCCTTCAAAGCAATCAAGAACAAACAACACAGTAAATCATCGAACTTCACACTCACCTTGGTCTCATGTTTAGGGTGCAAAATAGTCTTCTGGTAACTGCAAGGGATCAAGTTCTTCACCTACGAATCATGAAGAACAAGATTACTATAGCATCTACATGCTAACTTAACAAAGTATACCTATATATTAAGCCTTTCGTATGTGTTTCGACAAGCTCCGAACTAGACCTTTTTCTTTCATTTATGAAACTGAAGCTAGCTCTTACCTGATGAAGCTTGATGGTTGGGAAGTATTCGTCACAAGGATCTTAGCCTAGTCTACGGTTTTGAGTTTGAACTTGATATGAAAAAGATATAGAAATTGAAAGTTTGATGGAGTTTTCGTAAGTAGATAAAGGGTAGGAAAGACGGGTGATTTATAATAGTGTGACAAAGTTGGCATATGGGGATTTGACATATGTCAGTTCATCTTGATGTTCTCCACTACAATAAGGAATATCCAGAATTTCTTCGCTATGAAACGGAATGGGTGGCAAGCTTATCTCAACTATTGGCTTGATTAGTACGCGTTACATCGAACACCTTTTAAGTATTTCAATTATAATAGTTTTACATAAAAGTTAAATTATATATTCTTGACTTAGATGTATAGTTAAAATTTATAAATTGTTATTTGAAATTTTTTATTCTAAATTTTCTCAACTAAGTTAATCTTATTATAATTGTAGGTTTGGTTTTAGGTATAAAATATTTCGGGCATCTTAACAAGATTTCTTAATATAATTTTTTTCTATATATCTGCTTAACGTATTGTTAAACATTTGTCATGAAGCTGTCATCTTAGCTAAATTTATGGTTGACACCTTTCTTCTCCTCCTCCTTTGTTTCCACAATTTGTATGTCATATAGAGTAGAAACAGGAAACTAGCGAAATGGGACTCAAATCAAAATTTAAAAATAAATCTAGGCAAAAATAAAAGAGGCATTTTTTCTTACCACCTAGGTTTATATTACGAAATTGAGCTTAAATCTATAAATAGAGAGTCGTTTATGATTGAACAATACATAAAATCAAAATTAAAGCACCCAAACTACGCGAAATTGAAACTGTCTCACTTTAAACCAATGAGAACCAGCACTTAGTTTTCCACTCAGGAATTCACGTTTCTTTTTCTACCAAAGTCAGTGAAATTTGTGGCTACTACCATATTCTAAAATCCCTCGATCAATTCCCAAAAAGAAAGAAAAGAAAGAAAAAAAAAAAAAGAAAAATCCGATCCGACACCAGTTCTAGTCTCATCCATTGGGTACTCTAAGCAGTCTTCGCCAGTGACCACCACTACCAAATTATAAAGATTGAAATATTTCGAAAATTGGGGAAAAAAAAAAAACCCACTTGAAAGATTTTTGAAAAGAAAATTATGATGGCCTAATCCCCATTATAAGTATGTAGCCATTTGTATACGAAGCGGCATTGATTGAAAAATAAAACCTTTTCATCCTTTTCACTACTTCATTTCTCTTGTAAGCTTTTTCCTTTGTTTTGCTTTTCTGTAAATAATGAGCTTTATTTCATATTATCTACGATCGTAGGTATAGGATTGTTAGAGTATTAAATCCAACTTGTATCCTATCCAAGGGTACTAGCTTGCAAAAGTTGAATATGAAATCTACATTGCGGTACCTGGTAACTCGTTACCTATAGGATATAAGTATACCTTATGGAGCATGTAATTTTTTTTACATGTTTATAATATTAAAATTCTAAATTAAAATTTCAATAATTTGAACCTATCAATATTTCAAAAACATCTTATTTATTTAAATTGCATGACAACAGTAACGTGGGTTAGTAATGAGGTAGAAAATAAAAACCTTCAAGTTTTTTCTTTTGTTTTCTTTATCGTCATCATCATCATCTCTTCCTCCTCCTTCTTCTTCTTATAAGACCGTGGAATGTACAATTAATGCATGAGAGAGGTAGCAAGATATACTTTGGATGGATTGTCACTTAGGCTACCTATATGCTTATTTCTTTTTTTTTTTTCTTTTTTTTTTTATAGAATTTAGAATTTTAAAGAGGAAATATAATATAGTTTTTCATTCATCATTATTATTTAATAACATTTACTAAATAGATATGAGTTCCCCTAGAACCTATTATTAGTTCTAGCATGGATATAAGATATATAGACATATTACTCGTATCCAACCTTATGGGTGCAATTTCCAACAAATTATAATTGAAACTTATTCCGTGACTTCTATAGATGAGGACATCAACCCATGAAATCAAGACCGAAAGACATAACTTAAGTTGATAGATGGAAACAAAGAAAATTCAAGCATCCGAAAGGCTCATACCTAGAAGCATGCTCATGAACCTAAGCATGAAGCTGAGAGTGAAGCCAAGCTGTGAACCCTTAGGTGACTTTATTTAATTTTTTTCGATATACATTTATTTTAGTTCTATTTCTATTAGGTTTTATTTGTGGATTTTGTTTTAAGTACCCACTCCTAGATGTTTTATCAAACCAGACACGTCATACCTAAAATCTTCCTCCACACATTTATTGGTCATGCCCCTGGGTTGTTGGGGTGAGTGGGTCATTATAAATACTTTTATAATATTATTTTCCATAGAATTATTAAGAGTTGACTATCGACAATGAAACCCTATTCAGGGTTTCCTTTTTCTTTCTAGAACTTATCAATTCATGCATGGGAACTATGGCATTATTTAATATTCCTTTTCAATTTATTCAATTGTAATTAATATAATTGGATAGATTGAATCCTTTGTGCTATTCAACCATACGTTATATCGATTAAATAATTGCGAACCATTTTCTTTAATTCTTGATTGTAAGTTGCATCAATTAGGAATTAAGTAACCCAATTTAATTTGAGAGTTGGTGTGTCGTATCAATTCATAAAATGTCCATATCTTTGTCATGTTATTGTTTCTTCATATAAAAAATTATATAGAAATTACATCCTTTTATTTTCAAAGTCACAAAAATCAGAAAATCCAAGCTTTTCCAACGTGATCTCTTGTGGATATCGTTGCGTACGTGAACATATGATCCTTAATTGTATCATCTATACACGCCCAGGTGCAAGTAGGGTATTATATGGTACAGATAGGATATAATAAGAACCCATCGATCCCTACTTGTTTATCAAATTTTATTAGAAAATAGAGTAATCCCTTTAATTTGGAAACATTAATGTCCTTAACACTTGAATCTCATTTTCCCAATAAGATCATTGATTTACTTAGAATCAATTCATCCAATTGATTCGTATCTTTTCATTTTTTTTTTATAACACCAACATCAAATTCCTTATCTATTTAACTATTTCTATTTACTATAAAGTAAACACACAACTACATTCTCTTAGTTGAAAAAAAAAAAAATCAATTATAGATACATACATATAAATACTAATTGAAAATAGTAAACATGATCAAAATTGTTATCATCCATATTTGCATCTATTTATCATTTTAGGTATTTGAAATTTTAGTTAATATTATATTATTAAATCATTGTTTTTTATTAAGTAATTGATTTTTTTTTTAAATTTTAAAATCTATCCTAGAACTTTAATAGATTTTTAACCATATCTAAAAGTCCGTTTCAAAACTCTTTCTTGTAATATCTATAGAGTTTTAAGCAAATTAGATAAGTTGGGTACTGTATAATAACTTATCTGGTTACGTCTCTATTACTTGCTATTTTTTACCCCAGAGGCTTACAGATTTGGTATAGCTTTATATTTATTATTTTTTAACACTACGTATAGCCGGGACATAATAATGAACGGAGTGCATAGCTTCAGATTTCCTTTGTGCTTTAGAAGTCTTGCTCATTTCTTTGACAGGAAAAATCGAATGTATTACAGCAGGGATTATACAATAACCGTTAAAAGCAAAACCATCTACGTTGGAAAGCGAAACTTTAGCTTTTAGAATATGAGTACAGGGATCATATTTTAACGCATTCAAACCGAAAATATGCAGCATTCTGTGTCCTCTAACGACCAGATAATAATGTCATTGAGATTTCATTTGCTGACCATGATTGAGCAGAAGCTGAATCTGCAACAGGCTTCCTTCCATTGAAAAATCCAGGTTCATTTGGAGTAGGCAGTACACTATTACTTCCCAGCATTAGAACCACAGATGACATGTTTGGTCTATCCTTGGGCAATCTTTGCACGCATAGGAGAGCCACATGAATTGATCTCAAAACTTCGGTTATATCATATGAATCATTCCTCACAAACTCATCAAGAAGTTCCAAAGATCTATCCTCCATGAACAGTAGCCATGCCTAACCAAATTGAAAATTTTCGTGTTAGTTATACATGTGGATGTATTACATGGTTTAAAACAATGGGAAAGATCGAGATTTACATGCCCGAGTAGATTGTGGTGGTGCTCTGGATGCATAAATCCTCTGTTTCTCTTCCCACTCACCGTCTCTAGCACCGAAACACCATAACTATAGACGTCTGATTTTACAGAAAATACCCCATCAGTGGCATACTCTGGAGATATATAGCCGCTGCAAGAATTTATGAACCAGAAATCAGTGTCTTGCATAGTGAACAATTTGAGATATATGAATTGTAATGACCAAAACAACTTACTATGTTCCGACGACTCTATTTGTATTTGCTTGAGTCTCTGTTCCTCCAAAACATCTAGCTAGGCCAAAGTCTGAGATTTTGGGGTTCATTTCATCATCCAGCAGAATGTTGCTGGCTTTAAGGTCTCTGTGGATAATTCTTAGTCTGGAATCTTGATGAAGATAGAGAAGTCCCCTAGCTATCCCATTTATGATGTGAAAACGCCTTTTCCAATTAAGTTGCTTCCGTTGTGCGGGATCTGCCATGAACAAGACACCGCCATCATTTATTTACAAGAGCACACAAGAAAAAATATATAAATATGTACAACTTAATATAATTTTTATATACATATTGTTGCTTCCAATAGGTTAGGTTCTACATGTTGTGTGCAATGGATCATGACATAACCTTTATATACAAGTGCAGACTCATCTATGCTGTGAAAAGTTTTGAAGAAATCTTTTCTGAAAAGAACTAATGTCATATCACGTAGGATTCTTATGCGGTATCACGTAGGACTCTTAAGCACTGGGAAATTTTTTCTAAGAAGAACTAATGTGCTACCAGATCAGCCGGTTGTGGAGCTAAATTCAATAATTTACTGGAATAGATGATCCTGACTTTGATTCCTAAGATTAACGTTATAAATCAGCTAGACGTTAGCACCATTACAACTTGATGCAATTTCCTTGGGACAAAATTCAGAATATACTGCTTTAGGAAGACATGATGGCCAATTGATATGAAGCAATATAATTAAACATGTATTTAGATGCGGAAGGCAAACCAAATATAAATGTGTCCAAGCTTCTATTGGGCATGTATTCATAGATCAACATGTTCTGCCTTTGGATGCAGCATCCTAGAATCTTCACAAGATTTCTATGCTGAAGCTTGGCAATGTAGGAAACCTCATTCTTGAACTCGTCCATCCCTTGCTTTGAATTAACAGAGAGCTTCTTAACGGCAATTTCCTGACCATTGATTAAGACACCCTGCAAACCATTAAAGCAAACATTTGACTTCTCGCTTGAAATTCCTCCAAACCGCAAGGACTGAAATATTATGTAAAAAAATAAGATTACCTTGTAAACTGGTCCAAAGCCACCTTCTCCGAGCTTGTTTTCCATGGAAAAGTTATCGGTGGCACAAGCTACTGTGGCCAAGTCATATACAGGCAAATCTACGTCACTGTCCCTCCTTTCAGCAGATTGGACTCCCGAAATAATTTCCTTATCTGCTGCAAACGGAGTTAAAAGACACAACAGGTAATTTGAAGGAATTGAAGGAACATGCAAACATTGAGAAATGCCATATGCTATAACAATACCATCAGCATTCTTCCTCCTTTTTCTGAGAAAATAGATGAGAGAAGCGAATCCTAGGATGATTATTGCTGCTGCTGATATTGAGCCCGCGGTCCATGCCTTTTTCTTTTGGTTATTCCCAGATAGCCCTAAAAACATAATTATTGCACCACAAGCAGATAGAATAAGAAGGTTAGGATCAAATCACGAACAATAACCTCTTTGAATATGCAAAATCCCACCGTTCATTATTCTATCCTTGTGAGGAAAGGACATCATAGTTCTGTTAATGAATAGATATAAAACAACATTGGATCTAATAAATTTGAGCTTTTAGATAAGCAGGCTGTAGGGAAGAAATTCATCAAATATATTGTAACGAGTACCTGGTTCGGAGGCAGACATTTTAATGTAGACATCCTGCCCATTTTCATTGTATTCCTTGATGTCAAGAAGGTCTCCAAACCATAGCAAGCATCCACTTCCATCTGAAATGTTTAAAGTAGCATACGCCATACAAGAACAGTTGTTCTTGCACCTTATTCCACAATCGTGCAGATCCAAGGTCATGTTATACCATGAATCCTTTGTATCTGGCAATTTAATGTTAGAATACTTCAAAAACTTATCTGTTCCACATTCCAACTGCTTCTTCCTATCACATCCATTTGAAAACTTTTCCACTGCCCATTCTTCAGGGAACCTGGGTTCGAACCCCTTTAGACACCTGCATACGGGTGACTTGTTCACATTACAGGAAGCATGTGCACCACAGTATGCATAAGCATCACAACCATCTATCTTCTCAGCACCATAAGCTGACCAGCCATTCGTAGGATCAGTCCATATCAACCGCTTTACGAGACCGGCTGGATCCAAATATAACCTTGTAATTACGGTGCTATTTAGAAGCTTATAACTATAGTACATACCTGTCTCATTCAACACGAATCTATACTTGTAGTATGGGTACGGGTTTAAACTAGGGGCACCAGCAAATCGGATACCATTCCATGGTCCTAATCGAAACTTGATATGTGATCCCTCTGTCAACAACAGCTGTGGAAATCCATTTGGATCAATCTTGAATGCAACAATTCCGGGAGAAGGATCATCAGTGCTAATCCAAGATTTTAGATTCCATTCAAAACCTGTTCTTACATTCCTTCCTAACGACATGTCTGGAAGTAGGTTATCAGTTGGATAATCAAAACTCTGCCAGAGGAATCTATCCAAGTTAACACCCTTTGCATCATTCCTTACGACTAGGTTTCCTGAATCCAGAAGCTGTGCAACTGGACTGATTTTAGACCCTGATAAGATTCGAGTGGAAGACCATATTTCACTTTCATTACCACTCTCAAGGATAAGAACTCCCTGGCTAGTGAGTCTTAAAACACCTGAGGAATCTGTTAAAGGTGACTCTCTATTGGCCACCCATACAACTGTCTTTGGAGAGATGTTCTGGTACCATATTCCTAGATACCATCGCAATGAATTACCTGGTTTAAAGAATCCTAGTTCAAAGTTTCCATTATCAGAAACTATAGTCTTGTTAAGAGTTAAAAGATCTTCTACAGTTATTGTGTTAGGCGTACCGGCAAGTTGTGCTATTTTAAAAGAATAAAAAGATAAAGCAATGATGAAACTCCACTTCACCATGCTATTTTGCTCTGAAAGGAACAAAGATCAAACAGAAGTAAGATGAACTTGGTACCGAGAACAGGCAGTTCACGTTTAAGAATTATATTTACTCTCAGTCATGCTTGAAATAATTAAGAAAAACTATCCATTGACTTGCTTTGATTATATCGCCATTAAGAAGACCAGAACGTAAACATCATCCAATAAATAGGATCCCCACTAAGGGTGAATTTTCCACGAGACATGATTTTTTAATTTCTTGGCATGACATTGACCCTAGTAGTCTAAAACACTCTGGAAAACAGCTTGCTTTATTTCTTCGTAAATTATTAGTATCACATGCCTGGTCTCAAAGTATAACGTTGTACTTCTTAAAGTTTTCCGGCCATTCAGATCGTCTATTTTCCAATTTATCTACACCTATTTGATTTATGTCTGTTTTGTGTATTTGAACTTTTTATTTTTTTAGTTTTTTTGGACAAATTGCAAAGATGCCTTTTGAACTGTTGGTATGTTACGGATAGATACTATAGTTTTACAGCTAATAACTTTTGAAATATTAAGAGCTCTCAAAAACTTTTGGAATTTTGGCAAACACTGTGGATGTTATTTGCATATTTCTGAAAGTTATGGGGAGATAGAAGTATATTTTAAAATGTAAGATCTATCTGTACTTAACTAATGGCTTATTTTCAGATATGTTTGCAATTATCCTATTATTTTTTTTATCTTTCTTATCTAAAGACCTAAGAAAACACCAAAATGATGCCGAACCAATGAACAAACAAACACCCTTGAAGTGATTGACAATTGATAGTATTTCCTTAACTTATACATCATGTCATGGTCCGCAAAATACTCTAATCGCGACAACCAACCGTACTTACTCTGAGGAAAAGAGATCCGCACAGTGGGTATTTGAATTCACGTCAACTACTCATGAAATCATCTAAACTATGACAGATAAAATATAAGATGGAGATACTGCTTGTTTAATGCATAACAAAAGCCTAAAAGGTTCACAAAGGGTATGAAGAGTCTCCAAGACATAAATAAATACTACATTGAATAGTAAGGCGATGAAAGTTGGTAGTTTTTTTTTTAGGCTTTTCTTGTAACATTTTAAGTTAAAAGTAAGTAATAGTCAAGCAAATGAATTCTATTGAAACTTTTTCAACCATTTGGTTTAAAAATTTTTAGTTAGCATTAACATGTGTTTATTATTTGGCCTTATAAAGCAATACCAATTTTTTTCTCACAATCCAATTGGGACTACATGTCACATAGGAATCACAATCTTCCCTTCTAAACATGCAACATATTTGTTTACAAAATCTTATGATTGGGTCTGATTCTTTCCTTTTCGTATGTGATTTAGTTCATTTCTATCACCTCGACTTATAATCATCCTAAAAGTATGTCACAGATTACATCCCGGTATACTTGAATTGAAGCTATGGAGTAGACTATAATATTTGTATTATAACACTCTTTTTACATGTAGGCCCAGATTTCATTTAAGCCTAGCGAGTGAATGACTTGGTTTATATAATTCAGAAGTGTTGTTCATCCAACTAAATCTTCCAGTGCTTAAACTATATTGACCTTCATGTTTCTTCTTTGCAATATATTATAAGTTTTGAATGTTCAACTTCTGCATATGACCGGAGAACTAGATCAACGCATGATAAGACCCCCTTGGCCTTTCAATTACGGCGCTGACCTCGTGATCTGGGGAGAATATGGTAAATTTTGCTTTTTAGAACACAGAAAATCGGCGTATCTGTCGAAATCTAACTATTAACTTTATGCATAAATCTATTAACAAAAACATTTAGATTAGTTTGGAGAATACCATGATACTAACCACCCCAACTTTGGAGAATCAGTCTGAATTTTCTGATACTGAAATAAAGCTTCAAACGAGAATTGAATTTTTAAATGTGTTGGTCATTATTCTTATTAAAAAAAAATTATTAATTTCAGAGCAGGAGCTTTTTGATTCTAAGGTTGGTTCCCTCCATTGTCTTATGGCTATCCATTCAACCACTTCCACGGCACATAATGGGCTTCAAGACTACAGTTTCTTAACTGGGACCCCTCTAAAGGTGTTGAGCGCATTTAGTTTGAATAATCAACTCAAAAAAATGGCCAATAGATGGACAAGATACGACCTCTTGTTGATCTGCAATAGTCTACAAGATGGCGTCGACTATCCAGCATTGACGGAGAATCCAACGTCTATTGCTGTTGACTTAGAGTTAAGTAATGTGAAATGTCCGGTCCCAATGAAGAAATTCTATCTTTTCTTAATTATTTCTATGTTTCTCCTTCCACGTATTTTGGAACCTTAACCAACAAGGATGGTCGGCATACTAGGGCATATATTTTGGCCATTTGCATAAGTTTAATACTAATTAAGGTACAAAATTTCAGTACTTTTGAGCATTTCACATTCTAAAATGTTTTCATAACAGTTCCCTAACCAACTATATATATATATATATATATATATATCCTCTAAATCCAAAATGGAGATCTTTGATTCATATATATATTTTTTTAATTTCGTAACTTCACTATAATTTTTCTTCACAACAATCTGCACATGCAACCATGTCCATGATAAAAATTTCATCCATAACACATTATGGGACAATCTAAACTGATCCTCTTCTCATGTTTCAAACTAAAATGATGCAATAATTCAAATCCATTAATGACCAGGCTTTGAAGAATTTGCAATTAGCCTCTCATTGAAAAACCTGGCTTTTTTGGGTCGGTAGTGTGCCATCACTCGCTATAGGTTTTGACCCAACTTTTCGATAAGAGTTAAAGCATTATTCATAATATTGTTTAGCATGTACATTTATAATCCTTAATATATATAATTTTTTGTGTTTGAATCTTCAACCCTTTTTTTTTTCTCTCTCTATTTTAGTCTTTAACATTTTCAAAAATAAACAAAAATAAAAATTCCATAAAATCTATTAAATTATATGTCCATCCATAACATGTATCAATTTCTAATAAATTCACAATAATTAAATTGATAAAATCGTAGTATTAAATATATTTGATTATGTAATATAATAAAAAAAATTAACTACGCAATATTATAAAAATAATTAATAAGATATAAAAAATAATTAAAAGTAGGAAAATAAGGCTATAAAATTTATGCAAACCCCAATCACATTAGCCAATTATCCCAAGTCTGTTAAGAAGTTAACACACGTCTGTTGACAAGGCTCTTTGGATTTGGGCCCCTTAGGCCTGACCGAATCTGATGTAGATTGTGGCCTTAGGCTCTCATCCCTATGGGCTTAAGCCCTAGGCCTACATTTATCACTCTTAGTAAGCCCTATAATGTAAAACAACTACGTCCAAAATAAGTAAAACACGTTGGACCTACAACCCTATTCTCCCATACTTGCAAGAGAAGATCTCTCCCACCAATGGACCTCCAATTACCAGCTTTACTCCACTATAAATATCGAGTTACTACCAAACGGTAAAGCTCTCTAGACTTTGCACATGAAGTTTGAATACTATTCTAAGTTATTTTCTACTCTTAAAAACTCTACTGCTAACTTAAGTATTAGAGTGACCACGTTGGACAACCCCCCGGCATCCCTTCATAGTATACTGTTTTGCAGGCCCTATACATGTAGGGCCTAAACAACTACCAGCAAAAACTTAGAGACGACATTTGGTACCATTTGTGGGAAACTGAATTCCTACACTTGAAACCTCAAACACATTAAATATGTACCCCACGAACAATTCCTTTACATTATGTCTTAATGTGATGAGCAGGAGAACTAACAATTGGTATACAACCAACCTGGGGGCAATCAACCCCTCCTAAAGGCTGTGCTGGAGGAGCGCTTGAGCGCATGAAACATTTGGCTGAAGAATATGTTGTGGAGAACAGGTTATTCTATACTCACCTAGAAGAAGCAGAGCGGCACACTGCACAAACTCACCCCCCTAAAGCTTTGGAGGCTTGCACCGAGTAGAATAACCTCCAGCGACAATAGCAAAATGGTAAGGATCAAAAACCTGATCTACCCTTGCTTCAGTAGCCAGTAAGGTCTACGGCCACCCATGATTGAGCTTAAGTTGGCAACGAACAAGAAGTTGATTCGCAAGGAGTATAGGCTCACTCGGCTGCATGACGAGCTCACCAGGCAAACAATGCTAATCTAAACGAGCTCCATGCCATGATAAGATAGCTCTCAAAGCAATAGGGGAGTAAGGCTGCTAGTGAAGCTGGATTGGTCGCCAACAATAAGACCTCCTTCACCAAGGGCGTCCAGGAAGAAGTGTTGCCCCCTAATGGCAAACTTCTACCCCTGGACCAGTATGATGGCATGGGTGACCCTAACGATCATCTTATTCACTTCTGTACCCTCATGAACCTCCATGATCATGGGGATACCATAATGCGCAAAGTCTTCCTAGGCACCCCAAGGAAGGTAGCTTGAATGTGGTTCAACCACCTCCTTGACAATTCCATCAACTCTTTTGATGAACTGGTGCAAAGATTCAATCTTCACTTTAAGGCTAGTAAGCCCCTATCCAAGGATACATTATCCTTGTACCTCCTAAGGTAAGGTGAAGGAGAGTCCCTACGTGACTACATGACTCAGTTTAATAATGCTATGGTCGAGATCCTTTAGTTGGACGAGGGAGTCACTGTCCATGCTGCGTAACTCGACATTCAATCGTCAGGGGATTTCTTCTGATCGCTTGCGAAGAGTAAGTCGAAGACCCTGGCCGACTTCTGGAACAAAGCCAAGAAATATACCGACCAGGAAGATAACATTCGCGTTAGGTACAACACCAATCGAGAAAGGTTGGGAGGAAAATAGGATAAAGAAAAATTGTCTATGAAGGATCGCCTCGGGGGTAGGACGCTGAGCAAACTAAAAGGGGAGAGCTTTGGGAAGAAGAAGTATCAAGCCAAGAGCAACCTACTCCTGAACCCCCCTATTTACACCCAATATACGCTCCTAAATAAACCTATTACTTAAGTCTATTCCAAAGTGAAGCATCGGAATTTGCTTTAGAGGCCATAGAAAATGCAAGGGAACCCCAGTCGTCAAAACTCTAACAAATACTGTTAGTTCCACGAAGACCATAGCCATACCACCGATGAGTGCTTCCAGTTGAAGAACGCTTTTGAATGTGCCATTTAATGTGGTTTCTTCAACGAATATGTGGCTCATCGAAGGAACGACGACCATTCCAATGATGATGGAAATAGGGTGCCTTAGAGACAATAGACTAAGAACCCCCATGCCAAGAAAAATAATGAGCACTACAATGATCGTACCCCTAATGGTATCTGTGTCACGCCTTCCCCCTCTTCATAATTATGTTGATGACACCATTCTAAGATAGAAGTTGGCCTTACAACCGCTATCCTAGACCTAATATACACAAGGTATCAACAATTAACCCGTTTTGAAATAAATAGTTTATAATTTAAATAAATCATTTACTTAAAAAAGTGAGAAAATATATATATACACTAGAATTTAGTTATTAAATTTAACGTTTATAACGATTCACCATAATCTATTTCCTAGTTAATATATTATTCAGAAATGAAAAATTCAAAGATAAAAGCTTAGACCTTAAAAATATATGTCTGTTCTTTAAATGTTTTTCCTCACTTCCTAGAATCCAGCATTTGCTAACTTTAAAGTAGTTATAAGCCGCCTTTTAGCCAGCACCTGCAACGACGTCTATAGGGATGTGAGCAACCACAACTCAATAAGTTAGGATGGAGGACTTAAAACTATATCACAAACATAAACAAGGTTATCAACCAAATCATTTGGTGCAATGCATGTTTAAGTAAATGTCATTGCACGACATTATCGGGCCCATCATGAGATTAGAGAAATCGTACCCTCTCTAATCCAAGTTAAGGAGTTATCGTTAATGCAACAACTCACGACCAAACCCAGGTTTGTGCAATGGAGACACCGCTCCTCTTGCGACTACCTTCGAACCATTGACTTTACCCTTACTATGACCTCCTTACTTGTCACTTAGTTCGACTAAGGATGAAGAAGGGACCCATTATGCTATCCAGTGCTATCCTTTTCGAAGGGGTCAGTATTTGGCCGGAGAATCCTAGGTTTCCCCTAATAGGTTGCTATGTAGGTTCGATTTATGTTTACAAGTCATATCTTTGTTAAGTTCAATTTAGGATGATCGATCACTTCATACAATACAAGCCAGAACAATAAACAGAATCATAGCATCACTCATAATTAAGCATATGCACACAACCAACTATTTAACAAGCACAATCAAGTATAATCTCAAGCCTCCAAAATACAATAACGTATTAATCCCAACTTACTTAGACTCTTTGCTCACTCACTCAAGGTCCAACTCGCTCAGGTCATCACCGATCATCCCTATAATACAAACGTGGTTTCAGTTTTTCATATAACTATTATATGTTGGTTTATCTTATCACACTTATTGTTATCCTTAGTTTAGGATTTAATATATCCAATTATCTAGGTTCTCAATTGGGTTCAAGGTTAGGTTTGGGTTCAGTCTCCATATCGATTTCTAAATTAGATTCTAGTTCGATTTTTAAGTACTGTTTTATACCTGAACCTTAAAAAATCATTTCAACTCATAATGTGAAATTAATCACATTACTTCCAAATATCCTAAATACCATAATTTTCTCTAGTCAGTATTTTATTCTACCTGGTACACTTAAATTCTTATTAGTATAACGAATTTACTCCTAATATGAGAAATTTTTATGTTTTTCATATAATTACATAAATTTAAGATTTCTATCAAATTTATTATATATCCCTATTATTTATATAATATCAATTTTTATTTTAATATCTTCTATTTATTATGTTTCCAATAATTGCATATTATGTACTATCACTTATTATATACATAATATACATATAATATTTCTATCACTCTAATTACCATCTCCCAACATCAATTATCATTTCAAAATTTCTAAATTCATCCTAAATCAAATTTTACACCTAATTACCCTAATTTACGAAATTAACTTAAAATTTACTATTTTTTTCTATTATTTATTTACAACATAATTAGCCTTATAATTACATCTAACACCCTAAATGCTACAAGTATCATACTTCATCAGATTTCAACATTCTAAAACATATAATTATTTACTAAATCAGTAATTAATCATTTAATTACTTAATAAACCTTAAATTACCCATTTTATGCCTCATTTTAAAGCCTAAAAATTATCTAAAATTTTTTAAAATTAATTTTTGAAAAAAGGCTTCATGGTACTGTTCTATATCATCTAATTAGTTTACACAAAAATTTTAGGCTCAAAAATACACTCCTAAGGTAATTTATTGCTGAACCAAAACATGCTTAGTTTTGCATGATTTCTTAAGGATCATATATTACGGGACATATTTTCATCAAAATAATATTTTTCCTAAAAACTACATACTAAAATATTCCATAATAACAAAATTCATAATTTCATAAGAATATTTACTATTTTTATAAAATTACACAAGACTGAGCTGAAAATCGAACTCACTAATTTAGGTAACTCCGGCCATCGTCAGTAGCCATTGGTATGTTGACCCACCTGGGTGCTTCCACCACCGTGCGGTAGTGATGGCCGTCCACTCACAGTTGCTTATCGGATCTAGGTTCTCTTTAGAAGCCTCAACTATATAGATTTTTGTTAAATTTTTGTAAAACCTTAATTTACTCTCAATTTCGCCTCTCTCTAATTTTCTAAACTTCCTAACATCTAAAATGAGCTTTTAAAAAATTTGGGGTATTTATAGAGGTCTTAAGGAATTATTGTGCATTAATTTGATCAGACAATTACCTTATCTTCTTCTAATTTGCCTTTTGTGTTGTTATAATTTAATTGGCTAATTTTTTTTCTTATTTTCCCCAACTGCCATGACCTAAATTTGGATTATTCCTTCTTTTATTCTTCCTTAATTAATTATGAATTTTCTTTAATTATTTAGTATTATTTTAGCACATTTCGTGTATTTTAAGTAATTACACATATTTCTACCTACATGTAAATTCATATATAGTAAAAATAAATATTCCTAAATATTATTTAGGTTATTTTATGATTTTTAATATGCATATAATTTATTTCTAGTAATTCATTAATTATCAAAATGTATTTTACGTATTTTCAATAAATAACGAGTAATATACTTAAACTTTAAAAATTTTATATTATTTTAAGTTATTACTTATTTTCTTAAATTCAAACTTATAGGATCATTTTTACTAATATTTTTAGCTTTATTTGATAATTTAAGTTTAATTGGATCCTTTAACCGATCATCCTAAATTCTACGAGTCTAACTTTAGGTAGCTAATTATAGGTCTTACAGCCAGTTGAGCACTAGTAGCTTGGTTAACACCCCATCAAAGGTCTTAGCTGTAAGAGAAAAGAGATAGAAGTTGGACACTTCCATCTCCTTCTTCTATAAGGACCTTGAAGGGGTTGATACACCCCCATCAAGATGCCTTGGTGATAAAAGCGAGGATCTCAATTTGACATCCTAAAGATTATGGTTGACACCAATAGCTCTACTAACATGTTTTTCCTGAATACATATAAGAGAATGAGGAAGAAGCTACCAGAAAAGATAAAGATGTACCAACAGAATCTGATCGGCTTCGATGGAAGTACGACCAAGCCAAGGGTATTATCACATTAGACATGGAACTTGGCAATGACAACTACGTGGCACAATAACTCGTAGAGTTTATTGCGATTGATTGCCCTTCCCCCTATAACATACTCTTAGGAAGACTAAGTCTAAATGCATTTAGAGTGATCACATCCTCTCTTCATTAGAAGGCCAAATTTCCGACCCCAACTAGGGTAGGAGTATGTAGATGTGATCAAAAGCTCTTGTGAGAGCTGTAAGTCAGGGCAGCTAAAGGGAATGGTATCTTCACCTTAGAAATAGGCCCGTAGGAGAAACTCACCGAAAGAGGCAAGCCTGATCAGAAAAAAAAAAAAAAGATGTTTAGATTGGAACCTCACTTGACCAGACTACGGAATGAAGCCTCTAACTTTAGTCTGAGACGTATAGAAGCTCACTTGCATAGTGGCTGCCTTAAGCAAATTTATCTCAAAGAGCATTAATAGATGAGCTGAATTCTTGAAGATCCTAAAAAACCCTAAGGGTTTTGAGTAGACTCTAGAGTGTGCCATTGCCTTTCAACAGCTCCAAGACTTCCTTGCACACCCACTGGTCTTCTCCAAGCCTGTCTATAGAGAGGACCTATTTTTGTATCTGGCCATAAGCAATCGGGCACTCTCATTTGTACTGGTCAAAGCAAATGGAAGAAAACACAGGCCAATATATTATGTTAACCATATACTGCATAGGCTTGAGGTCAGGTACACCTGGGCAGAAAAGTTCACCCTGGCCGTCGTTATCATAGCATAATGGCCAAAGCCTTACTTCCAAGTGCACCAGGTAATCATATTCACAAATCAACCATTATGCACCATGTTATAGAAACCTGACACATCTGGATGGATGATGAAGTATGCAATGGAATTAAGTGTGTATGAAATCCAGTATTAGCCACAAACGGCCTATAAGGCACAGGTATTGGACGACTTCATGGTAAAATATACAGGAGAGGATGAAGCACCACAGGGCAATGACAAACCGATATGGACTCTCCATATCGATGGATCTTCCACTTCAAGGGGTGGAGGTGCGGCTCTTGTTCTAACGGGCTCGCAAAAGGTCATCATCTAGTATGCCCTTAAGTTCAAATTCGATTCCAGCAACAACAAATCCAAATACGAAGGGCGTATCACTGGTCTTAAGCTAGCCAAGGAGATTGGCGCTGAGCAGCTGCAGATTTTCTTAAACTCCATGCTTGTCATCTAGCAAGTCCGAAGTGAATATGAGGTTAGGGACGACACTATGGCTAGGTACCTCAAAAAAGTGAAGAGCTTCCTAGTGGAATTTCCTTTGTAGGACATCAAAAAGATCCCTCGACTAAAAAATTCTACAGCAGATTGGCTATCTAAGCTTGCCTCCATTGGTATATAAAAGCTCGAGTTGAAGGATATCAAGATCTTCATAAAGTAATTGCTAGAGAAAGGTATAACTCTAAGCTCAACTACTGACCATAGCAACATTAGAGCTAAGTTGGATGGATCCAATCCGGAGTTACTTAGAGTAAGGTACTCTCTTAAAAGACAAAAGGGAGGCGAAGAAGCTTCGGTATCATACCACCAACTATACATTGGTTGACAACATCCTATATCGTAAGGGAGTCTACCTCCCTTACCTTTGATGCCTCCAAAAAGGGGAAGGGTTACATATCATGTAAGCGCTATATGCTGAATGTATAGTAATCACATTTAGTTCTAAGCCCCCTACCTTTAAGCACTACGGCTCCAGTATTACTGGCCTACTATGAAGCAGGACACAAAGGCCATAGCTCACAGTGCCAAAAGTACACCCCAGTCAGTCATACGTTTAGCACCGCCCTTCAACCTTTAATGAGCCCATGGCCGTTTGCGTAATGGGGGATTGATATTCTCAATGCCTTCCTAAAAGCTTTGGAAGGATGGCATTACTTCACAAAGTGGGTGGAGGCCGAAGTGGTGGCCAAGATTATGGAGAGAAGTGTTAAATCTTTTGTTAGAATTAACATTCTCTCTTGGTTTAGGGTCCCCTATGCTCTCATCATGGACAACGACCAACAGTTTGATAACCCTAAGTTCAAGGAGTTCTGAGCTAAACACTACATCACTTGACACTTCACCTTAATTGCTTACCCCTAATCAAATGGACAGGTAAAGGTTACTAATCGGATCATTTTAGATAGCCTAAAGAAGTATATGGACCAATCTTAAGGCTCTTAGGCCAACAAACTGCCTAATATCTTATAGGGGTATAGGACCACCAACCGTACTTCTATGGGTGAGACCCCCTTCTCCTTGCTTTTGGATCGAAAGCAGTCCTCCCCATTGAACTTGAGCTTCATAATATTCGGACTTGAAGTTTCGACGCTACTTTTAACAAGCCATGTTGCAAGCTAGCATCGATACCATCAAGGAAATTAGAGACCTTATTGTTGCTCGGGTAACCACATACCAATATCAGGCTACCTGGTACTACGATTAGAAGATCAGACACAAGGAGTTTAAGATCAGAGACCTAGTATGCCAAAAACTAGAAGCCACAAGTTCGCGCGAAGGGCAGGGTAAGCTACCCCCCAATTAGGAACACCTGATCACAGTTAAGGAAAGATTAGGCAATGGAGCATATAGACTGGAAAGATTGGACGACGAGCTCATCCCACGCACATGGAAAGCCAATAATGTTCGACTTTATTTTAATTAGCATTTTATCATGCACTTTTTTTTCAAAATGATGAAATAAAAAAGTTGGTTTATAATTGATTGTCTACTTATCTCTCTTGCTTCCCTTTTCTGTTGCCATCCACGCCTTCCAATAGGCATATGGATCATCCATTAGATAGGTCGAAACACCACCGACTTGACCCTCTTCGGGTAACCAGTAAGGGGAAATACCCCTTGCATAGTAAAACTCCCCTTCATCAAGTAGCTCAGAACACCAGTGACCTTACCCCCCCTTGGGTAACCTCGCTAAGGACAGGAACTCCCTTTTACCAGGTAAGTCAAAACATCACTAACCAAACCCCTCACGATTAACCTCAATAAGGGTCAACTCCCATTGTGCAAAGGAATTTCTATGCAAACATACTCAAAGGAAAAACAGGTGTATAAGGACAATGTTTCAAAAACTCATCCATTCATTGATTGTTAGATTACACAATAAAGGCCGGCATCCCAACTTGACTTACACAATTTTCAAAAAAAAAAAAAAGAAGAAGAAGAGAGATAAATCTGCTATCTCTTTAGATCAGCTAACTCTGGTAACTTAGAAAAGACAAAGGCCTCGATTTGTTTAAAGTGCTAATTCATAGGTGCTTCAACTAATAGGCCTTGACTAAGAGCTAGGCTAAAAGGATGTGAATAGGGAACAATAGTAGGATTGCCCAAAGATTAATTGCCTTAGGGAACTACTTTGGGGGTGACGTCTTGCTGGGTTACTAGGGTAGAAGTGGATGTGGAAGCACTTTGCCCAGCCCCAGTAGCAGAAGTAGTGGCTGCATCAATGAAGGCCATGTGAGCAACCACTCTTTCACGCATTAGGGCTTCATTCTTCTCGTTGAAGGTCAAAGAATCCAGAAAGTCAAGGAAGCTTAAGTCTAAGTTTGAATAATGGGAGAGAACCTCCTTCCTTATATAACGTGCTAAGTCCGTGGTCAATTCTTCTAGCTCATCCAACCACTTATCTATCTTCTAATAGTCGGCAATCACCTTTTCAGAGGCGAAATCGCTGAGGAGCTCCCTATTCTCCATTTTAGAGATGATCTCCTCCATCTCTGAAACTTTCTCTTGCAACTCTTAGACTTGTTGTTCCAACTCGACCTTCAGATTGGCTAACTCTAGCGAAGTGGCTCTAACAACTTCATACTTGGTCGCTTTCATTGCCAACTTGATCTGCAACTTAGCCACCGATGCCCTCAACTCGGCATTTTCCTTTTTGAATCGAGCTCTAGCTTCGACCTGCTCATCTAACCTCTAAGAAAGGTAAGCCTTGGTCTTCTATTCATCCTTTAGTTGAGCCTTCAAGTCGTTAGCTCTCTTAGCCATTTTCTTAGCATTTTCCCTCTCCTACTTTACATCCTTGAGCCTTGCCTAAAGCCTCACCACCTATACATAAGAGCGATGTAGGTGCTTATTAGCTATTGAGAATTTTTTCAAGTACCTATTATTAGATGTCTCTGCATCCTACAAGTACTTCTCATGCCAGTACAACACCTCCCTAAAACTTGTTACCTCTTTCTAAGTAGCATCAAACTTGTTTAGTTGAAGTAAATACTAGCCATGGTACTGCAAATTGAAAACGAAGCCACTATTAATGCAATGACAAGTAAAGTACATCAAAACCGGAGCAACAAAAACTTACCTGTCGCATCAACATGCTCAAGTGGCCTACTATTACCATGAGGTAGTGTCTACCTTCCTTGGAGAGCCCTTCAAGGATAGCCTAATCACTAGGGGTATAGGACCCTATGAAAGCCTGGTAGCTAAGTATCCAGTGCTGTAGCATTAGATCATTCACCCGAACTTCCTACTTCGGCCTTAGGAGCCTCACCCTGGCTCTCTTCATCTCCATCTCTAGGGCTCACCTCAAAAACCCTTCATCACGAGAGGTATATGACACTTCTTCGAATGAGTCAAGCCCTATCCCCATCAGCTTAAAATTGTTTAAGACTTCAAAAAATTTATCCCCCATGTCATCAATGCTTTAATAAGGATGAGTTGCTAGCTACTCATTCCATTTTTCATGGCTTAAAGGCACCTTGGCTAGAGGCCTCTGCTTCTTGGCTCTAAACTTGGACTCCCCTATTATCTCGAGAGCCTTTTGCTTTTGGTTGGCAACTTTAGGAAAGATGACCCCTTCAACCATCTCTTCCTCCCTTACCTACAAAGGGTAAAGCATCTAAACATCGAGCCCCTCCGTATTGCACCCTCATTGCCCATGACAACGGGTTCGGTAGAGGGGACGAAGGCAGCAAGTAAAGCTATACCCAAAGGCTCTGCATCCAAGGGCTCATCCCGAATGTTAAGGGGAATTCCTTAAGGAATAGACCTTGACTGTGCCTTACTATTCTCCTCAAGCCCTGACTTCGGGTGTACTACTTTGCCTTTTAGTAGGTTTGCCCTAGTTCTCACTTGGTGGTGGCTCATCAACTCGTCCATAGAGGGACGAGGTATCCTTATAACCAAATCTTTGCTTACAATAAATTCAATTGAAAGTTATAAAAAGGATAAGAAGAAGAAACCGAAAGAAACTACCATTACCATTCATAAAATACTACTGTGACTAGCACTACTAAGGAGGCCCTTCGATCCTACAAGGGCCATATGAAGTACCTCAACATTAGCACAACAGATAAGCAAACAAAACAAACCTGTACCTTTTGCCCATTTCTTCACCACAACTTTCTTTATGTTGGGGAAGAGCTCGGAGATCGGATACCAAAAATACCTCTCCATGGTCTCTACAGCATTAATATCCTACTCGTATCTCAACGCCATAAAGGCTAGGATCTCTTAGGCAACCTCAATGTCACGAGGACCAAGCCCTTTCTCACCCCCAATTTAAACCATCTCAATCCACTACGTCTAGAAGCTTGCCTCCTCGGGCAGCTCAACTACCACATATTCATCCTGCCAACCCTTCTCTAAATGCATAAAGCCATAGAATAGCTTCTTACTCGGGCACAACTAGAGGTAAGGCCACCCTCCAATGCTCTTCCACATGTAGAAGTAACTGAAGAACTTAAGGGTAACCCTTACCACCAGGTACTTATTGAGTGCCTACAAAGCCTTCAGTAACCTCTACCCATTAGGAGAGACCTACGATAGGTTACATTGATGGTTGTTAAAGAACTCTTTCTTGAAGGGACTTAGAGCGAAGCACTGCCCAAACTCTAGGTACTTCTTAAATACTGTGAAGCGCCTCCCTAATAGCAGCGTCACCCATTCATCCTTGCTCGGCAACCTTATCTACCACCTAAGAATCACCTCGATAATGAAGTTACTTATAATCCAATTAGGGGTAAATTGATTACTCAGCCTCTAAGCCCCTTGCTTATCTTAAGAGCATCAAACAGATCCATCGGAAGGGTATAGGAATGCGTACGCATATACATCCATAGGGATGGCATTGATGATCCTGGCCTTATCCGGCGCCTGCATAGTCATCTATGTAGGTTCATCCAGTTGTACAGCAATGAGACTTCATCTTCTCATTTTTCAGGAAGGTCACTCCTTATAGAGTTAGAGCTAGAGATATGCAGTAACGAAGGGGAATCGGTTTTACCTCTATTGGTCAACATGGCTATAGTACTCGAAGAAGGAAGAAGAACTTGAGAAGCTTTTGAAAAAAGAAAGTTTTGAGTGTGACGCGGTGTTGAGCCTAGTTTTTCACCCTCTCGGTTCTTTTATAAAATTAGGTTTTCTTTAAGCCGACCAATACTAAACCCTTACCCGTTTAATACTAGCACTTAACTAGGGTTTAAAGAAAACCGTTTTTCAACTTAAAAAGATTTGGAGTCACCACTCGACCAGAGTTAGGAAAAAGGGTTAAGTTATAACCAACTGAGTGGATTAATTATAACTTGGCTACTAGTCTATCGATTTAAAAAATCAAGTTATAAAATGGCTTTTTTGAAAACTAGAGAAGCTAAATCCAGGGGTTAGGACTTTTAAACCCTTGCAAATACCATTGATTTTTCAAAATTAACTTTAATCTTAGAAAAAAGTCACCCTTTTTATTTTATAAGATAAAACTCAATTTAACTATTATAATTGGATAAATGAAATAATCTAAGCTAAAAAGGGAAAATTTGGTTTTTTTCATTTTTATTATTGTCCCGTAAGTGCCTACGTACCCATTATTCGGGGTCAAATGTACATAGTTCTTTTTTGTAAAACTTTGGTGGATTGGTTTTGTTCTAACTTGAAAAAATAATCTAGTTTACGTTTTACTCAGTTTTGATTTATTTAAGAAAAATTCCTAAAAACGTCTTAATTGGTTTCTTATTTTTGGAAACTCTAAAATAGTCCTAATTTGGAAAGAGGTCTATTTATTTTCATTTTTTTTAAAAAAATCAATTTTTCTAAGTGATTGACATTATTTCATTTATTTTCCTTTCTTTTTTAATTTATTTTATCCCTTTTTTTTTACTTATTTCATTTATTATTTATTATGGCTTATTTATTTTTATTTAAACAAGTAACCAAAAAAAAAAGAATAAAGTTACCTTTCTTTTTTCTTTTTTTTTTTTCCTTTTCTTTCTTTTCTTTTTCTTTTACATTTACATTTGGAGGTAAATAAATAAGAAAAAAATAATAATAATAATAACACAATCAGCAATAAATAAATAAACTAAACAAAAACAAAACAAATAAAATAAAATAAAAAGAAACTGAAATAAATAAAAAAAGATCTGGACCAGGAAGGAGATGTGCGAGTTGAACTTAGGTCGGTTGAGTCGGATCTGGGTCGTCGGATCAAGTTTGGGTCGTGGATGGAAAGGAAGCAACACTGTGCGATGGGGAAGCTCTAAGCATTTTTCGACCACCAAAACGACAGGGAAATAGGATTTTCGTGAGTATCTTATTGGATTTATGGGGGGTAGGCAAAGTGTCGAGACCAATAGAGCTTGGGTTAATGGTTTTCGAATGTTAGCCGTGGGTAGCGACGGTGGTTTGGTTGTACAGAGGTTGCTGGGTATGATTGGTCCGTTGGGGTAGGGGTTCTGGAGAGTGGGGAGTTCAATTGTGTGGTTGGTTTGGGTCAAAGGTAGCTAAAGATGGTGGTTTGAAGAGAGAGAGAGGGGTGGCAGTTAGGGTTTGATGGAGGGTGGCTTGAAGGAGTCGTTAGGGGCTACGATGGTAGAAGAAGGTAGTTGGGTTTAAGAGTTGATGGATTAGGAGGTCATAGCCGTAGTGTTGGGTTATGGTAGAAGGCTCGAAGAAGAGAGGTTCGAAGAGAGAGAGAGAGCGAATCACAAGAGAGAGGGAGAGCTTAGGAGTTGATTCTGAAACTTAGGAATGGTTTTGTATCCTCTATGATCACCCCCGACATCCTTTATATACTTAAGATTAACCTAGAAACATGGAAAGTTCAAATCGGAGTTTAATGAGAAAAACTGAATTTCAAGTTTTTTCTAACTTTTTGGAGCTCGATTTGAATGAGTTAATGCATGAATCTAGACGTGTTCTTGATCGTTATTAACACTAGACCATATCCAGAGAAAGGGCCCAAAAATCGTGCTGAAGTAGGTGGTCCGAAGAGGAAAGTGCTGGAAATATGGGGAAAATAAAGGAAGGAGGGGGATAGAGAAGGGAAAGAGAGGAAAACGAAGGGAAACGGAAAGAAGAGGAAGGGAAAAGTGGGCTAATGTGGCGCTGACGTGGTTCCACGTCAATCGTGCTAACCAACCTCGGCATGCCATGTGTCATGATACATGGCGCAATTAAATCTTGACAAGTGACAGTTCTTGATATGATTGAAAAATAAGTAAAAAAGCCTCCTTGCCTTTGCTAAGTTTCGAACCCAAGACCTCATGCTTAATACTAGTATTATACCCATATGCTTAACCGTCAAGCCATTGATCTGTACCTTATCCATATGTACAATTAAATTGCATATATGGACTTGGTCAACCTGGGTTAGATCTAGATCTAGATCTAGATCTAAATCTAAACCCAAGTTTAACAGCCCAACTCCTAAACCTAGATTAAAATTAAAAATCTACCCTAACAAAATGTTATTTTCTAAAATTTTTAATTTTTTCAATTTTTTGTGACTTTTTAAAATTTATTATTTTTATTTTTTCTAAATTTCTTATTTTTTGTGTTTTTTTTCTATTTTCCAATTTTTTTTCTATTTTTCTAGAATTCCTATTTTTTCTAAATTTTTTCATTTTTTGGGGCTTTCTTTAATTTTCTATTTTTTGAACTTTTCCTAATTTGAGACCCTACAACCTAATTTAAAAAATAAAAAAATGGGGAAAAAATTAGATATCTACATGCAACAGTGGAATTCGTAAGGGCAGCACAAAGAGATTGTAGAAAAGTGGTCTCTCATTATGATCTTGCTATTTATAGGCAAACCATCGAGGAAGTTGTACAAGCAGTTATAGGGATCTATATAAGCATGATTCTCTTAAAATGCTACATAGTAGACATGTGGAAAGTGTTTTGATCAAATGGTCACCTTTAAAAGGAAAAGCATATGTAGCTATACGATAGTATGCTATAACGTGACACTTGTCACATTGCATTTAATGCACGGAATATAGGTGGGCAAAGATCACATTTAAAAAAAGTTCCTTCGACAAGAAGCTTCTTTAGGGCCCATTCGAATTCCACCTAGTCGGGATAACAAATACATGGTACAATCATATTCGCTTAGCCTATGACGAATACTGCTTGGGAAGATTACATTGTAACCTTAAAGCGTTAGCCTAGTACGATGCAAAGGTGTTCTACTCTAACACCCTAGTTAGGGCTTATTCCCACCTATGTCTTCAGTACTTCGCTTCGAAACAACTATTGACCACTTCAGTTTACCTCACCTCAAACTTTTTTGCTCGAGTACCCACTACCTCGGATATCTTTACCTCACTAGCTTCCAATCCGAACCTACAGTCTCACTACGTTGGCACCGTAATACTAGGTTGAACTCCTTTGAGTTAGATTGGTCATGCTTGGGCAACCCATTTATCCCTTCTCTTTGTCTTCACTTTGGCAATGAGACTGGGGGGGGATGTAAGGTTATGGCAAGTGTTGATAGGGCTCTTTAGACATGAGCCCCTTAGGCCTAATAGGATCTGATGTGGATTGTGGCCTTAGGCTCGTCCTTATGGCCTTAAGCTCGCCTACATTAATTAAGCCTTGCAACAGTTAAAATGCATAAGATAAGGATCAATCAGTGTGGAGCAGCTATATCCAGAATAAGTGGGACACATTAAACCTACGACCCTATTCTCCCATACTTGCGGGAGAAGATCTTTCCCATCAATTGACCTCCAACTACCAGCTCCACTTCACTATAAATACTGAGTCACTACCCAATGGTAAAGTTCTCTAGACTTTGCACATCAAGCTTGCATACCATTCCAAGTTATTTCCTACTCTCAAAAACCCCACTACTAACTTAAGTATTGAAGTAGCTACGCTGGACAACCCTCCAGTATCCCCTTATAGTGTATTGTTTTGTTAGCCTTATACGTGTAGAGCCCAAACAACTACTAGCAAGAACTTGGAGACAACAATCTCCATGATAAACAAAAAATTTAACAAATTTAATGAAAATTCTACTTTTGTAAGGTTAAAAGGCCAATGACTCCAATAGAAGGAAAAAAAAAAAACAATTTAGAGTCAAACAAAAAAAAAATAGGTCAATGTTGAGGGGAAAAGAAAAAAAATGAAAATAAATCTTAAGAATGTCAATCATGGAAAAATAATCCTAAAACTATGACACTTGAAATGGCCTCTTGAAGAGACAATTTCAATTTGAACTAAAATGGCTTTTTTAAAGGGCAATTTCATCTTAATCTTAATGAAACCATCTTTTGAAGAACCAATTTCAAGTCTAAATAGAAGTCACCCTATCATAAGGCGATGCGATTTCCATGACCATAAAACACATGTAAACAAATTTCTATTAAGATTGAAATAGCCTCTTCAAGAGGCAATTTCAAATGCCATAGTCCTAGGATTATTTTTCTAGGACTAATATTCTTAGGATTTTTTTTTTTTGTTTTTAGAAATTTTTTTCCTTTTCTCGAATGTTGAGAACTAAAAGTATATTTTTTCCTATGAAAATTTATTGGTGGAGATCTTTTTAGGTTGATTAGTATGCCAACACCTAAGAGCTAAAATGATGATACCAGAAGACAACTCCTTCACCCTAAGGCACTGAATGGATGATAATAGAGGAAAAACCAAGCCTATACGTACTAAGGGAAGTGGTAACAAAAGAGACGGAAAAGAATGATGCCAATTGTGCTTTTCATGTGAGATCACATGCTTAAAAGGGGTAATCACATGTAAACAAAGAGATGTAAAATAATATGTTACGCCCCGAAGTCGCGAAGTCGCAACAGTCCCGCCGTGTAAACCATTCTATGATAGAAACTGGCCTCACAGTTCTTACCATAGAGATAATCTACACAAGGCGTCGACGACCACTCGCTTTGAAGTAAACAGTTCGATTAATGATTATACTACAAATATGATGAGTAACTCAAATTACTATTACACATAGATAATCATATAAATAAGTCCACAGAGCTTCCCGGGAAGATTTACATAATAACTACAGTTTACTAATTTTCAGAATAACTAACAATCTTCATCCTTTAACTACAAGGTCAGTCTGGTTACACATTAAGCTAAATAACTTGATCCTCACACCCCTGGCTTCAAAAAGACTAACCTCTGGATAATTGTAGGGCGGCATGGTACTTGAAGAGATTACAAATCAGAACCTGCACAAGGATCTATAAGGGTATAAGCAACTACAGCTCAGTAAGTTGAATTGGAGACTCATGAATGCATACAAGCACAAACAGGATTATCAAACAATTATTTTCATGCAATGCAACAATCAAGTGTCATCGCACAACGTAGTCCGGTCCGTTGTGAAATCAGAGAAATTTCACCCGCTCCGATCCGGGTTGAGGAGTTCCGTGTTATGCAGCAGCTCACAACCAAACCCAGGCTTGTGCAATGGAGACCTCGCTCCTCCCGCGAATACCTTCGAACCATTGACTCCATCCCCGCCGCGACCTCCTCTCCTGTCACTTAGTTCGATTGAGGATGAAGAAGGGACCGTTTTGCACTCCTGCGCTATCCCTTTCGAAGGGGTCGGTATTTGGTTGGAGAGTCCTATGATCCCCTAACGGGTTGCAATGCATGATATTTTCGGTTATTAGGGTCGACTGAGATTAAATGCCAGTTAGGGTGTTCAACAAGTTCATATCAATTCAATCAGTCACAAAGTCATTCACAATACAAATTCATTCACAGTACAATTTCGGTTATTAGGGTCGACTGAGATTAAATGCCAGTTAGGGTGTTCAACAAGTTCATATCAATTCAATCAGTCACAAAGTCATTCACAGTACAAATTCATTCACGAATTCAGATACATCAAGTACATGCGCAAACTATTTACAATCACAATCATATACAAGCCTAAGTCTCCGAGTACTACGAAACTAGTACTCTATTACAATAAGCAATAACCCAACTTACTTGAATTTGCTCGATCGCTCGATCCTCAAATTGCGAGCTGATTTGTTTCTGGGTGTCCTATAATGCAAAGAGGTCCTTTTAGTACTTATTTTTATGGATTCTTATTCTAATTTATAATGTAACTCATTTTCCTCATGTATACCTACAACGTATTAATAATTCGTTGTATTTTTTTCGGGGTTCGGTTCCTAAACTAGATTCTAGTTTTAATTCTTAGGTCGTAATTAGGCTCGAATTCCAATGTGACATTAATCACCTTATGCTCGGGTATTCAAATATCCTATTGGGTCGTAATTTTGGTATTCTAACTATTCGGTACACACTAACCCTAATTGGGATATCAGATTTATTCCCGAGGTGTAAAAATCTTACATTTTAAGATATTTACTTAAAATTAAATATTAATTCCGATTTATTATTTTTCTGATTTCAATTGTAATATTATCTAAATAACTTTATTTTTTTAAATTTTGTAATTTATATTTTCACATATTCCTAATTTCTCATATTCTTTACCTAATTTCCCTAATTAACCATAATTAGTATCTAAAAGCTAGGATTAGGGTTCCACTGCAGAGATTAACTTCCTTAATCATCTAATCAAGATCCAAATCAGTAATTAACATTCTAATTACCTAATTAATCCCAAATCACCCAATTTTACCATCATTTTAGGGCTAAAAATTAACTTAAAATTTTCGAAAATTAATTTTAAAAAAAAGGCTTCATAGCACTGTTCTAAATCATATAAGAGTCCTACAGAAAAATTTTGAGCCCCAAACTACATCCCTAAGCCTATTTAATTTCCGGTTCAATCATGCTCGGTTTTGAACAATTTCTTAAGAACCGTATATTTTCAGACATAATTAAACTAAATCAATATTTTTTCCTAAATCTACATACAATAAAACCTCAGAATAACAAGTTTCATAATTTTCTGGGCAAAATAACTAATTTTACAAAATTATATAAAAATCGGGATGAGTAAATGACTAACCGGTTCAAGGATTTCTGGCCGTCCAAAACCGGTCCAAGGCTGTCGGCCGGTCCAGACGCTGGTCCTAGGGTAAGGTGGTGGTGGTGATTCGGTTCCAGGTGGTGGTGGTTCGGTTCCAGGTGGTGGTGGGTGGTGGTTCCAGTTCACCTTGCTAATCTGCACAGTTTTCTTTTTTTTTTTTTATTTTCTGGAATTTCTCTCGATTTTTCTTGTGTTTCGATTTTTCTTAGATTACAAACTGTCCAAATGTCTTATGTGAATTTTTTCCTTATTTATAGACAAACATAGTAATTAATGTGCATTAATTTGATGTGATTTTGCCCATTTCCTTGATTTTAGGCTTTTAGTTTGGCACATTTTTATTGGCCAATTTTTTTTTCTTTTCAGTCACGAGCTGATCCAGTTGCAGACCTCTCCTTCTGATTTTTTTCTGATTTTTTTATAATTATTTTGTATTTTTCTTTAATTATTTACTTAATTTTCGGCCTATTTTAGCAATTACGCGTATTTATATCTACACGTAAATACATGTAGGGTACACGTGAACATTCCTAAATATTATTTTGGTCATTCTAAAATTTTTAGTATACATATAATCTATCTCTACTAATTTATTAGTTATTATATTACACTTTTTGCCTTTTCAGTAATTAGTAGTTATTATGCTTAAAATTTGAAAATTTTATAGTCTCCTATTCTACTACTTACTTTCTTAAATTTAAGTTTACAGGGTCATTTTTACTGGTATTTTGTTAAATAGTTTATAATTTGGGTTTGATCGGATCTTTTAGCCGATCGTCCTAAACCTTGGGTTTTAAGTTCAAACCTATGGTTACTTGGCTTGGCTTTAGGGTTTACATAATATCTAGATGATTTATTCATAAATGGATATATATATATGTATATATATGTATATATATATAAACCCATTGAGGAATCTATATTAAATATACATAATGATTCTTATGATCAAGCCTAACTATGGCCAAACCTAATTAATTTTAATGATTTACATAATTTACATCTGATAACAACATTCTCTCATAATTTACCCATAATATTCCTACACCCCCTACAAGTCGGTGAGTGGATATATTCCATTCTTAGCTTACAAGTAATATCTTGAAACTTTACAGTTGAAAGTCCATTTGTAAAATCAACCATTAGATGTTCATTAAAAGGCACATATATAGCATTGATTAATCCTCTATCAAGTTTTCCCTTTATAAAATGCTTATCTTGTTATATGTGCTTATTCTAATCATGTTAGACTAAATTATGTGCAACATGGAGTGTTGACTTGTTATCACTATATAACTACATTGTCATTTCTTTGATTGTCAAATCTTTCAAAACAATTTTAAACTATTTGAGTTCATAAATGCCATGATTTATTGCTCAAAAGTCTACTTTTGTAGTAGACTTTATTACCACTATTGTTTCTTACTTCTCCAAGTGACTAAATTTCCTTCAAAGCATATACAATAGCTCATAGTAGATCTTTTATCTACCAAAGAGTTTGCATAATCCACATCCATATATGCTACCAATATTATTTTATTTGCCCCCTTAAATAGGATTCCTTAACCTAGAGTAGTTTTCAAATATTTCAAGATTTTATCTACTACATGCATATATTCTTATTGTCAATCATGCATAAAATGACTCACAATTCCAACCACATATGTTATGTTAAGTAAGGTATGTTTCAAATACATTAGTTTGCTCACTATCCTCTAGCATTGACCTTTATCTATTGCTATCCCTTCATCACTACAACAATTTAGGTCTTTTAAGGGGGTTAAAACCGCCCTCATAAAGTAGCTAATGGGGCAATCAAAATATTATAGCAATCACAATGTGTGCTCTGTAGGTAGGATACTGTTATAGGCTATAAGGGTGGCTAAAATCGCCTTCATAGATCATTACCCCTATATAATATTGTTAAGGGGGTTAAACCTACTCTCAAAACCTTATAAAATATATTTACCAACACATTTATAAGGACACATGTAACTACCCTTAAAGTATCATAGCAGTCTTAACACCCTATAATGCATCTATCAAGGTGATTGTAACCATCCGATAAAACCTATTTGTTTGTTATACCCATCCTCATTAGGGCATAATTGACTACCTTGTAAGGATTCCTTTTTTTTTTTTCCAAATATTCTCAACTTTTGTCGAATTTTAATGTTAAAAATACATAAGATAGTTACGAACCAATAGAAGAACCTTGTTATGAACCAAAATAACTAAATCAAATAAAAGACAATCTTGAAACATTGAATTACAATTAGAATATCTTCCATTGCTAGCTTCAAAGTATCATATTGTTAAGGCAAAGTACTCAAAACATCACATTGATAATACAAAGTATTATGAAATATTTGTTTTTCTGTAATTCCAAAAACCTTAAACATTTCATTTTGTCATCATAAAGACAAATACCAAAACACACTTGCTTAAAAATCTCCAATCTTCATTTATCCTCTAGATAATTATCTTTCAAATATCATCATCTTCCTTAACCTACAAACAAAAAGCCAATGCATATACTTTTGTTAAAACAATGTTGTATTACCAATTTTACATTTAGCCAAAAAAAAAAAAAGAGTTACTTTCATAAGATAGTAACCAAGCAACTAGAATGCCAATAGAATCTCCAATGGTCTTTATCTAATTTTATGGTCTAAGAAGACATTCATTATTCTTTATACAAACACAAATAAGAACTTTATACCAACTAGGACCTAATGCTTGTCCTCCCACTTGCCATAATGGATCAATTTTTTTTACTATTCCTTTTGCAAATTTTTCTCCAGTAAATACACTTTTCAAAACAACAAATCTCCGCTCCCACCAACAAAAAAAAAATGCATAAATACAATATAATAATGATTCCCGCTATACACAGAAAACCAAACATTTTTTGTTTGATCAAAATTGCAAAAATGCAACAAAGAGAATCATGTCTAAAGAAAGAAAACTAATACGTTTGTTTAATCAATAGGAATATAAAGACATAAACACCTTTTATTGTTCTATTCACAATATAACATGGGATCACTTGTAGTAAGCAACTACAACATAATTCATCAAATTTTGGAGCATTAAAGTAGCAATTTCATGAAAAAGAGATATTATCCAATCCAATTATATGAAAATCCTTCTAAATGAAGCTTCGCTCCACATTAAATATATACATAATATCTACAAACATCATCTTGTCAAACTAAGTTGCCTCCTCTTTTTTACTTGAGATTAATTGCCAAATCACATCTCTAATATCTCTCCAGTCTTCTACAGCTACATATGTTTATTACATAATAGTAGACAAGTCATTTTCTTTCTAATTTAATAGTAACAATATCCATATTAACAGCTTTCATCATTCCTCTTGTTCACATTATTTTCCCCAACAATACATACTTCAACTAAGCATAAGTTGTACTAATTTAAATACATAGATAACAAATTTAAAAAAAAATGTACTAATGGATTAAGTAAACATACCAGTACTGATCGTTGCTTATAATTTGGCGTTGGGGGTGTATGCTCAACATTTTGTATTGGAGGTCTATGATCCATAATGGATGTCGAGGGTTTATGATGAACACTTAGCACGGATAGTGCTTCATTTGAACTTGGCGTAAATGGGGGATTAAAGGACTATTTGAAGGCCAGGATGAGTTACTATCTTGGTTAAAAAGTTGCCTTAAAAGAGACTTCACCTCACACATTTCTTATTTCATTTCAATAACTTTTGATTTATATTCCATTTCTATCTTATAGCAAGTTGCTTGACTAAGTACAATACTAAAGATATCAGTAGGAGAGACACCAAAACCATCCATATGAACACGTCCAGATTTTTCTTTTCCCATCACTTTAGAGAAGATATCATTCTTGATTGTCTTTTCATTATTTTCTAAATCATCGTGTTCTGATTCATTTGACATTAATTCCTTCATAGATTCCTATAAGTAAATATAGGTGGATTAGAATTAAGGAAATGTTAATTTACATATCTCAACTTATTAAACAAGTAATGACTTACGATAACTTCAGCTGTTACTACATTTACTAGAGTTCCATCAGCCTTTATATAGCAAGTGATGAACATCTGCTCGTGTAATGGAGGATGACCTAACTTTTCTTCCTATAATGGAGATTATAAGAGCAAATGTTTTAAATATAAGAATAAATGGAAGTAATAGCCCAATTGTATTAGTCAAATTGCTAAGATAAATTGTATGGAAAAAGTTCCAATAAAGAATGAATGAGAAATGATAATGAATTGTAATACACCAATGCCTACCTCTTGTTCCTTGATTATTGCAAAAGGTTTTTTTTCTTTACAATGGATCATCTTTTGTTATGCTTGATTCTTCTTGTTTTGATTACGTACTTCCTACAATTAAAATGAAAAATTTTGTTAGTTAACCCATATGAGAAACAATAATTATATAATTGAAGTCATGAGATTTAGTACCATATTCTCTTCTTTCAACTAATAATTAATAAGATGTTTCCACTGTCCTTTAGTTACTCATTCATCAACAGGTGGTTTCAACAATGCATCAAGAGGTATGTTTAGATCAAAATAGTTAGCTCTCAAAGAACACTTCTAAGCCCTCCACTTTTTACTAATAGAATTACCAAAAAGTCGAGAGAGAGAGTCCAAACTGATTAAGCCATCCCTACTAAAAAAAGCCTATCTATCCATACTTTTTGTTTGCATCTTCTAACAACCTTGCCAATGTAGCATCGCCATGTATACAGTATCATGTATAGAATTTGTTGCACCAATGATTGTTTTTCTTCTATATTCATTTTTACCCTTTTATATCTTGTACATTACTTCCTTAGGAAATGTCTTTTTTTTTTCTCTTTCTTTTTAGGCAAGTTGTCCTAACTTATGGGTATAAATACCCGTATACTTGTAGCTATAAAGCATTAGATTATCATTAATACACTTCTATGTTTTTTCTTTCTTGCATATATACTGTTTATTTACTCTGGGCATCACTCTTATCCTTTCCCTTAAGCAAGGGTAGGTACAAGTAACCTCATTGGATCAATTCGTACATCATATTGAATTGTGCCATGAGTCTTCAGAAGTTTCATTAGTGCATTATATCCTCTGGAGCTGTTTGTGGGTTTTACTTAGTATTTCATTTGTCATTTTTTCCCTTTTTCACACTTTCCCTATTAACCCTTTTCGAGCTTTTCTGTAAGCTTGGACTTATTTAGCAACTAATCTTATTTATTCTTAGTTACAGTTCGCAATACTTCACCTCCTTAACTCCTCCTTCAATACTCTCTAATTCGGTATTCCTCTGTTGTCTTATTTCATCCTTGAACACTTTAAGCTATTTCTTAATCTTCTTTAGCTGATCCTGCACTTTCGAGAGGTTAGCTTCATAGGTAGGTTTTCTCTAATACAATCTGTCGTAATGATCTCGGGGTATGAATTTTCTTCACATCAAATGTCTTATCTCGTCCTACATAATGATCTCAGTATTTCCTCTATCAATTCTTTGATTTATCATTCTCTTTTACTAAGTTGTTGCAAAGCTAATCATCAAGTTCTTTATAGCATAAGCTCTCTCATGCTTGAGATAAGAATAATCTTCAAAAACCTGATTGGCTTGAAATTCCCAATTCATATATTCATCCAGAGTTCCATATCCATTAAATACTAGAATTCACAATATCACGTCTTCATAATAATATTCATATTTGTATCCAGCTTCATATGCCATGTTGAGGATATTCAATTCCATAGTGGTACTTACACTTATGAGAGAAAGTTTCTCGACATTTAATAGACAACAATATAGCCAAAAGGTACAAGTGCTTGGATCGCAAGTATCAACAACTTGACAATAATCAGCTCAGTTTGTACTTCAATTTGGTAGCTCAGACTCCTTCACTCAATTAAGCTCAGCACATCACAGGAGCTTAACAACTTAAGTACAGCTCGGCAAGTTTTTGAACAAGACGGTCCGGTTTGGAAATCAATCCTGTTATTAGAATTATTTGGTTCAACATAATAAGTAGTACAATACAACTTCAATTCAACAATTTAGCTCGAAAGCTCGACGAAGTTCAAATTTGGTATAGCAACTGTTCTTAGCAAATCAGCTTAGACATACATAATCTCATTAGATATTTGGTCTTTTTAATTTGACAAACACAACAGTACTTTCTCAGCTACTATTGCAATACTAAAATAGGATAACACATTGAACGACTTGAAGAAGTCATATGTCGACATACAACCCAGATTGGAATTCTCAACCTTCTTTTTAATATATATATTCAATATCGGATTTAAGATGTAAAGAAATTGCAATCCAAATGTTCACTAAACCTACCCTAAGAAAACCAATTAGAAAAGTACCCAACATATAGAATTGAAACCAAACTAATACCCAGTAAACAAATCCTCGATATCATAAACAAACCCAATAAGCAATCACTTTCTCAAACACAAAATAGAACAAATACAATGCCTAAAACTCTTAGCCCTATCTAGAACCTCGAGCTCTGATACCAAGATGATACAAACCGCAACCAAGAACTGACAAGGTTAGTCATCGAGGTAGGTTCGATCCTATTAAAGGAACGAAAATGGAATGGGTTTAGTGAGGGTTTTAGCGAATCCGTAAGCTACCTAACTAGATATGATGCAGCAGCTAGATTCTACACGGTATAAGACTTGCCGGATGTGACATACCGGTCTGAGTGATAGGGTTGCTCGCCACAATCCTTGCTAAAGGGATTAATAAGAGTCAGTGAGAGAGAGAACTTTCTAAGAGAAAAAACTCAAAGAGGGGGGGGGGGGGGGTTCATTAATGTTCTGTCTATATCTGTATTGTTACAAATGTTACTATTTTTGTAGTACGTCCTAAACCCTAGTAGCAAAACTGTAAATACTGTATAAAGCCTTAAACCCTAAAGAATTTGGCCTGTAAATAAAATAAAGATAAACATGTACAAAAACATAAAACCGTGTTTTAAAGGGGGAAGTTGTCATACGATCATTCAACATGCCTTGAAAGTAGTCTCGCATTGCTTGGTCAAGATACTAGAAAGGTCGGCCCATAATTGCCGAGTTTTGAAGTTAATCAGCACTAGTCTCTCTGGGCCTTGCCAAGTGGATCTAACTTTCGGTAACGTAATCTCTTAGAATATCGGCAAGCATAAAGCCGAGTAAGTAATTGGTTAGGCATAGGCGAGAATCAGTTGATGTCTCGACATTTTGTTTCTCAGTACTCTATCTGTGAGAAACAGGGTCATTTGACTTGGCAGACAGAATGAGTTAGTAAGTACATGAGCTCGGCCTTAGTAGTTGGGTTAGGTCGGTACCCTAAATCCTATCGACCGAAATTTGTTTAACCTTCTGAGATGATGATTCCTCATCGGATTCATTTTCATCCCTTACAAACCTCAACAATCCACAAACATGGCATTCTGTATCATGCTCATACTCTTTCTAGTACAACTTACAGTCATTGGGGCATGCATGAATCTTATGATAATTAAGTCCGAAATCACTAACTAGGTTTTTAGCCTCATAATACAACTTCGGCGATTTTTCACCAAGTGGAAGAACCTCCTTCAACAACTTAAGTAAATCAAATATTGACTTGTCACTCCATTTGTTCACACACTTCAAATGAAACACCCGTACAATAAAGGAGAGCTTTGAGAACTTCGTGCATCCCCGATACAATTCTTGCTTAGCATCTTTCAATAATTTATAAAATGTTTGAGCTTCTTCATTAGGTTCACTTTCCCTCCTAACAACAATCGTATCTTCTTCAATGGCTACATCGTAGACCCCAAATGCTTCCTCTAGCATTGTTTATATATCTTTACTAGTGGCTCTATTATCATTAAAATTAGAACTTTATTCACCATGAGTTATAAGTGCAACAAATATTAAGCTCTCTTCATCGAGGACCCATTCTTCAAAACCCCTCAAGAAATCATCACAAATTAAATGTATTTGTGCATCCTCTAACTTTTCCCACTTACCATTCCTACACTTTTTACATGAACATCTAATATTTCCATCAACACCATTACTAGGAAAACTTCTTCTTAGATAGTTACTCAATCCAAGTACATACTTTTTACTACATCTTGATTGGTAAATCCAACTTTTATCCATTTCTACATGAGAAAATTTGATAAATGAACAAAACTACTTTAGAGAAGGTGAAAAACATAATGGTACACTTAACCAATAGGAGCTTGCATAGAAAAAATTATATACTTAACCAAAAAAAAGTTGCATTCATTCAAAGAATTCAATTCCATGCAACATACAATTAATTGATCTTTTAGGTAAATAACAAATAGTACACAACCAATATACATAAGAAAAACTCCTTATATTCATCAAAACCATAGAACTTTATTCTTAAAAGAAACATATGACAAAGTTATATATATATATATATATATATATATAGAGAGAGAGAGAGAGAGTAGCAAACACATAACTATGATGCATATGAAAATACTAATTATAGTAATATAATATAGTTTAGTTCAAGCCATGATGAATCAATTGTGAAGTTGGCATGTATAGTTTGAAAAAAAAAAAGTGAAACCTATACATACTGCATTCAAAGTCATTAAAAAGAAATCATTTAATTCATGCTAAGTATAAAAAATTTTTTATGCTTCCATATAAGACCTTTTTCACCATAAAATGTACATAACCTATGGATCGATAGATATTTAAACATGCCAAACAAATGGCTAATATGTGCCTTAGAGACACTAGCTGAAAATATCAAATAAAGAAATATTTTACTTTTTAATACACTAACTTTTCCTATAAATATGTAATCAATGTTTGAAATATGAGAAGTTTTTTTTTCTAATGCTTTACGGATCTTAATAGAAGCCATGTGAAGTTTAGTTTAACAATTAGGCCATGTATAACAACATATAAATAGATTAATAACATTTAGTAGTAGGTATTATTTAGATCAGTACATTCTTATGCCATTTTCCTTAGTAGTTCAACTCAACTATGTCTAATGAGACATCTCTCTCAATTGTTTTGAATCAAGACACTGAGTAAGAACATGACATTCTGCTTGGAACTGATTGGAAGGGATTATGACAATCAGTTCCATCCTTCATAGTTCTTATCACAAATTTAAGGTGATAAAACATCTCTCTAAGGGGGATTTTTTCCATATATAAGAAATAACATAACAAAATCTAATAATATAAATAACTCCACATTGGAATCAATGATTGTTGAAGCTTCGATGCCTTAGTCCCACTCACTTCAAGCAAGACATATTTAGAAGAGTTAAAGCAAGGCCCCCTTCATAATCAGTAAAATATATAAAAAGAGTAGGCAATGGTAGCATTCCAACAAAACATGGATTACTTAACTAAAGCCCTATAAATAGTGGATAAATAATGTAGACCATATATGCAATAAAACATATGGCACTATTTATATACATAAATGAGTGATAGCACACACAAAATATAAATGGCAACTTCAAGCAAAGTGAGTTGCAGATTAAATATGACAAATTGCGCCTAAGGTTTGTCCTGATGTAATAAGGCAACCTCATTTCCAATAGATATAATGTAATATTTTTTAGCAGTATAACCAAAGGTGAAGCAACAACTACTATGATTGCTGGAATCGTTTACTCTAGTTCAAAATAATAATCTAATGGGAAGAAAACAAAAGAGCCAAGGCTTAGTCAACAAAGACACCTATCTTTTTCTTGTTTAGACTACTTAATGCATATCGCCCATTTGGCTTTTCCATCTACTCTAGCTTCCAGAAGACTTACATGTCATATTAAGATGTGTAGAATTTTTCATACTACAAGCTTATGATATTTTTATGTTAAATAATATTAAAATCACTACTACAATTTTATGCATTTTTTCAATTTACGAATAAAGCTTGAAATTATTATATCTAATTGAATTTTTATTTTCCAGCTATTACATGTAAAATAAAAAGCTATCAAGTGACCTCATTCATTTTCAAAAATATAACATGACAATGAGTCCTTGTTCAAAAAGTATAGACATTGATAACAAATGTAAAGTAGTTAATTTAACATGTTAAAACTTCAATCAAATATAATATCAAGATTAATCTTTAGACTTTCTCGAAGTATAGATGATGATTTTTACACTATCCGTCTCAATTAGGTATAAACGAAGGCAGATACAATATAAATAGAACCGTCTCAATTAGGTATAAACGAAGGCAGATACAATATAAATAGAAAAATCAAGTTGAGTGTACAAGCTTATAAATAGAAAACTTGAAGGGTTAGTCTTTCTATTTTTCCTCCTCTAACTTCAAAATCTCTTCCAAAAAAAGAAAAAGAAGAATAATCAATACATCCTTGAAACAAACCTTACTTTGTTTGATCCTCTTGGATTGATTGCATAACCATGCCAACAATACGTTTGAAGATAGATCTGGCCTTCAAATTATATAGCAAACAGCTTTATAACAGGAAGGAATTAATTCCAAAGACTCACAAAAATTCTTCCTTGGTCATTGAACTACTTGGTGTAAAATCTATTAGGAACTATGAAAATATCAAGGCAAATAAGTTACTGTATCTTTTTCCACCGCTTCATCATATTTAAATAGTATCTTCTCTACTGTAAGTGTAGGAAAGAGTCATTAGTGGAGTAATGAGGAAGATAAAAAATAAAATAAAATAATCCATATGTTGGTATGGAGGACTCATGAAAGATTTAGGAATTGATCTTACAAATTTCATCCATGCACTCATGAACTAATAGAGCTAAAGATCTTTTCAAAGATCTAAAGAAATTGCTTCTATCTCAATAATGAAATCCCATTAAACAAGTGATTTAACTTCTTTGTACGATGATAATTCCATTGTATTACATTTGAACACGAGGCAAAATTTTTCTAACCATATTTGGTATTTAACTATATGTTATCAACGTTCCTCGTATAATAAGAGACTGCCTAAATTACCATTCAATTGGTAGAAATAAATGAAGAAGCTTAAGAGAGTATAGAAGAAGAAAGTTGACTTGAGGGAATATGGTTTCGGAATTGAAATAAATTCATAAGGTAGTCATATTAAGTGTAATTTTGGGAAAATAACTAGAGCTAAGGGAAATTGATGAAGAAAAACATAGATTGGGGTTTAAATGTAAGATTACATATGAAAAGAAGTGGTATTCTAGGTAAGTCGTATGTCAGAATATCAATTCAGAGGGATCATCTATTTACAATCTAAAAAGGCATGGATTCAATGGTAGAAAAGAACCCGACGGTAAGAACAATATCCACCAAATTGTCGTAGTAAAGTAATAAAATGATGACATCGATAGGTAGATTATACAACACAATCTCATATTGATTAATAAGCTCACATATATAGATGTATAATCTTATAACATCTAAAATCCATGGTTTAGATACTATAAATTCTATAGCTAATTCATTTATACATTAACGATGATGTACAAGATCCAGGTGCTTATTGGAACTCTAGGACTTACAAATGATGAATGCAAGGATAATTAGTTATAGAACCACAAAAAATCCAGAATAAGAGAAGCCCACATCCAGTGCTTCAAGCGTTGTCATGCTAACTAAATTTTCCAGTCAACTATGCCCCGCATCATATTAGCATTACATATTATTACAAGGATAGATTCATTTATGGTGAAAGTAGACCGTGTTGAAGAGTGATTGCTCTTCTGTTTAACTCCTCAAAAAATTTCTTTGATGCCTTTGTCGAGGAATTTGTAAACCAATTCACATTTTTAGCCTTTTTTAGGTCCCGCTAGTCATTATATGTGTTCCATACCATGGTACAATTGAGTTGGTTTTCAACCATCTTTTACATATTTCATGCCCAACCATCTCAGTTTATCTAAGTTATTTTCTAGGACAATTGATGATAAAAGCTAGAAAGCCCTATTCCCAAAAAAATAACATAGCCTTAGCTAGTATAATATTTTTAACTTGAAGAAGATAAAGTTATCATAATCAATTGGAGAATAACACCATTACTAACACCAAAGGGAAGAAAAAAAAAAAAGTACCTATACAGTAAGCTTGGATAGCACAAGCAAAAGGTTAGATTGACATAAAGTCCTTACGAGAAATAAAGGTGCAGCACCGTACCTAGATGGATTTTGCAGCAATGTGAAAAACTTCAAAACCCCCACTCATAATAGACATTGTACAGCAAAAAAAAAAAAAGAAAAAAGAAAAAAGAAAAAAAGAAATATTCTTCTATGCAATAAGTTGTAGAAGACTTACTGAAAGAGGAACAGGTGATGTTTAGACGAAGCATGAAGAGAGAGGAGGCCACCAATGTCTACCTTATGCTCTTGAAACCCATATTCTCATAATGCAAAAGTAATTTAGGGTTTCCACTTTCTCTTGGTTTACTCTCTCCCCTAAAGAAATGGTTTTATGTATGATTTAAGTACTTTAGGTTTTGATGCATGAAAGAAAAAAGGTGGAAGTGTCGAACAAGATGATGATATGAGGGTTACATACAGAGAGTATTGTGAAAAAGGTGAAAGGGGGGAGAAAGAGAGAGAGTAGGGATGAGAAGAAGACACGATCTACTAAAAGAGAATAGAAAGAGAGAGTATTGTTTATTAATTTTCCTTTTTAATAATACTCAAAAGTGAGTTTTGCTTTTAGTGAAATTTATAATTTCTCTCTCAATGAAAAAGATTGCTGCCTCTTTACAAAGCTCAGCCCCATAAGTATATTTAACAACAAATTTTACCTAGCTGCCCTTAAAGTAATGCCTAATTAGACCAAATTTGTTGTAATGCATCTTTTCTTCCCACTTATGATTATGTTCAATTGGAATATTTGATTTTCTTTCAAAAGATCTAGTGTATGCATTCTCTAGGATATAAAATCCTTTATTTTGAATAAGTAATTTCTATCTGTAGGAAATATCTTAATATCCTTAACTTTTTCATTTCAAATACTCTAGCCAATTATTCTTTAAGATTCCTTCTTTTAGTGGCATCATCTTTAATGATTATGTCATTTGGGTAGATTAGTAGAACCATAAGTTGTCCCCTTCCAAATGTTCAACAAACAAAGTGTATTCATCCTAGCTTTCCTTATGTCCCATTCTTATCATTATCTTTGTCAAGCTTTTGAGCTGTACTTGAGGTGATTGTTGTAGGCTATAGAGTGCCTTTTTCAACTTACTTACCTTATCTTGATCATGTTATTTCTCAAATCACCTCCATATAAACTTCTTCCTCTAAGTCTCTATAACAACCCCAATAGAAGCCTAACAGAATTATCTTAAAGTCACCATAGTGTGCATTGTTTATGAAAATCACCTTACAAGTCAAAGGTTATAAGACTCTAATTAACTAACCACTCGTCATATTTAATCATAATCCATATATTCAATTAATATTGAAAATAATTACGAAAATTGATATCTTACAATTTACCAAAACCATGGAGAATCAAAGTCCCTTACCAAATTGTCAAAACGAGTAATTAGGTTTTTGAAAAATATAAGCTTAAACAAAATTGTAGGAAGATAAAAATTTTGGTATAAAACGATTCATAAGTTTATTATTATTTTTTCCTTACTACCTAGGTTCAAATTAAACAGATACTATTTCTATGCCTATCCAAGATTTGAAACAGGAAAGACTCTTGCTTGGATCTTACCCATTCCTAGGTTTAGGGTATCTACAAGAAAGACTATTGGGTTAGGGTAAGGGAGGTAAGAAAAACTATAGCTTAATGAGTCTATTCCTAACCACTACAATTCAAGTAGGTTGTTAAGCATTAATTACCGTTACATGAAAACTATCTACAAGCAAAATGAATGTATATGCAATGTTTGCAAGCAACACTTCCATTGGAGTTCAAAACCATGGAAGGTATAGATTTGCATTGTCTACACATTGATTATCCTCTACACTTAACCATATAAGGTATCAAGGTTCCATTTTTGTAATGTACTCGTATTAGTAGGGGTATATTCTTTTGTACATATTATAACATAGAAGGGATGCTTTTTTATTTTTTTCCATTTTTACCTGGAGCCTTATTATTATTAGAAATTTTCACTTTTAGAAAGTAATACTATTTCATAAGTTTTAATGTCTCCCTTGCCAAGCCCAAAAATATCTATAAAGCTCTTTATGGGGGTATGAGTACTCTTTTAGATTAAAGTTCTTACTCATCACGTTGGTTGATTATGACCAATGGTACATGTTATATATACATAACCCCTGTATACATACATTGTAGCCTTATAATACCATCAGAATTAATAAAAATATGCTATTCATTTTACGATTCGTACCTATGTCTGTTATATTTATTGTTAGCTTTCTATCTTGTTCATGTTACATATAGATTTAAGCCTTGTTAGCCAGCGTAATATGTGAATTAAGCTTACTTACTATTATAAAAGTAGGATAGTACGCACTGTATAGTTCATTTACGTATTAGAAAAAGCCCTTGACCATGATAGTTGGTATTAGAGTCTAGGTTATTTTAATGAGAACAACTGTAATACGATAAGAGGAAGTGAGCAAGAGGCTAAATAGCCTAAAGGAAATGCTCAAGGGAATAAGTAAGCGGATAGATGATTTAGCTACACTATTGGTGAGAGTAGCTAAAGTTGAGGTCAATCATCAAGATATGAATGTTAAGATGATCGAGATGGTTAAGAATTTCAGTGTCACAATGCAAACGGTTAGAGAGGAAATGTGTATGACAACTGATGATATAAGATGACAACTGGGAACTCAAGTGAAAGACTTGAGAGGACAAGTTAATACTCATGCCTCAACCGAGTCTATTAAAGAGTTGAGGACACAAGTGGCTATTTTGACATAAGTTACGAGGAATACTCCTGCTCCCACCCCTCATACATGTTCTTGCTCATGCAAGGTATCTAAAAATGCTTTAGCCTAAGGCATTTACTAACATGAAGGATGCAAAATTATTGGAGAATTTTCTATTTGATACGAAGCGATATTTTATAATGTACTTGACTAGTAATGCCAAGCTCTAATAGTGCACCAAGTATGAAGAGATCCAAAATGGTAAAGCTCATGTAAATACATAGGTTGAGTTATGGGCTTAATTTTCCCCTAAGAATTTTGAGTGTAATGCTTGAAAGAAGTTGAGGGAACTTCGACAAGGTAATGACATCAAAAAATATGTCCATGAGTTCTCAACATTAATGTTGGACATCAAGAGCACAGCCAAGGATGATAAGCTATTTTACTTCCTAAAAGGATTGAAGCCCTATTCTAGAAATGAGTTGTAGAGGCAATGAGTTATGAACTTAGCTACAACATAAGCAGTAGTTAAGCTCTTAATTGACTACACTCATGACAATTAAAGGAAGAATGTGTCGACAAAGCACAAGGGTGGAAAGTCAATTAAGCTAGGTAAACCTAATGGTAAGGAAGCCTTAAGTTCAAGCAGTAGTAGTGTATCCATTCTATTTGAGGAGTTACTACACATAACTTCATTGATGTGCCCTAAGTTGAACTCTGGTGGTACACAAAACTTCATTGGTGTGCCTAAGGTGAAAAGATTAGGGCTAGTGCTTGCTGGAGACACTAGCCATATTAAAGCTGTTAACTCCAAGGCCCATTCTATCTAAGGAGTTACAAGAGGAATGAAGGTGAAGGTTAAGGATTAGAATGGAAATCTTAACTAAATGGTTATCCCACTAGATGACTTTAGCATAGTCTTTAGGATAGATTTCTCGAGATAAGTCGAAGTTGCTCCCGTACTCGCAACATATTACTTGTTATTCATGTGCAAAAAGCCATGTTATGTGTCCGTTCAAAGGAATAAGGTAAGCAACCATGGCAAGGGAGGAAAGAATATTAAGGCTATGATGCTATTAGCATTACAAGTGAAGAGAAGGCTTAAAAGTTAGGAGCTGACTTTCCTAGCTATCCTTAAGGAGAAAGAGGAAACAGGAAAGTCTGACATATTAGGGGTAATTGAAAGTGTCCTAAAGGAGTATCATTCTATGATGCTTGATAAGCTCTTAAGGGAGTTACCTCCCAAGCGGTTAGTGGACTACAAGATTAAGCTGATTCCTAATGCCAAACTACTTGTTAGAGATCCTTATAGAATGTCGCCTCTTGAACTTGATGAATTGAAGAAGTAGTTGGATGAGTTGTTAGAGGTAAGCTTCATTCGACGCCCGAAAGCACCATACGGGGCTCTTGTTCTATTTTAGAAGAAGTAGGATTGAAGTTTGAGATTATGTATTGACTATTGGGCTCTAAACAAGTTGATAGTGAAGAATTATTATCTAATTCCTCCAATTGTTGTTCTGTTTGATCAATTGATCGAGGCAAAGTACTTTATAAAGCTAGATCTTCACTTGGGCTATCATTAGGTTCACATTATTGAGGATGATGAGCCTAAGATGACGTGTATAACTTGGTATGGTACTTTCGAGTTCTTAGTAATGCCCTTCAGTCTCACCAATGCTCTTACAACATTATGTACTTTAATGAACAATGTATTTTGTGAATATCTAAATAAGTTTGTAGTCGTCTACCTAGATGACATTATTATGTATAGCAGGACATTATAAGACCATGTGAAGCACTTATGGTTGGTTTTCCAGAAGCAATAGGAGAATCATTTGTATGTGAAGCACGGGAAATGTACCTTTGCCCATAAGTGCATCAACTTCTTAGACCATGTTGCTAAAGAAGGGTGGATCTAAATGGATATAGCTAAGGTAGAAGCAATCAAGTAGTGGTTAGTACCCAAGAGTATAACAGAGTTGTAGTCCTTCCTTGGACTTGCAAATTACTATAAAAGATTTATTGAGGGATATTCCCACCAAGTTGCACCCCTTACAAATATATTAAAGAAGGACTAGGCATGGTCAAGGGATAAGGGATGTTAGAGTACCTTTAAAGAGTTGAAGCATGTAGTGATAAAAGAGCCAATCCTTGTACTTCTTCACATTGCTCAGCCTTTTGAAGTCCATATAGATACCTCATACATTACATTAGGTGGAGTGTTGATGCAAGAAGGTAATCCAATGGCATACAAGAATAAGAAGCTAAATCAAATAGAGTGTAAGTACTCAACCCAAGAGAAAGAGTTACTTGCAGTTGTTTACTATTTATGGACTTGAAAACACTATTTGCTGGGATTGAAGTTTCTAATGAAGACAGACAATTTACTACCAACCATATATTGACTCAATTGAAGCCCTCAACTAAGCAAGTTAGATGGAAAGAGTTCCTTATAGAGTTTGATATGGAGATTTAGATTGCAATGGGCAGACTAATCAGGTGGTAGATGCTTTGAGTAGGTAAGTCAATTTAGCTTCCTTAATGTAGGTCACATACCAGTCAGCAAGTCAAATTCGACTTCAATTTAAGAGGAGATCAAGCATCATACAGGTTAAGACCAGTTAACCAAGAATCTTAAGTTATTAGTTGAGGAAAGGAAGACTTGTAGATTTTAGGTAGAGGGAAACCTCATTTACACAAATGGGCGCCAATTTTATTTCCTGAAGGTAAGTAACTTGAGAAGGGTGCTCATAAGAGAATTCCATGATCCTCTATAGGTTAGACATTTCGGCTAGTAGAGGACTCTAAGCTTATTAAAATAAGGCTATTATTGGCCGGATATGAAGGAGGATGTGATGAGTTATACAAAAACTTGCTTAACCTACCAATAAGACAAAGTTGAGAGATAATAGACTACAAGGTTGTTGGAGCCACTTCTAGTGCCATCTTGTCCATAAGAGAGCATCTCCATAGACTTTATCACTTCCTTACCAAAGTAGGGGAGCACTCATCCAATTTTGTTGTTGTTGATAGGTTTTCTAAGTATGCCAACTTTATTATGAAGAGTTCAAGTGTAGAAGAGATAACCTAGCTTTTCTTCAAGCACGTTGTAAAGTTCTGGGGTATGCTCTAGAATATTATGAGTGATAAGGACGTTAGGTTTACAAGGAAGTCTTGGACAAAGTTATCCCACCTCCTGGGTTTTGAGCTAAGCATGACTGCTAACTACCATCCATAGAGTAATGGGCAGATAAAGAGAATCAACAATTTACTAGAGGAATACCTTTGGCACATTGTCAATGCCAATCAAAAGAATTAGGTTGACTTATTGGATATTGTCCAATTCTATTTCAACATCCAGTGGACTTCTTCCTCCAACAAAAGCCCTATAAAGATCATCACTGGTCAATAAGCATTGTTACCCCATACAATGGCCACACCATATACGAGGAGATGCCTAAGAGCTTATCAATTCACCAGAGATTGGAATTAGAGTTCCAAAGTAGCAAAGGTGTATCTAGAGAAGGCTTCTAAGAGAATGAAGAAATGAACGGATCAAAACTGCCAATCGAGAGAGTATAATGTTGGAGATCAAGTGTTCATGAAACTTCTTCTATGATAGGTCAGATCATTAAGGAATAAGGATTGAAGATTGATTTAGAAGTACATTGATCCAATCCTTATCATCTCTAAGATTAGAAGCACAGCCTATAAGGTCGAGCCTCCTGTGTAGTTGAAGGCCCATCTGGTTTTTCATGTTAGTACCTTTACGCCATATTATCCAGACACGAAAGATGCATTTCCTAAAGTGTTCAAGCGATTGCATGTCAAGATCAAGTTCAACTTAAGTAAAGTCATGGAAGACATTCTTATAGAGTGAAGTCAAAGATCCCGTACTGGAGAATGGCATATAGAGTATTTAGTTAAGTGAAGAGATCAAGGAGAAGAAGATACTAGCTGGGAGACTAAAGAAGACCTCAAGCCCTTATTTAAGAGAAAGTCAGCCTTGCTAGTTAGAAGGCCTCTACCAGTAAATACAAGCTCCAGTACATATTACTAAAGACATCAATAGAATTAAGGAAGGATGTTAAGGTTCCATTTTTGTAACGTATTTGTACTAGTAAGAGCTTATTCTTTTGTACATATTGTAACGTAGACGGGGGGACTTTTTTTTTTAGCTAGGGCCTTGCTAGTATTAAAAATTTTCACTTTTAAAAAGTAATACTATTTCGGTAGTTTTAATACCTCCTCCTACTAAGTCCAAAAATGCCTGCAAAGCTCTTTAATGGGGTGTAAGTACTCTTATGAATTAAAGATCTTACTCACCACGTTAGTTGATCACGATCAATGACACCTATTATATACACATAACCCCTATGCATATACGTCTTGTAATATTGTTGGAGTTAATAAAAGTGTACTATTCATTTTATGATTCATACCCATTTCCCTTATATTTATTGTTGGCTTTCTATCTTATTCGTGTTGTTTACAAATTTAGGCCTTGTTAATCAATGTTGCACATAAGTTAAGCTTGCTTACTGTTATAGATTCAGGATAATAAGCGTTGTACGGTTCATTTGTATGCTAAAGAAAGCTCCCTGATTGTGACATAAAACACCCCATCATATCTGCAAAGGCTATCTATAGGCTCAATTCCATCAAACAGAACTTAACCATTAACTTAGTTGGGAAGAGAGTGTCGCAAAGGCCAAATCAGGTAGACCATAACTTAAGCCATCCACCATCAATTATTCATTAAAAACACAAAAGGGTCAAATTAGGCGAATATCCAATTCTTGTGTTGTAATGCTTCCTAAAAGACCTAAGAAGTTATAATGGTCTCAAGAAATTCTTAATTTTGTAGAGATGTGAGTTAAAAACTTATGCTTTGACTTAATATATAATAGATTGATTAGCAGATGCATCTATAGTGTGCATAAGATAAAAAACAATGCAATTTATAGGAAATAAAAAAACTTGAATTTACATTACTAACAATTATTTTAAATTGAGGATATGAGCAATAGTAGTAATTGATAATTTTCTTTTAGATAGATGGAAAAGACGGATAATTAGTCTAAAGAGGATATTTTAGTAAGGATAACCTTTCTTAATAGAAGTTATATGGAGGTATGATGCCAAACGGGAATTTCTTAGTTAATATAATAGTTCTTTACATTATTCACCTTCACACCAAATGATGATTGGTTAAGAATTATTAAACAATGAAGGGATGTTTGGTAAAATTAAATTTTAAAAGTTGCGATAATATATGGAAAAATTCTATATTGTAGTTACTTTTGAATTACAGCAAATCATCCTTATTTATAGTAAATAAGGCCTACCTATAGTAAAAAGTTAACTCTTAATGGTATAAATAATTTGCTGACAATTTCGTAAAAACTATCAACAAGATCATTTTTACTACTAACGAATTCATTTTTACTATAAATGTGCTTTATTTGTTCTAAACGTGAGTGATTTGTTACTTAAAAGTGATTAAATGGTACAGTGACTTTTAAGTGCACTCTATAATCAAGTTCGAGTAGATGCATCCTAGAATCTCCTGGATCGACACCATTACCCTTCAATCTTCTGTATAAACATCAATCTCCGTCAAAATTTAACCTGCTAACTTTATTTCTCCACCACACTTGGAATCAGACGCACCACCCTACTCTACTTCAATTTCACTTGGCAATAAAAACCACTAGTCGTCCTTAGGAGCTACTGCTACATCAGAAAATCACCACAAACTCGGCTTACCGGTAAGGCTTCTAACAACATAAATTTACTCTTTTAGAGAGCCCTCCCGCATCCCTGAATTCTAACTGTCATATCTTCCTTGCTAGTTACAGTTTTTGCCTTCCATCACCGTAAAGATACTCACGATGCAGCCCTCTACCAGCGCATTAAGCATTGACGCCCAGACACTGTCGCATCAGTAAGTAAATCAAGTCTGGATCTCTCCGCAACGTGTTTTCGCTCTAAAACTGCAGCATGAGTCGAAACTTGGACGAGCTTCATTTTCCATGTTCTAAACATCTAAAAACTGATCTTATGTGAATATGATACGCAAAAACATGACATGAGAGTTATGAAAACAATAAGAAAGCTCAAGTACAGGTGACAATCTTGATTGGAAGTGAGAGATGAGATTGTGAGCTTTGAAGGAGATAGTAGCGCAGATGGGCTTAATATCGCAATACTATTGTTTCAAGGTGATTCTGAAGAATACAAACCACTTTTGGAGTATTACGAATAGCTTCAATGAAGCCACAGTGAGTGGGTTCGATCATTACTAGTCCTTGTGAGATTGTCTTGTGGTGATATATGATTTTAAAGAACGATAGGGATGTGCAAACGAGAGCTACAATTATCCAAGACTATTAGCGGAGGAGCTACAATCGAGATAGTCGATAGGCATCATCTTAGTTGTAGAGTCAAAGATTTTACTTGTTTTATTACTTTTTAGGCGATTTCGATTCTCTACAATCCTGGTTAGCCATGGGATATTGGACATTACAGTTATTCATAAAATGTAATTATTTATAGTAGTTAGATAGAGCCTGGCTTCCTCTAACTCACAAGATTGTTATCATGTGACGGGTGCACATGTGATATCATAACTTTAATCTCTTTCTACTACGCCCCTGTAGGGTCGTAGCAAAGCTATGGTGCAGCAGAGGAAGACTTTGTTGAAGTATTTGCAAAGAACAGACTGGGATTCACACTGTCTCGAGCTCGATAAACCTAGTCTCAGGGATAACCCAGTTTTGAAGACCTAGACTAGCTCGTGTATCGTGCGTCTTCATTTTTTCACACCGTCTTGGCCTTTGATAACTTGTTTCAGTCCACTCTTGCAAGAAAAAGAGAGAGAGGTGGAGAGAAGCTGCGTTAGCTTATGCCTTTGGTTCTTTCCACTCTGACTGGAGTTGCCTGCCGGGAATGAACTTCCTTGTCTGCTGAGGCACTTGGTAGGGACACCTTCAAGCTCTGTATTTTATGCCAAGGCTTATGTAAGTTGGTTTTCCTTCTACATAAGGATTGAGACAAAAATAGATAGTTTTTGATGCTCTGAACGATACTCGTACAGTAGACATGCTGGGACAGGACAGCCGGACAGTCCTGAGGAGTTCCTAATAGATGCTATTGTTCTTAAGAGCTATGTAATGCGTGTGTCTCTGATTGTGCGTTGAAATCACATTCTGAATAAGCCATGCGACAAGAATGGCCTTTCCCCCATCTCCATAAGAAATTTAAGAAGGGTCAGTTAAGGAAATCCAGAATGGCGGGCCAGCCATATTCTCCATGTTCGACTTTGTTCGAGCCATCGCCACTGGTAAAGCTCCTCTTCAGAACCTTTTGGATCATCTCGATAACCCAGTTACCAACAATGCATGGGTGAATGCTACCAAATTTGTGCTTGGATCATAGGTAAATTGTCACTTGTTTGGTTTTATACAAGTACTAAGTAGGTATTGTAGTTTTGGATATTGCAAGGAATGGAAATTCAACAATTGATTGTGTTCTCCAATACCATATACTCTTGCTTTGTTAGTTTAAACGAAAATCACATGATGATATTGACAGAAATTGAATTATGCATGATCCTATATGCATATAATTGACTCAAGCATGGATTGGTAAGATTGAATATAATTCATACCATTTTTTACTTAAAAAGTAAAATGCAATCGGCTTTAAATTCTTAATTTAGTTTAACTCAGAAAATAAGTTTGAGGCCATCTTAATTGGAATTCAAATTTAACAATTGTTTGTGTTCTCCAATACCACTATTTCTTTTCGGGTAGCTTTGCCTGTGTAATTTTTGCTTAATGATTCTTGATGATAGAAAAAGAAATTACTGCTCTGCTTTGCTCATAGATTATGGACGATACGCTATTGTAAGATGAGTATATCTGCACTTATGTTTTCCTCTTTCATTTCTTTGAAATCATGTTTTGCCAAACGCACGATCGTATCATGTTTTACTCTTATCTCTTCTGTATTTAACTTTGCTGCTATTGTGATTTGTTCATAAGCAACGCTAAATGCAAATTTATTAAACAACAGTACTATGTAGTGGGAAGAGACATGGTTTAGTCCTACATTTAAAGCAAATCATGTGAAATGAATTTATCGACCAACTATTAGTGACACTGAAATTTCATTGCCGGAAAATTGTTCAAGCTGGCTTGAAGATGTATCACCTTGGACCAATTTCCTTTCGTCAAAGAAACCAGGCTCTTTTGGTGGTGGCAGAGGATTTTCGCTCCCTAACATAAGAACCACCGACGACATACTTGGTCTTTCTGCTGGATTTCGTTGTACACATAAAAGACCAACATGTATTGATCTTAAAACATTAGCTTTACTGTAAGAGTCCCCAATTAGATGATCAAGCAACTCTATGGACTTTTCTTGTGTATAGAGCCTCCAAGCCTGTGAAAAAGACAGATCAGTTATTAGAGCTAGATTTTCATCCTGCATGTATTACTGTTTGAATTGGTACCACTTCGACTTGATCTGAAAGCTTTTAGATGATTAAGTTGTGGTATCAAATCTAATATAAAAAGGAGGTTCCAAAGTGGAGTCCTTTTGTCACCATTTCATCCCCATTTGGCTGTTTCATTATGGCAAATTTCTATCAATTTTTGTAACAGTTGCATCAGTGCCCTGGACAGACCAAGGCAAATTTAAGTGCATTTTTTTTTTTAATAAATACATATAGTAATTGCATAAAATAGTATAATTTGGCAGTAATTCAAAGTCACACAATATTTAGTTTGAGGTATTCATTATCAGAACCATCATTGTAAAATACCAATGTAATACAACATCTATAAGGTCAAACTAGAGTTGGCTTAAGGTGTTGAATCTAAAAAGAAGAAGAAAAAAGTTCAACTTACATGTCCAAGAAGGTTATGATTATGGTCTGGATGACTAAATGATCTGTTTCTAGTGCCACTTACTACCTCTAGCACCAAAACACCATAGCTAAAGACATCAGATTTTGTTGAGAAAACTCCATCAATTGCATATTCTGGAGACATGTAACCACTGCAAGAATTGGCATCCATCCATGAGTCATAATCATCATCTGTCATCAGCATGGATGTAGTAAGTAATGAAAATAAGTACTTACTATGTTCCAACCACTCTCCTTGTATTTGCTTCCTTCTCATTTTCAGCGAAACTTCTAGCCAACCCGAAATCAGAAATTTTGGGGTTCATCTCATTGTCTAACAAGACATTGCTAGCTTTGAGATCTCTATGAATTATCCTTAATCTAGAATCTTGATGAAGGTATAGCAGCCCTCTAGCAATCCCATTGATGAAGTGAAAGCGCCTATCCCAATTTAGTAGCTTTCGCCGAGTTTGATCTGTACTTGAGATAGCAGAAAGGAATGTTATGTTCAATTATCAGTCATGCAATCATACCCAAAAGGAGGGAACAAAAAAAGGTACTTAAACAAACCGAAAATGAAATGGTCAAGGCCTTTGTTCGGCATGTATTCATAGATCAGCAAATTGTCATCCCCAATGCAGCATCCTATAAGCTTCACCAGATTCCTGTGTTGAAGCTTAGCAACATAAAGAACTTCATTCTTGAACTCGTCCAATCCTTGTGTTGAGTTCTTCCTAAGCCTCTTGACTGCAATTTCTTGGCCATTACTTAGCCTTCCCTGCACATTTTCATTTGTCAATGACTACATTCTGCTCACATAGCTAACATGTAGAGAGTTGGGTCTGTTTTTCATTATGGAAACTGCTCAATAATCTAGTCAATGAGTGATTTGCTGTTGGAAGTTATGATGATTTGAGTTCAGGAGGCTTATTTGAGAGAGTCTGTTAATCTTGTGGTACCTTGTTCTGAGACTACCTTTGATCTCTAAAGAATTATGATTGGAGGGACAATAACTTGCTTTCTTATTACTTCTCAATGGAGGTAATTATACAATCTACTTGTTCCATCAAGATAAAAATAGAAAAATTCTAACAAAAATAGCAAATAGATAGTCTAAACGCGTTTCTTAAGATATGGACAACCCAAAGAGGCACTCATAAACATTTTGATAATAAGACAGTGGAAAATGTTTCAAGATCTTGCTGTGCTATAGGTCATTTGGTCATGTAATAATTTTGTTCCCTGAGGTGACTAGCTTGGACATCGCATGATACCATTAGATTCTGCAATAATTGACTTAAGCAGCTTCTATGAATGAAAAACTGGTGCAGTGGTCTTCACCAAAATGGCAAAATCAAAAGAAACAAGTGATGCATTGTCCTGCTTCTTCAAGAACAAACTGAATTAAATAAATCAATACCTTGTAGACTGGTCCAAAACCACCTTCTCCAAGTTTATTTTCAAGACAGAAATCATTGGTAGCAGTAGCCACTGTAGCCAAGTCGAATAATGGTAGCTCTAAATCTTCCTGTTGATTATCAGCACTTTTCACTGCTCCCCTCGACTTAATTTCCTTGTCTGTCATGAGGTAAAAAATAGATAATCCACCAGGATGGGGAACAATTCCCTTTGCTTAAGTACATAATTGAAGGATTAGTTTTCGGATCAGTGCATATGTAAATATGATTGCTTTGTTCTGTGGTGAATTAAAATGTTCCAGATTGAAATTGCAGGTAATCAGAAAATACTTGCAAAAGCTACATCGTAAGTTCATCGAACTCAGTTTAGTCAACCTATTTGCAATTAACTGGTTAACATGGTTTACCTTTGCGATGCTTCTTCAAAATACAAATGGATAGGCCAACACATAAAGAAAGCACGACAAATGGAAGCATAGAGCCAAGGATCAACTTTTGTTTCTTCAATATGGATTTTGTTAGTCCTGAAAGAAGAGAATGCAAGTGTACAGTACCAGAAAGAAAAAAAAGGGAACATCCAAATAGTTACAAGTTGGGTAATGCGCTTTTGGGCTCCAGTGTGAAAAGGTTGTGTATGTTTTTAGTGGTGCAAAGTAAGTAATGAACTTTATACAAAGCGGTGTAAAAAGGTGATGTATGTTTTTTATTTTACACATGGATGATAAACAAGATACAAAGTAGTCCATTTTAGTGATGTAGTTAACATCATATTAATGTCTTTAATCACCTATTTGCATTACCTTATGCAACGTTCATTAGCTATACAAATCACTAAAAACACACACCAACATTTTTTACTATCTTATATGACATTTATCACCTATATGCATCACTAAAATTGTACAATACCCACATTTTAATTATCTCATGAAACATTCTTTTTTTAGGGATTCAGCTCGCTAGTATCTCTATTAACATCCATGGAAAAAACTCGTACTCCATCTAGATCAAACCTGATTCAGAGCCTGCCATTCTGATAAAGATGCTTTGCCCATTTTCATTGAACTCCCTTATATCGATCAAGTCCCCATACCACAACAAACATCCAGTTCCATCTTTAATATTTAAAGTGGTGTATCCCATGCAGGAACAGTTTCTTTTGCAAACTTCCTTGCATTCTTGAAGATTCATTGTTTGGTTATACCAAGAGATACGTGTATCAGGTAATTTGACTCCTGAATACTCAAGAAATATGTCGCTTCCACACTGCAAGGCAGTCCTCCTGACACATCCACTAGACCAGTCCACCGCATTCCATTCTGCAAGGTTCTTAGGCACAAAGCCTTTCAGACAACTACAAGCTGGAGATTTGTTTATATTGCAGCTGCCATAGTCACCACATAATGCATATGCGTCACAATTATCAACTGGTGTTACTAGGTAGAGATTCCAGCTTTGTGTCCGTCGGTTCCATGTAAGTCGCTGCATATTACCATTTGAATTCAGAATCAACCTGGTTGTTATTGAGCTGTCCAGAAGCTCGTAATGGTAATACATTTCCTGGTCATTCATCACAAAACCGAACTTGTAATAAGGATTCGGGTTTAAATTTGGCGTTCCACTGAACCGAATACCATTCCATGGTCCTGATCTAAACTTGACAACTGAACCCTGCCTTATCATATACTGTGGAAATCCATTCGGGTCTAACTGATACGAGTAATCACCGGGGGAAGGGTCATACACACTCTTTGGAGACGTCAAATAGCTACTAAGTCCCGTCTTTCTGTTTATTCCAGCCTTCATACCTGGCAACATGGTATCGCTAGGATGATCAAAACTCTGCCATATGAAATTAATCGAGTCACTTGCTTGTGCATCTCTCACAATGAAGTTCCCCGAATCCAAAAGCTGAGCAACTGGACTAGCCACCGTTCCTGATGAGATAGAAGACCAAACTTGAACGCCAGAGCTGTTCTGGAGAATGAGGCCTCCCTGGCTAGTAACTTTTAAAACACCTGATGAATCAGTGAGAGGTTTGACTCTATTGGCAATCCACACCACTGTGCTAGGGGATTTCACGTACCATATTCCAACGTATCGCTTTGGTGGATCACCAAGACTGAAAAATCCTAGTTCAAAAGCCCCAGCCGATGATACTATTGTCTGGCCATCCCGGAGGCCCTCGGATGTGCTTATTGTATCAACTGCACCACAAATCTGTATTGAAAGCAGCATAATTAAGTAAAGAGACACAACAACGATGGTTGGTCTTGAAGTTTTCATGATCATGCAGCTTTATTGATTTGGTCTACAGATTTGATGAACCAAGTGCCTAAAGCGAACCCAGTAGTTTGGTTCTCAGTATTTCAGCTACAGTATAGTGTTTTCATGTAGGAAAAAACGAAAGACTCCTCAACCGTTCCAATACGGCACTGACCCAGAGCATTTCTCTTTCGGGAGAATATGTCAAAATGTTCAGAATTCAGATTCTCGCACCAATCACTTCACAATAGGTCCACAACTTAGAAATAGCTCTGCCTGCTGTTGAAATTTGACTGAGTCTACTAATAAACTAAGACGGAAATGAGCACCCCAGTCGGTTGACGATGCTTGCGCCCTACCCAACCCCCATCTGGACCGGCCTCCTCATTCGTTGACTACTTAATAGGCAAAGCCCCAGCTGACCAGCTTGCAGCCCAAGGAAAAATGCATCATGCCTCCACTCGCTTGAACCTAGGGTTATGCGAGCATAGGATAGGTATCTGTACCCTATCCTTTGGATACCGATTTTGAAACTTTACCATCCGTATTTTGTGGAAACTTAAAACCACATTTTTCCCGATAAATTGTACGTAGAATTTATAGATTTTTTTTATGTTTTAATTCTCATTATAAATTTCAATATAACTATTTCTTTAAAACATCAATATACCTAATTGATCTTTTCAAAAAGAATTGCTCAATTTAACAGTTTTTCAAATGACGTCAATAAAAATAGTTTGCTGAGATTTATTTATGATAGATGAATTTTTATACAAGCATGATACAAAACATTGTTTAAGTAAATAAAACATCTATTTTGTAATAATCACATTACAAAAAGATATTTAAGAAAATAAACATATTGTTTTTAAGAAATAAGAGCAGTAAACATGGCACGCAACACTAAATTGACAAAGCTTACAAACAGCAAAGTAGACTCGTCTTCTGGTCCTCATCATGCTATAACATCAAACAAACATGTTTCATCAAAGGAGAGGGGTAAGTAATAAAGAATATCCAAATTAAATAAGTAATGGATGACTTATGGCTTGTTACATTAGTAAGATCAGATTTTGGTCAAGTAATAATACAAAATCTTTTGCCAAGTGTAAGAAAAAAAAACTATTCCACGTATCTTGTGGCATATAAGTGATACTAAAAATAGAAACTAAGAACTCGTACTCTCCTTTTCAAACTTTACTAAATAAACGATTTAACAAATAATGGAGTAAAAAGAAAACGGTAATGAAGTAAAGACTAAAGACTACAAATAGAAAAAAAGAGACTGGCAAGAGTTTAATTTAAGATTTTCGACGGATTGGGCTTCATATTATTTTAATGAAATAGTATGTTTTTCTATTTACTAATTTTATTTAATTATTATTACTTGATGAGTATAAATTCCTTATAGTGATTTTCCAAAACCTACACTGTGTTCTTAATTATGCATCATAAACCTACCTAATTGAGTAAAGTCTGGCGCATCAAGCTTCTAATCTTGACTTCCATTTCACTTTGGATACGAGTTACGGTCTATATAAATAAAATGGGTTTATGAAAATTAATATGTGGGAGATAAATTCATCTAAGCCTGGAAATTTTGAACAACAACATTGGTTTATGATACTAACCGCCCCAATTTTTGGAGAGTTGTTCTGAATTTTCTAATGCTGAAATAAAGTCTTAAAACGAGAATTAAATTTTTAGATGAGGTCATCAAGACTACAATAATTTGTTAAATCAGACTTCTGTGGAGGGGTGTTGAGCATTTGAATAATCAACTCAGGAAGATAGCTAACACATGGACAAAATATGACCTCTTGTTGATCAGCAAGAGTTTGCAACATGATGTCGACAATCCGATATTAATGGAATGCAGTTGACTCATGCAAGTGAAATATCTGGTCCTAACCAAAGAAAAAAAAAAAAAAAAAGAACTCTCTTTTCTTTATTACTTGAAAGCTTCTTCTCCCACATATTTTAGAATCTTGACCAACTAGAAAATTTTGCACGTATCAAGTCATTTATATTCCATTTGCTCTAGTTTAACATTAACTAAGGTACCATATATCGGGACTCTTTCGACTATTCCACATTCTAAAATAATTTTACACGATTCCTCGACCAACCGTACATCCTCTCTATCCAAAATGTAGATCATGGGCCGGTTGGCGAAAATGAGAATCTCAAATTGCATGAGAAATAATTCATGTGAATAAACAATTTGAAATGCCTCAACTTTTTTAGAATAATAAGTTTATTATGATTATTCGTCAAATTCTCATCATGCGTTTATTTAGTTCTCCAATCATATGCAGAAGTTGAACATTCAAAACCAGGTCATTGTCATGCACCATTGTATAACACATTGCAAAGAAGAAAGATGAAGGTTAATAATAATTGGAGCACATAAAATTTTTTTTTTGGATGAACATGACACTTTAGGGTTACATAAACCAAGTCGTCTAGATGTTGGAGTTTAGTCAAAGTCTAGTCCACAGACTAAAGAGACAGTAATGTTATAGGGAAAAGTATGAAAAAAACCTTAATCATTACCTTATGTTATATTTTAGTTCTTAATATTTTAAAATTTTTATTTAAATACTCAACATTTATAAAAGTTTGCAAACGAGTGATTTTAACTAGTTACGTTAGATTTTAAAATGAAAAGGTATAAAAAAAGTCCTTAATGTTTGCTTTTTTTTCTATTTCAATTCTTAACATTTCAAAATTTTAATTTGAGTTCTCAATGTTTGTAAAAATTTACAAATTAGTTTTTTTAATTAATGGCATTAAATTATCATTTACACATTGACACATGACAACATTTTATTGGTCTATGTATTTCTATTAAATAAATAATATAATAAAATATTAAAAATGAATTAAGATATTAAAAAATTATAGGAAAATATTAAAAATAATGAAAATTTATTTAAAAAGGGGGAAAATGTAAAAACGAAAAAATCTACAAAATTGAAAAAAAATACCAAGATAAGATAGTTAATAATATATATATATACACTTTATTAGAATTGTGCAAGTGGATTAAATGAGCTACTCCCACTCAACCCACTTTAGCCTGCAATTTAAACAGGTTAGATTCATTTAGCTTGTTTTTTAGATGAACAAAAAAATCTTAGCTCTAACTTACTTAAAAAGAGGATTAAACAGATTAATCGTTGGTTAAAGGTGTAAATATATTAAATAGATCAATTTAAACCAACTCATTTTTGCCTACAGGTTGAATGGGTTAAGTTCATTTAGTTTGCTTTTTAAATGAGTTAAAATATCTTAGGCTAAATCTGTTTAAAAAGTGAGTTAAGCGAGTCGGCATATATGCTAAAACCCATTTGTACCTCTATACTTTATACATATATATTAATATTAATTTTAAAATAAATTAATAAAAGTTAAACAAAAAAAAAAGAAAAAAAAATATAAAAAGAAACAAATCTAACCACCAAAGGGCAAAGGGTAGCCATCGACCTCTTTAAGGGAGTCACAAGGCTACTGAGAGTCCTCAAGCCATCGGCTGCCCCATGCTCTAAGGTAGTTAGATTTACTTTTTAAAAAAAATTTTCAGTTTTTTAGTAATTTTTATTAATATTATTAATATAATTTAAATTTTATATTAATATTTATGTATATAAGTATATATATCATCTTAGTTTTTTTTTTCAATTTTTCAAATTTTATATTATTTTTTCATTTTTCTAATTTTTTTCATAAATTTTTATTATTTTTAATATTTTTCTATAATTTTTTAATACCTTAATTTATTTTAAATATTTTATTTTTAATAAAAATACATAGACTAATAGAATATTGATACGTGTCAATGTGTAAATGATAATTTAATAATATCAATTAAAAGGACTAATTTGTAAATTTTTACAAACTTTAAGGACTAAAATGATAAGAGTTGAAATAGCAAATGAAGTAAACATCTTTTTGTACATTTTCAATTTAAAATCCAACAAAATTAGTTGAAAGGACTTGTTTGTAAATATTGAGAACTTAAATGAAAATTTTAAAATGTAGAGAATTGAAATAGAAAATAAAGTAAAGAATGAGGACTTTTTTATACTTTTTACTATATTATATAAATATTATAGTCCACATTTGCAAGTTTGAAGTTTTAGATAATAATACTCATAATATCATTTAATATGCAAAATTATTGGTAGTGATCCTTCTGATTTGTTTATATTCAATTGTCATGTACCATTATGTGGGCTCACAAAAATTATGAGATTTAGATTCATATGATTTGAACCTCACAAGAATGTGAAGTCTTTTCTTTCCTTCAATTAATTATATGTTATTGTATTTGCAATACTTTCTTTTATTATTTTATTAAATGGTGTGAGTTTGTAAAATTATATATAAATTCTAGTTATTGGCATTTAGGCTAAACTATGTATGTCAAATGTAAACATCAAGAAATTATTTTTCAAAATCAAGGGAATTTTTTGGCATCTCAAAGTTTTCTAAAATCCTACACTCTTAAGTTACTCTTATATGTTTAAAACCCTAGCATTTACTGGTTAAAGACTAAAACTCTCCTCTTTGTGCAGAAAATTAAAAACCCTTTCTAAGGCCTACTTAAAGAAGCAAACGAAGAAGGATTAAAGTAAGAACCTTGAAGACTTAGCTAAAATAAATTCATATTGAACTTTCTAGCACTCTAAAACAAATTATTTCTTATTGATTCCAATTTACTCTTAAGTGTTTTCAAGAAGGGATTCATAGTTCTTTAGATAAACAACTTTTCCTAAGTGTTTGAGGTATGTATATTGAAGGATTCTAGAGTTATGTTGATTCTTTTCTAGGAAAACAAATTTAAAGGAAGCTAAACTTGGAATAAGATTAGTTTTGATTATAAGTTAGGAAACATTTGCAAATTATTAAAGATTTAGGGCTTCTCCAATATGACTTCACGAAGTGTTTGTTGTATTGTAACTAAATGTATTGAACTACAACTTTAAATGTTGACTCTTGAGTTGAGAAGCGGTTTTTAGGGTTAAAATTGGAGGATTAGATGAGTTTTGATATGTAGAATTAGGGTTGCTGAATCTTAAGTCAGGATTCGAGGAAGTGTGAGTTTTGACAAGGATTGGGTTGTTTTTGTTTTGGTTTAAGGGTGTTGTTTTGTAAAATTCTACAAAACAAGACTAAGGCATCCAAACACCTTACTTAATACCTTCCAAACACTAAGCCACTATAAGAAAAGTGGCCAAAGGTTAACATCCGAACACCATGCCTTACTTCAATAACTTTGCTTTCTAAGTTCATTTTCAATCAAAATTTAGCCCAACCAATTCCTTGTCTAGCCTTTCCACTTCCAAAAGTTTCAATCTTTACGTAAGAAATTGAAGTTCAAGAAATGAATTCAAGTGATTCCTTAATTGGCCTAAGAGATTTTGAGATAAGGACTTTGTTTGAGAAGTAAGCTAATCACATTATCTTTAGGTTTGAGAAGTATGGTTGAGAGATGAAGACTTAAGCTAATCACATTATCTTTAGGTTAGGTTTTGGACTCTCTTACTCTAGGTTTCCCTTACTAAGATCATTTACTTGTTAAGGATTCGGGTACATGGTGCTTGCTTATTTACTTATGCTTGTTAAGTCTTAGTATGAAAATTGGACTAACTTATATTCGGCCTAACTAAACTCGATTGCTTGTTATGCTTAACCTGCTTACTCAAGGAGCTCATAGTGACAAATTCCTAAAGGGGTAGCTACTGATCATATATGTAATTTACCTAATAAACTCGTATATGAGATAACGTAACTAAAATAATAGGACTTGTAGACTCTGGACCTCAACATAAGGACTTAAATGAAAACTTATATGTATATCCACCAATGTATGTTGAAAGAAATCACGATCTAGCAAGGTCTTGAGTATCTTTTTGTTGGTTGTGGACCTAAATTCAAGATAATTAATTGACTATTTGTTCTATACTTGATGTAACTTGCTTTATGTATGACTTGGTATAATATCTGTGTATGCTTATGTATTATGTATTAGGCTTCAACTCATCCTTTTATTTTTGCAACTACAAGTCAATTCAATAAGTTTGTGATAAATATAGTAATTGCTATCATTAGGTTAAGAAAGAGAGGCGACTAGTTCTGTTTATTGTAGTAGATCAGGATCTAGATATTGAGCATGTTTGTGGCTAAAGTAACTCACTTGTGATTCACTCGAATTAATGTATTTGAAGAATTATTATTTTACATTTGATAAGTGGTTGTTATAAGTGATTATGGATATTGTAGTTAGTTTTAGAGTCTTAATGTATCATTATAAAACTAAGGACATGTGGCAAGTTGTAGCCTTAAGTGGTATTAGAGCTTAAGTTGTTTGATCTCTAAGGAGGTTAGGTTTATGGACCTTAGATAAAATTTATGCTTATGAATCATAGAAGAGCTTAAGTTTGACGAGTATTAAGGAGATCAACTCAATGGATGTTAAAAGAGCTAAGTTGTGGAACTTATAAACACTTAGGCTTAAAGATCATAGAATAACTTAGGAGATAGAACATAGGAGGACTTAGGTTGATGGATCACTAGCGACTTAGGATGACTGATCATAGATACACTTAAGTTTGTCGACCCTAGAAAAAAACTTAGGCAATTAAATAGAGCAGTGCAGCGAAAGCATGGTGAGAAATTTAGAGAAGGGGTTAAACTAAGAGTGAGTAGTTACCTTAGCCATAGCACTTATAGATCTAACCTTTGCCTTTCCCTCTTAGTTTTGTTTAACTTATCTTCTTACTCTTTCTTACTACTTAAATTGCATGATTGCTTAACTGGTCCATTACCCATTTCACCTAACTATTGTTTCCTTTTGATCTTTCATATTCTATTGGGTTGTAGTATGCCTAGGTATAGATTGTAAAGATGAGAGAAGAAGTAAGATAAAGGATGATAGAAGGATTAGTTAAGCTTGTTCCCTTTGACATAATTGAATTAAATTTATAAAAATAAGAGTAAACATAAAATAATTAAGGAAACTTAACTAATAGGACTTACCCCTAATAAAGAAGAGACAAACTTGAGAAACAAATCATAACTCGTAACTTTATACTCACTTGACTTGTATAAAATGGATGCAACTATTGGAGTAATGAACCTAACACATATGCACAAACTGTACAAATACAAGGCCACTCACCAAACCTTATACGGTGAGTAGCAACAAAAAAGAATGAAATGTTAAATGGGAAACTAATTTAAGGAACAAGAATTAAAGGAATTGACGAAGCTTATGACAGGATAGATGGATGAGTTTTTTTTTTTTTTTATTGTAGCATGTTGTATCGATTTGTTTCGAGTTAGTAAAGGTTGTATCATGCCAGTCAATCTAAGTTGAGTCAACTTATCAAACGAGTTAGTGGTGTGTTGATGTCCATCAACCTCGTTCTATGTATCCTTATGTTAAGTTGTAAAGAATATAAACATTTTAATAGTAACTAAAGAATATAAGTGATAAAACGAGCATTGACAAAATGAGATCACATGGAACTAATGAATCAGTTGAACTTCATTAAATAAGTTAAGAAACACATAACTCATAAACGATAAACATAATCAACTCTAAAACCACTTAACTTAATATGTGGATAAGTGAAGGAAGCGGTAATAAATGATCTAAGAGTAAAATATGCAATTAGAAGATAAGTATGGAACTGGAGAACATTTGAAGCCAGGTATGATTAGAGATGATTGAAGAGTAAAGAATGAAGTTAACTCTAATAAGAACCAATTTGGTGGCTTGATATATGTTTAGTGTGACATCTAACTAGATTCTTGGAGGCGGGTGTTGAAAGTTCTAGGGTAATAGATGGTTTTAGTTAAGCTAAGATGTATGGATGTTTTCTATCATGTTTTGCTTCTATTGATCTCATTTGAGAATTGTTTTCCTTAAGGAGATGCAATTCTTTTGGTGAATAACATAGACATGATAGAATTCGTTAATTGCCTTGGAGTTATAGACTTGCTTAAGGGCTCAAAAGAAGTAGTGATCGGTGTTATTAATTATTAGGAATGATTTTGTCTTTTGGCAGATGAGGTTTATATTGGAGACATTATAATACCATTGTATTGTTTTCATATGTTATGATTTTATAGCATGGTAAAAAGGTGGAATTGACATACTGGAGTTAACATGCTAATACTATAGTAGCAAAAACCATGAGTAAGAATACAAAAGTTGACATGTCAGCAAATATGAAATGGATTAATTAATCTAGTAATGATGAAGTGAAGACCTTGCCATTTTAGAGAAAAGAATAGAAGTATAAGAGTCAAAAGGACAAGAGCGGTGGAAAGTTAAAAGAGTTAAATTGGGAGTAGAGGGGCTTGCTAAGGGAGGAAATGCTAGGAAGTTAAACCCTAGAAAGTGAAGCATTAGATATGTAAGTACAACTAAATGAACAATTCAAAGAGAAATGAATTTGAAGTTTAAGAAAAAAAATAAGGAGAAAGTGATCAGTCATTTCAAGATTTAGGGTGACTTTCAAGGAAAAATGTCATTTTAAGGGAGGTATAACATAATACATCAAGAAATTGTTTTTAAAAAACAAGGGCATTTTTAGGTATCTCAACTTTTTCCTAAAACCCTGCACCCTTAAGCTACTCTTATTTGTCTAAAACTCTAACATTTGCCCTTTAAAGACTAAAAAACTCCTCTTTCTACAAAAAATTAAAAATACCTCTCTAAAGCTTACTCAAAGAGGCAAGCCAATAAGGATTAAGGTAAAAACATTGAAGACTTAGCTTAAATAAATTCATATTAAGCTTTCTAGCACTCTAAAATAGCTTATTTCTTATTGATTCCAACTTACTCTTAGGTATTTTCACGAGGGGATTCATAGTTCTTTTTATTAAACAACCTTTCCTAAGTTTTTAAGGTATGTATATTGAATGATTCTCGAGTTATGTTGATTCCTTGCTAGTAAAACGAATTTAAAGAAACCTAAACTTAGAATAGGATAGGTTTTGATTCTAAGCTAAACAAGGGCATTTTTAGCTAAACTTGGAATAGAGCCTCTCTAATCTAACTTCGCCAAGTGTTTGTTGTATTGCAAATAAGTGTATTCCACTACAATTTCAAATCTTGATTCTTAGTTGAGAAGTGGCTTTTAAGATTGAAATTGGAGGATTAGATGAGTTTTTGATGTGTAGAATCATTAGGTTGCTAAATCTTAAGTCAGGATTAGAGGAAGCATGAGTTTTGACAAGGATTGGATTGTTTTTGTTTTAGGTCAAAAGTGTTGTTTTATAGAATTCTACAAAACACGAGTAAGGCATCTAAATGCCTTGCTTGGTGCCATTCGGACCCTAAGCCATTGTAAGGAAAATGGTCAAAGCTTAACATCCGAACACCAATCTCCATAACACTTGGATGCCATGCCTTTATTCGACAACTTTACTTTCTAAGTTGATTTTCAATCAAAATTTAGCCTAACCAATTCCTTGTTTAGTTTTTCCACTTCCAAAAGTTTCGATCTTTACACAAGAAATAGAAGTTTAGGAAATGAATTTAAGTGATTCCTTAATTGACTTAGGAGATATAATTTTTGAGATAAGGACCTTATTTGAGAAGTATGGTTAGGAGATGATGACTTAAGTTAATTACATTATCTATGGGTTAAGTTTTAGACTCTCTTACTCTAGCTTTCCTTAGCTAAGTTCATTTACTTGCTAAGGATTCAGGTAAGTGGTGCTTGCTTGCTTGTTTGCTTGTTTGCTTATTTGCTTGTGCTTACCAGGTCCTAGTATGAAAACTGGACTAACTTATTTTCGGCTTAATTAAACTTAGTTGTTGGTTGTGCTTAACCTACTCATTTTAAGGGTTCGCAATGGTAGATCCCTAAAGAGATAACTGCTGATCATATATGAAGTTTCCTTAACAGATTTGTATATAGGATGACACAAATAGAATACTAAGATTTCTAATCTTTAGATCTGGATGTAAAAAACTTAAAGGAAAACTTATATGTATATCCATTTATGTATGTAGAAAAAAATCATAATATGATAGGGTCATGAGTATCCTTTGTTAATTGTTAAATTTAAGATAATTTATTGAATATTTGCTTTATACTTGATGTAACTTGTATTATATGCATACGTATAACTTTGTCTAGTATCCGTGTGTGCTTGTGCATCACATACTAAGCTTTGGCTCATGATATGTATTATCTATAATGCAATGTCCTTTGTATGTCATTACATTAGCAAAAGTGTATTTTATATGTACCATGTATCATAAATGTAATGAAGAATTCATAATAAGTGGTTAGGGTACATTGGTTTAAACTACCATTTGAATGCAGTCACTTTATTCATAGAATTTATACTCAATGTTTTATAATATGTATTTTAATTTTGTTGTATATAAACCTAATAAGTTTTTTATTTTCACACTGATTAGCAAAAATTTTTAGGAAACCAAGAATTGTAAACTTAGAAAAGGTTAGTAATTGCTAATACGATATGATGATATAAATATAAACATATGCAATTAAAAAGAAAAAGAAAATACAACACGTAATATAGTACAGGACATTGAGAAAATAATAATGAAAACGAACACAATTATCTTTGAGCTTAATTATTTTTTATCTTTGTTTAATTTCTTTCTTTTTTTTTTAACACATATATGAATTTAACATTAAAGAAAAAAAAATCATGACTCACTATATAAATTACCAACCCTAAATTTAAGTGTTAAACCATGTCAATTGTAACAAATTCACGGATAAAGAGGAGCTGAAGAGGTTGTTTAATGTAGCAAATAATGATATGAGACCGAGACCACAACTGACGGCCAACTTGACTCCATCGAATGGACTTGGCTATCTTCTCTGCTCAAGCAAACCCATCGACAAAGACTCCCACTCCGGCGAATGGGACAGCCATGATCGTGCTTCGACTTAACCTAATCTACATCTTCGAGTGACGAACAATTTTGGATGCAGATTTGTGAGCAAATGCTCCCATCACAATAGAGAGCAATTAAATTTTGTAGAATTATCTATAGTTCCGCTAGGTCAAGGAACAAAATTTCTTCTTGATAAGTTTTGAAGGAAGAAATTCAAAGAAGAGCACGAACTCATATTCCACGACCGGTCGACCGTGCTATGGATTTACAGTTTAATATTGAAGACGAAATGGTTGTTGATCATGGAGGATCACGTGTTGTCTAGATCTGGTGCATCTTCCACGAACTATGACCGAACTAGAGTGGACAATGGAAGAGGATTTCAGCATGAAAAACTTGTTTATTGGATCCAGATTCATATGTGTCTTCAATTTCCTCAAAATCAACCATTCCAGCATATTACTTGGGCCCTTTACAATTTTATTTGCTGTTAACTAGTGTTTGAGGTGGTGGAAGGCAATGATAGTGGCTAGGCATCAGTGATCATTTGAATTGAATGTGAATGACAACAAAGGGAAAAAAGCAAATACCATATGTAATGTTGCATATAATTACATTAAAAAGAGTTTAGTACGTCGATAGGGTATTTGAGAAAAAATAATACAAAAATAAGTCTTGATTTCACTACTTGAATTATTTTACGTTGAAGTCGCATTGCATGAAGTCGCATGGGAGACATGCGATTTCAACATAAAATTTTTTGTACTTAAATCACATGAGGGGCATGCAACTTCAGTGTAATGACTTTAGTGAAAATATATATACCACTCAACGCCCCACCACCATACCCTACCCCCTACCCCATTTTTCTCATTCACAAAATCTCTCTCAAAAAATTTTTCAAGTGCAAAATTCTCTATCTCACTAACTTATTAGTGTCTAGACATTAATATTTTTGCAAGAATTAGTTAGTTCTATTTATTTATTTTTGTTATTGTATAATTATATTTTGTTATGAAATTTTAATATGTATAATGATTTATGTTTCGCGGAAAAATTTAGACTTACTTTATATAAATTGCATCAATATTGTTATAGTAATTTAGAAATGTTGTATTTAGTTATTGATGATAGTAGTAGAAATATTAGTTACTTAATGCGAGTAACATAATCGGTTAAGGACCTTTTGAAGATGGAAGTCATGTAATGATGTTATGTTAGTTAGAAGTGTTAGTTTTAGTGAGTAAAATGTGATTACTGTATAAAGTTTTCACTAACTTGGTGGTCACTCATGTAATAATTAAGAGCAAAATGGTAGATTCCGTGAAAATCATTGTCTACGCACATGGAAATATTGTGAGTAATATAAGCCCCAAAACTAGTAATCCAAGGTTTCGATAGATTGAAAGATCCGATCGAGCCTAAATTATAAAATAAAGCTAGAAATATTAGTAAACTGATTCCGTAAGTTTGAATCTAAGAAAATAAGCAATAAAATGAAAGAATATAAAAATTCTAAATTTTAAGTATATAACTCGTTATTTATCGAAAATGCGTAAAATGCATTTCGATAATTAACGAATCGCTCGAGATAAATTATATGTATACTCAAAATCATAAAATAACCTAAATAATATTTAGAAATATTTATTTGTACTATATATGAATTTACATGTATGTAGAAATGTGGGTAATTACTTAAAATACGCGTAATGTGCTAAATTTATACTAAATAATTAAATAAAATTCATAATTAATTAAGAAAAAATCAAGAAAAATAAGGAATGATGCAGATATAGGTCGTGGTAGCTGGAAAAAATAAGAAAAAAATCATCCAATTAAATTAAGACAATACAAAAGCTAAAAATTAAGAGATAAGGCAATTGTTTTGTCCAATTTAATGCACAATAATTACACTAAAGCTCTATAAATAGCAAGAAAAATTCAAAAGCTCATTTGGATAGTTAGAAATCAAAGAAAATTAGGGAGAGTCGAAAATTGAGAGAAAAACCAAAGAAAAAAAAAGAAAAGGAAAACTGTGCAGTTAGGGCCACAAAGGAGAACTTAGATCCGACGGGCAGCTGCGAGTCGATGGCCACCACCACCACCACCACCACCACATAGTGGTGGAAACGCCCAAGTAGGCTGACATACCCATGGCCAGCGGCGGTAGCCGGAGCCACCCAAATCGATGAGTTTGATTTCTAGTCCAATTTTGTGTAATTTTGTAAAATAGTAAATATTATTATAAAATTATGAATTTTGTTATTCTAGAATATTTTTATATGTACTTTTTATGAAAAATATTATTTTGATAAAAATATGTCTCGTGACATAGGGTACTTAAGAAATCATACAAAACCGAGCATGTTTTGGTTTAGAAATAAATAATCTTAGCAGTGTAGTTTTGAACCCAAATTTTTTTTTAGATTACTTAGATGATATAAAATAGTGCTATGAAGCATATTTTCAAAAATTAATTTTTTAAATTTTTAGATAATTTTTAGGCCCTAAAATGAGGCATAAAATGGGTAATTTAGGGTTAATTAAGTAATTAAATGGTTAATTACTGATTTAGCGAATAAGTATGTGTTTTAGGATGTTGAAATCTGATGGAGTATGATACTTGTAGCATTTAGGGTATTAGATGTAATTATTAGGTTAATTATGTAGTAAATGAGTAATAGGGAAAAATAGTAAATTCTAAGTTAATTTTGCAATTTAGGGTAATTAGGAGTAAGATATGATTTAGGATGAATTTAGACATTTCGAAATGATAATTGGTGTTTAGAGATGATAATTAGAGTGATAGAAATATTAGAAGTGTATTATATACATAAAAGGTAATAATACATAATATGTAATTATTAGAATATAATAAATAGAAAATATTATAATAAAAATTGATATTTTGATAATAATAAAAATGTACAATAAATCTGATACAAAACTTGAATTTATGTAATTATATGAAAAATATAAAAATTTCTCACATTAGGAGTGAATTTGGTATACTAATACAGATTTAAGTGTACCGAGTAAAATAAATACTGACTAGGGGTAATGATGGTATTTAAGAGATCGGGAAGTAATGTGATTAATTTCACATTATGGGTTGAAACAAATTTCTAAGGTTGGAGTATAAAATACTACTTAGAAATCGAACCAAAACCTAATTTAGAAATCGATGCGAAAACCGAACCCGAACCTAACCCTAAACCTAGAGTAATTGTAAAAGACTTAAGGCCTAGATAATTAGGCATATTAAACCCTAAACAAAACATAACAATAAGTGCTATAGGATAAAATGAACTTATAATAGTTATATGATAAAATAAACCTATAATAGTTATATGAAAAAAATTGAAACCACGTTTGTGTTATAGGGATGATCGGCGACGGCCTAAGCAAATCGGACCTCGAGTGAGTGAGCGAGGAGTCAAGGTAAGTTGGGATTAATACGATGTTGTATTTTGAAGACTTAAGATTATGCTTGGTTGTGGTTGTTAGATAGTTGAATGTGTGCATGTGCTTGATTATGGGTGATGCTATGATTCTGTTTGTTACTTTGGCATGTATTGTATGATTTATATGAAATGATTGATCACCCTAAACTGGACTTAATCAAATATACGACTAGTAATCATAATCGGACATGCATTGCAACCCGTTAGGGGAACTTAGGACTCTCTGGCAAAAAACGGACCCTTCGAAAAGGATAGCGCAGGATTGCAATTGGTCCCTTCTTCATCCTTAGCCGAATTAAGTGACAGGAGAGGAGGTCGCGGCAAGGGTGAAGTCAGTAGTTCAAAGGTAGCCGCGGGACGAACGAGGTCTCCATTGCACAAGTCTGGGTTTGGTCGTGAGCTGTTGTATTAATGGTAACTCCTCAACCCGGATTAGAGCGGGCGCAATTTCTCTAATCTCACAACGGGCCGGACAACGTCGTGCGATGGCATTTGCTTACACATGCATTGCACCTAATAAGTTGATTGAGAACCTTGCTATGTTTATGATATAGTTTGAAGTCCTCCATCCTAACTTACTGAGCTGTGGTTGCTCATATCCCTATAGACGTCGTGCAGGTACTGGCTACGAAGCGGCAAACAACTACTCTGAAGCTAGCAACTACTGGATCCTGGGGAGTGAGAAAAAACATTAAAGAAGAAACACATACTTTTAAGGTCTAGGTTTTTATTTTAGAATTATTTTTCATTTTTGAATAATGTAATAACTAGGAAATATATTACGGAGAATTTTGTAAACTTTAATTGCAATAATTGAATTGTAGTGTATATATATATTTCCTCACTTTCTTAGGTAAATGATTTATTTAAATTACAAACTATTTACTTCAAAGTGGGTTAGTAGTGGACGCCTTGTGTAGATTAGGTCTAAGATAGCGGTTGTAAGGCCAACTTCTATCTTAGGATGGTTTACACGGCGGGGCTATTACGACTCTGCCGCTTCGGGGCGTAACAAGTAACATAGGAGTAGAATAAGATAAGGAAAGGATTGCCATGGGTCTCGAGGAATTTAGCAAGAAGATCCGAGTTACGATCCTTATATGGAAAGGATTGCTATAGGTCTCGAGGGTAGTGACAATGAAAATGATGATGATGACAGTGAAGAGGAAGGAAAAACTAACTATGATGAGGAAGATAATGAAGGTAGGGACATGATGACTTTTGATGCCTTAGGAAGCCATATGTCCATGGCCAATCCATTTGCGCCTTTGCTAGCTCCTGTTCAAACTCTTGTGACACAACATAATCAGCCTGCTATAAGAGATCCAATCTCGTTCTTGAATATGGGTAGTGATAGTGGATATGTTACATTTGAAGATGAATAGAAGGTGCAATGCAACAATATAGTTGACAGTGACGAGTTAAGTATTGGCATGAGACTAGGCACTAAGAAGGAGTTACAAGACAATGTGAAGAATTACAACATAAAGTAACATTGCAAGTTTTGAGTACATGAATTGGACCTAACGTTATGGAACATTCATTATACAAAAAGGGCCAATGGATGCAAGTGGAGGCTAAGAGTATGTAAAAAGTAGGTGTATGACATGTTTGTCATAACGATTATTAAAGGACCACACACATGTGTTAACCTAACAATAAGACAAGATCATCCCCAGATAGATAATAATTTAATTTCTAGACGATTCATTGGAAATGTTAACATGAACCCTGATATTACTATTGCAAACTTAATTCAGAATATTTAAAACGAGTTTAGATACATGGTGATGAGATAGCAAGTGTTCGAAAGGAAGAGAAAAGCAATAGAGATGATGTATGGTAATTGGGAGAAATTGTATAATGATCTTCCAAAACTTCTAAACACCAATAAGATAACAAACTTAAGATCAGAGGTCAAGTAGGGGTGGAAAGGTATAGTAAAGCTAAGTATATTGGAGATGAAGTGGGTGTTTTGAACATTCAGACCTTATGTACATGCATTTAGCTACTATCGTCCCATCTTTTACGATGATGACACCTTTTTGTATGGCAAGTACAACCATAAGTTACTTGTTGCATGAACAATGGATGGAAATAACAGCATCATATCATTGGTTTTCACACTCGTTAACACGGAATCCGAGAAGACGTGGTTCCTTTAGCATTTGAAAAAGTATGTAGTTGGCAGCTGGGAAGAGACACTATGCTTGATCTCAGACAGACATATTGGTATTAAGAAGGCTTTTGACAATGTGAATAATGGTTGGCAACCACTCTTTGCAATATAAAGATACAACATAAGACACATAGCTAGTAATTTCAACCGCAAACATAAAAACCAAGCATGTAAGAAATTGGTAACCACAACAGGCATGCAGGTGCAGCAACGAAAATTTTTTGCTTTGATTGAAGAGATGTCAATAGTGAATGAGAACAATCCACGTTAGTTTGCAAAACTTAACATCGACAAAGAGGCATTATATGTAAACGATAATTACAGGTCTGGATACATGACGTCCAAATTGTTGAGAGCAATAATGGAGTTCTTAAATGTTCCCATAGCTACTAGTTGCAACTTTAGTACACACCCCGAAACGGTAGAGTTATAACAATCCTATTGTGTAAACCATTCTAAGATAAAAACTAACTATATAGCTGCTATCTTAGACCTAATTTACACAAAGTATCAATGACTAACCCATTTTAAAATAAACAATTTATAAATTAAATAAATTATTTACTTATGAACTTAAGAAAAATACATATTTACATTGAAATAATCTGAGTATTTTTACAAGATTTATCAACTTAACATAATATACTTGAGTAATTCGTAAATTAATTGTAAATCCTACGAATTTAGCTATTTGAGAGTAGAATTGAACTCTAATACTGTAGATTTGAACTCTAATACTGTAGATAACTTCATGAGTCGATAAGGTCAAGTAAGATAAAAATTTTATTAAATTATAAATTTGGATATAGTATAAGTAATAAATCCTAGAAATTTTATCAAAACCCAAATTGCGTACAAAAACCTTAAATTCTATATATATGTAAATACCCGGAATCAAACTCTAATTTGACAAAAACTCTAAAACTATAATTTTAAGCTTATAAAATGAACAATTACACCTTAATAAGTAATAAAACCCAAAGCAAATATAATTATTGATTTATACACGTAATCACATAGAATTATTAATGAATACATTGAAATAACTTGTAAATATTATAAATGTAATATGTAACAATTAAATTAATAAATTTTTATAAAATTTCAATCTTATTTTATAAATACAAAATTTATAATTTTTGTATTTGAAAAAATCTAATATTTTTATTTTTCCCCCTTTTTCCCTTTCTCTTTCTTTTTCCTATTTCCCTCCATTGCCACATTCCAGCCTCCAGAAGATTTTGGACACATGTAGCAGATTTCATTTAACATGTGTTACTTATGTATAAGAAACAAGATCATTAGATGAGATTATGGTCATATCACATTTATAACACTTGCTTTTCCTTTCTTCTTTCTTTTATTCATTACACTTTCTTTCACCTTTTTACTTTTGTAATTCTTAAGCAACTGAAAATACACACACACACTTTTTCTAACACATAAACAAAACTCCACAAATCCTCCTCCTTATTCCAATTGAGAAGCAATTTTTTGTTTTTTTTTTTCGTTTCATCTTCAACTTTCTTTTACTTCCAAGAGTCAATAAGAAGACCAAGAAGAAGGAGCTTAGGGATTTTCATGCAAAAATATTGCAAAAGTAGGGTATTTATTATGTATATTAGGTGTATTTTACAATAATCATCTTTATATATTCTTTTATATACAGGTATTTTAGAATTGTATGTGACCTTAGTATTTCCGTGTATGGGTATGTTCATATATGTATAGGTACTAAAATATACTCACATGTATATTATACATGTTATGATAATTTCTACAAATAGTTGGTTATGTTTATGTACATATACACATGTGTGCGTATATAGTATATATATATATATTTATATATATGTATATGTGTGTGTGTATATGTGTATGTAACCAAAAATAGGTATATATAATTATAAAATACAAAATACTAGTATAGTATAGTATAGTATAATAAAATGTATACGATATGTATATGTATTTATATTGTATTTTTATTATATAAATTATATATATATACACACATACATATGTATCACATCCATGGTTATTATATATATATATATAATATAATCGTATATTTATGTGTATACAAAATAGAAAAATATAAAGAAAAATATTTATATATATAGACAATTCATAAATATATACATACGTATAGTATATATAATATATTTAGGGTTATGTTATTATTGTACATAAGTATATTATACATATAAAAATACGTATATGAATAGTATATGTAGAAATATGGATATATTTGAATAGTATATACATAATATACTATAATATTAATTTAATAAATAAAGTAAAGTGATAAATATGTATATATATATACTGTAATATCCTTAAAAATAGAAGAAATAACTAATGTATAAAATTTAGTAAAATATGATAATAAATATTAATATATATATATGACGTAAAAATATAAAATGAGAAAAAGATTGGAAAAAGTATAAAAATTTGAAAGTGACATGTGGCGTTCCCCTATACTACCACATCAACCTTTAATGGAATTAATTAAATTCGTAATTAAAAATAATAATAAATTAATTAATTAATGAGAAAATTAATAAAGTAGAAAAAATGAATTAAATAAGTCCTGAACCTAAAAATTAGCAAAAATTAGTAAATTATAGTAAAATAGACCTAAAAATAAGAAAATTACAAAATATAATATTTAAATATTTATTAAACCGTAATTATACAAAGAAAAGCTTAAAATAATATTTTATAGTTATTTAAGTCAAAATAACTATTTCTGTAATATTTTTACAATATAATAGAAAATGGGGGTTATAATATTTAAAATGGGTCTCATTACGATAACATACATCCGAAAACGATAAAAATAAACTATAAGTTCATAAAAATTAGAATTAAATTGAAAAAATTATACGTAATTAACAAAAAAACTCAAACCGAGCATTTCATAAAAATAGATAACTAATTTAAGTAATTAGTACCAAATATATGAATAACTTTGTTATTTCACTTAGATACTCGTTATTTCCTATACTCCCTAAATGTTAGGTAATTTCAATATGGATACCAACTTACGAAATAAACTATTACGACCGTTAATAAACTTAATGATTAAATGAGTACTCTCAATGACTTTCTACTTATTTTGTGCTTATAACTAGTACCCATAAATTAAATATTAATAAGTTGATACATGGGGTTGGGGTTATGCATGTGCCCGATATTGATTGATTATTATGCAAAATGCTATTAAATATGATAATTGAAGATTTGGTTATATGATTGATTATTACATAATTTGAGTGGTTTGTTAATAATGGTTGATCACCTGATAAATTAAATTGATCATACCCAACTTAATTTAAAATAATATGGATCATGCATAAGTATGAGCATTGTATATAATGTTCCAACCATCACCTCACGCGGTTGGTAATATGATTTGATTAGTACAATACTGGAGCATTGGTATAACGAAACCCTACCCTTGGTTCGCAGGATTTACTGGCATCGAAAATGCTAACCGTAGGTGACTACAGTCGAGTCTAAAGACCACCACTGTAGGGTGTGAGCATAGATTGTGATGGCTCCCTCACCGTTAGACCTGAGATTTTGTGTATTACAGAATTCCTTTAAAATGAAAACATATTTTGTGAAATACATATTTAAATTTATGGTTAATAACCCTAGGTGATAGAGCTCGGTTGTGATTGGTACCAATGTATCTCCAACTTTTATTTCAGAAGGCATTAAATCTGATGTTATATGTATTGTTCGACATACTACTTGTTCATGCATTCATATATTTGGTAATAAATTATTTAATAACCTATTTACTGGTATAGTATAAGGAATAACTCATTAAACTCGTATAACTTACTCCCCAATAATTTTCTCTTGCAGGTTGCTAAATAATCAAGCATAAGTTAAGAGTTTGCTAGATAATCAAGCATAATTTAAGAGTTGAGTGTTAAGTATTAGCGTTGAGATGTTTAAAAGTTAGAATTTGAGAATATACTATATAGTTGGTTTGAGTTAATACACATAATTCTTAATACTATATTTAAATTTTATAACTTTCATAAGTTTAAAATTTAAAACTTTATTACCTAATCTTATCGTTTAGTAGGGGATACCGATTTTTTACAGTTTTGAGGAATTATGAAATATTGAATAATCCATAATTAATTATATTTTACAATATGCTAATTATTTAAAATCGGAAATCTTAATGATAAAATATTTAGAATCTTACAATCTCTGACTTGTAAGACGGTTTTTATATTACGGGTGCATACATAATATAAAAATTTTAGACAATCCTACTAGGTTCCATTCAAAGTCATGACATTAATACTAAAAACTTTAAAGATAAATCTAAACTTGAAAGTGTATTCAATCTTTAGTTTATATTCGTACTCCCGGAAACTATAGTTAAAGAAAGTACCCCATGGATGACATACTCTGGTGATATGTGGCCACTGCAAGAATTTGTGAACAAGAAATCGTTAACTTGCACGGTGAGCTACTCGAGATTTAGGAATTATTATTACGAGAACAACTTACTATGTTCGGAAAAGTTAACTGAATCTATTTTTAAACTCATATTAGAAATCTGGCCGCCGGATGTGTCGCGATTTAGGCTGGCCATTGCCATATGGTCGTGACCCGACTCTAGTTGTATTTCCTTGAGTCTCTTTTCCTCCAAAACTTCTAGCTAGGCCCAAATCTGCAATTTTTGGGTTCATTTCATCATCAAGCAAAATGTTGCATGCCTTCTTCTGTTGTACTCGGAATGATTTTAACATTACACCCAAGTTTATTCGCACTGATGACGGCGGAGGGTTTATTTCAAAAGAGTATACTTCAAAGTTTCACAAACTTCGGATTGTTCATCATCGGACCATGAGTTACAGACCACAACAAAATGGGCATATTGAACGTAAACATGGACATTTGATTAATACATCTCAGGCATTGAGACTTCATGCCAATCTACCTAAATCCCTTTGGAGTGAATGAGTGTTGACTGCTACTTATCTTATTAATAAGACGCCAATGTCATCTTTGGGTTGGAAGAGTACCTATGAAGTTTTATTTAATAGGAAACCCACTTACAATCATTTACGAGTGATGGGTTGTGTATGTTTTGCTGCCAACTTAACACCTTTCAAAGATAAATCTGATGCTAGAGGGGTGAAATGTATACTTCTGTGCTATGGGCATGATCAACAAGGATATCTTTTATATGATTTGGAAGCTAAGAAGATCATTTTCAGTAGAGACTTTGCATTCTACAAAAGGAATTTTCCTTTTCTTGATGCATCTACTTCTAAAGCTGCTGATTCTACCATTCCTTTTGTGTCTAGACCACATGTTACATTTGATTCCGCAGACTGTGCCACTGGTTTTGTTCCTTCCCCTGGTCCCTTGTCTTCCGCCCCTCAACATACTTCTGTTGATGTCAGTTCTGATAATGTCAATTCTGTTTCACTTCCTCCTGTGCATCAAACTCTACTAGAGCAAGGAAAGTTCCTAATTGGTTGAATGACTATGTTCATAGCATTCACCTTGTTCATTCCCACTGTCCTGTGCATCTTCTTTATCTCATTCCCATTGTTCTGTTCAATATCCTCTCTTTGCTTCCTCCAATTTTAGTCATTACCCATCTGATTATGTGGTGTCATTAGCAAACGTATTAACTACCAAGGAGCCAACTTCTTATTCTCAAGCTTCCCAAGCTGAGTAATGGGTTGAGGCCATGAATAAGGAGTTGGAAGCCCTTGAAAATAACAATACTTGGGAACACACCACTTTACCACAAGGTAAGAAAGCAATTGGATGTAAATGGTCCTTTAGAATTATATATAAGGCTGATGGTAGTGTAGAATGGTATAAGGTTAGATTGGTCGCCAAGAGGTATACTTAGGTAGAGGGAGAGGACTATAATGAAACCTTTTTCTCCTGTTGCTAAATTAGGTACTGTATGGGTGTTGTTGGCTGTCACTAATGCTCATAAATGGCCAATATATTAAGTTGATATAAATAATGCTTTCTTACACGGGTTTATTGATGAAGAAATTTATATGCTTCCACATAAGGATATTCTAAGGCAAAGTCAGGTCAAGTTCGTCGTTCAGTTCGCTCTCTTTATGGCTAAAACAAGCTTCACGCTAATGGAACATAGAAATATCTAATTTCTTGTTCCAGCATGGTTTTTCTCAGTCCAAAAGGGACTATTCCCTCTTTACATGGTCTGATTCAGCTGGGTTTGTTGCTATTGATGCAATTATTCAATTAAAGCATCAGATGTACTCTGCTTTTACTATCAAAGACCTTGGTCTTGCCCCTTTTTTCTTGGGAATGGAAATATGTATACACCTTCGGCTTTGACTTTGCATCAATGCAAATTTGTTACTGACTTGCTTTGTGATGATGTTATGACTGCTGTTAAACCCTCTCAAGTTCCTTTACCTACTGGACTTCGGCTAGAAACAGATTGTGGAGTTCCTTTGGATGATCCAACCATGTACAGGTGAATAATAAGGAGACTCTTGTATCTCACCTTAACTCCCCCTGACATTTTCTTTTCCGTATTCAAGCTTAGCTAATTTTTGTCCAAACCTCCTGCCTATCATTTGTTGAGATACTCACAGGGCACAATTTCACTTGCGTCATTCTATCCTTCTGATAATCCTTGTACTTTAGTGGGTTATTCCGATTCCAATTGGGGAGCTTGTCACATGGATAGAAAATCAGTTGGCGGTTATTGTGTATTTCTTGGTAAAGCTTTAATATCTTGGACAACCAAGAAGCAAAGAACAGTTGCAACCTCTTCAGCTAAAGCCGAATACCATAGTATGCCACATTCTACTAAGGAGTTACTATGGATTTCATACACCCTAAAGGATTTGCAGGTTGCTGTTCCTTCTCAGGTTTCTTTGTATGTTGACAACAAGGCAGCTCAGTCCATTGCACACAACCCTTGCTATCATGATAGAACTAAACACATTGATATCAACGTCCATTTCGTTCATGATCACATTTCATGCAGGTTCTTGAAGACATTATATGTTCCTTCCGAGCTTCAGTTAGCTGATGCTCTCATTAGACAAGTTTCGGAGTCTCAAATGTTGTTTTTCCACTCCAAGTTGGGCCTTTGTGAGGCGCTAACTTGAGGGGAAGATGTGAGGAATATCATTATTCACTTTGTACTCTTTATATTTATTTTACACGTGAATATTTCCACACACACACACAAGTGACAGCTGGATATGATAGTGTACTTCAGTTAGTTAGTTACAAAACTCAGCTTGTATATAAATAGCAGACTCTGTTCATAGCAATATATATTGAATACATCTTCACTTTCATCCATTCCATGTTTTCTCTGTCGAAGCTTATACATTGCATCAATGGCGGAATGCTCATTTCACATATTGGACATTATAGTTATTAATAAAATGTAATTATTTATAATGATTAAGCAGAGCCTTATGTCTTCTTACTCACAAAATGGTTATTATTTGACCGTGCACACATGATACGATAACTTCAGTGTCTTTCTACGATGCCCCCATAAGACAAAGCTATATAGCGGCAAAGGAAGAAACTGTTTGAATTATTTGCGAAGAACAGACTGGGATTCACACTGTCTTGAGCTCGATAAACTTGGTCTCAGGGATAACCCAGTTTTGAAGACCTAGACTAGCTTGTGTATCGTACATCTTCATTTTTCCTTACTCTTGTCCTTGATTCTCATCCTTTGATAACGTGTTTTAGTCCACTTTTTCGAGAAAGAGAGAGAGAGAGATGGAGGAGAAGCCGTGTTAGCTTATCATGCCTTTGCTTCTTTCCACTCTGGCTGGAGTTGCCTGCTAGGAATGAACTTGCCGTCTGCAGAGGCACTTGGTAGGGACACCTTCAAGCTCTGTATTCTATGCCAAGGCTTATGTATGTGGGTTTACTTTCTACGTAAGGATTGAAACGAAGATAGATGGTTTTTGATGCTCTGAATGATACTCCTACATTAGACATGCTCGGACAGGATAGCCGGACAGTCCTGAGGAGCTCCTAATAGATGCTATTCGTTCTTAAGAGCTACGTAGAGCGTATGTCTCTGATTATGCATTGAAATCGCATTCTGAAAAGCCATGTGACGTGAATGGCCTTTCCCCCACCTTCATAAGGAATTTAAGAAGGGCAACTGAAAGGAAATTAAGAATAGCAGGCCAGACAAGGAATGGAAATTTAACAATTGTTTGTGTTCTCCAATACCATATACTCGTGCTTTGTTGGTTTAAATGCATATCACATGATGATATTCATCGAAATTGAATCATGCATGATCTCATTTGCATATAATTCGATCAAGTAAGGATTACTAAGATTGAGTACGGGTGCAATACATGTCTATCAACATTTAAAAAAAATTATATAATTAGAAATTGTATAAAAAATATTATCAAAATACCAATACTATATGACATTTTCAAGATACGATATAATAATGGTACACGAAAAATAATATCGGATCTTCGAAATGCAATATAGGAGTAAATGTACTCGTATGTATGTTGTATTATATATACAAATGCTAATTTTGTATCTTCGAAATGCGATATAACATTAGTATTTTGGTAATATTTTTTATACAATTTGTAGTTATATAATTTTAAAAAATTTTGACAGTGTAAATTTTTCTAATTGATACCATTTTTTACTTAAAATGTAAAATGCAATTAGCTTCAAATTTCTAATTTAGTTTAACTCAGAAAAAAAGTTCGATGCCATCTTCATTGGAATTCAAATTTAACAATTGTTAGCGTTCTCCAATACGGTATATTTCTTTTTGGATAGCTTTGCCTGTGTAACTTTTGTTTGATGATTCTTGATGATAGAAAAAGAAATTACTGCTCTGCTCTGCTTTGCTCATAGATTTATTTCTTTTCGGATAGCTTTGCCTGTGTAACTTTTGTTTGATGATTCTTGATGATAGAAAAAGAAATTACTACTCTGCTTTGCACATAGATTATGGACGATACGCTATTGAAAGATGAGTATACATGCACTTATGTTTTCCTCTTTCATTTCTTCGCAATCATGTTCTGCCAAACGCACGATCGTATCATGTTTTAATCTTATCTCTTCTGTATTTAACTTTGCTGCTATTGTGATCTGTTCATAAGCAAGGCTAAATGCAGATTTATTGAACAACAGTACTATGTAGTGGGAAGAGACATGGATTAGTCCTACATTTAAAGCAAGTCATGTGAAATGCCTTTTATCGACCAATAAATAGTGACACTGAAATTTCATTGCCGGAAACTTGTTCAAGCTGGCTTGAAGATGTATCACCTTGGACCAATTTCCTTTCGTTGAAGAAACCAGGCTCTTTTGGTGGTGGTAGAGTATTTTCGCTTCCTAACATAAGAACCACTGACGACATATTTGGTCTGTCCGCTGGATTTCGTTGTACACATAAAAGACCAACATGTATTGATCTTAAAACTTCAGCTTTATTGTAAGACTCCTCAATTAGATGGTCAAGCAATTCTATGGACTTTTCTTGTGTATAGAGCCACCAAGCCTGTGAAAAAGATAAATCAGTTATCGGAGCCAGATTTTCATCCTGCATGCATTACTGTTTAATTTGGTACCGCTTGGAGTTATGATTAAGTTGTGGTATGAAATCTTATATAAAATGGAGGTTCCAAAGTGGGTCCCTTTGGTCACCATTCCATCCCCATTTGGCTGTTTCATATGACAAATTTCTATCAATTTTTGTAACAGTTGCATCAATGCCCCCGGACAGTCAATAAGAATGGAATAAGGCAAATTTAACTGCATTTTTTTAAATAAATACATATAATAATTGCATGAAATAGTACAATTTGGTCGTATATCAAAATCACACAAGTTTAGTTATTCATTATCAGAACCATCTTTGCAAAATACCAATGTAAAACAACATCTAAAAGGTCAAACTCTTTTATGAGTTGGCTTAAGGTGTTGAATCCAAAAAGAAGAAAAAAGTTCCGACTTACATGTCCAAGAAGGTTATGACTGTGGTCTGGATGACTAAATGCTCTATTTCTGGTGCCACTAACTACCTCAAGCAACAAAACACCATAGCTAAAGACATCAGATTTTGTTGAGAAAACTCCATCAATTGCATATTCTGGAGACATGTAACCACTGCAAGAATCGGCATCCATCCATGAGTCATAATCATCATGTGCCATCAGCATGGATGTAGTAAGTAACGAAAATAAGTACTTACTATGTTCCAACCACTCTCTTCGTATTTGCTTCCCTCTCATTTTCTGTGAAACTTCTAGACAAGCCGAAATCAGAAATTTTGGGATTCATCTCGTTGTCCAACAAGACATTGCTAGGTTTGAGATCTCTATGAATTATCCTTAATCTAGAATCTTGATGAAGGTATAGCAGCCCTCTACTAATCCCATTGATGATGCGAAAGCGCCTACCCCAATGTAGTAGCTTTCGCTGAGTTTGATCTGTACTTCAGAGAACGGAAAGGAACATTATGTTCCATTATCAGTCATGCAATCACAAACACAGAGAGGGAACCAAAAAATGGTATTGTGTTACTTAAACAAACCGAAAATGAAAGAGTCGAGGCCTTTGTTTTGCATGTATTCATAGATCAGCAAATTTTCCTCCCCAATGCAGCATCCTATAAGTTTCACAAGATTCCTGTGTTGAAGCTTAGCAACATAAAGAACTTCATTCTTGAACTCGTCATATCCTTGTGTTGAGTTCTTCTTAAGCCTCTTGACTGCAATTTCTTGGCCATTACTTAGCCTTCCCTGCACATTTTCATTTGTCAATAACTAAATTCTGCTCAAATAGCTAAGATGTAGAGAGTTGGGTCTGTATTTTGTAATGGACACTGCTCAAGAATGTAGTCAATGAGTGATTTTCTGTTGGAAGATATGATGATTAGAGTTCAGAGGGCTCATTTGAGAGAGCCTGCTAATCTCATGGTGCCTTCTTCAGAGAGAACCTTTGATCTCTAAAGAATTATGATTGGAGGGTCAATAACTTGCTTTCTTATTACTTCTCAATGGAGGTAATTAAAAAGCCATCATCAAGATAAAAATAGAAAACTTTTGATAAAAATAGGAAATAGATAGTCTAAATGCATTTCTTAAGATAGTGAAAACCCAAAAAGATACTCATAAACATTTTGATCATAAGACAGTGGAAAATGTTTCAAGATCTCGCTGTGCTATAGGTCATTTGGTTATGTAATAATTTTGTTCCCAGAGGTAACTAGCTTGGTCATCGTGTGATTCCATTAGATTCTGCAATAACTGACTTATGCAGCATCTATGAATGAATAAATGGTACGGTGTCTTCACCAAAATGGAAAAATCAAAAAAGACAAGTGATGCATTGTCCTGTTTCTTCAAGAACAAACTGAATTAAATAAATCAATACCTTGTAAACTGGTCCAAAACCACCTTCTCCAAGTTTATTTTCAAGACAGAAATCGTTGGTAGCAGTAGCCACTGTAGCTAAGTCGAATAATGGTAGCTCTAAATCTTCCTGTTGATTATCAGCACTTTGCACTGCTCCCCTTGACTTAATTTCCTCGTCTGTCATGAAGTGAAAAATAAATAATCCACCAGGACGGGAACAATTCCCTTTGCTTATGCACATAATTGAAGTTTTGGTTTTTAGATCAGTACAAATGTAAATATGATTGATTTGTTCTGTGGTGAATTATAAAGTTCTGGATCAAAATTGCAGGTAATCGGAAAATACTATTGCAAAAGCTACTTCGTAAGTTCATTGAACTCAGTTTAGTCAACATATTTGCAATGAACTGGTTAACAAGGTTTACCTTTGCGACAATTCTTCAAAATACAAACGGATAGGCCAAGACATAGAAGAAGCACAACAAATGGTAGCACAAAGCCAAGGATCAACTTTTCTTTCTTCAATTTTGATTTTGTTAATCCTGAAAGAAGTGAATGTAAGTGTACATTACCAGAAGGACAGGAAAAAATGGAATATCAGGATAGTTACAGGTGGGCTGATGCACTTTTGGGTCCAATTGCAAAAGGGTTGTGTGCGTTTTTAGTGGTGCAAGGCAAGTGGTGAACTTCATTCAAAGTGGTGCAAAAACATGATGTATGCTTTTTACGATGCAAATGGATGATAAGCATTATACAAACTAATCCATTTAGGTTATGTAGTTAGCGTCATATTAACATATCTTCAATCACCTACTTGCATTACTTTATGTAATGTTCATTAACTATATGAATCACTAAAAACATATATCAATTTTTTTGTGCCATCTTATACGACATTTACCACCTACTTGCATCACTTGTATCTCTATTGACATCCATGGAAAATACTCATATTCCATTTAGATAGAACCTGATTCAGAGGCTGCCATTCGGATAAAGATGCTTTGCCCATTTTCATTGTACTCCCTTATATCGATTAGGGCTCCATACCAAAGCAAACATCCAGTTCCATCTTTAATATTTAAAGTGGCATATCCCATGCAGGAACAATTTCTATTGCAAACTTCCTTGCATTCTTGAAGATTCATGGTTTTATTATACCATGAGGTACGTGTATCAGGTAATTTGATTCCTGGATACTCAAGAAATATGTCACTTCTACATTGCAAGGCAGTCCTCCGAATACATCCATTAGACCAGTCCACCACATTCCACTCTTCAATGTTCTTAGGCACAAAGCCTTTCAAACAACTACAAACTGGGGAGTTGTTTATATTGCAACTGCCATGTTCACCACAAAATGCATATGAGTCACAATTATCAACTGGTGTTGCTAGGTAGAGATTCCAGCTTTGCGTCCGTTGGTTCCATGTAAATCGCTGAATGATTCCATTTGAACTCAGAATCAACCTGGATGTTACTGAGATGTCAGGAAGCTCGTAATGGTAATAGATTTCCTGGTCATTCAACACAAAACCGAAGACGTAATAAGGATTTGGGGTTAAATTTGGTGTTCCACTGTACCGTATACCATTCCATGGTCCTGATCTAAACTTGACAACTGAACCCTGCCTTAAAATCATCTGTGGAAATCCGTTCGTGTCTAACCGATACGTGTAATCACCTGGTGAAGGGTCATCACTCTTTGGAGACGTCAAATAGCGACTAAGTCCCGTCATTCTGTTTATTCCAAGCTTCATACCTGGCAGCAAAGTATCACTAGGATGATCAAAACTCTGCCATATGAAATTGTTCGAGTCACTTGCTTGTGCATCTCTCATAACAAAGTTCCCCGAATCCAAAAGCTGAGCAACTGGACTAGCCACCGTTTCTGATGAGTTAGAAGACCAAAGTTGAACGCCAGAGCTGTTCTGGAGAATGAGACCTCCCCGGCTAGTAACTTTTAAAACACCCAATGAATCAGTGAGAGGTGTGACTCTATTGGCAATCCATACCACTGTGCTAGGAGATTTCACATACCGTATTCCAATGTATCGCTTTGGTGGATCACCAAGACTGAAGAATCCTAATTCAAAAGCCCCAGCTGATGATACTATTTTCTGGCCATCCTGAAGGCCCTTGGATGTGCTTATTGTATCAACTGCACCACAAATCTGGATCGAAAGGAGCATAGTTAAGTAAAGAGAAATGACAACAAAGGCTAGTCTTGAAGTTTTCGTGATCATGCTTCTTTATTGATTTGGTCTAGAGTCAATGAACCAAGTGCCTACAGCAGACCCAGTAGTTTGGTTCTCAGTATTTCAGTTACAGTATAGTGTTTTTATGCATGAAAAAACGCAAGATTTCCATCACAATGACCTGGTTTTGAATCTTCAACTTCTATGCATGATTAGGGAACTAAATCCACATCATAAAGACCCTTCAACCTGTCAAATACGGCACTGACTCGGAGAATTTCTCTTTCGGGAGGATATGACAAATGTTCTGAATTCAGATTCTTGCAACAATTACTTCACAATAGGTCCACAGCTTATAAATGGTTTATGTTATTTGTCTCTGTCTGCTATTAAAATTTGAATGAGACTACTAACAACTTATATAAAGGCTTATGCATTCTTGATAGCAACATAAGTACGTATGTGCTATTGATTTGGTCAAGAAGAAGCCGATAAAATGAAGCAAAGAACATGCATATTCATCCATGAAAGGACTAAGTATACTCAAGAGGATAGACTTAATGAGTTCACATAAATATAGGACAGGGGAAATTGTTAACTCTTCATTAATAGAAATCATAAGAGATTGAATGGACATGGTCTAGTTACATAGAAAATGATGGTGATATGAGCTCTTATTAATATATCTGAGATCAACGTTAGCCTGCCATAAACAGTCCATCTAAGTTTGTTCATACTGGAAGACTAAGCAACAAAGGCTGAATAGCCAAGTAAACGCTTGAAAGAACATGTTTTTCGGTTTTCAGTAAGCTAGATATGCTTTTAGCATGTGTAGGTCGTTTAGAAGAGAATACATTTTGAACCTGAGAACTTCAACCTTGATGTGGTGCACTGGTGTTATCCATGGTTAAATTAGCATAATTCACTCCACAAGACTATGGTCCACAAACCTAGTGCATAATTGTTGTGTGTCGAGATTAGGGAAAGAAACAACAACACAAAACTCTTTTCCATGGAAGACCTCAGGAAAACTTTAGGTGAAAAACCATGAGAGTGAAGCAACAGACACGCTATGCCAAGATACTTTTTGGTGGGCTTCCCCTTGTACGTAAACCCTAATACAAGTCTATGGCCCTAGTAGACCTAAGGCGGATATACATCTAGACAAAATAGGAAACAAACTGAAACTGATATGAGCACCCCAGTTGGCTGTCCATGCCTGTGCCCCCACGCAAGCCCCATCTGGACTGGCTTCTCTATTGGTCGACTACCTAGTTGGCAGGCATAGCCCCATCTGACCGGCTTGTAGCCCAAGGCAAAATGCATCGGCTGAAACTTCTAATCTTGACTTCCATTTGACTTTGGATATGAATGACATTCCAACATAAATAAAACAGGTTTATCAAAATTAATATGTGAAAGATAAATTCATATAAGCCTTCATATTTTGAAGAACAACATTGGTTTATGATACTAACCACCCAAATTTTGGAGAGTTGTTCTGAATTTTCTAATGCTGAAATAAAGTTTCAAAACGAGAATCAAATTTTTAGATGAGGTCGTCAACACTGCAATAATTTCTTAACTCAGACTCGTGTGGAGGTATTGAGCGTTTGAATAATAAACTCAAGAACACATGGACAAGATACAACCTCTTGTTGATCACCAAGAATCTGCAAGATGATGTCGACCATCCAATATTGATGGCATGCAGTTGACTCATGCAAGGGAAATATCTGGTCCTTCAAAAAAAAAAAAAAAATCTCTCTTTTCTTTATTAGTTGAAAGTTTCTTCTTCCACATGTATTAGAACCTTGACCAACTAGGATATTTTGCACGTATCAAGTCATTTATATTCCATTTGCTCAAGTTTAACATTAACTAAGGCACCGTATATCATGACTCTTTTGACCATTCCACATTATAAAATGATTTTACACGATTCCTCGACCAGTTATACATCCTCTCAGTCCAAAATCGAGATCATTAACTTGTATTTTGTGTTCAAGTTTGTAAGTTTATTATAATTATTTGTAAAATTCTTATCTGTGTTTATTTAGTTCTCCAATCATATGTAGAAGTTGAACATTCAAAACCAGGTCATTGTCATGCACAATGCTATTACATATTGCAAAGAAGAAAGGTGAAGGTTAATATAATTTAAGCACATAAAAATTTCTTTAGTTGAACATAACACTTTCGGGCTATATACACCAAGTCATCAAGATGTTGGACTCCAATCAAAGTCTGACTCACCATTGAAAAGAGTGTTATATCGTGGGAAAAAATACGGAAAAGTCTTCAACCTTTATCTTACTTTTTATTTCAATCCTCAACACTTCAAATTTTTTGTATTTCTTATTTTAGTAATTTCTTTTTTAATTTTACAATTTTTTAATTTTTCTAATTTTCATTATTTTTAATATTTTTTAATAACCTAATAATTTTTTTGGCCAAAAAAAATAATTAATTAATTTTAAATAATTTATTGTATTATTTATTTAATAAAAATATGTAGACTAATAGAATATTATGTGTGTCAATGTGTAAGTGATAATTTAATACCATCAATTAAAAAGACTAATTTATAAATTTTTACAAATATTGAGGATTCAAATAAAAATTTTAAAACAATAAGGATTGAAATAACGAAAGAAGCAAATATTAAGGACTTTTTTGTACATTTTCAATCCAAAATCAAACTCCGTTAGTTAAAAGTACTTATTTACAAACTGTTGACAAGGCACTTTATACATGGGCCCTTTAGACCCGATCGGATTCGATGTATCTCATGGCCTAAAGCTCACCTCCTTGGGCTTGGGGGTGAATCCTAGGCTTGAATGGACCAAGCCTAATAAGCACTGCAACGATTATAACGTGCAAGATAAGGATGAAACAGCTATGTCTAAAATAAGTGATACACGTCGAGCATAACAAGTCCACTCTCCTATATTTACAGAAGAAAATCTCTCTCGCTAACTAACCTCCAACTGTTAACTCCACTCTGCTATAAATATCAAGTCACTCTCCTATAGTAAAGCTCTCTACACTCTGCATACTAAGCAGCGTATTACCCACAGTGCTCTATAATCTCGAGCCCATTGCTAACTTAAGCAATGAAATAGCCATGCCAGACAACCCATCGGCTTTCCTTCGCTGTATACTATTTTGTAGGCCCATTACGTACAACATCCAAAAGACTACCGACAAGAACTTTGAGATGACATTTGGCGCTATCTATGGGAAATCTGAATTCCTACACCTGAAACCTCAAACACACTAAACACATACTCTACAAGCAATCCTTTTAATATCATGTCTTGATGCGATGGATAAGAAAACCAACAGTTGGTAAACGACCAACCTGGGGGTAATTAGCCCTTCCCAAAAGCTGTGTTGGAGGAGCGCTTGGAGTGCATAGAACACTTAGCTGAGGAATATGCTGTGTAGATTGGGATGCTCCGTGCTCGTATAGATAAAGCAAAGCGATACAACGCACAAAATCACCATTTCAAAGCTTCAGATACCCATGCTAGGTAGAATACTTAGCAACAACAACAGTAATAGTAAAATGGTAAGGATTAACAACCTGATCCGCTATTGCATCAGCAACCAGTAAGGTCTACAGCTATCCGTAACTAAGCTCTAGCTTACAACAAGTAAGAAGCTGACTTGTAGGGTGTGTAGGCTCATTCGGTTGCACAATGAGCTCACCCGGTAAACGATGTCGACCTGAATGAGCTCTGTTCTATGGTAAGGCAACTCTTCAAGCAGTAGGGGAGTAAGCCTACTAGTGACACCAAGCGAAGCATCGGAAGTTGCTCTAGAGGCCGTAAAAAATGCAAGGGAACCTTAGTCGTTGGAACTTTGACAAATACTGTCAGTTCCACAATGACCATAGCCTTTCAGTAGCTCCAAGACTTCCTTCCTCACCTACTAGTCCTCTCCAAACCTATGCAAGGGGAAGAATTGTTCCTATACCTGGTCGTAAGCAATCAGGCACTCTCGTTTATATTGGTCAGAGTAGAGGGAAGATAACATAGGCCAGTATATTACGTCAACCATATACTGCATAAGCTTAAGGTTAGGTATACCTAGGTAGAAAAATTCGCCCTAGACATCATCATCATCGCTCGATAGCTAAGGCCCTACTTCTAGGTATACCAGGTCACCGTATTCATAGATTAATTGCTACGTACCATGCTGTAGAAACCAGACATGTCTGGATGGATGATAAAGTATGCAAAGAAATTAAGTGCGTATAGAATCCAATATCAACCTTGAATGGCCTACAAGGCATAGATGCTGGCCGACTTCGTGGTAGAATATAAAGGAGAAGAAGAAACACCATTGGATGATGACAAGCTAGTATGGACTCTCCATGTTGATGGTCACCCACCTCATGAGGCGAAGGTGTAGGTCTTATTCTAACCGACCAGCATAAGGTCACCATCTGTTATGCCCTCAAGTTCGAATTTGATTCTAGTAACAACAAGTTTGAATACAAGGCACTTAACACTGGTCTCAATTTAGCTAAAGAGATCGATGCTAAGCAGTTGTAGATCTTCTCAAACTCTATGCTAGTCATCCAGCAAGTCCTAGGCAAATATGAAGCCAGAGACGACATTATGGCGAGGTACCTTAAGAAAGTGAAAAGCCTCTTAGTGGAGTTCGCTTCATGGGACATCAAGAAGATCCTTCAACTAGAAAATTCCACGATAGATTGGCTATCCAAGTTAGCCTCCATTGGCATATGGAAGCCCAAAGTGAAGGATTGCAAGATCTTCATAGAGTACCTGCTGGAAAAAAAGCATAACTCCAGACTTGGCTGAAGTTTTAGAACTAACTGCAATAGCACCAAAGTTAAGCTAGATGGATCCTATCCAGGGTTACTTAAAGCAAGGTACATTATCGAAGGACAAGAAGGAGTCGAAGAAGATCCGATACCATGCTAACAATTACATGCTAATCGACGGTGTCCTGTATTGCAGGGGAGTTAGTCTCCCCTTGCTCCGATGTCTCTAAGAAAGGGAAGGGTTGCACGTCATGGAAGAGTTGTACGCTGGAGTGTACAGCAATCACATTCAGTCCCAAGCCCTCTACTTGTAAGCACTATAGCTCAGATATTACTAACCCACCATGAGGCAAGATGCAAAGGTTGTAGCCTAGAAGTGCCTACAATGCCAGAAACACGCCCCAATTAGCCATACCCCTAGCACTACCCTCTAACCCTTGATGAGCCCATAGCAATTCACACAATAGGGGATCAATATCCTTAGCATCTTCCCAAAAGCATCAGGAGGACAGCAATTCATAATTGTCACCGTGAATTATTTCACGAAGTGGGTAGAGGCCAAAGCAATGGTCGGAATCATGGAGAGAAGTGTTGAATCTTTAGTAAAAAACAACGGTCTCTCCCAGTTTAGAGTCCGTATGCACTTATCATAAACAACAGTTGACAATTTGATAACCCCAAATTTAGGGAGTTCTGCGCCAAGCACCACATTACCTAACACTTCACCTTGGTTACCTACCTACCCTCAATCATACAAACAGGTTGAGGCAACTAATCAAGTGATTTTAGATAGCTTAAAGAAGCTTATAAACTGATCTTAAAGTGCTTGGGCCAACAAACTTCCCAACATCTTGTAGGGGAATAGGACCACCCATCATACTTCTATAAGCGAGACCTCCTTCCACCTTGCTTTTGGGTCAAAAGTGGTCCTCCTAATCTAACTAGAGCTCCCTAATATCCAAACCCGAAGTTTCGATGCCACTCTTAACAACTCACTACTGCAAGCGAACGTTGACAACATCAAGAAAATCAGGAACCTTACTACTACTAGGGTAACTACATACCAACATTGAACTGCCTGGTACTATGATCAAAAGGTCAAACACAAGAAGTTCAAGGTTGGTAACCCAGTGTACCAAAAACTAAAAGCCACACGTTCAAATGAAGGGTAAGGCAAACTGGTTCCCAATTGGGAAAACTTAGTTAAAATCAAGGAGAGATTAGAGAATAGAGCATACAAGCTGGAAAGGTCGGATGGTGACCTCATCCCGCGTACATGGAATGCCAATAACCTTTGGCTTTATTTTGATTAGCATTTTGTCATGTACACTTTTCTAGAGCGATGAAATAAAGACTTATTTGATAATTGGTTAACTACTTCTATCTCTTTTGTTCCCCTTTTTTTATTTTCTATGTAAGCCTTCAAACAAGCACATGGATGCTACACTAGCCAGGTCGAAACGTTATTGACCTAACCCCCTTAGGGTAACCTTGGCAAGAGGAAACACCCCTTACACAAAGGAACTCACCCACACCAGGCAAGTCAGAACACTACCAACCTGACCCCCCTTAGGGTAACCTTAGCAAGGGGAAACACCCTTTGCACTAATGAACTCCCGCACACTAGGTAGGTCGAAACGCTATTGGCCTAACCTTCCTAAGATAACCTCAGCAAGGGAAAACACCCCTTGCACAGAAGAACTCCCCCAACCATTAACTTCGATAAGAGTCAACACATAATAGCAAAGATGAATAGAGAACAAGAGCAGACATTTCAAAACTTTCATCTATTCATTCATTGATTGTCTAATTACACAATAAAGGCCAACATTTTGGCTACTCTTACATTAATTTCAAAAAAATAAAAAGAAAAAGAAGAAGAAGAGAACTTTACTATCTCTTAGGATTAACTAACTCCGATAATTCAAAAAAATCCAGAGCATCTATCTGTTCAGCGTGCTGATCCACTGGCGCTTCAAGTGGTACGCCCTGACTTAGAATAGGGCTTGAGGAACACAGACCAAGAGCAGTAAGAGGATCGCCCACAAATGGATTATCCCCAGGCACAGCTTTAGGGGTGACCTCCTGCTGAGTTGTTAAGGCAGAAGCGGATGTAAAAGCACCCTACCCAACTCCAACGGCAGGAGGAACACCTACAATTTAAATAATCACTAAGGCGACCTCCTCTTTATACACCAAGGCTTCCTTCTTCTTGGTAAAGGTCGAAGAATTTAGGAAGTCGAGGAAGCTGAGATCAAGGTCCGAGTAATAGGAGAGACCTTCCTTCCTTATGTAGCACACGAAGTCTGTGGTTAGGTCCTCCAACTCATCCAACCACTCATCAATCATTCAGTAGTTTGCGATCACCTTCTTAGCAATGGCATCACTGAAGACCTCCCCGCTCTCCATCTTGGAGATGATCTCCTTCATCTCTAAAACCTTTCTTCGCAGCTCCTGGACTTGCTACTCCCACCCAACCTTCAAACCAGGCAACTCTAGCAAAGTAGCCTTAATACCCTTACATTCAAATGCCTTCATTGCCAGCTTAGTTTGAAGCCTAGCTACCGACGCCCTCAACTTGGCAATTTCCTTTTTTAGTCCAGCCTTACCTCTACCCTCCTCATCTAACCTCCAAGAGAGGCGAGCCTTCACGTCCTCTTCCTTCTCAACCACCTTCTCAACCCTGTCCCTATCCTACTTTGAGTTCTTAAGCCTATCCTTAAGCCTCACCACTTGCACAATAGAGCAGTTGAAGTGCTTGTTAGCCTTAGGGAATTTTTTCAAATACCTCTTACTAGAAGTCTCAGCTTCCAGCAGATACTTCTTGTGTCGACGCAAAGCCTCCCGAAGGCCCTTTACCTCTTTTTAGGCAACATTGAACTTATTTAGTTGAAGCAGCACCTGGCTATGGTGCTACAAATAAGCATATAATCAAATGATGCATAAAAACATGACAACACAAGAGCAGCAAAGACTTACCTGCCGCATTAGCGAGCTGAAGTAGCCCGCTATTTGTATGGGGTCGTCTCCACATTCTTAGGAAAGCCCCTTAAGGATAGCCTAATAGCCGAAGGTTTAAGATGCTATCGAAGCCTGATAGCTGAGTGCTTGGTTCCACACTGTCAAATCATTGGCACGGACCTCCCACTTCAACTTGAGGAGCTTCCCCTGGACCTTCTTCATTTCCATAAGGGGTTCCCCTCAACAACTTATCGTCTCGAAAAGTGTATGGCACCCCTTAAAATGATTCTGGCCCTATCCTCATCAACCTAAATTTGTTAAGGACTTCAAAAAATGCATCCCCCATGTCGTTGATGCTCTAATAAGGATGGGCCATCGACCACTCATTCCACTTCCCCTTGCTTAAAGACAACCTCGCTAGGGGCCTTTGCCTCTTTACTCCAGGACCCTACTCCCTAGTTGCTTTTAGAGCCTCACGCTTTTGGCCTATGGCTTGAGGAAGGGCAGCCCCTTTCGCAATCTCTTCCTCCCTCACCCTCGGAGGGGAAAGCAACTGTACATCGAGCCCATTCATCTTGGCACCTTCATTACCTACGATGATGGGCTTGGTTAAAAGCGCGAGGGCAAGAGCAGGTAGAGCCACACCTAAAAGGTCTGCATTTACGGGCTCGTCCCAGATGCCAATGGAAATTCCCTGGGGAACTGACTTCCGCTATGCTTTACTAGTCTCCCCAAGCCCTAGCTTCAGCTTTGCAATCTTGCCCCTCAGCGAATCTGCCCTTATCCTCACTTGACTGCGGATCATCAAGTCATCCATAGAGGGACGAGGCAATCTTGGAGCTAAGTTTTTGCCTATAAGAAACCCAATTGCAATCTAGAAAAGAAAAATGAAAACAAACCAAAAGAAACTACCACTACCATTTGCAAAACATCGTCGTAACCAACACGACCATAGAGGTCCTCCCATCCTATAGGCGTCAAACGAAGCACCTCGACACTAGCATAACAAACGTAGGTACATAAGAATGAACCTGTACCTTTAGCTCATTTCTCCACCACATCTTTCTTCATGTTAGGAAAGAGCTTGAAGATTAGGCGCCAAAATTACCTCTCTACGGCCACCGAAATTACCTCTCTATGGCCTCCGCAAAATAGCTTCTTCTCACCTCCAGTACGAACCATCTCGGTCCATCAAGTCTAGAAATCCATCTCTTCGAGCAGTTCAACCACCACATTTTCTTCTTACTAACCTTTGACCGAATTTATAAGGCCACAAAATAGCTTCTTCTTTGAGCACTGCTGAGAACCAGGAGTAAGAATAGACAAGGTTAATCGTTAGATGAGTCCAAACTAGCAGAAAGGTTGAAAAGGGTTAATAGGGAAAGGTACGAAAGGGGGGCAAAAATGACGAATGAGATAGTAAGCAAAAACCTACGAACATGTCTAAAGGATATGATACACTAATAGAATTTTTGAGTACTCATGGCACAATTCAATATGACGCACGAATTGGTCCAATGAGGTTACTTGCTACCTAATCTTGATTAAGAGAAGGGATAAGAGTGATGCTGAGAGTAAATAATAGTGATTATGTAAGAAAGAAAGTATTTAAAAATATATTAAAGATAATCTACCTTTTTACAGCTACAAGTATAAAGGTATTTATACTCGTAAGTTAGAGCAACTTACTTAAAAGAGAAAAGACAAAAAGGATATTTCCTAAAGAAGCAAATGTACATGATACAAAGGCTAAAAATGAATATATAAGGAAAACAATCATTACTGCTATAGATTTTACATATAATACTCTACACGTGGCGATACTACATTGGCAAGGTTGTTAGGAGATGTGGACAAAAAGTACAGACAGATGGGTTTGTCCGAGTAGGGATGGCTTAGTAAGTCCAAACTTTCTCTCTTCTCGGCAAGGAAGATGCTAAGTAATTGGTCAACTCGATGCTAAAGAATAATCATCAACTCAACACACTACAGAAAAATGGGCAGTCATATAGGAGGGCACTAAAGTTGAGTCGACAAGGAAGTACTCAGCCTCGACATTACTCAATCTCAGCAGAGGTTAGTTAGAACAAAAGAATTCATTATGCCAGCCCCTCTAGTCCTCATGTTCGACTGCGAGTTAGAAGTCTAGTAGCTTAATTTCAATTAAGCGTAGCCAGAGGTAAGGCCACCCCTCAATGCTCTTCCACATATAGAAGTAACGGAAGAGCTTAAGAGTAGCCCTTATCACTAAGTATTTGTAAAGCGCTTGAAAAGCCTTTAGTACCCTCCACTCATTGGGAGGAACTTACGACAGACTGCAACAATGGTAGTCAAAGAACTCTTTCTCGAAGTGACTTGAAGGGAAGCACTTCCCAAACTCTAAGCACTTTTTAAAGATTGCAAAGCACCTCCCTGATAGTAAGGCCACCAATTCGTCCCTACCCGGCAACCTAATCTACTACCCAAGGATCGCCTCCATAACAATGTTGCTTATGATCTAACTAAGAGCAAATTGCTTACTCCTACTCACTCGGCCATTAGGCCACTTACTTGTCTAGAAAGCATCAAACATGTCCTTCGCGTGGGGTAGGGGAACGTCCGCATATACATCCCTAGCGATTATATTGATAATTTTGGCCCTATTCAATGCCTCTACAGCCATCCTCGTAGTTTGGTCGAATTGTGCTAGTGACAAGCCTCGCCTTCCTATTCCTAAGGGGGATCACTCCTTGTAGATCCTAAACTAGAGAGATTTGGCGACGAAGAGGAGCCAATCTCACCTCCATTGGTTGACTTGGCTGTAGTATTTGAAAAAGGAAGAAAAGCTTTGAGAAAGCTTTTAAGTCTAATAACGGCAAAACAAAAAGATTATAGAGAAATAGTCTCTCTTTGGGATTCTCTTATTTATAGGAAAATTGCTTAAGAAGCTGTACAAGCGGTTATAAGGATCCGTATAAGCACAAATCCCTTAGAATGCTACGTAACAAACATGTGAAAAGCATTTTGATCAAACAATGACCTTTAAAAGGCAAAAGTTATGTAACTGCACATAGTCTACTATAGTACGACACTTGTCACGTTACATTTAATGCACGGAATACAGGTGGGAAAAAATCACATTTTCAAAAAGTTCCTTTGACAAAAAGCTTCTTTAGGGCTTATCCAACTTCCACCAGGTTGCTATGATAAAGATGTGATGCAGTTGCATTGATTAGCCCTTGTTAGATTGTTCGACCCTTATTGGGTACAATTCGGACAGACCGGTTCATAACCGTAAAGCACTTACCTAATAAGTTGCAAGGGTATCCCACTTTGATACCCCATTATAAATATCAGGTCACTCCCCTAAAGTAAAGCTCTTTATACTCTACTTACTAAACCTACATATTACTTACTGTGCTCTATGCTCTCGAGCCCACTATTAACTTAAACATCAGAGTAACCATGCTAGACAACCCTTCAATATCCCCTCATTTATGTACTGTTTTGCAGGCCTATTATGTGTAACATCCCTAAAGATTGAAATAATGAAAGAAGCAAACATTAAGGACTTTTTTTGTACATTTTCAGTCTAAAATCAAACTTTGTTAGTTAAAAGTACTTATTTACAAACTTTTGCAAACGTTAAAAACTTAAATAAAAATTTTAAAATGTTAAGGATTGAAATAGAAAATAAGATAAAGGTAGAGAAGTTTTCATATTTTTTACTATATTATATAAATATTATAGTCCACACTTGTAATTTTAAATTTTTAGATGATACTACTCATAATATCATTTAACATGCAAAATTATTGGTGAAGATCATTTTGGTTTGTTTAGTATGCGATACCCTAAGAGGCTTAAAGGATAATAGTAGAAGACAAATCTCTCACATGAAAATTCTAAGAGATTGAAAGGATGATACTAAAGGAAAAAACAAGTTTGTCTGTACTAAGGAAAGTGGTGACAAAAGAGGGAAAAGAATTATGCCAATTGTGCTTTTCATGTGAGATCATATGCTTAAGAAGCGCAAGCAAATGTAAACAAAGAGAGATAAAATAATTTCTAGATGATTTATTTGTAATAAGAATATGTATACATATAGACCTATAGAGGAATCTATATTAGGTATACATGTTGATTCTTGTAATCAAGCCTAACTAGTCAAATCAACTTAATTTACATTTAATCCTATAATTAGACCTAATAATTAATTTACATTCCATAATAGGTATCTTTCATAAAATAACCATAACATTGCTACACTCCCTAAGTAGATGTCCTCCATCCTCAACTTATAAGTAATATTTAAAAACTTTGTAGTTGATAGTCCATTCATGAAAACAACCATTAGCTCTTAATAAGAAGGCACGTTTTATGTGCATTGGCTGATCCACTTTCTAGTTTTTCCATTATAAAATGCTAATTGTGTTCTATGTGCTTAGTTCTATCATACAGGATTGAATTATGTGCAATATTCATTGTTGACTTATTATCATTACATTGTCATTTCAAGTATGATATCTACCTACCAAAGAGTGTACATAATCAAAATCTATACATGTTTCCAGTATGATTATGTTTTCACCCTTAAATAAGATTCCTCAACTTTGAGTAGTTTTCAAGTATCTTCAGATTCTTTCCATTATATGCATATGTTCTTATTGTCAATCATGTATAAAACAACTCACAATTGTAACCACATATTTTATGCTAGGTCAAGTATGTGTCAGATATATTAGTCACCTAAAATTATCTAGTACCGACATTTATCTATTGTTGCTATTCCATCATCTTTTCCTCCTAACTTACGATTACACTCAATTGAAATACTTGATGGTCTCCACCCAAGTTTTCTAGTTTCTTTTCGAAACTAGATATTTTCTTATTTCAAATTCTCTAGCCAACTATTCTTTAAAATTTTTTCTTTTAGTGGCATCATCTTCAGGAATTATTACTTCATCCTTGTAGACTAGTAAACTATAAGCTATCTCAACTTTTGAAATTTCAATAAAAAAAGAGTAGTCCTTAGTCTTTCCTTTTATCCCGTTCTTATCATCTCTATCGACCTTCTAAGCCATGCTCAAGGTGACTACTTTAGGTTGTAAAGTGTCTTTTTTTAGTTTACCTATCTTGTCTTAACCAGGTTGTTTCTCAAATCCTGGTAGAACCTCCATATAAACAACTTCTTCTAAGTCTCTATATAAGAATGCATTCTTTACATTAAAGTGTTGCAATTCTCAATTGAGGTTAGCAGCAAAGAAAGAGAAAGGAGAACTCTTTTAATGTTCATCTAAGATATTAGAGCAAAATTCTACTAATATTTAACTTTATATAACTATGCATAAACCTTCACTACTAGCTTTGCTTAATATGTTTCCAAGAAACCATCAACTTTCAATTTTAGAGTATAAACCTATAACAACACAGGAGATAGCCTCATCGTAACAGTTTGCCTATATTATATAAAAACTCATAACCAATACTATTACTGCTCAAGAGTTTCAATACATACATAAGGTGCCCTTACAATTTACATTACTCATATTAGTCATGTCAATTTTAAGGAGAACCGAGACATATACAACATGATAAATAGTAATAAATAAAACATAATATTTAATTTCACAATCTAAATACACCACCATAAAGTTATGAATCATATAAACTCCTTTGCTTATAATCTCATAAGTCTGAATATAACTTATAATACCATAATTAATTTAACTTAACGATTAGATATATTTATAATAATCACTAGCTCCCATGATCTTAGCCACTATTTTAGTAACTCCCTTCATTCTTGCTTAGGGATACGAGCTCCTTGGATATAGCTAATAGAGTGCCTACAATGAAATAAATCTATGCGAATGTAAGCACAAACTGCTTAGTGAGATATCTCTCATACTGTATGCACACAAGAACAAGTTATCATACATTATCGTACCATGCATGAACAAGTATATGGATGCCATGATATACATAGGCATCCAAAAACTGCATATAACTCAAATTTGCACCTTTTAGTTGCCAAGTGTTGGAGAATAAGTACCAACACGTCAACTTCAGCGGCCACTATTCTAAGCTAAATTCCCTCAACCCAATGTCTTATTAATTAGTTATATAATAAAATATCATGAGTTTAACTCAAGCGGGTTTTTAATTAATATTAAAACAATGATTTGATGCTATATATATGCTCGAGAGTGTAAGTAACCCTAAGCGGTTGCAAGGTGAATAGAGCCCTAATCAAATGACAACATTCCCTAATATGTAATAGTTTTCAAAGGTCAAGGCGAGATTACATTAGATGAAGCATCACCTTTATACAACCTCTTTATACTCTTACGTGATGCTAACAACCTTTTTCATGCCATCATACAATGTATGTCCAATTTATATGTTGTTTTAATATTTGTTACTTCCATTTATTTGGTGGCCAAACAAGTTCACAAACACTCCATAACATAAATATATGCATTTCATGATGTAACAACCAATTCAATTTATATATATGTGTGTTTCTTGGCACATCAAAACATACAAGTACAATCACATGCTAGTTCTCAAAACAACTCTATGTATTTTCATTTCAAATATTATAATTTCAATGCAACCAAATTACAAGCACAACCAATACAATAATCATTGAGAGTACTCACTTGTCTACAATAGTTACTAATCATAATAGTCCTCCATATAGTTAATGTCAAAATCAATATCACCTATTATCAATATATAAAAAGGAATATAATAAATATAATAGAAAATATGGTTTAAATTTTATCGATCGGTTTTCCTATGGTTGTCTATAATTTGATTTAACTCCTACTAATAATTGGTTATATATATTCTGTTTGCTTACTCTTATCATCATTTTAAGAGCATCAATATCCCAAGTTTCTTCTTCGACGAGGTGGGACGCCGACCTGACAAAATGGGATATATTGCGTCCCTTATTGTTGGGACGTTCCTCTGATAGAGGATGCCCTAACTTCACTTTTTTTTTTTTTTTTAATTCTGTAAATGCTTGCAGCCATTAAACGATAATATTTTCCCGATTCATCCGTTGTTTTTGCAAAACGGATAGTTTAATATGTGTATTTTTTTTCATTTTTCTACTATAAATAAGGTGAACCGTGGATATTTTTTTCATATGAAATTCACTTCAATTTATCCTATTATAAAACTCTCTCTTTAGTTGAAAATTGAGGTAACTCATGAATCTCAATAATTTTTAAAATTTACCACCGTTTAAGCACCCATAAAATATGGAAATTTTCCAAATACCATCAATGACACAAAGTAGTTCCTATTTATTGTAAAAATATAATACTATTTAAAATTATTGCTAATATAATAATATTTATTTTAATATACAAAAGTATATTTGTTGATACTAAAATTATAGTTACAAAATATTAAAAATATTACTTTAAAAATTATTCTACATGGCTCACAAAAAGTATAAAAGAAGTGTTAAGAAATTCTGATAAAGGAATCTAAAGATAAAATGCAGAGTTTCTTAAAGTACATAATTTCTGAAAAAACTGATGTGACAGTATAAGAACTTCTAGAGTTTCTATCAAATTAAGATACTTTAATTATTATTGCAGCTCCTACTTAACTATATATTTGAATAAGTAGATAAGTAAAAATGTTTGTCAAAATAGAATACATATGTATATAAAAATATATAGGGAGAGAGGATAGGAACTATACCTCACTGTCATTACTCCCAATTATATTTCTTCCAACGACTTTCATCATGTACTGCATAATAAATTCAACTTCGCTTCTATGACATTGTTTTGTCCAGGACACTTGAGCTTCCAATTTGCATTATGTCCAGACATGTCGTTAAAGGCTTTCCTTCATTCTTTTCTTCTCTTTTATTTATTCATTTGTATCATCATCTAGCTTTTCATGGCACTTTTCCAAAGGTATCTTACGTGGTCTATGCATGTAGTATACCGACATTAGTAACTTCTCCCATTTTCGACTAACGCAAGCGCAATTTCGGCCACGTAATATTTGTTTAACGCTACCCCATGTCTCTTATTCTTCCTGGTATATTTTCATCATCATCATTATTATCATTAACTAAAACAATGTCTATTGCAACTATCTTTTATTTCCTCCTGTTTGCAAAATATTGAAATGCCCATTACTGGACGTAGCGATCTAAAGTTCCCGTTGACTGGAAGTTGCGTTTAGTTAATTTTTATTTAAAAACCAACAAGGCCTCTACAGCTAGGTTAGTCAAGCCCTCTCTCCACTCACATTTGTAAAGTACACAACATCAGCATCCTTATATTGTATTGCCTTTTCATCCACCGATGCTTCAAGACCTCTGTCCCTGGTTTTCCATTTCAACTTCTTACTCGTCCCTTTTTCTTTTCTATTCGTCCTTTTTTTTTTTTTCTTAACTACTATTATTATTATTAACTTAGCTTACTCAGATCATAGTCACTTGTAGAGTTCTTATCCTAGGACAGAAACTTACCTATCATGAGTTGGCTCGCAAGTTCGCTCGCGGAAAGTGACTCGAAGCGAAGACCTTAAATAGCAAAACGGCCACAATGCGGACAAGAATAAGGAATGAAAGACAAGGTCTGATTCTAGTTCAAGAAATTTCCAGTAAGTTCGGATAACGGATCGAAGGTTAACTCAGTTCGCTTTGCGGTGTTGAGATGTTTAATAGAGTTGTTGTGGGAGCTTCTTGTCAGTGAAATGGAGGTCCTCAGGTCTGTTCATAATACTCAGTTGGGTGCTTTTGTGGCCACGAAATGGAAGTGAAGAAAAATAGCAGTTGAGTTAGTGAATAAGTCTTGTTCATGCAGAAAAGCTCAAGGCTAGCTTCCGACGCTTATCTTAGTTCAAGTTTCATCGTCGGAGAATTGTTTGTACGTAGAGGAAGGAGAAGTTCATTAATGGAGCTTTCTGCTCTGTTCTTCGGATACCAATCAAAGAGCTAGATGAAAAGGAAACATGAAGAAGGGGAAAGAAGTCGAGTTAGTTTACGAGTTTCATTTCAAGGAAACAAGCTGAAACTAAAGGAGGCATTCGCCTTACTCGGTTTCGTCGTCGGAGTGCGAGATGACAACTCACGGGCTGCTTTTATTTACTTAGGGATGTTGGCTACAAGGAGGTGTGGCGGATGAGAAGGTGGCTGGGGACGTGACATCGCTGGTTGTGTTGAGGCTAAGGGCTATTGTGTTGTGTCACTTTTCGACAGAAAACGCTGCACCAAGGAGGGGATGAATATGATGAAGCAGCCAATTCGTCGCTTGCGTGATCGAGAAACTCGTATAAGGGTGGCTGCCATATTGTCGAGTTAATGTGTTTGAAGTTCGACGTGGATGGGGCTTTGAGATTTTGAGAGTTTTAAGTGTTTTAATGCATTTGGTTTTTGCAAATGAAGAGGGAGAGTGAGATCTTAAGCAAATTTTGCTTGCCTTAGGAGTGTACTTAGTGTACTCAAGTGATATTGAGTGTGGGTTTTGAAAAAATATAGTACATAGGTGGCAAAACACAGACGCGCGTGAAGTTTGTATTCTAGTTCTCTGTTTAAGATTATTAGTTGGGTCAGTTAAGGATGTGGGTTACTGTTGGATTTTAAAAAAAAGGACAGGAAGCGGGCCTTATAGAAGTTTGTAGGCAGATATTGAGTTGGATGCGTGACGTAAATATGGGCTTCAGCAATGGGCTCTGGAATACTATGCCAATAAGGAATTCAAATTCTTAGGCCTTCTAAAATTCAACTCGGTTATGTCTATCACAATTATCTTCTTATGATTCTTTTAGCTAATATACTTTGTTTCTGTGATTATTATTATTATTATTATTTTTCCCCTTTTTATTTTATGGTGTTCAAGAGTCATATTTTTATGTTAATCTTTAGGTGTTTTCAATATTTCTTATTAAGGAATTAAAATAGATAACAAATTCTCTTTTTTAATATCTCCTAAAATTTCCGGATGTTACAAACCCATCCAATCCAAGCATCTTCTTCTTCAGAGGATGGCTCATCATTTTCCATATTCCATTCATTTCTAGTGTACTAGTATCATTCTTTATAGCAAATACCTAATTCTTATCTTGCAATGTTTCCAAAAAAACTTAAGAGTTCAAATGGAGTGAAGGGTTATAAAAAAATTCCTAATGTTATGGAGAGATGTGAGATAAAAACTTTGTGTTTTTGTTTAATATAATAGATTGTTTAGCGGATGCGTTATGCACCCATGATACGTAAATATACAACAAATTAAAAAGAAATTGTAACTTATAGAAATTAAATAACTTGCATTATTAATTAACTATTATTATAAATTAAGGATATGAGGACCAATAGTGTGTGATATATATATATATATATATTTTAAGGAAAGAAAAGATGGATAATTTGTTTAAATGGATATATTTTAGTAAGAAACAACTTTTTTTTTAGAAGTTACTTAGAGATATAATGCCAAAAGATGGATAATTCTTTACATTATTAACCTTAACCTATTAATGATTTGCTAAGAATTATTAAGCATTCAAGGGTTGAATTAAAAAGTAAAATTAAAATGTTGAAATTCATGATAATATGTAAAGCACTAAAACTTACCTCACTCACTTTAATATTATGGATAAATAAAAATAGTCAATTATAATGATAAGACTAATTAGGTTTTTAATTTTCAGATTTTGAAATGATAACTGTTTTCTTTTTTCTTTTTTCTTGGTAACATAACCATACAATTTTCTTCTTTTATGTCATCATCTTTTTTTTTTCTTTTTTTTTTTTTACTTTTTAAAAATGGGGAGTCATGTATGACCCATTGCTACTTGGTGGCCTTTTTGGTTACTCTAAGGCTAAAAGATAATTAAAAAGTTAAGTTTTTAAATTTGCTACTTTTGCTTTTTTCATTTTCCATATTTTTTAAATTTTTGTTTATTATTCTATTTTAACATATTATTGTTGTTGTTGTATATTTATTTAGTTTCAAAGATTTTACTTTTTAATTTCTCAATTTTTCTTTCTTAGTACTTTATTTATTTTTTGATATTATTTATCTAGTAAAAATATGTAGACCTATAAGATTATGACACTTGTCCCTTCTAATGGAAAAAAGTAATGGAAAATTAATGGAGGACTTGTTTGCTTATGTTTGCAAATATGAAGGGCTGGAGTATAATAAATAAACATTTGAGATTCAAATAGAAAATGCAACAAACTTTGAGGATTAAATTTGCATTTTTTTCATACTTTTTTCAATCAAATACAAAAGTACAAAGGTTAATATATTGTAATGTACCATTATTTAGGCTCACAAAAATTTTGAGATTTAGATGCTTATGATTTGAAGCTCACAAGAATGTGAAGTCTTTTCTTTCCTTCAATTAATTATATGTTATTGTATTTGCAATACTTTCTTTTATTAGTTTATTGAATGGTGTAAGTTGGTAAATTATATATAAATTCCACTATTTAGTTATCTATATTATTAAAGTTGTGCTGTCTTTAGTGTTTTAATATTTCATTTTATTTAGATTTCATCAAACATCCCTTACATACTAAATAATCATTAACAAGCCATCAATGTATTAAGGTTATTATCGTAAAAAACTTTGTATACCAAAAATAGTATATAACTTACAAATCCTCGACCACAAATGGTATCTAAACTAAAAATCTTCCATCAAGATAATAGCTTCTAATTATAGCTCCAATATTTATAAATCTTAATTGTAAACCTTACAAATTTAGGCAATATATTAAATAGAGCTTAAGCCCTCTTAAGATATTCCCAAATATCAACCAACTTAAATCTTAGGACTAAATATATATATATATATATATGAGCATACACCTTAATTTCTTAATCATAAATGAACAATGAAAACCTTAATATGAAGAGTAGAAAACCTTAAATATGATTTCAAAATCCTAAACATAATAAAAATCCTAAACTTGTTGAGACCCTAAATAAAGATTCGAAACCGCAATCCTAAAGTGAATGCTTAAGACCCTAAGCCAAAAGCCATAAACCTAATGCGACCTTAATTGAACTCGAAAGCCTAAGACCTATCTCAAAATAAACTTAATAAATAAAAAAGCCAAAAGCTAAGTTTCAAACTTTTCACTTAGGTTAATTAATCAAGCCTTAACAATTTAAAATATTGGATAGGAGGAAGGGCCTATATGTAAGGCATAGGGCCGGCCATCTTCCTCAACTATTTCCCTCCTATTTCCTTTTCAAATTTTAATATGGTATTAGGATATAATTAGCTAGTTAGGAAAAGCCATTTAAAAGATGATCAAATCCCTAGATTGATGAGACTTAAACCTCTACAAATCTCTAAACAAGACTTACAAAAACTAGTGCTAGCCAAAAAGGGATGTAAAAAGAGATATCCATTGCCTTTCCTCCTAAAAGCTAGCACTGGCTACTCCATTCCAACCTTTCCCTTACCTTCATTTAACTTTGATGAGCCAACCAAGTGGGAAATAAGTTGAGCAAATCCCCATGTGAAGTGATTTAACCTTTCTCTTAGTTAGGCAAGTCTTACCACAAATAAAAAGATGATACAACCAACTTGTCCATCAATCTAAAGGAGGGAAAATGGAGACTTAGCAAGCTACCAAGTCCCTTCCCTAAGCACCGATTATAGAGCTCTAAGAAGGCCATCATTTCAATCTTTTCTCTTAAGGAAACACACCCAAACAACTAGTTATAGGGAGCACAAAGAGCCAATCATCCCACAAGCCAAAGAAAGACCTCCATCAAGCCCTTTGAACCAACCATCAAAACCCCTTACCATATCCTCTTTATTTCCTATATTTCCCACATTAATACCATCTTACTACTCTTAAGTCAAGCACCCTCAACCACCCTTAACAAACATAAGATTCTTCTATACATACATACATAAATCACCCTTCCATCTTTACCCCATTTCACTTCCTCCTCCCATCTACAAGGCTTACCCTTTGAAGCATTACCATATACCCTATGACATCCTCCATATTCCCAAAACTTCCATACAAACAAGGGCATTTGGGATCACCAATAAAGGGCGATTAGTAAGAAGGCATCCATCTCTACTAACGAAGGCATTCTATAAGAGTAGAGCGACAAGGACAAGAGGAGCACCTCCCCTAAGCACCAATTGAGGTTTAAAGTAGTAATATCCTCTAATCCCTAGAAAGTTTTCTAGCACTTTAAGAACTTGTAGCAAGTAAGGATGTTAAGTTACTTATACACTATCTTCTTGTAAGGATTTATCTCTTGTAATGATGGTATTAGTGTAGAAACAACTTATATAGTGTATGAACTCAAACCACTAGAAGTAATAGAATGCTAAGGCTTATAATCTTGATAGAAAATTAAAGGAAGAACCCCATTTAGCTCATGCATCTAGCTACATGTGTAACTTATGGGAGTGCTAGGATGCTATCTTAACAAATCATTAGATGGGAAACTAGCTAAACCTCAACCAAGCATCTATGCGGCAAGTAAATAAGGTTACCTTTGAAAAAAAAAAAAGTTGAAACAAAACCTTAAGGAAAGCCCTTAAGAGCCATGGTTTAAGAATATTAAAAGTTGACCCTAAAGCTTTCTTCATAATAAAATGACAAATAAGGAGTAAAAGCTAAAGAGCACCACATGTTAGTTAGGAAACATGTCAGCTAGTGCCTTAAATGGATTATTAGGGCCAAAAACTATTAAAACAAGTTTAAAAATGGACCTTAAGGTAACAAACCCTAATCAACCAAATCTATAACAAGAAGGATGAGGTCTATAAAAATGTGACAAATTAAGTTTCAAACTCAATCATGTTAATAAGATAGGGATAGAAGGCCTAAGACACATAATCATACAGGAGGACCATAATCAGACCCAAAACCACCCCAAACCTAAGCGGGAGCCATCTTTGGAAGCATCAAAAGATGTCTAAAATAATTAAAAGATCCCATAAAAAAAATGATCCCATATATGGCATAAAGACCCACTTAAGAGCTTATAGAATAAAAAATGGAACCAAAACCAACAATGAACCTAAAACTCTACGAAATTGAGAATTTATGAATAATAAGATCCAAATAATAAGCGAAGGCCCAAAACCAATTAAACCCATCAAATGGAAAACTGATAATAAAAAGCAAAGTCAAGAAGAGCCATAAATGGAGGACTCTCTACTGTTCTGGTCAAATTGCTAGAATTCAAGTCCCATCTTTCCAAATTGACCACACCTTGTGAAAGTACTTGAAAAATGATGAAAATTGACTATGAGATTATAAGAATTAGATTTAAAATAAAAAATTATACGTAATTAAAGAATTTAGCCAAAATAGAAAGAATGCAAGAGTAAGTCATAATAATCAAAAGATAAACTTAGTAATCTAAATAAGATAAAACTCTAAAATGATAAATTCTTATTTTGCTTATTTACTTTGATTAGGTGACATTAACTTCAATGATGACTTTCTACCTTATTAGTATAACTAGTGGATATGGTTGGGTAAGTAACTCTCGATTACTCCATATTTGATTTTGCTTGCAGTTAATGGCACTAAATATCTTCTATATGACAAATTGATGCATATGGGGTTAGAAATATGCATGTATGATGTTACTTGGTTATCGAATGACCTATTATGGCTATAAGAACTTGGAATGCTTGCATGATATATACCTATAAGATTGGTGCTTATGTGTATTGTTGATTAATCGCTTAAATTAATCAACCTAATACCTAATTAGCTAATAATTAAATGAATCATGCATATCATGACATTACATTATACCTATATTGACTACTACCTCACGTAAAAAGTAGGAAAGGACTCACAAAAGTAGGAGCAAGAGCTCTTGAGCATATTATTTTAAAGCATGCTACAGTACCACATTTTATTGAGTCCCTCTTTTGGTCTACGGGCTTATTAGACATTAGGAGATATTAATCGTATAACTAAGGGCCATGTCATGAGATTTTTTCTTACAGTTTGTACATGGACTATAAGAGCCATTACACCACTAAACCTAAGAATTTTTGGATTTTGAATAGTTCATATTATTTTCAAAGTAAAGCATGTAAGTATATATATGAATATGTAAGCATATTGGTGCGATTATGGATAAAAACATAGGTGCTAGAACTCAGTTAATAATTGGTGTCAATTAATAATCTCTAACCCTAACTATAGAGAGTAAAATTATGAGTTATATACAGTTCTAAGCGATTACATGTATTTGTTTGGTATACTGCTTATTTCATGCATTCATATACTTATTAATAATTATTGTTTAACGACATGGAAGGAGGAATTAACTCACCATATAAACTCCATAAATTTAACATTTTAGATAACGAATCGATTTAAACATTATAGGTGATTACTCTAACTCAACAAAGTCAGTAAATTTAAAACTAATTAAAATTATTAACTCGAACATAATATAAAGGATAAAAGCCCTAAAATTTTGCTCGAAACTTAAATCACGTACAAAAACCTTAAATTCAAATTACGCGCAAGTAATCGAAATTGAACTCAAACTTAACAAAAACCTTAAATCTATAACTTTAAACTTATAAAATGAATAAAATATAATATTATTTATTAGTAATATAACTATATTCGATTGTAATTATCGACTAAATTATGTAATCGCATATAAATCTTAACGAAAACGTTGAAATAATTCGTAAATATTTTAAACATAATAGGTACCAATTAAATTAATAAATTTTCATAAAATCTCAAAATTTATTAATAAATACTAATTTTATGATTTTTGTATTTGGAAAAATTAAATATATTTTCATTTTTCTTCCTCCTAATTTTTTTTCTTACTACTACATTGGTCCTCTAGCAGCCCTTGTTTTTTTTTTAAAGCTCATTTAGGTGTTGCATAAAGAAAATGAAGCTCAAAGAAATAATTATATTGTCTTATCTCATTAAATACTTAATCTAGTTAGATTGGTTCCTTTAATTGTCTTATTTGTATTTGCTTCACTTCACCTGCACTTGGAGCACATTTGGAAACCTGGAAATACAAAACAAAAATAGAAAAAAATTCAACACACACACAAACTTAGCAACACACTAAGAAGAAGAAGAAGAAAATAAGGAGATTTTTATTATTCAATCATCTAAAGAAATTAGGTATGTTATTTATTTATTTTTGTACATATATGTATTCTATAATATATATATATATATATGTATAGTGAGTATATATATTTTTTATTTACATGTATCTATGCATGAATATATATGTGTATTATACATAATATATTTATTATATAGTATGTACATGTAGGCATATAATATATATATATATATATACTATGTATTTCCTTACTTAGGTATGTATGTATATGTATATGTGATTAAGTATATATATACATATATATGTATATGTACATAGTATTTTTTAAGATATAACGTATATGCGTAAATGGGTATATACATGTGTATGTACCTAGTATTTATTTTTAGTCTATGATATATAAATGTAAATATGCATATATGATATATATACATGTATTATGTATTTCCATATTTATGTACATATGTATGTATTTAGTATTTTCTTTACATATGTATATATATATATACTTGGTATTTTGATTATATGATATATATATATGTATATGCATATAGTAGGTATATGTATGTATAGACACATTTAGTGTTTTCATTTTATAAAAATTTCTATATATATATGTACATAAATTACTGGACGTGATGTCTAGATATATATATGTATGTATATTATTATTTGTATTTCGTATTTTAGTATATATATATATATATATATGTAATACAACCGTATATATACCTATATATATAAAGTACAAATACGTATATATTATACTCAAACATGTTATATATAATATATAATTAAGATTAAGATAATTTAATACATAAGTATAGTATACGTATAAATATACGTATATGAATAGTATCATATATGTAGAAATACAAGTATATTTAAATAATATATATAATATACTATAATATCAAATTAATGAATAAAGTAATTTAATAAATATATATATAATTGTACCTTAACTTTAGGAGAAAGTTCAGTAAGTAATTAATTTAGAAAATTTAATAAAATATAGTAATAAGTATTAGTATATAAATATACCGTAAAAATACAAGAAATAAGAAAATAATATAAAATTATGGAAAATGCATAAGTATGACATGTGACACTCCCATATGTTGCTACGTCACCACTTAAGTTTAATTTAAGTAATTTTCATAATTAATAATAATAATAAATTAATTAATTATAAAAAATGATAAAGTAGAAAATTTTGAATTAATAAATATTAAATCTAAAAAATAAGTAAAAATGGGTAATTATAGTAAAATAGACATAAAATAAGAAAATTACAAATTATATGACTTAAATAATTATTAAATTATAATTATATTAAGAAAAACTTACAATAATATTTTACAATTATTTAAGTCAAAATGATGGATTTTATGAAATTTTTATATCACGATCAAAATTACGAGTTATAACGTCCAAAATGAATCTCACTATAAGAAAGTACGCTTGAAAATAATCAAAATGGATTCTAAGTTCATAAGAATCCAAACTAAATTCAAAAAGTTATACGTGATTGAAAATTTAAGATAATCTAAGTGAGAGGTTTAAGTCAAACTATATTTATACCATACTTGGGGTATAGTGGAAAACTAGACAAATAATAATAGATATTTAGTTAATTAGAGAACTTAGTTTTTTAGAATACTTATAAGCTTTCTTATTTTTTAGGTAATCCATTATCAAGCCCTAGAATTCTTTAAAATCGAGAAAGTAAGCATTAACCTAGGTAAGGGAATTCTTATGATTTGTTATCTGCTTATTGTTTGTTATTTATGTGTTGCTTGTTAATTGATATCAATTGTTTAGTTGAATGATCGATTGCTTTGTGTACTATCATCCATGTGCTTACTTTCTTAAGTGGGTAAATAAAACTATTTAACTAAAATAATTAATTATATTTGTCGCATATCTATGATCCAATTGGTATATTGATGCTAGCTTTGTAGTTTTTGAGAAATGTATTTTTGAAAATCGTTTTTCTTTTAATCTTAAATATATTATATATGATTTTTGTAAAGGCTTGTAGTGCTCGTGAATGATATTTCTATCGTTAAAACAAAGCTAGTATAGTATCCCCAATTGATTGCGAAACGACTCGCATATTTGTACTCATAGGGCTATAGATATTTGTTGACGGCAAGATGGACTCGCTTTGTATACCTAAAGAGCCTTTGATATATTTGGTGGGCAACCTTAGTTGAGGTCCACCTATATTGATTGTTGATTCTCGAACTAAGGTAATAGTCAAGTAATGTCTAGTGGGACCGTATTCCCAAGCAATCTCATGCGGTTAAGGTGAGATGCTTCATGTAAGTAAGTACGGAGGAAAAATCGACGTATAAACAACATAACTCTACACCTTCCATAGTTCTGAACTCCTATGAATGTGTTGCTAGCATTCATCACGCTTGTATTCAGTTCGTAGGTAGATAGCTTACATGGGTGTTAATAATGATTTATAACTTGCTTGAAAGATAATAATGATAACTTACTTAAAAGATAGTAACAAGGAACGAACTCGCTGAGCCATGGTTTACTTATTCTGCTATAGTTTCTTGTATAGGTTTCTTGTAAGTAAGGATTGAGATAAGTTTAAAGTATAGTACAAACTAGAGATAGGTTTGGCAATGTTAGGGTTGATTTAAAAGTATATAGCAATACAGAAACAATTTATGTAGAGTATATTCATATGATAAAATTATGTAGTATTTCTCGTAAATTAATAAGTTATTTTACCTTATCTTAGCACTTAATAGGGAATATTGATTCTTTGCGGTTCTAATGGACTGTGACTTATCAAATATCCATAACCATAGTCACTATATTTTATAGCTAATTAATTATTTAAAATTAAAAACCTTGTTTAGAGTCCTACAATCTCTAACTTACAAAACGGTTTTTGTATTATAGATACATACGTAATATGAAAATTTTAAGTAATCTTTACGTAATCTTTACTAGACCCCCCTTAGGGTCATGACACATTAAGTGTAAGTTTATACCCTTACATATTTCTTTTGATATAAGGACACCTTTTTGTTGAGTCGAGCTATAATATACCAGAGGTTAGTTACGATCATAGGAGGGTATGTAGGAAGGCTAGTAGGAACGAGTAGACATTTAAGACACATAGCTAAGATTTAGCATCTTCCTTTGAAGCCTTATGTATTATGATATTCAGTAGCATTTGAGACTACTTGTTCTATCTTATTTGTGTTTAAGGGATTTAACATTCCACAGACTTGATTATATTTGTAAATTTAAGTAAATGGTACAATTGACTATTTTGCTATGATATTACTTATCCGAATAACCTGAAGTGACTGGAAATGGAAGTAGCCTTAAATGTTGCATGAAAGAGCGATGATTGACAAGGAGGCTAATCATCGGCTTTTGTACGATGTACAACAATTTACTATGGCTAAGATATTGGTTGAGTCGTATTGTTAGTAATTCTTTCATATCCCTTATATACTAAGAATGTTTTTATTATTTGTTTATTAATATATTCAATTGTGCTAATTTCACAAATGGTTCATCTGCTTTTAAAACTTTAGTAGAAGAAATACCATTGATAATTAAACTGTCATTTATTTATTTAGTGATATGTTTAATTATACTCATTTAACAAATGGTTCATTTACTTATTAAAATTGTAATAGAATGTGAAGTTTATTTCATAAATGGTTACCATTAAAAAAATGGTAATTAAACTATTTTTTATTTATTTGTAATATGTTCAATATGAAGCTAGAGACAAGTTCAAATTGGGTAATGGAAATTATTAAAAATATCAATGTATTATTGGTCTTTACAAAAATTTAATCTTTTACTTTTATAGTAGTGTTGCTATTTAAAGTTTTACTTATGGTTAAATATTTTTTCTTTCCTTACCTAATTCATCTTTTTGCTATTATATTTTTATGCCATTTTTTGCATTTATTAATTTTTAAATGATTCAATAATATTATAGAGAGATCTACTTTGTATCTTTTCTTCTCTTTTTTTTTTCTTCTAAAGTGTTTGTTTAAGAAAAAAATTTTTAAGCATACATATTACGGGTGTGTGATCCGCTAGTAAGCATTTAAGCCAAACTATATATGTCATTACGCTGAACAAAAGGTGTTTTATATTATATACTTATATGAAAAACTTTCATAAATTGCCTATATATCAAAAATATGAATATTGAATAACTTAATTATAAAAGAAAATGAGAGAGAATGAAAATTTTCACATAAACATATGAGAACGATATATGTCATGTTGTCCCTTTTGATGACTTGCTAATACTAACATACTTTTAGTTAATGGATGATAAACTGTTTTTAACATTTCTTGAGTACAATGTCCTAAGTAATTACTTTAGCAGAGGTGCATTTTATATGTACGATGTAATCATAAACGTAACGAAGACTTTATAATAGGTGGTTAGGATACATTGGTTTAAACTATCATTTGAATGCAGTTATTTTATTCATAGAATTTATACTCAATGTTTTATAATATGTATTTTAAGTTTGTCATCTATAAACTTAATGATTTTTTTTTATATTGATTAGCAAAAATTTTTTAGGGGACCAAGAACCATGAATTTAGAAAAGGTTGGTAATTGCTAACATAATATGATGTGATGAACATGAACATGACACAATTACAAAATGAAAATACAACACATAATATAGTACACGACATGAGTAAATAATTACAAAAAATGAACATAATTATCTTTTAGCATAATTATTTTTTATCTCTATTTGATTTCATATATTTTTAACACTGATATTAATTTAACATTAAAAAAAAAATCACAACTCACTTTATAAATTGTCAGCCGTAAATTTAGGTGTTGAACAATGACAATTTTAACGAATTCACAAATAAAGAAAAGAGGTTGTTTAATAGTAACAAATCCTTATTCCATTTGATAAGAGCCGGGAAAAAAAAATCCTCATTCCAAACTACTGAATAAAAAAAAAAAAAAGGAAACAAAGACTAAAAAAGGAAACTAAAATTTTACATTATGTTTGGATAGATTGAAGCTAACATAAATCAAAAGACACAAAAAGAAAATATGTGTTTAGATAGAGAGAAATAAGATGAATCTAATGTAAATGGGTGGAAAGGATTCCAATCAACTTCAAATTTGAAGAGAAATCAATGGAATTAGGAGGAAATAAGGTAAAGTTACCAAAATGCCCTAAACTAAATTAGGGTTGATCTTCTTCTTCCTTGGAAAATAGTCTTCACTGTGTTGCCTATTAAAAAACTCCCTACTTGTTTACTGTTATCCACTATCTACTCTTTTGCTCTCTTATTCTTCTTCTCTCCCTCTTTCTCTCAAAACTCTTGTTCAAATCAATTCCTACTTTTATCTCTCTCTATCGAGGTCCTCTCTATCCCATAGGTTAATAAACATAAAAAGGGCAATTTAGTCAAGCCAAATAAATATTTTTGCGTTTCTATTCATTCCCTTCTCCTTTCACTTTTTACAACCAAACAATAATAAGAATTATATTTTCTCTTATTTCTTTTCCTTCGCATATACTTCCTTCAATTTCTACTTTCCGTGAAGTGCCAAAAATAGTGCTAAGATTCAACAAACCGTTATTTCAGACCGAAGACCGACTCGACTCCGTCAAATGGACTTGGCTATCTTCTCTGCTCAAGCAAACTGACCGACGGAGACTCCCACTCCGGCGAATGCGGCGGCCATGATTGCGCTTCAACTTAACCTAAAAGGCTTGACAGGGCATCAACTAAGATTGTTGACTAGTATTTATAACTTTAAACTATTAGATCGGCTGTCTGCAGAGTTAAATTCAATATAAAATCAAAACAGAAGATCCTGACTTTGAACCCCTCAGGTTAACCTTGTCAATCAGTTGGACGTGGAATTAAATTTAGCAAGCATCATTACAACTTCATGCAATTTCTGTGGGACATAATTAGGAGTCTCCTGATCTAGGAACATAAAAGACAAATGATATCAAGTGAACTAATTAAACATTTCTTTAGATGCAGAGGGAAAACCAAATATAATTGCATCCAAGCTCTTATTGGACATGTGCTCATAGATCAACATGCTTTCTTCCTGGATGCAGCATCCTAGAATCTTCACAAGATTTCTATGCTGAAGCTTGGTAATGTAGGAAGCTTCATTCTTGAACTCATCCATCCCTTGCTTTTAATTAACTGAGAGCTTCTTCCCTGCTATTTTTTGACAACCACCTCTTCTAGTATTCATAATCCCACACTTTATTATCCTGTTTATGTGTAGAATAGACATTTTAAATTTGCTGACCAACAAATATAAAACAGCATCGGATGTAATAAGTTTGAGCTTTTAGATTAGTAGGCTATGGACCAGAAATTTATTGAGTACATCATAACCGATACCTGGCCCCAAGGCAGACATTCTAATGTAGAAATCCTGCCCATTTTCATCAAATTCCTTGATGTCAAGAAGGTCTCAAACCAAAGCAGACATCCACTTCCATTTGGAATGTTTAAAGTAGTATACACCATACAAGAACAGTTTTCTTGCAATTTGTTCTACAATTGTGCAGATTTAAAGTCTTGCTATACCATGAAACCTTCATATCTGGCAATTTAATGTTAGAATACTTCAAAAACTTGTCTTCTCCATATTCCAATTGCTTCTTCCTAACTCATCCATTTGAAAACTTAATTGTTGCCCATTCTTCAAGGTACTTGAGTTCAAACCCCTTCAAACAGCAGCATACAGGTGACTTTCACATTACAGAAAGCATGCGCACCACAGTATGCATAAGAATCACAAAGATCTGTCAGATTGGTAACATAAGTTAACCATCCATGTGTTAGATCATTCCACATCAATCGTTAAACCACACCTGTTGATCTTGTAACTACTGCTGTTTAGAAGCTTATAACAATAGTACATAGCCATCTCATTCAACACAAATCCAAACTTGTAGTATAAGCTTTTGTTTAATTAGGGCCACCAGCAAATCACATACCATTACATGGTCCTGACCGAAACTTGATACCTCTTCCCTCTGTCAATAGTGGTTGCGGAAATCCATTTGGATTAATCCTGAATGCATAAATACCTGGAGATGGATCATCAGAGATACTCCAGGATGTTAGATGCTGATCGAGAACCTGATCTCACATTTCTTCCTAATACCATGCCTGCAAGTAAGTTATTAGTAGGATAATCAAACCTCTGCAAGAGGAAACTATCCAAGTCACCAATCTTCGCATTGTCCCTTGAAAAAAGATTTCATGAATCCAGAAGCTGTGCAACTTGCCTGATTCCAGACCCAAATGAATTGGAAGACCACATTTGACTTCAACTACCATTCTCAAGGATAAGAACTCCCTGGCTAGTAAGCCTTAAAATGAGTGAGGAATCAGTTAAAGGTGACTTTCTATTGGCCACTCATACAACTGTCATTGCAGAGATGTTCCAGTACCATATTCCTAGATACCATTGCAATGAATTACCCAGTCTAAAGAATCCATTTGAAGTTTCCATTATTAGAAATTATAGTCTTGTTATAAGTTAGAAGATATTATCCAGTTATTGTGTTTGGTGTACTGGCAAGTTGTGCTATGTTAAAAGAATAAAAAAATAAAGCAATGATGAAACTCCATTTCACCATGCTATTTTGTCATGCTACTGAGAACTCATAGAGTGAGGGAAAAAAATCAGAAATGGGAACATAAATGAGCAACAGCAGGAATAATAAAAATTAAGTTAACAACATGATCAGCTTTTGTATGTTTTTATTCAAAGACACGTATACATAGGTGGTTTCCATATTAATATAATGCAGGGGTCCATGTGAAAGGAGAAAATAAAAATAAAAGCTACTCATCAATATTAAACAAAATTGGAAGAAGAAGCGTATGCCTGCATGCAAATAAGGGATTTTTTTCCTACTCCAAGCCACTTGTTCAAGACATCAAAGTAGTGCATTTTTCCCATTAGGAAGTGCATCTTTTGCTTCAGCTATACTAACTAGTAATAGAGGAAAGAAGACTAAGAATTATTATATAAAGAAGATGATCACATATTTACAACAAACGGTTTAATAAATATATGACATGTTTGGTCCATAAGGACAACATATAGACATCAGTTTATTCCTTCATTCTTTCCAATCATAAGGGGCACGTTCAACAACCAAATAGTCCCCCCGGATGTCCTTCACTACTCGAATCTCATCATCAAGGTATACAGTTTCAAACCTGCAGAAATTCAAGCAATTATGGTAATTGCTGCCTAAAATATTGAATAAGAAACAATCACAATGTCAAATTTCTAAACAGGATAAGATGATACTCATAATATCAAATGACACTCAAGGATGGATAACACAAGAAAAAGATGTCAAAATGGTATATCGCGAAAAGTAACAACTCAAATGACCAATTAAATGAGAGAGTAGAAACCAACACTTCAACGTACATTATATTTTCACCGAAGACCCAAAAGACAAGGATACATTAGATTGTTGACATGATAAACAAGGTGATGATGATATCAAACTGCACAGACAATTATTACATATAATACACCAAAAACTTAGACTAGTGAATCAGATACATTCAATTGATGTGGCTTTCCCAATCAATAAGTTGTCCCTATCTCCTTCAAAAGGAAGTTTATTGTCCTAAATAATTTGTTTATGCTTCCTAATGATCGGTACTCCAAATATGAATATTTTAACCACGTGAATAATATGTTGTCTCGCACATTAATGGCATTTGGCTTTAATAAACTCAGCTTCCTCACTATTATCCACATTCAATCATTCTTTTGCTCCATTACTTGTGTTTTATTCCACAAAGAGGTGTACTTGATTCAAATCAATCACTTTGACTGACTATTTTTACGTATATTATAAGTAAAAAAGTAATAGGAACTAGAATGAAAAGTGCAGTAGCAATAAATGTGAGAACATTTACTTCCATAATCTCATTGTTTTTAATTTGGCAATAACTTGAGATTCAATCCCATAAATCTATGATTTCTCATCTTCCCATAGCTTCTTACTTCTTCTTTGCTCTTCTCTCTATGCTTCTAGGAAGTATATCAATTTAACATATAGGCTCATTATTTTTCTGGCTAAGAGAATACAATAACAGTAGATTTCCATTGCTAGAGGAGAAAAATCTTGAAGCTCACTAAGTGACAACATATTTCCATGCTTATTCCATGAGTTGTGTCATTCAAACACTATTATACACTTACAAATGGGCACCCAGCTAACAAGGATATCCCTCACTTGCACAAGCAACTGCATCGTTTACTCCCAAAAATTAGGTCATTTAGCATTTCCTCCACCATAAATATACTTTATTTTGTTTGTCAGGAGCCTCAAAGTTCTCTACATATCAAAAGCAATGGCATATCCTGCCAATTGATGTTTTATGCATAGGAGCATGAACTCTTTGTCAAAGACTTACATTAAGTTGAACCTTAGAATGCAAGCTTATCTTGCATTCTATATGATTGCATGAGTATAGTAGCCAACTTGTAACTGAGAGGCTTCTCATGCAACTTCAGTAGATACGATCCCACTCAGACGTGCACTAAGATCCAGTAAATTGCACAGCAATATGGTCATGGGAGAAAACAAAGTATGTGCCATGAATTTAATGTTGAAGCTTAAGCCAGTCCATTCTAGTGGTTCAAGAGCAGCCCTTGGAGTAATCTCTCAGTTACACTCAATCCTTTCGTATCAGACTCCAGCAGTTCCCTTTCATAATTAGATTTTCGCTTGATATAACTAACATGCACCCCACATATATCAATAGCATACTGTGCCATGACGATCTAAGACAATAACGAGTTTGCAAATATGGAAAATCTCTCTGTGCATAAAAGCAGTTCAAATGAATGGAGGCTATAACACCAGAGTTGCTTCTATGTTTTGGTTCATGATTGTGCCCTTCAAAACCATCGAATATTCTTGAAAAGGAAACTATATGCGTGAGAAGATTTTGGACGGTGCCAAGGATCACATTCTTTAAGAAGAGTGCATTGAGATCATGATAAAAGAACTTACCACCCCTGACCAAAAGGAGGTAGTGGAATTTCCCAGTTCTCACCTCGTAGAACCGCACTTGTAAACCTGACACACGCACAAAAAACAAAAAACCACGACAGAAATCTTTTAGCCTTGAATGATCGGCCATTACTATATCAAATAGAATCCATTTCAATATCTGAATCAATCATTGAATCTGCTTTCTAAGGAAATGAGTACATTTTTCCCTAAGAATTAAGCTCACGACTCCTAAGTTACATAGTAAATTCAGTGGTAAATGGAGGAATTATATAATTAAAAGATCAAAATGGAGATTGATGCATCAAAATTCAAGACAGCAACAAACCTGAAGTTAACTCTCTGTGCAGAAGCAACTTCAATCGCAGATCTCACAAAGAAAACTCCATGAGGGGGGAAAGTAATGACATTATTGAGACTATTCTTCTCGACATCTATCACCTGCAACACATCACCTGCCTGTGTCCCGAACCACTTGGCATTCTCGATTATGTAAAGCTGTTCCTTCTCGGTCGTCCAAAGGAGTCTCCACGTGGCGGAAAGTGATTGGCCTGTGGTTACGGTATCATGACCGACAAGGGCAATATCGTCTATGGATCGGATGATGGAGGAGAGAGCCTTGGGGTCTTTCTGGGTCTTGAGGCCGCGTTCTTGATCGGAGATGAGAGATAGAAGGCGTTGCTTGGGAGAAACTGAAGTGAAGAGAGAAGGAGATGGTGAAGAAGATGAACAGGTGATTTTGGTAAGTGTGGTGGAGAGTGAAGAATGCGCGGGAAAGGAGGAGGCCAACATCATGATTTAGTGGCACTGTGCAAACTCAAAGGGTTTTTTCTGGTTGGTCTTCTTCTTGCTTTTGTGGTCGTCAAATGACCGTTACTATTACTGAGTTTGATACCACACAACGGTTTCTCTCTCTTTGATTTTAAGGAAATTAATTATTTATTTTCCTTCCATGAAGATGAATTTGCCACCGAAAACCACATTTAAGAAATACATTTTATTCTGGAGCATTCTTGAAATACCAGCATGCTCACTCGGAGGAAATGGATATTCTCCTTATTGCTAATGGGAGTGTTATTATAATGTTTATTTCGATTTAGATGCTTCATAATACGAATTTTTAAGAATTCTTATTATATGAAAGTATGCAATACAAATTCTTAACATGACCTTATGAATTCCAACTCCAAACCTTTGCTTACAAAAAGTAACCCCATCTAAATTTGATTATTACACCATTTTACCCCTTTAATAAAACTCCATCCACCCTTATCAAAAATTAAAAACGCTTCTCCATGAACCTTAATCACCCCATCGAGACCCTCCCTTCATCTCCTCCTCATGACAAACTATAATAAACCCTTCCCCCTATGTCCCAACCTAAGCATAGGAATGGCACACCATTAGCATAAGCAAAAGGTTATATGCCTATCTCTCAACCAAAACCTTATAGAATGTTGGAGAAGAAGTCGTATTGTGGCGTGGATTTAAGCAAAATTGGTTCGAACACAATGTATGGTCTAGTCAACTTATTTGAGAGTAACTATCGAGGGCTAATTTACTCAAACTCTTTGTGATTTTTTTTTTATTTTTCTTTGAATGCTTGCTTTTTCTATAACTAGATCTACATTTTCATCCAAAAAATTTAACAAGACAGTGTTGTTAATATGGTGACATACCTTTGGTTGTTGCATGTCATTGCAATTTTGTTTCACTTGTGTACTACGATTGAATAAGTTAGAACGCCTTCTTAGCTTATTTTCATCTACTATTATGTGCTTTTCTATATTGGTGTTGCGTCAATATTTTGATGTTGTCAACTGCTGCATACGAAATTTTTCCTTTGAATTAGGCATGAATAAATGTTTTTGAAGTAAAGAACAAAGAAATAATTCTTGCTTATGTGGAAAACCTTACTCAAACTCAGTTTGATTTTTTCATAATTTGCACAGACATTCATTACGCGTTAAGATTGCCCATTAGGAAGGTTTAATATTCCATAGCATCCGTTTTGTATGAAAAGTTAAGATGGTTATTAAAACTCGTAAAACAACCTGAGCTAGGATCACTTGAAATGGTTAGAGATGGATCTTATCATTAAACTTGGACATGAATTTTAATGGGAGATATTTCATTTCATGTTCCTTTGTAGGGGTAAGACGTAAGGTAAGATTAATATATGTTTCATGTATGAGCGGCCTGAATTGACAACTATTCAATATAATACGTATAGAACCATGGTAGCTGTAGTTGAAATAAAAGAAATAATTAAGTATTCTATTTCATCTATAAGGAGCCCGAAACTACGAACATAAATATAAAGCAATGGTTATATCTACTAATGTTCTTTGTAAATCAAACTAAATGATCATAAGTTTCAATTCTTAAGTCATCATTTTATTACTGCCTCCAATGAAATGTTCCATCAATTTGATTTCAATTAGAGTCATAGTTAACAACTAAAGATGAGCATTTACATCAAATATCCAATAATCTAATGAGATATTTAATTTTAGTTCATTAGATCTTAGCACTATAGCATGTAAATCTTTTTTCAAAGATGCTTCCACATGTTTCATAAATATACCCTTACGTTGTAGAGTACCCCAGTCCCTGCTTTGTTAGATCGGATTCAAATGTTGTCAAATAAAGATTTGAACTTGCTAATGTCATCTTAATTTGGTTCTCCCCATGAATTCGATACAAGCATCCCAATTAGCCAAACTTTTAATTTTTTAAATTTCAAGTTCCTCTCGATCACTTTAGTATAAGTGTTTCATAGAAACGTCATTTATTTAATGGGTTGTATGGCTACTATTAACTCACAATCATATTATAACATGAAGGAATGCTTACTCGATTTTTAAGGGCCTTTTTTTCAGTTATGGATTAGTTAAGCTTTCATGAGAATGAAATGCAAAGGAAAAAGAAAATTGCTTACTTCTTAATAGCCTTATGGATTGAATATTGTATCATTGCTTATCAGTTAATGTACCATATTTATGATTTGGCCTTGCATTCGTGCCACCCTCGAGTTCGATCCTACAAATTGAATTTATACCAATATCGCGATTATATTAAGAGACTTGTTCATAGTAACGACATAACATGTATTGAGCAACTTAAAGTAGATAGGCATACATTTAGTAGGTTATGTGAAATGTTGGAAAGTGTGGGAAGGTTGAGGACCACAAAGAACTTGCTCATAGACGAGCAAGTTGCTATGTTCTTGCACATTCTTGCACATCACCAGAAGAATAAAGTAATTAAGCATAACTTTAAGTGCACCGATGCTACCATCAATCGATATTTCCATGCCATGCCACTCTTCACCTTAGTAGACTCCTGCTTAAGAAGCCTGAACTAGTTGGAGACAACTATGTAGATAGCCAATGGAGATTTTTCAAGGTATAATGTTAACCTTCCTCCTATAGTGTTAATTTTTTTTTTCCCTACATGGTTTCCTATAATGAACATTTGCCTTAGCAACTAACGATTTTCTCTTATTATGCTTTATGCAAAATTGCTTAGGTGCTATAAATGGTACACATATCTCCATAAAAGTGCCTGTGAAGGATAAACCTAGATATAAAACTTGAAAGAACGAGATTGTGACAAACATCTTAGGTGTCTGTACTTTGGAAATGCTATTCATTTATGTGTTGCCAGGCTAAGAAGGATCTATAGCAGATAGTAGAATCCTTCGGAATGCTATTACCAGGAGGAATGGTCTAAAGGTGCCTTAAGGTATGATGTATTCCTTCAAGTATAGTGCATGTTTCCTTGACACACGACAAATCATGCCCCAATTTAAGATCTAACCTAACTTACTGATTATTTCAAGATACTACTACTTAGTCAATGGAAGCTACCTTAACTGTGACGATTTCCTTGCACCTTTTAGGGGACAGCAGTATTACTTGAATGAGTGGTATCAAAGTTAATAACTGCAATCCTTGAAGGAGATATTCAACTTACGCCATACATTGGCTAGGAATGTCATACAGAGGTGCTTCGATTTTCTTAAGATGAGGTGGGGTATCTTAAGATGCCTATCCTTTTACCCTGTGTGGATTTATAATTGGGTAATTTTAGTGTGTTGCCTACTTCACAACTTCGTAAGAATTAAGATGGCATCTAATCCCTTAGAAGATCAGTTGGATGCCACAACCAAAAATGCGAGTGAGGCAACCGAAGACTTGATCTTGACTTTAAGGAACAATGACGTATGGTCTCGTTGGAGGATGCAATTTACCATTGATATGTACAATGAGTGGCGTGCTACTAAACGTAGTTCTAGTTGACTTTGCTTTACCATGCATTGTATTTCCTTTTAATGACTTTGTTTGGTACTTTATTATCGGTTTCATTGTAAGGACATATGGTGACAGTTGCAAACACTTTTGCGAAACTTTGTTATGTATTATGGAAACTTAACTTTAGTGGTAATATAAGTTCATAACATTAACTACACTATATTATTTTACCCACCATCCTACCATGCCTACTTGCGATAGCCATGTTGTTTGTTTATAGTTGCATTGAGGTGATCTTGCTTGCTATATGGTATGTATCCCCTAAGTTTTACCTTTTTACTTTGTTAAATTTGAGACTCTAGCAAATGACACACAAGGATAACCCTATCTTCCTTTCTTTCTCTAGTTTAGCAAGCATGGAGGAAGTCTAATTTGTAACTACACAAGTTAAGACAAGTAGCGATTGCAAGAGGAAATGGAATATTGTAGAGGATAGGGCCTTAGTTGCAGCAATGTTGGAGTTGTATGAAATTGGGACACATAATGCTGACACTATGAAATCGGGACACATAACGTTGACACTATTTTCCACAATGGATACTTATATGAGTTGGAGAAAATGATAGAGGCAAAGTTGCCTAACCATGTTCTGAAGGCTAGGCCATACATTGAATCTCGAATCTGGACATTTTGAAGGCTAGGTCAGACATTGAATCCTGTATCTGGACATTGACAAAGGATTGGAGCATAGTATATAACATGGTGTATGGAAGGTATACCGATGGCTTTAGATGGGATGATAACAAAAAGATGGTTGTTGTTAAGAAGGAAGTGTAGGATGCTTACCTGGAGGTATGTCACTTCGCTTTATACCTCATTTATGACATATTACAACACGTAAGTTCGGTGATACAAATTCTTTATGATTGTACAATGCTAGGATTTATCCCCTACTAAAGAATACAATCTTTCGTATTAGTTCATGTCATTTACCTACATGTAATTTAATTTATCTAAGTCGTTAGTTATGTAAGTTCCATTTTATTTTGATGTTATTTTTTGAAGGATTAGCTACAAGCCTTAACATAGGCATTCCATAGTTTGATGATGAGAGGTAACAATAGGAGATAGCAACCAATAATGGTGGCCAAGTTGTCATTCAAAATGCTTGATAGAAATCATCTCCTTGTTTTTTAATATAATATTTTTATTCAAATGGAAATTGATTATGTTCCTTAACATATTTGATATTTTGAAGATTTGGAAAATGGTTTTCTTGAAAATTTCACCCACAAGCAATATAAGTTTCCCTTCCATAATCTACTTGTTATGGCTATATCTAATCTTATTTATGTGAACAATAAGTATTGAGCGCGTATTCTTTCAAGATGTAATTGATATCAATTAATAACTAATTTTCTTTGTAGCACTAGTTGATGTGATTTATACTAGTATATCTCTTATTATCGATAATATTAATTTTACAATTTCAGTTATTTTTTTCCCTTTATATGAAACTAATTATCCTCTGTGATGGTGTTGCCCGATTTCTTCCATACAAATAGTCCAGGACCTTTATTCCATGAACTGAAAAATGATATATTTTTCATTATGAACCGTATATGCTTTTATTTATATCATAATGCATTGCTAAAGATGCCATATTAAGGAGCACAATCTAGGGATAATGAAATAAAAAATCAAACTTGGAAGAGGTCGTAATGAATTGGACAATTTTTTATGCATTTTGTAATAAAAGAGAAAGCCTTCTAAGACTAACACAAGTTATGGTGCAAATTATGCCTTCATTGCAACTAATAAAAGCTGTTAATTGTAAAACCATAGTTTCATATATATTCTAAAGTTGAATCGGGGGTATGATTTGATAAGTAAGATTGTAGTATATTTACCTTATAGGAAGTTAAACTTGTTGTGAGTTGATATGTGGACATCCACTTCCCTTTATGTCTATTTTTTTTTTCTTTAGAGCTACGAAAACTCAGCTCCATTCATGACTCGAAGCTTCCCGTTCCTTACAGAGCTTGTAATAATTGATTGAAAAGATTGTGCAAACGGCGCTGATTCCCAGATGATAGAAGATGTCTTCGAGGAGATAGATAGAGAACAAGCCAATATGTTGTTGCTTGATGATGAGTTGCCTCCAATGGAGGAGGCTGATGAAGTCTCAATCCACCAAAGTGCTACTCAGAGTAATTCCAAGAGGAAACGAGCCTCACATAGGGATGACAAAACTTGCAAGTCCTCTTCTTGCTTGAGGAGCTTTGAGACTGGTATGAGTGACATGAAGGTCTTCATACAAAATATGGTCTAGCAGCTGACAACTAATAAGACTACTACGAAGATGGAGGAGTTGACAAATTTTCTAGAAAGCATTGAAGGTTTGACCGAAGATGAAGTGGATGAAGCACTAATGAAGCTCCCAGAGAAGTCGTACAATGTTTCGATATTATATAAGCTACAACCAGCAAGGTGCTTGAGTTATGTGCGAAGGCTCCTTCAGTACATTTGACTTAGATGGGAAGGGTCTGTTGTTTTTTTTTTTTCTTTTTTGGCTAGTAACATATATGGCACCATGCTAGTTAATTTATATCAGTGACGCTCCGGTTGCAACATGGCTAATTATATGTAGACACACTTTTGAGTGGATCAGTAGATATATGTGTTAAAGTAGCCCCATATTAACTAAGTATGTGATATAAAACTACGTCTAAGTCATGCTTCTAGTGTATATTATGTAGGGTTGACTGTAATACTTGTCGTGTACTAACTTTTGATGCTGATCAACTGTATATATATGTGGTTTGTATGTTGCTAAACTTTACCTGGAAGGATATCTGTAATGTGAAACTTTGTTGCACATAGAATTATAGCAACATGGACATCTATTTTATATAGCTCAAGTTCCATACAAATAGTCCCCCTTTCAATTTGTTTTTTATTTTTCACTCGTAAGGTGGATTTTTTCTATATATCTTATTCGACAGGAAATGGGTGGATTTGATATTTATGTTTACGGTTGTTTATGGTGTTCGGTAGGCTTATTCCTTTAATTGCTGCAACATCTGCCTTACTGAGCTGCAATAGACAACCATACCTTGCTAATGGTATGAAATGCATTTAAATCATGTCATAGGTTTGTCTTCGTAGTGGATTTCAATTTTACGTTAAAGCACAAACCACATGTCAAATCCCTAGTATATATATATACAACTTCACATTGTAAATTTTAAGACCAATTCCAACATAGGTTTTTTATGGAAGTAAGGTTATACCATTATATCAAAACATGATATCCACAATTTAATTTGTACGAAACTATTCATTATCAAGAGTTTTAGAAACCATGTGTATCCATATTACTTAAAGGCTATAGGTAATTTAACAACTCCATTACTTTCATGTTAAGCCGTGTACCCAAAGTGACATCCAAATATTCCTTTATTTTTGGAATGAGAAGTACGGCAAATTGCGATTCACCAATTGCAAATCTATGCTCTTTACATAAATTCTTCTTGAGAGGTTGAGAATCCATTCCATGGAATGATGCATCTTGAATTATAGCTAGGAGAAAATGATGTTGCTGTACTAATATTTGAAGAAAAAAAAAACAAAAGAGGATAAAAAATGAAAAAAAAAATAACATAAAGGTAGATGAACTAATTACAAATCTGTTCAATTTTCAACTTATGCCCCTAGACTTTCAAAAGGCTAGTAAGGTTTGTTGAGGAAGGGCAAAAATGATGATAATCGGTGAGGTAGCAAAAGTTAAAATGACAATTAAAGCTGAGACAACTAGATACAATTGGCTAGTACAGAGCATAGACTCTCTCATACATGATGCTCGCAGTTTAGTAAGCTTGCTACACCAATCATAAAAAAAAGGAAAAAAGCATTTGCAATAATAAAACAACAGTTGCATACACTAAGGTCAATTAAATTAAACATGTATGTTACATATATTTTTCCTAGTATATGTAGCATGAACCTTATAAGATGACAATGAACTTATGGTAGATATCAATATATCTCTCTATTTACATCCTTTCTATTATGTAAAATTATAACTAACGACATAGCAGCATCAGTGATCCATGAAATACACAACATAATTTGGACTTTCCTATTCCAATATTTCTTGTCCTCACACAAGGAGCGTAATTCCTTTTTCATCATGCATTCAAAGTGCAAATCATTCTCAAATTTTGTCAATACTTCCTAATGATCCCTTCTCTCTCTCTCAAGTTGTTGTTCTAATTTATCAATCCGTTGTATAACCTTCTTTGCAAACTTATGTCCATATACATACATTGTAGGATCAATCCATTCAAAGAAGTTATAGCTATCTCCATCCTAGAAAGGTCTTACAACTTTACGTTAATGTACGTTGTATAACATATAACTATACAATGCATAAGCAAACATTAATTGAGAAATATATCTTACCCACTACTTAGGGCATCCATAAAATTTTCATCCAAATGATTCTACCTTCTAGGATAATACCACTACAACTACTTTCCCATACCAACACTCTAGCCTTTTGCACATCGAGTTCATAGATCCAATTGAGCCCAAGGCACTACACACCTTATATGCTTGCATGGAAAACAAATTTAATAGGTAATCAAATTACTATATGTTCATTTTAACTTTAGGTATAGACGTAGTATTTGATAATGGAGGGGATGCCTCTAGCAAATCATTTGAAACACATTCTATATTATTAGTTGAGAAGACTGAAGAAGATTACAATCATAAGATGTTATGTTAGAGAAAACATTTTAAAGTTGTTTAATATCAATAAATCAAGGTATACTTTATGAGCAAAGCTAATATCTATGGCATACGGGAGAATAATGTTAAACCCTAGCATATGAGAGTCACCTATAGCCGATTTGTTACCCATTTATCCCATAAGGACCTTGAATGCCAAAATAATGGTCCTGTGTCGCTTCTTATGAACTTTTTAAGTTTAATGGTACCTTTGGTCAGTCTACAACTTGCAAGCTTATTTCATTTTAAGAGTAGACATATGTTACATATCAAGCCATTGTCCCAACTTCGTGACCCAATTATATGCCCATCTTTAATTGGTTCATAATTGTGTATCCTATCACACTAAGAATAGACATCCCATGGCTCAATCCAACCTAGCCACGACATCTCAACTTTCCAGTCCACTTAAATGATCACTATCAATTTGTCCATAAACACTTATTATAGAAAACATTACAACTAGATGTCCCTTCATACGCATAACCAAATATCAAACAACATTAAAAAAAAAAGTGCAATTGAGGCCTAACCTAAGCATATTCTATTTCCATTGTATACAACTGTATAATGTAAGGCTATTTTACAAACACAACTAATCAAGTAGTATAAAGAGTGTTGATTGCTCACTTGTGTAAGCCCCAAAGTTTAGCCAAGTAACCGTAGGATTGAATTTAGAACCCAAGGTTTAGGGCGATCGGCTAAAAGATCCGATCACACCCAAATTATAAACTATTGAGAGAAATATTAGTAAAAATGACCCCGTAAACTTAAATTTAAGAAAACAAATAGCAAAATAGGAGACTATAAAATTTTCAAATTTTAAGCATAATAATTGCTAATTACCGAAAAGGTAAAAAGTGTAATATAATAACCAATAAATTATTAGAGATAGATTATATGTATACTAAAACTTTTAGAATGACCAAAATAATATTTAGGAATGTTCACGTGTACCCTACATGTATTTACGTGTAGATAAAAATACGCGTAATTACAAAAATTGGCCGAAAACTAAGTAAATAATTAAAGAAAAATATAAAATAATTATGGAAAAATAAGAAAAAAATCATAAGATGATAAGATGAATCAAGATAAGGTCGTGGCAGGTCCAAAGCTGCAAAATAAAAATTATCCAATAAAAATTGAACAACACAAAAGCCAAAAATTAAGGAATTTGGACAAAGTCTTGTCAAATTAATGCATATTAATTATAGAAAATGTCTATAAATAGGGAAAAAATTTACAGAGCTCATTTGGACAGTTTGGAAAGTGAGAAAATTAGGGAGAGTCGAAAATTCGAGAGAAAATCCAGAAAATAAAAAAAAAAAAAAACTATGCAGTTAAGGGTTTTAAAAGGAACCCACACCATACGAGGAGCTGGGAGTGGACGGCCACCACCAATACACGGTGGTGGCAGCGCCCAGGCCGGCCGACAAGGACATGGCGGCCCGCGGTGGCCGGAGCCACCAAAACCGGTGAGTCCAAATTCTAGCCCGATTCTTGTGAAATTTTGTAAAAATAGTAAATATAATTAGAAAATTATGAATTTTGTTATTCTGGGATATTTTTGTATGTAGTTTGTAGAAAAAATATTATTTATATGAAAACATGTCCCGTAATATAGGGTACTTAAGAAATCATGCAAAACCGAGCACATTTCGGTTTAGAAATAAATGACCTTAGGAGTGTAGTTTGAAGCTCAATTTTTTTCTGTAGGATGCTCATGTGATATAGAACAGTGCTATGAAGCCATTTTTTTAAATTTAATTTTTGAAATTTTTAAGTTAATTTTTAGCCCTAAAATAATGGGAAATTGGGTAATTTGGAGTTAATTAGGTGATTAGGATATTAATTATTGATTTAGATAGTAATTAGATGTTTAGGGATGTTAATCTCTGATGTGGAAACCTGATCCTAGTGTATGGAGTGTTAAGTATAAGTAATGAAAGTGTTATGTGGTAAATGTAGAAAATTAAGAATATGTAGAATTAAAAATTAATAAATATGGAAAAATTAGGTTTAATTAGATAATAATATAATAAAAATTAGAACATAACAAATCTGAAACAAAATTCAATTTTAGGTAATTAGATGAAAAATGTAAAAATTTCTCACAACATGAGTAAATTCGGTACACTAATACGGATTTAAGTGTACCGGATGGAATAAAATGCGAACTAGGGATAGTAATCGTATTTAAGAGATCGGGAAGTAATGTGATTAATTTCACATTATGGGTTGAAACGGATTTCGAGGGTTGGAATCTAAAACAGTACTTAGAAATCGAACTAAAAACCTAATTTAGAAATCGAACTAAAAACGTAATTTAGAAATCGATGCGAAAACCGAACCTGAACCTAACCCCAAACCTAAAATAATTATAAAAGACTTAATACCTAAATAATTAGGTATATTTAACCTTAAACAAAACCTAACAATAAGCGTTATCGGATAAAATGAACTTATAATATTATATGAAATACTGAAACTACGTTCGTGTTATAGGGATGATCGGCGATGGCCTGAGCAAATCGAACCTCGAGTGAGTGAGCGAGGAGTCGAGGTAAGTTGGGATTAATACGATGCTGTATTTTGGAGGCTTAAGATTATGCTTGGTTGTGCTTGTTAGATAGAGAATGTGCATGTGCTTGATTATGGATGATGTTATGATTCTGTTTGTTGCTCTGGCACATATTGTATGACTTGTATGAAAGGACTGATCACCCTAAACTGGACTTAATTAAATATCCGACCAGTAATCATAATCGGACATGCATGGCAACCCGTTAGGGGAACTTAGGACTCTCCGGCCAAATACCGACCCCTTCGGAAGGGATAGCGCAGGATTGCAAAATGGTCCCTTCTTCATCCTCAGTCGAACTAAGTGACAGGAGAGGAGGTCGCGGCGAGGGTGAAGACAGTGGTTCGAAGGTAGTCACGGGAGGAGCAAGGTCTCCATTACACAAGCCTGGGTTTGGTCGTGAGCTGTTGCATTAACGGCAACTCCTCAACCCGGATTAGAGCGGGCGTAATTTCTCTAATTTCACGATGGGCCGGACAACGTCGTGCGATGGCATTTGCTTGCACATGCATTGCACCTAATAAGTGATTGAAAACCTTGTTGTGTGTATGGTATAGTTTTAAGTCCTCCGTCCTAACTTACTGAGCTGTGGTTGCTCACATCCCTATAGACATCGTGCAGGTGCTGGCTAAGAAGCGGCAACAACTACTCTGAAGCTAGCAACTGCTGGATCCTGGGGAATGAGGAAAAACATTGAAGAATCAAAACATGTTTTACTTTTCATTTCTGATTAATGTAATAACTGAATTATAGTGACTATACATAACTTTTCTCACTTTCTTAAATGATTTGTTTAAATTACAAATTGTCTACTTCAAAGCGGGTTAGTCGTGGACGCCTTGTGTAGATCAGGTCTAAGATAGCGGTTGTAAAGCCAACTTCTATCTTAGGGCGGTTTACACGGCGGGGGCTGTTACGACCCTACCGCTTCGGGGCGTGACAACTTGGAACAAGTTAATTAAGCCTCAATCTAAGCTCTATTTACCTAGAACCCAATTAACACATAATCAAGAGTATAATATAAATATAGGGAGCATAGGTGACCTACTTAGAAGGTTTGCCTGATCAAACCTTGTTAAAAGGTGTATGTCTTCCAAAGGATCAGGTTAATCTAAATCATGTAACTATTTATTATTGGAAAAATTTCTACATAAGAGAATTTTAATGGAATGATTACTGAACATGATTGGAGAGACTTTTGTAGACTATTAGAAAAGGTGGAGGGCTTGCATATAAAAGTTAATATGTGATTGACTAAAAAAAAAAAAAAAACAAAAGCAAGAACGTATGAACATTTGATCAGAAAAGTTTATCTATTAGAGGTTTAACTACAAAGGTTACCAAAAGGTGGATGACTAGTTTTGAATTTCCTATTTCTGATATCGACATTGATTGTATATAGGATTGAAAAATGATATGTTATATAACAAATCATTATGCTTCTTCCCTTTAAAGAAATAAGATACTAATGTTGCTTATTGCTTTCACAAAGTTAGATTAACTAATCTCAAGATGCCATAATCTTGTAATCATGAAAGTAGAACATATAGGTAAATATGGAGTTTGGTAAACCATTGTTCATTTTTCAAGTTGACTTACGAAGATGATTGGATTGGATATTCTTCTTTCGTAAAATATCATTATTGTTTCTAATCTTCAAGATAATCTTTGATGACTTGCATAAAAGTTGGCTATATACATAGGAATAATTTTATGATCTCAAAAGCAAGAAATTTACACTCATGAGAAACTACATACATTGAAGAACCATAGACTTGGTTGGAATCCTTATAGAAGAAAATGGTATGAGAATATGATGCTTGTCAAGCTTAAATGGAGATTTGTAGACCTGTATTGCCCCAGTGGGAAGGATAAAGTAGCTCAGCAAATGAAGGATAAGGGCTTCTTCTTTCTTGTTATCTTGGGCGTATATAGTTGGATGTAGTTTCATACACCAGTAAATCACTCATGTTTACTTTCCTATCAATAGTTTGTTTTTTTTTTAAAGGAGTTTTTTAACTTAGCGTTGATGAAAATATATTACTAACTAGATTTCTTTCCCCCTTTACTAAATGCGTAGGACTCCCACATTTCAAATGGTGGCGAATGTTTAGGAAAACCATGTAGTGGAAGAGATCCACAGACCAATTTTTACTTAGCTATGATCAATATTTCTGGTATTTGTAAATTTACAAATCTATTCCTTCTCACAACAGTGGTAAAAATAGAATTTTTAATATATTTCATGCAAGACTAAATGGTTGTAGTCCAAAATGTAGTGTAAATTAGGAAAGCATCATATTACAATAATGATCATGCATGGTATTTGTACACTTAACTAAAGTAAAGTTACATACTGTAAATGTGCATTGCAAAATGGAAAAAAATACACAAAAATATGGCATTGAGAAGAAAGAAATTCTAATTTTTAGCCAAATTTAGTAAGTTTATACTATTATGAGGTTATACTATCTATATTATTATGAAGTTATGTCTATCTTTGTAATTTATCGATTTAATAACTCATTTGAGAGAACTTAGTTTACTTATCTTCGAAGGCATATGACCAATAAGTTTCTTTTATAATGAAATAATCTCAAGATTGGTACAATTCCATTTCTCTCTTGGGATGGATCCTCCAATTTGTTTTTGAATTTGGTTGTCCTGCTTGATTATCAAAATGCAATAACAGTAGAAAAGTCAAGAAAATGCAATCCCATAAATAATTGCTATGCATCCATAAAACATTCATTGATTTTTTAAACTAATAATATTAGCCATAGAATCTCACTTTGTAGCCTTTTTCTATCAATTAAACAATAAAAGCACAGAAAAAAAGTGATACACAATTAGTTTTAAGTTGTAGCTTCATTATTTAGGCACGTACTGGTAGCTTGATTTAATATGAATATTATAATGTAAATAGATCCCAATTATGTAGAGGATAGTACTGGAGGTCCTCATGTGGAGAATAGTTCTCAATATTATAATGTGACTGTAGGAATTCTCCCAAAAATGGATAAAGTTGAATATGAATGACATAGCTTCTCTTTTTACTAGCTTTTCTTAAGCATGATCTACTTTGATGCTACTATGAGAAAACCTCCAACAAATGGTTTCAATTTATGCATTTGGATGTAGGCAACCTTTAGATTATCAGGAACCATCAATGAGTCCAATAAAGGGATTGCGATTATAGACATCAAAAGACATTTGCACCTAGCTATTTCCTAAGCATACATATAGTACTTTTAATGTAATGGCATCCATGAAGGCATTGTTAGCAATGACATCTTACTAGGTCCTTAATGACTTACAAAAAGTTTCTTTCTCATTAAATGGGTAGAAATTATACATTTATTGCCTAGTGTAGTTTGCATAAGGCTTAACCTACTCATTAATCAAATATCTTAAGCTAAAGAACCTTCTAAAGCCCATTATTAACATTATTTGACAAAGAAAACAAACTTGAATAGCAGATATAACTGATGTCACCATCAACAACTCTAGGTCAAAACCCAAACCTTAGAAAATAGAGCTTCAATTTAGAATGTTTCTTTAATAGATATGAAAAATAGAATGAAGTCATCTCTTTAAGAAAAATATAGGAAAGATACATAATCTATATACATGCTACTTAGACAATTCTCTCTCAAATAGAACAATCCTCAGAGCACTGCTTTCTTGAAATTGTCAAGTTTGAAGAAAAGATAATGCAAAGGAACTAACATGTAGGGCATGCTAGTGACCCATTCCTCATAAAAGAAGTTTCATATTGGCAATTGTACATAATTAATTGCAGATAACAACTTCTAATAATATGCAAAAAGATAAATAAATAGGTTAGTAATAATATGGGATTCTACATTTTATTGGGGGAGGAGGGTACTATCTATTTTAATTAGTTGGTTCTAGTATCAAATTTGATATTTATCCATTCAAAAAGTCGTAAGGTAAAATCATTAGACCATTATTTTATCCTTGTTTAATTATTTTGCCTAATGGTCCTTACTAATGTCTCTACCAACATTAATGAATGTTAAAACATACCAAATCATCCGAAACTTTAAATCAATTGATTGTAGGGTTAAATTTAACAAAAAGAAAAGGTAAAATCCCATTTCTCTCATCAAATGACAGAGAAAAGATGCTATCCCCATTTCATTCTCCCACCTAAAGTCAACCCATAAACAAATATGAAACCTAGACCAGATAAAACTCAGCATGTAGTGACATATGCATTAAAACATGCCAATCAACTTCACCAGTTATGCTTCACAACATCGATCAACTATGCATCACTAAGAATATATTTTGTGACAATGCTAGATTCTTCACTCTATGATAAGTCTATCATGATTATAGTATTTACGTAAATAGCATAAACATATACATGCAAGTCATCTTAACTAAAATGAATAAATCATTAGGTATGCTTCACATTTAAATGCAACTTCTTTGAAATAAATCACGACAATGCTTCCACATAAGCAAAAAACAATGTAGAAATCAATAGTACATGTTTGAGGTATTTATATAGACAGCTTCTCTATTACTTACCCAAAAAAATAGACAGCTTGTTTGACAAACAATATAGTATGACATGGAATTCAGTAAAATACCTTCTTTCTTCACAACTTCTGAAATTTTCAAAGCAATCACGAATTGAAGGCATAAGCACAAGCACAAGCACAAGCACGTACCTTTTCAAGCAATCTCTTTGTAGCATTTAATCAAACAATATGTGAGCTTAAATAAATTGTATAAAATTATAAAAAGAATTCAAACTAATTAGGAAGAAACACTCACCACAACGTTACTGTGATTGTGGGATATTTAATTTCAAGAAATATTAAAGAATTTTAGTGTCTTACTTTGTATGATTAAAATGATCAGAGAGAGAAAAAGGTCACTCGATAAGGAAGAGGATTTGTTAGTCTAATATATTTCACACTTGCTAAATACTATTTAGCTATATACTACATTTTAATAAAGTTATTGTGATAGAGGCTTTATAAGCACTAATTTATATCGTACTTTACAAATACGATATTACTTTCACTTAAATCACATTTACCAAATGCGAGAAAGATAGTTTATTAAATGCGACAATATCACAATTACAAAGTGCAATATATATAGTATTTTGTAAATGTGATATAAGAGATATAGATCTTATATAGCATTTAATAAGTGTGATATAAGGCATCCTTTTTTAGTTAAACTGGGATCAAGACTATCTTGCATTTCTTAAATGCAATATAAGTCTTGGTGTATTAACATGGATAAGCCTATATGGCATTTTCGTAAATGTGATAAAGCAATAAAAAGCATCTCATATTTACTAAATGCGATAAAGGCTCAGTCTTACTTTGAGGATAGTACATTTTGAATACACGAGATATGTGTATGCTATTATATCGCATTTTTTAGATGCGATATAACCTTTATATTTCTGCAATTTCTTTCATTTAATTCATAAATTCAATATAGCTTTTGTATTTTCAATTTCTTTCATCTAATTTATACTTGTGTAAATTTTTTTTTAATCATTGATAGATACGTGCTAAGCCTTCATTTTTCTAAATCATTTACCAATAAAAAGCTAAAAAAAAAGATGAAAATTTGAAGGGAAAAAAATTATTATATTTCTAAAAAAAATATATTATTATTTTTAAAGAAAAATTCCATTTTTGGAAAAGAAAAATGAAACTTAAATTTTTGGTGGCTACACTTAAACCCATGCAAAGATTGGTTTTGAATCGTAAATCAGCCCAACCTGGAATATGTTGGGCCTAAACCGCCTAAACTAATGCTCCTAAAAAAAAAATAAAGCAACAGCCAGTATTGAAACACCCCCACGCCACCCCTTCCCCGGACTTAACTCCCTTTACTCCTGCTGCTCCTTCTATTATCTCTTTCAGTGGGAAATCCACCCTTTATTCCCCCTACTTTCATCATTTCTTATAAATTGAAGGGTCCAGGTGCAACCATACAGCAGTTATTACTCCATCACAAATTTATTAAAACACTTTAATTCTAACCATTCTGCCTTCGCATTTTTTAATTGTGAAACTTTGTCGGGAAAATATTTCTTTCAATTACCATCAAGATCTAAGTATAATTCTTCATTTCATTTTATGTTGTCTTACATATTACTCATATCCTTCATTCATAAACCTTTGTTGTAATAAATAAGGGAAAAAATTTTAACATCCATGGAAACATTCCTACATTATACTTTCTTCAGTAAAAAGCATGGTTCCTCATTTAGCGGGAAAGGTAAGGGTAAAGGCAAGAGCACTTAAGCCAGTACATCATCTAAGCCACAATGGTTAATGGTTTGACAATGTTTAGGCATATCCAGATTATGAGTACAATCTGAATGAGTAGAGGGCACATGATGTGGTTGAGAATGTTAAAAAGCGAGTTATACCACCTCCTAACTTCACTCTAGAACCTCATCATATGACTAATTGCGGCATACCACCTCTTGGCTTTGACATTGAGCCTTAATGAATGAGTTATTGAGGTATACCACCTCCCAAGTTCAAACCTCTATGCATGAGTATCCTTAAAAGTCCTATTAGATTTGAATCTCCTCACATAAGTGTCCTTACACAATCCACTAGATTTGAATCCCCACGGATAAGTTATCTTGCAAGCATGTTTGAGGATAAGATAGAAATTATTCCTAAAATAGAAGAGTAACATATAAGACATCATGAGCTCGATAATTCAAAACCTTTAGCCTTAGGTAAGCCCCCTACACCTGGTAAGTTTAATATTTTTACTTCACATTTCTGTAAAGGTACAAATGACAGGGGGAACTCGAGGGCATTCTACAACTATTGTAATGCAAGTTACTCTTAGAAAATAGGAGAAGGATATTATACCCTTAACAGGTACTTAAGGTTAAAGCATCTCATGGAGGTAGGAATAGATAGTATGTAATAGTAGATTGCCTGAAGCAGTGGTTCATTCGGTCAACTGCTGATGAGGTATGATTAAGAGAGGTACAAGTACAACATAGCATAGTACCTGGCGAATATGCACCTATCATTCAATGTGAGTGCATCAGAGTGGTAAGTTGATACGAACAAGAGATGTTCAACGCCAGCTTATGACACAACACGTTAACCCAAGTTACGTTAGAGCTCTACGAAAAAAGGTAAGAAAGAGCTTGCAGGAAAATTCACTTCGCTCGATACGCATGTGTCCATATGTGCAAACATATGGACAGATAATTTTCGTTATAGTTCTTATATGGGTATTACTGTTCACTGGATAAAAGATAATTGACAATTTAATAAATGACTATTGGCTCTAAGGGTATGTAATGGGCACCACATGGTGCAAAACATCTATACAATTATTAGAGAAATCCTAAATGAGTACGAATTAATGAGGAAATTTTTTTTCTAATAGTTTGGACAATGCAAGTGCCAATATAGCCTCAATATCTAATTTGCAAAATTATTGTCAACTAGTATTGGGGGGGATGTTTCCATATACATTGTGCATGTCATATTCTTAACTTTTGTTTCAAGAACAATATTGCAACTTTACAAGATAGTATAGCTTCAATCAAAAACATCGTTAAGACAGTAACGAAGAGGTAGTCCCTTCAAGAAGAGCGACTGATGTAGATTGAATGTCAAGATAATGAACACTTTTTTGAACGCCCAAATCTTGTGCAAAGATGGACAAAAAGGAAGAGATCACCTTTCAATACATCAAGTTACACAACTTGTTCATTCATTCATACCTTTCCAAAAAAATATCTCATGATTCGAAGATCAAAGCAAACAAACTTACTATTTCAGTTTTTGACAAAGAAAATGGGAATCGTCCCATTTTAAGGTATGGTGAAAAACAAGTGGGGAAAGGGAAAAACATAATCATTTGGTTTCTAAGATACACATAATCATTATTATACATGGAGCACGAAATGCATAAAAAAGACATGTGGCTACAACTTCACATTAAACGCTACCTTCATTAGAATTGCTTTGGACAAATATGATGGCTTGAAGTTACCAAGTAGACATGCCCTTAAATATTTTGCGATCAATCCATCTATATTAGACGACTTGGTTTGCAAATTTTTCAAGACAGGGAAGTCAATTGCCTACATTTTTAATGGTAATCTTGTATTTGCACTAGCATTCATGGGGCATCCTAAATTCATTCATTTATCTGTGAAGTTTCTTGGAGGCAAGATATTTGGTTTATATAAAAATTTCAAAAGATAAAGTTAGTGTAATTTTTTCCTAGTTTGGATTAAACAAATTTTATGGCTATAGCATATAAGATCTCCTTATGAAAATCGAATCTTTTTCTATTTCAATCTTGAAGACAAGGTTGATATTGGGTAAGGGAGAAATTGTTACGGTTTAAAAATATAGTGGTATAAATGTAAATAATTTGTAGATAATTGCATAAATTTATAGAAGTTAGTTTCTAGTTGTAATAATAACTTTTAGTAGGTGTAATGGTAATTTCTAGTAATTTTAGTAGTTCTTGTATTAGGTACTTAGTGGTTTTGAAGTGGTAAAGTGGTGTTGAGGAGATTTGAAGTGGTGGTATGGATAATATTTGGTTGTGAAGGCTAAATCTATGTTTCAATACTTAAAAACTTTAGTTTAAATGTGTATTAGGTAAACCTATGTAAAGAAGTTGTTTTTGGGTGTGAGGGATGGTGTTATTTATAATGGATATCAAGGGGTTTAGGGTTAACATTTAGAGCCCCATGGATGAAGTTTAGCTATAACTTAAGCTTATCTTCTTCCTTTTGCATAGCTTAATCTATGTTTAATCCATACACTATAATAAATAGAAAAAGTACCCGCACTTACCTCTACAAAAATAATTACATGGTGATATTGTATGGAAATGAAGCAATCCACTATTGTGTAAGTCTTGGCTCGTGTGTTGTTAATTTCCCTCTTGTAGTGAGCATTATCAAAGGAAAAGCTTAGCAAATGAATTGTCGGGATGCAAAAAAACATAACAGAGTAGAAAATGACTTGTTATATTCTATTAGCTGAATGTAAAATATTTATACACAGTTAGATCCCTAACTAACTACACATGTCTAGCTAATAATAACTATACAGGTGTCAAGCTATCTAGTGTACACGTGTGATATAAATAACATTAACCAAACATACTCTCATACAATGCCTTTGTAAGAAGATCAGCAATCTGAGCACTAAAGGGAATATGTTGCAAGCAAAGAAAACAAGATTAGACATGGTCTCAAATGAAGTGGACATCGATGTTGATATGTTTAGTTTGACTACGTAAGTAAGGATTAAAAGTAATTAAAATAGCGGATTAGTTATCACAATGTAAAGGAATAGGAAAAGAAAGTGGAATGCCAACATCTCTAAGAACATAAGAAATCCATAAGAGTTCTTTAGTGGTGGAAGCTAAACTTCTATATTTAGCTTCTATTATAGAGGTAGACATGATTGGTTATTTTTTAGTCTTCTAAAAAATAAGCCCAGGAAATACACAATAACCAATCAAAGACTTGCAATCTAATGATGAATCCCAATTTGAATCAAAATATGCAAAAAGCACTAAAGAATTATCAATAGGATAATACAAACCTAAATTGAAGGATCCTTTGAGATAGTGTAGTAAATAAAGTAAGGCCTAATAATGACGAACTCTTTGCAAGGACATAAACTAACTAAGGCAATGGATAGTATATGAAATTTTTGGTCTCATTATAGTAAGATAAAGTAGTTTATCAACAATCCCCAAAATAAAGTTGGATTACCTGTATCATGATCAAGTTTTAGACCAGAAACCATTAGAGTTTTAGTTGATTTGTAACCTGAAAGTCTAGTGTCATTCAACATATGTAACATAAACTTCCTTTGATTGAAGAAAAGACTAGCATCAATTTTGCATAGGCTAAGGAAAAAACATGCAAATCTTAAGTCTTTTATGGTGAAAACTTGATCAAGTTAATGTTTAATAGTTGAAATAAAAGACTCATCATATTTGTTAATCAACATGTCATCAACATATAAGAGAATGATAATAAAACCATGACTACTATGATGAGTAATAAGAGAATAGTCATGTTTTGATTGAGAAAACCCATGAGAGATCAAGAACTTAGAGATTTCAAAGTTCCATTGCCTAGAAGCCTATTTAAGACCGTATGAGGATCTCTTTAATTTGTAAACTTGAGCTTTATGATACCCTTTGAGAAGTACCATATATATATATATATATATATCCTCATCAAGATAACCATTAAGGAACACATTATTAATATCAATCTGATGCAAAGGCCATCCTTTAGCTACATCCACAATAAGAACAAGCTTTATACTACCTAATTTAGCCATGGGAGAGAAGGTTTCATGATAGTCCTCAACCTCTTATTGTGTAAAGCCTATTGCTACTAGACAAGCCTTATGTCTTTCTATTTGTACCATCAGGTCAGTGTTTGATTTAAAACACCCATTTATAACCAATAACCTTCTTCTCTTTAGGTAATGTTGTCAGCTCCAATGTCTCATTACACTCCAAAGCATCTAGCTCCTTCTTCATTGCATCAACTCATTCTTTTTGTTTAGCAGCTTACATATAAGAATGTGGTTCTTTAGATGTAAACATACTAGTTAAGGAAGCTACATAGTCATAGGGAAGATGATTAAATTGTTTTGGATTAAGTAGAGGATATTAAGAATTATTTGATAAGGTCTTATTAGGACATAAAGATGTCGTACATGTAAGCCCTAAATATAAGCCATGTAATGGTAAGATTGAACTTAGTATATAGAATTTAAAGCGATCAGTTAAATTATCTAATTGAGCTTAAATTATAAAACAAAGCTAGAAATATTAGTAAAAGTAACCATGTAAGTTTGAATTTAAGAAAATAAGTAATAAAATAATAGAATATAAAATTTTTAAAATTTAAGTATATTACCCGTTATTTATCAAAAATGCATAAAAATAAATTTCGATAATTAACGAATTGCAAGAGATAAACTCTATATACACTAAAAATCATAAAATAACATAAATAATATTTAGGAGTATTTACGCGTATTCCATATGTATTTACGCATAGTTAAAAAAATGCGAAATTATTTGAATTGCTCAAAAATTTGCTAGAGAATTGCCAAATAATTAAAGAAAATTATAAAAAAAAATCATAAAAAAATCAAGGAAAAATTACAAAAAATCAAAGAAGTAGGGAATGCTCTAGATTTGGATTGTGGCAACTAAAGGAAGAAAGAAAAAAATTTAGCCAATTAAAATCATTCACTTAGAAAGGTAAATGGAAATAAATAAAGCAATTATTTAATCAATTTAATGCATCAAAATTCCCTAATACCTCTATAAATAGCAAAATTTTTATAGAAGATCATTTGGATGGTTTGTGAAGTATAAAATATAGAAAGAGTTGAGAACAAAGAGAAAATTAGGGTTTTCAAAAAAAATTACAAAAAATTATACAGTTAAAGCATTTGAACCGAACCCACAACCCACCATCACTTGGAACCAAACCACTGCCAACACCACACTCTAAACCCTACGCTTAGATCAACCGATACACACCAAACTGTCACTGGTGGTTGTAAGTCTAAAAGTCCGGTGAGTCCTAAATTTAGTTCAATTTTGTGAATTTATTAAAATTATTAAGGTTACCTAAAAAATTATGAATTTTATTATTCTAATGTCTTATAGTATGTAAATTTAGAGAAAAATATTGATTAGGGTTAATTACATCTGTAAATGTAGGGTCCTTAAGAAATTATGCAAAACAAGTTTGTTTCAAATTAGAAATAAATAGGCTTAGGAGTGTAGTTTTGAGCTTAAATTTTTTTTGTAGACTACTTAAGTGATATAGAATAGTTTTAAAAAGCCATTTTTTTAAAATTAATTTTTGAAAATTTTAAGTAATTTTTAAGCCCCTAAAATGATGAATAAAATGAGTAATTTTGGACCAATTAGGTAATTAAATGAATAATTATTGATTTAGTGTATAATTAAATGTTTAGGGATATTAATCTCTAACGTAGTAACATAATCATAGGACTTGGAGTATTAAATGTAATTATCATGGGAGTTATGTAATAAATATAGGTAATTTGATAATATGTATAATTGAAATTATGGTAAATATAAAATATTTGATTAAATTGGATAATATAATAATAATATTAATATGTATTAAATCTGGTATAAATCTTAATTTTAGATAATTATATGTAAAATGTAAATTTTCATCATATTGGGAGTAAATTCAGTATACTAATGAGGATTAGAGTATACTGAGTAGGCTAGATACTTATTTAAGACTAAGTGTGATGTTTAGAATACTAAAACTTGATGTGATTAAATTCACATTAGGGTTCAGAAGGAATTTTTAAGATTTACTTGTAGTTAGAACCGATTTAGAACTTGAATCAGATTTGGAAATCGAATTCTAAACTAACCTAAGATGAATCGGTAATGAATAATATGTATATATGGAAAATTAAGTTAAATCATAATCTAAGGTATATAAATATATTATCAAGATATAACTACTAAAAGCGAATTCATATTATAAGACACACAAAGACGAGTCGACCTGAGACTGGTTGAGTGAGTGACTTAGGATTCCAAATAAGTTAGGTTTAATACTTTACCATATTTTAGAGTATTATTTTAAAGTACCCGGAGGCTTAAGATTATGCATGATTGTGATTGTAAGTAGCTTTATGCATGTGCTTGCTTATTTAGATTTCGTGCTGAAATTTGTGTTGTGTTTGATGACTATTATGATTAGATTTGTGTAGAATTATCTAATCGCCCTAAATCGAACCTAATCCTAATTAACCTAAATATCCTAATTTAACATGCATTGCAATCCTTTAGGGTACCATTAAGGTTTTCTAACAAAATACCGATACTTTCAAAAAAGATAACACTGGATAACATAATGGTCTTTTCCTCATCCTTAGCCGAACTAAGTAATAGGAGACAAGGTTACAGTAAGGATGAGGGCATTAGTTTGAAGGATAGTTTTAAGAGGAGTAATGTCTCCATTGCACAAACTTAGGTTTGGTTGTGAGTTGTTGTATTAATGAAAACTCCTCAACTTGGATTGGAGCGGGTGAAATTATTTTGATTTCACAACAAATTGGATCACGATGTGTTATGACACTTGTTTGTTGCATTGTATATAATTAATTGTTTGATAACCCTGTTTATGTTTATATACTTTTATAGGTCTCCAACTTAACATACTGAGTTGTAGTTGCTCATAACCATATAGATTCTTTTGCAGGTTCTAACTTCTAACTAATATGTCCTGTTACAACTATCCTAAGGTCAGTCTTCTTTCGAAGCTATGGGGACTGAGGATCAAATGGCCATATGATTAAGTCTTTCAATGTCTTAATAGCACTTGTAGGTATATGAACCGAGGTATGAGATGTAAGTCAGCAGTTACTATAGTTTGTGTAATTTTCTAAGATTTTGAGATAATATGGATGTAATTATATATATATATATATAAATAAATGATAGTTCTAACTTTTTATGTAAATTTTAGTTTAAATCTTAATTGCAATGTTTACTTTAAAGCAAGAAGTCATTAACGCCTTATGTAAATTTAAATTATGATAGGTACTATGATGTCAGTTACTATTACAGGTTGGTTTATATGATGAAATTATTGTGACTCTGAAACTTCGGAGCGTAACAGTTCTTGGTTGATATTAGAGTGTAATTTTCGTGAAATCGCTTTAAAGTGTCATAATTTAAAAAGAAATAGATATCATAGGAACATTGAGAGTGAGTAGTATTAAAGTAGGCCATAAAAGACTGTATTAAGCATATTCAAACAAAAGTAGGTGTAATGTTTATTGTATTGAAAGTTAATTGATTCTAACTATAATTACAGGATTGAAGAGGAGAGTTAATACTTAATTGGATATAGTTTAGATGGAATGGAGAAGAGTAGCCTATCGACTATAAGGATAAGTTGCAACAGTTATTGTTAGCATTGGCCAATTGGGAAATATTTAAGATAATCGATGAGATTATTGATAAATTTCATGATGAAATGTATTATAGCTAGAAGGATCAATGGGCATGGATGGAGTTGAGTTTAAGGCCTCAAGATGATAGATATACTGCCATAGCAACTTTTGAGCAGCGATGGCTGGAGAGAGGGAGGATTATATCCTTGATGATGTCGTTGAGATATTTTCTTGCTAAGTTAGAGGAAGGGAGACCTTACCTAGCCATATCACTTAGATCCTTGCTGACATTCCATATATTCTTAACGGTATCCACTAGGAGTCATTAATTGGTTTCCTCAATTTCTAGAACCCACTACAGCAAGCAAAGAGATACCTCTGGACCCTAACTCTAAACCAAATCCAAAACCTAAAATGCAAGAACCATCACCAAAAAACCCACCTCCTATAGAAGCCCAAGAAGCAGTCCAGTTAGCTTTTATAAACTTAGGAAGTTTATTTACCTCTTATGGTCGCTCTATCCTTTTATTTAGCCTCTTGAGGTCTCCTATTTCCTGTATTACCACCAGTCATAAGATGTTGAATCAACATTTCTTGATGCCGAATCATTGTATGCATACTACCAAGTATTTGTCCAATTGGTATATTCTCTTGTAGAGGCAGTGGGGATAAATCCTGTCTATTTTGTTCTCTTGAGGGTGATGATGCTCATGGTGGAGGGTTTTGATTTCCTTCAATTCCTCCATCACGACTCCGATTTCCAACTTTAGCCATATTCACTTAATATTTATAACTTATAACCTTGCATACATATCTATTTATAAGTTATCCCATTCTTTAGTTTTAGAAACTTTTCAGAAATTAGTAACTTCTTACAATATGTACTTATATAAAATAGTAATAATAGTATCATTTTAATCAAAGCACATAATAAATACAGCTTCCATTATTAACTTGATTAAGCCTTTACATCATTGTAACTAGTTACAACTTCAAAAAATAAAAATAAAAAGGTACAACTCGATAAACTTTTGAATACATACATAATGTTTACAACTCCATTACATCATTACTTACATACTTAAGTATAGACTTGATCTTTACAACTGTACAATACAAAAGATTACATCAATTGGTTACATCAGACTCTTTCACAACATACATCTAACTTGATCCAGAAGTTATGAAATACATCAAAAGATCTAAAATACACTAGTTTCGACCAAAATTTCTACTGGATCATACCTAAAGATCTAACTTAGCAAAGTCAGTCACTTAACTAAAGATAGTCCTCATTTGAACAGTCTATGGTAGCTGCCTCATCAAAGGAATCATGATCCATATGACCTCCTACTAAGTGATGTTCATACTCACCATCCGAGTTAGAATTTACAGGTATTATCTCTAGGGTCTTAGGAATCACAATCAATTCTTATACCCCTTCATCATCCAAATTAACCATATTTCCATTCCCTACTCCAGCTATCCCGGTGTCCGCTATCACTTGCAATACCAATGCATGAAAATTTACACCAGGTTCATTCTCATTCTCTATCTCTTGTTTGTCCTTTAGATCTTCTTCCTTAGGGTCTTCCTCCTTAAGATCCTCCTTAACATTAGCTTCACCCTCATGATCATTACTCTAGGCATCTAAATGTTATTTTGAAGGAGAAATGAGTAAACCAGCAGTGGTAGACGACTGGCTAGCTTAGAATGAACAAAGTTTTGAGGCTTTTAGAGTCCTTGAATTTCAAAAGTTATCTTATGGCACTTTTATGTGAAAGTTAGCTGCTAGAGTATAGTGGGACTTGAAAACAAGACAATTAGGGAATAATATTACTTGGAAAAGGTTTAAAGAGGAATTTAAGAAAGAGTATTTTCCCCATAATGTTTAAAACAGGATGGTGCGAGATTTGTTTGAGTTGAAGAAGGGAGGTATGAGTGTAACTTAGTATGAAACTGAGTTTAATAAACTGTTGCAATATGCGCATGGCTCATACCAAGATAACATTGAGTTAAAGAAGGATTTGTTTCTTATTAGATTTGACCTATAGTGTGTTGCAAGTTGTTATATTATGGTTTTACCACTTATAATGAAGTGGTAAATAAGGTGAGGCAACTAGAAGATAATCATGTAAGGATGCAAGCCATATGGAGTCAAAAGATCAACAAAGGTTGTTGACTTGGTGCATCATTTAAGAGATTATATCCTGATGTCATTAGCAATTCTTGATAGAAGAGAAGGAAACTAGTAACTCAGGTTAGTAGCGTAGCACAATTAATGCCTGGTTTGAGTTTTTATGATAAGGATGGTAATGTCAAGTGCTGGAAGTGCGGTGCAAATCATTTTTCGAGAAATTGTGCTCAACTTAAAGGAAAATGCTTTATATGTGGAGATAAGAACCATATGTTGCAAGCATGCCTCAGAATGAAACTTGTGAAGTATAACAAATGTGGTAGAAAAGGACATTTGTCCAGATATTGTCCACAATTTGGATAAGGAACTAAGAGGATAGAAGGTTTTGATAACACTACTGCACCTGCTCGAGTCTTTTCCATGGAAGAGATGGGAGCTAAGGAAGATAAGGATTTCACAGATTGGATGGAGGAGTACTACCATGATTATGTTGAAGAGTTTATGGGAGTTTAAGAATAAAATGATGGACTTATAACAAGAAATGTGCTAATAAATGGATAACTTGATTTTGCATTATTTAATACTGGTGCATCTCATTCCTTTGCGAGTGTCATGCCCTAAAGCGGTAGAGTCGTAATAGTCTTACCGTGCAAACTATTCTAAGATAGAAATTGACCATATGGCCGTCATCTTAGACCTGATTTACACAAGGCATCTATGATTAACCCGATTTAAATTAAATATTTCATATATTAAGTATGTTATTTACTTATGAACTTAAGAAAGATACATACTTATATTGAAATAACTTGAGTATCTTTACAAGATTTAGCAACCAAGTCACAATTTAGTCAAGTTATTTATAAATTAATGCTAAAAAATTTAAAATAAGTTTAGCTAGAGAGTGTACTTGATCTTCAATTTACATCTTCACTCCTTAAGATCTTACAGTTGCTAGCTTCAACGCAAATGTAATCTGCTTCTTAGCTAGCACTTACAATAAACATCTATAAGAATGTGAGCAATCATAGCTTAATAAGTTGGGGTAGAGACTTAAACCATACAGTAAACATAAACAATGATACGGACTCGTGGAAGAACATATGAACTCGATATCACGCATAACTAAAGGGGGTAGGTCCAAGCCATAAGATGGCCTGAAAAGTAAATGATAATTGAAGGTTGAGTAGGGGTTCCCGTATACTGACGAAGGATATGACGTACCAATGCCTTACATGAGCTCAAGTCACACTTGATATGATGCACAAGTATGGCCGGAGGTTGCTTACCACTAGTCCAAGCTCAAAAGGGTTAGATAAGAGTAGCTCAAGAGTAACAGAGACACTTAGCTCAAGAGAGTGAAAAGTTCAGTATATTCTCTATATTATCTTTTTGCGGCTGTTACATTATGTGAGTAAGGGTAGGCCTCTATTCAAGCCCATTTGGCGTCAGAAGGGGGCTAGATTGTAGTTGGTTCAGGGATGACTTACATTAAGGTTAGCCTTTGATGGTCGTCTCTTGACAGTTCTGTTTGGCCTCGGCACAATGGAGATTGCTGCATTCAGTTTTAGCACTTGGACTATGGTTTAGTGGAGGGTTCGGCTTAGCATGTTAATTGATCATCTCGAAAACATCTTGGATGGCATAGAGAGCAAAGTAGCTTGGCAAATTAGATTGGGGAAAGCACTACTCCTCGGCGCTTAACTTACCTCGGATAGCTTAGTAGACCACCTGAGAGAGCCTTCAGGTTTAGGAGCATGTAATTGGTCATTGATCCCTATTAAACAAGGCTATCAATCAAATTATTAGGTGCAATGCATGTTCGAGCAAATGCCATCGCACGATGTTGTCCAGTCCATTGTGAGATTTGAGAAATTGCACTTACTTTAATCTAGGTTGAGGAGTTTCCGTTAATACAACAGCTTACGCCCAAACTCAGGCTTGTGCAACAGAGACACCACTCCTCTAAGGCCCTAATTGCATAGATTTTTGCTAATTTTTTTTAAACCATAATTTTCTCTCAAATTTTTAACTCTCTCAATTTTCTACAACTCCAAACATCTTAAATGAGCTTCTGTAAAATTTTGGGTATTTATAGAGGTCTTAGAGATTTTTTATGCATTAAATTGATGTGATAATTGCTTTATCTTATCTTTTTTTTTTTTTACTTTTTATTTGTTACATTTTGATTGGGTAATTTTATTTATCCATTTCCAAGCTGCTATAACCATTTTCTAGATATTTTCATAATTTTCTTAATTTTTTCCTTAATTATTTATGCATTTTCTTTAATTATTTAGCATTATTTTAGCCTATTTCGTCTATTTTAAGTAATTATACGTATTTTTACCTACATATCAATACATATATGGTATAAATAAATACTCTTAAATATTATTTAATTTATTTTATGATTTTTAGTATGCATATAATTTATTTCTAGTGATTCATTAGTTATTAGAATGCATTTTACGCGTTTTCGATAAATAACAAGTAATGTACTTAAAATTTAGAAATTTATATTCTCTTATTTTATTACTTATTTTCTTGACTTCAAACTTACAGGATCGCTTTTATTAATATTGATAACTTTGTCGTAGACTTTGAGCTGAATTAAATAATTTGCTCAATTGCCCTAAATTTTACGAATCGAACTCCGAGTAACTAATTGTAGGGTTTACAACCAGTTAGAAATTTGTAACTAAACAGGAGATTAGTGTGGTTATGATTAATACAATTTATAGAGTTAGAACTCCTATTGGGGAGAAGGTAAAGACTCGAGAAGTAGTAGCTGATGGTAGAATTAAGATTCAGGAGAAGGAGTACTTTATAAGTCTTGTAATATTACCTTTACAAGGTTATAATGTAATATTGGGAATAGATTGGTTGTTTAAGAATAAAGTAATTGTGGAATGTAGAAGTAAAACTATTACTTTTAGCGATAGAAATGGTATTTCAAGGAAAGGCTGGAGGAAATAAATTAAATTTATCTATGATTGAGATATGTGATAAACTGTATGGGACAAAGGTAAAGGAGAATGATTGGAATTTTTGCTAGGTGTTTGCCATAGATGTAAAGAAAGAGGCACCCAAGGTAGCGGACATACGGGTAATGTATGAATTTTCAAATATATTTCTGGATGATTTACTAAGGTTAACCCTACATCGAGAGTTGGATTTCACTATAGAGTTAGTTCTTGGAACTAAGCCTATTTTTAAAGCTCCATATCGGACGTCACCTATGGAACTTTAGGAACTAAAGAAGCAGCTTCAAGAGCTACTGGAGAAGAGATTTATTCGTTTAAGTGTTTTACCATAGGGAGTACCGGCATTGTTTATAAAGAAGAAAGATGGTACCATGAGATTGTGCATAGACTACCAGGAACTAAATAAGGTTACCATTAAGAATAGGTATCCGTTACCCCATATTAATGATTTGTTTGATCAATTGCTTGATCAATTGCAAGGTATAACTATGTTTCCTGGAATTAACTTAAAATCAGGATATCATCTGTCATGTCTTGAAGTGGCAGAGTCGTAACAGTCCCGTCGTGTAAATCATTCTAAGATAGAAGTTAGCCTTACAACTGCTATCCTAGATTTGATCTACACAAGGTGTCTACGACTAACCCGCTTTGAAGTAAATAGTTTGCAATTTAAATAAATTGTTTACCTAAGAAAGTGAGAATATATATATATATACACTAGAATTCAGTTATTACAATTAATGTTTACAACATTTCACCGTAATCTATTTTCTAGTTAATACATTATTCAAAAATGAAAAATTCTAAGATAAGAGCTTAGACCTGAAAAAAAAAATGTCTGTTCTTCAAATGTTTTTCCTTACCCCCTAGGATCCAGTAGTTGCTGGTTTTACAGTAGTTGTAAGCTGTTTCTTGGCCAACACCTGCAACGACATCTATAGGGATATGAGCAATCACAGCTCAGTAAGTTAGGATGGAGGATTTAAAACTACACCATAAACACCAACAAGGTTATTAACCAAATCAGTTGGTGTAATGCATGTTTAAGCAAATGCCATCGTAAGACGTTGTCCAGCCCGTCGTGAGATTAGAGAAATTGCACCCGCTTTAATCAGAGTTGAGGAGTTGCCGTTAATACAATAGCTTACGATCAAACCTAAGCTTGTGCAATGGAGACACCGCTCCTCCCACGACTACCTTCGAACCATAGACTTCACCTTTGCTATGACCTCCTCACCTGTCACTTAGTTTGACTAAGGATGAAGAAGGGACCAAATATGCCATCTGACGCTATCCCTTTCGAAGGGGTCGGTATTTGGCTGGAGAATCCTAGGTTTCCCCTAATGGGTTGCTATGTAAGTTCGATTTATGTTTACAAGTCATATCTTTGTTAAGTTTAGTTTAGGGTAATAAATCATTTCATACAAATCATATAGTACAAGCCAAAACAACAAACAGAATCATAGCATCACTCATAATCAATTACATACACACAACCAACTATCTAACGAGTACAACTAAGTATAATCTCAAGCCTCCAAAATACAGCAACGTATTAATCCCAACTTATCTCGACTCCTTGCTCACTTACTCGAGGTCTGACTTGTTCAAGCTATTGCTGATTATCCCTATAATACAAACGTGGTTTCAGTTTTTCGTATAACTATTACAGTTTGGTTTTATCTTATAACGCTTATTTTTATCTTTTGTTTAAGGTTTAATATGTCCAATTATCTAGGTTTTCAAATCTTTTACAATTATTCTGGACTTGGGGTTAGGTTCGGGCTCAATTTCCGTATCGATTTCTAAATTAGGTTTTACTTCAATTTTTAAGTACTGTTTTATACCCAAACCTTAGAAACTCATTTCAACTCGTAATGTGAAATTAATCACATTACTTTCAGATTTCTTAAATACCATAATTACCCCTAATCAGTGTTTTATTCTACTCAGTACACTTAAATTCTTATCAGTGTACCGAATTTACTCTTGATATGAGAAATTTTTATATTTTTCATATAATTACGTAAATTCAAGATTTCTATTAGATTTATTAAATATCCCTATTATTTATACAATATCAAATTTTATTCTAATATCTTCTATTTATTATATTTTTAATAATTATATATTATGTATTATCACCTATTATGTATATAATACACATCTAATATTTCTATCACTCTAATTACCATCTCCCAACATCAATTATCATTTCAAAATGTCTAAATTCATCCTAAATCAGATTTTACACCTAATTACCCTAATTTACAAAATTAACTAAAATTTACTATTTTTCTTTATTACTTATTTACTATATAATTAGCCTAATAATTATATCTAACACCTTAAATACTACAAGTATCATAATTCATCAAATTTTAATATCCTAAAACATATAATTATTCACTAAATCAGTAATTAACCATTTAATTAACCTTAAATTACCTATTTTATACCTCATTTTAAGGCTTAAAAATTATCTGAAAATTTCAAAAATTAATTTTTTAAAATGGGCTTTATAGCACTGTTCTATATCATCTAAGTAGTCTACAAAAAAATTTTATGCTCAAAACTACACTCCTAAGGTCATTTATTTCTAAACCAAAACATGCTCGATTTTACATAATTTCTTAAGGACCATATATCACGGGACATATTTTCATTAAAATAATATTTTTTATAAAAATGAAATATAAAAATATTCCAGAATAACAAGTTTCATAATTTTATAAGAATATTTAATATTTTTACAAAATTAAATAAAATTAGACTCAAAATCGAATTCACCGATTTTAGTGGCTTCAGCCACCGTCGGTGGCCATAGGTGTGTCGGTCCATTTGGGTATTGCCACCACCGTATGGTGGTAGTGATGGCTATCTACTCCCAACTACTTGTTGGGTTTGAGTTCTCCTTAGAAGCCCCAACTACATAGGTTTTTTGTGATTTTTTCTAAATCTCTAATTTACTCTCAATTTTGCCTCTCTCTATTTTTATTACTCTCTAAACTGACCAAATAAGCTTTTGAAAATTTTTTGCTATTTATAGAGCATTAAGGAAATTATTGTGTATTCATGAGACAAGATAATTGTTTTATCTCTTCTTTTTTTCACTTTCTATTTGTTGCATTTTAATTGGTTGATTTTGTTTCTTTAATTCCAAATTGCTACACCTCAATTCTAGATTTTTCCTGATTTTCATTGATTTTTCCTTAAGTTTTTATTATTATTTTAGCATATTTCGTTTATTTTAAGTAATTACGCGTATTTCTACCTACACGTAAATCGATATATAGTACAAATAAATATTCTTAAATATTATTTAGGTCATTTTATAGTTTTTAGTATACATATAATTTATCTCTAGCAATTCATTAATTATTAGAATGCATTTTACGCATTTTTGATAAATAACCAATTATATACTGAAAATTTGGTATTTTTATATTCTTTTATTTTATTGCTTATTTTCTTAAATTCGAACTTACGAGATCATTTTACTAATATTTCTAGCTTTATTTTATAATTTAGGCTCGATTGAATCTTTCAACCAATTGGAACCCCGAATAGCTGGGTGTGGGGCTTAAATCATCAATTATGAGTTAAGCCGGATGATGTGCATAAGATTGCATTTAGAACTCGATATGGTTATTATGAATTTTTAGTGATGCTATTTGGTTTAACAAATGCCCTGGCTATATTCATGAATTTGATGAATCATATATATCAATCATATTTGGATAAGTTTGTTATAGTGTTTATTGATGATATTTTGATCTATTCAAAAACTAAGGAGGAGTATGCAAAGTATTTACGATTGGCATTATAGAAGTTGACGGAGAATAAACTATATGCTATGTTAAGTAAGTTTGATTTTTGGTTGGATAAAATTTCTTTTCTAGGTTACATTATATCTAGTGAAAGAATCTCTGTAGACCTTGATAAGGTGAAAGCAATAATAGATTGGAAGCAACCAATCATAATTACAGAGATGAGGAGTTTTCTAGGTATGGCTAGATATTATCGACAATTTATAAATGATTTTTTCAAAATTGCTAAGCCATTAACTTGATTGACTAAAAAAGATGTAAGATTTGAATGGAGTGAAGATTGTGAATTGAGTTTTTAGGAGTTGATGAAATGACTAGTTACAACACCAGTATTAACATTACCTGATTTAGATAAGTCTTATAATGTGTACAGTGATGCTTCTTGAAATGGATTAGGTTGTATATTGATGTAGGATAGAAAGGTTGTTACATATGCATCAAGACAACTAAGGCTACATGAGAGAAATTATCTAACCCATGATTTGGAACCAGTAGCGATGGTGTTTATGTTAAAGATTTGGAGACATTATTCATATGGACAACGGTGTGAGATATGCACTAATCATAAGAGTTTAAAGTATTTCTTTACTTAGAAAAAGTTAGACTTAAGACAACGGAGATGGTTAGAGCAGATTAAGGATTATGATCTAAATATAAATTACAACCCTAGAAAAGCTAATCTAGTGGCAGATGCATTGAGTTAGAAAAATTATGAACAGGTTGCAATACTGTTGACTTCCCAATGTGAATTTGAAAGGTTAAGAATTGGGTTCAACTAGCGTGAACCTAATAGTCAGATAATGAATTTGGAACTATAACCTACTTTATTGGAGAGAACTAAATAGAAGCAAGAGGAAGATAAGGATCTAATGGAGATAAAAGCGAAATTAAGCCATGGAAATGATATTAAATTTAAAGCAGATGGAAGAGGTATAATAAAGTTTAAAGGATGGATATGTGTACCATAAGATACTAACATAAAGAAGGAAATTATGGATGAAGCACATGTTATAGGTTATACTGTGTACTAAGGAGGAAATAAGATGCATCAAGATTTAAAATTGATGTTTTGGTGGAATGGAATGAAAAGAGATGTGACACAATATGTAACAGAATGCATTATGTGCTAACAAGTTAAAGAAGAACACCAGAGACTAGGTAGGCCAGTACAACCTTTGGAAGTACCAAGATGGAAATGGGATCTTATTACTATGGATATTGTAGTAGCACTACCAAGAACTCAAGTTGGTTATGATTCAATTTAGGTAATTATAGATAGATTAACAAAGAGTACATACTTCTTACCTTATCTTACTGGCGATTCAATGGGAAAATTGGTTAAGTTATATATCCGAAAGATAATACGATTACATGATGTGCTAGAGAGTATTGTTTCTTATTGGGATAGTCAATTTATATCTAAATTTTAGGAGAGTTTACATAAAGCTTTAGGTACAAAGTTACAATTTGGTACGACTTATCACCCACAAATAGATAAGCAGTTTGAGCGAACGATTCAAACCCTAGAAGATATGTTGTGGGCTTATGTGTTGGATTTTGGAGGTGATTAGGATAAATATCTACCATTGATAAAATTTGTCTACAATAATAGTTACCATGCAACTATACAAATGACATCTTATGAGGCGTTATATAGGAGAAAATGTAGATTACTATTGTATTGGTATTACGAGGTATATGCCATGATTAGACTAGACATGATCAACCAGACAAGTGGGAAGATTAAGATTGTTTAGCAATGAATGAAGGAAGCTCAGGACCGTTATATGAGTTGGGCAGATTTGAAAAGAAGGTCATTGAAGTTTGAAGTTAGTAATCATGTTTATGTTAAGATAACCCCATTTGAAGGACTTAGAAGGTCTGGCTCAAAAGCAAAGTTGATCCCATGATATGTTAGTCCGTTTGAAGTACTAGAGAAGGTTGGTAATGTATCCTACAGAGTAGCGTTACCTCCAAGTTTGTCGGGTTACTATGATGTATTCCATGTTTCTATGCTAAGGAAGTTTGTTAAGAACCCAAATGCAATAGTAGAAGTAGAGTCAGTGAAGTTAACGAGGAATTTTCAAGTAGTGAAGCAGCTTATAAAAATATTGGATAATCAGGTTCAAAAGTTAAGGAATTGAGATATAGAGTGCATGAAGGTCTAATAGATCAAAGGTTCAGACTTAGAGATTACCTAGGAGCCAAAAGTAACAATGATGAAGCAATATCCATGACTTTTCTAACTTCTAAGTTAGTAAAAGCATGTGATTAATGCTTTTGGTTATTTAAGTATAATCTAGATATACAGAAGTTTTGAAGACAAAACTTTTTTGAAGAAAGGTAGAAATGTAAGCCTTAAATATAAGCCCTATAATTGTGAGATCGAACTTAGTACATAAAGGTTAAAGCAATTGGTTAAATAATGCGATCGAGCTCAAATTATAAAACGAGCTCAAATTATAAAACAAGCTAGAAATATTAGTAAAAGTGACCCCGTAAGTTTGAATTCAAGAAAATAAGTAATAAAATGATATAATATAAAATTTTCAAATTTTAAGTATATTACTCATTATTTATTGGAAATACGTAAAAATAAATTTTGATAATTAACGAATTGTTAGAGATAAACTATATGTGTACTAAAAATCATAGAATGACATAAATAATATTTAGGAGCATTTACTTATACTCTATATGTATTTATGCATAGTTAAAAATACGCGAAATTATCTAAATTGCTTGAAAATTGCTAAAGAATTGCCAAATAATTAAAGAAAATTATGAAAAAAAGGAAAAATTAGAAAAAAAAATGAGAGTAGTGGGGAATGCTCTAGATTTGGGTCATGGCAACTAAGGGAAGAAAGAAAGAAATTTATCCAATTAAAATCATCCATTTAAAAAGGCAAATAGAAGTAGATAAAGCAATTGTCTAACCAATTAAATGCACCAAAATTCCCCAACACCTTTATAAATAGCAAAATTTTTACAGAAGATCATTTGAACAGTTTGTGAAGTATGAAAAATAGAGAGAGTCAAAAACAAAGAGAAAATTAGGGTTTTCAAAAAAATTACAAAAATCTATACAATTAAGGCATTTGAACTGAACCCATAACCCATCATCACCTAGAATTGAACCGCTACCACCACTATACTCCAAACCCTACGCTTGGGTCGGTCGACACACATTGAACCATCGCTGGTGGTCGGAAGTCCAAAAGTTTGGTGAGTCTTAAATTTAGTCTGATTTTGTGAAATTTATTAATATCATTAATGTTACCTAGAAAATTATAGATTTTGGTATTCTGATATTTTATTATATGTACATTTAGGAAAAAAATATTGGTCAGGGTTAATTACATCTGTAAATATAGGGTCCTTAAGAAATTATGTAAAATCGAGTATGTTTCAAATTAGAAATAAATAGGCTTAGAAGTGTAGTTTTTTGCTTAATTTTTTTTTTTTTGTAGACTACTTAAGTGATATAGAATAGTGTATGAAGCCATATTTTTAAAATTAATTTTTGAAAATTTTAAGTAATTTTTAAGCTCTAAAATGATGAATAAAATGAGTAATTTTGGACTAATTAAGTAATTAAATGAATAATTATTGATCTCTCAAATTAGATGTTTAGGGATGTTAATCTCTGATGTGGTAGCATAATCATAGCATTTGGAGTGTTAAATGTATTTATCATGGGAGTTATGTAATAAATATAGGTAATTTGTTAATATGTGGAATTGGAATTATGGTAAGTATAAAATATTGAGTTAAATTGGATAATATAATGAAAATATTAAAACATATTTAATCTAGTATAAACCGTAATTTTAAGTAATTATACGTAAAATATAAAATTTTCTTATATCGGGAGTAAATTTGGAAACTGAATCCTAAACTAACTTAAGATGAATTGGTAGCGAATAATATTTATATATAAAAAATTGAGTTAAATCATAATCGAGGGTATATAAATATATTATCAAGATATAACTACTAAAAGTGAATTCATATTATAGGATATACGGAGACGAGTCGACTTAAAACTGGTCAAGTAAGTAACTCATGAGTCCAAGTAAGTTGGGTTTATTACTTTATCATATTTTGGAGTATTATTTTAGAGTACTCAAAGGTTTAGGATTGTGTATGATTGTGATTATAAGTAGTTTCATGCATGTGCTTGTGTATCTGATTTCGTACTGAAATTTGTATTGTGTTTGATGATTATTACGTTTAGATTGGTGTAGAATGTTTGATTACCTTAAATCGAACCTAAATAACCTAATTTGACATGCATTGCAACCTTTTAGGGGATCATTAGGGTTTTCCAACCAAACACTGACACCTTAAAAAAATAACACTGGATAGCATAATGGTCTTTTCCTCATCTTTAGTCGAACTAAGTGACAAGAGAGGAGGATGCAATGAAGATGAAGGCATTGGTTTGAAGGATAGTCTTAGGGGGAGCGGTGTTTTTATTGCAAAAACTTGGGTTTAGTTGTAAGTTATTGTATTAATGAAAACTTCTTAACCTGGATTAGAACGGATGAAATTACTTTTATTTCACAATGGATCGGACCATGTTGTATGATGACACTTGTTTGTTGCATTGCATATAATTAATTAATTGATAATCCTGTTTCTGTTTGTGTTTGTGTTTGTATTCTTTCATAAGTCTCTAACTTAACTTACTAAGCTGTAGTTGCTCATACCCATATAGATTCTTTTGTAAGTTTTGACTTCTAACTAATATGCCACGTTACAACTATCCTGAGGTCAATCTTCTTTCGAAGCTATAGGGAGTAAGGATTAAATGGCCCCACAATTAAGTCTTTTAATGTCTTGATAACACCTGTAGGTATATGAACTGAGGTGTGAGATATAAGTTAGTGACTACTGTAGTTTGTGTAATTTCTTAGGATTTTGAGATAATATGGATGTAATTATATATATATATATATATAAATGATAGTTCTAACTTTTATGTAAATTTTAGTTTAAATTTTAATTGAACTGTTTACTTTAAAGCGAGAAGTTGTGGATGTCTTGTGTAAATTTAATTTATGGTAAGGACCGTAAGATCAGTTACTATCATAGGTTGGCTTACACAGAGAGACTATTGTGACTCTGCAGCTTCGGGGCATAACTATACAGCGATATGTTGTATCAGAAACTTTACTACCTCCTGACTTCTATTCATGATGAACAAAATCATCTAACTACTCAAGTGGTCTCTTTTACTTATTAGAATGGCTATGAGTTCGACCTTCAGAAGGATGAGTAAACTAATTTGGAATGGAATATCGTTGAGTAATAAGACCTTTATCAATAGATCATCCAAACGAGTCAACTATTGATGATGGACAACTCATTGAGTCTTAAAAAGATTAATTAATATAAGATTGATAAGGAGATATAGTATGTTGACCAGTATAGGACAGATTAAAGGAATCACTCGACTCAAATGAAACATATTATTTAGGTATAAGAGCAGAAGAGGATGGTACCAAACTTGAAACAAAATCTTGAGATTGTTTGAAAAGGAAAACATGCTTAAAGAACATAATATCCCTTGAGATAACAATACACTTAAGAACCAAACCATAGACTTTGTACCCTTTTTGTCCAAAAGCATAGCCTAAAAATACATATATTTGCCCCTTTGAGTCAAATTTGTCCTTTAAAGAGGGTTATGTCCCAATATAACACAAGCAACCCATTATCTCAAGTAGTCATAATTTGGTTGAGTACGAAATAAGACTTCATAAGGGAATTTCCAACCTAGGCTCTCCATAGGCATCTTATTTATCAAGTGTATGGTTGTTAAAATACACTCTTCCTAAAAAGATTTAGGTAAGTTGGCATGTATTTGTAAACCTCTAGATGTGTCTAAAAGATATCTATGCTTTCTTTCAACTAAACCATTTCACTGGGTTTTGTATGCTATGGTACGATGATGAACTATGCCCAAATTGGAAAATAGACTCTTGCATTCATTGGAAAAAAACTCTCCACCATTTTTGGTCCTAACAAATTTGGGTACATTGCCAAAATGATTTCAAACATAACAAACAAACTATAGAAGTATGGAGGAGTCTTGACTCTTATATTTCATCAAATAAGCTTAAGTAAACTAAGTAAATTCATTTACTATTGTTAAGAAAAATTGTGCTCCTAAATTCACTCAATGCCATAACGGCCCTACACATCAGCATATAACAATTGAAAGGCAAAAGTTGATTTATGATCACTTTGAGGAAATGGCAGCCTATGAAACTTAGCTTCACAGCAAACATCATAAATTCAAGATTTCAAATTTGAGTTCTTGTGACAAGATAAATGTTGTAATTTCAAAATAGATGGATGTCCCATCCTGGCATGTAATAAATGAAGCAAAGAAGACTTAGTAGAAGTATGAAAAATACTGGGAAGTAGGGGTCAGTCCCTTATTAAGTTTTGCTAGGATTGAATCATAATTTGCTTGAAGGATGCACAATTTATTAGTTACAATTGCCTTTGCAAAAACACTCTTACTATTATGATCCTGAAATTTGCATACATCCTTGTCAAACATTACAAAGAGATTTTGATCATGAAGGAGTTTGTGAACAAACAAGAGATTGTGGATAAGCTATAATATAAACAAAACATGTTGAATAGTAAGTTATGAATTTAAGACAACAGTTCCTTTGTGTGTAGTACTAAGATTTCTTCCATCGGGCAACTAAATGTACATGGGTTTATGTAAAGGTTGAAGATCATGGAAAAGGATATTGTGTGGAGGAATGTGATATGTAGCTTTGGTGTCTACAATCTAAATACTATATTATTATATGTAGAGCTAAAATAGAAAGATGATAAAGAAGTACTATGGATCATACTTGCAAACTCCGTAAGGCTCACTACAGCATCAATATAAGCTTTAATTTCTTCTTCTCGCATCATCTTTAAGACTTTAGAACACATTGATTCAATAAGGTTTCTATGCATCACCACATTATCATCCCTGTTCACTTCATTAACATAATGCATATCAAAAGGATTCTCAACCTTAACATCATCAATTCTGCAAAAAGAAGCATTTGCAGATGCATTCTTTTTCCCTATTATACCTCTAGCACCTTTAACTACATGCTTCCCTTTTTACCATTTGAGGAAACCCATGAGTTGAAAACAAGAATCTACAATATGTCCTTCACCCTTGAAATGCTTACAAATGAGTATGACATTTTACATCCTTCCTTTCTTTTTATCCATCTGATTCTTATATGTTTCACCTTTTAACAAAGCATGTTGATATAGTCATCTCATCACCTAACACAGATGTAATTTCCTTTCATTTCTTAACTTGTTGTAGTAAGTAAAAAACACTTTGTTTTCTAAGGGAATATGATCCATTGACAAGATTTGATTTCTTATACTTTCATAAGCTTCATTAACTCCCCATAAAAACTAAATTGCCCTAGTTTATGATTCAAATTATGTGATTCGCTCCCTCAATTTATAGGTATAGTTCACTAAAACACTACAATCGTAACTAGGATACAAACGAATTGTCTTCAACTCATCCCAAAACCGTTTTAGCTTATTATAATATGCACTAATCAACATGTTTTCTTGCTTGAGATTAGATATCTCAAATTGTATTTGGAAAATAAGTGATCCATTAGCCACTCTATACCTTTCCCTCACTTCATTCCATAGCTCATCAATTGATTGTGGATAAAAAAAGCCTTAAGCCAAATCTAAACTCATGGAGTTTAGCAATCAACACCTCACTATAAAGTCATACCTCATCCATTTCAACAAATTAGCAGAATTATCATCAGGCTTTGTCAACATCCCATCTATAGAACTTAATTTGAGTTTGGCTACTATGGCCATCTTAATAGCCCTACTTCAAGCTATATAATTGGTTCCATCAAATATCATATTTCCCATGATCATTGAAGGACTATCGGATCCACTAATAAACATTGGATCACTAATTGATTGATCTATTACTGAACTCATGATTCACACAAATAGAATACCAAAAGACTACTATTTGATTCAAATTGCGAGAGAATTTCAAGGATCAAAAGTACCTGGTTACACTCTGATACCCTGTGTGGAAATGAAGCATTATAATTTCGTGTAAGTCTTAGCCTATGTGTTATTGCTCTACCTCTTACAATGAGTGTTATCAAATGAAAAGCTTAGCAAATGAATTGTAGAGATGAAAATAATAAAACAAAGTAGAAAATGACTTGTTTTATTCCATTAGCTGAATGTATAGTATTCATAAATGGTTAAGTCCTTAACTAATGACACATGTTTAGCTAATAATAACTGTACGAGTGTCAAGTTATCTAGTGTACATGTGTGATATAAATAACTTCATAGATATTATTAAAAATGATAATGTACGTTGCAGATGTAATACAAGTATTAAAAAAGTACAAAATAGTGATAAAGCTAAAAGTTGAATTTTTATTCTCAATGTGAATAAAACTATAAGTGACGAAATTAGAATAAAGAATTAAAGAGGAAACTTTCATAATTATTTCTTTTAAAATTAAAATTACGAAAAAGTTAAATTGTTAAATTTAAGATTACATCACATTCCTTATTTCCCTTAAATAATAGAGCAATGCAAAAAAGAAATAAATATATGCCATTCATATTAAAATATAAAGTATTTACACAACTTCTAGGTTGTTACAGGGAGGGAAATAAAAAACATAAAGAAACTTACTGAAGAAAATTTGCAATTCTCTTTCATATATAAGGTGAGGTCGTATAAAAAATACATATAATTTTAAAAAAATTAAGTAATCCCTCTTTTCTTTGTTTTTCAATTTCAACACAATAAAATATGTATCAATAAGTAATTGATAATAATAATAATAAAAAAAAGAAATTGGTAAAAGTTTAGTATTAGGGGAAAAAAGCAACAAAAAGAAGCATTAATTCAATGTTTCTAATTAAAAAAAAACAACCAAAAAATGAGATATAAAGAAGAAAGACATTAAACAATAATGTATAAAAGTAACTGATGAAGTTGAAAACTTGCTTATCCGAAAGTCTCATAATCCACACTTATCTAAGAAATAAAAATGTACTAAAAAGAACAAACATTTGGGTAAGAAGGGTTTTTGTTTAGTGGGGTAGGGATTTGGTGGACATAGGGGTAGGGAAGCTTTCCAAATGTAGATTGCAAAGTAGACTACAAGAGTGAAAGTGAAGGAGAGAGAATAGGAAATTGAAGGGGGATAAGAAATTGAGAGGGAGAAGTTACAAACTTAGAGATGGGTTTTTTTAGTTAGATACCAATTTTACCTTTATTATAAAATATTTATAATTTTAACAAGTTGTTTTTAATGTTTCTTTTTTTTTATTATAAAATTTTAATTAAGGGGTTAAATAGTAATTTTAAGGCAATAGTTTTCTAACTTTAATAATATAGATAATTATTAGCTCAAATTTTAGATTAAAATCAATTTCGGCCTTTAATTTTAACATTAATCCGCCTTAAAATGGCTTAACTAATATATGAATTAGCCACTAAAGATAAGCTTATTCAATTTTGATTTTCTCTAACAATCCCTTGTAGACTTTTAATCAATAGATCTTAATGAAAAAATTCTTTCAACCCTCAATTAGTTTTGATTAGGATCAAAAGCCATGAAAAATCAATTCAAAATGTGAAAAAATAAGGGCATCTTAAAAATGTAACCGATTATCTTAAGGAAGATGGGCAGGAGGCATCCTAATGTAAAAAATAAGTGAACATGATATGTTAGTCTCTGTTTAAGATGTAAAATAACTGCATTTAACACTCTAAAGTATAGTTTGATCCTAAGACATTTGAAGCATGCATGGGTAAACTAATTGTTAGGCTATAGTTCTTTTCTCAATCTTGTTTGCACAAAGAATGAGTATAAGCTATGGCCTTTAGATCGAGTATATGCCTAAATCTAATGTTGGGTAGAAAATTAGCCCTAATTTAATGTTTTTCCAAGAACCTAATTTGCACCACTCATAGATGAGTGTAGTAAATGAGTTTAGTATATATGTGAATGTGGATTTTCAAACCGAATCAATTTGGTAGGATTTCAAGCTCCTGTTTTTACTAAAATTGAATTCCATATAGAATAATCAATTTAAGTCTAAATGAGGTATTATCTAACATGTTTCACCTAAGTTGATATTATTTTATACCTTTAACAATGTTTAACTTGATTGAGCTTGGAAAAGTGAATTTTCAATAACATTAAGTTATTTTGAGCCAAAGACCCAAAAATAGTTAGATCACGTATGCATATGTCCAACTCAAAATACTATCTTTCACCTTTAGGAAATGCCTTTATTCTATTTTTGCATTTTTTTTTTTGTTTTGTTGTTTCTCTTTTAGTTTTTTGGAATTTTTTTCCTATTTTCTCACTTTAGGGCTTCTAATTTTATAATTCTTTCTTCTCTTCCTGAACTTTTAATTTTTTCTTTTGATTTTGATTGAAGAGTTATTTTAGAGAGGGTAGAAATGGGGCACTTTATAGTTGATCTCCTTTATAGTAATGTTCAACAAGAATCCTACTACATAAATAAAAAGATTTGTCATTTTTGTTCTGACTTATTTCACAATTTGATGAAAATGGAAAAAGTCAATGTTACGAAATAAGGTCAAAACCCAAAAAGTAGACCGTAGCAGCATGGGCGGGCATTGACCCTCTAAAATAGCCCTTTTCTATTTTCTTTTTTCTTTTTTTTTCCTCTTTGTATTTTCTTGATGTAGAATGCATGCCAGTAAGAAATACTCTTTGTAGAGTTTTTTCGTTGAGGTTTATAGCAAGCTGGTTTGATTTATAGAACACGTGTATACATACATATATATATATATAAAATGTATATACGTAGAGGAAAATATTTTATTATTTTAAATAATATTTTTGGGCACTAGTACTCATTATAATAAATTTGCAAGTTTTCCCTTAAAAATCTATGTTTTTCAATTCCAATGTTTACATTAGTGCCCGTATCTTATCGGTACTCTAATCATCATTTTTTTTTTAAATTTTTAATTTTATTTTTTGCTTTTAGTTATAGTTGTGACCTTAATTCCATTTCATATCTATTTATTATATATTATTCATCATGATGTCACTTGAAAATGGGTCATAAATTGTGGATATTGTTAATGTTATGAATACTATAAACTTAATATCTTAATTAAGGAAAAGGAAAAAAAATGAAAAGAAAAATCTTGAAAATATTGCTTCTAAGAAAATATCTCTAAAAATATGGTACTTGAAATGACCTCCTTGATTCAGGATGAAAATAAGATGAAATTATCTTTTAAAGAGGCGATTTTATCCTGATCACTTCTTCAAAAGGCGATTTCAAATGCCGTATTCTTAGAAATATTTTCCCAGGAGCAACATTTGTGTAATTTTTTTTTCTGTATTTTTTCCGTTTGCTCATTTTAATTGTTTCTAACTTTTGGGACTTTATACATGGGAAAAGAAAAAAAAAATATCGCTTTTTGAAAAATAATCCTAACACTATAGCAAATAAGGATGCAATCGAGGCAGGTTTTATGAAACCTGAACCTACCCCTATAAGGTTTGGCATTGCCTAAAATCCTATAGGATTTTTCCCCTTATAACCAAAACCTAACCTATAGGGTTCTTGACCATACAAGGGTAGGTTTTTATAGAATTCAAAAGACCCTATAAGAGCAAGTTTTTATAAAGTTTATATAAGATTAATGACAGAGTAGAAGGGAATAAATTAAGTAAAATTAAGATTATATTTAATGAAGTACATAATAATAAAAATTGAAAATTAAATGTATTGTACAATGTAAAATTGCTATAGGATATATATGTTACATACGTTAAAAGTAAATATTTTTATTAATATATACTTTTTCTTATTGGATTAGGTTTTCCATTAGGTTCTTTTATAATCCTAATATCTGACCTTAAACCTTATAGAGTTTTGAATCATATTCAAAAACCCGACCTTAAACTCTATAGGGTAATAATTAGGTTCAACAAGTTAGGATACCCTTTAATGACCCACCCGGTTATATCCCTAAAGATAAATGAATTTGGCTTTCTAGAAGTCATTGTTGAATTGTATTAAATTTAGCTTTTGGAAATTCGATTATATGTAAAAACATATAATTGACTTTCCAAAAAGTTGAATTCACATATTGCAAAGAATTCAGCTTTTGGAATGTCGACTTTATTAAATAAGTAAAATTGGCCTTGCAAAAACCCATTTCTTTGCAAAATGCTTTTGGCTTTTAAAAAGCCAAATTTACTAAATTTGACTTTTCAAAACCTGTTTATATCAGTAATCAAAGCAACTAAAATCACACACTTCATGCATGATCCCATATAATTGTACCATACAATACATCTATTTTAGAAATCCATTATAACACCTACGAACACATCTACTACAAAATATATCTCATCCTTAAATCTAAGATTTTTCACCAACAATTCCAATGCACAATGTTTACGAAACTTTGGTAACTCGACCAAAATTCAACCCCAATAAAAAAACAACCAACTATTGTTATCAGTTGCCTATTACAGCAAACCTTATTCTCTCCTTCCATAATGTGTTCATTTGTATAGCAAATAACCTATACTTTGCGCATTTTCTAATCTATCTACATTTAGCAATTATTTATAAACAAGTCTACATTGTTATCACACTGTAACTGAAGATGGCTTTTGAATAATAATATAACCAGTTTTCTATCGTGAGTACTATTCATTCATATCTGCGTTAGCATACTTTATGTTCATTTCATGTGGTATTTATAAGTTATAATGAGAAATAATTATAAATAGGAAACAGGTATTTATAAGCTATTCAACTAACTTATATACTACAATCCATATATACCACAATCTAATTACACATATATACTACATTATGCATTCAAGTACTAATTATTTTAATCATACATGTACTGCATATGTCAAAAGAAATGCCAAATGATACTATATACTCACGAAACTTAACATTCAATTACTATAACATACAATGTGTTGTAAGAAAAGGTAATTTGAATAAGGAAGTACTTTTATGCTGGAAAACTATTTTAGAGAGAGAAAGAGGTTGAAACTTGTGTATTTCTCTAAGAAAATCACAAAATCCAATTACTGTAAGTGTTAAGAAGTGATGGGTTTGAGATTTTCAACTGCGGATTGATGAAAAATGGCTTGCAAATGTACAGATTGGAGAGACCATGCGGATTAGGGTTTAAGTTAGAGAGAGATTGTGGAATGTACAAATGAAGAAGAAGAAGTTTGCTACCTAGTTATATCCCGATAAAATCGACTTTCCAAAAGTCGATTCTAGTACATTTTCTCTAAATTCGGCTTTTTAAAAGAGGAATTTAGGACAACATAAAAGCATCTTTTGAAAAGCCAAATTTAAGTGCTATAGTTACGAGAATTTTTCTACAACTATCGTATTTTTGGATTTTTTTTATATTTTGCAATATTTAATTCCTTTTCCCCTCTACAAATTATATTAATTGAACTTTCTAACAAGAATAGCCATTTAAATTTCCCTACATATAAAGGTTATGCTAAATATTAATAAGTGAGTGTTTACACTTACATTATGATTATCTTTACATTTGGATGGCATTTTTGTATATTGAAAATAAGCTTATAAAGTAAATCTTAGGTTCTAAGATAGGTAGATCTTTTCTAGCAACTCATGATTCTTTAATAAGATCATACCTAAGAGAAATCTCTAGATATGTCTAGTGCCTACTCTAACCCCTCTAACCTTTCCTTTACCCTTATTTGTTGAAAAAAATGGCTCATACCTACAAATAATCTAGAAAATGAAATTGGACTTAATGATATCTTTCAAAATCATATTTCACCTCCCTATGCCGTTAATCCTTCTAAAGAAAAATGTGAAGTGGTGCAAGGAAATTAATTGATAGAAAAGAGTACAATGATGTATGCAAATCATTCAGCTTAACTAAAGTCTCTGAATTTAAATTTTACTACAAGGGGTTCATATTGAGATAAAGTGATACACAATATCACACTTTGAGAATGGTAGAGTTGTAACAGTCTTACTGTAAACACCAACCTACAATAGAAGCTAACCATTCAATTGCTATCATAGACTTAGTATATATAAGGTACAAACGAATAAACAACTCTGAAGTATCTTCAATTCAATAGCTAAAGTAAAATAAAGACATTTGGTTCTTATGCTACTTTAAAACATAGAAGGTTAATCGGTATAATTTATTTGAAAAATATTTGGAATTTTTGTATAACAAAATTTATAAAAGAATCCAAAATCATTGTTACAATAAATACAATATTATAAATTAATCTAGATCATTCCAATGACCCAGTTGACTACAAAACAAAGATAAAAACAATATTCTAATCCATTTGCTCCTCACTCTAAACACATTGTCTAGCTTTTGTACACCCAATGATTTGAGTAATCTTGATGTCTATCTTTTAAAACCTATAAAAGAACTATAAGTATATGAGCAATCATCGCTTACTATGGGGATGGAGACGAAAGCATACACAACACAACATTCAAGCAAGGTTATCATTTAGTTAGTTAGATGCAATGCAACAAGCATATGCCATTTGCATGACATTGTTTGGTCCATCGTGAAATTAGAGAAATTATGCTCGCTCTAACTTGGGTTAAGGAGTTTTAATGAAATGGACGCTTGCCTTAGAGCAAATCTTAACCAACCCCAAGCTTATACAATGGGGCTTACTCCTCCCATGACCTCTTCAAACTAATGCCCTCAACTTCACCCTAACCCCCTCTCCCATCACTTAGTTGGGCCTTAAGGGTAAGGGAAGACCAATTTTCGCTACCTTGTTGAAAGGTTGGTGTTTGATTGGATAGCCTTAATCGTTCCCTTAGTAGGTTGCAATGCATGACCAGTTAGTGGTTAAATCTAAGTTTAGCTTAGTTAGTTTTAAGGGTAACTAACCAATTGCAAACACTCAAATTAAGAAGTAAACATGGTAGTGCAATTACAACATATAGCATAACAATAAGACAATTAAGCAAACAATTTCCAAGTACACATGTTGCATGCATATGATCAGCTATCTTATAATCACAAATAAGTGTCATTAACCTCCAAGTACTTTTATATAGTACTTTGAAATGCCTTTTAGTATGGATCCCACCTACCTGGATTCTTATTCACTCTTGCAACTCAGATGCCTTAGTCTTTTTGTCATCAATGGTTCCTATATTGCAAATTGTATTTCAATTTTTATACAATTCATTGGAGTAATAGTGTTTTAATTATTGTACTTTTGTCTTAGTTTAACGTTCTTTGAATATTCAATAGATGTTGGTTATGGGGATTAAGTGTTATTATTTTTAGCGATGTTATGTTGACCTTCTACTTAATCTTCTATTAGGTTTCTTAGATTCTTGGTACCTTCAACATAATCTTCTCTTAGGGTCTATTAGGTATTTGGTATGTTCTACTTAAGCTTTTATTAGGATTTTAATTCATATTCTTTGACACAGAACCTTCTATATAAACTTCTATTAGCACCTTGACTTATGTTTCTTATCAAACAAACCTTTTACATAACCTTTTATGGGAATTTTGGTTATAGTTTCTACACTAGGAAACTTTCTACTAAAGTCTCTACATTAGGAAACTTTCTACTAAACTTTGTATAATTTATGAGCACTTGGTTAGGGAAGCTTCTACAATACCTTCTACAAGTTAATAGTTTGCACTAGCACTTACAAAAGCTTCTATAACTACCAACTCCTTATTCAGCTCAATCAGAACTTCTACAACACTAGCTATAGGTACCAAATATGCCCTATTTCATCAAAAACTCTACTTTTCACACTTCTTTTTACTTTGTTCATGCCTAACCTTGCCACAACTCCACTAATATCAACTCACATGATTCAAAAATGCATCCACATCAACATACAAAACTCGGAATTCAACAAAAAAGAATGTTAAATACACCTAATTAACCAATGCACTTAAAATACATGTACTAGGCCAAAAAATCACTGTTTTAAGGTGACTAAAATTCATGTATAGTAGCTAAATCTTTTATTTACTACTAATTTTTAAGGATTTTTAACAAAAATAAAAGACCAATTAATTAACTTAGTAAAAAATTCTCATAAGTATTTAAGTAAAATCATTGAGTTTAGCTTTAAAAAGCCCATCCTTTTATAAAGTCTTCTATTTTCACTTTAAAATTAAGATTAGCATATTGCATGTAACAAATATTCACCTAAATAATGTTTGGTGGTTATATTTAAACAAAATATGTTGAAAACTAGTGAATTCTTGTAAATCTCAACTTATCGATTTTTCACAAATGACAAAATTTACCCAAATAAAAAAAAAGTTTTTGTAAAAATTTTTACATAGCAATTTTATGTATGATATAGGATGTTTACAGAAAATTTTTGGTGAAGAAACCACGTCATTTGGGATTTTAAAAATCAAAGCGAAATTTGGTCCTAAGCTGCCCATTTCTTAAGAGTGATATATAAGATGAATGAATTTTACAAAAATAAAAATTTTACATGAAAGTACACTCAAAATAATGCCAAAATATATATTTTTTTTCATAATTTATAGATAAAATTTAATAATTTTTATGAATTTTTGAAAATCGGGCTGAAAAATGGACTCACTAGCATTTGTGATTCAAGCAAGATCGTAGATGAATACACGAAGTTTGGTATCGTGCGAACAAAAGGGGGATGGGTCGAAACCTTAAGACAGTATAAAGGATAAATGATAGTCAAAGGTTAAGTAGGAGTCTCCATGAATTGACGATGGATATGAGGCATCAACACCTTACAAGAGCTTAGGTCGTATTTGATTTGACGCATAAATGTAGCCGAAGGTCACTCGCTACTAGTCTATGCTCAATGGGCTAAATATAGTCAAGAGTAAGCAAAGACACTTAGCTCACACAAGAAGGAATATGTTTGAATATCAATAGTATTAATTGTTGCAGTTGTTACAATTTACGAGTATTTATATGACCCAATTAAGATAAATCCTTAGTTAGTAGAAACTACAAAAAGGTTTCTATTAGAAAAGGAAAATGAATAATTTACAAGGGTAGAGTTGTAATAAGACAAAATGAATATTTGATTATAAAGGACAATACGGATGTCAAACAATTAAGGTACATGTCAACTGTCCATTATATGGTCACAATGATATGGTTTGCCCAGTAGGGTAGGCTTTAAGCCGATTAGGTTAGGGTTAAGTGCTCAATAGCTTGGACATTCTAGATTAAGGAAAGACTGAATCAAGATGTGGTCCATTTTAAGGTCAACTTAGGATTAAGGTTAAATTGGCCTTAACAGTATATCAGGTTGGCAAAATGCTAATTGAGTACTTTACCTTGGACAGAGGTATTATGGAAGGGTTGGCTCAGCAATAAGGTAGTCGCTTCGATAGTCTCTTAGATGCGGTAGAGAATGGAGCAACTCAATACGTCGAACTAGAGAATGCATTATTCTTTTGAGTTTAACTCCCCTCGGACAACTCGACAAATCATATGAGTAAGTCCTTGAGCTTAGGAACACATGATTGGTCTGTAATCTTTATCATCTCCTTTGGGCTATTTGAGATTTGGGATCAAATCTAGCTTAGCTCTACATTGCATGTCTTTAGGAGTATATGGATGGAGGTTAGCAATGTTAAAGGAGTCAAAGACTCCATACTCTTCAAGTAGTTCAATCCTATAGGTATTACGATTAATCTTCTTAAGCACTTTACATGGTCCATTAGTCTAGAGAGATAATTTGCTATCTCTTAAGTTCGGGTATTGTTCCTTACTGAGGTGGATCTAGACTAAATCACCTGGCTAAAACTCTTTATTCTTTCATCCTCGGCCTCATCTCTTGAGCTTAGTAGTAGCTTTACTTAGATGTTCTATGACCTTTTAGTGCATTGCTCTGACGGCCTCGACTCTTTCTAAAGTTGGTTGATCATCATTTGAGCTCGAAAGGGGTATCTGGTCTAATGGGAGTTTAAGGTTAAACTTATAGGAGACCTCAAATGGTGACATGTTCGTGATATTGTACGTGGTCCTATTGTAGACAAACTCAACTATAGGTAGGCATAGATCTTAATCGGACATGTTCCAACTAACAACAACTTAGAATAAAGTTTCCATTATCCTATTGACAACCATAGTCTATCAGTCTATTTATAGGTAACAAGATGTGCTATACAATAGCTTAATTCCCATTTATCTTCATATCGTTCATATGGTTCATAGGGATCATGGACCAATCAAACGTTCCCAAGCTCGAGGATTCGCTTACATGGTTTGCTGAGTTATTTGAGAGGAGTTAAACTCAAAAGAGTAATGCATTCTCCAGTATGACCTACTAAATTGTTTCACTCTCCACCACATCCAAGAGACTATTAAGGCAACTGACATGTTACCAAGCCGACCCTTCTACAATACGTCTGTCTAAGGCTAAGTACTAAACTAGCATTCTACTAACTTGATACATTACCAAAGCTGATCTAACCCTAATCCCGAGCCGACCTACTGAGGTTGACTTGACAATGGACCACATCCTAAATCAATCCTTCCTTAATTTAGAGCATCTGAGCTACCGAGTGCCCAACCTTGACTTAATCTGCTTAGATCTTGCCCTGCTCAGCAAACTGTATCATTAGGACCATAAAATGGACAGTTGATACATACCTTATTTATTTGACATCCATACGATTCTTTGTAACCAAGTATTCTTTTTGTTCAAGTACAACTTTATCCTTGTAAATCATTCCTTTTCCTTTTCTAGTAGGAAACTTTTTGTAATTTATACTAACCTAAGACTTACCCTAATTAGGTTATATAAGTACTTATAAATTATAACAGTTACAACAGTTAATACCATTGATATTCAGACATATTCCTTCTTGCATGAGCTAAGTGTCTTTGCATACTCTCCACTACTCTTATCTAGCTTATTGAGCATAGATTAGTGGCGAGTGACCTACGGTTACACTTGTGCATCATATTAAGTGCGACTTGAGCTCGTGTGAGGCATCGGCATGTCATATCCATTGTTGGTACACGAAAACCCCTGCTCTACCTTTGACTATCATTTATCCTTTAGACCGTCTTGAGATTTTGACCCATCTCCCTTTGGTTTGCATGATATCGAATGTTGTGTGTTCATTCGTATTCATGCCCATATCATCTTAGTATCAAAGTCCCTGACTACATTCAAATACGTTTCTATTACTTTATACTTTGAGAGATTTCTTGCTATTTTTGTGTATTTTAGAAGTTCTGTTATTGTTGTGATTAATTAACGTGTTTGGTGTTGAAGAAATTTCATGCTCTGTTTCCCCCTGTTTCTTGTACGTATAATAGAGTATAAGTGTATATTTGTTTATCATGTGTAATCGACGAAGCGGTAGGAATGTTTGGAATTGTTTTATTGTTGTAATTTCTTAAAAGAACTTTGTGTAGTGTCTTCAGCTATTAATCTCTTGAAATAGACTACAATGTTTGATTCTAGTATTTAAGGAACTTTGATTAACTAAGAGAGTGGCACTTAAAATGGCCAAGGTTAACAAGGAAGTTCCATACCCTAATTAGTAGGTGATGGATTGAATAGACTCACTGACTTGATGGCTAGCCTAGTGATTGTCATAAATGAAGATAGGTAGCGATCTAGAGATGGTCTATACAGAGGACAAGCTAAGGAGAAGCTTGGAGAGGCAATGGTTAGTATACCCAAGCTAATACTTTAGTTCAACCACCCTGAGCTAGAGGAGTGGATAAAGTTGCTAGGCGTAGAATACCACTCGATGAAATCGAAAAAGCAGATGAGGAAAAAGGTGATGAAGTAGAGTACTACTATGAACCAAAAGAGAGGAATATCTAAGCTTTGAGAGTAAAAGGTTGAGGATGTGTATCCCAAGTTTTTCTCGAAGTGGTGATATAGATGACTACCTAGATTGGGTAGATAAAATCGAAAAATAGTTTGAATGCCATGAGGTGCTTAATAATGCTAAGGTTAGACTTGCTATGCTAGAGTTTACTAGTTATGTTGCCTTATGGTGGAAAAACATGTAAGCTATATGTAGAAGAAAAGGAGAGTGTGAAGTTAGGAGTTGGGATAAAATGAAGAGAGTCATGAGGAGAAGATTTGTTTTGAGCTACTATTTGTAGGATGTATTTAAGAAGTTATAGGAGTTGAGATAAGGTGGACCAAGTGTTGATTTCTACATGAAGGAATTCTAAATGTTGATGATCTGATGTGAAGTTGTTGAGCTTGAAGACCTAACTGTATCTTGATTCATTAGTGGGTTGAATTACGAGATTGGAGATATTCTAGAGACCATAGAGAATTGAAAGGTATCGATCAGGGAGATTTCGAGCTCCTATCAATCATCCTAACCCTAGCTGACCTGTTTTGAGAAAACTTATGCAATCGGAACCAAGTAAGGTTGTTGAAACTTGACCTACTCAAGCTACCTTGAGTAGAGGAGAAGGAGATCTTGGGGAAGTTTAAGAAAGGCCAGAGCATAGTAAGGAAGACAAGTGAGATAAAGCGTTTTAAATGTCAAGAATTTAGACACATGGTTGCCTAATGCTAGAGTAGAAGAACCATGGTAATCCGAAGCGAAGTGCCAACTATTGAGGTAGATAGTATTAATGAGGAAGTGAAAGAGTCGAAAGAGACCAGACAAAAAGAATAGTCTAAGGAGGAGAAAAGCGTCTATAGCAAGGAAGGTAACGTTATGCCTGTTACCTTAGTGTTAAGAAGAACAATGAATGTGAGTCCTGTACTCGAGGACAAGCAGCAAGAGAATCTGTTCCACATTGGATGTAAAGTGAATGGGTCATTGTGTGCAATGGTTATTGATAGTGATAGTTGCACTAATGTAACATTTGCTTTCGTAGTTCAGTAGTTGAAGTTGTAGACTAAACCCTACCCTAAGCCTTTTAAGCTGTATTGGCTTAGTAAAAAAGGAGCCTTGCAGGTGAATAAACAAGTGTCAATGCTAGTCAGTATTAGGAACTATTGAGATGAAGTGCTCTATGATGTGTTACCTATGAGTATGTCCCATATTCTACTTGAACCGACATGAATATTTGATCGAAGTGTGATATATGATGGAAGAAAGAAGACATGTTCGCTAGAGTACAAGGGTAGAAAGGTAAAGTTAAGCCCTATGATTGCTAAATAAGTTAAAAGCATGTAAACTCAATTGAGCTGAGTTTTAAAGAAAAAGGTTTTAGTGATGACCCAAGCTAAGATAAAGAGAGAGATAGAGCTTGAAGAGTCGACCTATTTTTTAGTTAGGAGGTTACTTGAGATAAGGGGATCCAAAGAGGAGTTGTTATTGTAGACACCTAATTTTTGCCCTTCCATAGTCTTAGTTTTTATTTTTACAAAAAGGGTCCTAATTCAAAAAAATAAAAAAATAAAAATTAACAAATAATGAAAATACCAAAAAAAATAATAAAAGGAAAAATTATAAAAATTTCGAAGTAATTTATATTAGGAATAATTAGTTTAATATTAGTTTTAATTTTAGTTTAGTTAAAAAATTTTAGTTTAGAGATTTAGATAGTTTAATATAATTTAATTGTAATAAATGTTAAGAAACAGGTTAACGGCCTAACGGATAAGTAGCGAAGCGCTTGGGTGGATTTAGTTGGAGGTCACGGGTTCGAGTCTCTGCAGGCACTAATGTCTTTATTTTTCTATCTCATATGGGTTTAGCTAAATCAGATTTTGTCTTTATTTTTCTATCTCATATGGGTTTAGCTAAATCAGATTTGAATGAGATTTGAATCTAGTTTAATCTGGTACATTAAGATTTGATTTAGGCTTTATAAAAAGATAACCACAATGAAAAGGAAGAGATATCAGCTTCAAAATCTAGTTTAATCTGGTATATTAAGATTTGATTTGGGCTTTATAAAAAGAGAACCACAACGAAAAGGAGGAGAGATCAGCTTCAAAAAAAAAAAAAAAATCTACTTCATCCACAGAACAGAAGCAGCAGCAATCCATCACTCCACAGAATAGAAACCCGACGGATACACAGCCCAATTCCAACCAGGAGTCGTGCAGTAATCCAGAAACTCTGCAGCAGCCCATACCGAAATAGTTCAACCTATCGCACTGCAGGAGATACTCATTCACTGATCACGATTGACAGCAGCTCCCCAATGCCTGATAGTCCTCTATCCTTGCCGCTGGATAGTTCTTAGCTAAACTCTACGCCATCGTCTGACGTCTACGACACGCCATCCCAATCCGTCCTTTGCCTGACTGACCGCAAGACCACGTAAGCAACATATAGCCAAACTTCCATTGCACCTTGCACAGCAAAACACGGGTTGTGCTATCCACATTAATAGATCCTCAACAATAACACCAACGTCCAAACTATACGTGCAAGATCCCCATCCCCGGTCCTCCATAAAACACGAATCCTATCCATTGTTCTGTCTTCAACGACCAAGCCTTATAGCAATCGAACTTATCCTTCTCTAACACAAGCCGTTGCACAATCCATTTGCAATCCACGCACATCGCCAACTCTAGAATAGTACACCCCGTTGTTGAATCGTGCATCCCACAGTCTGATACTGTCGTTGCTCCGTCTGCGTCATTATACTGCAAGAACAAGCTAGGTTCAGTTTTTCTAAATCTCAATTTTCTTATTTTATTTATTTATTTTTTTCATTCTTTTATTTATTTATCATTATTATCATTACATTATTAATTTCTTAGTTATTTGATGCAATATATGTGTATATGTCTATAGTAGTTTAGGAAACTCTAGTATTAGTTTTTATATCAAGTTTATTGCCAGATGTTGTTAATAGCAAGGATATGAGGTTGTTAAGATCAGTTTTATTAGTTCATGTAATAAATAATATGTATATATGTATATATATGACTTTAGGAGTTCTATTATTAGTTCTTATATAAAGTGTATTATATGAAATTATTTTATTTTGGTAGATAGTTATATATATTAGTTTAGTGGTTGATAGAATTTGTTATATTTTTAGATTTGGCTTTACTTAAGGATTTATTACGTAGAAAATTGTTTTTCTTTAAATAAAAATTAATAAAAGGCCCTTTTAAAAAATAGGATGGTTAGATTTTTTTTTTTTTTTTATAAAATAACAACACTTAAGTGTTAGGACCCCTTAGTTTTTTTTAAAAATAAATCGAATAAATTAAAACGTAAACTTGGATGATTTTTAAAAAATAAAAAGAACCAACTCGCTAAAGTTTTTTTGGAAAGAACTACGATCGTCTGATCCCGGCTAGCGGGTACGTAAGCACCTTCGAGGCGACGATAAAATTTGTAGAAACTTAGGTTTTTTTTTTTCTTTTGATTTTAGTTATTTATTTATTTTTTAAATATTGTGATTAGAAAAATAATCCTAATTTCGATAAATAGATAGTAGTACCCGTTAAGGGTTTAATAGGTTAGCTCCCGAATTCAGAACCCTCTGGTTTTTCATTAAATTTGAAATCAAAGACCGGTAGCCAAATCGTAACCAATCCACCCAATTGGTTACGGTTTCTTTTTCTTTTCCCGACTTCGCCCGGGTAGCGACTCCAAAAATTTTTTTTAATAAAAAACCGGAATTTCTCAATTTCTTTAGTCGATGATTAATATTGAATGGGATAGGGTTTAGTATTAATCAAGAAATGAGAAATCAATTTTAAATAATTAGAAAAACTGAAAAATCAGGCTCGAAAGTTATTTATTGAGGTGAAAACATTATTAGTGAGTTTACCGACCTGTTCCTAAGAGAACTGCCTAGAGGTTTGCCTCCCTTCCGAGGTATTGAGCATGTAATTAATTCGTAACTAGGAGTCGCGTTGCTAAGAAAGCTTGCTTATAGGCTAAACCTTAAACAAGTTATAAAGCTATAAAGGCAAGTAGATGAGTTGTTGAAGAAGGGGTATGTGCGAGAGTCCTTAAGCCTATGTACTGTGCCAGCCTTGTTGGTATCGAAGAAAGATGGGGCATGGAGGATATGTGTAGATAGCTGAGTAATCAATCACATCACCATTAAGTATAAGTATCCTATGCTAAGGCTTGATGAAATGCCTAATGAATTGAAATGAGTATGAGTATTCTCTAAGATTGATCTCAAATCTAGATAATATCAAATCCAAATGAGGGAAGGAGATGAGTGGAAGACTACATTTAAGACCTGTCATGGATTGTATGAATAGCTTGTGGTGCCATTTGGACTATCAAATGTATTGAACATGTTCATGAGATTGATGAACCATGTATTTTGAGAACTAATAGGGAGATTTGTGGTGGTATATTTTGATGACATCCTAATCTGTATTCTTGATCTAGAGACCCACCAAGAACATCTCTGAATAATCTTTTTGGAACTTCAAGCTAAAAAGTTCTGTGATGATATAAAGAAATGTGACTTCTGTTAACTTGAAGTAATCTTCTTAGGGTTTTTGTAAGTGGTGGTAGCATCTGGGTCGATGATGAAAAGATAAGAGTGATTATTGAATGACCTATGTCGACTTGCTCAACTGACATGCAAAGCTTTCATGGCCTAGTATCATTCTATCATAGATTTATAAGGAATTTCAGTACTATTGTGGCGTTACTCACCGAGCTGTCGAAAAGAATGTAGAGTTCAAGTGGGGAGAGAAGGAGTACAGAAGTTTCTGAGAAGTAAAAGAGAAGCTGATTATAACCCCTATCTCAGCTTTGTTAAGTTTTGATAAAGTGTTTGAAGTGGAGTATGATGTGTCTAGATTAGGCATAGGTGTTGTGCTAATGTAAGAGGGCTGACTTATTGCTTAGTTCAGTAAAAAGCTTAGAGGAGTTATACTAAACTATTCTGTTCATGATAAGGAGTTTTACTTTTTGATCTTGGCATTGACTGTATGGCAATACTATTTACTACCCAAAGAGTTAACGATCTACATTGATCATAAATCTTTAAGACAATTGAAGAGCTAGCCTAAGTTGTCGCGAAGATAAGCTAAATGAGTCGAGTTTATGGAAGGATTTTCATATGTTGTGAAGTACAAGAATGGAAAGAACAATGTAACGGCCAATGCCCTATTAAGACAACGTTCCCTTCTAATCGAATTACAGACCCAATTATTGAGATTTTCAATGATAAAGGATTTGTACACTGAGGACCCATATTTTAGTTCAATCTATGCCTGATGTGAACAGGGTTAACCATTAGATAACTATTATAGGGAGGGTAGATACTTATTTTGGACGAGGAGATTATGTATCCTGACCTGTTCCATGAGAGAGCTATTAATGCACAAGGTGCATGGAGGAGGATTCTCTAGACACTATAGTAAGAACCAAACTCATGAGGTACTATCCTCTAGATTCTTTTAGCTAAGGATGATGAGGAATGTCCAAGCTATGTTGGAAAGGTATGGTATTTGCAAACAAGCAAAGAGCTAAGTTGAGCAAAGGCAATGTAAACCCTATAAAGTTATTGTTCTTAACTTTAAATTGAACTCAAGTGCTCTAAATAATTTCACGAGTTGATAAGGCTAAGTAAGATAAAATTTTTATTAAATTATGAATTTGAATATATCATAAGTAATAAAAACCTTAGAATTTCAATCGAGACCTAAATCGCATACGAAAACCCTAAACCCTATATACGTATGAATACTTCAGATTGAACCTGAACTTGAACTTGACAAAAACTCTAAAACTATAATTTTAAGCTTATAAAATGAATAATTATGCCTTAATAGTAATAAAACCTTAATCAAATACAATTATCGATTAATACGTGTAATTATATAAAATTATCAACCCACGCGTTAAGATAACTCTTAAATATTATAAATATAATGAGTAACAATCAAATTAATAAATTTTATTGAATTTTAATATTATTTCAAATTAGTAAATTTATAATTTTTATATTTATAAATTTATAATTTTTCTTTTCCTTCTTTCCTCCTTTTTCTTTTTCCTTTTCTTCTCTAATTTGTTTTCCTTTTACCATGTGAAGCTTCTAGATTTATTTCGATGGATATTGTAAGCTTAATTCACCATGTATTAATTATGTCTATAAAACAAAGGCATTTAGATAGCCTTTAGGCAAATCACATTAAAACCCATTTGTTTCCTTCCCTTTTCTTTTCCTTAACTATTTTCTTTTCCCCTTAATTTTCTACTAGTCATGCTTAGAAACACAAGAAACAAACTTAATTTTTTTTAACAAAAAAGCAAAAACACCACATCTCCTTATTTTCTCAAACCGTGAAGCAATTTTCCTTCCTTTTCCAATTTTCTTTGACTTCAAATACATCAATTAAAGCAAGACAAAGAAGAAGGAGCTTCCAATCCTTTATCCATTAAATCACTAAGGGAAATAGATAAGTAGTATATGTATTATATTTATTTTGTAACAAGTATTTAAATGTATTCTTTCATGTTCAAGTATTTCATAAGATTTCGTATGTATTATAGGTGTATATAGTCAATTTATAAGTATTCTATTATTATTTGCACGGAAAAATCTATATACATATATTGGATTTTATGAAAAATTGGTATTATACCATGTACATGTACTTATAAGTGTATAAATACTTAGGTATATTCATGCATACACACATGTTATATTTGATTCTACAAATAGTTAGTGTAAAAGATTGTTTATATATACATGTATAAATATGCGTAAATCATAATATGTATATTAGGTATTTTCATTACATATGTATATGTATAAGTATGTGGTCGAAAATATATGAAAGTATAAGGTACAAAAATATTAGAATAGCATATGTATAGGTATCGTATATGTATGTATATGCGTATAGCATATATAGTATATTTAGGGTTATATTATTTAATTACATAAGTATATATGTATAAATAAGTTGAGGAAAAATAATTACATAAGTATATATATATATACATATAAAATACGTATGTTAAGGGTATAATATATATAAGTATACAAGTATACTCAAATATTATATGTATAATATGCTATAATATTAAATTAATAAATAAGATAAGGTAATATATACATATATATACATAAGTATGTATGTAAATCATGAGTTGAAAGAAAATGGAAAAATGATTAATTTACAAAATTTAATAAATATAATTATATAAATATTAAGTAAAATACAAAATAGGAAAAATATACTAATTCATAAAAATGACATGTGGCATATTCTCATGTTACTACGTCAGCATTTCATAAAAAATTAATCAAATTTGTAGTAGTAATAATAATAATAATAATAATAATAATAATAATAATAATAATAATAATAATAATAATAATTATTATTATTATTATTATTATTATTATTATTATTATTATTATTAAAATAGAAAAAATGAAATAAATAAGTATTAAATCTTAAAAAAAAAGGCAAAGTACATAAATTATGATAAAAAAACCCAAAAATAAGAACATTTCAAAATATAGGAATAAGATATTTATTAAATCATAAATATATAAATAAAACCTTAAAATAATAATTTATAATTAATTAGGTCAAAATAATAAAATTCGTGATATTTTTACATCATAACGGAAAATGCAAGTTATAACATCTAAAACGGACTCCATTATGAAAAAGTATATTTGAAAACAATAAAAATGGATTATAAATTTATAAAAATAAAAAATAAATTGAAAAAGTTATACATGATTAACGAAAAAGCTCAAATTGAGAATTTCATATAAATAGATAACTAATTCAAATAGTTATTACTAAATATATGAATAGTTTAGTTATTTAAGTCAAAAACTTATTACTTCTCTTATCCCATAAATATCAGGTGATCCTAAGATCGATACTGACCTTCTAGTAGATTACTACAATCCCTGACATCAATTATAATTGAGTGAGTACTCCTAATAATTCCATACATGCTTATATGTATAGCTAGTGAATATTAACTAATATAAATAATTGGATGTTGTGTGGGGTTGAGTTATACATGTGTATGATATTGTTTAATAATTGTGAAATTACTTTAAAATATAATAATGTACTATTTGTTGTATAGTGAATTCGATAGGAATTCATTTGTTTATATTCTGATTGATCACATAATAATTGAACTTAATGATATTCGACTTGAACTAATTAAATTGGGCATTACATAACTAATTCCAGTCGTTACATTACACAGAGGTAGCGAGAGCCATATAGGATTGCTAATAAATTTTGATTATAGTGTTTTTAGTACGATGTACTCATATGATATGATTTTACCTTGGCTCATGAGATTACTAAGCATTGGAGGCATCAGCCATCTAACTAAGAGTTGAGTTTAGAGGTCTTCATTTAGGGATGAGTGTGGACTGCAAGAACCACTCACAATCATACTTAGAACTGGTTTTAATTAAAACTAAAAATGGACATACCATTTATTCTTTAAATACAAAATGCAGAGTTTCGTAGTTGTAATCGTTCAAGTATGCTACCCAGATCTAATTGTGTCTTGTATATTCTAACCCTGACTTCGGAGAGCATTAAATTTGACTTGCATGCAGCACCTAGTCATCTGCATGTATTTGTTTGGCATTCTGTATGAGCATGCATTCTTTTGTTTAAATTAATTGATGAATAACTTATTTGTAGTATAGTTGAGGGATATTTCACTAAGCTAATTAGCTTATATCCTTATAGATTATTGGTGTAGGAGGATTTATTTGTTGTTTCGAGTTATAAGATACCTACGGTTAGTAGATCATCATTTGGTTGGGGTTGGGGTGAGTGTGAGGTTAGAGATGAGGGTATATCTTTACTACTGTAGTAAGATTTTGGAAACTTCTTATGTGACATAATGTATAATTAGATTACTCTCTAGTATGTTAAAGACTTAGTATATGTACTATGTAAATATGTGATAGTTATAGTTTAATAGTCATTTATTATAATTGTGTTATGATATTACTTGCACCTACATTACTCTTGGGCTATTAGTTGCAGTAATAGCTTTGTATGTCACATAAAGGGTTATCGATTAAAAGGGTAATTAATCTACAATCCTTTGTATGATATACGATGTTTGTCATGATTATACCACCCCTTGGGTCATGATAGGAAATATTTACCATTGCCGATCCTGTAAGCTCCCAAAATTGAGTTTAGGACAACTGAGCTCAGATTTAGGGCTTTTAGGATAACTTATCTAATTGAGCCCAAACTTTGTGACTAGAATGAAAAAGTTAGGCGAGATATTATAGTGGATTTTAGTAATAATGACCCGAAATCCCAATTTTGCCCTTAGAAATTGGAATATTTACTAAAGCTCTAAAATGTTCAGAATTCCTAAAATTGAACTTAGATTGCAACGAGAACTTAGAGATAAGTTAATTGAGCTATAAAATGAGATAATGTAGTATAATTTACTATAAAAAAATACACGTAATTTTTTAGTATACCTGGTACAAATAATAATTATACTCATAAATTAACTTAAAATTGAGTAATTATATATATATTGTGTTAAATTCATGAAATTGACTTTAGAACATATCCTAAAAATAAAAGATATACTAAAAACTTAATTATATGAGTAAAGTTATATATTTCACATGTTATTTACAAAGGGTATGAACTTGTATATTAATTAAATAATTAATTCTAACATATAATATCTATATTTAAGTAATTATTTAATAAAAGAAAAAGAAAAATTAATTAAATAACAATGAGATTGCTGGAAGGAGGCGTGGCAGGACAAAAAGAAAAGTGAGGTGCTGATTCAAAAGTAAACTTTTAACATTTAGACACCTCATGCTTAAATAAAAGTGAAAGCAAAAGGAAAAAAAAATAAAGAAAAATCATAGGCGGTGAAAGAGCTCCATAAAAATTATCCCAGCAGTAGAATAACAACATTTGACAGTCTGGAACCAAAAACAACAGAAAGAAAAATCAAGAAAAAATCGTAGAAAAAAAAAAGAGGAAGAGAAAAACAGAATAATTACGGAGCAAGGCTAGTTCTTAGGGTTCCCTTTGATCTGCTGTTACGCCACTCCACCACCAAGGAGTACCCCCAGCGTCTAGGCGTTCCGATAACCACCCACCACCCCACGGCCACCGGAGCACCCAAGAACAGCAAGGTCAAATTCTTGCTCTGTTTTTCAATAATTTTTAAAAATTAGTAAATCCACCCAGAAAATTATGAAAAAAAATTTTACTTAGGTTATTTTAAACATGCTTTCATGTGATATTTTTATTTTTGAAAAATTCGTAATATTTAATATACTTTATTAAGAAATCTACTGTTCATCCGAATATATATTTATGAAATAAATGTACTATATGATGTTGTTTCTAGCTGAAAATTTTTGTGTAGGATGTATATGATATATAGGTAATTGCTACATAGCCTGAATTTTGATTTGAATAATTTAAATATTTATTGAATTTTTAGGCCTGAAATTAGCTCGAAAATAGGCTGAAATTATAAATTTAATAGAAAATTATGAAATTAATTGATGAAATGGATATGTACTGATCTATTATGAATAGTAATAGTAATGAGTCAGATTGAAATTAATTGGATGTTAAAAGAATTATAATTAGATAATTTATCAAATTTAGGGGTAAAATCGTCAATATGAAAATATAGGCAATAGGTCGAAAACTTGAAACCATGTGATAACTGAATTCTCTGTATTTTTAGAATTCCATAGAAATTTTTGGGGAATTATTTGGTAAACCGAACTATTTATTACGAATTTTTAGGGAATTATTAATAGGCTAAAATGAATTAACCAAAAGCTATATAAAGGATTGCTGATCAGATGGGATTAATGGAAATTTTTATTATAATTATTAATAATTTAATTCAATATATAGTAATAACATGATTGTATATTATGAAAATAATGGTTATATATATATATATATATATAACCATTATAGATTAAACCCTAATGTTTTCGTAATTATTATGAAAACTAAATTTGGACCTTTTGTGTAATTAGGACCTTCCAAAGACGGTTGACAGTTCAAGTCAGCAAGAGCGAACATCTAAACAAGTAATTTGGGATGGTAGCTTCGCCGCTGTTTGGGTACTATTTAAAAGTATCCGGAGACCCAAGAGTACTTCTGGTTGTGTTTGTAGTTAGATGATTATGCGCATGCTATGTGTGTGAATGATACTCTGTTGTGACAGGAGTTCAACTCCTTGGTGTGCTGTTCTGCATATTTGCATGGATTCTGTATTATGTGAACTTGTTGGTCACCCCCTGATTAACACTAACAGTTATTCGACTAAAGTGTAATTGGTCATGCATAATCACCCGTTAGGGGAAACGAATAAGAGTGTTAGGCCAAATACCGACTTCCTTCGATGAGGATAGCTGAAATGGTCCTTTCCCCACCCTTAGTCGAACTAAGTGATAGGCGAGGAGGTCACGGCAAGGTTGGGGGCCGTAGTTCGAAGGCGGTCATGGGAGGGGCGTGTTCCCCATTGCACAAGCCCGGGTTTGGTCTGACTTGAGTCGCGATGAAACTCCTCAATCCGGGTTGGAGCGGATGAAATTTCTCTAACTTCACAGTGGACCGGTTAACACTGTGCGATGTTTTCATTTGAGTCATTGCATTGCATTTCATCATAATTATTAACCTCTTATGTGACTGTAAAGTACTCTTCTGACTCCGCCCCACTTACTGAGCTAGTTGTGCTCACACCCCTACAGACCCTTTTGCAGGTGCTAAGTGAAGGCAAAGATGTTCAGGTACCACCGTTCTCAGGTTAGTGTGCTGCTGTATGGGAAAGTGAGGATCGAGGAATTTAACTGAACCTGTGCTTTTGTCTTGTCTTTAAGTTTTGAAGAAAACTAAATGGGAATTCCCTGGGAGCCCACTAGTTTTCTAACTTATTGTATATAAATCGTAAACCTATGGTTTTTAATAAACTCTGATTGTAAACTTTATCCTTGGATGTGAAATGTTTGTATAATTACTGTTGTGGTACTAAACAGCAGATTATATAGAACAAGTATTTTGTATAAGCTCTACCACAGGTTTGGATATTAATAGATGATAGAACAGACGTTTCAAGCTAATTGAGTTGTGCGCCTTGTGTAAACTGCGTCTACGATAGCAGCTGTGAGGTCAACTTCTATCTTAGATTAGTTTACACAGCGGGACTGTTATGACTCTTCTTGTTCGAGGCGTGACAGATCCCGACTAAACCATAGTCCAAGTTAAGCATGGACTTTATGTTAGGTCTATCAAGGACATCCTGAGGGAAGGACTCCAACATGGTGGTCATAGACAGTTTCAATAAGATGGCACATTTCGTATCCTGTTCTAAGACTAATGACGCTTTAGCTATTTCTTTTCTTTTCTTGTAAGAGATCATCAAAATTTATGGAGTGCCTAGGACGATTGTTTCGGACAGAAACTCAAAGTTCATGAGTCTCTTTTGGAGAACGTTATAGAGATAAATGGGAACTAAGTTATCGTATAGCATGTCTTGTCACGTACAAACAGATGGATAGATTGAGGTTATTAATAGGATATTGGTAACTTTACTCCTTGTTACTATTGGTTGGAACATAACTGATTGGTATCTATACTTGCTTATAATTGAGTTCACCTACAATAAGATCGCCTACAATATCATGAATGTATCCCCATTTACGATTGCTTATGGGTTTCACCTTGAACTCTAGTTAGATTAGACACCCCTTAAATGATGATCAACTAGCCATATAAAGAGTCGAGGCCATCAAAGCAATGTACTAGAAGGTCGTATGACATTTAGCCAAGCTGCTACCAAGCTGGAGAGACAAGGCTAAGGACGAAAGAATAGAGGATTTTAGCCAGTTGATCTAGTTTGGCTCTACCTTAGTAGGGAACGATTCTCGAACTTATGAAAGAGTAAGTTATCTTCCAAGGTTGACAGACCATTTAAAGTGCTTGAGAAGATCAATCCTAATGCCTATAGGATTGAACCACCTAAAGCGTATGAAATCTCTTACTCCTTTAACACTGCCGACCTCCATCCATATACTCCTATAGATTAGCAATGTGGAACCGAGCTAGATTTGATCCCAAATCTCAAACAGCCCGAAGGGAGTGATAGGGATTACAGACCAATTACGGGCTCTCGAGCTCGAGGACTCGCTTATATGGTTTGTAGAGCTGTTAGAACGGAGTTAAACTCATAAGAGTGATGCATTCTTTAGTCTAACCTGCCAAGTTGCTCTATCTCTACCTAATCCGAGAGACTACCAAGGCAATTGACCTGTTGCCAAGCTAACCCTTCTACAATACATTTATCCAAGGCCAAGTAAACAACTAGCATTCTACCAACCTAGTACATTGTTGAGGTCAATTTGACCTTGATCTTGAGCCAACTTGACAATGGACGACATCCTGAATTAATCCTTCCTTAATCCAAAATGTCCAAGCTATTCAGCAGTTGAGCATCCAACCCTGACTTGATTTGCTCAAAGCATGCCCTGCTTGGTAAACTGCATCATTGGGACCATAGAATGGACAGTTGATACATGCCTTATTTATCTAACATCCATACTGTCCTTTGAAACCGAGTATTCATTTTATCTAATTATAACTCTACCCTTGTAAATCATTCCTTTTCCTTTTCTTGTAAGAACCTTTTTGTAATTTACACTAACATAAGACTACTCCTAAATACTTGTAAATTGTAACAGCCGCAATAGTTAATACCATTGATATTCAAACATATTCCTTCTTGTATGAGCTAAGTATCTTTGCTTACTCTTGACTACTTTTATTTAGCTTATTGAGCATCGATTAATAGCGATTGAGCTCTAGCTACACTTATGTATTATATTAAGTACAACCTGAGCTCATGTGAGGTATTGGTGTGTCATATTCTTCATCAGTATATAAGGACTATCACACTCTGAACAGAAAGAGTCATAACAGTCCCGCCGTGTAAACTAATCTAAGATAGAAGTTGACCTCACAGCTACTATCGTAGATACAGTTCACACAAGGCATATGACTCAACCAACTTAAAACGTCTATTCCGACACCTGTTAATAACCAAACCTATGGTAGAGCTTTTATAAAATACCTGTTCTATACAACCTGCTGTTTAATACCACAACAATATTTATACAAACGTTTTACGTCTAAAGGTAAAGTTTACAACTAGAGTTTATTAAAAACTACAGGTTTTGCATTCTATATACAATAAGTTAGGAAATTAGTGGGTTTCTAGGGAATTCCCAATTAGTTTCCTCAAAACTTAAAGACAAAGTCAAAGGCCCAGGTTCAGTTGATTTCTTGATCTTCACTTTCCTACACAGCAGCACACTAACCTAGGAACGATGGTACCTGAACATCCTGTCTTTACTCAACACCTACAAAAGAGTCTGTAGGGATGTGAGCACAACTAACTCAGCAAGTGGGATGTAGTCAGAAGAGTACTGTACAATCACAAATAAGGTTAATAATTATAATGGAATGCAATGTAATCACTCAAATGAAACATCGCATAGTGTTATCCAGTTCACTGTGAGGTTAGAGAAATTACATTCGCTCCAACCCGGATTGAAGAGTTTCATCACGACTTAAGTTAAACCAAACTCGAGCTTATGCAATGGAGAACACCTTCCTTCCATGATCGCCTTCGAACCACGGCCCCCAACCTTGTCGTGACCTCCTCGCTTGTCACTTAGTTTGATTAAGGTTGGGGAAAGGACCATTTCAGCTATCCTCATAGAAGGAAGTCGGTATTTGGCCTAATACTCTTAATCGTTTCTCCTATCGGGTGATTATGCATCTCCAATTACATTTTAGTTAAATAAACGTTAGTGTTAATCACGGGTGACCAATAAGTTCACACAATACAGAATCCATGCAAAAATACGGAACAACACACCAAGGAGTTGAACTCCTATCACAACCGAGTATCATCCACACACACAACATACACATAATCATTTAACTATAAACACGTCTAAAAGTACTCTTAGATCTCCGGATACTTTAAATAGTACCCAAACAAGCGGCGAAGCCATAATCCCAACTTACTTGTTTAGACATTCGTTATTGCTGACTCAAATCATCAACAGTCTTTGTATTGGAAGGTCCTAATTACACAAAAGAGCTAAATTCAGTTTTCGTAATAATTATGGAAACATTAGGGTTTAATCTAAAATGGTTATATATATATGTATATTATTTTCATAATATATAGTCATATTATCGTTATATATCGAATTAAGTTATTAATTATTGATACTGTACATCATATATACTATTACGTATTATATATCGTTTCGATCGTATCGAAACGTATTTTTAAATTATTAATTCACGTTTTAATTCCGGTAAAGTTACTGAAATGTGTACATTCTTAAATATGATAAAATTATAGGTTAAATTACTTAAGGTTGTCCGATTTTAATAAAATTAGTGTCATTGGGTTCGTATAAACCTAACAACACGTTTTACGAGTCTTGTTTCTAGAGACAGGTTTTAACGGGTAGTTTGAGTTTTTAATACAATTATACATAATTATATAAAAATGATCGTATTATCCGTAATTTACATTATTAAATTTTATTTTATCTAATTTGTCCCTATATTGTTACAATATAAGTATTATCCAATTCTAATATACCTAAAGTGTATCCCGATTAGAAAATATTAATAAATATAATAAAAATATCCATTTAATCCAATTTGATTAGCAATCTTATATACATTTTTTATTTAACTATTTAATTCATTTTAACTTATTAATATTACAAATACACCCCGACTTGTAAATTAAGCTATTTTACTTAATAAATTTGAAATAAATAGTTCGGGTTACCAAATAATTTCCTAAAAATTTCTATAGACTCCTAAAAATATAGGGAATTTAGTTATCACTTGGTTTCAAGTTTCTGACCTATTGTCTATATTTTCATATTGACGATTTTACCCCTAAATTATCATAAATTATCCAATTATGATTCTTTTAATACCAAATTAATTTCAATCTGAATCAATATTGTTACTATTATTATAGATTAGTACATGTCCATTTCATTAATGAATTTCATAATTTCCTATTAAATTCATAATTTCAACCTATTTTTGGGCTATTTTCAACCCTAAAAATGCAATAAATATTAAAATTATTCTGATCAAAATTCAAGCTACATAGCAATTATCTATATATCATACACATCCTACACAAAAATTTTTAGCTAGAAACAAAATCATATAGTGCATTTATTTTACAAATATAAATTCGGGTGAATAATATATTTCTTAATAAAGTATATTAAATATTACGAATTTTTCAAAAATAAAAGTATCACATGAAAGCATGTTTAAAATAAACTAAGTAAAATTTTTTTTCATAATTTTCTTGGTAGATTTACTAATTTTTAAAAATTATTGAAAAATAAGGCAAGAAATCAACATTGGTGTTCTTGAGTGCTCTAGTGGTTAGCGACGGTTGGGTGGTTTTCGGACTGCCTAGGCACGGTGGTGACTGGTGGTGTATGGTCGGGCTCCACAGCAGAACCACTTTAGGTTATGGTTCAACCTTATCACGAATTTTTCTCTGTTTTTTTTCTAAATTTCTTTTGATTTTCTATGATTTTTTTTTTCTAATAATTTTCTCTATGTATTTCTGATTCCAAATTGCTAAAATTTACATATCTAAAGGTATTGGCCTTTTATAGTGCCTCTAAGTCGGTTAATAATTTTTATTTAATTATTTTATATTTTTCTTTCTATTTTTTTTTTTGTTTTCCTAAGCATGAGATGCCCAAATATTATGAACTTGCTTTTAAATTAGCATTTCCAATCTTATCTCCTGCCACGCATCATGGTCCAGCAATCTTCAAAGCATTTGGTCAATTTTTTTCTTTTATTAAATAATTACTTAAATATAGATATTATATGTTAAGATTAGTTATTTAATTAGTATATAAGTTTATACCCTATGTAAATAAGATGTGAAATATATAACTTTACTCATATAATTAAGTTTCTAGCATATCTTTTATTTTTAGGATATGTTCTAAAGTTAATTTCATGAATTCAACATAATAAATGTATAATTACATAATTTAGGGTTAATTTATGAGTATAATTATTATTTATACCCAGTATACTCATAAAATTACAGGTATTTTTATTTATTATATTATATTATATTATATTATATTATATTATCTCATTTTATAGCTCAATTAACTTATCTTTAAGTTCTTATCGCAATCTAAATTCGATTTTAGGAGTTCCGAACATTTTAATGTTATATTGAATATTTCTACTTCTAAGGGAAAAATTGGGATTTTGGGTCATTATTTCTAAAATCTAACTTCACTATAATATCTCGACTAACTTTTTTATTCTAATTGTAAAGTTTGGGCTCAATTAGATAAGTTTCATTAAAAGTAGTAAATCTAAGCTCGGTTGTCCTAAACTCAATTTTGGGAGCTTATAAGGACCCTTACTTAATTTTCGACTATTATTTATCCTTCAAACTGTCTCGAAGTTTAGACCTATCCTTTTTTGGCTTACACAATATTGGATGTTGTATGATCATCTATGGTTGTGCCTATATCAGTTTGGATCTCTGGTGGCTACTGATGGTGGTGCCAATGTTGGCAAAGAAGGGTGTTAGTTGGGGTTTAGGTGGTAGTGGCCATTTGTGATCATCTTGCTCCTAAATTTGTGAATCTTGATTTCATTTATTATCACCTAATTCTTCTTATTTTCTTTATATTTCTTTAAAACCCTAAAATTTCCTACGAATTTTCCTTAACTTCCTAAGTGTCTAAAGAGTCTAAAACAGTGAAATGAATTAGTATTTATAGGTCTTGAGTTGAGTAGGTTGGTTAATTGCATGTTGGACAAGTATTGGGATTCTCTTTTCCTTTATGCCAAGTGTTAAAAGATTTTATAAAACCATGTTCCATCTATAGTTTTTTATCCATAGATTTGCTAGAAACCATTAAATCTATCCATGTTTTTGTCAAACCATGAATCCCCCCTTGTTTTAATTAATTATTATTAATTAATGAAATATATTTTATTATATTTAATACTTAGACATGTGAAGAGTTTTATAAAGTAGCTTTTACTAATATTTCTAAGATATATGCTCAATTGATTAACTTAATCACGTATTATTATTATTATTATTATTATTATTATTATTATTATTATTATTATTATTATTATTATTATTATTTTATTTTTAATAACATTTATTAATTTCTTGTTCACTTAATTCACCACTAAGTTCCCTTTCTATTTTTCATCAATTTTTGATATTTCAAAATTTTACGAAGTGAATGAGTTAGTTTTATCATGTAAATTTATACTAATATTTTAATATTCTATTTCAAAATTTAAATTTACGAAGTCTCTTTGACTGACTTTTGGGGTCCTACAGTTAACTTCAACCCTCAACGGGTTTATTATGGGGACGTTCTAAAGCTAAGAGTTCAGAATCCTTCTATTATAGTTAGTAAGCCTAATTGTAATCTCTTGTTATTTTATTAAGTTTTATCTTATCAATTTAGGTCCAAGATCTTGTCAAATTGGATTTTAAACTTCATAGTTTTCTTGTTTTGGCAATTAATAAGTGAATTTAAAAATATTTTTAACTTTTAACTTGCATCATTATTTTATAATTTTATTTCCAATGCCTAGATGATAGGTTGTTTTACTAATTTGTGGTCCTAATATATTTTTCAAGTCACAAATGGATTTTTAGAGATGTTTTAAACTTTCCCGTGCTAATTTCCTTATTGCTCAAATGTGGGTCTCACATACAGTATCCCTAACGGGTTTGCCAATTTCTTCTCTCTACTCGAGGAGGAGGTAAACGAGATGTAAACAGAGCAAATGGATTCGCAAGGTTCTAAACAAGATCGACACCTAGAGGAATTTAAATACCGATAGATTAGTACTGGAATTAAGGAACTTTCTTTTCCAAATTGTGAATTAAAACGTATATCTCGTGCTAGGAGGAAAGCAATTATCATTAAATTGTTTGGATTATCTTTAGGATATAAATTATTATATCATAAATTGAAATTATTGTGGCGGCCTAAAGGAGATTTTAATATGAATGGTTTGGGGTCGGGGTTCTACATAATGTTGTTTCAATTGGATGAAGACCTAACTAAAATTATTAGGTAGGGGCCACGGTTTCTATATGGGCATTTTTTAACAATTCGTTGTTGCGAACTGGACTTCAAAGCATTTGAAGCAAATTTTAACTTAGTAGCAGTATGGGTTAGGATCTTTGAGTTGCCGTTAGAATACTATGATGTGGTTATTCTTAAAATGATAGGAGAAAGCGTTGGTCCAATACTATGACTAGATACTTTCACAGCTCAAACATAGCATGGAAGATTTGCCAGAATGTTCTACAAATCAATATGAACCAGCCTTTAACACATACATTAATAATTAATGATAAAAAATATAGTTGACGATATGAAGGAATTGGTTATTATGTTTTAATTGTGACTGTATTGGACACTCAATGCGAACTTGTCCAAGTTTGATCACAGGAGACAAACATTTGGCCACCAAGGTGAGCTAAGATCTAGAAAATTTTGGGAATTGTTTACAACAATAAGGGAATGAAAGAGATCATGTCAATTTAGGTGATTTACCACGCGTGAAGGGGGATGGCAATAACAATGCTATGGATATAAGTGTGCAAGCAAAAAAACGGCCATGTAGAGGACAGACAACAAGATGAGACTTATGTAAACTGTAAATGATTCATGTGATGAGCATTATGGGCTATGGGTGCTGGTCTAGAGAAAATCAGCTATCAAGCGAATAAATTGAAAGAAAGTAAAAAATCAAGATCTTTGTACATAAATAATAATGGGATTAAAATGTCGAAATAGAAGTCATTTGGGAAAGATAGTGGAAGAATAGAAGAAGATTGCCAAATGGCAAAACAAAGGCAGCAAAGTATGCATATGTAGGACTAAGAGCAAAAATAATTAGCTTAGAGAGTTTAACTCAAATATAATTCTAAAGTACAGAAAAGCAATTCGGCAGCGTCCAAGCATAATGAGGAGAATGGGTAACTAAAGCCTCATTAACTCAATTACCTACTACTTAAGCAGTAACTCCTTCTTCACAGAAACAAATACATAGAATAACCAACATGAAGAAATTAGCTAGGATCAAACAAGAGAATGGAGAGAAAAATGATAATGCAGTTTAGTGTACAGATCTTGCTACTTAGTTCAAAAGACCCTTAGGTAGATAATAGCTATCGGATGATGTACAAGGAGTAGGAAAACAATGTGAAGAGAGTCCTAGTACATTTAGAGGATATGAAAAGTGATGCAAACCGCGACCAAGAACAGACAAGGCCGGTCGCTGGATGGGTTCAAGCTTGTAGAAAGCTCGAAAAAAATTAATGGGGAAAAGTACGAAAGGGATAAAATGACAAATGAAATAGTAAGCGAAAACCACAAACAACTCTAGAGGATATAGCGCACCAAAAGAACTTTTAAGGACCCACAACATAATTCGATATGATACACGAATTGGTCCAATGAGGTTACTTACCACCTAATCTTGCTTAAAGGAAATGATAAGAGTGATGCCAAGTGTAAACAAATAATGTTTACGTAAGGAAAAAAGGTACTTAAGTATATTAAAGGTAATTTAATCTTCTTATAACTACAAGTATAAGGGTATTTATACTTGTAAACTAGGGCAATTTGCTCAAAAGGAAAAAGACAAAAAGGACATTTCCTAAAGGGGAAACATATATGTTATAAAGGGGCTAAAATAATTATATAAGGAAAATAATCATTGATACTACAGATTCTACATGTGATATTGTACATGTGGCGATGTAACATTGGCGGGGCTGTTAGGAGATACGGACAAAAAGTATGGGTAGATAGGCTTGTTCGAGCAGGAATGGCTTAATTAGTCTAGATTCTCTCTCTCAGCTTCTCGGCAAGGATAATTTTGAGTGATTAGGCAACTCAGCAATAGAGAGTAGTCGTCAATTCGGTATGCTACAGAATATAGGGTGGTCATACGGCACAATATTAGAGGTGACTCAGCAAGTAAGTATTTGGTCTTGGCAAGGGTTAGTTAGAACATGAGGATTTGTCGTGCCAATCCCTTTAGTCCTCGGGCTCGGCTGTAGGTTAACCTGTAGCTTAATTCCTATAATTCCCTTGGGGTTGTTTTGGATTTGGGATCAAATCCAACTGGTGCTCCCTCAATCCTCCGTCGGGGTGATATGGACTGAGGTTGGCAATGTTGAAGGTGTCAAAAACTCCATAGTCTTCAGGTAGCTCTAACTTGTAGGCATTATCACTAGTTTTTTAGAAGACTTTGAAAGGTCCGTTCGCTTTTGCAGATAACTTGTTCTTCTTTTTGTTTGGGAATTGTTCCTTATTGAGGTGTAGCCATACGAAGTCTCCTAGCAGAAATTGTTTGGCCGACCGATCCTTGGTTTTTTCACGCATTCTTAAGCAGCCCGGTTAATGTGCTAAGTAACCTTGTTATAGATATATTGAAGGGATTGTGCTCTGGCCATGGCGTCGAGGTCCTCTTATATGGGTATGGGTATAGGGGCGTAGTTTAGGGGCAACTCAAGATTAAATCTATAAACCACTTTAAAGGGGGTCTGCTTGGTGGTGTTATGTATAGTTTAGTTATAAGCAAACTTAACCACTAGTAGGCAGATGTCCTAATCAGCCAACTTCTTGCCCACTGCAGCTCGGAGTAGTGAACCCAAAGTATGATTAACTACCTCTATTTGGCTATTGGTTTGGGGGTGACTTAAGGTGTTGGAGAGTAATTTAGTTCCCAGTTGATGCCACAGGGTTCTCCAGAAATGGCTTAAGAACTTCGGGTCTCTGTCGAAGACTATACTTCTCGGCGTGCTGTGTATCCATACAACCTCTTATAAGAAAAGAGAAGCAATAGCCAAAGCATTGTTAATTTTGGTGTAGGGTACGAAGTATGCTATCTTATTGAACTGATTTACAACGACTATTGCATAATCTTTTCCTCGGGGCAGTTCTCGACTATTGCTTTCCTTTGTTTGGCTAAGCATTTGGCCTTTTTGCATACAACACAGCTTTCGACCACTCGGTGTACATGTCTTCGCATTCTTGGCTAAAAAAATCGACCATTCAATAGTTCATAGGTCCTTCTCTCTCCAAAGTGTCCAAAGAGTCCTCTGCTGTAGGCTTCCCTAATTAATAATTCCCGCAAGGAACAAGTCAGCACGTACAATTTTTCCCTTCGGAATAGATAGCCATATTCCTCATAATACTCGTCTACTATCCTTCTATCTATGCATTGTGAAATTATTGGTCCAAAGTGTGGATTTTTGGAGTATTGTTATTTAATACTCGCAAAACCAAACAGTTCGATCTACAGTTCTGACAAAAGTGCATGCCTCCTCGAAAGAGCATCTACAACTGTGTTGCTCTTTTCTAACTTGTATTTGATTACAAAATCGAATCCTTCAAGGAATTTAACCCATCTCGCTTGCCATTTGGATAACTTGGTTTGACTTCGGAGGTATTGTAGTGACTCGTAGTCAGTATATATGATAAATTCTCTCAGCCATAGATAGTGCTACCATATTTGCAGTGTATGGATTAGTGCTAAGAGCTCTTTGTCATACACGGGGTAATTTAACTAGGGTCCTCAGAGCTTTTCACAATGGAAGGCGATTGATTGGCCTTCTTGCATTAGGACAACACCTATTCTAATGCCTAACACATCGCATTTTAGCTAAAAAATTTTGTTAAAGTGAGGTAGTACTAATACTAAGGCGAAGGTTAACCTTTTCTTAATCTCAACAAAACTCATCTTCTCCTCATTGGAAGTCAGTGTTTTTCTTTGTTAATTTAGTAAGTGGCATAGAGAGGATGCTGAAGTTCCTGATAAACCTTCAGTGAAACGAAGCCAGTTCATGGAAACTTCTCACATTAGCACAAGTAGTAGGGGTGAGCCACTCAACAATTGCTTGGATCTTCTCATCATAAACTCGTAAGCCTCCTTTACTAATTACATAGCCCAAGAATACTACTTCCTCCTAGGAGAAACAACATTTCTTCAAATTGCCAAATAGTCTCTTGACATGAAGGATATCCAAGACTGTTCTGATGTGTTCATAGTGACTCAACATGTCGGCGTTGTAGATCAGGTGATTATCAAAGTATACCATGATACACTTTTCGATGAGATGTCTTAGTACATGATTCATAAGTCTCATGAAGGTGCTAAGAGTATTCAATAAGCAGAAGGGCATGACCATCTACTTGTAAAGTCCATGTTGAGTCTTGAACGTAATCTTCCATTTGTCTCCTGGCCTCATGCGGATTTGATGGTGGCCAGACTTGAGATCAATTCTGCTAAAAATTTTAGCTCCACTTAATTCATCCAACATGTCCTCTAGCTTCAAGATCAAAGACTTGTATTTGATTGTGATTTTGTTCACAGCTCGGCTATCAACACACAACCGCCAAGTTCTATCCTTCTTTGGCACTAGAAGTGCAGGCACAGCACAAGGGCCAAGACTTTCTCTCACGTATCCTCTTTCCAACAACTCATTGACTTGATGTTAAAGTTCAGAAGTCTATTTAGGATTCATCCGATAAGCTGGTTTGTTTAGCAATGCAGCACCGGGTATTAAGTCAATACAATGCTTTATACCTCAGGTTCGGGGCAACTCTTTTGGCAATTGTTCTGGGAATAGGTTGACATGTTCATCCAACAGTTCTTTCACCTATTAGGGCAAATGATTTCGCTTCTTCATTTCCAATAGTTGCTTAACCAACAGGAGGGTTGGCTCACTGGCATTAATGGCCTCTTGGAGCTCGGCTCTACTCGTCACCAGAGCTTTCTTCGATTTGCGAGCAAGTTTTTTCTGTAACTTGTAAACTTCTCTCGGCAGCATCAGATTTAGTGTGATCTTCCGATCATCCTTCTCGAGCTTATAGGTATTCCTATAACCGTCGTAGATGAATTTCCTATCAAATAGCCACGATCTTCCTAACAACATGTAAGATGTGTACATGGGCAATATGTCGCAAAGAATTTGGTTGGAGTAATTGCTGATAGTGATTGGTAGTATTATTTTCCGAGCGACGTATAATGCTCCCTTCTTACTCAACTAGTGCAACTTGTACGGCTGTGGGTATGCAATAATTAGCAACCTTAGTTTTGAAACGAGGTTTATTGATGCCACATTGGTGTAGCTCTCACTATCTATGTTGAGGGCGCACGTCTAATCATTTACCTTGTAGGTGGTATGAAATAAGTTCTCTCTTTGCTCCTCCTCTCGTGAGAGCTCCACATTCATAGTACGTTGAACAACCATGACTAGCTGATTCAAGTTTTCGGCATACATGTCTTCCTCAATTAACTCTTTCTCGGCAAGAACCTCCTCCTCGGGATCCTCATTTGTACTCTCTACATCTAACTTCAAGATGTCTCCCTTGATGACCATCGTCCTTCGATTCAGGCATTGAGCAGTTATATGTCCAAACCCTTGATACTTGAAGCACTTGATTTGGCTGATTTTACTACTAGACCCTTGCCCCTTCTCATACGTTTGGGTCAACGCTACATCTTTAAGTTGAATTTTCTGCTCAGTTCTGATATCAAACCTTCTACTCGGCTCAGTACTGGGCAAAGTCCGGTGACTTGCCTATCCAAGTTAGTTAGTTGGCATTCTGGTCGTTACTCGGCTCCTTTTTTGCCTCTCTACTCACTGGGCAATCCTAACAGCTTCATCTATTGTGTCAACTCATTGGAGCTTCATAATGTCTTGGATGTCTCCTTTCAGCCCAGTAATAAATATTGACATTGTTCGAGCTGGTGGTTCCTCTACTTTGTATCTTATCATGAGCATTTGAAATTCTTAAACATATTCATCAATAATTCGGCCTATTCGGCCTCCTTTTCTCAACTCCTGAAGCCGAGTGAAAGTATTGGAGATACGTTTCTAGCATGAATCTGTTTTTGAGCACTCTCTTCATTTTAAGCTAAGTGTTAATCTCTTGTTGCCCTCCTCTTCTTCTCATGGCCTGAAATTTCTTCTACTACATAGCGGCATATCTGGAGAATTCAACATCTACAGTCCTTACTTTCTTATAATCCTCGTATTGATAATAATCAAATATACACTCGACCTTTTCTTCCCAATCCATATACTCGTTAGCATTCCCAAATCCATTGAACTTGGAATCCGAGGCTTCACATGATTGGATGCTTTAGGGGCACATACATGCTCCTTTTCAAAATACTCTTCTTCCTCCTCATCTAGCTCTCTTAGGTCTATCCTTCGCCTTATTCGTTCACTAACTCCTCTACCTTGAACTGGTCAAGCTGGGTTCTGAACTCTAATAAGTTAAGTAGCTTGTAGAGTGTTTTGCGCTGATTTAGTGAGTCGGCAAGACAGGGTGTGAACAACTCGGGTCAGATTTATTAAGAGCTTAGCTACCTCATCAAATCTCTCGTCAATACTTTTAGGAGTTCCCTGAGATTGTCATCCATGGTAGACAACTTTATTGTCATCACCAGTATTAATATTCGTAAATAGATCTGTCATTTTTCCTCATAGATTCAAGTTTACGCAAACACTTTAGAGAGTGAATAGCTAACAACAAAGTAGTTAAATGAATACAATAACATGCTCCGTTTCGCACATACAAAACAGGGTATAACAGAATTCAAGAAGAACTAACTGCAGCTTCTACAAAACCTTCACTCTGATACCAAGATAATGTAAACCATGACCAAGAATAGACAAGGTCGATCACTGGATGGGGACAAATGAAATAGTAAGCAAAAACTTACGAATAGCTCTAAAGGATATGATGTACCAAAGGAACTTCCAAAGACTCATGGCACAATTCGATATGACGCATGAATTAGTCTAATGAGGTTATTCGCTATCTAACCTTTCTTAAGGAAAATGATAAGAGTAATGCCGAAAGTAAGTAAGCAGTGTTTACGCAAGAAGAAAATACTCAAGTATATTGAAGGTAATCTAATCTTCTTACAACTACAAGTACAAGGGGTATTTATACTTGCAAACTAGGGCAATTTACCCAAAAGGGAAAAGACAAAAAGGACATTTCCTTACAAAGAGGCAAAAATGAATATATAAGGAAAATAATCATTGGTGTTATAGATTCTACATGTGATATTGTACATGTGGCAATCCGGCATTGGCGGGGCCGTTAGGAGATGCGGACAAAAAGTACAAACAGATGAGCTTGTCCGAATAGGGATGGCTTAATCAGTCCGAATTCTTTCTCTTGGCTTTTCGATAAGGATGATGCTAAGTGATTGGGCGGCTTGGCAATAGAGAGTAGTTGTCAACTTGGCATGCCATAAAATAAAGGGCAGTCATACGATACGGCATTAGAGGTGACTTTGCAAGTAAGTATTCGGCATCGGCAGGAGTTAGTTAGAACATAAGGATTCGTTGTGCCAGCCCCTCTAGTATTTGAGGTTGACTGCAAGTTAAAGGTCCCGTAGCTAGATTCCCATAAAAAAGGCTACATGGAAAGATACAACTAGACCATTAAGTTCCTCTTATTAGAGTTGCAATCTTGAAATTGAATGGCACAGCAACAATGGCTAGGGTAGAGCAAATCATTTGCACTAAAAAGGAGTTCTATGTGATGATACATATAACAGTAGTTACGAGAGAGTACAGCCTGGAAAAGCAAATGGCAAAGTAGGCAAAGACTCTAGGTTTAGTAGTAGCCAAATCTTTTGTAGCGCTTTGTTACTACCCCCAAATTCCCATTCTAGTTACATTCAACCTAAAGAAAGGGACAACTCAGTTGCTTCTCTTTCAAAACCTAAAGGAAACTTTAGCCTTGTTAAACACTAAGAGATCACCAACAAATTTGCACATGAAGATAATGGTGTAACTTGCTCTGAACAATGAGGTCATTTGTTATACTATAGTGACTACACAAATGCATCAAAACGTACAACCCACAATGGAGAGGATAATTAGAATGTTAATCTAGAATGTAAGGGGATTGAATGTTGATAGAAAGAAGGCAGCTATTATTTAGGCTATGGAGTATTATCAATTAGATGTTGGGCTTCTACTTGAAACCAAGATGGATGCTGACTCCGTTAACTCTTTTTTGTTACTTAACTGATCTTAATGGCTACTCATATGTTCAATTATAGGGTATTAGGGGAGGCATGCCGTTATTATAGAGGCTAAAAATAGTTGTCGTAGAAGTTTTTCATCAATCATTTTAAGAGATGCATACGGTTGCTAAGATTAGCCAAACCACTTTAAATTGGTTCCTTCTTATTATCTATGCTTCTAATGATTTGAATGAAAAGATGGAACAATGGAATAATATTAGGCAAACTGCTAAAGAAATCAATGATCAACCTTGGATAGTAGCTGGGGAATTAATGATGTAATTCATGAATATGAGTGTTGGGAGGAAACATTTCGAAAGATAGGGCTTTTCATTATGCTAATTGCATAAGTGAATGTGGTTTAATTGATATGGGATTTATTGATCCCACATTTACTTGGTTGAATGAACATAAATTATCTAGTTTAGTGCAGCATAGGTTAGATTGTACATGTTGTACTTCAAGTTAGAGGAGCCTTTCAAGTATTTCATGAAAGGAAATGGCCATCTGATCATAGAGCTCTATTGATTAAAACTCATCCTAATATAAATTTCGAAGGTAAATTATGACCTTTCAAATTTAACTCATGTTGTTTTTGGAATCTACATATAGAACTTTAATAAAAAAAATACCCGGTTACATGCTAATAGAGATATTCTTTTTACACTAGATCGTTTGATCTTGGAAATAAGAAGATGGAATAAAGAGGTATTTGGATTTATACCTCAATGGAAGAATTTTCTTATTAAAAGAATTGAGGGAATTGATAGACATATAGAAATATAACCCTCGGAGGAGTTACTACAACTTAGAAAACAGTTAAAAGAAGAGTTACGTCAGGTATTCATAAAAGAAAAATGGTTATGGGAATTGAAACCAAGATCTAGATGAGTCAAGGATGGTGGCAGAAATACATCCTTTTACCATGCACAAACTATTTTGGAATTTATTTTCTTCCCAAAAGCTACAATGTTGGTTTAGTAATCTAGTTGAAGAATCCTTTAGATATGGATTAAATGATTAAGAAAAAAAGGGAATTGGCTAAGCCTCTACGAAAGGAGGAAATATTAAAGGCTCTTTTATCAATTGGCTCTTGAAAATTGCCTAGGAAAGATGGATTTGGTTCCTTTTTCTTCAAGAATGTTGGGATTTTCTAAGGAACTCAGTTATTCAATGTATTGCAAATATTTTTAGAACCTAGAAAATCTCAAATGCTTTGAACCAAACACAAATCTTTCTTATACCAAAGCAATTAGGAGTAAATATAGTTAAGATGTTTCTACCCATTGGGTTGTGTACCACTTTATGCAAAATTATTACTAAAATTCTAGTTTCGAGATTAAGACTCCATCTAAACTCTCTTATTCATCCAATTCAATCAAGCTTTATTCTAGGTCGTAAAGCTACAAATAATTATATGTTATTAAATGAAATATTATCTGCTTTCGGAAGAAAAACTCTAAAAGTAGCTGGATGATGATTAAGATTGATTTAGAGAAGGCACATGATACAATAGAATGAGATTATATTCATTAAGTTCTTAAGAGCTTAAATTTTCTGGATTAGTGGATTAAATTAATTAATGAGTGTATATCTACTACCAACATGGAAATTCTAATTAGTGGTCATGCTAGTCTAAGTATTTAAGGTAGTCATGGCTTAAGACAAGGTGATCTTATATCACCATACTTATTTATCATGGCAATGGAATTCTTTAGTAGAATGATTGAAGAGGAAGTAAGAGACAAAAGATGGGAGCCTTTTTAGATAACAAATAGTAAGATCCAACTTTCTCATATGTTATTTATAGATGATATTATTCTTATAGTAAGAGCCAATACCAACAGTGCAAATGCAATAAGACAAGTTTTGGAAATCTTCTTGAAGCTTTTAGGTTTGAAAGTGAATCATAAAAAATCTTCACTATTATTTTCTAGGAATACTTCTAAGCATGTATATGAGGATATTTAAGGGTACGTCCTTTTAAAAGAGTTAGAAGGTTTTAATAAGTATTTGAGGTATCCCATAAATCTTAGACAGATTTTCTTCTACATAAAATGCAAAGTAAACTTAACGGATGGAAGGCAAAATATTTGAGTATGGTTGGGCGATTGGTTTTAGCAAAGGTAGTGTTACAAACAATACCAAATTACTATATGCAAGTAATGAGGATACCGGATAAGGATTTAAATAAGATCATGCAAATCATTCCAAATTTTATTTGGAATGGAGTATTAAATGAAAATAAAGTTAACTGGATCAATTGGGAAACATTGAACAAGCCTAAGGAAAGTGGAGGTTTATGTTTGATTGATTTGAGGAAATGGAATTGAGCATAGGCAGCAAAATGATATTGGGAGTTCAGGAATAGAAAAGTGATATGGATTCAAGTGATAAAAGCAAAGCATAGGAGGTTAAGGCAACATAGGTATGATGAAACCAAGAATATAAGACCCTTTCAAGTTAAGGATTTACAATATACTCAAAGGTGGATTCGGCAAGAAAAATATTATATATTAGGAAATGGGAGAACTGCCAAATTTTGCTGGGACAGTTGTTGGATAAGTGAAAACATTGGTCTGGTATATTTACGGTAAGAGGAGGAGGATATTCTTTCTTTTTGTATGGAAGCATGGACGAAACCATCCTTGAGAAGTTGACATGATGGCAACTTGAATGAATATAACTCGAGTTAGATATGGAATTCAGCACTTCCGCCAAAGATAAAATTATTTTTATGGAGATTGATACATGATAGTTTGCTTACTACGACAAACTTAAGAAATAGGCATATTAAGCTAGATACATCATGTGCATACTATCAAGATCCTGATGAGAACTTATAGCATGAGTTCATCGCATGTTTAGGAAAAGAACTAGTCTGTGAAAGATGGGAAAAATAGTCATTTACAGATTCATCTATGTTAAGAAATTGCCATTTGTCAAAGAATCAAACGAGTGATATTCTACCACCAAATTCCTTTTGCTTTACTGTTATGTTATGGTATGTTTGGTTTGAATGGAATAGCAAAATATTTGGAAATAATTCATCTTCAGAGATGATACATCTCAAAATCAAACAACTTGCTGCTAAATATTGGGTATATATGAATAAAAACGCTGATATAACACAATATCAAGGGTACGATTTATAATGGGAGGCACAAGGACTGAATTGCTTTAAATGAAATATTGATGCCTCAGTTAATCCAATTCTATTAAGTAAAGATTGATTTAATCAATAAGCAAAGATTAAAAAGATTAAGAGTGACTAATTTACAAGCTACAATCAAGGGGTGCTTAGAGATTCAATTTGGAGTTAAGAAATATGTTGGCTATATTGATGTGATTAGTGTTGAATTATGGGCTATATTTTTTGGTATAAAGTTGTGTTTGCAACAGGGTTACTTTGATATCATTGTTTCAATTGATTTGACCACAGAAAAGCTTTTCTTAACACCAAAGACTAATATTAAGCTAAAATATTACAATGTGATCCATGCATGTAGGGATTTTCTTTGCAAGCTGCGGAGCTACTGAATTGTAGCAAGCAAAGTCATCAGAATGTAACAACATAGCTTACTAGATTGCGGGATACATGCAGGAAAAGAAGTAGGTTGAAGTTTTTTCGGAGGAACCACCATGAAATTTGGTATTTTTTGCAAGCTGATATTTTGGTGTATAGAATAGATAAGCAAGAAGTCATTATGAATAGAACCGGTTGTACTAGTTGTAATCTTGTTGATATGGAGAAGCAGTATAGGCTGTAGAACTAATGTATTCTATGTTATGCAAATATAATGAATCTGTCCTTACAAAAATAAATAAATAAATAAATAAAACCTATCAAGACCAACATTGTTGAGCTCGAATTTAAGTTTTGATTAAAAAATCAAATTTTAAATTCGAGATGAAAATTCTAAGCATACTCAATGTGAAGTCGCACTCAATAAAATTAAATTTGATTTTTTAAGTTCTTTATTTCTTTTCCTTTTTTAAAAAGAAATTATTTGATTAAAACAAGCGGACGTATGTACTCGTATTATTGGTGTATTAAAATTAGTAAATAAACAAACAATGTATTTGGTTGGCATTAGTAAAACCATATTTTAATTTAAAATAGATTGTCAGTTTAGTCAAATAATTTCTTATACACTTATAATATTTAACATAATTATCCAGTCTGAGTTTGATCTATTTTTTAATTTAACCAAATGCTGACATATTTGATCATCAACCTCCTACATACAATGTTGTTAGAATAAGTAAAAATATGAAAATAAAATATTATTTTTCTTACTTGTAAAAGAAAAATAAACATGGCAATATGAACATGAAGATTTTTTTTTTTTATTTCAAGTACATTCAATTTTTCGAAAAGGTGGTTTTACAGGATTAATGTATAACCGTTTTAATATTTTTAAGTTATTTAATAAGGATGCTAAATGACAGTTATGAAAAGTTTTTTTCTTTAACCATTTTAATATTTTTAAGTTATTTAATAAAGATACCAAATTGTAGTTTTAAAAAGGCTATCACTTTAATTATATAGATAATGCCGACGCTTAGACTTAAAACCAAACTTAACTTGCATGTTAAACAAAACTCGGTTCGAATTAAATGAATTAAGTATTTGTTATCTTTCTTGAACCATTAGGCTTATTCATCTTGTTTTTATATCTATTACATATTTGATTTATATTTGTTTAAAATCTAACAATTTAAAAAACTATCGTATCTATAACTTCTCTATTTTTGTTTTGTAATTACGAGAAAGGTTGTGATTGGAATATGAAAGTGGAAGTTTGTATACTTATAATTGAAAAGGTTTAAAAATACTTTTTAGACATTAGAAAGTATATTTTAATTGATATTTTTGTAAAAACAAATAAAATAAAAGGTAAATAAATTTAATTTTGTAGGAATTTATTATATATTTAATTTTATAAGAGAGTATGTATATACTTATATTTCTATTTTTAGTGTTTCATTTTTACCAAATACTAGATTTGAATGAATGCTAAAATAAATATAAATCAAATGGAAAAAAAATGAACCAATCTTAATTAGCGTCACAAGCTCATCAAGCCAAATACCATAAAATTTAAGCTCCACTTAATAAATTTATTCGAAGTTGCAACTGCAATCATGTTGTTTATAAAATCTATACTCTATATTTTATGATATGTAATTTTATCTTGTCATATAAACTTAAAACCCTAATTGTTACATATTACAATTGGAAAAAGAGACTAAAGTTCATGTTAAGAGACTTAATATTCCTATCACTAGATTATATTGAGTAAACTTAATAACTTTAATTTGCATAAAGATGTATAAAATTGATCATTTATAAGGACAGGACTATAGGATTAGAGGTATATTTCAAAGAGTAAATTTAAAGTGATACGTATGTTATGGTCTATGTTTTGGAAGGAAAATATAGGAATTCAACTTAAGGTTTAATGTGAATTAAGTGGTGTTAAACAGTTTATTCGTATAATTGGGTATAAAATTAGATTTTTTGTGAGCACACTAGTAGAAGCTAATGTCGCCTTTTTAATAATGGTCATGGCAGATTGAAACGGATTGAAAAATTAGACCTCTCAATTGTGTTGAGGACGATGACAACAGCAATTGACACTCCTTAAAATAGAATGATCTGGAACAGTTTTGCAAGGACGAGAAGGGAAAAAGCGAGCTTACCTTCTATGATATAAGAAAATATAACAAAGTAAAGGGTGGTTGAGCGCCGCACGGCATATAAAGAGCCTCAGTCCCGTAGCACACACATCAACGCTTGAGTTGTTTAATAGCAACCAAACCGTTATTCCAAATTACTGAAAATGAAAATGAAAATTGAGATTCAACCAATCCGTCATTTCGCTTAGCTTAGCGAACTCCGTGCCCATTTGATCTCGATAACGAGAGAACGACTGACGGCCGACTCAACTCCGTCGAATGGACTTGGCGATCTTCTCGGCTCAAGCAAATCGATAGAGGGAGAATCCACTCCAGCGAACGCCACGGCAGCGATCGCGCTTCAACTTAAACTAATCTCCACCTCCGAGCGATGAACTATTTCTGACTCCCAGTTGTGCGCAAAGGCTCCGTTCACAACCCACAGCGATTAAATTTTGAAGAAGTATTTCAGATTCTGCTATCGCAAATAAGAGAATATTTTCCCGCAGGACGAAATCCTAAGGAGAGCGGGATCTCATGTTTCACGACCACTGGAACCGGAACAAGCTAAGGATTTAGTGTTTGACATTGGAGATGGGACAAGTGTTGATCATGGAGGAGGATCATACGTTAACTCTAGATCTGGTACATCTTCTACAAACTATGACCAGGATAGAGTGGCGAGTGGTTGTGTGGGGGTTTTGTGGGGGTTGGGGGTGGGGGCCGGGGTGAGGGAAGGGTGGGGTGAAGGAGGGTTGTTCTCGGCGCAAAAAAAAAAAGACTGGTTTTCTGGATACAGCTCAAGCGTGTCTTCAATCTCCTCAGAATCAACCATTCTACATTTTGCTCGGGCTGATTACAATCTATTCGCCTTTAGGACAAGGCAAGCTAGTGATTGAGGTGGTGAAGGTAGCGATAGTAGCTGAGGACAAAATCATCTTAATTGAATGCGAATAATAACAAAGGAAAAATTGGTTAAGCATTACGATCTGTATGCTTCATATAAGTGCTTCAAAATGCTGGAAAAGATCTTCCAAAGCGGAACTTCATTGTTTAGAGCTGCATGTATTCTCCAAATCTATCTGCAATTGTATTTGTAGTATATATAAAATTTAAAATCCGACCATCCACGAACGCTATCTATAGGAATGCAGGATTCATGTTTCAAAGCATTCATATCGTAATTATGCCATCTAACGGGCAGATATGATTGAGATTTCATTTGCAGCCTGTGATTGGCTTGAAGGTGAATCTGCAACAGGCTTCCTCTCGTTGAAAAATCCGGGTTCTTTCGGAGTAGGCAGTGCGCCATCACTTCCAAGCATTAGAAACACAGATGACATGGTTGGTCTATCCTCAGGCAATCGTTGCACGCATAGGAGAGCCACGTGAATTGATCTTAAAACTTCTGATATATCATATGAATCTTTGATCACAAACTCATCACAAAATTCCAAGGATCTACCCTCCATGAACAATAACCATGCCTAACCAAATTGAAAAAATTCTCTTGTTAGTTATGCATGCAATGCCTTGCATGGTTTTAAACAAGAAAAAGAAATCAACACTGACATGCCCGAGAAGATTGTGGTGGTGTTCTGAATGCACAAATTCTCTGTTTCTCTTTCCACACACCGTCTCTAGCACCAAAACACCGTAACTATAGACATCCGACTTTACAGAAAATACCCCATCAATTGCATATTCTGGAGACATGTAGCCACTGCCAGAATTTATAAACTAGAAGTCATTTCCCTACATGGTGAGCGATTTTAGATTCATGAATTATAATTATGAAAACAACTTACTATGTTCCGACAACCCTATTTGTTTTTGCTTGAGTCTCTTTTCCTCCAAAACTTTTAGCTAGGCCAAAATCTGCGATTTTGGGGTTCATTTCATCATCCAGTAAAATGTTGCTGGCTTTGAGATCTCTGTGGATGATTCTTAGTCTAGAATCTTGATGAAGATAGAGAAGTCCCCTAGCTATCCCGTTTATGATGTGAAAGCGCTTGTTCCAATTAAGCTGCTTCCGTTGTGCAGGATCTGCTATGAGCAAGACATTTGCATTATTGGTCTACACAAGCATACAAGGAAAATAAATAATTAAAACTACAAAACTCAATGAGAAATCAAGCATATATTAGTTTATTAAGTGTAGATGTTAGTTTTCCTTGTGTTTTCCGTGATGGCTAGTTTGATAAGTTAGGTTCTGGATAGATTGTGCAATGGATCATAGTGTGTGCAAGGATCATGATCTAATTCTAATATACAAATGTATACCCATATCCATTGTCAGATATTTTGGAGAATTTTTCATAGAAAGGCTTTTATCATGTAGAATTTTATGTAGTGGATCTACAAGTTTAAGACTTAGATCAGCTGGTTGTAAAGTTAAATTCAATTTGGATCATGACAAGTTGATGCCCATAGTCTACTGCGCTAAGAACGTGTGAAAAGCAATTGAAATTTGACAAGGTAATAAAAAATGCTACGAGGTTCAGGAGACAGACCAAATATAAATGCATCCAAGCTTTTATTCGGCATGTATTCATAGATCAACATGTTCTCTTCCTGGATGCAGCATCCGAAAATTTTCACAAGATTTCTATGCTGAAGCTTGGCAATGTAGGAAACTTCATTCCCGAACTCGTCCATCCCTTGCTTTGAATTAACAGAGAGCTTCTTAACCGCTATTTCTTGACCACTGCTTAAGATGCCCTGCGAACCATTATGGCAAACATTTGACTTCTCACTTGAAATTCCTCAGAAACCACAAGGATTGAAATATTATGTATATAATCATGCACTTCTTTACTGAGATTACCTTATAAACTGGTCCAAAGCCACCTTCTCCAAGCTTGTTTTGGACTGAAAAGTTATTTGTGGCACTTGCTACAGTTGCCAAGTCATATATAGGCAAATCTGGCTCTTTCTCATTGCTTTCTGCCGATTGGACTCCAAAAATAATTTCTTTATCTGTTGCAAACAGAGTGAAAAAAGAACAGTAGATGAATTGACGGAGCATGCCAGGATTAAGCAATGTTATTTTTTATTACAATATCTTATAACAATGCCATCACCATTCTTCCTCCTCTTGAGAAAATACATGGCAAAAGCGACTCCAAGCATGATAATTGCTGCTGTTGATACTAAGCCTGCAGTCAACGCCCTTTTCTTTTGGCTGTATCCAGATAGGCCTGGAAACAGAATTATTGCAACAAAAAAGCAGATTAAATTAGATATGCACAATCAAATCACAAACAATCACCTATTTGAGCATTCATAATCCCACACTTACTTATTGCATCCTTGTGTAGAATAGACATCTTAATTCTGTTAAACAATAAATGTAAAACAACATTGGATGTAATAAGTTTGAGCTTTTAGGTTAGCAGGCTGTGAATCAGAATTTTATCAGGTATATTAAAACCAATACCTGGCTCCGAGACAGACATTCTAATGTAGACATCCTGCCCATTTTCATCGTATTCCTTGATGTCAAGAAGGTCTCCGAACCAAAGCAAACATCCACGTCCATCTGAAATGTTTAAAGTAGCATATGCCATACAAGAACAGTTCTTCTTGCAATTTATTCCACAATCTTCCAGATTTAAAGTCTGGCTATACCATGAATACTTTGTGTCTGGCAATTTAATGTTAGAATGCTCCAAAAACTCATCTGTTCCACATTCCAACTGATTTTCCCTAACACATCCATTTGAAAACTTTGCCATTGCCCATTCTTCAGGGTACTTGGGTTCAAACCCCTTCAAACACCCACATACAGGTGACTTTTTCACATTACAGGAAGCATGTGCACCACAGTATTCATAAGCATCGCAAACATCTGTTGGATTGGTAACATATGTTAACCAATTATGTGTTAGGTCAGTCCATATCAACCGCTTCACCACACCACTTGGATCCAAATATAACCTTGTAATTACTTTGCTATTTTGAAGCTGATAACTGTAGTACATAGCCGTCTCATTCAACACAAAACTAAACTTGTAGTATGGGTTTGGGCCCAAATTAGGGGATCCAGCAAATCGCATTCCATTCCATGGTCCTATTCGAAGCTTGATACCTGATCCCTCCATCAACAACAGCTGTGGAAATCCATTTGGATCGATCCTGAACGCATAAGTACCTGGGGAAGGATCGTCAGGGCTACTCCAAGATGTTAGATACCGATCGAAACCCAACCTCACATTCCTTCCTAATAACATGCCTGCAAGTAAGTTATCGGTAGGGTAATCAAAACTCTGCCAGAGGAAACTCTCCAAGTTACCGCCCTTTGTATCATTCCTTACAACAAGATTTCCTGAATCCAGAAGCTGCGCAACTGGATTAATACCAGATTCCAATGAGCTTAGAGTGGAAGACCATGTTTCGCTTCCATTACCACTCTCAAGGATAAGAACTCCCTGGCTAGTAAGCCTTAAAACTCCCAAGGTATCAGTTAAAGGTGACTCTCTATTGGCTACCCATACAACTGTCATTGGAGAGATGTTCTGGTACCATATTCCTAAATACCATTGCGACGAATTTACTGTTTGAAGAATCCTAGTTGATAGTTTCCATTACCAGAAACTATAGTCTTGTTGTAAGTTAGAAGATCTTCTGTAGTTATTGTGGTTGGTATACTGGCAAATTGTGCTATGTTAAAAGGACAGATGGATAAAACAATAATCAAGCTCCATTTCACCATGCTGTTTTGCTGTAAAAAGAAACAAAATTAAACAGAAATAAGATGAATTTGATATTCTGGACAGGCAGCTCACATTTAAGAAATATGTTTACTCTTAGCCATTCTTGGCGTAATAAAAAGAATATATCCATTGACTTGCTATATTTATATCACCAATAAGAAGACCAGAACTTAAACATCATCCAATGGGCCTACTGAGGCTGAATTTCTTTCATGAAATATGATTCTTATTTCCAATTTCCTTGCACGCATTTGACAATGGAGTCTAAAATACCCCGAGAAATGGCTTGCTGTTTATTTTAGTAAATGATTAGTATTACATGCCTGATCTTGGAAATATAACGTTGTACGTCCTAAAATTATTCGTCCATTTTTTATTCGTATATTATCTGCTATGAGTATTAGACTATCTTTCTTATCAGAAGGCCTAATCTTAAGATGATATCAAAATGATTCCAGCAGGACGAGCCACTTATGCCCTTAATGTAATTACCGTGTAAGGCAAAATAAGGCCCCGGTAGACAATATATGGCTGTCACTTACACTGTCGGAGTTAGACTGACCCGTCTTCCATATGCTCCTGGACAAAGGATCTCACACGCCAGAAACCACTCACGGGGGATTTCCTCTCAAAAACATCCTAGATCAGATGCACAAAAATTTTGAGCCAAAGATCCAACAATCATGTAAGAACGACTGAGTATGATGGAAATAATTAGAAAAGTAATTGTCAAAATTCTTGCCCATTTGGTCTAATTTATCCTTGTGGGAGGTGGGGGCCAGAGTGTTGACAAAAAGGATGGGATTTGAATAAGAAAGGTGCGTTTCTTCCACAGAAAAAATAAGAGCAAGAAAAAGAATAGTAAGTTCAGAAGTTTGATCTTAAGATGTGCTAGTTTTTGGAGAAGAGTTAATATCGTGTAGAAATTAATGCTTCTAGTCCCAACAGAATCAAACGTTTGATGCCCCTGTATGATGGCCTACTGTGATACAGACATGTTCACTGACTATTCCACCATGAAGTAGAAAAAAAGAGATCAGAAATAATGTTAGACAAAGCAAATGCAGAATCTAACATCTTGATCTTTCATGATTTGAGCATCAGCTATAGATAGACTTCATTCCGCCAGGTGCCAACAACATTCAGAAAGCAGTTGCTTGATTTTAGGACCATCATAAAACAATGTTCTACTGACTTGAGAGACATTTCACTAATCACCCTACATCCATAAGATGTCCGACATTATTGCCCTGAAGGGGAGGGGGGTAGGGGGTGGGCGTAGGTTGTTGAGAAAATTATAATTTAGTGAGATCACCTCTCATATCATATGTTGCGCTCCAAATGAGTGGAGTTGTAACAATCCCATCATACAAACTAATCTAAGATAGAAACTAATTTTACAATCACTATAGTAAATATAACCTATATAAGGTGAAGACAACTTAAACAGTCTAAAGCGTCCAACAAGGTACCTGATATAAGTAGAACATGTGATATTTCCCTCAAACTATTTGCAAGAAAACTTACAATACACATTTTAGTACTATCATAACTATACGGGAGACCTAGTAGGATTACCTAAAATTTTTATATCACGTATGCATCAATGATATGAAAATCACCTTATAAGTTAGAAATTACAAGATTCTAAATAATTATTTATTAAAATTTTCAATTTTTAATTTAATTAACTTACTATAACATATAAATGACTATGGATATTCGATATTCTACAGTCTACCAAAATCGTAGAGAATTGGTATCCGCTATCAAATGCTAAGATAAGGTAGTAAAGTTTTAAAACTTAAACTTAAATTTAAACTTATGAAAGTTATAAAATCTAAATATAGTATTCATAATTATATATAATAATTCAAACCAAATATACAATCTGTCCTCAAATTCTAACTTTTATGTATCTCAACGCTAGTACTCAACACTTAGCTATTAACCAATACATTATTATGTAGTAACTTGTAAGAGAAATCTATTAAGGAGTAAACTACAAGAATCTAGTGAGATATCTCTCATACTATACCAGTAAGCAAGTTATCAAATAATTTATTAACAAACAAATAAATGTATGAACAAGTAGTATACCAAATAATATATCTGCAGTTGACCGGTACTGTATACAATATCGGATTTAACGCCCTCCGAAGTAAGGGTTAGAGATACATTGGTACCAATCACAACTGAGTTCTAGCACGTGGCATTTTTAACTAGAAATTTAAATTCCCTATTTCACAAAATATGTTTTCATTTCGAAGAAATCTAGTAATATATAAAATCTCAAGTCTAGTGGTGAGGTTACCCCCATAATCCACTTTCATGCCCTTTAGCGGTGGTTTCTAGACTCAACTCCTAACTACGTATGGTTAACGTCTCCAGTACCAAATAAACCCATGAGCTAAGGGTAGAGTTTTGTTATACTAATACTCCTACACGATACTAATCAAATCATGTGGGAACTATGTGAGATGATGATCGGAACATTATATGCAATGTTCGTGCTTATGCATAATCTATTTAATTTTAGTTAAGTCAAATATAATTAAGTTAATTTAAGAGGTGATTAACCAATGTCAACAAACCATTTAATTATGCAGTAATAAATCAAGCAACTAATTATTTAGTTATTATGTTTCACAACCTTTTACACATCATACAACCAGTATTTAGGCACATGCATAACCTAAACCCTCATGTATCAAATTATTAATACTTATTTTAGGTGCACTAATTATAAATACAAAATAAGTATAAAGTTATCGGGAGTACTCACTTAGTCTTGAGTCTATCAATGGTCGTAATAGTCCATAGAAAGTCAATATCTATATCGGAATTACCTGATATTTAGGGAATATGAAAGGTAATGAGTATCTAAGTAGAATAACTAAGCTATTTGCATACTTAGTAATAATTACCTAAAATAGTTATTGATTTAAATAAAATTTCAAGTTTGAGCCTTTTCGTTAATTACGTATAATTTTTTCAATATAACTCCGATTTTTATGAACTTATAGTTCATTTCTATTATTTTCGAATATACTTTCTAGTAATGGGGTCCATTTTGGATGTTATAACCCGCATTTTTTATTATGATATAAAAATATTACAAAATTGAATATTTCGACTTAAATAATTGTAAAATATTGTTTTAAGCTTTTCTTTGCATGTTTTTTATTTAATAGCTGTTTAAATTTTATATTTTTGTAATTTTCTTAATTTCAAGTTTATTTAATTATAATTTACGTGTTTTGCTATTTTTGAGGGTTAATACCTATTTAATTTATTTTTACTATTTTAATCATTTTTCAATTAATTAATTTATTATTATTTTTAATTATGAATTTATTCATATTTACTTAATGTTGACGTAGCAGCAAAAGAAATTACCACGTGCCATGTCTAAATATTTTTATATTTTTAACATTTTTCTCATTTTGTATATTTTGACGTATTATGTATATAATTATATTTATTATCATATTTTATTAAATTTTGTAAATTAATTATTTTCTATTTCCTTAAGATTAATGGTATATATATCCATATATATATATATATTACTTTGCTTTATTTATTAAAGTAATATCATAGTATATTATATATGTACTATTTAGGTATAGATAGATTTCTATATATACTATACTATTCATATACATATTTTTATATGTATAAACATACTTATGTAATATAATAATATAGTCCTAAAATTAATTTTAAATATTTTATTTCTTGCTTTCGAACATTAATTTCATTATGAAGATCGTTTACAAAGATAGGTTTTCTCTATAATTTTTTACCTCTTTCAAGAATTTCATTAAGATTGTTTGGTAAATTATTTGTAAGTGAAAAAGTAGTTTTGTTAACATTTTTTAAATAATTAAGTTTTTAATTATCATTGGTCGTTAGATCAATTTTCTGAAGAATTTCTTCTCCTTCATTATTAAAATATTTAATTTTTTTTAACCTTTAGAAGATGTTGATATGGATTTAATGTCATTGACTTGAATTCCATCATCATTTTCTTCTTCGAATGTAGAAGACTCATTATTAACAAAAATTTGCAAAATATTTTCCATTGTTTGTTCATTAAGATTTAATTCATTGATTTTATTATTAATCTTATAGTAATTTGCTAAATGACCAATTTTCTTACATTTATAGCGTCTTAATTATTTATATGATTTCTTTTTATATTTTTTATCTATTGGTTTCTTTTCATTTTCAATTTTTTAAAGAAATTTTTTCTTAATTTTTTTTTTGTTTTTTATACAAACATTGAGAACATTGTGAGTGTGAGTGTTTTACGTTCTTTTTCTTCTTTTTATCCATAAAAAAAGGATCATATTGTACACAAAAGTCACCTACACTTTGACATTTCATGCGTTGTTCATTCTTTAATTGTTTTTGCAATCTTATTGTTATATACAAATTGGTTCTAATTTTATATACATATGATGTTAATTCCCTATATGACAAATTATCATAAGGAATTTCACCATTATTTTCCTCTCTGATCTTATTCCTAACTTGTTCTCCTATTAACTTAGGTAGACCAGCTAAGAATTTTTCGTTCTGGAAAAGTTAATTGCAATCATTCTTAAGGAGGACTTTTTGAAAGAAGATATCCTTATACTGCATGAATTCTCCTAAAAACTTACATTTTATATTAAACAACAAATCTAAGGTTTTATCCCTAATATGTGAAGAGTCTCCTACAAAATGTTGATCGATCAAGAATATCAAAGTATTAACCATGTCTTAGATTGGTTCACCATTGTCATCAAGAATTTTAATTCCATTATCATCACATTTGTAAGAAGTTAAAATATGAATTTGTTGTTTCTTAGTGAGATAGTTATCCCATCAACCTTTTAATTGTTCAGTAAAACTAGAAATTAAAATGAGTGTTACTTGATAATCAGTAATATCTGAAATAGTTTTGTTAGTGTTAGAAAACATTATTATTTGGTTAAGAACATTAAGAATTTTTTGTTATGAGACTCCATATATATTCCATTCATAAGTGAATCTTGCAGAGTATTTATTTTGAAAATTATCATTCTTTTCTTCAAAAATTATGTTAGGAGGTGTTGCTCTTTGATTATATAATTTTTTAGGTTCTTTCCAATTAAGTCTATTAACTTCATCTTTAGATTCATTAAGTCTTAAATCTTTTAAAGAAACATTTGATATTAAATCATTTTTTAAATCATGATCACTTTCATTAATAACATTAATTTTTTTCAAAAGGAGTATCATTTATTGCAATACCCCTTAATTTTGATGAATTAATTAGTGTTTTCATGTTTAATATATTAATTGGTTTTAATGAGGATGAAGTTTCCTCTTTGACTATTTTATTTTTTAATATTCTTTTCCTATCATCTAAGGTTTTTAAAAATTCATTACCTGGATTTTTAGGCATTTCAAAAGGTTTGAATAAATGTATATTTTTATCTGTTGAGGGTTTTTCATAAATTTTATTAACTTCATTATTTATTACATTTTCCATTTAATCCAACTGTTTTCCTATTGTATGTAGGTGTTGGTTAGTGAAATTATTTTGATCAATTACCTTTTTAATTCTTGATCCTTCATTTTCATTAGCATTTTTAAAAGGCGTAAGTTTTATTTCAGTGTTTTTATGAATTGATTTTATGTTACTAAGTGGTGGATGGTTATATTTAATAACATGTCCATCACCTGACTACCATTTAAAACATTCATTTATAACATTGACTTTTTTAGGTTTTAAATAATATTTTTCAAACCATTCAAAGAAGAATATTTGAAAACCATTTTCAAACATGAAATCGTAATATTCATCTCTTATTTATTTAACAACATTTTTAAATGTTTTAAAATACCATTTTCTATTTTTTTTCATTTTTTGGTGAATTAAATTCATTATTTAGAAAAATCCTATCTAATTCGAAAGGTTTTTCTAAAATATTAAGTTTTGGATCACCTATTAAGGAAGCTATAGGTTCCTCATATTCTGGTTCATTATTAGGTTTGTAAACTGGCCTAGTTATACCTAATCTATTATTGACTATACTAGAAAGTGAAGGATATTGGATAATATTGGAAGGTTCATTTTAGAGTAATCTAGAGATCTCCTAGAAAATTGAATTGCTACCTTACCTTTAGGATATTGGATAATATTGGAAGGTTCGATATTATATACTAATTGTTTTAGAAGAGAGTTTTCTACTTCTCAAAGTTCAGGTAAATTGACCTAAGACCATTGAATCATTTTGGGTATTGACACATTAGCTTTAGTTAGGTCTATTTGAATTAAAAGGGTTTGGTCTTTTTTTATCAATTTTATAGGCTTTAGACACAAAAGCAGTTTTCATTAATTTAAAATATATTCTATAAATTACAACCATTTGTAAAGCACTTTTTACCATTCTATAATTATAAACTTTAATTTAAAGAATTAAAGAATTCATTATGGTCTTATCCCTAAGACCAAGGGTAACATTTGGATGACATTTGAATTGTATTGGACCAGTACTAAGATTAGTCTCAATAGAAGCATGCATTGACCTTTCGTAATCTAATTCCCTAACATCTCTAAGAACCATGAAAACAGAAGTATCTTGACTTAATTTAGTAAGAGGTTTAACTCCTATTTGGATTAAGCCTATATGTATGTAATTCTAGGTTTTTGTGTATTTTTTAATTGATTCAAAATTCAAAAGTTTTATTGTGGTTAAGCCATCAGAGATGGGGATATCCATTTCTTCTATGGCTATTACATAATCATTTTTACCAAAAAAATTTTCATTTAGCTATTTGATAAATTTGATCATAAAAAGTTTTTAGAATCTTCCAATTATCTATTACTTTATCAAAATCTTTTATATGTATTTCATCTCTATTATTTAACATATATTCTTTTGATTGCTTGGTGGGAGTAAAGCTAGAAGAGGACATGGTTCTTTTGAGTAAATTCATAGTTTTCAAAAGAAACTTATGTTGTGATCTCCAATTTATTACTTTCTTGCTACCCTCAACTCAAATGAGATTTATGCCAGGCTACAGTAGGAATCCAGAAAGGAACCATCCTAAGTGAACAGAAATATAAGATATAGATCAATATAAAGTTAATCGTCTCAAAAGAAAATTAAAAATTACTCATTAAACTATGTACTCTTTCCTTGGCTCTGATACCATAAGCTACCTAAGAGCATCTATCCTAAATGATAGATTAAGATGTATATGAAAGGACTGTTAAAGGAATTGAAGATGGAAAATAAGATATATATGTATTTTAATTTCTTCTAAAAAAAATATCATATAAATAAAACCTTTCTCCTAAAAGAGAATGGGCCCAAATGATATATAAGAAAAATTCAATTGCATCTTCTAAATATTCATTAAATTAAATTAAATCATTACCATTATTATCATGTACTATTTGAGACATAATTAAAACATTAAATGTTCTAGGTATATAGCATTGTATTACCAAATTGATCAATTAATGGTTACCCTACTTTGAACCAATAGCCCGTATGTTCAGGTTTTTAGCCTATATACCATAGAACTTACACAATTAACTTTTAATTGTAACCACTACAGCCTGGTTAACCAATACCAAATGGGGTCTTACAAAATTATAAGAACATTAATATTAAATATGAAACATAATCACCACAGGCAGCTGAGCCAAGACTAGCGGGGCTTTTGCATTATTAAACATTAAAGAACATTAAAAGTAAACCACCTAAGTGGTAAAACCTACTAATTACGGGGTTTGAACATAAAATATAAACATATAAATATAAAAATAATTCTTATAAAGTTATACCCATTTAATAATGGAGATTCTCCTCATAAGATGAACATAAAAAAATAATAAAACAAAACTTTCATTTCATTAATTGGAAAAGAATTTTACAATAAAAGAACATTGCACATAGATCGTTTACTCAAGAGAAAACATAGAAGAAGAAACATTAAAGGTATAAGAAGAGATATAAGGTTTGATCTTATGCCTTAGGAAGAAAGCATACGTACGCTTCTCAATTATAAGAAAGGAGAAGAAAAAATGTACAAGAGAAGAGGAGGATGAAGAGAGGGAGTAAGAGAAGAGGAGAGAAAATTCGGATGGAAAAAGAATTGGAGAAAAAAGGAATGTCAGAAGTGGTGAAAGAAGATGTGTAAAGAGGAGAAATGAGGATTATTATATAGAAAGAGAGGGTAACATTTCACTATTCATGAACAATGTAAAGTGGCCAACATATCACTGTAGAAACATGAAAGCAGGAGACATTTTACTATAGCAAATAGTAAAAAGTCGAGGAATAAGATCATTATATCAGACAATGGAATCTGATGTCATTGTGTTGCCATTTTGATGTCATTGTGCACTGTAATACATGTAAGTATACATATCTTCTATTGATAAATTACAGTGTAGAGTACATTAAGAAATACATTCAAAAATACAAAATACATACATTGAAAATACATTTATGGATCAGCCAAATCTACTCCATAACAGTCATCTTTATTAGTGTTTCCACTGTGATGGGAGCTTGAATTTGTGGTTGATCCAGCAGTTGAATCTTTGAGAGATGCTAATGCCTTCTCTAGTATTTCTTTCATTTGTTCCAGTGATGAAACACTAGCAATGGACATCATTAGAAAGCTTTTGTCATGAAGGAATGAAGTTGCATCATTCTTTTGAACCATTGGAAATTTGTTGTTGTTAATCCATTCTAGAATTGCATTTTCTTCAATTTTATTCCATAGCTTAAACCCATCCCACCACTTTACTTTGTATTTTCTGATTAAAGTGGTAATATTGAATTTAGGGTTCATGCTATATTCATAGAACCAAGTCATTACCCAAGAGATGTCAATATATATGAAATATAGCATCTCTTTTTTGAAAGGTAATTCATGTTCTTTGATGACATAATTTTACATGAATAATTTGTACCCATTGAGAGCTCTTTCATGAATAATCTCATTAGTAGCTCTGAATTCTTCCCACCAGTGTACAAACCAATAGGATAGGTTATTTGAAGAACATTTTTCTAAAAAGATGAGCCATGTATGGGATCTTTTTAGGTTCATTTCGTAAAATGCATTCTACCAAGCTTACTTATAATTAAAATAATTGTAAGAAATCCGATAATTTGGTTATGGACTTATTGAGGAGATTTAAAATTTATAGGCATTAAAGGAAGACCAGACCATTTATTAAGGTTAATGACCTTATGAATTCTGGTTGTAGAATAACCTATTATGCCATTGTTTTCAAAATGTTTCAGTTTCACTTAAAATGCTTTCATAGAATTCAATGGGCTTATAATAATCATAAGGAACATAATTAAAATTTTCAGAAAACATTTTCTTTGCAAAATTATAAGGATCTTTTTCATACATATCTTTTCCTACAAAAAAGATATATTTGAAAACTCCTTTAATGAAAAACATTGATTTTTGAGTTTGAAGGACTATATTCTTCCTAGAGGAAGATGCCACCTTAGTTAATTATACATTTTGATTGGACATTTTCTTTAGTGCAATAATTTCATCCACTTTATGGAGTTTTGAACATTTTGATAACCAATAGCTATCATTTGATTGTACAGCATTTCCTAATGCTTTAAGGAAATCTATTGGTGCCTCAAGAGTTTCTAGAGCTTTTAGAGGTTGCATTTGTGGTTATCGAGACATTGATAATTGTAAACACTTAATTTTTTCCCTCCTTTTTTTAAAAAATAGGTTATAGGGTCCTAAATTAGAAAAAAAAACAGAAAATAAAAAAAACCTCCTCAAAATGAAGAAATTTAGAAAAAAAAAATAGGAATTTTAAAAAAATACAAAAAAAAAAAGGAAAAAGCACAAAAAATAAGAAATTTTGGAAAAATACAAAAAATGGAAAAATTTAGGAAAACATATAAGAAATTTGAAAAATCACACAAAAATTTAAGGAATTTAGAAAGATAATAGATTTTTAAGTTATTTAAGTAGAATAAAATTTTAAATTTTTTACTTAGGCTTAAATTTGAATCTAGCCTAGGTTGACTTGGTCGATATGTGCAATTTAATTACACATATGAACAAAGCATAAGTCAACAACCTAACGGTAAAGTAATTGGACTTAGTTGAAGTCATGGGTTCAAAACTCACTAGAAGCATGAGAATTTTTCTTTTCTATCTTTCTTTCTTCTTTTTTTCCTTTTTTTTTTTTTTTGCAAGTTCCATGCATTGCTACATGTGAAAGCCTCATTGGGCCACGTGTCTAATTGCGACATGTGATGCTTTTATGATTAGCCATGACAACAAATTTTCATTCCCCTTATTTTCTTCTCCCCTTTCCTTTTCATTTTAAATAAACAACTAAAAAAGTGAAGGGGATATTTGAAACAAGGAGGAGAGGGGGGATTCTAAAAAAAAAAAAAGAAAAGAAAAAGAAAGATACAGTCACACAATGGGGTGGGGGATCTTTCATTTAAAAAAAAAAAGAAAAAACACAGCACACACAAACAAAGGGAGGGGGGATTTTTTATTTTTTTATTTTTAAAACACACGTACAGCACATGCAGGGGAAAAAAACTCTCGTACATACAACTTAGGATCTCTCTCTTGTCTCGGGCTCCAACTTGCTACCCTTTCTTTCTCTCGATCGATCCCTTCTCTCTTTCTCTCTATTGTCTCATTTACTCTTTTGGCTGACTCTTTCCCTCTTTCACCCTCTCATCTACCAAACACCACATATATACCCCCCAGATGCCACTGTTATTCTCCTAAGCACAAACCTAAAACCAGCAAATAGCCATACGAAACAGCTCTTGCATACACGCCACTTAAACCTAACTCCCCGATGACATTACCCCAACGCAATTGAACACCTATACTGCAAATTACCTATACATGACCCATCGAATCCCACACCCACTACCATATCACCATCGTACCCACCTACTAAACCGAGTCCCCTGTACGAACCTACTCCCTCACTCTCAACCTCCTCTCTCTCGTGCATAGCCACTCCATTGCATACATTGCTGCAATAATCAAGCAAACACCACCATTGCTACCAACAACCACCAGACAATCACCAAACGTAGTGGCATCAAAAATACCCCCCAAAGTCCAATACCAAATTCACAAAACCACCTTTACTTGCTTGAAAACCTCCTCAAAATCACCAAAAAAGCCTCCTTCATCCATTATTGTAGGAACCCTAACCAACTTGACCCGTGGAACTTCGATTTGACTCAACTCTGACCTAAGGATCTGACCCGCGTTACTGATCCAATCCGAATCCCTTTAGTTTTGGGTCCAACCCTCTTCTAGTTTAATTATTGTTGTTGATTGTTTTTTATTTATTTATTTATTGTTTTTTATTTCATTATTGTAGTTTGTTATAAAAAAAAAAAAAGAAAAACAAAAAGAAAACAAAAAAGAAGAAAACTGAGAAAGAAATAAAAAAAAAAGGAAAAAGAAGAAAAAGTTGTCTACTCATTTATTTAGTTATTTATTTTTGTTTCTTTTAGATAAAATAAATAAAATAGGATAAAAAATATATATAGATAAATAAGGAGAAATAATAAAAAATGAGAATGAAATAAATTGGTTAATAATAAAATTGTTTTATCACTTAGAAAATTGATCTTTCAAAAATAAATAAAAATAATTAGACCATCTCCAAATTAGGACCACTTTAGAGTTTTCAAAATTAAAATCTAATTTAAGGCCCTTTAGGAAATTTCACCTAATAAGTCAAAATGGGTAAAAAAGTAAACTCGACTATTTTCTAAAATTAAAATCCATCAACTTGCTATGTTTTCGGTGAACGAACTATGGAAGTCTAATCCAGAATAATAGGTACGTAGGTACCCATACATATGGAGCCATACGTATAGGGTGACTTAAAATATAGCAAGTTTCATTTTTTTCCATTTTTATAAATATTTGTGTGAATTAATTAATTTAGTCATGTGTAACATGATTAATTATTTTAGAAATTAAAAAGGTTATATTTGAAAACCGAAGTTAAATTCAAGAAGTTAAAAAGTGGTATTTGTTTAGGGTTTAATAAATTAACCTTTGGATCTAGATCTCTAGTTTTCAAAAAGTCATTTTATAAATTTTTTTTTAATTAATAGACCAGTAGCTAAGTTATAACGAATTTATCAATTGATTATAACTGAACCCTTTTTCTCGACTTTGATCGAGTAGCAACTCCAATACCTTTTCAAATTGAAAAGATCGTTTTCTTTAAACCTTAGTCGAGGATCGGTATTAAACAGGTAGAGCTTAGTACTGATCGGTTTAAAGAAAAATTTATTTTTTAAAAGAACCGGGAGGGTAAAAATCCAGGCTTGACAATAATGCTTTAAGTAATTCCATTTTCTCTTCTTGATTTGTTCTAATTTGTGGTATTTCATTTGGTTTAGTCATTGGTAGTTCATTAGGGAAGAGGATTCTTCCTTGATCATTAGTGATGCATTAGGTTTAGTGGCTTCAAGCCATGACTGAATGTTAGTCAGGCCTTTCTTTTGAAGTTCCTTCCCCTTTCCTTTGTCCCTTTTAAGAGGCATTTCTCTACAAAAATTTACCAGTAAGAAAGTTAGGAAGGAAATTAGAAGATCCATCGACATGCTCTATTTTGAAATTGAAAAAAGATAAAATTGATTGTCATCTAGCAAAAATCTGTTTTGAAGCAGTATTTTGAACATCCTTTAATAAAACATTTCTAGCAATTTTACAATCAATTCTAAAATAAATTTTTGATTTAATAAATCACCTTGAAATATGGAGATTGTTAAAACAATTGCTAAAATTTCCTTTTTGGTTATGGAATAATTTTTTTGACATTTATTCCAGTATTTAGAAATAAATTGAACAACATTTTCTTTGTCATTTTGCCTTTGCTTAAGGATATTACTGAATCCAATTTTAGATACATCCGTCTCTACTATTTTAAATAAAGATGGGTTTAGAATATGGAGACTTAGAATTTCATTAATTTTTTATTTAATTTCCTTAACAACATTGGTGTGACAATCTGACTGTTGTGGAAGGTTCTTTCTTAATCCTTGATAGAGAGGTTTATACAAAATAGTAAGATTAGGAAAGAAATCAGCAACATAATTCAAACTTAAAAATCTTTGGAGTTGATTTTTATCCTTAATTTTATTAGGAAATTTCAAAACAAATTCTACAGATCTTTGGATTGGAATTATGGTGCCATTATTTATATGAAACCCTAAGAATCTAACCTTAGTTTGAAAGATGTTAATCTTAGACGATGACGCAACTAAACCATTTCTTTTAACAATATTAGTAAAAATTTTAATATGTTTAAAATATTGATCTATGTTAGATGAAATATTAAAATATCGTCAATGTAAACAATTATGAAATTTAAATAATAATTAAAAATTTCATTCATTATTCTCTAAAATTTAGAAAGAGCATTTTTCAAATCGAATAGCATAATATTCCATTCGTATTGTCAAAATAGAACAGTGAAGGCAGTTTTATACCTATTACTTTCATTAATCTGAATTTGCCAAAATCCAGATTTCATATCAAACTTTGAGAATATTTTATCATTATGTAATCTATTAAGTAAGTCTTTTTTAATTAGGTATTGAATACCTAATCCATTTTAGAGCATTATTAAGAGTTTTATAGTCAATTACTAACCTAAGCACACCTTTCTCAATTTTATCATTTTTATTAACATAAAAGGTTGAACAGCTCCATGGAGACTTACTTTTACGAATTAAATTTTTATTAAGTAAATCATTAATTTTATTTTTACAATGATTTAAAACTTCATTATGCATGTGGGAAGGTCTTGCTTTAGTTGGAATATTTTTCTCATTAAAATCCTTTTCATAAGGCAAATCTACAATATAAGATTTATGATCCCCAAAAGCATTAAGTAGTGTTGAACATATTGAATTTTTAATTTCTAATTCTAAATTAGAAATCTTTTTCCTTATGTTTTCATTAGAGAGTTGAGATTCAATTTTCTTGAACTTAAGATCATTTTTTAAAAACATTAATTTTTTTTTTTTTACATTCAATTAGATAGTTTAATTCTGAAATTGAATTGTCTTTTATAAAATGTGTTCCTAAAATAATATTCTACTTTAGATTCTTAATAAGGATAAAAGTAATTTTATAAGAAACATTTTTTTTATTATTTCAGCATTTGATAATTTAAATTTTACCTACAATTTGTTTCTTGATGCAAAACTTAGAGATTAGGTTATTTTTTCAAAATATTTTGTTGGAATTAACCCTTCTCTAATGTAGTTTAAATCAACACCAATATCAAATAGTGCAGTTATTTTTAAGAAAAATTCATTATTTATTCTGATTATTGAACATTATCATTATTAGAGGCTTCTGCATTATTACCAAGATCAGAATTATTGTCAAAATATTCTCAAATGATAATTTTCTGTTTTAATTCAAGAAAATCCTTTTAAAGTGTTAATTGCATTAATTAATATAATCCTAAATATATTACATATGCTATAGGTATGTACTCACCTATACGACTTCTATATATATATATACTTGTATTTTTATTTTTCCTTTATTCATATATATATATATATATATGTATATATGTACAACCCCATTCATAGTAGACAATGGCAGACATGATCTTGTAGCAGTTGGAACATGGCAAGGAAATATGGGAAAGAAGGGAAAAAGAAAAAGGAAAAGGAAAAAAGGAAGAAAATGAAAATAAAAGTAAAATATTAGATTTTTTTCCAAATAAAAAAATTATAAATTTAGTATTTATAAAATAATATTGAAATTCTATAAAAAATTATTAATTTAATGGTTAACCATTATGTTTGTAATATTTAAGAGTTATCTTGATACGTTCGTTAATAATTTTATGCCATTACGCGTATAAATTGATAATTATATTTGTTTTGGGTTTACTTATTAAGGTGTAATTATTCATTTTATAAGCTTAAAATTATAGTTTTAGGGCTTTTGTTAAATTCGAGTATGTATGCGTATGTAGAATTTAGGGTTTTTATACACGATTTAAGTTTCAATCGAAATTCTAGGATTTTTATTACTTATATTATACTCAAATTTATAATTTAATAAAATTTCTATTTTACTTAATCTTAATGACTCAAAATTATTTATAGTATTAGAGTTCGATTCTACTCTCAAATAACTAAATTTGTGAGGTTTACAAGTACTTGATTTATATTTTCATCACAAAACTTCATTTTTAAAGTAAAGCTTCAAAAGACATCTGTTTGGATACATATGTACATATTCCATAGAAAACTAGTGGTTGCCTAAAGAGACCAGTTAGTTTTTTCAAAAAGAATAAAAACTTTCAAAGTGATACAGTGTTAGCAATCTTCATATTTCTCCTTATTCCCTAACCCTTTGCATACTAACTTGCAATTGGGTGTATCGCCACATCTTTATTCTTTGGTTAGTACCTGCAACAGAATCTATAGGAATATAAGCACAATTAACTCATTAAGCAGGACAAAGACAGAAGAGTTCAACACAAACACAAGCAAGGTTATTAATTTTAATGAGATACAATGGAATAAGTCATATGCAACATCGCATTATGTTATTTGGTCCATTGTGAGGTTAGAAAAATTACATCTACTCTAACCCGAATTAAGGAGTTTTAAAGTGACTCAAATTAAACTAAACCCAAGCTTGTGTAATAGAGAACAACCTTCTCTTGAGACTACCTTTGAATCACTATTCCCAATCTTACTGTGATCTCCTCTCCTATCGCTTAGTTTTACTAAGGGTAGTGCAAGGACCATTTCAACCATCTTCATCGAAGGAGTCAATATTTGGTTTAATACACCTAATCGTTTCCCTTAATGGGTTGTTATGTGTTTTATGTTAGGTTAAAAGTCAGATTTTTTATTAGTTTCACTTAAAGGTAGCCAAACAAGTATCAACCATACCAAACATCCCATAATCATGCAAAATAGCACTCCAAGGAGTTCAACTCCCACCATAAGTCAAAATTGCAGTCACACACATACATGTATACATTCAGTTGATGTGCATAATTGGTTGAGTAGTTGATTCCTATCATCTGCCTAAGAGTTGGAAAAATTTGTCCTCAAATTCGAAGAGGTTTCTAACTCTTACTTTGTTGTAGCATTTATTAGGTTTTCTTCTTCTGGTTGGTAGGGAATTAGGTTAGACACATTGAAGGTGGAAGAAACATCATAGTTGTCGAGGTAGTTTGATCTGGTAGGTGTTGTAGTTGATCTTCTTTTAGACCTTAAATAGACCGTCATCTCATGTAGATAGTTTGCTTTGTCTTAAGAGTAAAAATTTTTCTTAGCTAAGGTGAATCCATACCAAGTCTCTTGGTTTGAAAGAAACAATTTGGTGGCTTCGACTACCAATCTCTTGTTGTCTCTAGTTGCACTTGGCGATCTTCCTTACCACAAACTAATATAATTCCTATAATTCTTGGGCTCGATCAACTCCAAATTGACTCTCTTCAGCAACTGTAGGGGTACTTATCAAATCTAGTAAAATAGTGGGATTGAAGCCCTAGATGACTTCAAATGGAGTTTTCTTAGTAGTGCTATGGACAGTTTGGTTATATACAAATTCTCAACTAGTAGACATAAATCCTAATCTTTTAAGTTCTTTCCCATGATAGCTTGGAGTGGATTTCCCAACGTTCTGTTTACCGCTTCAATTTGGTTATTAGTTTGAGGGTGGCTACTAGAGTTGAAGATAAGTTTAGTGATAAGTCTTCTCTAAAGATTCCTCTAAAAATAACTTAAGAATTTTGTGTCGCAATTTGAAATAATAGTCTTTGGTACTCTATGTAGTTAGATAACTTCATACAAAAACAAATCAACAATAAATGAAGCATCATTAGTTCCATGGCATAAAATAAGGTGTGCCATTTTGCTAAAGTGGTCCACTATAACAAAGATTGAATCCTTCTCCCTGGATGTCTGAGACAACCCTAAGACAAAGTCCATACTAAGTTCAGTCTAAGATAAGGTTGCTGTAGGTAGGGGCATATACCCTTCATATAGCTCTTTCTTTCCCTTAGCCCTTTTGTAAACTTCATAACTATCAACTACCTTATTAACATCCCTAGCCAGTAAAAATTTTCTTTCAATAAGTTGGTCATCTTAGTCTCTCCAAAATGACCAGATAATTCTCTTCTATGAGTTTCCTTAACCAACAGCTCATGTGTGGAATAGCTCAGTATGTACAGCCTTTGATCCTTGAACAAATAGCCATCTTGGACATAATAGCCTCTAACAGCAACTCTATCTCTACATTACTCTACAATAGGACCAAAATGCGGGTCACAAGCATACTTCTTAGTGATAGGTGAAAATCCTAGTAATTCCATCTATAAGGTAGTTAGCAAAGATTGTTGACATGATTAAGCATTGGTGACTACGTTGGTGCTTTCTTTCTTGTGTCAGATCATAAAGGAAAAACTTTCCATAAACTCTAGCCATTTAGCTTGCCTCTTTATTTTGACTTCCGAGATACTTCAATGACTCATGGTTAGTGTAAATTACAAACTCTTATGATAGTAAATAGTGTTGCCATACAATAAGAGCTTTAAAAAAAGAATACAACTCTTTCTCATACATAAAATAATTCAATACGGTACCATTAAGCTTCTTACTATGGTAGGCAACCGGTTGTCATTCTTGCATTAGGACAGTGTCAATTCCAATACCTAACACATTACATTCTAGTTCAAATGGCTTGTCAAAATTTGGAGGGACAAAATAAGGGCAGTAGTGAGCTTCTCTTTTATTTCCTTGAAATTCTGTTTAGCTCAGTCATTCCATTAGAATTCATCAATCTTTTTTGTCAACTCGATCAAGGAAGCTACAATGGTATTAAAGTTTTTAGTGAATCACCTAAAAAAAAGTAAGGCCATGAAAACTTTGGACTTTAGTAACATTCTTTAGTGTTGGCTACTCCAATACAACTCAAACCTTTTCCTCATCAGCTTGGATTCCATCTCTTGATATTACATATCTAAGAAAAACTACTTTACCTTGATAGGATGTACACTTCTTTAGGTTCCCATATAACTTCTTTGCTCGTAAAATGTCCAAAATAGCTTAAAGATGATGAACATAGTTATTCAAGTAGGCACTGTATACCAATATGTTGTGAAAGTACATAACCACATATCTGCTGATCAAAAGGTACATCACATGGTTCATTAATCACATAAATGTACTTAGCGCATTTGTAAGTCTGAATAGTATAACTAACCATTTATAGGAATCATGCCTCGTCTTGAAGGCTATCTTTTACTCGTCACCTAGTCTCATGCGAATTTGGTTGTAACTATTTCGTTGATCAATCTTCAAAAATATCTTAATGTTATGAAGTTCATCTAACATGTTATCGAGCCTTGGTATTGGATATTTGTACTTGACAGTAATTCAGTTAATTGCTCAGTTGCTAATGCACATTTACCATGAACCATCCGTCTTTAGGACGAGCAAAGATAGTATAGCATAAGGACTCATGCTCTCCCCCACATAACCTTGATCTATGAGCTCATCTACTTGCCTTGTCAATTTGATAGCCTACTCAGGATTCATTCTGTAGGTAAGTCAATTTAGTTGAGCTATACCTAGTTAAAGATCAATGCAATATTCTATAGCTCAGACAGGAGGCAATCCCTTAGGCAACTCTTCAGGAAACAGATATGAAAATCCATCAATTAACCTTCGGATCTGTTTAGGTACTTCTTCTAGATTTCTCATCTCTAATAATCTCCTAATCAACAAAAATAGGCTCATTAGCTCAGATGTTACGCCCCAAATCAGTAGAGTCATAATAATCTTGCCGTACAAACCATTCTAAGATAAGACATGATATTATAGTTGTTATTTTAGACCTAATTTACACAAGACATACATGATTGACTCATTTTGAAGTAAGCAGTTCATAAATTAAATAGGTTATTTTTCTACGAAATATGAAAAATTCATACTATTACTTAGATATCTCAAGTAGTATTTCTAAGATTTAATAACCTTATCTTAATTCATTTCAGTAATACATAGATTGATATTAAAAAAAAAACTTAAAGTTAAGACTTAAACTTCGAGAGTATGACCGATCTTCAGTTTTATATCTTCATTCCCCTAGGATCCAGCAATTGTTAGATTCACGGTAATTAAAAGGCCACTTCTTAGCTAGTACCTGCAACAATATCTATAGGAATGTGAGAAACCAACCTCTTAGTAAGTTGGAATAAAGACATAAATCTATACCTTAAACATAAACAGGATTATCAACCAAGGTAGTTAGATGCAATGCATGTACGAGCAAATGCCATCGCATGATATTATCTGGTCCATTGCGAGATTAAAGAAATTACACCAACTCTAACTCAGATTGAAGAGTTTTCATGTTTATGCAACAACTTACGACCAAACCTAAGCTTGTGCAGTAGAAGCACCACTCCTCTCATAACTACCTTTGAATCATTGACTTCACCCTTGTTGCGACCTTCTCTCCGGTTACTTAGTTTGATTAAGGATGAAGAAGGGACCCATTATACTATTTAGTATTATCCCTTTGAAAAGAGTCAGTATTTAGCCGAAGAATCATAAACATTTCCCCTAATGGGTTGCTATATGGGTTTTAAACTTATAAGTCATATATTTAGTTAGGTCTAGTTTAAGGTGTTTAATCATTTCATACAGATCACATGAATTTCAATATAGAATATTAACCAGAATCATATAACCTCATTCGAAAACACGTACACACAAGCATGCACATAGTTAACTATCTAACAAACACAATTAAGTACAATCTCAAGCTTCTAACTACTTTAAATTAGTACTCCAAAATATAGTAATGTATTAATCCTAACTTACCTAAACTCTCTTCTTGCTTACTGAAGGTACGACTCACACAAGCCATCGCTGATAATTTCTATAATAGAAATATTGTTTTAGTTTTCACATAACTACCATAGATAGGTTTTGTTCTGAATTTCTTATTGTTATTTTCAATTTAGGGTTTTATTATACCTAATTATTTATATTTTTAAGTCTTTTACAATTATTCTTAATTTAGGCTAAGTTCTAATTCAGTTTCCGAATCGGTTTCTAAATTAGGTTTTAATTCAATTTCCAATTACGGATTTTATACACGAACCCTAGAAACTGATTCCGAACCATTATGTAGAGTTAATCAAATTTCACTTAAGTATCTTAAATTTCATATTTAGCCCCTAACTATTATTTTGATCCGTACGGTACTATGTATTCCTAATTTAACTACTGAATTAGCTCTTGATGTGAGAATAACCTATATTTTTCATATAATTTCGTAAATTCACCTTTCAAATTAATTTTATGTCATATTCCTAATATTATAATATCACAAATTTTGGTCTAATATTTTTTACTCATTAAATTCCTATATACACATATTATATATTATTAACTTATATCACCTATCTAGTACCTGCAACACTACTTATATCACCCTTCATTATCAAATAATATATCAAAATGTCTAATTATATCCTAAATCAAGATTTATATCTAATTAACCTTAAATAAAAATTTTAACTTAAATATACCCATTTACCTACATATTTATTACATATTATGCATAAATGCTAGGTAAATATATAATACTTAGTATCCAAGCTTCATTAAAGCTATGGAAAACATATTATACTTAGTAAATTATGCTTATTATATTATGATCATGAGAAGTACGAAGATAATTTAATATATATTATTTTCTGAAATATCAATTTTAGGTTCGATTTTACTAAGAATTAACTTAAATTAGGTAAATGACCAAATAAAGTTATAAGATTCAAAATAAATATTGCCAAAATCATAATTAAGCTTCATAAATCATTAAAAATCAGATTCATTAAGGAATTTAATTAAAAACCTATTATCTCTTTCATATAAAAACAAGGCAAATTCAACAAAAATAATTTCAATAAATAATAAATGTGTAGTTTATCAAAAATTATTTTTATTTAAATTAAATATATTATATGAGGAATATATACACCAAATATTAGCTCGAAATAACATCATTTACTATTTTTGAAAATTCATATAAAATTCGTTGGAATCAAACCTATTCTTAAGTAACCTATAGAATCACTTCTATTTTTAAAAATATGATTTGATATTCTAATTTTTCACACAAAAATACCAAGGAAAACCAAATTTCATAATTTTTCATGCATATTTGATATTTTTACTAAATTAAATAAATTTTAAAGGGAAATCAAAACTCACTAATCGATAAGCTTCTAGCCACCAGTAATGGCTCCACCATTATTGGTAGCTCTAGGTGTGGCGTCTATTTTTTGGTAGTGGTGGCCATTCCTCTTCAGGAGGTCGTTGGATGTGAGTTCTCCTTATAAGCCTTGAATGCACACTATTTTGTCTAATTTTGCTAAAAATATTCTCCCTCTCTTCTTAATCTCTCAATTTTTTCTGAATTCCTAAGAGTCCAAAATGAATTTTAGAATGGGTTTAGGTATTTATAGAAGAGGTTTAGGTTTTTTTTTTTTTAGGGCCAAGTGTCCCTTATTTTCTTCCATTTCCACTTTCTATTTAATTAATTTTAATTGGTTGATTTTCTTTCTTCAAATCGCAACAAGCTACACCTCCATTCTGGAATTTTCTTCATTTTTTTCATTTTTTTCTCAATTTTTTTAATTATTTATGAATTTATTTTAATTATTTAGTATTATTTTAACATATTTAAAGTATTTTGAGTAATTATATATATTTTTACCTACACTTAAATACATATATGATATAAATAAATACTCTTAAATATTAGTTCAGTTATTTTATGATTTTTAGTATGCATATAATTTATTTCTATTGATTCGTTAATTATCGGAACTCATTTTATACGTTTTTGATAAATAACAAGAAATTTACATATAATTTAATACTATAATAATTAATTATTTTATTATTTCTTTTCCTAAATTCCAACTCATGAGATTGCTTTTACTAATATTTCTAACGTTATCATAAAATTTGGGTTTGATTGGATATTTTACTCGATTACCCTAAACTTTACGAATCGAATCCCAAATACTAGATTGCAAGGTTTATATTGGTCCTCTCTTCAAGTTATCATAAAAGCTTTCTTCTTATTAGCTCAGGTGACTTGCTTATAGGTTTCGTTCACTTGGGTTGGTGTCATAGGTTGCAATACAACCTTTTTCCCATTCTTAACAAAAGCATAGGTGTTCTTATATCTATCGTGAGTAACATGTCAGTCGAACAACCATAGTCTTCTAAGTAATAGATGTGAAGCTCTCATGGAGACGAAATCACATACTACTTCGTCTTAATACACATTCTTAACACTAAATGGAGCACCTTTGTTATGGAGCCAATGCAGCTTATAAGGTTGGACGTGCTTAGAGATTAGCAATCCTAACCACTGTACAAAGGATTGGGCAATTAGGTTGGTACAACTTCCTTCATCTGCAATGATGGTGCACAGTTGTCCTTCGATGGCACACTCTTATTGAATAAATTCTCTCTCTAGTCTTCCTCAAAGCTTTACAAAGAGCTCAGCACTCACCTTAGTACTAGAGTCATCATCTCTCCTTGGTCGACATAGATACAAGTCTCCTCTTCCTCCTTGGCTTCAACTTTTCCACTATTCTTCTCCTCTTTTGACTCACTCTCATCAGTACTATCCATTACATATCCTCGAAGCACCATGGCATGTCTGTTTGAACACTTCGCAGCCATGTCTCTAAACCTAAGCATTTGAAACACTTCACATCGTTGGTCTTCCATCCAAAGGCCTTACCCTTCTCATATGTCTTTAGGATTGGTTAATCATCAGTTTAACTCGGTTTGCTTGCTTGGCTATCGTTAGGTTAGTCATATCTTTCCTTGGTTCAGAAGGGTCTCCTTGGCTTGACATGAGCAAGTTAGTAAAGAGTAGGAGCTTGAAAGAATGTTAGTTTGGAGCATTTCTTCTTTGCTTTTCAACCCTTTACGCTATTTTAATGGCCTCTTCCAATGTATAGAACCTCTACACTTTTACATGATTGTGATTCTCATGTTTAAGTCCATAGATGAAATGAGATATAGTACATGCTTCGAGCTCTTCCATGTTTTCTTGGATCATCAAAATCTGGAACTCTTGTACATAGTCATCAACAGGTCAATTTTCTTGACGAAGCTCTTGCAACTTGACAAATGTGTCCTATAGATAAGTCTCGAGCACAAATCTTTCTCTCATCAATCTCTTCATCTCTTCCCATGCTCTTACTCCTCATCTTCCATCCTTGCTCTAACCGATTCAGATTCTTCCATCACATGGTGGCATATTTAGTAAACTCTAGTGTAACAAGTTGCACTTTAATAGCATTAGTATACCTATAATAGTCGAATGCTTTCTCTACCTTCTTTTCCCACTCTAAATATTCATCAACATCTCCACTTCTATTGAAGGGTGGGATCTAGGCCTTAACATTGTTAAGTCTTCAAAGAGTTCGGAATCCTCGCTCTTGTGCTTAGTAGTACTCAATCTCTTCTCCTTCTTCTCCATCAGTCTCCACATCTTCCTCATCAACATCCTCTTCTATCTCTTCCAACTCTAACCTTCTTCTAGCAACTCTCTACAACTCCTCTAGCTTGATAGAGTTGAATTGGGTGATTAGCTCAGTTGCCTTGGCCATAGCGTCTCTTTGGAACATTCTTAGGTGGGTTATGATATACTACACCCTGAGGTTGTTATTTGTTAACTTGCATTGCAATGACCAGACTCTTAACAAGATTAGTGAGTTTGTCAAGCTTATAACCATCACTAGCTTAAGCACCACTACTCTGGTCATCAATAACACCTTGAACACTTGAATCCGACATAGTATAATACTTTTCAAACAGATTAACAACATAATATAAAACAACACTTCTACTTTATTACTCAAAACTTTTACTAACACACTCTTAATAACTTCAACACCTAACAACCACTCAAATTTCAATAGAAATGCATTTTCTCTATTTTTGAAATGAAAAATAGAGTATTGACAAGAACTATACTTACCAACACATAAATACACTAAACTAACTATAGAAGGAACATAGCAACCACTATCAGCAAACATAAACTAAAACTTCACTGTAACTTTACACACACTCTTTCAGAACCGTGCTCTGATACCAGTAAAGCTGATGTGCATGATTGGTTTGGGTGGTTGATTCCTATCATAACTGTAAGCTCTAAAGTTAAGCCAAATGACCGTAGAATTGAACTTAATATATAAAGTTTAGGACGATTGGTTAAAGGATCCGATCAAACCTAAATTATAAACTATAGATAGAAATATTAGTAAAAATGACCCCGTAAACTGGAATTTAAGAAAATAAGTAATAAAATAGAAAACTATAAAATTTTCAAATTTTAAGTATAATAATTGTTATTTACCGAAAAAGAGAAAAGTATAATCTAATAACTAATAAATTGCTGGAGATAAATTATATATATACTAAAAGTCATAGAATGACCTAAATAATAATTAGGAATGTTCACATGTATTTACGTGTAAATAAAAATACGCGAAATTACTTAAATTAGCTAGAAACTTATTAAATAATTAAATAAAATTAGTAATTAATTAAGAAAAAAATCAGAGGAATAAGGAATGATGTGGATTTGGTTGTGGCAAGTCAGGAAGTGAAGAAGAAAATTAACCAATCAAAATCAAGCAATACAAAAGGCAAAAATTAAGGGATTTGAGTAATGTCTTATCCAATTAAATGCATAATAATTACTACAAAGCTCTATAAATAGGGAGAAAAATTACAGAACACATTTGGATAGTTGGAAAATAGAAAAAATTGAGAGCACCGAAAATTGAAGAGGAAAATTAGTGTTTAGGAAAATATGATGGAAATCTATCTAGTAGGGGCTAGTGAATTGAACTTACATACCACCACCACCACTACCCCACTTTAGACCTACCACCTGGATCGGCTGATACACTTGGACCGGTGTTGGAAGCCTAAAAGTCATCGGATTAGGTAAGTCTCCCATTTGCTCCGATTTTGTACAATTTCTTAAAATTATTTATTTTACCCAAAAAATTATGAAATTTAATATTTTGAGATTTTATTGTATGTAGATTTGGGGAAGAATAATGATTAAGTTTAATTACGTTTGAAAATATAGGGTTCTTAAGAAACTAAGTAAAACCGAGCATGATTAGAACTAGAAATAAAAAGACTTAGTAGTGTAGTTTAGAGCTCAAAATTTTTTTGTAAAATGCTTAAGTGATATAGATCAGTACTATGAAGCCATTTTTTCAAATTTAATTTTTGAAATTTTTAAGTAAATTTTTAGCCCTAAAATGATGGGAAAATTGAGTAATTTTGGGTTAATTAGGTGATTAATTACTGATTTAGATAGTAATTAGATGTTTAGGGATGTTAATCTCTGATGTAGAAACCTAATCCTAGCCTTTGGAGTGTTAAGTATAATTAATAAAGGAATTATGTAGTAATTGTAGGAAATTAGGAATATATGGAATTAGAAATTTAATAAATATGAAAAATTAGGGCTATTTAGATAACATGATAATAAAAATCAGAATATAATAAATTTGAAACAAAATTTAATTTTAGGTAATTGTATAAAAAATATAAGATTTTCTCACATCGGGAATAAATCCGGTACCCTAATTAGGATTAGAGTATACCGAACAGTTTAGAATACTAAATTAAGACTCAATATGATATTAAAATACTCGAGCTTAATGTGATTAATTTCATACTATGATTTGAGCATATTTAGGATTCTAGAATAAAAAATGGAATCTAATTTATAAACCGAACCTTGAAATAAGGTATAATGAATCATTAGTAAATAATATGCATATGTAGACATCTAATTTTTGCCCCTCTGTAGTCCTAATTTTTATTTTTACAAAAGGGGTCCTAATTCAAAAATAAAAATAATAAAAGATAAAAGATAATAAAAATTAACAAATGATGAAGATACAAAAATAATAATAATAATAATAATAAAAGATTTTTGTAGATTTTTAGGAAGTAATTTATATTAGGAATAATTAGTTTTAGTGTTAGTTTTAGTTTTAGTTTAATTAAAAATATTTATTTTAGGAAATCGGATAGTTTAAATATAATTTAATTGTATTGAATGTTAAGGCATAGGCTAACAGTCTAACGGATAAGTATCAAAGTATTTAGATTGGATTTAATTGGAGGTCATAGGTTCGAGTATCAGCAGGTACCTATGTTTTTATTTTTCTATCTTTGTAAAAGTGAGATGAAAATAGGTCATATCTAATTAAATCATATGAATTTAGTTAAATCATATTTGAATTTGTTTGAATCTAGTTTAATTACCACACCAATAGCAGTCCCCACACGATCAGTTGTGACAGCACACAAAGCTCCATGCTCCAACTGCAGCAACGCCGATCAACCTTGCGTATCCACATCCGGCTGTACATCGCTGGTCAAGCTCACCTACGGCACGTTAACGAACATCACCATCCTCAACAGTATCTTCCATCAAGTACTGCACAACAGCATGTCCTCGTTCACGCAGAATTACACAGTACAGCAATACTCATTCACAAAAACTCCATCGACACTCCAGTGCATCAGTCCGCACATTGGACCACTAACGATTAACACTCTAGCAACAGCATCAAGCACGGACCAAGCACGGTGCGTCCTCGTAGCAGTAGCAATCTGATCGAAGCCGCAAGTCAACCGAACAATAATTTTGCAACAGCTCCGAGATCGCCCCTGACCGAGTCCAGCCATCGCCGACCGATAGCAGTTAAATTCCTACGAGCAGCAGGCGCTTGCTGCACCATCACAGCCCCACATACGCCTATAAACCAGATTACCATCTCTACACATCTGCAATCTGGCAAACACACTCCGAACAAATTCTAGCCGACAAGTCTACGCTCTGACCATCGACGGTTTGGACAGCAACGATCACGTCCACGCACGGGCCGCACTGACAACAGCAGCAAGTCTGCCAACTAGCTCTCGTTCGAGTCGCCATACCATATCGGCATATATATCCAACGTCACAACAGTAGTGTCCGCTGTACATCCTTCATCGCCGCAGCACGTCCCTTGATCCTTCAATAACTATCAGGTTCGATTCGATCTTGTTGTATTTATTATTATTATATCATGTTATGTTATTATATGATGTACATATAAATATGTGCATAGAATAGTATATGTTTAGTATTACTTTCCTAATATTACGTAGATTAGATAAACGTTTAAGTAAATAATCATTTAATAGTAGTCATTTAAATAGGGATGTGAATATTAGTTTAAGAATTGTTAATATCAGTTTTTGTTATATATAGATCTGTATAATTTACTAGTCAAATATAATATAATGTGTGAATATGTTGATATAGGAGTTTTTAGTATTAGTTTTCACGTAAATGTCTTATATGGAATTATTTTATTTTAATAGTTTGTTATATATATTAGTTTAAGTTTGGCATTAGGTTGTTTTAGAATTTCTCATTTAGAAAAGTTATTTTCTTTTTAGAACAAATAATAAAAATCCTTTTTAAATTTTATGACTTTTAGCAGATTTTTTTTTATAAAACAATAATATTCAAGAGTTAGGACCCCTTGAGATTTTTTTAAAAATAAATCGAATAAATTAAAAACGTAAACTCAGGCAGTTTTTTAAAATTAAAATAAATCAACACATTAAAGATTTTTTTTAAAAGAACTATGATCGTCTGATCCCGGTTAATGGGTACGTAAGCACCTTCAAGGTGACGATAAAATATGTAGAAACTTAGGTTCTTTTTTCTTTTGATTATTTATTTATTTATTTATTTATCTTTTTAAATATTATAATTAGAAAAATAATCCTAATTTCGGAAAATAGATAGTGGTACCTGTTAAGGGTTTAATAGGTTAGCCCCTAAACTTGGAACCCTCTAGTTCTTCATTTAAAATTGAAATTAAAGACCGGTAACCAAATCGTAATCAATCCACCCAATTGGTTACGGTTTCTTTTTCTTTTCCCGACTTCGGTCGGGTGGTAACTCCAAAAATTATTTTTAATAAAAAATCGGAATTTCTCAATTCCTTTAGTCGAGGATTAACATTAAATGGGTTAGGGTTTAGTATTAATCAGGAAATGAGAAATCAATTTTAAATAAAAGAAACTGAAAAATTAGACTCGATAGTTTGGCGACTTCACTGGGGATGCTAGAGGGCTAGCTACTAGAATTTACCGAAAATAGGATTATTTTTCAAAAAAATAAAAAGATGAAATAATAACAATAATAAAAAAAGAACTTAGGTATGTTATTTTATGTATTTGTTTATTTTATTGCTAAATTTTTTTTGTTGCAGTTTATTTAAGGGGGTAGTTTTAGGGGGTTTACTTTTATTCTATTTTTTTTTTTTTTTTGCATTATAAATGCATGGTAGATACGGTGAGAACCAAGCTGTCTTAGGACCTTAAGAGGGGAGCTATTGTGTAAGCTTCGGATGTTGTGGGGTACCACCTTCCGGGGCCGATCAAGCTACCCCACTCAAGTTCGAATGCGATCACTGAATTGTTGCTTTGAAAAAAAAAACGTAGTGGTTACAGAACTTGAAAACCTTTAGAACCCACCCTTTTGCATTACATAAAACCCTTTTTTAAAAAAAAAAAAAAAATCGCAAGAACCTATGATGTGGCAGACCTAAATGGACAAGGGCAGTTGTGAAGTTATAGTTGTAATATTTCCTTGTACATAATTTGCAATAATTTTATGTAAAGTTTAGATTACGTTGTAATTGTAATTTTAATTTTGATTTTGATCAGTTATGGCTAGATCGAGTCAAGGGGCTTCTAGACAGATCTACGTCTACCCACCTCATTGGCCTTAAAAGATATTCTTGATATGGTTTTAACTTTTTAGCCCAAATAAATAATAATTTATTAGGAATAAGATTGGGCTCATCTTGCCCCTATAGAAGAGCCTTATAAATATTACTATAGTAAGGGTTTTAGTACATCTATTAGGGCTTGAATCTATCACTTTGGGCCCACATCAATTGAGCCCAACCTTCGTGAAGTAAATAAATAGAAAACAAAAATAAAAGAAAAGGAAGCCAAATGAAAAGAATCAAACCTGTAAAATAATAGGTAGTTATCATTTTGCCTAATATTCTACCAATTAGAAATATTCATTCTTTTACGTAAATTTAGCATTTTGCAAATAGCCTTCTTCATTTGGAATAAATAAGATTTAGATATTTTCTTTGTTTAGTCTTTTATTCTTCAGAATTCCTCGCTTGTAAATAGACTCTTAGCAACGATAAATTGTATAAGCTTGTATATAGAATTCTATGAAAGCAATCCTCCGTAATCATCCATTTACAATCTTATCACTTGGGCTCTGTAACATGAAAGCCTTCACATTTTCTTTCTCTCTTTATAAAAAAAAAAAGAAAAGAAATTTGCTAACGGTTACAAATCCTTATAGGGTTCGGGACAAATACAATTACTTAGCCTATTAAGGCAGCTAACCTAAACAGATCCACTTGGCCCGAGAAAATAACCAACCAAACCCGAACTTTAGCCCATCAAGATGATTCAACCAACTCAATGCCCTTGAGCCATCAAGTCCAACCATGAACCAAACCAAAACACAAAGCCACTAAACACTATCCTAAGCTTGATCCTCGGTACAAACAAAAAGGGCAATTCATTAGTCCCTTCTAATTCAAAAGTTGTCAGTTCCAGCCCATTCGAACTCTAAAAAACCTAACCCAAAGTTACATATGGAAGCTTAAGGGCGTTAAGACCTATGAGTCTGGCGCATGGGGCATTTAGTCTTTGAAATTTCACAACTGGGGCATGTTCTAAGAAATTGGGGAGTAAAGTCAATACCCTAAGGTCAATCAATCCCTATGTAAGGAATTGGTAAATCACTTTTAAAAAAGTTATGAATGAAAAGAGGCAAGCTATATCCTATACACTAACCCTTAAACACTTTGAGAGTTAAGAGACATCATGGTGAGGATATTTTAGACTCATTCCTTAAAGGAGGTCCATTTTGAATTTGATACGCAGATTGAAATGAAGTTAGGCATTCATTTTCAAATCCTAAACACAATTATCCTTTGATAACCCCGTTGAACTGTTTTGGAGTCATTTCAAATGTAAACCCTATCAAGAACCACCCTATAGTGGGGCAATTCAGAAGATAGGGTCATTAATTAGAAGAGAAGGATAAAACTGATTTGTGTTTACCCTAATAATAACAATTCAATGATAATTTTTATTTTCGATAAATTGTTCCCTTTGAAGAAGAGCTAACATTTTTCCAAATACCCTAAAAGCGACACATACCTTACTTAAGCCAACGCGCTCTAAACCTATGGATTTAGGGCCTTGATTCATGTAAAGACAAAAACTTGACAAAAGAGATAGTTATTTTTAGGGAGAGAAAAAAAAAAGAAATGAAATGAAAAAAGATAAAAAAAAAAGAAGAAAAAGAAAAAAACCAGGAAAAAAGAAAATGAAGAAATACCAAAATATCGGGTTTGAGCAAATCCCCAATCAAAGAAGGCTTAAGTTGGTCAAAAAAAAAAACACAAGGCCTTGAATCGCATTCCCAACCAAAAACACAAAACCCCATATTCATTTAGAATCATGTTCTCAACCACAAACCAAAAACTCTATATTCAGTTCAATATCACACTCCAAATCACGAACATAAACCCTTTCTATCCGCTCGATTCTTAAACACATGACCTTCCTACCCACAATACCTCCTTACTCAAAGCTCTTCTAATTTTGAAGAATAATTTATCTAAGATAAAAATTATTTTTGAAACTGAGGTAAGCGCACATCTAGTTCATTCCTAAGGGTTCTTGACTTGTACCCCTTGGGTTCGACGAAAGCACTTCTTTCAAAATAGGCGCTCTCAATTAACTTCTTTTGAAACCATTTAACCAAAAGCCCAATTTACAATACTAAACCTAAAAAGACCTAACAGATTGATTAGAGCGTATCACTTGCAAATTGGACCGTAATTTCTGGAATAGTAATCAAGAGTGAAATCCAGACCGAAAGTGCGTAAGGAAGTCCTCTTCGACTAAACTAATCGTGGGTTACCTTTTTCTTACGAAATGAATGTCTAAGGCCTATCCAAGAAGCTCATTGTCTAGGTTACAAATTAGGGTAGATATGAGATACCCTACATGATTGTAGCGTTTGCCTTTTAAATAGGAATTTGTATTCGTTAGCAAACTTTCAAGGAAAAAGAAGGAAAAAAGAAAATGAAAAGACATGAAAAGGAGAAAGAGAAAGTGGAGGCTTGTTACAAGTTTTTCCATTCATTTTCCAGCCCATTTCATCCATAATAGCCAAATTTTCAATTCATGTTATAAACAGTTTTCATGAAATTCCTCATTTATAAATATCTCAAATCAAGTTTTTTTTTTCAAGTTGGCTATGTTCCTCAGTTTACTTTCAACTCTCAATAGAGTTTAAGTGAGTCCAAAGGGTGCTTACCCTTTATCCATTTTCTCAAGGATATAGCCAGCTCATAGAGCACTGTTCCTATCCATATCTTCTTTAGCGCTTCAGTAGCTTATGGAGTGCTATCTAAATTCATATTTTTATTTAGGGATCTAGCCAGCTCATAGAATGTAGTCCCAATCTAAAGCTTCTTAAGCTTCTGGCTAACTCCTAAAACAGTATCAATTTATAATCTCTTAAGGAGCTAGCCAGCTCGTAGAGCATAGCCCCAATCCAGAGTTTCTTAAACTCCCAGTAGTATGACTTACAGAATGTTACCCGACTCAAAATTTCTTCAAGGGATTTAGCAAGCTTAGGAAGCGCTATCCTAATTCAAGTTCCTTTATTCTTCAGGTCTTAGTCAGCTCAAAGGGCGCTTTGACCTCCTTGGTTAGTCAGCTTATCAGGGCACTACCAAGTTTTCTTTATTTTTAGGTCTTAACCAGCTCAAAGGGCGTTTTGACCACCTTAGTTAGTCAGCTCATTAGGGCAGGACCAAGTTTTCCTTATCTTTAGGTCTTAGCCAGCTCAAAAGGCACTTTGACCGCCTTGGTTAGTCAGCTCATCAGGGTACGACTAAGTTTTCTTCATTCTTTAAGTCTTAGCTAGCTCAAAGGATGCTTTAACCGCCTTAGTTAGTCAACTCATCAGGGTACGACCAAGTTTTCCTTATTTTTAGGTCTTAGCCAGCTCAAAGGGTGCTTTGATTGCCTTGCTTAGTTAGCTCATTAGGGCATGACCAAGTTTTCTTTATTTTTAGGTCTTAGTTAGCTCAAAGGGCACTTTAACCGCCTTGGTTAGTCAGCTCATTAGGAAACGACTAAGTTTTCTTTCATTTAGCCAGCTTAAAGGGCGCTTTGACCGCCTTGGTTAGTCAGCTCATCAGGGCACGACCGATTTTCCTTATTTTTAGGTCTTAGCCAGCTTAAAAGGCGCTTTGACCGCTTTGGTTAGTCAACTCATCAGGGTATTACCAAGTTTTCTTTGTCTTTAGGTCTTAGCCAGCTCAAAGGGCGCTTTGACTGCCTTGGTTAGTCAGCTCATTAGGGCACGACCAAGTTTTCCTTGTTTTCAGGTCTTAGCCAGCTTAAAGGGTGCTTTAACCGCCTTGGTTAGTCAGCTCATTAGGGCACTACCAAGTTTTCCTCATTTTTAAGTCTTAACCAGCTTAAAGGGTGCTTTGACCGCCTTGGTTAGTTAGCTCATTAGGGCACGACCAAGTTTTCCTTATTTTTAGGTCTTAGCCAACTCAAAGGGCGCTTTGACTGCCTTGGTTAGTCAGCTCATTAGGGCATGACCAAGTTTTCTTCATTCTTTAGGTCTTAGTCAGCTCAAAGGGCGCTTTGACTGCCTTGGTTAGTTATCTCATCAGGGCATGACTAAGTTTCCTTCATTTTTAGGTCTTAACCAGCTTAAAGGGCACTTTGACCACCTAGGTTAGTCAGCTCATTAGGGTACGACCAAGTTTTCCTTCATTTTTCAGGTCTTAGCCAGCTCAAAGGGAGCTTTAACCACCTTGGTTAGTCAGCTCATCAGGGCACTACCAAGTTTTCTTCATTTTTAGGTCTTAGCCAGCTCAAAGGGCGCTTTGACCGCCTTGGTTAGTCAACTCATTAGGGTACGACCAAGTTTTCCTTTTTTTTTTTTTCATGTCTTAGTTAGCTCAAAGGGCGCTTTGACTGCCTTAGTTAGTCAGCTCATTAGGGCACAACCAAGTTTTCCTTTGTCTTCAGGTCTTAGCCAGCTCAAAAGGTGCTTTGACTGCCTTGGTTAGTTAGCTCATTAGGGTACGACCAAGTTTTCCTCATTCTTTAAGTCTTAGCTAGCTTAAAGGGTGCTTGGATCACCTTGGTTAGTCAGCTCATTAGGGCACGACAAAGTTTTTCCTTCATATTTTCAGGTCTTAGCCAGCTCAAAGGGCGCTTTGACCGCCTTGGTTAGTCAGCTCATCAGGGCACTACCAAGTTTTTCTTGTTTTTAGGTCTTAGCCAGCTCAAAGGGCGCTTTGACCGCCTTGGTTAGTTAGCTTATTAAGGCACGACTAAGTTCCTTATTTTAGGTCTTACCCAGCTCAAAGGGTGCTTTGACCGCCTTGGTTAGTTAGCTCATTAGGGCATGACCAAGATTCCTCATCTTTTAGGTTTTAGCCAGCTCAAAAGGCGCTTTGACTACCTTGGTTAGTCAACTATTAGGGTACGACCAATTTCCTTGTTTTAAGTCTTAGCCAGCTCAAAGGGTGCTTTGACCGCCTTAGTTAGTCAGCTCATCAAGGCACAACCAAGTTCTCGTTATTCTTTTTAAAGATTTTTGCCAACTCACAAAGGCGCTACCCCTCGCTATTCTAACCCTCGTCAAGTGACTTAACGTTCCTTAGGATAAAGTTGTCTCAAGGCAAAAACGGTGTCTTTTTGTCTTTGTAGCAAAGTTTTGCTCAAACTTCACCACAAAGAGGGGCAGCTGTAGATACTTAATTTTTGCCTCTTTGTAGTCCTAATTTTTATTTTTACAAAAGAGGTCCTAATTCAAAAATAAAAATAATAAACAAAAAAAATTAAAATTAATAAAAGATAAAAGATAATAAAAATTGACAAATGATGAAGATACCAAAAAATAATAATAATAATAATAATAAAAAAGATTTTTGTAGATTTTTAGGAAGTAACTTATATTAGGAATAATTAGTTTTAGTGTTAGTTTTAGTTTTAGCTTAGTTAAAAATATTTATTTTAGGAAATCGGATAGTTTAAATGTAATTTAATTGTACTGAATGTCAAGGCATAGGCCAACGGCCTAACGGATAAGTATCGAAGTATTTAGGTTGGATTTAATTGGAGGTCATGGGTTCGAGTCTCAGCGGGCACCTATGTCTTTATTTTTCTATCTTTGTAGAAGTGAGATGAAAATGGGTCATATCTAATTAAATCATACAAATTTACTTAAATCATATTTGAACTCGTTTGAATCTAGTTTAATTACTAAATCAGATATAATTATATATGATAAGTTATGATATGGTTAGGACTATATAAACACACAGCCGAACCTACTATCGACACTGATAACGCCAACAGTAGTCCCCACACGATCAGTTGTGACAGCACACAAAGCTTTACGCTCCAACTACAGCAACGTCGATCAACCTTGCGTATCCACATCCGGCCGTACGTCGTTGGTCAAGCTCACCTATGGCACGTTGACGAACATCACCATCTTCAGCAGTACGTTCCATCAAGTACTGCACAATAGCACGTCCTTGTTCACGCTGAATCACACAGTACAACGCGTACTCATTCACAAGAACTCCACCAACGCTCCAGCGCATCAGTCCGCATACTAGACCACTGACGATTAATACTCCAGCAATAGCATCGAGTGTAGCGCGTCCTCGCAGCAGTAGCAATCTGATCGAAGCCACAAGTCAACCAAACAATAATTTTGCAGTAGCTCCAAGATCGCCCCTGATTGAGTCCAGCCATCGCCGACTGATAGCAGTCAAATTCCCACGAGCAGCAGGCGCTTGCTGTACCGTCACAGCCCCACACATGCCTACAAACCAGACTACCATCTCCACACATCTGCAATCTAGCAAACACACTCCGAACGAATTCCAGCCGACAAGTCCACGCTTTAACCATCGACGGTTTGGACAGCAATGATCACGTCCACACACGGGCCGCACTGACGACAGCAATAAGTCTGCCAACTAGCTCTTGTCCGAGTCGCTACACCATATCGGCATATATATCCAACGCCGCGACAGCAGTAGCTGCTGTACATCTTTCATCGCCGCAGCACATCCCTTGATCCTTCAATAACAATCAGGTTCGGTTCGATCTTGTTGTATTTATTATTTTTATATCATGTTATGTTATTATATGATGTATATATAAATATGTGCATAGAATAGTATATGTTTAGTATTGCTTTCCCAATATTACGTAGATTAGACAAATGTTTAAGTAAATAATCATTTAATAGTAGTCATTTAAATAGGGATGTGAATATTATTTTAAGAATTGTTAACATTAGTTTTTGTTATATATAGATCTGTACATTTTACTAGTCAAATATAATATAATGTGTGAATATGTTGATATAGGGGTTTTTAGTATTAGTTTTCACATAAACGTATTATATGGAATTATTTTACTTTAATAGTTCTTTATATATATATATATTAGTTTAAGTTTGTCATTGGTTTTTTTTTTAGAATTTCTCATTTAGAAAAGTTATTTTCTTTTTAGAAAAAATAATAAAAATCCTTTTTAAATTTTAGGACTTTTAGCGAAATTTTTTTTATAAAACAATAATATTCAAGAGTTAGGACCTCTTTAGATTTTTTTTAAATAAATCAAATAAATTAAAAATGTAAATTCGGGCAGTTTTTTTAAAATTAAAATAAATCAACACATTAAAGATTTTTTTTTAAAGAACTATGATCCTCTGCCTAGTTAGTGGGTACGTAGGTACCTTCGGGGCGACGATAAATATATAAAAACTTAGGTTCTTTTTTCTTTTGATTATTTATTTATTTATTTATCTTTTTAAATATTATAATTTGAAGAATAATCTTAATTTCGGTAAATAGATAGTGGTACTCGTTAAGGGTTTAATAAGTTAGCCCCCGAACTTGAAGCTCTCTGGTTCTTCATTTAAAATTGAAATAAAAGATCAGTAGCCAAATCGTAATCAATCCACCCAATTGGTTATAGTTACGGTTTCTTTTTCTTTTCCCGACTTCGGTCGGCTAGCGACTGCAAAAATTATTTTTAATAAAAAACCGGAATTTCTCAATTTTTTTAGTCGAGGATTAATATTAAATGGATTAGGGTTTAGTCTTAATCAGGAAATGAGAAATCAATTTTAAATAAAAGAAACCGAAAAATCAGACTCGATAGTATACATGGAGAAACGAGTTGAATTATAACTTAGAATATGAATCATTAAAGTATAAGTGCTAAAACGACCTATTTGTATTATTGGATATTTGGAGATGAATCGACTTGCAATTAAATGATTGAGCGACTGAGAATTCCAAGTAAGTTGGGTTATTACTTACTGTATTGGAGTACTATTTTATGGTACTCGGAGACTTAGGATTGTGTATGATTGTGATTGTAAGTAGTTATGCATGTGTTTGAGTATCTGAATTCGTGCTGAAATTTGTAATGTGATTGATTTTGTGTTATAACTGGATTAGTATGAAATTGTTTAAACACATTAAATGGAATTTAATTTTATTCGACTTTAATGACCTAAATTGTCATGCATTACAACCCTTTAGGGGATCATTAGGATTCTCCAACTAAACACCGACACCTTCGATAAAAAAAGCGCTGGATAGCAATTAGTCTTTTCCTCATCCTTTGCCGAACTAAACTAAGTGACAGGAGAGGAGGTTACGGTGAGGATGGGGGCATTGGTTTGAAGGATAGTCTTAGGAAGAGCAGTGTCTCCATTACATGAACCTGGGTTTGGTTGTGAGTTATTACATAACATGAAAACTCTTTAACCTGGATTAGAGCGAGTAAAATTTCTCTAATTTCACAACGAACCGGACTACGTTGTGTGATGACACTTGCTCGTTGCATTGCATGAAAATAATTGCTTGATAATCTTGTTTGTGTTTGTATACATTCATGAGTCTCCAATTCAACTTACTGAGTTATAGTTTCTCATACCATATAGATCCTTTTGCAGGTCTTGATTTCTAAATACTTCGAGTATTATGCTGCCTTATAACTATCTAGAGGTTAGTCCTTTTAAAGCATAGGGTGTGAGGATCGGTTTGATTAGTAGTGGATGTATAGCTAGAATGTCTTTTATAGCTTAAGAATGAAAGAATGATTGTTGTTATACAAATTAGTGAACTATTATGTTAATGTAGAGTTTTCGAAGAAGTTCTATGGAATGTACATATAATTATGTATGTTGATCTAAAATTCTTGATAATTACTATAATTATAGCTAAACTCTTAATTGAACTGTTTACTTCAAAGCGAGGAGTCGTCGACACCTTGTGTAGATCATGTCTATGGTAGGTACTGTGAGGCCAATTACTATCATAGAATGGTTTACACGACGGAACTGTTGCGACTCTATGACTTTGGGGTGTAACAACAACCATAAGCAAATGCACTTTTGGGCTTTCTGATACTCTGATATAATACCTATAACAAGTTGTGAAGTTTTGATCCTAACTTACCTTGATGCAGTATCACATTATCCTTCAGACACCATGCGTATCCTCATTAGCAACCCCCAAAATTTAATATACACTTTAGTTTGTAATTACTGTATGAAATAGAAATTCATTTTCAACACTAGGCATGTTTTTCATTTGAGTTAAGTAAGTTTCCTTAACCATTTATTAACTTTTTGTTAAGTAAAGTAAGTTCTAACTAAGTTTCTAACTAAGGTTTTGACTTAACATCTTAATATAGGTTCTTAACTAAGAAGTTTTCCACTTATGTTCTAACTCTAATAAGGGTGCAGCATCCATACACAGACCATTTTCTAACCTATCGTTCGATTCTTAGTGTTTTCAAAATATTCAATACCAAGCTATATTCTGACTCAGTTTCTGATAGATTTTTTGACCCTACTATTACTTCTACACTTCATTACTTTACACTTAAACCTAACTTACCTCGAGTTTTAAAACCATAACAAGCCTGTATTTATAGCATGATAACAATTACATTTCTATAACCACTTATTACACTTTTCATCAAAGCTTTACATATGTATCATTTATTAAGAAAAACATAAAATAATGTTTACTTGTTACTACATTTCCACTTAAACTCATAAACACCTAATTGAAAACTTCAGAGCACTTGTTCTTAGTTGTTGAATGTTGATGAAAATAGATTTAAGACATACTTTTGTGAAAATTCAACTAAGCTCTTTTTGAAAAACCACTTCTACCTCACTGTTTCATGGAAAACCAATCTTTTCTAAAAATTCAATGACTCAATTTTGAAAATCTAACCACATAGCATCAAAGTATAACATTTTAGGAGTCTACTCATAAAAATTCAAATCAATAATCAGGATGTTTTTCATAAGGACCTTAAACAAGAACTCAAAATTTAAAGAATCTGGTTTGAGATTTGAATTCCTCTTGCAAATATACTTATAAAAACTAAGTTTTAATTTTTTTTAAGGTTGTTTACTAGTTTTATAAAATTTTAATTGCAAACAAGGAAAGGCAATCACTTACCAGATTTAAATGCTTTGGGCACTATAGGGGCTAAAAGGGTGTATCAGCTAAGTATGGCAGGTGTAACTCCTTTAGATGGTGGTCTCCACTCCCAAGTTGTGGTTATGATCAAGAATTCTTCAACACTCTTAATTTACCTAATTTCTTCCTTAATTTCTCCTTCTACTTACTTTCGCTTAATCTCTCTCCTTCTAATTTTCTAAACCTTCAAATGAGCTAAACTTTCAGAAGGAAGAGTCATTGTATTTTTATAGTGGAGTTTTAGAAGTGATTTGATTTTTATCCCTAACTAAACATGTGTTACTAGCTTTATTAGTTGGTTTTTTAGATTAAATAATCAACTCTAGCTAGCCATTTGAATTGCCATACATCATGAGAGGTTTTCTTGATTGCCATATAGTTTTTTTTTTTTTATAATTTTCCCTATATATTTCATTAATTTATTAAAATTTCCACATTTTTGGGTATATTTAGTAATTTTAGGTACTTATTTTTATATAATTATCATACCTAATGTATATACATGCCTTTTACACATTATTTTCTACCCATTAATAATTTTATTATTTGTATAATTTATCTCTACGAGTTCCTTAATTAGCAATGCCTAATTCACACATTTTTGGTACATATATATGAATATAGTAAATTTTACTACTCAAGCTATATTTTTAATATTTTATTATATTTTTGAGACCCAAGCTTATGGGGTCTCCTCGATTCATAGTACTAGTCTTCTCGTAAATTTCTTCTCTAATTATGCTACCTTTCTAAACGACCTAAGTTATTCTTCAGAACCTAGTCATGTAATTACGAAACTTACACCATAAAAAAAATAGCAAATAAAGTTATCAATCATTAATGTAATGCATATCCAATTCACATTTTAGTTTCGATCTTCGTTAAATAATTTTGTATGGTGACCAAACAAATTCAAAACATATACAAGACATAATATGGCAATAAGATTAGATTTTCATAATTTAGGGTCTCTTAGCACATCAAAACATATAAATACAATCGCATGCAATCCCTAAAAATAACCTTATACATATCCATTTCAAATATTATAGTTTAGGTGTAGCGAAACTATAAGCACAAACAAGTATAGTAATCTTAGAGAGTCGCTCACTTGCCAATCGCACTTGGTCACAATACCTCATAATGATGTAATTGGTAGGAGAACCCTCAAAATCAGTGTTACCTAGGATAATATTAAATAAGAGAAGTGAGATGTTTGAAATTGTAACTAGTTAAACTAATCCCAACTCCACTTATTCCCTCAATTGAACTCAAATTTCGAATTAGCACAATTTAATCACTTTACCCCTTTTTTCTCTTTTTTCTTTTTCCCCTTTAACTATCAAGGAATCTACTTTCAGATGGACTTATTATAATTTTGTAAAGGGATGTTTGTTTCGCCTAAGTTAACAGATCACTAAGAGCTCACCTAAGAGTCATACTCATGATATCCATTATCACCAATACGAATCTGTATTTTTGCTATCATTATTAATCTCGTCATACTATTACTAGTATATCATTATAGATATGTTTAAGTGTTTATGTAAAAATAGACTTTTCCAAAATGATTGAACCATAAGTATATAAATATCATATATACATATATGTGTATATAGTAATATAACTTCTTTCCAAAAAGGAATTATATATATATATATATATATAAGCGCCAAGATATATGATTATACTTGGAAACATTTACGTACATACAAATGTGTGTGTATCTATGTATGTGTATGTATGTCCATATATATATAGATAGATAGATACAAATATATATTATATAGATAAAATTTTTACAAATTTCATGCATAAGCATTTAAGTATATGTATAAATAACATAATCACATGTATGTATACATATCTTTGTAAATAATTAAACTTATATGTATTTAGTTACTATTAGCGATAATACTGCTAAGATTGTATCATGTTATTATTATTATTATTTTTATTATTATTGTTATTTACTCATCTATGCAAACAAAGGAGGGATGAGCTCCATCTACAAAGGATTTGTATATTAAGTGTTCATAAGTCGATAGCTAAGAAAAGGTTTGTATTACAATTTATAGATGCTAATGTATGCTCTATGCATGCACGGATTTTCAAGTATGAAGGTCATGTATGTGCTACGTGACAAAAGTATTACACGTGACTAGGGAAATAACTTGAATATCACGTACAGAATGATCAAGAGAAAAGTATAGGGAGCAGGGTAAACGATCTCAATAAGGCTCTAACACTTATAGTGCTAGGTAAAATAACCAAGATATATCAAACTCCATGGTCGATGAAATATTTAAGTGTTTGTTCTTTTAAGGTGAGAATCTGATAAAGTGACAGCGTTTATACCAAGATCTCTCTTGTCTAAATAGAGAGGAAGAGGAGTATTTATAGAGGATGGCTATTAATCTTATCTATCGAATCGTAATGATGATTAATGGCTAGAATTCATCTCTTCCCATAATGGATCTTAAAGTAGACTTCCTTTATAAGCTTAGGCCTGATAAGACCTTATTTTCTTGTAGAGCTAAGATGAAAAATGTTGGATAGAACGAACTGATCCAACAAACCTTACTCTGAGCCTATCATGCCAAGTCTCCTGTATGATCATCCCAAATACATATATAGGCTTGACTCCGTAGATCTTATCACCTTAGCCTAAGAAGTCAAGCTTAATTAATAAATGGACTTAAGGCTCGTATCTAGTTTTAGCGCTCTAGAATTTGTGACAACAATATTAAACATTAGCTTATTTCTTGGGTATTGGTTTAATACATATTCCTTCCACCCTTCTGACCATAGCATTTTACACCTAATTGAGAATAACCAGTGTAGAAATTTCCAAAAAGGAAGAAAGATTGCCTATTCTTATTAGTTATTCAAGAAGTAAATATTTTGTTTAGAATCCTAGTCATCTATGTTCTCGGTTAACTTGAGATCTCCCCAAACTGTTATGAAGTCCATGTTAAGAAAAGATAAGGCTCTGAAGTAAATTATTATCTTCTTTGAACTACACCAATGGTTAACATCATTATACATATCCTTATGCACTCATCTTTCCTATTCAGGTGGTCTTATATTTGTCTCGGACATCAATGCAAGTATAATGGTCACATATAACAATGAATATTGGAGCTTGTTATGTTATCTCTTCATTCACTTCCTATACTTAAAATTTGCAACTAATAGAGTATACCATCCCCATTTGAAATTGGGTTTCATGTCAAGACTTCATATTTATATTCTGTTTCTTGCTCTAAACAAATTTGTTTCCTTTAGGGATCATAAAAGGAAACAAAATCACGAGCTTAGACGGGTTATACCATTGGAGTGCGAAATGACGAGCTTGGAGGGTGGTTTTACTAGTAACTTATTACCCCATTTTCCCTCTACAAAATAGAGGACAAAAATGAGGAAGAAGGGAAGAGAGAAAAGAAAGGAAGACAAGTAAATGTCAACTTGAAGGTTACAAATCGATGTGTGCGAAATTACATTGAAGTGAAAAGCTTACTCGATTTAGTTGCGATGCTTGTGGCTCTAAGCTGCCCTCATTGGAGTTCTTGTTGTAGCTCCTTATAATGAGCCATGAACTGTCTTGTTTTTCCTCGTGCAATGTTCCCACAACTGAAAAAGGGAAATGTAAAAGAATTAATTAAGTTCAAGAGGAGCAAGAAGTAGGGACCGATATAAATGTAAAGAAAAATAGTGGAATGGTATCTTCTATTCTTACCCATTCTTGAAAGCTACCAACGGTAGAGGGTGAGATGAGAGAGTTATTAGGGATAATCAGGATCTAAATCTTGTTTAAGTACTCTAATAATAGAAAATAACGAAATAGAGAAAATAATAAGATACAAGAATTTACATGGTTCAACAATTAACCTGTGTCCACAAATGAATGAGAGAAAGAAATTGATTTATAATCAAAAGAAAGTGGTGCAAATATGAGAGAGAATAACAATTAAAAACCTTAGCTCAATTATACTCAATATTCTTATAAGTTAAGTATTTTCTTTCTATTATTTTCAAATCTCACCCACTTTAACTCACTCAACACTTACTCTTAAATGCAAAATGAGTTACCATACTTACCTATTTATAGACTCCACAAATTGGCATATGTGAATTGCCATGAATTATAAAGTTAATAATCTTTTCTTTATAATGTGTAAATTCTTCTTTATTTTCTCAATAAAATGTGGCTATTAATTGTGACAAGAATTTTACCCAACTATCATGTCAAAATAGCCTACCACAAATCATGGTAAATCAAGATTTACATTTGCTATGTCAAAAAAACCTACTGTAAATCTTGGCATTCACATTTACCATTGAAAATTCTAGTCATGATAACACTCTCCACCTTAACTTGAATTCCTCTATACTGCAATTAGAAGATTATCTTCATATTCTCTATGTAGCCCTTAAAGGGCAACCTTAATTACCATAAATGCTAATTAAGTTCGAACAATGAACTTGCTTACTAAAAGAGACTTAGTCAAGCTATTAGCTAGATTATATGTTGTACCAATTTTTATAACAACAATATTTCCTTGAAAAATAATATCTCGGATGAAATGGTACTTTACATCAATATGCTTTGTGTTGAACTTAGATTTCATTTAGTGATTTTGATGAGAATAAAACCTTGAAATCATTTGACTTAATTCTTAATCAATGTTAGATGAATTATTTTGATCTCATGTAATTTGCAAATCCATAAGAAAAATCTTAACTCATTATTTGAAGAAGGATAGTGTGTTTTCTCTTTGTGTTTTTGTTGTTATGTGTTGGCTTGTAGGAAGAAAAGTTGATATAGGGATTAGCGTTTGGATGCCAGCCTTAGAGATGTCTGGATGCGAAGCTTTTGAGTAAGTTTGCACTCCTTGTGACATCCTGATGCCTTGGAGTCCAGCATTAGGACGCTAGGCTTCTATAGAGATAATACAATCAACATTCAAATGCTATGTTGGAGATGTCCAGAAGCTAGGCTCAAATATAACCGTTTGACAGCATTTAAGGCAACCGACTTGCCCATCAATCCTCTCCAACATCCAAATTTGTTGTGAAACTATAAATACAAGTTTGAGGATAGTTAAAGCACATTGAATTGAGTTAAAAACTTTGCAATTATTCTCCTTATTTCTTTGTAATACATTACAATTGTCTTATGCTATTCATTAGCAAATCTTTGTAAACCTTAGTATAATGTTAAATTATATACTTGCAATTTCTCTTGAAAGAGTGCTCTATATTAAGTGTACTAAGAGTTGTTTATGATTGAGAAAAGAGTTGTAATTGTGTTTAGGTGTAGGCTCTTGAGCCATTGTGATTAAGATTAATAAAAGTATGTGAAAGTCCTCGGTTAAAGGCATTAATGTCTGTAGAGAGTAAGGAATGGTTCAAACTCCACGTTATATCATGGCTTGATCCTCTCTTGCTCTATCTCTTTTATTTTCACATTTATTATCATTGTTTATCGTTTAAATTTGGTTACTATTGTTGCATTTATCATGAAAATTTAAAGAGATTCAAAATTTGTCATAAATACTTAATTCATCCCCCTCTTGAGTATATCCTAGAGTATTTCATTTGGTATTAGAGCTACTCTTTAATCATTTTGCTTAATCACATGTTAAAGTAAAAATCATGAATTTTGATGATTTAGGTTTCTTAGAAGGACAAGCTATCAGTAAGCCTCTTCTACTAGCTAGAAGTAATTATCCATATTAGAAATATAGGATGACTATATTTCTTAAAGCTCAAAATAAATTACTATGGCAAATAGTTGATATAAGATCTTTTAAAATTGAAGGTAAAGAAGAAAGAAGTTATATCAATGATGATTGAAAATTGTTTGATATAAATGATATTGCTATGAATATTCTCTATCATGCTATAAATGAGAATGATATTAATAGAGTTTATACATGTAAAATTGTTAAGAAAATATGGGATGAATTAAGAAATACTTATGAAGGCACAAGTAGAGTAAAAGACACTAAGATTAGCTTGTTATATGGTCAATTTGAAAATTTCAAGATGGATCTAAATGATACTACCGATGAAGTGCACAATAGGTTCATCAATATTATTAATCCATTAAGTGTTCTTAGCAAATCATTTACTAATCTTAAGATTAACTCTAAAATCCTTAGGTAGACTAAGGGATTGGGAAGTCAAAAGAAGTGCCATTAAGGTAGCTCATGACCTTAATTTAATACCCAAGGAGCAACTTCTTGGAACCCTCAAGATGCATAAAATGGTAAAAAGATAAGGAGAGGATTCTAAGAAGAAAACAATTGCTCTAAAAGCAACTGATGAAAGTACCAGTGAGGAAGAAAGTAAAGAAGATGATGAGACTGTCATGATGGCAAGAAAGTTAAAAAAATTTATCAAATTCAACAAGAAGTTGAAGAAGGAAAAAGAAAGCAATGGAAATTCCTTAAAATTCAAAAAAGAAAAGAGGAAGGTGATCAAATGCTATAATTGTAAAAAACCATGGCACATCCAACAGTTTGCCTATTGCTTAAAAAGGCTGATAAGGAGTTTAGGAATAAAGTAATAGTAGCCACTTCGAGTGATGGTGATTTAAATGACTCCAACAAGGAAACTTACTATGTGGCAATTGATGATGAAATATGTTCCACATTACAATCCTCTTATGATGAATTGAAAGACATGTATGATGAATTATTAAAGGAGTTTGTTAAAGTTCAAAAGAAAATCAAAGTATTGAAACAAATGATAAATGAGGTAGGTGATGAATTTTATCTAAGAAAAAGTGAACATAATAATGTATTAGATGCAAAAGAAGGCCTAGAAGAAGATAATGAATACTTAAGAATCGAAGTAGATAAGTTGAATGAGAAAAAATGAAAAATTAAGCACTAAAAATAATGGATTAATTGAAGAGAATAGTAAGATGAAGGAAGCAAATTGCTCTCTTGAAAAGAAAGTTAAAAGTTTAGAACATGAGCTTAATGATGATGATTGTATGATTGAAAAACTAAGAAGATTAGAAATTAAGAATACTATTGCAAAATCTAACTTAGATGATTCAAAGAAAACTATGGCCAAATTCGTAGATGAATAAAAGAATTTAGATAACTCATTGGTTTTTAAAGGTAAGGTTTAGACAAAATCGGGATTGACTATAATAGAGAAACTATTTACAAGTCCTATGAGAGTTACTTTGCAAATGCCTCTAATGAGACTTTAACTATTGTGGTAGATATGATCAAAATTGCACATACATGTACAATACAATGTAATCTCTCTTTGAATCATATAGGCAAGATAGTTAAGGTCCCTAAGGGACAAGCTTACATTATAAGAACTAACTCTAAAGGGTCCAAATTGAAATGGGTACCAAAGAAATAACCTCTTGTTTTGTAGGAACCTTTAAGGAGAAATGACAAATGGATATTAGATATCGGTTGCTCAAGACATATGATGGGAGACACTTCCAAGTTTTCATCCTTAGAATTGAAGGACAGAATAAGTGTTACCTTAGAAATAATTGGAAGGCACATTTATAGGAGAGGGTAACCTTCTAATCAATAATGATCTTACAATCAAGCATGTATTGCTAGTAGATAATTTGGAACACAATTTACTTAGTATTAGTCAATTATGTGATGTTGGATATAAAGTGACATTTCATGTATGAAAGTATTCTATTGAAAATATTTACAATGACTAAATTCATTTTAAGAGATATAAATAAGGAAACATTTACAAAATTGATTTTATCATGGTTTCAAATTCTTTTGAAACTTATCTATCTACTTAAAACAATGATAATTGGTTATGGCATGGAAAGTTGGGGCATGCTATCATAGATATTTTGTCAAAACTAGCTAAAAAGGACCTTATAAAGAGTTTACCGAAGATTGGTTTTGACAAAGATAGAATATGCCAAGCATGCCAACATAGCATACAAACTAAATCATCTTTTAAATCAAATAATGCCGTCTTAACTTCTAGGCCACTCCAATTATTACATATGGAATTATTTGATCCAACTTAAACCTTAAGTTTGGGTAGAAAAATATATACCTTAGTCATAGTTGATGATTTTATTAGATATACTTGAACTTTCTTCCTTGCAAGTAAGGACGAATCACACCATGTGCTCTTGAAATATTATAAGAAGGTCCAAAATGAAAAGGACCTTTCAATAGTCTCCATTAGAAGCAATCATGGGGAGGTGGAAGAGTTTAGTGATAAAAATGGCATAGAACACACTTGGCACCTAAAACTCTACAACAAAATGGAGTTACCGAAAGGAAAAATAAGACTCTTATAAAAATTGCAAGAACAATGCTTTGCAAAGACAATTTATCTAAATATTTTTGGGTCAAGGTAGTTAATACCGCTTGTTATATATCAAATCGAGTTTTTATAAGAGCCTATCTTAAAGAAAAAACCATATGAGCTTTGGAGAGGCAAAAGACCTAACATTTCTTACTTTCATCCATTTGGTACCAAAAGCTTTGTGCTAAATAATGAAAAAGATTAATTAAGTACATTTGATTCTAAATTGATGAAGCTCTATTTCTTAGCTATTCTCTCTCAACTAAGGCATATAGAGCCTATAACAAGAGAACTTTAATTGTAGAGGAATCCATTTACATTGCATTTAATGATACATATGTATGTAGAGAATTTAATGATAAAATTGATAACATTAGCGCTCAATTGAATGGTCTTAGTCTTGATAAGAACCATTCTAAATCAAAAGAAAAGAAAATCTCTAAGGAAGATGAAATTATTGATGATTCTAATATAGACTTGCTTAGAGATTGGAAGTTTATAAATGACTACCTTAAAGACTTGATTATAGGTGAATCATCTAATGGGGTGCAAATTAAAGCCTCCTTAAGGAATCGAAGTAATGTGGTATTCCTATCTTAAGCAGAGTCTAAAAATGTACATGAAGCTCTAAAAGATAAATTTTAGATACAAGCCATATAAGAAAAACTTAATCAATCTTAGGAAATGAGGTATGAGATCTTATACCTAAGCTTAGTGATAGATTGGTGATCGGAACAAATGGGTCTATAGAAACAAATTTAATGAAACCGGTATAGCAATAAGGAATAAGGCAAGAGTGGTATCTAAAGGCTATAATCGTGAATAAGGAATAGATTTTAATGAGACCTTTGCCGCAATTGCTAAGCTAGAAGCTAGTAGGATGCTCTTAGTATTCATCGCCTTTAAATACTTCAAATTATATCAAATGGATGTTAAGAGTGCTATTCTAAAGGGCTATATTAAAGAAGATGTATTTAAACTCAAAAAGGCACTCTAATACGGACTCATGGATGAACACACAAACCTAATATCATGCGTAACCAAAAGGGTGGGTCCAAGCTGCAAGATGGCCTAAAAGGTAAATGATAGCCAAGGGTGGCAGGGGTTCCCGTGCACCAACGATGGATATAATGCACTGATACCTCACATGAGCTTAGGTCGCACTTGATATGACACACAAGTGTGGCCGGAGGTCACTTACTATTAGTCCATGCTTGAATGGGCTAGATAAGAATAGCTTAAGAACATGCAAGAGAACACTTAGCTCAAGAGAAGGTAAAATGTTCAGTGTATTCTTCTATATGTTTTCCTACAGCTGTTACATTATGTGACTATTTATAGTACCCTGTTAGGGCAAGTTTTATGTTACAGATAATTACAAAAATGAATTCCTATTTGCTAAATAAAAAGGAAAATACTCTATAGGGAAAAACACGAAATTGTACGTAACGAACATCATCTATCAGAAAGGACAATACGATTGTTAGAAAGGACAACGCGTACGTTTTTACTCTGCGATTATGACAGTATTGTGGTCCGAGTAGGGGTGGGCCTCTATTTAAGTCTACTCGATGTAAGAAGTTTGGCATCCTAACTACCGAGGTTGGACTGGAGTTAGCTCAGGGATGGCTCACAGTGGGGTTGGTCTCGTATGGTCAACTCCTAATAGTTATTGGCTCAACCTCAACACTAAGGAGATTGCTGTATTCAGATGTGGCGTTGGGACTAGTATACAGCGAGGGGTTCGGCTCAGAACGTTGGCCGGTCACCTCAACAACACCTTGGATAGTATAGAGAGCGAAGTAGCTTGGCAGATTAGACTAAGGCAAGTACTGCTCCTCAGCACTTAACTCACCTCGAACAACTTGGCAGACTACCTGAGAGAACCTTTAGGCTTGGGAACGTATAATCGGTCCTTGATCCCTATCATCCCCTTCGGATTGTTTGAGATTTAGGATCAAATCTGGTTTAGGTCCAGTTTGCTCGTCTTCAAGAGTGTAAGGTTGGAGGTTGGCAATGTTAAAAGAGTTTAAGACTCCATATCTTTTAGGTAATTCAATCTTATAAGTGTTATGATTAATCTTTTCAAGCACTTTGAAAGGTCCGTCATCTTTGGAAGATAACTTACTCTTCCTCAAGTTTAGAAATCGTTCCTTGCTGAGGTATATCTAAACTAAATTGCCTGGTTGAAATTCTCTCTTCCTCCGTCCTCAGCTTCACTTCTCAAGCTTAATATTAGCTCAACCCAATTGCTCTACAACCTTTTGGTGAATGGCTTTGATGGCCTCAACTCTTTCAACGGCTAGCTAGTCATCATCAAGTATCGGTTGGGGTGCTTAGTCTAATGGCAGCTCGATAGACAAACTGAAGTTGTCAATAAAACCATAGGAACTTTGTTGCGAGTTGCTATCGGATGAAATACAACCGTTTGGGATCTATGCCCACGATTCTGTTGACAACGTTGGTCTGTCTATCGATCTGTAGGTGGCAGGATGTGCTATACAATAGCTTGGTTCCCATTCACCTCGATAACGTCCTCTAAAAGTGGCTTATGAACTTGGGGTCTCGGTCTAAAACAATGGTCCTAGGAATTCAATGTAGCTTGATTACTTCTTGCAAGAAAAGAAAGGAGATAGACGAAGAATTGTTAGTTTTGGAACATGGCACAAAATGCTCCATCTTGTTAAATCGATCCATAACCACCATGATAGAGTCCTTCCTTGGAAACGTCCTCGGCAATCCTAACATGAAGTCCATACTCAGCTCGGACCATGGTTTGATCGAGATTAGCAAGGGTTGGAAGTATCCTTGCTCAACTTGACTCTTCGCATTTTGGCAGGTTGTGCACTTTTCCAATATGGATTAGATTTCTTTCTTCATCCTTGGCTAAAAGAATCTAGAGGATAATACCTCATAAGTTCGGCACTGGCCAAAGTGTCTTGTCAATCCCTCTTCATGCACCTCATGCACTAGTAGTTTTTGTGTAGAACAGGTTGGGATGCATGGCCTTCTCTTCTAGACTAAGTATCAATTCTCCTTGTGATAGTCATCTAGTGTTCGTCTTTGCACAGAATGGTCGTAGATAGGACTAAAGTATGGGTCCTCATCATACAAACTCTTGATGGTTGAAAATCCCATTAGCTTCGTCTGCAGCTTGGTCAGGAGGGTCTGTCATCTTGATATGGCCTTCGGCTACTACATTATTCTTTCCATTCTTGTATTTTACAACATAGGAAAACCTTCCATGAACTCAACCCACTTAGCTTGTCTCCAAGACAACTTCAATTGTCTCTTTAGATATCTCAAGGATTCATGATCGGTATAGATCACAAATTCCTTAGATAGCAAATAGTGTTGCCACATCATTAAGGCTCAAATCAAGAAGTAGAACTCCTTGTTGTAGACAGAATAGTTGAGTGTAGCTCCTTGAAGTTTCTCGCTGAAGTAAGCAATAGGTTGGCCTTCCTACATCAACACAGTACCTATGCCTGGTCCAGACGCATCACGTTTTACTTTAAATACCTTTGTAGTTAGCTTCTCCTTCACATCCTCAAAACTCCTCCTCTCTTTCTCACCCCATCTAAATTCAACATTCTTCTTTGAGAGTTCGGTGAATGGGGCTACAATTGCACTGAAGTTCTTGATGAATCGGTGATAAAACGACATCAGGCCATGGAAACTTCTCACAACGACAAAATAGGTTGTCTCATGCCATTCTACAATCGCCTTTATCTTCTCTTCATCAACTCGGATACTACCTCTGCTCATAACAAAATGCAAGAAGATTACCTCGGAATGGCAAAAGTCGTACTTCTTTAGATTGGCATTGAGCTGTTCAGCTCGGAGTTTTCCAAGCACCTATTAGAGATGCTCTCAGTGAGTCTTCAAGTCGAGACTGTACGCTAGAATATCATCAAAATAAACTACGACATTCCTTCCTAGTAATTCTCAAAGCATATGATTCATAAGTCACATGAATGTGCTCAGCGCATTAGACAACACAAATGGCATTACAAGCCATTCATATAAACCATGTCGTGTTTTGAATGCGGTCTTCTACTCATCGCCTTCACACATTCTAATCTGATGGTACTCAGCTTTAAGGTCGATCTTGGAGAACACTTTTACTCCACTCAATTCGTCTAGCATGTCATTAAGCTTAGGTATGGGATACTTATTCTTGATGGTGATTCGATTGATTGCTCAACTATCCAGACACATTCTCCAAGAACCATCCTTCTTTAGCACTAGTAAGGCCGATACAGTGCAGGGGCTCAGGGACTCATATACATACCTCTTCTTCATCAACTCATCCACTTACATCTACAGTTCAGCGGCCTATTCAAGATTTAGCCTGTAGGTAGGCTTATTCGGCAGCACGACTTTTGGCTATAGGTTGATTGCATGCTTGATGCTACAGTTTAAGGGCACACCATTTGGCAGCTCTTCTGGAAACAGGTTGGCAAATTCCTCTAATAAGGTTTTTACTTTAGTCGGTAACTCTTCTTCCTTGGGTTTCATCTCTAGAAGCCTCCTGACAAGTAGATAGGTCGATCCCTTTAGCTCCATTTCTCTTTTCAATTCAGATCAGGTCAATACCAAAGCTTCTTTTTTTAGGGTTCGGCGAAACTAAGACTGCATGACTTTTACCTACTTGGTAGTCATGGGACTCAAGTTCAACCTTCTGCCTTCATGCTCCATAGAACATATGTTCCTCTTACCATTATATATAATTGCTCAATCAAACATCTATGGTTGCCCAAGTAGAAGGTGGGACACACTCATGGGCAATACATCATAAAGTACTTCATCTCAATACATGCCAATACAGATCGGTACAGACACCTGCTTGTTTACTTGTAAGCCCCCCTTATCACTAAGCCAATGAAGCTTGCAAGGTTTCGGGTAGGATATGATTAACAATTTCAACTGCTGGACCATAAATGCAGAGGTTGCATTGGTGAAGCTCCCATTTTCAACAATCAGCGCATAGAGTGATTCGTTCACTTTGCACCCAATATGGAAAATATTTTCTCTCTACTTGTCTTCTAGCATAGGACTGACACTCATTGTCCTCCCCAATACTAAAATGGTCGGCATGAAGTTCCCCTCCTCGCTATAGATGACTTCCTTACCAGATAGCTTGCACTGTCCATCTACTTTCAGCTCCTCTACTTCATCATCGGTACTATCAACCTCAACGGTTGACACCTCGCCTCAAATCACTATTGTTCGCTTGTTCGGGCACTGAGCGGCCATGTGTCTAAATCCTTTACATTTGAAACACTTAATCATACTTATCTTCCTCCTTGAACTCTGGCCTTTCTCAAACTTCCTCAGGGGTTTCTTCTCTTTTATTTGGGTAGTATAAGCAAGTCGGGTCTAAATGGTCTTGCTTGATTCCATTCACATAGATCTACTCAGAACAGGTTGACTATTGCTAGATTAGTTGATGGGTGGTCAAAATGTTTTTGTTTGGCACCTTTCTATCCTCTAGGCGGCTCAGATTGCATACTAAGGTTTTTAGGACATTCTTAATCTCATACTTTAATCTACTAATAAATCAAGACATAGTTCGGTCTTTAGGCTTTATAACTTCGCATCGAATTATTAGCATATAAAATTCTTTAACGTAAGTGTCCACACTCGATCCTCCTTACCTCAGCCCTTGTAGTCTCTTGAAGGCATCCTGAAGATAATAGCTCGACACAAATCTTCTCTACATAACTCTCTTCATATCATTCTAACTCTTAATCTCCCGTTTTCCTTCCCTTCTTCTGGTAGCTTGCTAGTTTTTCCACCACAGGGCGGTATAACTAGTGAACTCCAATACAGCAAGTTTAACCTTTACATTATCAGGCACTTTGTGGCATTCAAATTACTTTTCAATCTTATCTACCCAATCTAGGTAATCCTTAACATCACTACTTCCAAAGAAGCTTAGAATATGCATCTATAATCCTTGAACTCTAGGGCTCGTGCATTTCTTTCCTTAGGCTTGTAGTATCCTTCTACCTTGTCATCTCCTTCTGATTCCTCCTCAATCTCTTTAAGCGCTAACCTTCATCTAGCGTCCCTACCAACTCCTTTAGCCCGAGGTGGTTGAGTTAGGGCATTATCTCGACTAAATTAATCATTGCCTCGCTGTTGCTGTCTACGTTCCCTATTAGGGTTATATCTATTTCGTTGCCTATCTTCTTGGATAATAGTCACCAGACTAGCTACCAAGTCGGTAAGCCTATCCAAGCGGTCACCCACTGATTGAGGTGAGAAGCTTCCTTCTTGCCCCTAGCCATGTCAAGTACTATTTTCTTGGTTTCCTAAAGTTTCTTACACACTTGAATCCAACATTAATGGTTACTTTACAATGACAATTTCTAAATAAAGACACAATCAACCACACTTTGTTTTGGCGTATCGAAAACAGAGGAAAATAGAGTACATAACACTTCTCAACTACTAAACTTCAAGATTAACAATACATCCACTGTCACATGAGACCAGTGATAAACTATTAAAAGAACACAGTAGTAGAATCTAGCTTCAAACATAGCTAAGCTCTGATACCAAGATGATATAGACTCGTACATAAACACACGAACCCAATATCACGTATAACCAAATAGGTGGGTTTAAGCTACAAGATGGCCTGAAAGGTGAATGATAGTCAAGGGTGAGTAAGGGTTCCCGTGCACTGATAATAGATATGATGCACCAATACCTTACATGAGCTTAGGTTACACTTGATATGACATACAAGTGTAGCTGAAGGTCACTCGCCACTAGTCTACGCTCGTATAGGTTAGATAAGAGTAGCTCAAGAGTAAGCAAGATGACACTTAGCTCAAGAGAAGGTAAAAAGTTTAGTGTATTCTTATATATGTTCTCCTGCAGTTGTTACATTATGTAACTATTTATAGTACCTTGTTAGGGCAAGTTCTATGTTACAAATAATTACAAAAATGAATTCCTATTTGCTAAATAAAAAGGAAAATACTTTACAGGGGAAAACACAAAATTGTATGTAGCAAACATCATCTATCAGAAAGGATAGTATGGTTGTTAGAAAGGATAGCACTTATATGTTTTTACTTTGCAATTTTGATAGTATTGTGATCTGAGTAGGACTAGGCCTTTGTTCAATTCTGCTCGGCATCAGAAGTTTGGCACCCTGACTACCAAGGTTGGATTAGGGTTGGCTTAGGGATGGCTCACAGTGAGGTCGGTCTCATATGGTTGGCTCTTGACAATTGTTAGCTCAGCTTGAACATCGTGGAGATTGCTGTATTTAGATGTAGCATTAGGATTAGTATACAATGGAAGGCTCAGCTCGAAATGTTGACTGGTTACCTCGGCAACACCTTGGATAACATGGAGAACGAAGTAGCTTGGTAGATCGGATTAAGGCAAGCACTGCTTCTCAACGCTTAACTTACTTCGAATAGCTTAGCGGACCACCTAAGAGAGCCCTCGGGCTTGAGAGTATGTAATCGATCCTTGATCCCATCACACTCTATAGACTTAAACAAGCTCTTAAAGCTTGGTATGAAAAGCTTAATAGTTTCTGGATAAATAATGGTTTTTGAAGAGGTAAATTAGACACAACATTATTTATCAAGAATCACAAGTCAAACACATTGATTGTTTAAATCTATGTAGATGATATTGTGTTTAGAGTTACTAACATGGATTTAGAGGATGAGTTTGTAGAGTGCATGAAAAAAGAGTTCGAAATGAGCATGATGAGGGAACTTAACTATTTTCTAGCTCTCTAAGTTAAACAAACCACAAATGGAACATTTATTAATCAAGCTAAGTACACTAGGGAGCTATTGAAGAGATTTAAGATGGATAATTGCAAGACTAGGCCTACTCTAATGAACACTACCTTAAAACTTGACAAAGATGAAAACAAAAAACCTATATGTGAAAAGTTGTATAAAGACATGATAGGTAGCTTACTATATCTAAGTGCATCTAAACAAAATATTATGTTTGTCGTATGTCTATGTATATGATTGTAATCTTGCCTTAAAGAATCTCACTTGAGTGCAGTTAAACACATCTTTAAGTACCTTATGGACACCATTGAAATCGACTTGTAGTATCCTAAGTTTACCTCTTTCGATCTAGTTGGATACTCTGATACCAACTTTGCCGGTTGCAAAGTTGATTAGAAAAGCACAAGTGGCACTTATCACTTTTTAAGAAATTCATTAGTGTCTTGGCATTATAAGAAGCAAAACTTCATAGGACTATTAGCCTCTAAGGCTGAATATGTGGCTGCTGATAATTATCGTGCTCAAATCTTATGGATGAAATAAACATTTCATGACTATGGTCTTAAATATATAAATGTCTCAATTAGGTGTGATAATAAAAGTGCAATTAATCTAACGAAAAATCCAAACTAACATTCAAGGACTAAGCATGTTGAAATGAGGCATCACTTCATTTGAGATCATGTTCAAAACAACAATATATGCTTAGAATTTGTAGACACAAATAATCAAATAGTTGATACATTCACTAAATCCTTAAGTGAAGATAGATTTTGCACATTACAAAAGAGAATTGGAAATACTCATGTAAGATGAGTGCTAAGACAAATGAACCAAGATAGTGATGTTTGGAAATAACGATTTTTTTCTTCTGGCACCACCAATTTAGAGCTTGATATTTGGCTCTAGAAATATGATTACATGGACATCATACACATTATCTATCATTTGGTTTATGTGCTTTTGAATTTGCACTTGCTTGTTAAAGCTCTCATATAGACATCTTTCTCCTGTACATTTTGTGTTGGATTATTGTTCTTGTATGCTTATTTTGTCTCATAAATTGGGTTCATATGCGTTTGTCTCCCTTAATCCTCTAAAATTGAGTTATGGTCATCTAGGGTCTAAATCGTTTTTAGCCCCAAATCTCATGCTTATCATGTTAAACATAAATCTTCAACTCCTAAAGTAACATTGTTGCTAGCTAATCTTATGTCCATTCGGCTAGGATTATTAAGCAAATCCTTATCTTAATTTGCATATCGGTAAAATAACATCCAAATGCCACAATTTATAGCATCCGAATGCCATTCATTCTTATTGATCAGTAGGCTAGCGTCTGGAGGCTACAACATATAACATTAGGACGCCATTCATAAGCAAATTCACAAGAGCTAGTATATGGATGCTAAATGTTGCAACATCTAGACACCTGATCATAGAGACAATATAATCATCTGTCTCTTTCTATTTCTTTCATTCATTCCCATTCTCAAATTGCGCCTGACCTTCTCTACACTCTCCCTAATCCAAACTTCACTCTTCTTCAAAATCCTACTAAAACCATTCAATAATCCTCCATCACTTCATCGCCTAACACAGTCTATACACACTACCATCATCCTCTCTACTTACATTCTCTTAAAACCCTAAACCCTAGTTTTTCACCATGCTACAAACAAGAGGAGAATAAAACAATAGGGGTGGTTGGGCACAACGAGGAGGCCAAGATGGGGCAGAAGGAAATTGGTTAAGTTTGATTGCCACCTATTCCCAACCACACAACATGCTCAACAGTATGAAATTTTTCAAAAAATTTTCATTGATCCCAGTTGGACATTTTATAAAAATCTTCTCAGTCAACTTTGAATTGTTAGAGCTCTCAGGGTTGTTAAGAATAGAATGTTACAAATCATGAGTTTGCCATTAGATGTAAATGAAAAGGCGGTCATGTCTTCTATTGTAATCTCACCGATCGCTTAGATGAAAATCAAAATTTGTGTATAGATCTAAACCCTAGAAATAATGTCTGAAGATGTTTATATTCCTATCTCTATGGGTAAGAGATTGAAGTTACTCTCAAGATGTTTGTGTGGTCATTGGACTTAATGTAAGGGAGACTGTTTCATGATTGCTTTCAACCAAATTATGGACTATGCAAATGTGTTTGATTATGAAGGGATTGGGAATAAATGGAAAAACCAAAGTGGCATTAAAGGCAAAATACCTTCCCTTAGCATATAGAGCTCTTCACTTAGATTTATGTCATAACTATTGACCAAGATTAGGAAAACATAGCCATGTCACTTAAGAGTATTTGTGGGTAATGGGATGCATATTTAGAAATGCTAAGATTGACTTTTGGTTTGATGTTTGCAATAACTTTCAAAGAGTTGCCTATGGTCCAAATAGAGCAACTTTGAGAATGTCTCGGTTTGTTACTTAGCTTCTCATTAGGAAGGGTGTTAATTTTGAAGCTCCTACTAGTTTCGCTTGCCTTCATGAGGCATATACTTTTGATTCTATTGCAAAAGATGTTTGGAAAGTCAATCATTGGGGTATATATGTGAGAAAGAAACCCTTATCTCTACTTACTTTTGATGATGAAGAATCCGGAGATGAGAGGGAAGAAGAAGAGTCTAGTGATAGTGATGAAGATGGGGAGTCTAGTGAAGAAGAAGCTTCTCATGCCAAAGCTAGTAATCTTAGAGTTGCCTAACAAATGCTACCCACTCCTATGGATGCTCCTCTTGCATCTATAATTGCTCAATTTTACCAAGAATTCTACACTTTCACTGGAGAAGTCTTCCAAAGATTTGATTCTCTTAATTGTGATGTTCATAAAATCAAGAGAAATCAGGAGGCTATTTTTTATGCTTTCCTGAATGTTCATCAACCTACTTCCTCTTCCTCCTCCTTTGTACTTGAGTCTTAAGTCCTTGATCCTTTTTTGTTGCTTTTATTATTAAATGTAACCTGTTTGGCCTCTTTTGATCATCTTTGTCTCTTGATAAGCCTATGTAGTAATTTGGTACTATCATGCTTCTACTATGTATTTTTATGTTGCCCATTGGCCTGTAGCCATCTCTAGCTATCTTATCTTGGTCATGTAATGGTTCTAGATTTTAGCCAATTGGCCTTATGTTATTGCATCTATCTATGGTAATATTATTATGGTTGCAAATTGAGTTTGTTATTTTTCTATGAATGGTTGAATATAAGGACTAAAGGTTTGCTACTATCCATGGCTGTATTCTTCCTTATGTCCTTATTTCGTGATCTTTTTGGCATTGCTCATGGTTGTTAGTTGTATGATGTCTTGGTCATTAAGTTACTTCTCTTCTTCATAGGTGGCATACCCTAAGGCTTCAGTTAAGGATATGTTGACATCCTTTGACTTATTTCTCTCTTCCTCTTTACTGCCTAGAATCTCGTCTTTTTTATGAGACCCCTAATCTTTATTGAGCTTAAAATTGAGATTGGAATTAAGTGGAATTAAACTTGTAAAATTGGATAAGGTCAAGGTTAAAATTACTTAATAGACATGATATTCAATTACAAGCACTAAGTTGGCCTATCATATTTTGTTAACTTGCTTATCTTAGAAATTATTCTAAAATGAAGTTAAACATATTGCTTACAATCTAGTTAAAATAATCAATTGATCTTAGCTCTAGCAAAATCATTTATAATTGGATGTTAAGTTGAGGGGGAGTGCTAGGTTGAGGGGAAGCAAACAAGTATAAGTGGTTTTTCTCACCAAAAGGGGGGAGATTATTGAACTTAGATTTCATTTAGTGATATTGATGAGGGCAAAACCTTTAAATCATTTGACTTAATTCTTAATCAATGTTAGATGAGTTATTTTGATCTCATGTAATTTGCAAATCTAAAAGAAAAATCTTAAATCATTACTTGAAGAAGGATAGTGTGTTTCCCTTTTGTGTTTTTGTTATTATGTGTTTCCTTGCAAGAAGAAATGCTAACATAGGGATTAGCATTTGGATGTTAGCCTTAGAGATGTTTAAATGCGAAGCTTCTCAGCAAGTTTTCTCTCTTTATGGCATCTTGATGCCTTAGAGCCTAGCATCAAGATGCTAAGCTTCTATGGAGATAACACACTTAGTGTTAGGACACCAAGCTCTAATATAGCCGTTGGACGGCATTTAATGCAACTGACTTACCCATCAATTCTCTCTAACACTTGAATTTATTGTGAAGCTATAAATACAAGTTTAAGGGCAGTTGAAGCACATTGAATTGAGCCAAAAACTCTATAAGTATTCTACTTATCTCTTTGTAATACATTCTAATTATCTTGTGCTCTTTATTGGCGAATCTTTGTAAACCCTTATATAGTGCTAAGTTATACAATTGCAATTTCTCTTGAGAGAGTGCACTATACTCAGTGTATTGAGAATTGATTGCAATTGAGAAAAGAGTTATAATTGCGTTTAGATGTAGACTCTTGAGCTATTGTGATTGAGATTAATAAAAGTGTACGATAGTCCTCAATTGGAGGCATTAGTGTCTATGGAGAGTAAGGGGTGCAAACTCCATGTCATATCATGGCTTAATCCTCTCTTACCATAGCTCTTTTATTTCCACATTTATTATCATTGTTTATCATTTAAATTTGCTTACTATTGTTGCATTTATCATGAAAATTTAAAGAGATTCAAAATCCATCATTCATACTGAATTCACCCCCTTCTCGAGTATTATCCTAGTGTATTTCACTTCATCCTTCCATGGAACATTTGATCCTTTATCAAGTGAACAACTCTTTAGCTATCACAATTGCCATGTACTCAACTTTTGTAGTGGATAGTGCAACTGTTGACTGCATAATGGCTTTTCAACTGATAGCACAATTACTGAGGGTGAAGACATATCCTGTGATGGATCTTTTTTATCATGATCACCTACATAATTTGAATTAACAAAACCAACTTCATTTCACTTACTTTTCCTAAATTCCTAATAAGCATTAATAATGCCCTTCAAATACCTTAAAATCTATTTCACAACCTTCCGGTACTCTTACCAAGATATAACATATATCTACTAACAATACTAATAGCATTTGCAATATCAGTGCAAGTGCAAACCATTACATACATAACATTACCAACAAAACTAGAGTAAGGAAAATGTGACATATGCTTAATATCATCATCAATTTGTAGTGACATTGGTTGTTAAAAGATTAAAATGAGCAACAAGTAGAGAACTTACAAGTTTAGCATTTTTCATGCCAAAACGCTCTAAAATTTTCTCAACAAAAATCTAATTTAGATGTAGTTTGGCCACAAAGAAGACCCCAATTACTTAACACTGTTAAGCCTTTCTCACTTGTGTTCTAGCATCATGTGCCATAGCTTAGTTACATATGAGTCTAACATGGGAGAAGCTGCAGCTAAACCTATAGCAGAAGGTCCTTATAACACTTATAATCTACCAATTTGCTTAGCCATCATCATAACAAGATCTCCTTTTGGAACCTTCAAAACTCCATCTTCACCAACAAAACTGCAACCATTTCCTTCAAGAGTAGATAAGGAGATGAGGTTCTTTTTCATGTTTGGAACATAACGCACCTTGGTTAATGTTCTTACAATGCCATCATGCATTTTGATTTTGATAGTACCAATACTAGTAACTTTATAGGATGATTGTTGCTCATCTATACAACTCTTCTATTCTAGTTCATAAGAGGAAAACATATCTCAATAAAGAGATATGTGGAATGAGCAAGTAGAATCTAAAATCCATCCTTGTTTCACACCATCCTCTATCACTGCATAGACATCAAATTCAAGCTCATCTTCTACAATATTGGCTTTAGTAAGCTTGTCATTTTTCTAATTATTCTCTCTACTTTTATTTTGTAACTTAAAGCAATCAACTTTGATGTGTCCCTTTCTTTTACAATAATTACAAGTCAACTTGATATATCTTGATTTTGATTTAAATCAGCTATTGCTACCAAGAACTTTTGAAGTAAGCCTTCCTTTAACAACTAAACCCTTTATTGGGCCATCAGAATGGCTCATGGAGAGCTCCTTATTGAAAAGCCCTTTGAAATACAAAGCTGCTTTCACTTCCTCCAACTTTAGAGTCTTATTGCCATAAATTAAAATCTCTCTAAAGTTTTTGTATGATCGAGGTAGTGAACGGAGCACATAAGAGCTTAATCTTAGTCTTCACACTTGATCTCAATATGGGTTGCATCCATAATATTAGAGGAGAATTCATCAATATATGACTTAATTGATGCACCTTCTGCCATATTAAAGGTATACAAACGGTACTTGACAATTAACTTAATGGTAAGATTCTTTATGATATACAGAGATTCCAACTTGTCTCATAAGTCCTTAGCTGTCTTTTGATTAAGGGCTTTATGTAAAACTTCATTTGATAAGCACAATTAAATAGTGGATAAGGTTTTCTCATCAATCTCTAACGTCTTCTTCTCATCTACTAAGCTAGGCATATTGTGTTTCCCTAATAATGCCTTATGCAACCCATTTTGCATCAAGATTACACGCATCTGGACTTGCCACATAGCAAAACTCATGTTGCGCTCATGTTTCTTAATATTGAATTTTGTTGTTACCATTTTCAAAACCTGAATAACAATATTAATGAGCGTTGATACCAGTTTGTTAAAGATAATTAGGATTGAAATCTTGCTTAGGCACATTAATAATGGACAATAACAAAATAGAGAAAATAATAAAACACAAGAATTTATATGGTTCGGCAATTAGCCTGCTTCTATGGGTGAAGGAGAGAAAGAAATTCACTAATAATCAAAAGAAAGTAGTACAAATATAAGAGAGAATAACACTTAAAACTTTTACCTAATTACACTCAATATCCCTAAAAGTTAAGGATTTTCTCTTTATTCTTTCAAATCTCATACACTTTAGCTCACTCACCACGTACTCTTAGCAGCAAAATAAGTTACCATACTCACCTATTTATAAACTCCACAAATTAGAATATGTGAATTGCCATGAATTACAAAGTTAATAATTTTTGTTTAATAATGCATGAATTCTTCTTCATTTTCCCAACAAAGTGTGGTTATTAAGTGTGATAAGAAATTTAGCCAACTATTTTATCAAAACAACCCAACATAAATCATAGTAAATCAAAATTTACATTTATCATGTCAAAGAAGTCTACATCGAAGCAAGACCAACCAAAATACAGTTTCTTGTACACAAATGCATGGAGCAAGAGGGAGAGAATAATGAGCAGGAGGGAAGAGAGAGAGATCAATGCGAAAGAAAGTGGAAGAAAAAAATAAAACGAAAGGGGGAGGAAGGGTGATAAGAAGAATATAAGGAGGAAGAGAGAGGAAGGGAGGAGAGAGATAGAATCTAACTGCATAGAGATATCAAAGATTTGGTGATCAAATATGTGAGAGAGAGAGAGTATATCTCATGAGAGATCAATGCACATATTGGGCCTTTTCCTTTTAACTTTTCTTTTTATTTTGTTTTATTTTTTAACTGAAATTGGTAAATCTTCCTACAAATTTTGTGAAGAAAACTTTTATGTGTGGGTTCATATAAACTTATGGATTGTATATATAAACTAGAAAATTTGATTTTGTGACTTACACATATATTTTTTATAATAATATCTTTATACGTTTCTTTTTATATTATATTACTTTTAAATTATATGCTAGGACTATCTATTGTACGTCGTCAATGGTAATGAACTTAACATACCACTATTTGACCATTATAAGGGATGCTATTAGCCAGGTCATTATAGGGTTTTTGACCTATTCGAATCGTTAAAAACTCTATAGGGTCAGAATAAGGTTTTAGGGTAAGTTTTAGGGTAGGTTCTGGAATTAATTCTCAAACCTTATAGGGTTAAAGTTCGGGTTTTGAAATTTAGAAAAAACTTGACGAAAAATCTAATCCTGTTTTAAAATAATAATATGTACATATACAAGAGTGCTTAATCTCATACCTAAGGCCCATATCAACTAGCTATATTTGTTTATATATGTAAATTATGTATTATATCTAGATTGATGTATCACTATTTGTACGTAATTTAGTAAATTAGAAAGGAAAACTATTAATTCCAGTTAAAAATAGACACGATTTTTTTTTTCATAATTTATGTTCTTTTATTTTTTTCCTCAAAAAAAATCATAAGAAGAAGAAGGAAAACCCCACATATTAGAGTTAAATTTAGAAATTAATAGATTAAGATTATTCACTAATATCGTAGGTCAAGTTGGGTTTCAATCGGGTTTTCCAAAACCTTATAAGAGTGGGTTATGGAAACAAGGTGAAAACCCTATATGATACCCTATAGGGTTTTAGAAAGCACTATAAAGTACCAGATTGAGTTCGGGTTTTACAAAACTCATTTCGAACCTACCCTAGTAGCATCCTTAACCATTATTGTCAATATCATTAATAAGGTTAATGTTATTATTATGAATGTAATGAAATATACATATACGTATATATTTATATATATGTATATGTGTGTGTATTTTATGGCTTCAAGAGTATCCCCAACTACTAGTATCCATTGGTCATATTTTCCCTTGTATATATTATTCCTTTAAACTTTTATAATAGTAGCTATATAAAAAGATATATTTTAATGTGACTATAGGCTTGCATGCACATAACAAATGGATATATATTCACTAATCATTCTACTATAAATTTTCAACTATCACATGTTCTTTATGCATTAACAATTATGTATATATTCGTATAGCCTACTTGTTATACTTTTTAAGAAGTTGCATTTCTAAGTCTTAAGTTGGAATATGAATTATTGTTCATAAAATACTAACTATATACATATATGTAGTATGCAATATAATTATAAAAGCATTTGTAAGGTATTCTTGACATTGAATACAATAAAATGTATAAACAAATCATTTTAAGTTTTATGTATACATTATATATATGATGTATATATATACTAACATAAGTAATAAGAAAATAATGTAACTACAACATATGCATAACCTTTTCTTTCTTCGTTTTTTCTTTTTCTTTTTTTAATATTACAGAAGTAAAGGTAATTATAAGATTATAAATATAACTATCTCAAATATATAGATTAACTTTTACGTATGAATTGTATTATTATATAGTAATAGGGGCAATATCCATATATCTTATTGGATTGGAACCTTTTGCAACTATAAAAATATATACGATATATAAATACATATAGCATAAAATATTTTAAGAATACTTTATGAATATAGGCTTATTTTAGATATGTATGTATGTGTGAGTGTATCAATATGTATATATATAAGAAATTCTTTAATATATTTTAGTATAAAATTTTCTAAAACACTTCTTAAATATAAATACTTTCATATAATTGTTTACATAATATTCCTTTCTTATCAAATACTGAATATTGAATTATAATTATATGCTTTGAATTACCAATTATGTTTTCCTAGAAGTTAATGTTTTGGAGTTTTCAAGACCCTCGTTATCCATTGCATCGAGCTCTTCATGAATTTATAATCAGGAAGATATTTTGCTTATGGTCCAGAAGCACTTACAGTTTAGCTTTGTTTATGATTTTTTTTTTGGGATGTCGCATTTCACATCCTTGAAAGTAAGTTTACAACGTTAACCCTAAAATTTCTTGTAAGGTATTTGTACTAAAGTCTGCTTATTAATATCTTCTTGATATTTTTTTCTTCTTTCATTCCAACTTCGATAATATTAAGTAATATTCTCGCCAAAAAGTGAGAATATTACTTACCTACCCCATTTACCCAAACTACTTAGAGTGGTTCTAAAGAATAAAAAAACTTTGAATCGAGTAAGAGAGAAGAGTTCCGACCTAATTTGAAATCCCAATGTATCGAGAAGGAGATTCCAAAGAAGTTTGAGAAGGACCAAACATCGGGATAGAAGATAAGTAACATCAAATGTTTTAACTATCAAGAAGTCAAACATATGGCTACTTAATCTCTACACCACGAATTGTGGTCATTAAGGGAGAATTGTTGACTTTCAAGGTGGATAGCACTAATGAGGAAGTTAAGGAGGCGACGAGAGTAATGAAATGTGCTAAGGAGACTCTATAGGGAGCTATAGGGAATATCTATGTTGAGGAAGGAGACGTGTTGAGCTTGGTTATACGTAGAGCAATGAGCATCAAGCCGACTAAGGAGAACAAATATAGAGAAAAGTTGTTTTACATCAACTTCTCAACCTTTGTACCCAAAACTTCGCTATTAAACCATGTCACTATATTAAAGACTTACGCCATCCACTCTTCCTCAAGAACAAAAGTTAGATTCTTATTTCCTCCACAACCTCACCAAAATGTTGTTGGTGGAATTTGGAAATTTCATATCAAGTACAATGCTGAGAGTTAGATTAATTGATTTAAAGCATAGTTAGTTACTTAGGGTTTCTCTTAATGTGAAGGCCTTGACTACTCAAAGACATCTAGCCTTGTTGTCAAACATACCACCACCTACTTCATTTTCTCACATGCCATATCTTCTTGTTGGGTCTTTTGTCAACTTGATGTAAAAAATGCTTTCATCCATGGTTTTCTCAATGAAACAATCTTCATGAAACAGGCTCGTAGCTTCATCTATCCCTACTATCCTAATTATGTCATTTAACTTCATAAATCTCTTTATAGCATGAAATAAGCTCCTCGATCCTATTTCTCTTGATTCAACGACTTTCTTCTTCAAATCAACTTCAAGCAAAGCAAAGCTAACACCTCCATCTTTGTCAATTCTTGTGATTATGATACACTTGTTCTTTTACTACAACTTAATGATATCATTTTGATTGGTAACAATTGTTACCTTCTCTTCCACTACATTAACATTCTTTCTCATTAGTTTGCAATAAATGATCTTGGTGATATACATTATTTTTTTTTTCTCAATGTCAATGTATAGCATACTCCTTAGGGCATTCACTTGAGTCAATCTCAATTCACTCTTAACCTCTTCAAGGATCATCATATGTACCTCTCCAAACTTGTTAAAACACCTCTATCTCCTCATAATCAATTCATTACTCATGGTTTTCCCCTTCTTTCTAACCTCATTATTTATCATGGGATCGTAGGTGTGCTGCAATGCCTTACCATTACTTGACCAAATATCAATTTTGTAGTTGTTGAGCCTGCATTTTTTAGTTTCTTTGTTTTAATTTGATTTCCTACTTTCCGATTAATACTAAACCTTAACCTATTTAGTATTAATCATCGACTAGAGAAATTGAGAAATTCTAGTTCTTTTTTTTGTTTAAAAGAAGTTTTTGGAGTCGCCACCCGATTAAAGTCAGGAGAAATGAAAATTATAATCAATTGGATAAATTGACTACAATTTAGCTACCGGTCTTTACTTTCAAACTAATAAAAGCTAAAAGATTCTGAATTAGCAGGCTAACCTATTAAACCTTAACAGGTACCATTATCACTTTTTTCGAAATTAAGTTTATCTTTCAAAATTATCCTTTTTAAATATTTTTAAGAAAAATAAAAAGTTGAAAATAAATAAATAGCCTACGTATTTACAGATTTTTAACATCGCTTTAAAGGTGTCTATGTATCCAATTGGGATCATACATTTGTAGTTCTTTTTGAGAACTTTAGTATATTGATTTATTTTGATTCTTGAAAATCAACTGAATTTACATTTTAATCAATTTAGTTTATTCAAAGAAAATTCTTAAAAGGCCCCTAATTCTTAAGTATTTCTATTTTATAGAAATTCTCCAAAGCGTCCTAATTTTAAAAAAAAAGGTTTTTTTTATTAATTTTTATTTCTAAAAAATAATTTTTCTAAATGAGAAATCCTAAAAAACTAACGCTAAAAAAAAATTCCTAAGCTACATATATTTTTTCTTTTTATACATTAAAACAAATACCAAAATAAATCAAGGCAAATAAATAAATATAATAAATAAAATATTAATTCGAACCTATAGATGGATCAAGGAGTGGGTCGTGTGTGGTGTTGGCTTCAAGTCTGTTACGAGTGAAGTGTGGTCGTTTGTATTGCTGTTGTGGTGTACTTGGCCTGTAACATGCTGCTAGTCAGTGAATTGCAGTACACATAGAGCTGCTACAGTGAAGTGTAGACAATGGCGAGGGTGTTTGGTTTGCTTACAGCAATCGTGTGCTGCTGTTGGTTATGAGCATGGACTTGTTGGTTGAGTCGTGGAGATGGTTAGTTCAATGAAGCTTGGTGGAGGGTTGAAAGTAGAGCTCAGCGTTGCAGGATTTGTACTGGAGATTGTGTGATGCATTAGAGCTTTGGATGGTTGATGATGGCATATGCATGTCTGGGTTCATTGGGCTGCTATAGTGAGGTGCAAAGGAGGCAAAGGCCTGGCGTTGGTGTGGTATTGAGATTTGGACGCTGGTGACAGTGGGGGTTAGGTCACTCTAGCACATTTAGGAGCTTTCAAGCAACGTAGTGTACTGCAGTGACGCGTAGGGGTGTTTGCAGTAGATGAATGTTGCTAAGGCTACTACTATCTGTGTTGTGCAGGGGATTATGGTTGTGTGTGCAACAACATGTTGATGTGATCATGTGTGTCATGTTAGAGCTGCATGAAGCTTAGACGTGGACTGTGTGTGATGTTAGTACTATGCAAATGAGATTGCAGTACAGTGGGCTGTGCATCGGGATTATGTATGTAAGAGAGAGTAGGTGTGGATAGTGTTGTGTGCTGCAATGTTAGCTATGTAGTGGCGTTGGCATAAGTGTGTATTTGGCGTGGCGGATCAGTGTTTGGTGAGAGCTGTGGGAAGTGTGTATGCGATTAATGTGAGTGAGCTGATCGTGTATGTGTGATGGTGCGAACTGGATGGTGTATGATGTTAGTGAGGGCGGATCGTTAGGGTGACGATGAAGGGGCTATACGTGGTCATTGTGATGTTGGGCAGTGATGGGCAGTCGATAAAGGTCTTTGGCGAAGAGGAATATGAGTGCAAGGATGGGTGAGTGAGTAATTGAACCCCATTTTATGCTGCATGATCGATATTAAAACTCCACATCAAATCTTTTGAATCTATTTAAATCCATATCAATAAAAATCAAATTGGATTTGAATCTATATATATCTTTATTCTATTGGATTTATCGCTATCGTATCAGATTTACATTATCTCTAATAATAATTGAACGTTCAATCAGTGGAAGAGAAAATAAAAGGCTTATGTGTGCTTAGTGAGATTCAAACTCATAACTTCAAACTAATTTAATAACAATGCTTAAGCATTTATCCATTAAGCCATTAACTTCTAATTAATACAATTAAATTGTATTGAAGCTACATAACCCTCTAAAATAAAGCTACTTAAAATGAGCTAAAATTAAATCTATTGACCCTAAAACGTTTTATTTACTAAAAATCAATTTTCCTAAAAATATTTATAATTTTTTTTTCTTCGAATATTTTAGTTTTTTGTATTTTTGTTATTTTTTCAATTTTAATTTTTTTTATTAGTTATTTCTTTTATTTTTTTTTTTGAATTAGGACCCTAAAAAAACAAAAATTGAAACTATGAGAAAGTAAAAATTGAGTGTTTACAGCAGTCAATCAATCAACACTTGAGTCATTATATGCATCAAACAAGTAAAAATCACATGTAGGCTACCAAACGGGTTCTTAGATACCTTTAAGGTGCTTTCACAATGGGCCCTTCGATTGTTCAAACATCCAACACTTCATAAACCATATTTATCGATGCAAATTAGGCTGATTATCTCGACACTCGTCGCTCTACTATTGAGTACGTCATATTTTTTTGGACGTAACATTATCTCATGGTGTTCCACGAAACAACCCATAGTAGTGCAAAGCTCTACAGAGGCTGAATATCAAGCACTAGCATATGTTGTTGTAGAATCCACTCGGATATATCATCTTGCACATGAGGTGGTGGTCCCCATTCAACGACCCATCATCTTATGTTGCTTTAATCTTAGCGTAGTATGTTTCTCCCATAATCATGTTAAACATGATTGCAATAAACATGTCAAGATTAGTTATCACTTTGTGCATGAAATGATTACCCTTGATAAGGTTCTTATCCGTTGTATACCTAAACGACATCGGTGCATGGATCTTCTCACCAAGAACTTGTGTACGACCTTATTCGTTGATCATTACTCCAATCTTATATTGACTCATGCATCTTCAGATCGAGGAGGTGTATTATTGTATATTTTTGTATGGTACAGAGCATAAGGGTATATTAGTCTTTTCACATGTGTATTAGGGTTATGAACTATTTCTCTTGAAGATATTATACTTTGTACGTTGCATCATTCAGTAGAGTGGAATACAAATCTTTGTTCGTGTGTACCATTACCATTCTCAATGATAAGAACTCCCTGGTAAGCCTTAAAACACTTAAGGAATCAGTTAGAGGTGACTCTCTATTGGCCACCCATACGAAGTTCCTCTGAGAAATATTATGGTACCATAATACAAGATAACACCATGACGAATTACCCGATCTGAAAAATCCTAGCTCAGTTTTCCATTATCATAAACTACAGTCTTGTCGTGTTAAGAGATCTTTTTGTAGTTTTTGTATTTGGTATACTGGCAAGTTGTGGTATGTCAAAAGCACAAAAGGATAAAAAACAACAATAAAACTCCTCCATACCATTGTATATTGCTATAAAAGGAGAAAAGATCAACGGAAGTAAGATGAATTTAGTTCTCAGAACAGGCAGCTAAAAATTAAGAATTATATTTTAGTCTTAGTCATACTTGACATAATAAAAGGCCGTACGTCCGCTGGCTTGCCGTATCTACATCACCAATAAGAAGATTAAAACTCAAAACATCCTCCAAGGGGCCTACGCCTACTGAGGCTGAATTTCCTGCATGTATTTTACTAAATCATTAGCATTAAATGCATGATCTTCAATATGTAACGTTGTACTTAAAATTTTCCCGACGTTTGATCCGTCTAATTTTTTCTTCGTATATTATTTGCTTTTATGTTTTTGTTCTGTATCTGTTTTGTGTATTCTTTCTTACCAAAACGCTTAAGATGAAAACGATGTCAAAATGGTTACAACAGGACGAGCCAATGATGCCCTTGAAGTAATTATATATAACACCATCTCCATCCTTTGCCAATCTTTTCGAATCTCAATATGATATGTAAACGTCTTGGAAAACTCAGACTTTCGAGAATTTCACCACTATATTTTTAACTTTTTTTTTTACAAAATTTCTTAATTTTTTAAAATTATTTTGTGGGTCCTGATAATATTTTTCTTACCGATCAAAACTATAAAAAAAATAAAAAATAAAATTAGAAAAACGTTGTTGTTTTCGTTACCCTAACAAGTAATGTGGCTTGGCTAAACAACGATATATAATGACGGGGTCACACGGTTAGTCTCTCTCTTATTTCTAGAGAGAGAAATTTTCTCTCGTTTTGGAGAGTGTATCATGCCATGTGAACGTTTGTTAAGGATAGAAGATTCCTCTTTCTTTACAATTTCTCTGTGCTTTTTATCATCATTTCACTAAGTTTTATGCTTGATTTTATTATTACCTCAGCCTTCTCTCTATAAATCCCACCCGTTTCCATATTCGTAATTCTATTACTGTCTTTTGCATCAATATAGGTTCTCTTCTTTCTTCTTCTTCCTTGTGTAGAAACCCATATATATATATAAAAAAAAAAAAAGACGAAGAAAATAGATAAATATTTGAAAGTCCTTTTACATAAATAATCTGTTTACTTGGTCTTTGTCTTGCTCTATAGTTTGTCCAGCACTTTCATTCATAAATTTCTTCGAATCTTTAGATCTGGTTTTGTAGTAACATGGCAGCTTTGTTGGCTGAAGGTTCTTCTACATCCCAATAACCTGATCAAACATTATTAGAAGAAATTAATCTGGACTCATTTTCAAATCAAGAAGGCACTGAAAAATTACTGATTGCAGCAAAAGTAATCTCAGAAAAAGTGCTGAACAAAGGTGCAGTGATTGGTGTTCTAAAGAAGGCCTGGATTGCTTATGGTGGGTTAGTGATTTCTGTAATTAGACCTAATCACTTTTCTTATTAATGTTGAGGAGGAAGAGTTGGGTTTCAACTTGTTGAATGATGGACAATGGGCCATAGTGGGTCATTGTAATGGAAGAGTGGAAAACTCAATGAAATATTGATGATATTCGTTTGGACTCTATTTGTTTTTTTGGTACAAATTCATTGTCTTAAGTTAGACCAGATGACAGAAAAAAAAAAATGCAGAGTTATTGGCTGCAAGATTAAGTCAAGTTGTGGAGTTTGAGCCTGTGATGTTGGGGATGGAGGAAAGAATGGGATTCTTAAGGGTGAGAGTACATATTAAATGTGACTATCTCATATGAGAATTAGTAGAAATGATAGATCAAAATATTTAATATCTTTCAAGTATAAGAAACTAAATGACTAGTGTTTTTGATGTGGAAGATTGGGACATTTTAGTAAGGTTTGTGGCTTTGAAGTTGCTTCAGGAGAGAATTTTGGTATTGGGTTGAGGGTTAATGCTATGAAAGATTAGGGAGATAAGAATAGAAGACATGATGTGAAGTTTGATAATGAAGATAATAATCCAAATTCCTTTAATCCAAACACTTTGAACCTACCAAAAACCCTAATATGTAAGGAGTCAACCCCTGTTAATACAAATACCGATACACGTCCCTTTTCAACCTCAATTACTCATGACCTAAACCCAGCTAAGTTTCTCACTTGCTTAAATTCTTCTAACCAAATTTCTCAACATTCTTTTGAACCTTCTGTTCCCTTAAATACTTTACTAATTCAAACCTACCCCTACCACCACCTACCCGCCCAACCCCCCCTCAAAATTATTTGATCATCACAATTCACCTTAGCAAAATGAGAATCTGTTACCTGTTGTGAATGATGTCACCTTTCAACCTTAATGGTAGCTCAAGAGGATAAGCTGAGAAAGAGTTTGGAGAAAGGTGAAGTTGTTATTATGTGTATACTTGCAATCAAGGAGGTCATTAAATCTTTTAATAATATGAAGCTAAAAAGAGAGAAAAGAATGTGATGCAATGCTTGACAATGCTAAAAAATTTAAAGAGGAAAAGTTAGACGCAAATATTAGTCTTAATTTTAGTGAAGGAGTTACAGTGAAAGGAGACATGGAAAAATAAAATAAAAGCAATAGAAGGATAGTGAGAAAAAGAGAGTGTGTAAATCACTGATGGTTTGTGTAGAAGAGAAGATTAAGGATTGTGCTGTGGATAACTAGTTGGAAGAGCCTGTTACTATTTGTAAATCCATGGGCGATCGTGGCTAGCCTACAATAGCTATACAGGGACCATAAGTTTCATGAGTTGGAACTATTAGGGCTCAAGCTGCCTAAAATCTTAAAATAAAAGGTAGCTTGCACTTCCATCCCCTTTTTTTCTTTGGGGGATTTTAATGCTATTCTTGAAGAGCATGAAAAGGAATGAAGGAAGAGGAAGGAAGTACAATGTATTAATGCTTTTAGGAACTTAGTTTTTATGCCAATCTTTAGGATTCGGGTCTTATAGGCCTAAAATTTACATGGTGCAACAAGTGTTATGATGGTATTCTTGTACAGGAAAGAATTGATAGAGGCTTAGCTTCCATGCTTTAGATTAAGGGTTTCCCAAATTGTCAAGTGTTTCATCAAAGTGCATATGGTTCAAACCATGTTATTGTTTTCATGATGTTAAATGGCTGTTGAAAATATGTGGTTGGAGGATGAAGAATGTAAAGTTGTAGTGAAAAATAGTTGGGTTTTAAATTTTGGTGGTAGTGCTTTTAAGTTGACATGGCGCAACCTAAATAAGTGTAAACACTCTTTAATCAGGTGGAGCAAGGAACACTTTCCAAATAACAAAGTTGCTATTGAAGAAATTATGCAAAAATCAATAAATATGTAGTATTTAGTTGATTTTGTTGATTGTAAGGAAGAAAAGGAGTTATACCACCAACTGAATTCCTTAAGGGATAGGTAAGAGAAGTTTTGGCAACAAAGATTAAGGATTCAATAGTTTAAGGGTGGGGATAGAAACTCAACCCTTTTTTCATAAGACCATATTGTACATAAGACAAATAAATAAAATTTTAAGAACATAGGATACAAATGACTATTGGCCGGAGGAGGAAGACCAGGTTGCACATGCATTCAAAGCTCATTTTATGAAATTGTTTCAATCTAACGAAAGAAGGAATTAGGGAAATTGCTTGGATTGGATTAGATTGATAGTACTGTACTTAAGGAAGCTAATGGTATATTATGTAGTAGGGTTGATAGGAATCAAGCTACAAGGCCTCTGAACCATAGCCAAGCTTGAGGATTAGAGGGGCTAGTACGATGAATCTTTATGTTCCAATCAACCCTTACCAAGGTTGAGTACCTCCTTACCAAGTCACCTCTAATGCCGTACTGTATGACCGCCATTATTGTGTGGTATGCCAAGTTAACAATTATTCTCTATTATCAAGTCGACCAATTACTCGGCCTCTTCCTTGTCGAGAAGCTGAAAGAGAAAGACTAGATTGACTAGGCCATCCCTACTCGGACAAACCCATCCATCTGTACTTTTTGTCCGCATCTACTAACAACCTCGCCAATGCAGCATTGCCACGTGTGTTGTATCATGTATAGAATCTATAACACCAGTGATTATTTTCCTTATATATTCATTTTTACCCTTTGTATCATGTAACATTACTTCTTTAGGAAATGTCCTTTTTGTCTTTTCCCCTTTAGGTAAGTTACCCTACTTTGTGGGTATAAATACCCTTGCACTTATAGTTGCAAGAAAGCAGATAATCTTCAATATACCTTTTAAGTACCTTCTTCCCTACTTAAACACTGTTGTTTACTCTCAGCATCACTCTTATCCTTTTTTTTAAGCAAAGTTAGGTGGCGAGTAACCTCATTGGACCAATTTGTACGTCATATCGAATTATGCTATGAGTCCTTAGAAGTTCCATTCGTGCATCATATCCTCTGGAGTTGTTTGTAAGTTTTGCTTACTATTTCCATCCTTTGTTTTCACCTTTTCATACCTTTCCTCATTGACTCTTTTCGAGCTTTCTAAAAGCTCAAACCCATTCAGCGACCAACCTTGTCTGTTCTTGGTCACGGTTTGCAACATCTTGGTATCAGAGCGGAGGTTTTGTATGAGCTATAGTTAGTTATTCCTGAGTTCTATTATATTCTGTTTTTTGTGTGTGAAATAGAGCAAGTTACTGTATTCACTTAACTGCTGTGTTGTTAGCTGTTTACTCTCTAAAGTGTTTGTTTAAATTTTAATTTGCGAGGAAAAATGACAAATCGAAGTATGAATGTTAATGCTGGTGATGACAGTAGAGTTGTTTACCATGAACGACAATCTCAAGGAACTCCCAAAAGTACCGATGAGAGACTTGATGAGATAGCTAACCTCTTAGTCGATCTGACTCGAGCTATTCATGCCCTGTCTTGCCAACCCACTAAGGCCATACAAAACACTCCACAAGTTACTTAACCTATTAGAGGTCAGAACATAGCTCGACCATTTTGAGGTAAAGGAATTAATGGATAAGTAAGGTGAAGGATAGACTTGAGAGAATTAGGTAAGGAAGAATAAAAGTATTTTGAAGCGGAGCATATACAAGCCCCTAGAGCATCCAACCATGTGAAGTTTTGGATTTTGAGTTTCAATTGAACTGGGAATATTGATGATTATCTAGATTGGGAAGAGAAGGTAGAGCATGTGTTTGATTATTACTAGTATGAGCACTATGTGAAAGTGAAGACTGCTGTTATTGAATTTTCTGGATATGCCGTCATGTGGTAGAAGAATTTTCAGGCCATGAGAAGAAGAGAAGGGTATTAAGAGATTAATACTTGGCTTGAGATGAAAAGGGTACTCAAAAATAGATTTGTGCTAAAAACATATCTCTAAGATACTTTCATACGACTTTAGGAGTTAAGAAAAGTAGGTTGAACTGTTGATAAATATGTTCAAGAATTCCAAATGCTTAATGATAAGATGCTAAGATGCTTTCACACGACTTTAGGAGTTGAGACAAGTACTCCAAGATACTTTCACATGACTTTAAGAGTTAAGACAAGTAAGCCGAACTATTGATGAATATGTTTAAGAATTCTAAATACTTATGATAAGATGCTAAGATACTTTTACACGACTTTAGGAGTTGAGACAAGTAGGATGAACTGTTGATGAATATGTTCAAGAATTCTAAATGCTTATGACAAGATGTAAAGTAGAGGAACTACCTGCCCAAACAGTTTCAAGGTTTGTCACTAGGTTGAGAGGAGACATCCAAATAGTTTCAAGGTTTGTCAAATTGTTAGAATTTCACCATGGATGAAGCTGTTAGGATTGCCTAACTGGTAGAGAGGTAAAGAAGAAGCCAAGTAGTGACCAGAGTGCCGACTAGCTGACTAAGATAGGTAAGTAATTAGATATTGTCGAGTACTGAGCCGAAAAGTAGGATAGATGTCAAAGTCGAGCAAAAAAGCCAGTCCAAAGATCTAGTGCCAACCCTAACGTATGAGAAAAGGCAAGGGTTTGGTAGGGAGACTAGCTAGATCAAATGCTTCAAGTATTAGGGGTTCGGACATATGGTTGCTTAGTGCCCGAACCAAAGGACACTGGTCATTAAGGGAGACACCCCAAAGTTAGACGTAGAGAGTACAGATGAGGAACCCAAAGAGGAGGAGGTTCTTACCAAGAATGAAAATGCTGAGAAAGAGTTAATCAAGGAAGGCGTATATGCTGAGGACTTGGACCAGCTACTCATGGTTATCCGATGCATTATAAGAGTGGAACCCTCATGAGAGGAGGAGTAGAGGGAGAACTTATTTCATATCACCTATAAGGTGAAAGAACAGACGTGTGCCCTCATTATTGATAGTAAGAACTGCACCAAAGTAGCATCAGCCGACCTTATCTCAAAACCAAGGTTGCCGACTATTAAGCATCCGAAGCCATATAAGTTGCAATGGTTAAGTGATAAGGGAGCATTACACATCACTCAGCAAGTACTACTGCCGATCACTATCGACAATTACTCTGACCAGATTCTCTGTGACATACTACCCATGTGCGCTTCCCACATGTTGCTAGGAAGGCCATAGCTATTTGATAGGAGAGTCATCCACAACAGTTATAGGAATACCTACATGTTCGAGAAGGATGATCAAAAGATTACGCTGAATCCGATGCCTCCGAAAGAGGTTCATAAGTTATAGATGAAACTTGCTTACGGATTGAAGAAGGCTCTAGTAATGAATAGAGCCGAGCTCCGAGAGGCAATTAACGCTACTGAGCCAACACTCTTATTAGTCAGGCAACTATTAGAAATGAAGGAGCGGAATGATTTACCCCAAGACGTGAAGGAACTGTTGGATGAATATGCTAACCTATTCCCAAAACAATTGCTAGCAGGGTTGCCCTTGACCCAAGGTATAGAGCATTGCATTGACTTAGTACTCGATGCTGTACTACCAAATAAGCTAGCTTATTGCATGAATCCCAAGCAGGATTCTAAAATTCAACGTTAAGTTAATGAGTTGCTAAAAAGAAGATACGTGAAAAAGAGTCTCAGCCCTTGCATTGTGCCTACACTTCTAGTGCCGAAGAAGGATGGAATTTGGCAGATGTATGTTGACAGCTAAGTTGTGAACAAAATCATGATCAAATATAGATATTCGATCCCAAGGTTAGAAGACATGTTAGATGAATTGAGTGGAGCTAAAATTTTTAGTAAGATTGATCTCAAATTTAGTTACCATCAAATCCGCATGAGGCTAGGAAACGAGTGGAAGATTGGGTTTAAGACTCGACATAGACTATACAAGTAGATGGTCATGCCCTTCAGCTTATCGAATGCTCCGAGCACCTTTATGAGACTTATGAACCATATACTGAGACATCTCATCAGAAAGTGTATTAGATTACTTCGATGACATCCTGATCTACAATGCTGACATGCCGAGTCATTGTGAATACATTAAAATAGTCTTGGATATCCTTCATGCCAAGAAACTATTTGGCAATTTAAAGAAATATTGATTTTGCTAGGAAGAAGTGGTATTTTTAGGTTATGTAGTTAGTGGAGGAGGCTTGCAAGTTGATGATGAGAAAATCCGAGCAATTGTTGAATGGGCAACCCTTACTACTTGTGCCGACATGAGAAGTTTCCATAGACTGGCTTTGTTTTACCAAAGGTTCATCAGGAAACCCTTGATGCACTACTAACTAAATTAACGAAGAAAAAATACCATATTTCGATGGAGAGAAAGGGAAGAGAGGAGTTTTACTGAGATTAAGAAGAGATTGACCTTCGCCCTAATGTTAGTACTACCCGACTTCGATAGAATTTTTGAGTTAGAGTGCAACGTGTCAAGAATTGGAATAAGTGCTATCCTGATGTAGGAAGGCCAATCAATTGCCTTCCATAGTGAGAAGCTTCAAAGATCTTAGCTAAATTACTTCGTATATGACAAAGAGCTCTTAGCATTAATCTGTGTACTACAAGTGTGGCAATACTATCTACTTCCGAGAGAATTTGTCATATATACTAACCACTAGTCATCGTGGTACCTCTAAAGTCAAAACAAGCTATCCAAGCGGCAGATAAGATGGGTTGAATTCCTTGAAGGGTTCAATTTTGTAATCAAATACAAGCAAGGAAAGAGCAATATAGTTGCAGATGCTTTATTAAGGAGGCATACACTCTTATCAAAACTGTAGGCCAGACTATTCGGTTTTACAAGTATTAAAGAATAGTACTCTAAAGATCCACACTTTGGACCAATAATTTCTAGATGCGTGGATGGGAGAACAGTGGACAAGTATTATGTACAGGATGGCCATCTGTTTAGAGGAAGAAAACTATGTGTGTCGATATGTTCCCTATGGGAATTATTAATTAAGGAAACCTACAACAAAGGACTCTCCGAACATTTTAGAGAGAGAAGGACCTGTGAACTAGTGGATGGTTAATTCTTTTGGCCAAGAATGTGAAGAGATGTGTATCAAGTGGTCAAAGCTGTGCTATGTACAAAAAGACTAAGTACTGAGCTAAATAAGGGAAGGCGATGCCCCTAACTGTTTTGATGAGGCTGTAGACTGAGCTAAGCATAGACTTTATTCTTGGACTGCCAAAAACTACCCAAGGAAAGGATTCTATGATGTTCGTTGTGGATCAATTCAATAAGATGGCACACTTCATGCCCTACATCAAAACTAATGACGCTTCGGCTATTGCTTCTCTTTTCTTATAGGAGACTGTGCGGATACATGGCTTGCGGAGGAATATAGTCTTCGATAGAGACCCGAAGTTCTTAAATCATTTCTAGAGAACCTTGTGGCATCGACTAGGAACCAAATTACTCTTCAATACCTCTTGTTACCCTCAAATTGATGGCCAAACAAAGGTAGTTAATCGTACTTTGAGTTCACTACTCCTGGTTGCAGTCGGCAAAAACTTAGTCGATTGGGACGTCTGTCTACCAGTGGTCGAGTTTGCTTACAACCAAACCATACATGACACCACTAAGCAGACCCCCTTCGAAATAGTCTATAGATTCAATCCCGAGTCGTCCATTGACCATGCCCCTGTACTTGTACCCATACAAGAGGACCCCAATGCCTCGACCAAGGTACAATCCCTTCAGCACATCTATGATAAGGTCACTTGGTATATCGACTAGGATGCTAGAAGAATGTATGAAAAGACCAAGGGTCGATCAGCAAAACAATTTCAACCGGGAGACTTAGTATGGCTATACCTAAGCAAGAAACAGTTTTTAAACAAAAGGAGAAACAAATTATCTACAAAAGCGGAAGGACCTTTCAAAATCCTCTAAAAAATCAGCGACAATACCTACAGGTTGGAACTGCCTGACAACTATGGGGTTTTTAATGCCTTCAACATCGTCAATCTCAGTCCATATCACCCTAATGGAGAAATGAGCGAACACCATCTAGATTTGATCCCAAATCCAAAATAACCTAGAAGGAATAATATGATTCAAGTTACGAGACCCCTAACCCACAGCCAAGCTCGAGGATTAGAGTAGCTGGCACGACAAATCCTTATGTTCTAACCAACCTCTACCGAGGCCGAGTACCTCTCTATCAAGATCGAGTACCTCCTTACCGAGTCAATGTAACATCGCCATGTGTATTGCATCATGTGTAGAATTTGTAGCACTAATGATTATTTTCCTTATATATTCATTTTTACCCTTTGTATCATGTAACAGTACTTATTTAGGAAATGTCCTTTTTATCTTTTCCCCTTTAGGCAAGTTACCCTAGTTTGCGGGTATAAATATCCTTGTACTTATAGTTGCAAGAGAGTAGATAATCTTCAATACATTTTTTAATACCTTCTTCACTACTTAAACACTGTTGTTTACTCCCAGCATCACTTTTATCCTTTCTCTTAAGCAAAGTTAGGTGGCGAATAACCTCATTAGACCAATTCGTGTGTCATATCAAATTGTACCGTGAGTCCTCAGAAATTCCATTGGTGTATCATATCCTTTGGAGCTATTCATAGGTTTTGCTTATTGTTTTCATCCTTTGTTTTCACCCTTTTGTACCTTTTCTCATTGACTCTTTTCGAGCTTTCTGAAAGCTTAGACCCATTCAAGAACTGACCTTATCTATTCTTGGTCATGGTTCACATTAAGGGTCATGGATGAAGAAATTAAGTATACAACATTTTAGCTAGGTGATTTAAAAGCATCGGGTCCAGATGGTTTCTTAAGAGTATTTTATCAAAGTTGTTAGGATATAATAGGGCCTTTAGTAACCCAATCAGGCTCTAGCTTCTTTAGTTTAGGTACTTTTTCTAACTCTATCAATTATATCAACCTTATTATCATTACTAATGTATCAAATCCTGAGCCTGTTAGTCAATTCCATCCTATTAGTTTATGCAATTTAATTACAAAATTATATCTAAAGTACTGGTTAATAAGCTTAATCCTCGTCTTCATGAGTTAATCACTAAAAATTTGAGTGCATTTATCTCAGGAAAAATGATCCATGATAATGTGATAATTGTACATGAGCATTTTCATCTTCTTAAAAATAGGAAGAGAGGTAGGAAGAAATTTTGTGTTTTGAAAGTAGATATTAATATGATTCCCAAAATCGATCAACCATTGTTGCATGTGTATAAAAGGAAGCAACTAAAGGCGTAAAGGTTACGTAATAGGTAGTATAGTATAATATATACAGTATAGTGTAATAGTTAGGCATCCGATATGGCATTATAAGGATAGTATAGTAATTGTACAAGTTATTCAATACAAATAGGTTGAGCTATAAGGAAGAGTAAGTTAGTTAGTTGAGAAGTAAAAGCGGGAAATACAAGCAAAATCCAAGAGTGGCTGAACTGGAAGTGTTCTTCACTTGTAGAAAGAGTAAAGTACTGGCTGTAGCTTTTAGCTTCACTTTTGGAACCTTAATTACTCAAGTAATTTAACACATCTCAATCCCAAACTCTAGTTCATATCAAATTGGTGCTATCTATGGGAAAACTATTTCCATAAAGAGATAAAAAAAATAACTAGGATGGAGGCTAGGGTTAAGAGTTTGGAAAAAAAATTTGAATCATTAGAGCATATCGTGAAATTGATGAAAGAAGGATTGAAAGGAAGTATTTCTAAGTTGCAACACCAAATCGCAATTGTTGATGGCAATTCTAGAGCTAATATTACTTCGGTGAAAGTTTCGATTACTGGAATCGAAGTTGCTTTGGTGTCCACTCAATCTTCGATGCAAACATTGAGTCACAATCATGTTGTGAGTGAGAAGATCAAGGAAAGAGAGGAATCAACATCTGGTATCTGGATTAGCCCTAAGTCAAGAGTTGACATGAATGATGACATGAATTATGTGGAATTGGATGGCGAAATTCGTCCAACTATGACTAATGTGGCCATAATCCCTATTTTTGAAGGAGAAGACCTAATGCATTGGTTAACCATGATTGAACAATACTTTGAAGTTTAAAATATTAGATAGGAAAGAAAGGTAGCTATAGATACTATGGGACTTAAGGGAAGAACTATTTATTGGCATAAAATGCTTAAGAAACGGCTACCGCGTCTTGATTGGGAGACGTTTAAGAAAGTTTTTAACATGATATGTAGGGCTTTATGCTGGGAATCCTTTCATCACAATTTCCACTCTTCGACAAACCATTACAATTGGAGCTTTCATGGAGTCATTCGAAACCTTAACAGAACAAATTCCACACATCATGGAGCTACACTTGTTGGGATATTTTCTGGGAGGACTCCAAGAGGACATCAGGCTACACGTTCAAACATTATGCCTTGTATCCTTGGTCAATGCTATAAAATTTTCTTTGAGCATAAAGAAAGAATTTGATTATGGAGTTTTCTTGTTGAGTGAGTGACGAAGTGGAAATGGTGTTATAACCACTTATATCCCTTATGTGCAACCATACAGTCCTTTAATCTCTCCTGTTGTAACCTAAATTGTTCCACCTTGGAGACAACTAGCGAGTAATTTAGTAAGAAGTGTTGTTCCTTAAGCAAACACGCATTTTAGATATTTAACTAAGGATTAGGCTTCAGTAGCATCCAGTAGTGCTTCTACTAGGATTTTTTCTGTTCGTCCCCAATCCTAGCTATGGGGGCTGAAACAAATGACCTATGCGAAATTCTTAGAATGGTGAAGCAAGGGGCTGTGCTTTAAGTGTGAATAACCTTTTCAACCCAGCCATTAGTGCCCTAATAAATCTTTACGGGTATTAACGCTCAAAGAAGACGAGGATCAAGTTAAAGAATGGTAGGTAATGCTTATGGAGCCAAAGTCACCAACTACGGTTGCATGTTAACGTTACCCCTACATTTACTGTAAAGTTATGGATGGTAGTGTTGTTTCTTTAGGAAGTTTATGTCCTAAGCTGAGTATTATGGTAGGCCCTTTGAATATGCATGTAGATTATTATGTGTTTGAATTAGGTTCTATCGATTTCATACTGGAAGTACCGTAGCTTCAAACTTCAGGCAAAGTCAAAGTTGATTGGGGGCGAATGTGTGAAAATTCCGAATGGTGGTAAAGAGCATGTGTTAATGGGAGATCCTTCTTTTTGTAAATCTAAAATCTGTTTTAAAAGCATGTTGACCCTGGGCAACTAGGAGTATGGTAGTCTTGTCATAGAACCCTTAATGTAGAGTTTTGGGATGGAAGTAGTAGAACAACACCCAAAACTAACAATATTATTGGAAGAGTTTTCAATTATGTTTGCAGAGATTCTTGATCTTCTTCCCTTACGAAGTACTGATCATCGTATTCCATTAAAAGAAGGAGTTGGAGCTATTAATGTGTGACCCTATAGATATGCTTAATTCTAAAAAATGAGATAGAAAAAATGGTGGGAGATATGCTAAAGACAGGTATTATTCGTCTAAGTGTAAGTCCTTTTTCTAGTAAAGAAAAAAGATGGGTCTTAGCGATTTTATGTAGACTACTAAGCTCTAAATAATGCTACTATACTAAATAGATATCCTATTCCAGTTATTGAAGAGTTACTTGATGAGTTGTTTAGTGTTAATATTTTCTCTAAAATAGACCTTCGATCGAGTTATAATCAAATCTGAGTATAGGAAAAGGATATTCACAAAAAGGCTTTTCAAACTCACCAAGGACATTATGAGTTCTTAGTCATGTCGTTTAGGCTAACCAATGCTCCCGCTACTTTCCAGGTGACAATGAATGAGGTATTTCGACCTTATTTACACGAATTTGTGTTAGTATTTTTTGATGATATCCTCATTTACAGTTCTAATGTGGATTCTCACATGGAGCATCTTCGAGTAGTCTTACAATTATTGCAAACTCACAAATTTTCAGCTAATATGAAGAAGTGTGCTTTTGGTTGAGCTTCTTTAGAATATTTAGGTCATATCATTTCGGCCGAAGGAGTAGCTATGGATCCCTCCAAGGTCCACAGTGTGCTTACTTTACCTTTGCCAAAATCTTTAAAAACTTTACATGGATTTTTAGGGTTGTCGGGTTATTATCTGAAATTTATAAAAGATTATGGCAAGATTGTGTGCCCTCTTACAAATCTCTTAAAAAAGAATGCTTTTTCATAGGATAGAGAGGCAACTTAGGCTTTTCAAACATTGCAACAAGTTCTTACTTAAGACTTTATCTTGGAAATGCCTAACTTCCATCACCCATTTACTGTAGAGGGTGATGCTTCAGGTATGGGAATTGGTGCTATTCTCACTTAACACTCTAAACCTATTGCGTTTTTTAGTAAGGCTTTATCTTATCATAATCTCTTTAAGTCTATATATGAGAAGGAGTTGATGGCTCTCATCTTGGCTATCAATTATTGGAGGCTATATATGTTAAGAAGAAAGTTTGTTATCCAAATTGATAAAAAAAAAAAAACACTTGAAATAATTGCTAAATGAGCGCATTTCTACCCTAAATCAGTAGTACCAGCAGTCCAAATTGCTTGTCTCTAAATTTGAAATACAATATAAGGTAAGTAGAGAGGAAGTTTGGCTTTCGGGAGCAATGGATTAATTAGGTCATGTTTTGTGTTAAGTAGAAGACTTTTAACACTGTTCAATCAAAAAATGATCAGAAATCGTATCTAGTAGGAGACTTAGAGGAGGTGATCATTTATCTCCCTATCTTTTTATTCTTATGGTTGATGACTTATTTAGTGGCATATTAAAAGCTATTATATCTGGTTGACTAGCTGGTGTTCAAATTAAAAATTCCTATCCAATGTTATCTCACATGTTTTTCACAAATGACTCCCTATTTTTAATCGAAGCTAAAGAGACCAATTGTACATCTTTGAAAAAGCTGCTAGAATCTTATTGTTTTACATCAAGGCAAGAAGTAATTTTGTAAAGTTTAGTATCTTTTTTAGCTTAAATACACTAAAGAAGCTGAGGTCACGGTCTAGGGATCAAGTCAACAGAAGATCCATGGATTTATATAGGTTTACTAATACTATAGGGAAAATCTAAGGTAAAAGCTTTAAGTTTTGTAAAAGAGAGAATTATTGCAAACTTATCAAGGTGGAAGCAAAAAATTTTTACTAAAGCAAGACGTATTTTGTTAATTAAATTAATGGCTACTACCATACTAATGCATTCTATGTCTTGTTTTAAATATCTAAAAAAATGGTGTAACTAGGTTAATTCCCTCATTACTAAGTTTTGGTAGGGGAAAAAATGTTGAAGGTAAGATACATTAAGTAAGTTGGTCTAAGTTAGCTAGTGCTAAAGAAAATGGTAGAATGTGTTTTAAAGATATTCATATGTTCAACTTAGCCTTGTTGACTAAACTAGCATCAAGACTAGAAATAAGCCTTAATTCTCTATGGGCCAGGTTTTTAAAGGGCTTGTATTATTTGGACAGAGACCTAAGAGATACTAAAAGACAATGTGGAGGGTCATAGAGGTAGCATGGTATAATGGAGGGTAGGGATATATTATTTTAAGGTTATATTTAGAAAGTTAGTCCACAAGACAACGTACAATTTTGGAAGGATAGATAAATTCCTTCCTTATCAAATTTCAAACTCTCAGATAAGAACACAATGATTTGAATGCTAAAGTGGTAGACTTCATAGATATAGACACAAGAATGGAGGACTTAGGTGCTGTAAGACATGCTAGCATAATGGAAGAAAAAGAGGTGATCAGAAGTATACTTATTTCACTTACTATCTATTACGCTTTCAAGGCCCACGCCCACCAATATTTCAATAGCCCTACGAAAAAAAAAAATCTCGACTCTATCTTTCTTACGCAGTTACTGTCTCTTCTACCTTGCACTCTAACTCTCTTTTAGGGTTTCTCATAACTTTGCTTCACTCTCATATTTGATTTCTGATATTTCTTATATATAATGTCACCTATATATTTGCTATGATGTAACGAAATTGTTTTGTGATTTGCGAAGTAAACAATGGAAATGGTAATATCTGATATTCAAGTTTCAAAGAAACTCCTAGAATAAAAGAAAGGAATATGAAAAGAAATTTATTGGGTATCTAATGATTCCCTTAGTATTATGTTTTCTCCTTTTATATCCTCCTTTGATTTCATCTGTATAGTGTTCTATACTACTGGATTTGTTAGGAATTTGTTATTTCCTATAAATCTATTATTTTATTGTAAAATCTGTTATACACTATTGTTATCTATCTATTTGTAAGCTTAAGTCTCTACGTAATCTTTTAAATAGCTTAATTTTCACTTATTTCTCTATTCTCTAATATGCCTCAGCTTCTAAGTCATTACACCGTCTTGAGAAATTTGATAATGTGGCCTTTTGAACGATCTAGACACTTTTTGGTGAAAAGTGCTTATAAATTCCTTATTTCCCTGCAAAACAAACAAGAAGATAGGAAAGCATCAACGTCTAAGATGATTTTGAAAGAAAGGTGGAAAGAGATTTGGCAACTACCTGTTTTACCCAAAATCGATCACTTTATGTTCCTTGGCCAATCTTTACATATGAAGGTTAACTACGTTTGATGGGTGTGTGGTAGATTTGGAAGTGTAAAACATGTAGTCTTGCTCTATATCTAGGTAAATCCTATATGATTTGATACACTTGGTATCACAATCGATAAAGACCAAGTTTCCTCCTTTTTCAACTGGATCGACTCTTTTAGTAGTAATATGCAAGAGTCAAAGGTTTAGAAGCCAATGCAAAAGGGTAAATTATGTTTAGTTGCATAGTAGATCTAGAAGGAGAGGTACTTTAGTAGTTTCGGAAGGAGAAGCCCTAATCTAGTGACAGTAGTACAAAGATGTTTGAGAGGTTTAGATGAATTAAGGTATACATGGAGAGAATGGTGAAGAAAGAAAGTGTCTTACATTAGAGGAAAGAAAGATTGGTGAAGGATTTGTTAAGCGAAGGAATTAGGGTTTCAAGAAATGACTAAGGATGTAAAGAAGATTTTTTGCATAACAGTACAAGGAAAGATAAAGCAAAGTCCTGGGGTGGAACTTGTTCATCAGAAAGATTTGGAATGGTTAAGAAATTTGAGTTTTATATGAATATGGGCTTTTTTTCTGAAAAATATTACGAAAAACAGCTTGTTTAAAAAAAATTACGAATATGGTATATTGAAGACGCATCAAATGAATGCACCTTTAGTATCTTATGATTTTTACACTGAAAGCGCATGCAGTAGACTGTAAAATTAGGATAAATATGATTAGGATAAATAAACATATTTATAGTATACATAAAAGAAAAAGTAATTGTAAATTATAAAATTAGGATAAATAAACAATACATTGAATGTAAAATATGATGAAAAGTGAAATATATTTCGAATAATCAGTATATACATAAAAGTTGCAATGAGTCAATGATAAGATCAATATAATGGAAAAATAAAGAAGAAAACAAAAACAATAGACTAAACATATCTACTAATGCCTACGCCATGTGAAGGTCTTCACATTACGAGAAAGAAGTAAACACCCCTGTCTATCGTATGTCTGAGTAGGCTCAGGTAGTAGATCATCGAGCTCAAGTTCCTTATAAGGAACTGGTTGGTTGGATAGCCCGAATGTAGCTAAGGGACATCTTCACCCATAGATGACTAAGTAAGGGTGGAACGTCGCTTTTGAGGAGCTGATGGAGTAGCTAGGTTAAGTTATTGTTGGAACTTGAGAGTCATGTATATACTAGATCTAGGCTTGGAGCTGGATTTGGCTCCTGAAGTGAAGGCAACACCTGACTCAAAGTGTATGCTATATCCCCTACTGATATGCCATAGGTCTACAGAATGATGGGCATACAGTGAGATATTATCACCGAGGTTTGCCTAATGACGTATCACTTGAGTCCTACTTCCTCGAACTCTAGCTCTACCCTTAGGTGGTGTACGAGGAGCTAGCATCTCCTTGTCAGTAAGTGGTCCCTGATCCTTACCGTAGTCCATATGGGGTGGCTAATGTACACCCCATTGCTATGGGTAAAGGATAAGGCCACTGTGTTGCTCAACGAAGTCAAGTGCCCCATCTGCAATACCTAGCGCTGTATGATAGTTAGGTACCAGTCTGATACTCCTGAACGAGTCCACCTGAAATAAGTAAAGAAAACAAATGTTGATACATATGATAGTAAGTATAAACGAGTGAAAAATAAAATAATGGACGATTTTAGATGTACATACCAATCGACCAATGATAGCTTCATGGTATGTAATATAACGTCGGGTGATCTGTCTATATCACAACCAATAGCTATCATTGACTCCTTAAGGACTCTGGATATGTATTAGGAATCTGAATCTCTACCCTAAGACTGGATGTAGAAAGAGTGTATATTGATCTATTCAACATCCATCCTACCCCGAAGGTCCAGTTGGTGGAGCTGCTCTGAGGTGTCGACCTCTTGTGGAACGTACTAATATTCACTAAATTGCTGGACGATACGATCTGGAAAGCACTACTTGATGATGTGGAAACATATGAGTAGTATCCAGACAGTCCAAACGTATCCCCCAGCAATACAAAAGTGAGGCAACAACTGCAACAATTCCTCCATATAAGGCTCCCAAACAACCTAAAAAGCATAAGATAAAAAAAAAATTAAAAAACTAGTCAAATAACGATAATTATCACTTAATGTCAAGAAAATGATAGTAAAAAGGATAACTTATCATATTATACCTACTGTGACGTTTGCATGTCAAAAGCTATGAGATACGCATCTATAAGATGCATCGGATGCTGAGTCGTATCCTGCACTATCCTCCATCTGGCTGCTAATGGCCTATCCTCATCAATAATAAACCCATATCGACTAAGGGGAGTAACATGTGGGAATCTATCCCAAGCCCAAACCTGTAGAAGAATCATGGCCCCTCTTAGCTCATGCGCATCGGATGAGGAAGCAGAGCATAGCTATCAGTACAACCATGCCAAGTACGCACTGTCCCAACTAACCTGCCCAGCTACTGAGAAGTCCTCCAGCAATGGCAGGAACATTAGATGGATAAGGCTGGAGGATTTTATCTACAAATATTAATCCTCCCATCGAGTTGAGTATGTATACACACGCGTACTATCGGACCGTCTCATCATCCGCCCCATGGAGAAGTATTTGGAAGTGCTCCCGTAACTACGTCAAAGATAAGCGATCACCTGTCATCCGAGTAAGCTTCACCCCTAGCAACCTCTCTCCTACATCAACCCAACTCTCCTCATCATCCAAATTTATTTGCCTTACCACTGTGAACCCCTTAATTAAAAGTCTAAGTTGGACCTCAACATCCTGTAGTGTGATGGTCGCCTCTCTAGTGGATAGGTGACAGGTGTGTATCTCAGGCCTCCATCTCTCAACAAGTACCGTAATCAGATGTCAATCCAACATAATAAATGGGAGCTGTGCAACTCCCAAAAACCTAGCCTCCCATATATATAGCTCTATCTTAGTATGAATGGAGATATCTCGCTCATCTTTACGTAATGACAACTCACTATACCATACTTGTAGTACATAGACCACTTCCTAAAGAAACATTCATTAAGTCAGCAAGTAACACATCGTTAATAAGGGAATTGGTTGTAAATAACAATGACATTACTTACCATAACCTCCCAGACGGCTTGTGAATGTTGATTGGCCTATCTCGCAAGTACACGTGGATTAAACAGTCCTGGCTCCATCTATTTTGCAATCACATACAAATAAGTTTAGTACACCAATTACTCATTACTATATTTCCATTCGCATAGACAATTATTTTCACGTAATCTACCATTTGCACCCTAGTAATGCCATGATGAATTGAATATTTAGATGAAATAAAAAAACGTCATCTACACACCAAGCAACAACTTTACAAAATGCACTTAGTCATCTTGTTAAGCTGCGTCGCCAATGCAAATACTTAACATTAACTTTTTAATTTGATCCAACATAATAAAAATGCCAAATATATATACTACAATACAAAAAAAAAATATCCTAATTTTATATAACATAAATATATTTTCATCAATTATTAATAATTTACACAATTTACAGGATATCTATAATTACGAAATCTATATTTGTATAATTTATGTATTGTAACATAAAAAATTCTTAAATTTAGACAACATAAAATATGTTTTCATTAAATATTAATAATTTACATAATTTACGGTACATCTATAATTATAAAATTTACATCATTAACTAATAAATTTTTTTCTACAAAAAAAAAATTAAATAATGTCAATTATTACTAGGATAATAAAAAAATATTAAATAAATAAAATTCACATAAGTTATAGATTGTTTACTATTAATGATGTATATTCATATTAGAAAATGGTTCGATACTCCGACTATAGCTTTATTTGATTTTTCTCTATGTTTTGAAAATTTTAGAAACTGTTATAGGTAAAAAGAGATTGTGACCATGCGAATTAGGCTTTATATAGATAGTATACTGAAGGCGCATCTATTGCATACGCATGCAATGGATACACTTTCAATGTAAAAATTAATATTAAAGATACATTCACTTAATACGTCTTCGATATATTATATTCGTAATTTTTTTTAAAATGAGCTATTTTTCATAATATTTTTCAAAAAAGGCCTTGTATATGTATAAACCTTCGAAAAAATTTTCAATAACAAACTCGGATTCTAGATTGATGCGTCTTGGATATCCAAAAGTGAAAGGGCTGATCTTAGTGTCGTGGGTTGTACGGCATCTGAGGCAGTTTCTGTCGGATTTGGTTTTTGCGCCCACGCAAAAACCTAAAGTTGCTAAATCTAAAAGCTCTGTTATGGGCTCTTAATTGGGCCAAAGAAGCTAAACCAAGGAATACATTAGGCAACCATTCCATATTTGCTGGAAGCACGATCAATAGGAGATTCCATGGAAGATGCTGATTTTTCTTTTTTCCACATTATTCGTTTAGCAAACGAGGCCGTAAATTGGGTAGCTTGTTTGGATTTATTACTGTCTAGCTTGGATTTTGATATTGGATGAATGAAATACCCTTTTTTATGGTAAAAGCAAAATCGATATATAATGGGCAAGCGACGTGCTTGGCATTAGGAAACGGAGTAAGCTCCCTACGTTGAGGTTGCCCTAAGGCGAAATAAGGCCCCGATGGACAATCTATGGCGATCACTCGACTGCTGGAGTTGACTGGCTTGTTCCTCGATATGCTCCCTGTTGAGTGACCTCACATGCCCTAAAGCAACTCGTGGCGCTTGCGCCTCTGAAACATTTCTTGATCAGATGCACAAAAATTTTGAGCCACAAATCCATCGATCATGTAAGAATACGATTAAGTATTCTGAAGTCATTGGTTTTAGTAATAGCAAAAGTCATATATTGGCAGCTTAAAAATAATTCTTCAATATGTTTTTTGAATTTTCTGGTGGTATGTATGTTATCCGATAGGGTACTTAAATGAATGTGTTTATAAGAAAATGAATGTGTTTTTAAAGCTTAATAGTAAGTCGCGAAGTAGTTATGACAACTCTTGGCCATTTGGTCTAGTTTTTCCTTATGGGAGGTGAGGGCTAGGCTTTTGACAAAGATCAATAATTACCTTTTTTTCTTATTGCAAAAAGAAAAAATGGAACTTTTCCATCTAAAAGGTAAAAATAAGAATGGATAGTCAATTGAGAAGTCTGACCCTTAAATGCTCCAGTTTTAGAGTTAATATCTTAGAAAATTAATGTTTCTAATCCCAATAGAATCAATTTTATTGTTTGGTCACACAAAATTTATTTGATTGAATTGGACAAATTTTTTTTTTCAATATTTAGTTTATAATTTTAGCTTGGCTACTAGATAAAAAAGAATGTTTAAAAGATTGGATAAAATGTTTAAAATTTATTTTATTTAAAGAATCGTAAAAAAGTTAAACTTCACTTAATAAAAATACAAGTAATAAGGATGAAAATATAATTAAACAAATATTAGATAATATTGAGATTATAAACATAAAAAATTATTTAAAATTTGTATTTTTTTAAATAATATAAAGATATAATTAAATAAATATTAGATAATATTAAGGATATAAATGTTAAAATACAATATCGAATTTGATTATTGTGTATACCAAATAGGAGATATCTTTATGCAAACCAAACGTGGTATAATATAATTATATTATCTTGTATTTTTTATATCATGCTGTTTAGTTTTTCTTATATGATTCAGTTTTAATAAGCAAATGCTACGTTTAAAAACAAAATTACAGAGCAGATAATAACCTGTGTATACAAATTCGTTGTAGTTTGATATGATAAAATCAAGTTTTACAAAGGACAGCAAGAAATTGTAACCTGAGGCCATGATTTGATGGAACTCATGGACGAACCTGACTACCGAGCAGATAATAATGTCATAGTAATTTCATTAACAGTTTCGCATTGACTAGATTCTTCCAGAGGTTTTCTCTCAATGTAGAAACCTGGCTCTTTAGGAGGAGGCAATGGAATCTCACTTGCTAGCATTAGAACCACTGTCGACATTGTTGGTCTGTCATCTGGACTTCGCTGTACACATAAAAGACCAATATGAATTGATCTCAAAACTTCATATTCATCGTATGAATTTCTGGTCATTTCATCAAGCAATTTGAGAGACCTGTCTTGTGAGAAAAGCCACCATGCCTGTCAATTTAACAGCAAGACGTCAGCCGAATTCTTGATACTAATTTTTACTCAATGCATAACCAACTATTATAAAAGTTAGCTTCTACATCGATGCAGGTTTTATATTTTATATTTACAAATGCCCATCACGTGGAAATGATTAGATGCAGAATCAAATGACGGCGCGGGAAATTTTAATCCCGGATCACCCGTTTTACCACCATCTTGGATTTAGCTCTACAACCAACAACCCACCTCCCTAAAAGCGTGCAGATAGGTTCTGGTTTTATATCAATATCGAAACTTACATGTCCCAGAAGATTAAAATTATGGTCCTTATAGTGAAAGCCTCTATTTCTCTTTCCACTCACTATCTCCAGCAGTAAGACACCAAAGCTGAAGACATCAGATTTTATTGAATAGATGCCATCAACCACATACTCAGGAGCCATGCAGCCGCTGTATAGTAAATTTTGTATCAGGATGTATATCAATTCAAAAGCATTAAGCTCAAAATACAGAAATGTGAAATATCTTACTATGTCCCCGCCACTCGGCCAGTGTTCACTCTACTCTCATTTTCTCCAAAACTTCTAGCAAGACCGAAATCAGATATTTTTGCATTCATGTCCTTATCCAACAAAATATTTCCGGCTTTCAAGTCTCTGTGAATTATTCTCAGCCTAGAATCCTGATGAAGGTATAGAAGACCTCTAGCAATTCCCTTGATGATATTAAGCCGCATACTCCAGTCAAGCAGCTTTTTCTGCTTTTCATCTGTCAGAGTGGAAACCATGAAAAAAGTGATAAGCCCTTGGAGCTTTACATTACAATTTTTGTTGTACTTACTGAAGATACATTGTGAGTACTGACGAGAGCCATACCAAAGATATATAGATCCAGGCTTTTGTTTGACATATACTCATAGACCAACAAATAATCTTCTTGAATGCAGCATCCCAAAAGCTTTACAAGATTTCTATGTTGAAGCTTGGCAACATATAGAACTTCATTTTTGAATTCATGCACTCCCTGCCTTGAATTGTTTCCAAGCTTCTTGACTGCTATCTCTTGACCATTCTTAAGAATACCCTGCGCAAGCCACAAATTATATTTTATGATTATGTCAGTTAATAAGGTATCCAATTTGAGAGCGCTAGTGTAGGTATGAAAAAGGGTTTCCATTAGTTTGTGTCACATGTACTCACCGTGTAGACAGGCCCAAAACCTCCTTCTCCGATCTTATTTGCATTACAGAAGTCATTTGTAGCCGTTGCTATTGTAACAAAATCAAAGAGTGGCAACTCTAGATCCTCCTCCTGGTATTCAACAGTTTCAGCTCTTGCTGCTGAATTGCTTGCCTCGGAACCTGAAAGAGCATGTATCTGTTATTTCCAAGAAAGAAGTAGCAATTTGCTTACATATTCACGGCAATACACTACCCTTGTTCACATGCTTGAAGCTATCTAAGTAAGAAACACATGAGTACGCATTGAATGAAACTAAAATCGGACTGCCTAGACAAACTAGATGAAGAATTTGGGCCTGCATGCATACCAACTGGAACATGTCTCATTTCGATTATGATTGAAGTCTTATGCATAGAGCTGCTTCTGGTACAGTGGCTTCAAGTTCTAATCTAAGGATGCGTAGTATGGAACAATCCTAGAATACAATTTATAGCAAGGTAAAAAGCAAATGGCGAATTATACCAATGCAAACAATAATTGTTATTTACATCTTTCGGGTCATTAGAATAAAATGTTGTACACACAAACTCACTATATGACAATAGAAAAGTTTATTATCCATTTATATGGTTAAGAAAATATAGTAAATTACAGTTTTTTAGGGCATTTTTTTTCCCAATCAATGCACTGAATCAGATGCGAACTTTATGAATATTGCAAATCAAGGAACTGATTTGCTTAACAAGAAAAATTTACCTTTCATGAGCTGTCTCTTCCTCCTCAGCAGACCGTACAATGCTAAAACCAGACCTGCTAGAACAATTACTACTGATGACAACACCCAACCTAGGATCACCTTCTCTTTCTTCTTACTAGGTTCAAGAGGACCTGAGAATGGCAGTAGAAATGCAGAGAACGAGAAATTAGAGCCAGGATATACTAGCATTATCAACCCAGGACTAAAGACTGATTAGATATCTTGCCTAAATTAATCCGTACCTGATACTGATGCAGCCATTCTGATGTACAATTCTTGACCGTTCGCATTCAATTCCCGGATGTCAATTAGCGGTCCAAACCAGAGCAAGCATCCAGTTCCTCCGTTTGTTATGTACAAATGTGCATATGCTGTACACGAGCAATTCCTCTTGCAAACTAGCTCACACTCTGCAAGATCCATGCTCTTGTTGTACCAGGATTGGCTCGTATCTGGCAATCGGATGCCAGGATACTTCACAAATATGTCGCTTCCACAGTCCAAGGGAGCTCTCCTAACACAACCATCAGACCAATCAAGAATGTTCCATTGTTGAGGGGATGCCGGGACAAAACGTTCCAAGCATTGACATGGTGGAGAATTATTAATGTTGCAGCTGCCATAGCTACCACATAACCCGTAAGTGTCACAATTATCCATAGGATCAGTGAGATAGAGAAGCCAACTTTTAGCTCCATCAGTCCATGTGTAGCGTTGCACAACGCCAGTTGGACTAAGAGTTACCCGGGATACGACTGTTTTATCGATGACCTCATAGTGGTAATACATTTCCTCATCATTTAGTACAAAGTCATACTTGTAGTATCGGTTTGGGCTCAAATTAGGACGTCCACTGAACCGAACGCCATTCCATGGTCCTGCTCTAAACTTGATGGAAGGCCCCTGCATTAAAACAAGCTGAGGATATCCTCTCTGATCAATTTGCCAGTGAAGCTGCCAGGAGAAGGATCATCAACAGCTTTCCATGATCTTATAGCTTGGTCAAATCCTGATGTCCTATTTCTTCCAAGCTTCATACCTCCTAGAAGAGTATTAGTAGGATAATCAAAACTCTGCCACAGGAAACTATCTGAACTTCCTGAGGCATTGCGGATAACAAGATTACCCGTGTCTAAAAGCTGAGCAACCGGATTACAAACTGAAACCGACATGTTAGGTGACCAGATTTCACTCCCATTGCCATTTAAAAGAATCAAGCCTCCTTTGCTAGTTACCTTCAGAAGCCCTGATGTATCATCAAGGGATACATTCCTATTAGCAATCCAGACAGGTGTCATAGGTATACTCTTGTACCATATTCCTACATATCGTTTTTTGGGATTTCCTAAATCGAAGAATCCTAGTTCAAAGGTTCCTCCTGCAGATACTATGCTCTCTCCATCACTGATATTCTGGGATGCACTTATGGTATCTGAGGCAAATGAGAACTGTTTGATACACAAAGAACAAGAACAAAGAAATATGACATAGAATACCTTATGCAGTGTTGTCATGCTGCTTCAACAGGACAACTAGATTGCTTCAATCCAGTTGAACTTATTACTGTATATATACATACATACATTGTGATATTTGTCTAGGGTATTTTAGTCTTTTCTTGTAAAAATAGTATTAGCTTCATCTTGTACCAGTGGACGATGCATCCACCCTGCAGGTTAAACTTAATTAAATATGAGTCTATAATATTAATGAGCGTCATACCTTTTGTTGTCTTACTTCTTTTTCTACTTTTGATTATCAAAAAATAATCATCCAATGAACTTCTATGTATATTACATATGAAAAAGGGTAGGTAGGCTTTTATTTTAGCACTCTTCTAATCCATTCAAGAAATTATTTTTCGTTTGAATCCTGTTAGAGTATTAAGTATAACAACATAAGGGTAATCTTGTAATTCCAAAAAATTCATATTATATGATAAACTTGTGTGTGCTAGGGTAAGATGAACCTTAACACACTTTCTTCATTCATTCTTATCATGGTATTAGAACAAGAATCACTACTAGCATAGTCAACAACCTCATCACCATTGAATGACTACTGCCACCACCATACCTACTGTTAGAGCTCACAACCGTCGCTGAACCAAACCTCAGCAACCATCCAAACCCTAAATGTCATCATCGGCACTCTACTAACTGCAATCCATCTCGCCTCCAATCAAACCAACAACCAATCACAAGAAAACCCTTCTCCAGTCATACAAAACCATTACCTACAACCAACAACACCCTTGTTAACCACCAACAATCAGCCATGTACCACCAATAAAACCTTCAATCTCCATGAACAATTATCAATCCATCACCAATGAGACCCTAAATCTCCAACGCTGTTCTAACCTATTTTTGAAACCCTAGCCATAAACACCAACTACCTAAATGCCATTCTAACATGTTTTGAAACCCTAGCCACCTACATGTCATTCTAACCTATTTTGAAACCCTATGTTTATCACTAAGTCCACCACCATGTTCAATCTGATACAAAAGTCGTTTAGTATGGTTTTTTAAGTTACAAATGATTTAATAAGTAGTTTACAGTCATCAAGTTTATATAGTTTGGTTATCATACTTTCCTCTATCTCAAAAAGTACATTAGTGAGTCAATCTTTATGGAGTCTAAGTCTATCATTACACTACTTGCATCTTATACTCTAGTACTTACTTTCGTCAAATTGAATGGTAAGAATTATTTTCAATGGGCACGTATGGTTTAAGCTTTTTTTCATAGTCAAGGACATCTTAGAATTTTGACCAATTCACCTCCTAAGGAAACTGACAGTAAATATACTAAATGGGATCAAGTTGATAAGCAATGTCTTCATTTGTTATGGAACTCGATGAAACCTTAGATATTTACTTTATGCAATAGTTTTGGTACTTGTAAAGAAGTTTAAGACTATCTTAAATTCTTGTATGCATTGAACAATACACGTATGTATGATGTTTTGGTTAATTTCTTTCAACTACAGTAAGGAGATAAAGATTTTGCCAAATACTATGGAGAAGTTAAAAAGTGTTTAGAGGAAATCAATGATGTAATGCCTCTTAGAACTGATATGAGGGAGATGCAAAAACAACATGATCATCTTGCAGTTATTAAACTTCTTCATGGTCTTAAAACAGAATTGGAATTAATGAAATCTGAATTTCTTGGATCATTAAAGCTTCCATCTTTAGCTGATGTTTATTCTCTCATTAGTTGGGTTTCTACACAGTTTACATCATCTCTTAGTTTACCCAGTGACCATTTAGCTCTTGTTAGTCAAACGCCTAATGGAGGGCATAGAGGATCTTTTGGTAGAGAGAGAGAGGTCATATAGGTCATGGAGGGTGAGCTTGTAGATCACATCCTTTTTGTGATCACTGTCAATGCCTAGGTTATACTCGAGAAAGTTATTGGAATTTATATAGACATCCTCCTAGGGCTCATGTTATTCAATCTAGTACTTTTACACTTGCACATGTTACTTCAGATTCAATGGATGCCATGCCTACTTCCCATATCTGTGATGAAGAACCCAAGTCATCCACTGTACTAGATCCTATGGAGATGCATTCCTAGTTTAGTTATCCATTGTTGAAGATTTTTCGTCTTTTGTGTCTTAGTCTACAATCTTATCCTAATCTCCAATGTTGATCATGTCAGTTAGGCAAACAAAGTCGTATTTCATTTAGTCCAAGAGTTAATAAGCTAGCAATTTCTCCATTTCATTTAGTTCATTCTGATGTATAGAAACTTACATGTGTCAATTTGGGTTTAAATACTTTTTTTACATTTATTGATGATTATTCAAGAATGATATGGTCATATTTAATGAAAAATTGTTTTGAGTTGTTTGATTTATTTTGTACATTTCATTCTAAAATTAAAAATTGGTTTAATTCCTCCATTCATCAAACTTTATGTGTTTATACTCCACAACAAAATGAAGTCGCTGAGCATAAGAATCAACATCTCATTGAAATTGCTTGAACATTATTAATTCATATGAATGTGCCTTAACACTTTTAGGTCGATGTTGTTCTCACTACTTGTTTCCTCATCATTAGTATGCCATCTAAAGTGTATGGTAAGGTTCCATTGCATCTGCTTCTCCCTAATCAATCACTTTTTACTTTGCCTCCTCATGTCTTTAGTTGCTTATGTTTTGTTCGTCAACTATCCCCAAGAACTAACATGCTTGATCTTCAATCAATTCATTGTATTTTCTTTAGCTACTCTAAAAACCAAAAGGGGTATCATTGTTATTCTCCTGAACATCATAAGGTTTACGTTTATCCAGATGTATCTTTCTTTGAGTCTACACCATATTTTTCTACATCATCCCTGTCTTATAAAGATAAGTCTACTATGAGCTATATTCCTCATATATTGCCTTTCTCATCCTTCTGTGATCCATTCCCTATTTACCAGAGTTCCTTTAGTACTATACCATCTTCTCAAGATGAATCTACTACTTTGCCATCATCTTAAGGATTCCCTCATCTTAACCAACATATATGCGAGTTTATGCTTATCGTCAGCAAGGTATCCACATGACTCTTTGCCTTAATCAACTCCTCTACAGACTCAAATCCTCCTTTACTTGATCTTAATCTTCCAATTGCACTAAGAAAGGGTAAGCATATTACCTATCCCTCTACTCGACATCCTCTCTCAAATGTTCTTACATATTCTTTTCTCTTACATCTTATGCCTCTTTTGTTATTCATTATCTAGCGTAAGCCTTATCTCATCTTGGCTGGCTAGTAACTATGCAAGAAATATCTGCTTTACATCATAATGATACATGGGATCTTGTACCTCTTCCTATTGGTAAATCAATAGTTGGATGTCGATGGCTATTCTCTATGAAAGTCTTACTTGATGTCATTGTTAATTGGTTAAAGGCACGTCTAGTTACTAAAGGCTATACCTAGATTTATGGTATTGATTATTGGGATACCTTTTCCTCAGTCATTAAGATAACTCCAGCATGTCTTTTAATCTCACTTGCCACTACTCATCATTGGCCATTGCATCAACTAGACATAAAAAATGCCTTTCTCTATGGTGATCTTGAAGAAGAGTTATATATGGAACAACCACCAGGTTTTGTTGTTTAAGGTGAGATAGGGTTAGTTTATTGCTTGAAGAAATCTCTATATGAGCTTAAACAATCTCCATATGCTTGGTTTGGTAGATTTAGTTCAATTGTGATTGAATTTGGTCTTCATAGGTGTAATTCCGATCATTCTATGTTTTATCAACTGTATAATGGTAAGAAAATTATATTAGTTGTATATGTCGATGATATTGTGATTTCGGGAGATGACCATATAGGCATTAAGAAATTGAACGAGTTCTTAAAAAAAAAAAATTTCAAACTATGGACATGGTTAGCTTGAAATATTTCCTTAGAATTGAAGTTGCTTTATCTAAGAAAGGTATATACCTCTCTTAACAAAAGTATATGCTTGATTAATTGTCTGAAACTAGTTTAACCAGAGCAAAACCTATTGTTCACCTATGGATCTAAATGTAAAGCTCTTATATGATGAAGGAGATCTTTTAGATGACTCAGAGAGATATAAAAGGTTAGTTGGTAAACTCAATTATCTCATAGTGACACGTCCTGATATATCATTTACAATTAGTGTAATGAGCCAATTTATAGGCTCACCTCGTACTAGTCATTGGAAGGTTATGATTCATATTTTACATTATCTTAAAGGAGCTCTAAGTCAAGGTATTTTATATAAGGATTATGGGTATGTGTATGTTGTTGGATATATAGATGTTGACTGAGTAGGATCACCATCATATAGGAGATCGACCATAGCATATTATATGTTTGTTGGTGGTAATATTGTCTCATAAAAAAATTAAGAAGCAGACTGTAAAAGCAAGATCAAGTGCAGAATCTAAGTATAAGGCAATGACATCAACAACTTGTGAATTATTGTAGCTTAAACATCTACTAGATGAACTTGAGTTTTCTCAGTTATAACTAATGAAGTTGATATGCAACAACTAGGTGGCTTTGCACATAGCATCAAATCCTGTTTTTCATAAACAAACAAAGCACATCAAGATCAATTGTCACTTTGTTCGTGAAAAGCTATTGAATGAGGAAATTGATACATCACATGTGAGATCAGAAGACTAATTTGCTGACCTATTTACTAAGTCACTTTCAAGGGTTCAGGTGAATTATATATGTAACAAGCTAGGAGCATATGATATATACGCTCCAGCTTAAGAAAGAGTGTTAGAGTATTAAGTATAATAATGTAAAGGTAATCTTGTAATTCCAAAAAATTCATATTATATAATAAACTTATGAATACTAAGGTAAGATGAACCTTAATCCTTATACTATCATTTCACTCTACCTTAGTTAAGTCATCTACTTAAATAGGTTTCACTTAAAGTTCCATCCTACTAGTGAGGGAACTATCAAGTAATAAATATAAAAGCCTACACAGGATATTATGGTACAAATCTCTTTACATAATATGAAATTATTGCCTATGCAGTTGCGAAATCCACTAATAATTATATGTATCATCTTGCTCACAAATGTTCCCATTTAGCGTTTCGTCATATTATGCTATGACAGACTTGAAGTAATTTATGTATTAGCCAACTCTATTTAGCATTATCGCACTAAACATGTGGATCAATTATCACTTCATTTGCATAATGGATACTACTGATAAGGTTGTAGTTTGCTGAGTTCCCATGTAATCAGTATGCTAATATCCTCACCAAGAAATATGTGTCAGCATTTCTTCATTAGGTTGAGATTGAAGGGATTGTATACATACATATTTATTGTATTAATATTTGTCTATGGTAATTTTAGTCTTCTTTGTAACAGTAAGATTAGTGTCATCCTGTATCAGTATCATCTTAGACACAAATATTATATATGCACACTATGGTAGCATTTGGTTACTCAATTTTCGTATATTAGATTGGACAAAAAATTTTATCTTATATTTGATTTGTAAATTTATTTGGTGACTAGACAAAGTGCCTAAATTTTGTCATATCTACACCATGATATAAAAATGAAATTCACTTATTAAAAACAAAAAATATTTTGTATTCTCAAAAATACCCCTGTATGTTATAATATTAAGTTAATGAATATTATTTTTACTAAATATTACAAAAAATTATTTATTTTCTAATATAAATAATTAATTTTTTAATATAAATTTTGTATTTAATATTGTGTAAACCAAATATGCTACAATAACCTTATACTATCATGTTTTCCCTATACTTATTTTGTTCAGTTCTCTTTATCTAGTCCTTATAACCAAATATTACCTATAAATTATATTTTTTGAATAATACAATTAACATTCTTACAAAATTAATAAACATATAGTTAAGGAACAATAAGCTTACCCATAAATTGTAAACATATAGTTAAAAATCCTTTAGTTGGATATTTTGACCACTTAAGGAATTTTAGTATTATTTGGAATGATAACATATTGACAAAAAAAAAAAGCATGGAAGCTCTCCGCATCGAACGACTTGGTCTTTTGGTCACTTAGGACGTTGCAGTCTTGATAACTATTATTTTTTTATTTTTTTTATTTTTTAATGACTATGGGTTCAATAAATGTCTATCATTTTTTTTAAGAAAATTATATAAATACAAATAAAATAAAATTAATTACCTAACTATCAATTTTAATCGCGTCTTGAAATTACCACATTCTAATTTTAAATATCTCGCATTTATAAGTTATAATTTAATAAATTGGATACAACTACTAAATCCCATTTAATAAATGCGATTTTCATATACATGACAAAATTAATACCATGGCTTAATGATTAAAGCGTATTTAAACTTTTGTGAAGTGAGGGATTCAAAACTCAATGGATTTCAAAATGGCATGTAATAAATGCCATTTTACCACTGTATTTATGTAATTAATGTAATATAATTGATATTTGTATAATTTTTTTCAAATTTCATAATAAACATCGAATTTTCTCGGGAGGTTGATGACTTATACTATCATATTCAGTTCAAACATTCATAAGAATCTATGTGCTCTTTTCCAACTTTTATGACTTGTGGCGGAGAATGTTTTCATAAACATTTTTGGGTTTTTCGGCCCAAAAGAAAAGGACAATTTTTGTAAAAGTTTGTTACGCAAACTCAACTATCCCAGAAGAAAAAGACATTTTTCTAAAAGTTTGCTACGCAAACTCAACTATTCTGTCCTAATATAGTTTTAGGTATAACATCCCAATAGACTTCCCCAATGCCTGGCGTAATTTTTAAGACTTGACGATTCCATTTTACGAATTTTACTATAGTCCCATTCGTATTATTTATGGGATTAATTCAATCATTTATCTTATCTTTAATTTTAAATCTATTATATTTAAATTTTTGAACTAATTATGTTTTCATTCCATGAAAAAAAAATAAAAAGAAAGAAGCCACGGAGAAAAATATTACATATGAAGGATTGCGAAGGCACCTTTTGAAATGACACTTTCATTTTTTACAAATTGAACACCAAAGGTGCCTTATTTGTATTTATTCTAAGAAGAATATGCCTTTCAATTGTTCTGATATTATAACTAAAGGCATCTTTTCGGAAAAAACTTTAGTTATAATATTGAAACAACTGAAAATACATCTTTAATTATATTAAAATTATAACTGGATGTGTCTCTCCAAAAACTCCCTTCCCTATTCATAAAAACTCCTCAAACTAGAACAAAACACTCCATTCTCAATTTCAAACACCCACTTTCTCTCTTCTCTCTCAGCAACAATGTACACACATCCTCAAATCCTCTCTTTCAATGATTTTCTTTTTTTTTTTCGGCAAAATCTCATCCTATAATCAAAGGTAAGCATCTCATACCATAAATCTACTACATTTTCATCAATTTTATGTATGAATTTCGATTGTTGTTCTATTTCCCCGATTGAAAACCCAGGATCACATGTCTTTATATTTGACTAATTTAGGTTAATTAAACATTTTGCTTGTACATCAACTTGTGTTATATATTGGATAGTTATACTACATATGAATGATTAGTATATTGTTGTCTATATTTGTCGTAGTAGAATTGAAATTTTAGTCTTTTAAAATGTGCACTTTAAGTGTTCGATGAATTGTTCATTAGAGAGTTATTTAGTTTAGTAAATAGGAAGTAGCATGTGGTCATATTAAACAGTGCACAATGACTTATGTGCTAAGAGAAATAATAATTATAATGTAAATAGGTTGAAAATGATAGACACAGTAAAATTTATGATTTTCGCCCATGAGAACATTATGAGGGGAAATTCAGGGCTAGAATATGATCATGACCAAGTGAAGATGTTGAAAGTAAGGACTAATGAAAATTTCTTTTATCTCCTTAAAAGTGTTTGCCAGGGTATTGGAGTTGATCCAAGTGTTGGGGTTAGATTTTGTACAGAAATTCCAATGCTTACTTGGATATCATGAGTTATTTTCTCATTACCATAAAGGACGATGATGATGTTGAGAATCCCTTTGAGATGGCAAAAACATTTAAGCAAAACCATATCCACCATCTATATATCAAAGCTAAAGGAGCATAAGGAAGCCTCCCTATACAGGAAACATATATGCCTCCAGTTGAGGAGAATGAAAGGGCGGCACCGGTTGACGAGAATGACTTTGGATTTTGGGTATGTGAGTTGGATGTGGAGTAATGAATGTCATAACAAACTGGAGCTTAGTGTCAAGAGGCAAGCAAATGAGTTAGATTTGTAGTTTGGAGTTTTCAACTACATTATAATTACTGGTTTTAATTTGTTTTGTTCTTCATGGGATGGTTTCAGTTACTTGTTTTTTTAGTACAAGTTTTTTGCAAAGAGGGTATCTTTTGGAAAAGCTTCTTCAGTTGTCTAAGTAATATAACCAAAGGTGCCTTTTTAAAAAGCGCATTTAGTCATAGTAAAAATGACTTGAAGGCGCTTGTTTGAAAAGCACCTTCAATTATAAGCAAATTATAGTTGAAGGCATCTTTCCAAAAGGTGTCTTTTTCTTAAAATAAATACAAGGTGCCTTTACTTTTAAATTTACAAAAACTAAGGGTACCTTTCTAAAAGGTGCTTTCATAACCTCTAAATGTAATATTTTTCTCCATAACCCCTTCTTTTTATTTTTATTTTTCTTTTTCAAGGAAACCACCCTTTGGGTGCATTTCTCATGTTTTCAACATTTTAGATTTAATAGATATAAATTAAAAATATAATTGAGAGCTGTACCGAGTTCGTCAAAATAAAGGATGAGACTGTAGAACTCTCCCATTTTAGAGTGTTGGTCAGTTAAGGAACTTGAAAATATTTGGTATTCTTTGCGAATGACCCAAATAGCTACCTTTTCTTTTCCTTTTTTTAATTTTATTATTAGTTTTATATTGTAGTTTCCTAATTAATATAAATAAATATTATAGACACCTAATTTTTGCCTCTCTGTAATCTTAATTTATATTTTTACAAAAATGGTCCTAATTCAAAAAATAATAAAATAATAAAAAAATTAACAAATGATGAAAATACTAAAAAAAATAAGAAAAGAAAAAATTATTATAAAGAGTTTTGTAGATTTTTAGGAAGTAACTTAAATTAGGAACAATAGTTTTAGCTTTAGTTTAGTTAAAAAAAAATTATTTTAGGGAATCCAGTAATTTAAATATAATTTAATTGTACTGAATGTCAAGGCGCAGGCCAACGACCTAACGGATAAGTATTAGAGTATTTGGATTGGATTCAGTTTGAGATCTTGGGTTCGAGTCTCAGCAAGTACCTATGTTGTTATTTTTTTATCTTTATAAGAGCGAGAGAAATAAATGGGATTCATATTTAATTAAAAATATTTGAATCTAATTTGATTTTATTAAATCGGATTTGAATTAATTTAGATCTAGTTTAATTATTATCAAATAAGATACAATAGATACGATTCGATACGATACGATATGGTTTGGGTTTATAAAAACACACAATCTCCAGCATGGCCACACTCGACGATTGTATATGCCCTACTTTCAACTCCATGCAACAATAGTTCCACGCCGTGCTCCACAACAATAGTAACCCATCCATAATCGTCTGACTCCAATCCCACGATTGACTATAGTTGTTCCGACCATCGTCCCACTGTTGCAATACATGATCCTGCTGTGAACAGCAGGCAACATTACTAGCTGCAACTCCAACACCCCTACAGCAACAGCGGTAGTGACTATAACAGCAAAGCTGATCGCTCTACTGCAAAATCCCCTGATCATCTGAGGTCAACAAAATAATTCAATTGACGAAATCCGAATCCTCTCCTCTCCAACCAACCAAGATTCCGAAGTCCATGCAAGCCACTCCCCTGATACTCCAATCTGAAACCTGATGCTAATCTCCACGCCAGAACGCTTGACAACCTAATGCCGACAATCAATGAAACTTCAAGTTCTCCCTGACCGAAGGCTACATCCTCAATCTAGCAATCTGATTTCCCCATCATTGCAAAAGCCAACAGCCCATCATCCACTTCATTACGTCAAACATGCACAGTAGCACTCCACGTTAACACACACACACTTCTAATCAGCCGCATGCCACAGTAGGCACATTGCTCTATCGTCTATCTAACGCCACAACAGCAGTATCCATTGTGCGTCCTTCATCGCCGCAGCACGTACCTTGATCCTTCAATAACAATCAGGTTCAGTTCGATCTTGTTTTATTTATTATTTATTATATCATGTTATGTTATTGTACGATGTATATATAAATATGTGCATAGAATAGTATATGTTTAGAATTACTTTCCTAATATTACGTAGATTAGATAAACATTCAAGTAAATGGTCATTTGATAGTAATCATTTAAATAGGGATGTGAATATTAGTTTAGGAATTGTTAAAATTAGTTTTTATTATATATAGATCTGTATATTTTACTAGTCAAATATAATATAATGTATGAATATGTCGATATAGGGGTTTTAGTATTAGTTTTCACATAAACGTATTATATGGAATTATTTTATTTTAGTAGTTCGTTATATATATTAGTTTAGTTTAGAATTAGGTTATTTTAGAATTTCTCATTTAGAAAAGTTATTTTCTTTTTAGAAAAAATAATAATTAAACTATTTCAAGAATTAAGACATTTTAGAGTATTTTTTATAAAACAAAAACACATACGAGTTAGGACTCCTTTAGATTTTTTTTTTTTAATAAACTGAATCAATTAAGAATGTAAAGCTTGTCGGTTTTCAAAATTAAAACAAATCAACACACTAAAAATTTTCTGAAAGAACTACAATTGTCTAATCCCAACTAGCGGGTACGTAGGCACCTTCGAGGCAACAATAAAATCTATAGAAACTTAGATTCTTTTTTCTTTTGATTTTATTTATTTATTTTTAAATATTACAATTAGAAGAATAATCCTAATTTTGGTAAATAGATAGTGGTATCCGTTAAGGGTTTAATAGGTTAGCCTCCAAACTTAAAACCCTCTAGTTCTTCATTTAAAATTAAAATAAAAAATCAGTAGCCAAATCGTGATTAATCCACCCAATTGGTTATGGTTTCTTTTTCTTTTCCCAACTTTGGTCGGTTGGCGACTTCAAAAATGATTTTCAATAAAAAACCAGAATTTCTCAATTTTTTTAGTCGAGGATTAATATTAAATGGGTTAAGGTTTAGTATTAATTAGGAAATGAGAAATCAATTTTTAAAAATATAGAAAACCGAAAAATTAGGCTCAACAATTTGGCGACTCCACTGGGGACCACTAGAGGGCTATCCACTAAAAGTTACCGAAAATAGGATTATTTTTCAAAAAAATGAAAAAAAAATAAAAAGATGAAATAATAAAAAGAACTTAGGTATTTTATTCTATGTATTTGTTTATTTTATTTATTATTATTTTTTACTAACATTTTTTGTTGTTGTGGCAGTTTATTTAAGGGAGTAATTTTTGGGACTGTTACTTTTATTTTGTTTTTCTGCATCATAAATACATGGTAGATATGGTCAGAACCAGGTCGTTTTAAGACCTTAGAAGGGGGGCCATTGTGTAAGCTTCAGATGTTGTGGGGTAGCCACTTTCTGGGGCCGATCAGGCCGCCCTACTCTAGTTCAAATGCGACCACAAAATCGTTGTTTTGAAAAAACATAGTGGTTGCAAAACTTGAGAACCTTTAGAACTCACCCTTTTGCATTAGACAAAACCTTTTTTCAAAAAAATTACAAGAACTTATGATGTGGTAAACCTAAATGGATAAAGGCAATTGTGAAGTTGTAGTTGTAATATTTCCTTGTAAATAATTTGTAAAAATTTTATGTAAGGTTTAGATTAAGTTATAATTGTAACTTTAATTTTGATTTTGATCAGTCATGGTTGGATCAAGTCAAGGGCCTTTTAAAGACATTCATTTCCACCTACCGCATTGGCTACAAAAACTGCTTTAAACGTGGTTTCGACTCTTCAACCCAGATAAACAGGAGTTTGTTAAGAATAAGATTGAACCCATTCTCTCTCTATAGAAGATCCCCATGAACATCACTCTAGTGCAGGCCTTAGTCCACCTATGGGAGCCTGAATCCACTAATTTCTATATGGGCCTACATCAACTAAGCCCAACTTTAGAAAAATACTCCCAATTGCTGTGGGCTCCTACAATCACGGATGATACCTATGTCCCAAACTTGGAAGCTGTAGCACCAAAAATCTTTAGTAAGTTGCTAGGAATAAAAAAAAAAAAGCCAAAATAAACTGAGTTCTAAATCAAGGAAAGACCATTCAATTAAAGAATGTCATGGATTGGTTTTCTACTAAATTGAAGTATAAAGAAAAACACGAGGTTTTTTGTGCAAATTTAGAAGTATGGCACCAGTACTGAGTCAATGCTTTCATATTGGTGGTCTTCAATATTATCTTGTTCCCTGATGAAAGACGTCAACTCTATTTCAGAAAGCGGAAGAGTTGTTGTTTACACCCAAGTGGTTTGCAAGCAAGGAAATGATAAGAGGGTGTGAAGACTTCAAGGCGGTCCCTCTAATCGGCTTCAACCTCTGTACCGCATACGTCCCAACCAATGGACTCATTGACGACATGATCCTCAGCATGATGATGGCTGACAAAGCAGCCAAGCTTCAGAGCATCCGAGCTCTTTGGTACACAAGAAAGACCACTCCCACCACTAAAGGGATAACATCCAGGAGCTAGACAACTAAAGGATTTCTTTATCACTAGCTAAAAGGTTTGAAAGATATGGAAGACAACAAAGAGAAAGGGGAAGTTCAAGTTGAAGCTGAACCCAAGAGGATGAGTAAAAGAGAGCAGGAGTTGGAAAACCGTTACAAGAAGTATCATCAGAAGATAAAGACATTGGAAGCACAACTGAAGAGGACTAAGGGCAAAGAAGAGTAGGCTCCCATGATCCGAAAGAGGAAAAAGATGTAGGATAAGGCTACTAGCCACTAGGAGATTAGATTTTAGATTTAGGTTTTTTTTTTATGTTTCCTTTAGAATTATTATTTTTTTTTTTAATAGAATAAGAGGTGTAAAACTTCACAATTGCAAAAAATTAATAAAAGTTAGTTAGGTTTTGCCAAATCATAGGTTTCTTCCCAATTCTTGATTTTTCATTGCACTCGTATGACATGCATCTTGCATTTATATGATTAACAACTCTTTCTTAGGAAAATGTAATTTGTACTAACCCTTTGTTGAGTTGATCTTCAAAATAGGGTAAAATTTCAAGTTAGCTCCCAAATGTCAAGTCTTTCAAAGAAGTCCGATTAGAACACGTTCCCACCATTCAAGGAAATGATGGAGACCCTAAGATCAATGATCCCTCCGAACTGAGGTTTTGTTCCATAGAAAAGGCTATAGAGAAGATGGCCAAACAAATGAGCTTCCTAGCAGACAGCATTGCTTTGTTGTGAGCTACAGCACCGGCTAATGAAAAAAGCTCCAAGACTTGTTATGGGAAGAATACACACACTCCTGAAACAGAGCATAAATATCAAAAAGACCCATTCGAATCAGAAAGAGTTTACCCGAAAGACAACCCAACCTTCGAACATGACACGTATGCAGCCCCGAGACCCGTTGACCATAAGCCAAGTACGGACAGCTTGAAAAAACTAGAAAAGAAATTGATACAACAAATAACTGAGAAGATGAAGGCACTTGTAGGGTGTGATGGATTTGAACAGGTGGAGATTATGGAATTTCCTATGTATGACATGGGATCATACCCTAAGAAGTTTAAGGTACCGAAATTTGAAAAGTATAATGGGATGGGTTGCTTCAAGCTCCACACCAGGTTGTATGTCAGGAAGATGGGTAAATATGTTCAGTATGATTCGCTCATGGTACAAACATTCCAAGATAGTCTGACTAGACCAGCCCTGACTTGGTATGCCCAGCTTGATTTGAATAAGATAAATACATGGGAAAAACTTGCTAAAGCATTTTATGAACAATATAAATTCAACGTAGAAGTAGCCCTAACCATGATGGACTTAGTTGCCTTACGGAAGAAGAATATGAATCATTCAAAGAATATGCTCAAAGATGGAGGTCCTTAGCTGCAAGAATCTCTACTCCTACAACCGAGAAGCAGCTCACATCAGCTTTCATTAACACCTTGTAAAGGCCCTACTTTTCCCATCTCATCGGGCAGGCCTCGTCTAGTTTTGCTGAAGTAGTAGCGGCAGGGTATAGGATTGAAAGTGCTGTCTCTTCCGATAAGCTGCAAGAGTCAGCAGATAAAAGACCACCAGTGTCATCATCTAGTCCTAGACCAGCCGGCAGCAAGCCTAAAGAATCTACGGTTGGTATGGTAAATTCAAATGCCAAACCAAATGCTTAAGTCGCTTTTAAGGCGAATCCACCTCCCGCTCAACAACAGTTCACAAACCAGTTTCAAACTAACAAGACTTATAGACAATTTACCAAGATACCGGTCGCGATCGATACTGACCGAGAATCTTTGACCCCACAGTAAAGTGTGAATACCACTGTGGACAAGTAAGGCATTCAACTAATGCATACTAGAGATTGAGGAACAAGATTCAGGATTTGATTGATGAAGGGACAATGCAATTGGATTTTGTGGAAGCCTCGGTTCCTAACATTAACAATAATCCCTTACCCAAACACGGGTCGATGATTGGTATGGTTTTTTATGACTGTGCTGTCAATATCATTGATTCAAATAAGAAGCCTAAGGTTTTTGAGTTTTATACTAGCAACTAAACTCCAGAAGTGAAGAGGTACACATTCCACGTACCGTTGCCACCAAAAAATTACAAGGCTACTCCATTTAATTATTACCTGGTAAATCAGGAAAAGCCAAGTCTTCTGGTAGGGGGCATTACTCGATCGGGAAACATTTATCACCCAAGAGAGGAGCATGAGAGGAAGGTTACATTGGGAGAATGAAATGATAAGACAGCGGTCGAACGCATTAAGGGGCTATCGGCCTTTACCAAAATGATCAAATCGAGTGAGTATAAGATCATAGATCAACTCAATAAGACTCCTGCATAAATATCATTGATGGGCCTGTTAATCGCATCTGAACCACACAGGGAGGCTTTATTTTGCACTTTGAATGAGGTAAAGGTCCTTCGAGAAATTCCAACTAAGAAGATGGGACCAGTTACTAATTTAATCCTCGCAATAGATCAAATTTCATTTTCAGCCAAAGAATTAGGTACGAAAGGGAACAAACATACAAAGCCACTCTTTATCATGGTGAGGAGTAACGACATAATTATCACTAGGGTTCTTACTGACAACAGATCATCGCTGAACGTCTGCCTACTCGCTACCTTGGATATGCTGGGCATCGACACATAGCAATTAAGTCTTCTTCTACAACAGTTAGGGCCTTTGATGGTTCTAGAAGAGAGATTATAGGGGAGATTGATTTATCCGTGAATATTGGCCCTCAACACTTTACTATTCGATTCCAAGTCATGGATATTCCAAGATCTTTCAATCTACTCTTAGGAAGACCTTGGATTCATGCAGCAGGGGCCATACCCTCGAGCTTACACCAAAAGTTAAAGTTTATCTCAAATGGCCAGGTGATTACAACTCTCGGAGATCAAGATTATGAAATCTATAAAGAGATAGCTATACCCTACATAGGAAGTGAGGGACAAGAAAAGCTGGGTTTACAAATGTTTGAAGAAGTGAACATTATTACCGGACCTGATAGAGAAGATGATAGAAGAATGGGATTCAAGGAAGGCTAAATCAGCACCTACGGCCTTGGCTACAATCCTACCCCGGCGGAAGAATTCCAGAAGAAACAAGCGAAGGGCAAGAGAGGTAACAAATTATACCATGCCTTAATGACCTTTCCACTACTATCTGAGACGTTCATACAGGAAGAGAATCAAGCCTGGGAATCTGGCAAAGAAGGATCAACAAAGTCGCCACCCAAGTTTGAGCATCATTTGAATAACTGGTTCTCCATCCCGGCGAATACCAACAGGTCTTCCCTAGGGTAAAGGGGTAACCCATAGTTAATAGTTTCTGAATTTTCATTTTCAATAGTCATCATTTTAAATGTATCATCAAATCTTTCGTTCAAAATTAGTTAGGCCTTTATCTCATTTGAGACCCACTTCCATTTATTCAATGAAATCTTAGTTTGTTTCTTTCCTATATTGCGTTTCAGTTCTCTTTTGCTTACATACACTTTTCATGCATTCTCATTCAAATCTAATGAACCAAGCGAAAACCATAAATACCTTAAGCAGGTAGAAAATGAGAATATCAATATCACTTTCGTCCCTACTGGGTTAGTTGTCGGGAGTGATGTCGATGACCACAGTAATATACAAGAGGAATGGCAAAAACGTAAAACGGGTAGAATCACTATTGATGAACTGATTAAGACAATTAATGTAGGGAACGAAGAAAATCCTAAGAATCTAAAAATTGGGGCAAGTTTAAAAGAAAAACAAAAAACAGAAATGATTGCGTTGTTAGTTGAATATCAAGACGTGTTCGCTTGGTGGTATGAAGATATGCCTGGGTTAGACCTATTGATTGTAGTCCATCATTTACCCACACACGAAGATGCCAAACCAAAAAAGCAAAAGTTAAGGAGATTTCGACCTGACGTCTTGCTGAAAATTAAAGAAGAGGTGAAGAAACTACTGGAAGTTTGATTCGTTGAAGTGTCGGATTACCCGGAATGGGTAGCTAATATTGTTCCAGTAATTAAGAAGAATGGGCAAGTCAAAGTGTGTATAAACCTGGAAAGCCATTGTTTTTATACCTGGCCATAATGACCGAATCCATGGGATCCATGCTTGGTCAGAAGGATGAAGAAGGAAAGGAGCAAGTCATTTACTATCTAAGCAAGAAGTTCACAGAAAGGGAGTAAAAATACTCAGAGGTCGAAAGAACATGTTATGCATTGGTTTAGGTCATGCATCGGCTTAGACAATATAAGCTGTATTATCAGATTGAGTCGATAACACAACACGATCCTTTGAAATACTTAGCTGAAAAACCGGCTCTCATTAGTAGAGTTTCAAAGTGGCAGATGTTGCTGACAGAATTCGACATTAAGTATGTGAGCCAAAGTTCATCAAGGGGTAAGCTTTGGCAAATCAATTAGCAGAGAATCCTTCTGAGGATACCCCTCAAGAAGCACGGGTTGAGTTTCCCGATGAAAGTATCCTAGTAGTGGGAAAAGTTTCTGATTGTGAAGTAGTTGAAAAATCTTCAAGGTGGAAAATGTTCTTTGAAGGAGCAGCTAATGTGTCCGGATGTAGAATAGAGGCAATTCTGGTATCGCCTGAAGGTACACAATTTCCAATGGTTGTGAGACTGGCTTTCCCATGTACCAATAATATTGCAAAATACGAGGTATGTATTTTGGGACTCAAAATAGCGTTGTTTAAAGAGATATGGGAATTACAGATATATGGAGATTCTTCGTTGATCATAGGCCAAGCTCGGGGTGAGTATAAGACGAAAGACCCTAAATTAGTACCTTACCGCCAACACCAAGCCGAGTTGATAACTAAGTTCGAAAAGACTACATTCGTATACATACCAAGGGTTTAAAACCAATTTGCCAATGCTCTTGCTACTTTGGCATCAATGATCTAGATATCAAAAGGAGTGGAGATTCAGCCATTTAAAATTGAAATTGAAGAAAAGCCGGCTTTTTGTTTGGCAATGGAAAGTTCATGTGACGAAAAGCCTTGATATCATGATATCAAAATGTTTCTACAACATAGTATGTACCCCAAAGGATCAAAGAAGAAAAAAAAAATTTAATTAGAAGATTGGCGGCTCAGTACTTGATGAGCGATTCTACGTTGTACTGACGATCATTTGACAATACGCTTTTACGTTGTGTAGATGGGAAGGAGGCAGAAATGCTAATGAAAGAAGTGCACGAAGGAGTATGTGGCCCCCACATGAATGGCTACATACTTACCAAGAAAATTATGAGGATGGGATATTACTGGTTAACTATAGAAGCGGATTGTATCGAACATGGTAGACGCCGCCATTTGTGCCAGATCTATGCAAACAAGATAAATGCTCCACCTCAAGAATTGCATACATTATCAGCACCATGGCCTTTTTCGCTGTGGGGAATAGATATAATTGGCCCGATCACTCCAAAGGCATCTAACGAGCACCGATTTATATTGGTAGCAATTGATTACTTCACTAAGTGGGTTGAAGCCTCATCGTACTCTAGTGTGACAAAAGGAGTAGTGGTTAAGTTCATCAAGAGAGACATACTGGCTCGATATGGTATGCCAGAGATAATTATTACTGACAACGATACGAATCTAAATAATAAATTGATGTCCGAGTTATGCCGACACTTCAGGATCATTCATAGAAATTCTACTCTTTATCAGCCCCAAATGAATAGAGCCATGGAAGCAGCCAATAAGAACATCAAAAGAATTATTGAAAAGATGGCCATTACGTATCGAGATTGGCATGAGATGTTACGATTTGCACTCATGGCCTATCGAACTTCTATCAGAACATCAATAGGGGCAACCCCCTACTCGCTGGTATACAGAATTGAGGTTGTACTACCAGTGGAGGTCGAGATCCCATCTCTTAGAATATTGTCGGAAACTCAATTAGGTGAAGCTTATTGGGTAAAGAAGCATATTGAGTAGTTGAACCTAATTGATGAAAAGAGGTTGGCAGCTTTATGCCACAACATTTGCTATCAGCAACGAATGGCCAGGGCTTTCAACAAAAAAGTACGACCTCGAAGTTTTGAGCAAGGAGATATGGTGCTGAGGAAGATGTTGCCTAACACAACTGATTTGAGAGGGAAGTTTTCCTTAAACTATAAAGGGCCTTACATTATGAAGAAAGTATTGCCTGGAGGAGCTGTTATCTTATCTCAAATGGATGGTCTGGTCTTGAAGGACCCAGTAAACACTGATGCATTGAAGATGTATTATCCTTTAACATCAATGATATTTTTGCAAGCAATCTTACTGTTACTGTAGTCTCATTTTCACTTTCTATATGCAAATTTGGTATTCTTAGTAATCATTAGCATTGGATAATATTCTTAGCCTTTCTTTTTCTCATTCCACTAAAAGACCCCACTTCTCGCTCTATCCTCTACCCAAATAAATCTTACACACAAGAAGTACACGAAAAATAAACACTTAACTTGAAGCGATCACTATTGATGAAAATTCTTTTAATACTTTATTGTGGTTAACCCCCTAAGAAAAAGAGACTTGTTTCCTATTTTTCAGGATAGGGCCATGTTCAGAAAGAGTAATGTGTAGCGTATAAGTAGAAACTCGCTTAAGAACAGATGCTTACACGAAAATACGATGTTTGGACTGGAAGTTCAATACAGGACATCTTTGTTCGAGAAATGAATATGTTTTACATTCGTTTTAAGCTTAAGTTGCTTTCAAAAAAAAGAAAGAAAAAAAATTTTAAAAAAAAGAGAAGAAAAAGAAAAATACAAAAAGGAAAAGAAAAGAAGGGGTTAAAAAGAGACAAAAGAAGAAAGAAGAACAAGAACAAGAAAAGGCAATGGTAAGAGTCGGAATCGTTGGTTCTAATCAAACTGCTTAATAAGACATTGGACTACTTGGGAGCTATCATTGAAACGAGGTAAGTAGTTTTAAGTCTGATAAAACATTGCATTGGTAATTGGTTTCCCCCTAAGGATGACAGCTTATTTTCCAAAAACAATTTCTTAGCAAGTCAATTAGCTCGTAGAGCATGGTCCCAATCCAAAGTTCATTAGACACCAAGTCATTTGACTCACAGAACATTACCAGACTCAAAATTTCTTCAAGGGATTTAGCAAGCTCAGGAAGCACTATCCCAATTACAAGTTTTCTCATTTTTAGGTCTTAGCCAGCTCAAAGGGCGCTTTGACCGCCTTAGTTAGTTAGCTCATTAAGGCATGACCAAGTTTCCTTATTTTTAGGTCTTATCCAGTTCAAAGGGCGCTTTGACCGCCTTAGTTAGTCAGCTCAATAAGGCAAGACTAAGTTTTTTCATCTTTAGGTCTTAGCCAGCTCAAAGGGCGCTTTGACTACCTTGGTTAGTCAACTCATTAGGGTACAACCAAATTCTTTCATTCTTCAGGTCTTAGCCAGCTCAAAGGGTGCTTTGATCGCCTTAGTTAGTTAGCTCATTAGGGTACGATCAAGTTTCCTCATTCTTCAAGTCTTAGCCAGCTCAAAGGGTGCTTTAACCGCCTTAGTTAGTCAACTCATCAGGGCACAACGAAGTTTTCCTCGTTTTTAGGTCTCAACCAGCTCAAAGGACGCTTTGATTGCCTTAGTTAGTCAGCTTATCAGGGCATGACCAAGTTTTCCTTGTTTTTAGGTTTTAGCCAGCTTAAAGGCCGCTTTAACCGTCTTAGTTAGTTAGCTCATTAGAGTACAACCAAGTTTTTTCATGTTTTAGGTCTTAGCTAGCTTAAAGGGCGCTTTGACCGCCTTAGGTAGTCAGTTCATTAGGGCACGACCAAGTTTCCTCATTTTTAAGTTTTAGCCAGCTCAAAAGGCACTTTAACCACCTTGGTTAGTCAACTCATCAGGGTACGACCAAGTTTGCCTCGTTTTTAGGTCTTAGCCAGCTCAAAGGGCACTTTGACTGCCTTAATTAATCAGCTGATCAGGCCACGACCAAGTTCTCACTATTCCTTTTAAGGATTTTTGCCAACTCACAAAGGCGCTACCCCTCGCTATTCTAACGCTCATCAAGTGACTTAATGTTCCTTAGGATAGAGTCATCCTGAGGGAAAAACGGTGTCTCTTTTATCTTTGTTGCAAAGTTTTACTCAAACTTCACCACAAAGAGGGGCAGCTGTAAACACCTAATTTTTGTCCCTCTGTAATCTTAATTTTTATTTTTACAAAAAAGTTCCTAATTCAAAAAATAAAAAAATAATAATAAAAATTAACAATTAATGAAAATACCAAAAAAAATAAGAAAAGAAAAAATTATTATAAAGAGTTTTGTAGATTTTTAGGAAGTAACATATTTTAGGAACAAATAGTTTTAGCTTTAGTTTAGTTAAAAAAAAAAACTATTTTAGTGAACCGAGTAGTTTAATTATAATTTAATAGTATTGAATGTCAATACATAGGCCAACGGCCTAACGGATAAGTATTAGAGTATTTGGATTGGATTTAGTTTGAGGTCTTGGGTTCGAGTCTCAGTAGGCACCTATGTCGTTATTTTTCAAGAGCGAGAGAAATAAACCAGATTCATATTTAATTAAAAATATTTTAATCTAATTTGATTTTATTAAATCGGATTTGAATTAATTTAGATCTAGTTTAATTATTATCAAATCAGATACAATTCGATACGATACGATATGGTTTGGGTTTATAAAAACACAATCTCCAGCATGGCCACACTCGACAATTGTGTAGGCCACACTTTCAACTCCACGCAACAGTAGTTCCATGCCGTGCTCCACAACAGCAGTAACCCATCCATGATCGTCTGACTCCAATCCCACGATTGACTGTAGTTGTTCCGACCAACGTCCCGCTGTTGCAATACATGATCCAGCTGTGAACAGCCAGCGACATTGCTAGCTGCAACTCCAATACCCCCCACAGCAACAGCGGTAGTGACTACAACAGCAAAGTCGATCGCTCTACTGTAAAATCCCCTAATCGTCTGAGGTCAACAAAATAATTCAATTGACGAAATCTGAATCCTCTCCTCTCTAACCAACCAAGATTCCGAAATCTATGCAAGCCACTCCCCTGACACTCCAATCTGAAACCTGATGCCAATCTCCACGCCTAAATGCTTGACAATCTAATGCCAACAATCAATGAAACTTCAAGTTCTCCCTGACCGAAGGCTACATCCTCAATCTAGTAATTTGATTTCCCCATCATTACAGAAGCCAGCAGCCCATCGTCCACTTCATTACGTCAAACACACACAGTAGCACTCCACGTCAACATATACACACTTCTAATCAGCTGCATGCCACAGTCGGCACATTACTCTATCGTCTACCTAACGCTACAATAGTAGTATCCGCTGTACGTCCTTCATCGCCGCAACACGTACCTTGATCCTTTAATAACAATCAGGTTCGGTTCGATCTTGTTTTATTTATTATATCATGTTATGTTGTTATATGATGTATATATAAATATGTGCATAGAATAGTATATGTTTAGTACTACTTTCCTAATATTACGTAGATTAGATAAACAGTTAAGTAAATGGTCATTTGATAGTAGTCATTTAAATAGGGATGTGAATATTAGTTTAGGAATCATTAAAATTAGTTTTTGTTATTCATAGATCTGTATATTTTACTAGTTAAATATAATATAATGTGTGAATATGTCGATATAGGTGTTTTAATATTAGTTTTCACATAAACGTATTATATGGAATTATTTTATTTTAGTAGTTCATTATATATATTAGTTTAGTTTAACATTAGGTTATTTTAGAATTTCTCATTTAGAAAAGTTGTTTTCTTTTTAAAAAAAATAATAATTAACCTATTTCAAGAATTAAGATATTTTAGAGTATTTTTTATAAAACAAAAACACATACGAGTTGGGACTCCTTTAGATTTTTTTTAATAAACTAATCAATTAAGAACGTAAAGCTTATCGATTTTCAAAATTAAAATAAATCAACACACTAAAGATTTTCCGAAAGAACTAAGATCGTCTGATCCCAACTAGCGGGTACGTAGGCACCTTTGGAGTGATGATAAAATCTATAGAAACTTAGGTTCTTTTTTCTTTTGATTTTATTTATTTATTTTTTTAAATATTATAATTAGAAGAATAATCCTAATTTCAGTAAATAGATAGTGGCATCCATTAAGGGTTTAATAGGTTAGCTCCCAAACTTGGATTCCTCTGGTTCTTCATTTAAAATTAAAATTAAAGACCGGTAGCCAAATTGTAATCAATCCACCCAATTGGTTACGGTTTTTTTTTTTCTTTTCCCAACTTCGGTCAGGTGGTGACTCCAAAAATTATTTTCAATAAAAAACCGGAATTTCTCAATTTCTTTAGTTGATAATTAATATTAAATAGGTTAGAGTTTAGTATTAATCGGGAAATGAGAAATTAATTTTTAAAAAAATAGAAAACCGAAAAATCAGGCTCGACAAATATTAAGAAACTTTTTTTAGAATCTAAAAAATGAAGTGGGAAGATTTTTAAGGTAGACTATTCCTTGAGATGTTAATATGGCATATAAGATTCCTAAACGAGATGGACACCTCGCAATTTAAGGGACCCTTTTCGAGGCTCTTTTATAAAAACTCAAAAAGGTTAAATTTTTTTTAATCTTCGTTTTTTTTTTTATCTCATCTTACCTAAAAAAATCTTTTTCTTTTTGTTTAATTTTTTGTAATATAGGCTATATAAATAATATAAAAAAATACGAAGGATTTTTGTTTAAGAAACATATAAATGAAATGGACAGGTTCTTTAAAAACAATTAAGAACTGATGTAATACCTTAAAAACCACGAGACTTTAGCATTGTACATGATCCTAAAGGAGTAGGGTATAACGTTGTGAATATGCTAGGAAAAAGGTTAAAAGATTATTAAGATCTCTTTGAATTGCTTTTATTTTTTGTATTTTATTTATATCATATCTTTATATGTTCTATGCTTAATTTATATATATTTGAAATTTGGTATTTAAAAAAAAATATCTTATCTATATTATATATGTTAATATTTCATAATTATGATAAAGTTAATAGTTAAAGTACAATAATCAAGAAGGAAAAACTAATGTATCTTTTATCAGTATCATATCTATTACTATTTCATAATTATGATGAAGTTAATAATTGAAATATGAGAATCAAGAATAGAAAACACACGTATCTATAAGAAAATAGGTTAACAAAATATATTTTATGCATTGGGAAAGAAGATTTTAATTGGTATTTTTGTAAAAATGTATAAAGTATAGAGTAAATAAGTTCAACATTACAAGGATTTGTTATATATTTAATTATAGAAGAGGGTATACATAAACTTACATTTTCGTCTTTTTAGTGCATTTTTGTAACAAACACAATATTCGAATAGATTAAAAAAACCACTAAAAAGATTAAAAAAAGATGAACTACAAGGATCCTAACACTATATTTAGGAAGATGGAAGGAATTAAGAGGAAAGAAAAGTGAGAGGAAAGAATTGGAGAAGAAAGAAAATGAAAAGAGAATTTATAAATTCTCTTGTTTGGATAAAAAAGAAAAATGAAAGTGAAAGGAAAATTGGTAATATAAATTTTTATTTTGTTAAAATACAATTAAAACCCTTATACTTCAAAAGTATGCTTCTCTTTTAAAGGTAAAGTTGTTATTTTACTATAATTCCCTCCTAATTCTCATTAAATTGAAGAGAAATGATTTTGGTATAGCTAAGGAAAAGTTTTCCTCTAGAGTTCCATCCATCTACTTTTCTTTTCCTTTCCAAATATGAAAGAATAAAAAAAAAAATTCCTTTAAATTCCTTCCTTCCCCTCCCCTTCCCTTCCCTTCCCTTCCCTTCCCTTCCCTTAATCAAAGCATATATAGGAGTAAGTTATTCAATTTCATTATCCCATAGACATCGACTAACCAATTATTTTTTTCTCGAGATAGAAACTTTTTATATAACTCCTTAACATGGGCATCTATTAACAACCATTTTTTTTTGTCAAGAAATATTTAACCATTTTTAAATAAGTGGTTTTTATGGGTCATCGAAGGAGGTGGAAGACAAAGCATCTAAGAGGAAGCGTAAGAGTATTGTTAGACTTATTGAGTAATTTTTTGTGGTAGATTAAAGGTTTTGGAGTTGTAAGTAGTTCCTCCACTAACTTGAAGGGGTAGACTATAGTGGTAAATGGGTGATTTAGAAGGAGGTTGGAGATGAAAGTTAGAGGTGATCAAAAGAAAAATAAAAAGTGAAGGAGGTCGAAACAATTGATTTTGAATCTAGTTTAGACCAAAATTGAGGTCTAAACAACTGATTTTTCAAAGGCTTGAAATGCAATTATTTTTAAGGCCATGCCTAATACATCTATGTGAAAAAAAAAAAACAAAAATGATCTTTAAAATGAGATTAATTTGATGATTTTCAAACTCCAATTCATTCTTTTTTTGGTTTATATCAAACTTAATTTGTTTATGAAATGAAATCCAATTAAAGCACAATATAAAATAACGATTTACTTAAATTGTTTTAAGATTATTATTTTGCAAAAGATTAAACTAAACTAGGATGAAGATATTATATTTTTAATTTGAGTGATCTAGTCACGTAAGGATCAAATATATTTTGTGGATTATATTTGATGTTCTTATAATGAATGTAAATTTGTAAATCAAAGTGAGTCACGAATCTCATTTGAATTCCATTTTTACAAGACGACATTTTTTATTATAAAAAAAATAGATATTTTCTTATAAACTTTTGATACTTATTTTTATTTTGCATATTACACATGAAGTTTGGAATAGTATTTATGAAAATTTTTAAATTGTACTGCTTATCTCTAATCCACAAAACCCAACATATGTGGAAAACTCATGCTTGTGGTGACAACAAAAATAAAACGTATTATGTCCCTATTTAAAGGCCTCCTATGATACAAACATGTCTTCTATGAAGTAAGAAAAGAATTTTCAAAAGATGATGTTAGGAAAAACACTATATTCTAATTGCAAATGGGAATCTAACGTTTGGACCTATTACTGCATCAAATATTTAATTTGGGGAATGGAATAAAGCAAGAGTAGATGTCATATTTGGTATGTGGAAATAATTTAAAAAAGAATGGATGGAAGTGGGATAATGAAATGGAATGGAATGAACACCAATTGATATTCATTTCATGTGTTTAGAAATGCATACTCAATGGAATAGAATGAGCACCATATTGATCAATTATTTCATTTGTTAAAAACATCTTTAATTATTGATGTCATTATTAGGAATAAAGGTTGAATAAGTAATTTTCAATTAATGATAACTAATAAGGCAAAATGATATCGTAATTTTGGTTTCTCAATAGTGGAATTGCATTTCCCCTTAAAGTCAAAACCACCAATTTTAAGGATTTGTGATTACGTCTACTAAAATTACTTCCAAACATAAGAAAGGAAATGGAACTCAAAAGCACAATTCCATTGCAGATCCACTATTGCATGCTAAATGTGACAAAAGTTACAACTCTTAAGGAAGGAGATAGAGAAGAAATAGCTATTTTTTATATTTCATTTAAGGTCTCATAGATAGATATGAAAATATAAGAGGGGGGAAAAATCAAAGAATAGCTATTCTTCAAGGGAAAATTACACTGGAAGGGATCAATGTTTGAGAACAAGTTCAAAGAGGAAATCGAACTTTTAACTAGAAAGAAACAATGTTTCGTAAAATTATTCAAATAAGGAATCCATTAACTTATTGTTATACATTAATCCTACCTAATGTAGCTACTATATACCACGAGGTGCTAATAAGGCCATTTTATTGTAGATAAAAAAAATGAACAAAAAAATCAAATTAACTAATGTCATCTTAAGATTTTAGCTGGCATAGTAGTTAGATTGTTGGGCCTTTAAGAGAGTGTTATAGGCTTATAAGGTAAAGGATTTTAAGCCTACGAGACCCTAAGGTCCAAGCTAAAGTGTTCTATAAAATAGATAAGGGTAAGTAAAATAATGGGAGATTATCCAATATAGTTACTTCGATAATTAAGTCAGTCTCAAGCAACGAAGAGAATACAGGTGAATTTTAGTATAAAGTATATAAGTTTATGTATGCTTACATTACCTTTAAGAGGAAAAAGATTGGTGCATTTATAGTCAAGATCTCGAGCTCCATTCAACTCGTAGTCTACAACGTAGTATAGTAAACTTATATGGTTTAGTGGTAGAGAGGCACCATTACCAACTAAAACCTTTTAAAACCCACATATGAAGTAAGATTAGTGAATATACCTACATTTGTAGTCATGTGCTACGTAGAACCAGAGTTAAGATAACAAGTAGCCTCATGAGTTTCAAATAGAGAAAGTAGTAAAAGTTCGAGCATATGCATATAGGACTCATTGAATCAATGGTAGTAATAAAGTGCAAAGTATCCAAGTATCACACAAATTTGGTAGGTGATCCAGGAAGTAATAGAAAAGCTTAAACTATGAGTAAGAGCCACGTGGCATTGTATACATAGGGATGGTTGTGAGTAGCCACAACCTTCAATGTAGAGACATGATTGCTGTCGATGTAAGGAGTGTCGATTGGACTTAAAGGAGTGATCATGCACATTGTTCCTAAGTGGCCATGGACATGATTGCAACCCACATGTACTATTGATGTAGTTTAAGTTTGGAGTGCTATAGGAATGGAGGTTAAGGAGTCCATATCATAGTATTTGATCCATTGTTCATGATTAAGTATCTTGTCATGGACTTACTCGAAGGTAAGAGGAGCATGGGGAGTGTGTAAGTATGGTGATTAGAGTATTATACTCATATGGAAGACCATGAAAGGCGTAAGTAATTCCAATGGTTATAAGCTGATTGGTAATAGACTTAAGATTACATAAATAGTGGTAGGAGTCTAATTCAAGCAAAAAGTAAGGAGTCATTACTTTAATTTCATTTGTTAAGCCATAAAATTTTTAAGGAAATGTTGATTGAGCATGAGCAATATGTCATATGCTACATTGATGTCATGTACTTCCAATAAGATGTTATTGGGGAAGGTAGCTAGCAAGGAGGCATGGAGATAATGGTTAATGTAGAGCCACTATGAGTAAGTTGATTAATTAAGGAAAGTCCTTTAAGTGTGCTTAGAATTTCAATTGGTAGAGTTATAATAGAGCCATCAACATAGTGATACAAAGTTCATCAATATAAGGTATGAGGTCATGAGCGATAACAATAACTAATAGTTATCAATTGAGAGCTTAATAGGAGCAGTAATGATAATGCTTGTAAGGGATATAAAGGGAGTGTTAAGTTAAGAGGCAACAAAGAGGTCAATGGGTATAATTGAAAATTAAGAAGGATCTAATGGAGAGACATGCAATTAAGGAGTGTAGTGGATACCTACCATAAGTATGGGGTAAAGGAAAGAGTAAGGGGTCAAAGAAGAGTTGGTGATGGAGGAGGTCAAATCGAGTATAAATGAATTTGTGTGGGTGACAATTTGTGTCAAAGGATAAATGGAAAGACTAGTGTAAAGGTGTTTTATCTTAACATAAGTAGGTGATGACATAGCTAGAAGGTAAGTCTGGTTGGTTGATAGAAGAAGGAGGAGACATTGTAATGGGTATACGATTGGAAAGGAAGGTAGGTAGGAGTCATGGTAGTAGGCACTAAGTAAGCGATCAAAGGTATCAATGGGAATAAAGGATGAGATGGCATAAGTTAGGTCAATGATTTAGGTAGAAGCAGTGGATGAGTTGAGTATGGTAGAAGTAGAGATTTATTTTAAGACTCATTTGTACTATAAATAGCCTCATAAGCCTTATAGATATGGGTCTAGACATGGAAGATGTAGAAGATGAGTAAATAGAGATAAGAGTGGGACGTGCTTTTTAAAATTTTATATTTGCTAACTTTTGTATTTTCCTTTTTTTATATATATTTTATAGTTAGCAAAATATTATTCTTATTAGTTTTAGCTACTTTTTAATGAGCTTTTCTTGTTTACAGAAAGAATAATCAGGAATATTTATTGGATTAATTTTAGATTTATTTTTACTTTCTAGTTTTTAGCTTTCGTTCATGCATTTTACTTTTTTCTTTATTTTGATTTGCTTTGTCTTGTTTTACAAAGCCTTTAGGACTTCAAATTGTGTGGATGGAATTTTCTAACATGGTAATTTTAGAAGATCTAGTGTCAAAAATTAAACCATGGAAGTTTCAGTTTCTTTTATCTTTTTCTCTTTCTTTTTTCCCATAAATTTTTGTACATTTATTAATTATTTGTACATAAAGGACAATGTACAAGATGAATGTTGAGAGAATAGAGTTAACTGATTTAATCCCATACTTAAGTTCCTCAACTCTCCTTCCTACCCAACCCCCTACCCACCCAAAAAAAAAAAGATATAGAATGAATTTATTTGATATTACACATCTATTTACACTTTCTAATTGGTAATTATAGATCTTAATATGAAATTCGATTGTTTTCACCATGAATTTTTCATATAAAGAAGAAACAACCTTTTAGGACAATTTTTTTTTTCAATTTTTGCATGAATTTGCTTAATTATTATAACCTTTTTATACAATACTAGAATTGAATAATGAAATCTATGTGAAGTACAGAATTTCTTATTATTTAAGTTTAGATTTAAACTTAGAATATGATGAATATTATAAATTGGGAGTTATTAATCTACATTTTACTTTAGTGTATACTCATTCCTTAGAAATCTTGAGAATCCTCTAATTTCTAACAAATGATACATGTCTCTTAAAAATTTCCAAAAAAATCAAAGTGGTTGGAGAAAAAATTAGTTAATAATTAGACCAAATTGAATAAAAAGCGTAGTTGTGAGCCTTGTTAACTTGAGTAACTAAGCTTGCATGGTGCCACCTTATTATAGAATAACGCCTATTAACTTAGGTGGTGAGTTCAGGATTATTAGTTAAATACATGGGTTAAGAGAAAAAGTTTACGTAAAGGATAAACTCAGAGAGAGAGAGAGAGAATGTGTATGTCTACTAAGGGTGGGTGCAGTTTGATTTGGTATGGTTCACCTCCCTTATCGAACCGAACCTAACCATATGATTCAATTCGTAAAATTTTCATACCAAACTAAAACCGGTTCGGTTCGGTTTAGTTTAATCCATGGTCAAACTATTTGTATTAAATTTTCACTAAACATTTTTATCTCCAATAAATATGAAATTTCAAATAGAATTTACTCAACTTAATCTTAATAATTAACACAAAATTATGATAAAGAATAACAAAATATGAAAATTTTGATGAAATTTATTAAGATTGATAGAAAAAAATATAAAAAAGTACAAAATAATTGCATAAATTTTTTATTTAACTAAACGATTTGGTTTAGTTTAAAATGATACAGTTCAGTTTACTTTCGTGAAGTGAACTGAAAACCGTTTATACATAACCGAACCGAATCGTAAACCAAACGGTTAAAAAAAAAACATATTTTTTGGTTTGGTTCAGAGTTCGACCTGTGGTTCGCGGTTTTTTTACCCACCCCTAGTGTCTATTTAATAAAAGTAATGATAGATGGTTTAAAGGAGAGTTTTAATGCCTAGTAGCCTTAAGTCGTCTAGCCTGAGACTTCCTAACTAATAAAATTGCTTCCTAAATAAATAGGAAAAAAAAATCCCCTAATGAAATAATAACTAAGGAAACAATCAAGAGATTGGTTAATATAATATAAATTTTTTTTAAATTATTGTACTTAGAAAGGTAAAAAATGGAAGTGTTTACCATTTAGTCAATTTAATAAAACATGGATAACTCTTTTTTTATTAAGTTTGTGTTAATTTTGATTTTTAGTTTAATCTTTGTTAATTTTTGAATTTTAGTATAATTTTTAGTAGCTAGTTTGTAGTTGTGTTTTAAGAGCACGTAGATATGATTAAGTGAAATTTTATAGAATAGAAGTTATTGGAGCTTTGAATTTAATGATGAAAAAATGAAATTTGATGAGAGCGTGTATGCTCTTGTTTCTAAATAGATTGTGTGCAATATGGACATTGATTCAATGATTTAGAGCATAAACTAATTTTTGTCCTTGAGAGTTTTATTGGGTTTTTATTTGTTTTGCTCAAGGATAAGCAAAAGCTTGAGTGTAAGGGCATTTGACAAGTGCTAAATTACATATGTTTTTGTGGGTTATTTTGATAATATTTTTATATGTCTTGGGTATTTTTATGATTTTAGTGCCTAATTAGTTTATATTTTGATTTCAAAAACTTTATTTGATGAATTTGATTAAGTTTTTAATGATTTGAAGATAATTTTTATGAGTTTTGAAACCTTAGATGAGAATCACACCAAAAAGTATTCATCATGAATTGAAAGTACACCTAGAAAAGTAAAGAAATAAGGAAGAATTGATGATTAGAGAGACTCATGGACCTAATCATAGGTGTGAACCTTGGTGTGAATCTCTTATTTCACTTATTTACAATTTTTGAGCAAAGAAAGATCACATCCCAAGAATCACAACCTTGATGTTAGGGCATGAGCATATTATTTCTTATGAATTTCACTCATTTTAAAGAGATATGAAGTTTTGAAAGTTGTCATGCTTACATGTATCTTTTATTTGAGAGCCTAAATTGGAAATAAAAAGATACATAAAAGATATTGTAAGATATGTTGAAAATAAACTAGAGATATATTTTAAAGATTCTTTTATACTATAAATAGCCTTGTAAACCTTGTAAAAAATGAATCTACTCTTATATTAAGATAAAGTTCAAGACTTATGAGGGTTATCTCTTGATTTTCTATTATGTTTATATTCAATTATCCTTTTAATTTCTTTTCCATATACTATTTTATTTCTTTTTAGTATTTAAATATTAAATCTTAGAATTTATATAGAATTATTTCTTTTATTTTAATTCAATCTATGATTTCTTATTATTGAGATCTAATTACATTATGCTTTATTGTCTTGAATTAATATGTACTGAAATTGTGAATTTAATGTTAGAGTTGCCCTTAAAGTTTGTCAAATCATATTGTGAATAAACTACTGTAATTACAAGTAATTAAATACATTGAGGTTCAACTATTTGATTTTTCCAAATTAAGGTAACCTAATGGTATTGTTTAAGGACTTAACGCAATCTTGATACATTCTATTACAAAAGTGATTCAAATAAAGTATAAGTGAGGTTAAGAGTTAATTTAAGAAGCAATTCCGATTAACTCAATTTAGAAATTCTCATGGTCCAATACTAAGAATGAGATTGAATATGACTAGATTTTAAGTGAAAATTCAATATTTTGAATATTAAAGTTCATGGATTCTTCATAATCATTTTGTTTCCTTTACCTTTTTGTTTTATTATTCTTTTAGATGAATTTGATTAAATTTAGTAATTTGCAATTAGTTATTAGGTTATATAATAAGAAAATAAGCAAAAGTATTATTTACACTCAAATCTACTATATTATAAAATTAATAAGTACACTTGCCTCCCTCGAACAACCACTAAGACTTGTTGTTTATGAGGAGAAAGTGTTGACTTATCACTTAAAGAAATCTTGATATGAGCTTAAATAATCCCTGGGTGATTGATTTGATAGATTTAGCTTAGTTGTGATTGAATTTGGTCTTTCTAAACGTAATTCGGATCATTCTATATTTTATCAACACCATAATGGTAAGAGAATTATATTGGTTGTATATGTCGATAATATTATAATTTAAGAGATAACCATGAAGTATTAAAAAAGTAAACGATTTCTTACAATGAAAATTCCAAACTAAGACATGGATAGTTTAAAATATTTCCTTGGATTTGAAGCTACTTAAACTAATGAAGGTATATATATGTCTCCCAGTGGAAGTATGTACTCAACTTATTGTTTGATACTAGTTTAGCCGCAACAAAACCAGTTCATACGCCTATGGAACTTTAATGTTAATCTCTTGCTCAATGAAGGAGGTGTTAAAAATGATCTAGAGAGATAGAAGACTAGTTGGTAAATTCCGTTATCTGATTATGATACATCCTAACATATCATTTGCACTCAATATGATGAGCCAATTCATGGGCTTACCTTGCGCCAATCATTGGGATGCTATGGCTCATATTCTATGTTATCTTAAAGTATCTCCAAGTTATGGTATTTTATATAAAGATCATGGACATGTCAATGTTTTTTGATACACGGATGCTAATTAGGTAGGAACATCATTGGAGAAAAGATTAACTACTAGATATTGTGTATCTATTAGTGGTAATCTCATCTCATGGAAGAGCAAGAAGTAAACCGTAGTAACAAGATCAAGTGTAGAATATGAATATAGAATAACAACATCTACAACTTGTGAATTATTTCTTAAGCCTTCACTAGAAGAACTTTGGTTTCCACAATCACAACCAATGAAGTTGATATGTGATAACCAAGCTACTCTACACATAACATCACACTAGGTCTTTCATGAATGTACAAAGCATGTAGAAATCAATTTGTCACTTTCTTTGTAAAAAATTATTTGAAATGTGGAAATTGAAACCACCTATGTGAGATTAGAAGATCAACTTGCCGATCTATTTACCAAGTCACTTTGCGAGGTTCAAGTGAATTATATTAATAGCAAATTAGGAGCATATGATATATACATTTCAGCTTAAGGAGGAGTGTTAAAATAAATTCAGTCCATTTGTTTAAGGGTATTTTTGTACTTGCACCTTCATATTATATTACAATATCGTGCTAGGGTTGGACTAGTTTAACATTTTCGACCGATATCAACAGTAGCCATAGCTAATGTATGTATCCATTATTTCCAGTTTCAGTTCTTGCAGCAGAATTGCTTGCCTCAGCTCCTGAAAAGGTATGTATCCATTATTTCCAGGAAAGCAGAAGCAACTTTGCTTAATATTCATGGCAATACACTGGCCTTGTTCACGTGCTTGATGCTGTCTATGTCAGAAACACGTAAGTTTGCAATGAATGAAATTGAAATCGAACTTCCTAGGCATACTAAATGAAGGATACGGATTCGCATTGCTGACTGAAACATGGCTTATTTTCATTATGATGTAACTGTTAATACATAGATCCACTTTTCATCCAGCAGCTTCAAGTTCCAAATTAAGAATGAACTAGTCGAGACCAATCCTAGGATGCAATTTATAGTAAGGTACAAAAGCATAAGGCCTATTATGCCACAGTGGAAAATAATTGTTATTTGCATTTTTCGGATCATTACAATGAAATATTGAATATGCAAACTCCCTCTATGACAACAAAAAGTTCATTGTTAATTCACATGGCCAAGAAAATGAAGTAAAATACAGGTTTCAGGACGTTTTATTCTTCAAGCAATCTAGTAACCGATCACATAACAAATTTACCTTAATGAGCAACCTCTTCCTCCTCCTCAGCAGAACATACAATGCTAAAACCAGGCCTTACAGAACAACTACTGATGACAACACCGAACCTAGGATCACCTTCTCTTTCCTCTTACTATAGTTGAAACATAGGTTAAAAAAAAAAACAAAAAAAAAAAAAAAATTAGAGCCAGGATATAGTACCATTATCACCCTGAGATCAATAAAGCTAAAGATTGACCCGATTCTGATGCAGCCATTCTAATGTACAAGTCTTGACCTTTCTCATTGAATTCCCGGACGTCAATTGGTGGTCCAAACCAGAGCAATCATGCAACTGCTATTTGTTATGTACAAATTTGCATATGCTATACACGAGCAATTCCTCTTGCAAGCTCACTCACCTCTTTAAGATGCATGCTCTATTTGTACCAGGACTGCCTTGTATCTGGCAATTGGATGCTAGAGATTGGATGCTAGAATACTTCACAAATAGGTCGCTTCCACAATCCAAGGGAACTCTTGTAACACAATCATCAGGTCAATCAAGAATGTTCCATTGTTTAAGGGATGCCGGCACAAGATATTTTAAGCATTGACATGCTGGAGAGTTATTAATGTTGCAGCTGCCACAGCCAACACATAACCCGTATGTGTCACAATTATCTATAGGAGCAGTGAGATAGCGAAACCAACTTTCAGCTCTATCAGTCCATATGTAGCGTTGCATGATGCTAAAATGACTGTTTTGTTGATTATCTTATAGTGGTAGTACATTTCATCATCAGTTAATACAAATTCATAATTATCATATGGTTCAGGCTCAAATTAGGATTTCCATTCAAGCGAACCCCATTCCATGATCCTGCTCTATACTTGATGGAAGAACCCTGCACCAAAAGTTGAGGATATCCACTCTCATCAATTTGATACGTGAAGTCGCCAGGAGAAGGATCATCAACAGCTTTCCATGATCTTATAACTATCAAATCCTGAAGTCATATTTCTTCCAAGCTTCATATCTGCTGAGTATCAGTAGGATAATCAAAACTCTGCCATAGGAAACTATCTGAACTTCTTGAAGTGTTGCAGATAACAAGATTCCCTGAGTCTAAAAGCTGAGCAAGCAGATTATTAACTGAAACCTACAGGCTAGACGGCCAGATTTCACTCCCATTGCCAATTTAGAAGAATCAAGCCTCGCCTGCTAGTTACCTTCAGAACCCCTGATGTATCATCAAGTTATGTATTAGCTATCTAGACAGGCGTTACAGTAGGTATATTCTTGTACCATATTCTCAGGTATCATTTTTCTGGATTCCCTACATCAAAAAATCCTAGTTCGGAGGTTCCTCCTGCCGATACCATGCTCTCTCCATCGCTGATAGTTTGGGTTGTATTAATGGTATCTAATGCCACCGAAAATTGTTTGATACACAAACAAGAACAATAAAGAAATATGACATTGGACACTTTGTGCATTGCCGTCATGCTGCTTCAACAGGACAACCCAGATTGCTTCGATCCAGTTGAACTATAACACCAAAACGAGATAGGGAAAAACCCATTTGAATTGTTAACATAAAGTTAAGGATCTTTAAGTTGGATACTTTGACCATTAAGGAATTTTAGTCTTATTTTGAATGATAAAATATTGATAGAACACAAAAGAGTGGAAGCTCTTCACATTGAACAGCTTGGTCATTTGGTCCCACTCAGGATAACGCAGTCTTCATCAAAGTTATTCTTTTATGACCAAATAGAAGTTGAGGACTTATCCTCTATCTTATTCAAATCAAACATTTTCTAGCGGAGAATGTTTTTATAAACATTTTTGGGATGTTAAACTACAAAATAAACGATATCTTTAGAATAAGTTTAAATAATAAATATTAAAAACATAGCATGTCTGCAAGTTAATTTTTAAAATCTATCTACAGTATTTATACAACTTAATATCTGACTACCAGTAAACACTATGAGAGAAAAGGGATTCAGGATTGATGATTCAAGCTATTCAAACTGAAACTATGCAACACTTTGCATTGTCTAACGAGCTGATAACAATGTCATTGAGATTTCATTTGCAGACCACGATTGGCTTGAAGTTGAATCTGCAACAGGCTTCCTTTCATTGAAAAATCCAGGTTCTTTTGGAGTAGGCAGTGCACCATCTCTTCCCAGCATTAGAAACACAGATGACATGGTTGGTCTATCCTCAGGCAATCTTTGCACACACAGAAGCGCCACGTGAATTGATCTCAAGACTTCAGATATATCATATGAATCGTTGATCACAAACTCATCAACGAATTCCAAGGATCTTTGCTCCATGAACAATAGCCATGCCTAACCAAATTGAAAATTTTTGTGTATGTATATTAGTGCCCTGACTTGGTTTGAATTGAAATGATTGAGAGACTTACATGCCCGAGGAGATTGTGGTGGTGCTCTGTATGCATAAATCCTCTGTTTCTCTTCCCAGTCACTATCTCTAGCACCAAAACACCATAACTATAGACATCGGATTTTACAGAAAATATCCCATCAATGGCATACTCTGGAGACATGTAGCCACTGTGAAAATTTATGAACCCGAAATCATTGTCTTGCACAGTGAGCAATTTGAGATATATGAGTTGTGATAATCAAAACAACTTACTATGTTCCGACGACCCTATTTGTATTTGCTTGAGTCTCTTTTCCCCCAAAACTTCTAGCTAAGCCAAAATCTGCAATTTTGGGGTTCATCTCATCGTCCAGCAGAATGTTGCTGGCTTTAAGATCTCTGTGGACGATTCTAAGTCTAGAATCTTGATGAAGATAGAGAAGTCCCCTAGCTATCCCATTTATGATGTGAAAGCGCCTTTTCCAATTAAGTTGCTTCCTTTGTGTAGGATCTGCCAAGAGCACGACATCACCATCATTTATTTACATAAGCACACAAGAAAAAAATTACAAACTCTATGAGAATTCAAGTGAAGTGGTTTTTAAGGGAATGTGTTAATTTTCCCTCTGTTTGCCATGATGGCAAGTGCAATAGGATAGGTTCTACATGTTGTGTCCAATAAATCATGATATAATATAAGAATAGACTCATGTATGTAGTCAAAAGTTTTGAAGAAATTTTTCCTAAGAAGAACTAATGTGGCATCACGTGGGATTCTTAAGCACTAACAGCCTGAACAATATCTATTAGTTAAAGCTATTAGAACAGCCGATTGTGGAGCTAAATTTAATAATTTATTAGAATGGAAGGTCTGACCTTGAATCCCAAGGTTAACCTTATAAATCAGCTAAACGTGGAATTAAATTCAAACAAGCATCATTACAACCTGATGCAATATCCTTGGGACAATATTCAGCGTATAGTGCTTTGGAAACACACGAGGGCAATTGATATCAAGCGATATAATTAAGCACGTTTTGAGATGCAGAGGGCAAACCGAATATAAATGCATCCAAGCTTTTATTAGGCATGTATTCATAGATCAACATGTTTTCTTCCTGGATGCAGCATCCTAGAATCTTCACAAGATTTCTATGCTGAAGCTTAGCAATGTAGGAAACTTCATTCTTGAACTCGTCCATCCCTTGCTTTGAATTAACAGAGAGCTTCTTAACTGCTATTTCCTGACCATTGCTTAAGACACCCTGCAAACCATTGGAGCAAACATTTGACTTTTCGCTTGAAATTCCTCCAAACCACAAGGACTGAAATATTATGTTAATGATAAGATTACCTTATAAACTGGTCCAAAGCCACCTTCTCCAAGCTTGTTTTCCGTGGAAAAGTTATTGGTGGCACTAGCTACTGTGGCCAAGTCATATATTGGCAAATCTAGCTCATTGTCCTTCCCTTCAGCGGATTGGACTCCTAAAATAATTTCTTTATCTGCTGCAAACGGAGTTAAAAGACACAACAGGCTATTTCAAGGAATTGAAGGAACATGCAAACATTGAGAAATGCCATATGCTATAACAATACCATCAACATTCTTCCTCCTCTTTTTGAGAAAATACATGGCAAAAGCGAATCCTAGGATGATAATTGCTGCTGCTGATATTAAGCCCACGGTTAATGCTTTCTTTTGGTTATACCCAGATAGGCCTAAAAACATAATAATTGCACCACAAGCAGATTGAATTAGAAAGGCAGGATCAAATCACGAACAATCACCTCTTTGAATATGCAAAATCCCACAGTTCAGTATTTCATCCTTGTGAGGAAAGGACACCATAGGTCTGTTAACGAATGGATATAAAACAACAGTGGATCTAAAAAATTTGAGCTTTTAGATAAACAGGCTGTAGGGAAGAAATTTATCAAGTATATTGTAACAAGTACCTGGTTCAGAGGCTGACATTCTAATGAAGACATCCTGCCCATTTTCATTGTATTCCTTGATGTCAAGAAGGTCTCCAAACCATAGCAAGCATCCACTTCCATCAGAAATGTTTAAAGTAGCATACGCCATACAAGAACAGTTGTTCTTGCACTTTATTCCACAATCGTGCAGATTTAAAGTCTTACTATACCATGAATCCTTTGTATCTGGCAATTTAATGTTAGAATACTTCAAAAACTTGTCTGTTCCACATTCCAACTGCTTCTTCCTAACACATCCATTTGAAAACTTTACCATTGCCCATTCTTCTGGGAACCTGGGTTCAAACCCCTTCAGACACCCGCATACGGGTGGCTTGTTCACATTACAGGAAGCATGTGCACCACAGTATGCATAAGCATCACAACTGTCGATCGGTTCGGTAACATAAGTTAACCAACCATGTGTAAGATCAGTCCATATCAACCGCTTTACCACACCAGTTGGATCCAAATATAACCTAGTAATCACGGTGCTATTTAGAAGCTTATAACTATAGTACATAGCTGTCTCATTTAACACGAATCCATACTTGTAGTATGGGTTCGGGTTTAAATTAGGGGCACCAGCAAATCGGATACCATTCCAGGGTCCTAATCGAAACTTGGTATCCGATCCCTCTGTCAACAACAGCTGTGGAAATCCACGTGGATCAATCCTGAATGCAAAAATTCCTGGAGAAGGATCATCGGCTCCAATCCAAGATGTTAGATACCAATCAGAGCTTGTTCTCACATTCCTTCCTAACAACATGCCTGCAAGTAGGTTATCAGTTGGATAATCAAAACTCTGCCAGAGGAATCTATCCAAGTTACCACCCTTTGCATCATTCCTTACAACAAGATTTCCTGAATCCAGAAGCTGTGCAACTGGACTGATTCCAGACCCTGATGTGTTTCGAGTGGAAGACCATATGTTACTTCCATTACCATTCTCAAGGACAAGAACTCCCGGCTAGTGAGTCTTAAAACACCTGAGGAGTCTGTTAAAGGTGACTCTCTATTGGCCACCCATACAACTGTCTTTGGGGCGATGTGCTGGTACCATATTCCTAGATACCATCGTGATGAACTACCCGGTTTGAAGAATCCTAGTTCAAAGTTTCCATTATCAGAAACTATGCTCTTATTATGAGTTACAGGATCTTCTATATTTATTGTGTTTGGTGTACTGGCAAGTTGTCCTATGTTAAAAGAACAAAAGGATAAAACAATAATGAAACTCCATTTCACCATGCTGTTTTGCTCTAAAAAGGGCAAAGATCAAACAGAAGTAAGATGAATTTGGCACTCCGAACAGGCGGTTCACTTTTAAGAAGTATATTTCTTTTTAGTCGAATGTGAAGTACGACAAAAAATATCCATTGACTTGCTATGTCAATATCACCATTAAAGAAGACCAAAACTTAAACAACATCCATTAAATAGGGGCCCCACTAAGGCCGAATTTCTTACAAGTTATGATCTTCGTTTCGCACAACGTTGACTTTGAAGTCTAAATACTCTGAAAAACAGCTTGCTGTATATTCTAGTAAATGATTAGTAATACATACCTAATCTAATCTTAAAATATAACATTGTAGTTCTTAAAAGTTTTCTCGTAAATCATTGGTCAATTTAAAGTATAGTTTTACCTTTTGAAATTTTTGAAGATGTACAAGAACTCCCAAAGCTTTTCCAAATCACATGACTTTTGACTTTCGAGGTTTTTGCGGATGGTTTGGAGTAATGTACATATTTTTTGAAGTTATGGAATAATAACACCACAGTTTAAAAGCTTAAGAAACTATTCGCATGTAGGAGTGTACTTGCAATTACCCATTTAGTTTTTTTATCTTTGTTATCCAAAGGCCAAATTTTAATGCAATACCAATACAATGCCGAAACGACGAGCCAATGATGCCAAAGTAATTCACAACTGATGGTATTTCCCTTAATCTATAAATCATACATCAATTGATTGTATTATATATACGCAACATGATGGTAACTTATATATATGTGTGAAGAAAATATACTAAGATTTTAAGTGTGAAGAACCTCAATAGATGAGAAAGAATCCATGGACAGAAGGAGGTAAAATTACAATGTAATATCAGAGATAAAAAGACGAAATACAATATATAATTTCTACCTAAAAGTTGAATAACCCTCTCAAATGCATATCCCGCTTATAATAGCATTCCCATATATAATTATAGTATAAAGAGAATTCGAAGTTAGGAAAAACTAGAAGTGAAATATTCATTTTGGTTTGAGAAAGTAAAAGATAAGTACAAAACTTTACTAAATTTATTTGTTTAAAGAGGTCCTATGAGAATTATATAAGACAAAATAATATATATTATACATGATTAGTTATATAACCAATACATCAGTTTAAAACAAAAATAAATGGAATAAGAAAGTTGGGAAAGCTAACTAATAGCCCCCGATCCACCATTTTGCTGCCAATCGACCATGTGGGGTCAATTCGACCGTCCAATATGGTGGCTGGCTATTGCGTCCAGTCCATTTGTTTGTGCTCCGTTGCTTATGATCAAATATATGTCCTGAAACGTCCAAGAACAACTTATGATGGATTCTACCCTCTAATCAAGCATCCTTGATCAAATGCACAGAAAATTCAAAGCACAATCAAGAATCACATAAGAAGATACTGATAATAATATATGATGAGATAATCGGTGAAGTCATTGTCAAAACTCTTGCTCATTTGATCTTTTTTGCGCCGTGGAAGGTGGGGGCAAAGACTTTTAACAAAAATAAACGACGACTTTGAATAAGAAACTAATAGGCTACTTCCATAGGAAAAATCAAAGAGATAAGTAGTCAATTTGGGAGTTTGATCCTAAGACACTACAGTTTTGGAGTAAACATTATGCAGAAAACTAGTGCCTCTGGTCCCAAGAGAGTCAAATGTTTGATGTCCCTGCTTGAAGGCCTACTAGGATTGATACAAAAAACTTCACTGATTATTCCACTATGTAGAAGAAAAAGAAAGTTAAGCGATAATGGGAGACAAAACATAACCTTCTTGCTCCACATACAGTATCTAATAACTCGATCTATTTTGATTTACATAGTGGTTATAAATAGCAGATAGGCATTAATTTATAGATTCTAAAATTTTGTTATTTGTATTCTACCTTGTAGCATTTTGAAATTATTTTATACCCTCGTAAAGATTACACAAAGTATAAGGCAAAAGGTAGCTTATAGAATCTATAGATTTTTTTTTTCTTATAAATATAAATATGGTTTCTTTTTTTCTTTTTTAAGAACATAAAACAAAACTTCACACTTTATTTTTCAAAAGTAATAGCTCAATTTAGCCTATCTTTTAAATGACGCTAATAAATGGAGTATATCGAGGTATATTTTCAATCGATTTTTTTCTTTTTTAAATAGTTTTTTAATAATTATTATTATGGATGAATTTTTATGGAAACATTATATAAAACATTTTTGTGTAAATAACACATTTATTTTGTAATAATCACATTACATAGATATTGAAAGGAATAAGCACATTGTTTTAAAAAATAAAAGTAGCAAACATTATAGCTAATGCTAGATCTACAAAGTTTATTAAAATGTGAATAAAAGTTTCACATATTTATATAATTCAATTTATAGATGTGATGATAATATTGGATTAAACAATTAATTATGGAAACATGAAGACATAACATAGAAAACAGAATAAAATATAAATTCAAACTAAAATATTTTTCTTCCTTAAGATACATACATTAATAAAATAATATCCTTATATGTTAAGAAAATCATATTTCACTTTAATAATAATACAAAATCTTTTATCAAATATAAAATAAATAAACTATTTCATTATAGAAAACAAGTTTTACTAGATGATAAATTTAGCAAATAAAAAAGAAGTAAAAAGAAAAAGATGATGGGCTAAAGACTAAAGATAAAAGATGGAAGGTAAGGGACTAACAAAAGTTTAGTTTAGGGTGTTCGATAGGCTAGGTTTTACTTTATTTTAATAAGATTATATCTTTATTTATTAATTTTATTTAATTACTTCTAGAGTAGGGACCTTAGAACCTGTACCTTATGATACGCCTAAGAACTTAGTTCTTACTAGGGCTTACGGTAGCGAATTCGAACCAATAAGTCCTTCGAGATATCGAAGAAAGATAGGGTGAACTAGTATGAGAACTGACTAGAGTAGTTAACGTTAAGCTATTCAGAAAATATAAAACACCAACAAATACAACACAACTTGACACTTCACTTGATATGACTATAAGTTGATGTTAAGGTCCACTCGTCACTAATCCCGAGCTACTCAGTAAGATTAGATAAGAGTGTATGGGAAAATGGACTTAGAGAGGCTTGTCTCACAAGAATAGTATATTCAATGTATATATCTAAGATCAGATGATTATGGCTTATAAGAAGAATGGATTATTTATAGTAAGTCCTTAGGACAACATTATAAATAAAAAAATTACAAAAAGGTATATATAAAAAAGGAATTCTTAATATATACGGAAAAGGGTAAAAAGGACAAAAGACAATAAGAGAAAATCATACAATGTCAAGTGAAGAGAATAGATGGCAGTATGATACTAAATCCATACAAAGGGTTCTTTGAGCACAGCAGGCGAGAAGACTCAAGGTTTTGCGGTGATAAAGAAGCCAAGAAGTGGATGGATACCGTAAGAGTTGTGAGGAAGTCAGAAGAGAAGTACCTGGTCAGGAGTTAGCTGCATTTACTTGGCAGTTAAAAGTCCAATCACTTGACACAAAGTTTTCGGCCAAAATAAGGTCGGCATTGGTATACAATAACGAACAAAGCATAGTATAACCACCTGGAACTCCTAAAGAATTCAACCATCCTCCTTCAACATGCTATTTCTCATCGTCGGCAGGTTGACGAGAAAGAATCCTTCGGGTAAGAGACTAGAGGCCTTTGAGGTGTGCATAAGTGATTGGGCCAGTAGTTGATAACCCATCAGCTCTCCAGGGTTGTTGAAGATTTGCCTTCAAATCATGATCCCTATCGTCATCGGGCACTTAGAGAGTCAAATTGGCAACATTAAATGTGGTAGACATGTTGAAACCCTTGAGTAGTTCAACCTCATAAGCGTTATCATTAATGCGCCTAAGGACCCTATAAGGTCAATCTATTCTAGGAGATAGTTTATTCGTTCTCTTACTAAGGAAGCATTCCTTGATAAGATGGATCCAAACAAGGTCCCTAGTAATATAAACAACTCATCTCCTTCCGCGACTTCTCCTTTCCTTCTATCGGACTACAGTCTTGACCAATTGCTCAGCAATCTTCTAATGTAACCTCTAGAATTCCTCTACACGCTGTAGAATGGATTGACTTTCCCATTATGTAGTCAAACTGTTAATTAAATCTAATGGTAAGTTTGAGTTAAGTTCATAAACGACCTCAAATAGTGATGTTCCAATCGAGCTGTGAGTCAAGCAGTTGTAGGCAAATTCAATAACGGGTAAGCATAAATCCCAGTCATACGAATTCTTCCCAATAGCTATACGTAAGAGGCTATCGACGGTTTTGTTCATAACTTCAGTTTGGCCATCTATCTAGTGTCACGCCCTAAAGCGGCAGAGTCGTAACAGCCCCGTCGTGTAAACCATTCTAAGATAGAAGTTGGCCTTACAACCGCTATCTTAGACTTGATCTACACAAAGTGTCCATGACTAACCCGCTTTAAAGTAAACAATTTGTAATTTAAATAAATCATTTACCTAAGAAAGTGAGAAAATTTACATATATACACTATAATTCAGTTATTACATTATTTAAAAATAAAAAATTCTAAGATAAAAACTTAGACCTTAAGAATATATGTTTGTTTTTCAAATATTTTTCCTCACTCCTCAAGATCCAGCAATTGCTAGCTTCAGAGTAGTTGTATGCCGCTTCTTAGCCAGCACCTGCACGACGTCTATAGGGATGTGAGCAACCACAACTCAGTAAATTAAGATGGAAGACTTAAAACTATACCATAAACACAATTAGGTTATCAATCAACTTATTAGGTATAATGCATGCTCAAGCAAATGCCATCGCACGACGTTATTCGGCCCGTCATGAGATTAAAGAAATTGCGTCTACTCTAATCCGAGTTAAAGAGTTGCCATTAATACAACAGCTCACGACCAAACCCAGGCTTGTGCAATGGAGACATGGCTCCTCCCGTGACTACCTTCGAACCATTAACTTCACCCTCACCGCAACCTCTTCTCCTGTCACTTAGTTCGACTAAGGATGAAGAAGGGACCATTATGCAATCATACGCTATCCCTTTCGAAGAGGTCAGTATTTGACCAGAGAGTCCTAAGTTCCCCTAATGGGTTACCATGTAAGTTCAATTATGATTATAGGTCATATATTTGATTAGGTCCAGTTTAGGGTGATCAATCATTTTATACAAACCATACAATACAAGCCATAACAACAGACAGAATTATAGCATCACTCGTAATCAATTACATGTACACCACAGACTATCTAATAAGCACAACCAAGCATACTCTCAAGCCTTCAAAATACAACATCATATTAATCCCAACTTACCTCGACTCCTCACTCACTCACTTGAGGTTCGACTCGCTCAGGCTATCGCCGATCATCTCTATAACACAAATATGGTTTCAGTTTTTCATATAACTATTATAGGTTCGTTTTATCCTATAACGCTTATTGTTATGTTTTGTTTAGGGTTTAATATATCTAATTATCTAGGTCTTAAGTCTTTTACAATTATTCTAGGTTTGGGGTTAGGTTCGGGTTCGATTTCCGCATCAATTTTTAAATTAGATTCTAGTTCGATTTCTAAGTAATGTTTTATACCCGAACTCTAGAAACTTGTTTTTAACTCATAATGTGAAATTAATCACTTTACTTCTAGATATCCTTAATACAATAATTACTCTTAGTCAATATTTTATTATATCTAGTACACTTAAATCTTTAATAGTGTACCGAATTTACTCCTAATGTAAGAAATTTTTACATATTTCATATATTTACATAAATTCAAGTTTCCTATCAGATTTATTGTATACTTTTATTATTATCATAATATCAATTTTTATTCTAATATTTTCTATTTATTATATTTCTAATAATTGTGTATTATGTACTATTACTTATTATGTACATAATACACTTCTAATATTTTTATCACTCTAATTACTATCTCCCAACATCAATTATCATTTCAAAATGTCTAAATTTATCCTAAATTAGATTTTATTCCTAATTACCCTAATTTATAAAATTAGTTTAAAATTTATTATTTTTTCCTATTACTCATTTACTACATTATTAACCTAATAATTACATCTAACACCCTAAATGCTATAAGTATCATACTTCATCAGATTTCAACTAACTAAAACATACAATTATTCACTAAATCAGTAATTAACCATTTAATTACTTAATTAACCCTAAATTACTCATTTTATGCCTCATTTTAAGGCTTAAAAATTATCTAAAATTTTCGAAAATTAATTTTTGAAAACGGCCTTCATAGCACCGTTCTATATCATCTAAGTAGTCTACAAAAAAATTTTGAGTTCAAAACTATACTCCTAAAGTCATTTATTTCTAAATCGAAACATGCCCGGTTTTGCATGATTTCTTAAGGACCATATATCAACGTTCTTCCTGGTCAATTCAGTAAATGGCATAGCTATAGAACTGAAGTTCTGAATAAATCTCCGATAGAACAAAGCTAGACCACAGAAGCTCCTAACTTCAACAACACTAGTCAGTGTAGGCCACTCAAGAATAGCTCTGACTTTCTCGTCATCAACTCAAACTTCCTTTCCGAAAACAACATATCCAAGGAATACAACCTCGCTTTGACAGAGCACGCATTTCTTCAGGTTATCGAATAATCTCTCAATGCGGAGTATGTTGAACACCAATCTTAAATGCTAGACATAAGTGATGAGGTCGATACTGTAGACTAGAATATCATCAAAATAAATCACAACGTATTTGCCGATCAATGTTTGGAGCATATGATTCATCAACCATATAACTGTACTCGGTGTATTAGTCAGACATCACCAACCATTTGAATAAACCATCCCTTGTCTTGAAGGCCATCTTCCATTCATCCAGGTCTCATTCGTATTTGATGGTAGCTACTCTTTAGGTCAATCTTAGAAAAGACGCAAGTGCCATGTAACTTATTAAGCATATCATCAAGCCGCGAGATCAGGTATCAGTATTTAATAGTAATCTTATTAATGGCTTGGTTGCCAATGCACATGCACTACATTCCATCCTTTTTCGACATGAGCACAATTGGTACGGTACAAGGGCTCATACTCCCACAAATATATCCACGATCTACCAATTCATCCACCTATTTCTTCAATTCAGCTGCCTGCTCTGGATTGAGCCTGTAAGCAGGTTGGTTTGGTAAGGCAGCTCTTGGTTAAAAATCAATGTAATGCTCAATACCTCTCAAGAGAGGTAAACCTTTCATCATCTCAGCAAGAAATAGGTCAACAAAGTCTTGAAGTAGCTACTGCACTTCAGTAGATAAGTTATCGACTTCTCTAACCTCCAAGAGTCTCCTAGATAAGAGGAGCACAAAGTTGTCGGCCCTAAGTTCTTGGGCAAATTGAGCTCGGGGAAATCACTAAGGACTTTCGCTGCAGTAATTTAGCAACCTTCTCTTAGGCTTCTTGTACTTTCTTAAGACTCATGGGTGTTAATATAATTTTCTTCCCATCCTTCTGGAACATATAGGTGTTCTTATACTCATCGTGTAACACTCTCAAATCAAATAGCCAAGGTCGATCGAATAATAAGTGAGATGCACACATGGGAAAAACATCATACAGCACCTCGTCCCTATACCTATCACCAATGGTAACCGGTACTCTAACTTACTCGGCAATATGTAGTCCTCCTTCCTCATTCAGCTAGTGAATCTTATACAACTTGGGGTGTAGAAGGGTTGGCAATTTCATGACCTTAACTACCCTTTTGTACTATGACATTGGTACAATTCACTCCGTCAATAATCAAGGCATATAGCTTGTCATTTACTCAGCAATTTGTATGGAAAAGGTTTTCCCTTTACTCATTTTCATTAGCCACAAAAATACTGAGAGATCAACAAATGACAAAACAATACTCGATACTACCCTTAAGTGGTGTCTCAGCATTGAGATGCTCTTGAAACTCTTCCAGCATCTAATCAACTCCCATTTGTTCCTTTCCTTTGCTCGTACTCTCTAATTTAAACTGAAGCTTATCTCCCTTTATAGTTATGACTCGGCAATTTGGACATTGACTAGCCACATATCTATAATCAAGACATTTAAAGCATTTGATTTCTTGAGGTTTTCTTCCTAAGCTCTGACTTTGGTCTCTTCGAGCCACAAGTTCATCGGTCTTGCTTTTACCTCGGCATTCTTCTAATCGGCTCAGCATAGGCCTTCGACATTCTACTTCAGAACTATTTAATGCCCGGTCATTCCCTGGTTGGCTCGATATGCTGCCCTTATTCGATAGCATGGGTCGATCGCTTGGCACTAGACTAATCTGGTTCCACCTTTGCCTTTCAACTCTTTGGGCCACCTAGATGGTTTCATCTAGAGTTATAAGGTTCTGTAACTTTACGATGTTACCAATCTCAGTTTATAACCTAGAGATGAACCATACTATAGTTCGTGTCTCAAGTTCGTCGACATCATATTAGATCATGAGCAATTGAAACTCTCGGACATAGTCATCTACTGATTTGTTACCTTGCCTCAAGTCTTGAAGCCGTCTAAAAGTGTCTTATTCCTAGTGTTCAAGAGCGAACCTACTTATCAGGACTCTCTTCATTTCGTTTCATATCCTGACTTCTCGTCTGGCTTTCATGCATACATTCTGTAACTTCTTCCATTACATTGCCATATATCCAGAAAATTCCAATGCAGCCACTTGAATGCGAACAACGTCTTCATAATCATAAAAATTAAATATTTTTCAATCTTCTCCTTGCAGTCTAAATAGTCATAAGCTCTACCAGACCCGTTGAAGCTCGAAATCTGTACCTTGAGGTGTTTGGCTCTCTTATGAGATTTAAGCTTACGTTCATCAATCCCAACATATTGTTCATCTTCTTTGTCATACTTTTCTACTTCATCTAACTCCAATTTCCTTCTCACCATTCTATCAACACGACAGGGTAGTGCTTGGTTCATAGGAAAGATTTCTAGTGCTCGTTCATTCATCTGTCTTCTCGGCCTTTCTCCCATCTCTTGGCCCTATTCAATAACTCTTTAATGCGGCCCAGTCTTTAGAACTCTTTATACCGAAGCAGCTAAATTGGCCACTATAGCAATAATGTCTTATATCTACTCATCAACAGTACGCGGTGTTTGTTAGGTCACATGACCATGATCTAGAGCATTATTCTCAGCATTGTTAATTTCTCCTTAAACACTAGGATTCAACATTCTTACAACGAGGTTTTGAAAGTTTTGAAAGTACTCTCTACATAAGAAATCCTTACACACACACAAATACCATACAGCTCTCGATCTTAACCTCAAGCTTGGATACCAGGATTATATGATGTGCTTAGGAGCTCAGTAATCACTAAAGCTTATAATAGTAAATTCAAATCAACAGGTCTTTCGAGATATCGAAAAAAGTTAAGGTAAACTAATTTGAGAACTGACTAGAGTAGCTAACATGAAGCTACTTGAAGGATATAACACACTAACGAACACAATATAACTTGACACTTCACTTGATATGTTACACAAATTAAAGTCAAGGTCCACCCGCCACTCATCCTAAGCTACTTGGCAAGATTAAATAAGAGTATATAGGAAAATGGACTTGGAGAGGCTTGTCTTAGAAGAACAGTATATTATATCTAAGATCAAATGATTCTGGCCTATAAGGAAAAGGGATTATTTATAGAAAGTCCCTAGAGTAAGATTATAAATAAAGAAATTACAAGAAGGTATATATAAAAAGGGAATTCCTAATATATACGAAAAGGAATAAAAGGGACAAAAGACAAAAAGGGGAAATCATACAATATCAGGTGAAGAGGATAGGTGGTAGTGCAATATTAGATCCATACAAAGGGTTCTCTAAGCATAGCAAATGAGAAGACTTAAGGTGTTGCAGCGACAAAGAAGCTGAGAAATGGAAGGATATCGTGAGAGTTGGGAGGAGGCAAGAAGAGAAGTACCCGGCCAGGAGCTAGCCGCATTTACTTGGTAGAAGACTTTTGGCAGTTGAAAGTCCAATCATTCGACACAAAGCTCTCAGCCAAAGGAAGGTCAGCGTTGGTACATGATAACGAACAGAGTATAGTATAACGACTCGGAGCTCCCAAGAAATTTAGCCATCCTCCTTCAACATACTATTTCTCGTTGTCAACAGGTTGATGAGAAAGAATCCTTCAAGTAAGGAATTGGAGGCCTCTGAAGAGTGTGCGAGTGATTAGGCTGGTAGTTAGTAACCCATCACCTTATATGCTTAAAGTATATGTTCCATGGTAGGTGTATAGTACCTTGACTTTTTAGCTATACCTTACCTTATAAAAATAGTTTTCAAAAAATTACTACCTTAAACCTATCATGTGGCTTTAGTTACTTATCGAGAACCTATCTAGTTGAGTAAGGTTCGGGTGGGTACCTTATACGATAGGGTTACCCACTAACCCCTAGCATTAATTCATCAGGCATCCTTTTTATCCATTTTGTGAATGCAATATCCCTTGTACGCGTATTGTAAACATGAATCTACTAGTAATGGTCTCTTAATTTTATTTTTTATTTTATCCAATTAACATAAAATGTCACACCCTGAACAAAAGTCATAACAGTCCCGTCATGTAAACTAATCTAAGATAGAAGCTGACCTCATAGTTGCTATCGTAGATACAATTCACACAAGGAGTATAACTCAACCAGCTTAAAACGTTTGTTCTGAAACCTATTAATAACCAAACCTGTAGTAGAGTTTTTACAAAATACCTATTCTATACAACCTACTATTTAGTACCATAACAGTATTTATACAAACGTTTTACATCCAAAGGTAAAGTTTACAATCGGAGTTTATCAAAAACCACAAGTTTTGTAGTCTATATACAATAAGTTAGGGAACTAATGGGCTCCTAGGGAATTCCCAATTAATTTCCTCAAAACTTAAAGACAAAGGCAAAAGCTCAGGTTTAGTTGATTCCTCGATCCTCACTTTTCCAAACAGGAGCATACTAACCTGGGAATGGTGGTACCTTAACATCTTGTCCTTACTCAACACCTGCAAAAGAGTCTATAGGGATGTGAGCACAACTAACTCAATAAGTGAGATGGAGTCAAAAGAGTACTGTACAATCACAAATAAGGTTAATAATTATGATGAAGTGTAATGCAATCACACAAATAAAACATTGCAAAGTATTATCCGGTCCACTGTGAGGTTAGAGAAATTACATCCGCTCCAATCTGAATTGAGGATTTTCATCACAACTCAAGTTAAACCAGACCCGAGCTTATGCAATAAAGAACACCCTCCTCCCATGACTGCTTTCAAACCATGGCCACCAACCTTGCCGCGACCTCCTCGCCTATCACTTAGTTCAACTAAGGATGGGGAAAGGACCATTTCAGCTATCCTCATCGAAGGAAGTCGATATTTGGCCTAACACTCTTAATCGTTTCCCCTAATGGGTGTTATGCATGTCCAGTTTCATTTTAGTTAAATAAACATTAGTTTTAATTAGGGGTGACCAACAAGTTTACACAATACAGAATCCATGAAAATATGCAGAACAACACACCAAAGAGTTGAACTCCTGTCACAACCGAGTATCATCCACACACATAGCATGCGCACAATCATCTAATTACAAACACAACCAGAAGTACTCTTGGGTCTCCGAATACTTTAAATAGTATCTAAACAAGCGATCAAGCTACAATCTCAACTTACTTGTTTAGATGTTCGCTATTGCTAACTTGAATCATCAACCATCTTTGTATTGGAAGGTCCTAATTACACAAAAGACCTAACTTCAGTTTTTGTAATAATTACCAAAACATTAAGGTTCAATCTAAAATATATATATACACTATTTTCATAATATCTAGTCATGTTATCACTATATATCAAATTAAATTATTATTTGTTAATACTGTACATCATATATACTATTACATATTATATATCGTTTCAATCGTATCGAAACGTACTTTTAAATTATTAATTCACATTTTAATTCCGGTAAGATCACCGAAATGTGTACATTCTTGAATATGATAAAGTTATAGGTTAAATTATTTAAGGTTGTCCGATTTTAATAAAATTAGTATCATTAGGTTCGTACAGACCTAATGACACATTTTACGAGTCCTATTTCTAGAGACTGCTTTTAACGGATAGTTTGAGTTTTTAATACAGTTATACATAATTATATAAATATGATCGTGTTATACGTAATTTACGTTATTAAATTGTATTTTATCTTATTTGTCTATATATTATTACAATATAAGTATTATCCAATTCTAATATACCTAAAATGTATCCCGATTAGAAAATATTAATAAATATAATAAAAATATCCATTTAATCCAATCTGATCAGCAATCCTATATATAGTTTTTATTTAGCTATTTAATTCATTTTAGCTTATTAATATTACAAATACACCTCGACTTGTAAATTAAGCTACTTTACTTAGTAAATTTATAATAAATAGTTCGGGTTAACAAATAATTCTCCAAAAATTTCTATAGACTCCTAAAAATATAGGGGATTCAGTTATCACCTAGTTTCAAGTTTCTAACCTGTTGCTTATATATTCATATTGATGATTTTACCCCTAAATTATCATAATTACCCAAGTATGATTCTTTTAGCACCAAATTAATTTTAATCTGACTCAATACTACTATTATTTATTATAGATTAATACATGTCCATTTCATCAATTAATTTCATAATTTCTTATTAAATTTACAATTTCAACCTATTTTCGAGCTATTTTCAAGCCTAAAAATGCAATAAATATTAAAAATGTTCAAATCAAAATTCGGGCTACATAGAAATTATCTATATATCATATACATCCTACACAAAAATTTTCAGCTAGGAACAACATCATTTAGTACATTTATTTTACAAATATAAATTCGGGTGAATAGTAGATTTCTTAATAAAGTATATTAAATATTACGAATTTTTCAAAAATAAAAATATCACATAAAATCATGTTTAAAATAACCTATGTACTATTTTTTTCATAATTTTCTAGGTGGATTTAGTAATTTTTAAAAATTATTAAAAAAATAAGGCAAGAATTTGACCTTACTGTTCTTGGTATCTCCGGCAGCCGTGGGGTAAGGGGGGTATGTCAGAACACCGAGACGCTAGGGGTACTCCTTAGTGGTGAAGTAGCATAATAGCAGATCAAAAGACATTCTAGGAACTAGCTTAACTCAGTAATTGCTCTGTTTTTCCTATTTTCTTTTCTATTTTCTACTAATTTTTCTTTCTGTTGTTTCTGGTTTCAAAAGATGTAAAATGATGTTGTTTAATAGATTTATAGTGGTTTAGGGAAGTTTCATTTTTCTTTATTTTTTATAATTTTTTTCTTGCTTTTTCCTCCATTAATTGCAAGTAGGAGATGTCATTTGTTTGTAGATTCACCTTTTAATTCAGCAATTGTCCAATTTTGATGATTTCTAGCAATTTCCAGACTTAAATCAGCAATTGGAAGGTTTTTGAATAATATTTTGCAATTATTTAGGTATTTTGAGTATATTTTATTAATACTTAATTATTTACTTAATATACGAGTATATATCCCTTGTAAATATCACGCGTAATATATAACTATACTCATATAGTTAAGTTTCTAACATATCTTTTATTTTTAGGATATGTTCTAAAGTTAATTTTATGATTTCAACAAAATATATATATAATTGTATAATTTAGGATTAATTTACGAGTATAATTATTATTTATAATGGGTATACTCATAAAATTACGTATATTTTTATATAGTAAATTCTATTATATTATTTCATTTTATAGCTTAATTAACTTATCTCTAAGTTCTCGTTGTAATCTAAGTTTGATTTTAGAAGTTCCAAATATTTTAGTGCTATATTAAATATTCCTACTTTTAAGAGTAAAATTAAGATTTTGGGTAATTATTTCTAAAATCTAACTTCACTATAATATGTCAACTAACTTTTTTATTCCAGTCGTAAAGTTTGGGACTCAATCGGGTAAATTTCCCTAAAAACCTTAAATCAAAACTCGGTTATCCTAAACTCAATTTTGGGAGCTTACATAAAATTATTGTAAAATCACAAATAACTTCTATTTTTAAAAGTAGTTGTCATTATTTTATACGATAAATTTGTCAAAATCTATCAATTTCTCTTCTTTTCAATAATTTCTCTCTCCCCTTATTCTCTCTCTCTCTCATATCAATATAATATTATATACATATTATCACATATTTATAATTTATTCTAACAATTATAATTTTCTTTATCTTTATACATTCTTAGTTCAATAATTATTTTATATTTTAAGTCGTTACTATATTTAATTTTCACATACACATTGTAGGTGCAGCTATGCTAATCCATATAAATATGGGTTTAATTTTGTAATATTACAAGCAGAAGACATGCTTGTGTTATGTGTGTAAAAAAATATATAAATAATTTGAACTCCATAAGATATAAAAATACCAATAATACATGTTAGTAAAATCAAAATTATAATTTTTTTTTAAATAAATGTCCTTTATGCTATAGCAAATACAAATAAAATAAAAAGTATAATGAATTTTCTAAAGCAATATTGGACAATTAAAATAATAGATAAATAAAATAATAGTAACCATATAAGTAAATATGATAGAAAATTATAACTATATAGTTAAAAAGATTTGTAAATAATAAGAGATAATAGAGAAGTTTTTAGGACATATTTAACTTCTTTTGGTAATAATCATATATGAATATATTTAACTGTTAATACCAAACTAATAGTTACAGACAATTAGAAAAGAAAAAAAAAAAAAGCTTTCTTTAATATAATAGATGTTGAAAAATTACTTTCTATATACTTTGAACAGCAAAGGATCTCCCCACTTTAATATTATGGATATTAGTGTTATCTTAATACAGCGGGATCTCACTTTTGGGCCAGCATTGGACTTCTATGCAGATATCGTTCTTCATATTACAACCCGGTTCACAATATTTAAAAATTATTATTTAACTAAAAATTGAATACATGACTCTTGTAAGAGCTAGTCTACCTCTTCCATATAAATTGATATAAACTGGCACTTCGATCCGATTGATTACATGCAATATTCATATTCAGTAGAGGGATCGATGTACAATCAAGTTCGAAGAACAGTACTTTCTTCCTCTTTTATATTCACATTCGGTATAGATTAATATGATACAATCTAGGTTACAAAACACAGCAAGAAATTGTAACTTGATGCTATGGTTTAGTTGAATTCCTAAACGACCCTGTCTATCGAGCAGACAACAACGTCATGGTGATTTCATTAACGGATTCGAATTGACTTGAAGAGCTAGAGTCTTGAAGAGGTTTTCTCTCGATGTAGAAACCTGGTTCTTTAGGAGGAGGCAATGGAATCTCGCTTCCTAGCATTAGAACCACCGTCGACATCGGTGGCCTATCATCGGGACTCCGTTGCACGCATAAAAGCCCAATGTGGATTGATCTCAAAACTTCATATTCGTTATGTGAGTTTCTGATCACTTCATCAAGCAATTCGATAGACCTGTCTTGCGAAAATAGCCACCAAGCCTGTCGACTTAACAACAAAGCATTAGTCGATGCTAATTTAATACGATGTTCGTGATATAGAAGTTTAAGCTGCTACAATGTGTTGTACTTCATACTTAATAGTGTCGAGACTTACATGTCCTAGAAGATTAAAATCATGGTGCATGTGGATGAAGCCTCTATTTCTCTTCCCGCTCACTATCTCCAGCAATAGAACACCAAAGCTGAAGACGTCAGATTTTATTGAATAGATGCCGTCAACCGCGTACTCGGGAGCCATATAGCCGCTGCATGTTAAAATTTGTATCAAGATCAGTATCAATTCAAAAGTAAGCATTGAGTTCAAAATACTGAGATGTGAAAAATCCTACTATGTCCCTGCCACTCTGCTAGTGTTCACTCTGCTCTCGTTTGCTCCAAAAGTTCTGGCAAGACCGAAATCTGATATTTTTGCATTCATATCCTTATCCAACAAAATATTTCCGGCTTTCAAGTCTCTGTGAATTATTCTCAGCCTGGAATCCTGATGAAGGTACAGAAGACCTCTAGCTATTCCCTTGATGATATTATACCGTGTACTCCAGTCAAGCAGCTTTTTCTGCTTTTCATCTGTCAAAATGGAAATCACGAGATTAGTTTAATCCCAGAGGCTTGACATTTCATTCTTTGTGATAAGTCATAAGCCAACAGCAATAGTACATCTAATCACGATTGTTCTGGAGCTTGTGCCCGATAATATAACAAACAAAAGATCGATCTTGGGTGTTAACAAACCATACCAAAGATAAATAAATCCAGGCTTTTATTTGCCATGTACTCGTAGACCAACATATAATCTTCATGAACGCAGCATCCCAAAAGCTTGACGAGGTTTCTGTGTTGAAGCTTGGCAACATATAGAACTTCATTTTTGAATTCGTGCATTCCTTGCCTTGAATTGCTTGAAAGCTTCTTCACTGCTATCTCTTGACCATTCTTAAGAATACCCTGCAAGAGCCATTAAGGTTTTATGATTATGTCAGTTACTACGGTATCAAATTGAGAGCGCTAGTATTTTAGGTATGGAAAAGGGTTTTGATTTTCTCAAGCATCTAATTGAACCTTCTTATGAGGGCAATGGTAACACCAATTCCTTCTATATCCTTAATATGAACATTATACTCCTACTTACAAAGTTGAATTGCCATTAGTTTGGGCTGCATTTACATACCTTGTAGACAGGCCCGAAACCTCCTTCTCCAATCTTATTTGCATTACAGAAGTCATCCGTAGCTATAGCTATCGTAGTCGAGTCAAAGAGTGGCAACTCTAGATCCTCCTCCCGGTACTCGGGGGTTTCAGGTCTTGCTGCGGAATTGCTTGCCTCAGCTCCTGAAAAACCATGTACTTAATTATTTTCCAGGAGAGCAGAAGCCATTTTTTTTTTTTTTTCTTTTCTTAAATATTCATGGCAATACACTAGCCTTATTCACATGCTTGATGCTATCTACGTCAGAAACATATGAATATGCACTGAATGAAAACTGAAATTGGACTTCCTAGACATGCTAGATGAACGATATGGGCCTGCATTTATACCGACTTGTCATGTCTTATTTCGATTATGATAGAACTCTTATGCACAGAGCCACTTTTAGAACATTGGCTTCAAGTCCTAAATTAAGGATGCTTAGTTGAGAGCAATACTAGAACACAATTTATAATAAGGTGTGTTATCCCAATGCCAACAATAATAGTTATTTGCATCTTTTGGGTCGTTACAATAAAATGTTGAGTATGCAAACTCCCCATATGACAATAAAAAAGTTTTATCATCCATTGATATGGCCAAGAAAATAAAGTGAAATACAGTTAAATGCAAACTTTGTGAATTTTCAACCAAGGAACTGATCCGGGTAAATAAACAAATTTACCTTGCTTGAGCAATCTCTTCCTCCTCCTCAGCAGAATATACAATGCTAAAACCAGGCCTAATAGAACTATCACTGCTGATGACAACACCGAACCGAGGATCACCTTCTCCTTCTTTGCAGAATCAAGTAGATCTGAGAATAGCAGTTGAAAAATAGAGAACTAAAAGTTAGAGCCAGGATATAGTAGCATTATCAACCCAAGATCAGTAAAGCTAAAAATTTAACAAGATTTCTTGCCTAAGTTAACCCCGTACCTGATTCAGATGCTGCCATTCTAATATGCAATTCTTGACCATACTCGTTGTATTCCCGGATGTCATTAAGTGGTCCAAACCAGAGCAAGCATCCCGTTCCTCCATTTGTTATGTACAAATTTGCATATGCTGTACACGAGCAATTTCTCCTGCAAGCTAACTCGCACTCTTTAAGATCCATGCTCTTGTTGTACCAGGATTGCCTTGTATCTGGCAATCGGATGCTAGAATACTTTACAAATATGTCGCTTCCACAATCCAAGGGAGCTCTCCTGACACAACCATTAGACCAATCAAGAATGTTCCATTCTTGGGGGGATGCCGGGACAAAACCTTTCAAGCATTTACATGGTGGAGAGTTGTTAATGTTGCAGGTGCCATAGCCACCACATAACGCATAAGTGTCACAATTATCTATTGGAGCAGTGAGATAGAGAAGCCAACTTTTAGTTCCATCAGTCCATGTGTAGCGTTGCACGATGCCAGTTGAACTAATAATTAGCCTGGAAACGACCGTTTTGTTGATGATCTCATAGTGGTAGTACATTTCCTCATCGGTTAGCACAAATTTGTAATCGTAGTATGGGTTCGGGCTCAAATTGGGAGTTCCGCTGAACCGAACCCCATTCCATGATCCTGCTCTATACTTGATGGAAGAACCCTGCATCAAAACAAGCTGAGGATATCCATAGGGATCAATTTGATACGTGAAGTCGCCAGCAGAAGGATCATCAGCTGCTTTCCATGATCTTATGACCCGGTCGAATCCTGAAGTCCTATTTCTTCCAAGCTTCATATCTGCAATAAGAGTATCAGTAGGATAATCAAAACTCTGCCATAGGAAACCATCCGAACTTCCTGACGCATCACGGATAACAAGATTCCCCGTGTCTAAAAGCTGAGCAACGGGGTTACTAACTGAAACGGACATGTTAGCCGACCAGATTTCACTTCCATTGCCATTTAGAAGGATCAAGCCTCGATTGCTAGTTACCTTCAGAACCCCTGATCTATCATCAAGGGATACATTTCTATTAGCAATCCAGACAGGTGTTACGGTAGGTATATTCTTGTACCAAATTGCTAGGTATCGTTTTTCAGGATTCCCTAAACCGTAGAATCCTAGTTCAAAGGTCCCTCCTGCAGATACCATGCTCTCTCCATCACTGATATTCTGGGTTGTACTTATGGTATCTAATGCTAATGAAAATTGTTTGACACACAAACAAGAACAATATAGAAATATGACATAGGACACCGTCTGCAATGTCCTCATGCTGCTTCAACAGGACAACCAGATTCCTTCAATCCAGTTGAACTATAAAACCGAGATTAGAAAAGAAAACCCATGTGAATTGTTAACATAAAGTTGAGGATTTTTTGGTTAGATACTTTGGCCATTAAGGGATTTTAGTATTATTTTGAACAACAACATATTGAAAAAACACAAAAGCGTGGAAGCTTTTCACATTAAACAACTTGATCATTTGGTCCCACTCAGGATAGTGCAGTCTTGATCACTATTGTTATTCTTTTATGACCAAATTGAGGTTGAGGACTTATCCTCTTATCATATTCAAATCAAATCAATATGCGCCCCGTTCCAGCAACCAATGGTTATTTAGGACGCGTTTGTCTCACGAAAACATTTTTAAGAGCATTTTTAGGATGTATTATATTATAAGCGATATCTTTAAGATAACCCTTAAATAGTAAATATTGAACATGTTCGCTAAGTTAATTTTCAAAATCAGTCGATTACGGGTCTAAATACAGTACATCAATAAACCCTAACCAATCCATTTGCAATCTTGTTTATCAATTCATCCAAGAGTTGGATACACAAACAAATATCTTCATCCCCAATATCATTTTAGGTATTACCCAAAAAAAAAAAAAAAGAGAGGTCATTTTCGGATTACAATAAGCAGATTGTCTACATCTCCTAATGTAATAGTCGGTTGATTAGTATTTAACATAGAATAAATTGCTAGGAAAGTTTAAGACAAACTTGTATGTAGCCTGCAGGTCTTTAAAAAAAAAAGAAAAAAATTGATAATGACATAAGTAAATGGTCCGATTATACCATCTTTATCATGAAATAACCAAAAATAAATAAATAAAAAGGTCTACTGTAGGATTGGAATACTAGTTTATTGTTTATGTATCTTCTGGAATGCAATTTTCTTTTACTTTTATTTTCAAATGGAAACCATTGACTTGGGGGTCATGGCCTCGATCGAAGCAGCCAATTAAATTTGTTTCGAGCAGCAGCGATTATTGAATTAAAATGCACAAATCAAACGTGTCCACACAACGAAGACATCCCAGTAGACTTCTTAGAGGATTAGATTCAAGGAATAAGAATGTGGCGTCCGTCAGGACACTGGGGAATAGTCAAAGATGGACAGGGAAAGTAAGGAATGAGTTGTTCAATTCTACTATCCCATAGACATAGACTCACCAGTTATTGTTTTCCCCAGTGAGAAATCTTCTTTAGTTGATGTATTAATACCGAAGTTACGTGCTACTAGCACATCTTGCGTTTGAATCAGTAATAGTAACGGTGGATAAACACAAATAATATATGGGCATATGAATAGTTTTTTAAAATACTATTATTTATATTTACAAGTGTTAGAATTTTATGTATATTTACTCACTTATATTCCATTCATATAACAAATTAGTATTATTAAAGCTTTTCATATTAAAGAATATAATAGTGCTTTTCTTTTAAAACCTCTCTATCGATCTACATATATAAATATATATATATATATATACTTAACGTCGGTACATCCACGTTGTATGTGTAATTTTTTTTTTACATCTAATAAAAAAATAAATATATATTTATTTCAAACTTATAATAAAATATTTTGTATTCATTATTACAAATTTTATTTTTAATTTATCTATATAATTTATAATGATTTCTTTCAAACAAATCATATAAATGAAAAAAATTATAGAAATTATGAAAAAAAAATTGGTTTTATTGAAAATTGTAAAAGAAAAGAAATAAAAAAGTGATAGAGAGAAGAAGGGAGGGAGAGAAAAAAATAGAGTACAGTTTTAGAGAATGGGAAAAAAAAGATTATATACAATTTTATTTATAATATAAATTATATATAATTTTATAATATTATTTTAATATTGATTTTTCTATTCAATAATATTTTATATTGGTTTAAATCGTAATTTTAATTATGGCGGTTACGTAAGCTTTTAAAGACTTTAATAATATAGATATAAATATATATATATATATATGTAACGTGATATATTATGTAGAGTACTAAAGGGTTGATTATGATAAATAAAAATTTTATAAGACACTTAGGAAAAAAACTCTTGCGTATCAATTTTTTATTTCTTTGAAAAATAGGGCCCGGGATCGATCGGATGAACAAACGGAGAATGAGTAAGAAAAGGATGAAAATGAGTAATTGAGGGCTTGATTGTGGCTTTGAATCAAAATCAACGGGAGAAAGATAAATGATGACCCTTGACGATGGGTATCAAAGAAACCTCGCATGAACAGCGCGAGATTGGACCTTAATTAGAAAAGCTTCGAAAGTCAAGATAATTAGGAGCTCACATTTCTAAATTTGAACTCTAACTTGCTCACACTTCACTTCTGCTTTTTCCCTTTTTTCTTCTTCTTCTTCATTTTTTTTTTTTTTTAAGACTTGAACTGTTACATCGAAAATTACTGCATGGTTTTCGAATGGGCCACTGGGTCGGGCTAAATATGTTTGGGCTTTTATTGTAATTAGTTTTTAGAATTTATAAAATACTAGTTAAAGCTCCGTGTTATACACATATTTTATTTTAAATTATATGAAATATTGAAGAAAATAATAGATTTACTAAAATAATTACCATAATCAACTTTTTAAGCAAACTATGCTCGTAAAGTTAATACAAATATGGTGTAAATACTATTGCTTTGTTATATAAATATATATTACATGTAGGCTTTATATCATTATTAATTGTGTTTTACATATATAAATACTGCAACTTATTATACAAGGACTGCAACTCTATAAGTACCTTTCTGCATGAAGTATACATCCCTTGACATGTAATTAAAGGAAAACAAATTAAGTTAGTGAAAAGGTTTAATTGACAAAGTGAAAAATAATAAATGGCTAAAAAGTATTACTAATGGAAAGTTACAAATAACTAAAAAAAAAAAAAACTTCCAAAACTATGTTTGAAAAAAATTGAAAATGATCGTGGAGTAATTACCAAAATTTAAAATCGAAGACATAGGGTTAAAAAAAGTAATACCAAAAAAGGAACCATGACAATAGAGTTTATAAAATTATATGTTATGATAGATTTAATGGATTAAAAAAAATGAAAAAAAGAAAGAAAGAAAAGAACAAGAAGAAGAAATGGTGTTTGTGAACAAATGCTAGAAGGTTATAAAAGGTTCTAGATTTTTCTTTTCATACTAGACCATGAGGAAGCTATTATATATTCCTGTATAACTATTGTTTCACAAAATATAAATAAAAAAAGGAAGAAAATTATTTTCCCCGATAGGTTGTACTCAGCCATTGTTGTTTGATCATTTGGCAAAATCAAGAGACTCTACATTTGGAGCTCTCTATTTGTTCTTGTTCGTTACTTTTTTATTGCCATTATGATTTCCAATTAGACTAATTCATTTACGCATCTTCATCACTAACTTCTATTATGATTCATACTGCTTTGAACATTATATCTCTATCAATCATTATTTATCAAATTATCTATCAAAATTATATAAAACCACATCAGATATCAATTTGAGTATAGAAACCCAAGTTCTTCTAGCGAATGGATAAACAAAAGAATTCATAGGTTATGGATGCCGTTGCTTTATACCCAAAACTTGCACATGATTTGATACCACAGTTTGGAATAAAAATAGTATATAATAATACAATAAAGGAGGTATAAGGTATAAGATGGTGAGAGAAAAAAGTGTGTAATAACATTTAAAAGGAGATGATAGGCTGGAGGATGGATAGCTTGCATACCCTTTCTCCATGTAATGCAAAGATTAAGATCAGATGAAAAAAAAAAAAAAACTAAAGTCAGATATTGGACTTGATAGAGATAAAAAGCCTCTTGGTTTTGTTGATAAATATAAACTTTTATATCCAACCGATTAAGATAAGGGAACCCTAAAGGGATGGCAAGTAGTAAAACCACGATGATCAATAGGAAGTAAATTACAAAAAACGACAACAGCAAGATAGGGGAGACACTTCTTAAAGACAAGAACGAGGTTGACTCGAAGAAAGCACGCTTGAACAAACATAAAACTTATGATTTTTGGGAGAGTAACATTGATATCCTTTTTGATTATCAGGGTAGTAAAGAAAATGCAATCAATCAATCATATCAAACTTTTTAGTGGTAAGAACCATGATCGAGTATTCGAGGCTATACTCATAAAATTTATAGTCATAAAATTTATAGCAATCGAACAAACCGTTCGATCCAATCAAAATTTTACGACGAAACTAGGAATATTAGTAAAAATGATTTCATAAGTTTGGATTTAGGAAAATAAAGAATAAAATAATTGATTATTATAATATTGAATTATATGTAAATTTCTTGTTATTTATTAAAACTAGGAATATTAGTAAAAATGATTTCATGAGTTTGGATTTAGAAAAATAAAGAATAAAATAATTGATTATTATAATATTGAATTATATGTAAATTTCTTGTTATTTATCGAAAATATATAAAATAAGTTTTGATAACTAACGAATCAATTTAAATAAATTATATGTATACTAAAAATCATAAAATAATATAAATAATATTTATTAGTATTTATTTGTACCATATATGAATTTATATGTAAGTATGCGAAATTACTTAAAATACACGAAATATGTCAAAATAATACTAATTAATTAAAAAATCATAATTAATTAAGAAAAAATCAAGAAAAATATAAAAAAATGGGGAAATGTCCAAAAGTGGGGTATGACGACCTAAAAATTAAAGAAGGAAATTAACCAATTAAATTTAGCTAAATAAAAAGTCAAAAAGAAGAAGAAATAAAGTAAATGTCACTTTAAATTAATAAAAAAAAATCTATACAGCCCTATAAATACCTAAACTTGGAAAAAGCTCATTTTGTCTATTTAAAGAGTAGGAAAATTGAGAGAACTAAAAAAATAGGGGATTAGGGGTTTTTTTTCAAAATTAGAAAAAAAAAATCTATGTAATTAAAACTTATAAAGAGATCCCCAACCCGATGACCACTTGGGAGTGGATAGCCACCACTACATGGCACCTAAGCCAACCAATAATGCCGTGGTAACTGAAGTCACCAATGCTGGTGAGTTAAATTTTTCTTTCAATTTTAATTATTTTATTAAAAATATCAAATAGTTGTAGAAAAATATATAATTTGGTATTCTAGGGTTTTTAAGTATATAGATTTAGGGAAAATTTTTATTTTCATGAATTGATGCATGGAAATATATTGTCATTAAGAAGTCTCACAAATCTAAGCTTTATTCGATTTAGAAATAAATGATTTTAAAAGTGTAGTTTTGAGCTTAAAATTTTTGTGTAAACTAATTAGGATATTTAAAACAATGCTATGAAAAGATTTTTCAAAAATCTATTTTTGGAAAACTTTAGATGACTTTTAAGCCTTAAAATAATGTATAAAATGGGTAATTTTTTGTTAATTAAGTAATTAAAGACATAATTACTGATTTAGTACATAATTATATGTTTTAGGATGTTGAAATCTAATGTAATATAATATTTATCGCATTTAGGGTGTTAGATGTAATTATTAGGGTATCATGTAGTATAAATATAATAGATAAAAATGGTATATTTTAAGTTAATTTTATAATTTAAGGTAATTAGATATAAATTCTGATTTGAGATAAATTTAGATATTTAAAATGTTATTTGATATTCAGAGATGATATTTGAAGTGATAAGGATATTAAATGTGTATATTAAGTACATATTAGGTGATAATATATAATATGTAAGTAAAAGAAATTGATGAGTAAGAAAATATTAGGTTAAAATTGATATTTTAATAATAATAGAAATATATAATAAATCTGGTAAGAAACTTAAATTTAGGTGTTTACATAAAATATGTAAAATTTTCTCACATCAAAAGTAAATTCGGTAGTTAAGTTAGGATAAGGATTATACTATAAAAATTAAAATATTAGTTAGGGGTTAAATATGATATTTAGGGTACCCAAAAATAATATAATTAATTTTACATTATGGGTTGAAATGAGTTTTTAGGATTTGTGTATAAAACCATACTTAAAAACTAAATTAGAACTTAGTTTACAAATTAATCTAGAAATTGAACCAAAACTTAAACTAAATCAAGAACAATTGTAAAAGACTTAAAAACCTAGATACTTAGGTTTATTAAACCCTAAACCAAAGATAACAATAAGCATAGTAAGATAAAATCAATCTATAGCAATTATGTGGAAAACTAAAATAATAGTTGTAAGCCCCAACACTAGCTATTCGAGGTTTCAATTGATTGAAAGACCCGATTAAGCCTATATTATAAAGTAAAGCTAGAAATATTAGGAACATGATCCCGTAAGTTTAAATTTAAGAAAATAAGCAATAAAATAAAAGAATATAAAAATTCCAAATTTTAAGTATATAACTCGTTATTTTTTGAAAATGCGTAAAATGCATTCCGATAATTAACGAATCACTCGAAATAAATTATATGTATACTAAAAATCATAAAATACTCTAAATAATATTTAGGAATATTTATTTGTACTATATATGAATTTACATGTATGTAAAAATACGTGTAATAGCTTAAAATACGTGTAATGTTCTAAAATCATACTAAATCATTAAAAAAAAATTCATAATTAATTAATGAAAAATAAAGAAAAATAAGGAAAAATAAGGAATGATCCAGATATAGGTCGTGGAAGCTGGGAAAAATAAGAAAAAAATCGGCCAATTAAATTAAGATAACACAAAAGCCAAAAATTAAGAGATAAGGCAATTATTTTGTTCAATTTAATGCACAATAAATTCTATAAAGCTCTATAAATAGGGGAAAAAATTCAGAAGCTCATTTGGACAGTTAAAAATCAGAAAAAATTAGGGAGAGGTGAAAATTGGGAGAAAAACCAAAGAAAAAAAAAAAAGGAAAACTGTGTAGCTAGGGCTACAAAGGAGAACCTAGATCCGACAGGCGGCTAAGAGTGGACGGCCACCACCACCACATAGTGGTGGTAGCACCCAGGTGGGCCAACACACCCATGGCCACCAACGGTGGCCGGAGCCACCCAAATCGATGAGTTCGATTTCTAACCCAATTTTATGTAATTTTGTAGAAATAGTAAATATTATTAGAAAATTATGAATTTTGTTATTCTAGAATATTTTTGTATTTAATTTTTAGAAAAAATATTATTTTGATGAAAATATGTCTCGTGATATAGGGTCTTTAACAAATCGTACAAAATCGAATGTATTTCGGTTTAGAAATAAATGACCTTAAGAGTGTAGTTTTGAACCCAAAATTTTGGTGTAGATTACTTAGATGATATAGAATAGTTCTATGAAGCCCGTTTTCAAAAATTAATTTTCAAAAATTTTAGATAATTTTTAAGCCCTAAAATGAGGCATAAAATGGGTAATTTAGCATTAATTAAGTAATTAAATGGTTAATTACAGAGTTATGAATAAGTATGTGTTTTAGGATGTTGAAATCTGATGGAGTATGATACTTGTAGCATTTAAGGTGTTAGATGTAATTATTAGGTTAATTATGTAGTAAATGAGTAATAAGGAAAAATAATAAATTGTAAGTTAATTTTGTAAATTAGGGCAATTAGGTATAAAATCTGATTTAAGATGAATTTAGACATTTTAAAAGGATAATTGATGTTGGAAGATAGTAATTAGAGTAATAAAAATATTAGATGTGTATTATGTATATAATAGGTGATAATATATAATACATAATTATTAGAAATATAATAAATAGAAAATATTAGAATAAAAATTGATATTATGATAATAATAAAAATATATAATAAATCTGATAGGAAACATGAATTTATGTAATTATATGAAACATGTAAAAAAATTTTACATCAGGAGTGAATTCGGTACACTAATACGGATTTAAGTGTACCGGATAAAATAAAATACTGACTAGGAGTAATGATAATATTTAAGAGATCGAGAAGTAATGTGATTAATTTCACATTATGAGTTGAAACGAATTTTTAGGATTCGAGTATAAAACAATACTTAGAAATCGAACCAGAACCTAATTTAAAAAAATTGATGCGGAAACCGAACCCAAACCTAACCCTAAACCTAAAATAATTGTAAAAGACTTAAGACCTAGATAATTAGGTATATTAAACCCTAAATAAAACATAACAATAAGCGTTATAGGAGAAAATGAACCTATACTCATTATATGAAAAGTGAAACCACATTTATGTTGTAGAGATGATCAGCGATGGCCTGAGCAAGTCGAACCTCGAGTGAGTGAGCGAGCGAGGAGTCGAGGTAAGTTGGGATTAATACAATGTTGTATTTTGGGAGGCTTGAGATTATGCTTGGTTATACTTGTTAGATAGTTGGATGTGTCCATGTGCTTGATTATGGGTGATGCTATGATTCTGTTTGTTGCTCTGGCATATATTGTATGATTTGTATAAAATGATTTATCACCCTAAACTGGACTTAATCAAATATACGACCAGTAATCATAATCGAACATGCATGGCAATCCGTTAGGGGAACTTAGGACTTTCCGGCCAAATACCGACCCCTTCGGAAGGGATAGTGCAGGATTGCAATTGGTCCCTTCTTTATCCTTAGCCGAACTAAGTGACAGGAGAAGAGGTCGTGGCGAGGATGAAGTCAGTGGTTCGAAGGTAATTGCGAGAGGAACGAGATCTCCATTGCACAAGCCTAAGTTTAGTCATGAGCTATTGCATTAATGGCAACTTCTCAACTCGGATTAGAGCGAGCGCAATTTCTCTAATCTCACAACGGGCCGGATAACGTCGTGTGATAGCATTTGCTTGCACATGCATTGCACCTAATAAGTTGATTAAAAACCCTGTTGTGTTTGTGATATAGTTTTAAGTCCTCCATCCTAACTTACTGAGCTGTGATTACTCACATCCCTATAGATATTGTGCAGATGCTGGCTAAGAAGCGGCATATAAATACCCTGAAGCTAGCAACCGCTGGATCCTGGGGAGTGAGGAAAAACATTAAAGAATCAACACATATGTTATTACTTTTCATTTCTGAATAATGTAATAACTGAATTATAGTGAATATATATAAATTTCCTCACCTTCTTAGGTAAATGATTTATTTAAATTACAAACTGTTTACTTCAAAGTGGGTTAGTCGTGGACACCTTATGTAGATCAGGTCTAAGATAGCAGTTGTAAGGCCAATTTCTATCTTAAGATGGTTTACACAGCGGGGCTGTTACGACTTTACCGCTTCGGGGCGTAACAGTAATTAGACTTAATCACTATTGTTCCCTAAATCTACATACAATAAAACCTCAAAATAATAAATTTCATAATTTTCTGGGTAAAATAAATAATTTTAAGTAATTTTACAAAATAAAAGAAGATGTGGGACTCACCCATTCTGATGACTTTTGAGCCTCCAACACCGATTCAGGTATGTTAGCTCATCTAGGCGATGGGTTTGGAGTGGGGTTGGGGTGGTGGTGGTGGTGGTTCAGTTCCAAGTGATGGTGGTGATTCAGTTCCAAGTAATGGTGGTATGTAGGTTCGGCCTCTTTGCTCCCTTTACGCAATTTTGGGACAAATTTCTAAAAACCCTAATTTTTTTCTTCAAATTTCGGTGCTCTCAATTTTTCCAAACTTTGAACTATCCAAATGAGTTTTGTTTTCTTGCTATTTATAGAGCCTTGTAGTAATTATTATACATTAATTAGATATGACATTACTCAAATCTCTTCAATTTCGCCTTTTGTGTTGCTTGTTTTTTGTTGGTTAATTTTTCTTCTTTAATTCTTGACTTACCACGACCAAATCTAAGTCATTCCCTATTCTTTTGATTTTTTTTCTTAATTATTTAATAATTTTTTTTTATTATTTAATAAGTTTCTAGCTAATTTAAAGTAATTTAAGTAATTTCGCGTATTTTTATCTATACGTAAATACATGTGGGGTATAAGTAAACATTCCTAATTATTATTTAGGTCATTCTATAATTTTTAATATACATATAATCTATCTCTAGTAATTTATTAATTATTAGATTGCACTTTTCGTCTTTTCAATAATTAACAAGTATTATACTTAAAATTTAAAAACTTTATAGTCTCTTATTTTATTACATAATTTCTTAAATTCAAGTTTATGGAGTCATATTTTCTAATATTTCTATATATAGTTTATAATTTAAGTTTAATCAGATCCTTTAACCAATCGTCCTAAATTTTGTAACTAAGTTTGATCCTACGGTCACTTGGCTTAACTTTAGGGCTTACAAGCAGTGTCTCTATTACATAACCCTGGGTTTGGTCGTGAGCTATTACATTAAATGGAAACTCCTTAACTTAGATTAGAGCAGGTGAAATTTCTCTAATCTCACGATGAGCCAGACAACGTCATACAATAACATTTGCTTGAATATGCATTGCATCGAACTAAGTTGATTGATAACCCTACTTGTGTTTAATATATAATTTTAAGTCTCTATCCTAATTTATTGAACTGTAGTTACTCGCATCCCTATAGACATGGTTGTAAGTGCAAGCTAAGAAGTAGCCTATATTTACCTTGAAACTAACAAGTACTGGATCCTAAGAATTCCAGAAATACATCTGAAAAATAGATATATCTTTAAGGTCTTACCTTTTATTTTCAAATAATGTATTACTTAAGAAATATAGTATGATGAAACCTTGCAAACGTTATTTGTAAAACTTCAATCCCAGTGTACATATATATTTTTTCATTCGTTCTTAGATAAATAACTTATTTAATTTATCAATTATTTACTTCAAAATGGGTTAGTCATAGACACCTTGTATAAATCAAGTCATAAACACCTTGTATAAATCAAGTTTAAGATAGCGACTGAAAAGTCAGCTTCTACCCTAAAATGGTTTGTACAATAGAATTATTACGACTTTGTCGCTTTGATATGTAATATTATTGCTAATGGTGAAGACATAAAAAATCAAAGGTATAAGGATGCAAAGTAAGAAATGAATGGTTAGAAAAAATGAAGATGCTGGGGATTTGTCATACATTATATATGACATACTATTTATGAGAAAGTATGTTGTGAGAATTGCATTAACCCAAAAATGCTTAGGCACAATAATATGAACCAATAATGTTCTAGCAATTTTAATAAGATGTCACTTTTTATATTCACCAACTCCATCTTGTTGTGAAGTACAGGCACATGAAATTTGGTGAATAATATCATGCTTTTGCTTATGTGTTTAAAAGGAATTAGATATGTACCCTTTGGCATTGTCTATGCAAAAATACAAATGCAAAAATCAAATTAATTTTGAATTTTAGAATGAAACTCATATAACATATCAAATAACTCAAAATGAATTTCATTATAATCATGTCATTCTTGAATAATCATCAAAATATGCGACATAGTATCTCTAATCTAATGTAGGTCACCATACATTAGAATGAATGAAATGAAAAGTATCAACAATGACTCATTTTGGTTGTAAAGAATTTCTCCTTATATCTATGTCTCAACAACATAAAATAAGGGTTTCACTTATTATAAGACTTGACCAAACATCTCATGATACTTATTCATTGACTCTTAATGATGAGAATCAAACTACGTGACTTCTGACCTGCAGCCAAGCCTGAGAACTAAAAGGGTTGATACAACAAATCCTTATATTCCAACTAACCCCTACCGAGGCCAAGTACTTCCTTGTTGAGTCACCTTTAATGCCTTGTCGTATGACCGCCCATTATTCTGTGTTATGCCGAGTTGATGATTACTTTAATGCCAAACTGACCAATCACTCGGTATCATCCTTGTTGAGAAGCTAAGAGACAAAGAATCCAGACTAACTAAGTCATCCCTGCTCGGACAAGCCCACATGTTTGTACTTTTTGTCCACATCTCCTAACAACCTCACCAATTCAGCATCACTACGTGTACAGTATCGTATGAAGAATCTGTAACACCAATGATTATTTTCCTTGTATATTCATTTTTATCCTTTTGTATCATATACATTGCTTCTTGAGGAAATGTCCTTATTGTCTTTTTCTTTTTGGACAAGTTGCCCTAACTTACGGGTATAAATACCCTTGCACTTGTAGCTATAACTTATCAAATTACCTTCAATACACTTTAATACTTGCTTCTTTACATAAACATTGCTTGTTTACTCTTATCCTTTCCTTTAAGTAAAATTAGGTGGCGAGTAACCTCATTGGATCAATTCGTGCGTCGTATCAAATTGTGTTACGAGTCCTCGAAAGTTCCATTAATGTGTCATATCTTCTAAAGCTGTTTGTGAGTTTTTGCTTACTATTTCATTCGTTTTTGTCACTCTTTTCGTACCTTTCCCTATTAACCCTTTTTCGAGCTTTCTATAAGTTTGGACCCATCCAGCAACCTGTCTTATCTATTCTTGGTCACAGTTTGCAACATCTTAGTATAAGAGCAGAGGTTTTGTATAAGTTATAGTTAGTTCTTCTTGAGTCCCGTTATACTCTGTTTTGCTTATGTGAAACAAAACAAGTTACTATACTCATTTGACTGCTATGTTATTAGTTGTTCACTTTCTAAAGTATTTGTTTGAATTTTAAATCTGTGAGGAAAAATGATAAACCCAAATATGAATATTAGTGCTGGTGATGACAATAGAGTTGTGTACCATAGACGACAATCTCAAGGAACTCTTAGAAGTACTGACGAGAGAATTAATGAGGTAGCTAACTTTTTGGTAGATTTGACTCGAGTTATTCATGCCCTATCTTACTGACTTACTAAGGTTGCGCAAAACACTCCACAAGTTGCTCAACTTGTTAAAGGTCAAAACCCAGCTTAACTACTTTGAGGTAGAGGAGTTGACGGATGAGTAAGGCGAAGGATAGACCTAAGAGAGCTTGATGAGGAGGAAGAAGAGTATTTTGAAGAGGAACTTGTATAAGTCCCTAGAGCATCCGACCATGTGAATCTTCAAATTCTGAGTTTCAATGAATCTGAGAATGCTGATAAGTATCTGGATTGGGAAGAGAAGGTGGAGTATATATTTGATTACTATCAATATGAGGATTATAAGAAAGTAAAGACTGTTGCTGTTGAATTCTCCAAAGAGAAAGGTACTAAGAGATTAACACCTGACCTGAAATGAAGAGAGTATTCAGAAATAGACTTCGTACCGAAAATGTATCTTCAAGATACTTTCACTCGACTTCAGAGTTGAGAAAAGGAGGCCAAACTGTTGATGAGTATGTTCAAAAATTCCAAATACTTATGATAAGATGCGAAGTGGAGGAACCACCAACCCAAACAGTCTCAAGGTTTATTACTAGATTGAGAGGAGACATCCGAGATATTGTAGAGCTTCAATAATTTGACACAATGGATGAAGCTGTTAAGATTGTCCAACTAGTGAAAGGCAAAGAAGGAACCGAATAATGACTAGAATGCCAATTAGCCGACCAAGATAGGCAAGTCATCAAGTTTAGTCTAGTATCGAGCCGAATAGAAGAGTTGATGTCAGAGCCAAACAGAAAGGCTACCCTGAAGATGTAGTGCCGACCTGAACATCTGAGAAGGGGTAAGGGTATGGCAAGAAGACCAGCCAAATCAAGTGCTTTAAGTGTTAAAGGTTCAAAAATATAGTTTCTCAGTATCCGAACCGAAGGACAATGGTCATTAAGGGAGATATCCCAAAGTTAAAAGTAAAGAGTACAGATGAGGAACCCAAGGAGGAGGAGGTTCCTACCGAGAAAGAATTGATTGAGAAGGAGGTGTTTCCTAAGAACTTAGACTAGGTACTTATGGTTGTCCGGCACACTATGAGCATGGAACCCTCACAAGAGAAGGAGTAGAGAGAGAATTTGTTTCATTCCACCTGCAAGGTGAATGATTGGATGTATGCTCTCGTTGTAGATAATGGAAGTTACACCAATGTGGCATTGGCTAATCTTGTTTCAAAACTGAAGTTGCCGACTGTTGCATATCCTATGCCTTACAAATTGTACTGGTTGAGTAAGAAAGGAGCATTACATGTCACTCGGCAAATACTACTGCCAATCACTATAGGGAATTATTCTGACCAGATCCTCTGTGACGTATTGTCTATATGTACTTCTCATGTGTTGCTGAGTAGGTCATGGTTATTTGACAAGAGAGTTATACATGATGGCTACAGGAACACATATATGCTAGAAAGGGATAATTGGAAGATTACGCTGAATCTAATGCCACCAAGAGAAGTTCATAAGCTACAAATGAAACTTACTAGAGGATCGAAGAAAGCTCTAATGATGAGTAGAGCCGAGCTTCAAGAAGCCATCAATGTTGATGAGCTAACCTTATTGTTAGTTAGGCGACTATTGGAAATGAAAGAGTGGGGTGAGCTTCCCTAAGAAGTCAAAGAGTTGCTAGATGACTATGCTGACCTGTTCCTAGAACAGTTACCCAAAGGATTGCCTCCAACTTGAGGCATAGATTACTTCATTAACTTAGCACTCGGTGCTGCATTGTTAAATAAGCTAGCTTATTGGATGAATCTCGAACAAGCTTCTAAACTCCAACATCAAGTCAATGAGTTGTTGGAGAGAGGTTATGTGAGAGAGAGTCTTAGCCCTTGTATTGTGCTTGTACTTCTAGTGCCGAAGAAGGATGGAACTTAGCGTATATGTGTTGACAATCGAGTTGTGAACAAAATCATGATCAAATATAGGTATCTAATCCTAAGGCTATAAGACATGTTAAATGAGCTGAATGGAGTCAAGATTTTCAGCAAAATTGATCTTAAATTTAGCTACCATCAAATCCGCATGAGGTTAGGAGACGAGTGGAAGACTGAGTTTAAGACTCGACATGGACTTTGTGACTGGATGGTCAAGCCCTTTGGCTTATTAAATGCCTCGAGCACTTTCATAAGACAGATAAACCATGTATTGCAACATTTTATAAGAAAGTGTATCGTAGTGTACTTTGATAACATTTAGGTCTACAATGTCGACATGCTGAGTCATTGTGAACATCTTAGATCTGTCCTAGACATCCTCTATGCTAAGAGACTATTCAGTAACTTGAAGAAGTGTTCCTTTTGCTAGGAGGAAGTGGTATTCTTAGGGCATGTAGTCAATGGAGGAGACTTGCGAGTCGATGATGAGAAGATCAAAGCAATTGTTGAGTGACCTACTCTTACTACTTATACCGATGTAAGAAGTTTCTACGGACTGGCTTTGTTTTTTAGAAAGTTTATCGAAAATTTTAGCACCATCACTACACTACTTTCGAGCTTACAACGAAGAACGCTGACTTTTGATGGGGAGAAAGGGAGGAGAGGAGTTTTTTCGATGTAAAAGAAAGATTGAACTTCACCTTGGTGTTAATACTACCCAACTTCAACAAAATTTTTGAATTGGAATGCGACGCATCAGGTGTTAGAATAAGCGCTGTCTTGATGTAGGAAGGCCAACCAATTGCCTTCTACAATGAGAAGCTCTGAGGACCACGACTAAACTACTCCGTGTATAATAAGGAAATTTTGGCACTAGTCTAAACAATGTAAGTGTGGCAACATTACTTACTACGAAGAGAATTTGTCATATATATTAATCATGAATTACTGAGGTACCTCCGAAATCAAACCAAGTTATCAAAGCAGTGAGTGAGATGGGTTGAATTCCTCAAGGGGTTCAATTTTGTGATAAAATACAAGTAAGAAAAGAGCAACGTAGTTGTAGATACTCTTTCAAAGAGGCATGTGCTCTTATTAGAACTTGAGACCAAGCTATTTGGTTTTGCGAATATCAAAGAACAGTACTCTAAGAATCCACACTTTGAACCAATAATTTCACGATGTGTCAATGGAAGGATAGTGGACGAGTATTATGTGGAAGATGGCTATTTGTTCTGAAGAGGGAGACTATACGTACTAACTTATTCTCTATGGGAATTATTAATCAAGGAAGCCTACAATAGAGGGCTCTCTAAACACTTTAGAGAGAGGAAGACCTGTAAACTATTGAATGGCTGATTCTTTTGGCCAAGAATGCAAAGAGATGTGTACTAAGTTGTAGAAAGTTGTGTAGTATGCAAAAAGGCCAAGTGCCGAGCCGAATAAGGGAAAGTAATGCCCCTACCTGTTCTAATGAGGTCGTGGACTGAACTGAGTATGGATTTTGTCGTTGGATTGCCGCCAATTGCTCGAGGCAAAGATTTTGTAATGATAGTTGTTGATCAGTTTAGTATGATAACACACTTCGTGCGCTGCACTAAAACTAACGACATTTCAGCTATTACTTCTCTTTTCTTACAGGAGATTGTGCGGATACACGACGTGCCGAGGAGTGTAGTCTTCGATAGGAACCTAAAGTTCTTGAGCTATTTCTAGAAGACCTTATGACGTTGACTAGGAACCAAATTACTCTTCAGTATCTCATGTCAGCCTAAAAGTGATGGCCAAACAGAGGTGGTTAATCATACTTTGGGGTCACTACTCTAAGCTGCAGTAGGCAAGAACTTGGCTAATTGGGACATTTGCTTGCCAGTGGTTAAATTCACCTATAACCGAACCGTACATGATACCACTAAGCAAACTCCTTTCGAGGTGGTCTATGGATTTAATCCCGAGTTACCCCTCGACCACACTCTTGTACCAGCAACCGCGTAAGAGGACCTTGACGCCTTAGCCACGACACAATCTCTTCAGCACATCTCTGACAAGGTCACTCAGCATATCAACTAAGCTGCCAAAAGAATGCGAAAAAGGACCAAGGGTAGGTCGCCTAAACAATTTCAGCCAGGAGTCTTGGTATGGCTACACCTTAGCAAAGAACTGTTCCTAAACAAGAAGAAGAACAAATCATCTACAAAAGTAAAAGGGCCTTTCAGAATCCTCTAGAAAATTAGTCATAACGCTTATAAGTTGGAACTGCTTGAAGACTATGGGTTTTCTGACACCTTCAACATTACTGACCTCAGTCCATATCACCTTGACAGATAACTAAGTGAACATTATTCAGATTTGATCCTAAATCCAAAATAACGTAAAGGGAGTTATGAGAATCATGCTATGAGACCTCTAACCTACAGTTGAGCCTAAGAACTAGAAGAGTCAGCACGATGAATCCTTATATTCCATCCAACTCCTGCTGAGGCCAAGTACTTTCTTACCAAGTCACCTTTAATACCATGCTGCATGACCGCTCATTATTCTGTGTTATACCGAGTTGATGATTACTTTAATGTTGAACCGACCAATCACTTGGCATCATCCTTGCTAAGAAGGTAAGTGACAAAGAATTCGAATTAACTAAGCTATCCCTACTTTTACAAGCCCACTTATCCGTACTTTTTGTACACATCTCCTAACAACCTCACTAATTCAGCATTGCCACGTGTACAATATCGTATGAAGAATTTGTAACACTAATAATTATTTTCCTTATATATGCATTTTTACCCTCTTATATCATGTATGTTACTTCTTGAGGAAATGTCTTTATTGTCTTTTCCCTTTTAAGCAAGTTATTCTAACTTACAGGTATAAATACCCTTACACTTGTAACTGTAACTTATTAGATTACCTTCAATATACTTGAGTACTTTCTTCCTTGCATAAACACTGCTTGTTTACTCTCAGCGTCACTCTTATCTTTTTCTTGAAGTAAGATTAAGTAGCAAGTAACCTCATTGAACCAATTCGTAATGCATATCGAATTGTGTTGTGAGTCCTCGGAAGTTTCATTAATGCATCATATCCTCTATAACTGTTCGTAGGTTTTTGTTTACTGTTTTATTTGTCTTTGTTACTCTTTTCATACCTTTCCCTGTTAACCTTTTTTTGAGCTTTCTGCAAGTTTGAACTCATCTAGTAACCAGTCTTGTCTGTTCTTGTCAGCAACATACATCGGAGATTCACATGGTTCTATTTGGTTAATAATAGGATTGACATTGGAACTGAGACAAGACTATAGATTAGGATATAGACGATGAAGAATCTTCAAGGATGAATGACCAAACTTTTTTATTGTTCAAATAGGCTACCACCTACCAATTATGTATTATATTTTATGTATTTAATAAATTTTACAATAAAAATTTTTAATGGATTTTAGTCACAATTTGTATCCTAAATAATTACATATAGAAAATTTCAATTTATAAAACAAGAATTTGGATTTTATAAATTAATTGTCAAGCTTTAATTGAGTTTAAATAAAATACAAATTATAACTTTAATAATCAATAAGTATGAATTCAACATGGTTTAAATAAAAAAAAATTTACTTAGAAGAGTAACTAGATTAAAACTAGACCAAACTAAAAGAAATCACACTATCAAAATGAAAGTTCTAAATCGATTAATGGTCTATGTACACTTGAGCTAAAGTTGTTTTCCACCCAAAAGATTATGCTTCTCACCCCCATAAAATTGCATTCCTCCCCCACTTTATCATTTTTGTCTTCTTCTTCTTCTTCTTATTTGCTACTTTTTACAAAATATTCCTTTTTTTTAATTCTTTTATATTTTTTTTCTAATTTTTTGGGCTCTTCCTCATTCTTTCTCTCTTTTTTTTTTTTACCTTTTTAATTTCATCTTTTTTTTAACCCTTGACTAAAAAGGATATCCTAAACTAAAAATAAAAGATAAATGGATAGAAATTAAATGCCTATACTCACTAAAAGTAGCAACGCTCACAATGTCTATCCTCTTATAAGTAAGTTAAAGGCTATCTAAGCTATTCGATAAGGAAAACAAACATTAATTTTTTAAAATTGTTTTAGGTTGTTCAGCTAATTAAAGAAAAGATTAAAACTCGGAGTCCTAATGGTTTGGATCTACTTTGAAATTTACAAAGAGTCTAAAGCAAGAATAAATGAGATTTGGTAATTTAAATAAAAGAGAAAAGAAAAAAAGGGTGGATATGTAAGCATGATAACTTACATGCAGTTTCATACAATCGTATATTTAAAAAACTTTTGCTTGTATTATATTATATAGTCTATTTATTAAAACTTATAACATTTGAGAATATGTAAAATTATACATTAAATATTTTCTAGGCTCTTAGCTCCTTTGTCGTAGGAAGAAAGAAGACTTCCTCGAAAAAGATAAGCTTTCGAGAATAAATACTATGAATCTCCAATGTATGTTGCTGTTAGATTTTTCTTAAGAGACTTTTCTAAAGGTATCCTTGAAATAAGGATTCATTTGTATTTTGTATAACATTAACTAAATAGAGCAAATCTAAGTTCAAAGTGAGAGCAAGAGCTAGCTAGTAAATCAATAAAGAGGTACCCCAGATTTGAAGGCAAAAATAAATAGTTGGAACCATATAGCACACGACCAAAATTACACCGATTATGATATTTCATTTGGATTGACAAGATATAGGTATGAAATTTGTTACATGTCAACTTTTCGTTCATTATGTTTGGCCATTTAAAATTTTAAAAGTTGAATGTTGTCGTTGTTATTATTATTATATAAGTTTTTTTACAATTCTTAAACATGTCCACTATGAGTCTGCTTTCCTAACCTGTAACTGAAATTCCGCATCGACCGGCCCAAGTCCAAGACCCCAAGTCTACTGATGCAACTGAACGGCCCACTATATCAACCTGCCAAGAAAACAAAGTCTACGATAACATCGTTCTCTATTACCCCGGTCATTTTCACGATCATACTGTCCGTTATCCGATCTTCCAATTTTATATCGCATTAATTCCTATTGGACGATTTCATCGATACGACTTCAAAGTCTTCTGAGTCATTTGTTAATATATTTAAAACATAAATGTTTAATCTTTCCAAAATGGTAGTTTTCTTTAATAAAAGAAAAAAAATATTATTTTTATAACCTATTAACTTATCGCATGTTTAATATATATGAAATAAAATAAAAATAAAATTATAATTTTTTAAAAATAAAAATTCCTTATAATTATTTCAAGGTCTCGTTCTCATTGCTAGATAAGAAAATATATAGTATAAAAGAAAAAAAAGTTATTCCATTCATTTTATACAAAAATTATAATTCTCTACTCTTTTAATAATAATAATTTGATGAAATATAATTTCATAAAATAATCATTTCATAAACCAAATATATATATATATAAATCAATAGATAAAATATAACGATTCTATTTTATTCGTATGAAGTTAGCCATATCTATCATCAACTGGTATAAGCAGTACTATTGACTAATTAAAATAATATTAAACCGATGACATTTAATTGAATAAGGTAATATACCTTAAGGATTAATTTGGCCAATTCAATGTACCGTTATTAATTATCATCATAAAATATCCATAAAGTTCGGACAAGGAACATTTCACTTCTCTAGTCTTGTCTGTCGTCAATTTCCAACTTCCTAGAAAGTAGGCCGGCAGACCCAACTCATAACCCCGCGGTTTCGTCACTACCTCGAAGTTAGTTGTCTGTCGTCTTCCTCTTCTTAACTTGTCTAGTTGCCTCTCTCTTTCTCCGAAACTCTCCATAACCATAACCTTAACTCCCCAATATATATGCAAACACAAGCACACATAAATCCATATTCTCACAAACCCAAAGCATATCTATAAACAATATAAAAAGAAAATCAATATTTTCTACTAAGTCACTTACATATTACATCCTATATTTAACATGGCATCATCGTTGAATTTCCATGATTTCTTGCCTCTGATGGCTGAAAAACTAGGTGGGGATGGTCTCATCGGAGAATTATGTAATGGGTTCAATTTGTTAATGGATAAAGACAAAGGTATGATCACTTTCGGGAGCTTGAAGAAGAATTCGAGCCTTTTGGGATTGGATGGATTGAGTGATGATGATCTACGGTCCATGTTGAAGGAAGGTGATCTGGACGGTGATGGAGGGCTTAACCAAATGGAGTTTTGTGTTTTGATGTTTAGATTGAGTCCTGAGTTGATGGAAGATTCTGAACTTTTGTTGGAAGAAGCTCTTCAGCAGGAGCTTATTGATGAGGATGTGGAATTTGCTCTATGATCTTGTAATTGATGTTTATTATTTCTAAATATTTGATTGAGACTATTGAAAGTGTAATGAAATACCTGACTTGACTTCCAAATTTTTTTCCCCGTATTTCTATTTTGTTTTTTCGATTTAGTTTGATTTAAAAAGGCATGATATAATAGCAGATAAGAAAAGATAAATACCCGATATAAAACATATAGATTATTCATTTAGTTGGTTCTACTACTGGCCACTCTACATTAGATATGAAATCTAATAATTTCATTTTTTTTTTTCATGTAAAATTATATACTGATTATTAGATAATTGTGGATATGATGCAAATAGATGAAATTGATTTCCAATTGGCTTTTTGGTTTCTGTATTAACTCCACTTATTTTTTTATGCATGACTTGGCAAATCTAAAAATTATTGGAAAATATATTTAGGTGATTATAGATCATTTTTCTTTAATTTGAAATATTTAGAAATTCAATCAATTGCAACTACATTCACTTATCATGTTTAGATTTTTTGTGAAAGCACAAGTAGTTTGTAACTTTTTGCACTTTGATTTTCTATTTATCTATCTTTTTTAGACCCTCTAAAATATATGCATATGAAATAGAACTATGAATCTTCATATTTTTTATTTTTATACTTTCCCTTGGCAGATGATACAAACAATTCTAAATAAAATATTAATTTGCTAATTAACATCTTAAAGTATAATCAAATACAAATAAAAAAAAGTGATTCAGTTATTTCATCACTATGATATTATTTTAGCAAAAAAAAAAAAGGATAGTTATAAGGATAAATAAAATGTTCTATTAACGAATGTTCAAGGTACTAATTAACAAGTTTACAAAATATATGTCATCATTGATTTGATAATTGATATTTTTTATAAAAGAAATCGATGGATAGAAATATTAAATGCTTTTTTCTGGCTGTTAGCGAGAGCACATAGATCATCATTTTTTAAAGCGGAATGAATAGTCTTAAACGCGTCCATGGAGTTCAACCAATGAAATCCACATTCGGGGGTAATGGGCAAAAATGGGAATTGACTGGAGGATGTTGAATAAAATCTTAGGTCTATAGGAAATTTCTGGAATATGACCGTCTAGAATATTTTGGCCAGGCCCGCAAAAGATTACTTCCACCAGATACCGGACACGGTTTCTTTGTCTTTTTAACTCTTCCTGGTGTTGGAACCAGCACTACTGTCTGCTGACACGTACATCCATCTCTCCCGCACTTCCTCCCACCCTAATGGCGATCTCGATTGATATGATATAAACATCGATAAGAGTATGACATGTAAATACATACATACATTTTTATTCATATGTATTTAAAGATACCGAATAATTATTTATTATTTATCAAAATATATAGTGTTTTCGTATTATAAATCTTTTTTCATCATCAACATCTAATATACCATATAATTGGCAAATTTTTTTTTCCTTTCTTATAGTATTTGTTCTTTTTAAACATCATGAAAATAGTAGCTCTTCAAACACTAGCATTAGTTTTGCATTATCTAGAAATAGTTTCCAAAATAAAATATCTCCATTTGATTATTTTAAAATAGTATGCATCCATATATTAGATTGTGTTAATTAATACCACTTCTATCATCCTAGTATTAATAGGGTATTTCAAACATACACCTTTTAATCGCATGCTAACCTGTCTAAACTCTTGGCCTGACTTGATTCACTTGTATCTAGTCTCATTGTCCTATAAGCTGACTTCAGTCCAGGTTCATCAGATGACCTACTTGGTCATAACAGCTTACAATGGCTAGAAGAAAGAGGATAAGGCTTAGAGACCAAGTTGTAGAGTTTGATTTTTTTTTTCAATTTTATATATCTTTTTTAATCAAATTAATATTAAGTCCTAATCTATTTAATACAAATCCTAACCCATTTAATATAAACCTTAATTCATTTAATATTAACCCTTAATTAAGAGTTAAGAAAAATCAAAATTTTAAACATGTTTTAAAAATATTAAGAGTCGTCTCCCAACTAGGATTGAGAAAAGTTTAGATTAAAACCAATTAAGTGAATTGATTTTGATTTTAATCTAAACACTAGTTTGCGTCAAAAACCGATTTATAAAAAAAAAAAAAAAAAGCTTTTTTAAGAAATCAGAGATATGAGTCCGAAGGATAACTTATTAAACTCCAACAGGTACAACTTTTAACTTTCCAAATTTAAATTTTCTTTTTAATATACCCTTTAAAAATAATATCTATTCACATGTAACTAAGTAAATTCAATTGCATATACAAAAAAAGATAAATTAAATAATTGTTTACAAAAGGAGGAAAAATAAATTTTTCTGTATTTTAAGTCATTCCGTAATTATGTACTAGTGCCTACGTACCCACTATTTCGGATCAAACTTTCGTAGTTCATTTTCGAAAATGTTAGTAAGTTGATTCTTTTTAATTTCTGAAAACTAATCGAGTTTACATTTTTAATCTAATTCAAGTTATTTAAGGAAAATTCTAAAGAGTCCTAAATTTGGTTTGTTTTTATTTTTGAAAATTTTAAGAAAGGTCATAATTTTGAAAAGAATTTATTTATTTATTTATTTTCCAAAATGGATCTTTTAAGTGATAAAACATTTTATTTATTTTTTTATTATTATCATTTTTTAATAATTATTTTTCCTTTTATTCTTGTTTTAACCGAAGAAAGAAACAAAAATAAAAATGATGCTTCACTTTGTTTCTTCTTATTCTTTTTCTTTCTTTTTTTCCTTTTTTTTTTCAGATTTTTTCTCTCTATTTTTTTTTTTTTTGCAATTACAAATTACAATAAAATAAATAAATGAAAAAAAATATAATACAATTCAATAACAAAACAAGTAAAGGAGTTAGACTTGGACAACAACGCTGGTCAGAGGACTGATCGAAGCTCCAAGTCGGGTCGAAGTTTAGATCTCAGGTGCCAACTTCAACAATAGCTGTGTACGAGGATGGTTTGGCTCAATCCGACCAACAAAACAAGCGATTGGAATTTTTAGGGCGTTTGGTGGCAGGCTTGATGCCACAACTAGCGAAGGTGGTTTGGTGGTGGTTCGAGTTGGGGCAATTAAAGCTAAAGAGAGAAAGAGGTGATGGTTGCTCTTGATGATTGTTGGTGGTAGTAGGGCATCAGCTTAGGCTTTTTTCTTTGGTATCTTGATAGTGGTAGTAGTATTGTTACTCGAGTGGAGCACGATTGTTGGTGGAGCTCGCGTGGTAGCTATGGTGGCTAAGGTTTGGCTATGTAATGTTGGTAAAGATGGCTATAGGATGTGGCAGCAGATAGGAGTGGTTAAATTAGAGAGATAAGGACCTAGAAAAGCTCATGAGTGATTAAGTTATGCACAGAAACGACCAAAAAGAGAGAAATGTAAAGAGAGAGGGAACCGTATAGAGAGAGAAAGGATATGTGAGTACGTGTATCTAAAGCTTGTGATAAGTGCTTGGTGTTGGAATGGGGATAGGGAGGTCCAATTTATACTCGAGTAAGCTCAAACAAGCTTATAAACTCCATTAATGATGGATTGACTAATTCGGTTTTCACATATGTAGGTGATTTTTTAGGTCGATTTGAAAACAAGCTTATAAACTTCATTAATGATGGATTGACTAATTTGGATTTCACACATGTAGGCAATTTTTTAAGTTGATTTGAAGTGCATTTTGATTGAATCTGGACAACTTTTGGAATTGATTCAAAACTAGGCCATGTATTCTACACGATTTTATCATTAATTTGGTGAAATCGTATAGTAAGAGATTTAAAAAATAACCTCAAAACAAGCTAACCAAAGTCGAAGAAGAAGGTTGGAATTGAGGAAAACAATTAAGGAAGGAGAAGGTCGACACGTGGTCACATGCAAGGCACGTGCCACATGCCCCCACCTGCGGGTGCATTGCACATCGCAATTGAAAAAAACCAAGGCGCACTTAATCCCTTTTTTTTTAAATAAAATACTAAAAAAATAATATCAATAATAAAATAAAATAAAATAAATGAGTCAAGTCTTAAACCTAGATTTAAGTCATAATTAACTCTAAACTGACTAAGTTCTCTACACATGTAAATAACTAAATAAATGAATAAGGTATTATCTTAACGATTATGCACTTAGGTATTAGTAGACCTTTAAAAAAAAAAAACCTAAAAATCTATTATTCTTAAAAAAAAAAAATTTTTTTTTCCATTTTTGTATTTTTTTCAAAATTTGTATTTTTTTGTACTTTTTTCTAAATTTTCTATTTTCTATATTTTTCTAAATTAGGACCATTTTTCCTATTTTAAAAAAAATGAGCTATAAAATTACAGGGGATGCAAAAATGATATATCTATACAAACAATTACCACCCAATAAATTCAAACTACGTCAACACCCTTACCCCATCCCCCTCAAACTCTCCATGATGTGCGAACATAGCAAAATGCTATTACCAGTTCCTTAACTTTCGATAGCCGTACTCTATAAATACCAGCCACCTTCCAACGATAAACTTGTTTACATTCTTTGTGCACTAAGCTTTCATTCAAGCTCTCTTACATCCTTATTCTCTCTCACGTAAGCATCGGAGTTGTTATACCATAGAACATCTTGGTGTCCTTCACTATTCTTTATTTTGCAAGAGCACTTGACAAGTATAAAGCCTAATCCCTTCAATACTCTACTGAAAAAATCTAATATACAATATTTGGCACCATCTTTCGGAACCTAACTCATCCAATACCTAAACACTTTCTAAATACTCTTTTTAACCCTCTCATATACCATGTCTCGTGTTATGCATCCAAACAACTAATCACAAAACAATTAATCGATGAACAATCAACCCCTAGTTAGGTAAATCCCTAGGTAGCGACTAGCATACCTAGAATGGATGCTTAAGTTCACCACTCATAATAAGGAGGTTCAAGGCAAACTCGATGAGGTCAAGCGATAGAGTAAGCATACCCAAGTGCTTGAAATCTCAAATGTCTATAATGGATAAGATAACCGACAGCAATAATAATAGGGCACTATGGCCTAACCCTTAAGTACAGGAGTAGTAGGTGCGGTTTGTGAATAAGCACGAACACACCCTTATTGGCAATGAGCAAGTAGCCAACTTCCATGAAGGGGTTGCCTATCCAATAATGCTTAAGGCTCATTTAGCTAACAATGCTGACTTGAACGAGCTCCGTAGGATTGTTAAGAGGCTATTTGAGTGATAAGAGAGCAAGGTTGTACAAGGTGTTAGCTTAGTCACCAACAACAAAACGCCCTTCACTAAGGGTGTCCAAGATGAAGTTTTGCTCTCGAACTCTAAGCTCCCTACCTTGGACCAATATGATGATATTGGTGATCTTAATGATCACCTTATCTATTTTCATACCCTCATGAACGTCCATGGTCATGAGGATGAAAATGTTTAAAAGGCCTTCCTAGGCACTCTGTGAAAGGTAGCTCGAATGTGGGTCAACCATCAACCTAAGAATTCCATCTCCGCCTTCAACGAGCTTGTTCGTTATCTTAATCTCCATTTCCGAGCTAACAAACCTCCGTCCAGGGACACTTTGTCCTTATACCTGATTACGGAAAAGGAAAGGGAAAACCTTCATGAGCATGGGGCTCGATTTAATAATGTCACGGTCAAAATCCTTTAGCTTAATGAGGGAGTTGCTATTCATGCCACCCAACATAGCATCAAACCTTCCAAAGATTTCCTTAGATTGGTTTCTAAGAGCAAACCAAAGACCTTAGTCGAATTATATAATAAGGCCTAAAAATACATGGACTAAGAGGATAATATTTACACTAGGTGCGAGACCGACTTAGAGAGGTCAGGCCACAAGAAGGAGAAGGAGAAAGGGTCTGTGAAGGATCGCCTTAGTAGGAGGGCATCAAACTGAGATAACTGGAGAGCTCCAATAATAAAAAGTACCCCCAACCCCCACCTATATACACCTAGTACATCCCTTTAAACCGCCCCCTAACCTAAGTCTATATGGAAGTATGAGTAAGAGGCCTGCTGCGAAAGCCCTCCAAGATGAAGGGGGACCCTAGTTGTTAGAACTCCAACATGTATTGTGAATTCTATGAAAACCACGGCCACACAACAAATGATTTCTTTTAATTGAAGAATGCCATAGAATATGCCATCTAAAGAGGCAACTTCAGAGAAAATGTGCCTAAGCACAATAATGATGGTAGAGACAAGGCACCTCAGAGGCAGCGAACTGAAGATGCCTAAGATGAAGGTAGCAACGAGTGCCGCAACAACCAAGCCCCTAATGGTATCATCAACATCAGTGTTGTGAGGCCACACCTGTGGAGTCAGTGAAGCTACAGTAATTTGGCAAAGTGATGGTAGTGAGTCTATCTCCTTCTCCAACGAATATCTAAAGGGGGTTAAGACCCTCCATTAGGATGCCTTAGTGATCAGGTCACCAATATCGAATTTTAAGGTCCTAAGGATTATGTTGGGTATTGGTAACTCTATCAACATCCTCTTTAAACATACTTATAATAAGACGAGGAAAAAGTTAGCTGTAAAAATAAAGCCATATTAGTAAGACTTGACTGGCTCCAATGAGGGAATGATCCAACCTAAAGGCATCATTACACTATATATGGAGCTCGACGACAACAAGAATGTCGCACAACGTTTAGTGGAATTTGTCATGGTAGACTACCTTTCCCCCTACAATGCTTTGTTGGGATGATTGAGCCTCACTAGCTTCAGAGTTATAATGTCATCCCTGCATTTGAAGACCAAATTCCCAACCTTCATTAAGGTTGGAATTTGTAGGTGTGATAAGAAATTCTCTAGAGAGCTTTGCATGAAGGCGTTCTAAAGTGATGGCATCTTCACCTTAGAAGTAAGCCTATAGGAGAAACCAACTAAAAGAGGTGAGTCAGCTAAGACGACAGTAGAGGTGCAGTATAGCACCAGCCTTGACCAGACTACAAAAGTTAGGGTAGAGATGCCTCCCAGGGTGAAGGAAGCCATTGTTGAACTCCTGAAGGCCAACTTAGATTGGTTTACCTGGTTAGCATCGGATATGCTTGGTATTTTGACTGACTTAGCGACCTGTAACCTAAACATTGATAAGAACATCCAGCCTATCAAATAGAAGAAGAGATACTTTGTTCCAAGACGGCATACCACTATTGAAGAAGAAGTATAGAAGTTGCTGAAGGCAAGCTTCATGTGAAAGGAGAAATATTCGACCTAGTTAGCTAATGTGACCTCTTACAGAGTTGCTAGGGTCGAGGAAGGCACAAGAGCTTCTTGGGTGGCCTCAGCAATGGGAGTCTCTCTCTCTCTCTACCCTTCCTCTCCTTTCTATACATTAGACTACCCAGGTAGTCTAGAAAGTCCAAGTCAAGCAGGGTAATGTTTGAGCATTTCTTCCTGGAGCGTTCGACTTGACTTAACAGAGATTTGCTCATACTCATCGATCTACTGCCTTGTCGTGAGGAACTTCTTCGAAGCTTTCTACTTGGTAATGGCACTCATGACTTCCCTACTCTCCAGACTAGAGATGATCTCCTTCATCTCTTCAGCCTCCTTTTGGAGCTCCTAGATCCTTCGCTCTAACTAGACCTTCTTACCAACTAGCTCCAACGATTATCTCTTAGCAATCTCGCATTCATTTACCTTCATTGTTAGCTTAATCTACATCCTTGAGACTAATGTGCACAGTTCCGCATTGCATTGGTCGAGCTCTTCCTTAACCTTTTTCTCCTCCTTTAACCTTTTGAAGAGCTTGGTCTTGGACTTTTGCTCCTCCTATAACTGTCTACGAAGCATGTTGGCCTTTTCAAGAGCCCTATTGGCCCTCTACTACACCTACCTCTCCTTCTATAGCTCAGCCTTTCGTACAGTCCTTTGCACATAAGAATGAGATAAACGTCGATTAGCCTTCCTAAATTTTTCACAAAAGTGCTTAGAAGAGGACTTTACCTCCCTATGATCCTTTTATGTACTAAATACCCTTTCATGGAGGTTCTTTACCTCATTCAGCAATGTGTTGTGGTGTATAAGCCAAAGCAGCACCGAACCATGGTACTGCACCATAATAAACAAATAACAATAAGTTAGAATAAACTTTCAAAAACACAATTAGCCTCCCTTCTCCAGTAGATCATCCTGATAATCGACCATCATGAACTCAATCATGTCTTCAACTGTCGCGGTAAATTAGGTCGGGTGTTAAACTCTTCATCTTTCTACTCTTTTAACTCATATGTGAATGCACTCTTGTAGCCTATCACATTACACAAATATTTTGTCCGTATCAATCCTATGGGAATGTTCCAGCAACATTTTTAAGAACTCCCGCATATTTTCTTTGATTGAATCCTTGTAATCCAACTACCTCAGCTGGGCTTATGCCTCATCTTCAGTGTTACATAGCTAGAACTGAGCCTTCAGCTCGATGCGGCCTTCGAGTCCTACCATGTTATAATGGCAGTCAGGCTCGGATTATCTTCACCGATATATTGTTGCCACATTATCCATAAATATAAAGTAGGGGCATTCATGGAAAAATATCCGCTTGTTAATTGCAATTGTTGTATAAACGATTTTGTTAACAATTGCATCATGGCACTTTCTAAAACTCAATCAGAAGGGAGATTTACGCTTTTTTACGAAATATTTGCAATTGTACTACACTTTGTAAAAGGCTAGAAAAAAAAAAAAAAACCTTTTCTTCCTCTTCATTGGAGAATATTAGTTAAACTATCCATTTATTTCAAAAATAGAATTAAATACATAAAACTTGAATAAGTTTTATCATAAAAAAAAAAGATCACCAAAAAAAAAATTTAAACAAAAAATTACAACTAGAACAAATAGAAAAATATAAGGATAAGTATTATCTAATTTTTTTGCAATGACTTTGCAATATTGTTTCAATAGCAATGCTATAAGAATTCCATTTTCAATATAAGTGATTAGGCTATTGATTCGTTTTTATAATACCAATTGTGGAAAAATGTTCATACATCAAGTGATATAATTTTAATTATTTACTAATACTTTATGCAAACAATGTAATAATCATTAATAGTAACCACTAATGAAAAAATAGCATCTAATTTTATTTAGTTTACTATTATTTTTACAATAAATGAAATTTTATTTTATTAGTTGTCACAGATCAGAAAAAAAAATGTAAGAACAAATGAAAACTATAAGAAGATTACAATTAAAAGAATCAACCTTTGTGATTAAATTTAAATAAGGAATTAACGTTTTGAAATATTTAAATAAGAAATCGATATTTTATAAAATGATTCAAATAAGGGATGTGGTTATTATAAGATTATAATTTAATAGTCATTCCATTAAATTATTTGAAGAATTTTGTAAAATGTCTTTTTTATATAATATAATAATATTATTAACTACAACCATCAACATGAGTATAACAAAGCAACCAACAAAGAAATATCCACTATCTCGACATAAATGGCATAGTTTCTTACCACTAGGCTAAAATAACCCTTTAGTTGTATCTGGAGTAAAAATCAACAATGTCTAACAATGATAAGGGAAAAATTAATAGAAAAAGACATGCTTAACTCAGTCTTTGTCCCTTCTTTTGCTAGTGCATTCACCAACTAATTTACTTTACACACGTTCCTATAAAATGTGACACTATTAAAATTTTGTAGTAATAGCAAACATTATCTTACAACAGCATAATTCGAGTTGCCATTAAGGCATCCTTGGTTGACAAAATCTATCGCAAATGAGATCTCTAACTCAACAATAATGCTCTTACATTCATATTCAGCTACTAACCTTAACCCCATCAGAATGGCATCTAATTCAACTTGTATGATTGTCATACTGTATCATTTTCTCTAACCACCAGCCAACACTCTTCCCTTATGGTCGCGACCTACTGCAACAATGGCTACTTTAGCACCCCTCCAATCAACTACAACATCGTGATTAATCTTCACTACGTCCGCTAATGATTTTTCCCAATGGCAATTAAAAGATCTCCTTGTGCACTCTTGCTTTGTCTTTCTTTTGATGGTCCACCATGTTACGCCCCGAAGTCGCGAAGTCGCAACAGTCCCGCCGTGTAAACCATTTTATGATAGTAACTGGCTTTACAGTATCTACCATAGACATGATCTACACAAAGCGTCGACGACTCCTCGCTTTGAAGTAAACAGTCCGATTAAAAGTTGAACTACAATTATGATAAATAGTACAAATTTCTAATAAACATGTATAATAATATATAAGTCCACAGAGCTTCCTAGGAAGTTTTACGTAAACACAACAGTTCACTAGATTACATAATAACTATCAGTCTTTCATCCTTAATTAGAAGATCACTCGAGTTACACATTATACTAAGTAACTTGATCCTCACACCCCTAGCTTCAAACAGACTAACCTCTGGATAATTGTAAGGCGGCACAGTACTTGAAGTATTCAGAAATCAGAACCTGTAAATGGATCTATAAGGGTATGAGCAACTACAGCTCAGTAAGTTGAATTGGAGACTCATGAATGCATACAAGTTCAAGCAGGGTCATGAAGAAATTATTTTCATAAAATGCAACAATCAAGTGTCATCGCACAACATAGTCCGGTCCGTTGTGAAATCAGAGAAATTTTACCTACTCTGATCCGGGTTGAGGAGTTTCCATGTTATGCAGTAGCTCACAACCAAACCCAGGCTTGTGCAATGGAGATCTTGCTCCTCCCGCGACTAGCTTCGAACCATTGACTTCACCCTCGCTGCGACCTCCTCTCCTGTCACTTAGTTCGACTAAGGATGAAGAAGGGACCATTTTGCAATCCTGCGTTATCCTTTTCAAAGGGGTCGGTATTTGGTTCGAGAATCCTATGATCCCCTAACAGGTTGCAATGCATAACATTTTCAGTTATTAGGGTCGAATAAGATTAAATTTCATTTAAGGTGTTCAAATAATTTCATACCAATTCAATCAGTCACAAAATCACTCACATTACAAATTCAGCACGAATTCAGATATATCAAACACATGCATAACCTATTTATAATCACAATCATATACAAGCCTAAGTCTTCTAGTACCATAAAAGTAGTAATGTATTACAATAAGCAATAACCCAACTTACTTGAAATTGCTTGATCGCTTGATCCCTATAAGCCCCAAAACTAGCAATTTGAGATTTCGATCGATCGAAAGACCCAATCAAACGTAAATTATAAAGTAAAACTAGAAATATTAGGAAAATGATCCCATAAGTTTAAATTTAAGAAAATAAGTAATAAAATAAAAGAATATAAAAATTCCAAATTTTAAGTATATAACTCGTTATTTATCGAAAATACGTAAAATGCATTCTGATAATTAACGAATCGCTAGAGATAAATTATATGTATACTAAAAATCATAAAATAAGCTAAATAATATTTAGAAATATTTATTTGTACTATATATGAATTTACATGTAGGTATAAATACGAGTAATTACTTAAAATACGAGAAATGTGCTAAAATAATACTAAATACCTAAAGAAAATTGATAATTAATTAAGAAAAAAATCAGGAATGAACCAGAATTGGGTCGTGGCAGTTGGAAAAAATAAGAAAAAAATCGGCCAATTAAATTAAGACAACACAAAAGTCAAAAATTAAGGGATAAGGCAATTGTCTTGTCCAATTTAATACACAATAATTACACTAAAGCTCTATAAATAGCAAGAAAAATTCAGAAACCCATTTGGACAGTTAGAAATCAGAGAAAATTAGGAAGAGGCAAAAATTGAGAGAAAAACCAAAGAAAAAAGAAAGAAAAGGAAAACTCTACAGTTAGGGCCACAAAGGAAAACCCAAATCCGACAGGTAGCTGAGAGTAGACGACTACCATCACCACACGGTGGTGGTAGCGCCCAGGTGGTCCGACACACCCATGGCCACCGAAGGTGGCTGGAGCCACCCAAATTTGTGAGTTCAATTTTCAGCCCGATTTTGTGTAATTTTATAAAAATAGTGAATAATTTTAGAAAATTATTAAACTTGTTATTCTGAGGTTTTATTGTATATAGATTTAGGAAAAAAATAGTAATTTAGTTTAATCACGTCTGAAAATATGGGGTTCTTAAGAAATCGTGCAAAACCGAGTATGATTAAAACGAGAAATAAATAGGCTTAGGAATGTAGTTTGGAACTCAAATTTTTTTTCTAGAATGCTTATATGATATAGAACAGTGCTATGAAGCCATTTTTCTAAAATTACTTTTTGAAATTTTTAAGTTAATTTTTAGCTCTAAAATGATGCAAAAATTGGGTAATTTTGGGTTAATTAGGTGATTAAGATACTAATTATTGATTTAGATAGTAATTAGATGTTTAAAGATGTTAATCTCTTATGTGGAACCCTAATCTTAGCCTTTAGAGTATTAAGTATAGTTAATTTAGGAAATTAGGTAATTATTGTAAGAAATTAGTAATATGTGGAATTGAAAATTAAGAAATCTAAAACATTAGAGTTATTTAAATAATATTAGAATAAAAATCAGAATAATGTTAAATCTGAGTTAAGATTTAATTTCAGGTAATTATATAAAAAAGTAAGATTTTCTCATATCGGGGATAAATCCAAACCCCAATTAGGAATAACATATACCGAATAATTTAAAATACTAAATTAAAACCCAATAGGATATTTGAATACTTGAGCTTAATATGATTAATTTCACATTATGAGTTGAAACGAATTTTTAGGGTTAGAGTATAAAACACTACTTAGAAATCAATACGAAAACCGAACTCGAACCTAATCCTAAACCTAGAATAATTGTAAAAACTTAAGACTTAGATAATTAGGTATATTAAACCCTAAATAAAACATAACAATAAGCGTTATAGGAGAAAATTAACCTATAATTGTTATATGAAAAACTAAAATCACGTTTGTATTATAGGGATGATCGGCGATGGCCTAAGCAAGTCGGACCTCGAGTGAGTGAGCGAGGAGTCGAGGTAAGTTAGGATTAATACGATGTTGTATTTTGGAGGCTTAAGATTATGCTTGTTTATGCTTGTTAGATAGTTGGATGTATGCATGTGCTTGATTATGGGTGATGCTATGATTTTGTTTGTTGCTCTGGCATATATTGTATGATTTGTATGAAATGAATGGTCACCTTAAACTGGACTTAATCAAATATACGACCAGTAATCATAATCGAACATGCATGGCAACCTGTTAGGGGAACTTAAGACTCTCCGGCCAAATACCGACCCCTTCGAAAGGAATAGCGCAGGATTGCAATTGGTCCCTTCTTCATCCTTAGCCGAACTAAGTGACAAGAGAGAAGGTTGCGGTGAGGGTGAAGTTAGTGGTTCGAAGGTAGTCATAGGAGGAGCGAGGTCTCCATTGTACAAGCCTGGGTTTGGTCGTGAGCTGTTGCATTAATCGCAACTCCTCAACCCGGATTAAAGTGGGCGTAATTTCTCTAATCTCACGACAGGTCGGATAATGTCGTTGATGGCATTTGTTTGCACATACATTGCACTTAATAAGTTGATTGAAAACCTTGTTGTGTTTATAGTATAGTTTTAAGTCCTCCATCCTAACTTACTGAGCTATGGTTACTCACATCCCTATAGACGTCATACAGGTGCTAGCTAAGAAGCGGCAAACAACAACTCTGAAGCTAATAACTGTTGGATCCTAAGAAGTAAGGAAAAACATTTGAAGAACATACATATATTTTTAAGGTTTAAGCTATTATCGTTGAAAACGCTAATTATAATAATTAAATTCTATTATATATATATATATATTTCCCCACTTTCTTAGGTAAATGGTTTATTTAAATTACAAATTGTTTACTTCAAAGTGGGTTAGTCGTGGATACCTTATGTAGATCAGGTCTAAGATAGTAGTTGTAAGGCCAACTTCTATCTTAGAATAGTTTACACGGTGGAGTTGTTACGACTCTACCGCTTCGGGGCATAACAATCCCTTAATCGCAAGCTAATTTGTTTCTGGGTATCCTATAATACAAATAGGTCTTTTTATTACTTATACTATATGGATTCATATTCTAATTAACTCATTTTTTTCGTGTATACCTATTACGTACTAATGATTCGTTGTACTCTATTTCGGGATTCGAATCTTAAATTAGATTTTAATTTTGATTCCTAAGCCGTAAATATGCTCGAATCCTAATGTGACAGTAATCACATTAAGCTCGCGTATTCAAATATCCTATTGGGTCTTAATTCAGTATTCTAAACTATTTGGTACACGCTAACCCTAATTAAAGTATCGAATTTATTCCCAATGTGAGAAAATCTTACATTTTGAGACATTTACTTAAAATTAAATGTCATTAAAATTAAATGTTATTTCAGATTTATTATTTTTCTGATTTCTCCTATACTATTATCTAAATAACCCTAATTTTTTTAGATTTCTTAATTTTCAATTTCACATATTACTAATTTCTTATATTAACTACCTGATTTCCTAAATTAACCATACTTAATACTCCAAAGGTTAGGATTAGGGTTCCATATCAGAGATTAACATCCCTAAATATCTAATTACTACCTAAATCAGTAATTAGTAACTTAATTACCTAATTAACCCAAAATCACCCAATTTTCCCATTATTTTAGGGCTAAAAATTAAATTAAAAATTTTTAAAATTAATTTTTAAAAATGGCTTCATAGCACTATTATATATCACATAAACATCTTATAGAAAAAAATTGAGCTCCAAACTATACTCCTAAACCTATTTATTTTCTGTTCTAATTATACTCGGTTTTGAACAATTTGTTAAGAACCCTATATTTTCAGACGTAATTAAACTAAATCACTATTTTTCCTAAATCTACATACAATAAAACCTCAGAATAACAAGTTTCATAATTTTCTAGGTAAAATAACTAATTTTATAAAATTATTCAAAATCGGAAAATTTAAGGGACTAACCGATTCGAAGCTTTCTGGCCATCCAAACTCGGTCCAAGGTTGTCGGCCGGCCTAGATAGTGGGGCTAAAGTGGTGTGGTGGTGGTGGCTCAGTCCCAGGTGGTGGTGTGGTGTAGGTTTCTTTCACTACTCGAATCTGTACAGTTTTCTATTTTTTTTTTCTAGATTTTCTCTTGAATTTTTTAGGTTTCCTATTTTTCTCTAATGCTAAACTGTCCAAATGAGTTCTGAAATTTTTTTTCCCCATTTATAGACTATTTTTGTAATTATTATGCATTAATTAGACAAGACTTTGCCTAATTTCCTTGATTTTTAGCTTTTGTGTTGTCTAATTTTAATTGGTTAATTTTTATTTTACAGATCTTGACCTGCCATGACCTAATTTGGATCATTCTATCCTCTTCTGATTTTTTTATTTTATTATAATTAATTTCTAATTTTCTTTAATTATTTACTTAGTTTTTGGCCAATTTAGATAATTTTGCGTATTTTTATCTACACGTAAATACATGTGGGGTACATGTGAACATTCCTAATTATTATTTTGGTCATTCTAAAATTTTTAGTATACATATAATTTATCTTTAGTAATTTATTAATTATTAGATTACACTTTTCACTTTTTCGATAATTAGCAATTATTATGCTTAAAATTTGAAAATTTTACAGTCTCCTATTTTATTACTTATTTTCTTAAATTCAAGTTTACGAGGTCATTTTTACTAATATTTCTCTCAATAGTTTATAATTTGGGTTTGATCGGATCCTTTAATCGATCGCCCTAAACCTTGTGTTCTAAGTTTAATCCTACAGTCACTTAACTTAACTTTAGGGCTTACATACCACTCATAAGCTTCTTTTGGAATTAAGCCCAAGTAGTCCTAGTCATGGTTATTAGGCTTGAAAATCTACTCATTGTGCTTCTTCTAGATGCCACTTAGCATGAATAGGAATATCACAACTCAACAACAACTATTATTATTCCATGGTGGCTTCTGAATATACGCATTTCTCTTCATCTAATTCGTGGATTCTCACTAGTTGGCATGATTCAATGGGTTACTCTAATGCAAGGCCCTCTAAAATTGCTAAATAGTGTTACATTTAAGAAAAGAATGCACCATTGTTTCGTCAGCTTGTCTGTAGAAAACACACTCATTTTTCACCCCGATGCTACGTTTACTCAAATTAGCTTTTGTTAGAAGCACATTCTGGGACATACGTTGTATCATGAATTCAATGAGGGAGATAGTGGGCAAGCACCAGATCCATTTGCTATGCTCCACCATAGTCTCTTCCTCTTAATACATTAGTTTATACAACGTCCTACTTTGTACCTCTCCACTAGGATCATGCGACCAAAGTGATTCATCATCATCATTCTACAAGAACCTTTAAGTGATAAGATCAAACATGGCTAATACAAGTCTATCATCCTCCCCAATAAGAAAACCAAGCTTTGCTTCATCCTAATCACCATGCATTCCCTAAGCTTAAGCGACTGTTAATTGCTCACTATGGTTGACAAAGGGCCCAATAAACCATTTTTGAATTTAGTCATTCTTATTCCAAGCGTCGAACCAAAAGTTTGCTTAAGGGACTTTATTTGGTAAGAGCATCAATTTATCACTTAGCCATTCATGCTACTATTTAAGAAGCTTGAAAGCACTTGAACCATTTTTAATCTAGAATTGATCTTGGTTCAATTTATATTTTTCTTTCAACACCTTGAACCGAAACATTCCCTTTTTCCGGACTTACCGTGCCAATTTCACAAAATTGGCTTTGTTTAGGTGGTTTAAATCCAGGAGGCTAAGCCCCCCATCCTCCTTAAGATGCTTGATTTTATCCCATGGTACCTAATGAATATTTTAATCACCATCAGTTCTTCCCCAAATGAAGTTATAGCATAGGTGCTCTAGTTAGATGCAAGTTTTCCAAAGAGGAGGTAGCATCTAAGAATAATAATTAACAAGACTTTCCAATGTAGAACTTAAAAGAATTTTTCTTGTCGAGGAGCTAAGGATCTTCACTTTCCAACTAGATAACTTTTACCTTGTCTTCTCAAGCAAAAAGGATAAGTCCTTCGATTTTAATTGACCATCGATTTTAATTGGGATGCCCAAGTACTTCCCCAATGCAACATTAATGTTAGTACCAAAGATATCACATACATACTCCTTAATGAAAACAGGAGTATTCTCAGAGAAGAGCATACATGATTTGCTAAAGTTGACTTTCTAGCTAGACATTATCCCAAAAGCATCAATAACATTCAGCATGGCTCTTGCATTTTCTATAGAAGCTTCACCCATAAGGACTAATTCATCCATAAAAAACAAATGAGACAAAGTAATCTCTAATCCTTTGAATTAGATTGGTTTCAATATGTGTCTGATAATCATTTCCTTAATGGCTTTACTTAAAACTTCCATAGCAATGATAAACAAATATGGTGACATAAGGTCACTCTACCGAACCCACCTATTCAAAAAGAATTCCTCTAATATTGCACTGTTAAACAGAATCTTGTATGAGTTCATAACTAGACATGATGCCACTAATCTTATCGATGCCTTAGAGAAACCAAATAATTGCATCGCATGTCTTATGAAGTCCTATTCTTACCTTTACCTCCTTTTTTCTTTTTAAGGGAGTGTAAGAGCTCTTAGAAAATTAACACATTATCCCTTGTGGACCATCCAGGTACAAAACTGGCTTGTTCAAGACAAATAATTCGTTATAAGTGCGATCTTAGCCTATTAACCAAAATCTTCCATAATACCTTATATAGAGTCATACACAAGCTAATAGGTCTAAAGTCTTTGAGTTTGTTTGCCCCTTCTTTCTTCAGGATCAATACCAAAAGCATCTGAGTTATGTCCTTTGGTACTTTCCTACATCTCCAATATGTTCAATGACATCAAATGTTGATTCTCCAATAGTCTACCAACATGCCTTGTAAAATTGGGAGTGCAAACCATCTACTCCTAACGCTTTATGGTTAGCAATTCCTTACATAACTTGCCTAACTTCCTCTCTTATCACATCCTTTGCTAAATTTATGGGGGGCATTTGGTCAAAACAACGAAGAGATGATAGCCAATCAGGAGCTCTTGGTTTGATGAACACTCTTTCAGTACATGTAAGCTCTAAAGATAAATCAAGTAACCGTATGATCGAATTTAATATACAAAATTTAAGGCGATCGGTTAAAGGATCTGATCAAACCTAAATTATAAACTAAAACTAGAAATATTAATAAAAGTGACCCTATAACTTTGAATTTAAAAAAATAAGTAATAAAATAAGAAAATATAAAATTTTCAAATTTTAAGTGTATTACTTGTTATTTATCAAAAGTACATAAAATACATTTCGATAACTAATAAATCACTAAAGATAGATTATATGTATACTAAAAATCATAGAATGATCTAAATAATATTTAGGAGTGCTTCCTTGTACTCTGCATATATTTACGTGTAGGTAGAAATACGTAAAATTACCTAAATTGCCCAAAATTTGCTAAAAAATTACTAAATAATTAAAGAAAATTATAAAAAAAATCAATGAAAAATCAGAAAGGTGGAGAGCAATTCAAAAAGTGGTCATGGCAAGTCAGGGAGTAAGAAACAAATATTAACCAATAAAAAACAAAAACATAAAAAGGCAAATGGAAGAGATATGGGCCTTGCCTTATCTTAATTAATACACAACAAATTCTATATGACCCTATAAATAGCAAGAAAATTTTCAGAGCTCATTTGGTTAGTTGAGAGCTGAAAGAAATTGAGAAAACCGAAATTGAGAGGGAAAATTAAGGTTTTAGAAATTTTGTTCCAAATCTGTGCAAATAGGGCAAGTAGGCTGAACCTACACACCATTACCACCTGAAATCGAACCACCACCACCACCCCACTTCAACCTTACCACTTGGACCAACCGACACACCTGAATAGGTGTTAGAGGCAAAAAATCTCGTAAACCAATTGAGTTTCATATCTCCTCTAATTTTGTAAAATTCCTTAAAATTTTTTATTATGCCTAAAAAATTTTGAAATTTATTATTCTGATTTTTATTGCATGTAGATTTAGGAAAAAATAGTGATTAAGTTTAATCACATCTATAAATATAAGATTCTTCAAAAATTAGATAAAACTAAACATGTTTAAAATTAGAAATAAATAGGCTTAGAAGTGTAGTTTGGACCTCAATTTTTTTTTTCTTTAGAATACTTAAGTGATATAAAACAGTACTATGAAGCCATTTTTCTAAAATTAATTTTCAAAAATTTTAAATAATTTTTTAGCCCTAAAATGATGAGAAAAATGAGTAATTTTGGATTAATTAAGCGATTAAATAATTAATTACTAACTTCGAGGGTAATTATATGTTTAAGGACGTTAATCTTTGATAGGGAAATCTAATCCTAACATTTGGAGTGTTAATTGTAATTAATATGGGAATTATGTGATAATTGTAGGAAATCTAGTAATATGTGAAATTAGGATTTTAATAAATATGAAATAATTGGTTAAATTGGATAATATAATAATAATATCAATATAAATAAATTTGATACAAAAAATTAATTTCAGGTAATTGGATAAAAAATATAAACTTTTTTCACATCGAATGTAAATCTGATACCCTAATTAGAATTAAAGTATACCGAATAGGTTAGAATAGTAAATTAAGACCCAGTATGATATTAGAATACTCGAGCTTAATGTGATTAATTTCACAATAGGATTCGAGTATATTTAAAATTCCTTGTAGTTAAAAACAATTTAGAACCAAAACTAAAATCTAATTCAGAAACCGAATCTTGAGCTAATGTAAAATGAATCATTAGTAAATAATAGGTATATATGGAGAAGTGAGTTAAATTATAACTTAGAATATGTATCATCAAAATATAAGTACTAAAAAGATGTATTTGTATTATGGGATACCTAAAGACTAACCAAACTGCAATTAAGTGATTGAGAATTCTAGATAAGTTAGGTTTATTACTTCACCGTATTTAGAGTACTATTTTAGTTTACTTAGAGACTTAGGATTATGTATGATTGTAATTGTAAATAGTTTTATGCATATGCTTATGTATCTGACTTCATATTGGAATTTGTATTGTGATTGATGATTGTTATGACTGTATTAGTGTGAAATTGTCTAAATACCTTAAATTGAACATAATCCTAATCAACCTTAATACCCTAAATTGTCATGCATTGTAACCTCTTAAGGGATCATTAGGATTCTCTAACCAAACATAGATACTTACGAAAAGGATAGCGCCAGATAGCAATTTGGTCTTTTCCTCATCCTTAGCTGAACTAAGTGATAGGAGAAAAAGTCGTAGTGAGGATAAGGGCATTGGTTTAAAAGATAGTCTTAAAAGGAGTAATATCTTCATTGCATAAACTTGGGTTTGATTGCAACCTGTTGTATAATATGAAAACTCCTCAACCCGGATTAGAGTGGGTAAAATTACTCTGATTTCGCAACAGACCAGACTACGTTGTATAATGACACTTGCTTATTGCATTGCATGAAAATAATTGCTTAATAATTTTGTTTGTGTTTGTATACATTCATGAGTCTCCAATTCAACTTACTGAGCTATAGTTACTCATACCCATATAGATCTTTTTACAGGTCCTGATTTCTGATTACTCTGACTAATATGCCACCCCGCAACTATCTAGAAGTTACTTCTCTTTTGAAGCCTAGGAGTGTGAGGAACAATTTGTCTAGTAGTTAATTTATATCTAGAGTCTCACTTGTTAAACCTAGGGTTCATTATTTGATTTTGATAAAAATAAAACAAAAAGTGTATATCTAAACATATTGTTTTTTAAGAAAACAAAAACAAGTGGATGATTAAACTAAGTATTATTTGATTATTTTGAGATAATCGAATAAGTTCAATAAGCTTACTTAATGATTAAATATATTAATTATCTCTACAAGAAATTTAATCTTTTAAAGTAGTGATAAAAAGATGTTGACGTTATATTGTAAAGAGTATTTGTTTGTTGTATTTTAAAAGAATTTTCAGGTGATATTTGGTCTACCGGGTTGACGGCTTAAGAAAGAACTAAGCTAATAGTATAAAGCACTAGAAAATACAAAGAAACACCCACTAACCTGAAAGAACCGGCTTATCGATTTACTTGCTGATAGAGTAATTTTTACCAACTTGCTAGTAGTTCAAGATACTGGCATGCCAGTAAGTCTGATACAACTAGTCGTTGGAGCATTTAATGCATTATAACAGGAAGAATTGAATAGGATGATATAAGTGCTCAACAATCCAACCAAAGATAGTAAAGAATTGATTTTTTGCTACAATATTTGAACATTCTCTTGTATTCTTGTTGTCTATAATTCTCATTGTCTTTTGTACCATAAATTGCTAATATTTAGAGAGATTTGAAATTTAGTGCTTGTAAGCTATTAGTTGTAAGTATTGAGAGTTAAAAGCACTACTGCAATATTTCTTAAGATTGAGTTTTTGTATTGTGAGTTAAGATTTAATGCTTTTAATTTCTGCACTTATTATTGTTTGATTGTTGCTTTGATTACTCTTATTATTGGATTTAGTTGTTTATATCATAAAAGAATTGCAATTTGTCCGTAAACTCCATTCACCCCTCCTATTGAGTTTTGTAAGCCCCAAAGTTAAGCCAATTAACTATAGGATTGAACTTAGAATATAAGGTTTTGAACGATCGGTTAAGGAATCCGATCAAACCCCAAATTATAAACTAACAAGAGAAATATTAGTAAAACTGACCCCGTAAACTTGAATTTAAGAAAATAAGTAATAAAATAGGAGATTATAAAATTTTTAAATTTTAAGCACAATAAGTACTAATTACTAAAAATGCGAAAAGTGTAATCAAATAACTAATTAATTACTAAGATAGATTATCTGTATACTAAAAAATTTTAGAATGACTAAAATAATAATTAGGAATGTTCACGTGTACCCCACATGTATTTACGTGTAGATAAAAATACGCGAAATTACCTAAATTGGCTAAAAACAAAGTAAATAATTAAAGAAAATTATAAATTAATTATGAAAAAATCAGAAGAGGATAAGACGAATCAAGATCAAGTCGTGGCATGTCAAGATAAGCAAAAGAAAAATCAACCAATAAAATTTGGACAACATAAAAGCCAAAAATCAAGAAAAATGGGCAAAGTCTTGTCAAATTAAGGCATAATAATTACAAAAATTGTCTATAAATAGCAAGAAAAATTCAGAAGCTCATTTGGCCAGATACAAATCAGAGAAAATTAGAGAGAGGCAAAAATTGAGAGAAAAATTCGGTTTAGAAAAAAATTAGAAAAAACTGTGCAATTAGGACCTTTAACGGGAACCCCTACTAGACGAGCAGCTGGGAGTGGACGGCCACCACCACCACACGGTGGTGGCAGTGCCCAGGCCGGACGACAAGGCCACGGCGGCCGGAGCCACCCAGATCAGTAAGTCCGATTTCTAGCCCGATTTTGTGTAATTTTGTAAAAATAGTAAATATTATTAGAAAATTATGAATTTTGTTATTCTGGGATATTTTTGTATTTAGTTTGTAGGAAAAATATTATGAAAACATGCCCCGTAATATATGGTCCCTAAGAAATCGTGCAAAACCGAGCATGTTTCAGTTTAGAAATAAATGATCTTAGGAGTGTAGTTTCAAGCCCAAAATTTTTGTGTAGATTACTTAGATGATATAGGACAGTGCTATGAAGCCCGTTTTCAAAAATTAATTTCGAAATTTTTCATAATTTTTAGGCATTAAAATGAAGCATAAAATGGGTAATTTAAGGTTAATTAAGTAATTAAATTATTAATTACTGACTTAGTGAATAAGTAGATGTTTAGGGATGTTGAAATCTGGTGGAGAATGATACTTATAGCATTTAGGGTATTAGATGTAATTATTAGGTTAATTATATAGTAAATAAGTAATATGGAAAAATAGTACATTTTAAGTTAATTTTGTAAATTAGGGTAATTAGGAGTAAAATCTGATTTAGGATGAATTTAGACATTTTGAAATGATAATTGATGTTTAGAGATGATAATTAGTGTGATATAAATATTAGAAGTGTAATATATACATAAAAGGTAATAATACATAATAGGTAATTATTGGAAATATAATAAATAGAAAATATTATAATAAAAATTGATATTGTGATAATAATAGAAATGTACAATACATCTGATAGGAAATTTAAATTTATGCAATTATATGAAAAATGTAAAAATTTCTCACATTAGGAGTGAATTCGGTACACTAATAACGATATAAGTGTACGAGTGAAATAAAATACTGACTAGGAGTAATGATGGTATTTAGGAGATTGAGAAATAATGTGATTAATTTCACATTATGGGTTGAAACGAATTTCTAGGGTTAGAATATAAAACGCGACTTAGAAAATCGAACTAGAACCTAATTTAGAAATCGATGCAGAAACTGAACCCGAACCTAATCCTAAACCTAGAATAATTGTAAAAGACTTAAGACCTAGATAATTAGGTATCTCAAACCCTAAATAAAACATAACAATAAGCGTTATAAGATAAAACGAACCTATAATAGTTATATGAAAAACTGAAACCACGTTTGTGTTATAGGGATGATTAGCGATGGCCTGAGCAAATCAGACCTCGAGTGTAAGTTGGAATTAATACAATGCTGTATTTTGGGAGGCTTAAGATTATGCTTGGTTGTACTTGTTCGATAGTTGGATGTGTGCATGTGCTTGATTATGGATGATGCCATGATTCTGTTTGTTGCTCTAGCATGTATTGTATGAAATGATTGATCACACTAATCTGGACTTAATCAAATATATGACTAGTAATCATAATCGGACATGCATGGCAACCCATTAGGGGAACTTAGACTCTCCGGCCAAATACCAACTCCTTCGAAAGGGATAGCGCAGGATTGCAAAATGGTCCCTTCTTCATCCTTAGTCGAACTAAGTGACAAGAGAGGAGGTCGCGGCGAGGGTGAAGTCAGTGGTTCGAAAGTAGTCGCGGGAGGAGCAAGGTCTCCATTGCACAAGCCTGGGTTTGGTCGTGAACTGCTTTGCATTAATGGGAACTCCTCAACCCGGATTAGAACGAGCGAAATTTCTCTAATCTCACGACGGGCCGGACAACGTTGTGCGATGGCATTTGTTTATACATGCATTGCACCTAATCAGTTGATTGAAAACTTTGTTGTGTGTATGGTATAGTTTTAAGTCCCCCGTCCTAACTTACTGAGCTGTGGTTGCTTATATCCCTATAGACGTCGTGCAGGTGTTAGCTAAGAAGCGACAACAACTACTCTGAAGCTAGCAACTGCTGGATCCTAGGGAGTGAGGAAAAACATTGAAGAATCAACACATATGTTATTACTTTTCCTTTTTGAATAATGTAATAATTGAATTATAGTGATTATATATAACTTTTCTCACTTTCTTAGGTAAATGAATTATTTAAATTACAAATTGTTTACTTCAAAGCGGATTAGTCGTAGATGCCTTGTGTAGACTAGGTCTAAGATAACGATTGTAAGGTCAACTTCTATCTTAGGATGGTTTACACGGCGGAGCTGTTACGACTCTACCGTTTCGGGGCGTAACAGTTTAGCCTAGTATTCTTCATCACTAATATCTTTAAGACTAAAGGACTGATATTTGATATGTAAACCAATTGATTGTCATGATATGATGTAGAATCACTTGCGAATTCTACAGTAATATACATATAATTATATATATATATATTGAACTATGGTTTTAATACTTACTATAACTTTAGATAAATTTTTAATTGAACTGTTTACTTCAAAGAAAAAAATTGTTGACGCCTTGTGTAGATCATATCTATGATAGACACCGTAAGACTAGTTATTATCATAGAATGGTTTATACGATAAGATTGTTACAACTTTGCGACTTCAAGGCATAACAGTACAATACAACTTGGAAAAGAACCTAATGGTTATATTGACCATGCCTCACTATCCTCCTCTTTACTCTTCTTGCTAGTGTTGAAATATGGAAAAATTGAGTGATGCGTTCTCCATCCACAATCCACTGAGTTTTAGGCTTTGCTACCTATACTTTCGCTTCATAGTTAAGGACTTCCTTTAGTGCCTCTTGTAGAAAGCTTTCTCTAGTGATAAATGCCTGACTAGGATCCCTCCTTATCCTCTTAAATACTTGTTCAAGTTTTTCCATAAGCCCCCTTTTTTTTTTAAACATGAACAAGTCCAAAACATCTTTATTCCATTCCCTTGAATTCCTTATAAACGTTTATCGATCCTTTTCGATACTATCCTTAGATAATGACCAATGTGATACCATAAAGTCTTGAAAATTAGGATGGTCTAGCCACATTGGTCGAAATCAAAATGGTTAATGAACTTTCAGCTCATTCCAATATTTAAGTGTATAGATAAGAGAAGTAGGCAATGGTCTGATACACATACCGAAAGATATAGATTTTCGTATCTAGGTAAATGGTTCTCCAATTATGCTATATAAATTTTCGATTGAATAAGATCCACAATATGGCAGGATCTTCTCAACCACGTATATCTACTCCCCACGTATCTTAAGTCTACTATACCATATTCATCCATGCACTCTTGGTACTTCCTCACCTTAGATTGAATGATATTTCTACCTCCCCACTTCTCATCATTTGACAACACTTTGTTAAAATCTCCAATTAGTAGCTAAGGGCTAGAAATTTCTCTCATCAAGATTCGAAGCTCATGCCATAGATTTTAATGAATAGAGTAATCCATACCTTATCTTATCTTCTCAGCAATCCTCTTGATAGCCATCAAGGAGAAAAGTTCTATAAGTAGACATAAGATTCGTACCCATATAGCCATGGCATTAAATTCTAAAATCTTCGACTTGAAATCCGGTTCCCATTGTTTTAATGCTAGATGGAATCCATTCACAAACCAATCTGTATTCCTAATAATCCATTGATAATCCTTCAAACTATTAAGAAAGATAATACAAAATTTGGCTCTCGTATGAATCAATTTGAAATTAGGGATTACTGTCCACATTTTATTCAACTTAATGCTAATGATTTTAAAACCTAGGTTAGGTCTCATTAATTTAGCAATTGGGGCATGATGCCAAAGTGCATATATCATGTCTTCTTCGATATTCGAAAAATTAACATAATGCCATCCATCCTCCGCATTCTGATTTAGGTGTTCTTCCTCTAACTTTGATTCATCAAATTAAATATTATGATCCATGGATGTGTTTACTGTTGACTTCTTGAAATAGAGTTTCTCATAAGCCCTTGGTATATTGTTCAAAAAAGTGTCCTTGAATAAAAATTACCCCCACGATTTTTGCATGCTAGCATTTTCCTCATGATCCTTCGCAACAAAAGCCTACTAGTTGTAATCATCCTCGATTGCTAGCCTTTTACGACTTCTCCAAAAGGGATCACTTTCAATGTCCTTATTTGCTCTAAAGTTGACCTCCATAAGATTATTCACTTTTTAAAGCGTTGATTTTTTATTTAAATAATTTTGTTAAACATTAATCTCTTATTTGAACTTTTTGAACCATTGATCATTTATTTGAATTTACCCAAAAATTCCCTCTATTGTAATTCTCCATGAAAACCATTTGCTAAGAGACTAATAATAAATGCAATATGAGAAAAGAAAAATGACTTTTATAAGAATTGAGTTGTGACCTAATTTTATAAGAGTGTGTTCTCAGCCATTTAATCAGGTTAGCATCATCATAATATTTGCTCTTTGAAATGGAAAATAAACTTAGAGGATGAGGTCTACTCTCTAACCTAATGTTAAGTTATTCCTACTATATCACCCCTTAAGGTATTGCTCCATACTCTATAGGGGATTGACAATCTCATAAGGTTTCCTACTTTCTTAACTTACACAAGGCTTGCTTCTTAGCATGTTAACCATAACTTTCCACCAAGATTGAGCATATCTTATCAAACCCTACTATGTGTAAACTTTTTAATTGATGAATCTTCTATCTACTTCATCAAAGAGGCTACCACCTCCTCTATGTTTTATCTAAATTGTGGTGGTTACCCATCACCTTGTTTAAGGCTAACAACATCTCATATGGTACCTTCATCTCAATTCTACCTATTCAATTTTCTATTATCTAGATCTTGTACACCATATTGGTCGTACTTAACTCTAACCTAACGATCGCAGCCTCTATTGATGCTCCACCTCTATTTTATTTATCTTCAGCAGCGATATTCATAATATCTTTATCATCCACTCAAGATGATGCTCCACCTCTACCTCAACTATCCTAAGCAAATATGTTTGTAATATCTTTATTGTTCACTCTGGATGGAACTATCGCTTTTATACCACTTATCACATGTTAAATGTCCTAAACACCATCATGATGTTACATGAATCTCTTTGACCACCATTAAGAAAATAAGACAATCTCTTTGTTAAGACATGCTAAGGAATTACATTTGACTAGATGGGAGTTTAGAGAGAGATGTTTTGTAGCTATAGAGCTGAATAAATATTTGATTGTTTAATGATTCATAAAACAGAGGAGAATTCTTAATATAAGTGGCCTTTTGCATTGGATGACCTAAAACAATACACTCTAATGGCTAATAAATAGAGCTAACTATTACATACCTAGACAATTTCAAAACATGGGTTCTAGAAGATTGATCAGGACTTATTATGAACTTTATTATATACATGCTTAAAGTCTATCTTATATTGAAACATTTAAAAGAAAAGTGGGTTTAGAAGGACCGCCTTTAACATCTAGACATAGCAAAGAAAATCTATTGCATAATGTCATCTATTTTCACTAGCACATCTGACGGTTTCCTTCTTTTAAGATTATCATAACCATTATGTTAATAATTTATATTCATATTTTAAAATTTATAGGACTACTATTATTGAGTTATATAATAGATATATCTCCCATATTGTAACATTATCGGATAATGAATGATTCTTTTAATAATGCCTAATTGATGTTAACTTATATAGTATCTCTTCTGTATTATATTCTTCTTTAATAATCCTCTTTGGTTTCACATTCATTATCGGTATTTTCACAGAAACCACTATTAATAATATCAAAATCTAATTTACCTTTTTTTTTTCTTGGTAGTTTCTCCATGATATTAACTTTTGATAATATACTTGACATAAATAATACCGAAAATGCACTATTAAAAGAAAAAGGTATTACTAATACTATGAGTCACTTTCAACGAAAAAAGGTAATAGAATTAGAAAATTAGCAAAAGTTAATACCATAAAGCCACAATTAATAGAAAAATATAACATTGACGAGTATGCTAGTAAAAGTGAAAGCTGAAGAGACACTAGGAAAAAAATATTACCAAAAAGGTATATTTAGAAAAAAAGTGTCTCCAATTATATTATAATAATAGATAACAGGTAAGCGATATTAAAGTAAATCAATACAAAGGGTCCACATTTGAAATGTTCCTCACGGCCATAGTCCATGCCTGCCTCCTCCCCGTATTGCTCAGACTACACCTTAATTTTGCACACCAAATATGTTAGACTTTATTAACAAGTGGACCCATTCCCTTGTCAACCGTGTTTCTTGAAAATAATTACTTTTTAGAAGGTTCTACCATTCTAAAGTTTACAACTTGGTGCATTTATTAATAAGGAGATCCAATATCACCTAATTTTTGCCAATGGACATAAATCTATATTAATTAAATGAGAAAGGCTTTTAAATAATGTATTTTTCTTAAATTATAAGTTAATTTTTTATCTAAATATGTATAATAACAAAACCAATACTAAACTAGATTATTAAAAGTATAAAAATAATATATTTGTGAATTCGATAATATATAATGTCTATTGAATACCTTTTTTTTCTTTTCTTTTTCTTGTCCCCATGCTTAATTTTTCTCTCTTACTTTTTGAAGGTATCCTCCACTTTTCTCTCTCCCCCACTTATTCATTTCTTCTCACAATTTCTAGTAAGACTATTTTTTTTACAATTTTGATGATTTCTCTAATTGTTTCATGATTTTTTAAAAGAAGTTATTCTAAATTATGTAGATATGTTATAAGCAAAATTTATAATGGAAAACAAAAAATATTTTATTATAAGTTTGAAATAAACGTACGTTTGTTTTTTTTATTAGATTGAAAAAAATAATTTTTATATCCACAGCACAAGTATACTAACAACTAATATATTATTAAAAAAAAATTAATTTTCATAAAAATTAGTAATCTATGTAAAGCATTGTAGTGCTCTTCAATTTAATACCATCTAAAACTTCTTTTCTATGTTTAGAGAGGGTTTTTGAGATAAGTTAAATAAATTTCTTAAAATGTTAAGTCGAAACTTTTACTTAAGAAATAATCTCTTAAATGATTTAGTTTCTTCTTATTCTATAAAGATGACTTTATCCGGTATTACCTTAATTCTTACTGTTATATCTTAATACTAATAATATTATTTATATTAAATGATTTAGTTTCTTCTTATTCTATAAAGATGACTTTATCCGGTATTACCTTAATTCTTACTGTTATATCTTAATACTAGTAATATTATTTATATTATTTCAATTGTTGGAATTTTGAAAATTGTTTTTAACTTGAAAGGGGCAATAGAAGGAAAAAAAAAAAAGAAGCATGATCCTATGAAAACTAGTCCATATCCAAGGAATCCTGTTTATTAGCTGAGATACTTTTAAGGGTTTTTTTTTTTTTGGTTTTTTTGTTGTATACTATAAATATAAAGATGCTGTAATCTTGAAAAATCTAATGTGGAATTCCTCGAGTTTTGCGAAAACATATTCAACGCGATATTCAATTAATTATCCAACCTTTTGATGTCGCTTTGCTAGAGCGTGGCTCTATCCTCTAGCTGGCGCCTATTGGGGCGGTGTGTGTGCAACGAGGATATTTTCCCATTGTAGGCTTACGTGGGACACCATCTAGGGTGAGAGCGCGGGAGCAATAATGCCCCGCGGCATGGTACAGGTATAGCTAAGAGATCGCAAAATGTTGATAGAACTCAAAATTCGAAGGTTGGGCCGAGGAATGTACCATGCCCCTCTCCCGGTTAGGGATCAGTCAATTGCGGATTTACCCCGCCAACGACCTGTATAGACCTACGGTTTCTAAATATTTAAAATTAGAAATACACCATTTGAAATTTACAAGTCAAAGTACAAATAAATCTTTAAACCTATAAATGAATGGATACATGTTTTTATAACTTTTACGTATATAAAAAATTTTGTTGACCATCTTAAAACTCTAAATTTATCATTATTTAAAGCTTGATTAGGTGATTAACAATGATTTAAAATATATGCATATTCTTTGAAATTACATAATAGTAAAATTAAACTTTTGAAGCTTAAAGCATCACTCCGGATATTATTGGTGTTTTTGCCAATAGTCTCATCATTCAAAAAACGTTTAAGAATTACAATCTTGATCATCGTCTCCAATTCTCCGTACTTCTAGAAGAAAATCTAATCCACACCTGCCAAAGTCCCCATCATGCTGACAAGCCCTAATAGATTGCGCCATGTGGGCTTGTTTGCGGTCAGAAGCACGGATGCTGACGTAACACCTCCAAGATGAGTATCCTCTTCTTTGTATTTCTCTCCTTGGCTCCCCTTTGCTTATTTTCCTATTTCCGAAAGCCATAAATATAATTATGATGATTAATATCTAATGGCGTCACCTAGATTACGTTACCTATAATAGACAAACATGTTTCCTTATTCGTCTCAATTATAAAAAAAAAAGAAATAATAACAATAATTATGTTCTTAGAATTATTGATAAGGTAGGAACATATTTTATAAACGTTAAAAATAAAAAAAGAACAGTTTTAAGATCATAATGAGAACTTTAACTACATATTTTTAAAAGTTAAGAAGCATTAAAAGTTATTTAGTAGTTTAATAAGTTTATGCCAACAATCCTAAATTGACCTCCAAACTTCACTATCTTAGTAAATTTGTTTTTTTTTTTCTTTTCTTTTAGTTATATTTGCGTCCAAAACTGCCTAGGTAAAATAAATGGCTAAAAACTGTGATTTGCTTTAAGAGAGAACCATAAGGTGAGAAAAAAGAAAAAAAAAAAAAAGAAGGGATCTTTGAAACATCTTTTATGTAATTTCATAATAAAATTAGTTTATTACTTTGTTTGCTAAATTATGATATATTTGTTAAGATCGTTATAATTTAATAACATTATCACTAATTTTTAATTGAAATAAATTAAGTTTCAAATTCTTCTTTCCTTGAGCTGTAATAAAATTGGTTTAAAAAAAAAAATCCAACCTTGTTTTATTCACTACCAAAGCTATGTGAAGATGGTATGTGTGTTTCAGTTTCATCGACCATATAAATGCTCATAACTAAATGATTTAAATCTTTTATATTTATATTAGAATATAATTAAATTCTTTATATTTTAACTATGTTTATGTTAGCATATCACATAAGTCCTCTATGTATAATCGTACATTATAGCAAATACAAAGAAAGGGACTTGGTACGAAAATACAAACATTACTTAAATAACTCTATTGAAGTATGAAAAACTCGATTAAATTTTAGTATAAATCTCAAGGATTTAAAAAACTCGATCACAATATAGAGGATTTGATTCACGTTTGTTCAAAAGAAAATAGCTTATGGTGCAAATTTCCATAAAATAAAGAGTTAAAATTGTTGTGCTTGTAAGGTTAAAAATAAGTTAATTAATAATGGACAAATAATTTATATATGTTGGTTGTACATGCATCGAGGTTGATGCCTATATGCCGGATAAATAGGTAATGGCTACTAAGAATGTGAAAAAGAACTCTAAACCAAATCGAAGACAAAAATCGCAATTTTTTTTTGTACATTTAGTTTGGTTTGCGACTTGATTCAAAATCCACAAAATTGATCAATCGAACCAAACCAAACTAGTTAAATAAACAAAAAATAGTTGATGTTTGACATGATAGATAGAATGAGAGAATGTTTGAGGTCTCTAAGGCACAAGCACAAGGTAATCATTAATTTCATATGCTTTTCAATATCCTTGTTTATTTCTTCATGTATGCATTTGTATATTTCATTTGTCTGCCTTAAAGAAGAGGGGGAAGTTTAGGTCGGTCGATGGTTGCACATGATGAGGATGCTTGTGTTAGAAGGCTATTAGTAACTCTTTTGACATGTGTAGGAAATGTTTTGAAGAAACATAAAGATAAGTAGAAAAGATTTGCCTCCCTTATCTTATATACTAGATAAGGTAGATAAGTAATTAGGAGAGATTGAGTTTAGTCATGTTAATAGGAGATTCTGTATATAGGTCTCTTAAGCCCATACCAACCTCTTTAAACCTTAGGTTAAATTGATAATTAGGCTCAAGACTGAAGTGATCTCTCTATAATTGACTTGAGTGAGAAGTCACTAGATAAAGACCAAACACTACCTAACTCCTATTCTCACATCAAGTTAAATGTAATGGATATATCTTGATGGATAAGGCTCCAAGATTCAATTAATAGTAATTTCTATATATTAGGGATACAATGATTAGCATGACTCATACTCTTTAGGCTTAGTGGATACTAAAACATATAAGATGTGCCCCTAGATTCTCACAAGGTCTTCCTATTAAATAGATGAAGCTCCCCAACAATAAAGCATCTTGACTTCCCTACGCACACTAAACACTTAAGCTCTCTTATTCTTTTACAACTACTCTCCTACACTTGTTAACTTTAGTATCAAAATTGTCACGTTGAATATTATCCTAGTGCCCCTCACCATGATCTCATTTACAAGCGTACCTATAGTTCTTCTAAGGCCTAATTCAGTTTATCTTTATCGACAGAACCTATAGATGACAAGTTGGGTATATGACTTTTAAATCAAATTTCGCAAATGTATGCATGAATTTTTTTCTTTCTTTTTTTTTTTTTTTCAACCATGCATGAAATTTACTATTACTTCCCTCTCACTCTTGATAAGATCAATTTCGTAGATTTAAAAAAAGTTATAGAATTCTTGGAGCTTTGTGAATTTAAAAAAAATGAAAATGAATTGTTTCTCAATCATGAAAAGACTGATATAGTAATGCTAAATTTAGCTAGATCTTTGTTGAAGATGGCATTAACTAATCCCTTTTTTGGACATTTTTAATGATGTTCCACAAGGATGACACAATTAAATAATATTGCCGTAATAGTTCGAACTGCAAATTGAACTAGACAAAACTGTTTTTTCAAGTTTAGAAATTATAAACTGAACTATATGGTTAGGTTTAATTTATAATTTTCTTTTTTTTTTTTTTAAAAAAGAACTGTTGTATTAGGTTCTGTTTAGTAAGAGAGGTGAACCATACCGATCTGAACCGTACCCATCCCTATTACATAATACATGATAAGACATGAGATTGAAATGACATGGTTGAAGCTATTTACTAATGGTTATAAACATTTCGAATTAGGTAGGTCATCAAAATGGTAAAACTATGGCTACTACAAGTAAGGTTAATGTGGAGAGAAGTTGTCAACAGATCATAATATAGGATATTGTTATGAACAAAGGTAGTAAACCAGGCTACTAGTTACTCATATGGGTAGCGATTCTAGTACAAGACTACTAACTTTCGAGGATTTGTAACCTATGATACTTGAGCTCTTCGACTCTTGAACTCTCCTTATGACCTAAAATATTTAGTTTGTTTGTGTTTGCGACCTTCCACGATAATAAGATATAACTGGGATTGTATTTGCTGTTTGATATTTGTTGATGCATTAGTATATACATTCTTAGACATGCGTGTAGAATGAGATTTATGTGTATGTTGTAGTATTTCCTTCTTAGGCTTAATAGCTTATCCATATTTGAGACATGCCTTTTAGGTATTGATGCTTATAAAGATAAAGAATGTTACTATCACTTTAGTTGTGACCATTGATTTGGTGGTGGAAGGTATGATGATCTCACAACTTTTAGGATGTTTTTCTCTTATAACTTTATTTTAAAAACTCATAATTGTTATGTTTTTTGAGACAATGTGGAATTATTATTAGTTAGATCCCTTTAGTGATCTATAGTTATATGTTATAAGTTTATCATCATATTATTTCTTTTCCAATATAGTACAAGATAAGGAGAAAAACATAGTATAACATGAGAACGATATCACACAATTTGACGTCTGTGTCTATGTTGATGTGTCCTCTTCTTCTAACATTAGATCTTCGCCATACAAAAGTGATACATCCAGCAAATGCAAAAAATGTAACAGAAAAATTATTAAAGAATGCAAACTTTATTATTTTCCACACAATATAATATATATTAACATAAATAAATGAAAATCAAAAAACAAATTAAGGATCCAATTCTTAATAAGTTGGATCATCAATTAGTTAATTAATGCAGGAATAAAAACTCTAATGATGCAATATTTAATTGTCTTATAATACCACAAGTATAGGACTTGCAGTCGACTTGTATGATAAATCACAAAAGCTCTCATTTTGATCACTGTTTATTAAGTGATTCGCGATCGTCTTCTTCTTGTTCTCTGTTTAGAATTTCGCCGTAAATTTGAGTGGACAAAGAGAGATTGATTGCTATGTAAAAAACTTTGCTGTCACTCCTTATGATTGACTTTCTTTAGGGAATTAATCCGATTAAGTTAGGCCTTTGATGATTAAGCAATATTGCTATCTCATTTAGATTTGTGGTTGCATATATTATTTTATGATATGTAAGGAAACTTGTATTAAATGAAAGAAATAAAAAAAAAAAACAAACAAACAAACACATAAAAGTTGGATTCTTGATTTATTTTTGCATTTTCTATACATGCGATAATCTGGACTGTGAAAAGTTACCTAGAAGTTTGAACTTTGTAATTCTAGGTAACTAAACAGCGGCATGGGCGTATGACATGGCCAACATACGGCGAGCTCGGTAAATTTTAATTTGAAATGACATGTGTCATCGGAAAATTGGCTTTTAATGTTGATTGAGTTAATGCTTGTTCACGAATATATAAATAGAAGTCCTGCTAAAGACATTCACAATTCGGTTGGAATCATATTTGAAATAATTTGGTTTAGACTTTCAATAAATCAAACCATTTTTATTAGTTTAATGTTTTGAATCAAACTTCAAATATAGTCCAATTTAGCTCGATTAAAATTGTTTTTTAAATAGCACCATCTTCTTTTTTATAATAATAATAATAGTTATTGAAGCTTTTAACTAATATTCAAATTAAAGAATATTATGTAAGAATTAAAACTATAGAATATTATATCAGAAGGACCCTTCACCTTAAGTAATAATGAAGATGTATGAGTCAATTAGACATAAGAGACAAATTAAAGGAAAATGGATGGATTATAGAGGTTGAGTGGGATATGAGAAATAACAAAAAGAAAAGAATGAGTAAATTAGGTTGGACTAAAATGTCAACAAAAATTAAAACTAAAAAAATTTACTTATTTTTGAATAAGAAGCGGTTCGATGTCTGTTTAAGCAGTTTGGTTAAGTTCAGTTTGGTTTAACCTCTAAACTGAACCACGAACTAGCTGAAACACAAAAAAAAAAAAAAAAAACTACATTTTGCAATTCGATTTAGTTTGATAAACAATTCTAATTTATGTTGGCAAGTAAAATTTTAATTGTATGTATAATTTAATAAATAGAAAGTTTATATGCAAAATTGTAAAAATTAACGGAGTTCACATGGTAGGAGTAATATTGTCCCTATTTTATCTTTTCAATTATAAGATTTTTATACAACTAAAATAGTGGTAAACAAATAACTCTATTGTATAAAATATTTATATGTACCTTATTTGATCAAGTATGTTTCGATTGGGTATTCAAAGTCATAAGGTGTATATTGGGTAGTAATTTTCCAAGAACTGCTTGCATAGGATAGGGTGTAGTCTAAAACCTGTACTTTGAGATATATAGTGTACATGTTTTAAGTATTTGGTACCCACCTTATAAAATTTATTAAATAATATATATTGATGAATGAAAATAATCGCATATTTTTTTTTTCAATTGTATATACTTAATCTTGTAAGTTCCATAAAAGTGGTTTTGTTATTTTTTATGATTAATGAATACAGAAATAACTCAAAAGTGATATTACAATTGCACAAAATAATCTCCAATTTATATGTGATATTTAAACTTCTATATGTTGGGGAAAAAATTCTATCAATAATGATTTTCCTTCTAATATTTGCTACAAGTTTTGCAAGTCTTGTACAATATTACATAAAGTTGAAATAATAACGATAGGGAAAAAAATGCTTTTTTTTTTTTATATCACATATCTTGTGATAAGCTTTACAAGTTTTGATACATATAGCATAGATTTTACATATAAAAGAACTTATAACATTATATATAATTTACTTTTTTAGCATTACATAAACTTGAAAATATCTATAGGAAATTAAGAAAAATTTACATGTTCAATAGGGTATCCAATATGATATAAATTCTACAGATTATAAGTTATATAGTGGTTTTTAAGTATTATAAGGTAGACTTTAGTTTCAATATTTGAGACCGTAACCTTAAAGGTAAGACACAAGTAAAACCTCACAAGGATTAAAATTCCTAAATTTATCTAATACAATTAGCTTTCTTTCGTCCAATGCCTCAAAAAGTTGCAAATTAATTGGTATCTACCAGATAGGTGTAGACTTAAGATTATTGGAAGTATTATAAGGTTATGCATATTTATAGTTTATATTAAATAAGACTTTACAACCTTATATCATCTGCTATATTAAAATAGCTAAATAATCTTAGTCCGTTATTTTCAAGAGGTAAGATGTTTATTGAGAAAATATTAAAAAGAAGCGTACATTCGTTCTTTAATCTAGACCTAAGTCAAGCTTGAATTAGCTTGGAACTGGCGGACAATAGTTCAACAATGTTGAGTCGTCACCAGCCTGCCTAGAGCCGATTCATGGACAAGTTATTAAGCTTTTGAATTGTATTATCAATTTTTCTTATAGTTTGCAAATTATATATATATATATATATGTAAAATATGTATATTATATATGTACACATTATGTAATATGTATACCATATATATTTATATGAATACATGATAGGAATATAGGATATATATTATATAAATTATTTGATATACATATTACAGTGTGTACATAATATACTACATATGTTGATATTTATAATATGTATAAATACATATTAATATAATATATATGTAATGTGATGGGAAAATATATATATATATGTAATTTAATATATGTGTTAATATGCATATGTATATTTAAAAAACAAATCGATTCGATTTAAGCTCATTAATTCAAGTGTATCGATAAGTTTTAATCATCTAGACTCAAACAAATTGATAAACTTTTATATTTCCTACTAATTTAAGTTTTTTTTATAATCTTGTTTATTATTTTTACAGGATCGATATCGTCTTTTATTATATAATTAATTTAATATTTATTAGATCTAAATTATTAAACTATTTATATTATTAACTGTTTAAATTTAATAATTATTAAATAAATAATAAAATAATGAGTTAGACCATAAAAGTTCTGCTAATTTAGAGTTCGGAACCAGGTCTCCCTTCATCTCCCTCCATCACGATTTAAGACGGCAATTTCTGACTTCAGCAAATGCAAAACAAAATCAGACGATGCCTCCTTTTAGTCGTGATGCGAGAGACACGTGTTTTTGTCAAGTAAAGTAGGCGGTACCGTACCGGCATGTTGACGCTTGACAGCACAAAGAGCGTTCACTTTGATTAGTGAACAAATAGCAAAGGCGAATTTGTACCTAACTCCAATTCGTAATTAATTTTTATCTTTAAAATCTAAGATTTTTTACCTTAAATATTTTTTAAAAAAGGTGTTTAAAGTCTTGAATGATTGCTTTATTCTTCACAAAAATAACGAAAAAAAAAGAAAAATAAAATAACGTTAAATATACGCAAAAGCTAAGAAAACAAAAATTTAGGACTTCTAGTTTTTCCCCCCTAATTTCTCTCTGTCATCATTTTGTTAATTTTATGTTTCTTGTTTTCTTTTAAATTTTATTACTACCACAGATTTTTTTTAAAAAAAAAAAATTTAACAATCCAAACTCATAATTTTAAAGATAAAAGATGAAGCACATAAATATAAAGATTGTATTAACAATTAAACTAGTAAAAAAGAAACATTAAATCAAGATCATTATAATTTAGTAATATAAATATTAATCTATCAATGAAATTAATAAGTTTGGAAAGAGGAAAAGAAAAAGAAACAATGGAAGTTAAAGCTCAAGGAGATGTTCTTCTAATGAGACTATATAATTTAAAGTTCATAGTTACCATAATAAATTATAGTTTTGATATTTTTCAAGTTTTGCCATTAAATGTGCATTTTTTCCCCTTAAATTGCAACATACATACACAAAGCAATTTTAAATACTAAAATATTCATACGTACAAAACAATTTTAAATACCAAAATATTTGTGTTGATCGGTGCTTATAAACGATAGTATAGGTCAATTTGATCAATGTAGTCCATGGTTACAAAATCTTGTCATGCTTAGGAACATAAGAATCCGTGAAAGACCTATTCAAGAAAAATGTGACATACATTGCCCTCGTTTACTGGAACTCGACCAGCTCTATGCCTCTACCTATGGATGGGCTTAGTGACCCGTAATGGATTTTGCCCCTAGTAAATTGTTTTATTATTATTATTGTGCAAAAATCCATATCATACTTACTTATTAATTTAAAATATATATATTTAAATTATAAATATATGTATAATTTATTATAGTATATAAAAATATTTGATATATTATAGTTTTTATGAATGCATAATATTTTTTCCATGAAATGAGGCATTTATAAAAAATTAAAAAATTTTAAATATAGGAATAAAATACTGCTTTTTCTTTTTGCCAACTAGGAATAAAGTATTATAAATGCAAAAATTTGTGTTCTTTTACGTTAAATTATTCAAAGATTATAACTATTCTAAAACTATATCAATTATGTTGAAATAATATATTTTGAATAAGATTTTCCAAAATTATAAGGGTTAATGGGAGTGTTTCTTCTAAGGCTCAAAAGCCAGAAATGACTTTTGAAGGCCAAAGTTGAGCTCTTTTAGATTTTTTCAACCCATTTTGACTAATTGGATGAGAGTTTATGATTAAAGCTTGAAGAACGAGCATCTTGATTAAGTATCAAATCAAGGCCATTATAAATAAGTTTCTAAGAAAAGTTTGGGTCATAAGGGAAGAGCTTAGAACAAGTCAGAATTGACATCATACAATATAACTCATAAAGGTTAACCCTATAAAGTTTAACCTCACATTTAAAATTTTAAATTAAAACAATCCAACTCGTACGATTCAACGATTATTACATAAGTAATTGAAGATAGTTCAACTACCTTAACCTAATGATTGCGACATCACACCTATGAATAGCTCAATCAATATCTTGTAAAACTCTCTCTACCTCTCTATTACTATCACTTATCTTTTCAAACACTTTACACATGCTTCTTTTACTAACTTAGATATTAAATTAACTAAACTAGACAACCCTAATTCGCTCATAGTCTATTTTATCTACATTTATTACAGATCATCACGTGCAATTCAAACCTATTACGAAGTTGGAAGATCAAAAATAAGGTTTTAAAACCAAAAGTAGCTTTCGACAAAATACTTGACGACGAAGATGTAATACTTGAAGAAAACTTTCTAAATTATATATTGTAATATAACTGGGCTAAGCCCGCGTCTGGGCTTTGGACCGTACCACGAATGGAGAAGCCTGTGTTTACTACTTTCGTCTGACGATCTCACCGATACCGGCAAATTTAACACCGAATGCACTATGAGTAGGTTCACTTCCATTTGAACTACTAAAGTTTTTGTTTGATATTCTATTTCTCCCACTACACACCAAAGTCAATTTCGTCTCTGTGGAAAGTAATAATCTAGACTTATTTGCTCCTCTGCCGAAATTAGGATAATGAAAGTGGAAAAACTCCCTCAAGCATGAAGTGATCTGAACCTTTCAATTGGTGGGACCCACTCAATCGGAAAGTGGACCCCACTGGATGTATGATCCAGATTTTGTCTTGCATGGTACACCGGGTCTAGAAAAATGAATTCCCTCGTAAATGGGACAAGCTTAAGTTTGCAACAATCACCTGCTCCCAACTTCTAAAAGCAGACTTTTGGGTATGGCTTTATTTGTTCGGCCAAATTAATATTCATGTCTAGTCTTAAAATAAAAAATTTGGCATAAAAGGATTTAATTATATTAATAAATGTGCGGATGGATGAGTAATATATAAGTATTGATAAATTTTTTATATATAAATATATAATCGATATTTTTTTAAAATAATATATTTTTTATTTTTAAATATTTAAATATCATTAATAGTATATGTTATTTATGAATTACTCCACACGTGTTAGTACAGTGCTCCATCAAACTGTCACTGTCAATCAATTCACAAAGGTGTTGAGGCTTTACATTTAAGTCAAAGGTTGATGTTTCTTATTTGAAAAATGTTTTCGTCGCCGGTATTCAAACACACGATAAAAACTGTATAAGGCAACTTTTCCTTTACTTATTTTATAAAACATTTTAAAAAGGTTCGTTCCTGTATGATTATTGTTAGCGCTGCAGTGAAACAAAAAAGCAAGTAAACTTGTTAATATGTTGTTTTTACGGAATATTTCGGGACATACAGTGTCAAAAGTGAAAAACTAAAGGAACAAAAAATTAAAATAAAATAAAATAAGTTATATAGTCCTATTATTGAATGCCACCACGAAAGATCCCAAGGCTAAATAATTAGGTAACCTATCCAAGTCCATCTACTTATTGATTGCCATAGTTGCCAACTGGTCTATCTCGTACAAGAAATAGGAAACACGATTTAGGACTCAGCATTCATCAAAATGAACAACATCTTGTTAGTTTTTCTCTTCATAAAGCTTCTATGTCATTTTAGTAGTTTGTCAATAGAGCTTGATTCAATTTCTCAATCTCAGTCACTAACTCAGGGAAGTACCTTGGTATCCGAGGATGGAACATTTGAACTGGGGTTTTTTAATCCAGGAAGTTCCAATAGGTATTACTTAGGAATATGGTACAAGAAAATACCAGCAAAAACTTATGTTTGGGTGGCAAACAGGATCGATCCGATCAATGATACGTCCGGGGTGCTTTCAATCAATGATTCAGCCAATCTTGTTCTTCTCAGCAACAATGAAACTGTTGTTTGGTCCACGAACTTAACAAATCCAGCCAGGAGTCCAATTGTCCAGCTCATGGATACCGGAAACCTAATCCTGAGAGATGGAGACGATAACAACTCGGGCAACTACCTGTGGCAAAGTTTTGATTATCCATCTGATACAGTTTTAGCTCAAATGAAGATTGGTTGGGATAAAAGGACAGGTATTGACAGGCGTTTGACAGCATGGAAAAGTCCGGACGATCCATCGCCGGGGGATTTTAATTGGGGTCTAGAACATTACAATTTTCCTGAAGCAACGGCATATAAAGGAAACCAGAAGTATTTCAGCAGTGGTCCTTGGAATGGACTTAGATATAGTGGTGCACCAGAGCAGAAACCGAACCCCATTTTCTGGTTCAATTTTGTAAATAATGAGGATGAAGTGTACTATGCTTACCACCTCAGGAATAAGTCTGTTCTCACTAGGACAGTTCTGAACCAAACTAATTATGCTTGGGAAAGATATACTTGGAGTGAGGCCACTAATGAATGGAAACTTTACTCCTCTGTGCCAAAAGACTACTGTGACCAGTATGGCCTTTGCGGTGCTTATGGCAGTTGTAACATGAATAACTTGCCAGTCTGTCAATGTTTACACGGGTTCATACCAAAGTCGCCAGATAAATGGGCTGCTAACGATTGGTCTCGGGGATGTGTAAGGGCTAAGCCTATGGAATGTGGTGGTAAGCACGGATTTGTTAAGTTTTCAGGGTTGAAGCTGCCTGACACTGAACATTCTTGGGTGAACGCGAGTTTGAGCTTAAAGGAATGCAGGGATAAGTGCTTGAGTAATTGTTCTTGTATGGCATATGCACCCTTTGATATTAGAGGGAAGGGAAGTGGCTGTGCTATTTGGTTTGGTGATCTTATGGATATCAGACGTTTTCCCGGTGGTGGGCAGGACCTCTATATTAGGATGCCGGCTTCAGAACTAGGTATTATGCTCCTACCTGTGATCTGAAGTTTCATTTCAATGTAATAATTACATTATATCACTAGATTCATCTTCATTATTAACCCCGTATTTCATTTGGTCTTTTGTTGTGTTGTATAAACAAGGGATGGAGTCTACACCTACGGTGAAGATAGCAGTGGCTGTTGCTTGTAGCATTGCTATTCTGCTCTTGATTGTTTTGGCTGGTTGCTATAGGCGCAGAAGTTGGGTTAATATCAAAGGTAAAATTAAGAAGCTGTAATTCTGTTTTTCATTCTTAAGAATAAGAACCTAAAATATCTTTTCACTGCTAATTTCCAGAATACTCATGTTGAAGCTTCTCTAATTGTCTGAATATAGAATCTAGCAATCATCAAGGAAGTGTGATCTCTCTCTCTCTCTCTTTTTCTTTTTCCTTTTTTTTTTTTTTCTTTTTTCGGGTAACTTCAACTATCAATGGATTATTCTAAGGCCTTGTAGTCCATGCAGCATAAACACTATTTTCCCACTAGAATAGAATAGGTTCGACCCCTCCCCTCAAACCCCAATCCAAGTATGATATACAGTTGGTCAAAAAAAAAAAAAAAAAGGCAAAGAAAAAGCTAATAGATTACAGCAGAATAACTAGTTAACAGAGATGATTTCAATGATATTTCGCCTCATTTTACTTGTGTTTTATTTATTACCATAAACATTTCATCCTTTCAATTCTATTTTGGTGCTTCCTTGTGTCAAAAGCTTCATGAATTTAGATGTGCTCATCTCTATAACCAATTGTATGTGGGGTTATGTATTGAATACTTCTCTAGTGCTATATGGCCTTTCGGTTAATCTTTTGCGGTTCTTGTTTCATGAATTATATTGGGTACAAAGTTCCTACTTAGCATGTCGTATATATTCAACAGATATCTTTCCATGCTCATATTGTTTCCCTTTTACTGGGCAATTTTATTGCAATATAATAGGAGACTTTCTTTCAGCTGTTTCAGAGAACGATGTAGAAGATAAAGATAAGGAACGGAACAATGAGATCTCCAATGAAGATCTAGAGCTACCAACCTTCGATCTTGCTACCGTTGCCAATGCCACCAAGAATTTTTCAGTGGACAACAAACTAGGAGAGGGAGGCTTTGGGCCAGTATTCAAGGTATATCATTCTGAAAATGAACGAGATTGAGAGGAAACAAAAGAACTCCTACGTGGTACAATTAAGCGTCTGGACAATTTTCAGGGCAAACTAGTGGATGGGAGGGAAATAGCAGTGAAGAGGCTCTCCACAAGTTCAGGGCAAGGATTGAAGGAGTTCAAGAATGAAGTCATACTCATTGCCAAACTTCAGCACCGCAATCTAGTAAAGCTTCTTGGATGTTGCATTCAAGGAGAAGAGAAAATGCTGATCTATGAATATATGCGAAACAGAAGCTTGGATGCCTTTATTTTTGGTATGCCCTTTCCCCAATTCTTAGACAATAATTTCCTCAAACAGGCAACACGATTTACTTCAATGAATTTTGCAGATAATAAAAAGTGTAAATTGTTGGACTGGCCTAAGCGGTTCAACATCATTTGCGGAGTTGCTCGAGGCCTTCTCTATCTTCATCAAGATTCAAGACTGAGAATAATACACAGAGATCTCAAAGCAAGTAATGTTCTTCTTGATGATGACATGAATCCTAAAATATCAGACTTTGGGATGGCTAGAACATTTGGAGGAGATCAATATGAAGGAAACACTAATAGAGTGGTCGGAACCTAGTAAGTTTTCCCTAAGATAGTCAAATCATTCATCTTTTGGTAAATTTTATATACACTTCTGTGGCTATTGGTTGAGAGCGGATGAGCCCACATGAACTAGGAAAACTCGCCTTCACGTTTCCATAAATTTTGAAAATAAAACCCAAAATTGTTGCTATTAGTGGGTCTTCTTGTGGCAATTTTGGTAGCTTTAGGGATTGCTAGGAAGGTAAGTGCATATTTTCAAAAAGTTTTTGAGGAGGTGAAGCATGTTTTGAAAGTTTGGGGCAGTTCACCTGCACCTTATCAGCGGTTTCAGGTTTGTATTTGCAAAAATCCCTCACTCTTTTGAGACATTTTTCCTATCTTGATTTTGTTGTGTTGGTTTGCAGTGGATATATGGCACCAGAGTATGCAATCGACGGGCTATTCTCGGTCAAGTCCGATGTCTTCAGCTTTGGAATATTAGTCCTAGAAATCATCACCGGAAAGAGGAACAGAGGACTCTTTCATTCAAACCAGAACCTCATCGGGCATGTAAGTGAAAGGAAACACACGGCAGCTTCTCAACACTAGAATTCCACAAACAGATCGCTTATAAAACATTAATTTGCTGCAGGCTTGGAGGCTATACATGGAAGGAAGGCCCTTGGAACTCATGGATGAACGACTGGAGGACGGATGCGACCTCTGCGAGGTAATGCGGTGCATCCACATCAGTTTCCTATGCCTACAACACCTTCCTGAAGACAGGCCGAGCATGGCTTCAGTGGTTGTCATGTTGGGGAGTGAGACTGAACTGCCAACACCAAAACAGCCAGGTTTTCTGATAGATAAGAATCCATACGAAGGAGATACTTCATCAAGCAAGCACGACTCACGGTCGGTGAATGAAATCACTGTTACATTGATCCAGGGTCGATGATACATTCTTGACGCTGATGGTCAGTCTTGGACGGAAATCAAATGTTTTTTTCTAACACAATCTGTGAACTTCAAGAATGCAATACAAAACTTTGATTCTTCAAATCAAGTGGCAGTACTGACTGAGGTGCTAGGATATGAGGAGCGTGTTACTGACTTTGAAATAACTACATGGACAGGAATTTTTAGAAACCATGGAAAATGTGATACAGGAAAGTACAAAATGGTTAAGGGAGGAAAGTAAACTTTACACTGTCGATAAAAAAAAATAAAAAGAAAGAAAACAAAAGAAGCTATATACGTATGAACGATTCCTAAAAGATAATTGCATCAAGAGATTTGAAAATCCGAAAGATTATAATGGCTGGGACCTGATAAGAGACCTTGGGACTGGACGCGATAAAGACACGGAGAGTGATAGATCTAGTGGGAGTCGAAAGAGGCTGGCAATCGAAAATGAGACCACGGAACAAGTTAAAGAGTATTGTTCAACTGATAATGGAGTTATCTCGATCCCTTCTAGGAATTTTGAGAAACTGTCTTTCAAAGACACGCCGCTAAATAACACCTAATTTTGTTTTAGGTAAGCCACATCATCTGAGATGATGGATCATGACGTGGAATCTGATCGAGCCAAGGTAGAAGAGGATCAATTAAGTAGCCACGCCAAGAAGGGATTTGTTACGTGAATTTTTCTTCCATTAAAAAAGAAATGCTCTATACGGTATACCTTAATTGCTAAAATTATGACCTAAGGCATAAAATTCTATATAGTCAATCGACTAAAACGCGGAGGAAGGAGATCTCTAATCTCAAAATCATAAATATAAGATCAGGTTGTTAGAAGGGATGGACGTAGAATCATATAATTAGAGTGATGGTAGATTTATTTTAATTAAGTTAATATTAGAATCATTTTTAGGAAAATATTTACTTATTATTATAATTATATTGCATCTTGCATGTATATATATATGTATATATGTATATGATTTTGTAAATTATTGCACTTGGAATATATTTTAAACTTTATAGAATGCAAAAATTATTTTAAAAAATTATGAAGAGTAATCTATATTTTTTGTAAGAGGTTAAAAAAATAAAAATTTTACCTTTTCTTTTAAAATATGTATTAACTAAAATATAATTATTAATTTATTGAGAAAAATAAAATTAATGTATAAAACTTGTATAAATTTTGATTTCAATAAAAATATATTAAAAAAAATATGAATATTGAATTGCAAGTAGAGCAAAAAGAGCAAATAAAAATATCTATAAAAAGTTCTTCGATTTCTTTTCATGATAATATTATAAAAAAAAATTTATTGGTTATATTAAAAAAATCCTTTTGATTATAAGTTATCACATAATCAATCATTCAATACTACATATTCATTTTCATAATATTAGTTATACAAGAAATGTTACTAAACTAATTTACAATTGGTATTATTTGCTAATAATTTATGCTTTAAGCTTAGAACAATTATAATATGGATAAAGTAAGAATTTTTTATCGTGTACTGTTTATAAAAAAAGTACAATTCAAGATAATTTATGTAGTTAGATATAGTTTTGTAATATTGAATTTAATACTATTGGTTATTGTGGAAAAAGTATGTTGGAGGTAAACAAAAAAAGAATGTCATTTCAGTAATAAATATATATTAAAAAAATAAAATCTATTATGAACGAGATTTGAACTAATAACCTTCTACTTAGAAAACATGCGTTCAACCAATTAACCACACTTGATATTGCAAAATAAATTGCTTTTTGAAAAATACATGTATACTTTTTTTCTTTTAGAAAATTGGATAAATGTCGTATTTAGTACTTGAACTTTATTGAAATATACAATTTAGTACCTACATTTTCAAAATTTCAATTTAATATCTAATTGAAACTTTCACTGTTATTTTTACTACCTCACTTAACTTTGTTAATATCCATTAGCTGATATGATATAAATCAACATGTGACAATAGCATAGATTGACACGTGATATGATACTTTGTTGGTTTGATGACGTGGTATAAAGTAATAACTAACTATTAAAAGGAAAAGCAATGAAAATCATTTAACACAAATTGCTCCCTAATGTTCATGGCCACAACCACCAAGTATTTTAAGTGACTCTCCTCCCTAAATTAATATATAGATGACAACTGTTCGTGATTTTATCCATGTGAGACTTGTAAACTAAAACCCAAACCAAACTCTATATGAAAACCAACCAGTCTCACTTGCATGATTTTTCTTTGCTTTTCTTATTTCGTATCACTTCTAATTTTTTTTTTTTAAAAAAAGACCTCTTAATTCTAATCTACTCTATGAGATCTTTAACATCTTACAATTTTTTTTTTCAAAACTCTTCTAAAAATGCATTTAAAATAGTGATCAAAATAGGCTCACTAGAGTTATTTTAAAAAAAAAAAAATGCAACAAGGGTATGCTTACATATTTCCATTTTAATTCGTTTTCATGATGTTATAAAAGAGAAAACATGGTACTTTTGTAATCTATGTTAAATGGAAATCATGAATATGTGCATGTTTGCTATGGAAATAAATGAATACAAAGAAAATGAATCAAGAAGAAAGTGTTTCACGTATAGTTAACTACAAAACAATGACTTCTATAATTACCATTCCCATATTGCCCAAATTGTAAAAATCTATCTTTTATATATTAAATTAGGTGCATCAACTAGTTGAGATTAACATGAGTAATAGCCACTTAAGTGAGCATGTGATATATGGTGGTTCATAAAATTAAAAATTGTAGGGTAATTTTATGCAAACTTTATGCAACATCAGCATACTAACAAAGTATCATACCACATATCAGTCTATGCTATTGCTACGTATTAATTTATACCATATCAACTAATGGTACTAATAGAGTTATATGAGGCAGTAAAAATGACAGTAAAAGTTTCAATTAAGTATTAAATTGAATTTTTAAAATTATAGATACTAAATTATATATTTCAATAAAGTTCAAATACCAAATATAACATTAACCCTAAAAATTTTGAAAAAAAAAATTAACTTTTTTTTTCTAAATGGGTTAATATCATATTTGGTACCTAAATTTTACTAAATTATTCAATTTACTATCTCAACTTTGAAATATTCAATTTACTACCTAATTACACTTTTTGTGATCATTTATATTGCTCAACATAACTCCGTAAGTTTCCATTTGCTGACATAAATGTAATAGACACATGGCATAATTAGAAATTGACACGTGGCATCGTCTGACATAGCATGAAATGCCACGTAGTACCACTACGAATTGTCACAAGTTTTTACACATAAGTTGACGTGGCAACAACTCCAGTTGCCATGTGGTGCCACATGTCAACTAACATTACGTGAAAACGATTTTTTTTTAAGTGAAAACTTATTTTTTTTATTTGAACCGAGGAAAAAGTCAAAAGAAGTACATGCTATGCACATGAATACAATTCTTCAAACACCATTTACGATAACCTATATATATACAAGATTCTTTTTATGCAAATATTCTATGTAAGACTTATGAAAGAGGGATATAGGTCTTGAGGTGCAACTTGCAATTTTTTGCAAGAGAAAATATCGACTTTCACTTGATTTTTTTCATATGATTCGACTTTCAATTTTAAAAAAAAAAAATTTGCTCCATCTTAATTTACTCTATGATTTCTTTTAAATGATACAAAAATTTCTATAAAAATCCTTCTAAAACATTATTTAAATTTAAGTCAAAGTCGGTGGTTCAAGTATGTGTTATATTTACAGGATCTACTTTGACATGAATTTCAAGCACGTTTTAAAAGCATTTTTCTAAAAATTTTTATATCATTCAAAAGTAATCATCAAGTAGGTTAAAAATTCAGCATTTTTTTTCTAAATTAAAAGTTAAATCAAATGAAAAAATTTGAGTGAAAGGTGGTTCTTTCTCTAACGAAAAACTACAAGTTATACTTCATAAACCTTCTTTTCTCTTTTAGGAGTCCCACATGTAATCTTTCATAGAAAAAACCTTGTATATATATGAGTTATCTTGAGTTATTAAATGTATAAGTTCTCGTGAGCTTGATGTAGTGTATTCCTTAAAAAAAATTATACCTTTATAAGTTGATACATGACAAGTGAATAATATAAAATTGTAAGAAAAACCACATTAGTGAATAATATAAAATTGTAAGAAAAAAAAAACCAAAGGTGCCATGTGGTATACACGTAGCAGTTGCAGCTACTACCACGTATAACAGGTGCCACATCGAAAGTATATATATGTTATTATTTTCATCAAACATAATATAGATCTAAATGCAACATAAATTACACTAAGATCATGAGTACTTATTCAATTAATGAATTAAGACAACTCATATATATATACAAGGCTTATTCTGTGAGAGATTCCGTATGGGACTACTAAAAGAGGAAAGAAGGCTTATGAAATGTAACTTATAGTTTTTCGCTAGAGAAAAAGTCAACTTTTACTTAAATTTTTTCACTTGATTCAACTTTTAATTTGAAAGAAAATGCTCAATTCTTATTCTATTTTATGATTACTTTTGAATAATATAAAAATTTTCAGAAAAATACTTTTAAAATGTGCTTGAAACCCATATCAAAGTGAACCCTTCAAATATAACACACACTTGAACCAACAACTTTAACATAAATTTAAATCATATTTTAGAAGGTTTTTTTTGTAGAAATTTTTGTATGATTTAAAAGATATCATGGAGTAAATTAAAATTGAATAATTCTTTTCTTTTTAAATTGAAAGTTGAATCATATGAGAAAAATTGAGTTAAAGTCAATACTTTCTCTTGAATAAATTACAAGTTGCACCTCAAAACCTATATCCCTTTTTCATAAGTCTCATATAGAATATTTATATGAAAAGAGTCTTATATATATATATGGGTTATTTTAAGTGATGTTCGAAAAATTATGCTCATGGCATGTACTTCGTTTAACTCTTTCCTTGGTTCAAATAAAAAAAATAATTTTTTACTTAAAAAAAAAAAAACTATTCCTACGTGGTGTTAGTTGACGTGACGTCACTTGGTAATTAGAGTTGCAATCATGTGTCTACTCTCGCTAAGTTTAACAGATGTCATGTGTTAATGGTATAAATGATCACAAAAAATATAACTAGGTTGTAAATTAAACATTTCAAATGATTGTTACATTATTGCGGCAAATAGTATTGAGGATTTTCAGCAGATAATTCGAAACGGCTATTATGCGGTGCTCAAACGATGGCAACCAAATTTTAGACTTGAGGTGTCGGCTTTTTATTCAATGGTAGTCTGGATCGGGATATCTAATTAACCAATCGAATTGTTTTCTACAATGGCCATTAGACGCATTGAAGGAAAAATTGGACTCATGCTATGCTTTGATTCTTTCACTACCATCATGGAATGAGGTCGATTTGATAGGATTTGTGTCTAAGTGGACACGGAGAAACCTCTTAAGCATACGGTGTTAGTAAATTAGATTGCGTATAAAATTTCCTACGAAGGCCTTCTGGGAATTTGTGTAAGCTGTGGTTGTATTAACCATGCTAAATCTAAATGACCGAGAAATTGTGCCGCAACCGATAGTGCTAGGAACAATGACATAGCAACCCAACTCGAGGATGGGAAAGATAAGACACCAGAGATGTGTGATATAGGGGAGACTAGTGACGCTAATGATCACAACATGGAACTTTAGGAGCACGGATCAGAGCAAGATGTCAAAGGCTATGGGGAAAGCAGCGCTTGGACTGAGGTCAAACTCAAAAGATGAGGACGAGGTCAGACCAAATCTGTAAAGAGTTAATATGAATCAAGAGAGAGAGGCTTCAGGCAGTAGACAAAAGTAGGCAAGAAATAAATCCCAGCCGACGGTTAGGAATGATGCCAACGTTACCGAAAATGAGAATCATGAAGACATTGAAAACATTCCACCATTTAATACTAATCTTAATATCGAGGCGGTACGAGGGAAGGAGAATCATCGAAGAGATTTAGTACCAGATGAAATACCCAAATCCAACGTTTCACGCATTGGTGCACCGTTGCAAGAATCTCAAATCTTGCGAGATAGGAAAGTGAATTTTCCTCCTACCAAAAACCATCACGTTCGGACAATCACAATTGTCTTCAGAAAAAACCATCTATCAAATAATTAGCAATGTAATATAGCCAGCGTAGTAGAAGTCGAGATCATCCTTCTGTTGCTTATGAATCAGGGTCCTCTATCCGAAACGCACGAGGATTCGAGACTGTGGCAAGTGAAGAACGAGAGGGACACACTTCGTATATATGCAGAGATCATTCGGGTATATGTCACCCTGACCCGGTAAGAGAAAAAAGTCCCCGAGGTCACTTTCAAGCCAAACTTCCACAATCAATCGGTGTACATTGTGCTGTTCAAGATACCCATGCTCAAGCAACTCATGACGAACATGGGATTTCTCACCTAGGTGGAGATGACTTGCAAGGAGGCAGCAAAATTCTTGATGGTGCTGAGAGCTAGAGGCTAGAGATTCAAAGAGTGCCATTCTTCGTTCCAGCCATAGAGGAGATCCGCAACTCAGTGTTGATTCTAGCAACAGCAACAGCGATGGTCCTAGTCCGGACAGCGTTTCGGCCATGCAAGTAGAATTTGCAGATTCAATGAGGAGGGAATTAATCACCCACTACCGAGTGGTACAAACTACAGTGCAAACTAGCCAACTTGGAGTTCATGGACACTCTATCCTCCAATATGAGACCACATCCCTTCAAAGTTTTTGCATAGAATGGCGTGGCGTGTCCTCAAGGGTGCAGCAACATGTGCTGCGCAATTTGATAAGAAGATGTGAGCCCCAAGTTGTTATCGTTATGGAGACGAAGTTGGACCAAGATGGAGCAAATAATTTACGTAAGTTTCTTGGATTTGGTGAAATGATTTGTGCCAAAGCTAACGGTCAAAGTGGTGGTATTGTGATGTTTTGGCAACAACAAATAGTTCGTGCGAGAAACCATCGTATCTCCCGTCAGTAGATCCTAGCACAGGTTAAGGTAATTTCATCCAACCATCATTAGTACATTTACTGTATTTATGTGCATACTAATGTCATGGTACGACAAGATCTGTGGCATGGGCTGTCTAATTTAGCTAATATTATTAAAGGCCCTTGGTTGCTTATTAGTGAATTTAATGAGTTTTGTCGAATGATGAGAAATGGGGTAGGAAGAATATTGATCAGGCGAGAGCTAATAGATATCAGGATTGTATGAACACATGTGCCATGGTTGACCTAGGATATGTGGGACATAGATACACCTAGTCTAAACATTCTAAGCATTTAGCTAACCTCATTCAAACTAGGATTGACAAAGCATGGGCCAATTATGAGTGGTGCATTATGTATTCGAACACCAAAGTATTTTGACTCTTAAGTACAAGTTCGAATCACTGCCAGCTTCTCCTAGCAACTCACTCTCAAGTTAGGTTGGGGTTGAAAGACGACTGACCATTTAGGTTTCAATCAATTTGAATGGACCACCCCAGTTTCAAATCTTTTGTCTCTACACATTGGTCCCTTAACAAGGATAATATATAGAAGGACCAAAAGAATTTTACTAATAAGTTGTGGGAATGGAATAGGGACGTCATACACGTTAAAAAGAGACTTCCACAGCAAAAGATTGAAAGGATACAAAACATATGGAATCAACTGACATAGAGATTACTGGATAGGGAACAATTTTTACAAGAAGAGTTGAAACTTGTTTTAGACTAAGAGGAGAAATTTTGGGCAATGAAATCAAGAGTAAAATGGTTTATTGATGGTGACCGCAACACTAAATTTTTCCATGCATCCACCATGGCTGAGAGAGCCAAGGGATGTGTCATTGGAATTTTTTAAGACTATAAAAATTGGATCATTGATCACAATGAATTGGAATCTATAACTACTAGATATTTTTCCAATTTCTTTACCACTAAACAATGCTTCTGAAAAGCCTAAACTACCCGATTGGCTTCCAGCATGGAACTTACTCAATACATAGGAGGAAACCCAGAAAGCCATGTGGAGCATTGTTAACCATAAAGCACCTGGGGTGGATGGACTACATTCACAGTTCTTTAAAGAATATTGCGATACAATTAGCAAGTCAGTTTTTCGAATTATTGAGAATATTTGGAAAATGGAAGTGGTGTCAAAAGAAATAAAGAAAAATTTGTTGGCTTTTATTTCGAAAAAGGAAAGGGTAAATAGGCTTAAAGATTTTTGACCAATAAGTTTATGCACAACTCTTTGTAAAGTACTAGAGAAAATTTTGGTGCATCAACTGAAACCGTTACTTACTAAACTTATCAGCTTGGAATAGTTGAGCTTTGTGCTAGGCAGATTGACTAAGGAAATTGTGATTGTTTTTTAGGAACTCCTCTATTCCCTAAAGTAGAAAAAAGGCAATTCCACTTGGATGATGATCAAATTGGATCTACAAAAGGCATATGATAGGCTTGAGTAGGATTGTATCCGATACGCCTTGATGTGCTTTTGATTCCCAGAAAAGTGGCTCAACATTGTTGGATCATGCCTAGCAACTAGCTCCTCTCGTATGCTCTTCAATGAGGTGATGTTGAAGGAATTCTATCTTAGCATGGGGTTTAGATAAGGAGATCTTATATCGCTGTACTTATTCATAATAGCCATGGAAGTTTTAAGCCGATGTATCAAAGAATTTGTGGAGGTAGGTTTATGGAAGCCCATCAGAATAAAGGGTTGTCTAATGTTAAGCTTTCATATATGTTTTTTGCAAATGACCTAATCCTTATGGGGAGAGGCGACGGTGAGTAATGCACAAACAATGTATCAAGCTATGAGAACGTCAGGCATTATGTACAGACAAAAAGTTAACTATGGCAAATCATGTGCACTATTCTCTAGCAATACTCCAGAATCATGTAAGCAGCAAATTTGTGTTGTTTTTGGCATCAATCCTAATGCCAAACTGGGAAAATACCTAGGTGTCTCAATCACTATTGGGGAGAAATTGAAATCGTCAAATTTTGAATTCCTTCTAGAGAAAACAAAAAAGAAGTTGTAGAGGTGGAAGGCGAAGGTTCTTAATGCACCTACAAGAAAAATCCTAGTTTCCTCAACATTAGAAAGCATTTGTAATTACTACTCTCAAACGTTACCAATGCCAAGGAAAATCCGTGCTCAACTAGAAAGAATCTACAAGTAGTTTTTATGGGGTGGCATTGATGGTTGTTGAAAAATGCACTAGATATCATGGGATCTTATTAAGAGGTTAAAAGAGGAGCGGCCTTGGACTTCTAGACATACATAGATGGAATAGGGCCAATTTTACGAAACTAGCTTGGCATATCCAGACGAAAAAGCTCCCATGGGCGATGGTAGTTATGAGTGGGAGGCCAGACGGTTTAAGAAGAAGAATGGGTCAAGCTTCTTTAATATGTTAAATAAGTAGGTAGCATGGTTGGAGGACAAGATGATTACTCCTCTATGGAGAGCGTGATTTGAAAGCTTTTGGAATGGGACATGGGGGAAAGCTGGTAAGGTTAGTAGCTGGATGTTTGGTCCATTGTCTAGGGATATTGGTTCAATATTAGTTGTGGAAGTTCGGCATGAGTCAGGATGATGGGATGAAGAAAGATTAGCTACCCAATAGACAATTTGATTATGTCTAAGCTAGGTATCTATGACCCTCAGCTCCAATACAAGAATAAGGTCTACGGTGGGGAAGAAAGAGTTTTCCCGCATGATGCAAATGGCGAAGTTCAAATGAGGACAGTGTATAAGATGATGTATAGTGAGGAGACATGCTTGCCAAGTGAGGAGAACTGGGCCCGGACATGTCGCACACTTACGACACCAAGTATTCAACATTTCCTCTAACGTATTGTCCAAAATGGGTTACCAACTAAGGAGAATCTGGGGAAGAGAGGAATTCCTATTAAATAGCTGTGTGCGATGCAATGGTAGATTGGAAAGGCACCAAAGCTATTATTGTAACAGTGAAATAAGACTCCAATGGTATAGTTCTAGGAGGATTTTGGAAAAAACTAACTGGTCTTACTCCAGTACTCCAGTAGAAGTTGAAATCTAAGCCATAATACACACACCTCGTTTCATACACGATAAGGGTTGGGACAATTTAATGATGGAATTAGATAATGCCCATGCCATTGATCTTGTTGGAGAGGGACATAGAACTAACAAGTATAATTCTCCTATTGTTCAATCTTCCCTCGATTTGTTAAGAAAAATTTCTAATGTGATATTTTTTAGGATTGCCCGTAATGGGAACCGGTTAGATAATGCGTTTGCAAAGGAGGGACTCAAGGTGGATTCTAATTATGAATTTTCTTTCTACTTTCCTATGAGTGTTTTTTATTTTGTACTATTAGACTTCGGCATTGCGATCAAGGTATGATATAAGACAGCTGGGTTAATTTCCCTTTTTCTGTTGCGATACTTAGATGAACGTTGTACTTTGTTACTTGATGTTTTAGCAATGGGAGATGTTTCCTACATGAAAAAAAAAAAACAAACAAAAAATTTGTCGATAAAATAACAAACATACTTGTGAAAGATAATTGAAGGAATTTATTAATAAAAAATTAATATGTGAGTGGTGTCACATTAAAATGAATCTTTTATATTTTAATATTGTTGATAATTTGGAAAGAGAAAGAGGAGTAGAGGATGAAAATAATGTTTATTCAAAAAATAATTTTTGAAAAACAATAGCCACCTTAGCAAATTCCATGTTTTTGCCATCAAACGAAGTAAGCTCAAGAAAAAAATCTATAAGATTTATCAAAATAAGAGTACTATAAAACTACTTGATTTTTCCTTTTTTTTATTTTTTATTTTTTGCATGTCTGTGTTATTTATTTATTTATTTATTCTCAATTATATAAGAGTATTTTATGATGTTTGGTATAAATTTCTATGCTAAGTAACTTTTCAAATTTGCTTTAGGTTTTTCTTTTTAATTTTTATTTCATACATAAGAGTTTGATATGGGAGCCATGAAACATTTTCAAAATTGTCAAGTAGCTCTCTTTAAGATAACCAATTAAATATTGATAAAGTGAAAAGTTTCTTAAGAGTAGAGTTCCTTAAGATACTAGCATCTTACCCTATATAACTCTCTAAACAATAAGAAATGATTCAATGGATATTGCACGTTACTTATAATACATATATAGTATATAAATACCAATAAAATATTATTATGCATAATGAGTATAAATCACGAGTGCTAATTGATTTAAAAACTACCTATATAAAGATTGCTATGGGGTTGGAGATGAGATTTAGTCTAATTAAATCAATATTAGAATTATTTACAGGAAAATATTTGCTTATTATTACAATTATAATAATCATTTATAAAGGATTGTACTCAAAATATATTCTAAACTTTATAGAATGCAAAAATTCTTTTAAAAAATTATGAAGAGTAATCTATATATTTTGTAAGAAATTAAAAAAATTTACATTTTGTTTTAACATATTTATTTATTGAAATATAATTATCAATTTATTAAGAAAATAAAATTAATGTATAAAACTTGTATAAATTTTGATTTTAACAAAAATATATTCAAAAAATATATGAATATTGAATTGCAAATAGAGTAAAAAGAGCAAATAGACATATCTATGAGTTTTTATTTTTATTTTTTTTCATAATAACTTTATAAAATTGTTTTGTTAGTTATACTAAAAAAATTCTTTTGATTATAAGTTATCACATAATTAATCATTCAACACTACATATTCATTTTCATAATATTAGTTATAAAAGAAATGTTACTAAACTAATTTATAATTAGCATTATTTGCTAATAATTTATGCTATTAGATTGGAACAATTCTAATATGAGTAAAGGAATAATTATTTATGGTGTATTATTTATAAAAAATTACAATTCAAGAGAATTTATGTAGTTATTATATATAGTTTTGTAATAATGAATTTAATACTATTAGTTATTATGGAAAAAGTAGGTTAGAAGAAAACAAAAACAAAATGTCTGAAGTAATAAATGCATATTGAAAAAATAAAATTTTCTATGAATGCGATTTGAACCCATGAACTCTTACTTAAAAAACATACATTTAACCACTTAACCATACTTTATATTACCAAAATAATTATATTTTTAAATTATATATTATATACTTTTTTCTTTTAAAAAAATTTGATAAAAATTAACATTTTCCTAAGATTAGGGAGGCCGATAAGCTCCTTTCAACCCCCCCCCCCCCGAAAACCTATCCATATACCTAGACAATTATTATATATGTTAACATTTTATTAGTATTTGTACACCATATACATATATCTACGGTTATGTAATACTTAATGAAACATTTTTCCTAGGAAACCCATAGATGTTCAACACATGATGAATTTTCTTGCTTTTCACTACATATTCAGTATGTATAGTTTTCAAATCATATAATATGAGTTTGCATGCATTTTTACTTTAGCAACCTATATTTGTTATTTTTTTTATTATATAAGTGCTATTAAATTGAAATTTTTGTACACTTACTATGTTTTGATAATCTTTATCAAACACTCTTCTATTTTTAATGCTAAAGTAATATGTTTATGACAAAATTGACTATAAATAATATAGATAATAAAAAATTTATGAACATGAGTTAACAAAATGAGAAAACACAAAATTCAAGTTTGAAGCTAAGGGTAAAAAATGAATAACACAAATAACTTAAAATGAAAAAAAAAACATAAAAATTCAATTACATCTTTTTAATGAAAATGATAAATGATAAGAAACCTTATTGAGAATTATGTTTTTGATAAAGACTAGACCATTTATCTCTACCCTGTTGGACTAATAAAATCTAGCAAATATTGTTGATTCATTTTAAATTCTCAACAAATTTTTTCATGATTTATTGATACTCTTTTTTTAGTTAAAACTCAAGATAAGTGTCAGAGAAAAATGTTAAACCTAGAACTAGAAAAGTGTGTTGAGTTCAAATAATGCATTCTTTCAATAGATTATAATTGTTCAACTATAAAAAACAAACTCGAAAAAAAAAAATGCCGATGTAGTCTTTCTTAGCCAAAAAAGTTGGTGGTATATTTGTAAGTCTCTTTCTACATGTTAAGCATCAAGACATTTAGACTAGATGTATGTGCAAAAATTAAATAGCCAATGTCTGCTCCAAAACAGAAGGTTGTGAACACTCCATTATATACTCATATAGCAATATGGGCATGCAAGACTTACAACCTACATTTATTACATGATATTTATGCTTAACAATATATAGATCTTCCAACACTCAAAGTAATATCTTCTATCTTAACAATATTGCATCCTTCTAATGCACTTGCATCAATCCCATTACCAAGTGTAAAGTCATAACCGGTATTAATATTTAATAAAACATTCACTACAAATGTACCTACAAAGAAAAGTCCGAGTTTGAGTTTGTAGATAATCATCATATACATATATGTAAGACACGCATACACAAAGCACATAACTTAATCTAATGCAATATCTATAGGCTATTACCTTAATTTAGGCGCATAATATAACATGATTTCAATGTCTTAAAACTTTACGAGCAACTGTAAGCCAACCTTATGGGAAGCTTAACTAAGAACTGTAGGACCTTAGCAACCTTTACTCGAACCAAGACATTCAACTGCCAATTTCACTCTGTTCGGATCTTACTCATTCTAGGATAGCTTAGATGACCCACATGCCGACCTCCCTATTAAGTGCACAATTTTGTACAATTGTAAATATTTTCCTTAACTTTAGTTGTGAGTCTACTTTAAGGCTTAAAACTTTGTATTTTGTTTACATTTTTACCATTAGGATTTTAGTATGTACTAGAAATAGCACATTTGTAATTAATAGAGCATCAATGAATCAACAAAAGAGTATTATTTTCTCAAAAAAACTTCTCTCATGAGTTTGCTATAAGCTTGTCTCCTTTTTTTCTTTTCTATGATTATTGGACGTGCTATTCCTCTTTAATCCGTTTGTGTTCTTGTTAGGATAGTAGTAACCCTTCATTGAAGTGAGTTAGTAAGTCACATCTAACTCTTATTTGAAACTTTTAGTATTGGTTTGGTTTTCATGAATTGTATTAAAATTTATTTCAAGCTCAACCTCTGATTATGTTTGTGTCTTAATGTGTGATATCCATTTACATTCACAATGCAAATCCCCATTCCATTTACTCATTTCTCACTCTTATTGAACTTCAAATAATCATTCGTGATTCATATTCGCTACGTACACTTTAAGCAGTATCATCGCCTAATCTACCTCATCATCCTAGATCATTACTACCAAAGAGACAACATTGCTACCATTTTAGGCCATCATATCCAATTAACATAGGAGCCATAGCCACCAAACAAGGTAATCACATTGCTCGATTGTGCCCAAAACTTAAACCAATTGATCCAATTGTCAACTCTTAGTATAAACATAGCTCCATTAACTAAATGCATAATTGTATAATAGATTGATAAAGCTACATCTAAGAATCAAATATAAACTTAATTAATATTATGAGTAATACCGTAACTATTTTATCTAAAAGTTTAAGTTGTAAATATAGTTTCTACTATTATATTAATTAACTTTTCCCGTCACTTGTGGCTCAATACTAGATAGAGGCCTAGTAAGTAGATAACTTAATTAAATGGTAGGGCTAAATTGAGCACCATGGATGTGCATTCAAACAACTATGTTTGTCTTCGACTACTTTTGCTATTTATTTTCTATTATTACTATTATTATCATTAGTAATAACTATTATTATTATTAGTAATATTAGTAGTAGAAACTCATATGTATTGATAATAATTTTTCTCGTCTTTTTTTTCAGAGATTTTTGCAACAAAGAGCTTTCATAAAAAATCGTAGCTTGAATATTTTTTTTCCCTAAATTATTTTATGGAGAAGTTGCTATGTTGTTGACAAAATTATTCATCTCGATTCAAAGTTGGAGCAAGAAGGGGTAGGTGGATTCTAGTAAAAGGAAAGGAGAAATGAGGGAGATCACGCGACTTTTTTCACAAACCTTTCACCAATTGCTAAAATATTAATAAAATAACATAGAAAATATACATACCTAACTAGCTAAACATGTGCCTAGAGATTGTAATATCAAGTCAACTTCCGTACATTTTATTGTGTAATCCTCCGTAATGAAAAAACAGTTCCGAATGGAAAATTCACAAATTTTATTAAATATATTCAATAACATTATATAATAAAAATATTACTAAATAAATTTAATTATATAATATGATAAAAAAAATTAAAAAGTTGCATCAAAATAATTAAAAATAAGAAAATTGGTTGGAAAAGTTTGTTTCAAATCCCATCCGCATTATCCAATCATCCCAAGCCTATTGAGAAGCTAAAATATATTTAAAATATACGGAAAATTTAACGGATGTAGTGGAAATTTTACTTTTGTGAGGTTTTGAAAATATAAAGGATTTAAAGAGAAAAAAAAAAAAAAAGCTCAGTGCTCAAATATAAAAGTAAAAGAACAGTAAGAATTAAAAATATCTTTTCCCTATTTCAAATATACTATTATCTACCGACACTCATAAAATAAGATTTAATTGAATTTGGATGCTTGAAATTACCATGTCAAGCTATCTATCTCTCAGGCATACCTTTCTAGATTTCCATTTTCAATTTGAATATGGATAAGCTATATTATAGTTTTCAAATTGTTAATAAGAATTCTTATCAGAAGTCCATCAATTTTTATACACGAACAAAAGTACCACATGATGATTAATATATCAGTTACTATTGATAGTGTTTAGTTAGCAAAGCTCAACAATACAAGGAAAACTATATAGGATGGTATAAGAAAAATAGGACAACATGAACCTCTTCTATTACGTTTGATGTATGTAATACTGAACATAGATTTTTATAGTTGTAAAAAATTTAAAAATTAAAAGAATCAATTATTTATATTATAAATTACAATAAAATTTAACATTTTTTATGTGAAAACTTCATATAGAGTTATTTTTCAAATTTTAAATATATATATATATATTTATTTTGTATTATATGAAATAATTTTTTATACCACTATATATTTATGATACAAAATTTCCAATTTTTGTCCAGTGCTCTAAAGTTCTTTTGTCTAGTACTATTAGCCAATATGCAAACCAAATACTAAAGAATTTGTCAAATATTGTACCTTAAAAATATGACAATCAAATAATGCATATTAGACTCATGAACTAGAGCATATGCATAATATGTTGATCACATAGACATAGCCATAAACCTTCAATGTATTTGATATAGCTTATTTTATGGTTCTATGAATGAAACCATTCAATTTATTATTTGACCATTAAAATCTCCAATATATTTAGGGATGTTATCAAGGTGGTTTTGAAACAAACTTTACAAAACCTAAACTCAACCAGTTACCTTATAGGGCTTCCCAAAACCTATTCTAAAACTTTAAGACTTTTACCTTGTACTTAGAACTCACCCCTTAGAGCGCTTTTGAACTACTAATTGATCCAACTTAGCCATGCAAGTTTCAATTTCTTGTAAAAGTTGAAAAATGTTCTTTTTTCACATTTTTATTTTCATATGATGCATTAAAAAATTGTATGCTAGATAACAATATCAAAATGGATTATCAATTGAATATGGGCACTATTAATTAAGTATAGAAAAGAGAGTAAGTATAGGTCACCAATTTAGATATGGAACTCCAATTATTTTCAGAGATCAATAGTTAATACTCATAATCATACCATCTTGACTTAATAGCTTCATCAAATTACAACCCATTTAGTTCGTTAAATGAAATAAATAAGGAATGAAATTGGGTTCCATAAGGAAGGGAATAAAGGGAATATGTGTATTATATTATTTAATTGAAAAATAATAATAATAAATCAATAATAGAGTAAAAGTACATATTTGTCCTTATCTTTTTCTACTCTATCTCTCTCCCATCTCTTGATCTTAGCTTTCTGATCTCTTTCTCAATAAATAAAAGTAACACATTTCATTATCTCACATTAACCAAATCATATCTAAATTTTTACAAAATTAAAATGAAAAGAAATTTGAAATTAACCAAGCATGGTTAGGCAAATGTGATGGAAGAAGCCTTAGCTATAATAGAGAACTGATTTATGGAACCAACCTTAGCATAGTGGATATGGTTTGCTTCATAAAATCCTTAGCAAAACCTGAAACTCCTTTCATGATTACTAAATAGTCTAGAGGCTCATCAATTCATTTAAATGTATTCATGATTACTGAAAACCCCCGATTAAGAGAGGATTTTCACATAGAAACAAAATCATTAAAGACACTACCATTGAGGCAATTGATGGTGGAGGAGTGATACTATAGAATGGCAGATAGTGGAGTAGGAGCGAGGTGGTGGCAAAGGAGGATGGAATGAGTTAATGAGGGAAGGGAAGCAATGTGAGAGAGTATAAAGGGTGAAGAAGACAGTGTCATGTAAAGATTTTAAGGATTGAGAGAAAAAAATAATCTCTCTCTCTTTCTATATATAAATATATATATATATTTATTGGAGAAGGAGTTCAATTAGATTTTGTTAGATTCTAGTGAATTTATAATTAGTGTTCTGGTATGTAAATAAGGTTCTCAAAAGTAGGCTTGAGTGAATAGATTTGACAAGTGGTGCAAATATGTTTGTGGTGGTAGAGATAATAGTAGTAGGTGGTGAATAATGGTCATAGGTATTATGTAGTGCTGTGTTGAGAAGTGCAAAGAGTAGTGAGAGTAAAATGTTCACTAAATCCTAATTTAGAGGTTAAGCTAATGAATCTTAATCCTTAATTTTTATTGAAACGCGATTTCATGGAATTATAATTTAATGAAGTGAACAAAGGAATGGGGATGGTGTAAGAGATTTAGGGTGGGGGTGATGTTGCAGCGACTGGAGGGGAATGGCATTATTCTCCTCAAGTCAGCATACCCTTAATGCCTTCACTATTCTTCATCTTTTTTATTAGGGATGATGAATGGTATGCTAAACCAAAGTATTTAAGTTCTATTAAATTGTGAGAGACTAGAGACATGAGAGAAAGGAATGGTGAGAGCAAGAATGGCAAGAGTAGAAAGTTCATAATAAGCTCATGTGTGGATGTTGCGTGTAATTTGTGAGAGCTTAGAAACGAAAGATAATGGAGGAGAGCAGTTAGAGGTTCTTTTTAAAATATCATATTTAGTTATTATTTTTGTTTACTTTAGGTATAGTAGCATGTAATATAGCCACTAAATATATATATATATATATAATTCATTTTCTTATCAAGTTTAAGCTTCCTATTGAAGGTTTTTTTTTAAAATGAAAATCCTAAAACTGACATAAAATTCTATAGGGTTTTAAAATTTGTTTCAGAGCCTGTCCAAAATCCTATAGATGTTAGACCTTATAAAGTAATTATCAGATCGTATCCTATAATGTGACGACCCTAATTATATAAACTTTTACAGACGAGAACATAGCACAGGCAGTGGTGGGCTAATGCTGCATGAATAGGGGCGCAGCGTGAATGAGCATAAATATACAGCGAGCGGGATAAGGTTGGAGTTGGACAGCTATCCTAACGAAACATATGGCCAAACGAAAGGGCTGGTGCGGAAAGATGGCATCCGTGGAATTAAACTAACTGCCGGCTTCTAGAATCTAGGTAGCAATACCGTCCGGAACTGGAGCTTCCCGTGACAGCAACATACCATCACGCACACGCATAAGTAGTTCCTCATACGGTGTTGCTTTCGATTTTAATGCATATTTATTTATCTATTTATTTGCATGGAGCACACGGTGGAGATGGAATTGAAAACCCATTCATTTCACATTGAAAGATTTATCTCCCTATACTGCCAAGCTAAAAGGCTATTCGTTTAATATAACATTGTGTCTGACGTATACAAATAGATTTGACATAAAATCTCGATTTGAATTTTATTCCCTTTCTTTTATCTTTAAAAGCATTTTAAAAGATGGAATCCTTAGTTTAAAAACTTTAATTTTACTTTAAAGGAAAGAAATATCTTTAAGTTCCAACTTATTAACTTTTTTTTTTTGTCAACACCTCATAAATTTCAAATTACTCATTTAACCCTTTAATTTAAAATACAATATTAGCATTTAGCTATTAAGAGCATTTTTTACATCTGTATTTAGTTTGATTTCAAATATATTATAACCAAATAAAATACTATTATAAGTATTTCTAGATATATGAATTAATATTTTATTTCATTCCTAATTTTATCTAATTACAATTTAGCCCATTTCTAATCCATCTCTACATATTAAACATTGTTTCTATTGTTAAATCTGAATTGATTTTTCTCAATTTAATTCCAATTCTAACTTTCAATTGAATCTATTTCCTTCTTAATTTTTTATCCATTTATATACTCAGATCAACCATTTAACCCAAATCTAATAGTATTAAAAAAAATACTCTCTTCATATATATAATATGCCATATTATTAGAAAACTCAATTAAAAAAAAATTCTTTACCTGATATTTTAATAAATTAATTGTCCATGAAATTTTAAAAAGCAAATATATAAAAAATAAAAAAGTTGTTTACGGAAAAATAATTTCATGAAGAAAAGCTAAACACTTTCGTTGTTCTAATCAGCGGCTATAAAGTACTCGCTCTCCGATTTTCGTTTCAACCACCGTTTACCAATCCCCAAACAACACGCCATTGCGGAGTAGAGAGAGAGAAACTATCGATGGCTACGAAAGTGTATATAGTGTAAGTATTTTTCACTTCATGTACTTGTGAACCGATGGATCTGTTATTTTATACCTTTTCTGATAATAATCCACTGATGCTATTACTCTATATATAAGCTGGGTTCATTGATGTTTATTCGATTTGTTATCTAAATGTATTTTTTGTTTTGTATTTTGACTCCATGGATATGATGGTAATCTGTGCTCGTCCAGATTCTATTGTGAAGTTATAGGGTTTTACTTTGGTCAGTTTAACCTCGATTGATCAATAATAGCTAGATCAAATGTTGGTTTTTCTAGTATTTGATTTCATAATTCCGTGCGGAATTAACTCGATAGGATTGAGATGCCGCGTGCTCATTTTATGGCACCGAAGCCGTTTTCTTTAGGAGCATTGAATTCTTTGACTGGGGAATATGGTTTGAGAAGAGCGTTTTGAATTTAGGTTATAGTGTCTGAGCTTCAGTCTATGCTCTGCATTTGCTGGTTATGAATGCAGTCTAAATTTTTGTTCTTGAATTGAGAATCAGGTTAAATGGAATGAACCAGGTCCAGCGTTTTATTTTATTAATCTTTCAGAAATTGAGATAGTTTGAATATGTATACTTTTGCATTGAGTTGCCATTAGAATTGGACCTTAGGGTTGAAAATAATTTAAGTATGGCAGGGTAAGTTGTTTGGACAACCAGTCTGGAGCTTAAAGTGAGAATCAGGAATTCTGAACAAAAGTTTGCGATTTATCTAAGTATTTATATATTCTTTTAGACCATCATTTTGGTTAAAATAGGTAGCTTGGCATTGTATGGTCCACAAAGGTGTGAGTGTTGTAATGTCGTTTATTTATTTATTTATTTATTTTTTTTTGGGTAAATTGTAATGTTGTTTATTGGCTGCTTTTGAGTCCTAAACTACGATAGAGTTGGAAGGTACAGTTGTTTATTCTCATTTAATGACTTATAATAGCAAAGCTGAAAGAATTCCTCAGAATAACACTACCAAATGAGATGGATCGGTACTAAAAATTATAGCACAAGAAGAAAAATAAATGACTGTTTGAGTTTTGCAGATTTCAGAGTGAACTGTGGGAGTCAACCATTTGTTGGATCAGTCATTTCTCACTTGTAGCTTGTCTATTCAGGGAATAGAAAGGGAAAAGAAACTTTAGAAAGTTTCATTAAGGGAAAAAAGGAAACACATAGAGACGCATATCTTAGTGGAAATTGGCTTCACCAACTGAATGATCATTGAAACTTGGCCTTGGGTGATTGTGAATGTGATTGATTCATTTGCTTCGTTTAAGCACACATTGCTTGAAATAAGTAATGCACATTCATTTTCCAGTGTCTCTGGTTTTCCATATCTTATTACAAGATATACAATTTAGTGTTGGAGGAGCAGCAATCCAGGTTAAGCAATTCTCCTAGTGTGCAAGTTGGAAGTTTATTATGGACAGATAGTACTGTACTTTGAAAGATTGACTTGCTTATGCTGTTTGAGTTGTTAAAGTTTGATGTCCTCAGTCACATGTTAGCAAAAATGAAGCAGTTACATAATACACAGAACATAGAAAAGCTTTTTCCTTTTATAATTTCTGCTTTCTGTATCATTTGAAGTTAACCAACCAAAAAAACTCCAACCAAGGCCCTTATGGTGTAGAATTCACGCATAATCAGTAGGCTGAGGTCACTGAAGAAATGTATATAAGTTCTCTCAACAAATATTAGAAATAAACTTTCTGCTATGTTTTATTGGTGGAAAATGTTGATGATTTAAGCAATTAATTGATTGCAGGCATCCTTTGTTTTTGTGCCTTTCAAAATCGTTAGCATTCTGATAGTACTTCTCAAGAACCCTGTTCACAGGATAACATAATGTTTAAATTAGATTTATAGATTGCAGGGGATCAAGAATTATTTCCTGAATTGAACTGATGGTATCATGATCCTGTTCTGTCCTTCAGTCGGTAATAGATTTAATACATGAAGGAGAGTGCCATGATTTGATGCCAAGACCTTCAGTTCTCATATTATTTGCTGCATTTATTTTTACTTTTATTATTTTGCTAGACTATGTAATTGTCTTGAAGACTAATTAGGTTTATAGTCTGTAATAACTGTCTCCTTTCCACTGTGGTAGGTACTATTCCATGTATGGACATGTAGAGAGGTTAGCTGAAGAGATACAGAAAGGTTCTGCTTCTGTTGAAGGTGTTGAAGCAAAACTATGGCAGGTATCCTGATCTTCCTTTCTTCTTATTTTCCTTGAACCAAATCCAGCTTTTAACTTTAAGCTTGGAGGCAGGTTCCCTCTCTTGGTATTCAAAATGCTGCTGATGTTGCAGTCCAGAAAAATCTTATGGGCTTTGTTTCATGTTAACAGTGGGTCAAAAGCAGTTAAAGTATTTGTTTTACCATCTATTGATCAATTAGTTTGTTGCTCTTAGTTTGGGTTACCCTCTTTCTCCATCATGTCTTTTAAGACTTCGCTGGCTCCTTGGAGATCATCAACTTTTCAAGGCTTTGATATATCTTTTGCAAGTTATCCTCACTTCTTCATGTCACATCTTAAAGCTGAACATGTAATTATGATGTTCTGTTTTAGAATTTTGATCTAACTCAACTAAAAGACGTCTTATCTGGTGGTCTCTGCTTTGTACAATGGAATATGCAAATAGACCCTTCTTGGATCGTTGTAACAGGTTCCCGAGACACTACCTGATGAGGTGCTCACGAAAATGAGCGTACCTCCTAAGAGCGATGTTCCTATCATAACACCCCATGACCTTGCTGAGGCTGATGGGTTCGTCTTTGGGTTCCCTACAAGATTTGGCATGATGGCAGCTCAATTTAAAGCCTTTTTAGATGCAACCGGAGGTTTGTGGAGAACACAACAGCTTGCTGGCAAGCCTGCTGGGATATTCTATAGCACTGGATCTCAAGGTGGTGGACAGGAGACTACAGCGTGAGTTGCTTGTTATATTTGATATCTAATTGAATATCTGTGTGTGTTATCTAAAGAACAAAACCTGATTGCAGGCTGACTGCCATTACGCAACTAGTCCATCATGGGATGGTATTTGTTCCAATTGGATACACATTTGGAGCTGGTATGTTTGAGATGGAAGATGTCAAAGGAGGAAGTCCTTATGGTGCTGGAACTTATGCTGGGGATGGGTCAAGGCAGCCATCCAAGCTTGAGTTGGAGCAGGCGTTCCATCAAGGGAAATACATAGCTGGCATTACAAATAAGCTAAAGGGATCTGCTTGAAGAATTGCTTGATTTGATCCCGTAAACTTTAGTCTCTTCTCATTCTTTTTCCTTATGATTTCTATACCTTTCTCTCTGTTGCAAAAATGTATGTTGCTCTGCCTAATGATGTTTCGTATCTGTAATTGAGAAATACATGGTCAGTGATAAAGGACCAGACATGCTTGTTGATGTATGGTCAATTTGTGAATTGGTATCACTATTATCATTCCAAATGTAAATTTAAAGTCTCTAAAAGTTCAAATCCCCCTAATGCCCGTAGTTGGTTTCTCATTAAGGAGTTTGTTGGTTGCCTAAGTAGAAACGATTGATTTAGGGGAAGTAAATTATGTTGTCGAGTCATTTTTAGTTGATATTAAAAGTTATATAACATCAACTAGATGTCACTAATAACGCACTTATGCAGCCATAATTAGGTTAGTTACAAAGCATTTGAATGTCTGTTTTAAGTGTTTATTTCGGTACTCATACTGGAATCTAATTTGAGTTTGAGTTCGGTTTTCATGTTGCTGTGTCCAGGGTTTATGCACTAGAAAGCATAACGTATCTTGTCACATGGCAATGAGAGTGCTTGAGTAGGCTCTCTGTTTTCGGTATTGCATCGTTACTAGGTCCACATCCATACACACAAAATCTTGTCCAATTTTGCAAGCGAATCGAGATAACATTGTTAACAATATTCCAATTGATTGGTATGAAGAAGATCGATAGGATTTTAGGGCTGTCGTAAAAGCTAGAATACAAGCTAAGTTCTCAACTTATTAGAACATATCTAGTTGGTGGAGTAGGATTAGATGAGAATGGAATTGCTATCTCTTGGGAATAGAATTGAAAAATAATAGCTATTCCATTATTTAGTTGCATTAAACATGTTAAAAGATCTGAATAAGACCACATAAAATGTTCCAAATGCCTCTAATCTTCTCTCTCTTCAACTTAGCACATCTATTCTCTTTTCCTTGCTCCATCGTGACAGCCCTTCTTCGTCACTCTCCTAACAATATTACGCCTACTTCCCGTTTCTCTTGCTAACATGGTACTCTACCACTAAACTTAAGTAAGTCACAACCTGGTGGCTGCATGGGTTGGTAAATGCAACCTTGATGTCCACTAAGGAGATTGGTTGTCTAGGTGACTAGGGATGGATGTAATCCGTTCAGCATGGTTCACCATTTCAAATCAAACCGAACTGTGTGTTATTGTTCTTCTTTGGATGTCGAGCCGAACCAATGTCTTGGTTTATTATCATTTTGAATAAAAATGCGGTAAGGCTCATGGTTGACACATAATTGCAAAATTAATGAGAAAGTTAAAATTACGGTATTTTTTTAGTATTTTTGCACGGTCACTTATCCCAAGACATTCAACCTGTTCATATTTCAGTTTTTCACAAATTCGTTATTTCTTCTTTTTCAATTTCAGCACTTGGAATTTTACCTAGTCTTTGCAATCCAAGAATTATAAAAACAAAATCAGGATCCTAGGCTTCTACAAAATACAAAACTAAGATCCACAAACCCTTTTATTTATTCAAGTATAACTGGTGTATTCAACCTGTACTTTCAAAAACCAGTTTTATTTTGCAGTTTCAACAATAGTTGTACAATCAACAACCATCATACCTGATCATTCAACAATCAACATGACCATTTTAACCTATTCCTTCAAGCCTATTTATTAATCATTGAACATATTACATTCCATCAGATTCCTCTTTTTTTTTTTTTTTTTTTTTTTACCAACAAAACGATGGGTTTCATTGCTTAATTTGGTCCAAAAGTGCAAGAAGATGAAAGATCAGCAGCATGTTGTCTTAGGAGTTTAGATGGGGGTCAGAATGCCAACTACAGGACACATCTAAATCCTAGTAGACTTAGCTAACTAGTCAGCAGCACAATTTGTCTTTCTAGAAATATATATTAGAGACATACCCTAGACACTACTAAAAGGATGTAGAGCCTAATTAACTTGGTCCATATCACCTTCCGATGCCTTCACTACATTCTCTACATTTGATTCCAAAGTGATGTAAGCCTACTTATTCTTTCTAATCCAATCCAAAGCCTCTCTAATAGCAAGATCTTCTGCATGTTCGACATTTCTGGCCATCATTTGTCTCGACATACCATCTATTACGACATCATACTTGTCATCAGCAATCATAACTATGTAGTCACTATAGGAAAATGACCCATTGATAATTAATTCGATTTCTTCACCCTATAGTCTTGACCAAGCACTATGTACTCCAACTATTCCTTTTCCTTCAATAGGAGACTCTACCCTTCTAACCCTAAAGTTCTCCTACCCATTAGCCACCCATAGCACCCTATTGACCACTGTATCAGGCCTCAACACTTTCTCTTCATAAATTACCTCATGTTATGCCTTCTAAATCATCCAAGCTGTCTAAGCTATCAACTTTCTAAAATACAGATTATCTTCTCCTACTTAATGACCTCTTAACTCTAGCTCCATAACCTAATCACAAAATTCATCACAATTGAGCTCTTCTAAACGAACACCTTACACACCAAACTAAACCACTTTCGTCCATGGGTACACAAGAACTACATGATTTGTCCTCTCACGATCTGGATAGGAAGGGTACTTCCCACTTGTCAAGATCTTCCTCTTCTCTAGTTTTACATAAATAAGGAGTTTGTATAAAGGTGCCAAAGAAAGTGTTCACTTTTGGTCGTATGTCTAATTTCTAAAGGTTTTTCCATTCTTTTTTAGCAATAAGCATCAAGGATGATGAGGAATCACTAAATTCCTACCCCTATTGCTTATATAGGAAAAAGTGAGCCAATTTCGAAGAGTAATCACTCGTCTTACAATATGACCACACCAATTTTGTCCTCCCCTTTCCTAATAGGCAAATCCACATTTCTTCTGGCTTTCTTTTCAAAATCTGAAAATGTATGTGAAAAATTCCTCAAATCCCAATATCTACCCTCCTAACTAATTAGGCCATCTATTGTTAAGTCTTCATGGCCATGCAAATCAAGACTAACAAGCATGCCATTCAAAGGAGAAGGTACCCACTTATTACCCTAAATCTTTACTGATTTGCCATTATAGATCTGTTAAGACCCCCCTTTAAATAAAACCCTATTACCTTCTAGAATACTTGATACGGACTCATGGATGAATATACGAACCCAATATTATGAGTAGCCAAAGGGGTTGGGTCTAAGCCGCAAGATGACTTGAAAAATAAATGATAGTTAAGGGAAAGCATGGGTTCCTGTACACCAATGTTAAATATGATGCATTAACGCCTCACACGAGCTCAAGTCACACTTAATATGATGCACAAGTATAGCTGGAGGTCACTCGCCACTAGTTCACACTCAAATGGGCTAAATAAGAATAAGAGGACACTTAGCTCAAGAGAAGGTAAAAAGTCTATTGTATTCTTCTATATATCTTCTTGCGATTGTTACATTATGTGACTAATTATAGTACCCTATTAAGGCAAGTTCTATGTTACAGATAATTACAAAAAAAAAAAAAGAATTCCTATTTGCTAAATAAAAAGGGAATTACTATACGGGGAGACACAAAATCATGCGCAATGAATATCTTTTGTTAGAAAGGATAGTATGGTTGTCAGTAAGGATAGTATGGTTGTCAGTAAGGACAGTGCGTACATGTTCTTACTATGATTTTGATAATATTGTGGTTCGAGCAAGAATGGGCCTCTGTTTAGGCCTGTGGTTAGTTCAAAGACAGCTCACCTTGGGTTGGCTTCAGAGGGTCGGCTCTTGACAGTTTTGGTTGGCTTCGACACAATTGAGATTGTTGTACTCAGATTTGGCACTTAGACTATAGTTTAATGGAAGGTTCAACTCAACATGTTGGTCAATCACCTTGGAATCACCTTACCAACATCTTAGATAGCATGGAGAGTAAAGTAGCTCGGCAGATTGGACTGGGGTAAGCACTGCTCCTCAGCGCTTAACTCACCTTAGACAGCTCAGCAAACCACTTAAGAGAGCCTTTGCGCTCAAGAGCGTGTAATCGGTCCTTGATCCCTTTCAATACAAGTGTACCCCTTTGATGCTCTCCCTCCTTTTGTTCACCAATCTAAAATTGTATTGGAAAGTAGAGTCCTTTAAGCAACCTAGCCTAAAGAGCATTGGTTTTATTTTGTAGTCTCCAAGCTAATTCGGTTAAGAGCATAAGATTATATAAGTATAGATCTTTAAATCTCAGACCACCTTTTTCCTTAAGTAAAGACAACTTTAACGAACTAATCCAGTGAACCTAAAACTCATCTTTTTGTTGTCCCCACCAAAAGTTTGCAATCAAAGCGTTTACTTGGTTATACCATTTCAATAGATACCTAAAGCATCCCATCAAATAAGTTAGTATAGCAAAAGCTACTGCCTCAATAAATGTTTCTCTACTTGTTAGAGATAAAGCACTCTACTTCCATCCTTGGAATTTTGCTTTAATTTTTTCCTTAACAAACTTCAAAGCTTAGGTTTTGGATCACCTCATAGGGTAGGTAATCACAAATAATTTCTTGGGTCCTATGTTACTATAATATATAGTAATTTAGAAATGCTTCTCTAGACATCTAGTGAAGTGTTTTTCCTAAAGAATAGGATTGATTTTTCATGATTCACCATTTTTCTTAAAGCTTCACAATAATCCTTCAGAGTTCTTTGAAACATCTCCAAATTCCTATGTAAAATATTAATAAAAAAACAAAAAATCATCAATGAATAACAAATGTGTAATCACAAGACAATATGGAGTAGATTGGACTCCTTGCAACTGGTCACCAACACCCAGTTAGCTCAACCTTTTTGAAAGACCATCCATTACCAGTATAAAAAGGTAGGGAGACAATGGATCCCCTTCTTTGAAACCTCTCTTAGGTGTAACTTTGCCCACCACGTGTCCATTCACTACATTGTTGAACTTTACCCTTGTCGTACAAAACATAACATAGTCCACTCACCTGTGATTCAACCTCAGTCTTTCTAAAACACCTTTAAGAAAGTTCCACTCGATTTGGTCATAGGCTTTATTCATATCCAACTTAAGAGCATAACTAAAATTTTTTTCCATTTTTTTATTCCTTAAATGGTAAAAAAATTCATAAGCTACTAATATATAATCTTATATCAACCTTCTTGAAATGAACATGCTTTAATTTTCTGACACACAATTTTGAAGAAAGGTTTCAATTTATTAACTAAAATGTTGGAGATAATCTTATAAAGAAAATTACATAAACTAATAGGCCTATGTTGATTGATTGAGTTTAGAATGGGAACTTTCGGTATTAAGACTAGATCAATAAAGTTCAGAGATTTAGGAAATATACTTGGAGCAAAAAACTGTTTAACCACTCTAACAATAGCGTTTTTAGTAACTGTCTAGTATGATTAATATAAGACTCCAAGAAAAACGTCTGGATCAAGAGCCTTGAGAGCTCCCATTTGATGTACTACCCTCTTAATCTCTTCATCAGTTACAATCTAATTAAGAATCATGTTATCTTCTTCAGTAAAAACCAGTTTAATCTAGTCCAACGCATGTTAACAATTATTGGTACTTCTACTCCCAAAGAGATTCTAAAAGTGAACCACAAATACATCAACAATGTCCTCTTCCTTTTCTAGCCAACACCCCTTCCCATCTATAAACCATGTAATACTATCCCTAGTTCTTCTATTCAATGTTGTTTTATAAAACAAGGATGTATTATGGTCTCCATATTTTAACCAATTGACTTGAGGCCTTTAATGCCAAAAGATTCCTTCCCTCTCCCAAAGCGCTTTAATCTTCTTCAGATTAGCTTCTTCTTCTTCATATGAATCTTTCACATCTCGATTTTGAATATTACCTACCATTGAGTCAATTTTTCAATTCAAGCTCTATTACTAGGTATTACCTTTCTACTCTTATTTATTAAATTTTCCTTGCAACAAGACAGGTTTCCATGCTATTTCTACATCTAAATTCTAACCAACTTTTCTCTATAACATCTTCATACCCTTTAATACTTCTCCACATGATCTCAAATTGGAGTTTTATCATGACACCAACCCCCCTCCCTCTTATCATAAAGACTCACCAACAAAGGCAAGTGATTCGAACTAATAGTTGAAAGATTAAGTGCTTTTGTTTTTGGATGAACATCCAATCACCAAAACTAAGGCCTTATCAATCCTTTCTTTCACAAGAATACCATCAAATATCTTATTATGCCGTGTAAATTTTTGTCCCTCAAAGCCCACGTCTATAAAATTTTCTTTTGATATCATTTCTATAAATCCTTCAAGCTATTTTCTACACCTCGATCTACCTCTACTCTTCTCATGCTCGTGCAAGATTTCATTAAAATCACCCGCATAAATTCAAGGGCCTTTTACCCATGCAGCAACTTGTAATAGGTTATTCTAAAATAGTTTTTTCTCCCTAAATTCCATTGGAGAGTAACCCAAGTGAAAGTACCAACACCATTACCATTTTCAACTTGCAATTCATTGTTCTACCAAAAAGAAAGACCTCCTGTAATTCCTTTAGGCAACAAATGGTGGAAACCACCATATTAGAGTTATCTTCTTAAATTATCTACTAACTTCTTTTTATTCTTGGTTTCCATCAAGAAAACTATGCATGGATCGTACTTATTGATAAACCTAAAGAAATAGTTAACTATAAAAGAGGGCTTTAATCCTTGATAGTTCCAACACAAGAACTTCATGGCCCCTTTATGGCTATTTGGGGTTAGCCACCACCACCTAATTATAAATTATCAACAGCCACTTAAATAAGAACTTCAACCAAAGAACCCTCTACAGTATCCCCTACCATCTTCTTAACATTACTCTTCCTTTATGCTTTTTTCCTTCCTCTCTAAGACTCTCCTCTTCCTAAAGAAAACTTGATAGCACTTCAAAGGTGCTTAGGACCAACCTATTTTCACAATGCAAGTTCACTAAAGATATTTCCAAACAAAGCTTCTTAGCATACACTATCTCCTCCTATTATCTACCCCTTTTAATAGAAAGATTTTTCAAGACTTTCACAACTAGACTTTGACCCACATAACTAGCTTCCAATTTTTTCACTTCTAAACTCTTCATAGAATCTTGTGCTTGAAATGCTAGGTGGATCATTTTCCTTTGAAGGAAGTTCAACTATGTAATAATGGTTACAGTTAACTAGATTAAGGTTGTAAGAAAAGATAAATGTAGTGCTTAAAGTACTATTTGTTGGAATGATTTTCTATGGAAATGGACTAATTGATGAGTTAACTTTAAAACTTGGCTATGATTTTATTAGAGAAGAAGTTTTTAGAGTGGGTAAAGTAAAGGTTGTATCTATGGTTACAGTTAAGTTGGATTGTGGAGCAACAAAATTGAGCTCAAGGTTGTCACTTGCAAGTTTGTTTGTTTTTTTTGTTTTTTTGGGATGAGATGAGGGTAAAGTAACTTTTAGTGGTTAACTACTGTTCATCTCAGGTTTTTTCAATTTTTTTGGGAATGAGAAGATGGGAAAAGAGGTATTTACTAGAGGGGTTATAGGTTTCATATATAGATTAAAACTGTAACTAGGGGTTTTACTCTCGCTCAATCACAAGTGTATTATTCTTTGGTGATAAACTACTTCCCTCTTTCCTCAATGAACTTGTTTCCTCTTCCTTAGCATTCAATATAGGCCAAGATTCATTTCGAACAAGTTGTGCCCTCAATTATAGTCCATGTTTTAAACCTTTTTATGGCCTCATCAAGTAACCATGCATTACATGCCCTAATTTACCACAAAAAAAAAAAGAAGCAAAAATCCAACAATTGCTAATACTTGAAAAATATCTTATAGCACTCATTTAAAGAATGACTAATCTATTTTTCTTTCCTCAAAGGTTTGTTGCAGTTAATTTTTACACTCAATCGCAGGAAACTGCTCCTAACTCCATATTCACATCTAATTGGCTCACAATCTATATACTTACCAAGTGCTACACTACAAATTTTTGCATTTAAAAGATTCATCTGAAATAATTTTAAACCATGTATTTTGATCCCAAAGGCTACTAAATCCAAAGGAATCTCCTCAATGTTAAGGCTAGGTTGCCAAACTTCCATTATCAATACATGTCCCAAAGTTGACCAAGGACCCTCTTTAAAGACTTTCCTCAACATGTTGAAGGAATTAGAGAATATTAAAAATCGATTAAGGCTAACTAGGTTAAGCAACAATGTACTAAATTCCTCATAAGCTTTCTTTAAGATGCTCATTACCACTACTTTACTAAGTGTTTTCTCATCAAAAACTCTACCAATAACCAAAAGTTCTTTTACACTTAAGCCTGCACCATCCATATCTAAGATTAAGTTATCCTCAGATTCACTATTATCATAAAGGACAATCACCTCAACTTTCCCTTTGTCTTTGCGATCCATAACTAACAAGAAGTTACAAATAAATAAAATTAGTATTAACAATGATATTATTGAGTAGAGAAGAATCAAACTAAGGAACTAAGATGTTTAGAAAACTAAACGAAAAGGAGAATTAAGCTAGCATTTTTTCTTACCAGAAAAGATCAATTCAGTTAGTTGATACAAATTTAATACTATAGTTATGAATGCTAGAAATGTAAGCAACAAAAAGTAATAAAAACGACTAAGTAAATATATTAGAATTAGAATGCAAAATGTGAAAATTGTGGATAGAATGACATAACAAAAAACCAATCACCACATAGGTGAGAGTGGCTCCCATTTAGAGAGAATATTCTCCTTCTAAAAGAAGAGAGAGAGGCGCATTGTTATTCTGTACATTCCATTTGATTCAATGTGTTAATTCAAAACTTTCATGACCATTTAGATTCAGAAAGAGAACTTATTCATTCTTTCAAAATCTAGAAGGGAGAGTGTCATTCTTATAGCGGACAATATGCAAAATAGAGTAACAACTAGGGACGCTTAGTAATAGACACAAACTAATACACCAACATACTAATAGAATAATATAAATGCTTATTATATCGGCAAGGTATTACACCCATACAAGAAAGCACTTCAACAAAACAACAAGTGCAAATAGTAGGTCTTACTAGATCTTCCTTCTCCCCAAATTAGTCATTAATGATACTAATAAAAATTGAGGAATTTCCTTTGGAGTGGTAAGCCCAACATTTACATAAAGGCAAAAGTGAAATGGGATATAGTTTGCAATGCTTTCGATAGAAGAGGTCTTGGTATCTCTAGGTTAGATTTTTAGAACAAAGCCATCTAAGTAATACACATATGGCATCTATGTAAGGGTGGTTTTTCAACACTAAGGATGGGGGATATATAGGTAGAGTAGATCCCTTCAACTTATCTTAAAGGTCGAAGTTTTTGGAAGGTTAAGACTCCTGCAGTTTACTCTTGGTCTTAGAAGAAACTTCTAAAACTTAGATCCTTGATTCTAAATGCTTTCTCTTAGTAAGTCGGTGATGGGTTATCTATTTCTTTATGGTAAGATTTTTTGCTCCCGATAGGTGCACTTGACTAGGTATATAGCTTAAGAGAAATAACATAATCTGGCTTACCTTACGAATCTCTCCTTTGCTCCATTATTGATGATCAAAAGTAGCTTTTCCCACAAGGAAAATTTTGGTCGAATTTTACCATCCCCTGATCTATCCAACCTTCTCCATACCTAGTTGATTCCTTCTTCTGGAAGCACTCCTCTTTAAGGGATTATACTATTAAATTAGGCTATGAATTTGTAGATTCTCACCAACCACTTATTCCTTAGGCATTTCATTGTTTGGAACAAGAAAACTATTCCTCAACACTCCTTTTACCTTTTACTTGCTTGGCAAAGGAAATTGCAGACTCTAGATAAGCTAATAGTATAGGGTATCATTAACTCGAGCACATGCTTTTTTTGTAACCAAAATGTGGAGGACCATAGACATTTTTCCTCTATCTATACTCCAACTAGGTTTGGAATCATGTAAGCAACTTACTTAATTGTCTTAATCCTTTAAGAACTTCAAATGGTGTTACTACTAAGCTTGTTACCTTTAAGAATTGTTTAGGGCAAATGACTGATGCCCTACCTTTGCTACTACTATATATTATCTTTGGAGAATGTCATGCCCCGAAGCGGCAGAGTCATAACAGCTCCGCCGTGTAAACCATCCTAAGATAGAAGTTGGCCTTACAACCGCTATCTTAGACCTGATCTACACAAGGCATCCACGACTAACCCGCTTCGAAGTAAACAGTTTGTAATTTCAATAAATCATTTACCTAAGAAAGTGATAAAAGTTATATATAATCACTATAATTCAGTTATTACATTATTCAGCAATGAAAAGTAATAACATATGTGTTGATTCTTCAATGTTTTTCCTCACTCCCCAGGATCCAGCAGTTGCTAGTTTCAGAGTAGTTGTTGCCGCTTCTTAGCCAGCACCTGCACGACGTCTATAGGGATGTGAGCAACCACAGCTCAGTAAGTTAGGACGGAGGACTTAAAACTATACCATACACACAACAAGGTTTTCAATCACTTATTAAGTGCAATGCATGTGCAAGCAAATGCCATCGCACGACGTTGTCCGGCCCGTCGTGAAATTAGAGAAATTACGCCCGCTCTAATCCGGGTTGAAGAGTTGCCGTTAATACAACAGCTCACGACCAAACCCAGGCTTGTGTAATGGAGACCTTACTCCTCCTGTGACTACCTTCGAACTACTGTCTTCACCCTCGCCGCGACCTCCTCTTCTGTCACTTAGTTCGACTAAGGATGAAAAAGGGACCATTTTACAATCCTGCGCTATCCCTTCTGAAGGGGTCGGTATTTGGCCGGAGAGTCCTAAGTTCCCCTAACGGGTTGCCATGCATGTCCGATTATGATTACTGGTCGGATATTTAATTAAGTCCAGTTTAGGGTGATTAATGCTTTTATACAAGTCATACAATATGTGCCAAGCAACAAACAGAATCATAGCATCACCCATAATCAAGCACATGCACACATTCTCTATCTAACAAGCACAACCAAGCATAATCTTAAGCCTCCAAAATACAGCATTGTATTAATCCCAACTTACCTCGACTCCTCGCTCACTCACTCGAGGTCCGATTTGCTTAGGCCATCGCCGATCATCCCTATAACACGAATGTAGTTTCAGTATTTCATATAATATTATAAGTTCATTTTATCCGATAACGCTTATTGGTAGGTTTTGTTTAAGGTTAAATATACCTAATTATCTAGATATTAAGTCTTTTATAATTATTTTAGGGTTGGGGTTAGGTTCAGGTTCGGTTTTCGCATCGATTTCTAAATTAGGTTTTTTAGTTTGATTTCTAAGTAATGTTTTAGATTCCAACCCTAGAAATTCGTTTCAACCCATAATGTGAAATTAATCACATTACTTCCCGATCTCCTAAATACGATTACTACCCCTAGTCAGCATTTTATTCCATCCGGTACACTTAAATCCGTATTAGTGTACCGAATTTACTCATATTGTGAGAAATTTTTACATTTTTCATATAATTACCTAAAATTGAATTTTGTTTCAAATTTTTTATGTTCTGATTTTAATTATTTTATTATCTAATTAAACCTAATTTTTCCATATTTATTAATTTTTAATTCTACATATTCCTAATTTTCTACATTTACCACATAACACCTTCATTACTTATACTTAACACTCCATACACTAGGATTAGGTTTCTACATCAGAGATTAACATCCCTAAACATCTAATTACTATCTAAATCAGTAATTAATATCCTAATCACCTAATTAACTCCAAATTACTCAATTTTTCCATCATTTTAGGGTTAAAAATTAACTTAAAAATTTCAAAAATTAATTTTAAAAAAATGGCTTCATAGCACTGTTATACATCATATGAGCATCCTACAGAAAAATTTTGAACTCCAAACTACATTCCTAAGCCTATTTATTTTCCGGTTTACTAATACTCGGTTTTAAACAATTTGGTAGGGACCCTATATTTCCAGATATAATTAAACTAAATAAATATTTTTCCCTAAATCTACATACAATAAAACCTCATAATAATAAGTTTCATAATTTTCTGGAAAATAAATAATTTTACAAAATTATACAAAAATCGGGTGAATAAATGACTAATTGGTCCGAAACTTTTGGGCCGTCCAAACCCGGTCCAATGTTGTCGGCCGGTCCAGGCGGTGGGTCTACTGTAGGGTGGTGGTGGTGGTTCGGTCCCAGGTGGTGGTAGGTGGTGGTTTTAGTTTACCTTACTAATCTGCACAGTTGTTTTTTTTTTTTTTTTGGAATTTCTCTCGAATTTTTTTGTGTTTCGATTTTTCTCAGATCACAAACTAGCCAAATGACTTCTGAGAATTTTTTCCTTATTTATAGACAAATGTAGTAATTAATGTGCATTAATTTGATGGGATTTTGCCCAATTTCCTTGATTTTAGGCTTTTTGTTTGTCCAATTCCTATTGGTTAATTTTTTTCTTTTTAGTCCATGACCTGATCTTGTTGCAGTTATCCTCTTCTGATTTTTTTCTGAATTTTTTATAATTATTTTGTATTTTTCTTTAATTATTTACTTAGTTTTCGGACAATTTTAGTAATTACGCGTATTTTTATCTACACGTAAATACATGTAGGATACACGTGAACATTCCTAAATATTATTTTGGTCATTCTAAAATTTTTCGTATACATATAATTTATCTCTAATAATTTATTAGTTATTATATTACACTTTTTGCCTTTTCGGTAATTAGCAGTTATTATGCTTAAAATTTGAAAATTTTATAGTCTCCTATTTTATTACTTATTTTCTTAAATTCAAGTTTACAGGGTCAGTTTTACTAATATTCCTCTCAATAGTTTCTAATTTGAGTTTGATCGGATCCTTTAACCGATCGCCCTAAACCTTGGGTTCTATGTTCAATCTTACGGTTACTGAGCTGAACTTTGGGACTTACAAAGAACACAAAACTTGCTCCGTTTGAGGAAAGATTGTGTTCCTACATCCTCAATCTCTTGCCAACTAAATTCTTGCCAATGTTAGGCTATGATAGACATCTTAGTCTAGTTTTATTTTTTTTTTCTCATAGCTTTTTTATACTCTTTCTTGTATAAAAATAAGTAATTATGCTCACCATCCCATCCTTAATGGTTGCCCATGTTGTATTAATGAAATTACTTATCCATCTAATAAAAAAAAAAAAGTTAACTAAGACCATAGTTGTCAAAATCACAATTTTATCTATATTCTACAAGTTTACGATTTTAAGAAACTCTTTCAAGTTAACTCGTGTATAAACTATTTTTCATGTAAAAACTTACATTTTTAACTCAATTTACATGCAAACTAGGTGGAAACTTATATTTTTGACCAAGTTTATCAATTCTACATATCTAAGTTAAATGGGATAAAAAATTAAAAAATACAACTAAATTTTTACAAGTCATTAACTATTAGAGCATTAAATGATCTTTTATATCCGATTTTATTTGTTTTTTCTTTTTTTCTCTCTCTTAATCCCTTATTTTATGTTTACAAACTTTGCTCAAGTTTCAACTCCAATAGTAAGGGTTACAAGAAAAACTATATAATTTAGTTTATACCACCAATAATTTGAAATAAGTTAAAATATTTGGTTCTCTTTAGTTCGTTGCTTTTTCAAAAAAAGAAAATAATGGAAAAAGTTTAGTTTCAACTTTGTTTGTCCTTGTTCCATACGTATTTAATTATATATTACTAAGAATTTTTTATGAAAAAAGAACTTGATCTTTTTATTTTTGTATATCCATCTTGTACTTCAAGTTTTGAATAATTACTATAAGTATCTCCATAGTTTTTTACAATTATTTTACATAGATGGTAAAAACTTATGTTTTTACGTTTTGATTTCATGTTCCGATTCTACTATCCCTTTAGCGATTCTACACAGAATTGTAAGTTGAATAACCTTGACTAAGATAACAAAAATTATTACCAACCAAATAAAATAAATTACATGGTATAGAGTGGATAATTAGAGAAACTTTCTCCTAAGTCACTCAATAAAATAGCATTAAGAGGTAGCTTCTCTATAAAAATAAAGGTAACTTTTCTTTACTAAGCTTTAATAACCCCAATTTAAGAGAGTAAAGATTTATACACTGTTTTCTTAGAGCTTCTCCTATTTAATGGAGAGATATATTCTTCTATCTTAGCAGAGAGTGTAATTCTTCTTTCTTTATATTTAGAGAGAAGTTGTAATATTATCCCACTTAACGAAAGTTCTCAACTTTATTTTAATTGCTTGATATTACTCTATAATTTTGATGTTTAACAATGGTATCAGAGTCATAGGTCATCAAAGGTTGTCGATCATTATATATGCTAAAGGTACTATTCATGTTGAAATTGAGATTGTTAATTCAATTATGTATCTGTATATATGTATATGTGTGTGTCACACATGCACCCATTTACGTTTGTGCGCTTGTTGCATGTCTCTCTCTCTCTCTCTCTCTCTCACTCTCTCTCTCTCTATGTGTATGTGTGTGTATGTATGTATATGTATCCATGCACACGCATATGTGCATATACATATATGTATATGCACACACATGTGCATATGTACATACGTACATGTATGTATACATATATATATATATATATATTGTATCTCTATGCATATCTATATCAAATCAATATTAAAACCATGATAGCAAAATTTGAGATTAAGAAGTTTCTTGGGAATAGTTTCTCCTTATCGCAATTAAAGATAAAAACACTTTTAAAGAATGACATTTGCTTAGTACTAATTGAAAGGAGACCTATAGAAATAATTAATGATAAATTAAAGCATATTGATTTTTTTTTTTGTGTGTACATGCGAGTACACATGTTAGTTCATAAGTAAGCATACATTTGTATGCTTGCTTGCATATCACCCTGCATGCGTGCATATTTGTGTATCTCTATGTGTGTATGTGTATGTGTATGTGTATGTGTGTGTATATGTCTATATTAGATTAGCATCAAAACCATAGCAATAAATTTGAGATTGAGAAGTTTGATGGGAATAATTCTCCTTATGGAAATTAAAGACAAAAGCACTTTTTAATAATGACAATTGCTTAGTAATAATTGAAGGAAGACCTATAAATATAGTTGTTGATAAATTGAAGGAGATTGATAACAATGTTGTTGTTAATTTGCATTTAGTAATAGCAGATTTAGTCTTGTCGAATATTGTAAAGAAGAAGACAGCAAAGGAAATTTGTGATGCACTAATCAAATTGTATGAGGTCAAGTCACTTCATACTAGAATATTTTTAAAGAGGAGATTCTATACTCTTCAAATGAGTGAATCTACATTAGAGACAAATCACATCAACAATATAAATATGTTATCTACTCAACACATTGCATTAAATTTCAAATTAGTAGAAAATAAACATGCAAAGGTTCTACATTAGAGTTTACCAAATTCATATGATCAACTCATCATCATATAACAAATAATAATATTACTAATTCTCTATCTTTTGATAATGTTGTTGGAGCTATTCTTAAAGAAGAATCTAAATAAGAAAGATAAATCAAAATACTCAAAGTGAGCAGAGACTTTAACTGTGACAAGAAGTAAATCAACTTAACGTAGCTTCAATGAGAATCAAAATCATGGTAGATTAATATCTCGAATTAAAAAGTACTTTAAATGCTACCATTGTAGTAAGATAAGACACTTAAAGAAAGATTGTTGGCTAGCATGAAGAATACATAAAAGACTCCTATAATAACATCCTCAGCCTAAGGATGTCTTGCAAATATCTCAAATGATGGAGAAATTTTATATAGCAAATCAATAATTGCTTCTAAAGACGGAAAACAATTCGCTAATGTTTGGATAATGGATTCGAGTGCAACATGGTTGTCGAGCTCTTTTTAGGTTTTCCTTAATTTAACATATGTTAAGTTCAGCCCATTTAATATAAGTTATTCGATATAAAATTAAGGAAAAATAATTTTTTTAAAAAATGATTAGAAAAAACTTACTTTGAAAAAAAAATTTGGAGTCATCAACTAATTAAATTGGTAAAAAATTCAAAGTAAGATTTTTGGGTAGAAAAGCCTTAATTTAGCTATTAATCTATGGATATTCTAAAAAATTAATTTTTTAGAATTTAACTAGAAAATCGAGATTCGAGCACTAACTTATTAAGACCAAGTCACCATGTAAAAAAATTAATAGGCTTTTATTTTTTATAATTTTTCCAAAAAATGTGAAAACATTTAAAAATGAGAAAATGCATGAAAGTTAATTTTTTCTTATTTTTTATTACGAATTTTTCCTAAAAATAGAAAAAATATAAAAATAATTTACTAATTTTATGATTATCCTAAAGGTACCTATATACCAGCCAGTCAGGATCAAACCAACATAACTCTGTTTTTTTTTTTTTTTTTAAGAAAAAATTTAATGGGTTGATTTTTTTAATTTGAAAATTAAGCCAAAATTACATTGTTTAACAATTTATTATTTTCAAAAAACATAAAAAATCTAATTACATGAATCTATAAAAAATAAACCTAACTAACCAAATCTTTTGAAAAAACTCCAATTAATATTTTTTATTAAAAAAAAGACTATGTACCAAAAATTTATTTTTTCTAAGCCCTAAATGCAAGATTTATATGAATCTACAAAGATATGAGATTTAAATACATATTTTCACTAAAGATATAAATCTTGGAAAAATACGCAACTATATCTAAAAATGCAATTTTGTAAAAAAATGTAATTTAAATACATATCTTTAGAGATATGAATCTTGGAAAAATATGCAACTATATCGAAATATGCAATTTTATAAAAAATGTAATTTAAATACATATTTTTATTAAGGATATGAATCTTGGAAAAATATGCAACTATATCTAAAAATGAAAATTTTGTGAAAATATGCAATATTTTTTTAAGTGAAATTTTTATTTAACATTCCTAGAAAGTTCTCATGATAAATATGTAAAACATGTAAAAAATTATTAATACATGATGAATAATAGGGACCTGCAAAAGAACTCATGTTAGTACTCTTCACATAAAAATTCTAGTTATGTAATTTTAAACTAATTTCACATATCAATGAAAAATAAAGCCATAATAAAACAAGCAAAAAAAAAAAAAAAGCCTTACTGCAAAAATAAACTAAGTTAGTACGGATCATTATTAATAACAAAAGAAAAAAAAAACTAAAGTAACTAAAGAAACAAACAAAAAAGAAAACAAAAAAACAAACCAAACTTAGGTATCTTCGATTTTGTGCATGAGTCGAAGTAGGCAGTTGGGTGCGCATGTAAGTTTAATCCAGGTTGGGTATTAGAGCTCTATGGGTCGTACTTTAGATCTTATTCTTTCTTCAATAGCAAGGATTGAATCAACTTTCCCAAGCTAATTCCGATAACTCAATTAGGCGGGAAATGAAAGATTCATGTAATTTTAATTACCAAAACTTAGATTAGTGAAGGTGTTTTGATAAGAGGCAGTTGTTTTGGTGGTTTGGGAACTTTGATGGTAGTGGTAGTGGTAGTGGTTGTGGTTGGATAGCAACGACCAAGTGTGTCTACGTAAGAGTAAAGTTGGTTATGGGGTTATTGAAGGTAGGGAATACGATAGTGGTGTTGCTTTTGCGTTTAGAATTAATGGCGATAGTATTTCAAGAGGTGGCTGATGGTTTTGGGGTCATCACGTTGGTGATTAGGTATAGGTCTGATGCGTATAGGTTCGATGATGGGGTTGGGTGGTTTATGTCTATCATAGCTATGTTAAGTTGTGTCGATGGATTAATGTTGCACTTGTGGGGCATATTGGGGTCGCTACTGTAAGCCCCAAAGTTCAGCTAAGTAACCGTAGAATTGAACTTAGAACCCAAGGTTTAGGGCGATCGGCTAAAGGATCCAATCACACCCAAATTATAAACTATTGAGAGAAATATTAGTAAAAATGACCTCGTAAACTTAAATTTAAGAAAATAAATAGTAAAATAAGAGACTATAAAATTTTCAAATTTTAAGCATAATAGGTATTAATTATCGAAAATGCGAAAAGTGTAATGAAATAACTAATAAATTACTAGAGATAAATTATATGTATACTAAAATTTTTAGTATAAATATGTATAATTAAAAATTAATAAATATGGAAAAATTAGGTTTAATTATATAATAAAATAATGAAAATCAGAACATAACAAATCTGAAACAAAATTCAATTTTAGGTAATTATATGAAAAATATAAAAATTTTTCACAACATGAGTAAATTCGGTACACTAATACGGATTTAAGTGTACCGAATGGATAAAATGCTGATTAGGGGTAGTAATCGTATTTAGGAAATCGGGAAGTAATGTGATTAATTTCACATTATGGGTTGAAACGGATTTCTAAGGTTGGAATCTAAAACATTACTTAGAAATCGAACTAAAAACCTAATTTAGAAATCGATGCGAAAACCGAACCTGAACCTAACCTCAAACCTAAAATAATTATAAAAGACTTAATACCTAGATAATTAGGTATATTTAACCTTAAACAAAACCTAACAATAAGCATTATCGGATAAAATGAACTTATAATATTATATGAAATATTGAAACCACGTTCGTGTTATAAGGATGATCGGCGATGGCCTGAGCAAATCGGACCTCGAGTGAGTGAGCGAGGAGTCGAGGTAAGTTGGGATTAATACGATGCTGTATTTTGGAGGCTTAAGATTATGCTTGGTTGTGCTTGTTAGATAGAGAATGTGTGCATGTGCTTGATTATGGGTGACGCTATGATTCTGTTTGTTGCTCTGGCACATATTTTATGACTTATATGAAAGGATTGATCACCTTAAACTGGACTTAATTAAATATCCGACCAGTAATCATAATCGGACATGCATGGAAACCCGTTAGGAGAACTTAGGACTCTCCGGCCAAATACCGACCCCTTCGGAAGAGATAGTGTAGGATTGCAAAATGGTCCCTTTTTCATCCTTAGTCGAACTAAGTGACAGGAGAGGAGGTCGCGGCGAGGGTGAAGACAGTGGTTCGAAGGTAGTCACGGGAGGAGCAAGATCTCCATTACACAAGCCTAGGTTTGGTCGTGAGCTGTTGCATTAACGGTAACTCCTCAACCATGATTAGAGCGGGCGTAATTTCTCTAATTTCACGACGGGCCGGACAACGTCGTGCGATGGCATTTGCTTGCACATGCATTACACTTAATAAGTAATTGAAAACCTTGTTGTGTGTATGGTATAGTTTTAAGTCCTCCGTCCTAACTTACTGAGCTGTGGTTGCTCATACCCCTATAGACGTCGTACATGTACTGGCTAAAAAGTGGCAACTAATTACTCTGAAGCTAGCAACTGCTGGAATCCTGGGGAATGAGGAAAAACATTAAAGAATAAACACATCTTTTAAGGTCTAGTTTTTTATTTTAGAATTATTTTCCATTTCTGAATGATGTAATACTAAGGAATATACTATAGAGAAAGGTTGTAAAATTTAACTGCAATAACTGAATGATAACATATATATATAATTCCTCACATTTATAGGTAAATGATTTATTTAAATTACAAACTGTCTACTTCAAGGCGGGTTAGTTGTGGACGCCTTGTGTAGATCAGGTCTAAGATAGCGGTTGTGAGGCCAACTTCTATCTTAAGGCAGTTTACCCGACGGGGCTGTTACGACTCTGCTGCTTCGGGGCGTGACAGCTACTGGGTGTATGTATGATTAATTGGCCTAGGTTGTTTAGATTCATACGTTACAGTAGGTTGTCATAGAGTAGCGACTAGGTATTAGGGTTTGATTGTGTTATGGTTCACCGATGCTAGAGAAATCGAAAGTTAGGGTTCTAGTCATACCATGGCTGTAACTAGTGATGGAAGGAAGTTAACTCGTGCACAATAGTGAGAGAAGAAGGGTATTGCATGCATAGGCTATACATGGAGTGAAGGAAAGAGTAGACAATGCGCATGTACTACTGTGAAGTGTAGAGCTAACATGATCGCGTGGGATGTGCTGGGGAGTGAAGGAGCAAGGATGGGATTATGTGCAAAGCTTAGAATCCTATACTATTTATAAACAATGAACTTAAATCTTTTAAATATCTTTGATGACGATTCAAATCTCAATAGGATTTAACAAATCTAATTTTTATAAAATATGACAATACCTTCTTTAGATTTATTAGTGTCTCTAATAATTCTTTTATGATTTGATCTAATCCACTCTTAAGATCAAGTTTCTAGAAGCTTCACATTTTGTTTAGGTTTTCTATTTTGAGCTCGACTTAGTTCAACTTGTTTTAATATAGCCTAAAATACACATGCTAACCATTTAATACTATCCCGAGTCTATTTTAATTAGTCCAATTAAAATATTTTCAAATTGGATAAAAATTCACTTTACACTTTACCGAACTATTTTCAAAAAATATTTTTCTAATGAAGCTCAGTTATTTAAAGATTCGAAATTTATTAAATCGCATACGTATTTTAAACTATTATTTGATCTAATCCTAAATTGACTAACTAACTCGACTCGAATACTTTATATTCTTTTACTTTTTCAATTTTTGATTTTTATACTTTTTCATTTTTTAATTTTTAATTTTTAAGTTTTCAATTTTTTTTATAAACCTAGCCCAAAATAAAAATAAAAATAAAAATAAAAATAAAAACCTAACATAAAAGGATGGTAAAAATGGGATGTCTACAATGGCACATAACTCCACATCCAAATTGGTTTTACACTTATAAGCCTATCTCAAAAGGATTCGTGTTCATAGTTGATACCGTCAAATTAAAAATGCACAATGGTATTATTTGTACAATACAAGGGGTGCAACATGTGAAGGGCTTAAAGAAGAATTTATTATCCATTGGGCAATTAGATGATTGTAGATGCAAGACCCATATTGAAGGTAATAAGCATACTATACCGATGAGAGCAAAAAAGATCACAGCTAATCTATACATACTCTTGGGAAATACATTGCAAGAGGCATATGCATTAATTGCAACAGCTAGTTAAGAAGAAACAACAATGATATGGCAATACAAATTAGGCCATATGTTGGAATGAGCTTTAAAAGTCCTTATAGAACGTAATCTCTTACTTGGGCTTAAATTAGTAAATTTATCTTTCTACAAGTAATGTATGATAAGCAAGTAGCATAGATGAAAGTTTGATAGATTAATTGCTAGAAGCAAATACATATTAAACTTAATTCATTCTGATCCGTGAAAATCACTATAAATGTCTATGGGAGGAGCAAAATACTTTATATCATTTATAGGTGGTGCCAATTTCTACAAAAATTTCCTTTTAAAATAAAGCATAAATTTGGTTTTAGAATAGATTTGCTAATGCTTTGAGCAGAAGAGCTTCTTTATTGCTCACCTTGAGTAAAGAAATCATTGTGTTTGAAGAACTCAAGGGAGAGTATGTGTAGGATAAGGATTTTGCTGAAATTTGGAGAAAAGTCTCTCAAAATCAACTTTTAGAAGGATTCCATATACATCATGGGTTTGTAATGTATGAGAATTAGTTGTGCTTACCTAAAACTTCACTTCGAGAGCAACTAATTCAAGAACTGCATAATAGAGGATTAGTAGAAACTTGGAAAGAGAAGAAACAACACACTTGCCACTATGAATGATAGAATTTACTAGCCACATTTGAGAAGGAATGTGTATAAATTTGTTAAAAGATAGTATTGTGTGCTAGAAGGCTAAGGGAAAATCAAAGAATACTAAGTTAGACAAAGAACTCAAAGGGGAGTTGATTTTGCATTTGTGGTGGTAGATAGATTTTTCAAAATGACTTATTTTATTCCATATAGAAAGACTTCTGATGCAGTAGAATTACCATATTATTCTTTAAAGAGGTTGTTAGATTGCATCATGTTTTGAAATCTATCACTTCTGACTATGATACAAAGTTTTTGAGTTACTTTTAGAAGTCCTTAAGGAACATATATGATTCTCCTTTCAATTTTAGCAGCATTGCTCACCCATATATTGATGGGAAAATAGAAGTTGTTAATAGAAGCATAAGAAATCTAATTTGAAGTATTTGTGGAGCAAGTCGAGATAACAAGATGTTGCAGTAGCTCAAGCAGAATTTGTGTACATTAATGTTGTTCATAGTGCTATTGGAAGATCACCATTTTCGATTGTATACACAAAAATACCATAACATATGCTTGTGATTTGGTTGTCTAAAGGCAAAGGAAAGACTATTTAAGCTAAGAACATGGCTAAGCAAATTGTGGAAGTGCATAAGGATGTGAAACAAAAGCTTAAATATGCTAATCAGAAATACAAGACATTTGTTGATAAGCACTAGCAAGTGAAGACATTTAATGTAGAGACAAAGTTATGGTGTATCTTTGTAAAAAGAGGTTTTCAGTGGGTACTTATAATATATGCAGAAAAAGAAATATGGTCATTATAGGACATTTCAGAAGTTGAATGACAATACTTATGTCATTGATCATTGATGCGGACAAAATAGCATTGCAAGTCATGGATCAATTAGGTCATCAAAAGAGGGAAAAGAAGAAGTCAGAAGTTAGTTAGTCTCATCCAAAAGAAAATCCTACAATGCTCCAAAGCATAGTTAGTAGAAAGCCATAGACATCAAAAGTAGATGAGAACCTTGAGTTCAAAAGTCTATTTCTTATTTTCCTCAAATATATCAATTAACTTTGGGAAACCACAACTTTTCACATATAGAGAGTTACCAAGCCCATAGCATGTCAATAAAGATTTATATGAACCTACTTCAATCGGGATCAAACCGCTTTACCATTTGGTAAATTTAAGAGGTTGAATTTTTTAGTTTTAGCATGATATCATAATACTTAAGAGTTTTTTTTACGAGTTTAAAATGCTTATCTTATCTTGTTTTCTTTACTTATTTTGTGGTATATGGATTTTATTCACCTTCCTTATTTTATCTTAGAGTTATAGGATTATAAATACTTTATCATCGGATATAGTTTAAGCCTTTGGCAATAATACAATTTTTATTCTCTAATGATTGTGTCTATCACACAGTACAAGCTGCATCAAGTATATGCATCGTGCACCGACTAATTATCTTCATTAGGTCATGCAGTTGTCAATCTTTGTCGATTTAAAGTGAATCATAGGTCCTCTTTGTTTTGGACTATTTGAATAATTGTTATAACCAAATCCCAAGCTTGCCTTGTACTTTCATCCCTCTTGCAATCTAATTTAGAATAATCGAAGTAGATCTTGATGACTGTTAACACCAATAAACACGCCTCTTGAATTTGAGAAAGGGTAGAAATGTGGCTATTCCGAAGAACACAATGATTTCCTAATGGAATAGTTCGGGTCAAATTCTCCCTTTCAACAGTTACAATGTAGAGGAAGTTAACCCATCGGGTTTGTCCTATTTTCTGAGTTATAATCGTATGGTTGAGGTAGATTTTATGCTAATTCACAACTGAAAACAGCAATTACACTTGACTTACAGTTTTCTATTAAGCGCTGATGCCTAGACATCTTGAAGAAATATTAAAGAGGAATTTACTCTTTTGGAATTGCTTATATACTTATGCTAAAAGTATAAAGCAATGTCGGAAAAAGAATCTTAACTTCTTATATGATTCGTTTGGCTGGTAACGGGCAGCACGAGCCTTGTCCCGCAAGATTTTTCTTTTATTCCGAGTTGCCTCATATGATTAGACCAAACTTGAATGCCGAAAGGGACAACTGCTTGAGGTATCTAGATTTTGTTAGTTTCTTTTCTTTTTTCTTTTTTTTTTTAATCAGACTTTGTTGATTTCATATATATCACCGAGGAAAAATGGTTTAGGGTCATGGAATTGATCCGAAAATCATCATGAATTATTGGAAAGTGTTAAAGACAATAACGTGGCTAATTTCTGCTTGACCTATGTGAAATTTGACAAATTGTTAGCCGTTTGACCCGTAAATTTCGTACTAAAGACTCGGTCCTTGCATCATTGTGCATTAGTTTCACAGTAGTTTCTTTTCTATGATAAGGGCTTTTTTTTTTTCTTTTTGTTGTGTTTGTTATTTTTCTTTTACCTTTTATTTTTATTCCTAATTTAGAATTATGTTATCCATTTGGTAATATTTGTTGCAGTCGTCATTTGGATCAGTTTTATCCTTCTAGGAGGAAATTTTTTATATTATATAAATCAAAGATTGTAAAATTCTAAATAATTAATCATTAAGATTTTCGATTTTTAATTGATTAACTTATTGTAAAATATAAATAATTATAAATATTCGAAAATCTACAGTCCCTTATAATCGTAGAGAATCGATATCTCTTACCAAATAATAAGACATGGTAAATCATCTTTGTAAATTATAGGAAATACTAAATTATATTGAACTCTAGTATATAAATATTTCCTACAAAAAATATTTTTGTACCATCTCAACTAATTCTAACATTATTATATTTTTTTCACTTTACACTCGACACTCAAGAATTATCCTAATCTCAATTAAATGAACTTGTAAAGAAAACTATAGAGGAATGAGCAATCACTGTTCAATAAGTTCGTTTCTCACCACTACTATTCAAACAAGTTATGAAACATTATTAACACATATGTAATCTATTTATACACAAAATGAATGTATACATATTGAATTAAGTAATACATTTATAGGAGTCCGGAACTATTGAAGATGTAAATTTACATCGTCTATACATTGATTTTTCCTCCAGACTTACCTACATGAAGCACCTCACCTGAACTACATAAGACTGCCTGAGAGCATCGCCCTTTTAGATGATACTCAACTATTATCCTAGTCGAGAAAAAAATATCAATCAAAATAGTTGGACTCCAACTAAGGACACCCACCATCAACAAATTATATCCAAAGCCGCTTGGGTACACAAAGCAAGTTCTCTCATTGTCAAAACATATCTAAAGCCCTATGAGCACAAATACATAAGTTTTCTCGTAATCAATTGGAGACATTATGCTAATTTCGCCTCAACGATAAAAATATCATTCACGGTCACTACCGGGCTTTACGGAAATCATTTAAAAATATATTTAAAAAAAATGTTTTTCGAAAATGCATTTCTTAAAATTATACAAAGTTAGCACTCTCTATCGGTATACCAGTTGAGTCATAAACATACGACAAATATAACCCGTTATTTTAGCCAAATATTTATTTTTACTAATTTAAGAAAATAACCACAGGAATAATAGCACACAAAGCATTCAGTCATTCAACAAACAATTGATATAAACTAATAAGCAGCATACAAACATCAAACAACAAGTAGATAGCAAATCATTAGAATTCCCTCACCTAGATTAATGCTCACTCTCCAAGCCTTTGAGATTTCCAAAACTTTATAATCGAGTACCTAAAAGATAATAAAACTTATAAGTATTATAAAAACTAAGTTCCCTAGTTAACTAATTATCTATTATTATTTGCCTCGTTTTCTATTATAACCCAAATATGGTATAAATATAGTTTAACTTAAATTTTTTATCTTTTTTTTTTTATCTTAAATTTTTAATTGCATATAACTTTTTCATTTCAATTCCTATTTTTATGATCTTATAATCCATGTTTATCGTTTTTAAACGTACTCTTACGTAATGAGATTCATTTTGGATGATAAAACCTACATTTTTCATTATGACCTAAAAATATTATAAATTTTATTATTTTGACTTAAATATTAATAAATCATTATTTTAAGATTTTCTTTATGGATTTATGATTTAATAACTTTCTAAATTTTATATTTTCTTGCAATTTTCTTATTTTTAAGTCTATTTTATAATTAATCACTTATTTTACTATATTAAGGTTAAGTGCTTATTTAATTCAATTTTTACTACTTTTATAATTTCCTAATTGATTAATTATTTTATTATTATTATTTACAATTTCAATTATAAGTACAAGGTATTAACGTAGCAACACTCAATTGGTCCATGTGTCTTTTTATGGATTTTTTTTTTTTAATTTTTGCAATTTTTCTAATTTTGGAATATTAATTGCTATTATATGTATATATATATACTATAATTTATTAAAATTTGGAAATTAATTCTATTTTTTCCTTTTATGGTCAAAACCTCATATGTACATATATATATATATGTTATCTTATTTAGGGATTTAGTATTTTTGTATATTTATACATGTACTATTTAGACATATATGTAGACTTATATTTATACTATATTAATATTATACATATATTTATACTTATACATATACTTTTATACCTATGTTTTCCTACTTTCTTTTTACATGAACTTATTTATAACTCTTATGGTATACTTCACATATATGTATTACAACTTAAGTATACCAAGTATTATATGTATGTATACATACTATATACACCTATATACATATTAATGTATACCATACGTATACATAAATAAAGCATATGTATACATATAATCATATATAATCACATATACGAGTACATAACTGTGAAGATGAAAAACTATATATATAATTCAATATATGTACATGGATTTTAATTACAAAGTAGAGAAATACATATCATCCTAATTACATACTCCTAAAGTACATGAAACTTTACAATATATATATATATATATATATATATATAAAACAAAAGTAAATGTAAGTTAATGTGAAAAAATAAACTAAATACAACAAAAATACTACTTAACTACTCATTTTCGCATCTTAGAGAGTGGTTGAATCAAGAGCTCATCTTCTTCTTGAATTCGTTGATAAAAAATAAAAGAAAAATCAAAAGGATAGAAATAAGAAGAAGATGGGATAGAGGTAGGTTAGAAAAGGGGAGGATTTGTATGTTTTTCTTGCATTTGTTTTTTAAAAATTGAAACAAAGTACTTGCACATCCGATACATGAAGCTAGACACAAAAAGTAAGGGAAAGAAAGCAAAAAAAATTAAAAGTAAAAGAAAAACAAGATAAGATCTATCATAAAAATCTAGTTATCCTTGTCTTCTAATTAGTCACATAGGAAAAAGAATTCCAATAAGTGGTAGCTACAACATGGAAATGATGGGGGCCAATTAGAGAGGGAAAAGAAAGAAAAGAGGAAAAAGGAAAAGAACAAAAAAAGTACGGTGTATCAAATAATTTTTTTTAAAGTACACTTCACTTTTACAGAATATTTGAAATAATTTATAATGTAGTTATAGAAAAAAAAAATATAGAATATAAAATTAATGTATATTATTTAGTACATGAACACGAAATATATAGCTAAGTTAATTCAAAATAATTAAATCGACACAAAATTAGCATATATATATATATTTAAATGTGATATTATAAGTAATCACAAATTAATATTCACAATTTTATCAATTTTATTAATTAAGTTGTTATATTTTAAATTTGTGAATATTTAGAAGTTATCTCTATTTGTTCATTAATGATTTTTTGCGATTACGCATGTTAATCAGTAATTGTACTCAATTAGGGTTTTATTACTTTTAAAGTAAATTTATACATTTTATAAGCTTATGGTTATAGTTTTAGGGTTTTTATTGAGTTCAAGTTCGATCTCTTGTATTTATGAATACAAACGATTTAAGGTTTTTATACACATTTAAAGTTTTGGTTAATAAATTAGGGTTTTCATATTCGTTTTAAGTTTCGAATTTAAAATTTTAATCGGCCTTAAGATTATCAGCTCTATTGACTTAGGAGAGTTATCTACGGTATTTAAGTTCAATTCTATACTTAATTAGCCAAATTTACAAGGTTTACAATTTGTGATTTAAATTTCTCCTTTTTCAATAAGATATTTTCTGCTTTAGCTAATCACAAGTTAGAAGATGTGATGGTATGAAGTCCATCATGTGCTAATGAATGGAGCCAACTTAGAAAACTACTGAGCTTGTCAAATTAGTTGACTTCAAGAGTAGAATTTGAGTTATTCAAATAGATAATTAAGCATAATTTAATCCATTGATTTACATAATCAGGAGATGAAGATATAATGTAAAATCAATTTAATAGTCGATTGATCCGGTTTTTGGATATTTAAGAATTGTTTTAGTATGAATTCTTGAGAATATAATATGCCGTAAGAATTAACACTCGTTAGATTTAATAAACATTATGATGTATGATGAAATAATCTAGTTTACTCGGCACAATTATAGACATTAATAAAGATTACGAAAAGGAGAATTTAAAACTCAAAGGAAATATTTTATTCATTGATAATGAAGTTGAAACAATATTACAATACTTAAGCTAAGGTTAATGGTAATCTCTTAATTAAAATATTGGTAGACTGCATACCCGTGATGCACGTGCTAGAAATAAAGAAAAAATAAATAAAAATCCTGTTATAGCTATATTTTGATTTTCCAATCCAATTGTAAAACGTTTAGTTTCAACAATAAATTCTTAAAAGTTCTAAAAAAGGCTGAGTTTGTCAATATGATTACTGCATTAATTTATATAGTAAATACTCTTATAATGTGACAAATGTAATATAAAAGTAACTATTTCTGGTGTAGAAATTAATTGGGTTAATTGATATTTCTAGGCTCATTAAAGTATTATGAAAGATATATATTGTAAATTACAAATAACAAATTAGATTAATATTAATATTATGAAACACAATTTCATAATATAGAAAAAGATACCAAAATTCTCTCCTATTTTGCTTTAATAATATAAATAAAATAAAAACTTGAAAGGAAAAGAAATAGCCAGCCATCCGTAGGGATATAAACGAGGCGGGTTTGGGACCGATTATAAGAACATAGAACGTGTTCCATTACCTTAATTGGATTCCCAAACCCATCCCAAAATAGAGTTTTTAACCATGTACCCAAAACCTATCTTGTTAACTTAATTAGGTATCCGTTTCTTAACTTGCTAGACTAGTTTATTTTTTAATTTTTTTTCAAAAAATTATTTTTTACTTTATTATTCATTACATAGGAAATTGATTTATATTATTTAATTTATAAAACATATGCAACATAATGAGGACATATTAGATGATAAGTAATAAAAACATACCATACTTTATCAATAATACATTTATAGAACACTAAAACTCATAACACCATATAGACCTACTCACACCATATATTATTTTTATCGAGTAATAGATTTTTTAGTAGATTTTATTAAAATCCTAAAATCCATCTGGTAACCTTAATAGGGTTTTCACTATATCCTAAAACCCATCTTAGAACCCATCCAAAAACCCTATTGAATAGTAACTTATAAGGTTTTTAATGAAATAGATAAATTGGATATCCTATTATAACCTGTCTTATCCAATAATATCCTATAAGGATTTTTAATGAATTAAACACATCAAGTACTTTATTATGATCCACTTGTTTACATCCTTTGCCTTCAACATGGTGGGGAAACGTCCAGCTAGTATAGCTGCTAAGTTTGAAAGTTGCAAAACTTTCTATTCTTGGTACTTTTAGGCTGTTATGAATTAGAGCCGGCAAGATGGTCGGTACCAGCTTAACAGTAAGAAAAACGAACTAGCTTAGCGGTAGTTCTGTTGTGCTTCGTCTTCCCTGTTTTACTAAGTCCAATCCCGCAATATAACAATTGGACTCTGTGCTTGGCCTATTACAACAAATCAAAATATACGAAAAACTATTACAAAAATGAAATGAAAGGACAACAATGGGTCAAAATCCTTTTGAGGCTGGATAAATTATCAATAATTCCTTAAGCGAAATCTTGTAATCTTCTAGTTCTCACTATGCTGATGGGGTCTGAAACTTGGTGCACATCACAAATACACTCAACAATCTTACGAGCTTAATCAAATTTAAAAAAAAATGTTTATTCTCTTGTTCACCACCATCTTTGATACCTGGCCTTTAGTATTACCTTCATTAAGGGCTATACATGTTGGTATTTAAAAATAAGAATCTTAGTGTTTAATGATTTATAAATAATATATATTAATAAATATTAACAAATTCAACAAGAAGAAACTTTTTGCAAAACTAATGCACCCTAAAGAAAAAATCTTAGAGCCAATTACATTGATAAGACTAGAAAGTTTTAAAATTGCACACATTTATTTCTTAAAATTTTTATTGCGTATCACCCCTTCCTATTTTACATTCATTCATCGCGATACGACTTGATTCCGACATGAAATCAAATGGAAATTCAAATGGTCAAGGAACTTAGCACGATAATGAAATTTGAGTATAGCTCAAAATCTGTAATCTGAAATATCAGTTCTTCTAAGTTTCTTAATACATTAATAGCCATATCATAGCCAACAATTGCAAGGGACAGGGAGTCGGTATTTCTGAGTTATGACCATGAAAGTAACCGTACGGTAATAAAAATACGATGTATCTTATTTAAAAATCTTATGAATTTGCAATCCAATAACCTCAGGATTATATACATATCAATGAATGAAAACTCTTATAGCTGTTCCTTAATGTAATAGACTAGCATGTAAGAATACATTAATAGCCATATCAAAGCCAATAATTGCAAAAGATGTGAGTAGATACTTCTGTGTTTTAATTATAGAGATAACTGTACAATAAAAAAAAGTATGATGTGTCTTAATAGAAAAATCTTATCAAATTATTCTAATAAACCTAGGATTAGATAAATAGGAAAATGCAATAAAACTTTTATAGTAAAGTAATATGGACACTAATCTTTCAAATGGATATGTTGGGTACTATTTTTTCTCTCTCTCTTATATATATATATATATATATATAATTGCGAAAGAAATATGCATATGATTCAAAAAAATATATTAAGAAAAGACTGATGCATGCGCATCATTAGTTTAATTTTTCTTTTTTTTTTTGTTTCTCCAGAAATTAAAGTTGATGTTGCTAGAAATACTTGAAAAGTCATGGAAGTCGTAAAGCACTCTTTTTTTCATGTCTTCTTTTTTTTTTTTCGTGGATAAAAGTCATAAAGAGGTGACGAGGTGCTGAATGCTGATGATCCCCATGGCCAAAAAGATATCTTGCTTAATATTCTTTCACGGATTGGTACGTATAAAAGTGGTGAAGAAGAAAGAAGGTACCACATATATACACTATTATAAAGTACATTTTAGCATAAAAGATAGTCCACTTTTTAATTATTCAACTTAATTTATTTTTTCTTTTATAATTTCGTAACTTCATTGAAACCTACAACCGAATAAAGCTAATCTTGTTTAATTAAATTCTTAGGATTTTTCTGGTTGCATTATTAAATTTGTGTGGGTAATAAGACTCCACCGATTAATATTTTTTTTTTAAAAAAAAAAATACTTTTGAGACTATCCCGGAGATTCTTGATATCTTTTGAATTTTTATTTTCACAATAAATTTGAAAGAGGAAGTCGTCATGATTTCTCGTTCTCAATCTTTTTATATATCTAGATATATACTCAAGTAGTGGACAAGTTCACTTATATTTTTCAATAAGCTATATTTTTAAGATGTAGTAAGAGTTTTCGTTTTATATTTTACGTTAATTATTTATGTATTGTGCGTCGAGGTGATTGAATGTAATATTTATGCCGAATATAATAATACAGGTTAGCAAGGTGAACATTTTGGAAATTTCGGATTATGTTAATGAAAAAAAAATTAATATACGTATACGAAATTGAGGGGAAGAAAAAAAGAGAGAGAGAGAAGCGTGAGAACTCAAAATTAAGTAATTGAAAAATGAAAACTGTAACATAGGAATGTGAAGTAAAACAAAGCAGAAATTCGGGTGCATTTTTTTGAAACTAACCCTTTTATTTATGTGTGCCTATTTATATTTTGTTACTATAATGTCCTAAATAGATACGAAAACCTAACTTTTACTGAAAGCATATTGAAGTTCAGTAGATTAGAAGAACCGATACAAATGAGTTCTATAAATTCATAAGTTAAAAAAAAAAAAGAAAAGAAAAAGAAGAATGTAGAATAGCAAGAATCTAGTTTAGTATTAAAAGAAATATATAAATCCAATTAATCGTAATCAGCAATTCGGACCTGCTCGTTAATATCAGTATATGAAACAAACTTGTCACTTGTTTCAAATTTCATGATATGATGGCGTGATAATGTATAGAGAATACTGAACTGAGTGGAGTGTAATGCCCAAGTTTAAAATAAACTGATGGTTAAGCCAACAGGTAACTAGTGGATCCTTTCAGGATCGATCCAAAAGGTTTTTTTTTTTTTTTTCTTTTTAATTTTAGTATTCACTTTATTATTAAGTTTGACTTTATGAACCACTATTAATTCTTTCCTACAATTCATGCATGACTTTGGTTATTTAGTGTATCAAAAATTTTCATTGCTTTAAATATGTGATATCCTTATCGCATTGCTTCATAGTTCAATTCAGTTTTTCCCCATTCTAAATCAGTATGATATGTTCGGTCGGCATAATTCTTATACCTTTTTCGCCTTAATTCCCTTCCCTTTAAACATGCAGCGTCGTTCCGTGCTACCTTATAGTTGGGTTAGATTTTCCCCATTTTCGGATGGATATGATGTGTTGGTTTGATACAATTCTACTAGCTTCTACCTCAGTTCATCTTGGAATTGTGCACCGATGTACCGTTTGTAAAGACTTAATTTAAAGCAATCAATGAACAAGTTAATAGGGAAATCATAGGCTTTTTTAACCACTTAAATTAAAAATTTCTAACTAATATTGATTCTATATGATTCTTATAAATTAGTATTAATCTTTTCCATAATTCATATAGGAATTATTCACAGGGTATCACATGGAGGATGGATGAGGGCGTGGGACTACAAGTTTTGAGCTTTAAATTTTCCGATAATAGAACTAATATAAGGGAAGGAGCTAACTGTGTGTAGAAGTACTGGTATATCATATCCCCTAGTGTTGTTTTTGGCAACTCTTTCTGCGAAATATAATAAAACGAAAATTTTGGAAAAATGAAACATGTTCTTTTTCTTCCTAATCTCTCCGCAAATATTTTGTTAGTTTCTTTACATTTTAAGGACACCTATATTGATGCTTCTTGGAAACATATTAGAACATTATATTAATTTTCATTAGTGTAAAACTATTATAACATATCACATATGTTCACACACTCATAACTAATTTCACGTATATTTACATTTTGGTATAATTCCTTCGAAACAGCATAATATCGATATATTTTATCTATTTACTATTTATTTAAAGGAATAGAAGTAGAAAGACTTTAATTTGAAAGAATTTATTATCATTTTGACTTAGATAATCCTATTCCCAATTATATCCACCTTATATCATAAAAATTATTGCATCATGATTGCTCAAGCTTGATTCCACCATCGTGGTGAGATGTTTTGCTATATTATATAGATGCAATAAAGCATTTAAATTTAATAGATAGAAGAATTTCATAATCTAGAATATCCTTGGACTTCCATTAATGATAGATTAGAGGAAGGGAGAGAGGAGACCAAATCTTTCTCACTTGTTTTATGTTGTCATTATACCAATATATTGTTAATGATATTATTGCATAATCTTTTTTTTTTTTATTTTCAATTGGGAACTACTATTCATATTAGAGTTGACGAGGGAAGATGGATTTAAATTTGATTTATTCTATTAAAAAAATAGTATTTATATTACTAAATTATTCTAGTCTTGACTATTATTAAGCAACTAGCTATTTCGAAAAGTCATGATTATCACTAACCCTATATTTTTTGCTCCAAAAATATGGACCTAAACTAAACATGTAATATAATGGGAAATGGCCGTTTGAAGGTGGGGGCAGAAGGACAGATAAAAAGAGGGGTTGAGCTTGTCTCTGGGTTTTCCAATGGAACCCCACCAATGTGACCATTAGACTAAAAGCACAAAAAGCATGTCTGATGGCATCAATACATTGACAACTATTCATTAAAAAAACCAATCCTAAAATAATTAATAAGAATGAAAAAAAAAAGAAAGAAAAAAAACCTGAAAGAAGGAGGGCCCCACGGACCACCCTCTGACTTCCACTAACATATTCCAAAAACGTAAACAAATCAAAAGTGAGATTTCCTATCAAATGACATCCCCCGCACAATCACTCCCTTCTATCTACAATTCATTTATTCCCTTTCATATATTTATAATAGAATTTCTAACGACTTCCGTACTCCCAATTTTTATTTTGGAAATAATCGCACATACATCCCAAAGAAAACCTAGTGGTTCGATTTTCGGGTTTTAGCATAATCCTAAAAACGTATGCATATCTTTAAAAATTATAAGAACGTAAAATGACATTTTGAAATTTATATAATCTATTAGCACCTTATTGTAGTTTTAAAGAATGTTTATAATTATCCATTTATTTTATATATTATTGGTTAACATCCGTAGTATATCTTTTATAGACAAAAAAAATTTAAGCAATTTGTAAATTACATTAAATTAATAAAGTACCACTAAGGAATCCGGTAGAAAAATGCATACATAAATTTACATAAAAGTTAAAAGACTATAATATCATAGTGCCCCCTTCGGCCTAGCTAAAGATATACATATTCTATTCACAGCCAGGCAAGAAGAATAATAATAAAATTACAAAAGATCCTTTCTTTATCTGTTCACTCCCTCCACAACCCCCCCGCCCCCCCCTCTCTCAATCCCACTCAATTAATGACAAAACAAATGTCTTCCCTATTTACTAGTGCCCCTAGATCATAATTCTTCAATTATTAGCTTCACTGTGCGCCTTCATCTCCTCTCTTTTATGCCCAAATTAGCATCATTTGGCCTTATTAGGTGAGCCAACAATTGCATGCCTTTTGTACAGTCATTGCCCTTCAATTTTGGCACTTCTTTCCCCCTGTTTTTTTTTTTTTTTTTCCTTTCCCTTCCCTTCCTTTAGAAAAATGCCCCCGGCAATTGTGCCTTACTTGTCAAGATAACTTTGTTGGGAAAAATACACGATTATGCTCAGATAAAATTTCCTTATCTTCATATAATATCTATAACCGTATTCTCATAAATCACATTTTGCCATATATCAAGATTATCTAATATGGGCACCACCTTTTGCTTTCAATGATTCATGGCAACACGTGATTTAAGAGGAATGTAAACATGGTCTTGAACACTATATGAAGTAGCTGCATCCTTTAAATCTAATGATTCGAGTATTTGAGTATATCATATATGGTATATAGATAAGGAACTTTCATGGGTTAGGCTAAGATAGTGTTGAACATCAGGCAAATTTATATAAGAGCTTGTACAGGGAATGGGTACCTTTGGCTACATGTCAAATATGTTATTTTTTTTTTTCTGACAAGGTAAAATGGAATAGGTAATTATCTGAATGTCCCTCCAAAAGTAGGTGCCCAAAAATCGACAGCTGTCTCATGAGCCACTGGATAGATGCTTGAAATTGGGACTAAACATAGTCCTCGTGTCCTTAAATCTTGTTTTGGCCCTTCACTGTCCTTGGATTTATCAGGGTTCTGTATTTGATATCAAAGAACAAAATTCGCTTAATTAACATACTTATATATGAATTCATGTGAGTGATTATATATATACATATATGAAGTCTTCATAGTTTATATATGTATACCTGCTGATGTTGAAAGGTTGCTCCAGTTTTCAAGTATTGAGTTGCTAGGGCCTGAAAAGAAATAGCAAAATGTTATGCTTTCCAATTAAATTCTATCAAACAGCCAGCTCGTTTATGAGGTTTTAATTGATAATGATATATTTAAGTAACTATATTGTTACCAGTTTATTTAAAAGTTTGAGCAAATAAACGCATATTTTCTCTTTAGCCAATTATCTATAGTTTGAAAAGGACGATAGAAATCCAACCTACTCCATCATAATGGAATAATATTTGTATAAGGTACAAAGCCTTAGTGTTATTATTCCTTTATGATCCTAAGCGTAAAATTAAGCAATTTCGATAGTATTAGATTAGTATATTAAGAATTTAAAAGAGAAACTATATTGTTAATTGTAGCACATCAACTTCTTGTCAATTAATTAGTTAGGAAGCTTAACAAATTAAATAGATTAATAGAGAGCAATTAGGTCATTAACAAACTGTATAAATAGGTTGTTATTGTAATGTAGGGAATTCTTGAAGGTTATAAATGGTGAATTTTCGAGATCAATGCAACCATTTATTTCTCCTTTAATTTATATTTATTACATCTAGACAGTTGAAAAAATAGTTATTCAATATTCATATCTAATAGATATAAAATTAAAGATTAGAGGAAAAATTAGATCAGTTCCATAAAAAATTACAAACCGGACCGTAAAAAATTTTCCCTACTCGAATTCTCTCTACCCTCTCAAATTTCATGGAATCCGTCTTTCTCCAACTAAGCACAATTGGTCCATTTTTACATATTTTTATAATGTATAAGGTTCTTATATGCTTATGACTAATGAAATTCAATTAAACGAAAACGATAGGTATAAATTCACTGTCGTCCCAGCATACACGTCAATAAGTAAAATTCATCTTTACAGGCTTGTTAAGTATTTTATATGAATGATTCGGAATTTTAGAGAAACTTAGATTCTTATTACTTTTCTATGGTTTTATCAAGCCACCAGTGTAGAGAATCTTTACCGGCGATTTTATTGCAAATTAAACTTTCTGAAAGCAATAAAATTATCACAATGGCAGAAGAGAGTACTAATAAAAATGTTACTTGGCAAAGTGTCTATAGGACTTACATCGACTTGTTGATGGAGGAACTTGATGTATTCAATCACCTCAGAGAGCACCGACGCTGTGTCCGTCTAAACAAAAAAACAAATAAATAAAAGTCATGTATAATGATTAAATATGTTAGAGTGAAGCTTCTTTTTTTTCTTTTTTTGTTTTTTTTTTTCCTTCCTGTGCATAATTTCAAATGGAGAAATTATATAACTAGGAATAATGAGACGAAAGTGAGAGAATTCCATCATCACATAAGATATCGTATATAGATGTGCATATATATATATATATATATGAAATTACCTTTCCAAAAGGTGCAACCAATTGTTGGAGTGCAGTGATTCTGTCCCCCATCTTTTCTTTCCTCACCTGATCAGAAGAAAACCAGCATTATTAATCAACAAAATTAGCACACCCACATAATTAGGAAAAAAAAAAACACCTATCACGAATTATGATCAATGGCTCAATTTAATTTCTCATGTTTTGGTTAATGAAGCTTATTTTGAGGATAACATAATCATCTCACGCACGTACGTTTAGAACAAACAACAATACTCGGTATCAAACTTTATTTTGTATGATTCCTACATCTTAAAAATGTTTAAAATATTTGAATGTATCTATCATGAGGTTCAGTATAATATGAAATTTCAGGAAATTAATTAAGGAGGCAGTCATACTAGTTGCATTTTTTGCAATTTTCAATTTTACATCCAAGGTTTAAGGTTGTCAAATGATATATTCAAGCAAACTTTTATCTATTAAATTTACTATTTTACTTCTAAACCTTTACACCTATACTATTTGACCTGCCTTATTCTAGTAGAAAAGTATAAGAGTAAATAATGAGAAATAGAATAGTAAATTTGATAAATAAGAATTTGATTTGGTACGATAAATAATAACTTTATAAACTTCAAGTATTAAATTTGAAAAGTGGAACCTTGATACAAACAACATCCATTTTATAAGAATAATTATGATATATGAAATTTGAAAAAAATAAAATAAAATAAAATAAAATTATTCCATAAGTAGTCGATGAACAGCATCCGCTGAACAAGAGAGAACTTCCTTTATATTTGAAATACGAAATGTACCTTAAAAGCTGGTAAAGGTGTTGGTGTTTCATTTCTAGCCCTTTTGCCGGTCGTTTCATTTCCACTTTTCTTCAGTACTGTCCCCGCAGGATCACTAGGGGCTTCCGCTAAATTTTGCTGTGACCACCCAAATATTATATTTTCAATACTACAATTCCACTTTCATATTCATATTAAAACCCTAACTTTAAAAATACCATCTTATACTCATATAATTAATTATCTTACTTCTTCACGGAAATTTTTAGTGTAGACCCGATCCACATAATCTCTATTAAAGCATAATACTCAAAAATATACGGACGTTATACTCTAATAGAGGAAAAGATAGAATCAATAGTTCCCAGAAAAATATAACTATGGCCAATAATGGGCTACTCCACAACAACATTTTAAATTAATTCACACGGGGAATAATATCAGTCGATTAATTTACGAGATTTTTTTTAACTATGGCATCATGAAATTAATCAATTCATTAGTATATTACAATTTATATAAAATTTGTTACTTACCTTTGGCTTTTCTTCAAAAGTTGGCGTTGCGAATTGATGCATTTGAGAGGAGGGGAAGAAGCTTGGCCGGACATCGCTCACAGTGGCAGCGGAGGCGGCATTCCAAAAGGGCGCATTATTTGCAAAGTGTAACTGGTGGCCATGAGGCTGATGCTTGGGAGGTGAAATTCTTAAGAACTGGGGTGCCTTATTACTCGACCAAGAAGGTAAAAATTCATTCGTATTTAGGCCGTAATTCGTCGCGAAACCGGGATAATTCACAGAAGACGATGACGATGTCGATGATAATGATCTATTGTCGTACGTAGAATGTTGTTGTTGATGATGATGAGCATGAGGATGATGACTTTCGGATGATGACGACCCTAATATGCCTTGTAGTACGTTGGCAGGAGTACTATACATGGTTGAATCCATTTGATCAAAACCATGGCTGAATTGCTTAAATTCGCTACTTGATGCCTGATCTCCAATCCTTTGGTCTCTCCATTGAATTAGTGATGAAGAACCCGTCGCGGATTCTTCTTGAAAGCTCGGATTCGAGTTTAAATTTTCTTGAGGTATTGATCGAAAACCGCCCTCGGTCTTCTCACCGCGACTGTATATAACCAAAAAAAAAAAAAAAAAAAGAAGAAGAAGAAGAAGAAAAATTAAATTAAGTCATCAACATACTACATGGTCTCCAAATCAATAATAATTTCATAACAATTGTAACTACCTAACTAGATAATTTTACATACTCATGATGTAGTTCCAACGAATTAGTTGGCTTCAAAAACCCAAAAACTCATTGGAATAACCCTTTTGCGGTAAGCTAACTCGCCGCAGACCGTTAAAAAGCCTTGTTGTGAAATATTACTATAGTATTTAAGAGTAAATGAAATAAAATTCCTCATTTATATATTATACTTACAGTAAGGATTGGTTCCAATCCATGGCTTGTGAGGAAAGGCCTAAGTTCATCATATGCAAATTGGGATCAGCCAAAGAGCCACCACCACTTTCACCACCTAAGCTTCCAGTGCTAGCTGAGACCGAGACGGGCTCGGTCAGCCACGCCGCTAAGCTCCCCATGGTGTTCTGCGTGGAGGATGAGGAAGAGGACGTTCCGCTTTCGAACCGGCTTCTTGATGAATCCCACCAATTGCCGGTCGCATGGAATTCATCAGCCATGGCCAGACGATCAATTTTATTCGCTATGTTTGTTGACTCGTCTTGACCTTGTTGGTCACTTGTGTGTTTTAGGAGCTAGTGTTCTCTATTACATAAAATGATAAGAGGGGTCCTTGGGTATCACTATATATATATATCGAGGATAAGAAACTGTTAGGAGTCATGTTGTTATGTGTACGACTGCTAGTGGTAACTCGAATGTGGTTGACATTTCAGGGAATTGATTAGACAAAAGCGAAGGTCAATTTCAAATTGAATTTCTTTCTTCCTGTCCTATAATCACTATATGATTTTTCATTTTTATTTATTAAAATTACCTTAAATATTTTCAACAATTATAATGAAATACGGATTATTCTCTACATAAAAAATGTTAATAAGTAACTCGAGATACTTATTAAGTATTAATATATATATATATATATTATATACCTTTCAATTTATTTAATTTTTCGTAAGATGTAGATTCAATATTGGAAAGATAAAAATGTAGTAAGCGGTTCACTCAAAAGGTCCGTCGCCTGGCAACCGAGCTTTTAAAGCCGAGAGGATTCTGTTCAACGTGTCAAGTAAAGTTAGGCCAACACAAGGAGAAGTTACTAGACGAGCTGTACGCTTACCAAGAGGGCTTTTTCTTGGCCCGTGTAGGGTCTATTTATCCGTCGCTTCTTCGGCAAGATGCAACTTCCAAGCGACAAAGGTGACCTCCAAAGTGGATTGGTGTATGGGCACATGCGGGTATAAATGTGGAGTAAAAACCCCTATTAATTCCATTGTGACTAGTTTAATGGTGTGTTCATTTGAGAGCAACTATTCTTCTTTATTTTTTACGAATTCCTATTACGAAATTCACTTTATTTTTTATTCTGTTATAGAGATTTCATAAGAAATCCCAATTCTCCATTTTGTTGTAGGATTCTTAACTTAATCTTAGGAATCTCGATTCAACCAAAAAAAGAAAAAAAAAAAGAAAAACTTGCTTTGCCCTTCCATTCCATGAACTATTTATCACAACATGACACACCACCTCCAAACACTAGCACACTTCACCACCACATACCAATACCATACACTAACATCACACATACACCACCATGCACTATTGCTATGCCCTAAGGGTATCCCGATCCATGAAGAACTAAAGGATGTTCATTCATAGAAATAGGGGTTGCAATTACATGAAAAGAAGTACCAAGGGTGTCTAAATCTATAAAGAATTACAAGGGTTAGTTATCCAAGTTTATTGGCAAGTCTAAAAGAAAAGTATCAAGGGTGTCCAAATCTATGAAAAATTAAAGGGAGTAAAGTTCAACCTATCGTAAAGCAGTCCGAAGGGAGTAAACTTAAAAGAGTAATGCATTTTCTAATCTGACCTACCGAGATACTCTACTCTTTACCTCATCCAAGATATTGTCAAGGTAACCGACTTGTTGTCAAACCCTCCAAAATACATCAATCCAAGGCCAATCACTAAACCCGCATATTGTCAACTTGCTACATTACGAAGGCCCGGCTAACTTCAATCCCGAGCCAATTAGCCAAGGTCAATTTGACAATGGACACCTCTTGAACCAAACCTTCGTTAGTCTAGAACATCTATGCTGCTAAGTTTGACCTGATTTGTTCTAAACCTGCTCTACTCGGCAAGCAATATCATTGGGACCACAGAATGTATAGCTGATATACGCCATATTTTATAACATTCGTACTATCCTTTTATAACTGAATATTCTTTTTGTTTGATTACAACTCTACCCTTGTAAATTATTGATTTCTCTTTTCTAGTAGGAATCTTTTTGTAACTTACACTATCCAAGGACTTATCGTAATTGGGTCATATAAATACTTGTAATTTGTAATGGCCGCAACATTGAATGCCATTGATATTCAAACATACTCTCATGAGCTAAGTGTCTTCTGCTTACTCTTGTTTACTCTTATCTAATCCATTGTGAGCATGGATTAGTAGCGAGTGCTCTCTAACTATACTTGTATGTAATATCAAGTACGACCTCAGTTTGTATGAAGTATTAGTGCATCATATCTACAGTCAGTGCATAAGGACCCAAGCTTAACCTTCGACTATTGTTTCTGTCTCAAGGTTTAAACCCATCCCAGAGGTTCAAGCGATAACGGACATCTTATGTTCATCCATGTTTACCCATATCATTTTGGTTTCAGAGCTTAACTACGTTCGAGCAAGTTTCTGTTACTTTGTACTTTGAGTGATTTATTACTACTTTTATGTATCTTAGAAGTTTTGTTGTTGTCGTGAGATTTTGAAGGTAAGTAGTGTTGAAGAATTTTATGCTCTATTTTCCCCTGTTTTTTACACGCAAAACAGAGTTCGAGTGTCTGCCTATTTATCATATGTAGTTAATATAGTGGTAAGAGTGCTAAGTGTTGTTCTATTGTTGTTGTACTTATAGAGATAATTTTGAGTGGTATGTTCAGCTGTTAATCTCTTCAAATGGACTATAATATCTAATTCTAATGCTCAAAGAACTTTAGGTAACTAAGAGAGTGGCACTTGAAATGACCAAGATCAATAAGGAAGCTTTGCACCTTAATTAGTAAATGACTAACTGGATAGATTCATCGACCTAATAGCTAGTCTGGTGACTGTCATAAATGAAGATAGATGGCAAGCCAATAATGGTCCAAAACAAAGGACAAGCCAATGAATAGCCTAAGAGAGGCAATAGTCAAAATGGCCAAGCTAATGCCTCAATTCGACTACCCTGAGTTAGAGGAGTAAATAGAGTTGCTAGATGTAGTTTAACACTTAATGAAATCGAAGAAGTAGATGAAGGGGAAGGTGTTGAAACGGAGGAGTAATATGAGCCAGAAGAGAAGAATGTCCGAGCTCCTACAATAGAAGGGTTAAGGATGCATATCCCAAGTTTTTTCTGGAAGTAGTGATGCAGAGAACTACCTAAACTGAGTAGATAGGATCGAGAAGTAGTTTGAATGTCATGAAGTGCTTGTTAATGCTAAGATCAAACTTGATGTATTGGAGTTTATTGGCTATGCCGCTATACGGTAGAAGAACTTATAAGTCTCCCATAGAAGAGAAGGAGAAGGTGAAGTTAAGAGTTGGGGTGAGGTGAAGAGAGTCTTAAGGAAGAGGTTTGTTTTGAGCTATTATTTGTAGGACGCTTTTAAGAGATTACAAGAGTTGAGATAAGGTATATCAAGTGCAGATGTATATGTGAAGGAATTCTAGATGTTAATAATCCAATGTAAAGTTGTTAAGCTTGAAGACTAAACTATATCTCAATTTATTGGTAGGTTGAAGTACGAGATTAGAGATATTTTGAAGACCATAGACATTGGATCACTTGATGAAGCTATCTAAGCTACCTAGAGAATCGAGAGGCACCGATCAAGGAGATTCCAAGTTCTTATCAATTAGCCTACGTCTAACCGACCCGCTTTGAGCAAACTTGTGTGAATATAACCAAGTAAAGTCACTAAAATCGAACCTACTCAAGATATCCGAGTAAAGGAGAAAGGGATCCTAAAGAAGTTTGAGAAAGGCCAAAGCCTAGGAAGGAAGAATAGTGAGATCAAGTGCTTCAAGTATCAAGGATTTAGACACATTGTTGTTTGGTGTCCAAATAAAAGAACCATGATGATTTAAGGTAGTACGCTAATTATTGAGGTAGATAATACTATCGAGGAAGTAGAAGAGTAGAAAGAAATCGAACAAACCGAACAATCCGAGGAGGAGGAAGTCATTTATAGTGAGAAAGGTAATTTTATGCCTATGAGGTAAATGGGTCGTTGTATGCTTTAATTGTCAATAGTGGCAGTTACACCAATATAGCCTCCTTGTTTATGGTTTAATAATTAAAGTTACCAACCAAGTCCTACCCCAAGCCTTATAAACTTCACTAGCTTAGTAATAAGGGAGCCCTACAGGTGACTAAGTAAGTGACTATGCCGATCAATAGTGGGAACTATCAAGATGAAGTGTTCTACAATGTATAACCCATGAGTGCATCCTATATTCTACTTAGATGACCAAAGATGTTTGATAAAAATGTGATATATGATGGGTGGAAGAACACATGTTCCCTGGAACATGAAGGTAGGAGAGTAAAGCTAAGCCTTATGACTACTTGATGCATATCTAGGGTCGAACACACGAAGGAACACCATAACGTTAACAAACCGAAAGGAAAATGAAAAGCTAACAAAGGTCTGAGTAACTAGCAAAGGTCCGAGCAACTACCAATTACTCAGCCTATAATTTACAGGATATAACTCACTAGTCATTACTCCTTATTAAAGGGAATAGATAAGAATTGAAGAGTAATGAGAATACTAAGATTACTCGAGGAGAAACTTAAATAAATTCTAATAAATGAAGTTGATTTCTACATACAATTAAGTGAGGATTTATATATCTATCCAATAGGGTTACCTTACAAATATGAAAAAACAAAAAATGTATTCTTATAATTAGGTTATATAATACATACTAAAAAGAGTAAAAGAAATAAAGAATATTCATTACAAAAAGTAACGAATCATTTTAGAATGTCGTGCCAAAAGATGCGTGTCGTTCAGTAACTAGACATCAAGAATAAGGTATAAAGTGGACGAAAAGAAGAAAAGAGAGAGTTTATAGTCAAGGACCAACCTGATCTAGATCAAGTCAGATCTCGATCAACCATTCGCTATAGAGTAATCAACTTAGGCAAGGGTCGAATGTCAGTGTTCGGCGGGGTTAGCTTTAGAGTTCACTGAGGACAGTCTTGGGGCTGTCTATTCAGATATTCTATCAATTGTATAGTTGTTGGGCAAGCCCGGTGCAGGTGACAACTCAGTAATCAGGTTGACAGAGGAGGGAGACATAAAGGCCAGGATAAGAATTCTTGTTTTCAATGAGGCTTCAAACTAGTATTCTCCAAGTGAGTACTTGAAGTCCTCTAGCTCAACTACATGTGATCGGTCTAGGGAGCTGATTCCTATCATCTATCTTGGGGTCGGAAGTAAGGTTGTCAAACCTGTGATTCTACATAGAATCGTTGAGGGTTGTAAAATTGAAACGCAAAAATATAAGTTTCTACAACTTATGTAAACTAGCTTTAAAAAAATATGGATATATTTATAGTAGTTATTCAAAATTTAAAATACATGATGAAAATAAAAAAAAATTAATTTTTTTTCATACAAATTATTAATGTATGCAAATTCTTAATGTATAATCTAACATGTATAGAAGAAGGAAAAATAAAGTTGAAACTCTATAAATTAAAGAGAACCAAATATTTCAACTCATTTTAAGTAATTGACAGTATAAAATAAAATATATAGTTTTTTTTTTTGTAAACTTTGCTATTGGAGTTAAAACTTGGATAAAAGTTATGCACATAAAATAAGATATTAGGAGAGAAAGAAAGAGGTAAAAAATTAGAATAGGATAGGATAGATATTGTAATGTCTTAATAGTTGATGACTTGTGAAAAGCTGGTTATATACCTTTTTTCTTTAACTTTTTAGTCTATTCAACTCAGATATATAAAATTGATAAATTTAGCAAAAAAATATAAATTTTTCCTAAGTTTATATGTAAACTTCGTTAAAAACGTAAGTTTTTATATGAAAAAATGATTTTATATCCGAGTTAACTCGGAAGAGCCACCTAAAATCGTAAACTCGTAGAATTGCATAGGTAAAATCGCAATTTGATAACTATAGTCGAAAAGATTTATCCTCAAAACTAAAGTGGTCTCTAAATCTTGCTCTTCTAAGGCACTTATGGGGTTTTCTTCTATTAATTGGTAAGGAACCAAGTCAGACACATTGAAAGTGAAGGAAACACCATAAGCATATGGTAATTTAATTCGGTAGGCATTGCGATTGACTTTCTTTAAGACCTTGAATGGACGTTTAACTTAAGGAGATAGCTTGCTCTGTCTCAAGTGCGAGAATCGTTCTTAGCTACGATGTATTCATACTAAGTCTCCTTACTTAAAAAAAATAATTCAGCAGCCTCGAATATCAATCTCTTGTTGTCTTTTATTAAACTTTGTGATCTTCTTAGTTATAAACTAGTATAACTCTTGCAATTCTTGGGCTCAATTAACTCTGGATCAACTCTCTTCAACAATTACAGGGGTATCGATCAGGTCTAGGGGGTAGTGGGATTAAGGCCATAGACGACCTCAAATGGGGTCTTCCTAGTGGTGTTGTGGATAATTCGGTTGTATGTGACTTCCACAGCTGGTAGACACAAATCCCAATCCCTTGAGTTCTTTCCCATGACAGCTCTAAGTAAGTTGCCTAGCTTCCCATTCACCACTTCAATCTGGCTATCAATTTAAAGGTGGCTACTGAAATTGAACACAAGTTTGGTTTCAAGTTTTTTCTATGTTCTTCCAAAAGTAGCTCAAGAATTTTGTGTTCCAATTTGAAACAATGGTCTTCAATACTCCATAGAAGCAGATAACTTCTAGCAAAAACAAATGAATAATATATAAAGCATCATTAGTTCAATGTTATGAAATGAAGTGCGCTATTTTGCTGAAGCGGTCCACTACAATAAATATAAAATCTTTTCTCCTAAAGATCCAAGGCAACCCTAAGACAAAGTCCATGCTAAGGTTGTCCTAAGGTAAGGTTGATGTTGACATAGGCATATAGTCTTCATGGCGCTCTCTTTTCCCCTTAACTCACTTGCACACTTCATAATTACCAATTGTCTTATGGACATCATTGGCTAAATCAGGTCAGTAAAAATTTTCCTTCAACAAATTGACTATCTTAATCTCTCTAAAATGATTAGATAATCCACCACTATGAGCTCCCCTAATCAACAACTCATGTATGGAACAATTTAGTATGCACAACCTTCTTTTCTTAAAGAGATAGCCATCTCGAACATAATAGCTTCCAACAGCAACTCCATCATTGCACTGCCTTACAATTAGACCAAAATGAGGATCATGAGCATACTGCTCAATGATAAGCAAAAATTTCAATAATTTTTTCTACAAGGTGATCAATAAGGTTTGCTAACGTAATAGAGTATCGGAGATAACATTAGCACTTCCTTTCTTATATCAGATCACATACAAAAATCCTTCCATAAACTCTAATCACTTAGCTTTTCTTTTTGAGAGTTTGTTTTAACTCTCAAGATACTTCAATAATTCATGGTCAATGTAAATAATAAACACTCATGACAGTAAATAGTATTGCCAAATAGTAAGGGCTCGGAAAAGAGAGTATAACTCTTTCTTGTACATAAAATAGTTTAAGGTAGCACTACTAAATTTCTCACTATGGTAGGCGATGGGTTATCGTTATTACATTAAGACGATGTTAATTCCAATGCCTGACACATCAAATTCCAATTCAAAGGGCTTATCAAAATCTGGTTGTGATAAGACAAGAGTAAAGGTAAGCTTCTCCTTGATCTCTCTAACACTCTGTTCTACTCGATTGCTCCATCTAAACCTATCACTCTTCTTTGTTAGCTCAATCAAGGGGGGCAACTATGGTACTGAAGTTTTGAATGAATCGCTTATAGAAAGAAGCTATGCTATGAAAACTTTGAATTTCAGTGATATTTTTAGGCGTCAGCCACTTTAGAATAGCTCGGATCTTTTCCATATCTACTTACATCCCTTCCCCTAATACTATATACCCAAGAAAAACCACTTCACTTTAACATAACATACACTTCTTCAAATTTCCAAACAACTTCTCAGCTTGTAAGATTTCAAAAATAGCTCAGAGATGTTAAACATGATTGTCTAGGTTGACACTATATACCAATATATTATCAAAGTACAAGACCACACATCTTCTGATCAGAAAGTGCATCACATGATTTATTAGTCTCATAAATATGCTTGGCGCATTGGTAAGTCTAAATAGCATAACCAACCATTCATAGAGACTATGCCCACTCTCGAAGGCAGTTTTCCACTCATCACCTAGTCTCATACGAATTTGGTGATAACCATTTCACAAATCAATCTTAGAAAATACTTTAGTGCCATGAAGCTCATCAAACATGTCATCAAGCTTCAATATTGGGTATTTATACTTGACTGTAATACAATTGATTGCTCGATTGTCAAAGTACTTACACCATGAACCATCTTTAGGATAAGCAAAGCTTGTACAACACAAGGGCTTATGCTCTTCCTCACATATCATCACTCTATAAGCTCATCTACCTGTCTTTTCAGCTTGGCAGCCTACTTAGAATTCATTTGGTATGCAAGTCAATTCAATAAGGCACATATGACTACTTGATGTGTCTTTAGGGTCAAACATATAGAAGAGCACCACAATGTTAACAAACTAAAAGGAAAAAGAAAAGCAAGCAAAGGTCCAAGCAACTACCAATTGAATATGACACATTAATCGCTCCTACTAGCCTATAATCTGTTAGATATGATTCACCAGCCCAAACTAAAGGGTCACACGTCATTACTCCTTACTAAAGGAAATAGATAAGAGTTAAAGAGTAATAAGAATACTAGAGTTGCTAAATGAAAAACTTGAATAAATTCTAATAAATGAATTCAATGTCTACATACAATTAAGTGGGGGTTTATATACCCATCCATTAAGGTTACTTTACATATACGAAAAGATGAGAAGGGTATTCTTATAATTAGGTTATATAATACATACTAAAAATAGTAAAAGAGACAAAAAAAAAAAATTTAGTACGGAAAGTAAAAAATCCTTCTAAAAAGTCATGCCAAAAGATATGTATTGTTTAGTGGCTGAACATTAGGAATATAGTACAAAGTGGATGAAAAGAAGAAAATAAAAATTTACAGTCAAGGGCTAACTTGATTTGGATCAAGTTGGAGCTCGATCAACCATTCGTTGTAGAGTTATCAACTTGGGTTGCGGTTGGACATTAATAGTCGGTGTAGTTAGCTCAAGCAATCTTGGAGTTGCCTGTTTGGATATTCTATCATAATATAACTGTTCAGCAAGCCCAACAGAGGTAACTGCTCAATAGTCGGGTCAATAGAAGAGGGAAACATAAAAGCCGAGATAAGAATTCCCATCTTGGATGGGACTTCGAACTAGTATTCTCTGAGTGATTTTTTGGAGTCCTTTAATCGGCTATGTATGGTCGGTCCAAGGAGCTGATTTTTATTAACGTCAATCCTAGACTAAGCACTAAACCCGCATATTATTGACCTGCTACAGTGTCGAAGCGGGGTTAACTCCGATCCCAAATCGAACAACCGAGGCCAATACGGCAATGGACTACCTCCCCATCCAACCCTTCATCAATCCAGAATATTTGAGCAGTCGAGTTCAACCTGATTTGTAGACTTACTCTGCTCGGCAAGCAACATCATTAGGACCACAAAATGTATAGCTGACATGGGCCCTATTTTCTAACATCCGTACTGTCCTTTTGTAACCGAATATTCTTTTTATTTGATTATAACTCTACCCTTACAAATTATTCCTTTTCCTTTTCTAATAGGAATCTTTTTTGTAATTTATATTAACCTAGGACTTATCATAATTGAGTCATATAAAAACTTGTAATTTGTAATAGTCACTACATTGAATGCCATTGATATTCAGACATACTCTTGTGAGTTAAGGTCTTGTACTTACTCTTGTTTACTCTTATCTGATCCTTTATGAGCATGGATTAGTAGTGAGTGCCTTTCTTCAAATATAGTTGTGCGTAATATGAAATGCAACCTGAGCTCATGTAATGCATTAGTACATCATATCCACTATTAATGCATGAAGATCCCAGCTCAACTTTCAACTGTCATTTATCTTTTAGATCGTCTTAAGGTTTGGACCCATCCCCTTGGTTCAAGCAATATTGGACATTGTGTATTCATCTATGTCAGCTTATATCACTGCCTTTCTAGCCAATGAATTGCTCTTATACTACTTGTAACGACCCATTCAGAATTCTTTCCATCAAGGTATTGTTTGCTTTGGCATTAAACACCACATAGTTTTGTTCCTTAATGCAACAATTTCCCAAGAGGTCACTCATCTGAAAATTGACTTAGCTTGAACACACTTAACTTCGGAGTTCCAATATACTCTAAGCTGCTACACCAAAAAGCGCTTTAATTATTAGAGTTCCATCACCTAGTATTTATGAGACATTACATAATCAGAAGCCTCTCAAAGGTCATCATAACTTATCAAAAGCCACAAATTCATAAGCACCGTCCTGAAATTTCAATTTTAGATCAATAAGCTTTTAATGGTTATAACTTTTTGCATATTAAGAGTTACTGATACAACTCCTTTGAAACTCATTTCACCGAGGTATCGTTTGTTTTGACATGATGTGCCTTGCGGTTTTTTCTTTTGGTGTAGTATCTTCGTAAAAGGTCATCCATCATTTCTCCTTAAGAATACTTATTCTAGAAGTTCTAATGAACTCCAAGATACTACATCAAATGAAACCTCAATTATCAGAGTTTCATTAGGTAAAGACATTATCCTTCTAACCGGTAAACTCCTCTGATACCACCTTTAACAATCTAACTAGAGCTCCTCCCACCAAAGTGTTGTTCGTTCTTTCATGGTACACGACATGATTTTATCCCTTAATATAACTATTTCCTAAGAGATTGATTACTGTTTCTCTATAAATATGCTTAACATTGGAGTTTTGATTAACTTTAAGTAGCTATATCAAAATGCGCATCAATGTTAATGATTAGAGAATTATTATCTTCTATTTAAGGGATATTACAGTTATAAAGCTCATAATATGTCAATAAAAACTAATTTGAGTCTACTTTAACTTAAAGTAAATCGCTTTACTATTTGAAGTTATTTAGAAAGTCAAATTCACATGTTTTTATTGGATACTAAGCTATTAAAGGTATTGTGTCAATTTGTGAAAGTTTATCTAGAATTTATTTGATTCGTAATTTTGTGGGATTTAGATTTTATTATATTTCCTTACTAATTTTAAGGTTAAGAATTATAAATATTATATGATTTAGTTGTATTTCAATATCTTTTGAAATAATACAAGGTTTATTCCTCTCTATCATGCTACTCACCATATCACTAAAGCTCAACTTATTTAGATAAATGAAATTTATTTGGACTTTAAACTTAACTCGTTTACAAATCGAGCTTAAGTAATTTGGAAGAAGTTTGGCTCGTTTGTAAGCCTATGGGTATAAGATAAAGTTAAACCAAAGAAGGTACATATATATAATGAATAATATATAAATAAATAGATGAATGAATATAATAATCAAATTTGAGTGTGAGGAGTCCTAAATACTATAATTAGATTAAATCTATAATGGCATCTCGATTTAGCATAATATCTTCTTTACGAGCAAAGCTAAACTTGTCACACATATAGGGCATATGAGTTAGATGGGCATGCTAACCTCATTTAGCAAAGGTCTAGTTTGAAAGAAGCTAGGTAGTTTAGAGTTTTATAAGCATTGCAACATTAGGAAATAGAAACACAAAGCTTTGAACAATAGTGCATACAAACAAGAGAATTTTCTTCGAGTTAATCAAAGAAAGTTTAACTCAACCATTCTAAAATCAGTTGATTAAACTATAGTATTCATTGATGAAGCCCGATGTAATTGATTGAAATTTTATCTCCATGCTTCATTATATTTCTATTTTATCTATATTTTTTTCTTGATACACATATGTATGTACTTACCGAGTAATAAATATAAGATTTGCACCAAATTTATAAGTTTAGGCTTTTATATCAATTTTTTTAGAATTAAACTCAAGATGATATCAAAATGGAAGGTCTTGAGAGTGTCAAGTATGAAACCCATAATCAAATTGGAAAATTTAAACCTCAAGAGCAATTGGTGTAGAGTTAAACTCGACATTTTGGGATGTGTAAAATATATATATATATATATATAAGGATTTTGGGATGCATATAATTATATTGTTTATGAAATATTTCTTTGGTTGTCTCATGAGATTTAAACATCCTTTCTTACCTACCTTTTTTTGGTTATTAGAGGATCTTTCTCTATCTCATCTTATCATTTTTCCTTCACATACCATGTAAATATGTGTGCTCATTAAAACACATGATATCTTAGTGACGGTGAATCTTCTTTCATGTACTTGATGTTCTTTTTTCTTTTCTTCATATTCTTTTCTTATTATACCACGTAGATTGCTCTAGATATAAAAAAATGCATGTAACAATTATAGGAATCCAGAGCATTGCATATGATGGTATATATAGATAGGAACAAATTATTCTAAAATATTACTAGAAATATATGTAATGTTGACGATATGTCCATGTATAGAGGAAGATATTGAATATGTTGTTCTACTTTGGTTTAATAATGTTATTATTGATACGTGCCTCTTTGTGATTAATATTAGTTTATATAGAAGAAAAATCTCTCGTACGTTTCGATATACTAGACATTACTTTTTAGACATATCACAATGGCTTTGAAGATACAACAATAAAATCCTAATAATTGTAGTAATAATACGAAGATTGAAGGGAGTTTGGGTACTCAATGGAATTATATGAAATTCTATATACACACCCTAGCAGATTTCTTTATAGACAATTAATGATCTCAACCCTCTTATGCCCCTATGATTGATTTTAAATGATAAACACCACTACCACGGTTACTTTTCAAATACCTCAACAACATGCTTGTGCTAATGTTGCCTTACATAAAGGAACACAATCGAAGACAATTATTTTTGTCCTTTATATCATGGAAATAATTTCTAATTGCTTGTATTTTAAGATTCAATGAATCATAGATCTCATTATTAGTGTATTTATGTGTTTCTTTCCCCCTTTTCCATCTACCGAAGAAAATTCCCTGACGAATGGATCATCTGTGTGCAGGTCCATGAAAAAAATCGAGAACCGATTAATAAAAGGGAAAAGTGGTGTAATTACATCCGCAAAACTTGGAAGGAAAATGGAAATGAGTACTACGGATATTATAGAGTTATGTAATGGAAATGAGTACTACGGATATTATAGAGTTATGTAAGTACGGGGTGAGTAAAATATGAAATCCTATTTATATTTCATTTTAGTAGGGTTGGTAAAAAAAAAAAGTTGTGAACTGTAGATCAACTAAACCAAATTGAAAAATTAGCTTTTTTATAAATAATTTAATTTATAATTTGATTCGGTTATATATAAACAGTTCACAATTTAGTTTAAAAAAATGAATCAAACCAAATCAAATTGTTTGGTTAAACAAAAAAAAATATTCATGTGGTTATTTTATACTTTTTTATTTTTTTTTCTATCTATTTTGATAGATTTCATCAAAAATTTTCATATTTTATTGGTTTTTGTTTTATGTATAAGTTAATTATTAAGAGTAAGTTGGGTGAGTTCTATATGAAATTTCAAATTAGAAATTTTTCTTTTCTAAATTGTTTTTTAATATATTTTTTCAATTTAAGAGTTTGACATTGGTGCTTTTTATGTGTATCTTATCTCTTTTTCAATTTTTAGTATGTTTCTTTTATTTTTTTCACATCACTTTTAGACAAGTAACTTTACTTCTCCCTCCTCATTCTTGTTCCTTAGAACGCATTCTCTTATCTCCATCCAATCAAGTTGGGTTTATTAAGATTTTATACAACTTTTTATTAAGTATTACTACACGTCATAAATTTATAAAAAATTAATTAGAAATATATAAAAGTTTAATAGAAAGAAAAATATAGTATTATAAATAAAAATGTTTAACAAAAATTTGATATAAATGATTCAAATCGTTGTTTAAATCAAATCGAATTGATTTTAATTAAGTTTGAAAAATTAACCAACCAAAACATATGATTAGGTTCAATTTAAAAAAAATAACCTAACTGCTATATTAGGTTTAGTTTAATAAGTAAAAGCAAACTATACCAACACCATAAAATATTTTAAGTGAGTTTCTCAAGAAGCCATCATTTTTCTACATATTTACAATTAGTAAATTCATCAACACCATAAACCAACAAAAATATACCTTACTTATTTTTGTGAAAATTTAGGAGGATCAACTTTTTTCCACCTTATGTATGATTAAAAATTCTAAGCATTGTAAGGCTTTTAACACTATATATTGAGCAAGGAGTTTTTTATATACATCAATCACCAATCTTTAGAGTACTTGACAAGGCAAGACAATCTGATGTAAAATGGATTGAATTTTTGTAATCATTTGCAAATTCAACCCCTTATATTTACTTTATGTGCACTTTGCTACTTTACATTTAAAATCACACTTTCAGAGTCCCAAATCTTTGAAAACAAAGTGCATTTTTTACTACTTTAGGATCTAAATGCACATTAAGAAAAAAAAAATGGGGTTCTAACCACAAATTCAAAGATAAGGTGCAAATTACATATTAAGCAAACATAAGTGTGTGTATTTGCAATTACTCATTCTTTTTAAAATTTAGGGAAGAAAGATGATAAATAAAATAAAAAAATTCAATGAATATATAATTAATTAAAAAAATAGAATCCAAAGTTTATTTAAGATAATTAATGTTTGAGTAATTAAAGATTAGAAATTAATGTTCACAATTCATACCCTTCAATCAAACTCAAAGTAGCATAACTTTATGGTATGATATCATTTTCTCGGTAAAATGAGAAAAATATTCTCCCCCTTAATTTTTATAAAAGATATCATCGGTAAAAAATATTAAAATTAAAAAGTGAGAAAAATAAAAAAAATAAATCATTAAATCATTAAAAATTGATAAAAAAATTAGTAGGATTTTGCTTCTATTTTTAATTAACTAATAATTATTCAATTTTTTTTTTCATCAACACTTTTTTTTTTTAAGGTTTCCATCTTTCCTTCCTAAAATTAAGAAAAAATGTTCAATTGTAAATATGCCCCTTTATATTTGATTCATATACACTTAATCCCATTATCTTTGAAATAGTAACTTAGACCTCAATCTTTTTAAAATATGCATTTTGACTATTTTTAAGGATTTAAGTGCATACATTTTAAAGTTTTAGGGATCTAAGCATATGATTTCAAAGGTAAGAACATTAGGTGCACATAAAGTAAATACAAGGAAGAATAATTATAAATTACCCATTATTTTATAAATATTTTGCACCCACCTAACTACTTATGAGCAAGGAGTAACTATAGATGATTTCTACTTATTTAAGGGTTACCTGCTGAAATTAGGGAAATTGTGTATTCTATTCCTATGGGAACTATAAGGGAATTACTAGTAAGAAAAGCTCATGCTAGATTTAGCCAATCATCTTGGCATCCAACAAACTTAGGAAAACTTAAAAGAACATTTTGTTAGCCCAGGATAATCGTAGTGGTAAAGGTTTTCAATGGACAAAATCTATGTAGGAGAGCTAATGAACTCTATACCTTTACTTATATCATACACCTTTATATTAATTTAAGTTGAATCTTGCTCTAGGTAACATAAAGAGGAAAAGACTACATAATGGCTGTAGTTTTTCCAAAATGATCCATCTTGTGCATTGTTATAAACCTAATAATGTTTCATTAATAACCTTTTCATGTAGGAGATTGCACGACTTCGTAGAATATCTCACAATATAGTTTCAAACCATGACATTAAGTACTTCAATTCTTTTAGAAGACCCTACAAAGATAGTTTGGTACCAAACTTCTCTTCAACTCAACTTGCCACCTCTAGGCAATGATTAAACAAAGGTAGTTAATGGGATTTAAAGGATATTGCTAAGAGCCATAAAGGGAATTATCTCAAGGACTATGATTTATGACTTCCAATTGTGTAGTTCTTCTATAACTAATTGATGCATGATGCTATAGGTAAAATGCCCATTTGAGTAGATGGTTACAATGTTCGAACTCTTACGGAGATGTTGCTATAACCTACTTCTAAGTAGGATAGCATGAGTAAAGGTGAGACAACCAAAGAGGTTCAAGAACTTAATTGGAAAGTACAAGAGCAATTGGCCAAGCAATTAGAGAAGTATATGGTGTAAGGCATAAGGGGAAAAAGTTAGTGATTTTTTAACTAAGAGATCAAATGTGGTCATGTTTGACAAAAGAGCAAGTTCTAAAGCAAAGAGGATTTAAGCTAGCCCAAGAGCCTTGGATCATTCAAGATTATTGTGAGTATATCATTCAAGATTCAAGATTTTGAGAGATTATTATGTGTTAGCAACCTTCAATGTTTCAAACATTTTACCTTATGTTCTTAAAGATGGAGACACATAAAATTTGAGGGCAAACCTCTAAGACCTTTAAGGTGATGATAGAAATCCTATAAACTTTGGTCCTGTGGCTCAAGCTTTAGCTTAAAGAACATCTAATTTAATTTCTGAAATTCTTGATGATTCTAGTTATGAGTGTACAAATTTAATTAGAGACCAATATATGATCCATATCATGGCTTCGTATTGTCAAAGTTTGTTTTGTTTAAAGGTTAGGATACTTTTTTTTTTTTAATCAAGTATGTTACAACTCGAAAAGAAAAGGTACATTTAAACCTTAATCTATCTTAATAGAAGAGAAACAATAGAAATCATACCAAATTAATATGCTTGAGTACATAAAAGTTGGTGGTTATTATTATTATTACCGTAATTTAGCATTAAATTAATACACTTGAGTACATAAAAGGTGGAATTCCACTACGCTAAGTAATCTTGTCTTTGAATGGGACAAAATAAACAAAAATCTCAGCTTCTTTTGTTTTTTTTTTTTCATTTCTAATCCTAAAAGTAGGTTTGTTTTGTCCCTCATCTCCGAGAAAAAAAATATGTAACCTTAGAAAATAGCAACAAAATAATGGAATCCTGGACTTCATCAACCTGAGAATCAACGGGTTGTCATGAATGAAAGTTGACTCTGGAGATGATGAGCTCATGTACCGAGGGCATCAGAAACACCAGGAGTGTCAAATTTGCAGTGAGTGGTGTACATGAATTGTGCTAAGGACCAACCATAACCTGACAAGACACCCTGAAAAACCAAAAAGGAAAAATTATATAGACTACGCCATCCAGCCCTTGGTCTACGATATACATGGAGTTAGAGATAAAACATTTGGTTGGATACGTTCTGAGATTAATAATGGTAGTTTTTTTTTTTTTTTTTACCAGCAAATGTAATAATAGATTGAAAGTGTGAAATTGATATGAAATTTAATTTTAAAAAATGATTATGATATCAGCAAATACGATCACATTGTAAATTAATTATTTATAATTTCTAAATTAATTTTATATATTTTCAGTGTTAATATAAATTTCAACACAGAACAAAATACATTTAAAAAATTGTTACCCCTAGCAGGAGCTCTAAATTGGTAATGCTTCCTTTCTTTCTTTTTTCTTTTCTTCCCCTTATTTTTTTTTTCTCACAAAAGCATAAAAGAAACCATATCTAAGTGAATTTTTTCTCAAGGAAGTTGTTTAAGCTGATGTAACTACATGTACTTCCCCTATTTTAACCTCAAACGTAATTTAATTGATAGACAAAAAGAATTCATTATTGATTAATTAAAAAAAAAACATACCGTATTCTTAATTCCAAACTGATCTAACTATATATTTAGATATATTTCGATCATCCATATGTTTCTAATACGAACTATAGACAGAATTCTTTTAGTTGCATATTTGACGTAAGCAAGTTAGAACTATAAACACTATTAAAAAGAGAGAGAGAGAGAGAAAAGCTAATTTTCTTTTGTGATATTAAGGACAAACGGTTTCATGAGTGACTTTAATTAGTTGTGACTATGTTGTTGTAGAAAATTAATGGGGAGTTTGCGTGTATGACATGCGAATTAAAGCATAGTCAAATTAGATAAGCACCCGTTGACATGAGCTTAAAGTCAAGAATAATATCAAGAAGCTCAGCAGACGAAACTAATCATAATTACGTCAACGTCATTGTGCTCAAAGTTAATTTAATTGTGTTCAAATCGTAGACGGGAATAATTAGTGGAAATTAAGCTGAATTAGACACATGGCTAATCCAATTAGCTGGGTAATTCATCTTAATCATCGACAAAAGCTGTAAGGGTCAAACTCTGTTGGATTATCATCATAAACAATTGTGTAAAATCTACTCCCAATTTAACCAAAATTTCTTATTCACATATGACCTTCGTCCTAACTAAATCCATTAGAGACGCAGGATAGACAAAAGAAAAAATGGTCATTATGTTATTACGCGTAGCCATATGTATTCCAAGAAGCATATAACAACATTAATTTCTATATCTTATCTTTTTTCTGATCCAAATTCATTTTTGTATTTGATATTTATAATACGTCGTTTTATTCTTTCTTTTTTTTTTTTTGTCATCTTTGTTATCCAAATACGTATTTTTAAAATATAACAAGAACAAACAAAAATGACTGAGTCAAAAAGACTTAAAATGTGTTTTAATTATTTTTAATATCTATCTACTTTCTAAAGAATAAACTTGTTTTCTTTTGATGAATACAACAAGGAAAGAGAAATTTCAATAGGATTCATCTTATTAGAGATTAACATTCATGATACAAAACTATAAGGCTTTAGGCATTTTTAATTTATATCTTGACATCCAAACTATTAGTGCCTTGAATTACACAAGATTCAAGTTTTATGTATCGACATATAAAGAAATAAGCAAAATTGGTAATTGAATTTAGTTGTTTATTTATAAGTGTCCATTGATATTATGTTAATCTTTGAAAGGACCATGGTGGAGTGGATATTTTCAGATGATATGTACACAAGAAGAAATTATCGCACATGTTGATCTAATGTCATATTCAATAATCGACCAATTGAATTTGGAAAAAATACATGCGGGGCGATCCGAATTAATGTTAAATGTAAATGTAGCGGATCTAGAAAAAGACATAAATAAAAACACTCGATTTTGATATAAAATACTAAAAAGAAAAAAGGAAAAGGAAACCCTAACGTTCTTTTTCTACATAACTCATACCAACAGAAAGTCCATTTTCATGAGCAACATCCTTTTAACTAGTAAGTTAATTTTATGCCAAAAGTCACACATGTTTTTTAAACAAAAATTTATGCCCTTAGAGATTCTCTCTCTGGTATGTCAATTTTGAGCCTAGAAGAACTTTTCTTTTTCTAAAAAGACAATTAAAATAACAATGGGCAGAGTAAATACAAAAAGAGAAATTAGGTTTTGACTTAGAGAGAGAGAGAGCACGCAAAACGGAAGCAGCCTCTAAAAATCTAGAGGGGGGTGGTGAGTACTGAGTAGGGAGAAGACTAATGGCGTCATGCTTATAGGAAGCCAAAGCCACCCCATTTCCAAGTCAACGAATGGGGTCCACACGTCGTGCACGCGTGGGAAGACATATGGGTCCCACCTGAAAGTCCGTCCAGGCCTTCCTAAGAGTCAGAACCTGAAAATGACTTCTGAGAGTGTGACTGATTTTTCGTATATTATAAAAAATTCTTCATTCCTAATCATATGGCCTACCCCTCACCCGTTTCCATCCATCCATCCATCTACAACCCTACGCCTTTTCCGATCACTCTTCAGCCCTTCCACATTTAACTAACTTTCACCCACTTGCCCTATGTCTTTGTTTCTTTCTAATTCTTCTTCCTTTTTTTCTCTCTTCCACATGTTTTTATTTTTTATTTTTCTTCTATTATTTTTCCTAACGATTGTGCAAATTGGCTTAACCTTGAAAGGTCACGAAGGAGAATGTGTGCACATGCATAATGATCTCAAATTCCTTATATATCTTATGATTTACTTACCTTTTATAGATTGAACTTTTAAACTATTTTGAAGTTTAAAATTTTACTTTCACTACAATATGACTTTGTTGTTTGGATATCATTGTAAATGTTTCTGTAACCTTTTGGATAGTTGAAAAATCATAAGGAAAAAGAAAAGTAACATTATAGTGAATTGCACCAATCCTAAAGGCTAAGTGGGGAACTATATGTTAATATCACAACTCTAGGTCCTCCCACTTGTAAAAAGAATAAAGAAAATGATAAATTATAATTGTTGCCTTTAAATTTTGTAGATATAACTCAAACTAAGAAAAAAAAATGTTGTCTTTCTAGGAATCCCAATTAATTTTCACTAGTTATAGAGTTGACAACTCATAAAAATTAGGATGACATAAGAGGATTTAAAGGAAGATTATTTTTTAGTAGTTGTGTTTCATATCTCAACAAGTCAAACTCTTTATAACATGATCAAATTATATGCCTTGTTCATATTTAAAGGATTAACGCTTTTACTAAATAGTTCATAATCATTTCTATCTACTTAGACACAACTATTATCTATTTCAAACATTTTAACTTACACCTACTATCGAGCTTTGAAAATGATTAGATAGATATCATCATATGCTATGAATTTATTATGAATTAGTTTTACATTATTTAGGTTTTTTTTTTAGGGAAGTGTGTAAGGTTGGGGTGTGGAACTTCATTTAAAGTTTACTAAAATAATATGTGAAATTTGTAAATATTAAATAAGTCGATATAGAGGTCAAAGCATTAGTATACAAATCAACCATATACTCCATGTTAATTAATCATGTCATGCACAAACATGAAATACAAAAATAGATAAAAAGAAAATGTTAAGTGATTGTTGCTGACAATCTAAGGGCAAGGGGTATTTGACAATTGCCACTGTTTTTTGGTGATCGTTACCCACCATTAAAAGTGGATTATGTGACTCATCTATAGTGGTAAATAATTGCCCATAATCTTATGTGGGTCATAAGACCCTTTAGGGTACACTTAATGGCCTTACAAGCCCTTCTTTTTTTTTTTTTCAATGCGTGGTAGCATTAGCCCACCACAAAACAATGGTCATAGCCAACCACAAAAGGATAAGGGATGGTAAGTAGCCATATCAAGGAGGTTGAGCAATCCCCTCTAATGTAGCTGTTGACTAGTTTTTTTTTTTTTAATTTCTCTATCTTTTTTTTATTTTATGGTCCTGAATTTTTTTTCAATGTTTTTTTATTTGCTAATTTTATTTTTTCTTTTATTTTTAACTTTAAATAATTAAATAAGTTAATATTTTGCCACATAAGCATGAATGGCAACCTACGTTATATTTATATGTAGTAGCTTAATTAGCAGTAAAATTAGGGTCACACATATTTCAAGAGTGTTTAGTCTTAACTTTTAAAGGAAAAAAAAAGGAAGGGTGTCTACCTAATTTTGAGAGTATTTAGGGGGGTATCGATGACAACATGCCTTATTTTATATTTATTTTTGCTTTTTTTACCCTCTATGTTGTATAATAAAGATATATTTGTATCTTATGTCCTTACCTCTTTTATGTCTTTGTTAGTGAAATTTTCTATAATTAGTAATTATTAAAGTACACATAATTAAGTTATCTATTAATTATTTGAAACCATTGACCTTAGTATTTCCACACTCGAGTTACTTCTAATGCACTTCAAATCTACTAATCAATTATTCAAAACCTTGAGAATGTTTTATTAGGTCATTTAGCGACTTATTTTTCATCTAACCTTAATTTAAAATATAATGATTTTAAATCAATCTATTATTTTTCTTTATCTAAATGATTACTTATGTAATCTTCCGAAACTTCAAACATCGCAACTAGCTACGTATTATTATTGGTAATGACACATTAGGCTCAATAAATACAATTAAGAAATTTTATTAGAGTCTATGCTCCTAACATTACTAATAAAATAACAAAGCATGAAGTTAAACTACGAGTCTATCTCCACAACACATTCAAACAAAACAAGAGTCTCATCTTCTAAATATATCTAGAACAAACTCAACTGAAACCAAGTTCAACAAGTAATCATACTCTCCTATCTAATGATCATTATAGTAATATACATACTCAACATCATCTCCATCCTAATAATAATCAATTCCTGTCTCACCATAAGCTAAATACTTGTCTAGCATATTTGCAGCTAAAAAGCAAAAGTCATACAATGGGTGAGCTATTACCCAATATGTGAGTACCACAACGACACGTGTGCCATGCAATAACATTACATAAGCAATTATATGCAATAGTTTAATTTAGAAAACTAGCTAATTATCTTCACTAAAGTCTGATAAGCAACATGCGTTAGGGAATACATATTTATTATATATTAATACATAGGTATACAGTATTAGAAACTACCACCTTTGGTTCCCTGTACGTAAAAGTCCATGATTTTGACCAACCTAAATCTATCCATATCCTTTTGATGCAAAACTCCACAAGGAATAATGCCATACACCAATCATCGAGATGTTGCCCTAAGGTTTACTATTTTTGGTCCTTAAGCCCAACCAAATACAATCAACAAACAATTTATTGGTTGAATATTAATTAAATTCATTTTCTTTTTATCCTAGCAAATATGTACAGCAAACAAGGTAAATACATACTTAAAGTGATGGCCTCAACCTGCAATTGACTACAATTTACTCTAAATCCTAATGATCAAACATGATAAATACTCATTTCAATATTCTTTAACTAATTACTATATACCTATTAAGTTGCTAAGGTTAAGATTATCAAATATTATAGTATTGTAACATCATAAGAAAATAGTTAATAAGTTAATTTGAAATGAAAAGAAAAAAATAAAGCTTTAGGTTAATTCAAATTAGCGCCACTAGGATGGTACATGTACCATCATCCAAATGGTGAAACATGTACAACAAGGGAACTTCTTGTTCCCTTTTTCAATAATGATGTTAGGCTAATACTAGTTGTATCGTTTAGATGGTGGCCCGCAAGTAGCTTCTATTATGTAATTTTTGTAAAACAAAAGCATTCGATTATTAGTAAACTATCTTAAACTCTACCAAATGAACTTCCCTACAAGAATCATGTAAACCAACCCTAACATTCAACTACCTTCACTCCAAATATGTTTTCCAACTTCTAAGAAATCAGAAGCAAAAATTGACAACAAGAAATCATTTCTTACTTGCATTTGTTTGAGCAAAACCAACACTTTCAACCCATTTTCAAACACTTCCTTCAACCACCAAGTATCCTCAAATCAAAGAACATTTTTAACCACACAAAGTACCCAATTAGATTATAACTTACTAGATTAAACACCCTAAAAACAAGATTCTAAGCTTGCTCTTCTTTCAAAGTATGCAAGGACACTAAAACTTTAACTAAAATAACACTTAAACTCCTTCAAGATTAGAAAAATGCAAAGAATCACATTGTTTAGCATCACTTACCTTAAGATTTTAATTCGTATTGCATTGAAAGTCGATGAGAAACTGCTAAAAAGGGAGAAAATATATTGTATATAAGAAGAGAGGAAGAGAAAAGAAAGGACAGAGACAAATGTTTAGGTAGAGTTATGGGTTTAAACCTTCTAATTTGCAAAAGTAGCCTTCTTTTTAATATTTGTTATTGAACAAGCTATAGTGAGTTATACATCTTGAGAATGGTTAGATTTAGGTACTAAATTAGTTGCAATAACTTAATGAGTTATCGATATAAGGGGACTCATGTCCAACATAGTAAGTAAGAGGGAAATATGTTATAATGGAGATACTTATTAATGGATTGGGACATCGATTAAACCATTATAATTAACTTGATCACTAATTTCTAGTTAATGGGTGATAAACTTAGTATGAAAGTAGATATTAAGCTACAATTTAGGTTATGAGAAATTTTAGTAGATACTGTCACTCCTCGAAACAATAAAGTCGTAATATTCCAGTCATGCAAACAATTCTATCATAGAAACTAACCTTATAACCGCTATCTTAGACTTAATTTACATAAAGCATTCTCAACTAATCCACTTTAAAGTAAATAGTTCAATAATTAAACAAGTTATTTACCTAAGATTCAAATATTACAATTAATATTTATATGATTTCGTAGCATTATATTATCTAAGTAATACTTTATTAGACAATGGAAGATTCTAAAGTAAGAGGTACGACCTTAGAAATATATCTGTTTTTTAGTTTTAATACTTACTTCCCAAGATCCAACAGTTGCTAGTTTCAAAGTAACTATAACGTCACTTCCTAGCTAGCACCTACAACATTTATAGGAATATAAGAAACCAACAGCTTAGTAAGTTAAAACAAAAATATAAGACTATAAATCAAGCACAAACAGGGTTACCATTCAATTATTTTAATGCAATACGATGAGCAAATGCCATCACACTGTGTTATCCAATCTGTCGTAAGATTAGAGAAATTATACTCGCTTTAATCCAAGTTAAAGAGTTTAACACATATTTCAACAACTAATGACCAAACTCAAGCTTGTGCGATTAAAACACCGCTCCTACTGTAACTACCTTCAAACCATTAACTTTACCCTTACCACAACCTCTTTTCATGTCACTTAATTCAACTAAGAATGAAGAAAGAACTAATTATGCTATCCAGTGTTATCGTTTTCGAAGAGGTCAATATTTAGCTGAAAAATCCTAAATATTTCCCCTAGTGAGTTGAAATGCTTATCTGGTTAATTTTACAAGCCATATATTATTAAAACTAGTTAAAGCGATCAATCCATATCACACAATACATAATAATTGTAAACCAATATAGCAGGCTAATAATACACTGTATAGTCAAGAACACGCACAAACAGGTATGCACACAATTAAACTATCCATAAGCACAAACAAATATAACCTTAAGCTTCCAAGTGCTATAAAACAATGCTCTGAAATATAGCGACGTATTAATTCTAACTTACCTGAAATTTTCAATTTACTCACTCGACTAGTTATCGGTCAACTCGTTTCGACATGTCCTATTATAAATACTCTTTTAATATTTTTATCCTTATGACATATAGGCTTAAATTATGACTTTTCTCAATTATTCAAGTATTTACATACATATATATATAAATATATTACTTATTACTAATCTATTTTAAGCTAGTTTCTAATTCAATTTCTAAATTTGTTTCCAATTTATACTCCAATTATTATTATTTTTTTATTATGGGTGTTATACATGAACTCTTAGAACTTATTCTAACTTATTATATGAAATTAATCACATTACAATTAGGTATCCTAAATCTCATATTTAGCCCCTAACTAGTATTTTGGTCCATACAGTACATTTTAATCTTAATTTAACTACCGAATTTGTTCTCGATGTAAAAAAATATTTACATTTTTCATATAATTTTTTAAATTTATATTTCATATCTAATTTATTGTATATAATTATTATCATATTACCAATTCTAACCTAATATTTTCCTACTCATTAATTTCCTATATTTACATATTACTCATTATTACCTAATATGTACATAATTTGCACATCTAACATTTCCAACACTTCAAATATTATCTCTCATCACTAACTAAGATCTCAAAATGTTTAAATTCATCCTAAAATAGAATTTACACCTAATTAACTCTAAATCACAAAATTGATTTAAATATTCCATTTTACTTACATATTTACTACATAATACACATATTATATACAATTGACACTTTAAACTCTACAAATACTATTCTACTTTAGCAACCAACATCTAAGGATACCTAATTACATAATAAGTTATAATTTCCACCAATTCAACATTAAAATACAAAAATGAACCCAAATGTTGTCTTTTATGTGTGATTTTAAAGCTTAAAAATTAAGTAAAAATTTAGAAAATTAAATTTAAGAAAAACTCTTCATATCACTAGAATATATATCTTAAATAGTCTACAAAAAAATTTTGACATCAAAACTACATCATGAAAGTTATTTAAATTTAAATCGAAAACTAGCTCAAATTTAGTCATTTCTTATAAGAAGTATATTTCGAGGTTTAAATTTACCAAATCGACATTTTTCTCTAAATCTATATACTAAAATATCCTAAACTACCAAATTTCATAATTTTTCATAACTATTTAATATTCTTAATAAATTTAAAAAAAAAATTCGAAAGGAAATTAGGACTCACAAGCATCGATAGCTCCAACCACCATGGCTTTGTCAACCAAGTTAGGTGCTACCTCCACCATCCAATAGTGATGGCCGTCTACTCCTAGGTTATCATTTGTCATAGATTCCCTTTATAACCCTTAATTACACTATATTTTTCTAATTTTTCTTAGAATTGGTTTCTCTCATTTTCTCACCTCTCCTTATTTTTTTCTAACTTCCTAACTGTCTAAACTAAGTTTTGGTATAGGTCTTCTGATTTCTATAGAAAGGTTTTAGGTTTTCTTTTGATTTTATATTGTTAAGTGTCCTTATTTTCTTCTTTTTTTCACTTTTTAGTTAGTTAATTTCTAATGGTTGAATTCCATTCTTTACTTTCAATTTGCCATGCCCCATTTCCAAACCATTCCATTTTTTTTAGCGTTTTTATTGATTTTTTTTATAATTTTTATTAATTTTCTTTAATTATTTAGTGTTATTTTAGCTTAGTTTAGGTATTTTTAAGTAATTTTGCATATTTTTACCTATACATATATAATATAAATAAATACTCCTAAATATTATTTTATGATTTTTAATATGTCGAGTCTGATTTTTTTATTTTTGTTTAAAATTGATTTTTCATTTCCTGATTAATACTAAACCCTAACCTATTTAATATTAATTATCGACTAAAGAAATTAAGAAATTCCGGTCTTTTATTAAAAATAATTTTTTGAGTCGCCACCCGATCGAAGTCGGGAAAAAAAAAAGAAACCGTAACCAATTGGGTGGATTGGTTACGATTTAGCTACCGATCTTTAATTTCAATTTTAATAAAGAACCAGAGGGTTCCGAATTCGGGGGCTAACCTATTAAACCCTTAACGAATACCACTATTTATTTACCGAAATTAGCATTATTTTCTAATTATAATATTTAAAAGATAAATAAATAAAATCAAAAGAAAAAAAAAAGAACCTAAGTTTTTACATATTTTATCGTCGCTTCGAAGATGTCTACATACCCGCTAACCGGGATCAGACGATCGTGGTTCTTTTAAAAAAATCTTTAATGTGTTGATTGATTTTTATTTTTAAAAACCGACCGAGTTTACATTATTATCAATTCAATTTTTCAAAGAGCCTTAATTCACTAAGTCTTTTATTTTATTTTATAAAAACTCTCTAAAAGTCTATCTTTTTAACGGGGTTTTTTTTATTTTATTTATTTACAAAATAAATTTTTCTAAGTAAGAAAATCCTAAAAATATTCATAATCTTAAAAATTCCTAGACTAATATATATACATTATTATTGAATAATTATCTTCCTAAATAGATTAGTAATATTACATAACTTACTTAATATATGAAAAACTAATACTAATATTTCATCTAAACTAATATAGTCATATACACATATACTACATCAAATAACTAAGAAACTAATAATATAATGATAATAATGATAAATAAATAAAAGAATGAAATAAATAAAATAAAATAAGAAAACTAAGATTTGGAAAAACTAAACCTAGCTTGTTTTTGCACGATAATGACGCAGAAAGAGCAGCAACGCTATCGGACTGTGGAGTGTACAAATCGACGTCGGGGCTTGCTGTTGTAGATTCGTTGTGAAGTCTGCAGCTGTCGCATGTGGATCTGCTCAGGCATTGTTGTCGCGCGCGCGCTACTGTGTTCGAAGTAGAGACAACGCTGCTGTAATTGCTGATGAAGAAGAAACCTCTGTAAGTTCGACACTGGACAATCGTATGTCGAAGGATGAGCGTGAGTATAGCTATGCTGCTGTCCAGTTGATCATGATATTGGTGCTATTGACTTGCAATCGAGTTGCTGATAGGGGGCTGTGTTGGTGTGTGAGTCTTCGGGCGTATGGACTGCGGCTGTTTCTAATTTCTGTTTTGTTACTGTTTCTGTTTCTGCTGTTTTTTTTTTTTCCTGTTTCTCTCTACATGAAGTGCTTAAATAATCTAACCAAATCATATCATATGTAATTATATCTGATTCGTTCATATGACCTCCAATTAAATCCACCCAAATACTCCGCTACTTATCCGTTAGGCTATTGGTCTATATCTTAACATTCATTACAATTAAATTATATTTAAACTATCTGAATTCTTAAAATAAAATTTTTAATTAAACTAAAACTAACACTAAAACTAATTATTCCTAATATAAATTACTTCCTAAAAATCTATGAAATTTTTATGATTTTTCCTTTTCTTTTCTTTTTTGTATTTTCATTATTTGTTAATTTTTATTATTTTTATTAATTTTTTGTTTTTTTATTTTTATTTTATTTTTTTTAATTAAGACGCTTTTTGTAAAAATAAAAATTAAGACTATGGAAGATCAAAAATTAGGTGTCTACATAATATGTATATTTATCTCTATCGATTTGTTAGTTATCAAAACTCATTTTATATATTTCCAATAAATAGCAAGTAATATACTTATAATTCAATATTATAATATTAATTATTTTATTACTTATTTTTCTAAATCTAAACTCATGAGATCACTTTTTCTAATATTTATAATTTTATCATAAAATTTGAACTCAATCGAATAACTTATCTAATAGCTCTAAATTTCATGTATCAATTCCTAAATATCTTATTGCGGGACTTACAGATACCAAGTTCTAGTCCAAGTTATGAGAACATGGGATTGTGTGTTTTGATAGATACTAAGCTACAATTTAGGTCACTAGAAACTTTGGCCAAATATTAAGTTATGCTGAAGTTACCATAAGAAATTAGATTAATTTATTTAGCAAAAGACATTAAGCAACAGTTGAGAGATGTGTGACAATATAATTTGAGTTTTTCAAATTTAAATTGTCAGAATTATGATGTTTGCATAGAATTAAATATATTAAATTGAATCGAGCATTTAATAATATAAATGTCTACATGTAAGTGTTACATTTATGTGTATTTTCCCAATAGGTTAAAGACTAACCCACCTCACCCTTACCATTAGGTGGTCGGATTTCGAACTTCTTTTTTAGCTTTATTTTTTCTTTTGTGTTTTTTATTTTTTTATTTACTTTATATATGTGCATATGTTTATATATATGTATTTATAGTTGTGTATATATATATATATATATATGTTTATATCAATTTATCTTTTATTTTCCAAATTCTGCAAAAAGATTTCCTTTTTTTTCACTTTTTTATTTCTTTATTCATTTTAAAAATATTTATTAATTCATATATTTTAAAAAACACATGGGCTAATCAGATTGCTCCACGTGTCATTACTAACACATATGACAATGGTAAACTAATAGATAACTCATTTGTAATTTTTGCAAATGCCAAGGATTGAAAACAAAATAAAGTTTGAGGATTTGATTAAATAAAATGGCAACATTTGAGAATTAAAAGTATAATTTTCACTTAAAATTCTTAGGTACATTGTATGGCTTGGACTTTTAGACTAGAATGAGAGTGATGATAATACAATTGGTGATTTAAAGAAAATTCAAGGGGATGAGAATAAGTTTATATAACTTCTACAATAATATTTAGAGATTGCATTGTCTTAATAAATGAAGAGATGTATTATGAGATTTTAAGGATTATTTATAAAATCTTAGATTTAATTAATATTCTGTAGTTTTGGAGTGTTACAAAAGTGTAAAAGGGCACTTTAAAATTATTGGAAACCTTTCATTGCCTTCTCTACCAATATTACCAACATAGCACTCAATGTTAGACATATTAAGATTGCTATCTACTAACTTCACAAGTCTTATTTTACAAAGATCCCACTTACCATAAAACAAATTTATGCATTCATCAAATCCTTATTGTCATACTTCACCCTTCATTGTATAGGTTGCAAAATCTATATTGTTAATATCCATACAATGTTATTAACTCTTGGTATATGTCAATGATGAAGTCCACATTGCATCACCAACAAGCTCTAATTAAACTATGGCCTTGACTTCAGTATTTAATTACCTTAATTCCTTCATTCTTGCACTTATACTAGTTCATTGTGGTAGTACATTAAGGGCACCATCTCATTCAAGATTTGATTTGGATTTATTGTTGTGAATCATACAACACAAAATCAAAATATTGAAAAGAGAGAAAGCGACATATAAGATTTAACATAGAAAACTCCAAAAGAACTAAGGTGGAAAGCTATGAAAGATTCAAAATGATCCACTAACGTAACAATATAGTACAATATTCCCACAACATCCCTAGAATAATGCTCTTACAATTAGATCCGCTAAGATTGGTTCTCTTTAGTCCTAACTCTTCACTCTATCTAATATACATAATAACTTATGTATAGTTATAAGAGGTTTCAAAACCCTAATACAATAAAGGAAACTCTTAAGCAATAAGAAAAAGAAAACACAAAGTAGGAAATATTACCAAAACAACATTTTATGACCTTCCCCTATGAAAGTTTAAAGCCACTTGACATGGTTATGTTGAGATGATTTGTGATTAGAGTTATGCAAAGTTATCTGTTTTTGCTAGGTCCTTAGTTTGGCTCTCTAAGCTAAGAACCCTTAAAGAAGTTTTTTGTGAGGATAAATTGCAATCCTTGCATAGGAATGGATCCTTCTTACAAGATCATTCCTTACTTTCTTCCTCCCTTTTTTTTGTTGGTATGTATTGATGAAAAAAGTATTCAATCTAAAATATGAAAGTTTAAGAATATTACAAGTTTCTTGAAGGGAGTTTCTTAAAATCTTAATATAGTATTTTGAGGAGCTCTATGATGTTTTTATAGTTAAAGATGTCCTCAATCGAGTGTTAACGGTCATGTCAGCTAACTATAGTTTTTCATTAAAAAAGAAAAAGAAATATACATACATACATATACATATATATGTATATTCTACAAGAAGAAAACTTCATGTACATAAATAAATCAAAGTATAACATATAACAAGTCAATGTAAAAATGAAATGGAAGTTTAAAAACCTGATCTATAACATACACATATTTTTGGTACCGAAGAGGTGAAACATAACTTTTACAATAAGTGAAAATGAAAAATTATTCATCTAACAGGTAAAAATACCCATGTAAAAGGTAAAACAACTAAACTAAATAAAAAAAAAAAAAAAAAAAACTGAACAGACAAGTCCATATCAATGATAAAGAAGAAGATGAAGGCGGCAATAGCAGTGGACCGGTGGTGAAAATGGAGATCAAGATAAAGATAGTAGCAGTGGTTAAGATGGAGACATAAATGAAGAGAAAATGATTATTGAACCTCCCTTGATTGAAAATGGTGAGACTTGGATGTACGGAAGCGACAACTATTGGCATAACTTCAGTAAATGAGAGTATTGGACTTCACAAGGAAGAGAGTGTGTTGGCGACTGCAGCCGAGAAGGGGCGCTGTAACCCCCATGTTTTGCACTTAGAGTTTGGTTTTTCTTTTTTCTTTCTTTTTTTTTTTTTTTCTTTTTGGGTAAAGAGAAACAATAGATGGGTTGAATTGCCCTATTTTCTACGTGTTGTTTCTAGATTGTTTTTAACTATTCATGATTTCCAAATTACAACGTTTTCTTTTTTGGGGCAAATCCATGTTACAACTTTCACTTATTACATTTTAATAGTTTGAAAACGGCGGGAACCGCCGTATGATTAACCTTCGTGCTTCTTGTGTGGAAATTTTTTTAGTTTAGCCATTTTCTTTCCATTAGATCCGATAATATCCATGTCCTCGGTTGCTTCAAGTAAATTCAGGTTTGGGGCCGAGTAAGCATCATTTGACACGTACACATATCTATTTATATACTTTCGTGCCAAAAATCATCTGACGCATGCATTTCCACTTTGAGTTGACGTGTTATTTAATTATATATTTTTTGTGACTTTTAGTATCATCATTAAAGATAAATTACTAAATCATAACACTGTAAGATGTGATTATGATGCCCATTCAATGAGTTCCCATTTCTAAATTACTCCGCTAGTTTATTGCATTCCCCTACTCATTCGTCTTATTTCTGGAGATGAAAAGAGTTTTTATCCTTAGCCAGGTTCGAATTTAATGCAATAAATGTTAACCTAATTTTAAAATTTTAAGAGAGGAAACATTAAACCTAATTCATTTTATAAAAATATTAGTATTTACGCTACTAAATTATGATGAATTTGGTGAACCTAATTGATTTATTAATAAAATATAAATATTAAAATATTTGGATCAGTTTTCCCCAATTACAAAATCTATTATTTTGTTTGACACACTTATTTTTTAGAAGATTATTGTTATTTTTACACCTTTTTGTAAACAATGTGTTTGACAATAATAAAGCTTCAAGAAGATAAAAGTATAAACACACATATATATATCTCTTATAAAATTAAATATCTAACTAATTCCTATAGAATTAGACTTACTTACACATTCTTTTGAGGCACATCAATTTTTATCTCAAATCTCATTCCCCAATCACCATTCTTACTACTATTTAGGGGGGTGGGGTGGGGTCTGTGTGTGGTGGTTGTGGTAGGAAAACCTATTACTTAAACATTGGTTTTAAAATAGAAATATACAACTTTACGTTAAGTATTTCAACTTTACTTATTTCTATATTTAATTATCTAAAATTTAAATATGTCATTTGAATATTAATGTTTACTCATTTTCATAATTAACTAGTTAATCTTTATCTTTTTTTGCTATTAACTATTGGAACTTTACCTAATTTTGTAATTAATTACATAATATAGGTATTATAAACGATATAAAAAAATTTATAGGTAATAAATTAACGGTAGTTTCTAAACTTTTATATATATAATATAATATAATATATTTCTTATAGAATTAATGAAACATATCACAAAAATGCAAATATATTGAGAAGTGGAAGATTTATTTTCTTTTCATATCTTATCGAGAATGTGATGAAACATTCATTCTCCTTTTCCATTCCAACTATATTATTTTATATCGATAGACTACTTTCTTTTTTTAGAAATATAGTAATTTGTACTTTACGATACTAATAAACTAAGAAACTTTACTTATTTTTCAATTTTTTCCCCCATAATGTATGATAAGTGCTCTGAACATTGTCGGTTCTACGTTAAGTAAATTCAAGAAGGGTTTCTTTACGGGATCCATCTTTTTTTTTTTTTTGAACTATCCAATTCCTATCAACAACAAAAATAAAAACACTGAGTTTAGATACAACTACAAGCCAGTATTAAATTGGGCCATCCAACTCTAACCAAAACATCCATCATATTAGGGTCCTCAAGCAAAATATCATTAAGAAAAGAAGGGATATTTCCTTAAAAAAAAAAAAAAATTGTCTTCGTTGACTTCTAACCCTTTCTATACAAAAGCATTTGCAGCAGAATTTGTATCACGGACAACCCTACACAAAGTTATATCATCAAACGAAATGTCTCTACGGGATCCATTTTTATCTTAAGGGTTATGAGACTTCTATATGCAAAAGCTAGGTTTATTTTTCATGATTAATTAATTATAGGATGGGTGCTTCACGATTCAAGTCGAAGCACGTGGTGTTAGCCCTTCATAGTGCAGGTCATTATTAGTCAATTTTGGTGCAATAGAGAGTGCAAATGCAACGCCAAACGCTTTCGATTAACATCCTCTCAAATACTACTTGCTGCCTCAAGATATATAAGATATTGTAAAGAATTATTAATGGGAATTAAATACTACAATTAAACTTGTGTTTTGGCATTCGGAAATGTAATTGGCAGGCTTGTTGAAAATATTACATCTATCTTCCTCCTTCACTAGGGGTCTAAGAAAAGGATCTCTAGTTCTACTTTATTCGTGGTCAATTTACCCTACAATTAACTATATCTGTTAAGAAATGTTAAATTAATCCAATAAACATTTGTAAGAAGATATTAGTTGTTGCTCCTGAAACTGATAAGACCATGACATCTTATTAAATTCAGGTTTATTAAGCAAACAATGATCCTTGCAGATAGATCCAAACCAAACCAATCTCTTCTTTAACCGTATGAATTAGTCATGTTCGCCTATTTGTATGTCGACTACATAAGTTGTTGAGTATTAGTATGATCTTTGTTTTATTAGAAAAAATAAAAAGAATAGTTTTGAAGGAACAGAATGTGTCATCTCACTAAGAGGTATAGAAGACTTATTACTTTCACAACTTACAAGGACATCCACAGACTATATGCTCTAGAGCGCTATACTGAAGCAAATTTAGTTAATACACATTGCCTTTATAGAGCCTAATAAGAGGGTTGCTTCGTATCTTTGCACTAAAATTTTTAGAGCAAATTGTAAATACATCTGTTTATGTTACACTTCACGGCACTAAAATTTTTAGAGCAAATTGTAAATCCATCTCTATATCTATCTAAGCAAAACTCTAGCTCTCCAAGAGCCATTATTCTGCCACAATTTAGGCTTTACTAGCTTGAATAGTTAACTACTTTTTGGCATGAGAAAAAACCACAATTTTTAGGGATAAGCTAGTTGTGCTACTATTTAGAGGTGAAACTCAAAAACTTAGCTCCCCTATCAAGTATTGTAAGCCCCACAACTAAGAAATCTGAGGTTTCGATCGGTTGAAAGACTCGATCGAACCTAAATTATAAAATAAAACTAAAAATATTAGTAAAAATGATCTCGTAAACTTGAATTTAAGAAAATAAATAATAAAATAAAAGACTATAAACATTTGACATTTTAAGTATATAATGCGTCATTTATCGAAATTGCGTAAAATACATTTCGATAATTGACGAATCGTTAGAGATAAATTATATGTATACTAAAAATTATAAAATGACCTAAATAATATTTATGACTACTTATTTGTACTATATATGAATTTACATGTAAGTATAAATACGCGTAATTACATAAAATACGCGAAATGGACTAAAATAATACTAAATGCTTAAAGAAAATTCATAATTAATTAAGGAAAAATAAAGAAAAATCAGAAAAAATCATGAATGATCCAGAATTGGGTCGTGGCAGCTGGCAAAAATAAGAAAAAATTCGTCCAATTAAATTAAGACAACATAAAAGCCAAAAATTAAGGGATAAGGTAATTATCTTGTCCTATTTAATGCAAAATAAATCCCCTAAAGCCCTATAAATAGCAAGAAAAATCACAGAGCTCATTTGGGCAGTTTGGAAAGTAAGAAAAATAGAGAGAGGAGAAAATTGAAAGAAAAATTTGAGTTAGAAAAAAAATAAGAAAAACTGTACAATTAGAACCTTTAAAGGAAACCACCACTAGACGAGCAGCTGGAAGTGGATGGCCACCACCACCACACGGTGGTGGCAGCGCCTAGGCCGGCCGATAAGGCCACGGCAACCGGAGGTGGCCGGAGAAACCTAGACTGGTAAGTCCGATTTCTAGCCCGATTCTTGTATAATTTTGTAAAAATAGTAAATAGTTTTATAAAATTATGAAACTTGTTATTCTGAGGTTTTATTGTATGTAGATTTAGGAAAAAATAGTGATTTAGTTTAATCACGTCTGAAAATATAAGGTCCTTAAGAAATCGTGCAAAACCAAGCATGATTAGAATGGAAAATAAATAGGCTTAGGAGTGTAGTTTAGAGCTTAATTTTTTTCTGTAGGATGGTCATGTGATATAGAATAGTGCTATGAAACCTTTTTTTTTTAAATTAATTTTCGAAATTTTTAAGTTAATTTTTAGCCCTAAAATGAAGGAAAAATTGGGTAATTTGGGGTTACTTAGATGATTAAGATATTAATTACTGATTTCGATAGTAATTAGATGTTTAGGGACATTAATCTCCGATGTGGAACCCTAATCCTAACCTTTAGAGTATTAAGTATGGTTAATTTAGGAAATTAGGTAATTAATATAAGAAATTAGTAATATGTGAAATTGTAAATTAATAAATCTAAAAAATTAAGGCTATTTAGATAATATTAGAGTAAAAATCAGAATAATATTACAGCTGAATTAAGATTGAACTTTAGGTAATTATATAAAAAAGTAAGATTTTCTCATATCGGGGATAAATCCGATACCCTAATTAGGACTAGCCTGTACCGAATAGCTTAGAATACTAAATTAATACCCAATAGAATATTTGAATACTCAAACTTAATGTGATTAATTTCACATTAGGATTCGAACATGTTTAGGACTTAGAAATCGAACTAAAACCTAATTTAGAAATTGATGCGGAAACCGAACCCAAACCTAACTCAAACCTAGAATAATTATAAAGACTTAAGACCTAGATAATTACGTATATTAAACCCTAAATAAAACATAACAATAAGCGTTATAAGAGAAAATGAACCTATAATCATTATATGAAAATTGAAACCACGTTTGTATTATAGGGATGATCGACGATGGCCTGAGCAAGTCGGACCTCGAGTGAGTGAGCGAGGAGTCGAGATAAGTTGGGATTAATACAATACTGTATTTTGGGAGGCTTGAGATTATGCTTGGTTGTGCTTGTTAGATAGTTGGATGTGTACATGTGCTTGATTATGGGTGATGCTATGATTCTGTTTGTTACTCTAGCATGTATTGTATGATTTGCATGATATGATTGATTACCTTATATTGGACTTAATCAAATATATGACCAATAATCGTAATCGGACATGCATGGCAACCCGTTAGGGGAAGTTAGGACTCTCCGGCCAAATACTGACCCCTTCGAAAGGGATAGCGCAGGATTACAAAATGGTCCCTTCTTTATCCTCAGTCGAACTAAGTGACAGGAGAGGAGGTCGCGGCGAGGGTGAAGACAGTGGTTCGTAGGTAGTCGCAGGAAGAGCAAGGTCTCCATTACACAAGCCTGGGTTTGGTCGTGAGCTGTTGCATTAACGGCAACTCTTCCACCCGAATTAGAGCGGACGCAATTTCTCTAATCTCACGACAAGCCGGACAACGTCGTGCGATGGCATTTGTTTGCACATGCATTGCACCTAATAAGTTATTGAAAACCATGTTGTATATATGGTATAGTTTTAAGTCCTCCGTCTTAACTTACTGAGCTGTGGTTGCTCACATCCCTATAGACGTCGTGCAGGTGCTGGCTAAAAAGCGGCAACAACTACTCTGAAGGATCCTGGAGAGTGAGGAAAAACATTAAAGAATCAACACATATGTTATTACTTTTCATTTCTGAATAATGTAATAACTGAATTATAGTGATTATATATAACTTTTCTCACTTTCTTAGGTAAATAAATTATTTAAATTACAAATTGTTTACTTCAAAGCGGGTTAGTCATGGACGCCTTGTATAGATCAGGTTTAAGATAACGGTTGTAAAGCCAACTTCTATCCTAGGATAGTTTATACGGCAGGGCTGTTACGACTCTGCCGCTTCGAGGCGTGACAAGTATGACTTAGTTAACCACTTTTTTAAGGGCTTGATTAATATTGGGCTCTAAAAACAAAGACAAGTTTTTTATTCATCTAGCACTTCTAGAAGATACCGTCGATGAAGTGGATCTTTCTAGAGTTAAAATAGTAGATTCTAAAATTATAAGGGGTTGAAATTTATTGAAGGTTATTAATGTAGATCGTCTGGTTAAAAATAATACTCTTAACTCTCCTGTTAAGGAAAATCTTAGGTCCTTTGGTATTGCTTTATTTGCTTCATATGCACTTCCTTACTTTCTGTACTGTTTAGATCAAAGATATTTAAAGAAAAGTGTATTTAGATTATGTTTTACTTGTTGCTCTTTAATCAAATAATAAAAACTAAAACACTAAAAGAAGTACATAAATCAAGGGAAGATCATCATTAGGAGACCAAATATAGTTTCATTTTAAATATTTTAGGGAGTTTAAAAGCACAATTTTAAAGATAAATAAGTTTAAGCACACATAAAACATTTATAAGGAAGTGCATTACAATTTAGTCAAACATTAAGGTGCTAACAAACTCATCAATGATAAAATTTTCGAAACTTTGTACATGTGCTTATGTCATTGTTAGTTTTTTTTTTATTTAAGACTATAAATAAGCCAAGTTACTTATGAGCTAGTTAAGTTTAGTTCACTTTAAACTCAATTCTACTTAAGCTCCACCAAACTTGAGCTTAAAATAAAGATTGTTCATTTAAGGAAGTTGAGCTCAAGCTTAGACTCATGTTTATGCTTATGAGTAGGCTCATTTATTTGTTCATAAGCTAAAACACTCATTCACATTTTTAACAAGCCCACTCACAAACAACCTTAGGAGTAGGCTCACAATATGATACATGATATTAAATATCATATTATTTATTAAAAAATATAACATAACAAAATAAGAATAAGACTAGTATACTTACAAAATTATGAAAAATGTAAGAATAAGAATATAAGAATAATAAAAACACTACCAACTAAAATAAAAATTATAAAAAAAATCACTAATATATCTAAAAAAACATAAAATTTCGGATTAATTTCATTGAAGAAAAGCATTAAAATGTAGATTTAAAATTTTTCAATTAATTTCGAAGTCAACCTTGTTTAGGTTTATTTTTTACATGTACTCAAGCTCAAGCTTGTTTTAATAAATGAGTGTAGGCGCATTTATCTTAGTGAGATGATCTCAAGCAAGATTCCTTAATAATCTCGAGCTTAATCCTATAATTTCTAAGCTTAGTAAAAACTTAGCTCGATTTAAGCTTGATAATTTTCAAACTAGTCTACTTTGACTCTTCAAAAACTTAGCTCAAACCAACTCTTTTATAGCCCTATTTCTATTAGAACCTTATGATAGTGAATTACTCTAATGGTAAATAAATTAGTTATGGGAGTTAGACCTAGCCATAGTTTAGTTCTATCTAAGTCCAACTCCCTTTGGGTCATCATGATTTACATATGAAATTTCAAAAGAAAAAAATCTTAATTATTGGAAAAAATTAAAAATATAAAACATATATTTGAATTATATTGGAAATATAAATTATTTTTGCGAGAATGAAGAAAAATTCTTTCCCATTCACAACAAAGGATAAATGTACCCTTTAATGCTAGTTTGATTTAGTATTTATAGGTTTTCATCAAGAGGAAGTTCTTATACTTCAACAACGTAGGATTAATTATTGTTTTTTTTTTTAATTTCCTTATCATACATTGATAATATCACAAATAGTGGATTACAATATTATATAAATAAGATTTCAAATCTTTCTCAACTTTATCATCAAAAGTTAGGTCAAAATTATTTAGTTCTTAAACTCCAAAATTGAGCAAAAACTACTTTGTTCTTAGGTTCAAAAATTGGGCTAGAACTATTTAGTTCTAAGGCCAGTAATGAGCATTTAATTTAATATTTATAAATTTAAAAAAAATAATTTAGATTTGTTTAACGATTTAGAGAACCTTTAACTAACTCATGGGATTTACTAAGTCTATGAACTTTATCTGGAATTAGCCCTCTGTAGGCTAAATATGTTTCGACTCTATAGGGCCTTATAACTCAATTGTTCCGATTAGGTCAAGTTAGGTTGAGGTTTCTTGTCTAGGTTTAGTGGTAACTATTGACCAATGTATTTGAAATTCAATGTTTTTAAACTCGGTTTAACCCACGCAGTTTAGCCTAGTTCGACTACAGTTTAATTCCTATTAAACTCCATATCAAACCCAATTTTCCTCTTAATCCTTGATCCTCTCATATGTCGATCTAACTACGTTGATAAAATCACATCAAATCTCAAATTTTAGATGTTTAGATTATATAATTATAAATTTAAAGCTTATTAGACTACGAAGAGTCAATATCACATATTTTACGCAAATCTTATTCATATTTGCAATTAAGTACCTAAAATTTAAAAATGTCAATTTCATTTCTAAAATTTACCCATTTTTCCAATTAACTACTTGAATTTTACCTTTTTTGCATTTTACTATCTAAACTTTCACCGTTTCTACAATTAATACCTATTCCAGGTATTATAAATTATCTCAAAAAGCCTATGGGTAGTGGCACGCCTTAGGTGATCCCCAACCATTAAGTCTTACTATGGACTAGTGGACCCTCCACTAAAGTGAAGAAATGTAGGTAGAAAGTTAGCTAAACCCAAGAGCCAAATCTAGGATAAAACCCACCAAGGCTCATTAGCAAACTTAACCCTCCAATTGATATGACTCATCAATGGAAGGGAAAAGATTGCTCACCACTAATTCCTTAGTTTGTAAAGGAATTAGATAATAGTGTAGATAGAATTTAACCAAAGTTTATAAGCTTATAGCGAAATTAAAGGAATATTCAACATTCAATAAGTTAATGATGACTGTTGGTATATTTACATGCCCTTTTGTGTTAATTAAGGCAACATATAGAAAAGGGAATTGACTAAAGGGTACAAATAAGGAGCATAAAAGGAATAATCAAAGAATGGAAGCTTTATTGGACGAATCTCATCATCTCTAGCAAAATACGTAGCACTCAATTGTTAAGTAGGGGGATTAGCGAAAGAAGACAAGGAAGTATGGCCAACTGCTACTATGTTCCAAGCTAGCTTGAATACTAACTTAGGGAAGTCGGCAACTAGTTCCGTTGACCTAGATCTGAAGAGTAGAAGTTGAAAGTCGACTAGTCCAATCTATTTTAGTGGAGGTCGTAACTTAAATAGAGGGTCTAATGCTTGAATGATAGAGAAATGGCTCGGCACATGATGAGCTCAAAACCCTTGGGCGTAGCTCAGCTCATCCTCAACCATTTGTCCATTAAGTACTAAGGCAACCAAGCCTTGAAGTCCCTTATGTCGACCTCAACTGAATGGCCTTAAGCTTGGCTTTGTCTCCATAAGGAATAGCTACGTTAAAGAAGTTGTTGGCACAGGTTGGGAACAGCTTAATCAACAACACTGAAGGTCGAAATCCCATTAAGTAGTACATTGATACTTTTAAATTCCAAATAGTTAATTGCAAAAATAAGTAAAGTTTAAATATTAGTGTGGCATTTACCCGAGTAGGAAGTCCTAAGTTTAAGCTTATGTACCCTTATTTGATCTCTATTTAATTAAACTATTTATTTGATAAACTTTAATTAGTAATAGGGATTCAAGAGAGGGACGTATTTTATAAAACCTAAATCCAACCAAATAACTTATAGGATTTTCTAAAACTTGAGAACCCTATAGTTTTTTCGTCTTAATCTCGAAACTCATTCCAAAACTCTAAAACAAATTACCCTATGAGGTGAATGTTGAGTCAAGAGGTCGAATACCCTACATGGACCAACCTATTTGCATCCCTAAAGGTATTGTGAGTGTAAAATTTATCTAATTATATTTTATCGGATTTGGATTTCATATCCTATAAGGTTTTAAAACAAGAACAAAACATTATAGAGAATTACCTTAAAGGATGATTGTTGGGTGGTACACAGTCTGGTAGGTAAGGACTTGCTTGCTCGCATCCCTAATTAATATATGCCCTAACCAAATACGTTCTACTATAAAACGCTTCTAGTAAATACAATATACAACCGCTTTTCACGACCGCCACGATGGTTAACAACTGTAGGTAGAAGATCATGGGGAGACACTAAAAAATTATAACGTTCGACCCAAAAATATGAAAAGCAGCACTAGAATTTACTTGTCATTTCTTGTTAGGTTGAATAAGTTATTCCTTTTTATATTTTTGTGGTCATGCACATGTTATTACATCTCTCCGGCAAGTGTGTGCACCGTGGAATCGATTCATATGTCAATGATTATGATCGGTGATCTGTTGTGTAGTAGGATTGACTAGGGCACTGAAGAATTTTGAAGTCATCCACTCAGCAATTCATTGCTTATAAGAAGATGAATCTGGCATGATGGTAGACATACCACCTGATTCGCACTGAACTCCAAACTCATTTCTCATCTTCTAATTATTGTGAATTGAAATAATTATTCTATGATGAATATTAATTCGACAAGTTTTGAGATCTTCTATATTGCCTCAAAGCATGCAAAGAGTCAATTGCATGTATGATTAGATTAAAAAAAAAAAGATACCTGTAGATATCCTAAATCATCGGTTAGGGTAAGTTTTTTAAACTTCTAAATTATGATTTTAGTTTTTCATAGTTTTCGAAAATGTAGAAATAGCCTACTGCCCCTAAAATGATTTAATGGACTAATGGCTCAACACCTCTTGATTATCGTTTCCCATTCGTGCTCATAGTGCATTATCTATTATATTAAAGAAAAAATCAATTTTTAAATGTCTATAACTAATAACCATTAAGTATTTATTCGTGACAGTTAAAATGAAAAAATTTAAATTCATCGGATAACCAATATCCAATACTACTTAAATCATTCTCTCCGCAACCAATTTCCACTACCACTTAAATAAACCATTTTCCCTACATACAAATTAAATGCACTATACATTCATAAAATACACATCGTATTATTCATGCAGCTATATTTTCAACTTACGTTCACATATAAATTTAAATTCAGTACACATTCATAATAAAAAACACATTCCATGATACATCCATATTTTCAACTTCTAATGTATTTGTCACGACTCGAAAGAGCTAATTATAGCAGGCGTCGTACATCATTTAAAGGACTGTAAATTAATTTCTCTTTTAATCGATAATTCTTTATGTGGTATACAAGGTTACTACTATAACTAACAACCTAAAGTTATACAAGTACAAGTAATATCATTACATTTTTATGATAATAAGACTATTGAATTATAAATAACACATACATAGATATTCATAGGTAATAATTTTATAATACACTAGATTATAAACTAGCAATACATTATATCACATAATAAGTTTCAGGATCTAATTACAACAATATAAATACACTTTATCACTAACCTCGAGTATCTTGTAGCTCGAATCTACAAAGAAGTCCTCTTGCAGAAGTAAATTAAGGGCATATAAGTTAACTAGTTTAGTGAGACCTTTCCTTAACCATATAACAAACAAGTTATAAAATAATTAATTTCAAACAAATGAATGCATGAATAATTAATATGTCATACAAATACATGTAGGTAACCAGATACCATATGCAACTTAGATTTAACGCCCTTTAAAGTCAGGGTTGGAGTATATACGGCACCAATCAGATCTAGATATTATACTAGAACTTATATAACAGCGAAACTCCACATTTCGTATTAAAAAACACAATAGTATATCAATTTTTAGTTTTAGTCAAAACTCAATTCTAAGTATGATTATAAGTAGGTTTTTACAACCCTAACTCACTCCTAAACGGAAATCTCTAAACTCAACCTTTAACCAAACAGTTGGTGCCTCCAACGCCTAGTGTTCCCACAAGCAAAAGTAAAGTTATATAGTACATGTACACCGTACTAAAATACTATAATCAAAATTAAGCAACCCTTATATGGCTTTTCACTACCTTCATGTGATATGATGACTGGAATTAGTTATACAATGCATAATTATACAAGTTTCAATTTAATTAGTTCAAGTCTGATAATGTTAAATCCCTTTATTAGGTGATCAAACAAAATCATAAACAGATCAATTCCTATCGAATTTACTAGGCAACAAACAGTTTATTATCATACTTTAAAATAAATTCACTACTGACAAGCAGCATCGTACACAAGCATGTACGGAATCATTAAGAATACTTACTCAGTCATTTTCAAGGTCAGGGATCATAATAATCAGTTAATACATCAATATCGCTTTCGTGATCACCTAACATTAAGAGAATACAAAAAGTAGTAAATATTGAAATTAAAAACTAAACTATTATTATATTTAGTACTATTTACCTAAACTAGCTTTTTATTTATCTAGAATTATTGATTCAAGCATTGTAGCTAATCACATATAACTTTTTCAATTTAGTTCAGATTTTTATAATCTTATAGTCTATTTTAATCATTTTCAAACATAATTTCTCATAATAGAGTTCGTTTTAAACATTATAACTCATAATTTTGACTATGATATAAAAATATTAAGAAATTCATAATTTTGACTTAAATAATTATAAAACATTATTTTAAGTTTTTCTTTATATAAATACAATTTACTTAATATTTAAATCTTATAGTTTGTAATTTTCTTATTTTTAGGTCTATTTTACTATAATTACCTATTTTTGCTACTTTCAGAGTTTAAGACTTATTAATTCATTTTTTCCACTTTATTAATTTTTCTAATTAATTAATTATTTTATTATTATTTTTAATTACGAATTTACTTAATTTTATTAAAGGCTGACATAGCAATATAAAAGAATGCCACATGTCTTTTTCAAATTTTTTTCATACTTTGTCCATATTTTCTTATTTTTGATATTACATCATATATATATATTAATATTTATTTATTAATATATTTTACTAAATTTTATAAATTAGTTATTTCTTCTAATAATATATTTTTTAGTCACGGTATATATATATATATATTCATATTTTACGGTATATGTGTATATATTCATATTTTACTATTTTATTCTATTTAGTACATTAATATTATAGTATATTATGTATGTACTATTCAAATATACCCATATTTCTACATATATCATACTATTCATATACGTATTTTAATATACATAATATACTTATGTGTTATATTGACATAGCCTTAAATATGTTATGTATACTATAAGTATGAGTATATATATACACATGTAATTGTATTTTATACATATACATACATATATGATGATATTTACATATATATATACTAAAATATTTAATATACCTAGTATTATATGTAAGCACATATACATATGCATCAGTCCACAGATATATATAATCTATATAATAAAAATACAACATAATACACTACGGTATGCATTTATACATACCGAATATGTATACCCTCTATTATACACATATTATATTTTACTAGTATTTAGTATTTTGTAATTATATATATATATATATAATTTCGGTAACATAACATACATATAACATGTAATGAAAATTACACATACCTAAATATACATATAATATACACGTGAATACATATATATATATATATATACATCTAGACTTTTATACTACATACTAAATATAACATGTATATATATAAGGCCATACTTTAGTATTTATACATAAGGAAATACAAATCTTATATATTTTTCTAATATGTATCCTTATGTCACATATGTATATGAACACATAAAAATATGTAATACAAAATGAACATAGTATACATATTAAATGCTCTTCTTGAAAGTATCTTGATTTAATAATCCCAAGCTTTTCCTTCTTCTTAATTTGTCCTTTAAATTCACAAAGAAAAAAAAAATTGAGAAAAGAAATGGGTGCTTTACGATTCAAAAGAGGGAGAGAATAAGAAAATTTGTATGTTTTGGTTTTTATGTAGTTCCAGATGTTTTCTTTTTCTTTTTCTTTTCCACATAAGGAGTAGCTGAGCTTTATGAATATAAAACAAAAGAAAAAGGAAAGGAAATCAAAGCAAGATATAACATTAATTTGGACGGAATATGATCTCATCTTCTTTTGATTTTTATCTCATTTTTACACATGGTAAAGCTTAATAAGGTAATACTTATCCACCAAATTTTTTCCAAAAGCTAGGAATGTGGAGGAATAGGAAAAACTTGGAAAGGAAAGCAAAAGGAAAAAGAAAAAAAAAAAGAAAGGAAAAGGAGGAAAAAGAAAAATAAAAACATAAAAATTAAAAATATTAGATTTTTCTAAATACAAAAATTATAAATTTACTATTTATAAAATAATATTGAAATTTTATAAAAATTTATTAATTTAATTGTTACTCGTTACGTTTATAATATTTACAGGTTAGTATTCATTAATAATTTTACGTTATTATGTGTTTTGATCGATAATTATATTCATTTAGAGTTTTATTACTATTAGAATAAATTTATTCATTCTATAACTTTAAAGTTATAGTCTTAGGATTTTCGTTAAATTTAAATCTGATTTTGAGTATTTATGTGTACTTTAGATTTAGGGTTTTGTACGCGATTTAGGTTTCAATCAAATTTCTAAGATTTTTATTACCGATACTATATTCGATTTTATAATTTAATAAAAAATCTTATCTTATTTAGTCTTATCGACTCATGACATTATCTAAAACGCTCAGATCTAATTTAGGGCTTAAACCACTAACTGTATAGGATTTACAGTATTGTTCATATATCACATATATTATTTGTTACTCACGTAAATAATAGTGCATTGTTCATTTACCACGGATATTATTTGATATTCATCACTTTAGAATATTATTATTTACTATTCTTTTTTTTTTTCCTTCTTTCTTTTCATAAATTTCCTTAGGCTTTTTTTTTGTTTAAATGTCACTTGATTTAATTATTTGCATAAGCAACAACAGTGCTTCAGCTACTAGTATATAATAATTGAAGAGCCATAATATACAATGCTATGAACTAGTTCCCGCATAAGCACAAATTATATGTATTTGTACAAATTCTTTGTTAATATTGGTTTTATCATTTTATAATTTATTTTTATTTTAAGTTTTTCGTGGCCTATTTGATTTTTTTCATGTACAATATTGTATTGTCTACTAATTTATTTATAACAATAGACCCATTAATAGGTTACAACTAGAACTGTGCACAAATTTAACTTAACTCGAAATTAGCCCTAAATAATCGGTTCATGGGTCGGCAAGGGAATGAACTAAGCCTAGACTGGTTTAACCACCCTTGAACCATGAGTTTTTTTTTTTTAGAATTTTCTTTAATTATTATAAATAATTTTTTAACTATTTATCTTTTTTTCCCTAACTAAATCACTAAATCCAAAACTTCACGTCATTGCCCATGAATCCAAAATTTTATTCTTTATTCAATTTTTTTTAATCTTGGAATAATTTATTTGGATTGTATAAGTGTAAATGTGTGATGTTATGTTATATATATATAGTATATTATATAGTATATTACATATAGTATAATAGATAGTTTATATGTATATTATAGTATATATATATATATATAGTATATTAAATATTATATATTACATATACTATATACTTGTTTGTATCATATAAGTCTAATCACAATATTAGAATTTTCCAAAAAAAAGTAACAAATATTAGAAAAGATAAAAAGTTCTAAACCACAGCAGCTATTAAGGAAAATTTATTACGATATTGATTATGAATATATTTTCCAAGAAAAAGAGAGTATAAAACTGGGTAAAGTTTGTTTGTTTTAAGATGATATCATTTTTTAAATAAAATCCTGGGGGTAAAAATGGAGATTTTCTTACAATTCTATCCGAATTTTTATAGTTTAGCACTTAATCTCACTTTTTGATTTCATAACAATTGATTTCAATTATTGAATTACTTGTATTTTCAATAATTTAAATTTAATAGATATAAATTATAGATGGAGTGAGGAGTTGCATAGTAAAAACAGTTCAGGTCTAAATTATTGGACTCTTACGGTGACAAGATGATCCGATAGTAAAAGAAACCAACCGACTATATACACGCACCGAATGGACCACTGAAAAACTTTGTCTTCTTATTTCCTTCTTTTAACATGAATTATATGGATTTGTTAAATGTTTGATCGCAGAGATGCTAAAAATGACGTAAAAAATACGTGAGCTTGAAGTGTACAAGCTGACACAGATGCATGAAAGCAATGGAACCGCCAGAGCCACACACACAAACACACACGGAGAGAGAGAGAGAGAGAGTTCAGGAAGATTGTGAATATTAAATATTTTGAAAGGGGTGGGGGGGGGGCTGTGGGGTGGGTGTGGTTGGGGTCTAAGAGAAGTCATACATGTTGAAAGGGAATATGCAATGGACAAACGAAGGAGCCGCCGCTGTTTAGGTCCACGTGTTTTTGTCAATCCATCAACAACATCAACAACGTGCCTAGGGATATGGCTGTGCTGTGGCATGTCTTGTTTTTATTTTAACAAGAGTCAACCCAAAATATCCCACAAAATCTCCCCTCAGACCAAACTTACCGTGTAAACGCCCTTTGCTCATTATGGCTTGGTTTACTTCGACACACATACCAAACTCACTTCCTCCTTCCGTCTTTTTCTTTCTTCTAAAAATAAAACATCCTAATAAATAAATGGATGCTAAGCAAGTTAAAAGGTGGCAAATTTATAATATTTTATGTTAAGTGAAAATATGGGCTTATGGTAATAAATATCTTTTCAATATAAATAATTTTTTAGTCAAGTGATTAAAAAAAAAACTAACTAGTATTTATTAATTTGATTATTCACTATTTTTAATATGAGCATTACAAAATCTATCATAAATAAAAAGTTGTAACTCTTTTTTTTTTTCTTTTTTCAATTTATTGTTAATGGACAATTTTCTAAGTTAAAAGGTGATGGGTCTAAACTCGTTTGAAAACTTTATAAAATATGAGTTTTTCCTTTTCTATAAAAGCGAACCTAAATTGCAAATGACTAGAGTCAAACACCCCAACCAATAAAATGTACGATAGCTACTCTGTCTCTTTTTCTCAATCTCTTTGAATGTTATGCAGAAAATCATAACTTTGAGCAATAAAATTACAATTAAGTCGGTTATTTCCCGATATATATATAATGGAGAGCTTGCACCCCGGTCACAGTGTGCATGAGTCCCCCAAAAATATTTTCAAATCAATGAAATCCAGCAGCTTATAGAATTTGGGCTAGATTTCTCTATTGATATTATTTTTTATTCCCTAAGTACCATTATAAAATGAAAATAGGAGAATTAAACTTCATCTATCTTGTTTAGAGATCAATATAATTATAAAAGTCTTGGCCTGTTCATGTTATTTGGATATGTTTATTTTGCATCAATAACGTATCAAGGAAAAGGTTTTAATGATAAAATATTTACCCTCCTATACACTGGCGATAAACAATATAATAAAACCTCAAACAATAAATAATAATTGCAGCACAATATACATGGAAATTTTCAATAGGAGGAAAAACAGGAAACAAACAGAATGAACAATTTTTAACTTCTGTAAACACAGATAAATTATGACAGCGTCAGCGTGTTTTTCCTTTCCCCCTCATGTATTATATGGTATGGACCCATATAGATTGGATCCAAAAGCCCAAAAAGGACAATTTTATACTGAATCATTTTTACCACTTTATTTGATAGGATAGCTTGTTAATAGTTGAAATGAATGGGTACAAAGAAAACAGACACCTTCGTTACCAGAAGAAATTCTGGTGTAACTGGCCACCAATAGCGAAGTAAACCCCCCCTACTCAACCCCACTCTGCAGACATGCTGTGGCCGTAACGTGAGCAACAAACCGGTGGATTGCGGAGGGTAATCATGTGACTAATCGTGTACAGCAGTAGCTCGACCAATAACGGTCCAAAAAACCAACGGGAAAAATAAATTTAGTATCTTTTTTTAATTTTTTTACTAATTTTTGGTTACAATTTATCGTCTTGAATCGGTTGTCTCACTTACCAAAAGACTTATAATACTAATAGCAAATTCTATGATACACTGTTATATAGCTTATATAGTACAACCATCTCAAGATCAGAGGATTGATTATCACCACCTGAGGTGGCTATCGTAATTAGTGTGACCCTCCTTATATTTTGATATAAAGACGATATCATATCTAGAAGTGTTTATCAAATGATTGGGTTCAAAATCGCCGATTCATAAATTAGTAAAAGAGTAAATCAGTCACAATCCTTAAAAGGCTAGGCATAGATTGGTTCACTTGAATTGGAGATTCAAGGACCAGTTCGATAACCCTTGAATTATGATTTTTTTTTTACCAAAATTATTTAATTATTATAAATAATTTGTAAACTATTCGTTTTTTTTTTTACTAAATAGAAAACTTTATATCGTTGCTTATAAATAAAAAATTTTCTTTTCAGTTTAATTTTTTTCAATCCTAAAATAACTCATTTAGACTATATAAGTATAAATACATTATGCTATATTATATATAGCATAATATAAAGTATATATATGTATTATAGTATATATATAGAGTATATTAATCATTAAATATTATATATACTATATACTTTTTTTGCATTATATATATAGTCCATTAAAAAATAGTATGTTTTCATTATATATATAGCATATTATATATTATTTATATATATATTTTAAAATTTTTTAGATGGCTTAGCCTTGAATCGTTAAACCAAACCGCCGATTCAAGGGTAATTTAACGGATTACGATGGTTAAATTGTCTAAACCTTTAAAGTTTAGCGGTTCAACAGCCAGTTTATACTTGCTTAAGGTTTGATCCGAACCAATTAACAATTCGAAATCCCTCTTGCACTGGTTTAACTATATTTACTAATATAACTAATGAAGGATCTTTTTTTATCTCTTTGTTTCCACTTGACAAGATATATATGAATTATCAATAATAAATACCTACACACAATGAGGGAAAGAGAAGATTATCTTCTGAATTTATGACGTAATAAATACCAAAATTATGTCAGCCACTCAATTGCTGGGGGGGTTGGAGCTAAGCAGAAAATATATAATTTCTTGTGAGGCTTGGACTTTATGGATTGGGACGTCACTATACACGATCTATATACAAATCTTAAATTAATGTGATTGTTGAAAAAGGTTGCTCAATTAGTCAATAAATTGTAACCATTTAGAGGAGTCAACTAGCGTGATTTTGGAGATTGACTTCTTGTGCCAGGAACTGTTGAGAAGTACCAGCGAGGAAGAGCAAATTCAGTGGTTCAGAATGTGTAGGACTTAAAAATTAAATCTTTTTAACTTTTTTATTCCACCAATTGCATCTGAAATACAAGTTTTTTTCTATTTCCACCATCATTTTGTCGTTAACCGTTGATGACACTTGGTACCGTGTAAGCTGACAAATTACATCGTACGTACTTAGAGATTGATGGATTGGATCTAATTACTCGACTCGGCAGAAAGGAAGAGCACATGCATGTGAATGAGTAATTCCAGAAACCTATTGAGGATGTCAAGGCGGGTTTCATTGAATATATCATTTCATATTTATGATAAATTTAACATTTTTTCTTTTTTTTTTTCATATGTTATTTAAGGAATAAAAATATGCAAAAATATTACTTTTCTAGTTATTTGTTTTATTAATATTATAGATATATGTAAACCTAGTACAAGCCTCCAGTGCAGTCGGAACCACAGCCAAAATGGTCCTTTCGCGAGTACCCCAAGGGCAAACTAGGACCGGCCCAGGAATTCCGAGTTCCATACCTACTCTTTAGAACCAAGGGTCGGGTTAGCTGACGGTTTCATGGCACGATCCCATTAGCTGTGAACCGGTGCAACAATTTTTTTTCATTTTATTTCCTGTGCTCCACATCCGATATAGATTTTACTCGTACTCCATAATTTTACTTTAGCCAAAAAGATTAATCCGTTAATTTATTACAATTGTACTTATTCCTTTGTGGTATTAAATCATTAATGTAAAATAATACAATATTTATTTATTTATTTGATGACATGTGTGCAAACGAGAATACTACTGCCATTGCAAGAAATTACAATGTTGAAAGTAAAAAGTTAGTAAATAGTCATACTATACTTACAGAGTAACACAACAAAAATAATTAAAATGAAGAAATTATTGCAGCATTATTAGTGTTCATATTTCCATCACAATATAAAATCTTAAGTAATCTTATAACTCATATTACAATTACCATTAAAAATCTTGAGCTATTAAAACAAGATTATTAGAGTCGATTTAATCACATAAGTTAAGAATTAAGGAAAGACAAATGCTATAACGATTTCAATACCGAGGCCTTAAGATCAAACACATTAAATTATGGTTTGGAAAATACAATTTGATTAGTTTGGCAAACCATGATGCCAACTTTTTTTCTTCTTCTTCTTGTTTCAATTAAATGTAAGTATTCATTATTTCTATCTTTTGCAAATTTTCTCCACTCCCTAATCCATTTCATGTCTAGTTAAATCTTTACTTAGGGGTAAGCATATGGCACCTTACTCTTACGGTTGTACTCTATTTTATAGATACAGATTTTAAAATTTTTTAATCCAAAACCTATCCTGTAGCACCTGGGAACCACCATATGACAAATGAGAACCACCCTGTAACCTATCTATACCTTATACTATAGGATACAAGGTATCCTATGGAATTTGTATTTTTTTTTTCTTTTACTTAATCTTCTTTTAAAATATTATACATACGTATAATATTAAACTTGTAACTATACTAATTGACCAAATAGTAATATTTCAAATATTCTTATATTTGTAATACATCTAATTGTAACAATAAAAAACTTTAGTAGGTGGAATAAAGAATAATCCATGCAATCGAAACATTCAACCCTTCGTTGAATTATGCTAAATTATTTTTTTTATATATTTTCCTTTCAAATCATCAAAATATGTTTTTACCAAATCATAAAATTGTTATACGTAAAATACGAAAAAAAGAAAAAGGTTTTACCTAAAAAAAAAATAAGAGAAAGGAATAAAAAGATAGACATAAGAGCATGTAATCTTAAAGTTTTATTTTAGGTTGATATAAGATACTCAAAAATTTGCATCTTATACACTCTAAAGTACAAGTTCAAGGTGGGTATAAAGTACCCTAACATCATACCCATACCCTATTCTGTGATAGCAGATTCTGAAAAATTGTTATCTGAAACATATCCTATGAACTTATTTACCCACTTAAAACCTACCTGGTGGAACAAGGTCTGGTTAAATACATAGGATTACTCGCTTACTCTTATATTTACTTGAGTTATATATATTCAAAAAAGTGCCCCACATAACCTAAATTAAAACACTAGAGAAAAATATGGAAGATAGGGTTAACAACCACTCATGCGCAACCAATAAAATGAAGCACCAAAAAGAGGTGGTAGCACTATTTGCCCTATATATCTAACTACAAAATTTTTTTTTATGCATTAACCATAAACTTATACAAATTATGTAATGCTAAAAGTAAAATCAACACTTCATCATAGAAGTTGACTTATGTATCCCTCCTCAATTCTTAACTTTTGTAGTTAGTTTCACTCTTATTGCCTGTTTTAATAGCACAAGATTTATTTTTAAAAAAATACAAAAAGCACCATTTAAAGAGATGCTAATGTGTTTTGCAATGTCGATGTAGATGTATGAAATATATTAGTATATGACAAATTTTAGGAGATACGAGACAAATATTCACAATTCTTATTACCATAGCTTATGTATGTGGGCATCTGTATCATACTTTTTATGTCACACTCGCAATTTCACATTTGAAATATCATTAAACGAACTTTTAGATTTTTATTGCGGCATGAAGGGATTTGGTTTATTGAATCATTTCTTTTTGTTCGACACGTTTTACCAGAGTATGTATCTTAAAACGTGGGGAATCGAATGCCATCTAAAATAACCAAACACTCGCACCTAAATGCCTAGGAATTAATTATTTTACATAAGACATGTTATGTTAGTTAAAAACAAAAAAAAAAAAAAAAAGGACCATTTTATGTCTTTAGTATTCGAAAAAAGTTCCATTGTCAGAAAGAACCACATAAAACAATAAGTGGTGTATATTGTCAAATGGTTAGAAATTTTAAATATGTTGGAGTTCCAACCAGGCACTTATTACTAGAATCAAACTTTATATCTTCTCGGAGAAGCTTATGTCTTAAGAGCTTTTGGCAATATCTTATATCAACTTATGATTCTTATTATATTTTGATTCTGGATCCTAGCTTCTGAGCTAAGCGTTTGAGCGTATTTAGCTTTTAGCTATGATTGAGCTTCTTATTAATATCTATGGATTCCAAGACATTTTTATTCTAAGTTCAAATTCTACTTTGATTCTTTATTATTAGTTTTTCATTTCTTTTAATTTTCAAGTCATTAGTTGTTTCTTAGACACCGTAGTTTTCAAAGATCTCTTTCTTATAATTTTAGGAAAGTCAATATCTGATTTGGTTGTGTTTTAATTCATAGATTGTAGAGAAAGTATATTATTTCTTTATAGAGTTTGTCCAAATGATTACTAAAGATATCATAGGCAAGATATTATGCATTTTTGCTTATTGTGACATTCATTGGTGAGGAATAGAAGCTAAAAAGGCAATAGAAATGCTGAGTCATTATAAAGTTTCCGACCTACTAAACCCACTAAAAACCTTATAGGGTTTTGTGGCAGCTTCTAGAGGTGGTTCTTAAATCATATAAGGTTTCAAATTAGGTTTTAGGATTTAGAAAGAACCTGACGAAAAACTCAAACCCAATTAAAAATAATAATATGATATTAGTAATTTAGTATTAGCTATAAATGATAAAACATAATAGTTAATAAAAAAAATCTTGTCTTTGATACTTTATCTTTTAAGAAAACTCTAGCCTCATCTTTTTTTTTTTCTTTTATATATTTTTTATGACTCTCTTCTCTCACATTTGCTCTCTCTCTCTCAGCAAATCAGCCACATTTCTTAATTTCCATCCATGCCCTTTTCATTAATCGTGTATTAATTTAAAATAAAAAGAAGTTGGTTAAATCTTAAATAATCATATGCCATTTGTTTTATTATTTAAAACAATCCATACACTATATGCTTTAATTTTTTGTGTACATTCGCAAATCAATTTTTAATTTTTTTTTTAATACTACTAAGTTGAGTAAGGTTTTTAATAAATTTTACAAAACCTTATAGGGGCAAGCCTTGAAAACATGATAAAAACCCTATAAGGCACTCCATAAGGTTTTGGGAAGCCTAATGAGGTAGTAAATTGGGTTTGAGTTTTGCAAAACCCATTCTAAACTTGCCTCAGTGGCATCCCTAAAAGTTTAAGTTAGAAGGTACTAGAAATATTTGGAAAGAAAATACTTTGAAGATATGACTTATATTCCAACTATTTATGATTCCTATTCATTGAAGCTTTTGGTTGGTTTTACTATCAAGTTCAACTCATGATTTTAGGATATCTACTTCAGTACATTGTCATATTTGGATTATCTAGTTTCAACCTTCATATATTCTATTTCCTTATTTGCTATTACAAAGATATTAGAAAGTTTTTGAATAAGAAAATTAGATTTTATTAGTTAGAGTCTAATTTATAATCTTTAGATATTAGGAAGATTTCTTTTTAATGTATTTTCTTATATATTAGATTATTAATAGGTATCTTTATTTTATATATTTTCCATAGTTGTAGGATTCTTTCTTACCTATAAATAGGTTATACCATGTACTATTGAGGAGAATTGAATATTATGAATTATTGAAAGTTTATACTGACACCTATTATGTGCATATTACACTACACGTTACGTCAAGTTCTTTCTTCCATTCATAGTAGCCAAAGCAATTTACTCATATATGCTTCTTGCTAGCACCATAATTCAATATTTCACAATGTATTCACTAGAGATGAGTAGGTATTATATAATACCTTACCCATGGCATATCATACTTTACCTTACAAGTATAGATTCGAATATTTTTCTACCCAAAACTGTAGCACCTTTGTACTACCTTATATCTTGTGAAACCTATATATATATATATATATATATTTAACTTTATCTTCTTTCAAAATATTATGTAAATACATAATTAATATCTAACATGTAATTACACTAATAGACCAAATAGTAATAATTTGAAAAGTTTTTATATTTACAATACATTTAACTGTAACAATATAAAACTTTGGTGCGTAGAACAGTAAATATTTTTACAATTGAAAACGTTCAACCCATGGTTAGCTTATGCTAAATTATTTTTCTTATGTTTTTCTTTTTCTTTTCCTTTTTTTTTGGCAAATCAACAAAATAAAATTCTTATCGAATTATAAAATTGTTATACATAGAATACTAAAATCATGTATTGAGTAATTCCAATAAAATATATGGGATGATAAATTAAGAATTAAAATGCTTTAATACCTTTCTAGATTAAAGATAATAAACCCAAAAAGAAAAAGAATAAGAGAGATGGACAAGACAATAGACACGTATATGTGTTGTCTAAGGTTTTATTATAGGCAGGGCTTTTGTTGTTATTTTCTTTAAGATTAAAAAAAAAATACAATGTTGCAAACTTTTATTTATCAGTATTGTTCAACTAATATTATAAAGCGAGTATAAATTACCCTAAGATCCGTACATTATATTTTCTTTAGAGTATAGGTTTCATGGTAAATACATGATGCCTTAACGTTATATTCGTACCATATTTTATGGGAGCAGGTCTCAAGAAATTGCTACCCAATACCTGCCTTGTAAAACCCTCTTTACCTACTCGAAACTTACTTGGTAGAGCAAGATTTGGGTGGGTATACGTGCAATAGGATTACTTACTCACTTGTTCTAAGGTTTTGTTCATAATAATATGGCATACGCAATGATCATTTTATATGGGTCATTTGGTAAAATAAAAAAAAAAAAAAGGAAGGAAGGAAGGAAATTTGCTAAATCGTTATCATTAATCGAACTATGAAGAATTAATTTTTCCATGTGATGAATGAATGTGAATAGTCTATTCATTTTGATTAGCTCATCATAACATCTATAAATAAGAGCAATTAGATACCTAATACACCCTAACGTATAGAACCCTCTCGAATATGAAATATTTTGCACACAAATATCAAATAATTATGTAATCTAGCTACCGCCCCACGTACCACAAAAGTCTTCCTACGTAGCCAACTCAGACTTCAACTGCCTCTCGAGAATACAATACAAATAATGCATAGTTTGGTAATTGGTACTATTGGCGCTTTAGTGGTAGTCTCCTTTTCGAGGATTGAGGACAAGATATAATTGTTATAGGGAAAATAAAATAAAATATGTAGGAAAGGTTCTGTGTAAAAATAGGTGCATCTTGCTTGCATGCCCATGCGCGCCCCAAGGTACTGTATTATTATGTTGATGGACTTATTTGAAAAACCATGTAATTAAAACTAGATATCTCTCTGGCAAAAAAAAAAAAAAAAAAAAAAAACCCTAGATATCTCAAGTGTACCAAAATACGCCCATCATACGATAATATATAGATAGATAGATAGATATCTTAATATATCCTATTACATTTACCTTCTTTTCTATACGATAAAAATCTAGACACAAGAGTACTATTTCTTGATTGGACCATTGGCCAAGGTAATATTAGTACTATAAAACCTTGTAAATGCAAGTTGTTCAATTACTCTCCCTTATAAAGAGCTAAAGAAAAATGATAAATCTATTTACCCCCTTCTCGAGGAAAAGTTTACTAGCCATTATCTCTTATGTTATGCTGATTGTTGGGCACATAGTAATGAACCCGAATGGAGTTGCAATTAGCCTTTATTCCATTTCCTTGTATTTGAAAGTATACTTATGTCATGTTTGATATGAAGGAATGGATCCAAATGGAATGAAACAAGGTTTGAAATGAAAATTTTTTTTCTATGTTTAGAGATAGTTATGGTATAGAATGACATTAAATACTCAAATAAAATAATTTATCAAAAATACTCTTCATTATTGCATATTATAATATATTTCAAGATTTAAATAGCAATTATAATTAATGAAGTAGGAATGGAATCACGATTTCCCATAGAATCAATGATTTTGGCTTCATAATGTTCTTCTAAAAGTGAGGAATGGCAATAAAACTCATAATTGATTTCTATTCTAACCAATTCCTACATACCAAATATGATATTAAAAGATAGAATTACAAATCCATAAAATTAGCAATATAAGTTTCAAGGAAAAGTTCAAATCTATAGAGAGCAAAATCACAATTCCATGTTCCACTCGTTAACTATTAGTAATTAAAACTATTTATTTAACCATTAACATAATTATGGCATTCAATAATTAAGAATACTAAAGAATAAGTACTACTATATACATATTTTATCCCATTCCATCTTAAACATTTCCAAACGTGAAATAAATGTATGATTCCGATCCATTCCATCTTATTCTAAGTCTTTAAATTCCAGATCATTTCTCGTATACTAAATGTGATATTCAGACTTGTTTGATGGTAAGGACTAACACCTTAGATACGCAAATTGCAAAGAAGCTATATGTTGTAAAATCATAGTGAAGCTAAAGCATGTCGATGACACTAAGACAAAGCAAAGAAGAGGGTTAGAAAATTGAAGCAAAGCAAACAATGCCAAAAAAAAAAAAAAAGAAAGCAAGTTGATAGTAAGCCTAAGAATAAATGGATCTTAGGTGAAGGATGTTAGAGCTCAACATAGAGGACTTCTAAAGGAGTTACAAAATCTCAACTACACCATCTATGACAGATTCAACAAGATTTAGATTGTGTTTGGGATGAGAGAAAAAGGGGGGGAAAGAAATTGGAGGGGAAATATTATTTCATTTGGGGGAGAAAGTATGAAGTATAGCATAAATGAATATGAGTAGATTTAATCCATTGAACCCTTTTTTTTTTTCTTTTCCCTTCAAAACGAAGAGAACGAAGAGGGAAAGCTTAGAAAAAATTGCAATTACCAATGTGTTCTCTTTTTTTTTTTTTTTTTGCTTGCTTTTCCTTATTATTATTATTAGCAACAGTAGTAATTTTAAAATTATGCTCATTTTGTCACTACTAATGATTAAAATTGTTTTCATTTTCCTTCCCTTTATTAGTCAAATACATTCAAAAGAATAAAAAGTTCTCCCAATGAAACACCTTAGTTATCCTAATGAATTTCTTTAAATCATAAATCTCTTAAGTTAGTATCATTAGAAATCTAATTAAGGTCCCCGTTTGATTATTCTAAAATTCCTATTTTACATTGTTATTAAATATATTTAATTTTATATTTTACATATAGGATATAACAATTTTTATTAATACTTTACTTTACGACATTTTTATAGAAGTTTATTATCCTATGCTCTATATATATACATATATGTATATGCTTATTTTAATTGATTCTTTAATTTATTTTTTAACACCACTCTATATTCTAGAAGTTTCTAGAATATGCTAATCTACTCCAAAACCCTACCTTAAATCCTAATTCTTATTTTGGTTCTCTAGCCGCAAACATTATCTTCTCTCTCTCGGCACTTTTCTTACAAACCACTGACCCTTCTCTCTCTTGTCCCTGTCTTCTCTCTCTCGCCCCCGTTCCCTTCTCTCTCATCCCCTGCTTATTTTCTTTTTTTTTTTCTTACTTCCCTATCTTCTCTCTCTCTCTCTTACCTCCTGTCATCCTCACTCTCTCGTTACCCTATTTCCCTCGCCTCAATCCCTTGGCGTATTGGAAACCCACCAACCATACCCCCCCCCCTAAAAAAAATCCAATCTCACTCGCCCCCTCATTTCCCTCCTCAACCTTACCCCTAACCTCTCACACACATACACAAACACATACCAATTTTTTGGCTTAATCATATTATGTTCTATTTCTATTTTGGAATTCTTATTTAGATTGGATAATTTCTTTCGGAACCTTAATTGGATAAACTATAAGTTCATAGCTAACTCCTAGGTAGGACTTAGTCTTAGAATACTTAAAGGTTAACATGCTAGCTAGGACGATACAGCTAGAATATTAAATTTTAGACTTTGGTTTTTTAGTGTAAAGGACTTAAAGGAAAAAGTATATTTATAACCACCTATGTATGTGAATAAAAACCAAGTGTAGCAGAGTTATGAATACCTCTTTGTTGTTCTGTTGACCTAATGTAAGATAATTAAACTGTTGTTTGTATTATTCTATTATATTTGTATTTCTACATGTGTACTATCTAGCTTGGCATGCGTATGTGTTTGTGCACCCATACTGAGCTTTGGCTCATTCTTTTCTTTTCAGATACTAGATTTGAGAACTACCTTATTTATGAGGAGACATATATAAATGACATCTAGGAGAAGGATGGAGTCGAGTACCTTTACTACTATGATGACTAAGATATGGTGATGTCTATTTTACTGGTAGTTTATGTTCTGTTGAGCGAAGAGATAGATTCCTTTCGAGGAGATGAACTCCTTTATGATATTTGAGGATTTAGATACTTAAAAGACTTTATAAAAATAAATATAAATAGTAGGATCTCAATTCCCCATTTTTAACATGCTACTTACAGGGAAATGCTATTTGTTAGTGACTTGTTTATTGCCCGTGGTTATGAGTTAATATGCTTTCGAACTCTATTAAATTTTTTAGTTTTATGAGATTATGAGTGAATGCAACTATCCACTCTTTCATGGCTTTTATGTATTATTTGTGATAGAATTCTCTATTGCTTTTTAGACTTGTAGATTTAGAAGCCTTAACATATATTGGGTTGGCTAGGGTATATGGTGGGTTATAATGCCTATTTAAAGTCACGAATGTTACGCGCGGAAGTCACAAAGTCGTAACAGTCTCGCCTTGTAAACCCTATAATAGTAACTGGCTTCATAGTACCTACCATAGACATGATCTACACAAGACGTCGACGACTTCTCGCTTTGAAATAAATAGTCCTATTTAAGTGTTTAACTACAAATATAGTAATTATCACAAATTTTTAATAAACATACATCATTATATGTTAAGTCCACAGAACTTTCCAAGAAACTCTACATAAACATTAATTTATATAACAACTATCAGTCTTTCATTCTTAAACTACAAAAGACACTCTATATACACATCTACTATTAAGCAAATCGATCCTCACACCCCTGACTTCAAAAGAACTAACCTCTGGATAATTGTAAAACGGCATAATACTTGAAGTATTCAGAAATCAGGACCTACAAAAGGATCTATAAGGGTATAAGCAACAACAGCTCGGTAAGTTGAATTGGAGACTCATGAAAGTATATTATCAAGCAATTATTTTAACGCAATGTAACAATCAAGTGTCATCATACAACGTAGTCTGGTCCGTTGCGAAATTAGAAAAATTTCACCATCTCTAATCCGGGTTGAGGAATTTTCATGTTATACAGCAGCTCACAACCAAACCCAGGCTTGTGCAATGAAAACATCGCTCCTCCTGCGATTATCGTCGAACAATTAACTTCACCCACACCGCGACCTCCTCTCCTGTCACTTAATACGACTAACAATGAAGAAGGGACCATTATGCAATTCTACGCTATCCCTTTCGAAGGAGTCGATATTTGGTTAGAGAATCCTAATGATCCCCTAACGGGTTACAATACATGACATGTTTTGTCATTAGAGTCGAATAAGATTAAATTTCATTTAGGGTGTTAAAACAATTTCACACCAATTCAATCATAACACAAAATCAATGACATTACAAATTTCAGCACGAATTCAAATACATCAAACACATGTGTAAACTACTTACAATCATAACCATATACAATCCTAAGTCTCCAAGTACCATAAAATAGCACTCTAATGCAGTAAGTAATAACGCAACTTACTTGGAATTTCTCAATCGCCCGATCACTTAATTGCAAGCCGATTCATCTCTAGGTATTTTATAATACAAATAAGTCTTTTTAGTACTTATACTTTAATTATTCATATTCTAAGTTATAATTTAACTCATTTTTCCATGTACACCTATTATTTACTAATGATTCATTCTACCCTATTTCGGGGTTCAGTTTCTAAATTAGATTCTAGTTTTGATTCCGAAATCTTAAATATGCTCGAATCCTAATGTGAAATTAATCATATTAAGCTCGAGTATTCTAATATCATATTAGGTTTTAATTTAGTATTCTAAACTGTTCGGTACACGCTAATCCTAATTGAGGTACCGGATTTATGCCCGATGTGAGAAAATCTTACATTTTTTATACAATTACCTGAAATTAAATTTTGTTTTAGATTTATTATGTTCTGATTTTTATTATTATATTATCTAATTAAATCTAATTTTTCATATTTATTAAATTTTCAATTCTACATATTCCTAATTTCCTACAATTACCATATAATTCCTTCATTAATTACACTTAACACTCCAAATGCTAGGATTAGATTTTCACATCAGAGATTGACATCCCTAACCATCTATTTACTATCAAATCAGTAATTAATATCTTAATAACCTAATTAACCCAAAATTACCTAATTTTTCTATCATTTTAGGGCTAGAAATTTACCTAAAAATTTCGAAAATTAAATTTAAAAAAATGGCTTCATAGCACTGTTCTATATCACTTAAGCATTCTATAGAAAAAATTTGAGCTCTAAACTACACTCTTAAGTCAATTTATTTATAATCCTAATCATACTCGATTTTGCTTAATTTCTTAAGAACCCTATATTTTCAAACGTGATTACACTTCATCACTATTTTTCCCTAAATCTACATACAATAAAACCCCAGAATAATAAATTTCATAATTTTCTGGGTAAAATAAATAATTTTACGAAATTATATAAAATCAGAGTAAATAAGTGACTCACCCGGTCCGATAACTTTTGGCTTTCCAACACCGGTTCAAGTGTGTCGGCCAGTCCAGGTGGTAGGTCTAGAGTGGGGTGGTGGTGGCTCGATCCCAAGTGGTGGTGGCATGTGAGTTTGGCTAGTTAGCTCTTACTGCACAGATTTCCTTTTTTTTTTTCTTTTTAACCGTAATTTTTCTCTTGAATTTTTTATGCTCTTTATTTTTTTTCTAATTTCTAACTATCTAAAAGAGCTTTGTAATTTTTTTCCCTATTTATAAAGTTTTGTGGTAATTAATGTGCATTTAATTGGACAAGACATTACCCAAATACCTTAATTTTTACCTTTTGTGTTACTTAATTTTGATTGGGCCACGACCAAATCCACCTCATTCTTAATTCCTCTTATTTTTTTCTTAATTAATTAATAATTTTCTTTAATTATTTAATCAGTTTTTAGACAATTTAAAAAATTTCGCGTATTTTTATCTACACGTAAATACATATGGGGTACATGTGAACATTCCTAATTATTATTTAGGTCATTCTATAATTTTTAGTATACATATAATCTATCTCTAGTAATTTATTAGTTATTAGATTACACTTTTCATCTTTTCGAAAATTAACAATTATTATACTTAAAATTTGAAAATTTTTATAGTATCTTATTTTATTACTTACTTTGTTAAATTCAAATTTACGAGGTCATTTTTACTAATATTTCTATCCATAATTTATAATTTAGGTCTAATCGAATCCTTTAACTGATCGCCCTAAACTTTGTGTTCTAAATTCAATCATACAATCACTTGATTTAATTTTAGAGCTTACAACGATGACCCAATCCCTTTCGTTCATTTTCTTTCCTTCCCTCATCCCAAACGTAATGTTAAGGCAGCATAAAAATGAAAAGAAATCTTTTCAAGTCACTGTGTAGGATTATGGATGGATATACTTCAAGCTACTTAAAAATACAATATTCTAGATCATTAAAAAAAAAAAAACTCAATAAGATTGCAACATATTAAATGAATAGAAGTTAAAACTTAGGTATCTTATAAAAATAAATTGCACTGATCAACTTTCTTTCTTTCGCATATAGGTTAAAAATCATTTCTTAGTAAAATTATCCAAATTTATAATTACTACTCAAAACAATTTTTGTCTCATACGACTAACTTACTTCAATCACATAATGACACCATGCTCTTCTCATTTATATCTCTTCGTGCATCATGCTCCTTCGAGTATTTTCAAAACAACTAGATATCTACTAAGTGCGTAGAACCAACCATCATCGGTTTTCTGGACAATTGACTTAATTGAAGTCGGTACTTCCAAGTTGATGTTATAATACCCTAGTGGGAAATGCATATGTAAGTCTCATAAAAGTTACAAGTTAACAAATATTTATTTATCATGTGTGTAAAAATTTTATTAGTATTTTTATATTATATGTACATACATATGGCAGGTAATACCCAATGATTTTTTTTTTCTTTAGGATTTGGATCATGTCAATTTACGTTCTCTTAGTTTGCTTCAATTTACAAATTAATAATTAAGATTATCTAAATTTTTTTAGTATACATATGAGTCATCATGACTTTATTCTCTTTCTTATAATATCAATAATTGATTATACATAAAAAAATCTTAAGAGAGTAAATTTAGCAAAATTAAAGAAAAGTAAATTAAGAGGATTAATCTCCTCCTTTTTCATGTAACTATTGTGTTCTATAATTGTATTTATAGTATTTAGGATACCATATTTTTATCTTACAACTTGTTAGCGTTGCTTTCTATTTATATATAGTTGAAATGTATTTTAATTGTCTCATTATTTTCTACGTTAAATATGCGTGTCTTATCATTATGTGTATTTTACTCGTATTTAAATTTTCCAAATACTAATAATAAAAGGGAAAAAAACTCATAAGTAAGAAAAGAATGTTAGGATTAAAAATGAGAAAAATGCAAGTAATCTCTCTAAACTTTAACTTAAGTGCGAATTGATCCCCTAAACTTTTAAAATGTGATTTTTGATCCCCATAAACTTTGATAAATTGATAAAAAAATCTCTATAAGTTGATAATAATCCTCTTAAATTTTGATTTTGGTGCACAAACGTCCCCCCTAAACTTATTAAAATGTGCTTTAAAATCTATTAAACTTTAACTATAATATAACTTTTTTAATTAAAAAAGGAAATATCCTTTATATTGTCAATTTATCAAAGTTTAAGTGGTCAAAAATCACATTTTAAAAATTCAAAAGATCAATCTGCACTTAAATCAAAGTTTATGAGGGGTCATTTGCAATTTCCCCATGAAAAATTTTAATCCTTTAAACTAAAGAATACCAAAAATAATACATGCATAAAATGATGATAAAAAATAAAATAAAGTGCAAAAGCGTACTTAAATCCATATTAGAAGACTTTTAAAATTAATTTGACATTTTTTTGTCGTCTTCTAAGTTTATCACACAAATTCCTAAGTTTTGACTCTTGTCCTTTCTAGTATGACAAAATAGAGAGAATAAAATGTATGCGTGATTTGGGGACCAAGACCATATATATATATATATAGAGAGAGAGAGAGAGAGAGAGAGAGAGAGGTTAATAGCTTATTAACCTTTTATCATTATTTCTAGCTTAGTAGATCATAAAGCTGGAAATAATATTAGGCCTCTACAGATTTTATTCTATATTTAATTTTATAGTATTAAAGTCCATAACTTTATTAGACTACTTTAATTTGAACTTTAGATTATATAACAGCTTCATTACACAATTATTATTAATAATACATATAAGCCTATATATTATTAAAATAATCCCAACAATCTCCCATTTGGGTTTTATGTGTATTCTTATAATTGTGTGTAAACCTTATGAGTACTCAAAATTTTGTCATTACTCCTGAATGCATTTCCAAATAATTCAATCCATTAATCATGTTACTAAAGGACTACAGTAGGTTTCGCCACATGCACCTTGACCAACACTTCAATGATCATATATACTAATATTATTGAATAACATGGATCAAGTACAGATGCATAGTAGGGAAATTACATGTAATGTGATCCAACAAGCATATTTTCAACTAATCCAACCTTATATTTTAGTGAGATGAGTTCAAAAGTAAATTTAACTAAAATATCTCATTATTGAAAATAGCCTTAAAATTGAAATTAAATTTAGCCATAATTGTACCATAATCTATATTAAAATAACAATATAACATTCTCACAAGAAGCACTACCATAAAATAAAAACTCTCACTAAAACTATACATCCTAAAAATATATAACAACCATATGAGCAATATGCTCATGAAAGATTTTGGGTAGCAATCCTTTACTAAGTGGATCCACAACCGTAGAGTTTGTCTCAATATGCTCTATAGACCCTTATGATTATAAACTTTTCCTTTGCGATCTGGAACTTGATGTTTATTTATTTTAACATTGTCGAGTTCTTATTGTTGTTGGAATATAATACTGCTAATTGTTGTAATATATCATGAGTGGTCTTTCAACACTACCCATAATGCACGGCCTAGTGGCAAAGTTCTACAACCATATTCCATAGTTAGATACCTCATAACATATAATAAATTTTATTGTCACAGTAGAAGAAGTTACGAATGACTGTATAGCACCCTTCCAAGAACAACTCCTTTAATAAGCAAATAGGTATAATTTGATGTAGATCTCATACTATGAGGACCCTAGGGGGAGCCTAGCAATATTGCTTAAAATTTCCATATCACATGTGTACCCATGATAAAAAAATTACCTTATAAGTCATACCTTGTACGTCAGAGCTTGCAAAACTCTAAATAGTTAATCGTTAAGGTCTTCAATTTTAGTTTATCGACTCATTGTATAATATAAATAACTATAAATATCCATTATTCCACAGTTCTTCAGAACCGTAGAGAATCGGTATCCCTTACTAAAATAGTAAAATAAGATAAATAATTCCAGAAAATTCTAAACTTACTAAAGATACTAAACTTAATTGAGATATTAGTTATTTTCCAGAGCATTCCAAATTAATAACATAAGCTTTTCATCATACTTATTCAATGGTAGCACTCTACACTTAGTTCCTGTCACTGTTCCAACTATCGATCAACCTGTAAGGAAAGGAACTGTTGGGGCGTAAGTTTACACTTAGTGAAATAACTACCCTCGTTAATACTTCATAGTAGAAATTTATTAGATGCACAAACATATGAATGTATGAATAATCAGTATATCAAAAAATGCATGTAGTGGCTTCGGAATTACATATGACTTAGAATTACATACGACTCAAAATTACGCTCTCTATAGTCGGAGTTGGAGATAATTAACCGATCTAAACCAAAATCTGGATTCTAGCCTTTGAGTTTTATATCATTTGCACTACTATGCTTAAGTAAAAACAAAACCATATATAATATACTGTCTTCCTTGAACAACAAATTATATTTTCAAAATTCCAAGTCTAGGTATATAATGGTTTACAAACATACGCCCTAAGTAGAAGCCATAAGACATAACCCCTCGTCAACGGTTAGCATCTCCAAATGCCTAGTAAGCCCGTTAGCTTAGAATAGACACTCAATATAAATAATGACATAACTAGTGCCTAATCCTGTAGGAAGTACTTCTCCTATGAGTTCCTTCCCATTTTCTATATGAAGTGACAGTCGATGTCATCTGAATGTAATTATGGGAAATGCATTATTCATTGAATTTCTTAATCATATAAGTGATTAATTAGGTTTTTCATAGTAATCAAATAATTTCATCCAATACAATCGTACGTATGAATTATTGCAAGAAATTACTATTATTAAGTGATTAACAAGCCATAGCATTCAATCATGAACTCACACACATGCATTTCCCTTGTCCCACAAGCATTCGATTTATATATGTAAGTTTAAGTGTATGTATTATATAAGCAAAATTAAGTAAAAAGTCATCAGGAATTCATTCACTCTACCATGTAGGTTAATCGAAGTAACCGAGGGTAGGTTGTCTCCGAACACTGGGTCCCCTGGACATTGCAATCATAATACTATAAGGATTTGAAATAAAACTTAGAAAACTAAGCTAAAACTCCTTAAGTTATACTCTTGACTAGTTTTCGTATTTTTCCCAGTTTGTTACTTAAAGTTCAATTACGTATAACTTTCTCATTTTAAATCCGATTTTTATGATCTTATTGTCAATCTTCATCATTTTGGAGTGTAGTTTAATGTAGTGAGGTTATATTTTCGAGATGAGGTACGCAAATCTACCCATAGGTCAGAACAGTAGCAATCCTCCTGATTTGGACTGCTTTTGGGCTTTGTTTGATTAATGGGTTTTTTGGTAACTTAGGAAATTCTTTAGTCTTAAGCTTAGGATCTCATTCTAAATACTCCTTAAGGTCAGATTTCCAACTTTGATTTACACTTCTAAGGCTAATAACAACTTCTTAGGCTTTTAAGTGGGCTTAAGTTGTTAAATAGGTTTATTTTTTGTTCAAACTAAAGTTAGTAACTTTAATAAACTTGTTTTTTGTTCAAACTAAAGTTAGTGATTTGTTAGGCTTATGGAGTCTTAAGTAGACTTCTTATGGGATTCAAAACAACCTTTCTTAATATTTTAAAGTACTATTCATAATTTTAATGAAAGTTCAACTTAGAATTATGGGCTTATTTTGAAAGTTTTAGGCTTAGTTTTGAGTTTTAAGCTTAATATACTTATTGTACTTGCCTTGATTGGTTTTTTCACTTTGTTTATTTACTTTTACCATATTTTTAAGTATCTTTTAATAAGGTTCCAGATGTAGTCGTATTGAATCCTAAGGGTTCTCGCTAGGTTTCTCAACTTCTTCCATCATTTTCTTAAGTTCGGGTGTTATGAACCTAGGTTGCTTATATTCAAATCTTAACTTGACTTTCTTTCCATGAGATGATTATTTAGCTCATACTTTACATGAAAATAATAGATCTCATACTTATCATAACTCCCATATCGTGGTTCATATCTTATAAAGTTAGTTTCGTCATGAAACTTTATGTGATGAATTTTTTTCTCTATCTAAGCCTAGATTTGAGCATGTTTAACTCAACAGAAGTGAAAAAAATATCCAAATGACTTATAAATCCTCTCATCCAGTATGCTTCCCTTTCATTCAAATTCTCATTTCAAGATTTTTTTAACTTAAAATTTTTCATTCAAAGTGTTAAACAAGTATCTCTACAAAATACTAACTTTAAATGCTCATATTTCAACTTTCATGTAAGACTTTCATAATTTTGTTTCCTAGGGTTTCATGAGTTTATTTCTTAGGGTAATCTTAGGTTTTTCATCAACTCATATATTTAAGAAATTATGGTCTCCTAATATGAATACTAAACTACTAACATAAAGAAACATTTGCTTATCCATAAAGTAAGGGTACGATGTTTGTATACTAAGTTTCTACTTAACCTTCTTGTTTTTTACTTCCTCTTCTTGCAAGCTTCTTAAGTTATCAAAGTCTTGATGTTTAAGATCGGTTTTGGGATGTTCTAAGGTTTCCAAAAATGGCTTTTGATAAGGACAAAGTGAAGGCAACAAAAGTGTTTTTGTGCCATGAGTGATGTGCATAAAGGTGGCGGCAATTCTAAGAAAAGTGGAGCTTGGTTTCTTCCTATGGTTTGTGTGTTTGAAGTGTGGAAAAGAAAATGAAGATGAGAAGAAATGGGAGAGAATGTGCCAGTTGTGGATGTGTGTATAATGCACCCATAAAGCCTCTTTTTGTTGTCTTTTATCAAGTGCATGTGCCATACATGATTAGATAATGTCAGCATTAAGGAGTAAATTGTGCTTGTGAAAGACAATGATTTAATGGTTAAATGATAAGGTATGGCCTCCCATTTCCTTTTCTTTTCAACCGGCCATATCTTGTCTTATAAGAGTATGGCCTTGTCTCCTCACTTATTTTAAAATTAGATAGATAATATGATAAGATAGCTTATCCTCATATATTATAAGTTATGGTAGGATATGTGAATGGCCTTATCGTAAGCTATTGATAAGTTATTAAGTGATAGGTAATTTTAACTCTCAAATGATAAATTATTTAATGTGATTAGTTGGTTTGCCTATCCATATGTAACATGGCTTATAATTGAAAATAAGGAGATTGTCTTATATGTAACTCTTTTAGAGTTTGGTTCTTAAATTAATTCGTAAATCATAATTTACTTCTCACGAAATTTTGAAATTTTCTAGAGTCAAATAAAATTTTTAATTATTTAAGGTCATTAGTCCTTAATGGCACTAGGGTTTAGGGTTCTAAAGAGCTTAAAGTCTATTATTTTCGTGTTCGAGTTTTTATTGACAATTGAACTTTTGAATTGAAAAACTAAGTTCGTTTTTTAAATGTAAACTTAAATTCTCAATTTAGTTGATCCTTAGAAACGTTCGAAAAGTACTCTTAGTTCATTTACAAGGCTGTTAAAAAGGTAAAGTTTACAAACATAACTTATAAGCGAAGATAAAGGAATTGTCTTATATATAATTATTTTAAGGTTTAGTTCTCAAATTAATTTGTAGGTTGTGATTTACTTCTTAAGAAATTTTAGAATTTTGTAGAATTAAATAAAATTTGTTCAAATTATCTTTTTAATTATTTATTTAAGGTCATTGCTTTATTATACAACATATATATATCATATGCTAAATTAAGAAAAGAGAAGGAAATTGCTTAGTAATATATTTATATATATATACATATTGTGGGGCTACTTAAGTGTACAAGTAAAATTAATTTTGTAAATTTATTAATTTATTCTTTTAACTAGCTTAGTTTTGTTGTTTATTATTACTTGAAATCATCCTTGATTCATTTGTTATCAATTTTATACGATTTCACAAAATTAATGATAATTTTATTGATTTATGGATTTTTAATCATTAAGATAATTTTATAAAGTTTTAAAAATTTTTACGACTCGATATTTATGATTTCTAATAAGTTTAAGTTTACATTTTTAAAAGTATGCATCTATAGGGATTAGGGTTGTCGTGCATGATTAATAGAGTCTTTCAAGTTCGTTTTAACTTTCAAGTTAAAAATTTTAATTAGTCTTCATTTATTTTTATTTTTATTTTTTTTACTTAGGAAAATATCTACGATGCTTGAGTTTAACACCATGTTTAAAAGGTTGAATTTACGAAGTCTACACATATTGTCTTATCATTTAGCAAAATCAGAATTAAGTAACCAACAATCTCCAATTAATTCGATTTCCTATATTTGAGCATGTAATACTTTGTTCTCTGTAAGTACCTCATGATTCACTTAACTACCTTCCAATTATCCATCCTTACATTGTTCAAATATCTCATTAGTATTCTAACAATGTACACAATATTTAGACATGTACATACCTATGCATACATTAAACTTTCCATAGTTGATGTAAGCCCTAAAGCTAAGCCAAGTAACCGTAGGCTTAAACTTAGAACCCAAGGTTTAGGGCAATCGGTTAATGGATCCGATCAAACCCAAATTATAAACTATTGAGAGAAATATTAGTAAAAATGACCTCGTAAACTTGAATTTAAGAAAATAAGTAATAAAATAGGAGACTATAAAATTTTCAAATTTTAAGCATAATAAGTACTAATTACCAAAAAGGCGAAAAGTGTAATCAAATAACTAATAGATTACTAAAGATAAATTATATGTATACTAAAAATTTTAGAATGATCAAAATAATAATTAGGAATGTTCACATGTACTCTACATGTATTTACGTGTAGATAAAAATACACGAAATTACCTAAATTGGCCAAAAACTAAGTAAATAATTAAGGAAAATTATAAATTAATTATGAAAAAATAAAAAAAAAAACGTGGAAAGTCAAACTCTGTAAAAGAAAAATCAACCAATTAAAATTAGACAACATAAAAGCCAAAAATCAAGGAAATTGGGTAAAGTCTTGTCTAATTAATGCATAATAATTACAAAAAATATCTATAAATAGGGAAAAAATTTTCAGAAGTCATTTGGACAGTTTAGCATTTGGGAAAAATAGGAAAACTGAAAAAATCGAGAGAAAATCCAAAAAAAAAAAGAAAAGGAAACTGTGCAAATTCGTGTAGTGAGAGAAACCCACACCTCACCACCACCTGGGACCAAGCTGCCACCACCTGGGACCAAGCTGCCACCACCACACCACTCTAGCCCCACCGTCTAGGCTGGCCGACAGCTTTGGACCAAGTTTGGACAGCCAGAAAACTTCGAACTGGTTAGTCTCTTAAATTTCCCGATTTTGAATAATTTTGTAAAATTAGTTATTTTGCCTAGAAAATTATAAAACTTGTTATTCTGAGGTTTTATTGTATGTATATTTAGGAAAAAATATTGATTTAGTTTAATTACGTCTGCAATTATGGGGTTCTTAACAAATTGCTCAAAACCGAACATGATTAGAACGGAAAATAAATAGGCTTAGGAGTGTAGTTTGGAGCTCAATTTTTTCTTGTAGGATGCTCATATGATATAGAATAGTGCTATGAAGCCATTTTTTTAAAATTAATTTTTGAAATTTTTAAGTTAATTTTTAGCCCTAAAATGATGGAAAAATTGGGTGATTTGGAGTTAATTAGGTGATTAAGATGTTAATTACTGATTTAGATATTAATTAGATGTTTAGGGATGTTAATCTCTGATGTAGAACCCTAATCCTAGCCTTTGGAGTATTAAGTATGGTTAATTTAGAAAATTAGGTAATTAATATAAGAAATTAATAATATGTGAAATTGTAAATTAATAAATCTAAAAAAATAGAATTATTTGGATAATATTATAAGAGAAATCAGAAAAATAATAAATCTAAAAATAACATTTAATTTTAAGTAAATGTCTCAAAATGTAAGATTTTCACATATCGGGAATAAATCTGATACCGCAATTAGGGTTAGTGTGTATCGAATAGTTTAGAATACCAAATTACGACCCAATAGGATATTTGGACACTCAAGCTTAATGTGATTAATTTCACATTAGGATTCGAGCATATTTAAGGCTTAGGAATCAAAATTTAAAATCTCATTTAGGATTCAAACACCGAAATAGAGTACAACGAATCAATAGGACGTAATGGGTATACACGAAAAAAATAAGTTAAAATATAACTTAGAATATGAAACCATAAATTATAAGTATTAAAAAAACCTATTTGTATTATAAGACACCCAGAGACACATCGGCTTGCAATTAAGAGATCAAGCGATCGAGCAATTCCAAGTAAGTTGGGTTATTGCTTATTGTAACAGAGTATTAGTTTTGTAGTACTCGGAGACTTAGGCTTGTGTATGATTGTAATTGTAAGTAGTTTACACATGTGTTTGATGTATCTGAATTCGTGCTGAATTTGTATTGTGAGTGATTTTGTAACTGATTGAATTGATATGAAGCTGTTTGAACACCCTAAACGGAATTTAATTTTAGTCGACCCTAATAACCGAAAATGTCATGTATTGCAACCCGTTAGGGAATCATAGGATTCTCCAACCAAATACCGACCCCTTCGAAAGGGATAACGCAGGATTGCAAAATGATCCCTTCTTCATCCTTAGTCGAACTAAGTGACAGGAGAGGAAGTTGCGGCAAGGGTGAAGTCAATGGTTCGAAGGTAGTCGCGGGAGGAGCGAGGTCTCCATTGCACAAGCCTAGGTTTGGTTGTGAGCTGCTGCATAACATGGAAACTCTTCAACCCGGATTGAAGCGGGTGAAATTTCTCTGATTTCACAACGGACCCGACTATATTGTGCAATGACACTTGATTGTTGCATTACATGAAAATAATTGTTTAATAACCCTGTTTGTGCTTGCATGCATTCATGAGTCTCCAATTCAACTTACTGAGCTGTAGTTGCTCATACCCTTATAGATCATTTTGCAGGTTCTGATTTCTGAACACTTCAAGTACTATGCCGCCCTGCAATTACCCAGAGGTTAGTTTGTTTAAAGCCAGGGGTGTGAGGATCAAGTTACTTAGTATAATGTGTAACTAGAGTGACCGTGTAATTAGGGATGAAAGACTGATAGTTAATATGTAATCTAGTGAACTGTTATATTTATGTAAAACTTTCTAGGAAGCTCTGTGGACTTATATATATAATATTGTACATGTTATTAGAAATTTGCACTATTTATCATAATTGTAGTTTAATTGTTAATCGGACTGTTTACTTCAAAGCGAGGAATTGTCGACGCCTTGTGTAGGTCATGTCTATGGTAGGTACTGTGAGGCCAATTACTATCATAAAATGATTTACATGGTAGGACTGTTGCGACTCTGCGACTTCAAGGCGTAATAGTTGAAGCATAATAGACCTTTTCTATTTCTTTGCTTTCAAGGTCATTCTAAGGTATTGACTTAGACTAAACTTGTCTCCTTTAGCAACAACGGTATTATTAGATTTATAATTTTGTATGCTAAACTTTTAAGCATATTCTTAATGTAACCCTTTTTTGACAATCTAAGAATACCTCGAGAATGATCTTGATATATTTAGATTTGTAATAGAAAAGGGGCTTCTCCAAGATCTTTCATTTCAAAGTTTTATGATAGAAGTCTCTAGGTTTCATGCAACATGCCTATATAGTTTATGGCAAGGACTATGTCATCTATATACAAAACTAAGAAAATAAACATAATCTCACTAAACTTTTGGTATACACAATCATTCACGACAATTACCTCAAAACCAAATGATATAACAACTTGATGAAATTTTCGATACCATTGGTGAGACATTTGCTTAAGTCTATAGATGGATTTTTTTAGTTCGCATACCATTTTCTTTACATCTCCTGAAACAAAGTTCTCTAATTGCATCATATAAATTATCTCGTTAATTTCACCATTGAAAAACGTAGTTTTTACACCCATCTAATGTAAATCAAGATTAAAATGAGCTACAAGTGTCATTATAACCCTTAGAGAGTCTTCCGATGAAATCAAAGAGAAAATTTTTATATAATCAATGCCTTCCTATTATATGAAGCCTTTAGCAATTAAACGTGCCTTGTACTTTTCTACATTACCTTTCATATCCCTCTTTATTTTAAATATTCGTTTACAACCAATGGGTTTTGCTCCTTCAAGCAATGCAATAAGGTCCCATACGTCATTATCTTTTATGGATTTCATTTCCTCATTCATGGCATCCATTCACTTTTGAGAATCAGAACTCTGTATAGCTTGATGGAAGTTAATTAGGTTACCTTCAATCCTTCTAATGCCATCCTTATGTTTCTGGAGAAATATAATGTAATCATCTAGAATTATACCTTTTCTCTCTCTAATGGGTGTCCTTAATGGCAAAGGTTCTTAATGCTATAGAGTTTGTTAGTCTAAAATAACTTTTTAAACTTAAACAAGAGATACCAAGAAATTTTCTTGGTCTAGAGTTGCTTCTTAAACGATGTCAGATATAAAAGTTCAATCTTAAACATCATCAATGACAATTTAAGAAAAATCAATATTCTCCTCTTCAAAAATAAAGAACTTATCCTTGTCTCCCCCTATAAACTCAACATCCTAAAAAAAATCTAGCATTAATCATCTCAAACATTGTATTCGTCGTAGGATCATGGAACTTGTAACCCTTGAACCTTTCAAACAAAGTAGCAACTAACAATCCTAAAATCCAATTTGTTTTCATGTTGCCTATAAGGTTTGGTTTCAACTGGACATCCCCAAATATGCAAGTGATTTAAAGTAGGCTTCTTGCTTATCCAAAGCTCATAAAGGGTTTTATTAACTATTTAAATATGTTACAATCCTCAATACTTCACCCCTGAGTGACTCTAGCAAGGTAGAATGATTAATCATACTCCTTATTATGTCCTTAAGCGTTTTATTTCGTCTTTCAGTAACACCATTCATGGCTAGTGAACCTAACTCTAATACCACTTGCTAAGATTAAAGATTTTAATCCTGTAAACTAAAGATCACCAGGAACAATGCATGCACAAAATTAAGGCACAAAATAAAATAAAATGGAGAAGCATACTTGAATCCATATTGGAAGACCTCTAAAATTAATTTGGCTTTTGATCCTCTAAGTCTATTACATAAATTCCTAAGTTATTCACTCTTATCCTTTTTAGTGATGGAAGGTTAGAGAGAACAAAATGTGAATGTAACTTGCAAACCATGATCACACACACATACACATATATATAGAAGTTCCTAGGTTAATTTCCTATTACCCTTTCATCATTATTGCCAGTTTAACCTATTGTTAATACCTAATCTTGGGTCGACTTGAGGCCCAACTCCAATAGAGGTCCCTCTAGGCCCACCAACGGCTAAACGACTCTGGCGAGCTCTACTCGAGCACTAATCTCATACGAAGATACACTAAGGACTTGGCCTACGAGCACCTTGCTGCCAAGTACTCAGCTAATCACCCTAGTGAGCTCAAACTACGAGGGTCCCCTCCTTCTTCAAGCCCAAGCATACCTTGCGAGAACTCCTTAGCCCTAACAAGCTCTCCCTTGAAGTCTAGCCTACAGCCTACAGTTCACCCCCGACTACTTTCTTTGCCTCTCTGGGAATATTTGTCTCTAGTGTCCACTCCTATTCTTGACTCATTAATTACAGCTTGACATCTATGGTACATTCGATACACCTGACATGCTCTAAAGATGTCAAATCTACAGATTACAAACATGACCTTCTAGCATGGTCATGACCAACCAGCTCCTAGAGCTACTTTGTCAGCTCCCAGAGCTACCTTGTCAGCTCCCTAGTACATATCCCTTACCAGTAACAAATACAAACGAACCCTAAGCCAACACTTATCTTTGGTTGTTGTACTCCTTACACTATAAATAGTGTAAGGAGCCAACAAGGAAAAGGATTCACATCTTTGACACTCTATACTGCTCTCAACACACACAAGATTCTTATTTGAGCACCTTCCCTGAGGACTCAGAGTGCTCGAGTAGTTCCCTAGTCCCTTTTCTCTTATTCCTCCTTATTGACCTAAGTATCAGAAGGCCTTCATGGACACATTTCTAAGGGGCTTTTTATAGGTAAGCTTAGAGCTAGGAGTTCAATCTAATCCAAAGAATCAAAGTCCGACTCCATTTATCAGTTATATTCGATGCATCCACAATCAATACTTATCATAAAATTGAAATAATATTTTGATCTTTACACTTATTATTCCTTACTTAATTTAAATACATCAAAGTCCATAACTTTATTAAACCATTTAATTTTGACTTTATATTATATGATATCCTTATCATATAGTTATTATTAATAACACCTATATGCTCATATATTATCAAAATAATCCCAACAAAGAAATCTAATAGGTAAGACCATTCATAAATGCAATTTATTAGCAAGACTTAGATTGACCCTTATGGTACAAATGCTGTCTTTTTACTTAAATTAACTAGTTGTGATCTTGCTCTTCTTATCTTGAGCACATAAGTTGTTAGGAAGCTTTAAATAGGATAGAATCTACTAAATGGTACTGTACTGTTAGAAAGTATCATACTAACCACTAAACTCTTACTTTGATCATTAAAACTGCCAAACTTTTCAAGAAAGTGCGATCATACCACTCTGATAACTTTCCAATCATATAAAAATCGAAAACCCAATATGGCATTTATGACTTACTTGTATGTCATCCTACATATAAAGATATTAAAAAAGTTCCTTTCTCTCCAAAACCTAAATTATTATAGAAATGAAACATTTTTATCTACTAAAAACCCTATAATTCAGTTACGAGGGCAAAAAAAAAAAATAACACAACTTTGACAAGTGTTCACACGTTCTCATTTGAAAGACTTTTATCAATGTTATGAATAAGTCTTCTTCTCCGCCTTCTTATTTGATCCTATAACTTTAAGAATGGTATGTCATGATTTATATTTTGTTTCTTTTTTAACAAAACCATAATAATCACATATAATATCTTTAATTTCAATTTTTTTAGTGCATAAACATTTGAAAGCAAAGAATTTTGATTGATGTTCATAGCTCCAATAAAGAGGATTTGCAATGCGAATCCACCTCAATTTGATATGATGTTCTCTTTGAGCTTTGAAAAACCACACTTGACTTATTTTTTTAAAGAACTAATGTCTGTTCATTTCATGGCATTTTATAACTATATGATACTTCTTTTAATTTACAATAGAGGGTCTAAAGAATGTTGGTAAATTATTATTATGTATGGTGAAATATAGAAAAGAAAGCATTAAAAGGAAAAGCAAAAAACATCTATGAACTATGCAAAAAAAAAAAAAACTCTTTTTCTTTAAATAATTTGGCTTTTAAAGGGAAATAAATAGATATTTAATTGTAGCCATTTTATAATATTTTCTAAAAGTACAATCACACCGGTCATCCGGTGGATTTTATCCATTTTAAATATAAATAAATCATCAGAATCGTTGGTATTCAACTTGCAAGCGCGTCTGATAAACAAAAACAATGATTTTTTTTTTTCACTTTCGTGCCTATAAGAATTAAGATCTCCGAATAAATAATATAATCTGACTGGTGAGCATTAATTTACTTTCTTACAATCTGGTCGTCGCACAATCGGGTTGACATGGACTTTGACCCTCTTCGGTGAGACATTCCTTCAACCATCTTAGACCCCACCAATCGCAAATTTTCAATTTCGACAATCCTTAAATATTTGAAAGACATAAGGTTGAAATTTAAAAGTTATTTTCTTTGCTTGTCCTTTTCCGCTACGACCCCTTCTGATTTTTTTTTTTTTTTTTTTTTTTTTTTGGTTTCCTCCTTTTGCCCCTTACCGGTTGATGTGGCACAAGAATCATGTGAACTCTAAAAAGTGAATCCATTCAAACCAAATAGTCTTCATAAAATTCTTTACATTCAACATTTTTTTAGTTAAAGCTTTGGATTTATTTGTGTAACATAGAGAAAATTAAATCAATTTATTATAATAGTTCTATTGAGTAGAGCAAAAATAAAATTATATGAAGAGTCAAGTGATAAGATATATCTTTGAGTGAAAGTTATAATTGTATCTCCAATCAGTGATGCAAAAAGATGGAAGATATAAACAAGGATACGATGCTTTGCATCGAATGCTAGATGGTAGACCATGTACATGAGCAAAGAATAGCATAATTGAGAGAGTTGAGATGGATGTCCGGATACAAAACAATGGATAAAATATGAAATGAATTAATTAATTCCAGATATAGTTGGAGTAGCATCCAATGATGAAATAATAAGAAAAGCATCATTAGGATGTTTAGCCACATGTAATGACACGCTTTAACGATATTTCTTAGGTGTTACGACATTCGGATTCTATCTAAAAGAATTAGAGTAGGGAATATTAAAAATAAATAAATAAAAAAAAAGATATTGAAAGAAACATATGAAAACGTTACGAAATATGTAGACATCACAATGTATATGGCTAGTACAAGTACAATCATGAAATCGGATCCACATGGTAGCTTCCCTTTAATAAGAATATGGCTTGAATTGTTTTTATTGTATACTTGGACTCAATATTTTATCTTGCTCGCCTAATTTTAAATTGAAATAATATAATCTATATATTAAGCCAAAATTTCCTATTTCACTCCACACCATACGATATACATATATATATATATATAATTAATTAATTAATTTTTCTATAGAACACACGTAAGTACCAAAGATTGTGGGAATGGTGGTAATTTTTCTTTTAGCAATAAATAACTCTACATTGCATTAATCCATTACAAAACCAAAATTATTGAACTTACATATTTATTGTAAGGCACAGATCCAAAGGGGGCTCTGAAGGGCCGCTCCCCCCTTCCCACACCAACACTTGACAAAAATTAATTATTAAAATTGTTTAAGAAAAAGATAAAATAGGTGTTATATTTATATTTTAAAAAGTAATTATATAATGATAGATTTGGCTAAGTAGCTAATGGTCTATCCACTATAAAGGGGAATGAAATTAGAATTTTTAAGAAATATAATAAGGATGTAATAACTATTACTTTATTTAGTTGAATTTATAAATAATTTAAAAATAAATCGTAATAGAACATTAACAACTAAATTATCTTCAATCCATCTTTTTTTCTCAATCAATCCCAATGGCAGTAACGACAGTGGTGATGATAAGCGACAATGGTAGCTATGGAGGTGGCGATAGTGATAACAATGACAATGGTCGATAGTGAGAACTTTAGGTTGATAATGGTGGTGGTGATAATGGGTAACGACAGTAATAGTAGTAGGTAGTGACAGTAATGATAGTAGCAATGGTAGAGGTAACAACGATGATAGTAGTGGTAATAATGGTGGTGGTGCCGATGGCAGTAATGATAGCAATGATAATGGTGGTCGTGGTTAATGGCGATTATGGCAGTCGATGATAACAACGATGGTAGTGATCGATGATTACAGGATAGTGCTGGTGGTTATTAAATTAGAATGAGGTCATTTTTAGGAAAAATATAAAATTTTGCAAGTAATTGTAATTCATTGGTTGAAGTAAGAAATCCCTACTCCTATGTAATTTTAATTCGGTGATATAAAACAAAGTAAACATCGTAATAAGAAATAGGAGATGAATGAAATTCTAATTCCCTTCATGTGAACGAGGGATAAGTGTATTCCTTATATGACCTTGAGTTTAATTCCAATTAGAAACATTACTTCCAAGTTATATTTATTATTTTTCTTTTAATAAATGGTTTTCATTTTTTTTTTCAATATAACTAATGAAATGGAGTTTCATTTATAAAAAGATTAATAGATAATAAAAATTTTAATTATGATAACACGTGGATATCTTTTGTGAGTAATTTTAATATTAAGTTAATAAGGTAACTCACGCCCTACTAATTGCATGATTTTAGCTAACCATACTGTGAAAATAAGGGAAAAACACCTTTTGGTAATAGAACCTTTTGATTTTCTCTCGGCTATGAACAGATGGGAATCAAACCCGATCGAGTTGGAATATTGCAAAGGACCGATGTAGACTACGCACGTAATTTTTGTAGCCCACAACATACGCATATGCAAGGTTTGATTATACTTGGCCTAACCTAGTAAGAATTAGAATGACCAGGTTAGTCAAAGTTTTATACCAATTAAGCAAAGTCTAAATTTAGTCTCATCAGGAGGTTAACATGTAGAAAATTTCCATCTCAACAAGTTTGTTGAATTTGGAATGTCCACTCACTGCTGTTTCCCTTTTAAACATCTTTCTAAAATCCAAAATGCTCTCTGATGCAACAATCCACTACATCCCAATTCCCATGTATTATTTACACATTATCAACTAATTATTACAAAAGGAGTAAGAGCATGGAAACTTTTGTCGTTTCTTCTACTTAAAACCTAGCTGGAAACCATAGCTTCTTCCATAAATTTTCCTTTAAACTCATGTATAAATGCAAATGATGATAGACAAAAGAATATTCTTAGTATAGGAGCTATACATGACATCATTAACTATTATAAATATCGGATTGGGCATACAATATAATGAGCATTAATATTAATATTGAATCTAACCATTGTAATGCTTACAGGGAAATATAGCAGATGAAATTGAGGTGGGTCTTCCATTCACTTGCTAATATATAAGAAATTGGAGACCATTAACGAGATGATTATACTACTCACGAGTTCTATTTCACTATATGCTAAAAAGTCAATGGAAAATATGATAAATCCTATTTATTTTTCAAGTGTGAAGCATGTGTCTATTATTTAAAAAACCTATATATAAATATGAATTAGATAAAACATATTATATAAATAGAAAACCTTAAAACACTTTTGAAAAAATGTCACATTGGAAATAATAAAAACGTTACATTTCATAAATACGATTAAATATTTTGTTTATCATAGTTATCTCTCATTTACTAAATACGATATATATTAATTATATATATGTCACATCTCTTAAATGTGATATAGGTTATTTAAGAGATGCGATATCTATAATTGAATATATATGGTATTTTTAAAATATGTGGTATCTTACGAATGCGAAATAGATCTAATAAATAGGTAATATTTTTATATAATTAATAAGTATGTAATATTTATTACATAGTACACAAGTGAAATTCTCTAAATGTATGGAGATAAGTATATAGTGTATGAGTATGTGCCATAATGACCTCATCCATGCATCATTTAGAGGTATTATATGCAATATTTCATATTTATCTTTTGGGTGTCGGAAATTAAATAAGAAAAAGTGGTGGTGATGACCCTACAAGCTGTAAGAGCGCCTAAGAGTTTGCTTAAGGTTTCATCATTGAAATATGAAGAAGAGGAATTGTAAGGGACCCCTCCTACTTGTAATGTGTGTCTTTTTGCTTTCTTCTTCTCATGATTCATACTCCGTTTACATACGGCACAATGTGACCTTGATCAGAACGTTCATTACGAAGATGGAGAAAAGGAGAAAGTGGCAATTTATCGGGTAAATCATATTGATATCTCGTGGAAAGTAACAAAATGATAAAACTATTCTGAATATAAAATATGCAAAATTGCACAATCTATCAAAGTTGCTAGATGCGTGATTTTTCTTCTTCCTTTTCTCCGACTACTGCATCTATCAATTGAGAGATAAGGTATCAAATTTAATCTATTTCGTTAAGAATTAGCATTTATACTTATTGAGGCCTGCAGCCATGATGAGATTAAAATAATATATTTATAAATAGTTAGACTAATGAAGTGAGCCAATATTATTAAAAAAGAAACGGAGATACAATATTGCTTTTTTTTTTTTCTTTTCGAATTTCGGTTATCTAGTTATTTCAACTTTTCCAGGGCTGTGAGAATAATGTACAGTAATTATTGTATCAAAATCATTGGTATTAGTTGGCATCTGTGCGTTCTTTTCTTTTCTTTTTCTTTTGTTTTTTCTTTTTGGCTTTTCTCTTTTTATGGAGGGACAATTTCTTTTTGTATTCATGCCTTTGCGGTAATGGAATGGAATTGTAATTATTTAAACATACGACTAATGAGCGTAACATGCGGCGAGGAAGATATTTTAAAAGGAAAAGAAACGAGAAAAAACAAATTAGAAAGAGCTTTTTTTCTTATTATGGAAAAATGCATTACTTTTGAGTCAATGAAAACATATACATATATTACAACATAATATAATATAAGAACAATAGTCACTCCTAGTTTAAGTTGTAGAAGGCAGCGAGTGAAGGTACAAGAAGAGAAAAACTATTTAAATTATTTTTAACTAATATTATCAGAATCATGCACACAATGTGTATGTTTAGAAAAATAAAATATAAATAATATAATAAGAATATGATAGTATTTATAATATAAAATAAAATATATATATTTTATGTAGTCAAATTAGTAAAAATTAAAAATAAAATACATTTTTTAAAAACTACTTAATATATAATATAGATGATAATTAAATATATTTGATTAACTTTCTTAATGTATGGATCAAATTTAATAACTTGCCAAAACAAAATAGATTTATAAGATACTAAGATAAATAAATATGTTAAAAGGTAAAAATATCAAATTTAGTAACTATAAATAGTTATTAAAACCTTTTAGCTTTAATAATATAAATAAAAAAATTCCCAAACAATCAACTTACTTACCTTCATACTTGGCTCGATTTTCGTCGAATAGAAAGTAGAGACGGGAATTTCAACATCGTTTGCAATTTCTAAAAATCGAAGAACCCGATCTCATCCATTCTAGCGCCAATCTAACAAGGGGGTATAGTATAAACTAATAGAGAAATGAGAGTTGGTATACATCTATACAAACTATAATAATTACCACGAGAAAAATGGGAGTCGGAATGTTGATATCTGCTATAAGTTCATAACAAAATCATTTATCCGAATCTGACCATTTAAGCAATGGAAACCAACATTTTAGATTTTCATGGGAGACTAAATTCACCTCCTTTCTTTTACATGTACTTTGATCTGTTCTCTCTAAAATCAAACATTTTTAACCATAAAATTTTAGAAAGTGCTTTTTAATCTCGAAAAAAAATTCCATCTATAATACACATTGTGTGTAAGTACATATGGTATATAACTACCAATTATATTTAAACGTATGATAATATGTATAATAGATTTTTACGTAATCATACACCATTAATCCACTTATTCGAATTCCATTGATAGTTATATATTATGTATACTTTCATATAATACCTATTACCCATTAATATCTGTTTGATCTCTTAATATCCGTTTAGCCTCTTAAAAGTAATATAAAAAGGCAGCAAATTAAAGGATTCAAATTATGAGCTCAACTTTGAAAACTTAAGCTATCCAAATCAATCAAGTAGAATTTTGAACTTGAATTGGATTCAAAATAATACCAAGCAAATCAAGTTTGATTCAAATAAACTCATTTGGGATCGAATTATTTAAGATATCCTTTTTTTTAAATAAGAATAATTATAATATCTAACTCGACTTAATCTACGTAACATTTTAAAAATTTGATTTAACTTATGAGTTAATTGAGTTAAATATTATAAAACGTAAACTTGACTAAATAAACTACTCCAAATAACTTGAGTTTGAGTGAATTAAAATTTTAATTCTTTTCTTTTATTTTATTTTTACTTTTTTCTTTTTATGGAGGGACGATTTCTTGCCTTTCCTGTAATGGAATGGAATCATAATTATTTAAACATACGACTAATGAGCGTAACATGCGGCCAGGAAGAAATTTTAAAAGGAAAACCAAATTAGAAAGAGCTCTTTTTTCCTACTAGGGAAGAATGCATTGCTTTTGAGTCAATGAAAGCACACTAACACATACATATAATATAGACTATTATAATTACCATGAGAAAAATGAGAGTTGGTACGTTGATATCTGCTATGAGTTGATGACAAGATCATATATCCGAATTTGATTATTTATGCAATGGGAACCAACGTTTTACTTGTTTGGGTAAATTGTAAATTCCCTTTTTATCTTTACTTTACATGCACTTTGATCCCTTATCTTCAAAATCAGGCACTTTTAACCATAATTTTTTTAAAAGTACTTCTTAATCTCCGTATTTCTGTCTCCTAATATCCATTTGGCCTCTTAAAAGTAATATAAAAAGGCATCAAATTAAAGGATTCAAATTATAAGCTTAACTCAAAATTTGAAAACTTGAGCTGGATCCAAATCCATCAAGTAGAATTTTGAACTTGAATTAAATTTGAAATAACATTACGTAACCTCACATTGATTTGATTAAACTCATATAGGATTGATTTATCTAAGATATTCTTTTCATTTAATCAGAATAATTGTATTAGTTTATCATAGCCCAAATACGTAATCATAAAACGAAAATTCATGTTCCTACTTTAGACCAGACTCTTCAGCCTTGAGAAGGGTAATGCTTTACAAAAACAAAGCCCAAGAAAATGGACCAAGCCCATGAGATATTATACATAACACCTCATTTTGAAGCCTCATTCTCAGCGACGAGTAAATGAGCTGAGGAAATTTTCGATATTCCACGGCTACAGTCCTAACTTTGTCGAGCTCCGTCCAGCCTTTTTATCTCACTATTAACTTAAATTTTTTCAAATATGGATCGTTAAATTTACAATTAGTTTAATGATTTAAATTTAAAATATTATAAATTATTTTTACTATTGAATTCACAATTATTTTGACAGAATTGATTCATCACCATTAACCTAAATTCTTTTAAATTTGGACCGTTTAATTCATAATTAGTTCAATGATCTAAATTTAAATGATTACAAATTAAAAGTAGAATAAAAGTCTAAACTGCTCCCATAGAAAATAAGAATGGGAACGTAGAAAAATTCTTTAACAAAATCCATATTTAAAGGAAAGAAAAAATTTTCTATATTTGTTATCATAGAAACCTTATAAACGTCAAATATTATCTTACTTATCTTAAGAGGCTAAAGTTACTTTTAGGAACAAATGTAGAGTTGCATGATGGGGAAGCCAAATTTATTTAAATCAAATCAATATTAGAATTCTTTGTACGAATGCTTATTATTAAAATTATATTACATCTTATTATATATATATATATATATATGAAAGGATTTCATTAATTACTACACCAATTATATTTTTTAAAACTTTATAGCATAATTTTTTTTTTTTTTAGGAAATGATTAGGGATGTTCGGTACACTTCGTACTTTTTTCCTTTTCATTATGGCATATATACTAATTTAAATTTAATTATTAATTTATAAAAAAATAAAATTAGTATGAAACTTGTGTAATTTTATCTTTTTTTTAGTACCATCATTTTATGTAGAGCTTTAAGTGATTTGACCGTTGAAATCGCCATAACATCTGCCCATAGAAAACATGTCCATTCAGTGTATGTATATGTATGTATGTATGTATAAATATAACATAAAAATATTAATAAAAAGTTTTAGTAGAATATATAGTTTAAACAATTAACAAATTATTTTTACACATATTCTATATATCAAAGTTTTAGTTTATTAATAATGTATATATAACTACTACCATATAATACATCCACATCTAAAAGTTCAAATTACGAATTGTTTACATTAAGTATCAACTATCTACTAAAGAATTTTTAAATATTTATGTTCTATATCTTTAGACAAATAAAGAGAACACTTTTAGAGAGAGATAAGATAGGGTAGAGGCCTGAAGTTTTCAAAGCATTGCTCAAGGAAACTATGAAATGAGCAAAACAATGGATTTTAAATTACAAGTTTTGTTGATAAGGCCTGTTAGATTTAAACTCCTCAGGTTTATGCTGACTTGATTAAGCTTACGGCTTAGACCATGCCTCTGTAGACTTGGCCTCCTTATCCTTATGGTTAATCTTAACTTAGGCCCATTATACAGCTTACCCAGCTACAATAGTTACCAATAGCTAAAAGATTATAGATAAAGCTAAGTAACCAAGTTAACAATCACCTTCTACATTTATAGACCATGTTAAACCTTGTAACTCCACTATACTTTTGCCCGCTAATTCCTCTCCAACCGTCGACTCCACACTTCTATAAATACAAAACTATCACTCGATGGTAAACTACTTGATACTTTGTGTATTAGAGTCTTCTCTTTACATTTGAGTGCTCTTACTATCTCCATACACCCAACTAACTTAAGCATTGGAGTTATTACACTAGATAACATCACAATGCCCCTCATTGTTCTTTGTTTTATAAGCTTACACAATAACACAAACCCCAATCACAATCAATCTCTATTAGCAAAAACCCAAAGATAACATTTGACACCGTTTGTGAGAACTAGATCCAACCTCTTACCCAAACGCACATTAAACACTCTCCCAAACACCACCCTCAATTGCCAGCACATCTTGCATCGACAACCTTAAGAACAACTAGTTTATGAACAACTAACCTACCATTAATCAGCCTCCAACTAAAGAAACACTTGAATAGTGTTTGGAGCGCGTGGAGCGCCTATTTGAGGAGTTTGCTACCCAAAACAAGTTGTTCTATGCTCATCTTGAGGATGTTGAAAGGCATAGCAGGCAAACTCACCTAACTGAGGCTTCCAATATCTGCATTAGGTACAACAATCAACAAAATAGGAAAGTGGTTGGGATCAACTACTCGATCCCCTAGTGCGAGAACAACAGGTACAGTCTGCGATCACTTACAACCATGCCCTAACTAGCAGTGAGTAGGTAACCAACTCTCATGGAGTATCAATACACTCTACAGTGTACTAAGCTCACCCAATAGACAATGCCAACATCACCCAATAGACAAAGCCAACCTCAATGAGCTTTGCACTATCGTAAGAAAGCTCTCCAAGTAGTAGGAGAGTAAGGCAATTGACAATGTGATATGAGGCAAGTGCACCTATCAGTTTTAATATAGCGGATGTGAGTCCGAGTCGATCCCTCAGAGATTTTGAGTACTAATATTAACTTTAGCTTTATTATCTAACCGAAAAATTGTGAAAGTTTGAATTAAATTAAAAATACTGAAATTAACAACTAAACTACTTATGAGACTTAATTACGCAAATTAGAAAGCAATAAATTACGGACGACTTCAAGTATGCAATAATGTATTTAGGAATTATTTCCCCTAGTGTTTAACATGTAACCTTTTTAAAACATATCCAATTCAATTTCTATTATTCTTGACCGGAGGGATTCACAATTAAAGCTAATATCTTTCTCAAGCATATTAATCCTAATCCTAAATTATTTACCGGAATCTCTTCACTTAGTAATATAATTTAGAATTGCATTAGCGTGTAATGAATTCCCATGCAAACAATCAACTTTCCGGAAGAAACATGTATCTTATCTCTAAGTATACATGTAATTCTCTTCAATTATGCCTAGATCTAATTACACATGCAATTTCTCAATTAACATGCATAATATCATATATTGACACTCTAGAATTATCGATCCATAATTAACGACATAATTGAATCAAGAAAAGGTAGAAACTTTATTGAAATTATAATTCAATCCAAGGGTTACATGAAACCCTAGGTTCCATAATCCTAAATACTCTAATTCTAAGCTATTATAACGAATCTAAAAACGAGTTTCATAAAAAACGTAAAATAAAGCATAAAAACCCCTCTTGATTTGATGAACGATCTTTCAAATCTTGAAATCGATGTCGTTCTTGCTTCTTGATTAATGTTCTTCTCAAATCTCCCCTCGTCTCTTGTGTCTCTTGTTTCTGTAATGTCTCTTCTTGTTTCTTTTGAAACCCTAATATGTCTTTTTATAGTGTATCAAAAAGATTTTGTTTTCGTCACCCGACATGGCCTGGGACACGACCGTGTCCCCAGGTCGTGTAACTTTCTGCACTTAGGCAAATTTTCTGCATAACTTCAAAAATTCATAACTTCTTCGTTTGAACTCGAAATTGAGTGAAACTTGATTCCTTTTCTTTGTTTTCGAGCCTAGAACGCGTTTAAACCCTGAAATCAACATTTTACTCAATTAAGTATCAATTTCTTTAAAGAAAACCAAAAATGTACAGAAAAATACTATAAAATCACCCTATAAAATATGTTTAAAATTAGAGTTATCAAATTTCCCCACACTTGAGCATTTGCTTATCCTCAAGTAAATAAATCAAAACAAAACTTTCGGGACAAGAAACACTAAACAAAATTTATCACTATTTAGGAAACCTATGAACGAATACACTTGACCCGAAGAAAGGTAAGAAAATTATTCTCAATCAACTTGCAATAATAAAGTCAACCAATTTCATCTGACCATATTCGAATGCTCCAACAATACTTAATACTAGAGTTCACTAGTTAATTTATAAAAATCAAAATTTACTCAAGACATTTAACCAAGGATTCTTAAACTAAAAATTAGATTTAACATCTCGCCAACCAAGAAAGAGTCATAAAAATTTTGTCCATTTGACTAAAGTGTATACAATTCTCTCTTCCATCTCACCAAGCACCATAATCTAAAACAAACACATTTTACATCTACTCTTCCTCTGATCATCCCCCTAGTTCATGCTTTTGTTGAGAGGTCTTTTTAAATTAACCTTATTTAAGTACAATTGTGTTGGTAGCGGGAAAGAATCTCGCTCTTCTGACGGACTAAGACCGATCCATACCAACTTATTCCTTATATTGATAGCGGGAAAGAACCTTGCTCTTCTGACGGACCAAGGCCGATCCATATCAATTTTTTTTTTTCATTTGAATTGGCATTGAGACTCAATCTCGTTCTTCTGATGGACCAAGACGAATCCTTACCAATTTTTTCTATTCTTACACTTGTTATTACTTTTGACCTCCAATCATTGTGATTTTTCAGGGGTTTCTCAAAAGAAGAATTTCATTTGTTTGTTTGCTAAAAATTATAGGACTCTTAAAAATTTCTAAGATAAGGGTATACATAAAAGTAAATTTAAAAATAACCATGACTAACTCTCAACTAGTGATGTTGCTCCAATTTCAAGTCTTAAAATCCGAAGCTAAATAACTCGTAAATTTGCCTTCCACAAATTTGACTAATCAATTCTAGTAAAGTATAATAAGATCAATAATAATCAAGATGAAACAGTTAATTTGGCTTAATACCAGTTAATCACCTATTGCAAGTTAACTTAAAAATTAATTGGGTCAAATGTGAATAATTGGTCTCCTAAACAGTAATAAATTCATATATATCCCATCCCCACACTTAATAATGTACATTGTCCTCAATGTACGACTAAAAATCATAACAGCACAAAAAAGCAGCATAGGGAAAAAGAAAACATATGTACTGAAAAGAAAACTAATACTTCCCTGCTGTCGAACAGAAGCGCAAAATGAAGAAGCATCATCATCGTCATCACTGGCCTCGACATCCTCATCACATTCGCCAGCCTAATCATGAGGAAGAGAGAGCAAAATTAAGTAGGAAACTTACTTGGATCAAAATGCGGAATGTAAGAATTGTGGAGAGAAGAGGGAGAATAAGAGAGAATATGAGAGAGAAATGTTTGATTGGGAGTGTGTGAGAGGGTGTATTTAATTTAAATAAAACCGGCCATATGCAAAATCGTGTTATTTTGGGCGACACGGGTTGGGACACGACCGTATCCTTTGCCCGTGTAACTTACTGTGCGAATTGCGTGGAGTCTGGTCGGACACAGGCTGGGACACGACCGTGTCCCATGCCCGTGTAACTTACTGCATGCGGGTGATTTTTCTGGGCGCACACGGGCTGGGGACACGACTATGTCCCACGCCCGTGTAACTCTCTGTGGGCGGGAGATTTCACTGGGCGCACACAGGCTGGGGACACGATCGTGTCCCTCACCCGTGTAACTATTTTTTTTATTTTTTTATTTTTTATAAAAATAAAGGAAACTTAGAAATAATAAAATTAAAGAGAGAATGAAAAATGAAAGCTAAGAGAGGAAAGAATTATGACGAAAAAAATGAAAGCAAAAGAAAAAAAAAAGGAACGCAAAGTTAGATTAAACGAAAAATAAAATAAAGAAAACTTAAAGAACTAAAGCATAAATAGAGTTAGACATGGGTTACCTCCCAAGAAGCGCTTTAGTTAACGTCGATAGCTCGACGGGATACGTCTTTAGCTCGACGGGATACGTCTTCTCACGTTCGTTCCGTCGGATGGAGATAAAACTCCTCCCGGCCAACATGCTCCAAGTTTCGACTCAAGTATAATTTCAATCGTTGTCCGTTTACCTTAAATGTGCCCTTCTCCGGGTGTGTAACTTCAACAGTCCCATACGGGAAAACTCGGATAATTGTGAATGGTCCAGACCACCTGGATTTTAACTTACCTGGGAATAAACAAAGGTAGAAATTATACAAAAGAACATGATCACCTTCTTTAAATTGTCGACCTTGTTTGATACGCTGATCATGATACTTTTTGGCCCTTTCTTTGTATAATTTAGAGTTCTCATATGCATTTGCTCGCCATTCTTCTAGCTCGTTCAATTGAAGCTTCTTATGAGAACCTGCACGCTCAAGATCAACATTAGCACGCTTAATCGCCCAATAAGCCTTATGCTCTATCTCTACCGGCAAATGACAAGCTTTGCCATATACAAGTCAGTAGGGTGTGGTACCAAGTGGTGTTTTGTAGGCGGTTCTATATGCCCATAGAGCATCATCCAACTTTTTTGACCAATCTTTCCTATGATACTCTACAGTTTTTTCAAGAATTTGCTTAAGATCGCGATTGGCAACTTCCACTTGGCCACTACTTTGGGGGTGGTATGGGGTGGCTATCCTATTTGTAACGCCATAATGTTTCAATACTTGGTCGAGTTGAGCATTGCAAAAGTATGTTACCCTATCACTTATAATTGATCTAGGGGTGCCAAATCGAGAAAATAGGCCTTTCAAAATTTTTTTTACTACCCTAGCATCATTAGTAGGTAAGGCTTTAGCTTCCACCCACTTAGAGACATAGTCTATGGCTACTAGGATATATTTGTTTCCATTTGAATTCGGAAAAGGGCCTATGAAATCGATTCCCCACACATCGAATACCTCAACCTCGATGATGGGGTTTTGTGACATTTCATCCCTACGGGATATATTTCCCACTCGTTGGCAACGATCACAACTCTCAACATATCTCTAGGCATCTTTGAATAGGGTAAGCCAATAAAATCCTGCCTCTATGACCTTATGAGCTGTCCTATTGGCACTATGATGCCCACCCGTGGGCCCCAAATGACAGTGGCTCAAAATTCGCCAACCCTCGAGGTATGGTACACACCTTCGAATGACATGATCTGCACATACTTTAAAAAGGTAAGGATCATCCCAAAAATAATATTTCACATCAGAAAAGAATTTCTTCTTTTGTTAGTGTTGAAGTCCCTTCGGTATGATCCTAGCAGCTAAAAAATTAGCAATATCTGCAAACCAAGGAATTTCCATATCACTTACCTGGGCGATGGCATAGAGTCGCTCCTCAGGGAATTCATCCTTGATCTCGTTCTCGTCGAGCGATTCCAAGTTTGGATTCTCCAATCGGGATAGGTGATCTGCTGCTAAATTCTCAGCTCCTTTTTTATCTTTGATCTTTACATCAAACTCTTGCAGCAACAAGATCCACCTAATCAATCTTGGTTTTGCATCTGGCTTTGCTAACAAGTACCTAAGGGCAAAATGATCAGTATAAACAATCACCTTAGATAGAAGCAAATAAGAGCGAAATTTATCAAAGGCAAAAACAACGGCTAGCAACTCTTTTTCTGTAGTAGTGTAGTTCTCCTAAGCATTTGTAAGAGTTTTGCTAGCATAGTGAATTGGTTGAAAGTGCTTGTCTCGCCTTTGCCCCAGTACTACCCCGACTGCGTGATCTTGCAACACACATAAGCTCAAAAGGGAGAGCCCAATCAGGTACTACCATGATTGGAGCATTGGTAAGTTTCTCTTTAAGGATATTGAAAGCTTTCAAACACTCCTGAGAGAAAACATAAGGCACATCTTTCTCTAAAAGCTTAGTCAAAGGGCGGGCAATTTTCGAGAAATCCTTGATAAATCGCCTGTAAAACCCTGCATGTCCTAGAAAACTTCTTATGGCCTTAACCGAAGTTGGAGATGGGAGTCTTGCAATCGCATCCACTTTGGCAGTATCTACCTCAATTCCTCGATAGGAGATCTTATGGCCCAGCACAATACCTTCTTGTACCATGAAATGGCACTTTTCTCAGTTGAGGACAAGGTTGGTTTCTTCACACCTAGTAAGTACCCTGTCCAAATTATCCAAACAAAGGTCAAACGAATTGCCAAAAACTGAAAAATCATCCATAAATACCTCCATTATGTCCTCAATCAAATCATCAAAAATAGCTAACATGCATCGCTAGAATGTAGCCGATGCATTACAAAGACCAAAAGGCATTCTGCGATAAGCAAAAGTGCCATAAAGACAAGTGAAAGTGGCCTTTTCTTGATCTTCCGGTGCAATAGGTATCTGAAAATAACCAGATAAGTCATCAAGAAAACAATAAAACATATGTCCAGCTAATCATTCTATCATTTGATCAATAAAAGGTAAAGGGAAATGGTCTTTTTGTGTAGCATCGTTTAACTTTCGATAATCGATACATACACGCCAACCTGTTACCGTTCTCATTGGGATCAATTCATTCTTTTCATTGGGGAGTACTGTCATCCCACTCTTTTTTGGAACTACTTGCACTGGACTTACCCATGAACTATCAGAGATAGGATATATCATACCTGCATCAAGGAGTTTGATAACTTCCTTTTTGACTACCTCTTTCATGTTTGGATTCAAACGTCTCTGGGGTTGCACAACCGACTTGTAGTTTTCTTCCATTAAAATCTTATGAGTGCAAAAGGAGGGGTTGATACCTCGAATATCGGATATTTTCCAAGTAATGGCCCTCTTATGCTCCTTGAGTACTTTCAGCAACCTTTCTTTCTGTTCTTTTTCTAAATTGGATCCTATAATTACCGGTAATTTGGAATCCTTCTCTAAGAAGGCATATTCCAAATAGTCAGGTAATTGTTTTAGCTCCAATACTGGTGGCTCCTCAATCGAAGGTTTTAATTGTGCTTCCTTCCTCTTTTCAATCTCTTCAAATCCTTTCTCCACAGAGATAGGTTTATTTGCCTCCAGTTGGACTATCACCTCGGATTTAACAGGATCTTCCGAAGCTTCCTCCATGCCTAATTGCAAGCAACTCTCCAACGGATCCTTAAGAAAAACTTCCTGCATATAACTTGAAACAAAAGTGTCAGTAACATCAAGAAAGTAGCAAGTATCATCCTGATTGACAGACTTTTTCATAGCCTCCGAAATTTTAAACATAATCTCTTCATCTCCGACTCGAAGAATGAGCTTGCCATCACTAACATCAATGATAACCCTAGCGGTAGCTAAGAATGGTCTACCTAGGATGAAAGGCAATTCAAAGTCTTCATCCATATCCAATATCACAAAATCAACTGGAAAAATAAATTTACCCACTTGAACTAATACATCCTCAAATATACCTCTCGGGTACGTCACAGATCTATCAGCTAATTGCAAGCTCATGCGTGTGGGCTTAGGTTCCCCTAATCTTAGTTTCTTAAAAAAAATTATAAGGCATTAGATTGATGCTAGCACCCAAATCAGCTAAGGTTTTGTCAATTAACAGATTACCAATATGACAAGGAATTGTAAAACTTCCTGGGTCTTTTAGTTTCTTGGGTAGCTTGTTTTGCACGATCGCTGAACACTTTTCATCCAAGATGATTGTAGAAAGCTCCTCAAGCTTCCTCTTGTTAGATAACAAATCTTTCAAGAACTTAACGTACTTCGGCATCTGTGATAGGGCATCAACAAGAGGTAAGTTAATATGTAGTTGTTTAAAGAGGTCAAGGAACTTACTGAATTGTTGATCATTTCGATCTTTCTGGAGTCTTTGGGGGTATAGGATAGGTGGTTGATATTCCTTCACCTTTGATGGCTCTACATCTACCGTTGCTTTCATCCCCTCCTTGCTCTTGCTAGTTTCCTTGCTACCTTTCCTCTCAGCATGCAACTCCTTCCCATTGCGAAGTGTCATTGCCTTAGCATGTTCCTTTGGATTGGTTTCTGTAATTCCTGGTAATGATCCCTGCGGTCTTTCAGAGATTAGCTTCGCAAGTTGACCAGTTTGGTTCTCAAGATTGCGATTTGAAGCCTCTTGATTCCTCAGCGAGGATTCAATGTTGGATAAGCGAGCCTCATTGCCTTGAATATATTTTGTAAGAAGTTCTTCCACACTGGATTTCTTTTCTTAAGGGAGAGGAGGTGGGAATGGTCTTTGAAACCTAGGTGGGCCAAAGTTGGTCTTCTGCTGGCCTTGGTTTTGGTTTCCCCAGGAGAAATTGGGGTAATTCCTCCATCCTGGATTGTAAGTGTTACTGTAGGGGTTATTTTGTTGCTTAGGTGGATTTCCTAGATAATCCACCTGTTCCAGTGGTTCTTGTGTTCCATACCCCTGCGTACCAAAATCACTTACATTCGATTGCACTTGTTGAGGGCCAACTGAGAGTGCATCAATCTTTTTACTTAATAAGTCCACCTTGGCTGCCAAAGCAGTGGTCAAGTCCATATCATAAATTCCCATAGCCTTTTGCTTGCTCTGGTGCTTTCCCACTGATAATTGTCCATCGCTATTCCTTCAATCAGGTTTTGCGCTTGCTCAGGTGTCTTTGTGTTCAAAGTACCTCCTGCGGATGCATCAATCATCTGTCTAGTGGATAAATTAAGACCATTGTAAAAGGTCTGAATCTGCATCCATAGTGGGAGGCCATGATGTGGGTACCTCCTGAGCAAGTCCTTAAATCGCTCCCAAGTATCATATAGCGTCTCCGCTTCCAATTGAGCAAAACAAGAAATATCGTTCCGAAGCTTAGCAGTCTTTGCAGGTGGGAAATACTTCTCCAAAAATTTCTCTACCAATTCATTCCAAGTTGTGATTGAATTTCGTGGTAGAGAGTTCAACCACTGTTTTGCTCTACCCCTTAAGGAGAAAGGGAATAGCTGCAGTTGGATGGCATCATCCGTGGCTCCGTTGATTTTAAAAGTATCACAAATCTCTAGAAAGCTATAGATGTGGGCATTGGGATCTTCATCTTGGAGACCGTCAAACTGAACATATTGTTGCACCATTTGTATGATGTTAGGTGCAATTTGGAAGTAATTAGCCGCGACGGTTGGCCTTGCGATGCTAGAGTCAACTCCAATAAGTGTAGGCCTTGAATAATCAGACATGGTCCGATTTGCTTCATTCCCGTTGTTTGCCATGTGTGGTGGATCTTCCTGCTCGATGAATTGAGTGTTGGTCTCTTCACCTTCTTCCTTGATTTCAACAATTGACTCGTCGTCAATTGTCGTCACACTTTGTTTAGGTCGTGATTTCAAATTTTGAAGGGCAGTTCTCTCAATTTCAGGATCAAGTTCTACCAAATCTTCCGGGTTACTTCTAGTCATGCACTGCAAGGATAAGAAATATAGAATCAATTGCAGCTCTTAGCTAATGAAAATAACAATGAAAACAAAAGAAAAAAAATGGTTAAAGTAATAAAGCAACTAGTGTTCTTAATAACGAAAATCCCCGGCAGCGGCGCCAAAAACTTGATATGAGGCAAGTGCACCTATCAGTTTTAATATAGCGGATGTGAGTCCGAGTCGATCCCTCAGAGATTTTGAGTACTAATATTAACTTTAGCTTTATTATCTAACCGAAAAATTGTGAAAGTTTGAATTAAATTAAAAATACTGAAATTAACAACTAAACTACTTATGAGACTTAATTACGCAAATTAGAAAGCAATAAATTACGGACGACTTCAAGTATGCAATAATGTATTTAGGAATTATTTCCCCTAGTGTTTAACATGTAACCTTTTTAAAACATATCCAATTCAATTTCTATTATTCTTGACCGGAGGGATTCACAATTAAAGCTAATATCTTTCTCAAGCATATTAATCCTAATCCTAAATTATTTACCGGAATCTCTTCACTTAGTAATATAATTTAGAATTGCATTAGCGTGTAATGAATTCCCATGCAAACAATCAACTTTCCGGAAGAAACATGTATCTTATCTCTAAGTATACATGTAATTCTCTTCAATTATGCCTAGATCTAATTACACATGCAATTTCTCAATTAACATGCATAATATCATATATTGACACTCTAGAATTATCGATCCATAATTAACGACATAATTGAATCAAGAAAAGGTAGAAACTTTATTGAAATTATAATTCAATCCAAGGGTTACATGAAACCCTAGGTTCCATAATCCTAAATACTCTAATTCTAAGCTATTATAACGAATCTAAAAACGAGTTTCATAAAAAACGTAAAATAAAGCATAAAAACCCCTCTTGATTTGATGAACGATCTTTCAAATCTTGAAATCGATGTCGTTCTTGCTTCTTGATTAATGTTCTTCTCAAATCTCCCCTCGTCTCTTGTGTCTCTTGTTTCTGTAATGTCTCTTCTTGTTTCTTTTGAAACCCTAATATGTCTTTTTATAGTGTATCAAAAAGATTTTGTTTTCGTCACCCGACATGGCCTAGGGCACGACCGTGTCCCCAGGTCGTGTAACTTTCTGCACTTAGGCAAATTTTCTACATAACTTCAAAAATTCATAACTTCTTCGTTTGAACTCGGAATTGAGTGAAACTTGATTCCTTTTCTTCGTTTTCGAGCCTAGAATGCGTTTAAACCCTGAAATCAACATTTTACTCAATTAAGTATCAATTTCTTTAAAGAAAACAAAAAATATGCGGAAAATACTATAAAATCACCCTATGAAATATGTTTAAAATTAGAATTATCACAATGCCAAGCTGATCAACAGCAACAAAACCCTCTTCACCAAGGGTGTCTAGGACGAAGTTTTGCCTCCAAATAGTAAGCTTGCTACCTTAGACTAGTATGACTATACTATTGATCCGGACGATCATCTCATCTACTTCCATACCGTTATGAACCTCTATAATCATTGGAATGCTATTATGTGTAAGGCTTTTCCAAGTACTTTGAGGAAAGTAACTCGGACGTGATTTAACCACCTATCCAAGAACTCCATTAGCTCCTTTGATGAGTTGGCACAAAGGTTTAGTCTCCACTTCAACATTAGCAAGCCTCCGTCCAAGAATACTTCGTCCTTGTACTCGATAAGGTAGAGTGAAGGGGAGACTCTACGAAAATATGTAGCCTAGTTCAATAATGCCACGGTTAAGATCCGTCAGTTGGATGAGGGAGTAATAGTGCGTGCCATATAGCTTAGCATAAGACCTTCAGGAGACTTCTTCTGTTTACTTATAAAGAGCAAGCCGAAGACCTTAACCAAATTCCGGAATAAGGTCCAGAAATACATGGACCAGGAGGACAACATCTGCGCCAAGTGCGATGCCGACCGAGAGAAATTGGGTGGTAAGAAGGATAAGGAAAGATTGTTTGTGAAGGATCACTTCGGTGGTAGGACAACGAGCAAAGTTGAAGGGGAAGGCTTAGGCAGTAAGAAGTGCAGAATCAAACAAAACAGAACCAACTTCCCCCTCTTATCTACATGCAGCATACCTCTTTGAATCAACCAATCACCTGAGTCTTCGTTAAGGCATGGAATAGAGATTTGCTGCAAAAGCCCCCTAAGATGAGGGGGAAACCTGGTCATTGGAACTCAAATAAGTATTGCCAGTTCCACAACGACCATGGCTATACTACAGAGGAGTGCTTTTAGCTAAAAAACACGATTGAATATGCTATTCAATGGAGCTTCTTTGGCGAGTATGTGGCCCGGTAGAAGAATGACAACCATTCTGATGGTGATGAAGACATAGCACCTCGAAGGCAATGAACTAAAGGCGCCTAAGTAAGGTAGAATGAAGATCACCATAATGACTTAGTCCCTAGTGGTCGAGCTCCCAAGGGCATGATTAACATAATTGTAAGCTCCAAAACTAGCTATTCGAGGTTTCGATCGGTTAAAAGGTTCGATCGAGCCTAAATTATAAAGTAAAACTAAAAATATTAGTAAAATGATCCCGTAAGTTTGAATTTAATAAAATAAGCAATAAAATAAAAGAATATAAAAATTCCATATTTTAAGTATATAACTCGTTATTTATCGAAAATACGTAAAATGCATTCCGATAATTAACAAATCACTAAAGATAAATTATATGTATACTAAAAATCATAAAATGACCTAAATAATATTTAGAAATATTTATTTATACTATATATGAATTTACATGTATGTAGAAATACACATAATTACTTAAAATAAGCAAAATGTACTAAAATAATAAGAAATAATCAACGAAAATTCATAATTAATTAATAAAAATCAGGAAAAATATAGAAAAATAAGGAATGATCCAAGATTGGGTCGTGGCCACTGGGGAAAATAAGGAAAAAATTAGCCAATTAAATTAGAGCAACACAAAAGTAAAAAATTAAGGAATTTGGACAATGTCTTGTCCAATTTAATGCACATTAATTACCACAAAGCTCTATAAATATCCCGAATTTTTTAGAAGCTCATTTGGGCAGTTTGGAGACTGAGAAAAATAGAGAGCTTCGAAAATCAAGAGAAAAACCAAAGAAAAAAAAAAGAAAAGGAAAATTGTGCAGTTAGGGCCACAAAGGAGAACCCAGACCCGACGAGCAGCTAAGAGTGGATGGCCACTACCACCACACAGTGGTGGCAGCGCCCAAGTGGGCCGACACACGTCGGTGGCTGGAGCCACCCAAATCGGTGAGTTTAATTTCCAGCCCGATTTTGTGTAAATTTGTAAAAATAGTAAAGATTCTTAAAAAATTATGAAACTTGTTATTCTAGAATATTTTTATATGTCGTTTTTAGGAAAAATATTATTTTGATGAAAATATGTCCCGTGATATATGGTCCTTAAGAAATCGTGCAAAACTAATCATGATTAGGATTAGAAATAAATTACCTTAGGAGTGTAGTTTTGAACCCAAAATTTTTGTATAGATTACTTAGATGATATAAAACAGTGCTATGAAACCCATTTTCAAAAATTAATTTTCAAAAATTTTAGATAATTTTTAGGCCTTAAAATGAGGCATAAAATGGGTAATTTAGGATTAATTAAGTAATTAAATTGTTAATTACTGATTTAATAAATAATTACATGTTTTAGGTTGTTGAAATCTGATGAAGTATGATCCTTATAGCATTTAGGGTGTTAGATGTAATTATTAGGTTAATTATGTAGTGAATGAGTAATATGAAAAAATAGTACATAATAAGTTAATTTTGTAAATTAGGGTAATTAGGTGTAAAATCTGATTTAGGATGAATTTAGACATTTTGAAATGATAATTGATGTTGGGGGATAGTAATTAGAGTAATAAAAATATTAGATATGTATTATGTACATAATAAGTAATTATATATAATACACAATTATTGGAAATATAATAAATAGAAAATATTAGAATAAAAATTGATATTATATAAATAATAAGGATATATAATAAAACTGATAGAAAACTTCAATTTATGTAATTATATGAAAATTGTAAAAATTTCTCACATCAAGAGTAAATTCGATACACTAATAAAGATTTAAGTGTCCCGAGTAAAATAAAATACTAATTAGAGGTAATGATGGTATTTAGGAGATCGGGAAGTAATGTGATTAATTTCACATTATAAGTTGAAACGAATTTCTAGAGTTCGAGTATAAAACAATACTTAGAAATCGAATTAGAACCTAATTTAGAAATCGATGCGAAAACCGAACCCGAACCTAACCCCAAACCTAGAATAATTGTAAAAGACTTAAAACCTAGACAATTAGGCATATTAAACCCTAAACAACACATAACAATAAGTGTTATAGGATAAAATGAACCTATAATAGTTATATGAAAAAAAAATTGAAACCACGTTTGTGTTATAGGAATGATCAGCGATGGCCTGAGCAAGTCGGATCTGAAGCGAGTGAATTAGGAGTCGAGGTAAGTTGGGATTAATACGATGCTGTATTTTGGAGGTTTGAGATTATGCTTGGTTGTACTTGTTAGATAGTCTGTGGTGTGCATGTGCTTGATTACGAGTGATGCTATGATTCTGTCTGTTATTCTAGCTTGTATCGTATGGTTTGTATGAAATGATTGATCACACTAAACTGGACCTAATTAAATATACGACTTATAATCATAATCGGATCTACATGGCAACCCATTAGGGGAACTTAGGATTCTCCGGCCAAATACCGACCCCTTCGAAAGGAATAGCTCAGGATTGCAAAATGGTCCCTTCTTCATCCTTAGTCGAACTAAGTGACAGGAGAGGAAGTTGCGACGAGGGTGAAGATGATGGTTTAAAGGTAGTCGCGGGAGGAGCGAGGTCTCTATTACACAAGCCTGGGTTTGTTCATGAACTGTTGCATTAATGGCAACTCCTCAACCCGGATTAGAGCAGGCACAATTTCTCTAATCTCACGACTAGCCGGACAACGTCGTGCGATGGCATTTACTTGAACATGCATTGTACCTAATAAGTTGATTGAAAACCTTGTTGTGTTTATAGTATAGTTTTAAGTCCTCCATCCTAACTTACTGAGCTGTGGTTGCTCACATCCCTATAGACGTCGTGCAGGTGCTGGCTAAGAAGCGGCAAACAACTACTCTGAAGCTAGCAACTGCTGGATCCTGGGAAATGAGGAAAAACATTGAAGAATAAACACATATTTTTAAGGTCTAAGTTTTTATTTTAGATTTATTTTTCATTTATGAATATTGTAATAACTAGGACATATATTATGAAAAAATATTGTAAACTTTAATTACAATAACTGAATTACAGTGTATATATATATTTTTTCACTTTCTTAGATAAATGATTTATTTAAATTACAAACTGTTTACTTCAAAGCGGGTTAGTCGTAAACCCCTTGTGTATATCAGGTCTAAGATAACAGTTGTAAGGCCAACTTCTATCTTAGGATGGTTTGCACAGCGGGGCTGTTACAACTCTGTCGCTTCAGGGCGTGACAATAATCATTGGGAAGCCACATGCAAGGAGCTGGTTGAGCACAAGCAACTCAGTTAACGACCCATCTAAGGTGTTGGCTATCAAAGAGAAGAGGCAGAAGAATGGTAGAAGATTAATACTTTGATCTCTTTCTCTGATGAGGACTTAGAGGGGACAGATACCCTTCATCCAGATGCCTTTGTAATAAGGGCAAAGATCGTAAACTTTAAGGTCCTTAAGATTATGGTGGATACCGGTAACTCCACTAACATCCTCTTCATGCATATATACGAAAGGATGAGGAGCAAATTGTTAATCAAGATGAAACCCTACCACTATAATCTCATTAGCTTCAATAGGGGATCTATTTAAGCTAAGAGTATTATCACTCTCGACATGGAGCTTAAAGAAGATGACAATGGCGCTTAACAACTAGTGGAGTTTGCTAAAGTTAACTACCTGTTCCCCTAAAATGCTCTTTTAGGACAATTGAGCTTGAATACTTTTGAAGTCATTACCCCGTCCTTCTATCTGAAGGCCAAGTTCCTCACCCCCATTAAGGTGGGAATTTATAGGTGTGACCAGAAGCTCTCTTGAGAGCTTTATGTGAAGCTGCTAAAGCAAATGGTGTCTTCTGGAGACTAGCCTGTAGAAGAAGCTGGCTGAAAGAGGCAAGGTGGATGAAAAAACAAAAGAAGTGCAAATTAGCACCTCTCCCGACCAGACCACTAAGGTTAAGATCTAAATCCCTTCTGAGGTGAAGGAGGAGATAATTGCCTTCATATGGGTTAATTCAAATAGGTTCACCTAGTTGCCGTTAGATATGCTTAAGATTTCCCCTGACCTAGTGACTCACAGCCTCAATATTGACTCTAACGTATGGCTTATCAAACAGAAGAAGAGGTATTTTACGCTAGAAAGGCAGGCTACTATAAAGGAAGAAGTGCAGAAGCTACTTAAGGTTAGCTTTGTTAAAAAGGAGAAGCATTCGACCTAGTTAGCATATATAGTACTAATAAAAAAGAAGTTTAGAAAGTGGTATATGTGCATCAATTATACAAACCTCAACAAAGCTTGCTTAAAAGACTGCTTCCTTCTCCCCAAGATCGACCAATTGGTTGATTCCACATTGAAACACGCCTTACTCAACTTCATTAACGCCTTCTCATGTTGCAATTTGATCAAGATAGACCTGAATGATAAAGTCCATACCTCATTTATCACTAACTTCGGCACGTAGTACTACACTATCATGCCTTTCAACCTAAAAAATGTCAGGGCAACATATTAACATATAGTGACCAAGTTGTTCAAGCTCCAGCTCAAGCAAAATGTAGAGGTATATGTTGACAACATAATATTCAAGAGCAAACAACTTGGCAATCATGTTAAGGAACCATAAGAAGCCTTCGACTAGATGAGAAAATACGACATGAAATTAAACCCTTAGAAATTCGTATTTAGGGTTAGCTCCGACAAGTTCCTAAGCTTTTTCGTCAGCCAAAGAAGAATCAAGGGCAACCCTGAAAAGATATAAGCTAATAGAGATATGAAGCCCCTTCCTCGATTAAAGATAGATAGAAGCTCACTGGCATGGTGGCCTCGTTAAGCAGATTTATCTTTAAGAGTGCAAATAGATACGTTGAGTTCTTCAAAATCCTTAAGATTGCTTAAGGTTTTAAATAGACTCCTTAGTGTGCAACAGCACTTAAGCAGCTGTAGGACTTCTTCGTATACCCTTCAATTATCTCTAAGCCTGTTTCAGGGAAGGACTTGTATATGTACCTAGTTGTTAGTGAATGAACACTCTCTTTTGTATTAGTTAGAATAGAAAGGAGAGAGCATAAGCACATATACTACACTAGCCACATACTCTAGGAGCCTAAGGTCAAGCACACTAAAGTAAAAGGGAGAGAGCATAGGCTCGTATACTACATCAATCACATACTTTATGTGCTTAAGGTTAGGTACACCCACGTAGAAAAATTCGCCTTGGCTGTCGCCATCTTATTATGTTGGCATAAGCCATACTTTTAAGTGTACCGAATTATCGTATTTACATATCAACCACTACACACATTACTGCCAAATTCGGACACATATGGACAGATGGTGAAGTACACAATGAAGCTGAGCACGTATGGAATCTAATATTAACCATAGATAACCTACAAAGTGTGAGACCCTACAAAAAACTGGTAAATAATTCACAATCAGTTGGTTCAGAAACAGATTGTAAAATTTAAAGTGATCGTATAAATTATTTAATTGAGCCTAAATTTTCTTAAGAAATTAGAAATATTAATAGAACTGATCTTGTAAATTTAGAATTAAGAAAATAAAATAATTAAAATGAGTTCTGATAATTAACAAATCACTAAAGATAAATTATATGCAATTCTATAAATTAATAAGAAATAAAATGAAAAGTTTAGTACTTAAAAGATACTTTAGAAATTATGAATTAAATTAATATTTCTAGAATTAAGTTAAACCCCCATGACAAAGATACGAAAAATTAAAAGAAGTAATTGTATAACTTTAATATTTTAAATTAACCTCATTTATACGCAATTTTCTTAAAAGTATTAACTTTATCATATCTAATCGTTATACTGTAGAGTTTTGTAATTTTAAATATAGTTTATGATGAATCTTTTAAAATTAACTACATGATCTTAATAATTAATATTAATAAGTAAAATTATGTATAAGATTTACATGAAGAAGCCCAAAATAATTAATAAAACCTATCTATATATATTGTATATTTAAGAAAAACGAATTTACAGCTTTATCTTGGAACATAAGATCAATGAAAAATTAGTTTCGAATAAAACCAAATGATAATATAAGTCTTCTAAAAGTTATAAGGAATATTCTTGTAAAGTCAGATTTCAAAAATGAGTTGAAATACAACTAATATAAATTATAACATAAAAGTTTATCAGATTAAATTTTAATTAGTTTAGAATAGAAATTTTATATTGGATGTATAATATAATGTTCTACTATTTTTTAAATATATTATAAAACTTTATAAATAATAAATCATGATAAAATTACGATCGAAAGATCACATAAAATTAGACAAAATATATATATAATATAATATACATAACCGCCTTAAACAAAAGTAATGAAAATAATTGGCCATAAATGTAGTTATAACGAAAGGAGAAAGAAGAGAGGAGAGAAAGGAAGAGACAGAGAAAGAAGAAAGGAGAAAAAGAGAGAGAGAAAAGAAAAAAGAGACAGAGAGAAAGAAAGACCTAACTAGACAAAAAGAGAGATGAAAAAAAGGAAGAAAAGGAAAAAGAAAAAAGAAGGAAGGAAGAAGAAAAGAAAAGAGAAGAGATTAGAAGATTTAAGATTTTTTAGTGTTTGATATTTTTAGGTAATTTTGTTTTCGTAATTATAAGTATTGTTTCTTTTTATTAATATTTAACAGTCATCGAAAAAATATATTTGTAATCCCATTATTTTCTCGAATAGAGTATTTATCATTTTCTCTACACACACATACACACATATATATATATACATGTAAGCCATGTATTCAAAATTGTGTCTAATTAATCCTACCATTAATATGTGTAGTACAATGTGATGATTTCACATATAAGATAAATTATATATTATACAATATTTTAAACGTAATTAATGCTATTTGAAAAATATACATACACACTATAAATATATATTACTTATTGAAAAGACACCTTCACTAATAGCATTATGCCATATTATTATGTTACAATTATGTATGTAATAAAAGGTTACATAATAAGTAACATAGAAAGGATGATACGAATTCAACATGTATATATGTAATAGAATAATATATAAATTTAATAAAGTTTTGATTATAAGTAATATAGAATCTGAACAGCTGAGTAAAATTATAAACTTAAACTAAAAATAATGAATTGAAACTTATATGTAATAAGAGTATAAATACTAAAATAATCTTTACAATATAAGAGCGAACGGCAACGATATGACTCTACATCAAACTTAAGTGAGCAAATTAGAAACTTTAAGTATCTTTAGGATTAATACGTTACTATATTTCGAAATACTATTTTATAGTACTTAGAGGCTTGAGATTATACTTGGTTATATTTGATAAATAGCTTCCTTATGTACATTCCTATATGTGCGTGTTTTTGGGTTTAATTGTATGGGTTTGGTTTAATGCTCTGAATTGTAATTATTTGTCTTACGTAAGATACTTGAATGCTGTAAACTAGACTTAATTAATATATAACTTATAAATCTAAATTAAACATGTATTACAACTCATTAGATGAAACGTTTAGGGTTCTCTTGCCAAATACTAACTTTTTTGAAAAGGATAGTGTTGGATAGCATAATTGGTAATTTCTTCAACCTTAGTCAACTAAATGGCAAAAGAGGAGATCACAGTAAAGGTGAAGGCAATAGTTTAAAGGTAGTCATAGGAGAAGTAATATCTCTATAGTACAAGCTTAGGTTTGGTCATGAACTATTGATATGTGCGCTAAACTCTTCAACCTAAATTAAAGCGAATTCAATTTCTTTAATTTCACAATGGACTAAACTATGTTGTGTGATGGCATTTGTTTATTGCATTGCATTAAAATAATTGGTTGATAACCTTATTTGTATTTGATATATAATTTTAAGTCTCTATTCTAACTTACTGAATGGCTGGCTACCATATCCTTATAAATGTTGTTGTAGGTGCTAACTAAAAAGCAGCTTTATAATTACCTTAAAGTTAGCAACTGCTGAGTTTTGGGGAGTGGGGATATAAAACCAAGGACAAGTTAGGCTCTTAAAGTATTAGGCCTTATCTATAAATCTTTTAACATTAATTTGTGAATTACTTGAGTAAAATCAGATTGGATTACTAAATCTTAATATGTATAATTTTCTATTTTCATAGGTAATTAACATATTTAATTTATGAACGGTTTACTTCAAAACGAGCTAATCATGAACACCTTATGTAAATCAAGTTTAAGATAACAACTGTAACATTAGCTTCTATCCTAGAATACTTTGTACGGCGAGACTGTTACGACTCTACTACTTCGAGGCATAATACAAGGCACAAGTGTTGGCTGACTTCATGCTTAAATACATAAAAGAGGAGGAAGTGCCAGTAGGAGATGACAAAGCCGCTTAGGGGGTAGAGGTATGGGTCTAATGTTGATCAAACCGCACAAGATCACTGTTTGCTATGCCCTTAAGTTCGGGTTCGACACTAGCAATAATGAATTCGAATATGATATAGTAATAGTTGGTTTTAAGCTAGGTAAGGAGATTAGCATAAGCACCTTCAAGTTTTCTCAGACTCGATGTTCGTCATCCAACAAGTTCGGGGTGAATACAAGATCAGGGATGACACTATGGCAAGATACTTGAAGAAAGTGAGGAGTCTTCTAGCTTAGTTTTCTTTGTAGACCATCACTAAGATCCTTCTAATTGAAAACTCAATAGCAAATTAGCTGCCTAAACTCACCTCTACAAGGATATAAAAGATAGAGTTGAAGTACAGGAAGATTTTCATGGAGTACTTGTAGAGAAAGCATAACTCTAAGCTCAACTAGGGTCTTAGAGCCTGCGGTAACACCATTTGAGCCAAGATGGATGGACCTCATCCAAAGTTACTTAAAGCAAGGCATGTTCCTAGAAGATAAGAGAGAAGCAAAGAAGTTGAGATACCCGCTAACTACACGTTAGGAGAGTTAGCCTTCCCCTACTTAGATGCCTTCAAGTAAACAAAGCTTATACGTTATGAAAAAGTTGCATTTTAAAGTGTCTAACAATTACATCCAGTCCCAAACCCTCTACAATCGAGCTTTACGACTCAAATACTACTATCCTACCATGAGGTGTAGGATGCTAAGGACGTAGCCTAGATGTATCCCTAATGCCAGAAGCATGCATCAATCAGTTATGCCCTCAACACCAATCTCTAGCCCCTGACCAGTTCGTAAGCGTTCACTCAGTGTAGCATCGACATTCTCAATGCTTTCCCCAAGACTTCGGGAGGTCAACAGTACATCAACATGGTTGTCAACTACTTTACTAAGTAGGTGTTAAGGCCGAAGCTGTGGCCAAGATCATTGAGAGGAGCAATAAGTTGTTTATTTGAAACAATATCCTCTTCAGGTTTGGGGTTCTCTACGCCATCATCATGGACAATAGGCGTCAGTTCGATAACCTCAAGTTCAAAGAATTTTACGCCTAGCACCATATCACACCTCACTTGACATTGATTACTTACCTTTAGTCAAATGGTCAAGTTGAAACCGCTAATCAGATTATCCTTGAGAGCCTAAAGAAGAGGGTGGATAAAGCTCAGGGCGCTTGGGTAAATGAACTACCTAATAGCTTGTAGGGGTATAGGACTACTTACCGCACATCTACTAGTAAGACCCCATTCTGATAAGCATCTCCCATATCGAGCTAGAATTACCCAACATTTGGACTCAAAGGTTCAATGCTATGATGAATGGGTCCCTACTACAGGTTAGTGTTGATACTATAGAAAAAATTAGAGACCTTGTTGCAGCTTGGGTAACTGCTTACCAACAACGAGCAATTAGATACTATGATTAGAAGGTCAAACATAAAGAGTTTAAGGTCGGCGACCTGGTCTACAAGAAGCTAGAAGCCATAGGCTTATGGGAATGACAAGGTAAGTTAGCCTCCAAATGGGAATATTGGATAAGAGTAAGAGAGAGCTTGGAGAATGAAGCATATAGATTGAAAAGATTGGATAGCAAGCTCATCCTATACACCTGGAATGCCGATAGTCTTAAGCCATACTTTGATTGATGTACAAACCCATTGTAGATCATTTTATGAATATTAATGAAAGTTTTATTCCTTATGAGTATTGTTTACTTTTTTCCTTCTCTTACTCTCACACAAAGTCCTAACCCTTAAAGGGTAAATGAACCTGTTACCTAAGTAAGTTGAAACGCCACTAACCTGACTCTTTTAGGGTAACCTTAATAAGGGAAAACACTCCTTGCATGATTGAGGAACTCCTATTATTAGGCTAATCAGAACACCACCGATCTGACCCCCCTTTTAGTAACCTTAGTAAAAGGATGTGCTCTTTGTATGATTGAGGAACTCCCATTATTAGGTTGGTCGAAATGCCACCAGCTTGACCCTTCTTAGCAAACCTTAGTAAGGGAAAACACCACTTGCACGATTGAGGAATTCCCATTATTAGGTAGGTTAGAACGCCACCGACCTAACCCTTTTAGGTAACCTTAGCAAAGGGAAATACCCTTTCCACAATTGAAGAACTCCCATTACTTGGATAGGTCAAAACGCCATTGACCTACACCCTCCTTCCCCCTAACCCGGTTAACCTTAGTAAGGGAAAACACCTCTTACACAACTGAGGAACTCCTACTACTAAGGTAGGTCGGAACACCATCAACCTAGCTTCCATTAATTAATCTCTACAAGGGGAAATACCCTTTGTACAACGAAGGAACTCCCCTATTAAATGCACATTCGCAACCAAGCAATTGAGTACAATGGACTAAATAAAGAAGCAAGAGGTATTGGCAGAAATTGAAGAACAAAAAGCAAAATGAATGCACTAAATGCAAAAGTTCAAATCTACTAACAAAGAAGGCATTTACAAAAGTTAAGGTCAACATCCTAACTTGCCATACGGTTTTCTCCTACCTAAATACTAAAAAATGATTAAGTAAAAAAGGGGGAAGGGAGGATAACGACTTATTAATTTGGTTTAGTGAGCTTCGAGAGCTCTAAAAAGTATAACGCTTCAATCTGTTCGGAGGGCTAATCTGCTCATGCTCCATAGTTGTGAGATGTCTTGTCTTGAGTTACAGAAGGAGTGGCCGAAACTTATTGGCTTAAGTCACTAGAAAGATCACCTTGACCTTGATCAATCCGAAAAACATTTTTAGATGCAACCCCTTACTAAGCTACCATGGCAAAAATGGATCAAGGAGCATTTTATCTATACCCAATAGCAAAAGAGACAGCTCAAATTGGTTAGTCGCTTAAGCAACATTTAGTTCTTCCTAAAGGGCCTCCCTCTTCTCTCTATAAGTTAGAGCATCCAAACAAGCCGGGAAGTTCAGATCGAGCTCAGGATGATGTGTAAGTACCTTGTTTCAAATATCCTAGCCACATTCAATGGAGATGTCCTTTAGCTCCTCCAACCATTGATCTGTCTTGTAGAACTCCTTGATGGCCTTGTCAACGGCAGCATCACTAAGGACCTCCCTTGTCTCTAATTTGAAGATGGTTTCCTTCATCTCATTAGCTTCATCCTAGAGCTTTTAAATCTTCTACTCTAACTCGGTCTTTTAACCTGTTAGCTTAACTCATGTTTTGTTAGTAGTCTCATAGTCACTTACCTTCATTGTCAACTTGATCTCTAGCCGTAAGACCGATGCACTCAGCTTAGTGTTATGGCGGTTGAGCTCCTCCTTAGCCTTCCTCTATTGCTCTAGCATCTTTAAGAAGTTAGCCTTAGACTTTTGCTCATCTTGTAGCTAAGCTTTGAGCTTATCGATCCCTTTTAAGGCCATCTTGGCATCGATTCGGCCGCTCTCCTCCTCTTGCAACCTGGCCTTCAGTATGGACATCTACATATAAGAATGATGTAGATGTCGATTAGCCCTGCTAAATTTATTATAATATTTTTCAAAGGAGGACTCCACCTCCTTCAAGCCCCTGTTTACACTCGATACCTCCTTGCACTGGTCCATTAACTTATTATACAGGGTGTTGTAGTCTACTAGCGAAAGCAACACCTGACCATGGTACTGCAAAATAAACATGTACAATATAGTTAACCTCGATAAATGTTTGGAACTGTGTCGGCAAAGAAGAACACAACTTAAAAGGAAATGAAAACTTACCTACTGGATGAGTGAACTCAAGTGGCTTACAATTTCCAAAAGGGGCTTCACTTAGGTCCTTAATAAGTCTTTGAGGATGGCTCAATCCTTTGAGGTTAAGGACCCCATTGAGGCTTGATGACTAAGGGTCGCATGGTGTAATGTGATGTCGTTGCCCTAAATATCCCACTTTTGCCTAAAGAGCTTCCCTTAAGCCCTTTTGGCTTCGGACTCACTAGTATGACCGTGTAATTCCTCATCTCTGGACTTGTAAAGCACATCATTAAATGAGTCCAGTGTTATCCCCATGCATCAGAATTTATTCAAGACCTCGTAAAGGGCATCCTCAAGGTCATCTGTACACATGTATGGGTACCTTGAGGGCTAGTTGTAAAAATACAATCGCTTGATAGGTTCCTTCCCCTTCTTCATCTTGGGTTCAAAGACCTTGTCCCTGCCAATTTTGGGGGCCTTCCTCTTTCGCCTCACCAGCTAAGCCGTATTGTTTACCTCTACCCCTTCCCCTTTATTCAATTAAGTTTAAATTTTATGGCAAAACTAAAAATATTAGTCATAATGATCCTGTGAGTTTAGATTAAAAAATAAATAAATAAATAAGAAAATAATTAATTATTATAATATTAAATTATATGTATATTATCTCTTATTTATTAGAAATACGTAAAATAAGTTTCGATAATTAACGAATCGATAAAAATAAATTATATACACACTAAAAATCATAAAATAACTTACAAAATATTTAACAATATTTATTTGTACCATATATGTTTTTGTGTATAAGTAAAAATATGTGAAATTACCTAAAATACCCTAAATATGCTAAAATAATGTTAATTAATTAAATAAAATTCATAAAAAATTAAGAAAAAATAAGAAAATTATAAAAACATGTGGAATTATAAAAAAAAAATGGGTTGTGGAAAGCTAAAAATTAAAGAAGAAAATCGACCAATACTAATTAACGAAATAGAAAGTGAAAACGGAAGAAGATAAGGGACATTTAGCCCTCCAAAAATGAAAAAAAAAACCCTAAACCTCTTCTATAAATGCCTAAACCCTTTCTAAAATTCAATTTGGACCTTTTGTAAATTAAGAAAAATTGAGAAAGACTAAAAAGAGAAGAGATAATTAATTTAAAAAAATAAAAAAATCGTGTGTAATTAGAGTTTATAAAGGAAACCCACATTCAATGACCACCTTAGGAAGAACGGCCACCACCATCGGATAGTGAACCCTATGCCTGGAGCTATCGATAAGAGTGGAGCCACAACTGGTGGCTGGAAGCCCTTTAATCGGTGAGTTTTGATTTTCCTTCTAAAATTGTTTAATTTAGTATAAATATTAAATATACATGGAAAATTATTAAATTTGGTATTTTAAAATATTTTTATATATGGATTTAGGGAAAATATCAATTTGATAAAATTAGGGCTCAGGATATACTACTCTTAAGAAATGACTAAATTCAAGTTAATTTTCGATATTGAAATAAATGACCTTAATAGTATAGTTTTGAGCTCAAAATTTTTTTGAAAGTTTTTTAAAGTATTTAAAATAATGCTATGAAGAGATTTTTTAGAAATTTATTTTAAAAATTTTTAGATAATTTTTAAGCCTTAAAATGATATACAAAATGGGTGATTTTGAGTTAATTTAGTAATTGAATGGATAATTACTGATTTAGTATATAATAGGTATTTGGGATGTTAATTTCTTATGTAGTATGATGTTTGTAGCATTAAGGCGTTAGATTTAATTATTAGGTGTATTATGTAGCATATATGTAATGGGTAAAATTGTATATTTAAGTTAATTTTGTAATTTAGGGTTAATTAGGTATAAATTTTGATTTAGGATACAATTAGACATTTTGATATGTTATTGGATGATATATGTAGGGTTAGAAGTGTTAGATAGGTGATATAAGTGTATAGTATGTAATAATACATAATATGTGTATGTAGGAATTAAACGGGCAGAGAATGTTAGGTAAAAATTAATGTATTATAATATTAGGAATATAAAATAAATCTAATTTGGATTGTAAATTTGGGTAATTATGTGAAAAATGTAATTTTTTTTACATCGATAGTTAATTTGGTAGTTAAATTAAGAATTTAGGTGTACCGTATAAACGAGAATACTAGTTAGAGGTTAAATATGAGATTTGAGATACTTAGGTGTAATGTGATTAATTTTATATAATGGTTTGGAATAAGTTCTTAGGGTTCGCTTATAAAACCGTAATTAGAAATTGAATTAGAACCTAATTTAGAAATCAACTTAGAAATTGAATCAGAACTTAGCTTAAATTAAGAATGATTGTAAGAGACTTTAAAACTTAAATAATTAAGTATAATAAAACCCTAAACTAAAGATAATAATAAGAATTTTAGAAAAAAAAAACCTATCTATGATAGTTATATAGAAATTAAACCAACATTTGTATTATAGGGATTATTAGTGATGGCCAGTACGAGTTACACCTCGAGTGAGTAAACAAGAGGTTCAGGTAAGTTATCGACACTTTACTGTATTTTGGAGTACTATTTTATAGTACTTGGAGACTTGAGATTATACTTAATTGTGTTTGTTAAATGGTTGACAGTCCGTATGTCTATATGTGATTGTTTCTAAGTTTGATAATATGATTCTGGTTTACTGTTCTAGCTTATATTTGTGTGATTTGTTTGAAATGATTAAACACCTTAAATTTGACTTAATTAAATATATGATTTGTAAGTCTAAAACGGACCTATATAGCAACCCAATAGGAGAAATGTTTAGGGTTCTCTGGCTAAATATCGACCTCTTCGAAAGAAATAACATTGGATAGTATAATGGGTCCCTTCTTCATTCTTAGTTGAACTAAGTGATAAGAGAGGAGGTCGCCGTAAGAGTGAAGTCAATGGTTTAAAAGTAGTCGTGAGAGGAGCGATGCCTCCATTGCATAAGTTTAGGTTTGGTTATAAGCTGTTGAAATGTGCGTTAAACTCCTCAACCTAGAGTAGAGCAAGTGTAATTTCTCTAATTTCACGATGGACCAGATAACGCCGTACAATGGTATTTGCTTGTACATGCATTGCATTTAACTAAGTTAGTTAATAACCTTGTTTATATTTGATATATAGTTTTAAGTTTTCATCCCAACCTACTGAGCGATTGGTTACTTTTATCCCTATAGATGTTGTTACAGGTGTTAGCTACAAAGTGGCCATATTACTATCTTAAAGCTAGTAACTATTGGATCTTAGGGAGTGAGGATCAGATATACTCTTAAGTTTGGATTTTATCTTAAAAGTTTTTAGTATTAATTTATGTATTACTTAAGCAGATTATGATTAGGCTACTAAATCTTGTAAACATACTTGGGTTAATTTAGTGTAAATATGTATTTTTCATAATTTCATAGGTAAATAACATGTTTAATTTATAAATTGTTTACCTTAAAGTGTATTAGTCGTAAACGTCTTGTATAAATCAGGTCTAAGATAATGGCTGTAAGGCTAACTTCTATCCTAGAATGATTTGCACTACGAAACTGTTACGACTCTACTACTTCGGTACATGATAACTCCTCTACATCTGGTCCCCCAAATTTAGCACTTTCGTCCACCAATGTGATGGGTAGAAATGCGAGAACAGAAGAAATGGCAAGGAGAGCTACGCTCAAAGCGTTAGTAACCAGCAACTTAGTAGAGGCATTACTAAGGGGAATCCCTTATGGAAAAGCCATTGGGGTAACTACACTCGTCTCTCCTACCCTTTACCTCGACCCTACAGGTTTCCCCTTAGGGATAGTCATCTTGGTAGGTAGTTTTGTTCTTCTTGGATGTCGCCTCAGCAGTTCAAATGCCGATGGATAGGGTATGTCCTCAACTAATTTCTTACCTGTAACTAAACAAATAAACACTATCAGTACAAAAATAAGTACAACATGATCATTTACTAGCTCCATTGTAATTAGCACGGGTAAGGAGGATCCTTCCCCTCTCCTTGGAAAGACATTAGACAATGTATAGTTCTCTATAGACTCATGCTAACATAATGGAAGAAGCTGTTCATGAAAAAAAAACTTCTATGTTCTATCAATTTCTTTGCTATAGCCTTCTTTATGTGGGGGAAGACCTTGGAGATTTGATACTTGAAGTATCTTTTTACTATTTTGTGAGCCCCATAATTTCACGTAGTTGTTTTAGGAAACAATGAAGAATGTTAGTGAACTAACTTGAATGACTTAAAAATTTACGAATAGACTCAAAATATTAGTTAAAGACATCCAATGACTCGAATACTAAAAATATAATAAAATAATAATAATATAGCTAAGTTAGTGTATTTTAATTATATTATATAATGTTTACCAGAATGGCATAAAATAAGCTCCAAAGCTAATAAATATATAGAGATAAATTATATGTGAAATAAAAATATTATGTGGTATAAAATAACATGTAAAGCATATATATATATACATTATATGTAATGTTTATGTAATAAAATGTACCTATAATTAACTAAAATACCCGATTATTTATATTTTAAGCTAAAATGAGTAAAGTAAATCATAGAAAATAAATAAAAAATTATAAAAACACCTAAGGTGGCTAGATTAGATCTAGATGGGGTGTGTAAGAGCTCTTAAACAAGTGTTAAACAAATGAGGGAGGTTTAGCACGTAAGATAAATGGGTGTTCAAACTTGAATTTTAGAAGAAATAAAGAGTTAATTCATTATAACACCCAAAATAGCTCTGAAAAATCTAGAAACATTATTTAACATTTCATACAAGTAAAGGAGGATTTGGAAAAATTAAGTTTATGGTTTGGAGATTGAAGAAGGAAATTAAGCAAAATTTACAAAATTGGTGTGTAAACTAAGCTTAGAAGAGTACGAGTAATTAGGGTGTAACTGAAAGTCAACTGTCTCAACTAAGTGATATAGTACCTAGCGGCTAAGCCGGCATACAAGGGAGTGGCTGCTGATGGTGGTCAAAGAAGCCAACTCTAGTGAAGCTCTTATTTCATCCAATTTTACAAAATTCAACAAAAATATTAAAAAGAAGTAGAAAATTTTGAAAAAAAATTATTCTTACATATTTTTATGTATAGAATTTAAGAAAAATATTATTTTGTACAAATTTAATAGCTATAGTACAAGTCCTTAAGAAATCAACAAAATCAAGCAATTTTTTATATTAAAATAAATAGATCTAACGACATGGTTTCACCTTCAAATTTTTTTTTATAAGCTACCATATATTTATATTGAAGTACTATGAAGAGATTTTTTGTAAAACTATTTTGTACATTTTTATTTAATTTTTGAGCTTTAAATAGTGAATAAAATGTATATTTTAATGAAAATTCATACGATTTTCCTAAGGGATTATACTTGAATTCTAAGTTTGGGCAGTTAATGAAGTAATTCCAATATGTATAAGCTATGGAATTGAGTTTTAATGTCAAAAGCTGTAGAAACCTATGATTTTGCCTTTATGAAGATGAATTAGAAATTTGGTGATTTATTTAATCTAGTGAAAATATGAGTTAAGGCTTGTTGTGTGTGAAATTAGGAAGCAGTGAAGCTAAGACTTGGAGGGAGAAGTATTGTTGGTGTTAATCCTATAACTGAAACTTGGTCAGATGATAATTCAAAGGTTTTGAGAGTAAGTAGTGCACTAAGGTGATGCTTAAAGGTTAAGTTAAAAGTAAAATTTATGAGTAAAATATAAAAATAGAGGACTCAGAAACTTGGTTAAAGGATGATTTTCCTAAAAAACTTTAAAGATAACAGAGTCAGAGTATAACTTAGAGGTGGTTGAGGGCAAATGTTTTATTAGATATTTACTTATAAGTTAAATCAAAGGCAAGATCATGAATTAGTGGTGAAATAGGGGAATCTCAAAAATTAAGTTGGAGGGAATATTCTTAATAATAACAACTCCCAAGTTGCTGGTTTTAGAGAAAAGCTCAAAGGGTAAATTCATGGGAAATTATGAAGCTAACTGAACTCAAAAGATAGCTTAGAAATTCTTCTATTAGGAAACTCAAATCTTAGTAAACTCAACAACTGAGTCAAAAAGTAACTAAGGGTAATATTTGGGGTAATTATAAATATGCGAAAACTTGGAAGTTGTATTAGAGGGTGTTCATTGAAAAATTTAGGATACTTATCAAACTTAGAGATTGAATTAGATGTTGAATCTACTGTAAACTTCAACACCTATGTAGTTAGAAGGTGGCTCAGGGGATAATCCGTAAGAAATCTCGAATACTCCTCAAATTCAGAGGTTGATTTAGAAGTTAGTTTCATTATGAACTCTCACTCCAGTAAGGCTTAGAGGGTACTTAAGAGGCTTTCTAAGGTAAAAGTTTCATAGATAATTTCACTCAGAACTTAATTTGTAGGGTATTGAAGGTTTATTTCATTGACAAAATGACTATAACTCCTTATACTAATGCCAATATAACTTATAAATTAAGTTCCAAATCAACATAGTTTCTAGAGAGATAAGCAAATAAATGGTTTCCCATGTTTTATATAGCTACTAAAATAATAAATTGACTAAATATATAGGGAATGCTTGATGGTAAGACAAGTGAACAACCACGTTAGCAAGCAACTAAGTTCCAAGTAAGAGGGATAAGTGCTTTACCACACTTAGAAATGTTATTTAAGAATACTTAGAGGCCTTAGTATGTATCTTCCTTATGATTGTAAGTTGGTGGCCTGTATGTGTATACAACGTGTGTGCTTGAATATTATATTACTATTATGGAGTGCTAAACTTGATATATTGGCTGTTTTATGGTATTGCTTTGATTGAATTATGTGAAATTGCTTGATCACCCTAAGAAGCTAACTAACTTGAACTCAATCTAACTTCTAATTGGATATGCATCGTAAGCTGCTAGGAGAAATAACTAATATTCTTGTGCCAAACATGGACCCTTCGACGAAGATAATTAAAATGGTCCTCTCTCCATCTTTAGTTGAATTAAGTAATAGGAGAGGAGGTTGCGACAAAGTTGAGGATTGTGGTTTGAAGTGAAGTCTTAGGTAGAGTGTATTTTTTCATTGCATAAGCCCCAATTTAGTTCTAATTTACGAAGTGCGTGATGTTAAACTCTCTAACCTAGATTAGAGCGAGTATAAATTCTTTGATCTCATGATAAACTGGATAATGTCATGTGATGGTATTTGCTTATATATGCATAATATTTAAATAAACTTACTTGAAAACCCTAATTGCTCTGTGTCGGATATGTGTTATTATCTTCGTACCACTTATTAAGCAAGTTGTTGCTCACTTCTCTATAGCTGTTTTGTCGGTTTCCCATAGAACTGCTCACACTACTCCAAGTTCCAGAAGATTAGAGAATAGAGTCAGGGAGTGATTTAAGACTCATGAGTTGAATTGATATTTAACTGTCAGTTTTATTAACTTATAAGAAAACTAATAGGTTCTCTATTAATGACCCTCTAGTTTTCAACTATAGATATTGTTGTTATGCTTTGTAAATCTGTGAACTTTTATAAATCATTTACTAATCGCTTTATTTTCCCAAATTGATTCACTTTTTAGAACTTTTGTTGAAATTGAGATTTTATACTCCAAATGATCTGTAAAGCTTGATTTTCTTGGTTATTTAAGCAAAAAAAAAAAACTATTTTCAAAAGCTATTTGAAAAGTTACATCACAAGTTACCGTAAATTAAAATCATAATTGGATGGCTTAAAGCGATGGAGTGGTAAACACATTGTGTAAGCTATATTTATATTAGTAGTTGGTATGATTAGTTTCTAACTTAAGTTAGTTTATATAACGAGGTTATTATAACTCTCTAGTTTGGGGTTTAACATGTTCCCTCGGCGTTTATCTTTTGGTTATGCCTTAAGGCTATGAAGGCTGATATCTCTTTTGCAACCTCGGCGTCATTGGGCCTATGCTCCTTTTAACCATTAGTTCGGACTAGTGTAGCTTACCATGTCTAAAAGTCTGCTTGTTCTGGCAGCTCCACCATTAAGAACTCACTTACTAGCCTTTGACGAAATTTGCCAAACCTTCGAATAGCTTCCTCCTAAGATGGTTTTGGAGGTACGTCCATCAATTTGAACTTTTCCATAAGTAGAAATGGTTGAAGAATTTTCGAGTATCCCTTATCACTATGTACTCACATAGCCCTTAAAATGCCTTTAACATCCTCCACCCATTAGGAGGGATATGTATTGGATTGTATCAGTGGAAATCAAAGAAATCCTTCTCAAACTCGCTTAGGGGAAGGCATACACTAAGAATTTTTCAAACATTGCAAAACACCTCTTCGACAGTAAAGGTACCATTTCTTCTCTTAGTGGTAGCAGCATTACCCAGCCCAGAGTTAGTCTAACCATAAAATTCGCTAGGACCAAATTAAAGATGTAGAGTTTACTCTTACCGATTCGACTACTCAAACCCTTATCTACTCCAAGCTCGATGAACAATTCTGTTGCCTTAGGTAAGAGATCGTACACAAAAACGTCCTTAGGGATAGTATTGATGAGCCTTGTTTTGTCTAGCGCTTGAATCATTATTTTCGAACTATCATCTAACTGTGCTAGTGATGAGACTTTATCTTCTCCTCCATGGGGAGTATCACTCCTTGTGGCTTTGGAGTCAGTAATCGCATTGTATTTCGACGCATCAGAAAGCATCTCACTTGTATTCGCTTCATTGTTGGTTGACATTTTAATGTTGAAGAGTGAAGCTTGAAAACTTAAAGGATAAAGAATTAAGAAAGTGAGAGATTTTGTTATAAGCGTTTCAGATAAGTTTATATCAAGAAGGAGATGTGGAAAGAGTAAATGATAGCGTTGAAGGGTATTTATAAGCACAAAATCTGGGAAAATGCATTGATGGTTATGGGGATTTGTAGAAATGAAAATCCCCTAAAGAAGTGTGATGGCAACACTTATTAAAGGTTTTGATTGGATGGTTAAGTTTCAAGGATAGAACGTTTGCGACTGAACACAATTCTACAAAGATAGGACACCTGTCACATTATATTAAATACACCATAAAAGCGTATGATGTTATAAGAATTTGAAAGCTTGGCTTTCACAAAGAAGTTTTCCCGAGGTCCCCTTACCTTCTATGTCATTGATAGATTTCCTTTAGCACTTCTACACCTCAGCATAGATAGATGGGAGCCATTTAGAAAATGGTAAGCCCAGCTTCGCCTTGCCAACCCAGACCATTCGACACCTCCTCATACTTAGTACCTTTACTTTACATCCTTATTGTCTAAAGTACCTTACCTATTGAATCTTCACCGCCCTACTTGGCCCATTGAGTATTCACCTTAAGCTATCCATTCAGTTCAACACATGAGCATTTCACTCTAACCTTATGTAGCCTTTTTGGATCTCCTCACCTTGCTCTGACCTTCGTGTTCAACCTGGATCTCCTCATCGATTGTCTCCTTTGCCTTGACCAAATGAAGTTTTAACTACTCAACACTATTTGTTGACTAAAGAGGTAAAACCTTTTGTATCTAACGCCAGGCTTAGAGTGCTTAGCCCAGCCTAGTTGGTAACTTGATGGGCGATCGCTCTTACTCAACCCTTAAGTCACCCAGCTTAGACATCTTTGCTTTAGCCTTTCGCTAGTTAGGTCTCTAGCTATGTCATGTTGGCACCTCTACCACGACATTAGCATGGTGTCATTATTGCCATATCACCTAGCCTATATGAGCACTTCAAGACTGGATTGACCACACACTTGAAAAGCCCATTTCTTCCCTCTCCTTACCTCCATAACAGCAATGAAACTCTTTAGAAGGAGGAGGGGGGTGGAGAAGGGTAAGTGTTGACATAGGCCTTTTGGACTCGGACTCCTCAAGCTTATATCGATCTAATTGAGCTTATGGCCTAGTCCATGCTTCTTTAGACTTAGCCTCCTTATCTTTGTGGCTGACCTTAGCTTAGGCCTATTATATGGTCTACCCAACTATAATGGTCACTAATAGCTAGAAGATTATAAATAAAGCTAAATGGCCAAGTTAACAACTACCTCTTACATTTGCGAACTACGTTAGACTTTATAACTTTACTACTCATTATTTGTGAATGTAGCTTTTACCCACTAACTCTCTTTAATAGTTAGTTCCAATCCTTTATAAATATAAAGCTATCACTCAACGATAAACTATTTGATATTTTGTACACTAGAGTCTTATCTTTGCATTCGAGTACTCTTACTGTCTTTATATACCTAATTGACTTAAGTATCAGAGTAGTTGTGCTGGACAATACCTTAGCACCTTTCATTATTTTTTGTTTTGTAGGCTTACACAATAGCATAAAAGCTTAGTCGTAATCAATCTCTACTAGCCAAAACCTAAAAATAATAGATTTATTTTGTTTCGTGTTTATTCTACATTTAAGGATATACACCTATAGAAGAAGTCTTGGAGAATTTGAGATGTATTTTGAGTCTTTTATTAGCTTTAATGTTTATGTTATTGTATTTTTGTTGAATTATTTTGTGAAATGAAGAAAATAATGGATTTTGAATCACGATTCTCTTCTATTTCTAAGAAAATATGCTACGAAAGAAGTCTTTGAGAATTTGAAGAGGAGGAAGTAAGGAGTTTTGGATCATTTTTCCTTTTTCCTTCTATGTTTGAAGTTTCGTTATTTTCATGGATTTAAGTTGTTAGTTATATTATGTTTAAATATCTGTAATTTTTTTTAGGATAAATTTTTAAAGTTTTTAAGATTTACATAAAATCCTCTTTTTCGAGTCATTGAAATTATTGTTGATATAATGGAGGAGTTAGTATTTTCACCTTTTTGATTGAGAATTGTGGTGTAATTTTAGTAACATAGATCATGGGAAGATTTTCATGGAATTAGTTACGGCTTTGTTTTTTTTTTTTTTTATACTTTTGAGTAACTAAATATATGACCTTGCAAATTAGAAGACATACATAAATATATTTTTCCTTTAGCTTTTCTATCAATACTTACCATGATAACATTCAACCTATAACCTTTGAGTTAAAGGAATCCTTTAATTTTTTATAAGCTAACTCTATTGTCTTTTTTTCCTATAACTTTAATTTAGTTGATTGTATTTAAACATCCCTTTTCAAGTTGCTATGGATATTCAATAAAGCATGTTTGGTAAGTGCAAATAATAAAAACTATATTATCTTTTCACGTCAAATGTTTTATTACTAGTTTAATTTTTTTCGTACGATATCTTGTACTTTTTATGCATTCTTTCACATAAACGGTTTTGAAGAGTTAAGTGGTTTTATATAATTATGCTGGTGTCTCATACTATTTGGTATTATTTTTCTCGAAAGATTCTTTTTATTTTTTCTTAAGAGAAACAACACGATATTATTTTTTTAACTTTAACTTTTATGCAAATTTTGTTTAAAGATTTACATTCTAAAAGCATCTATTATGTATGGACATTTATTCTTCTACCCTACCCAAAGGAAAAGATTTTATTTGACCCTTTTTATGTTGAAATATTTCACTCTATAAAGTATAAATTCTTAATTAAGTTTATTTCCTTTTTTTTTTTGTTTTGGCTAAAAAAATTGAAGAAAATTAAGTTTGCTTTAGTTTTAAAAATATGCGATTATTGTTATTTTTGTATTTTCAAACTTTATTTTTACACTCATTACCAGAGTCCGTTGCTTGCTGGTATTCAACTGCTGCCATACGATACCTCCCCATCTAGAAGTTCGAACTGTGAATTGTTCACATTAATTATCTACTGCCCACTGCCCAGTACCCAGCCCAGCCAAGTGTTGAAACGGTTAAGACGGAACGGTTAATTTCGCTCCGCCCCGATGGATCTCCTTCGAAAAGCATACTCCAATCCCTCCGACGAAGAACCCGAGCCCGAACCCCAACCTCAACCTCAACCTCAACCTCCATACCCCGTTGTGGCTTCCCAGCCCAAAAGACGCAGACTTGGCGACCCGTTTGTCAAACCCTACCCAAGTAATAAACATTTCAACCTTCAAGTTCACGACGAACCTCAGCTTCCCGGCAGGTACATCTCCAAAAGAGAGCGGGTACTTATGGCCTCCGCACCTGTTAAGGCTCCTCAACCCGACCGGGAACCCTCTGCTTCCACTTCTTCCGGTACTGCTCGAAAAGTCCTTTCTTTTTTTTTTTTTGATAATATATTTATTATGAGTATTTGAAGTAGGCGATTTTTCATAGAAGGTTGAAAATCGTGTATTTATCTTATTGCCACTATATGCATACAACGCAATTCGATTGGAATAGGCACGTATGACACGATACAAATGTGATTTGCCTGATGCCATTATGAAATTGATTTATTAGTAGATGTATATGTAATATGCAATTGTTAGATATTACTGTAATAATCTTGCTGGTGGCAACTAATGGCTTTTAGTCCTCTGGAAATGGGATTCTCAGTTGATATGAGTTGTGTGTATGTTTATTTAGAAGTTTAAAGTGGGGTTCTGTCACCATCCATGTTCAGTGGTTTCGGAAGTTCAATCACTCCCTTCAATTGGTTAAAATAACCTGATATTTGTTTGTATGCGTGCATGTCTCATCCTTGTATCATTGAAAATAAAAAAAAAGAAAAGATTCTGAATCTACCAGGAAAAAAAAATTTAGGTGAATGTCTGATGCATGTTGCCCTATGGATTCTTAGCCTGTATGGGAATTGTATGTGTTTCTTTAGAAGGTTGAAGAGATAATTTGTCACTGTTTGTGTTGGGTAGTTTTGACAATTTACTCATTTCCTCTTGCTGGAGTAGAAAAAAAACGATCGCTTTTAGTTATATTGTAGAGGAAGGCGGTCGGATAGAGAATTATAAAACAAAATGAGGATATTGGTTTCTGTTGTATCTTCCATACAACTAGATCTATTAGTAACTAGAAATCATGGTTGAGTATCATTAATGTTGTATTTATGGCAAATTTAGAAGAGCCAGGAGAATATTTTCTGTGAAAAAATCACATAATTAATACTGTCTCATTTTCAATATGGCAAAGGCTATGCTGTTATGGAAATGCTTATGCTGCAATTTGAGCAGAATTCATTTTGTAATGTTCAAAACTGACTCAGATAGACTGGACCTAATTTTTATTAGATTGATATGCAAATGCTTTGAAGTGATTGCTAATTGAATTGTGAATGTTGTATCTTGAGATATTCACACGTGGAAGTGGGTTGTGGTTTTACTGAGTCTGTTTTATTAATTTTCTCAGTTCTAGGAAGTTTGTCGGATCTGGAGCTGCCACATGATGTTTTGGCAGTATTGAGGGCAAGACATCAACCTAAGGGCCCAGCGCATGCAGGAAGAATGCCCGAGAGATTAAGTATTTCTCTCCAAGGCCATACAAAAGCTGTTAATGCTATTAACTGGTCAACAACTCATGGTAAAATCTCACTTGCTGGTTTATGTATGCTGCTTCTTGCATCCTATTATTTATTTATTTTTTTTCTTTTTTGATGAACCAAGTTTCCCTTGAAGTTAGAGCAGACAAGGAGCTGTTTTGGATGCATGTTGTTAAAAGATGCTGTGCTTCCTATATGGTTTTGGATTGTGTATAATGCTGTGTCTATTCATTTCGTTGTAGAGTTATGATGATATGTGAAAAATTTTCCATGTTTATAGATTGTATTTCTAAACTCCTGATTTGCAAAATTATTTTTTGGAGCTCTGCATGATTTAGAGTTGAATATGAACATGGGATGGATCTCTATGACCTGAGTTGCACTTTACCTGACGTTAAAGCAATGATATGTTTGTGTTTCTGTAGATCTCTTGTAAGGTCATCCATGTGCTTGGAGGTGGCTGGCCCACTTATAGTGATGTCCCCCTTTTTTCGTTAGAAATAAAAAGTTGGTTGGGTGATACATTGCTTATTGTTGATCACTGAATATATTATACTGAAAGAGTTGTTTGACATGATGTTTGCTAATGCTCAATGAGGCAATTCCTTGGTGCCTGTGGTATAAACATCTCTTTCTGCCTATTCACTTGAGGGGAATGTTAATTCCATTCCCCCTCTATTCCTTACATACTCTTTTTACCATGTTCACTTTACTTGAATAACAATTATAAAGAATCCCAATTCTTTCAAAATCAATAATAGAGATTTCTTTATGAAAGTAAAGAATTGTCATTCCTAGTAAAATAGACCGTTACTGCACTTGTCTCCTCCAATATACTCTTGCCATACACCACCACTACGTAAGTGGCAACACACCACCATCACCCCACATCTATGCACCACCACCACCAGATCTCTCCAGCGACCACCACCACCAGACCTTTTCGGCAACCACCACCACCACCAAGATCTGGACTGCCACCACCCCATAGCCACCAAGATCTGGACCTCTTCGGTGACCACCGTCACATCCACCCACCATGACCACTGAACCTTTCCGACACCCACCCAGATCTAGACTATTGGACTGCATGCAACCACTCCCCATTACAAAACAAAAGGAGAAGTTAGCTGCCATTATAGTAATGATTGCACTCTTGGTTGTGTTTAGAATTTGCCTTCATACTCAAATCTGTGATTGCAAATGTCGCTGTCGTTGTCGTCGTCACCATTGCCTGTAGTGACTATGAAGGAGGAAATGAAGGAAGAAGAGGAAAGAGAATGAGCAGCAACAACAACAGAATCGGTCATAGTTGAGAGAGAGAGGGTGATTTGTTTGTGTGGGTTGCCGGGGAGAGAGAGAAAGAAAAAGAAAGAAAGGGAAGAAGTCTGTTTGTTGCGGAGAGAGAAAGGACAGAAAAAAAAAGGGAAGGGAAGATAATAAAATAGGGTTATTTTAGTTATCTTTGTTTTATTACATCTCTATTCATTGGTTACTTCTTTTCTAACAAAACAAAGTAAAGACAATTACAACCTTAATCAATTCCTTAGGAATTGAAACCCCATTCCCCTCTTATTCCATTCAGTGAAATTAATGGACCGTTAGTGAAAATATTCTGTGGTTTTTCTGTTGGTGGAATCTTATGTAGGAACGAAAAAAAAATGGTGAACTTCTTGGCTTATAATTTAGAAACAAAAGCATAGTCAAACCTGTCCTGCAAAGGGATTTCGGGGAGCTCAAAATACCTTGTTATACATGAGTATATGTTAATTGTTAGCTGCAGGTGAATGGGCATCCTTGATGCATGTTTGTATTGCAATATCTTCACAACAATGTTATATACCTTCAACTTAATTCAGTATCATACATGTCCTGAGTGCAAGGATTGTCAAGACTAGTATCATGCTTTATCATATTAATGCACTATTTATTTTTCTTTTCTTCTATTTTAATCTGTTTATCAGTTCAAGTTCAACAGCTCATCTTCTTGCTTCGGCTGGGATGGATCACATGGTCTTTGTATGGAATGTATGGAGTAGAGGCCAAAAGGCAGCTCGTATTTTGAGACATCATGGTGCTGCAGTTAAAGATGTGAAGTGGTCGAATCTGGGATGGTCTGTGCTTTCTTGTGGATATGACTGTACATCTAGGTTGACTGATGTTGAAAGTGGCATAGAGACTCAGGTCTTCAAAGAAGACCAAGCTATTAATGCTGTAAAATTCCATCCAGAAAACATGAATCTTTTCCTATCTGGGGGTGAAAAAGGCCACCTTAGATTGTGGGATATCAGAACAGCAAAGGTGATTCATGAGTATATTCAACGTCTTGGTCCAATCCTTGATGTGGAGTTTGCTGACAATGGCAGGCGATTCATCTCTTCAAGTGATGTGTCCATAAGCAATATCAGTGAAAACTCAATTATAGTTTGGGATGTTGCACGGGAGATTCCTCTGTCCAATCAGGTGAACATCACAGTTGCCTCTCACATGTTTGCTTGCTTCCATTCTTTCTCCTCTTATGCATTACCTAACAATCTAGGGTATATACACCAGTTGTGAAGACATGTAAATTGATTTTTGTTGTGTTTGCTATTTATGCACATTGAAGTAGAAGATAGCAAAGGAAAGGGGTTATTGTTGCTTTATTTTTCAATGGGAAATGCAGAAGGAAAATCCAAGGAGAGATTCTTGGTAACAAGCAGATGAGAAATAGTTGAAGATATGGTTTTAGTTATTTTTCTAGCTCCTTTGTCCATGCTCTTCATTCTGGAAGATGCTTTTGTGGTAAAACCTTTCCCAGTAGATGACTGTCTATAGCAATTTCCATTGTCTGAAAATAGTTTCCCAACATTAGATATTTTGTTGTCATGTGTAAGTGTAGAGATACTGGTGCTGCACCCTTTTTTGGTTCCTAGCCAATGCTGAGCTATTATGGTGATTCCAAAGAACATTTTCATATTTAATTTCTTGATTCCACAACCGTCAAACTGTCCCAGTTCCGGTAGTTACCATCTCTTGCTATCAACTGCTAATTACTAGTAGCTGCAACAACCATGGGTTCAATGCAACAAAATTACGTTATCAAGAGTAGAAGATTACTTGATAGAATTCCTAACATTCCAAAACAATTGCATAGTAGAGATGCTTCGGCAATAAGAGTAGATACACCAAGCTAATAATCTCTTAGAACACTCTTTCATTTGCAAAGGGAATAGCCCAGCAAATCCTCTCTACAAAAATGTAACATAATGACTAACTTCCTAACCCCTTCTCCCTCCTAAGTACTTATACTCTAGTAGTTATGCTTACGTTTACTATCCTGTCCTTGCACTATTTTCTCTTACGATTATAACATGTATACTACTAGTACTCTACTAATATCTATTACTAATGTCGTATCAATTTCTTCCCCTCATAACATTGTCGTTGTCCCCAAGGAAACCTGCAAGAACCATCAACAAGTTGTCTTTAACTATGATCATGGTGGTGCTTCTCGACTTCCACCCATTCCCCTTTGTGAAGCTCTTAATTATCCTCCAATATCATAACCCACGAAGATTTGTTGGGACACTTATGACCAGGGGAAAAAGCTTGATTACACTTGAAACATAGACCCTTAATATGCTTATCCAAAATCTCATGGTTAGTCATAGGTTTAGGTCCTTGGCTAAAATTTTCAACTTCAGAACTAGTACTACCACTATCAAAAATAGGTGGATCCTTCTGATGTGGCATTTTACACATCCAAGATCCCCCTCGCACTATCAACTAAAGTAGCAGCTACACCCAAAGATCCTCAGTATTGTCGCCCTTAGTCTTCTAAGGAAGCTGCAGAGTTGAAACAGCTGAAGATTAAATATAACCAGCTTGAATGGGAGGATTAAGGCATGGTAATTGAACATAATGGCTGATGCATGGAGAATACCCCTTACTTTGAAACCCTTTGTAAGGAGAATTTCCAATATCTTGTCTAGATAAGAAAATGCCATAGATAAACTCTTGCTTCATGTTAAGAGCCATTTCAATAGCCTTGGCAACTGATATAGGGCCCAAAGTTCGAACTCTTAATTGAATATCATCATACAATTCCCCCCAAGAAGTAGCCTAATGCTTGTAACTCTGTCATTGGAGGAGCTTGAGAAGCTAAGGCCTCAAATCCTTTTAAGTGTTGACCTACTGTTGTAGTTTGCTTATGAGATGAAAGACATTTATAAGGATTGCTGGAAAATTGTCCACCATAATGAAGCATCAATTCTTGCTCTATGTTTGCCAATCCAGCTGTTGAAATCCTTGCTTCAACTTGTTAAACCAGTATATCGACTTCCCTCACATGAACATACCTGCGACCACACAACCTTCTGTTCTTCTGCAACCCTATCTGCGTCAAATATTGATCAGCTAAAGTTGGCCACTGTACTGGATCTAATCCTTCAAAGAATGGCGGGGTAATTGAATTAATACCCAATTGTCCATTGGCATCAATTGGCACAGTGGTTGAATTGGCTTTCAATTGTCCATTGCCATCATTTATTATTTCTTCACTCTCACGTGCCACAGTTCAACCTAGGACTTCATGAATTGAATCTTGAGGATGAACACCATTGGAAAATTTTCCACCTGTTGAACTCGACACTCGATCCTTCGCTTGAATTGATTTTTGTTGATCACTCCAGAGGTCATGAGGCATGGTTTCTAGATTGGCCATCCTTGAATTAATGTCAGAAATTCAAGCATCTATTGAGGCTGATCTTTTCTCCAAAGAAGCAATGTGATCTTTTGGTTCAGAAATTTCTTCACAACTTTCTTTGATTTCTTGCAATTTGTCTCTACACTAGTTTCATAAGATCTGCAGATCCATAGCTTTACACAAAAACATTCGAGCAAGAAATAACAGCTAAAGTTTGTCAGAAATCTTCACGACTCCAATTTCCTCACACATACACCTCAATATTCTGATCAGCAGCCAACAACAGGCTATTGCATGAATAAAAGAAGTACATCTCAAATTCACACAAACTCCCGAATGCAATCGACAACAAAAGAAATCTCCCCTAGGAACACTTCAAATCTGCTACAAGATCCTTTGCTACACCAATTCAACTTAAGTAATGACAATATCTTAGCAACTGCTATTCAAAATTCATTTTGCACTCCACAAAAAGTTTGGGAATTCCAAATGTAGATCTCTATAAACTCAGAAAACAGGAATTTCTCGAAAAATGCAAAAATCACAGACCTAATTTTCCCCCAGACTGTGCCTCCGCAACAACCATGGGTTCAATCCAACAAAATTACAATTGCAAAGTAGAGACACTTAGGCAATTACAGTAGATTCACCAAGCTAACAATCTTCTAGAACACGCTTTATTTGTGAAGAGAAAAGCTTCAGCAAGTCCTCTCAACAAATTTAACTAAACGACTAACTTCCTAACCACTTCTCCCCCATAGGTATTTATAATCTAGCATTTATGCTTACATTTACTATTCTGCCTTGCACTTCTTACCATTCTGTCCTTATTTTACAATTATAAGATGCATACTACTATTACTCTACTAATATATATTACTCAGGGTTTGTATCAGTACCCATTGATACGAACCAGGGCAGTGAAGTGTGTTTATGTGTAGTATGTGTCCAAAACTGTGGATGTATATGTGTCATGTGTTTAGTATGTGTATGTGTATGTGTATGTGTTTGTTAGTGTTGCATGGATGTGTGCTCATGTGGCATTTACTAATAGATACTTTAGATGTGAGTACTATAAATATAGAGAATTAGTTAGAGAGCAGTCCAGATATTTTGTGAACTTGTGCTTATGTTTGTTGGTGAGCTTTTGCTCTTGGTTCTCTTCTGGAGAGATTAAGGTTTCTTGTAATCAATTTCAGTACACACATTCAATAAAATTCTTTAGTATTCTGTTGTTAATCTTTGGATTCTATCAACCATCGATTCTAGTGCACTAGCTATTGACAAGTAGTCTATATTGAGCAACTAGGTTCCAATATTGGGGTATCTTCCTCCTACTTATGCTGGCTGTCGCTGACCAATCCAATTTTGGATCATTTGGCAGGCAGCAGCAGTCATTATGTCCAGCTGTTGACCGTTACTAATGACCATCAGGTCTAGCCCAGCCCTCTACCACTGATGAATGCTACTATATCTAGTTTTGGAGCAATCTCTTCTCTCTGTCCACTGCCTGCTATGAAACATTATGTGGTTCTAGTTATCAGAGTAGCTTACTGGTAGCTACAAATTTGGTCACTGGAAATGGCTGTCAGAATTGGTTGCTAATGTGCGTGTGGAAGGTGGCTGTTGCCAATGGTTGTCTTTAAAGAATATTAGTCACAGATGCTGGCTCACCTTGAAGAAAAGAGATAGCTAATGCTTCTTGTCTACTGAATATTTATAATCAAGAGTGATAAATGGGAGTGAGGAATTTTAGGTTTAGAGGTTTCCATTTCTCCATCATATGTACAGTTAGTTAATCAAATAATATCGGACATATGATATATGGTATCATTTTTTACGATCCATGTGGCTTTTATCTTTCTTATCTTGATCTATGTATCTCATGATAAGACAAAGGAAGATATGAGATATGTCCATGACCTCACAAAAATGTTAAAAGAAAATGCACGTAATATTGTGATTTGTTATTTTCTTGTCCTGGTAAGCCATACTCCACTTGAATTTCCTTGTCCTTCAAGAACTTTTGTTTTTCATAGCCACCTATATAGGAGAATCTGTTGAAGCATTCAGGGTTCCATTTTGTCAACTTACTTTTATGGAATGGTTGAGTTTCTAGCAAACAGGAAGGTGGAGAAGGTTTTTACCTAAAAACTGTTCTTACATTTTTAATGCACAATCACATAACCTCCAAGCAACAACAGCTGCATATTCCTTTTTCTGCCTTCATGCAGCCACCAGACGCTCTTCAGTAGAATTGAGATCCCAAAACTTTGAGAAAAAGGTTAGTTTGACCCTTGTGGGCAAACTAATTCTTTAAGTAGGGTTTCGGCCAAACTAATTCTAAGATCACCATTGTGAAATCGTATTTTGTAAGTGTGATTTCACTTTTCCCAATTTTGTTTTGTGATTGGATGGAAAATGCGAAGAAATTGTGCACCCTAAATGCGATTTACATAGCAGCACAGGCTCCCTCTGCAGAACAGCACCTGCGGCACAATATACGCAGTAGCGACAGCAACTGCTACACCCAAATTACATACAGCAGTATTAGCATGAAAAATATAACAAAAAGTGACTCTAAGCCCAAGCCTCGACCAAGTCAAAATCCAAACTTTATGTACAAGCTCAAAACAACACTCAAAGCTCAATTGCAAAGCAGCAACCATTTTTTGAACCGTAACTTCAAACCTAAGCTCTAATCCCAAACCCGAAATCCATGAACCAAACCCAAGCTTCAAACCTAATCTGTATTCGCAAACTCGAACTTGAACAACCAAACCCAATCTTCAAGCACAAGATCCTTTTAAAGTAAGCCCAAACACATCACAACACTCTGAACTTCATTACATAACAAAGTTGATAAGTAAATGAAATTAAATTACTTGTAAGGAAACAAGTAACAATATATTAAAACCAAAATCATTTATATATACGTGCAATAGTTTACAAGTTTTGCTGTAGTTCTACGTACAAAGTAGACCTATTTAAGCTAGATACATGAAAGATCTATCCCAATCACCTTACATTGCATCAACCGCTTAGTACAAAGTAGACATAAGACCTTAGGTTAGTTTGTTGGATAATGTCCAACAACTTGGGCAACTCCACGTAAGATCTATCTTAATCACCATACATTGCTTCAACCACTTTTCTCTTACCATCCCACACTCATCTCTTGGAATCCAAGTACCCAGATGTATCTAATGTCGTTTGTTTGAGGATGGAGACCTTTATGGTAGGCTTATTCTTGACCTGACCAAGGAAACATTGGGCCACAAAACTGGAATCTTGCTATGGATAATCTTGGGAGAGGATAAGATTGAGATGTATATAGTCCCTCAACAATTGTGACGACAATGTCTGTGTCCATGTGCTTTCAGCACGCACAAAGTCGCCATCTATACCTCCTGTCCCTCTTTGTGCAGATAACATGCCACATCTTCTTATTGGACTTACTAACCTAGTAGTTGTGGTAATGCTTAATGTGGAATGACTTAACTACGAAAATCAAGTTGGATTTCTTTGCAAACCTCTTACCTTTTTTCAACACATCACCAATTGTTAGTTCTTCTGAAGAAATAGCAGTCTCTTCGTATGTGATATGATTGTTCCCACCAGCCATCCTATTGAAGAAGGGAATATCGGGTGCTCAAAAGAAGGGGCCCTTTGTTGGTTAATTGGCTAAACATCCTCCTGAACTAGTGGTGAGTTGCACACTATATCATTTGTAGGGAGAAGAAGGTCATCTGGAGTGTTAATCTCATCATCAAAGAATTGGTCACCCATTTCACTCCTCGGTCACTACCTCTTCTTCTAAGTCATTGTATATAGTGTTATGCATCTCTTCAATTTCTTTATCAAGATTATTACTAATTGTCAAATCTACTCCTTCCATATATGACTTAACATCAACGGTTTCTTCAAAAGTAGGTGGACCATCTATAGATGGTTGAACTTGTATGGGTGGATAGACTCATTAACTGTATTTCTCTCAAATGTCATGTTAGAGCTATCTTTAACTTTGATGAAAAGCTTTTGTATGGACAAATGACTTGCCTCTTTTGCAAATTCAATGAGACCCTCCACAGCATCATCATCATTAATAGGACTTCAAGAATAGTATTGTTGAATTATCGGGAATGATAACGGGATGCTTATGGAAAACTTTAACTCGATGAGTTCTAGGATTAACCCCAATGGTTAAACAAATATTGCGCAATAACTCCACATAACTGACATCTACTCCCACCTTAATTTTCTTCAATGCTAGTTTATCGTAATATACGCTATCTGATATGTTTCCATGTGCATGAATTGAAAACCTCATAGCTTTCCCATGATCCGAAATCAAATTCAAGCACTAAGAAGAAATGAGATCACAATAGAGAACTGCCTATAAATTTACCTCTTCAAGATATTGCAACAAAAGCTAATATTAGGAAGAATTTGAAATTCTAACTTGCAAATTTTTAGAGAGAGAAACACTTTTAGGGGAAACAAATTCACATGAGATTATCTATATAAAGAAAAAAAATATTGATATTTACCTACAAAATGTACACTGGATATATGAATAGAAGTCATGTATTGTAGATTTGGAAGAACAAATGGGTGGAAATTGCATTTTGATAAGTTGGTGTAGAGAGAACTCACGACTGCAAAAAAATTTATTGAGAGAAGCTGTTGTTTGCAACTGAAGGAGAAGAGGTTGTCGGGGCATTTAGGGTTGTGCAAAAAACGCATCAAAAGGCTGCGATTTACTGTGGTAGAAACGCATTGTTTCATTTATTTGGTGGTGTGTGGCTTGCATTTTGCGATTTCAAAATTGCATCTAAGGAATGCGAGTTCATAATTTTATCACGTCTGACAATGGAAATTGGGCAAACCTTAAACGCATTTTGTAAATGCAATTTGCTACGGTGTTCTAGGAATTAGTTTTGACCAGACCCTATTTAAAGAATCATTTTGCCTAAAGGGGCAAATTGGCTTTTTACTCCAAAAACTTTATGCATTAAAAAAGGAATGTGAAGAATCTAGTTAAGGGTATTGCTTTAGATTTTGTAAATGAAGAATTTATTGAATCATATACATGGATATTGTGATACAACCCCAAGGGTTATAAGAGATGTGAGTCATATCTAGTGATGTATGTGCTGTTGTTGTGTCATTAATAGTGTTGATATATAAGTAATACATGCAGCATAGAATGTTGTTATATGTGTGTAAGGAGTTATATGGTGTTGTTAATTGTGTTGTAAGAGTCTGGTAATAAGTAATGTGTAGGGGTGATATTGTAAATAGTGTAGTAAGAGAAGTTACATGTGGATATAAATAGAGGGAGTTCAGTAGGGAGGAGTTAGTTGAAGAAGGTTGTTGTAATTCTTTGGAGGGAAACATCCGAATTGAAGTGGAGAAGATTCCAGAGGAAGTGTTGTTTTGATTGAACCATGAAGAACCACAAGGGGTGTTTTGGTTCACAGTTGTGATTGATTCAATTCAAGAAAGTACTTTTGATCTGTTCGACTTGACATTTTGGACCTTGGTTGTATCAATTTTGGCGCCATCTATGGGATATGTCTCATTGCCATAGAAGAAATAGAGATAACGAGGATGGAATCTAGGGTGGAAAATTTGAAGAGGGGTGTGGATTCTTTAGAACAAAGTGTTAATGTGATCAAATAGGAGTTGAAAGGAAATTTTACTGAATTAACACATTAGGTTGTGATTGTGGAAAGAAATGTGGCAGCAATGGCTTTTGGATTGAAAGCTTCAATCACAGAATTGAAGCCTCCATAGCCTTGGTAAGCTACTTTTCAAACTCTCTAGGAAATTTCTTAAAACAATGAGAAGCAAAAGGGAAAATTGCATTGACTTTAGAAGTATGAGTATGGGGAGTTTGATACAGTCTAACATGAAATCATAGGTGAGTTTTTACAATAAGAGGGTGATGAGGAAATTCGATCTAATGTAGTTGCAGTTACTTTACCTGTATTCAAAGGCAGTATCCCTTGCATTGGCTAACCATGTTGGAGCAGTATATTGAAATCCACAGAACCAGGGAGGATCGCAAGATTAATTTGGTTGCTATGGGGCTAAAAGCTGTTGGTTTAGAATGTTGAAGAATATGATCTCTCAATTGGATTGGGAGACTTTTAAATGGGAGTTTTTAACCAGATATGTTTGATGCCCACCTCCAAATCCAAAAGGAAAAAAAAAAAAAAAAAAAAAAAAAGGTTGGGATTTTGGTAGGGAACCCTTATGTGATCCTTTCTAATCTTCAACAAACTTCTATGGTAGCTGCATTTATTGAATCCTTTGAAACCCTAACTTCTTAATTTTCTAATTTGACTGAGATGCAAATGGGTACTACTTTGGACGTTACGTGATGACATTACATTGAGGGTTCAAACTCTGGGACCAGTTTCATTGCTTGATGCTGTTGAGTTGTCGTTAAGTGTGGAAAAAGAGTTTGATCATGGAATTTTTTATCTCCAAAATGTAGAGTAGTTAGTTTTGTTTCATCATCTTATACTTTGTGACCAATTTCATGTACTCCACCTGTTATGAATGTTGCCTCCCATGCTAGTTCTCAGTGGAAATCACAAAATGCTAATATGAGTAATGGGCAGAGTAATCCAAATGTAAGATCAGTAGGGTATACTATGGAAGCGGGTTTGTCTAGCACTACTGCTGTATGTGGGAATGGGGGGCAGCCAAACCATAAAGGGTTAAAACAAATGACACATGCTGAATTCATGGAGAAGAAAGAATGAGGGTTTATGTTTTAGATATGAGCAACCTTTTCAGCCTGGCCAGAAATGAGCAACAACATGACTGGGAAGGATAAAGATAATCATATTCTACAAGCAGTGGATTTGGAACTGTCTTTATTGACACTCAATGGGTTTAACAGACCCGAGACTCTCAAGTTTTGAGGTAAACTCAGGACACACCAGTTTCTATCTTAGTTGATAATGGCTCAAGCCATAATTTTGTTTCAAGGGAAATAGCTCAATGTTTGGGGTTGAAAGTGGATGAAACTTTGTCTTTTGTTGTTAAGTTGGGTGATGGGCATTCGATTACATAAGAAGGATTGTGTTCAAAATTGTAACTAGTGCTGGATACGTTGGATATTGTAGTTGACTGCTATGTGTTTGATTTGGGAGCCATTGACATCATTTTAGGCATAGCTTGGATGCAAACTTTAGGTGAAATTAAGGTTGATTGGGGTACATTATGTATGAAAATTCCTCAAAATGGTGCTGAACACGTGTTATTTGGTGATCCTTCCCTACAATAATCCGTTGTTACCTATGAGACCCTCCTGAAAATGAATGATTGCGACTTTTATAGTTTGTTGTTGAACACAGTTGTGGATTTGTGGGACTGAGGCAACAGATCAGAATATACAATTAGTTGGTCTATGTAATGATTTTTCTGAGGGTTTTGCGGAATCAAAAGGATTCCCACTATCTCGTGATACTGATCACTGTATTTTATCAAAGGAAGGAGTGGGACCAATTAATGTTTGACCATATAGGTATGCGCAAGTAAAAAAAGATGAAATTGAACGAATGGTAAAAGATATGTTGAATGTGGGAATGAAAAAGGATGTTGCCAAGTTTGTGGCTTTATGTGCAATTTATTAAAGAAATAAGGTGCATAATTTATCCTCTACTGGTTTACTTAATCAGCTGCCTATTCCTTAAGGAATTTGGGAAGATATTTCTCTAGATTTCATTTTTGGTCTTTCTCGCTCAAAGGGGTTTGATGCTATTTTTTTGTAGTGTATCGTTTTTCCAAATATGGGCATTTTTTACTTCTCAAGCACCCTTATAGTACTAAGTCGGTGGCTGAAGTTTTCATGAAAGAGATTGTGCACTTGCATGGCTTTCCTTGCACTATTGTGTCTGACTGTGATCCATTGTTTGTTAGTAGCTTTTGGAAAGAGTTGCTTAGTTTGCAAGGCACATGTTTGAACTTTAGCATCACTTATCATTTAGAAACAGATGGGCAAACAGAAGTGTTGAACTGTAGTTTGGAATGTTATTTATGTTGTTATGCTTTTGAACAGCCTAATACTTGTGCAAATTGGATTAGTTGGGCTGAATTTTCTTATAATACTACTAATCATTCATTAACTAGCACGATGCCCTTTGAGATCGTTTATGAGTGTCCATCACCTTCCATTCCCATTTATCTTTCGGGGGAGATACAAAATCCAGCAATTTGAGCTGCACTGACTTCTAGGGATCTCCGCTTGAAAGGAAATTTGGAAGAGGCACAATTATGTAATTGTAAGGCTGCCAATAAACATTGTAGGGATGTGGAATATGCAATAGGAGATTGGGTTTTCCTTCAATTGAGACCAGCATTGAATGCTAAATTCGGTCTTAAATCATCTTCTAAACTTGCTCCTCGCTATTATGGGCCATTTCAAATTGTTGCTCGAGTGGGAAATGTGGCTTATAAATTGCGATTGCCTAAGGAATGTTGTATTCACTTTGTGTTTCATTGTCTTTACTAAAGACATTGAGTGCCTCATTTCTTGTTTTGAATACCCTATTGGAGTAGTTTAATGCAGATGAGTTGGTAGAGTTAAAATATCCCTGCAAGATTATTGGTAGGCGTTTTGAAGTGAGAAATGGGCTGGAAATTCTGCAGTTGTTGTTCCAGTGGGTAGACCAATCGGTTGATGCTGCTACTTGGGAGGGTGCAAGCAATTCACTGCAGTTTCCGGATTTTGTCCTTGGGGACAAGGACAATCCTGGGGTAGGGGGGCATTGATACGACCCCAAGGGTTCATTGACCTTTGTTACAAGTGTATAAGGGACGTGAGTCTCATACTTTGTGATGTATGTGCTGTTTTTGTGTTGTTAAATGGTGTTGATATAAGTAATATGTGCAGTGTAGTATGTTGTAGTGTGTATGTTGTTATATGTATGTAAGGAGCTGTGTGTCGTTGTTAATAGTGTTGTAAGAGTCTGTTAATAATGCGTAGAGTTAATATTGTAAATAGTGTAGTAAGAGAAGTTACACGTGGATATAAATAGAGAGAGTTCAATGGGGAGGAGGGAGTTAGAGAAGCAGTTTGTAATTCTTTCGAGGAAAACATCAGAATTGAAGTGGACAAGAAGATTCCAGAGGAAGTCTCTCTTTGATTTGAACTGTGAAGAAACCTAAGGGGTGTTTTGCTTCACAATTGTGATTGATTTAATACAAGTACTTTTGATCCATTCTTCTTGACATTTTGGACCCTGGTTATATCATACTGTCATTTATGGGACAAAGTGAATTCTTCCTTCTGAAGTTGAATAACGCACAGCCTGAGATATGTAAACATAATATCCATTGGGACTAAATTTGTGGCTAAATTAATACACCAACAATGATCAATGGGCCCAGCCACTGTCCTCTGCTTCTTCCTTCGTCCAGACGAAGGACCAAGATACAGCACTCATGTGATGGTTTATTTCCTGAGGAGCATGTATTGGAGCAATTTAAATGTCTTCCTGCTTTGTATACTGCTCTCTAGTCTGTTATGTTGATTCATCAGCTAATGCATCAAAGGAAGAATATGAGAGTATCCTTTTTAGGCATGTGTACTCATCGAGAACATGTGAAATGTAGTTGTTATCATGTGAGTTGTCGGTGTGTAGTGTTGTGTGCTGCACTCAATTTGTGTAAGTGGATTCAGTATGCAGTTAGTCTATGTGGTGAAAAAAGGAGTACAGTAGGAAAAAAGCTGTTGGGAAGAATTGCTCTTGTAACTGACATTTAAGGGTTAGAATGGGGAATGAAACATGAAGTTCTATTTTACATAAAATCATGTGTCGTATTAAATCCTTGAGTTCCATCTTAATGAGTCCCAGCTTTTATAATCACAATAGGTAAACGTAGTAGAATATCAATTCAGGACAAGATTGATTTTGATTTTGTCTCAATCAATCTAAGACTCGAAAGTTGAAAATATAATCGATCTTGTAATAAATTGGTACTAGAGCCAGGCTTTATGGGGGAGTTGAGGCAGATACTACAACAATCTAAGGCGTTTTATGGTCATGTATGAGGAAGATCATGGGCAATTAGAGGTGAGACAATGGCAAATGCCATACAAGTTGCAAGATTGACTTATGATATTTTTGACCAATCCATGGAGGAGAGGATAAAATGAAGCCAGTAATGATAGAGGAAGAGTGGAAAAGGGGGTTAGTGATAGTAAGCTCTATAAGAGGGGTGTGATTACCTGTAAAATTTTGAAGCTAGATTTTCTCAAGTATTATGGTAGCATAGATATGATATGATGACTCAATCGTGATCAACGTTTTTTAGAGCATCAACAAATTGTGGATGAAGAAAAGGTGGAGATAGCTGCACTTTATATGGGGGGTGATGCACCATTGTGGTTCTGAGCATGATCGGACAGAGTTGTCCTGGATAAAGTTCAAATCCTTTTTTTTTTTTTTTTTGGGGTAAATAAGATAATCTCATTACTTAGAATGTACAAAAGTCATGTACAAAAGATAGTCTCCTACCTCTATTCAACTTTAGTATCTAAAGAACATAAAGTTCAAATCTCTTTGTAACCAGCATTTTGGTCCTCCTTTGCACAGTGGGGAAGTAGTCAAAACTGAGACAAGTGCGATCAATGGAGAATCATTGAAGCAATGTTGCCTTGACTGAGATCCATGACAATTAAAGCATTAAGGGGATTATTGGGTCTAATGTGTTGCTGGCGAAAATTTGTGGAGATGAATGGATTCATAGTGAATACTTTGATAAGAATGCTATATAGAAGCAATTTTCATGGACAAAAGAATTTGAGCAAGCTTTCCTTTCTCTTAGGGAGCCATGACCAAAGCTCTGGAACTAGCTTTGCTTGACTTCATCTTAATATTTGTTGTGGAGTGTGATGTATTAGAGATGGGGGTAAGCATTGTTCTAAAACAAAATAGATAACTTGTTGCTTTTTGCAGCCAACCTTTTCACAGCATCATCTTTCTTTTCTGACCTATGAAATGGAGTCAATTTGATTGGCTAAAACCATAAGAGATTGGAGAGCCTATTTGTGGGGAGGACAATTTGTGGTGAAGTTGATCATCCCAACCTTAAGTTTCTATTTGAACAAAGCGTTACTACGTCTCCATAGCAACATTAGATAAGAAAACTTTTAGGTTTTGATTTTCTTATTGCTAACACAAAACACAAAGCAACTGATGCTTTTTCGAGAGGAGGTGACTAGGAAGTCTATTGCGAAATTCATGTCCATAACTTCAACTATTTGACTTGGTTGGGGAAGAAGTCCTCCCAGGACTTGGCATCAAGTGAAAGAGACGGGTGATGATGAGTTCAAGGATGGACTAGTTTTCTACAAGCATATGTCTATCTAGCTCCTGCATCAGCCCAATGTTCTTAACATTTCTCATCCATAAGTTAGTACATGGATGGTGTCATAATACCTTATATTGGGTAGCTAGAGACATTCATTGGAAAGGATGTAGAAAACAAGTGCAAGGTTTTGTTTGAACATGTTAGATTTGTCAACACCACAAGGGTGAGCATTTCCAACTGGTTAGGCTTCTACAACCCTTACCAACTTGTCTATTTTTTTTGGGATGAAATGTTAGATTTTTATATATTTTCAAAAAAAGATACAAAGAATAGACTTAACCTACATTAGAGAAGGGTATCAGACCAAAAAAAGAGGCAAGGGTAGCGCCCATTGTGCAAAAGACAAGCTCAACCAGGAGACCTAAGAACTTGAGCAAAATCCCTCAAAAGGTGTAAGGATTGAGATCTTGGCAAAACAATCAAAAATTGCTATGACTAGCACAAAAACAGGAGGATATGGTATGGATAATATTTGTTACAGGACAAAGGTTAACGTCTAGTCTTCTTTCATCCCTTGCTTTCCAAATGTAGTAAATCACAAAACTAGTGAGAAGCTTCCATTTAGGTGCTAAATGAGGACTGACTATGTTGAAGAGTTTTCCAATGGAGTTTGCATTGGTATGAAGCACCCCATTGTCAAAGAAAGTATCATCTAAGGCTTTGCAAATATCTGACAGAAAAGATTATTTGAAAAAAAGATGGCAGTATGATTCTTCTTCTCTGTTGCAAAGATAACAAATATTGTAACAATCCTAGTGCTAAGGATAATGGTTGAGCAAATGTAAATGATATATGCAGTATTGTATATGTGTTGGAAGGGCAGAATAAGTGTCAATGGCAGAATAGTAAATACTCACTTTATTAGTGTATAAATACCTAGTAAGGAGTGAGAAAGAGTCAGTTAGTCAATTTGTTAGAATTGTTGTGAGTTTTATAGGTGGTCTTTTCTGTGTAGAGAGAGAGTGTGTGTTTAGGAAGATTGATGGCTTGGTATTTCTATTCTAATTGTAAAAGTTCTTTACTTTACAATTGATATTGAGTGTTTGGGATTTATCGAGAGATCTTCTACTCTTTATTGTGCGATTTTTTGCTGAACAACAAAAGATTGAACCCACAGATTGTATCAAATATTTTGAGAGGTAACTCCTCATAGCATTAGCTTATCTAGTGTATAACTTCTGTTATGCTACAAGCCATAGAATAAAGGAGAATTTGGTGTCAGCTTCCTATACAAAACGAAGTGATGCCATAAAACTTGACTTCCCTGTTGCCTGAGTGATGCATATGCTTCTTTTATCAACAGTTACCTTGATGGTTTACCTTTCTAAACAAACTTATCTTCATGATTAACTTTAGGGATGAAGGAGTCCTGAGATTTCTCCTTAATTGATTCTCGAAAATTACTGGCCAATCCCAACCTTTTTCACAAATGATACAGCAAAGTTTAGCTTCCTTAGGGTAACAAGAAGAGTAATTCAAGAATTCTAATATACCCTGTTTACTTTCTTCACCAGTAGAGAGTCCAGTTGATTAAACAAAAGAGATGGGGATTGAGGTTCCTTCAATAAATTTTCGTAAAAGTCGAAAATGTATTGCCCATTTCTTTAACATCATCCAGAGAGGAACAAGGCTGGCCAAAATTATTAACTAAGGAACTAATGGAGTCTGTATGGTATTTTTGTTTCAATAATTGAAAGAAAAATTTTGTATTCCAATCACCTAATTTAAGTCAAGTTCTCTTAACTCTTGCGTCAAAAAAGATTCCTCAACTGCACTAAGAAAGTAAGAATCCTTATACAATTTTTTCTTGTCCCCCCACAAAGCATTTGAAGGGTTCAAATGATTAAATTCTCGACAATCCTAGAGCCTCACCTTCTCATCATAAGCTCTTTGTTTGATATTAGAAAAAAATCTGCCATTGAGCTTTGTCAACTCCTTCAACCATTTTAGTTTAGTCGCAACTTTATACATAGGAGTAGCCTCAACATGCCTACTCCAAACTTGTTGGACAACGGATTTAAAGTCTGGGTGATGAGATTAGCAGTTAAAGAATTTAAAGAAATATTTGCAAGCTGGTGCAGCCACATATAGATGTACAATCACTGGGCAATGATTGAACAAACCAAGACTTGCAACTTATGCTTCTATGTTAGGATAAAGAGAGAGCCACGAGTGGTTCAAAACAGCTTTATCAATTCTCCTAAAGATAGGATTTGACAGACACTTGTTAGACCAAGACAACAAAATACTAGGAGTATGTGCATCTTCCCCCTCAGCTTCAAAATAAAAATAATCGAAATCCTCCATCCCATTTGTCTACGAAACATTTCCTCCCACCTTATCCTCTAAATTCAACATTCGTTGAAATCCTCAAGAATTAGCCAAGGATCAACAATATCATTCTTTAAACCAAGCAAGTCAGCCCATAAAATCTTCCTAGAATCTTCATTGTTAACACCATATGCAAGAGAAGTAAAGCAAGAAAAGGAAGAGCCTACGAATTTACGAAAACAGTGGACTACGTGGGCTTTGGACACCAACACCTGAACATGCCACACATTTGGGTTCCAAACAACCCAAATTCTTCCATTAAAATTTGCTTGCATGTTCCAATTGTTAAGCAACCGATCTTTAATTCTTGATATATTGTAGGTTTTGACTTTTGTTTCAAAGATAACCCAAAAGAGATAGCTCATACTCTACCAAATCTCACTACATCTTCACATTTCCAAGGGTCATTAGGCCCTTTAATGTTCTATTTTACAATCATAAAGAAACAAGAAGAATATTCAACCTCTCAAAAGGAGAGGGACTTAGAGGATTCCTCAGCCTTCTCCTTATCCTTTTTCTCCTTAGCCCTTTTTTTTTTCCGTGATTTTTTTTTTCTTTTTACCTTCTTTATCCAACCTAAGAGTACCTTGTGCCAATGAAAAATCGGGGTTGTTACCTCCCGTTACAACATCAGCAGATTGAGGAGTCTCTTCAACCATTGATGGTGTAAGAGGATTCTCCACATCACGTATGGAAGAATCTGAACTAGCCCCACATATTGCAACGGCAGAAATGTCTCCTAAGGTATTGGGTTTTCATCAAAGGAGCCTTAAGAGCCAAGAGAAGTAGCAACAACTGCAAGAACTTAAAAGAAAAGTATCTAATTGTTAAAAAACCTCATAGAGTTTTGCACAAGTTACCTTCCTCTTTTTTCTCTCTAGTTTTCCCTTCTTATGTTTCCTCCGTCTTCTTAACCCCTCTAAAAGACCATTTTTTCTAAAGTTAAAATCTATACACAAGCCCATCCCCATTGCTTTCTTTTCCTACATCCTCTCTGGTATATTAGTTTCTTTAGTTGTTCTTTCAAGTCTTTTACGTTTTCTGTGTTACTAGAAGTGTTTGTTAGTTTCCTTGATGAGGACCTTTATTTGTTGGAACAAGATCTCTTTTGGAGCTGCTGTAGCCACTACCATGGCTTTTAGACTAGTGGTGGTGGCCGATTAAGGTAAGCAAGGGAAGCATAAGAAGAAGAAGAAGCTTTCTTCTCTGGCTTTGGCTGGAAGTCAGCTTGGAATTGGTATTGGAGTAGTGTCTGTTGAGAAGGGGATAAAACCAAGGTGGTTTCTTGCATGAATAACATAAGGTTAGAGGAGTTTTGTCATGTTTCTCCTGATAAAGCTGTTAACAAAGTAGGAAAAGTCATGCCTTTGTTTGCTGGGCAAAATGAGCCTTTTTCCTCTTTAAGCCAAGGGCTAAGGACTACGCCCTAAGGGAAAAAAGCTAAGTTGGAGAAGTTTACTATTTGCACGAAAGTCAAAGCTCCACTAGTGACTCTACTTTAAGAGCTATGACAATTGTAGTAGAGGTAATAGAAAAGTTCTTTGTTCAAAGTGAAAAGGAGACTGACAAGGATAGAAAACCAGCTTTGACAAAACCACTATATTTTGCTTAAGTGGTAAATTGGAAACTTGAACATTTGGAATCCCCTTTAGTGGATGTCTCCCTGGATTATTATCTTCCATCTAAGAGTGACAACCTCATTTGTGTAGAACCCCCACCCTTGGTTTTTCAATTTGGAGAAAAAATTTGTAGAAATATCATTGTTGGGTACTTTCTTGGTCGAGGACTTTCGTTTCTCTCTGTCTAAAAATTGCATGGAAATCATGGAAGGAAGAAGGACTGGTAGAGGTTCTTGCCAATGGGTGTGGTTTTTTCTTCTTGAAATTCAAAGACGATAGCTTACTCTCTAGGACTTCTAGGGCAACCTTGGATGTTCGTAGACTAACCTATCATCCTAGAAAGATGGTTGTTGAAAGGCGACTACGATAAAGTTACCCCTAAGAGTTTACATGTTTGGATCAAACTATGGGGAAACCTGATGGAGTTTCTACATAGAGATGGAATTGGGTATGTGGCAGGTGCCATAGGTCGCCCCCTTCAAGTTGACTTAGTCACAGCGAGAAACGAAGCAATTAGGTTTGTGAGGGCATCTATAGAGATTGAAGCTGATGCAAATCTTCCATTTTCTTTTGCGGTGAAAAGAGCTTATGGTAAGTTAGCTATGGTTAACATGGAATATCAACATGTTCTACCTCATTGTCCACATTGTAAGGTGTTTGGATATGATTCTAACCAAAACGGTTGTGACAAGGCATGCGATCAGATGGTGGTGGATAACCCTACCGTAGTTAGTATTAGAAGGTTGAAGGAGACAGTGACTTCGAAGAAGGGGAAAAAGGAGGAAGGGGCCTTGCTCTTGTCTAAAGGCATTGTCATGAAGGAAGGGGAATGTCTTCAGGGTCAGAAACCGACGACTCCTAATATGAAAAAGGATAAGCATGCTGCTATAGACATGTCATTCGCGACTAGCTCTTCAACAGATTGTCTAGTGGATGCAGGAGATTGCTCTCATATGATCTCTTTGAACGTAAACTCGGATTCCATTGAGAAGGAGATGCCTCATAGTAAATTATCCCCTATAGATTCTATTGAATCTCTAGTCTCCGAAACCCAAGACATTCAAGTGGAACAACAACCTAAAGTTGACTCCTCGTGGATCACTATCAAGAAAAAGAAGTCCAAGAAAAAAAGAGTGGAAAAGGTCGGAGATAGCTCTGGTAACAATCTCACTTAGTTCGGGCTTGCTCTTAGTTTCCCCTCCTTTTTTTCTTCAGTTTTTTATGTTAGCTACGTAGAATATTGGGGCCTTAATGACCCCCAAAAAGCAAAGGTAGTGAAGTATTTTTGTGAATTGAATAATATTTCTTTGATTGGTTTAGTAGAGATTATGGTAAAATCAAATAAAGTTCTAATTGTGTGGTCTAGAATTTTTCCATCCTAGAAATTAGAAAGGTACCTAAGTGGTAGAATTTGGATTGCATGGAATCCCTTATTTTGGTAAGTTTCTATCTCTGCATTTTCTATGCAATACATCCATTGCCATTGCCAACAAGTCGGAGGGGATGTTTCTTTTTGGTTCACTTGTGTCTATGGTGCAAACACTGTTACGGAATGGCTAGCCTTATGGTTGGATTTGCTGCAAATCAAGTCTGCTTGCCAAGGAGCATGGTTACTTGTTGGAGATTTTAACGAGTGTTGTTGCATTGAGGAGAAGCTGGGAGGAAACGAGGTAATAACCTTAGGGATGGAACATTTTAACAATTTTTGCTTTGAGGCGGAACTTGAGGATGCCTGTACCAATAGTCCCTCCATACATGGTCTAACAAATGCACTACGAACTGCCTTATGAGGAGACTAGACAAAGTTATGGTCAATGTAGAATGGTTAAACTTGCTCCCAAGGTCCGAAGTTGTGGTGGGGTTGCCGGGTATCTGGGACTACAGTCCCCTAATTGTTAATCTTAGTCTTCAAATGTTGAAAAGAAATATTCCGTTTAAGTTCTATGACTTTTGGAGTAAAGACTCTTTTCCTGCCCACAGTAGAAAGGATTTAGAGCACAATGGTAGAAGGATCTGCAATGTTTAGAGTAGTGTCAAAACTTCATTTGCTCAAAAAGGAATTGAGAGACATTAATAAGAAGTTCAACTAAGACATATCCAAACAAGTTAACCTCAGTCTTATTTCGCTGGAGAGCACGCAAGTAGCAAATAGGACCAATCCTTCATTTGTCGATTGGGAGTTGGAAAAGTGTAAATTCAAAGATTACTATTTTTTGGCAGCGATTGGGAAAGCCTTTTTAAGACAGAAATCTAGGCAATCTTGGCTGAAGCTTGGGCATAGAAATTCCACCTTCTTCCATCGCTCCTTGAAATAGAAGCACTTACGTGATGGCATCCACTCGATTGTGCTAGAAGATAGCTCCAGAATCTCCGATAAGAAGCAGTTACTTGAGGAGGGCATTTCTTTCTTTAGGAGCCTGTTATCTGCTCCCACATCACCTCCTTTGGGGTTAGACAACATCCCATCTCTTATGGAAAAGAAAGTTAAACCGGAGGATTGGTGGTTCCTTATTATATCGGTGGACAATAGTGAAATTTAAGGAAACATTATGGTTGCTTGCGAAGAACAAAGCTGTAGGCTCGGATGGTTATAATGCAAATTTTTCCAGGTTGACATAGCATATTGTTGGGGAGGAAGTTGGCGATCAAAGATTTTTTTGCCTTTAGGAAACTCCTAAAATCTATCAACTCAACTTACCTTGCCCTTATCTCTAAGGTAAAAACCCCCGAAACTTTTGCAGATTTCAAGTCGATCTCTTGTTGCAATATCCTATAAAAGTACATTTAAAAAATTTTAGCAAATCACATTCAAAGTCTCTTGCTTAGGCTTATAGGGAGAGAGCAATAAACTTTTATCAAAGGAAGGAAATTAGCTGATAATATTTTAATCGTCCAAGAGCTTATGCAAGGTTATCACAAAGACCAACATGGTGCTAGATGTACTATGAAGATCGATATCATGAAGGTGTATGATCACATAAATTGGTCATTTCTAGAAAGTCTTTTCAAGGCATTGAATTTCCCTCCCATTTTTATATGATGGATCATGGAATGTGTTTCATTTCTGAGATTCTCACTGAGTTTAAATGGGGAGTTGGTGGGTGTTTTTGCTAGCTTCCGTGGTTTAAAATAAGGTGACTCTATCTCTCCGTATCTATTTGTTATGGTTATGGAAATCTTATCCAATTTATTCAAAAGACTTAATACCAATAAGGATTTCAAACATCATTGGCATTGTAGGAGAGAGAACATCACCCATCTTTGTTTTGCTGATAATTTGCTTATCTTTTCAAAAGGGGATATCCCTTTGCTGTCGCTAATTAAACATTGTTTGGAGGGTTTTTTCCAACTCTTGAGTTTAAGGGCAAGTCAATCCAAGAGTCTACTCTTTACTAGTGGCATTAGTTTAACAGTGAAGTCTTAGATTTCTTCCTTGCTAGGGTTCAATGAAAGACAATTGCCGGTTAAATATCTTAGAGTTCCTCTCATTTCGTTGAGACTATCTCAAGCCCGTTGCCAATCCTTAATGGAAAGATTTGCCTCAATAATAAATAGTTGGACTACTAGCATTTATCTTATGCAGGTCGTGTTTAGCTAGTTGGAAGTGTTCTTTTTTCCTTACAACTGTACTGGTCATTTGTTTTCATACTCTCAAAGAGTATCCTAAAGGAGCTAAATACAAAGATGAAGCGTTTTCTATGGAACAGCTTGGATGAAGCAAAAGCGAAAGTCAAAGTTTCTTGGGAAGAGATTTGTTTCCCTAAAAAGGAAGGGGGCTTAGGCATTATGGAAATCATGTTATGAACTGAAACATATTTGGCACTTGTGTGTAGATCTTAATAGCTTATGGCCGAGATGGGTGTATAGTGAGATCCTTAAGGGTAAGAACTTTTGGATTACTTGAATCCTTCCTAAAGCTCCTTGTCATGGTGTAAGATTCTCTAAGTAAGGTCTTGAGCAAGACCTCTATTTGCATGGCGCATAGGGGAGGGGAACAACATCTCTCTATGGTATGACTTATGGCATCTTAATAGTTCAATTGCTAAGTTGATTGGCGAGAGATTCATCTATGACATGGGATGGTCCAAGGAGGCAAAGTTATGTGACATTATCAAGAGATATGAATGGCGATGGCTAAGAGGGGGACATAGAATACCGTTAGATTTTCACTACCGACTAATATTGTTCCTAGGAGGGGAGTTGAGGACTCTTTTATTTAGTTAGCTGAGCCCATAAAAAGGTTTCTCCATCAAATTTGCAAATGGCATATGGTCTTTTGAGATCGGAGAATCCTTCCATGCCATGCCACGACATCATTTGGAACAAAAATAACCTCCTGTGACATTACTTCATTTTGTGGCCGGCTGTTAAGCAAAGGCTTTTAACTCACAACAAATTACTTTTTTGGGGTATCATATTACATAACCGTTGCCATCTATATTCCATTGAGGAAGAGAACTATAATCACTTATTTTTAACGTGTTAGTATGCTAAGGCTGTTTGGGGAGAAATCCAAAGGTGTTGCACTCCATCTCATAGGCCATTTTATGCTTCAAGGTTTTTATTTTCTTTGATGGAAAACTTAAAGAGATGTGGGCTCTAAAAGTGGAGGATTCAATTAATTGTGATATATCATATATGGAGAGAAAGGAACTCTAGACGCATAGGTGCTCATCCATCTATAGCGCTCACTTTAGCTAGGACCATTTTGTTATTTTTAGTTGTATAGTTTTTGCGCTATTCGAGCTCTCCAAGTTTGACATTCACATCCTTTTGTGATTATAGTTGTTGATAGCAAATTTAGCATTTTTTGTACAGCCTAGCTATTCTAATTCTTATATATAAATTATTGACTTTACTCAAAAACTGCAAGAACTTCAGAAGACCCTTTGCTGTGTGGGGCGAGGAACAGAATTTGCACTACTAGATTCACTACACATGGACACTAGGTGGCCTTTTATCCTTGCTAAGAGAAACAGGAGCTACGATTGGAGTAGCTACCTCATTTGCTTCTTTAATCACATTACCTATATCTTGTCCTCTCCTTACTTCCTTCTCATGGGTATTCCCACTAACGTTGCAGCCTGCTTCCACACAGCATTCTATCGGCTTACCACCACTAGACACTTCATTTTCTCCTACCATGTCATCATCCTCCTTATGTATAGGGCACCTCACATCACTATGCCCGAATACTCTACATTTAGTGCATCTAGGAGAAAGGATGTAATATTCAACATCCACTTTATGAATAGACCAATCCTCACATTTAATGTCCAAACTCCTTAGAAACTTACAATTTGCCTCCATTTCAACAGATGCATGTACATAGCACGCACGCAAAGCCATGGCCGTCACAATGTCCATTTGAAGAGGTTTGTCCAAAGTACTTACTGCATAACCCACATCTTTGTTATGTAAAAACTCTTTAGGAACACTTTGTAGTCCAGCCCGAACAAGCATTTTCCTCGTGTGAATATGCAAGAAAGACATACCCGTTCTTCATTTTTCTAACACTAAAAGGCCTATTTGCAAAAAACCATGGTTGACGTAGGTTTTTTAATAGTGAGTACTCATCTACAAATTTGAATAAGAAATACCTAGACCCATTAGTGATAACTTTGAAAAGACTCACCTTACCCCAAACTGCTAGGGTGATATGCTGAATTACTGTAAAAGCTAAGTTTCTTCCAAAAAAGTACTTAACTAGAGTATTTTCCCAAATGCGTTTGCCAACTTTTGATACCAATTTGGGAGGTTTTACCCTAACCCTACTGTCAAATCTTAAACTAACTTGGGTTTGGTTGGACTTGTATATAGTTCTCATGGTAAATTAGTCTTACTAGTAGTTGTAAATAGATTTTCTTAATATGCTCATTTTGTACCCATGCCACACACTTACACTACTGTATTGGTCGTTACGATATTTATTTATTTATTCTTCTAATGGGTAATGGAGGGGCACGGTCATATGTGGCTAGAATTTTCTTTGACATTGTGTTCATAGTTCTTGGGTTAACCAGAACCATTGTTGATGAGAGGGGTGCTATTGTCAATTGTGCCTTTTGGAGAGAATTCTTCAAGCTAAGTAAAACTCGCCTATCATTTTCTTCAGCTTATCATGTTGAAATTGAATTCGTTAACCAAACAATTGAGATGTTCTTAAGGTGCTTTATAGGTGATTGACCTAAATGTTGGATGAAGTGGATCTTGGGCATTGTATTGCTAGAATGCAGAGTGTAACTCCATTTTAAAAGTTACATCTTTTGAAGAAGTATGTAGCTGGGCTTCACTACGTTTACAAGCATACTTATCTGGTTTGGCTAAGTTAGAGGCCATAGAGCAAGTTCTTGTTGACCACATCCAGGCCTTTTTGGAGCTACACATGTGCCTATTACAAGCTCAAGATGCCATGAATTCAACTTTTGTTTGCCATGGCGATCTGCAATTTTAGGGAGAAATGGTCTTCATCATGCTCTTACCCTATAGACAAACCTCTTTAGCAGCTGGAAGAAACAAGTTGCCCTGCGTTACAATGAGTGTCTTCCTATTGATGAAAAAATTGGGTCCTTAGCTTATTGACTTAAACTACCTGCTGCAGTCGTAATTCATCTAGTCTTTCATGTATCATGCCTTAAAAAAAACTCCATGGGGAAGCTCCACAACAGCCTATGATACCAAAGACACATCGGGGAAAAGTCATTCCAATACCAAAAGCAGTCCTCAATGCTCAAAAAGTCACACACAAGATGGACATTTTGGTACATTGGGATGCTTATTCTCCTACAGATGTGTCTTGGGAGGACAGCGATATGTTCTAACATTTTACCGACCATCACACTTGTGGTTAGGTGCATTCTCAAAAGGTGGATTATTGTTATGTCTGATTCATTGGCTAATGCATCAAAGAAAGAATATAAGATTATCCCTTTCAAGCATGTGTACTCATGCTAGAAGATGAAGAACACGAGTGCGGCTGTTATGATGTTGTGTGTTGTAGTTGTTTTGTGTATGCGCAGTGTGTTTTATAGTGTAGTGTGGTATTGTTTATGTTAGTCATTTGCAACATGTGGTCATGTAATTTATGCAGTTATGCATCATTTAATGTGTATTAGGGGAGTTAGTGTGCAATTATTTACTTTTTTTATTTTTAACAATATTTTTATATCTATCAAAAGAGGAGTAAAAATAGGAAAAAGGCAGTTGCAAAGTACTGCTCCTGGAACTGATATTTAAAGAGTGGACTGGGGAATGAAAAATCAAGTGCCTTTTTGCTCAAAATTTTAAGTCTCATGAGATCATTGGGTTCTCTCTTAACTTGTCTAAGCTTATACGATCAGAATACGTGAAAATGGTAGAAAATCCCATGGGAATACAATTTTTTAAAATTTTTTTCTTAATTGGCCTAAGGCTCGAAATTATGCTTGATCCTATAGCAAATTGTAGACAATACTGCCAAAAGCACATCATAAGGAAGAAAAATCAGTTGATATACACACCTGACCATGATGAATAAATTATCTCTGAGAGAGCTCTTACATCTTGGCTTGTTGGGCATTTTAACTCCTCTTACACATTGTGATTTTTCTAATAAATCGGTGTCAAAGAAGATTTAGTTTGCTATAGAATGCAATAATGATATTAATATCCATATAGCTGATTCACTTAATGGGAATAAAGCTTGGATATTGTTGATTGTCATTGTTGCTGCTTTCTATGAGTGTAACAGTATATACCCTTTGCAGTTCACTTGTAATTCATATGATGTAAACCCTCCTTGATGTAGTTCCTCCAGTGCCCATTCACATGCAAGACCAGACTTCGTTCTAATGGCTTGTGTTTTCTTTGTTTTTTTAAATTTTCTTTTGGCCATGTTTGCCTTTGTTTTTTGTTTGCAAGATGCCGCATTACAGATAGTACTTTCAACAACAAGCTGTTATTGTGTCTTCTATTTTATCTTATTTTTTTTTATCAATGTTTGCCTTTGTCGATGGTACTTTCAGCAGCAAGCTGCTATTGTGTCTTTTATTTTATCTTTCATTTTGTTGGCCATGTTTGCCTTTGTGCAATTGCAAGTTCCTTACGTTAACTTTACAGTCTTCCATACATATTTCTTTCTTTTTTCCAGAAGCCGAATATGGTTTCCTTCTAAGGACACCACATTAGAGATAGTACAGCTAGCTATTATAGATGTTTTTGTTTTCCATGGCTATGATGTCTCAACGAAGAGTCTTTTAAGTCTGAACAGAGTGATGTGCGATAGAACATTCTGTTTGTGTTACACTTGAACTAAACATTGCACCCTCAGTTTTATAGTATTCCGGGAGTGATTTTTCTGTTATTGAGATTCAATATATCTATGTGAGGTCAATTGCTCTTCTACATTTGCTATATTGGTTAGTTTCATTTTGCCTATGGGTTTCTAGGGTCCTTTCTATTCTCTTCCATCACAGAGCTTATCTTCCTTTTCTATTTTTTCCCCCTTTGCTAAGAAGGAAATACTTGTCAATCATCAGCTGTTTCCTGTCTTTTGAGGTTCTAATAGATCAACGAGAAGATCTGAACTAACTTGCTAACTTTTCCCCTTGCTGCTTGGGGAGTCATAACTGCTTGCCTCTTCTTATATCCCCTTCTGTCAGGCACGTGTTTCTTTCAGGTTTTGTAAGAAATTAACTTTAGATGTGCTAGTTTCAGTGTCTTTCATAGCCGCATAGATCATGCATACATGGCAAAAGCAATCTCTTGTTTTTTCTTTTGTCGTCATTTGTCCTTCAACTAATCAAACTAACTTGAAAACAGTATTTTCTTTTCCTCCTTGAGGACTGCTTAAAATATTTTTATTTTCTTCTTGTTTTTACTTTTTGAACCAGGTTTATGGCGAGGCCTATACTTGTCCCTGTATCAGGCTTCATCCAATTGATCCATGTTTTGTTGCCCAGTCAAATGGAAACTACATAGCTATATTTTCTTCCAGTGCCCCATTTAGGCTGGACAAATATAGGAGATATGAGAGCCACAGTGTCTCTGGATTCCCAGTTAAGTGCAATTTCAGTTTGGATGGGCGGATACTTGCTACTGGCTCCTCTGAAGGATCCGTATATTTTTATAACTACAAAACCTCTCAACTGGTTCGGAAAATCAAAGCATATCCATCAGCATGCATAGATGTTGCTTTCCACCCAACCATGTCTAATGTAGTAGCTTCATGCAGTTGGAATGGAGATGTTTCGGTGGTTGAGTAGTCTTCGCTTAAGGCATAATTATGCACATGTTTGTTCATACAGAAGGCTTTGACACAAACCTTTGTAGTAGAGTTCATTATGTGTAGATGATGCCAGTTTTGTTGCTAGTAGAATGGCGTAAAAGAAGTTCAGAACTTCAGGGGTTCTTGATCATCCTGTAAGGTTTGCTTTTCTTCTGAATATCAACATTTATTTATTTATCTATTTTGCCAAACTTCTGTTTACTACTTTTATGTCTAGAAAATAGTTGGAATGAAAAGATATGCTCTTAGAGCTATTGGAAAACACAAAGCTGATCTATCTTGCTCAAGAAATAAACTGAATATCGGCGAAGATAAGATACTGCTGTGGTTTTACTGGTAGTATTTTTACCACCTCAATTTTACCGACGGTTCTAAGCGGGTGAGATTAAATTTCCTGGGAGATATTTCAGATTTTTTACCTCGACCGTGAAACTTGTGGCTATGCATCTTTTGAGTGGGATGGTTACTTAGACTAATAACAGAAAATGAGAGTGACTAGAAGTCTCCATCTGAAGATATATCACCAAGTTGCGGAATTGCACATCTTACGGTTTGTGTTTATGGTGGCAATGAAGTATCGTTTTCATGTCGCCAACTTTTGTCCTGCAAAATGCCCACCATGAATGGAGGCAATTATGGTGAATTATATGCCGAAAACTTGATCTATTTTTCCACCAAATCTTTACCTGATGCCAGCTGAATGATTCAGGCATAACGTTGACACTAGTTACTGTTGTTTTGGCCAACTGACGCAATATTACCTTTGGGTTGGGAATAAGGCATCCTAAAATCCGTGTACACACCTTTCTTAGGTTGGGCAGCAATCCGGTTTGCGCAGTCATTCACTCCTCGCTCAATGGAAGAAAAATAACAAACAGAAAGAGAGTTTTTTAAGTGAAATATGTCTTCAGTCTGCAGCCTATATTTCCAAGGAATGGAAGATTTCTTCGTCAAGCAATTGTAGACAAGAAGGCTATCTGTTTTCTACATGAATTTGTCTCCAACCAGCACTTTTTGCAAGCTATATTCCTTCCCGAATAGCCTCTGCTTCAGCTGTCTCGACATCAGCAGCACTTCGCAACAGCAGCAGATAAAGAGCCATGTGAGTCTCTTGCAATAATTCCAACACCTGCAGATTTTGAATTTAAATTCACAACGGCATCCACATTAATTTTGATATGATTTGGCGTGGGAGGAGTCCAGTGGTTACACTCCAAATCATTAGGACCAGCAACACCTGTATTCTCCATAAAAATGGAAATTTGTGTCAAATGAGAGATTTAAGTCAATGCTTCGCTAATCCTTTTAATGACAAGGTCTTGTGATGGTGATGTATTCCCAAAACGCATTCACATCTATGTTTCCAAGCATGCATGAACAGTGTTGTAGGGTTTTAATCCAATTCATCCATAACAAAGAAGAAAAATTGCCACAATTAAAAAATTTCATTCTGAAGCCCAGATGTTGTAGATTCCGCCTCATCACAAAAATTACAAACAGCATTCCTCCTCCAATGCCTCTTAAACATATTTAAATTGGAAGCCAAGGCATTATGACGGCGTTTCCATATGAAATGCTTAATTTTAGGAGGTACCTTTGTTTGCCGTATAATCTTCCACAAATATGACTCCTGGGGGATAACATTCAGATTTAAAACAGAAAGTTGGTTCTGACGGTTTTGACTCCACTTCCTATGATAACCACAGTAACATCCATCTCTCTCAAATGGCCATACGAGTTTATCTTCATGGGAATGCCAAGGCAAAGGAATTGATTTGATAGCTCTCAATTCTTCAGATGGGATAAGGTGCTCAACAATGTATGGTTGAAAATTATTTAATAATTGAAGTTTCTATGTTTTTAGTTGCACTTGTATATATTAAATTACAATAAAATGGTAATTGCAAATATACTATAAAAACTCTAACCCGTAAAATTTAAATTCATATCCTTGTAACTTTTAAATATATACGATAACCTCTTCAATAATCATCAAACCAGTCAAATCGTTGATCAAAGGAAAATCAATGACAGGGGTTTTGGGACTTTAGTATGACTAAGGATATAAATGTACATTTTTAAAATTTATCGTCAAATGAAGACACACGGAGAGTTTCAGTGACATATCCAATTTGATATGTAGTCTTTACGATTCTTTCTTTTTTTTTTTTTTTTTGTTTTCCCCACAATAAATGTTAAATGATATTCAGAAAGTTAGTTATTCTTCGCTAAACAAAAACACATCCTTAACATGATTTTAATTTCAATATCAGCAACCATTTGCTCGTGTACTACAAAAATGAACCAAACGACCTTTTTACAAGCTTTTACTTGTATATGTTTGTTTTCGCTACATGAAGCGATGATGCCGAGTATTCACCTATTACCTATTTAACATTAAGAATTGAAGGACTTAGTCTGATTTTGTTTCCAACCTTTCAAGCCCGAAAGTGGAGAATAACTTTTCTGGCAAATGGTTTTCCCAATAAGTCTAATCGTTATAAATATCCTCAAACCTCATCTATTTCTATTAATAGACTCCTTATCTCATCTAAATTTGCTTATGGTTGACATTGGCCCAGCAAATTGACATAGAAAAGCTTATCATTCAAAATATACCATCCTAACCTAGATACTCCTAATGCATGTCTGCCCTATTAAGACACACACATAATGCATCTAAGACTAATTTTATAGTGGGAGGATGAACAGAATTCCATATAAAGTATGCATGATACGTTGGAAAAAGAAACTGACCCTAACTTTTATTTTTATCTTTTTAATCTAGTTTTTCTACTTTACATATTCGTATTTTCTTGTTATACAATTTGAATTTTTATCTTGTGCCTTTGCACATTTTTGTTTTATGCCTAAAATTGTAAATAAGTTTAGTCGAAATGACATGACGCAGTGCTAAGTTTGAGCTTAAGCTCAACTTAAAATTTTAAAGCTCGAACTTGAGCTTAAACTTAGTCGAGCTTAGAATTTTAAGCTTGAATTTGACTCGAAATAGTACTCAATAAACTCAAGCTCGGTTTGATTAGACTCGTTTGAGCTTAATTTATTTAAAAAATATTTTTTACTTTGATTACAATTATATTAATGTTAAAACTCGGCTAGTATTAATATTCAACTCGAGCTCGATTAGGCTCGCAAGCTAGTTGAGTCAAATATTATGGGGTTTTAGTTTGACTCAATTGTTTTAAAGTCAAATTTGAGTAAATATTGAGCTGAAATCATGTAACTCATGAGTAATTTATATCCTTATTCATGTCTATCTTTTTGCAGTTATATAATCTAAGTTTTCACAATTTTTAATTTGTCAACCCATTTATTGATTTTGTTTCATTTATATAACCTTAGTTTTGCTATGAAAATGTTAAGTCGTTATAAGAAAAGGGGGCCTAAGATGACATAAGAAATGTGATAATCTTAATAAAGTTTGCTAAGACTTTTATAATCTAATGGTATGAAATTGGTTTTTTAGTGAGATAGATTGGGTTTGAATCCTTTTTCCCTTGTTGTAATAATAAAAAAAGAAATAAAAACTTTATTTAGTTATACCTCAAGTGATTGAAAGAAAATAAATAAATAACATGAGCAAAAACTCAGTTTATATAAGTATAGAAAACAAAATAACATAGGTTAGCAAAGTGGACATGGCATGAAAGCTTATTATATAATAGAATAGAAATATAACAATGATCATGAAAAAAAGCAAAAAGTTAGGTATGCTTTATGTAATTAACACTATAAATTATACTTTATTTTCATTTTTATTTTGAAGATTCCATGCCTAGTACCACAAGTTAAAATTATATCTACTCTTTCAAGGAAACAACAATAAAAGAAATGTGGTTCTTGATATTTAAATCCAAACCTCCTTTGGCATAATCTAAAATAGAAAATATCTATTCCAATAATAATAGGTCATATAAAATGACATGGGTAAACTGTTTATAGCTATAGTTGAGTTATTGATACCCATTCAATAGGCTTTAAGTTTAGTACTACTAGTACTATGATGACTTATAGTTATAGAGGACCTACCCTTCTATTTATGGGCCTATAGGTGAGAAATGAACATTTTATTTCTCCTTTATAAAGTTAATCAAATGTGCCATAAGGGTAGAAATAACGATCAACAGCATGATTTATCCTAATAATCAACAGTTGTATTGATATACTTCATGATTTTTCTATTGGGTAATTTTTGATGCTATCTAGAAAACTATCAAAATAATAGCAAGACCCTCAATTTTGAAACTTGCCACACCTACATGTAGAAAAATATTAACGATACAAAATTTTTCTTTCAATATAGTATCAAGTCAATCTTTTGTATTAACTTGTTTTAATAATTATTTTTCTACTATGATTTATTACTAAATTATTAATCAATGAAGAATCAAATCATATTAGATGATGCATGACTAATAAAAATATCTATAGATGCATTTTTATACATAAGACTAAGGAGAAGAAATTTTATGATGTTTAATAAGTGCATTATTTCAAAATTTAGGATGTTAAACTTTTGATATTTATAATTTAACCGTTAAACTTTTACTATAATAGTTATATGCATTCATACCCAATCAAATTGAACCAATTACTCAATCCAAACCTTTCTCTATATTCATCCACTTTCCTCTCATAAGAAAGGAGGGGGGAACAAAATTGCAAAGAAGATGAAATAATAGAAAACACTATCATGAAGTCTTCTTTCCATTCTTTATGGGGATCAATTATAAGGAGATATGAGAACACCCTCCCCTCCCTTTTCAGATGCATTTGGCATTGGGACCAACCCCCTTCTTCCATTCCTCTATATATCTTTTAGCAGCACCATCTTACCATCAAAGAAAACACCAGTCAAAATATTAAAGAACATAAGATAGAATATAGAAATATTTTCCAATCTTCACTAGCACTATCTAGACAAGCTGGCAATTACAAGCACAAACAATGGTCCACATGCATTTTAAAATACTATTTGTATTGGGGGAAAAAAAAAAAAAGAAGTAAACTCTAATCCATCTAAAGCTAAGAAACACTGTTATGTTACCTATATGCCTATATGAATTTTCTTTTCAACTGGGATATAAATCTGTTCCCCACCTTAGCTGGTCTCAAATGCCATTTCCCTTCCTGTCTCTTAATCTATTGCGTAATCTCTTCGTCAAACTAAATATTGATTTTTTTTATTTTTTAATAAGCAAAATACATCAACAACTATGTTCCTTTCTATTAAGGTATCCCATCCCAGTTAAATATGGATATAATTTTTGCTCGAGACCTAATTTATGGATTTAACAAGCGATTTCTCGAGATTTAAATGTTTAATTTATGGAAAAAAAAAATAAAAAATTAGAAAAAAAAGAAGGTAACTATCTAATATCCAATCCGATATCCATCTATTGGAAGCAATAAAAGCAAAGAAAGAAACATAAAAAGGTGAGCTCTCAGTATGCCCCTAGTCCATTTATTCCAAATGGCTGCAATCATCAGCAAAAAGAGCGATACTTGTTTGTTGGGTACTTGTGGTCAAGCGGGGGTTCGTGTCACTAATGACCCACTTGTCACCCTCACTGGAGACATGAATAGATGGGACTTAAAGCGTTTAACCTATGCAAATTAGTCAGACTCAGTCGTCACATATATTGCTCAATTTATGCATAAATAAATTATCATTGTTTTGTTTTTGGTTTTTGGTTTTTGGTTGCTCTACGCTTTTGAGCTGTATGTGTTACAATTTTTTCTTTTTAAAAAATTGTTACTTAATCTATAATTATATTATCAATCTTTTTACAAGAGAATTAAAACTTTGTACCCTTTTTTATTGTTATAAATTGATGGGATTAGATTGGATGTTAGAAATATCAAAAGGACGCCATTAAAAAAGTGTTGCATATTGCCTCTCAGTAGCATTAACTTTACATCAGTTCATCCAGAGCTTAGCTGGTTCAATTTTGTTACTTTATTTTCGAATTTATCAGTACCCAGTCAAAGAAAAAGGGGTCAATATATACAACAATGCAGAAGGGATAGGTTTATATGGAGCAATTCGTAGGGATGTATTTGAGATTAACCAATAAAATCTTAAACCTTGAATACTATAATAGTCAAACTTTTGACAATTTGTATTTGTGTTTGACCAAATTTATGAGTAACTTAAAATTTAACCATTTATCCATCAATTTCTCGCATTCTATCAAAGTATAATGCTTAGAGATCCCTAATACTTTTCAGGGTGTTGCTATATGCAGTGAAAGCTTTTAGACTTTTTAACTTAACTCCTAGTGACTTTTGATTTTTTCCTCTCCTCCTCGAGAGATTGTTTAAATTCTTAAGCTTTCGTATTACTTGGGATATCTATCATCCAGATTTATTGCTTATGTTACGGATAGAAGGGAATTGTATATTTTTAGTCTTCAGTATTTTCACTGACTTTTTTTTTTAGTCTTAAACCTTTATTTATTTATATTTGAGTCCTCAAGAGTTCTTTTCATTTCTTTTCCTTTTTTTTTTTCAATGCTATCAAATCTGCCCTGAAATAATGATATGTGACACCATTTCATTGATCTGTGTAATTATACAAATTAATAATATAATAAAATTTAAAAAAATAAATGAAATTATTTTCAAAATTTGACAAAAATAAGTTAAAAAAGGGAAAATGTAGTAAATTTTAAAAAATTAAACTCCCTCGCATTGGGTGGCTAAATCGGCTTTAATTTCTTTAGATGGGTTGTGACTCACTTAATAAAGTGGGTTTTTCAACTTACTATTAGTAAGAGGTATACAAATGGGTTAAACATATAAATTTAGCTTAAACCACTTTAGTATACAAATTAAACAAATCATGTTCATTTTGCTTGCTTTTTCAATAGGCAAAGTACTTAGTCTTAACTTGTTTTTTAAACGGGTTTAATAGGATGTTTTTTAGCTTAAAGTGTACAAGTATGTTAAACGAGTCAATCTAGATTAATCGACTTTAAATCGCAAGTTAAATAAGTCAAATTCATTTAGCTTGCATCTTAAGTAGATAAAAAAACTCAGCTTTAGCTTATTTAAAAAAGAGGGATTAACCCAGTAGCTGTGGCCCATGTGTTAAAACCCATCTGAATACCTCTACTAATGATGAGTGACTGTTCACTATCTTAAAGAGTCTCTTGATTCTCTAGAACGATGGACGGTCATTAGTCATCATTATTTATATATAAAAAGGGAGAGAGTAGGATTAAATTTAAAGTAGGATACACAACCTACTTTAGGTGTGAATTAGTTTTAATGTTTATTGTCACTATTTTCTTTTAAATTTAATAAAAAATTTTAAAATGTATCTCAAATATGAAAAAGTAAATAGTTTCTACTTTAAATAAAATATTGATGAAACGTTAAAGATTAAAAATACACTCTTTACTCATTGGAACTATTGCAACTTAAGAAAGAAATTAATGAGAATTTTAGTTATTTTGTATATATATTTGGAAACCTTGATCTAAACCAACTAAAGGGACCCTGAATTTAATCACAGAAACCCATATTGTTGTTGCTGTTGTTGCTGCTGCTGCTAGCTTCCTTTTCTATCCATCTTGTCATCTTTTTGAGTTGCTGATTATATGCTTATCTTCTTCTACATAATTGACCATATTCAATGTAGTCTTTCAATCCTGGCCTTGAAAAGTGAGCCGACAGGCTCATTTTTATTTGCTATGCTGCCACATGATTGATGGCCATAAAAAGAGTCATCCTTTTGGTTGGTTTATGGTCTTTCCTCTTTCATTTATTTATTCTCTTATGTACCCCATTAAGCCTCAAGCTTTAAATATACCATTTGATTTGGCACGTAACAAATAATGATTTTACAACAGCGTTTTTTCCTAATTCAGAAAATATTCCTTAAAAAGGCCTAGAAATTGTAGGTCACACGGTCATTAAATCTAAGCCCTAATGTCTCATTTTATATTAGGTGCACTTCGTACATAGACATACATAATGGTGCATCTAGTAACACATCAGACAGAGATGATTTATGATAATGAAACCCTAAGTCATATGCTAATCAAGGACTCTACTCTACCTGGTAATCATAGTGTACCAAGACACACTAGGCAATATTGGCTGACCAGTCAACAGTTAAAAGACAAGAAATTGATTTAATTTATCATGAAAAACCTGAATCCATATGTTGTGTCTGAAACATTTTGATCAAATATTAATATGCACACTATGGGAATCCGTACTTTAATTCCTAAAAGAAATTTCTTGCAGAGACCTTTTTTTTTTTTTTAGGGTAAATTTCTTGCAGAGACTTTGATATTGTGTATTGATGTCATTTCATTAAAAAAAAAAATGTTTTGTACCGTACAAAATTTAGTCAACTAACATATCTGTTTCGTCGTGGATTGAAGGCTCCAAGTTGTCATATTTTATGTATAGTAGAATTGATAAATCATAACAGAATATAAATCGTATATAATATTGGTAAAACAAACCGCAAAATATATATAATATTAGCGATGCATATATGTCAAGCCCGTCCATCTATATTGAATTTATAATATGTCCGACTCACCACTATAAGCAGCCTAATCAAAACTAATGACAATATTTATATTTTGAAAGAATCTGAAAATGGACCTGCCACTAACTGTGGTTGAAAAAAGGTGTTAATATTAATTGATTGGATTAACCTTATTATAGGGCACCAGTCATTTTGAGAACTTGAGGTTCAAGGATTTGTTGACCCTTTAGATTTAAAGTTTAAAAATGGGTTTAGTACAATCATGAGTAACTAATAATAATACAAAGAATGCAATTTACTCAATAATTATAACACAGTTCAAGAAGAGTTTAATGATATCTTAAGATAAAAGATATGCTAATTGAGTTCTGAATCTCTAATATATCACCCCAAGATGTCCAAGGGGCATTCTCGTACATAAAGTGAAGTACTATAAAACAAATCATACGAAAATCATTATTGTACTGTATAGGTAACACATTAGTTGTTCATGTGTCATAACTAATCAAATGGCCAAGGAGAGCACCTATAGTCAATAGTTTGGCATAGCCATTCTAACAATGCTCTTTTGGGCTTTTAGATGGCTACACTTTTTATAACTCTTGTTCGAATGGGGCTTCGTGACTATTTAAATGGCTAACCTACAATACAACATCTTGGTCCTTTACATTTCTTAATAGCTACTTACATGTTTAGGACTTCGGTCGTTTTCTTGGCTCTTCTTTCAATAGATTGGTTCTTTAATCAGGTTGGTTAAAATTTGATCTCGAATTTTTAATTTTCTAAAATAAGACTCACTTTGAGAGATGAATAAGTTTATCTTTCCATTCTTTAATGCTCATTGGCAACAAGGTGACATTTTGATTGTCCTTTTGAAATAATGTATTTTTGAACCTATCTTATACTGTGTGCTTATTATACGACCATATTTTACCCCAAATAACGTGAGGTACATTTACTCAGACTAAGCACCTCATCCTCATACTTCTTGATGGCTAATGTAATCTTAAGTTGCTTATGTACATCTACTAACCCTTAGTTGTTAAATTGGTAAATTTTATTGGGCTTAGTAGCTAGAAGCTTTATTTTCTCAATAAATTCAACTACAGTGACATTAATAGAACTTTCACTATCCATAACAATCGTACAAGCCTTCCTCTTTATCTACCACTTTATGTAAGAAAAATTTTCACACTTCCCAAGGTCTCCCACTATTTATGCACTCAAAACCTACTCAGTCACTATTGTATGATCTACCCTTTCTAACCCTTGATCTCAATCATTAAAAATTACTATCCCATATAGCAGGTGCTTCTTCTCTTCTTTCTCTTTTTGTAAAGTTATCTTGGGTTCATGCCCTTTTATCATTATTACTCTCTTATTATGACATTAAGAAGTGATTTGAGCAAATTTAAGATGTTTAAAACACTTCAAAACCTGACTCCTCCCTCCTTGTATTTACTCCATAACTTTAGGGTTACCCTTGCTTCCCCTTACTTCTTTGCTTATCTAAATTAGTAGTTTCCCTTCATATTTATCACGGTATTACTACTCAACTTCTAGTGCTATTATGATTTTTCTTAATTCTGGTGCCTTTATTACCTTTTTACCCTAACTATAATATAATCACATCTTCTCATGTGTCATAAGGTTACCTTTTTACCCCAACTATAATATAATCACATCTTCTCATGTGTCATAGGGTTGTTACTTAACCACATTAGCTATCTCATCACGAAGTCCTCTAAGGAAATAAGCTTTGGACAATTTAAGTGACTCAAGTAACTTATACTTAGTCAACAATGTCTTAATCTCTTCATAATAATCTTCAACCATTGTCTTCCCCTCTCTTGACTTTTATAGCTAAAACAACATTTCTTATTTAAACTAGTCTAGTAAAAAGTGTTAACTTATATTCGCTTCATTAGTTGCCATATCATAACCCGCTTTTCCTCATCTCTTTACCTCTTATCACTAATATGTCCCACTATAGCTTTGTACAATCAATAATAGCAAATGAAGCTAATTTGAAATCCTTAATTTCATAACTTTCATAATAGTAATTTTTTTTTACAATTCTTGGCACCCAATCTAAATTTTTCCTTAGGCTTACTACTATTACTAAATGACGAAAATTTCAATCCAATATTTGCCAAGCCTTGACTAGCTCTTCTTTGATCATCTCTTCTTTCCATACTAAAATCCTCTAAGGAAGCCTCATCATTATATTCCTTCCTATGACTAACTCTTCAATAAGACTTACTATGATTCCTCTCATGTATTCCTTATTGTTTACCTCTTCATATCTTACTCCAACCATTCATTATTTTCATCAATTCTCATATGGAATCGATGATGTTTTTCAATTGAAATTTGAGATTATTCGATCTCCTCAAACTGCTTTTGTGGTTATCTCATTTATTGTTCAAACTAACGCTAAATATTTTCACAACATTTCAATAATGTTCAATCCTTTCTTAAGCAATTCAATAAATACCTTAACTGTTTGTTCAACCCTTTAATGCAAAATACACAAATTTGATACAACATACTCTAAAACTCAAAATATAGTGTAGTATCAATTTCACAACACTCTCAATAACCAATAATAACAACATATTGCAGTAACTCAATGCAACTTCAATTTGGATAGAATTCTAATGAACAAAGATTAGAGAAAGTCTAACTTACTAGAAGAGCACATGAACCTTATGCTTTGATACCAATATTATGAAATAAAAAAACTTGAAGACTCAATGGTGTACACAAAATAAGGTGTGTAGCAAGGCTTATATGAAAGGAAACTATTGATATTTGTGGGTTTTTGTGAATAATTGTGTGAATGATATGAATGAAAACACCTACATGCAACTAACTAATGTCAAATATAAGTTGGCTTACAACTATATTAGTAATTGATATCACTCACCATCACCAAAGCAACTATGGACGTTAATGGGTTTTGATCTAACATAAGAAAGCAAAAAACAGGCGTACCACAATTATAAGAGATTGATATTAAGAATTAAAGGGGAATGGAATTCACTCAATAATTACAAAACAACTTAATAAAGTTCAATGATATTCCTGAGAGAGAAGATATGCTAATTGAGTATTGAAACCACAAAGTGAACTTGAAGACGTCTTAGAGGCATTCTCATAAAAAGAGTGGAGGTTTATAAAAAAAAAAGAAGAAGAAAAACATTGTTAAACAATACATTGAGAACACACGACTCAAATGGTAAGGTATTGCCAGTTGGAAGGCCAAGGAAACTTTGTATAGCTAGTAAGGTTGCGAGGCTAGAAGGATGGTGCTCCTTGAAGAATTTGAATGAGTGCCCTTTTGGTGCTTACCTTTGGATGGGACTTCTTAGCCATTTGAATGACCTAACCATACAATGCATCTTTTTGGTCCTCTACATTTCTTGACATTATTACTCATCATATTTTGAATTTTCCCCTTTCTTCCGCTCTTCTTTTGACAATTTTAGTCCATATGACATTGATAGCTCAAGGTGGTTTGGTGGTGATCTAGTGAATTAGAGTAGTATTAGAGCCTTTGGTGGCTATTGTTTAGGTTGAGCTTTATTGTATAGTAATAGAGGGTAAAGAGATAAAGTGGGTCATTGAGAGCTTAAATGAGCTAGAGAGAAAAAGTAAGAATTGAGAGTATATTCAAGTGCTCTAAATGTGGTTGAGTGTAATGTGTGATGTGAAGTGATAAGGAGCTCAAATTATAGAGAAATTGACCTTGATGAACATAGAAGGCCAACAATTGCATTTATAACTTCCTTAGGTTGAAAATAGTTAATAACTAAACCAATAAATATTAATAGGTCAATTTCAACCGCTTGACTAAAAAGTTTCTAATTAATGTTGACATGTTATTTATTATTTAGCATTATATACACAATTTAACATCTTTCATAATCTATATAGTACTCCATTCATATTCTATTCACATAGGTATCATTACCTCTCTTTCCTTAAACACACGATATCCTAGTCACGAGACTTTATAATTGGGTGTAGATCTTCCTTCCATTCAATTATCCTTGCATTAGATACCTACTATAAGGGATTGCTTTGATACCATTTGTAACACTCTATGCAATAAGTAGTTAATAATTAAGTCAATAAGTACTAATAAGCTCATTTTAACAATTTAGTCCAAAAGTTGTAGCTAGTATTGATTTGTTATCCATTATTTAGCCTTATATATCATTGCTTAGCCTTTTACACCACTGCTTAGCCATGGATTTTATTTACATTCTATTCACATGGGATACTAAAACACTCATCGAAAAATTAAGACCCATTAATTCCACTAGGTGAAATTAAAGACTTTTCTTGAAAATCATGACCCAACTTGATCCTGGGAAGTTTCTATGCATTAATTTGAAGTCCATCGTCTTAATCAAGAAGACATGAAAGAAACTATCTTGAGGACGTGTTTTCATTGTCTTAATGAAGAAGATAATGAATTGGGGTCGTTCCCGTGCACTCACAATAAGGGTGCTACTAGGTTAATGCATAACTTCAGTCATGATGCACCTGAATTAAAACTTAAATGCACTACTTTGGCCTAAAAAAAAACTAAAATGTAGAAGTGGGGATTCAAATCTGAAAGTTATAGTTTGCAAAATACCTACACCAAACAACTAAGCTATCTATGGTAATTTTATTATTAGGCATGAAGTGAGTTTAAGTCCATTCGATTGGACCAAACTAAAGAATGCAGCATTGAAACCATGCCCTCCCATTCACATGATCATGCACTCATTGATTTGAAGGCTGAGAAAAAAGAACTTGCTAAAATTATAATTTTCAGTATTAGAAAATAAAAATGGGAAAAAAGAATAAATATTTAATGTAAACCATTAAATTTAATTTTTACTCCAATTTGTAACTAGTCAAAACCAAATTGAATTGTCTTTTCATAAAATTGAAATTTTAGGAGTGATTTTATGTGTTAATTTGAGTTATTAGTTTATTTACCACTCAATTAGAGCTTGAGTCAAATTAATTTGACACTGAAAATGCTCATTACATTCAATTCTTCTCAAAATGGTTCATTGAAAATATTTTTCTTTTGGGGATTAAAGGACATCTTCTTTACCTAATCATTTTTATTTCTTCTTTTTTTACTATCTTTTTAGATATTTTTATGTTTCTTCTTTTATAATCTTTTCCCATTTTTCTGCATTTTTGTTATGTGTTTGGCCAAGCCACGACTGAAATTAATAAGATGATAATGAGATATCTAAAATGTACAATAGTTTTAAAAAAATCGACTTGCAAAGATTTGATCCTATGATACCTACATATGCCCATGTTGCATATTATTGGTGTTGGTAAAATAACTAATATATATTTTTCTTTAGTGAAGATTATTATTGAATTGGAGATTCTCTACGATAACGTTACATTACTATAATATAATGGTAAATTATACTCGATTTTATTAAATTATACCATGAACAATAAAATGAAAGTTATCAACAGTTTTTTTTTTATATCAGATTTCAATAAATTATATCCATCAATAATAAAAATAAAACCTTCTAACATTTTTTGTTTTACGATTCATAGTATCTTTTACTGAAATCGGATATAATTTACTATATAGTAATGGTAGTGTGACGTTACCATAGAATTTCCCAATTGAACTTTCTTTAGGTAGATTTGTGTTGAGATAAATAAATAATCTAAATATCAAGATTTGTGATGGAAAAAGAGAGTGGGTAATGACCAATTTAAAAGGAAAAATACTTGGTTAAGGGTTTTTATGGTAATTGAGTGCCATAAAAGATTTGATTTTATGGGATAGACCTAAGCATTTTAAGTTTTCGAATAAAAAGTACGTATTACCATATGTAAACCATAACGAGAATGGAAACTATCTTAGTTACTGTATTGGTGATTTGTTGGTAGTTGTTAATTGTAACATCCCTTTTAGTATATCGTATCAAATGTTATCTTCTTATTTTGGATATTATTATTTCTTAGTTTTACCGGTAGTCGATTAAGGTCTGCACGTACTTCCCTGCAAAATAATGCACAGTGAGGAGATGTCGAAGGGTTGTTCGGCGTAGCCATTCTGATACTTAAGTCAGCAATGGGCTTTTGATGGAATAAAATTCTTGATGCACATGCTTATAATGCAGAGTTTGTACAGAGGGTTACCGTTGGGTAGATGTCTAATATTTATAGTAGAGTCAAGCCAGCCGTTGGAGATCAATTGGCGGAGAGATTTTCTCTTATAAGTGTAGGAGAGTGGAGCTGTCGTACTTGACGTGCCCCTAATATTCAGGACGTGACTGTTTTATCCTTATCTTGTAGTTTATGACTATTATAATACTTTATTGGCCTGGTCCATTAAGGTTCAGTCCTGAGGCCTATAATGGTGAGTCTAGGATGGCGAGGATCTGGTTGAGATTAAGAGATCCCTACCCAAAGCATCCTGTCAACATATATGATATGATTCGATGAGCTTAATGTAAAGCTTTCTCATTAAACATGTTTAAATGGACATTGCTCTTTCCATTTTGCCCTCATTATATATTTTGTCATGTTCTCACTTGTAACATAGAACAATAACAGTAAAATAAGCTAGTGTACTATCTTCCAAAGAAAGGTAAGAGACTTGAAAAATTCTCCATTCTCTTAAAGGGGACAATTAGATTAATTTGTTCAAAAAAGTATGTATGGAGGAAAAAAAAAAATAGAAATGCTCCTTAGATATGAATGATATAAGGATGTAATCCGGTGCTTTCTGTTCTGATGAAATTAAACCTATTGATATGGACATGTTGTCATTTGAAAGTAATTCAAGTAGACCTAAGTAGTTTAGTTCTTATATACTTATAATTTAATTGAATTTATTATTCCCTTTAAAGAATAGGTTGTTATTTCGAAGTCATGCAAAGTAGACTTGTTTAGTACAATTTATATACTTATTAGTGAATTTATTTTTATCATTGGAGGAGATTCTATCGCTCGTAAGCAATTCATGTAGACTTGTATTATTCAATATATTGATGAGTTCAATATTATTGTTCTTGATATAATTGGGTTTGAGAATGATTTGATATGAAAATATTTTTGTCAAACCTTTTTTTTTCTTTACGTCATTGTCAAGTGACAGTAGTGTTTGTGTGTATGTGTATATATGCATACATTTGGGAAAAACAAATACATTATGTGTTATAATTTTTGTGAAGCAGTTGCTAAATAAGAGGTTTTATCCTTAATTTTATTGCGCAATCTTCTAAGTAAAACTTTAAGAAGAAAACTATATATATATATATACTTTTTTTTTTGTTTTTTTAAACATCAAGGGGAATGGAATCAAACGTTAATTGATGGTAACTCGACTTATGGGATTGAAGATTATATGAATTAGGTTCATGTTAGTAATAACAAGTCATCTGTTGATCCTGCGTAACATTATAATTTAATAAAGTCCAGTTTTGTGGTATACGATTAATGGTACTTTGTAATTAAAGTGAGATTGAGCTCAACGCACTCGATAATTTTCATCTCCGTTATTGATGGCTGCAATATATGGTTGGTGAAATTATCTTTATGAATGTGGAATGGGGTCGCTCCTACGTGGCTTGTGGTGAAATGACACGATCATTCATGATATACCAAATGCGCAAAGCTTAGTTGTGCACAACCGCGTTGAACAAGAAGTTTAAGAACTATAACTATAAGAGGTTGAGCTTTACGAAAGTAAAAACTTTATCGATTTCTTTATAACTTATGTCTTATTAAATCTATTTCATAGTCCAGCAATCACTAGACTAAATACTTCACACTCATCACATTGGAAACAAAATTTTATCCTTAACTTCCTTTTGACATGTTCTAGGGATATATTTCACAAATTTTAAAAAAGTTCATTCTTTAAGGAAAACAATTCACTGTTCTAGTTGTTGCATCCATTTACTCCTTAATTCCTTACATCACCTTCAAAAATAATTCACATCCAATACCTCATAAATATCTTATATGATATAACAAATAGATATAACTTACTTTCACTATGCTCGTTCATTATTTTTCAAGTATGATGTTCCTAAAACACGTCACAAGCTTTAACATTTTACGCTACTATTTCTTATTTTGCAGATTCATTCATCAATAAATTTCCAACAGTATATAATGTTCATAGAAGCAGCCTTGATGTATAAAATGGGCAATAGCTTAGGCAATAAGATTGCATAAAACAAGAAACAAGTGAAGGCCCTATGCTCCTCTTAGTTTGTTAGTAAGTAGTCCTGTCCAACGTCCAAGGTTGGTGGTCGAATAGGCAATCCAGCAATCCGGGTGGACAACCTAGTAGTCAACCACCTTAATAAGGAGGTTTGCTGTCTCATGAGATAATTCCAATTTATTTCCTATTTTGCATGATATGGATTTAGCTTGCCTTAGGTTTATATGGAACCTATAATTAGATAATTACTAGGGTTTACGTATGTGTGAGAGTTCATTCTTCTATCACAAAGATTTTATTATCAACACTATAAATTTCTTTCTCCGCTCCGGTTATTTTTCACTTTTCTACGTAAACCAAGACGTTATTTTTCTTCTTTATTCTTATTCTTAGCTCTATTGTTGATCTATTTGTAACATGACAAATCGTCCATTTAAAGCACAAGAGGATCTTATAGATATGTGACACAATAATGTAGGAGCACATACATGTATACATCTTTCCACTTGTTTTACAACGGCACAAGTATAAAGATTTTCTGGACCTTACACAAGGGGGAAATGACATCAACTTTAAGTCTTTATGGTCGTGAAAGATGAATAGTATACCTAGTTCTAGTGTATAGGCAGTGAGTGATGGCTAGAAAAATAGTGGACTGTAGGCAGTGACAAAACGCACTTCAGCGACAAAGAGTGTAAGAGAAAGACACTCATGAAAGACGTATGGAGCTTTCAATTTGTCAATCGTCGTTAAAAGTTAAAGTCAAATATTATTTCCGAAAGTGAAATATGAGGTAAAAAGCACACCCAAAAGGCCAAAGTTATCGGAGACACCGTACACATGTGTTATATTACAATACACTCACAAAACGAGGTCTTTACTGTTATTCTTATCCATGAGTAGATGTGGTTCTTGTTACGTCCCAAAAAGGTGAAATCGTAACAGTTTCATTAGTATGAATAGAAACTGTCTTCACAATTATTATTTTAGACCTAGTTCAAATAAGGCGTACTCGACTTTACCCGTTCGAAGTATTCAATTTGATACCTGTTTGATATAAACTTATAAAGTAATCTTATGAAATAATTCGTAATAATAAACTTATCATTTGACCTTATAAAAAAAGTCGTAGTAAATCTCAATGGTACTTGTTATTTCATATATAGACCAAAATATTGAAAACTATAAAGCCCTTTGATGAGTCTTATATAGTTTTCTTTAAAAAATAAAAAGTTAATACTAAAGGCAATAATTGACTATTTCTTATTGTATCTTGCTCTCCGTCCCAATTTATTAGGGTTCTGGTGTTAGGTAGGCACTTATAAGTCATTTGAAACTTGCAAAACAAACTCTAAGAGAATGAGCGACAACTTACTCAGTAAGTGGGGGTGGAGATAGAAGTACGTATTTAGCACATCACAATTGGGGTTTTCAATCAAGTTGATTAGATGCAATATATGTACAAGCAAATGCCATTGCACAACATTATCCCATCCGTTGTGAGATTAGAGAAATTTCATTTGCTCTAATTTGAGTTGAGGAGATTCACGTCACATGCTCACGGATCGAAACTAAATTGGAGCTTGTGCAATAGAGAACACCCTTCTCCCATGTCTACCTTCAAACTACGGCCCTCAACGTTGCTACAACTTCCTTTCTTGTCACTTAGTTCAGCTAAAGGTGAGGAAATGATTATTTCAACTATCCTGATCGAAGGAAATCCGTGTTTGGCTTGAGAATTCTAGTCGTTATCTCTAGTGGGTTGCGATGCATATCAAATTAGATATTAAGCCAAAAGTTGAGTTAGTTTATCTTTTTAGGATGGTTAACTAAGCTCAAATAATTCAATAATAATATTCACAGAATAATCATATCATGGAGCTTAACTCTCATCATAGCAAATTGAAACTCAACCACAAGCATTACATACGCACAAACAGCTAACTATATTCACAAGCCAATATATACTAAAATTCCTAGATATTCTGAAATAATATCCCAAAATGTGATAAAGCATTGATCTCACTTACTTATTCTGGCGCTCACTTTGGAACATTCATGTCGTCAATGATCTGATCATTGGGAAGCCCTATATATATAAAACCTAAATTCAATTTTCATAATGGTTATGAAAACATTAGGATTTTATCTAAAGCAGTTATATGTATATATATATATATCTATATATGTAAAGTATATTATCGTTTTTATTATCTAATAATATATAGTTTCATTATATCAATCGAGTTAAGTTAGTAAGTATTAATAATATACGTAATTATACCATTACGTATAATATATCATTTTGATTATATTAAAATGTACTTTTAGTCGTTTAAATCACGTTTCGATTACGGTAGAGTTATAATAGTACGTAAATTAGTAATATTGTAGAAATATAGGATATATTAACTAGGTTTATCCGATTTTAGTAAAAATAGTATCGTTGGGCTTGTACAGACTTAACGATACGTATTACAAATCTTAATTTCTAGAGATGACTTCGAGTTTTTAACACAGTTATACGTATCTAGTCAAATATTATCATATTATATGTAATTTATATTATTAAACCATATTTGACCTAATTTATCAATATAACCCATAATATGGGTATTGTCTAACCCTAATACCTCTATAACGTATCCCAGTTATTAAAATATCATTAAATATATTAAAAATATAATTTTTATCCAATTTGACCAGTACATAAATAGATAGTTTTTATTCACCTATTTATCATATTTTAACCTATTATTACTAGAATTGGATATTGGTTTGTTATTTAAGCTATTTTGCTACATAAATTCATAATAAATAGCTCGGGTTACCAAATAATTCTCCGAAAATTTTTATAGACTCCTAAAAATATGTGGAATTCAGCTAGTACTTGGTTTCAAGTTTTTGATCTATTACTTATATATTCATATTTACGATTTTAACCTTGAATTATTTTAAATTACCTAATTAATATTATTTTTATACCAAATTGATTTCGACATGTCCCAACATTATTATTATTCACTAGAAATCAGTACATGTCCATTTCATCATTTAATTTAATAATTTCCTATTTATTTCACAATTTCATCCTATTTTCGAGCTATTTTTAGGCCGAAAAATACAATAAATATTAAAAATATTCAAATAAAAAATTGGGATACATAGAAATTATCTCTATATCATAAGTATCTTACAAAAAAAATTTGAGCTAAAAAATACATCACTTAGTGTATTTATTTTAAATTTCAAATTTCGGATGAATAGTACATTTGTTAAGTACATTAAATACTCCAAATTTTATAAAAATAAATTTAATAAATGAAATTAAATATAAAATAACTTAGGAATTAATTTTTTTACATTTTTCATAATTAATTTAATAATTTTTCAAAAATAGAGAAAAATAGGGCAAAAAATTGGAACTTGAGTTCATCGGAGCTCTAGTCACTGTTGGTCGAAAAGAGGTTGTTGGCTGGCCTAGTTGGTAGTGGCTTTCCTAGGTGACGGCGGGGCTCTATGTCAAGTCATCGAATGGTTGGAGAATTAGCTAGGCTCGGTCCTTATTCTATTTTTTCCTTTTTTTTTTTTTGAATTTTTCTTAGGTTTTCTTGGTTGCCAAAATGTTAAATCCGAGTCCTAGGATCCTATTTATAGTAGTTTTCATTGGTTGAATTTTTTCTTAATTATTAAGTAATTTTTTATTATTTTCCTCGAAAAACGTATAGTAAGAAGTGTCGATTTTTTATAAATTTACTTTTGATACAGCTGCTTATTCTTTTTAAGCTGCTTAACATTTAATCTAATCATATTTCAGGTCATTTCTTTATTCTTTTAATAATTTTTAGTTAATATTTTAAGATATTTTGGTATTTTATATTAGTATTTAATGATTTTTGTTAATATACGAGTATATATCCTATATATATCATATACGTAATAAGTAATTATATACGTGTAATGATGTTTCTAGCATATCTATTATTTTTAAGATACTTTTTCCTATTTAATTTTGTGATTCTATCGCTCATTATACATAATTATATTATTTTAGATTAATTTAAGGGTATATTTGTTATATATATCAGGCATACTCATAAAAATACGTGTATACTCACATATTATATTATGCTATATTATTTTCTTTTATTGCCTAATTATTTTATTTCTAAGTTTTCGTCGCATTCTAAGCTTAACTTTAGGTGTTTCGAGTAATTTTGGACTATATTAAGTGATCATACTTCTTGGAGAAAAATTGAGATTTTGGGTAATTATTTTCAAAATTTTATTTCATCAAGTCATTTTAACTAATTTTCCCATTTCAGTCGTAAATTTTGTATTCAATCGAATAATTTTTTTTAAAAACTCTAAATTTAAGTTTAAATTTGATTTTAGGGTCTCATATAGAATAAATTTTCAATATTTTGATGGTATTCTTGATATTTTTATTGTATTATGGATTTTCAAATCTACGAGAACTCCTTAATTAGGGTTATCATGTTTCTTATAAGTTTCTAACCTAATTGGTTTACTTTCTCGGATGCCCTATATTAACTATTGATCTTAATCGTACAGGAATAAAGCTTTAACCTAATACTTAAATGTTTATATCTGGATTGTTGATTTATGAGATATCACAGTTCTCACATTTTCAATGGCTAAATATTTTATCTCTACATTTTACCTGCGGTTATCCATTATCTCATTGTTAAAATTTGTATTGCATTAATTTATATGGTCCTTTTAATAATCAACCAATAAATTGAATAATCTCCTCAATGGAACCATAGAAGTCTTTCAATTTTTAGTTTGATTACATTTTTATTTGTATTATTAAGATTTTGCTAAGTTGAATGCATGAAAGGAGAGGAAATAATACAATAGAATCAATATAATGAGCTAAAATCAAAAGAAGCTACATATCTCATTGTTCAATCAGATAAGCATTTATTATAGATCCTTTGGTAGGTTTATGGCTTTACACTATCTCATTTGTATCTATGACATGTTAATATCAGTAATTTTTTCTTTTTTAAATGAAACATGGGATAATTCTTGGTTAGAAAGAGAGTCAGTTATATTTTAACTGTTTGACCAGGTGATTTATAAATTAGATCAATTTTTGTAGCCATTAAGCAAGTTAGTTTAGTATAGGGTATGTTAAAAAGGAATGGATTATACTAGTTAAATTTAATTAGTATACATTATGGATATTTTATTAGGTGGATACAAGCCATAAGATGGACATTACATGTAATAATAAAATAAGGGACTCTCTTCTAACCTGCAACTTCTAAGATATACATCACAAGTTTTGTAACAGATAAGGGATGCCTAATATCATTCCTAGAATTAATCTCACACCATCTATAATGCAAAATGTTAGGTGAGCACCCTTAAATACTAAATGATAGAACTTGTAAAGTTATAATGGTCCCATTAAAGAGCTCTTAAGGAGACTTTCTTAAATTTACTTAATAAAGAAATAAACAACATTTCATGGTCAATCGGATATTATAGGTAAGTAAAATGTGGTTGCTCTTAGATTTAAGTCTAATCGAAATTGAACAGCATTTTACGGTTCGGTTTACAACCCTAACCTAAATGGACATTTACCAAACCCTTATGAACATTGATTGGATTCTAGTTTATGCTTAAACCATTTTTATTAGAGATAGAACCAAGAAAGAGAAAGAAGATTCAATAGGTATTATATATTAAGTGATATGTACACGTAGAGTGTAAATATCATTAAAATGTTGATATGAACTAGAAAGGAATAGTTTTCAAATTAATTATCATATGTGATTTATATATATCATACGTATCTACATCTTATTAATATTTATATATATATATATATATAATATGTGACGTATATTATTAATTGAATTGTTTCTCTAGGAAGGGGGGACTTATTTGGAATTGTGTAGAGAAAACACTTAACCTTATTGCCACTTCCACTTAGGACTAGCACCTAATATGAGACCAGCTCCCTTAGGAAAATGTTTGTTATTACTGTAATTATATTACATTTTATATAAAGAATTTCATTTCAAATATAAGTTATTAATTAAACAATTATTCAATAATTCACATTTATTTTTGTAACTTTAATTGTGAAAAAATTATTAAACCAAATCATATTGGTTTTATTTATAAATAGTTTATTCAATAAAGCCATAATATTTGTAATATAAATAATGTAATTATTGTTAATGATATATTATTAATAAAAAATAGTAGTATCGGGGAATTCATTTAATTAAATATGGTTTATAAATAACAAATTCAATGGTATTGGTTATTGTAAAAAAAAAATTTAATAAATGAAAAAGACATATTATTTAAGAAATAAATGCATCTTGAAAAAGGTAAATTGACACACATGAGATTTGTACCATAGACCTCATGTTTGTAAAACTAAATACCTAACCATTATACTATATCTAATTTTATGTTATATTTTACCCTTTAAAACATACACTTAATATATGTGTTGTCAAACCCAGACCCGGTGATTGACTTGAACATGTGAAGGGGTAAAAAATTAAAGGAAAAACCAGGTTGGATCGGAATTAAACTAGGTCAAATCATAGAGGTTAACTTGGGTCTGACAATACTACTTAATATACATTTTTTTTCCTTTTCTAAATATTATAACCACCACATAACAAAAGACCTACCCTCGATTTTTATCTTCCTTAACTTTTGTTTTATTAATTTTATTATCTCTTTTATGGTTATAATTTGATATGTTTTATTTTTTCTTTGTTGTATTTAAATTGACTTTTCTCTTCTTATTCATGCTCTAAACAAAGATATACAAGTAATTTATGTCCGTTTCGTAAATAATATATTCAAGAGGTATAATATCAGAATTTGAAAGGTTAAAACAGTTATATTCAATAAAAAAAAAAAAATGAATCAATTAAAATAGAATAAAAAAGAGATAGAAGCTAGAATGGAGACTCCTCCATATAAAGAAGTGATTCGGTTGGCATAGGATTCCAAAAGGAAGCATATTATAAAGAAGTGCATTCTAAGGTCCCATTAAGTCTGTTTCGATTTGATGAACGCTGTTGCTAGACATATTACATCTAGTAGGGAGAAAAGATAACTCATTTATTATTTAAATAAATGGTAAGATATTTTATCATAATTGACTAGAACAGTGTTGAAACAACAAAAATGAGACATAGGATATAGATCCCCTTTTCATCATACCGGAAAAGCTGCAGTAATGCCACTAAACTATGGAAATCTTAAAAAATACAACATATCCAAAGTATCATACGATTCAAAATCGGTTAGAGGTGGAAAAACACAGCCGTTTGGCATCAAAATTTAGCTATCAACCAAAATGACATGAGAGTAGAATCCGAGTGGACCATATACACAAAGATATGCCTGTCTATTTTTGCTTGTGAGGGGTAAAGGTTATATAATTTTTCAAGGGTTTACTTTTGAAAAACTATGGCAATGTGTCTGGAGTACTGTGTTGTCCATAAACGTGACACACTGCATAAAAGGTGTTATCTACATTGTGCATGAAGCAGAGAACGCAACATAATGCGATCAATAATAAAAGGGAAGTCACTCTGTATGTGGCCTGGCTTTATAGCTGGTAAGGACACGTCCGGAAGATGGTACAGACCAAGTACTAGTATACTTTTTCTGTGTACCAGTATATTTCTTTTTTTCTTTTTTCCTTTTATCTGACATGGGTATTGTCATTTCATATTAACGCCTCGACATGTAATACTGGCCGGTGTCGGCAAACATGGAAAAGATAATTTGAGAAAATAGAGGGTTGATTGAAAATACAAATCAATTGTTATTTGAAGGAAATTTTCTATCACAAGCTAATAGTATAGTTGCAAAGATCATTAGAGCTTATTGACATCAGCATTGGCCTATCATTAGAATGGATTGGTATTCAAATCTTCCCACGCCCAAGTTACAACCTAGTTAGAAAAACAAAAAAAATCGTATAATTTAGTCAACTATTAACAAAGTTCTATATGTATTATCATATCGTGTCTTGACACATATTAAAATTTTATTTATATTTATATATTATTTATCAATTCACATAACGTGTTAATATGTTTAAAACTTTTCTCCGGTTATCATTGTTGGAGACTTGTTTGATTTTTATAAAACCTGATCGTATTCGAATTTGATTTTCATAGAGTTGATAATTAATGAAAAAACAAGATAACATGGATATGAAACTATGTGACTACAAATACAACTATGAAGAGAAAATAGGATAAATAATACAAATTGCAAATGCTGTTACAAGCTAGCTAGTTGGTTCCATGAGAATTGTGCCACTAGTTTAGTGTCATGAGACCACAAAATGGTCCTTTAGACCATTCGACTGGTCTTCCCAAAACCATATGGCCAATTCACCTTAAACTAATCACAACCTTTTTTTAGTTCATTACTTTTCCTGTATCAAATCATTATTACTCCTATTTATTTTGTAATGTGGCCTATGTATTTCTGTCTAAAAATAATATGTCTATTTTATCTAAACTACACATAGATGAGTGAGATTCAAGTTGACTTTAGTAGGCTTAAGTGTAAGAAAGTAGATAAGTAGGTTCTAGAGACTTAAACATGAGATATGCAGTCAATTAAAGCTGGTTGTACTTAATGTTAAGAAGTAGTGTTAGACAATATCCAATGGTAGACAAAGGGCTTACTCTAGGCATGTTGATATCATGCCGTTGCCGATACTTGTTAGGGTTAGTGTTAAATGAACCTAAATCATATCCAACTCTAATGTAAGTGTATTGAGTATATTTGGCTAGTCTAAAGGGATTGGGAATATCGATAAACTTCAAGTGGTACCTTGATTATTAGTATGTAGTATTATCCCGAGTAGAGTTACATACCAAAATAATTTAGGTAGAATCTATGTTTGATAATTTGGCTCTAGGGTGTTGGAGAGTGACCAATACTATCTAACTAGTATATTATATATATGTGTGTGAATTAGAGTCAAGAGTTACCCTAAGCTTTAGGTCACCAAAGATATATTGTTTCGACTTAAAACTAAACATAACAAATGACTAGTTGTACATTAATTATAATTGTTGTACATGTGTTTTGAGTGGTCGTATGATCATGTACATGTCCTACTGATCATGTGGTCACCCTTTGGGAATGTTTTTTCTAGTTGTAGGTAATTTAGGCGACTCCAATTTGTATGTCGACCTGAGGTACGATTTGATGAATGACTTAGAAGATGACGTAGACTATGTATACTACAAGGAGTAGATGGCATGGGATTTGATAGTATGATGTTAGATGTATTGTGTAGTTGTTATTGTTCAAGACTTAACTCTAATATTGACTTGTTGGATTTTCAAACTTGTGAGACTCTTATAAATTACTGTTGTTATATTTGATAAGAGATTGATTATTATGTGTGACATGTTGATGGTTTAATTAGTTATGGTTAATAGATAGGTTATAAGGCTTCACTTTTCAACACCTCATATTGACATGTAGTAGATTGTATGTTTTAGGACTTAGGGTATTAAAACTTAAGTGGTGTCACAGCTTAGGTCGAAATGATCCTCAGACAACTTAGGAATATTGATCAATAGAATGGTTAATAATGACGAGAGAAGATAAAGGTAGGATCGAGTAGAGTACATTGATAGTTACTTAAGTATTTCTTATTGTTAATTGTAAAGTTAACTTTTGTTAAATATTATATATACAGTATTCATTATCATTATTCTATTAAGTTAACATGTTAACTTGTGTTCTTTTCTTCTTTCCTTAGAATGCTTAAGGGTAGAGTACGTTGGACAATGTTTATTAAGAAACTCTAAGATCATAGCTCTTAAGGAAGAGACTACTCATAATTAGCCACAGCATGGAGGACCACCATTTATTACTCAGTTGTTGGATGTAGTGAATGGACTCATTGGAGTGGTGATATAGCAACACCATTTGATCCAGGATGATGTATACACCTTACGAGTTCATGTTGAAGCTTACAGATAGGAGAGACAAATTTGAGTTGAAAGAGATGTTAGGCATGGCGATGGCAAGTAAGCTAGTTCTATTACTTTGGACTGATTTGTGAGGCTAACTAAGGAGTTTAGCCCAAAGCTAGATAACTACTAGGGAACTTAAGTACGGATGGAGGACATTTAAAAGGCCTTTGCAACTTTTGATGTACAACAAGAGGAAAAAAAGATAGATTATGTCGCTTACTTATTAAAGGGAGATGCCTCATCTTGGTAGATAGGAAACAAGAGACTAATAGCGGGATAGATTACCTAAGAAATGTTCAAGCAAGCCTTTTATAAGAAGTTTCTCCATGGTAATATCTTAGAGCATATGTTGTAGCTTACTATGGTTGTTAGCAAGGAAATCGAAGTGTAGAGGAATATAAGGCAAAATTGAATTGACTAATTAGGTTTATGCTAAAGGCTTACAAGCTAATAAAAGTCTTGGGCTCATCAATTTATGTTGGGATTGGAGCCGAGTCTATAACATAAAATAAGAACTTTTTAGTTGACTACATATTCAGGAATGGTCGATAAAACTAAGTGCTTAGAATAGAGTCATAGGGAGGTAAATGAATAGTTAGCTCGTAGAGCTTGAGTTGCATTGAATAAGAGGCTAACATTAGCATTATGGTTCAAAACAAGGAAAAGGCTAATGATAATCTTAACGATATCTATGTGGTTGTTGGTAATTTATGATAAATTGTTGCAATTGTCAATTTATTTAGGTGGTCTATTTTTATCAAGTATCTATTGAGGTATTTTTCTTATCGTAATTGTAACTAATACATTAGGGGATAGTTTTTTAAATTCACTATATAAAACTGTCACAAAATATACTTTTGCCCATAATATGCCACTTTTAAACCATAAATAACTAGTGGTAGTTTGAAAGTGATGGGCATGTAAAGGTCGCGAAATACATTTTGCGGATTTTTTTTTACATGGCAAATCCTTATTATTGTACATTCTTACTATAAAATGAAATTGCTACCATCAATTGGCAACTATAGTGGTCAATTGTAAATTGCAACCGATATAGCCATCTTATGGTAGTTACAATTGTTTCACGTTTTAAGAACCTATGGGTTCCATATAAACACATATACATATATAATTGTAACTTAACGTTACTTAAATTCTAGTAGATGATGGTGTGAGATTTATATAGGTCATAAATTGATGGAATACTAGTTTGGCCTTATCCAAGTATTAGCTTCATATTTAAACATGGTAATTAAGTTTGTTGGGGAACCTTTTCTATTATGAATTAATTCTATAAAATGGATTTTTCTTCAATCGTTCTATTTTTCTTATAAATTATTCACATTAATTGTGGCATACATCATTCTTATCAGTCTATTCTGTGAATTGTGGGGGACATTTCAAATTGACTATAAGAAATCTTGAGTCATACCAATTCGGAGATTTAAATCAAATAATGCTTGTTTTCTTAAATTAGTGAGTTATATCCGATTCATATAATTCTTTACATAATTTATTTTATTCATCCTTATAAACATAAAAACCCAAAGCAATTCTTCTTTTATTTATCCGAAACTGCAAGAACGACATATAAAGATCTGATTTCTATGCCGGATGCGTCATAAAAGGTTGTGTCTTTTTCCAACTCTTGAACTAAGACACATGATTTTTTTGGTACCGGAGCAATTCATTCGATACACTATAATTGCTATGTTTCGATTCTCATCAATTCTTTCTTGAAGTGTTTGAGTTGAGGGAAGTGGATTAGGATTGATGATAAATATATATTATGGTTTCGTCAATTAAAGTTATTGGTTGTGGGGTTGATTTGTTGGTATTGATAGGATGCAATTTGAGAATCCCAGAATTGTTCGTTGTGGATAGTAGTTGTTGGTGGAAATTGAATCGTTGATATATATATGTGGGTTTGTAGGCATGTGGTTATGGTGATAATGAAAAAAGATTCAATCTTTGTTGCTATAGTTTGATAATATTGTGGCGTGCACTAAGTGTTTAAGAGAAATTTCATCTAGATGGTAAATGAAATTTACTAATATGTGCTGTTAATTTGATTTCTGCACTTGTGGCTAATTGATTAGACTTCAATGATTTTTATCTCCCTATTCGTATAAGTACGTTCACTATAACGAGGTGATTTAAGTAATAAAACACGCAATAAAAGTCATCTTTATGTAGTGGTAAATACCAAGATGATGATTAAAATATTTGTCACTTGGGTTTACATCGTGAATTGTTGCACAATCCAATGACAAACACATATTGTTTCATTAAGTAAAAATGAGTTGCGCTAGGACCCCTACATTGATAGGAGTTTCAAGTGGACTTAGACATAGTCTAGAGTTACGCGTAGAAGTAGATAGCTGAGAAACAAACCCATGTAGAGAATGAGAATCTTGACGTAGAGATCTTAGAACCATTAATTAAGGCATGTTGCAAGCTGAGAAACAAGGCGAGTCTCATGGAGTTTATTGATAAAGCTGTAAAAGGTTTCTGCTCAAAAGGGAGTAAGAGTTAAGCCTGGTATAGAAAAACTCATACTTGATAGGGGAGATTATTAACATATAAGTTTTTTTCATAAGACAATGCCTGTTTTTCACCTCTTACTGGCTACTGCACATATAATAAAGATTGATAATATCGATGATGATGAAACTAAGTAATATTTTTATGGGGAAAAGGAAAAAAAAAAAGAAAAGAACAGGAAAAATTTATGGGGACAATGATATTCAAGATGGCGACTCTATGACATTATTAATCCCAGGATTTTACGTCAGACAAAGATAATCCCTAACTATGTCTGCCACATTTTCTACTGTTGTTATCAAACAACAAACATGGGCATCAATGTTTCTTATCTTTTGGTTAAAAAGAAAACTAATACTTCCAGAGATGGATCATTTTGTGGAGATGGGACCGTCAAACTTATTACACTAATTCATTTGGTCATTTTAACGGTTAAATTATTTATGGGATAGTACATGCTATATTCAAATACATGTGTTATGTAATTATCAATCAAATTTTAACATATAAAATTAATAATGGGTAATTATTTAAAAATTCACTATTAATATTGTTATATGTTTAAATATAATTAAAAGTTACATGCTAAATGTATATAGAAATGGTATATATTAGTCTACGTGACGTGTATTGTTTATAGATTCTTTTTTCCAAATTATGATATAGATATTACCTTATAAATGGATTTATATAAGCTCAATTACCAAAATTTTTACATGGACATATATACATATATATGTGTATATATATATACATGTTATTTCAATAGGGATAAAAGAATCTAGTAGTAATTCAAGCAAAATGTTTATATATATATATATATATATACATACATATATACGAGTAAATGTCACATTTGTTACTTGAATTCCACTTATTTTTATAATTTACTTACTAAAGATTAAAAGTATCAACTTAGTATCTGAAATTTATCTATTCTTATAGCTAACTACTGAAACTATATCCGTTTTGTTAAATAACTACATGAACTCGGCGGTTTTGCAATTAAGAATCAAGTTCAAGTAGTATAAATGACTCCAAAAAGTCTACAAGTAGAAAATTGATATTCTTAAATTTTATATAATAAATCGTAAAAATGGATAAAATTTAAACACTAAATATGATTTTTACGTATGTATGGACCGTTAGATTTTAATCATACCAGAGAGTAGTAAATGAAAAAGGCGAATATGCTGTGGTTACGTTGCTGCAAACAGTTGCATGCACTCATTATTGCATATAAACAGGAATCAAACTTAGCTTTACCTTCCTGTGGGCAGAGTTGAAAGTAAAATACCTCGTAAAAGGAAAGCCATAATTTTGCACCCTTCCCTTACAAAAAAGACGAGAAATCGAACATGCTAACTAAGGCCAGTTGAAGTCTCATCAATAGTTTTACAAACGCCTGTGGGAAAAGCTGCATGTGCTTAATTAATGTGGCAAAAGTGATTATCTAGATCTAGGTTTAAAAACAATAATAATACACACTTGGCAACATAACATTGTTGTTGCCAGGTGATTGGAATCCGTGGAATCCTGAAATCCATTATATGTTATATGGTGAAATTATGTTTCAAAATAGATATTAAACATCATTGAATGTGTTCTAGTTGTAAATTTTTGAAACCTACTATTACAGCAAGGGATATATGGTATTACCTTTTGCACACTGTAGGACTTGTCATTGCACAATAGAGGTTTCAAAGTATGAGGTACTATATAATTGTCAATATGTCATTTATAGACAAATATAATAGAAATTCAACTAAATTGACTTAACTTATGTTCAAGCATCATGGGCCAAGACTTTAATTAAATATTTAAATCTATTTTAAATTTCCTATTTTAAGTTGATATTTTGTTTATGTTGGTAAAGAAAATGCATTGGTTCCATAAGATACCTTGGAAACTATAGATGTTATATGGTATACAATTTGGGGTGGTTCTAAAAGGTAATGAAGTATGCTCCTGTTCTATATTTTTGTAACTTGTACTTATAGTGCAGGATATAAGATAATATTTATATCTTACTTGCTTTTAGCTTCTAATTTTCACAATGTTTATTATTGTTTACGTAGGAATCACATTATCACAATTTTCTTTTAATGTCACATTTTATATTTGAATTTACTAAATGTCACTGCTTCACCTCTTTAATGGTTTACCCTTGTACTTTTCAATAATTATGCATTCGCCATATCATCTTTTTAAAGATGATTGAGTAATAAATTTAATAAATAAAATTTCGATTAAGTATGATATTTAGTAGTTTAAACTTTAAGTATAAAATTCAAAAGACAAATTTGATTGAGTATATAAGATTTAACAACTTCAATTTTGGGTGTAAATTAGAAAAAAAATCTAAAATTTATATAATATTTTGGTGAAATTGCAAAAGGGCTCTTAAATTTTGACTTTAAGTGCGGATTGACCCCTTGAACTTTTAAAGCGAGGTTTTTGACCCCATAAACTTTGATAAATTGGTAAAGTAACTATCATAACTCCTTTAAACTTTAATTTTGATACATAAACTTAAAGTTTAAGAAGTATTTGCATATTAAAATTAAATTTTAAAGGGGTTATGATGGTTTATTTATCAATTTATCAAAGTTTAGGAGGTTAAAAATCTCACTTTCAAAGTTTACGAGATTAATCAATACCTACATTAAATTTTAGGGTTTTTTTTTTTTTTTTGCATTTTCTCCTAATATTTTTTAACATCATTCCATTTTTTTTTTTCGCACATTATGTCAATCATTTTGAATCTCCTTGACATGCTTCTTCTAAGGTGGATTTAGATTTAAAAGAAAGAAAAAAAATGCATTTAAGTTTTTACTACATTATGCTAAATCTACATGATATATAGTATTTCAGTGACAAGTGGCTGAACGGCCTAAACCGGGCTTTAATTCTGGAATGGAATATGTAAATTAAATTTTAAGTAAAAAAAAAAAAGTGGAATAAAGTATGTCATCATAATTTTGAAATATACTTCATGAATGTTACACGAAAGTTTCACAGCTGATATTCGAAGCCTATTTATTATATAGAAAAGGAATGTTAGTCGATATCTCAACTTATATATGAGCGTAATAATGATTAAAATTTTGATTTTCCTATAACACTTCTTTTATATTAAGTATAGAATCAATTTTGCAAAAAAACAATGAGCAAAAGATAATACCTTATATTCCCTGCTGTAACAATAAGTCAAATATGAAAGGCGATCCACAACACGTCTATAAAAGGAAGGATTAGGAAGAATATCCCCTACATAAGAAGTGAACTTAAGATTAGAAGGAAATGGAAACTTGGTAGAACGAGTAGTAGTAAGTAGGGCTCGACAAAAAAAATTACAAATTACGGATCGAATCATGAACCAAATCGATTTTTTTTTTTTTATGAATTATTGGTTTACGATTTGGTTTGATTTTGTATAAATGGTTCGCGGATCGGTTTGGGAAAGCGAATCGAACCATACCGTTTTAAACCGAATTGAACTGTTTAGTTAAATAAAAATAATTTATGCAATTATTTTATACTTTTTTATATTTTTTTCATCAATGTTTATAAATTTCATTAAAATTTTCATATCTTATTATTTTTTATAATATTTTTGTCTCAATTATTAAAATTTAGTTGAAATTCCATTTAAAATTTCATATTTATTGGAGATAAAAATATTTAGTGAAAATTTAATATAAACGGTTCAAATCGTGGATCGAACCAAACTGAATAGAACCGATTTTAATTATATTTGAAAAATTTATGAATTGAACCATATAGTTAGGTTTGACTTAAAAAAAAAAACTGAATTATTATATTAGGTTTGGTTTGATAAGGTGGAGGCAAACCGTACTGAATTGAACCGTGCCCACTCCTACTAATAAGGCTGCATCCTATAAAACATCCAAAAGAAACTTACGTTGTTGTAATAAAGTGCTTGAAGCAGTACAACACAACTTAATTCTAAGAAAAAACCCAATAGGACCTAAATCTTTAATGGAGAAAAATCTTGCATCAAGAGAAAACTTGAACTTAATAATAGAAGCTTTATGAGGTCCTAAGATCAAATTGACATCAACATATAATAATACCATAAGAAAATTAATAGCAGACTACTTAATAAAGAGAGTAATCATGAGTGGATTGTTGAAAACCAAAAGCTAACAAAATTTAGTGAGTTTAAGATTCCATTGTCTTAAAGCTTAACGTAAGCCATAAAGAGATTTACATAATTTACAAACTTAGGAAGGTTTTGCCTTAGTGTAACCCTTGAGTGGAACTATATATAACTCTTCTTTTACATAACCATGTAAGAAAGCATTATTTACATCCACTTGATGTAAATGCTAGCTCTTAGCAGTAGAAAATGCAATCAAAATACGAACAACATTTACATGAGCAATTGGAGAAAAAGTGTTATGAAAATCAATTCCTTCCTTTTGAGTATAACCTTTGGCTATAAGATGAGCCTTGTAGCATTCTACAATACTATCGAACTTGTATTTAACTTTGAACACCCATTTTAGAACCAATAGGTTTCTTTCCTTTAGGCAAATCCATAAGTTACCAAGTTTCATTTTGTTCTAAAGCATCTAACTTTCTTTGCATGGCATTTACCCATTCTTGATGTTTACATGCTTGAGAGTAACAACTAGGTTTTGGAATAGCAAGCACATTGGCTAAAAAAGTCACATAATCTATAAGATAAGTGGCAAAATCATGAGGGTCAAGTAAAGGAAAGAAAGAGAAAGAAGTATGTAGAGAAGAATCAAATAAAGCATGACGAGAATGAATTCACTTAGCTAAGATGGAGTTTTATGAGGTCGGCTAGATTTGCGAGCAATAGGAGTAGATTATGTAGAACTGGAAGGATCATAAGGTGTATTGGCAGGAGGAAGATGCATATCAAATATCACAAAAGTATTAGAAAAGGAAGTATCTAGATAAGGAGAAACATCAAAATTATTTTGTAAAGGAACATAAGAAGGTAAAGAAGAATGTGAAACTAGTATGTCAGAAGGGTAAAGAGAATAACTAGCTGTTTTGAAAGGAAAAACATCCTTAAAAAATGTTCCATCTCTGCTAAAAGTTGTCTTTGTATTGTGGAGATCATAGAGCTTGTTACCATTCTGTCCATGTAAGTAACCTAAGAATGCACTTTAGACCTCGAGAAACAAATTTATCTTTAGAAGGAGAAGTGTTTGCAGCAAAACAACGACATCCGACCACTCTTAAGTGTATATATTCAAGTGCTTAAAAGGTGTTTTCTAAGTTGGTTTTGACATAGGCATTTGATTAATAAGGTAAGTAGCTGTCAAAATGCACTCCCCCCAAAATTATATAGACAAATTTACATGTTGACAAAATACGATTAACCTCTTGATTTGAATCAGTATTTATAAACTTGGTATTGGCCATAATTTACAAGAACATTCTGTAGTCTCATTAAGAGGGGGAAGGGTTAAGGATTTACCCGATGTGAGATATCAAATTGTTTGAGAAATCCTAGATGTTATCGGTGTAAAGGATCATCAATAAGGGTATTCTAGTGCATTGTAATTTCTTATCCAAGACTTGTATCGTTTGATAATACCATCTGAATTGCTAATATGTGAAGTGTATGGCTAAGGCAATAATGAAAGTTTCGTAAGGGGACTATAGTAGGCTATCACGAGATAAAAGATCTTCTTTCTAAAGAGATTCGATTTGGAACTATTATATTGTAAGGCTCGAGTAGTATCTTGTAAATGTCTTCTTTTTGGTTTTCTGGGATCACTAAACATGGACTCACAATATCTATGTTTCTTGATGTACTTAAGGAATTTATTAAAGAAAGAAGGAACTTGATACTTATTGTTCAATAATTAAGTCTAAGTACATTTGGAATAGTCATTGACAATAGTAAGGAAATAACTAGCATCCATGTTTGACAAAATATGATTAGGCTCCCAAAGATTTATATTAACAATATGAATGATTTTATCTGAACATGTAGAGCTTTTATTAAAGGGAAGTCAATGGAACTTTGCCTCTTGACAAATATAGCGAGAAAAATTATCAAAAGAAATGTGTTTACAACAACTCAAACGTCGCATTTTGGACAAAGAACTATGTCCAAGTCTAGCATGAATTAAACTTGTTAGATCATTACTATTACAAGAGCTATTATTACAGAAATAACTTGAATACTTAATTGAGTTAAGAACATATAAGTGAAATCATGCCCTTATTGATGCAACGCATTAATTATTGCTTAGGGCTTAAAATTTACAGGAAAAGGCATAAAAAATAGCTTGTAGTGGTTGCTTAAAAAGTAATTTTTGAACAAAAAGAAGGTTGTCAATGAAGTCTAGGACATGAAACACTTTATGCAAAACAAGAGAGGGTACAATATGCACTGAACTAAGTTGATGCATAGTCTAAAGAGTGCCATTAAGGAGTTTTACATGAATGGGTGTAGGCAAATTGTGAATGCCATGTAACAAGGACAAATGCAGAGTCATGTGATCCGTAGCACTAGTGTCTACTACCTAAATACATATGCTATTACTCAAGAAAGTAAAGTAAGCAGAATGTGCTGGATTACTTGCAAGGGAGTTTTACATGAATGGCTGTAGGCAAATCATGAATGCCATGTAATAAGGACAAATGTAGAGTCATGTGATTTGTAGCACTAGTGTCTACTACCCAAATACACATGCTGTTACTTAGGAAAGTAAAGCAAGAAGAATGTGTTGGATTACTTGCAAACCACACTAGACTAGCCATAGATGTTGCCTCCTCTTGTTTAACTTTCATCATCTGCATCATCTCTTGATAAAGAACTTAAAACTTCTCTTAATAGAAAAATCAATACAATTCTTAGAGGTTACAGAACTATGGTTCACTACTATAACAAAGTTGCCAAAATGATCAAATGGTGTAGCCAATACGTTTGACAGCTCTTCCTTATTAGCAAAAACATAACTTACAGACTTCATATTATTCTTGTTCGTTCTTCCACCTTTGTACCAATCAAGATAGCCTATGAGTTGAAAGCTACTATTAATGGTATGCCCTCCAGTCTTACAATGTTTACAAACCGATCTACCATTGAAATTCTTAGATTTCTTCTTATTAGCAACCATTTGACTAGTGTTAGTCTTACTTGAGTATACAGTAGAAATCTCATAATTGAAAGAAATTGCAGCTAATACTTTGTTGTTGCTTTTCAACTTGTTGAACAAGATAAAAAGCACAATTCACTGATGGTAATGGTTCCAAGGAAAAGACATGATTCCTAACACTTTCATAAATCTCACTTAAACCTAAGAGAAATTGCATCAATCTGTCTTATGATTCAAAATCAACTATCTTTTCATTTAACTCGCAAGAGCAATTGTCCAAGCCTCCATAAACACATCTAGGATAACTATGTAAAGCACTTAACTCATCCGAATACTTTTTTAGTCTACTATAATAGACTCTAACAAAACCATTGTCTTGTTCCATATTACTTAATTCATGTTGCAATTGAAAAACTAGTAGCCATTGCTCAAACCATACTATTGCTCAATTTCATTCCATAACTCATGTAAAGATTTTGTATATAGAAAACTTTGAGCTACCTCACTAATCATCAAATCAAGTATCCAACATCTTACCATATAGTTACACCTTATCCAATGCACTAAATCGGGAGAATTATCATGAAGTTTTGAAACAGTTCCATTAATAAAACCTAATTTCATTTTGGTTCCCAAACCTATACGAATAGCCCTAATCTAGATCAAGTAATTGTTTCTGTTGAACAAGATATTATTGATCATCATTATAGGATTATCTGAATTAGAAATGTACAAAGGATCAACATTCGTCTCGATAGGAATAATTGCATTAGTATGTTGATTTGCCATTTCAATCTTTGAACTCAATTATCAAGAGACAAAACAGCTTAATCAAAGGGAATAACGTAAGAAATGAAGATTAACCTATACTTTAAGCTTTGATACCATGTAGCAATTAATAGATAAATAAAGTACAGATGTTAGCAATATACGATTAGCCACGCTGGGAAGAAGAAGAAGAAGAATAAGCTTGTTATTAGTGTATTGTTTTAAGAAAACGAAAGGTATCTAATTGTCATGATACAAGTTATTTATATACAAGCTAAGTACACTAACTAACTTAGAATAAATGAATACCAATACCTGTGAATAATTAACAACAGCTATAATACTAACAATATGCAAATAGCTTTTATCTACTCTTTTGCATAATAAAACTAAGTAAAGAATAGTTGTAATTAGATACAACTAAAAGTAACTATATTTTTCTTTGACTTTTTGACACATAGGATATTAAAGTCGATAAAAGGAATAATTGGACCACATAAGAGTTTGATTTTGCTATGTGTTAAAAATTATTTAAAGTTAGATGCATCTAGTTTTACATATCCTAAGTTCTGCCTTTTCTTTTTGTAAGTCTATTCTAAGAGCATTTCCATTGGGAAAAAAAAATGAAAAATAATATGTGATGTGGGACATCGTTAAGAAAATGATGCAAGGCTAAACTGAAAGATGATGAGAAGAATGTCTTGTAAAAGAGTTTGGCTTATCAATCTAAAAGTTTGTTAGCTAAGTGATTAGAACTAGCTAAGGTTCCTAAACCAATTGACCAAGGTCTATGAATCAAGCACCTAACTTACCCATAACTTACCCATAGATGGCTAAATTTATTCATTTTATATTCTTCTTCCAATATTCACTACTTGTCTCAATGTCTTCTTATGAATCAATAAATTATTATTATTATTATTATTATTATTATTATTATTATTATTATTATAATTATTATTATATCTCAAATTCATACCAAACTTATGGTAAAGAAATGGGTAAAAAAAAAAAAGAGAATTGTAATGTAGTTGACACTTTCTTAGTTTCTAATTTTTATGATACCTAAACTATTTTCTCTTCTCATGGGAAATTTTTTTTTTTTAAAAAAAAAAACACTTTTGCTTATGACTTTGCATATATGCTATTATGTATATTATTAGAGGGAGTAAGGAAGCAAGCAACTCTAAAGACTTACTAGAGAAAATGAATATTCTAAGATTGTAAAAAAAAAAAAAATCACTCTATCGTTATTATTTCATCTAGTGGATTGATCAAACTTTTTAACAAATTTCATCTCTATTTATTGAAGGTTTTTTCATGTAAATTATGCATGTCTTTTTCTTAATTTGATATTTCTTTAATAGGCTTACTAATGGAAAGCCTAGCCCACTTTTATTGTTAACCTAAAAATGATGTATTTAAGACAAAAATGTCTTATTTGATAAAGAAATAAACCCTCATTTCAAACTATTCCAACAACACACTTAGGTACGACTCTTCTCTAACTCTCTCTTTTTGTTTTCCTTTGCTATTGTGTTTTGAATTATTAGGTTTTATTATATGTTTCTCAAGGCTCTCAAATCTGAGAAAAATTAGGAGATCTAAAATGCTCTCTTCATGATCTATATGTTGATAGTAGTTTTGTTAAGAGAAATGCTTGTTCACTAATTAAGGTTTTTGTGTTGTATTTGTTTTGCGAGGTTTATGCATGTGAAAGAGGTTGTAAAATCCAATTCAAGAAGTAAGTACTCTTCTGGATTTTGAGTATCTAGTGACTCTTAATTGAGATAGATCTCAAACTCGTGGGGAAGATGCCCTTCCTTTGTTCATTATTTTATTTATATCCTTCTACAATACTGTAATAGATTGTAACTATTTTATGTTATTACTACTATTTTGTGTAACTATCACTATTGTCTTTACTGTACAACTACCTCTATGAACTTGCGACTCTTTTATTGTACATATAACATATATATATTTTTTTATGAAACATAATCTCTAAGGTACTGAGGTTGTCTCTTGCTTCTCGATACTCTGCTAGCTCTTATTTCCATCATATCATTCTTTTAGAGTTATATGATCGATAGCAAAAAATCCATATCTTGTCCTAAGAAATTGGTATTAGAGTGAGGTTGAGAGATCACAAATTTTCTAAGTTTGTGATATATACCTTGTTGATAGGCTTTTTTCGACATAGGCTTCCTAAGCCCAAATTGATAGGCTTACAAAGAATAGAGGTGTGAAAGTAGGTTTTAGTTCGCAGGTTGATTGGTTTAACACGCTTTTTAAATATGTTTAGGCTAAGGTTTTTTAGCCTTTAAAAATGGATCAAATAAGCCTGTCTCGTTTAACCTATAAGCCAAAGTGGACTAGTTTGGGTTAGCCCGTATAATATATTTATGCTTTTGGCCCACGGGTTGATCCGTTTAACTCACTTTTTAAAGGAGTTAAAGCCGAGGTTTTTTGGCCTGTTTAAAAGCGGGACCAATAAGCCTAGCCCATTTAATTCGTGAGCTAAAGTGGGCCAGACTGGGTTGGCCCGTTTAACTTGCTTGCACACCTTTAACGATAAAGGCTTATCTCTAATAGCCTAGTTTATATTCGACTTAGTTTCATACGCTATAAATAATAGATGAGGCCTCTAAATAAGGGGTCTCTCTCTCTCTCTCTCTTCTATCTTAAGTTTCTTAGGGTTTTCAATTATAACTATCATGCTAACCTAGGTATTAGAGTGGCTACGTTGGAGCACCCTTTACCGCTGCCCCCTAGCTCTTTTTCTTTATCTTTCAGGTGGCTATATGATGAAACAAATCATTACAACCTCTATTGGTAAAATTATAAGACGACACACCTAAAGAGGTGATCACATTAACTACCATGCATTATATTGAGAAGCTTAATGATTACGCATATTTGGACTATGATAAGTTTTAGTGTAATCAAGCTTTAAGAAGGAAGATGGTTATTTGATTATGGAAGAAATTGGAAGAGTTGTATATAACTAAGTTTCTTGCATACTAAAAGTAAAAAAGCAAAGATTATAGTCGTACTGGATAAAAGATGCATAAGTCATTAGTAAGACAATATATTTCAAATCTTAAGCCTTTAACCAATGATTTGAAACTTATCCATGTTTCGGTTGAGACTGAAGACCATGCAATGACCTTGTTGTGCTTTCTACTATCTTCATATTGTGAATTCAAAGGGGCCATGATGTATGGTAGCGACAAATTGTTGATAGAAGAGGTTGAATGAAGTCTATTGATTGAGTAAGGATAAATTAGACCACGAGAGTAAGATTCATAGGCATTAAGATTGTAGATGGTCAAGTGTTAGAGATCAACAATCTAGTGGAAGCAACAATCTTACAAAGAGATTGGAAGGATAGGCTTATGTGTTATCACTACAAACAAAAGGGCCACATGAGGCAAAATGCCTTGAGAGGTAAAACAAGGGTTGGATATGGGAGGATAGAGGTAAAGCTATTGCTTATGTTGCAATTGCTTATTTAAGGGACGATGAGTTATCACTAACATTCAATGGTTAGAGAAAACTTAAGGAATAGGTAATAGATATTTGGAGCTTTTCACATATGTTGCAATCGAGCTTATTTCTTGATCTATAAAGCTTATTGAAAGTAATTCTATAATTTCGGGCTATTGTTATAGGTTGAAGATTACTAGTGGAGGTCGAGCTGAGGCTACACTACATCATTGATAAATGTGCATGGTATTAGATGCATATGTTAGGGTAATCTTAAAATGTTTTCTCTCTTAACTTGATAGATTGTACTAGTTATGGTGTTTGGTTATAGAATTTTTTTTTTTTGGGTAAAAGTTTAGTGGTAACAAGAGCTAGTTAGGTTCAAAATGTGTTCCTATTACAAGGACAGTGATGCTTGGTGGCTTTATAGCAAATACTAATCTTAAAGTAAATGATCTTGGTATTTGTGATAGTGTTTATAATAGGAAAATGTATGTTTGGTTGTACTATGAAAAAATCTATTTTGCTTCACTCTAACATAAAGTCTTAAAGTGAAGATAGTTTAAAGGAAATTAAAGCTACTTAGGAAGAGTGTAGATGTGTCACTAATGTTAAAAGTCACAACTGGTTGTAGGTGTTAGAGTAGATGAATAATGTCATTAAGTAAGAACAGGTCTAGCAGCCCCATGGGAGTCTTGCCCCCTCCCTCCTTCTAAACTAAAAAAAGTTAACGCTAAATATTCTTAGAAAGGGAAAAATATATACATTTATATATTAAATATCTATATTAAAGAGCAAAATATAACATAAAATTAACTATAACTAAGTGGCTAGATATTTGGTTTTACAAATATGAGATCTTGAGTTAAAATGTTACGTTTATCCCTTTTACTTTCTCCATATGCATTTATTAAACTTTTTTCTTATAATAATCAATAATATTAAATTCATTGATTGCAGATCATATTTAACCAAATAAATTCTTATAAATTGCTATTTTTTTATTAATCATACATTATAAATAATAATTACATTATCCATATGTGCAACATTTCAGCCTTATTACGTAAGCTATTGATGTAATACCAACTATATGCCTTGGTTAGTAATTTTTTCTTTTACAATTAGTGTTAAAAAAATGAATGTGAATTATTGCAAATAGCTCTCTTAAAATTTGATAAATTGGCAATATAAAAACACTTGCTCTTTTAATTTAAAGAAAAAAACACTATGTTTAAAATTTATAGAGTATTGAAGCTCACTTTATAAGTTTCAAGGGTATTTTATGTCAAAATTTATGGGAAGTTATTTATAATTTTTGGAAATTATTTATAAATTTCTTACAATTTAGGGGAGCTACTTATAATAGTTGAAAGTTCAAGGAGTGTACCCACACCCAAATCAAACTTTCTAGGTGTTAATTGCATTTTCCCTATAATATTATCCTCCATTACTTCATTCGAGGATATAGTGTCATGCAAAAATCTGATATCGAGAGACAAATTCTTGGGCCTATGAAATAGTAACATGTTGTATAGAACATGGACTATTGTTGTAATGTATTAAGTTATCCCATAATTTACCGTCTTAATATACATAATTAAAGGGAAGCGTGCATAGATAAGATCAATATCTTATCCGACCAATAAGCAGTCAGCCATATTCCCATACGTTTTTCAAGGTCGTAGTAATTATAACCTTAGTATTTATCAAATTTACAACACGATCTTGCCTTAACGTTCTTGTGTTGTATATGATTCGACATATTTCTCCTTTGACACAACACACATAACATCTCCTGGGTAAACATGTTGATAGGGACCGCATTGCGGGTGTATTTTATTTAGAGTTGCAAATGAGTCAAGTTGGTAGTGAGTTATTCTAATTCGATTAGTCAACGAGCTAAGTTCGAGCTTAAGATAAAACTTATTTATCTAAATAAATCGAGTTTGAGCTCTAGTTTAAGCTCGCGAGCTTAAGTAAGTAAATTTGTGAGTAGGTTTACCTTTATGAGCTTGCTCACTTAGGTTTGAGAGTTGACTTATTTAGGTTGATGAGTAAGTTTACGAATTTTATATATATATTATTAATATTTAAAGACTAATATCTATATAATATATTATAGGATAATATATAATATATAATTTAATTCCTGTTTACCATTTACTAATCTATTTATTTATATATTTTTTAATTTTGTGCACTTAAACTTATTAATAGGCTCGAGATAGGCTTGCTTAGGCTCGGCTCGACTCAGCTTAGCTTGACTCAAGTTTGATTAGTAAACGCACTGAATTTGAGCTCGAGCTTAAGACAAAATTTATTTATCTAAATAAGCTAAACTCGAACCTCAATTTCAAGCTTGATAAAAAAGCTCGGCTTGAGCTCAATAATTTTTAAGTGAGACAAGTCTAAGCCTTTAGAAATTCGGGTTAGCTTGTTTACAGTCCTAATTTCATTGTTTATGAAGCAACTTACTATTTGGTACTTTAAAAAAAGTATATTTTTGCCGATTGGTTTGTTGTACTTGTTATTATTGAGTGTTATTGTGAAAATTTAGGTGGAATTGTAATAATATAAACAATTAACACTAAAAGCAAGAGAGATATATTAAAAAACAATGAAAAATGGTACATTGATTTTGCATGAAAAACCTATATAAATTTTAAAGTTACTAACTAGCTTAATCTAGTTGGAGGTTGTTTAAGCTTTTAAAGGCTTAAACTTGATTTATCTAAAAATTATCAAGATTGAACCAAATTGAACTTTTATTGACCCTGATAATTATAGGCTTGAACACAAACATATTAAGAAATATGAAGTTTAAGCTTACTTCATTTAGATATAAACATGCTCGAGCTCGTTTAAATGAACAAATTTAATGAGTTCAAACTTAAGTTGAACTTGAACTAAAACTGAAAATTCATTCAGCTTTTTAAGATTTATCTTTATTTCTAATCTTGTTTTCCAATGGAATTAATTCAAAATTTTATGATTTTTAGTTATATTAATGATTTTCAATTTAGCCAATATAGTGTTTGTTTTTCTCATTTTATATTCTTATATTATAATATTTTTTAATATAATATTGTTTTTAATATAATGTATTAGTTGATGAATCAGATCATTAACAATGTAAATGGCTTACAAGCCTAAAAGGGAGTTTGATTTTAGCGTTTTGAATATAAGAGCTTAGTTCTAAATTCAAACTGGCTTATTTATAAATTATACTAAAGCTGAGTTAGGTTCAAATAGTTTGTGAGTGGCTTAACTCACTTACAACCCTAATGAACTTATTTTAAGTGAAAAATCATATAATAGAGTAGTAAATTTATAGTTAAGGTCGTTACTAGTCTCCTATTAAGATAGATTAGGATTTGAATCCTTATTTCTCGTAGTTGGAAAAAAAAGAGAGTAATAAATTTATGATGTCAAATATTACACTTTGGAATGAAGTTTATTCGATGCATAATCGTTACTACAAGTCTATATAATAGGCCATATATAAACCTGTACATCAAAATAAAAATAACAAACAAGTTAATGATGTTGAGTCAAAGGCTCCATCTTTGATCAATCAACCTCTCTTCCGATTGATCAACCGGCATACTACGGTCGGTCGGTCGCTAGCCAAAGATCATAACATGTCAACATTTGTTTAAAACTTCAGATTTTATAACTTTTAATATGTAGGATGACATTAAAAAGAAAGAAAGAAAGAAAGGAAGAAGAAGATTTGACTTGAACTTAAGAAAGGGGAATATTATCTTCTTCAAGATATGGGCATGTAGAACGACACACACCAACTACTTTTAGATAAATAATATAATATCTTGATGTCAATAACATAGTATACTCACCATGTTGGGAGTATTTGAATCATGATTCAACCCATCCTCACCAATGTGCATGGAGAGTATAGAAACAATAGAATACCCTATGAGATTAATCAATTCCTCTAACTTTTGCATATGCAAAAAAATAATGCACTTTGGTGACCTTAAAATAATGAAGTAGGGGAACGGGGAAAAAACAAATAAACCACCAACACGTACATATAATTAGGGACAATGAAGCAACTCATAATCATTTGTAGTCCATTTCATGGTATAGGATCTGTTCAGATTGTGATCTATCATCATATTATATATAGCTTTCATCTAGTCCAACAAAAGTAGATAAGTAAAATTTATTTAGATTTGAAAAAATTTATTAATCGTAGAGCCATATAGCATATCAAGGGGCAAAATTTTGTTGCTCAATACAACAAAGGAAAAAACATCAAATTTTACTGCAGCTTTGTGCAAAATAAACCTTACCTCCTTCTTCCATCTTTTCCTTACCATATGCAAAGTTTGTTAGGTTTTCTTTAGTTTTTCTCACTTCTTCATATGGTCTAGTTTCATTTTGTTTAATGAATTAATCGGAAGATCTATTTGGTGGGAAATCAACATTTGAAGGTACAATATAAACCCTGATCAATAATTAAATTAATAAAGAAATTAAAGAAAAAAATAAAGGATTTTATTATTTTTAGACATGGTATGATTTGTAATTTACTAGGGATAATAAGAGCAATATTATTTTGAAAAAAGATTCAGACTTTTTACTATCATTTTTTCCAAATAAAAATATTGTTCAATCTCATATATTTCCCTTACCAAAACATTATGTTAGTTTTTCTCTACAAATAGAAAACTTCAAATCCTCAACCAAATACCAAAACCCTACTCAAGATTTATAATAATTGAATATGGGATTCAATAAAAAGTCAATCTTTATGCATTGCTCAAGTAAGTTTTTTTTTTATTTATTTATCATCTTCGTAAGTTATATTTTCTTTTAGGGTTTTTTTTTTTTTTTTAGTTTTAGGAGAATGTGTTATAAATGTCGGTGTAGTGGTGGTGGTGGATAATTATTGTTAGTTAAATCATAGAAATGTTGTATTGGTGGTGTTGCGTACATACACAAGAGACACGTTGGGTGTTCAATTTAGCATACAAGTAAGTAATGTTTGTATGTATATCGAGTTGTGTATATATATGTGTTAGGTGTGTGTATACTTAGCGTATGTGTGTGTGTTGGATATGTGTGTACTTAGTGTGTATGTATTTGTATGAGGGTAGGGACAAAAGAGAGAGAAGAGGGAACGAAAGGACGGGGAGTGAGAGGGGGAAAGAAAAGAGGGAGAGATAGGGAAAAGAAAAGGGCGAGTGAGCGAGAGAGGAAGTGTTGAGAGAGAGAGAAAATAATATTATATTATTATGTATAATATGTATATATTATGAATGTTATGTATATATATATTAAATATATATAATATAAAATAATGTATATAATATATGATGTCTACTTGTGTGCGTAAGGGTTAGTATATAAATATTATAAGATGTTGAAAAGTATATAGAAAGATATGTAGAATGTGGTTTGAAAGCTTGCATGTTGAGGTAGAGGGTTGAACTAAAACGGAAAAAGTGTTAAGTTGAGTTAAGTTAAGAATTAATGAATTGAGTTTTAAATCCGGTATTTGTATTCGTAACTAAGTGCTAGGAGTCGCATGGTATCAGACCTCGTTGAGATAGGAGTACTATGTATGGGATACATGTTTGATGGATGCGTGTGTTAGATTAGGATATATAAATCAGACTAAATTGTTTTATTGATTGTGCTTGGCTTCGACCACCTAATGATCAAGTCCAGTGGTGTTGTAAGGCACATGGCAATTTTTGTGCGGCGCTGTTTCTTGTGGAGTCTCGCATTAAAATTACTCAAGTAGATTTAGGGTGGTTTTGGCACTCGGATGTTGAGGAGTACCCAGCACTAATACCTATGTAATATTTATATATTGCATATTAGGAGTTGTAAGTAACCCTAAGTCTCAGAACGTTGTCATTGTGTCGTTTGTGGACTTAAATGGCAAGATTTAAAACTGGTTATTTGATGTATTTATGATGATACTCATTTGTGTGCATGACTTGTTACTTATGTTTTATGCACATGTGTGTAGTATCCTATATTAGGCGTTATCTCACTTTACGAGGATTCTTATTTTTCAGTTGTAAATTTAGGTATTATTGATAATGTGGAGCATATGATGATGTAGAATATGACCACTAATTGAGGATAAGGACTATTACTACTTTGGTGGTAGATCAAGATAAGCGTAAATGCTAACCTTAGGTTATGTTGGGTTGTGAGCTCTTTTTTTTTTATTTATACAGGTTATATTGGGTATTTATTGTACTTAGTGAATTGAGTGATTTATTATGTCACTCATAGTTATAAATTGAGAAGATTATTTATTATAAGAGTTGGTAAATTTATATTTAATTATGGAATTTAAATAGACTGTAGGTTTTTAAACGCTTAACGTATTAATAGAGGTTAGGGATACATAGTAGACTGTAGTATTTCAGGTTCTGAGGCATTACATACAACTTTTGCGTTTCACATAAATTTAATTGGAAAAATCAAATTTATTTTTTTCCTTTGGGTTTAACTTTTGTATCATATGTGTTAGGAGTACATTTCTATTATTGTTTGTGAATGAATTTTTCTTTTTTTTTTTATTTGCTTACTTTCAATTACAAACTTTGGTAACAGTACTTTATATGTTCTTATTGTTGAGATAAATATGTTGGATTGTTTGATGTATGTAGCTATCGTTGATCTATGTAATTCTTTTGTTTTCATTTTTATTGCAAATTTCTCTCAACTTTGCCAAAAATAGGATATTTATGCAAATATGGTAGAATTGGGTGTAAAGATTGTTGAAATTTTACTATTAAAAAATGAATTAAAATTTTTGAAATAACTTATATTAATTTTCAAAAAATCTAAAAAGAAAGGAACAAACATTGAAACTATTTTGTCTTGATAAATTTTTTCCTTTCCATAAACAATAGAATATTTTAGGGCAAGTAGTATATTAATGCTAACTAATTAGTTTTGTCTTTTAAAAATATTTTATGAAAAATCCAAATTTATTATCCTTTTTTTAATCTAAGAAATGATATAAATGTGAATTTAGAACTTTTAAAATGTTTAGAGTTTTTTTTTTATAAAAAATTTTCAATTAAAAAGTACCAAACAATTTCTATATTCTTTTGAAAAATATGAATTTAATAAATATAATATTATAAAAACTAGAATTTTGAAAAACTTATAGGGCCATTATTAGAAAAAAAAAACATCATGACTTTATTTTATTTTTTAAAATAAAAAATTAAAATTAGCATCATTTAAGAATGAAATTTAAAATTTTTTAGGTTTTATTTATTTTAATTAATATACAAAATCCAAATTTATTATTATTTTTTGATAAATCCCATCAACTATTGATATTATTAAAAACCAAAATTATATAAATTTTTTAAAAAATAAAATTATTATAAAATAGTAATGATTTTAGATCAAAGAATTAATAACATTTGAAATATTTAAATTTTATTGAAGTAAGAAAAAAGGAATTATTGATAGTTCTTTACTTTTTATTGAAAGGTAATTTTATGTAGTTGTAAAGTTATGGTGGAAACAATGTAATTTTAGAAATTATAATATCACTCTAGGTGATTGAAAATTTTGATGGAAAATTGGTATCCTTTAGAATTTTTTATTGTTGATGGGATGAAAAAAAGAGAGAGAAAACTTCAAACTTGTTAATTTACTTCTTATCAGTGTGGAATTTTCATAATATTTTCAAATTTTTTTATGTTTTTACATTTATAAATATAGTTATTGATGCGACATGTTATTTGAAAACTTGTCATGTATCATGAAATACAACTACATTGTCATTTTACCCTTGAGTATTTTAGTTAATAATGTATGCATACTTATAGAGAATGAGTAATACCTCTTGGATGAGATTAATTAGAGTGGATTCTAGCTATTCTCCTTTTTATTTTCTAATAAGTAATAATTATTTCATGTTTAACTAGTTTCTGTTCATTGTGCTGGTGGTTTATACACTTCTCTTGCAAAGGAGTTCCCTTAACTTGTGGCCTATAAGTTAGGGTAATTCATTAAACTAACCTAATAGAATCAAACCAAACCAAATTGTGATATGCGGTTTATTTATATTTTGGTTTTATTCATGATTTGGTTTGTAGAGGGTGTAAATTGTTTGTGGTTCATCTCGAAGAGTTGAGTTGAACCGAATCACTTAATACCAAATTGAACCGCTTCTAATCAATAAATAAAACGTAAGATACATTTTTTTTTTTAGTTTTAAACCTATTAACCTTTAAGCTTAACCTTATTTAATTTTTCTCTTTTATCGCTTCTCGTCTTACTCTCCCTTTTACGTTTGATTCCTTTCTCTTTACCATATTCTCTCATTTCTAAAGCAAACTCGCATTCCTTTACTATCATAAGATTTGATATAATGTCATGTGGGTTTAATTCTTGTATAATGTTTCTCAATTTAAACATTAATGTTTAGCTAAAAACTCTAATGATTATTAGTATTCTCAACTAAAATTAGGTTTTTTTATAAGTAGTTCGAACTAAACTAAATTGTACCAAATGCATTTGAAGTGATTTGGTCTAGAACCCCGAATCATTAAAAGTTGTTCCATTCATCAACAATTTAATAACCGAATTGTTTTAAATATGGTTCAATTTGATTTGACCCTTGATCCGAACTGACTCAATCCATAAACACACTTACTATAAACAGTGATTGGGTATCGAGGATTAAGATGCAAAGGGCCTCTTAATGAATTAAAGTTTTAGGGAATTATTGCATTTTTCCTTAAATTAAATTTAGCAATTGCATTATATTTATAAATGATATCTTTAAATTTGAAAATTACTAATTTAAAATTACATATTATATTAGGCATAATCTTTTAATTTAAGTCTAGAACTAAATAAAAACTTAATTATAAATTTTTACCAATGAGAAGAGGATCTACATTGACGTCTCACATGGTTGGTAGTTTTGTTGATCTAATCTTCCTATGATAACCTTATGTTACAAAAATGACTTGCTTTGGGGGGTTTTAGGTTTTCTTTTTTTTTTTTAGGGGGGGGGGGGGGTGGTGGGAGATGGGTGTGTGTGGGCGGGGGGTGGTTGGTTTGTTGGGTTCATAAAGAGTTGATGAACAACATATAATAGAACATTTGAGAGAGATCAACTTTCGAGAGGAAGATGTATAGAGTGAAATTTTCTGATGCAAGTAAAGAGAATTGCGGTAAATGCATATAGTTAGTTAATTCGTTATATATAAGTTTGTTTATATACAAAAGGAAAACATGTATGTGTATGTATATACGTGTAAGAAAAATAAACTGTACAATAAATATTAGTAATCCTTTCAAGTTGGACTTAAGAAAAGACCCAACTTAGAATTAAAAGAATCTAGATGAGAAGAATTAATTGGTTTAGTCATACAATCTATAAGTTATAAGCAGGAAGGCACATGAACAATCTAAAGAAAACTCGAATTGAACATCTACTTTAATGTGCTTAGTCCAGCCATGAAAGCATGAATTTTCGGCTATTTATTTAGAAAAATTGCTATCAGAGAAGAGAAGGATTAGGAGAGTAACAATAATATTCAAATCATGTAGCAAGTAAGAGAACCACAACAGCTCCTTGGTACATGAGGTAATGCTCAGGTATTTTGCCTCTACGGATGAGGTTGATACTATTAGTTTTTTTTTTTAATCATCATCTTCTAAGCTACAAGAGATGACCCAATAAACACACAAAGTCCTATGACTTTCTATTTACCCTTTAGCATAGCCAAGAAGAATGAAACAAGGAGTAGAAGAATGAAACAATCCCTTGTGTAAAGTGTCCTTCACATACTTTAGGATATTAAAAGTAATAATCAAATGGGACTTCTTAGGATATGACAAGAATTGACTAAACTATTGAAAAATGAAGCTCAAGTCTAGTCGAGTCAATGTAAGATACAATAACCTTCCAACTATACATCGAAGCAATTAATGATTAGATAATTCTTCTCCAAATTGACCATCAGGTGTAAATGCACTGGAAATGGAACTAAACCGGGTTTTTTTTTCTCTAGTGAGACCAACATATTCCAGAATTTCTATTGCAAACTTCATCTATTTCAACCAAAAACCAGATGAGGGCCTATAAATTTTAATGTCAAGAAAAAATCACATCACCTAAATCTTTTATAGTAGAGGCCTCGTCAAGGGACCTTTTAACAGAGGAAATATTAGTCATATTATCACCTCAACTAGTACATCATCAACATAAACTAAGATTGCAACAAAGCCATTTGAAGTATGCTTAATAAGTTAGGAGTAATCATTTTTAGATTGAAGAGACCTAAGTAAAGTGAGATGTTTATAGTACTCCTTATTCCATTGTCTATAGGCCTGTTTAAGGGCAAACAAAGAATGAATCAACTCATAAACTTGCCCTAGATTAGCGGCAGTATATCCTACTGGTGGTATCATATAGATCTCTTTATCTATATATCCGTCTAAAAATGCATTATTGATGTTTAATTGGTAGACATGCCACCCTTTGATTGAAGTTAAAGCAAGCAAGAGCCTTATGGTAAATAAGTTTGAAATAGGAGAAAAGGTATGAGTGTAGTCCATACCTTCAACTTGATTATAGACCTTTGTTACTAATTGAGCTTTGTAACTTATGATGGAAGCATCAGACTTGTACTTAACTTTGAAAATCCATTTACAACTGATGGCTTTTTTACTTAGAGGTAAAGAAGTCAACTACCAAGTTTGATTTAAATCCAAAGCAAGTAGCTCTTATTGCATAACTTCAACTCATTTTGGATCATGTTTAGCCTTGTGATAACTTGTTGGCTCATGAATTGCAAAAACATTGACCAAAGACACAACATACTCTTTGGGATATGACAAGAAGTTATCAGGTGTAAAAAGAGGGTATGGGTTACGGGAAGGTGAAGATGGGACAATATAATTGTTGTGAACATTATGTATAAAGTCATTTAACCAAGCTGATGTCTTTCTATAATGATTGCTTACTCTCTGTACCTTTGATTGCTGTAAATTAGCTCTAATATTAGCTACCTCAATTGGTGAATATGATGAGGGTATAGGTTTGCAACTAGAATGAATAGTATTAGGTACTAAAAGAATCAGATCATCATTAACAATAGCATTATTAGAAATTTGAGATAGAAAAAGTGTATTTGTTTTTTGTATGGAGCTGAGTATGGGATATGAAGTTTGTTTGAAAGGGAACATGTCTTCTAAGAAAACCAAATCATGAGTAACAAAAATATGATAAGAGTCCAAGTCATATAACTTATAGCCCTTTTGCCTCTATGAATATCTTAAGAATACACACTTTCTACTACTTGGATCAAATTTATCCTTAGTGCGCTTAATGGTTGTAGCATAGCACAAACACCTAAAAACTTTGAGTTCTTGATAAGAAGGTATTTTGTTGTAAAGAAGTTGGTATGGAGATCTCTAATTAAGTATTTGTAAAGGCATACGATTAATAAGGATGGTGGCAACTAACACATTCCCTGTAAAATCCTTTAAGAAGATTAGCATCGAAGTGAAGTACTTTAGTTGTATCCAACAAATGGTTATGTTTCCTTTTAACAAACCCATTTTGTTAATGAGTGTAGATGATACTCCTTTGGTAAAAGATATTAAGTTTAGTGAATAAACTTTAACAGTCTTGTGAAAGGAACTCAGCTCCATTGGTATTTTTAATGTGTCTTGTGGTGCAACAAAAGTGATTTTTGACATAAGTAAGGAATTTAGTAAGTATAAGTAGGTTTGTATTTTATGTTTTATCAAGTATATCTAAGTATACTTAAAAAAATGATCGACAATAGTAAGGAAATTTTTTTTTCTAGAATTAGAAGGTATATTAAATGGTCTCTATATGTCCATATGTAGTAACTCAATGATAGTAGAAGCACAAGAAGAATTAGTAGCAAAAGGCAACCAATGAAATTTTGCAAGCATACAAGTTTCACAACTAAACTTCTGATCTCTACAATGCTTATGCTCATCAAAACAAAACAAAGAAGACAAGGAAATATGTCATAGTCTTTGTAAAGGAATTTTATTTTTGGAAACAACAACATTATTACTTGAATAAGAGGTGATACAACCATTTCCACCATCAACACCAGATTTAGTGCCATTACTTAGGTTTAACTTTAAAACATAAAGTTTACTAACAACTTCACCATAGGCAATTCATTGTTTAGTGGTCAAGTCATGTAGAAAATAAGTTTGAGTATGAAAAGAAGTGACCAAAGTGTTTTGTTTCAGCAATTTGCTAATAGAAAGAAGATTGAACTTAAAGTCAGGTATCTAAAGGACATGTTTGAGTGTAATATGGCTGTTAAGTGGTACATTTCCAATAATTTGGACCAATTTCATGTGTCCATTAGATAATCAAGTCTTGATTGGTTGGTTTAGTGTAAGTTTGTCTTGTAATAAGTGATGGGAATGAGTAAAGTGGTTAGAGGCACCTAAATCTACAATCTACTTCCATACATCATTATCAAATTGAGTTGCTAGAGATAGTGTGTTACCTGTAAAGTAAACAATGCAACCTTGATTTGTTTGTTTCTCTTATATATGTACATCTTTCAAAGCTCTCACAACGTCCTGATAGATTCTAGAAACAAAATCAATTTCATTAATAGAATTCATAACACAGTTATCGTGATAGTCAAAAGGAGTATCAACATCAATAATATTGGTACGAGGCTATGAAGCAACAACAGCCACCCTTGTATCATTTCTTCCACTTAATTTGGTCCCTTTATACTTGTTAGGAAATCCAATCAGCTCAAAACATCGATCAATCACGTGCTCTTGTCTCTTACAATGTTTATAGGACAACCTACTAGAAATGGTTGTAGCTATTCTCTCATTCTTTCTTCTTTTTTTTTTTTATATCAAGAGCACTTTGCCTAGCCATTCCTATCACTAAAGATGGTGTTGCTACATCATCAGTATTGGCTAAAATTTCACTCACTTACTTTTGTTTCTTCACTTAACAAACTAAGTAGTAAGCTTTACTCAATGTAGGCAAAGTATCTATGGAAAGAATTTGACTTCGATAATCTTCATAAGTCTCATTTAGCCCCACAAGAAATGGAATCAAATGATTCCTACTTTCAATTTCTTGTAATTTTGTCTTCAAATCACAATTAAAGGCTTCAAAAGTACTATAAGGACATGTTAGATTTTCATATAAGCTACTCATTTCATCCCAAAGCTTCTTCAATTTATTTAAAAATATATAGTTACTTGCAAGTTTCCTTGCTTCAAATTCGAAATTTCTAATTGTAACTGGTATATTAGAAGGCCACTAATCATTCCAAACTTGCCATACACATCTTTCCATAGTTTAGAAGCAGAACCAACATACATGAAGGCTTCTAAAAGCTCCTTAGTCATGGAATTTTATAGCCAACACCATATTAAAAAATCGTTTTGTATCCATTTTTTATAGTCTGCGTCATTATCATTGTCAACAAAATTCTTTTAATAAAACCTAATTTTGTTTTAGTACCTAGGGATAACTTAATATGTTGACTCCATCTATGAAAATTCATACCTTTAAAAATTAGATTTGCTATAATTAATCTTGGATGATCCTATTTAGAGAGGTGATACGGTTCTCCATAGGTGTTGTCTATAGTCGTGATTAAAGATTTCAACATTTCTCCAATAGAAATTGATAACCAATCAAACAGAGAATCAAGGAAATATCGATTTATAAGATGAAATGGATCTTATGTCACTTTGATACCGTGTGAAACAATCTAGAAACAATTCAAAAAGAATTGATGCAAAACTTAAAGTAGAATAATTGAGTGGTCAACTTACGAGAGGAAGATGTACAAAGTGAAAGTTTTTGATGCAAGTCAAGAGAATTACAGTAAATATATGGAGTTAGTTAATTCGTTATGTATAAGTCTATTTATGTACAAAAGGAAAACATGTATGTGTATGTATACACATGTAGAGAAAGAAATTAATAAATAAACTATACAATAAATAGTAGTAAGCATGTTACAAAATTTTAAAATTTTTAGCAAATTTTTTTTTTCGCTGTCAACATCTACTGTCATTTAGTAAGATATGTTTTTTGGTTAAGGATCATTTAGTGAGATATGTGTGTATGAGAAAATTGAATAATTTGAGGAGTCCAATTTTTTTTTTCCAATAGTAAAAATGAAGGCTAACCTTATCATATAACACAAACAAATATCATTAAATAAACTCAACGGAATTATGTATATGTATTCATGATTAGGGGTGTTTATGGTTTGGTGGGTTCGATTTGGTTAGACGGTTCGGTTTAAGGGTTGAATCAAACAGAATCATATTGGAAACGATTCTATTAAGATTTTTAATGAATTGAACTACTTTTAACAATTTGAGATTCTAAACTGAACCGCTTTAAATGCAGTTTGATTTGGTTTGGTTCAAACCGCTTTTAAAAACATTTTGTTCTAGTTGATAATACTAATATTTATTAAGGTTTTTAACTAAACATTAATGTTTAAAATGAGGGATACTATGCAAGAGTTAAAGTTAGGTAGTATTATATTACAGTATTATTATATTTTGGGTGATAGTGAAAGTATAAAAATTTGCTTGAGAGATGGAAAATAATAGTGAAAGAGGAGTGGAAAGTAGAAGCTGAATGTAAGAAGAAAGACATAAAAAAAATGTAAATAAGATTAAGATGAAGTGTTAATATAGTTTAAAAGTAAAAAATATCACTTATCTTTTATTTTTAAATAAGAATTGGTTTGGGTTCAAGTGGTTCGGTTCAAATCGTAAACTGAACTATAAACCATTTGAACATCCTTCGAACTGAACGGCAAATTGGACCGAATTATAAAAGAACTAGATTTTATAGTTCGGTGTAGATCAATTTCAGTTTTTCTGATTTGATGAACAATCCTATTCACGGTTGATGAAAAATACATGTTGTCCAACCTCAAGGAGTTAATTATTTCCATTATATAGTGATAAAAAACTACATATAACGAAATCCCATATTCCACATTTGGAATTTATGTCTAGCCCCCAAAAACTAAATTAAGTGATTTTAATCTCAAGGTTCGCGCAAACTGGGGCGTGATATTTTCTGGGAAATTTTTTCCTAACTTCTTTTCGGTATTTGTCATGTTAGTACCCAAGAATTTCTAAAACATTGTTGTAGCAATTTCAAAAGACCGTGATTGCAAATAATTTTCAAGGACAAGGGATGAAAATTGTAATAGATGACGCTAATGATGATTAAATGTCATGGGAAATATCAATTGAAAGGGGAAGCATAATTTCTATCTTTTAAAATTTCCCCCATTGTTATTAATGTTATTCTATATTTGCTAATTACTACTGCTAAGTAGTGGTCATCATCATTAACCACATAAATTTTTAATTGTTATAAATCACTCTTTTAAACTTTAATAAATTAACAATATAAAAAATATTATTTTAATTAAAAAGGTTGTACCATGATAAAAGCTTAGGAGATTTTAAAATAAATCTTGATGAATTCAGGGATTCTTTTCGTTCTAAATCAAAGTTTATATAAGTTATTTTTAACCTATAAAAGTTATTTGCTATTTTATTAAAATTTAAGAGGGTAATTTGTAATGCTTGAAAGTTTAGGAAATCAAAGTTTAAATGGTTATTTGATTTTTTGTACTAAAATTAATTTAAGAAAGTTTAACTATTTCAAGATTTTGATTATATTAAGTCTCGGAAAAAATCCACAGACACACCATGCTTAGACACCCTTAAGGGTGGCCCATTTTCTAGTGTCTTGCTTATTCAAGAAGAATGATTTGACGCTACACTGTAATTAATTCTCAATTAGTCAGTCCTAATTCCATTATTTCAGTTTATGTATGACAATTCATGATCGTATAAGATCGAGCGTACGCTTAGCTCGAATAAATTATTATATATGCAAAAGCTCAAAATAAAAGACACTGTGCCATGATTTCCTGCATGCAACACAATATAATACTATAGTTTATCATATGCCGAGTATCAGTGATACTCAGCTAAGGGTACTGCTGTTCTTGTCGATTTGTCTCTGACAAACACCACAAGATTAACCATCTGAAAAAATCTGCCATTATTCTCAGTTCTTGTCCAACAATACTCTACTATTATTTTGAGTTCTTGATCCATTGGAGAATAAAAATCTGATGAGATGCATGGAAAAGTAAATGTTCTTAACACAACAGGTGTCAACATAACATATCTTTTTTTCTCTTCCCCTTTCTTTCTTTTCTTTTTGTTTTTCCAATGGTTTCAACATAACTTTTACTTTGATCTTTTAACTTTTGCAAGGAAGGCCGATATATTAGCAGAATAATTATAGGGATAATACCTATTAAATGAATATAACTATTAGTTTTTTTATTTTAAAAGAAGGAAAGTGCGCCAAAATTTATATACGAAAAATTTCCATAGAAAATATCCCATGTGAAAAATAAGGTAAGTTCACTATGAAAATATATATATATATATATATATATATATATATAGTACAACATTGCGCTATAATGTAAAATCACTCTTATTTGGAACTCTAAAATTATTTCTATTTATATGCGCAAAGGCAAAGGATATGAAAACTATGAGTTATGGGGCAAAAAAGCGTGAAAATAAAGGAAGAAAAGCGGAAAGTTGAGAACCTCTTTTAAATGAACTTCCTTATCTAAAGGCACAGAGAATTCGAACCACAATCCAACATTAATGGTATCTTCTAAACCGCGTCAATATGGATTGGTTTTCATGCCACATATATTTATACTATATAACTTACTTAGAGTACATGTACATCAACACATAATATTTAAAAATTAAAATATATTTTCCTAATGACTTGAATAAATTAGTTTGACGGTTTTATTTTAGATTACAAAGTTTCATGATCCACCGAAATTCAGCCTTATCTCAGTTTTTATCCGTAAAAGTGAAAATAAAAATGAAATGAGGTTGCATGCCTCGCTGCCTTAATCTGTATACATTATGGAGCCCAAAAAGCAAGAGAATCTTCAGTATTATTATTAAGAAAAGGAGTCGTCTGTGAGGTGGGGAGAAAAGCTGCGGATCATGTCGTGTTTTACTATACATGCCCAGAGACTTTTAACAGACCATACCACAAGATATGCTCAATTACTGTGTCCTTAGAAAAGGACACTACTTTTGCAAAGGTTACTTAACTTTGCCTCTCTATAGCATGTATTCACAATTTTTTCTTTTGTCGTTTCATGACTCTTCCTCTCCATCTATCCTTTGGCTTTTCATTATAGAATCCATTAAAAAAAAAATGATACTTGTTGGCTAATTATGTAAGGGAATTTGCATGAAAATAATTTGCCTCAAGGAAAGGAAAGATGAAAATAGGAAAATTGAACTCAATGCCACTATATTCCTAGTTCACTATTTATGTGTATAACATTTGTTTGGACAAATGGAGAAGAAATTGTAAATAACGTTTTTAAATTTTGATCTAATGAATCTATATGTTGAATTTTTAAAGGTTGCAAATCATTTCTTAAACTTTGATTAATAATATATAGAAGTTTAGCGGACAAATCTGTGTATAAGTTAAAGGTTAGAAGATTATTCGTAATTTTTTTTTCCAAATTATTGGTTAGTGACTAATAGACTTATAAATTCCAAAATGAAATTTCATCGTCCACAATTTTAATGATGATTTTAAAGTTTTAGTATCAATCTGAAAACTATTTGTATATTTTCAAAAGTTAAAATAAAAAATAAATTCACAATTTGAGAATTCAAGGTTTAAGGATATATTTATAATAATCCCCGTTTCTTTCAATTATGTTGACTCGATCATGTTTGGTCAAAACGGTCATATGCGTTGCATGGTACGATGATATCATATGAGTCAATGAAAACAGTGCCTAGTTTGACCAGCAATCTCCTATGTTTATGAAACCTTGCTTCTCATCTGAACTCGTTAATTTACCAAATTCACGTTTTTTGTGCTTTGGTATTGATCAAATCCAAGCAAAACGAGGCTGTCAATTGGTAAACCAGAACGCCATCATATAGTTCCCCGACCACCACATATATAGGTCGGACTTAGGCAATGATTTAACTTGAATTTCTCAATACACTATATTTAAAATACTTTTTTCTTAACCACTAGGGTAACGAGAATCTTTTAAGGAGTATTCTAATTTTATCAAAAAAACGTTATATTTCCTCTGCATCTTTTTTAACATATGGTACCACCGACATATTTATGTGTTGGGTATCTCTTAGGTAACATATTTTAATATTATGTATAAAATTCATGCATGTGAAAGTCCTACATCATAATTTGAAATTTATTAAAAATGCAAAATACTATCTTAGTACATGGCCTTACATCGGAAAATCCTAATTATAAATCAGATTTATGTATATTTATATTAATTACATAAAACACATAGACTATGTTCTAATAAGATGTATGCGAATGTAGATCATCATCACCATCACCATCACCATCATTTATGAAAAATCTTTTTAAAACACTGGTTTATAAAGATTGAGTTTATCATAATATTAATAATTAATTGATTTCAAGGAATAATTAAGAAGGGACAATGCAAGCTGGAGTAATGGGGGACAAAGCTAGAGGGCAGAGATTATTCGCGGATTTTCAACATAAATTCACGCCTTTTATAGATATCAAACATTAAAATAATTCTTTGCACGTACGTAACCATGACCTTATTCCTCGAGATGTTAAACAGGATATAAATAAAGAAAGGGTATAAGTGACCAGAAGTCAGCGGTCAAAGATTTGCATTACTGTCCGTGTCTCAAAAACACACACACAAATACAAAATTTTCACTTATTACCATCCCAGAAATCCTCGCACTCCCACTACCATCACCAAGCACAATGCACCCCACTTGGCTGCGCTACTACCTGCTGCCTTGGTGCACTCACTTCCCCTGGATCTCTCCACCTGCCATGTCATGCATGCCGACCAGGTTCTATCAGAAAAAAATTGTACACACATTGATGCATGTGAATATCTCCACTATCACTACCATATATCCAAATATATTATTTATACTTACATACTATATATATATATATACTTGGTATATATTATTTAAATGAATCTCTTCTCAAGTTTTAAAGCCAATAAAATGCAAATTTTTCAAATAATTTGTTATTTTTCTTCGTATTTTTTATGCGTATAATGTCTTTGATGCATAACGTAAACAAAAACATACTATAAGGATTGAGAAAATACAAAATATGTAGGGTCGAGATCCTTATCACGTGCTCTACGATATAAGAAAAGATTTGAAATATTTGGAAACAAATCTTACCATCTGACCTATTAGAATTACCATAGGATCTATACCCTAAACATTTACATATTTAAGAATATCTCATAAAACCTATGAGTTTTTTTTCATTCTAACTTTTTAAAGTCAAAATTGTATTATCCCTTTATGTTCTCCAAAATCATGAAATTCAAATTATAAGATAATATTGTCTTTTTCCAATGTAAATTATTGACAAAACACAAAGAGGAATGTTAACAGAAATACAAATTAGTGACAACCGCAATACAAACTTAAATTAAAGATATTGAGATAAATTTGTTCTTCTGACCAAGTATTGGCCAAAGAGAATAGGTTATAAATTAGGCCAACATGATTGAATTTATCAGTTTCCATGATATTCTTTTTCATACTTTGATACTTCTCTAGAGTCGAGATCAAGAAAAGAAGCTGATGTCTAGTTCTTTTTATTTGTTTACATATAAACCATTATCATCAATTTTGGTCGTGTCATACTGATCTATGTTTTTTGGCCCTCTGTTGATATCAAGGGTCTGCTCATGGACGGGTCAACTTGGTCCTCGTTGTTGACACGTGAGGTTCCTATGAGTGGGGGTCTTTGGAGTGGAAAAGGTTGGACAAGTGGCGACATGTCCGGGGTGTTAGCAAGTGGCAGGGTTATTTCATTTTGGTAAAATAGCAATTTGATGATGTGACAGTGACATCATATCCAAGGATTAAGGTTTTATCAAATCAGCAAATGGAGGTTTAGTAAATTAAAAAAATGGATTTTATAAGGAAGATACAATTGATGGTGGTAGTGCAGAGATGGTGGTGGCAATCTCTAGAAGTTAATCCCAGGTTCAATCCCACGTTCACATCAACAGACTCTTAGACTTCATGAGTACTTAAATATGGGATTAAGTCGTGGTTCTAAGCCAATTGTAAAATAAACCTTGAATTTAGCTAACAAAATAGGATGCTCCATGATTGGAAACAACAAAAAATTTAAAAAGTTTCAAAACACAATTTGCATAGCTTTAATCAACTACTACCATGGTCAGTCGATTGTTGATCGGTTATGAACAGGGATTGATTGATTACTCTTATGCTCGATTGACTACCCTACTTCAAAAACTGCTACCTCCTTCTAGTCCATCGAAATCTTAGTGGGTTATTCTTATTCTATAATAGGTTTCAATAACGATCAAAGATTCATGTTGTAATCAACAACTGAGTTTTTGAAGAGTTTCTTTAGAGCATCTTACAACAATCAAGTTAGGCCTTGAGAAGAGAATTTGAATTCATGCAAAGATGAGCCAAGTCCACGTAGGAATAAATCGTTTGAACTTGGCACATGGAAACAAAATAGGATTAGAATAATGCATGTAGGTTACAAATGACATTTAAACTTCCTAGGCATACTTAATACTTAGAGATATAGCAAACATTATGATACAAAAGCAACAATAAATGCCCTTCGAAGGATACATGTGGAGAAGACATGTCATCATACATACAAATAAGGAGAAATCTTGAAAGAAGCTTGCAATTAAATCAATCATCAATACAAATACAAAAAGGTCATAAATTACTAAAATAATGGAAAAGAAACACATGGGTTGTTTTCAAATTTGAAGGATGAGAATTGAGCATTAGAATCATTGCCAAAACCTTAAAGTCTAAATAAAAGGAGAAGAGCAAATTGTTTACACAATTGCTAATGCTCAAGTGGAAGTAGTAGTTAATAAAAAATAACCGACAGATACTTGAGAGATTATGGATGCGACTAGGTGAGTCATTAGATGGTATCTAACTTGCCCAATCCAATAAAAGAGTTAACATCTTAACCTTAAAAGGGTTTTAAGTTAGGTTTTGAGATTATAAAAAAAATTTGTGGAAAACCTAATCCGGTAAAAAGCAATATATTAATAAAAATATTTGCTCTTGAACTACACACCACACATACCTTATAAGAAATTTAACATAATACAGCACATTTTATTTATGCATAAGTTCATAAGCATAATTATAATCCAATTTAACTACTTTCTACTCCACTCTCTCTTTAATTTCATTTGAACCAATAAAAGATAAAATGTTATAGGATTTTTATGGTGTTTTAAAAACACTAAACTCTATAGGAGTGGGTTTGATTTTTGTAAGATCCATCTTGAACTCACTTCAATTGCATCCTTCTGAGGGGATATAAGAAGAGTGACCGACTTGGAAGAATTACAATACACCCTTTAGATAAGCATTTGTCCTTTTTCTTCAGAATCGTAGTTTGTATGTTTTGATGTACTTTCATCCAATAGCCTATACCTTTTATTGCATCTATTTTTCACCTTGTGATTCGTCCTTTTGTATGCAGCATTTGTCTCAAGACATATGCATTCCAGTGGTCTTAACATAAGTTTGAGGTAGCAAGTTATTTTGTTTATCCTCATTGTTTAGACTCAATTTTAAGAGTAAGATTAAGGTAGCCTTTGCGTACATTGGTCTTAGGTATAATCAAATTATTAAAACTTTTTAGGGTATAACTTATAAGATATAGGGACAAATCAATACGTCCTTTTGGGCCTCGAGCAAAGTATTTCATGCACGATTTGTATTTGGTTCAATTCTTAATTGTATTAACGCGATTAAACGTCATGTCAATATCTCAGGAAATTTGTCTTCCTTAAACATCTCACAATTTTTTATTTTGGTTAAAAAGAAAAAAATTTCTCACAATTTTAATAATGATTTCATTAATGGACCAATTTATTTGTATTTTATTGGGTGGCGTGAACCACTTTACCGTAAATATGACTAAATCATATAATTGGATTGACATCTTCGAACCTGTGAAGGATGATATCCTCGTATAAGTATATCTCCCAGTTAAAGGATTATTTGACTTTCATGGTTGATGGATAAATTCGAGTGGAGAAAACCTTTCCACACGTTCAACTCCAGAGCAACTTCGATTGCGTACGTGTTGAGCATGGAACCGTCTTTGAATCCGCTATAACAAACAAAGATACGTAGGTTTGTTAGGTACCGAATTCGACGACTAAAATATCTTCTTTTTACTTCAAAATTCAACTTTACATATTTCTCATTATCGTCAAGCAATTAGGCTATCCTTGTATATTGCTACGGTCAATGGGATTGCCTGAAAACTACATGCATGGTCGGTCATACTCATACTTGTCAATAAAAGATGTAGAAACCCTTCCAGCCTTGACGTGCATCCGATGTAGCAATGTAAATGGGTCTAGTTGCTATGACACCAATCTGAGTTCAAATTTTGCTATGTTCGAGCTCCATCAAATTTAAAGTTATGAGTTCAACCTGGATCCAATTAGCCTTGTTTAAGTTTAATTCACTTTTTCTTTTCTTTTCTTTTCTTTTTTTTTTTTCAGAAGAATCTTTCAATTTAAGTAATAATGATATTTAAATTCAACTTAAATTTAATTAGTATTCAAACTCAAACTCAAATTTGATTGGACTCATAAACTAGTCAAGTTAATTATAATGAAACTTGACCTTGAGATGAAAGAAAAAAAAAAACTTACGTAGCCCAAATTCCAATGTTGTTGCTTCTAATTCGAGTCAATATTCAAACGAAATCAAATAAGTTGTAAATATAGCTCATTTAAACCCCATATACTGGAATGCTAAATTGTAAAGTCAATTCACAAGTTATTCAATTTGTAGTTGAATTAGTCCTACTGAAAGAAGAAAATAATTTCTCAGTCATTAATATATGTATTATCTAGTACGCACAGTAAACCCACGATTGATAGCTTGTACTCTTTCATTGACTATAGTGGAGGACTAAAGTGCATATTATTATTAAGCAATTTTTGTAACAAAATTAGGAGGGACATGTAAGGGCGGTTTGATTATACTATATGGAGGATTCGTTATTTGTTACTTGCGCCCGCTATACATGACTTTTTGATATTTGAAGTTTTCGCAACCCTATTCTAACTTCTAAGTATAAATTATTTGGAAGCATGTTTTGGTTACACTCCTTTTATTTTATTCTCATTTCCTTTTCTAGACAAAAGAAGGCCGAAATACATCTCTTTTTTTTTCCCCATCGAACTACCATTCGAAGAAGATGAGGATCGATTTTATAATGCTTTTTTTATTTTTAATACAAAAAAAAAAAAAAATCTTATAAAGTAAAACAAAAATTATCTAATTTTATAGTACTTCTTTGTGTATAAACCCTATATTCTGTGAAGTAAAACAGGAAAAAAAAAATTGATCCTTTTTTTCTTTTCAATTTCCAGCTAAACTATTTCATATGATTTAATAGTTTTATGAGACAGCCTCCTCATCAAATTGAATTCTCCCACAATTCACCTCATACGCCCCACACCACCACATGTATGCATGTATATTTATATGTCTACTAAGAAATGTATGTGAAATTATCTAACGTACAATCGAAATCGATAATGTTTACGCAGACCCATACTAAGGTGTCTGATGAAGAATTTTACTATCTTACACGTGACAAATTGGAAAATGTCCCATTGCAAACTATAGTATTTATTTTGACTAAATTAAGTCCGGATTGTATACGTATAATTTAGGCATAAGGATTTTAAACATATGTCACGCATTAGGTCTCACAATCCCAAAAGCAACCAATACAACATTGCTTCTTTATAAAATGTGCCCATAATAACTAAGGTGGATATTTCGTATCCAAAAGTCAGTAATTTTTCTAGTTTATCCTCTAAGGTTTATATAACTCAATTTTTTTTTAAGAACTATTTGTGTTAGTGTATTCTTTTATCTTTTTTTTTTTTTTAAGTTGAGTATATATTTCATAAACAAGTAAATCCACAAGAGATTGAATTTTTTTTTTTCTTTTTATGAGTTCTCATTCGATACTTTATTTTCTCTCATCCAAAAATTAGTACTTTTCCTAGTTTATCTTCCAAGGCCCATATAACTCAATTTTCTCTTATGAACTATGTGTGTCTATGTGTGTCAATGTATTCTTTTTTTGATACAAAGATGACTGTATTCTTTTCCTTTTTTTTTTTTTTTAAGTTGAGTAAATATTTCATAAACAAATAAATCTATAGGCGATTTGTTTTTTTTTTTTTACGAGTTCTTATTTGATACTTTATTGTTATGTATTTTATATATATAGGTAAGTGGTTATGCTTAAGCTTAGAAATCAAATTCAACCATCAATTGCGCACACATATTTAAACCTAGAAATATTTTAAAAATATCATTACAAGCAAGTGGATAAGAACCTAATGTTCCTCCCAACCACAGTACTGTTTAATGAAAATAATGTGAACTTGTTCATAGCCCTGAAGAAATCACATTGCAAATTCCATAATCAGAAATAGCTCCGTGAAGGCAGTGAACTCCCATTTGTACTCGTGGCAACGTAATGTTAGGCAGCCAGCTGTCAGGTCCCACTTGGATACTTGAACAAGAAACCTTCTCTCTCCTCAACGGTTTTGTACCCTATTCGAATAATAATAAACACAAATAAAAATTCAAAACATCAAATTGCTGTGAAAAGATAATTAGCATCAAGGTTATAGACAACTTAATTTATTATTATCTATCACGTGTTAATACGCACAATGCACTATCTTTTTTCTCATTTATTTTACACATATGTCGTGAGATATTGGACTTTAACAACTATTTTTTTTTTAGTCATTATATGTTATAATTTGAAAAAAAAAAAGAATTCGAATATGATATATATCTTTTTAAAATATCAATATTTATATAATTAAGTTATAATAATATTTTTAGAAAAAATAATGATAATGTTTTTTACTTACCGAAAAATGTGAGTAATCTCCTCTAATTTTGTGGAATAACCCGTACTACAAGCAACATTTAACTGATTGTACTTACAGCGGATTAATGGGGAATTGCCGATCCACAGTTGTTACCTGAACCTTAGATAAACGATCAAAAGATTTTTTGTTTTTTTTTGCCCTCTCACACATGGTTTTGCAGTTTTCCTTGTATGACAAGCACATTACTGAGCTTAATGTCTTGAGAATAGGATTGAAAAATAATATTACTTAGAATATCAAAATAGACGACTTTACAACGTTACTTTAACATTCTTTATTATTTTTTTCTCTAAATATAATCAACGAAACATGTTTATGTATATTCAAGGAGTACTTGTTACGAGATCGATAAAAACTTTTAATATTTTCGTGACTTAATTCTTGATATGGTGTACAATTAGAAACACTCTCTTGGTGATCTTCAATATATATTACAGGAGACACCTTTTAATTGGGTTGGAGATATAAATAAAAGTAGAAGACTCAATAGATACATGTAACATACATATAAATATGTGCACGCACGCGTCTTTCTTAATTAATAAGGATTGCCTTAGTCTGTACTTAAGTTGAAAGTGGATAAAAATTTTAATTTAAGGTTAGAAGTTCAAATCTCGATAAATTCAAGTTTATATTAAACCTAACTTACTAATTTGGATAGTTAAAGATTATCTTCCAATGAAATTAATAGACATATATGCATACCTAAGAGATGAAGATTTAGACAAAAATTTGCACCAACAATAATAATGCTAGATAGTATAATCATATGTTACATCGGTTTTATCTATCAACATCCAAAGTACATGTTATTTAATAACATAGTTGGTGTACTTACGGAGACTTCGACTATTACTAGCGTTTATTTATTTCTTTTCTTTTTTTAAATAGCCTAATGGGTTAGTTACAAAGTGCATTTTAAGTCAATTTTTGAAGCATGATAGTAAGTCATGTCGGAGTAGAATACGCGCATACAAGAATATGTTCAGGTTGATGACCCAGAAACGAATAACATTTCGATTATGTGTATGTTTATTTTTGTTTAGGATTTTTGGGTGGGTCATAACAACCATGATCAAGATAAGAAAACAAAATGATGCAAAAGAAGGCAATAATTGTCTTTACCTTTTTACCCTTCTATATCATCAAACATTTTACTTCAAAATCATATTTATATTTATTTGCATATATAATATATCCATGGATATATTAAAGAATATCCTAAAAGCACGTATTAGGATCCAAAGAAAAAAATTAAAAAATTATATTATCGTATACTTACTTTTTATATAATAGATAATTGATATTAATTAGTATAAAAACTTTCTTTTTTCATTTTAAAAGCGTTAACGTGTATTTTAAAATACTCGTAAAAGAATTATATTGGATAGCCACGTTAGTTTCCCACTCTATATATACCCACTTCTCTCTTCATTTCCCCCACACAAAAACCATTTTCTCATCTACAGCAACTCTCTAGCTGTCTCCCTTGCTAAATCTTCCTCTTCCCCCAACCCCCTCCTCTCTCTTTCTTTCTCTTGCTCTTTAGCTAACACACCAACTCGCAAAACTCAAAACCACAAAAGGTGAAAGAAAAAGGAAGAAAGCCAAATATGCCTGAGGCACCAAAACAAAATCTTGATAACAACTACAATCTCCTGGAGAAGAACAAGAAGGCACTTGATTTCGTTGAGGATGTTACCTCAAACACTGATGATGTTCAAAAGCATGTGTTGGCTGAAATCTTATCTCGCAATGCTCATGTTGAGTATTTGCAGCGTCATGGCCTAAATGGCCATACCGACCGTGAAACTTTCAAAAAAATCATGCCAGTCATCAAATATGAAGACATTCACCCTGATATCACACGTATTGCCAATGGCGATAAATCTCCTATCCTCTGCTCCAGCCCGATTTCAGAATTCCTCACTAGGTATGTTAATGTAATGCGTAAATGAATATCACATAATGCAAACTTTTAGGGAAATGTTGGGTATTTATTTTGTATTTTATTTTTTACTGAGTAAAGAAACCACACGAATCCATCCCGAACTTCCGTGTTAAAGGATTGGAACAAACAGATGACATGTTGTATTCGATTTTGGCAGTTCTGGGACATCAGGAGGAGAGAGAAAGCTGATGCCAACAATTGAAGAGGAATTGGACAGGAGGTCGTTACTATATAGCCTATTGATGCCTGTGATGAGCCAATATGTTCCTGGTCTAGACAGAGGCAAAGGAATGTACTTTTTGTTCATAAAATCGGAGTCCAAGACCCCTGGTGGCCTTGTGGCCCGTCCAGTACTCACCAGCTACTACAAAAGTTCCCATTTCAAAAACAGGCCCTATGATCCCTACACAAACTACACTAGCCCCAATGAAACCATCCTATGCCAAGACTCCTACCAAAGCATGTACTCCCAAATGCTCTGTGGCCTTTGCCAACACAAGGAAGTCCTTCGGGTCGGCGCGGTTTTCGCTTCCGGCTTTATTCGGGCCATCCGTTTCTTGGAAAACCATTGGGCCCTTTTGGCCAACGACATTCGAACCGGTTCCTTGAACCCCCAAATCACTGAAACCTCCGTCCGTGAGGCGGTTTCGAAAATTCTCAAACCGGATGCCAAATTAGCGGATTTCATCGTGGCCGAATGTGGGAAAGAGTCATGGAAGGGGATTATAACTAGGATTTGGCCCAATACTAAGTATGTTGATGTTATTGTGACCGGCACAATGTCGCAATACATTCCTACTCTTGATTACTATAGCAATGGGCTTCCACTTGTGTGCACAATGTATGCATCATCCGAGTGCTATTTTGGAGTCAACTTGAACCCGATCTGCAAACCAAGTGAAGTTTCTTATACGCTCATCCCCACTATGGCCTATTTTGAGTTCCTTCCTGTCCATAGGAACAATGGTGTCACTAATCCCATTTCCATGCCAAAATCACTCAGTGAGAAGCAGCAAGAAGAATTGGTTGACCTTGTTGATGTCAAACTTGGCCAAGAATATGAACTTGTTGTCACCACTTATGCTGGTAATTCAAACAACCCCTTTTTCGCTTTTTCTTTTTCTTTTTTTTTTCTATGGAATTCTTTTATCCAGTGGCGGAACCTGATGGGTTCTAGTCCTGTCGATAGCTCCACCTAACTTGGAAAATTTTCAAAAACTATACCTAAACTTATTTGTCACAGTGCCGCTTGTCCCTGCTTCCATTGCTTTTTACGTTCTATAATAAACTGATTTAAAAGCATAAACTTATTGGTACATGCAACACGAGATTCAAGTGCTAATGTAGCTTGATAATTTACAGGGCTTTATAGGTATAGAGTTGGAGATGTGCTAAAAGTGGCAGGATTCAAGAACAAGGCACCACAATTCAATTTCGTGTGCAGGAAAAACGTGGTATTGAGCATTGATTCCGACAAGACTGATGAAGTGGAGCTGCAAAATGCCGTGAAGAATGCTGTGAACCATTTGGAGCCATTTGATGCAATTGTGGCAGAGTACACAAGCTATGCAGACACAACAACAATTCCAGGACACTATGTCCTATTCTGGGAGCTCACCCTTAATGGATCAACCCCAATACCTCCCTCAGTTTTTGAAGATTGTTGCTTGACAATTGAGGAATCACTCAACAGTGTATATCGCCAGGGCCGGGTTTCAGACAAGTCGATCGGACCGCTCGAAATCAAGATTGTTCAGCCTGGGACATTTGACAAGCTCATGGACTGTGCCATTAGCTTTGGAGCGTCAATTAACCAATATAAGACCCCTCGGTGTGTCAAGTTTGCTCCACTTATTGAGTTATTGAACTCAAGGGTCAAGTCTTCTTACTTTAGCCCAAAGTGCCCCAAATGGGCCCCAGGTCACAAGCAATGGTGCAACCCCAATTGAATGAAATTGAACTGAAGTAGATTGAAAAAACCAAAGCGAGTCGGGTCTAATGGTAGTTTTAAGTAATTGATGATTAAGAACTGTTTTTGTTGTCTAAATTGAAAGTTGGAGAACTTTGTGTAGGCTAACCACTCATGTCTTTTATCTTTTTTTGGTACTTTTTCTACTATTTACTGTTAACCTTTGTTTAATATTTCTAGTGACTTGGATTAGCCCATGTACAAAAACAGTTCCTGTCTCAAGAAAGCTCTTCTGTTTTCTTTATTGTTATTGCTGTTGTTTTTTTCTCTTCTCCTTTTTCTGTTCAAACACTATGCGTGACTGTGTAAACACAATGCAATAATCATCATCACTAATTACATTCCATAGGAATTTGATTCTTAATTCCAACCAGAATTCCTGCCCACTTAAGTCTCATGGGCTAGAAGCCAACTATCGAAGGATTCCTATCATTTTCTTTTCTTTTCTTTTTTTTTTTTTTTATTCTTTCCCTTGAAAAGTGTCATAACTTTCATAAAAAATAAATAAATGGACTAATGTTAATTTAATTTAAATATTAGTTGATACTACTTTTGATTTGTATGAGTTGTCTTTTGTTTAAGGGCTCCTATTGGTTGGTTGTCATCTAAATATTTAATTGATTCAGCTCCATGCTCAACACTATGTTGCAAAAGTAAATTTTGTTAAGTCATCATATTTAATGCCATGCTAGATGGAAACATGGTAGCTTGAATGAATAAAGTTTTATAATATGAATCTCATCATGCAACTCGACATCACACACTTTTTTTAGGCGCCATATATATTATAATATGAATCTTATCATGCAATTGGATTGCTTCCTTCAAATTTTACACTGGGTTAAAATAATTCCATATGAGTAAATGCCATGCTAAATGGAAACATAGTAGCTTGAGTCGATCAAGTTTTCACATTCACAAATGCTTGGTATCCTTATCTATATTCCCTTCAATCCTTTTAAGTGGATTCTATATAAAATGTTGTTTATTCATTACTGTGCTTTTATTAGCAAGAACATTAAGAGAAAAAAAATCTTAGGTGTCTTTAGTAATATAGAATGATTAGAGGTAAATATAAGTAGGTCAATTTTGTACCCACTTATTATAATTTTATTAATATGACAATTATGCATTAAATTTTATTTATTCTTATTTACTACTACGGATTTCATAAGGTATATCACTTTTAATGTTTTTTTTTTTTTTTTTTTAGATTTTCAATAAAAAACACCGCCTGAAAAAAGAAAAACTCTATCCGGCTTGGGTAAGCATTAGAAGGGAGGACGTTGATATTTATCTTTCATAATAATCCACTTATTTATATACAAAATTAACTGATTTTGATGTTGTAATTTAACAAAATCAGCATGTATCATGCTAGCAAAGACATGTGACTAAAATAAGACTAAATATTAAGGCAATTCCTATTACAAACAGCCAGAAGATCTCCGGAAAATCATCCATGGAAGAGGGGTCAAAACTCAAAAGGGACAAAAAAGCTGGGGAAGGAGCAGAAACTTTGTTTTAAGTGGGAGGAGGACACAGCACAGGACAGATAAGATTAGAAACAGAGGCTGCTATTGCTCTGTGATTTTGTCTGGAGATACAAACAAAAGACGATTTCTATGAAATCGTTTTTATCAGACAAATTATAGTTGGTTGTTTTTTCAGACGAAACACCGATTAAAAAATGATTTCAGGGATGCTTTCATTTTTCAGGTTTTCTTCTCTTTTCTCCAATGGAAAATAAATACGTGTGGTGTCAGAAAGGTAAGTGGGGTTATGGTGATCGTATATACATGGAGATATGGTCTCTGTGTTGTTGATTGTGTAAGTACGGTTACCGACTCTTACCATTTTCATTACAGTCTTTCCCCATGATTTACACGTTGATTTTATTAAAGAAGAATATGGAGCAATTCTTTCACGGCCTTGCGAGAAAAAGAGGGAAATATTTTACTAGCTTAGGCAACTTGCAAATATATCTCATTATCTTTATTTGATATGTGCTTTAACCTACTTTTCTTTATTACAATGAGGATTGGGTGATTTAAAAATTATCCATACCATTGAAAACCAATATTTTTATTACTAAACTATAAGGAGTTTAATGACTCATTTATTTATTGAATTATGTGTTTTTTTTATTTATCAAAATTGAATTATGCGTTTAAATCACCAAATCTTACCAAAAACAAAAAAGACAAAAGAAGAAATCTATTTAAATTATGTTTGACTATTTAGCCTTGGTAAAATAATAATAATAAATATAACTTAAAAGAAAAGAAAACCTTAACAATCGAGGGCAAAATGGTCATATAAAACTATAGACACACTTTTTTTACAAAAGATTTAAATTTGCAAATATACAACTTCAAAGATAAGAGATCAAATGTGCATTAACAAACATAAGAGGTCTATTTGTAATTCAATAATTTTTTTCTTGCTATTGTTTTACATTTGATATAAACATTTTTCCCATTCCGTTGGTATATATTCTTTATTATTGAAAAAATCTGAGTTTTAAAATACCAAAACAATAGGTAAAAAGGCCTTGAAAGTTAGGGTTCTTTGTGCTTTGTGCATGTAATTGTTTGTCTAGAGATATACAAATCACTAAATAATGGTCATAAGATATAACTTATTTTCAAGTTTCATTGCTACTTACTTAATTTTGTTAGGGATATACAATTTTGTTATTGGAATAACAAGTTAATTTATATGATTTTACAAGATTATAATATTACGATACTTTTCTTAACTTTTAAAAATAAGCAAACTTAAAAAATGATACAACTAAACAATGTGATTTATTTAGTTTTCCAACAAGGAGCTTTGTAAATATTCAATATAGCAATTATACGTGTCATGAGATGGATAAACGCCTTGAAAATTATAAATTCTTGATTTAAGATTAATGGATAAATGCCTTGAAAATTATAAATTCTTGATTTAAGATTAAAACAAGTGTCCAAAAACTCATATTAGACAAAATCATTGAAATATTAAGATATGTTTGATTTTATTTTAAAAATATTTTTGGTGCATAATTTTTTTTTTTTTATTGCAGTAGTTCTAGATGTTGTTGATTAAATTTATGTTGAATTACTGAGAGAATATTGAACGATAGGTATAACATAATGCATATATTTCCTTTTTTTTTTAATAGAAAATTTAGTAGACAAATGAAGAACAAGGCGCATTCACATAGTCAAACAAAAATTGGCAATTTGCAAGGTAAATTCGTACGGTCGGGTACTTTTAATGGCCATTTTTCGGCTTCAGGTTGTCTCGATCTGGTTGGTGACAACAAACTTTCCGTATTTTGTTAAATGCATAATCATGTGACCTTTTAAATTCCTTCAAAAATAATCTTAGCAAATCTTAGGAACTTTCTGTGTGCAAGAAGGAAAAAAAAAAATAATGAGTTCGCACACTATTCTATACTAAATTTACACTTTGTTTGGTAAAGGGAAAAAAATAGGGAGGAAAGAATTGAAGGGAAAAATATTGCGAGAAAAATATTACCTTGAACGTGTTAGGATCGTGAGGAAAAGAAAAAAAAAAGAATGATAATTATTAGTAAAGATAAAAAAAAGGTGTAATATAAAATTACCAACATATCTATAAAAAAATAATGATAAATGAAAGAAATGGTGAATGAAGGGATGAAATTGAAGTTGTAACCGTTTTTCCTGCTTAAGCTCTCCTTTCTCTCCATATTGGGGGAATTAAAAATTGTGGGACTCATGGAAAAATTTTCCTTCCATTTTCCAAATGCTCTTAAGTCCATCTTACACCAAACAATGAATTTTGAAAAATTTTCTTCCTTTTTCCATTCTTCTCAGTTCTTTCATTTCCCTTTTCCACATCCCAAACAAAGGGATAGGGTTTTTCATATTATTTTGGTATTGATTTGTAACCAAACATTTAAACAGTAAGGATAGTAAAGAAATAAATGAATTAGATAGACAGAACGAATACAAGCAAACGGAGGGGTTTAAATTTTTAAATATTTTTGATTGGCCAGTAAATATTTTCGACTTGCATAACAAAATGATGGACAAGGGCATTCTTCTTCTTCTTTATTCTCAAAGACAGGGGTAATGCACAACTATAAGTGACACCTAACAAGTTCAAATTCGAATTGTTAAACTTGTTTAGGTTTTTCGGATCTTGATTCACATAAAAAAAAAAGATTAAAAAGGAAAAAAAGGAAAGAACTTAGATGTTAATAGGAAACCCCTGTGATTAGTTTTACAAGATGTTATTAAAAGATAGAAGGGGTATTTACAACACCAATGGAGACATTTGATGACCAAAAAAAAAAAGGGCACTGCATGTGAAGAAGCAAGAAGAAGAAGACAGGAGCAATGAACCTACACCAATCCGTAACATTGCAAGTCCGTGTTTGTAAGTATTAGAGATTGCAATTCGGCCGACATCGTTGTAATTATGACAATTTCTGATAATTTATTCCGACATTGTATTTAAACAACAATGATGTCTAGAATTTACCTAACGAGATTAGTAATAATGTATTAAGAGATTAAAGATAAAAATGAAAATTATAGCTCTATCTTTATATACTAATCACGATTAGATTCATAAACTAACCGAGTTGAGATAAGATTCACAATTTTATAGTCAAGACTTGAATTTAAAATCGAACTTTATATGATTATCATCAAATTAATTTATTCGAGTAAATATCTAGATGAATGCAAGCAAGTAATTTACGAGTTTTTTTTTTTTCATATTTACACCTCTAGATAAATCGAATGAAGTAGTTAACCATCCTGTTCGAGATTGTTAGGAATTAAACCATGCGATCATTTTGTACGAGCAAACCTGACCATGTGTGCTTGACCCTGTTTATTTTATTTATTTTTCTCAATGATATGTGGTTGTTGGACCCTGTTGTAATGGTAGCTATAGCCGGAGCTAGTGACAACAAATATCTTTTCGGCGTACGTCTTCACCAGCCGCATTGACAACAATTACAACAAAACATGCCCTGAACATGTTACAACACCATAATGCTACAACCGATGAAAATAAATAAATAAGGAAAGGAATGAAAAGCAATGATAAATGATTTTTAAGTAAACTATTACATTTGCTAGTCATGCCTGATTACTTTTCAGAGTTAAAATAGTATTTTTCTAAGGTTTGGAGTTGAGAGGATGTAAGATGATTAAGATAAAAAATGTAGAATATCTATTCCATAAGAGTTCTAATCACATACTAATTTTGAATCGATTAAGAAGAAAACTTTAAACTATCCTGATAGTTCCATGAACTGGCCTGTTATCACAATAAAAAGTAAGAATTGTGAATAAGTCATGTTGAAAAGAAAATTTACGAATTTATCTTAAATTCCTGTTCACTTCTTTTCCATTTGAGGTTTTTTCCCCTCGAACCGATCGTGAAAATTTTCGAAATGGATGGAACGCGAGTCTTTCAATTTAACTCTGCCAAATATTTAGACAAGGTCTGGCACATGTTACGTACCATTTTAGATTGGCTCATAGTAGTCAAATGTATTAATAATTATATAACAAAATTAAATTATAGAAAGTGAGACAAATAGAAAATAAAAGAAAATTAGTATGCGAAACCTAGCTATATTGGTTATCCCCCTTTTACACATGACAGACATTACATAAGAATCTTGGTTAACTGTGGGACGCACCTTACTTTGTCGATGAGTACTGCAATCCACCTAGGAGGTAGGTAAACCGTTATTTACTACCCTCAAGACAATATAAGAAAAAGGTTTAACTATTTTTTCTATAAGATGATAGTTGGGTCGAATTACTTAAACTAAAAGAAATAACTTCTTTAGTTTTAGTACTTTAAATGGTAGGTGGCATTCATCTATCCTCTTTTCTCAAAAACCCATATGTCCTTAGTCAATATACCTTTGCAAACCAAGAACTATGAGATTACCCCATTTCATTCTAGCCTAATGATTGTACCATTGATTTTTTTTCCCTTTTTTTCTATGCTTTTTCTAGAGGTCTAAAGAAAGCCATAATCAAATAGGATCCTCATTTCCTGAAAGGAAAAATGTGAAATTCTTTTTCTTTTCTATAGTAACCAAGATGTTAGATGTAACTATAAGAAGAATGCTTGGCTAATAAATAACTTATTTCTTGATCTTCCACCTCCTCAATTACTACAAACATCGTGCAATAAGATGTGTTTGTTTATTTATCTCTTGACTCAAAATGGGAATAGGTTTAAGAAATTATCATTAAAGTGTCTAAGGGTCGGTTAAGAAGGTGTCTTAACACCTTTTGTGTTTTTTATTATCTTTATTATGTTGATGAAATATTAATGTAGTAAAATAAAGGATTCAAACAAAAATTTTTCAAAATGGTAAAGAGTTAAATAGGTTAGAAAATTAATGACTCGAAGTAAAAAATTAATCAAACATTAAGGAATAATTTTGTACGTTTTCCTCCATAAAAGATTAATGAAAGAGCTTAAACCAATTCTTAATTTGGTGGATCTTGAGAACCAACAAGCCTTACCTTGGACTTGGTCTTGTTGATACAAGTTTCTTGTATATGGACTAAAATCTTATCCTCTTATTAACCTTCTAAAGATATATCGAAACTTGTATTCTATAAAATTTACAGAATCTAACTAAAGTATCCCAACATCTTTAGACTTTTTGTTACTTTAACTAAAATTGTCAACAAATACATCTTAGTGATTGGTTCCTTTTCTTAGTTAGTATATATCTCTTAGATTTCAAATCAATATGATACTACATAATATATGCATTCAAAGGAATTGCTAGTCACAAAATTGTCATAAAATGCCAAAAATTGTTCCAAATTAATAATAAAGTGTTGCAACAAAAGGTTTCGTATAGGGGTTATCTTTCACTTCTATTGTTGTTTGCTGATGGTTCAAGGGAACTAATGTTATGTTTTATCTATATCATTTATCTAAATATTGACATAATATCACATCAAATTGCTATTCTCAACATTCTAAACATATTAATTTATCGTCAATACAATCTTTCATTGCCCATAAGTAGTCTATGATTGACAATACAATGCTAAACAAAGCTCAAAAAGAAATTTCAAAAATCAACTCAATTTAAACACGAATAAATTTAGAATTTGGAGCTCAAACTTGACCTAACGTAATACTAAACAAGTTCGAACTCAACTTAATCAATCTCATATATACTCAATATTTCCACAATAATATTTCTTTTTTTTTATCAATAAAATATTGATATTTTAATTCCACTTGAACTTGATTAATATTTAAGTTTGAGTTGAACTTGATCAAACTTGTGATTCAGCTAAATATTAAGTTGAATTCAAATAACTCATAACTTAGATTATGCCATTATGCCCCTACCACCAGTCTGGTTTTTGCCTTAAAAATCAAGTGCGGTTTGAGCTAATTTTTTTTTTTAATTTCTCAAGATAAGAAAACTAGGGGAGAAAAACTTTTGGTTCTCTAAATTGTGTTACCCTACCCTATGTTCTTACTTTTTATCCATCTACTTTTTGATTCTTTTCGTCCTTTATGTCACGGCTTATGCTTTCCAACATCCTCATATCATAGTACTTAACATAATCAGGCAATTATTATAATGTTCATGCGTGATAAGACTATTGTGGATGGTGTCCCTTTAGTTTTGCGAGACATTTGAAAGCCACGTTCGAGCAATAGATTTGTTGATTTGTGAAAGTCTAAAAGGAAATCTAAAGTGATTGGTATACATGTTTGCTAGGAGGATTCCAAACAAGTGCAGTACACATATTACTACTCCATCCATTAAAAAACATGGAACACACGTCCTCATTCTTGCATCTTATTTGCATGTGTCATTTCTTAAAGTTACTTTTCGATTTTACATCACCATAGCTAGCGTTCCTCATTATTGTCGTGTAGGACAACGTAATTTGAAGAATTCTTCAAGAATTTAATATCATGAACGCCCAACAGAAAATTCTCCTAATTAAAGCATAAGCTGCAAAAGTCTACACATATTTTTAAAATTATATTAGAAGGGTCTAAAATAATATTATGAGACCTTACTTTGAGTAGTTGATTCAAATATATAAGGAAGTTAAAGATTATAGGGATAAACTAGACCAGATTGAAAGTTGGATTGCAATTAGATCAAACTTGTCTAACGGAAGGGTTAAATTAAACTAAGTTAAATTGTATAAATTAATCCAAATTTAATAATACTAGTTCAAAGGGTGTGTTTCTTTTAGGGAAATAGTTTTTGGACCCTTTTTTCTTATATTTTTCTAGTCAAAGCCTTATATTGTTGTAAATATTATCACAATAATCTCGTAGAGTTGCAATTTCTAATAACTTTAACAATAACCAATGGTAGAGGGTAAAGGCTTTGATGATAGAAATGGTGGTTGTGAATCATCGTAGATACCCATTTTTTTCCCTCTTTGAAGTAGTTTCCATAGTCCAAAATCCTTAAAAAACAAAAATAAATGAATAAAAATCATAAAGCCATGAAAGCCCTAAAATGGAGAAAAAAATTAAAAATGGAAAAAAATCAAAAGATAAAAATAGGAAAAGTATCTTCTAAGGGAGTAAAAAATTAATCTAAACATATTTTTTAGAGTCAAAATATGCATCTAAGATTCGAAGGAATTCAAGTTTTAAACCAAAAATCACTTGTATTTTTGCTGAAAATTAATTTTTTTGAGCCAGATCCCATCTGCTCATTCTTAAAAACATAATATGTATTCAATTTAATTTAATTGTGATGTCATGTTAAACCCAACCTATTTAATATAGAATACTTGACCAAAAATCAAAAGGTTTTTAGAAAAATAAATTATTAGGAGCTATCAACTCAAGAGTTGGTAAATTAGGTTAGTTAGAAATCAAGTGGTTGGACCAATTTCTAACCCAATTACTAGTCTTTTAAAGAAACTGGAGAAAAATGGTTTCGGAATTTTATTCTAAAACCTTTAAGAATTATTAAAAAAAATTGAAAAAAAATTAAAAGACTTATTTATTATATGTAATATACTCAATAAACTGATAAAAAGAAGACAAACATATTCTTTATTTTTCTAAAAAATGTTTTAAAAGTAAAAAATAAATTACGAAAAAGAAATTTATTTCATTAAAAAAAGAAACTTTCATGGAAAAAGCAATTTTTATGATTTTTTCAAGAAAAGTATTTCTTCTATATTTTTAATAAATAAAACACATTTTTCTAATAAGACAAATTTTCAATTTATTTATAACCGCCTTGTATGTGTATATGTATTTACTATTCAGAATTAGGTTTCTGTGATTTATTTTATTTCGTAAAGCTTTAGAGTATAAGTTGTTTTTAATTCGTAAAGCCTATATATGATTTTTCTTTTTGAAATATCTAAAGAAAATTACCTCAATTTTAAAAAACCTAATTTTATTCAATTTTTCATATTTCAGAAAATAACTACGTAAGTATAAAATATTGTATATTTTTTCATAAAGAAAGAAAAAAACTTTATTATATATAGGTATTATAAATAAAGGAAACTATTTATTATTATTTTTTTATTGGAATGATGTATGTAATAATAATAATAATAATAATGATAAACACAAATGAAACAAACAAAGAGATGGATCAAACCTACAAAATAAATACAATAATGCTAGAACAAATGAAGAAAGAAATAACATAAACCGAATTATAAAAAAAAAGAAAAAAAAAAGGAAAAACCCAACTGGAAATGGGTTTGATTTAACAAAGATACGTTAAGCGTAGTCACTAGTTAGATTTATCAGATTAGGGAAAGGGAATCAGGTCGGTTTCGCATGTGTCTCGCTCGGGTTTAGTCCAGCACGTTTCGGTTGGGTTCGGTCCAACGTGTTTTGCAGGTTTAGAAAGGGAAGAAGATGAGCAACGGGTTGGTGGGTGTAGCACGGTAAAGGATGGTGGTCGTCGGTCGAGGGAGATGCATCAGTCTGGGCAAAGGATGGATGGGAAGTCAAGTGGTGGAGTTTTTCTCGTGGTAATGTGTGGTGTTTCGCAAGGTGGTCAACAGCGTTGGGTTTGTGTGTGGTCAAATCCGTGTTTCTTAGCGACTTTTGGTAAATAGAAGGTGGTTTCGGGGGTTTCGAATGGTGAAGATACGATTGCGGATGATGTTATAGGTCGAAATGCGGTGGTTGCGCATGGGGTTGTGGAGATAGAATGGGTGGTTGTGGGTTGCAAATGGGTAGAGAAAAAACGTTAGATTTTGAGAGAAATTTAAAGGAAATAGGGATTCAAAATCTCCTATTCGTAGTGTAAGGAGTCTATTAATAAACTCATTTTGCGTTATTGGAAGGGGAAAATGAAAAAAAAAAAAAAAAAAAAAACGGAGGTCAGGTTCAAACATGTTGACCTAACCTTTGATTTGAAATTCCTTCAATAAAAGACACCGGCTTTTGACTTTCCAAATACTCTCGAAATAAGCTCGTAAACAGGACATGTGTAAGTCTGAACTTTTTTCTTAATGAAAAAAAAAAAAAAAAAAAAGGTTCTCTCATCTAAAGCAAGATTCATACCACGACCTCTTCCCAACTCTACTAATTCCATAGCCACTAGACCGAAAAACCCATTCTATTTATATATTGAAAACAAAATTTATTTAAGCTACCATAATATATTGGGCCAAAATCAACTATGATTAGGTGATGGATTAACCTAAATCTATTATCTTTCAAAGTTGGGGTTAACATATATTTTTTTATAAAATATGAATAAACTCAAATTTAATAAAAACTTGAGTTTATGTTGATTAAAAGCCTGATCAATGAAAAATAAAAATAAAAAAATTTATATTTTTGTTAATTTAAATCCGAATGAAATCCAGTTTCAACATACGTTTCTTAAAATGAAGCCTTTTTTAACTGAATACTCATTTTAATTTGAAATTCAAACTGATCGCTTTATGTAAAAATCAACTTTAAGAAAAAGGAGCTGCCCTCTCTTATACCCAGTTCACCTTCCCAAAGAAGACAATCACAAGATGGCATCCACAGGTGAACACATCCTCAAGAAGCCAGAGTAAGTAACAATATTGAAGAAAACCAATGTATTTCATGCCATTGCCGTGTTTATACGGTTTAAGTTTTCAAAAATGGACTATACAAACGCATGCTTTCATAGCCTCGTGGAGTGAATACACGCCAACTTTCGAGGATGCATTTTTTCTTCTAAGACTACAGTACCTTAGAAGCACCAACGTTACGGCCATGTCTACTATGCCTAAGGACTAGATCGCTCATTCCATTTTACTTGCTAGAATCAGGATAAGCAAGACTTCCAGGAGGAAATATACATTTTTTCATAGATCCATCATTTCAAGAGAGCTAAAGAGATGAAAAAAACAAGATTCGGGGCCCATGCTATGATATAAAGTAAGTATTAAACGATCCTTCTAGTGCCTTTGCTTATTATCAACAACAACAATAATAATAACTTGGAATATTTTTATCTAACACAGGTACGAGCTTACAGCATTTATTACACTAAGGCTTTACATGTAAATCTTCTCTGGAGACCTAAAAAAAGGAGTCAATCCCTCTCTATTTTCATTGGTTTTGTGCATCGTCCAAAGGAAATGCTTTGCTCTTGTGCCCTTTTACTTGGATACATTATATCGTCATCTTAACCTATACAATTGAGCCTCTATCTGTTTAGTAAGCTGTTATACCATCATGGCTTACGTTGACTTAATCTTCCTACGGCTTTTCTTTTGCAAACAATTCAAAGACACTTTTCTTCTCCAAGTGGGAGTAACAAGCTAAACTCAATTCATCCAGAAGCAATGGCATGGACCGAGAGACATCATGAGTAGCCGATAATTTAGCTTATTAAATCTGTCAATGAATTCACATTTCGACCTTGCATGGAGGAGATAAGTGGTTACGAAACGTGTTACAAGTTTTACCCTTTAGGCCCAAGACGTTTTGTTTCTTTGGATAATAAGGAATATCTACATCCATCCAAGGTTGCTTCTCGAAGTAAGAGATTATGATCCACTCTTTGCATAAAGTTACTCAACAGTTTGAATTCGACTAAGGCATTCCTTGTCTAGTGACTCAAGCCATACACTCTGGATCATATTGCCAGCTAATATTGCCACCAAATTATAAGACCATCCATCCCGAAGTTCATTGATTCATTTTTCCTTCTCTCAACCGCAATAGAGTTATCTCCCTCAATTAGTCATCTAATTGGAGAGATTTTTTAGAAGAGTTTCAAGCATATGCCTTCATTTCGATCATAAATCCTACACTATAGGATATTGTCAACTGGTATAAATTTTGTTATTAATTTCTAATGCATTTTAGGGTACCGACCTAGCCAAATGCCAAATTTTAGGCTATACTAGAGACCTATTTATGAGTTATATATATGCCAAAGACTTATATGGAAGCTCTATATGTGTAGAAGATTTGTTTATGAGCTCTTTGTAGATATTACCAAGGATAGCCAGGTTTGCTCTGCTCATTAAGTCAGGTCAGCTCTATTCAGTTAGTCTACTCTTTAGGTCGGCTAGAATTTCTGGTCTGCCTAAATCAAGTCTTTTAGGTCTCCAACAGCTTATCAGCTCTTTACCCAAATATTTCATTTGACTATTTATTGTACTTATGTTATTTAGATTTTATATTTCTTGTATTATTCTTAAATTACCCTCATGTTTATTTTATAGTTACAAGAATACCATTAGATGAGAGAATGAAGTTTCATAGATTTAATGTCCTTTAAATCTTGTTCAACCTTTGAAACATTTACATGCTTTAGAAGGAAAATTTTAGGCCAACTTCATTCTTTGTAAATACTGCATCATGTAATACTATAGTGTCTAACCTAAGTGAGCCATGTTATTAGCTAGTTGACCTTTAGATTCTTTGTTTATAAAGGAGCTGAATTTGCTCATAAAGGCTTATGGAGTACTTAATGGCATAAATTCCAAGTGAAAAAGTTTGAAACCTGTTACAACTAAGGGTAATAAATTATTGGAGTGTCATGCCCTCTTAATGATCTGTGACAATTAGGAAAAAGATTGAAGCTTTGTGGAATGAAGCTTAGGCTTTTTATGCAAGAATCAACAAAACAATGGTAGTTTAGACATCAAGGCTAATATAGAGGAAAATTTTCATTCTTAAATTGTATTAGTTTATAATCAACACTTTGATCCATAACGTGAAGGGGGGGGGGGGGGTTGATGCAAACGTTTAATCGTATGTATGCTACATGTGAGATGATCTTACGAGCCTTGATTTAATGAGATATGAAGAGGGGAAATAGAGAAAAGGCATAGGATGAGCAACAACTAAACTCCACTAGCTAGGAGTGTGCACTTGATAAAAGATCTCTCTTAAGTGTTGCTGATTGCTCTTTGATTTTTTCGCATTGAATCGTTATTTTGATCTTTTAGGATGATATTTTAGCAATACAATGTCGTTTCTTTAAATATTCTAAATGTTGTGAACAAGCCCTTATTTGCACATTTCTATGCTCAATTTAGACACCTAGATGAGGGATGATATGATCCATTTATGACATCCACTTAATCATTTTGAAGTAAACTCATTTATAACTAATGAAGTAAATTCATCTATAACCAACTAAGGGGTTTAATTTAAATGAGTCTTTTAATGGGATTTTATAGCCCAATCCAATAATCCTTTTCAGATAATCTTTCTAAGCTTAATAAATAATCTTAAGCGTATAGAATGGTTTATTAAAGTGCTAACCAACTAAGAGAGTCCAAGAATATTCAAATTGGCCCGGTGATCCTTATTTCAAGCTTACCAGTCCATATCTTCCTTAAATACCCCTAAATGAATGGGCTGACTCTCTAAGCCTTGTCATCAATCCAAAGGGTCAAACTATGGTATTGAATTAGGTGAGCCTAATTACTGAAATAAGACCAATACCGAACTAAGAGTCAAGATATTTTGATAAACCTAATAGTAAGAAGTTTTTGTTGCTAATAACGGTGGCCAATAACCAATCTAATAGTTATTAATCATGTAGGAAACTTCCAAAAGTTGAGATAAATTATTTTTTGCTTCTTGAAGAAAACATCATGAGATGTTTTCATATTTAAAATATAATAAATTATATTGGTACCGCATGGAAAGTTTCAAAAATACAATGATATAATTTCTTCTCCAATCAATACCAAGTCAATCTTTTAGGGAAAATTATGATGAAAGGGATCAATGTTTCAAAAAGTTTAAATAAGAGATCAATGTTTCACAAAGTAGTTCCAATAATTTTATCGATTGATTATTATAAATCTCTTATTTAAAACTCTTTGCAAAGCATTGAAATGTTGATTCTTTATTTGAATTTTTTGAAACGTTGATCCTTTATTTGAATTTTTTGACACGTTGATCGTTTAATTGAATTTACCTACTAACATTGATATCTTCTATTTTAATTCTTCCTAATCTTTTATATCAATTGATATTGTAATCATTATAGAAACTATTGAAATATTATATCAATTAATTATAAATATCTCAAATAAGTTAATATATTGATTTTTGAAAGTAATGTGAGCTCATATCGAAACATGCTAAATAAGTGAGATACTCCTTGAATTCAATGGTTGATGTAATTTTAAAAATTGCCAACAGTTGTTAATGTAGTTTATCCTTTGAAAGATCTTCATTTTTTTTTTCATTTTACAATTATTAAATTTTCTTAGCATTTGTAAAAAGTTTTCCATAAATCATCTCTATCTAGTGATGCATGTGACTTAAATATGTATATATATATATAATTGAATTTAAGTTCTTCTATCGTTATCTCTCTCTCTCTCTCTCTCTTTTTTTTGCCTTTTTTTATATAATATTATGTGAAATGTATGCATTCATGTATTTATGGATACATGCATACTTGACATGTACCTTTATTTCTCCGTTTTAACAGTGAAAATAATTTTATTCAGGTAAAATTAGTATACATCAAATACATAAATTAGTTTAAGTTAACTAATGATCCAATGGGCATTATCGCCAATTATACCTTTTACATTTGAACTTTAAACTCGGCCTATTATACACTCAATTGAAATTATACTTGTTACATCACACACCTTGGTTATCTCCTACTAGCCTCCATTAATCCAATCATCATCTACATTGGAAAATAAAATCCAAATTAGAAAATGAGATCAAGTAAACCCAGATTAAAGAAACATATATTATAGAAAAACAAAAAAAAAAGTTAAATGAAAAAAATAATACAACCTTGTTAGCCATTACATGGTTAGTAAACCCAAATCAAGAAAAACTTTACCTATCTTCCCACTATTGAAACCCCTTTCTCCTTCCTCTCATTGCCCAAATCAAAACCTTACCACACCCGTACCTTTAACCAAAACCCTAACCTGATGCAATAGTATTCTATCTTATTTCCTTCCACTTTTACTCATTTAAACCTTAAAAATTGAAACCCTCAAAAATTAATGAGTAGGATTGACTTATAAGTGAGGAAAATGGTTTGTCTAAGAGGCAATGATGATAGGTATGATCTTTCTCGCTAGATTGTGTTTATTTTATTTGTTTTTTGGTCCAACTTAGAGTAAAGTTGTTGCCTTTGTGACAGTCATGTAATGTCTGGTGTGGTCCTAAGATGTTGTGTATTGTGTTTGTCATGGAATCTTTATTTTTTAGTTCTTGGTTAGTATTGTTTTTTCCTACTACAAAATATTAGAATTTTATGGTCTAACTTAGGACAAACAATTTTATTGTTGGTGGTTGTACTGTAATGTTTAGTGTGGTCCCAAGTTTATGCAAAGATAATGGCATACTATTGCAAACAATTTTATTGTTTTTAACATTGTTAAGAAAATGAAGACACTTCTTTTGTACCAATCGGGTATATATCCAATGACACGACCATATTTACTAGCTTTATTGATCATTCAAGTATTTAAAAAACAATGGACCATTTTATTTATTGAAAATAACAACAGACCATTTTATTAGCTAGATAATAGACATATGTCATGCCTTAAGCAAGAGAAGTTGATAGGAATCAGGTTACTAGATTATTGACCCATTGCCGAGGCTGATGACTAAAGGGACTGGCAAGGTGAATCTTCTTGCTCCAATTGACTTCTATCAAAGCCAAGTATGTCATTGTTGTACCAACTCTACATGTCGAGTTGAATGACTTGTCATCTCTCAGAAATTATGTATTAAGTAGAAGAATGCCTTGACAACAACCACACTCTACGCATTAGCTCAATTCTATCCGACCCAATTACTTGCTCGGCATCATTACTACCGAGAGGTCAAGAGTCTTTCCTTAGACGAATCCTCATCCACTCTTGTTAGGACAAACTCGCGACTATGTAGAATTCTTGCTCGACTACCAAGCTAGCCCATACTGCTTTGTCTACACCTTTCAATAGCACTACTCCTAGGAGCTACTACTATAATCGTTGCTTTTTCCTTGAATATTCTTTTTTACCCTTTGCATACTTTGTACATTACTTTGTACATTACTTCTTTAGGACTATACCTTTTTTGTCTTTTCCTTTTTAGGTATGTTGCCTTAAATTCTTGAGTATAAATACCTCTTATATTTGTAGCCATAATGATTATCAGATTGACATTAATACACTTGATTTTTTTTTCTCTTATAAACACTACCTATTTAAATTTATTTCACTTTTATCCTAACCCTTAAAGAAGGCTAGGTGACAAGTAATCTCATTAGACCAATTCATGCATCATATCGAGTTGTGTCATAAGTTCTTAGAAATTCTATCGGTGTGTCATATCTATCGAAGCTGTTTATAAGTTTTTGCTTACTTTTCTTTTGCTTTTGTTCTTTCGTACATTCCTCATCACTCCTTTTAAGCTTTCAGCAAGCTTAGACCCATCCGCGACTGCCCTTGTTTGTTCTTAGCTATGGTCCACATCAAAAGTCATAACAGTCTCATCGTGCAAACTAACCTAAGATCGAAGTTGGTCTCATAGCTATTATTGTAGATATAGTCTACATAAGGCATACATGACTCAATCAGCTTAAAGCATCCATTCTGATACCTGTGAATGATTAAATCTGTTATATAGCTTTACAAAATACATATTCTATATAACATATTGTCTTATAACACAATAATATTTACATAAATGTTTCACATCTAAAATTATAATTTACAATTAGATTTTACTAAAAGCCACGGGTCTTGAAGTCTATTACAATAAAATAGGAAACTAGTAGGTGTCTTAGAGAATTCCTAGTTAATTTTCTCAAAACTCAAAAAGAAAAGTCAAAAGCTCAAATTTAATCGATTATTCGTTTCTTACTTTCCTAATCAACTGCACACTAACTTGGGGGTTATGATATCTGAATATCCTGACCTTTACACGTCACCACAAAAGAGTCTATGGAGATATGAGTAAAAGTAACTCAATAAGTGAGATGGAGTTAGAAGAGTACTATATAATTACAAACAAGATTATTAATAATGATAAAATACAATGCAATCAATTACTTAAAAAATCTCACAATGTTATCTGGACCATTGTAAAGTTAGAGAAATTACATCCACTTCAACCCAAATTTAGGAGTTTTATCATGACTAAAATCCAACCAAACCTAGGCTTATGCAATGGAGATCACCCTCCTCTCATGATCACCTTCGAACTACAGCCCCCACCCTTATACGGCCTCCTCACCTTTCACTTAGTTCAACTAAGGATGGGAAAATGACCATTTCAACTATCCTCATCGAAGGAAGTCTGTATTTAACCTAACGTACTTAATCATTCTCCTAACGGTTGCTATGTATGTTCAGTTAAGTTGTTAGTTAAATCATTATTAATTTCATTTGGGGATGACTAGATAAGTTCATATAATACAAAATGATGCAATCATGTAGAACAGCATGCTAAGGAGTTCAACTCTTATCATAACAAAATATCAATCATACATATGGCATATGCACAAATAACTAATTACAATTACAAGTAAAAGTAGTCTTAAGTCTCTAGATACTCTAATATAGTAAATCAATCAACGGGAAAGCTACGATCCTAACTTACTTGTCTAGACGCTCGTTGTAAAAGACTCGTATCTTCAACGGTCTGATCACTTAGAGACCTTATATATATGAAACCTAAATTTAGTTTTCGTAAAAATTACAAAAAACATTAGGGTTCTATTTAAAAGTATTCTATTAAATAGTTGTATATATAAATATATATATATGTGTGTATCTAAAGTATATTATTATTTTCCTTATATAATAAAATATAGTTTTGTTATATAAGTTAAGTTAAGTTATTAAACAGTAATAATATGCATAGTTATACTATTTCATATAATATATCATTTTGATCACATCGAAACATATTTTTAATTCATTAAATCATATTTCAATCATGATAAGGTCATTGTAGTACGTAAATTCTCATAATATTATAGAGATATAGGTTATATTACTTAAAATTGTTTGATTTTAGTAAAAATAGTATCGTTAGGTTTGTACATATTTAACAATACATATTACAAGTTTTATTTCTAAAGATTACTTCTAAAGGGTATCAAGAGTTTTTGATATACCTATGTGCGCTTATAATAAATATTGTAACATTTTTATTAATTAATTTCATAAAAACCTATTTATTTCATATTTTTACCCTAATTCTAGTTATTTTTTAAGGCTAAAAGTTACATTAAATAGTAAAAATACTTAAATTAAAAGTATGGCTACATAGCATTCAAATATATATTACATATATCTTACATAAAAATTTTGAGCTGAAAATTACATCATTTAATATATTTATTTTGAAAGTCAAAATTCATATGAATAGCGACTTTCTAATGTAAGCACCTAAAATACTCTACATTTTACAAAAATAAAAATATCAAATGAAAGAATATCTAAAATAACATAAATACAATTTTTTTTTCAAAATTTTCTAAGTTGATATAATAGTTTTTAAAATTAAATGAAAAACATTACAAGAATTTGATCTGCTTGTTCATTGGAGCGCCAATAGCTGGCGGTGAAGGGGGTGGTGTTGAAACAACCAAGCACTAGGGGTGCTTTATGGTGATGGAAGGGCTTCACAATAGATTAAGGTTTGCTTAGAGAACTACTTTAGCTTAGTCTTTACTCAGTTTTCTTTTTTTTTTCCCTTATCTTTCTATGACTTTTTATTTTTATTTTTCTTTGATTATTCTTGGTTCCTAAAGTATTTAATAGGAATCCAAAAGTCTTATTTATAAGGAGTTGTAGTTGGTTAAATTCTCTTAGCTTTTATGAATTTTTTTCCTTTGATTAATTATCCAATAAAGGTTATTATGAGGAGCCTTTAGCCAAATGATTTGGAGGTGATTCATCTAATCTAGCAATTAAGGACATGCTATGGTAGTTTCCATCAAATTTTAGGTTGTTTGATTACAATTTAGATAAGCTTAAGTTGATTTTTTTAGTGAACTTATTAATATTATATATATTATGTTAATATTTGCCCCTAATTTGTTATATATGTGTATATATGCTATATATATATATATTACGTATAATGTGTATTTGTACTCATATAGTTATGTTTCTAACATATCTTTTATTTTTAAGATATATTTCTTATTTATTTTTATGAATTCACCATATATTATATATATAATTATGTAATTTCGGGTTAATTTATGGGTGTAATTATTATATATACTGGGTATACTCATAAAAATATGTGTATACTCATATAGTATGTTATGCTATGCTATATTATTTCCTTTTATCGCCTAATTAACTTATCTCTAAGTTCTCGTCGCATTCCGAGATTGATTTTAGAGGTTTCAATCATTTTTACTCTATATTAAATAATCATACTTCTAAGGATAAAATTAGAATTTTGGATCATTATTTTCAAAATCTAACTTTACTAGGTTATTTCGACTAACTTTTCAATCATAGTCGTAAAGTTTGGGTTTAATTGGATAACTTTTCCTCAAAGTCCTTAAATTTAAGTTTAGTTGTCTTAAATGTCATTTTTTAGGATCACAACATATTTAACTATAAATAGAATATGAGACATTTTGAAGGTTTAAAATAAGTTTGATTTATATGTCAACTTAAAGTATGAAAACAACTAGAAGCAACCAAAAAGTGGAAAAATTAATAGTAAAGGAAAAAAGAAAGAAAGAAAGAGAATGCAATGCTAGTCCCTTTTGTAATATTTGGTAGGCTCCTAAGTGTATGCAAGGACAATGGTATAGGTTCCAAAAATAACCAAGAGAGAGGGTGGGGGGGTGGTGTTAATTGGTTACTTATAAAAATTTATACCTTTTGCAAAGCCAAATTGAAGATGTCTCCTTTGATTACTTTGCTAGATACGATGTAAAACAATATATAGACATAAAATAAAATACGAAATAAAGGAGAGTGAGGATGAGAAGATTAGACTCAAGAATTATAGTGCTTCAGCCTTATGTTTACTGCACTCTTCCAGCTTTATAGTTAGGGACTTGGTATTTCACATTGGTATCATTCTACTATCTACTATTCAATACTTCAATTAAGAGAGAAACAAGTACAATCCTTCTACTTTGTCTCACTAAGCCAGCATTGCATAATCACATATCTACAGAATAATATAACTCTCTTCTAACACAAAGCCTAACACTAAAAAATGAGATTAATAGAAGTATAAGAACTAAATACAATGACCCTTGAAATGTAAGCTCAGAAATAAAACAAAAAATGAAAATAGAATAGACAATGTTATCTCTTATTTAGCTTCTAATTGCATCTTTGAATTTTCTCGAAAGTGAAGCTTTCAAATAAGAGTTGCAAATAAGTGTATCTCTTGAAAATTTGAATTGTCTTGAATATATACTCTTCCAGTGCAATGTCTCCTTGCTAATTTCTTGGTGATTTCTTTGACAAAGCTTGAAAGATCATGAATTATCTTAAACTAGCCATTGGAAATTATGTTCCTTGATTTGTGGAAGCTAAATCTTCTTTATATTTGAATTAAACTTGAATGTTGGACTGCTGTTATAATAGAGAATAAGGTCTGCATGTGTTCTTACTTAAATTCTTTGCTTCAACTATTGTAACCTCTAGATGACCTTCAAAAATTTGAACTTCTTTTTGCTCATGTAGATTCCTAAAAAAATAGAAGCTTATCTTTTGGTTGATAAATCTTTGAATTTGAAATTTTAATCCTCTGATATTTCTTGGTACAACATTGCATGTAAATCTTTTAACATACTTGATTAATTTGAATCTATATGCTACACAAAATCTTCCTTATCTATTAGTTTAAATTTGAAATAAAAATCAGCAACAGCCTTGAGATTTATCTTTATCTTGAACTTATTGTTCACGTCCACTTGATTTGAGCTTAAACGAAATTTGATTTAAATTCCATAAAAAACCTCCAATTATCTTCATTAAAAGAAAAAAGATATCTTCAAGAAAATCCCAATTAATATTCAGATAAATTATTCCAATAAAAAATTATTAACAGTCATAAAGTTCTTATCTAACTAACTTTATCTTAAAAATAATTAAACTAGACCTCCTTGATCCCCTAGATATATGCCCAACTCAATGGAACGTATTGGATATATTACCTAAATACATCCAATAAGTGGAGTTAGCCTTCAACCACTAAAAGTCCAATACATCATTTAAACTGTATTGATATGATTCTATTCAATGTCTCTAATTTAGTCTCTAAATTAGTGTCAGATTCTTGAAATTAGTCCTTAAGGAAAACTTAACATTTTTTTCTTATCTTATATACTTACTGCACTTGTTAAACTCCTTTTAACCCCTTTTTGTTATAATCAAAATAATGATGAGAAAACTCAATATTCTCCCCTTTTTTTATGATAACAAAACTCTTCTCACTAAAATATTGAATTAGGATATGCAAGGATATAATATTTCGTATTATGTTAGATGCAGACAATTATGCAAACATTATCAGAAATTTTAGAAAATTTTGAAAAGTCCATTTTTCAAGATAAGATACATCAAATTAAACATCGGATCAAATTTTACCAATTTAACAGTCTTATTCAATTCAAGTAGATTTTACATTCAATATTTTTCCTTATTCTTCTTCCCCTTTTTGTTATCATCTTATATTTTAACTCCCCCCGAATCCAATACAGTAAAGAAAATGGGGAAACGAATTTAAAGTAAACAAAAATACTAATATTTCATTGACAATAAATTGAATACATCAAGTTGTCTCTAAATCTAACTCTTACTTTAATTCTGAACATAGAACATACTTGAAATAATAGACTAAGAACAGATTTGGACAATGACATACTTTGGACATATATTTAACAACACTAGACTAACTAACATAAACTACCATAAGGGTAGTAGAATAGACACTAGATACATAAAAAACACTGACTAATAAAGTTGATAAGAAGTGAACAAGGCTTGGTAGGAATCATTTCTTCTTTTTCTTAAGGTGGCTCTTTTCAATTTTTCCTGATGAACTAGAATATGGTGGAGTAGGATCCTTCCAAGGTAATAATAGAATGGTAGATTGAGGAACATAAGGTTTGGTATCCTCAACTACCATATCAAAAATAGCAGACAAAGTTAAGGATGATAAAGATTGTATTGCTAGGGATAGTTAAGTAGCTAGAGTTTGTTTAGTTGAACTCAATAGGATTTGATTAGTTGGAGAAGCTTATAGTTTAGGTAGAAGAAGTTGTTCAGGCGGAACAATGGTTGGTTTTTAGATTATGGAACTTATGGTTCCGTAGGTGGTTGAAAAGTTGGTGCAATGCATTATGTATCAGATGAAGATGGAGGTTTAAAAGATGTACTGTCTCCTTAAGACTCTCCTATAGTTTGAACAGCACCCAGTCCATCTTCAACTTAACTATATATTCCACTTCCTCTCTTATTATTCCCTTGATTGAAGAAGCTTCACCAAGTTCCTTTTTAAACTCAAGCTTTGAATCCTCCTCTAAATATTCTTCTATTCCGACACTTGCTTTCCTTCTTTGATTTCCATTTTTTTACCAGTTTTGATCTCATACTCTTCCTTGCTTTTTTCTTCTTTCCCTTCATGATTTCCTTACCTTTCTTTTTCCTATCGACTTGCTCTTCTAGTTCTAATTTAACTTTTGATAGCTCCCCTCCCCCAAATAATGATTTAGGTAATTTATTTTTCTTATGCTTGTCATGCACATAGAATGTTTAGTCATTTGTAAACCAAATTTTATTTTTCATATTAATCCTCATATGGTTAATGTGTGCATCACCGATAACCTTAATGGGGATTCCTTCTTGGTAACCTTTGAAAATTTCAACTTTTTGAATTCAAACAATTTCATCAAGACATTTCCATATGGACACTTCCTCTTAGTCATGAAAGCATGTCTAATAACTTGTATCGCAACATCTAACTTCTTTTTTCTAAGCATAGCAGAATCACCATGGCATTCTCCTTTGAAATGCTAGTTGTACTCCCTTTTTAGGAAGGATGCAACTTATCACTAACTTGTATAGCAACTGCACTATCAATCAAAAATTAAAAATGCCAACTTCCTTGCTTAACCATATTCTTTCACCCTTATTCAATTCTTCAAAAATATGTGTTATACTCCAATTCATTAACTGCTTATAAGTGTTCATTTTAAGAAGTTTTAAACATTTCTGAATGTCATCCTTTATGATTACTAGATTTTTCCTTTGTACATTTGATACCCACTTATCTCTTTGACTCATGTTCGAATTCTTATAAAATCCATACACTAGTTCTCCAAAAACTGTAGTTTCCACAGTACATAGATTCTTACATCCTAAGACATCTAGAGACTCATCCTAATAAAAACCACTCTTTTTAAAATATTCAAATTCAAAGATACTTAGCTCAATTTACTAATTCTGTTTGGAAGAGAAAACATGGACAAATTTAGGTTTTACATCTTTCTTTTCAACCTTAATATGCTCATTTGGTCTCCGATTGCCTTTGGTTCTTATTTCGATTAGGTTCTATATTAGATTTTGAGTTTTCCTTTGTTTTCTTGTTCTTCACTTTATCTTCAAAAACTTCTTCCTCTATTTCTTCCTTAAGTGACTCATACTCTATCTCAGTAGTCTCTTCACTTGAAGAGCTTGTACCTCCTAAAGTTTCCTCCTTTTCTTGTGTACCTACCTTAACTTTTTCATTGGTACGGTTAAGGTTTATAGATTGAGGTTTTTCTTGAGTGGGGTTAGGGTTTTCTTATACTACAGGTGGAATTTCTTGGTTAGGAGTAGAATTTTCTTGATTCAGGGTGCGATTTTTGTCTAAATCAAATGATTTATCAACTAGAGAATACAGGTTTTATTTTATGTTCTTGGGATCTTTCTTGGTCTTAAGACCTAACCTTGAAGACTTATGAAGAGCCATTGTAAGTGAGAAAGTAGTTGTGAGCTTGTAAGTGTCATGAGTGAGAGTTAAAGCTTGAAAAGTAATGGATTGTCGAAGTGCTTAATAGAGGTAGAGAGAGAAAGAGAGAGAGAGAGAGAGAGAGAGAGAGAATTCAAAATTTAAAGAGGCAAGGATTTGATTGTACGCTAATATAGCTAAGGAGTGGGAGAGTGGAGTGTAATTAGAGAAGGAATCATAGAGAGAAAATGAGAGTAAGCTATTAGAGGGAAAGTGTGCTTATTGGTCTTGTAAGCTATTGACACATAAAAAAAGAAGAAGATGTAATGGATTTGGATTGGACATGTTTAGCTTACGTAAGGAGAAAAGATTATGACCCTTAATAAATGCCAATTAACGGTATAGTAGGGAATTAATTAAAGATTTAATTATTTTAAAAAATTCTTGGTGATTAAATTTTATGAAAAATATTTATTTTATACACTCTATAATTAATTAATGTACTATTTTAGCTTGAGAAAGTAAATTTTTTTGTTGTACATTAAATAATTAATTAAATTTCACATAAACACATATGTGGTATAATAAATATCAGTAATTATTTTACTTAAATGCTATGCAACAAAAAAAAAACATATAAATAAAATTCACAAATCTTAAAAAAAAACTTACGTAATATTTATAAAATTAACATCAAAAATTAATTTCAACTATGCAATATAGATGAAACATGAATAACATAAACATGATATAATATAAGACATTATATAATAAAACTATACAACAAAAATTTATGAAAATGGATTAGAAACACTAATTTCATTTCTTACAAATTCAAATTTAGTCTTATCTAAAGGCTTAATAAAAATGTCAATTAATTGATTGTCTGTAGGAACAAATTTAATATTTATATTACTGTTGTTAATATGAACACGAATAAAATTGTCTCACTTCTATATGTTTTGACTTTAAACGATTGTAGACACCTAATTTTTGCCCCCCCCCCCCCCCTTTATTTTTATTTATTTATTTTTTCTCAATAGGTCCTAAATTAGGAAAAACACAGAAAAATAGGAAATTAAAGAAAACCCCCAAAATTAAGAAATTTAGAAAAATAAGAATATTAAGAAAATACAAAAAAATTCAAAAATAAGAAAAAGCAAAAAAAAAAATTAGAAATTAAAAAAAAGTACCAAAAATAGGAAGTGTAGAAAGAAACCTTAAAAAATAAAAAGTTTAGAAAATAAAATTTTAAAAATTAGAAAATTGGAAAAAAAAGATTTTAAAATATATTATTTTATTAGGATAGATTTTTTATTCTTTTTAAATTTAGAAGTTGGGTTGTTAAATCTAGACTTAGATTTAAATCTAGCCTACACTAACCAAGTTTATATATATAATTTAGTTGCACATATAAACAAGACACAAGCCAATAGTCTAATGGATAAGCATTAAACATTGGCATGGGGTTTAAGCTTGAAGCCTTGGGTTCAAATCTAAGCATAAGTAAATAGGCCTTTTTATTGTTTTAACTAACACATTGTCATGTATCGGGATCTCATTGCACCACATGTCTTGAAACGTAGTAGTATCGGGTTGGACGACCTTGTTGATGTGACGCTATGTAGCATGCCATGTCAGCTCTCACGTATCACATGATGACATGTGGCAGGTCATGGTTAGTGGGCACGGTTGACGTAGTGCCATGTCAACACCACGTCAACTTATTTTTCCTTCCCTTTCTTTCCTTTTCCATTTGTTTCCCCTAATTTCCCTTCTCTTTCCTATAGTTTCCTTCCTTACCCTAGACTTTCTCATGCAGAGCCTAGCTGGTCAACCTACTTTTTCATCATTTTTTACCCCCTTTGAACTATAATTTTGCCAAATTAATGGTGAAATTACAAACTATGCATGGCCTACTAAGAATTGAGATTGAAAACACATCCAGATTCGGCCTTCACAAGGATTAAATGGGTCTTGAAAATTCGAAAAAAACTTAAAATTTGAAAATTTTCATTCATTTCAATTTTGACTTTTCTTGCTTACTAGGGTAATCTCGTGTATAAAAGGAGCTTCGGGGAGTTCAAACAACCACTCATGAGCAACCAAAATCACTCAAAATAACCTCTCTCTCTCTTGCGTGATCACTTTCTCTCTCTAATCGTAGTTCTCTCTCTCTCTCTCTCTCTCTCTCTCTCTTTATTCACGTCTTTCTCTTTAGCCCAACATTATAACTTACTACCTTAGCTAGCTCCATTACCACATAAGCTTCCAAACGTTACCTCCCACTACAACCGCCATGCCCTTAAACCACCACTTAGGCCAAAATCCTAGCCATTGCTACCCTACTTCAAAACTACCACCTCCTACCCTCTTAGACCCAAACTAACCATACCGTCGAGTGCTTAGCAACCCAAAACCCCCAACCCAATCAATCACTTACACCCAGCAAACACCACTCGATTGTTGTATAAACCACACTCGATCGTTGTGTAAACCACCACTTCATACCACCTTCAAAACCACCTCTAATAACCACGGCACTCTCTACCCCCCATATCCGTAATCTAAAACCCATAAAGATCCTTTTTCCCCTTCAATTTGGTGGCTGGATCAAGTTGAATCGAGCCTTGCTACTATTGTTATTGGCAATCTAACGAATCAACCTAGATCCGTGCAACCTGACCCAACGACTTGGAGTTCAACCCGTGCCCCAAACCCGTATCCTATCCAGCATCCGATCCGACTTTTTTTTAATTTGATTTATTTTCCTTTATTATGTTAGTCCGATTTTGCTTTATTTATTTATTTTATTTTTTGATATACTTGTAATATGTAATCAAATGTAATACAAAAAAAAAAAGAAGAAGAAAAAAAAAAGAGAAATAGAAAAGAATCTTAACAAACGGAATAGTTTATTAGTTTATCTAATCTAGTTTAATAAAAATAAATAAAATATAATAAGTAATAAATAAATAAGGTGATATAATAAAAACAAAATAAAATAAGTAGGATAAGGAATAAAATTATTTTATCACTTAGAAAAATTGATTTTCAACAATAAAATAAAATCAACTATTTTCCAAATTAGGATCATTTAGAATTTTCAAAAAATAAAATCTAATTTATGACCCTTTTTTCTTAGAAATTTTCTTAAATGAACTAAAATTAAGTAAAAAACGTAAACTCAATCATTTTTAAGAATTAAAACTAACAACCCACTAAAGTTTTTATTAAAAAGAACCACGTACGTCTGATCCCAAATAGTGGGTACGTGGACACTTATGGGACGACGATAAAAATTAAAAAAAAAAAACTAATTATCCTTTTTCTTTAGTTTAGATTATTTTATTTATTCAATTAGAGTAACCAATAATCAAGTTTTTTTTTTCAAAATTATAAGGTAATTTTTAAGTTTAATTCTAATTTTGGAAAGTCAATGGTGCCCTTAAGGGTTTAAAATTCCTAAACCCCGGATCCAAATTCTCTGATTTAAAAAATTGTTTTGTAAAATTGGTTTTAATTGTTAGACTAAGGGCTAAGTTATAATCAATTCACCTAATTAGTTATAAGTGGTTATAACTTAACTGTTTTTCCTAACTCTAATTAGGTGGTGACTTTAAAGTTGTTTTCAAAACAAAAAGGAAATAGTTTTCTTTAAATCTTAGTCAAGGATCGGTATTAAACAAGTATAGTTTAGTATTAATCGGTTTAAAGAAGGCCTATTTTATAAAAAGAACCAGAAGGGTAAGAAAACAAGCTCAACAACGATATACATGATTCCTAATCAAAATCATTGCACTTGTATTGTCACATTTTATAGGTATATTCTTCAAATTCAATCCATAATTAGATAATGGTTGTTTGATCTACAAAATCTGAGCACAGCAATTACTAATTGAAATGTACTGAAGTTCAGCTGTGAATAAGGCGATAAAGTTTTGCTTATTAGAAGACCAAAAAACCAACTTGTCTCCTACAGACTAACAGGTACCTGAGGTACTTTTTCTATCTATCTTGTAGCTCGCATAGTCAGCATCTAAGTAACCAATCAAATCAAATTTTTTATTTTTAGGGTGTTAGATTCTTAACTTAGATATGCAAGATATATACTTAAAAATCTGTTTCATAGCTAATTAGCGTGTTTCAATTGGTTTTGATTGGAAGCGAGCACATAGACATACACTGAACAGTATATCAAGTTGTGATGCAGTTAAATACAATAACGATCCAATCAATCTCCTATATAATGTTTCATTAACTTTCTTACCTGCATCATTTGGGTTTGATCTTATGGAAGTGGACATGGGAATAGCTATACCTTTGACATTTTTTAGTTCGAACTTCTTTAGGATTTGTCTTGTATACCTTTTGTGATGCACAAAGATCCCATCACTTGTTTGTTTTATTTGAAGTTTGAGGAAAAAATTTAATTCGCCAATTAGGGACATTTTGAACTCAACCTACATAAGCTTAGAAAAATCCTTGTAAAATGATTCATTAGTATATTTGAAAATAATGTCATCAACATATATTTGGATTACTAATAAATCATTGTCGTAATTTTTCAAAAATAAGATCATGTCTACCTTTCCTCTTTGGAATTCATTTTAATAAAGAATTCACTAAGTCTTTCATACCAAGTTTTAAGAGCTTATTTTAATCCATATAGGGCTTTCCTTAACCTATATAGTCTTCTTTAAACAAATCCTCAAATCCTTGAGGTTGTTCTACATACACCTCTTCCTTAATATAATTGTTTAAAGAAGCACTTTTTACATCTATTTGGAATAATTTAAAGCCTTTGTAAAATGTAAATGCAAGTAGAAGTCTAATGGCTTCTAACTTGGCAACCAGTGCATAAGACTCATTAAAGTCAATTCCTTCTTCTTATGAGTAGCCTTCTACTACTAATCTTAAATTTTCCTTACAATTTTGCCATATTTATCTAACTTATTCTTAAATACTTACTTGGTTCCTATGATAGATTTATCTTTAGGGTTAAGAACAAGGGTCCATACCTGATTTCTTTGAAATTGGGTAAGCTCTTCTTACATGGCACTTTTCCAGCTATTATTAGACAAGGCTTCATCAATAAAGTTAGGTTTAATCTCAGACAATAAAGCAAAATGATTTTCTATGTTTCTCAAACTAGCTCTTGTTTTGACTCTAGAATGGATATTATCGATTACCTATTCAGGTAGATGGTAAAGCTTAAATTTGATTGTTCCAAAAGGTTTAAATGTTACCTAGGGAGCCTTTGTTATAGTTTTTAGATTAGCCTCTGATTTTGGTTCTGGTGAACTTTTACCTTTAGGCTGTCCAAAAGTTCCTGTCTGACCTTATTGTACAGTATCATCCTTATCTTTTGCTCTCACTTGCATGTCATCATAAGAATCATTTACTTTTGCCACTTTTACTGGTGAATGTTCACTTCTTTCTTTCACCTTAGCCAATATGTCTGTGGACTCCAACTAAACTAGTAAGCTCCTGAATAGAGTCAGTGAGATGAATCTGATGTTTTAAGTTGTCAATATGTCACCTCAAACTTCCGCCAGGGCTGTCACCATTATTATTGACACTATTTTCAAACATTTTTGTTTGTACATTAGTTTCCAGAGAAAATTGAACAAATACGATTTACATAAAACACAACTACAATAACCTAGAAACGATTACTAGTCAACTTCTATAGCTACTGATGATTGTTAAACACTTCTATAGTAGTTAGAATCAACTAGTGAAATTATTGTTAATTGACTCAATAACAATACAAGACTACAGCTACTAAGAACTTGGATAACACACTAAACTACAAAATGACAACTAATCAAATGTTCAAACAACAAGCAAACTTTGAAGAACATTGTAAGCATGTCTCCCCAAAGCTTTGATACCAAGATGATACGTAGTGGGGTTTGAACCAGAATGGGTAGTAGGGGTTCAGGTAGGAAATGAAGAACTGGGAAGTAAAATGGGGGTTTCGATGGTGAATATGTATGGATATCATGCACAAAGACATAAACATAATCAAGGATTGAGCTTAAAATAGGGTTCGATACAACTTACAAACATTAAATGTCACTCAGGTTTCAAATGAGAAGTTAGATGCAACTTACTCACTCGCTTAAATGAAATGGTTCGCTACAATCTTAAGGATAAGATTGATAAGAACATAAGAAGGATTATAGAGTTAATCAATACTCAATAATCTGGCAAATGCAAGCTTTAAGAGCTTAAGAATGACCTTACTTAAAAGAGGAAAGTTCCAAGTGAGTGTAAATTCTTCACTATCTGATTATTTCTTTACAAATTACAAATAATGCTATTTATAGTAAGTCTTAAAATCCTAATGGAATAATTGTAAATAATGTACAAGGCCTTAAACTTTAAAGAATGAGCTCACAATTAAAAATAAGGAAAATATTGACAATAATACAAAATTGTACGTTTAATCAAAGTCAGTAGGTAGTCATTCGTTCTGTCCTAAAAGGAGTAGGATCCGAATTACATAGGGTTAGCAGTTAGATGTCTGCGTTCGAGGAGAAGTCCCTAAAGTCTCACAGTACTTAGCCAAGATACTCGAAGGGTTGGCTCACAATTGCCGAATACTAGAATTAGTCGGCACTAGTCTCTCCGTATCGTATCGAGTAGATCTTCGACCTTAAGTCCTCAATTGCATGGTCTCTCGGCTTCTTAGTAAATGACAAGCTTGAGGTCGAGTGGCTCCTTTTCTTCCTCTTGGTCTTCTAGTATTATCTTGACTTCGACAAAAGCTGTTCAGCTTTAGCTTTGAACTATTTGACCTTGAGTTAGAATTGGTCGACTTTAGCTTTAGGTTGGTCGGCCTTTGCTTGGAGATAGTCGTAGGTTAATTTTTATCACTAAGTATATCAAGAAAAGTTGTCTATTATTACTAAACCATATTTATTACCACCTAAACTTAGTGTACGAGTTGGACCAAACAAATTAACATGCAAAAGTTTTAGTAGCCTTTTTGTTGAAATAATATGTGTAGATTTATATGAGACATCACTCATCTTATTCTTAATGCAAGTTGCACAACGAATATCATCCTTTATGTTCATTTTAGGCAAACCATGAACTAGGTTATTTTTAGACAAATTATCCAATTAATTAAAGTTAACATGACTTAGTTTCTATTAGTAGAAGAATACATTATCAGAAATAGATAGAAAATAATTTTCGGTTTCCACTTTAGTATATTAATAAGATATATGTTTTTCTTATGAAAGCCTTCAAATAACTTAATACAATTTTTATCACATGCTTCCACTTTATTTTGATCAAACACTATCTTGTAAACTTTATCACAAAGCTAGTTAATACCTAATAAATTATGCTTTAAGCCTCTAACTAGAGACACATTTTCTATAGTATAAAGGGATATATTGATATTACCAATCGCGACAATTTTCCCTTTACTATCATCTCTAAATTTGACATAGCCTTCTTCTGTCCACTTTAAGCTTGTGAATAATGAAGCATCTCCCGACATATGACTTAAACACCCATTATCAAGGTTCTATGTTCCTTTTAATCTTGCTCCACGTTCTTGTAACCATCAAAATAAGGTTAAGCCCTTTTTAGAAACCAGATTATCTTAGATCCACCAAAATTCAAGCTTGTATTATTCAATGATCTAACTTGTTGTGTATTGAGCTTTGTGTAGGTTTGTTATAAAAAAGGCATTGATAAGAATTAGATACTTGATACTTATAAGGTAACTTGGTTCTTCAAATTTCGGCTTGAGTAGCCTTTGAATTTGTCTCTAATGTATCCTTTGATCGGATACCTCTTATTTTAACTAAGGTATCTTTTAGTATACCCACTGCCCTGCATAACATATTTAGCTTTCTCATGCAAATTATTATTTTTAGTAGATTCCAAATTCAACACCAACTATTTCCTTTCCTTCAACAAGCATAGTTTCATTAGCTATTTTAGAAGATTCCTCATGTTCATAACTAAGTCCATTTTTAGAATTATCTATCCTTTGTGAAGATGACAACCATTGCAATTTTTTATCACTTTCATTGAATTTATTATAGGTCGTGTCAATTGTACTAGACAAGCCATTTATTGTAGCCTATGATTCCCTTATTTTATCCTTTAAAATTAAGTTATCCTTTTCTAAGCTATCTTGACTTGTTTTTAGATTTTCATTGTCAATTTGCAAAACTTCATTATCATTCTTCGGTATATCATTCTCATCAACTAGTAAAGAGTTTGTTTGAAGCAAAGCATCTTTCTCATCTTTTAGAGCTTTTATTTCATCATCTTATTTCGTAAACTTTAAATTAGCCTTTTCGAGTGCTTTTAATAAGCTCTTTATCTGCTTACTTACACTTTTAGGCATGTTATCATCATCAGAGTCAGAATTTACCTCAGAGATAGCCATGAGACACAGGTTGACCTCTTCTTCTGTTTCTAAATTAGCTTTTAGATCTGTCTCGAATTCATCCGAGTCACTCCAAGTGGCTAGTAACACTTTTTAGTTCTTTTTATACTTCTTCAATTTCTTCAATAAGACTACACACTCATACTTGATGTACCTAGGCTTCTTACATTCATAACATACCAACTCCTTTTTCTCTTTCTTTTCCTTTTTCTCCTCTTTGTAACTCTTTCCTGCGTCATATTTTGAACGGTTAGAAGAAGAACGTTTATTGGAAAACTTCTTCTTACCTTTCTTCTCGAGTATTCTGTTGAGCCTCCTAACTAACAAAGTTATGTCCTCATCGTCATCAATTTTTGAATCTATCTCTAATTCAGTCTCTAAATTAGCTTCTTGAGCTTTGAATGCAGTTGTTTTCTTACTACTATTTGGTTCAATCATATGCTTGATATGAGACTCATAAGTGAGTAGCTTTTCCTTCAATTGGCTTATTATTAGCTTAGATATATCTTAAACTTCTTTGACCGCCATCTTCTTAACATCCCAAGGTTCAAGTACGTTCCTTAGCGTCTTCTGAGAAAAATTAGAATTATCAATCCTTTACCTAGCAAAGCCAATTTGTTAGTTATTGTAGTAAAACAATTAAAACATATTATGTATTTTTTCAACCCGATTGAAACTTAAACAATTCATATTGTTGAAGCAATGAATTGATTCGAGTGTCCTTAATTGTTATGGTTCCTTTGTGATTCTCACTTAAGGTATCCCAAATATCCTTTACAGTCTTGTAATAAGAAATAAGATAGTATTTAGATGGAGCTATTACCATTAATAACGAATTTTTAGCTTGATTATTCTCTTCAATTTTTCTCTTCTCATCCTCTGTAAGCATTGGATCTCCATCAATAGCAATTTAGATGTCTTCAAACTCGATGATCTCCCATGAATCAAAATTAGTTACCTCGATAAAAGTTTCTATCCTACATTTTCAATAGGCAAAGTTAGTACCATCGAAATAAGGAGCACGATTTATAGCTACAAATATATTGTTTTTCACCATGGATCTTTAAACTCTAGATAATCAAGAGCTAAGCTCTAATACCAAATGTAGGTCTTAAAAGTAATTGGAGGGTGGTGGGTGTCAATTGGTTGTAAAAATTTATACTTTTTTCAAAGACAAATTAAAAAAATACCCTTCAAGTAGTTTCCTAGATATGGCATCAAATAATATATGAACAATAAATAAAAGACGAAATAAAAGAGAGTAGGAATGAGAAGATTAGGCTAAAGAATTAAAGTGCTTCAGCCTCATGTTTATTGTACTCTTCCAGCTCCATTGTTAGGAACACAGTATTCCATTTTGGTATCGTTCCACTATCTACTATTCAATACTTCAATCAAGAGAAAAACAAATACAATCTTTCTACTTTGTCTTAATAGACTAACCTTGTCTAATCACAGATCTATAAAATAATGTAACTATCTTCTAACACAAAGCTTGATACTCAAAAATAAAATTAACAGAAGTATACAAACTAAATATAACAACCTTCAAAATCTAAGCTTAGAAATAAAACAGAATATGAAAATAGAATAAACAGTATTGTCTTTGATTTAGCTTCTGATTACATCTTGGAATTTTCTTGAGAGTAAAGCTTGCAAATAAAAGTTTTAGATCAGTACATCTCTCGAAAATTTGAACTATCTTCAATATATACTATTCTAGTGCAACATCTCTTTGTTGATTTCTTAGTGATTTCTTTGACAAAGCTTGAAAGATCGTGAATTATCTTGGACTAGCCATAGGAAGATATGTTCATTGATTTGTGAAAGCTAAATCTTCTTTCTATTTGCACCAATCTTGAATGTCGGCCTACTGTTATAATAGAAAAATAAGGTTTGCATGTGTTCTTACTTATATTCTTTGCTTCGACTCTTGTAATCTCTAGTTGGCCTTAAAAAATTTGAACTTCTCTTTGCTAATATAGATTCCTACAAAATAGGCACTTATCTTTTGTTTGATAAATCATTGAATTCGAAATTTTAATCCTTTAATATTCTTTACTATAGCTTTGCACCTAAATCTTGTAACATACTTGATTAATTTGAATCTATATGCACAAAATTTTCCCGATCTGTTAGTTTAAATTTGAAATAAAAATAAAAATACGAGCAACCTTGATATTCATCCTTATCTTAAACTTGTTGTACATGTCCACTTGATTTAATCTTGAACAAAAATCTAATTTAAATTCCATAAAAACCTCCAATTATCTTCAAAAAAAAAAATCAAATATCTTTGAGAAAATCTTAATAATATTCAAATAAATTATTCCAACAAAAATATGTCATTTGTCATAAAGTCCTTGTTTAGCTTAGTTTGCCTTACAAATAATTGAATTAAACCTCCTTAATCCCTACGGATATATGTTTAACTTAGTAGAACGCATTGAATATATTACCTAAATATATCCAACAAGTGGAGCTAGGCCTTCAACCATTAAAAGACCAATAGATCATTTAAGTTGTATTGATCTGATTATGTATAGTGTCTCTAATTTAGCCTTTGAATTAGTCTCTAATTCTTGATATCAATCCTTAAATAAAAATTAACATTGCTTAATATCCTATACACTTAATACACTTGTTAAATACCCTTTAACTCCTTTTTGTTATCATCAAAACAATGATGAGAGAATTAAACAAATGGCATACGATTGTAAGCAATTTTAATTGTTTACTGTTCCGAATTTAAGAATATTTTATCTTCACTTAAGAAGAAGACATGAATATTTTAATAGTCAATCAATATATTATCTTGATTCAAGAAGAAGATCTATAAATTAGTATGTGCATTTTTATTATCCCACATTCTATTTGCTTTTTAATAACATTAGGCATCCTATTTTAGGGCAACTCTTATCATTCATGTATCGAGAAAGTTTGATGGTGAAGGAACCAACATAATGTACAAAGTGGGGAGGCAAATGTAATGGACCATAGAAGTTGACTCCTTGATGAAGGAGCATCTTTTTTCATTTCTTCAAGACACAAGTTATGTTAACATCACCTACATTTGATTCTTAATCCTTGACAAGTTGTAGATAGATGATGTGTTTGGACAATATTGTGGCTTATAGTGCTATGGTTAGCATTTTGAAAGGTTTAGCAAGGGGGCATTTGTATGTAGAGCATAGTGATGGAGCAGACACATACATTGCAAGTGGTTGGGACTCGAGTAGTGGTGCAAACATAGAAAAGGAGGAGGAAGTTGTTGAGGTTGATTGTTTATCAAATGATGAAGACGAGGAGGTAATAGCAACTAAATAGAAAAAAAAAATCATACATTGTTGCTAAGGGTAAATACGTAGTTGTGGGATTGTACATTCCTATAGATTTCACATTGTAGATACTTAATTTTTGCCCCATTTATTTTTATTTTTATTTTCTCAATAGGCCCTAAATTAGGAAAAACACACAAAAAATAGGAAATTAAAGAAAATTCAAAAAATTAAGAAAAAATAAGAATTATAGAAAAATACAAAAATTCAAAATTAAGAAAATGCACAAAAAATAAGAAATTTTAGAAACAAACCATAAAAGATAAAAAGTTTTGAAAATAAAGTTTAAAAATTTAGGAAATTGAAAAATTACAAAAAAAAAATTAGAAAAGTTGAAAAAATAAAATATTTTTGAAAATAACATTTCATTAAGATAGATTTTTTATTTTTAAATTAGATTTAGAAATTGGGCCGTTGAACCTGAGCTTCTATTAAATTTAACTTAGGCTAACCAATCCATATATGTAATTTAGTTGTACATATGGATAAAGCATAGGCCAATGGTTTAATGTTTAAATATATGGACTTGGTTTAAGCATTAAGTGTGAGGTCTTAGGTTTGAATTTTGGCAAAGGTAAGGAAGCCTTTTTATTTTTTAATTGGCATACCGTCACGTGTCAGGATCTTACTGCATCACATATCATGACACATGGCATCGGATTGGACAACCTTGCTAACATGGTATACCACATCAACTACAACGTATTACGTGATGATACGTGGTAAGTTAAGGGTTGGTCGAGATTGGTAGACATGGGACCACATCATCCAACTTTCCCTCTCTTTCCCTCAATTTTTCTCCATTTTCTCTCAATTTTCCTCCTTTTTCCTTCTTAAGAACAACCTAACCCCCTCACTTTGGCCTCTGATTTCGTGCTTTTTCCTTACTAAAACACAACAATTAACGATGCAAATTCATCCTCCAAATGGCCTACTTTGAATCAAACATAATGACACGTCCAAATTCAATCAATGGTGCATTCAAATTGAAAGCTGGAAATTCGAACCACCCGCATTCACTCTAATTATAACTTTTCTTTGTTTTTGGGTTGGATTCGACTATAAAATAATGTTAGGGGATGTTCACGAACACAGACAACCATCCACAACCTTACAAGAATACTCTCAAGCCCTCTCTCTCTCTTGCGATCTCTTTCTCTCTCTACCTATGGCTGTGCTTTCTCTCTCTCTAACCCATAGCCATGCTCGAAGGAATTCAAATAATTCCAACCACCGTCGCAACTCCCCCATGACAAGAGCTCCTTAACCTAACTCCCCCCATCCACAACCGTGACCCGAAGCTCATCCACCATTGAAACCTTAACCATTGTACCTTCGATCACGGCCACATGCAGTTGAAGATGGCGACCATTTACCCCTATATCATGCCCGTAACCAGTTGAAGACAACGGTCATCTACCCCCACGTTACGCTCGTGACCCTTTCCAGGTGATTGCCTTAGTTGACCTAATCCAATCCACAACTAACCCATCCAACCCGTGCAACCAACTCATCTGAATTCTTGTTTCTTTTTTTTTATTTTCTATATTTGATTATTTAGTTGTGGTTATTTTATTTATTTATTTATCATGAATATAAATGTAATAATAACAAAGAAAAAAGAAAAATAAAAATAAAGAAAACAAAATAAAAAAGAAAAATAAGGTAGTTATTTTATTTATTTTTAGTCTAATAGATAAAAATAAAAATAAAAATAAATAAAATAATAATAAGTCAATGAATAAAAATTATTTTTGACACTTAGAAAAATCAAGTTTTCAAAAATAAACAAAAAATAAATTAACACTTTACAAATTAGGGCTACTCTTAGATTTTTCATAATATATATATATATATTTATAATTTAGGGCCTTTGTTAGAATTTTTATTAAATAAACCAAATTAAACTAAAAATGTAAATTCGGCATGTTTTCAAATTAAAATCAACTCAATCTACTAAAGTTTTCGTAAAAAGAATTACATACGTCTGATCCCGAATAATGGGTACGCAGACATCTACGGGGCGACAATAAAAATTAAGAAAACTAATTTTCCTGTTTCTTTAGCTTAGATTATTTTATTGATCCAATTAAAGTAACCAATAATGAAGTTTTGTCTTTATGGGTATAAGGAATTGATATGTACAATCTCATAGGGAGCTCATATTGGTAGTAGTCAAGATGTAGAAATTGGTCGCACTAAAAAACAAGTAAGTGCTAGTGGAACAGACAGTATTAGAGGTGTGTAATTATTAATTTTTGACTTTTTAACAATTTGTTTATATATTAGGTGTCTTCTTGTCACATTGTTACAATGATGGTGTAGTTTGTATGTGGACCTAACATGGGCAGAGTTAAATTGGGTAGTAGATTAGTTGGTAGTGAGCATCCAACCGAGATTGGTGGCATTAGCATACACAATGAGCTAAATGTACATTATCATGTCTATTTTGAAGTTAATTGATCGTTAAGATACTTTGTTTTCTTAAAGTGAAACGTAAGTAATGGTTAAAATTGATTTGCTATATCCTTAATTTGAAGATCATGTTAAAGTGGTTGGTTAATTCCCCTTTTGTCATGTCACAATTTTTTTTTTTCTTTTTCTCTTGTTTATATATTAACCTTTTTCCATAAAGTTTCATTAGTAAATGGTTTTAGTCATACATTTTTGTGGTTTTTTGGTGTTCTAATTTATACTACTAAATGAATTTAGATTTTATCATATTCATATAACTGATCATATATTTTAATCCATTAAGCTTCAACCATGAGAAAAGAAAGGAAATTCCTTCAAGGTTAACCATTCTAATAAGTGATTTTATTTTTTGGTTATAAATCCTTAATACACAATAATCATTATTCTTTTGCCCTTTTTTCTAATGTTTTTCTATTAATGTATTGGTTTACACAATAATCATTATTCTTCTTCCTTTTTTTTTTCAAAAGTTTTCTATTAGTTTACTAGTTTATGGCACAATTGAATTGCTTACTAGTATTACTCTGTAAAAGCATCATCCATATAGTAGAAAACATAGTTTAAACTTCGTTGGAGAATACTAATGTTTTTCCTTTTCTTATTTTGCATTCGATGAAGTGCTTTCCTAGCCCCTCTATTGGGGAGAAAATTGAAAGGAAAAAAAATTGGAAGTGAGGATTGAAGATCCATTTCTCAAGAAAATTTTAAAGCAGAGTAATAGGTTGTGCCAAGAGTAGGCAAAGGCGAGTGTATTGGGATAGGTCTAAGCTTGTAGAAAGCTTGAAAACGAGGGTGGAAATGTAAAAAAACAATGAAGAAAACAAGCAAACCATGATTAGCTTCAAGGATATTACACACTAAGGAACTACTGAAGACTCACAAAAGCAAACTCAATATGACGTATGAACCAACTCAGTGAAGGTACTTGCCACCTAGCTATTCTTAAGGATAAGAGTAAGAAAAAGGGAGTAAGTACACTAGCTCATGAAAAGAACAAGTAGTATATTCAATATTTGAGATATGTTGTTGTAGCTACACTTACAAGGGTATTTACGCGCGAAAAGTTAAGGCGTCCTACTTAAAATGAAAAAGACAAAAAGGGAATTGTCTAAAAGAAGTAATGTATAAAGAATAATAAAGAGTATAAACAAAAAATCAAAGAAGTTGGTAATTGGTGAAGCAAGTCCTTTCATGTGGTGCTAGATACGTAGCGATCGATTGTTGGGGCACTTCTGATATAAACAGATAAGGTTGTATGGTCAAGTTGAAAGTTACAGAGTAGAGGTACCGAGTAGACCTAGGGATCCTCTTAAGGAGGTGTTAGTTCGGACGTATCCTAAGATTCTCGACATAGGTATTATTAAGCCAACGGTCAATACAGGTTGAGTAGAGTAGACGATAAGGCTGGTCGAGTAGCTAGGGGAATATGAATCAGCTTAGTATCTGATGGCTGATAGAACTAAAACAGCTCGACTTAGCAGGTGAAGTTGTTTAATAGTGAGGATTAGCTCAACCTCGATTGAAGTTGGCTTGAACGAGAGAATTTGCTTTGTCGATCCTTTAAGCCATTGAGCTCGGGTTGGGTTTAAGGGTCTAGTTGACTGATTCCTATCATTGAGCCTAGCAATTGATGATCATATCATGACCATCGTAGCATTTCATATACTATTCGGATTCCCTTCCTTGCCCATTTGTACTTAAAAGATGGCCATTTTCATATGTAATTAATGATCATATCATGATCATCATGGCCCTTTACTAGAGCAATTTATTAATGTTTTCAAAATCAAACTCAATTTTTATTTAGCAAGGCTCAAATGCAAAACTGAGTTTTTTGTTCCCTCATTTCTTGAAATACTTGTACCAATGTGCCTTATTATCGTATTAATTGAAGAACTTAAGCAAAAAACCTTAAAAAAATGTCCAATTTTTTTATAAATAGTAAGGTACGGAGCCTATTGAACTATCTACCCTATAGCCAATGGCAACAACATGAAGCTAAGTCATTATCAAAGACCACTTGTACACCATGACATCCCTTTTCAACCTCATATTACTCGCTTTAATTGATTTGATTTTTTTCCTTGCACTTGCAAGCTTCGTCCACCTTGTACTTTCCTCCATTAGTCATAGTCTCTCTTCTCATGCCTCAACCAACTCTCTCATTAATCTCTCCATCGTTAGCAGCCCTTCCTTATCCTTTGTGCCTTCATTTGATGGGCTGCCAACCTCAGGATCTCTTACCCAAGCTCGTGTCAAAGGACTATAAGGTCTTATAAACAGAGCCTAGTCTTCTTAGCTAGCCCAAGACAAGTTGTTGTACCAAGAAGGCCCATGGTTGAATTCTTTTCAAGATCAGCTCAACTAAACCTTACTCTACATTGATGGCATCGATACCAAGTTATTAGCTCAAACTTCTACATTTGACCTCCAAATTGCTAAGGCTAAGTTATGTTATGCTCGTTGGTAAGTCATATTCGACAAATAGCTTCACGAAACTACTGAAAATTCTACCATTTCTCCATTACCATTTCTTCGATATCTTGAAGGGCCTATCTCTAATATTATGGTAAGCTCTAGTGATAACTTAATATCTTAGTATTAGAGCTTAAGGTTGCGACTAAGAGGTAAGTAGTAACTTTATCAAACTTTATTGTAAGTTTTATACATACTCTGCTCTCACCATAGTTAAACAGAGTAGGTTGTTAAAGCATTATGCAAAGTAGTGTTTAGTAGTATTGTAAATCTTGCAAATTTAGCTATTTAAGAGTAGAATTGAATCCTAGTACTGTTAATGACTTCATGAGTCGTTAAAGTCGAGTAAGATAAAAAAATTTAATAAACTATAAATTTGAATAAATCATAAGTAATAAAAACCTTAGAGTTTTGATCGAAACTCTAATTATGTACAAAAACCTTAAATCCTATATACACGTAAATATAAAAAATCGAATTTAAACTTGATAAAAACTCTAAAATTATAACTTTAAGTTTATAAAATGAATAAATATAACTTAATAGTAATATAACTGCAGTTGATTGCAATCATTGACTAAATTAAGTAATCACGCATAAACCCTAAAAAAAACGTTAAAATAACCTGTAAATATTATAAACGTAATAAGTACCAATTAAATTAATAAATTTTCATAAAATCTCAAAATTAATTTATAAATATTAATTTTATGATTTTTATGTTTGGAAAAATTTAATATTTTTATTTTTATTTTCCTTTTTCTTTCTTTTTCTTTTCTTTCTTTTCTTCTTTCTATTTTTCCCTTGCTTCCACGAGGATCCAAGTAGCCCACGTTTTTTTCCTCTTCTTTTCCCATCTTCTAGGTATTGTGTTATGAATGAAAAAGATCAAAAGCTATGATTATGTTGTCCTATCTTAATTAATGCCTAGATTTAGTAATTTGCTCCTTATAAATTGTTTTTATTTTCTCTTGTTTTCTCCCATTAGTTGTTCATGCCTAGAATCTAGAAGCAACAAAACTGAAAAAAAAAAAAAGAAAAATAAAGCAAAACACACACATAAGCTAAGCAAATACTAAGATGAAGAAGAAAACTAAGGGGATTTTTATTATTCAAATCAATTAAAGAAATTAGGTAAGTTATTTATTTATTTTTGTATATATATATATATATATGTATTCCATAACATGTATACGTATATTGGGTATAATTTTTTTATTTTCATTAATTACATGTATGTATGCATAAATATATGTATGTATTATACATAGTATATTTATTATATAGGCATGTATGTATGTGTGATGTATATATATGTATATATTACTTAAGTATGTGTGTATATGTACACATGACTATATATATATGTATATGTACATAGTATTTTCTTGAATATACTATGTATGTGTAAATGGGTATATATATGTATATGTGTATAGTATTTATTTCTAGTATATGTTGTGTAAATGTAAATTTACGTATATGATATATATACATGTATTATGTATATTTGTATTTATGTACATATGTATGTTATTAGTATTTTCTTTATGGATATATATATATATGTAGGCGAGATTTTGTACATGTATATATATACATAGTATTTTGTATTATATGATATATATATATGTATACGTGTATAGTAGGTATATGTATGTATATATATATATACTAAGTATTTTATTTAATTATTTATTTGTACATGTAAATGCAGGACATGATATGTATGTATAATATTAATAAATGTATTTTGCATTTTAGTATATATATATATACATATGTAATACAACCGTATATATACATATGTATTTAAAGTATAAATATATGTATAGTATACAATATATAATTAAGATTAAGATAATTTGATACATGAGTATAGTATACATATAAATATATGTATATGATTAGTATCGTCTATGTAGAAAATATGAGTATATTTAAATAATATATATATAATATACTATAATATTAATTTAATAAATAAAGTAATTTAGTAATTATATATAAATATTTAAGTATACCGTAATTTAGGAAAAAATATAATAAATAATTAATTTAGAAATTTTAATAAAATATAGTAATAAGTATTAATATATAATTATACCGTAAAATATAAAATAATAAGAAAACGTGGAAAAAGTACAAAAGCCACACATAGCATTCCCATATATTGCCACGTCATCACTTAATTAAAATAATTAAATTTCGTAATTAAAAATGATAATAAAATAATTAATTAATTAGAAAAGTAATAAAGTAGGAAATTTTGAATTAATAAGTCTTAAAGCTCAAAAATTAGCAAAAAAAGGGTAATTATAGTAAAATAGACCTAAAAATAAGAAAATTACAAAATGTAATATTTAAATATTTATTAAACCGTAATTATACCAAGAAAAGCTTAAAATAATATTTTAGAATTATTTAAGTCAAAATAATAAATTTCGTAACTTTTTTACATCATAATCAAAACTGTGATTACAATGTCCAAAACAAACCCCGCTACACGAAAGTATATTCGAGATCGATCAAAATGGGCTATAAGTTCATAAAAATTTGAACTAAATCGAAAATGTTATATGCGATTAGTGGAAAAACTTAAACCGAATATTTCATAAAAATAGAGAATTAATTTAAGTAGTTACTATTAAATATATAAATAGCTTAGTTATTCCATTTGGATACTCATTATCTTTCGTATCCCCTCCATATTAGATGATCCTGAGATCAAGACCGACTTAACTTTGAACTATTACGATCCTTGACATCATTCATAGCCGAATGAGTATTCCCGATGATTCTATACTTGTTTTGTACTTGTAATTAGTGCACTTAAAGTGAATATTAATAATTTGATGTATGGGGATTTGAGTTTTACATGTGCTTAAATATTAATTGTGTATTGTGTAAAAGGTTATGAAACATGAGAGCTGAATAATTGGTTGCTTAAATTATTACTACATAATTGAATGGTTTGTTGATATTTGTTGATCACATCATAATTGGCTTAATTATATTTGACTAAATTTAAATTAAATGAATCATACATAAACACGAACATTGCATATAATGTTCTAGCTGTTACCTCATGCGATTAGTAGTGAAGGGCCTTAGAGAGATAGATTTCCACATGATTTAATTAATACAGTATAAGAACATTGGTACAATAAGACCCTATTCTTGGTTCACGGGTTTACTTAGTGCTGGAGATGCTAACCGTAGGTGACTGGGGGTCTTGTTTAAAGACCACCGTTGTAGGGTGTAAGTATGCACTACGGGGGCTACCTTATCGCTAGAGTTGGTATTACTGAATTTCTTTGAAATGAAAACGTATTTCGTGAAATACGGAATTTAAAATTATGGTTAAAAACCTCAAGTACTAGAGCCTGGTTGTAATTGGTACCAGTATATCTCTAACCTTTACTTCGAAGGGTATTAAATTTGATATTGTATGCAGCACCGGTTAACTACATATATATTTTTTGGTATACTGCTTGTTTATGCATTCATATGTTTAGTAATAAATTATTTAATAACCTACTTGCTGATATAGTATGAAGGATGACTCACTAAGCACTTATAGCTTATGCCCCAATAGTTTTAATTTTGCAGGTTGATAGATAATTGAGTATGGGTTAAGAGTCGAGCATTAAGTACAAATATTAAGATGTTTAGAGGTTAAAACTAGAGATAGATTGTATAACTTGTTTGAAACATTAAATGTAAATACTACTCTCGTATTTAGATTTTGTAACTTCGGTAAGTATAAATTTTAGATCTTACTACTTAATCTTATCGTTTGGTAAGGGATATTGAGTCTCTACGATTTTGAGAAAGTGTGGATTATATGATATATATAGTTATTTATATTTTACAATATGTTAATAAATTAAAATTAGAAACTCTAGCGATTAATTATTTAAAGGCTTGTAATCTCTGACTTGTAAGGTAGTTTTTGTATCATGAGCGCATACGTGATATACAAATTTTATACAATCCTACTAGACTCCCCTTACGGTCATGACAAGTGTTGTGTGGGATCTCTTGTTGGTTTGTGTTGTCATTGAGATTTTGCTGTGGAAATATTGAATGCAAGGGTACAAGGGGAGATAAGTGATGTTGAGAGTGATGCACCTCGAGGTAGTCATAGTAAACAATGAACTCCTCGAAGTACTGGCAAATAGATTCAAATCCTTATCGCCATTGTTACCAACTTGGCTGTAACTATACAAAGGTTTATAGATGTACGACTCCAAGATAGAAATGCTGAGTATGGTCGAGGCATTCGAGATAGACCAAGAGGGCAAGGTGTAGAAATTTGAGCTCCTAATGCTATGAATGCACCATATGCATAACCTAACTAAGCTGAAGGACTTGTTCCACGAAGACTTGAGTTAGAGGAAGTTGAAGAAGAAGAAGTGGATGAACAGTTTCATGAGTTTGATGAGCAAGAAGTTTGAGCACCTAGAGGAACTAAGAATATTAAGGTTCAAGTTCCAAGCTTCTTTGAAATACTGATGAATACACAGACTGGAAAGAAAGATAGAGAAAATATTTTATTTCTATGATTATGAGGATGCAGTGTACATTCATGTGGCTGCTTTAGAAATTTCTAGGTATGCAGTAATGTAGTGAAATAAGGTACATACCACACATTAGCAAGCCTAATGTAAGATAAGAACTTGGAATGAGATGAAGCGAGTTTTGAGTAATAGAGGTGTTCTCGAGCATTATGAGCAAGATACTTTTCAACATCTTCAAGAGCTTGGTGGGGTACTTGAACTGTGAATGAGTATGTGAGAGAGTTTTAGCTATCGATGATCCGATGTGATGTTAATAAGCCAGAATCTAGGACCATTGCTAGTTTCCTATCTAGACTATGACTTAAGATTGGGAATATAGTAAAGGCGAAAAGAATTGGGACTCTAGACGAAACTATTCTAATCGCTCGGTGAGTTGAGCAGCAAAGGCGAAGTCAACTTAGCCAAGCACTGAGTAACTGACCTTTTATGCCAAGCTTAACCGCTTTAAGCAGGCCACCTTATGGTTTCGAGATGGACTAATGAGGACTGCATTCAAGCCAACCTAATGATAGTCGAGGTAAGACTAAGGCCAAGAAGCTTGAAGTTAAAAAGGACCTTAGACAAAGCTCAAGAGCTTAGGATAGAAGACAAAGGAGATTAAATGCTTCAAATGCCTAAGTTTTAGGCATATAGCTAATTAATGTTCAAACTAATGTGTGAAGACTATAATAGGCAAAGAGCTACATATCGAGGTAGAGAGTGTAAGTGAAGGTGAGGAAGAGACAACTATTGAAATTTTGTAGAGTGAATTTTAAGAAGATCCTGAAGCCTTAACCTGTCCTGAACCTAGGTAATACTTCAACATCATCATCAAACGAATTCTTAGTACCATTGTTATAGAAGAGAGTGAGTCATAAGAAAATCTCTTCCATACCAACTACCATGTGAAAGGAAATCTCTGTACCTTAATCATTGATGAAGGGATTTGTACTAATATGGTGGTATAAAGAGTAGTACGAGCCTTAAAGTTACTAACCTATCCTCATCCCCAACCTTATAAAATCTACTAGCTGAATGAGAAAGGTAAACTCGAGGTCACCGAGCAGGTGAAGATGTCGATCTCCGTTGGAGATAAGTATAAGGACAAAGTGCTATGGGATATCATACCAATGTGTACTTCACATATATTTCTTAGCAGACCCTAATTATTTGATTTGAGGGTACTCTATGCCAAATACTGAATTATTTGTATGTTTTAGAAGGATGATAAGAAGGTTATACTTGCTCCTATGAGCCCTAAGGATGTTTAGGAATTATAAGCTAAGATCTCTAAGCCCTTACAGAAGAAGTCCTTGGTAATCTCTCGAGCTACATTATTTAAGATAGCAAGGCAAGAAACTGTGTCTTTTTATTAGTAAGGAGACTAATTGAGTTGAAAGAAGTTAAAACATTACCGGCTGATGTGCAGGCATTACTTCACGAATATGCCAACCTATTTCCTAATGAGCTACCCATGGGATTATCCCCTATCAGAGGTATTGAGCATTGTATCGATCCCTAAACTAGAGCAACTTTGCCAAATCAACCTGCTTATAGGCTCAATTCCCAGCAGGTAGCCGAGCTTAAAAAGCAAGCTGATGAGCTAATTGACTATAGATATGTTAGAGAAAACACGAGCTTTTATGCTATACCAAAAGTTCTAGTACCGAAGAAGGATAACTCCTAGTGTATGCGTATTAATAGCCTAGCTATCAACAAAATTACTAACAAATATAGGTATCCAAAACCTTGATTGGATGACATGTTAGACAAACTACACGATACATAGATCTTTTTTAAGGTAGATCTAAAGAGTGGCTACCACCAGATTGGAATGAGATTAAGAGAAAAATGGAAAAGAGCTTTCAAAACGAATAACGGTCTCTTTGAGTTATTGGTGATGCCTTTTGAACTTACAAATTCACTAGGTACTTTTATGCAATTCATGAATCATGTCTTTAAATCATTAATTGGTAAGTGTGTTGTAGTTTATTTTGATGACATTCTAGTATATAATGTTGACCTCGCATCTCATGAGCACTTAAGAACTATATTTGATATTCTTTAAGTTGAACATTTGTTCAATAACTTAAAGAAATGTATGTTCCGTCATAATGAAGTTGTATTTCTTAGGTATGTCATATCCAATGGAGGTATTTCAGTTGACAATTAAAAGGTTAAAGCTACCCTTGATTGGTCGATGCCAACCTATGCAGCAGATGAGAAGCTTTCATGGTTTAGCTTCGTATTATCAAAAATTCATTTAGAACTTCAATACTATAGTTACTTCATTAACCGAGTTGACTAAGAAAAACTTCGAGTTTAAGTGGTTAGAGAAAGCTTAGAGGAGTTTTGAAGAGATCGAATCTAAGTTGAATTCTACCCTAGTGCTTACGTTGCCAGACTTTGATAGATTCTTTGAGTTAGAATGTAATGCCTCAAAAGTGGCCATTGGTGTTGTTCTTATGTAAGAGCGTTGATTTGTTGCGTACTTTAGTGAAAAACCTTAGTGGAGCTATACTAAACTATTCTGCGCATGACAAGGAATTCTATGCTCTAATCTAAGTGCTTTAAAACTGGTAGCATTACCTACAACCTCGAGAATTCATCATTTATATGGATCATGAGTCCCTTAAGCATTTACAAGGTTAGCGAAAACTTTTTCAACATCATGCTAAGTGGGAAGAGTTATTGAAAACTTTCTACTATGTGATTAAATTTCGGATACTCAGATTTGGTACTCTTCTAGATCAGTATGAGTGAGATCCATACTTTAGATCTATAGTAGTCAAATACAATTATGGTTGTTGTGGATGGCTTCTATCTAAACCAATGATTTTTTATGAAAGGTAGATATGTAAGTGTACTAAACAGCTCAACCATAGAATTACTAGTTCAGGAAGCTCATGTAGGGGGCTTAGCCGATCATTTTGGGAAAAAGATAACACATGAACTGCTAAAAGAGCACTTATATTAGCCAGGGATAATGAAAGACATGCACAAAGTCTTAGAATGATGTGAGGTGTGTAAGCGAGATAAAGGAAAGAAGAAACCCTATGGGGAGTATACACTTCTGCCTGTACTTGATCAGCCATAGACTAACCTAAGCATGGATTTCATGCTTGAGCTAGCACAAACAGCTCAAAAGCATGATTTCATCATGGTGGTGGTTAGTCGATTCAGCAAAACAAGCTACTTCATTCCTTGCCATATGATTGATTATGGTTTATATATTGCTAACCTTTTTTTGCAGGAAATCGTGCAACTATACGAAGTCTTAAGAAGCATTGCTCCAAATTGAGATATAAAGTTTACAGGCTTCTTTTAGTGAATCTCATGAAAGAAGCTTGGCACGAAGTTGTTCTTCAGTTTTTTCTTATCATCCCCAAATGGAAGGTCAGACTAAAGTAGTGAATAGGAGGGTTACTAGTCTACTACGAGCTACTATTAAGAAGAATCTACATGGCTAGGATTTATGTCTGCCCATCATCAAGTTTACTTACAATCGTTCCACTCACAACTCGATAGAATGAACATCCTTAATAGCCATATATGGACTTAATCCCAACTTACTACTAGATATGATTGCCAACTCGAACACTAGAGGAGAAAGTCAGTCTGGCCTACAACACGCAGAAGAATTCCAAAGATTGCATAAGAAGATTGCTAAGCAACTAGCCGAAATAGTGGCCCAACAGCATGAACAAGGAAGTAGAGGTCGAAAGAGCATTATTTATAAGCCATGAGACCTTTTTTAGGTTTACCTTAGTAAGGATCGGTTCCTAGGGAAGAGAATGAGTAAGCTATCACTAAGTTCGAATGGTCCCTTTAAGGTTCTATGACAAATCAATGACAATGCCTTTAAGCTACAATTACTAAAAGAATACGAAGTTTTTCCGACCTTCAACATCTCCAATCTAACACCCTTTGTAATAGAGGACGAAGCTAACCAAGATTGGAAGGCAAATCTTCAATACCCCCAAGGAGCTGATAGATTGCCGACCTCAAGACCTCTCACCCTAGCTCATCTCAAAGGACTACAAGGTCTTATAAAGAGAGCCCAGTCTTCTCAGCTCGCTTAAGATGAGTTGTTATACTAGGAAGGCCCATGGTTGAATTCTTTGCAAGATTAGCTCGACTGAACCTTACTCTACATTGAAGGCCTCAATACTAAGTTCCCAGCTCAGATTCCTGCATCTAACCTCTAGATTATCGAGCTCTAAATGCTGGCTAGATCAACAAACCTATTTACTACATCAATAGCTTAGTTTTAGGATAACATTATCCTAGCATACGAACCTTATAGTAACATGTCACTTGTCCAAACCTTTTTTCTAATATTGTACAATATTCCTTTTGCTTTGTTTGTCTTATTTACCCCTCTAAGCTTATACTAGGTATCTTTATCTTATATTACCCTTTTTTGTTATTTTATTCTTTCTTTTATTACTTTAGGGACTTACTATAAATAGTTCATTATCCATTGTAGCTGAAATCAATCAGCTTTTCTATTAATGAACATTCACTTATCTTGTTCTTGTGTGAAACCCTCTTACTCTTATCTAATCTTAGTAGCTTAAGGTTAGTGGCAAGTAGACCTTAGTCCTTTACTTGTACATCACATGAAGCCGAAGCTAAGTTGTGTTGTACTTATTGGTGAGTCATATTCAATGAATAGCTTCATAAAGCTATTGAGAGTTCTACCCTTTCTCTATTGCCATTTCTTCGATATCTCAAATAACACATCTCCAATACTATGATAAGCTTTAGTGATAACTTAGCTGCTAGGTACATCATCATCATTCTCAGCCTATGCAAAAAAAATTGCAACCATCCACTTGCCAAATTACTAAACATTTTAACAACCGAACCATCATACAATTAATCACTCCTTTCTTTCTCATTTTTCAACATGCTATGACTAAAACAAACAAGTTATCTTAAAATTAAACCAATGAAACAAACATAGTATCATAAAATTAATCTCTTCTTTCTTTCTTATATATGAACCACATAAATTAGCTTTAATTAGTTGCAATGTTTTATAAGAGTTGAGAAATCTACAAATAAATAAGTAACTTGAAAATTGGACACTTAACTACAAATAATATTCAGCTTTTTTCCAACAACATTACAATAACTTCAAAAGTTTTACAAAGGACTGTAAAATAACCTAAATAACTATATACAAAAGGATATTGAACAAATTGAAGATAAACTATCAATGTTTACTTGGTTCCTTCTTACCAAAGTGTAAATTATACATGCCTAACACTTTTTCTACAAAATATCACATCACAAATGAACAACTTCATCGATGAAAAATTACCAAAAAGAAAAAATATGAACTCATATTTAGAAAATGTAAACATAAAATCAAATTACCTTGTCTTACCTAATGCAACCATAAAACCTCTCTCCTACATTTGCTCTTATCTTTGTTGTTGATACCCTTGCCCTCAAGCAACATTTGTAAGTCACAACTAAGCCATTGTGATTATAGGAGGACTTATAACATTATCTCCTCGTAATGTCCTTAACCCAATGAATTAACAAGAATTTTGATCTCTTAAAATTGGGGTTTTGAACTTTTAGGGCTAGGTTTTGTAGAAGGTTTCAATTTTAGGGGTTTAGACGAGTGAATGTTGGAGGAAATATGACGAATTTTGTTGCAATCAAGCCTTAGCACCAATTGTTTGGGTTAGGTTTTAGTTGAATGTATGAGCATGATTAGGTTTTGATTTTGGACAATAAGGGGGAAGGGGTTTTCACAGTAGGAAGAAAGGTAGAGGTTTTCTTGATTTGGGTTTATTGATCATATGGTAACTAGTGAGGTTATGTTATTTTGTAGTTTAAATTTTCTTTTTTGTTTTTCTGTAATATATGTTTTCTTAGTTTGGATTTTCTTGATTTCATTTTCTAATGTGGATGTTGATTGGGAAAGAGAATGGCTTACTAGGAAATAAAAAAAAATATGCAGCATGAACCCATTGGTTAATGATACTAAGTAGATTAACAGGGTTTAGTAGAAGACAATTGAGGTGTACACTATAACACGTATATATTCAATTGATTATATAATATCTTTAGTTCAAAGTTCAAGTCTAAAATTGTAAAAAATAAAAAAGAAAAAAAAAAAGAAAAAAGAAAAAGAAAATGATAACATATAGTTGTAATCCACAACAACGTCCCAATGATCTACTTATTTGAGGTTTTGAAAACATAGTAAGTAATAACTAAATTTATTAAATTACCTTTATATTTTAGCATATCAGTGAAATGTTTCAAAATAGAAGGTATTATCATAATTTATTATTTAACTCAAATCCAACAGCCATATTTGAAAAGATACTACTTTTATTATTTCTTTTTTTTTTCTCTCTTCCCTTACCCCCGTATCATTACTTCCCTTCAACAATTTCACCCTCTCATTTGCAAATCACATCATCATAAGGCAACAATAAGTAAGCTTCCTCCTTATTGTAGGGTATCTAATATTGGTTTATGATTGAAAAACAACAGTTTCCAAGAGTTGGAAGAGAATCAATAGGAAAGTGTCGGTCTTAGGGTACATCACTTGTGATAAGTGCAAAATTTTATTATGAATGGTGTTATTAGTGTTGTTCTTAATATTTGAATGTGCTTTTGTAAAGGGTTAGAGGAAGAAACAAAGTAAAGAAAGCATAAACAATCAAGAAGTGCGAAAGCAACCCTTAGTTGAGTGTCCCAAGAACTAATAGTTTGTTTGAATCTTGATGTTCAAATAAACTTTAGGGTATTCTGACACCATTGTTGATAAGCATTTTATTGTTTTTGGAGCCATTAAGTTATATTTTGGTTCTCTTAATGAGCATAGGGGATGATTATGTAAGGTTTGAAGGACTTTTATAGAAGATCGCAAAATTTCCTCTATCATCTGGGTGGTATTGTTAAAGGTGCTAGAGATTAGTGATTTAAGAGGAACCATTTGAATAGCAACACCCTACCATTCAAACGGTGTTATGCGAATTTGAGAACAAAATGCTTGTTTTAGGCCAAGGTTTAACGTCTTGATAGTGGGACCCTATACCATCTTAATGGTAATTCTTGAAGCATGAATAGTAACTTGTTTTATGCTATTTCATTTCTTATAATTTTATCAATCTAATTCTTCATCATTCAAATTCCAATTAATTATGAATGATTATATAAAAATAGAGTATCAAATACCTTAAGATGACAAGTGAGCAAGAGGTCTAACTAAGAGATAGATTAATAACTCAATTTAAGATACATTTTAAGAATTGACAATTATAATTTCTTGATTAGAAGTTAAAAGGATTCTAAATTAACCGAGTTGACTATTTTAGATACTTGGATACCTTGTTTGTTGTATGAGTTTGACTAGAATAACATTAAATGAATTTTAAAAAATTTGGGTTTAATGATTGTGTTATTTATGCTTGCCTGATGGATCAAGAGTACCTATGATCTTGAGATAGCACTTGAATGATCTATATATGACATTGTCCCAATTAGAGTTGCATACTAAAAGGGTTTGGATAGATTTAGATTTGCTGTTTAACTCGCGTTTATTAATATCCAATACTGTATATATCCACTATTATATATATATATATATATATATATATATGATTCTCGTAAGTTACCACAAGGTTTACAACACCAAAAACTATGTTGGTTGATCCACTAAAATAATAATAACTAAACTATTGGATGTGCATTATTATAATTATTGTTGTTGCATGTGAGTGTATGTAGCTTGTGGTATCAGCACATGTTTGTGGTATTTCACATTACTCCGTGAGAAATCTTTTTCAACTGCCAAATATTTCAAAAGGATGGATTAACTTGGTATATGACTTGGGAGACGATTGGCTAGGATTCGGTAGTGATGTAGTATTGCTGATTATATGATGACAGATGTACTTAGAGATTTAGACTCCATTATCTTATGTGTATGGTTATGGTAGTTCTGTGTTGATCTTAGTACCTATGTTCCTGCTGATTTATACTCCATTATCTTATGTGTATGGTTTAGTATGTATTGATGTTAGAGTAAAGACTCAAATAAACCACTTCATAATGTATATGCTTGGATATTACCAACTGTGTCGTATTTGTGGTTATTGCAAGTAAATTTGGTTATTTTTAGACAAGTTCGGATGACACACGTGGCAGGTATTCTGGGATTTTACACGATGAGTACACGGGCGCTCATCTCTTCAATATCCATACCAGATAAAATTTCATTCTCTTAGAGAATAGAACCCGCCTATTTATGATGAGTATAATAAATACCAAGCAAACTAAAAAAATTATGATGGACCAAACGCGTAGTGTAATATCGAATAAATATATTTTTTTTTTCCCCCCATAAAGATATGGTATAAACGCTTTGTTTAAAAAATTAAAGAGAGAGAGATGGCTATATTACGAAGATCATACTTTAATGCTCAGAATATAAAATATGCAGATGGATGAAATCATTATTGAATTACACTGTGGCATATGTCAAAAGTTGAATGACAGAACTGTTAAAGAGTGTCAACTTCCGGGTTCAGCTTGATTTATTTCAACAGGATCAAGGAAAAAGACTGTGCCTGAAATAATAATAATGTAACCCTAAGAGAGCGACGGAGAAATTTCGTTGGTGCTTTTCTGAGACAGACAATCCAACAACGAGGACAATGGCCTCCAATAATAAACTAAACAACATGCATGTTGCTGTGTGCTGACTATGAACACCGTAAGAGAGTGACTTATGGATAATGAAGTCCCCTTCCCCCTGCAATAATAATGAAAATCCTTAGGATGGTCTAGTCTTGATCCGATCGATTCCAACGTTAATTTAATCTCAATAATGGTGCGATGGCTTAAGCTTATGTAACATTATAAACAAGTCATACCGAAATAATATAATGCTAAAATTTAATTTGGGTCCGACTTGTCTTATCTCGAGTCCAACTTGATGGAGATAAAAATTTTGAACTCATGCTCTACTAAAAATTACCCAATAAGTCCAAGTTCAATTTAGATAAAACTTCTTTGAAAATTAAATTATCTAAAAAATATCATAATTAAAATAATAATATAATAGTATAGATAAAAATTTATAAACTTATCTTGAATTTGATTATATTAATAGTTAAATTATCAACTAGCTGTAGTTTAAAAACTTAAACTCAATTCGACTAACTTTATCAAATCATACTTAAATAAATATCTAATCGATCTCTGATGATGATGGTATCGCTATGCTTATTTTTCCTGTTTTTCAGAGAAAATAATATAATACTGGAAAACATTTTAAACGCGATGTTTGGCATTATGGAAAATACAGTTTAAGTCTCGTCACATCACATTTGAATGCTACTTATATTCACATGTATGTAGCATTATATACATACATTACATATATAAATACAATCGTCGGGGACATGACAAAATGACGTTTGACTGATAATTGACATAAGAAAGGAAGGACCCATTCATAAATAAATGCATGAAAACTATGTCTTGTATATTTCCGGAGACATATATATATTCTTCTATGATATTCTTTTATCATACGACAAATATAGATGACCGCCAAAAATGTTTGCTTTTTAGTCAACAAAAGGAAAAGGATTTCATCCAATATAGCACACTAGACAAACGAAAACTAGCCCCCTAGGGTTCTAGCGAGTAAAATATCTATAGGAGACATACAAGGTACATTGAAAAAAAGATACAAATGAAATGAAAGCCATTAGATGGGTCATGAATAAATCTAAAATTGTTTACAAGATTAGACGCAACGAAGACTTTTGGTTGCACCGATTTTAACTTGTCGATTAAATTTTCCCTATGTTAAGCTAGCCAAACTCTTTTCATTGAGTCGTGTAGATTATAACTTTAAATACCCAAGCCTTTAGATTTAGAGCTTGCAGGATTCATGTGATATCCTTAAAGTAATTGTTAGCCACCCTTCATATTAGGATGGTCGAACAATAGCCTATCAATAATGTAGATCGCTACCCATGAGCCCAATTGATGAACTCCCCCCCCCCCCCCCAGATAGAATGCAAATACTTCTAACATCTTGGGATTGTTGGAAAATAATCGATAAGAGTTTTGGATTTTTTATTTTTTGAGATTTTTGTTTGTTTTTTCTGTAATTAATTAATTTAATTATTCATTATACATTATTTTAATTAAATCTATTCAATAATATCATTTTATTAGATTAACTATTTCGAACTAGATAGAAATCAATACAATGTCACATATGACATTAAAGCAAAAAAAAAAAAAAAAAAATACAGATCACTTATTCATTAAGAAAACACACACATACATACACACAGTGAGTTTGGTTGTTTGTAAAAACCCCAAAGGTCGAAACACGTCGCTTTCTCTCACTCTCCTTTTTTTAGGTTTTCTGAAAAAAATGTAAAATTTAAAAGTGTAAGCATTTATAAAGAAAACATGGGTAAACATGGGATATTGATGCTAATATATGTGGAAGATATATATTCCTTTTTAAGTGACGTAAGTTTGCTTCTATCACATAAAATTGATAAGCAAAAGGGACCATATATTCTCATGCATGCATCTACGTATTTTTAACGATAGATATGACATGGGAGTACTTCGACTCTATTGTGACTTTTGCATTGTGATGATCCCAGGACTGGTCTATTCATCAAAATTTGGGGTGTTTATTTATTCCATCAATATATTTGTCAAATCTTTAAATAAGAAAATATTCTTTAGGGAAATTCTATTTGAGTTTTCAAATTAGTTTAACCATATTTATATGATGATTAATACGTCAAGTGTACCCAAGTTAAAATATTATATTCCGTTTCATATTTTTGGAATTGTATGCTATTATATGTATTTTTTTGCATTTTTTTTTTCATTTATATCACAGTATTTGATTTTAGACAATTTTTTTTTCCCTTCTATTTCTAAAGAGAATTATTGAAAACAGAAAAACATAGTCCATTTTGATATCATCCTAAAGCTAGCAGGATCTTTGTTCTCTCTCTCTCTCTCTCTCTCTGTCTTGAGTTTAAAGAACCCCCCAGAATCATATATGGCTGGCTATTCTATTCTATTTGTCGGCTTTATTATTCAATGAATGTGTGGTAACTTTAGAAAATAGGCCAAAACATGAATAAAAGGGCTTATCTACTAATGGCTTTAAAAGAATTTAACTGTGTTATTCGATGAATGTCTAAGTGGATATTTTATCATGTCGTGGAGTAATTATTCCCATCATGAAGTCCAACTAAATACATTAATCTTCCCCATTTCCGTTATATTAATTTTCGTTGATTTCCCATTCAAATATCGCTTTGTTTAATTAATGATTATATTAAGAAAAAAAAAACAATATCATTATAATATTACATGGTAATTTAAAATTTTAGATAATTTGAAGATTCATGAAAATGGAAAGGATTTATTTCTAGATGTATTCAATTCATAAATACAAAAAAAGGATGTCAAATGTAAGAACAAAAACTCGGGACATGGTGAAAAAAAAAAACATGTAAGTACCTAGATTATATATAAATACATTAGACGAATTCTACTTTACTTTTTTCCTTTAGATGGAGTGAAAGTGCGCATATAAGTTAAAAACAGTAAATCCATGTCTATTAGATTGAAAAATTTCTCTCTCTATCAAGGGTAGCTCGTCACATACATTGGATAGGATGATTAAGTGCCATGCCAGTCATACAAAAGACCCGAAATCCACGTGAAATGTCATATAACGGAGCGCTTGAAGGCGACGGCACAAGGGCACTTGGGTGGTTGTAGAGGCACATGTCCTTATGTCACCTCACACGTGGCCATCCCCAAAGCGACACCGCACATCAACACGTGTGGCCCCTTTCCTTACAGTGACTTTTGACTGCCCCTGAGACCCCACCCACACGTGAGGCATATCTTCTCTGCTTCCTCGCTAGGCCCTATGTTGTTTGGCCCATTCAGTCCCTTCTTTGGGCCTCTTCCACTTCGGGCCCATCAATTGCCCTGAAACAGGAATGTATTACAGCTATTTTTGGCTATAATATCTAATATGATCTTTTTTTTTTTTTTTTAATGCCGCTAGAGAAAATGAAAAAATATTTTTAACATGACAATCGATCGTATTAAGTAAACAGATTGCTTTCTGAGCTTTATATCCTTTTAAATATCTCTAATGTATAAAATTTTAACTTTCAGCCTCAGTTTCTTATTCATTTAATTTTGCCACACCAATTTTCGATCATCCCATTTTTAAGGGAAACGCTTTTACAGTAAATACACCAGTTATCGTTCTATTGCACAGTAATATTCATCATCTTACTTGAATCAAAACTTTTTTTTTTTTCATAATATCTCTCATCACATTACTTAAATCTTTATTTTTTAAAAAAAGAAAAACACACACACACATCACGAGCGCGTTGTCCCACCAATTATTATGAATTCATCATCAGCTTTAGATATTTAGCAAATTTAACTTCCCATCGTCAACTCCTAAACTGTTAGTACATCGCTTTAGTCTGTCACCGAGCGAAATCAAATCATTTACGGTCTGAAACCAAACCACTATCTATATTTTAGTGAAATCATAGCTTTCCTGTATATTTGAGTTCTAGAAATTGTTGTTTCAAAGACATAATAAGTGTATGTCGTTTTCATGTAAAGCAAAATACCATACGGAATTTATGACAATTGGAATATTTTTCTCCTCTATCCCTTTTTTTTTTTTTAATGATAAAATTTTCATAATTTGACTTGCTACAGCACCTGCATATTAATTTGTCGGTAGGGGACAATTTTGCATAAAGAATGGAAATTGCCTGTAATATAATAGCCCACTAAATCCATATGGTTTAGATATGCAGACTTAGAGGGTTGGTGTGAATCTGAAAAAGTAGATAAAGACTGCGACTATGCAATGTATAATTCAACAATAGGTCAAAAAAACCATTATACACAGTATATTTATATCCTTATATATCATATAAAATAATGTATTAGTATGGCGACAAAAATACCCAACAGTCCATCTGAACTTTATTAGGGTTGTCATGATCATAAATGTCTTTCTCTTGGGGCATTTGAAGAAATATTTCTATTTTTCTTCGACCTATTGTTTTATTGACGTGTGTACGTTTACTCCTAAGTTTAAATAGAGGATAAGGATTACAACAGGTTATACTTATATAAAAATGATGCATGCTTAGCTATAAGTGTAAATAGAGGGAGCACTTATGATAACACAGTTATAATAGAGAAGTACCAATATTCTTGATATGCAACACATGTATAATAAATAAAATTTATTCTCAATTCATAAAAGAACTTACAATTTTTTCACTTGCACTTGAAAGTAAACCTTCATTATTTTATGATTGTCCGTTTTAATTTTGTCATGATTGCGTTTTGGAATAAGGACGACATTTCATGTTTGGTTACAAAAGCAATGTTGATAACATTAACACGACATGACACTCTTCAATGCCTAAGTTTCTGACTACATAACTACAGCATTCAGGGAAATTAATTGAATAATATTGGTAGTGGCTTCGACTATGTTTCATTATTATAATGTTGGGTGTGCGAAGGATTTCATGTCCATTGTCTTCGTGACATCGAGCATTGTTGAAATTTATAAAAGCTTCGGTCAATGACTACATAATACAATTAAATAAATAAATGATAAGGTCATTGGTGCTGAGGATTGACCCTGGAAAACATGCCCCTAACTTATAGACATATGCGGGGACAATTATAAACCATAAATGGTATCGTTTATATATAAATTAAGCTTGAAAGCTTTTAAAACATACTTTTATTTCCACGTAATCCATAATACATATATATATATATATATAAGTAAAGTTTCAAATCATTGATGAAGCTCTAAAATCGGGAGTCCAAATAGTAAAAGCTTTTTACATTAATTTGGACATTATATGTATATTTTAAAGTTATAAATAGATGAAAGGAGGTTATATTCAAGGGTTGAACTAAATCTAGACCGAATAGGTTCGAGAAAATACTTTCAACTTACCCTATATATTTTATTGCATACTTATAGAGTAGGAATTATTAAGAATTTAGCAACCCGAACCACTGTTCAGTATGATAGAAAAAGTGTTGCCTCTTATATCCACCAACCAGTTGGCCAATATAACGACTAACAAAAGAAAAAAAAAAAGAAAGGAAAAGTAAAGTAAAGAAAAATTATTCTCAAAGAAAGCTTCCGTCATCATCTATTAATATATATATATATATATATATATTTATTGTCACTAACAAGTCAAACATCAGAAGAAGATAACATTCTTCTTCTTCTTCTTTAGAGAAGTTGGATTATCAAAGAAATACTCTTTCAATCAAGAAAGCTACGGATGTGTTTTTTAGTTACCGGGTATAATTGAACCAGCAACCTTTTGTTATATATGAATTGCATCGGGAGATATCATTCTTCTTCTCCTTCTTTCGAGAAGTTGGATTATCAAAGAAATACTCTTTTCAGTCAAGAAAGCTACGGATGTGTTTTTTAGTTACACGGTATAATTAAAACAGCGACCTTTTGTTACATGAATTGCATGGTGAGATATTGAATTATCGAGAAAATTATATATGAGAGGATTAATGTTTAATATCAAGTTTAAATTAATAGATTATTATATTTTTAAGCAGTTAAAATAAAAATCAACATCACAGTGAGTAATTCAAATAGAAATTGAACTTTCAAGCCGTTAAAATCACTTATTATAATATTGATAATTTATTTTAACAATTTAAAATTTCGTTTCTCTATTTGAATTTATTGAAAGTTTAATTCTCTATTTAAATTTGACATCGAATATTGATCCTCTTATCTATAATTCTCTCATAAAATATTTTGTAATAGATTGCAAAGAAGTTAAGTAATTGGATATCTTATCCGATAGTGATTTTTCTGCCATTTTATCATTATGTATATCAATTATCCTATATAAAACTATGCAATGATTAAATCTAGTTTACACCATGTAAGACACTTGATTAAAAATAAAAATAAAAAATAAAAAAAATAAAAAAACGAAGATAGCACCAGACTTGCATAGGCGCATTGGCAGCCTGGAGTGCTAAGTACGTTTTTTTAAAAATAAAAAACACTGCTATGTGTATTAAAGGCCACGTTTAGTAACGCTTTATAAGTTATAGGAGTTTAACCCTGTCGAACGGAAAAAGATTTATTCATTTATATATCAATTATTATGTATATATGATATATAAATATTAATATAATTTTGATAAATAAAGTGAATATTAGATATAGGTTTTAAATTCTACCATTTTCAATATGATACGTAAAAAAAAAAAAAAAAAAGAGAGAGAGAGAATTGATATTTACATATTAAATCTACTTTTCCCGCTCGAGTTCCTTATTATACCAGGAAATACAATAATTCAGATCGCAGCAGAATAATTAATTCTAATGCTATTCTGATGTCCCCCCTTATTTGCATTTTGTTTTCCTTTTCGGTACCTTTATTGGTTTTATAACGAATATGTTGCAAATATTCCTCTATGCAAAGACGACCGTAAATGTCAGAAATTTCATTTGGATCAGCTATTGTCTGTTGAGCTGTTAATGTCGAAAGGACAAGTCACACAACAAAAAAGTCTTCAAAATTTGACGGCCATTAAACTTCTTGATCTCGTACGCAAAAGGTTCCGTATTCCATTCCCAACGAGCTAATTCACAAGCATTAAAAATGCCATGGGATGATGTTAACGAGGGATTTGATCATCCATTTCTTGTCATAAAGTAGGAATAATCGTGAGGCATTTAAAAACCGATTCTAATGGAACAGCCGATCCATGAGACAATTGTGATAAACGAAAGAATCTCTACATTCTACTTGATAATAGAGATAGAAACATCATTCTCATTGTATACCATGAAATGACATACAGCATGTTTTCTTTCATTTTATAAAAATTATCTATTATCATCATCTAGCCAACAAGAATATTAACTACTCCTCAGAATCTTGCAATTTTTTCCACGTTTATCTCTCCTACATTGACAATTTATCTGCCAAAAGTCTTGGACAAAGATTTTGATGTTATAGATGCCGTGATGATAAGTGGTCTAAGAACATTTTTTGGGAAGAAAACTACGAATTTGGATTATGCTTTTCTTGTACAAGAGTTGTACCATTTAATGTTTGAAAGTGATAACTTAGAGCAAATATTATTTGGCAAATTTTAAATCCAAGAGTTGTGGTCTCTCCTACACTTGGTGATAACCTCCCCCAGACAAAAAGGAAACTTTTTGTCATTATAGGAAAAGGTTGTCTAAATTTTAATATTTTGTTGGAAAGCTGCATTGTAAGTTGTAACCAACTAAAGGATTATCTATCTATTATATTAAATGAGGTTGGATTATATATATATATATATATATATATATAGGGGGATAGTAATGCAATAATTGGATGTAAGTTATAATAGTAAAGAAGTAAGAGGAAAACTACATCTAGATAGCTATTCATGAATTCAGCCTAAAAGTAGCAAAATAATATTTATGGATATCGTGCTAAATAAATTGATTTTGATTGATGACTTTATAATTAATACCTGAGAAAGGTAAAGGTTTATAATTGATTTGGAAAATAATAGAATTAAAGTTCTTCTTAGTCACATGGGTCAAACGTGTTTAGAATTGTCCTAGATTTTGCATTTCTTCTAATCAAATATTATCATAAATGAAATATTATTAATGGTTTAATACTTTTTATTTTTTTCTACTTATACATGACAACATATAATTGAGCAAATGATGGAATGAAAGGCCATTTGCGATAAAAAGCAAGCGCTATGCAAGTGGCAATGCTAGTATTTTATATTTACGTGAGATCACATATTGAAAAAAGGAAAAAATAAATCTTGGTAAGTTTGCGTACTAAAAGTTTATCAAGTCTAGATAACCTTTTTCTAATAAATACTTCTTTCATCATTTGAATGTTTTTCCTTCTTTGCATATGATATTGGTTAAAAAATGAAAAGAAAATAAATAACTTGTTCATCCATGCTTTTATACAAAGTATATTATTGTACTTTATTTCATGATAAAAATATATATATATATTTTTACCTTTCCTATATCAAATTTTAAGCTTTATTTTAAGAAAAAAGCTTAAGGAAATCACAAAAACGAAACATAAGGGTATCCTATGGCTCATTGGGCTGCTCATTCGGCCCAGCCAGCCAACTACAATAGCAAGCAGATTGTGCCTTTCGGTCCATGATCTTGATTTCCATATTAGCCAGACCAAAAAAAAACAACTTTTATAGTCTCGTTCACAGGACCGATTTAACTCTTTATCTCACCATTTATTTAATATTTATTAGGTTTGGACGGTTAAAGATATAATCAGTTTAATAATTTAAATCTAACGAATATAAAATCAAAAGTGGAATAAAAAGCAATATTGATCATGTAGAAAATATAGAAGGGATTGAAAAAAACTCATAAAAAATACTAAGGTTCTCAATAGAGTTGCGGATCGGATTCTTGATAGTTTGTTGTATTGATATCTCTATATTGTGTTGAGTTCATAACAAGTAAGATGAAATTGAATATAAATAAGAAATTATTAAGTTACAAAATAAACGTGTTTACGTATATGATAATCTTGTCTTCATATTGTGTGTCATGCTTTCTACTCCATAATGTGTTTTTAATCATGTCATATTTGTATTATTTTATCATGGCAGTAATTATCAGTCCTAATTGTCTGTATAATTACGTATATCTATGGAGCGTAGAAAAATTATTATTAGAGATCGTGCTCTTTGGGGGTCTTGTTATAAAAATATGGTTAACTTTTTTGAATGATCAAATAATTTTAACAAAAAGGTTTCGAGCTTCACCTTGAGCTACCCCTTTGGTCTGGAACTATTAGAGATCTATGTACTATAGATTTTTTTTTTATTTTTTGGGTAACCTGAAGAGAGAAGTCGATGACCAAAAGGATTCGAGCCTCACCTTGAGTCAACGCAATCCTTTTTCCCCTAAAAGAGTCTGGAACTAATACCAGCACTTATGTTTATTGGATTTGGAGATTTTAACACTTACTACATAAACTTGTATTGTAATATATATTGTCATTTGGCAGCATTGTGTTATTTTCAACCCTAACTATGTCCAAAAATATCGTCTATTAAATCCCTTCCAGCCCAAATCCTCTCAATGCTGAACAAGTTGTAGCAAGATTTGCAAGTTTTAAATATTTGTTAAGGGCACCGGCCTTTTTCAATTGACACGAGAAGCCCAAAATTTCAGCCCAAAGTAGTAGTTCCTGGGCTTCAAAATTTTTTGAGTTTGGTTTGGTAATTCTTCCTAAGAAACTGGTTTCCAACAAGGCAACAAGTGTTATAGTTAAACCAGCTTCTCTTCCATGCTAACATTTAACATTAAAGTTGTTTCATACGAGTACTACTTTACATGTAATTCATGTTTATGTTTAGTGATAGATAAAATCAAATAAATCACATGAATATCGTCTCTTACATTATGTTTGGAAAAAGGATAAGGAGAAAGGAAAGAATTGGGGAGGAAAGAATTAGGGGGGGGGGGGGGGGGGGGGGGGGGGGGGGGGGGGGTTTCTATTTGGTTTAACGGGAAAAAATAAGAGAGGAAGGAAAGGGGGAGGATTTGTCTCTTGGGTTCCTCACATTTTCTTTCCCAACTAAAATGAAGAGAATGAGAAGGTAAATAGAAAAAAGGAATTGATTTACCTACTTATCTTTTTTTTTTATATATCTTTTCTTGCTAGTTATTTTTTTTAGGGTATAGTGGTGATTTTAATTTATCTCTTATTTTATCTTTAACAATGATTACTATTTCCCTCTTTTCCTTCATTCCATTAACCAAACACAATGAAAAGAATTAAATATTCCTTAATTTCTTATTCACGTATTATTTTGCTCCACTATCCTTCCCTCCTAATTCTTTTTCTCTTCCCAAACATGGTGTTAATGGGACGGATCAAGTTCTTTTTTCTTATCCTAAAGTTGAAATATCTATATTATTAAAGTCTTTTGGAGCTTAAGTAATCATCACCCTTAAAATTACTCGTTTAGTCTCTATTTAATATTATTTAATAAAAAACTAACAATACAATAAATTATTAAAATTATAAAGAATTAATAAATTTATCTATCTACTCTTCTTTTTCTATCCTTACACATTTTTCTACCACATTCCCACTCTTTTTCCTACTTTCCTACTCTCTCTCTCTCACTTTTGCTATTAACTACACCCGGCAAGGAAAAAAGGAAATGTAAAGTACCTATTGTAATAATATTCTCCATTCGACATATAAGAAAGCAATTCTATATGCGGGCTCTAATATTTCTAATTTTTTTTTTTTTATGTAAGCTTTCTATATATCATACCACCAACAAAAGGTGTTAGTAAAGAAAAGTATAGTAAGCTCAATATATATAAAAAAACACTCTTCAAAAAAAAATTGACTAGTATTTAAACCTCATAAAAAGCATGAAATTAGTTTAGAAAATTCATGCCAACAAAACTCTCCTACAAAATCTAAAAAATCTCATGCCATCATATAGTCCCTCATAACGACCTATGGATTTGGTATACTAGGAGAATTCATAATAAAATCTCTGAAACCTATTTATAATTGAAATATAAATCAAGCTAATAAAATAGGAAACGAACACGAAAGTGAAAACAAAAGATGAAAGTACAAGTACAAGCATGGATGACAAGAAGCAGCCTTTCAATGAGAGCAAGAGACCAACGGGAAAAAGCATATGAAAATTCTACGCAACACTCTGCAAAATTCATTAACTAGAAAGGCAATAAGTTTCGGTAAAACCTAGAGGAAAACTATAAAGTTCCACCCATATAATTTTTTTTTTTTAAATTTTAATCATCATCGTCAACATTACAATAACGAAGCCAGTAAAAAATGAAACTAGAAGAAGAAAAGGAAAAAAAACCGAAAAACCGCAAATTGTCATTAAAAGCCACTAAAAAATGAAACTAGAAGAAGAAAAGGAAAAAAAACCGAAAAACCGCAAATTGTCATTAAAAGCCACTAAAAAATGAAACTAGAAGAAGAAAAGGAAAAAACTGAAAAACCGCAAATTGTCATTAAAGTCATATTTCTATCTCCACTCCAAACAGTTACTTTACGAGGAGTGCTAAAATTATTGTAGATCCACTTTTTTTTTTTTTTTTTTACTTAACTAATTAGATCATGTGACAATGCCTAGTCACAAGGACCAGGTAATCCAATTTATATTTTGGATTATTTAAGAGAATTGATTTGATAAGATTCAAAATAGAGATCACCTTGAAGAGATCCATTTGCCTTCAAACTTTTTTATGTTAATTGATATAGTTAAATGAAGTTACTAGACCTAGGCCCATAGCAAACTTATCAAGTTAACCCTACTATGAGTATACTTCATTTCCCTCATTAATCGTCGAGGTGATCTAATAGATATTATTAGGCTTCAGAGCTTATAAATATTTAGTTATTCCTTCTCATAACACAACTCTAAAGATTAGAGAAACAGTATTCCATTATAAAAACTTTACTTTTTAAGATCAAATTAGCAATTCAAGCAGATATCAATCTCAATTAGTCATAAACCAAAAAGTCAATACTTGACGTTTCATATGATCCTTATCTTTAAATCATGCATTCAAGACACATCCCACATTATAATTAAATGTCATCTTTGTATCACTATTCTAAGATTACATATAGAGCAAGACTTGAGCAACACCTGCCTAACCACTTTAGTCGAAATCCTTACATTTATGCTTTTTCCTCTAAAAGCCCTTCTCTTTAACCAGGTTAAAAAGGGAGTAAGGAAGGGTAGGGTTTATGAAAGAAAGCTTCTCTACATGCATAGGAGAGATACAAAACATTCCATCCATCAATTGAACAATCCTCAGAAAAAACAAAAAATTAGTTCTTAAAGTTTGTTTAAGTTGGTATTAGTAATAATTTTTAGGTGTTTTAGCAAACCGTATATTTTTTTTCTATGTATTTAGTGGTAATTTTGCTTTTAATGTTCCTTATATGATCAAAAAACTTTTTAAAGTTTTTATCAGTCGTTTAATTTTGGTATCAACATGTGAAATCTTTATGTTTGGATACTCTAAAAATTTACCCTTTATATGCAAATTTTTTTTCAATCAACCTTGAATTTTGGAATAGTTCTTTTTAGATCTTTAAATATCTAGAAGAGTTATTGGTTAATAGAACATTTTTAATGTTATCAATTTGTTAGAAAATGACATTACAAAAGTGATTGCTTGAAGATGTAGTATTATTATGCCTTAAAAAGGAAAAAAGATTCAATAATACTTATATATCATGTGAATCAATGAATGATATATAAGTACTTATAATATTTTAACAAATATTAGCAAAATAATATATTTTTTTAAATATTAATTATATTTTTACATATAAAAAATTTATTAACATTTACAAGCTACTTTTCAGTGCCTAAAACGTTCCAAGTGTATAAAGTGCAGCTTGGACCTAAAATTTTCATGTTAGCAAATGAAGAAATTAACCGTTGTGTCAATGTTCATCTTCTCACTTCTGTTATTTTATCTTAGAAAAAGCTAAATGCCTTTGTCCTTGCAATTGGAGAAGTGACATATATTGGAGTAGTTTTGAGATAAGATACTATCATTATTAGGACTTTGGTTTACTTCCATCAAGAAATGTGGGAGCATTTTTTGTTCATTGCTTGGCATATAATCTGCTAATTATATTGGCACGATATGTTTGATCTTACCCAATGTGGTTGAACTTCTTTTAATGACTTTCATTCCTTCGGTAAATTGTCATCCCAAATATGTACGAGAAGTTCATGGAGATCCATTAATTTGCTGAGGTGGAATAAGTATAAATACCAATGTTATTCCCAAGCAAGAAATGAACAATTGTTCACTTTTGAGGGGAAAAAAATAGGTTTAATAGAGTAATATGGAGCGAATTTGGCATGATTATATGAGATATTCAAATGATTCGGGCAGGATCAGCCGTCCAAACCCATGGACCCAATGGATCTAATCACATGTCTGCTGACATTTAATTCTTCTTCTTTTTTTTTATAAAAAAAAAAAAAAAAACAAAAGATTGAGACAAATCAAGTCTTGCCTATCACCTTCTGCATGACATTAAAAAAAAAAAAAAAAAAAACAACAACAACAACAACACAGGCAGACTTAAACATGGTCCATCCTCTCATTCAACGCAAATACATGCCCACATGTGCATGCGTACCTAGTTTTGTACAAACACAAGTATACACATTTAAAGTATTTATTATAGCTTATGAATTATCATAAATCTGAATTTGACATAATGTTAATCGGGGAAATGCTTCAATAGTGAATACAATTTCTTGTTTTAGATTTCACATCCTCGTCTACAAATAGCTAATTTTATGTCTGAGACCATGCTGGGAGAATAGCTCTGTCCATACTACGCCCATTGTCAGCAAAATTTACGAAACATCTGACTATAAATTCTCCGATTGAATGTATAATATGTCAACATTTGGATACAGTACTTCACCATGTGCGCAGCATGTGAGCAAATGCATGCAATTTCCCAGTGCTCAGTCCACAGGTCCCAATAGGCAATGACATGGTTCCTTAATTATGCCCTTTTGTCATGCCACAAAACAAACTGTAGATTCGTTATTATGCTCTTAAACAATCTCATTCTATAGATCCAATACGGGGAAATAGATTCTGATCCTCTCCTTCACTGGAAAAAAAAAAAAAAAGGAAAGAAAGAAAGAAACTTGATAGAAATTAGCCGATGGAAAAAGAAGATATGGTTTTGAACAAAATGATTCTCTTCATTTAATTTCTCTTAATTTTTTTTATTTATATTAAGATATCACCATGTGTAACTAATTATTGTGATTGCAAGGAAGAATATAAAGTAATGATGATATTTTGATGTCTTCTAAGAATTTTAGGTGATATCAAATATTGATGGGTAAATTGAGGGAGGAAAAATTGAGAATTTAAACAGAGTGAATTGCACAGAAAAAAAAAAAAAAAAAGAATCGCACGTTTTCCTGGCGCATGCACGAGATATCATAATCGCTAGAATGCATGGATTACCCTTGATGAAAGTAAATAATGATTAATGATGAGGTTTATTTGACTTAACGATGACACATCCTTTCATTTGTAGCAGATAAAATGCTTAGGAACCAGACATTTAACACTCCTAATCATTTTCTTAAATTAAGAAATTACCGAAACAAGGTTGAACTGACATTGTTGGTCAGAAACATGAAGATTAGGCAACGTTTTATTATTTTGCTGAAGAATTTACGTGAAGATCACATGCTACACTTAAGCTAGTCCACCTGACCTATGACTTAAATTGGCAGGTTAAAAATCTTTGATACACATTTTGAGGCAGTGCAGAATCCAATGTCAGTTGTGTATCATAGGTTCATACAAGTACTTAGGAGAAATTATATTTGTTTTTTGTTTTTAGTAAAATAACAAATATCTACCTGCTATGCCTATGTGCAAAAAATTAAATTGTATCATAATCATTAAAATATAGGAATGTTAAGGAAAAGTTAAGTAAGTATAAATTAGTTATATGAAAAATTAAATATTTAATAAATTACATTCGAAATTATTTTAATAAAAATATAGATACAGCAATCACCTATTGATAGAATTCGTTCATATTTCATGATTATTCTAAGTCTAAATCACCAATTTATGTGATAATAATTAAAAATTGTAAATGATACATCACAAAGTACTCCACAATTAATTCAAATATACCTCAAGCAATGGTATAATAAGTAATTTAATCTAAAAATCAGTAAGCTCATTTAGCTTATAGAGATTAAAAAAAAAAAAGGTATATATTCCTCAAGATTAAATTTAAAATATTGAAAATTAAGGAAAGAATTTTACACGTCCAATTGCATTCCTATTTAAAATGAGCTCAAGATTTGATATATTATTATCATAATTATAACCTGGTTATATACGAGACAAATTGTTAAAGAACTTACATGTAAAAGCTACTAAAACTTAATGAGCACAGATAAAAGATATCATCTAGTCAATAGTCACACTAAGCAAAAGATTGAAGTACCCGTTTACACAAAAGATGAAAACAAAGTTTGCTAATCATATACAAGACGAAAATGTTGAGGTATCTAATTTTGATTGGCTATAAAGTTTAAATGAGATGTAGTTAAGTTGGTTAAGAATGGTTATATTAATATAAATAGCCGGTAATTTAGAGCGTGAGTTAGTTAAGGTGAAAAATGAATGAAGCATAGTGCATGTAAGTGTGTTGTATACTGTGTGTGAGCATACAATGCGTAAAAGTGCGAAATTACGGTGAGTGTATATGTATAACAGACATTAATAATAGTATGAAAAGTTTGAGTTCGATAAATTAAAAATTATTGTAATAAATTAAACTTTAAAACAAAGTTGAAACAGTGCTAAGAGATTATCCCTACTTTAATATGATTCCATTCAATTGCCGATCTGCTTCCTAAACGACAATTGGATTTAGCACAATCACTTTGCGATTGTTGTTTACCCTATGGTACGCGCATCTTTCTTATCATTCGGCCAAATAAACTAATAAATACTTTAGGAATATCATATGCAGGCCTCGTATTTTTTAATAGGACAAATCATTACCATCTTTAAAATTGTCCAATTTCTCTTACTCAACGAATATAACCTTAAATCGGCAAAAGAGAATAAAATATACTCTGTGTCCCCTTTGCGAATTCGCCTCAAAGCTCTGTAATCTCTCTCTCTCTCTCTCTGCTTCTAACATTTTCTTTTTTCTTTTTTCTTTTTTTTTTTTGGATACCTCCTCCTTTTTGCTCATACAACCTATCACACTCAACAGATGAACTACTAAATTACTTCTTTACCCTCCACTTCAGTTCCAATTTTATAAATTAATAATTAATCATTATGCTGACTTCTGGTCTGCTATTGACCACACCATTTCATCCTCTTGCAATTTTATTTTAGGAGTAAATTACAATGTGTCCCTAAAAATAGTTTTCAGTCATAGATCGATTCAGAATTTTTAAAATACCACATCCACACTCCCCGAAAAATATTACCACCATAAAACTTTTTATCTAATTGAATGTCAAGTCATTCTTCTATACCGTTATACAGATATAATTACTTTTTCTGCATCGGTTAATCATTTGAGTTGAATGTTTTCTTATTTCAGTTAACACTTCATTAATCAATACTGATCAAATCAAATGATAAATTTACTAATACAAAGATTGGCTTGGCAGTGTCTGGAAGAAAGAAATTCTAGTGTTAATATCTTTTAATGAGTATAAGCACTGTATCGTATTTTCAGAATTTGAAGACTTCATGTAATTTCAATGTTGTTAAAAAATGTTGCTGTAATTTTAACTTAATTTTAATTTCATCCATCTAATCACTTAAATAGCAAGAAAAATTTTTAAATAATAATTTCTACAATTACCTTATAATTTTGGATTTTTCTATAATTTTATTATTATTTTTTAAATGATCGGTCTTACTCTCTATTCACTGTTGATTTTTTTTTTTAATCTAAACTATTAAACTAATTATAAATTTAACGATTCAAATTTCTATCTATTTATACATAAAATACAGAACATAAATACGTTTGAACCGACCAATATATTTACATGCATGAGCTCTTATGAATGAAGTAGGTCTTTAATTAAATGCAATATAAGATAATTTATTGGTGATATGATTCAAATATATATGTAGTGGAACTAGGACAATGGAAGTGCATGGCTGTGGAGACACAAGCCGAACAGACGACCAGTGCACATTCATAATCATCCATGAATACATAGGCCCACAATTATAGAAAATTATTAAATGTTTGCTTGTGTTAACAGAAAAGCAAAAATATGTGAAAGAGATGATATCGTCGTTTTGTAAATCAAATCCATTGATATCCGGAGGAAGGACTTTCTTGAGGGGCCAAAAAATCTTCCCTCAAATCTTTCCTCTCCTTTTTTTTTTTTTTTTTTCTCCGCTTATTTTCTAAATTAGATTATTACTACTAAAAAATGTGAAAAAACGGGTAAAAGGGCGTGTCATTTTCACCCAAAATGTTTATTTATTGATTTCTGGGAATCATAGAACTAGAATTGCATCTACTAAAAAGAATATTATTTTTCAATCTACAAAAGATGTTTATTTACAAATAAATACAAGGATTCTCCATTGGCAAATTTATGGAAAGGATGTTGTGAAAAAGTTTTGAAAATAACTAGAATAATAACAACGAAAACCATGATTTAACTACGGTCTCTTGTTTGATGCATAAATGTGTCGAAATCTCAATACAATCTATTTCGCTTTTTATCTTAATCTTTTGCAGTAAGTAATCAAGCAGTGAACAACAACTACGGTTTTCGGTGAAAATTTCTTCAAATCCCAAATGAGTACTTCATCGTTTTTACTTGCAGCCTTGATGTGGATATGACTTTGTGTGTTTTTAGATCAATCAGGCTAGTCTAACATTGTATCATTGTATCAATTTAGGATATGTACAATTAGTACTATTTTAGTTGTCAAGGAATTGTTTAATGTTTATACTTTTGCCCTCTCCCAAGTCGATGATATAAGGACATCTGAAAATTTTGCGATAATAGAGAAAGAAAATTTAGAAGAGGATGTGATGAGCAACTCGAAGTTTGTAAAATCATTTTTGGAGGAATTCAGTAATTATGTTCTCAGTGATCTTACAGAAAAATCATCAAATTTGGTTGAGGATCTAACCAAAGAGACTTGAGATAATTAACTCGTCTAAACAAATGGATTACAAAGTGAAATTTTTAAGAATTATTTGACAAAATTATAATAGCAATCGATCAAATCATTGGTTGAACAAATATTAAAATGATTCATATTAACGATTCAATTTCAACCATTAAACCCCATGGTCATTTAACCTAACTTGATAAGAAGGAAAATCAATTTCGTTAACGATCCATGTTGATTCTCATAGGAAGCCACATTATGCAGAATTAAAGTTTATAAGGGGAAATTTATATTGTTCAATGTTTGTTGCATAAAAATTATTCCTACTACTATCATTTATGAAGTTATATTTCATTATTTATATTATATAATATCATTTTTGAATTGTTTTTATTTGCAAAGACCGAGTTATTTAAGTAAAATAGAATTACATTTAATAGATATATCATATTTTTCCTTTTTTAATACTAGTTATATATTTTACAGAAATGAAGATAAGAATTAAATCTTTTAATTCATGATAATGGCAAAATAGTCATCATGTCACATGAGCAGTGTGAGTGTCTTATTTATATATTAAAATGTTAAATGCATGCCAATAATTCTTTCCTAATATTTTATATTCATTTTACAGGAAGGTGTATTAATTAGGTAATTTTTTAGTTGTTTTCCATTTTTTTTGTATTTGTCCTTCTCTTGTAAATAGGAATACCCTACGTGCATTCAAAAAATTAGGTTAATTTAATAAAGTTTACTATTACTCATTTCTTGGAATGATTTTTTTTTTTTTTTATCTAAAAATTATACCTATCGCACATCCTTAGCATCAAAATCATCCAACTTAGCTTAATGAATGCAAATTTTTATTTCACCCAAGCTTGTTTTGCTGCACTAAAAAGCTACTATAATAATTATTTAGGTAGCTCCCATAATTACACAAACATTGTGATTGCAATGTTCCATGATGTTGAGTCACCATACGACGAAACAACAAAATATTTATATAAATTTCATGAAATCACACAAAACAACTAGTCACCCTTCAACAAATCCGATACAAACACCCATCTATTTATGTGATAGAAAACACGATCAATAATTACCCCTAATCACACCCTTTGACACAAATGGCCCCCACATTTTCCAACCCACCAAGGGCAAAAAAGTCATTTCACTTCCACTCACACTTTTTTAAACAGTCTTTCCAAATGACACTTTCCACACCACCTTCTCTCAGGACACTCTCATCAAAAACAGCTCAAAACCTTAAGCCACTTTCTCTCTCTAGAGAAAAGAAAACATGTCTTCCTTAAACACCAAATTTAGAATCTGCATTTTCATGTTAACATGTTTCACGATCCTCCTGCCATGTCCAGTACAGTCTCTCTCCTACACAATCCATGATCTCCTACGTTCAAAAGGCTTGCCAGCAGGGCTTTTACCTAAAGAGGTGAAGTCCTACACACTATCTGATTATGGAAGGCTAGAGGTGTACCTTGATGGACCGTGCTTAACGAAGTTTGAGAATAGGGTCTACTTCGATAGTGTTGTCAAGGCTAATCTTACGTATGGGAGCCTCATAGGTGTCGTAGGGCTTTCTCAAGAGGAACTGTTCCTATGGCTGCCTGTTAAGGACATCATAGTTGATGATCCGAATTCTGGGCTTATTTTGTTTGACATTGGCGTTGCTCATAAGCAGCTCTCTCTCTCTCTCTTCGAAGATCCACCCAACTGCAGACCACAAGGTAAACCTTTCCTTTCCTTTCCTTTCCTTCCCTTCCCTTCCCTTCCCTTCCCTTCCCTTCCCTTCTGCGCGGTTCTGCGCCCGTCCCTGAAGTTTCGCAACTCTTTTATCCTTAATTTTTAGTTTTATCGTTTATAATTCTCCCAATGTTAAACCGATTTTCCTTGGTAAAACCCTGTGTCCACCACCGTCCCTTTTTATGATAAAAAAGAGTGATAATTTTCTCTATGCCTTTTTTATTTTTATTTTTATTTTTTCCTTTTTAAATCTCATAGCCACTTGAAATTAACATGTTTAGTTATGTTGTTGTGTTAACAGTTGATTATGTGACCATTGAGATTGCTCCAGGGCTTAGTATGATATAGATTTCAGTGATTGGATAATGGACTAGATGGGAAATCAACATGATAGACTGGCCCAAACACCTTAGTCGGTTCCAATATGGTTCAAGTTGTCATTTGCTTATTTTACTCGTATGATTCAAGTTTCCTAACCTGCGTTAGAAAATGGGAAAAAATTAAGGTCTAAAAACAAGTCAAGGAACTTTCTCAATAAAATACAATTCGCTAGTGTACCAGTTTTGTATACATTATTAGTGGCCCGCCGGTCCATTTGCCCCTGAAACCAAACCGACCTTTTACATCTAATGTTTTACTAACTGTCATTTAATTAACCTAGAACTATGTAAATACTTAATTATCGAACTTCTTGTCATCAATATGGATCAAGATTAATAAATTATTAATAATGACATAATTGGCATGGGTTTGTCTTGTTTTGTGCAGGGGTGTTGATGAACCATGTGAGGAAGGAGAAAGGGTTTGGGTTTGAGGCATCATTGTGATGGAGAGAGAATGCCAACCTGTTTTGTGGATTGTCTTTTCCTTTCTGTAATAATGAAGAAATTTTCGGGTTACAGTAATATCATAATATATATATATATATATAAATGTGAGTAGAGATGTGATTAGAATTTTAGATGCTTGTAGGCTTAGGGATTGTAAAGAGAGATGTGATGTTTGGAATTAATCGGTGTCCTATGAACGAGCTGGAGATTCTGATTTTCCAACTTTAATTTTGTCCTTACAACTGCTTTTCTGAGAAGTTATTTGATTATGTGAATTAAAGCCAAGTATTTCAGTTATTATATATATATGTTGATATATAAAATTAGTCCAAATTTATTAAATAATAGACATATGTAGATACTTGTTAATTGCCATGGATTAAGTTTATAGATAGCGGGTATCATATACGTGACGTTAACACAGAAACAATTTTCGGCTGTCACTGGTTTTGAGGTCGTCTTGGAAATAATGACACATTAAAATTGGTAATTGTTGTATTTGCGATTTTCAATTATTTGGTTGATATGTAAAATTCAATTCGCTGTGACGGAAATTTTCATTTTCCTTAGTCGAAACCACGTGATTTTCCATATATATGATATTTCTTTCCGTAATTTATTATATAAAATGCAAATTTCGTGAAGAAATGATTTCCATTGTCTGTCTCTGATATATAGATGATCTCTAATATACCAGTTGACTATTGTTATGAAGAAAAAAGTGCATAATTAGAAATCCAACCTTTTTTCTTTTTCTTTTTTTTACTTTATACAAGAATTTCGAACTTATAGTAATGTACTCAATAAATTTTTACTTTCAAATTTATTACTTGACAACTTTTTATCTTTACACATATGCCTTTTTTACCGATGTGCATTTGCCTAAAGATTATAAATGCAATAAGTTTTGACATTTAATAATTTTGAACTTCAGTTATAAAATTTAATAAGGAAAATTCTATCAAGTTATGGTATTTAATAATTTCAAATTTTAAATATAAACTTAAACTTGATATTGAAAATTTTTAACATTATCCAAATTTTAAGTCCTTCAACTTTTAGTTTAGAAAATCTCTACTCAATCATCAAATTCTTGTGAATGTGCTTTCAATTAATTTTCCATTAATGTACATAAAATTCTATAGAAAATTTTAAAAGTCGGTGGGTTCCAAAAGAGAAACAACAAATCCCAGAAGATTAGTTTTCTCCATTTTCCAGCATATGTGGCATGTCACCGTTGAGGAAAAAAAAAATTGAAGGAAAAACCCTTTTAATGAAATGCCTCATCCACGAAAGTTTGAAAAATCGTGGTGATCATGTGATAAAAAGTTTTAACAAAATGGTTTTTCCTTTTTCTTTTTCTTTTTTTTTTCCTAAGGTTGCCGTGATAATAATTGTCTAGTGAAAAAAATGGATATCGTGATGTAAAAGTGTTTTGAGGTTATAGTCCAATGGTGATGGTGGCAAGATGCTGGTGATCATGGATGTAGGTTGGCGGTGATTGTAGCCGGGGATGTGAGTTGGTGGTAGTGCAATGGTGGTAACATGATTATGTGAGAGATGAGGGGCTCACGTAAATAATTACTTTCATGTTTTGATAGTCAAACTGCTTTTTACTGTCTTTGAATATCGTTACCACTAATAATGACATCGCATTGTTGAAGATTCGATCCGTATTTATTATTATGAATCACATAATATACATTATTGAAGATTCGACCAGTATTTATAGTTGTCAATCATATAACGAAGCTTTGAGTAAAAAAAAAAAAAATAGAAAAGAGAGAATAGGGCAAATAAAATTTCATGTGAAAAATTCCAATTAATTTGAGTAAAGAAATATAAGTAAAACTTTAAATAATTTGCAAATGCAACAATATTATACATAACTCTCACAACTAATTTAAAACAACGCTCCTATAATGAGCTTTTTAAATTTAAATAGCTTTATCTCAACTTTAACTCTATCTAATAGCTATAATTATATATGTATAATAATTGGTTTCGAATCGTGAACTAGTCTGACTCGACTTATGGGAGATCAAGCCGAATCGAATCAGTGGTTCATAAACCATCAGGCTGAGCTTGACTAACTGACCATTAAAAGTTGGCTCGATTGGTTCACCCTCTAAAATAGAGAGAAAAAGAAAGGAAGTTATTAGTCGGAAAAAAAATAATTGAATGATATTCATTAAGTTATAATATGTTAAAACTATCTTTTTTGTAATGGTGAAAGACAATTTTTTTAAAATAATATTATTAAACTAATGATAAATGATTAATTATAAATTAATTATATGTTAAATAATAAATTGAAAATTCAATTTAAGTTAATGTAAGTTTTTTTGTAAAATTTATCAAATGTTAAATATTTGAATATGAGAAAAAGATAAAATTTAAGAGGAAAAATCTAAAAAAGTTAGAGTCATATTAAGTCGAAAATTAATAAAAAAATTATAAATTATTGATGAATTAGTACATTTAAAAAAAAAAGAAAAGAAAAAAAAAAGAGGTCACGTTATTAGAATTTATTAATATATTTATAAAAAAATCAAATATTAAAAAAAAATCCAGGATTGTATTGACTTAAAACTATCTCTTCTCTAATAGGCCAGTCACGATTCAATTGTGACTGAGCTCATGAATCGGTGATTTTAAGCTAGTTTAAAGTCGAACTGACCCAATACACACGTGTAGCCATAGTTACAATGTTTTTATTTATTTATTTAGTTCTTTTTTTTTCTTAAGTGATGGTCATAATAATATGGTGATAAAACAAATATTGTGATGATAAGTCTCTTAAGATGATAATATAATGGTAGTGGTAGTAAGAAGTTGATGGTTATGGTTGTAAGTTGGTGGTAATTTTGCAAGTGGATGTAACCTGATGGCAATGCAATTGTAGCGATGCAAGAGATGAGGGGCTCACATAAATAATTACTTTAATATTTTGGTACCAAAATGCTCTCTTACTATCTTTAAATATTGGTACTACTATCAATAACGCTGCCTTGTTAAAGATTCGATTAGCATTTATTGCTATGAATCACATAACATACTTCTTTGAAGATTAGATGTATATTTATAGTTATGGATCATAGAACGAGTGTAAGAGAGAAACAAGTCAAAAGAAGAGAAAGTAATAAACCCATATTTTACATGAAAAACACTAAATAATCGGATTTAAGAATGATGAGAAAAACTTTAAACAATCTGTAAATGTAATTGTATGATACAAGATTCTTGCAAAAAATTTAGAATAATACTCCTTTAATTGAGTGTTAATAGGTCCCTTTGGGCCTAAGCTCTTAAGGCTCGGTCCAGGCACCCAATGTCAAGTGCTCTAACCTACTTGGATACCCTCAAATAGCTCAAGATGAAGAGCTAGCCTCATCCAACAAGATCAAGGCCATCATGTGTGACTTGCTCAAGCCATCTTGAGCAACTTAGGATCATTAAGCATCTTGCCCTTACCCAAATCACTCATAAGCTAGCAATGCTTATTTAGACTACCTTAAGTGCCTCAGTACCCTTGAACACCTCAAAGAGCTTAGCTTCCTCAATTTTCACGAGCATACATAAGCTGTCTAATGCATGGTTGGGTGGTAATAGTGTCCTTGCCTTACGCTTTCTCGCTCTTTCTCTTCATTGATTACATTTTGACATATATAGTACAGTTAGTAAACCCAATAGTCTTGGACATGTTTTGTCCCAACTTTTAGACGTAACTACCAACATATTCATGGTTGACTAAGGAATAAAGATGTTCCCTTCCTTCCCTTACCCCCCTCTCCCCACGCAGCGCATGTCTTCTATAAATGACAAGTATGATCGAATCCCAAGACAATATGTATCCTTGGTAAATAAGCTTCTTGGTCAAGGAGATGGGATCTCTCTTCCCTTTGAACACTCTCAATGCCAAAAGGGAACCCGAGTACTCTCGAAATCCTTTCAAACACTTTCATACATAGTGAAACACACTCTTTTGTTTTCCTTTCATTCTCTCTTTATTAACTTAAGCATTAGAGGACTTTTATGGACATAACTAGCGAAGACTTTTTGTAGGTTATTTGTTGAGCAATGAGCATGTGATGCTCAAAGCAATCTACATCCAATCAATCTTGGTGGTTTTCACAACCAACCTTGAGTTTTTCAAATTTACATAGGTTCCTCTCGAGCTTGACTCTATCTAATGGCCTTACAACACCTAGCAATTGATTTACGAGAGGTTAATCACGATTCTCTAATAGTTAACCGTGACACACTTGCAGTACCTATCCTCAATTTTGTTTTTGTATTTTATAAAGTGTAAAATCGTCAAGTATGGACTTCCTAAGACTGTTTAAAAGAAATTTAAATGTCTTAATACAAGTGTTTTCGTTATACTTATACTATGCATAATTAATTACGTTTTTTAGACGGTAGTAGAAATTTTATTACTTGAACATAAAGAAAATTATGTCTATCAGTCACTAGTGCAGCACAAAACAAGATAAAGCAAGGCTCTAGCACGAGCAAATAAACACATATTTGAAAAAATAAAAAATAAAGGAGAAATTGAATAGTACATCTTATATATGCTTTAGGTAAATTACATCTTATGTTTGAAAAGGAAACAAACAACTAAGTAAAATCAAGTATCCAACTTTTATTAATAGTGTAAATATATAACGCTATTATCTATGCATATCTCTGTATAATTTGATTATTGTGAGGGCATATATATAAGTTTCTATTTGGATTTGGATCCCACTTAATATAATGAGATTGTTATTGAGCTGCGATAGACAGGTTCAACAATTTTAACCAAATATCAAAGAGACGCGTTTGGTTTCTAACATATAGAGCAAGAGAAGCAATACCACTTCCTAATTTCCTATACTATAATATAGACAAATTATTCGGTAAGGAGAATCGCAACATTAGTGATCTCTGTCTTTTCTATAATGTATTTTAATAGGATAATCCATTTTTTTTTGCTATGAAATCCTAATCCTTAAGATCCGAAGCTCTAACTAGGTTATAGCATTCGTCCGCACCCGTTGTTAGTTAACATATGCAACACTCATTGATTGTAGTTTAATTTTGGGAAACAGCATAAATTGTGAGTATTAGCAAAAAATGGCCATACTAAAAGATGCCTTTATTCACGAGAATTCCTGCGGGGTTCTGCGCAAGGTCAGGCTTTTCTCGTGGATTTAACTTATCATTGAAATTTATTTAATAATACATATTTTCCCAACAACGATAACGTATGATTGATGGACATTTTCAGTCTCCCCAATTGGTTGGGTCACTTTACGCGGGAAAAGTGGGCCAATTAGGGGAGTAGCGGACCCACATGAACAACGTTGTGGGGTATGCCCAATGCATGCACTTTGTTTGTTGTCTTCTCCTTTATGATGCCCTTGACCCTACCGTTGGACATCTTTTTGTACAGATTGTGCTTGCTTTGGTTGTGTTCGTTTATCCTCATTTGGCTTGGACGAGGACTAGAGTTTTTTCTCAAGAGTATGTAAATGGATATTTGGTACTTTACAGCAAAACTGCACGGGTTAGACCCAACAAATTTGAATAACATAATATTGCCCTACTCTTTCAGGCGCTTTACTTTGTAAGAGAAAAATTTTCCAAAATTCAATTTTCCTTTACTTTTAGTGTATACCTTTATTACTTGGTAGTAATGTGGTTGAAAAAAAATATAAGCATTTAACTTTTTTTTCCCCCAAAATACGATCACATAAAACAATGATTAATCGAATGCCACATACTCATACTCATTCTTTTATCGTCATTCTTGATGATATAATTAAACTTTTAATGAAAATAATGTTAACTTGGTCTCACCCGAATCTGATTACTTGAAATAAGCCAGATAAAGCTTTAGGATATAAATTAATACAACCACACCAACATCCGTGCCTTATTCCCATCAGATGCATTCAGCTTATTGTATAGGTTGATGATCTAGGATTAAACTCAAATGAATTTTTTGTATTTTTCTTGAGTCGCATAAATCATTGAGATTATAAAGATAATCCAGTAGGGTCTTCAAACAGTTTAATAATGGTGCATTTATTTCACGAGCGGGAAATTTCCCAAACAATTTTATGTCCGTCGTAAATCTGTTTCCATTAAAAGATGAAACAAAACAGAAGTATCTAGTATTATCAAACGTTCTCTTGGTAATTTCAACATGTTATGCTAGTGGAAATGCTTTTAGAATAAGATGGTTATGGGATCTAGTGGTAATTGTTTTATAATTAAAAAAAAAAAAACGAATGGACAATAAAAAAAAAAATTTCTTTCTATTCTTAAATATAGTCCCCCTTTTCATTAAAACATCTTCGGTTTTAGTCAACCCCCGGTACTATGATCGCCAATTGCCATTATCATCTTTCCACCGCTATATAATGCTAAAAGTTACTATTAATAAAAAATTCTGTAAATTTCTCCAATAAGAGCTAAGTATTATAAAAGTTCTATTACAGGAACAAATATATCCTAAATAATTTAAATAGTATTTTTCACAAAACAAATGCTTTCACTAAGATCTCATTTATTTAAGGAAGCACTAAAGAGATGCTATTGATGACTTATTTGATGCAATTAAAATAATATAATCATTTATTTGAACTTATCAAATATTATTTTCCATTTTACATTTGAATAATGCTCTAAACAATGGTAACTTGTTCGTCTTTGGCCAGTTTAATCATTTCAAGATATTGGTAAATGTTTGTACTTATACATAGCTGTGCATAAAGTTAAGTATAATTTAAAAGTTCATTGTTACATAAGACCACCTCTTTAATGTAAATTGAAACATGTTACGTCATGATCTTGTTTGTATTGTCCACTCAAAGCAGTTTTCCCTTACTGCAACTTGCACATAAAAAGAAGACTTCTTGTGTGGCTGTTGCACGTAAAACGTCCGTCTTATTGGGGCACCTTTTCCTCGAATAATCAAATGATGATGGTGATATTTCCTTCGTGATTGCTTTTATGAAGAAAAATATCCTTTGGACAGAAGAAAAATGGGGAAATATCATTTGGGACTAAGCAAATACAGGAAAAAAGGACAACCACATGGATAAAAATTGATTATGGATTATACTCTGGGCTGATATATAAGTTCAATTAGGCTAAACATTCAAACTCAAATACAAAATAGTAAGCCGGTTACGCAAGGAGGCATGTAATTTTTAGATATTTGGAAAGTTACAAACATAAATACACATTCATCCAAACAAATCTAAAATTTGAAATTATTTTACGGCTCTTATGACACCTTTGGTAATCAGCCACAATTTGGGAATCAAATTATTCACATATTTTAAAAGTTATAAAGTTTTGTTAGCTTAAGAGGCATATCCATACTATTCGATAGGAAATGTATTTATATAAAAAGGTTGGATAATCATATATTTTAATTTTTGATATAATAAAAAAGTTGGATAATCATGTTATTCAATTTTTTATGCATATCAACAATATTCTATGTATTAAAAAGTTATAATCATGTAATTCAGTTTATAAAGTTCTAATAGTTTATGAGGTATATCCATACCACCTAGTTATAATCATGTAATTCAGTTTATAAAGTTCTAATAGTTTATGAGGTATATCCATACCACCTGATAGGAAACGTATTTATATAAGAAAGATGGATAATCATGTAATTCAATTTTTTATGTATACCAACAATATTCCATTTATTAAAAAATTATAATCATTTAATTCAATTTTTTTATGTATGCCAATAATATTTTATGTATTAAAAAGTTAATAGAAGTTATATCCGAAAAATATATCATCGATGCCCTACCTATTTTTCTATGCTATGAGAACTACTACATGTCAAATATCAACATAATACTATCTTGACGAAAGCTTTCAAGCAAAAATGGTAGACTACTATCAAATTTCTAAAATTATAATAACAAATGTGAATTCAAATTTAATCTATCTCATAAAAAAATCAACTCTTATAACACTAAGTTATAAGAGTCTTGATACATTACTACAAAATTTCAAGACCATAAAATCATAACATAAGGCAATATCTGTTGTAGTTGATATATATATATATATATATATATATAATAAGCTTAAACCATTACACCATTGAGCTCTTAAGACTTTGACTACATGTATTTTTAAGCCTTAAATTTCTTACATTTGTTCAAATGGAGCACTTAATGTTTTCGATCGTAACAAATCGAGCATCACTACGTCAGGAAAATGGATTTGCAACCAAAAAAAAAAAAAAAAAGGAAGAAGAAAGAAAGAGACGAAGAGGAAGAAGAAGCAGAACAAAAAAGAGAAAAGAAAGCGGAAAAAACCCCCAAAAGCTACTAGAAGCACTTACTTCATTTTTTTTTTTTTTTTTGTCACTGCACTTATCCAAAGTTTAATTTTACAAATATGGGAATTCATATATATATATATAACTTAGATAAGTACAGTGACAAAATTACACAAAAGTTCAGTTGAGGTAAGGTCATATACACTCAAGTTCAGTAACAAACTTTTAGATGATTAAATAGAGAATCAATTCTATAATAATAAATGGTTTAAATAAACAATTGAACTCTCAAGTCTAATTAAAATGGAGGATAAATATTATTGTTATAAGTAGTTCAAATAGAAAATTAAAGCCCTAATTTTATTTCACAATTTCCTCAACTTTAATACTATATTTGAACTATTGATTATGAAGTTGATCTTCTATTTTTATAATTTCATTGACTAACACTTTATCTAAAACATTTAGCATAATTTTGATATTGAAAGTTCATAATCTATTTAAACTTGATTCTAAAAATTGATCTTCTCATGTAATTCTCCTTAGAATTTTATGTATATATTTAAGTTAAAACAGTACCAAAATTTACAAAACAAGAACCAATTAACAAGAGAATATACAATATAACTAAATTTATTTTTGAAACCCTAACAAATAATTAGATAAGTATAATTATAGCTAAGGAATTTCTTAAGAGTGGCTAGCCCAATCCTAAACTTCAACTGAGCTATCAAACTCATTTTAAAATCCTGTAAAAACGATGCCATTGAAGTTCTCATCACCTCCAAAGCTTGTAAGAATCCTAAAGATAAAAAATAATACATAGCCATTGAAGTCATTACTCTAATGTTCTAGAAGAAGAAAAAAGTAAAGAAATTGATTCTATATTGTGTCAATGTAATAGTACTTTAGTACAACCATAAGTCTTCTGTACTGGGTAAGTACGCTAATTAGCAATGATTATGTGCAATCAATGAAAAAATGATACGAAGCTAAACAGAAAATGATCAGCGTAAAGTAAATACACAATATCTTCACACCCTCCTCTCAGGGTAGAGTCTCTTAATTGCCCAACTCAAAGTATACGAACTGAAAATGATGCTCATTGATTGGCTTTGTAAGAAGATCGGTTCATTGCAAATTTGAAGTAACATGAATCGTTTTGCGAAAACCTATAGAAATTTTATCACGAGTGAAGTAAACATTGATATCAATGTCTTTAGTTCAAGCATGCAAATATGGGTTAGCTGCTATCTACTGTTCAAACTTATTATCACAACATAAAGTGAATGGTAAAGAAACAGGTACACCAAAATTCTAAAGAATATAAGACACCCACACAAGCTCCTTAGTTCATATTAGTCATACTACAATATTCCTTCACTAATATTGATGTATTAACAATATATTACTTTTTTATCCTATAAGAAATCAAGGAATTCTCATAGTATAATAACCAATTGAAGATTTATGATCAGCTAGGCAAGGTGCCCATCCAAATCGGAGTAACCAAGAAGATCATGAGAGCTGCTAGAAGAATAAATTAAACCATCAGAATAAGTTCCTTTTTAAATAACTTAAAACATGAAAGGGAGCTTGTAAATGAACTTTCCTAATATGTACGATAAACGGGCTAAGTTTGTGGGTAGTAAAAGAAGTATTTGGTCTTGTTAGTATAAGAGATAAAGAGCCTTCCTTATTTTCATTTGTACATCAATAGCTGATCGAGAACTTCCCCTGACAAATTATCTAACTTCAAACCACTAGAAAAAGGTAACTGGGCAGGTCTGATAGTTGATAAATCAACATTGGTTAGAATATCCAAAACGGACTTCCATGGACTTAATAAAGTTCCAGCTTGTGTGTGACGAATTTCGATCCCAAGTAGAAAAATCGGCTAACCTAAAATCCTTAATTGTAACCATTTTGTCTGGCCCAGATCTGCCAATAGTTGTGACTGTCCGCTACATGAAATAGTTATGTATTACACATAAAGTGTCCTATATTAGAGATGGGTTTCTAATCAATTTTAATACTTTAGAAAATGTTATTAAGTTTAAGAAAATCGTTGTTTTGAGAACTTTCTTTGTAGAATAAAATCTGAAATGCATTTCTCAAATACCAACGGTACATCAACTCTAATTATTATGATGGAGTTCTACGATAATCAACAAGTAGAAAGGCTTGATAGCCCATAAACGAAACTTGATGTTGGCTTATCCACGAAGGCTCGGAACAAATTCTGAAGTCATCAAAATTATAGTCATTATAATAATCCCCTCAAAAGTTATATTAATATAATCATGAAAATACGAAAAGCAGAGACGTACATGAATTGCACTCGTAGCTCTAGTCAGCCAATCTCTCATTGTCTCCATCATCCCATAATCGTTACCATGACATTCATCATCATCCAGGAAAAATAAAAGAATGAGCTCTTGCGTAGTTAGTACAATAGCAACCCAAACACATATGGCATGTCATGCAAGTCTATTCTAATGCAATAATCAACTTCCTTTTTATTATATTATACTTAAGAGAAACACAAAGTATGGACGTACTCACGACTCTAGATATTATAGCGATGAACAAAGAGATTCATTCGTGTTAAGGCCATCATAAGTCATGAAAGCAAATCCAGCTTCACCTAAAAAGGGTCTTACCATTTAATACAACTATACTTGCCTTCAACCGCCATAAGGCCATTGGGATGGCATGAGTTTTACTACCATATCATCTTAGAGTTACGTTCATAGATATAACCCAATCTAAGGGTATCATTGTGTTAGACTGAATAACAATACGCAAGTAATACCATTCAAGTAAGGCCAAATTTATATTGTTAATTCAATCCAATGTCACCTAAATTTCTAGCAAAGCAGCACCTAAGGAAACTAGGTACCTACATGATTCCAAACCATAAGTGAGAGGCACCTCCACTTTCGATTATATTTTTAACCTACAATTGATTTCAAAGCCGATCATTTATGCCATTAACAAAAAGAGGTCAATATTCAATGGATGAGAATAAGGTACTTATTCTTATACTAGGTTTATTATGGTAAAAACCAGCAAACTAATTAACAATTAAATTAATTATCAATTATTGTCACTCAATCATTTATCTAATCTATTATTTATATTAATCTAGGGTTTACCATTGTACTTATTAATTACTAAGTCCTCTTATGTTAGTAAGGTCCATTTAGCTCTTAAGCCTGAAGGGTTTAATGGGCCTAATTACTTTTGGAAGGAATTAGACCCATGTTTAGTTTATTAATTAATTAACTCAATTAGTGATTGATATTTAAAATTATTTAGTTTAGTTTTTAATTGTCTTATTGGGTTTATGGCCTTAACAATCTTAAGGACCATGAGGCTTTTTTGTTATTAAACCCCATTAAGAATATGAGCCTTAAAAGGAAATTAACCTAACAAATTTAGTAAAAGTTGTACCTATTAGATTGATTAGGCAATAGGTTAGTTTAATCGTGCTTTAGTCCCTTAAATCAATTTTTACATTAGTTTTATTATCATTCCCAATTCTTATTATAATTTGTAGGTCTATGGCCCATTTAGGATGTATGCTTGTAAAAAGGTTAATGGGCCTAAGGAATTTTAGAAACTTTGAATTAGGCCCATTAAAATACGTAGTAGTTAGGTCAATATATTATTATTTTTTAATTTAGACCTAATTATGAATTTAGTTGGAGTAAACAATTTAGGCCCATTATGTGTATATGGCAAGATGGTCTAATGGGGGTAGGTATGGATTGGTTCTCTTGGGCTTATTTTGGTGTTAACCAATCTTGGCCCAACTCATTTATGTATTATTTATTATTATTCCCTTTTCCATTTCTTCCATTATTCAATTTTCTTGAATATTACAATAATAAACATACTCTTCGCAAGAACTTCTTCCTCTACAAGATCAAACAAGGTTTTTCAACCAACTTTGATCCAAATTTAAATTTCAAAAGCAGGTTTTGTGTGTTTCTATTTTGAAGATTTTGTTAGTTTAGAGGGTTTAAAGGTTGAAATTATGAAAACATCCTTAACTCAAATTCAAGGAAAATGCATTTTTTTTTTTATAAAATTTGATGGATTAAATGAATCATAAAGGGGTTTGAGATGAAGAGCACTTGAATATTCAAGAACACTTATTTTAATCATGGAACTTTCGGTTAGTACTAAAATGATTTCTAAATCAAACAAGGAGAACAATTATTGACTGTTAAATCAAGAAAGTCCTTACTTATTTGGATGTGCCTAACCTTATGATAGATAAGAGTTGTTGGCTTTAGATGCACAATTGATTGAGAAAGATTTGATTTAGCGAGATGAACTAGCCAATAACTCTTTGTTGTAATATGTGGAGTGGAATTTATGAGTAAGATACTTTAAGAGTGAGCATTTGGGTGTTGTAATTAGACCATTACTCTAATCACAAATTATAGAAATATGTGCTATAGTTATGTATGTGTATTTGCTTAAGAGATTAACTACATGGAGATCCTTATATAAGCATTAATGTAATGCCCCAAAATTTGGGAGCTACAGCCAGCCATGTATCATCCCTAAAGCCTAATACGCTAAGGTGTTTAGAAATCTATAACCTATTTATCATCTATAATTAGTAATAAATTATCAGTCAACACTCTTTAATATATCTCCCCATATTCATAAATAAGAGTAGCTTAATGTAAACCACTCAATCCACAATTACTTCAGAAATCTGACAGAGCCTATACATGACATCCCCTACTATAGCTCATAGCTCTACTATAACTAGAAATAGAACAAATTGTCTAGACTCTTAGGTGACTTCCCAACCATAACAATGGGTACCTTAACCATATAACAAGTATCAACATGTAACAACTGAATCATAGAAAGGAATTTCCTCTGACAAAATAACCAAAATTTCTAAATTACCAATAACCACTACATTATCAAAGCAACTTTCACTTCCATGACTACACTTATAGGTATAAACATCGACAACCCTAATCTCATTGTTGATTGTGGTTGAATAAACTTCAAATGATATAATGGATATGGCCTGATGAGGATTGGGCTTCTTATTCCTGATACCTATAAAAAGCCCCTTATAGGTATGTCCTCGAGGACCTTTCAACGCTCAAGTTAGCAAAGAAGACTGAAATGGGGGATTGGGGGGGGGGGGGGGGTGTTCTAGCATTAAGATCCTTAGGGAACATACCCGGGTGATAAGGAAGTGTAGAGAGAAGAGTGATAAGGTTGGATTATAGTGTAATTGTAAAGCCTGGGATTAAGGTTCATAATCCCTTTTCTTGTCAACCCCCTTGTACTATAACAGTATAAGGGAATACAACTACTTGGACACGTATCGACATAGGGTTCATTTGTAATGACAGCTAGTAAGGGACATGCATTGTAGAATCGACAAAGTGGCTCTAAGAGTTGGTCAACCATGACCATAATGGTAGCTATGTCCATGATCTGCAGGTTTGATATCTTAAGGGCATATCAAGTGTACGGGTCATACTATAAATGTTACGTGGCAATTAATGAGCCAAGGTAAGATGTTGGTATTAAAGACAAGGAGAGGGCGAAGAGGCAAATAAGGCAATCTAAGTAAGTAGTAGGTAGTGAGTCGAGTATTAGGGGCTCATAGGGTTGAAGGCATCCTTGCTCTTAGTGCCTAGACCTAACGAAAGGGGTAGAGGGAAGGGTGCGTCCTTTGCACTTTCAAGCTTGGCTAGTGCATTAGTGGAGTCCTTATGCATCGAATGAGGCTTCTAGCCTTAGGCTTGCTGTAGGCTGGGATACACAGGTGGGGAAGGAGGGTAAGAGAGAGAGAGGGGAGAATCATTCCCCTAAGAATCATTTGTGCACCCTAGCCCCCCTCTACCTCCAACTCTTCTTAGCATTTAGGATACAGGAGAGTAAGCAAGTCTATAGGTTTGGCCTAAGGCGAAGGATGGATGGCTTCGAGCAAGAGCATGCTTGCTTTAGATGGTGACGTGATGTCTGACATGTTTGATCAGGCCATTTGAACTGGACAATGATGTTTGACATGACTGATATGATTGTTGGGGTGCTTAAGATGTCATAATTATTTTTGGAAAGAGCACTATGTAATTATTGCTTCATTGGAAATGGCTATGTGCCTAGGAAGCCGACGTGTATGGCCACATCAATGATCTGTATGCGTACAACAATCCATGTCATTTGTCAAAGGAATGGGATACGTATATGGCTAAAATAAGGTGTGCATCTCTATAGCAGTTGCATACTTTGGGAGTGGAGAAAACTGTTTGTTTTCCCTTTGAGCTCATTTATTTAAGGAGTGTGCTTAAGGCCTCATTTTTTCACTTTTCGCATTTCACTAAGAGGAGACTCTTCCAAAATTTGCACTCATAAGTTCTCACTTTGTCCCATTCTTTCTTTACCTCAACTTTAACTATGGTTGATCAGAGTACATACGATTCTCAAGGTAAGTCCTTACATGGGTCTATTTCGAGAGAGATTGACTAAGACTACGAACATATAATGCTTGAAAGGGGTAGTACCTTACGCCCCTCGAAATGACGGCAACAACAGTGACGGTAGAAGAGAAGCCCAAGGTTATGTTTACTGAGGAGCAAAGGAGCGATTGGACCAATAAGAAACCTTGGGATATATATGCTCTGGATAGTGAGGATGATCTAGAAGAAGGGCTACTATGTATAACAAATTCTAATGCCAAGGCATGTGTATGCACTTCCTTTGTGGCAAGCAAAGAGAAGTTGAGGCTAGTGAGCCGGGTAGTGAAGAATGTGCTCAGTTGGTAAGTGGAGTGGCCTACTAATGGTAAGAGGGCCTTCTAGATTGGTGACAAGTGGTCATTTTGCATGTACATAAAGTCATTTAAGCTAAGACTAAGGTTACCTTTCTCAAATTCTTAGTGGAGGTTTTCAATCACTTTAAAATTGCTCTTAGTTCCTTAAGCGCGACTACATGGGTAGAGTTGCTCGGTTTTACACTAGTATGTTTGTAAATTTTGCAAAGGCTGACTGCACAGCTGTGTAATCATTTTTTCCATGTAAAGAAGTTAAGGTAGGCTGCCAAAGGTGTTCGATGGTCTTTTGAACAAGGTTGATCATTGGAAGGAGCATTTTTTTTATATTCGGACATCTGAGAGTTTGAATTTTCCCACATCTTGGTTAGAATCAATTCAGGGATTGCCAATAAGTGATATAGATGCAGAGGATAGTGACGTGAGGAAGGAGCTGTTAGACCTCATGGGGTAGAAGTGGCTTTGTCTAGTGGCTTGTATTCAGATATTCATCAATAATTAGCGTCTGTTAGGAGCCAAGATAGGTATCTCCTCATACTTGTCGAAGAGGACTGGAAGGTGCTTATCGCTTCGCACTATCGTTGTAATGGGGGATGTTGAGCTTGCCCATTCTTAGCTTATTAACTTCTTATGTAGTTTGTTTTTGAGTTATGGTACTAAATTCTTGTTTGTAATTGTAATAATGTAGGTAGCTTTGGAGGATATGAAGTGAAGGTTGCTTGCTATCTAAGCTAAGTGGATAGTCAAGGCTGCGAAATCTAAGAAGAAGAGGAGGCTTCCTATTGCCAAGGGGGAGGGGGAGACTCTATAGTCCAACTTGAAGAAAAGCAAGAAGAAGAAGGGGATCGAGCAACAAACAATCCCTAAAGTAGTATGACATGCGATACAGTTTGGAGGCAGTGATGATCAAGATGCATAGGTTGAAGAGCTTAGTGAGATTGAGGAGGTTGAGGGTAGTGGCTTCGAGGGTGACCTAATTAGGCATTGTAGGTCAATTTGGCAAGGAGGTGGTTTGATGCGTCTCTAGGGTCATACACATAAAGGTTACACCATAATGAACAAGGAAATAAAAGGGGTTTAGCAAATCTCAATAACTACCAACTAGATATGATACACCAATAAATCCCACGTGGCCTAATCCTAACACTCAATACGACACACAAACATATATTAAGCCTCTCTCCACTAGCTCTTGCTAAAAGAGCTAGATAAGAGTTGAAGGATAGACACGACTAAGTGCTTTAAAAAGGGTAATGTCTACGTACAAGCAAATGGAAGTTTATATACTTACTCCATTAAGGTTACAATACATAGATGAAAAAATAGAAAGGGTAATTTACAAATGGGATACATAAGACATGCTAAAAAGGATAATGAATATTTGTGTACAAAAAAGTAATGAATCATTTTAGAATATTATGCTAGAAGACATGTATGAAGAGGCGATTGGGAGCTTATAGTGCAGTTAGCTAAGCTATAATGGATTTTGAGGCTATATGTCAATCGTAGTATCTTACTTAGACGAGGTTAGAAGAAAGTCAATAGTTCAAGTTGAAATAGTTTTGTTTAGGTCAAAGCTTGGGTATTGAAGGGTATTCTAATCCTCTCTAAGTCGGGTGTCTCAGTTGCTCTGCTTAATTTGGCATTTGAAGTTAGTTGGCTTGAACTCTATCTGGATCATGGTAAGAGCTCGGTAATAAGTATGGTTACTTGGAGGCTTAAAAACTGTATTGGCACTTATGAAAGCTCGGCACTTAGGTCAGTAGGAGTGTAAAAGATGGAGATCGAAATAGGAATCTTCATCCTGAATAGGGTTTTGAGCTAGTATTCTCCATGTGAGTCTCTACAGTCCTCTAATTCGGTTGTACGTGACCAGTCCGAGGAGTTGATTCTTATCATAATTGTTCCCAAGAGTAACAGAGATAACCTTACAAAATGCCGGCGTCTAAGTGATTGAGGTTTCTGATGATGAGGATCCCTGGCCATTGGCTCCTCATGATAAGCAACCTACGGTATAGCAAGAGCTGGAGCCCTCAACTGGTGTGGTAGGGAGGCCCTACATAGGATGGATCAATTGCATGCTAGGTTTGGGCGATTATTTGTTGAGAGAACTGATGTGAAGGCATCTACAGAGCTGTTCTAAAGGCATAATGAGGTGAGTTTTCTGTTTGTTACTTGTATAAGTATTTTGCTTTGCTCATCTAACTGAGATGGTTTTTATATTGTAGTTGTACAACTTGCTTGATTATGTACTTACATTCAATCGCGAGTACCAGTGTTTAAAGAGGTGTGAGGTAAGGTCCAAATGATTAGGCTTTGGAAGGCATTGGAGGAGGAGAAGAAACTACGTGGGGACTTCTCTACCAAATATGCAGAATTGGGACAATAGCATCAAGAGCTTGTAAAGCAAGTAGGGAAGTTGGGGGCCAAGTTAGAGGGGGCCAAAGCTTCTTCCAAAAGTTTCTAGGGAGGAACTAGCTAAGCTTCTGGTAGAGCTTGAGGGGGAAAAAAGAGGAGCTAGAAGGTGTCATGGCTAGTTTTACTTAAATGAAGGGTGAACTACTAAGGGTTAAGGACTTGTTTGCTGAATTGAAGCGAAAGCATTTTTTCGAGACACTGAACGACCCCTTTACAAAGAATGCATTGAGCATTGCTAGTTTTGCTGCTGTTGAGTTAACCCGGAAGTAGGTGTACAAGCACTTTTAAGGGGCGGATCTAACGTTCCTCAATTGGCTTGATTATCTAGAAGCAGCTAGTAGTAAGGGAGAAGGAGAGGCATCATCAAACGGCTCCACTGGAGAAGACTTCAAGGATGGTGAAGATGAGGAGAAGGATGAGGAGGCTAGTCGGGAGGAGGAGTTGGATGAGAATGTAGTTATGGATTATGCTGCAGTGGCCTTCCTTTTTGTTTTTTCTTATTTTCTATTCAAACTGTTGTATGTAGCTTAAGCATTGTTCCCGTTTACTTTTGCTATTGGGGGCATTAAGATGCCGGTTCCCCTTTCTCTAATGTAAATGCTTGACTTGAAATGATGAATGAAATTGGTGTCATTTTTATTTTGTCCCCATCTTGCTTTCCTCTCTTATTATTCTCCTCTTATTATATTGTTATCCTCAACTCTTTGATAAGCATTAGGATGATGAAATTTCTCTAAGTCTTAGCATATGCTCGAATTGCAGGTGGTTCATTAGCTTTAAGTATGAAATGGGATAGTCGACTTGAACGTATTTGCTTTCACGTCTTGTGATTTCTCGAGCAAGGTGCACTTATCCAAACAAATTTCCTATGACATCATGTGATTTCTTAAATAGAATATGCATTTAGCAGTCATACTACCTTAAGCAACGCACCTTTTAGAAGCCATTTAATGCACATACAGTGCATTGATGTTTCTCAAGGGGTTGGTTGGATTTCCCCTTCTTATGGGTCATGAAATTGGTGCCACATAGACAGTTAAGGTTACTTTTGGTCTCTTGTATAAAGGGTGCATTAGTCCTTTACTCTTGTATCAATAATATTTTAACATTCTTCTGTTGAGAGCTAACTTAAGAGTAAGCATCTCCATTTCACTTTACTATGAGCAGGTCACGAGCAATCAAAATGAGGGACAAAGTGTATGAGCTCGAAAGGAGGGTCATCTCTATATCCCAGTTCAATTTGTGATCAAGAAGTGGAGAGAGTCACCTGAAAGTGAAGGGTGGCCTCTAAGTAGTGATCAGGAGGTATATGTAGGCCTCTTGGTCAAGTCTTCACTCGAGCTATAGTCGCCTGTATAAGGGCAAGATCATAAGTGCACATTGTTTGCTTGTTGGGGTGGCTTCATTGTAGGGGGTGTTTATTTACACAAAGTTGTGGGTAAAGCCTTCAGGTGCTACCTCTCAAGTTCTTATACAGGCGAGGCCTCCATGGTGATTACTGTGATAGAGGAGGCTTCTTTTTCTACCTTGATTCTTCAACTAGGGTAACACAGAGGAGCTTAGTGGGGTAGTCTTGAGCTCTCCATGCTATTTCACGAATAGCCTAGATGGAGTGGGTAAATCAGCTTCAATAACCCTCCATTGGTTGCTCCTGTGGATGGTTAGCTCATCTAGGTGGAGCAGGGACCTATCATTGAAGTTACCAAGGCCATAAAGGATTAACCCTTAGTTCGATTGAAACTTAAGGGTGTAGTCATGTTTCTCCTAATGGAGGCTACAAGCTAAGTAGAAGTTGAAAGTAATTCATCTCGAAGAGGAGCCTAATGGCTAGTTGAGTCGAAGTTAAGAGTAAGCATAGAGATCTATTGTCTAGCAGTAGATTAAGAACTGCCCTTGTACTTATGTAACATTTTGTTTTATTCTTAAATGTACTTGGGGTAAGGAGGCCAACCTGGAAAGCCCTATAATATTTTGTTATTGAATAAAATTCTTGTTTTTATCAATGCTTGCTTGTTTGGCTTTTACTTGACTGGTTTTTGCTTGCTCTTTTATTTGTTGATGCAAAACGAATAGGAGAGCCCTTTGAGTGCTTAGTGCATGAGGTTAAGTGTGCAACACGGTGTCTTAGCTCTAGGCTCAATTTGCTTTGTTCTATGCTAAAGAACTAACCCCCTATTCGTTAAGGGTTTATTAATGGCCTACATTGTTAATGTAGTTTCCATTTACTGGCATATGTTTAAGGGTGAAAACCGGTCTGTGGGTAGGGGACTGTAGTACTCTATTCTTAATACATAAGCCCATTGCATTGGTGTTTATACTAACTCTAAGCAATTGTTTAAGGATGGGAATTGACCCATAAGTAGGGAGCATAGTGTAGATTATCGTTCAGTAGTTGGAACACAATCCCGTAGGGTTAGTTTAGGTACTAACATAGGCGTATGTTTGGGGATCAATATTGATCCAAGTGTGACAGTATGATGAGAACTTGTGTAGGAGAATGGTCAATAGCTTGTGACATTAGCATTGGTACTAACTTGGGTGTGTATACGGAGATGAGAATCAACTCATGGGTAGAGAGTCTGGTATGGACTATTAGCTCGATAGTTGGTTCACAACCTCAAGGCGTTAGTGTATAAACTAACATGGAGTATGTGCTCGAGGATGAAAATTGACCCAAGATTAAGGAACATAGTAGTTAACTCATAACCTCAATGAGTTAGTGTGTATACTAACATGGGGTATGTGCTCGGAGATGAAAATCAACCTAAGATTAAGGGTACAAGGTAAGCCAACAATATTGAAAAATAGTATAGATAAGTGTGAGAAACTCGTCATTTCATTCAATATGGAAACATTTACAGATTCTTCTAAGTACATCACAATACTTAGTGGAAATATGGTCTTAAGTTGTTGGCATTCCATGCTCTAGGGATGGGCTGCCCATCTAAGGTCTCCAATCTATAAGCTCCTTTTCCTATGTCTTTTACTACGCGTACTGGGTCTTCTTAATTAGGGGCAAGCTTACCTTGCCCTTCAAGTCACATGGCTTCTAATTATCTACACATTAGGTTTCCAAGGTAGAAGACCTTGTGTTTCACCTTCTGGTTGTTGTATTGGGCCACTCGCTGTTGGTAGGTTGCCATTCAAGTACGCGTGATGTTGTGCACCTCCTCGATGGCATCGAAGCTTGCTTAGAGGGCCATGTGGTTAGTGTTTATGTCGAAGTTCTAGACTCTGCTAATAGGCAGCTCTAGCTCGATTGGGAGGATAGTTTCCATCCTAAAGGCATGATGGAAAGGAGTTTCTCCAATGGAAGCCCTATTGTTGTACGGTAACCTTAGAGTATGTTAGGGACCTCGTCGGTTAACCTACCTCTAACCCACTCTACCCTTCTCTCAAGGCTGTTGAGTACAATTTTGTTGATTTCCTTAACCTAACTATTAGTCAGGGTGTGAGCAACCAAGGTGTAGTGGAGCCTTATGTTGTGCTTCTTACGGAACTCCCTGAACCTGTTACTAACAAACTACTTACCATTGTCAGTGATCAAGCTGATTGGTACTCTAAAGCAAGATAGGATGTGGGTGAGAACCAACCCTTTTGTCACTCGGGTGGTAATGGTTATGATAGTTAGTGCTTCCATCCATTTGGTGAAGTAATTGACCGCTACTAGGATAAACTACCAACTCGCTGATGTCTTTGGGAAGGGATTAAGCACGTCGAGTCCCTACTAGGTGAATGGCTAGGGGCTTGTCATCGGATGCAAGTCCAAGCTCGGTGTATGGGTAATCAAGGCATGCTTCTAGCATTGGTGGCATTTTCGAACTAAGGCCTTAGCATCTTCCTTCATCGTTAGCTAGTAATAACCTAGTCGTAGAGCTCAGATATATAGAGCCTAAGATTGGATGTGATTGCTACATACTCCCGTATGGAGTTCCTTGAGGGTGTGTGTACCCTCCTCGATTTTGAGGCATTTGAGTAGCGACATGCTCTATCTTTACTAATACAATACGTCATTAATCAGGGTATAATTAGTTGAGGTGTTGTTACGCCCCGGAGCGGTAGAGTCGTAACAGCCACGCCGTGTAAGCCGTCCTAAGATAAAAGTTGGCCTTACAACCGCTATCTTAGACCTGATCTACACAGGGCGTCTACGACTAATCTGTTTTAAAGTAAACAGTTTATAATTTATTATCTAAAAAAGTGAGGAAATATAAATATATATAATAGAATTCAATTATTACAATTAGCGTTTTCAACGATAATAACTTAAACCTTAAAAATATACGTCTGTTCTTCAAATATTTTTCCTCATTCCCCAAGATCCAATAGTTGCTAGTTTCAGAGTAGTTGTTTGCCGCTTCTTAGCCAGCACCTACACGACGTCTATAGGAATGTGAGCAACCACAGCTCAGTAAGTTAGGATGGAGGACTTAAAACTATACCATAAACACAATAAGGTTTTCAATCAACTTATTAGATGCAACGTATATGCAAGCAAATGCCATCGCACGACGTCGTCCGGCCCGTCGTGAGATTAGAGAAATTGCGTCCGCTTTAATCCGGGTTGAGGAGTTGCCATTAATGCAACAGCTTACGACCAAACCCAGGCTTGTGCAATAGAGACCTCGCTCTTCCCACGACTACCTTTGAACCACTGACTTCACCCTCGCCGCGACCTCCTCTCCTATCACTTAGTTCGACTGAGGATGAAGAAGGGACCATTATGCAATCCTGCGCTATCCCTTTCGAAGGGGTCGGTATTTGGCCGGAGAGTCTAAGTTCCCCTAATGGGTTGCTATGCATGTCCGATTATGATTACTGGTCATATATTTGATTAAGTCCAGTTTAGGGTGATCAATCATTTCATACAAATCATACAATACATGACAGAGTAACAAACAGAATTATAGCATCACCCATAATCAAGCACATGCACACATTCAACTATATAGCAAGCACAAACAAGCATAATCTTAAGCCTCCAATATACAGCATCATATTAATCCCAACTTACCTCAACTTCTCGCTTACTCACTCGAGGTCCGACTTGCTCAGGCCATCGTCGATCATCCCTATAACACAAACGTGGTTTCAATTTTTCATATAACGATTATAGGTTCATTTTATCCTATAACGCTTATTGTTATGTTTTGTTTAGGGTTTAATATACCTAATTATCTAGGTCTTAAGTCTTTTATAATTATTCTAGGTTTGGGGTTAGGTTCGGGATCGATTTCTGCATCGATTTCTAAATTAAGTTTTAATTTGATTTCTAAATAGTGTTTTATACTCCAACCTTAGAAATTTGTTTCAACCCATAATGTGAAATTAATCACATTACTTCTCGATCTCCTAAATACTATCATTACCCCTAGTCAGTATTTATTTTACCCAGTACACTTAAATTCGTATTAGTGTACCGAATTCACTCTTGATGTGAGAAATTTTTTACATTTTTCATATAATTACATAAATTCAAGTTTCCTATCAGATTTATTGTATATTTTTATTCTTATTATAATATCAATTTTTATGCTAATATTTTCTATTTATTATATTTCGAATAATTATGTATTATCACTTATTATGTACATAATACACATCTAATATTTTTATTACTCTAATTACTATCTCCCAACATCAATTATAATTTCAAAATGTCTAAATTCATTCTAAATCAGATTTTTCACCTAATTACCCTAATTTACAAAATTAACTTAAATTGTACTATTTTTCCGTATTACTTATTTACTATATAATTAACCTAATAATTACATCTAACACCCTAAACGCTACAAGTATAATACTCCATCATATTTCAACATCCTAAAACACATACTTATTCACTAAATCAATAATTAACCATTTAATTACTCAATTAACCCTAAATTACCGATTTTATGCCTCATTTTAGGGCCTAAAAATTATCTAAAAATTAAAAAAAAATTAATTTTTGAAAATGGGCTTCATAGAACTATTCTATATCATCTAAGTAATCTACAAAAAAATTTTGGGTTCAAAACTACACTCCTAAGGTCATTTATTTCTAAACCGAAACATGCTCGGTTTTGCATGATTTCTTAAGGACCCTATATCATGAGACATATTTTCATCAAAATAATATTTTTCATAAAAACTACATACAAAAATATTCCATAATAACAAAATTCATAATTTTATAATAATATTTACTATTTTTACAAAATTACACAAAATCGGAATGGAAATCGAACTCACCGATTTGGGTGGCTTCGGCCACCGACGGGTGTATCGTCATACCGGGCGTTGTCACCACCGTGTGGTGGTGGTAGCTGTCTACTCCCAGCTGCCCGTCGGATCTGGGTTCTCCTTTGTGGCCCTAACTGCACAGTTTTCCTTTTCTTTTCTTTTTCTTTGGTTTTTCTCTCAATTTTCGACTCTCCCTAATTTTCTCTGATTTCTAACTATCTAAATGAGCTTTTGAATTTTTCTTGCTATTTATAGAGCTTTAGTGTAATTTTTGTACATTAAATTGGACAAGACAATTGCCTTATCCCTTAATTTTTGGCTTTTGTGTTGTCTTAATTTAATTGGTTAATTTTTATTTTGTGAATCCTGACCTGCCATGACCTGATTTGGATCATTCTTGATTTTTCCTAATTTTTCTTGATTTTTTTTCTTAATTAATTATGAATTTTCTTTAATTATTTAGTATAATTTTAGCACATTTCGCGTATTTTAAGTAATTACGTGTATTTATACCTACATGTAAATTCATATATAGTACAAATAAATATTCCTAAATATTATTTAGGTTATTTTATAATTTTTAGTATACATATAATTTATCTCTAGCGATTCGTTAAGTACCGGAATACATTTTACATAGTTTCGATAAATAACGAGTTATATACCTAAAATTTGAAAATTTGTAATCTCCTATTTTATTACTTATTTTCTTAAATTCAAACTTATGGGATCAGTTTACTAATGTTTCTAGCTTTACTTTATAATTTAGGCTCGATCGGGTCTTTCAACCGATCGAAATCTCGGATTGCTTAGTTGTGGGGCTTATAGGTGTAGGCTAGTTTCTTTGCCTATGTTTGGTCCTCAGGTAGTACACTTGTCTTCAAGTGTTCTATGATAGGGTCTATCCAAGAGGGCTTAAGGCTTACTATCTAAACTTCTAGGACCTCTTGTCCTTGTATTTCAATGCTTTACTCAGGGAGGTACTGTATGAAAAATGATTTATCATTATCGTGTTGCTTGGGGACAATGGATGAGGCTAGTTTAGAAAGCCTATCTACCTTTAAATTCTCTACTTAGGAGATCTTGTTTACCTTCCAGGAGGTAAACCTTGCAAGGAGGCCCTGGACTGTCTACAATTATTTGATCATTGTTTTCCCTTTTGTCTCATACTCCCCATTTACCCTTTAAACCACTAGCATAGAATCTGAGTGGATGTTCAATTTCTCAACGCTTATGTGCTTGGCTATCTTCAATCTTATGATGAATGCCTCATACTCGACTCGTTATTGCTCACTGTGAATCCGAACTTCAGAGCATATAATACCTTTATGCCATGCGAACCTTGCAATGTTATGATGTCTTTACTTTCCCCTAATATTTCAATCTCTAATTGTGGCTCTTCTACTCTAATGTACTTTACTATGAAGTCAATGAGAACTTGCACTTAGATTGCTTTTCTAAGATGGAATTGGACTCCATGGGCATTAAGCTCAAGGGCATATTTCACCATTCTACTTGAGGCATTAACCTTCTAAAGGATAGTTCTGAGTGGTTAGTCGATTAAGATGATGATTGGGTAAGCTTGAAAATACGGTCTGTGTTTCCGAATGGTGATGACTACTATTAGGGTGAACTTCTTGACCTTAGTGTACCTGGTCTCCGGCCCTTGTAAGATATGGCTAACATAGTATACCGGCTTATGTTCCTATCCTTATGCTTAGATGAGGATTGATGATAAAGCTTTATTGCTAACAGTGAGATAAAGGTATAGTTCTTCACCGGGAATGGGTTTTAAGAGCATAGGCGGGCTTTCTAAGAATCCTTTAAGTCATCAAAGGCTTTTTGATACGCAGTTTTCCATTTGAACTTGAAAGTATTCTTTAGTAATTTGAAGAACTTTGAGAACTTATTAACACTTTTGGATATGAATCTACTCAAGGTAGTAGCTTTGTTAGTTAGATGTTGTACCTCCTTTGTGGTTTTAGGAGCTTACATGTCCTAAACTGCCTTTATCTTGTTTAGGTTAGCCTCAATTCCTCATTTTGTGACTATAAAGCCAAGGAATTTCTTGATATGACCCCAAAGATACATTTTTAGGGGTTAAGCTTCATTCAGTAATGGTGAAGTGTGTTAAAAATGTTTCCCGTAGGTATTCGATACAACCTTTCTTCTCCTTACTCTTCACGATCATGTCATCTCTATAGACTTCGACGTTCTTGCCAATATGTAGTTTGACTGTCTTGGTAACTAGCCTTTGATATGTGGCATTAGCATTCTTTAATCTAGAGGGCATAACCTTATAGTAGTAAGTGCAAAATTTTATGACGAACGATGTGTAGACCTTGTCCTTAGGAGCCATGCGGATTTGCTTATATCCCGAGTAAGCATCTATGAAGTTGAGGAGTGTATGTCTTGATGTTGAGTCAATAAGTTGGTTGTTGCGGAGGAGAGGAAACTAGTCTTTAGGGCATGCTTTATTAAGGTTCGTGTAATCAACGCACATGTACCATTTCCCATTAGCTTTTTTCATGAGGATTGTATCGACAAGCCAACTTTGATATTTTTCTTATCTTATGAATCTAGCTTATAGTAGTTTTTGAAATTCTTGTTCGATTGCTGCCTAGCGTCCGAGGGCAACATATCACTTCTTCTCCTTAACTAGTCGGATGGTAAGGTCAACATTGAGGTAATTGGTGGCTCTGGGGATGTTAATTATCCTTGGCATGTCTTCGGGGGCAAACATGAATATGTCTGTATTTTGTTTGAGAAAATCAATGAGCTCAGCTTTCTCATATTAGGTCGCTTTGCCTTGATTTTCATAGTCAACTATGAAGTGGTCGTAAGCTTGATCTCCTCAATTTTCTTGGCAGGATTACCCTATAATGATGGGGATTATGTAGTGGTGGCCTCGATGTTCATAACATTGTCTTTAGTTTAGGCCTTAAGATAAAGTGATTTGGATAGCTTTTGATCTCCTTGGGCTTCGCCAACTACGATCAAGTTAATAATCATGCTGAATTTTGTGATACTTGGTCAACCTAGTGAAACATTGTATGACAACTAGTGATCAATGACGACGAAATTGATGGACTATATAGCGACATAATCATCATCACCCAGTCGCATTAGGAGAGTGATAATCTCCATAGCAAGCACAGGTCTACTGCCTCCAAAGCTAAGGATGTCATGTTTTTATGGTTATAAGGGTTTGTAAACACCTAATTTTTGCCCCCTCTTTTATTTTTCAAATTAGGTTATAGGGTCCTAAATTAGAAAAAGTTCAAAAAAATAGAAAATTAAATAAAGCCCCAAAGAATGAAGAAATTTAGAAAAAATAGGAATTCTAAAAAAATATAAAAAGATAGGAAAATAGGAAAAAGTACCCAAAAAAATGAAATTTAGAAAAAATACAAAAAAAAAAAAGAAATTTGAAAAGTCACAAAATAAAGTAAGGTATTTAGAAAATAATAAATTTTTAGGTTGTTTAAATAGAATATAATTTTAATTCCAATTTCAATAGTTTTGAATAAAAGGTTGTTGAGTCTAAGCTTAGATTTGAATCTAGCTTAAGCTAACTTGGTTTATATGTGCAATTAATTACATATATGAATAAGGAAAAACTAATAGCTCACTTGAAGATCCTGTGTTCAATCCATGGAAGGTGCAAAATGTATCTTTTATTTTCTTTTCTCACTTTATGGCCATGTCATCACCACATCACTGGCCACGTTGTCACCACGTCACTTGCTAACTCACTTCTAAGTGTGGTAGACACACTCTGATACACTCCGACATATTCATATATGCGTAGCTATATATTTGGCACCACATATTGTCCAGGTTCGTCTAATTTAAAAATGGAAGAAAATTATATTGCATTTAATTTTTTCCATCTTTAACTCGACTGTAACACTTATAAATAGGGGTCTATTCTTCGTTTTCAAAACACAATAAAAATTTTGAAACACTTTAGAAAAACAAAAATCGAAGTTTCCTCTCTCTAGCACGATTCCTCTTTCTCTAGGATAGCATTCCTTATTGTGTTTTTACGAAAACCACCACCATCAGATTTCACGAGCCGATCAAGCCAACTCCAAGCCGATCCAAGTCGACCGAACCGATCGAAGCCGAAGTGAGCCGACCGAGTCGATCTAAGTTGAAGTGAGCCGACACAAGCCGATCTAAGCCGTAGTGAGCCAACCAGGCCGATCGAAGCCGAATTGAGCCAACCGAGCCGATTGAAGCCGCAGTGAGCCGATTTAAGCCGAAGTGAGCCGATCCAAGTAGTTCAAGCCAATCTGAGCCGACCTAGTTTTTCTTTTTTATTTATTTATTCATTTGTTTATTTGTAAATGTTATAAATGAGAAAAAGAAAAATAAAAAAGAGAAAAGAAAAAAAAGAGAGAAAAGAAGTAGTCTATTTATTTATAGAAATAGATAGATTAAGTATTAAAAAATAATAAATAGGTTAGTAAAAAAAAAAAGTCGTTTTGACACTTAGAAAAATTGAGTTTTCTAAAAATAAATGAAAATAAATAAATCAATTTTCAAATTAGAATCATTTAGAATTTCCAAAATAAAATCCAATTTAGAACCCCTTAAATCTTTTCTCAAATCAACTCAAAATGAGTAAAAACGTAAACCCGGCAATTTTTCCAAAGTTAAAATTAATCAACCCGCTGTATTTTTATTAAACGAACTACAAAAGTTTGATCCTAAATAACAGATACGTAGGCACCCGTACGTAAGTACAGGGCGACTTAAAATATGGAAAGTTTTATTTTTTCCATTTTTAGATATTTATGTAAATTAATCAATTTAGTCGCATGTATCATAATTATATGTGTTTTAGAAATTAAAAAGGGTATATTTGAAAAGCGAAGTTAAATTCAGAAAGTTAAAAGTAGTACCCATTTAGGGTTTAATAAATTAGCCTCGGGATCTAGATCTCTACTTTTTTAAAAAACCGTATTTATAACTTGGTTTTTTAATCGATAGACCAATAGCTAAGTTATAACCAATCCACTCAATTGGTTATAACTTAACCCCTTTTTCCGACTTCAGTCGAGTGGCGACTCCAAATCTTTTCAAATTGGAAAAAATGATTTTCTTTAAACCCTAGTCGAGAGTCAATATTAAACGGGTGGGGTTTAGTGTTGATCGGTTTAGAGAAAACCTAATTTTATAAAAAGAACCAGGAGGGTGAAAAACCAGGCTCGACAACTTGGCGACTCCATTGGGGAACGTCAAGAGGGCTAACCACTTAAAAACATTTCGAAATTAAAATCACTTTTCAAATTGCCCACATTGTTTAGTTATTCATTTATTTCTTTATATATTGATTTGTTTATTTATTGTTGGCTTCGTGTATATATTTTTTTTAATTAGCATATTTATTTTGTAAATAACATATACTGGAGCATAGGGTTTCATTTGTAGCATCAAAGATGCAGGGTAGATGCGGTTAGACCCTGGCCGTCTTAGGACCCTACGAGGGGAGCCATTGTGTAAGTTTTAGGCATAGTGGGGCAACTTCCGTTTGGGGCCGATTAGGCCACCCCACTTAAGCTCATGTGACCAATGAAAATGTTTTCTAAAAACAAGTGAGGTTACAGAGCTTAAGGACCTTTTAAAACCCACCTTAATTGCATATACTTCATTCCAAACCTTAGTTAATACACTACCCTTAAGAAATTGGAGCCCTACTAATTGTTTAAGAATTTTTGCAAACAAGTTTTTGAAAATTATAATAGGGTTGCAACTTAAGAAGTAATATATTAACCTAAGTGACCCTAACATCTGCATACTTTCACGTTTTTTTTTTCTCTCATTGCATTGATGACTGATCCTTGTCCATAAAATGTGTAGACTTAGGATGGCAAACAACTAAGTGAATGATCAACCAAGTAATAGGCCACTGGACGCCTCTAGGTTCCATGAGCAGGTGCTAAGAGATGAAATCGCCTATTTGAAAGAAAAGCTCGAGTGTTCTGAAGCTCACAACCTAGCCTTAAGGTCCCTTTTGGCACACGTCATTAGAGATACTTATGAGATGATAGAGGACCTTAAGGCTCTTTTATAAGATTTAATGTAGGGTCTTTCTAGTTCAAGTCTAAGGAGCCTAGAATAAAATTCTTAAATAAAGTTTAGGTTCTCTGCCTTTGTTTTTTGTATTCTCATCTTCCCTTTTCAAAAATAATAAACCTCTCTTTAGTTCATCGTTCGTCATTCTTTAAAATTCCTATCTTTGTAAATAGTCTTCTATTTAGCCACCATTCGATCTCATTTAGAAATATGTAAATAAAATCCATAGACTTGTAAATAGAAACTCAATATATATATATATATATATATAAACCATCATCCTTATTTGTAATTTTTTTTTGAAAATAAGACCTTACCTTTCTCTCTCTAAAAAAAAATGAAAATAAAATTTGCCAACAGCTATAAATGCTTATAGGCCTAAGGAACTAGCATAAGCTCAAGCCTTTGGCCCATTCAAGTAACCAACCCAAATACTTGGTTTTCAAATCATACAAGGTGCTTCGACTTATTAAGGAAGCAAAATACGAGCCCCTTAACCCATTCAAGCCAAGCATGAGCCCTTTGGCCCATTCAAGCCAAATATGAGTCCCTTGACCCATTCAACCCCAAATACAAGCCCTTTGAACAAACATGAGCCCTTTATCCCACTCAAGCAGCCAGCCTAAACATTTAGCTTTCAACCCACACCAAACCTAGCCTTTATCACCATCTAATCCAAACATAAGCTACTTGGCCAACACCAACCTTAGGCCCATTCAGGTAACCTACCCAAACATAGGCCACTTGGCTAAGCATTCAACCTAAACATCGGCTTACCCAAACACAAGCCATTAAGCCAGCTAACCAATCTAAACATGAGCCATAGCCCATCAAGGCTGCTAACCTAAGCACAACCCTCAACTCCTAAAAGTAACCAAGCCAAGCCAAGCCAAAACGCTTGATCTATTTAGAAAGCCAAGCTCAATTATGAATCAAACTAGAACATAAAATCAAATACCAGGGCATGAGTTGAGAAATTAGGGTCAAAACCCGATCCCAGGCAAATACAAAAGCGGACTCCTCTTTAAGGAACCGGTAACTCACTTTTTGAAAAGTTTAGGACGAGAAGAGGCAAGCTATATCTTATACACCAACTTAAAACACTTTGAGAGTTGAGCAACATAATTGTGAGGATGTTTTGGACTCATTCCTTAAAGGAGGTTCACTTTGGATGTGATACGTAGATAGAAGTGAAGTTAGGCATTTACTTCTAAATCCTAAACACAATTATTTGTCGTTTACCCTGTTGGACCTATTTGGAGAATTTCTAAATTTAATCCCTATCAAGAACCACCCTACAATGGGGCAATTCAGAGGTTAGGGTCATTAAGAAGAAGATAGGGGTAAGATTGGTTTATGCTTGTTTAAATAACATTAATTCAAAAACGACTTTTATTTCTGATAAATTATTTTTCTTTGAAATGAAGAAGAGCTAATTTCTTTTTTCTATCACCTCAAGCCCATACACTTAAAATCCATGGCCTTGAATCATCAATGGAAACAGTCACTCTTGGGGCTAAAAGGAAAGAGAAAAATAATAAGAGATAGTAGGGCGAAGCAATTAAAAAAGAAAAAAAAAAGAAAGAAGAAAAAAAGAGCCAAAGAATTGGGCCTGGAAGTATAGGATAAAATGCCCTAAGAAATGTTTTATATCCCAATAGGGGCAACCGAACTAAATCAAAAGGGCCAGGAGTCGATGCCCAAATAGCCTTAGAAAACACAAGGCCTTAAATTACAAACCTAAGCCTAGAAACCCAAATTTCCATATCCACACTGACACTTTGAAGCCTCTCCCACCTATACTAAATCACATAAGGCCTCCCCACCTACAATACCACCCTTATACATGTAAAAGCTCTTCAAATCTTAAAAGATAAGTTATCTTTAATAAAAATTGTTTTTAAAATAAGGGCAAGCATGCTTTTAATTTTTCCCCAAGGTTCTTCATTTGTACACCCCGTATTAATAAAAGTGTTTCCGTTAAAATAAGCCTTTTTATTAATCTTTTTTTAAACCCTTGGACCAAAAGCCTAAATTCATAAGGGTAAACGAAAAAAGACCTAACGGATTGGTCAAGGAGTATCACTTACAAAATGGACTATAATTTTTGGAATTGAAGTCGAGAGTGTAATCTAGACCGAGAGCGTAATCTAGACCGAGAGCTAGTAAGGAAGACCTCTTTGACTAAACTAATTGCGAGTTACTTTCTCCTTAAGAAAGGAATGGCTTAAGATCACAAAAGCAATAAGAGAAGCCCTAGGGTCAGGGGCATTGAGACATTCCACATGATTACCAAAGATAGGGTTGGTAATAAGATTATTCCTTAATAAGAGTTTATACCTGTTGGCAAAACTTTCAAAAGATAAAAATAAAAAAAAGAAGAGAGAGAAAGTAAAGGCTCGTTGCAAAATCTTTTATCTAAATCCATGTTGGCATGAATAGCTAAGTTTTTAATCCATGTCATCCATTTCCTTTCCAAGGTCATCATTTTTCTAATTTAAGTCATTCTTCCCCAATTGTGGTTTTTAATGTCCTTCACACTCTTTTTTCAAATCAAGGGGCTTATCCCTACACTTTCCCATGTTCATAAATGGTTTTTCAACAATCTCTTTATAAATACTTTTCCAAGCAAAAGTGCCTTTTGAAATCGGTTGCTTGCCTTACATTAGTTCTTCAGTCCTTCATCGTTTTTCTTAGGGTTTAAGCCAACTCTGTTCAAGCTAGCTTTTAGAGCACTGATCCCTCTTTCATTCTTTTTAAGGTCTTAGCTAGCTCTAGAAGTGCTTTGCCCACCTTGGTTGGTCAGCTCATCAGGACACAACCAAGTTCGCTCATTCTTTTTAGGGTCTTTGCAAGCTCTAAGAGCGCTTTACCAACCTTGGTTAGTCATCTCATCAGGACATAACCAAGTTTGCTCATTCTTTTTAGGGTCTTAACCAGCTCTAGGAACGCTTTACCTGCCTTGGTTAGTCAACTCATTACGGTACGACCAAGTTTACTCATCGTTCTTAGGGTATTAGCCAGCTCCAAGAGCGCTTTACTTGCCTTGGTTAGTCAGCTTATCAAGGTATGACCAAGTTTCCTCATCCTTCTTAAGGTCTTAGCCAGCTCTAGGAACGCTTTACCTGCCTTAGTTAGTCAGCTCATTAGGGCACGACCAAGTTCGCTCATCCTTCTTAGGGTCTTAGCCAGCTTTAGGAGTGCTTTGCCTACCTTAGTTAGTCAGCTCATCAGGGCACGACCAAGTTCACTCATCCTTCTTAGGGTCTTAGCCAACTCTAGGAGTACTTTGCCCACCTTGGTTAGTCAACTCATCAGGGCACGATCAAGTTTTATCCAGCTCTAGGAGCTTTTTGCCCGCCTTGGTTAGTCAGCTCATCGGGACACAACCAAGTTCGCTCATTCTTTTTAGGGTCTTAACCAGCTCTAGTAGTGCTTTGCCCGCCTTGGTTAGTTAGCTTATTAGGGCACGACCAAGTTCGCTCATTCTTTTTACGGTCTTAACCAGCTCTAGGAGCGCTTTACCCACCTTGGTTAGTCAGCTCATTAGGGCAAAACCAAGTTTGCTCATTCTTTTTAGGGTCTTAACCAGCTTTAGGAGCGCTTTACCCGCCTTGGTTAGTTAGCTCATCAAGGCATGACCAAGTTTGTTCATCCTTCTTAGGGTATTAGCCAGCTCTAGGAGCGCTTTACCCACCTTGGTTAGTCAGCTCATCAGGGTACGACCAAGTTTTCTCATCCTTCTTAGGGTATTAGCCAGCTTTAGGAGTGCTTTACCCGCCTTGGTTAGTCAACTCATTAAAGTACGATCAAGTTTCCTCATTCTTTTTAGGATCTTGCCAACTCTAAGAACGCTTTGCTCGCCTTGGTTAGTGAGCTCATCAAGGTACGACCAAGTTCGCTCATCCTTCTTAGGGTCTTAGCCAGCTCTAGGAGCGCTTTACCCGCCTTGGTTAGTTAGCTCATCAGGCTACGACCAAGTTTCCTCATCCTTCTTAGGGTCTTAGCCAGCTTTAGGAACTCTTTGCTCGCTTTAGTTAGTTAACTCATCAGGGTACAACCAAGTTTGCTCATTCTTTTTAGAGTCTTAGTCAGTTCTAAGAGCGCTTTTCCCGCCTTAGTTAGTCAGCTCATCAGGGCATGACCAAGTTTGCTCATTCTTTTTAGGATCTTAGCCAGCTCTAGGAGCACTTTGCCTACCTTGGTTAGTCAGCTTATCAGGGTACAAATCATCAAGGTATGACCAAGTTCACTCATTCTTTTTAGGGTCTTAGCCAGCTCTAGGAGCACTTTGCCCACCTTGGTCAGTCAGCTCATCAAGGTACGACTAAGTTCGCTCATTCTTTTTAGGGTCTTAACTAGCTCTAGGAGCACTTTTCCCTCCTTGATTAGTCAACTCATCAAGACACCACCAAGTTTGCTAATTCTTTTTAGGGTCTTAGCCAGCTCTAGGAGCGCTTTACCCGCCTTGGTTAGTCAGCTTATTAGGGCACGACCAAGTTCGCTCATTCTTTTTAGGGTCTTAGCTAGCTCTAGGAATGCTTTACCCAGTTTGGTTAGTCAGCTCTTTAGGGCACGATCAAGTTTGCTCATTCTTTTTAGAGTCTTAACCAGCTCTAGGAGAACTTTACCTGCCTTGGTTAGTCAGCTCATCAGGGTTTAACTAAGTTTGCTGATTCTTTTTTAAGGTGTTAACTAGCTCTAGGAGCACTTTGCCCGCCTTGGTTAGTCAGCTTATTAGGACACGACCAAGTTTTCTCATTCTTTTTAGGGTCTTAGCAAGCTCAAGGATTGCTTAGCTCATTTCACTTCACTTTGTCAGTTCATACGAGCATAACCAAACTTCAATCCTTCTTTTCATCTTTTCGGTCGTCTCTTAGAGCGCCACCCTTCTCTTCTCAAAATCCCCGATAGATTAGACTTAAGATATTAAGCTAACTTAGCTCATTTCACTTCACTTTGTCAGTTCATACGAGCATGACCAAACTTCAATCCTTCTTTTCATCTTTTCGGTCGTCTCTTAGAGCGCCACCCTTCTCTTCTCAAAATCCCCGATAGATTAGACTTAAGATATTAAGCTAACTGTAGCGCTTCTTAGCAAAAAATCCACTCTTGGGGCAAAAATAGTATCTGTTTATCTTTATGGCAAAGTTTTGCTCAAATTTTACCACAAAGAGGGGCAACTGTAAACACTTAATTTTTGCCCCCCCCTTTTTATTTTTCAAATTAGGTTATAGGGTCCTAAATTAGAAAAAGTTCAAAAAAATAAAAAATTAAATAAATCCCAAAAAAATGAAGCAATTTAGAAAAAATAGGAATTCTAGAAAAATATAAAAAGATAGGAAAATAGGAAAAAGTACAAAATAAATAAGAAATTTAGAAAAAATACAAAAAAAAAAGAAATTTGAAAAGTCACAAAATAAAATAGGGTATTTAGAAAATAATAAATTTTTGGGTTGTTTAAATAGAATATAATTTTAATTTCAATTTCAATAGTTTTGAATAAAAGGCTGTTGGGTCTAAGCTTAGATTTGAATCTAGCTCAGGCTAACTTGGTCCATATGTACAATTAATTACATATATTAAATAAGAAAAACCCATAGCTCAGCTGGATAAGTATCAGGACTTGATATTGCATATAACTTGGAGATCTTGGATTCAATCCATGGAAGGTGCAAAATGTATTTTTTATTTTCTTTTCTCACTTTATCACAATATCATTGCCATGTCACGGGCCACGCCGTCGCTACGTTACAGGCCACGTCGTCGCCACGTCATTTGCCAACTCACTTCTAAGTGTGGTAGACACACTCCGACACATTCATATACGCGCAGCTATGTATTTGGCACCACATATTGTCTAATCATATTGCATTTAATTTTTTCCATCTTTAACTCAACCGTAACACTTATAAATAGGGGTCTATTCTTCATTTTCAAAACACAACAAAAACTTCAAAACACTTTAGAAAAACAAAAATTGAAGTTTCCTCTCTCTAGCATGATTTCTCTCTCTCTAAGATAGCATTCCCTACGGTGTTTTTACGAAAACCACCACCATTGGATTTCACGAGTCGACTAAGCCAACTCCAAGCCGATCCAAGCTGATCGAGCCGATCGAAGCCGAAGTAAGCTGACCGAGCCGATCCAAGTCAAAGTGAGCCGACTTAAGCCGAACGAGCCGATCCAAGCCATAGTGAGCTGACTGAGCCGATCTAAGCCGAAGTGAGCCGACCGAGCCGATTCAAGCCGAAGTGAGCCGACCGAGCCGATTCAAGCCGAAGTGAGCCGATCCAAGCTATTCGAGCCAATCTGAGTCGACCTAGTTTTTTGTTTTTCTTTTTTCTTTTTTATTTATTTATTCATTTGTTTATTTGTAAATGTCGTAAATGAGAAAAAGAAAAAAAAAAGAAAAAAGAATGAAAAAAAAGAAAGAGAAGAAAAAAGATAAAGAAGAAAAAAGAGAAAAGAAGTAGTCTATTTATTTATAGAAATAGATAGAATAAGTACTAAAAAATAATAAAAATAAATAAATAGGTTAGTAAAAAAAAATCTTTTTGACACTTAGAAAAATTGAGTATTCTAAAAATAAATGAAAATAAATAAATAAATTTTCAAATTAGAATCATTTAGAATTTCTAAAAATAAAATCCAACTTAGATACCTTTATAATCTTTTCTCAAATCAACTCAAAATGGGTAAAAACGTAAACCCGGCAATTTTTCCAAAGTTAAAATTAATCAACCTGCTATATTTTTATTAAACGAACTACGGAAGTTTGTTCTTGAATAGCGGGTACGTAGGCACCTGTACGTAAGTACAGGGCGACTTGAAATATGAAAAGTTTTATTTTTTCCATTTTTAGATATTTATGTAAATTAATAAATTTAGTCGCATGTATCATAATTAGATGTTTTTTAGAAATTAAAAAGGGTATATTTGAAAAGCGAAGTTAAATTCGAAAAGTTAAAAGTGGTATCCATTTAGGGTTTAATAAATTAGCGCCCGAATCCAGATCTCTAGTTTTTAAAAAAACTGTATTTATAACTTGTTTCTTTAATCGATAGACCGATGGCTAAGTTATAACCAATCCACCCAATTGGTTATAACTTAACACCTTTTCTTGACTTTAGTCTGGTGGCGACTTCAAATCTTTTCAAGTTAGAAAAAATGATCTTCTTTAAACCCTAGTCGAGGGTTAATATTAAACGGGTAAGGTTTAGTATTGATCGGTTTAGAGAAAACCTAATTTTATATAAAAAAAAACCGGGAGAGTAAAAAACCAAGCTTGACAGGGTTCATCTAACTAGTTTTTCATTTGCTCATAGGCACTATAGAAGAGTATGTTTGCTAAGCTACGACTGTCCATGAATGTTTTGGAACATTAAAGTACCTAATCTCCAAGTTTATGATGAGGGTGTCATTGTAGGGAAAGTCGACGCCATGCTCGTCTTCCTTGGTGAAGGTAATGGCGGTGTTTACTTGGGCTTTGTAGTTCAAACATGGTATATCTCATGTTGTGCTGATATGGGCAGAATGTTAGCAATGAGGCCGGGGCCTCCAAAAATGGTGTTTACTTATCCTTCTCTACCCCAATGGTTCTAGTGGTTGGTGGTGTCATTACCTCGTTCATTTTGTTGTTATTGCTGGGCTTGCTGCTATTATTCTACTTATCAATGCTAGGTTGATCGTTGTATTTGCTTCCTTTCTTTTATTATGAGATAGTCAATTCAACCCTTACAAACAAGGCCTTTAACCACATTTTTGAGGTGACGTCATTCATCAGTGTTGTGGCTGTGCACTTGGTGATAGTTGTAGTATTTGCCTAAGTTGGCTACTTTAGGGGTTTCTTTGACACTTGGTGGTTAAGGGAGTTATTGCTTGACCTCGTACAGAATCTCCCCGAGGAGTCTACTAAGGGGTACGTATGGGGAGTAATCTTGGAACTTCTATTTTTGTCTATCTTGCCTATCCTTTAGTAAGGCTATAGTTTGGGCTCCCTTAGCCCTAGCCGATTTTTTATGACCCATAGATGTTATTATTTGCCTCGAATCGTGCCTTAATGGTGTCCTCTTGGGCTATATATTTTTTACCATTTGTATAAACTTGTCTCGGGAGTTAAGCTTGTTTAGTAAATGTAGTAGACACTCAATTTTTGCCTCCTCTATTTTTATTTTTATTATTTTTATTTTCTCAATAGGCCCTAAATTAGGAAAAACGAATAAAATAGGAAATTAAAGAAAACCCAAAAAATTAAGAAATTTATTAAAAAAAATAAGAATTTTAGGAAAATACAAAAAAAAATCAAAAATAAGAAAAAGCACAAAAAATTAAGAAATTTGGAAAAATATCAAAAATAGGAAGTTTAGAAAGAAATCTAAAAAATAAGAAGTCTAGAAAATAAAATTGGAAAAAAGTTAGAAAATTGAAAAAAAATATAAAAAATAGAAAATTTTAAAAAATAAAAGATTTTAGGGGATTTAGAAAATAACTTTTTATTATGATAGATTTTTTATTTTTGAAATAAGTTTAGAATTTGGACCGTTGGGCCTGAGCATAGATTTGAATCTAGCTTAAGCTAACCTGATCCATATGTACACGTATGGATAAGGCATAAGTCAACGGTCTAATGTTTAAATACATACACTTGGTTTGGGTATTGAGTGTGAGGTCTTGAGTTCGAATCTTAGCAAAAGTAGAGAAGTTTTTTTATTTTTTATTAACTAGTACACTGCCACGTATCAGAATCTTATTAAGCTAAGTGTCCTAATACGTGGCATCGTCGGATTGGATGACCTTGTTGACGTAGGCATCACATAACGTGCCACGTCAGTTGCCACGTATCACATGATAACACGTGGTAGGTCGGGGTTAGTCGAGTCGGTTGACATGGTGCCACGTCAGTATTACACCAGTCTACTTTCCCTCTCTTTCTCTCAGTTTTCCTCCATTTTCTCCCGATTTTCCTCCTTTTTCCTTCTTAAGAACAACTTAACACCCTCACTTTGGCCTTTGATTTCCTGCTTTTTCCTTGCTAAAACACACCAATTAATGGTGCGAATTCATCCTCTGCATGGCTTACTTTGAGTCAAACATAATAATGCATCCGAATTCAGTCAAATGAGCATTCAAATCAAGCTCCAAAAAGTGAAAAAAGCATTCAAATTTAGAATTTACATTCAAATTCAAATTTGAGCTTTCCTTGTTCATTTGATGAATTCGTGTATAATAGGGGGCTTACGAGCATCCAAAGGACATACACAACCATCTACAACCAACAACGAAAACTCATGAGCTCTCTCTCTCTTTTTTCGATAGCTTTCTCTCTCTAACCATAGCTTTCTCTCTCTCTTTAGCTCAATACTACAACTTACTACCCTAGGAAAACTTCTAGTAGCTTAGGTACCCGAAACCAACCACCCCCACGCTTCGCCATAGCCTCTAGCATCACCACCAAACCACCTCCACGAGGCCCTAACCATCGTACCCCGTATTACGCCCATGATCAACTGAAGACAGCAGCCATATATCTCCACATCACGTTCATGATCAGTTGAAGATAGTAGCCATCTGCCCTTGTGTTATGCCCGTGACACCTTTTAGGCGATTGCCTCAACTAACCCGATCCAATCCGCGACCAACCCAAAATCCACTCTAGGTCCGACTCGCGTGCCCACTACATCCAAAGTCCAATTTCTTTTATTTATTTATTATTTAGTTGTTGCTTTATTTTATTATTTGTGAATGTAAATGTAATAATAAAAAGAAAGAAAAAAAGAAAAAGAAAAAAAAGTAGTTTATTTAGTTTAATAAAAATGAGTATAAATAATAAAAAATAAAATAAAACTAAAATAAGTAAGTTCATAAGTTAAAGAATAAAAATTATTTTTTACACTTAGAAAAATCAAGTTTTCAAAAAATAAACAAAAATAAATTAATCCTTGTCAAATTGTGGCTACTTTTAGATTTTTTTTCAAAAATAAAGCTTCTAATTTAGGACCTTCCTTTTTTACAATTTTCTGAAAAAAAAATACGAATTTAATTAAAAATGTAAATTCGACATATTTTCTAAAAATAAAATCAACATCACTTGCTAAAGTTTCGAAAAAGAATTACATATATCTAATCTCAAATAGCGGGTATATAAGTACCTCCAGGGCGACGATAAAAAAAAAAAACTAATTTCCCTTTTTCTTTAATTTAGATTATTTTATTTATCTAATTAGAGTAACCAATAATCAAGTTTTGTCTTTCAAAATTAGAAGGTGATTTTTAAGTTTAATTCTAATTTTGGAAAGTTAATAGTGCCCATAAGAGTTTAAAATTCCTAACCCTCGAATCCAGATTCTCTGATTTAAAGAAAACGTTTTATAAAACTGGTTTTAATCATTAGACTAATAGCTAAGTTATAACAAATCTACCAAATTGGTTATAACTTAACTATTGGTTATAACTTAACTATCTTTCCTGACTCCGGTCAGGTGCTGACTCCAACACCTTTTCAAATTAAAAAAACCGGTTTTCTTTAAAAAAGACTTAATTTTAATTCGAGAGGGTGAAAAACCAGGCTCGACAGCTTAGCGACTGCACTAGGGACGTCAAGAGGGTTAATCATTTGACTTTCCAAAATTAAAATTAAACTCTAAAATCACCTTATTGCAATTTATGTACTTATTTATTCTTTGTTTGTATCATAATTGTACTAACGTTTTTTGCAAGTTTAGTTTTTTTTTTATTTGTTTTGAGGAGGGGATGTATTTCTTGTACTATGAATACATGATTGGTACGGTCAAACCCATGTCATTTTAGGACCTTAGGATGAGAAGCCATTGTATAAGTTTCGAGAGTAGTGGGGCAACCACTATTCGAGGCCAATTAGGCTACCCCACTTAAAGTTCGATGTGATTAAGGAATTGTTTAGTAAAAAACATATGAGGTCATAGAGTTTAAGGACGTCTATAACCCACTCTTCTTGCATACATTCTTTAGGGTTTGGCGAATAGCTAGTAAGGCGACATTATTACAAAATAGAAAAAGAAAAGACAAACCTAAAACTTCTTTCCTAGAGTTTACTCTCGGCTTTTGTTTATCTGTCTTGGATATCACACACATAGGGATATGGGGGTCATTTATTGTATCAAAAATGTAGGGTAGATACAGTTAAACCTAAGCCATCTTAAGACCTAAGAAGAGGGGCCATTGTGTAGGCTCCGAGTGTTGTGGTGTAACCACCGATTGAGGTTGATTAGGCCACCTCACTTAAGCTCAATGTGACTAATGAAAGTGTTTTTTAACAAGCGAGGTCACAAAGCTTAAGGACCTTTTTATGACCTATCATAATTGCACATACTCCCTTCCAAGCTTAAGTTAATACAATACCTTTAAGAAATTGTAACCCTACTAATTGTTCAAGATTTTTAATGCAATCAAGTTTCTGAAAATAATAGGAGGGTTACAACTTAAGGGGGTAACATATTAACCTAAATAATCCCAACACCTACATATTTCCATGTGCTTTCTTTTCTAAATTAATGGTTGATTGTCGTTTATGACATATGTAGACCTAAGAATAGCAGGTAACCAACAAGAGAATAATCAAAGAGTGCTAGTTGCCCTAGGAATCCATGAGTAGTTGCTACAAGCTAAAGCTACCTACTGGAAGCAAAAGGCTAGGCGTGCTGAGGCTTCTAATAGGGCCTTGTTAGCTCAAGTTGAAAAAGGCAAGAGAATCATGAATTGGGCTTTAGAAATGTTGAACAAGATTATGGCCTAATTGCAAGAGTTAGATTAGAAACTCTAAATGAAGTTGAAGGGCTTTGAATAAATTTTAAGTTTCGAATAATTGTTAGGTTTCCTTTTCCTTGTACTCTGATCTTTCCAAAATAAATTTTTTCTCTTTATTTATCATTCTTTGTAGGTAATCCTTTAATAGAATTTATCTAACCATTCACTCTCTTACTCAAGGAAATGCAATTAAAAATTAAAAAAACAATAAAAAAAATCCTTCATTTTTATTTGGTTTTTATAAAATAAAGCTTTATCTTTCTCTCTCTAAAAAAAAAAGAAAATAAAAGAAAAAGAAAAGTTGGTAACAGGTAAAGAATTTCTATAAGCCCTAAATATAAGTCTTGTAACCATAGGATTAGGTTTAATATACAAAGTTTAGGGCGATTTGCTAAAGGATTCAATAAAACTTAAATTATAAATTAAAGCTAGAAATATTAGCAAAAGTAACTCTGTAAGTTTGAATTTAAAAAAATAAGTAATAAAATAAGAGAATATAAAATTTTCAAATTTTAAGTATATTACTCATTATTTATCGGAAATGCATAAAATGCATTTCGATAACTAACAAATTGGTTGAGATAAATTATATGTATACTAAAAATCATAGAATGACCAAAATAATATTTAGGAGTATTTACTTATACCCCACAAATATTTACGTATAGGTATAAATACGCGAAATTATATAAATTGCTCGAAATTAGCTATAAATTTACTAAATAATGAAAGAAAATTATAAAAAAATCAAATAAAAATAAAAAAATAAAAGAAATGGGGAATGCTCAAAATGAAGTCGTGACAGCTAGGGAAAGTAAGAATAAAATCGGACCAATCAAGATCAAACACTTAAAAGGTAAAAATGGAAGAGAATAAGCCAAAAATCTTGTCTAATTAATGCCCTAAAATTCCTTTACAGATCAATAAATAGCAAGAAAATTCTTTGAGTTCATTTGGTCCATTGGGAGTTGGAAAAAATTAGAGAGCACCAGAAATTGAAAAAAAAATTAGGGTTTTAGATAAAAATTTCTCAAATCTGTACAATTAGTGCAAGTAGAACGAACCCATACATCACCACCACTTGGGGCCAAACCACCACCACTTGGGGCCAAACCACCACCACCCCACTCCAAACTGACCTACATACCCTGAATTGGTGTTAGTGGCTAAAAGCTCAAAAACCAGGTGAGAGTCGAATCCCATCCGATTTTGCAAATTTTCTTAAAATTATTATTATGCACAGAAAATTATGAAATTTGTTATTATGATGTTTTATTATATGTAGATTTAGGAAAAAATAGCGATTAAGTTTAATCACATCTATAAATATAGGGTTCTTAAGAAATTAGACGAAACCGAACATGTTCAGAATTAGAAATAAATTGGCTTAGGAGTATAGTTTGGAGCTCAAAATTTTTCTACAGAATAGTTATGTGATATAAAATAGTGCTATGAAGTCATTTTTCTTAAATTAATTTTCTAAATTTTTAAGTAATTTTTTATCCCTAAAATGACGAGAAAAATGAGTAATTTTGGATTAATTAAGTAATTAAACGACTAATTACTAATTTAGAAGGTAATTAGATGTTAAAGGATGTTAATCTCTAATGTGAAAACCTAATCCTAGCCTTTTGCAGTGTTAATTGCAATTAATATAGGAATTATGTAGTAAAAGTGAGTAATTTAGTAATATGTGAAATTGGAATTTTAATAAATATAAAATAATAGGTTAAATTGGATAATATAATAATAATATTAGTACATATTAAATTTGGTACAAAAATTAATTTTAGGTAATTATACAAAAATTGTAAAATTTTCTCACATCGAGAGTAAATCCAATACACTAGTTAGGGTTAGAGTATACCGAGTGGGTTAGAATAGTGAATTAAGACCTAAAATGATATTAGGATACTTGAGCTTAATTTGATTAATTTCACATTAGGGTTCAAAATGTAATTTTAGGATTACTCGTAGTTGAAATCAAATTAAAACTTGAACTGGAATCGGATTCGCATTCGAAAACCAAACCCCGAACTAACATAAGATTAATCGTTAGTAAATGATAGGACACACGGAGATGAGTTAAACTACAATAAGTGGTGGAGTGACTCAGGATTCCAAATAAGTTGGGTTTTTGTATGATTGAGATTGTAACTAGCCTTATGCATATGCTTGTGTATCTAATTTCGTACTGAAATCTATGCTATGTTTTATGACTATTATGATAGGAGTGGTATGGAATTGTCTGATCACTTTACACCAAATATAATCCTAATCGACTTAAATACCCTAAAAAGATATGCATTGTAACCCTGTAAGGGATCATTAAGATTCTCCAACCAAACATCGACACCTTCGAAAAAGATAACGCTGGATAGCAAAGTGGTTTTTTTCTCTTCCTTAGTTGAACTAAGTGATAGGAGAGTAGGTTACAGTGAGGATAAGGGCATTGGTTTAAAGGATAGTCTTAGGAGGAGAAGTGTCTCCATTGTACAAACTTGGGTTTAGTTGTAAGCTGTTACATAACATGAAAACTCCTCAACCTAGATTAAAGTGAGTGAAATTGCTATGATTTCATAATAGATCGGACTACGTTATGTGATGGCACTTGTTTGTTACATTTCATGAAAATAATTGCTTAATAACCTTGATTGTGCTTGTATACATTCATATGTCTCTAATTCAACTTATTGAGCTATAGTTTCTCATACTCGCATAGATCCTTTTGTAGGTTCTAACTTCTGATTAATTATGCCACGTTACAACTATTCAGAGGTTAGTTCTCTTATGAAGCTCTGGGGAGTGAGAATCAACCAATCTATGATCAAGTTTTTGTTTAAGGTCTTGTTAAAATTTTTAGGATGAAGAACTGATGTACAATATCTAAACTAGCTAGCTGTTATGATACGATGTATAATCACCTAAGAATTTTACGATAATGTATATGTAATTATATTTATTGACTTAAGCTTTTAATCATTGCTGTAAATTTTAATTAAAGTTTTAAATGCACCGTTTACTTCAAAGCGAGGAGTCGTCGACGTCTTGTGTAGATTATATCTATGATAGGCACTATGAGGTCAGTTCCTATTATAGGTTGGTTTACACAATGGGACTGTTACGACTCTATGATTTCGGGGTGTAACATTTCTTCCAACCAGGTTTGCATGGTTGACTATAGATTCACCTCGCTAAAAAGGATGATGTATTTTATGGCTCAACAATAGCAAGTTTTGTTCCCAATAATCACCACTCTCCATATATCCTAAGATTTGAATTTGGAAAGGAGACTCTCGAATCTGAAAGAAAAGGTAGTCACAATACAAAAGAGCATTATAGATCTAGAAACAGGAATAGGCCCTATGCTAAGAAGATTCCAACACCCGATGTTCAGTACTAATCAAATGTCAGTAAGCCTAAGTGATGAAGGAGGCCCAATAAGGAAAAAGCCAAAAAGGAATGAGAAAAAACAAACCTAAGGGACTTAGAGGAGACAATTCACCCAATTGGAGATCTCAATCACCCAACTCTCTAATCATTTGAAAGCAACAAAGGTTATAGCTTATGAAGCTCCTAATTTGAATTACAAACCATGTAGCTTTGACCCAGAAGCAAGATGCGACTATCATATGGGTCAAAAGGGGCACTCCACTGAAAAATGATGAAGATTAAAGAACAAGATTCAAGACCTGATTGATGAAAAATTCATTCAGCTAGAGCTATAACAAGGCGTTCCTTCTTCAAGTCATGAGGATAGTCCAACTAAGTCGCCTAGAGCTCCATTTCTTTTGAGCTTACCAATGCCTTCTAATAAGTTCATGGGTTATTTCAAGCAATTAGGTGCTTGTTAAGTTAGGGGCAGAGAAAGTTGTTTTCAATAAATTTTGTAATAGCTATAATAATACAATTGCCTTTTTCAATGGAATTATTAGACTGTTATTAGAGCAAAGAAGTTCTCCTTAAGGAATCGGTAACTTACTTTTAAAAGGTTTAGAATGAAAAGAGATAAGTTATTTTCCATATACTAACCTAAAATACTTTGAGAGTTGAGCGAAACAAAGGTGTGGATACTTTAGACTCATTCCTTAAAGGAGGTCCACTTTGAATGTGATACGCAAATTAAAATGAAATTAGGCATTCATTTCTTGAATCCTATGCACAATCATCTCTTGTTTTCCCTATTGGAGCTATTTAAAGAATTTTTCAAATTGAAACCCATAGTGGGGCAATTTGGAGGTTAGGGTCATTGATAAGGAGAAAGGGATTAAAATTGGTTTTCACTTGTTTCAGTAACGTTAAATTCAAAAGCAAATTTTATTTTTGATAAGTTATGTTTTTTGAAATAAGGAAGAGCTACATCCTTTTTAAACACCTCAAGCTTTTACTTGCCTCACCTAAGCCTATACAATAGAAATCAATGAATTTTGGACCCTAAATCGCTTAACAGGTAAAAACTTGGCAATGGAGACTTGGGGCCAAAAGAAAAAGAGAGAACAACAAAAGAATAATCGGGCTACGTAATAATAAAATAGAAAAAGGAAATAACGAGGAAAAGAGGTTAGAAAAGTGGGCTCAAGTGTAAGTTAAGAGCTAAGTGAAAGCAGGGGCAGTCAAATCAAAAGTCATGGCCTAAATAGCCTTAAAGATGCAAAACTTTGAATCACAGTCTGAGCTAAAAAACCCAAAATCTGTACATCCACTTTGAAGCCTCTTTCACACCTAGCCTTCCTACCTATGATACCACCTTTACACAAGTAAAAGCTCTTCTGATTTTTAAAGATAAATAATTTTAATAAAAGTTGTTTTTGAAGCTCGGATAAGTATATTTCTAATTGTCCCTAAGGTTCTAGACTTATAAACCCAGGATTAATATTTCAAAATAGGCTTCTTCGTTAGTTCTTTTTGAAACCTTTGAACTAAAAGCCTAAATTCATAATGTTAAATTGAAAAAGACCTAATGGATTGATCAAGGAATATCACATGCAAAATGGTCTTTAATTTTGGAATTGTAGTCAATAGTATAATCTAAACCCTGAGTTTGCAAGGAAGTCCTCTTTGACTTAATCAGTTACGAGTTACCTTTTCCTTAAAAGAGGAAGGATGTTGAAATCACAAGGCCTCACCAAACCGCTCGGCATCCAAGTTAAGGGGAACATAAGAGGCCCCATGTGATTATTAAGGAAGGGTTCATTACCTGTTAGCAAAAAAACAAAAAAAAAAAGTAATAAGAATAGAAAAAATAATAAAAAGAAGAAGAAAAGAAAAAAGAGAGAGAAAGTATTCCAAGTCTATGACGACTTAAGTGGCCAAGTTTTCAATCCATTCTAAAAAAAAAGTTAAGAGTTAGGCTTTTCTCATTCTTTTCAAAATAAAGGAAATTATCCCCAACGTCTTTTTCAACATAAGTGGTCTTTACAAAAAGGATTTTTCTATAAATATTTTCCTCCAAATCAGGTAGCATTTCGGACAAGCTTTCGATTAGGTTATCCTACCTTCCATCCATTCATCTCTCTTCAAGGTCTTTAACAAACCCTTAGGGTACTTCTATTCCTCAATTCACTTTAGCATGCCTATAGGGCCCTTAAGGTCATCAAGAGCTTTTAACAAGCTCATAAGATGCCTAATTTCGTTTAGCAAGGTCATCGAGCCCCTCTTTTCACCAAGTTCCTCTTAGCGAACCCTTACAGCACTCTTCGTCATCAGTTTCTTTTAAGCTAGCCTTCTAGATGCATTCTCGACTTAGTCTCATTTCTAAGTGTCTCTTAAGCGAGCCTATAGGGCTCTTCCTTATCTACTAATCTTTCTTCAAACATTCCAGTAGGATCATAGAGCAATTCCCCTCATCATTCTATTTAGGGTTTGTGTGGGCTCATAAGGTGTTTCTCTTCCTTTTAGCAAACCCGTTAAGATGCTTACTTTCTTTTTGCAAGCCTATGAGGTATTTTTGTTCACCAAATTCACTCAAGCATGCCCATTGGACTCCTCTATTCGTGAAGTTTCTCCTAAAGAGCTCGTATGGCACCTCTCTTCATCGTCTCTTTTGTCCAGCCCATAAGGCATTCACTTTTTGCATTTAGTTCATCCTTCCAATCCATAAGGTACTTCCCCTCACCAAATTTCTCTTAAGCAGGCCCATAGGGCACTCCCGCTCTATTCACCAAATTTTTCTTAAGCATGCCCATAGAGCACTTCTTTTCTCTAAGTTTTCTCTTAGCAAGCCTGTAGGGCACTTCTCTTCATCAATTCCTTTTGACACAACATTGAGTTTAAGGTTGCTAGTCTCTAAGAGACGCTCTTACTTAGGTTAATGAGCCTTGTAAGGCACGATTAGGTTTTAGATCGATCCCAGTATAGGGGTTGCTAGTCTCCGAGAGATGCTCTTGCCTAAGTTAGTGAGCCTTGTGAGGCACGACTAAGTTTTAGATCGATCCTAGTTTAGGGTTACTAGACCCCAAAGATGTTCCTACCTAGGTTAGTGAGCCTAGTTGATGGGAATCAGCCTCTGACAAATCCAAGCTAAGGCCTATCAATGCTTATTGAGGCCGAGTTACAGCCAGAAGGATGAAGGGAAGGAAAATAAACACTCGGCATCAACTCTGTTGTCACTCGAGTTGCCGAGATACTACAAGGCCGAGGATGCAAGATTAAAGAACCACTCAGCACAGCATTGAGAGACTCAGGTCGATTGAATCTATGACTCAACAATTGTGAGCCGACCTCCTTGGTATCTCGTCTAAGCCACGTGAGAAGTTAGGGACCCTTTCCTGAACTCATACATCCAACTGCTGATCCTGTCCAGTTCAAATATTACTCTTTCCTGGACATGCCAAGTGACTGCATACTGAGTTCTATAAAACGTATAGTTTTGTGTTCTTATGTATGTTTTCCTTTATTTTATTCATGGGCCTAATTCTTTAGAGTTTATGTCCTTGTATATTATTTACAATTTTACCACTAGGGTTTAGGACTTGCTATAAATAGTAACATTTGTACTAAAATATAGACATATATACGGATGGACATATGTACAGAATTATATAGAGAGATATATACAGGCAGAAAATATATTCCCATACAAAGTAAATCTTTCCTCTTTCGAGCAAAGCTATACTTGGGTTAGCATTTGTTGGATTATCAAGTGTTGATTAGATTCTTTAATCGTCCTTGCATTTTTATCAATCTTGTTCTCATATTATGGCAAATCCTTTTATTTGAACCAGTTAGTGAGTTGCGTTTAATCTTCATTTGAAACCTCGAGCAACATTGAGTGTTCGTAAGTAGCATTGAACTCTATTTTGAGCTCAAACCCCCTAATTGTGTTTGTGTCTTGATGAGTTATATCCATTCACATTTACCATCAAAACCTTCCTATTCTTCATACCCTTATTTCTTTTAAATTCCTACTCTTATTCATTCAAGATCCACTGCCATTTCTTTCGAGATCGATCCTTGATCCTTTTCATTAGTGAGGTACGACCAGGTTTTAGATCGATCCTACATTAAGGTTAATAGTTCGTGAGAGACGCTCCCACTTAGGTTAGTGAGCCTTGTGAGGCATGACTAGATTTTAGATCTATCCCAATTTAAGGTTGCTAGTCTCCAAGAGACACTCTCGCTTAGGTTAGTAAGCCTTGTGAAGCACGACCCCCTCATTCTAGCCTCTGATTTCATGCTTTTTCCTTATTGAAACACACCAATTAATGGTGCGAATTCATCTTCCGCATAGCCTACTTTGAATCAAATACAATAATACATCCAAATTTAGTCAAATGAGCATTCAAATCAAGCTCCAAAAAGTGGAAAAAAATTGAAAATCTAGAATTTACATTCAAATTCAAATTCTAGCTTTCCTTGTTCGTTTGACAAATTCATGTATAAATAGGGAGCTTACAAGCATCCAAAGGATACATACAACTATCATAACCAACGACAAACACTTACAAGCTCTCTCTCTCTTTTTTCGATAACTCTCTCTCTCTAACCATAGCTCTCTCTCTCTTTCTTTAAGTCTCTCTCTCTTTAGCTCAACACTATGGCTTGCCACTCTAGGATTACTTCCAGTAGCTTAGGCACCCGAAACCAACCACCCCTATGGTTCGCCATAGCCTCTAGTATCGCTACAAAACCACCTCTACGAAACCCTAACCACCGTACCTCGTATCATGCCCGTGATCAGTTGAAGACAGCAGCCATCCACCCCTACTTCACGCCCCTGATTAGTTGAAGATAACGGCCATCTACCCTTGTGTTATGCCTATGATCAACTGAAGCCCCTCGATCATGCCCCTGATCCCTTCCATGCGACTGCCTCAACTAACTTGATCTAATCTACTATCAACTCGAAATCTATTCCAGGTCCTACTCGCATGGCCATTGCGTCCGAAGTCCAATTTCTTTTATTTATTTATTTATTATTTAGTTGTTGCTTTATTTTATTATTTGTGAATGTAAATGTAATAATAAAAAAGAAAGAAAAAGAAAGAAAGAAAGAAAGAAAAACTAGTTTATTTAGTTTAATAAAATATAAAATAAAACTAAAATAAGTAAGTTCATAAGTTAAGGAATAAAAAAAGTTTTTGACACTTAAAAATATCAGGTTTTCAAAACTAAACAAAAATAAATTAACCATTTTCAAATTAGGCTATACTTTTAGATTTTTTTTTTCAAAAATAAAGCTTTTGATTTGGGACCTTGCTTTTTTAGAACTTTTCTAAAAAAAAAAAACAAATTGAATAAAAAACATAAATCTAGCGTGTTTTCCAAAATTAAATTCAACCTCACCCGCTAAAGTTTTCAAAAAAGAACTATGTACGTCTGATCCCTAATAGCAAGTACGTAGGCACCTACGAGGCGACGATAAAAATAAAATAAAAAAAAAAAACTAATTTCCCTTTTGTCTTTAGTTTAGATTATTTTATTTATCCAATTAGAGTAACTAATAATCAAGTTTTGTTTTTCAAAATTAAAAGGTGACTTTTAAGTTTAATTCTAATTTTAGAAAATCAATAGTACTTGGGATTAAAATTCCTAACCCTTAGATTTAGACTCTCTGGTTTAAAAAAAAAAAAACCGTTTTGTAAAACTGGTTTTAATTGTTAGACTAATAGCTAAGTTATAACTAATAAACCCAATTGGTTATAATTTAACTATTTTTCCCAACTCTGGTCAAGTGGTGACTCCAACACCTTTTCAAATTTAAAAATCGATTTTCTTTAAACCCTAGTCAAAGATCGGTATTAAAGGGGTAGGGTTTAGTACTGATTGGTTTAAAAAAGACTTAATTTTATAAAACAACCGGGTGGGTGAAAATAGTAAGACAGCATAGAAGAGCCTTCCAATAGAGTCTATCCTTATGATAAGGGCTTATAGGGCTGTTCTTATGTCAAGTTTAGAGACTTGTAACTTTACGCGATTAAAGCACTTAAGGTATGCTAGTAAGGTTTCGTTTGGACATTGCCTAACATTGTAAAGTATGGAAAAGTCTCTTCTCGAGATCTTAAAGCTTATGAATTTTTGTTGGAACTTGCTTGCTAGGCCGTCGAAGCATCTAATGGAACCATCAAGTAGGTTATTGGACCATAGCAATGCAGCTTTTGCTAGCATGCTAGGAAAAGTCTTTTACATGATGACATCTATAAAGTTGTGTAAGCTCATCATGGTGTGAAAGTGGATGAGGTGATCATCCAAGTTAGCGGTTCCATCATAGGTGTTAAGGTTTAGGAGTCTTATACCCATAGGTAAGGTTTCTTCCAAGATTTTACTGTTGTAGATCATGATGCTTGGGCAAATGACTCTACTTTCTTCTGGTCGTGCACACTAGAAGCATGACGAATTCGTTTGTCTAGCTCTTGGACATTCATTTCTTTTAAAGCCTTTATCAATTGCCTAAGGGACAAGTCATCAATTGGTTTACTTATCACTGCATGTTCGCTTTGCATATGCGTTTTACAACAATTGAGATTTAGCCAATCACACAGGTCCTTGAGGACCTATTGATTGTATTTATCTAATTGCATCAACGTACCAAGTGTATAGTTCATTGCTCACTATTTTTGGTTGGCTTTAAGGGGGAGCTAACAGTTACCTCCTTGTTGGGTCATTTATGGGATGCGTTCTTGAGTATTGCAACATCATTTTGTCGGGCAGCACGAGACTCCTAGGTCTTTTTACTTTCTTTATGCATCTATTAGGCAAAGACTCTTAGTTGTTGAATTTCATAAGCTTGGGTTCTTGGTGGTGTAGGCATTGTTAAATGACGTAGTGGGAGTGACATGTTGCTGCCATCTAGCTGTAATGTGTTGGCGTCACTTAATTGTAAAGCATGCGAGTTATTATTTTTTTTTATCCATCTTGTGTAGAGTAGCTTAAAACAGTAGACGCTAAAATGTTGATTGTGGTAAAATTAACTTCAAATGATATATTGGACATGGCCTAATGACAATGGGCTCGCCGAGCTCCTTGTTCTTGATACTTGCAAAAAGTCCCTTGTAGATACGTCTACGAGGGCTCTTCGACGCTTAAGTTAGCAAGCAAGACTGTAAAATAAGAGATTTAGGGGTATCCGAGCATTAAGATCCTTAGGAAACATGCTCGAATGACAAGGAAGTGTAGAGAGAAGAGTAATAAGGTTTGATTGTAATGTGATTTGTAAAGCCCGGGATTGAGATTCAAAATCCCTTTACCTATCGACCCCCTTGTACTATTTATAGCGTAAGGGATTACAATTACCTAGACATGTGTCGACCTAAGGTTTGTTCGTACTGGTAGCTAGCAGGGGACATGCATTATAGAATTCTCAAGGTTGTTCTAGGAGTTGGTCGGCCATGACTACGTAGGTAACTGCATCTATAATTTGTAGGTTTGACATCTCCATGGCATACTAGGTATGTTGGTTGTACCATAGGTATCAGGTGGCAATTAATGGGCCAGGGTAGGACACTAGCACTATAAACAAGGAGAGGGCGAAGAGGTAAGCAAGGTGGTTTGAACGCGTAGTAGGCAGTGAGCCAGGTATTAAGAGGCATGCGAGGATAGAGGCATCATCTCTCTTAATGCCTAGACTCAACAAGAGGGGGTTCCTTTGTACTCCCAAGCTCGACTGGTCTGTTGGTAGAGTCTTCGCCTGTTAAATATGGCTTTTGGCTTAGGGCTCATCATGGTGCTCACTTAAGTCCTCGAGATAGGTGTTTGACATGTTGCTTCTCATGAGGCTCAAAGATAGCCTAGGTGTTTAAGTAAGTTAGGATACATGGAAGGGGAGGGGGAAGGAGAGAGAAGGGTCCCTTAGGAGCAATGGGCTTTCCAAAGGCCTCCATCAGAATTAGACCTCAGGCTAGATAAGAATTATGTATCAACACTCATAATGAACCTACGCCTACAATACATGGGCATGATAAACATACAGCAAGCCACAAACATATTACAAGTATCCACAAATGCATCATACAGCCAATTAATATTTTTGTTTTTAATCGTTAAGCAATAAAGAGGTACTCATGATCCTTGTACACCATAAATATAATACCATATAGTATTGGTATTAGGTCCTTTCTAACACCTAAGTAACCTTCTTAGAATCTAACTGGGCCATCTTAATGCGAAACTACACTCAGGATAACGCTACGCAAGGATCACCAAGTAATTTGCCAACATCACTGGACCATACAAGTGGGAAGCTAAAGCGAAGCACAAGTAGCATACATTTATTGAGTATATGGTTATATTAACTCAAGTTAGATTACTATCCTAGCCTACACATTCAAATAAATACATATCCCGTTTCTGAAGCACAACACTCACCAATAAGTGGATCAACAATACGCCTAGAATACGTTAGCACGAAGAAACTTATAATCAAAACATTTCTCAACCCAAGTCAATTCCACTTCCACTCAGTTATCCCTTCGCTTTAAGCTTCTACTAACCCCTCCATGCTATACAAGGTTGCAACTTAACTTAAAGCACTTAGGGATTTATAAAATAGTTTGATTAATAAAATTGATTAAAAGATGTTTAAATAACATTTAAAAAGGGGAAATATTAATTAAAACTAAAAAATATGGTTTAAAAACAAAGTCTTTGCTTAAAGCTGGGAAAAATACAACTTCTATAAACACAATACGCACTATACATATATATGTACATGACTCACATTCCAACACACACCATAACACATGGAATGTGTTTCCATACCCTCATACTACACACATTAAAACACAACATGTCCTCACATGCCAGTCCCCTAAACACAACGTATCTTAAAATGCACAACACACCATGCACCAACTGTCGAGCTTGGCTTTTTCCTGGTTTTTATTATTTTCTTTAATCCAATTTATATTGAACCCTTTACCTATTCGATACAAATCCTTGACTAAGAATTAAGGAAAACTTGGTTTTCATTTAATTTTGAAAAGAAAGATGTAGCTGCCACTCGACCGAGGTCGAGCAAAAGGAAAGAAAGGTTAAGTAATAACTGAATGGATGGATCAGTTATAATTTAGCTACTGGTTGTGATAAAATGATTTTTTAAACCAAAGAATTTGAATTTGGAGGCTAACTTATTAAATCCTAAATGAGTAACTTTTTTAATCGTTCGAATTTAATTTTACCTTTCAAAAATATCCTACCGACGATAATAGTTGTTTATAAATAAATAAATAACTTAGATTACATCTACTTGCGAAAAATAAAAAATTGAAATAAAATTTACAAAAAGGGGAAATAAAACTTTTTACATATTTTAAGTCACCTTGTAGTCTCCTGTGAATGCCAACATACATGCTATTCGATATTAGACTTTCGTAGTTCATTTTTTAAGATTTAAATGTGTTGATTAATTTTAGTTTTGAAAAATAGTTATGCTTGACTTTTAATTCATTTAATTTTTATTTAAGAAAATTCTAAGAATAAAAAGTCTTAATTTTTATGATTTGTTTCTTTGAAAAATTTTTAAAAGGACTTAATTATTGTAAAAGGGTTTATTATAGCTTTTATTTTTTGAAAATATTTTTCCTAGGTGAGAAAATGATTTTTTTTATTTACTTTTCTCCTCTTTTATTTTTTATTTTTTATTATTATTTTTATCTTTTTGGCCAAAATAAAACAATAAAAAACAAAGCAAAGCTTTTCCCTTCTCTTTTTTTTTTTTCCCTTTCTTTCTGCTTTTTTCTATTAGTCTTTTTTATTTACATACAATAAGGTAAATAGTGAAGTAAGTGTATGGGTAGGATTTTTGATGGTGGTGGAACTCATGGTGGTCTTAAATTTGAGTGGGAACGCTTGAAAGGTAGGGTTTTAAGTGGTGGCACAAGGGTTTAGTTTTCCTACGGTGGTTGAGGCACTTATAGGTTTAATGGTTATCAAGAGCTTTGAGCTTCCAAAACCCCACTGCAATGTTGGCCTCCTTTGGTAGCGATTTGTCGAGCAAATGGAATTAGAGTGAGAGGGTGCTATATGAGTTAAGGTTTTTAGTGAGAGAAAGTTCGAATTTGAACTTATATGGAGGATGTCAAGTGATTCTTGATGGTGAAATGAGGTATGGGGGTGGCTTTTTATAGGTTTCCAAGCTCGAATATATTAAGAATGTATGTTAAAGGCCGAATCAACCATTTATGACCCAGATTGTGCGATCTTTAAATTTGCGAAAATCAAGTTGATTTTTCGTGTTATCTTAGTGTGAATGTTGATAAACTTACTCAAGAAACACCATGGAAGGTTTGCATGCTTTCCTTAAATTCTCATAATAAAAAATCTTGGAGTTGCTAGAATCTTGGGTTATGACTTTTCTTTAGTTTTCTAAGCCATTTCGCATGATTAAAAGAATGAATCAAGTTGAGTTTCTTGTCCCAATTCATAGTATCCTAAGCAATGGTGAAATCATATAGAAAGGGTAGTAAAAAATGATCTTAAACTAAGCACCCTAGCAAGGAACTTATAGGAAAATGGGAGAAAGAAAAGGAAAAGGAAAGAAAGAGAAGGAAGAGGATACTGACGTAGTACCATGTGTGTGCAACGTCAGCCATGTGGATTGCTCTCCACATAACATGTGTCTAGGACAACACGTAGTCTAATAAAGACTTATATGTATCCACGACAAAGTGTTTTACCAATTGGGCTGTTGGCCTGTATCCTGATTCTTTTGTAAACAAATTATATTTAAACTCTAAATCTTCATTTTAAAAAAAAAAATTTCTAAAATCTATTTTAAAAATGAGAAATTTATATTTTCCTAAAAAAAAATCTATTCTCTTAAAAATTCTATTTTTCTATTTTTTTGTATTTTTATAAAATTATCTTCTCTTTTTTTTTTGTAATTTTCTAAAATTTCTAATTTTTTATGCTTTCTCTAATTTTTCAATTTTTTTTTATATTTTCCTGAATTTTCTAAATTAAGACCATTTTTTCTTACTTAAAAAAAAAAGCTCTAAAATTAAAAAGGACAAAAATGGGGTTTCTACAACTGCCTCTTTTTGTGGTGAAGTTTGAATAAAACTTTACCACAAAAATAAAAAGAGACACCATTTTTCCTTTGATGATGAATTTGCCTTATGCAGTGCTATAACTAGCTATCTAACCTAGGTCCGATCTACTAGGAATTTGTTGAAAGAAGTAAGATGGTGCTCTAAGAGCTGATTGACACATGAGAGTGAGTCTTGGAAGGGTCTAGTCCCTTAAGAGTTGATTAAGATATTAGAGTGAGTCTTAAAAGGGTTTAGTGCCCTATGAGCTATCTAGAACCCTAAAATGATCTGAAGGTGGGTAACACTCCTATGGGCTAGCAAGAACCCTAAAAAAAAACATAAGATGGGACGGTGCTCCTTGAGCTAAGTAGAACCCTAAAAAGAACCTGGTTCTGCTCCTTAAGCTAGCTAAGACCCTAAATGAGAAGTTGTTCATGCTCTTTTAAGTTGACTAACTTGGATGAATGGACAAAGTGCTCCTTGAGCTAGCTAGGACCCTAAAATGAGAACTTAGTTGTACTCCTTTGAGCTGACTAATCTAGGTGAACGAGCAAAATACTCCTTGAACTTGCTAAGACCATAATGAGAATTCAATTGTGCTCCTTTAAGCTGACTAACCTAGGTAAATAAGCAAAGCGCTCCTTGAGTTGGCTAAAACCCTAAATGATAAATTGAAACCTGGTCATACCCCTTTAAGTTGACTAATCTAGATGAATAGGCAAAGCATTACTCGAGTTAGCTAAGATGTTAAATGAGAATCTAGTTGTGCCCCTTTAAGTTGATTAACCTAGGCGAATGGGTAAAGTACTCCTTAAGCTGGCTAAAACCTTAAAGAGAAATCAAGGCAAGACTGCACTCCTTAAGTTAGCTAGAAACCTAAAAAGATTAGAGATTGGACAGTACCCCTTCAGTTGGCTCAAATCCTGAAGAGAAATTATGAGACGAGACAACACTCCTTGATCTGGCTTGAACCTTAAAGAGAAATTGTGACAAGAGACAATACTCCTTAAGCTGGCTAGAATCCTAAAAAGATTGTGAGATAAGACAGTACTCCTTGAGCTCACTAGAACCATAAAAGAGAAAAAGATGAAAGAAGGGAAAAACCCTAAGAGAAATTGAAGAAAGGAAGCACTCTATCAGCTGCCTTAAGACCTTGAAGGAGAATTGAAGAGAAAGCACCCTATGAGCTAGCTAAAATCTTAAGAGAAATGGGATAGCACCCTATGAGCTGTATAGAAACCCCATTTTTACACCCCCTCCCCCTATTTATAATCTTAAAGTTTTTCTTTTAGAATAGGGAATAGGGGAAAAAATAAAAATAAATAAATAAATAAAAATATTTTAGAAAAATACGATAAATAGAAAATTAAGAAAAGTACTAAAAAAAATAGAAAATCTAGAAAGGTTCAGAAAAATGGAAAATCTAGAAAACACAAAAAATTAGAAAGTTCAGAAAAAGGTAAAAAATTAAAAATTAATTTTTAGGATAAATAAGAGTCTAGGGTCATTTTTAGTTACATGGATAAGGTCTTTTCTTTTTAGGGTCAAATAGAGTTGAAAGTGCACATATGCAATTTAATGGTTTCAAGTTTTATTTTTTTAAATATTAAGTTTTTCTATAAATAAATAAAAAAACCTAATACTCAGATTACAGTAGAGGTTAATCGTAAAAATGTAACTAATTTAAAATTAATCATAGATGGAATTTAAATCAATTGATTTACGAGGAAATCAATATTAGATTAACTACATATTGGAGATTGTATAACTATTAAATTGATTTTGGGCATTATTTTATGTGTAGTATTTGAAATTATGGAATGCTAGATGATTTGGGATGATTTAGGTCTTAATTGATTTTAGGTTGGAAGACTCGGTTCAAGCCATTGAAAAAAGACAAATATGAATGGCTAAGATGCTTTAATGAGAAAAACCAATAACTTAGCTAGTAGAGACATGCCTTAGGAATCTTGACATCAAGAGTTTGAGATTCACTAACTACAAGTTGTACCTTTTGTTATTATTTTACCTGGTCAAGCGTACCATGTGTTGAGTGGCAATTAGTTGCATAAGTCAACTAACTTAGTTGACTTCATCTTCTTAATAGATTTTCTAGTTTACTCACCCCGTTCATGGCCATTTTACATCATTTTTTCTACATAATTTTACCAAATTAATGTTAAAATCATGTAGATTACATGGAGAACTTTTGATTCATACCAAGAATATGGCTAAGTTCATCCATGTGATAGGTTAAATTAGCCTTTAAAGATGAGGAAAAATCAATATCCCGAGATTTTGGTTTTCCACAATTCAGTGAATTTAAGCTTCATAAGCAATAATCGAAGTTTCCTTTGTATATTTAGAGTAAGAATAAGCACCTAGATACTGCATTTGATCATCAATTACATTTAAATCGCATCAATTTCGGTTCATTTTATCATAACCCATTCATTTTGAAATCTTAGATTAATGGTATTTTTGAACTTTCCTGAACGAAATTGAGCTTCAAAATGTATAAACAGGGGCTCCCCTCTTTGTTTTAAAGGCTATCGCTCTTCAAAACAACCTTTACAAGTAAATAACTAAAATTTCTCTCTCTAGATTCTTAGGTATATAACAACCTTTCTCTCTTTAAGAAAATCTAAGATTCTAGGAAAATTTGAGAGAAACCAAGTTTTAGATGTGCTTTGAGAGAAACTAAGTTTAGATGTGCATTTCCAAGTGCTTGTAGATCAGGAAAAGACACATCTTACACTCCGAATCCTCAAGGGAAGCTTGGATTGAAGACTCAAAATTTGGCTACCAATACCGCTGCCTACTAGGGACCACCTATCTCTACCACTCCTAGCAATAATCTAAAACCATGATAGCATTTGCTACCCCCTATAGCCCTCATTTGACAACTCCTCTCACCTGGACAATCGCCACACACATCTCTCTCTCTCTCTCTCATGTTGCCCTAATCCAACCTATAATCTGTGTCCGACCCAAAGTTCAACCTATGCAAAGTTCCCTCTTTGACTTGTGCTCAAGTATGGGTTTTTTTTTTTTTTTTGCTTTGTGTGTTTTTTTTTTTTATTTTCCTTCATTGTATTTTTGTTTTCCTCTTTCTTTTTTTTTTCCTTTCTCTCTTTTAGCCACTTATGTAAAATTTTCTATCTTATATTAAAAAAAAAACAACAACAACAATAAAAAGAAAGAGAAATAAAAATTCAAAAAGAAAATAAAAAAAAAAAAAAAGAAGGAAAGAAAGAAAGAAAGAAAAGAAGAAACATATAAACTTTAGTTTTTTTATTTTCCTTCTTTGGTTAAAAAAATAAATAATTAAAAAATTGAAAAAAGAATAATGTTATGCCACTTAGTAAAATTCATTTTAAAAAAAAAATAAAATCAACTTTTTCCAAAATTAGAACCTTTTAGAATTAAAAAAAAAATTAATCCAATTTAAGACCTTTTAGAATTTTTCTTAAATAAATTAAAACCAAATTAAAAACTTATAAGTGACTACTTTTAGAAGTAAAAGAGACCAACACACGTAAAATTTGATTGAACGAACTTTGGAAATCTAATCCCATATAGCGTGTACGTAAGCACTCATAACAATTACGAAGCAACTTAAAATATGGAAAATTTTCTTTTTCATATTTTGTAAATAATTGTTCAATTTAATTAATTTAGTTGCATGTGAATGATTTGTAATTGTAATCTCAAATCATGAGGGTCTATTAAAAAGTAAATCTAAATTCGGAAGTTAAAAAGTGATACTCATTAAGAGTTTAAAAGGATAACTTTCGAATCTAAAATCTTTGGTTTTCAAAACCTTTTTCTTAAAATTGGTTTTTTAAGTAGACCAGCGTCTAGGTTAAATCAATCCACCCAATTGATTTAACTTAACTTGTTCTTTTTCTTGACTCTAATCAAGTGGCAACTCTAAGAATTTTTCAAAATACATTTAAAAACCAAGTTTTTCTTCACTTCTAGTTGAGTGTTAATATTAAATAAGTTAGGATTTAATACTAATGAGTTAACAAAAATAATAAAATTGGGAAAAAATCAATCTCCATAAACTAGTTAGAACCTTAAGTTTAATCAGGTTAAGAAAAAATAATAACATTGGGAAAAAATCAATCTCCATAAGCTAGCTAGAACCTTAAAAAAAGTTGATGAAGGGAAGCGCACTACAGGCTAGCTAAAACCTAATCGAAGTTGATGAAGGAAAGTACCCTACGGGCTTACCAAACCTTAAGAGAAATTGATGAATGGTAAGCACCTTAAAGGCTAGCTAAAGGCCTTATATGGTGAATGATGAAGCAAAATTTGAGAAACTCTTGACTTGAAAAGTTTACAAATGAGGAATTTGGTGAAAACCATTTATGACCAAAAAGACATCAGAGATAAAGTCCATTGATTTGAAAAAAAAGTTAGGGGACATCAATGACGAGGGAAACTACATTAGGGAGAATGACTATTATGGTAAACTTAAAAGGTGTGACCACATTGGAAAAAGCTTGGCTACTCGAGTTGGTGTAGGTTTGAAAATGGGTAGAAAAAAAAATTAATAAGCCTTTACCTTATCTCTCTCTTTTTTTTGTTTTTTTTTTCTTTTTTATAAAAATTTTGCTTACAAGTACAAATTCTCATTTAAAAAGCAAGTGTTATAACCATCTCCTTCCCTAGTAGCCATGTGGAGCATCTCATATTCTCCTTAATCTTTGAAAATGTCTCCTGACTTTGATGCTAAACTTTCTAATGGGGCCTTGTCATTTTAAACATTTTCCTAAGGAAAAAGTATCTCATGATTAGTCTATTCGAAGAAGATTTCCTTGCGTACTATCGGTCTAGATTACACTATTGACTACTATTTCAAAAATTATAGTCAATTTTGTAGGTAATGCACTTTGATCAATCTATTAGGTTTTTTGGATCCAATATTATGAATTAGGCTTTTGGTCTAAAGGACTAATCAAAGAGCCTATTTGAAAGAAATACTTTTATCTAACCCGAGTATATAAGTCAAGAACCTTTTAGGAAAAATTAGTATTGTGCTTACCCCAACTTTAAAAAACATATTTTATTTAGGATAAATTATTCCTTATGATCAGAAGAACTTTTATTAAGTATAGGTAGTATTGAGGGTAGGAAGGTGTTGTGTTTATGATGGGTAAGGGAGTTTTGTGTTTGTGATGTGGGATAGATATGTAGGGTTATGTATTTTGGCCAGGCATGTGATTTAGTGCCTTGCACCTTCTGGGCCTTCTTTGGTAGAGGCTTTTCTCTTACATACAAACCCAATTTTCAAACCTTTCTTCTGTTTCTTTTTCTTTTATCTCTCTCTCTCTCTCTCTCTCTCTCTCACTCTCTCTTTTATTTATCACTTTGCCCCATTATTTTTTACTCTTCTTTCTTTGCTCCTAGGAGTGATCATCTCCATAGCCAAGTTTTTGTCTTTAAGAGATTCAAGGCCCTAAATCCATTAATTCCTAATGTATGGGCTTGGGTGAGGTATGTATAAGCTTCGGGTATTTGAGAAGGAGTTGGCTCTTCTTTATTTCAAAGAAAAATAACTTATTAGAAATAAAAGTAGTCTTTGAATTAATGTTACTAAAGCAAGCACAAACCAATTTTATTCTTCTTTCCTAATCAATGACCCTATCCTCCAAATTGCCTCGATATGGGGTGGTTCTTGATAGAGTTTAAATTTAAAAATACTCCAAGTTAGTTCAAAGGGGTTAACAAAGGATAGTTGTATTTCAAATTTGAAACTAAATGCCTAACTTTATTTTAATCTACGTATTAAATTCAAAATTAACCTCATTTAAGGAATGAGTCTAAAGTATCCTCACTATGATGTCACTAAATTCTCAAAGTGTTTAAGGACTAGCATGTAGGATATAGTTTGCCTCTTTTCTTCATAAACCTTTTAAAAGTGAATTTCCAATTCCTTAAGAAGGAATCTATATTTATTTGCCCCAAAATAGAGACTAACTTTGCCCCCTAATTTCTCAAAACATGCCCTAATGTGAAGCGATACCTTTCAATCAATATGAGTTCGAGACTAAAGTTGTATTTGACTTTGTGTTTTGGCTTAGTGTATGGTTGGGTTTAGTTTTCTCAATGAACTAAGGGTTTTTGGCTTGGTTCGGTTACTTTGACGGGCTGAAGTTTATGTTTGGGTCAGTTACCCTGATAGGCCAAGGGTTAGTGTTTAGGTTGGCTACCTAAATGGGCCAAGTGTTCATGTTTTGGGTTAACTATCTTAACAAGCTAAGAGGGTTATTTTGGGTTAGCTACCTTATGGGCCAAGGGTTGTGTTTGGGTTAGCTGCCTTAATGAGTTAGGAGCTTGTATCAAGGTTAGCTACCGTAATGAGCCAAGGGCTTTGGTTTGTTAGTATTGCATAAGAATTTGTAACTGTTAGCAACTTTTCTTTCATTTTGTTATTTCTTTATTTTTCTTTTTTTTTTTGTGAGAGAGAAAGATAGGGTTTTATTTCACAAAAACCTAAATCTAATTACAAATAAGGATGGTGATTTTGGGGTTCCATTTATAAGTCTATGGAATTTATTTATGTTTCCTTGAGTGAGAGAAAACAATGGTAAGATGAATGTTATTAATATACTATTTACAAAAAAAAAAAACCTAAAGAATAAAGAATGCTGAAGGGAACTTTTATTATCATGACAAAAAGAAAAGAAAGGGAGCCTAATTATTATTCTCAGTTATTATCCAATGAAACTTGATATTTATTCGAAGTTTTTTTACTACATCTAAAGTCCCTAAAGCCCAATCCATGGTCTTTTTGCTTTTTTCGACTTAGACCAATAAGGCTTGGTTAGAGGCTTTAGTGCATCTAACCCTTTGCTTTTAATAAGTAGCTTCAGCTTGTAGCAGCTCTTCATGGATTCCTCAGGCATCTGGTAGCCTATTAACTCTTTGATTGTTCACTTTTTGGTTACCTACCATTATTTGTAGGCTGAGACATTTTATGGATAAGAATCATTTATTTGATGAAATAAAAGAATGCACGTGGAAGCATGCAGATGCTAGAACCATTGGGTTAATACATCATTCCTTAACTTGAAATCCTACCGTTTGATTTGGTGTTTAAAAGAAAAAAAGATACAAAAACTGATCACATTTCTAAAACTTTCAAACATTAGTAGGGTTGCAACTCTTAGGAATAGTATATTAACTTATGGTTTAAGTATACATGATTTGGGTAAGTTCTAAAGGCTCTTAAACTTTGTGGCCTCATACGTTTTCAAAAAAATGGTTCCTTGGTCACATTGAAGTTTAAGTGGGGTAACCTGATTAGTCTCAAACGGCGGTTACCCAGACCACTCAAAACATACACAATAGCCCCCTATCCTACAGTCTTTAGACGGATTGGATTTGATCATATCTACCTTACATCTTTAATGTAATCATTCTTCCCAATATCTCGAAGATGTTGCATGCAAAATGGATATAACAATTAAAATAAAGTATATTTACTTGAAACAAATTGTAAAAATAAATAAATAAATAACATCAGTATTTTCAAAGGAAAATTTAATTTTGGAAGTTTTTAACTAGCTACTCCTCCTAACATCCCTAGTGAAGTCACCAAGCTATCAAGTTTGGTTTTCTTCTAGTTTTTATTATTTTCCTTAATTTAATTTATATCAAACACTATACCTATTCAATATAAATCCTTGACTAAAAATTAAGGAAAACTTGATTTTCATTTAATTTTAAAAAGAAAGATAAAGTCGCCACCCGACCGTGGTTAGGAAAAAGGAGAGAAAGGTTAAGTTACAAATGATTAAGTGGATCAATTATAACTTAGCTATTGGCAACGATAAAATCACTTTTGAAAAATGATTTTTTTTAAACCAAAGAATTTAAGTCAGAGTCTAACTTATTAAACCCTAAATGAATACCACTTTTAATCTTTTGAATTTAATTTTACCTTTCAAAAATATCCTTCTAACGATAATAGTTGTTTATAAATAAAAAAATAACTAAAATTACATCTACTTACAAAAAATAAGAAATTGAAATAAAATTTACAAAAAGGGTGAAAATAAACTTTTTACATATTTTAAGTTTCCTTGAAGTCTCTTACGAATGCCTACATACACGCTATTTGAGATCAAACTTTCGCAATTCAATTTTGAAAATTTAAATGCATTGATTCATTTTAGTTTTGAAAAACAGTTTGCTTGACTTTTAATTTATTTAATTTTTAATTAATAAAATTCTAGGAATAAAGAGTCCTAATTCTTATGATTTGTTTCTTTGAAAAATCTTAAAAAGGCCCTAATTATTGTAAAAGGGTTTATTATAGTTTTTTTTTTTAAATATTTTTCCTAGGTGAGAAAATGGTTTTGTTTATTTACTTTTCTCCTTTTTATTTTTTATTTATTATTATTTTTATCTTATTTTTGGCTAAAATAAAACAATAAAAAACAAAGCAAAGCTTTCCCTTCTCTTTTTTCCCTTTATTTCTTCTTTTTTTCTATTTTTCTCTTTATTTTTACATACAATAGGGGAAATAAATCTACAAAAAAAAATACATAAAACAAAACAAAATAAAAAGAAAGAGGGTCTAACTTTTAACGTGCACCGGTTGGATCAATTGCAATACGCAGGTTAGATGCGGGTTACACGTGCGCCTTATGTACAAGTCAAGAGTGTCAAGCCTAAAATTTTTGATTCATTGATTCTCCTTAATCTGATTTAAATCCTTGAGTGAAATTAAAGAAAACCCAATTTCTTGTTTTTGAAACAAATGGAGTCAACACTCGATAGAACCGAGATAAAATGATCAAATTAAAATCAACTAAAAAAATTGATTCTAATTTTACCACTAGCCCATGATTTCAAAAACTTTTCTTAAAAGGTTAAAAAAAAAAATTCCTGAATATTAAGAGCTACTTTATTTAAACCCTAATCGAGTTTCATCTAAAACGTTCTAAATTTAATATGTATTTTTCAAAAACACCTTTCTAATAATATATATTCACAAATAAATAAAACTATATCTATAAAAAAGAAGGAAATTAAAAATCATTCATAAAGGAGAAAAAAAAAGTTTTTACATATTTTAAGTTGCTTCGTAAGTACTTACCCATTATTCAGGATCAAACTTCTATAGTTCATTTATGAACATTTTAATTTCTTGACTAATTTTAAATTAAGAAAATGGCTAGATTTAAATTTTTGTCAATTTTCATTTAAAGAAAAACTCTAAAAGGATCCTAATTTTGGTAACTTATTATTTTTTGGAAAATTCTAAAAGAAATCTTACTTTTGAAAGAAGGGTTAATTCATTTTTTTTTTTGAAAATAACCTTTCTAAGTGATGAAAAATTTTCATTATTTCTCTTTTGATTTATTTATATTTATTTATTATTTATTTTTTATCGAAACATAAAATAAAATAAAAATTTCCTTTTCTCTTCTCAGTTTTTTTTTCATCTCCTTTTTTTTTTTTATTTTCTTTTACATGTGATTTATACAATAGAATACATTGAAAAAAAAAAGATAAGAAGATGAGAAAAAATACAATGCAAAAGAAAAACAAAATACAAAGAAGGTCGAACTAAAATTACATGTCGGTCGGACCTGGGTCTTCAGGTTGAGCTATTACATGTAATGTACATATGTAAGAGAGAAGAGTAGTTGCAACTACCATGGGTCACTTTGGCTTGGTTCGGTATCCTTTTTGAGGTAATGAAGACAGTTTCATGAATCTTTTATTGGATAAAGGGGGTTTGGGGATGGTTTGATGGGATTTGGTAGCGGTTTTGAAGGCGGTTAGAGATAGGCTATGAAGGGTACCAGTGGATGTTCGCGTGGGAAGGTTGTTAGAGTTGAATAGGAGATATGGGTAAGGGTTTTCAAGGGCATTAATTACAATAATCTGGTTGGTTTGAGTAAGGATGGTCAATGGTAGTAGTTTTAAAGTTAGTAGAGTGGTGGCTAAGGTTTGTCAAAAGTCTTGGGTGTTGGTTCTCAAGTTTGTAGGCGAGGCTAAGGATGGGTTTGGTCAAGTTAAAGAGGTGAGCAAATTAGGAAACTTATGGTTGTAGACTTAAGCTTCAGAAAAGGCTGTAGGTGTCCAAATTTTAGAAAAAGAGTGGTTGTGGTTAGAGAGAAAGGTGGTTGTGTATGTGTATTTGAGAGCTCAAGAGACAAACTCAAGAGACAAAAGACAACCCTAGGAATAAAAGAAAGGAGGCCTTTTTATACTTTTCCAAGCTTATATAAGAGTAGAAAGTTGTTGTAATGGCCAAATAGGCCATGATTGGGCAATCTCTTATATCAAGCTTTTGCTTGATTTCATGGCTAGTTTAATCCTTTCCTTAGGTGAATTTGGATAGGTTTTGAGTTGGATTCAATAAAATCCTATGTTATCTACATGATTTTACCATTAAATTGGAAAATCGCATAAATAAGGCCATTGAATATGGCCATGAACTACATCTAGTAAGTTAGGAAGGTATTAGATTTATAGGATCTAAGTGTTAAAGAAGGAAAAAAAAAAACACATCTTCAACACACATTTTCAAGCTGTACAAAAAGAAATATCACACGGCCTCTTGTGGGACTCGATCTTAGGTCTCCCATGTTGATGTGCCTAGGAGTTCGATTATTGATAGGACTTACCGTAGAAGATGAAAACCAAATGGGTACTTCGAAGTATCGAAGAAAATAGAATGGTAAGATTGGCAAACTGAATGCAATAGTTGATGTGAAGCTACTTGGAGAATATGACTCACCTACAAATGCAACACAACTTAGCACTTCACTTGATGTAATGTACAAGCTAATGCCAAGGTCTACCCACCACTAATCTTGAGCTACTTGGTAAGACTAGATAAGAGTGTATGGAAATAGGCTTGGAGAGGAATGTCTCACAAGGACTAAGTATATTAAAAAATGTCTATAAAGAATCTAAGATGATGCTAGCTATAAGGAGAAGGGACTATTTATAGTAAGTCCTTAGGGTAAAATTACAAATAAAGAAAATTACAAAAAGGTATTCACAAAAAGAGATTCTTAGTACAAACGAAAAGAGGTAAATAGGACAAATGACAAAAAGGGAAAAATAGTACAGTATTAAGCGAAAGGACAGGTGGCAGCGAAATATTAGTTCCATATTGGTAGCAAATGTAAGCATCGCTATGTAAAGTAATAGAGATAGTAGGTTGAAGGGCAGGGACCGATGTGAAGGGGATTTCATTACTCGGCAAGTGGGCCTCAACATTCTGCACTTCGACCTCGACACAAAAGGGGTTCAAGTGATAGGTGCAGTTTTATATGACTAAGGTCCTCGGCCTCAGCACTAGGTTGGTCGGCCTTAGCATATGGTGGATAATGTTTGGCACTTAGAGCTTGACAAAGTAGGGTATGGTCGAGATGAGCCCTCAAGGAGTTCTTATACCATTTTCCTGTAAACTGCAGCTCATCTTCGATAAGTTGATCAAAGAGAATTCTTCTGGCGAGTGACTGAAGGCCTCGAAGGCGCATATGGGTGAGAGGACTAGTGGTCAATAATCCATTAGTTCCTCAGGATTGTTGAAGATTTGCCCTCAAATCTTGGCTCTCTTCTTCATTGAGTATATAGGGTGTCAAGTCAACGACATTAAAAGTAGCAAATACATCATATCTGTCAGGCAACTCAAGCTCGTATGCATTGTTATTGATGTGCTTAAGGATCTTAAAAGGTTCGTTTGATCTGGGGAAAGTTTGTTCGTCCTCTTCTCAAGGAAATGCTCCTTGCTGAGGTAGACCCAGATAAGGTCTCTAGGTTTATAAACCACCCATCTCCTTCCTCAGCTTCCTTACTCCTTCTGTTAGGCTACGATCTGTGCCAATTGTTCAGCAACCTTTTTACGCAACTTTTAGAATTCTTTAGCGCCTTGTAGGTTAGATTAAGTTTCCCATTAAACGACCAAGCTGATAACCATATCCAAGGGTAAGTTAGAGTTAGACAACCTCAAAAGGTAACCTTCTTGTCGAGCTGTGAGCTGATCAATTGTAAGCAAACTCAATGACAAGTTGGCATAGGTCCCAATCATGTAAGGTCTTCCTAACAGCTGCTCGCAAGAGGTTGCCAACCATCCTGTTTACTACTTCTATCTAATCGTCTATCTGAAGGTGGCAAGAAGTACTATACATAAGCTTAGTGTCGAGCTTCTTCCATAGGGTCCTCTAAAAGAAGCTAATAAACTTCAAGTTATAGTTGGACACAATACTTCGTGGCACTACATGAAACCACATGATTTCCTACAAAAAGAGGTTAGCAACAAATAAAGTGTCATAGATTTTGTGGTAAGAGATGAAATGACTCATCTTACTAAATCGATTGACCACCATCATGATAGAGTCATGTCTTCTTAGATTTCGAGGTAGGCCAAGCATGAAATCTATACTTAGATCAATCCATATTTCTCAAGTATTGGCAAGGGTGTATACTCTCCATATAGCTCTTTTCTTCCCGTTGCATGTTTACATACCACACACCTCTCAAGAACTCAGCGCATATCCTTCATTATCCCAAGCTAATAGAAATGTTCTTTCAATATTTTAGTTGTTTTCTTTTCTCTAAAATGGCAGGCTAAGCCTCCAGCATGAGCTTTTAGGATGAGCTGCTCTTTAGCTAAACCACTCGGTATACAAACCTGCTTACCCTTCATTAAGAACCCATGGCTTATGTAGAACCCGTTTATAACTCCCCCAACATTGCACTTGGCCACTAAGGGCCCAAAATACAGATCATGCTCATATTGATCGAGTAGTGTGCCAAATCAAAGTACCTTAGCCTGCATAGTCATAATGAGGGTATGATGACAGGAAAGAGCATCAACCACCGTGTTTGTGCTCCCTTTCCTCTACGAATGACATAGCAGAAAGACTCCAAGAACTCGACCCATTTAGCATGACACCGAGAAAGTTTTTCTTACCCTCGGAGGTGTTTAAGAGATTCATTATCTGAGTAGATGATGAATTCTCCCAGCAATAGGTAATGTTGCTAGTTCTATAATGTTCGAACAAGGGCGTAGAACTCCTTGTCATATGCCGAGTAATTCAGGACAGCTCCTCTCGGTGTCTCATTAAAATAGGCAATGAGTCAGCGTTCTTACATAAGGATAACACCAATGTTAACTCCAAATGCATCACATTCTACCTCAAAAACTTTCTTAAAATCTAGTAGGCCAAATACTGAGGCTGTTGTTAATTTGGACTTTATCTCTTCAAAACTCTTCTAAGCTTTCTTTGACCACTTAAACTCAGAGTTCTTCCTGGTCAACTTAGTTATTGGTGCCGTTATGAATCTCTAATAGAACAAAGATAAACTATGGAAGCTCCTGACTTTGATAGCATTAGTCAATATAGGCCATGTAAGCCCCAAAGTTCAGCCAAGTAACTGTAGGATTGAATTTAGAACCCAAGATTTAGGGCGATCGGCTAAATGATCCGATCACACCCAAATTATAAACTATTGAGAGAAATATTAGTAAAAATGACCCCGTAAACTTAAATTTAAGAAAATAAATAGCAAAATAGGAGACTATAAAATTTTCAAATTTTAAGCATAATAACTGCTAATTACTGAAAAGGCAAAAAGTGTAACATAATAACCAATAAATTATTAGAAATAGATTATATGTATACTAAAAATTTTAGAATGACCAAAATAATATTTATGAATGTTCACGTGTACCCTACATGTATTTACGTGTAGATAAAAATACGCGTAATTACTAAAATTGGCCGAAAACTAAGCAAATAATTAAAGAAAAATATAAAATAATTATGGAAAAATAAGAAAAAAATCAGAAGATAATAAGATGAATCAAGATAAGGTCGTGGCAGGTCCAAAGCTGCAAAATAAAAATTAGCCAATAAAAATTGAACAACACAAAAGTAAAAAATTAAGGAATTTGGACAAAGTCTTGTCAAATTAATACATATTAATTACATAAAATGTCTATAAATAGGAAAAAAATTTACAGAGCTCATTTGGACAGTTTGGAAAGTGAGAAAATTAGGGAGAGCCAAAAAATCGAGAGAAAATCCAGAAAATAAAAAAATAAGAAAAACTGTGCAGTTAAGAGTTTTAAGAGGAACCCACACCAGAAGAGGAGCTGGAAGTGGACGGCCACCACCACCACATGGTGGTGGCAGCGCCCATTCCGGCCAATAAGGCCATGGTGGCCCGCGGTGGCCGGAGCCACCAAAACCGGTGAGTCCAAATTCTAGCCTGATTCTTGTGAAATTTTGTAAAAATAGTAAATATAATTAGAAAATTATGAATTTTGTTATTCTGAGATATTTTTGTATGTAGTTTGTAGGAAAAATATTATTTAGATGAAAACATGTCCCGTAATATAGGGTCCTTAAGAAATCATGCAAAACCGAGCACATTTCGGTTTAGAAATAAATGACCTTAGGAGTGTAGTTTTGAGCTCAATTTTTTTCTGTAGGATGCTCATGTGATATAGAACAGTGCTATGAAGCCATTTTTTTTAAATTAATTTTATAAATTTTTAAGTTAATTTTTAGCCCTAAAATGATGGAAAAATTAGGTGATTTAGGGTTAATTAGGTGATTAGGATGTTAATTACTGATTGAGATAGTAATTAGATGTTTAGGTATGTTAATCTCTGATGTGGAAACCTAATCCTAGTGTATGGAGTGTTAAGTATAAGTAATGAAGGTGTTATGTGGTAAATGTAGAAAATTAAGAATATGTAGAATTAAAAATTAATAAATATGGAAAAATTAGGTTTAATTAGATAATAATATAATGAAAATTAGAACATAACAAATCTGAAACAAAATTCAGTTTTAGGTAATTAGATGAAAAATGTAAAAATTTCTCACAACATGAGTAAATTCGGTATACTAATACGGATTTAAGTGTACCGGATGGAATAAAATACGAACTAGGGGTAGTAATCGTATTTAGGAGATCGGGAAGTAATGTGATTAATTTCACATTATGGGTTGAAACAGATCTCGAGGGTTGGAATTTAAAACAGTACTTAAAAATCGAACTAAAAACCTAATTTAGAAATCGATGCGAAAACCGAACCTGAACCTAACCCCAAACCTAAAATAATTATAAAAGATTTAATACCTAAATAATTAGGTATATTTAACCTTAAACAAAACCTAACAATAAGCGTTATCGGATAAAATGAACTTATAATATTATATGAAATACTAAAACTACGTTCGTGTTATAGGGATGATCGGCGATGGCCTGAGCAAATCGGACCTCGAGTGAGTGAGCGAGGAGTCGAGGTAAGTTGGGATTAATATGATGCTGTATTTTGGAGGCTTAAGATTATGCTTGGTTGTGCTTGTTAGATAAAGAATGTGCGCATGTGCTTGATTATGCGTGATGCTATAATTCTGTTTGTTGCTCTGGCACATATTATATGACTTGTATGAAAGGATTGATCACCCTAAACTACATTAATTAAATATCCGACCAGTAATCATAATCGGACATGCATGGCAACCCGTTAGGGGAACTTAGGACTCTCTGGCCAAATACCGATCCCTTCGGAAGGGATAGCGCAGGATTACAAAATGGTCCCTTCTTCATCATCAGTCGAACTAAGTGACAGGAGAGGAGGTCGCGGCGAGGGTGAAGACAGTGGTTCGAAGGTAGTCACGGGAGGAGCAAGGCCTCCATTACACAAGCCTGGGTTTGGTCGTGAGCTGTTGCATTAACGGCAACTCCTCAACCCGGATTAGAGCGGGCGTAATTTCTCTAATTTCACGATGGGCCGGACAACGTCATGCGATGGCATTTGCTTGCACATGCATTGCACCTAATAAGTGATTGAAAACCTTGTTGTGTGTATGGTATAGTTTTAAGTCCTCCGTCCTAACTTACTAAGCTGTGGTTGCTCACATCCCTATAGACGTCGTGCAGGTGCTGGCTAAGAAGCGGCAACCAATTACTCTGAAGCTAGCAACTGTTGGATCCTGGGGAGTGAGGAAAAACATTGAAGAATAAACACATCTTTTAAGGTCTCAGTTTTTATTTCAGAATTATTTTTCATTTCCGAATGATATAATACTAAGGAATATATTATAGAGAAATGTTGTAAACTTTAACTGCAATAACTGAATCATAACAGATATATATAATTCCTCAAATTTATAGGTAAATGATTTATTTAAATTACAAACTATCTATTTCAAAGCGAGTTAGTTGTGGACGCCTTGTGTGGATCAGGTCTAAGATAGCGGTTGTGAGGCCAACTTCTATCTTAGGGCGGTTCATACGGCGGGGCTATTACGACTCTGCCGCTTCGGGGCGTGACAGTTCGAAATTGGTATCAGAGCGTAGTTTTACTGAACTCGCTTTGAAATGAACAATTAAAAGAATTAGACACTTTAGGAGTACATTGAGAGTGGGTAGAAATAAAGGGATATTAAAGTAACGAACTACAAATTATAGGATAAGTAGTAACTGTAACGCTACATTAAGATAGGCGTTAATCGATGTTAACTCTGGTGATGGGATCATGTAAAGAAATTGGTGATTAGTTGAAGTGAGTAGTTGAGATGATTCAAGTGGAATGAAGAAGAATCCATGATGAAATCCATAATTGAGATATGGAGAACAATATGATAATTGATTAAGTCGGAATATGTTATTGAGGAGTTTGTTACCGAAGTTACGTTGTAATTGATGAGACTTATGGATGATAATAGAGATTAATCTGAGTTTTAACATAATAGAGATCATGTGATATGACTTGATGAATAAGGATGGTTTGGAAGTGAAAGATTGTAACTTAGATGACGTTAATGAGATATGTGTAATAAAGATAGAAGAGAGATACTCTATTCTGCTTGTACAACTTATACTTCGATTAACACATCATATATCCTTGGACGATTAATCCCAAAAGATTTATTGAATGGTTATTACATTTTATTGAATCAGTTGGAGTAGATTAAAATTATATGCAGTATTAGAATACAGTATATGAGGTGACAATTGATAATAGTATTGAGGAGTTTAGTAATAATAAGATATATGGAATGGTTACTACTTCTGATTTTCTTATTGAAGTACGACGTCCTGAATCACCAAATGGAAAATGATACTCAAGGAATGGGAAGATAAATGTGGTGGAAATTGGAATGATGAATACAATGTACTAGATGGTTATATTTTTGTTAGAAGTTAGAATTGATCATATGATTAGCTATTAATATAAGTTAGGATCCTATTGATATTTTAATAGATACAGTAGTGCTCATTAATGGATATATATTCTTTAAATATGTACATATGCTATGATGTATTATATACTTGTGAGTAAGAATGTGAAAGAGGATTGGATGCATCTTAGGTGACCGATTTTGGAAGTGTTTTGTATATATAAGAATTGGTGGTTTATTGAAGTAATTTAGGTTGAATGAAGTGTAATCTTTGAGTTAATATAGAGTGGAGGTGTAAAGAAATTTGATAGAACCGATCGGTGGGATATGCTAATATTGTGGATGAAATTCCTAAGAAGTTTGTTGATGAATTTGTGTTGTAATCAATGTGATGCAATGAAGTGACGAGACTCGTGAACAATAGTGGAAATCAATTTGAGTTTTGGAATAAGAGAGATGTGGTGATATGTATAAAAAAAAATTAAGGTGAATCTAAAACTCGTAGGATTTGTGAGATGATCTGAGCTTGGTGCTTGGTATAAATATGAGGTAGTATAAATTGAAATGAAATAAAGAATGGTATAAAAACGGATTCTAAGAAGACAAAACATTGAGAGGGAAAAGTTAGAAACCGATTCAGAGGAGATAGTACGTTTCCATCAAGCTCATTATATTTAGAGAAGGGAATTCAGTGGATATTAAAAATGTTGAATTGATGATTAGAGGAAAAATCCATTGAAGTAATCCAGTATACGAAGAAGATTTAAAGATACAATGTACTTCATATTAGCAATTGCAATAGGTAATCTAATAGGAACATGGCAAATCTGAATTGTCCAATTGTTGTTGTTGAGTCTCATGTCTTGTCGATCTGGTCAGTGTATCTCGTTGTGTCATGTTTTGTTCAGTAATAATCTCAATACTGTTTCTTTTGTTCGATACATTTGTTAAACCAAACGGCATCACCAACCACTCGAACAGAACATCCTTTGTTTTTAAAGTAGTTTTCCATTCATTGCTAGGCCTCATTTGTATTTGATGATAGCTACTTTTCAGGTCAATCTTTGAAAAGATGTGAGCATCATGTAACTCATCAAGCATGTCATTAAGTTGTGGGATTGGGTATTGGTATTTAATAGTAATCTTATTGATAGCTTGGCTATCAATGTACATTCTCCATGACCCATCCTTTTTTGGCACTAGTACAACTGGTACGGCATAGGGGTTCATACTCTCACGAACATATCCACGATCCACCAACTCAATTACCTATTTCTTTAGCTCAGCCACCTAGTTCGAATTAAGCTTATAGGCAAGTCGGTTTAGCAGCATAGATCCCAGTTTAAGGTCAATGTAATGTTCAATGCCTCTTAAAGGTGGTAAGCCTTTTGGCATCTCAATTAGAAATAAGTCAGCATACTCCTGTATACTACCTACACTTTGGCAAGTAAACTCTCAACTTTTTCTAACTCCAAAAGTTTCCTGACTAAAAGGAGTATACACTCCTTAGCCTTGACTTCATAAGCAAATTAAGCTCGGGAAATCATTAAATACTTCCATTGTAGTGATTTGGCAACCTTATCTTGTGCCTCTTATACTTTCTTAAGACTCATAAGGTTTAATATAACCTTCTTCCCGTCCTCTTAGAACATGTAGGTGATCCTATACCCATCATATAATACCCTCAAGTCAAATAGCTAGGGTCGGTCAAGTAGGATGTACGAAGCGCACATAGGAAGGACGTTACACAACATCTCATCCCTATACTTATCGCCAATGGCAATCAATACTTTAACCTACTCGGCAATGAGTAATTCTCTTTTCTCGTTCAACCAGTGAATCTTATATGGCTTAAGGTATAGAAGGGTCTGTAACTTCATGGCCTTAACTACTCCCTGCGCTATAACATTGGTATACCTTCCTCCATCAATGATCAAGGTGCATAGCTTACCATTCACTCGACAATTCGTGTAAAAGATATTCTCCTTTTGCGCATTCTCGTCAGCCACAAAAGTGTTAAGAGGTCGACACACAACAAAATAGTACTTGTCTCCTACTTTAAGAGGTATAAGGGCATTGGGGTCTTCCTGAAACTCCTCTAATATTGGGCCAACTTCCACTTCCTCCTCTCCTTTACTAATACTCTCTACTTCAAATTGAGGCTTGTTTCCCTTGATCATCATGATAAGTTCGTTTAGACATTAACTAGCCACATGTTCATAACCGAGACATTTAAAGCATTTGATCTCTCGGGTCTTCTTTCCTAAGCTTTGACCTTGGTCTCTTCGAACCTCAGGTTCCTCCACCTTGCCCTTACCTTAGCCCTTTTAAGTTGGCTCGGCACTAGTTCTTGGTAGTCCACCTTAGAACTGTTTGGTGCTTGGCCATAGTTTGATTGGCTTGGCATGAAACTTTGGCTCGGCAATCTGGGTTGGTTAATTTGGGTCTGCCTCTTCCTTTCAACCTTCTGTGCTACTCAAATGGCTTCATCTAGACTCCCAAGTCTCTACAGTTCTACAATATGACCAATCTCAATCCTGAGTCCAGAAATGAATTAAGTTATGGTTTGGGTTTTAGGTTTGTCGACATCGCATTGAATCATCAGTAATTGGAATTCTCGTACATACTCTTCTACCGACTTATCGCCTTGTTTCAAATCGTGGGGGCGTTAGAAGGTGTCTTATTTATAGTATTTTGGAACAAACCGGTTTCTCAAAACTCTCTTCATTTCATTCTATGTCTAAATCTCACTGTGTGCTCTTTAGCGTGCGTTCTACAACTTTTTCCACCACATTGCTGCATATCCAGAAAACTCTAATGCGGCTACTCTAATAAGAACAACATCCTCATAGTCATAGAAGTCAAATATCTTTTCAATCTTTTCCTCCCAATCTAAGTAGTCATCAGTACTACCAAATCCATTAAAGTTGGAAATCTACACTTTGAGATGCTTAGTTCCTTGGGGTGCCCTCAGGTCGTGCTCCTCAACAACATCGTATTGTTCCTCCTCATCAATCTCCTCGACTTCATCCAGTTTGAGTCTCCTTCTCGTAACCTTGCCAGCATATTTGAGTGGAGCTTGGTTTACATGAATTGACTCTAGAGCTTGCTGTTCATCCATTTGCCTTCTCGACCTATCTCTCACCTCTTGGCCCTATTCAATAACAACTTTCTCTTACAGCCTAGTCTCTATGACTCTTTGTATAGAGATAGCTAAATTAGCCATAATAGCAACATGGTCTTGTATATGCTTATTAGTAGCACATGGTGTTCATTAGATAACACAACTACAACTATTAACATCACTCTCAGCATCATTATCTCCCCTTGAATGCTAGGATTCAATATTTTAGCTATAAAACTTTCAAGAAACACTCCACTCAAGATTTTTCCACATACACCACGGAAAATTACTAAGCAATAGTGATTGTGGACTAACTCTATTCTTCTAATATAAAACAGAGTGAGATAAAACAATATGCTAACAATAACCAGTCTATATAGCCTTTGGTCACAACCTCAAGCTCTGATACCAAGATTATATGATATGCCTAGGAGCTCAGTTATCATTAGGACCTACCATAGAAGATGTGAACCAAATGGGTCCTTCAAAATATCAAAGAAAATAGACTGCTAAGGTCGGCAAATTGAGTACAGCAGCTGACGTAAAGTTGCTCGGAAGATATAACTCACCTACAAACACAACATGACTTGGTACTTCACTTGATGTAATGCACAAGCTAATGCCAAAGTCCACCTACCACAAATCTTGAGCTACTTAGCAAGACTAAATAAGAGTGTATGGAAATAAGCTTAGAAAGGAATGTCTTGCAAAGACCAAGTATATTAAAAAATGTTTGTAAAGAATCTAAGATGATTCCGACTATAAGGAGAAGGGACTATTTATAGTAAGTCCTTAAGGCAACATTACAAATAAAGAAAATTACAAAAAGGTATTCATGAAAAGAGATTCCTAGTACATACGAAAAGGGATAAATATGACAAATGACAAAAAGGGAAAAATATTACAATATCAGGCGAAAGGACAGGTGACAGCAAGATATTGGTTTCGTACTAGCAGCAAATGTAAGTGTCGCCATATAAAGTAATAGAGATAGCAAGTTGAAGGGTAAGGGCCAACGTAAAGGAAATCTCATCACTCGACATTCAGCACCTCAGCTTCGATACAAAAGGGGTCTAGGTGATAGGCATAGTACTATATGACTAAGGTCCTTGGCTTCAACACTAGGTTGGTCGGCCTCGACATTCGATGGATAATGTTTGACACTTAGAGCCTGACAAAGTAGAGAATGATCAAGATGAGCCCTCAAGGAGTTCTTCCACCATTCCCCTATAAACTGCGCTTCATGTCTAGTAAGCTGATTAGAGAGAATTCGTTTGGCGAGTGACTAAAGGCCTCGGAGGCGCATATGATTGAGAGGACCAATATTTGATAGTCCATCACATCTAAGTATGTATGTGCTTTGCTAACAAGCTAGTGGCCTATGTCTTTTCCATATATGCAAGCCTAGTCCCAACATTCCTCTTTTATATATAAATATATATATATATTTAAAACCCAAAAGAAAATACTAAAGCTATTTAAAATTTCCTATCTTATTTTAAATTATCTCCTTCTTCTTCTTCTTCTTCTTCTTCGTTTCGTAAATTTTCTATTTTTTGTACTTTTTCTAAATTTTCTATTTTTTGTATTTTTTTTCTAAAATTTCTAAATTAAGACCCTTTTTCCCTATTCTAAAAATTTCTAAAATTATAGAAGGGCAAAAAATGGGGTGTTAACAACTGCTCCTCTTTGTGATGAAGTTTAAATAAAATTTTACCATAAAAGTAAAAGAGACACCATTTTTGCTATGAGGATGAATTTACCTTAAGAAGCGCTACAACTGACAAGCTGTCTAGAGCTTGATCCACCAAGGATTTGTTGAAAGAAGTAAGATGGCACTCTAGGAACTGATTAAGACCTTAAAGTAAGTTTTAGAAGAGTCTAGCACCTTAGGAGCTAGCTATAACCCTAAAAGATATTGAAAGAGAGTAGTGCCCCTATAAGTTGGCAAGAACTCTAAAAAGAAATGTAAGATGGGGTAGTGCTCCTTAAGTTGGCTAAAACCCTAAAGAAGAACCTGGTCATACTCCTCTGAGCTTATTAACCTAAATGAATGGGTAAAGCACTCATTGAGCTGGCTAACACCCTGAATGATAAATTAAAACCTAATCATGCTCCTTTAAGCAACTAACTTAGGTGACTGGGTGAAGCGCTCCATGAGCTAGCTAGAACTCTAACGTATTCTTTGAGTTGGCTAAAAACCTAAAAAGATGGGTCAGCGTTGTTTAAGCTGGCTAAAACCTTAGAAAGATTGTAGGATAGTACCCTTGAGCTGACTAAAACCCTAAAAGAGATTGTAGGATAGTGCCCTTAAGCTAGCTAAAACCGTTAAAAGAGATTGTGTCATAGCTCTCCTTGAGCTAGCAAAGGCCTAAAGAGAAAGAAACGGAACAGTGCTCTTTAAGTTGGCTAAGGACCCTAGAAAGATATTGAAGTTTAATGCAAATGCAACGTTTAAAAACCACCTTAACTTTATGCTTAATTATATGGAAGCACTTACCTGGCTTTCTCAATAGTGCCCAAATAGTTAAACCTTTTCTCAAGAAGTTTGATTAGCACCAATGACTTAGCCTTTGAAAACCATTTTGATCTTGAAATAAAACACACAAAGTCCTACTAGCTACTGACTTTAAAGAGACTGACCCAACACAAGAGATACCTCTTCTTTGGATTAAAGAGGTCATGTCCCACATAAACCTTAAATTTTTCAACTAAACCGTCTCTTAGCTTTCCCCGGTCAAACCAAGGCCTTTATCGAGCGATGGTTATCTACCATGAGATGTAGCTCTGCCTTGAAAAAAAAAAAAGAAAACTAATCTCCCCATTGAGAAAGGTGAATTCATAATAAAGAATCTTAAGATTTTTTCATTAATTATCATTGTTCCAAAGCTCGCATTCATCTTCTCTTTTGTTTGCAGTATATAAGATTTCTTTTAGAATCATCCAATGCTAACAACCATAAGGGATACCAATTTTGCTTATAGAGAAATGAAAATTAAACCACAGTAATATTAAAGATTACTAGCATTTTGTGTTCTAAGTAAAAATTCCATTGATTTTCAATGATAGTACAGTTTTACTACATCATCATTTATAGGATCCCTCATACCTGGACCATCCATTTGTAACAAAATTAAAGCCTTTCCTGGTAGCACTCTTTTCACAATATAAAGACCTTCATTATTTGAAGAAAATTTCCGTCTAGGGTCTTGTACATTGGGGAAAGTCTTTCTCAACACCACATCACCTTCTTGGAAATTTCGAGGCCACACCTTCTTGTTAAAAGCTTTAAGCCATCCTTTGCTGATAGCATTGATTTTGACATAAGGCCATCAATCTTTTTCATCAATTAAATTCAACTGCTCAATGTTCTTCTTTACCTAATCAGTCTCATCCAATTGAGTTTCTGATACCACTTTGAGAGATGAGATCTTGACTTCAACTGGTAATATTGCTTTAGTGCCATACACTTAGGAGTAAGGTGTTTCCCTTATTGACGTTCTAATAAAAGTTCGATAAGCCATGAGTGTAAATGATAACATCTTATGCCAATCCTCATATATACCAGCCATCTTTTCAATTATTCTTTGAGATTTTTGTTGGTTGCTTCGATGGCCCTATTCATCTAAGGTCGATAGGGGGTAAAATTCCTATGGATGATTTTAAATTGCTGATACAACTCCCACATGAGTTTGTTGTTAAGATTTGTGCCATTGTTGGTAATGATTGTTTTTGGAGTCTCATATTGAGCCAAGATATCTCTCTTGATAAACTTGACCACTACCCCTTTAGTAACACTTGAATAAGATAAGGCTTCAAGCCACTTACTGAAATAATCAATAGTGACTAGTATGAAACGATGACCATTAGATGCCTTTAGAGTAATCAAGTCGATGATGTCTATACCCTACATTGAAAATGGCCATGGCACAAATAGTGTATGTAATTCTTCAAGTGAAGCATTTATCTTGTTTACATAAACTTGGCATAGGTGATAGTGTTTGACATGCTTGATACAATCGCCCTCTATAGTTGACCAATAGTATCCTACTCTCATAATCTTCTTAGCAAGCATGTAGCTATTTATGTGGGGGCCACACACTCCTTCATGTACTTCCTTAATCAAAACTTCAGCTTCTCCATTATACATACACCCTAGAAGCATATGTCAAATGATCGTCGATGTAAGGTGGATTTGCTTATTAAGAACTAGGTAGTCAACCTCCAAACCGTCTTTCTATCCTTTTTCTCAACCTTATCAAGATATATGCCTTATCGCAGGAATACTATGATGTCATGGCACTAAGGCTTTTTGTCATATACACCTTTAATTGCCAAACAGAAAGCAAGCTTCTCTTTAACTTCAATTTTAAGTAGTTGAATTTCGACCCTACCGAATATTTGGATCATAGATGCCAAGGTGGCTAATGCATCAACAAATTGGTTCGGAGTCCACGGAACGTATGTGGACATAACTTCTTCGAACCTGATGAACTGCTGACCAACAGTCTCATTACTCACGCATGACTTTAAGGACTCCAATGCCACTACTAATGACAAGAAAGTTGACAAGAAAGTTTACGCTGAAGGAATGTAGCTAAACTCCTTAAGTTCCCCGAATTGTCATACATTGATCTGTACACTCTGTAGTAATGATGCTGACCATTCCCTTGCCGAAGACCCCGTACTAAGTAATCCAACCAACCACTGTCGATAAGTTCCTACTGAGTGATGAAAGACTCACTTAAACAGCCGAATAGTTTTATTTCAGCATGCCACCTTCTCTCTCATCTCGACCCCTTTATTGCCACAACATTTTGACCCCTCTTGCCTGCTGTGCTCAAAGAATATTTGTACGGGACCAATGTTGCATTGCCACATGTCTACTTCGTCTGACATTGTACTACTTTTTCATTTTTGGTCTTTTGTCCTTTTTACCCTTTTTTGTATGTACTAGGAATCTCCTTTTTGCTCTAAGGACTTACTATAAATAGTCCTTTTCTCTTATAAGCAGTAGAGATAACTTATATTTTAATACTGAATACTCTATTCTTGTAAAATAACCTTCTTTAAGTCCATATTTCATACACTCTTATCTAATCTTGTTAAGTAGCATAGGATTAGTGGCGGGTGGACCTTGACATCAACTTATATGTCGTATCAAGTGAGGTGTTAAGTCATGTTATGTTCATTGATGAGTCACATCCTCTGAGCAGCTTCACGTTAGTTTTTCTTGTTTGATTGTGGATCATTTCCTCTCAAATTTTCTTTGATATCTCGAAGGATCTATTTCAGTTCAAATCAGCTATAGTAATTCTTAGTGATAACTGAGCTCCTAGGCACACCAAAACCTCTTCACTAATTCAGTTAAGTGTTGGTTGTAAGGTACCAATTTAGGATCCTCTGTTTTATATTCTCCCCAAGCTTAACCAATAGTGAGTGAAGAATCCCCATATACTTCTAATTCTTGAATCTCCTTATCTAAGGCCATTTTAAGTCCCATGATGCATGCTTCATATGTAGCAATATTGTTTGTATATGGGAAAACGAGCCTTACAGCTATTGGGAATTGTGTACCTTTAGGGGATATCAGTATTGGCCTAATTTTACACCCAAACATGTTGGTAGCTCCATCAAAGAACATCTTCCATTTTAGTAGCTTTTCATCTCTCTTTTTTTCAAAATCACCTTTAGCTGCTAAGATATCTTCGTTGGAAAATTTGACTTACCCTTCTTGGAGAGTATCTTTAGGGGAATTTTCTGCTAGTTGATCTGTTAGGGCTTGCTCCTTGACTAAATTTTGGCTCACATATGCAATGTCAAATTCTAACAGTAACATTTGCCACTTTAAGATCTTACCAATTAGGGTAAGCTTATCTGCCAAATACTTTGGGGGATCATGTTGAGTTAGCAATTCAATTTAGTAATAAAGTATGTATTGTCTAAGCCGATGCATGACCTAAGCCAAAGCACAACGTGTTCTTTCAATTTCAAAATATTTCTATTCCCCTTCTATAAACTTCTTACTCAAGTAGTATATGGCTTGTTCTTTTCCTTCCTCATCTTTCTGACCAAGCATACACCCCATAGATTTTGGTAATATAGTGAGCTGTAGAAACAATGACATCCTAGGTTTAGGAGCTACTAAAACTAGAGGGTTCATAAGGTATTTCTTAATCGTTGTTAAGGCTTCCTCGCATTCCTTATCCTAGTTTATCTTAGTGTTCTTTTTTAGCAACTTAAATAGGACAACATTTGTCTGTATGTTGAGATATGAAACGAGCTATGTAATTTAATTTGGCTAATAAACCTTTGTCTTCTTTAAGTATGTAAGGGGAAGGCATGTCAAGTATTACTTTGACTTTATCAGGATTTACTTTGATGCTTCTTTAGCTAATTATAAAACCTAGAAATTGTCACGCCCCGAAGCGGCAAAGTCGTAACAGCCTCGCCGTGTAAACCATCCTAAGATAGAAGTTGGTCTTACAACTGCTATCTTAGACCTGATCTACACAAGGCGTCCACAACTAACCCGCTTTGAAGTAGACACTTTGTAATTTAAATAAATCATTTACCTATAAAAGTAAGGAATTATATATATGTTATAATTCAGTTATTGCAGTTAAAGTTTACAATATTTCTCTATAGTATTTTTCTATATCATTACATCATTCGGAAATGAAAAATAATAAAAACTTAGACCTTAAAAATATGTATTTATTCTTCAATATTTTTCCTCACTCCCCAGGATCCAGCAGTTGCTAGCTTCAGAGTAGTTGTTTGCCGCTTCTTGGCCAGTACCTGCACAACGTCTATAAGGATGTGAGCAACCACAGCTCAATAAGTAAGGACGGAGGACTTAAAACTATACCAGAAACACAACAAGGTTTTTAATCACTTATTAGATGCAATGCATGTGCAAGCAAATGCCATCGCATGACGTTGTCCGGCCCCTCGTGAAATTAGAGAAATTGCGCCCGCTCTAATCCGGGTTGAGGAGTTGCCGTTAATGCAACAGCTCACGATCAAACCCAGGCTTGTGTAATGGAGACCTTGCTCTTCCCGAGACTACCTTCGAACCACTGTCTTCACCCTCGTCGCGACCTCCTCTCCTGTCACTTAGTTCGACTGAGGATGAAGAGGGACCATTTTGCAATCCTGCGCTATCCCTTCCGAAGGGGTCAGTATTTGGCTGGAGAGTCCTGAGTTCCCCTAACGGGTTGCCATACATGTCCGATTATGATTACTGGTCGGATATTTGATTAAGTCCAGTTTAGGGTGATCAATCCTTTCATACAATTCATACAATATATGCCAAAACAATAAACAGAATCACAACATCACCCATAATCAAGCACATACACACATTCAACTATCTAACAAGCACAACCAAGCATTATCTTAAGCCTCCAAAATACAACATCGTATTAATCCCAACTTACCTCGACTCTTCGCTCATTCACTCAAGGTCCGATTTGATCAGGCCATCGCCGATCATCCCTATAATACAAATGTGGTTTCTGTTTTTCATATAACTATTATAGGTTCATTTTATCCTATAACACTTATTGTTACATTTTGTTTAGGGTTTAATATGTCTAATTTTCTAGGTCTTACGTCTATTACAATTATTTAGGTTTGGGGTTAGGTTCGGGTTCGGTTTTCGCATCGATTTCTAAATTAGGTTCTAGTTCGATTTCTAAGTAGTGTTTTATACTCTAACCCTAGAAATTCGTTTCAATCCATAATGTGAAATTAATCACATTATTTCCCGATCTCCTAAATACCATCATTACCCCTAGTCAGTATTTTATTTCACCCGGTACACTTATATCCTTATTAGTGTACCGAATTCACTCCTAATATGAGAAATTTTTACATTTTTCATATAATTACATAAATTCAAATTTCCTATCAGATTTATTGTACATTTTTATTATTATCACAATATCAATTTTTATTATAATATTTCCTATTTATTATATTTCCAATAATTACCTATTATGTATTATTACCTTTTATGTATATATTACACTTCTAATATTTATATCACTCTAATTATCATCTCTAAACATCAATTATCATTTCAAAATGTCTAAATTCATCCTAAATCAGATTTTATTCCTAATTACCCTAATTTACAAAATTAACTTAAAATGTACTATTTTTCCATATTACTTATTTACTACATAATTAACCTAATAATTACATCTAACACCCTAAATGCTACAAGTATCATTCTCCATCAGATTTCAACATCCCTAAACATCTACTTATTCACTAAGTCAGTAATTAATAATTTAATTCTTAATTAACTCCAAATTACCCAATTTTTCCATCATTTTAGGGCTAAAAATTAACTTAAAAATTTAAAAAATTAATTTTAAAAAAATGGCTTCATAGCACTATTCTATATCACATGAGCATCCTACAAAAAAAAATTGAGCTCCAAACTACACTCCTAAGGTCATTTATTTCTAAACCAAAATGTGCTCGATTTTGCATGATTTCTTAAGGACTATAAATCACGAGGCATGTTTTCGTCAAACTAATATTTTTCCTACAAACGATATACAAAAATATCCCAGAATAACAAAATTCATAATTTTCTAATAATATTTACTATTTTTACAAAATTACACAATATCAGGCTGGAAATCGGACTCACCGATTTGGGTGGCTCCGGCCACCACCGGCCGCCGTGGCCTTATCTTCTGGCCTGGGCGCTACCACCACCGTGTGGTGGTAGTGGCCGTCCACTCCCAGCTCCTCGTCTGGTGTGGGTTCCCTTTAAAAACCCTAATTGCATAGTTTTTCTATTTTTTTTTCTAAACCGAATATTTCTCTCAATTTTCGTCTCTCCCTAATTTTCTCTGATTTCTAACTGTCCAAATGAGTTCCTAAATTTTTCTTGCTATTTATAGGGCTTTAGAGGATTTACTGTGCATTAAATGGGATAAGACAATTACCTTATCCCTTGATTTTTGGCTTCTATGTTGGCTTATTCTAATTGGCCGAATTTTTTCTTATTTTTCCCAGCTGCCACGACCCAATTCTGGATCATTCATGATTTTTCTTGATTTTTCCTTATTTAATTATGAATTTTCTTTAAGTATTTTGTATTATTTCAGCACATTTCGCGTATTTTTAAGAAATTACGCGTATTTATACTTACATGAAAATTCATATATAGTACAAATAAATATTCCTAAATATTATTTAGGTTATTTTATAATTTTTAGTATACATATAATTTATCTCTAGTGATTCGTTAAGTACCGGAATGTCTTTTACGCATTTTCGATAAATAACGAGTTATATACTTAAAATTTGAAAATTTTGTAGTCGCCTATTTTATTACTTATTTTCTTAAATTCAAACTTACGGGATCGGTTTACTAATATTTCTAGCTTTACTTTATAATTTAGGCTCGATTGGATTATTCAACCGATCGAAACCTCGGATTGCTTAGTTGTGGGGCTTACAGAAATTTTCCTAATGTCACCCTAAAAGTGCACTTCTCTAGATTCAACTTCAATTGAAATTTCCTCAATCTATCAAACAGCTTCCTCAAATTGTCCACATGATTCTCCCCTTTTTTTAGATTTCACAATCATATCATCAACATATATTTCCACTTCCTTTTACATTATGTTGTAGAAGATTGCGACTATTGCCCTTTGGTAAGTTGCACTAGTGTTTTTTAGTACAAAGGGCATCACCTTGTAGCAAAACATACCCTAAGTAGTAATAAGGGTTGTCTTAGTCTTATCTTCTTCAAACATTCTGGTATGCTTATATCTAGAGAAGCCATCCATAAATGAGAAAAGATGGTTTCGAGTTGTATTATCTACCAAGACATCTATGTGGGGTAAAGGAAAATTATCCTTAGGTATTACCTGATTGGGATCTCAGAAATCTACGCATACTCTAACTTTCCCATTCTTCTTCATTACTAGCGCAATTTTGGTTACCTATTCAAGATAATCAAATATCTCAATGAAACTGACCTCGAGTAACTTCTTGACTTCTTCTCTGATCTTTAACAAGATATCTGGTTGGAATCTCCTTAGCTTCTTCTTCTTATGTCTGATGTCCTCTCGAGTAGGCAAACGATGGAATACAATCGAAGGATTTAGCTTAGGCATATCTTCATGTGACCATCCAAACATATCTTAATATTCAGATAATAGTATGGCTATCTCCACTCTCTACTTTTCTTTAAAGTCACCCCTAATCTTCTAATTCCTTAGGCTATGATCAATCCCTATATTGATTGTTTCAATTGGTTCTTCAATGGAAATTCTACCTAGTTCATGTTTTTTTCCAGCTTTCTTGTATTTCATTGTGTTCATCAATATCACTCCCAATGACTAGCCTAGTAGGGCCGAGAGTAATATTAATATTTTCATTAACTACTTGTGCAAGGTATCCCCAACTTTCATCCAAAGCATCGGATTTGGACAAAAAGTATATAGAAGAAACAAGTATAAGTGACAAGGAATAATAAAGGAAAAGGGAACTAATATTTTATTGAATATTGGAGGGGTTCTCATGAGTACATCAAGGAACAATAATGATTATTGAAAAATCATTAAAAAAAAATAGATTATGGTTTACCTATTACCCTAGGGAAGACCTATTACCGTTCGTAAGGATGGAGAACCAATTATTCAGATGTTGGAGCTTACGGGATGTACCCATTAATTCCACTTTGCTAGGGGTTTTCTTCGACAAATTCAAGGGCCTGAATGTTAACTCGAACAAATGTCTTGATCAACGGTGGAAAGGTCATTGGGGCATAACACAATTTATCACCTCTTTTGCCCTTTACTTGCTTTGATTGAAATTCTTCAGTTAGGGTTAGAACATAATCAAGGCCGTAGATACCAATTTAGCCTTCCTTGAACTTTACCTTCTCCATCTTTCCTTTGCTAGAACCAGTAACCATGCACACCTCATCAAACATTTACAAATCAAAGTCCTTTTGCTCTTCCATGCCTATGTAAGGTATGGTCATTTCTTTATAAATATCATAGTCCTGATCTCTAAGAATTGTTATCACTTGGCCATTTGAGATAAAATTGACTATCTAATATAGGCTTAAAGGTACGGCCCCTGTTAAGTGGATCTAGGGTCTTCCCAAGAGCAATTTGAAGGTTCCCAAGATGTTTAGAACCTAGAATTGAATACTAAATGTTTGAGGGCCAATATCGACTAGCAAGTCAATCTCCCCTATAATCTCCCTTTTGGATCCATCAAAAGCCTAAAATGTGGTAGAACTTGGCTTGATTGCAGTTATGTCGATACCCAACAAGTCTAGGGTGGCAAGAGGACATACATTCAACGACAATCCATTGCCAATGAAGTCATTGGTTATGATTATGGTGTTGCTTCTTACTATTATGAAGAGTGGCTTGGTGTACTGGTGACCTTCCTTTCCTAATTCTTCGGTTGAAAAAGAGATCTAATCCATAGTAAGGATAGAATTGGCAATTAGTACCATTCTCTCAATTGATATTTCATAAGGGATCCTAACCTCCCTTAAGGTTTGGAATAAAGCTTCCTTATGCGGTTCAGATGCCATCAGCAAGCCTATCAATGATATTTATGTTGGAGTTCTAGCGAGTTGATCCATTATTTTGTACTCGCTTAACTTAATTATTTTAGTAAAGGTAGATAATCCCTCCTTACATTCAACCGATTTGTTGTTTGCCTCCTCTAGTACATTTTTCTTTTTGAGATCTTCTTTTAGGTTATAAACTCTTCTACTTCAGGTAATCCCACTTACTAACAGACTTGATTTGTCTTGGTTAATTGCCTAATAATTGAATGGGGCAGCTTAATAATTTTCAAGTGCTACCAGCACATGGAAGGTATACTTCTTAACACCTAGGGTTTTCTCATTCTTGTAAAATTGAAACACTTTAGGCTTCTTATCTGAATAAATCATGTTGATTGTAGGATTCAAATCATCAAAAATCACATTGATAGCAGGGCTATGGTTGGGTAAGGGATTATTGTTGACGTTTGGAGTTAGAGCGTCTATGAAGTTTAGTTGGACTGAACCTTTGTCAATTAAATCCTAGATCTTATTTTTCAATCTCTAACATGTATAGGACGAATGCCCTACCCGTCCTAAATGATATTCACATTTCTGATTAAGATAAAAAAATCCTTAGTTCGTATCTATCACTAAGGAACTCAAACCGAATCAAGTTGTCCTTTTGTAGCTTCTCAAAAACCTAGCTAAGAGGAATAGGTATTTTAGTATACTCTCTTAGAGCCCTATTGACTTAAGGATGGTTTTTAAACTACTGTTGGATTTGAGAAGGATTCACCTTGAAAGAAACTTAAGCATTGGGCTTAGCATTTGAATTCACCACGCTGATGATGGCTTCTTTAGCTTTATTGGCTGCTGGTCTGGGAGTAGATGACGAAGAAGATGGTCTTCTATCGGATGATTCCTGAAGCTTACTAGAGGAGATAGCACTTTCAATTCTATATCCTACTGCTACAACCTCTGCAAAACTAAATGAAGCCTATCTAATCAAATGGGAGAAATGTGGCTTATCAAGTGTATTGATAAAGGTAGAAGTAAGTTCTTTTTCAAACATTAAGGAAGATACCCTTGCAACTAAGACTCTCTACCTCTAAGCATATTCTTTAAAGGACTCATTATTCTTCTTCCTAAGATTCACGAGATCGATTGTTGTTGGAACCACTTCAACATTGAATTTGTACTGCTCATAAAATGGCCTAGCGAGTTTCTCCCATGTGTTCACTTGGTTTAGGTTAACCTGGGCATACTAGGTCAGTACAGAACCTATCAACTATCTTGGAAGGTTTGAACCATAAGCTGATCATATTTAATATATTTGCTCATTTTTGTGCACATACATTCGTGTGCAACTTGGAGTATCCAGTCCTATTATACTTTTCGAACTTTGGTACCTTAAATTTCTCAAGGTAAGCCCTAACATCTTATGTAGAGAAGTCTATGATACTAGCCTGCTCAAAACTGTCATAGCTTCTAAGTGCTTTCATTGCTTCTAAGTGCTTTCATCCTTTCTGTGATTTGTTGGGTCAACTTTCTTTTAAGTTATTTTAAGTCATCTTGATTAGGTCCTAGTCTTGTATTAACTAGGAATGAATATATATTAGGCTCAAACATTGAGTTGACCTCAGATAACCTCTTTTGCTTTAAATGATTCCAATGTCGATCAAACTTATGGATAATTCTCTTTAGGAGGTAGCGCCTTGACATTCTTTTCATAACAAGCCTTTGAATATCCTTCATTTGCTAGTGTTGTGGCCTAAGCAAGACGATGCTGTCAACCAAAAAATTTGTTTGGTTTTCCATTTTCACTACAGTCCTTTCCAAGGAGCAAATCCTCAACTCTATAGGATCAATGCTTTTAAGGTCGATGCAGCTTTTGTTGCTGTTATTGACCTTGTCATTGTCATCTCCCTAGCAAGCCATCCTGGTGAGTGAATGGGTTCTGATAGGACTTCTCTAAAAGGTTTAATGTTTAAGAGCTATCTTTGAAAACCTAAAGTAAGAACACTTCACAAGTTAACATAAATATGTATACACTTTTTATTAAGACGATGAAGCAAAATGAATAACTAAATAACTAACTAAACAAATAAATGAATAACAAATAAATAGATAAGTAAAAATGCAAGGATGTATGATACACATATGCAAAAGGATAGAACCAACAATTAATTAGCAAGATGGTAACTTCATTTATTATTTCACAACTTTTGGAGTTTCCATTACATCATTTCAAAAGAAAATACATTGATAAAAAATTACTCTTACTCTTAAGTTCTCCTATTATCTTTCTGGTGCTCGACCGATGCTCTCTTTTGCTGATTATTGGGTTCTGCTAGTATTTCCTTTCTCTTTTCTGAGCTAGGCTCAACTGTTTCTTCAAAGTCTTTAAGCCTTTTTTAGGTCATCTTCAATTGATGTTCTAAGGTACGGGAACACCGTTTAGATTCTCTAAAAAGGTTTTCCTACATTTCATACTCTTCGTAGATAACTTCTATACCAGCCCATACTTAATCCATGTAGGTTCTAATTTCATGGTTTAGTTCTATTAGTGTGGCTTGTATAACCTCTGGCACTCGATATTGGATTGCTTCTGCCCTATGAAGCTGATCATACAAATATTCTTTGGTGACCCCATGCTTGTCCATTTCTTCCATCCATTCTCCTAAATCAATGTTAAGGCTGACCATCCTTATTTCCCAGAGTTTTTTTATTGCTTAGAGTTTTGATATCTTTTGTAGCATTAGTAGATGAAGATCTTCATAATCAAGGGTAGTAATATCCAGTGAGGGCCTGTAGACTATGTCTTGAACTCCTTTAAATTGTTTGGTCATGTTGTTTAGGTAATAACAGTGCACCATTTCATCCCAATTAAGGGAATTGCTTGATAACCCTTACAAACCAATTTTACCCGTTTGAAGTTGCTCCACCTAATTGTTCACAAGATATCAGCAACTTAGAACTTTCATAAGACTTCAAACTAACAATAAGTAGATTTCTTTTCTAGCAAATGGACTTTGTCAACAAATGAATATATTAAGTCGATCTTGTATGTAAACTCTCTTCGGATCAGGTCATGCCTAAAACATTTCATATGACTTACAAACTAAACCATTAGTAATGCTATGTTGGTCTTTAATGCACCATCGTTTTTCCTTTTTAAGATATTTAGGCTTCTAACTTTCTCTAGGAGTAGGGTTAGGAAGTAAGACTTACCTTTAAGAAACTGGATTGTTAATTCTGCAACCCTAAAGTGAATAAGGAACTTTCCATTTGGGAATAGGATAGTCCCAACTACGACCAGGATGAAAGCCTTAATTTTGTTTTGTCTCCAGGTTTTGGGATCACCACAAAGGATGTTTCGCTTGTTATAACTAGGTTCAATTATGAACCAAGCTTTTAAATCTTCTAACTTCCTATTGCAATTTTTTAGGGCCGTGTTCACTTCAACTTTTCTAATCCCCAAAAATCTTGAAAAAGCATTTATCAAGTCAACTTCCAAGTTTAGAGTATATATGCTTTCTAAGGGAGGAGCTTGTAGTAGTTGTGTATAAACTCGAAAAGCTACCTCTTCGAGTTCCCAAAAATGAGTTAAAGCCTTAATTAAATTTATGTCGATTTTTACTTTGGTAAGTGAAAGAATGGGCCTTATCTGGTTGGTGATGATCTTTTGCTCCCTTGGATTGAAGTGTTGAAACCATTGGCCTAAAGTAGGCTTGGGGTTGAAGGACATGTCAACGAACTTTTCTCTAAAATACACAAAGTTGGATGAGCAAGACATTTCTAGAATAATTACAAAGAAACACTATTACAAAAATAGAAAAGATTATTTACACCAAATTATTAAAAACAATGAAAACCTATCTACATCGGATTTATACTTACAATTGTGACAAAATTGTAAGGGAAACTAAGGAAACTCCAAGTTGTCATATTTCTTTTTATTTTATTTTATTTTTTTTCCATCTTGCTTGATTTTTTGTTAGTTTTAAATATCGTGTATCCATTAATGGTGGGTTCTAAATGTCCTTAAGCTTTGTGATCTCACTCATTTTTAGAAAAACACCATCATTGGTTACATTATATCTTAAGTGAGGGGGAGGGTAGCTTAATCAACTCCAACTGATGGTTATACTTTAGCACCCCCACCCCCACCCCCCCTTCCCAACCAACCAAAAATTTTAAACCAAATAAAGGTAACTCTTAAGAATAAAAGTCAATACAAATGTATATAAATAAGAATATAAGAATGAATAAATAACACTTAATAAGGGTATTTCGAAAAATAATTCTAAATTCAGAAGGTTAAGTGGCTAACCCTTTTGACCTTCTTACTAGAGTTATCAAGTTGTCGAGCCTAAAATTTCCAATTAATTTGTTTTCCTTAATCTTATTTAAATAAAACCCTAAGCCTATTTCATTTAAATCTTCAATTGAAATTAAGGAAAACCTGGTTTCTTGTTTTCGAAAACAAATAGAGCCGCCACCCGATAGAATCGGGATAAAATGATAAAATTAAAATAAATTAGGTGGATTGATTCTAATTTAGCCATTAACCTGCAATTTTGAAAATTTTTCTAAAATGGTTTCAAGAAAACCGGATTCTTAAGTATTGGGGCCTACTTTAAAAAAACCTTAAATGGGTTCTACATAAAACATACTAAATCTAGTATCTATTTTTCAAAAATACCTTGCTGATAATATGTATTCACATGTAAATAAAACTATATCTACAAAAAAGAAGGAAAATAAAAATCATTCACAAAGAGGAAAAAAAAAGTTTTTACATGATTTAAGTTACCCCATAGGTATTTATGTACTCGTTATTTGGGATCAAATTTTCGTAGTTCATTCATGAAAATTTTAATTTGTTGATAGATTTTAAATTAAGAAAATGACTAGATTTAAATTTTTATTTAAAGAAAAACTCTAAAAGGGTCATAATTTTGGCAATTTATTACTTTTTGGAAAATTTTAAAAGAAGTCTTTGTTTTGAAAGAAAGATTAATTCAATTTTTTTTTTCAAAATAACTTTTCTAATTGATAAAAATTTTCATTATTTCTCTTTTTTTAATTTATATATTTTTTTTATTTTTTATTTTTAACCGAAAAATAAAATAAAATTTTCCTTTTCTCTCTCTTTTTTTTTTTTCGTCTCCCCTTTTTTTTGGATTTTTTTTATTACATATTGTTGGTCCCATATAAGATATTAAGAGGGGAGATGAATTAATATCTTTAAATTTTTGAAACTTTTTCAATGTAAGAAAAATAAAATTTCCCCTCTTAACAACTTATAATGATGAACAATATATTTAACAATTTAATACACAACAATAAAGTAAAGTAATAGAGTAAGAAAGGAGAATATCAGGTATAGATTTTATAGACCTTCGACCTTCTGCCTACTACTCTCTTTCAGCTTCACTGTTGCGGACTCAGTTTACTTCACCAGTACCGTTCCACTTAAACCTCTAAATCAAATCTCAAAAATTACAAGTACTTATCACATATAAACTTTACAACACTCTACTCTACCTATTTACCCTCTTTATAATCTAGGCTAATATAGATCTACAAAGTACAAATATACTTATTTTAATACTCAAACAACAAATAAGAATTACATATTACAAATGAAAACAAAAGTATAAATCTTAAATAATTTCGCTCAAGAGAGAAATGATGAATGTTGAATAATTTGGTTCAATGCAGCTATTTAAAGAAATATCTGAAGGAATTTTTGTGACTTTTTAGAAGGTATAATCTGATCTCAATTTTCTTTTTTTTTTGTGAGAGATTTTTCTAGAGTAGTTATTGAACATTTTGAATCCTTTTTCCTTTATATAGAAATCTTCCAATGGCTAAAAACTAAAGATTATCTTCACTTTCGTAAACATCCAATCATTAGTTATTCAAGATAACTCCTTAGACATTTTTAGAGAAGATCTCGATCAATTGAATTTCAAAATCATCTCCCCTTATCTTACTTCAATCAAATACCCTTCAACTAGTAACCACCAGATTTGCTTCTAATTTGAAATTGTTGAGATGATATGCCTTATTAAAAATTTATGGATAAAACTCATATTCAAGATTTGAATTTCCATAAAATCCAATTTAACCTTATCCTTATCCATACTTGTGCATATCTTGATTTTTCAAAAATATATTTTTGCTTAAAATAAATCCCTATGGATCTTAATTCCATCTTGAGTGAAATTGAATTAAATGCATTTTCCTAATACACTCAATCTAGTGGAGTTAGGCCTTGAATAATTTGAATTTGATTTAAAGCTACTTTTAAAGTTGTACTTCCAAACTTACTTTTTGAACAACCTTCTAAAAAGTATCAGCCTTCTTTTTTCTGACATCTCAGAGTAAGTTTCTAAAGTGTTGTACCAAATCTTCTTATAAAAGCTTCTCAATTTGCAATTTTAAACTTTCTGAAGAACATCTATGAGATATATCTAACATTCTTCCCCCTTTTAATGATAACAAAACATACGTACATCCAAAAACATATAACATTTCAATGTCCAATATAAACGAAAAAAAAAAAACATTATTCAACAATAATGATAAATTATTTAAACTATTGTGATGTCACATTTGCTTGCTTATGTTCAGTACTTAATTGTTTTTGGCCTTTCTCCCCCTTCTTATTATCATTAGAAAACAACCATATATTTTTATAATAAAGTTTTTAAAAACTTTTCTCTCCCTTTTTTCTTGTGAGAAGATAACCAATTTTTATAAAGAAAATAATAATAATAATACTTCTCCCCCTTAAGAAGATAGATAAAAGCCACATTTTTCTTAAAAAGCAACAAATTTCAACATCTTTCTTTTTCTCTTTATAAAAACATATTTTAGAAAAAGGGCTCCCCCTCAAAATGATCAGACATTCTTAGAAATCCAGACAAACTTAGGTCTTTTAAAATTCAAGCTTGTGATATTATTTGCATTTACTTGGTTTTTACTGAGCTTGTAATTTTTATGAAAGTAGAACTTTTCAATATGACCCAACTTGTTAGAAAAGAAATATGCATAAGGAGAAGAATAATCATACCTATTACATACCGTACGCCTTTAGTTTTGGTTTGGGTAGTCTCTAACATGCCTTCTGTGCAACCTTCTATTATACCTTCTAAAAGAATACTTATCTTTATTTTGAGAATACTGTTTGTTGTACCTTCTGATAGGTTCAACCATTTTGCCTTTATCTTTTTTTTTTTTTTAATATTTCTTGATTTTTACTTTTTAATTTGACCAATATTATTTGTTTCTTTATTTTAGATGATTGTCTACTTTCAAAACCCAATCCAAATTTAAAATTATCTACTCGTTGACTGGAAATAAGCATTTGAAGTTTTTTATCGCTTTCATCAAACTTTTGAAAAGTATTTTTAATAGACTTTGATAAATCTTCAACACAATTTTTCAAATTTTCGATCTCTTTTTTCAAAATAAGATTTTCTTTAAACAAAGCTTCTCTTGCAACATGTAAAACTTCAAAATCATTTTTCAAGAAAAATCGTTTTCATCAACCAAAAGCTTGTTTGTTTGAATGAGGCTTGTTTTTCATCCTTCAAAGCCTTATTTTCATTTTCAACTTTCGAAATCTTATCATTGGCTTTTGAAAACGCTTTTAACAATTTACTGATTTCACCACAAATATCATCAGGTATATAATCTTTATCGGATTTAGATTCAGAACTTGCTTCAGTACGTGCCATCAAACATAAATTTGCTTCGTCAGCTTTATCATCCGAACCTTCTTCTTCAGACTTTGACTCGTCCAAATCACTCCATGTCGCTAGCAAGCCTTTTCGTTTCTTTTTGTATTTATGGAAATTTTTCAAAAGCAATGGACATTCATACTTAATGTGCCTAATCTTTTTGCATTCATAACAAATAACTTCCTTCTTTTCCTTAGTACCATTTCCTTCATCATTTTGATTCTTGTTAGATTTAAAATTATTAGAACTATATGATTTTTTACCTCTTTTCTTGAGCAATCTGTTCAAACGTCTTGCTAACTGTATGACCTCTTCATTGTCATCATCAGATGAATCATTATTGTTCAAATCAACTTCTACTTCTTTGGCCTTAAGTGATTAACCTTCTTTTTTGTATCCATTGAAGTACTTTTTGATTTCAGAAAATCAGTTTCATATGCCATGAGCTTGCTACGCAATTGACTCAGGGTTAATGTCTTTAGATCACAAGCTTCTTCTATAGCAATTATCTCTACATTCTAGATTTTGGGAAGAATCCTTAGCATTTTGCGTACCATATCTACATCATTAATAACTTTGCCAAGTGAAGACAATTCATTAATTACAGTAGTGAATCTATTCAAAGAGTCCTTAATTTCTTCACCAGGGAGAATTCGAAAAGTTTCATATTATTGAACCAACGAGTTGATTCTTGTGTCCTTAATTATTTCTGTCCCTTCATAAGTTTGCGCCAAAGTGTCCCAAATGTCTTTAGCTGTAGCACAGAAGCAATTAGATAAAATTCTAATTGTGCAATAGTACTCAATAAAATATTCTTAGCCTTTGAATTGAGTTCAGCTTTGGTGATATCATCATTTGACGTAGTGATGGTTGAAACTTTAAGATCTCCTGTAAAAATAATTTGCCAAGCCTAATAGTTTGATGCCTTCACATAAGTCTCCATCCTAAATTTCCAATAAGAAAAGTTATTTCCATAAAAAAAATGATGCCTTGCCAAGCTAAACTACTAAACTACCACTTGATTCACCTATGATTTTGAACTCTAGAAGATATTAAAGCAAGGCTTTAATACCAATTGTTGGTCCTGTATAACATATCAAGTGGGGGTAAATTGATATCTTTGAATTTTTTAAACTTTTTCGACGTAAGCAAAATAAAATTTTCCCTCTTAATAACTTCTAATGGTGAATAGTGATATTGAACAATTTAATATATAATAATAAAGCAAGGTAAAATGGTAAGGAAGGAGAATATTTGGTAGAGATTTTATAGAGTTTCGGCCTTTTGCCTACTACTCTCTTCCAACTCTACTATTGGAGAATCGGACTACTTTACCGGTGCTGTTCCACTTGATCCATTAAATCAAATCATAAAAATTACAAGTACTTGTTAGACATGGCCTTTATAATACTCTGCTCTATCTATCTAACCTCTCTACAATCAATGCTAATACAGATCTACAAAGTACAAATGTACTTGGCTTAATACTCAAACAACAAATAAGAATTACAGATTGTAAATGAGAAAAAAAGTATAAATCTCAAATAATTCCGTTCAAGAGAGAAATGACGAATGTTGAATAATTTGCTTCGATATGGCTATCTGAAGAAGCATCTGAAGGACTTTCTATGACTTTTCAGAAGGTATAATGTAATTTTATTTATTTATTTTTTTTTTTTTTGCAAGAGATTTTTCCAAAGTAGTTGTTGAACATTTTGAATCCTTTTTCTTTTATATAAAAATTTTCTAACGACTGAAAACTAAAGATTATCTTCACTTTCGTAAATATCCAATCTTTAGTTATTCGAGATAACTCTTTGGATATTTTTAAAGAAGATCTCGATCATTTGAATTTCAAAATCATCTCTCCTTATCTTGCTTCAATTGGATACCCTTCAATCAGTAGCCACCGAATTTGCTTCTGATTTGAAATTGTCGAGATGATATGCCTTATAAAAAATTTCTAGATAAAACTCATATTCAAGATTTGAATTTCCATAAAATCTGATTCTATCTTATCCTTATCTATACTTATGCATATCTTGATTTTTCAAAAATATATTTTTGCTTAAAATAAATCCTTATGAATCTTAATTTCATCTTGAGTGAAACAGGATTAAATGTATTTTTCTAATATAATCAATCTAGTGAAGCGAGGCCTTGAATAATTCAAATATGATTTAAAACTATTTTCAATGTTATACTTTTAGACTTGCTTTCTGAACAACCTTCTAAAGAGTATTAATCTTCTTTTTTCTGAAGTCCCTAAACAAGTTTCTGAAGGGTTGTACCAAATGTTCTTATAAAAGCTTCTCAATTTGCAATTTTAAACTTTCTGAAGACCAACACACTTGTTAATTCATTAGTGTTCTTTTCTCTTTTGTTATTATCAAAATCTATGAGAGATATCTAACATATATGATTTATACAGTAGAATACATTAAAAAACAAAACAAAAGAAAGAAAAAACAACGTAAAAGCAAAACAAAATAAAAAGAAGGTCGAATTAAAATTATACGTAGGTTGAACCTAGGTCTTCGAGTCAAGCTATCATGTGTAATGCATGTACGCGAGAGAGAGGAGCATCTATAGCTACCATAGGTCACTTTGGCTTGATTCGGTGACCTTTTTGAGGTGGTGAAGACAATTTCTTGAATCTGTTATTGGACATACGGGGTTTAGGGATGGTGTCACAGGGTTTGGTGGTGGTTTTAAAGGTAGTTAAAGATAGGCCGTGAAGGGTGGCGATGGATGTTCACATAGTATGGTTATTGGAGTTGAATGGAAGATGTAGGTAGGGGTTTTCGAAGGTGCTAATCACAATGGTCAGGTTAGTTTGGGTAAGGATGGTTAATGGTGGTGGTTTTGAAGTAGGTAAAGTGGCGACTAGGGCTTATCGAAACTCTTAGGTATTGGTTCTTAGGTTTATGGGTGCGACTAAAGATGGGACTGGTAAAGTTAAAGAGGTGAGGGAATTAGGAAACTCGTGGTTGTGGTCTCAAGCTTCAGAAATGGTCATGGGTGTCCAAATTTTAGAGAGAAAGTAACTATGGTTAGAGAGAGAAGTAGTTGTGTATGTGTATTTGAGAGCCTGAGAGACAAAAGATGACTTCAAGAATCGAAGAAAGGAGACCTATTTATACTTTTCTAAGTTTGTATAAGCTTAGAAAGTCACTATAATGGCTGAATCAGCTATGATTGGGAAATCTTAGATATCAACCTTTTGCTTGATTTCATGGTCGATTCAATCCTTTCCTTCGACAAATTTGGATAGGTTTTGAGTTGGATTCAATAGAATCCTATGTTATCTATAAGATTTTACCATTGGTAAGATCATGTAGATAAGGCCATTGAATATGGCTACAAACTAGATCTAGTAAGCTATGAAGGCACTAGATTTGTCGGACCTGAATGTTAAAGAAGACAAAAAAAAAATATCTTCAATACGCGTTTTTTAGTTGTATAAAAAGAAAGCTTACGCGACCTCTTGCAGGACTCGATCTTAGGTCTCCCATATGTGTATGTATGTATGCTTTACGAACAAGCTAGTGGCTTTTACTTTATCTATGTATGTAATTAAATTGCATAGATGGATTAGGTCGACCTAAGCTAAAATTAAATCTAAGACAAGGCTTAACATTCCTTTTCTTCTTCTTTTTTTTTTTTTATTACAGACGCAAAAGAAAGTACTAAAGCTATTTAAAAGTTCCCATTATAATTTAAATTGTCTACTTCTTCTTTTTTTTTAAAAAAAAAAAATCTATTTTTTCATACTTTTTCTAAATTTTCTACATTCGTAGTTTTTCTATATTTTTTTATTTTTTATATTTTTTTTCTAAATTAGTAATTTTTTCCCTATTCTAAAATTTTTTAAAATTACAGGGGGAGATGGGCAAAAATGGGGTATCTATAAAGAGAGGGAGAAGAATCCATTGGCAAGGGTTGATTCCAATGGTTTTCACTACTATTTCTTGTGGGAAACTTGGTTTCATGTGTATTAGATTGGGGAATAATGGGGTAAGTGAAGTGCCTTGGCGTTTGGTGGTAGCTTGAGTATGGTTGGTGTTGGACGATAACGGAGGTGGTGGTTAGTGGAGGTAAAGTAAGTGTATAGGTAGGGGTTTTTGATGGTGGTAGAACTTGTGGTGGTTTTAAATTTGAGTGGCAGTGCTTGAAAGGTAAGGTTTTAATTGGTAGCACAAGGGTTTGATTTGCCTATGGTAGTTGAGGTACTTATAGGTCATGATGGGGCTTGAAATTAGTAGTCATTGGAACTTCAAGCTCTAAGAACACTACTGCGATATTGGCTCCCTTTGGTAGTGGTTTACTAAGCAACTGGAATTAGAGAGACAGGGTGCTGCACGAGTTAGGGTTTTTACTCAAAGAAAGTTCAAATTTGAACTTGTATGGAGAATGTTGAGTGATTTTTTATTGTGAAATGAGGGATGGGGGTAGCTTTTTATAGGTTTTCAAGCCTAAATATACTAAGAATATATAGTAAAGGCTGAATCGGCCATTCTTGCCGAGATTTTGCGATCTTTGAATTTGCTAAAATCAAGTTGATTTTGCATGTTATCTGAGTGTGAATGTCGATAAACTTACTCAAGAAACACTATGGAAGCTTTGAATGATTTCCTTAAATTCTCATAATCGAAAATCTTGGAGTTCTTAGAATCTTGGGTTATGACTTTTCTTTAGTTTTCTAGGCCAATTCAGATGATTAAAAGAATGAATCAAGTCCAGTTTCTTGTCCCATTTCATAGCATCCTAAGCAATCTACATGATTTCACCATTAATTTGGTGAAATCATGTAGAAAAGGTGATAAAAAATGATCTTAAACCGAGTACCCTAACAAGGAACTTGTAGGAAAATAGGAGAAAGAAAAGGAAAGGGAAGGAAAGAGAAGGAAGAGGATACTGACATAGTACTATGTTAGCCATGTGGACCGATCTCTGTATAACACATGTCCATGACAACAAGTAGTCCAATAAGGACTTGACACGTGTCCTCTCCAATTTGGAAACAAAATAAAAAGCACATAATGCTAAATGGGAGTTGAACTCAACACCTTAGACTTTATTTTAATGGTAAGACCAAGTGTAGTACCAATTGGGTTGTTGGCCCATACCTTAATTCTTTTGCAAACAAATTGTATTTAAGTTATGTGATCACCTAGAACCCAATTAGAAAAATTAACCAAACCAAACCTAATGACCCCAACACAACTCTAAGTCTTTATTTTTCTAAAAAAATAAAAAATTCCTAAATCTATTTTCTTAAAAAAAAAAACTATTCTCTTAAAAATTCTCTTTTTGTATTTTTTTTTCTGTATTTTTATGAAATTATCCATTTTTTTTTATTTTCTATTTTTTTTTACTTCTTCAAAATTTTCAATTTTCTTTTTGTATGTTTCTAAATTTTCTAAATTAAGACCCTTTTTTCTTATTCTAAAAAAAAGCTCTAAAATTAAAGAAGATAAAAATGAGATGTCTACACCACTTAATACACATACATATACCTTTCTTTCACTACGTATATTATGCCTTCATGCTCACATATTCTGCAAAACTTCCACAAATTTGATGACACCCACCAACTACAATACCCTTGTCATCCCCTAACCGAAACTCAAATCCCTGACATTTTAAATGAATAACTTCCTTCAATAATAATCAACCACCCAAAACAATAACTTACGTCACTTTAAACTACCATTCAACACTATAAATTCAATTCTTCCATAACACAACTCTCTTCCATACAACAACTTCATAAAGAATTCGAATTTTCTAAAGAAACTAAGGTTTAGAGACAATACTTACATGATCATGCAAAAAGATCCACAAATAACTTGAATTCCAATGCTACTACAAAATAAAATTCTCCATGCGTTTCCTTTAATCTCTACATTGGAAATGAAGTTTAAAATAAAGATATAATAGAGCTTACCCAAAAAAATACCTTTTTCAACACTTTCCTTCGATCTTCCTTCTTTAATATTGAAATTCTAGATTAGGGTTTTAGGTTTGATTAAAAAACTATGAGTTTTGTCCTTCTGGAGAAAATAACATATTATCTTACTAAAGGAGAGATATAAGGAGGTATAGCTGTATAGGAAGTAAAAGGGATAATGGGGAGTTTGAATTATCTTAAAGGACCTTTATAACCCGTATCGAGCTTAGTTTTTTTCCCTCTCGATTTTTGTAAATTAGGTTTTCTTTAAATCGATAAATACTAAACTCTTACCCATTTAATACTAACCTCGACTAGGATTTAAAGAAAATCGATTTTTTTATCTCCTAAAAACACTTTCGAGTTGCCACCCGACTAAAGTCAAGAAAAAAAGTTAAGTTATAAATAATTGAGTAAATTGGTTATACTTAGCAACTGCTTTAACAATAAAACTAATTTTATAAAAACAGTTTTAAAACTAAAAATCTGGTTACAAGTGTTAGGATTATAAACTCTTACCGGTACCATTAACTTTCCAATTTTAATCTCTATAAAACAGAACTCAATTATTTACCAAATTAGATAATTTAAGTAATCTAAATTAAAAAGGAAAATTAGGTTTCTTTTTTTTTTCCATCGCCCCATAAATGTTTACATACCATCTATTTGGGATCAGACGTACGTAGTTCTTTTTTTATAAAACTTTAGTGGGTTGATTGATTTTAATTTCGAAAAAGGTTGCATTTACGCTTTTATGCAATTCAATTTATTTAAGGAAATTCTCTTAAATGGTCCCAATCGGTATTTTATTTTTTGAAAACTCTACAATAGTTCTAATTTGGGAAGGGTCCATTTATTTTTATTTTGGAAAACCCTATTCTTCTAAGTGGCAAAGCGATTTTTATTTACTAACCTATTTATTTATTTTATTATCTTGTTTATTTATTTCTTATTCTTTTTATCTATTTTTATTAAACTAAATAAATAAATAAAAGACTACCCTGTTTTGTTGTTTTTATTCTCTTCTTCTTCTTCTTTGTCTTTCTTCTTCTTCCTTCTTTCTCTCTCTCTCTTTTTTTTTTAATTTTATAAGTACATGAATAAAATAATAAATAATAATAAAATAAATAAATAGATAAATAAAAAAAATGTAGATCGAGTTGAGCTTAGGTCGGCTTTGGGTCAGCTTAGTCAACTTGGCCGGCTCGAGGTCGGCTTGGGATGGCCGGGGTCGACTTTAGTTGGCTTAATCGACTCCAGTTGACTCTAGTCAACTTTGGTCAGAAAAGTTGAATTATAGTGTCTTACCTAGGGTTTTTGGGTGTAATAATTCCAATTGTGGTAGTGCTTTTCTCTAAAAATCGCAATGGAGGTAGCTATCCTAGAGAGAGAAAGGGATCGGGCTAGAGAGAGAAAACTTTGATTTGCTTACCTAGAGTGCTTCTAAGTTTATGTTCTACATCCTTACGTGTTTCCCAACCCCTATTTATGCTAAACGAAGCTTTAACGAGCTTAAAAAGGTCATTAATGAAGAAAATTGACCATGAATGGAGATGCTAGATTTTTTTTTCCAATTTTGGAGCCATTTTAATATTGGATCTTCACTTAATTTAGACGAAAATTGGGTCTTTATTAGAAGTATGCCAAGTGCATTACACAATTTCACCATTAATTTGATAAAATCATGTAATAAATGGGGTAAAAAATGACCCTAAACCAAGTACACAAAAAAGGGGAAACACGCTGCAAATCACGAGCTTAAAATAGGAAGAAAAAGAAGAAAATAGGAGGTATAAGCCACGTGTGGGGCATATACCACACGCCCCTATGCATGTGCGCATTGTACGCATGTGTTGTAAAAATAAAGGGCACACTATTATGCGCCCTCTGCTCCTCTCTTTTAAAATAGGGCTGAAGGCCTTGGGCTAAAACTTATAGACTAGGTTTAATCCTGGTTCGATCCCCATTCCCCCCTTTCATTTATCTATTTATTTATTACGTATTAAAATATATATGTAAAATGAAAATTAAAAAAAAAACAAAAAAGCATTAAAGCATGACTTTCTATTTCTTCTTTTTTTTTTCTTTTAATTTTAATTATTTTCTTTTCTTTTTTTTTTGTAAATTTCTTTTTTTTTTGTGTGTTTTTTCCTATTTTTGTTTTTTTCCTCATTTAATACCCCTTTTAACCTATTCTAAAAAGTTTGAAATGTTAAAAAAGGAGCAAAAATAGAGTATCTACAACTATCTCTCTTGTAGTGAAGTTTAAACAAAACTTTGCCATAAAGACAAAAGAGATGCTATATTTTCCTTAAGGGTTAATTTTGTCCTAAGAAGTGCTATAGCTGGATAGCTATCTTAGGCTTAGTCTATTGGGGATTTAGTGAAAAGGTTAAAGAGAGAGGAGGCACTCTAAGAGCTAAAAAGAAGAAATAAAGCCTGGTTATGCCCTTCTAAGCTCACTAACTTAAGCAAGAGCATCTCTTAAGGACTAATAACCTTAAGCTAGGATTGATCTGAAGAACTTGGTCGTGCCTTTCCAAGCTCACTAACCTAAGCAGGAGCGTCTCTTAGGGACTAGCAACCCTAAGCTAAAATTGATATGAAAAACCTAGTCATGCTTTTGTAGGTTCACTAACCTAAGTAAGAGCATGGAACTAGTAACCATAAGTTGGAATTGATCTGAGAAACCTGGTCATCCCTCTCTAGGCTCACTAACCTAAGTAGAAGCGTCTTTTGGAGACTAGCAACCCTAAGTTAGGATCAATTTGAAGAACCTGGTTGTGCCTTTCTAGGCTCACTAACCTAGGTGAGAGTGTCTTTCAAAGACTAGTAACCCTAAGCTGGAATCGATCTAAAAACCTTGTCGTACCTCTCTAGGCTTACAAACTTAAGTAGGAGCATCTATCAGGGACTAACAATCCTAAGTTGGGATTAATATGAAGAACCTGGTCATACCTCTCTAGGTTCACTAACCTAAGTGGGAGCATCTCTTGAGGACTAGTAACCGTAAGTTAGGATCGATCTAAAGAACTTGGTCGCGCCTTTCTAGGCTCACTAACCTAGGCGAGAGCGTTTTTCAGAGACTAGCAACCCTAAGCTGGAATCGATCTAAAAACCTGGTTGTGCTTCTCTAAGCTTACAAACCTAGGCAGGAGCATCTCTCGGGGACTAACAACCCTAAGTTGGGATTAATATGAAGAACCTGGTCGTACCTTTCTAGGTTCACTAACCTAAGTAGGAGTATCTCTCGAGGACTAGCAACAGTAAGTTGAGATCGATCTAAAGAACCTGGTTGTGCTTTTCTAGGCTTACTAACTTAGGCGGGAACGTTTTTTGGGGACTAGCAACCCTAAGCTGGAATCGATCTAAACACCTAGTCATGCCTCTCTAGGATCACTAACTTAGGTGGGAGCATCTCTAAGAGACTAACAACCCTAAGTTAGGATTGATATGAAGAACCTAGTTATGCTTCTCTAGGCTCACTAACCTGGGCGAGAGCGTCTCTCAAAGACTAGCAACCCTAAGTTGAGATCGATGTAAAGAACTTGGTTATGCCTCTCTAGGCTCACTAATCTAGGCGAGAGCGCCTTTAGAGGACTAGCAACCTTAAGTTAGACTTAATGAAGTACCCTATAGGCTTACCAAAAGGAATTGATGAAGGGAAGCACCCTATGGGCTTACTAAGAGAATTTGGTGAACAAAAGTGCCCTATAGGCTTGCTAAAAGAACTTGGTGAACAGAAGCACTCTATAGGCTTGCAAAAAGAACCTAGTGAGCAAAAGTGCCCTATGAGCTTGCTAAAAAAAACTTAGAAAAGAGACTGAGTTAAGATCATGCCTTCCAATGCTAGCTAAGCACCTAATGCAAAAGGTAAGTGCTTTATGGGCTGGCTTAAAAAGACTGTTAGGAGTAAAAATTGGTCATAGTCTAAATGTAACTGCAGTGTTAAAAAAAAAAAAAAATCGGTGTGCTAAAATCATGTGGAAGTACTTACATGGTCTTTGTTGATAGCACCCAAACTGTCAAACCTTTTTTTTTAAAAAAAAGTCCCATCAAAATTGACTAGTTTACGTTTTGATCTTTCGTTGTCAACCCAAATTATCCTGATACAGAAGGTTTGAGACTTCGCCAGCTCTTGATATAGAATGCTACCCATTGTTTTTGTCTTTTTGAAACTTTTATGAACCAAAGCCCTTATGCTCGACTAATAAATATCTGCTGTGAGGTGATTGCTTACTTAAATTTTACACTTCCTTCATAAAAATAAACAATAAAACTCCTCACCGAGGGAAATCAATCCGTAATAAAGTATTTTAAAGATTTTTGTTAATTACTAATATCCTAGATCTCATTTCTCAACTTCTCTTGTATTTTCAGTTTATGGGTTCGATTAAATGGAGTAAGGAGAGTTGGACCTTTCAATAGAAAGGGTAATTATTTTAACGTTGACAATGACTAAGGATACCAACTTTGCTTGCAAATAATGAAAATTTAGACCATAATGACACTTAAAATGATTAGCATTTTTGTATTTTGAGCAAAAATTTCCATTGACTTCTCATAGGTAATACAACATTACAACGTCAGCATTTACAAGGTCTCTTAATTTTAGACCATCCATTTGAGACAAAATTATAGCCCCTCTTAATAATACTCGCTTCATGACATAAGGGCCTCTGTAATTGAGAGTAAATTTCCTTCTAGAGTCTTGTACATTGGGGAGAGCCTTTCTTAACACCAAATCACCCTCTTTGAAGTTTTGAGCTCGTACCCTTTTGTTGAAAGCCCAAGCCATTCTTTGTTGATAACACCGATTATGATATAGGGCTGTCAATCTCTTCCTGTCAATTAGATTCAACTACTTGATGCGTTTCCTTACCTGATCGACTTCATCCAATTGAGTTTCTAGTAATACCCTGAGCAACGAGATCTCAACCTCTACTAGTAACACTACTTCAATGACGTATACCAAAGAGTAAGGTATTGCCCCAATCGATGTTATGATGGAAATTCAATAGGTCATAAGTGCAAATGGCAACATCCCATGCCAATCCTTATATGTAATAGCCATTTTTTTATGATTCTTTTGAGGTTCTTGTTGGCTGCTTCAATGGCTCCATTCATTTGGGGTCGATAAGGAGTAGAGTTCTTATGAATGATCCTAAACTGTCAGCACAATTCTGATATAAGCTTGTTGTTGAGATTGGTGACATTATTAGTGTTGACCGTTTTTGGAGTCTCGTATTGGGCTAAGATATTTCTCTTGATGAACTTAACTAAAACCCCTTTAGTAATTTAGTAATGCTCAAGTAAGATGAGGCTTCAACCCATTTGCTGAAATAGTCGATGGCGACCAATATCAAGCGATGCCCGTTAGATGCTTTCGGAGTAATCGAGCGAATGATATCTATGCCCCACATTGAAAAAGGCTACGGTACTGAGAGTATGTGTAGTTCTTGAGGCTGGGTGTTTATCTTATTTGCATAAATTTGGCATAAGTGACAATGCCTAATGTGTTTGATGCAATCGCCTTCCATTGTTGACCAGTATTACCCTATCGTCATAATTTTCTTAGCCAGCATATAACTATTCATATGAGGGCTATATACTCCTTTGTGTACTTCTTTCATTAACATCTTAGCCTCCTTATCACCCACATACCTTAAAAGTATGCCATAAAAAGAGAGTCAGTATAAAGTGGACTCACTTATTAAGAACTGAGCAGCCAATCTCCTAATCATCCTTCTATCCTTTTTCTCGGCCTCTTCAGGGTATGTACCTTGTTATAGGAATATCTTAACATCATGGTACCACAACTATTGGTCATTCATACCTTCAATTGTTATACAGAGGTAAGCTTGTCTTCAATTTCAATAGTGGAGAGCTGAATCTCGACTCCATTGGATATCTAGATCATAGATGTTAGAGTGGCTAAGGCATTAACAAATTGATTTTGAGTCCTTGGTATGTGATTTGAAGGTGATTTCTTTGAATTTCTCCATTAATGTAGTCAATGCCAATGATAAGGTACTAGTTTAAGATCCCTCGTCTTGTATTCTCTTCAAGCTTGGCTGATAATGAGTGAAGAGTCCCCATACACTTTTAATTCTTGACTATCTTTATCTAAGGCTATTTTAAGTCCCATGATGCATGCTTCGTATTCAGCGATATTATTAATGTATAAGAAAACAAGCCTTATAGCCACAGGGTATTCAATACCTTTAGATTATATTAGCATTGCCCCAATTCCACACCCAAACACGTTGGCTACCCCATCAAAGAACATCTTCTATTTCGGTGGCTCATCATCTTCTCCTTTATCAGAGCTTCCCTCGAATACTAAGATATCCTCATTGGGGAAATTAACTTGCACCTCTTGAGGGGAATTATCAGAAGGATTTTCTACTAATTGATCGGTTATAGAGCTTACCCCTTGACCGAGTTTTAGTTCACATACATAATGTCGAACTCTGACAGTAACATTTGCCACTTTGAGATTTTGCTAATTAAGACTGGTTTGTCTGCCAAGTGCTTCAGGGGATCATGTTGAGTCAACTATTCAACTTGATAGTAAAATGTGTATTGTCTAAGTCGATGCATTACCCAAACCAAAGCACAACGGGGTTTTTCAATTTCTAAATATTTCTGTTCCTTTTTAGTAAATTTCTTGCTCAAGAAATATATAGTCCATTCTTTTCCTTCTTTGTCTTTCTAGTTGAGCATATACCCCACGGATTCCAATAATATTGCCAAGTATAGAAATAAAGCCTTCCTAGGTTTTAGAGCTACCAAAACTAGAAGGTTCATGAGGTACTTTTTGATCGTTGTAAAGAATTGCTTGTATTCTTCATCCCAATTGATCTTGCCGTTCTTTTTTAATAATTTGAACAAGGTATGAAAGTTGTCTGTGAGTTGAGATATGAACCAGGCTATGTACTTTAAATGGCCCAATAAACCTATGATTTCTTTGAGTATGCATGAAGGGGGCAAATCAACTATTGCTTTGACTTTATTAACGTCTACTTCGATGCCCCTTTGGCTAATTATAAAACCTAATAATTTCCTTGAAGTCACTCCGAAGGTACATTTCTCTAAGTTGAGCTTCAAGTGGAATTTTCTCAACCTATCAAACAATCTCCTCAAATTATCCATATGATTTTCTCCTTCCTTGGACTTTGCAATCACATCATCAACATATACTTCAATTTCTTTGTGCATCATGTTATGAAAGATTGCTACCATGGCCCTTTGATAGGTTGCCCTAGCATTTTTAAGTCCGAAAGGCATTACTTTATAGCAAAATGTACCCCAAGTTGTGATAAATATTGTCTTGGCTTTACCTTCTTCGGACATTTGAGTTTGATTATATCCAGAGAATTCATCCATGAAAGAGAAAAGATGGTTCCCGGCTGTGTTATCAACCAAGACATTAATATGGGACAAAGGGAAATTATCTTTAGGGGTTGCTTGATTAAGGTCTCAAAAACCTATGCACACTTTGACTTTTCCATTCTTCTTCATTACCGGTACTATATTGGGTACCCATTCATGATAATTAGATACCTCAATAAAACTGACCGCTAGTAATTTTCTGACTTCTTCCTTAATATTCAATAGGACATCTGGTCATAACCTTCTTAACTTCTGTTTCTTAAGTTTGATATCCTCTCGTATAGGTAAGCGATGGATCACGATTAATGGATCCAATCCAAGCATATCTTCGTAAGACTACACAAACACATCTTGGTATTCAAATAGTAGTGCAATCATTTCAACCTTTTGCTCTTCTTTCAAATTCCCTCTAATTTTCAATGTTTTGGCATTGTCATCAATCCCAACATTAATCGTCTCAATTGACTTATTAATGGAAATTATTCTCATTTCATGTTTTTGTCAACTTTCTTGCATGTCATTATGGTAATTGACATCACTCCCGTAACTAACTCAGTAGGGCTAAAGGTGATATCAATATTTTTATCACCTATCTACATGAGGTATCCATGACCTTTATTCAAAGCATTGGATCTAGGAAAAAGAAAAGTATGTAAAAGAAAGAGTGTTAGTAAGGAAGAAGTGAAGAGAAAGAAGATTGATTCTTATTTAGAAGAAATTCCTTTTGAGTACAATTATTCGTAGAATAAAGGTAATTTATTATAAAACTCTATAAAATATTAGACTGTGATTCATCATTTGCCTTAGGGAAGACTCGTTACTATTCATAGGGATGGAGAACCAATTATTCAAGTGCTAGGACTTGTCAGATGGGATAGCTATTTTATTCTTACTAGAGGTGTCCTCTTTAGCAGGCTCTAAATTCTGAATTTCAGCTTAGATAAAAATTTCTGATAATAGTGGGAAGGTCATCAGAGTGTGATATAATCTGTCACCTCTTTTGCCCCTCACCTACATATTTTGCAACTCATCCACTATAGTTAGGACGTAACCTAGCCCATGGGTTCTAAACTGGCCTTCTTTGAATTTTGGCCTACACCTCTTTGAACATTTGGAGCCCAAAGTCCTCCTTATCCTCGGTACCAATATAGGGTATGGTCGTTTCTTTATATATTTCGTAATCTTGGTTACCTAGAATTGTTATAACCTAGCCATTAGAGATGAATTTAACCTTTTGATGAAGACTCGAAGGTATGGCCCCTACTAAATGTATCTAAGGTCTTCTCAATAACAGGTTGAAGATCCTTAAGATATCCAAAATTTCGAATCAAATGTTGAATGTTTGTAGACCGATGTCAACTGGTAAGTTGATCTCTCCTATAATTTCTGTTTTGGATCTATTAAAAGCCCTGACTATTGTCGAAGTTGGCTTGATAGCAATTGTATCAATGTTAAAGAGATCTAAGGTAGCCAAAGGGCAAACATTTAAGGATGACTCGATATCGATGAGGACTCTTATTGTGATGATATTGTTTACCCTCACTATTATAATAAAGGATTGGTATGCTGGTTACCTTCTTCATCCAGTTCCTCGATAGAGAAAGAAATCTAATCCATAGTGAGGATAGAGTTGGTAATAGACCTATTCTCTCAACTAGTATTTCATGAGGGACTTTCACTTCCCTTAATGTTCTAAACAAAGCTTCCCATATAGCTTTAACACCATTAATAAACTCATGAGGGATATTTATGTTAGAGTCTTAGCGAGTTGATCCATTACATTATACTTTCTAGACTTGATTATCTTGGTAAAGGCAAACAATCCTTCTTTATGTCCAACTAGTTCATTGTTTAGTCTTTCCAGCATAACTTTCTTTTTCAATTCTTCCCTTGGATCATAGATTTTACTAGAACGGGTAATCCTTCTTACAAGTGAGCTTGATTTCCCCCTATTCACTACCTGGTAGTTGAGAGGGATAGTTTTATAACTTTCAAGGGCTAAAGGTACATAAAAGGTATACCTTTTAGTCTATGGAACTTGTTTCTCCTCTTACTTGTAGAATTTATAGACCTAGACCTCTCGATTGGAACCAATCGTCTTAATGTCGAGATCTGAATTCTCAAATATCATATTGATGATGGGTCCTTGGTTAAGTAAGGGGTTGTTGTTGATGTTTAGAGTAGAAGCCTCCATAAAATCCAGCTAAACTGTACCTTCGTCAATTAAGTCTTGAATTTTGTTCCTTAACCTCCAACATGAGTCAATTGAATGCCAACTTACCTTAGGTGATACTTACACTTTGCATTAGGATTAAAGAATCTTAGCTTGTACCTTTCATTAAGAGCCTCAGAATGGAGCAGATCATCCTTTCTTAGTTTTTCATGTATTTGACTGAGTAGAACAGGTGTTTCAGTGAACTACTAAGGGCCCTGTTGACTTGTAGTTAGCTTTTGTACTGTCATTGAGCTGTCGGAAGATTTGCCCTAAAAGAAACCCAAGCATTAAGCCTAATATTCGAATTGACCATGCCGAAAGTAGCTTCTTTAGGCTTGCTGGTGGTAGGTTTAGTAAGGGGTGGTCTTCTGTCTAATGGTTCTTATAACTTATCAGAGGAGATGACACTTTCAATTCGATACCATGCTGTTACTACTACTTCTGTAAAATTGGAAGAGGCTTGCCTAATCAAGTGAGAGAAATAAGGTCTCTCGAGAGTGTTGATAAAAGTCGAAGTTAGCTTTCTCAATTATGGAAGTAGATACCCTTACAGTTAGGGACCTCTACCTTCGAGTGTATTCTTTAAAAGACTCATTATACCCCTTCCTCAAGACAACTAAATCCATCATTGTCGATACCTGATATGAGGCAAGTGCACCTATCAGTTTTAATATAGCGGATGTGAGTCCGAGTCGATCCCTCAGAGACTTCGAGTACTAATATTAACCTTAGCTTTATTATCTAACCAGAAACTTATGAAAGTTGAATTAATTAAAAATATTGAAGTTAACAACTAAACTACTTATAAGACTTAATTACGTAAATTAGGAATCAATAAACTACGAACGACTTCAAGTATGCAATAATGTATTTAGGAATTATTTCCCCTAGTGTTTAACATATAACCTTTTTAAAATATATTCAATTCAGTTTCTATAATTCTTGACCGGAGGGATTCACAATTAAAGTTAATACCTTTCTCAAGCATATTAACCCTAATCCTAAATTATTTACCGGAATCTCTTCACTTAGTAATATAATTTAGAATTGCATTAATGCATAATGAATTCCCACATAAAAAAAAAAAATCAACTTTCCGGAAGAAACATGTATCTTATTTCTAAGTATACATGTAATTCTCTCCAATTATGCCTAGATCTAATTACACATGCAATTTCTCAATCAACATGCATAATATCATATATTGACACTCTAGAATTATCAATCCATAATTAAACAACATAATTGAATCAAGAAAAGATAGAAACTTTATTGAAATTATAATTCAATCCAAGGGTTACATGAAAAAAGCATGGAAAACCCCTCTTGATTTGATGAACAAGCTCTCTAATCTTGAAATCAATGTTGTTCTCGCCTCTTTCTTGATTGATGTTCTCCTTAAGTCTCTTTCTCTTCTCTTGTGTCTCTCTGTTTCTGTAATGTCTCTCCTCTTTTGAAACCCTAATATGTCCTTTTATAGTGTATCAAAAAGATTCTATTTTCGTCACCAGACACGGCCTGAGACATGACCGTGTCCCCAGGTTGTGTAACTTTTTGCACTAAGGCAAAATTTTCTGCACAACTTCAAAATTTTATAACTTCTTCATTTGAACTCCGATTTGAGTGAAATTTGATTCCTTTTCTTCGTTTTCGATCCTAGAATGCGTTAAAACCTAGAAATCAAAATTTTACTCAATTAAGTATCAATGTCTTCAAAGAAAACCAAAAAATGTGAGGAAAATACTATAAAATCATCCTATGAAATATGTTTAAAATCAGAGTTATCAAATATCCCCACACTTGAGATTTGCTTGTCCTCAAGCAAATAAATCAAAACAAAACTTTCAGGACAAGATACGCTAAATAAAATTTATCACTATTTAAGAAATCGGTGAACAAATACACTTAACCCGAAGAAAAGTAAGAAAATCATTCTCAACTAATTTACAATAATAAAGTCAACCAATTTCATCTGACCATATTCGAATGCTCCAACAATACTTAAGAGTAGAGTTCACTAGTTAATTTATGAAAATCAAAGTTTACCCAAGTCATTTAACCAAGGATTCTTAAACTAAAAATTGGATTTAACATCTCGCCAACCGAGAAAGAGTCATAAAAATTTTATCCATTTGACTAAAGTGTATACAATTCTCTCTTCCATCTCACTAAGCACCATAATCTAAAACAAACACATTTTACATCCACTCTTCCTCTGATCATCCCCCTAGTTCATGCTTTTGTTGAGAGGTCTTTTAAATTTACCTTATTTAAGCACAATTGTGTTAGTAGCGGGAAAGAATCTCACTCTTCTAACGAACCAAAACCGATCCATATCAACTTATTCCTTATATTGATAGCGGGAAAGAACCTTGCTCTTCTGATGGACCAAGGCCGATCCATATCAATTTTTTTTTCATTTGAATTAGAATTGGCATTGGGACTCAATCTCGCTCTTCTGACGAACTAAGACGAATCCTTACCAATTTTTTTATTCATACACTTGTTATTACTTTTGACCTCCAATCATTGTGATTTTTCAAAGGTTTCTCAAAAGAAGAATTTCATTTGTTTGTTTGCTAAAAATTATAGGATTCTTAAAAATTTCTAAGAGAAAAGTATTCATAAAAGTAAATTTTAAAAATAACCATAACTAACTCTAAACTAGTGATGTTGCTCCAATCTCAAATCTTAAAGTCCGAAGCTAAATAACTCGTAACTTTGCCTTCCAAAAATTCGACTAATCAATTCTAGTAAAGTATAATAAGATCAATAATAATCAAGATGAAACAGTTAATTTGGTTTAATACCAGTTAATCACCTATTGCAAGTTAACTTAAAAATTAATTGGGTCAAATGTGAATAATTGGTCTCCTAAACAGTAACAAATTCATATATATCCCTTCCTTACACTTAATAATGTACATTGTCCCCAATGTACGATAAAAAATTATAACAGCACGAAAAAGCAGCATAGGGAAAAAGAAAACATATGTACTGAAAAGAAAACTAATACTTCCCTGCCAATCCAATAGAAGCGCAAGATGAAGAAGTATCATCATTATATAGCAGAGTTCACAAGCCTTGAACAACAAAAGTCAACACAAAAAATGAAGAACTAAGAAGAGGGATCGGAATCCGTCTCTTCATGTGCCTCATCAGACGATGCCTCAGCCATCGTAGCATCATCATCGTCATCACTACCCTCAACATCCTCATCACATTCGCCAGCCTAATCATGAGGAAGAGAGAGCAAAATTAAGTAGGAAACTTACGTGGATCAAAATGCGAAATGCAAGAATTGTAGAGAGAAGAGGGAGAATAAGAGAGAAAAATGTTTGATTGGGAGTGTGTGAGAGGGTGTGTTTAATTTAAATAAAACCGGCCGAGTGCAAAAATCGTGTGAGTTTGGGTCGATACGGGTTGGGACACGACCGTGTCCCTTGCCCGTGTAACAATCTATGTGAGTCGTGTGGAGTCTGGTCGGACACGGGCTGGGACACGACCGTGTCCTATGCCCGTGTAACTTACCATGCCCGTGCGTGAAAACTAGATGGACATGGGCTAGGACACGACCGTGTCCCACGCCCGTGTAACTCTCTGTGCACGGGTGGAAAATTCTGGGCGCACACGGGCTAGGGATACGACCGTATCCCTCGCTCGTGTAACTTTCTGTGGGTGGGCAATTTTTTTTGAAGGTCTGGGTGGACACGGGCTAGGACACTACCGTGTCCTTCGCCTGTGTTAAATTTTTTTTTTTTTTAGTAAAGATAAAGATAAAGGAAACTTAAAGAAATAAAAGTAATGAAACTAGAAAAATAAGAAAAAGAAAACTAAAGAGAAGAATAAAAATGAAATTAAAAGGGAAAAGCCTATGACTAAAATTGAAATAAATAAAAGAAGCAAGGCAAAGTTAGATAAAAGAAAAATAAAATGAAATAAACTTAAAGAACTAAAGTGTAAGCAAAGCTACACATGGGTTGCCTCCCAAGAAGCGCTATAGTTAACGTCAATAACTCGACGGGATACGTCTTGTAATTCATAATTCTTTATCCAGGTGGAAATAGAACTCCTCCTGTATCTTGCTTTCAAACTCTCCATACAAGTGTAGATTTACCCTTCGGCCATTGACCTTGCCAATTCCATTTCATTGATGCATAACTTCCATAGTTTCTCTCCTTCTCATGCCACTTATCAAATTCATGTAGCCTAAACTTCTTCATTTTGTTTGCTTTTAACTTAGATGCGGTTATCATTGGGGGTTTTGAACTTTTTACCGCAAAGACATGTTCCAAATGATTTCTTGACAGTTTTGGTTCCAAAATTGGTGGCTTCTCTTTGAAAGATTTTAACCTAAGATCCTTTGGCTTATGGAGTGGATCAATCCCTTTCTTGTTCATACTGGATTTATGAACTTCTGTTTGAGCTGCCACTTCTGCACAATTGGGCTTAATCACCAAATTTTCATCTCCTTTTTGCAAGCAATAGCTTGAGGAATCTTTGGCAAGCGTTTCCTGCATACATGTAGATATAACGACATTAGTGGCATTAACATTGTGACTTATGTCGTCTAAGTCAAGAAATTTAGTCGTTGCCTCTGGAGTTTTAAAAACTATTTCATCGTTCCGGACCCGTAATATCAACTTATGCTTACTAACATCAAAAACAGCTCTAGTAGTGGCTAGGAAAGGTCGACCTAAAATGATTGGCACCTCAATATCTTCATCTATATCAAGTATAACAAAATCCACGGGAAAAATGAATTTGTCTACTTGCACTAAAACATCCTCTATTATGCCTCTAGGGTATGTGATAGACCTATCGGCTAATTGAAAACTCATGCCCGTTAATTTAGGTTCTCCTAACCCTAGCTTTTTGAACAATTTATACGGCATCAAATTTATACTAGCTCCTAAGTCTGCCAAAGCATTATCTACCAACAAATTGCCAAGCATACAAGGAATAGTGAAACTTCCTGAATCATTTAATTTTTGTGGCAGCTTTTTCTGGAGAAGTGCCGAACATTCCTCGTTTAATGTGATGGTTGTAAGCTCCTCCAACTTCCTCTTGTTTATTAGAAAATCTTTTAGAAATTTCTCATACTTTGGTATCTACAAGATGACATCAACAAGAGGTAAGTTAATGTGTAATTGTTTGAAAACATCAAGCAGTTTACCGAATTCCTTATTCTGATCAGTGTAACTTTGCTTAAGGCGCTGCGGGTAAGGGATGGGAGGCTTGTACTCCTTCACGTTTAGTGATTCCATATTTTCTTTTGATTTTAGTGGCTTTGCATCTTCCTTACGGTTGACTTCCACTTCTTTCTCAACTACTTCCTCACCATCCTTCTTCTCCACTTACAGTTTTTTACCACTTCTCAAGGTCACTGCATTAACATGTTCCCTAGGATTGACCTCGGTATTCCCTGGGAGTGTCCCTTGTTGCCTCTCAGAGATCAGCTTTGCAAGTTGACCAATTTGGTTCTCAAGGTTGCGATTTGAAGCCTCTTGATTCCTCAGCGATGATTCAATGTTAGATAAGCGAGCTCCATTGCCTTGAATATATTTTGTGAGAAGTTCTTCCACACTGGATTTCTTTTCTTGAGGGAGAGGAGGTGGGATGGTCTTTGAAATCCAGGTAGGCCAAAGTTGGTCTTCTACTGGCCTTGGTTTTTATTTCCCCATGAGAAATTTGGGTGATTCCTCCATCCGGGATTATAAGTGTTGCTATAGGGGTTATTTTGTTGCTTGGGTGGATTTCCTAGGTAATCTACCTGTTCCAGTTGTTCTTGTGCTCCATACCCCTACATACCAAAATCACATACATTCGATTGCACTTGTTGAGGGCCAATTAAGAGTGCATCAATTTTCTTACTCAATAAGTCCACCTTGGCTGCCAAAGCAGTGGTCAAGTCCACCTCATAAACTCCCATGGCCTTTTGTTTGGCTCTAGTGCTTTCCCACCGATAATTGTTCATCGCTATTCCTTCAATCAGGTTTTGTGCTTGCTCAGGTGTCTTTGTGTTCAAAGTACCTCCTGCGGATGCATCAATCATCTGTCTAGTGGATAAATTAAGATCATTGTAAAAGGTCTGAATCTGCATCCATAGTGGGAGGCCATGATGTGGGCACCTCCTGAGCAAGTCCTTAAACCACTCCCAAGTATCATATAGCGTCTCCACTTCCAATTGAGCAAAACAAGAAATATCATTCCGAAGTTTAGCGGTCTTTGCAAGTAGGAAATACTTCTCCAAAAATTTCTCTACCAATTCATTGCAAGTCATGATTGAATTTCAAAGTAGAGAGTTCAACCACTATTTTGCTCTACCCCTCAAGGAGAAAAGGAATAGCCGATGTCAGATGGCATCATCCGTGGCTCCGTTGATTTTAAAAGTATCACAAATCTCTAGAAAGCTAGAGATGTGGGCATTGGGATCTTCATCTTGGAGACAGTCAAACTGAACACATTGTTGCACCATTTGTATAATGTTAGGTGCAATTTGGAAGTTGTTAGCCGCGACGGTTGGCCTTGCGATGCTAGAGTCAGCTCCATAAGTGTAGGCCTTGAATAATCGGACATGGTCCAATTTGCTTCATTCCGTTGTTAGCCATGTGTGGTGGATCTTCATGCTCAATGAATTGGGTGTTGATCTCTTCACCTTCTTCCTTAATTTCAACGATTGACTCGTCGTCAATGGTCGCCACAATTTGTCTAGGTCGTGATTTCAAATTTTGAAAGGCAGTTCTCTCAATTTCAGGATCAAGTTCTACCAAATCTTCCGGGTTACTTCTAACCAAATCTTCCGAGTTACTTCTAGTCATGCACTACAAGGATAAGAAATATAGAATCAATTGCAGCTCTAACTAATGAAAATAAACAATGAAAATAAAAGAAAAAAAATGGTTAAAGTAATAAAGCAACCAGTGTTCTTAATATCGAAAATCCCCAGCAACGGCGCCAAAAACTTGATATGAGGCAAGTACACCTATCAGTTTTAATATAGCGGATGTGAGTCTGAGTCGATCCCTCAGAGACTTCGATTACTAATATTAACCTTAGCTTTATTATCTAACCGGAAAATTATGAAAGTTGAACTAATTAAAAATACTGAAATTAACAACTAAACTACTTATGAGACTTAATTACGCAACTTAGGAATCAATAAACTACGAACGACTTCAAGTATGCAATAATGTATTTAGGAATTATTTCCCCTAGTGTTTAACATATAACATTTTTAAAATATATTCAATTCAGTTTCTATAATTCTTGACCGGAGGGATTCACAATTAAAGTTAATACCTTTTTCAAGCATATTAACCCTAATCCTAAATTATTTACCGGAATCTCTTCACTTAGTAATATAATTTAGAATTGCATTAATATATAATGAATTCCCACTGAAAAAAAAAAATCAACTTTCCGGAAGAAACATGTATCTTATCTCTAAGTATACATGTAATTCTCTTCAATTATGCCTAGATCTAATTACACATGCAATTTCTCAATCAACATGCATAATATCATATATTGACACTCTAGAATTATCAATCCACAATTAAACAACATAATTGAATCAAGAAAAGATAGAAAATTTATTGAAATTATAATTCAATCCAAGGGTTACATGAAACCCTAGGTTCCATAATCCTAAATACTAGAATTCTAAGCTATCATAGCAAATCTAAAAACGAGTTCCATCAAAAACATAAAATAAAGCATGGAAAACCCCTCTTGATTTGATGAACAAGCTCTTTAATCTTGAAATCGATGTTGTTCTCGCCTCTTTCTTGATTGATGTTCTCCTTAAGTCTCTTTCTCTTCTCTTGTGTCTCTCCGTTTCTATAATGTCTCTCCTCTTTTGAAACCCTAATATATCCTTTTATAGTGTATCAAAAAGATTCTGTTTTCGTCACCAGACACGGCCTAAGACATGACCGTGTCCCCAAGTCGTGTAACTTTCTGCACTAAAGCAAAATTTTCTGCACAACTTCAAAATTTCATAACTTCTTCATTTGAACTCCGATTTGAGTGAAATTTGATTCCTTTTCTTCGTTTTCGATCCTAGAATGCGTTCAAACCTAGAAATCAAAATTTTACTCAATTAAGTATCAATTTCTTTAAAGAAAACCAAAAAATGTGAGGAAAATACTATAAAATCATCCTATAAAATATGTTTAAAATCCGAGTTATCAACACCACTTCAACATTGAACCTATATTGGCCATAAAACGCCTTAGCCAACTTCTCCCATATGTTTATCTAATTCATGTCCAATTAGGCATATCAAGTCAAAGTAGGGCCTGTCAAGTTGTTCTGAAATGTTTAGACCATGAGCTACTCATATTACACGTACTTGCCCATTTTGCATGCGTACAGCCTGGTGTCTAGTTTAGGGCACCTAGTTCCATTATACTTCTCAAAGTTGGGTACTTTAAACTTTTGTAAGAAGCTTCTATAGTCATAAGTAGAAAAACTGTTATACCAACCTGCTCGAATCCATCATACCCTTCAAGCATTCTCATCTTTTTAGTAATTTGTTGAGCCAGTCGCTTCTCAAGCTCTTTTAGCCTATCTTGATCAGCTTTGGGCTTTAGGTTGATTGGAAACGAGTAAGTATTCAACTCGAAATTCAGGTTAACCTTTAGAGAAACCCCTTCTGTCTTAAAGGATTCAAAGGCATGGTTAACTTTAGTGTAAGATTCTTTTATTTCATGGGGATAGGCTTCAATGGTTTTTCCATATTGGCCTTTAGAGCTTTCTTCATTTGATGGAGCTGTGGACTTGAGCAAAGCGATGCTATCAGCGAGGAAGCTCAATTGATCAGCAATCATCCCTACTGTTTGTTCTAAAGAGTAGAACCTCAACTTAGTATGATCAACAATTTTCGGGTTGACACTGTTATTGTTGGCATTGATATTATCGTTTCCTTGGCTAGCCATTATAGTGTATGAGTAGGTTCAAATAAGAATTCTCTAGAAGGTTTGAAGCTTAAGAGCTATCTTGGCGACCCATTTAAGACCACTTCTCAACAAGTTAGTACACGAATATTTTGAAAAGAGATGAATGATAAATAAAGAAATGCATGGCATACAGATGCAAAGGAATAGAATCAACAAATAACCAACAAGACAGTAAATTTTTATTATTTTTTTGTAACTTTTAGAGTTCCATTTTACATTATTTGAAAAAGAAAATACATTCAAGAAGACTATTCCTATCTCTAAATGTTCTTCTGGCACTTGACAAGCATTCCCTTTTTTTGCTTATTAGACCCTGCTAATGCTCCCTTCCTCTTTCCTAAGTTGAGCTCTTCCACTTCTTCAAGTTCTTTGAGCTTCTTCTAGGTCATCCTTAATTGATGTTCTAAGGTATGGGAACATTGTTTTGATTTTTGAAAGAGATCCTCCCATATGTCCCACTCTTTGTAGATTATTTCTACACAAGCTGATACTTAGTTTATGTAAGTCTTGATTTCAGGATTCGGTTCAGTTGGTGCAAGTTACATGACCTCTAGTACTTCATACTAGATCTCCCCTACCTTATAGAACTGATCATACAAATATTCTTTGGTAACTTAGTACTTGTCCACTTCTCCTAACCACTCTCTTAAATCAATGTTTGGGCTAACATTCCTTGTGTCCCATAATTGTTTAATTGCTTTGAGTTTGGACATCTTCTATGGTAGTGAAATCTAAAAGTCCTCATAATCTAAGGTCATGATATCCAATGGAGGCCTGTAGATTATATCTTAGATACCTCCAAATTGTCTGATCATATTGTTAAGGTAATGACCTATGCACAATTTCATCCCAATTAGGGGTATTACTTAATAATTTTTGCAGATTAAGATTACCCTTTTGAAGTTGCTCCATTTTGTTGTCCATAAGATATCGGCAACTTAGAAGTTTCTCAACACTTCCACCTAGCAGTAAGTAGATTTTCCTTCTAAGAGATGAACCTTATCAACAAAAGAATCGATCAAATCAATATTATGAGTAAACTCTCCTTGGATCAAATCAAACCCATAACATTTCATATGGCTCACAAACCATATTGTCAATAATGCCATGTTGGTCTTTAGTGTGCCATCATTCTTTTTTAAAAAAAAAAATATTGAGGCGTCTAATCTATTCTGCGAAGAGGTCTGGGACGTATGATTTGTCTTTAAGAAATTGGCTCACTAACTCAAGGACCCTAAATTAGATGAGGAACTTTCCATTAGGGAATAGGAAGGTCCAGAATGCAGCTAAGATAAATGTTTTTTATTCTATTCTATCCCCAATCTTTGAGATTGCCATAGAAGATGTCCTGTTGGTTGGATTTAGGCTCAATGGCAAACTAGGCTTTTAAGTCTTCCAGTTTGATGCAGTTACCGTTACAACTTCTGAGGGCTTCGTTCACTTTAGCTTTTCTAATACCCAGGAGTCTTAAAAAGGCATTCACCAGGTTCACTTCCAAATTTAGGGTATATATATTTTCCAAGGAAGGGGCTTGAAGTAATTAGGTGTACTCTTCAAGTGTTAGGTTAATCAGGTGAGGCCTAACTCGAAAAGCTACTTCTTCGGGTTCCTAAAAGTTGGTCAATGCCTTAATCAAATTAATCTCTATTTTTACTTTAAGAACTAATAGAATGGGCCTAATCTCGATGGTCTCTTGTTCCCTTGGATTGAAGTGTCAAAACCATTGGTCCAGGATAGGCTTGCCTACAAACTTTTCCCAGAAGTAGACGAAGTTGGATGAACATGCCATTTCCTCATCTAAATTACAAAAGAAAAAATATGTTACAAGATTGACCGACCATTATTTACAACGACAAAACCTATTTACAACAACTCTATGTTTACAATACATTAAAATTACAAAGGAAATCAAGGAAACTCCAAGCCATTCTATATTTTTATTTCCATCTTGCTTGAATATTCGTCAATTTTAGATGTTGTAAATCCATAAAGGGTGGGTACTAAAGGTTCTTAACCTTATGCGAACTCACTTGTTAAAGAACACTTTCATTGGTCACATCAAGCTTAAGTAGAGATGGCCTAATCAACCCTGAGTAAGGGTTACATCACAACACTAGGAACCTATATAATGGCCCTCTGTACTAAGTTCCCAATATATTCCGGATTTAACCGTTTCTACCATACATTTGCAAAAAATTAAATCCCTCCCCCTAAATGGTTTAAATAAATAAAACTAAACCTGTAAAAATGTTAGTATAATTACGATACAAATAACAAAAAATGAATAAATTGCATTTAAGGTGATTTTTATAGGTTAATTTTAATTTTGGAAAGTTGAATGACTAACCCTCTTAAAATCTTCAGTGAAGTCATTAAGCTATCAAGCCTGGTTTTTTTCCCTCCCGATTTTCGTAAATTAGGTCTTCTTTAAACCGATCAATATTAAAAACTTATCCATTTAATATTGACCATTGACTAAGGTTTAAAGAAAGTCAATTTTTTTTATCTCTTGAAAACACTTTGGAGTCTTCACCCGACCGAATACAAAAAAAAAAAAGAGTTAAGTTATAACTAATTGGGTGCATTAGTTATAACTTAGCCACTGATCTAACGATAAAATCAATTTTGTAAAAATAGTTTTAAAACTAGAAATCTAGTTCTGGGGGTTAGGATTTTAAACCCTTACGGATACCATTAACTTTCCAATTTTAATCTTAATCTCAAAAATCTCCCTCTGATTCGATAAAATAGAACTCAATTATTTAGCCAAATTAGATAACTTGAATAATTTAAATTAAAAAGGAAAATTAGGTTTTTTTTTTTTTTACCGTTATATTGTAAGTGCCTACGTACCTGCCATTCAGAATCAAATGTACATAGTTCTTTTTTATAAAATTTGAGGAGGTTAATTGATTTTAGTTTAGAAAAAGGTTAAGTTTACATTTTTATCCAGTTCAATTTATTTAAGGAAATTCTCTTAAATGGTCCTAATTGGTGTTTTATATTTTAGACACTCTAAAATAGTCCTAATTTAGGAAAGATCCATTTATTTTTATTTTGGAAAACCCGATTTTTCTAAGCATCAAAATAATTTTTATTTACTAAACTATTTATTTATTTTTATTATCTTGTTTATTTATTTCTTCTTCTTTTTTTATCTATTTCTATTAAACTAAATAAGTAAATAAAAGGCTACCCTTTTTGTTGTTTTTCTTCTCTTCTTTTTTTTTTTCTTTCTTCTTCCTCCTTCTTTCTCTTTTTATTTTTTTTATTTTACAAGTATACGAATAAAAGAATAAATAATAAAATAAATAAATATATAAAAAAAAAATGCAAACCGAGTTAGGCTCGAGTCGGCTAAGGTTAACTCAAGTTAGCTCAGTCTACTCTGGTCGGCTCATATCACTCAGAAAGTTGAATTGGAGTATCTTACCTAGGGTTTTTAGGTGTGAGGATTCTGATGGTGGTGGTGGTTTTCGTCGAAAATCGCCATGAAAGTAGCTATCCTAGAGAGAGAAAGCTTTGATTTGCTTACCTAAAGTGTTTTTGAGCTTGTATTCTGTGTGCTTGTATGTTTTTCAACTCCTATTTATACTAAACGAAGCTTGAACGAGCTTGGAAAGATCGTTAATGAAGAAAATCGACCATGAATGGAGATGCCAAATTTTTATTTTTTATTTTTTCAATTTTGGAGCCATTTTAATACCAGATCTTAACTAAATTTAGACAAAAATTAGGTCTCAATTTGAAATATTCTAAGTACACTGTACGATTTTACCATTAATTTGGTAAAATTGTGTAGTAAATGAGGTCAAAAATGACCCCAAACAAAAAACATGAGAAAAGGGAAACATGCTTCAAATCAGGAGCTCAAAACAGGAAGAAAAAGAAGAAGAAAACAAGGGGCGTAGGCCACTTACTATGTGTGTGTGCATTGTATGCGCACCCTCTACTCCTCTCTTTTAAAACAGGGTTGAAGGCCTTGAGTTGAAACTCATAGACCAAGTTTAATCTTGGTCCGATCCCCATTCCACTCTACCCACCCCCCCCCCTAACTTTTTATTTATTTATTATGTATTAGAATATATAATATATATATGAAAATAAATAAAAAGGAAAGGCATTAAAGCATGACTTTCTATTTCTTCTTTTTTTTCTTTTAGTTTTAATTTTAATTTTAATTTTTTTTATTTTGTTTTTGTTTTTTTAAATTTCTTTTTACTATTATTTTTTTGTGTTTTTTCCTATTATTTTATTTTTCCTATTTTAGGACCCCTTTTAACCTATTCTAAAAATTTTGAAAAGTAAAAAAAGAGGTAAAAATGGGGTGTCTACACCCCTGTTACCTCAGACATCTACATAAACTACTATTATTTTTTTGTGTTTTTTCCTATTATTTTATTTTTCCTATTTTAGGACCCCTTTTAACCTATTCTAAAAATTTTGAAAAGTAAAAAAAGAGGTAAAAATGGGGAAAAAATGGGGTGTCTACACCCCTGTTACCTCAGACATCTACATAAACTACTAAACCTTTATCCTTTATTTATCATCTCCTTCCTTTATATTTTCAAATTTTAGGTTTTACAACTAAGAATGCAACAACTATGATACTTCTTATGTTGTGAGAGTAATAAGGCTAAGAGATGAAAGTTTTTATTCATTTTCAAATGTTCATATATAATGGATTTCTAGTTATTGAATTAGTAAAGAGAATTAATGTATAAGGTGAAACCTTGAAATATCATAACTCTCTCTCTCTCCCTTCTTACTTATTTACTCATTTTACTCATTTTCCATGCTATCTATTGTAGTAATTAATAATCTCTAAGTGTACTTGGATTTAATTACTAAAAAAGTGTGTAATTGAGAAATTCATTAACTCTCTTAATGCCTCATTGTGCTTTTCCCTCTATGGAGAGAGATTTTCTATTACTTTAGATGAGTGCATGACCTTGAAGTAGGGGATAGATGCAAGGAATAAAAAAGATATATATATATACATATATATATATTTTTAGTTCATCATGCTTTTGTCACTTTATTACATTTACTTTTACATGAAATACAAAAGTAGACAACCCTTCAACTATCTCCATCCTTCATCTTTTGTCCAAATTTGCACTTGCGTCATCTAGCCATCTATTAGCTTCATTTCTATATAATAACATGTAGAATCATTCATGTCAAGAGTACATATGCAATTACTTAGATTCCTCCATTAAAAAATGTCCCATTTCTCATAGTAATTTGTTAAATTCCATCACATTTTCTCCTCACTTTAACCCTTTTGTTATATTTTCTTTTTCCTCCTTTTTAGCTTAAAAATACAAATGGATTCAAATATTAAAAAAAGAAAGAAAAAATAAAAAAGAGGTAGGTGCATACACAACATGATCATCAAAATACCCTTATTGGATTCTTTTCACTAGATCTCCTTTGTTGGTTCCATAAAACATAATTGACTTATACATACATTACATAATTTTTTTATGAGAAAAATAATAGACAGTTGAAATTTGCATCGGTTTCTATTATCTAAAGAAAGCCTTGCCTAAAACATGAATCTCGATTATTATAAGATGAAAACTAGTGAATGCCACTACTAGACATAGGTTATCCTATTTATGCTTAGATTTACTAGGTGCAATCAAACTGAAATAACCCTAAAGTCATAGATAGATTTAGGGAAGATCAAAGGCTGCCCTAGCCCCCATCTTCGAAAAAATTTAATCGTAAAAAAGATCAAAAATAAGAAATGACAATATATATATATATGTACTCTAAATGTAATATTTAATTATGTACCACTGTAGTTTAGTGGTAATGTATATCTTTTTTAAGAGGTCATGGTTTCAATTTCCATTACTATTATTTTACCTTTTCTATGATGTATTTATTTTTACATTACCTATACATTATTTTCATTTTCTTCTTTATTGTCTTCTTTTTCTTCACAATAACCAAAAACATAAAATTTCATTTATTATAAAGCTATTGTTAACTAATTAAACTCTTGTGAATTGTTATCTATTATATGCACAAGATATATATGAGTAATTTTAATAATTACTTAGATATGATAAATGCCCATATACACCCATGTTTCTGCTTCATCCCTATATAAGAGTGATAGGAAGACAACCTTTTATATTAAGAATAAGTACATTTTCAATTCATAACGTTTTATCGATTTTCTATTTAAGTTTTAAATCTTTTTTTAAGGTTTAACAAATCTTGCAAAATTGGACTTTTACTAACACTATTAGATTTTCTATTAGTAGTTTCCATTAGGTAACCTCTAATTGACCTAAAAAATTAATATGATTAGATAACATAATTATATATATTAATTAAGTAAATTGATATGATGTACAATACTAAAATTGATCGAGGATCTTGATAACTATTGTATGCCATAATCTTGCAAAAAATTAACAAGTCCAATGTTTGCAGCAACCAAATTAATTACTTGACAGAAATCTATTTCATAAGATGCATTCATAAAATAGGTTTTCATAATAATGTGAAGATTTAATGTTTCAATGAAGCCAATAAAGGAAAAAATGCCATTAAAACTCAATAAAACACACTTAAAGAAGTAAAATATGCAACTACATTTGTCTTAGAAAAGTAACTTTTGGCTCTTGGCAAGGTGTACTCTTAATATTTGGAAAAGAGTTCATACCTTTTTATTATGCAAAATTCTAGTCCAGTTTTTCAATAGCAAATTCCTTCAAATCTTGAACCCAATACGTCTTAACTTGATTTCTATTTGTTCTCAGGCATTGATATGATCTTTGGGACTTTGATTATAACTTTAACTCTAGATTCTCATCACTTACGGACATAGGTTTCAAGGCCCAGTATAGACCTGAGTAAGGGCCAATTTCGAATCGTGAACTAGCTCAGTCCGTTAGTAGCTAAGCCGAACTGCCACATTGTAAAAAAAAAAATTGGCTGGTCAAAATGACTGGCCCTACCCCTATTACACTTCCCTTGGACCCCTACCCTTATCCTCTGTCTGTAACTATAAACTCATACTTTCAGCGCATGTACCAAAAAATTTAAATTTGTAGATGTAAATTTAAAATTCGACATACGTACTGCAAATTTTAAATTTGCAGTTCAAAATTTAAAATTTGTGGTGCTGAACCACTTAAAATTTTAAATTTTAAAATTTAAATGATGCGTTCACACATTCCTCGATCCTTATAAATAGCTACTTTAGGTTTAGTAGCAACACTTACTCTATAAACTAATTAAATCTCTCCAACTTCAACCATTCTGCCTTTAAATTTTTTTCAGTTACAAAATGTTGTTAGAAATATTTCCTTCTACTAACCATCAATTTCTGTGTGTAATTTTCCATTTCACTGCACAGAACAATTTGCATTAACAAATAACGCTGATATACACATACCCACCATATAATTTCCACTATATTTTCTCTTATATATTATTTCTATCTTTCACTCATAAATATTTGCACCAATGGAAAGATTTTTGCGTCATACCTTTTCCATTAAAAAATATGGTTCATCATTTGGTGGTAAAAGTAAGGGTAAAGGCATTGAAACTTTTAATAAGTCATCTACACCACTACGATTTGATGATGTTCAAGCATACTCGGATAACAAGTACGACTTAAATGAGTAGAAGACATACAATATGGTTGAGAACGTGAAAAAAGAATTTACACCACCTCCGGGCTTCAATGTAGAACCTCATCGCATAAGTAATTGGGGCACACTACCTTTTGGCTTTGACATTGAACATTAAAATATGAGTTACCAGGACACGCCACCTCTCGATTTCGAACCTTCACATATGAGTGTCCCTAAACGTCATGTTAGATTCAAACCTCCTCATATGAGTGTCACTACAAGACTTGTGGGATTTGAACCCCCACAGATGAGTTGCCCCATAAGTATGTTTAAGGATGAGGAGGACGACACAGAAATTATTCCCAAAACAGAAGAGCAACACATGAAACAATGTAGGTCCAACAGTTCGAGACCATTCGACTCAAGTAAGCCCCCTAAACCTGGTAAGTCTAAAATTTTTACTACTCATTTCAATAAAAGTACAGACAAAAGGGGAAACTTAGGGGGCATTCTGCAACTATTATAATGCGAGTTATTCGTGGAAAAGAGAAGAGGGATATGATACCTTTAACAGGCACTTAAGGGATAAGCATCTTGGGGAGGTGAGAATAAATCGAATGCAGCAACAAATTACCTAAGGCAGTGGTTCATCCGGACAAATGCTAATGAGGTGTAATGAAGAGAGTCATAAATATAATCTGATACAATACCTGGTGAACATGCACCTCTCATTCAATACAGGTGCATCAAAGTGGCAAAGTCGATACAAGTGGGAGACATTCAAACCCAGCTCGCGACAACTTAGCCACAGAACAATAACTCGAGCCACATAAGAGCTTTACTACAAAGGTAAGAGGGAGCTCGCAGGTAAGTTTGCTTCCCTCGATACATAAGTGTCCATATGTGTAGACATATGAATGAATCCTTTTTGTAACAATTCTTATATGGGTGTTACTATTCACTAGGTAGATAATAATTGGTAACTTAATAAACGACTATTGGTTTTAAGAGTATTTAACGATCGATACATAGCACAAAATATTTATAAAATTATTAGAGAAATCCTAAATGAATACGGATTGGTGAGGAAAATCTTTTTTATTAGTTTCGATAATGCAACTACTAATACTGCATCAATATTTAATTTGCAAAATTACTGTCAACCAGCATTGGGGGGGATTTTTTTCCACATACGTTGAGCATGTCAAATTTTTAACTTGTGTGTCAAGGATGGCATTGAAGTTTTGTATGACAGTATAGCTCCGATCAAGAACGTCATCAAAACAATAACAGATAAGCCATCCCTTCACAAAAAGAGGAGGAACTTCTATATGGAGCACGGGAAGAGACCTCGAAAGGTTAAAATGGATGTGCAATATCGTTGGAACTCGACTTACGAGTTATTGCATAGCACAATTCCTTACAGCGAACTGCTATGTGACTTCACAATGTACAACATGCAGGGAGTTGACATTTTCCCCAGTAATTGGGATATTTGCATCCAATTACTTAAAGTTTTGAAAGTTTTTCATAATATTACTTAGACTTTTTCACAAGTTTACAGACTCAGCGTTCACTTTTTTGTTATATCAGCCGTCAGTATACTTGGCGTGCTAGTTCAGGCCCGTAAGGACCCAAACCTACACGCATGCATATACAATATGATGTTGAAGTAGTTAACTTATTATAAAAAAATTGCTCGTATTTATCTCGTAGTAACTATTATAGACCATCGTTGTAAAACGGAATTATTAGTAATGTATTTGAAAACTTATTTGGTTACATTCAAGATATAACGTATTCTCAAGACGTATATAGCTTGGAACCACAATAAGAAGTGTCAGCAGCGACGGCCGACATAGAAGAGATGCTCAATTGCTATCAAAGTAAATACAGTGGCCAGTCATTAGTCTCTCCTTCACCACCCACCAAGGAAAGGCATTACTCTTTTAGGGGTAAGTAGTTATTGGCTCAAAAATTGAAGAGACAACGGTCTGGTGATCCAATGTCTAAGATCAAGTACTACAACAATACGAATTTTGAGTTTTTGGAAAATATCTCCATCAAGGACTTCAATATTTTAGAGTGGTGGTAAAGGCATAAAAGAGATACCCATTACCATCTCGCATCGCTCGTAAAGTACTCGCTACTCCGGCTGCAACCATCGCTGTTGAGTAAACATTTAGTATAGCAAGTTTGATCGTCGACAAACGCCGAGCCTTCCTATCTGTTGTCAGTGATAAGACAATGCTTACACAAAAGATTAGTACAAAGCGAGCTGTAGATGACAAGAACATGCGAAACATCTAGTAAGGAGGATAATTACTTCAATAATTGGAATCGATCTAATGGAAGCCCAATCTCACCTATAAGTTCCACTCCTACTCATGAACATGAATAGCTACCTTAAGATAATACATAGTAAGTTTTCTTTTCATTCTTTACGAAAAAGTTTTATCACATAGAAAAATCTCTTTTTCTAATTGTCTAAAAAAACTAAATGACATGGTTTTCCTAAAAGTACTGATATAGTATTAGGTTTTTCCAAATTATAACCAACTAAAATTATTTTTATTTAAAAAATTTAACTTGAATAGTCATGTACACTTTGATACTTTTTTGAAAACATAAAATTGATCAAAAAACTAAATTTTTTCTACAAAACCAAATCGAACTACGGCGGTCTGATTTCAATTAGCGGATATATAAGCATCTTATGGACGACTGTAAAATATTATAAAAAATATTTTCCCTCCAACCACTTCATTTTATTCGATTAGATTAGGACATTACGTATTCATATTATAAGAGACTTTTTCGTATTTTTTTTTCCGTTTTAATGTATATTTATTTTTATAGACGAATTGAAGAAAAAAAATGGTTAAAGGATTAATAAGGCGAGAAGGAAAAAAAATAATGTAAGGACTTAGAAGAGGGGACACGAAAAAAAAAAGAAAAAAAAGGGTTTAAGGGGCCATATGAATCGACCCTGAACCGCTGACTCACAGGCTGGTTACAGTTCAATGTGACCTTAACCCGTAAACCAGCTATTTATGGTCGAGCCGAACCGCCACCTGGTCCAACTTAGTGTTTACATGATGCAAGAGGAAAAATGATCCTTTGGTACGACAAAGAATTGATAATTTGGTTTTAAAACTACCCTAATACTCATATCTTTTCTACTAGTTTGCTTTTTGCATTAAATGATGCCTCCTACCAATCCATATTTAATGTAAAAGAGAAAGCATATGCTTTCATTTTGAAAAGTAATAGATAAGAGAGTAAAGCTGTAGATAAATTTTTATTATGTTACGTTTACTACATAAAAATGATTTAGAATTGAATGAATTGGAATGGAATGTAATGAAGAGTGAAATGACAAATCCTTTATTGTGTTAGAAAATATATATGGAATGAAATAGAATGAAATTAAATACGTATATAATGTTAATTGTAAAAAATACTCTTAATTATTGAATGTCATAATTAAATCGAATATTAAATAAATAATTTGACTAATAATAATAAATGCAGAAGGAATTCCTCCTTAAAGCCAAAATTAGAATTGCAAGTTCATTTCGATCTATTCCTACAACCAATGGTGGAAATAACTTTGTTGATAATATCAATATTTGTAGGCAGAATTTAACTGATTAGAGTAAAATAAGTTTTTTACATAATCTAGAGAGAGTTGAATATTTGTTGCAAAGATTGGAAATCATCAAAGCTCAATTAAGGAGACTAATTTGAATAAGGAATGGGAAATCAAATAGCAATTAATTGAAGCCTATGAAAGCGAGGAAATCTACTAACACCAAAAGTTTGAGGTTAATTGGCTGAATTTTTAGGGGATTAATGCACTCGTTTCTTCCATAATTCTACCTTAACTAGATGACAACTAAATGAATAAGTAATCTGACACTATTGGAGAGAATGGATATTGGATTGAAAATGAGTGTCTCTAAAGTTATTTCAAGAACATATATCAAAAGAATAGACTAAAAGTAGGTACATTTAGGTTTGGGTAAGAGCCGATTTCAAATCGTGAATTGGTCTAAAATAGTCTAGGTCGAACCGAACCGCCCCTCGAACAGCCAAGCCTTAAGGGCTCAGGCAGTTTAAGAGAACGGAATCGTTTGAATTAATAGATCACAAACTGTCAGGTCGACTCACCATTGTTACGCTCCGAAGTCATGGAGTCACAACAGTCTTGTCGTATAAACCATTCTATGATAATAATTGGCCTCACAGTACCTACCATAAACATGATCTACACTAGACGTCGATGACTCCTCACTTTAAAGTAAATAGTCCAATTAAGTGTTTAGCTAAAGTTACAATAATTATCAAGAATTTTTAGATCAACATACATAATTACATGTACATTCCATAGAACTTCCCAAGAAATTCTATATTAACATAATCGTCTACTAATTACATAACAACTATCAATCTTTCATTTTTAAGCTATTAAGGAGACTCTAGTTGTACATTCATTACTAGGCGAATTGATCCTCACACTTCAGGCTTCAAAAGAACTAACCTCTAGATAGTTGTAGGGGGGCATAATACTCGAAGTATTTCGAAATCAGGACCTGCAAAAGGATCTATAAGGGTATGAGCAAGTACAGCTCAGTAAGTTAAATTAGAGACTCATGAATGTATACAAATATAAACAAGATTATCAAGCAATTATTTTCATGCAATGCAACAAGCAAGTGTCATCACACAACATAATCTAATCCCTTGCAAAATCAGAGAAATTTTACCCGCTTTAATCCAGGTGAAAGAGTTTTCATATTATGCAACAGCTCACAACCAAACCTAGGTTTATGCAATGGAGACACTACTCATCTTAAGACTATCCTTCGAACTAATGCCCTCATCCTTACCGCAACCTCCTTTCCTGTCACTTAGTTCGGCTAAGGATGAGGAAAAGACCAATTTGCTATCTAGCGCTATCTTTATCGAAGGTATCGGTGTTTGGTTGGAGAATCTAATGATCTCCTAAAGGGTTACAATGCATGACAATTTAGGGCATTAGAGTTGAATAAGATTAAATTCCATTTAGGGTGTTTAGATAATTTCACATCAATCCAGTTATAATAGACAATCAATCATAACACAAATTTTAACATGAAATCAAATACTCAAACACATGCCTAGATAGTTGTAAGGGGGCATAATACTCGAAGTATTTAGAAATCAGGACCTGCAAAAGGATCTATAAGGGTATGAGCAACTACAGCTCAGTAAGTTAAATTGGAGACTCATGAATGTATACAAATATAAACAAAATTATCAAGCAATTATTTTCATGCAATGCAACAAACAAGTGTCATCACACAACGTAGTCTAATCCCTTGCAAAATCAGAGAAATTTTACCCACTTTAATCTGGGTTGAGGAGTTTTCATATTATGCAACAGCTCACAACCAAACCTAGGTTTATGCAATAGAGATACTACTCATCTTAAGATTATCCTTCAAACCAATACCCTCATCCTTACCGCGACTTCCTCTCCTGTCACTTAGTTCGGCTAAGGATAAGAAAAAGACCAATTTACTATTTAGCACTATCTTTATCGAAGGTATCGGTGTTTGGTTGGAGAATCCTAATGATCCCCTAAAGGGTTGTAATGCATGACAATTTAGGGCATTAGAGTTGAGTAAGATTAAATTCCATTTAGGGTGTTCAGACAATTTCACATCAATCCAGTTATAATACACAATCAATCATAACACAAATTTCAACATGAAATCAAATACTCAAACACATGCATAAGCTACTTACAATCATAATTATATACAATCCTAAGTCTCCAAGTACCATAAAATAGTACTCCAATACAGTAAGTAATAACCCAACTTACTTGGAATTCTTGGTCGCCTAATTACTTAATGGTAAGTCGATTCGTCTCCGAGTATCCTATAATACAAATATATCTTTTTAATACTTATACTTTAATGATTCATATTTTAAGTTATAATTTAACTCATTTCTCCATGTGTACCTATTATTTACTAATGATTTATTTTACCTTATTTTGGGGTTCGATTTCTAAATTAGATTTTAGTTTTGATTCTATATTGTCTCTGACTACGAGGGATCCTAAATATGCTCTAATCCTAATGTGAAATTAATCACATTAAGCTTGAGTATTCTGTCACGCCCCGAAGCGGCAGAATCGTAACAGCCCTACTGTGTAAACCATTCTAAGATAAAAATTGGCCTTACAACCGCTATCTTAGACCTGATTTACACAAGGCGTCCACGACTAACCTGCTTTGAAGTAAACAGTTTATAATTTAAATAAATCATTTACCTAAGAAAGTGAGAAAATATATATATACACTATAATTCAGTTATTACATTATTCAAAAATGAAAAATTCTAAAATAAAAGCTTAGACCTTAAGAATATATGTTTGTTCTTCAAATATTTTTCCTCACTCCCCAAGATCCAACAGTTGCTAGTTTTAGAGTAGTTGTATGTTGCTTCTTAGCCAACACCTGCACGACATCTATAGGGATGTGAGCAACTACAGCTCAGTAAATTAGGATGGAGGACTTAAAACTATACCATAAACACAACAAGGTTATCAATCAACTTATTAGGTGCAATGCATGCTCAAGCAAATGCCATCGTACGACGTTGCTCGGCCCGTCATAAGATTAGAGGAGTTTCACCTGCTTTAATCTAGGTTGAGGAGTTGCTATTAATGCAATAGCTCATGACCAAACCTAGGCTTGTGCAATGGAGACCTCGCTCCTCCCGCGATTACCTTCGAACCATTGACTTCACCCTCACCGAGACCTCCTCTCCTGTCACTTAGTTCGACTAATGATGAAGAAGGGACCATTATGCAATCCCGCGCTATCCCTTTCGAAGGGGTCGGTATTTGGCCGAAGAGTCCTAAGTTCCCCTAATGGGTTGCCATGTAGGTCCAATTATGATTATAGGTCATATATTTGATTAGGTCTAATTTAGGGTGATCAATCATTTCATACAAACCATACAATACAAGCTAGAACAACAGATAGAATCATAATATCACTTGTAATTAAACACATGCACACCACAGACTATCCAATAAGCACAAGTAAGCATAATCTCAAGCCTCCAAAATACAGCATCGTATTAATCCCAACTTACTTCGACTCATCGCTTGCTCACTCGAGGTCCAACTCGTTCAAGCCATTGCCGATCATCCCTATAACACAAACGTGGTTTCAGTTTTTCATATAACTATTATAGATTCATTTTATCATATAACGCTTATTGTTATGTTTTGTTTAGGGTCTAATATACCTAATTATCTAGGTCTTAAGTCTTTTACAATTATTCTAGGTTTGGGGTTAGGTTCGGGTTCGGTTTCGGTTTCCACATCGATTTCTAAATTAGATTCTAGTTCGATTTCTAAATATTGTTTTATACCTAAATTCTAGAAACTTGTTTTAACTCATAATGTGAAATTAATCACTTTACTTCTAGATATCCTAAATACCATAATTACCCTTAGTCAGTATTTTATTATATTCAGTACACTTAAATCCTTAATAGTGTACCGAATTTACTCCTAATGTAAGAATTTTTTACATTTTTCATGTAATTATATAAATTCAAGTTTCCTATCAGATTTATTATATAGTTTTATTATTATCATAATATCGATTTTTATCATCTAATATTTCTAACACCCTAATTACCATCTCCCAACATCAATTATCATTTCAAAATATCTAAATTCATCCTAAATCAGATTTTACTTCTAATTATCCAAATTTACAAATTTAACTTAAAATTTACTATTTTTCTCTATTACTAATTTACTACATAATTAACCTAATAATTACATCTAACACCCTAAATGCTATAAGTATCATACTTAATCAGATTTCAACATCCTAAAACATATAATTATTCACTAAATTAGTAATTAATCATTTAATTACTTAATTAACCCTAAATTACCTATTTTATGCGTCATTTTAAGGCCTAAAAATTATCTAAAATTTTCAAAAATTAATTTTTGAAAACGAGCTTCATAGCACTATTCTATATCATCTAAGTAATCTACAAAAAAATATTTTGCTCAAAATAACACTCCTAAGGTCATTTATTTCTAAACCGAAACATGCTCGGTTTTGAATGATTTCTTAAAAATCATATATCACGGGACATATTTTCATCAAAATAATATTTTTCCTAAAAACTACATACAAAAATATTCTAGAATAACAAGTTTCATAATTTTTAAGAATATTTACTATTTTTTTTAAAACTTACACAAAATTGGGCTGAAAATCGAACTCACCAATTTGGGTGGCTCCGGCCACTGTCGGTGGCCATGGGTGTGTCGGCTTACCTGGGCGCTGCCACCACCATCGTGTTGTGGTGGCCGCCGTCTACTCCCAGCTGCTCGTCAAGTTTGGGTTCTCCTTTATGGCCCTAACTGCACAGTTTTCCTTCTTTTTTTTCTTTGGTTTTTCTCTTGAATTTTCGAAGCTCTCTATTTTTCTCACTCTCTAAACTACCTAAATGAGTTTCTGAAAAATTTAGGGTATTTATAGAGCTTTGTAGTAATTAATGTGCATTAAATTGGACAAAACATTGTCCAAATTCCTTAATTTTTAGCTTTTGTGTTGCTCTAATTTAATTGGCTGATTTTTTTTCTTTTTTTTTCCCAGCTTCCACGACCCAATTCTGGATCATTCCTTATTTTTCATGATTTTTCTTTATTTTTTCTTAATTAATTATGAATTTTCTTTAATTATTTAGTATTATTTTAGTACATTTCGTGTATTTTAAGTAATTACGCGTATTTCTAAATACATGTAAATTCATATATAGTACAAATAAATATTCCTAAATATTATTTAGGTCATTTTATGATTTTTAGTATACATATAATTTATCTCTAGTGATTCGTTAATTATCGTAATGCATTTTACGCATTTTCGATAAATAACGAGTTATATATTTAAAATTTGGAATTTTTATATTATTTTATTTTATTGCTTATTTTCTTAAATTCAAACTTATGGGATCATTTTACTAATATTTCTAACTTTACTTATAATTTAGGCTCGATCAAATCTTTCAGCCAATCAAAGTCTTAAGCGTCTGGTTGTGGGGCTTATATATTCTAATATCACGTTGGGTCATAATTTAGTATTCTAAACTATTTAGTACACTTTAATCCTAATTGGAGTACCGGATTTACTCCCGATGTGAGAAAATCTTATATTTTTTATACAATTACCTAAAATTAAATTTTGTTTCAGATTTATTATGTACTAATTTTTATTATTATATTATCCAAATAAATCTAATTTTTCATATTTATTAAATTTCCAATTCCACATATTCCTAATTTCCTATAATTACTATATAATTCCTATATTAATTACACTTAACACTCCAAATACTAGGATTAGGTTTCCACATTAAATATTAACATCCTTAAATATCTAATTACCATCTAAATCAATAATTAATCATTTAATCATCTAATTAACCCAAAATTACCCAATTTTTCCATCTTTTTAAGGCTAAAAAATTATTTAAAAATTTTGAAAATTAAATTAAAAAAAAAAGGCTTCATAACACTATTCTATATTACTTAAGCATCCTATAGAAAAAATTTGAGCTCCAAACTACACTCTTAAGCCTATTTATTTCTAGTTCTAATCATGCTTGGTTTTGATTAATTTCTTAAGAACCCTATATTTTCAGGTGTGATTAAGCTTAATCACTATTTTTCCCTAAATATACATACAATAAAACATTAGAATAATAAATTTCATAATTTTTTGAGCAAAATAAATAATTTTAAGAAATTATACAAAATCAGAGCAAATGTGAAACTCACCTAATCTGATGACTTTTAGGTCTCCAACATCGGTTCAGGTATGTCGGCCGATCTAGGCAGTGAGTCTAGAGTGAGGTGGTGGTGATGATTCAGTTCCAGGTAGTGGTGGTGGTGTGTAGGTTTGGTTCACTAGCTCCTTCTATACAGATTTACTTAATAATTTCCTAAACGTTAACTTTCTTCTCCAAATTTCGGTGCTCTTAATTTTTTCTAACTTCTGATAGTCCAAATGAGTTCTATAATTTTTCTTGCTATTTATAGAGCTTTGTAGTGATTATTATGCATTTAATTGGACAAGACATTGCCTCAATCTCTTCAATTTTGCCTTTAGTATTACTTGTCTTTTATTGGTTAATTTTTCTTCTTCGCTTCCTAACTTACCACAATCAAATCCAGGTCATTCCCTATTCCTCTTATTTTTTCTTAAATACTTAATAATTTTCTTTAATTATTTAATAAGTTTCTAGTTAATTTAAGTAATTTTGCGTATTTTTATCTATACGTAAATATATGTAGGGTATATGTGAACATTCCTAATTATTATTTAAGTCATTCTATAATTTTTAGTATACATATAATCTATCTTTAGTAATTTATTAGATATTATATTACACTTTTCACCTTTTCGATAATTAACAAGTATTATACTTAAAATTTGAAAAATTTTATAATCTCTTATTTTATTACTTATTTTTTAAAATTCAAATTTACGTGATCATTTTTACTAATAATTCTATTTATAGTTTATAATTTAGGTTTGATTGGATCTTTTAATCGATCAACTTAAACTTTATATACTAAATTCAATCCTACAGTCATTTAACTTAACTTTAGAGCTTATAACCATTGAACTGACGGGTCGGCTCAACTAGTTCACAACCTTAAAAAAAAAAAAAAAGAAAGAGAAAAGAGAGGCTACTAAGTCAGAAAAAATAATTGAATAATATCTAATGATACATGATTAATTATAAGTTAATTATGTGTTAAAAATAGATAAAAAAATTCAATTTCAATTAATGTATATTCTTTTTGTAAAACTTAGTAAATATTAAGGACTCGAATATGACGAAAAAAATAAAAAAGTTGGAATCATATTAAGTCAAAAATTAATAAAAATTAGAAATTATTAATAAGTTAATACACTTAAAAAAGAGAGAGAAAAGAGATCCCATTATTAAAACTTATTAATATATTTAAAAAACTAATAAAATATTAAAAAAAAAAACAATTTAAGAGCCGAACTAGCCCGGAACCACTCCCCATAGCCTGATCACAGTTCAACTGTGACTGAGACCATAAATCTGCAATTTTGAACCGAATCGGCTCGTTGCCCCCCTCTAGGTGCATTGCATTCTTCTAGACCACATTCAATCTATGGTAAATGCAAAACCAAGCGAAGCGTTGTATAGAGAAATGATGGATGAAAAGATAAAAGAAGCTACCTTCCAACAGGGAGGATCCAAAGTTTAGGGCCCAAACATCTTCTTCGGGGTGTTCTATCAATAATATTAAGATTGGTGATAATTTATGCTATTTGGTTCAAGACTTCTCCACTCTTTAAGGATAATCCCTTATACACTCAATTTTACTAATCTCATCTTAATACCAAAATTGACCAATCCATGGTTAATCTTACATTGTAGACCTACTAATTATATCCAAACCAAAATCCTTGCTAATCATCTTAAATCCTCCAGAGGAGGAATTATAAGTGAAAGCCAGAGTGTTTTCATCTCAACTGAAATAATTCATAATAATATTATTATAAAATATGCGGCTTTTTACTCCCTCAAATATAGGAAATGCGGTAAGAAGTGCTTTTATACCAAAAAATTAGACATGAGCATGGCAAATAACTTACTTTACAGCCTGTAGTAAAACCTCTTACGTGAAGCGTTGGTTGGATTTTCTTCTTCTTCTTTTTTTTTTTCTAATGAAAAGTGAATCAAGTGGATAATGGCATGTATAAATTATTACACTACAACTTAAGATTAGGAAAATTTAAATGAGTTGTTTTCCTAACGAAAGATCTAAGGTTACGAGATTTTTCTTCTCTATATTGAAAGATATTATAATCCCATTTTTATTATTTTAGGGTATCAATCATATTTTTTATCTCGTTATTTACTTATACTATTTTAAATTTGAATAATTGAATTTACAGTTCATTCAATAATTAAGATTTAAATAAATATAAATTAAAAATAAAATGAAAAATGATACCATCTCATGTAAAATAAGGATCAAACTATAAAAAATCCCTTTATATCTCTTTGCTTTTATAGCACATATTCTCTCCAAATATTCTGGAATAGTCACAAATAAGACTTTAAATGGTTCTAAGTTAAGAGGAGGCATATTATCTTTTCACACCTCTTCTTTCTTGATGATTTTTTTGTTTCTCTTGAAAGCTTAAAAAGTGAAGTACGTGCCAAAGCTACTAAGGATTTCAATATTTAAAAATCCAGCATGTTCTTTAGCCTTAATACAAATCTTAGTATAGGTTAATTGTTTCATATTCTTATTGTTCAAGACCTTAGGAAATATTCACTTCTACTGGCATTATGGGGAGAATCAAGTCTACTGCGCAATTTATGAATGTTAAAATGTTTCACAAACTCGAGATTGGAGAAAGTAACTTCTTTCTCCTGCTAGCCATGAAGTACCTATAGCAAATGCCATTCCTGTATATCTTATGGGATGTTTCCCTTAGAATTTCGTTGATATTTTCCTAAAGCAATTTTATGATATATACAAGTTTTAAAAACACAACGCTCAGAAACTGAGCAATAGACCCAAAGTTAAGCTATTCTATGGAGAAACTTCTACCGTAGAAAATATTGAATAGATTACGGAGAATGTACTACCTAGTAGTTATGAGAACGTCTCTTCAGTGATAGGATGAAGAATGTTAGTTCGATAAAAAGCAATTTTCTGATTAGGGGAAAGAATTTACCTGACATTTAAATATTAAAAAAATATTGAAAAGACATCCCTTTATTAGTAATATATATATATATATTTTTTGCTAATAGTATTTTCTATAATAAAAATTAATACTGAAAACGTACTATAAAAATAGTAATACAGGATGTGAGATTAAAAGAAGTAATATCGAACAATAATTTCTTTTTCGGTGGGAATATCGAACTACAATTGGAGAACCCGAACCGTGACCTTGTATCTGAAGTTTGAGTTTGTGTGGATGTAGGCCTTTGAGGATAATTTCGTTTTTAATTAAAATGAAATACAAGATATTTTATTATTTGGAGAAAAAATCTCGACTCTCTTGAAGCGGAAGTCTTCATAAAAAATTAAAAGAATCCTAACGTCATCTATATCCTTTCATTTCCCCGTGAAATTTCTCCATCTCTCTCTCTTTCTCTCTCTTCAAGACTTCTCTATTAAGTAAAACTCACCTTCACCGTCTTCGGTACCACCACCACCATGGGCGGTGGAGTAATCAGAACAGCCACGAAGATCCCTGGCATCCATGCCGTCAAATCTGCCCTCTGTCCCTCTCCAGCCGTACTACCGGCTGAGCAATCTCTTCGCAGCGCATCACGGAATGTCTCCTCGGCGATTGTCGCTTCTCAGAACCCTAACGATCTGCCCGCTGCAGCGGTGGATAAATCGTCATGGGAATTTGATGAGTGGGAGTTGGACGACGGTTTTGAGAACTGGGAGGTGAATCGGAGCTCCGGTGAGCCTATGCCTAGGGTTGTGTTTGGTGGTGTGCCGAGTTATGATGAAGCGAAAGAGGCTACTACTGAATTGAAAGATGCTCTCGAGAAGTAAGGACTCAATTTGGGTTTTCGTAAAAAAAAATTCGTCTCTTTTTTTTTTTTAATTAATGGTTATACTGAATTGAAAGATGCTCTTGCGAAGTAAAGGTCTTTTTCTATTTTTTTTTTGTTAGTGGTAAAATTTTAAATTTTATTTGATAAATTTGAAAAACATTTGATACTGTTTTTATTTTTATTTATTTTTTAATGTTTGACGTATAACCTGTTTGAGTTGAATCGAAAAGGAAAATCATAACGGCTTCCGATGGAAGTTTGATAATTTTGATAATTTACTCTGGCCGACTAGTGATCTGTTTAATTGAAAAGCGATACGTACGTGAAAATGGAAATGCAATTTTTAACATGTTTTCAAAAGTACCGTAATTGATTTTACTCCATCGGGTAAGATAAATCATAGAACATTGAGAATATGTGTACGGATGTCAATTTTCACGCAAAAAACACTCTTGCATTCATATGTCGCACACTAGTCTTGAAACATAGCTTCGCATTGTGATAGCTTGAGCTAGAATATGAGAAGAGGATGTGATGGTAGATAGAACCGATTATAACGGGAATTGATTAGAAGCGTGTTGCCCTTTTGCCTAACAGCAAAGAACTGAAGTGACATATGGAAAAAAACGCAGCCAAGGAAATGTTCTACGGTTCCATTTTGTCAAGGACGGTGGATTCTTAGCTGCTGAAAGTTTGGTCCTTCGTGTCAATTAATCAGATCACAAGTGTTTTTAGAATTGTAAAAGTGATCGGTTTTGTTATGAACCACTAAATTATGTTTTGTTTAGTAGGAAGTCCCTTGAAAACTTATCTGTGTTACCTTACGGGGTGCCTGTATTTGCCTAAGTACTGCTTGGTTTCTTGTGTTTCAAGTACATTGAAGGTTGCCCATGTTTAGGTGAAAGTGGAATGTTTCTTTTTTATTTTATTGTTATCATGCTGGGTCACTGGTTTTGCTTGTTGACACTGTGGCTTTAAAATTTCGAGTCTGAGATTATATGCTGGTAGATGATGATTTCATTTGTGGGACAGCCTTTATGTGTCCTTTATTATTATCAAGATGGTCCACCAAGAGTACCCTTTCAAATGGATCGACAAATTTTTAGGATAGTAAGTTGTTAGTACTGTTGTGGTTCTATGTCACTCTTTGTGATTATCATATTTTCATAAAATTGTACTCATCTGTCTTTCTCTGCCTATTGCAACTATTAGAGTTCTTGTATTTAGGAAGATAAAGATATACTTTTCTGAGATGAGGTTATGTTAGACATATGGGCTAAAGACTTCATTGAAATGTGTGTCAGCCTTACGGTTTGTTGGGTCTCTTTCCATGACTTCTACAGGCAAAATACCTTATCAGTGTTCTTTTGGTGCAGTTGCTATCCTGCAGTTGAAGGATTTCTTCCCTTGATATCATTTAGATCTACTATGAGTGTCTGTTTACCCCCAAAAGATAAAGGATCATTCAACAAAACAATGAGTCAAAATAGTAGTACGATGAGGTTTTCAGACTAAACGTTAATCTATATGTTACCTTTTATGCATCTAAAGCATTTGAAGTTTGCAGGATGTACGTATGGTGTGATTTTCACTCTCTATTGCTCTAGTTGATTGCATTTGTTTCATACCTCCTCTGTATATACATATATATATATACACGTACACACACATACATAAGTGCAGTATCTTGATATCATACAATTTTGTCCATTTGAAACTTTATGTTGTCTCTGCCTCTGGCTAAATGAGTGATTATACAGGGTGTATCTGTCGTCAAACAAGTCTGGAACGGATGATGCAATTCCAGCTAGCCAGTTGTCGGGTTTGTCTCTTGTATCAAACTCTTGCTTGGAGAGTAAAACTACTATTGCAAGCGAAGCTGTAGCTTATGCTGTGCCAAGTCATGCTGTGCAGGCATTTAAACTGCTTAGTCAAAGTCCTGCTGCTCAGGTATATAATTACTTCATCTAAAAAAAAAAAAAGAACATGGAAATTTGCATAGTGGAAGCTTAAAAAGAAATGTTTCTGCTAAAGTAATTTGGGAATGGGATATTAGGAATGTGGAGAGAAATATTTCATTTTCTTCCTTTTGATTTCTTTCCAGCTTGTAAGAAAATGAGACAATCACTTGCTTGTAAATTAATTGATTTTTTTGCATATGACGAGAGTATTAAAATTTCTGTTGGCAATCATTTGATCAACTTTTCTTATGCAAAATTTTCCCCTTCCCTTCTTGCTCCCCCTTTCCCTTCAATCTTTATCTGCTGGTACTTATTGCGGACTATATCCTTTTTTCTGGCAAAGCCATCTGGTTTGTATATTGTCTTTGCCATTTGGTGTAATGTTGATCTGGGAACATATTGGACTAATTCTAGTACATCTTATATCAGTATAAGACATCCATGTAGGACAAATGCTTTGTGGCTGCATTTTCAAGTACTTCTGGGAGTAAAGCACATACTTCTCCCCTTCCCCAAAACATAAACTAAACAAGAAAAGAAAATAATCCCTGTTCCTTTCCCCTATCATCTGCAGAGTGTGGTTGCTTCAATTGCCTCTGATACCAAAGTTTGGAATGCTGTGTTGCAAAATGAGGCACTTAAGGACTTTGTCCAGTCACAGAAAACCAGTAAGACATTGCTTATGCTTTCTTATTCTCTAGTATCCACTATCATTATCTCTCTTGCTGGAAGTTTTATTATCAACCTTTACTGGGTTTAAGTTTGAACTTTGTTAAGTGTCAGCATGCTCTGAGTTCCCCGGTGAAGCATCTGCTGAAGATGCTTGTACGAAAGATGACAAATTGGCAAACAGATTCGAAGAAGTTCCTGATGGTAACTTCTTTGAGAACCTTGAACGTGGCTTCATCTCTGTGTTGCAGAACATCAAGCTTAGTGTTGTTGAGATGGTGAGCAATATCTCCAGCCGCCTGCATAACATCTTCAGTCTTCCAGGAGCAGATAAGAATACAGCTGATGATGCTAACTCTGGACCCTCCGTTGAAAAAATTTGGGGAGCATCTTTCATGGGGCTGGCAGTACTGGTAGTTATGGTAGTTCTTTTGAAGCGAGTTTAGATTGCTTGCAAATAATTTGTCGAAGTTTCTTAACAGATATGCATGTCTTGTCAGTTTGAGTCAGCAATTGTAAGTCCTAGATTGGGCGTACAATAATCTGAGGAATCTGTGTAGTTAAGTTCTATTTACTGTTTTATTCAACTTTGTCTGGGAATGTATATACGTTCTCTTTCGCAGGTTGGTTTCAAAGATTAGGCATCTACAGATATAGTCATGTAATCATGGGCGAAAACTAAGAGACTGTAAGTGTATGGCAAGCAATCCAGCTTGGAACTTTTATTTGCTTCCTTTGATTGATGAAATCTATGATTATGATTATCTTACACTTTCTCACGATGTGAGATCCTAGGGGGTTGGGTCTTGCAAAATGTATATAAATGAAGTACATCATAGGCCTGAATTAGTAGCTTGGTGAATTTCACATGCGTAGAGATAAATTTGTTCTTTTCCAAGTAGGTAGTTGAATTTTATCTGCTTGACTGCATATTAATGGTTTCCTAAGTAGGTAAATTTTGCTTCACTCGGTGGGCGAAGGGGTCATGTTTATTTAAAGATCTCAATATATTTATTTAAGGATCTCAACGCCTGTCACCTTCCATTTGGATTAGGAGTAGGGCTAGATGTACTTGCTTAATAAACTTATATTCTTATGTGAATTTGGGACCTCATCTAACTCTTTGGTTTCTATTGATTCTAGAAAGTGGTTTGGTTATTCACCTTTTGACTTTTATATATATTAGTAGATAATATGCTCGTATTGAATGTGAAACAAAAAAAGAAAAAAGTTTGGATTATATATGTATACATAGAAGAATTCTAATAATATACAACTATAATAGATTATTTTTTAGAAAAAAGTAGAAAATATTGGTTAAATAAGAAGTGTAATGAATTTTTTAAGTGATAGTAATATTGAATAATTAAAATAATAAATAAATAGAACAATGATAAACCTAGAAATAAATATGATAAAAAAATGGTAACCATATAGTTAAAAGAATTTGTCATTAAAAAGTGGTGTAAGATAGGTTTAAATATATTTTTTTTTATAACTATCATAATTAAAACTATAAAATATAAATGGTTAGTTAAATAGTTAATTATAAACAGTTAAAAAAGGGATTTTCTTTTAATATAATAGATTAATTTTCCCTTGAATATATATATATATATATATATATATATTAGGTATTCAAATAGAATCTATTGAATATTCATGGCATTTCCTAAGCGGGTGGGTTTTGCTCGATTATGTTCGTCAATTGTTGAGATGGTTAAACTCTTTTAACTACAAAATCGGAGTTTTTTCTATGTCAGTAGGGGAATTTTATCTGTTTATCGTTTTTTCAAAAGGAGGTAGATGAATCTTAACTGTCCGACAAGAACTCCACCCTTTTCGTATCAAGTGGCAAGGGACCGCTAAGAGCACTTCGTGCTATGGATGATTTATCGATTTGGATTGAATGCCTGTTTGATGAATGGTTGTGAAGTTTGAAGTTTTGATTCCCCCCCCCCCCCCTCCTTTTATTAAAGATTAATTTTTATCTTGGTTTTGTTTGAACAAACCTTTTAGGTTGAAATTTATGTTAGCTCTTTGGCTAATAAGCACTAAGAATTGTACGAGTAACTTCATCTTTTTGTGAACACACTACTAATAATCACATGGCAATGGCGATTTTCTAAAAATTTTGCCCTACAGTTCAAAGAAAATATCTTGTAAATCTTAACATTTAAACCACTTGTCATCTGATATAGGTTGCTTTCGTGAGACACAGAATCACTTTCGGAGCATAAGAAGAGCGCTAAGTTAAACTTTATCTACACAAATACCCGTCTACGAGATCTCGGTCTGGCTCAAACTTGTCGGACTTGGCAGTTTCAAGTCGGAGTCTGCCATTCCTGGTTCTCAAAAACTGAGAGCCGGGACTAGCTTGCCTCGGAGTTAGGACTCGTCCGTTCTCCGATTGCGGTTCCCAGCCCATACATTTTTTTTTTCTTATTTTATGGAAGAAAAACTTTAAGTTTTAAACTGAAAAACCAAAAAAAAAAAAAAAAGAAGAAACTCCCAACCCAAAAACATTGTATTTTTTAGCCTTTTTTTTTTTTTTATAGAATTTATGAAGTATTTGCACTTATTTTAACAGAGTTATAGCCAAATGAGTTGTAATATTAAGAATGTAGAACAAAAGTTTAAAAAAAATATTAAAAGGCTGAAGTTCATCTTACTTCTACATTACTAAAAAATGAGAATTTTCTTCGGTAAAAGTTTTCCTTAGTGACACATTAAATACTGTAAATGAAAAATAATTTTTCTAATTCATATGAAAATGGTTTAAATTTCAATATTATTTAAATATACATTTTTATTTTACTTTTTGGGTAATATATATATATATATTACTTTTTCTGATGATTCATTCACCTAATGGGTCTATGGATAGTTTATTACTGTTGGCATAGGTCTGATCAGGGTCCATGAATCGGTAAGTCGATTCACGATGACTCATAAATAGGAATTAAAGAGAAAAAAAAAATAGAGATACTTTACAAGAGTAATTAAATCAGTCAATACATGGATGATCTACATTTGCATGGATATCATATAGACAAGGCTTAATGAAATATAAGATGGAGATTAATTTAATTTAACGGCTACAATTAATTGATAGATCAATGAGTGTGAGCTCGTGGATCGACCTCCATTTATAGGGCCGGAATGCTAGATATTACATTCCTATAATAATTATTGAATTTTTTTTTTTCCTTTTATCTCATTGACGGATAACATATTGGAGAATAGTGGTTAATTTGGCATTATCATAAGAGATTTTGGAACATAACTTCTGCTGTTTGTAATGTCGAAAATTAGAATGATCTCTTTTTCCATTACTAAATTAGATGTGAGTATATGCTCATTTTTATTCAAAATGATCAAAACTCGCAATAATTACATAAAAATAAAATAAAAAGAAAGATGCATATATATGGTAAACTAAGGATATGATTAGGCATGGTTCTTCTTTGAGTCCGTTGTTTTGGATCACATTTCAGAATGATGAAGAGCAATGTTGCAAAGCCTGAGAACTGAGGAGGCAGCACCAGATGTGGCGTGAACAGCGAAAGTGTACATATGGACGTACGAGCTACCAGGATGTCCCATAAGGGAAAAAAAGAAAAATAGGGAATGTTTACAACATGATGATGGATGATATCCTAGTCTATTTATAGATCAACTCTCGCTAGGATCATAACATAAATAAATACGATAATATTATAAATAATACAAACTCAACACAAAAGGAAGACACGAATAGAGAGGAAGTTCAGGGTATGGAACAGAGAAATGCCTAGGGCATTGTGTCAATATTTCCTATTGCTTCCTAATTCAAGCAAATCAGTTAAATATACCCCCCACAGATAATCACCACAGCAACATAAATAACACGAGCCTATTCGCAACCTATGATTTTCCCTCTGACTTTACTCGAAAATTAATCAAATCTCAGTTTCAGCTACTTAAATAACTTACTAAGTGAACCTCGAACTTTATAAGATTCAATTCTACTTATTTACAAGTGTAATCAAGCTAGTTGAGGGAAAAAAAGTGTAATCAACCTCTAATCGAGTATAATATATTAATCAAATTCGAATTGAATTTAAATATTAATATTATTTAAATTAAAATAATAATACTACTTTCGATGTAAGCTCAATTGAGTTTGAGTTTAAACTTATTAAAAACTATTTTGAATTAAGCTCTAACTCAAACTTACATGTAAGCCTTTAAAGTTCAAATCAATCTCAAGCTCACTATGGTATATTTTCAACTCTAACTCATCTGCAGACTTAATTGAATATACAGGCAACGTGTAGTAGGAATAAGGCTCTTAACTTTTGTTGCTCTTTTATGCACTCACCAGTCACCACAAAGTAAATATTTCATTCTACAAAGAGATAAATCAAATGTAGCTTAATTATCATACATAGGTTCCCCGTATCGATGTCCACCACGACTAAGTACATACAGTATCTGACATTTAGCAAATGAATGTTACGAACGTTTGCTTTGTGACCTCCGATCGTTCAATCTGTGCTATTACTCCCTAAACTATATAAAAAGGTGCAATTCCCACTTGAATTCCCAAAAATATGAGCAGCTTTTGAAGATTCTGTGTAGAATCACTTTTTTTTTATCAATGGTGAGCATGGAGGGAGAAAGATCGCATGTTTTGGAAGTTTTAGGAGGTAATTGCTTAACCTTAATTGTAAGAGAATTCCACATGCAATCACCTCTAGATGTCATCTATTCCCTACAAGTTATCAAAGAGTGTATATCATATCTCAATGTACATCATGAGCTTTCCCTTGAATTAGAGAGGTAGCAATTGGAAATCAGCCAATTACCATTTCTATAGATCTACAAAAATGAGAATCGACGTCTGGCATTTTATTTGGAACTCATGAAAGAGTGACTATGGATCCGTTTTTGCCTGAAAGTGCTGCCTCAGATGCTTGTAGCTAAAAACTGTAAACCTTCCATTATCTTCTCTTTGAGTATGGCTACTTTATGTACATAATGTCCTCCTTCTCTAGATGCTTCTTACCTTTGTCTCTTCTAACACTAACTTGTTGAGAATGGTCTGATTGGCCACGCTGAAACAAATTCAAATACACATTAATATCGATCTTGAATAACTCTACTTCTCTGCAACTCTCTTACCTTTCTCAAGACAAATGCCAAATACAAATAAGCTGCTTCCCATTCATCTGGTGATAGGGTGCCTGGAGACAAGTTCATAGTATCATTATATTTAGAGGCTTCTAGCTAAAAACTTTACAATTATGAGGGTATGCAGATGAGCTTACTTTGGTCCTGATTACCATCTCCCAAGGCTCCCAATCTTCGCATTAAGTCAACATACACAGGTTTCCTCAAATACTCGTGCACAAACTGGTGTGAGTTCTTAACGAAAACCAACTCCAAGTCATACTGCATTTAAAATTTTACCCTCAGATATGGAAAGCTATATGCATTGCACATTTACATCCACATATAAATTAAAATACCTCTTCAGCAAGTGCTTTGAAGACATGGAATGGTACAATCCACTCAGGGCAATCAACCGCATCCTGAATTAACAAAAGGAATCAAATTTCACTGGCAACGCAATGCAACTCCATGAATGAACCCCCATACATAAGTTAATTGTCAATTATCGGAAGTAACTCAATTGACATAATGAGCATATCGACATGATACTGAACTTATTCATTAGTTCTGGATACCAAGCAGCATATAATGGATATTCATAGCATCATGACACTAAATTTTACTTTCAAATTCCAATCTCAATAGCCAAAGAAGAAAAACGAAGATGCAAGTACCTCGAGGTGAAACTTGTACTTGATTCCAAACGGAATGGAAGATTTAAATTTCTGAATCACACAGTAAATTTTTCCTGAGTTTGATTATGCTGCGATAAGATATCTATAACAAATCTATAGAAGCTTTTTAATAGAGGGGAAGATGTGAGATCCTTACCTTTTCAGCGAATTCTTCATCAAAGCGTATCCAGTAAACACTGTTTCCAAAGGCTAATCCTTCAGCTGCAAATCATAGAAAAATTACTCTCTAGTATATAGTTATACAAGTTTGGTGCCATATTTAGCAATTTCAACAATGATTCAATGATACTTATGCTACAAATTTATTGCAGTCTTACATGTTTGAATGAAAAAGGTGTTTCAGGCACTTTTAAACATGCAATTTCCTAATGGCAAATGCTACCAAAGCCTTAATGAGAAATATCACATTGTTTGGAGTATTTAGACCGAGTAAAGAACTCCAAGTTGGAATTTTAGGAAGAAATGCATTTAAAGTCAGCCATATCAATGGATGAGATAACAGCTAGCAAACAATAGCAGAAAAGATTCTCTTTATCTGGTTAAGCTCATGTAAAATCTTCATTTTTTTTGGGTCAAATGTAAAATCTTCTTAAATTTTGCAGTTCTGCTTTGAAGTGATTGTAGTTATGACCAGTATTATTCTAAAGCATTATGAGGCAGAACCTTCTCTCAGTTTCTTTATTATCACATTTGCATCTGGCATTGTTCCTATGAAGGTGCCCCCAGGACGGAGTAAAGCTGATACATTAGCCAAAGCTCGCCGTGCACGTGCTTCGGTGGACCAGGAGTAATGCATAGCAAACTGCAAAAAGTAGATTTCCAAAAATATCGGCTTTCATTAAAAATGATAGTATAAGAGCTCAGATGCACGCTAGAGTATATAGGTGCTGATGTCTGCCAGTTATAGGATAGACTCTACGATACAGACAAAAAATTGCAATTTATCAGAACTGAATCCCAGCCTATGTCAATCAGTCTAAAACCAAGAAAATGAGTACAACTATCAAAAGCTTTCAGCTTGACTATGTGATTATGGCCACTGGATTTCTATGCACAAAGCTCCACTAATTGTTTTCCTTTATGCATGATGCCCATGGCCATAAGATATATCATACATGTAATCATGAAGATAAAACAGTAGCTCAGTATGTCAAAAACTCAGTTTACATCATTAACCAAGCAGTTGGCCCAAATAAATAGACCATTTACCTGACAACTACAGATGTCAAATGGTGCATCATCTGCCAGAACTTTGTCCAAGCGAACCTGAATTCATGAATATAAATGTAAAGTCACCAATCAAACCTCATACTGGAAAGTCCAAATCATTTCACTTCATTACCAACAAGAGGGGAGAAGCAAGGCAGTCAAGATATGCCTTCTCTATCACAGCTAAAGATGTGATCTATTACTTGCACAGGAAGGCACTCTGTCCACTATAACAAAAGAAGTTAAAACTCCCAATACCTCATAGCAATCTCCACAAAAGAGGCGGGCAGGAAATGTAAACTTCTTGCGACGCTGATGGTGGTCTGCGTCACCATTGTAACGCGTACGGCAATCTTCTATCTGAACATGGATTTTCAGTATGCATAAGGGTAGCTACATAAATTCTTAAGATATAGCAATATGAACCATGAAAATAAGCAGCATTCTCAAAATATGATGTTGGTACTGGCAAATTCAGCAGACAATTTGCTTAAGAATGTACAATTACAAATAAAGAATTAATATATACCAATATTAGCAGCGCTTAAACCATATATTCATCAAAGATCCATAAACCCGACAAAATGTCAGCAGGTCACTTTTGACAGAGACATATTTAAGCATGTGTTGCCTACCTAAATATACAGCCATGTGTTAACGCCAAAAGAAAACAGTCAAAAATAGAAAAAGAAATCTAACGTGTTATAAAGATATCCAAATTAACTTAGGCCCACTCAGTTGTCCTTACCAACAATAGCATAAGAGAGACAAAGACAAGACTTGAAAGTACAACAAATGATTAGTAAATGGACATTTGAAAAGAGGAGTATTGTATCTCAATACTTACTGAACCATCAGCTATATCGATGCCCACATAATATCCTATTTTGGCTTTGTCCCATTTAATGAGATCACCCCCCTAATATTAATTTAAAAATCAATTATTATAATGAATAAAAGGAAACATCTGAAAAGAACTAGTAAATATTAAGACTTGTTACCTTGCCACAAGCAAGATCAAGAACTGCATCTCCTTGTTGGGCATAGAGCTGAATTAGGACACTTTTTATCTGCATCAAAAAACTTATTAAGAAATGCAATTTTACTTGGTTCCTTTTGATGCAGTTGCTAACAGAACTAATAACTGTACCCAGTTGTTCAGTTTCTTTAGATGAATGATTGGACTTGCTTCTCGTTCCTCAAGAGTCTGGTTTGTCCTAGCACTGTAATGATCGGCTACTCTGCGAGCAAAGATCTTAGTGCTCTCATCTTCTAGAAACCGCGCATCCCCTACAGTCACAAATCAGAGCCAAAATCTGAACAAGTTATTCCAAAATGTTCATTTCCCATATGATGTGAAGCTGTAAAACCTTGGCGACATTAATTAGCAACACAACACTTTTCATGTGTTAGGGCATCCATTTCATAGAATAACATTTTCCAAGATCACAGTTGCTTTTCAGCAACACATCAACAAAAGAAGTACCACTTTACAAATTTTTCATTGCCCAAAACCACATCACTCCTTAATAAAAGAGTAGCTGGGATAAGATACAAGCTACAAAGAGGGCTTCCACTCAATTGATGAGGGATAAAGAATCCAAGATTTACGTATTGAAAAAATATCTTTTCCATTGAAGGAAAATCTTATGCTAAAAAAGATTTCTCTCCAACAAGCAAGATTATTTACATTCTGAAGATGAGACATTGAATTTAGCATCTAAATGAGCTGGCCTTTTGTGATCGCCAATGCAGAGACTAAAAAACACAAAACCTAACAACTGGGTACACCTATTTCCAAATACCAAATCATTCTTCTTCAAAAATCAAACCTTATTTAATTTTGCTGATCTTGATTGCCACCAACGATCAACTTCCACAACCATCATGTGCATAACTCCGAACTATGGTACTTATTTGCCCACAGTCGCTGCCCACCAATACTATGAATCCTATCAGCTCCCACCGCTAGTCCTAGCTACTAATTGGCACAAACCTTAATAATCCTCCAACAACTGTAGATACTAACGTATGTCCAATATGAAAGCTCAACAACAAGATGAACGTAACATGAAAAGAAGTTGCTAATGTGATTCTTTAGCAGTCACGTTCTTTATCATATTTAAACCACCAGAGAAACACCTAAATTACAAAACACAGGTCCAACCTAACAATCAAATCAACTGGCTATACATCCAATTACATAAATAAACTAACGAAATTGAACTATTTACTAATAGCCATTGAAATAAAAGTTCAATCTTTAACAAAGAACAAAACCTAGGTCCCAAATTCAACTTACTGAATACAAATACAAATTAACACAAATCAAGAAAAGGGTTAGTGAATAAAATGATATTACCTTCTGGGTTGGGCTTGATTCTGGATTGGGGAGGTCCAATAGATGTGGAAGGAGATGATTCTCTGTACCCTCTTTTCATGGCAAGGAATAAAATTTTATAAATTACAAATTAAACTTAAGTGTTCCTGTAAAGGTGTAAAATTTATGGATATCCAAACAAAACCCAATCTTAATTCAACAAAACTAGTTAAGTTAGAGAGAGAGAGAGAGAGAGAGAGAGAGAGAGGGGCGTTGTGTGTTGGTGTTGGGTATATGGTGGAGGTGGTGGTGTACAACTAAGAGTAAACAAAAGCTGGAAACGGACCGAGTTATTGTTTGATGAGCGTGAAAGAAAATGAAGATTGTAGTGGCGATGGATGGTAATTGTCAGACCGCACCGGCCCGAGAACATCCCAACATAAAGGAGGTATTTAATGCTATCTTTGAGGAGAGGGAAAAAATTTACGCTGAATTTTTTTTTTTTTTCCAATCTTATTAGTTTTTTTTTTCGCCCCTATTATCTACTTAAATCTTATATTTAAAAAAAATAAAATAATAAAAAGATAAAAATATAATTCCACATAAACTGCTCTTCTAAAATTAATTACTAATAAAGTTTTAATTACGTTGAATTTATCTACTATTTACTTTATTTATATTCATAAAAATACTAGTTAAAATAATAATTTTTAATACATAAAATATATATTTTTTCAATTATTTTCTCTTAAAAGTACATAAAATTTCATTTTCTAATTTTAACACTCAAATAATAATTTTCATTATAACTATAAAAAGAAAATAGATAAAATAATTTTTCAAACACCATATTTCAAATAGATACAAATTAAATATAAAATAGATATAAATGCAAATCAGATATAGAACAAATATAAATAAGATATAGGGAAAAAAATCTAAACAAGACATAAGAAAGAATAAGAATGGAAGGAAGGAATTATAGAGAAAAGAAAATGAATGGAAAACTTGTTTAGCTTAAAAGTAATTAAGAAGGAATGATTATGGATAGAAAGTTTATTAAATAATTTCTTTAAATTTGTTAAATTACAATAAAGTGACTAAAACCTTCTAGTATATTTTTAATATAAGGATATTTTGATAATTTTATTAATTTTCCTCCTACTTTCTCTCTATACGTCGAGATAATAGATTTATTTGAGGTTTAAGGAAAGTTTTTTTAAAAAAGATTATTCCACCATTTTTCCTTACTTTACCAAATAAAGGAATGGAAGGTTTTCCTTTTTATTTCCTTTTTTCCTCTTTCTTTCCTAAGTTAATGTCACAATTTACATCTTAACTTTATCTTTTTTTTTTTTTTTACAATTATACACTTAGAGTTTCAATTTGTTTAGTTGTATATCTAATTAAAAATTTGATTGTTATCTTCTCTACCTCAAATAACTATAATTCACTCCTTTTATCTAGTTAGCACCATCAGTTAATGGTATGCCTATCCAAGGCCTTTGGGGATTCGTAGGATCCTCGACATGTAATCATCGATCACCCTCTACCAAATAATGAGTTATGATACACTTAAAAAATGTAGGTCGTAAAACTTATTAGCGACTATGGTTGGCTACTCAAAGCCTTAGGGTTTGATGTAACCTTCCTAAAGCCATAGGTAACGATGCCTATCAGGGGATCTCAATTACCAGACCAATGATGTGAATTAGATTCAATTAAGGTATAAATAATGGAGACTAAATATTTTACTAGGTGTATAATTAGATAAATCAAAACTTTATATGCATAATTATAAAAAGTAGCAAAGATGAGAATATAAATCATGTCATTACTCCTTCTTTCCTCCTTTGAAAATATAACGTAAGGTGCCATGTTGACATCTTAAGTAACTCTTCAGTTTGACATGTTGACAACTTTTGCAAAGATAAAAAACAATACTTGTTGCTTCTTCCTTTTGATTTACACATGAAGAAATTTAGTTTGCTTTTTCCACTACCATGACACATTGAATGCTATGATAATAAAATATGGTATAATTTATATTTTATTCATTTTTAATAATAAAATAAAATATTATTATTGTAATATATAATAAAAAGAAATTAATTATTCAAACTCCAACAATCTTCAATAAATATTTTAAATGTTGGTATGAAATGTAATAATAACATGAGCCTACAAGTGTTTTTAAAAAATATCTTTTCATGGTAATGGAAAAAGCAAACTGAATTTCTTTATGTGCAAATCAAAAGGAAGAAGCAACAAGTATTGTTTTTTTATCTTTGCAAAAGTTGTCAAACTTTAAAAGAGAAAAATAAAAATAAAAGAGAACTTAAGCATTGATGATTATGGTGAATGCTTTTAAGTGCCTTAAAATGCTCAACAATTATAAAGAAAAGTAAGGTGCCTGGCATGAAAAAAAAAAAAAAAAGTGCCTAACACCCCTTATAAACATGCTCTTCTATTCTTGGCTCTTGAGGTGGTCAATTTGATTTATAATGAGCAAGCTCAATCAAGTCTTTTTGACTTGGCTTGAACTTCAAGCCTAAATATAACATGTAAGCCAATTTAGAGAGAGATGGAGTTAGTGTGGTTCTCTGAAAGTTTTTCCTTTTTTTTTTTAACATATCTATATATCCTAAAAACTAAAAAAAAAAAAGAGAGAGAATTTCTTTTCAATAAACCTGTGTTCCTTTGATTATTGTTTTTCAAGTGAATATGAGTCACTATATTAATTTTTGGAGTTCATTTTATAGTGTAAAGTGCGGTATAATGGGTTTGAGGATTTTTATGAAATGAATTTCATCAAACTTAATCAATTTTGTTGAAATTTGACTTAATGTTGCTTTTCTTAGATTCATTACCATTGAGAAGTTTTTCTTCATTGTCTAAAACTTTTGAAAGACCAAGACTTAATGTAGAGCTAGTTTTAACTATGTCAATTGCTAAAAGATGAAATACCGATAGGATTGGTGCAACTAAATATTTTTTTAGTATTTTAAGTATATGATCCAATTTGATACAATTCGCTCTTCTTACCAAATCATACCTAATTTTACAATTCATTGTCTTTTTTTTTTTTTATAAATGAAGTTTAATCAAATAATTTGGTTCATAAATTTTATGAATATAAGTCTTGTTCAGTTTACGAATCAAATTGTTTTTTATAAAAATATTAAAATAAAAAAATGGGTAATTTCATTTTGTGGATTAGTGATGTCTTGAATCCTCCATTCCAACTTTGTCATATGTTCTTAAGCTATTATAATTAAATTAGATGCTCTTTATGTTGATAAGATGTTGCGATCCTTGTCCTTACTTATTAATGCTATAGAAACGAGAAATATTGTTGATGAATGAAGAGAATTTCTGAAGCTCTTTGAGCATGCAAAAAGTAAGCCATATTTTTAAAGAAGACATCATGTGCACAAAACATATGACATAAAATACAGGGAAAAGTACAAATTCAATCCTTAACATTTACCAATAATTCTATTTAAGTCAAAAAAGATTTTGTTTATTAAATTTTAGTTTTCAACGTTTGCAAAAGTATTTAAAGAAATCCAACAGTGAAAGGAAAATTACAAATATAATCCTTAACATTTACTACCTTTTCTATTTGAATGCTAAATGATTAAATTTTTTCTAGTTTAGTTCTTAATATTTACAACAGTTTACAAACAAGTTCTCTATTGTTTTACTGATATTTTTGCTATTAGTAGAGTAGTGACTCATGGTACGGTGTAATTTGATTGTTTTCAAATAGTTGATTTAATTAAGTAAGTTATATATATTATTTAAGTAAAATTATTAAAAATATATAAAAATAAAATTATGAAAAATTAGAAAAATAAAATAAAAATCTAAAAATTTAAATAATTGAAGTAATTAAATTTCATATATAATTAAATATTTAAGAATAAAAATAAAAAATAAGGAAAAATTAAATAAAAAACTAACCTAAAAAACAAAGTGGTGCTGAATCACCTTATATAGGTCAATTATGACTCAATCAAAAAGTGGGTCGCTTAACCCACCATTGGTGGAGAGCTAGATCGCTTACTACCCTAGGTGAGTTATATGACGCCCTTGGGTGGTGGTGGGTGACTACTTAATCCATAAATTAAAAAGGAAAGATGGAAATGAAAGAAAAATTTCTGAGGTTATGTAGCTTTATGTGGCTTGATTAGGTATTCTATAATTTGTTTTTTCTCTAATTAGTGAAGCTAAGCTCCTACTACTTTGGGGGGGGGGGGGGGGGGTCTCCTTAATTGATTGATTCACCTAACCTTTTGTGGTCGTTGCTTTTTAAGTTAGTTTTCTTTTAATTTATGTTTTCTAATTCTCATTTTTTTGTTGATATTCTTAAATATTTAATCATTTAGAATCTTTTTAATTACTTTAATTATTTAAGTTTCCATATTTTTATTTTATTCTTTTGATTTTCAAATCATTTTCTGTATTTTTATATATTTTTTTGTAATTTTACTTAAATAACCCTTTCTATGGAAAATATGAGTCTTCTCAAGTAGAGGAGGTAACTCACCTAATACAAGCTCCTTAAGCCGCATAAGATCAAGAAATGCTAGTCCCTCTAGGCTTATTGAAACTAAACCTTATGGATTAGTTAAGCAAATTGCTCCAATGTTCAATAAAATGGTTTCTTCATATGTTCAAATGAAAGATAACATATGTGCCTTTTTGCATGAAGATTTATTGGTCGAGATTTTAGCGAGCTCCATTCTCTCATAAGACCATCATGCCACTTAAGATGAGATCGAGCTTTTTTTTTTTTTTTAAGTTAATTGATTCGGTTAGACAAGGCTTATTGGATTGAACTACGAACTAGTAATGCTATACTAAATTGAATCGATTAAAAAAAAAAAACCGATTTCTTTATTTGGTTCGATTTAGTTTACAGTTCATGACTTTTTTACTAAACCTTGATTGAAACATTGTTAATACTAGTGTGAAAGCATAGATTTGAAAGTTCTTAAATTAGTTTTATTAGTGCACCATGAGTCTTGTTATGTTCTCTTTTTCTTAAGCCTGTTTTTATAAAATCCACTATTCATGAAACTATCATGAACTTCACTTTATATAAACAATTAGGTTCTCATTTAATATTGAATTGGTATTAACAGTAAAGCTTTCCTTATTATTGGTCCTAATGAATAAATGTAATTCGCAACTCTAAATAAAAGAATGCTAACGTCTTCTTTGTCTTTTTAAAGAGAGAAAATCTTCTCAATTTTGAGTATAGTCCCTCACTTGTGATAATTACAAATTTGTTTCATTTTCTCTCACGATTTTGCATTATTTTCATATTCATTCCCTAATATTTTTGAAACATAGTCGTATCAATTTCATAGCATTTATTTGATTTAAAGCTACAAACAATCAGATACATATCCTTTATGCATTTTACCCTTGCTCATGTATCACACTACTAAAATAATGGTGAGATATTGATATGATCTTTGTGAGCCCCTACGATTGTATTTAGGGTAACCAAGCCTGCATTTAGAGCCTACGAGAAGAAGTTATTTGATTGAGATCAAACTTTATAATTAAAATAAAAAAGTTAGTTGAAGTGATTCAGTGAAGTTAAATTTAAAAAATAATAACCCAAAATCCCAAATTTTTCCTTAAAAGTATGATTACCTAATATAATACAAAATTAATCGGAACTCCTAAAATTGAGTTCAAAATACAACGAGAACTTAGAGATAAGTTAATTAAGTTATAAAACGAGATAATATAGTATAATTTACTATATAAATATATACATATTATTATGAATATAGCTAGTATAAATAATAATTATAATAATAAATTAACCTGAAATTACATAATTATATATAATATATATTGAATTCATAAAAATAAATGAGAAATATATCCTAAAAATAAAAGATATATTAGAAACATAATCATACGAGTATAATTACACGTTACATGTGATATATATATATATAGGATATATACTGGTATATTAATAAAATAACTAAATAGTAACATAATATATATATTAATAATATTTAACCAAATTATCCACTAAAACTTATATAATTGTAATCAAATTGCTAGAGATTGCTGGAGTTTACCATAACATGCTGTGGCATCTAAAATTTACTAATTCAAAAAGGGATTAAAGAGAGTAGGCACCTTATGCTTAGGTTAGAGGAATTTTTTTTAAAAAAAATAAAAGAAATACCATGCAACAAATCAAACCTTATAAATAGCAAACTACATCAGAACTTCTATGGTTTAGCAAATTGAAGACTAGGATAGAGAGAGAAAAAATTTTTGGAAAATAGAATTAATTTAGAAAAATTACAAAAAAAAAAAAATAACACAATAAATCCCACTTCAATTCCTTAACCTCCTCACAATCTATTGTGAAGCCCTTCCACCACCACCTAGAAACCCCAACGTTTGGCCCTTCTGACACTACCCCCTCCATTGCTAGTTACTGGAGCTTCGAAGAACAAGCAAGTTAATTTCCTATCCTATTTTTATTTATTTTTTAAAAATAGTACATTCACCCAGAAAATTATAAAAAAAATTAGTAGTTATGTTATTTTAGATATGCTTTCATATGATATTTTTTATTTTTGAAAAATTTGAAATATTTAATATACTTGCTTAAAAAAGTTGCTATTCATCCAAATTTTGATTTTTAAAATAAATATATCAAATGATGTAGTTTCCAGCTCGGAATTTTTGGGTATGATATATATGATATATAGATAGTTTCTATGTAGCTAGATTTTTTATTTGAGTATTTTTAGTATTTAATGTAATTTTAGCCCTAAAAATAGTTAGAAATTAGGGTGAAAATGTGAAATAAATAGGTTTTATGAAATTAAATAATGAAATTGGCATATACTGACTTTTGGTGAATTATAATGATGTTAGGATAAGTTGAAAATAATTTTGTGTAAAAGGAATAATATTTGGATAATTAAATATAATTTAGAGGTAAATTTGTAATTTTGAGTACATAGGCGATAAATCAATAGCGTAAAACCAAGTGATGAATGAATTCCTCATATTTTTAGGAGTCTATAGGAATTTTTGAAGAATTATTTAGTAACCTTAGCTATTTATCAAGAATTTATGTAATAAAATAGCTTAAATAATTAATTAGGGCTTGTTTTTAGTAATAATAAGCTAAAATGTGATAAATAATAAAATGAAAACAACATATAAACATACTGGTCAAATTTGATAAAAAAATAAGTTTTTAATACATTTAATGATAATTTTATGACCGGGATATGTTATATACATATTAGGATTAAATAATACTCGTATTATTGAGTTATATTGGTAAATTATATAAAATATCGCTTAATTACATAAAATAGGTTTAATATGATACAATTCATTATAAGCACATATAGATATATCAGAAACTCTAGATATCCTTTAAAAGTTATCCTCGGAAAAGAACTTGTAATACGTGTCATTGGATATGTACGGATCTAATGATACTGTTTTTATTAAAATTGGAAAATCCTAGGTAATATAATGAGAGTTTACGTACTATGATAACTTTACTGTAATTGAAATGTGATTTAACTGTTTGAAAGTGTGTTTCAATACGATTGAAACGATATATTATATGTAATAGTATAATTACGTATATTATTAATACTTAATAACTTAGCTTAACTTATATAATAAAACTATATTTTATTACATAAGGAAAACAATAATATACTTTACACACACACATATATATATAATCATTTAATGAAATATGTTAAATAAAACCCTAATATTTTCGTAATCTTTACGAAAACTAAATCTAGATTTTGTATATATAGGATCTCCTAATGATCAGGATATTGAAGACATGAGTCTTCTGTAGTGAGCTGTTGGACAGGTAAGTTAGGATTGTAGTTTTACCGCTTACTGAGATATTGTATTAGAGTATTTAGAGACTTAGTTGTTTATGCTTGTAATTAGTTGTTTGTACATATGCCATGTGTTTAATTGATATTTAGTTGTGATAGGAGTTGAACTTCTTGGTGTGCTATTCTGCATGATTGCATCGCTTCTATATCATGTGAACTTATCTAGTCACCCCCTAATTGAAACTAATAATGACTTGAATACTAATGAAATTAGACATATATAGCACCTATTAAGGGAAATGATTAGGAGTGTCGAGCCAAATACCAATTCCCTTTACTGAGGATAGCTGAAATAGTTATTTTTCCATTCTTAATCGAATTAAGTGATAGGTAAGGAGGTTGCGATAAGGGTGGGGTTTGTGATTCGAAGGTAGTTATAAGAGAAGTGTGTTCTTTATTGTACAAGCTCGGGTTTAATTTGATTTGAGTTGCAATTAAACTCCTTAATCTGAGTTGGAGTGGATATAATTTCTCTGACCTTACAGTGGATTAGATAACCTTGTATAATGTTTTAAGTGATTGATTGAATTGCATTTTATCATAATTAATAACTTTTTTTGTGATTGCTTGGTACTCTTTTGACTCCATCCTACTTATTGAGCTAATTGTGTTCATATTTCTGTAGACTCTTTCATAGGTGATGAGTGAAGGTCGAGATGTTTAAATACCACTACTCCTAAGTTAGTGTGTTGTTGATTGGGAAAGTGAAGAAATGAATAATCCATTGAATCTGGGCTTTTGTCGTTTTTTTTTTTAGTTTTGAGGAAACTAACTAGGAATTCCCTAGGATGCCCATTAGTTTCCTATTTTATTGTAAATAGATTTTAAACCTGTGACTTTTGGTAAATTCTAATTATAAATTATAACTCTAGATTTAAACGTTTATGTAAATACCATTATGTTATGAGACAACAAATTATACAGAATAGGTAATTTGGAAAAATATGCTACATGTTTGATTATTCACAGATATTAGAATGGGTGCTTTAAGTTAGTTGAGTTATGTATGCTTTGTGTAGACTATATCTATGATAGCAGTTGTGAAATCAGCTTCTATCTTAAGTTAGTTTATATAGCGGAACTATTACGACTTCTTCTGTTCAGTGTGTGATAATCTCTTAAATATATTGTTTTGTTTTTGTGCTTATTTTTTTTTTAATTTATCTTATCGTGATTTTCCTTTTGTAAATTAAAGTTAATATAGATATATTTATAATCATAAATATATATACATATATATATTCCTTTCATCTAACTTTTGGTACTCCTAACATTGATTTTATAAGTATTATATGTAAACAAAATGTATGTAGCACAAAACTTATTGAATAGAGTAGAAGCACTTCCCTAACAATAGAGCAATGGTTAAAAAGCTTAAAGAAAAACTTGCCAATATCCAATATGGTCAATTAATGAAGTTTGGAGGAAGGAAAGTTACAAGTGAATTTTGATGAGTTGTAGGGGAAGAGAAAAAGTGTAGCGGCACTAAGTCTAAGAGAAAATCGATTGATGTATGGTGATAAGGATATTTCATTTTTCTATCATCCTACAATTGAAAGGAGGCAATGGGATAAAATTTTTCAACTTGGAAGTACAAATGGTAATACGGTGGAAGCTAAAGAGATGAATGACACCATTTTAACACATGCATCATTTAATAAAATTTTCACTACTGATGGCAATCATAGTTGGTAGATTGTCTAGATTGGGTAGAGCCAATGGTATCTCTAAGTGATAACAAGGCACTTTATATGCCTATAAGTGATAAAAAAGTAAAATGAACAGTGACTCAGTTAGGGGCTATCAAGATATTAGGTGCTGATGGCTACATTAGAGTATTTTATCAAACCTTTTGGAATATTGTTGAGCCATTTGTGATTGTAGTGGTTCAACATTTTCTTGTTATAGATAAGCTTTCTTCTTCTTTATACTAAGTTTAGTCCTTATTCCAAATATTCAAAATCCAACTAATTGTACTCAATTTAGACATATTAGTTTATGTAATAATTTATATGAATTTGTCTCTAAAATCTTATCAAATAAAAATGCTTCTACGTAAAATTATTTTTAAAAATCAAAGCACTTTTGTATCAAAATGTTTGATTTAGTATTTGAAGAATAAGAGAAGGGGGAAGAAACATTTATGTTGTTAAGCTAAAGATGAATGAGGTGTATGATAAAATAGAGTGGAACTTTTTTAGGTTCATAATGATGATGATATGATTTACTAGCACATGGATCAAGCGGATAATGAAATACATTATTGGTATTACCTTTAGTGTTAATGTTAATGAAAAGATGATTGGAGAAGTGACTTTACCTTATCTATTTATTTTGATGGTTGATGTGCATTCAAAGTGTCTTGTTAGATTTGCTAAACTAAAATAGATTAAAGGTATTAAAATTAATGCTAATTGTCCTGCCCTAACACATTTTTTATTTGTAGATGATTTTTTTATTTTAAGCTAATGATGATAATATTACTAGGATGAGGAATATGTATTTGAATATTATGAAGCAATGAGGGAAGGTATGAACTTAAGCAAATTTATTATTTTTTATGGGAACAATGCTGAAGATCATTATAAAGAAGTTGTTAGGAGGATTTTGCATATCTTAAATAAAGTAGATTCTAAGAAAAACTGAAAAGTGACTTTCATATAAGGAAAGATTGAAGTGTAATGCTTTAAAATTTGTTAAGAATGAGATTAATAAGAAGCTCAAAGGATAGTAGTAAAACATACTAAATGAAGTAGGTTAAGGGGTTTTAATAAAGGCAATACTTTAGGCTATACCAATTTAATTATTGCGAATCTTTAAGTTTTTGATGAAGTAATGCATATAGGTAATCTCATTCATGGCAAATTTTTGCCAGGGTTAACAGTAAGAGAAAGGTAAGATTCATAGAGTTAATTGGGAGGGATATATAAAACCTAAGGAGTTAGGAGGCATAGGTTTCAAGAATATACACTTGTTTAACTTAAATTTACTAACAAATATTACTTGGAGAATTCAATGAAATCCTTAAGCCTTATGGGTTCGACCATTAAAGGTAATCTACTTTCCAATAGGGGAACTTAGATTTATGAATAAAGCTAGTAGAACACCATAGTTTTGAAGCATTATATTGGAAAGGAGGAGGGTACTCTTTAAAGGTGTTTTTTAGCAAGTTGAAGATGGGTCTAATATATTTGTAAGTAGAGATAGGTAGGTAGTTAGTGAAGATAGGTGAGAGATAGGCACATTAATCATGGATTAAAAGTTTGTTAAATGATGAATTGGGATACTAATAAGTGGATGTTGTTCAACATTTGCTCACTAAAAATGAGAAAGCGATGATAAGTGGTGTTATAAAGAAGTCATCTAATGTAGCTGTTTGACCATAACAGGATATGCTTCATTAAGGCAGCTTAATTTTATCTCTAATTTGTAAAGAAAAATGCATATAAAAGCATCTTTATCTCATGTGTTTTAAAGAGAGATGTGGAAATAGTTATGGAGTTTGCAAACTCTACCTAAGATTTGGCATATTCTATTGTGTTATGTATTGAGCTTACTAATCATTATGGAGAACTTATTTCATTGCAGGCTTATGGTATATCCTCTTCGTCTATTTTGTTATGAAGAAGAAATCATTGAATGTGCTCTTTGATGTTGTCATAAGACTTTTATCATGGGTTTGCAGCTTTAGAGTTACATGTTGATAAGAGGAGGGTTACTATGGTAATAAAATAATGGATAGAATGTGTAAAGGTTATGGATGTTTCAAGAGAGAAGGGACATTGAGATGAAACTAATTGAAGTTGCTTAGTTCATCCGGAATGAAAGATGTAATGTGGTTTATAATTAGAGAGCACTAAATCTCATGGCTATATTATGAAGGATATGGTAGTGGTTTAAGGAAAAATGACCAAATGCTAATGTTTACTTACTAGAGGAAAGTACTAATGTAATGATACTGTAGAAGGTAGCCTTGATACATGTGATGGGGAAGCTAGGCATGTAAATGATTAGGAGCAATTCAAAGGTAACCGGTCTATAGACCAAGGGGTTTTAGGTCAAGATAGTTATGTTGATATGTCTCTTTTTGTGGTTGAGAAGAGGAAGGAAGCCATGCAGGTAAAAAAAGTTAGCGGTGAAAGATGGTGAGACTTGTTCTCAGAAAAGGAAATTTGAGTTAAATAATGCATCAAAGAAGTTGAAGGTCAAGTAGGGGTGGTAAATGTTGGAAAGGTGGAACTTTTATTTTCAAAATTATATAAAGGTAAAGGGAAGAAGTTGTACTATGGAGAGGGATTAATTTTATTTAATTTTAGCTATGGATCGATACAAAGAGGCGAAACTAGTTTAAAAGTTTTGACAAAAGAGAGTGATATGTGTCAACCTATTATGGTTAAATGGATAGGACATTAACTTACGTGATTTACTTGAGCATAGGTCTTAGAAAGAAGGGTATATAGTTTGGGTAGATTGGATCGAAATCTTTTTGTCAACTTTTGTGGGTTCTAGATTGGGTTGACAAAAGATGTTAGGTTTAATGTGGTGACTTATAATGAATTAAGTGCTTTAATTAATGGATGAACGAGTATAGCAACAAACCTAAGGTTAGAGGCTCGAGAATATCAAACACTTATACTAGCTACTTTTATAGTGGCTAAAATGAGTAGGGATCACTCTATATTTATTATAAATTACTTAACTTTATACCATGCCTTTGTTGCAAAACATAAATGTGTGTGTTAGGCTTTTATGCCTTACTAAAATGAGACATAACTATTATCAATAGCTTAGAGATTGTGTAGCTTCTAGTTTTAGGATGAGTATGTTTCTATTTGATTGGTGTTTAAAAACTCACTCTCTATTTAAAAACTCCTTCTTGCTAATTTATATTCCTTTGCATTTTGTATAGTCAATACATTTGGTTGTACTTAGTTTGAGAACAGTTTAGTGCAAGTAAAATTACTTGTTTTCCATGGCCTAGAAAAAGAAAAAAAAAAGAATAGTTGTAATTCACTACTTATAGTTTAGTAATTTTGCTTTGTTTATTGTATTACTTGATACTATTTGTGTGTTTGAGAAGTTGATGTGAATAACCTAAATGTGATGAACACTATTAGTAAGTCAAAATGGGAAACATATTTTCTAACACTATAAGCAAAGGGAAATCTATGAAATTTAGCGAATGCACAACTATTAAAAAGAAAAACTAACTTTAAAGCCATAAAATGCTTGTGTAGAATATGCAACAATTCAAGCAATATAACCTATCCAAGTCTAATATGAAATATCCTAAAGAACAAATATACACTAAGATTAGAAGAAATTTGAATTATAATGTAAACAAAATCTAACCATCAAGTCATCTTCACTTGATCTAGAAGAGCTCATAGGTAATTCTCTTTGTCTTGAGCTCAAGAAAGTAAAAAATCGAATTTTGCATCACCTTTGGCAAAATTGTTCTAGAACTTAACATGCATTGGTTATTATTAAAAAAAAAAAAGAATGCTTCATATGATGTGGATAATGCCATGTCCCCAAATCTAAAGGGCTAGGATAACTTGCTACATGTACTAATTAAATAAGAGTTATTAATTTTAAACTCTTTCAGAACGTAAGAACTTTGTACAATGTTATTTTCTAAATTCATTTTTCATTTGAAAAAAGTTTGATTGTTTGGTCATTTGCTCGATGACTCTTGACTCCTTTTATAACTTGGGCATGTTATATCGTTAGGGCCTGTAGCCTAAAATCAAAGAGTCCAACAAAGTAATCTAAGATCCACCGGGTCCAAGACAATCCAAAAGAAGTTAAACTCCATAACAAATTAAAAAAAAAAAACCCAATCATCCTCCATGAGTCCTAAGCCCAACTCATCATTGCTTTAGTCAAGGTGGAGATCATCATCTAAAAAGCTAAAGTTAAGAAGTAGGTTGTAAGAAGTTAGTACACAACGGTCACATAAGCACATTTAATCCCATTCGCGTGCAGTCTTAATACTAATATGGCAAATTAAGTTCACTTAGAGCAAGAAGCGGAACTATGAAAAAGCAGTCTTTTATTGGTAACAAATTCATTTTCAAATATAATTAGGAGACTTTACCCAAGAAATGGATAAAAATATGTGGTGACCCCTACACCATCAAATCCTGCATGGTGTGACTACACTCTTAATAATAGAAAAGTTCCTTTGAAGGCTAAAGAGAGGGGGGATTTTTTTCATAAGGTTCATTTAATACCATAACAAATTGCATGAGTTAGTTTTGTTTCACAACTTTCATAAATTTTTCCAACAAATCACAGTTGCGACTCTTCAATCCTATAATTGCATTATGGAAAACTACAAAGACAGTTTAATTCATCCTTATATCTATTAAGCTTGTTAAATTAAATAGACACAATAATGTGCCCCTTGCTTTGGGTGATTACAATTTAATGTTGTGTTTAAAATTATAATGGTCCATTCATCTGGCTATATTTCATTTATCTCATTGAATTAAATAGCCCACATCTTACTATGTAATCACATACTATCCTTTTGTTTTGTACATTATGACAAATATCTACACCTTTAGAGCAAGATAATTCTATAAAGCCCTATTTTTGACTTTACCTCGGAAGGCCACTCTGGTTGGCACCAGCCATGATAATTTGTTCCACTAAACATGGAAATTTGCAATTACGATGCTATGATTATCCGAGCTAGATCTATAGAAGATCTATATTATAAAGTTATCTCGATATGTTAAATTACAGTTTGGAGGAGATAAAGAAAGAGAAGAGAAAATAAACTAAAAGCAAATCGGCCGAAAGCTGTAACTTAAATATTAGAAGTAGAACTAACTTAAAAGGTCTATGTACAAAGTTTAACTTTCTAATTGTCATTCTCACGCAATACAGGGTACTCGTATGGATTAAAATAAATAAGTATATACAAGTTACAATCAATTTTATGAAAAATGCATCGATTGGTTCCTATTATAATCGGTGGATAGTGATACAAGCTGGGTTTTTTTTTTTTCGAGTAAAATACAAAACTGATAAGATAAATCCTCATAAGGTTTCGATCTGAATTTTTAATACCTTACAAGGTATAGTTCAAATTCTGAGAAAAAGGACTTGTGTATCCCGTTAGTCCAACTTGCCATTATACTCACCCTTTTCCTCACCTAGATCAATTAGTTATTGCGGATATTTACTTTTTCTTTTTTCTTCACTAGAATACGACTTTGATATACTATTTTTTTTAATTAAATTATATTAACTTATTGATCGGATAGTAAAGCAATTATTAAGTTCTCGCAATGCTACCAGTTAGGGATTTGAGAGACGTATTAAAATACCCTATAAGACATTTGTTGAGTTCTGAACGTATGATATATCATCAAATTTAGGTTTAGATATTATGCTCCTAGAGTTATAGGCAAGGTTGATCAATTACTATATAACCAGCAAAAATATCAGAAGTAATAAGTGATGTAGTTGCAGAACCTAGATCTGACCAACCAAACGTCCAAACCTGTGAAAATGGAAGTTCCGGTCATTGATATGCCCAAAAAGGTGGACGTGGACATTAATACAGGACCTACCACAACTATATTTTTTACTCCACCGTCGTTACACTCGGTTGCCATTGATAATTATATAAAATGCTAACCTAATTATATCGATATGTAGGCATTTATTGTCTTAAATGGAAGACCATCTAGGTCCATTGTGATGATAGGATTGGCAGCTCATTTCGAATAACGTTGCCGGTTCAGAATGTCATTTTTTATTTATTTTTTTTCCTTTCCGGGGTTTTCCCCTTTCTAGACTACATTACATATTATATAATAAGTTGAAGGATGAAAGATTCAAATTTAGCCCACTTCATTTGTTTGAAATGATTTGAAATTATAAGATTTTAGGAAAAGATAGCACCATCTAAATTCGATTGTTTCTATTTAAATCATTCACCTTTTTAACTCAATTGCATCATTTTTTATTTCTTTTTTATTTGAACGTTCGTTTTTTTTTTTACCTTTTTTCTTAGGTTGTCATGATGTATATGATAGAATATCTATTTTAGTTATTTTAAAAAGGTAGATGATTCAAATAAAAAAAGTGAAAAGTAAAGATTCAGATAGAAAAATAGCATAATATGAACAACTGAAATTGAAAAGTTAAAATGTGAAAAATATAAATAGAAAAATAGCGGAAAATTAAGGGCTATTTTTGTACTTTTTGCTGACTTTGTATTATTTGGCATGTTATTGCATTACAAACTAAGTCTATTTAAAGCCTTTCTCCTCCATATCAACAATGCAAAAATGAAAATAACATTAGAAGCTCCAAACACTCCAATGTTCTATTTCGGTTTCTGGTTACCATATGATACGACTATTTTTGTACTTCCCGAATTGAACGCGACCTTTTCCTAAGGTGATCGAGATCGTTTTGAACAACCCATTAAATGTGATCTCCAATAGATCATTTTGAACAACCTGTTATAATCTCAAAACCTTAGTTACATGCTCATTGTCCTAAAATTATCCTAGAGTCTCTAACTGAAAATGGCACTTTCTCAAAACAGGTTTTCTTCTCTTCACGCCATTGCTCTCTTTAATATGGCTTCCTACTCGGCATTTGCACTACTCCTTAGTACTATAGTCCATGCTAGTATGTCCGAAAACCAAGATTTTTTGACTTCGGAAGCTGCTTCAGTTTCTGCCATTCTTGTGTTTGGAGACTCTTCAGTTGATTCAGGGAACAACAATTACTTGCAGACTACTTCCAAGGGAGATTATCCTCCATATGGCAAAGATTTCATTAACCATAGGCCAACGGGAAGGTTTTCTAATGGAAAAATCATTCCCGATTTTATTGGTAAGTTTAGCCAAATGCCTCCACCTTAATGTATCTTAACTTTTCACTAAATATTTGTTAAAACAAATGGATCAAATAAGATAGCCATATATTGGTCGTCTGCTTGAAGTGTTTAAATATGATTGGTGGAGACATTCTCAGGAACGTGAACTTAGGACAGTGAATACTCATTCCCTAGTTTACTGCCTAATAATTAAGCATGGTAATTTTGATTTACTCTCATTGAACTGCACCAGCTTCATACTTGGGGATTAAAGAGCTAGTGCCTCCATACTTGGATCCAACACTAAGCGCGAAGGAGCTGATGACTGGAGTGTGTTTTGCATCCGGTGGTACGGGATATGATCCTCTTACTGCAAGATTGCGAGTATGTGCGCTTCCCTTCTTTCTTTTTATTTATTTAAATTTATAATAAGAACGTGGCAATGGCCGAATCCTTAGAAGTATGCCAGTGTTTTCTTGGGTAAGAAGAAGTATGGCAGTGCTGAATGCATTACTCTGGTTAATTTTAAAAATCTGGATCCACCGGATATTACTCGAAGCAAACCACCAATCTAAGGTGGCAAGTTCTCTAATCATCAACAAACGTAGGGTACTGTACTGCCATCGCTTTTAAAAAGTACAGGTGGGGAACCCACCTTTTTTTTTTTTCCTTAATCTTTTGTTTCATTGTTAATTGAATAACAATAGATAAATCACATCTAAATACTAACAAGACTCTAACATTTAAAAGCATAAAACTTTTTTAAAAAAACTTAGCACAATCTTTAATACTTACACTTGATTCATCGAGATATATATATATATATATATATATAATAAGCAACATATAATACTTAATAAATCTTTTCTTTTAAAGAGACTTATGGAATATCCTATATAAAAAATATCAACACACCTCTAGAGCATGCTTAAAGATGTGTTTATCTATTTCAAGATTATTTTTCTCAATTGTGATTATAATGGGAAGGAGAATTTAGACTTAGTCTAGCTTATTGGAAGACCAATGTCATATCATTAAATTATAAAGGCTTTCAATGCTTAAAACATATTTATTTATTTTATTTGAAATGATCATAAAATACAGATGTTGGACACTAATATTAGAGTGTTGGAAATGCTAACTCACCATGCAATCTATTGAAACTACTTTAAAATATGTACCTTATATAATCAACATATTCCTAGATGTTATATGGAACCAGTAATTTTTTAATCAATTTTTTTAGTTAAAATGTCCCTAATACTTCATGTCCGATGTCATAATACCGTAATTCAAAGTTAATAGTGCTTTTAGATGTGGATCGTAACCCACACACACATATACCACAATACTGACTTATTTTAGAGATCTAAGATTGATTTGACTATGTGACCAAATATGACCAAAATAATGGATAATAAGATAGGCCAATTTATTAAATTTCCATTACGTTTATCAAAATATATTACATGTATTAATAATATTGTATAAGTCTAATTGATAGTACCTTGTATGTAATGAAGAATTCATAGAGACCTTAGAATTCTGAGCCTGTAACTTATAGAGTACGAATTTCATGTAGGTTCTAAAAATAAGTACAAGATGCAACCTTACAATTGGAACCTATCCTTCAACAAGAACCTACTTCATAAGTTTATTTATCCGGAAGATACCTGACAAATTGGATTTGATAGGATTCAAGGTCGATAATATTTCATTGCTTACCCCTATCACCACATTCGACTATCAATAGCCACTAGTTAAGACGAGTTTTTGAGATAGGAAAGCAATATTCAGCAATTGCAACAATCAAATAGCAAGGACTAAATATTCGGGAATCGTTTTTCACAAAACAATCAAACTTCTTATTGATTCTATCATAAATAAAGTTTCGGTTTTAAATTTTTGGAGTATATTAATATGAGGGCGGATATACATCTATATATACTATCATTTGATCATAGTTGTATAACTTTGACCCTTGTTATATAGCTTATAAACTTTCAAATATTGTAAAGGATGCTTTTAAAATTTGACTTGATTCAAATTCTGGAAATTACTTCCTTGAACTTTAAGTAATTTGGTAATACAAGAAGCATCTCTTAATAGGTTTGAAAGATGTTTCAGTTCCAAGATCTAAGTTAGGAGGATTATTTACCTTTTTCCTGCGTAACTATATCGATTCTGGTTCTTACTTGATAACACATTGCTTTGGCATTTCTAGAATGTGATCGCAATGCAAACTCAACTTCAGATTTTTCAAAATTACAAGACACGACTTGAGGTAGCAATTGGAAAAAATAGAACAGAAGACATAATCAAGAGGGCCGTATACGTGACAAGCTGTGGTAGTAACGATATGTTCTTTACCTATTTCAATCTCCCATTTCGAAGACGAACATACAGCACTGTTGAAATGTATCAGCATTTCATATTGCAAAATACAAAGGACTTCATACAGGTATGGATTTTATCTAAGGTTCCTCAATTTTATTTTATTTTTTAATTTTTTCATTAAAATATGCAATCTTCTCCACATCAAAAACATTACAACATAAAAAATCGAGTTAAAATCGGATTGTTGTTGCTCATTGTGTTTGGACTTTTTGAATCAACAGGGCCTTGTAGACCAGGGGGCACGACGACTTGTCATTGCAGGACTACCACCTCTAGGTTGTATTCCTGTGGCTATCAACCTTAGTTCGAAAAACCCTTTTTCTGAACGCAACTGCATTACGAATTACACATCAGCTGCTATTAATTACAATAAGATGCTACAGGCAGAAATAGACAAAACACAGAAGAGAATGGCAGCTATTGGTGTAGTCATTAAATATATTGACATATATACTCCTTTAACGAAGATGATCAAAGAACCAAGCAAGTATGGTAAGTTCACAGTTTTACCTCTTTTTTTTTTTTTTTTTTTCAAAGGTTCTTTGTGTTGTAAATTGCAATTTGAACTGACATATTGTGATAATTTGTTGGTAAGGCTGTCTAGTGCATCATCTAACTACTGAGATGATTATAATAGTTAATATAATAGAAATTTCAATAGTTGAATTATGCGTTAAATGATTGCATCGATAGAATTGTAGAAAAACACTTTCTTTTAATATGAAATAGTTCCATAAACTGACAATTTCCATGTTTTTAGTGTCTGCATCCCGCGAAGTAGTTCAAGGAAGAGTATATGATGAAAAGATTTTATATATCCTCCTTTGATTAAATCAAGTAAGGAACTCTTGAATTAATTAGATGAAGGGAAAACTTCATCCTGATATATTGCACTGAGAGAGCAATAAACATGTTCTATAGGCTATAAGAACTCTACAAGTTAAGTTAAATTAAAACTATCTTATTTTCTTCTTAAAGACGTTACCAAAAATTTTATTTTTACTTAATTTTTTTTCTTTAACTTCTGTATTTTTCGTCATTACTTCAATTTTGATTTGCTAGCTATATATATTTATATGTATGTATGTATCAATATATATTAGACTGGGTTAGACCATATTAAATTTTGAATGACTCAAATGGATGTTCTAAAAGTTGCATGACTAAAACAGAAAAGTAACAAAAATTGAAGACTAATTTTTGAGAGATGTGTTTTTTTTTTTTTCCTTTTTATAGAATTACCGAGCTTTTCTGTTTCTTATTTAATTTTCCTCCCTTCATCATAAGGTTTTGAAGATGTGAATAGTGGGTGCTGTGGAAGTGGTGCCTTCAGAGTATCGTTGTCATGTGATCCACATTCCTATGTATGTCCAGATGCAACCGAATATGTATTCTGGGATGCTATTCATCCTACAGAGCGAGCTTACTCCATAATTTTCAAAGATGTTTTGCCAGTGGTTAATGCTCTTGCTAAACGTTGGCATTAATTAGAAATATGATTTTCATTAGTTATATTCGATTTTTAGATTAGTTTAGAATGTATAAAAAGGTAATTGCTACATCTCTCAAATATGTATGTTTTTCTTTTCCTTGTAGAGCAAAAGCTCTTGGCATGGAAAAATAATAGGCTACTATGGTTTATGCCTTGTTCACACGACTTCACACTAAACTTCTGGGTTGGTAAATGTTATATTTAATTGAAATTTTGTATGCAAGCTTGAATCCCTCTGTTGTCTCATTTAACTGCCATCAAATTTTCATCCACTGCAACACATCAACTGAAAAATTAAATAAAAAACATGAAATACGTCATCACCATCATCATCATCAGGCACCATGTATATGATGTGAAATATGACCATGTTCAAATCATAATAAATATTCATGTGTAATAAATAAATTTGTAATATTAATGAAATTATGAGCATAGTCAACAGGTTCCATCTCATAGAACCGACAGTGAAAATGGACATAGAAAAACTCACGACAAGTTCATAAGAAAACACTTATCAAATAGACACAAATTACTAGCTATGTCCAATTGTCTTTTCATTATTATTTGGGTAATCAGTGGAGTTCTGCATTAATCACAAGAATCTATTCCCAGGGCAGTAAGCGTCATTATTAGTACTGTACATTGTTACTAGCCAAATGTGCTGCTGTGGTGTATTGCATGAGGATGAGGTATTAGGGAGATGAAGGGCAGAAAAATTTGTTAAGGAATCGTCCTAAGGAATCCTCCTCTTAGGATGATTGTATCTATATCTATCTACTTTCACCGCTATATTTTATATAGTACGTATGGTGATATTATATATATCACAACTCAAAGGGGCTAGTTGTGATCATGGCAGTCGCTATATACCATACAAAGGATTGTAGATTAAATTCTTTTACAATCGACAATCCTTTTGTATTATACACAAGGCCAAAGTTATTACTAACTATTAAAAGTGTACAAGCTTAAGCAATATCATTTCATGATAAATAATAATATAAAAATATAACACATAGTTTATTTGTATAAAAAATTACAGATGCAGAGTCTGAAATGTATCTTAAGTTAAACTAGAATAGCAAATACATATTCAAATCTAAACTATCAGAAGTACTCTTTGAACTCATCCTGCTCCTACACCGATCTCGTATAGAAAACTAACTTCGAGCATATAACGGCTCGACTCTACGAATAAGTTGGCCTATAAGAGAAGACTATAAGGGTATAAACTTACTAGCTTAGTGAGATATTTTCCCTCAACCATACTGTAAGCCCCACAACTAAGCAATCCGAGGTTTCGATGGGTTGAAAGATCCGATCGAGCCTAAATTATAAAGTAAACCTAGAAATATTGGTAAACCGATCCCGTAAGTTTGAATTTAAGAAAATAAGCAATAAAATAAAAGAATATAAAAATTTCAAATTTTAAGTGTATAACTCATTATTTATTAAAAATGCGTAAAATGTATTCCAATAATTAACGAATCGCTAGAAATAAATTATATGTATACTAAAAATCATAAAATAACCTAAATAATATTTAGGAATATTTATTTGTACTATATATGATTTTACATGTAGGTAGAAATACGCGTAATTACTTAAAATACGCGTAATGTGCCAAAATAATACTAAATAATTAAAGAAAATTCATAATTAATTAGGGAAAATAAAGAAAAATCAAGAAAAATAAGGAATGATCCAGAATTGGGTCGTGGCAGCAGGGAAAAAATGGAAAAAAATCGGCCAATTAAATTAAGACAACACAAAAGCCAAAAATTAAGGGATAAGGCACTTGTCTTGTCCAATTTAATGCACAATAAATTCCCTAAACGTCTATAAATAAGAAAAAAATTCAGAGAACTCCTTTGGACAGTTAGGGATTTGAGAAAAATAGAGAGACTCGAAAATTGAGAGAAAAACCAAGAAAAAAAAAAGAGAAGGAAAATTGTGCAGTTAGGGCTACAAAGGAGAACCCAGACCCGACGGGCAGCTAGGAGTGGACAGCCACCACCACCACACGGTGGTGGCAACGCCTAGGTGGGCCGACACACCCAGGTGGGCCGACACACCCAGGTGGACCGACACACCCATGGCCACCGAAGGTGGCTGGAGCCACCCAAATCGGTGAGTTCGATTTCTAGCCCGATTTTGTGTAATTTTGTAAAAATAATAAATATTATTATAAAATTATGAAATTTGTTATTATGAAATATTTTTTATGTAGTTTTTAGGAAAAATATTATTTTGACGAAAATATGTCTCTTGATATAGGGTGTTTAAGAAATTGTGCAAAACCGAGCATGTTTCGGTTTAGAAATAAATGACCTTAGGAGTGTAGTTTCAAGCTCAAAATTTTTGTGTAGATTACTTAGATGATATAGAATAGTGCTATGAAGCTCGTTTTCAAAAATTAATTTTATAAATTTTTAGATAATCTTTAGGCATTAAAATGAGGCATTAAAATGAGGCATAAAATGAGTCATTTAGGGTTAATTAAGTAATTAAATGATTAATTACTGATTTAGTGAATAATTCTATGTTTTAGGATGTTGAAATCTGATGGAGAATGATACTTGTAGCATTTAGGGTGTTAGATGTAATTATTAGGTTAATTATGTAGTAAATAAGTAATATGGAAAAATAGTACATTTTAAATTAATTTTGTAAATTAGGGTAATTAGGAGTAAAATTTGATTTAGGATGAATTTAGACATTTTGAAATGATAATTGATGTTTAGAGATGATAATTAGAGTGATATAAATATTAGAAGTGTAATATATAAATAAAAGGTAATAATACATAATAGGTAATTATTGGAAATATAATAAATAAGAAATATTATAATAAAAATTGATATTGTGATAATAATAAAAATGTACAATAAATCTAATATGAAATTTGAATTTATGTAATTACATGAAAAATATAAAAATTTCTCACATTAGGAGTAAATTCGGTACACTAATAAGGATATAAGTGTACCGGGTGAAATAAAATACTGACTAGAGGTAATGATGGTATTTAGGAGATGGGGAAATAATGTGATTAATTTCACATTATGGGTTGAAACGAATTTCTAGGATTAGAATATAAAACGCTACTTAGAAAATCGAACTAGAACCTAATTTAGAAATCGATGCAAAAACCGAACCCGAACCTGATCCTAAACCTAGAATAATTGTAAAAGACTTAAGACCTCGATAATTAGGTATCTTAAACCCTAAATAAAACATAACAATAAGCCTTATAGGATAAAACGAACCTATAATAGTTATATGAAAAACTGAAACACGTTTGTGTTATAGGAATGATCGGCGATGACCTGAGCAAATCAGACCTCGAGTAAGTGAGCGAGGAGTCGAGGTAAGTTGGGATTAATATGATGCTGTATTTTGGAGGCTTAAGATTATGCTTGGTTGTGCTTGTTAGATAGTTGGATGTGTGCATGTACTTGATTATGGGTGATGCTATGATTCTGTTTGTTGCTCTAGTATGTATTGTATGATTTGCATGAAATGATTGAATACCCTAAACTGGACTTAAGCAAATATTTGACCGGTAATCATAATTAGACATGCATGGCAACCCGTTAGGGGAACTTAGGACTCTCCGGCTAAATACCGACCCCTTCGAAAGGGATAGCACATGATTGCAAAATGGTCCCTTCTTTATCCTCAGTCAACTAAGTGATAGGAGAGGAGGTCGCGGCGAGGGTGAAGACAGTGGTTCGAAGGTAGTCGCGGGAGGAGCAAGGTCTTCATTACACAAGCCTGGGTTTGGTCGTGAGCTATTGCATTAACGGTAACTCCTCAACCCAGATTAGAGCGGGCGTAATTTCTCTAATCTCACGACCGGCTGGACAACGTCGTGCGATGGCATTTGCTTACACATGCATGGCACCTAATAAGTGATTAAAAACCTTGTTGTGTGTATGGTATAGTTTTAAGTCCTCCGTCCTAACTTACTGAGCTGTGGTTGCTCACATCCCTATAGACGTCGTACAGGTGCTGGCTAAGAAGCAGCAACAACTACTCTGAAGCTAGCAACTGCTGGATCTTGGGGAGTGAGGAAAAACATTGAAGAATCAACACATATGTTATTACTTTTCATTTCTGAATTATATATAACTTTTCTCACTTTCTTAGGTAAATGAATTATTTAAATTACAAACTGTTTACTTCAAAGCAGGTTAGTCATGGACGCCTTGTGTAGATCAGGTCTAAAATAGCAGTTGTAAGGCCAACTTTTATTTTAGGATGGTTTACACAGCGGGGCTGTTACGACTCTGCCGCTTCGGAACGTGACACATACATCAATCAAGTTTATGCAACAGTTAGTTCAACCGTATAAATGCATGAACAAGCAGTATGCCAAACAAATACATGCAGGTGACTAGGTACTGCATGCAACTCAGATTTAACGTCCTTCGAAGTCAGAGTTGGAGATTTATCGATACAGTTAGATCTGGGTATCATATTATAACTTATTTCATAACGAAACTCTGCGTTTCGTATTTCAAATGTAATGGTACATCCATTACTAATCTTATCAAAATAAATTCTACATATGATTATGAGTAGGTTCACGTGGCTCTCACTCACCCTTAAACGAAGGTCTCTGGACTCAACCTATAGCTAGGCGTTTAGCGCCTACAATGCTTAGTTATCCTACGGGCAAGGGAAAGGTCATATCGCACGTGTGCATCGTACGAAATCAATAATCAACCCACCTATGGCCTCTCATTACCTCCATGTAATGTAACTGTCCGGAATTAGTTATGCAGTACATGATTTATGCATGATCTAAGTTAACTTTTCTAGTCAAATAAAAAGTTAAGTTATATTTAATTAGTGATCATTATAAGTCACAAACAATCAGTCTGTTGAATCTACTATGCAACAAACATTATATTATTGAAATTTAAAGTAGATTCACCATTAACAATATTTATTATGTACAAGTATAACCTAACCCCATATACATTTATTTATAAATTATAATTTAAATTCACTATTTATACGCACAAACAAGTATGGAATTATAAGGAAAAACTCACTCAGTCATGGCTAGCTCAAGGGTCGTAGTAGTCTGTGGGCAGCTCAGGGTCGATATCGAGATCACTTGAGAATAAGAGAAATTTGTAAGTTTAGGAATTTAAAGCTAACTAATGTTGTAATTTATAAAGTCTTCTTTGCTTAGTTATGTGAAATTGTCGATTTAAGCTTTTTATCGAATCATGTGTAACTTTTTTGTTTTAACTCGGATAGTTGTGAACTTATAGTCCATTTTGATCGTTTTCGAGCGTATTTTCTCGTAATCAGGTTCGTTTTGGATGTTGTGACTCATAGCGTAAATTGTGATATAAAAATATCACAAAAATTATTATTTAAGTTTAAAAATTATAAAATATTGATATTCACTTTTTCTTAGCACATTTATGATTTAATAATTATTTAAATCATATAGTTGATATTTTTATTATTTTGATTGTATTTTTCTATTTTTGAGATTTTAACTTTATTATGATTATTATCATTATTATTACCTTCATTATTTTTCCTATTTCTCATTTTCTTATTTATTATCTCTCTTATGTACTTCATGATTATACCTATATATATATATATTAATATATATCTTATAGTTTATTTTATTGAAAAATCTTAAATTACGGTATCATATATATATATATACATATATACCTTACATATGTATGGATTTAGTAAATATATTATATTTGCTAATACATATTCGATATACCACTTCTATATATATATATTACATTATACGTATTATATATGTATATGTATTTATTTAAAACATATTCTTATATATATAATCATGTATTTATATATTTGTATTCATTTATATATGTCTTACTTGTGTACTTACCTATAAATACATACATATATATATTCGGCATATATATATACTTATATAGTATTTATCATAAAATATGTATATTATACACTACATATATATTATGCCATATATTACAATACTTATACTCTATATTATATATATATATATATTTATATATCACATATTACTACTTATGGAAGTATGCTAATATATTTATATATTATATGATTATATATGTATATATATACTAAAGTAATTATACTAGGATATACATATATATATATATTTTCAGTACAAAACATACATATGTACTATAGTTATTTATAAAATGCATAATACTCATTATATGTATTCTTAAAAAAAAATATACATAACACATCTACTTATGTATAATATACCTATGTATATACATGTATACATATCTAATCTTATACATACATACACTACTCAATTTATATATTAGTGTACATATACATGTATTAACAAGAGTATATTTATAAGAAAATACTATATAAATACATATATATATATACTAAATAATATACATCTACATAAAAACAAATTCTTACCTATTTCTTTTAATTTCTTTCTTTTCTTTTCTTCTTCTTTCCTTCCTTCTTCCTCTTCTTCTTTTCTTTTTATTTTCTTCTAGTCTTCACGTTTTGTTGCTTCCAGTTTTTTTTTCTTCTCTTTTCCTCTCGGTTTTATTTGTACCGAATGTTTCCAGATTTTTCCTTTTTATTCACGGTTGCATTAGCTTAAATTATAAGCTACGATCTTTGCTAATCATTTCAAGATTTTTGCTTACTTATTTATCCAACACTTGCCATTATAATTAGTTACATGGGCTGCTGGTTGGAGTTTTATTTTTTTCTTGATTTTGGTTACATTTGTGTAGGACGTAAGCTTGAATTGGAAATGGAAAGAAGGAAAAAGATAAATTGGAAATAAAAGAGAAGGAAAATGAAAATTATTAATAAATATATATAATTTTTCTAATCATATAAATTATAACGATTCTCCTCGTAAATTAATTTTCAAATTTTTGTGAAATTTTATCAATTTAATTGGTACTCGTTACAATTATAATTTTTATAAGTTATTGTAGCGATTTCATTAAAATTTTGTGCGAATAGGCGATTTAGTCGAAAATTACATTCGATTATGATTTTATCACTGTTGTATAATATTTAACTATTTTATAGATTTATATTTATGATTTTAGGGTTTTGAGCAATTTCGGGTTAAATTTTGATTAATGGTGCATAAACTAATTTTAGGGTTTTAGTAAGCGATTTAGGCTTCGATTAATTCCTAAGGTTTTGTTATCGGTGTTATATTTGATTTATTAGACTTCATAATCTTTTATTGTTATTAGCCTTATCGACTTATTGTACAATTTAGAACACTCAGATTTAAGTTAAGGTTTAACTACTGTTTTTCCTAGGGTTTATAGTATACGTACATAACATCATACTCCTCTTGCCAATGATTCTGTGTAGCTTTATCACGATCAAAAGAAAATTGTACAAAGGCTTCTAATTCTGCGAAGAGGCTTGCTCTTAAGAAAGTGCAATATGGATTTAGCAAGCTAATCTTGCAAATAGCGATTAGTCATGTTTTTATAGTCTTGCGAATTAAACATAATTCATGATCACACGATTTATTATTGACTGTTATTTGAATCATATTAAGAGGGTTGGTAATCATAGGTGAAGAATTGAAGAAACAGGAAAATGAAGACATACCATTAGTGTAATTTGTTTATTTGACATGTTCCCTATAAGCTTTCGACGATTGGAAATTATAATGAAGTTTATTTGCTTACATTATCTTATACTAATTGTATCATTCATGTTGCTTTTTAAGCTTAATTCAAATTAGTTATTTGGTAGGTTAACTTTAACCCCAATGAGATATCCACTTACTGTTTGGTTAATAAAAGGAATCTTTTCGACATTAGATATTATGTTGAAAGAAAAAAATTATGTTGCTATAAGGGGAGCTGAAATAAACTATCAATACATTATAAGTTCGGATATATTTGTAGCATGCAATAATAATCGGAAGTAAATTTAAAAGGTACATGGTGAAAATGTACTGCATTGATAAATGTATCAATTTTATGGGTATCTAAACTGATACAAGAGAAAGATGGTTGGTACAACATAAATGTAAAAAAGCTACAAAAGCAGCTTATATGTGCATGAGCACAGAAAAACCATGGGTTAACCCAACACGACCTAGTGCGTAGTGTAATATTATGGTTAAAAGGTATAATTACTAATACATTTTGTTTGTATCTCACACATTTTTTCATATATATTAGGTAATTTTATACATATATTATAGCAACATTATGAGAACCATATTGGTCTTTAACCTAGATAAGGACAAGTGTTAAGGGTTGAGGGGTTCAACTTAGGCCAATCTAAGTCAAATTGGGATTAATGAGCTTATTAAATGGTGTTCACATATTAATTATAAACAAAAATAAATATTACATATCATATAACATTAAATTTTTTCATGGATTTTAAAGATACAGGCATTGGCATATGTAAAGGAGAGGATTTTTCATAAGATACAAGGATGGAAAGGTTGGTTATAAGGAGTTCAAGATAAAGATTGTAGCATATACCATTTTGACCTACTCTGTGAGCATATTTAGTTTCTCAAAGAAATGGTGTATGGAAGTTGATAGCTTAATATCTAATTTTTGGTGGAGTGAAAGCAACAATGGTGATAAGATACATTGGAAGAGTGATCGCATTTGGCTAAGGAAAAAGAAATGGGTGGACTAAGATTTAGAGAACTTACATCTTTTAATCTTGCTTTATTGGGGAAATTGGCTTGGAAGATTTGAGAGAATTTGGATACTTTGTGGGTTAGATTAGTTAAGGATATTTATTTTCTAAATAATGATTGCTTTATAGGGGGAGACGTGCACCCTAAGTGTGGCATAACATTTTATAAGGTAAGGATGCAATTTCTAAGGACATTATTTGGTGTATTAGTGATGATAGATCTATGAATTATTTGAAAGACCCTTGGATTCCATCTTTACTTGGATTTGAAGTTAACTCCTTGGAGTTTAGAACTACATATGGAGAACATCAAAGTGCATGAAGTCATTGATGTACCCAATGGTAGCTAGAATTTTGATTTGGTTGAAGGAAGTTTGTCTAAGTTGGAGAGGCAAGCAATTCTACAAATTCCTATTGCTAATACACTCCACTATGATAGGTTAGTATGGTCAAGAGAGCAAACAGGCTACTGTACAGTAAAGAGTTATTATCATGGTTCATAAGTTAATAAAGAGGGCCAACAGAGTAGTTCATCCCATCCTCACATGATATCAATAGAAGAAATTGAAAAATCATTCGCCATCTTGATTTGTCAACCAAAATATAACACCTTTTGTGGAGATTGTGTTTTAATGCCTTAGCCACTATAATTCATAGCGTGATTTTTGTAATATGATGAAACTCCTTAGCATTGTTTTCAATGTATTCGTGCTTAGTTTGTGTAATTTGGGGTACTCAATCTTATAATTGAAGATCTTGATTATCTCCTAGTTCAACATTTGGATAGAAGACATGATACAACACCATGATCATATTAGTTCAAGTTTAAAGGGGCTTTTAGATTAGGCAACTGTAGTCATTTGGGATATAAGGAGATACAAAAATCATTGTATTTTTAGTAATAAACACCTAAAATTGAGTGAAGTAACAACAACCATCATTAAAGAATTAGCAACTATGGGCTTTGTTAGAGAAAAATAGGACCATAGACCATGATTCCTACTTGACACAATTTTCAATAGTAGGCAAATGATATCAGGATCATTACAGTTTAATAGTATCACTATTAGTTTCTTATTAAGACAGACTAGGATTAGAATTCTTCCTCCCTATAATTGGTCCAAAAAAAAAAAAAAAACAATGGGCAGATGATAGAAATTATGGACACATCCTCTAAGTAACACTCTAAAAATTAGTTGTGATGCATCTATGGATGTGCAAGAAGGCAAAGAAGGAGTAGGATCGGTTTTTAGAGACTTGATTGGATCTTTGCTTCAGGCACAATAGTATTCACATAGCAACTTGTGATAGCGACATCGACGAAGTATGTTCAATCAGAGAAGGTTTGCTAAATAGCTCATGACAAGGGATGGCAAAATATTTAGATTGATTTAGATTCATTGAAGGTAGTGAAATAAATTTTAGCACCTTTCATTGTATCTTGGAAGACTGTGAGAATGGTGGGAATTATCTAAGATATCTAGAGGTTAAAATCTATTTTTCATAGTTTTATTTCTTTTATTTATTGTGAAGTAAATACATATGCACATTGAATTGCTATCAAGTTAAATTTAGGATGAGCTATAGTTTTTGGATATCTCTCCCCTCATCCAATTGAGTTGTCTTTTATTTATTGATTGTAAGAGACCATTAGATGTTTATGAATGAATTATTTTTGTGTTTCGCAAAAAGGGAAGAAAAAAAAAAAACTCCATTATCCCTGTTAGTCTAAACATAAAAAGGAAATAATAAGGAATAAAATAAATGTGAATAATTTTAGGATTTTTTTTCTTTAATAAAGTAATTACTTAGTTAATATTTGAATTTAAAAACACATATTACAAGAATAATGGAATCATTTCTAATTTTCCATTATTTCGTCTTCATCACTTTCATCATCTTAAAAAGAAATATGGAAGTGCAGGGTCACATCATTTATTATAAAAGCGATGTAGCAGTCATCGTTGAGGGTATTTCTTTGCTCTTTTTTATTTTGTTTCCTGCAAAATGAAAACAGCCTTGCTGAAAAACTTCAAGACGACATCGAGTCTTCCAGATTACTTTAGTCGAAAACTTTGAATACATACACAGATAGGATTAACGTTCAAGTAACGACCACCTTAATGAAGTAGAAGAGCTCGAAAAAATCCTCCATATTTGAACCAAACTCTGTTGCTTGTACATGTACGGCAACATGTTCTAGATCCGAATATGCATAAGAAGGTCTCAAGTAACATCTCCTTGTATGAGTATTGTGTAAAAGAAAAATCATAAATCGATCACAAGATAATTATATTGCAAGCATAAATTATTATTCTCTTCAAGCATTGCGTTGCATGTACCAAAATTCTGGGCGTTTAAGTAATTTACTTCTCGCCTTTTCACTAGATCAGAGCTTACAGTAGGAAAATTTCTTCTGTACTCCAAAGAAGTTGGCGTCCTTTCTAGTGGTGCTTTACCTCTTGCTAATAACAAAGCTGTTTTCTCCTTTTTGCATTGGCGTTATTGACGGAAAATCCTCATATGGAGTTTGGCTTAGTTAAAAAATATCTTTCATTTTGGCAAAGTTCACAAATATGCTCGAGGCAGAGGTTTTGTCTCTTTGATGATTCGAGTCGTCCCACATTGTTTTCTTTTCTTTTTTTATTTTTTGGGGAAAAAAGTACACTTTGAATAGCAAAGGTATTGTCTCTTTGATGATTCAAGTTGTCCCACATTCCTTGCCAAAAAAAAAAAAAAAAAAACGTTCTCCCGCATCGTTTTTTTCCTTTTTATTATTTATTTATTTTTTTAAGGAAAAAAATACAATTTGAATTCTCAACATTCATTTAATCTTCAACCTTTTTCTTATTCTATTTAACTTTTCAATATTTTTAAAATCTATATAAGTAAGATTTTTATTAAAATAATTTTTTCCGCTCATCTTAAACATATGTTAGCTAGTCATTAGTCTTAATATATTTGGGCAATATGGTAGGTATCCACACAAGTTTTCCCAACCATTTTTAAAATTTTTTAATTATTTTTATGTAATCTTTTTTTTATATTATTATATAATTTGAATAATATTGTAAATATTACCCGACTTATAATTGAAAGTTTAAATTTACTACCTAAACTTTTAGCTTATCGTAAAACATTTTCATATTATCATTATTATCTATTTTACATACATATGCAACATGTATATCATTTTGATTGGTGATTGGAATAACTAGGAATAATGATGACATGAAAAGTGTTAATTATGTACTAAATTTGATAACTAAAATATTTAGAAAGTAAATTGAACTTTTAGCTAAAGTTTATGTAATCTTAGCAACATTATCCCTATATAAGTAAATATATTGAATGTTATTTTTTATTATAACATTTAATTTGACATATTTAAAATTATAGTTTCATTAAATTAATTAGCATGGATCAATTTGAAGCTGAAATGTACCTCGAATTAATGAATAATTTAATATAATAGAATTCCTACTTTTGTAAAGTTTTAAAAGCGTTAAAGATTCAAATGGAAGGAAAAAAGGATTTAGGACTCCAGTGGAAAGCTAGTGAACCTCAAGGACTAAAAATGTATTTTTATTTTTCTACTTTTAAAGTTTAAACGTGGAGTTACTTAGGTTAAGCTTTCCAACAGTAGTCGTCATATACGGCGCATGCGACTCATGTTAGTGGGCTTGCTATAGTGTTGAGGCCCAAATCAGTATGAAGCTTTCATTTATGTAATATGATTCGTCTGGGCTGTCCAGGCTGTTATCAGACCTGACAGCTTGTCCAATGGTTCTTTATGAAGGACGAGCTTGCTTCCTTGGCTGATTCCGGTAGAACCAGATTGAATTGGTTGGACCTCTCCAGGTTTAACTACAATATGTTATAGCGTTTAAAACATTTTGTCTTAAGATTAAGATAAAATCATCAATTTTCTTATATCTGTTTAGCAATATTATACCTATGGTCTAGAGCTTAACTAGTCATGTAATGGGAATATATATACACATGCAAGCTTACAATTTGAAAGGCATACTTTCTCCACTCACCATCATTAATGACTAATGAGTTTCTGTACCCTTCACAGCAATGAAAATCTTAATTCTCTCATTCTTCATAAATATCATAAGTTTTATTATGTAAATAGTTATATTACAAATGGCATCATTACATTTGTCTAATGATTTTGTAGCATTTTATGTAAGTTTGTTATACATATTCGTATCGCCTCAAGCTAGGAAGTTACTGTATTCACCATACATATAGCATATAAGCACATTATATTTTATATTTAAAAACTATAATATACATATTATTTGTGCAAATTTTAGATTATATATTACATAATAATTAATTTAACATAACAATGTAATACTTCGAGTAAGGAGAAATTAATAACCAATTTAACAAATATTAATGTATCAATTTCAACCACTTACCTAAAAGTTCTAATTAGTATTAATATATTATTATTATTTGGCCACTACTCAATATTTTCACAGTTCATTGAAGACTCCATTAGTCTATTAACATAGGGTAATATAATCTCTTTCTTAAATATATAACATCTTTGTTATAAGATCTTACAATTTGATTTAAATTTTTTCCCTTTTTAATCGTTCATGCATGGGTACATACTAGTAAAGATTTGACTCTAGTATGATTTATAATATCTAAAACAAAAGTAGTTAGTAATAAGTTAATAAACACTAATGTAACCATTTTAATCATTTAATTAAAAAATTTCTAATTATTATTGGCATATTATTATTTACTAAATGACCACTGCCCAACCACTCCCACATTCTTTATGGAACTTCATTTGTATTCTATTCACGCGGAGAGTTTTACTAACATTATGCATAATATGACAGATACGATAATGCATAAGATACGAAATATATGATACTCTGTGCCTCCACTGATCAACTAGCGCATCAACGTTCTTTCTGAACATGGCGAAGACCAGCATTATGAAGATAGTAAAAAGGTTTCATATCGTAGAAGCAGCGGCGAAACTTGTCATAGAAGACCTCATGGCAAATTTTTAAGAAAATACTTATCAATATATTTCGACATTGAATGTACACATAGCATCACGCTTCGAAAGGCGTGCACTAAAGAAAGTACGATATAAATTTAGCGAGGTAACTTATCAGTTGCAAACTCTCACTTTTGTAGCCATATGAATAAAACCCATATCATGATCCCATATCATGATCGCTCATTTATAATTAGAAATGCAATCAAGATCAACTCTGAATAGATTTTATAAAACTCTAATTTGTTTTTTTAGGGTTTAGTGTTTTCCAAAACTTTATAAAATCTTATAATTTTTTTCTTTTATTACTAAAATTCATTCTTAAAATCATTATGGGTCCATCTGATACTGGTTACATAAAATATTTAACTTTACTTTTGTTTTTTTTTTTAAAACTCTTGTTAATATATTCTTAAAAGAATTTTATAAACAAATGTGTGGTGTACTTATTAATCTTCTTAAAAAAGACATATAATAAAATCAATATAATAATTTATTATTTTTTATTAGATCGAGTTTTTCATCGGCTTTTTCTGTAATATTAAAACCCAACCTCAAACACTATAAAGTATTTATTGGATTAAGTGGGTCACGTAACCTACTACAATATGTTCGATAGCATCCCTCCATAATTAGCCATTATATGAAAAATCATATTTAGAGGATTGCTTATAAAGATATCCATTTATTGTTTGGTCGATAGAATAAATTTTTTGACATAAGGTATTATGCAAAAAATCCAAATTAAAAAAGTAAACGTGTCACAACAAGGGGAGTTGGCACACGATATTACAAAGGGTTAAATTCGAAATCAACTTTTAAGCCTAGTAATTAAATTGATTTGACCTTTTAAATTATGATGATAGGGTACATAGAGTTAAGACCATAATACAAGATGTTCAAGGATGATTTAGTATGATGGGCTTCGAGTAAGGCTCACTGGATTGAACTATAGGTACTAACCATTTTCAATTTCCCTTACGCTCTAAATAAAGTCTTTACTGGGCCTAGATTTGAAGAGGGACCCATTCAAAATCCATTGAGGAAGAGGCTAACGTTAGCCATTAATCATCATCTTGATATGACGGATGATATTAGTGACTGATGTCTATAAATATCTTACCCCTCCCTCATTTGGACATAAGAGAGAATTTTCCATAAATGTTGTTTTATTGTCGAATTCTTTTAAAAGATCAAACACTTATTTATTCCTAGAAAATCGTAGAATTTGATACATCTATGCTACTCCACTTATGTTGAGTGTTAGAGCCTATTAAGATTGTCCTTTCTACTACTTCTCTCTTAATCATTCAATACATATTATGTAAGTTATTCCCCTCAATCATGTATAATGTAACTTATATGCAAAATGCATGTGATTGTTACATTTGAACTCCTACACTTGTAACTACTAATACACTATTAGTTAGAATATTTTTACGGAAAAATTGGAAATGAATTCAAAAAATACATTATGAAAAATGTTTTACCACATTGCAACAAAAGTATCAATTTGACGGTATAAATACTGACATGAGAGAACGATGGTTTTATAGCATGAGTGTGAAAATGGTAAAAAAAAAGAAAAAAAAAACCTTATTCATGCATGGAGATGCTAATGGATTGGCCCAATACAATCTAATAGTTAGCTACATCATTTTTAGCATAACTATTGGATGCATTTGTAGGGTCATACATACAGTACCATGATGGATAAGAACGAAAGGAAAATAAAAGGGGATTAATAAATTCAGATAGCTATTAATTGGATATGATACACTAATTGATCATACTTGGCCTAATCGAACATTCAATATAATGCATGAATGTCTAACTACGGTCATTCACTATTATTCATTACTAAAGAGAATAGATAAGAGTTAAAGGGGTAAAGAGAGAACACTAAGGTTGCTTTGTCAAGGAAACTTGTAATTTCAATGATGAAGTTTATGATATTTGCATATAAGTAGTTGAGGTATTTATATGACCTCTATTAAGGTTACTCTCTAATTATAGAAAAGAAAAAAGTGGATAATGTAAGAAAGATTCCTAATACATGCCTAAAAGGGGTAAACATGACAAACAATATTCTTTATGAAAAGGAAAAAGAATATTTCTAGAATATTGTGCCAGAAGATACATGTTAGTAGGTGACTGGTGATCTATACAAAGGTTGGTCTTGTTAATGCGAAGTTTAAGGTAGCTTTGCAGTTATAAAAATAAACTTAAGAGGCATCGAGAGAGGGTTTGAGAACTAGGCCAACTTGATTAAGTTTAGGTTAGAGCTTAAACACTTAAGTATATTTATATCCTACTCAAGCCAGGTATCTCAACTTAGATAAGGGTCTGATGCTGCTTGGCTTGGGAGCTACCTAACGAACTGCTGACCAATGGTCCAATTACTGGCGTATGGCTCTAAGGACTTCAATCTCTCACTTGACGAATTCTTTCTTAGCAACCTATTGATGAAGAGAAAGTTTACGTCAAAGGAATGTAGCTAAACTCTTTAAGCTCCCTGAATTGTCATACGTTGATCTATATACTTGGTAGTGATGATGCCGACAATTTCCTTGCTGAGGACCTTGTGTCAAGTAATTTGACTAACCATTGCTGAGAAGTTTTTGCCAAGTGACGAGAGATTCACTTAAACGACCAAATAGTCCTTTTCTCTTGGCAGCCTCATATAACTTATATTTTAATATTAAATATTCTGTTCTTGAGAAACAACTCTCTCAAAATCCATTTTTCATACACTCTTATCTGATCTTATCGAGTTGCTTATGATTAGTAGCCAGTGGACCTTAACATCAACTTATACATCATATCAAGTGAGGTGTTAAGTCGTGTTGTGTTCGTTGGTTAGTCACATCTTTCGAGCAGCTTTATGTCAGTTACTCTTGTTCTTTTATGGACCATAACTCTCTAATTTTCTTTGATATTTTAAAGGACCCCTTTTTAGTTAGACTTGCCACGGTAAGTCATAGTAATAATTGAGCTTCTAGGCACAACATATATTCCTGGTATCATATCTTAAGGTTGAGGTTGAGACTGAGAGCTATATAGTAATAGTCAGTTTGTTGTTTGAGATACTGTGTGTATTGTAGCCACTCGTATAAAGTGTAGTTACCGAAATTTTGTGTTGGGAATGTTGAACCCTAGTGTATAAGGAGAGATTCATGATGTTGAAAGTGATACTGATGGTTGTAGTCAAGTTACCCAACAAACACCACGTATTACTAATGAGCAAATATAAGATCTTGCTACTATTATGGCCAATTTAGCTGTTTTAGTAAATAGGGTCTTAGAGAATGGACCGCACAAGGGAATTGTTGAGTAGGGTTAAGAAATGAGAGATATGTTGGGGAGGCAGATGAACGAGCGAGCTCCAGAAGCTTTTCTAATGAACCACGTACTACTGTGACGTGTCGACAGAGTTGTGAGGAGAAGGTTAAGGTTGGGATAAAGTGGAAGAGTACGAAGAAGAAGAAGACTGGTATATTGGGATTGATGAGCGCGAGTTCAGAGCGCTAAGAGGTGCCGAACATTTTAAGGTATAGATTTTGAACTTCAATATGTTTGGTAGTGCTAATGATTACCTAGACTGAGAAAAGAAAGATCGAAAAGATATTAGACTTTTATGATTATGAAGATGTTGTATGCACTAGAGTGGTCGCATTATAATTTTTTGGATATGTGACAATGTGGTAAAGAAGATACAGAATGTTCGCTTGCGGAGTTGATGTGAGGTCTAAATATGGAAAGAGATGAAGAGAGTTTTGAGAAGTAGGTTCGTTCCCGAACACTATGAACATGACACTTTCCAATGACTCCAAGACTTGAGGCAAGATAACAGATTTGTATACGACTATGTCCAAGAGTTTCAGTTGCTCATGATACCATGTGATGTTGACGAGCCTGAGGCCCGGACTATAGCACGATTCATCTTGGGACTCTAAGTAGAGATTGGCAACATTGTAGAACTATAGAGCCTCATAACTCTGGATGAAATCATCTGTGTAGCCTAGAAAGTTGAAAGGCAACAATGGAATCAGGCTAGCCAAATGCCGAGTAACCAAACACTAATGTCAAATAGAAATGACCTATAGAGTAGACCAGGGAATGATAGGGTTTCAAACAATTCCGAGGTGGAAAGCCAAGGTCACGTACAGAGCCAACCATAAGAGGTCAAGGTAAGAGCAAGATCTAGGAACCTGAGATTTGAAGAGACCAAGGTCAAAGTTTAGAGAGGAAAACCCAAGAAATCAAATGTTTTAAATGCCTTGGCTATGGATATGTGGTTAGTCAACGTTCGAATCGCTGAGTCAGGACCATAAAAAGAGACAAGCTTAGTTTGAAGTGAAAAGTGCGAGGGAAGTAGAGGAAGAAGTGGCAACCGATCGGATGCTGGAAGAATTTGAGGAAGATCAAGAGGTTAAGATACCCCCTGAGGGTGGAGCCGAGTATTGCTTTGTTGTTCGACGATCTCTCAGTACTTTTGCGGCTAATGAGAATGAACAAAGAGAAAACCTCTTTCATATGAATTGCTGGGTGAATAGTAAGTTATGCGCTGTGATCATTAATTGAGGAAGCTGTACCAATGTCATCGCAAAAGGGGTAGTTAAGTCCATGAAATTGCCAACTTTCCTACACCCCAAGCTGTACAAGATTCACTAATTGAACAAGAAAGGGGGATTACATGTTTCCGAGCAAGTCAGAGTGCCGATTACTATTAATGATAGGTATAGGGATGAGGTGATGTATGATGTCCTTCCCATGTGTGCATCTCACATATTACTTGGCTGACTGTGGCTATTTGACTTAAGAGTATTACACGATAGGTATAGCAACACTTACATGTTTCAAAAGGATGGGAAGAAAGTTATATTGACACTTATGAGTCCTAAGGAAGTGCAAGAAGCCTAAGGAAAAGGTTGCTAGGTCTCTCCAGTGAAAGTCCTTGGTGATTTCCTGAGCTCAGTTTGCATGAAAGGTCAAGGCCAAGGAGTATGTACTCCTCTTGGTCAAGAGATTCTTAAAGGTTACAGAGGCCAAGAACTTACCTGCCGGGGTACAGAAGCTACTTCAGGAATATGCTGACCTCTTCCTTACCGAGATGCCGAAAGGATTACCTCCCTTAAAAGGAATCAGGCATTGCATCGATCTTCAACCTGGAGCAACCCTACTAAATTGACTCACCTATAGACTCAATCTTGAACAGGTAGCTACGCTGAAAAGGCAAGTTAATGAGTTAGTATATCACGAATATGTTCGTGAGAGCATAAGCCCATGTGCCATCCCAACTATAATAGTACTAAAGAAACATAGATCATGGAGGATGTGCATTGATAGCCGTACCATAAAAAAGATTGCTATTAAGTACCGATACCCAATCCCATGGTTGGATGATATGTTCGATGAGTTTCATTGTGTACACATTTTTTTGAAGATAGATCTAAAGGGTAGCTATCATTAAATACGAATGAGACTGGAAGATAAATGGAAAACCTTTAAAACTTGGGATGGTCTATTTGAGTGGATAGTTATGCCATTTGGTTTAACTAACATACTGAGTACATTCATGCGGCTCATGAATCATATGCTCAGAACATTGATAGGCAAATGCGTTATGATTTATTTTGACGATATTCTAGCAGTGCCGACCTTCTTGTTTACGTTGAACATTTGAGATTGGTATTTAACATACTCTGTGTTGAGAAATTATTCAGCAACTTGAAGAAATGCTCGCTCTGTCAAAGTGAGGATGTATTCCTTGGATATGTCATTTCAAGGAGTGGAGTTCGAGTTGATGAGAAAAAGGTTCGAGCTATTAATAACTGGCCTACGCCATTAGTGCTGCCGAGGTCAGGAGCTTCCATGGCCTAGCCTCATTCTATCGGAGGTTGATCCGAAACTTCAGCTCCATAACTGTGCCGTTAACTGAATTAACTAAGAAGATGTTGAGTTTAAATGGATGGAAAAGGCTCTGAGGAGTTTTGAAGATGTGAAGTATAAGTTAATGTCTACTCCAGTACTTGCTCTACCAGATTTTGAGAAGGTTTTTGGGGTTAATGTGATGTGTTTAGTGTCAACATTGGTGTTGTCCTTATGCAGGAGTGCCAACTCATTGCCTACTTTAATGAAAAACTTTGAGGTATTGCCTTAAATTACTCAACCTACAATAAGGAGTTCTATGCCCTTGTCTGTACACTTTAGAACTGGAAGCATTATCTGTTGCTGAGAGAATTCATCATCAATTTGGATCATGAATCTCTTAAGTATCTTCGTGGGTAGCAAAAGCTTTCTTGGCGTCATGCCAAGTGGGTTGAGTTCTTAGAGACCTTTTACTATGTCATTAGGTATAAGAAGGGAAGTACCGACATGGTAGCTGATGCACTTTCTTGCCATCATACCCTTATCATAACGTTGCAAGCTAAAGTGCTTGGATTTGGCACTTTACCTTATTAATATGAGCGTGACCCACATTTTGGGCCTTTAGTAGCCAAGTGCAGTGCTAAAGGAGCTGTAGATGGATTTTACTTGAGTGAGGGGTTCTTGATGAAAGGTAAGTAGATTTGCGTGCTGAGTGATTCTGCAAGAGAGCTACTTGTTCGAGAAGCTTATGCTGGGAGTCTACTTGGCCATTTTGAGGAAAAGAGGACAATTGAGATATTGAAGGAGCACTTTTATTAGCTTGGGATGATGAGGGATGTGCACCAAATACTTGAGAGGTACAAGGTGTGTAAGTATGCAAAAGGGAGGAGAGAAACCTATGGAGAATATACACCTTTACCAATTCTCGAGTGATTGTGGACCAATCTAAGCATCGATTTCATGCTCGGCCTTCCCCATATGCTGAGAAGATATGATTTGATCATGGTGGTGGTTGATCGATTCAACAAAATGGGCTACTTCATCTTCTGCCACAAAACTAATGATGCTTTATTCATTGTTAACTTCTTTTTGCAGGGTGCGACTGCATGGAGTGCCAAGGAGTATTATGTTGACAGTGATTCCAAATTCACAATCTTCTTTTGGAAGACCTTATGGAGGAAACTCAACACTAAGCTCCTGTTCAGTACCTTTTGCTACCTCCAGACAGATGACCAAATTAAAGTAGTTAATAGAACCATTGGAAATCTCCTGTGCACTACTGTTGGAAAGAACTCTCATGACTGGGATTTATGCCTACCCATAATTAAATTTGCCTACAATTGCTTAACTCATAGCTCCACTAAAATATTATCATTTGAGGTTGTTTATGGACTTAACCTGAACCTACCCTTAGACTTAGTTAACAGTCTAACTACATAAGGGGAGAGTCAATCTAGCTTGTAGAGTGCCAAGGAATTTCACAGGTTACATTAAAGGATTGTCGAACAATTGGCCAAAATTGTAGCTTGACAAAAGGAAATGGGAGGCCGCGGAAGGAAATGAATCGTTTATTCCCCTAGGGACCTTATTTAGATCTATCTTAGCAAGGAATGCTTCCCTAGTAAGAGGACGAATAAACGATCTCCTATAGCAGATGGACCCTACAGGATCTCTCCAAGTCCATTTTTCATATACTCTTATCTGATCTTAGTGAGTAGCTCAAGATTAGTGGCGAGTAGATCTTGATATCAACTTGTGTGTCATATCAAGTGAAGTATAAAGTTGTGTTGTGTTCACTGGTGAGTCACATCCTCCGAGCAGTTTCACGTAAGCTACTCTTGTTTGTTTGTAGACCATTCCCCTCTAATTTTCTTCGATATTTCAGAAGACCCTTTTTAGTCAAATTTGCCATAGTAAGTCATAGTGATAACTAAGCTTTTAGGCACACTACTACCAGGATCATGGTAAGAGTTTGGCTATGGGTATGGTTGCTTGGCAAGTTGGTATGTTCGTTCTACAGCTTAGATGGCTTGGCATGTTAGGTATTCAGCTCTAATCAGATAAGGTGAAGTAGCTCTAGTTTAGTGATGAAATCCTCTCCTTTAAGTAATTCTCAAGCCAGGACGCGTTGAGTGAGTCCTAATATCCCCTAGCTTAGCTTCTAGTGATTGGTTTGGGGAGTTGATTCCTATCATTTACCTAAGGGTAAAAAAATTTATCTTTAAATTGGAAGGGGCTTTAGGCAATTGCTCTCCTCTGGTCTCTTCAACAACATCTTTGGTTTGGTAAGGGATCAGATCAATTACATTGAAAGTAGGAGAAACACCATAGTTCTCTGGTAGTTTGATCTAATAAGCATTGTAATTGATTTTCTTCAAAACTTTGAATGGTCCATCAACTTATGAAGATAGTTTGCTCTGTCTTAGGTGTGGAAATCTCTCTTGATTGAGGTAGATCCATACTAAGTCACCTAGCTTGAAAGAAATAATTTGGCAGCTATGACTACCGATCTCTTGCTATTTTTTTTTTTTATTGAGCTTGGCAATTTTCATAGCCATGAATTAGTACAACTCTTGTGATCTTTTGGTTCAGTTAACTCCGGACTGGCTCTTTTTGGTAGCTCTAGAAGTATTAATCATATTTATGGGAGTAGTGGAGTTGAGGCCATAGATAATCTCAAAAAGAGTCTTCCTAATAATACTATGGATAGTTTGGCTGTAAGCAAACTCTATGACTAGTAGGCATAAGTTACAATCATAGGGATCAAGAATTGATTACATACTCTCTAGCCTGAAGGCTCCTTTAAGTGGTCCATCGAGCTATCTAAGGTAAGTTAAGTGCCGAGAAGCATTGCTTACCCCAATCCGATCTGCTGAGCTATTTCGCTTTCCATGCTATCCAAGGTATTGCCAAGGTGACCGACTAACATGCCATATCGAACTGAACCCTCTACTATGCACTAATCCAAGTGTTAAATCTAAATATAGCAATCTCTATGGTACCGAGGTCGAGCTGATAACCGTTGAGAGACGACTATCTGAGGCCAACCTGACTGTGGGTCATCTCCGAACAGACCTGAACAGAGGCCTACCCTTGCTCACCTCACAATATTGTCAGAATCTCAAAGTAAAAATGCGTGCGCGCTATCCTTTTTGATAGAGGATGTTCGCTATATACGATTTTATGCTTTCCTTATAAATTATTCTCCTTTTATTTAGTAAATAGGGATTCATTTTTGTAATTTCTGTAATGTAGAACTTGCCTTAATAGGGTACTATAAATAATCACATAATGTAATAGCCACAAGAAAATAAATACAAAACAATACACTAAACTTTTTTTTTTTACCCTCTCTTGATCTAAGTGTTATCGTGCTTATTCTTGAGCTACTCTTATCTAGCCCATTTAAGAATAAATTAGTAGCAAGTAACCTCTGGTCATACTTATGCATCATATCAAGTGTGACCAGAGCTCGTATGAGGCGTTGGTGCGTTATATCTATCGTTGGTGTACGGGAACCCTTGCTTACCCTCGACTATCATTTACTTTTTGAGCTATCTCGTGGCTTAAACCTACCCCTTTTGGTTACGCGTGATATCAAGTTTGTGTGTTCATCCACAAGTCCATATCATCTTGGTATTAGAGATATGTTATGTTCGAAGCTAGGTTCTATTACTGTGTTATTTGAAAAGTTTGTTACTACTCCCCTGAGATAACAGTTATATTGTTAGTTTTGAAGTTTAGTAGTTGAGAAGTGTTTTTTACTTTGCTTTCCCTATTTTCCTTACGCAAAACAGAGTGTGGTTGACTATTCATTTGTTGTGTAATTGTCATTGTGAAGTGACCAACAATGTCAGATTTAAGTGTTTAAGGGATTTTGGGAAACCAAGAAAGTGGTACTCGACAAGGCTAAGGTCAAGAAGGAAGCTTCATACCTCAGTCAGTGGGTGACCACTTGGATAGGCTTACCGACTTGGTAGCTAGTCTGGTGATTGTTATCCAAGAAGATACACAGTAGGTTAGGAGTAGCCCCACTAGGGAACGTGAACAGCAAGGACAAGGCAATGGTCAGTTTGGCTAAGTTAATACCCCAGTTCAACTACCTTAAGCTAAAGGAATTGGTAGGGATGTTAAACGAAGGCTAGCGCTTGAAGAGATTAAGGAAGAAGCAAAAAGAGATGATGAGGTGGATGAATACTATGAGCTTAAGGAAAGAAATGTACAAGCCCCTAGAGTTGAGGGATTAAGAATGCGAATTCCAAGTTTTTTTGGAAGTGGTGATGCCGAGGACTACTTAGATTGGTTAGATAACATTGAAAAGCAGTTTGAATGCCATGAAGTGCCTGATAATGCGAAGGTTAGACTTGCTATGTTAAAGTTCATTGGTTATGCCGCCTTATGGTAGAAGAACTTACAAGCTACTAAAAGAAGGGAAGGAGAATGAGAGATTAGGAGTTGGGATGAGATGAAGAGAGTTATGAGGAGAAAGTTTATGCCGAGTTATTATTTGTAGGATGCTTTTAAAAGACTGTAAGAACTGAGATAATGAGGATCGAATGTGGACGCTTACGTTAAGGAATTCCAAATGGTAATGATACAATGTGAAGTCATAGAGTTGGAAGATCAAATTGTATCTCGATTCATTGGTGGGTTGAAGTATGAGATTGGGGATGTCATGGAAACCTTAGACATTAGAATGCTTGATGATGTAATTCGAGCCACCCAGAGGATAGAAAGGTGCTAAACAGGAAGATTTTGACCACTCGTCAACTATCTTGGCAATTGCCGACCTGTTTCGAGTAGACCTATGCGAACGGAACTAAACAAGGTCTCTGAGACTTGACTTGCTTAGACTACCCAAGCAGAGGAGAAGGAACCCCCAAGGAAGTTTGAAAGAGGCCAAAGTTCAAGGAGGAAGATGAGTTAGATCAAGTGTTTCAAATGGCAAGGCTTTGGGCACATGGCCACTCAATGTTCAAATAGGCGAACAATGGTGATCCGAGGCGAGGCACCAACCATTAAGGTCGATAGTACTGATGGGGAAGTTGAGGAGTTGAAGGAGGACAGATAGATCGAACTGTCTAAGGAGAAAGTTATCTATAGTGAGGAACGTAACTTTATGCCGACCACTTTAGTGTTGAGGAGGATAATGAGTGTTAGTCCCGTACTTGAAGATGAATAAAGGGAAAATCTCTTCTATATTGGTTGTAAGTATTAAAATTACCGACCATGTCCTACCCAAAACCTTATAAGCTTCATTACCTTAGTAATAAGGGAGCCCTACAAGCAAACAAACACATGTCTGTGCCAATCCATAATGGTAAGTATTGAGATGAAGTACTCTGTGATATGCTACCCATGAGTGCATCCCATATTCTATTTGGACGACCATGGTTGTTTGATCGAGCAGTTATATATGATGGAAGAAGGAATACATACTCTGTAGAGCACAAAGGAAAAATGATGAAATTGAGTCCTATGACTACTAAGTAAGTGAAGGTTACACAATCCTAACTAAGTCGAGCACTGAAGAAGGAGGCTTTGGTATTGACCCAAGTTGAACTAAAAACAGAGATAGAGCTTGAGGGACCAACTTATTTGCTTGCTCGAAGACTTATGGAGATGACACCCAAGGAGGAGGAGCTGCCGATCGAAGTAAAAACGCTACTGAAGGAATTTGCCAATTTGTTTCCTAAAGAGCTGTCAAATGGTCTGCCCTAAAACCAAGGCATCGAGTATGCAATCGACCTATAGCCAGGAGCTACATTGCTAAACAAGCCTACCTACAGCTAAATCCTGAATAGGTCGTCGAACTGCAGAAGCAATTGTATGAGTTGATGAAGAGGGGGTATATGCGCGAGTCCTTAAGCCCTTGCATTGTATCAGCCTTATTAGTGTCGAAGAAAGATGGGTCTTGAAGGATGTATACGAATAGCTGAGCAATTAATCAAATCACCATCAAGTACAGATATCCCATACCTAAGCTTAATGACAAGCTAAATGAATTGAGTGAAGCAAGAGTATTCTCCAAGATCGACCTTAAAGCTGGGTACCATTAGATTCAAATGCATGAAGGCGATGAGTGGAAGACCACATTCAAGATACGATATGATTTATATGAATAGCTTGTAATGCCATTTGGACTGTCTAATGTGCCAAGCATATTTATGCGACTTATGAATCATGTGCTCCAAGAATTAGTGGGAAGGTTTGTCATAGTTTATTTTGATGACATTCTAGGGTATAGTCCTGACCTGGAGACTCACTGAGAGCATCTCCGACAAGTGCTTGCAAAACTCTAAGCCAAACAGCTCTATGCTAATCTAAAGAAGTGTGACTTTTGCCATTCCGAGGTGATCTTCTTGGGTTTTGTTGTGAGCAGAGGTAGCATCCAGGTTGATAAACAGAATAAAAGAGTGATCATAGAATAGCTTGAGCCAACTTGTTTTATCGATGTGAGAAGTTTCCATGGCCTGGCATCATTCTATTACCGATTCATAAAGAATTTCAACATGATTGTGGCCCCATTCATCAAACTCTCAAAAAAGAATGTTGAATTCAGATGGGGTGATAAAGAGAGGAAGAGTTTTGAGGATGTGAAGGAGAAGCTAACTACAGCCCCCGTCTTAGTTCTATTGAGCTTCGACAAGGTATTTAAAGTAGAGTGTAATGCGTCCTGACTAGGCATAGGTGCTGAACTGAACCCTTTGCTATGCACTAATCTAAGTGCTAAATTTGAATACAATAATCTCCATAGTGCCGAGGTTGAGTTGATAACTGTTAGCAGTCAACTATTTAAGGTTAACTCGACTATAGGCCATCCCTGAACCAACCTTAGTCCAGCTTCGGTAGCCAGGGTACCAAACTTTTGATGTCAAACAAACTTGAACAGAGGCCTACCTCTATTCGGCTCACAATATTATAAAACCTAGAGTAAAAACATACATGCATTGTCCTTTCTAAAAACTATACTGTTCTTTCTGACGGAGGACGTTCGATGCGTACAATTTTATGCTTTTCTTGTAAATTATTCTCCTTTTATTTAGCAAATAGGGATTCATTTTTGTAATTTACTGTAACGTAGAACTTACCCTAACAGGGTACTATAAATAATCATATAATGTAACAACCTTAAGAAAATAGATACAGAAGAATACATTGACTTTTTTTTACCCTCTCTTGAGCTAAGAGTCCTCTTGCTTACTCTTGAGCTATTCTTATCTAGCTCATTTGAGCGTGGATTAGTGGTAAGTGATCTCCGACCATACTTATGCATCATATCAAGTATGACTAGAGCTCGTGTGAGGCGTTGGTGTGTTATATCCATCGTTGATGCATAGGAACCCCTTCTCACTCTCAACTATCATTTGTTTTTCCAGCCATATTGTGGCTTGAACCTGCCCCCTTTGGTTATCATAATATTGGGTTTATGTGTTCATCCATGAGTCCATATCACCTAATCTCTCAAATTCTTTCCCACGATAGCTCAAAGTAGGTTACTTAATGTTTTGTTCACCACTTCAGTCTAGCTATCGATTTGAGGGTAGTTATTATAGCTGAACATAAGTTTGGTGCCAAGCCTTCTCAAAAGTGTCTTCTAGAAATAGCTAAAAAATTTGGTATCTTGATTGAAGAGAATGGTCTTCAAAACTCCATGTAGTCGAATAACCTCTTGTAAAAACGAATCAGTAATATCTAAAGCATCGTTAGTACGATTGCATAGGATGAAGTGTATCATTTTGTTGAAGCGATCTACTACAACAAAGATTGAATCCCTTCTTCTAATGTCTGGGGCAACCTTAGAACAAAGTTCATGTTAAGGTTAACCCAAGGTGTAATCGGCGCTTGCAAAGGCATATACTCTCCATGCGGTTCCCTTTTCCCTTTCACTCACTTATACTTCGTAACTTTCAACTACCTTGTAGATATCATTGGTTAAACTAAGCCAATAAAAGTTCTCTTTCAACAGGTTAATTCTCTAAAGTGACAAGATAATCCATCATTGTGGGCTTCTCTAACCAACGACTCATATGTGAAACAGTTCGTTATGCATAGCTTCTTTTCCTTAAATATATAGCCATCTTTTAGGTAATATCCACCAATAGCAACTCCTTATATGCACTTCTCAAGAATAGGACCAGAATGTGGGTCCTGAGCATATTGCTTGATGATAAGACAAAATCTCAATAATTTTGTTTACAAGGTGGTTAGCAAAATTTGGCATCGTGACAAGGTGTCTGTAACCACATTAGCATTGCTTTTCTTGTGCTAGATCATGTAAGAAAAACCTTTTATAAACTCCAACCACTTTTCAAGCTTTTTTGAAAGTTTATTTTGATTACCAAGATGCTTTAAGAACTCATGGTTCATATAAGTCACGAATTCTTAAGGTAGTAAATAGTGTTGTCAAATAGTAAGAGCTTGAAAAAGAGAGTTCAACTCTTTCTCATAGATAGAGTTGTTCATTACGGCACCATTGAGCTTCTTACTGTAGTAAGTAATAAGTCGATGTTGTTGCATTAGGGTACTACCAACACCAATGCTTGACACATTACATTCTAGTTTAAACGACTTGTCATAGTCTAGTAAAACATAGTAAGCTTTCCCTTGAAACTCTGTTCAGCATTGTCATTCCATTAGAATCCTTCACTCTTCTTAGTGAGCTTGATCAATGGGGTAGCAATGGTACTGATATTCTTAATGAATTTTCTATAGAATGAAGCAAGGCTATGAAAGCTTTATACTTCAGTAATGCTCTCTAATGTCGGCCACTCCAGGACAACTTGGATTTTTTCCTCATCAGCTTGGATTTTGTCCCTACATACTACATACCTAAGGAAGACAACTTCACCTTAGCAAATTGTGCACTCCTTTAAGTTCCCATAAAGTTTCTTAACACAAAGAATATGAAAAATAGCTTAAAGATTTTGGACATGGTCATCCAGGTTGGCACTGTACACTAATATGTCATTAAACTACATGACCACAAATCTTCTGATCAAAAGGCGCATCACATGGTTCATGAATCTTATAAATGTGCTTGGCACATTAGTAAGTCCGAATGGCACTACTAATCACTCATAGAGACCATACCTAGTCTTGAAGGCAGTTTTCCACTTGTCACAAGATCTCATATGAATTTGGTGATAGCCCACTTCATAAATTAATCTTCGAAAATATCTTGACGTCATGAAGCTTGTCCAACATATCATCAAGCCTTAATATTAGATATTTATACTTGATAGTAATATGGTATCGAGCTTGAATTTTTTGGTTTCTTCATTTTGATTTTATTTTCCATTTCTTGACTAATACTACTCATTTAATACTAATCATCGACTAGAGAAAATAGAAAATTTCAGTTTCTTTTTTAATTGAAAATATTTTGAAGTCGTCACTTAACTGAATTTAAAAAAGAAGGAGAAATTGTAATCAATTAGGTCAATTGACTATAATTTAGTTACTGGTCTTTAATTTTAAATCGATAAAAGTTAAAAGATTCCTAATTTAAGGACTACCTATTAAACCTTAATGAGTACCATTATCACTTTCCAAAATTAGGCTTATTTTCAAAATTTTTCCTTTTCAAATTTTTAAAGAAAAATAAAAAAGATAAAATAAAAAACCTAAGTTTTTATAGATTTTATATCGCCCGAAGGCATCTACATACCTGTTAGTCGAGATTAGACATTCATAGTTTTTTCTAAAAACTTAAATGTTAATTTATTTTAATTTTAAAAAAATTGGGTTTATGTATTTATCGGTTTAATTTATTCAAAGAAAATACTAAAAGAGTCCTAATTCTTGAGTACTTTTATAGAAAACTCTCTCAAAACGTCCTCGTTTTTTTTAAAGAAAAGATTTGTTATTAAATTTTTTATTTCTAAAAAATAATTTTTCTAAATGAGGAATTCTAAAAAAAAATACTAAAAAAGAAGATTTCCGAAGCTAACATGTATTTTTTTCTTTTTCATATTTCAACAAATTATTAGACAAATCAATATAATAAATAAAAAAAATTTAAAACCAAGCTAGAATTATACCTGATAGGAGCTAGGTACGGGTTGATTGGTTCTAGGTTGGAACCTTACTATATGCGGATCCGGGTTCGAGTTGATGAAGCTCCAAGCGGGTTACAGTCCTTATAAGGATGAGTGGATAATTGCAAGTCGATGCTAAATGTTGGAGTACGACTAATGATAGTGGACAGTAAGGAGGGTAATCGCATGTTTGGACTATCTGTAGAGTTGGGTCTTGTCGTTACTACTGCAATTGTTTGCAGTCAATGTCGGACTTGTTATGCGCTCACTGGTCCATGGAGTTTAACTTGTTGTGGTGTCATGAGAGAGAGGATGGACTATCTTTAGTGTTGAGGTTTGGTTCGTTGGTTGTGGTAGTATTGAGCACGAGATGAAGAAGAAAGTCAGACGCACGGAGGTTGCGATTGGTCAGTAAGTGGTGTGATAAAGCGTTGGGTTAACTCAATATGTGTTATAGACGGGCTTGGTCTGTTTACATGGAGTTGATCCAATGTTAGCTGCTATTCGCTAGTTGTTGTGGGAGTGGGTCCTGCGACTGTATTGTGGGCACTGTAGTTACTGGTAAGAGAAGGTAATCGTGTGCGGTTGGGCTTACGAAGTGTTCGGTGGAGCCGTGTGCGGTTACTGTCCATGGGCAATTGGTATAGAGTGGTATGGACAGTGACATGCTTGGAGTGTGGATTCGTATGTGCAGTTGCTATGCTGCTGTGTTGTAGATTACGAAGGAGAGTGTTACGATTTCGTTATGCTTGTGGAGATGATGAAGGATAGTCAAAGGTTCACAGGCGAGCAAGGAGGGGCCAATTAGGACGTAGACAATGGCTGTAAGAGACAGAGAGGTTGAGTTTTGTAGTTGTGGTTTGGGTCACATGAGAGTTTGTGTTGCTACCAAATGGGTGATAGAAAGATAGAGTGAAGGTTAAGTATGCGGTGATAGTAAATGGGTGGCGGGGTTTTATTGTGTTCGTGCATGGATAGAGTGGGTGAGAGAGATGGTTAGCATTGGTTTGGGGGTGATCGGTGTTTGTGTGTGTGAGGATGGTGTTGCAATGTATTGTGGAAGGAGAGTGGTCATTCATGAATGAATGGAAGTATAAGGATGTGGAATTAAGAATGATTTCTTGAAAAAAAAATTCTTCATGTCGTGTGATTCTTATTTATAAAACCCAAAACGAATTTTTTGTATCGATTCATATCCAATTTGATAAAGACCAAAATCAAATATAAATCTCACAAATCTTTATCATATCGAATTTAACATTATAAAAAAAAAAAGACACATGTGTGTTTGGCTAGATTCAAACCCATGACCTCAAGCCTAATTCAATACCATTATCAAGTGTTTAATTATTAGGCTATTGGCCTATGCCTTAATATTAAGTACTATTAAATTGTACTTAAACTATATAACCCTTTAAAATAAAGCTATTTGAAATGAGTTAGACTAAATTAATTAACATTAAAACATTTTTTTTCTTCTAAAAATCTATTTCCTTAAAAACAATCTTTATGATTTTTCTTTTTTTTTTTGAGAAAATTTCCACTTTTTTGTATCTTTTATCATTTGTCATTTTATTTTATTTTTCGAATTAGGAGCCTTGAAAAAACAAAAAATACAACTACAAAGAGGCAAAAATTGGTTGTTTACATACGGTTGATAGCTTGTCTATTGTTATAAATGCACCACGAGCCATCCTTCTTTAGGATGAATGGAGCTAATATAGTACAAGGACTTATGCTCTCTCTTACATAATCTCACTTTATCAACTCGTCCACTTATCTCTTCAACCTACTCAGGATTCATTTTGAAGTAAGTTAGTTTGGCAAGGCTGCTCTTGGCTGTAGATCAATGTAATGCTCTATACCTCTAGTCAAAGGTAATTCCTCAGGAAACTCTTTTGGGAACAAGTCGAAAAATTAGTCAATCAACTTTCATACCTCATTAGCCATATCTTCCAAATCTCTTATCTCTAATAATCTCCTAATCAATAAAAACATAGGTTCATCAGTCTTCTCAATAGCTCGAAACTCTTGGCAGCTCATTACTAAGGCCTTTGTCAATCAACTTTCATACCTTATCAGGCACATCTTCCAGATCTCTTATCTTTGACAACCTCCTAATCAATAAAAACATAGGCTCATCAGTCTTCTTAGTAACTCAAAGCTCTTGGTGGCTCATTACTAGGGCTTTCTTCTTACTTAATTGGTGAGCTAATTATGGGTCTCATTCACTTGTTGGGTGTCATGAGTTGTAGCACAATCTTCTTTCCTTCCTTGATAAAGGCATAAGTGTTTTTATGTTCATCATAAGTAATATGTCGATCAAATAACCACGGTTTTTGAAATAGTAAATGTAAAGCTCCTATGGGGATGACATCACACACCACTTCGTCTCTGTATGCGTTTCCAACATCGAAGACATAACTACTTACTCTATAACGTATAGAGTGCCCTTGTTATGTATCCAATGTAACTTATAAGGTTAGAAGTGCCTAGAGTTAACTATCTTAACCTTTGCATAAGGGACTGAGTAACAACATTAGTACAGCTTCTTCCATCCACGATGATGGTACATAGTTGTCCTTTGATAGCACACTTGGTATGAAATAAATTCTCTCTTTGTTCTTCTTCAGAGCTCGATAAGGTGCTCAACATATGCCTATACACTAAAGTCATCACTTTACTCTGGTTGCCATAGACATAGGTCTCTTCTTCTTACTTGACTTCAACTCCTCCAACATTCTTTCCATCCTTAAGCTTACTCTCGTCGGTGATGTCCATTACATCTCTTAGGAGGGAGGGTCTCCTAGTGGACACTCCTAACTGCATCCCTTGTTAAGAAAATTCCCATTGAGAAAATCACTTATGTTTCTCATAAAACGGCATTGCATAACTTGGCAAAGACATAAGCACTAAGCCAAATGTCTATAGTATCGTTGTGAAAACTATATCTTAACAGGCATCGAGGCTGGAGGTCACAACCTTTAGACTCAAAGCATATCCAATTGATATTAACTTGCGTGCTTGTGGAAAATGATGCCTTCTTTTTGAAAATATATTTTCCTTCTCATTCAATTAAGAAAAGGCCCGTGTCAAAATCCAATTTCTCATGGAAGTACAGAGCATCTCGAGAGTATCACATTATGTAAAAGGAAAAATTTTGCTATATGAGATCAATCTTATAAATGTTTATATAGATGATCAAGTGACAAATTTATTCATAGGAACATTGCTTTTCATTTATTTAACATCTAATCTTAATTTGGAAGCAAAGATATATATATATATATATATTTCTTTTAATTTTCTTTTCTCTCTCTCTTTCTCTTGCAGCAAATTATGTAAATGAAAGTACCTCCCATACAATTGGATTATTTTTTTTACCACTTGTAAGAGTGACATGTAAGCATAATTTGTTAGGATAATTGAAATATGTAGTCCATTAATTAAATTTTTTATGAAAAAATAAAGTGCAATGTATAATCCTAAACAAGACTTATTATGTTTGAAATGAAACTTTTTTTTATATACATTTTTAGTTAGTATTTTTTATTATAGTTAACTATTATTATAGAAATTGAGCAGGTGAGTAGAGTAATCTTCTCACTATAATACTCTATTGTAAAATGTTTTATACATTACTTTGATGAGTATGACACTAAAGAACAATAATTGGTATAAGTGAAAAAATGGTGCAAAAGCACCTTATACATACATAAGCATAGAGGTATTATAGGTTAGTTCAGTATGACCTAGTGCTTAGTTGCATTATAGTTAAGGCTTAATTATTCCGTCAACTTCTTTGTAACTCATCCATTTTACCCTACATATAAGGTAATTTTATGGATAAATTATTATCTCTAAAACTACTTTACCTTAACTATTAATCATTCAAGCTAAAATTTTCATTCATAGTTATATCTAACAATTTTGATCCTCATTAATAGGTACTTATAGATGTGCAAACTTCAAAGCATCTTTACCAAAAATCTTCTCCTTTGAATTGAAACAAAGTAATTTGTCATAAAGATTAAGTCTAACATATTTAACATAGGTAATCACTTCACCCAGTAAGTAGACTATGCCATGCGTCCAATGCAAAGGAAAGCTATAGGGTAAAAAAAAAAGAGGGCTTTGGTGTTGCAAAAAAAAAAAAAAAAAAAGGACTGTTGGCCAATGTTGAGAATATGAAGATTTACTTCCATTCTCTTGAAAAAGGGCAACATATTGACTATATTGGTAAAAGCACTACCACTAGACCAGATGTCTATAACATTGTTGCAAAAGCTACCTCCTAGTAAGTGTTTTGAGTCCAATATACTTGTCCAAAATGATGTCTCATATTAGAAAATATTCAATATTCTTTTTTTTTCCCATCTGATTGAGAAAAGGTCACATGAGAAGCTAGTTTCTTATAATAGTATAAAACATTTTGAAGGGTATCACATTATGTGCATGGAATAGTTTTGTAAATTTAAATCAATCTTATAAATATTCATATAGATGATGAAGTGACAAATTTATTCACGAAAATATTTCTCTTAATTTATTCAACACCCAATCTTAATTTGAGAGAAATTTTTTTATTTTTATTTTTATTCTAATTCTTTTTGTCTTTTGCAGCAAATGTATATGTAAATGAATTAGCTCCCATGTAGCTTATGTAAGTAAGAGTCACATGACAACACAATTTGTTAAGATAATTGTTGGTTGATCGAATTATGCAGTTATACTACTAAAATTTCTATAGAAAAATAAGTTGCAATACATATTCTAAACTAATTATGTTTGAAGTTGGAACTATGTCTATTTTGGTTACATTTTCTATTAATATTTTTCATTATAATTAAGTACTATTAGCATAGTTGAATATAAGGTGCATTAGGTAAGCATCCTAACACCACTTTACTTATAGATTGAGATTTCACAATCTTAAAACCAGGCCAAACCCATAATGTAAGCTACAAAAACAACCTTAAAACTTGTGCTCTCAAACATGTATAAGTTTTATGATAACCCATATAACTTGGAATTTTTTATAGCTTTTTGTTTAATCAAAATATCACTAGTTATTTGTGTTCAAAATGATTATATTAAAATTTGAAGTTGATATCACTTCTTGATGTGGACCATGACATATATTCATATATGTGTAGAATTTTAATAAAAATAATAATAAAATATATCAAATATAAATAGCTATATGGACTTATATTAGAAATTTAAGATGAAGTTTGATTATATGATTGAGTATAGGCCTAAATAATGGATGATAAATGAGCTAATATGATTAAATTTGTATTACATTAGTCAAATAATTACATGTATTTATACTCTTATACATATTAGGTTCACAATACCTTTCATATACATATTAAGTTTCAAGTGTGTTCTAAGCTTGAGATTTGAACCTATCCCATAACATCACCTATTTTGAAAACTACTTAACCATATTAGGTTTATTAGGTTTTAAGGTTAAGCAAGTTGCATACATACCTAACTACCACTATCAATTGTTGTTAGCCATAACTAATAAAAATCGAAAGTAAATATGAATTTGTAAGAACACTAAAGCAAGGAAATAGATCCTTCAATCATTGCAACAATTAGGTACATAAAAGATAAACATATTTGAAAATCAGTTATAATAGAGCAATCAAATCCTTGATTCCTTCCTTCTACATATACTTTCATTAAAAAACTTTTGGAATATATTCCTACAAAAGATGATATGCATTTATACACAATTAGTCTTTCAATAGTTGTATTCGCTCATACTAATTTATGTTCACTAGTTGGCATGTAATGGCATGTGTGTGCGGCATCAAATACAGAGATACGATAAGATTTAAAAATAGTACAATTAGTGAGCAAGAGATTATTTTGTGGTGTCAATTTTATATTGGAAAGATAGGAAATTAGTGGGCATGTAGTTGTTTAATGGAGAGTAAGAAGTTGCTTTTGTTATTAATATCCTTAATGAGCTTGATTATGTAATATAACAAGTAAAAAAAAAAAAACATGAGCCTTTTTAGTTTATTTTCTCTTAATTTCTCTCAATTTATCTTATTAAAATGTTATCACATGTGATCAATGGTTCAAATTATAAGGAATAGGATGATTTTCATGATGAGGATTTAAAAAATTTAGGATATCCTAACCACTATTTAGAAAATTAAGTGAAATTAAGAAAAAAATAAGAATCTAAATTCAAAAATAATTTCTCTATATACCTAAAACACCAAAGTTGAATCTCTTACTTTACTAATATAAATAAGTTCTTATTTTCACTTGATAATAAAATGTTTACGCATTTCTAGAATGTGATTGCAATGTAGTCTCAACTTCACAATTTTCAAAATTACAAGACATGACATGAGGTAGTAATAAAAAAACCAATAGAATAAAAAACATAATCAAGAGGGTCGTATATGTGACAACTAGTGGCATTAACAATTTGGTTTTTACTTATTTACGTCTCTCATTCAAAGACAAACCTATAGCATTGTTAAATTACATCAGCATTTTATATTGCAAAATATGAACTACTTTATATAGGCATCGATATAGCACCGATTGATTATTTAAATCTAAAATTTTAGAAAATTGTGCATTTAAACTATAATGCCTCAAAACTCAAAATATTATAGCTTACCATGTGTCCTTAACCTTTATTGATACGTCCGGCATCTTAAACATTCTACTGACTTCTCAACATAAATATCATTCATGTTAACTTGTAGCATTTCAACAAAATATCATGGATGTCTATAATATCCTTAGTCCATAAATAGTATTAAATGATCTACTTCTTTTATTCAATGAAAATAAGTTCAAATAAAATTCAATAACTCTTATCTCAATAAACCATTATAAAAAACTCAACATCTCCTCCAGCTAAACACTATAATTGACATACTTTCAACAACACTAATAGGAGAAGTCTCAGGTGATTTTTTGTAACCTATAATACAAATTGAAATAAATAACTAAAGCATGTTACACAATTCAACTGAAATTACAATGCCACTTAACATATATGGAATTGTTCCTATCATCGTCATAATAATATCGACAATAATCTGCTATATTGCCAAACCTGTACCTGTACTTAAAGATTAAAGATAGGATGAGCTGAAGGCTAATATAGAATATATAATCACATGCACATGAGTAAGCATTCATAAATTCACATGCATTAGAAGAAACTAATAATGCAACATGCACCAGTTATTATCTTTATTTTTAACCAAGCAACAACACATGACTACTTATGATCCCAACACACTTATATGTAATACCATATAGTGTTGGCATTGGTCTTCTCTAATAACCATATAAATCTAAGTATCATCATAAATCTACCTAGATCATTCTTAAACATGACTACAATCATGACACGTCATATAAGAATCATTAGGATGCTACCCTAAGGTTTGGTCCTCCCAATCCCTTGGGCTTAGCTAAGTACACATAACATATGATTATTTAATGTCTAATAATTATTTAAACCAATTATATCGCTATACTAACTACATAACCAACAAGTAATTATCTTATATCTGGTTCAGCTGCAGCTTTAGGATATAACTCTATCACACTCCTAAAAACTAACATAGCATAAATACCAAAACTCAAATCATAACCTATACTTATAATAGAACAACAACTGTACTTGGTCTCTAAACTTGATTAATAATGCTCCTTAACTTAACTACTCAACCGTCTCACCCTTGCAACTTAAGTTTATTGAGGTGCTTAGGATTACTAAGAGATTTAATTGGTTTGTAAAATGTTTTGGGTGAAGAATCATGATTAAAAAGGGTTGAAAAAGATTTTAGGATAGGAAAACAACTTCAAAAAACCCCAAAAACCTCAAAGGGATGCTACTGTAGGAAATAAGGGCTAGGGTATCTTGATGCTAGTTCGTTTAGTATCCAGATGCCATGCTTGAAAGGAACGTAACAGACCTTATCATTCAGATGCTAAGGGGAATGGCATCCAGATGCTTACTACAATCTTTAGAATTTTGCAGATCGCAGTAATGCAAACATCCCTAGAAATAAACCTACTCTTCTTTGAATTCACATCTCTTGTCAATCTTAAAATGACAACTCGACCATGAAGCAACTTCAACACTTTCAAAACACAAATTACAACATCCTTACAACTCAAAACTTATCACAATTTATTAATTAAAACACCGAACAACAAAAACTACACATACAAGTTATGTAACTGGATTCTTACCTTTGAGATTCGTAAGCCATGTTTCCTCTACCTATAACCCGTTGTAGGAAACATGTAGGGCAGCCCTAAGGTCACTTTACAAGTTGCCCTACGTAGAAAAAGAAAAAAATGCAAATCTTAAGAAATTCGATAAAAAACCCAAAGAAAACCGTTGCCAACAATCTTCCCTTAAAATCACTACTAGGAATCTACCATAAAACTCCCATCAAGCCTCTCAAATTTGTTTTCCTTCGCTTCCCTTGCAAAAATGGAAAAAAAAAAAAACAACAACAAAAAAAGGAGAGAGCTATGTGTCATACCAATAATTGTTGCAATAGATTGTTGTTTAAAGTACAAGGATCCCTTCTTATTTAGTGTCATACATAGGAAGACTTAGCACAACAAGGAGACACATTAGCATTTTTGCAAAAAAAGTCTTCTCAAACCTTAAGTGTAGCTTTTATACTTAAGGTTTGTGGACATTTCCTATGCCCAGATTGTCTTAGCTTAATATCCATATACCGACTATACTCTTTGCCCATAACACTTATTTTCTTTTCCTTTTATTTTTCTTAATCAATTGTTCTCTTTTATTTTTCAGGTTTTACATAAAACCTATTTTAATATTTTTCATCAAATAAGATAATAAAAAGGAGAATCAAATGAATCATTCGTCTAATATCAAAACAACAGGAATCATTTTGAATCAAATTAATGGTAGACCTTGTGGATTAAGGGCCACAGAGTTCCATTGTAGGATTACCACCTCTAGAATGCATGCTTATTGCTATAGAACTTAATTACAAAGAATGAAGGTGTAGTCATTAATTATATAAACATATATACTCCTTTAATTAAGAGGATTAAAGAACCAAGCACGTATGGTCAGTTCATTAACTTTATATTTTTCAAGGTTATTTTTTTTTTTTTTACAATATGCATTAACCACCTCTATTATTTAAAAAAAAAATACAGATTTAATGGTTGCTATTAAGAGAAATGGAGTTAGTAAATGTAAAATCCATTATCTTAGAATAAAATATTGTTTCACAACTTTAGAATTTTAGTAATAAGAGAACATTCTCTATGGTTTTGTAGTGATAAAGTCTCAATGGATATGGATTAGTTCAATAAAGAGTATGTGATGAATTAATTTGATTAAGTGTTATTTCATTAAGTTAAGAGAGCAACATTGGAATTAATTTGAAGGAGGATGAATATAATGTAAAAGATTGGATCTCATCCATCACTTACCAAGTTAGGTTGAATTGGAATTATCTTTTTTTTTTTCTTCATGATTAGGTCGAATTTTTTTTTTTTTTGTAATGCTACAAAACCTAGAATAGGTTTGCCATGTATTACTAGCCTCTATTGCCATGTCAAGTGTTTATGAATCTCTAGCCTGTTTAAGATTCACAAAATAATTATATAAAATTTGCCAACTCATAATATGATAACCTCAAATCTATACGAGAGCGTAACATCAACCACTCAATTTCTATAAATGCCATATAATATCATAACTGAAATCTAACTTAAAGGAAGAACCTGAATATGAAAGTACTAAACATAAAGATTTAGAGTTTATTGCTCTGACATAAGTCAACCTACTAGACATAATTAATAGGAGTCATAAGGGACTTCATAATAACATAAGTCTCGAAAATATTCAAATAAAATAGAAATAAACATAAGTCTAAAAAGTGTACAACTAGAACTAATATATGAAATCCCTATTCCATCATCATAGTAATAGTAGTCTCTCCTTATCATAATATAGAAAATCATAACTAGAATCCTCAGCATAAATCTCATCATATACCTATTAACCTGAACTTACAGTTGAAAAACAGTAACCCCTATAGAGTGAGCTAATCCTTAGTAAAGGAAACCACATACATGTACGTGAACATACATGTAAAAAGTTAAGGACATAGGAGTAACAATCGTAAATACAACAATCAATCGATTAGATCTTGTTATTTAAGTTCACAAGCGGCATAGTCCCAATGTCTTGAGAATTGGAGTTACTTATGACCCTTACATGTACAATATATAAATATTATATAAGTATTAGTGTTGGGTACTCCCTAAAATCCGAGTGTCAAAACCATCTTAAATCTATTTAGGTTCTTTCAGTATGGGACTACACTTGGGATAGCGTTACCCAAAGATTGGTAGGTGCCTCGCCAATACTACTAGACTCGACCAATAAGTAGTTGAAGTTAAGCATAGACAACAAAAATCAATTAAAGTCTAAGTTTAGTTAAGTTCGTTTTAAAGTTCTAGCCTTAACATACATAACTAACAACCATACAACCATGTAACCCATAACTGGAGCTCCTATTCCAATAAGATCCGGTACTACACAACTCTTAGCACCTATTCAAAAATATAAATACTAAGTTTAGAATTTATTAAATCCTTTGCAATTCGGCTCAATACTTCTTCTCCTTTAACTTAACCCTTAGCCTCAGCCTTTGAGCTTTCAAACCACCCTCTACATGTCTTTCCATATCCTTCTACTTACTTTTTAATATCTCATAATATATGCACACGTTCCTTACACTACGCCTCTAATTTACACCTATATATAATTATTCACATTGTAGTATATGTACTATTACCAAGCTATTTCATATATGAAATAAAAATATATGTATGTGTGTATAACACACCAACAATTTCACATACACTTACGATAATGGAAAAACATAAAGACATCAATACTTACGTATACACATGGTTCGAATACATAATATGTATATATACATATATATTAAACACATGTATACTTCATGTTATACTATATATAATACATCTACATATGTATAATATATTAAATGTTGACTCATATTTGTTAAATTTTTTATTATGATATATACGTATATATATATATATATATATAAAACATATACATGCATTCTTTTTCTTCCCCCTTTCTCTGTTGTCTTTTTCTCTCTCATTCCTTTCCCTCTCTTGTCTCTTTCACCTTCTTGTCCTTCCCCTTCTCTCTCGTCTCTTGCTTCTTAATAAGTTCTAAATTTGATATATTTTATTTAGTAATTTTTCATGATTTTCCCTTATAATTTGATATTATATTTAATTGAGAAAAACCTTGATTTTTAGGTTTTGGAATGATCTATGTAAGAAAATGAGAAGATGGAAACAAATTTAACTTAGATCAGAGTTACAATGAGCAAGTTTTAAAGGTTTAAAGATTCATACAACTAAACATGATTATGTTCTTTCCAAGTGAATTTTGGATCAATTTTAAAGTATTACAGCTAGTGATATGACCAAAGGGTACAACCATGTCCTTGGTTGTGTTGTTTCTAGTTTTGAAAAGAGAGAGAGAGAGAGAGAAAGAAAGAAGACACGAATGATAGTGTTGTTTGTATGGACTTTATTTTATCATTTCTTATATAAATCCTCTTTCGAATTTTTTTTAAGGGGAATCTATTAAACAATTTTTGGAGAGTTTTTCAAACTAAGAACACTTAAAAGAGTAAAACACAAAAAAGACTTTAAGATTCAAACTTTTTTAGATTTCAAGATTCTTTCTTCTACTCTTGTCTATTCTTTTAGTTAAGATTGTTACTTTATGATGTGTAAAGAGTAGATCTTTGGTATTTAGGTCTTGTGAAATCTAGATTTACTTATGTGGCATGGTTTTTATTAGATTTAATTAGTTCTTTATTTGTTCTTCATTTAACTATGTATGCCTCATGATTTAGATTATTATTCCCGTGGGTAGTGATCTAAGAATTTGATATCTTATAAGAGAATCGAAAGATATCTTATGGGATTAGATCTAAGTATAGTTGATATAGATTATTACAAGATTAGAGATACTTTGTAAAATTTTTCTAGAATTTTGAATCATATTGTAGAGAATTTATTGTGCAATAATATGATCTTAGGTAATGTTACTGAGAAGAGATTTTAATAGATGATTTTAATATTAGGGCTAGTTGGCTTGAGAAAGTAATTAACTTAACTAGAGAATTCTCTTAGTCAAGAAAAATTAAAGAATAAACTAGATTATCTTTAAGGGAAATCACATGTTAGATTTAGGGAAAGCAAAGATCTAGATACGGTTTGTGAATCTTAAAGTAGTTTATAATTTTATTGTTTTCTTACTTAGTTCTTAAAGAACTCTTAATTAATGATAATTTATTATTTGCTGCAATTTAATTTAATTTCTTTAAGTTTCTTGAACTTCAATTTGTAGGTTAGATAATAGAGATTTAGTAGGTATTAGTAGTCAAAACCCTTGGGGAATTAACACTTGAACTTAATTTGCTTAATACAAATTTAATAAATGTGCTTACCCCACACATCAGTTCCCTATCCCACACATCACATACTGCACAAATTCCCTCTTTTGTCTATTGTTTTCCCATCCTACACATCACATACGGCACAAGATACATACTTACACACGGGATTTAATAATATTTTTATTTGGGATAAGGGGTAGTATGAAGTCTAAATCTTTTTCTTAACAATATTACCCCTGTTATCCTTAGTCAATTACAAGTCATACCATGTCTCCAAATCTCTATTTTTATAATTTTATTATCTTCATTTTCTTTATTCTATTATTATTATTATTACTAAAACTGGGTTTTACAACTCTCCTTCCCTTAGTAGAACTTTCATCCTCCAAAGTTCATACATATTACAAAATTGTGATTGATTAAGCCATATTAATTTAATTGTTACTTGTTTGTTATATTGTACTTAGTTCATTTACTCCAATCGCTTTTAATTTTTTTAAGATTGATTACTAATTTGAGTCTTTTTATCAAGCTTCATGCATTTGCTGGATTCTCTTGTACTTTGGCACTTTTTTTTTTTTACCTCTTTTGCTTTCATTTCTTATTATTACTGTTATTGTCATATTGTTCACAATGCTATTATATTCGTAAATAGCTTATATATCTTCTATCTCATTTGACTAAGTTTACTTTATTTAGTTGTCTTAATATTATCTCATTGGTTTCTTATCCATATTATTATTTTTATTGTTTCTTACCCTTACTATTTTATTAATTACTTATTTTCCATCTATTAACTACTTTTATCATTTTTATTCTCAATTTACTTATCGATCATCCTCTAGTAAAATTTTAAGAAATTTTATATCCCATATGTCTCAACACAAGTACAATCGTAAGTGGGGTTGACAAATACACTTACATGACCTATATGCAAATAGATGAGAACATAATTGATAACCTGACTTGATTCATAATGACGGATATGACATAACATTGTGACACAATGGATAAGACTTGACATACTTGCCATGGCGTACACTAAACACAATAAAGGTAATTTCTCAGCTCCATTACAAATGTACTTATGCTAGCTTATATATAATTATGACTTATATATTTTAGTCATTTTTCCTTCTTTAACTAAATCTTTCATATTTTATAAATTTCGCATTAGTCATCCTTGCTTTATTTGTGCACATGTATGATTTAGTGAAGCAGTTTTATATTCAACTCCTTTATAAACCCATTAAAGTTTATATTCTTTGACAAAGATGTTGCTATTCTATAAGGTAGACTTGTTTGTTTCTAAGCATAATAGATTTTATTATTTAGGTCAACATTTTGTTTTGAATATTCTATATTTGCTAAAGTCTTCAATTACTGTAGTGAATATTTTGGTCAACTAGAAAGGTACCTTAGTTGACTCAAGGAGCATTTTGATCTAGTGCCCAAGTATACTTAATCTTTCGAATAAATTGGATATCTTCTTTTAGAATTGCTTGACTACTTGTTTATTAAGATTATATATATATATATATATATATATATTACATTCTTAATTGTCTTTTGCCTATTCAATTGTTGTTGGAACGTCATAATTATAAGTATGTACATGTACATATTTATATTTTTATACAAGCCATGTGCTAGGTTCTTAAGTCTTCTTCTACTAATGTAATAGGGTAATGTTTTTCTTTTGCTAAAGTTTCTTTCTATGTATTTGGTGCTTAACCTTAGTCTTACAAAAATTATACTGAGCATGACAAAGGGGATAAGCTTAACCAAATTCTAAATCCTACTCTCCATTATACTACTTCACTAGCTGCATTAATTATTTACCTAAGCATACTACAGAAAGATAAAGAAGATTTAAAGGAAAAACAACAAAAAGAGATAGACATGTAATTAAAGTAAAAAGATATTAGATATAATGAGTAAAACATGTGGTAAATCAAACAGAAAGAAAAAGTAAAAATAGAAATCAAATATGCAAAAATATAGTAATTACGGTAACTACTTCTGTAACTCTAACCAAACCTAAGTTCTACTCACCCTCTTCACATCTCACTGTCTTACTAATAATCAACTTATTTTTCTAAATGTCCACAACCTAAACTTTGATATCGCTAAAACTATAACATCCAAAAACTTGGAACGCTATAGTCTGCGACGTGTTCTTAGCCTTTACTGACATGTCAAGTGTTTAGAAACCTTCAACCTGTTTAAGATTCACAAAATAATTACATAAAATCTACTAACCTATAATATGATAACCTTAAATCTATATGAGAGTGGAATATTAACCACTCAATCTCCATAAATTCCATACAATATTATAACTGAAATCTAATTTAAAGAAAGAACTTGAACATAAAAGCACTAAACATAAAGATTTAGAGTCTCATAGCTCTTACGAAAGTCAACCTACTAAATATCATCAATAGGAGTCACAGATGACTCCATAACGACACAAGTCCCAAAAATATTCAAACACAATAGAAATAAACATAGGTCCACAAAATCTACTCGTAGAACTAATCCATGAAGTCCCTACTCCATCATCATAGTAATAGTAGTCTCCCTCCTTATCATAATACAGAAAATTATAATTGGAATCCTTAGCATAAACCTTATTATATACCTCTTAATCTGAACTTGTAGTTGAAAAATAGTAACTCTCGTAAGGTGAGCTAATGCTCAGTATAGGATACTACACATATGCGCGTGAATGTATATGTAACAAGTCCAACGCACATGATTAATGTAGAGGGACAAATTGGTGATTTTAGGTCTTCTTTGAGTCAAAAGTGAAATTCGTATCTCCGAATGACTATTTCAAGCAAATCCCCTTCAGCTGTCTCTAAGACATAATTCTTAAACCCATTTAGGCAATTCTTCCAATATGTGAGCCAGCCACTCGAAGCAATCCCAGAATGACTCATAGAAGGAAACAATAATTTCCTGTTCTTCTCATGAATGTTCTTTTGGCTCTTAAATCTGAACGTCTTGCAACGCTCATCAAAACTTTGGTTAATGGCCAAATCATGAGGCACTCCTTGATCAAACCCCAGTTGTCGAGCAACTCAATCAGGTGAATGTTTCATGACACTACACTTAAGGAAGCAATTAGAAGCATCGGCCCAATCATGAAGTGACGGAAGACCCCCAGGTGTACTCTATAAGATAAACTCTATCTCGATATCAGAAAGCTCACCATGAAGCTCTATCAAGTTTATCAAGTCCTTTGAATTGGAAGGGTAGATTTCTATGTACCATTCATATTTAGGCAATTCCTTTGTGTATGGACGAAAGCTAAACTCGTGACAGCTATCAATGACATTTTTCAAAGTACTTAAGAGTTTTCTATTGACTTATCCCTAAGCCCGGGGCTTGACAGCATCAAAATGTGTAAGTGAGAGACCGGAATATCTCCTATGACGCTTGTAGAAGAACATATGAAGAAACACCAAGTCTATGTACGACATTAGAATGTATCTCCCTTATGAGCATACTAAAGCTTCATGAAAGAGGTCCAAACGCCTATAAAAGGAACCCAAGTAGAAAGGCCCTAAAGCGAAACATTCCCCTCATATGCTTATGATGATATTTAAATGATGTTTTCTAGTTCGTGTTCATGTTAGAAGACTAACGTTCAATGCCTCATGTTCAACTCGTGTAATGGGACCTTACATTGCGTTTAGTGCTCACATCATATCCAACGTTGTGTTTAAGAGTTATGTAGTTTTCAAGACTCATGCTATGGTTTGGCCTCACATCAAGTTCATGCCTCGCATCGTGTTCAAGCCTTGTGTCGAGTTCAGGTCTCATACCATATCATGTTCAACGCTCGTGATATATTTAAGATTCATTCCATATTCAAAGCTTATGTTACATTCATTGATTGTGCCATGTTAAGGATTTACATTGAATTCAAGACTCATGATCATGGCTTATGCTCACTCGCATTCGACCCTAATGTTCAAGACTCATATTCACTATCATGTTCAAGGTTCATATGCGACTCTTATGTTCACTCATGATCAAGTCTCATGCATCAAAGCTTATGTTCGATGCACATGATGAGACTCATGTTTAGTTTAAATACAAAAGTGCTACACTCAAGTTGCATACTAAACTCACGCGTACTCGTATAGAAAGTTTAAAAGTGCTAATGTTAGAAGCATACGTATGCTCGTGCTAAAGAGACTATGCTAAATTAAAGTGTTCAATCCTCATGTGTTCAAGCGCAAGATTTATGTCTTGTTCATGTACATTAAGCTCGTGAACTCACGCTCTACTCTTATGCGCTCATGTTCAATGTTTATATTCAAATTCACATTTTATGGTTATGTGGAGGCCTCATAGTTCTTCTACATGATTATTCCATGAGTGTTTGTATTGAGGGGTAGTGAAGTTCATTTCACTTATTGCTTCATGAGTGCTTATGTTAAAGGAAAGTTATGTTCAACTTAAGCGTGTCACTCTCATATGTTTATGCCTAAGACTCGTGTTCAAACTGTTTGAGCTTAGCTTATGCTTAACTCTCATGTACTCATGTGTACATGTCCTTATAATTCAAGACTCATGATTCGATTCACATTTTATATCGCAATTAGCTTTATAGAAGTTACAAAAGGAGGCTACGTATGACTTAAGTGTTATACCTCTTTGCTACCACCCGTTGATGAAGATTGGTACTTAGGTCACGATCACAAACCCTTAACCCTCGGTTGGCAAACAGTCATGGTTCGGGCGATAAAGAGTCTACCTTCTTCAAAGCTTGTTCATTTGTTAACTATTGTTAGTTCAAGATGTGGTCCTCAAGTTACAATCACAGACTTTTGGCCTTCAATTACAAGTGGCTACAATCTGGATAATGAAGAGATCTTCTTTAAACCAATCTTCAAATGTTGATTATGCTACCTACAAGGCAAGGACAATGATAATATGTTAGTTTCAAAATTTAAAGAAAAAGGGGAGGAGAAGGATGTCATAATTAATTACCCAAAGACACGCATCAAACCACGAGCAAACTATATTTCCTTAATTGGTCAATGATAAAAGAAATGACACTAAGCCTATATTGCCCATCATTCTAGGAACAATCATCATGAACAGGTCATGAACCTGAAGAGCAGGCGATTCTTTCATTTGAAGCTATTGCCATTATGAAAAGTTAACGGAATTATAGCAAAAAAAGGAAGCATAATAAACAACAAATTCTTGGTGAAAGTTGACTAAAACTTCGTCTCAGAAATTATGTAAGTAGACGGAAGGCAAACTCATTGCAAAGCTCCTTGAAGTCTTTGTCTTCTTATAATGAAACGAACAATAATAGCAAAATTATCAAAATGTCACTTTTATTCTAAGAAAAAATGCCAACTACTATACGATCTAGGAAGAACTTACTTAGCTTGATTTCATGGTTGTGATCCCATCGTTGTGCTTTGGTAGATTTTTAACTTCACGCAACAAAAACGACTAAAATGTCTGGTTCCTTTCCAGATTCCTAACACCAACAGCACAATTGCTAGCAAGCGTGAGTGTACAAGCTACTGAGTCAAGGAGTCGGTAGAGTAGAGAACTGACTCCTCCAGCAGCTCTATACAATCTAAGCACCTACGGTAGAGGTATCTTTCTACAAAGCTTAACAATAGTAGGTCGAGATCCTCCCAAGTAGTAAGAAGTCTAAGTTCTAAATACTGAGCTACGATAGATAACTTGTTGAGCCGAGATATCAAATTGATGAAACTAAATTGAGTAGTAGCTGTGAAGCAAGTTTGAGCAGCTATAACCCATGACCTTTAGCCAAAACAGAACAAAAAAATAAAATAAAATAAAAGGCCAAGAAGATGCATACATTGGCTTTCATGCGAGCAATGTTGTTTTAGCTTTCACTTCTGGGCACTTTAACTCCAATGATAATCAATATTCATATGATGGGTAAAGCTCCTCATGGAAAGACTATAAGTAAAGGCCTTCTCAGATAGCTGCAATCATAGAAGAAGAATGTTGGAATAAAAAGACAATCAATATGTAGGGTTTTCTTTGGCTAAAGGAGTAAAGAGCAAGGGAAAATTAAAAATAGAAAACAAAAGAAAGTGCAGAAGCTTGTACCGTAAGAGTGGAAAAAAAGTAAGGGGCCACCTATTACGTTTTTAGTGGAAGATATATATATATATATATATATATATAAGAGTAAGAAAAGGATACTCTATACTATTGCTACTTGAAGGAATTTTCTAAATGGAAATGTGGAAATTCATTAAGCTTTCAGGGTGCTACCCTTGAAACCCTATATGGGATGCTCTCCCCTTGACCCTTGCCCCTTGCCTACTAATCGACTAGTGGGACCGTCATGCTTACCAGTCATAGTACAATAAATAAAACTTGGTTTACGTAAAGCTTTTACATAATATATGCAGACCTTATAAGAAGAATGCTCTTATATGAGAAGAAGATCGATGCGACATTGATACATGGAGTTGACCTAATAAAATCGCTAATGTGAACTTAGTGTATAAATTCAACTCAAGAGAACCAGCGACTCTTATAAATTGAATTAAAGAAACAATTTAGCTCAAGAAGAAGTAGCTTACAGAAGACTTATTTCAGAGTGTTGCCTTAGTGGCAATATATAACTTAATCCAGCTGAGCCATGACATACAAATAAGAGGTGCTATGGACTCGCGTACTAAGACAAATCTTAAATTAATTTGATAGTGACATAGCCTTTTAATAGCACGTACGTACCTAAGTTATCTAAAAGGTTCACTTGGTGCCCAAACCCCTTCGACTTCGTTTGAAGGACTTTGATCAGGGGGCAAAATGTAGAGGGCCAAATTTAATATTGGGCTTTCATGCCCATTGATTTATTAAATGGATTTGACTTCTCGAGTTAAAATGACAGGATTCGAGGAGCTAAGCCCATAAATTATCGAGATGATTAAGGGAGACTTGGTATAGTAAGCTTTGAGTAGGGCCCTTTGGATCGGTTAATCTGATTTAACCTTTCTTAGTTTGGCTCACATTAGAATAATAAATAAAGCCTTTGCTTTGGCCTAAACCTATGAAAATAGCCCATGTAAGATCCATTAATAAGGGGATTCAATCTTAACCATTGACGACCGTCATGATCTGATGGATGTGATTAATTACCTTTTCTTATAAATACCTTATTCACATCTTCATTTGAATAAGAAAAAAAACCCATATTAATGTCGTTACTCTATTGGAACTTTGCCTCAAAGATTAAATACTCAAACACATCAAAAACACCACTTCTTTCTTCATTAATCTTAGAGTTTGATGCCATTATGCTCCTCCACCTGTCAACATACGTGTTGGTGTTGGGTACTCTCTAATACCTAAGTGCCAAAACCACCTTAAATCTACCTAGGTCTTTTTAGTATGAGACTCTACTTAGAACAGTGCCATGCAAAGATTGCTAAGTGCCTCACCAACATCACTAGACCTGACTAGTGGGTGGTGAAAGCCAAGTATAAGTAGCAAAAATCAATTAAAGTCTAAGTTTAGTGAAATCCATTTTAAAGTTCTAGCTAACCAACAACCATATATCCTGTAGCTAAAGCACCTATTACATTAAGATCTGACACCATAAAACTCCTATCACTTTTTAAAAAATATAAATGCTAAGTTTATAATTTATTAAATTCTTCACAATTCGGCTCAATATTTCTTCCCCTTTAACTCAACCTTTTGCCTCATCTTCTAAACTTCCAAACCATCCTCTTCATGTATTTTCATATCCTCTTACTTTTTGACATATCATAATATATACACATATTCCTTACACCATGCATCCAGTTTACACATATATGTAATTATTTACATACATAGTATATGTACTATTATGAAGTTGTTTCATATATAAAATAAATATATATATATATATAACATACCAATAATTACATATACACTCACGATAACAAAAAAAATACAAACATCAATACTTACGTATACACGAGGTCCGAACACCTACTATGTATTATACATATACATATATAAAACATACACAAACATCATGTTATATTAAATGTAGACTCATATTTTATTATATTTTATATTATAATATATATGTATATATATGTGTGTATATATATATATATAGATATAACACATACATGCATTCCCTTTCTTCCCTCTCTCATCTCTTTAACCCTCTCATCCCTTCCTCTCTCTCTCATCTCTTACTTTCCCATCTTTCACATCATGCACAAATTCCCTCTCTTGTCTTTTGTTTCCCCATCCTACACATTATATACTGCACAAGATACATGCTTACACACCATCACTTTACTACACAATAAACATACACATACCCAACGTATATATACATGCAACTATGATATACATACATATATTCTGCACTTATACGTTGAATTGAACACCTAGCGCATCACTTGTACGTGTACGTAATACTACCGATATGACATCTTTATAATCCAACCAACCATTATTATCCAATACCACTACCACACAAGCAATTGCGGTATCTTCTCCCAAAACTTAAAGAAAACCCTTAAAATATAAATTGATAAAATAAAACAAAAATAAAAGGAAAACTTACTTGAAAACAAAAGGAAAAAAATTAATTCTTGATACTTGAATTTTTGGTATTTGATTAAGGATTGGAAGTTTTCTATTCCTCAAGAAAAAGTAAGGTAATGTTTTGGTTAAAGGAAAGATATAGAATTGAATAACATTATTACTTGAGATAAGGGATAGTGGGAAATTTAAATCTTTTGCTTGATAATATTATCCCTATTATTCCTAATCAATTACAAGCTATATCATGTCTCAAAGTCTCTATTTTATAGTTTTATTTTTTTCCTTTTCTTTATTCTATTATTTTTATTTAATTTATTATTATCATCGGATTTTACTCTTTTCTTCCTAAATAAGTTATGAAAAAATTTATTTCTACATAATAATCTTCTCTTAACATCTGAATTTTCTATCGATTAATTTAATTTTGCTTTTGTAAGCTATATGATTAAAATAGAAAAGTAATACAATTATGGACTGATTTCTGAGGCAGTATTTTAATTTTTTTTTTCCAATTGTTCGTTACTTAATTAATATTTTTATGTTTCTGTTTCCATTTTCCCTTTATTTTTTCTTCTCCTTTATGTTAAGGTTTTGAAGACGTGAATAGCGAGTGACTTTGAGGTATCCTTGTCATGCGATTCATATTCCAATGTATATTCATCCTACGGAAAAAGCGTACCCCATAATTCTTGAGGATGTTACACTCTTGCTAAAAGTAGGCATTAGCATATAGTTTCCTTTAGCCATACAAGTTTAGCGGATGCTAATTCTCTGATTTTCTTCTTATTTTCCCTTTTTAAAACTACATTAAGTTGAATTTGGGGAATTCAAATTAGGTTCATACCACTATAAACTTAGTTAATTCTCTGGTTTTCATTTGCTCAAATTTCCATCAATTTTTCCATTTTAAATGTTTTGTATGCAATTAGTTGTAGATATTATAAGAAAGAAAATTAAGTCATAATAAAATCATAAAATTATTTAAAAATTAAATAATCTTAGCTATTGATTTAGAAATTGATAGACATTAAAAGAATAAAAATGGAAAGGATCAATTTTCAATTTGAATTTTTTATTAATTCAGAAAAAAATGCTTGGTGCATTTCTCAATTATGTATATTTTTTTCTTTCAGGCCAAAGCTCAATTAACTTCTCTGAAAGAAACATGGAATAATAATAGCCTTCGATTATTTATGAATGAAAAAAATGTCCCTTTTTTCCAATATAAATAAGACAGTATCATATTGAAATTTCGCATAATAATGTTAATAGCTCCATTAGCTCTTTTAGTTCCCGTCATCATAAATGGAATTTCCATCCAATAAATGAAAACGGGACACTTCCACATAAAAATAGTTCCATGTGGCTAGTTAACTCAAATACAACTATTAAACCCAAATAAATTTTTCACGACAGGCATAAGTTTTATCGAAGACAAAATAATACACATGGACATGATTTGGCAGCCATGCATAAAATGTAACTACATTTGTCTGACGAAATAGTAATATAGGACAAAAACAATAGCGTAGGACAAGATGAAAAATGACATGGATTTGGTTGACAAGCAAATTTCGATCCGATTAATCACCAGGACCTAAAATAGAAATACCCTTTTGTCCATCTTGTGTACGTTATTTCCCCTGAAATTCTTTCTGAATGGGTGCCTGTTGCTAGATAAGATATATGTACTTTTCAAAACACCATAAAAACATTGGAGTAAGGGTCCTAAATCGATTGAGATGAAATGCAATTCAAACAAATCCATTCTAAGAGTCCGTATTGGAGTATACCTCATATCCCGAACCCAAAAAGCTGGAGTGTGGTACAGTAAAACAAAACCCAGTGAGGGTACTTATCTCAAAGAAACTGCTTGTATGGGAGGTGTGGGGGTACAGTACAAGTTGAACATTATAACATTTGATGAACTATCCCAGAAAAATAAATAAAATGATGCATGACAAATAGATGAAAGAGGAATAGGATACATACAAAGGATTTAAAAAGAGATACAATTAGATGTTCATAAAAGAATTATATTTCACAAAACGAAAAATCCGGCAAGAACTCCTATTTTTCCCTCACAAACTATTCTAGCAAGAATTATCTTTTTGCGATATGGAAGGGGAGAATAAAAAGGAAATCGAGTAATTACAATTAAGTTTCTAACCTAATGCTTCCTTTCATAAATAATAAAACTATGACTAAATCAAAGAAACACAACAATGAAACTAGAATTCACACTATGGTAAATAATAAATTAATACTCACACACCAAACTATAGGGAAATTAATAACAATAGAATATAAAATTTTACTATGAATAGAAATCAATACATTAGGAATGGAATCCAATTTAGTAAGTTGAAGAATGTTTGAGGAATCAGATATGAAATAAATAGATTATGTTCATACTTAAATTAACTTAGGGCTTATTAGGAACCATTAATTAGAGAGATAATAAGAAAACCCAGGAAACAATTTAAGAAGTAACAGAAATTAAATCCTAATAATTTAATACAACCTTCAGATTTAAGGGTCAAAGAAATCAGAAAGCTATAATCCTAATGGTACAGTAAACAGGATAAACATTAGAATCGATATCTGGAGTAATGTGGGATGAAAAAAAAAAAAAAAAAGAGAAATAAAACCTGTAGTAGGCAGGGCGTTCAACCCCTTCAACCCAAGCACTCACTGCTCCGACCCATGTCAACTGTCTTCATTCTTATCTATGGGAATTTCTATGTAATTAATAAAATTTGAATAGATTAGTTAATCTAAATAAAATTAAGTAAAATATACAAATAAGAACGAACAAAGCAAAATAAATTTATAATCTAACTATAACTTTTTATTGATTGATTGTAGGGCATCACGGCAGTAAGAAATTAGGAATGGCCTTTTGTAACAATGGAGATGAGTGACTATTGCCTATTTGTTTTCCATGCGTGCTAAGCTTAGTCATAAATTGATTAATAATGGATTGATGCTGAATTTCTGTTTGATGATTATGCTTGACCAAGAAAAATTGATTTGCATAAACCTTTGGACTGTTAGAGGCCCACACTTACATGAATTGAGCTCTTGCAACTCTCCCCACGCTTTCAAAAATCGGGCTCCTAAGATTCGATGGGATCCACACTTTCTAAAATGTTACATTATGGGTTAGTATACACTTTCAAAAATAAGGCTTCTTGGTGTGTTATGGATCCACATTTTCAAAATCTGATCTCTTAGATAGATTTTGGTTGTATAATTTTTGTAATATTAAATTAAACAAAAAATTTTATTTCATGTTTGATTTGTAACTTTACTTAGTAATAGAACAAAAATTAGATTGATGGAATGCGTAAAAGGGCTAGATTTTGTCCTTTTTATGCCATAGTATAAAAATAAAATTTACTAGATAAAAATAAAAAATATCTTATATTTTGAAAAATACCTCTCCATATTATAATATTGAGTTAATTAATATTATTTTTATTAAATATTACAAAAATTATTGATTTTATAATATAAATAATTAATTTTTAATATAAATTTTATGTTTAATATTGTGTAAATCAAATATGATATAATGAGTTTATATTATCTACTTTTCTTTATACTTGTCGTATCTAGTTCTTTTTATGTAATTCAATATTTACAACTAAATGTTACCTTAAGAGCATTTAAGGGTCTACGCTTTTAAAATTGACTCAAGGTCTTGTCAAATTGGCATGTTTTGTGTTCGAATTAATTGTATATTAAATTAGTTTGTATTGTGATCTTTAGTTGTCTATTGCATTAAAGCATTACATATGCATGTGATGTGGCATGTACATAGTGTTAGAATCCCATTTTTATAATATACTTATACTGGTAAGGGTTTATTATTTTATATATATCGTAACATAGAGGGGGATTTTTTTTTTCATTCATTTTAGTTAAGGCAATACTATTATTAGAAATTTTTACTTTTAAAAAGTAATACTATTTCATCAGTTTTAATGTCTCCTCCTACCAGGCCCAAAAATGTCCATAAAACTTTTTACAAAGGTATGAGCACTCTTCTAGATAGAAGTTCTTAGTCACCACGTTAGTTGATCACAATAGATGGCATTTGTTATTTATACCTTACCCCTGTGCACACCCATTTTAGCCTTGTAATACTATTGGAATTAATAAAAGTATGCTATTCATTTTTCCATTCGTACTTGTATCTCTTATATTGTTGTTGGCTTTCTTTTTTGTTTGTGTTGCTCAAAGGTTTAAGCCTTGTTGGCTAGCGTTGTATACGAGTGAGGCTTGCTTACTACTATAGAAGCAGGATAGTAAACGTTGCATAGTTCATTTGTGTGGTAAAGAAAGCTTTGGACCATAACAGTTGGTATCAAAGCCTAGGTTATTCCAATAAGAACAACCATGATACAATAAGAGGAAGTGAGTAAGAGGCTAGATAGTTTGGAGGAAATCCTTAATGGATTGTCCAAGTAGTTTGGAGGAAATCCTTAATGGATTGTCCAAGCGGTTGGATGATTTGGTCACATTATTGATAAGAATAGTTGAAGTTAAGGCCAATCATTAAGATATGAATGCTAAGATGATTGAGACGACTGAGAATTTCAATGTTATAGTGCAAACACTTAGAGAGAAAATGAACGTGACGATTGATGAGGCGAGACAACAAATTAGGACTTAAGTAGAAGGCTTGAGAAGATAGGTTAATATTCGTGCCTCAACTAAGTCTGTTAAGGAGTTGAGGGCATAAGTAGCTATTTTGACTCAGGTTGTGGGGAATGCTCCTACCTTTACCCCTACCCCCATACATGTTTTTGCACATGTAGGACATTTGAAAATACTTAAGCCTAAGGCTTTCATTGGTGTGAGGGACGCCAAGTTGTTGGAGAACTTTCTATTTGATATTGAGTAGTATTTGGCCGTTGTGGGGGACAAATGATGAGAGAACAAAGGTCACCATGACTACAATGTATTTAATTGGTGATGCTAAGTTGTGGTAATGCACCAAGTATAAGGAGATCCAAAATGGCAATGCTCATTTAGATAAGTGGGTTGAGTTGAAGGCTGAGTTGCGGACTCAATTTTTCCCTAAGAATGTTGAGTACAAGGCTCAAAAGAAAGAAGTTAAGGGAACTTTGACAGGGTGATAACATCAAAAAGTGTATCTGTGAGTTCTCAACATTGATGGACATCAGGAGCATAATCGAATATGATAAGCCATTCTATTTCTTAGAAGAATTGAAGCCCTATGCTAGGAATGACTTGTAGAGGCAATGAGTTACAAGCTTGGCTATAGCACAAGCAGCAGCTGAGTGCTTCCCTGACTACACTTACAAAAATAAAGTGAAGAATGTATCGATAGGGCACGAAGGTAGAAAGTCAATCAAGTTAAGTAAACCTAAGAGTGGGGGAATCTCAAGTTTAAGCAATAATAGTAGTAACACTAAAGGGGGTTAGAGAAAATCCTACAATTTTCACTAGTCTAAAAAGAGTGGGGCAACTAACGAGGGTCAGAAGCCTTCATTCTCATGTTTTTTGTGTAATGGCTCACACAAAGTAATTGAATGTCCACATAAGGTTGTACTCAATGCTATGGCACGAAAAGTAGAAAGTGTATGCCAAGATGAAGAGCGAGGAGTAATGGGGAGGATCAACCCCGATAACATGTTACACATGTTATCGGTTGTTAGAAAGAGTTCCTTAGTGCAATGTAAGCCCAAAATCGACAATGACTTGATTTATGTCTAGTTAAGCATAAATGGCAAGAGTGCTAATGCAATGGTAGACTCCAGTGCTACACATAACTTTATTGATGTGCTTGAGGTGAAAAAGTTAGGGCTAGTGCTTATTGAAGACACTAGCCAGATTAAAGTCGTTAACTCCAAGGCCCATCCTATCTAAGAAGTTATAAGAGGAGTGAAAGTGAGGGTTAGGGATAGTAGTAGAAATCTCAACTTCACAGTTGTTCCATTAGATGACTTCAACATAGTTCTTAGAATAGATTTCTTGAGATAGGTCATAGTTACTCCCGTGCTCATAGCAGATTGCTTGTTGTTTATGAGTGAAAAGCTATATTGCGTGATATTTTAGAGGAACAGGGCAAGCAACAATGGTAAGGAAGGCAAGAATATTGGGGCTATGATGCTATGAGTGCTCCAACTGAAGAGAGGGCTTAAACATCAAGAGCCAACTTTCTTGGCTGTCCTTATAGAGAAAGAGGAAGCAGGAAAGATAGAGATACTAGAGATAATAGAGAGTGTTCTAAAGGAGTATAATTCTTTCATGCCTAATAAGCTCTCAGAAGAGTTACCTCCTAGGTGGTCGATGGACCATCAGGTTAAGTTGATTCCTAATGCCAAACCCTAATGCCAAACTACCCGTTAGAGCTCCTTACAGAATATCGCCTCTCAAACTTGTCAAATTGAAGAAGCAGTTAGATGAGTTATTAGAGGCAAGCTTCATTCAACCTTCAAAAGCACTATACGGGGCTCCTATTCTATTTCAAAAGAAGAAAGATAGGAGTTTGAGATTGTGTATTGATTATCGAGCTCTGAACTAGCTAACAGTGAAGAATCATTATTTGATTCCTTTAATTGTTGATCTATTCGATCAACTAAGCGAGGCCAAGTAATTTACAAAGCTAGATATTCGCTTACGCTATCATTAAGTTTGCATTGCTAAGGGTGATGAGCTTAAAATGACGTGTATAATTTGATACGGCGCTTATAAGTTCTTGGTGATGCCTTTTAGTCTCACCAATGCTCCTGTGACATTTTATACCTTAATGAATAATGTATTTCATGAACATTTCAACAAATTTATAGTTGTCTATCTAAACGACATTGTCATGTATAATAAGACATTATAGGACCATATGAAGCACTTATGGATGGTTTTTGAGAAGCTGCAGGAGAATCATTTGTATGTGAAGCATAAAACATGTGCCTTTACCTAAAAGAGCATCAACTTCTTAAGTCATATTATTGAAAAAGGGTGAATATGAGTGGATATGGCTAAGGTAGAAGCAATTAGACAGTACTATAGAAGACTTGTTGAAGGCTATTCATGCCGAGTTGCACCAAAGGACCTTGCATGGCCATAAGATGAGGTATGTCAAAGTACGTTCAAAGAGTTGAAGCATGTAGTGATGGAGGAGTTAGTCCTTGCACTTCCTAACTTTTCTAAGCCTTTTGAAGTCCACACGAATGCCTTAAACGTTACATTAGGTAGAGTATTGATGTAAGAAGGTCATCCAATAGAATACAAGAGTAGGAAGCTGAATCAAATATAGCACTAGTACTCAACCCAAGAGAAGGAGTTACTTGGAATCGTTCATTATTAAGGACATGGAAGCACTATTCACTTGGATCAAAGTTTCTAGTGAGGATAAACAATTCTGTTGCTAGCCATATATTGACTTAACTGAAACTTCCGGCCAAGTAAGTTAGATGGCAAGAGTTCCTTGTAGAGTTTGATATGGAGATTGAGTACTATGGTAAGTAGACTAATCATGTAGCAGATGCTTTAAGAAGGCGAGTTGATTTACATTCCTTAGTGTACATTGCACACTAGTTTGCAAGTCAAATCTCAACTTCAATTCAAGAGTAGATCAAGCAGCATAAAAGTCGAGACCTGTTGGCCAAAAATCTTAAGCAGTTGGTTAAGGAAGGGAAGACTCATTGATTTTGAGTAAAAGGTAACCTCATCTACACAAAGGGACACTAGTTATATGTCCTAAAATAGCCAACTTAAGAAGGGCGCTCATGAGAGAATGCTATGATACTTTATAGGCTGGACATCCTAGCTAATAGAGGACATCAAGCTTGTTAAAGCAAGGCTATTATTATCTAGATATGGAGGATGTGATGAGTGTAGATACTTTATTTTTGCACCCTTTTTTATTTTTAAAATAGGTTAAAGGGTCCTAAATTAGGGAAAATACAAAAAAAAATTAAAGAAAACCCTAAAAAATAAGAGATTTAAGAAAAAATACAAAAAAATAGAAAAATAAGAAAGCCCAAAAATTATGAAATTCAAGAAAATATAAAAAATAGGAAAATAGGAAAAAACACAAAAAAATAATAAATTTAGAAAAAATACAAAAAAATGGAAAAATTCAAAAAACTATACAAGCAATTTAAAAAAAGTCACAAAAAATAGAAAAAATAAGGAATTTAGAAAATAATAATTTTTTTAGGTAGATTAAATAGAATAGATTTTTTATTTAAATAAACATAAATAAAGACTATTGGATTTAGGCTTAAATTTGAATCTAGCTTAAACTAACCTAGTTCATAAGGCACAGGCCAATAGCCTAACAGATAAGCACCAGGACATAATTTTAGAGTTTGGTTTAGGGTCCTAATTTTGAGCCTCATCAAAGGTAAAGAATGGCATTTATTTTATCCTTTTCTTATACCTCACATGCTGCCCCATGTCAAAGAATCACTAGACCATGTGTCTACTGATGATACGTGACACACCATGATTCGCTTGGATAGCACATATTCTTTCCCCCCATTTTCTTTTCCCCTTTCCTCTTCTTCCTTTCACTTTCTTTTTTTAAAAAACAATTGAACAATAAAAAAGAGGGGGAGATACATATGAAGGAAGGAGGGGGGAATTCATTTTTGAAAACATACATCGAAGGGGATTCGAAACACCAAAATACAGAAGGGGATAGAAGACCATTTTCTTTAACTGCAGCACATCTCTCTCTCTCTCTCTTGATTTTCTGGTCGAACTCATACATGCAAAAGAAGGGGAGATACGTACGAAGGAAGGAGGGGGGAATTCATTTTTGAAAACATACATCGAAGGGGATTTGAAACACCAAAATACAAAAGGGGATAGAATACCATTTTTTTTAACCACAGCACATCTCTCTCTCTCTCTCTCTCTCTTGATTTTCTGGTCGAACTCATACATTCAAAAGAGGGGGGGGACCCACTTTTGAAAACAGACAGACTTCACCCTTTCTCTCGGCCTTCACCCTCTCGAACACGCATTGCATGCCACCCTCACACACGGAGACCAAGTTGACGCCTCTATTCTCAAACTCTCTCTCTTAAATTGCACCTACATACCACCGAACCATGAAACACACACCCAATCTAAACCCCGAACCATCCATACACCACCATCAATGACTCTCTCTCTACCGCGCTTGCACACACTGCCATAGGACAAACCATAACCAAACACTCTCACGTGACTATAACCCAATCATCGTGCGATACCAATTGCAACCAGCACTTAACCCCAACACACTTTCGAGTAACTCCCTCTCGCCCACAACTAGCCCCAACTATGTAACCATTCCCTGACCCAATCAAAGACCCCAACATGCTACTACTCTCACCATTAAGCCTACACCGAACCAACCTTCTTGTACGAAACCTTTCTTGTCCTCTCTCTTTTACCCTTTCCATCTCCGATGCATATAAACGCAAAACCCACACTCACGCACCATTGTCTTTCCCTCTCGTTGAAACACTAACCAGCCAAGTTACGTCCTCCCCCAAACACGACCCACTCCCTTTCCTACTGTCTACCAAAAATACTACATATCGTTGCCACCACTAAACCACTACCTTAGGCTATGGTGCTTGGGCAAACCCACGATCTTCAATAGATTAGCTACGAAGTAGCCTTCCCCAATCAATTAGGCCATCGAAAAGCCCTCCGAAGCACCTCTCCAACTTGCTGTGCATAACCCAACCCAAACCATAGGTGATCCACTGGAGCTCTGACCCGAACTGCTCCACTACCCGATCTTGACCTGTACTAGAACCGACCGACCTGTATTGCAAGTCTAAATTCGGCCCTTATCTTAGTTTTTAATTATTTGTTTTTGTAATTTTATTTTTTTCTTATTATTATTATTTGTTGTCAATTCTTGTAATTGTAAAAAGGAAAATAAAAAAAAAAAGGAAAAAGAGAAGGAGAAAAATCGAAAAAAAGGAAAAATAAAAAAAGAGAATAGTTTAGTTTTATTTATTTATTTATTTTAAGCATAACAGAAATAGATAAAATAATAAATAAATAATAATAATGAAATAAAAAATAATGAAAATCATTTTTATCACTTAGAAAATCCACGTTTCCAAAATAAATAAAAATAATTGAACCATCTCCAAATTAGGACCTCTTTAAAGTTTTCAAAATTAAAATCTTAACTTAGGACCCTTAGAATTTTTCCTTAAATAAATTAGAATGGGTAAATAACATATACTCGGCATTGTTCAAAATTAAAACAAAATCAACCCATTATATATATTTTTTTTTGGTAAATGAACTACGAAAGTTTGATCTCGAATAACACTTGTACGTAAGTACGTAGGTACTTGTACGTAAGTACGGGGTGACTTAAAATATGGAAATTTATATTTTTGTTTTCATTTTTATAAATATTTGTGCAAATTAATTAATTTAGTCACGTGTAATATGATTAGTTGTTTAGAAATTAAAAAGGGTATGTTTGAAAAGCAAAGTTAAATTCGGGAAGTTAACAAGTGGTACTTGTTTAAGGTTTAATAAATTAGCCCCTGAATCTAGATCTCTAGTTTTCAAAAAACCGTTTTATAAAATGGTTTAATTGATAGACTAATAGTTAAGTTATAACCAATATACCTACTAGATTATAGCTTAACTCTTTTTTCCAACTCTAGTTTGGTAGCGACTTTAAAGTATTTTCAAAATGTAAAAAGAACCAATTCCCTAGTTAAGGGTCAATACTAAATGGATAAAGGTTTAATACTAATCAGTTTAGAGAATACTTAATTTAAAAGGAACAGAAGGAGTAAAAAACTAGGCTTGACAGCTTAACGACTCTACTAGGGACATTAAAGAAGGCTAACTACTTAAAAACATTTTGAAATTAAAATTGCTTTTTAAATTACCTATGTTGTTTAGTTATTTGTTTATTTATTTGTATATTTGTTTGTTTGTTTATTACTAACTTCATGTATATTTATTTTATTAGGGTATTTATTTTGCAAATAGCATATATTGGGACATGTGGGGTTCATCTGTTACATCAAAGATATAGGGTAGATACGGTCAAACCCAGGCCGTCTTAAGACTCTATGAGAGGGGCTATTATATAAGTTTCGGGATTAGTGGTGTAGTCACTGTTTGGGCCCAATTAGGCCACCCCACTTAAGCTCATGTGACCAATGAAAGTGTTTTCTAAAAAACAAATGAGGTCACAGGGCTTAAGGACCTTTTAGAAGCCACCCTAATTGCATAAATTTACCTCTAAGCTTGAGTTAATACACTACCCATAAGAAATTACAACCCTACTGATCGTTGAAGAGTTTTAATACAATTAATTTTTTAAAATTGCAGTAGGGTTGCAACTTAAGGAGTAATGTATTAACCTAAAATGACCCTAACATCTGCATATTTCCACATTCTTTCCTTTATTGCATTGATGATTGATCTTAGTCCATAAAATGTGTAGACTTAGGATTGCAGACAACTAAGCAAATGATCAAGGGAACAATAGGCCATTGGACATCTCTAAGATTTGCAAGTAGATGCTAAGAGATAAAATTGCCTATTTGAAGGAAAAGCTAAATTATTCTGAGGCTCATAACCGGACCTTAAGGTCCCTTTTGGCATAGGTTATTGAGAATAATTATGAGATGATAGAGGACCTTGAGGCTCATATACAGGACTTAATGTAAGGTTTTTCCAGTTCAAATCTAAAGAGCCTAGAATAAAGTTCCAAAATAAATGCTAAGTTCTCTACCTTTATTGTTGTGTTATGATCTTTTTAATAAAGCTCTCTTTAGTTCATTATTCTTTATTCTTTAAACATTCCCATCTTTGTAAATAGTCCTTCAATAAACATTTATCTAGCTACTATTCGTTCTCATTTAGGGAAATGTAAATAAAATCTATAGATTGTAAATGGGACCTTAAAAATCACTACCCTTATTTGTAAATAATTTTTCTCATTTCCTATGCAATAAAACTTTATCTTTCTCTCTTTTTTTTTTTTAAAAAAAAAAGAAGAAAAATTGAAAAGAAAGATTGTTAACGGCTATAAATCTTTAGGAGTTCAAGGAGCTAACACAAGCTCAGGCCTTTGGCTCACTTAAGCAACTAACCTAAACACTTGGTTTTCAACCTACACAAGATCCTTCAATCTGTTAAAGAGGCTAACATGAGCCCTTTGGCCCATTCAACACAAACACAAGCCCCTTGGCCCATTTAACCTAAACACTAAACCCTTTGGCTCATTTGGCTAAACATTCAATTTAAACACCAACCTTGAGCTCATTCAAGTGACTTACCTAAATACAAGCCACCAAGCCAAGCGGCCAATTTGAACTTGAACCACAGCCCATCGAGGCAGCTAACTTGAGCATAATCTTCAACCCCTAAAAATAACTAAGCCAAGCTAAAACCCTTAATCTGTTTAGAAAGCCAAGCTTAATCATGAACCAAACTAAAACATAAAGTCAAATACCAAGGCATGATCTAAGAAACCAGAAGGCAAAACTAATCCTCATCCCAGGCAAATAAAAAACAGATTCCTCCTTAAGAAATTGGTAACTCACTTTTTGAAAAGTTTAAGATAAGAAGAGGTAAGCTATATCCTATACACCAACCTGAAACACTTTGAGAGTTAAGCGACATAATAGTAAGGATACCTTGGACTCATTCTTTGAAGGAGGTCTACTTTGAATATGATATGTAGATTAAAGTGAAGTTAGGCATTCATTTCTAAATCTCACAAAGAACCACCTTACAATGGAGCAATTCAAAGGTTAGGATCATTGATTAGAAGATAAAGGTAAGATTAGTTTATGCTTGTTTAAGTAACATTAATTCAAAAATGACTTTTATTTCCGATAAATTATTTTTCTTTGAAATGAAGAAGAGCCAATTTCCTTTTCAAGCATCTCAAGCCTATATACTAGAAATCCATAGATTTGGGGCCCTGAATCACTTAAAAAGCAAAAAAACTCAGCAATAATCACTCTTAGAGTAAAAAGGAAAGGAAAAAAATAGCAAGAGATAGCAAGGCAAAGTAAAGAGTGGGTGGAAAAAAAAAAGAGGCTGAAGAATTGGGCTCGGGTGTAAGACAAAAGCCTCTAAAGATTTGTCATATCCTAATAGGGGCAGCAAACTGAATCAAAAGGTAAGGAACTTGAGCCTAAAAAGCCCCCAAGAAACACAATGCCCTAAATCACGCTCCAAAGCTCAAAGACGCAAATCTCCATATCCACTCTGACACTCTAAGGTCTCTCTTACCTATACAGAATCACACAAGACCTCCCCACTCACAATACCACCATTACATAAGTAAAAGCTCTTTTAATCTTAAAAAATAATTTATCTTAAATAAATTATTTTTGAAATTGGGGCAAGCATACTTTTAATTTTTCCCTAAGGTTTTTGACTTGTATATCTAGGATAAATAAAACTATTTCTTTCAAAATAAAACCTCCTCATTAGTCCTTTTTGAAACCTTTAGACCAAAAGCTTAAATTCATAATGATTGAATCGAAAAAGACCTAATGGATTGATCAAAACATGTCACTTACAAAATGGATTATAATTTTTGGAATTAAAGTTGAGAGTGAAATATAGACCGAAAGCTAGTGAGGAAGACCTGTTTGACTAAACTAATTGTGAGTTACCTTTTTCTTAAGAAAGGAATGTCTTGAAATCACAAAAGCCTATGAGAAGCCCTTGGGTTAGGAGCATTAAGAAACTCCACATGATTATCAAAGATAGGGGTAGTTATAAGATTGTTCCTTAGTAAGAATTTATATTCATTGGCAAAACTTAAAAAAAAAAAGGAAAATAAAAGAAACAAAAATGAATGAAGAAAAAAGATAAGAGAGAGAAAGTAAAGGCTTGTCATAAAATTTTTGTCTAATCCATATCGACTTGAGTAGCTAAGCTTTTAATCCATACCATCCGTTTCCTTTCCAAGGTAGTCCTTTTTTTTTTTTAAATTAACCTTAATAGTTTAGATTTTTTTCCTTATCGCAGTTTCTTAAATCTTTTTCAAATCAATGGGCTTATCCTTATTTCCTTTTCATAAATGGTTTTTTTAACAATCTTCCTATAAATGCTTTTCCAAGTCAAGAAGTCTTTTAAAACCACTTACTTTCCTTCCTTTAATTCTTCAATCCTTCATCAACTTCCTCTTAGGGTTCAAGTCAACTCTTAGAGCGCCGTCTCCTTTTTTATTCTTTTTAGGGTTCTAACTAGCCTTTAGGGTATTGTCCCGTCTTTTTAGGGTGTTAGCTAGTTATTCAAGAACTGACCCCTCTTTTATTCTTTTTAGGGTTCCAACTAGCTTTTAGGGTACTATTCCGTCTTTTTAAGGTTCTAGCCAACTCTTAGAGCATTGTCCCCTTTTCTATTCTTTTTAGGGTTCTAGTTAGCCTTTAGGGCACTGTCTCGTAATTCTAAGGTGTTAATTAGCTCTTAGAGCATTGACCCCTCTTTTATTCTTTTCGGGGTTCTAACCGGCCTTTAGGGCGCTGTCCCCTCTTTTTAGAGTTCTAGCTTGCTCTTAAAGCTTTGTCACCTTTTCTATTCTTTTTAGCGTTTTAGCTAGCCTTTAGGGTGTTGTCCTGTCTTTCTAGGGTGTTAGCAAGCTCTTAGAGCACTTACTCTTATTTTATTCTTCTTAAGGATTTAGCTAGCCTTTAGGCGGCTATCTCATCTTTCATTTTAGGGATTTCGTTAGCCTTCACGGCATCGTCTCACTGTTTTTTTTTCTAGGCTGTTAGCTAGCGTCCAACCCCTCTATCGTAAACTTTATATAAGGTCTTTAGCGAGCTCATAGGGCGTTTCCCTCACCAACTTTCTCTTAGAGAACCTGTAGGGTGCTTCCTTCATCAACTTTTTCTTATAAGAGCCTATAGGGTACACCTACTCATTAACTTTCTCTTAGTAAGCCTATTGGGTGCTTTCTCTCATCAAATCCTCTTAAGTGAGCCTACAGGGCATGTTTCCTCATTAGCTTTCTCTTAGCAAGACCATTAGGTGCTTTCTTTCAACTTTCTCTTAACGAGCCTGTAAAGCACTGAGTCCAAAGGGCACTTCTATTCCTTTAGCAAGCCCATAAGGTATTTTTTTTCACCAATTTCTCTCAATTGAGTCCATAGGGTGCTTCTCTTTCACTTATCCCTTAGCAAGCCCATAGGGTGCTTCCCTTCATCAGGTTTCAATTTAGGGTCGTAGCTAGCTCTAGGAATACTTCACCCATCCCGCTTAGGTTAGTCAGCTCAAAAAGAGCACTACCAGATTTTCCAAATCGATCTAATTTTAGGGTTGCTAGTCTCCAAGAGACACTCTTACCTAAGTTAGTCAGCTCAAAAGAGTACTACCAGGTTTACTAGATTAGTCCAATTTTAGGGTTACTAGTCCCCGAGAGACGCTCTCGCCTAGGTTAGTTAGCTCAAATAAGCACTACCAGGTTTCAAGTTTAGGGTCTTATCCAGCTCTATAAGCGCTTTGCCTACCACGATCAAGTTTTCTCATTTACGTTTAGGGTCTTAGTTAACTCTAAGAGCGCTTTGCCTATCTTGGTTAGTCATCTCATTAGGATACGACCAAGTTTCCTCATTCAAGTTTAGGGTCTTAGTCAACTCTAGGAACACTTTACCTGCCTTGATTAGTCAATTCATTAGGGTATGACTAAATTTTCCCATTCAATTTAGGGTCTTAGCCAACTCTAGGAGTGCTTTACCCACCTTGGTTAGTAAGCTCATTGGGGTATGATTAAGTTTTCTCATTCAAGTTTAGGATCTTAACCAGCTCTAAGAGTGCTTTACTTGGGGCACGACTAAGTTTTCTCATTCAGTTTAGGGTCTTAGCCAACTCTAGGAAGGCTTTGCCTACCTTGGTTAGTTAACTCATTAGGGTACAACTAAGTTTACTTATTCAAGTTTAGAGTCTTAGCCAACTCTAGGAGTGCTTTACCTACCTTGACTAGTCAGCTCATTGAGGTATGACCAAGTCCTCTCATTTAGTTTAGGACCTTAGCTAACTCTAGAAGCACTTTGCCCTCCTTGGTTAGTCAGCTCATTGGAACATGATCAAGTTTTCTAATTCTTTTTAGGGCTTTAGTTAGCTTAAGGAGTGCTTACCCCATTTCACCTTGGTTTGTCAGCTCATTACAGCACGACTAAGTTTCCTCTATCAGTTTAGGGTCTTAGCGCTTTGCTAACCTTGGTTAGTTAACTCATTAGGATACGACCAAGTTTCCTCTATCAGTTTAGGGTCTTAACTAGCTCTAAGAGCACTTTACCTGCCTTAGTTAGTTAACTCATTAGAGTACGACCAAGTCCTCTCATTCAGTTTAAGGTTTTAGCCAACTTTAGGAGAGCTTTACTTGCTTTAGTTACTCAGCTCATTTAGGCACAACCAAGTTTTCTAATTTTTTTTTTAAGACTTTAGCTAGCTCAAGAAGTGCTTTGCCCACTTCACCTCAGTTCGTCAGCTCATAATAGCATGACCAAATTTCAATTCTTCTTTCAGTCCTTTGGCCAACTCTTAAAGTGCCGCCCCTCTCCTTACCAAATCCTTAGTGAATTTTACCTAATATAGCTAGCTAGTTGTAATGTTTCTTAGGACAAAATTCACCTTTAGGGCAAAATAGTGTCTGTTTTATCTTTATGGTAAAGTTTTACTCAAACTTCACTATAAAGAGGGATAGCTATAGATATCTCATTTTTGCACTCCTTTTTATTTTTAGAATAGGTAAAAGGGTTATAAATTAAGAAAAATACAAAAAAGAAAAAGAAATTAAAGAAAACCTAAAAAATAAGAGATTTAGGAAAAAAATACAAAAAAATAGAACAATAAGGAAACCCAAAAATATGAAATTCAAGAAAATAAAAAAAAGGAAAATAGGAAAAAGCACAAAAATAAGAAATTTAGAAAAAAAATACAAAAAATGGAAAAATTTAGAAAAATATATAAGAAATTTAAAAAGTCACAAAAAATAGAAAAAATAGGAAACTTAGAAAATAATAATTTTTTTAGGTAGACTAAATGGAATAGATTTTTAATTTAAATAAACTTAAATAAAGGATTACTAGACTTGAGCTTAGATTTGAATCTAATCTAGGTTAATTATTCCATATGTGCAAACACATGCCAATGGCTTAACAGATAAGTGCATGGTTATAACTTTGGGATTTGGTTTGGGGGTTCGGGTTCGAGTCTCATCAAAGGTAAAGAATACCATTTATTTTGTTTTTTTTTTCCTATATCTCACATACTACCACATGTCAAAGAATCACTGGGCCACATGTCTACTCATGATACGTGGCACTCCGTGATTCGCTTAGACAATACATATTCTTTCTCTCCGTTTCCTTCTCCCTTTTTCCTCTTCTTCTTTTCACTTTCTTTTTTTAAAAAAACAATTGAACAATAAAAAAGAAGGGGAGACATGCATAGGGGAAGGAGGAGGGAATTCATTTTTGAAAACATATACCAGGGGTGATTTGAAACACAAAGACCCATAGGGGGAAGGAAGACCATTTTTTTTTTAATCGCAGCACATCTCTCTCTCTTTCTCTCTCGTTTTTCTAGTCGAACTCACACACGCAAAAGAGGAGGGAGGGGGGACCCACTTTTGAAAATAGACTTCACCCTTTCTCTTGGCGGTCACTCTCTAACTCCATTGTCTCTCTCACTTCACCATTAACCACTTTCTCTCTCTCGACCTTCACCCTCTTGAACATATGCCGTACGCCACCCTCTCATACAGATACCGAGACGATACCTCCACTCCCAAACTCTTTCTCTCAAATTGCACCCGCACATTGTTAAGCCATGAAACATACACCTACTCTAAACCTTGAACCATCCACATATGGCACCCATGACTCTGTCTCCATCATGCTCGCACACATTGCCACAAGACAAACCACAACCGAACACTCTCATGTAACCATAACCCGATTACAGTATGACACCAACTATAACCAACACTTAACCCCAACACACTTTCAGCTAATACCCTTTCACCCACAATTACCCCCAACCACATGACCACTCTTTGACCCAATCGAAGAGCTTAACATGCTACTGCTCTCACCATCGAGCCCATGCCAAACTGACCCTCTCGTATGAACCCTTTCTCGTCTTCTCTCTCTTACCTTCTCAATCTCTAATGCGCACAAATGCAAAACCTACACGTACATACCATTGTCTCTCCCTTTCACCGAAACACTAACCAACCATGTTACATCCTCCCCCAAACACGACCCACTCCCCCTCCCACTGTCTACCAAAAGCGCTACATATTGCTACCACCACCAAACCACTACCTTAGGTGGTAACACTTAGGCAAACCTACGATCTCTAATAGATTAACCACGAAAATGACCTTTCTTAGTCAATTAGGCCATCAAAAAGTCCTCTGAAGCACCTCTCTGACTTGTTGTGCGTGATTCGACCCGAACCATAAGCAACCCACTAAAGCTCCAACCCAAACTGCTCCATAACCTAATCTTGACTTGTACCCGAAATGACCGATTTGTATTGTAAGTCTAAATTTAGCCCTTATCCTAGTTTTATTTGTTTGTTTTTTGTTTTTTGTAATTTTAATTTTTTCTTTTTGTTGTTATTTGTTGTCAATTCTTGTAATTGTAAAAAGGAAAATAAATAAATAAAAAAGAAGAAAGAAAAAAAAACGAAAAATAAAAAAAGAAAAAGAGAAAAACCAAAAAAGGAAAAATGAAAAAGAGAATAGTTTAGTTTTATTTATTTATTTTAAGCATAATAGAAATAGAAAAATAATAAATAAATAATAATAATCAAATAAAAAATAATGAAAATCGTTTTTATTACTTAGAAAATCTACATTTCAAAAATAAATAAAAATAATTGGACCATCTCCAAATTAGGACCACTTTAGAGTTTTCAAAATTAAAACCTTAAATTAGGACCCTTAGAATTTTTCCTTAAATAAATCAAAATAGGTAAATAACGTAAATCCGATATTGTTCAAAATTAAAACAAAATCAACCCGCTATGTTTTTTTTTTGGTAAATGAACTACAGAAATTTGATTCCGAATAGCGAGTATGTAAATACCTATATATAAGTATGAGGTGACTTAAAATATGGAAATTTGTATTTTTTTTCATTTTTATCAATATTTGTGCAAATTAATTGATTTAGTCACGTATAATATGATAAGTTATTTAAAAATTAAAAAAGGTATATTTGAAAAGCAAAATTAAATTTGTGAAGTTAAAAAGTAGTACCTATTTAAGATTTAATAAATTAGCCCCCGGATCTAGATCTCTGGTTTTCAAAAAATTATTTTATAAAATGGTTTAATCGATAGAAAAGTAGCTAAGTGATAACTAAGTTACTTAATTGGTTATAATAACTTAATTCTTTTTCCCGACTCTGGTTAAATAGCAACTCTAAAGTATTTTCAAAATGAAAAAAAAAATCGGTTTTCTTTAAATCTTAATCGAGGGTTAGTATTAAACGGATAAGGGTTTAGTACTGATTGATTTAGAGAAGACTTAATTTAAGAGGAACTGAGAAGATGAAAAACTAGGCTCGACAATGAGTTATATGAAAACTTGTTTAATTTGCCAACAAGGCAAAGTTAAGATGCAGAAGACTGCAAGCTTATTGGAGCTATTTTGAGTGGCATCTCGCCCATGAGAGAACGTCTCTATAAACTTTATCACATTCCTACTAAAAGTGGGGGAAGCACTCATCCATTTTTATTGTTGTTGATAAGTTCTCTAAATATACCACCTTTATTCCTACTACCAAGAGTTCGAGTGTAGAAGAGACAACTCAGCTTTTCTTCAAGCATGTGGTGTGGCTCAGAATATTATGAGTGATAGGGATGCTAGGTTTACAGGAAAGTTTTAGATAGAGTTGTTCTATCTTTTAGGTTCTGAGCTAACATGACCTCTAATTACCATCCGCAAAGTGACGGGTAAATACAGAGATTTAAGGGTTTGCTAGAGGAATACCTTTGGTACTTTGTTAGTGCTAACCAAAGGAATTAGGTTGACTTACTAGATATCGCCCAGTTTTGTTTCAACATCCAGTAAGGCTCTTCCTCCAACAAGAGCCCCATAGAGATCATCATAGGTTAGTAAGTACTATTACCCTACATAGTGGCTACACCTTATACCTGAAGATGCCCAAGAGCTTATCAATTCAATAGGGATTGGAAATAGAGTTCAAAAGTAACGAAAGCGTACCTTGAGGAGGCTTCTAAGAGGATGAAGAAATAGGTAGATTAAAATTACTAACCTTAAGAGTTCAATGTTTGAGATTAGGTCTTCATAAAGCTTCTTTTAGAATAAGTCAAATCATTGAGGAACAATGACAGAAGATTGATCCAAAAATACATTGGTTCAGTTCCTATCATTTGGAAGATTGGAAGATCAGCCTATAAGGTGGAGCCTCCTGCATGGTTGAAGGTTCATTTAGTTTTTCATGTCAATGTCTTGAAGCCATATTATCCAAATATGGAAGATCTATCTTACAATGTGTTCAAGCGGTCGCACATCAAGATTAAGTTCAACTTGAGTTAAGTTGTGGAAGACATCCTTACAAAATGAAGAATTAGAGATCCTGCCGCTAGGGAAAGAAAGTTAGCCTTGCCAGCCAGAAACTTCCACTAGTAGATCCAAGCTCCAATATATACTGTTAAGGACGTCAATAGAACTAAGCGGGAGAGGATGTCAAGGTCTCATTTTTATAACATACTTGTACTAGCAAAATCCTATTTTTATTATACATATTGTAATATAGAGAGAGACTTTTTTTTTAGCTAGGACCTTACAATTTCACCTTTAGAAAGTGATAAAAATTCACTAGTTTTAATGTTTCTTCTTACCAAGTCAAAAAATATCCGTAAATTTTTTTATAAGGGTGTAAGTACTCTTTTGTATTGAAGCTCTTACTTGTCATGTTGGTTGATTAAGACCGATGTCATCTGTTATATATATATTATCTTCGTACATATATATTGTCGTCTTATAATACTGTCAGAATTAATAAAAAGATATTCATTTTTCCATTTATGATCGTGTTTCTTATATTACTATTGGCCTTTTTTCTTATTTGTGTTGCTCTCAAGTTTAGGTTTTATTGGCCAGTGTTGTGTGTAAGTTAGTCTTGCTTATTACTATAGAGATAGGACAGTAAATATCGTACAATTCGTTTGTATGTTAGAGAAAGCTTGAAATTGTAACATATAACATGTGCTTGAATGAAAGATAGGCTCACTAAGTTTTACTCACCGGTGTGAGGAACTTTTTAAGTTTAGTTGCAATTTGGATATAAAGGTAACTAGAAAACGTAATATCGAGCCTCGCGTGCCCTTTAAGTTGGAGGCCTGACATTTAAAGTTAAGTGAGACATCAAGTCATCAACATGCAATTTACGAAAGACATATATAGAATTTTTTCTACTTATGTCCTGATTAAATTTATCCTTTATTATTGTAATGAACTCATAAATTATTGCAATTAGAAACTTTTAGAAATAACAAATGATAGAATTCACTACTAAGTAAGGAAAGCAGTCTCTACCTTTTAAAATAGAAATTAATTTTTCCACTTTCCATTGATATTTATTTAATGGCTGATACTAACCATCTATTATAACTTTCATCATCTAATCTCTTAGGAAAAAAATAATAGGTCGTACAAAAATCCCAAATAAAAGATCTCATTACAACATTATTATGATGCAGTTAAGATAAAGCTGATGTTATCATTATTTGACATGTGATACTTACATGATGATGATGTGATGCTTATGTGTCAATTTTTTATAAAAAAAAAAGAAAAAAAAGAAAATTATGTATAAAATTGTAAAAAATAAAAAAAAATCTGAAAATAAATAAAAAAAAGGAAAAAAGGAAGAAAAAATAATAAAATTTTTTATAATTAATAAGATAGACTCCGGGGAAACGTCAATTGGAATCCTTGACAAAAATCAGAAATAAATGGAAATCCACATTTTTACGAAAATGCCACATCCATTGCGTCATGTTTGACCACGAAACAAGAACTTTCATCAGATAAGCAAAATGCTACCAACATTACATTTACAAAAAAGATGCTGAGGAAAAGTTGTCTGTAATATTTATGATGCTGGTATAATTTGTATTATTTGCAGGTATAAATGGTAATATTATTTCTTTTCAACCAATTAATTACATATTAGTATCGAACCTATCCTATCCTAAATTTTTAATAGTAAAGAAAAAATCATGCCACAGGACTTTGAGGGCCTCCGCATATTAAATTTTAATTTATCAAATCTATAACCTATAGTGGTAGAGCCGCTCAATGGAAAAATACTTCACTAAATCATCATCTTTTTTCCTTCTTAGTTGACTTGGCTCTTCCTAATTTTGCAAAATGCTGCATTCCCTAGAATCAATCCTGTACAAGTATTTAAATCCAGCTTCTTGTATTGCTTTCTAGTCTTAGAAATCTTCTAAACCATTGAACTGAGTCTTTTGGAATCCTTGTGAGATTATTCTTGTAATCAACGTAGTAGAGCCCGAATCGAACAGTATAGCCAGAATTCCATTCCCAATTGTCAAGCAAAGACCAGACATAGTAACCTTGCACATTGCAGCCATCTTCCCTGTATTATTGACCAAATCTCGTTAGTTATTAATCTCGACGACAATGCCATATGCTAAGAAGGCAATCCCATTCTAACTAATTCGTTCATTCAACTTATCGTTACGTTACAGTGCCTCCTGTTCTGCTACCATAACGATCATTTGTTGTTGTTACCTTATGGCAGCAGATAGATTTGAGAGATAGTCTCGGTGATATTCTATCCTCTTGTCATCTTGTAAGGCTTTAGCTAGAGATATGTATGGCATATTGAGATCATCCATGCCTACAGTCATTAATCATCCATGTTAAGCTTCGCTTCATGTATATGCTTGGAACTCCGTCTTGGATTACTAGGAATACTTACCATTTTCTGTTATGATTACTGGTGGATTTCCATATTTATCTCTCAAATATTTTGCCAACCTTCGGATTCCCCAAGGAACAATGTGTAGCCACCGCGAAGCTGCCTGGATCAGAACGTTTTAGAAGCATATGTTATACTACAACTTGAAATCCGAAAGATAACCCACATTTGATAGTAGATGAACGTACTCTTTCTCCAATGGCAACTCCAGACCGAAAAGCTGCAAAATAGAAGGATTTTGTTGGACATTCGAGCCAAACATTTCTCCAGGTATGAAGAAGAACAGCAGAGGACTGAAACAAATCTTCCAGGATGTCTTTTTGGCATCATACCTGTTGTTATGACAGCAGAATCAGTGGAAGCATCCTGTAAAATGAGTTTCCTTATCCTGCTCCTGTCATTTCGGGCATACAACGTGGTGTAGTGATTAATGCCAACAAAATCCAAGGATCCTATAAGGAATTTCGACATCTCTTCGGTGATCTCAGGTAGTCTATCACCTACCAGCTTTTTCATTGAATCCGGATATTGCCCGAAAAACAGGGGATCAAGGAACCTGCTTCATGTTAAATTGTTAGACACGTATGGCTATGACTGATTCACTCAGCAGCATTACAATTAGGATGATCGAGACAGGCTAACCATCCGATGCCAAAATCAATTGCCCTTTTAGCAGCATCTCTGTCCTCATCAACGTCCGACATTGGTTCATACCATTTTGCATCCAATGCAATTCCAACTCGACCTCCTTGTTTTTCCTGCATTGGATAAATGAAGACTAAAATGTTTCATTCAAGCCACTTTTGAATTGCTTAGGCCTTTTATCGTATTTGAACGAAACAGGATCAGCTGCCCTTTCGTGTGCAATATAATATGTCTAGGCACTAGGTTGAGTTGGTTGAAAAAAATCTCTACTTTCCGGTGTTCAAAATGTAGTACCTTGAATTTTAGCTTGTAAACACGATAAGCAGCAGCATGAGATAAGAGTATGTTGTGAGCCACTATATAAGGTTCTTCATCCGATTTGCCTAATTTGCAGAAGATGTGACCAAGAATAGAACACCTCCCGGGAGCTTGAAGCCCCGTATCATAACCTTGTATGGAGAATCCATGAGGTTCATTAAAAGTTATCCAGTGCTTCACTCGGTTGCCAAAAGCCTGGAAGCAGGTGGAGGCATAATTCGCAAAGTCCTCTCTGCAAGTGATTGCACTTCTTGTGAGCTGGTTTCATATCTTCATCGCTTCACATTTTTCTTTTCCTTTTTCATTTTGAAAAACATAGGACATGAAGTTTTGTAGACTTACATTATTTGTCTGCTCAGCCATCCTTCATACCTGTCCTCAAGCATCAGTGGAAGATCCCAATGATATAGAGTTACATAGGGCTGGATTCCTGATGGAAATAGCTAAAACTATTAATCTTTGTTCTACTTTTACATAACGGGACTAGAAATAAGTAAATCTTCCCCTAACTTTTTGACATATAGGCAGATTGAACATAGGTGCTGACTTATTAAGGCCTTGATATTGTACATGTTAAAAAGGTGAATGGAAGAATGTTTAGGTGCATCTGTATGCACTACCCCTTACTCGAAAAATGGAATGGATACCATATATCACCTTTAGACATGCGCATTTTGAGTCCTTAAACAAGTAAAATTTTTAATATTAGCACTGTCCTAGTGCAGTATGATGCATGACGATCCATCCGATAAAGGAACTTTGGCAGGACACACCGGTCTAGATTTTCTTTTTAGTTTGTGAACTTCAACTCCAATTTAGAGTTGAGGTACTAAAATGAAAAGATTTGAAAGAGATCTTGCTTAAAAGTAAAATTTTGGTTTATTACCTTTTTCAAGCAGGGCATCAATCAAGTTGTTGTAGAAATTTATTCCTTCCATATTAGGTTCTCCTGTTCCATCTGTTAGATTCCAGGACATTTACTAAATTATCATTGTGAAAAGGAAACCCCCAAAAAGGAAAAAAAAAAAAAAAAAAAAGAAAGAAAGAAAAGAAAAGAAAAGATGATGAAGTACTCAGAAGAAAAAATAAAAATTCCCTTTGAAGCGTCTTACTTGGAAAAATTCTTGACCAAGATATTGAAAATCGATAAGCATCCATTCCCAAATCCTTCATCAAGTCAATGTCCTCCTGTAAAATTCAGGCATTTTTCACCATTTAAGTTGGTTTGGTTGAATAGGTCAACTTCAGCTCCTACTTTTGCTAGTTCATTCCAAATTTACCTGCACACTGACTGTATATATGTATTTGTTTTTTCTTTTCTTCTGTACTATTTTTGGTGATGGTGATGCATCACTTTCACTTGTGTGGATGTATCATCCTTGTACTCAATCATAAGATAATACCACTTTCCATAATTTAAAACCTTTCTTCATCTTGACAAAGCCTCTCCCTCCGCCAACAATGGAAGAGAAAACTAAAAAAATTAATTTTCAATGACGTAAAACCATAAAATATTTGAAAAAGATTGATTACAGAAAAAGGGGAGAAGTGGTAAGATAGAGATATATTTATCTATTTCCTAATAATTAGTTGGATGCTTACGAAACAATCAAAATCAATCAGATACAGTTTCCTATTTTTAGTTAGTGTCTCTATACATATCTCCTCCAATCACATATTATCATATACATACAATGAACATCGAATAGCTACCTTAATTTTCACTGAACAAGATATGATCAAGAGACACCAATCAAAAACAGGAATTTATTTAAATCAGCATGACCACGTTTTGATTATCTAAGCCTTTACAAATCCAACAGCTCCAAAAAAAGCGGGAGCAGCCGTCTTCAGTGGGCATGAGACCATCTAATTTATTTCTTCTGTTTTCCTTATTACCATGGTGAGATTTACCTTAAACCGATGGTACTGATCAACAGCTGTATCCGCATTGCTAAAATCCAGGATCCTGCCTGTTAATACACATGAACAAGCAAGATTATGATTAGAAACTAAGTCTAATCCAACATATTCATCCTTATTAATTCATACCTGGTTGCCTTGTAAAAGTATCCCATATGCTTGCTCCTTTATTTCCTTCATCCACAGCTCCTTCAAACTGCCAAAATTTCCAAAGAAGATAAAACAAACACAGCCTTCACATATTCCCTGAAGCGTATTTCATCCTTTTAAAAAAACCATAACTCAGGGAGGGATAGGAAACGACACCTGGTAAGCTGAAGAAGCCGTCCCGAATATGAATCCTCTAGGAAAATCCCCCCTGCCAATGGATTCTGCGCTTGAGAAGAAGTGACATATCAGGATAAGTATCCAAACAACAACCATGGTGAATGGTGACTCTTTTTTGCTTCTGTTGATGAGTTTTCCAGTGAAGTTTGTGAAGAGTTTTTATAAGTAAATACTATGTGGTCTCACTTGTTTTTAAAGGTGAAGCATACAATGGGTAGAAGCCAACAGGCCGATTCTTGCATTGAAAGGCCTTCAAGATATGAAGTGATTTGATATGATGCCTATGCAAGCTGAGGACGATGTTCATTAGTAATGACTAAAGAATCGAAAATAACACATATTATATAAGAAATTATTATCAGGGAGGAAAAAAAAACATGCGAGGAGATTGAACATAGGATAAGAAAAAGTGTGTTGTTTGGTTTGTGTGCTTTATGAAAATATAAGAAAGTGGAATATAAGAGTTGGCTTACACCTTAGGCAAATGAAAAATCACAAAATGATCTTTCTTTTTCCAAGTAGGTAAGAATAGAATCATATTCATTTGACTAATGCCATCTTAGCACTCATGGCCTTGCGTGTTTGAATATAAAAAAGCTGATAATTACATTCAAAATTCATATATTTTATACTAAAATTCCATCAAAGTCTCCTTATCTTTCCAAGGAATCGTTTAAATACTTTATATTACGCTGAAATTCAATAAAACTTGCTATGTTTTAAGGGTGCAATTTAATACTTTTATATTTACACCGTCTCAAATAATAATATATATATACATATATATATATATATATATTACTTTCAACATATCTAATGGATATTAAAAGCTAAATAGAAATTATATTGGTACTGTCAAAATGAAAGATAGATGATATTATAGAAATTAAAAAAAATAAAAATATTAAATAACTCATTTATAATTTAAATAATTTAATTGGATTTTGGTATTATCGATATGGGACGAAGGGCTATGTATGACGTGTGCGTCCTATCTAGGTGAGTTTTTTCATTGTTGTTTGCTAAAACCGGTGATGTGTCGTCGTATTCTTCTTGTCTGAAAAATTTCCTTGGAATAATTTTTCCTGAGAAAAAGGGAATTTAAAGTGAAAACGGATTGAGATATAAGCAAATTGACACGTGTGCTCCACCCGACATCGTGCTTGAGTTTTCTCGTTTGTTTTATTTGCTTGAGGGGGCGGCAGCTTGTGTGCAACACTTGGCACTTGGGAAATATAGACACATGAATAATTGAATATGACTTCAGACCTTTGATTGTCAATCATGATAGTTTAAGTAGGTAGGTGCTTGCACGCATCCACCGTCCATATTATCACTTGCTTTCACCAATCGTGTCCATTTTTATTATCATATTATGATAAAAAATAATTAATGAAAAGACAATTATGCTGTAATATGTATCCATATTTATCATCATATGATAAAAGAAAGGCCACAAGACAATTTTCAACTTCAGATAACATTTGGTTTACAAATCTTTTTTGATATTAAACATGAAAAACCATTATATTATATTTGTTTAAAATAAACTTTATACCGGATAAAATCCATCTTAAAATGCTGGATAAATCTTAAAATTTCCATCGAGTGGTACAAGGATCATGAGATATTAAAAAAATTAAAAATAAAAAGTATTTTTTTATCAAAATCTCAAATTAACGCTTCTTTTCAACCACTAGGTAACCATTGTTACTGCTACCACCATCGCCACCACCATTATCTCTATAACGCCTTAAGCCAAAAGTAATAAATAAACTTGATCAATAAATACATATGAATCCATAAATTACTTAACTCAAGAGTTGTAATTTTATGTTAATAAGGTATACATTACCTTGGCCTTGTCAACTAATATCATAACCTCTAATATGCCATGTGGGATACTTAATTATGAAGTGTCACAATCTCTTCCTTCTTCCCTAAACACATGATGTCATTATCACGAGACATTACAAGTGGACTCGCTTAACTCTTTTCAATGTATTATTATGGTCACTTATTACCAATAAGTTATCTTGAAAGTATACTAAAAGTCACCATACCTTGATTATACTCTCCTCCCTCTTTTGACCTTTTCTCTAGACTAAAGCTAAACCAAATTATTTATTTATTAGTAAGGGGTTAGCTTTGATACTATTTATAACAACCTAAGCCAAAAGTGGTAAATAAATCAATCCAACAAAGTATTTAGCATCATAACCTTAGAAATTAGCATTATAACTTCCAATATTCTATGTAGGACACTTAACTAAGAGGTATCGCAACCTTGACCTCACTATCTTTACTGCTACTATTACTATCGTTATCACCATCACTAATATGACACTAAACATTAAATCACCACTACAATCACCAAAATTTTACCACTGTATTACAGCCTTAATTAAAGTACTACCACTATCATTACTAGTATTACCATTATTATTATACTATTATCATTAGCATAATTTCACTAGTACCATTGTTAATGTAATTGCTACCATCATTCTTGTTATTAATACCTCCATTATGTTATACTATCAATCATCTCCCTCACACCGCCATTATCTTATCATTGATGTTACTACTACCTTTGAATTAATGCATCATCACATGACCTCCACAATGATTTTATGATGATGGTAAGGATTCATAATGGTAGTGATGGTTTAAGTAATAGTGATAGTGATAACAATAGTGGTAGCCATGAGACTATATGGCATGGAAAAATCCAGTTAAATAAATATGGGATGTTATGTTTTATATAACCATAGTATAATACTTATTGTTGAGATGGGCTTGAAATCTGCAAACACAAAAAAGAATGTCTTTGGAGGTGCTGGGATTATGCGGCATTACCATTTTGATGCTTAAATTAGGATATGAAGTGAAAGGTAAGGATAATTTATGTGTGAGACGTAAGGGAGTTCATAAAAAGCTTAATGTGATTTAGTCCAGGCTATTTATAGGTGAGAAGAATGGTTGCTCGAGAATAGCAGTTGAGTGCCTCTCAACTATTCTCCATGCATCTTTAACTATTTAGGCAATTTCTTATTTATAAGGGAGGAAGGTGGCTGGTGTTTACTTATTGAAATAATTGTAAAACTATTTGCGCCCTTTATCCCAATTTAAATGTTTAACTCTATCAACTACTTGAGCAGGAAAATAATATATATATCAACTAGTTTTATAGAGCTTATTTTGGCCAATTCCAACCTCCTGGTCTTCAAGTCTAAGCTCTCCTCAAGAACTATTCTAACGTGCCTTCGGCTTTGAGGCCTGCTTGAGGTGCTTAATGAAGTTGGTGTGAGATAAGAGTGGTTGGAAATGGGCCTTAAGAGCTTATTTTAGGCCTATTAGGTCTAGTGAAAATCCTTTATCAGCAATTATAAATAACATATAAGAAAAAAGATCTTTTACTATGCTTTAAGGTAGACATAGTCTAGTTTTGTTTGTTTTTTTTTTGCTTCAAATCAAACCCCAAACCATAATTTGTGGTTAGGTTCTTTCTTTCTTAAACAAAACTTACAATGCAAATTAAGAATTTTTTTTGTAAACTATAAATAACCATTTAGTTTGATTTAAATTCTTTTTATTCAAAATTGCTGTATATGTCAATTATCAACCTCTTGAAACAAGTTTTGACATGTGATACCTCATGTTAAGTATAATCTCACATGCTTTATATGAGAGAATTAGTATTGATATATAAGAACATAGTTGTGAATATTTTATTAATGCTCATTAGAAATTTCTAGATCAAATGGTTGAAAAAGGCACATTAATATTTGTTAGCTTGGTTATTCATAACTTTTGGTCTATAGAATTACAAATGGTATTAAAGTTAACTTTTTACCAGTAGGTTCAAAGACATAACTCAGTTTAGAGAAGAGGTTCAAGGGTGAAGAATGTTACTAAGGTATGAATACTGACATGCTTCCAAAATGACTTATAGGTTCAGGGGATTTAGGAATGAAATGAAACTTACACCAAAAAAGGGAAAAGGACTGAGCCCAATTTATAAGGTCTTAAGATGAGGATGTCATGAGAGGGAAATTGTGATACTCGATATTATGTGAAGTTCTACATCGATTGTGAGAGAGAATTGGTATTGATTTATAATATCATATTTGTGAATATCTTATCAAAATTAATTAGAAACTTTTAAATAAAGTGGTTGTTAAAGGCCCTTTAATGTTTATTAATTTGGTTTATTCATTACTCTTAACCTAAGGCATTTCATAACACTTAAAACTATATATTCCATTAACTAATTTGGGTTGTAGAGTTTATAAGAGAGATATAAGACATTAGATTTATAATCCATATAATCATCTACGAACAAATAATTTAAGTGATAATAACTTATACACTAATAAATATAGTTATCCATCTTAGGAATGATGTTTTTACAAAGTGCTTAGAACAATTGGTCAAAATGTCTCATAAATACTTTAATTGTATATTACATAACTACGAAAAATTATAACTAAGGTGAAAAAGTTCTACATATATGCAATTTTTTTTTCTTTTCTTTCTTTTTTTTTATGGGACTTTTGACCATAATGTTTAGTGACAAATTGCCTAAGGGTGTTATACCACCTATCACCATTAACAAGTCATGACCCACCAATTCATAATTGGTGGCATAGCCAATCTAAGGCTCAAGGGGAAACGAGAGGATTTTTCTTTTGTTTTTTTCTTTTTTAGTCAATTGTAATACATGTTACAAATTGAGGGAGGAGATTCCTTCTCTACGCTTAATTATCTTTGATTTCTTTTAAATTCATTATCATTTTTTTATGTGATTTAATTCAATAGATATTATTATAAGATTATGCTACTTAATTATGTATTTACTAAATTAATTACTATTAGTTAAATCAAGGGGCAACATGTGTCAATTTTAATGGAAATAATGAAATGACTTATTTTAGAAGACTTATAATAATAAAAAAGTTAAGGAAAGGTTGTTTATGGACTATATTTGTAGTTTTTTTTTTTTTGACATTGTCTAAGTCTTGGTCGTTAGATTATCTTTATTATCTTTAATTTATTTTCATTAGAGGTGAATAGGTATGGTATGAGTTCCTATTGATATCTTACCTTATGTACTTGTTTCATTTTTTTTTTTAAATATCTTATATATAAGTTTCCAAATTTTGAAACTAAAACCTACCTTGTAACATGCAAAAACCACTACAAAACCTATACCATGTGAAACTTGCAAGGTATAAGGTACCTATGAAATATGGAACTTTTTTCCCCACATTTTTATAGTATAATTTTTTTTTAGGTAAATTACCTAATAACCTATCGATCCTTTAATGTACTTGTAATAAATACATTTGTCAATCTTGTAATTTTCAACAATTCTAAAAAATCTATCACCAAATATTATCAAAAAATTGCAATCTACACTAATATTTATAATAATTTATTTAAAGTAAATAACATTGCCAAATCCATTACTATATATTTGCTAGTATAAGACCACGTGTTATAAATTATATATATATATATAATATAATAAAAAAATACCTAAGTTTTAGACACTCATAACCATTATTCTTCAATGAGTATATAGGCTTGACCCTTGAGTTTTTGTTAATTTAAAAATATGTTTTATGTTTAGTATTATTAATGTTAATTAGTAAGTTTTTGTAGAATAGATATTGGTAAGGGTAGGGAAAAAAACTAACCAAATTGAACAAATTTATAATTGAACTAAACTAAACCCCAATATATATATATATTTTTAATTTGGTTTAGAAAATTACTAAATAAACCAATCTAAAAATTTATAGTTGGTTTGGAAAAATAAACTAAACCAAACCATTAAATTAACCAATTTTATTTTAAAATATATAGTAATATTTTTACTATTTTTTTTAAATGTAACACCTAAAATAATGTTTTGTTTGCTTTTATTAAAATGTATATATATAACTTTTAGGTATCATTTGGTTGTAACGACTGAATTAGACAAGACAAGTATAAGGAAAGCTAGACAAGACAAGTTCATAGTACCATGTTTTGTTTGGACAGTACTAAACACAAAATATATATTAAAAATTACTTGGTTATATTATAAAATAAATAATTTTTTATAATATTTAATAAAATAATATTAATTAACTTAATATTATAACATAGAGGAATATTTTTTAGAATAAAATACTTTTTGTTTTTATCTAATGAATTTCATTTTTATATTTTATATCATGGCGTAGATGAGACAAAATTTGGACCTTTTGTCTAATCTATTAACCCAATTTTTGTTAAGTTACCAAGTAAAATTACAAACCAAAATGAGATAAAAATTTTTATATAGTTCAATACCACAAAAATTGCACAACCAAATGCTACCTTTATATATAGGTTGATCTAAAATGTATACATACTAGCTTTCTAAAGAAGGATTAGTTGTTAATTCACTTTATAATTTGTAATCATATGAATATTGACTTCATTAATATCAATACTTATTGTAACTAAATGTATTTAGTATGTTTCATATAACATTACATATCATGTATCGTCTTTGGGTATTGGCTAGTAGAGATTTAATTGAGATAAGGCCTTACATAACCGTGTGAGCTTGCAAGATAAAAAATAGTAAGGGGTGCTGATGTATTATTCGTTGTGACCACTCCAATACTTAAATTGGATTGGTGTGCAGGAGAGTAAGAGTATTTAAAGATGAAAAGTAGGCTCTAATATGTAAAGTATCAAGTGGTTTACCGTTGGGTAATGGTTTTATATTTAGAAAGGAGCGAAACCAGTAGTTAGAGAAGGGTTAGTAGGCATAAGCCATGTCTATAAGCAATGGGTAGTAAAGCTGGAATGGGTAATGGAGCCACAATGTCTAATGTGGTTTATAAATGTAGAAGATAGTTATTGACTTGGTCATTCAACTTTATCTACAATCTTCTAGCAAGAGGTGATTGTTGTAGTTAGGTAGGCTATGTCATAGGTTTAGATTGAGCTCAACAATGAAGATGGAGAAGCTGAGTTTAAATAAGTATGGCATAAGCCATAATCCCAATTAGGTTAGCATAGGCCTGAAGGGTCTAGGTCCAAAAGGCCTTATTAACAATAGCTTCTTCCCATAGTCTCATTTCCATTGTGAAGGCAAGGAGAGGGGAAAAATGAGCTCTTTAGGATTATGGTCAATCTGGTCCTGATGTGCTTAAATTGGCTAAGTGTCATGGTGATAATGTTGCGATGTAGACGTGGTGGTGATTGAAGTTTGAGCTGGGGAAAGGTTGAGGCAAAGATGTTTGAGCTAAGTGATACAAGGGTTGAGCAAGTTCAAGGTGGGTACTTTAGCCCTAAGGTGGGATACAGGAGGTCTGACCTCTTTGGTTGTTGGAAGGTACCTGATAGTTGGCTCCCTATCAAGTTAGAGTAGAATGCTCATTTGCCAAGCTAAATAGGCAAACCAAGATGGATATTCAATGGGCTAAGTTAGGTACTCTGAGCCGAGGCAAAGGTTCGATAAGTGGGGTACTTTAGAGAGAGGCGTTAGATGATCTAAGCTAGTAGGATTACTTGAGCTGACCACTATTTGGGTGACTTCCCTTCGTCCGTGCTAAGGTGTTGTGGTGTTAGAGTGCTAAAGACGTGTTCTTGGTGACATGGAAGTTGAAGGTGCCTTAGGAAAAATTCTTATGAAAGTAACTTTCGAATTCTTACTTTATTGTACGCTTTCATGGTGCAGTTAAAATGATGTAATAGGAGTCTTGTCTCTATAGAGTTACATGCAATCACATGCATTTTGTCATTTGAATGCAATTATGCAATCAAAATCATCTCTACGTATCTGCATCAAAATGTTTTAGGGGATTTGTGCTTGTATATATCCCTATAACCACTTATTCGCTTTCCAAAGCGATAGGCCTATAAATACCATAGTTGCTTGGACAGATCACTCTTTCACAACTTCTCTCTCTTTCTTTCTATAATCTAAGCAACTTTTCTAGCTTTTGTTTTGCCAACAAATCTCAACTTTCTTCAAAGTTCTTTATGCTTCTTCACTTTTTCAACATTAAGATGTTGATTAATAATGAAGCAGACACAGGTAAGATTCCTTTCAATGTGTCCAAGTACAATCTAACCACCAACTCTGAAACCATAAGGAGTAACCCTCACCATGGAGGAGAGTATGAAGCCTCATCATTGGCATAATTGGACAATGATTCAAGAATGACAGTTAAGGCACTAGATAGGATAAAGATTATTAGTGCCATCCTAAGGGATGTTTACGTGTACGATCCCTTACCCGAGGCCACTAATTTGTTCACTAGGCTTGGGACAGATAGGGGGTAAGTAGTTGGGTCAGCAAAAGTAAACCCTTAACCATTACTTAGTGTAGACACCTAATTTATGCCCTTTCATAGTCTTAATTTTTATTTTTTACAAAAAGGGTTCCAATTCAAAGATAACAAAAAAGATTTAAATTAATAAAAAATAATAATAATAAAAATTAACAGATAATGAAAATACAAAAAAAAATAAGAAAAGGAAAAACCATAAAAATTTCGTAAATTTTTAGGAAGTAATTTATATTAGGAATAATTAATGTTAGTGTTAATTTTAGTTTTACTTTAGTTAAAAATTTTAGTTTAGGGATTCAGATAGTTTAAATATAATTTAATAGTAATAAATATCAAGACACAGACCAGCGGCCTAACGGATAAGTAACAGAGTAATTGGATGAATTTAGTTGGAGATTACGGGTTCGAGTCTCAGCAGGTACCTATATCTTTATTTAAATCTAATATTAATTAACGGATCAGATATAATTATATAAGATATGATATGATTAAGATTATATAGACACACACACATGCAGCTGCATCGAAACCGCAATTAAAAATCTAACACGCAAATTGTCAATCACCGCTACACAGTGGACACAACAGCAAAACGATAAGCAAGGTTCGGTTCCTTTTATTTAGTTATTTGTTTAGTTATTATTATTATATTATTATTTTGTTAGTTAGCCAATTAAGTTTATGACATATCTTATATATATATATATTAGTTTAGTTGTTAGTTTTTTTTTTAGGACTCTTCACATAGAAAACTTAAAAAATAATAATAATTTTTTTAGATAAATAAATAGGACTTTTAGAGAGTTTTTATAAAATAAAATAAAAAACTTAGTAAATTAGAACCCTTTTGGAGTTTTGAAAAACTGAATTGATAATAACGTAAACTCGGTCGATTTTAAAAAAAATTATAAAAAGAATCAACACCTTAAAGTTTTCGGAAAGAACTACGATCGTTTGATCTCGGCTAGCGGGTACGTCGACACTTTCGGGGCGACGATAAAATATGTAGAAACTTAGATTTTTTTTTCCTTTTGATTTTATTTATTTATTTTCTTAAGTATTATAATTAAAAAATAATCTTAATTTCGGCATATAAATAGTGGTACCCGTTAGGGTTTAATATGTTAGTCCCCGAATTTGGAATCCTCTGATTCTTTGTTAAAATTGAAATCAAAGATCGATAACTAAATCGTAATCAATCCACCCAATTGGTTACGGTTTCTTTTCTTTTCCTGACTCTGGTTGGGTGGCGACTAAAAAAAAACCCAAAATTTCTCAATTTCTTTAGTTGAGGATTAATATTAAGTGGGTTAGGATTTAGTATTAATCATGAAATGGGAAATTAATTTTTAAATAAAAGAAATCGAAAAATTAGGTTAGATAGTTTGGCGACTCCACTGGGGACCGCTAGAGAGCTAGCCACTAGAAGTTACCGAAAATATGATTATTTTTTTCAAAAAAAATGAAATAATAAGAAATAAAAAAAAAGAACTTAGGTATGTTGTTTAATGTATTTGTTTATGTTATTTATTTGTTTTTTTTTACTAATTTTTTTTTTTGTTATGGCAGTTCATTTAAGTGGAATTTTTTTTTGGTTGGGGGGGGGGGTGGGGTTTACTTTTATCTTTTATTTAGTTATTTTTATTTTATTTCATTTTATTTTCCTTTATGCATCATAAATGCATGGTAGACACGGTCAGAACCTAGCCATCTTAGGACCTTAGGAGGGGGGCCATTGTGTAAGCTACGGATGTTGTAGGGTAACTACCTTCCGGGGCCGATTAGGCTACCTCACTCAAGTTTAAATGTGACCACAGAATCATTGCTTTGAAAAACGTAGTGGTTGCAGAACTTGAGGGCCTTTAGAACCCACCCTTTATATTACATGAAAACTTTTTCAAAAATCATAAGAACCTATGATGTGGCAAACCTACGTTGATAAAGCAGTTGTGAAGTTGTGATTGTAATTGTAATATTCCCTTGTAAATAATTTGTAATATTTTTTTTTATGTAAAGTTTAGAATGCATTGTAATTGTAATTTTAATTCTGATTAGTCATGGCTGGGCTAAGGTAAGGGCCTTTTGAAGACATTCATGTCCACTTACCACATTAGCCACAGAAGCTGCTTCAGACATGGTTTCAACTCTTTAGCTTAGATGAATAGGAGTTTGTTAAGAATAAGATTGGGCCCATCCTCTCTCTACAGAAGGTCCTTATGAACATCACTCTAGTTCAAGCCTTAGTCCACCTTTGGGAGCCTGAATCTACCAGTTTCTGTATGGGCATACATCAACTAAGCCCAACTGTAGAAGAATACTCCCAATTGTTGTGGGCTCCTGCAATCGTGGATGATATTTATGTCCCAGACTTGGAAGCTGTAGCACTAAAGATCTTCAGCAAGTTGCTAGGAATCAGAAAAACCGAAATAAACCAGGTTTTAAATCAAGGAAAGACCATTCGATTAGAGGATGTCATGGACTGGTTTTCTACTGAAGTGAAACATAGAGAAAAACGCGAGGTTTTTTATGCAAGTTTAGAAGCATAGCACCAGTACCGGGTCAACACTTTTATACTAGTAGTCTTCAATACAATCCTGTTCCTTAATGAAAGACGTCGAATCCATTTCAAAATTACAGAACTCGTAGCCTAATTCCTTGAAGGGAAATCATATATCTCGGCCATTCTGGCCGAGCAGATCCGGTCACTAAACCATCTTAAGAAAAAGAAACAAGGAGATCTGAAAACTAACATGGTCCTATTGGTGGTCTGGTTCGTTAGCCATATGAGAAGTTACCAGCTTGATTTTAATCGGACCAAGTTTACTCAACAATATGATCTCATCAAATCTTTTGGAGAAAGAATCGAGCTGCCAGAAAATATAGCTAGCCGCTACTGGGTCTAATACTTTCAGAGTATGAAAGAGGAAGAATTGTTGTTGACATCCAGGTGGTTTGCAAGTAGGGAAACGATAAGAGGATGTGGAGACTTTAAAGCAGTTCCTCTGATCGGCTTCAACCTCTGGACCGCATACGTTCTAGCCAATGGACTTATTGAGGACATGATCCCTAAACCATCATTAGAAGCTGCCTCGCTGGACTTCCTTAACCCTGGTATGACGATGGTTGATAAAATAACCAAGCTTTAAAGCATTCGAGCTCTTTAGTGCACGAGAAATACCACCCCTACCACTAGAGGGATAACAGCCAGGAGTCAAATAACCAAAGGATTTCTTTATCACCAGCTAAAAGGGCTAAAAGATAGGGAAGACAACGAAGAGAAGAGGGAAGTTTAAGCTGAACCAGAGAGGACGAGTAAAAGAGAGCAGGAGTTGGAAAGCCGTTGCAAGGAGTACCATCAGAAGATAAAGGCATTGGAAGCACAACTGAAGAGGACCAAGGGTAGAGAAGAGCAAGTTCCCATGATCTGAAAGAAGAGGAGGACGTTGGATAAGCTTACTAGTCATTAGGAGATTAAATTTTAGATCTTAGGTTTTTCATGTTTTCATTAGAATTTATTTTCATGAACAAAATAAGAGGTGCAAAGCTTCGCAATTGCAAAAATTAATAAAAGTTAGTTAGGTTTTGCCACATCAAAGGTTCCCCCGCGCCCCCCCCCCCTCTCCCCCCAATTCTTGATTTTTCATTGCACTCGTATGACATGCATTTTGTGTTTGAACGATGAATAACCCTTTTTTAGGAAAATATAACATGTACTAACCCTTTGTTAAGTTGTTTAATTCAAATTAGGTAAAATTTCAAGATAGCTCCCAAACGTCAAGTCTTTCAAAGAAGTCCGATTAGAACACGTTCCCAGACCAGGATGGCTACTACTCAAGGAAATGATGGAGAACCTGAGATCAATGATCCCTCTGAGCTGAGGTTTCGTTCCATAGAAAGGACTATGGAGAAGATGGCAGAACAAATGAGCTTTCTAGCAGAAAGCATTTCTTTGCTAAGTACTACAACGCCAGCTAATGAAGAGGGTTCCAAAACCCATTATGGGAAGAATACACAAGCTCCTGAAGCAGAACACGAATATCAAAAAGACCTATTTGAGTCGAAAGGAGTTTACCTGAAAGATAACTCGATCTTCGAACCTGACACATATGCGGCCCCGAAACCTGTCGACTATGGGCCAAACACGGACAGCGTGAAAGAACTAGAAAAGAAATTGACACAACAGATCACTGAAAAGATGAAGGCATTCATAAGGTGTGATGGATTTAAACAGGCGGGGATTACAGAGTTTTCCACGTATGACATGGAATCATACCCTGAGAAGTTTAAGGTACCAGAATTCGAAAAGTATAATGGGACGGGATGCCCCAAGCTTCACATCAGGTTGTATGTCAGGAAGATGGGTAAATATGTTCAGTACAATCCACTCATGGTATAGACATTTCAGGATAGCCTGACCGGACCGGCCCTGACTTAGTATGCGTAGCTTGATTTGAATTAAATAAATACATAGGAGAAACTTGCTCAAGCGTTTTATGAGCAACATAAATTCAATGTGGAAGTAACCCCGATTATGATGGATTTGGTTGCCCTACGAAAGAAGAATAATGAATCGTTCAAAGAATACGCTCAAAGATGGAGGTCCTTAGTTGCAAGAATCTCTACTCCAACGACTGAGAAGGAGCTCACATCTACTTTCATTAACACCTTGGAGAGGCCCTATTTCTCCCATTTCATTGGGCAGGCCTCATCCAGTTTTGCTGAAGTGGTAGTGGCCGGGTACAGGATTGAAAGTGCCGTCTCTTTTGGTAAGCTGTAAGACCCAACAGATAGAAGACCACCAGTGTCATCATCTGGTCCTAGACCAGCCGCCAGTAAGCCCAAAGAATCTACAGTTGGTATGGTAAATTCAAATGCTAGATCAAATGCTTAAGTCGCTTTTAGGGCAAGTCAACCTCTCGCCCAGCAACAGTACAGAGATCAGTTTCAAACTAACAAGACTTATAGACAATTTACCAAGATACCGGTTCCTTTGAGTCAAGTCTTTGAAAAGTTGCGAAAGGATAATTTAATACGGTACGAACTTCCTAGCGTCGATATCGATCGAGATTCTTTGACTCCACAGTAAAGTATGAATATTACTATGGACAAGTGGGGCATTCGACTGATGCATTTTGGAGACTAAGGAATAAGATTTAGGACTTGATAGATGAAGGGACAGTGCAGTTGGATTTTGTGAAAGCCCCGGCTCTTCATGTTAACAATAATCCCTTACCTAACCATGGGCCGATGATTGGTATGATCTTTGATGACTGTGCTGTCAACGTCATTGATGCAAATAAGAAGCCTAAGGTTTTTGAGTTCTATACTGGTAACCAGACTCTAGAAGTGAAGAGGTATACATTTCACGTACCATTGCTACCAGAAAATTATAAGGCTGCTCCATTTAACTATCACCTGGTAAATCAGGAGAAACCAGGTTCTTTAGTAGGGGGCAATACCCGATCAGGAAATATTTATCACCCAAGAGAGGAACAAGGGATGAAAGTCGTGTCGGGAGAACCAAATGATAAGACGGTGGCTGAACGCATTGAGGGACTATCGGCTTTTACCAAAATGCTCAAGTCAAGTGAGTATAAAATCATGGATCAACTCAGTAAGACTCCTGCATAAATATCGCTGATGGGCTTACTAATTGCATCTGAACCATACAAGGAGGCTTTGTTTCGCACTTTAAATGAGGTAAAGGTCCTTCGAGAGATTCCAACTGAGAAGATGGGACTGGTTACTAATTCAATCTTCGCAATAGATCAAATTTCATTTTCGGCTGAAGAATTGGGCGAGAAAGGGAACAAACATATGAAGCTCGGGGCGCTTTGACCGCCTTGGTGAGTCAGCTCATTAAGGACACGATCCAAGTTTTCTTCATATTTTTAGGTCTTAGCCAGTTCAAGGGACTCTTTGACTGCCTTGGTTAGTCAGCTCATTAAGGGCACGGCTAAGTTTTTCTTTATATTTTTAAGTCTTAGCCAGCTCAAGGGGCACTTTAACCACCTTGGTTAGTCAACTCATTAAGGGCATGACCAAGTTTTTCTTTACATTTTTAATGTCTTAGCCAGCTCAAGGGGCGCTTTGACCGCCTTGGTGAGTTAGCTCATTAAGAGCACGACCAAGTTTTTCTTCACATTTTTAAGGTCTTAGCCAGCTCAAGGGGCGCTTTGACCGCCTTGGTGTGTCAGCTCATTAAGGGCACGATCCAAGTTTTCTTCATAATTTTAGGTCTTAGCTAGCTCATAGGGGCGCTTTGACCGCCTTGGTGAGTCAGCTCATTAAGGGCACAATCCAAGTCTTCTTCATATTTTTAAGTCTTAGCCAGCTCAAGGAGCGCTTTGACCGCCTTGGTGAGTCAGCTCATTAAGGGCACGATCCAAGTCTACTTCATATTTTTAGGTCTTAGCCAGCTCCAGGGGCGCTTTGACCGCCTTGGTGAGTCAGCTCATTAAGGGCATGATCCAAGTCTTCTTCATATTTTTAGGTCTTAGCCAGCTCGAGGGGCGCTTTGATCGCTTTGGTGAGTCAGCTCATTAAGGGCACGATCCAAGTCTTCTTCATATTTTTAGGTCTTAGCCAGCTCAAGAGGCGCTTTGACTGCCTTGGTGAGTCAGCTCATTAAGGGCACAATCCAAGTCTTCTTCAAATTTTTAGGTCTTAGCCAGCTCATGGGGCGCTTTGACCACCTTGGTTAGTTAGCTCATTAAGGGCACGATCCAAGTTTTCTTCATATTTTTAGGTCTTAGCTAGCTCAAGGGGCGCTTTGACCACTTTGGTTAGTCAGCTCATCAGGGCACAACCAAGTTTTCTTCAAATTTTTAGGTCTTAGCCAGCTCAAGGGGCGCTTTGATTGCCTTGGTGAGTCAACTCATTAAGGGCACGATCCAAGTTTTCTTCATATTTTTAGGTCTTAGCTAGCTCAAGGGACTCTTTGACCGCCTTGGTTAGTCAGCTCATTAAGGGCACGACTAAGTTTTTCTTCATATTTTTAAGTTTTAGCCAGTTTAAGGGGCGCTTTGACCTCCTTGGTTAGTCAGCTCATTAAGGGCACGACCAAGTTTTCTTCATATTTTTAGGTCTTAGCCAGCTCAAGGGGCGCTTTGACTGCCTTGGTTAGTCAGCTCATTAAGGGTACGACCAAGTTTTTCTTCACATTTTTAAGGTCTTAGCCAACTCAAGGGGCGCTTTGACCACCTTGGTTAGTCAGCTCATTAAGGGCACGACCAAGTTTTTCTTCACATTTTTAAGGTCTTAGCCAGCTCAAGGGGCGCATTGACTACCTTGGTTAGTTAGCTCATTAAGGGCATGACCAAGTTTTTCTTCACATTTTTAAGGTCTTAGCCAGCTCAAGGGGCGCTTTAACCGCCTTGGTTAGTCAGCTCATTAAGGGCACGACCAAGTTTTCTTCATATTTTTAGGTTTTAGCCAGCTCTTAGGGTGCTTTGACTGCCTTGGTTATTCAACTCATTAAGGGCACGATCTAAGTTTTCTTCATATTTTTAGGTCTTAGCTAGCTCATGGGGCGCTTTGACCGCCTTGGTTAGTCAGCTCATTAAGAGCACGATCCAAGTTTTTCTTCATATTTTTAGGTCTTAGCCAGCTCAAGAGGCGCTTTGACCACTTTGGTTAATCAGCTCATTAAGGGCACGACTAAGTTTTTCTTCACATTTTTAAGGTCTTAGCCAGCTCATGGAGCGCTTTGACCGCCCCGGTTAGTCAACTCATTAAGGCACGACTAAGATTCTTGTTATTCTTTTTTAAAGGTTTTTGCCAATTCACAAAGGCACTTCCCATTGTCGTTCTGACCCTCGTTAAGTGACTTAACATTCCTTAGGATAGAGTCGTCCTAAGGCAAAAACGGTATCTCTTTTGTCTTTGTAGCAAAGTTTTGCTCAAACTTCACCACAAAGAGAGGCAGCTGTAGACACCTAATTTTTGCCCTTTCCATAGTTTTAATTTTTATTTTTTACAAAAAGGGTCATATTTCAAAGATAAAAGAAAAGATTTAAATTAATAATAAATAATAATAATAAAAATACAAAAAAAATAAGAAAAGGAAAAACCATAAAGATTTCGTAAGTTTTTAGGAAGTAATTTATATTAAGAATAATTAATTTTAGTGTTAATTTTAGTTTTACTTTAGTTAAAAATTTTAGTTTAGGGATTCAGATAGTTTAAATATAATTTAATGGTAATGATTGTTAAGATATAGACTAATAGTCTAATGGATAAGTAGCGGAGTAATTACGTGAATTTAGTTTGAGGTCACGAGTTCGAGTTTTAGCAGGCACTTATATCTTTATTTTTCTATCTTCGCCAAAAGACCGCTTCTCCATCCCAGTGACCAATACCCTACTGCTACAACACATTGCCTGAGACGCAACACACGCCAAAGTATGACTACGGCTAGACCCCTACAGCAGCCCCAATCTGGCAAAAGATTGCTGTCTGCGCATTGCATAGCTCCCCGCACCAAAGTCAAAGCCTTCAACCTAACTGAAGCAGATGGCAAGGAAATACTTTGACCGACGTTCAATTTTACTTCGCCAGGCCACGTCCCCCAATTCCGACACACGCGCCCAGAGCTACGGTATCTCCAATCCAGACGTCCAAACGCGACAGCCGCTCCCTGACCGAAGATATACCAACGCAGTCGCAATAGTAAGTCCTCACCCAATTCCGCACCCACCGCATAACCCAGCGACGAGGCAGCAGCCCAACTCCGACCATTTACATGTACGAAACCAATCTGTAGTAGCAGTCCACAACCACACTATGCGAATCAGATCCAGGAGCTTTCATCCAAGCCACGCGCAACAGTAAGTCCGATCTCCAACCGACTATACAACAAACCTTCATCATTACTGATTAGCCTTGTTGTGGCCGCGTCCTCAACGCCGTCAGACTCGAATACACCACTGTCCAACTTCACTGCAGATTATACGAATAGCCTACTTGCGCTGCCGACCGCGACTACCTCGTCATTGCCAAATGCCGACGAACTTTGCACGCAAATTATCGACCACCGTTGTACAGTGGACACAACAGCAGAATGATAAGCAAGGTTCGGTTCCTTTTATTTAGTTATTTGTTTAGTTATTATTATTTTTATTATTATATTATTATTTTGTTAGTTAGCCAATTAAATTTATGACATATCTTTTATATATATATATATATATATTAGTTTAGTTGTTAGTTTTTTTTAGGACTCTTCACGTAGAAAACTTAAAAAATAATAATAATTTTTTTTTAGATAAATAAATAGGACTTTTAGAGATTTTTTATAAAATAAAATAAAAGACTTAGTAAATTAAGACCCTTTTAGAGTTTTGAAAAACTGAATTGATAATAACATAAACTCGGTCGGTTTTCAAAAAATTATAAAAAGAACCAACACATTAAAGTTTTCGGAAAGAACTATGATCGTCTGATCCCGGCTAGCGGGTACATAGGTACCTTCAGGGCGACGATAAAATATGTAGAAACTTAGGTTATTTTTTTCCCTTTTGATTTTATTTATTTATTTTCTTAAATGTTATAATTAAAAAATAATCTTAATTTCGGCAAATAAATAGTGGTACCCGTTAGGGTTTAATAAGTTAACCCCCGAATTTGGAACCTTCTGGTTCTTTGTTAAAATTGAAATTAAAGACCGGTAGCTAAATCATAATCAATCCACCCAATTGGTTACGGTTTCTTTTCTTTTCCTAACTCTAGTCGGGTGGCGACTCCAAAAACTATTTTTAATAAAAAAAAACTGAAATTTCTCAATTTCTTTAGTCGAAGATTAATATTAAATGGGTTGGGGTTTAGTATTAATCATGAAATGGAAAATTAATTTCTAAATAAAAGAAATAAAAAAATTAAGCTCAACACTTGGGTCTTGGGGAATTTACGATTGGGCTAACTCCAAGCTAGCAAATATGACTGCCAATGAGAGTGGAGAGGGTGCTTTGCAGTGTTTGAAAAGTGCTTAGAGTATAGGATGCGGCTCTCTTTTAATGACTTTGAGAAGGAACTCTTCAATTTCCATTGGTGCAGTTCAGTATAAGCCCCTCCCAATAGGTATAGGGTGTTGAAGGCACTCTAGTGGCTATATGAATACCTGGCAATAAGGACTACTTTGGAGAGTCTGAATGGATGGACATACCTTGAGAACTCTCTAGGGAGGAAGCTATTCGAAGGTTTGGTGGACTTTGTTAAAAGCTGGCAGGATGAGTTCTTAGTGGTGGAGCTACTAGATCAAACAGGCTTCTAGATGTGGTGGACTGCCTTGGTTTGAATTGAAGGTCAAAAGGAGTTAAGGCCTAGTGATGCTGAGGTCGTAAGTAAGGTAAAAGCCTTCATGGCCTTGAGAAACGGCTAAGAGATAAATGCTATGGAAGTAGTGGAGAGATACTTCATGTATCCAATCCTTAAGCTCTTCCCTAGTATGAAGAAGGCTGTAGTGAAGAAATGGATAGAAGGTATAGGTTCATTTTTCACGAACAACTTCTTTTGTCATGTTAGGATAAGTGTGTAGAATTGTGCTTTGCCCAACATCCTCCTAAAAAGAGGGAAGGGATCAACCTTATCTGTACTGGTCATGATAGAGTTGGTAATTGATTGTACTATACTTTTCTTTATGTTAACTGTTTGTTTAATTCTTTATAAGCAAAAAATTAGCCAAGGAGTTACTTCGTTTGTTGGCCTCCAAGCTATTGAGGCAATATTAGGCTAAGGTGAAGCTGACCCCTATGGCAAGGCTGTAGAGTCGAGATTGGTGGTGGTAGAGACTAGTAAGGTCAAGTCAAATGCTCTACTCTAAGGGATTCCTCTTTTTGGTCTCCCCACAAGGTCGCTGGCTATTGAGCCTTTAAACACAATCCTTCCCTTCATAAGTTTTATCCTTTGTACCTACAACGGTAAAGGATGAACTTGTCAGTGTCAAGAAGTTGGACATAATGATGCTTGCCCCCTCTAATAAAGGTGAGGAAGGGGTAACCGAAGCCGGTGCTTAGGTCAAAGCAACTAGGTAGAAGAGGAAGGCCTTCAAAATTGCTAGGGATGAAGCCCCTGAGGCGAAGAAGATGAAGAAGGGGAAGCCGCCTATCAATCAGTCGAATGTATATGATTGGCCCTTAGGTTATCCTCATAAGTACATTGTTTAATGACATGCTATATAAGTCCCAGAATAAGGAGCTATGCCTTCAAGGGAGCAAATTCAAGACCAGGAAGGTTAAGGGGAGGCTCTTAAGGGCAAAGTAAGAGGTATGTAGCAGCAACGTTACGTTGCGCCACCAAAAGCTCAACCCCCAAGCTTCGATGGGGTTATACACCCCTAATGATTGGGCCATCCTTGAAGACTTGTTGATGATGGTAAGGGATGTTCCCATAAAGCTGGCGGATCACTTCAGCTCGCTCATTCAACAAGTAAGTCTGTGTCTCTTTTAAATTGATATCTTTCTTTGTTGACATTGTGTTAGTTATTGTTCATGTATTTCTTTATAGTACTATGGCCAGGTGTTGCTCTAGCTCGGTAAGTACAATACGCTGCTGAATGAGGTAAAGGGACTTCATATGGCAATGTTGAGAGCAAAGAAGGGCCTAAGGGAGGCAGAATCTTCCTCTAGCAAATGTTTGGAAAAATTTAGCAAAGCTAACTAGTGCTTATGCCACTCTTATGTATAGATTATTGTACTTAAGGTAAAGCTGGAGGAGGTAAAGTTGGGTTAAGCTGATGTTAAGAAGATAGCCAATCAGGCCAGTAACTTAAGACTTAGTTGGAGGACGAGTGAAGGACCAAGGCTCAACTCTTTTAGAAATTAAATGAGTAGAGGATAGCTAAGGAAGATCTCAAAAAGGAAAATGTTAAGCTAAGGGTGTTGGTCTTTAGGTTAAAGATTGAGTTAGTGATGAAGAGGCACCTTAGACCGTGTTAGTCGCTTAAACAACTTCTCTTTCTCTTACTTTGGCTGCCCTCTTCTCTCAATGAGTTAGAGCATCTAGCTAACCTAAGAAGCTCAAGTTGAGCTTGGGATGATGAGTGAGCATTAAGCCTCAAATAAACCAGCCATACTTAGTAAAGAGGTGCTTTAGCTCCTCTAACTATAGGTTTGTCTTACAAAAGTCCTCAATGGCTTTGTCAACAATGGCTTTGTTGAGCACTTTCTTACACTTTAATTTGGAGATGATCTCGTACTCTCTCTCTGGAGTTGGATTTTTTGCTCCAACGTAACTTTTTGACCGGCTAATATCTACAGACGGCATTTTGCGCTTTTTATGGGAAAATAGTCTAATCTTCTACCCGAATACACATTAAACATTCTCCCAAATGCTACCCTTCATTGCTAACATGTCTCGTATTGATAACCTTGAGAACAATTGGTTGGTGAATGTAGATACCTTATTTTTGCCCTCACCTCACTTACCTTTTTTTTTTTTTTAGAATGACTTAAAGAGTCATAAAAGAGGAAAAATGCAAAAAAAAAAAAAAAAAGAAAATTTAAGAAAAGCCAAAAAATTTGAAAAATCACAAAAATACAAAAAAAAAATACAAAATACAAAATTTAGGAAATTTAGAAAATAATAAAATTTTTAAATAGCTTAGTAGAATGTAATTTTTAATTTAGATAAAATAAGGAAATGGTTGATGAGATTGGGCTTAGATTTAACCTAACCTGACTTAGTCCATATATATAATTTAATTATACATATGGATAAGACACAAGTCAACGGTTTAACAGATAAGTATATGAACATAGCATTTGGGTTAAGCTTGAGGTCTTGGATTCAAATCTTAACAAAGGTATGGAAAGCTTTTTGCATTTTTTTAGAAGACACACTACTACATCATCCACAGCACATGATGCCACGTGTCAGGACATTATCGCATTATGTATCCATTATGGGACACGTGGTACTACCACATGACACGTGTCACTACGTGATGGGACACATATCGTCACATCATCACATGTCTTTTTAGATACGTGGCATTTCTTCATTAGTTAATACTACTAATGTGGCACCATGTTAGCATCATCTTCCTTCACTTTCCTCCATTTTCCTTCTTTTTTCTCTAGTTTTCCTAACAGTCATTCCATCTAGTTAACTCAGTTTTAAGATTGATTTAAGCCTTTTTTTATATATAGTTTGACCAAATTAATGAGGGGGTTTCAAAGCTTGCATAAGACACTTCGAATCTAACATAAAAAGGGGACTAGATTCAATCATTAATTTAATCAAATTTAGAGTTAAAATTTGGAAAAAATGGTAAATAAGTCTTCTTTGTCGGATTTCTTTGGAGGGTGCATTTTTCGAATGATGCATAAATACATAAAACTGACTCTCTCTTTCACTCATAGCAACAATACACACATACAGTGCACCTTCTCTCTCTCTCTCTCTAACTTCACCTTTCGTCTTACATACAACTCATACTACCCTCGTCCTTTACCTCCCTTCATCTTCAACTCCATACGACATACGTATGGCCACTCGATCCTCGCCCTCTCTTTATCAAACCCCTCAACCACTATCCTCCATAGCCACAATCAAGTCGCAACAACCACACCATCCTCTCTCTCTCTCTCAAACATCTCCTTCTCCCCCTCGATTACTCCCTGATCTCTCTCTCAAACCCATAAATACATGTGTGTCTCTAGCATACTGTACATAACCAAGCCCCTACATCCTAACATCCACTATCCTCTCCAAGCCATATGAAACACCACAACCTTTGCAACACATTCACAAATACACATAGCCCCTACGCATAACACAAATCTGCTACTTAACCTTTCTCCCTCAATCAAGCTATGACCACCATTGGAACCCCCTCCACCACTACTCCTCGTTGTATGCTTGAATCTTTCGATCCATATACCACACAATAACAGCCCTTATCACGACATCCTTCAACACCATTATGCTCCACCTCTCTTCATCGCATGTCCAAATCCTAGACCACTCCTCCCTGTGCGTACGTTATAACCTTAATTTGACATAGACCCATTACAGTTGGACTACCCTTTCTCTCTCGACTCTCACCTAAACACCAAATGTACCCCAACCAATAACCCACACATATAATAGCAACAGTCCATGCTCATTACTATCGCACAGGGTACATGTACGACAACCACCGCTCATTACCCAAATACTAACCACCAACGGTCGAGTTAGGCCAAGGCATTTGCTCAAAGCCCCCTTTTTTTCAATAAAATTGATAGAAAACTACCCTTCCCCACTTGTTTTAGAGGACGGATTGGCTTAAATCGTGCCTCTAACACCACTGTTTCCTCCTTTATTGTACATGTGCATAGCATGTAATTGAGTCAGGTAAACTAACTTGCGACCCGAAGTTCAATTCACTTTCTACTTGAGCCTAAGTCCGCACGTGCTGCTTCAATCTAGTCCGAAGCCTTCTTATTCATTGGATTGTTGTTGTTTTGTTGCTTTGATTATTCCTTTTTATTTATTTATTTCAATATGTAATTTTAACTAAAAAAAAAAATCCAAAAAAAAAAGAAAAAGGAAAAGAAGATAAAGAAAAAAAAAAGAGATAGAATAACTTAGTTTTGTTTTGTTTTATATACTCATTTTTTGTTAAGGCTTAAACAAGGGAAAAAAATAAAAATGAGTAGATTAGAAAATAAAGTTATTTTATCTCTTAGAAAATCAACTTTCCAAAAATAAATAAAAATAAATAGACTATTTCCAAATTAGGACTACTTTAGAATTTTAAAAAATAAAACCCTAATTAGAACCCTTAGAAAATTTCTTTAAATAAATCAAAATGGGAAAAGAACATAAAACTAGACCTTTTTTCAAAGCTACAATTAACTTACCTGCAGAATGAATTATGGAAATTTGATCCCAAATGACTTAGTACATAGACACTTGTATGTAAGTACGGAGCGACTTAAAATATGGAAAATTTTCCTTTTCTATCTTTTGTAAATAATTGATCGCTTTAGCTTATTAGAATTAAATTAGTTTGCATGCAAATATATTTCATTAAGGGTAATTTTGAAAAGCAAAATTAAAATCGAAAAATTAAAAAGTGGTACCTAATAAGGGTTTACAAAATTAATCATTGAATCTAGATCTTTGGTTTTCAAAAATCATTTTAACAAAATCAGTTTTATTAAAAAATCAATAGCTAAGTTATAATCAATTTACTTAATTGGTTATAATTTAACTCTTTTCTCAACTAGGTCAAGTGGTGACTCTAAACAAATTTTAAATTAAATGAAAAAACAGTTTTCTTTAAGCCCTAGTTGAAGGTTAGCATTAAATAGATATGGTTTAATATTAATAAATTTAAAGAAGACTAATTTATAAAAAAACTAGGAGGAAAAGACCAGGTTTGGTAGCTTGGCGACTCAACTAGGGACCGTTAAGAGGGTTAGCTACTTAAAAATTTTTCGAAATTAAAATTTGCCTTTCAAATTACCAGTGTCATTTAGTTATTTTATTTATTTATTTATTCATTTGTATATTTTTTTGTCTATTTGTTATTAACTTCATGTATGTATTTTGTTTTAATTATCACATTTATTTTGCATACCACATGTATTGAGATATGGGGAGTCATTTATTGCATCAGAGATGTAAGATAGAAGCAGTTAGACCCAGGCTATCTTAGGACCCTAGGATGGGAGCTATTGTACAGACTCCGAGTGTAGTGGTGTAACCACCGTTCGGAGTTGATTAAGCTACCCCATTTAAGCTCATTATGACCAATAAAAGTATTTTCTAAAAACAAGTGAAGTTACAAAGTTTAAGGACCTTTTAGAATCTATCCTATTTATATATACTCCCCTTCAAGCTTGAGTTATTACACTAGCTTTAAGAAATTGCAACCTTAATAATCATTGAAGAGTTTTAAAACGATTAAGTTTTTGAAAATTATAGTAGGGTTGTAACTTAAGGAGTAATGTATTAACCCAAACTATCTTAACATTTGCATATTTCCATGTGCTTTCTTTTGTTGCATTGATGACTGATTCTTGTTTGAAAATGTGTAGACCTAGAATGGTAGACAACTAAGCAAACAATTAAGGGAATGATAAGCTACAGGATATCCTTAGGATTCATGAATAGATGATGAAAGATGAGATTGCCTACTTGAAGGAAAAGCTCAAGTGTTCAAAAGCTCACAACTGGGCCTTAAGGTCCCTTTTAGCATAGGTTATTAGGGATACCTATGAAATGATAGAAGACCTTAAGATTCATATACGAGACTTAATGTAAGGTTTTTTCCAATTCACATTTAAAGAGTCTAGAATAAATGTCAAATTCCAGAATAAATGTTAGGTTTTCTACTTTTGTTTTTGTAGTTTCATCTTTTACAATAATAAAGGTTCTCTTTAGTTCATCATTCTTCATTTCCTTAGCATTCTCGTCTTTGTAAATAGTCTTCTAATAAGGCATCTAACTAACCATTGTTACCTCCCATTCTAGGAAATATAAAATCTCATAAACTTGTAAATAGAACTCTAAAGATGACTATCGTTATCTATAAACGATTTTCTTGTGTTTTGTAAAATAAAACTCTATCTTTCGCTCTCTTAAAAAAAATAAACAAAAATTGAAAAAAGAAAAGAAAAGTTGCTGATAATTATAAATTCTTATGGGTTCAGGGAGCCAACACGAGCTTAAGCCTTTGGTTTACTCAAGCAGCTATCCTAAACACTTGGCTTCTAACCCACACAAGGCCCTTCGATCTATTAAGGGAGCCGATATGAGCCCCTTAGCCCATTCAACACAAACATGAGCCATTTAGCCTATTCAGGCAACCTACCTAAACACTAGCTCCTTGGCTCATTCAATCTAAACACTAACCTTGGGCCCATTCAGGCAACTTACCCAAACATAAGTCACTTGACCAAGCAGCTAATCCGAACACAAAACATGGCCCATCGAGGCAGCTGACCTAAACACAATCCTCAACCCAAGCTAAAACCCTTGGTCCATTTAGAAAGCTAAGCCTAATTATAAACCAAGCCAAAACACAAAGTTAAATACTAGGGCATGATTTCAGAAACCGGGGGATAAAGCTAATCCTTATCCTAGGCAAATAAAATAGACTTCTCCTTAAGAAATCGGTAACTTACTTTTAAAAAGTTTAGAATGAGAAGAGGTAAACTATATTCCACATACTAACCTGAAATACTTTGAAAGTTAAGTGACATAATGATAAGGATACTTTAGACTCATTCCTTAAAGAAGGGACTCATTCCTTAAAGAAGGCCCACTTTGAATGTAATACGTAGATTAAAATGAAGTTAGGCATTCATTTTTAAATCCTAAACACAATTATCCCTTATTTACCTCGTTGGACCAATTTAGAGTATTTTCAATTGAAACTCTATCAAGAACCACCCTATAATGGGGTAATTCGAAGGTTATGGCTATTGATTAAAAGCTAAGAGTTAAATTTGTTTATACTTGCTTAAGTAACCTTAATTCAAAAATGATTTTTATCTTTGATAAATTATTTTTTGTTGAAATGAAGAAGAGTCAAATTGTTTTCGAATATCTTAAGCTTCTATACATCTCACCCGAGCCCATAAGATAGAAATCCATGGATTCAAGGCCTTGAAATCACTTAAAATGAAAAAGCTCGGCAATGGAGACAATCGTTCTTAGGGTCATAAGAAAAGAAAGAACAGCAAGAGATAGTGGGGCAAAGTAATAATAATAAGAAAGAAAAGAGAAGATGAAGAAAAGAGGCTAGAAAATTGGGCCCAAATGTAAGATGAAAACCCCAAGAGATATATCACATCCTAGTAGGGGTAGCTAAATCAAATCAAAAGGCTAGAAGTCAAAGCCCAAATAATCCTAAATATATAAGGCTCGAAATCACATTCCAAAGTTAGGAAACCCAAAATCTCTATATCCACTCTGAAGCCTCTATTACCTATGCTAAATCACACAAGGCCTTCCTACGCACGATACCACCCTTACATTGTAAAAGCTCTTCCAATCTTAAAAGATAAATTATCTTTAATAAAAATTGGTTTTGAAACTAAGGATAAATAAAAGTATTTCTTTTCAAAATAGGCCTCTTGTCATTCTTGAAACCCTTCGACTAAATGCTTAAATTTATAATTTTGAATTGAGAAAAACCTAATGGATTGATCAAGGCGTATTACTTAAAAAATGAACTATAATTTTGGGACTGTAGTCAAGAGAAAAATCTAGACCGAGAGTAAAATCTAGACCGAGAGTTAGCAAGAAAGTCCTTTTTGACTAGACTAATCATGGGTTACCTTTTTCCTTAGGGAAGGAATCTTGAAAACCATAAAGTCCCATGAAGGAGCCCAATATCAAGATTAGGGGCATTAAAAAACCACATGATTACTAAGGATAGGGATAGTTATAAACTTGTTCCTTAAGTAAGAATTTATACTTGTTAGCAAACTTCTAAGAACAAAGAAGAAAAAAGAAAAAAAAAAAAAGACAAAAGAAGAGAGACAAAGTAAAGGCTTGTCACAAGATTTTTGTCCAATCCATGATGACTTGAGTAGCCAAGCTTTCAACTTACGTCATCTGTTTCCTTTTCAAGTTAGTCACATTTTTTTTCTTTTAAATTTAACCATCGTAATTTAGATCATTCTTCCCTAATTGGAGTTTTTAATATCCTTTAAATCTTTTTCATTCAATGGGCCTATCCCTATTTCTTTTTTCATAAGTGGTTTTTCAATAATTTCTATGTAAATACTTATCCATGTCAAGAAGCTTTTCAAAATCGGTTGCTTTCCTTACTTTCCTTGCTTTACTTCCTTAGTCCTTCATCAAATTCCTCTTAGGGTTTAAGCTAGCTCTTAGAGCGCTGTTCCCTCTTCTATTCTTTATAAGGATCTAGCTAATCTTTAAGGCGCTATATCATCTTTTATTTTTTGAGATTCCAACCACCTTAGGGTACTATCTTGTCTTTCAATTTTAGAATTCGAGCCAGCTCTTAGAGCATTATCCCTTCTTTTAATTCGTTTTTACAGATTTAGCCAGCCTTAGGGTACTATCCTATCTTTTATTTGTAAGGTTCTAGTAAGCCTTTAGGGTGTTGTCTCATCTTCCATTTTTAGGGTTGTAGCTAACTCTTAAAGCATTGACCAACTCTTTTATTCTTTTTAAAGTTCTTACCAACTCTTAAAGCGCTGACCCATTCTTTTATTCTTTTTGGGGTCCTAGCCAACTCTTAGAGTGTTGATTCACTCTTTTGTTATAGTCCGCTTTTAGGGTACCATCGTATTTTTCTTTTTGGGGTGCTAGCCAACTTTCAGAGCTCTACCCTTGCTTTCATCAATTCTCCTCAGGGTTTAAGCTAGCTCTTAGAGCGCACCTACCCTTTTAATTCGTTTTTTATGGATTCAGCCAACTTTTAGGGCACTGTACTGTCTTCCGTTAGGGTTCTAGTTAACTCTTAGAGCGCTATTCCTTCTTTCGTTTAATCTCTTTTAAAGCGTTAGCCAGCTTCTAGAGCATTGTCCCCTCTTATATTCTTTTTATGGTTCAAGCCAGCTCTTAGAGCGTTGTCCCTTCTTCTATTCTTTTTAAAGTTGTAGCCACCCTTAAGGGCGATGTCTTACCTTTTTAGGGTTTTAGCCAACTTTCAAAATGCTACCCCTTCTTTTGTCATTTTCCTTTAAGGTTTTTTAATGAGCCCTTAAAGCTCTTTCTTTCATCATTAATTTCCTTTAACGAACCCATAGGGCACTTCTCTTCACCAAATTCTCAAGCGAGCTTATAAGGGACTTCTCTTCACCAATTTCTCTACATTTCTTTAAGGTTTTAGCTAACTCAAGGAGCGTTTTGTTCGCCATGATAAGTCAGCTCATTAAGGCACGACTAAGTTTTCTTAATCTTTTAAAGTCTTAGTCAGCTCAAGAAGCGCTTTACTTGTCTTGGTTAGTCAGCTCATTTTTTCTTATCTCTTTAGGGTCTTAGCCAACTTAAGGAGCACTTCATCCACCTTGGTTAGTTAGCTCATTAGGGTACGACCAAGTCCTCCACATCTCTTTTAGGTTTTAGTCAACTCAAGGAGCACTTCGATTTACCTTGGTTCGTTAGCTCATAAGGGCAAGACTAAGCTTCAAATCTTCTTTCAATCTCTTGGCCAACTGTTAAAGCGCCTCCTCTCTCTCTTTGGACTATTCACCAAAGTCCCTAGTGGATTAGGCCTAAGCCTAGGATAGTTAACTAACTGTAGTGTTTCCTACGATAAAATCCACCCTTGGGGCAAAAAAGTGTCTCATTTGTCTTTATGATAAAGTTTTGCTCAAATTTCACTATAAAGAGAGGCAATTATAAATACCTCATTTTTCTCCTAATTATTTATTTTTCAAAAATTTTTTAGAATAGCTTAAAGGGTCTTAAATTTGGAAAAATGCAAAAAATAAATAAATAAATAAAATTAAGAAAACAAAAAAAAAGAGAAAATTTTAGAAAAAACACCAAAAAAAAGAAAATTTAACAAAAGCCAAAAAATAATAAATTTGGAAAAATCACAAAAATATATAAAATTAAGAAAAAATACAAAAAAAAAAGGATTTAAGAAATTTTGAAAATAATAAAATTTTTAAATAGTTTAGTACAATATAATTTTTAATTTAGATAGAATAAGGAAAGGGCCGTTAGGCTTGGGCTTAGGCTTAGGCTTAAATTTAGTCTAAGCTGACCTAGTTCATATGTACAATTATTGTACATGTGGATAAGGTAGAGGCCAATAGCTTAACAGATAAGTATATGGACATAACATTTAGGATAAACTTAAGGTCTTAGGTTCAAATCTTAACAAAAACATGGAAAGCCTTTTGCTTTTTTTTAGAAGACACATTGTTACATCATCCATAGCACATGATGCTACATGTCAGGACATCATTATGCCACATGTCCATTATGGGACACGTAGCACTACCACACAATACATGTTGCCACGTGGCATGACACGTATCGCTACGTAGCATGACACGTGTCGCTACGTAGCATGACACGTGTCGTCATGTCATCTCTACGTATTTTTTTTAGATCGTAGCATCTCCTCATTGGTTAATACTGTTGATAAGGTACTACGTCAGTGCCATGTGAGCATCATCTTTGTTCACTTTCCTCCATTGTCCTTCTTTTTTTCCTAGTTTTCCTTGCAATCATTCTCTCTGGTCAACTCAGTTTTAGGATTGATTTAAGCCTTTTTTTATACAATTTGACCAAATTAATGAGGGGGTTTCAAAGCCTGCATAAGTTTGAATCTAACATAAAAACAAGACTATATTCAGTCATCAATTGGTCAAATTTAGAGTTAAAATTTGGAAAAAAATGGTAAATAGGTCTTCTTTCTTGGATTTCTTTAGGGGGCAGGGGGGTGGGTTTCCATTTTTCGAACGATGCACAAACATATACAGTTGACTCTCTCTCTCTCTTACTCACAGCAACAACATACATACAGATTGGACCCTCTCTCTCGCTAGCTTCACCTTGCCTTTTACCATAACTCAAACCACCTTCGTCCTCCACTTCCCCTCATCTTCAACTCCACATGACATACACATGGCTACTTGATCTTCACCCTCTCTCCATCAAACCCTTCAGCTACTGTACTTTATAACTACAATCGAGCTGCAACAACCACATCGTCCTTTCTCTCTCTCAGACATCTCCCTCTCCCCCTCGACCACTCCTTAACTTTACTCTTGAACCTACAAACATGTTCGCATCTCTAGCACACTGCATATAACCAAGCCCCTTACATCCTAACGTCCACTATCCTCTCCATGCCACAGGAAACACCATGACCTTTGCAACACATTCACAAACACACATACCACTTATGCATAATACAGATCTGCTACTCAACCTTTCTCCCTCAATCAAGATATGACCATCATTGGAGCCACCTCCACCACTACTCCTCGTCATATGCTTGAAGCTTTTGATCTATACACTACATAACAATAGCCCTTATCATGACATCCTTTGACACCACCATGCTCCACCTCTCTTCATTGCGCATCCAAATCCCAGACCATTCCTCCTCGTGCACATGCTATAGCCATGATTTGACATAAACCTACTACTGTCGAATCACCCTTTCTCTCTCGACCCTCACCCAAACACCAAACACACCTTAACCAACAACTTATACACACACTACCACTACTTATTGCCTAAACACCGACCACCAACAGCTGAGTTAGGCCACGGCATTTGCTCAACCCCTCCGCCCTTTTTCAATAAAATTGACATAAAACTACCCTTCCTCGCTTATTATAATGGACGGATTGGCCTGAATCCTGCCTCTAACGCCACTGTTTCCTCCTTTGCTATACACGTACACAACACATGATCTAGTCAGGTAACTCGAGCCGCAACTTAAAGCCCAATCCACTTTCAACTTGAGCTTGAGTCTGCATGTACTACTTCGATTTGATCTGAGGCCTTCTTATTCATTAGGTTGTTATTGTTTTGTTACTTCAGTTGTTCCTTTTTTATTTATTTATTTTTTAATTAATTATTTATTTATTTCAATATGTAATTGTAACTAAAAATAAAACAAATCCGAAAAAAAAGAAAAAGGAAAAGAAGAAAAAGAAAAACAAGAGAAAAAGAAAAAAAAAAGAGATTAAGTAGCTTAGTTTTGTTTTGTTTTATTTACTCATTTCAATTAAGGCTTAAATAAGGAAAAAATAAATAATAATAATAATAATAATAAAATAAAAAATGAGTAGATTAGAAAATAAAGTTATTTTATCCCTTAGAAAATCAACTTTCCAAAAATAAATAAAAATAAATGGACCATTTCAAATTAGAACTACTTTAGAGTTTCCAAAAATAAAACCCCAATTAGGAGCCTTAGAAATTTTCTTTAAATAAATCAAAATGAGTAAAGAACATAAAACTAGACCTTTTTTCAAAAATAAAATTAATTCACCTACTAAAGTTTTTTTCAAAACTAAAATTAACTTACCCACTAAAGTTTTCCAAATAAACTATGGAAATCTGATCTTGAATAATGGGTACGTAGGCATTCGTACATAAGTCTTGAGTGACTTAAAATATGGAAACTTTTCCTTTTCCATCTTTTGTAAATGATTGATTGCTCTATCTTATTAGAATTAAATCAAGTTACATGCAAATATATTTCATTGGGGATAATTTTGAAAAGCGAAATTACAATCGAAAAGTTAAAAAGTAATACCTTATAAGGGTTTAAAAAATGAGCCATCGAATTCGGATTTTTGGTTTTTAAAATTTGTTTTAACAAAATCGGTTTTATCAAAAGATTAGTAGCTAAGTTACAATCAATCTACTAGATTGGTTATAATTTAACTATTTTCCTAACTACTGTTAGGTGATAACTTTATAAAATTTTCAAATTAAAACAACGGTTTTATTTAAACCTTAGTTGAGAGTTAGTATTAAATGGGTGAGGTTTAATATTGAAAAGTTTGAAGAAGACTAATTTATAAAAAAACCGAGAGTAAAAAACTAAGCTTGATAGTGAATAGCTAGCTTGTTGAAAATGAAACCTTAGCTAAGAAAACACTTAAACAGCACTTAGAGTGCTCGAAGTGCCTGCTTGAGGAGTTTATTACCCAAAATAGTCTACTCCACGCTTACGTTGAGGAAACCGAGAGGCGTAGCACATAGAGTCATTTGCCTGAAGCTTCTAATGCCTACATTAGTCACAACAACCAATAGCAGTAGTAGGAAAATGGCAAGGATCAATAATTAGATCCCTTAACACATGAATAGCAGGTGTGGTCTGTAGGCACTCATAACCATACCTTTGTTGGCAATGAGTAAGTAGCTGACTCCCATGGAGCATTGGCATGCTCTATAGCGTATCGAGCTCACTTGGTAGATAATACCAACTCTAATGAGCTTCGCACAATTATAAGAAGGCTCTTTAAGCAGTAGGGGAGCAAGACAGTTGATGAAGTTAGGCTGGTTGCCAACAACAAAACCCCCTTTACTATAGGTGTCTAAGATGAAGTGTTTCCTTCGAATAGCAAGCTTCCTACCTTGGAATAATATGATGGCATTGGTGATCTTAATGATCACATCCCCTACTTTCATACCCTTATGAACCTTTATGGTGATAGGGATGCCATTATGTATAAGGCTTTCTTAGATATGTTGAGGAAAGCAGCTTCGATGTGGTTTAATCACTTGCCTAAGAACTCCATCGTCTCCTTTAACAAGCTAGCATGGAGGTTCATCCTTTACTTTAGGGCTAGTAAGCCCCTATCCAAGGACATGTCCTCCTTATACTTGATAAGGCATAGCGAAGGGGAGACTCTATGTGAATATGTAGCTCGATTCAAGAATGCTATAGTCAAGGTCCCTCAGTTGGATAGGGGACTAGCAGTGCATGCTACGTAGCTCGGTATATGACCTTTGGGAGACTTCTTTCGATCTTTTACAATGAGTAAGCCAAAGACCTTGATTAAATTCTCGAATATGGCCAATATATATATATATATATATATATATATATGGATAAAGAGGACAACATTCATACCATGCATAAAGCCAACCTAAAGAAGTCGAGTGGAATGAAGGACAAGGAGAGATTGTTCGTCAGGGATTGCCTTTGTTGCAAGGCACTGAACAGAGCTGAAGGGGAGGCTTAAGCAATAAGAAGCATCAAGTTGAGTAGAACCCACTACCCCCTCCCATCAATACATAGCATACCCCTCTAAATTGACCCATCACCCAGGTCTTCATCGAGGTGTAGAATAGAGACTTGCTGCAAAAGCCCCCAAAGATAAAGGGTTATCCTAGTTGTTGGAACTTGAATAAGTATTGCTCATTCTATAATGATTACGACCATAACACGATGAGTGCTTCTAGCTAAAGAATGTAATTGCATATGTTATTTAGCGAGGCTTCTTCAATGAGTATGTAGCCCAGCGGAAGAATGATGATCGTTCCAATGATGATGAAGACAGGGCACCTTAGATGCAATGAATCGAGGGTACTCGAGTAGAGCAAAATGAGGATTGCCACAATGACCAAGCCTTAATGGCATGATTAACATAATCATTAGAGGACCACACTAAAGGAGTCAACTAAGCACTAGTAGCTCAGCTAATACTCCTTCTGAGGTGTTGGTTATCAAAGAAAAGAGATATAAGGTAGATACTTTGATCACTTTCTCTAATGAGGACCTGGAGGGGCTAGATACCGTTCATCAAGGTACCCTTGTAATAGGGGAAAAGATCCCTAATTTTGAGGTCCTCAAGATTATTGTAGATATGGACAGCTCTACTGACATCCTCTTCTTGCATACCTAAGAGAGGATACAAAGTAAGTTGCCCATCAAAATGAAGCCCTATCACCTTAATCTCATTGGCTTTAATGGGAGCATTATCTAAACCAAAGGAATCATTACCTTCGATATGGAACTTAATGATGACGACAATGTCGCACAATGACTAGTGGAGTTTGTCATGGTTGACTACTCATCTCCTTTTAATGCTCTCTTAGAAGTACTGAGCTTGAGTGCATTTAGAGCCATCACCTCATCCCTCCACCTAAAGGTTAAGTTCTTGACCCTTATTAGGGTAGGAATCTATAAGTGTGATCAGAAGCTCTCCCGAGAACTCTATGTTAAGGCAACTAAAGTAGATAAGGTTTTACAGTAGAGATTAGCCTATAGGAGAAGTCAGTTGAGAAAGGTGAGCTAGGTGGAAAAACAGAAGATGTATAGATCGATGCCTCTCTTGACCAAACCACCAAGGTTAGGATCGAGACCCCTTCTAAGGTGAAGGAGTAGATAGTTGCCCTCTTATAGGCTAATTCAGATAGGTTTGTCTGGTTGTCGTTAAACATGCCTAGGATCTCTCCTAACCTAGTAACCTATGGTATTAACATTGACTTCAGTATGTAGCCTATCAAACAAAAGAAAAGGCACTTCGGATTAGAAAGGCAGGCCGCAATAAAGGAAGAAGTATAGAAGCAACTTAAAGCTAGCTTCATTAGAAAGGAGAAGTATCTAACCTGGTTGGCAAATGTAGTGATAGGAATCAAGCTACTAGGCATTTGATTCACAGTCGAGCCCGAGGATTAGAAGGCTTAGCAAGGTAAATTCTCCTACTCTAGCTAACACTTGTCGAGGCCAAGTACTTCTTTGCTAAGCTGAATGACTACCTATCTTTCTATAGTACGCTAAGTTGTAGAGTACTCACTTATGCCTGAACTGACTAATAACTTAATATCTCCCTTACCAAGAACCTGAAATAGAGAGACTCCGGATTGATTAAGTTAACCTTGCTTGGACAAGCAAGTTGACTGTACTTTTTTCTGCATCTTCCAACGACACTACCAATACTGCATTGTTACGTGTAGAATCCATTACACTAATGATTGTTTTCCTTAAATATTCACTTTTACCTTTTTTATCTTGTACATTACTTCTTTAGGAAATGCCCTTTTTGCCTTTTTCCTTTTCCCTTTTAGGCATGTTTTTCTAAATTTTCAGGTATAAATACCCCTTATACTTGTAGTTGAAAACAACAGATTGATTATCATTAATACACTTGGGTATTTTCTTTCCTTGCATAAACACTACCTGTTTACTCTTAGCATCACTCTTATCCTAACCCTCAAGCAAAGTTAGGTGGGAGTAACTTCATTGAACCATCTCATGTGTCATATCAAGTTGTGTTGTGAGACCTTAGAAGTTCCATTTGTGCGTCATATCCATTGGAGCTGTTCGTAGGTTTTGCTTACTTTTATTCGCATTTGTCCTTTCGCACATTTACTATAACTTTCTTTCAAGCTTTCTATAAGCTTGAACCTATTCAACGGTTAACCTTGTCTGATCTTGATTACGGTTCGTATTATGTAGTGTTGGTTAAGAAGAAATCTAGGAAGTGGTGCATTTGTATCAATTACATTGACCTCAACAAAGCTTGCCTAAAAGACTACTTCCTTCTCCTAAGGATCAACCAGTTAGTTGACTTTACATTAGGTTACACCCTATTTAGCTTTATAGATGCCTTTTTAAGCTATAATTAAATTAAGGTAGACTCGAAGGATGAAGTCCATATCTCTTTTGTCACTGACTTCGACACATACTGCTATACAGTCATGCCTTTCGACTTAAAAAATGCTATGGCAACATATCAGCATATGGTGAAAAAGTTATTTAAGCCCCAACTTGGCCAGAGCATAGAGGTGTACTTCGACAACATGATAGTCAAGAGCAAGTAGCTTAGTGATCATATCAAAGACCTAGAGGAAGCCTTCGACTAGATGAGAAAACATGACATGAAGTTAAACCCTTGAAAGTGTGTATTTGGGGTTAACTTTAGCAAGTTCTTTAGCTTCCTAGTCACTTACAGAGGAATTGAGGCTAACCTTGAAAAGATTTAAGTTATCAAGGATATGAAGCCTCATTCCTCAGTTTGAGACATACAGAAGGTCACCAGCATGGTGGTCGTACTGAGCAGATTTGTCTCCAATAGTGCAAACAGATGCAGTTCTTCAAAATTCTCAAGAATCCTAAGGGTTTTGAATGGACTCCTTAGTGTGTAGTAGCTTTTAAGCAGTCATAGAACTTTCTTGCACACCTTCTAGTCCTCTCTAAGCCTATGCTTGGAGAGGACTTATATTTGTACCTAACCATTAACGACCAAACACTTTCTTTTATACTGGTTAGAGTAAAAGGAAGAGAGAATAAGCCTATATATGACGTTAGCCACATACTTTAGGGGCCTAAGGTCAGGTACACTAGAACAAAGAAATTCATATTGGCTGTTGTCACCTTAACACATTGGCTTAGGCCTTACTTCCATGTGTACCAGATTATCGTGCTTATAGACCGGTCACTACGTACATTACTGTAGAAGTTGGATGCGTTTAGACGGATTGTGAAGTATGCAATGGAGCTGAGTGTGTACAGCATCTAGTATCAACTTCGAATGGCCTACAAAGCATAAGTGTTGGCCAATTTCGTGGTTGAATATACAAGAGAGGAGGAAGTACTACTAGGGGATGATAAGCCAATGAGGACTCTTTATGTTGATGGATCATCTACCTTAGGGACTGAAGGTGCGGGTCTTGTATTGACTGAATTGCATAAGATTATAGTTTGTTATGTACTTAAGTTTGGCTTCGATACTAGTAACAATGAATTCAAATACAAGGCGCTTATGTCTGGTCTCAAGTTGGCTAAGGAGATCAGTATTGAGCATTTACCAGTTTTCTCAGATTCGATGCTTGTTGTTTAGCAAGTCTAAAGTGAATATGAGGCTAGGGATGACACCATGGCAAGGTACTTGAAGAAAGTGAGGAGTATCTTAGCTAAGTTTCCTTTATAGACCATTACAAAGATCTCCTCAATCGAAAACTTAGCTACAGACTTGTTGTTCAAGCTCACCTCCATGAGGATACAAATGCCCAAGGTGAAGGATAAGAAGATTTTTTATAAAGTACTTAACAGAAAAGAGCATAACTTTAGGCTTAGCTGAGGTCTCAAAGCTTACAACAGCACCATTAGAGTTGAGCTGGATAGAACCCATTTGGATTTATTTAGAGCAAGGCATGCTCTTAGAAGACAGAAGAGAGGCAAAGAAGTTAAGATACTATACCGCCAACTACATGTTGGTTGATAGCGTCTTGTATTGCAAGGGAGTTAACCTTCTCCTACTTAGATGCATCCAAATAGGCGATGGTTTGCAATTTATGGAAGAGCTGCACACTAGAGTCTGCAGTAACTATATCCAGTCCAAAGCCCTTTACATTTAAGCTCTACAGCTTGAATACTACTGGCCAACCATAAGGCAGGATTCTAAGGTTGTAGCCCAAAAGGACCCCTAGTGCCAAAAGCATGCACCAATCAGTCATGCTTACAACACTAATCAGTTACACCCCTACACCAATCTCTAAACCTTAACCAATTCGTAGCCATTCACCTAATGGGGTATCGACATTTGTCATGCCCCGAAGCAGCAGAGTCGTAACAGCCCCGCCGTATAAACCATCCTAAGATAGAAGTTGGCCTTACAACCGCTATCTTAGACCTGATCTACACAAGGCGTCCACGACTAACCCACTTTGAAGTAAACAGTTTGTAATTTCAATAAATCATTTACCTAAGAAAGTGATAAAAGTTATATATAATCACTATAATTCAGTTATTACATTATTCAGCAATGAAAAGTAATAACATATGTGTTGATTCTTCAATGTTTTTCCTTACTCCCCAGGATCCAGCAGTTGCTAGCTTCAGAGTAGTTGTTGCCGCTTCTTAGCCAGCACCTGCACGACGTCTATAGGGATGTGAGCAACCACAGCTCAGTAAGTTAGGACGGAGGACTTAAAACTATACCATACACACAACAAGGTTTTCAATCACTTCTTAAGTGCAATGCATGTGCAAGCAAATGTCATCGCACGACGTTGTCCGACCAGTTGTGAAATTAGAGAAATTACGCCCGCTCTAATCCGGGTTGAGGAGTTGCCGTTAATGCAACAGCTCACGACCAAACCCAGGCTTGTGTAATGGAGACCTTGCTCCTCCCGTGACTACCTTCAAACCACTGTCTTCACCCTCGCCGCGACCTCCTCTCCTGTCACTTAGTTCGACTAAGCATGAAGAAGGGACCATTTTGCAATCCTGCGCTATCCCTTCCGAAGGGGTCGGTATTTGGCCGGAGAGTCCTAAGTTCCGCTAACGGGTTGCCATGCATGTCCGATTATGATTACTGGTTGGATATTTAATTAAGTCCAGTTTAGGGTGATCAATCCTTTCATACAAGTCATACAATATGTGCCAAGCAACAAACAGAATCATAGCATCACCCATAATCAAGCACATGCACACATTCTCTATCTAACAAGCACAACCAAGCATAATCTTAAGCCTCCAAAATACAGTATTGTATTAATCCCAACTTACCTCGACTCCTCGCTCTTTCACTCGAGGTCTGATTTGATCAGGCCATCGTCGATCATCCCTATAACACGAACGTGGTTTCAGTATTTCATATAATATTATAAGTTCATTTTATCCGATAACGCTTATTGTTAGGTTTTGTTTAAGGTTAAATATATCTAATTATCTAGGTATTAAGTCTTTTATAATTATTTTAGGTTAGGGTTAGGTTCAGGTTCGGTTTTCGCATCGATTTCTAAATTAGGTTTTTAGTTCGATTTCTAAGTAATGTTTTAGATTCCAACCCTCGAAATCCATTTCAACCCATAATGTGAAATTAATCACATTACTTGCCGATCTCCTAAATACGATTACTACCCTTAGTCCGCATTTTATTCCATCTGGTATACTTAAATCCGTATTAGTGTACCGAATTTACTCATGTTGTGAGAAATTTTTACATTTTTCATATAATTACCTAAAATTGAATTTTGTTTCAGATTTGTTATGTTCTGATTTTCATTATTTTATTATCTAATTAAACCTAATTTTTCCATATTTATTAATTTTTAATTCTACATATTCCTAATTTTCTACATTTACCACATAACACCTTCATTACTTATACTTAACACTTCATACACTAGGATCAGGTTTCCACATCAGAGATTAACATCCCTAAACATCTAATTACTATCTAAATCAATAATTAATATCCTAATAACCTAATTAACTCCAAATTACCCAATTTTCCCATCATTTTAGGGCTAAAAATTAACTTAAAAATTTAGAAAATTAAATTTAAAAAAATGGCTTCATAGCACTATTCTATATCACATGAGCATCCTACAGAAAATAATTGAGCTTCAAATTATACTTCTAAGGTCATTTATTTCTAAACCGAAATGTGCTCGGTTTTGTATGATTTCTTAAGGATCCTATATTACGAGATATGTTTTCATCTAAATAATATTTTTTTCTACAAACTAAATACAAAAATATCTCAGAATAACGAAATTCATAATTTTCTAATTATATTTACTATTTTTACAAAATTTCACAAGAATCGGGCTGGAATTTGGACTCATCGGTTTAGGTGGCTCCGGCCACCGCGGGCCGCCATGACCTTGTTGGCCAGCCTGGGCGTTGCCACCACCGTGTGGTGGTGGTGGCCGTCCACTCCCAGCTCCTCGTCTGGTGTGGGTTCCCTTTAAAATCCCTAACTGCACAGTTTTCCTTTTTTTTTTTATTTTTCTGGATTTTCTTTCGATTTTTTTCGGTGTTTTGATTTTTCTCAAATCATAAACTGACCAAAGGAATTTTGAAATTTTTTTCCCCTATTTATAGACAATTTTATAAATTAATGTGCATTAATTTGATGTGATTTTGCACCAATTCCATGATTTTTGGCTTTTTGTTTATCAAATTCTTATTGATTATTTTTTTTCTTGTTGACCACGACCTTATCTTGTTGCAACTTATCCTCTTCTGATTTTTCTGATTTTTTTATAATTATTTTGTATTTTTCTTTAATTATTTGCTTAGTTTTAGGCTAATTTAGGTAATTACGTGTATTTTTATCTACACGTAAATACATGTGGGGTACACGTGAACATTCCTAAATATTATTTTGGTCATTCTAAAATTTTTAGTATACATATAATCTATCTCTAGTAATTTATTAGTTATTTTATTACACTTTTCGTATTTTCGATGATTAATACCTATTATGCTTAAAATTTGAAAATTTTATAGTTTCCTATTTTACTATTTATTTTCTTAAATTTAAGTTTACGGGGTCATTTTTACTAATATTTCTTTCAATAGTTTATAATTTGGATGTGATCGGATCCTTTAGTCGATCGCCCTAAACCTTGGGTTCTAAGTTCAATCGTACGGTTACTTAGCTGAACTTTGGGACTTACAACATTCTTAGCGCTTTCCTTAAGGCTTTGGGAGGTTGGCAGTACATCATTCTGGCCATTAACTACTTTACCTAGTGGGTTGAGGTCAAAGTTGTCGCTAAATTAATAAGAGGAGCATTGAGTCATTTGTTTAGAATAACATCTTCCCGAATTTAGGGTCCCTTATGCCCTCATCATAAATAATGGGCATCAACTCAATAATCCTAAATTTAAGGAATTCTATGCTAAGCACCACATCATGCGAATTGTCAAGTGGAAGTAGTTAATCAGGTAATCCTTAAAAGCCCGAAGAAGAAGGTGGATCGATCTTAAGGCACCTAGGCAGACGAGCTGCCCAATATTGTAGGGATATCGGACCACCCACTATACCTCTATAGGCGAAACCCCTTTTCGCTTAGTGTTCAAGTTGAAGGCAGTCCTCTTCATTAAGCTAGAGCTTCCTAACACCTGGTTTCAAAGTTTCAACGCTATCCTCAATGAGTCCCTACTATAAGCCAGTATCGACATTATAGAAGAGATAAGATACCTCGCTACAACTCGGGTAACTGCTTATTAGCACCGAACAGCCATATAATATAATCAGGAGGTCTAACATAAAGAGTTTAAGTCAGTGACTTGGTTTGCTGGAAGTTAGAGGCCATAAGCTCACAGGAAGTGTTATGCCCCAAAGTTGTAGAGTCGTAACAGTCTCACCATGTAAACCAACCTATGATAGTAAATAACCTCACAATCCCTATCATAGATATAATTTATACAAGACATCCACGACTTCTCACTTTAAAGTAAATGGCTCAATACATAAAAGCTAAAATCCTTAAGTTATATATATATATATATATATACATACATAATTACATTCAAATTATTTGATAATCCCAAGAAGTTATACATGCTACAACGGTTTATTAACTAACATATCACGATACTAGTTCATAAACCTAAAAGTATTAGCAAGACATTTAAAAGACTCGATCGTACAACTAGTTAATTCTTACTCCCTTATAGCTTTATAAAGAAACTAATCTCATGGTAATTATGCTGTAGCATATCAATCAGGACCTGTAAGAAAATCTATATAGGTATGAGCAACCATAATTTAGTAATTTAGGTTAGAGACTTATGAATGTATAGCAAACACAAATAGGGTTATGAAACAATTAATTATATGCAATGCAATAAACAAATACCATCACATAACATAATTTGATTTGTTGTGAAATTAATATAATTGCACTTGCTTTAATTGAGGGTAAGGAGTTTTCATGTTTATGCAACAGCCTACAAGCAAACTTAAGTTTGTGCAATGGAGACACTACGCCCCTTAAGACTATCTTTTGAATTATTGCCCTCATCCTTATTACGACCTCCTCTCTTATTACTTAGTTTAATTAAGGATGAAGAAAAAACCATTATGCTATCCAACACTATCTTTTTCGAAGGTATCAGTGTTTGGTTGGAGAATCTTAATAGTCCTCTAAAGGGTTGCAATGTATGTCCAATTAGGGTATTTAGATTAGTTATTATTAGGTACGGTTTAAGGTGATCAAATATTTTCACACAATTCAATTCACATTAATCACTAAATATTACATAAATTTCAGCATGAAGTAAAATACATATAAGCACATGCATATAACTATCTACAAGCATAGTTACACACAATTGTACGTCTCCAAGTATTTTAAAACAGTACTAAAAAAATATATTAAAGTATAGGACCCAACTTATTTGAAATTCTTAGTTCGCTCACTCAACTTGTCATAGGTTGACTTGTCTTTGCATCTTCTATAATGTAAATATTCTTTTAGTATTTATATTCTTATGATATATATATATATATATATACATTTTAGGTTATGATTTAACTCAATTTTTTATATATACATATTATTTATTATCGATTCATTTTAGGTTAGTTTTGGGATCAGTTTTCGAATCTGGTTCCAATTTAGATTCTAATTCAGTTTTAACTATGAAACTATACCTAAATCTTAAAAATTCATTCTGAACCATAATGTGAAATTAATAACATTAAGCTCAAGTATCCTAAATATCACTTTTGGTCGTTAATTAGTATTATAGTCTACATAATACACTCTAATTCTCATTTATGTATTGAATTTACTCTTGATGTAAGAAAATTTTACATTATTCATATAATTACCTAAATTTATGTTTCCTACCAAATTTATTATATATTAATATTATCATTATATTATTTATTTTAACCTATTATTTTATATTTAGTATAATTCCAATTTACTAATAAAATTACATATATTTACTACATAATACTCATAATAATTATATCTAATACCCCAAATAGTACAATTATTATATCACATCAGATATGAACATCTTAAAATACTTAATTATATACTAAATCAGCAATTATTCAATTAACCATCAATTAGCCTCAAAATCACTAATTGTATATATGTATATATTTTAAAGGCTTAAAAATTACTTAAAATTTTCAAAAATTCATTTTTGAAAAAAGGCTTCTTAGTACTATTCTAAACCCCCTAAGTAGTCTACATAAAAATTTTGAGTTTAAAACTACACTTCTAAGGCTATTTATTTTTAAATTAAAATATGGTCGGGTTTACACGGTTTCTTAAACACTACATATTTTTAGATATAATTGAATTAAACCAATATTTTTCCTTAAATCTACATACATAAAATATCAAAATACTAAGTTTCATAATTTTCTAAAATACATTGATAATTTTAATAAATTGAACAAAATTGGATTGAGATAGGACTCACTTGGCCGTTAAACTTTCAACTACCAGTTGTGGTCCTAGGGTTTTCGGTTAGCCTAAGAGGTAGTGGTAAGGTGCCTTGGTGGTGACGGTTTACTTCCAAGTGTTTGTGGGTTATAGGTTTGCTTTATATGGCCTAATTGCATAAATTTTTTTTTTCTAATTAAAAAAAAAATACTCTAATCCTCTCTTTTTCAGTTCTTTTAAATTTTCTAATACTTCAAACTAACCAAATGAGCTTTTGATAATGTTTAGGTATTTATAGAGCTGCATAGGAATTTTTTTCATTAATTTTGAGTTGACATTAGTTTTATCTTTTTCCCATTTTGACTTTCTAGTTGGTTTCTTTTAATTGGTTCAATTTTTTCTTTCTACCCTCACATGCCATGATCTGATTTTAGAAAAATCCTTCCTTTTCCATTTTTCTTTTTATTTTTTCTTGATTTTTTTTTGCAATTTTCTTTAATTATTTGGCATTTTTCTATTATTTTTTAGGTATTTTAGGTAATTTCACTTATTTTCACCTACACATAAATATACATAGAGTATAAGTAAATACTCTAAATATTGTTTATATTATTCTATAATTTCTAATGTACATATAATTTATCTTTAGTGACTCGTTAGTTATCGGAACTTATTTTATACATTTCCGATAAATAATAGGTAATATACTTATAATTTGATATTATAATATTTTATTATTTTATTACTTATTTTCATAAATTCAAACTTACAGGATTATTTTTACTAATATTTTTAACATTATTATAATAATTTAGACTCAATCGAATCCTTTAAACCGATTGACTTAAATTATACGTATTAAATCCAATCATATAGTTGTAGGGCTTATAGGAAGGATAAAGCAAGTTAGCCCCCAATTGAGAAGACTCGATCAAAGTTAAAGAGAGCTTAGGAAATAAAGTATATAGATTGGAAAGATTAGCTGGTAAGCTCATCCCATGCACTTGGAATATTAATAACTTTAGGCTATATTTTGTCTAATGTATAGTTTCTTTGTAAATCTTTACATGTGAAATATCAATAAAAAATCTATTTCTCACATGTACTGACTTTGGTTGCTTTTTTCCATCTCTTACTTTCATCCTAAGGCTTAGCCCCCATGGGGTAGATGGACCCCTTAACTGGGCAAGTCGAAATGCTACCAATTAACCCCCTTTTGGTAGTCTCAATAAGGGGAAGTACCCCTTACACAATTGAGGAACTTCCACTAACTAGGTAAGTTGGAATGCCATCGACTTGATGCCCCTTGGGTGATCTCAATAAGAGGAAATAACCCTTACGTAATTAAGGAACTCTTACTAATTAGGTAGGCTGAAATGCTATAAACTTAACCTCTCTCAAGTAATCTCAGTAAGGGAAAACACTCCTTACACAATTGAGAGACTCCTATTAACTAGGTAAGTCGGAAAGCCATTGACCTGATCCCCCTTAGGTAACTTCAGTAAGAGCAAACACTTCTTACATAAGTTAGGAACTCCTACTGACCTTTGGAGTGACCTCCTATTGAGCTGTTAAGGTATAAGTAGATGGAGTAATGTCTTAACCATCCTCGATAGTAGAGGAGGCACCTTGTTCTACATCAGCTAATTGAGTGGCTTCTCTTTCTCTTGCTTGGGTTGCCTTCTTTTCCTGATGAGTTGGAGCATCTAGCCAACCTAAAAAGCTTAAGTTGAGCTTGGGATGATTAGTGAATACCTCGTCCTGAGTAGATTGAGCACACTTGAAGGAGAGGTTCTCTAACTCTTCCAACTATTGGTTTATCTTATAGAAGTCCTCGATGGCCTTGTCGATAGCAATCTCGTTGATCACTTCTTTACTGTCCAATTTGGAGATGACCTCTTTCATCTTCATACTCTTTCTCTAGATCTCCTAGATTTTCTACTCTAACTTAACTTTTTGACCAACCTAATATCTAAGGACGACATCATGAAAACATACTTTCTTAGATTTGAAAACATGGTTTAACCCATAAACTAAATTGAATGAAACCAAAGGTTCATGGTTTAAAAAAATTTCTAATTCGAGTCACACGGTTTGGTACAGGATATCTAAATGTTGCACTATATTCTATAAGAACAAATTCTAAAAAAATAGAATTGGAATCAATCTCGCAATCTTCAATATGTATCAAAACTTTATGAACACATAAGGTAAAGTAGGTTCCACGCTTTAGTAAGATAAGGGGCTTAATCATTAGTAGTCCCATATCTTAAAAAAGTTTTCAATGTATCTAATTATAAATATATATATATATATATGTTACATATACATAATATGTACATACATGCATACATATATATATTATTTTATACATACATACATACATATTTTTATTTAGCAAATATCTTCCTTTTGTACTTTACATTTTTATCAATGGAATAGCTAAAAGTAACCACTAAATAATTTCATGTATTTGATATAATTGTTAGTCATTTTTTAAAAATATAATGTAAATATCTCTTTTTATTCCATTTTAACGTTCTTAAAGATAACTCCTTGGTAGTTTTTTTTTTCCTCATATTACTTTTAAATCAAACATAACTTTCATTTTATTTATTTCTCTTTTGATATTACTTTAGAAAATACAAAGTCAAAATATTTATCTTTCTTTTATTTTATTTTTCTTTTGCTAATAATATTGATGTATTTCTTTTTCCTTCTGAAATAATTAATTTATACAAGTAAACATATAGTTATTACAATTTTCATTTTGATAAAGTTATCTCTTTTTAAGTTTAACGCACATATCTATATTATTAAAACAGATTAGATCTTAAATAACTGCTCATTTGAACATTACTACTTAATCATCTAATTAAAATTTTATAACAAAGAAACTAACACTAAAAACTATTTATTAAAACTATCAATATTTTATAATAAGGATAAAATTGAAATATAAAAAGACCCAACCCCGTATTTGTAACTTCTCCTTCACGTTCTCTCTTCCACTCCGGTATTTTCCTCAATGTTTTTCTCTCCTGCATTACCCTTTCTCTTCTCCTTCTATCTCTGGTTAAATTAGATAAAATCATACAAGCTTCGTAACGTTTAGGTGAAATTGCGGTGACTAAGAGAAAAATAAATAAATAAATATTGATTTTATTCTACTATCTGACTTCACCAATTTTGGACCTTTGGTTCTTTTCCATATTTGTTATGTTTACTTTCTTTTTCTTTTTTTTTTTTAGAACTTTCAAAAATTTATTCCTAAAAATGAAAATTTTACAATTTAATTACGAGATTAAAAAGATATTTGTAGCATGCTTTTAAATTATTTATTTTATATTTCTAGCATGCTACGTATGCACCGTTTGCTAGTTATATTGTAATAGAGGTGCATGATCACTAATATATTATTATTATTATGTATCTTTTTTGGATAATTGGTAAACGTGATGAAAACAAGATATTATAATTATATTTCCGATAAAACATAGCATTAGAAATTTCCTATGGCCTTCGAACGTTGAATTAAGCCTACTTACGGCTATCCCCTGTCACAAATTCCCCGACCGATGGCACTGAGACTGGCGGCTATGGCGGCAGCCACCCCTCGCAGCTTAAGAAGGCCATTTTGCACCTCATCTTTCATTCCTCCATCGACTTCATCAGCCTCTCCGAGGCGTGAAGAGGCTCCACCCAGCACCAATCTATTTGTCTCTGGTACTAAATTCAACACCCATTTCCTGTTCACTTATCGAAGTTTCATTCTTTTCGGTTTAGTTCTTGCAGAAGCGGATCTTAAATTTACGCACTTTGTGATGTTCAATGGTTGAAGTCTATGTTGTCCGCAATACGTTTTATGTGTGAACTATTCTGGGTTATGGTACTTAAAATTAAGCAGTTTTCTTATCAGTGGTCGGTCGGAGGGGAATAGATGTAGTAAGATAAGAGTTGGATGGTCCTTCGGTTGAAATTTTTGTATGCAGTATAAGTGGATCGAGTACAGTTTCTGTTTCCTTCACCGCGATGAGTTCGATTATCTGATTTGTCCAAAAGATTAATGGAAGGACAACCTAAAGCTCGGTTGTTCTTCTGGAACATGCAGCTTTTGCTCGAGATAGTGTTTTACATTGATCTCGGAACGAAAAGTGACAAATTCAGGGAACGGATTGTCAATTTTTTTATTTTACTTTTTTAAGGAGAGCATTTTTCTTAATCTTGTCGCAAATTTTCCACCATTACATCTTTTGATGAAAACCTCGGCTTTCATAATCTGGATTTTTTCTTATCGCCTAGATTGGGTATTTCAGACAGTATATATCACAAAAAGTCCACCTTTTGAAGCGTACAGTCGAATTTACATACCATGACTTTGTCTGCAGTCTTAATATCTTTAGTTACAATATGAAGGACCTAAATTACGGAGGAGGAAAAACAAAAAGGTTCACCGATCCTTAGAAGGTTCCTATTTTGAGTGGGAAATTGATTTACACCGTTGATTACGTCCATGTAGATATTTTTGAAAGAAAGCCCGGTCAGTTTAGTTTGGTTTCTCTGGCATATATGATTACAAGATAATGGTAATTTAGCTTAGAACCTTATTTTGGCTTCATTTTACTGTCTTTTAGTCGGTATATTTCTGTGTTCTCCTTTTGTATTATATTAAGTTGTATTCTATAATAATTAGCAAATAGAAAGTCAGATTTTATGATATCTATGCTACATTGGAATGCGAGAGTCCCTCTTATGTGATTTATTAGAGTGGTAGGATGGAAAACATTGGTATTTATCCTTAATCACCGCTTACTTATGTTGAACTCTTTTATTGATAAAGTTGTCTTCATAAAGTCACATGGTAACACCAGAGGGATGGACCTAGTGGATACGGCCAATAACTCTCTGAGACAATGTGCATTACTTGGGGCTACCTATATAGTGCAGCATATATTGACCACTGCATAGTCTTATAAGCTGGTTCATATTCTCAGAGATAGCGAGTCTAACTACAACCTTGCTCCTTTATTAACACGAGAGGTCAAAAGTGGGATTCCAAAGTTGCAACAGTGATCTTCAGCTCAAGTTCTATCTGATAAGATATTGCACTCATGACATGGCATAATTTATGGAATTCAAGTTTAATAGTGGCAGAGAAATGCACTAACACTGAGTATAATGAATCATAGCGCATTTAAGGTGAAGATTTTAATTGGGTTTGATTTTGCAGGAGGATCAAGGGTACTTTATTTATCTTAAAAGGGCCAAATATGGTGTACAAGACGAAATATCTGTATAATAAGATGCTATTTTTTGTGAGCTCAAGGATTTCGAAGGGGTATTTTTGTAATTATGCTAGTTAATTTGTCTGCAGATATCCAATTAAGTTACAACCTTGCCCCTTTATTACCATAATAAAGTTAAAGATGGGATTCTGAATTTGCAGAATTGATTATATCTGATAAGAAAATGCACTCACAAAATGGTAGAATTTACGGAATTCAAGTTTGACAATGGGAGAGAAATGAAGTAACACTGAATATTATGGATCACAGCGCCATCTAGGGTGAAGATTTTAAGTGGATTTGATTTTGCAGGATGATCAGAGTCTCTTTACTGTTTTTCTGTATAAGGTTACCTTATTCATCTTACAGTGGGTCAAATATGGTGGATAAGAAAAACTATATATGTAGTAAGATGCTATATTCTTTGAGCTCAAGCATTGTCATGCAACTGAATTCTTGTGATCAAGAATAATTTTGACATGATAACAGTGGTGGCTTAAGGTGGAATATTCGGCTTTAGAAGGCCATAGATAGACTCCTAGAAATATGTGATTGGAATACAGAAATTTGTTGCTTTGCTAAGTATATAAGATAAGAGAAATTGCTCAAGATGACATTTTATAAGGTTACTTTAGCCTGTTTACTTATATAGTCACAAAATAACAGTAGTAATTTCAGGATCATGAGTTGTTCTTTGTAAGTAACTTGAACTTGTACCACTATTTCTCCACGGCAGTCAATTGATACGGTCTGTTATGCCACTTTCCCTTTTGCCTTTGGATTCATTTCTTATTTTAGTTTTCCTACTATTTTGTCTCTCTTCATGGTATAGAGTGTGCTGATACATCCTTGTACATATGGTCTTGATGACCTTATTGTGCAATTAACTACAAAGATTATTGTCTATTTTTGCAGGACTTAGCAAACGTACCACTACAGAGAAACTTCGAGAAGCTTTTTCTCAATTTGGTCAAGTGTTACATGGTTCGTCTTCCATCTAAATTTTTATTAGACAATCACTTTTGTGAACATTCTACCACTGAACCTCTCACTTTCACAGCTCGGGTAGTGACTGATCGTGCATTGGGATATTCAAAGGGATTTGGTTTTGTAAGGTATGCTACATTGGAAGATGCTGCTAGAGGCATAGAGGGAATGAATGGAAAGGTTAGTCCACATGATCAATGAACTTTGGGTTCTGATAAGAAAGGGGGGAAAAAAAGAAGACAAATTTTAGGTTTGAATGTTCATTACCTCTAATGAAGTAATTTCAAAAATGAAGACGGAGAGATTGAGTCCATGTGTTTGTTTTTGATAGTTTATGAGGTAGAGAAGGCTTAAATGTTATTTAGGCAGGTTTTGTTTGTTTGATAGGTATCTCTAGGATTAATTAACTCATTACAGTGGGCTCACATGAACCTAGGGAGACACTGAGAATTTTTACAAGTAGTTTTAAATTGAATACAGACAAGCTTAAAAGTCTTTTCATGTGGTGATTTCGAACTTCTAAGAGAGATCGGGTTTCAAATATTAAGCTTCAGCTTGCTTGATTAAAATATGTTGGCAAAAGCTCTTGAGAAACATATTGTCCAATATACAAATTGTGAACAACTTCTTCTTATACCCTCTTTTTGAATTTTTTTAACTTGGCCTCTCTAAGAACTCAAACTACTCCTTTTGTTCGCTGCAGTTTCTAGATGGCTGGGTGATTTTTGCAGAATATGCAAGACCCAGACCACCTCCTTCCCCGAATGATGCATTTACCACATATGGCCGCTCATGATTTTTGTATTCAAGATTGGTAAAAGTGGCGTCTAAATTTGCATCGGAATGGAGATGTCATCTTCTGCTTAAAGCACGAATTCTTGTAACTCATTGGCATCTCTCATAATTAAATGGCCAGCGAAAGTGAAACAGAAGATTTGCAGAACAAATTGTGATGATAGATAACATGTTCTTTATAGATGGGAACTTTTCTGGGATATCGCGCACGATGCTATTTAGTGGAAGAGAGTGATACGATGAGTTTTCCAACAACAAATGCTACTAGTGAACCAACGTTTTTGCGCTGGCACGAAAAACATACCCCTAGAATTCTTCCTGATCTTAACTTCGATAGTTCTTGGTTTCGATGGTTGAACGGTGTAATCGGGTGTTTGTGACCGATCTTTCACATGTGCAAGGAGCAACTGACGTTTTAGCTGAAATTGATGATTGTCATGATTCATTTGAATCCTGCAATGCCAGAGGACAACGATATACCCCAGGTGAAGTCTCCTGGTGGTTATGGCTATAGCCAAACTTCTTAAACTTGTAACACTTGTAGTCCAGGATAAAGTTGGGAATCCGAGTTGACGAGGAAAATAGACTCATATGAGATGTAGACTCGAGTTTATATTGTCTTGACAATTTCATGGGAATCATTCATATTTGCTGTCAAATAGAATAGGAAGTGACTAGGTGGTATCATGTTAGTAGTAATTAATGCTGGGATTGAGTTTAAGTTAAAACCATACACAGTTAAATTTTAGTTGGCTCTGGCCCCTCTAATTCTTTCAGTATCCAAATTAAATAGGAAAACACCCAGAAGTATTAGTAGATATCTTAAGGAAAAGAAAGGGAATTGAGAAAATAGAGGAGGATATAGAGTGGGCATGCAAGTTGGTGGACTTTCGAAGGGTGGGGAAATTTTGCTATGGAACTGTTTTGATAGCTGAAGGTTGGTGGTTTGGGAAGTCTTTTCCATAAGGGGATGGTCAAAGGTGGTGGTTGGAGCTACTAGCACCCGTAAGCTCTTATTTTTTTTTTTTCTCTGATTTTCATTTTGATTCTAAATACACTAAAACTTGTTAAAAACTTATGAAACCTAGTTTCTTAAGAATCACTTTTGTCAACGAATTTTCTATTGCATTTTCGAAAACTCAAACAATATAGTTTTATTCTTAATTTTTTTTATACAAGATCCATAAAAAGCATCCTTTCTTGCTACGTAAAGAAGTTTGCAAAATTGTGAAGTTGAATTTTTGTTAAATTTTCTCTTCCCTTAAAATAGTGAGTTGGATGTAAGTTTTCTTAAGGAACTTTAAATGATTTTGTTACAATGATGCTATAGAATTTTTTTTTTCAAAGTTTATATGATAAAGAAAATGAGTAATTTCGAGTATTAAGTTGTTTAATTTGTGAAAAACTCAGGTTTAAGGTTGAAACCCTATAGTTTTGACCACATCCTTGGAGTTGATAAATGAATTTGAATTGGTAAATTATAACTCTATGAAAATTAAGTTAATTAGGGTGTGTGCAAGTAATTTTTTTTTAAATAGGCGTGAATTAGCATGTTATGTTGCTGTAAGCCTTGTGATTCTATTCAATTACGAGTTAAAGTGGCTATGAAAGCAATTAGGACTTGATATGGTTGTTGACGGGAATTTTTAAGGAATGAACTAATTAAAATTATTGTAAAATCTACGAAGGAAGGGTTGACATGAAATGAATTAATGGATTACAAGATAAATAATTGGTTTTAGATGATGATTTAGAGGATTCTTGGAGTGGAAACGTATAATTGTGCGCATTTGGAAGTTGATATAAAGGGTACTTTGTTAGAAATTTTGAAAACTTATCAAACTCAGAGGTTGATTTAGAGGTTAATTCTATTATATACTTTAACCCCAAATTGGGTCAGAAGGTGACTTGGAAGTTTACTTGTGTAAGAGCTCTAAATTTATCTTTATTTAGAAGTTAGCTTAGAGGATGTCAAGAGTAAGGCTCACTCATTATTAATTCTAAATTTCCAACACTTGAGTATAAATAACCTATAAATTAATGCCTAACCAACTTAAATTCTTATGAAGATGAGTAAATTAGCGTTATTTCATAACTTGTATAGGAGCTAAAATAATTGATTGGATAAATATTTAAGGATTGTCAACGGTGACAAATTCAACAACCAAGTTTAGCGGGTAACTAAATTCCAAGTAACCTACGATCAATGCTTTACATCATTTGGAGTAATACTTTATAATACTTGGAGACTTTAGTATATTTATGTTTGCAGTTGTAACTAGTTGATTGTGCGTGCGCAATACATGTGTTTGGTTTCTACTTTTCTATAATGTGAGTTAAGCTCCATGTTGTATTCATTTTGTATTTTACTTTCTTTGGTTTGGCTGGTTGATTATCCTTAAGATATAGACTAACTCAAACTCAACTTCTAGCTTAACTTAATATGCATTGCAACCCATTAAGGGAACTGACTATGATTATTAGGCTGAATATGAACTCTTTTGAAGGAGAATCTTTCTTCGATAAAGGTAGTAAATGGTCTCTTTCCTATTTTTAGTTGAACTAAATGATGAGAGAAGAGGTCGCTAGAACAATAGTTCAAAGGTAGTCACATGTAAAGAGTGTATTCCATTACATAACTCTCAATTTGGCCTTGGCTCTTGGAATTTGCACCAAATGTATATAAACTCTTTGACTTGAATTAGAGTGGATGAAATTTCTCTAATTTTATGACAAACTGGATAATGGTGTGTAATGGTGTTACTTGTTCATACATTATATTTAACTGAATTGATTGATAACCTTATTTGTTTAGTATGGTGTATATATATTTTTGTCTCTATCTTACTTACTAAGTTAAGGTTTGCTCACATCCTCTTAAATTCTTTTACAAGTCCAAAATCAAATAAAGTGTTCTAACCATTCACTAGTTAACAATAGATGGGGCAGGGAAGTGAGGATAAAGAATATATGGATGGATTTGTATTAGATCCGATAGTATGGTAGAAAGATTCATTTTTTTTCTCTTAGGTGACCAGTAACGAAGTTGTATCGTGAGCTTAAGGGAGTTGCATGCATATATTCAAAAACAAATTGATCTGATTTAAGTCACAATCTATATGGTATTCCCAAAGCCATTAAAATTTACTTTTCTATCACGTAGACTTAAATTGATAAGTGTAATTAAAGGAAAGATCTTCTCAATGCTCTAATGCCTACACTAGAAATGGATTTGCTACCTATCTTGTTTATATGCATCTTTTCTTTGTTTCTTGAGCTTCTTTCTCAATGATTTTCTTTGGATAAGGATTCTATTTTTTCCTCTTATATATATATATATATATATATATTCAGAGTCTTTTGTATTTTAGGAAAACTAGTTGGCTTACCCTGTGTGACTTAATATTTTCTGATTATTGGTCTAAAATATAATGAGTAAAGCTTACCGTTCTTATAAGATTTTCTTTGTAAATGTAAGCTTATAAATATGTGTCTGAGTTAAGGATGGGTACTACAAAAATTTTATGGAAATCAATTTTAAAGATTATATCATAGGTTCATATTAAATAAGTGATAACTTGGATACTTTAGAGTAGCCGAGTAGAGTATATCTTGTATAGACTACATCTATGATATCAACTACGATGTTAATTTCTACTTTGAAATGATCTATACAACAAGACTGTTGTGACTTTACCTATTTGGGGCATGATGAAAGATGTGTTTGATTGTTATATATATGATGAGCATGCAAAGTTAATATGGCCTCTTAGTTTTTATTGAGTGCATTGGGTTATGATGTGATATATTATGAGAATAAAGGCATATGGATGATGAAGTGAAGGTGAGATGTGGTGGTTGATGAGAAGAATGAAGACCTAGATATTTGTGACTAATTATTATGAGTAGGAGATGATCCTATAGCTTTAGGATTTTAAGCAAGACAATATGTTTGTAGAAGTTCATGACTAGGAATTTAGGACTTTACGAGTTAATGTGAGATTAATACACCTCCTGAACAAGTCATCTCTCATTTTATTTATTAGCTTGATTTGACATATCTAATATGGTGGAGCTATAATAGTATGGTCCCTTGAAAGATGTTTAGTAATTATATTTGAGAGATAGCATGGGAGGATTAACATTTAATAAGACAAGATGCATTAAGGTTGAAGAAAAGCTCCTTAAAGAAAAAAAGGAATAGAGAAAAGGGACTACGTTAAAGGGAAAGCTCAAGTGTTAGAGATATGCTACAAGGAAAGTGAAGAAGGAGATGAGATATTAAGTCTTTTAAATGTTTAATGATTATGAAAGGAGTTGAGATGGAAGTAGAGAATGAAGAGGAAAAGCAGGAGGGTAGTGATATTGAAAGCGAGATAGAGTTGATTCATGCTTTGAGTGATTCATGATTACTATCTTAGAAAACTCTCTACATAGGTTGAGATTGATTCATGGCAAAGTGAAATTTATATCATAATTGGTGTTTAATATAGGGTAAGACTTATACAATAACAATAGATGGGGTAGCTGCATTGATGTCTTCTCTAAAGATTTTGTTTAGAAGATAGAACTGAAATCTACTATGTACCAATATTGTATAGTTTGCATTGGTTCAATAATCAAGAGTTCTACAAAGAGATGCATTTCCTTTATCTAATAGTAATTTAACTAAATGTGACACAACTTCCATGAATGCTACCCATTTGTCGTTGGGGAGATCATAGCAATATAATAGGCATGTAGTACATGATGGGTTTTGAAATACTTACACTTTCTAGAAAGATGGCTAGAGAATTATCTTATTGTACATGAGCTTAATGAGGTGAGACAAGATAAAATCACCGTGAGTAAACAAAAGAAAGGTTAAAGAAACTTATTTATAAGTGGAGGAAGTCTTATCGAAAAGAAAAGGAATAAAAAAGCCAAGACCTAGTCAAAGCACTAACACTGTGTTTGGATAGGGGGAAGTGGAGAGGAAAGAATGGGGTAGAAAAGAATTGTATAGTAAAAAAAAACATGTCCATTGTTTGGTTGTAAAGGGAATTAAGGAGAGAACAAATGGGAAAGGAAAAATTTCCTTTGAGCCTACATGTTTTAATTCCCTCCAAAATAGAGGTAAAGGGGAGGAAAAATGGAATAAATATTGTAATTCCAAATCTACCCTTTTTTATTTGGTTTTCCTTCTTCTTCTAATTTTCTATGGCATATTTGTAACTTTATGTTATAACCTATTTTGTTTTTCTTTAGTAATTATTATAATTCTTTCCATTTTTCCTTTTGCAATTACACAAACATATTGAAATGAATTAAATATTTTATAATTCTTTCCCCTCATATTTTTTCCTCTTATATTCTTTTCTTCTACATTTATTCCTTCCTAATTCCTCACTGTATATACTAAATAGTATAAGATTCATAGTGGAAATGATGTTTTGATCTATGATTTACATCATCACACACAACAAAGATGCATGCCACAACCTGTAGAATAGGAGTATAATATATAACACACATAACAAAACAATAATCAGATCCACAAAATAAGCATGCATACCATATATTTACATTCTAATTAATTATGAAATGTGAGTAGCATAATCTAACTTCTACGCTTTTATATGTTTATTTTTTAAACCAATCTTTATTTTTATAATTAATACGGTCAATATACTTATAAGTAATACATGTAGATGTATATAGTCATACGTGTATTCTAAATTACATTAATAATATTAGATAGAGAGTATGAGATGATGTTTCATACATTTAAAGAGTAGATGTACATATGTAATGAAATGTACATATGGTACATTGATATGATGAACAATAATTTATATCATACATATATGTTTGTTTGTTGGTGTATTATCAATATTCAAGCCTTAAATTATTTTGTTATGTTTTAAATTTATTAACTACAAGTATATGATAAAGGTATCAAAGTGCATGTATTTTCAACTTTTAGTGATTTACCATTTAAATTATTATTATTTTTTTTTTTACAATTTAGTGTCCATACTTTGAATACGATAAAAGTTAGATAATAAAAGTAACATCACTAAATTAGAATAAACTGAAAATACATACACCAAATCTAAAGAAGGAATTTTGGACACAATTATAAAAAATCTAAAGTATTTACAAGCACTTTGATACCTTTATCTATGTATAATGTTAGGTTCCATTTTTTCGTAATGTACTTATACTAGAATGAGCTTTTCTTTTTTTACATATTGTAACATAGAGGAGGGATTTCTTCATTTTTAGCTAGGGTATTATTATTATTAGAAATTTTCACTTTTAGAAAGTGATACCAATTTCTTAGTTTTAATATCTCTTCTTGTTAAGCTTAAAGTGCTTGTAAAGCTCTTTACAGGGGTGTAAGTATTCTTCCGGATTAAAGTTCTTGTTTACCACATTGGTTGATCATGACTAATTTTACTTGTTATATATGCATAACTCTCATGCACACACATTATAGCCTTATAATATTATTGGAATTAATAAAAGTGTGCTATTTATTTTGTGATTCTTGCCTGTGTCCTTTATATTTACTATTAGCTTTCTATCTTATTCATATTACCTATAGATTTAGGTCTGATTAGCTAACGTTGCGTGCGAGTTAGGCTTGCTTATTACTGTAAAAGTAGGACAACAAGTGCTTCATGGTCCATTTGTGTGCTAGAAAAAGCCTTGGATTGTGACAGTTGGTATCAAGACTTAGGTTATTCTAGTAGGAACAACCATGATACAACAAGAGGAAGTAAGCGAGAAGCTAGATAGCTCGTAGGAAATGCTTAAGGGAATGAGTAAGCGAATAGATGATTTGGTCGCACGATTAGAAAGAGTAGCTAAAGTTGAGGCCAATCATCAAAATATGAATATTGAGAGGGTCGAGAATTTTGGTGTCACAGTACGGATGCTTAGAGAGGAAATACGTGTGATAATCGATGATATAAGACAACAATTGGGAACTCAAGTGGAAGACTTGAGAAGACAAGTTCATACCATGCCTCAACCGAGTTTATTGAAGAGTTGAGGGTGCAAGTAGCTATTTCGATTTAAGTTGTGGGGAATGTTTCTGCCCTTACCCCCGTACATGCTCTTGCTGATGCAGGACAACTAAAAATGCCTGAGTCCAAGGCATTTACTAGTATGAGGGAAGCCAAGTTATTGGAGAATTTTGCCGTTGTAGGGAGAAATGATGAAAGAACAAAGGTTACCATGGTTGCAATGTATTTAACTAGTGATGCCAAGCTATAGCGGCGTACCAAGTATGAGGAGATCCAAAATTGTAATGCTCATATAGGTACATGGGTTAAGTTGAAGGCTGAGTTGTGGACTTAGTTTTTCTTGAGAATGTTAAGTATAGTACTGTAAAGAAGTTGAGGGAACTTCAAAAGGGTGATGACATTAGAAACTATATCTGTAAGTTCTTGACATTGATGTAGGATATCTAGAGCATGACCGAAGATGATAAGCTATTTTACTTTTTAGAGGGATTGAAGCCCTATGCCAGGAATGAGTTGTAAAGGAAATGAATCATGAACTTAGCTACAACAAAGGCGGCAATTGAGCGCTTGACTGACCACATTCATGAAAATAAAGGGAAGAATGTATCGATAGGGTACAAGGGTGAAAAGTCAATTAAGTTAGGCAAACCCAAGAGTGAAGGAGCCCCAAGTTCAAGCAGTAGCAATAGTAACACTAAAGGGAGTTAGAGGAAATCCTATAACTCTTACTAGTTTAGAAAGAGTAGGGTAACTTGTGGAGGTAAAAAGCCCTCATTCTTATGTTTCCTATGTAATGGCTCACATAAAATAATCTAATGTTCACATAGGATTGCTCTTAATGCTATGGCATGAAAGGTAAAAAGTGTATGCTAAGACAAAGAGTTGGGGAGTAATGTGAGGACCAACCCTAAATGGGCGCATTATACATCTTGTTGGTTGTTAGAAAGAGTTCCTTAGTACAATGTAAGCCCAAGACAGATAATGAATTGATATATGTTCGGTTGAACATCAAGGGCAAGAGTGCTAACTTGATGGTAGACTCTAATGATATACACAACTTCATTGATGTGCCTGAGCAAAAAGATTGGGGCTAATGCTTGCTGAAGACACTAGCCAGATTGAGGTCGTCAACTTCAAGGCCCATCCGGTCCAAGGAGTTGTAAGAGGAGTGAAGGTGAAGGTTGGGGATTGGATTAGAAATCTCAACTTCACGGTTGTCCCATTAGACGACTTTAGAATAGTCCTTAGGATGGATTTCTTAAGATAGCTAGAGTTGCTCCTATGCCCGTAGTAGATTGCTTATTATTCAGGGGCAAGAAGCCATGGTGTATGTCAGTTCAAAGGATTAAGGCAAGCAACCATGGTAAGGAAGGGAAGAATATTGGGGCTATGAGAAGGCTTAAATACTAGGAGCTGACTTTCCTCACTATCCTTATAGAGAAAGAAGAAGTAGGAAAGATTGAGATACTGAGGGAAATTGAGAGCCTCTTAAAGGAGTATCATTCTATAATGCCTGATAAGCTTCCAAATGAGTTACTTCACAGATGGTTAGTAGATTACGAGATTGAGTTGGTTCTTGGTGTTAAACCACTTGTCGAGCTCCTTATAGAATGTTGCCTCCCGAACTTGTTAAATTGAAGAGGTAGTTGGATGAGTTGCTAGAGGTAGACTTCATTCAACCCTTGAAAGCACCATATGTGGCTCCTATTCTATTTTAGAAGAAGCAGGATTGAGGTTTGAGATTAACTATTGACTATCAAGCTCTAAACAAGTTGACGGCAAAAAATCATTATCCAATTTCTTTAATTGTTGATTTGTTTGATCAACTAGTAGGGCCAAGTACTTTACAAAGCTGGATCTTCGCTTAGGCTATCATTAAGTTCATATTGCTGAATGTACTGAGCCCAAGATAACGTGTATAAACTGGTATGGTGCTTATGAGTCATTAGTAATGCCCTTCGATCTCACCAATACTCATGCAACATTTTATACTTTAATGAACAATATATTTCATGAATATCTAGATAAGTTTGTAGTCGTTTATGTAGATGACATTATTATGTATAGCAGGGCATTGTAGGACCATGTTAAGCACTTATGAATGGTTTTCCAAAAGTTGCAGGAGAATTATTTATATGTGAAGCGTGATAAATGTGCCTTTACTTATAAGTACATCAATTTCTTAAGTCATGTTATTGAAGAAGGGTGGCTTCAAATGGATATGACTAAGGTGGAAGCAATCAGGAAGTAGGCAGTGCCTAAGAGTTTAATAGAGTTGCCATCCTTCCTTAGACTCACAAATTACTATAGAAGATTTGTTGAGGGATATTCTCGTTCAGTTGCTTTCCTTACAAATCTATTGAAGAAGGACTAAGTGTGGTCATATAATGAGGGATGCTAGAGTGCCTTTGAAGAGATGAAGTGTGGGGTGATGGCGGAGCCAGTCCTCGTACTTCCTAACATTTCTAAGCCTTTTAAGGTCTACATGGATGCCTCAGACATTGCATTGCGTGGAGTGTTGATGCAAGATGGTCATTTGGTGGTATATGAGAGTAGGAAGCTGAATAAAAAAAAGTGCAAATACATAGCATAAGAAAAGGAGTTACATGCAATTGTTCACTGTCTAAAGACTTGGAAACACCATTTGCTAGGATCAAATTGTCTAGTGAAGATAGACAATTCTACTACCAGCCATATATTGACTCGATCGAAGCTAAGAGTTCCTTGTAGAGTTTGATGTGGAGATTAAGTACCACAATGGGTAGACTAATCATGTCGTTAATGCTTTGAGTAAGTGGGCCGATTTAGTTTTCTTAGCATAGATTGCATACCAATTGACGAATCAAATCTCGACTTCAATTTAAGAGGAGATCAAACAACATATAAGTCAAGACCTGTTGGTTAAGAATCTTAAACAGTTCATCGAGGAAAGGAAGAATCACATTTTTAGGTATAGAGCGACCTCATATATACAAAGGTGTATCGGTTATATTTCCGAAGGCGACCAACTTGAGAAAGGCACTCATGAGAGATTGCCATGATATTTTGTAAGTTAGACATCCTGGTTGGTAAAGGATATTGAGCTTATTGAAGTAAGGCTATTATTGATTGAATATGAAGGAGGATGTCATGAGTTATATGAAAACTTGCTTAACTTGCCAACAAGATAAAGTTTAGAGCTAGAAGACTGTAGGGCTGTTGGAGCCACTTCTAGTGCCATCTTGCCCATGGGAGAGCATCTCCATAAATTTTATCACTTTCTTACCAAAAGTGGGGAAGCATTCATCTATTTTTTCGTTGTTGATATGTTTTCTAAGTATGCTACCTTCATTCCTACCACGAAGAGTTCAAGTGCAGAAGAAATATCTCAGCTTTTCTTCAAGCATGTTGTAAAGTTCTAGGGTGAGCCCTAGAATATTGTGAGTGGTAGGGGCGCTAGGTTTATAGGAGAATTTTGGACATAGTTGTTCCACCTCCTAGGTTTCGAGTTGAGTATGACCTTTAGCTACCATCCATAGAATGACAGATAGATAGAGAGGTTCAACGGTTTGCTGGAAGAATACCTTTGCTTTGCTAGTGCTAACTAAAAGAATTGGGTTAACTTGTTGAATATCGCTTAATTTTGTTTCAATATCTATTGGAGCTCTTCCTCCAACATGAGCCTTATAGAGATCATCACAGGTTAGTAACCACTATTACCCCATACAGTTGTTGTACCATATATCAAAAGATGACCAATAGCTTATCAGTTCACTAAAGATTAGAAGCAGAGTTTAGAAGTAGCGAAGGTGTGCCTTGAGAAGGCTTCCAAGGAGATGAAAAAATGGGTAGATCAAAATTGCTGACATAAAGAGTATAATATTGGAGATCAGGTCCTCATAAAGGTTCTTCTAGAATAGGTCAAATCATTGAGGAACAAAGACAAAAGATTGATCCAGAAGTATATGGTCCAGTTCCTATTATCTTGAAGACTAGAAGAGAACTTGTAAAGTTAAGCCTCTTGCATGATCGAAGGTCCATCCGGTTTTTCATATCAATGTCTTGAAGCCATATTATCCAAACATGGAAGACCCATCTCGAAATATGTCTAAGCGATAGTACGTTAAGATTAAATTCAACTTGAGTCAAGTTGTGAAAGATGTCCTTATAGTACGAAGAGTCAAAGATCCTGCCACTAGAAAAGAATATATAAAGTATTTAGTTAAGTGGAGAGATTGAGGAGAAGAAGATAATAGTTGAGAAATTGAAGAAGACCTCAAGCTCTTATCTGAGAGAAAGTCAGTTTTGCTAGCCAAAAGACCTCCACCATTAGATGCAAGTTCTAGTACATATTGTGGAGTATGCCAATAGAATTAAGTGGGAGAGGATGTCAAGATCCCATTTTTTTTTTTTTTTTTTTTGTAATATACTTGTACTAACAGGAGCTTATTCTTTTATACATATTGTAAAATAAAGGTGGGCTTTTTAATTTTTAGCTAGGGCCTTATTATTATTAGAAATTTTCACCTTTAGAAAATGATATCATTTCACCAGTTTTAATATCTCCTCTTACCAAGCTCAAAAATACCTATAAAGTTTTTTATGAGGGTATGAATACTCTTTTAAATTGAAACTCTTACTCATTAAATTGGTTGATCACGATCAATGGCAACTGTTATATACACATAACCCTCATGCACTATATTATAGTTTTGTAATACTGTTGAAATTAATAAAAATATGCTATTCATTTTGTGATTCTTACTTGTATCCCTTATATTTACTATTGGTTTTTTATTTTGTTTATGTTGTTTACAAGTTTAGGCTTTATTAGTCAGTGTTGCGTATGAGTTAAGTTTATTTACTATTGTGAAGATATGATAGTAAATGCTGCACAGTTCATTTGTGTACTAGAGAAAATTGGGATTATAACATAGAATTTACTTGTAAAGATTAAAGACTGTTTGAATAGCTTCTTGTAGATACTCTTTGCTTCGTTTCTCTCTTTCCCAAGACCACACAAAGTTGAACCCCAATTTAAAGATTGAAAAGGCAAAACCCTTTTCTCGAAATAATCTTCTTTCACATTTTTTTCCTTTGTTTTTTTTTTTTTTTCTTATCTCCATTTTTGTAAAACCAAATAGAGTCCCCTGTACACCATTTTCGACATGTCAATCTCCATCTATAGATTTATTGTCCACATTGTAGGCACATCAATGGAGGTCTCCAACGACGTGCTGGCAACAATATTGAAGTAGTAGGCTTGTTGTCGGGATTGCCAGATTTTGAACCTAAGAGAGTCCTTGAGGTGGATAGGGCTATCTTCACCTTCAAAAGCTTCACTATGTGGATCTTTTTTTTTTTTTTTTTCCTTTTCCTTTTTTATTTCTCTCTTATATTGGTGTTTTTTCGATTAGAATACTGTTGTTCATTCTCATGATAGGACTTTTTGTGTTCAGGAATTTTTTGTATCCATTTTAAGTTCAAGATATGTGACCTTTTTAGTTTTAGTCCATACCTCCATCTCGTTAGTTTAAATTTTTTGGGATGTTATGCGTTTGCTTTATCCTATCAATAAGTGAAAATTTTGTTATCCGAGTTAGGAAAAAAAGAAAGAATATATTTAACTCACAAAATAACATTAAATGCATGGTGCTTGCTCATTTTCTATTTCATTTATTTGTATATATTATTGACTATTAAAATCTCCATTATTACTTTTATTGCCACTTCAATGATTAGATAACGAGGTTTGACGGTCTTATTCACCATACTATAGAAGTCCACGATTTCTCTAGATTATTTATTTCAATGCTTAATATTATTCTCGACAAGATGCAAAATAAGCCCTATGACATGTTTGGTTTTCAAAATGAAATAAGGCAGGAACAAAATTATAATTTTTAAGAAATAGAGTATAGAAATGATAACAGTTACTTAATTTGGCTGCACTAAAATTGATATTAATAATATATTAGGGATATATCTAAAAGTACCAACATATCTTATCCCAATATGTAACTTGAAAATTTAATTAAGGTTTCATGGATAGATATAGGAAAAATGTTTAAAAAATCTAAGGAATATTAATACCTCTAGTCTTATATATGAAAGAGCTACAATTTCTCAATTCATGAAAATAGTAATTTTATGAAATAACTATTCTGCAAATTAAAATGTTGGAATAGGTTTGTATAAAGGGATTAAATATCCTTTTGGAAAAGAAAAGAAAAAAATTCTATTATACCCTCATGAGGTGAATCAGACGTATTGTTATTTCTATGGCCAATAGTTTTTTCTTTTTACTTTTAATTTAGTATTGAAGAGAAGGAAAAAACATAATCCAAGAAAGTCTAGACCCCAGACGATAGCTAGCTAGTTTCGGTTAAAAATATCAAGGTCTATATTACATCACAGGGGGGTTTAACAACAAACTTAGATAAAAACAAAGGGATATGATTAGCAAAAAAGCATATAACTGCTGTCTTCAAGTTCTCATTTGGCAAGATAATCAGTAGCTTCAATCACTTTGCAATTGACCCTACTAATGCACACATTATCAAAACAAGTTAAAAAATGTTTGCATTCCTAAGGCTTTGGTGACATCATTCTATATCCACGGAAGAATTTAATAACCAATCAGATGCTTGCTGGGAATTTGTGTCACATATAATATTGCTATGTTCCTATTGACAGGCCATAGAAAGGCCCTCTCTTATGGCCCAAAGCTTCGCCTCCATTAAAGAGAGGTTGGACAATTGTTTATACATAGCTCACAAGATAGTATTATTCCAATCTATGCCTATTGAGCCAACAGCTGCCATAGTTTTCCATTCTACGATAGCTCCATATCATTTATCTTTAATCCAATCCAGTGGTGGAATAGAGTCTTTAGAAGCAAAACGAAGAGAGTATAGGTGTGATTTTTCCCTTCTCTTGATCGCCTAAAATTCATTTACTTCTTTGCAGATGTTTGCCACCTAGTCACCCGAGTGCTCATTCCATCGAAAAATGATCCTGTTACACTCGCGTCGAATCCCTTTCAAAGCAGCTAAGACAACCATTGGTGGCGAGGTTATAATTTTTTTTCCAGTCCAGTCTTGCCTTTTATAAACTCTTCAAAGCCATAATTTTAGATCCGCAAAGCTATATAGCTGTTTTGTAATGTCCATACCTAGTCTTTGCCAAATATGTTTGCTCCAATCAAAATTTAGGAGGACTTGTTGAACATCCCCTTTTGCCAATCCATTATGGAAGATTCTCTAAATTAGCAATTGAGTACTTAGGTAGGTAGAAAGCTTCCATATCCATCCCCAATTCTCATTTGGTCTACTTGCTTATATTTCATTACACATCTCATAGTAGGCACTTCTTGTTGTGAGTTTTCCATCTATTTCATAAAGCCATCTGTGAACACCTTTTAGTTCCTCAAAGTTTTCTAGGATGAGGTTTCCCATTTTGCTTCATACGCTGTCATCCAAAGGATACTTGATAGCTTCTTCACTCCATCTTAGATCATTGTCCTATGCTTGATATATAAAAATATGGCCATCATATTTGTTTAGAGGACCATATAACTGATCATTTACTTTTCCATCGCTTCACCAGTTATCTAACGAAAATTTGATTTTCCTTCCATTTTTAATGTGTATTTGAATTCTCTCACTAACTTAGTTTGAGGCTTTCTTCAATTTTGAGAAGATTTGTGATCCTCTTTTAACTTTGCTCTTTTTGTTAGATACCTTGTATTTTTGGTTGATGATCTTTGTCTATAACGTGTCATTCCTTTTTAGCTACTAAGCTAACTTAGCAAAATTTTCTTTTTTCTTCTACGAACATCCATAAGGCTTAAACCTCCATCTTTACTTGGTTGCTTAAGTTTATTTTATCCAATCCGATGTAGTTCTTTAGCTTCTTGAGTACTTAAATGAAGTTCCAATTGATTCTTTTAGCTTTATTTGCAAGACCTTAGGATAAGGGAATAATTTAGGAGTAGTAATTTATTATACTCTCTAAAGTAGATGTGGCTTAGAGTTTGCAACCTACTATATTCAACATCTTTGTTTTTCAACCTGTTAGCTTCTTGCTTATTTTTCAAAAAAAAAAAAAATTATACATCTCTAGTGGAAAGCTTTCCTCCTTCTTTGATTGGAACTCCAAGGTAATTCCCCATATCTGTTGAAGTTTGAATGCTAACTATGTTTGAGATGGTAGTTTTAGTTGGTACACTTGTATTCTTGGAAAAAAGTAAGCAGGATTTTTGGTAAATTACCTTTTGGTTATATAAATGACCAAAGCCATTCATAATTTCCATCATTAGTTTTGCATTCTCTTCTATTACTTCACCAATTAAAAGGAGGTCATCTACAAAAAACAGGTGTTACAACTCCAGATTCATGCCTCTAAGTTGTAATGGCTTCCTTATCAGCAACCATGAAATGAATAATTCTGCTATGCATCACCATAGCCTGGATAAACACGTATGGTAAAAGAGGATCACCTTAATGCAAGCCTAAAGAGATCTAACATGGATCAATTAAGAACTATCGGATACTGGATCGATGATATTAATTCAAGACTAAGGAAAGCAAAAAGTTTTTAGAGCAAAATGGATAAAATCTCACTCCATCATATTATATGCTTTTTCTAAGTCAAGATTTACAATTGTCGAGTTCTTCTTCCCCGTCATCTTATTAAGAATGACGTACTTCTTGCAAGATAATAATATTGTCTCTAGTAGCTCCACCTAGGATAAATCTTGCTTGCTCAAGGCTAATAAGATCATGGAGGATACGTTGTAATCTGTTTACTAGACATTTGCTAACGATCTTGTACATTGTAGTATATAAATTGATAGGTCTAAACTCTTTTAGTTTGTTTGCTTGAGCAACTTTCGATATAAGGATAAGGAGAGTCTGGTTTAAAGCTGCTGGTGTATGGCCACTTCTAAGTATGTTCTCTATCAGGTCACATATCGTATGTCTCATAATGTCCTAACATTTTTTATGGAACTCGGCATGGAGACCATCTACACTTATGGTCTTGTTATTGCCAATGCACCATAAGACCTTCTTTATCTCTTCATTTTTCTAGTCTCTTTATAACATCTCTCTTATATCCTCTTTGATACATCTCTGCTTACACTTCCAATCATAAATCACTTGCTAGACAATTTTTTTTTTTTTTATGTATAAAGTGTTTCAAAGAAGTTTATGAAAAGGTCTTTTTTCTTCTTTTCATCTTCAATCTAGATTTCCCACCAAATCAAAGAGGCAATTACATTAGCATAAAGGAACTTGGTGTTCCTTTTGCCTTATAAAATTCATCAAGATCTAGCTTTAGCAGCCTGAAGCATTACTTCATGTTTCGATATCCAATTTAATTCCTCTTGCAAACTTCTCTCCCTATTTATAAGATATTAGTTGGGGCTATTGTAAAGTTTTTCCCAAACTTTTTTAAGGCACTGCACTGCCTTCCTTCTTCTTAAATGCAAAAGTCTGAAGAATTCTTTATTCCAAGTCTATAAAGACTCAATAAATTTTGATAGGTCATTTTCATATTTAAACTGTAGACATGTCTAATGCTCAGCCATAAAGGGTTTGAAGTTGGTGAGTTAGCTACATCAAATGTTTAGGCCTTTCTCTAAACTTTAGATTTGAATTAAGCAAAATGGGTAGACGGTCTAATGTGGAACACCTTAGTTTTCGAGTACATTCTGCTCTAGTGAACATTAGCCCAAGCTCTATCTATTTGAGATTAGATAAGCTTTAAGAGGTTCTTTGACCTCTTTGACTATGTAAAGTGAAGACCTATAAAACCTAAATTAACCATATTGTAGGTATCTATATAGTCCTAGTAGGCTCTAAATCTATTTTGAATAATGTCTACACTTCCCCATTTTTCATCTTTACTTAAGATTTCATTAAAATCTCCTATTAGAACTTAAGGTAAATTTTCTAGTCATTTACTTAGTTCATCCCAAAGCAAGCATTTGATGTGTCTACATAGGTGCGCATATATTGTTGAAAGAAAGTAGGGGATAGAGGAATAAAGCACCTATATTTCCATTAGAACCTATTGCCTAGAGATGTATGTAAGCGTGGATGGTAATAGAGTCAAAATTTTAGAAAACTACAATACTATCACTGAAGCCCTTTGCCTTTGAAAAAAGCATCCTGTTATAACCTAAAAACTCTTGAAGAAGTTGCACTACTTATCTATTCATTTTTGTTTCGATAATGATTAGAACTTGAGGGTCATATTTGATAGCCAAATCTTGGATACCTTCCTCTTGCACTCCAAATTCGCTGCTTTTGCATTCTAAGTGAGATCCTCAAAAGACATCCTCTACATATTTGAAGAAATGGTATCAATATAGTTAAATGATACCATAGCAGCTATCATTTTATACCAATATTCTGTTGTGTCAATTTGTTGGAAGTATTCAACTTCCATGTTCCATTGTAATCACTCATCAAACTAAATTGATATATGTCTTGAAATCATTTAGAAAATATGCTATAACTTGAACCCATCACAAATATATATTGTTTGTCATGCCAAAAATTCAATGCTAAGAGAAGACAATGGATATTCAAAAACTACATAGCAAGCCCCATAAAATCTTTTGCTTGGGAAGCAAATCATGTAATATAGTATTTTTCCTTTTTTCTTTCTTTATTCTTATTTTAACTTTTTATTGTTTAATTTATACCAAACAAGGAAAAAAGCATTATAAGAAAAGAAATAGAGGGAACAAAACCACAAACATAATGAATTAATACATATAGTTTTCAATTTTTCCCCCTAGATTCTAAAGAAAAATTTGTAGAGTATTCTGAAGCTAGAAGGTATTGACCATGGACATAACACATTGATCACTTTATTTTTAAAGCCAACTATTATATTATTACAACTATTGGGAGGTTAAATTAAAGCTAGTTCATCTTGCTAAGAGATTAATATCACTATCACTAGATCATAAGAGTCTTTACTAGCATGCTAATTAGCTAAATAATTTTAGTTTGAACTCTTGTACGCACGGGCATTTTAATTATTCATACTTGCTGACCACTGTATATCCAATCTTTCACTTGTTTCAAGATCTTAATCTAGCATGTTATGTATACATTACCAATTATATAAGTTAGTAATAACAAAGTGAAGATCAATTGATTTAGAAGGTAGGGAAAGCAAATGTGAATAATATGAGAACATGATTAGGAACATGTAACCATGTTTCTTTTGAACTTTGTTATGTCAGGAGTGCCTTGACATAACAAAGTCCAAAAGATATATTGGTTAGAACATGATGTACCCCTGACATAACAAAGTTCAAAAGATACATCGCCTAGAACATGGGCATGTTCCTAATTGTGTTATCGTATTATTCACATTTTCTTACCTTTCCTTCTAAATCAAATGATCTCTCATTTTGTCATCACTAACTTATATAATTGGTAATTTATGTATAACACTAGATTGTAGAAAAATCTTGAATTACCATGCATCTAGGATGAGTATTAACACCTAAATAAATATGCAAAAAGCATACTTAATATAAAGATATATACGCTTAAATTTCCAATCTCAACTTCATTATTTGTCTACTATTTTTTTTTTTCCAATCATAGTTTGTTTACTAAATGGCATGGTTATGTGCTTTTGAAGTTTCAATTTAAGAATGTTATATTACATAACAATGAAACCCTTGTTCCTTAAGTTATGCAAACACCATGAACAAGTGGGATGCAAGGGAGATCGATATATATAGATAAATAGAAAATAGGGAGAGAGAGAGAGATAGATAGATAGAGGTGCATGTGTCACGGTTTGTGAGTTGAAGGCAAGTAAAGGTGTTAAATTTAGGCATAATGTATGGTGAGTGGTGTTAGTAGGTATTTTATTTGTGAAGTAGAGTATTCTTAAAAGGTGGATTTGGCTTTCTATTAGTAAATTGGTCAAGAGTTAATGTTGTTTTCTTAATGATGGTTATGATAAGCTAAAACCAATTGAGAAAGTTAAGTTTTTCGAACATATGAGGGCTTGTGACAACACTTGACGGTACTCCTTGATATGGATGGGCTTTGAAAAATCTTAGGAAATCAGAAATGAAAAGGTTAGCTTGTCATTCATAATGTAAGTAAATATATGATAAAAAGGATGGTCAAGCACTACATGGGTAATTCAAGAGGGATGAACCTCTTGTCCCATAACAAGTGGTATCAAAGCTAAAAATTATACCTCGATGAGCTACTTAAATACTATTCAATGTGCTAAATAAATAAAGAAAAGGGGGTAATTCTTATTAACGATTAGGTTCGTATGAATGAAACTTGAGAGGAGGAACTGTTACCAAGTGGAGGATATTATTGGTGGAGGCGCTATGTCACAAGTTACATTATAACAAGACTTTACCTGGATTTTTATAAAATAAAGTGAACTAAAGTGGGTATATCCTACTTTTAGGCTACTTAGCAAGAGGTAATCTTAGAGTATGAAAGAATGGGTGAAAGTATAACGAAAGCTTGTAAGAGCCCAAAACCTTAGTAAGGGTAATTTTAGTTGGAGTTAGGAGTGAATGGAATAATGTTGGTGATCTTTTGGTAAAGGATAGTGATGAAGAGTTGATCCATGATGAAGACGTTGTGGATTTAGGTAAGGAAGAATGTTATGGTTCCTGAGTTGAAGGTAAGTGGAGGTGTTTAACTTGAGCGTAATGTATGGTGAGTGGTATCACTGAACAATTTATTCGTCTCGAAAGGCGGGTTTGGCCTTCTATGAACAAGCTTATTGAAAGCTGATGCTACTTTCCTAATAATAGTCATGGTAGACAAAAACCAATTGAGAAAGTTGACCCTCCTAAGCACAAAGGGGCTTGTGACAATGCCGGAGGATACTCCTTGATATGAATGGGCTTAGAATAGTCTTAGGAAATCAAGAAGGAAAAAGCTAACTCGCCATCCATAATGCCAATAATATGTAATGGAAAGAATGGTCGACTACTTGACAAACATTTCAGGAGGGATGAACTTGTAGTGTCGCGACACATGTACATTTATTGTGATGGTTAGTGTAGTGCGATGGTTGGACTATATGGAAAGGTTGAATACTTTTCTAAATAAAAATAACAATAACAACTTCTTTTTCTTCTTCTTCTTTTTTTGTCCTTTGTTTAATTTTTATTGATATTATATATTTTATATCTTGTAAATAATATAAATAATTTTTTAAAAAATATCTTTAATAACCTTGTTCTAGCCTTTCTTCCCTATTTTTTTTGAAAAATTGAACTTTTAACTATTTTAATCTAATTGAAAATTTATTTCTTGATATTATTTATTAAATTTTTATTTTGAAAGATCAGGTATGGCCACCTATAATTCGTTGATGTGTTTGTTGACGATACTAACTAAAGTCACAATTTTGTAAAAGTTGGAAATTATTGAAGACTTAAATAGAAAAAAGTAAAAATTCAAATAGAATAATGACTAAACATTAAAAACTAAAATTATATACTTTTCTAAATTCGATTGGCATGGAGTTTAGGTTTATCGATTACTTAATTTTCTAGCAGTAGTTGATTGAATTTTTGCAAGTGGTATATCAAATTCAACATGATATTAAATTAGTACATCAGGAGTTGAGATTTATGCATGGACGGATTCGGGGGAGGGAGTTCCCAAAGGGCCAAGCCCCCAAAGAAAAATTAATTATAAAAATTCAATAAAATAAAAAATATATATGTTATATATATAATCTAAGTGTATAATTAAAAAGAAAAGTTATTTATAATTTAGTGGTTAGATAATTATTTTTGTAAATAAGAGGTCGTGGGTACAATTCCTATGATAGTCATTTAAACTTCTTCTAGCATGCATTTATTATTTAAATAGCATTTTATTTTATTTTTCTTTCTTTCTTCACAATATCCAATATTATAAAAATAACTAAATTAAGTTGATATTTATTTAATAATTTTACATCATAAAAAATAATTATATTGCCACAACGAAAAATGTAACAAGTTTGTATTTTAGTCTCTTACAAAGTACATCAAATACACTTAATTAAAATTTTAAAATTTCCATCCCATTAAATATTAAATAGTATTTTAGGCACACTTGTTGATAAAATCGCTCTATATACGTATGTATATATAAGTAATTCTGCCCTCACCCAAGTCGCGTAATTCTGTGTCCATCCTGAATTTATGCACCATCATTCTATAGCTTAGCTTATACTCCATGAAGTTTTCTCCTATTTTAGAGGAAAAAAGAAAAATATTTAATGAATAAGTAACGGATAAGTAATAATGATTAGGTTTTAAAAAATTATTATTTATATCTTATAAATACTATTACATATTATAATTTTATTAATATTTATACCTAACTAATCAATTTACGCTGAAGTTAGTAGAAAATTATTTAATACTGCTATATATTTGTGCATAATGGTGTTATATAAGGATGCGACACTATTTCGTTATTTATTTATTTATTTTTTTTTGGGGTCAAAGAATTTCTTGCACGAATTGATAGTCAACTTTTTGTAGATATGAATAAATTCGATGCATGCATGTACCGGAAAAGTTTCCCCATCGCCCAGATTGCATATAATCCGAGCTTTCTAGACACGTCATTACCGCATGTGTTTCGCTCGTCCCATCTGAACTTTCGACAAGATAAAAATATGAAAATGATTCATCGGTCCAGCCTCCAAAAAACTACAAATAACGATTGGGACATAAAATTTAGGGATAATTATAAATTTACTGAAACAATTGTTTAGATCACCCACTAATAAGAAGATGCTACGTTGCATGACAGTGGTTAACTTCTCATACTTGAATAATCTCAATCTCTTTTTTCAGTTTTTCTTATTTTATATCTAAATTTTTACAACGTCTTATGATGGTATTTTTTTTTTGGATAAATTAGATAAAATTGAAGAGAAAAAAAAAAAACGTATTTTCTAATTTGTGCACTCAATAAGTATGCTCCTTAGCAAGATCATCATGATGCGAGTTAAGCCACTTTTTTGCTTATAATTTGCATAAGGTCTTGTTTTATGATTCCATAGAGATTCGTTTTGACAGATTTTCAGGCTTTAGTTCAATTAAAAACTTGTTTTAGGTTACTTTGCACCGGTAAACTCCCCCAGCTCTAAAAATGTGATGGTTTTGAAGTTTCAACAACGGTTTCAGAATATTTTTATTTTTTAAAAAAAAAGTTATAGAAAATAAATTTGCGTCTTGAAGTTTACAAGTTATATTAACCTGATTTTCCCATATATAATTAAGTATAGAGGGTTATTGCCCATTATACTTTGAATGAAAGCTACCTTTAATGACAGAAGCAATTCAGACGCATATTTTTTTGCGCAAAGCAGATAAAGCATATATAATAACTAGGACGACTTATGGCTTCTTACTTATTAAAATGATGTAAGTTTTATATATATAGGCATTATTTGAAAAGTTCACGCCTTCTTACTTATTGAAAGGAATCCGGAATTCCTTATTCTCAGGAACAGCAAAACTATTTCTTAATAATCAAACCATACCGTGAGATTCTTTGAATAAATTGCTTTTCACCAAAAGAAGGAAGCGAAACATGAAAACATCCTTAAAGCTTTATTTTATTTGGTATTATATACTAGGTACATATAGATAAGGGGATAAATATTAATAAATTTTAAATATATGGTAGTGATAATAGATATCTTTTACAAAAATTGCCATTCATTTCACATAAAATATTGTGCATTCAAATATTTTTATTACTTACTAACCACTTATATATGTGCGTAATAGATAATTTCTGTTGAACAGGCAAGTTTTCTTTTGCTAAAGGGAATATGTGCCCACCACACATTTGCAATTTTGGCATCTAGGCCATTGTTTGATGGTATCCCACGGTTGCCACACTTTTTTATTTAAATTCACCCCAAAAGCAAACAAGCAAGAGCCTATAATAAGTCATGGAGACAAAAATACAACTTCAATTAGTTTTTCGTGTTTCATGCATCTTTCACTGAATTATTAATATATAAGACTTTGAGCATTGCACATCTAATAAAAACTAAAAAATTAATAGACAACAACATATTTTTACATATAACGTATTTTACTTACTAGTTTTTTGCTACATTCTTTTACTCATTAATCATCCAAGAGAAGATGATTTAGACCAAATAAAAAGAAGAAATTTTGTCTTGTACTTAATTATACAACTTCCACAGCATAAATTTCATGCTTTCATTGAATAAAATTTTTTTTCGTAGAATAATCCCTCCTTTTTCCTTTTTATTGGTTAAACTTGTAAATGATCGAAAGTAAAGATATGAACCTTTGCACATAACTTTTTCTTCTTTTTTTTTCTCTCCTCTTTCAGCTTAAGATTGTTTTCATCCGTGTAAGAGCTTAGATGATGATGTACCAGTGACATACAAAGTTAATCATAATGAGGCTATTTTTCGAGATATCGGTACTTGAAATGGTGTTGTGGTTAAGGATGATAAGAAGCATGCAAATGTATATATATATATATATATATATATATATATATATATTGTAATTAGCAATCATCTTTGAGCACATGGCAGTGGTAATGAATAGATATTTTTTAAAAATTATCATCCATATTATCACTAGTTTGATATGATTGATAGTTAGTCACAGCATGTGTGTGTTGAGTACTATCTATTAAAATTTTTTCCCAACAAAAGTATCCAACATCTTTAAAGAAGGTGAAATTGCGTAAATTATTATAGAATATATCTATATTCGCATAACCCGTTTTTATCATTATTATTTTAAAAATTATGTTATGATGTGTCAACAAAATGAGGAAATATTTGCACACTTGCTAAAGAAACGAAAACGCAATTAATTTTATTGTCTTCTAGTTTCCTCCAATTATTAAGTCCATCTACACCTGTAACGTTAGGTGTCCAATTGTTGATAGAAATAGATGAAATATCCATCCGTGATGTTATTTTCAATATTTGAAGTTTCAATTCTTTTGCCTTGTTAGAAGGGCAATTCCCACGTGGTCGATAGATGTTTTCCCGTGACAGAATGTGTTCTTCTATTGGTTTAGATTTGGGCAATTCATTATGAAGTGTGATTTATGGAGCAAAATAAAAATAGCCTCCTTAGGAAGCCACGTACGTATTTTAATCATCTTTTTATTTAAATACTTTTTTATTTTATAAAGTAGCGCTTTAAGTAAATATTCTTTACTATTATTTAATTATTTCGTGAGTTCATCTATTTTTTTTTTTTTTTAAACTAATGCAGTACTTGTTTTTATTTAATGACAAATAACACATTGACCACATGGTATCAAAAAGAGTAAAGTGAAGAATTAGTTCTTCATGAAATACATCCCTCAAGTTAAGCATCTTATTCATAAGTACAAAATTATAGAAGGAGAAAAGTGTTTGGGATAGATATTTATGTCATTTATTCCTTTATAAACATGCTGAAATAGACATCACTAGATAAAGGTAATAAATTTAGACAGCCGTGTCTTGACATTAAGGATTGATCGGCGAATTCTAGCTGTACATTGTACCACATCTTCTTTGAGATGAACAAAAACGTGTGTCAGTGATTGTGTTGTGTTTACTGTACATTCACGCCATTCGAAGTCCTTAATTAATCAAAACCCTTTTTAAAAGTCCGTAGTAAGGCATCAATGGCAATATGGTGCAGTTTTAGCATCTTTCTCTATATTCATTTGTGAGTAGAGGTGAAAATCAGTCTAAGTGTTATGAACTATTCAATTTGTTTTTTTTTTTTATAATATTTTGATATAATTTCATTGTAAAATTTATCATTCTTTTTTATTTTTTGGTGGGAAATATGATATTTATAAACCAAAAAAGAAAAAGTGGTTGTTAACCCCTAGTTAAACAGCAGAGAAGCTTAAAGCTCCTAGTCCATTGTCATCAACAATTGAACAAAGATAACAACTTAAAGTAGGTTTAATTTTAGGAGTTTTCCTCTCGTCATACAGTCCATGTCCACATAAATCCAATAAGCGAGAGAATCAGCCACCTGATTCAATTTTCTAGGGACAACCTCAATCCCCTACTGCTTCAGGCGAAAGAGCTTTTCCCTACAAGCTTAGATGACATTACGATAAAGTAGTTTATGATTTTGCAATTGTTGCAATAGGGAAGTTGCAACAGAGGAGTTTGTACAAATTTTCACACAAAGAAGACTAGCTTCAATGCAAAAAGTTAATCCCCAATACATTGTCCATAATTCAGCGATGAGAATGTCAAGATGACCCTTTTTTTTGTTTGTTTTTTTTTTTTTTTGGTAAAACTATAGACCCTGTTCTCCCTTTACGTTATACTTGGTTGACTTTGTAGGAATAAAAAGGAATAGTTATTTCATTTTCTTTATAACTATAGTACTATGATTTCATTATGGAGTAACCATTTCGTGAAATTCTTATTATTACTGATGATGGTTGAAATGTGGACTTAACTGTCGGCTAGATTAGATGTTGGATATGCAAAAGAGAACATGTGGCTTAAAGTTCGTTGAAGACGATTCTAGTGCATGTACTTCAATACCCAAGTCATTAAAAGCTCTGTAAGAGGGGGAGGACTTTCAATCTCAACACTTCAAGAGAGAGGAAAGAAAGAGAAAGAGTCTTATATAGACCCAAGTCAGTCTATGCGAGAGAGTTCCACGCATGGTTTCTCTATTTGTCCGTGTGATGTGTTCGTCTATCCTTCTCTCTCCTATCTACACAGCTGTCTAATGGGTTATATGGGGGAGGGTTGGCCCTTATAATCAAACCACATAGATTGTGATCTTTAGTTCTCGTTAGTAATTTTATTCTCTATTCGGCATTCACTATGTGGTCGCATATTTATTTCTGTAGGGGGCATATCTCTTGACAAGTCTTATTCCTATTTCTTATGCTTGAGTGCTACTCTAAGGAAGGAAGTCGGGCAACATGGGTCGATAGTACTATGTAGGCCGAGGGATAATCTAACTGAAGCCCTTAGGTAGAAATAAGCATACAACAAACTGGCAAGTAAGAAATTGCAATTCCTTTATATAACTAAGTGAATAGCTATTCAGTAGTCCTTTTCAACATCATTCCATTATTTACCTATTATGCCTTAACTTAATGGTTGATATTATATATTGATACTTTTAGTTATATTCTTAGTTTATTATTAATGTCATTGAAGTGTAACCAAATAAAATAATAGTTATTACTTTTTTATTCTATTCTTTAAAAATTGGGATACCATTTTGACCTTGTTATCATGTTTAATTTGAACATATCGTCATTAAGATACCCTTTTACCAACACATAAATCATCCTTCATAATCATAAACTTACCATATTCTATCATTAATATCTTAATTCTCTTCTTAAAGTAAACTAATAGACTCTAAACTCTTTTCTAAATTTGGTACATAAAGGGCATCAATAAGACATATGACTTTTTCTTAAAGATAAAATGAATATTCATTGAACCAATCCGTTACACTTTTGCTAAAAATTCTTCAATCTGATCAAGACCATCTTAGTTTCAACATGTTCATATTTAAGGAATTGTTGTCTATCATTGCATATATGGATATTTGCCACCACTCATATGACTTTGACAATAGTTGCTATCAAAATTCCAATAACTACTAAAACATATTAGTTCATGCTCCTAATAATCACTACAATAAAGTCTTTTTCTTCTAATTTGCAACGTTTCACATAACCTTTCTTTTTCATTTTATTTGGAGGTTCATATTCATTTGCATAATGGGCTTTCTTGATGTGATCCAAATCCTAAGATAGAACTAAGTTACTATCGATAATAGCACAACAATTTGATGGTTATGACTTTTTTGGATTCTTTTGTAAGAGAATGGAAAAATAAAGGTTTTGGTTGATTATCTAATGATAATTGAAATAAGGTATTGAATCTGTTTTGATATTCTCCTAGGAACAAAAATTACTAAGATGTAATTAGATGACTGATTCAAAGATCTATCTAATTATAAGGAGTACGATAACAAAATAGTTGCAATTTGCAAAGATTTCTCTCTAAAGAGAACTTAGTAATTCTCACTCAATACAATTGTCTGCAAGATGATATGTGTTACAACAATAAATAGCCTTAATTACTACCTAAGATAAAACCCTAAATTAAAGGGTAAATATGTAATTAACATAAAATACATTGAAACAAACATCTCCTAATCAATCACTTAAGACATGGAAAAATCTTATAGTATATGGTGTGAATGTCTATCTCCTAGCCATGTACATTTCATAGCTTTATCTCTTTGTTTCACAAGGGATATGATATGTAGGGCATTTAATGGTTATGTAGGAATGAGACAGCAAGGCATGACATAGGCATGCAATTCCTTGTTTACGTTTCGATGATTCATGAGTGTGTAGGCATGGGAAATGGCTATACAATTGGGCTTGCTTAGAGACAGCCGTATAGGCTAGTAGTGTAACTCTTTAGTTGTCCATTTATTCTTTTCCTTACTCTCAAATGGCATTTCTTTTATTCTCGCTCCTTCCTATTGCCTTCAACTCCACATATAACTCTCTTAGTTACATTACTCCCTCCTTATTGGAAAGGATTCGCCCTTAAATTTGTATTTCTTTTTTCTTAATCCTTATTGAAATTTCTTCCTTGTAAACAAATTGTTCCTAATAGTATCTGGACATCCTCTAGCACGTCTAACCTACTTGATTTCATATGGACTCATGGACAACAATTTGTTTACCTTCTTACATAAATGTGTCAGAGTTTGGGAATCCATAAAAAAATCACCCAGCAATCTCATTGTTAAGGTCTCTTTAACAAGATGTCCATTACATTTATGGGCACTAAATTACATTATATCTCATCTACATACTTCCTAATAATAATGGGAACTTTACCTTGCTTTAAGAGTTGTTTTACCTTTAAACTAATGCTATGAGCAAAGGCAGTTGAAACTAAATTTAAAGAGCTTCCTTTATCACTTATCACCAAACAAGATTTAGCATTCGTTGTCCCTTAAGTGTATAATATATTGTCCTTTTGTTGCAATCTTCTAACTTTGAAAGTATCTTCATGTAGTTGCTTTATTATCACTAAAGTTAAAGCTTCTCCTTATTCTTTAGAAAGTGACATCTCCTCATCATCAGATCCATCCTTCTCATCATTAGCATCATTTTTATCTTCTTCATCATCTTAATAAGCTAGTTCCTCCTCCTTTAGCATCACTCCCTCCTGTACCTGTTTGAACTTTCGAGTAGAACTCTCTCCAACATATACTTCCACAACCTTTATGTTTCTCTTCTTTATAGACTTCTTGACCACCTTATCCTTGAGCTTTTTTTCCTCTTTAACAACGGGAATAAATTTAGGAGTTTCCTATGACTTCTCTGAATGTTAATGCCTTCATTACTCTATTTTGATAGCCAATGGCATCGCCTCTTCCAAATAATCAAATTTTTGTAGTTTAACTATATTGATGATCTTACATTTCAATCCTGTAATAAACTTGGCAACTATATGCTTTGGAAGCTCATTCAAATTACTTCGAATATTCAATATCTCAAACTCCTATATGTATTCCTTAACTCAACCTCTTTAATCTCTTATACAGGTTATGCTAATAATACTTAGGAACAAAGCATCGATGTATCAAATTCTTCATCTCTCTCCACAGAGTACTCATTCTTTCACCTATATGCCGCCTATTATTGAGGATATTTTCCCATCACATAACTCCTATATACTTAGTTGTAGTTAGCTTCATCTTCATACCCTCTGCATAGTCATAATAGAGAATATCTCTATTTTACCCTCCTATTAGAAAAGTTTGTCAACATTACCCGTATCATCATGGAAGGAACCTTCAACTTTACTAATCCTAAACGTTATCCTATTATGGTTTTTTACCTCGTCATTTATTTAATGGGAAAATTATAATGGAGGGGATCAATGTTTTGGGCTAGGTTTAAATAAGAGATAAATGTTTTACAAAGCGATTTAAATAAGGGATTCATAATAGCTAATTTATAAAATTGTTTGAACCATTTTGTGAAATATTGATATTTTATTTGAACTTTTTGAAATGTTGATATTTTATTTGAACTTTTTGAAACGTTGATAGTTTATTTGAATTTACTTTCAAATATTGATCCTCTCCATTATAATTCTCCCTTTATTTAACTCTTCATCCTCCTCATTAAATACAAGGTTGTTCATGACTCCCCTTCAACCTATACCCCATTGAATAGCCAATATGCACTTTATTTTGATGTGTAACACCTTAAACTTCTCTATGCTTATCAACATGATCATTACCCTAACTCTAATCAATGGCATCTCTAACACCCTCCTGTACTTCTTCCTTAATAGCATTCGTTAAATTGGTTCCAATGGAAATTTTCATGTCTTTCTATTAGAGTTTGCAAACTTTCATCTTGCTTGTTTATAAGAGTTTGCATTCTATTATTTGACTCTATTATAATATGCTCTACAGAAGCTTCTAATATAGAAATTCAATACCTTCTTTTAGTATTTTTGCCATCGATCACTACTCCCAAATTTGACAACTCACTCAAGATCATAGACAATTACATAAACCACAATTCAATTAGCATCAATTAAACTGACACAGGCAGAAATTACGCTTTGCAATCTATAACACAACAATTGTTTCTTGGACTCTAAACGAAGTGCTCGATCTACAACTCTAACACTAAAATGATTATGTAACCTGAATCTAAGGTAGAATCAAGTCATGATTGATAATAGCACAAAAATATGAAAGTTATGACTTTTTTTAATTTTATGTAAGAGAATAGAAAAATAAAGGCTTTAATCAATTACCTAATGATAATTGAAAGAAAGTATTGAATCTATTTCTGTAACCTAATGAAAACAGAAATCAATAAAATATAATTAGATGGTTGATACTCATAAATCTATCTAATTATAATAATGCACTCACAAGGTAGTTGCCATTTGTAAAGATTTGTGTCTAATGAGAACTTTGTAATTTTCGTTTTATAGTAATTGTCTCCAAAATTATTTGTGTTACAATAATGAAATAGCCTTTAAATACTATCTAAGATAAAACTCTAGGTTAAAGTGTAAATATGTAATTAAAATAAAGTATGTTAAAATAAACATCAATAAGTTAGTAGTTGAAGACATGGATAAATCTTGTAGTACCCAACAAAATGTCTTTTTATTTCACAAGATACACAATGTGCAAGGCATTTCATGGCGATGTAGGAGTGATACAGCCATGTGGGTCATGACACGAGTGTATACTTCTCTATTCACGTTTCAATGATTCGTGGGCATTTAGGCATGTGAAATGGCTATTATTGTGCTTGCTAGGAGATATAATCGTGTAGACTAGTAGTTTGACTCTTTATTTATTTTTTTCCTTGCTATTGAGCGAGATTTTTTTTTTGTTCTCAATCCTTTCTATTACCTTCCACTCCATGCATACTTCTCTTAGTTAAATCACTTCTTATTGCAATTATAACACTTCTTAGATGTTCTTTTTTATTTTTATTTTTTCTTTTGAATTTGGTCTTAGAGCCTTTTACACTTTCTTGCTTACTGCTACTAACAAAATTTACACTACTAAACATGACAACCAAGGTGATGCTTTCACATTTCTTCTTTGATGCGAAGATATCCAAGTATTTTTGTAAAGGTGAGGTTTTCCATTATATGTATAAGTTTCTTATGTTAGTTGTTCCATATTGATGATAACTTAATGATTATCACTTCTAGTTGTAGGGATTAAGGAATAACAAATAGAAGATCATGAAGATAATTCAACAAAACTTATAACTCATGTACTTGCTCTATGACTGGAATGTTATCGACAATTTAAAATTTAAAGTACTTGATCATTGAAAAATTATTTGTTCTTTAATGTTTGATATTGTAATTTTTCTCAAGAGCCTCCTAGATCTACGTCAGTGATTCCTTGACATGTACAAGTTATATAAAATGTCACATAATGTGCTCAAAATATTTTGCCTAAATTGTAAATTCATTCCCTCACCTCTTCTTTTTCATTGGTTCAATTTTGGACCCCTTCTTGAGTTGCTTCATTTCTTGCATCTAAAATTGGTTGAATCATTAGATTGAGAATGTAGGTAATGTTCATAATAGGCAGAAGAAGCTTCATCTTGTCCTTTCATCCATTGAAATCAATTCAACCAAACCTACCAAGTTTTACAAGCTTTTGGTTTATGTCTAAGTATGACGTTTATCTCACTTGCCATAATAAAAAGCTCTTTAAGATTGTTAAATAATATTTAGACAGCTATGTGGACGTATAAGAACGTAAAGGTGCGTATGACGCTATCCTTGAAAAGTTTTATGCATCATATATGAAATTTGCTAAGGATTAATGTATCTTTTCGGTGATTACAACTAAGTAATGATAAGAATAAAACTAGCAAGATATTGCTTTAATTGCCACACAAAATTGTTTAGGAATTAGGGAATTTCTTTGACTTTAAGAGTAAGAGAGAACGAGGGAATCTAATAAAATGTGTTAAAAAATACATAGTAAAACTAACTCATGTTTTATATATTTCTAAGTACTACAATAGTTCATTTTATCATCAAAGATTATAACCTTTGGGTTGATTACTTAAATTGTCTTCCCATCCATTTGATTGGACTAAGAACAATATATAAATCCTTAATAATGATATAACACATCTTAGTTGCTTGAAATATTGCCGTCTTAAGCAAATGTTGTTTAACTCGAGTAGATACAAAAATTTATAGTGCACTTCATCCCAGTCTTACCCACTTTGTCAAGAGCAAGGGTTTATTTCAGATTCTTATGTCTCTCTACAAGACCATATTTGGATCTTAATTAATCAGATATGAACAAAGTGTCTATATGAGTATTATTGATAGTAGATTCTTATTAAGACATTGTTGACTAGTTGCCAATCTACTTTGAACTGAAGCAGAGCTACTTTACTTTAAGACAATTGATTATAGCTTGACCTTGTCACCTTAGTAGCTCATGACCTATTGATAGAAATAGGTAGGCATCCAGATTGACGACTTGTTAAGGAGGGTTTAAACAACTTAGAATGATCTTGCTAACTTAGGTTTAAGGGCTCAAATCATAATGGCTCAGCCCAATAAGTTTGAACATTTAAATATTAGGATTGAGGCAAGAATATTTTGACGATTGTCAAGGAAAAAGCAGCTTAACTGTGTCTCATTCCCCACATTTATTACGTGCCCTAATTAATAGAGTACTACATGTCAAAAGTAGTTGATCTGTTTTAGCTGTAAGCCGTAAAGCTAAGCTAAGTAACCGTAGGGTTGAATTTAGAACCCAAGGTTTAGGGCAATCGGTTAATGGATCCGATCAAACCTAAATTATAAACTAATGAGAGAAATATCAGTAAAACTGACCCCGTAAACTTGAATTTAAGAAAATAAGTAATATAATAGGAGACTATAAAATTTTCAAATTTTAAGCATAATAAGTATTAATTACCGAAAATGCGAAAAGTGTAATTAAATAACTAATAAATTATTAAAGATACATTATATGTATACTAAAAATTTTAGAATAACCAAAATAATAATTAGGAATGTGCACATGTACCCCACATGTATTTACGTGTAGATAAAAATATGCAAAATTACCTAAGTTAGCCAAAAACTAAGTAAATAATTAAGGAAAATTATAAATTAATTATAAAAAAATCAGAAAAAAAATTAGAAGAGCCTAGAATAATCCAAATCAGGTTGTGGAAAGTCAAACTCTGTAAAAGAAAAATCAACCAATAAAAATTAGACAACATAAAAGCCAAAAATCAAGGAAATTGAGCAAATTCTTGTCTAATTAATGCATAATAATTACAAAAATCGTCTATAAATAGGAAAAAATTTTCCAGAAGTCATTTGGACAGCTGAGCATTTGGGAAAAATAGGAAAATTGAAAAAAATAGAGAGAAAATCCAGAAAAAAAAAGAAAAGGAAACTGTGCAAATTCGTGTAGGGAAAGAAACCCATACCTCACCATCACCTGGGACCGAGCTACCACCACCATACCACTCTAACCCTACCGTCTAGGCTGGCCGACAGCCTTGGACTGGGTTTGGACGACCAGAAAGCTTTGGACCGGTTAGTCTCTTAAATTTCCCGATTTTGAATAATTTTATAAAATTAGTTATTTTGTCCAGAAAATTATGAAACTTTTTTTCTGAGGTTTTATTGTATGTAGATTTAGGGAAAAATATTGATTTAGTTTAATTACGTCTGCAATTATAGGGTTCTTAACAAATTGCCCAAAATCGAGCATGATTAGAACGGAAAATAAATAGGTTTAGGAGTGTAGTTTGGAGCTCAATTTTTTTTTTCTGTAAGATGCTCATATGATATAGAACGATGCTATGAAGCCATTTTTTTAAAAATAATTTTTGAAATTTTTAAGTTAATTTTAGCCCTAAAATGATGGAAAAATTGGGTGATTTGGGGTTAATTAGGTGATTAAAATGTTAATAATGATTTAGATATTAATTAGATGTTTAGGGATGTTAATCTCTGATGTGGAACCCTAATCCTAGCCTTTGAAATATTAAGTATGGTTAATTTAGGAAATTAGGTAATGAATATAAGAATTTAGTAATATGTGAAATTGTAAATTTATAAATCTAAAAAAATAGGTTATTTAGATAATATTGTAATAGAAATAAGAAAAATAATAAATCTGAAAATAACATTTAATTTTAAGTAAATGTCTCAAAATATAAGATTTTCACACATCGGGAATAAATCTGATACCGCAATTAGGGTTAGCGTGTACCAAATAATTTAGAATATCAAATTACGATCCAATAGGATATTTGGATACTCGAGCTTAATGTGATTAATTTCACATTAGGATTCGAGCATATTTAAGGCTTAGAAATCAAAATTTAAAATCTCATTTAAGATTCGAACACCGAAATAGAGTACAATGAATCATTAGGACGTAATGAGTATACATGGAAAAAATGAGTTAAAATATAACTTAGAATATGAAACCATAAATTATAAGTACTAAAAAGACCTATTTGTATTATAGGATACTCAGAGACACATGCAATTAAGGGATCGAGCGATCGAGCGATCGAGCAATTCCAAGTAAGTTGGGTTATTGCTTATTGTAATAGAGTACTAGTTTTGTAGTACTCGGAGACTTAGGCTTGTATATGATTGTGATTGTAAGTAGTTTACGCATGTGTTTGATGTATCCGAATTTGTACTGAATTTGTATTGTGAGTGATTTTGTGATTGATTGAATTAGTATGAAGTTGTTTGAACATCCTAAACAGAATTTAATCTTAGTCAACCCTAATAACCGAAAATGTCATGCATTGCAACCCGTTAGGGGATTATAGGATTCTCCAACCAAATACCGACCCCTTCGAAAGGGATAGCGCAGGATTGCAAAATGGTCCCTTCTTCATCCTTAGTCGAACTAAGTGACAGGAGAGGAGGTCGCGGCGGGGGTGAAGTCAATGGTTCGAAGGTAGTCGCGGGAGGAGTGAGGTCTCCATTGCACAAACCTGGGTTTGGTTGTGAGCTGCTGCATAACATGGAAACTCCTCAACCCAGATTGAAGCGGGTGAAATTTCTTTGATTTCACAAGGGACCGAACTATGTTGTGCGATGACACTTGATTATTGCATTGCATGAAAATAATTGTTTGATAACTTTGTTTGTGCTTGTATGCATTCATGAGTCTCTAATTCAACTTACTGAGCTGTAGTTGCTCATATCCTTATATATCCTTATAGATCCTTTTGCAGGTTCTGATTTTTGAACACTTCAAGTACTATGCCACCCTACAATTACCTAGAGGTTAGTCTGTTTGAAGCCAAAGGTGTGAGGATCAAGTTACTTAGTATAATGTGTAACTAGAGTGACCATGTAATTAGGGATGAAAGACTGATAGTTATTATGTAATCTAGCGAACTGTGATGTTTATGTAAAACTTCCTAGGAAGCTCTGTAGACTTATATATATAATATTATACATGTTATTAGAAATTTATACTATTTATCATCATCGTAGTTTAATTGTTAATCGAATTGTTTACTTCAAAGCGAGAAGTCATCGACGCCTTGTGTAAGTCATGTTTATGGTAAGCACTGTGAGGTTAGTTACTATCATAGAATGGTTTATACGGCGGGACTGTTGCGACTTCGCGACTTCGGAGCGTAACATTAGCCACTCCCCCCCCTACAATGGTCATCTCCATGCTTTATAAAGAGTAAGAGGATGAGTACAAGTTGGCTTTCTAGACACTCTCACTTGTCCTTTATTACTTCTTTACTATTTTTATCTTTTTCAAACACTTTACCAACTTAGATATCGAAGTGGCAGTGTTGGATAGCCTCAACTCCCCCATAGCCTAACAATTTTCCTTTTATAAATTTAATCGATTGCTCAAATTTCACTGACAACAAGTATATTTTTCTCTTCATATGGCCTCATTTGGACCCACTTAAGAGAGATTTGAAAGAAGCGCTCACCCGCAATTCAGTTGAAAATAAACTTAATAAAAAGTGTTAAATTTGGCAAATCGCTACTTTATCTTTTAAAGATACAGGAATGAGAATTGAATATCTATAATTTTGATGACTATGAAACCTAGATATATATACTTCAATCTACATATCTCCCTATATAGGTTTGTTTTAGATAATACTACGCAATCTACAAGGTGAAAGTTACGATTTGAACCCCTAAAAAGCAAAACAAATCTATGTTGAGATATATGAAAAGGGAAGACTTTTTCGTGATAATGTTAAAACAAGAATCGTAGAAGTTGTTGGGTGAGTAAGAAGTTGATTATGTCACTGTGGGAAGGAAGAGAAACATATTTAGTCCATTTGGTATAAAGGTAAGTAACCTGCTTTACCAAAGGCTTTTTATATTCGACATTTTCTAAACCTTCATATAAATGTTTCAATTGAGCAATAATGTATTAAGATTCAGTTGCTATAAAAATCACCTCCTTCTTTTCTAATTTTTTTTATTTATATGACATATCAAGAATGGTTTTGATTATAAAATATTTTCATTTTCCACGAACACCTACTTTTGGTAAGCCAATTATGATTCAACATGAACATCTTTCCGATTTAAGATAAAAGAATTGTCAAATTAGTAATTTTATATATTTTTTATTTTTGATTTTGATAACAATTGTTTTTTCCTTATTTATTTAAGATTTCTAAAATGTTAATTCATGTGTGGTTATATCTAGAGTTTAAATAAGGAAAAAAATTATCATAACATAGGATAAGTATTGTAAACAAATTGAGTTAAAACGATGCACCATTAGACTCAAACTCAAGTTATTAGAAATTTCAAAACTTGAGTTTGACTTAAACTCAATCAAACTTAGAATTTTGAGCCCGTGTTGACTCAATAAAACTTAATTATGTTCAATTTTTCTAAAAAAAAAAAAGATATTTTCATTTCAATTGAAATAATATTAATGTGCAAACTTGATTCAAAATCGATGACATTTAACTTGACCTAATTTAATTACACTTACATATCATCCAGTTGGCAGAAAACTTACTTATGTTGACCGTTGACACATTTGTATTTATCTTTTCCATAATTTAATGGTTTTGAACTTACGTGTCACATCTTGAGGCCCATTATGTTGTCTAGGTGAACCCAATCTTTACGTAACCATTATCTTGAAGAGCTGGATAGAGGTATCGGTGGTTGCATCCATTAATCAAGCCAACTAATCTTTTGAGAAGAATTTGGATGATGTAACTAATGGCTAGTTTTCAATTTTAGTTATTAGCATATCGGATATGGGATGGAATACAGATAAATGTCATATTTGATATATATATATTTTATTTTATTTTATTTTTTCCAACAAAGATAGAACTTTTATTACAAATAAAATACAAAACAAGACTCAAGAGGCTAGGAAAGATAATCCTTACATACATATTAGCAAGCGAAGAAGAGGATTACATGCTCTAAAATAAGAACTCTTATCTATCCTTCCTTAGGACACAACTTAATCCACACAAACATTTGTTGTTTTATATACCATGGTTGTTAAAATCATGATTTTGCTGTTTATTTAAATACATAAAATCTGTAGAATTGTATGTTACGCCTTAAAAAGGTAAAGTTGTAATAATTCCTCCGTATAAACCATTCTAAGATATAAATCGACATTACAGCTACTATCATAGACATAGTTTACACTAAGTGTGCTTAACTTTATTCCTTTGAAGCATCCAATTTGATACTTACTTAAAATAAGCCTATGAAATAATTCTTTTGAAATAATTGATAAAGCATACTCATAGGTTTGACTTTTTAGAAGAGTACTGATAAAATCTATAGGTATACGTTATTCAATATATAGATTAAAAGATGGAAAACTAGCAAGCCCTTTAAGAAGATTTAGGTAGTTTTCTTAACAGTTAGAAAAAAATCAATAATGAGAACAAAATTTAGCCAAATTTAACTTGATCTTCACTCCTAAACTCTGTTTGCTAAAGTTTTGGTTTTTGGTGCAACGCTTGTAACTCCTTTTTAAAATTGCAAAACATACTATAGGAGAATAAGCGATAACTTACTCAATAAGTGGAACGAAAATAGAAGTATGCATTCAGCATATCACAAGCAGAATTTTCAACTAAGTTAATTAGATGCAGTGCGTGTACGTACATATGTCATCATATGACATTATTTCGTCTATAGTGATATCAAAGAAATTGTACCTAGCTTTAATCCGTGTTAAGGAGTTTGATGTCATACATTTACGAATTATCACAAATTGAAACCAAACCAAGGCTTATATAATAGAGAACACCCTTTTCTCATAACTACCCTCGAACCATTGCTCCTAACCTTGTTATGACTTCCTCTCTTATCACTTTGCTTAACTAAGGTAAGGAGATGACTATTTTAGCTATCCTCATCAAAGAAAATCTGTGTTTGGTCAGAGAATCCCAGCCGTTACCCTAGTGGGTTGCGATGCATGTTAGGTTAAATGTTAAGCTAAGTTTGAGTTAGTTTATTTTTAGGGTGATCAACCAAACTCAGATAATTCAAGTATAATAATATTTATAGAACAAGGATAATATGGAGCTCGGCTCCCATCGCACCAAATTAAACCTCCAATACAAGTGCTGCATACGTACAAACAGCTAACTACAATTATAAGCAAATACATATCAAAATCTGTAAATATTTTAAAATAATAACTTAAAATGCTGTGAAGTACTGATCTCACTTGCCTGACTTCCTAGCCAATCATTCCCAAGAGTCTTGGATAGGGTTAATGATACAATTCAATTACCTAAGACAAGGTAAAATAAGAATTCAACCCTATATAATGCTTGTGTATGATTAACCTATGTTATACTACTTTATATCGTATCTAATAGGCATTTTTTATTAGATTGAAGGATATGTCTAGTAGGTTTTTTTAAGATTTAAGATACAACCTTTTAAGGATAATGAAGATGCTAAAATATTATATTAATTTGTCTTAGTTCAAGTCTATAAATATTAATAGGTTAAGTACATATATTATTATAAATATACATCACCAGGTACATATAGTTCCTGTATGCTATTTATAATATTATCATTACTAAGTATATATCTACCATGTAAATCAATGTATATTAGGAATATTACCAGTGTATAGTACAACACAAATGTTGTTGGAATATTATGTGTAATATGGTGTATTTGCGTAATCATTTATGAATGAGTATAAAAAATGCTGGCTTAATAAACCATGATAACCTTATCTTGTCATTCAAATGTATATAGGCATACACTTTATAGTAATAGCATTATTATCAATTATACAATATGTACTCACATACAAAAATGGTTAATGTAATATATTTTATAAAAATATTACATTGATTAACATTTAGAATCTTTATTCATGATCTATCATTTTAATCGTATTGCAAAATTGTTTTATTCATACATTATTTTAGTTTCAAACTAGTTTTTGTAAATGTTATAAGTTATCTCTTTTGTTGTTATTATATATATATATATATATATATAATTATCTAATATCAGTACCGTTGATTTATAAGAATGCAACGCTATGAAATGTGGGTTTACTTTCTCGCACTAAATTCGTGAGAGAATAACACATCTTCAATTCTATAAAAACTTTTAGTATTTATATAACCCTAGAGGTTATATTACTAAATTCATGGAATGTAAATCATATGTCTATGTCATCCTTGTTTAAAATATAGAGATAAAGATGATGTTGCATACCTAAATTGATTTAACCAATATTAAAATATAACATCATTATTCAATTTTACCATGAAGCTATATACTATATACAATAACGTATCAATAGAAACTCATGACAATTTGAAGTTTGACGTTCCAGCGGCACGTAGGTGTTTTTTTTTTTTTTTAATATATATAACTTAAGATTGACTGATCTCCATGTTACATTCCCAACTGTCCAACATTCCATGACAATCAGTAGATATGTTATTTTTCCTCTATAATTTCTTCAATTCATTATATGTTTTCTTGAATTTACCTTCTATAATTTCTAAATGGCAATATTTGTAATGCTCAGGTAAGTGGAGTTTGTATACTTCTATTATGTTGGCAAAGCAAAAACCACAAGTGTCTTTACTTGATATACGCGTTGTATACATGTCCAATTACTACTTCCACTTGAAATCAAATTCATATAATATGATTATGCTTTACTGCCATGGCTGGTTTCCACTTAAAATCAAATTCATATAATATGATTATGCTTTACTGCCATGGCTAGTTACCACTTGATTCCATAGCTCCGGCTATTAATTCTCATATTTTTCTTATTACTTAATGTAGCTTATCCATAGTTCGTGCCTTATGTTAATATTAATCTAAATATTACATATATTTATATGACCTATATATTATTTAGCTACCATTTCTTATTATATGATTAACTTACAAGATATTTCATTTTATTTTTAAGATTTCATTATATTGTGGAGTTTGAATTTTGCATTCAAAAATTAACAATTGTTAATTTTCTAGCACTTATACATCAAGGGTTTCAATTGCAGTTATTCTTTAAGATAACTAGCATGATGTAGTCAAACTTTGTATGATTCTTTGAGCATAATTTTATCTAGATTTAAAATTTATAAAAGTTTCCTAATAAATTTCTAGAAAAATCAAACATGGTTTTGTACATCAAATTTCAATTCTTTACTTTTATGATAATTAAGATTTAACCCAATAAAATTTAATTTATAAACAATATTAATTACATTTCATCTTACTTTTAAAATTTGACTTCAGACAAGTGGTTTGTTTTGTTTTTTTAACTTAATTTATCTTTTTCTAATGTATATATATATATATATACATATCTAACTATTGTTTTAATTTAATTCATTTTTTTCTTTAAATTTGATGGGAATCCTACATACCTTTGGGAATGTTTGTATGTAGTCCGACATACTAGAAAAGTCAGAGTTTACGAGGATTACTTTATTCTACTTTTGTCATATTAAAAATTACTAGCCTAAACTATAGGGTATTGCATCATATAAAATTATACAAAATTGGTAAACTTACAAACATGTAAAATTGTATATAAAAATTCACAGTTTTAATAAAAGTCTACACATATACAATTTTACATTTATTTTAATAAAAAAATATTATAAAATTATAAACTCGTAAAATCATATTTTTGACTTGTGATTTTAACAATTATACTATATACCTAAGAAATGGAAATGAAATCAAAAGCTGAAATAAAATATAGACATTCATTAATAATAAGTGAGATAGACTGGTACGGCTTGAAATCCTTGATAGTTGAGAAAATCACATTAGAGTCTACCTCCAACACTACACTTTTCCAACCCTTCACAATAGCAAGCTTCAAGAGTTAATTATAAAAAATAGACAATGTTTAGGTAATCAACTGTAAAATGGATAAAATTCAAGTAATTAACTATAAAAATGGATAAAGTTTAAGTATCAAATTGATACTTTTAAATTTTCAGTAATTAATTGACATATGAGCATAGTTCAAGTACTTAATGGGATATTTATCCTAGAAGTACTAGTAATGAGTTATTTAATCCCGAAAAGTGTTACATACATATGATGAAAACATGGTGCATCATCAGGTAGTGTATTTACAAGGTAAAATGCAAAATTACCTCCTCATTGACCATATATCAACAAACCTCTTGAACTTTTGATCTGATGTGGTTCACGTCCCTATGATATTTAAAAATGTGCAATACACTCCAAACAAAGCCCAAAATCCCAAAAACTATATTTATCTATAATCGTTTTAAAGAAGATTTTAGGATTCTCGTAACAATTTATGATCATTTGTACATTTTAAAAAATTTATGTGGAGATAGATAGCAATTTAATGGATTTATCCATAACTGATTTATATTCCAAGAAATATATTTACAATTATATAAAACAGAGACCTAGTTACCACAAGTTAATAGAAATTTTTTTTTTTTTTCCCTATTGGTACTTGCATCCTTAAAAATGTGAGGATAATCGTGGCCTATGATATCTCCGTCTTTTGAAGTTGAGTTTAAAAGTAACATTAGTTAAGAATGTCTTTTCAGGCTATAATCATGTAAAGTAAAGGAGAATTTAATCTATAATGATGTGTGCGACTTGAACAATATATTCTACGAACCCGATCAGATAATTTGGACCACTTTAAAATTTATAAACTCTACACAAATCGATGACGGAATTTGAGAATATGAATCTACCTGCTCTATATATGCCAGTAACTGAGCTAATACAGATAAAGCAAGTGTTATACGAATCGAGGCACAAAATTGTACCTAGGCGTTAGAAAAATAAAAACTGAATTTAGAGATATTAGTCAAGATCATTAAAATCGAGTAATATAAATAGTGATTTTTTAATATGATGAATTGTATTAGAACTCGTTTCCTCTGGTTTGTAATATGTGTAATAGTTAAAAAGAAAAAAAAAAGTTAGAAATACTTGACTCGATCCATTTATAATGATTGCATTATGTGTTCTTATGGTTTCTTTCTGAGTCCTTTATCCTTTTCTTGCTGAATTTAATAAGAAAAGCCATTCGGCACTATACTTTATCTAAAGATTAAAATAGATACTCCTGTCCAAAAGCACTGTATTATTGCGTGTCGATTCTTCCTTTACCATCATTGGATGGGAGTGGTGTCATTTTTATCAACACAATCTTTTATTAAATCAAGATCCTCAAATGACGATGATGTCTACTATTTATGTCCGTTAGTAATACAAGATAATTTTAAACATAACCAGATCTATTCGTCAGACATAGGTAGATCTCATTACCTAAATGTAATTTTATCTTCTTAAACTTTCGAAAATATGCATACAATCCTCAAATTTAGAATCTCAAGTCGTTGCTAAGAGTAATGAATCGCGATGATTTTAGAGCTCTAATAACAGTTTCAAGGAAATGTAGATTTTCATATATTAGGATAAATAAAACACGGATTAATGCCATAATTGGAATTCATTATTAAATGATTAATTTATTATCTAATTGAAATTGTCATAGTCATATTTGCAACCTAAACTAATTCTGTTAACTTTGCCCGCATGGATATAAGGATGAACCATTGAACATCCCTTGACCTTGGGTGTGATCAGAATGTTCTATTCTTGATTCATCTTTATATCAATATCAATAAAAGAATTTCATAGAATTATTTAGATAGCAAAAATTGATAGAGAAAACTTCAATTAGTTAATAAATTAATCTTATTAAAGATATATTTTAGCAAAGTTTACATATTATTTATGAGATTAACCATAAAACATACTTTTAAAAGTTTAGGGTAGTGGAACAATTATTTGAAGAATGTATCTGTCCTTAAGAGAAATTCAATGAAGAACGCGTGGCAAAAGTTCGTTTATATTTATTTTCCACTCACTTGCATGCTGAGTCGCCCAAAATTTTGATACTTCAAATATAACACGGGCAACTTGCTATTAATTTAATCAGCACATACTAATCACCTGAACTTTGATATTAATTTAGTCAGTCACGTGTTTCTTATAACGAATTGAAAAACTAAAGTCGTCCAATATTAAACATCTTATCTTACCACATTATGTACCAGCACACTTATATTATTATTAGTAGGTGGCAACGTCCTTGTTGCCAAATAGAACCTAACATTTAAAATAGCTAGATCCTAATAGCATACAATAATGTGGGTTCTCAATAATTTCATACTCATCGAAAACAATTACTTCAATATTTAGATTCATGAGGTTACCCCCCCAAAAAAAAATAAAAAATCATGAATGTCATATTTAGACATGGAATTAAGCATGGAATATGTGTTCAGCTCTTGATTTTAAAGTTTTGGAATATTGCAGATCGGATATAAGATATAATCTTATATCTACTTTCAAACTCACCTAGAATCTATTGCATGCATACTAAAAATTATATGGTATAAAGTTCCTCAAAATTTTGCTATATGTCAAAAGAATAGCTAGAATATATTACACGGTATGATGTACTCGTTTTGAATCTTTTATCCAGTAAAGTTGAGTTTTCCGTGGGATGAAGTCCTACACTTACATGTATATCATCAAAAAACAATAGTCCTCAAATATTAGTTTTGCAAGCATAAACTAATTCGGAATAAGTTAGCAGTTAACCCAACCAACTGCTATGAGTGTCTTGAAAGCATATTTTATGAAAAACTAGAAACAATCCTGGCATTAACTTCTTAAGATCTCGGTTTGAGTGTTCTCATCATGATTAATATTAGACGAGAATAGGCTGCTCTCACCATTATCCTTGTTCACGGGGTTCTAGGCCCAGCCTAAGTAAACCGGCCGGAGTCTCAGTCCTGGCTTGCCAGCTCTTGGTTGCATGGTAGCTCTTAGGAGAGTCAAAGGAATTTTTTTTTTTTTTTTTTTGTATCTCTCTCTCTCTCTCTCTCTCTCTCTCTCTTTTTAATTGTGCGAGTTGAATTGGCATAACCCGTCGGTTTTAGGAGTAGCCTTCCAAGACAAGTCCGATCCTTGACCGGTTGGACCGATTCTGGGTGAGTTCCAAGTTAGGAACTGATCCCTGACCAAGTTTAGACTTTAGAATAGAATATAGTATACAGTTATATATTGATACAACATTAGCCATTATAAATTATCATTTTAATGAATGGAATATCATCAAGTCCATATCGGAACTAAACATTTTATAAAGTTTCCACATGCTTGCTGAGTTTGCCAAAATTTTACAACAACAAATAGAGTAACTCGTTATTAATTTACTTAGCATAGTAGTACCCTTGACTTTGATAGTAATTTAGTGAAGCCACGTTTTCCACAATAAATTAAAAAATATGGGTTCCAATATTAAAATCTTAACTTACCACATCGTGTATTCAATTCATTTTAGTTGCACAAATCATATCAGTAGATCGCCTCCATGGTACCGAATAAGTTACTAGCTGGTATTTGAAATAGCTGGTTCTCAATAATTTCATATCCTCGTGGAAATTAATGACTTCAATATTTAAATTTATGAGTAAAAAAAAAAGGCATATTGAATCAAGAATACCATATTTACATATAGGATTAAGCATGAGAACTACTGATGTAGACGTTAGATGTTATAGGGAAGGTTTTCATTCTAAATTTTTAGATTGTATAGCCATAGGGAAGGATGTAAGTTATGACCTTATATTTACTTTTACCACTTGTATAGAACCTTTAGCCTTTTTTTTTTTTTTCCCCATAATCTAGTATGATTTATCCATTATGTATTTTTTTTTTCTCTTTCGAATAAAGTTAATTTTACATTGGAAATAATAAATTCCCACACTTATATATGAGATGAAATTATAAATCTCAAATTTTATTTTTGCAACAATTAAAATAAGGAATAAGTTAGCAGTAATCCCAACCAACCATGACTGTTGTAAAAGTATATGTTATGAAAAAATACAAACAATCCAAGCATTAACTTCTCAGGACTATAGGAAAATTGGTTGTTGTCACCAGCGCGTGGACAACGTTTACATGTTTGATACAATATAAGTTACCATCTATCAAGGAATCGACTTCTTTTCACCTAGAAAAAAAAAAAAGAGAAGTGCAGCCGAGGTAAGCAGAAATTGTGAATGGCAGCTTGGATTAATTCGTTAGATCAATAGGAATTAGGTCACCTTACATAAGAGACTAATAATTAGCACATTTATTGAAAAGAAACGTAGGTTGGGGCCTCAAGAGGGCTTGGGAATTCAAAACATAAGGTCTTTTGGATGGAGTTGTGTAAAGCCAAATACAAGAAGAAGATACATATTAAGGGTTTGAGTGCTTCTCCCAATGTATCTCCTCTTTGGTGGGCATAGGCTCAAAACCAAAATTAAATTAAAAATTTGGTGTAAAGCGAGAGCGGGAGAAGGGAATTCCACCTTCTTTTTTTTCTTTTTGATAATTGGAGTATTAAAGGACTGATTCGAAATCTTGTTACTGGACCCCTACCCCTAACCCAATCACCTTCTCAACTTTTAGTGTAGTAATACCATATCTCTGAAATGAAATGGCATGAGCAATAATTGGTTCTCCATATTAGATTTCAATGCCTTTGAAATTGGGCCTGTGGTTTTGCTAATAAATATGGACGTTGATTTTGCCTTCTCATTATCAAGTAACAGTAGATCACTTTTAAACGATATTTATCATCAGTTGCCGTCCTGAGATCCCTATCAATAGAGGAATAATACCATTGCATCTGGTCTTCCAATCTCCCCCTAAAATTTCATGTTTTCTTGTGGAGAATTTGTTATGATGGCTCACTGACTTCATTATTCTCCTAAATTTCTCAGCTGCTTGTCCATAGTGTGAAGAACCAAACAATTATGTAATCATGCTCTTTGTAAATGGCCTATTGTAGTAGTAGTTTGGAATTTTTTATGGTTACGACCACTAAAATGTCAATTTATCTTTAGAGACAATTTCATTGAGTGGATTGCTTCTAATTGAAAATTGCAAAAAAGAGACTTCTTAGCAATAAAACATCCTTAGACTATTATTTTTGGGTTTACTCTTTAGTCAGTGTGGTTGAAGCGTCTCAATAAGGAAAAAGAAAAAAAAAAATCCTTCAACAACCTTATATTGATCCCAATCCTAAGTATTCATGTGTCTTTACAATCGATTTGTTGACATGCACACGAATGCCACACAATCATCAAGAGAAGGAAAAGAATGTACACCATCTAGAAACTACTCTCTTGGATCCCACAGTAGAAGAAGCAGGGAAGGGTGGACCAGAGTGCTGATGCCTCTTCAACTACTCTTCTTGCGCCAAGTAACTGTTGGTGGTGTTTTAAGGAAAGAGCGAATTGGATAATGGGATTTGCAAGAAAAGTAGAGAGGTTATATATCCTTAGTGCCAAATCATGGGGTTTGTCTTGTGGGGGTTACCCCTACTTTTATGCATTTGATGTAAATGAAGAAAATTGAAGTTAACATGAACTCTAAACTCGCAGTCTCATTACTTACTTTAGAGCATGACTGCAGTAATAAATTTGTTAATATTATTATTTCCTATAGGAAAAAGCTGTGCGAGTTTAAAGATTCAAGATGATTTTTTGTTCCAAAGGAAGCTAATGTCATTGCGGATTGCTTAGCTTTTATCATTATGATAAAAGATGCTAGCGAATAGTAATTTTTTTGTTCCTCTTTTAGAAATGTTAATTTTGCTAACAGAATACTTATTTTTTTGGTGTAAATATTAAACACCACGGATTATAAAGGCCATATCAGTAAAATAGTAATGGTGAAGCTTCTCCACTTTACCACTACCAAGAGAGGAATAAAATTAGAATAAATAAGTGATAAAGACAACTAATTATGATAACAGTATATCGATAATTAAAACCACCGTTGTTAGACACACATTAGGAGATTGATTTGGGAATGAGAAGGGATCAATGATTGAAGATCAAAACTAAGGTTGAACTTAGGGTTTAAACTAAGGAAGGAATATTTTTAGGGTCTTCTGTATATAGAATGATGGAAAAATGAAGGATATGAACAGATGCACCAATGCATAAGTTGAACTATAATATTTGATTTTCAATTGATATGACTACAATTAAGAATCAAATAAAAGGTTTCCAATTATCCAATTGATATGATGTACAATTGGATAACAAGAAGGATTCGATTATTTAGTTGATGTTAGTCACAATTGAATGAATTGAAGGGATTTATTGAAGAATACAATTCTACATAGATTGATGAGTTTAACAAAATAGAGGACACTTTCTGGACACTTTCTATAAAGGTTCTATAACATTCAATAACCCACTCTTAATTCTATGGAAAACAATAGAATATTTATAAGGAACCCTAACAACTCAAGGCGATTAGGTAATTTAATCTAATTAATAGTTAATAATCTAATAAAAGTCTAATAACAATAAATATAAAAACAATTAAAATAAAATGCATATAATGATCATGGGTAACAAACTTTGGCCATATTTCTAACATTGTAAACATAAGGAAGAATCACAATCAAGGATCATACCCCGACATCACACTTAAGATCATGTCTATACTTAGTTTATGATCCTCTCATTTATCGTTGCTACACCTCTAAGGATTATCCTTAAGTTCATCGCGATAAACCTATTCGGGCCTTTATTTTCTTTGTTAATTTACGTCTTCGGATCTTGATTACATGAGTAGATGACCCCATCACATTTGTTTAGATTAAACACTAACAATCTTAAAATAAATCTGTTCCCAATAGTTGGTGGCAACAAATAATGATGGGAACTAAAAGTTACAGATGATAACTAGTGGTAATAGTAAGCCATTATAGAAAAAGTCAATAGAAAATAATTGAAATGTTTTCATTTTTTTTTTCCTAAAGAGAAAGCCATTTACATTTATTTGTTAGTGGTCACTATTATCATCATCAACCACCATTTATTACTAGAAACCACTAATATTTGTAACTTTTGAAGATTATTATAGTACTAATTAACAATTGTAATGTTTTGATTACTAACAACTATTGAAATAAATATATGTGAAAAGTGGAAAGGCATATATTAAGTAGAATTATTATAGCCTATAAAAAAAATAAACAATGTTAAAATCATTGTTTGAACTTTATATAGAAAAAGTTAAAATTGTTAATATTGCATCTCGTTAAATTTTTTACTTGTAATTATACTATTTGACAAATGATTATTCACAACGCCATCTATAAAAAAAGATAGAGATAATAGTAAAACCTTAATTTGATAAGTAAAGACTTGATTATAACATTTTATATCTTTAAATTTTAAGAAGAGACCATAAATTAAAGTTTAAAATACCATATTAACTAATTTCAAGTATAAGATGTGAAATATAAAGGTAAGATGGTGGTTGTGACAATAAAGAAATAGAAAGAAGTATAAATTTAAATTTTAAGTAAACTTATGGCTCGTTTACTTCATGGAGGAGAATGAAAGGTAATAGACTAGGAATCTTATTAGGAATGGAATAAAGGTATAACACATATTATTTTGTTTAATTAAATGTATAAGCAATTTAAGAATAGATATATAATATAATTTTCATAACTAAATTATCTTCCAGTTCATTTTTTTTTCTCAATTAATCCTAAAGTAATAAATGGTAGTTGGCGGCAGTGGTTGATAATTGTTAATAGTAATAATAATAATAATGGCTATAATGATTGACAGCTGTGGTAGCGATAGTGATGATGGTAGCGATGATGATGGTGATGATGATAATGTCAATATTTGCAATAGTGATAATGACGGTGACAGCGGTGATTGGTAGCGGTAATAATAGTAGTTGCGATAGTTACGGTAATGGTGACGATAATAATAGCAATGGTGGTGGCAGTAGCGATGGTAATAATGGTAGTAGTAGCTATTGGTGGTGATAATAATAGTTGCAGCGACCGTGGTAATGGTAATAATAATAATTATAGTGATAGTAATAAGAAATTGCGAATTTTTAGTTAAATTAAAAAAAAATTATATTTGAAGAAAAAAAAATTGAAGTGAATAATATAATAAAAAATAAGAATGAAATGAAATTTTAATTCATATGCCGTTACAGTTGAAATTCAGTTTCAAGCTGAGAGCAACAATCCTGAAGAAGATACCCATGAATCTGCGGGCCCCACTGCCGAATCTGTCCATAAAAGCCGAGTGGTACGATCACGATTCTCTCATGACCCAAAGTCCAAAACTTAATTCCCATAAGTAACGCCAAAGAGAGAAAAACCCAAATTCTACTTCTTGTTCCCATACTATAAAATTAAAACCACCTAATGCACACACACTCTCTCTCATTCTCCAACACGAATTATCAAATAATCGTTCACGTGTGATGTGATACAGTAATCTCTCATATCCATATCATAATACACACATGAAATTTTTGCTAGAATGGGTGTTATGTTGGGGAGCTCCTAGGACTAGTTGTTCTTCGTCGTCGGAGATGGGGAATCATCCGCTGTATGCGGCGAACGACGACGGGTTGTTTATTCGGCGGAGGAAAAGGGGGATACTCCGTTCGAAATCGGGAACGTCGTCGGGTGAGTGGAAACCGTCGCTTTGTGCGATATCCGAGGAGGGAGTGGTAATGGAGAGAGAAAGAGGACGAGGAGGTGGTGGAGGAAGAGAGAGAAAGGTGGAGAGAGAGCGAGTGGTGACGGTGAAGAAGAAAACCTCACGTGCCCGAGTGCATGGCCATGGATATAGAGACGATTATGGGTACGCAAAAGTTTTTTGTATTTTCTTTCTATAAAATTTAATTTTAAGGCTTCACTCTGGTCATTTTTAGTTTAATTAAAAAAAAAAAACTAAAGCCCAAATGCATGCACTGTACAATAATATATATATATATATTTTTAATAAACGAAAATCCAACTTAATCTATCAAATAGAAAGGAGACCGATTGCGTTTTGGACTCGTTAGAATGGGTACTTGGTTTCTTTTGAAATTAATCATTCGAGAAGTTTAATTTTTCTTTTCGACCGGAATGACTTTGACTCTTAAGTTACTAGTTATAATTAATGGTTATACATAGGGATAAAATTTTATATTTTATATTTTAATATTTTAATTTTAAATTCGTTTATGTTAATATATTAATTTTTTTAAAAAAATAAATTTATATTTTGATTATAAAGACCATTATTATAAAATAATAATATAAATATATTAATTTTTATTTTATTTTCATTTTAATACTCAAATTTTATTTTTTTATTTTATTTTGGTATTTTAATTTTTTAAAATGAAACAGATAAATATTTTTTATAATGGAAGTTATAAGAAAAATATTAATTTATTTTATTTAAAAATATAGAGTATTAAAACTAAAAAATTTAAAATTTAAGTATTAAAATAAAAATAATGAAAAATAAGTACTTTCAGTGGCTTTATACTCTTGTACCGAGAGTGTTACGTTTTCTTTGTCAGACACTAATAATTGATAGTAGGGATGAAGACATCGTTTAATTATATTAATTTAAGTGTGAAAACAAATTTTTTAGATTTTTAAAATATTAGTTTTTCTGTTTTGGTAACTTTGAAAATATCCGTATAATCTCCATAAGTAACCTGCCTTTGCAACGATATCAAGTTTAGTATAGAAATAAATTTCTAATGTAAATATGGAACTCCATATATCTTCGCTTTTACGTTTTCATTTCTTAATTTGTTTTCGCTGCCTACAAGTTTGACATTTTTTATTGCAACTCGGTCCCATAATTATTGACTTTCCTAGGCTGTCCTTTTGAGTTTTTATTTCCAACACCCAACCTCCCCAACCAACCCCAACCCCACACCACCCCCCACAATTTTTTATTTATAATCGCGATTGGTTAGTAATTTAATTAATAGATTTAGGTAAAGTGCCATTGTAGTGGACCAGTGGTTGCACTCTAAATTTTTTTTTTTCTTTTAATTTGTGACATAACATTACATAAATTTTCCTTTTCGATTTTTCGTTGTGAAGATTGAAAGTAATAAAGCATAGAATTAAGTCCTAAACAGCACTAAATGGGCTGGTGCAGCTTTTATTGACCGCAAAATGATCAATCTAATCGTTTGCTCATATAAGAAAACTGTATATTTTAGGAAGTTTATATAGAAACCACTTTGGTTGTTTTTGATTATATTTGTAACATATTTTATTGTGTAGCTTAAAACATATATAGATTTCAGTCGGTAATCCATTAACAAGTCATACGAAAACATATCTAATTTTCTTAAATAAAAAAAGTTAGTGGGTATTACACAAAATTCCCATATAAGTTATTTTTTTTGGCCCCCAAATCAGTGAGGGTCTCTAAGTGGTATTTATTTATTCATTTATTCTTCTTACACGAACGATATCTGTAAGATATCTTTTATGTGTTGGGTTCTATGTATTTCCTCGTTAATAATTGTAGAACTTGATTTCTCATAATGTATTTATATTTTCAGGAGGTCATCTTTTCAAGCAGTGATTCCTGCCTTCTCTCCAACGCCATTCGTGTTTTGATGCTCTTTGTTTGGTCCCGTAGCCGATGAAGTCTTTTATGTTAGTTTATGCATGGACGAAGATTGAAGACAAGTCACTTATTCACGTCTAGGATAAAGAAGGTTCCTATGTACAGCTTCATATATTTTCCATGTCGATTTCATCTACATGGTTGTCTTTTTTTTTTTAAAAAAAAAAATCTTAAAAACAAGTGAGAATCTTCTTGTGATGATGCAATCATCTGAAACTTTACATTGTATCAATAGAAATAATCCATTTTGTTGGTTTTCTTTTTCATGTCTAGGATACACAATGCTTTACATTTTTTTATTTTAATTTTAAATTCGTTTTTTAGTGATTTTGTTGTAGGAAAGACTAAAAAGATGCTTTAAAGTACCATATTTCATGAAGCATTGGTGTGATAACACTTTCTTTAAAAGAAAAAGAAAAAAACGGAAAAAACTAGTGAAAATTGAGAAGGAAAGATCTAACAATTACTTTTGATTTGCGCTTAATTGGAATCGTCCCCTTGTTGGACGATAATTTAGTGAGTAACTATTGGTAACTTCTATCGATTGGATGAGTTATAGTAAAATATGTACATAGAGAGGGTATATTTCGGGAATATAAAAGGAAAAAATACGAATGATCCTAAAAATGGGTTTATCAACTTTAATAATTTATAAATAACATGTAGATATCTAGTGCCCTTAGATAATATTATAATTGGCCTTGGTTGAAGGTGGTCGAGAGCCTTCTAAGAGCATAAAAGATCTGCAAACGAGAATGTGTATAAGTAGAATAGCAAAAGGGTTACTCGATGGAACAATACTTAAGTTTGCAAACCATAGGAGAGAAAAGATGCAGGGAATGCAAGAGAGTAAGAAGGTATGCATATGTGGAAAAATGAAAATGTCTTACTTGTTGGCCTCATCCTCTATTTATAAATAGGAGATGAAGTCAAACCAAAATTAAAAGGTGTGTTTCAGATTTTGCAGAGCATGGTTAGATACAATTAGCATTTAGTGAGTTACCCTTTCTCATAACTATTCCCATTTGGCATAACTAAAGCTTCATGAGTTGGGCCTTTAAGCCATTGGGTCTTCCCAATCGGGACTTAAAAGGCTTAGGTATCTGGAGACTTGGGGACTTTCTTCTAGTGTGGTCGGAATCTATGCTTATGACTCAAGAAAGGTTAGTCAAAGTATCTTCAAACTAAGCCTTATTCCTATAAGGAATTCTCGAGCTAAAGGTGGCTTAGCTTAGAGAAGTAGATCAACTTAAGTCGCAAGATTTTAGCCCAAGCTTTAAACATTTTGATATGGGCTTAAGGACTTATGTCTATAATTGCCCATCGACAAATACTAATCAACATTATTTTATGATTCAAATATTTTCCACAGCACTTTTTCAACACTTATTTTTAAACAATATTCATGTTATATCAAAAGAGCTGAGAGACAAACTAAAAAAATGAGCACTTTGTAAAGAACTCATTTTATGCTTGGTAAGTAACTATTTTGTTTGACTAAACATGTATATTAGGAGATACATCACTATATGTTTATATTTTAATTTTAAAATTTGTCTTTATTGATCTCTTATAAGTAATCAAATGAGTAAGTATTGTTTAAGTTGGGATAAAATGGTCATTTAACCTTCGAAACCTTGATGAAAAGCTCATATGACACGTTTGATACTTAGGAATGAACTAGAAAGAAATTGTAATTTCGGCTTCTATTCTCTTTTTCCATATTTGAAAGTGTATCAAAAAGGTCGAACAACGATTCCATGAAATCAATGATTCTTGTTTAAGTGAGAAATTTAATTCCATTTATGAAAAGGCGAATCATAAGTGAAATCTTATTGATAAAAATTTTTTGGTGCTAAGATCCTAGAGCCCATACCTATATAGCCAAAGCTTGACCTATCTTAGCCTATGTTGGACTTAGTGGAATTTCTAGGCTCTATTTACAATCTCTACGGGTAAGGCTTCAACATTGCACTTGACCTACTGTAGGTAGGGACATCTATTGTGTAGCTTGGTCTTACTTATAGCATTTATGCCTAAGGTTACCGAAGAGCGGGGATTCGACCAGGAAGCTTAGACCATAGACATCCATGGGCACATTGTAGACATATTGACTTGTGGGGACTACTAACATGTTACGTTACCTCTAAGGATCTCGAACCTTGTCTAAACCAAGAAGATTTGCTTTTATATTTAGGTAAGATAAGGATATATTTACTTTCTGAATATATCTCTCATCCTAAACACTATAAATAAGTGGTTTGACCCTAAAGGCAAATTTTTTTTACACTCTTAAGCCTTCTTATTATCACATTTAAATCCTATGTATCACTAATTCAAAAATTAGAGTAATTATGCTGGATAATATTTTTCTGTCCCCTAATAGTGTATTATTTTATAGATAATGGTCAATGATGAAGGTCTAAATCAAGAATCCTCATTAACAAATTTCTCGGGACAACAATTTCCCCCTTATTAATTATTATTAATCAAAATTATTTATTTAACCATAAAACTAATTACAATATTCAATAACTAAGGATATTTTTGATAATTATTGCTAAATGCACATTTAATTACATTCCATTTCATTTCATTCTATAGCATGTCCAATCATAAGAAATGATTTGTCATTTTGATTCTCATTCTCATTTGATTCTATTCCATTCCATTCTATTATGTTCCCTTTTAGATTATTCATGTATACTAAATGTGACATTAGGAAAAATAGTAAATCTCCTCTATAAGCCTTATGTTAATTATTTGCTCTTGCTCCAATTTCTTTTTTCTGTAATCTAAGTTGGGAAATGTTGACTTATATCCATCAATTACATCGTATACGGTAATATTTAAATAAAGTAGAATTGGAAAAGGAAAGGAAAATATAATTTTTACTTTTATTTACATATGATGGGTATTTTGGTATACAGCCCCCATGCCCAAACTGACTAGCTTAATATCTAAGTTAAGCCTAGTCTAGAAGATGACTTAGTCTCATCTCCTAATAGGATATCAAGCCCCTTAGTAAGGGTTCTTTTACTCTTCTCTCACTTACATATGAAGAGATCTTACTCCTTCCAACAATTAGTATCCATCTTGAATGGCTCCTTTGGTTTGGCTACTTCGAGCTTTGATTTAGAGAATTGTACTTTAGGGTCAAAGTTCGAATATTGTCAAATTCATTTTTCGATAGGTTTCTAAGGTTTTTCTTTCTTTCTTTCTTTTTTCTTTTTTATTTTTTATCGTCAAGAGGTTTCTTAAATGAGGGTAATTTTGTATTTTTCAATTGCTATTTATGTTTTATTTGTATTCAATGATAGTGAACTAAGCAAAGTAATTAAGATTAAATGAAAACTAAGTAAACACATAATATTTCTTCTTAGTAAATTACATGCTCATTCCTTTACTTATTAATACCAATTCCCTTCCCTTGTAATTCTATTCGATGAATCTAAAGAGACATTAGGGATTCTATACTCTTTGATTGCTATGTTGCTTAGGCATCAAAGTAGTCGCTTAGGGTAAACTTTGGTACCTTACTAATCGTGTTTTCTTTTACAAAAAGTCTAAAACCAAGGAATCTCTATCGACAAATTGATGGAGCAAAGCTCAATTGTCAACATTAGCATTGTTTGTAGGAATTCATTCCATTCAAAACTAATAATCGCTTTGTGTTTTCAATTGAATTCCTTCTTGAATTTCAAAACTCGTAAACCATTCTTTTTAGATTTGATTATGTAATAGCACGACATCATGATAGTTCATCTTGTTATAATTTGTGCACAATATGCGAAAATATTTTTTTATGTATTTATGGATATTATTTATAAAAGATAAGTATTTATTATATTTTTCTATTGGTATATATTTTATAATAAAGTCTCATAGATAATTAAAGTATGTATGGATTTATAATAAAAGTGTATTATTAGTGAGATTTCATTATATAATATTATCTAAAAGTTATTTGGTTCGGATAAATATCTAGAGGGGACATTGATATTTAGACTAATATGTTGTATATCTAAAGTTATTTTCACTAAACCAAGTGAAAGATATTTAAGTTATACAAGTAGGTGCCTAAAGTTAAGTGGGTACACTAGATACGACTCGTTAACAAAGGACATCACCTATTTAATGTTATTTGTCTCTCTTATATATGAACGAGCCAAAATAATTCTTAAACTTGAGATATTCGTATATCCTATATATGGAATATTGTGTTTTAATGCCATTAAATGTAGTCTTTATTTTGATTGGAAATAATATGGTTATTAGGTATGATATGAAATATATAGAGGATGGTGATGAGTCAAGATAGAATTCGTTATTCTTTTGGATTAGAGAGTCAATATTTAGGACCACATGGTTAAGATAATAATGACTTGTAAGCCCTATGGCTATGGTAAGTATTATTAAGTCTATTTTATATTAAAAACCAAGTAAAATGATTAAACATTGATGATATGTAATAGTTTAATCATGATATCATTTGGCGAAGAGATTTAATTATGCAGTAATTGATTCACAGTGGTTTTCTGTTCATACTTTTTCTATTACATTGGATAACCGATAATTGTTACTAAACGGTTACCTTAGTTTATGTTTATATAGACATTACTTTCATGTATAAAAACCTAGAGGGTTGCATAATGTATTGTAATTAATTGGAACAAATTTTTGATAATTTCTCGATATTTATTTCAGAGCTAGAATATATTGATCCAAAATAATAAATTGGAAGTAATTCATTTTATCATATAATATATATTTGTAATTAAATGCCTTTTAAAGGTTATGTATTTTATTGTTGCCTTTTTTTATGTAAAAGTAAATGGAATTTATTAATTACATGTTTAATTGTTATTGAAATGTTCACGGTAATTGAAAGGATATGAAATTTATTAATTACATATTCAATTGCAATTGAAAATTCCATGGTAATTAAAAAGTTGTCTGCCTTTAATTCATGTTTAATTGTTATGCAATTAAAATGTTATGGTAATTGAAAAGTTTATGAAACGAAAGATCTCTTTCATTAATTTTAGTTAATGTTTAAAAGAGACAAAAGTGGGAGAAAAAGTTTGATGATGAATTTCTATTTAGAGAAACACCAAAAGAACCAAAGAAAAGCTAAGAGAGAGAGAGAGATATAATATTTTGTTTCGTAGTTTTTTTAAATTCTAATCTCAATTATCTAGTAATATAAAAGATTAGAATTTATTCTTGCTAATGTATATATGGATACCATTAGAAAGATTACGTTTGGAGTTCTCGTTGTGAACACATTTTGAAATAATAAATTAGATTCATATTTCAATTGGACTCCATCTCTATAAGAAGACGGTAGTTCTCATAAGGAAAAATATAGTTTTATAAATTTTTATTAACATATATATATTATTGCATATCCCATATAAATCATAGGATAGGTTTTATAGTTTTTTTTTTTTTTTTTACTACGTTCTTTCTGATCCATAAAGCCTAACAGTGGTATTAGAGCAACATATGTAATATGTAAAATATGTGTTGATATTAACCTAGATTTGAGTCCTAGAATAATTGTTATGGTCTTAATGGGATTGATTTATTCATGTTTACGTCATGAATTTGATGTGAAACATTAGATCTTTTGCTTTTGGATAAAAAATATCCATATCTTTTATAAGTGTAAACTGTTGTTTAATATCGATATTATTTTTTGATCCATTAACTAAAATATTCCATAAATAAATTTTTTTATGGGAATTTGGTCATAGTAATCCCAAGTATGTATATATGGATTATAATAATTATTTTGCATCAATTGGTTAATACAGTTTATGTTATTTATATAGCTTTTATTGCTTGTACATGATCATTGGTTTAGGCATAAATGTTTTTGTGTGAATATTTATAGATTTATTAAATGGGGCTTATGTATCCTTCAGACTGGTCGAGTTCAAAAACAGAGTTAATTTCATTTTATTTGGGTATGCATATCCATAGATAAAATGTAAATCGAGTGTATGTAGGTTTGCGAACCTAAATTTAAATTCGATTTGTACCTTGTTTTCTATTTTTTTTTTTAGAAAATTAGTTTTAGTACTAGAAATAGAAGATTAGATGTCCACATTTATTTAAGACATAGAGAAGTCTAAAAGGCTAAAGAGAAGCTGCATCCGAATTAATGGATTTTAGTCCCATGACCTTTTAGTCCCATGATTATTGTATTATTGTTTTATTTATTTTATGTATGCAAGTATTGTTAATGATTGATAATAGTATGCATGATTGGTGAGACATTATGAAATCCCCTGAATATATTAAGTTAAGGTTCAATAATGTTGTCCTCCAGTTATAAATTATAAAATAGTTAGGATTTTATGTGATTCAGTATAGCTCAGTTGTGGGCATACATTAAATAATTGTAATTTTTATAATTTATTACTAGGTTGACTTACATTGAATTGTTGATTTGTTAGCTTAGCTATAGTTAACAATTTAATGGGTAAGTATTGAGTTTTAAAGTTATACTCTAAAAGAGTAGTCTAATAGGAAATCTAAAAGTCGTACAGTTTTCCAATTAGCAAGTTTATTAAGGCTTACCTAAAATAATGTAATATATAGATACAGCTCAGCTGTGTGCATATTAATTTTATTTGAAATTTTGAATCCATTAGAAAACTTTCCAACGGGGTTTTTTTGAATCTAATAAAGGGGGTTATTAGATTTGAGTAAAATAGTGGGAGATAATTTAAAAGTCATTTTATAAAATAAATTCATAAACACTAAACTCTACATCTTTTATAGATCTAAAATGGCAAATAACAAATAGCAACAATAACATTTTGTTGTGATTTATTCTTGATAAAGACAATATCCTCGTTGAACAAAATTTCATTGACTGGTTAAGGAAATTGAAAATTGTCCTTAGGCATGAAAGGAAATTATGTCCTAAAAGAGGAAGAAATTAAAGAATCGAGTGAAGATGCTACCATAGAAGAATACGAACAATATCAGAAATACTTGAAGGACTCAATTGATGTCCAGTGTCTCATGCTATCTGCAATGTCATCTGAATTGTAGAAGTAACATAAGAATATGTTTGCAAGAGAGATGTATGCTCACTTGCAGGAGCTTTTTCAAGAAAGTGCTAAGGTCGAACAATATAATACGTTTTGAGTCCTATTTACCTATAAGATGGTTTAAGGGAGCCAAGTTGGGCCTCATGTACTCAAGAAGATAGGGTACATAGAGAAGCTACAGAGCTTAGGTTCTAAGTTAGATGAAAACTTGGCTATCCATTTGATATTAGCTTCTTTACTAGATTCCTTCTCCTAATTTGTCATAAACTATAACATGAATGGAATGGAGAGGTCTCTAACAAATTTTCTTACCATGTTGAGGACAGTTGAAAATGATTTCAAGTTCAAGTTAAACATACCTCATGAGGTTTTCTTTATTGGTAAGTCAAAAAGGAGAACGGTTAATGGAATTGACAATTTCAAGGGTAAGCAAATAAAGAAAGGTAAGCAATCCAAGCTCAAGAAGGGGCAACAAAAGCCCAATTTAATGAGAAGGAAGTAATATGTTTCCATTGTGGTAAGAAGGGCTATTGGAAGGGGAATTGTATTTAATTCAAGAAAAAGATATCAAGTGAGAATAATACCTCAGGTATCTTTACGATTAGACGTAATCTTTTTGTTTCTGCATGGGTCATAAATATAGGATGTGATTTCACATTTTTATTGACTTATGAGGTTTAAGTGAGAGTAGGAAGTTGTTTAAGGGAGAAATGGACCAACAAATAGCTAATGGAGCGAAAGTTACTACTTTGGTATTAAGAACCTATATAATTTCTTTGCCTATGGACTTGTATTAGAATTACAGAATTGTTATTATGTTTCTAATTTCACCAAAAACATAATTTCAGTATCATGTTTAGATACTAAGGGATTTGTTTTTTAGTTTAAAAATAGAAGTTGTTCATTTTATATGAACGAAATGTTTTATGGTGATGGAACATTAGTTAACGGTCTTTATATTCTTAATACTAGTGAATCTGTTCATTACATTGAGATTAAGAAATAGAAAATGTATTATTCAAATTTAACTTACCTATGGAATTATAGACTTAGCCATGTAAACAAGAAATGCTTAGCTAAACTTCATTTTGAAGGGTGTTTGGATTCATTTCATTTTGAATCCATAAACACTTACGAAGCGTGTTTATAAGGTAAAATGGCTCAAAAACCTTTTACCAAGAAAGGTAAAAGGGCAAAAGAATTATTAGAACTCGTATATAGTAATGTGTATGGCCATTATCAACTTAAGCCAGAGGTGGATTTTCTTATTTTGTGACTTTTATTGATGATTTAAGCAGGTATAGATCTATCTACTTGATGAGGCATAAGTCAGGGATTTTTGAGAAATTTAAAGAATTTAAAAGTAGAGTAGAAAATTAACTTGGCAAGAAGATAAAAACACTTCGTAATGATGGAGGTAGAGAATATCTTAGTTAAGAATTTATTGACTACCTAAAGGAGTGTGGAATAATTTCACAATTCACACCTCCTAGAACACCAAAATGGAATGGTGTTTCGAAGAGGAGGAACCGTACCCTAATGGACATGGTTAGGTCAATGATGATTCATGCGAGTCTTCCTTTAACCTTTTAGGGTTATGCCTTCGAAACAACAACATATACACTAAACCATGTTCTAACTAAGGCAGTAGATAAAACACCATATAAGTTAAGGTTTGGAAGGAAACCCAATTTATTTTATCTTAAAGTTTAGAGTTGTGATGCTTATGTGAAGAGTGGATTCTTTGATAAGCTTGTAGTAAAGTTTATTAAATCGACATTTACAGGATATCTCAAAGAAGCTAAGGGATACTACTTTTATCTTCTAAGTGAGCATAAAGTGTTTCTTGCTTGATATTCTACATTCTTAGAGAAAGTGTTTATCTTTAAAGAAAGTAATGGGAGTAAAGTGGATCTTGAAGAAATTCAAGTTTCTATAAATGAGTTGGAACATGAGCAATTAGGTGTGAAACAAATATCATAAGTACTTGTGGTGCTGCAACTAAAGATTGCTCCTAAAACACAAGAATCACGTAGGTCAACAAGAGTACGTCGAGAACTTGAAAGGTTAAATTTACTTGTAACACATCGAGAAGATGTATTACTCATCAGAAATGATGAACCATTAACATATTAAGAAGCAATTGCTTTACTAGACTTTGAGAAATGGTTAGAAGCCATGAAATCTTAGATGGACTCCATATGCACCAACAAAGTATGGGATTTGGTAGATACATCAGTTGGGGTAAAACCTATAAGTTGCAAATGAGCCTTTAAAAATAAGACTGACATGGATGGGAGTGTAAGTACCTATAAAGCTAGGCTAGTAGCAAAAGATTTCACTCAATGTTGTGTAATTGATTATGATAAAACTTTTTTGCCAATAGCAATGCCTAAGTCCATTCAAATTTTGCTTACAATACCAACTTATAAAGATTATGAGATTTGGCAAATGGATGTTAAAATAACTTTCCTAAATGGGAAGTCAAAGGAAGAAGTGTACATGGTATAACCTCCTAGTTTTATAGCACCTGAGAATGTCAATAAAATCTACAAGTTAAAAAGGTTCATTTATGGATTGAAGTAAGCTTCTTGGAGCTAGAATTTGAGATTCGATGAGGCAATCAAGGAATTTGGTTATCTTAAGAATTCAAAAGAATCTTGTGTTTACAAGAAGGTGAGTGGGAGCACGATTATGTTCTTAATTTTATATATTGCTGATATGCCAAGATATTATTTATAAAGGTAAGTATTTATTGTATTTATATACTTTTCTACTTATATATATTTTACAATAAAGTCCTATAGATAAAAAGTGTATTATCAGTGAAATTTCATTACATTATATTTTTTAAAAGTTATCCTTGGTCAGATAAATATTTGGAAGAGATATAGATATTTAGACTAACACGTTATATAATTAAGGTTATTCTTACTAAACCAAGGAAAAGATATCCAAGTTATATAAGTAAGTGCCCAAAGTTAAGTAAATACACTAGACATGACCCGTTAATAAATGACACCGCATGTTTAATGTCATTAGTCCTTCCTCTATGTAAACGAGTGTAAATAATCCTTAAACTTGAGACCTCCATATATTTTATATATAGAATGTTGTGCTCTAATGTAGTTAAACACAATCTTTATTTGGATTATAAATAATACGATTATTGGATATGGTATGAAATATTAAGAGGATAGTGATAAATCAAGATAGAATTCATCACTCTCTTAGATTAGGGAGTCAATATGTAGGACCACTTAGTTAAGATAATGGTAACTTGTAAATCCGTGGCTATAGCTAGTATTATTGAGTCTATTTTATCTTGAATACTAAGAAAAATGATTAAACGTTAATGACATGACATGCAATGATTTAATTGGAATATTATTTGATGAAGAGATTTAGCTATGCAGTAATTGTTTCATAGTGATTTCTCATTCACTTTTTATATTATGCTAGATAACCAATAACTATTGCTAGGCGGTTATCTTGGTTTATGTTTGTGTAAACATTATATTCATGTATAGAAACCTGAAGGGTTGTACACAATAGTATGATTAGTGAGGATAAAGTTTTGACAAGACTAAAATTTGTTGATATTTATTTCGGAGTTAGAATATATTGATTTGAAATAATAAATTGGAAGCAATTTATTTTATCGTATAGTATATATTTGCGGTTAAATACCTTTTAGAGGTTATATATTTTATTATTGCTTTTTGTATAAAAGTAGATGGAATTTATTAATTTTATGTTTAATTACTATTGAAATATTCATAGCAATTGAAAGGATATGGAATTTATTAATTTCATATTCAATTGCAATTTAAAAGTTTATGGTAATTAAAAGGTTGTGTACCATTAATTTCCTGTTTAATTGTTATGCAATTGAAAAGTTTGTGAAATACTAAAAGAAAAGGTAACAAAGAGAGAGGTATAATAATTTGCTTTCCACTTTTTTTTGTTTTTAAATTCTAATCTCAGTTATTTAGCAATATAAAGGATTATAACTTTTTTCTTTTTTTTTTTTTTTGCTAACGTGTGTGGATACCATCAGAGAGATTATGTTTAAAGTCCTTATAGTAAACATATTTTAAAATAACAAATCGAATTTAAATTTCAATTAAACTAAAAGAAGACGATACTTTTTATCAGGAAAAAGATAAATTTATAATATTTTATTAATATATATATTTTATTAGTTGTCACACATTGATCGTAGAATAAGTTTTTTTTTTTTTTTTCATTCTTTCTGATATAAAACCTTACACACCTTGCATTGATGCTTGGGATTTGAGATGAGAAGGTCAGAAATTCGCTAGAATGTTTCATGGGTCGATAGCCCATGCAGCCAGAAACGAAGAGGAACCAAATCCTCTCAACAGAAAAGGAATCAGATCCTTCTAATAGCTGAAACCCAGGGGAGACTTTGAGATCGTGGGTTTATTTTGGCAAAGTGTGAAAGACTTGACGAAGACAGAACTTGTGTTTTACGATAACCATAATTCATTGTTGTCGGTTGCGTGAAGCCAAATGTAACTATCTTTTTCCTAAATCACGCCCAAGTATGTCAATTTAGAATCAAAGGTGACCAAGCGCACAAGGGAACTCGTCGGTACTCTACAAGCCAACCATGGTAGAAAACCCGACCTTTTCCATGTATATCAAGCTCAGAGCTTGTCACCGCTTCCTGAGCTACGTCCCTCGTAGCCATGCAAGTTCATGCCAAGCCTCCATGCGATCAATGACTCGAGCTCACCAACGTGCGGCTGTTGTGAGTATTTATACATCTTTCAAACATAAGTTCATATATTAACGGGGCTAATGAATGTTATCTCAACACTAATTTGATTATAACCAAACTTGACTGACAACTAACTCGGCTCAAATCGACAAACTCATCACGACCTTTACCCACTCTATCAAAACCAACATGACACACCATGAAATTAAAAGAAAAACGCATTCACACTCCCATTATATGTATACACATGTTAAGCTCTTTACATCTTTTAATCCCATCTCTTAAATTAGCTTGTTATTCCACATTTCATTTCTTCATTTACTATCTTTTGTTACTATTAGCAATGGACTATTCATATACCTTTCTTTATGTGATTACTATTTCTTAAGCGTTACTGTTTACCGTGCAAGGTTCAGTGAATCGGCCATGAAAAGATATATTTTGGGTATTTTGGGATTGAGCGATACACATTTATGGGTGGAAAAGTTAACGATATTAATAAATGTTCTCATTTGTAAATATTGAAAAACGTTGAGAACCAGAGTGGAAAAAATAAATATTGAACACTTTAATTAAAAAGGGATTAAACATTGATAACTAAAAATATACACTTTTCCGAGTTAAAACTGGCAATTGCAGTGATGTCACAAGCTCTTCTGCTACTGGTATGCATCATAAATTAAAAAAAAATTATGTGATATCCTATATTTCCGAACTCGTAGGTTTAACCAATAAAATTGAAACTTTCTAATGATAACATTTCCATCATACTTTATAAGTAACCATTTTAATTTTATTGAAAAAAAAATAAACACATTCAGTAATCATCTGTATTTTCTATCGATCATGCTCAGACTATATAAAATCTGTGAAACAAGCCAAGCAAAATATTTGAATAACAACGCTACAAATTAAAATATTCGCACATTATTCGTCTTTTGAAAAGACATGCATAATTGGTCCAAACTAGCTAAATATGACGTCAATGTCTTTCATACAAATCGACTCACTAACTTGTAACATATGAACTTGTATTGGAACACTATGTATGTATAGAGAACTCATAATGTCTTCGAGTGAATGTGCATTGGTAAACTGATCCTCGTCCTTATACACAAAGCCAGGGACACGTGCAAGATTGATTACTCTCATGAGAATGGTCATATGAAAGGTTGGATGAAGTGCCTCTTTATTGATATCCTTCCAAGTATAAGAAATTAATTTTGAAAGTGTTTCTTTTGCTTCTTCCTCTGTTACATTGTATTCATTCATGTAACATTCCACAGCGGAAGGTACATGTTCTCTTTTCTGTTCAAACTAAGAAAAATAACAAATAAAAACTTACTTATGTTCAGTACTTTACTCGTACCTTTTCCTTTGATATAAAGCACTAGAGTTCATACAATAGATGAAAGTTCAATAATTAATGGATGAAACAATCATTTCTGAGGAAAGGAAAGCTGATGCAAAAAAGAAAACAATAGAAAACGGAAATACGTAATGATCCCAATGTGTTAAGAATTTTGGTACTGGCCTATAAGAAGTCACTTAGATGAGAGGGATCCGATCCCTGTCCAATGAAACTTTTAGTTTAGTATTGCCCTTATGGTTTGGAAGATCTTCAATATACGGTTAGGATACATAATTGATATTTGATAATAATTCTTTAAGCTATATGAGCTTTATTTCATTATTATTGTTCTATGAGGAAAAGTCGATAAATTTTTTTGGAACTTTTCTAATATCTATCATCAATAGGAAATTTTGAAGCGCTTCAAAATTTCCCGTTTCAAATTGGAGAAAAAATAAAAAGGAAAGTTTGAGGTGACATTAAGTTTTTGCCGAACATTCAAAGGTTGGTATTTAGCCCCTCAACAAAATTAAATTGCTGAACTAAATTTTTTTGCTTCTAGGTAGAACCTTTAAAAATATATAGGGCATGATCACCCATGAGCCAATAGGTAACTAATTATACACTTATCTTCATTTGCATTGCCTGATTCTGTAAATCCTGTAAATTTAACGTTTTAGGTAACGAATCAATTTAAATATTATAAATAATTACTCGAATTTAATAGAGTCAATAAGTTTAAAACTAATTAAAATTTTAAATTCGAATATAATATAAAGGATAAATACCATAAAATTTTATTCAAAACCTAAATTGCATACAAAAAACTATAAATTCAATATACGTACAAATACCTGAAATCGAATCCAAACTTAAGGAAAACCCTAAAACTATAATTTTAAATTTATAAAACGAATAAATATAACTTAATTGTAGTATAATCGTACTCGATTGTAATTATTGACTAATATATGTAATCGTATATAAATCTTACCAAAAACGTTGAAGTAACTCATAAATATTATAAATGTAACGGGTATCAATTAAATTAATAAATTTTTATAAAATCTTAAAATTAATTTATAAATACTAAATTTATGATTTTTATGTTTGGAAAAATTAAATATATTTATTTTTATTTTCCTTTTTCATTCCTTTTCTTTCTTTTTCTTTTCTTCTTTATTTCTTCTTCCTATTTTTCTCCCTTACTCCACATAGATCTCCTTAGATTTCTAATAACCCATGTGTTTCAATTACAATTTAGAAGTGTCAATAGTTTATGGAAGAAAGGACAATGTAATAAAGCATATGTCTTATCTAAATTAATGAAAAGATTAAGTTAGATTGTTTTTCCTTCTTTTTCTTTTGTTTTTAACCTTCTTGTTACTATATGCTTACATATGGAAACTTGGAAAACAGAAAAAAGAAAAAAAGAAAGAAAAATATTAACACACACAAACTTAGCAAACTCTAAGAAGAAGAAGAAGAAAAAAAAAAAAGAAACTAAGGGGATTTCAATCATTTAATTTACTAAAGAAATTAGATAAGTTATTTATTTTATTTGTATACACACACACATACATATTCTATAACATGTGTATTTATATTGAGTATTTATTTTAATTATTTACATGCATGTATGCATGGATATATATGTGTATTATACATAATATATTTATTATATGGGTATATATGTATGCGTGGGAGTATATATATGAATATATTACTTAAGTATGTATGTATATGTACACTTGACTATGTATATCTATATGTATATGTACATAGTATTTTTTTAAGATATACTATGTATGTGTAAATGGGTATATACATGTGTTTATGTACATAGTATTTATTTTTAGTATATAATGTATAAATATAAATATACGTATATGATTTATATACATGTATTATGTATTTTGGTATTTATGTACATATGTATGTATTTAGTATTTTCTTTAGGTATGTGTATATACATAATTGTAGGCGTGAATATGTATATGTATATATATATACTTAGTATTTTAATTTTATGTTATTTATATGTATATTTGTATAATAGGTACATATATGTATATAGATACTTAGTATTTTTATTTTATAATTTTTTTTACGCATATGTATATAAATGCCGGACGTGATATTTAGATATATATATATATGTATGTACATTATTATTTGTAATTCATATATAATATATATATATAATACAACCGTATATGTACATATGCATATAAAGTACAAATACATATATATTATACTCATACATACAATATATAAAATATAATTAAGATTAAGCTAATTTAATACATAAGTATAGTATACATATATGAATAGTATCGTATGTGTAGAAATATGAGTATATATATAATATACTATAATATTAATTTAATAAATAAAGTAATTTAGTAATTATATATAAATATTTAAGTGTACCGTAACTTAGGAGGAAGTTTAACAAATAATTAATTTAGAAAATTTAATAAAATGTAGTAATAAGTATTAATGTACAATTATACCACAAAATATAAGGAATAAGAAAATAAAAGAAAATATGAAAAATTCATAAGTGTAATACGTGGCACTCCCACATGTTGCTATGTCATCACTTAAGAATAAATTAAGTAATTTTCGTAATTAATAATGATAATAAAATAATTAATTAATTAAAAAAATAATAAAGTAGAAAAAAATTTGAATTAATAAATCTTAAATCTAAAAAAATTAAATAAGTAATTATACTAAAATAGATCTAAAATAAGAAAATTACAAATTATACAATTCAAATAATTATTCAATCATGATTATAATAGGAAAAGTTTAAATTGATATATTATAACTATTTAAGTCAAAATAATAAAATTTTTAATATTTTTATATCACAATTAAAATTACGGATTACAAAGTTTAAAATGGATTCCACTATAAGAAAGTACACTAAAAAACGATTGAATGGAACTAAATCGAAAAAATTCATAAGAATCCAAACTAAATTGAAAAAGTTATATGCGATTGAAAATTTAAGATAATTTGAGTGAGAGATTTAAGTTAAACTATATTTATACTATACTTAAAGTATAGTGAAAAGCTATACAAATAATAATAAATATTTAGTTAACTAGGGAAACCTAGTTTTTCAAAATACTTATAAGCTTTTTTATCTTTTCGGTAATCGATTATCAAGCCATGAAATTCTCAAAGGTTGGGAAAGTGACCATGTTATTTGTGTGCCACTGAAGGACTTAATTAAGATGTATATAAACTGTCATATAAGTCCTTCAGTGGCGTTAATATGATATTTTTAAATTTGTTCTTTCACCGAATGACACCTACTTGGCATATGACGTAAAAATGATTTTCTTGTTACTAATAATAAATGTTGTAGATTTTTTTTTAAATAAAAGCATCTAGAGAATAAATTAAAACGGTGAAAAAAAAAATAAATGCTATCTCCTAACATGGTAGGAAAAAATTAAAATCTAAAAGAGAAACGGTTTAATAGGTAATACATATTATGTATTATATATATGATATATAAATATTAATAAAATATTGATATATATAACGTATATAAATCATGTATGATAATTAATTTAAAAATTATTTATTTTATTATAATTTATATTAATATTTTATTATTATTTACATGTTATGTTTTGTATATATAATAGGTAAGGTTTAATATATATTCAATCTTTTTCCACCTGTGGATGGGTTCGACAATGCCCTTTCTGAGGGAAGGGCACCACACTCCGGTCTTCATGGAAGCTGTGCAATCGTAGGGTATTAGACCCACATATGTCGGTGGCCCATTTCATTGTGTTTATCTATTTTATCATGTGTTCAATTGGTCTGTAATCAATATCTCAGTCGCTATTTTTCAATTTTTGTTATAGGTTCAAGAAGATTGTAGTCTTGAGTAGATGATTCATTTCCGAAGCTATTTTTGAAATACTTTATACATGTTATATCTAGTTCATTAATGTATAAGTGTAACTTTGTAAGTACTATCATTTAGTTGAATAAGTCTTTCAATTATTTGGCCATCCAAATATAGAAAAAGGCTGGCCTCTCGGTTAAAGGAAATTTTAAAATCATAGCAAACCATCTATCTATGCAGACTTAATTAATGTACTTTACAAGCCTTTTTTTTTTCTTTTTCATTTATACATATATGTATAAGTAACTTATAGTAATAATGAGTCATTTACTATGTACTGTGTAAATTAATTGAATCGCTAATTACAAGGGACGGCATATTTCCTGTACAAACAGTGTGGCCAGGTGATCTTCATAATAAAAGAGACATCTTAAATACGTATGTATTTATATATATATATATACACACACATATATATATATAAGTATACTGCTATTGTATTAGATTATGACATAGTCCTTCACATGAGAGGCTATAATTGTGATATAAATTGAGTGTTTAACTTTTAAGACGGATTTGGAGACAAGTAATAAAGTATTGACTTAAAAATATGGACATGTTGTAATTGATAAGGTCTATTAACCATATCTCATCATGCTTGTTAAGTAATAACAAAAATTAAACCTCCCAACAATTCAGTTGTAGTCTTTGAAAGCCAAGCTAGCAAGTGATAAAATAATAAAAAATGCAAACCTCAAGATTACGAAACGAAAACATCAAATAAGCATCGTAATACCTATAAGTACACTCCTTAAATTATTAGTTGAAAATGACTAAACATATTTAATCTCTCAAGATAAGAGTTCACGTCATATAACTTTTAAAGATATGTAAATAATTATGTAATCAGTATTGAAACCCCAAATTATTATAGTTTTTAGGGTTTTAATGATGAATTTTAGTGTATTTTTATATATTTTAAAATTACTGTATGATAAAGTTACACTAGAGAGTCAAGCGGTTTTGCTTGCCCTTGTTTAGTGAGTGTATTTACAAGTTGCCATATAAACTTAAATAAAGAAGAAGAAAAAATTACTTACGACAAGAAACTTTATAACCTTCTTGACGTAACAATCGAAAGAGAAGAGCAACCGTATATAGATCACCATCAATGTCTCCACCGGAGACTTCAAAGTAGAACTTATGAATTTGTCCTAATGCGTGTGCAGTTTCACTTTTAAAAAGGTAGCTGATACCTAGGCGTTGCACTTGATCAATCAAATCAGGCGTTCGTGAAGGCTTGTCTGCATCAAAAGTTATCATCCTTCTCACTTCTTCCCTCAATTCACTAATTTTCTCGTGTATCATGTCATGTCATGAACATCCTACACGTAAATAATAGAATCAGTCATAACTTAGATCAACGTGTTAAACGATACGTACACTTAAAAACATTTTTTTTTATAAAGAAAAACCATATATTACAATTTTTTGAGAATAATAAAATAAAAAATAATTTATTTTATTAGAAAACTAATGTTAATTCTATGAGATTATAATAATTTTGATATTCTTAGAAATAGTTTTGCAAGGTAAAATGGAAAAATGTAGATTGTACATCCAAAACACATTTTTATGATTTGCACCAATGTTATGAATAAAATCGTTGTTTCTGTTTTCCTTTTTTACTCACAATTTTTGAGCTGCTTTATCTATGGGTAATTAAAGAGTTGTTTAAAATGTCACGTCAATATTATAAGTAATTCTCTCCCTAAGTAACGAGATATTTAGTAATTTTTGAAAATATGTGTGAGGTCCATGCAATTTTTTAAAACATTTGTTAGACATTGAACACACACAAAAAATAAAAAATAAAAAATAATAATAAATAAATAAATAGAAGAAGAAGGAAGGGAATTACCCGTGCTTGTTTGAACACCCTTGAAAACTCCAGGCAACTTGGGGAGCTTAAGCTTTATTAAGGGATGAAGAGTGTTAGGTATGGGAATTTGTAGCTAGCACCCATGATAAAGTTTGCTTTATTATTATTACTATTATTAAATAATAACCAAGATTGCAGCTTAATAGAGAATGTTGATGAGTTTATCGTAGTATGTTTAAGAATTAAGAAATCCACCATCAGCCGGGTAAAATTTTTCTGTTTTTTTTTTTTTTCTTTTTTAATATGTAGTTTGGAGAACAATGGTCCACATATATCATATTAACTATATGGTGTTTACTTCATAACGAACAAGCGAGAGACCGTCTATGTGGAGATTGAGAACAATAATGTGCGGCTAGCGTTTTGTTCTGTCTTGCCCATATTTATGTCATGTAATTTGTGTCGGCATTTGACCCATATAATTTCTTTCCTTTTTTTTATTATTATTATTATCTTGTTGTAAGAAACAAATTACTATAGTGGTCTATTATGGAGAGCAAAGAAAAACATAACATAAAAATACCCAACCATGTGTATTGAAAAGAAATACTAGGGTCCTACTTGGGGTATTTAGATGTCATGTCAATATTTAAGGCACTCTTACTTAAACATTTATTTACTTTATTCCTAGGTGATCTTGAAAGTTCCCTAATAATTCTTTACATTTTTTATGACACCCGAACACAAAGGAAAGAAAAAGAAAATTGAGCGTTTTGCATCGATAGGAATAAAAAAGAAAAAAAAAAAGAAAGAAAGAAAGTGAGAAAAGATGTTTGACAAGTTGATGTGAACATAATACATTAAGTAGTCTTTCCGGTTACACTTGAAACGGATGTTAATTTTGATCCAAGATAAATTTTTCTTATTATTATATATTTGTAAAGACTGATTTTCAAGCACTTTAAAGTCTATTACTGAAAGTTTTATTTTGAGGTGATATTTTAAAGATGATTTGGATATTCTTTTAGATATAGATAGCTTCTTTACATTTTCTTTACAAACAGATAATAAAAAATTAATAGAATTTCAATTTCCTTCCTCGCATTCCCTACATCACAAGTCAAACTTTTAACTAAGAAAAAAGAATTGAAGGTTCAAAATCTCAGTAGAGGACCGAACATTGTGAAAGAACTCATAGTTTGCACAAGGATCCCACGAAGTGGGTCCTTCATCCTTGAAAAGTTAGTTAAGGACCCAATGTTGAAGTTACACAAACATTAAGGTTGAGTCATAGAAGAGAAATAAAAATTTGAGTAAAATCTAATTACAAATGGTTGGAGTAATTACAAACATAGACCTGGACCAGATTGGTTGGCTAATCGGGCCCAACGATTCAACAGGTTCAGTCACAAGACTAGATGACCATAGAATGGTTAATGGTGCCACGTCATCAAACCGGCTGATACAACCAGGTTTTAGAAGGAACCAGTTGGTTTCACGGTCCATAATGCAAATATTTCTAGTAATCTAATACCAGCTCATAAACCCAATCGCCTACGGGGGCTCTTATTGATGGGCATCCTAGAGTAATAGCGATATGGAGAGAGCAAGGTTTTAATTTTCTTCAAATTTTTGATGTCGGACAATAAAGGCTGAAAGCAATATCAATTCATCCATATAAAGTAACAACTTAGGTTGATTAGAGATGTTTAATGGCTCTTTTGTGTTTTTTTTACCCGGTCGGGCCAATTTTTAAATCCAATGCTAAATTTCATTTAAAATAATAGTAAATTATTCGTATTTTATTGTGACCAAATCATAACTTTTATACATAAGCAAGTTTCACTTCTTGTCTTGTTTATAGTTATAGTCATTTCACAGGTGTTACTTATTATCAAATAATGAGAACAAAGAAATTTTATAATTTTATCAAAATTACAAATAATAATATTTAATATGCGTCTGTGACAGCAAAGAAAGACACCATGTGTTTTCATTGATCCATAGGTCACTATTACTAAGTTGCTCCTCCGTCTGTGGCAGGTTAGGTCTACTTGATCCATCTCGTTGTTGAAATAGAAGTTATAAGCAAGACTAAAGGTGAAAATATATAAATAAATAGATCTAGTTGCATTAGCAATAGTGCATCATTAATAAATTTCTAACAAATAAGTACATGGGATTGAGCCACAGATGCAGAACTATGTAATTAGTGGAGCCAGACTTACATTATATAAGTCAATGATAGAACCACCGGAAAATAATTTTTTTTCGTGCATCTTATATATACAAAAAGAGCAACATGCTATAAATATAAGTATTCTACACATACACACACTTATATACGTCATCTTCGATTTCTTTAGTGAAGATCATTTCGGATTCTTTTAATAAATATTAATGATTAATTTTTTTTTAGCTTAGAGGATCGAGTTTCTATTAGCGCTCGTAGGTCCATTACCATGTAGAGCGATTTTTCTATGTAAGGGCTATATTTGTCCTCTCAGAGTCATCCGATAAAATATAAGTGCCATGTTTCTTTATATGTTGAATGACTATAGAAGATGTATTGAGAAAAGGATATAACCAAATCAAGTGAACAAAGCGGAAGTTAGAAGCCTTGCCAATCCATGTTAGATGCTACTGCACGAGTAATTTGCTGTTAATCTATCGTCTGAAGTTCGTGATCTACTCACCGTTATATCATCGTATACTCGCAAAAGTAATCAACGCACCCGGCCCAAATGGTGGGAGGAAATATGATTACCCTGTTGGGACATAGCTAGCATAACTGTCGTTATTTACTATGCTTATTGAGATAAAACTGAAAATTTTGTTGCGTTGACAATGAAATTATGGTGATGGTATAACTATTAATGAGTAATAAACAGTTAATATATTAGGAAAATTTATTTAATCAATGTCAATCTCTATTTTTTAATATCTTAGTAGTACAGTTTCACTTAACATTTACTTCGGTTCGACTTGAGAAAAGTTAATTCAAGTATGTAAGTTACTCAAGTAGAATTGGGCTTGATAGTTACATGAGTTCGACTTGAGAAAAGTCACTTTGAGCTCAAGCTCGAGTTACTTGAGTAATATACCAAGTTGAATTTAAACTTTATAATATTTAACTTAACCGGCTCAAGAGTTTAATTGAGCTCAAGTCGAGTATAAATATTAATTGAGTTAGAGTTGAGTTTATATATTACTGATACTACATTTAGTAATTTTTGTCTTAGATAAATTTAGTTTAAATGAGTTTAATCGAATCAAGTTCAAGTTTATTGAGTACTACTTTGAGTCAATTTTATTGCTCGAGCTTTAAATTTTTTAATTAAGTTTGAGCTTGAATTCAATACTTTTTCATCTGAACTTAGACTTGTTATGACCTAACCTTACTCGCTTTTTAACTCCATCTGTGTGTAACGCAATTCTTCTACACAACTATCAGAGTATATTATGTAAGCTCACATAATTAAGTTTAGGACAATAGAGTCTAGATTTAGGAGTTTTAGGGAAATTTATTCAATTGAGCTTAAACTTTAAGACTAGAATAAAAAAGTTAATCAAGATATTATAGTGAAATTATATTTTAGAAATAATGATCCAAAATCCTAATTTTGCCCTTAAAAATAGGAATATTCAATATAGTACTAAAATATTCGGAACTCCTAAAATCGAATTCAAATTATAATGAGAACTTAGAAATAAGTTAATTGAGCTTAAAATAAGATAATATAGTATAATTTACTATAAAAAAATACACGTAATTTTATGAGTATATTCAGTATAAATAATAATTATATCCGTAAATTATCCATAAATTACGTAATTATATATATTGTGTTGAATTCATGAAATTAACTTTAGAACATATCCTAAAAATAAAAAATATGTTAGAATTTAATTATATGAGTATAGTTATATATTACATGTGATATATATACAATAAATATATACTCGTATATTAAGTAAATAATTAAGTATTAATAAAATATACTCAAAATACCTAAATAATTACAAAATCTTATCCAAAAAGCCTTCCAATTGTTGATTCAAGCCTGGAAACTACTAAAAATCATCAAAGCTGGACAATTGTTGAATTAAAAGGTTAAATCTATAAGCAAATGATACCTCCTACTTGCAATTAATAGAGGAATATGAAAGAAAAAAATAAATCAAGGAAAAAGAAACCGACCTAAACCACTATAAATCTGTTGAATAATATCATTTTACATCTTTTGAAACTAGAAACAATAGAAAGAAAAAATAGAAAAAAAATCATAGAAAATGAAAAGAAATTAAGAAAAACAGGAGAAAAATTTGTGCTAGAGTAGAACTATAACCTAAAGTGATTTTGCTATGGAGCTCGACCAGACACCACCAGTCATTGCCGTGCCTAGTTCCTCCGACAACCACTTAATCGCTGCTGACCACCGGAGTACCCAAGAACACGAAGGTCAATTTCCTACCCTGTTTTTTAATAATTTTTTAAAATTAGTAAATCTACTTAGAAAATTAAGAAAAAAATTGTTCTTAGGTTATTTTAAACATGCCTCATGTGATATTTTTATTTTTGAAAAATTTATAATATTTAATATACTTTCTTAAGAAATCTATTATTCACCCAAATTTAGATTTGTAAAATAAATGTTGTTTCTAGTTAAAAATTTTTGTGTGGGATGTTTATAATATATAGATAATTGCTATGTAGCCCGAATTTTTCTTTGAACATTTTAAATATTTATTGCATTTTTAGGCTCGAAAATAGGCTGAAATTATGAATTTAATAGGAAATTATGAAATTAATTGATGAAATGGACATGTACTGATTTATAATAAATAATAATAGTATTGAGTCAGATTGAAATTAATTTGGTGTAAAAAGAATTATAATTAAGTAATTTATAATAATTTAGGGATAAAATCATCAATACAAATATATAGGTGATAGGTTGGAAGCTTGAAACCAAGTGATAACTGAATTCCTTATATTTTTAGGAGTCTATAGAAATTTTTAGAAAATTATTTGGTAACCTAAACTGTTTATTACAAATTTACTAAGTAAAATAGCTTAATTTATAAGTCGGAATGTATTTGTAATATTAATAAGCTAAAATGAATTAAATAGTTAAATAAAAACTATATTTAGGATTGTTGATCAGATTGGATTAAATGAATATTTTTATTATATTTATTAATATTTTTTGATTGAGATACATTTTAGGTATATTAGAAATGGATAATACTTATATTATAACAACATATGGACAAATTAGATAAAAGACAATTTAATAACGTAAATTACGTATAATACGATCATATTTATATAATTATGTATAACTATATTAAAAACTCAAATTACCTGTTAAAAATCATATTTAGAAATAGGACTCATAAAACGTGTTGTTAGGTCTATACAAACCTAACGACACTAATTTTGTTAAAATCGGATAACCTTAAATAATTTAACCTATAACTTTATCACATTAAAAAATGTACATATTTCGGTAACTTTACCAGAATTAAAATGTGAATTAATAAATTAAAAGTACATTTCGATACGATCGAAACGATATATAATACGTAATAGTATATATGATGTATAGTATCAACAATTAATAACTTAATTCCATATATAGTGATAATATGACTATATATTATGGAAATAATAATATATATATATAAATATAACCATTTTAGATTAAACCATAATATTTTCGCAATAATTACGAAAACTGAATCTGGGTATTTTGTGTAATTAGGACCTTTCAATACAAAGATGGTTGACGATTTGAGTCAGTAATAGTGAATGTCTAAACAAGTAAGTTGGGATTGTGGCTTTACTGGTTGTTTTGATACTATTTAAAGTATTTGGAGACCCGAGAGTATTTCTAGTTGTGTTTGTAGTTAGATAATTGTACACATGCTATGTGTATGGATGATACTCGGTTATGACAGGAGTTTAACTCCTTGGTGTGCTGTTTTGTATGTTTGCATGGATGCTGTATTGTGTGAACCTGTTGGTCACCCTTGATTAAAACTAACATTTATGCAACTAAAATGAAACTGGACACACATAACACTCATCAGGGGAAATGATTAAGAGTATTAGGCCAAATACTGACTTCCTTCAATGAGGATAGTTGAAATGGTCATTTTCTTATCCTTAATCGAACTAAGTGACAAGTAAGGAGGTCGCGGCAAGGTTGGGGGCCGTAGTTTGAAGGCGGTCATGGGAGGATGGTGTTTTCCATTACATAAGGTTAGGTTTGGTCTGACTTAAATCGCGATGAAACTCCTCAATTCGGGTTAGAACGGATGTAATTTCTTTAACCTCATATTGGACTGGATAATATTGTGCGATGTTTCATTTGAGTGATTGCATTGCATTTCATCATAATTATTAACCTTATTTGTGATTATGTAGTACTCTTCTGACTCTGTCCCTCTTACTGAGCTAGTTGTGCTCACATCCCTATAGACTCTTTTGCAGGTGTTGAGTAAGGATAGAATGTTCAGATACCACAGTTCCTAGGTTAATGTGCTGCTGTTTAGGAAAGTGAGGATCGATGAATCAACTGAACCTGGGCTTTTGAATTTGTCTTTGAGTTTTTGAGGAAACTAATTAGGAATTCCCTAGGAGCCCACTAGTTTCCTAACTTATTATATATATAGACTATAAAACCTGTGGTTTTTAATAAACTCTGATTGTAAACTTTACCTTTGGACGTAAAACATTTGTATAAATACTATTGTGATACTAAAGAACAGGATTGTATAGAATAAGTATTTTGTAAAAGCTCTACCACAGGTTTGGTTATTAACCAGTGTCAGAATAGACGTTTCAAGCTGGTTGAATTGTGTACCTTGTGTGAATTGTATCTACGATACCAGCTGTAAGGTCAGCTTCTATCTTAGATTAGTTTATACGGTGGGACTATTATAACTCTTCCTGTTTGGAGCATGACATATTATATTTAAACCTGGGCATCGGTTTGGCCCGACTTAAAACCGGTTTTGAATCACCGATTCATAGGCCAAGGTCATGTTGAACCATAACCGATCCGTGAGTCGGCGGTTCAGGGCGATTCATGTGGCCTATTGGTTTATGGACCTTGAATCGTTTTTTTTTTTCGTATCCCCTCTGCTAAGTCTTTACATTATTTTTTTTCCTTTTAACCTTATCGATCCTTTAACTATTTTTTTTTTCTTCAATCCTTCCATAAAATATACATTAAAAAACGGAAGGAAAATAAAATAGGAAAAAGTCTTTTACAATATAAATATGTAATGTCCAAATCTAATCGAATAGAATGGAGTAGTTAGAAGGAAAATATTTTTAATAGTATTTTACGATTGCCTATAAGGTGTCTACATATCCGCTAATCGGAATTAGACAACCGTAGTTCGGTTTGGATTCTTAGAAAACGTTTAGTTTAAAGCATCAAAGTGTACGTAACTATCCAAGTTAAATTTTTTGAATGAAAATAATTTCAGTCGGCCATAATTTGGAAAAACCTAATGCTATATCAGAACTTTTGGGAAAACTATGCCATTTAGTTTTTTTTGGACAATTAGAAGAAAAGATTTTTCTACGTAATAAAACATTTTCGTAAAGGATTAAAAGAAAACTTACTATATATTATCTTGAGGTAATTATTCTTGTTCGTAAGTAGGACTATAACATGTAGATGAGCTTAGGCTTTCATCAGATCAGTTCCAATCATTGAAGTAATCGTCCTCCTTGCTTAATATCTCGTATGATTCTTGTCGTATACAATTTGCCTTGTACTAATCTTTTATGCAAGCATTTACCTCAATACTAATAACAGATAGGGAGGCTTGACATTCATCGACGATCAAGCCTATTATACTAAATGCTTGCTTAACATGGACCGTTCAAGCCAGAGCAAAGAGTATTTCATAAGCGATGCGAGATAGCAGTGTGTAGTCCTTTTTATGCCTCTGCTACTATTCTAAAATATCAAAGTCTTTGATGGAGATATTTTTCAAAAACTCGAAATTTATATTAATGTAGTGTTTCATCTAAGGCATTAAGCCACTAGACCATTGCTGTTTCACCTTAAAGCGGTAGGGTCATAACAGTTTCGCTGTATAAATCATTCTAAAATAGAAGCTGACTATATAACTGCCATCTTAAACCTGATTTATATAAGGCATTCACAACTAACCCGCTTTAAAATAAACAGTTTATAAATTAAATAATTTGTTTACTTATGAATTTAAGAAAAATAAATATTCACATTAAATTAATTTAAGTGTATTTATAAGATCTAGTAATCTAATCACAATCTAATTAAGTAATTTATAAACTAACGCTAAAAGCTTTAAAATAAATCTATGCTTATATCCTCACTCCTCAAGATCCTATAGTTGTTAGCATCAAGGTGATTATAGGTCGCTTCATCGCTAGCATCTGCAACAACGGCTACAGGGATGTGAGCAACCATAACTTAGTAAGTTAGGATGGAGACTTACAACTATACTACAAATACAAACACGATTATCAACCAAACCATTTGGTGCAATGTATGTTCAAATAAATGCTATTGCACTACGTTATCCGGCTCGTCATAAAATTAGAGAAATTACACCTGCTTTAATATGGGTTGAGGAGTTGTTGTTAATGTAGCAACTCACGACTAAATGAAGGCTTGTACAATGGAGACACTGCTCCTCATACGACTATTTTTGAACCATTGACTTCACCCTTACCAAGACCTCCTCACCTGTCACTTATTTCGATTAAGGATGAAGAAGGGACCAATTCTACTATCTAGCTCTATCCCTTTCGAAGGGGTTAGTATTTAGCTAGAGAATCCTAGGTTTTCCTTAACGAGTTGCTATGCAGGTTCAATTTATAATTACAAGTAATATATTTGTTAAGCCTAGTTTAAGGTGATCAATAATTGCATATACCTCATACAATATAAGCCAAGCAGCAAATCAAAATCATATCATCATCTCAGAATAAGCACAATCAAGTACGATTTCAAGCCCCTATAATACAACACTGTATAAATCCCAATTTACCTCAACTTTTCGCTTGCTCACTCGAGGTGGGACTTGTTCAGTTAATCGCCAATGATCCTTATAATACCAACGTTTTTTCAATTTTTATATAATTGTTATAAATTAGTTTTTATCTTATAACACTTATTATTATCTTTGGTTTAGGGTTTAATATGTCTAATTATTTAGGTTATCAAAATCTTTTACAATTATTTTAGATTTGAGGTTAGGTTTGAGTTTAGTTTCCATATCAATTTCTAAATTAGGTTTTAGTTTAGTTTCTAGATACAATTTTATACACAAACCCTAGAAATTTGTTTCAACCTATAATGTGAAATTAATTATATTATTTTCAAATATCCTAAATATCATAATTACCCATAGTCAGCATTTAATCTACCCGATACACTTAAATCCTTATTAGTGTATCGAATTTACTCTCGATATGAGAAATTGTTACATTCTTCATATAGTTACCTAAATTTAAGTTTTCCATTAGATTCATTATATATTTGTATTATTTATATAATATCAGCTTTTATTCCAATATTTTCTATTTATTATATTTCCAATAATTGCATATTATGTATTATCACCTATTACGTACATAATATACATATAATATTTCTATCACTCTAATTACCATCTGCCAATATCAATTAACATTTCAAAATGTTTAAATTCATCCCAAATCATATATTACACCTAATAACTCTAATTTATAAAATTAACTTCAAACTTACTATTTTTCTTTATTACTTATTTACTACATAATTACCCTAATAATTACATCTAATATCCTAAATGCTACAAGTATCATACTTCATCAGATTTCAATGTCCTAAAATATATAATTATTCACTAAATCAGTAATTAACAAAAAACAACATATTTTATGCATCATTTGAAGGCCTAAAAATTATCTAAAAATTTTGAAAATTCATTTTTGAAAAAGGGCTTCGTGGCATTGTTTTACATTACCCTAGTAGTTTATAGAAAAATTTTGAGCTCTAAACTATACTTTTAAGCCTATTTATATCTAATTCTAAACATGTTTGGTTTTGTTCGATTTCTTAAATACCCTATATTTACAGACACAATTAAACTTAATCATTATTTTTCCTTAAATCTACATATAATAAAATATCATAAAATTAAATTTCATAATTTTCCAGGAAAAATTAGTAATTTTAATAAATTTTACAAAATCAGGTTGGAATTAGACTCAATTAGCCATTGGGATTTCAGCCACCAGCGATGGCCCTAGGGGTGTCGACCAAGTTGGGCGGCGGTGGTGGAGTGGTGTGGTGGCGGCCATTCGTTTCCAAGTATTTGTCAAATGTGGGTTTCCTTCTAAAGCTTTAATTGCACACATTTTTTGTAAAAACTTAAATTCCTCTCAATTTCGCCTCTCTCTAATTTCCTACAATTCCAAACATTCAAAATGAGCTTCTGAAAAATTTGGGATATTTATAGAGGTCTTGGAGAATTATTGTACATTAAATTGATTTGACAATTGCCTTATCTTCTTTCAATTTGCCTTTTTTATTATTCTAATTTGATTGGCTAAATTTTTTCTTCTTTTCACCAACTATCATGACCTAAATCTAGATCATTCCTTATCTTTTCTGATTTTTCTTTATTTTTCCCTAATTAATTATGAATTTTATTTAATTATTTAGCATTATTTTAGTATATTTTAAGTATTTACGCGTATTTCTATCTACATGTAAATTCATATATAATAAAAATAAATATTCTTAAATAAATATTATTTAGGCTCTATGATTTTTAGTATATATATAATTTATCTTTAGCGATTTGTTAGTTATCAGAATGTATTTTACGTATTTTTTTATAAATAACAAGTAATATACTTAAAATTTAGAAATTTTATTTCTCAAATTCAAACTTATGGGATCATTTTTATTAATATTTCTAACTTTATTCAATAATTTAGGCTCGATTGGATCCTTTAGCCAATTGCCTTAAATTGTATGAGCCAAACTTCGAGTAGCTAATTGTGAGTCTTACAGTTGCCTCTTCAATTTTTGTACTAGTAATTATTTATCCATAAAAGAGTAATGTTGCTCCTTGGTAGGTGGTGAATGAAAGATCGATGATTGGCGACTGGCCACCGTACTAACTTTGATAGCAGTTGAGCATCTCGTCTGTGTTGGTCATCGTTGTCGATATTGCTTATTGTGCTTCTAAGCTGTACACATCTTGAGAATCCGTTAGATCTTGAATGTAATCATAATAAGTTTTCAAATTCATTAGTAATAATTTTGTTTTATAACGAGAGTCTAGAATAATTATTACGAGATAAATATGAGGAATTTCTTATAATAAGTTACCACTTTAACGTCATATCGTATATACATGTGTTTAGGTTTGAGTCCTCACAAGCCTGAACTAGCATGCTAAGTATATTGATGGTTGACATAACAAACAAGTAAACACTAGGCCTGTAAACTTGTGAAAAAGCCTTACTAGCATTGTGAAAAACTTTCAAAATTTTAAGTAATTCGATGCAAATATCCCAGTTACTAGTGAAAATGTCAACTCCATGCATGTTGTACATTACAAAGTCACATAGCAGTTCATTGTAAGGAGCTGTATTATGCAATAACTCGTAAGTTGAGTTTCAACGATATTGCATATCCATTTTAAACTTTCAAGGTCTCTTCCTATACTTCATGTAGAAATTCTTTCACTTTTTGTGAAGAGATGGCTTGTTTGTTATTGTCTTAACGACGTTCTTAATCTGAGCTACATTGTCATGCAAAGTTGCAATGTCATCCTTAACATATAAGTTAAGAATATGATATGTACAACGTATGTGGAAAAAAATCCTCCGCAACACTGGTTGACAGTAATTTTGCAAATCAGATATTGATATAATATTAGCAATTGCATTATCAAAACTAATAAAAAAAATTTTCCTCAGTAATCCATATTCATTTAAGATTTCTTTAATAATTTTATATATATTTTGCATTGTGTGTCGATTGTTAAATAACCTTAAAGCCAATAGTCGTTTATTAAGTTGCTAATTATTGTTTACCCAATGAACAATAAAACCCATATAAAAATTATTATGAAAAGGATTCTTCTATATGTCTATATTTATGGACACTTACGTATCGAAGGAAATAAATTTACTTGTAAACTCCCTCTTACCTTTATGGTAGATCTCTTGTGTGATTCAAGTTATTATTTTGCGGTTAAGCTATTGTGAGCTAGGGTTGAATGTTTCCCCCTTGTATCGACTTTACTACTCTAATGCACCCACATTGAATGAAAGGTACATGTTCGCCAGGTTATATTTATGCTTCTTTTCATCATACCTCATTAGCATTTGTTTGGATAAATCACCGTTTCGGGCAATCTGTTATTACGTTCCATCTATTCATACCTCCTTAGGATGCTTCGACCTTAAGTGCTTAGTTAGGGTACCATATCCCTCTCTCGTTATCCACGAATAACTCGTGTTGTAATAGTTGCAGAATGCCATAAAGTTCTCCCTTTTGTTTGTACCTTTATGGAAATGAGTAGTAAAAATATTAGACTTATCGGGTTTAGAGGGCTTACTTGAGCTCGATGATCTTGAACTACTGGGCCCACATTGTCCCATATGTTGCTCTTTTGTTTTAGGAATAATTTTAACGTCATCCTTCTCATCTTCGAACATGCTTATGAGGTAACTCATCTATAGGGGTTCAAATCCCGCAAGTCGTGTAGGGACGCTCATACGAAGAAGTTCGAATATAATATGATATTCAGGAACACTCATGTATGAAGGTTCAAAATCGGGAGGTGGCATACCTTGGTAACTTATACGTTAATGTTCAACTTCAAAACCAGGAGGTGGTGTACCTCGATTACTTATGCGAAAAGGTTTTACATCAAAGCTTGGAGGTGGTGTAAATTCTTCTTCTACGTTCTCAACCATATCGTGTGTTCTCTACTCATTCAGGTTGTACTCGTTATCCAGATACGCTTGAATGTCTTCAAACTATAGTAGCACAAATGACGTATTGGATATTTCGACGCCTTTATCCTTACTTTTACTACTAAATGATAAATCGTGTTTTTTATTAGAAAAGGTACGGTGCAAAAATCTTTCCATTGGTACAAATATTTATGAGTAAAAGACAGAAATAATATATAAGAGAAAATATAACGGAAATTATATAGTGGGTATGTGTGTATCAGCATTCTTTACTAATAAAAATTGTTCTGTGTAGTGGAGTGGAGAATTATGTACTGAAATTTGTGGTCAGTGAAAGAAAATATTTTTAACAATATTTTGTAACTAAAAAAAATATGAAAGTAGAATGGTTGGAGTTGGAGAGATTTAAGTAATTTGTAAAGTAAATGTTTCTGCTAGGCTTAAAGATGTTATTTATAAGAATCAAGAAATGTAGTAATGTGTCGTTTAAATTTTGAAATTTAAAATTTTAAGTGGTTTGGTATCACAAATTTTAAATTTTGACCTTGAAATAACATGTGTGCCAAATTTGAAATTTGTATTTGCAAATTCAAATTTTTTGGTATATGTATCGAAAGTGAATTACACAAATTGACAGACAGAAGATAAGAGTGAGGGTCTGGGGGAGGGTGTAAAGGTGGGGTCGGTCATTTGATTGGAAGAATTTTTTTTTTTAACAAATGTGCTAGTCTTTGAACTCAATCCATCGGGTCAGGCGATTCTACTCAGACGAACCGTTTGGACCCTAAAAATCCAACGGTTTGATTCAGTTACTAACAAATTAAGTTGGTTTAAAACTTGTTCAAATCTGTTCACTGTTTAGAAGTGATTTTTACTCAAGTCTAATTATATACTAATTAACTAATTGAAGACATACTAAAAATGGGTATGAATGGATAAAGAGAATCAAGCGAAAGTTAAGCGTTTTGTCTGAGCGGCTAATTTGCTGTCACTTGAGGGTGATGTACCAACCATTGAATCATCACAGTCGTACTTGCAAAAAAAATCACCCCAGACGGTGGGAGGGAAATCAGCCGTACGGCGATTGACGGCAGTATTATTGGCGTCCATGTCCATCTTGATTGAATTCGAAACAGCACCTTGAGCAGACATTTCGTATCCAAAAGATGATGAATGTGTTTCGAAGAATGTATATGTACGAAAGAAGTTTCACACGGCCGTTGTTGTTCCCCAGGACTTAACCTTTTTATAGGCATAGCTTCTCATTTGCCAACAGTAATATGACGCCTTTCGCTAATCGTGGCTCATTTAGTTCTCTTTCGATTGCTTGGATTGTTCGAAACGACTGCTTCTAGGAAATAGGTATGGATTTCGTACTAGAAACCTGATTCTACGAATTATTATTGTAAAATAGAAAATAATTTAAAACATGTTTTACACATTTGCAATCATGTGATTAATGCTCGGTGTAAGAGAAAAATGGTGGATATCCTAAGAACCTTTACTACTCGATACTTGTAGTACATGATCTAAAAATTTGAATCGAAAACCTATCCTCTCGTTTTGAAACTATCTTGAAAACCGTGCTTAGTAAAATCTATTGATTTTAAGATACTCTATTGAACTTGTTAAACATTTTCCTTTTTTACAATTTTTTTTTTCAAATACTGCTTGGATATCTTTAGTCACGCACGTGAATAACAGGATTAGAAAGGCAAGTAAGCCTGGGCCATCCCTAATAATCACACATGTGCTGTATTCCGTTAAGCATTTCGCTAACAAAATTCTAACGCGCATGTCCATAATACAAAATACTGAATTTGCCTAAACAATATACTATTTACTTTCCAATCATATTACAAAATTTTTATAAAAACACAGGCCCTGCATTTAGGGAAAAAAAGATGCGAGTCTGTAAATTACAAAAACGTGAAAATCTGGGTCATATTTTTCAATTTTTTCAAGCAATAATAATAGCTAATTTTTGTTATATAATTTGATATCTTATGATGACTACAAGTGAAATTTGCACATTAATTAATATTAAAGGACGGTGCACCCGTATTGTGTGCATAAAAAATATAAAAAAATGTTTGGACTAAAAAAAATAAAAGAATACTCATAATATATGTTAGTAAAATCAAAATTGTAATAAATTTTCTAAAGAAAAAGTCCCAATAAATGTTCAAAAATATTGGTCAAATAAAATTTGTAATAAATTTTCTAAGTGATAACAATGTTGGATAATTAAAATAATAGAAAAATAAAAAGAACAGTAATCATAAAAATAAGTACGATAGAAAATAATAGCGACATAGCTGAATATCAAATATAAATATATTAAATGATTAAAACTATAAGATATTATATTGGTAATTATAGGTAGTTAAAAAGATTTTCTTTAATATAGTAGATAGGTAGTTAAAAAAGAAAAAAAGATTCTCTTTAATAAAATAGATACATACCACCAAGAATAGATTTCTTTTGTTAGGTGAATCCCTAGAGGTTAATGTTTATGGAGTAGAACAAAAAATACAAATGCATAAACCAAAGTTTTCATATATCTAAAACTCATTACAAAATGATTAATTCAATATTTGTAGAAAAATAAAAGGTAAGAGGCTTCAACAATCAATTATTCATTCCATCATGGTTGCATAGAGAGAAAGAGAGAGGGAATCAAGTGTAGGACACAAAACTCTCTAGATCATATTTAAGCATAACATGTAAATCAAATATGTCGACTAAGTCAATGTATATATGTCACACAATACATGATGGACATTCTTAAACATATTGACATGTATGGAAACATAAAAGACAATCTTATGTGGATTGGGTCAATATATAAAAAATGAATAACATCTTTAATCATGAGGTGGGGGTAGGTATAGTGATCCTCGCACTTGTAGAAAAAGTCAGCAACATGTGAAAGATTCAACACTAGCATGAGAATGCACATGGAGTAGATAGTTGGGCGGAAACACTCTTCGTTAATGTCCTTCCATGCATTGGAAAGTTGCTTAGAAAGTGCTTCTTCAGCTTCAACTTTAGTTACATTATAACCTTTCATGTAACATTCTATCGTCGATGATATGCATTCTCTTTTTTGTTCAAACTATGATGAGGTCACAAGAACTAACCCAGCTTAATTAATTTTCACTCATAATAACAAATTTTTTAGTGATTGATGTTTTCATGTTAAGTTGGATGAATTTATTTAATAAAGTTAATTAAGCAATTGCGTTTACATGTGTGTCTAGGCTTCCATAATATTCGAAAAATTATGTACTTTTCATTTTTTTAATTAAAATTTCCTTTTTCCTTCATAAAAATGCATTTTCCCTTGAAAATATGATAATATATTCAAGGAGACGAGAAGATCAATGTACGTACCTTATGAGTTGCAATATTGTCAATCAGCCTGAGAATTATAAGAGAGGTCTTTATTATTCTAGGCCTGGGATCACTTTTTGACCAATCCAAAACATCTTTTGTGATGATATCTCCCATTTTGACAAAAGCTACTGTCTCCATCATATCATATGCAGCTGTTACTAATGCCATAGACATGTACTCCTCAAAGGGTGGAGTTTTTGTTCGTGGGAGCAATTTCACTTCTTCCATGTATCCCCTTATGATCACAGTTTGAACTTATAGGAGCCCATTATTATTATAGATTGCTTTTATGTGATACATATAAATTAATAATACAAATTTGATTTTGATAAAAAGAGCAGGATATAGCTTACGCTTTCTTCTACATAGTAAAGGCAATAAGATCTTCCTTGTTCAGACAATATCTTCCCAACATTATCTTAGAGGTCATAATGTGCCTTATAGAGTACTTGCATGTAATATGGCAACCTATCTTTTGTTTTACGCTCTCAACTATTATAAATAGGAGTATAAATGAATCAAGTTGATTTATAAACTATTTGAGTTCAAATCAAGTTTTATTCATATTCGATTTGATGATAGTTGAATTGGATTCAAGCTTGAGCTCGATTTACTTGAATAGTAAATCTAGTCGATCTTAAGCTTTAAAATGCTAAGCTTGCTAGGCTTATAAATCTATTCAAGTTTGGTATAATTTTTAATATATAAAAAAAAGTCTAAGAAATATCTTTTATCAATCAAGCATGCACCTTATGATTTAAATGAAACTTTTAGAAACCAATTACCTTTTTATCGCTTCTTTGAAGAGTTCAAGTTCATCAAAAGTGCAATACGCATCATAAACATCATCGGTGATTGAAAGCATCATAAACATAATCTTGCCAAAACTATATTGTGGCTCAAAGTAAGCTCCCCATATTCAGAAGTAACACTCCACGTTCCTATCTCTGACAAAGGAAGATGTGTCTTGATGTCCAATTCTTTCCACCATCTAATTAGGCATTCAAGATTTTAGTAAACTGAGGTTCCAAATATTCGAATCCAAAATCTCATACTCAATGCCCAAACTAAGTCTATGTATTTAACTATTAGGCTGTTAGTTATGTTTTGTCCATATATGTATACAACTAAATTGCATATATGGACTCGGTTAGCTTAAGCTAGATTTAATCTAAACCTAAGTTTAACGGTCTAGTTTCTAAATCTAATTTAAAAATAAAAAATATACTTTAATGAAATATTATTTTAAAAAATATTTTATTTTTTCAACTTCCATAATTTTTTTTGTAATTTTTCAATTTTCTAAATTTTTAAATTTTATTTTCTAAACTTTTTATTTTTTAAGGTTTCTTTCTATACTTTCTATTTTTGGTAGTTTTCTTTAAAATTTATTATTTTTTGTGTTTTTTCTTATTTTTGATTTTTTTTGTGTTTTTTTCTAAAATTCTTATTTTTCTGAATTTCTAAATTTTTTGGGTTTTCTTTTATTTCCTATATTTTGTTTTGTGTTTTTCTTAATTTAGGGCCTATTAAGAAATAAAATAAAATAAAGAGGGTAAAAATTAGGTGTCTATAATCAAGAAGGCTTAGAGGCAAAGTTAGGGGGAGTATTTGTTGGAACTCTAATGTTATGGGTCTTTCAAGAAAGTTTAGTGGAAAAATTCTTAAAAATTATGAAGTTGAAGGAGCTTAGATGATATCTTAGAGGATTGCAATTATGGAATTTAATTTCTAGTTGATGCAATAATTTAGTCAGAAGATAACTCAGAAGAATATTTGGGGTAATTATATACATGTGAACACTCATAAGTTGTTTTAGAAAGTGGTTCATAAGAAATCCTAAATAGTTATAAGACTCAAATGGTGATTTAGAAGATAATCTTGTTAAAACCTTAACCATGATATGGCTCAGAGGATAATTGAAAAGTTTTCAATTTAAAAATTGCAAAGACAATCTAGCTTAGAAAGTAGCTCAAAGATGTTTGTTAACAATCTTGAGTATTTACTAACCTCAGACATTGACACAAAAGATAAATCTGTGGTGAATATCAATGTTTATGTGGTGTAAAAGATATCTCAAAAGCTTTTTTAATTAATATTTCAAGGACATCTTAACTCAAGGAATAGCTCAATAGGTAATGTAAACTTATAATACTAATATAAACTTCCAATACTTAGGGCGTAAGCTAATGAACCAACAAATAATGAACCTAATTCTATTATAAATGAATGAATTAGCCATATTTCCTAATTTATATGTAGAATAAAGTACTACATCAAGATAAATATCAAAGGATCACCTACAAGGACAAGTGAACAACTGAGTTAACTGGCGATTAAGTTCTAAGTAAGTGGGATTAGTCATTCACTGTACTTTAAAGTATTATTAAGAATATTTAGAAACTTTAGTATGTATCTTTCTTGTGAGTGTAATTTAGAAACCTATGTAGATATGTGCTTGAATATTGTATTGCTGTTGTAGAGCGCTAGACTATATATAGATTGGTTACTTTATGATGTTATTTGTTTTGAATTATTTGAAAAGGCTTGATCACTCTAAAAGTAATCTAACTTAAACTTGACTTAACTTATAACTGAACATGCATCACAACCTATTAGAAGAAACCAAATACGGACTCTTTAATGAGAGTAGCAGAAATGGTCATTCTCATCCTTAGTCAAACTAAGGAATAGGAGAAGAGGTTACAACAAGGTTAGGGAATATAGTTCGAAGGTAGTCTCGGGTGGAGCGTGATTCTCTATTGCACAAGCCCTAGTTTGGTGACCAATTCGTAAAGTGCATAATGTGAAACTCCTTTAAACTCGAATTAGATAGGCTTATAAATCTATTCAAGTTTGGTATAATTTTTAATATATAAAAAAAAGTCCAAGAAACATCTTTTATCAAACAAGCATGCACCTTATGATTTAAATGAAACTTTTAGAAAGCAATTACCTTTTTATCGTTTCTGTGAAGAGTTTAAGTTCATCAAAAGTGTGATACGCATCATAAACATCATCGGTGACTGAAAGCATCATAAACATAATCCTGCCAAAACTATATTGTGGCTCAAAGTAAGCTCCCTATATCCAGAAGTAACACTCCACGTGCCTATCTCTGATAAAGGAAGATGTGTCTTAAAGTCCAATTCTTTCCACCCTCTAATTAGGCATTCAAGATTTTAGTAAACTGAGGTCCCAAATAAACATTCATGTCAAATCAATCAATTAAAAGAAAAAAAACGTGCAAATACCACCTTGCGATTTCACCAAGCTCCTTTTGATGTAGTTTTTGTAGTAAGTTGGAATCTAATTTTGCCAATGTTAATAGGTTTTGATTATGAGAAGGATCTTGTTGGTAGATTTCAAAGTACCACATAGCCTCTACCCTTGACACTCTGTTGTGGATAGGTTGCTTTAATGCATGCATGACTTTGGCTTTTAGCAAAGGAGTGATTATCAAATTATTTTCCAGTGATGCTTTCAAATGGGTTGAAGTGAAGGCATGTACATCTTCCGAAATTTCGTCCGCTTGTATCATCATATGGCTTGCTTCATATAAGCTCAGTAGTCCTTGAACATCATTGACAACCGATTCTGCAAAACTTCCTTTCTCATCCTTAAACTTGTTAAAGATCTTTGCCCAAAAAGTCATTTTAATTTAATTTAGTTGTACTACAATATCTTTGCTAATATACCAAATGTATATAAACATAGAATGGCAAGTAAAAAATGTGATCTAGTTAAAATATATTATATTATTCACAGATCAATCTTCTCAGGGTTTTTTTGTATAAAAACCCAAGAATCCTTTCTAAGTTTTTACGTTTTTGCAATTTAAAGACCTGCATCTTTTTTTCCCTAAATGCAGGACCAAAGTTATTATTATTATTGTTATTATTCAACGATCGTGAATTATTAATTGAAAATGGCAGGTGACATCGGTACATTTGTCTTTTCTAATAAAAGCTCAAATCACATATATATATATATATTTATTTATTTGGAAATTATAAATAAAAGGAAACAATACAAATTTTGTAATATGATTGGAAAGTGATGATTGAATATTGTTTTACGCAAATTCAGTATTTTTTATTACGGACATGTGCTTTAAAATTTTGTTAGCAGAATGCTTAACGGAATTCAACGCGTGTGATGCATTCAAGAAAGAACGAAAATGAATAAATAAATGTGGGTCATTAAATTGTAAAAGCATTGGAACATTTTATGTTTTTTACTATGCACGAGTATTTGAAATGAAAATGTTGTTACAGTAACCGACTAAAAGAACTGGAAAATTTGTGTTATACCACGGACGGTTGAAGAAACAACTTGACTAGACATCTATTTTTGCACGACGTTGGAGTTCTATGCCTAATATCTATGTGATGAGTGTGGTGATTTTCCTGTTGGTGCTTGCTGCCTTACATAGGCAACACAGGGAGCCTTTGTTATAGCTCGTCTACATGAAAAATCATGTGAAATCGTTCAGCTTGGGTTGTCATCTCAAATATGGATTGTCCATTTGCTGTTTCTTTATCGTCCGTGGCATCATTACGTGACTCCCATTTGTTTTATGAAAAAAATCATTTTAATGGAAAATGCTTTTCCTTATAAACAATTTCTAAAAATTAATATATGCGTACGCTAAAATGGAAAATAAATTTAGACTACTTAATAGTATTTATTTGTTATGAGAAATTAAAAAAAAATAAATATAAAACTAACGGTGATATTTTAAAAGTTGGCCCATGTGTTGGATGAATTGGAAACTGTAGAAAAAGGTAAAATTTTTACCAATATTGATAAGAAGCCTTTGTATGACAATAACCCAAGATTTCATGCCATATTGAATTAATTTGGTGGAAGGACTAGAAGATGTAGAAAAAAGGAAACTTCTTTTAAAATTTAACAATTATTGATAACAAGATCTCTATGATGAAAGTGAAACCCATGATTTCTTACCATATTGAATTAATTTGGTGTACCTTAAAAATTAGGGAAAAAAATTAAATAAATTCCATCAAAATAGAATATGTTTGATTTTCTTAACTTACTAAAATTTATAAACTATATAAAAAGGAGTTTAAATTTCTACAAAAAAATATTGAGATAATTTTTCTAATGTTCAGTTCGTGCCCTTTATGTAAACAAATCAAAATAGATAATTTCCGCACAGCTAATATAATTTTAATGATGTTGTGAACTATTACCTTTTCCATTCTTTTTATTTATTTATGATGTCATTATTGAGTTTCCATTATAATATTCTAGAAATTGATCTAAAATCTATATAAGGAAATTATCTATAATAATAAAATTGGAAGCCACACTATGATGACTATTAATTTTATTTATATATATAATGATAATCCGTAATTTAATCTTTATTTCTAAGTTGTTATAGCATTCCATTTTCAATATCTCAGTAAATGAAACTTGATACAACCAAGATTATTATTATTATTATTAAATTATTTAAAGCCTTAAGTAACCGCTAAAACAATATCTTAATTATTTTTACTTATTTAATCTTTTAAATAAAATTTTCATTATTAATAAATAATTTTTTTTAATACATTTGCTTATACATATAGGATAATTTAAATATTTTAAGAAAATATAACAATCTCTTTATCTCTCTCTCCCTACTTGAACATTCCTACTACCTCTTCTCTTTTTCTGTCTCTCTCTCTTCTAATATTCCTACTATTTCTTACTTCTTTCTCTACAACCCCAATGCTCTCTTCTCCATTTATTATTATCTTTTATTAATATTATAATATATTTAATTATATTGTATAATTTTATTCATTTTGTATACATATAATGCGGTGTGTCATCTCCTAATTATTATAAAAAAACAACCTGGTTTGTTCGTTCTTTTGAAATTTAATAACCTATATGTATTGATTTTTAAGGAAATGCATGATCTATACTATTTTTAGTAAAGTAATGGTGTCGATTATTAGTTTAAAATGGCACATGTGACACCATGTATCCCACTAGTAGCACTTCAAGTCATGTATATATTATTCAATAACCATAAATTAAAGAAAAACACGCACTTTTTCTAATATGGTTTGAAGAGAGTTCTTAAACTATATCTTAGTAAAATTATATGTGATTTTGGGTCTTATAAGGGAACACTTGCATATGGCTTAACGATAAACAATATATGTTATGCAATTGCAAATAATAATAATAATAATACACGAGTCAATAAACAACCAAAGTGTGAAAAAGCATGTAGATCACGCTTTTATAATTTGCCTTTATAAGTTTTTCGTATGCACAAATATATTTGAAATGAAAATGCGGTAAAAATAAACAACTTGATGAATAGGATCAAATCTTGTGTCACACCAGCGAATCATCATCAGCATACTAGCAAAAGTAATCCCCCCAGACGCTGGGTGGAAAATCAGCCACTCGCCTCTCAACGGCGTTGATGCCGCCACTGTTGCCTTGAATTGAGCCACCGACGGCTGAAGAAACAACTTCAGTAGACATATCTTTTTTCTCACGGCGGTGAAGTTCTCTGCTTAAATATGTATGGGATGAATGTTTGGTGATTGTCCTCTTGGTGGTCCTGTCTTATATAGACTGCATGGAACCTCTATTATACACTACAGTACTTTGTACAGATGCTTTGGTTATAGCTTGTCGACACAAAAAATCACGTGAAACATGCAGTTTGATTTGCCGAGTCAAACAAATGGAGTGGCTAGTATTGCTCATTTATTGCTCATTCATGTGTTTAATTGGTTTTTTTTTTAATAGAGTGAAAATATAATTTTACCATATATATACATGTATATGTTTTAAACTAAGAAATCATATGAAGTTGATGTTTCACCTCCTATAAACTTTTCTTGTTAAAAATACAATTATTTATTGGCCGATTGAGGTCAAAATCGAATCATTTCACCAGAATTACAAGTCTTATAAAGAATAATTCAGAAAATGTCAAGTCCTTTTTTCCGAAAAATGTTAAGATTTTCTCTAAGTGGTCTTAACAAGTGAAAGAAAACAAGGTAACAGTTCTCCGAGGAATATTTTCACTTAGACAAAGCATACTATAATATTGTATACAAGAAATAGCCATATGTAATGCAATATATCTTTTACGGTTACTGTTTAAAGAGCTCCCTATCTAGGACATTATTGTAAACCCTATGAATTAAGCTATTTAAGAGAAAAATTAAATTTTAATACTGTAAATAATTTTACAAGTCGATAAGGTTAAGTAAGACAATTTTTTTTTTATTAAATTATGAAAATGAATATATTATACATAATAAAAATCTTAAAAATTTGATCGAAACTTAAATCGCCCATGAAAACCTTAAACTCGATGTACACGTAAATACTTGAGATTGAACTTAAACTTGACAAAATCTTAAAATTATAACTTTAAGCTTATAAAATGACTAAATTTACCTTAATAGTAATGAAACCCTAATTGAATATAATTACCGACCAATACACAAAATTATGTAAAATTATTAATGAATATATCGAAATAACTCTTAAATATTATAAATATAGCCAGTAACAATTTAATTAATAAATTTTATAAAGTTTTAAATAATATTTATTAATTATTATTTTATAATTTATATTTAAAATTTTCTAATTTTTCTTTCCTTTTTTCTTTTCCTTCTTTTCCCCTTTCTCTTTTCTTTTCCTTTTCTTTTCCTAATTTTTTTTTCTCCCTACCACGTGAACTTCCAAAATGTTTCGGCTGCATGTGTCTGTGTTTGATTTCTCCATGTGCTAAATTATGGAAATAGAGATGAGATATGAGTTACGTACCAATCAAATCAAATTAATGCAAGCTTATCACCTTTTCTTTCTTTTATATATATTGTTTTTGTTTCCTCTTTCCTGACCAGTTGAAGTCTTTCTTTTCCTAAATTGTATTATGTTTATTTTCAAAAACAAACTCAAAAAGGTACAAAAACACTTCCACCGAAAATCCCTTTCATTTTCCCCTTCTATTCAATTTTTTTTGCTTCTTTCTAACTTTCTTTTTATTTCCTCACAAGCATAAGAAGAGAGAAGGCTTTCCAATTTAGTACACGTCAAATTATTAAGGAAATAGGTAAGTAGTATGTATATTATAATTATTTTGTAATAATCATTTATATGTATTCTTTTCTGTAAATGTATTTTGTAGAATTTTTATGTGTTATAGAGTTATGTAATGGGCTTATATATAAAATTAGTGTTTCCTTATGATATATGTTCATATATGTATAAATACTAAGGTATATTCATATGTACATACATGTTATATTTGATTCTATAAATATTTGGTATAAAAGTATTTGGGTACATGTATATATAGATATGCATATATAATAGTATTCATATTATATATTTTCAATATATATATATATATATATATATATATATAGATGTAGCTGAATATGAATGTATATTCATATATGATATTATGTATATTTAGTATTTTCAATAGATATACATATGTAAATATGACTGTATATATATATGTATAAAATATAAAAATACTGTTATATATATAAGATATCGTATATATGTGCATACATATAGCATATGTAGTGTATTTAGGGTCATATTGTTATATTTCAAAATTGTACACATACATATTAAATGCGTATATTAATAGTATAGTATATATATATATAAATATATAGGTATACTCAAATAATACATGAGTAAAATACTATAATAATAAATTAATAAATAAAATAAAGTAATATATACATATAAACATATGTTCCTTGAGTTTAAAAGAATTAAAAAATAATGAATTTGAAAAAAAATAATTAATAAAATATAATAATAAATATTAATATATATATATGGCGTAAAAATACAAAATAAGAAAAAGATGGAAAAAGTACAAACATTTGGAAATGACATATGGCATTCTTATATGCTACTACGTCAGTATTTAAATAAATTTAATTAAATTCATAATTAAAAATAATAATAAAATAATTAAGTAATTATTAAATTATTATAATAGTAAAAAATGAAATAAATAAGTTTTAAACCTCAAAAACAGTTAAATACGAAAATTATGATAAAATGAACTTAAAAATAAGAACATTATAAAATATAAGCATTAGATATTTATTAACTCGTATATAGGTCAAGAAAAGCTTAAAATAGTAAATTATAATTATTTAAGTCAAAATAATAAAATTGGTAATATTATTACATCATAATGGCAAAAGCAAGTTATAACGTCCAAAATGGACCCCATGATGTAAAAGTACGTTTGAAAACGATAAAAATCAATTATAAGTTCATAAAACTCGGAGTTAAAATAAAAATGTTATATGCAATTAAAAATTTATGTTAAATTGAGAAAAATAGGTAAAAGATTTAAGTTAAACTATATTTGTACCATACTTAGATTATAGTGAGAAAGTAAATAAATAATTATAGATATTTAGTTAATAAGAAAAATTAGTTTTTTAAAACACTTATAAGCTTTCTTATTTTTTAATTACTCGATTGTCAAGTCTTGAAATTCTCAAAGGCTAGGAAAGTGAGTATTAATCCTAGTAAGAAAGTTCAAATGATTTACTATCTATTTGTTGTTTGTTATTTATATGTTGCTTGTTGTTTGTTATTTATATGCTGCTTGTTGGTTGATGCTGATTGTTTAATTGAATGATTAATTGCTTTATATGCTATCATCCGTGTGATCACTTTCTTAAATTAGTAAATATAACTATTCGATTGAAATAACTAATTATATATATATATATTATATGTTTATGATCCAATTGGTCTATTGATGGAGAGTATTTGCTTTGTAGATTTTTTAGAAAAGCATTTTTGAAAATGTTTTTCAAATCTTAAATATATTTTGTTTGATTTCTATGAGGGTTTGTCGTGCCCGGAATTATATTTTTATCATTAAGGCAAAACTAGTATAGTATCTCTAATTAATTGCGAGAAGACTCGCTTTGTGTGCCCAAAATGCTTTGGATATGTCCGGTGGATGGCTCTAGTAGGGATCTGCCTATATTAATTATTAATTCTTGGATTAGGGTAATAATCGAGTAACGTTTAGGAGGACGTTGCCCTTAAGCAATCTCATATGATTAAGGTAAGGTGTTCTGTATGGGTAAGTACAAAGAAAAAATCGATGTGTGGATGATGTAAATTTACACCTTCCATAATTTCTGACTCCTATAGATATATTACTTGCATTAATTGTGTATGCATTCATTTTGCTTGTAAATAGATTGTATGAGTGCTAATAATATTTAATAACTTACTTAAAAGGTATTAGCGAGGAACAAACTCATTGGCCATAGTATGCTTATTCTCCTATAGTTTCTTTTTGCAAGTACCTGTAAGTAGGGATCTGAGAAAAATCATGAGAGTAGAGTATAAACTGGAAATAGGTTTAATAATATTAGAGTTGATAGAAATGTATATAGTTGATATGGAAATAATTGATGTAGAAAATATTTATATAAGATTATGTATAATATAGCCTTTTTTGTAAATTATTAAGTTGTTTTATCTTATCTTAGCATTTGGTAAATAATACTGATTCTTTGTGGTTCTAGTGGATTGTGGAATATCAGATATTTATAATTATTTACATTTTATAGTAAGTTGATTAATTAAAAATTAAAAACTTTAGTGATTAATTATTTAAAATCTTACAATTATTGAATTATAAAACGGTTTTCGTATCATAGGCGCACATGTGATACAAAAATTTTAAATAATTCTATTAGATCTCTTTTAGGGTCATCACAATTACACTTATGATGGCTCTTACAATCACCTTAACCAATCAGGCTTGAAACAACTTGAATTATTGTTGTAGTTATTGGGCTTGTTTATTTAAACGAGCTTAAGTTTAAACTCATTTAAGTTAATGAGCTTAGATTTTTATCTAAATAAATGGAGCTGGAGTTTCAAATTTATTAACAAACTTAAACTCAAGCCTATAATTTTTAGATTTAATAAAGGTTTGGCTCGATTTAAGTTCGATAATTTTTAAATGAGTCAAATCAGAGCGGTCAAAGGCTCTATCAACTTATTTATAACTCTAATTATATTTGCTCTAGCTTGATCAAATTTTATTAAATTTAAACTTTTCCAATATTCCTTATAGTCCAACTTTCGTTGAATGCTATCCTTTTATAAAGCTGAAACAAGTTTGAATTTCTCATTTATTATCAGTCGAAAAAGATTTATTTTGAAATTAGCTAGTATATACACGATGTAATTCATCACATGATTTTCTATTAGCATTTTTCAAGATTTTTGTTTACCTACCATCATTACATTTGGCCATTACTTTATTATTGGTTTCCGTCATCGCTTATAGTGTTACAAGTCACTTTTTCCAACCTCTACTATAATATTTTACCACTGCCCAGCTTTAGTTTTAACAAATATGAAAAGATTCCAAAAATCGTTATTGTTGAAATCAGTGAAGAGGTTGTGTTCACAAATAGTGGCATAGACACATCATAAACATCGTCAATAACCTTAAAAAAAAAAAAAAAACAAAGGAAGCTTACTATTTAAGATAGCTTTTTTCCTTCCAAAACTATATTGTGGTTCAAAATAAGCTCTCGATATCCACAAGTAACATTTATCTTGATTTATGACTCTATTAATTTCTATATTATCTTTAATATTTAAGTGAGAAGAAGAAAATAATTATCTATGACTATTATTTAACTTTACAAAAATTAGTGTAAAATTTTATTATATTTCTCTCTTTCTATCTTCTTAATTACCATTTTTATCTTTGTCTCTCTCTCTCCCATTTTCCAAACCCACCTTCCTCATCTTTTTCTACCCATTTCTTTCTCTCTTCTCTCTCATTGTTATATATGTAAATATAACTTTCATTCATAATTTTAATATTTTTGTTCCATCATACGGAGACTTTTCACATTCATTTCCTATTTATTTACCCACTTTCCATTAATAACTACACTATAAACCATCTAAAAAGTTTTACCTAATTAAAATTTTCCAAAGATGTCTAGAAGTTGGTTGTTCTAATTGAAAAACTTATATTTTAACTGCAAAAATTAATTTTTCTTTTCAATTTTTGGCACATGTATTACAAGTGCATAGTTTGCTAATATATATATATATATATATATGACTTCTTAAAAAATAAGGTTCTATCGATAACAATCCAATTTCATTACGGAAAAGCCTATTACTTGTTAATTACAATTAGCTTCCTATAATTTCATGTACTATTACCTTACATCATTAAGTTCATTCACTATTAAAACTGAAGCATATTAGCTCTTACTTTCCCACATGCTCTATAATATAAAAAGTAGCCTGAAGAAAAACGAAAAACAAAGCACGTGCAAACGTATCAATATAGAAAGAAATTCAATTGTATTAGTATGTTATATGAATTTATTAATAGTATTTAAATATTAATAAAATTTATATATATAATGATTTTTATAAATTATAAGTTATAGATATTATATAATAAAACTATTTGTCATCAATTTATCATTATCATATATTGGAATATCATTAATACTCATTCATCATTTTTTATAAATAAAGATTACTAGTATTAATGAATTTTTTTTCTTGGCGACATGGGAAACCACGTCATCAAGCCATGCAGCTTAAAATTGCCGACTAAAAGAAACAAACATGGAGGCAAGTTTAGGTGATTCTATATATCTTTCTTTATTAAGTACTTCTTATAGCTTTCTATAAAGATGTGGATACTATATTATATATTAATAGCCAGCGGCAGTTTTATATATCTTTTAGATCTGCTTAATTGAGTGATTTTTCTACGGTTTCGTCTTCTTTTTTTATAAAATTAGTACTACGATCTTTTTCACTCTTAATTTGATTATTTTTATATTTAAATCATTAAACAATTTATAAATTTAATAATTTAGATTTAAAATATGAAAATAAATAATGAGATGATCTCATTAAAATAAAGTACAGGATTGAAAATTCCTCTTAATCGAGATACCTACAGCTATTATACTATTCTTGGAATGGTTCTTACGGAATCTCTTGACTAATCACATGCGGACAAAAGTGAATTATTGATGTAACCGTTGAGTTTGAGATTTAAAATTTACCTATAGGATATAAAAAAGGCCGCATAAACCTTTTTATAGCTCATCATATACATATTATTTTCTTAAATTTTTTATTTTTATGCTTTAGTTGAATATATACATATTATGTTTAATTATAAAATTTTGTTATACTTATTATATCTAATCATAATATTTTTTATATTTAATTTTTATGATTTTTCTTTCTTTTCTTTGCAATATTTCTTAATTTTTTCATTTTTTCTATTTATTTGTTATTTAATTATATACATAAGTACTAGGTAAGCATTACGTAGATGCCACTTGGTAGAGTTAATGATGTTATAACGATAATCCCTATTTTAGCCATTAATTGAAATATTAATCAATTATTTGAATTTATCCTCAAATATTGATCAACTTTGGTATAATTTTCCCTATTAGTATAACTAAACTTAGTTATGTCATCAGGAGTAGCTAATGACCATATTGCTTTAGGCCTTGTAGTCGGTTATAGATGAGGGTAAGGTCGTATTGAGTCTAAGGAACCTAAACCCAAAATTACCTATCAATAAGAATGAATAGTCATAATGTATTAAACAAACAAAGTAAAAAAAATATTTAAGAGTATCCTAAAACTTGTATATTTTAAAGAGTATATGTCTTAAAGTGGTTGGGTGGATCTAGTTCCTATAAGACCTACAACTAGTTATTCGGGGTTTGGCTTGTAGAATCTAGAGAGATTGAACAAATTATCCAATTCAGTCTAAATTTTACAACAAAGCTAGAATTATTAGTAAAAGTGATCTCATAAGCTTAAATTTAAAAAAATAACTAATAAAATAAGCAAATATAAAAATTTCAAATTTTAAGTATATTATTTGTTATTTATCGGAAATACATAAAATGTATTCTAATAACTAACGAATCGCTGAAGATAAATTATATACACACTAAAAAATCATAAAATAACTTAAATAATATTTAAGAGTATTTATTTATACCATATATAAATTCACATGTAAGTAGAAATACGTGTAATTACTTAAAATACGTGAAATAAGGTAAATTAAGGTTAATTAATTAAAATGTGACAGTTCTAAATTAGTATCAGAGCAAAGTTTTAGCGAACTTGCTTTGAAAAATAACAATTAAAAGAATTAGATATTTTATGAGTATATTGAGAGTGGGTATAAATAAGTGGATAGTAAAGTATCGTACTATAAATTATAGGATAAGTAATGACTATAACACTAAACTAAGATAAACTTTAATTGAATTTGACTCAAGTGATGAGATCACATGGAGAATTGGTGGTTAGTTGAAGTTATTTAGATAGAATGAAAGAGAATCTCTGATTTAATCTAAAGCTGAGATATGGAGAATACTATTATAATTGGTTGGTTTGGATATGTTAATAGTATGGATAAGATTACTGAGAAGTTTGTTGATAGAGTTGTGTTATAATTGATAAGATATGAAGAAGCGATGAGACTCATAGATAATAGTGGAGATTAATTTGAGTTTTGGAATAATAGAGATATGATGATATGTATTGTAGATTAAGGTGAATTGGAAACCTATAGAATTTTTTAGATGATCTCATATTGATGCTTAGTATGAATATGAGATAGTATAATAGAGAGTAAAATAAAGCGTGGTGTAAAAGAGGATCCTAGAAAGACAAAACATTGAGAGGGAAAGGTTAGAAATTGATTTAGAAATGAATTAAAACCTACACTAAAGGTATAATCAAAACCAAATTCAAAAGTAAATTTCGTACAGAATGAGAATGCGACATACAAGATGATAGATGATGATGGCATTGAGGAGTTTGATAAGAATAAGGTATATAGAATAATTATTATTTTTAATTTTCCTATTGAAGTATAGAGTATTGAATTAATAAGTAGTGATGATAATTAAATTGGAGGATAACAGTGGTGGAATTTTTTATTTTAAACGAAGAATTGATATTGATGATTTAAATGATGGATACAATATGATAGTTGGTTGTGTTTTATCGATCTTTTAATAGATATAGTTGTGCTTCTTGACATATGTAAATTCTTTGTATATTTACATATACTGAAACGTATTATATACTTGTGATTAAGAGTGAAAAGGGGATCGAATGTGCTTTAGGTAGGCAATCTTGGAAGTTCTTTGTATATGTAAGAATAGTGGTGGAATTGTACTATGAGATCACAATCAGGTTATGAATCTTTTAGTCCTTAATGAGTAACGAATTTAAGACTTATATCTTTAGAGTTGCAAGCATGTGTAGATGGAGTAAAATAAGAATAAAGTAGATAGTAAGATATTTGTATTTTGTCGAGGTAAACTGAATGACATTATTATGTGGTATTTATGTTCACTTATAGGAGATGGATAGTTGTTAAATAGTATATGAGAAATGAAGTACAACTTTTAGACAAATTACAATTGAATACATATCTAGGCACCTTAAAATAGCGGTAAGATGAGTGACAAGTGACGAAAGAAATGGAATTAAGACAAAAAGTTTGAAAAGGATTAGGATTTTCAATTAAATATTTCCTTGTTATTTCTAGATTGATCTAGATAGAATACAACCCATCAGTAAATGAATTTCATAAGATGGTTACCAGTTGATATATTTATTATGATAAGATGATAAGGAAGGTTGATCAAGGATAGTATTTAAAGATTCGAGCTTAAAGGAATTAGAAGATAAGTAGTGATTTCATTGAAGGACTTTTCTTTGATCTTAGTCGAATAATAATAAATATGAATAAAAAGATTAGTTGATGAGTACCATCATTGTAAGGTATGTACAAATGGACGAAATGTAAGTACAATAATAATATTAAAGTATTCATTACTTGCAAGTCAGAAACTAGTGGATGAAAAGAGATTTAAGTGATTGAGATTATTATTATGTGTCAATTAGAATTTATATTAGAGGAAGGATATTAATCTAAAAAACTGTAAGATATGATTAAAGTGAAATTTAGAAGGAAAGCTATTGATAGTAGATGATGAGAAGTTTGTTGATATCTATAAATAAGAGACTAAAGAAAATACTAATAAGTATTAGATCTACTAGTAACATGTAAAGGTTTAAATGTAATTTTGAAGGTTAGTTTGTGGACGTTTGAACTTTAGGGTTGAGTTAAACTCGAATTGAACATACAGTGGAAATTTTATATTTGATGTTGAAAATGAGATATTAGAAGAAGAATGGGTGACTATGTTTTTCTACAATCACATCAGATTGGCATGATACCAATATAGGATCAGTATATGGATTGTATTTACAAGAATGGAGAGAAACGAATGTATATCAGTTGTATATGAAGATGTTAGTTAAGATAACTATCAATAGTATTTTGATATACATATTAAGTATTTGTGGATGGCATTATTGAAGTTGAGTGATCATAAGTAGCATACAAAACTTGAAGAAATATGACTTTCAAGAAGATAATACGTCTTTCATTAAACAAGTTATAAGATAGTACAATACAACTAGAGGACTGCAGTGATGAAATAAGATCTAATTGATACTAAAGTATGGAATGCAAAGGAAGATTAATTAAGAGATTAAGTAAAGGTTCAAGTAGAGAAAAAGTGGAAAGTTAATCAGAAAGTAATTCAAAAACTTAATTAGAAGACTACTCATAAGTTTGATTAGAAGATAGTTCAGTGGAATGGAAGATGAATTTCAAAGTTATGAAGTAGCCTATAAAAATACTGGATAATTAGGTTTAGAAGTTAAAGAAGTTGAGACATGAATAGGTAAAGGAACAATGGGATGAAGGTCTAGACTTAGAAGCTATAGTAAAACTCAATGTGGTGAAGACGAAGCATTACTTATAGGTCCTTTGATTTTTAGAATAGTAATAATATATAAGTTGTTAATCTTAGTAAGTGAGTAATACATAGATATACAACAGTTTCAAGGATGAAACTATTGTATAGGGGGTGGAAATATAAGACCTACAATCAGCTACTTGGGGTTTAACTCGTTGGATTTAAGGTGATCGAACAAATTGTCCGATTTAGCCCAAATTTTATGATAAAACTAGAATTATTAGTAAAAGTGATCCCATAATCTCGAATTTAAGAAAATAAGTAATAAAATAAGGGAGTATAAAATTTTCAAATTTTGAGTATATTACCCATTATTTATCGGAAATACGTAAAATGCATTCTGATAACTAATGAATCGCTAGAGATAAATTATATGCACACTAAAAAATCATAAAATAACTTAAAAAATATTTAGGAGTATTTATTTATATCATATATGATTTAACATATAGGTAGAAATATGCGTAATTACTTAAAATATGTGAAATAAGCTAAAATAAAGTTAATTAATTAAAGAAAATTCATAATTAATTAAGGAAAAATCAAGAAAATTAGGAAAACTCCAAAATTAAGGCATGGCAACTGGGGAAAGCAAGAAACAAATCAACTAACTAAATTGATATAACAAGAAAGGTAAAATGGAAGTAGATAAAGCAAAAGTCTAATCAAATTAATGCAAAAAATTATTTGAGAGCCCTATAAATACCTTAATTTTTTCAAAAGCTCATTTGGGATGTTTAGAGTTATAGAAAATTGAGAGTTGAAAATTTGAGAGAAAATTAGGGTTTTCAAAAAATTAGTAGATATTTGTGCAGTTAGGGTCTTAGAGGAGATCCCCAACCAAATGAGCACTTGAGAGTAGATGACCACCACCACTATACGGTGGTGGTAATGCCTAGGGTGGACAATAAGGCTTTGGTAGCCAGAGTCGCTAGTTTTGGTGAGTCCAATTTTTCTCCTAATTTTATATGTTTTGTTAAAAATATTAAATATGCTTAAAAAATTATGAAATTTGGTATTTTGGAATATTTTTGTATGTAGTTTTTAGGAAAAAAATATTATTTTGATAAAAATATGTCTCGTGATATATGATGTTTAAGAAATCATACAAAATTGAATATGTTTTGATTTAGAAATAAATAATCGTAAGAGTGTAGTTTTAAGCTCAAAATTTTTATGTAGACTACAGTGCTATGAAGCTCTTTTTCAGAAATTAATTTTTGAAAATTTTAGATAATTTTTAGGCCTTAAAATGATTCATAAAATGGGTAATTTTAGGTTAATTAGGTAATTAAGTAGATAATTATTGATTTAGTACATAATTATATGTTTTAGGATATTGAAATCTGATGAAGTATGATATTTGTAACATTTAAGGTGTTGGATGTAATTATTAGGGTATTATGTAGTATTTATGTAATAGGTAAAATTTTAAGTTAAATTTATAAATTATGGTAATTAGGAGTAAAATTTGATTTAAGATGAATTTATATATTTTGAGATATTAATTGATGTTAGGAAATGATATATGGAGTGATAGAAATATTAGATGTGTATTATGTACATAATATGCAAAATTTGGAAATATAATAAATAGAAAATGTTATAATAAAAATTGATATTATACTAATAATAGAAATATATATATATATAATCTGGTAAGAGGCTTAAATTTAGGTAATTATATGAAAAATGTAAAATTTTCTCACATTGGGAGTAAGTTCGGTACATTAATAAGGATTTAAGTGTACTAGGTAAAATATAATACTAATTTAGAACTAAAAGTGATAATTAGGATACTTGAGCCTAATGTGATGAATTTCATATTTGTGTTCAGATCTCATTTTTAGATTTTACGTATAATATCCTTAATTGGAACTGCTTTAGAACCTAAATTAGAACCAAATATAGAAATTGAACTCTAAACTAACCTAGGATGAATTAATAATAACTATTATGTATATGGGAAGAATTGGGTTAAATCATAACTTAGAGTATATATACATATACGCACCATCAAGATATAAATATTAAAAACGCATTTATATTACATATTATAGGATATACGAGGATGAGTTGACCTGTGGTTGGTTGAGTAAGCAATCAAGGATACCAAGGAAGTTAGGATTAATACGTTCCTGTATTTTAGAGTACTAATTTGTGGTACTTGGAGGTTTAAGTTGTATTTGATCGTGCTTGTTAGATAGTTGGTTATATGTATGTGTTTGTTATAAGCTGCTAATTATGATGCTGATTTGCTATTTGACTTGTATTTATATGGAATAATTGATTACCCTAAACTGGATTTAATCAAATATATAACTTGTAATCATAAATTGGACAGCAACCTATTAGGGCAATATTAGGATTCTCCAGCTAAATACTGATAACTTCAAAAAGATAGTGCTAGATGGTATAACTGGTCCCTTCTTCATCCTTAGTTGAACTAAGTGATAGGAAAGGAGGTCGTAGTAAGGGTGAAGTCAATGTTTTGAAGGTAGTTGTGGGAGGAGCAATGTCTCCATTATATAGGCATGGGTTTGGTTGTGAGCTTTGCATTAATGGAAACTTCTCAATTTGAATTGGAATAGATACAATTTCTCTAATCTCACGATGGGCCGGAGAATATCATATAATATCATTTACTTGAACATATATTGCACCTAATAATTTGACTGATAACCTTGTTTGAGTTTGCTGTATGGTTTAAGTCTCTACCTCAACTTATTAAGCTGTAATTGCTCACATCTCTATAGATTTTGTTGCAGGTACTAACTAGGAAGCGGATTATAATTACCCTAAAGCTAGCAACTATTAGATCCTAAGGGAGTAAGGATAATAACCTGAGGAACAATTATACTTTCAAGTTTGGATTCTATCCTTATAGTTTTTTTTATATATTATCCAAGTAGATTATGTTTAGGCTATTCAATCTTTTAATATACTTAAAATATTTTAAAGTAAACATGTATTCTTTATAATGTTATAGATAAATAATATGTCTATATATAAATTATTTACTTCAAAGTGGGTTAGTTGTAGAGGCCTTGCATAAATTAAGTCTAAGATTGTGGCCATGAGGTCAACTTCTATCTTATAATGATTTGTATGGTAGGGATGTTACGACTCTACCACTTTGGAGTGTGATAGTTCCTATTTCTAAAATCTTTACTTATAAAATAGTGTATTGAACATGGATTCTTAATTGATCCATTATAGACATGCTTGTTTCTAGTACATCCAATGTAATTCATGTGGTTTTCGGCTAATGGGACACATAAATTATAAGCAAGTTCGTAACATTGACGTAGTGATATGTGGCATATGAATCATAATTTGGCTTAATCTAGCCTTTAAATCATTTCAATATATAATAGGGATTATAGTTATAACAGATTTTTGAAATGAATTTATAATGGACGTTATAGATTTATGGAAGTCTTTGTTTTTTATTTTTATTTTTTTTTTCGGTAATAAGCATAACATTGACCATAAGCACAACAAAGTACCCAGTATTCAAAACAACAACAAACACAAAAGCGCTAGCTTGATTTGGTGCTTTCATTACCTATTCGCCAGGCATTGACAACACTCTAATCTATGCTAAAGTCATAAACAACTAAGTTTGACAAAAACAATAAGAACATAAAGTCAAAACTAAAGTTTGTGTCCATCTTGAGTCATTCCTTTTTAAGGCATCTATAACTTGATTAGCATCATAGGTGACCCTACAAAAAACAAATATGAGTGAATTTATCTATTAAATCAATACAATTTTTGATAATGGCCAAGCTCGAGCTATTCCCTATACACCCTTTTTTGATAAGGTCAGTATTAGTCGCACAATCCGATTCAATAATAATATTATTCTAACCATTCTTTACTACCAATTGAATAGCGTATACAATGGCCCACATTTTCACTTCAACCGGGACAACTCCATCTAATTTCCTAGATAAGCCCCTCATAATTTAGCCATACCAATTTCTTCCAACTATTGGCACCAAAGCCTTTGTACCTTACCAGTTTACTACTGCATCACAATTTAATTTAGTACATCTCATATGTGGTTTCATCTAGTAACATGGGAATTCCAAATTAGCTCCCATTTGCTTCTATCTTTTTTTAATTAGCTACCATTCATGTACTTCCTTTCAATCTAGACCCCTCCAATTGTGTCCATTTGATCCTAGATTGAAAATACAGGCATTCCTTTCTCTCTAAATTCTTCTTAACACAAAAAGGAAGACAATAGTCTGTGGACTAAAGATAACATTCCATGGAACTTTCCTGATGTAAGCATTTTGTTATATCCAATCATGGAAGGTTCTTGCTTGAGTAAAGTTCGGAATTGAATCTTATCCCTAAAATTGCTTGACACGTTTGATAACTAAATACATCATAAACAAATGTTCACAATTCTTAACATTATTTCTACAAAAAACATTGTTGATCCATTGTTATTCCCCTCTTAGCTAGGTTTTCTTTTGTATGTAGCTCATTTTGAGTGATTCGCCATAGGAAATGTTATATGTATGGGATTATAGGAGTGTGTTAGATCTAATCCCATTTCTTAGTACATCAATAACCCCCTTCCTCCTTATACAACATACCATATGATGTCTTACATTGAACTTTTCCATTAGCATCTTGCGGCCAAGTCATGTTATTGCCATCTTTCGTACCTATTTATACATAGATAAGGGAATCAATTGCGTACTATCCCACCCCTTAACTATGCATCATACCAAAATTTAGCTTTTTCCACTTTGCTAGGAGGGAGCACCATATTATTAGCCAGCCAATTCTCTTGTTGTTTAAGGAAATTGAAGAAGTCTAATCCTTTTTTCTTTTAGAATGCCCCATTTGCCCAACAATATTTCCCTTTAACAAGTTGTATCCATAGAACATTTTTGTCATGAATGCATTACGCTAATTTGACAAAGTTTGCCTTGTTTCTTCTTTGCAAATCCATAACCCCCAAGCCTCCATCTTCTCTTAATCATTTAACACGATCTCATGATATCCAATGAATTCCTTTCTCCTTCTTTATCTCTCCAAATGAAATTCCTATAATGCTGTTCTAACTATTTGGATAATTTTTTAAGGAAAAGGCACCATTTAGGAGTAGTAATTACTAATACTCTCGAGGGTTGTTGTAACCAAAAGTTTCCTTGCTAGCACACTTAGTAGTTTTGCTTTCCATCCAGATATCTTCCTCCTCATCTTTTTGATCAAGGACATGTCTTCAGTATTTAAACTTCCTCCCATTTTGACTGGCAGTTCAAGATATTTTCCCCACTTAACATTCTTGTTGATATAAAAAATAGTACAAATCTAGTCTTGTTGGTTCAAAGGGGTGTTCGCCAAGAAAATGGTGTATGATTTACCATAATTCACCATTTGGCCTAATATGATCCTAAATGCATTCATGACTGGATGCATTAATCTAGCATTTCCCATTATGGCCTCTCTAATTAAAACCAAATCATTAGCAAAGAACATATGAGAGAGTTCAGTATGTGACCCTCTTATCCAAATCAATTTCCAACTTTCATTTCGCACCAATTTATTAATCCATCCCTTTATTCAAAATTTTTTCATTTAGTATCTAAATTTTAAATATTTTCATTTTAATACTTCAACTTTGAAAATGAGAGCTAACTTGATTATGATGAGCGTTATTGTAACATGATAGAATAATAGAATGAATACACTAACTTTCATTTTATTTTCATTTCAGTGCTCAACCTTTTGTCCTTTTTATTTTATTACCTCAACTTTTAGAAAGTATTGAGTTCTCTCTTAGCAAATTTTGATGATAACAAAAAGGTTTTGAATGGATCTAACAAGTATATTAAGTATGCAAGACAATTTAGAGTGAAATTAGATTGAGGAAGAAAATGAAGTTTGTAAACTGCTTGGTCATAATGTATGTTAGAATATAGGTCAAAAAGTATATTAGTAAAAGAATAAAACCGTATTGACAAAATTCAGTTGGACCAGTTTTTTTAGTGAAGACCTAGCTCCATTTTTATTGAGTATATTAGGGAGATATACTTAATTCCATTCTACTAAGTTGGTTTAAGTCCATAGGAATTTGAAAGTTGATTTATATTTATCCTTTGAATGTTCAAGAATTAGATTTGAGGAGATGATTTCAATCATTAAGTGCAAAGTTCATTTTGGAAGATTATTAAGCTAATAAGGATGTAAAGTTTCTAGAAATACTAAGCAAGGCTGATCATCTTTGAAAGGAATTAGTAATTTTGGCAAGAAGATTAAAATTCAAGAAAAGTGAACTTGTTGATATGATGCATGAGTTTTTTTTTTTTTTTTTTTTCATTTTTTATTAGGTTCAAGTTAAGTGAGATATACTAGGAAGTTCAAATCTTATGATGGATAAGGGTGTTGTGTTTCAAATTTAAAAAGATTAGAGTTACACTTTGATAAGGCTCAATATTTTTAGATTTTATTTGCAACATACTGGATGAGGATGAATCATAGTTTAAATCTGATATGCTTCAGTTACAGGTCAATTTATGCAAACTTTAAGGAGACATTATTTTTTCAATTCAAATTTTAAATAGATATGTGAGTGCTCTATTATCTCGAGGGTATTGAAGCTAAGATATGATTCAACAAGATATAATAAAATTTATTTAAGTTTATCCAAATTACAAGACGTTTGGTTTTCAAATTCTCGAAATTCAACAACCTCTTAAAGCTCTTGGATCAGATTTAACAAGTTACGACTAAACATAGATATCAGCTAATCATTACTTTTGATGAATAAGATAATGAATTAGATTGTTATCGCCCAAAGAACGTTTTTCTTTCATAGTTCCACGAGAATATTTGAATGAAAGAATGCATTGACTGATAAATGTCTGTTTTATTTCCAAATTGTTTTGGTTTTGTTTTCTAATTATTTGGTTGGTGCATTTGATAAAATGTTTTTATTAAACGTACCTTATTCCTTCTGCACAACTTACAAGAGGCTTACAAGAGTCTCAAAGAGACGATAATTGCAAAAGCTAGGTTTCTAAATGTTTATTTATGCCGTTTAGTACTGTTAGAACACTATCCGTCTAGTATTTTAATACGGATAGATAAGGAATGAAAATGTTATGCTTTAATTATGATTATTACTAGAAATAGGTTAGATTTTTCTAACCCAATGTTTACTTCTAGTAAACTTTTATTGCAAGTCATAATTTACTTCACCTTATTAATTATAGTATTAAGTTGAGAATTTAACTAAAAATACTAGTTTGTCCCAATTTGGTCTTTTTAAAAAATAACTAGAAGTTATTTAATTGCAGTATCAGTGAGGATATAATGGTAATGTTATTTGAACTTTTGTTCTTTCTATATAGGAAATAGAACAAAAATCCATATTTTCTTAGATAACAACTATTCCCCATGGAATAGAAATTAAAGTTTCCTACCCATTTTCAAGTGAACATGATAATGGAAAGTTAATAGGAAATAACCTTTTTATTACCTCCAAGTATGGTCGCAAAAGAATAGTATGCTTAGGGGACTCTAGGCTTAGGGCTAATTAAACCGCTAGACTTGATGGTCCTGGTTGCAGGGTCCCAATTTCATAGTAGCTCTTGTTAGGGGAGTTGAAGGGTTTTGTGGGTATTTTTCTTTTCTCTCTCTCTCTCCTTTTCTTAATTATGCCTGTGGGATTAGTATGACCGCCGACTTAGAACTGGCCTTTCGAATCAAGTCTGATTGCTAATCAATCAGACCGGTTCCGAATGAGTTGTAAGTTAGGAACTGACCCATAACAAAGTTTAGATGGTAGTATATAGTTGTATATTGATGCAACATTAGCCATTGTAATACGATTATTATCTGAACTTTATATTTTATTTACTTTCCACTTGCTTACCGAGTTTGGCAAAATTTTGGTACAACAAATAGAGTAACTTGCTATTAATTTACTTAGCACACTAGTACCCTTGACTTTTGTAGTAATTTAGTCAAGCCACGTTTTCAACAATAAATTAAAAATATGGGTTCCAATATTAAAATCTTATATAACCACATCGAGTATTGAATTCATTTTAATTGTACGAATCTTATTAGTAGATTGCTTCCTACTAGTTGGCATTTGAAATAGCTAGGTCCTAATAATATACAATTATGTAGGTTCTCGAGAACTTCATATCCTCGTGGAGACCACTAACTTCAATATTTAGGTTTATGAGTTAAAAGGGGCAAGGCATTTAATCAAGAATACCATATTTACACATAGGAACTAATTGAGGTAGATATTAGACGTTATAGGAAAGATTTTCATTCTAAATTTTTAGAGTATACTCACACTGAAGGATGTAAGTTATGACCTTATTTATACTTTTAACACTTGTATGGAACCTATAATGTATTTTTTTTTACCGTACTCTAGTATCATATATCCATTATGTATCTTTTTTTCTTTCGAATAAGGTTAATTTTTCCATTGGACATAATAAATTCCCACATTTAGACTTGTGCATCTATTTAACTCGGCTTGGAATCTGTCATGACCCTATAAAGGACCTAGTAGAATTACCTAAAATTTTCATATCATGTGTGCACCCATGATTCCATGATTTGAAAATCATTTTACAAGTCAGAGATTAAAAGATCCTAAACAATTAGTTACTAAAGTTTTTATTTAATTAACTTACGACCATATATATATGATTATAGATATCCGATAAGCTACAGTCCAACAGAACCACAGAGAATCGGTATTCCCTACAAAATAATAAGATTAGGTAGAAAAGTTTTAAAACTCAAACTTACTAAAGTCACAAAATTTAAATATAAAATACAAGAATTCCAATGAACCATATAGTCTGTCCTCAGAGTCTAACTTCTATGCATCTCATCTCGATGTTGACACTCAACCCTCAGTTCTTAACCCATGCCCGATCGTCTTACAACCTGCAAGAGAAAACTATTAAGAAGTAAGCTACAAGAGCTTAGTGAGTTAACCCTCATACTATATCAACAAACAAGTTATCAAACAGTTTATTAACAAATATATGAATGCATGAACAAGCAGTATGCCAAACAATATATATACAGTTGACTGGTACTACATATAACATCAAAATTTAATGCCCTTCGAAGTAAGGGTTGGAGATACATTGACATCAATCACAACCGGGCTCTAGTACCTGGGTTTTTACCCTCATATCATTATATAGGAATTTCCTGTTTCATAGAATAGGTTTTTACTTCCATCAGTCAATAGTATATAAATAACCAGGTCTAGCGGTGAACGGGCTCACGCAGTCCACGCTCAAACCCTACAGCGGTTGTCTCTAGACGCGACCCCCAGCCACCCACGGTTAGCGTCTCCAGCTCCAATAAAACCCGCGAGCCAAGGGTAGGGTCTTGTTGTACCAATGCTCTTGTACTGTATTAATCAAATCATGTGGGAATTCATCCCTCAAAGACCCCTTATTACCAACCGCATGAGGTGACGGCCGGAACATTATATGCAATGCCCGTAATCTATGCATGATCTATTTAATTTTTGCTTGGTTGAATATGATTAAGTCAATTTATGAGGTGGTCAAACATTATCAACAAATCATCCAAATAATGCAACAACTAATTATATAATCACATTTAATAATATTTTGCACAGTAATCAATCAATAACAGTCACATGTATAACCCTAACCCCATGCATCAAGTTATTAATCTTCAATTCATGTGCACTAACTACAAGCACAAAATAAGTATAGAGTCATCAAGAGTACTTACTTGGTTATAAATGATGTCAGGGATTATATTAGTCCAAGAGTAAGTTGGTCTCGATTTCAGGATCACCTAACATTAGGGAAATATGGAAAGTAATAAGTTTGGAAATAACTAAACTAATATGCTAAATCGTACTATTTACTTAAATCGATTATTGACTTACGTGCAATCATCGATTCGAGTTTTTTATCGAATCGTGTATAACTTTTTCATTTTAGTTCAAATCGTTATGAACTTATAGTCCATTTTGATCGTTTTTGAGTGTATTTTCTTGTAACAAGGTCCGTTTTAGACGTTGTGACTTGTAACTTAAATTGTGATACAAAAATATCACAAAAATTATTATTTAAATTTAAAAATTATAAAATATTAATTTTTTCTTTTTCATAACATATTTATAATTTAATAATTATTTAAATCATATGTTTGTTATTTTTATTATTTTGGGTATATTTTCTTATTTTTCTCATTTTCTTCTTTGTCTTATGTACCTCACAATTATACACATATATATATTCTGATACTTATAATATATAATTTATGGTTTATGTTATTGTAAAATCATAAATTACGGTATCATATATATATACACTATATATATTACACATATGATATATGTATATGTATTTATTTAAAACATACTCTTATACACATATTCATATATCTATATATATAAATGTATATATTCGGCATACATTCATATAAATACATACATATATATATTCGGCATACATACCTATAAATACATATATATATGTTCGGTATACATATGCTTATATAGTATTTATCATTTATCATAAAACAAATATATATGTATATATATACAATACATTTCATACAAAATATACCATATACTATAATACTTATACCCTATATTATATATATATTTATGTATCTCATACTACTACTTATGGAAGTATGTTAATATATGTATATACGTACTATACTATACAATTATATATGTATATATATACTAAAATAATTATACAAGAATACCTACATATATATAATTTCGGTATAAATCATACATGTGTACTATAGTATAAAATACATAATACTCATTATATGTATTCCGACAAATATACATAACACATCTACTCATGTATAATATACCTATGTACATACATGTATACATATCTAATCTTATACATACATACACTATTTAATTTATGTATTAGTGTACATATATAATATTATATTTATAAGAAAATACTCTACAAATACTATCTTTATACATATGTATACTATATATGATATACATCTACAAATAAAATACTTACCTAGTCTTTTAATTTCTTTCTTTTCTTTTCTTCTTCTTTTTCTTCCTTCTTCTCTTTTTTTTTTTCTTACAGTTTCATTTGCTAAATGTGTCCAGAATGTTGTTTTCTTTTCTTTTTATTTTACTTGTTTATTAGCTTAGATTTTACGCCAAATCTTTGATATTAATTGCAAGAGTTTTGTTTGATTAAATGTTTAACACCTGGCAATTGCATTTTATCACGTGGGCTGCTGGTGTTTAGATCTTTAATTTACTAAATGTAGTTTACGTCTTGTGCAGGGAAGGGGTTGAATTGGACATGAAGAGAAGAATTGAGATAAATTGAAAATAGTAGAGAAGGAAAATGAAAGTTATTAACAAATATGTGTAATTTTTCGAATCATATAAATTATAATGAATCTCCTCGTAGATTAGTTTTCAAAATTTTGTGAAATTTTATCAATTTAACTGGTATCCGTTACAATTATAATTTTTACAAGTTATTATGGTAATTTCATTATAATGTCGTACAAACAGGCGATTTAGTTGAAAATTACATTCGACTATAATTTTATTGCTATTGTGTAATATTTAACTATTTTATAGGTTTACGTTTATGATTTTAGGGTCTCGAGCAATTTTGAGTTCGGTTTCGATTAATGATGCATAAACTGGTTTTAGGGTTTTAGTAAGCAATTTAGGGTTTTGATAAATTTCGAAGGTTTTGTTATCGGTATTATATTTGATTTATTAAACTTCATTTTCTTTTATTATTATTAGCCTTATCGACTTATTGTACAGTTTAGGACACTCGGACTTAAGTTAAGGTTCAACTACTGTTTTTTCTAGGGTTTACAGAATCAACCTTGAACTGTCAGTTCATGGGTCGACAAGGGAGTGAAGCATGTTCGACTCTTAAAAAAGTGGATTCGAGCCAGTTCACCTGAACACTGCGAGTTTTTTTTTTCAAATTTTACTTAATTATTATAAATAATTTATAGATTATATGATGGGAATCATTCCAATTACGTCTAAGCCGAAGCAGACTTGTCCGAAGCCAAGGTCGAGCTGAAGCCAAAAGGATGAGAGGAAGAAAAATAACCACTCCACAACAAGTTTGTTGTTGACCTAGTAGCCGAGAGACCACATTGTCTAGAGTGGGATCCACTCGACATAGCATAGGAGACTATTGCAGACTATCTTTAGAACTTGGCAATTGTAGGTTGATCTTTCTAGTGTTTCGGCCAAGCCATGCGGACTTTGGGGACTCCTTCTCGAACTTGTACATCCAACTGCTAATCCCATCCGATTCGGATACTACTCTTTCTAAGACATGCTTAGTGACTGCATTCCGACTTCCTTTATAAAACATACAGTTTTGTATTCTTATACATGTTTTCCTTTATTTTTATTTATGTGCCCAATTTTTTAGGGTTTAAGGCTTTGTACATTATTTACAATTTTTCCATTAGGGTTTAGGACTCGCTATAAATAGCAACATATGTAAACATTAGAGATATATGAAATTAGAGAAAAAAGTACATTCTTGTGTTTTGGAATCTTTCCCTTTTTGAGCAAGGCTACTCTTGAGTTAGCATTGTCGGATTATCAAGTATAGATTAAACTCTTTAATCGTTCTTGTGTTCTTATCAATCTTATCCTCAAGATTGTTGCGAGCCCCTTTCATTTGAATTGATTAGTAAGTCGCATCTAACTCTCATTTGAGTCTTGAGCGACATTTAGTATTCGTGAGTTGTAGAAAACTCTATTTTGAGCTCAAACCAATCATTTCATTTTCTATTTGTCATACCCATTTTGGGTTTTCGAGATCCGCTACTGTTGATCCATAACATCTTTGGTATTAAAACTTTGGGGTGACACGTGTGCTAGTGATTCTTCAAAGTTTGATTCGTAGTTTAGACATTTCTATTAGTTGTCATTCTATGGTGTAGTGTATTCGTGTTTTAGTAGCGGTAGTATTGTGTTGATTAAGTCGAGTAATAGTAATTTTAGCAATTGATTCTAATTGCTATCGTGTTTTTATTGTAAAATGTGTTTGTTCAAGTTTCTGGAAGTTACTGTATGTACAAGAATGTTGGAAGATAGTGTCAACAATACTAGTGATAGTCCCTGTAAAAGCTTGAGGAGACATGTTGACAATGTAGAGTATCAAATTCAGAAGCTCATTGCCTCTATCCAAGAACTCACTAGTTTAGTCAGGAGCCGTAGATGTGATGGCCAAGAAGAAAGAAGGGAACGGACGCCTACCAATAGGAGTGGCTCTAATGAACTTGATCATGATGTTGAACGAAAGTAGAGAAGAGCTGCCAAGTCGAGAAGAAGAGAACACCGTCCAATGCCGAGAAGAGGTAATGATAGGAGTATTAACTCTGAGTTGTATTGAACCTATGGTTCATTATTTGATTTTGATGAGAACAAAACAAAAAATATACATCTAAATATGCTATTTTTGAAGAGAATAAATCAAGTGAATGACTAAACTAAGTATTATTTGTTTATATTGAGGTAATTGAATGATCAATTAATTTGCTTAAAGAATAAATATATCAATTATCTCTACAAGAAATTCAATCTTTTAAATGGTGATAAAATGATCTTGAAGTTAGATTGCAAAGTGTATTTATTTGTTGTATGTTAAAAGAATTTTCAGGTAATATTTGGCATACCGAGTTAACGGTTCAAGAAAGAACCAGGCTGACGATATAAAGCCTTGAAAAAACACTTACTGGCCTAAAGGAGCTAGCATGCTTATTATTATGCCAGTAGAGTATTTTGTTACCGGCTTACCGATAGTATAAGGAGTCAGCATACCGGTAAGTCTAATACAACTAGCCGTTGGAGTATTTAATGTACTATAATGGGAAGAATTGAATGGATGATATAAATACTCAACAACCCAACCAAGGAAAGTAAAGAATTGGTCTTTTACTGCAATATTCCAACATTCTTTTGTGTTTCTATTATCTTTTGTGTTCTTATTATCTATTGTTCTCATTGTCTCTTGTACCCTAATTTGCTAATATTCAGAGAGATTTGAAGTGTAGTGCTTGTAAGCTATGAGTTGCAAAGTATTGACAGTTAAAAGCACTATACCAATAATCTTTGGGATTGAGTTTTTTGTTGTGAGTTAAGATCGAGTTTTGTGTTATGAGTTGAGATTGTAATTTGTATTGAGAGTTGTGAGTGTGAAACTTGTGTAATGAAGTTTGTGTTTTTGTAGCTCTTGGAGCTTGGATTTAGAAATCAATGAAATAGTATAAAGTCCTCAGTTGGAGGTATTGTGTGTCTATAGAGACTAGGGGGCTATTCGAATTCTACGTTATATCTGGACTTGATCCTTTTTGTCCCTATCTCTTTTAATTTCTGCATTTATTATTACTCTTATTATTGCATTTAGTTGTTTGTATCGGAAAAGAATTGTAATTTGTCCTTAAAAACTCAATTCACCCCCCTTTCCCTTAAGTTTAGCCTAGTATTCTTCGATTGGTATCAGAGCTAGTCCCTAATTACTTACTTAATCGCATATTAGAGTAAAGGTTATGGCATTTAATACATTAGGCTTGATGGAAGGATAAGCCATAAATAGACCAACATTCTTAATTGGGAATAATTATCCCTATTCGAAATGTAGAATGAGTATATTCTTAAATGCACAAAATAGATTATTGTAGCAAGTAGTAGACAAAGGACCATTTAAGATAAAAGGCAAGGAAGAAGATAATTATATCGATAATGATTGAAAGTTGTTAGACTTAAATGAAATAGCTATTAATATCTTGCATTATGCCATTAATGAAAATAAATTTAATAGAATTCGTATATGCAAGAGTGCTAAGGAAATTTAGGAAGAATTAAAAAGTAAATATGAAGGACCTAGTAGAGTAAAGGATACAAGAATAAGCTTATTATGTGGACAATTTGAAAATTTTAAGATGGATTGAAATGAAAAAATTGATGAGATGCATAATAGATTTATCAATATCATTAATCTCTTGAGTATTGTTGGAAAGACATTTACTAATCTTGAAATAAATTCCAAAATTCGTAGGTCTTTACCAAGAGATTGGGAAGCTAAGAGAATTGCGATTGAGGAAGCTTATGATCTTAATACAATGCCAAAAGACTAACTCCTTGGAACTCTTAAAACTCATGAGATGGTTAAGAGACAAGGAGAAAACAATTGCTTTGAATGCAACTAAGGAGAGCTCAAGTAGTGATGAAAGAGAGAATGATGATGATGTGGCATTGATCATGAGAAATTTTAAGAAATTCATGAAGTTCAATAGGAAATTGGCAAAATATAAGGATGAAAACATATCTCGGTCAAGGAAAGAGAAGAAGGAAGTAATCAAGTGCTATACTTACCAAAAACTGGGTCACATTCAACAATATTGCTTAGATCTTAAGAAGGTCGAGAAAGGCGTAAGGAAAAAGGCTATGATGGCCATATTGTACATATGTGTGTAATATGTCGTAATACCAATTTGAATCACAAAGGTAAGATGGTTTGGGCTCCAAAAGGACAAGGCTATATTATAGCAACTAACCATAAAAGACCCAAACTCACATGGGTACTAAAGAAGCAATCACATGTGTAGGAACTTTAAGTGGAAGCAACTTAAGAAACTCAAATGGAGAATGCTAAAAAAAAATTCGAAGTGCCTCTAACATGGTATTTGATTTAAAAAACTCATTTAAGTAGTCTCCTTAGAATAACTAACATATTTTGTGTGTATTTGAAATTCTTTATGGTTATTAGGCTTTCATGTGTACACTTTTGCCATATCTTGATCTTCATGTCAATTATGTGTTCACGTGTGTTTAATTGTGCCAATATTTCATGCTTAAATGGTTAGCTTGATTTAATTATGAAACTATGCATAATTGATATATCTTTAACCACATTTGAGCTCACATAACTATTTAGGGACTTAACTAGTGTTTTTTGCAATTACTAGCTTTATAAGCCATGCTTAAACTCTCATCATATCATAATACACATATAAATCTTGCTTAGAATGAATAATTGCAAATATCATACTTTTTGTGCACATTTGAAGTTTCTTATGTATATTTAGAATCATATGTGCACAATTTTTCCATGTTTCGATTTCCGTGTTCAAATCTAATTCTCGCATGTTTAATTTTGTTCATAGATTGTAGATGAATAATTAATTTGACCTACTTTTGTTTTTGTGCAAATTTGACTCATTTAGACTTAAGTTAGGCTTTTATTGTTGTTTGATAAGTCATGTGATTATTTTGTCTATTTGCATGCTATATGTCGGAATCATGCTACCCTTGTATCTATAGACACCATTGAAACTTGTTTAGAATGCCAAATTATCATGAACTTGATTTAGTATGTACGAGTGACATTAAGCTCAATTTATATTCAATGGTTGATTTTGATGATTTCAAGTGGTGATTTTAGGACTTCCAAATCCTTCTTGCGATATTTTCCTTTCAATAAGATTAAATATGATGATGAAACTTAAAGTATTGATTTATGATAATTATGCCTCATTGCTTGAATTTAGTCATTCATGCATTTACATGGCTTAATAATGAACTTTCTAGCAACTAATGGCTTAATAATGAACTTTCTAGCAACTAATGGCTTAATTTCATTCAATCTTGCTAATGTTGCTAAAGTACAAACTTTTCATGCTTAAGTGGACCTAAGAAACATGATCATATAAATTTTATGCATAAAACATAGCGTTTAGCATGCTTTGGGCACACTTGAAGTTATTCATAAGTAATTAAGTTGATATATGCACAAATTAATTATGCATTGGTGTCCATGCCCAAAATCAGGTCTCATATGTTTATTTTCATCCCTAAATCATGTTTGCGTGGTCAAACTAGCTTGATTTGAATTTTGTTCATATTTGATCTCTCTAGAACTTTTTTAAGTTCTAAGTGCATTATGGAGCATTTTATGACTATTTATGTCAATATGAATGTTGATGGGTTTGATCATGCATTTTTTATACTTCTTGGTATTTTTTAAATATCCTTAAACTATAAACTTATCTTTAATTTGAGAAAGAATCCATACTTGCTCAATAGCTATATTTATGCTTAATATTTGATTTTAAGGAACTTAAGTAGTGATTTTTCAATTTATAGAGTCTTAAAGCTATAATTTATTTCTACCATGCTTAAACATGTATTTGAAATTTGCTTGGAGTGTTGGTATGCAAAAACTCAATGCTTATGCACATATTTTGCTCCTACATACACATTTTCACTTCATCATGAATTACATGGTTCAATGGTTTGATTTGGCTAAATCCTTGGTATTTAGTTGAAATTTAAGTTTCTTAGGCCTTAACGGACTTAAATAAACTTGCTTAAAGTGTTAGAACACTCATTAAATCATTTAAAATAAACTTGAGTTGGCAACTTGGACAAAGGAAGTAAATTTAATCAAGATTCTGCATAACTGTAGATTACCAATATAACGGTACCTAGAACTATTGGCATGTTGGTATACTTTGCTAGATAAGAAGATATAGTTAGTTCTATTCTAAGAACAAACATACTAGCACCCTTAACTATCGGCATGCCGATATGCTATTTTCTATAACAAATTTGCAATGGTTCTGTTCCCATAACTAGTATATTGGCTCCCCATACTACCGATTTGCCGGTACCTCTGTTTCTAGCCACAAATAATGCCGTTTCTTTCTCTCTCTTCCATCTTCTTCTTAAAACCTCTCTTTCTCTTCCTCCAAACCCTAGAATATCTCTCTCTCTTCGATCCATCATCTTTAAACGTTCAAAATCATAATTTTCCCTCATAAATCATCTCTAAACTCACAAATTCACCAATTCTCTCATTTCTTCTAATCACACTCTTCTCTTCTCCTTCACGTGACTTTCTCTCTCTACTAAACCCCCATCCATCATTACGACATGAACTTGATGAACTATTGCCAACTTCCAATCTATTTTATATATGCTCTTCGTTAAGTTTATCTTATGTTATGACCTTAGCCATTGGTTACTACTATTGTTGCTTTATATTGTCTTGCCTTGCTCATTATTTTGGCTTTTGTTACTTATGTTGCTTATCTATGTTGTTTACTACTTGTAGCTCATGTTTTTTAACATTTGATGTTGTATGGGCTAATCTTGATGAATTCATTATGGAGATCTTATTTGGCATAGTTTTTAGCCTCTTTGATTTCACTTTTGCAGAGGGCATATCCTAAGGCTTAAGCTAGAATTATGCCAAAATTTTGACTTAAATCCTCTTTACTCTTCACCACTTGGATCCTCCTCTTTTTTATGAAGCTAAAGGGGGAGAAATGTTCAAGTCGTTAGAGTGTCGGAAAGTGTATTAAGTTGAATTGAAAATAGTTATTTGAAAGATGATATTGATCCTATAACTTTGGCATATGTTGATTCTTTGAAAGATTGATATATTCTTTATGTGAAGTTATTAAGAAGTGAGACTTGGTTCCTTAGCACATCAATACTCTCATTTTGCTAGCACTCACTTCATCTTATTTAATTGTCAAATATCTTGAAATTGAGTGCTAAATTGAGGGGGAGCATTAGATTAAGGGGTAGCATTTAAAGTATAAGAGTTTTGTCCTTATAAAAAAGGGAGAGATTGTTAAACCTAAGGTTCATTATTTGATTTTGATGAGAACAAAACAAAAAGTATATATCTAAACTAGTTGTTTTTGAAGAGAACAAAATAAGTGAACGACTAAACTAAGTATTATTTTTTTATATTGAGGTAATTGAATAAGATCGATTAATTTGCTTAAAGAATAAATATATCAATTATCTCTACAAGAAATTCAATCTTTTAAATGGTGATCAAATGATCTTAAAGTTAGATTGCAAAATATATTTGTTTCTTGTATGTTAAAAGAATTTTCAGGTGATATTTGGCCTATCGGGTTAGCGGCTTAAGGAAGAATCAGGCTAACGGTATAAAGCCTTGAAAAAACACTCATTGGCTTAAAGGAGCAAGCATGCCGATTCACTTGCTGGTTATCATGTCGGTAGAATATTTTGTTACCGGCTTGCCAGTAATATAAGGAGCCGGCATGTTGGTAAGTCTAATATAACTAGTCGTTGGAGCATTTAATGCACTATAATGGGAAGAATTGAATGGGATGATATAAATGCTCAACAACCCGACCAAGGATAGTAGAGAATTGATCTTTTGCTACAATATTCCAATATTCTTTTGTGTTCTTATTATCTGTTGTTCTCATTGTCTCTTGTACCCTAATTTGGTAATATTTAGAGAGATTTGAAGTGTAGTGCTTGTGAGTTATTAGTTGTAAGGTATTGAGAGTTAAAAACACTACACCAATAATCTTTGAGATTGAGTTTTGTATTGTGAGTTGAGATTGTGATTTGTATTGAGAGTTATGATTGTAAGACTTATGTAATCAAGTTTGTATTTGTGTAGCTCTTGGAGCTTGGATTGAGAAATCAATAAAGTGGTGTAAAGTCTTCAATTGGAAGCATTATGTGTATGTGGAGACTAGGGGGCAGTTTGAACTCCACATTATATTCAAGCTTGATCTTCTTTATCCTTATCTCTTTTAATTTCCACATTTATTATTATTTTATTATTGCTTTGATTACTCTTATCATTGTATTTAATTGTTTGTATCAGAAAAGAATTGCAATTTTTCTTTAAAAACTCAATTCACCCCTCCTCTTGAGTCTAGCTTAGTGTTCTTCGAGTTGAACCAAAGAGCCTGAAGAAGAGAGTTAAGGCTGAGAAGAGATGTGGCCAAGTAGAGGTCCAACAGAAGTAGCTGATCTAAGGTAAGCCTAGTTACTAGGAAAGTAAGGGATGAACCTTAAGCACCTAGCCTAGGACTTAATAATATCAAGCTCAAACTATCGACCTTCAAAGGAAGTAGCCAACCTGAAGAATTCCTTGACTGGGTTTCCTAAGTTGAGAAGTTGTTTGAGTGCTACGTATGTAATGACTAAATAAGGGTTAAGCTGGCTTCATTATCCCTTGTTAAGTATGTAAGTCTTTGGTGGGATAAGTTGAGTGCAAAGTTGGATGCTAAAGGAGAAGAACCGATTAGAACTTAGGGGCTTATGAAGCGTTTAATGAACAAATGATTTGTGTCTACTTACTTCAAGTAAGAGATGCTCCATTAATTTCAGTACCTAAGGTAAGATCGAAACACTATTGAAGAATACTTATAGGAGTTTGAAACTCTAATGACCAGATGCGAGATTTTCGAGCCATAAGACCGCACAATTGTTAGATTCCTGAGTAGATTCCAAGATGATATTGTTGACATAGTTGAATTGCAGCAATTCAACTCATTAGACGAGTTGATCAATTTGGTATTAAGAGTGGAGAGATAGAAGAGAAGATAACATCAAAGGTTGACTAGCTGACCTCAACAAGGTAGTAGTAAACTTAAGTGGTATGTTGAGAGAAAAGGGCTAGAGAAGAAGATGGAGAAGGGAGAACCTAATTGACCAGACCATGTCGAGACAAAGAGGGCCAAGAAAGAAAAGGCACCCGGCAATAAGACTTGAGTTGTGAAATGCTTTAAATGCTTAGGTTATGGACACATTGCATCCCAATGCCCAAATAAAAGGGTTATGGTCTTGAAGGGCAAAGGGCTTGAGGCTCAAATTGAGAGTCAGAGTGATAAGAGTTTAGAAGACTAGTTAATAGAAGAAGATATCTATATTGAAGACCTAGATAAACTCTTAGCTACGGTGACATGAGCAGACCTAAAGACAGATCTTAGATAAACGGAAAATGTATTCCACATGCGATGCTTAATGAGTGGGAAGACCTGTTCCCTAGTTGTTGATGGAGGTAGCTGTACCAATATCGTCTCTACCGAGTTAGTAGAAAAGATGAAATTGCCGACCTACCCGTAACCCCGACCTTATGGATTGAAGTGATTTGATAACAAGGGTATGGTTCATGTACATAAGCGAGCTTATATTGCATTCAAGGCAGGACAATACAAGGATGAGATTGACTTCAATAGGGTCCCAATGAATGCTACAAATTCACTTCTTGGTCAACTATGGGAATATAATTGGAAAGTGATCCATGACGGCTTCCTTAATACTTATATTATTTAAAAGGATGGGAAGAGCTATTGCTTAACCCCTATGCGGGTTGAGAAAATCCAGAGACACTCGGTACCTATGGTGAAGCAAAAAGAGAAAAGGAGCTTATTCAGCATCTTGGCACGTGCTTAACACTTAACGTTGAGGACAACTTCCTTTCAGACCTACGGCAATTATGGGAATCAGCCTCCAACTACATCTAAGTTGAAGCAAAGCTGCCCGAAGTTGAGGCCAATTAATGCTTATCGAGGCTAAGCTAAAGCTAGAAGGACAAGAGAAAGAAAAATAACTACTTAGCAACAAGTTTGTCTTCGATCAAGTAGCCAAGAGACCATATTATCGAGAGTGGGATCCATTTGATATGGCACAAAGAGACTCTTGCCGACTAACTTTAGAACTTGACAATTATGGGCCGACCTCTCTAGTGTCTTGGTTAAGCCACGTAAGACTTCAAGGATTCTTTCTTTAACATGTACATCCAATTGCTGACCTTATTCGATTTGGATACTACTCCTTCCAAGACATGCCAAGTGACTGCATGTCGACTTCTCCTGTAAAACACACAGTTTTGTATTCTTGTACACGATAAAAGATGCTAAAGAATAGTAATTTTTTTGTTCCTCTTTTAAAAATGTTAATTTTGCTAAAAGAATACTTATTTTTTTGGTGGAAATATTAAACAATAAGGATTATAAAGCCCATATCATTAAAATAGTAATAGTGAAGCTTCTCTACTTTACTACTTCCAAGAGAGGAATAAAATTAGAATAAATTAGCAATAAGGCAACTGATTGTGATAACAATAGAGTGATAATAAAAACCAATGTTGTTAGACACACGTTAAGAGATTGATATGTGTCATGACCCTAAGAAGGGCATATTAGGATTGCTTAAAATTTTCATATTATGTGTTCACTCATGATACGAAAATCGTCTTACAAGTTAGAGATTGGAAAACTCTAAATAATTAATTACTAGGGTTTTCAGTTTTAATTTACTAACTTATTGAAACATATAAATAATCATGGATATTTGATATTTCGTAGTTCATTAGAACTGTAGAGAATTAGTATCCCCTACTAAATAATAAAAGAAGGTAAAATAACTTTATGAATTACAAGAAATTTTGAATTATACATAATCCTAATATATAAATATTTTCTACATAAAATGTTTTTGTACCAACTATATAAATTTCAATTAACTCTAACATTATCAAACCTATCTTCAATTTGCAATTAGTATTCAAAATTCATCCTAATCTTAACTTAAATGAATCTGCCAAAAATAAGAAATAAAAATAAAAATAAAAAATAAAAAAAAACTATAGAGGAATGAGCAAACCACAACTCAATGAGTTTGTTCCTCACCACTATTGTATAAGAAAGTTATTAAACATTATTAGTATACATGCAATCTTTCTCCAAGTAAAATGAATGCATATGCAGTCAATCCAAGCAACATATTGAGTTCGAAACTATGGAAGGTGTAGATTTATGTTGTTTATACGTTGATTATCCTCCGAACTTGCTTGTATGAAACACCTTACCTTAACCACATAAAGCTGCTTGGAGGTACCATCTCTCTAAACAACATTCGACTATTACCTTAGCCAAGAAAAAATTAATAATCTAAATAGATGAGCCTCAACTAAGGTCATCTACCATCAACAAATCATATCTAAAGCCTCATGTGCCTCAACGATATAAATATTAATCATAGGCACTACAAGCCCTCACATATATCATACAAAAATCAGTTCAAGATTAAGAAAATATTTTTCGAAAATAATTTTCTAAAAAAATTATAAAGCTAGTACTCTTTATTAATATGCTAGTCGAGTCATAGAAATACAACAAATATAACAAATTATTTTGGTTAGATATTTATATTTATCGATTTACAAAGGTAATCATATGGATGATAGTATATAAGGAAAATAGTCATTCAGACATGTAAGTAATAACAACTAGCAAAATATCATGCAAATAACACGCATAAGCAAATAGTGAGTCATTAAAACTCTCTCACTTAGATTAATGTTTATTCTCTAAGCCTTTTGGGTTTTTAGAACTCGATAATTGAATACCTAAAAAGATAATAATACTTATAAGTATTCTAAAAAATTAAGCTCCTTAATTAACTAATATCTATTATAGTCTACCTAATCTCTCATTATAATAAGAGTATGACCTAAATATGGTTTAACTTAATTATTGGAGTAAATAGGAAATATATTTGTAATTTATGGTATTTTATATATTTAGTTATTTATTTCTTCTCATTATTTGTTTATAAGGTCAACTAACTTAGTTATTCTACTTTTTTTTCTCGATTTATCTTAAATTTTTAGTTACGTATTACTTTTTCATTGTAACTCCAATTTTTATGATTTTATAGCCATTTTTTAAAATCATTTTCAAATGTATTTTCACATAACAAGATCCATTTTGGACGTTTAAATCTATATTTTTCGTTATGGTTCTAAATGTTACGAAATTTGTTATCTTGACCTAAATAATTTTATTTATAAATTTTAAGCTTTTCTTTATTATTTAATGATTTAATTAATTTCTAAGTTTTATATTTTTATAATATTTTAGTTTTAAGTCCAGTTTATATTAATTTCATTATTTCTTCATTTTAAAGTTTAATTTACCAATTATATTAGTTTTGTTATTATTGAAATTTTCTAATTAATTAATTATTATTACTTCTAATTATTTTTGAAATTTTCGATTTGGTAGGATATCTTAGAAGAATTGCTAATGTGACGCTTTATTATTGGTCCATACGACAATTTAATAATTTTCCATAATTTTAATTTTTCTTAATTTTTATATTATTATTATATATATTTATATGTTATTATAATTAATTAATTAATATGTTTATAGGCCTTAATTTTTCTTTGTGGGTTTCGGCCCATTTGTATATATGTACATATATATATTTTATTGCATTATCTTAAACAATTATACTATAAGTATGTATGTACTTGTATTTATATATATATATTATGTATTCTTACTTATTTAGGTAATTAGCATATTAATATATATACTTGTATGTATACATGTATGTAACTTATACTATACCATTATTATATGTATACCTATGCATGTACATATACATATTTATACATGTTTATACTTTTAATATACTATTATTATACATATTTATATACATGTACATATATACATATGTATATATATATTTATACTCAATATTATACATATTTTTATATATGTATATTTATGTTTTCTTAATGTATTTTTAAGGAATTTGATATATTACATATATACATATTTATATACACTTTCGATTTTCATATATATATGTATAAATACTTAGCATTTCTTATATTTGTGTTTATGTAAATACTATAGTGTATATATATATATATATATATATAGGCACATATATATACATATATATTTTTTCTTTTCCTACTTATTTACATATACATATATTTATAATACTTTCTACTATAGTCCATATACATATAGCTCATATATGTACACATACATAACAAGCTTATGACATGTCCATACATATAAGTATATATCTAAATATGTATACATACAATACAATTTAAAAGAAATAAGTTGTATACATTAAATTACATACATGAACATAAGATTTCTACCATTAAATGTCTTTGTTTTACTAAATAACTCATAATACATAAATATGGAAATACTTATTTTCTAATACATATGTACATAAAAGAAAATGCACAACTTAAATTACAAAAGAGAATTGAAATACATAAAGAAAATACTTATTTACCTTGTTCTTGGAGTTAAATCTTCCTATTTCTCCTTCAAATTAAAAGTTTGTTGATGTTGGATTATGGAATTAGTTATGAGAGTTGAGTGGGATGGTAGTCAAAGATGAAAAATAGAAAAACAAGAGAAGAAGATGAAAATAAGAGAGAGAGAAGTGTTGGTGTAAGAGAAATGGAGGTGAAGGATTTTGTTGTTAATTTAATAAGGAAAGTTGAAGCATGTTATGTAAGCATCTAGGGGATACATATGGTAGGTCAAGAAGGAAGGAAAAAGAAAAATAAAAGTGGAGAAGTTTCAAGATTGTTAATCACATGTTGACTTAGTCAACATGTTTGATTTGGTCAATATTTTAATTATATAATATTATATATATTTAGCACATATAAATTAGGAAGGAAAAGAAAATAAAAAGAAAAGACAAGGAAAAACCAAAAATAAAGAAATAAATGTATAAATAATTAAAATAATTTTTTTCTTTAAATATTTCTAACCCTATAAATAATATTTAGGATAATAAATAATATAGTTACAAAGAAAATTAAAAAATATAAAAGTCACATTTGCTATATAATGTATAAGCAACAATTAGGTAATTAAATTAAGTTCAAATAATTAAATATATATATGACTCATTTAGATATATATATATTTAATAATAATATTTATCAATTTCTTAAATTAATTTGGTACTTTTTACATTTATTAACATTTGGAAGTTATCACTAGTCATTAGTTAGTGATTTTTCTCAATTTGACATATCAATTGATTATTACTCCTAATTAGGGTTTTGTCATCGTAAAAGTAAATTTGTACGTTTATAGGCTTAAGGTATTTATTTTAGGGTTTTTTTTTTATCATATTCAGGTTCGATCTCTAATATTCACATGTATATAGGGTTTAGGGTTTTTACACATGATTAGAGTTTCGATCAATATATTAGACTTTTACGTATTCATTTTAGGTTTTGTAATTAAAATTTTAAATTAGTTATGAGTTTGTCAATTCTATTGACTCAAGAAATTATCTGCAGTACTTGAGTTCAATTCTATAATCAAAAGGTTGAATTGGCGGGGTTTATAATTTGGGAATGAGAAGCGATCAAAGGTTGAAGATTAGAACTAAGGTTGAACTTAGGGTTTAAACCAAGGAAGGGAAATGCTTTTAGGGTCTTCTGTTTATAGAATGATTGCAAAATGAAGAATATGAACCGATGCACCAATGTATAAGTGGAACTACGGTATTTGATTGTCAAGTGATATGACTACAATGAAGAATTAAATAAAAGGTTTCCAATTATCTAATTAATATGATTCATGACTGAATAACAAGAAGGATTCAACTATTCAATTGATGTTAGGCACAATTGAATAAATTGAAGGGATTTGTTGAAGAACATAATTTAATACACAAATTAGTAAGTCAATAAGAATATAGGACACTTTTTGTTAAGGCTCTATAACATTCAAGGAACTATGTAATTTAATCTAATTAATAGTTAATAATCTAATAAAAGTCTAATAGAAATGAATATAAAAACAATTAAAATAAAGTGCATAGAATGATCGTCGGTAATAAAGTTAGCCATGTTTTGCATATTGCAAACATAAGGAAGAATCATGTTCAAGGATGACACCCTAACATCACACTTAAGACATAACGCCTTGGAACCTAGGAAGCCATAACTCTACCATGTGTCGATCCTAGAGTCAAACAAGTTAAGGAAAACTAGTGTCCATGTACCCATTATAAATCACAATTTTCAGTCAATTTGCTAACTTATAATCGATAACCTCGAATATGCTACTGGAGTAGGATATTAACCACTTAAACTCCCTAGCCAAGTGCAATGACATAATCTGCAACTGTCATAACTCCATATCTTAAATCATAAAAGGATTCTAAATCATAAATTAGAGTTTCATAACTTTGACAACAGTTAAATCACTAAACCTAACAATAGAGTCACAAGTCACTCCATAACCATATAAGTCTCATAAATAAGTAATTACAATGAAAATGAACATAAATCTTCAAGTCTACCCCTACAACTAATCCATGGTGCCCTAGCTCCATCATCATAATAGTAATAATTTCCCTTCTCATCATAGTAAAGATAGTCACATCTGACATCCTCAACATAAATCCCATCATCTACATCGTAACCTATTCCTGCAACTAAAAAATAATAATCCTCGTAGGGTAAGCCAATACTTAGTATAGGATACCATATACATGTACGTAAAATACAAGAATCAATTAAGCACACACATACGAATACCACTATTAATGCAACAAGTAATAGTTTTAATCTTTCATTTAGGCCTACAAATAATACAGTCCTAAGATCTTAAGACTTGGGGTTACTCACAACCCTTAATACGCAATATATAGATACTACATAGTATTGTTATTGGATATCCCCCAATACTTGAGTACCATAAACCATCCTAGATCTACCTAGGTCATTTCAACACAGGACTCTACAGGGGATAGCGTCATGCAAAGATCACCAAGTACTTTACTAGCACTACTGGACCCAACTAGTAGGTGCTCGAAGCTAAGTACAACTAGCAACACAAATAAGTCCAAGTTTCAATTTATTCCAATTAGCTTAACATACTCATTCAACAAACATGTATCCCATACCTACAGGTCTTATCTAAAAAAGATTGGACACCATGCATCTTTTAACACCTGTTCAAAATACAAATGCTAGCTTAGAATTTAATAAATTCCACAACTTAATACTTCTTTCCTTTAACTCAAACCTTTCCCTACTACTTTGAACTTGTGAATTGAAAAATACATAACTTTTCATATCCTTCCATAAAATATATACTGACCATTATACTCTCACATAGACATAACATATTATATACATTATTTTATATATTATATTAAATATACATATATATTATTTTATATTATACATATATTTAATATATATAACATTTATAATATATCTATTATTATATATATTATTTATTTATTTTATTCTTTTTCCTTTTCTTTATTTCTTCCTTTCCGTTGTTATCTATTTTTTTTCTTGCCGTTGCTTTTCTCTCTCTCTTTCTCTCGTCTTCACAAATACACACATACATATACATCTTCTACTAATAGTACATACATACACATTCACTCGACATACACTCTCATATACATTCATGCTTAACATATATACAAGTACGTCCTTCCCTGATAGCATACACATACCTATGTTCATGCACACCTAACATATGCATATCCTTCACCGACAGCATATACACATACCCACATTTACATTGTTACCTAACACGCACACATACATTCACATTGCTCGCTCCCATCGTTGCATCCATACGTCCACTTTATACCGTATGCCTCACAGCCACATTTCAACACACAATTGACACTACCCGGCTCACCAAATCACACTAACAATTATAACCCTCTCTCTTAAAACTTTAAGAAAAACTTTAATGATATAAATTGAAAAAGTAAAATGAAAATAAAATGAAAACTTACTTAAATAGGGAAGAATTCTTGTTGAATTTCCCTTTCAATAACGCGATTCTTGATTAGGAATTTGGGGTTGAGTTGACAATCATAAGTTTTCTATTCTTGTAGAGAAGTAACGTGATATTTTTGGTAGGGAAAATATGCGGGGTTTATTTAGGATAAGGGATAGTAGAAAGTTTGAATCTTTTCCCATCACCAAGTTGCCTCTGCTATTCCTTATAAATTACAAGCTATACCATATCTAAAAATAAAAACTCCTTTATTTTCTTTAATTTCTTTATTAATTTAATTATTGACATAGGCTTTACAACTTCCCTCCATCAATAAAACTTTCATCCCCCAAAGTTTACACCCCTAGTTCCTCAAATAGCTTTGGATACTTGCTCCTGATTTCCTTCTCATGCTCTTAGATTACCTCTCTTTCTGATTAGTTTGGCTACTAAACTTTGATGTAAGGAATAACTCTTCTCCTTAATTATTGTTCCTTAGTATCAACTATCCCTACTAGTTATTCTACTATCGACATGTTTTGTTGCAACTCTAATGACTCTAAATCTACTATATGCACGTATGGTTCTTCCTTTTGATTTGGAATGGGTTTCTCATATTTCCCCAACGTAGATACATGGAAAATGTTATGCACAGCCTCTAACTGTGGTGAGAGTATCAACCTATAGGCCACCTTGCCAATCTTTTCTACAATTCTGTAAGGGCTTATATACCTCAATTTCAACTTATCCTTCAAGCCAAATCTAACCATACCCTTTACTGAGGAAACTCTTAGCAACACCTCTTCAGCTACTTGAAACACCAGAGGGCAACACCTTATATCGATGTAACTCTTTTACCTACTTTGGGTAATTTGTATTCTTTGACAAATTAGCCTAATCTTATTCACTATCTCCTGCACCAAGGTTGCTCTTACTAATTGTCTCTTAACTACTTTGTCCCAATGAATTAGTGATTTGCACTTTCGACCATATAACACTTCAAACGAAGACATTTGAATTGTGGCTTAATAGCTATTATTATAAACGAACTCCACTAAGGTTAAATGCTCATCCTAATGCTTACTGAAGTCAAGTATGTATGCTCTCAACAAATCCTTTAAAGTCTAAATGGTACGTTTTAACTAACCATTTGTGTTGTGAACTATGACCAAGAAGATATAAGACTAGTCGTTGGATAAGTCTAAGTTTATAGAAAGCTCGAAAAGAGTTAATGGGGAAAAGTGTGAAAGAGTGAAAATGATGAATGAAAACAGTAAGCAAAACCCAAAAATAGCTCCAGAGGAAATGATACACTAATGGAACTTATGATGACTCATGGCACAATTCAATATAATGCATGAATTGTTCCAATGAGGTTACTTGCTACCTAACCTTGCTTAAAGGAAAGAATAAGAGTAATGCCAAGAGTAAACAAACAGTGTTTATGTAAAGAAGAAAGTACTCAAGTGTATTGAAAGTAATTTGATCTTTATAACTCCAAGTATAATGGTATTTATACCCATAAGTTAGGAAAACTTGCCTAAAAGGGAAAAGACAAAAAGGACATTTCCTAAAGAAGTAATGTATACGTTACAAAAGGATAAAAATGAATATGTAAGGAAAACAAACGTTGGTGCTATAGATTGCTATAGATTCTACATATGATATTGTATACATGGTAAAGCTGCATTGGCGAGGTTGTTAAGAGATGTAGATAAAAAAGTACAGACAGATGGACTTGTCTAAGTAGAGATGGCTTAGTCAGTCCAGATTCTCCATCTCTCGGCTTCTCACCAAGGGTGATGCTTAGTTATTGGTTAGCTTAGCGCTAGAGAGTGATCATCAACTCGACATACCAAAGAATAATGGGCGATCATACAGTATAACATTAAAGGTGACTCGGCAACGAAGTACTCAACCTCGGTAGGGGTTGGTTGGAGTAGAAGGATTCATCGTGCTAGCCCCTTTAGTCCTCGGGCTCAGCTGCGAATTAGAGGTCCAGTAGCCTAATTCTCATAATTCCCTTTAGGTTGTTTTAGATTTGGGATCAAATATAAGTGGTGTTCGCTCAGTTCTTTATCAGGGTGATATGGACTGAGGTCGGCAACATTGAAGGTGTTAGAAACCCTATAGTCAAGCAATTCTAATCTATAGGTATTGTTACTAATTTTTTGGAGGATTATGAAAGGTCCTTCCGCTCTGGTAGATAGTTTGTTCTTCTTTTTATTTGAGAACCGTTCCTTACTGAGGTATAGCCATATCAAGTCTCTTAGCTAAAATTGTTTAGTTGACTTACCCTTAGTCTTTTGTCACATTCTTCTAATAGCTTGATCGATGTGCCGAGTGACCTTATCATAGATGTGTTAAAGAGATTGTGCTTTAGTCAAGGCATCGAGGTCCTCTTATACAGGTGTTGGTACATAGGCGTGGTCAAGGTGCAACTCAAGATTAAATCCATAGACCACTTCGAAGGGAGTTTGCTTAGTAGTGTCATGTACGGTTCGGTTATAGGCGAACTCAACCATTAGTAGGAAAACGTCCCAATCAGCTAAGTTCTTACCTACTACAGTCGGAGCAGTGAACTTAAAGTACGATTAACTACTTCTGTTTAGTCATTAGTTTAGGGGTAACATGAGGAACTGAAGAGTAATTTGGTCCCTAGCTGACACCACAGGGTTCTCCACAAATGGCTCAAGAACTTCGAGTCTCTATCAAAGACTACACTTCTAGGCATGCTGTGTATCCGCACAACCTCTTGTAAGAAAAGAGAAGCAATAGCCTAAGCGTTGTTAGTTTTGGTGCAGGGTACGAAGTGTGCCATTTTACTGAACCGATCTATGACGACCATCATTGAATCTTTACCTTAGGCAATTCGTGGTAGTCTAAGAACAAAGTTTATGCTCAATTTAGTTCATGGTCTCATTTGGATAAGTAGGGGCATTGCATTCCCTTGTTCGGCTCGGTACTTGGTCTTTTTGCACACTGCACGGCTTTTAATAACTCGGTGTAGATCTCTCTACATTCTTGACTAAAAGAATTGACTTTTCAATAGTTCATAGGTCCTCCTCTCTCCAAAGTGTTTGTAGAGTTCTTTGCTATGGGCTTCCCCAATTATTAATTCTCGTAGGGAACAAGTCGGCATACACAGTTTCCCCCTTCGGAATAGCTAGCCATTCTTCACATAATACTCATCCATTGTCTTCCCATCCATGCATTTTGAAATTTTTGGTTCGAAGTATACATCCTCGGAGTATTATTCTTTGATACTCGTAAACCTAAACAGCCAGGTCTATAGTTCTAACAAAAGTGCATGTCTCCTTAAAAGAGCATTTGCAATTACATTTCTCTTTCCCTACTTGTACTTAATTACGAAATTGAATCTCTTAAGGAATTCAACTCATTTCACCTATCGCTTCAACAACTTAGTCTGACTTTAGAGGTATCTCAGCGATTCATAGTCAGTATATATGATAAATTTTCTTAGCAATAAATAATGTTTCCATACTTACATCACTCGGATTAGTGCTAAAAGTTCCTTATCATATACAGAGTAGTTCAACTGCGGTCTTCGGAGTTTCTTACTGTGCAAGGCAATTGGTCGGCTTTCGTGCATTAGGATAACACTTATTCCAAAGCCTGATGCGTCATATTCTAGCTAAATTTTTTTGTCAAAGTTAGGTAGTACTAATATTAGGACAAAGGTTAATCTTTCTTTTATGTTAACAAAACTCCTCTCCTCCCTTTCTCCCCATCGAAAGTCGGTGTTCTTCTTTGTTAGCTTAGTAAGTGGCGTGGTGATGGTATTGAAATTCCTGATTAACCTTCTATAAAATAAAGCTAATCTATGGAAGCTTATCACGTCAGCATAAGTAGTAGGAGTTGGCTACTCGACAATTGCTTAGATCTTTTTGTCATCAACTGGTAAGCTTCCTCTATTGACTACGAAGCTTAAGAATACCACTTCCTCCTAGCAAAAACAACATTTCTTTAAATTGCTAAATAGTCTTTTGGCATGTAGGATATCCAAAATTGCTCTAAGATGTTCACAGTGACTTAGTATGTTGGTACTGTATATTAAGATGTTGTCAAAGTACACTACGACACACTTCCCTATGAGATATCTCAACATATGGTTCATAAGCCTCATGAAAGTGCTCGAGGCATTCAACAAGCTGAAAGGCATGACCATTCACTCGTAAAGTCCATGTCGAGTCTTGAATGCAATGTTCCATTCGTCTCCTGGTCTTATGTAGATTTGATGGTAACCAAATTTAAGATTGATTTAGTTGAAAATCTTGGCTTCACTCAATTCATCCAATGTGTCTTCTAGCTTTGGGATTAGATACTTATATTTGATTGTAATTTTGTTCACGGCTCGATTGTCAATGCACATCCGCTAGCTCCATCCTTCTTCAACACAAGAAGTACAGGAATAACACAAGGGCTGAGACTCTCTTTGACATAGCCTCTCTCTAGCAACTCATTGACTTGATGTTGGAGCTCAGAAGCCTGTTCGGGATTCATCTAATAAGTTGGCTTATTCACTAATGTAGTGCTAGGTACTAAGTCAATGTAGTGCTTCATTCCTTAAGTTGGGGGCAACCCCTTAGGTAACTATTTTAGGAATACGTTGGCATATTCATCTAGTAGCTCCTTGATTTCCTGGGGAAGCTTAGCCTGCTCCTTGATTTCCAATAGTCACCTAACCAATGATAGGATTGGCTCATCAGCATTGATGGCATCTTAGAGCTTGGCTTTACTCATCACTAGAGCCTTCTTCAATCTACGGGCAAATTTCATTTGCAACTTATTAACTTTACCTGACAGCATTGGATTTAGTGTGATTTTTCGATCATCCTTCTCGAACATATACGTGTTCTTGTAGCCGTCATGTATAACTTTCCTATCAAATAACCATAGCCTACCCAGCAATATGTAGGAAGCGCACATAGTCAATATGTCGTAGAGAATTTTGTTAAATAATTCCTAATAGTAATCAGTAGTAGTATTTGTTGAGTGACATGTAATGCTCCTTTCTCAGTCAACCAGTGCAACTTGTATGTCCTAGGATGTGCAACAGTTGCCAGCTTTAGTTTAGAAACAAGATTGGCTGATGCCACATTGTTGCAACTTCCGCTATCCACAATAAGAGCACACATTTGATCATTCACCTTGCAAGTGGTATGAAACAAATTCTCTTTCTACTCTTCCTCCCGTGAGGGTTCCATGCTTAGAGTACACTGGACAACCATGAGTAATTGGTCTAAGTCTTTGGGAAACACGTCTTCCCCAATCAGTTCTTTCTTGACAAAAACCATTTCTTCCTTAGGTTCCTCATCCATACTCTCTACCTCTAACTTTGGGATGTCTCCCTTAATGACCATCATCCTTTGGTTTGAGTACTAAGTAGCCATATGTCCAAACCCTTAGCACTTGAAGCACTTGATCTAGCTTGTTTTCCTGCCAAACCCTTGCCTTTTCTCAAATGTTTGGGTCAGTACTACATCTTCAGGTCGGCCTTTTTTCTCAACTCTTATATCAATCTTTCTGCTCGGCTTTATGCTTGATTGAGCTCAGTGACTTGCTTAACCAGGTCGGCTAGTCGGCATTTTGGTGGTTACTTGGCTCCTTCTTTCCCTCTCTACTCGCTAGGCAATCCAAATAGCTTCATCCATTGTGTCAAATCATTGGAGCTCCATAATATCTCGAATGTGTCCTCTCAATCTAGTAATGAACCTTGAGATTGTTCGAGCTGGTGGTTCCTCCACTTCGCAATGCATCATAAGTATTTGAAATTCTTGAACAACTCGTCAATAGTTCGGCCTCCTTATCATAACTCTTGAAGTTGAGTAAAAATATCTTGGAGGTTTGTTTCTAACATGAATCTGTTTTTAAGCACTCTTTTCATCTTGGGCTAGGTGTTAATCTCTTGGTACCCCTCTCGTCTTCTCATGGCTTAAAAATTCTTCCACCACTTAGCGGCGTACTCAGAGAATTCAACAACAACAGTTCTTATTTTCTCATAATCCTTATACTGATAATAATCAAACACACACTCCACCTTACCTTCCTATTCCAAATACTTGTTAGCATTCCCTAATCCACTAAAACTAGAAACCTAAAGCTTCACATGGTCAGATGCTCAGGGACTCGTACACGCTCGTATTCAAAATACTCTTCTTCCTCCACATCAAGCTCTCTCAGGTCTATCCTTTGCCTTACTCGTCCACCATCTCCTTCACCTCGAACTAGTCGAGCTGGGTTCTGACCTCTAACAGGTTAAGTAGCTTGTGAAGTGTTTTACGCAGCCTTAGCGGGTCAACAAGGCAGTGCATGAACAGTTAGGGTCAGATTTACCAAGAGGTTAGCTACCTTGTCGAGTCTCTCGTTAGTGCTTCTAAGAGTTCCCTAAGATTGTCATCCATAGTAGGCAACTCCACTATTATCACCAGTACTAATATTCATACTTGAGTCTATCATTTTTCCTTATAAATTCAAAAACTCAAACAATACTTCAGGAAGTGAACAACTAATAACACAGTAGTCAAATAAATACAATAACTGACTCTATTTTACGCACGTAAAACAGAGTACAATAGAACTTCAAGAACTAACTACAGTTCCCATAAAACCTTTGCTTTGATACCAAGATATTGTGAATCGTAACCAAGAATAGACAAAGCTAGTCGTTGGATGGGTTCGAGCTTACAAAAAGCTTGAAAAGGGTTAATGGGGAAAAGTGTGAAAGAGTGAAAATGACAAATGAAAATAGTAAGCAAAACTTACGAACAACTCTAGAGGATATGATGCACCAATAGAACTTTCGAAGACTTAAGGAACAATTCGATATGACGTACGAATTGGTCCAATGAGGTTACTCGCCACTTAACCTTACTTAAGGGAAAAGATAAGAGTGATGCCAAGAGTAAATAAATAATGTTTGCGCAAGGAAGAAAGTACTTAAGTGTATTGAAGGTAATTTGATCTTTACAGCTACAAGTACAAGGGTATTTATACCCATAAGTTAAGGTAACTTGCCCAAAAGGGAAAAGATGAAAAAGACATTTCCTAAAGAAGCAATGTACATGTTACAAAAGGGTAAAAATGAATATACAAGGAAAACAAACATTGGTGCTACAAATTCTATATATGATACTATATACGTGGTAAGCCTGCATTGACGAGATTGTTAGGAGATATGAACAAAAAAGTACGGACAAATGGGCTTGTCTGAGTAGGGATGGCTTAGTCAATCCAGATTCTCTATCTCTTGACTTTTTGGCAAGGGTGATGCCGCGTTATTGGTCTACTTGGTGCTAGAGAGTGATCATCAACTTGGCATACCAAAGAATAATGGGTGGTTATATGGCACGACATTAAAGGTGACTTGGCAAGGAACTACTAGGGTTCGGTAAGGGTTGGTTGGAACAGAAGGATTCGTCATGCTAGCTCCTCTAGTCCTCGAGCTCGACTGTGAGTCAGAAGTCCGGTTGCTTGATTCCCATCAATCTATCTATGGATGGAAAGCAGTACTAAACTGTAGTTTGGTACCTAAAGCTTTCTGTAGAATTCTCTAGAAGTGATTGACAAACAGGGTATCCCTATTAGATATGATAGACGCTGGTACTCCAATCTTGGTACCTCTTGAATGTACAACTTGATGAGCCTTCCCAATTGATACTTAATGTTCATAAGGATGATGTAAACCATAGGAAATCAGTAGTTGAACCCTAACTCAAGTCCGAGTGTCATAAACTGTATAATAAGTCGATAAGGCTAGTAACAATAAAAGATTATGGAATTTAATAAATCAAATATAACACCGATAATAAAATTTTAGAAATTGATCGAAACCCTAAATTGTGTATTAAAACCCTAAAACTGACTTATATACCATTAATCAAAATTGAACCCGAATTAGTTCGAAACCCTAAAATTATAAATATAAACCTATAAAATAGTTATATATTACTCGATAGTGAGATAATTATAGTCAATTACAATTTTCAACTAAATTGCTCATTCGCGTGAAATTTTGACAAAATCACTACAATAACTTGTAAAAATTATAATTGTAATAGGTACCAATTAAATTGATAAATTTTCACAAAAATTTTAAAATTAATTTATGATGAGTATTGTTATAATTTATATGTTTCAAAAAATTACATATATTTATTATTAATTTTTATTTTCCTTCTCTTTCTTTTTCTTTTTTTTTTCTCTTTTCTTTCTTTTCTTCTTTTCTCCACGTTGCCACATCCTGCAAAACAACAAAAAAATCAACAAAGTAACAGCCTATGTGACCAAATAAAATGCTAAGTGTTGAGCTTAAAATAAAAGAAAAAAAATTAGAGATAATTACTTTGTCCCTTCCTCATAAATGAAGAGATTAGGATAGGATTTAGCCTATTATTTTTTATTATTTGGTGCACACGTAAATAAAGAGAAGAAACAAATCTTGAAAGAAAAATTTCAAAGCAAAACTGAAAACAAGAAAAAAAAATCTGGAAAACTGAAAAAACTGTGAGAAGAAGGAAGAAAAAGAAGAAGAAAAGAAGAAGAAAAATTAAAAGAAATAAGTAAGGAATTATTTTGTAATTATAGATGTATATTATATAGTATATATATGGATAAATGTAGTATTTTTATGGTATTTTTATACATATAACATTGCTAGTACATGTATATATGCATAAATACTTAGATTCAATTATATATGTATGTATACATATATGTATATAAGTATATTATATGGAACGGTTATGTATTATGCATTTTTTTAAGAATACATATAATTAGTATTAAGTATTTTTATTAAATAACTATAGTATATATATATTTGTACACATAAACTATGTATATATGTATACATGTATAATTATTTTTGTATATATATATATATATATATACATAAATATGTAGACGTATAGTATATAAGTAGTGGTATATTTCTATAAGTGGTAATATATGTATTAGGACATATATATATATATAATATAGAGTATATATTATGGTATACCGCATATACCATATAATACATGTATAATATATAGTATACATATTTTATAACAAATTCTATATAAATATATATATCAAATATATAAAACATGAATAGGTGTTTGTATATTATTTATATATATGCATGTATTTATATTTATGTACACATGTACAACTTATATGTATAAATACAAATACATTAATATATGGATATGTACATAAGAGTATGTTTGTTTTCAATAAATACATATACATACATATGGCGTATAACATATAGTATATATATATATATATATATAGTATACTGAAAATATATATGTAATATAATAATATCTATAAACTAAAATAAATTTATAATTATGTAAGGAGTAAGTATATATATATTACCGTAAATTAAGGATTTTTCAATAAGATAAAATTATAAAATTCAACAAAAATATATTATAAGTCTATATATATATATATGTATAAATCGTAAAATATAGATAAATAATAAGAAAATAAGAAATAATAATAATAATAATAATAAAGCTAAAATCTTAAAAATAGGAAAAGTGTGCTCAAAATAATAAAAATATTAAATATATGGTTTAAATAATTATTACATAGTAAATATATTAAGAAAAAGCAAAAATTAATATTTTATAATTTTTTAACTTAAAAAATAAATTTTATGATATTTTTATATCACAATTTAAATTATAAGTCACAACGTCCAAAATGGACCTCGTTACGAGAAAATACACTCGAGAACTATTAAACTGGATTATAAGTTCATAATGATCAAAGCTAAAATGAAAAAGTTACACGTGATTCGATAAAAAGCTCGAATCGACAATTTCACGTAACTAAGTGAAGTAGACCTTATAAATTATAACATTTGTTAGCTTTAAATTCCTAAACTTACAAAATTTTTATTATTCTCTAGTAATTTTGATATAGATCCTAAACTGCCACCAGACTATTACGATCCCTGAGTTAGCCATGACTAAGTGAGTTTTTCCTAATGATTCCATACTTGTTTGTGTTTATAGTTAGTGAATATAAGTTATGATTAATAAATGAATTTGTATGGGGTTGGGTTATGTTTGTGCATGATAATCGTTGTTGATGGTGAATTTGCTTTAAACTTCAATAATGTAATGATTGTTGCATAGTAGATTCATTAAGAATTGATTGTTCATGACTTGGAATGATCATTGAATAAATAAGATTTAATTTTATTCGACTAGAAAAAGTTAACTTGGATCACGCATAATCTTGCACTATATAACTAATTTCGGCAGTCACATTACACGAAGGTAGCAAGAGGCCATACGTGGGTTGATTATTGATTGTGATAGATTCCGTACGGTGCATACGTGCAATATGACCTTACCCTGGCCCACGGGATGACTAGGTGTGGGAGGTACCAATCGGTTGATTAAGGGTCGAGTCTAGAGGCCTTTGTTTAGGGGTGAATGAGGACTGCGTGAACTTACTCACAATCATATATAGAACTCATTTTGATAAAACTGGTAATGGATGTACCATTACATTTTAAATACAAAACGTACAGTTTCGTTATGAAATAAGTTCTAGTATGATACCCGGATTTGACTGTATCGATGTATCTTCAACCCTGACTTCGGAGGGCATTAAATCTAAGTTGCATGTAGTACTTGGTCACCTACATGTATTTGTTTGGCATACTATTTGTCATACATTCATTTGGTTGAATCTAACTATTGTATAACTTGATTGCTATATGGTTGAGGGAAATTATCTCACTAAGCTAGTTAGCTTATACCTTTGTAGTCTTCTCTCGCAGGCCGATCTTTTTGTGGAGTTCGACCGTCGCATGCTCAATGTTAATTTTCTACACAGGTTTAGTGTGGGAGCTAGATGTGATCAGAGAGTATTTCTAATTGTTTATAGATTTGAATATGTAATGGTTATACTGGTTTAACTTAAGACACATTTCAGACTTTGTATCTGTACACTTTTATACAAATAGACCATGTGTTATGTTTTTATAATTTTATTATTTATCATGAAATGATATTGCTTAAGTTTGCGCACTCTTTGTAGTTAGTAGTAGCTATGGCCTTGTGTATCGTATAAAAGGGTCGTCGATTGTAAGGGAATTCAATTTGCAATCCTTTGTATGGTATACGATGACTGCCATGACTAGCCCCCTCGAGTCATGATAGATGAAGTTTATAGACTTGGTCAATCTATCTACTATTACCTATACAACACTATGTTTTTCCAAAGTTCTAGGTAGGGTAGTAATGAAGTCTATGGTCACATGCTCCTACTTCCATTTTGGTGCTAGTAAAGGCTGTAACTCACCGGCCTACCTCTAATGCTCAATTCTAATTAGTTGACATGTTTGACATCTGGACACATTCTCTGCTATTTCTCTCTTCATATTGTTCCACTAGTAGTGATCTTTGAAGTCTTTATACTTCGTACCTCTCGGATGAACAGAATAGGCAGAGTAGTGTACTTCTTTCAAAATCTCACTTCTCAAACTTTGGCTATGCTAGCACTCATAGTTTACCCTTAAACCTCATAACTCCCTCAGCATCTACTATAAAGTCTGGAGCTTTCCCTGTTCCTATCTTGCCCTTGATCTCTTAGATCCCTTAATCTTCTAACTTTATAGCTTTAATTTGATCTATTAGGTGGGTTGTATCTTCAAAATTTCCAATCTTGCCCCAACCTCTTTAGTCAACACCTCTAACTCAAGTTAGTGCATTTACTTAAGTAATGGTCTTTGAATAGTGATCAAGCTGGCCAAATTTCATTATCTTTTCCTACTTAGGGCATCAACTACTACATTGGCTTTACTTGAGTGGTACTAAATGTCTAGGTTATAGTCCTTGATTAGCTCTAACCAACATCTCTACGTCATATTTAAGTCTCTCTAAGTGAAGAAATACTTGAGGCTCTTGTGATCTTTATACACCTTATACCTCTCTCTTACTACGTAGTGTCTCCAAAGCTTTAATGCATGTATCACAGTTGCCAATTTTATGTCATATATTGGGTAATTTTTCTCATATGGCTTAAGCTAGTAAGAAGCATATGCTATTACCTTACCATTTTATAGAAGAACTCTAACCCTTATATAAAGGCGTCACTATAAATAACAAACTCTTCCCCATTGTGGGATAAGCTCCGTATTGGAGCCATCACAAATCTATCCTTCAACTGTTAGAAGTTTACTTCACAATTGCCATCCCAAATGAACTTTACCCCTTTTTTGAGTCAATTGGGTCAAAGGCACCGCAATCTTCAAAAACCCATCTACAAACTTCCAATAATATCCAACTAACCCCATAAAACTTTTGACCTCTAATATAGTAGTAGCTTTGGGCCACTCAACCGTTGCCTTTATTTTTTCTAGGTCTATAGCTATACCATCTTAATTTACTACATAACCTAAGAAAGCTACTTACTCCAACCAGAAGTCGTACTTACTATGCTTAACGTAAAGCCTTTCTTCTCTCAACTTCCCTAATACAATCCTCAAGTGCTTTTCATGTTCTTCTTTATTCTTGGAGTAAATGAGGATGTCATCAATAAAAACAACAAACTTATCAAGGTACTCCCAAAATACTCGATTCATGAGATCTATGAACACTACTAGTGCATTTGTCAAATTGAAAGGCATTACTAGAAATTCATACAACCTCTACCTGGTTCTAAAAGTTGTCTTCTCTACATCTTCAACCTTAATCTTCAATTGATAGTACCTTAAGTGCAAGTTTATTTTATAAAAGACTTGGGTACCCTACAACTGATCGAAGAGGTCATCAATATTTGGAAAGGGGTACTTGTTTTTTATTGTGACCTGGTTTGATTCCTGATAGTCAATGCACATCCATAGACCCCCCATCCTTCTTCTTTCAAAATAATATTGGAGCTCCCTAAGGTGACAAGTTAGGCTTAATGAAGTCTTTATCTTGTAGCTATTGCAATTGCTTCTTCAGCTTAATTAATTCGGTAGGTGCCATTAGATAAGTCGGTTTCAAAATAAGTTTTGCCCCTAGCATTGGATCGATTTTGAATTTGACTTCCCTGTTAAGTGGAATACTCAGTAAGTCTTTAGGGAACACATTTGAATACTCTTATACTACCGGTGTCAAATGCAAATTCAACTCAATCTTGTTCACGTCTGCTTTTATGGCAGCTATAGTAAGGCTTTCCTACGACTCTTATGAAATACATAGAGTCGACCTTTAAGCCTCTACTCAATAATTGAAAGGTACTCCTACTTGAGGGTTGAAAGGACACTACTCAATTATAACAATTGAGTGTAGCATGGTGTTTTGATAGCTAATCCATCCTTAAAGTGACTTCAAAATCCAATAGCTCCAACCCTAGCAAGTCTATTGGTAAAACCCTTCCCTCAACCATTATCTCTATATCTTTACAAATTTGATTTAAAATCGTCACTCCTTAATGGGGTATTCATAGCCAAACAATTATCTAAGACAAAAACATGCAAACTACACACACGTACAAAAGACTTAGCTACATATGAGTGGGAAGCACCAGTATCAAAAAGTACATGAACACTATAGGATAGGATAAGGTACATACTTACCATGATGTCTATGTTATAGGTGGTGTCCTAGTGATAAAGTACAAAGATGTGGGCTAGGGCTCTCTACTGTAAGCTTGCCTATTGAGGATAAGTCACTCTAAGAACTACCTGGGGTCTCACAACTAGTGTTCCCTAGGCTACCTGGCTCTCTGTATCCCTATAATTTGCCATACGATGTCTTCTCTAACCACATCTATAACAAAAACCCTAGTATAGAATGATAGTCTCTCTACAATTCTTACTTAAATGTCTAGTCTTCCCACATAAAAAGTAATCTCTTGCTACCCACTTACAAGTTGATACTTCATGAGGGTTGAAACATCATGTGCACTTTACAGCCAGTGTTGATAGAGTTACAGGTCTAGGTTATACTACTATTGGCCTATCTCTACTCTATTGGATAACTACCCCTAGAACTGGTCTCTTTGCTTTATCTGACCATAGCACCATATAACTTGGAATAGGCCTTTTTCCCTAAGGCTACCCTTTTCCTGCGAGCTAACTATTCTTACTTCTTCTTCATGAGCTGTCGTAAAACATTGGCCTTATCAACAGTTGCTATACAAGCTGTAAGTTGAAAGGATGCAACCTTCTCCTACTACTGAGGCTCTAACTCATATACAAATATGTTAATTCTCAACTACTTATCCCTCTTAGAAGTTTCAAGAATAAAACGGGCTAACCAATCCAGCTTTACCTCATAGGCTACTACAGTCTTACTCCTTTACTAGAGAGTTTAGTATGCCATCTACATCTCCTCTCTCATACTAAAGGGAATGAAGTGCTTGAAAAATCTGTCTCTAAACCTCTCCTAAGTCTAGGCCCCCACTTTAGGCTCTGCACGCAGGGCGCCATCTCACCATTTCAATGCATCTCCTCTCAACATGAAAAATGCATAGTCTACTTTCTCATAATTTGGAACCTCAGCTATGGCAAAAGCTTTCTTTGTTTTCCTAATCTACTCCTCAGCAACAATGGCATCATCGGGCTTAGGTTCAAACTCCTTTACAACTTTTAAGAAACGATGCATCTCCAGTTATTGGACCACCTACCTCTCCTAAGGCTAACATTAGCATTAACCTAGATCATCTACATGTCTTGTCTAATTTGCTTATGTAGCTAGACTATGGCACCTACTAAATTATTCATGTCATTCAGTAACTATGCCATATTAACCTCTATAAGCCTATACCCTTACTAGCCCTACTACCTTCGTACACCAGGTAATCCATAACCTTCGCAAGTACCCTAGCCTCCCTATACATTTTGACTACCTTAAGTGTCTCGCCCTTCAGCTGGGTAGTCTTGAGGTCGAGAAGAACTTGAACTTACTCTTCTAGGCAACATTTTAAAGATGGAAACACAGACAACTAGCCAAAAGACAGTTAAGAGATGGGTAAATAAAGAAACAATAAATAACAAGGTAATAGGAACACTATGAGGAAATAAGACAACTTGATGTCAAAACTTAGACACTTGATTGTTCATTTCCATATTTAAGCCTAACCATTCAACTACTTGTACTACTCATAACTCATCACTTATAAGTCATTATTCCTACTTCCTTAGAGATATTTAACCTAAGCTTTGATACCACCAAAAGCAGTAATGCCCCATAACCTAGGATACCAAAACTTTACCATGTGTCGACCTTGGAGTCAAACGCGCTAAGGAAAACTAAGGTCCATATACCTGTTATGAATCACCATTTTTAATAAATCTGCTAACTCACAATTAAAAACCTCAAATATACTATTAGAATGGGATTTCAACCACTCAAACTCTACAGCTAAGTGCAATAACATAATTGGAAGCTGTCATAACTCTACATCTTAAATCACAAAAGGACTCTAAATCATAAACTAGAGTCTCATAGCTTCGACAATAGTTAAATCACTAAACCTAGCAATAGGAGTCTCGAGCCACTCCATAACCATACAAGTCTCATAAATAAACAATTATAACAAAAACGAACACAAATCCTTAAGTCCAACCCTATAGCTAATTTACAACGCCCTAGCTCTATCATCATATTAGTAATAATCTCCCTCCTCATCATAGTAAAGATAGTCATATCCAACATCCTCAACATAAACCCCATCATCTACCCATAACCTATCCCTGCAGTTGAAAAATAATAATCCCCATAGGGTGAGTCAATGCCCAATACAGGATACCATATACATGCATATGAAACATAAGAATCAATCAAGCACATATACACATGAATACCACTATTAATGCAATAAGTAATGGTTTTAATTTTTCATTTAGACCTACAAACAATGTAATCTTTAAATTCTGAGACTTGAAGTTACTCACGATCCTTAACACGCAATATATAGATACTATACAGTAGTCGTGTTAGATACTCCCTAACAACCGAGTACCATAAATCATCCTAGATCTACTTGGGTCATTTTATTACGGGACTCCACAGGGGACATCGTTACGCAATGATCACCAATTGCCTCACTAGCACTACTAGACTTGATTAGTGGCTACTCAAAGCCAAACACAATGAGCAACATGATTAAGTCCAAGTTTCAATTTAGCTTAGTTTATATTTACTAGCTAACATATACATTCAACAAACATATATCCTACACTTAGAGCCCTTATCTCAAAAAGATTTGATACTATATGTCCTTTAGCACCTATTCAAAATATAAATGCTAGCTTATAATTCAATAAATTCTATAACTCAATACTTTTATCCTTTTACTCAACCTTCTCCCTACACTTTGAGCTTGTGAATCATAAACCACGTAACTTTTCATATCCTTCCGTAATATATATACCGACCCTTATATTCTCATACGAACATAACATATTATATACATTAATTTATATATTATATTAAATATACACATATATTATTTTCTATTATACATATATTTAATATATATATAACATTTATAATATATCTATGATTATATATATTTGTTTATTTATTTATTCTTTTTTCTAGCCATCACTTTTCTCTCTCTCTTTCTCTCTTTCATTGGCACAAACATATACATACACACATTTATGCTTGACACATACACAAGCATATCCTTTATTGATGGCTCACACATACCTATGTTCATGCACACCTAACACGCATATCCTTTGTTGACGGCACACATACACCCACATTTCCACTATCACCTAACACAAACACATCTGTGCCCGACTGCACATACACACATACATTCACGTTGCTCATTCCCATTGGCACACCTATATGTCCACTCTACAGCACACTCTGCATAAGTACACTCTGGCATACAACTGACTCTACTCGACACACCAAATTACACTACCAATTATAACCCTCTCTCCTAAAACTCCAAGAAAAACTTTAGTGATATAAATTAACAAAGTAAAACGAAAATAAAATGAAAACTTACTTAAATAGGGAAGAATTCTTGTTGAATTTCCCTTTTAATAGCATGATTCTTGATTAGGGATTTGGGGTTAAGTTGAGAGTTATAAGAGATAGTAGAAAGTCTGAATCTTTTCCTATGACCAAATTGCCCTCACTATCCCTTATAATAACAACTCCTTTATTTTATTTAATTTTTTTATTAATTTAATTATTGACTTGGGCTTTACATAAGATCATGGTTGTGCTTTGGTTTGTGATTCTCTCATTTAGCGTTGCTTCACTCTTGAGGGTTATCCTCAAGTTCATTGTCATAAACCTCTTCGAGGCCTTTATTTTCTTTGTTTCCATTCTCCAAGTTAATTTACGTCTCCAGATCTTGATTACTTGAGCGAATGACCTCATCACATTTGTTTTAATTAAACATGAGTGAATGACCTCATCACATTTGTTTTAATTAAACATTGTCAATCTTAAAACAATGTTACTACTAGTAGTTGGTAGCAACAACTAATGATGGGAGCTAAAAGTTACAAACAATAAATAGTAGCAATAGTAAACTATTACAGAAAAAGTCAATAGAAACTAATTAAAATGTTTTCATTTTTTTGCCTAAAGAGAAAGTCAATTATATTTATTTTAATTAATAATTCCCATAGTTGTTAACTATTGTTGTTAGTGGCCAATATTTTTATCATTAACTACCATTTATTGCTAGAAGCCACTAATAATTGTAACTTTTGAAGATTATTATAGTATTAATTAATAATTGTAATGTTTTGATTATAAACAACTATTGAAATAAGTATTTTTGAAAAAGTGGAAAGGAATATATCAAGTAGAATGATTATAGCCTATTAAAAAAAAGATAAATAATGTAAAATCACTATTTGAACTTTATAGGAAAAGTTAAAACTGTAGCTCATTAAATTTTTTACTTATCAAATTTATTATCTTGCTTATAATTATACTATTTGATGAATGATTATTCGTAGCACTATCTGTTAAAAAAGATAGAGGTAGTAGTAAAACTTTAATTTGATAAGTAAAACTTGACTTGATTATAACATTTTATATCTTTAAATTTTAAGTAAAGATGATATATTAAATTTTAAAATACGATATTAACTAATTTCAAATATAAGGCACAAAAAAATATAAAGGTAAGATAGTGGTTGTGACAATTAAAAAATAAAAAGAAATGTAAATTTAAATTTTAAGTAAATGTGAAGTTGAAATTCAGTTTCCAAGCTAATAGTAATAATCTTGAAGAAGATACTAACGACCATAAAAAGCCAAATGGTACAATCACAATTCTCTCATGATCCAAAGGCCAAAACTTAATTCCCACTATGGGTTCAAGGGTTTCAATTATGAAGGTTACGTACGTGCTGCATTATAGATCACACTATATGTGATTACGGAAATGACTTGACTTACAAGTATAAGATAATCGGGAGAAGTAGGATAAGAAGGAGAAATACACAATCTTAATAAGGTTCTAATATGTATGGTAATAGGTGGAGGAGTATGATGATATTAAACTTCACAATCGATGAATAACAAAATAGAATAAAGTTCTTGAGATATTTGGGTGTTTGATCTTTAAAACAAGATTTTAATAAAGTAACAAAGTTAATGAGGGTTTTTCTCTTATCTAAATGAGGAAGTGAATAAGATATTTATAAGAAATGATAGTTGATTCAATCCATTAGATCATGATGGTAATCGATGGTTAGGATTGAATTCTTCTCTTAATAGACTTGAGATGGATCTCTTTTGTAAGCTTAGGTCCAAATGGCTTTTTTTTTTTTTAGTATAAGTTAAACCAAAAAAGGTTAGATCAGGATGGATCAAATCATTCCAAATTCTTATAAGTTTAAATTTTTAGACCCTATCATTTTAGCCTAAACAATGAAATCTATTTTGATTATTAGGTCTTCAGATTTAGCCCTCTATACCCACAAATAACACGAATGAGTGAGAAAAACCCAAAATCTACTTCTTGTTCATACAATATAAATTAAGACCACCTAATACAGTCTCCCTCTCATTCTCCAACATGAATTATCAAATGATCGTTCACGTGTAATGTGATACCGTAATCTCTTTGACCCACTTCATAATACACACATGAAATTTTTGTTATAATGGGTGTCATGTTGGGGAGCTCTTATGGCTAGTTCTTCTTCATCGTTGGAGATAAGGAATCATCTACTGTATGCAGCGGAGAAGTGGGGTTGTTTATTCGGTGGAAGAAGAGGGGGATACTCTGTAAACCTTAGGAAAAACAGTAGTTGAACCTTAACTTGAGTGCAAGTATTCTAAACTGTACAATAAATTGATAAGGCGAATGATAATAAAAGAAAATGAAGTTTAATAAATCAAATATAACACCGATAACAAAACCTTCGGAATTTATCAAAACCTTAAATCGCTTACTAAAACCCTAAAATTTGTTTATACATCATTAATCGAAACCGAGTTCAAAATTGCTCGAGACCCTAAAATCATAAACGTAAACCTATAAAATAGTTAAATATTATACAATAGCAATAAAATTATAGTTGAATGTAATTTTTGACTAAATCGATTGTTTGTACAACATTGTAATGAAATTACCATAATAACTTGTAAAAATTATAATTGTAACAGGTACCAGTTAAATTGATAAAATTTCACAAAATTTTGAAAACTAATCTACGAGGAAATTCGTTCTAATTTATATGATTCGAAAATTTACACATATTTGTTAATAAATTTCATTTTTCTTCTCTACTAATTTTAATTTATCTCATTTCTTACTTTCCTTCCTTTCTTTCTTTCTTTTCTTAAGTTCAATGTCCAGAATTCTTCTCACTTTTGTTTCTTTAATTTAGACATCCCTTTACGCAGCCACGTAGTGTTATTTTCTTTTGTCTTATTTACTTTAATACAAAGTGAACATTAGCTTAAAAATTAAGCCACTATCACGTAAGCAAAAGTAACTCTATAAATATGGGAAAGAGAAAGAAAATTCTGCACAAATACACACACACAATTTGCAAATCGTGAGGAAAAAGGAGAGAAAAAGAAAGAAAGAAAAGAGAAAAAGAAGAAAAATCCAATTTAATTGGTAAGTCATTTATTTTAAGGAATATATATGTATATGATAGTATACATGTGTAGAGTTATGGTATTTTATGATTTTTGTTTTATGGTATTTGTCCATCTTATACTAATGGTATATGTTTATATGTATAAATACCTAAATTTACTTATATGTATAAATATAAGATTAAGTATGTCTACATGTATGTACCGAGGTATATAGTATATATTATGTATTTGTTTTTTTTTATATACCTCTAATTAGTAATTTACATAATTATAGTATAAAGATATATGTATGTGTACCGTAACTTTATATATATATATATATATATATGGGTCTACATATATGATTATATATATATGTGTGTAGTTGTATATAGTGGAGTAGTATTTTTTATAAGTATGTATAAATATATAATAGTATACGGTATATTATATTTTAGGGGTGAGTAAGGGCTGCGTGAACCTACTCACAATCATATGTAGAACTCATTTTGATAAAGCTGGTAATGGATATACCATTACATTTTAAATACGAAACGCGGAGTTTCGTTATGAAATAAGTTTTAATATGATACCTGGATCTGACTGTACCGAAGAATCTCCAACCCCGACTTCAGAGGGTGTTAAATCTGAGTTACATGCAGTACCTGGTCACCTGAATGTATTTGTTTGGTACATTGCTTGTTCATGCATTCATTTGGTTGAATTTAACTGTGGTATAACTTGACTGCTATATGGTTGAGGGAAAATATCTCACTAAGCTAGTAAGCTTATACCCTTGTAGACTTCTTTTGCAGGTCGACTTATTCGTGGAGTCAGGCCGTTGTATGCCTAAGGTTAGCTTTCTCTATGGGATCAATGTGGGAGCTGTTTTGAGGACAGAGAGTACTTTTGACTAAAATGTAGAGTTGAATATATAATTTTTTATTAGTCTGACTTTAGACATGTTTCAAACTTTATATCCGTAAACTTTTATACACGTAAATTATGTGATATGTTTTTTATATTATTATTCGTCATGAAATGCTATTGCTTAAGCTTGCGCACTCTTGGTAGTTAGTAGTAGTTGTAGCCTTGTGTATCGTATAAAAGGGTCGTCGATTGTAAGGGAACTCAATCTACAATCCTTTGTACATTATACGGCGACTGCCACGACTAGCCCCCTTGGGTCGCGACATACTCCATTCGAAATCGGGAACGTCATTGAGTGAGTGGAAACCATCGCTTTGTGTGATATTTGAGGAGGGAGTGGTGATGGAGAGAGAAAGAGGAGGAGGTGGTGGTGGAGGAAGAGAGAGAAAGGTGGAGAGAGAGAGAGTGTGTGGTAACGGTGAAGAAGAAAACCTTAAGTACCTGAGTGTAACACGGTGGATAGAGACAATTATGGGTACATAAAAGTTTTTGTATTTTCTTTTTATAAAAATTAATTTTAAAAGGCTTTACTCTAGTCATATTTAGTTCAATTTAAAGAAAAAAAAAACTAGAGCCTAAATGTATGCATTATGTAATAGTATATATATATTTTTAATAAACAAAAATCGAACTTAATCTATTAAATAGAAGAGATATTGACGGCTCATTCACTTTATGAAATAGAATGAGAAGGAATGAAATTTGAATTTGTAAAGAATGGAATAAGGGTGTAATATATATTACTTTATTTAATTGAATTTATAATCAATTTAAGAATAAACATATAATATAATTTTAATGAATAAATTACCTTCAATCTATCTTCTTTCTCAAGTAAATTTAAAGTAATAGGTAATGATAGGCGATTGGTAATGGTAGTGGCGGCGGCGACTGTGATGATGGTAATAGTAGTGGTGGCTACAATGGTTGGTGATTGGTGGCAGTGGTGGTAGTGATAGTGACGGTGGTAGTGGTAGTGACGGTGGTAGTGGAAGTAATAATGGTTGGTAGTGGTAGTGACAATGGTTACGGTGATTGGTGGTAGCAACAATAGTGGCGGCACAACGACAATGGTAATGGTAACAGTTGCGATGGTAGTGGTAGTGGTGGCGGTGGCTTCGGTGTGGTGGTGAAGGTGGTGGCAAAGGTGGTGGTAATGGTGATAGCGGTAATAATGGTGAGGAAATGTGATTTTTTTGTTGAATTTATATTATTTGATTTTAAGTAAAATGGATTTTTACGGAATTGCGATTTAAAAATAAAAAACGAAGTAAATATTGTAAAAAAGAATAAGGAGAGATTGAAATTTTAATTTTCGCTAAATGAATGCCGTGAATGCATTTTAGACCCGTTAGAATGGGTCCTTGGTTTCTTTTGAAATTAATCATTTGAGAAGTTTAATTTTTCTTTTCGCCCGGAATGATTTTGACTATCAAGCTTTCACTTTGACTTGAAGAAGAAAGTTGCTTGTTCTAATTGATGGTTATAACGAGAGTTTCACGTTTTCTTTGTGATAGTAGGGTAACCGATGAATACATCGATTAATTATTAAAATTTTTAAAATATTAGTTTTTGTTTGGTAACTTTGAAAATATCCAAATAATCTCCATAAGTAACCTGCCTTTGCAACGTTATCAAGTTTAGTATAGAAATAAATGTAGAAGCTTAATGTAAATATGGAACTCAATATATCTTAGCTTTTACGTTTTCATTTCTTAATTTGTTTTCGCTGCCTACAAGTTGACATTTTTTATTGCAAGTCGATCCCATAATTATTGGCTTTCCTAGGCTGTCCTTTTGATGTTTTTACTTTCCTCCCAATTTTTATTTATACTCGCGATTGGTTCGTAATTTAATCAATAGATTTAGGTAAAGTGCCGTTATAGTGGAGCAGTAGTTGCACTCTAATATTTTTTTTCCTTTTAATTTGTTTCATAGCATTACATAAATTTTCCTTTTCAATTTTTCGTTGTGAAGATTGAAAATAATAAAGCATAGAATTAAGGCCTAATCGGCAATAAATGGTCTGGTGGAGCTTTTATTGACAGCAAAATGACTAATATAGTCATTTGATTATCTCAACCTGGTCAAGCGCAGATATCATAAGCTACAAAATTATGACTTTATCTTCTTACTAACAAACCGTGTACCCGCAATGTTTGTACTAAAAATAAAAAAATAAATTAAAACCTTGTTACAATTATCTTTTTAATCTTGCAATTAAAATTTTTAAATTCAACAATAAATTCTTAAAATTTTTTTAAAAAATCCAGGTTTAACAATATGATTGTTGCTTTAATTTATATATTAAATATAATAATATGACAAATGTAAAATTGCTATTTATAGAAGTAGCTATTCCTAGTATAGAAATTAAATTGGGTTAATTGAGGTTTGTAGTCTCATTGAAATACCATAAGCGATGTATCATATGATTATAAATGGCAAATTAGATAAAGTATTAACGTTATAAAAAGGTAATTTTGTAATAGCAATTTGGTGGAATCTCTATCACTTAAAAACAAGGAATTTAGATTTCTTACTTACACCACAAAATCCCCATTCAGTGCAAGACTGACTTTTTTCTTTCCCAACTTGCCCTTCTACTTTTTAAAATGACATAATTACCTTTAGCTACAAACACATATCAAATTAAATTAACATCTAACCCTAAACACACAAATTATATTATCCTCTTCAACATACATGAAACAGATCAAATCAAATCATCTTCTTTGAATCACATAGATCAAATAAGATCATCATCTTCAATTCATATAGGTTAGATTAGATTTGATCATCCCATAAATTAGCTCTACATCCCGCCGATTGCGCCCCCCCTCCCCCTCCCCCTCCCCCCTCCCCCCCCTCCCCCAATCTATCTCTCCGTAACTCTCTCTCTCTCTCTCTTTGTAAGTAGATCTATCTTTTTACACAACGATAGAAATTATGGTTACTGATCATCTTTACATGCAGGTTGTCTCTTGATTTAACATTCAAGACAAATATTCAATGAAAGAGAATACTAAAAACATGTCATTAAGCTTCAATTGAGTAAATCATAGAGGGATGCATCTCCGGGGTTATACATATAGAGAGATACCACAATGGAAGCAGTAGATAGAAAATAAAAAGAAGATTAGCAATTTCAGGTAGTTACCAACAAGATATGATGCACCAATCGATCTTGCTCTGCCTATAATTTGCCAAATATAACTAATTGATCTAAACTATACGATCACTCACCATTACTCCTTACTAAAGGGAATAAATAAAAGCTAAAAGAAGAATGAGAACACTAAGTTTGCTCACAAAAGGAAACTTGTAATAATCTAATAATGTCATTGATTGTTTGCGTACAGAACAAATGGGGTTTATATACTAGCTTCACTAAGGTTACAAGTATGCATGGAAAAGACAAGGAGGGTAATTTATAATTGGGATACATGAAATATACTAATAAGGGTAAAAGAGATAAAAAAAAAATATTTTGTACAAGAAAAGTAAAGAATCGTTCTAAATTATCGTATCAGAAGACACGTGTCACATGGTGGATGGCGGTTGGCGGTTTATAATTTGGCTAATCTTGCTTAGGTGTACCATAAGGTGGCTCGAGTATAATGATACAATTTGGATGAGGATAAAAAAAAGAGTTAGCTATTAAAGTAGACCTAATCTAATTCAAGTCGGAATTGGGGTACTAGAAAATATTTTGATCCTTTATAGGTCAGGCATTTAGGCAACTTAACTTAGACAGAGGTCTGATGCAAGTTGACTCAGAAACTATTTGGATCATGATGTAAGTTTGGCAACTCATTTAGCTGCTTGATAGGTTAGAAATGGCATTGGAATGTATAAGGGCTTGATGCTCGGGTTAGCAGTAGTGTAAAAGATGGATGTTGGAATAGGAATTCTTATCTTAAAGGGGCTAGTATCCTCCATGTAAGTTCTTAGAGTCCTCTAGCTTGGTTGTGTGTGACCGGTTTGAAGCGTTGATTCCTATCATCTACTTAAGGGTCAGAAAGATTTACCCTAAAATCCGATGTGATCTCAAGCTATTGTCTTATCCCAGTATTTAATGGGTCTTCTTTTGGTTGGTAGGGAATCAGGTCAAACGCATTGAAGGTGGAGGAAACACTATAATTCTCGAGCAATTTAAGCTGATGGGCATTGCAGTTGATCTTCTTCAGGACTTTAAATAGACCATCAGCTCATGAAGATAGCTTGCTCTATCATAGGGTGGAAATCTTTCTTTACTGAGGTGAATTCATACTAAGTCTCCTCATTTGAAAGAAACAATTTGGCGGCTATGACTATTAATCTTTTGCTGTCTCTAGTTAAACTAGGTATTTTTCCTTACTATGAATTGATGTAGCTCTTATAATTCTTAGGCTCAAGTGACTCCAGATTGACTTTCTTCAATAGCTGCAGGGGTATCGATCAAATCTAGGGGAATAGTAGGATTGAAGCCATAGATGGCCTTGAATGGAGTCTTCCCAATGGTGCTATGGAAAGTTTGGTTGTAAGCAAACTCTATAACTGGTAGACACAGATCCCAGTCTTTTAAGTTTGTTTCTATGATAGTTAGGAGTAAATTGCTTAGTATTCTGCTCACTACTTCAGTCTAGCCATCAGTTTGAGGATGACTACTAAAGCTAAATATGAGATTAGTCTCAAGTCTTCTATAAGGAGTTTTCCAAAATGAGCTCAAAAATTTTGTGTCGTAATCTAAAACAATAGTCTTGGGTACTCCATGCAGTTGAATAACTTCCTATAAAAAGAAATCATCAATATATAAAGTATCATTAATTTGATGGCATGGGATGATGTAAGCCATTTTGTTGAAGCGATCCACTACAAAAAAGATCAAATCCTTTCCTCTAGGTATCCAAGGTAACCTTAGGACAAAGTCCATTATGAGGTTAGCCTAAGGTGAGGTCGGTGTAGGTAGAGGCATATACTCTCCATAGGGCTCTCTCTTTCCCTTAGCCCTCTTGTAAACTTCACAACTACTGACTACCTTATGGACATCCTTGGCTAAACCAGGTTAGTAAGAGTTCTCTTTCAACATGTTGGCTGTTTTGGTTTCTCCAAAATGATCAGATAGTCTACCACTATGAGCTTCCCTAACCAATAGCTCGTAAGTGGAGCAACTTAATATACATAATCTTCACTCCTTGAATAGATAACTATTCTTGATATAATAACTTCCAACAGCAACTCCTTCTTTACACTACTCAAGAGTAGGACCAAAATGGGGGTCACAAGTATACTGCTTAGTGATAAGTGAAAATCCTAGTAATTTTGTCTGTAGGGTAGTTAGTAAGGTTTTTCGGTGTGACAAGGCATTGGCAACCATGTTGGTACTTCCCTTTTTGTATCGAATCACAAAAGAAAAATCTTCCATAAACTCTAGCCATTTGGCTTACCTTTTTGAATGTATATTCTAACTCCCAAGATACTTCAATGACTCATGGTTGGTATATATTAGAAACTTTCGTGGTCATAAGTCGTGTTGCCAAATGGTAAGAGCTTAAAAAAGAGAGTATAATTCTTTCTCGTACAAAAAATAATTTAGTGTGGAACCACTGATGATGGGAAACAACCTCCGACTATATCTAAGCCGAGCCAAACCTATCCAAAGCCAAGGCCTATCAAAGGACGAAAGGAAGGAAGATAAACACTCAACATTAAGTCTGTCATTAGTCGAGTTGTCGGGATACGACAAGGCCGAGTACTTAAGACCAAAGAACCACTCGGCACAATATCGAGAGACTCATGCCAACTGATTCTAGAACTCAGCAATTATGGGTTGACCTTTCTAATATCTTGGCCAAATATTGCAAAACTTTGGGAACTCCTTCTCGAACTCATAGATCTAACTATCGATCTCATTTAGTTCGGATACTACTCCTTCTAGGACATGCCGAGTGACTGCATGTTGACTCCCCTTATAAAATGTACAGTTTTATATTCTTGTAAATGTTTTCCTTTATTTTATTTATGGGCCCAATTCTTTAGAGTTTAAGGCCTTGTACATTTTTTACAATTTTTTCAGTAGGGTTTCAAACTTGTTATAAATAGCAACATCTATAAACATAAAAAAGAGAGGATATACATAGACGTCAATATATGAAATTAGACAGAAAAGTATACTTTTGTGCTTTTGGAATCTTTTCTTTTTTAAGCAACGCTACTCGTGAGCTATCATTTGTCGGAATATCTATTGTAGATTAAACTCTTTAACCATCCCTATGTTTTTATCGATCTTTTCCTTTTGATTGTGGTGAACCTCTTCATTTATGAGAGTTAATGAGTCATATCTAACTCTTATTTGAATCCCAAGTGACATTTAGTGTTCTTGAGTTGTATTAAACCTTATTTCGAGCTCAAATCCTTGATAGCATTTGTGTGCGAGTGAGTTATATCCATTCACATCCACCGTCAAAACCAACCATCTCACTTCTTGTCAGTCAAACCCATTCGACTTATTCTAGGTTTTTCGAGATCCGCTACTATTTGTTCCTTCAATCCTTAGCATCTTAGTATCAGAGCTTTAGGGAGACACACGTGTTAGTGTTATTCAAAGTTTGAATTTGTGGTTCGTACCTCCCTATTAATCATTTTTTTATAGTGTAGTATGTGGTTCGTAGTAGTTATTTGTCAATAATAGTAGCTATAAAAGCCGAGTAGTGGTTGTTTCTAGGTTATTATGATTGTGTTTTGTTATTTTTTCAATTTGCTAGAAAATTACTGTATGGAAAAGAATGTTGGAGGATAGTGTCAACAACATTGGTGATTGTCCTTATGGAAGCTTACGGCGACGTGTTGACAACTTAGAATATCAGATCTAGAATCTCACTGATTCTATCCAGGAGCTTACTAGTTTAGTTAGAGGCCGCAAACGGGATAACCGAGAGGAAAGGAGGGAGAGAACACCCACAAGTGGAAGTGGTTCTAATGAACTTAATCATAATGACTGATAGTAGAGAAGAGTTACCGAACCGAGGAGGAGAGAAAACAGACCTAAGCTGGGAAGAAGAAATGAAAGGAGGGTTGACTCTAAAACAAATTAAGGAGCCTGGAGAAGAGAGCTAAAGTCAAGAAAGGATATGGCCGAGCAGAGCTTTAACAGAATTGACCAAACTAAGGTGAATTGACTAGCTCGAAATGAAAGCAATGAAACTTGAGCACTTAGGCGATGAACCTCGAGACTTGACAATGTGAAGTTGAAATTGCTACCTTCAATGGAAGTAGCCAACTTAAAGAATTCCTTGACTAGGTTCTCCAAGCCAAGAAGTTGTTCGAGTGCTACGAGTGTGATGAACGAACAAAGATTAAGCTGGCATCATTATCCCTTGTTGAGTATGCAAGCCTCCGGTGGGATAAGTTAGTTACTAAGCGAGATGCCAAAGGAGAAGAGCTGATTAGAACATGGAGGCTTATGAAGAGGTTGATGAATCATCGCTTCATGTCGAGTTACTTCATGTTGAGTTACTTCAAGCAAGCGATGCTCTATGCTTTTTAGCACTTGAGACAAGGTTGAAATACTTTTGAAGAGTATTTACAAGAGTTTAAGACCTAAATGACAAGATGTGAGATTGTCGAGCCACAAGACCGCACCATTGCTAAGTTCCTTATTGGAATCCAAGATTATATTGTCGGCATAGTTGAATTGCAACTGTTCAACTTTGTAGACAAGCTAATTAATTTTGCATTAAGAGTAGAGAGGTAGAGGAGAAGAAGGCATTAGAAGTCAATTGATTGACCTCAACAAGGTAACCCTGAGTCTAAGAGGTATGCTAAGAGAAGGCAAGAAAAGAAGATGGAGAAAGGAGAGCCTAGTCGACCTGTCTATGCCAAGAAAAAGATTGCCGAGAAAGAGAAGGCACTTAGCAATAAGGCTCGATAGGTGAAGTGCTTCAAGTGCTTAGGCTACAGACACATTGCTTCTCAATGTCTGAATAAGAAGGTCATGGTCTTGAAAGGCGAAGGACCCAATGCCCACGTAGATCATCAGAGCAATAGGATTTTAGAAGACGGATTGATCAAAGAAGATGTCTATCCCGAGGACTTGGAAAAACTCTTGGTTATGGCAACACAAACTAACCTAAAGGCAGATCTCGGATAAAGAGAAAACTTATTCCATACGCGGTTCCTAGTGAATGGGAAGACCTGTTCCCTAATTGTTGATGGAGGAACCTATACCAATATCATCTCTACCAATTTAGTAGAAAAGATGAAATTGCTGACTTACTTGTACCCCTGACCTTATGGATTAAAGTAGTTTAATGACAAAGGTATAGTCCATGTGCATAAGCGAGCTTGGATCGCATTTAAGGCAAGACAGTACAAGGACGAGATTGACTTTGATATGGTCCCAATGAATGCCATAAATTTACTTCTTGGCTAACCATAGGAGTTTGGTCAAAAAGTGATCTATGACGGATTCCTCAACACTTATATTGTTCGGAAGGATGGGAAGAGCTATCTCTTAACCTTGATGAGCATTGAGGAAATCTTGAGACATTCGGCACCTATAGTAAAGCGAAAAGGGAGAATGAGCTTAATTAGCATCCTAGTCAGTGCTCAACACTTAACGTTGAGGACGACTTCCTTTTAGACTTGCAGTAATGATGAGAATCAGCATTTGACTATATCTAAGCCAAGGCAGAACTGTCCAAAGCTGAGGCCTATCAAAGCTTGCTGAAGCCGAGTAGTAGCTAGAAGGACGAGAGGAAGGAAGATAAACACTTGACATTAAGTCTATTGTTAGTCGAGTTGTCGAGATACCACAAGGCCGAGTACTCAAGACCGAAAAACCATTTGGTATAGCATCGAGAGACTTGTCCTGGCTAATTATAGAACTTGGTAATTATGGGCCGACCTTTCTAGTATCTCAACTAAATACTGCAAGACTTTGAGGACTCCTTCCAGAACCCGTACATCCAACTACCAACCTAATCTGGTTCGGATACTACTCCTTCCAGGACATGCCAAGTGACTGCATGCCAACTCTCTTTGTAAAACGTACAATTTTGTATTCTTATACATGTTTTCCTTTATGTTATTTATGAGCCCATTTCTTTAGGGTTTAAGGCCTTATACATTATTTACAATTTTTCCACTAAGGTTTAGGACTTGCTATAAATAGCATCTATAAACATAAAAAAGAGAGGATATACATAGATGTCAATATGCGAAATTAGACAAAAAAATATATTTCTATGCTTTTGGAATCTTTTCCTTTTTTAGCAATGCTACTCGTGAGCTAGCATTTGTCAGATTATTAATTATAAATCAAACTCTTTAACCATCTCCGTATTCTTATTGATCTTTTCCTTAGGATTGTGGTGAACCCCTTTATTTGAGCGAGTTAGTGAGTCATGTCTAACTCTCATTTGAATTTTGAGCGACATTTAGTGTTCGTAAGTTGTATCAAACCTTATTTCAAGCTCAAACCCATGATAGCATTTGTATGCTGGTGAGTTATATCCATTCACATTCACCGTCAAAACCAATCATCTCACTTCTTGTCCGTTAAACCCATTCGACTTACTCTAGGTTTTTCGAGATCTGCTACTATTTATTCCTTCAATTGAGCTTCTCACAATATTAGGCAATCGGTCATCATTCTTACATTAGGACTATACCAATGCTAATGCTTAATGCATCGCATTTCAATTCAAAGAGTTTGTCAAAATCTAGTAATGACAAAATAGAGGTAATAGTGAGCTTTTCTTTGATCTTCTTAAAGCTCTATTCAATTCAATCATTCCATTGGAATCCTTGACTTTTCCTTACCAGCTCAATCAATGGGTTTGCAATGGTATTGAACTTTTTTAATGAATCTTCTATAAAAAGAAGTTAGGCCATGAAAACTTTGCACTTTAGTGATATTCTTTGGCATTCACGATCCAAGATAGCTCAAATTTTTTCTTCATCTATTCGGATTCCATCTCTAGATACTGCATATCCTAGGAAGACAACTTCACATTGGCAAAACATGCACTTATTAAGGTTCTCATCCAACTTTTCGACTCATGAAATGTCAAAAATAGCTCGGAGATGTTAAACATGGTTGATTAAATTAGTACTATATACTAATATGTTGTCAAAGTATACAACTATACATTTTCCAATCAAAGGCTACATCATATGGTTCATTAGTTGCATAAATGTGTTTGGCACATTTGTCAGTTTGAATGGCATAACCAACCATTCATAGAGACCATATCTCGTCTTGGAAAGTAGTCTTTCATTCATCATTAAGTCTCATGTGAATTTAGTGGTAGCCACTTTGCAAATCAATTTTCATAAATATGCTAGCAACATGTCACTCATCAAACATGTCATTAAGCCTCGATATAGGATATCTATACTTGATAATAATACGATTGATTGCTTGATTATCAATATACATATGCCATGAACCATCATTCTTTGAGACAAGTAAAGCTAGTACAATATAAGAACTCATGCTTTCCCTTACATAACCTTGCTCTATGAGCCTATCTACTTACCTTTTCAACTTAACAGCCTACTCAGGATTCTTTATGTAAGCAAGTTAGTTCAGTAGGGTAGTACTCGGCTAAAGATCAATACAATGTTTAATGCCTTGGATTAGGGATAGTCCTTTAGGCAACTCTTCAGAAAACAAGTCGGAAAACTCATTAGTCAACTTTCGGATCTCATTAGGTACTTCTTCAAGGTCCTTCATCTCCAAAAGTCTTCTAATCAATAGGAACATAAGCTCATCAGCCTTCTCTGCAGCTTAGAGCTCTCTTCGGCTCATTACTAAATCTTTCTTTTTATTGGCTTAGGTGAGCTGGTTATGGGTCTTATTCACTTGGGTTGGTGTTATAAGTTGCAACATAATATTCTTTCCATCATTAACAAAGGCATAAGTGTTCTTATATTCATCATGAGTAACATGTCAGTCAAGCAACTAAGGTCATCTAAGTAACAAGTGTGAAGCACCTATGGGGATAACATCACATACCTCTTTGTCCCTATACACTCTCCCAACACTAAAAGGTACAGATACTTACTTTGTGACATTTAGAGTACCCTTATCATGAAGCCAGTATATCTTGTAAGGTCCAGGGTGCTTAGAGGTCAGCAGCCTTAACCTTTAAACAAGACATTAGTACAACTTTCTTCATCTACGATGATGGTGCACAATTGTCCCTTGATAATATACTTTATATGGAATAAATTCTCTCTCTAGTCTTCCTCAGAGTTCAGCAAGTAGCTTAGCACTCGTCTCAATACTAGGGTCATCACTTCTCCCTGGTCGGCATATTCATAGGTCTCCTCTTCCTCCTCAGCTTCAACCTTTCTAGCATTCTTCTCCACTTCTAGCTTACCCTTTTCACTGCTATACATTACATCTACTCAGAGCACCATAGCATGTTGGTTTAGACACTCAATAGCCATGTGTCTAAAACTTAAGCATTTGAAGCACTTCATCTCACTAGTCTTCCATCCAGAGGCTTATCCTCTCTCATATGTCCTTGAGGTCGACATTTTCTCAATTTGGCTTATTTGGCATACTTGAATATTGTCAAGTTGGTTGTATCTTTCCTCGACTTAGTAGTATTACCTTGGTCTAGCTTGAGTAAGTTGACACTAAACAAAGGCTCGAGAAAATGTTAGCCCAAGTTGACTTGGAGCATTTCTCCTATGCTTTTCAACCCTCTATGCTACATTAATGGCCTCTTCCAGTATATAGAACTACTGTACTTTTACAACATTACGAATCTCATATTTAAGTCTAGAAATGAACCTTGACACTATGCAAGCTTCGAGCTCATCTACGTTGGCTCAAATCATTAGCATCTAAAATTATTTAACATAGTCATTGATAGATTGACTTCCTTAGCAAAGTTCTTGCAATTTGCAAATGTATCGTGCAAATGGGTCTCGAGCATAAACCTTCCCTTCAGTAATCTCTTCATCTCTTCCCAAGTTCTTACACCTCGTCTTCCATCTTTTATTCTAGCTAAGTTTAGACTCTTTTACTATATGGTAGCATATCCAGTAAACTCTAATGTAGCAAGTCTTACTTTAATGGCATCAGTATACCTATAACAGTTAAACACTTTCTCGACCTTCTCTTCCCACTCCAAATATTCATTTGCATCTTTTCTTCTACTAAAGGGTAGGATCTGAATCTTAACAATTCTCAAGTTTTCGAAGGGCTTAGTGTCCTCATTTTTGTACTGGATAATATTTAACCACCTCTTCTTCTTCTCCATACTCTTTAACATTTATTTCCTCCTCTATCTCCTCCAACTTCAACCTTCATTTAGTAACTTAATCTGCTACTCTTCCAGCTAGATGGGGTTGAACTGGGTGATTAGCTCAACCCCCTTAGCCATAATGCCTCTCTAAAACATTCTTAGGTAAGTTATGGTGTAGTACATCTTATGGTTGTTGCCTGTTGACTTACATTACAATAACTAGACTCTCAACAAGCTTGGTGAGTCAGTTTAGTTTATCATTGACTTACCTAGGGGTATTATTACCACTATAACTTCGACTAGCATGAGTACCACTACTTTGGTCACAAATAATACCTTAAATACTTAGATCTGATATAATATAGTACTTCCTTTAACAAATTGTCAACACAACATACAACAAACACCATTACTCACTACTCGAAACCTTATGAACATACTTTGATAACTTCAATCACCCAATACTCACTCGAACAGGATAGAAATGAATTTGCTCTGTTTTTTGTAGTGAAAAATAGAGTAACAATTGGAACTACACTTATACATATACAAATCTTCACGACACAACTCAAAACTTCAAAACTTACTTCACATGAACACATTGTAGTAGCTACGGAATGAACATAGTGACCACTAATAGCAGACACGAAAAAAACTTTACTATAACTCTATACACTCCCTTTCGGAACCGTGCTCTAATACCAATGAAGTTGATACGTCTTTAGGGTTATACACGTAGTGAGACACTACAATGGAAGGAGCTAAAAGAAAATAAAATGAAGATTAGTAATTTTGGACAACTACTAACTAAATATGACACACCGACTGATCCTGCTCAACCTATGAATCACCGTTGGTGGTGGCCAACGACGTTTGTTGTCAGGTGGTGGTTTGGGTTGGATACTATGGTAGGTTAATGAGTTCCCCTGTTTTCCTTTTTATTTTCCTAAATTTTTCTAATTTTTTTCAAAGTTTTTCTTCTACTATCCTAGATTCCACATTGTAAAGGAGTTTTTAAATTCCATAGCAATTTATCGAAATTTTGTTGGCCCAAAGAGATTTTTTCCATTTATTTCTTTCTTTTTTAGTTAACATGATGTGGCTCAATTAGGATGATTTACTTTTGAATCATCACTCGTAGCTGCTATAAGGATGCCATCATGAATTCCAGGAGTTTTCCATATGTTTTGGCGCAAATTGGATCGAATATGATTAATATTTTAGTGTATTTATTAATAATATATATTATGTTTAATATTTTGTATATTTACTAATATACGTGTATATATATAGTATAGGTAATGTATAGTTATATACATATAATTATGTTTCTACCATGTTTTATATTTTTTATATATTTTTTCTATTTAATTTTGCTAATTTATCGCTTATTATATATATTTATATAATTTCAGGTTAATTTAGGAGTATAATTATTATATATATTAGGTATATCCATAAAATATGTGTATATTCATATAGTATATTATGCTATATTATTTTCTTATATAGCTTAATTAACTTATCTGTAAGTCAACTTCGCATTTTGAGTTCAGTTTTGGAGATTCCTATGAGTTTTATATATAATTACACTTCTAATGCTAAAATTGGGACTTTAGGTCATTATTTTCACAATCTAACTCTACTAGGTTACTTCAACTAACTTTTTAATTTAGTTGTAAAATTTTGATTCAATCAGATAAGTTTTTCCTAAAGTCCCTAAATTCAAGTACGGTTGCCCTAAATGTGATTTTCAAAGGCTAATATTTTCACCCCCTTAAGAAAGTTTTGTCCTCAAAACTTTTATTCTAAACATAATAGCTACTTGTATTCTAATAAAAACTTATCACTTACCTTTTTTCTATGAAGAGTTTTGGGTAATGATTCCTCATTGCCATCTTTGGTTCTCAAGTCAATTTTACTTTGGGACTGCTACCTCTGAACTTTCACATATTCAACTCCTCAGTTTCCTAACTTTTAAATTTGATACTCTTAGATCTTAATTGTCTTTTCTTCAACTGTATAATCCTCTTGTCAGTCCATTGGTTTCAACTTTATGATTGCATCTAGGTTCTTCACAAACTTCTGTAACATTAATACATAGAGCACATCATGGTATCCAGCTAAACTTACTAGTAAAGCAATTCGGTATGCTACATTTCTTATTCTTTCTAAGATCTCAAAAGGTCTTATGTATCAAGGACTTAGCTTTCCCATAGTACCAAAGCGCTTAAACCCTTTAAATGGACTTATCTTAACATACATATGATCTCTTGTCACAAACTTTATATGTTTCCTTTTTAGATTTACCTAACATTTGTATCGATCTTGTGATGCTTTCATCCTTTGTTGTATTATCTTTACTTTATCATTCATTTATTTGATCATATCAGGTCCTATCATTGCATATTCATCATTCTTCCAATATAGTAGTGATCAACATTTTCTTCCATACAAAGTTTCGTATGGTACCATTTGGATCATTGCTTAATAACTATTATTATAAGCAAACTCTATCAATAGTAAATACTGATCCTAGTCACCAATAAAGTCCAAAATATAGCCTCTCAACATATCCTCAAGGATTTGAATAATTCTTTCCAATTCTCCATTTGTTTAGGCATGATAGGCCATGTTGAATTGCAACTTAGTTCCCAAAGATTGATGTAAGCTTTCCCAGAATTTCGACACGAATCGACTATCCTTACTTATTAGTACACCATGCAGTCTAATAATCTCCCTTATATATAGTCCTGCCAGCTTCTCCATTAAATTACCAATTCGGTAAGGTAACAAATGAGTGCACTTCGTCAATCTATCCACTACAACCCAAATTAAATCATCACCTGATCTTGTCTTCGGGAGTCCTATTAAAAAATCCATTGTAATGTGTTCCCACTTCCATTGAGGTATTTCTAATAGTTACAGTAAACCACTAGGTCTTTGATATTCTACATTCACTTACTGGCATGTGTTCCACCCAACAACATATTGTGCTACATCCTTTTCCATGCTTCTCTACTAAAATAATGATTTCAAATCGTGGTACATTTTATTTCCACCAAGGTTCAATGTATAACCATTGTCATGTGCTTCATCCATTATTTCATCCTTTAGCTTTGAGTCACTAAGCACATAAACTCTATTCTTATACCTTAACACACTTTCAGTATCAATTTTGAAATCAGGTACATCGCCTCTACTCAGCTTTTCCTTGATAGCCTTCAATCTTTAATCCTCATCTTGTTGAAGCTTAATTTATCAGAGTTGGTTATACTACTAAATTCATCAACTACATATCAATCTTGTGCCATCTAAATTTAATCTCCAACTTTTCCAATTCTTTAATCAGTTCACATTGAATAGTGAGTAACCATGCCACTTATTCGTAGTTATTGCAAGTCAATGCATCTGCTACAACATTAGCTCTGCCAGGATAGTAGTTTATGGTCAAATCATAATCCTTGATTAATTCCAACCAACATGTTTGAATTAAGTTCAATTCCTTTTGAGTAAAGAAATGCTTCAAGCCTTTATGATCTATGTATATCTCACAATGTTGTCCATACATATAATGTCTCCAAATTTTCAATGCAAATACTACAACTGCCAACTCTAAATCATGAGTTGTGAACCCTTAAAATTTTCGATCTAACTTTTGAAATAGACTCGAGTATGTTAGACAATTTAGGAGTCGACAAGGCTAATGAAAGAGAAAACCCTAAAAAAATTAATCAATCGCATAAGAAACTTTTCTACCCTAAATGCATCTAAATGCTAAAGATTCCATTCAAAAGTGATAGAAACCCTAAAATGATCACTTTAAAGACATATGTGCACTAATTCAACATAATAAACCCTAAAACTCTAATTGAAAATATAACCCTCATATTTTGTCAAATCATTAGTAAAAGGTTAGAGATGACTTTCAATCATGCATATATGTTTTGACTCCTCAAGTAGTCCTTTAGAAACTAAGATAATGAATCATAGATTACATTTATTTCTTACGTATATGATTAAGATAGTATTAGATAGAATTAGGGGTATAGTTGAAGATTAGGTTAAATGTAGTGAACCTTAATACTCGAATTAGTACTTTTTGTAGTTGTTATTGAAAGTAGTTTATCAAATGAGATATATAGGCTATAAATACCTAAAGTAAGACCTCATAAACTATTTTTACTAATCAATTCACCAAATATCTCATTTCCTCTCATTTCCTTCATTTTTCCCTTAATTTCTCTTAATTACTACAATATGTGCACAAAATTATATATGCTTAAGGAAAGTTGACCAAGTCAATACATATTGACCAAGGTCAAAGGGTTGACCAAGTCAACACATGTTAACTAAAGTCAACAAAAGACACTAAGAGATAAAGAAAATATCTAAGACTTCATGATGGCTTTTCTTATCTTTTCTTTTTATTTTTCTCTTCTTCTCTTTCTCCTCAATTATTGCCATCCACATCTTCTTCTTCTAGACCCCACCATTTGCTTTTTTTCATTATGACAACAAAACAAAAGAAACAAAACAAAACTCTCCCTTCAATGCCATGAACTTCTTCTTCCTCTTTCACTTTCACAACTTCTCCTTTTATCTCCATAATTCCAACACAACTAAAGGTATGTACCTAAGTTACTTTATGTTGCTTTCTATTCTTCATTAGTTAGTTAATTAGGTAGATTAGACAATTAGGTATGTGAAAAATATGATTTTGAAGAAGAGGGCACAAAGTTTCCATCTTTAAGTGTAGAAATTTAGGAATCATGGAGAAGAAGAAAGGAAAGCATGAATATATGCTCAAAGAATGTGTACATGAGGTAAACCGAAAAGAAGGAAAGCATGAAAAGCATGGTACGAGTATTTTCCATGTACATAACCTAAATTAAAATGAAACCTAACCATATATACTTATACTACACTAATTACACACATAAAAACACAAAATGATGAAATTAGGAAGCTTTTCTTAAGGAAAAGATTAGGCATACGAATTTTTGTATAAAAATACGTATCCAATCATATAGGTATATGAGTATGTATATACGTATAAACACTGTATAAGTTTAAGTAGATGTATAAGTATATATATGTATAAGGTATATGTACATAAGCATAAGGGAAAAAGTAAAATGTACATAAGACATGTACATATGACATAAGCATGAGGAGAGGCTTATGTAATCACATAATGAAGTAAGTGATGAGGTAAGCACATAATGACATAAGCCATGACATAAGCAAGTGATGAGCAAATGATGATGTAAGCGATGACATAAGCATAGATTAGAAACTAAGAAAAGAAGAAAAGTGTATCATAATTAGGAACCTAAATTAGTAAACCCTAATACACTTTCTAAAATGGATTACACTTAATTAAGTACATGAATTAGTAATAGCAAAGTAAAATCCTCTAAGTATAAAGATTTAATGGTTAACTAATTCATTAAGTCTCATTAAGTATAAATAAAAAATACAAATATAAGTAATAAGAGCAATTAAGTGTTCATAGATAAAATATCTCTAAATTTAGTTTATATCGTAAAACACGGGTCATAGCCCAAAACGGACATCATCGTGTGAACATGCATCCAAAGACGATGAAAAACGACTATAAATTGGTAAATATTGAAAATAGAATGAAAAAGTTACGTACGATCAGCAATTAGGTTTAATCGAATAAGGGCTAATCGTAATCTAAGTAGAATTAGGTAGATAGATATCCATAACTATTAGTTGAGTCAACTACTTATTATCCTTGTTATCTCGTAATGATCAGATGATCCCGACGAGGGTGAGGATCTCCCGATCGGTTATTATGACTAGAGCGAGTCGTCATAGTCAAGTGAGTACTCTCGATGACTCCATACTTGTTTGTGCTTGTAGTTAGTGCACTTAAATTAAATACTAATAACTTGATGCATAGAGTTTCGGGATATGCGTGTGCTTAATATTGATTGATTGTTGTAAGAAGTATTGTTAAATATGATAATTGATGATTTGATGTTATGATTGATTTTTATATGATTTGGATGGTTTGTTGATATTAATTGATCGCCTCATAATTTGACCTAATTATATTTGGCTTATCTTAAATTAAAAGGGTCATGCATTATCCATGCATTACATTTACTTATTTCGGCTGTCACTTCACGCGGAGATAAAGAGAGGCCTTACGGGGGTTGTTTACATATATTAAAGTGTTTCTGTACGGTGCACTCGTACAACATAACCTTACCCGAACCTACGGGCTTACTAGGCGATGGAGATGCCAACCGTATGGCTGGGGGTCGAGTCTAGAGATCTCCGCTGTAGGGTGTGAGTGTGTACTGCAGGGGCCACCTCACCGCTAGGCCTGGGACTTTCTAAACTACTGGATTTTTAGAAATGGAAATGTAGTTTTTTGTGAAATACAGAATTCAAAGTTATGAGTAAAAAAAAAAAACCCAGGTGCTAGAGCCCGGTTGTGATTAGTGCCGATGAATCTCCAACCCTTATCTCGGAGGGCGTTAAAATCCGATATTATATGCAGTACCGATCAACTGCATATATTGTTTGGCATACTGCGTGTGCATGCATTCATGTAGTCGTAACAATTTGTTTGATAACTTGTTTGTCAGTATGGTACGAGGGATAGCTCTTCTAGCTTACTCCCCAATAGTCTTTCTTTTGTAGGTTTACATATGATGGGATTGGGATAAGTCTCGAGTGTTGAGTGCGAGATGAAGATATGTACATTAGTGTTAGAATTAGTTGAGATCTTTATAAGTGATACATAAACACTCTTTGTAGAAAATGTTCACATGGTAGAATTTAATATAATTTAATTTTTCCTATAATTTTATTATGTTGGCGTATCTGTCTTATTATTTGGTAGGGGATACCGATTCTCTGCAGTTCTGAGGAACTGTGGGCTATCGGAGATCCATAGTTATTTATAATTATATATTATGTCATGTTACAATAAATTAATTACTTGAAAATCATTAATCTTAGTGATTTATTATTTAGAGTCTTGCAATCTCTGACTTGCAAGACGGTTTTCATATCATGGGTGTACACATGTTATGGAAATTTTAGGTAATCCTACTAGGCCCCCTGTAGGGTCTTGACATGAGTTAGATAATTTCTCTTATGTGGCCTTAATTGCCTGGATGCAAATGCTACCACTTTTATGTCGTACATCAATACGTACCCCAATCCATTATTGGAAGCATCATTATATACACAATAAGATTTACTTAGATCTATCAAAATAAGTATGGTTGCTGAAATCAAACAATCCTTTTAGAAACTTTGTTCACATTCATAGCTCCATTCAAATCTAACGTCCTTTTGCATTAGCCGAGTTAAAGACTTTATGATTTTAGAAAAAATCTTTTATAAATCACTTGTAGTATCCTGCCATTCTAAAAAGCTTCTTACTTCTATTACCATAGTTGGCTGTTTCCATTCATCCACTACTTTGACTTTTTCGAGATCTATTGAAATTCCTTTACCTAATACTATATGTCCCAAAAACTAGATTTTATCCAGCTAGAAAATCATACTTACTTAACTTAGCATACAATTGATTGTCACTCAACTTCTTTATGGCTAAAAAAAAAATGATCAGCATGATCCTTTTTAGTCTTTAAATGAATTAAAATATCATAAATGAATACTGTAACAAATTTATCCAAGTAAGGTTGATAGATCCAATTCATCAAGTTTATAAATATAGCTAGTACGTTCATCAAATGAAAAGGCATCATTAAAAACTCATAGTACTCGTATTTAGTTTGGAAAGTTGTCTTTGGTGTATCCTCCAGCTTAATTCGTAACTGATGGTATTTAGATCTCAAATCAATCCATGAAAAACATGGTAACACCATGCAAACAAATCATCATTCCTAGGTAGCGGATATTTGTTCTTAATAGTCACTTTATTTATCTCCTGATAATCAATGCATAGTCTTATGGTTCCATCTTTCCTTCATGAATAACATTAGCCTCCCTAAGGAGACAACTTCCTTAGGAAATGCTCTTTTGTCTTTTCCTTTTTAGGCAACTTACCCTAACTTATGAATATAAATACCCTTGTACTTATAGCTAAAAGAAGCAGCAGATCATCTTGAATACACTTGAGTATTTTTCTTCCTCACGTAAACACTCTGTTTAGCTTCAGCATTACTCTTATCTTAACCTTTGAGCAAGGCTAGGTGGTAAGTAACCTCACTGACCAATTCATGCGTCATATCGAATTATGCCATAAGTTCTCAGAAGTTCCATTGGTGCATCATATGCTTTGGAACTGTTCATGGATTTTGCTTACCTTTTTTATTCATCATTCATTCCATTTGCACATTCTTCCATTAGCTCTTTCAAGCTTTCTGCAAGCTTTGAACCATCCAGTGACCGACCTTGTTTGTTCTTGGTCACAGTTTGCACCATCTTAGTATCAGAGTGAAGGTTTTGTGTAAATTATAGTTGGTTCTTCTTAAAGTTTTGTTATACTCTGTTTTGTGTGTATGAAACAAAGCAAGTTACTATATTCATTTGACTACTATGTTGTTAACTGTTAATTTCTTGAAGTATTTGTTTGATATTTGAATCTGTGAGGAAAAATGACAAACCTAAGTATGAATGTTGATACGGCAATGATAGTGAAGATATCTACCATGGACGATAGTCTTAGGGAAGTCCTAGAAGCACTAACGAAAGACTTGATGAGATAGTTAACCTCTTAGTAAATCTGACGCGAGCTGTTCATAAGCTGTCTTGCCGACTCACTAAGGTCGTACAAAACACTCACCAAGCTGCTCAACCTGTTCGAGGTAAAGGAGTAGGTAGATGAGTAAGGCTAAGGATAGACCTGAGAGAGCTTGATGAAGAGAGTGCTTAGAAACAAGTTCATGCTAGAAACTTATCTTTAAGATACTTTCATGTGGCTTCAAGAGCCTAGATAAAGAGGCCAAACTATTGATGAGTATGTTTAAGAATTTCAAATGCTCATGATCCATTGCGAAGTAGAGAAACCACTAGTTCGAACAGTTTCAAGGTTCATTACTGGGTTAAGAGGAGACATTTGAGACGTTGTGGAGCTCCAACGATTTGACTCAATGGATGAAGTTGTTAGGATTACTTAGCGAGTAGAGAGGCAAAGAAGGAGACGAGTATCGGCGAGGATGCCGACTAGCTGACTAGGACAGGCAAGTCACTAAACTTTGTCGAGTACAAAGTTTGATGTAAAAGCTAAGTAAAAAGGCCAAGCTGATGGTGAGGTGTTGACCCAAACTTATGAGAAGGGGTAATGGTTTAGTAGGAAGACCAGCTAAATCAAAGGCTTCATGTGTCAAGGGTTTTGACATATGGTTGCTTAGTGCCTAAACTAAAAACGATGGTCATCAAGGGAGAAGTCTCGAAGATAGAAGTAGATAGTACAGATGAAGAGCTTGAGGAGGAGGAGGTCCCTATTAAGAAAGAAAATGCTGAAAAAGAGCTGATTGAGGAGGACATGTTTGCTGAGGACTTGGACAAGTTACTCATGGTTGTTCGACACATGATGAACGTAAAACCCTCACGAAAGGAGGAGCAAAGAGAGAACTTATTCCATACCACATGTAAGGTGAATGATCAGGTATGCACCCTCATCGTGGATAGTAGAAGCTACACCAATGTGGCATAAGCCTATCTTGTTTCAAAATTGAAGTTGCCAATAGTTATACATCCAAGGCTGTACAAGTTGCATTGGTTGAGTGAGAAAGGAGCATTACATATCACTCGGAAAATACTACTATTGATCACTATAGGGAATTACTTTAACTAGATTCTCTATGATGTACTATCTTTGTGTGCTTCCTACGTGTTGCTAGGTAGGTCATAGTTGTTTAATAGGAGAGTTATACACGACGGCTATAGGAATACGTATATGTTAGAGAAGGATGATCGAAAGATCATGCTAAATCCAATGCCACTGAGAGAAGTTAATAAGTTACAAACAAAACTTGCTTACGGATTGAAAAAGGCTTTAGTGATGAGTAGAGCCGAGCTTCGAGAAGCCATCAGTGCTAATAAGTTAACCTTCTTATTAGTCAGGTGACTATTGGAAATGAAAGAGTGGGGTAACTTATCATAGGAGATCAATGAGTTGTTGGATGAATATGCCAACCTGTTCCTAGAATAGTTACCTAAGGGGTTACCCCCAATTCGAGGCATAGAGCACTACATTGACTTAGTATTCTATGTTATACTGCTGAATAAGCCAGCTTATCAGATGAATCTAGAGCAAGCTTATGAACTCCAATGTTAAGTCAATGAGTTGCTAGAGAAAAGCTATGTAAGAGAGAGTCTCAGCCCTTGTGTTAGTGCTAAAGAAAGATGGAACTTAGCGAATGTGTGTAAATAGCCAAGTTGTAAACAAGATCACAATCAAATATAGATATCCAATCTCGAGGTTAGAAGACATGTTGGATGAACTAAGTAGAGCTAAGATTTTCAGTAAGATTGATCTTAAATCTAGCTACCATCAAATTCGCATGAGGTTAAGAGACGAGTAGAAGACTATATTCAAAACTTGACATAGACTTTATGAATGGGTAGTCATGCCCTTTGGCTTATTGAATGCCCCAAGCACTTTCATGAGACTAATGAACCATATACAGAGACATCTCATAGGTAAGTGTGTCACGGTATAGCTTAAAAACATCCTGGTTTATAGTGTCGACATGCCAAATCACTGTGAACATCTTAGAGCAGTTTTGGATATCCTTCATGTTGAGAGATTATTCGGCAATCTAAAGAAAGGTTGCTTTTGCTAGGAAGAAATGGTATTCTTGGGCTATATAGTTAGTAGAGGAGGCTTGAGAGTCAATGGTGAAAAGATCCAAGCAGTTGTCAAGTAACCTACTCCTACTACGTGTATTCATGTTAGAAATTTCCACGAACTACTTCATTTTACAAGAGGTTCATTAGGAATTTCAATACCCCTGTCATGCCACTTATTGAACTAACGAAGAAAAACACCAACTTCCAATAAGGAGAGAGGAAGGAGGGGAGCTTTGCTAAGATAAAATAAAGATTGACCTCTGCTTTGGTGTTAGTTCTGCCTGACTTCAAGAAAATCTTTGAGTTGGAGTGTGATACATCAGGCATTAGAATAGGCGTTATCTTGATGTAGGAAGGCCGACCAATTGCTTTCTACAGTAAGAAGCTCTAAGGACCATAATTGAACTACTCTGTGTATGATAAGGAACTTTTGGCATTGATTCGTACATTGTAAGTGTGGCCGCATTATTTACTGTCAAGAGAATTTGTCATATATACTGACCATGAATCGCTGAAGTACCTCCGTAGTCAGACCAAGTTGTCGAAGTGACAAGCAAAATAGGTTGAATTCCTTGAAGGATTCAATTTTGTGATAAAATATAAGCAGGGAAAGAGCAATATAGTTGCAGATACTCTTTTGAGGAGATATGCACTTTTATCAAAACTGCAAATCAGACTGTTTGGGTTTGCAAGTATCAAAGTATAGTACTCTAAGGATTCGCACTTTGGACCCATAATTTTGTGATGTATCGATAGGAGGATAGTGGATGAGTATCATGTAGAGGATGGCTACTTGTTTTAAGGTGGGAAATTATGTGTGCCAATTTGTTCACTGTAAGAGCTACTAATTAGGGAAACCTAGAGTAGAGAACTCTTCAAACATTTTAGAGAAAAGAGGACTAATGAAGTATTAAATGGCCGATTCTTTTGGCCGAGAATGAAGCGAGATGTGCATTGAGTTGTCGAGAGTGGTGTCATGTGTAAGAAGGCTAAGTACCTATCCGAGCAAGGGAAAGCAATGCCCTTACCTATTCCAATGAGATCGTAGACTAAATTGAGTATGAACTTTGTTCTTGGACTGCCATGAACTGCCTAAAGCAAAGATTCTGTAATGTTCATTATGGATAAGTTCAGTAAGATGGCATACTTCATGCCCTACACCAAAACTAACGATGCTTTAGCTATTGCTTCTCTCTTCTTGCTGGAGATTATGCGAATACACAATGTACCAAGAAGTGTAGTCTCTAACAAAAACTCGAAGTTCTTGAGCCATTTCTAGAGAACCTTGTGGCATCAGCTAGGAACTAAATTACTCTTCAGTACCTCGTGTCACCCCCAAACTGACAGCCAAACAGAGGTAGTTAATCCTACGTTGGGGTTACTACTCCGATTTGCAATACACAAGAACTTAGCTGATTGGGACGTCTGCCTACTAGTGGTCAAGTTTGCCTATAATCGAACAGTACATGATACTAGTAAGTAGACTCTTTTTGTGGTGGTCTATGGGTTCAATCCCAAGATAGTGCAAACCGTAACCAAGAATAGATAAGGCCAGTCGCTGGATGGGTCTAAGCTTGCAAAAAGCCTGAAAGAACTAATAGAGGAAAGAGCAAAAGGAATGAATGACAAATAAAAAAGGTATTAAAAACCGACGAATAGCTCCAGAGGATACAATGCACCAATGAAACTTTCAAAAACTCATAGCACAATTCGATATGATAGAAGAATCAATCCGATGAGGTTACTTGCCATCTAACCTTCTCGAAGGTTAGGATAAGAGTGATACCGAGAGTAAACAAAGTATTTATGTAAGGAAGAAAAATACTCAAGTGTATTAAGGATGATCTACTACTTCTTTCAGCTACAAGTACAAGAGTATTTCTACCCATAAGTTAGGGCAACTTACCTAAAAAGGAAAAGAAAAAAAGAGCATTTCTTAAGGAAGTAATGTATATGATATAAGAGTAAAAATGAATATATAAAAAAAAATAATTATTGGTGAACAGATTCTGCACATGATATTGTACATGTGGCAATACTATATTGCCAAAGTCATTAAAAAGATGCAAACGAAAAAAGCATGGACAGATGGCTTGTTCGAACAGGGTTGGCTTAGTTAGTTTAGAGTCTCTCTCTTCTCTCAACTTCTTGGCAAGGAAGATGTTAAGTAATTGGTTGGTTTGGGCGCTAGTGAGTAATCTTTAATTCAACATACTATAGAAAAATGGGTGGTCATATGGCTCAACATGAATGGTGAAATGGTAAGGAAGTACTCGACCTTGACAGGGGTTAGTTAGAATAAAAGGATTTGTCACGCCAATCCCCTTAGTCCTCGGCCTCAATTGTGGGTTAGAGGTCTAGTAGCATGATTCTCATTACTCCCTCTACTTTGTTTTGGATTTAGGATCAAATTCGAATGGTGTTTACTTAATTCTCCATTAGGGTAATATGGATTGAAGTTGGCAATTTTAAAGGCATCAAAAAGCCTATAGTCCTCAGGCAATTTCAATTTGTAGGCATTATCATTGATTTTCTTGAGGATTCTAAAAGGTCGTTCCATTCTTGCAAACAATTTGTTCCTTCTCTTGTTCAAGAACTGTTCCTTATTGAGGTACAACCACACTAAATCTCTTAGTTGAAATTGTTTAACTGTTCTGCCCTTTATCTTTTCTCGCATTCCTCTAGTAGCTTGGTTAATATGCCAACTGACCTTGTCATAGATGTGCTGAAGGGATTATGTTTTGGCTGATGTGTTAGGGTCTTCTTATATAGGTACTAGTACAGGGGCATGGTTGAGGGGCAACTCGAGATTGAACCCGTAGACCACCTCGAAGGGAGTTTGTTTAGTGGTGTCATATATTGTTCGATTATAGGTAAACTTGACCACTAGCAGGTAGACGTCTCAATTAGCTAAGTTCTCTTCTACTGCAGCTCAGAATAATGACCCCAAAGTACGATTAACCACCTTTGTTTGGCCGTTAGTTTGCGGGTGTCATGGGGTACTAAAAAGTAATTTGGTTCCCAACTGACAGCATAAGGTTCTCCAGAAATGGCTCAAGAACTTTGAGCTCTATCGAAGACTACACTTCTTGACATGCCGTGTATCTGCACAATATCTTACAAGAAGAGAGAAGAAATAGTTGAAGTGTCATTAGTTTTGGTGTAGGGTACGAAGTGTGCCATCTTACTAAACTTATCTGCAATGACCATTACAGAATCTTTGCTTCAAGCAGTTCACGATAGTCCGAGAACAAAGTCTATGCTCAATTTAGTTTATGGCCTCATTGGAAAAGATAAGAGCATTACTTTCTCTTGTTCGATTCGGTACTTAGCCTTCTTGCACACAACACAACTCTCGATAACTCGATGCATATCTCTCCTCACTCTTGGCCAAAAGAATCGGCCATTTAACAGTTCATAGGTCTTCCCTTCTCCAAAGAGTCCTCTACTATGGGCTTCCTTAATTAGTAGCTCCCCTAGTGAAGAAATCAGTACTGTTGAGCCTAGTTCTTCACCCTCCCGGTTCTTTTTATAAACTTAGATCTTCTCTAAACCGATTAGTACTAAACCCTACCCATTTAATATTAACCCTCAATTAAGGTTTAAAAAAGATCATTTTTTCTAACTTGAAAAAATTTGGAGTCGCCACTTGATCAAAGTCGGGAAAAGGGGTTAAGTTATAACCAATTGGATGGATTGGTTATAACTTAGCTACCGGTCTATTGATTAAAAAACCAATTTGTAAAATGGCTTTTTTGAAAATCAAATATTTAAGTCCGAGGGCTAATTTATTAAATTCTAAACGGGTACCACTTTTTAACTTTCCAAATTTAACTTTGCTTTTCAAATATACTCTTTAATTTCTAAAACTATCTAATTATGATACATGCAACTAAATTGATTAATTTACATAAATATCTAAAAATGGAAAAAATAAAACTTTCCATATTTTAAGTCGCCATGTACTTGCATACGGGTGCCTACGTACCCGTTATTTGGGATTAGACTTCCGTAGTTCGTTTACAAAAATCTTTAGTAGGTAGTTTGATTTTAATTTTTGAAAAGGGGTCGCATTTACATTCTTACCCAGTTCAATTTATTCAAAGAAATTCTTATAAAGGGTCCTACTTGGTATTTTATTTTTGAAAACTATAAAATAGTCCTAATTTGGAAAAAAGGTTTACTTATTTTCACTTATTTTTAAAAAGCTTAATTTTTCTAAGTGATAAAAGAAATCATAAACTTTTTATTTACCTATTTATTTTTTTATTTTATTTATTTCATATTTTTTCTTAATTTATTCATCACTTCTCTTTTTTTTCTTCTTTTCTTTCTATTATTATTTTCTATTACATTTAAGTAAAACAAATAAAATAACAAACAAAAATAATAAATAAATAAAAATAAAAGAATAAAACTCTGGACGGATTGGTTACACGGGTTGAACCTAGGTGGAACAGATGGGTCAGGTCGGGTTGGGTCAGGTTGGGTCCACTGGATCCGGGTCAGTCTTCCACAGCAGTAGTGTCACAGATGTGATTTCGATCGATTGGAGCTCCAATTTGACTAAGAAATGTGATTTTTGTGATTTTCTAATTAGGCTTAGGGAGGTAGGTTTGGTGCCTTGACGTTTGGCTACGGTTGAGGGGGTCGTCGGAGGTAGTAGTTAGCGTCGGAGCTCGAGTGGCGTTGAGGGGGTTGCTGGTCGTGAACGGTTAATTGGTGTAAGGTTTTTGGAGTGTAGGGAGCTCCGCTATAGTAGTAGTTTGGGCTGAGGGTAACTGACGGTAGTGGTTCAAGGGAGGTGAGCTTCGGTGGTTTAGGGTTTAAGGGTGGCGATTCCATTGAGCGGCTAAGGGTTGTAGCGGAGGTTGAAGGCACTTAGGTCGAGGAGCTTGAGTCGCGAGGAGTCTTCCTTAAGCGGTGGCTCGGCATGGGTCGGAGCGAAGAGAGGGAATCAAAGAGAGAGAGAGAAAGAGAATCGTTGGATAGAAGGGGAGCTTGAGAGTTGATTCTGAAGCTTGAGGATAGATCTTCTGCTCATTGACGTCCCTATTTATACTTGAATTTCAACCTAGCAACAAAGGAAAGATTGGATCGAAGTTAATGGAAATGGGAAAATTCTCAGTTTTTTTTTTCCAATCTTTGAAGCTTAATTTGAATACGTAATTGACCGAACTTAGATGCGTTTCTTATACCAATTCATAGTAGGCTATGTCTAGTATGAGATTGATGCAAGAAACCATGATCCTGTGTGTGGAATTTATGCATAAATTGAAGCTAAAGTGGAGGGAGTGAGCTGTTCTTGAGAAGGAAAGCTGAGGAAAATCGGGAGAAAATGGAGGAAAACCAAAGGAAAGTGCTGACGTGGCGCCACGTCAGCCAACTTGACAAACCCCGAGCTGCCACTTATCACACTTGATACGTGGTGGCTGACGTGGCATGCCACGTGGCACCACGTCAGCAAAGGTCATCCAATCCGATTATGCCACGTGTCCTGGCACATGCCAGGGTACGTGGCATAATTAGATCTTCACACGTAGCAGTCTCTGATGTAAGAAAAATAAAAAGTAAGAAAAAGGTCTCCCTACCTTTGTTAAGCTTCAAACCCAAGACCTCATGCTTAATGCCAGTATTATGTGTATATGCTTAACCGTCAAACCGTTGGCCTGTGTCTTGTCCATATGTGCAATTAATGACTCGGTTAGCTTGGGCCATATTTAAATCTAAGCCCAGGTTCAGTGGCCTAATTTCTAAACCTAAATATAATCTAACAAAATGTTATTTTCCAAAATCTGTTATTTTTTTATTTTTTTTTATTTTTATGATTTTTTCATAATTTCTTATTTTTTTTGTATTTTCTAAATTTCTTATTTTTTGTGCATTTTTCCTATTTTCTTATGTTTTCTAGAATTCTTATTTTTCTAAATTTCTTCATTTTTTTAGGGGCTTTTTGTAATTTTCTATTTTTTTTTAATATTTTCTAATTTAGGGCCCTATAACCTAATTTGAAAAATAAAAGAGGGCCAAAGATAGGTGTCTACAATTGCCCCTCTTTATGGTAAAGTTTGAACCAAACTTTGTCACAAAGATAAAACAAACACTATTTTTTCCCTAAGAATGGATTTTATGCTAGGAAGCGCTACAGCTAGCTTACTATCCTAAGTCTAATCCATTGGGGATTTTGAGAAAAGAAGGGTAACTATCTAAGAGATGGCCTAAAGACAAAAAGAAGAATTGAAGTTTGGTTATGCCCTGATGAGCTGACTAACTAAGGTAGGCAAAGCGCTCCTAGAGCTGGTTGAGCTGGTTAAGACCCTAAGATAGAATGAGCAAACTTAGTCGTACCTTGATGAGCTGACTAACCAAGGTGGGCAAAGTGCTCTTAGAGTTGGCTAAGACCTTAAAAAAGAATGAGCAAATTTAGTCGTACCTTGATGAGCAGACTAACCAAGGTGGGTAAAGCGCTCCTAGAGCTGGCTAAGACCTTAAAGAGAATTAGCAAACTTGTTAAGAAGATGATGAAGGTAATTGCTTTACGAGCCGGTTAAGAGAAACTTGGTGAAAGAAAGTGCCCTACAAACCTTAGTGAAGAGAGGGGCTTGTTTGCAAGAAATTTAGAAGGATGAACTAAGCTAAGATCGTATCTTCATAGGTTGGCCAAATAATAAATGTAGAAAGTAAACGCCTTTAGGTTGGTTAAAAAAAGGTTATTGGGAGTAAAAGTGGTCTAAATGCAAGAAAAAATTGGTATACTAACATTATGTAGAAATATTTACTTGGTCTCTATCGATAGCTCCAAATCTATCAAACCTTTTTTGAAAAGCCCCCATTGGAAAATTACTGACTCTTCTTTTAGTCCCTTGTTATCAACCCAGATGTTCTTGGCATACAACGTTCGAGACTTTGCTGGTTCTTTTTGGAGAAATCATGGAGATTAGCCCGATGCAGGAAAAACCACCTACTATTTTTACTTCTTTGGAACATTTATGAATCTAAAAAGCCTCATTCCCATCTACTATGATTGCTTACTTGAGTTTCACCTTCTTCTGAAGAAATAGACAATAAAACTCCCCATTGAGGGGGATCAATCCATGATAAAGTATTTAAAGAATTTTGTTAATTACTAATGTTCTAGATCTTATTCCATAACTCCTCTCATGTTTTTAGTGTATAGGTTTTGTTAAATGAAGTGAAGGGAATAAGACCTGTCCATGGAGAGGGTGATTATTCTAATGATGACAATGGCCAAGGATACCATATTTGCTTGTAGATAATGAAAATTAGACCACAATGACATTCAAAATGATTGGCATTTTTGTATCATAAGCAAAATTCCCATTGATTTCTGATGGATAGCATAATTTTACAGCGTCGGCATTTATAGGGTCTCTTAAATCTGGACCATCCATTTAGGACAAAATCAAAGCCCCTCTTGATAATACTCGCTTCACGACATAAGGGCCCCTTTAATTGGGGGAAAATTTCCCTCTAGAGTCTTATGCATTGTAGAGAGCTTTTCTTAACACCAAATCTCCTTCTTTGAGGTTACAAGGTCTCACCCTTTTATTAAAGGCCCAAACCATTCTTTGCTGATAGCATTAATTATGACATAGGGCTATTCGACGCATTTCTTTACCCAATCGACTTCGTCCAAATGAATTTCTAATAGTACCCTGAGTAATGGGATTTCAACCTCTATTGGTAACATTGTTTCAATGCCGTATACTAAAGAGTTTGGTGTTGCCCCGGTTGATGTTCTGATGGAAGTCCGATAGGCCATAAGTGCGAAGGGTAATATCTCATGCCAGTCCTTATATGTAACAACCATTTTTTCAATGATTCTTTTGAGGTTTTTGCTTGCTGCTTCGACAATTCCATTCATTTGGGGTCGATAAGGAGTAGAGATCCTATGAATGATTCGAAATTTATGGCATAATTCTATCATAAGCTTGTTGTTGAGATTGGTGCTATTATCAGTGATGATTATTTTAGGAGTCCCATAGTGAGCCAAGATGTCCCTCTTGATGAACTTAACTATGACCCCTTTAGTAACGTTTGAGTATGACAAAGCCTCTACTCGTCTGTTGAAGTAGTCGATGGCGACTAATATGAAGCGATGCCCATTAGATACTCTTAAAGTGATAAGGGCAATGATATCTATGCCCCACATTGAGAAAGGTCGTGGTGTTGAGAGGGCATGCAATTCCTAAGGTGGGGTGTTTATCTTATTCGCATAAACTTCGCATAAATGATAGTTCCTAACACGTTTGATGCAATCACTTTCCATTGTTGACCAATAATACCCTAGCCTCATGATTTTCTTTGCCAACATGTACCCATTCATGTGAGGGCCACATACTCCTTCATGTACCTCTTTCATTAAATTCTCAGCCTCTTCATCAGCCACATACCTTAAGAGTGTACCGTCAAATGAGCATCGGTGTAAGGTGGACTCGCTTACTAAGAATTGGGTGGCTAGTCTCTTAATCATCTTTCTATCGTTTTTCTCAGCCTTTTCAAGGTATGCACCTTGTTGTAAGAACATCTTAATATCATGATACCACAGTTTTTGGTCGTTTATTCCCTCAATTGTTAAGCAAAAGGTAGGCTTGTCCTCAATTTCAATAATAAGGGGATGGATCTCGACTCGACCAGATATCTGGATCATAGATGCTAGCGTAGCTAAAGCATTAACAAATTAATTATGAGTCTTTGGTCTATGATTGAAGGTGACATACTTTCCTTCAACTCCATCAAATGCCGGTGATAAGGCACTAGATTAGGATCTTTAGTTTTGTACTCTCCCCGTGCTTAGCCAATAATGAGCGAGGAGTCTCCATATACTTCTAATTCTTGAATGTCTTTCTTTAAGGCCATCTTGAGTCCCATGATGCATGCTTCATATTCAGCAATATTATTAGTGTATGGGAAAATGAGCTTTATGGCCATAGGATATTGAGTACCTTCAGGGGATATTAGTATTGCCCAAATTCCACATCTAGATATGTTAGCTGCACCATCGAAAAACATTTTCCATTTTAGTGGCTCGTCATCCTTTCCTTTATCAAAGTTTCCTTTGACTACTAAGATACCCTCATCAAGAAAATTGATTTGTACTTCTTGGGGGGTACTATCAGAGGGGTTTTCTGCTAATTGATCTGCCAAAGCTTGCCCTTTAACTAAATTTCGGTTCACATATGTAATATCGAACTCTGACAGCAGCATTTGCCACTTTGAAATTCTACCAATTAGGGCCAGTTTGTCTACCAAGTACTTCAAGGGATCGTGTTGAGTTAGTAATTCCACTTGGTCGTAGAGTCTGTATTGTCTGAGCCGATGCATTGCCCAAACCAACAGATAACAAGTTCTTTCAATTTCTAAATATCTCTACTCCCCTTCGGTGAATTTTTTGCTCAAGTAGTATATAGCCTATTCCTTTCCTTCCTCATCTTTCTGGTTAAGCATGCACCCCATGAACTCTAGTAATATTGTCAAGTATAGGAATAAAGGCTTCCCAGGTTTCGAAGCTACCAGAATTGGAGGGTTCATGAGGTATTCTTCAATTGTTGTAAAGGCTTGCTCACATTCTTTATCCCTGTTGATCTTGGCATTCTTTTTCAATAACTTAAATAAAGGACAACACTTGTTTGTAAGTTGGGATATGAATCGGGCTATATAGTTAAATAGTCCAACAAACCTCTGATTTCTTTAAGTGTGCATAGTGGGGGCAGGTCAACTATTGCTTTAACTTTATCAGGGTTCACTTCAATGCCCATTTGGTTGATTATGAAACCTAACAACTTCGCTGAAGTTGCTTCGAAAGTATACTTCTTTGGGTTGAGTTTCAGTTGGAATTTTCTCAACTTATCAAACAATCTCCTTAGATTTTTCATATGATTTTCTCCTTCTTTAGACTTGGCAATCATATCATCGACATATATCTCGACTTCTTTGTGCATCATGTCATGAAAAATTGCTAGCATGGCCTTTTGGTAAGTTTCCTCAGCATTTTTGAGTCTAAAAGGCATCACTTTGTGGCAAAACATGTCCCAAGTTGTGATGAATGTAGTCTTGGCTTTATCTTCTTTAGCCATTTGAATTTGGTTATACCTGGAAAATCTATCCATGAAAGAGAAAATATGGTTTCCGGTTGTGTTATCGACCAATACATCGATATGAGGCAAAGGGAAATTATCTTTAGGGGTTACTTAATTGAGGTTTGGAAAATCCACACATACCCTGATTTTCTCATTCTTCTTCATAACTGGTACTATGTTGGCGACCCACTCAGGATCATTACATACCTCTATAAAGCCAACTTCCAATAATTTTTTGTCTTCTTCCTTGATTTTCAACAAGATATCTAGCCGGAACCTTCTCAACTTTTTTTTTTTTAGGCTTGACATCCTCTTGAGTAGGTAAGTGATGAACCATGATCGATAGGTTTAACCCGGGCATATCGTCATAAGACCATGCAAACACGTCTTGGTATTCGGATAACAATGTGGTCATCTCTATCTTTTGATTTTCTTCCAAATTTCCCCTAACCTTCAATACCTTAGGGTTTTCTTTGGTATCGACATTAATCATCTCAGTTGGTTCATCAATGGAAATTTTACTCATTTCATGTTTTCGCCAGCTTTCTTGTACGTCATTATGGTCATCAACATCACCCCCGATGACTAACCCAGTAGAGCCAAAAGTGATATCAATATTCTCATTGCTTATTTGCGCGAGGTATCCATCTCCTTTATTCGAGTCATTGATTTTAGAAAGAAAAAGAAATTATGCAAAAGGAAGAGTGTAAGTAAGGTAGGAACAAAGAGAAAAGAAGCATATTTTATTTTGGGGAACTCTCTGTTAAGTACAACCATTTGGAGAACAGAGGCAATTTATTACAAAATTCTATAAAATACTGGATCATGATTCATCCTTTACCCTAGGGAAGACTTATTTTTATTCATAAGGATGGAGAACCAATTATTTAAGTGATTCGCTTTGTTGATTAAGCCAACCCCTTCATTCTTGTTGGAAGTGCCTTCTTTAGCAAGGCTTGAGTTTTGGGTTTCAGTCTTGATGAAGTTTCTGATAATGGTGGGAAGTTCATTGGAGTGTGATACAACATGTTACCCTTTCTGCCCTTGGTTTGCATCTTTTGCAATTCTTCTGTTGGGGTTGGAATGTACCTTAACCCATAGGACCCAAATTGGCCTTCTTTGTATTTTTGCTTCTCTTCTTTTTGCTAATTGGTGATCATGCACACCTCATTAAACATCTGGAGTCTAAAGTCCTCTTGTTCTTCTGTACTGATATAGGGTATGGTTGTCTCTTTATAGATTTCATAATCTTGGTCACCTAGAATTGTGATGACCTGGCCATTGGAGATGAACTTAACTTTCTGGTGAAGAGTTGACAGTATGGCCCCTGCTGAATATATTCAAGGCCTTCCTAATAATAGATTGAAGGTCCTTGGAATGTCCAAAACCTGGAATGGGATGCTAAACGTCTGCAAGCCGATATCAATTGATAAGTTTACCTCCCCTATTATCTCTCTCTTAGACCCATCAAAGCTCTTACCGTTATTGAACTAGGGTTGATAACAGTTGTATCGACACCCAATAGATCCAGGGTGGCTAAAGGACTAACATTTAGAGATAACCCATTGTCGATGAGGACTCTTGTCGCGATGATGTTATTTATCCTTACTATTATGAACAAAGGCTTTGTATGTTGGGTACCTTCTTCGCCAAGTTCCTCGGTGGAGAAGGAAATTTGATCTATGGTGAGGATGGAATTGGTGACAGAGCTAATCCTTTCAGTTGGGATTTCACGAGGGACCTTAAAGTCCCTTAGTGTTCTGAATAAGGCCTCTCGGTGTAGGTCTAATGCCATTAATAGAATAATGAGGGATATTTGTGCCGGAGTCTTAGCGAGCTAGTCCATTATTTTGTACTCACTAAACTTGAACATTTTAGTGAAGGCAGTTAATCCTTCTTTATGTTCAGCTTATTTGGTGTTTGGCATTTCCTATATGCCCTTCTTCTTTAAGTCTTCCTTTGGATTGTAGATTCTGCTGGAGTGAGTGATCCCCCTTACAAGTGAGCTTGATTGCCCTTAGTTTATTGCTTGGTAATTGAAAGGGGCAGCTTTATAATTTTTGGAGGCCATAGGTATGTGGAATGTGTACCTTTTAGTTTATGGGACTTCTTTTTTATAGAACCTATAAACCTTTGGTTCTTGGTTTCGACGAACCATATTGGTGGTAGATTCTGGGTAGTTAGATATCATATTGATGATAAGTCCATGGCTGGGTAGTGGGTTATTGTTGATGTTTGGGGTAGGAGCCTCCACAAAATCCAGTTGTATTGTACCTTCATCAATCAAATTTTGGATTTTGTTTTTCAACCTCCAGCATGAATCAATTGAATAGCCAACTTACCCTAGATGATATTGACATCTTGCATTGGGATCAAAGAACTTCGGCCTGTACCTTTCACTAGGAGCCTCAGAATGTAGTAGATTATCTCTTCTTAACTTCTCAAGCACCTAATTAAGTGGAATAGGTATCCTGGTGAACTATCTCAAGGCCCTGTTAACCTATAGTTAGTTTCTGTACTGTGGTTGAGCTGGCAGGGGATTCATCCTAAAAGAAACTTAGGCGTTAAGTCTTGCATTCGAGTTGACCATATTGACAGTAGCTTCTCTAGGCTTGCTGGTGAAGGGTTTAGCAAAGGGTGGTTGTCTATCTATTTTTTCTTGCAGCTTTCGAAAGGAAATGGCATTCTCAATTTGGCACCCTACTGCCACTATTTCTATAAAGCTAGAAGAGGATTATCCAATCAGGTGAGCAAAATAGGGCCTTTCAAGAGTGTTAATGAAAGTTGTCATCAACTCTTTTTCAATCACAGTGGTGGATACCCTTGCAACTAAGGACCTCCACCTTTGAGCATATTCTTTGAAGGATTCATTGTGCCTTTTTCTTAGGGAAACCAAATCTATCATTATTAGTGCCACTTCGACATTAAATCTATATTGCTCATAGAATGCTTTAGCCAACTTCTCTTATGTATTTACCTGATTTAAGTTCAACTGGGCATACCAAGTTAAAGTAGGGCTTGTCAAGCTGTCCTGAAAGGTCTGGACCATGAGTTGATCATACTGTGTATACTTGCCCATCTTACATATATGCAGCTGGGTGTATAGCTTGGGGCATCCAGTCCCATTGTATTTTTCAAGGTTAGGTACTTTGAATTTTTCTGGGAAGCTTCCATAATCATAGGCAGAGATGTTTGTTATTCCAGTGTGCTCAAATCCATCATCCTCCTTGAGCGTTTTCATTTTTTCGGTGATCTGTCGAGTTAACTACTCTTCAAGCTCCTTCAATTTGTCCTGGTCTACTTCAGGCTTCGAGTTGATTGGGAATGAGTAAGTATTCTGCGCAAAGGTTGGGTTGGCCTTTGGAAATACCCCTTCAGTTTTAAAGGATTCAAAGCCCTGATTGCCTTTAGGGTAAGCTTCTTCTATTTCAATAGGTGGGGCCTTAGCATTCTTTCTATATTAGGCTTTAGAGTGCTCTTCATTTGATGGGACCGTAGACCTGAGTAAAGAGATGCTGTCAGCAAGTAAGCTCAGTTGATCTACCATCTTTCCCATTGTTCGTTCTAAAGATTGGAATCTCAACTCTATGGAATCAATAACTTTGGGGTTGTTGTTGCCTTTACTGTTGTTGTTTCCTTGGTTGGCCATTCTGGCTTGAGAATGAGTTTTGATGGGGCTTCTTTGGAAGGTTTAACATTTAGGAGCTATCTTGGCAACCTAGGCAAAAATCACTTCTCAACAAGTTAGCATAAGGATATTTTGAAAAAAGAATGCAAATGAATTAAAAGCAAGTGAATCACACAAATGAAAAGCAGAGGCTTGACAAAATGATTAATAGAACAACAAGTTATTATTTTTGAATTCCTGGAGTCCTATTACATGAAAGAAAGAAAAAGGTACAAATTCATCTATGCTAATTTCCTTCTTTTCTGTAGGCCAGATGACATTTTCCTCTTCTTTTGGTCATGCTTAGCTGCTTCTTCAAACTTTTGAATTTTCTTTTGAGCCATCTTCAACTGATGTTCTAGGGTATGTTACCTTTCTCTAGATTCTCGACATTGGTTCGCCTATTCATCTTTCTCATCATGGAGGATCTCCATACGCACTTTCATTTGGTCCATATAGGTCACCATTTCAGAGTTAGGGCGCATAAGTTGAAGGACTTCTGGTGCTCGATATCTCATTGTGCCTACCTTGTGAAGTTGATTGTATAAATACTTTTTGGTAACTCGGTGTTTATCCACTTCTCCTATGAACTCACTTAGATAGATGTTTGGGCGTATGGTCTGGGTATCCCATCAAGCTTTGATCTTATGAAGTTTAGATATCTTTTCTGTGGAGTGAGGCTCTTCGAGATTAAGAGTAAATGGTTCCACTAAAGGTTTGTGAACTATGTCCTAAATCCCTCCAAATTGTCTTACCATGTTATTTAGATAGTATCCTGTACACCAACTCATCCCAATCAATGGTACAACATGGTAATTCTTACAAATCAATATGACCTTAGTGTAATTGCTCCACCTGGCAGTCCATAGTATATCTTTTACTCATAAATCTTGTGAAACCTCTATCTAGAGAAGGGTAAGGATATCTTCTGATAATTTGATCTTATCGACAAAAGAATCAATAAGGTCAACCTTATTCACGAATGCTCCCCTTATTAAATCCAACTCAAAGCACTTGATGTGACTGATGAACTAAACCATTAATAATGCCATGCTTGACCTGAGATCTCCGCAGCCCCTTTCTTTAAGGAATTTAAGATTCCTTATCTGCTCAGCAAGTAGGGCAGGAATATAAGATTTACCTTCCCAGTTTTGAGCCACTAATTATGTTACCCTAAAGTGTATAAGAAGAGACCTACTTGGGAACAAGATAGTGGTGAACACAGCTAGCACATAGGCCTTGATTCAATTTTGTCTCCAATTCCCAAAAAATAGTGCTTGATTGTTGGAGCTAGGCTCATTCTAGAACCAATGGACTAGATCTCATATCTTGATGGTATTTTTGTTGCAGTCGTTTATGGCCTCATTTATCTCAGTCTTACGGATCCTTAAGAATCTTGAGAAGATATATGTTGGGCCGAAGCTGAGTTCCGGGATGTATATATCATCCAAAGGAGGAGCTTGGAGTAGTTGGGTGTACTCCTCTAGAGTTAGGCTGATTAGATGTGGTCCAAATTAGAAAGCTACTTCTTTGGGCTCCCAGAAATGGACTAAGGCCCTTACTAGCATGATGTTAACTTTCACTTTGGCTAGTGAAAGTATGGGTCTAATTTTGTTGGTAGTGAATTGTTGCTCTCTTGGATTGAAGGTTTGAAACCACTGGTTGAGTATAGGCTTTGAGTCTACAGGTTTGTGGACATTAATCTCATTGGTGAGAACCCTGGCGCTGGATGAGTTGGCCATTTCTGGAACATTACAAAGAAAGCATAAATTACATGGAAAAGACTAATATACAAGATCTCCTATGTACATCAATTCTAGGAAGAATAGAGGAAAACTAAAAACTACGGAATCTTTGTCATTTTTTCTTTCCTTTTTTTTTATGTAACATTGCCGTTTTGCTAATGATTTGCTGACCTTATGAAGTGTAATGCAAGACAGGTGGGTTCTAACGGTCCTTAAACTCTATGACCTCACATGTTTATAAAGAAACGGTTCTTTGGTCACATAGAAGTTTAAGTGGGGTAGCCTAATTGGCTCCAAACGGTGGTTGCCCCACTATGTTCGAGGCATTACACAATGGCTCCCTATCTTAATGTCCTATGACGGCCCAAGTTCGACTGCATCTACCATACATTCAAGATATGGTAAAATAAATCTCATGCTTACTAAACAAATATGTACATAAAGCAATCAAATAAAAAAATCAATATATAAAAGAATAAATAAATAACTAAACAATGCGGGTAATTTGAAAAAAAATTTTAATTTCGAAATGTTTTTAAGTGGTCAGCCCTCTTAATTTTTCCCCAGTAGAGTCGCCAAGCTGTCGAGCCTGGTTCTTCACCCTCTTAGTTCTTTGTATAAACTTAGATCTTCTTTAAATCAATCAGTACTAAACCCTACCCGTTTAATATTGACCTTCAACTAGGGTTTAAACAAGATCATTTTTTCCAACTTAAAAAAATTTGGAGTTGCCATCCAACTGGAGTCGGGAAAAGGGGTTAAGTTATAACCAATTGGGTGAATTGGTTATAACTTAGCTACCGGTCTATCGATTAAAAAACCAATTTAAAAAATGGTTTTTTTGAAAACCAAAGATTTAGGTTCAGGGTCTAATTTATTAAATCCTATATGGGTACCACTTTTTAATTTTCTGAATTTAACTTCGCTTTTCAAATATACCCTTTTTAATTTCTAAAAACATCTAATTATGATACATGCAACTAAATTGATTAATTTACCTAAATATCTAAAAATGGAAAAAATAAGACTTTCCATATTTTAAGTCACCATGTACTTGCATATGAGTACCTATGTAACCACTATTCGAGATTAGACTTTCGTAGTTCGTTTACAAAAATCTTTAGTAGGTGGTTTGATTTTAATTTTTGAAAAAGGGCCGCATTTACATTCTTACGCAGTTCAATTTATTCAACGAAATTCTTTTAAAAGGTCCTCCTTGGTGTTTTATTTTTGAAAATTATAAAATAATCCTAATTTGGAAAAAGGTTTACTTATTTTCACTTATTTTTAGAAAGCTTAATTTTTTTAAGTGATAAAAGAAATCATAAACTTTTTATTTACCTATTTATTTTTTTGTTTTATTTATTTCATATTTTTTCTTAATTTATTCATTACTTATCACTTATTACTTATTTAACAAAATAAAACAAAATTACCTTCTTCTTTTTTTCTTTCTTTTTTCTTTTTTCTTTTCTCTTTTTTTTCTTCTTTTCTTTCTATTATTATTTTTTATTACATTTAAGTAAGACAAATAAATGAAGTAAAAAAAAATAACAAACAAATAAAATAAATAAATAAAAATAAAAGAATAAAACTCTGGACGGATTTGGATGCACGGGTCGGACCTCGGCAGATCGGACGGGTCGGATCGGCTCCATTAGATCCGGGTTGGTCTTCTACAGTAGTAGTGTCGTAGATGTGATTCCGATCGATTGGAGCTCCAATTTGATTGGGAAATGGGATTTTTGTGATTTTCTAATTAGGTTTTTGGGGGGTAGGTTTGATGCCTTGATGTTTGGTGGCGGTTGAGGGGATCATTGGAGATAGTAGTTGGCGTTGGAGCTCAGGTGGCATTGCAGGGGGTTGCTGGTTGTGAACGATTGATTAGAGTAAGGTTTTTGGAGTATGGGCAGCTCGACTGTAGTAGTAGTTTAGGCCAAGGGTGGCTAACTATGGTGGTTCAAGGCAGGTAAGCTTCGGTGGTTTAGGGTTTAAGGGTGTCGATTCAGTTGAGTGGATAGGGGTTGCAGCAGAGGTTGAAGGCAGCTGAGTCAGGGAACCTGAGTTGCAAGGAGTCTTCCTTGAGCAGTGGCTCGACTTGGGTTGGAGTGAAGAGAGGGAATCGAAGAGAGAAGGAGTGAGTTAGAGAGAGAAATAGAATCACCGAAGAGAAAGGGAGCTTGAGAGTTGATTCTAAAGCTCGGGGATGGATCTTTTGCTCATTGACGTCCCTATTTATACTTGAATTTCAACCCAGCAACAAAGGAAAACTTGGATTGAAGTTAATGGAAATGGCCGAATTCTCAGTTTTTTTTCCAATCTTTGAAGCTCGATTTAAATGCGTAATTGACTAAACTTGGACACGTTTTCTGTACCGATTCATAGTAGGTTATGTTCAGTGCGAGATTGATGCAAGAAACCATGAGCCTGTGTATGGAATTTGTGTAGAAATTGAAGCTAAAGTGGAGGGTGTAAGCTATTATTGAGAAGGAAAGCTGAGGAAAATCGGGAGAAAATAGAGGAAAACCAAAGGAAAGAAAGGGAAAGTGCTAACGTGGCACTGACGTGGCGCTATGTCAGCCGAGTCAACAAATCCCAACCTGCTATGTGTCACATTTGACACATAGCGGCTGACGTGGCATGCCATGTGGCACCATGTCAATAAAGGTCATCCAATCCGATTATGCCACGTGTTAGGACATGTAGCACAATCAGATCCTAACACATGGCAGTCTCTGATGTAAGAAAGATAAAAAGTAAGAAAAAAACCTCCCTACCTTTGCTAAGTTTTGAATCCAAGACCTTATGCTTAATGCTAGTATTATGTCCATATGCTTAACTGTCAAACCATTAGCCTGTACTTTGTCCATATGTGCAATTAAATTGCACATATAGACTTGGTCAGCCTAAGCCATATTTAAATCTAAGCCTAGGTTTAGTAGCCTAATTTCTAAACCTAAATATAATCTAACAAAATGTTATTTTCCAAAATCTATTATTTTTTTTTGTGATTTTTTCATAATTTCTTTTTTTTTTTGTATTTTTTAAATTTCTTATTTTTTGTGCCTTTTTCCTATTTTCTTATTTTCTTATGTTTTTCTAAAATTCCTATTTTTCTAAATTTCTTTATTTTTTTAGGGTTTTCTTTAATTTTCTAGTTTTTTGAACTTTTTCTAATTTAGGACTCTATAACCTAATTTGAAAAACAAAAGGAGGCAAAAATTTAGTGTTTACAAGTACGCATAATTTTCCACTCCAGAACAAGTAGCCATCTTCCTATGATACTCGCCCACTGTCCTTCCATTGACACATTGTGAAATTATGGGTCCAAAGTATGGATTTTTAGAGTACTGTACTTTGATACTTACGAACCCAAACAGTCTGGTCTGTTGTTTTGATTAAAGCACATTTCTCCTCGAAAGAGTATCTGCAACTACGTTGCTCCTTCTCTACTTGTACTTATTACAATATTGAATCCTTTAAAGAATTTAACCCATCTCGCTTGCTGTTTCGACAACTTTGTTTGACTTGAAAAGTACCTAATGATTCATGGTTAGTATATATAACAAATTCTCTCAGTAGTTAAAAATGCTGCCACACTTATAATGCTTGGATCAATGCCAAAGTTCCTTGTCATATACGAGTAGTTCAGCTGTGGTCTTTTGAGCTTCTCATTATGGAAAGAAATTGGTCGACCTTCTTGTATTAGGACAACGTTTATTCCAATGCCTGATGCATTACATTCTAGCTCAAAGATTTTCTTAAAGTCAGGCAAAACTAACACTTAGGTGGAGGTCAATCTTTCTTTTATCTCGACAATGCTCCTCTCCTCCTTCTTTCCCTATTGGAAGTCGATGTTTTTCTTCATTAGTTTAGTAAGTGGCATAGTAAGGGTATTGAAATTCCTGATGAACTTTTTATAAAACGAAGCTAGTCCGTAGAAACTTCTAACGTTGGCACATTATAGGTACCCAATTTTTGCCCCATTTATTTTTATTTTATTATTTTATTTTTCTTTCTTTTCTTAATGGGCCCTAAATTAGGAAAAACACACACAAAAAATAAGGAAACTTAGAAAAAATAAGAATTTTCTAGAAAAAAAAAGAGGTTTAGAAAATAAAAATTGAAAAAAATTACAATAAATAGAAAAGTTGAAAAAATATAAGATTTTAGGGAATTTAGCAAATAACATTTTATTAGAGTAGATTTTTTAATTTTGAAATAAGTTTGGAAGTTGGGCCGTTAGACCTAGGCTTAGATTTGAATCTAACACAAGCTGACTTAGTCCATAAATTGCATATATGGGCAAGAGACAAGCCAATGACTTAACGGGTAAGCACATGAATATAACATTGGGTATGAGCATGAGGTCTTAGGTTCGAATCTTAGAGGGAGCATATAAAGTCTTTTTATTTTTTCGTTACATCAGGGACTGCCATGTATTAGGATCTGATTGTGTTAAGGTCTAATTATACCATGTGTCCTAACACGTAGCAAGTTGGGATTGGACAATGTGCTAACGTGGCGCCACGTCAACTACTCCATGTCATATAATGACATGTAGCAAATCAGGGTTGGTTGGGTTGGCTAATATGGTGCCATGTCGGCACTTTCCATCATTTTCTCCCTTCTTTCTCATATTTTCCTTTTTTTCCCCCAAAGCTTTTACACCTTAAACATAGCCAGTCAATTTTCTTTGTCATCATTTTTTACCCCTTTCGAACTGCAATTTTACCAAATTAATGGTGAAATTGCTGCCTTTTTGGAATCAAACACAATAAGAAGACTAGATTCATCCCTTTTGATACTCAAACCAAGCTTTAAAATTAAAAAAAAAACTTAAATTTCGGTTTTTTTATTTACTTCGATTTGAGCTTTCCTTACTTACTAGGTTAAATTCGTATATAAAAGGAGTGTTGGGGGAGCTCATGGAACAGACACAACCTCGCACAATCGACTAGAATCACTCAAAATAATCTCTCTCTCTCCCATGATCATTTTCTCTCTTTAGCTCACTCTCTCTCTGTTTCTTCGAATCTCTCCCTTTCGAGCTTACTACCATGACCAAACACCCTAGGAACGTTTCCTATACCACTAGCTACCCAACCCAGCCACCCTTGATTGTTGCTGTGCCCCTTATCAATCACCATCGAGCTACCGCTGCTAAACCTTAACCACCATACCCCCTCTCCTCGAACCACCACTTCCGACTCTCTTTGACTCACACCAACTCTACAGCACTCTCCTCGCATCGCCAAACCCTTGAACCAATACCCCTCTCGTGCTTAGAAACTCAAGAACCCGACTGCCTAAGACCACCATCGATCACCAAAACTAAACACCCTCAAAACCACCCCTAACGACTACGGCATTAAACCTACACCCCTTATTCCCAATCCAAAACTCACAAAAAACCCTTCGCCCACTCATTTTAAGGGTCGAAGCAAGTCGAATTGAGCCTTGCTACTGTTGCTATTGGTGATCCATACGACCTAATCGAGTCTACGTGACTTAGCCCAATGACTCGAGTAAAGCCCGAAATCCAGTCCAAGTCCAACTTGCGTACCCATTACACTTGAAGCTTTTTATTTTTTTATTTTTTTCTTTTATTTATTTATGTCCTTTTTTTTAGTTATTGTTATTGTTGTTTGATTTTATTATTTTTTTCCTCTTCTCTTTTCTTTTCTTTACTTTATAATTGTACATGTAAAATTAAAAAAGAAGGAAAAGTAAAAAAGAAAAAAGTACTTTATTTATTTTTTTTAGTTTAATAAAAAGTAAAAATAGATACAATAAATAAAATAATAATAAAAAAGTAAATAAAAAGAATAAAGATTATTATTTCTTTTTGTCACTTAGAAAATTGATTTTTCAAAAATAAAAATAAACTAATCCTTTTTTCAAATTAGGACATTTTATAATTTATTTTCAAAAATAAAATCTAATTTAAGACCTTTTTATTAGATATTTTCTAAAATAAACCAAGTTGAATAAAATGTAAAGATGATTTCTTTCTTTTAAAAAAAAATCAAATCAAATCAATCCACTAAAGTTTTTATCACAAAAACTACATATGTCTGATCCTAAGTAGCGAGTACGTAAGCACCTACAAGGTAACGATAAAAATAAAAAATAAAAAAAAAAACTAATTTTCCTTTTTTACTTCATTTATACAATTAGAATAACTAATAACCGAGTTTTATCTTTTAAAATTGAAATGTCATTTTTAAGTATTAATTTTAAATTTAGAAAGTCAATGGTACTTGTAAGGGTTTAAAAACCTGACCCCTAGATTTAGATTTTTGGGTTTCTAAAACCATTTTCTTTTTTTAGAATCGGTTTTGATCAAAAGACTAGTGGTTAAGTTATAACCAATCCATCCAATTGGTTATAACTTAACTCTTTTTTCCTGACTTTGATCGGGTGGCGACTCCAAGATATTTTCAAAGTATAAAAAAATCAGTTTTCTTTAAACCCTAATCGAGGGTCGGTATTAAATGTATAAGGGTTTAATACTAGTAGGTTTAAAGAAAACTTAATTCTATAAATGAACTGAGAGGGTGGAAAACTAGGCTCGACAGCTTAGCGACTCTACTAGGGACCGACAAGAGGGTTAATTATTCGACTTTCCAAAATCAAAATTAATCTCTAAAAATCACCTTATTGTAATTTATTTATTTATTCCTTTTTTATTTGTATCATAGTTGTACTAACGTCTTTGCAAGTTTAATCTTATTCAATTATTTTGAAGGGGGTAGGGGGAATTTACTAATCATACTAAGAATACATGATAGATACAGTTGAGCTTGGGCCTTCTTAAGACCTTAAGAAGGGGAGCCATTATGTAGGTTCCAGGCATAGTAAGGCAACTACCATTTGGGGGTGATTAAGCTACTCCACTTAAACTTCGATGTGACCAAGGAATCATTTTTTAAAACGTATGAGGTTACAGAGTTTAAGGACCTTTAGAACTCACCCTTTTTTGTACACATTTCATAGGGTCGATGAATAACTAATAAGGTAGCAATATTAAAAAAGAAAACGGAAAAAATGATGAAACCTGGATTTTCTTTCCCTGTATTTTTTGCTAGAATTCATGTACATAGGGAGTTATGTTTGTAATTTCTTTTCATGTAAATAGTCCTTTGTAATTTATGCTTTCCTTGTAATATTTCAAAAAGGGCCAACTCATCTAACACCAAGTTCTTCACTAAGGAGATTCATGTCTACAAACCCAAAGCCCATACTCAGCCAGTGGTTTCAAACCTTCATCTTAAGAGAACAATAATTCGTTACCAACAAGAACAGACCTAAACTCTCACTAACTAAAGTAGATGTCAACATCATGATGGTAAGGGCCTTAGTCCATTTCTAGGAGCCCAAAGAAGTGTCATTTTGATTTAGGCCACACCTAGAAGAATACACCCAACTACTCCAAGCTCCTCTATTAGATGAAATATACATTCTAAAACTCAGCTTCGATCCAACTTACATCTTTTCAAAATTCTTGAGAATCTGTAAGACTAAGATAAATGAGGCCTTAAATGATTACAACAAACACACTATCAAGATATGGGATCTAATCCATTGGTTTTAGAATGAACCCAGCTCCAACAAATGGGCTCTGTTTCTTGGAAATTAGAGGGAAAATCAAATCAAGGCATATGTATTAGCAGTGTTCACTATTATCTTATTTTTAAGTGGATCTTTTCTTATACACTTCAGGGTAATAGAGCTAGTAGCTCAGTTATGAGAAGGAAAGTCCTATATTCCTACCCTATTTGCTGAACAAATAAGGAACCTTAATTTCTTAAAGAAAAGAGGCTGTGGAAATCTCAAATCAAACATGGTACTATTAATGATATGGTTCGTTAGACACATCAAATGCTTTAGGTTAGACTTAATAAGGGGTGCCTTCACCAAGAAGATTGATCTTATTAACTCTTTCATTTACAAGATCAAATTACCATAAGATATCCTTACCTCTCTCTAGATAGAGGTTTTACAAGAATTTCGAGTCGAAGACATACTATGGATCGTCAAATGGAGCAATTATACTAAGGTCATACTAATTTGCAAAGATTACTATGTTGTACCATTAATTGGAATGATTTGGTGTACAGGATACTATCTAAACAACATAGTAAAGCAGTTTGGAGGGATCTAAGACATAGTTCATAAGCCTCATTAGAGCCATTCACCTCTGACCTCGAAGAGCTTCACTCAACAAAAAAGATATCTAAGCTTCATAAGATCTAAGCTTGGTGGGATACTAGGACCGTGAGCCCTAATGTCAATTTGAGTGAATTCATGGGAAAAGTGAACTAGTATTGGGTCACCAAAGAATACTTATATGATCAACTTCATATGGCAGGCGCAATGCAATATTGGGCACCAGAAGTCCTTTAACTTGCCCCTATGTACCCTAACTCTGAAATGGTAATCAATATAGACCAAGTGAAAGCCTGTATGGAGGTCCTCTATGATGAAAAAAAAAAAAGAGATGGGAAAACCTATTTTAAGAGTCTAAGCAAAGGTTGCATAGCCTAGAACACCAGCTAAAGATGGCCCAGAAGAAGATTCAAGACTTTAAGGAAGCAACTAAGGATGATCGAAAGAAGGAAAAGAAAATGTCATCTGGCCTAAAAAAAAAAGAGAAGAAAATTAGTATAGAAGAATTTGTATCTTTTCCTTTCTTTTATGTAATGAAACTCTGGGAATTCAAAAATAAAAAATAACTTGCTGTTCTGTTCGTCGAGTCCCTCATTTCCATCCATATAGCTCATTTGCATTTCATTCATTTGCATTCTTTCAAAAAATTAAAATATTCATATGCTAACTTGTTGAGAAGTAGTTTTAACCAGGTCGCCAAGATAGCTTCCAAACATCAAACTTTTCAGAGAAGCCCTATCAAAATTTGTTCTCAAACCAAAATGGCTAACTAAGGAAACGACAACAACACCAACAATGGCAATGTCAACCCCGAACTTATCGGTCCTACTAAGCTGAAGTTCCAGTCTTTGGAACGAATAGTGGGGAAGATTGTAGATCAACTAAGCTTTCTTGCCGATAGTATCTCCCTACTTAGGTCCATAGCTCCATCAAATGAAGAAAGTTCTAAAGCCCGATATGGAAAGAATGCTGAAGCCCTACCCCTCGAAGCAGAAGAAGCCTACCCTAAGGTCAATCAAGGCTTTGAATCCTTTAAAACAAAAGGGGTATTTCCAAAGGCTAAACCAACTTTTGAGCCAAACACTTACTCGTTCCCGATCAATCTAAAGCTTGAAGTTGATCAAGACAGACTGAAAGATCTTTAGAAGTGGCTAACTCAACAAATTACTAAAAAAATGGAAATGCTTAAGGGGTACGATGGATTCGACCATGGTGGCATAACAGATTTCTTTGCCTATGATTATGGAAGCTTCCCAAAAAAGTTTAAAGTACCTAACTTCAAAAAATACAATGGGACTGGATGCCCTAAGCTGCATACCTGATTGTATGTACGTAAGATGGGCAAGTATGTGCAATATGACTGGCTTATGGTTCAAACCTTCCAAGACAGCTTAACTAGCCCTGCTTTAACCTAGTATGCCCAATTGGACCTGAATCGAATGAACACGTAGGAAAAGCTGGCTAAGCATTCTATAAGAAATATAGATTCAACATTAAAGTGGCACCAACCATGATGGATTCAGTTGCCCTAAGGAAGAGGCACAATGAATCTTTCAAAGAGTATGCTCAAAGGTAAAGGTCTTTAGCTGCAAGGGTATCTACTCCCATGACTGAGAAAGAGCTAACCACAACTTTCATTAATACTCTTGAGAGGCCCTGTTTTGCTCACTTGGTCAGACAAGCCTCTTCTAGCTTTACAAAAGTAGTGGCAACAAGGTATCGAATTGAAAGTGTCGTTTCCTCTAGCAAGCTGCAAGAGATAGTAGATAAAAGACTACCCTCTATTAAATCCACCACTAGTAAGCTTAGAGAAGCTATTATTAACATGGTCAATTCAAATGCTAGGCTTAACACTTGAGTCTCTTTCAGGGCAAATCCCCCACTAGCTCAACCATAGTACAAAAGCTAACCACAGGTTAGCAAAGCCCTAAGGCAGTTCACTAAAATACCTGTTCCATTCAGTCAGGTACTTAAAAAATTAAGGAGAGATAATCTGCTCCATTCTGAGGCTCCTAGTGAAAGGTAGAGGTTGAGTTTTTTTATCCCAATGCAAGATGTCAGTATCATCTAGGGTAAGCAAGCCATTTAACTAACTTATGCTGGAGATTAAAAAACAAAATTCAAGACTTAATTGATGAAGGTATAGTACAATTGGATTACGTGGAGGCTCTTGCTCCAAATGTTAACAACAACCCCCTGCCAAACCATAGACCCATCATTAATATGATATCTAACCACTCAGAGCTTGCCATCAACATGATCGGTCCTAATAGAGAGCCCAAGGTTTATTAATTCCACAAACAAAAGGGAAGCAAATTCTACAAACTAAACAGTACACCTTCTACGTGCCTATGGCCCCTGAAAATTATAAAACTGCCCCTCTCAACTACCAGGCAATAAACCAAGGGTAGTCAAGCTCACTTGTAAGAGGGATTACCCGCTTCAGTAGAATCTATGATCTGAGGGGGAAGACCTAAAAAAGAAGGTCATGCTATAAATGCCAAACAATGTACAAGCTAAGCATGAAGAAGGATTAACTGCCTTCACCAAGATGATCAAGTCTAGCAAGTATAAAATAATGGATTAGCTTTCTAAAACTCCAGCACAAATATCCCTCATGAGTTTATTGATGGCATCGAACCTACATTGGGAAGCTTTGATCAGAATACTAAAGGAAGTTAAGGTCCCTTGTGAAAATCCCACCTTAATGGATTAGCTCTGTCACTAATTCCATCTTCACTATGGATCAAATTTCCTTTTCTACCGAAGAACTGGGCAAATAAGGTAACCAGTACACAATGCCTCTATTCATAATTGTGAAGATAAATAACATCATCACAACAAGAGTCCTCATCGACAATGGATCATCCTTGAATGTCTGCCCTCTAGCTACCCTGGATCTATTAGGCTTTAATACGACCACTATCAAGCCGAGTTCAACAACAGTAAGAGCCTTTGACTAATCCAGGAGAGAAATAACAGGGGAGATCGACTTATTAGTTGATTTAGCCCACAAACTTTCAACATCTCATTCTAAGTTTTAGACGTTCTAAGGACATTCAATCTACTATTAAGAAGGCCTTGGATGCATTCAGTAGGGGCTATACCGTCAAGTCTTCACCAGAAGGTTAAGTTCATCTCCAGTAGTTAGGTCATCACGATTTTGAGTGACCAGGATTATGAAATCTTCAAAGAGATGGCTATATCCTATATTAATATTAAAGAGCAAGAGGACTTTTATGCTTCAAATGTTTGAAGAGGTGTACATGTTCGCCAATCGAGAGAAAGACGAAAAGCTAAAGTTTAGAAAAAGCCAATTTGGAACTTATGGGCTAAGATACATTTTGACCTCGATAGAGGAGCTATAAAGAATGCAAGCTAAGGGTAGAAAAGGTGACAGGTTATATCATACTTTAACGACCTTCCCTCCATTATCAGAAACTTTCGTTCAGGCTAAAGTCCAAAACTTAAAGCTTATTGAAAAGGGTACCACCAGTAGAAATAAAGGGGTTGGCCCATCCAACAAATCTCAATACTTGAATAATTGGTTCTCCATCCCTATGAATAGCAATAAATCTTCCTTAGCGTAAAGGATGAATTACGGTCCTGTATTTTGTAGAGTTTTGTAATAAATTAACTTTGTTTTTCAAATGATTGTACTTAAAAGAAAGTTTCTCTAAATAAAAATCAGTTTGTTTTCCCTTTACTCCTACCTTACTTACACTCTTTCTTTTACATACTTTTCTTTTTCTCCAGATTCAATGATTTGAATAAAATCCATGGATACCTCTCGCAAATAGGTGGTGAAATATTGATATCACCTTTAACTCTACTAGGTTAGTCGTCGGGGTAATGTCAATGACCATAATGATGTGCAAGAAAGCTAGCAAAAACATGAAATGAGTAGAATTTCCGTTGACGAGCTAACCGAGATAATTAATATTGGGACCAATGACAACCCTAAAGTATTGAAGATCAGGAGAAATTTGAAAGTAGACCAAAAGGCAGAAATGGCCACATTACTATCTAAATGCTAAGATGTATTGGCATGGTCTTATGAAGATATGCTTAGATTAGATCCGTTGATCGTGGTTTATTGTTTACCCACATGAGAGGATATCAAACCCAAGAAACAAAAGATAAGAAGGTTCCATCCAGATCTACTATTGAAAATCAAGGTTGAAGTTAGAAAATTACTAGAGGTCAATTTTATCGAGGTATCTAATTATCTCGAGTGGGTAGCCAACATTGTGCCTATAATAAAGAAGAATGGAAAGGTCAGAATGTGCATGAACTTTTGGGACCTTAATCAAGCAACCCCTAAAGACAAATCTCCCTTGCCCCATATCGATGTCTTAGTCAATAACATAACTGGAAACCATCTTTTCTCTTTCATGGATGGATTTTCTAGATATAACCAAATTTGAATGGGCAACTTAGGGCACATTTTGCTACAAAGTGATGCCTTTCAAACTAAAAAATGTCAGGGCAACTTATCAAAGGATCATGGTAGCAATCTATCATGACATGATGCATAAAGAAGTTGAAGTATATGTTGATGATATAATTGCAAATTCTAAGGAAAAAGAAAATCATGTGGATAATTTGAGAAGATTGTTTGATAGGTTGAGAAAATTTTAGTTAAAGCTAAACCCAAAGAAATGTACCTTCGGAGTGAATTTAGGGAAATTGTTCGGTTTTATCATTAGTCAAAGGAGAATTGAAGTAGACCCTAATAAAGTCAAAGTAATAGTTAACTTGCCCTCACCACGTACACTCAAAGAAATCAGAGGCTTGTTAGGCCATTTAAACGATATAGCCCAGTTCATATCCCAACTCACAAATAAGTGCCGTCCCTTATTTAAGTTGTTGAAAAAGAATGCCAAGATCAATTGGGATGAAGAGTGCAAGAAAGCCTTTACAAAGATCAAAGAATGCCTCATGAACTCTCCAATTTTGGTAGCTCCAAAACATAGGAAGCCTTTATTCCTATACTTGACAATATTATTAGAGTCCATGGGGTGCATGCTTAAGTAGAAAGATGAGGAAGGAAAGGAACAAGCTATATACTACTTAAGCAAGAAATTTACTGAAGGGGAGCAGAAATATTTAGAAATTGAAAGAACCTACTAACTTTGGTCTAGGTAATACATCGGTTTAGACAATATACATTCTACTACCAGGTTGAATTGCTGACTCAATACGATCCCCTGAAATACTTGGCAAACAAACTGACCCTAATTGTTAGAATCTCAAAGTGGCAAATGTTGCTATCAGAGTTTGACATTACTTACGTGAACCGAAATTTGGTTAGGGAGTAATCTCTAACAGATCAATTAGTAGAAAATCCCTCCAATAGCACTCCCCAAGAGGTACAAGTCAATTTCTTCGACAAGAATATCTTAGCAATTAAGGGAAACTCTGATAAAGGAGAAGATGAAAAGCCACTAAAATGGAAAATATTCTTTGATGGTATGGCCAACATATCTAGGCATAGATTTAGGGTAATATTAATATCCCCTGAAGGTACTCAATACCCTGTGGTTATAAGGCTCATTTTTCCATACACTAATAATATCACTGAGTATGAAGCGTGCATTATGGGACTTAAAATGGACTTAGATAAAGACATTCGAGAATTAGAAGTGTATGGGGACTCTTCACTCATTATTGGCCAAGCTTATGGAGAATACAAGACTTAAGATTCTAAACCGATACCTTATCATCGGCATTTGACTAAATTGATGGGGAAATTCAAAGAAATCACTTTCAATCATGTATCAAGAACTTAGAATCAATTTGTTGATGCCTTAGCCACTTTAGCATTTATAATCCAGATATCTGGTAGAATCAAGATTTAGCCCCTTATTGTTGAAATTGAAGACAAGCCTACCTTCTACCTGGCAATTGAAGGTACTGATGATCAAAAGCTACGGTACCATGATGTCAAGATGTTCCTACAACAAGGTACATACCTTGAAGAGGTTGAGAAAAAGAATAAAAAGATGATTAGGAGACAAGCCACTCAATTCTTAATTAGCGAGTCCACTTTATATCGATGCTCTTTTGACGGTATATTCTTAAGGTATATAGATGACATGAAGGCTAAGAAGTTAATGAAAGAAGTACATAAAGGAATATGTGGCCCTAACATGAATGGTTACATGTTGGCCAAGAAAATTATGAGGCTAGGGTATATTAGTCAACAATAGAGAGTGATTACATCAAACATGTTAGGCATTGTCACTTATGCTAAGTTTATGCAAATAAGATAAACGCCTTGCCTCAGGAAGTATACTCTCTCTCAATACCATGGCCTTTCTCAATGTGGGGCATAGATATTATCAACCCGATCACTCTAAAAGCATCTAATGGGCATCGCTTCATACTAGTCGCCATCAATTACTTTAGCAAATAGGTTAAGGCTTCGTCTTACTTGAGCATTACTAAAGGGGTCATAGTTAAGTTTATCAAGAGAGACATCTTGGCTTGATATAGAACTCCGGAAACGATCATTACTGACAATGGCACCAATTTCGACAACAAGCTTATATCAAAATTATGCTGATAGTTCCACATCATTCACAGGAACTCTACTCCTTATTAACCTCAAATGAATGGAGCTATTGAAGCAGCTAACAAAAACCTCAAAAGAATTATTGTAAAAATGGCTATCACATATAAGGACTGGCACGAGATGTTACCATTCGCACTCATGGTCTATCGGACTTCCATTAGAACATCGATTAGGCCAACACCGTACTCTTTAGTATACAACACTAAAGCAATGTTACTAGTAGAAGTTGAGATCTCATCACTCAAGGTACTAGCAGAAACTTGGTTGGACGAGTTCGATTGGGTAAAGAAATGCATCAAGCAATTGAATCTGATTGATGAAAGGAGATTGATAACCTTGTGTCATAATAAGTGTTATCAACAAAGAATGGGTTGTTTCTTTAACAAAAGGGTACAACCTTGGAACTTCATAAAAAGAGATATGGTGTTGAGAAAAGCTCTCCCTAATGCACAAGACTTTAGAGGGAAATTTGCTCTCAATTATGGAGGCCCTTATGGTGTTAAGCGAGTATTACTGGGAGGGGCTTCGATTTTGTCCCAAATGGATGGTCTAGATTTGAGAAACCCTATAAATGTCGATGCTATAAAATTGTACTATCCATAAGGAGTCAGTGGAAATTTTTGCTTGAAACACAAAAATGCCTATCATTTTAAATGTCATTATGATCTAATTTTAATTATTTGCAAGCAAAGTTCGTATCCTTAGCCATTATCGTCGTTAGAATAATCACCCTCTCCATTGAAAGGTCCAACTCCCTTTACTCCATTTAATTGAATCCATATATTGAAAATACGAGAGAAGTTAAGGAGTGAGTGTCGAGCCCTATTTCGATTTCCTTAGTTTAACTTATATTAAGCCCAGATCGTTTAATATAAATTACTCGACATTAAGCTTAAGGAAATACTTTTCTTAAAAAAAGATTTTAAAAATTAGAGTCACTAACTAATTCAACCAGTAAAAAATAAAATTAGGATTTTCGGGTAGGAAAACCCTAATTTGACTACTAGTCTGTAGATATTCTAAAAAATTTGATTTTTAGAAAATTGAACTAGAAAAATCGGGTTCGAAGGCTAACTTATTAAAAATAAATCACCACATGAAAATTAAAAGAAATTGATGGACATTATTTTTATAATTTTCTAAAAATGCAAAAATATACCTAAATAGGCAAATGTAACTAAAAATGATTCATTATTTTTATTATGAATTTCTAAAAAGGGGAAAAATTTATTTTTTAACGGTTGCCCTGAAGGTGTCTACGTACTCACTAATTGGGATCAAACTGAACATAGTTCTATTTTTATAAAATTTTTAATGAGTGGGTCATTTTTATTTTGAAAACTGAGTCAGATTCTCATTTTTTTTATCAATTTATTATTTTAAGTAAAACCTTAAAAAATCTAATTTTCCTAAATTAAACAAAAACCCTAATTAACTATCCTTTCTTATTTAAAAAAAATCTGAATTTAGATTTTTAATTTTTTTCCAAAACCACTAAGTGTTAAAATATATTAAATAAAACGTGATTTTTCAAAAAAAATTAATAAAAATTGAAAAATAAAAAAAAACCTGCACTTGAACACAAAAAATTAGTTAATAATAACAATAAATAACGAATAAAGCAAATTAATAAAACTTACTAAAAATAAACAAAAATAAAATAAAATAAAATAAATTACCTAGCATTAGATCGTCGATGTTAGGCAGTAATCTAGGTAACGTGGCCAACATTGTGGGTAAGCACGAGCGATGACTTGAACGATGGCTTAGGCGTACGTGGGCGAGCAGATGGGTGTGTAGCTGGGTGAGAGCAGGCGAGACTTCAAGCGAAAGAAGGCGAGACTTTGAGTAAGAGGGGGCGATAGCTTGGGTGGTGAGTCAAGCGACTTACGGGCGAGCGAGGATGATGGCATGGGTAGTGACTTCAGTAATATAGGCAAGTGACTGGGCGATGGTCTAGGACGTCAGTTGTGATGTAGGCGATGGTTTAGGCGATGCTGGTGACAATGATAGGCGATATAAGTGAAGGCATCTAGGCAGTGACTTGGGTGATGGCTTGGGGCAACAGTAAGCGATGCTTCGGGCGACAATGGGCAATGCCTGGGCGGTGCTTCGAGCGACAGTGGGTGACAGTTAGGCTATGGTGCTGGCGACATAGATCTAGGCAATACCTAGGAAGTGTTATTGTATAGTAATGGTATGGATCTAGGCAGTGATGTAATGTAACATGGTTGTAGCACATGGTGCTTGGTTGTGGTATGTGGGGGTTTGTAAGGGTGTGTATGGTGTTTTGGGTGTTGTGTGAAAAAAAAAAAAACTATCTTTGAATTACAAACCAACATGCTATTTATAGGTTCTAAAATTGAACCTTTCGTATCAAAGATACAAAAGATTTGTTTGCGATTTAACCTAGATTAACCATAACTTCTAGAAACCCTAGCTAGTACGACCTTTTCTTTTAAGGCCTAACCCGATCCAATTTAACCCAATAATTTAATAAATCTTGATTTTAAGCCCCTAACTTGGTTTAGCCCAAAACTAATTGATTCGGCCCATCTCAATAATTGATCCAACAACTCAACTTAATCCGACTTGACATGATTTGACTGTTGACTTAATTTCCTACAACCTAACTTAATTTTCTTTATTCTATTTTTTCTTTTTATTTTTTTTCTTTTTCTTTTTATTCATTAACCTGACTCAATTAACAAAAAAATAAATAAATAAAAATTAACAAAAATGAGGTGTCTACATCTATGACTCTTTGTAATAAAGTTCGATTGGAACTTTGTTACAAAGACAAAAAAAAGATACCTATTTTTGTCAAACCCTACTTTGAATTGATTTGTGTTTTATTTTGATGAAGGATATCAACTTGAAAGGTTGATGTAAAGAATAAATTGCCCATAGAGCAAAAGGTTAGGGGGTCTATCTTAAAAGGATAGTGTAATGGTTGTGCTATGGGTAAAATGGTGAGGCTTATATGCATGTAAAAAGGGTTGAGTGTTGTTCATGTGGCTCCTTCTCAGTGTTGCCGTCTCACATGAACAACACCCAACCCTTTTTACATGCATATAAGCCTCACCATTTCACCCATAGCACAACCATTACAGATAGGGCTTAATGATGTCTATCTTGAAAGGATAAAGCAAAAATTTTTAAGGGAGCCTGTCTTATAAGGATAGGGTTTAACGATGTCTATCTTGGAAGGATAGTGCAAAAATTTCAAGGGGGGCCTATCTTGGAAGGATAGGGCTAAATGGTGTTTATCTTAGAAGGATAGAGCAAAAAATTCAAGGGGGGCCTATCTTGGAAGGATAGGGCTTAACAGTGTTTATCTTAGAAGGAAAGAGCAAAAATTTCAACAAGGCCTACCTTGGAAGGATAGGGCAGAACCATTGGAAGTAAAATTAACTTATCTTGGTTTGATGGAGAATCAAAGAGGATAAATCTGTCCGAGATTCCTTTTGGTTTGTGATCTGAAGAGAATAGATCTCTTTGAGATTGATTTTCAAAACAAGCTTAATTCCTCAAAAGATTTCTTTTGAAATACTTTTTTCAAAATTATTTTTTCTAGGACTAAAGGATTTTTGAAATAGCAACTGACTAGCATACTTACATCGACTTCCAATATTCACTCATTCAATCAGTAGAATTTCTCCAAGGGTCTTGCTTCTTCTTTTTCTTTTCCCTTTCTCTTTTCTTTCTTCTTTTATTTTATTTTCTTTTCTTCCCTTCTTTCCATTAAATCTTGTAATTGAACTATGCCCATGCCGTGAATTTACTTAGTCTGATTTCAAATTTCAATTTCTACTCTTCATGACTTTTGAATAATAAATCTCTTTTTGAATGAACAAGATTAAATTATTAAGAACATTTGATTTCAATTTATCTAGTGATTCAGACTCAATGGTAAGTGTCTATTATTTTAGTTTATGAGGCTAAGAAACAGGGTTTATTGGTGGAGTGTTTGTTGGTTAATGACCGTCCGAATTTGAAAACATTTACAGATATCAACTTTACTTGTAAACGACAAAAGATTAACTACAATCTATTCAAGAAAAAGTGAAATCTTTGTCAAATCTCCATTTTCATGGATAATACAACTTGACTGTATCCAAATTCATTAGTCCTCTTAATTCCGAGCCATCCATTTCTGTCAACACTAATGCACCTCCTGATAATACCCTCTTCACTACATAAAGGCCTTCATAATTTGGAGCGAACTTGCCCCTAAGGTCTTTTACATTCGGTAACACTTTCTTCAACACCAAGTCTCCCTCTTTGAAGTACCTTAGGAGTCCTTTCTTGTTAAAAGCTCGGATCATTCACTATTGGTAGCATTAACCATAACATATCGCTATAAGCCTTCGCTCATCTAGGAGATTCAAATGCTCTATTCTCTTCTCTATCCACTTTGCTTCATTAAGTTGAGTTTCTACCAATACTTGAAATGAAGGTATTTCTACTTCTACTAGTAGTACCACCTTAGTTCCATACGCCAATGAATATGGGGTTGCACTAGTAGAAGTTTTAACTGAAGTTTTGTAGGCTATGAGAGCAAAGGAAAGCATCTCATGCCAATCCTTATATGTGATCGCCATCTTCTCAATGATTCTTTTGATGTTCTTATTAGTGGCTTCAACGACTCCATTCATCTAAGGTCGATATGGAGTTGAATTTCTATAATTGATCTTAAACTAGTGGCACACTTTATCCATCAACTTGTTATTCAAATTCATCCCGTTGTTTGTGATAATAGACTCGGGTGCACCATATCTTGCAATAATATCTCTTTTTAAGAATTTGACCACTACTCCATTGGTCATTGTAGCATACAACGTTGCTTCTACGAACTTAGTAAAATAGTCAATCGTAACTAAAATGAATCTATACCCATTTGAAGCTGTTGGCAAAATTAGACCAATCATGTCAACTCCCCACATCAACAAAGGCTAAGGAGCTGACAACACGTGCAATTCTTAGGGAGGAATGTTGATTTTATTAGCATACACCTGATACAAGTGACAGTGCCTCACGTGCTTGATACAATTTGATTCCATCGTCATTTAGAAATACCCTATTCTCATGATTTTTTTAGTTAACATATACTTATTCATGTAAGGACCACAAACTCCTTCATGCACTTCTTTTATCAATTTCTTGGCTTCTTCATCCACACACCTTAATAGTGTTGCATTTGGTGACCTCTAGTATAATGTGGCCCCACTTAATAAGAAATAAGTAGCTAACTTTTGTTAAAGTCTTTTTATCCTTTCCATTAGCATCTTCAGGGAATTCTTCCATTTGAAGTAACTTCTTGATATCATGATACTAAGGTTCCTTTGTCCCTTCCCTTCAACTACAAGGCAAAAAGCCAGTTTTTCTTTCACCTGAATCTTTAAAGGTTGAATTTCTATTCTGCCTGTGACTTTCACCATTGATGCTAATGTAGCCAATGAGTCAGCAAACTGATTTTGGATCCTTAGAATGTAAGTGAATGAAATCTCTTGGAATATTTCAAATAGCGTGCTTAAATGTTCGTGATTAGGTATTAATTTCTTATCCTTCATCTTATATTCCTATAAAATCTAGAGAATTATAAGGGAAGAGTCTCTATATACTTCCAATTCTTGTATACTCATATCTAGCGCCATTTTGAGCCTAAAAATGTAGGCTTCGTATTCTGCTATGTTTTGGTATATGGGAATGTTAATCTTGCTGCCGTAGGAAAATGGTTATCCTTAGGTGATACCAATACTACTCCTATCCCACATCCAAACACATTGGCTAGTCCATCAAGATAAATTTTCCATGCCAACTTCTCACCACTCAATTCACTTAGCACCATCACATTTTCATCAGGAAATTGTGCTTTTGAACCCTTGTCCTCATCTTCTAATGGGTATTTTGCCAATTGATCAGCCATTGCCTACCCATTGACTGAACTTTGACTCACATACTTAATATCAAACTTAGAAAGTAGCATTTGCTACTTCGATATTCTTCCAATCAACGCTGGCTTTTCTGCTAAATACCTCAACGAGTCATGTTTTGTTAACAACTCTATTGAGTAATGGAGAGTGTATTGCCTAAGTCTATGCATCACTCATACTAAGGTGTAATACGTTCTTTCCACTTCTATGCACTTTTGCTCACCTTCTATGAATTTCTTGTTCAAATAGTATATAGGATGCTCTTTTCTTCCCTTTTTGTCTTTTTGCCTTAGCATGCATCCATCAATTTGGGGAGAATCGTTAAATAAAGGATCAACAACTATCCCGATGTGGGAGTGACTAGTATAGGAGGATTCATGAGATATTCTTTGATTTTAGCAAATGCGTGCTCACATTTTTCATCCCACTCTATCGCAGCATTCTTCCTCAATAGCTTAAACAACAGCTTGCATCTATCAATTAGCTCTGATACAAATCGAGCAATGTAATTTAATCTCCCCAGTAATCTTCTAACTTCTTTGGCAGTCTTAGGTGCAGGCATGCTTATGATCGCCCTGACTTTATTTAGGTCTACTTCTATTCCTTTCCTACTTACTACGAAACCTAATAATTTGCTCGAAGTCACTCCAAAAGTGCATTTTTCAGGATTCAACTTCAGTTGAAACTTCCTTAATCACTTAAATAGTTTGCGCAAAATATCCATGTGATTTTCATTCTCTTTAGATTTGGTGATCATATCATCTACATAAACTTCGATTTCTTGATGCATCATGTCATGGAATAAGGCAACCATAGCATGCTAGTAAGTTGCCCTAGCGTTTTTTAACCAAAACAGCATTTCCAGATGACAAAACATTCCCCAAGTGGTAATAAACGTTGTTTTAATTTTATCTTCTTCCACCATTTTGATTTGATTATACCCCAAGAAACCATCCATCAATGAGAAAAGATGAATCCTAGCTGTGTTATGTACTAATATGTCAATATGCGGCAAAGGAAAATTATCCTTTGGTGTCGCTTGGTTTAAATCACGGAAGTCTACACAGACCCTAACCTTCCCATTTTTCTTCATTACTAGCACCACGTTGGCCACCCATTCAGAGTAATCTAATACTTTTATGAATCCAACTTCTAACAACTTCTTGACTTATTCTTTAATTTTAAGGAGTAAATCTGGCCTAAATCATCTATGCTTTTGTCTTTTTGGTTTAATTTCTTCCCTGGTTAGCAACTTGTGAACCATAATAAACGAGTCTAAACCAGGCATATCTTCATAAGACCAAGCAAAGATATCTAAGTATTTTGTTAATAATTGTGACAACTCTTGCTTCTGTTCATTCATTAAATTACCACCAATTTTCAAATTTCTTGGATTCCTATATTCCCAAATTAATCACATCCGTTGGTTCGTTAATAATCACTCTACCCTATTCATGTCGACACTAACTCTCTTGAATTTCGTTTGGAGTCTCAATCTCATCTTCAATGTTTAACCCAGCAGGGTCGAAGGTGATATTGGTACTTTCATTGTTTACATGCGTAAGATATCCATTATGTTCATCTGTTTTACCGGACCTAAGAAGTAAAGGAAAAAGAAAAGGATAACAAATAAATAACAAGGAAGAATTCATAGAAAGAAAGAAATGAATTTTATTGAATGAATTAATTTAAATTGTTTGACAGAAAAGACCTAACTAATTATTGAAATTGAAAGTTCCTAACTAATCTAATTTTGCATTTCTAGAGAGACTTATTCATAGGAACGAAAAACCAATTGCACAAAGAAACTGGTATGTCGACATCTTCTCTCCCATTTGAATAGATGTTGCATTGTTGAGTCAGGGCCTTAGATAAACCAACTATTTCAGGTTCTTAAACATCAGCTGGTGCTAGGAATGTTTGACGGATGTTCAGAAAATCCATGTGAGCATGGTACAACTGATCCCCTCTTTTGCTCCTAGTCTTAACCTTCATTTCTTGAATCTCCTCTTCAATGGGCTCATATCTAAGTCCAAATGTTCCAATCTGTTGCTTAAGCTGTTTCAAATGACCCCATACCCCCTATCCTGCTTCTTTGATCATATCGACTTTGTTAAAATCTATAACCCTGGCTCTTCCAATTCTTCATCCTTGACATAGGGAATAGTCATTTTTGTAAATCTCATAGTCCTATTCCCCAAGAATACTAACCAACTATTGGCTATGAACTTCACTTTCTGATGTAGGCTGGAGTGGAATTGCCCCTACTAAATGAATCCGCGGTCTTCCTAGTAAAAGATTGAAAATTTACGGGATGTCAAGAACTTGAAAGGGGATAGTAAACACCTATGGGCCAATTTTGACTTGCAAATCGATTTCTCCACTTATCTTACGTTTTGATCCATAAAAAACCCTTACTAAAATCAAGTTGGGCTTTATTTCAATTGCCTCCACACTAAGTAGATTTAGTGTCATCAATGGACACACATTCAGTGATGACCCATCATCTATCAGAACTTGGGCAACTACTTTCCCCTTGTACTTAACCACTATGAAGAGGGGCTTTGTGTATCGGTCTCCTTCTTTATCTAGCTTGGCTGGCAAAAATGAGATTTGATTCACTGCAAATATTGAGCTTAGTACTAATCCAAGTTTTTCCATAGAATTCCCTTCAGGTTCCTTGACCTCCTTTAGAATTTTAGTTGGTGGCTCTCGATGAGTATCTGATGACAAGAGTTAGCTTATTAAAGAAATCAGAGTTGGTACCTTGGCTAGATGATCCATTATCTTGTATTTGCTGGCCTTTACTATCTTCTTAGCAACATTTTAATCTTTTTCTTCCATATCTTCAAAAATTTTCTAAGAAGCCTCTTCTACAGTAGATTTCCTCTTGGCTTCCTCATGTTGATCATAAACTCGTCTTGAGCGGGTAAGCCCAACAACCATGGGTAATGAGGCCTTAGTCGTTTGATTCACCGCTTGGTAATCTAAAGGTGATGCTTTATAATTCTTTAGGGCTATCAGGACATTGAAATAGATCTTCTTGGGCTTTTTCGATTCCTTAACTTTCTTAATCTTTCCATCATGTTCAAAAATCAATGGCTTGGGCCTATCTCCAATCATTCCAACCATCCTAGCCACCTTCTTAGCTTCTGTAATGAGTATGTCCTCTTCCCCAAATTCTGGACCCCATCTAGTGGGCGAGGCATCAACGTATATGGCAGGTGAACCGGTGTAATCCACTAAATACTTAAACTTCCCTATCGGTTCTCCTAGGGTGTCAACTGTTGGATCTTTGGCTTCATATCTCTTTCTAAGCTCCCTCAGAGTACCTCTCTTTTGTAGTTTTGGAATTGTCATAGCCACGATATCAAATTTCTTTATCTTTCCTTCCTTAAGTAGTTGATATATCATCGATTTGGTTCGGGTCCGATCCCGAAGATTCATATCCTATAAGTACCTAACCTTCCTCAGATTCTATGTTATCTCCCTAATAGTGATAAGGAGACTGTTTAGGTCGATTTCTAGTTCAAAAGCTTGAGTAACGATGATATTAATCGAATGTCCATGATTCGGTAGAGGGTTGTTAGCCACGTTGGGACTAGGAGTCTGGATGAAATCTAATTGAACTAACTTAGCCTTAATAAGACCCTATATTTTATGTCTGAGTCTCTAACATTGGTCTGTAGAATGCCCCACTTTCCCTAAATGATAATCACATCGAAGCTTCGAGTTACAATCACTCAGTCTTTGCCCTTCTCTTGGTATTTCAAATGTCAAGAGATTCTCCTTCCTTAATCATGTAAGAACCTGACTTGGAGGAATGAGAATATGTATGAACTATCTTCTCTGTGGGTGGTAGTTCCGATTCGAACTTAGCGGGGGATTAGATCTTCTGGTCATAGCTACTGGAGCTGTGGATTTGACAAGGTCGTTGGTATCAACAACGTTGATAGTGGTTTCCTTAGCTTTATTGGAAAATCTTGGGGGCGATGTCTTCTTTTCAACTATTTTAGGATTAGGGAGCCTCCCAATAGCAATGGCTTCCCCAATTCAACTTCCTGAGGCAAAAATTTCTGCAAAATTAGAAGTAGGGTGCCTAACTAAGTGTTGGTAATACGGGCTTCCAAGAGTATTAATGAAAGTGAAGGTTAAATCCTTTTCAATTAAGGGTGGAGTTGCCTTTGCTACCATGCCCCTCCATCTCTAGGGATATTCTTTAAAATTCTCATTGGTCTTCTTTCGTAGATTATTCAAATCCCACATAGACAGGGCCACTTCAATGTTAAATTTATACTGGTTGTAGAAAGCCTATGCTAACTTATCTTAAGTATCAATTCCATTAAGCTGTTCTGAAAAGTCTGGACCATTACCTTATCATACTTCGTATATTTCCCCATTTTCCTTATGTACAACCTAGTATGGAGTTTTGGGTAACCAGTCCCATCGTATTTCTCAAATTTCGGTACCTTAAATCTTTCTAGGAAGTCATTTCTTCATAGGTCGGTAAATTGATTATTCCCATTTGCTGAAACCCGTTTACCATTTCTAGGGTTTTCATCTTCTCTATTAACTTCCACATGACCTTCCTTTCCATTTTGTGGTGTTTCTCTTTGATCTCCTTCCTCCATACCTTAACATTAGGGTTGATTCTACATCTTCTAGTTTAGGGAGAAGGGTCATTTTTGCATTTTGGCTTAGGTTAGTTTGAGATCCTTGTCTATTATTAAGGATTCCAATTTCCTGAGTGAGAGCTTGAATCTGTTCGGACTTGGTTTGACTGACATTTCCAGTATTTTAAGTCAACATCCTTCCCTTAGAATAAGTAAATATTGGGCTTCTAGTTGAGTCTACTCGCTTGGACACTATTTTCAAAATCCTACGTGAAAACCCAAGTTTTAGACTTGTTGGTAGATTAAAGATTTTTTGTTTTTTGTGACTTTTGTTGTACTATTGTTTGCCTCTTTTGTGTTTATTTTTTCTTACTTTTATAAAAGTCAAATAAACAAATAAATATATAATAATAATAATGAGCAAGAGACTGCATAATTAATGAGAAATTTATTTACTAAAGTTGCAAATTTATTAATCAAAAGATCCAACTTATACAACGGACTAAGCGAAAGGAAAAGAAAAACTACTAACTAATCTTCAAAAGAAAAACTTAAATCTTATATCTACAAGAGTTGATGGATTTGGTTGGGAGGAGCTTCATCTACTTCCCTCATAAATCCTTGTACCGTAATATCCCTTTCTCGAATCTCGTTCCTCAAGAATTGATTTTCTTCTAGCAGTCTCTCATTTTCCAACCTTAACTCTCCAACGATCTTCTTACTTTCCTAGAACTGGGCTTTAACTCTGGCCTGTATGGTATCTCAGTAAGGCTGCTTAGTGAGTGAAAGACGTACTGGATCTAGCTTATGTTTAAATACTTCTGGAGGTTCATACCATATCTTTCTAGTCTTCTCCAACTGATCATAAATGAACTACTTGGTGACTTAGTATTCTTAGACATTGCCCCTCAAAGTTCTCATATTGACTATCTTCTTGACTTCTCTTTGCTCCCATAACTTCACAAGCTTTGCTAGTTGTTGGATTAGAGCAGCCATGGATAGATAAGGATCTTGATAATTCATTATGACGACATCCAATGAGTCTCTATAGGCTATCTCTTGTAATGGGCCCAACTGTTTGGTGACATAAGCCAAGAAATATCCAATACAATACATAATACCTATAAGGGGAACTCTTGCATAATCGGTGCACCCTAAGATGGCTTGAGTGCAATGGCTCCATCTAGCTATCCACATAAAGTTTGCTGGCTACATTTTGCTAATAACTGATACTCATCCCTTAAACTAAGCTCCATCCGGTACCTTGAGGTAGTAGGCAAATTCGTTAATCAAGTCCATATTCTCTATTAAGGACTCTCTAAAAAGATTCCCTCTATACCCTTATGTGTGACTAAGAAACCATACGAAAAGGATTGTAAGGTTATACATGAAATAACCATACCCTTGCTTCTTCAGGTAGGTAATCATCCTAAACTATTTTGCCAATAGTACTAGTATATAAGATTTACTTGCTAGGAATTGAGTCATTAGTTTAGCAACCCTATAGTGGACCTGACCATATCTGAAGGGAAATAGCACTATTCCAAACACTGCTACAATAAAGGTGTTAACCCTCTTTTCAGCTTACGATTCATATCCTCTGCAGAAGAACTGGCGATATTTCTAGTAGGCATTTGGGCTTGAAAACCACTCCACTAATCATAGGATATGGAGACATTTTTTGCCCTCTAATGATAAGAATGGGGCCAAAACTGACTTCTTCACCCCCAACAATGTCATGAAGATTTTTTCAGGCTGGACTCTGAGATCAAGGATAGCTATGCCTGCTTCAAAGGACAGGGCACTAACTAGCTACGAGTATTCTTCTATGGTAGGTGTCAACACATGGAGGCCAAAGTTGAAAGTTCTAGATTCTAGATCCTAGTAGTGGATAAGGACCTGGATTAGAGCTTGATGGAGCTGGACTTGCATAAGGGATATGACTGACTCGATCTTCTTATAGATGTGATTTTGCTTGGCAGGTGGAAGCTGGTTCAACTAATTTTTCAAGATAGCTTTGGGGAAAGAGTACTTATCTAACTGGACTTCACAGATGGGCTTTGGGCCAATGGGCTCCGAACCAATATTACCTTAACTCTCCATATCTATATTACAAAAAGATATAAATGAAATAAAATGTAACAATTGTTCACAATGAGGACCCTAAATTTAGAATAAAGTTGGATCTGATGTTAATAATTTCACATCTTTTTCAAAGATTTCCTTAGAAATAGCCCAGCCTTTCATTGACTAAGGGACAATAAAAATGAAACACATATAGCACTAGAAATAAGATATTCACAGAAAAACAAACGTAATCAAATATATGAAAATGAAATATATTACACGCGTATGTAATGCAATAGGAGTCGCTAATTAATAAATTATAGGAATTATGATAAATCCACCATCAAAGAGCGGCCCTATATATAAGTATATTCAAAATATAATTTAATAAAAATGAAGCATGTGTATACTTATATATAAGGGTTAAAAAAATTTTAATTGAAAATAGACAATGAACTGACCACAAATTAAATCAAACTTTTCCTATAATTTAAAAAAATAATAACTACCCCTTTTTCGAAAATAATTATGCAAGAGGGTGGGGTCTATGGGTCCCAGCCTCTACAGCATCAAGGCTTTTTAAAGAGAAACTTGGTGGGCTACATTAAAGCTTAAGTGAGCTCGCCTATCACCACTAAGCGGGGATAATGACCCCAACGACCTGAAGATTACATAATGGCGGCTTATCCTAGGTTCCTAAGGTGTCCTAGGTCCAACGACATCTAAACACATGAATGATTAAAAAAAATTCCTCCTAACCCCTTAAAAGGCTCATTAGGCTAGGTTTTTTTCTTAGGCCTGCATCACAAAAAAAAAAAAAAACTAATACTACTATAATACAATAAAAGAAAAAAATAATATAAAAAAACCCATTAATTAAGTTTTTAATTTTTACATGGCTAGCCCACAAGTGGTCCCTAATGGAGTTGTTAATTCTGTCAAGCCTTATTTCGATTTCCTTAGTTTAACTTATATTATGCCCTACCCGCTTAATATAAATTACTTGACATTAAATTTAAGGAAATACTTTTCTTAGAAAAGATTTTAAAGATTAGAGTCGCTAACTGGTAAAAAATAAAATTAGGATTTTTGGGCTGAAAACCTCTAATTTGACCATTAATTTGTATATATTCTAAAAATTTGATTTTTAGAAAATTGACCCAGAAAAACTAGGTTCGGGGGCTAACCTATTAAAACTAAATCACCATGTGAAAATTAAAAGAAATTGATGGGCTTTATTTTTATAATTTTCTAAAAATGCAAAAAATATACCTAAATAGGCAAAAAGTAACTAAAAATGATTTTTTTATTATTTTTATTGCGAATTTCTAAAAAGGGGAAAAAAATTATTTTTTAATAGTTACCCTGAAGGTGCCTACGTACCTACTAATTGAGATCAAACATACCATATTGTTTTTTTTATAAAATTTTTAGTGAGTGGGTCATTTTTGTTTTGAAAACCGAGCTAAATTTATATTTTTTTATCAATTTATTATTTTAAGAAAAACCCTAAAAAATATAATTTTCCTAAATTAAACAAAACCCTAATTAACTATCCTTTCTTTTTTTAAAAAAAAAAAAACTCAATTTAGATTTTTTATTTTTTCCAAAACCACTAAGTGTCAAAAATATATTTTTTATTAAATAAAACATGATTTTTCGAAGGAAAAAAAATCTAATTTAACAAAAATTGCAAAATAAAATAAACTTGTACTTAAACACAAAAAATTAATTAATAATAAAAATAAATAACCAATAAAGAAAATTAATAAAAATAAAAAAATTACCTAGCGTCAAACTGCTAATGTTGGGTAGTGATTTAGGTGATGTAGGCGACACTATGGGTAAGTACGGGTAATGACTCGGGCGATGGGTTGGGCTTACATAAGCAAGCGAATGGGTGAGCAAACGGGTGTGCAGTTGGGCGAGACTTCGGGTGATAGCTTGGGCGGTGACTTAGATGACACATGGGCAAGCAAGGGCAATGACTTGAGTAATATAGGCGAATGACTAGGCGATGGTCTAGGACATCAGTGGCGATGGTTTGGGCAATGCTGGCGATAGCGATAGGCAACATAAGTAAGGGCGTTTGGGCAGTGACTTGGGTGATGGCTTAAGGCAACAATAGGTGATGCTTTGGGCGACAGTAGATGATGCTTGGGCAATGCTTCAAGCAACAGTGGGTGGCACTTGGGTGGTAGTGCTATGCGACAACAATGTGGATATGGGCGGTGATGCAATGTGACGTGGTTGTGGCGCATGGTGCTCATGCAGCAATGTGTGGGGGCATGTGGTGGCATATGAGGTTGGTATGGTAGCGCATGTGGCGTGGTTGTGGTACGCGGGGGTTTGTGGGGGTGTATGTGGTGTTGTGTGAAAAAAGAAAACTCTTTCTGAATTACTGACCAACATGCTATTTATAGGTTCTAAAATCGAACATTTCGTATTAAAGATACGAAAGATAATAGTTTAGGCTTTTCTTTTAAGGCTCGACCTGATCCAATTTAACCCAATAATTTAATAAATCCTGATTTTGAGCCCCTAAATTGGTTTAGCTTAAAACTAATTGATTTAGCCCATCTCAATAATTAATCCAACAACTTAACTTAATTCAATTTGATACGACTTGACTCTTGACTCAATTTCCTATGACCTAACTTGATTTTCTTTATTCTATTTTTTTGTTTTTTCATTTTTTATTTTTCTTTTTCTTTTTATTCATTAACGTAAATCAGTTAACAAAAAAAAAATTGGTAAAAATGAGGTGTTTATTATAAAATCTAGAACATTAGTAATTAACAAAACTCTTTAAAATACTTTATTACAAATTGATCCCTCTCAATAGGGATTTTTATTGTTTGTTTTTCAAGGGAATGCCAAATCCAAATAAGTAATCACCTTATGGCAGATGTTTGTTAGTCAAGAATAAGGCTTTAGGTTCATAAAAGTTCCAAAGAGACAAAAATAGTAGGTAGCTTTCTGTATCCGGTTAATTTCCGTGATTTCTCTAAAAGAGCCAGCAAAGTCTTAAACGTTCTGCATCAAGAACATTTGGGTTGATAACAATGGACTAAAACATGAGCCAATGATTTATAATGGGACTTTTCAAAAAGGTTTGACAGTTTGGGCACTATCGACAAAGACTAGGTAAGTATTTCCACACAATGTTAGCATATCGATTTTTTAATCTTACACTTGCATTTAGACCAGTTTTTTACTCCCAACAGTCTTTTTGAACCAACCCATAAGGCATTTACTTTCTACATTTAGTGATTAGCCAGCCTCCGAAGACACGATCTTAACTCAGTCTTTTTTCCAAAATTTTCCCTTCATTACATTCTTCTTAGCAAGCCCGTATGATCACTCTCCTTCACAATATTTTCTTAAGCAAGCCTATAGCACACTTTCCCTCTGTTTACTAAATTTTTCTCATGCAAGCCCATAGGTCACAACATTAAAACAAAACTTAGGGTTGTTAGTCCTCGATAAACACTCCCACCTAAATTAGTGAGCCTAGTAGGGCACGACTAAGTTTTAGATCGATCCTAGTTTAGGGTTGCTAGTCCCTAAGAAATGCTCCCACTAGGTTAATGAGCCTAGCGAAGTACGACCAGAATTTGATTACATCATGTGTCCTAACACGTATTAAGTTAGGATTGGACAACATGTTGACGTGGCGCTACATATCACATGATGACACATAGCACGTCGAGGTTGGTTAAGTTAACTAACATGGTGCCATGTTAGCACTTTCCTTCTTTGAATCAAATGTAAGAACAAGACCAGATTCATTCCTTTTAATGCTCAAATCAAGCTTTAAAATTTGAAAAAAAAAAAACTTAAATTTCTGTATTTTTTTATTTACTTCGATTCGAGCTTTCCTTACTTACTAAGCTAAATTCGTATATAAAAGGAATATTAGGGGAGCTCATGGAACAGATACAACCTCGCACAATCAACCAGAATCACTTAAAACTATCTCTCTCTCTCTCTCTCTTACATCATTTTCTCTCTCTAACTCACACACTCTCTCGTTGAATCTCTCTCTCTTAAGCTTACCACCACAACCAAACACCCTGGGAACATTTCTTACCCCACTAGCTACCCAACCTAGCCACCCTCAATCATTGTCGTACCCCCTATCGATTACCATCAATCCACCGTCGCCAAACCTTAACCACCATAGCCTTTCTCATTGAACCACCACTTCCAACTCTCTTTTACTCAAAGCAACTCCATGGCCACTCTCCTTACATCCCTAAACCCCTAAACTAACATTCCTCTCGCGCTTAGTAACTCTAGAACCCGATTGCCTAAGACCATCGCCAGCAACCATAACTAAACACCCTTAAAACCACCCCTAACGACTACAACATTGAACCTACCCCCTTATTCCCAATCCAAAGCTCACAAGAAACCCTTTACCCACTCATTTTGGTGGTTGAAGCAAGCCAAATCGAGCCTTGTTGCTGCTGCCATTAGTGATCTACGCGACCCAACCCGAATCCGCTCGACTTAGCTTAACGACCTGTGATCCAACTCGAATCCAACCCAAAATCCGGTCCAGGTCCGACTAGCGCACCTCTTGCACTCGAAGCTTTTTATTTATTTATTTTTCTTTATTTATTTTATTTATTTATTTCCTTTTTTTTAGTTGTTATTGTTTTTTGATTATATATATTTTTTTTCTCTTTTCTTTTCTTTTCTTTATAATTGTAAATGTAAAATAAAAAAAGAAGGAAAAGTAGAAAAAAAAAAGAAAAAGAAAGAAGTACTTTATTTAGTTTTTTTTTAGTTTAATAAAAAGTAAAAATAGATAGAATAAATAAAATAAAATGAAAATAAGTAAATAGAAAGAATAAAAAGTATTATTTATTTTTGTCACTTAGAAAGTCAATTTTTCAAAAATAAAAATAAACGAATCCTTTCTTCAAATTAAGATATTTTAGAATTTTTTTTTCAAAAATAAAATCTAATTTAAGAACTTTTTTTTAAAAGAGATTTTCTAAAATAAACCAAATTAAATAAAATATGAAGCCGATTTCTTTTCAATTAAATCAAATCAAATCAAATCAATCCACTAAAGTTTTCATCAAAAGAACTTTGTACATCTGATCCTAAATAGCAGGTATGTAGGTACCTATAGGGTGACGATTAAAATAAAAAAAACCTAATTTTCCTTTTTTACTTCATTTATACAATTAAAGTGTGTGATCACTAAGTTCTGTCTTTTAAAATTGAAAGGTGTTTTTTAAGTATTAATTTTAAATTTGGAAAGTCAATGGTACCCATAAAGGTTTAAAAACTTAACCTCAGAATCTAAATCTTTAGGTTTTTAAAACCATTTTTTTTTTAAATTAGTTTTTTATGAAAGACCAGTGGCTAAGTTATAACCAATCTACCCAATTGGCTATAACTTAACTCTTTTTTCCTGACTTCAGCCAGATGGCGGCTCCAAAACATTTTTTAAGTATAAAAAAATCGGTTTTCTTTAAACCCTAAGCGAAGGTTGGTATTAAACAAGTAAGGGTTTAATACTGGTTAGTTTAAAAAAGACTTAATTTTATAAAAGAATCGCGACGGTGAAAAACCAAGCTTGACACATACGTAGTAGAAGTTAGCCACTTGGCAATTGCTCGGATCTTTTCATCATCGACTCACAAGCCTCCTCTTCTGACTACATTGCCTAAGAATACCACTTCTTTCTAGCAAAAGCAACATTTCTTTATATTGCTGAATAATCTCTCGACACAGAAGATATCTAGAATTGCTTTAAGATATTCATAGTGACTCAGCATGTCGATACTATAGACCAAGATTTCATCAAAGTACACCATGATACACTTCCTTATGAGGCTAGGATGTTGTCAAAGTACACCCCAACACACTCATTCATAAAGTCCATGTCGAGTCTCAAATACAGTCTTTCACTCGTCTCTTAGTCTCATGTAGATTTGATGGTAGCTAGATTTAAGATCAATATTGTTGAAAATCTTGGCTCCACTAAGTTCATCCAACTTGTCTTCTAGCCCTAGGATCGGATACATGTATTTGATCGTGATCTTATTCACAACTCGGCTATCTACACACGTTCACCAGGTTCCATCCTTCTTCGGTACTAGAAGTGCAAACACAACATAAGGGTTGAGACTCTTTCTTACATAGCCTCTCTCTAGCAACTCATTGACTTAACATTGGAGTTCATAAGCTTGCTCAGAATTCATCTGACAAGCTAGCTTATTCAGTAGTGCAGGACATGGTATTAAGTCAATGCAATGCTCTATGCCTTAAGTTGGGGGTAACCCCTCAGGTAATTGTTCTAGGAGCAGGTTGGCATATTTATCTAACAACTCCTTGATCTCGTAGGGTACGTCACACCGCTCTTTCATTTCTAATAGTTGCCTGATTAATAGGAGGGTTAGCTTATTAGCATTGATAGCCTCTCGGAGATTAGCTCTACTCATCACTAGAGCCTTCTTCGATTAGTAAGCAAGTTTCATCTACAACTTATTAACTTTTCTCGACAACATCGAATTTAGCATGATCTTTCGGTCACCCTTTTCGAACAAATACATGTTCCCGTAGCCGTTATGTATAACTCTCCTATTGAACAACTATAGCCTACCCAGTAATACGTGGGAAGCATACATGAGCAGTACGTAGTAGAGAACCTAATCAAAGTAATTCCCTATAATGATTGATAGTAGTATTTGCTGAGTGACATGTAATGTTCCTTTCTCACTCAATCAGTACAACTTGTACGTCTTCGGATGTGCAACAATTGGCAACTCCAATTTTGAAATAAGATCAGCTAATGCCACATTAGTGTAGCTTCTACTATCTATGATGAGGGTGTACACTTGATCATTCACCTTACAAGTGATATGGAACAAATTCTCTCTCTGCTCCTCTTCTCCTAAGGGTTTTACATTCATAGTGCATCAAACAACCATGAGTAATTTATCAAAGTCCTCAGCAAATACGTCCTCCTCAATTAGCTCTTTTTAGGCATTTTCTTTTTCAACAAGGACCTCCTCCTCCTTAAGCTCTTCATCTGTACTATCTACTTTTAGCTTCAGGACTTTTCCCTTGATGACCATCATTCTTTGATTTGGGCATTGAATAACCATATGTTTAACCCCTTGACACTTGAAGCACTTGATCTACCTTGTCTTCTTACCAAACCCTTGCCCCTTCTCATAAGTTCGGGTTGGTACTTCACCATCAGCTTGGCCTTTTTGGTCGGCTCTTACATCAAACTTTTTACTCAACTTGGTACTCAGTAGAGTTCGATGACTTGCCTATCTAGGTTGGTTAGCCACCATCCTTATCGGTACTTGGTTCCTTCTTTGCTTCTCTACTTACTAGGTAATCCTAACAGCTTCATCCTTTATATCTAGTTGCTAGAGCTCCATAACATCTCAAATGTCTCCTCTCAACCACTAATGAACCTTGAAATTGTTGGAGCTGGTGGTTTCTCCACTTTGCAACGAATCATGAGTATTTGAAACTCTTGAACATACTCATCAATAGTTTGGCTTTCTTGTCTTAGCTCTTGAAGCTACGTAAAAGTATCTTGGAGATAAGTTTACATCATGAATTTGTTTTTGAGCACTCTCTTCATCTCGAGCCAAGTGTTAATCTCTCAGTAGCTCTCTTATCTTCTTATGGCCTGAAAATTCTTTCACCATATGGCGACATATCTGAAGAACTCAACAATAACAGTTCTCACATTCTCATAATCTTCATATTGATAGTAATTAAACATACACTCTACCTTCTCTTCTCACTCTAGATACTCATCAACATTCCCAGATCCATTGAAACTCAAAATCCGAAGCTTTACATGGTCAGATGCTCTTAGGATCCATATACACTCTTCTTCACAATATTCTTCTTCCTCTTCATCAAGCTTTTTTAAGTCTATCCCTTGCCTTACTCGTCCGCCAACTCTTTTACCTTAAACGGGTTAAGCTAGGTTCTGACTTTTAATAGGTTGAGTAACTTGTAGAGTGTTTTGTACAGCTTCAATGGGTTAGCAAGATAATGCAAGAACAGCTTGAGTCAAATCTACTAAGAGGTTAGCTACCTCATCAAGTCTCTCGTTAGTGCTTCTAGGAGTTTCTTGAGACTGTCGTCTATAATGGACAACTTCACTGTCATCGTCAGTACCAACATTCATACTTGGGTTTATCATTTTTCCTCATAGATTCAAAGCTCAAACAAATACTTTAGGAAATTAACTGTTAACAATACAACAATCAAATGAATTCAATAACTTGCTATATTTTACACACACAAAACAGAGTATAACAGAACTTCAAGAAGAACTAAATACAGTTTACACAAAACCTTCACTCTGATAATAAGATTTTACAAACCATAACTAAGAATAGATAAATCCGGTCACTAAATGAGTCCAAGCTTGCAGAAAGCTTGAAAGAACTAATGGAACTGTGACCAAGAACTGACAAATAAAAAAGGTAAGCAAAAGCTATGAATAGCTCTAAAGGATATAATGCACCAATGGAACTATTGAGGACACACGATATAATTCGATATGACATACGAATCAGTTCAGTAAGATTACTTGCCACCTAACCTTACTCAAGAGTTAGGATAAGAGTGATACTAAGGGTAAACATAATGTTTACGTAAGAAAGAATAATACTCAAGTATATTAAGGATGATCTGCTGCTTCTTTCAACTATAAGTACAAGGGTATTTATACCCATAAGTTAGGGCAACTTACCTAAAAAGGAAAAAACAAAAGGGTATTTCCTAAGGAAGTAATGTATAAGATACAAAAGTGTAAAAATGAATATACGAGAAAAACAATTATTGGTGCAAAGGATTTTGCACATGATACTGTATAAGTGGCAATGCTACATCAACGAAGTCGTTAGAAGATGTAAGAAAAAAAATACAGACAAATGGCTTGTCTAAGCAAGGATGGCTTAGTCAGTTTGGAGTCTCCTCTCTCAGCTTCTTGATAAGGAAGATGCTGAATAATTGGTCAGCTCAGGCATTGGTGAGTAATCTTCAATTTGGTATACTATAAAAAAATTGACAGTCATATGGCTCAGCATGAGAGGTGACTTAGCAAGGAAGTACTCTGCCTTGGCAAGGGTCGGTTAAAACAGAAGGATTCGTCGTACCAATCCCTCTAGTCTTTGGGCTCGGCTGTGGATTAGAGTTCCAGTAGGCTGATTCCCATCACACATTAAGTAGTATAAATCCTATATCCAATAGCTCTTGAAGTTGTTTTTTTAACTCCTGAAGTTATATTAGTGACATTTGGTATGAAGCTTTTGATATTGGCTCAATTCCTAGCACCAACTCCATAGTAAGATCTAACTTTGGATATGGTGTTAACTAAGGTAAATCTTCTAGAAAGATATTAGGAAATTTACTTACTACAAGTATTTCCGATACTTTTAGGGTTTCCTTCTCTCTTTCTACAGCAAATATCCAATAAAGTTGCCATTCTTCATCTACCTCATTCATTTGTTTGCCTACTTCAATTATTGACAATCTCAAGCTTCACTCACTCGTCTTTCCCTAAAATATCACTTTACCATGGTCTAAGATCACATTTTTATTTCAACAATCCACTTTGGCTCTTTGTTTGGACAACCAATTTATTCCTACAATAACATCATACCCCTTAATAGGTAAAACTATTAATTTTATTAAGAATTCCTTTCCTTGAATTTGTAATTGTCCATTATCTATTATTTCTTGGGTTAACACTAGCTCTCTCATAGTTGTTCTCACTCTATAAGTGGATTTAACTTCATTTGTCCTAATAGCATTTCCCAAAATAAATTCTTGACTACTAAACAAATATGATGCTCAAGTGTCAAACAATGCATAAGCAATTTGCCAATTTACAAGTATGATTCCTAAAATAATTACTATTATTATAGTTATCTATCATTATGTACTATACTTAAGTTATGTATTTTCACAGTTCTTAACATTGTCTATGTGTATAATATTTGCAATCAAATTTTGAGTAAGTAAAGTTACTTGTTAGTTTACGTACCTGTTATTAAGCCTTGGTCAATTCCATCAATATCCATTTCATCATCCAAGTTGTCATGAAAGTATCCTCCATCCATTCATCAAAACCCTCGATATCTTCTTTTGTACCCTCGATGGTAAATACTAGAGCTAGTACAATAATTGTTTCTACTTCTCTAGATTTCTTAGTCCTTTATCTTACTTGACCACAATATCTTAAGAAGTATCCCATCATTCCATATGTATAACACTTCATTGCCTTCATCCTTAGATACTCTCTCGATATATGATTCGGATCACCACATATAAAACATTTGCCCTTTAACTAAGGACATTGTTGAAGGAAATGCTGCACTCCATACTTCCAACATCTTGCATTCCTCACCTCATCATAAAAACTAAATCTTGTCGTATTTCAAGCAGGGCCACAAGTCATAACTACTAATTTTTTTCATTTCTAGCCTGAGTTACTATTTTCACTTAGGAATTTCCTCTTGAAGATAGGTCAATATTGATTAACTCTCCTTAATTTCTTACTTCACTCATTTTGCATGGTCAGTCAATTATTCTCCAGTTGACATGCTTTGTCCATAATTTGATTATAAGTGGTGAATCCAAGATCCATCAACTTATACAACATTGTTAGGTTAAACCTGTTAAAGAAAAGATCCTTCTTTAATACCCGATTATCTCTATATAACTCAAGCATAACAACCTATTGAATTCATTCTTGTACTAAGCTACACTATAGTGCCCTTCTTTATTTATATTAACAGCCAAGTCATCTGATTTTGCTCACTTACTAAGAAGTATTCTCCTTTAAATGCCTCTTGAAATACTTACCATGTAATGGGGCTAATAATTATTTGTGTTATCGAGTCCTACTAGACTCATGCTCTCATCTTTAGTAAGAAAATACCATAAGAAACTTTTTGATTGTTTCGAATTTTAAACCCTTCAAAACTGTGCTAACTAATCATCGACCAATGCAAGCTTACCCATTTCTCCTTCAAAATACCAGTTCGATTTCATAAACTTAGGAAGTAGACTCACATATTAGGGTTGAATTCCTTTAGGTTCATCCTTTAGCAGGCTTTAGTTTACCACATTTTCCACCTATGATTAGATGTTGAATTAGCACTCTTGGATCATAATATTCATATTAACTAGCATTTGCCTAAATTGAAAGTCCATATTCGGAGCAAGTAGTGGTACATCATTCCTAGTTGGTTATGGTAGATTAGGTAGGTTAAGAGGTTGTATTGGTCCTTCAAGTCAACAATTTCCATTTTCATTTCTATTTGCTTCCTTTACCATATTAGATTCACAATCACTAACTATTAACCCTGCTCTTACAATATGTGTATCGAAAGTTAGTATTAGATCTAAGCGGCCCCTATTCACATATAGATCAATTGTACCTTGTATATGTAATATACAATTATAGATTCCTCAATAAGGATTTCAATCAACATGAAACCTATAATATTTTATTCCCATGTAAAAATCAATGATATTCATACACCACTTGTTACACATTCCATCATGTGATCAAATACACCTATACATTATGAGCTTATATAAACTTCACTAGTGATATCATATCATCATTTCACTTCACTCCCTATAATCATTACTCATATTTGTATCTCATACAAATATTGGAAAATAAGGATATGTTGCATTCTTTCATGTTTATATTAGTACATACGATAACTGGAACTTTAAATTCAAAAGACTACATAACTTTATTTACAACATAACATTACACATCTAATTGCTTATTTGCATTACTTTCATCTATACAAAAATCTATTTACATCATTTACATATTTAGTAACCAAAATATCAAATGTACAAAAGTTATACTTAGAAGGTCAAAAGTACATCAAAAGTTACTAGGGGACCTTGGTATATCAAAATGACTAAGTCAAATGATATCAAAAATCCTAAGCCTGTCTTCTCATTATCTCTTCACTCTTATAGTTACTCGAGCTTTCTGAAGTTGCCACATCTTTAAGGGGGACCCAATCATCCTCTCCATTCTCTTTAAAATCTAAACTTATTTCCACTATTACAAGGGTATTTGGTATCACAACTACTTCTTTTACTTCACTTCTACTATCCTATGCTTCACCTTCAAGAACAACTTCTACTTCAGCCTTTACTTCATACTCCTCTTTCAAATCCTCCTAAGGATCTTCATTATCATCAAACCCTACATTTGGTTTAACGTTCTAGGGTGGATTCTCAAGTGGCATTATCACGACCCAATAGTATCATTGTTGTGGCAGATTGTCGTATATCATATAAAGATCTACGATGAACCCCCTCCATAATCATAGGCCTTTTATATGACACATAAGGGTTCTTCCACTAAATGTCACCATTAAGTTTATAGATAAGCAATATGAAGTGGGAAGACTAAATTTAACATTTAATCACAAAAATAGCAAAGTTAAGGTGTGGATTCGTTGAATTCCACAACAAAAGAATATTGCAATTTACTCAAGACTATAAGACAAATATGAGTTAAGAAACCTAACTAAATAAGTAAATACATTTATAATTCACTATTTACACAAAAATTATCTCTTCTCTTCCAAGACCTACACCCAGTCTAAGCGTGAGACTCACCTCGAGCATTCTACAGCTCGAATGAACAAAAAGATGGTCTTATATCAAAAGAGATCTATTGAGGTATAAGCTTACGCTTAGTAAGTAAATCCCTCCACCATGCCATGCAAACAATATCATTTAAATGCACTATATATGAATGCATGAACAATCAGAATTCTAATCACTACATGTAGTGACCTAACAACTGTATGCAACTCAAAATTATGTCCCTTATAGTTAGGGTTATAGATAATTTGCCGACACAAACCATTAACTGAGTCCTAACATCTAGGTTTTTATTCTACTTACTTTAATGTACTTAAATCAACTTAATGTCATATATATATATATATATTTAACATATACAAGTCTTTCCTTTCATATAAAAATATGTTTCCCCTTTTTCAAGAAAGAAAATTTATGCCAAAATTCCTAGGTCTAGTAATGTAGTGGCCCTCGCAGTCTACAATGACACATCCTAAGCGAAAGCTACAAGACATAGCTCTTCGCTATTGGTTAGTGTCCTTTAGTGCCTAATAAGACTGAAAGCTTAGGATAGAAACTCAATAATATCAATGGCACATTTGTCTAACCCCAACAAGAGACTCGTTCCTATAAGCCCCTTCTCATTTTTTGTGTGAGGTGGTAGTCGATATAGTTTTAATGCAAATATGAGAAATGCATGACTCATTGATTTTCTTAGTTGGATACTTAATTAGTTCAATCTCCATTATGATCAAGAAATATCATTCCATATAATCCATGCATACTACAATCACAACAATTTCCATTATTATTTCATTAGCAAGTTATGGCATTCAATCATAATACAACATATATGCATTTCTCATATCCCACAAGCATCCAAGTTTATTTCATAATTTTAAGTGTGACTACAATACAAGCAAAATCAAGCATGACCATAGTGGATCAATTGTAGTAATCTAGGGGTAGATTGTCTCCTACAGTTAGGTCCCTCGAATATCACAAATATGATAAAGTTAAGAGTTTGAGATAAAGTTGAAAGGCTAACCTAAAATTTTTTAAGTTATACTTTTAGCTTCGTTTTGTATTTTCTCGGTTTTACTTAAAACTTCAATCGTGTATAATTTTCTTGTTTTTAATCTAATTTTTATGCTCTTATAGTCGATTTTTATCATTTTTAGCATACTAAAACATAGTATGGTTATATTTTCAAGATGAGGCATAAAAATCTATCCACTGATTAGAACAGTAGTGATCCTTATTGTTGGTGAATTTTGGGATCAAGGAAAATCTTGCAAAAGAGAATGAAATGCTTGGTATTGAGGTTAGTCTGGAGCGGCCACTTTAATGTCTAAGTTAGTAGTGTGACTTTGTATAAAAATATGTGAGTGAAGTGTTAGAGAGTTCTTATAGAGTTTCTTTTCGGTATTTATAGATAGTTGTAGTGTCTAAGGCAGTTGTCAGGATAATTATTAAGACACATAAAAACTTCTTAACTTAACATCTCCCTTAATATGTAGGGATAGTAGGTGGTTGTGCAATATAACCATGCTTATGATAGCTATTCATGCCATAGACTTGATTCAAACCAGAAACATTTCGTATACTCGGCATAAATGCCGTGTGTCATCTATCTAGTACGAATGCTGAGAGAGTCGATTACCCGGCATCTTGTTGATGAAAGGATAAGTGTTAGATGAATGAAAACTGACTATCAACATTTGCCCCCTAACTCCCATGTATGAGTAGTTGATAATGGGAGTTTATATATATATATATATATTGCATTAGAGGTCAAGTGGGGGAGATATTCTTTAGATTTATGCTGAGTAATATGGGAAGTAGGACGGATCACATCCTAGCCAAAAGGTCACAATTTCTAACTCCCGCTTGTTTGAGAAACAGATAAATTGAAGGCATGACATTAGTTGCCTGAGTCATCAATTTGTAGCAAGCCTAATAACTGTCAGAAAGTTTTTAGTTGTCAAATTTCTATCATAAAACATGCGTCAGTGATATGCATGATTACCATATTAGTGCATCATTACTGTCAGAAGCAGAATTGCAATTACGAGGATGAAACATCCTTATATAAAGTACTATTCACAATCAGAATTGCCTTCTCTAATCGCATCTTAAACTTTCATTCATTTCCTCATCTTCAATTCAAATTCTTCAATTTATGTTATATCATTTCACATAACCATTCAGGTATGGTTCGCAAAGTTTCCCATCAACTTATGCTTTCTGATTCCGAGGCAACGGAGATTGAGGCCACTTTTCCCCCCCCAAATAAGGAGTGAGGCAGCTTGTTCTTTGGGCAGTTTGGCTGATAGTATGGGGGCAAGGTGGGATAAATTTACTCGGATCAACGAGCTTTCTATAGATAATTATCCCAAAGATAAGGAAGGGTGGTCTTTGATAAGATATCTATTCAACACGATAGCCTATTTTTGCGATTCTCCAAATGGAATCGCTAGTTCCATCGACAAAGTTCTCATCACAAAATATAATCAGTATTGATGAGATCTTTCTGGAACATGGAACTTGAGGAGGCTAAGAGATGAGGAAAGAGTATGCTTCCCCATGGAGTACGAGTTCCATATATACTTGAAATATTTGGATTTTAGGTTACATTTCCCTTTTTTGGCTTTTATTAAGGGCTTCTTCAACTATTTTAGAGTCGTGTTGAGTATGTTCTCAACTAACACATACTGGCTTCCGGTAGCCTTTGAGATAGTTTGCAAAAAAGTCGAAATTAGGGCTACGCCTTAACTATTTCGATATTTCTTCACTATTCGGAGGTAGCTTGACGGGTGGTACTTTGCTGTTGCGAGGCATGGGCATAAGTTTATGAACGGATTAGAATCCAAGATTCACAAATGGTATGATAAGTTCATATCAATAGTGTCTAATAAGGACTTAGACTTTTGGACCCAATGGACTAAGCCAATATATACAAAAGATATAGATCTAATGCTAAATGATGTAGCAGCAGCGAAGAAAATTCAAGAGAGAAGGAGAAACAAAATATTTTTTTAGGACGCTGAGAGAATTATACGGCATTATGAAAATGGAGAACCAATATTTTTTGAAAAAGAAGATACGCTAATGTGTTACTACCGTACCGAGTATAGCCACAAGGAAAGTCGTTCTCAAGACTTAGGGGGAGAATAATGACCTTTGAGCCTTGCTTGGCATAGAAAATGTAAATTCATACTTTTACGTGTTTATATTAATTCATATATTTGTGTCATAGATATGGGTGTTGGTGAGGTAAATCCTGCAAAACTACTTGCTCTGGCTAAGGCGAAGAAGTCTAAGGCTAACAAGAGGGCGACTATCTCAGAAACTACCACTCAGCTTGTTACCGATAAGAAGGTGATGAAGGAGGCTACAGCAAAGCAAGCGGCTATACAATAAACCTCTTGTCCTACCGAGAATGGAAAGGAGAGTGAGAAAACACAGCCGATTGAGATTGTTCATTTTCAAGAGCCTCAGATTGAGATTAATCAAACTTCTGTTAAGCCAGGAGATGATGAATGTCAAAAGGCAACTCTTAGTGAAGGGGTTGAGAATGTCACTGCTGCAAAAGGGTCATCCTTGGCAGTAGAGGTGGCACCAAGTAACAATAAAAGACCCAGCAAAGAGCTTGTCGGCCAACCAGCTGCTAAAAAGTTCAAAGATTCGACCGAGAGGGCGAAGGAGGCAATGCACAATAAAGCACTTGGCATCAACAATGTCGAATTTGTCCCGAATAAGGAGGTTGGTGAGTACTACATCCTATGCTGGAACCACATAATTCGAGACTCTGACTCAGCCTTGGGCGATAGGATAAAGTCCTTAGCTTTAATGGAAAGATTGTAGACACCTAATTTTTGCCTAACCCCTACCCCCCATTCCCCTTTTTATTTTTCAAATTAGGTATAGGGTCCTAAATTAGAAAAAGTTCAAAAAAAAAGAAAATTAAAGAAAGCCCCAAAAAATGAAGAAATTTATAAAAAAAAAGGAATTCTAGAAAAATATTAAAAAAAATAAGAAAATAGGAAAAAGTACAAAAAAACAAGAAATTTAGAAAAACTACAAAAAAAATGAAAATTGAAAAGTCACAAAATAAAATAGGTTATTTAGAAAATAACAAATTTTTAGGTTGTTTAAATAGAATATAATTTTAATTTTAATTTTAATTTCAATTTCAATAGTTTTGAATAAAAGGCTGTTGGGTCTAGGTTTAGATTTGAATCTAGCTCAAGCTAACTTAGTCCATATGTGCAATTAATTACATATATGAATAAGGAAAAACCAATAGCTCAGCTGAATAAGCATCTGGACTTGATATTGCATATAACTTGGAGATCCTGGGTTTAATCCATGGAAGGTGCAAAATGTATCTTTTATTTTCTTTTCTCACTTTATTGCCATGTCATCGCTCACAGGCCACGTCGTCGTCACGTCATTTGCCAACTCACTTCTAAGTGTGGTAGACAAACTTTGATACACTCCGACAGACTCTGTACATTCATATGCGCGTAGCTATGTATTTGGCACCACATATTGTATAGGTTCATCTAATCCAAAAATGGAAGAAAATCATATTACATTTAATTTTTTCCATCTTTAACTCGACTGTAACACTTATAAATAGAAGTTTCCTTTCTCTCTAGGATAGCATTCCTTGCAGTGTTTTTACGAAAACCACCACCATCGGATATCTCGAGTTGACCAAGCCGACTCCAAGCTGACTCAAGCCGATCCAAGCTGAAGTGAGTTGATCCAAGCCGTTTTAGCCAATCCGAGCCAACCTAGTTTTTCTTTTTTATTTATCTATTCATTCGTTTATTTGTAAATGTTATAAATGAGAAAAAGAAAAAAAATAAAAAAAGAATGAAAAAAAAGAAAGAGAAGAAAAAACAAAAAGAGAAAAAAAAGAAAGAAAGGAAGTAGTCTATTTATTTATTTTAATAGAAATAGATAGATTAAGTATAAAATAAATAAGATAATATAATAAAAATAAAAATAAATAAATAGGTTAGTAAACAAAAATCGTTCTCACACTTATAAAAATTAAGTTTTCTAAAAATAAATGAAAATAAATAGACCTTTTTCCAAATTAGGACTATTTTAAAGTTTCCAAAAATAAAATACCAATTAAGACCGTTTAAAAGAATTTTCTTGGATAAATTGAACTGGGTAAAAATGTAAATATGACCCTTTTTCAAAAATTAAAATCAAACCACCCACTAAAGTTTTTTTATAAACGAACTATAGAAGTATGATCCCGAATAGCGGGTACATAAGCACCCGTATGCAAGTACAAGGTGACTTAAAATATGGAAAGTTTTATTTTTTTCCATTTTTAGATATTTATGTAAATTAATCAGTTTAGTCGTATGTATCATAATTAGATTTTTTTAGAAATTAAAAAGGGTATATTTGAAAAGCGAAGTCAAATTCGGAAAGTTAAAAGTGGTATCCGTTTAAGGTTTAATAAATTAGCCCTCGGATCCAGATCTCTAGTTTTTAAAATACCGTATTTATAACTTGGTTTTTTAATCGATAGACCGGTAGCTAAGTTATAATAAATCTACCCAATTGGTTATAACTTAACCTCTTTTCCTGACTTCAGTCGGGTGGCAACTCCAAATCTTTTCAATTTAGAAAAAATGATCTTCTTTAAACCCTAGTTGAGAGTCAATATTAAATGGGTAGAGTTTAGTATTGATCAGTTTAGTATTGATCGCTTTAGAGAAGACTTAATTTTATAAAAAAAAAAAACCAGACTAGTGAAAAACCAAGCTCAACAACTTGGTGACTCCACTAAGGACCATCAAGAGGGCTAACCACTTAAAAACATTCGAAATTAAAATTGCTTTTCAAATTATCCACATTGTTTAGTTATTTATTTATTTATATATTGATTTGTTTATTTATTGTTAGCTTCGTGTATATATTTGTTTTAATTAGCATATTTATTCTGTAAATAGCATACACTGGGGCATAAGGTTTGATTTGTTGCATCAAAGATGTAGGGTAGATGCGGTCAGACCCTGGACATCTTAGGACCCTAGGAGGGGGGCCATTGTGTAAGTTCCGAACGTAGTGGGGCAACCATCGTTCAGGGCCGATTAGGCCACCCCACTTATGCTCATGTAACTAATGAAAGTATTTTCTAAAAACAAGTGAAGTTATAGAGCTTAAGGAACTTTTAGAACCTACCTTAATTGCATATACTTCATTCCAAACTTGAGTTAATACATTACACTTAAGAAATTGGAGCCCTAGTGATTGTTCAAGAATTTTTGCAAACAAGTTTTTGAAAATTACAGTAGGGTTACAACTTAAAGAAGTAATATATTAACCTAAGTAACCCTAGCATCTGCATACTTTCACGTTTTTTGCTTTTCTATCATTGCATCGATGACTGATCCTTGTCCATAAAATGTGTAGACTTAAGATGACAGACAACTAAGTGAATGATTAGCTAAGTAATAGGCTACTAGACACCTCCAAGTTCTGCGAGTAGGTGTTGAGAGATGAAATTGTCTATTTGAAAGAAAAGCTTGAGTATTCTAAGGCTCACAACTGAGCCTTAAGGTCCGTTTTGGTAGAGGTCATTGGGAATATTTATGAGATGATAAAGGACCTTAAGGCCCATTTATGAGACTTAATGTAGGGTCTTTCCAGTTTAAGTCTATGGAACCTAAAATAAAATTTATGTGTAAAGTTTAGGTTCTCTACCTTTGTTTTTTGTATTCTTGTCTTCCTTTTTCAAAAATAATAAAGCTCTCTTTAGTTCATTATTCATCAATTTTTCAATTCCCGTCTTTGTAAATAGTCTTCCATTTAACTACCATTCAATCTCATTTAGAAAAATGTAAACAAAATCCATAGACTTATAAATAGAAACTAAAAAATATATATATAAAAAAAAACCACCATCCTTATTTGTAAATTATTTTCTGAAAATAAACCTTACCTTTCTCTCTCTAAAAAAAATTGAAAAAAAAAAAATGAAAATAAAAGTTGCTAATAGCTATAAATGCTTATGAGCCTAAAGAACCAATATAAGCTCAGGCCTCTAGCCTACTCAAGTGACCAACCCAAATACTTGGTTTTCAAACCATACAAGGTCCCTTAACTTATTAAGGAAGCCAAATACGAGCCCTTTAACCTATTCAAGCTAAGCATGAGCCCCTTAGCCCATTTAAGCCAAATATGAGTCCCTCGGCCCATTCAACCCCAAATACAAGCCCCATGAACAAACATGAGCCCTTTGGCCCACTCAAGCAGCCAGCCCAAACATTTGGCTTTCAACCCATATCAGACCTAGCCCTTTATCACCATCTAATCCAAACATAAGCTACTTAGCCAACACCAACCTTAGGCCCATTCAGGTAACCTACCCAAACACAGGCCACTTAGCTAAGCATTTAACCTAAACATTGGCTTACCCAAAACATAAGCCATTAAGCCAGCCAGCCAATCTAAACATGAGCCATAGCCCATCAAGGCTGGCAACCTGAGCACAATCTTCAACTCCTAAAAGTAACCAAGCTAAGCCAAAATCCTTGATCTATTTAGAAAGCTAAGCTCAATTATGAATCAAACTAGAACACAAAATCAAATACTGGGGCATGATTTGAGAAACTAAGGTCAAAACCTGATCTTAGGCAAATAAAAAAAGGACTCCTCCTTAAGGAACCGATAACTCAATTTTTGAAAAGTGTAGGATGAGAAGAGGCAAGCTATATCCTATACACCAACCTAAAACACTTTGAGAGTTGAGCAACATAATTGTGAGGATGTTTTAGACTCATTCCTTAAAGGAGGTTCACTTTGAATGTGATACGTAGATTGAAGTGAAGTTAGGCATTCACTTCTAAATCTTAAACACAATCATCTGTTGTTCACCCCATTGGACCTATTTAGAGAATTTTTAAATTTAAACCCTATCAAGAACCACCTTACAATGGGGCAAATCGGAGGTTGGGGTCATTGAGTAGAAGGTAAGGGTAAGATTGGTTTATGCTTGTTTAAATAACATTAATTTAAAAACGACTTTTTATTTCTGATAAATTATTTTTCTTTGAAATGAAGAAGAGCCAATTTCCTTTTTCTATCACCTCAAGCCCATATATTTGAAATCCATGGCCTTGAATTATCAATGGAAACAATTACTCTTAGGGCCAAAAGGAAAGAGAAAAATAATAAGAGATAGTAGGGTGAAGCAATTAAAAAAGAAAAAAAGAAAGAAGAAAAAAAAGCCAAAGAATTGTTTTACATCCCAATAGAGGCAACCATACTAAATCAAAAGGGCCAGGAGTCGATGCCCAAATAGCCTTAGGAAACACAATGCCTTAAATCACACTCCTAAGCCTAGAAACCCAAATTTCCATATTCGCACTGACACTTTGAAGCCTCTCCTACCTATACTAAATCACATAAGGCCTCCCCACCAACAATACTACCCTTATACATGTAAAAGCTCTTCAAATCTTAAAAGATAATTTATCTTTAATAAAAATTTTTTTTGAAACAGGGGCAAGCATGCTTCTATTTTTCCTCAAGGTTCTTGGTTTATACACTCGGGATTGATAAAAGTGTTTCTATCAAAACAAGCCTTTTCATTAATCTTTTTTGAGACCCTTGGACCAAAATCTTAAATTCATAAGGACAAACCGAAAAAGACCTAACGGATTGGTCAAGGAGTATCACTTACAAAATGGACTATAATTTTTGGAACTAAAGTCGAGAGTGTAATCTAGACCAAGTGCCAGTAAGGAAGACCTCTTTGACTAAACTGATTGTGAGTTACTTTCTCCTTAAGAAAGGAATGGCTTAAGATCACAAAAGCCCTAAGATAAGCCCTAAGGATAGGGGCATTAAGAAATTCCACATGATTACCAAAGATAGGGTTGGTTATAAGATTGTTCCTTAATAAGAGTTTATACTTATTGGCAAAACTTTCAAAAAAAAAAGTAAAAATAAAAATAAAAAAGAAGAGAGAGAAAGTAAAGGCTCATCACAAAATCTTTTATCCAAATCCATGTCGGCTCGAATAGCCAAGTTTTTAATCCATGTCATCCGTTTCCTTTCCAAGGTCATCATTTTTCTAGTTTAAGTCATTCTTCCCCAATTGTGGGTTTTAACATCCTTCAAACTCTTTTTTCAAATCAAGGGGCTTATCCCTACTCTTTTCCTTGTTCATAAATGGTTTTTCAACAATCTCTTCGTAAATACTTTTCTAAGAAAAAGTGTCTTTTGAAACTGGTTGCTTGCCTTACATTAGTTCTTCAATCCTTCATTGTTTTTCTTAGGGTTCAAGCCAACTCTTAGAGCACTAATCCCCTTTTTATTCTTTTTAGGGTTCTAAGTAGCTTTTAGGGCGCTATCCCGTCTTTCTTTTAGGGTTCAAGCTAGCTCTTAGAGCTGACCCTTCTTTATTCCTTTTAAGGTTCTAATTAGCCTTTAAGGTGCTGTCCCATCTTTCTCTTAAGGTTCAAGCCAGCTCTTAGAGCGCTGATCCCTCTTTTATTCTTTTTTAGGGTCTTAGCCAGTATTAGGAGCGCTTTGCCTGCCTTGGTTAGTTAGCTCATTAAGGCATGACCAAGTTCACTCATTCCTTTTAGGGTCTTAGCCAGCTAGAGGATCGTTTTGCCCACCTTGGTTAGTCAGCTTATCAGGGCACAATCAAGTTTGCTAATTCTTTTTTGGGCCTTAGCTAGCTCTAGGAGCGTTTTGCCCGTTTTGGTTAATTAGCTCATCAGGGTATGACCAAGTTCACTCGTTCTTTTTAAGGTCTTAGCCAGCTCTAGGAGCGTTTTGCCGTTTTGGTTAGTCAACTCATTAGGGCACGACCAAGTTCTCCCATTCTTTTTTAAGGTCTTAGCCAGCTCTAGGTGCGTTTTGCCCGCCTTGGTTAGTCAGCTCATCAGGGCACAACCAAGTTTGCTCATTCTTTTTAAGGTGTTAAACTACTCAAGGGGCGCTTAGCCCGTTTCACTTCACTTTGTCAGTTCATACGAGTATGACTAAACTTCAATCCTTCTTTTCACCTTTTTGACCATCTCTTAGAGCGCAACCCTTCTCTTGTCAAAATCCCTAATGGATTTGACTTGGGATAGTAAGCTTGATATAGCGCTTCTTAGCATAAAATCCGCTCTTAAGGCAAAAATTGTGTTTGTTTTATCTTTTATGATAAAGTTTTGCTCAAACTTTACTATAAAAAAAGGGCAGCTGTAGACACCTAATTTTTGTCTTCCCCCTCACCCCCTTTTTATTTTTCAAATTAGATATAGGGTCCTAAATTAGAAAATTTTCAAAAAAAATAGAAAATGAAAGAAAGCCCAAAAAAATGAAGAAATTTAGAAAAAATAGGAATTCTAGAAAAATATAAAAAAATAGGAAAATAGGAAAAAGCACAAAAAAAAATAAATTTAGAAAAAATACAAAAAAAAATGAAAATTGAAAAGTCACAAAATAAAATAGGGTATTTAGAAAATAACAAATTTTTAGGTTGTTTAAATAGAATATAATTTTAGTTTCAATTTCAATAGTTTTGAATAAAAGGCTGTTGGGTCTAGGCTTAGATTTAAATCTAACTCAAGCTAACTTGGTCCATATATGCAATTAATTACATATATGAATAAGGAAAAACCAATAGCTCAGCTGGATAAGCATCTGGACTTGATATTGCATATGACTTGGCGATCCTAGTTCAATCCATGGAAGGTGCAAAATGTATCTTTTATTTTCTTTTCTTACTTTATGGCCATGTCATCGCCACATTACGGGCCACGTCGTCGCCACGTCATTTGCCAATTTACTTCTAAGTGTGGTAGACACACTTTGATACACTCCGGTACATTCATATACGTGCAGCTATGTATTTGGTATCACATATTATCTAGGTTTGTCTAATCCAAAAATGGAAGAAAATCATATTACATTTAATTTTTTCCACCTTTAACTCGATCGTAACACCTATAAATAGGGGTCTATTCTTCATTTTCAAAACACAACAAAAACTTCAAAACACTTTAGAAAAACAAAAATCGAAGTTTCCTCTCTCTAGCACGATTCCCTTCTCTCTAGCACGATTCCTCTCTCTCTAGCATAGCATTCCCTACGATGTTTTTAGGAAAACCACCACTATCGGATTTCTCGAGCCGACCAAGCCAACTCCAAGCCGATCCAAGCCGAAGTGAGCCGATTGAACCGATCCAAGCCGAAGTGAGTCGATTCAAGCCAAAGTGAGCTAACCGAGCCAATGCAAGCAGAAGTGAGCTGATCCGAGCCGTTTGAGCCAATCTAAGCCGACCTAGTTTTTCTTTTTTCTTTTTTATTTATTTATTCATTCATTTATTTGTAAATGTTATAAATGAGAAAAAGAATAAAAAAGGAAAAAAGAATGAAAAAAAAAGAAAGAGAAGAAACAAAAAAAGAGAAAAAAAGAAAGAAAGAAAGAAATCTATTTATTTATTTTAATAGAAATAGATAGATTAAGTATAAAATAAATAAGATAATATAATAAAAATAAAAATAAATAAATAGGTTGGTAAACAAAAATCGTTCTTACACTTAGAAAAATTAAGTTTTCTAAAAATAAATGAAAATAAATGGACCTTTTTCCAAATTAGGACTATTTTAAAGTTTCCAAAAATAAAATACCAATTAAGACCCTTTAAAAGAATTTCCTTGGATAAATTGAACTGGGTAAAAACGTAAATGCGACCCTTTTTCAAAAATTAAAATCAAACCACCTACTAAAGTTTTTTTATAAATGAACTATATAAGTCTGATCCCAAATAACGGGTACGTAGGTACCTGTACGCCAAGTACAGAGCCACGTAAAATATGGAAAGTTTTATTTTTTCCATTTTTAGATATTTATGTAAATTAATCAATTTAGTTGCATGTATTATAATTAGATGTTTTTTAGAAATTAAAAAGGGTATATTTGAAGAGCGAAGTTAAATTCGGAAAGTTAAAAGTAGTACCCGTTTAGGGTTTAATAAATTAGCTCCCAGATCTAGATATCTAGTTTTTAAAAAACTGTATTTATAACTTGGTTTTTTAATCGATAGACCGGTAGTTAAGTTATAATTAATCCACCCAATTGGTTATAACTTAACCCTTTCTTCTAACTTCAGTTAGGTAGCGACTCCAAATCTTTTTAAGTTAGAAAAAATGATCTTCTTTAAACCCTAGTCGAGATCAATATTAAACGAGTAGGGTTTAGTATTGATCGGTTTAGAGAAAACCTAATTTTATAAAAAGAACTGGGAAAGTGAAAAACCAGGCTTGACAAGGATTTCAATAAAGTTGGTGGTTGCAATAAGGCCCATATTGTGGCCAAATTGTATGATGTAAGTATCCAAAATCACTACTTTTAATTATCAAATTCATTTTAGCTTACTAACACTTCTTTTTGCAGATGAGCAGCCACATTTTGATGGCTTTAGATAAGGCCGATAAAGAGGCCAAGAAGGTAATATCTTCAGTTGTATCAGTGTATTATGCCGAATCATTCTTGATTGTGTTATATAATTTTGTTGCAGAGAATCGAGGATGTATTCAATGCCTCTAAAGCTTAAACTTTTGCTGCCGAAAATGCAAGGATAAAGGCAAAGATGGAGGCGAGAAGGCTTTAAGAAGGCCTTGTTGCCGAGAAGTTGGCATATGACATTATCACCGATGAAGTCTTAAGTCTAAAGGCTAAAATGGAAGAGCAGTACAAAGAGTCCAAAGGCCTAAAAGAGGAGTTATGGAAGAAGAAAGAAGAGTATTGGGGCTTCGGCTAAACACTTTGCACAATAAGTGAAGAGGAAGATAAGCTCAAAATGTAGATCAAAGATTTGGAGAACAACTTAAACTTATAGAGCTGTGTGGCCGAATTGGAGGAGATTCTAAGGAGAAGAGCATCAGTTAAGGAGGCCTTTGATATAGTTACTCCTAGTCAGCAATACGAGAGACTTCTATGGAAGAAGTTATTAGAGGGGGTTCAAGCGGCAAGAGAGGAGATCCTGAAGCAACATTGATGATAAAATCAGTAGCACCGATGAAGACGAAGATGAAGGTATCGAGAGTCCAAATGAGGACGATGGCGAAGCTCATGCCAATGAAGCCGCATGTGTCGAGAAAGCTGAGTACTCAGAGAAAGCCGTAGCCTCTAGTCCAAGAATTACTTTTGCTAATTCTGATAATAGGCCATAGGATTCTTTTATATTGCTTATACCTTTGTAATTGCATTAGCTCAATGAAATGTCCTTCATATGCCCCTTTTCAATACATTATAGTTTACGCACTTGGAATTTCCTTGTTCGATTTTACTTGTCCTTATTCTTCAACATGTTTTTACTCATGCAAATTGTCTTTCAATACGTTTTATTTCACATAACCATTTAATTCTTGGCAAGTTTTAGTTTACAAGGTTGATTTATTTTTAGTGTGTTTTAGTTCACATGCATAAATATGTCTTGACATGTTGTATTTCACATGCCCAAATATGTCTTGGCATATTTTGTTTCACATACCCATTTTTCTCGGCATGTTTTATTTCATATGCTCCCTTTTTCTTAACAAGTTTTATTTCACACGCCTATTTTTCTTGGCATGTTTTATTTCACATGCCCCCTTTTCTCAGCATGTTTCATTTCACACGCCCATTTTTGTTAGCATGTTTTATTTCACGTACTAGTTTTTACTTAGCATGTTTTATTTCACATACCTAACCATCTTTTGGCATGTTTTATTTCATACACCCTATTATCTTTTGGCATGTTTTATTTCACACATCCATTATTTTATACTGTTTGTTAACCGTTTGAGATATAGACTATCTGCATTACTAAGCCATAAGGTTAATTTGTATAGTTCGTTAATCGCATTAGGCTAGAACTTAGGTCAGTTCATTTGCTCTACAGCCTAGAACTTGTTAATTTAGCAATTGTAACCAAAACACTCGGACTTCCAAATATAATTGACATAAATAAGTACTAATCTTAAAAACATGTTGGCTGCTGTTAAATGGGTGATAGTAGAAATCATCCGACATTAATTGAAATAAAATTTTAGATTCTTGGCATTCCAAGCTCGAGGGATGCTGGATCTATCCAACCTTTCAAGTCGATAGGCCCCTTCACCAACGACTTCTTAGATCTTCACAGGTTCTTCCTAATTCGCACCGAGCTTTCCTTGATTTGCTTAAGCACCAATTGCTTCCATCTTATGGCAAACCATATCTCTAGGTTGGAAAACCTTATGCTTAACTTTCAGATTGTAGTATCTTGCTACTTTATGCTAGTATGCCGCAACCGTGGCTCTTGCAACATCTTGAATTTCATCAATTGTGTCCAAATTCATTGTCGATCTTTATGCTAGTATGCCGCAACCGTGGCTCTTGCAACATCTTGAATTTCATCAATTGTGTCCAAATTCATTGTCGATCCGACTTGATTAAGCATAACATCAAAATTTTGTGTCTGCAAGCTAAGTAAGTCTACCTTAATCAACAATATAGCTTCAGTATCATAGGCTAACTTAAATGGCATCTCTCCTGTTATGGTTCTGTAAGTGGTTCTATATGTCCATAAGACTTTTGGTAGTTCATCGGGCTACATCCCCCTGACTTGATCTACTTTCCATTTTAGGTTATGTAGTATGATCTTGTTTACGGCTTCAACTTTTCCATTTATCTAAGGGTACGCTATAGACGTATAGTTGAGTCGAATGCTGTACCCCTCACAAAATGTTCGAAATTTATTGTTGTTAAACTACGAGCTGTTATCTGTAACTATCATATAAGGAACTCTAAATCTTGATATGATAAAGTTGAAGACGAAAGCTTCCACTTTTTACTCAGTGATCTTTGCCATAGCCTTAGACTCAACCCACTTGGTGAAATAGTCCACAGCGACAATGACGAATTGTCGCTGGGTGGTAGACTTCGGAAAGGGTCCGAGAATATCTAGCCCCTACTAGGCAAAAGGCCAAGGGCTGGTTAGGCTACATAACTTGGCTGTAGGTACATTACTTAGCGACTCATGCTTTTAGCATTAGGGATACTACCGGATAATGTCCTTTGCATCTTCTCTCATAGTTGGCTAATAATAGCCAAGTCACAGTGCTCGAATGTACAGTGTTTACACCTTTACATGATTGCTACATATTTCAACATATAGTTCAAATAACATCCTCTAGGAATCCTTCGAGGAAAGGTATTGAAGGTAGGGTTGAGATATGCCATGCTTATACAGCTGATTCAATTAGCATGTAGTTCGCAGCTTGGTAAGCCAATCTTCGCACCCCTCTTTTGTCGTCAGGGAGAGTACCTTCTTTTATATAATTGACTATGGAATCCATCTATGATTCTTCTTGTGGGAAAGAAGTTAGCTCATAGCTCTATGAGAGAGTAGATAAGCTTTTCTATAGGAAGAACTTGACAAAATGTTTCTCACTTAGCTTAGGGAATGCCATTCTGGCCAACTTCAACAACTTGTTAGCAAAAATATTATTACTTTTCAAGATTTTGTGAATGGAGAAAGATAGGAATTCTTCTGCGAGCGTTTATACTACTAATAGGTAGTTGCTCATCTCTTCTTCTCTTGCTATGTAACTTCCGGTGACCTGATTTAGTACTAGTTAGGAATTAGAGAGCACTTTGAGTCTCTAGGCACCAATTTCTTTTGCTAGTTTCAATCCGACAATTAGATCTTCGTATTCTACTTTATTGCTATTGACTGGGAATCCAAATTTCAAAGCATAATGAACTTTGACATTATAGGGGGCTTAAAGAACTAGGCCTACTCCACTCCCTTCTTATGTCAACGAACCATCGATATAAAGAAACCAAATAGGTTTCTCAACTCCTTCCATTAGATCTTCATCTCCAGTGAATTTGACTATAAAATCTACCAATACTTGGGCCTTTAGTACCATCTTGGGTTTATACTGTACACCATGGGCACTGAGCTTTAAGACATATTTCATCATCCTCCCTGAGGAATCTAGCCGGTACAATGCTTATCACAATGGCTGGTCGGTGAGGATAATGATCTGGTAGGCTTCAAAATACGACTTCAACTTTCTCGTAGAAAGAACTACTGCCAATATGAACATTTCAATCTTTGTATATCGAAGCTTTGGTCCCTGTAGAACATGACTCACGTAATAAATAGGTTGATGCTCTTTACCATCTATTCAGACTAGTACAAAAGAAAGGGCTCAGGAGCTGATAGAAAGGAATAAGCATAAATTTTCTCCAAGAATGGGTATCGAAAGTAGGTGATGCAAGAAATTCCTTGAGCTCATTAAAGGCTCTTTCGCAATCATCGGTCCAATTGAACTCTTTTAGATTCTTTAAAATTTTAAAGAATTCTATGCACCTATCTAAACTTCTCGACACGAATCTATTAAAGGCAACAATTTGTCCAGTGTGTTTCTATACCTCTTTGACCATGCAAGGTGATTTCATATTCCTAATGGTTTCAATCTTTCTCAGATTGGCCTCAATGTTGTGTCGTGTAACCATATACCCGAGAAATTTCCTTAATGTTACGCCAACGACGCACTTCTACAAGTTGAGTTTCATGCTATATCTCCTCAATGTGGCAAGTGTCTCCTCTAGATCAGCGAGATGCTGATCTTTCTTCGCGCTCTTCACAATCCTATCGTCCACATATATTTCAACATTCTTATGGATATGAGATTTGAACATCTTTATTACTAATCTCTAGTATGTAGCACTAACATTCTTTAGCCCAAAGGGCATCACCGTATAACTATATGTTCCAAAATTAGTAACAAAAGATATGTGAACTTCATTTGCTTTGTTCACCTTGATTTGATTGTAACCAAAGAAAGTGTCCATAAAAGAAAGTAACGCATTGACTACAATTGAATCTATCATTTGATTGATTTGTAGCAGTAGGAAACAATCTTTGGGATAAGCTTTGTTGAGATCCGTGAAGTCTATGCATATTCACCACTTACTATTTGACTTCTTGACTAGCACATAATTTGCTAGCTAAGTTGGATAAGTCTCTTCCCGAATGAATCCAGCCTTCAATAATTTTTAGACCTCTTCTTCTATTAACGCTTGTCTCCCTAGTGTAAAATGTCTCTTTTTTGTTGAACCACCTTCACATTCAAGTCAATCAGGAGCTTGTGTACCATAACTTCTCTCGGAATACTCAGCATGTCCAAAGTTGACCATGCAAACACATTAGCATTAACTTGCAAGAAGTCAATCAGACTTTACTGGACATCTGCTGACAAGGGTTTTCCTATTTTTGTTGTCTTGCCAAGATCATTTCTTAAAGGAATTTCCTCGGTATCATTTTTGGCATTCTCTATACTAACTGACTGGCCTTTTGTATAAGTTTTAACTTGAAATACTTCATCTCGTCTAAAGGCCTTTATATATAAGAATCATGGCAATTGCTGACCGGACCCAACCGATCTGTTCCGACCCACCCAATCTGCCTAGGTCTAACCCATGCGCTCAAATCCGTCCAAAGTCTTTTTTTTTTTTAATTTATTTCATTTTATATTTAGTTGTTGTTGTTGTTGTTTGATTTTTTTATTTTTATAATTGTAAATGCAATAAAGAAGAAAAAGGAAAAAAAGAAAAAAAAAGAAAGAGAAGAAAATTAAAAAGGGAAAGAAGAAAAAAAATAAAAAAGGAAAAGAGTAAATTTATTTTACTTTTTTTTCTTTATTTTTAGTTTAATAAAAATAGATAAAATATAATAAGTAGTAAATATATAAGATTAAAATAAAATAATAAGATAGGGAATAAAATTGTTTTATCGCTTAGAAAAATCGATTTTCCAATAATAAAAATAAATCAACCATTTTTCAAATTAGGATTATTTATAATTTCCAAAAAAAAAAAAATCCAATTTAGGACCCTTTTTAGAAATTTTCTTAAATAAACCAAATTTGAGTCAAAAATGTAAATTCGATCATTTTCAAGAATTAAAACTAACTACCTACTAAAGTTTTTCATTAAAAGAACTACATATGACCCGACTTGAGCTAACCGATGCGTTCGACCAGACCCGACCGATCTATTCCAACTTGCTAGATTCACCCAGGTCTGACCCACATGCTTAAATCTGTCCGAAGTTTTTTTTTTTAATTTATTTCTTTTTATTTTTAGTTGTTGTTGTTGTTTGATTTTTTTTTATTTTTTTTATTTTTATAATTGTAAATGTAATAAAGAAGAAAAAGGAAAAAAAAAAGAAATGGAAGAAAAATAAAAAACAAGAAGAAAAGAAAGGAAAAAAAGAATAAAAAAGGAAAAGAGTAAATTTATTTTACTTTATTTCTTTATTTTTAGTTTAATAAAAATAGATAAAATATAATAAGTAGTAAATAAATAAGATTAAAATAAAATAAATAGGATAGGGAATAAAATTGTTTTATAGCATGGAAAAATTTATTTTCCAATAATAAAAATAAATCAACTATTTTTCAAATTAGGATCATTTAGAATTTCCAAAAATAAAATCCGATTTAAGACCCTTTTTAGAAATTTTTTTAAATGAACCAAATTTAAGTAAAAAATGTAAACTCAATCATTTTCAAAAATTAAAACTAACTACCCACTAAAGTTTTTTATTGAAAAAACTACATATATTTAATCCCGAATGGTAGGTATGTAGGCACCTATGAGACAACGATAAAAAAAAAAAAACTAATTTCTCTTTTTCTTTAGTTAGATTATTTTCTTTATCCAAATAAAGTAGCAAATAATCAAGTTTTGTATTTCAAAATTAAAAGGTAACTTTTAAGTTTAATTTTAATTTTGGAAAGTCAATGGTGCCCATAAGGATTTAAAATTTCTAACCCTCGGATCTAGATTCTCTGATTTCATAAACCGTTTTGTAAAATTAGTTTTAATCGTTAAATTAGTGGCTAAGTTATAACTAATTGGTTATAACTTAACTATTTTTCTCGACTCGGGTGAGGTGGCGACTCCAAAGAAAAACAGGTGGCTAAGTATAAAAAAATTGATTTTCGTTAAACCCTAGTTAAGGGTCAATATTAAACAGGTAGGGTTTAGTACTAATTGGTTTAAAGAAAACTTAATTTTTAAAAAACTAGGAGATGAGAAACCAAGCTCGACAGCTTGGCGACTCTACTAGGGACCGTCAAGAGATTAGCCATTTGACTTTCTAAAATTAAAATTAATCCCTAAAAACCACCTTTGTGTAATTTATTTACTTATCCGTCCTTTGTTTATACCATAGTTGTACTAACATTTTCTTTTGTAAGTTTAATTTTATTTATTTAATTTAGGAAGAATTTATTTTATGTGCCATAAATGTATAATAGATACGGTCAAACTCGGACCATCTTAAGACCTTAGGACAGGGGGCCATTGTGTAGGCTTTGAGTGCTGTGAGATAATCATCGCTCGGGGTTGATTAGGCCATCCCCACTTAAGCTTGTTGTGACCAATGAAAGTATTCTTTAACAAGTGAGGTCACACAAACTTAAGAACCTTTAGAACCTACTCTTTATAGATTTATGGCATCTAAAATAAACGAATAATCAAGCAAGATGGAAATGAAAAAAATGGCTTGGAGTTTCCTTGATTTCCCTTGTAATTGTCATGTATTGTAAATCTAGAATTGTTGTAAATAGGTTTTGTCGTTATCAAATGATCTTATAACATAGTTTATCTTTTGTAACCCCGAAATGGCCTGTTCATCATCCAACCCTATCTACTTCAAGGAAAAATTTGTAGGTAAGCCCATTTACCCCAAACCCATCCTGGACCAATGGTTATGATACGTCAATCTAGGGAACAAGAGACCATCTTCAGTAAGATTAGGCCCATTCTATCACTTCTTAAAGTAAAGATAGAGATTAATTTGATTAGGCCTTTGACCAACTTTTGGGAGCACGAAGAAGTGGCTTTTCAAGTTGGGCCCTACTTGATTAGCCCAACACTTAAAGAATACACCAGTTACTCTGACCCCCTTCTTTGGAAAGCATATACAACCTAAATTTAGAAATGCATCCTATGAATGCCTTCTCAAGATGCTTGGGTATTAGAAAAATGGAAATAAACAAAGCCCTCAGAAGTTGTAATGGTAACTGCATCAAACTAGAGGACTTAAAAGCATGGTTTACCATTGAATCTAAATCCAACCAACGAAGTATCTTCTGTAGCAATCTCAAAGCTTAGGGATAGAACAGAATAAAAGCCTTTATCTTGGCTGCATTCAAGACCCTCCTATTCCCTAACAAAAAGTTCCTCATACATTTCAGGGTCACTAAGTTAGTGAGCTAATTTCTTAAAGGAAAATCATATGTCTTGCCCTTCTTCATAGAACAAATAAGAAGCCTTAGTATTTTAAAAGAAAAGAATGATGGTACACTAAAGACCAGCATGACATTACTAACAGTATGGTTCATGAGCTACATAAAATGTCATAGGCTTAACCTAATCTGAGGAGAGTTTGCTCACAACATCGATCTAATCGATTCATTTGTCGATAAGGTCCATCTCCTAGAAGGAAAAACCACATACTACTGCATAGAAGTACTAAGAAATTTCTAACTCGATGATATCTTATGGACAATAAGATGGAGTAACTTCAAAAGGGTAATCCTAGTTTGCAAAAATTATCAAGCGATACCCCTAATTGGGATAAAGTTATGCACAAGCTATTATCCTAACAATATGATTAAACAATTCTGAGGTATCCAGGATATACTCTATAGACCTCCATTGGATATCATGACCTTGGATTATGAAGATCTTTAGATTTCATTGCTACAGAAAATGTCCAAACTCAAGGCAATCAAACAATTATGGGAAATAAAGATTGTTAGCTTAAACATCGATTTAGGAGAATGGTTAAGAGAAGCAGATAAGCACCTAGTTACTAAAGAATATTTGTATGATAAGCTCTATAAGGCTGGGGAGATCTAGTATCAAGCACCAAAGGACATCCAGCCTACAGTAGCTGAACCAGATCTTGAAGTCAAGACCTATATAAACCAAGTACAAACCCGAGTAGGGATAATATATAAAGAGCGAGACATGTGGGAGGATCTCTTTCGAGAATCAAAACAATGTTCCAATGCCTTAGAACATCAATTGAGGATAACCCAAAAGAAGCTCAAAGAATTTGAGGAAATGGAAGAGCCTAATTAAGGAAAAAAGAAGGGAGCACCAGTAGGGTCTAGTAAGTAGAAAGGGGGAATGCTTGTCAAATGCTAGAAGAACATTCAGAGATAGGAATAATCTTTTTGAATGTATTTTCTTTTTTCAAATAATGTAAAGTAAAACTCCAAAAAGCTACAAAAAAATAAATAAATAAAATTACCATCTTGCTGGTCATTAGTCAATTCTGCCTCTCTACATCCATATGCCATGCATTTATTAGTTTCTGATTTATCCCTTTTAAAATATTAGTGTATTAACTTGTTGAAAAGTGATCTTATCCAGGTTACCAAGATAGCTCCAAAATGTCAAACCTTCTAGAGAAGTCCTATTAAAACTCACTCAAAAACCAAAATGACCAACCAAGGAAACAACAATAACACTAACAATGGCAACGACAACTCCGAGGTTATTGACTCTATTGAGTTGAGGTTCCAATCTTTGGAATGAATAGTGGGAAAGATTGCAAATCAACTAAGTTTTCTTGCTGATAGCATCTCTCTATTTAAGTCCATGGCTCCATCAAATGAAAAGAGTTCCAAAGCTCGATATGGAAAGAATACTGAGGCTCCACCTCTTGAAACAAAAGAAGCCTACCCCAAAGTCAATCAGGGCTCTGAATCCTTTGAAATAGAAGGGGTATTTCTAAAGGCCAACCCAGCTTTTGAGTTGAATACTTATTCAGTCTCGATCAACCCAAAGTATGAAGCTAACTTAGACAGATTGAAAGAGCTTGAGAAGCGGCTAACTCAACAAATTTCTAAAAAAATGAAAATGCTCAAGGGGTATGATGGATTTAAGCACACTAGCATAACAGACTTCTCTGCCTATGATTATGGAAGCTTCTTAGAAAAGTTCAAAGTACTTGACTTTGAAAAATACAACAGGACTAGATGCCCTAAGTTGTACACCTGACTGTATATATGCAAGATGAGCAAATATGTACAATATGACCAGCTCATGGTCTAGACCTTTTAGGATAACCTAATTGGCCCTACCTTGACCTGGTATGCCTAATTGGACCTGAATCAAGTGAATACATAGGAGAAGCTGGCCAGAGCATTCTATGAGAAATATAGATTTAATGTCGAAGCGGCGCTAAACATGATGGATTTGGTTGCCCTAAGGAAAAGGTACAATGAATCCTTCAAAGAATATGCCCAAAGGTGGAGGTCCCTAATTGCAAGGGTATCTACCCCTGTACCTGAGAAAGAGTTATCGCAATTTTTATTAACACTCTTAAGAGGCCCTATTTTGCTTACCTAATCAAACAAGCCTATTCTAGCTTTACAAAAGTAGTGGCAACAAGGCATCGAATTGAAAGTGTCGTTTCCTCTTACATGCTGTAAGAGACAGCAAATAAAAGACTACCTTCTGTTAAACCAACCACCAACAAGGTTAGAGAAGCTACTATCAACATGGTCAATTCAAATGCTAGGCTTAACAACTGAGTCTCCTTCAGGGCAAATCCCCCACCAACCCAACAATAGTACAAAAGCTAACTACAAGTTAGCAGAACCTCAAAGCAGTTCACCAAAATACCCATTCCACTCAGTTAGGTACTTGAAAAGCCAAGGAGAGATAATCTGCTCCATTCTGAAGCTCCAAGTGAAAGGTATAGGCTAAGATTTTTTTATCCTAATGCAAGATGTCAGTATCATCTAAGGTAGGTAGGCCATTCAATTAACTTGTACTGGAGGTTGAAAAACAAAATCCAAGAGTTAATTGATGAAGGTATAGTACAATTAGATTTTGTGGAGGCTCCTACTCCAAATGTTAACAACAACCCCCTACTAAACCATGGGCCCATCATTAATATGATATTTGACCACTTAGAGCCTGCCATCAACATGATCAGTCCTAACTGAGAATCTAATGTTTATAGATTCTATAAAAAAGAAGAGAAGTAAGTTCCACAAACTAAAATGTATACCTTCCATGTACTTGTAGCCCTTAAAAATTGTAAAACTACCTTTCTCAACTACCAAGCAATAAACTAGAGGCAGTTAAGCTCACTTATAGGGGGGATTACCCGCTCTGATAGAATCTATAATCTGAAGGAAGACTTAAAAAAGAAGGTTATGCTGGAAATGCTAAGCACTGAACAAGTTGAGCTTAAAGAAGGATTGATTGCCTTCACCAAGATTATCAAGTTTAACAAGTATAAAATAATGGATCAGCTTGTTAAGACTCCAGCAAAAATATCCCTCATGAGTCTACCGATGGCATCAGACCCACATTGAGAAGCTTTGTTCAGAATGCTAAAGGAAGTCAAGGTCCCTCATGAAATCTTGATTGAAAGGATTGGCTCTATCACCAATTCCATCCTCACTATGGATTAAATTTCCTTCTCCAACAAGGAACTAGGCGAAGAAGGTAACTAACACATAAAGCCTCTGTTCATAATAGTGAGGATAAATAACATCATCGCAACAAGAGTCCTCATCAACAACGGGTCATCTTTAAATGTTTATCCTCAAGCTACCCTAGATCTACTAGGCATTAATACAACCGCTATCAAACCGAATTCAACAACAATAAGAGCTTTTGATGGATCCAGGAGAGAAATAATAGGGGAGATCGACTTACCTGTTGATATCGACTTACAGACATTCAACATCCCATTCTAGGTTTTGGACATTCTAAGGATCTTCAATCTATTATTGGGAAGGCCTTAGATACATTCAGCAGGGCCTATACCGTCAACTCTTCACCAGAAAGTCAAGTTCATCTCCAACGGCTAGGTCATCGCAATTTGGAGTGATGAAGATTATGAAATCTATAAAGAGACGGCCATACCCTATATTGCTATAGAAGAATAAGAGGACTTTGGACTCCAAATGTTTGATGAGGTATGTATGATCACCAATCAGTAAAAGGATGAGAAGCTAAAATTCAAAGAAGGCTAGTTTGGGACCTATAGGCTAGGATACATTCCGACTCCGATGGAAAAGTTATAGAGAATGCAAACCAAGGGCAGAAAAGGTGATAGGTTTTATCACACTCCAATGACCTTCCCTTCATTGTCAGAAACTTTCATCTTGGCCGAAGCCGAGAACTCAAAGCCTACCAAATAAGGCACTTCTAGTAGAAATGAAGGGGCTGGCCTATCTAACAAATCCTAGCACTTAAATAATTGGTTCTCCATCCTTGTGAATAGCAATAAGTCATCCCTAAGGTAAAGGATCAACCATGATCCAGTATTTTATGGAATTTTGTAATCAATTACCTTTATTCTTCAAATGATTGTACTCAAAAGAGAGTTCCCCTAAATAAAATCAATTTCTTTTCCCTTTACTCCTACCTTACTTATACTCTTCCTTTTACATACTTTTCTTTTTCTCCAGATTCAACGATCCGAATAAAGGCTATGGATACCTCACGCAGATAGGTGATGAAAATATTGATATCACTTTCAACCTTACTAGGTCGAGAGTAATGTCAATGACCATAATGACGTGTAAGAAAGCTGGCAAAAACATGAAATGAGTAGAATTTTCATTAACGATTTAACCGAGATAATTAATGTCAGGACCAATGATAACCCTAAGGTATTGAAGATTAGGGGAAATTTGAAAGAAGATCAAAAGGTAAAGATGACCACATTACTATTCGAATACCAAGACGTATTTACATGGTCTTATGAAGACATGCTTGGATTAGATCCGTCGATTGTAGTCCATCATTTACCTATACGAGAGGATATCAAACCTAAGAAACAAAAGTTAAGAAGATTCCGATTGGATGTTTTGTTGAAAATCAAGGAAGAAGTCAGAAAATTACTAGAGTTTGATTTTATCAAGTTATCTGATTATCCCAAGTGGGTGGCTAACATCGTACTTATAACAAAGAAGAATGGAAAAGTCAGAGTATGTGTAGACTTTTGAGACCTTAATCAAGCAACCCCTAAGGATAATTTTCCCTTGCCCTATATCGATGTCTTGGTTGATAACACAGTCGGAAACCATCTTTTATCTTTCAAGGATGGATTTTTCAGGTATAACCAAATTCGAATGGTTGAAGAAGATAAAGCTAAGATGACATTCATCATAACTTAGGGCACGTTTTACTACAAAGTAATGCCTTTCGGACTCAAAAACATCGAGGCAACTTACTAAAAGGCTATGATAACAATCTTTCATAACATGATGCATAAAGAAGTTTAAGTATATGTTGATGATATGATTGCTAAGTCCAAGAAAGGGGGAAATCATGTAGAAAATCTAAGGAGATTGTTTGATAGGTTAAGAAAATTCCAACTGAAGCTCAACCTAGAGAAATGTACATTTGAAGTGACTTCAACGAAATTATTGGGTTTTATAACCAGCCAAAGGGGCATTGAAGTAGACCCTAATAAAGTCAAAGCGATAGTTGAGTTGCCTCCGCTACGTACACTCAAAGAAATCAGAGGTTTGTTGGGCTATTTAAACTATATAACCCGGTTCATATCTTAACTCATAGATAAGTGTTGTCCTTTTTTTAAGTTGTTAAAAAGAATACCAAGATCAATTGGGACGAAGAGTGCGAGTAGGCCTTTATAACAATGAAAGAATACCTCATGAACCCACTAATACTAGTAACTCTAGAACCTGGGAAGCCGCTATTCCTATATTTGACAATATTACTAGAATCCATAGGGTATATGCTCGGCCAGAAAGATGAAGAAGAAAGGAACTGGCTATATACTACTTGAGCAAGAAATTCACCAAAGGGAAATAGAAATATTTGGAGATTGAAAGAACCTACTATGTTTAGGTCTAGATAATGCATCGGCTTAGACAATATATACTCTACTACTATGTTAAATTGTTGACTTAGTAGGATCCCTTGAATTACTTGGCAAACAAACAAGCTCTAATTGGCAGAATCTCAAAATGGAAAATGTTGTTATCAATGTTCGACATTACATACGTAAACCAGAATTCAATCAAAGGGTAAGCTTTGGCAGATCAATTAACAGAAAATCCCTTCGACATCACTCTCCAAGAGGTACAAGTCAGTTTCCCTGATGAACAAATCTTAGCAGTTGAGGGAAACTTTGATAAAGCAGAAGATGATGAGTCACCAAAATGGAAAATGTTCTTCAATAGTGTAGCTAACATTTTTAGGTGTGGAATTAGGGCAATAATAATATCCCCTAAAGGTACTCAATACCCTGCGGTCATAAGGCTCGTTTTCCCATACATTAGTAATATCACTGAGTATGAAGTGTACATTATGGGACTCAAGATGGCCCTAGATAAAGATATTCAAGAATTAGAAGTGTACAAGGACTCTTCACTCATTATTGGCCAAGCCCGGGGAGTATATAAGAGTAACGATCCTAAACTGGTGCCTTATCACCGGTACTTAACTAAATTGGTAGAGAATTTCAAGGAAATTACCTTCAATCACGTACTTAGGACTTAGAATCAATTTGCTAATGCCTTAGGCATGCTAGCATCTATGATCTAAATATCTAGTAGAGTCGAGATTCAACTCTTACTATTGAAATTGAAGACAAGCTTGCCTTTTGCCTAACAATTGAGGGTATAAACGACCAAAAACCATGGTACCATGATGTTAAGTCATTCCTACAAGAAAGCACATACCCTGAAGAGGCCGAGAAAAAGAACGGAAAGATGATTAACAGATTGGCCACTCAATTCTTAGTAAACGATTCCACTTTATACCGATGCTCATTTGACAGTACACTCTTAAGGTGTGTGGATGACAAAGAGGCTGAAAAGTTAATGAAAGAAGTACATGAAGGAGTATGTGGCCTTCACATGAATGGATACATGCTGGCAAAGAAAATTATGAGGTTAGGGTATTATTGGTCAACAATGGAAAGTTATTGCATCAAACACATTAGGTACTATCAATTATGCCAAGTTTATGCAAATAAGATAAATACCCTGCTTGAGGAATTACATGCTTCCTCAGCACCATGGCCTTTCTTAATGTGGGGCATAGATATCATCAGCTCGACCACTCCAAAAGCATCTAATAAGCATCACTTCATACTAGTCGCCATTGATTACTTAAGCAAATGGGTTGAAGCTTCATCTTACTTGAGCGTTACTAAAGGGGTTGTAGTTAAGTTCATCGAGAGAGACATTTTGGCCCAATATGGGACTCTGAAAATGATCATCATTGACAATGACACTAATCTCAACAACAAGCTTATGTCAGAATTGTGTCGACAGTTTTGAATCATTCACAGGAACTCTACTACTTATCGACCCCAAATGAATGGAGCCATTGAAGCAACCAACAAAAACCTTAGAAGAATCATTGAAAAAATAGCTGTCACAAATAAGGACTAGCATGAGATATTACCCTTTGCACTCATGGCCTATCGGACTTCCATCAGAACGTCAATTGGGGCAATACCATACTCTTTAGTATATGGCATTGAAGTAGCGTTACCAGTAGAGGTTGAGATCCTATTGCTTAGGGTATTATCAAAAACTCAGTTGGATGAAGCCGATTGGGTAAGGAAAAGCATTAAGCAGTTGAATCTGATTGATAAAAGGAGATTGATAGCCCTATGGCATAATTAGTATTATCAACAAAGAATGGCTCGGGCCTTCAACAAAAGAGTACGACCTCGGAACCTCAAAGAAGAAGATTCGATGTTGAGAAAAGCTCTCCCTAACGTACAAGACTTCGGAGGGAAATTTACTCCCAATTATGGATGTCCTTATGTTATAAAGCAAGTATTATTAGGAGGGGCTTTGATTTTGTACCAAATGGATGGTTTAAATTTGAGAGACCCTATAAATGCCAACGCTGTAAAATTATACTATCCATAAGAAGTCAATGGAAAATTTACTTAAAACACGAAAATGGCAATCATTTTAAATGTCATTATGGTCGAATTTTCATTATCTACAAGCAAATTTGGTGTCCTTAGCCATTGTCGTTGTTGGAATAATCACCCTCTCCATGGAAAGGTCCAATTCCCTTTACTCCATTTAATCGAACCCATATATTGCAAACACAAGAGGAGTTAAGGAATGAGACCTAGAACATTGGTAATTAACAAAATTCTCTAAAATATTTTATTATGGATTGATCCCCCCTGATGGGGGAGTTTTATTGTCTATATTTCAAGGGAATGAAAAACCTAAGTAAGTAATCATGGTAGATGAGGATAAGGCTTTTGGTTCATAAAAGTTCTAAAGAGACAAAAATAATGGGTGGCTTTCTGTATCAAGTTAATTTCCATGATTTCTTCGAAAGAGCCGGCAAAGTTTTAAACATTCTGCATCAAGAACATTCGAGTTGATAATAAGGGACTAAAACATGAATCGGTGATTTCTAATGGGGCTTTTAAAAAATGTTTGACAGTTTGGGCGCTATTGACAAAAACCAGGTAACATAAGGTTAGCACACAAATTTCTGAATCTTACACTTGCATTTAGACCAGTTTTTTACTTCCAACAATGCCATAAGGCATTCACTTTCTACATTTAGTGTTTAGCCAACCTTCGAAGACATGATCCTAACTCAGTTCATCCTTCTAATCCATAGGGCACTTCACCTCACCAAGTTTCTCTCAAGCGAGCCTATAAGGTATTTTCACCTCTGTTTACCAAGTTTCATAAGGCACTTCCCCTCATTGTTTCCTTTTGGTACAACATTAACACCAACTTAGGGTTGCTAATCCTTGAGAGACGCTTCCAGCTAGGTTAGTGAGCCTTGTAAAGCACAACAAGGTTTTAGATCGATCCTAGTTTAGGGTTACTAGTCCCCGAGAGACGCTCTTACCTAGGTTAGTGAGCCTTATGAGGCATGACCAGGTTTTAGATCAATCCCAGTTTAAAGTTGCTAGTTCTCGAGAAATGCTCCCACCTAGATTAGTGAACCTAATGAGATATAACCAGGTTTTAGATTGATCTTAGTTTAGGGTTGCTAGTCCTCAAGAGATAATCTCACCTAAGTTAACGAACCTTGTGAGGTATGGCCAGGTTTTAGATCAATCCCAGTTTTGGGTTGTTAGTCCTTGAGAGATACTCCTGCCTAAGTTAGTGAGCCTTATGAGGTACAACCAGGTTTTAAATTAATCTTAATTTAGCATTGCTAGTCCCTAAGAGACGCTCTCACCTGAGTTAATAAGCCTTATGAAGCAAGACTAAGATTTAAACCGATCCCAGTTTAGGTTTGCTAGTCCCCAAGAGATGCTATCGCCTAGGTTAGTGAGCCTTGTAAGGTATGACCAAGTTTTAGATTAATTCTACCAGTTCCTTAGAGACACTCCCACCTAGGTTAGTAAGGCTAAAGAGGTATGACCAGGTTTCTTTTCTTCAACCAAATCGATTTTAAGATAGCTATAGTTGTTTTAGAGTCATTCTAAGGGCAAAAATAGTATCTCTTTATCTTTGTGGCAAAATTTTGTTCAAACTTCATCACAAAGGGAGACAGCTATAAACACCTAATTTTTGCCTCCTTTTTTATTTTTATTTTTATTATTTTTCTTTCTTTTCTCAATAGGTCTTAAATTAGGAAAAACACAAAAAATAGGTTATTAAAGAAAAACCTAAAAAAAATTAAGAAATTTAGTTAAAATAAGAACTATAGAAAAAATACAAAAAATTCAAAATTAAGAAAAAGCACAAAAAATAAGAAATTTGATAAAGAAAACCCGAAAGATAAAAAGTTTAGAAAATAAAATTTAAAAATTTAGAAAATTGAAAAATTACAAAAAAAAAATTAGAAAAGTTGAAAAAATAAAATATTTTTTAAAATAACATTTCTTTAGGGTAGATTTTTTATTTTTAAATTAGATTTAGAAATTGGGTTGTTGAACCTAGGTTTAAATTTAAATGTAGCTTAAGTTAACCGAGTTCATATGTGCAATTTAATTGCACATATGGACAAGACACAGCCCAATAACCTATTGATTAAACACATAAACTTAGTTTAGGTTCAAGTATGAGGTCTTAGGTTCGAATCTTGGCAAAGGTAAGGAGACCTTTTTGTTATTTTTTGTTAAGTAGTACGCTGCCATGTGTTAAGATCTTACTATGCTACGTATCCTAACACGCGGCATCATCGAATTGGACAACCTTGCTAACATGGTGCCATGTATCACGTTATGACACGTGAAAGGTTAGGATTGGTTGAGTTAGCTGATATAGCGCTACGTTAGCATTTTCCTTCTCTTTCCCTTAGTTTTCCCCTATTTTCTCCTGATTTTCCTCCTTTTCCTTCTCAAGAATAGCCCACTCTCCTTACTTTGGCTTCAATTTTCATACAGATTTCATATAGTTGTGCCTAATTTCTTGCTTTGATTTTATTTACTGCATAGCATACTATGAATTGAATCCATTAACATGTCCAAATAAAATCAAAGGAGCATTCAAATTGAGCTCCAAAATTTGGAAAAAAACTAAAAATTCAGTCATTCCCATTAACTCCAATTCGAGCTTTCCTTTGTTTCTAGGCTAATTCCAACTATAAATTAAGTGTTAGGGGATGTTCTAGCATACATATAACTACATACAACCAATAGAATCACTCAACAAACTCTCTCTCTCTCTCTCTCTCTCTCTCTCTCTCTCTCTCTTCGATTCGCTCTCTCTACTCGACTTCAAGTCAAGCTACCACCCTCACTAGTTTCCCCACACCATCAACTCCCTAACCCAACTCCTCTTAACATCTATCGTACCCCTTAGCGATGCTACCAAGTTTACCGCTGCATAACCCTAACCACAGTAACCTCAAGCTCTAAACATCTTCTTAACTACTGCGGTAGAGCAAAACTAACCCACTACGACTCTCCTCGACCTCTAAACCCCCCAACCAAACCAACCACTAGCCTTTAGCAATCCACCGCACACCACCCAAACACTACCGCTGATCAACACTTTCAACAACCGCTAAACAGCCACTCCAGGCCATAGCGTTAAACTTATCCCCCCCTATTCCTAATCCAAAACTCATAAAAAACTGCTCACCCACCCCCCGATTTGGCTACTAAAACGATTGGAATCAACCCCAAGCTATCGTTGTATTGAAGACAATGGAATCTGACCCATGTGTCCAACTCAACCCGAGTGATCTGTTCTGACCTACCTAATCTACCCAAGTCTAACCCGTACACTCAAATCCGTCTAAAGTTTTTATTTATTTATTTATTTATTTTTAGTTGTTGTTGTTGTTTGATTTTTTTTTAATTTTTTTAATTGTAAATGTAATAAATAAGAAAAAGGATAAAAAAAAAGAAAAAAAAAGAAAGAGAAGAAAAAGAAGAAAAAAGGAAAAGAGTAAATTTATTTTACTTTATTTCTTTATTTTTAGTTTAATAAAAATAGATAAAACATAATAAGTAGTAAATAAATAAGATTAAAATAAAATAAATAGGATAGGGAATTAAATTGTTTTATCGCTTAGAAAATTGATTTTCCAATAATAAAAATAAATCAACCATTTATCAAATTAAGATCATTTATAATTTCCAAAAATAAAATCCGATTTAGGACCCTTTTTAGAAATTTTCTTAAATGAACCAAATTTGAGTAAAAAACGTAAATTCGATCATTTTCAAGAATTAAAACTACTGACCCACTAAAGTTTTTTATTAAAAGAACTACGTACGTTTAATCTCAAATGACGGGTATGTAGACACCTACTGGGTGACGATAAAAAAAAAACTAATTTCCCTTTTTCTTTAGTTTAGATTATTTTATTTATTCAATTAAAGTAACCAATAATCAAGTTTTAGCTTTCAAAATTAAAAAGTGACTTTTAAGTTAATTCTAATTTTGAAAAGTCAATGGTACCCGTAAGGGTTTAAAATTCCTAATCTTTGGATTTAGATTCTCTGGTTTCATAAACCATTTTGTAAAATCGGTTTTAATCGTTAAACTAGTGGCAAAGTTATAGCCAATTTACCAAATTAGTTATAACTTAACTATTTTTCCTAACTCCGGTTCGGTGGCGACTCCAAAACATTTTCAAAGTATACAAAACCCAATTTTCTTTAAACCCTAGTCGATGGTCGGTATTAAATAAGTAAGATTTAATATTAATCGGTTTAGAGAAAACTTAATTTTAAAAAAACTAAAAGGTAAGAAACCAGGCTCAATAAATGGTTTATGAGAGTGAATCGAATTTTGTGAATTGAGGTCCATATAGCTTTAACAGGTTTTGGATTAGGTTTATAAGCTTTCAATGTTTGTGATGAAGGAGTTGATATTGGGAGATTCGTTCATCACATTTAACAGGTTACATTGGAAATAATGTTTAAACCTAAGAATAATCTTGTACATGTAAAGTAAGTTGGTTATTTCAAATTCAAAACCATATGATTTTGTTATTGGTTATTATTATTATTATTTTTTGTTATAATTGGTAATGAAAATGTATTTTAAATTATTTTATTAAATCTCTGGATTTTTGTTATTTTATCATGATGTAGGGAAATAAATTGTATCCAATTTGTAATTCATGGAGATGGAATTGTTTTAATTATTTTACACTGTATTGAAGTCTATAAGGTAGCAATTATTGTGTTTGGGTAAGATTTCAGTTTAGTTGCCTATAATTCTATTAGGCTTCTTCATTGAGTTTTATAATAAACCAAGCTTTAGGCTTATTACAATTGTATTTTAGTTTTCAAATGAATGAAGGATGGTCTCATGATTTGAATATAGATTAAGTTGAATGTTCTATATTTATAGAGGTAGTGTTGGATTGATGATTGTGTGACATGTGGCATTCAACTTATTTTACCCTATGGATCAGTTGCTTAATGCAAATAAATGCTGATTATCATGGTATATAGGGAAGGTTGACATGTTTTTTCTTGTTGTAGGAGTGGAAAACTTCATCTAAAATTGAACATATTTTGAAAAAATTTTAGTGTTTTTTTTCCTTCCATATAGATGCATGCATAGGTGTATTAGTTATAATTATTCCTTATTTCATTTTTCTTCTTTGTATTTTGATATGTTATCTTAAGGACAAATAAGAAGAGAACTTAGCATTTAAGGACACCTAAAGATCTTGCCAAATATCAAACAAATATTAGTTGTTTTAAAGTATAATTCAACTATATTTGTTGTAATACTTTGGATCTAGTTGATATAATTTAATGATATTATGTCTTTGGTTTAGGTAATTTCCCCAATTTATGCAGCTTGTCGTTAAAACAAGATAAAAAAAGCATGGACCAAATGACCAACATACAAATCCAGCTAAAGACACTAACTCTGAGGTACTATTCTATCTTAGAATTTTGTAAAAATTCGCTCATATTTAAAAGTTTTAACATAGGGTATCATGGAATTTTTAACAAAATTTATGTTGTCCATTTAAATTGGACAGCTCTTGGGGGTTGCTTATACATTATTGGAATTGAATATTTTTGTTATTAGCAATATTCCTAATGTCAAATTCATGTATATTAATATGAAATTTTATCTAGCACATATTGCAAGAGATAATTGAAATGATGTTAGATTGTAATAAAAGGATGGTACTCTCTCCTACTAAAGTTGCAAGATATCTTTTGGATAATTTATAACCTCTTCTTCCAAAAATTGTTAGTTAAATGAATGTGAAGAAGAGTACACCATCTATTTCTTACACTCATTTGATGGGCACATTGTCCATATCAATTCCATGAGATGATCACAGAGTTATGTCAGTTATATTGATTCCATGAGATGAGTGCCAAATTTAAATATAGGGTTTCACTTCTCAATGTAAAAAATTATAGAAAACAATTTAGATTATTCAAGATCATCTTAAGTTAGTCTTCTGTACAGATGATACATGCTTATGAATATGCATGTCCTAGTAGGGATGGCTTAGATTATTCAAGATCATCTTAAGCATCGGGTACTAAGTCAATGCAATGCTTTATGTCTGAGCAGGGATGACTTAGTCAGTCCGGATCCTTTATCTCGCATCTTCTCAACAAGGATGATGTTGAGTGATTGGTCAACTCGGCACTAGAGAGTAATCATCAACTTGGTATACCATAGAATAATGGACGGTTACACAGCATAGCATTAGAGGTAACTCAGCAAGGAAGGACTTGACCTCGGTTGCAGATCAGAGGCCCTATAGGTTGATTCCCATTAGGTGTGTGGAGTTTGCAAGAGGCATTAAAGAAGGCTTGCTATGTCTACTTGGTCCATTGGATGAGCTGATAGAAGGGTCCATGCAGTAAGCTTTGCCTTGAGTTTTTTGTAAAGCCACTACTTCTTGTCTTAAGGTAGCATTTTCTTCAAGAGTTCTTTGATTGGCCTCTATCATTTGGTGGAATATGGCCTTTAGTTTCTTAAACTATGAATGTTATAGAGTCATTCGTGATAGTAGTGTTAGTGATTGACCGCCATCATCATGGTGGGATGCTTACAGATTTGTGATTTTGCTCTTAGCCATGTTGGTGAGTTTATAGAAACGATGGGTGCTAAATGATGATTATGGATATCACTACAGTTGTTTTCTATAGTCTTCGAGTGGTTCAACAATTGTACGATGGCGAACCTATAAGAAAGCTTTTTATGGCAATGCCAATGAAAGTCCTTCAACACTAAAGTTAGTAAGAAGGAAAGAAAAAGAGAAAGTTTTTGAGAGCGTTTAAGTATGTATCAAGTGCTTAGGGATTCAATGCCTATATTTGTAGCTTCATACCCTATTAATATGGCATAAAGCTTACTTGCCTAAGAGGCATGTTAAATGAGGATTAACTTACAAAGAGGCATACTTAATATGAGAAAGGACAATTTCTTACTATTGATTGGTGACTCTAGGGATGAGTGCTTATTACATTAGTATGAGTAGCTATCCTAACTAAGCTGGCTAAGCATCTAAGCCATACGACAAATTATCAAACAATATTTAAAGAGAAAGAATAAGGGCACGTAAAGTAATTAGTGGTGTCATTTTCCTCGAGTTGCATGTTAAGCACCTGGTGTATGCTTTAGGGTATGGTCAGCATAGGTTAGTTGAATCCTGGATCTGGCTACCTTGAGGATTATGGGGTGTTCAGGGTCTTAGGTGCTTAGGAGTTGAATACCTTAAGGACTTTGGTAGAAGCTCCTAAGGTCTTTAATTGGCCAAATTGGAGGAGTGCTCAAAGGTGACCTAAGTAGGTTCGTTGGTTTGCCCATCATAATAGACTACCGACTACTGATATTCTCATCTATGCGCACCTCTAAGGCCTACAATCACTTGCCAGAAGAATTCTTTATCATTAGCCTACTAAAGACAAGATGCAGTTTACAAGAGAATGGTGGAAGAACTTCTTGAAGGCTCATCCTGGCCATTCCATTCTTTATCAAGCTCCAAGTGTCATGCATTATTCGTCAAATGACAAAGCTGAGAAGTCGAGTGCTATAGACTACCAATCTAGTGCCGAGGACAAGGACCTTATTCATAATGCACTATACCTAACACTCAGACACCTTGTGTGTCGAGACTAAGGTACCGAGTGTCAATGACCACTTGTTGAGTGATGAAACTTCTTTTATGTCAGCCCCTCCCTTGCAGCCTACTATCTCTATTACTCTTACATAACAACACCTACATCTGCTACCAATATGAAACTAATATCTCATTGCCACCTATCCTTTTGCCTAACACTGTACTTTGTTTCCCTTTTTGTCATTTTTCCTATTTACCTCTTTTTGTATCTACTATGAGTCTCTTTTCATGGATGTCTTTCTGTAATTTACTTTATTTGTTATGTTGCCTTCGGGACTTACTATAAATAATTCCTTCTCCTTACAACCAGAATCATCATACATTCTTGACAGACATTTGAATATACTAGTTCTTTGTAAGAAATTCCTCTCCAAGTCTAATTTTTATACACTCTTATCTAATCTCACGGAGTAGTTTAAGATAAGTAGCGGGTAAACCTTAATATTAACTTGTGCATTATATTAAGTAAAGTATCAAGTCATATCGTGTTCGTAGATGAGTTATATCTTTCGGGTAGCTTTACATCAGCTACTGTATTAAGTTCACCAACTTTACTATTTTATTATTTTCAATACTTTGAAAGACTCATTTGGTTTTCGTTTTTAATGGTAAGTTCTAGTGATCACTAATCTCCTAAGCACATCATATCATGGGATTGTACTTAAGCTGGAGTAAGTATGTGAGGGTAGCCAAGCCAATTGGCTTGTTGAAGAAGGCCAAGCTATTGGCCCAAAGGAGTGCTTGCGGGCATCGAGCATGTTGAAGCACTTAGACCTGAGCCTCTAGGATTTAGACCAAAAAAGGTCTATCAACAATATTAAAGTTACAAATATAGTATTTAATGTATGTTAAAGCAAGGAGGAAAGAAGGTTACCAAGTGTTTTCATTAATCTATGGTTGGCTATTTCTAAGTTGGTCCTCTCTTTAAGATAAGCCAAGGTATGGTTCACTTGACCCATTTAATCGTTGAAGTAGAAGTTATAGGTAAGACTAGAGGTGAAAATAAATAAAGAAATAGATCTATATAAGTAGATTTTTAATACAAAAGCACATGAAATTCATAGACGGATGTACACGCTATTAAAAGAGCCAGACTTATGTTATATAAGTCAATAGTAAAAACTATCTTAAAATATCTAATTATTTTATAATTTTAATGCATCTTGCCAATCCACGTTAGATGCTACTATGGACGAGGAATATGCTATTAGTATATAGTTTGAAGTTTGTGATCTACTTGTCGTGACATCATCGTATACTTGCAAAAATAATTAGCACACCCCAGACGGTGAGGGAACATGATTACGCTGTTGGTGCATGAACTAACATAATTGTCCTTGTGTACTAATGCTTTATGATATAAAATTGAAAATTTTGTTGCGTTAACGATGAAATTATAGAAATGTTATCATTGATAATAAATAATAAATGATTAACATTTCAGGAAAATTTAGAGTTATTTGAGTAGTAAATTGAGTCAAAAACTTGATTAGATTAACTCGTAACCTCAATCAAGTTATAAGCGAGTATAAATATTAGTTAAGTTTGAATCGAGTTTATACATTTATATTATTACAATTTAAAAAATTATTTTATTTTTAAATAAATCTTCTACATAAGGGTCAGAGTATTTTATATGCTAAATAACTAATGGAAGATGTATTAAAGAACAGTTATGATTGGAAAAAGGGGAATAAAGTGAAAGTTAGGAGTTTTGACTGAGCGGGTAATTTGCTGTTACTCTATGCTGAAGTTTATGATGTACCTACCATCGAATCATCATAGGCGTACATGCAAAAATAATCACCCCAGACGGTGGGAGGGAAATCGGCCGTATTGTGGTGGCCGTCCGTATTATTGAATTCGAAGCAGCACCTTGAACAGAGACTTCGTATCCGAAAATGATATATGTTTCGAAGAATCTATATGTTGGAAAAAATTTTCTTACAGTTGTGTGTTATGGTCGTTCCCCAGGACACATGCCAACATTATAGGCATAGCTTTTCATTTGCCAATGGTAATATGACGGCTTTTGCTATTCACTAACATGCGCAAATCGTGGCTCATTTATTCTTCGAGAAGAGTCTTCATCCTACACTCAGTACCTGTAATACATGATCCAAAAATTTGATAATCGAATCTATCCACTGACCATGAAACTATTTTAAAATCTGTACTTAGTAAAATCTACTGGTTCTAAAATACCCCATTGAACTTGTTAAACATTTTCCTTCTTACAATTTTTTTATTCTTTTTTTCCATTATAATCCATTCATATCCCAAGTCACGAAAATTGAGTTGCTAAGTCAATATATATTACTTTTAAATATAAAATGCAACGACTGGATACTAGACTTCATTAAAAGACACATAACACCTACTGAACATAATATGAATCAACCAAGTACCTATGTAGGTTAGAGACATGACAATAAAGACTTAATTGTTTGTTTGATAGCTACTAATTTATGATAATATAATAAGTTGCTACCTTGGTTTAGATTTGTATGTACTCATCAAATTTAATTATATTTATTGCTGATCTTTTACGTATGGGGATCACAGTTGTCTATATGAATTGAAAAATTTAATTACATAATGTGCTTATCATATATTGAAGTTGGTAGTAAAAGTTAGGCTAAATGCTTGAGGCACAATTGATCACATTTGTGAGACTTAGTACACGTTAAACATTATTTCATGTTTCTAAATGCAAACAAAACTAGAATCCAGATCGTTGCAAGAGGTCAAAATCATAAGCAGAAAGTCCTACCTTTCAATTGCTCCAAAAGGATAAGGGAGTGACCTCATTTTAAGGTATCTACATCAATGCGCCAAACCCTAAACCCTAAATAAATCACTTGTCTAGTTCCTACCAACCTATGAGCAACGCTGAACTTTCCAACTTTGTCAACATATTGGACTTGCTAGGAAGGTGCTGTATTGATTCGATACTCTAGTTTACCATATTCACGATGGTAACTAAACGCCATGATTACTTTTATATATCCCTTTCTTTACCAATTTTTTAGAGATGTTAGTAGGTGAATTATTATAGTATTTTCGATCTATCCGACCATTAAAAATCCTATAGAATTTGATCCTATAGGGTTTTGAGTTGGATTTTAAAAATAGTTCTTAAACCTTATAGTGTTTCGCATCAGGTTTTGAGATTTTAAAAAAACCTAATGGAAAACCAAAATCTAGTTAAAAATAATGATATGATATTAATAATTTAGCATTAATTATAAATAATAAAACATAATAATTAATAAAAAAATATCTTATCTATTTTATATTTTATCTTTCGAGAAAACCTTAGCTTCACTCTTTCTCTCTCTTACATTTCCTATGACTCTCTTCTCTTGCTTTTACTCTCTCTCTCATAATTATTCTGCCACATTTCTCAATCACCATATATGTCTTTTTTATTGATCGTATATTAATTTAAAATAAAAAGAAATTGGTATAGTTTTGAATAATTATATACCATGTGTTTTATTATTGAAAACAATTCATATACTATTTGTTTTAATTTTTTGTGTACACATGTAAATCAATTTTTTTTAGTGTTAACAGGTTAGGTTTTTAACGGTTTCACAAAACCCCTATAGAAGCAGGTTCTAGAAATAGAGTCAAAACCCTGTAGGATAACCTATAGGGTTTTAGAAAGCTTTAAAAAATAGTGAGTTAGGTTTGGGTTTTGCAAAACCTGTTCCAAATCTACCTCAGTAGCATCCTTACTATTTTTATGTTGCAGTGATTCTATATCCTCGTCCAAGTATAATGCTATAAAAACTCATCAAGGAATTCCATTGCAACATAGGTAGATAAAACGTTGTTGTGGATGAAGTTGTTGCTTTTGATGATGAGGTGCATAATTTGCTCAATGTCTTGTACTATTTGCACAACGAAAGAATGTAGCAACCACTGTAAGCACCGTGATCCAGCAATTATATAACATGTTCGTACCCATCATCTTCTAGAAGAAGCAAACAAGTTGTGCAAACAAGTTGAGACAGTAAGAGCATTAGCAGCACTAGCTTAGAAGCTTACAATGAAGTATACCAAGTGTTAGAATTTGAGGAGATTAAAAAAAAAAAAAAGAGACAGAGAGAGAGAAAATTTAGATGCCCTCACTTGATGGTCCACTAAAGTGCACACCTTCTTTCATCACGTACAATCCATTTTTGTCCACTACTATGAATCAATATATGTTAAACGGTACCCATGTGAATATTCCTGTAGTGATATACTTAGTCCTTCTCAACTATTGTTCCATTTTTGCCCCTAAAACCGCAAATATGTTATTAGCAAAGAAAAAGTGCATTTGAATCGCACAAAGCTAAAGTTTTTGAAATATATAATTGAAAAGTTTTCCCAAGAAAAATTCCTTAAATTGTCGACATGGAATTTCATGTACCTCCATCATATGTATAGACTTAGTAAAAAATAAATAAATTTTAGGTTTACCTAATTGGAAAAAAGTGTTGTTTTCTATAATTTGAAGAAAGAAGACATAAGCAGTCTCTATGTTTAAAGGTTTCATACTATGGATTAAGGTGATATTAATTCAATAATATTACCACTGGTTTTTTATCGAAATAAATTAGGGTTTAAATCCCCTCCCTCAATTTGTAACGTAGTTGGAAAAAAAAAGTTCTATAATATGGACCTCTCTTGCATCATGTACCATTCATTTTCAACCATTAGTTGAATCAATAATTCTTTCGATCATCAATATATCTTGTATGCATACGATCAAGAATAGATTTCTTTTGCTTAATGAATCGCTAGAGGTTAATGTTATGGAGTAGAACAAAAAATACGAATGCATAAGCCAAAATTTTTATATATCTAAAATTCATTACAAAATGAAAAATTCAATATTTGCATAAAGACAAAAGGTGAGAGGCTTCAACAATTAGTTATTCATTCCATTATGGTTACATAGAGAGAGTGAAAGAGAGAGAGAGAGAGAATCAAGTGTAAGATACCATGTAAATCAAACTACATTCTTGAAACCAACATATAGCAACATATATATAACACAACACATGATGGACATTCTTAAACATATTGACACATATATGCAAACATAAAAGGCTACGATAGCAGTTCATAGCTAGTAATATACTAACTTATAGTAGCATCTATATGTAGACTGGGTCAATGTATAAAGAACGAAGAACATCTTTGGTTATGAGGTGGGGGTTGGTATAGTGATCCTCGCCCTTGTAGAAAAAGTTAGCAACACGCGAAAGATTCACCACTGGCATGAGAATGCACATGGGTAAGATAGTTGGTCGAAGACACTCCTCGTTAATGTCCTTCCATGCATTGGAAAGTTGCTTAGAAAGTGCCTCTTCAGCTTCAGCTTCAGTTACATTATACTCTTTCATGTAACATTCTACCGCTGACCATATATGTTCTCTTTTTTGTTCAAACTGTGATGAGGTCACAAGAAATAACTTAGTTTAATTAATATTCACTCATAATAACAAATTTTTTAGTGATTGATGTTTTCATGTTAAGTTGGATGAATTCATTTACTAAAGTTAACTAAGCAATTGCATTTATATGTGTGTCTAGGCTTCCATAATATTAGAAAGTTTATGTACTTTTCATTTTTTTATTAAAATTTCATTTCTTTTTCTTTATAAAAATGCATTTTTGCTTAAAAATATGATATTATATTCATCGATGTACATACCTTATGAGTTGCAATGTCGTTAGTCAGCCTGAGAGTAATAAGGGAGGCCTTTATTATTCTAGGCCTGGGATCACTTCTTGACCAATCCAAAATATCTTTTGTGACAATATCTCCCATTCCAACAAAAGCTATTGTCTCCATCATATCATATGCAGCTGTTACTAATGCCACAGACATGTACTCCTCAAAGGATGGAGTTTTTGTCCGTTGGAGCAATTTCGCTTCTTCCATGTATCCCCTTATGATCAAAGTTTGAACCTACAAGAGCCAATTATTTTTATATGATTGCTTTTATGTGATACATATAGATTAATAATAAAAATTTGATCATCATAAAAAGAGCAGGATATAGCTTACGCCTTCTTTTACGTAGTGGAGGCGATAGGATCTTCCTTGTTCAGACAATATCTTCCCAATGTAGTCATAGAGATCATAATAAGCCTTATAGAGTACTTGCATGTAATATGGCAACCTATCCTCCATGCCTCGCTCCCATCTATCATAAGAATATATGCGATAAGTATTCAAATTGTGGAACGTAAAAATACATAAACTAAGAGATGGGGTCTTCTCGATCCTCAACATATAATCATACATTATGATAAAATTTAGCGAGGATTTATTTCTTGGGAAATGTTTTTATATTTTTTTCTCTTTTTATTTAAAAAAAAATTGAGCATATGTAATATAATTGTTAAATATTATTATAACAATATTAAAAGGTTATGGTTATTAGTGATTTCAATGGTAGTTAATGATGGAAAGCGAATACTGCAGCTAATGGTTGATGGTAGTGCTTGACCATTGTAGTAAAAATGTCAACAAAAAATATAAAAAATGATTCTTTTTAAAAGAGAAAATTGTTTTTCTATTTCATTAATATTTTCTGCTAATTACCCCCATTAATGATCTGTCCAGGTTGTAACCTTACATTGTTACAGTTACAAGCCAGTAATATCTAGACCCTTGACACACTGCTATTATAATATTTTGGTTGCAAAGCTTTAATTGTAATATATACAAAAGTTGTCCAAGAAACATCTTTTGTGAAAAAAAATGCACCTTTTGTTATAAAAGAAATTTATAGAAAGTAATTACCTTTTTATTGCTTCTGTGAAGAGTTCAAGTTCATCAAAGATGCCATACGCATCATAAACATCATCGGTGACTGTAATCAGAGTTAGTATTTTAGATAACATAATCCTGCCAAAACTATATTGAGGCTCAAAGTAAGCTCCCCATATCCAAAAGTAACACTCCACGTGCCTATCTCTGACGAAAGGAAGATGTGTCTTGAAGTCCAATTCTTTCCACCATCTGATTAGGCATTTAAGAATTTAGTAAATTAAGGTTCCAAATAAATGCTCATATCAAATGAATCGATTCAATGAAAAGAAAACATGCAAATACCACCTTGCGATTTCACCAAGCTCCTTTTGGTGTAGTTTTTGCAGTAAGTTGAAATCTAATTTTGCCAATGTTAATAGGTTTTGATTATGGGAAGGATCTTGTTGGTAGATTTCAAAGTACCACATAGCCTCTACCCTTGGCAATCCCTTGCGGATAGGTTGCTTTAATGCATGCATGACTTGGGCTTTAAACAGAGGAGTGATTGTCAAATTATTTTCTAGTGATGCCTTCAGATGGGTTGAAGTGAAGGCAAGTGCATCTTCCAAAATTTCGTCCTCATGTATCATCATATGGCTTGCTTCATATAAGCTCAGTAATCCTTGAACATCATTGACAAGCGATTTTGCAAAACTCCCTTTCTCACCCTTAAACTTGTTAAAGATCTCTGCCCAAAATGTCATTTTAATTTAATTTAGTTGTACTACAATATCTTTGCTAATATACCAAAGGTAACTAAACAAAGAATGGCAAGTAAAAATGTCATCTAGTTAAAATATATTATATTATTCACAAACCAACCTTTTTAGGGTTTTTGGTATACAAACCCAAGAACCCTATCTAAGGGAAGTCAATAAGGAAAGAAGTAAGGTACTTTGCAACAATCTAGTCATTTTTATTTTCTTTTTCTCTTTCCTTCTACATGAGGCACATAATTACTTCAAGAATATCAAGGAACTTCATCACTTTTTAAGAAGCTTAGAGATGGAACGAAGGGAAGTCAAATAACCAACTTGGATGATTTATCTTAAGATTAAAATGCCTGCAACAAGAGAAATTAAGAACTCACCACTGGAAATTCTATAACCATCGTAACGTAACAATCGAAAAAGAAGAGCAATTGTGCATAGATCATCATCAATGTCAACACAATCATGCTCAAAATAAATCTTATGAATTTGTTCCAATGCCTTTCCGATTTCACTTTCAAATAGGTATTCAATTCCCAATCGCTGCACTTGATTGATCACATCAAGTGTCTGTAGAGGTTTATCTACATCAACAGTCATCATCTTTCTTACTTCTTCTTTGAGTTCGTTGATTTTCCTCTCACATTCGATGTTATGCTCACTCTGCAGAAGAAGAGAGGGATGAAGATATGGATAATGGCTCTAACTACTTTAAATACATAATAGTAAGGGGTCCAAAAGCATATTTTTGAAAAATTTGGAGTCTCGATACTTAATTTCAAAATAAAGGGCTAAGCCTCATGGAGTAAATATAAGAGAGTGTATTTACTATTTATATCTATTATATTAAAGAGAATCTTTTTTTTTTAACTACCTATCTACTATATTAAAGAGAATCCCTTTTTTTAACTACCTACAACTAATAATATAGTATCTTATAATTTTAATCATTTAATATATTTATATTTGATATTCAACTATATAGTTACCAGTTTCTATCACACTTATTTTTATGATTATTATTCTTTTATTTTTCAATTATTTTAATTATCCAACATTATTATTATTTGGAAAATTCATTAAACATTTTATTTGACCAGTATTTGTGAACATTTATTAGGACTTTTTCTTGGGAAATTCATTACAGTTTTGATTTTACTAACATTTATTATGAGTATTCTTTTATATTTTTGAGTCCAAACATTTTATTTATTTATTTAGTTTTGCACATAACGCAGGTACACTATCCTCTAGTATTAATTAATGTGCAATTTTTTTTTAATCATCATAAAATATCAAATCTTATATAACAAAAATTGACTATTATTATTGTTTGAAGAAACTGAAAAATATGACCCAAATTTTCACGTTTTTGTAATTTACAGACCTGCATTCCTTAAATGTAGGACCTATGTTATTATTATTATTATTATTATTATTATTATTATTATTATTATTATTATTATTATTATTATTATTATTATTCAACAATCGTGAATTATTAATTGAAAATGGTAGTGACATTGGTACATGTGTCTTTTCTAGTAAAAGCACAAATCACACATATATATATATATATATATTTATTTATTCAAAAATCATATATCAAAGGAAACAACACCAATTTTGTAATATGATTGGAAAGTAAATAGTATATTATTTTAGGAAAATTCAATATTTTATTTTTATGGACGTATGCATTAGAGTTTTGGTAAGGTAATGCTTAACGGAATATAGCACATGTGTCATTATTAGGCCTGTTAGTGGGATGGCCGAAGCCCACTTGCCTTTCTAATCCCATTACTTACATATGTGGTTAACTATTCATTTACTTAAAGAAAAAAAGCTATTTCATTCTCTCCTTATTCCTTATTAAGTCCATATTACGTCGTTTAGTTCAAATAAGTCTTTGTAATAACTATTCATATGTAACTCCTATTATTTGAAAATGTGTAATTGGGATTTTCCTTTTAAACTCATGAATTGCAATGCAACTGGTGTTTTTATTTTATTCTTTCAAAAGTACCCTCTTTAAAAATAGAAAATGAACAAGTTTTTTAATTTGACTTTTGTTTATTGTCTCTTTCATTCATCGATCTTTTTTCATCTTTCACTTTTCAAAGGTGGTTTTTTTTCATCAATCTTTCTCTCTCTAATATCTCTCTCTCTCTCTCCATCTTCTTACTCCATTTTCATGGAAGGTGATTTAAAATGATAAATTTAAATCAAACTTCATTTTTATACATCAAAAGTTTTGAAAAGCTTAAAATGACAATCAATCTCAATCGAAAGAGTTTCAACCCTTCTCTCTCTAAACTCACCCATTTTTGTATCTAGATTTACATGAGTTACAGAGAAAATCGATTCATGGTTTTTCTATAAAATTATTTCTAATTAATTATACTTTCTTAAAAATTCCATCTTGTTTTGATTTGTTTACAAATGCCTAAGATTTAAGGTGTTTTTTTTCCCTTTTCTTTACAAAAAAAAAAAACAATAAATTGATTGAGATGATGACCATGATGAAACATCATTGGTGATAATGTACTCTTCCCTCTTCTAACATAATTCTAAGTTAGATTGTTTTTTTAATAAACAATTTTGGGTTTACTTTTCTCTTTTCTAACATAATTCTAGGTTTGATTTTTTTAAATGAACAATTATGGGTATACTTTTCCCTCTTCTAACATAATTCTAGGTTTGATTTTTTTTTTTTTTAAATAAACAACTCTATCTATGTTTTGACAAGCAAGTCTTCGATGGTATACACCTTTCCCCTTTCAAGCATAATTTTGGGTTTTTTTTTCTTTTTAATAAACAATTATGAGGTTTGATTTTTTTTTTCTAAAATAAACAATTCTTGGTTTTTATTTTTTAATAAATAGCTCTTTGATGACATATACAAAAGTTAATCCTCACACCATAGGAAACTTATTTATTATTAAGGTTGTTTGTGTCTTTTTATAGCCTATGCTAATGTAAATTAAATAAATTAATACTAATTCAATAGTATTCAACTAAACAAAGTAATACATATTCCATTTCTATTATGACTCTATTCCATTCCTTATGAATTGTGATCCATTACGATATTATTCTATTCAGCGAAGTGAACATGCTGTAAAAATATCCAAACAATATTTGGATGAGATTAAATCCACAGTCACTTCCATTCTTTCTCTATTGTGTCAAGTATAACTCTACCACCCCACTCTTTCTCTCTCTCTCTCTCATTCTTTACTTTGTATCTTTTGTTCTTCAATGATAGAACTAGGGCTTTCAAGTCTTACATATCTTTCTTAAACCAATGAAAATAAATGTTATATTCATGATCTTTAGCTTTTGATCTTTCTTTGGATAGTAGTTTGAAACTATTTGGTGGAGGAGAACATAGAAATAGAAGGACAAGATGATGATTATGAAATGAATGAAGCCCTAACTTCAAGTGTTAGAGAAACTCCTTACATGTTTAGTGTGACTATTGTTGATTCCTTTTTCTTTTGTTTTTTTCCATCTTTTATGCCTTTTATGTTGTATCCTTACTAGTAACTACTTTAGTTAACTAGATCTATTGTGATACTTCGTATACATGGTCTACTTAACTTTTTATATGCCTAAGTCTCTAGATTTATTGTGATATATATGTTTAAGTCTATTTCTATTCGATATGTATATCGATGAATGAATACATGTACCCTCTTTATTGCTACACAAAATCTTCCAATCTCATGGGAAACTTCTTCTGCCTCTAAGATCTTTTGATATTATTGGTTTTGGTCATAACAATGATGCATTCAAGAAAGAATAAATAAATACATGCAGATGTAAAAGCGTTGAAACATATTATGTTTTTTACTGTGCACAAGTATTTGGAATGAAAAATGTTGTTATAGTAACCAACTAAAAGAACTGGAAAATTTGTGGCATACCAGCGAATCATCATCAGCATACTTGCAAAAATAATCTCCCCAGACGCCAGGAGGAAAATCAGCCAATTGCCTCTCGGCAATGTCGATGCTAGCACTGCTGCCTTGAATTGAACCAACTTGAGTAGACATATCTTTTTGGACGACGTTGGAGTTCTATGCTTAATGTCTATGTGATAAGTGTGGTGATTTTCCTCTTGGTGCTTGCTACCTTATATAGGCAACACAGGGAGCCTCTATTATACATTGTCTACGTGAAAAATCATGTGAAATCATTCAACTTAGGTTGCCGACTCAAATATAGATCGTCCATTTGCTCTTTCTTTGTCGCCTTGTCATCATTATGTAACTCCATTTGTTTTATGGAAAAAATCATTTTAATGGAAAATGCTTTTCCTTAGAAACAATTTCTAAAATTTAATATTCTTATATGTATTCGATTGTTACTATAAAAACAAGTAAGTGATGTTGATGAATCCTTAATGTGTATGCTAAAATGGAAAATAAATTTAGACTACTTAATAATATTTATTTGTTATGAGAAATTAAAAAAAATAAATATAAAACTAATGGTGATATTTTAAAAGTTGGCCCATGTGTTGGATGGATTGGAAGATGTAGAAAAATGAAACTTCTTTTAAGATTTTTACAATTATTGATAAGAAGCCTTTGTATGATAATAACCCATGATTTCCTATCGAATTGAATTAATTTGGTAGATGTATTGGAAGATGTAGAGAAAAGGAAACTTTTTTTTAAAATTTTACAATTATTCATAACAAGATCTCTATGAAACCATAGTTATTAAAATTGTAATTATATCGATACAATTTTATAAGTTTATAATTTTGGAAAACTTTCGAATTAGGTCGTATACAATTTTTTTTTATATAAAAACTTATATTTTTAACCAAGTTTTTATATAAACTCAATAAAAATTTATATTTTTTCCTAAGTTAATTGATTTTATAAATTTAAGTTAAATCGACTAAAAAATTAAAATATACAATTAAACATTTACAAGTCATTAAGCATTGCACCATCTTTCCTATTCTTTTTTATTTTTTTATTTTTATCTTTATCTCTCTCTTAGTTCTTTATTATATATTCATAGCTTTTATCCGGGCTCTAGCTTCAATAGCAAAAATTATTATAGGAAAAATTATATAATATAGTTTATACATTGAAATCAATTAAAATATTAAGTTCTTTTTAGTTCAATGTTTTTTTTCAAAAAAAGTAATGAAAAAAGTTTAGTTTTAATTTTATTTATTATTCTTTCATAAATGTTTAATTATATATTGTTAAAAAAAATTATAAAAGATTAACTTAATTTACTTTCCATCATTATGACACGAATGACGAGACACCTTCAATAAAATGCATGGCTATAAGCATTTAAGTGGTCACCATCCACATTTCGAAGAGAGAGGGATAGCCGCTTTCTATGCTTTAAGGTCTCCAAATACGAGACGTTTTACTAATCACATATTTCATGTTTCCAAAGGCAATCAAACTAGAATCCGGATCGAAGCAGCACCTGGGGCAGACATTTCGTGTCCGAAAATGATATATGTTTCGAAGAATCTATATCTTGGAAAAATGTTTCTTGCAGTTGTGTGTTGTGGTCGTTCCCCAGGACAAATGCCAACATTTTTATAGGCATAGCTTTTCATTTGCCAATGGTAATATGACGGCTTTTGCTATTCACTGACATGCGCAAATCGTGGCTCATTTATTGTTCGAGATGACTGCTTCTGGCAAGTAGATATCCATTTCATACTAGATATCGGATTAATGCCCAGGGGAAGAGAAAAATGGTGGATAGGTTAAAGAGCCATTATCCTACACTCAGTGCTTGTAATACTTGATTCAAAAATTTGATAATGGAATCTATCCTCTAACTATGGAACTATTTTAAAATCTGTCCTTAGTAAAATCTACTGGTTCTAAAATTCCCTATTGAACTTGTTAAACATTTTTCTTTACACATTTTTTTGTTTTTTCACTACTTTCATTATAATCTATTCATACCCCAAGTCACGAAAATTGAGTTGCAAGTCAATATATATTACTTTTAAATATAATATACAACGAGTGCAAAGATAATAGACTTCATTAAAAGGCACAAAACAACTACCAAACATAATCTGCATCAACCAAGTACCTACATAAGTTAGAGACATGATGATAAAGACTTAATTGTTTGTTTATAGTTACTAATTTACAATCATATAATAGGTTGCTAACTTGGTTTAGATTTGTATGTACTTATTAAATTTAATTATATTTATTAATGATATTTTACATATGGGGATATCAATTGTCTATACAAAATGAAAAAAATTAATTATATGATGTGCTAATCATATATTGAAGTTAGTAGTAAAAGTTAAGCTAAATGCTTGAGACATGACCGATCACGTTTGTGAGACTTGGTACACATTAAACATTACTTCATGTTTCTAAATGCAAACAAGACTAGAACCTGAATCATTGCAGGAGTCAAAGTCATGAGCATAACGTCCTACCTTTTGATTGTTCTACAAGGATAAGGGAGTGACCTCATTTTAAGGTATCTACATCAATGCTCCAAACCCGAAACCTAAATAAACCACTCGTCTAGTTCCTACTACCCCATGAGCAACGTGAACTTTCCAACTTTGTCAACATATTGGACTTTCTAGGAAGGTGTTGTAGTGATTCGATACTTTAGTTTACCATATTTACGATGGTAACCAAACTCTATGATTACTTTTATATATCCCTTTCTTTACCTATTTTTATGTTGCAATGATCCTAGATCCCTAGTTCAAGTGTAATGCTATAAAACTCATCGAGGAATTGCATTGCAACATAGGCATATAAAACGTTGTTGTGGATGAAGTTGTTTTTTATGATGAGGCGCATAATTTACTCAATGTCGTGTAGCATTTTCACAACGAAAGAATTCGGCAACCATTGTAAGCACCATGGCCAGCAATTATTTAACATATTTGTACCCCTCATCTTCTAGAAGAAGCAAATAACTTGTGCAAAGAAGCTGAGACGGTAAGAGCACTAATAGTGCTAGAGTGCTAGCTTAGAAGCTTATAATGAACTATTGATATACTAAGTGTTAGAATTCGAGGAGATAAAAAAAAGGGAGAAAATTTGGATGGTCCGCTAAAGTGCACACGTTGCTGGTACATTGCCTAATAATACGAGACGTTTTACCGACCACACACACATATATATATATATATATATATATATATATCGTTCTATCCATCAAGTACTTTTTCCTAGTTACACCGCAAGCTTCATGAACTGACCTGTAAGATGTTTGGGGTTAAAAAATTACTTTGCTAATACAACAGTACAATAGTAACGCCTAAAAAATATTATGATATGAGTGACGAGCCTCATTCGATGAAATGCAAGACCACCAGAATTTAAGTGGTCACTTTCTACTTTGCGAAGAGAGAAGGATATGAGACCCTCTCTTTCATCATGTACAATCCAGTTTCGTCCGCTGCTATCAAATCAATATATCTTAAATGGTACACATGTGAATCTTCTTGTAGTCATATACATGATCCTTCTTAACTATATTTCCATTTTATTCCCTAAAACCACAAATATGTTACTAGCAAAAAAAAAGTGCACTTGAATCGCACAAAGCTAAAGTTTTTAGAAATATATAATTGAAATTTTTTCACAAGAAAAATTCCTTAAAAGTGCCGATATGGAATTTCATGTACCTCCATCATATGCTTAGGCTTAGTAAGAAATAAATAAATTTTAGGTTTACCCAATAAAAAAAAGTGCTACAATTGTTTTCTACGATTTGAAGAAAGAAGACATAATCACTCTCTATGTTTAAAGGTTTCATATATAGGTTAAGATGATAATAATTCAATAGTATTACCACTAGTTTTTTATTAAGATAGATGCAGATTTAAATCTCTTTCCTCAACCTATAACTACATGGTTAAAAAAAAAAGTTTTATAATATGAACCCTCTCTTGCATCATATATGATGCATTTTCAACCACCAGTTAAGTCAATAATTCTTTTAATCATCAATATATCTTGTATGCATTCGACCAAAATAGATTTCTTTTGCCTAATGAATCCCTAAAGGTTAATGTTTATGGACTAGAACAAAAAATACAAAGGCATAAGCCAAAAATTTTATATATCTAAAACTCGTTACAAAATGATTAATCAATATTTACAGAAAGATAAAAGGTGAGAGGCATCAACAATCAATTATTAATTCCATCGTGGTTGCATAGAGAGATAGTGAGAGAGAATCAAGTGTAGGACACCAAACTCTCTAGATCATATTTAAGCACAACATGTAAATCAAACTACATTCTTGAAACATGCGGTTCAACATACAGCGACATATATATAACACAATACATGATGGACATTCTTAAACATACTAACACGAATATGGAAACATAAAAGACCATGATAGTGGTTTGTAGCTAGTAATATGCTGACTTATAGTAGCATCTATATGTAGATTGGGTCAATGTATAAAGAACGAATAATATCTTTGGTCATGAGGTGGGGGTTGGTACAGTGATCCTTACCCTTATAGAAAAAAGTTAGCAACACGTGAAAGATTTACCAATGGCATGAGAATGCACATAGGATAGATTGTTTCTCGAAGACACTCCTTGTTAATGTCCTTCCATGCATTGGAAACTGCTTCTTCAGCTTCAGCTTTAGTTACATTATACTCTTTCATGTAACATTCTACCGCCGACGATATGTATTATCTTTTTTGTTCAAACTATGATGAGGTCACAAGCAATAACTTAGCCTAATTTGTTCTTACTCATAATAACAAATCTTTTAGTGACTAATGTTTTCATGTTAAGTTGCATGAATTCATTTACTAAATTTGACTAAGTAATTGCATTTACATGTGTCTCTAAGCTTCCATAATATTAGAAAGGTTATGTACTTTTCATTTTTTTTATTAAAATTTCATTTTTCCTTTAAGAAACTGCATTTTCCCTCAAAAATATGATATTATATTCAAGGAGAGAAGAAGATCGATGTACGTATGTTATGAGTTACGATATTGTTAGTTAGCTTGAGAATCATAAGAGAGGCCTTTATTAGTATAAGCCTGGGATCACTTCTTAACCAATCCAAAACAACAAAAGAATGCAACAACCACTATAACCATCGTGATCCAGCAATTATTTAACATGTTTGTACCCCTCGTCTTCTAGAAGAAGCAAATAACTTGTACAAAGAAGCTGAGACGGTAAGAGCACTAATATTGCTAGCTTAAAAGCTTATAATGAACTATTGGTATACTAAGTGTTAGAATTCAAGGAGATTAAAAAAAAAAGAAAAAGAAAAAGGAGAAAATTTGGATGTCCTTACTTGATGGTCTGCTAAAGTGCACATGTTGCTGGTACATTGTTTAGTGGTACGAGACAGTTTACCGACCACATACATATACACACATAGCATGTATCATCCTATCCATTAAGTACTTTTTTCTAGTTACACCGTAAGTTTCATAAACTGATTTGTGAGATGCTTAGGGTTAAAAAGTTGCCTAGCTAATACAACAGCATAACAGTAAAAAAGATTATGTTATGAATGATGACGCACCATCTATGAAATGCCAGACCACAAGCGTTTAAGTGGTCACTTTCTACTTTGTGAAAAGAGAAGGATATATAGTCACTTCCTACGCTTTAAGGTCTTAAAATATGAGACCCTCTTTCATCATATACGATCCATTTTCATCCACTGCTATCAACTCAATATATTTTGAACAGTACACATGTGAATCTTCTTGTAGTCATATATAAGATCCTTCTTAACTATTTTTCCTTTTTTTTTTTCCCTAAAACCATAAATATGTTATTAGCAAAAAAAAAGTGAATTTGAATCACACAAAGCTAAAGCTTTTAGAAATACGTAATTGAAAAGTTTTCACATGAAAAATTCCTTAAAGTGCCAATATAGATTTTCAAGTACCTCCTATGCTTAGACATAGTAAAAAATAAATAAATAAATAAATTTTAGGTTTACTAAATTGGGAAAAAGTACAACCATGGTTTTCTACAATCCAAAGAAAAAGAAGACATAGTTACTCTCTAGGTTTAAAGGCTTCATACTATAGGTTAAGATTATTATAATTCAATGGTACTATCACTGGTCTCTCATCCAAATAGATGCGAGTTCAAATCTCTTCCCTTAATTTGTAACATAGTTGGAAAAAAAAAAGGTTTTATAATATGGACCCTCTCTTGCATCATGTACAATGCATTTTCAACGGCTAATTGAATCAATAATTTTTTAATCATCAATATATCTTGTATACATAGAACCAAGAGTAGATTTCTTTTGCTAGGTGAATCCCTAGAGGTTAATGTTTATGGAGTAGAGCAAAAAATACAAATTCATGAGCCAAAATTTTTATATATCTAAAACTCATTACAAAATGATTAATTCCATATTTGTAGAAAAGATAAAAGGTGAGAGGCTACAACAATAGTTATTCATTACATCATGGTTGCGCAAAGAGAGAGAATTAAGTGTATGATACCAAACTCTTTAAATCATTTTTAAGCACAACATGTAAATCAACTATGTAGACTAGGTCAATGTATATATGTCACACAATACATGATGGACGTTCTTAAACATACTGACACGTAGATGGAAACATAAAAGACCACGACAACAATTCATAGCTACTAATATATATGCTCACTTATAGTAGCATCTATATGTGGACTAGGGCAATGTATAAAGAACAAATAACATCTTTGATCGTCAGGTAGGAGTTGTTATAGCGATCTTTACCCTTGTGGGAAAAGTTAGCAATGAGCCAAAGATTCACCATTAGCATGAGAATGCACATGGGGTAGATAGTTGGGTAGAGACACTCCTCGTTAATGGCCTTCCATGCATTAGAAAGTTGCTTAGAAAGTGCTTCGTTAGCTTCAACATTAATTACATTATACTCTTTCATGTAAAATTCTACAACCAGCGATATGTGTTCTCTTGTCTTTTCAAACTGTGATGAGGTCACAAGCAATAACTCAACTTAATTAATTTTCACTCATAATAACAAATCTTTTTGTGATTGATGTTTTCATGTTAAGTTGCATAAATTCATTTACTGAAGTTAACCAAGGAATTACATTTACAAGTGTGTCTAGGCTTCCATAATATTAGAAAGTTTATGTACTTTTCATTTTTTTAATTAAAATTTCCTTTTTCCTTTGTAAAAATGCATTTTCCCTTGAAAAAATGATAATATATTCAAGGAGACAAGATGATTGATGTACATACCTTATGAGTTGCAATATTATCAGTCAGCCTAAGAATTATGAGAGAGGTCTTTATTATTCTAGGCCTGGGATCACTTCTTGACCAATCCAAAACATCTTTTGTGACAATATCTCCCATTCCAATGAAAGCTATTGCCTCCATCATATCATATGTAGCTGTTACTAATGCCACAAACATGTACTCCTTGAAGGATGGAGTTTTTGTTCGTTAGAGCAATTTCGCTTCTTCCATATATCCCCTTATGATCATAGTTTGAACCTACAAGAGCCAATTATTATTATATGATTTCTTTTATGTGATACATATAAATTAATAGTACAAATTTGATTTTGATAAAAAGAGCAGGATATAGCTTACGCCTTCTTTTATGTAGTGGAGGTGATGGGATCTTCCTTGTTCTGACGATATCTTCCCAACGTTGTCATAGAGGTCATAATGCGCATTATAGAGTACTTGCATGTAATAGCAACCTATGCTCTACTCCATGCCCCCAATTATCATAAATAAGGGTGTAAATAAATCAAATCGATTCATAAGATACTTAAGTTCAACTTAAGTTTTATTCAAATTGGATTCGATAATAATCAAATTAAGCTCAAACTACTCGAGTAGTAAATTGAGTCGACCTTGAACTTTAAGATACTAAGCTCACTAGGGTCACTAAGCAATCAAGCTCCTTCGAGCTTAGTATAATTTATAATATATTTAAATATAAATGAATATGATATTGATTAGGGAAAATTGAAAAAAAAAAGTTTGAGTTTATTCAAACTAGTCGAGTAAAGCTTAAACTTGCCATGTATTTTTTCAACTCGAGCTTAAGTCCAATATCGTTTGGTTCGAGTCAATTTGATTAGACCTTTTTTATCCTCAAAACATAATCATTCAAGATAATGAAATTTAGCAAGTCTTTATTTCATAGGAAACGTTTATCAGATTTTTCCTCTCTTTTTTTAATAAAAAATTTAACATATGTAATAAAATTGTTAAATATTATTATAACAATATTAAAATGTTATGGTTATTAGTGACTTTCAATGGTAGTCAATGATGAAAAGCAAAGACTGCGGCGAATGGCTGGTCGTAGTGCTTGACCATCGCGGTAAATGTCGATGAAAAATATGAAAAATGATTCTTTTCAAAAGAGAAAATCGCTTTTCTATTTCATTAATATTTTTTTCTGATTGCTAATTACCACCATTAATCGCCTGCCCAGGTTGTAAACTTCTATTGTTATCTTTACAAGCCAATAATATCTATGACACTTGAGAGTCTGCTATTATAATATTTTGGTTGCAAAGCTTTAATTGTAATATATACGAAAGTCATCCGAGAAACATCTTTTGTGAAACAAGCATGCACCTTTTGTTATAAAAGAAATTTATAGAAAGTAATTACCTTTTTATCTCTTCTGTAAAGTGTTCAAGTTCATCAAAAGTTCCATATGCATCATAAACATCATCGGTGACTGAAAGTAGGGTTAGTATTTTAGATAGCATAATCTTGCCAAAACTATATTGTTGCTCAAAGTAAGCTCTCCATATCTAGAAGGAACACTCCACGTGCCTATCTCTGACGAAAGGAAGACGTGTCTTCCAATTCTTTCCACCATCTAATTAGGCATTTGAGATTTTAGTAATGTGAGGTTCCAAATAAACATTCATGTCAAATGAATCAATTAAAAGAAAAAGAAACATACAAATACCACCTTGCGATTTCACCAAGCTCCTTTTGGTGTAGTTTTTGCAGTAAGTTGAAATCTAATTTTGCCAATGTTAATAGGTTTTGATTATGGGAAGGATCTTGTTGTTAGAGTTCAAAGTACTACATAGCCTCTACCTTTGGAACTCCCTTGCAGATAGGGTGCATTAATGCATGCATGACTTAGGCTTTAAGAACAGGAGTGATTGTCAAATTATTTTCTAATGATGCTTTGATATGTGTTGAACTAAAGGCAAGTACATCTTCCAAAATTTCGTCCCCATGTATCATCATATGGCTTTCTTCATATAAGCTCAGTAGTCCTTAAACATCATTGACAACTGATTCTACAAAACTCCCTTTGTCATCCTTAAACTTATTAAAAATCTCTACCCAAAATATCATTTTAGTTTATATCAGCATTTGAAATGATATTTAGGATAACCAAACCTAGATATGGGGTTTTTGAGAAAACTTATCCGATTGAGCATAAACCTTATGACTACGTTAAAAAGGTTAGTCAAAGTAACCTGATGAAGTTAGATTTTAAAAATAATAATCAAAAAATCCTAATTTTACCATTAGAAATATGATTATTTAATATAGGGTAAAAATTATCAAAACTCCTAAAATCGAGATCAAAATGGGACGAGAACTTAAAGATAAGTTAATTAAGCTGTAAAAGGAAATAATATAGTATAATATACTATATGATATATATGTATTTTTATAAGTATGACCGGTATAAATAATAACTAAATCCATAAATTAACTCGAAAATTATATATAATATGCAATAAACTCATAAAAATAAGTAAAAAAATATATCTTAAAAATAAGAGATATGCTTGAAATTTAATAATATGTGTATAATTACGCACTGTGTAATATATATATATATATATATAGGATATATATAGACACGTATGTAAGTAAATAAAATAAATATCAACACAATATATATAAATTATTAATATTTAACTTAAATATCAACTAAAACTTATCCAATTGCAATCAAAGCTTAGGAAAATTTTGAAAACTCACCATGGCATGTTAAGGAGATTTGAAAATTGTTGAATCGAAGGGGAATGGTAGAGAATTAGGCACCTCATGCTTAAGGAATTAGGAGTAAAAGTGAAGAAGAAAATAAGAAAAAAAAAAGAAGGAAAATTCCAAACAGGCCAATTCTTTATAACAAGGCTTCCTAACATTAATTACATCTTTAGGAACTCGGATCACACAAAAGAAAAATGTAGAAAAAAAATCAAAGAAAAATAAAAAGAAATTGATAAAAACAAAGCAAAGAACGAGTTAAGGTAGTTTTGTAACCAAACCTTAACCTACTGTAAAGCTCTTTTACCACCACAGAACACCCCCAGCATTTGGCCCTTCCAACAACCAACTACCATCCTACGGTCACCAATGCACTTACGAACAAGTCAATTAAATTTTTGCCCTATTTTTAATTAAATTTTAAAAATTATTAAATTTACCTTGAAAACTACAAAAAAAAATTATATTTAGGTTATTTTAGATATGCTTTGGTGTGATATTTTTATTTTTTTAAATTTAAAATATTCTATACACTTACTTTAAAAAGTCACTATTCATCCAAATTTTAACTTTCAAAATAAATATATCAAATTATGTAGTTTCTAGCTCAAAATTTTTGTATAGAATACATTTGATATATATTTGATTACTATATAGCCAGATTTTTAATTTAATTATTTTTTGTATTTAATGTAATTTTTAACCGTAAAAATAACTAAAATTAAAATGAAAATGTGAAATAAATGAGTTTTTTTTTATTTAATTGATGGAAATGACATATACTAACTTCTGGTGATTTATAATGATATTAGGATATATTGGAAATAATTTTGTATGAAAAGAATAATATTTGGGTAATTAAATACATTTTATAGATAAAATTGTAATTTTGAGTATATAAGCAATAAACCAATAATATAAAACCAGGTGACGACCGAATTTCCATATTTTTTAGGAGTCTATAGAAATTTTTTGGGAATTATTTGGTGACCTGAGCTATTTATTATGAATTTATATAGTAAAATAGCTTAAATTACGATCAAGGACTCATTTGTACTGATAATAGGCTAAAATGTGATAAATAATGAAATAAAAAATACATATATAATGCTCCTTAAATTTGATAAAAAAATGAAATTTAATATATTTAATGATAGTTTTATGACCAAGGTTTATCATATATATATATATATATATATATATATTAGGGTTAGATGATACTTATACAATTAAGTTATATTGGAAAATTATATAAAATATAGTTTAATTACATAAAATAAGAATAATGCAATAATATTCATTATAAGCACGTATAGGTATATTAGAAACTTGAACTACTCTTTAAAAGTTATCTCTTCAAAAAGAACCTGTAATACATATCGTTAAGTATGTACGAACCTAATAACACTACTTTTACTAAAATCTAATAACCTTAGATAATATAACTTATATTTCTATAATATTATAATATTACAAGAATTTATATACTATTATAATCTTACCATAATTAAAACGTAATTTAACTAATTATAAATACGTTTCGATATAATCCCAAATGAAAAAGAGACCGATAGTCAAATTCCATAGGAGCTCCCTAAAAACAATAAAGGGTTAGCTAAACCAAAAATGAATACCAATATAGATAACCTTAACAATAAATTCAAAACCTTAAAATGAATACTATATCCCTTAAATGAAAATTCAAATACTAAAATCCTAATTGGAACCCTAATACATGTAAACCTTTAAAATGACTGTATAACCCTAATCTAAAGTAGAAAACCCTAATCCAACTGTTGTACTCTAACTAAATAGAAAAACTATTCATTAATTGGAGACTATTCGCTTTATTGCCCTAAAACCCTATTTTACTCTCCAAAACCTACTTAAACAACAATAATTATCTCAATTTCTCAAAATAATTAGATAAGATGCCCCATTGGGCTCAAACAACTTAATTTGACACATTAAGCCCTAAAATAAACCTAATTTGTGTTAAGTATACAAGTAATTAAGATTAAGAAGCTTAATTATACGTTAATTCATTAATCGGGTTTCACTTCATAATTAACTATAATGCAAGAATGATTAACAATATAAAGCCAAAGGAATTATAAGAAAATATTTCCTTAATAATGCCAACCTTATACTTAGGGAGACAATATAAACCCCATAAATTGTTGGATCCGAACTCTAAGTCTAATATAAGAGTTAATAAGTGATCCTTAGAACCGTTCGATATGTAATAATAAGATCAATAAATTAAATGATTTTACTCTAAATCATAAGTCACAAACCCGAAATAATAAGTTAAAAAACCCTAAAGAAAGTAAAACTCAAAAACATTAATCGTATGTGTAAAACCCTAATATATGAGAAACCTTAAAATGATTAGAAAATATCAATAGACTAAGTAAAATCATAATTGGAAGTCTAAAATCCTAATTCAACTAATAAACCTTAAGTATAGCCTTAAACTATTCACTAATTGCAAATATTTTCTCCAATCGTTAGGAAATCCTAAATTGCCAACCTCGTACGTAGTTCGAAAACCTTAATTGATCCTGAATAATAAAGGACTCTAACAAATGAATTAATATAGGTAAATAAACTTAATTAAAGTGAAAATATTGCAAGACCTTATTTATACTCTAATTAGGCCTAAATTGCTTAATTAAGTACAATCACGATTAATTAGCTTAATTACCCTTTAATCCATCTACCAACTCTCATTACACTTTAATTAATATCAAGTTAAACTCAATAAGGAACAAGGGACAAAAGATTAATTAGAAATTAAAAGACACTTATCCTTTATGGGATAAAATCCTCCTTCTTAAAACAAAATCTTGTCCCATTTGGCAAAAAGAAAAAAAAGGTACAATAGCACTAAGAGAGGACTATGTACCTTTATCTTAAGATAGTCACCTCTTGTCCCCCTTAATCTTCCTTCAATATTTGCCATTTCACCCCTCTAAAACTCTCATTTGACACGATTCTTCACATAGAGAAAAAACTAGGAAATATTCTCAAGAAACCCAAACAAAAACCAAAGAAAAAAGGGAAGAAAACAAAAGGAGCTGTCGGACCCTACCCACACCACACCCCCCACCTTACTACCCCCCGCACACCTCATAAACACATCTTATTCTTGTCGAAAAACACTTGCTCTTAAAGGAGTAAGTTTCGACTTCGTTTTTTAGTGGAAAATTGGAACTCATACAGGTCAACCTAAGGTAAAACTTATCAACTTAACTTTTTTGTTCACATAAGTTATACCTATGATATTTTAAGAGTTTAGGATTAGAAATACTAGATGAACACATTATAATCTTGTGCATGTCATTTTAGAGTTATATAATCACACATTAATTCATGTACTTAGCTAGTTTGTTACTTATATTCTAGAAGTGTAAGAGATAGTTTTATATAGCTAACTTGAAAAGATGTTGATAAAACTCCATGAACCCTAAATACTATCCATGCTACCCCCTCCATAATATGTACCCCTCTTTTTTTCACCATATTATGTGATATTATTAGCTTAAAACAAGAAAAAATGTGATTAAAATAAGGAAACACACTAAAATAAGTGTTGGGTAAAATAAGTTGAAGAGAGGCCTAAGAAAAAAAAAAAAAGCCTACTTGGCCGCCACTTTTATGAAAGTTTCAAATCTATAAATTTTTATTTATTATCTTAATAACATTATTATTTAATGTTAAGTATGATTTATGATATAATTAACCAAGTTAAGTAGAGTAATAATGAATTAATGGCCTAAACTAGTTAAGTTGCTGATTAAAGCCTTAGGAATAATGTTAGAAACCCTACTAATGAAATGAATAAGATCTAAAACACTTAATGAAATAGGTTATTTAGTGGACCCATTAGGATTTTTGGCCCATTAGAATAGGTTAGAATCAAGTTTAAGGTCCTAGAATATAAATTAAGCTTAACCAAACTTAGTTAATTATTAAAGCCTTAAAAATATGATTAGGAGCCCAATATATGAAAGAACTAGATCTGAATCATATGGACTTATCTTAAGGCTGTTATTGGGCTTAAACCTAAAATAATAAGTAGAGTTAGACTTAAGACACTAAAATGCAAGATAAGCCTAAAAGCTCTTAAAAGAACCAAGAATAAAGCCCAATAACTTAGTAACCAGATCTAATCCCTAAATTAAAAGGCTCATAAAATAAAATATAAAAGGCTCATTAAGTCCCAATACCCATTAAATCCATCCCTTCTAGGCCCCTTAACAAGCTAACGCATTAAACTAGTAAGAATGGCCCATTTAAGCCCACAAGAGCAATACCAATGACAAGTTGAAAACTTAAAGTGTTGGTTAGAAAAGTCCACTTAAAATATTTAAAAGGAAGCCTAAAATATTAAGTTCAAGGTCTAAGATCAAAAGTTAAGTCTAAAGCCTAAACCCTAAAGTGATCAAACTTACCTTTTAGGCCCACGAGCTTGTAAGGCCCAAACCAAAACCTTTCTAATCCAAAAGCCCAAAAATAACCTCACCAAATACAAGAACACTCAAAAATGATGAAAATCGACTATAAGAACATGAAATTATGACTTAAAATAAGAAAGTTATGACCAAAATACGAAATAAACAGAAATAGGGAAATTATAGCGAGATTAGTGAATAGATTACGTTTAATACGAGTCTTACTTACTTTAGTTACCTTACTCAGGTGATTTAGGATACAAAATTCAAGACTACTGAGGACGATTAGGAATATTTGACTTCAAGGTTGATTGAGTATATCACCCCCCATTTTACTTTGTTTTGTACTTATAACTAGTGCATTATCTAATTATATATGATAATTAAACTTAATGCATATTAGGGTATATGGGAACTTGTGTTTACCTGTTCTAGTTGAACTATGCTTGCAAAATATCTTAAGATATTTCAAACATGCTTGTTTGTTGCATTAGAAGTAAGGCATTGTAGTGTTTGGAATACACTTGCTTGACCACCCTATGAATCCGGAATTAGTCAATATTTGGCCTCTAATTAAACTAGACATGCATTACGTCTTATAACATGAGTTAAAGGGCATCAACATTATACACTAGAGCAAGAGATCATGCTTGGATAGACCCATATTGATATTATGTATTGTGATTGTTTATCGTATGATGTATTTTGTACGACATGTTCTTGCCTCAACCTTTGGGAACTATTCAGCTTTGGAGAGTGTCGCCTTTTACTTGAAGCCGAGCTGTGTCTACTACTAAGGGTGATTATATTATTAAGAGATCTAGTATTGGACGTGAATACCTAAGTCCTCACGTGCCTAAATACTTTCTAACCCAGGCAACAGTAGGGGTGAAAACCATACTGTATATAGTTACTGGTTGATTGTATATACCGTTTGCATTGGATATGTTTTGTTTATGCATTCATATGTTTTATTAATAACTTGCTTATTATTGTTTGATGGTAAGGTAGGAAGGTTACTTACTAAGCTGACTATAGTACAAAGTGCTCCATCGGGCCGATAAAGTAGAATATAAGTTTAGGAAAGTAAGTAGTATAGTCGAATTAAACTTTTAAGATATTTATTAACTTTATGATTGTTAAGCTATAGATACCCTTTCTTATTATTTGATAGGTAATTTCGACTCTCTACAATTTTGGTGACTATAGATTGTTGGATTACTTGTAGATATATATATATATATAGTTAAGTAGGTGTATGTAAAATGAATAGGCACTCTTAAAAACTTAATAGTTAGAGCCTTACAACCTCTAGCTTACAAGGTAGTCTTTATATCATAGGTATATGTGTAATATGAAGATTTTAGGAAAAATTACCAAACCCCCTTCTAATGCATTACACAAGCCCTAGTTTGATCTAATTTGAGTCTTGATAAAACTCCTCAATTCAGGTTGAAGCAAATGGAAGCAATTGATTGCATTGGATTTCATCATAATTAAAAAAACCATGTTTGTGATTGCATGGAACTCTTCTGACTACATCCTACTTATTGAGCTAGTTGTGCTCATATCCCCATAAACTTTTTTGCAGGTGATGAGTTAAGGTCGAGATGTTTAGATTCCATCACCCCCTAGGTTAGTATGTTGTTGGCTGGAAAAGTGAGGAAAGAAATAATCCACTAAATCTAGGCTTTTGATTTTTCTTTTAAGTATTGAGTAAACTAATGGGGAATTCTTTAGGACACTTACTAGTTTCCTATCTTATTGTGAATGGACTTCAAGACCTATGACTTTTGGTAAACTCTAATTATAAATTATAACTCTAGATGTAAAACATTTATATAAATACTCTTATGCTATGAGACAATAAGTTATATAGAGTAGGTATTTTGTAAAGCTATGCCATAAGTTTGATTATTTACAAGTATGAAAATGGATGCCTCAAGTTGGTTGAGTAGTATACTCCTTATATGGATTATATCTATGATAATAGCTATAAGGTTAGCTTCTATCTTAGATTAGTTTATACAGTGGGACTATTATGACTTCTCTTGTTTGGAGACACAGTTTTAAGCTGGTATCAAAGTATTGTTCTAAAAAAACCAAGCTTTAAAGTGTTTAATTAAAATGAGTAGATAATAGAATCATTGAGAGTAAGGTTGATAATTAATGTAAAAAACTTAGATTTATAACACTAAATATATATAGCTTATATATGTAAAACAGGCTATAAATTGACTTTATCCTTGTTATTTCATATTCATAGGAATGGTTTGTTATATGTATAGTGGAAGTTTGAATAGAAAGAGAATAAGACACAAATCAAGTATAGGATTTAGATGCAAAAGTTGTTAGTAGGTATGGTTGATTGGAGGATGTTTTATATTATCGATGAGAAGATAATGAGGGTTGAATTAAAACCAACATATAATGAATATAATACCATAGCTGCCTATGAGAACAAATTCTTTTAGGAAAATGGGGTTTTATCTATAATGATTCATATACTATACTTTCCTGCTATTATAGAAGTAAATAGGAATTACCCTTTAGGTTTTAATTAAGTACCCCCAAGTGTTCCACATATCCTTAGAAACTATCCCTTAGGTGTAGTTGACTAGTTTCTCAAATATTTTCTAGACGAGACTACAGGTATAGAAGTATCGTTATAATCTCAAGAACCTAAACCCCCTTATGATACCACCTGAGAATCCACCTTGAGATACTTAGACAAATGTAAGGTTAGATGATGATGAAGATCTTAAGGAAGATCCAAAGGAAGTAAAGGCTAAAGAAAAAGCTAATTTTGAAAATAGAGCACAAGATAATGTAAGTAAGGTGCATGAAGTGGTTGTTATACTAAATACCCCAGTCATAGTGGAGATAAGTTCAAATTCTAAAGAGAATAGAGAGGATGATTGGCTTCCTTCTGAATGTAACCTTTGTACTTTTGTTGTTTTAGTTACTAAACATGTAAATTATGTAAATAAACTCTTGTACAGATGAAAGTGATGTAAGTAAATGATTAGATGTACAATCTAATGTTGTAAATAAAGTGATGTAATATTTTGAATGTAAAGTTCAACTGTCTTATGTACTAATATAAAAATGTAAGAGTATAACATATCTTTATTATTCACTATTTGTATGAGATACAAATATGATAAGTGATTATAGGGAATGAAGCAAATAGATGATATAATGTTACAAGTGAAATTTATATGAGCTTATGATGTACAGGTGTATTTAAGAAAATGATGGAATATGAATATAATTGTTTTATATACAGGAATGAAATATTATAGGTTTTATGTTGATTGAAATCCTTATTGAATAATTTATAACTGTATATTACATATATAGAGAATCTTTATTCTATATGTGAATACGAGTCGCTTAGATCAAGTATTAACTTTCGGTACGCATATTATAAGTATAGGATTAATAGTTAGTGAGTTGCGAATCTAAATATGGCAAAACAAGCAAGTAGAAACAGAAATGGAAACAATTAACTTAAAGGAATAGTACCACCTCCTAACCCTCCTAATCCACTGGAACCACCTAGAAATGATGTTCCATCACCTGCTCAGAATATGATAGACCCAACTCAATTTGGACAAGTGTTGATTAATATGAATACCATGATCTAATAGCAAGGAGTTTTAATTCAGCATTTGATCACAGGTGGAAATATAGTGAACTAAAAGCCACTAAAGTTGAACCTAGAGGAATTTGACCCCAAGATTTAAGTCGACTTCTTGAGTTTATGAAATCAAAATCATATTTCGAAGGAGAAATAGGTAAGCCTGCCTTAGCCAATGATTGGTTAGCTTAGATTGAGCATAGTTTTGAGATGTTCAAAATTCTAGAAAATAAAAAAGTCTCTTATGGTACTTTCTTACTAAAGATGGGAGTGCAAGTCTGGTGGGACTTGATAGTACGGATAATTACTGGCTCCATTACTTGACAAGTATTTCTAAAGGCATTTAAGAGAGAATATTTCCCTATCAGTATGTAAAATAAAATGACTCGACAGTTAATGGAAATAAAGAAAGGCACTATGAGTATAGCTCAATACGAGAATGAATTTAGTAAGTTGTTGCAATATGTGCCTGAGTCATACAAGGATAATCTGGAGTTGAAGAAAGGTCTTTTCCTAAACGGATTTAACTCAACAATGTGATGCAAGTTGATGGATTATGAGTTTACCACTTATCATCAAATTATGGATAAGGCACGTTAATTGGACAATAATCAACTGATCATGCCAAATGAGTAAAGTAACAAACTAAGGAGAGTTAATCAATATAGGATTGTTTTCAAAAGGACATTCCCAAGTACAAATAATAACTTAAGCCAAAAAGGAAAGAAGTTAGTTGCTATGACTAGTGACCTTACCTTAAATAGGACTGGATTTAGTTTCTATAATAAGGCAAGAAATGTGAGGTGCTAGATTTCCCTTGGCAATGCTCTCAATTAAGAGGAAAATGTTTTCTGTATGGTAATCCAAATCATATGTCAAGAGTGTCCAAAGATAAAAACAATAGAGTGTTACAGGTGTAAAACGACAAGACACTTCTCATGATATTGTGATCAAACAAGATAAAGGGGTAAGAAATCCGAAGAAGTAGAGACAACTGTAGTATCAGCTCAGGTGTTTGTGATCGATGGTATAGAAGAGGGTATTGAGGATTTTGATAAGTGGACGGACGAATACTTTCATGATGTCTCGGATGATGAAATGGATATCGATGGAACTAACCAAGGCTTAGTAACAGGTACATAAATTAACTTGTAACTTTTACTTATCCTTGAGCTGGTTGTAAATTTGGTATGTGTAGATAATGTTAAGAACTGTAAAAATACATAACTTAAGTATAATATGTAAGTGATTGACAACTATAGTAATAGTAATTGTTTCAAGAAACATACTTGTAAATGGGCGAACTGCTTATGCATCATTTGACACTGGAGTATTACATTCTTTTAGTAGTGAAGAGTTTGTCTCGAGAAATGAGATTAAGATGAATGAAGTTAAATGCATTTATAAAATAAGAACACTTATAGGAGAGCAAGTGTTAACACGAGAAATAGTAGATAATGGACAATTGCAAATCTAAGGACAATAATTCCTAATAAAACTCATAATATTACCAATTAAGGGGTATAATGTTATTGTGGGAATAGATTAGTTGTCCAAATAAAGAGCCAAAGTGTATTGTCAAAATAAGAATGTGATTTTAAATGAGGGCAAAGTGATATTTCAAGGAAAAACTGGTGAATGAAGCTTAAGATTATCAGTAATTGAAGTAAGTAAAGAAATGAATAAAATTACTAAAGAATGACAATTCTGTTGGATATTTGCTATAGAGGGATAAAAAGGAAACCCCAAAAGTATAAAAAATACCGATAGTAAGTGAATTTTCTAATATATTTCCAGAAAATTTACTTGAGTTAGCATTACAGCGAGAGTTAGATCTTTCTACAGAATTAGCGTCATAAACAGAGCCAATGTGAAAAGTTTCGTATCAAATGCAAGAGTTAAAGAAGCAACTTCAGGAGCTATTGGACAAATGATTCATACGACCTAGTATGTCTCCTTGGAGAGTGTCGGTATTATTTGTGGAAGAGAAAGATAGAACCACTATCGAGCTTGGTTTTTCACTATCTCGATTCTTTTTATAAAATAAGCTTTCTTTAAACTGATCAATATTAAACCCTACCTATTTAATACCGTTCCTTTTTTTTTTTAAAACAATTTTAAAGTAGCCACCTAATTGGAGCCGGGAAAGATAGTTAAGTTAGATCCAATTGGTGGATTGATTATAACTTAACTATTAGTCTAACGACAAAAACCAGTTTTACAAAACGGTTTTTGAAACTAGAGAATCTGGTTCCTAGGGGTTAGGAATTTTAAACCCTTATGGGTACCAATAACTTTCTAAAATTAGAATTAAACTTAAAAATCACCTTTTAATTTAAAAGAAAAAACTTGATTATTGGTTACTCTAATTGGATAAATAAAATAATCTAAACTAAAGAAAAAGAAAAATTATTTATTTTAATTTTTTTTATCATCGTCTCATAGGTACCAACGTACCTACTATTTTGGATTAGACGTATGTAGTTCTTTTTCGAAAACTCTAGCGGGTGATGTTGATTTTAATTTTGGAAAACACACCTAGTTAATTTTTTTAGTTTATTTAAGAAAAATTCTAACAAAGGTCCTAAATTATATATATATATATATATATATTTTCAAAAAATCTAAGGGTAATCTTAATTTGTAAATGGTTAATTTATTTTTTGTTTATTTTTGAAAACTTGTTTTTTCTAAGTGTCAAAAATAATTTTTATTCACTAACTTATTTACTTATTTATTTATTTTTATTTTATTTATTTTATTTATTTTTATTTTTATCTATTAGACTAAAAATAAATCAAATAACTACCTTATCTTATCTTTTTTTTTCTTTTTCTTTTTTTTTCTTACATTTACATCTACAAATAATAAAAAAAAAGCAACAACTAAATAATAAATAAGAGAAATAGAACTTTGGATGTAGTGGGTTTGCAAGTCAAACCTAAAGCAAACTTCAGGTCGGTTGCAAATCAGATCGGGTCAATTGAGGTAGTTGCCTAGAAGGGGTCACAAGAATGATCAAGGTGCTTCAGCTAATCATAGGCGTGACACAAGGGCAAATGGTCGCCGTCTTTAATTGGTCATTGGTATGATGTGGGGGTAGATGGCCACTGTCTTCAACTGATTACAAGCATGATATAGGGTGTGGTGGTTAGGATACTGTAGTTTGGTGGCGATACTAGAAGCTACAGTAAAGCATGGGGGTGGTTGGTTTCGAGTGCCTAAGCTACTAGAAGTGTTCTTGTGATGGTAAGTCGTAGTATTGAGGTAGAGAGAGAGAAACTTGAAGAGAGAGAGAGAGAGAGAGAGAAAGCTATCAAAAAAAGAGAGAGAGAGCTCATGAGTGTTCGTCGTTCATTATGGATGGTTGTGTATGTCCTTTAGATGCTTGTAAGCTCCCTATTTATACATGAATTCATCAAACGAACAAGGAAAGCTTGAATTCAAATTTGAATGTAAATTCTAGATTTTTAGTTTTATTCCAATTTTTGGAGCTCCATTTGAATGCTCATTTGACTGAATCTAAACTCGTTATTGTATTTGATTCAAAGTAGGCCATGTAGAAGATGAATTCACACCATTAATTGATGTGTTTCAGTAAGGAAAAGCATGAAATCAGAGGCTAAAGTAAAGGAGTCGAGCCTATTCTTGAGAAGGAAAGAGGAGGAAAATTAGGAGAAAACAAAGGAAAATTAAAGGAAAGAGAGGAAAAGTGCTGAGGTGGCACCATATTAGCCAATCTCGACCAACCTCGACTTACCACGTATCATGACACATAGCGTAATGAGATCCTGACACATAGCGTAATGAGATCCTGACACATAGCAATGTCTTGGTTAACAACAAACAAAAAATAAAAAGACCTCCTTGGCTTTACCAAGATTCGAATCTAAAACCTTACACTCAATGCCTAAACCAACTCTATGTATTTAACCATTAGGTCGTTGAACTATGCCTTGTCCATATGTGCAACTAAATTGCACCTATAGACTCGATCAGCTTGTGCTAGATTTAATTTAAGCCCAAGTTCAACGGCCTAATTTCTAAATCTAATTTAAAAATAAAAAATATACTCTAATGAAATGTTATTTTCAAAAATATTTTATTTTTTCAACTTTTTTTTTGCAATTTTTCAATTTTCTAAAGTTTAAAACTTTATTTTCTTAAATTTTTATCTTTTAGGGTTTCTTTCTAAAATTTCTTATTTTTTATGCTTTTTCTTACTTTTGAATATTTTTTATTTTTCTATAATTCTTATTTTTTCTAATTTTCTTAATTTTTTGGGTTTTCTTTAATTTCCTAATTTTTGTGTTTTTCCTAGTTTATGGTCTATTAAGAAAAGAAAGAAAAAGAATAAAAATTAAAAAAGAGGACAAAAATTAAGTGTCTATAACCACGAGGTTGTGTATTAATTATCAAGAGATAAATAAGGTGACTACTAAAAATTAATACCTACTACTCAGGATTGATGGTTTATTTGAGCAATTGCACGGTGTTATTGTATTTTCACGGATTGATTTAAGATTTGGATACCATCAGTTACAAATTAAGCCTGAAGATATACTAAAGACAACTTTCTAAACTAGATTTAAGCACTAAGAGATTTTAGTAATGCCTTTTAGTTTGATGTATACACCAACTGTGTTTAAGGATTTGATAAATTGGATTTATTAACCTTATTTAGATAAATTTGTTGGGGTATTTATTGATGATATTTTAATTTATTCCAAGACTAAAAAGGATCGTATCGATCATTTATGTTTGGCCTCGAAAAAGTTAAGACACAATCAACTGTATGCTAAGTTGAATAAGTGTAAATTTTGGTTAAATAGAATCTTGCTTTTAGGACATATTATGTTAAGTGAAGGAATTTCAATGGATCCTAAAAATGATAAGGCAATAGTTGAATGGAAGTAGCCAACTACTGTAACAAAAATAAGAAGTTTTTGGAATGGTGGGATATTATAGGCGATTTAAAAAAGATTTTTCCAAAATTGCTAAGCCTTTAATTCGACTAATATAGAAGGACGTTAAATTTTAATGGAGTGATAAATGTGAATAAAGTTTCCAAGAATTGAAAGATCGTTTGATTTCAGCACCAATACTTATTTTAAAAGATCCATGTAAATCTTATTGTGTATATAGTGATACTTCCAAAAATGGACTGGGATGCATATTGATGCAGAATAGAAAGGTAGTAACATATGCATCCAGGCCATTGAGGCCTCATGATAAGAATTATTCGACTAATGATTTAGAGTTAGCGGCTGTAGTATTTGCTTTGAAGGTTTGGAGAGATTATTTATATGGGTAACATTGTGAGATATACACAGATCATAAAAGTTTGAAGTATTTCTTTACCTAAAAAGAATTGAACTTAAGGCAAAAACGTTAGTTGGAATTAATCAAGGATTATGACTTGACCATAAACTATTATCTTAGCAAAGCCAATGTTGTAGTAGATGCTTTAAGTCGCAAGAACTATGAACAAGTGGCCTTATTACTTACTACTCAACACGAACTTATTATAGAATTTGAAAAATTGATACTGTAGTTGTGTCAAAATATAAGAATAAAGTCTATGTGCCTAGTAACTCAAAGTTCAAGAATAAAATAATGACTAAAGCACATGATACTAGTTACACATTATATCCTGGTGGGAATAAGATATACCACAATTTGAAATCATTGTTTTGGTGGAAAGGCATAAAAAGGATGTGGCACAATATGTTATTAGGGGTAATACATGCCAATAAGTGAAGGTAGAACATTAGAGTCCTAGTGGTTTACTGCAACCATTAGAAATATCACAATGGAAGCACAATCATATTGTAATGGATTTTGTAATAGGAATCCCGAGGATGAGATCAGGAAACGATTCAATTTAGGTAGTGGTAGACAAGTTGACGAAGTGCGCTCATTTCTTACCTTATCAAACTGCTGATTCAATCGAAAAGTTGGCACGACTATATATTAGAGAGATCGTTATACTGCATGGTGTATTTTCATAAGTATTGTATCATATAAGGATAGTTGATTCGTATCAAAGTTGTAGGGAAGCTTACATTGATCTTTGTGAACTACGCTGCAATTCAATATAACTTATCACCCCCAAATAGATAGATAATAAAAAAGAGTTATTCAAATACTTGAGGATATGTTGAGAGGCTGTATTTGGATTTCAATGGTGACTAGGATCAATATTTTCCATTGCTAGAGTTTGCTTATAGTAATAGTTATCAAGTAATGATTCAAATGGCACCATATGAAGCTTTGTAGGGACGAAAATGTCGATCACCATTATATTGGGAGAATGATAAATATACAATGATAGGATTGATATGATTGATATGATTAGAAAGATGAATGATAAAGTTAAGATAATACAACAAAGAATGAAAACAGCGTAGGATCGATACAAAAGTTGGGCAGATATTAAAAGGAACCTATAGAGTTTGTTATAAAAGAATGTGTATGTTAAAATATGTCCATTTAAAGCGTTTAAGCATTTCAATACTATAGAAAGCTAAATCCTTGATATATCGAACCTTTTGAAGTCTTAGAAAGAATTGGAAATGTTACATATCAAATTGCTTTAGCATCAAGTTTAGTTAGATACCATGACGTATTTTATGTGTAAATGTTATGGAAATATGTAAAGAATCCATATGTAATTGTGGAATTGAAACCCAAAGACTTACAAGAGGATTATACAATCGAAGAGAGGTTGATTAAGATCTTAGAAAATCAAATTCAAAAGTTTAGGAATCAAGAAATTGAGAATGTAAAAGTTTAATGGGGTGGCAGTTCAATGGCAAAGCTAACTTGGGAGCCAAAGTCAGCAATGCAGAATTGTTACCCGAAGCTCTTTAAAGAAAAAGATAAGTGATAGGTTTTTATAAGAAAATAAGTAGTTATTATGTCTAAAATAAAAGTTTTGAGGACAAAACTTTCTTAATGAAGTGGAAATGTAAGCGCTTGAAATCACATTTAGGTAACCAAACCTAGATTTAGGGCCTTTAAGGAAATTTATTCAATTGAATCCAAACCTTCTAACTATGATAGAAAAGTTTGTCGAAGCAATCCAGTGAAGTTAGATTTTAAAAATAATGACTCAAAATCCCAATTTTACCCTTAGAAGTGTGATTATTTAATATAGAGTAAAAATAATTGACACCTCTAAAATCGAACTTAGAATGCGATGGGAACTTAAAAATAACTTAATTAGGTTATAAAAGGAAAAATATAGTATAATATTGAGCATACACATATTTTTATGAGTATACACAATACAAATTATAATTATATCCGTAAATTAATTCAAAATGATATAATTATATAATATGGGATAAATTCATAAAAATAAGTAGAAAATATATCTTAGAAAATAAAAGATATGTTAGAAATATAATTATATGAGTATAATTAAGCACTACTTGTAATATATATAGGATCCATATGTACACATATAAGTAAATAAATTAAATATTAATACAATATATGTAAATTATTAATATTTAACAAAAATATCAACAAAAACTTATCCAATTGCAAACAAAGCTTAGGAAAATCTAGAAAACTCATTGTGGCATGCTGTAGAGATTTAAAAGTTATTGAATCAAAAGGTAATGGGAGAGAATTGGCACCTCATGCTTAGGGAATTGGGAGTAAAAGTGAAGAAGAAAGAAAGAAAGAAAATTCCTAACAGCCTAATTCTTCATAACAATGTTTCCTAACATCAATTACATCTTTAGGAACTTAGATCACGCAAAAGAAGAAGTTAGAAGAAAAATCATAGAAAAATAAAAAGAAATTGATAAAAATAGAGCAAAGATCGAGCTAGCGTAGTTCCCCAACCAAACCTTGACTTGTTGTGAAGCCTTTTCATCACCATAGAGCACCCCTAGCGCCTGGCCCTTTTGAGAACCAACCACCACCCCATAACCACCAAAGTACCAACGAATAAGTCGGTGAAACGTCTACCTTATTTTTCCTCAAATTTTTAAAATTACTAAATTTACCTAGAAAATTACGGAAAAATTATATTTACGTTATTTTAGATATGATTTAGTGTGATATTTTTATTTTTTTTTTAATTTAGAATATTTTATACACTTAAGAAAGTTACCATTCATCTAAATTTTAACTTTCAAAATAAATATATCAAATGATGTAGTTTGTAGTTCGAAATTTTTGTATAGAATACATTTGATATATATTTGATTGCTATGTAGCTAGATTTTTAATTTAAGTATTTGTACTATTTAATGTAATTTTTTACCCTAAAAATATCTAGAATTAAAGTGAAAACATGAAATAAATGGGTTCTTATGTATTTAATTAATGGAAATGACACTAACTTCTAGTGATTTATAATGATATTAGGATATATTGGAAATAACTTTGTGTAAAAGGACTAATATTTGGGTAATTAAATACAATTTAGGAGTAAAATTGTAATATCAAATATATGAGCAATAAACCAATAGTAAGAAACCAAGTGATGATTGAATTTCCCATATTTTTTAGGAGTCTATAAATTTTTAGGGAATTATTTGGTGAATTGAGCTATTTATTACAAATTTACGTAATGAAATAGCTTAAATTACAAATAGAGGCTCGTTTTTAGTAATAATAGACTAAAATATGATAAATAATGAAATAAAAACTACATATATACATCCTACTAAGATTTGATAAAAAAATGAAATTTTAATATATTAAATGATAGTTTCATGATCAAGGTATGTTATATATATGTATTAGGATTAGATAATACTCATATTATTGAGTTATATTAGCAAATTATATAAAATATAGTTTAATTACATAATATGATAATATTCATTATACATACATATAAGTATATTTGAAACTCGAACTACCCTTTAAAAGTCCTCTCAAAATAAAACATGTAATACATATTGTTAGGCATGTACGAACCTAATGATACTACTTTTTACTGAAATTGAATAATCTTAGGTAATGTAACTTATATCTTTATAATATTATGAGAATTTGCATACTATGATAATCTTACCATAATTAAAACGTGATTTAAATGATTAAAAGTACATTTCGATACAATCGAAATGATATATTGTACATAATAGTATAACCAAGTATATTATTAGTATTAAATAACTTAACTTATATTAAAACTATAGTTCATTATATAAGGAAGATAGTAACATACTTTAGATATATATACATATATATATATATATATAACTATTTAAATGAATACTTTTATATAGAATCATAATATTTTTGTAACTCTTACAAAAATTAAATCTGGGTTTTGTATATTTATAGGGTCTCCTTGTAATCAAAGCATTGAAGACACGAGTCTTCTACAGTAAGCATTTGGATAGGTAAGTTTGGATCATAGTTTCACCGCTTATTGGGATATTGTATTAAAGTATCTAGAAACTTAAGAGTATTTCGTTTATGATTGTAACTAGTTGTTTGTGTACATGTCATGCGTATGATTGGTAATCTATTGTGATAGGAGTTGAACTCCTTGGCGTATTGTTTTACATAATTGCATCGTTTTTGTATTGTGTAAACTTATCTGATCACCCCTAAATGAAACTAATAGTGATTTGATCACTAATAAAACCGGTCATGCATAGCACCTATTAGGGGAACGATTAGGAGTTCTAGACCAAATACCAACCCCCCTTCGATAACAATAGTGAAATGATCTCTTTCTCATCCCTAGTCAAATTAAGTGATAAGAGAGGAGATTACGGTAAAGGTAGGGGCCGTGGTTAAGTGTTCTCCATTGTACAGGTCCTGGTTTGGTCTAATTTGAGTTTGGATAAAACTTTTCGATTTAGGTTGGAGCGGATGTAATTTCTCTAACCTCACAATGGACTAGCTAACATGGTATGATGTTTTAATTAATTGATTACATTGGATTTCATCACAATTGAAAAACCTTGTTTGTGATTATATGGTAGTCTTCTAACTCTATCCTACTTACTGAGCTAATTGTACTCACATCTTTATAGACTTTTTTACAAGTGATGATTGAAAGCTAGAATGTTCAGATACCTTCACCTCCAGGTTAGTGTGTTGTCGGCTAGGAAAGTAAGGAAAGGAATAATCCACTGAATTTAGGCTTTTTATTATTTTTTTGAGTTTTAAGGAAACTAACTAGGAATTCATCAGGATACTCGCTAGTTTCCCATCTTATTGTGAATAGACTTCAAGACCTGTGACTTTTGATAAACTCTAACTGTAAATTATAACTTTAGATATGAAAAGTTTATGTAAATACTATTGTGTTTTAAAATAATAGGTTATACAAAACATGTATTTTTTAAAGTTATATTATAGGTTTGATCATTCACGAATATCAAAATAGATGCTTTAAGCTAGTTGAGTCATTGATCTATTGTATGAACTATATCTACAATAGCAGTTATGGGGTTTGCTTTTGTTTTAGGTTAGTTTACATGACGGGATTGTTATGAATTCTTCTATTCAGGCTATGATAATTTAATTTAGTTGTACTACAATATCTTTACTAATATACCAAATGTAACTAAACATAGAATGGCAAGTAAAAAATGTGATCTAGTTAAAATATATTATATTTTTCACAAACAAACCTTCTCAAGGTTCTTGAACCATAAAACTCTTTCTAAGGAAGGTCGATATAGAAGAAGTAAGGTGCTTCCTAAAGATCTAGTCATTTTTATTTTCTTTTTCTCTTTCCTTGTACATGAGACTTATAAATACTTGAAAAATGTTAAGGAACTTCATCCCTTTTTAAGAACCATAGAGATGGAATTGAAGGAAGTCAAATAACCGACTTGGATGATTTCTCTCGAGAGTAAAATACTTGCAACAAGAGAAATTAAGAACTCACCACTAGAAATTCTATAACCATCTTGATGTAACGATCGAAAAAGAAAAGCAACTATGCGTAGACCATCATCAATGTCAACATAATCATACGTAAAATAGATCTTATGAATTTGTTCCATTGCCTTTCCGATTTCACTTTCGAGTAGGTATTCAATTCCCAAGCATTGCACTTGATTGATCACATTGAGTGTCTGTAGAGGTTTATCTACATCAACATTTACAATCCTTCTTACTTCTTCTTTAACTTCATTGATTTTCCTCCCACATTCGATGTCATGCTCACTCTACAAAACAAGAGACGGATGAAGATATAGATAATGAGGGGTATCTTCTAACTAATTTAATACTTAATAGCCAGGAGTCTAAAAACACATTTTTGAAAAATTTAGAGTCTTAATACCTAGTTTCAAAATAAAGGGCTTAGCTACATGGAGTAAATACAAGAGAGTGTATTTACAATTTATATCTATTACACTAAAAAGAATTTCTTTTTTTAACCACCTACAGCTACCAATATAGTATCTTATAGTTTTAGTCATTTGATATATTCACATTTCATATTCAACTAGGTAGTTACCATTTTCTACCATACTTATTTTTATGGTTACTATTCTTTTATTTTTCTAGTATTTTAATTATCCAACATTGTTATCATTTGAAAAATTCGTTAAACATTTTATTTGACTAATATTTGTAGAAATTTATTAGAACTTTTTCTTTGGTAAATTTATTACAGTTTTAATTTTATTAACATACATAATGAGCATTTTTTTATATTTTTTACTCGAATCTTTTTTTATATTTTTTTGCATACGTAACGCGAGTGCACTGTCTTTTAATATTAATTAATGTGAAAATTTTGTTTATAATCATCATAAGATATCGAATCTTATATAACAAAAATTAACTATTATTATCGTTTGAAGAAATTGAAAAATATGACTCAGATTTTCATGTTTTGCAATTTACAGACTTGCATCTTTTTTCCCTTAAATGTAGGACCTGATTTATTATTATTATCATTAAACAATCGTAAATTATTAATTGTAGATGGCAGGTGACATGGGTACATTTGTCTTTTCTAATAAAAGATCAAATCACACACACACATATATATATATATATATATTCGGAAATTATAAATCAAAGGAAACAACACAAATTTTGTAATATGATTGGAAAGTGAAGATAGCGAATTGTTTTACGCAAATTCGGTATTTTTTATTACAGACATGTGCTTTAGAATTTTGTTAGGGGAATGCTCAACAGAATACAGCACATGTGTGATGCCTTCAAGAAATAAATAAATAAATAAATGCGGGTCATTAAATTGTAAAAGCCTTGAAACATATTATGTTTTTGACTGTGCACGAGTATTTGAAATGAAAATGTTATTACAGTAACCGACTAAAAGAACTGGAAAATTTGTGTAATACCAGCGAATCATCATCAGCTTACTTGCAAAAATAATATCTACGTGATGAGCGTGGTGATTTTCCTCTTGGTGCTTGCTGCCTTATACAGGCAACACAGAGAGCCTCTATTGTAGCTCATCTAAATGAAAAATCATGTGAAATCGTTCAACCTGGGTTGCTAACTCAAATATGGATCGTCCATTTGCTCTTTCTTTGTTGCCTTGTCATCATTATGTAACTCCCATTTGTTTTATGGAAAAAATCATTTCAATGGAAAATGCTTTTCCTTGGAAACAATTTCTAAAAGTTAATATTCTTATATGTATTCGGTTGTTCCTATAAAAACATTTAAATGATGTTGATGAATTCTTAATGCGTATGCTAAAATGGAAAATAAATTTAGACTACTTAATTATGTTTATTTTTTGTGAGAAATTAAAAAAAATTAGATATAAAACTAATGGTGATATTTTAAAAGTTGGCCCAGCTGTTGGATGGATTAGAAGATGTAGAAAAAGGAAACTTCTTTTAAATTTTTTACCAGTATTGATAATAACCCATGATTTCCTACCATATTGAATTAATTTGGTGGATGGACTGGAAGATGTAAAAGAAAGAAAACTTCTTTTAAAATTTTACGATTATTGCTAACAAGATCTCTCTAATCTATGGTGAAAGTGATTTCCTACCATATTGAATTAATTTGGTGTACCTTAAAAATTAGGGAGAAAAATTAAATAAATTCCATCGAAATAGAATATGTTTGATTTTCTTAACTTACTAAAATTTGTAAACTATATAACGAGTTTAAATTTCTACAAGAAAATATAGAGGTAATTTTTCTAATGTTATGTTCATGCCCTTTATCTAAACAAATCCAAATAAATAATTCCTGCACAACTAATATAATATGTATAATGTCGGGAACTATTACCTTTTCATCCTTTTTATTTATTTATGATGCCATTATTGAGTTTCTATTATAATATTCCAAAAATTTGTCTAAAATCTATATAAGGAAATTATCTATAATAATAAAATTGGAAGCCCCATTTTGATGTCTATATAACTTTTAATTTTATTTATATATATAATGATAATCCATAATTTTTTATTTGATATATATATATGCAGGTGCATCATCAATTAGTTATATGAAAGTAGCGTGACTATTTCTCACCAAAATCTTCATTGTCGTTGTTTCATTTTATCACCTAAAAATCTTAATTCGTAAGTTGTTACAACATTCCATTTTCAATAACTTCCTCTAATGCTCATTTGTAATATTCCTATTAAAACTACTTAATCATCATAATATTCATATTTACTGAAAGTTTACAATTAAGTTGGCACATGAATGAATCATGTGTTTCTATCAAAATTAAGTAATTATATTTGAAATAACATTAATGTTTCTTACTAGAATCTTCCTTGCCAAAATTTTTGTGGATTTGGATCTTCTTTATTTAAAATCCCTCTATTTTCCTCAATTTGACTTTTAAGGTACTACCATGTGAATAATTTAAAATCAACTACTAAGCTTTATTTCCTCTATTTAGAAAAAAGAAAAAGGAAAACTCCAATTTTAAACCATTTTTTCTATTTTTAATACTACGTCTTCAATAATCCATATGATAATATCTTAAAAACATAAATTAAGGAAAATGAAGAGATCCAAAATGGTGAGCATCCAAATCCCTCTACTAGTATACTCAAAATAGATATGCTGAATTTGTTCCAGTGCCTTTCTAATTTAACTTTTGAATAGGTATTTGATTTCAAAGTGTTGCAATTAATTGATGGCATTGAGTGTTTGTAGAGGTTTATCTACATCAACAATTATATCCCTCTTACTTCTTCTTTCAATTAATTGATTTTCCTTTCAATGCCATGTTGATCATTCTACAGAAGAAGAAGAAAAGAATGAAAATAAATACAATTTGAAGCAATTTTTAACTACTTCCCATACTAGTTGCCATCATAAATGAAACTTGATACAACCGAAATTTATTATTATTATTATATAAAAACACAACTTGGTTTGTTCATGCTTTTGAAATTTATTGCTTTTTAAGGAAATACATGATTTGTACTATTTTTAAGGGAAAACTAAAAAAAAATGCCAAAAAAAATACAAAAATGTAACATCTAGAAAAATTATCCAAAAAATGTAGCATTTGAAAGCACAATTGAAATCACCTCTTCAAAATGTGATTCCTACGACCATATAAGTCATCCGTCCCTTCTTCTTCCCCATTTTGCATGCCAATTTCTTCAATACTCTTTCTCTCTTTAACTATTTGAGAAAACCCTCCACCAAAATCAGCTATCTAAGTCCTTTTTTTATGAATCAATCACAAAATCAAAGTAGTTGCATGCTATAGATCTATATTATGGAAAGTTTATTGGAAACGGAAAGACAATCGATGCGCTATCATCGTTTTCTCTCTCTAGACATCAAAATAGAAAAATGTATGATTTTTATTCATTTTGATTCGTTTCAAGCATATGTTTTATGAAGAAATAATTTTATGACTTGATGCACGATGATATATTGTTAGAAATCGATAAATTATGGGATAAGTGTGTACATTTGTATGTGATATGTTATTTTAAAATTTACTATGAAAAGGTATGATTTTTACCCTTTCTGATTCATTTTAAGTATATATTTTTCGAAGAAATAGTGTTATAAATTGATACATGATGGTATATTATCATATACTAGTAATTTTATAATCGTTTTGATTTGTATTAACTATGTCATATGTTATTTTTTTAAAAAAATTATACTAATTATTGTAAATTATAATGCATATATAATGATGTTACTAAGAAATTAGTTGTAAATTATGCCCATTAGCTTTCATAATATTAGTTGTGAAAAAGGAATTAGTAGTACAACAAATAATATAAATATCATTATTTACTAATAGTTTATGCAACAAGACTCATTAGCTTTAATAATATTAGCTGTAAAAATAAATTAGTATCTAGTAACATAAGGTAGCAGTTGTGTATGTGTTTGCTAAAGTTTATGCAACTAATGTGGTAAACATGTGTACAATAGATAATATGAGGTAGGTTAGTTATGTTAGTGGAAATATTATGGAAGGAGAGTATAGGGTACAGTATAATAGGCACCCAAGAATAGTAGTTGGAGTTCCATTTTGGGGCCATGTATTACCAGGTAATTGAAATGATATGTAATTGATTTTGAGTTGACATGACAACACACCAGATCAAGCCGATTCATAGATGCCTTTTCATAGGCGAGGCCAAAGATATTTTCATCAGTGATGATGACGATGTCCAACAGTTGATGACTTCCTTAGTAGGGCGTGGTGGAGTTAGCAATTTTGTGGATATATATATTGAAATTCATAAGATGAACCTACCATTGATAGCCCCCATCACAGTTGAGGACGATATTAGACACATACGGTGATATTGGACTGCAAGTTGAAACCAGGGTGTTTGAATCTCGAGTAAACCCATAGAGGAATGTACCGAACACCAGTCGCATGTCTAGTAAACCTAATGTGTTGATTACTAGTGAGTTAAACAAAGATACTGATGTAGAGAATGAATTGGCATTTGCTGACATTGACAAAGATTTTACTAATATAGATTGTAATGCAAACGTTAGCCCAAGTGAATGTTGGTTATAGGGAGTGGTGGAAGCACAAGGGTTACATAGGCAAAACAATTTGAGGCATAGGTTATCAACATTTGTAGATACAGTCAGGATGTCAGAACCTATGCCTTTTATATGTCAAGTGTAAGGGATTGATTGGTGGCTAATGATAGTATAAGTGGTACCGAATGGGGCTTCAGCAATGAATTGAAGGTGGGTATATAGTTCGAGAATAAACAAATATCTACAGACAACTGTGAGGCTACATCATGTTATGAACCACCATGACTTCATCGTGAAGGAGTCTGAACCGACGTTATGGTGTATTAGATGCGTTGAATGGGAAAAAGGCAATAGGTAGAGACTTCGAGCTTGTAAGAAGTAACATACAAGATGCTTTGTGATAACTAAGTTCATAGGTCCATATACGTACCTCAATCCTACAATTAGCTAAGACTACTCGAAATTGGACTCAAATATGCTATCTTACTTTCTGATTAAGGATGTTTAAGAGTCAGCGAGCATTAAGATAAGATACTTGTAGGTGACTATTTGCAAGCAATACGATTTATATTGTCCATATCAAGAGAATTAGGGAAGTAAAGCCCAAAGTGATTGAATAGGTTTACGATAAGTGGGAAGAATCGTATGCGGTGTTCCCACGTCATGGGCGAAGGAGTCATGTAGATGTACCCTTTTTCGGTCCCCATGTAGAATCATTTTCAAGTGTTTATAGCCAAAACAGTGGACAAATCACATAGCTGAATATAGCTCAAATGGTTCAACCACAAGACAATGTAGAACCTTACGATGTTCGACCGCTACCTTGATGCCAACACTAATGTTATAAGCTTTATGTATTTCACTTCTAATTTACTTTCTTTATTTTTTGAAACACTATTGAGCTATTTCGACGATTTACTTATATTTCGTTTAATGGTTTCATTTATTCATAATTTAAAGTTATTTACAACTTTCAATATCGATTCAAAACATGTATCTATATAGTATTGAACCTGAACATAACCGAATATCTCATAAATAAATAATTAAATATAATTTCATTGATTAACTAAAAGAAATTAACTGTCTACTAAACATCACATATCGAATACGTTTTCAAATAAAACCTTGTATGGGCTCTACTAAATTTAAGGTAATACAATTTTCAACTACTATCGTATATAGACTCGACTAAATTTAAATTGAAAGGGTACACGAAAATGTAAAATGTAGGTGTATTTAAATAATTTGTCCTAAAATCGGCTATTGGGTGGACATGTAAAATTTGTACTGAAATCACCTTTTGAAGAAACGATTTCAGTACAAATTGAACTCACCCCTTGAATAAGCGATTTCAAGTGCAGTATTTCTAGAATTTTTTTCCTAGATATCACATTTTTGTAATATTTTTTTTTACTTTTTTTTTCCTTTTCCCCTATTTTTAATTAAGTAATTATGTCAATTAATAGCTTAAAATGGCACATGCAACACGCATGTGTCCCACCAGTAGCACTTCAAGTTATGTATATATTATTCAATAACCATAAATTAAAGGAAAACATGCACTTTTAGTAATATAGTTTTACGGGAGTATTTTTTCTTAGAAAAAGAAGGAGAAGAAGAAGAAGAATTATATCTTAGTAAATTTTATGTGATTTTGGGTCTTATAAGAGGAACACTTTCATATGGCTTAACGAGAAACAATACATGTTATGCAATTGCAAAATAAATAAATAATAATAATACACAAGTCAATAAACAACAAAAATGTGAAAAAGCATGCAGATCACGCTTTTATGATTTACTTTTGTTGTTATTATATTTTTCGTATGCACAAGTATATTTGAAATGAAAATGTAGTAAGAATAAACAACTTGATGAATAGGATCAAATCTTGTGTCATACCCGCGAATCATCATCAGCATACTTGCAAAAGTAATCCCCCCAGACGCTGGGTGGAAAATCAGCCACTCGCCTCTCAACGGCGTCGATTGAGGTCAAAATCGAATCATTTCACTAGAGGTACAAGCCTAATAAAGAAAACAAGGTAACTGATCTCCGAAGAATATTTTCACTTAGACAAAGCATACTATAATATTGTATATAAGAAATAGCCATATGCAGTGCAATATATCTTTTACAGCTACTATTTAAAGAGCTCCCTTTCGAGGACATTACACTCAGGATGGTCCTTACAACCGCCATAACCAGTTAGGCTTGAAACAACTTAGAATTATTGTTGTAATTTTTGGATTTATTTATTTAAACAAGCTTGAGTTTCTAATTTCTTAACGAATTTGAGCTTAAACTTATAATTTTTAGATTTAATAAAAGTTTATCTCGACTTGAGTTTAATAATTTTTAAATAAGCCAAGTTGAATCCTTCAAAAGCTCGATCGACTTATTTACCGCTCTAATTAAATTTGATCAAGCTTTATCAAATTTTATTAAATTTGAACTTTTTCAATTTTCTTTATAGTCCAACTTTTACTTAATGCTATCCTTTTATAAAGCCAATACATGTTTGAATTGCTCCTGCATTATCAATCGAAAAAGATTTATTTTGAAATTAGCTCGTATATATACGATGTAATTCATCACATGATTTTTTATTAGCATTTTTCATGATTTTTGTTTAACTACCATCATTAGATTTGGCCATTACTTCACTATCGGTTTCCATCATCGCTTATAGTGTTACAAGTCACTTATTCCGATGTCTGCTATAATATTTAACCACTACCAAGCTTTAGTTTTAACAAATATGAAAAGATTCGAAAAATCGTTATTGTTGAAATCAGTGAAGAGGTCGTGTTCATAAATAGTAGCATAGACACATCATAAACATCGTCAATAACCTTTTTTTTAAAAAAAAAAAGGAAAGGTTACTATTTAAGATAACTTTTTGCCTTCCAAAACCATCTTGTGGTTGAAAATAAGCTTTCGATATCCACAAGTAACATTCTCGTACCTGTCTCTAGCACAAGGAAGGTTTAATCTATCTTGAATTATGATTCTTTCAATCATCCAATCACACATTTAAATAATTAATAAAGTGAGATTTTTTAGCTGTATATTTCTATATTATCTTTAATATTTAAGTGAGAAGAAGAAAATAACTATCCTATAACTTTTATTTAATTTCAAAAATTTTAATATAAAATTTTATTATATTTCTTTCTTTCCTCACTCTCTCTCTCCCTTTCTTTCTCTATTCCCTCTCATCGTTGTAACTGTAAATATAATTTACATTCATAATTTTAATGTTTTTGTTTCAATCATATAAAGACTTTTTATATTCCTCTCCTATTTATCTACCTACTTTCTATTAATAATTATATTGTAAACTATTTAAAAAGTTTTACCCGATTAAAAATTTTCAAAGATATCTACAAATATATTGTTACAATTGAAAAAAACTTATATTTTGACTGGAAAAATTAAGTTTTAAAGCACTTCGAATGTTTGTGTGTGTGTGTGTTTTTCTTTCTAATTTTTGACACATGTATTAAAAGTGCATAGTCTACTCCATATATATATATATATATATATATATATATATATGACTTCTTAAAAAACAGGGGTCTATTGATAACAATCCAATTTCATTACGGGAAAGCCTATTACTTGTTAATTACAATTAAGTTCCTTTAATTTCATGTACTGTTACCTTACATAATTAAGTTCATTCACTGTTAAAACTGAAGCATATTAGCTCTTACTTTCCCACATGCTTTATAATATAAAAAGTAGCCAGAAGGAAAAAACGAAAAACAAAGCATGCGCAAATGCATTAGTATAGAAAAAGATTCGATTGTGTTGGTACGTTACATGATTGATTCGTAGCTCGTAAATATTATTAAAATTTTTATATATAATGATATTTATAAATTATAAATATTATATAATAAAACTACTCGTCATCAATTTATCACTATTATATACTGAAATATCAGTAGTACTCATCCATTACTTTTTATAAATATAGATTACTAGTATTAATGAATTTTTTTCCTTGCCGAAATGGAAAACCACGTCATCAAGCCCTGCAGCTTAAAATTGCCGACTAAAAGAAACAAACATGGAGGGAAGTTTAGGTGATTCTATATATCTTTCCTTATTAAGTACTTTTTAGAGCTTTCTATAAAGATGTGGTTGCTATAATATATATTAATAGCCACAGGTAGTTTTATATATCTTTTAGATCTACTTAACCGAAATACGTATAGCTATACTATTCTTAGAATGGTTCTAACGGAATCTCTTGACTGATCACACACGAACGAAAGTGAATTATTGATGTAACTGTTGGGTTTCAGATTTAAAATCTACTTGTTGGATATACTTGATGATGTGGTACGGTGGAAAGATTGGAAAAGTATTTGTCTTATAGCAGATGATTTAGACAGGGTCCACAGCTGTAATATCTAATATTCCTTGAGCAAACTTCATCGGTTAATATTCAATTTTTCATAAGTAAAGAAATATAACTAAGTGCATAGTGGGCCTGAGCAATAAACTTGTTTACCATGGAAAATGTTATATTTAGCGTCAAAAATTGCATATTATAAGTGTTGACGGTGAATATTAGTTTCCGGTGTTCAAGAAAAGTTAGGAAAAAAAGAATGTAGGGAATAGGAAAACTAAAGTGACTAAGAAAGGTTATCGAGCGATCCCCGAGCTACATTTATAGTTGAAGCTTCATAACCGTCCTAGCGTGATGGTTAGCGCATTTATCACATACTACATATGATAAGCCACATTCGGATTTCGAGGAAGTAGGGTACCGAGTGGTTACTTTGTCTAGTAATCGCTGCATTGTTTACGCCCACTTGTGTTAATTAAAATGTTTAATGTATTGACTTGAGAGCATTTGACTCGTGATTCAAGCTTTAGCCTCAGAAGTCTCAGCTCCGAGTTATCATTCAGTTATTCTAAGCTCTTCCATATAGTTTGAGCTCTTACTTGAGGTTAAGGTCTAGCCTTGCAGTAATATAATCTATTTATTCCTTCTTTCTAACTTCAATTTAGCTAACTAATATAGAACAAACGGGGCCTAAATAGCTCGATCCAAATCCCTAGGAGGTTACTCTTTGCCTAACGGGACTTAAGTGAAAATCTCCATATATTCCGAATGAAAATAGTTACAATCTATACTTAAAAAGTAAGTAAAGGATATTCATCTTGGAAATCGTTTACACTCTTATGGGTCTTTTTATATGTATCCCACATAATCCACCAATAAAATATTGCTAATAGGAAAATTATAATGAAAGTTATCAATGGTTAGAAATTAGTTTAAATAAGAGATTAATATTACAGTTCATGGTTAAAATAAATAATCATTATTATAATACCGTCAATTCTAACTAACGTGATGGTTATCTACCATATGACACTAACATGGTACCGACTTATCATATACGTAACACTTATATGTACAATTAAATAATAATATAATAAGTATGTTATATGTATGCAATATTATATGTCTATTATATGCATAATATCTATTATATATGTACATAATATAATATAAAATGCATGTAGTAATATATATTTAAATATAAAATAAAAAACAAAGAAAAAAATCGCAAAAAAAAGGGCCACGTAAGAACCCTTTTTATAGCTCATTATATACATATTATTTTCATAAATTTTCTATTTTTTTATGCTATAGTTAAATATATACATATTATGTTTAATTATAGAATTTTGTTATACTTATTATATCTAATTATAATTTTTTTATATTCATGATTTTTCCCTTTTTTTTGCAATATTTCTTAATTTTTTACTTTTTTGTCATTTTTTATATTTATTTGTTATTCAATTATATATGTAAGCACTAGGTAAGCATAATGTGGATGCTACTTGGTAGAGTTAACCATGTTGTAACGGTCATGTCTTATTTTAACCATTGATTGAAATGTTGATCTCCAAATATTTATCACCTCTAGTGTAATTTTCCCTATTGCTAATTGGTATAATTAAACTTAGTAAAGTTGGTGCTAAGGATTTGGTCTGGAGCATGTTTAACTAGCTAATCCTTGCTTTGGATTGCTTTTATGTCATCAAGAGTAGCCTATAAGGATTTGGTCTAGAGCAAGTCTAACTAGCCAATCCTTGCTTTGGATTGCTTTTATGTCATCGAGAGTGGCCTGTAACCATATTGCTTTAAGCCTTGTGGTTGGTTATAGATAGGGGCAAGGTTGGATCAGGTTTAGAGAATCTAAACCCAAAATTGCCTATCAACAAGAATGAATAGTCATAATATATTAAACAAAATAAGTAAAAAGAAAATATTTAGGGGTATCCTAAAACTTATAGATTTTAAAGAGTACATGTTTCAAAGTGTTTAAGTAGATCAAGTTCCTATTTTTGAAACCTTTACTTATAAAAAAGGTGTATCGAACATGTATTCTTAATTGATTCACTATAGACACGCTCCTTTCTAGTATATCCATTGTAATTCATGTGGTTTTCTGCCAATGCAACACATAAAATATGAGCAAGTTTGTAATATTGACATAGTGATACATAGCATATGAATCATAATTTGGAATCTAGCCTTTAAATCATTTTGATATATAATAGGGATTATAGTTATAATAGATTTTTGAAATGAATTTATAAAGAAAACTTTAGATTTATGGAGATCTTTGTTTTTTATCTTTTATTTTTTTGGTAATAAGCATAACATTAACCATAAGCACAACAAAGTAACCAATAGTCAAAAGAACAACAAACACAAAAACACTAGCCCATTCGCTAGGCATCAACAACACTTTAATTTATGCTAGAGTTATAAATAACTAAGTCTGACAAAAATAATAAGAACATAAAGCCAAAACTAAAGTTTGTATCCATCTTGAGTCCTTCCTTTGTCAAGGTATCCACAACTTGATTGGCATCATAAGTAACCCCGTAAAAAATGAATATGAGTGAATTTATCAATCTAATCAATACAATGCTTGATAATGGTCGAGCTCGAGCCATTCCCTATACATCCTTTTTCGATAAGGTCAATGGTATTTGCACAATCCGATTCGATAATAATATTATCCGAATCATTTTCTATTACCAATTGAATAGCGTACATAAGGGCCTATATTTTCGCTTCAACCAAAACAACCCCAACTAATTTCTTGGATAAGCCCCCTATAATTGGACACTACTAGTCTCTTCTAACTATTGGTGCCAGTGCCAAAGCCTTTGTACCTTATTAGTCTACTACTGCATTGCAATTTAATTTAGTACATCTCACTAGTGGTTTCATCTAATAACATGGGAATTCCAAATTAACTTCTATCTTTTTTTAATTGCCCACCATTCATGCGCTTCCTTTTGAACTGGACCCCTCTAATTGTGTCCATTTGATCCTTGATTGAAAATGGCGGCATTCCTTTATCTCTAAATTCTTCTTAATGCAAATAGGAAAACAACAGTCCGTGGACAAGAGCTAACGTTCCATGGAACCTTCCTGATGTAAGCGTTTTGTCGTATCCAATCATGGAAGGTTTTTGCTCAAGTAAGGTTGAATGCCATCCCTAAAACTGCTTGGCGCATCTATTAACCAAGGACATCATAAACAAATGTGCATAATTTTCAACATTATTTCTACAAAAGACACTGTTGATCCATCGTTATTCCTTTCTTAGCTAGGTTTTCTTTTGTATGCAACTCATTCTAAGCGATTCACCATTAGAAATGTTATATGCGTGGGATTGTAAGAGTATGTTAGATGTAATCCCATTTCTCAATGCATGAATAACCCCGTATGTAAGTCTTATAATTGTAGGATCGGATTTGGTATGTAACATTTAAGGCGATCAGTTAAGAATTCGATCGAGCCTAAATTATAAAACAAAGTTAGAAATATTAGTAAAAGCGATCCCATAAGTTTGAATTAAGATAATATATAATAAAATAATAGAATATTATAATATTAAATTTTAAGTATATTACCTGTTACTTATCGAAAATATGTAAAATAAGTTCTAATGATTAATAAGTTGCTAGAGATAAATTATATGCACACTAAAAATCATTGAATAACATAAATAATATTTAAGAGTATTTACTTGTACTCCATATGTATTTACACATAGGTAAAAATATGCGAAATTACCTAAAATGCCTAAAAAATACTAGAAATTTTTAAATAATTATAAAAAATTATTAAAAAAAATAAAAAAAATAAGAGAAGTTGGAAATGATCCAAATCAAGGTCATGGTAGTTGGGGAAAGAAAGAAAAAAATCGACCAATTAAATTAACACACTTGAAAAGTTAAATTGGAAGAGGATAAAGCAAATGTCAACTCCAATTAATGTACTAAAATTCCCCAAGAGCCCTATAAATAGTCAAACTCTATCAAAAGCTCATTTGGTCTATTTACAATCATAGAAAATTGGAGAGAACCAAAAAATGGAGAAAATTAGGGTTTTTCAAAATTTCACAAAAAATCTATGGAGTAGGGGCAAGTGAACTAAACCCACAAACCACCACCAATTGGAACCAAACCACCACCACCACCACCATACCCCACACCCACCGCTCAGATTAGTCAACACCTAGCGGACCGCCATTGGTGGCCGGAAGTCTAACAATCAAGTGAGTCTAAATTCCAACCGATCTTGTGTAAATTATTAAAATTATTAATTTTATCCATAAAATTATGAATGTTATTATTCTTGTGTTTTATTGTATGTGGATTTAGGAAAAAAATATTAATTAGATTTAATTACATCTACAAATATGGAGTGCTTAAAAAATCGAACAAAACCGAACATGTTTTAATTTACAATTAAATAGCTTTAGGAGTGTAATTTTGGACTCAAAATTTTTGTGTAGACTACTTAGGTGATATAGAACAGTGTGACAAAGCTCTTTTCTAGAAATTAATTTTTAATTTTTTAAGTGATTTTTAGGCCCTTCAAAATATGTATACAATTAAGGATTTTTGGAGTTAATTAATGAGTAATTCACTAATTACTAAATTAGGGATTTTAGGATGTTCATATCTTATGTGATATGATAAATGTGGTATTTAGGAAGTTAGATGTGATTATTAAGGGCTTTATGTAATAAATATAGGTAATTTTGCTAACATGTGAAATTGGAATTGTAATAACTATAAAATATTAAGTCAAAATGGATAATATAATAATATTATTAATATGTATTAAATCCGGTACAAAACTTAAATTTAGGTAATTATAGGAAAAATGTAAAATTTTTTCACATTAAAAGTAAATTCAATATACTAATAAGAATTATAATGTACCAGGTAGACTAAAATATTAATTTAGGACCAAAAGTGATATTTAGGATACTTGAGCTTAATGTGATTAATTTCACATTGGGGTTCAGAATATATTTTTAGGATTTATGTAAAATAATACTAATTAGAATTGATTAAGAACTTGCATTGAGATCGGACTTGAAAACTAAATCTTAAACTAACCTAAAATGAATTAGTAATGAGTAATACGTATATATGAAAAGTTGAGTTAAATCATGACCTATAATATATATATTCATCAAGGTATAAATACTAAGTGATGTATTTATATTCTAGGATACATGGAGATGAGTCGACCTGCGATTGGTCAAGTGTGTAGTCATAGATTCCAAGTAAGTTGGGTTTAATACTTCATCGTATTTTAAAGTACTATTTTAGAGTACTTGAAAACTTAGGATGGTATTTGACTATGTTTATACATAGTTATGTATGCATGTGCTTAATTATTTGATTCTGTGCTGAATTATATGTTATATTTGGTGATTGATGTGAATGGAATAGTATGATATTATTTGATCACCCTAAACCATACTTAATTATAACCGACCTAAATACCCTAATTAGACATGCATTGTAAGCCCTAAGGGGATCATTAGAATTCTTCAACCAAACACCGATACCTTCGAAAAGATAGCATTGAATAGCATAATGGCCTTTTTCTCATCTTTAACCGAATTAAGTGGCAAGAACAGAGGTCATAGTGAGGATAGGGGCATTGGTTCAAAGGATAGTCTTGGGGGGGAAACGGTGTCTCCATTGCACAAACCTAAGTTTGGTTGTGAGTTATTGTATTAACGGAAACTCTTCAACTCGGATTAAAGTGGATGAAATTACTCTAATTTCACAATTGACTGGACCATGTTGTGTGATGGCACTTGCTTGTTGCCTTACATATAATTAATTGTTTAATAACCTTGTTTATGTTTGTTATACTTTCATAAGTCTCCAACTTAACTTACTAAGTTGTGGTTTCTTATACCCATAAAGATTCTATTGCAGGTTCTAACTTCTGACTGATATGCCATGATACAATTATCTTGAGATCAGCTCTCTTTTGAAGCTATGAGGAGTAAGGATCAAATCACTATACGATTGAGTCTTTTTAATATCTTGATACTACTTTTAGGTATATGAACTGAGATGCGAGACATATGTTAGTTGACTACTATAGTATGCATAATTTCCTGGGATTCTAAGACAATATGGATGTAATTATATATATATAAATGATATTTTTAACTTTTCATGTAAATTTTAACTTAAACTTTAATTAAACTATTTACTTCAAAGCGAGGAGTCATTGACGTCTTGTGTAAATTATATCTATAATAGAGACTATGAGGTCAGTTACTATTATAGGTTGATTCATATAATAAGACTATTGCGACTTTGCGACTTTGAGATGCAACACCCTTCCTCCTTATACAACATACCATATGTTATCTTACGTTGAACTTCGCTATTAGCATTGTGCAGCCAGGTCATGTTATTGCAATCTTTCATAACTATTTATACATAGATAAGGGGGTCAATTGCATGCTGTCCCACCCCTTGACCATGGATAAGACTAGAATTTAGCTTTTGCTACTTTATTAAGAGGGATCACCATATTATTTGCTAGCCAATTCTCTTGTTGTTTAAGGAAATTGAAGAAGCCCAATCCTTTTAGAATGCCCCATTTGCCCAATGATATTTCCCTTTAATAAGTTATGTCCATAGAACATTTTTGTCACGAATGCATTATGCAAGTTCGACAAAGTTCATTTTGTTTCTTCTTTGCAAATCCATAACCCTTAAGCCTCCATCTTTGCTTAATCGTTTAACTTGATCCCATCATATCCTATGAATTTTCCTTTCACCTTCTTTATTTCTCCAAATGAAATTCCTATAGTGTTGTTCTAACTATTTGGATAATTTTTTTACGAAAAGGTACCACTTGGGAGTAGTAATTACTAATACTCTCAAGGGTTGTTTTGACCAAAAGTTTCCTTACTAGCACACTCAGGAGTTTTGCTTTCCATCTAGATAACTTTCTCCTTGTTTTTTCGATCAAGAAGGACATGTCTTTAGTATTTAAACTTCCTCCCATTTTGAGTGGTAATCTAACATATTTTCCTCATTCGGCATTCCTGTTGATACCAAAAACACTATAAATCTAGTCTTATTAGTTCAAAAGGGGTATTTATCAAGAAAATGATGCTTAATTTACCATACTTCACCTTTTAGCTTGACATGAACCTAAATCTGTTCACAACCTAATGCATTAATCTAGCATTTTCCATTATGGCCTCTCTAATTAAAACCAAATCATCTACCAAGAACATGTAAGAGAGTTTAGTATGTGATCCCCTTATCCAAATCAATTTCTAGCTTCCATTTTGCACTAGTTCATTAATGCTCCTACTTAATATTTCCAATGTAAGGATGACTCATCTATGGGGACATAGGGTCTCCCTATCATACTCTTTTACTTGGATAAAATTCTTTCAACATTGCTTATTGAGCAACACCCACAGGAAACTTGTTGACAAAAAAGATTCAATAATTTGTATCCATTTGTCGAGAAAACTAAGGCTAAGTAATGCATGTTAGATGTAGTCCCATTCTAGGTAATCGTATGCTTTCTTGAGGTCTAATTTTGAGTGCAATAGTTCTTAGAAGACAATGACATTATCTTTTGTAGATATTCCTAGTACAAAGCTTAACTACTTAGGGTTTATTATCTTTTGGAGGTAGGGCTAAAGTCGATTGACTAGAACTTTTCCCATTGTCTTATAAATTGCCGTGAATAGACTAATAGTTGGAAGTCTTGCAATCGATTGGCACCATCTTTTTTAGGTATCAATACCAATAAAGTTTGGTTCTTATCACGTTGAATAGTTCTTGACAGCCAAATATTGGCTATAATGTTGTAGACTAAATCACTCACCACATGCCAACATTACTTATAGAATTGAGAGTGTAGACCATCCACCCCTAGTGATTTTGAACTTACTGCACTCCACAATGCTTATTTTACCTTTGTTCGAGTTACATCTTTCAATAAATCTATAAGACTTCTTTGGTTAAACAACTACCATTTGGGCATCCACATTAGTAGGGTTTGTTTAGACAACATCCTCTCCATACAAAATAATTTTGAGAAGAAATTAGCTGCATATTTTCCAAATTTTGGTGAACCATGATCTAATTACCGTCGTCATCAAATAGGCTTACTATTCTCCCTTTTGTTCTTCTTGCCAAAGTTGAAGCATAGAAGAATTTTGTGTTACATTCCCCATCTATTAGCCATTTTGCTCATGCTTTTGCAGTCTAAAGTTTCTCCTCATGATTTAATGCCTCCTTTAATACTGGCTATAAGGAGTTTTCATATCTAGTAAGGCCTGGCTAGGGTCGCTACGGATCTTTCCTTAGATGAACTCAATTTTCTCTTGCAATTATTTTTTCTTCACATGAATAATCCTAAAAATTTCTCTATTCCATTCTCGAAGTTTAGCTACAAATGAGTCTAGACGTTGCTATAAACCTTTTGAATCCAATATGCTCTAGCCAAATTGGTTGGAAATGGAAAGGTTAGAGTTCCCTTGGTTCCAATCTAATAGATTGGTGGGTATTCAAAATCAAATGGTACCCTTTGTAAAAATAAGATATTTATCCTATTAAAATTTATTTCCTAATGTAAAATTTGCTTATCAAGAAGGCATGTTAATTTAAAATAATCTTTCTTAATTGTGACTGGATTTGCAATAAAACAGAAAAAAAAAATATCATTTTTTCATGTGATAAAGTATCTTAACTTTCAAGTTTTTTCATTTTAGTACCTAAATTTTATTTATTTATTTTTTTCATTTTAATTCTTTAACTTCGAAAATGAGAGCTACCTTCATTATGATGAGCATTATTGTAACATGATAGAATAATAGAATAAGTACATCAACTTTCATTTTAGTGCTCAAACTTTTATCTTTTTTTCCTTTTGGTACCTCAACTTTTAAAAGGTACTGGGTTGTCTCTTAACAAATTTTGATGATAACAAAAAGGCTTCAAACGGATTTAATAAATATATTAAGTATGTAAGACAATTTAAAGTGAAAGTGGATTGAGGAAGAAAATAAAGTTTGTAAACTGCTTGGTCATAATTTATGTTAACATATAAGTAAAAAAGTATATTAGTAAAAGAACATAACCATATTGATATAATTCAGAATCATGATTAAAAAGTTATTTTGAGCCAATCTTTGAATAATTTATATCAACTAAGTTGGATAAGTTTTTTTTGTGAAGATCGAGCTCTAATTTATCGAGTATATTAAGGAGGTATGCTCAATTCCCTTCCATTAAGTTTATTTAAGTCCATAGGGATTTGAAGGTAGATTTATATTTATCCTTTGAATGTTCAAGAATTAGATTTGAGGAGATGATTTCAATAATTAAGTGCAACGTTCATTTTGGAAGATTATTATGCTAACAAGGATGGAAAGTCTCTAGAAATACTAAGCAAGGCTATTAATCTTTGAAAGGAATTAGTAATTATGGGAGGAAGATTAAAATTCAAGAAAAGTGATCTTGCTGATATGATGCATAAGTGTTTTTTTATTAGGTCTGAGCTAAGTGAGATATACTAGGAAGTTCAAATCTTACCTTAGATAAGGATCTTTGTGTATTGAATTTAAAAAGATCAAAGCTACAATTTTTTAAGATAAGGCTCAATATTTTTAGATTCTATCTACAACATAATAGATAAGGATGAATCATACTTTAAATCTGATATGCTTCAACTATAGGTCGATTTATGCAAACTTTAAGGAGATATTTTTTCATTAATTCAAATTTTAAATAGATATGTGAGTGGTCTATTATCTCAAAGGATTTTGAAGCTAAGATATGGTTCAACAAGATATAATCAAATTTATTTAAGTTTATCCAAATTACAAGATATTTGGTTTCCAAATTTTTGAAATTCAATAGACTCTTGAAGCTCTTAGATTAGATTTAACAACTTATAATAGTCAAAATAAATCAAGAAATTACAAAAATCCTTCAAATTTTCAAACAATAAAATAAATCCTATTTTCTTGGGATCTTTTTTCAACCAAAAGAGAAGGTAGCTTGAAGAGGATTTTTCTCCAATAAAAACGTGGTACTAGCCATTTCTATCTATCACTCCAAGGAACAATACAATATAAATCGAGTTATAGAAGAAATAAAAAACAATGAAGAACATAATAGAATACTATACTATTTCTTGCATACAATTGCATGATTATTGCACCTTAGCATATCGATTTAGTTTTTTTCCATGATTTTTTACCCATTATTCTTTTTTTTTCATGTAAATTCTACATATTGTTTTTTCTCTCTTTACATGCTGTTTCTCCTATAATTGTTTATGTCTAATTTATGAAAAAAGATTCAATTGTACTAATGCGCTACGTATATTAATGAATGATAGATAAGTATCAATAAAAATTTGATATATGACAACAAAAAACTTATTTTTTGAAAAGGTATAAGTTATATTTTCATGTGTTAGATTTTTATTAGTATTTAATGGTACTAATACACCATGTATATCAATGAGTAGCTTACAACTACCAACAAAAATCCAATACGTGATAATGATGAAAAATATTTTTTCCTCTCTTTACATGTTGTTTCTCTTATAATTGTTCATGTTTAATTTGTGAAAAAATATTCAGTGGTACTAATACGTTAAGTATATCGATAAGTAATGTACAAGTACTAATAAAAAAGCTGCATTCACTAGGCTATGCTCTTTTTCTTATTTTCTTCCTAATTTGTAAGAAGAACCCAAATTAGGAAAAAATATTTAATAATATTACCCACCACATGTATGTACAAATCGTTAAGGCTTTCAAAGAACTAAGACAAACCAAGTTTCCAAATACTTAGGCTTAGCTCATCTAAAAGTTATTAAACTTGAGCTTAAGCTGAGTTTTTTATCCAGCTTTAAATTGAAGTTCGAGCTTGGCTTGTTTACTAATTGAGCTTAAGTTAAGCCAAGCCAAGCTGAGCTGAATTGAACTGAATCTAAAGTAAATTGATCTTGAGCCTATTAATGAGCTTAAATATATAAAATTAAGAAATGTATAAATAAATGCATTAACAAATAGTGAACAAAAATTAGATTATATATTATATTATATAAATATTAGCCTTTAGATTTAAATGATATATAATATTTATAAAATTCATAAACCTACTTACAAGCTTAAACGAGCCTACTCACGAGCTTGAACTAGAGCAGAAGCTCGGCTCATTTAAGTAAACAAGCTTCGTAATGAGTTTTATCTTAAGTTTTATGCTTGAGTTTAAGTCGTTTACTAAACGAGCTGGAAAAGCTCACGAGTAGTTTAACTTATTTATAGCCTTACAAATTGTGAGTATAGTGGATAAGTATTAATAGAATTTAGACATATGGATTAAACTATATAAATGGTAGTTCTTTTAAAAACCATCTATTACTATTATTATATGTTTAAATATTGTTAATACTTACGCTCCTCGTAAATATACACATGGTGTGTAAATAAAGCTTTTTGATCAGGTCCTAAATAACCAATCAGATAATTTGGCATGACAGTGAAAAACTTGCAACATGAAGGAACTTAACTGGAGAAGAAGAAAACAAGAGAAAGCACTTACCACAGGACTTATCAACCGGAAAAGAGGAGCAACCGTGTGCAAATTATTATCAATGTCCGCATCATCGCACACAAAATAGATATTGTGAATTTGTTCCAATGCCTTTCCTATTTCTCTTTCAAATAGGTATTTAGTACCTAAACGTTGCACTTGATTGATTATATTTAGTGTTTCCAGAGGTTTATTTGCATCAATAGTTATCATCTTACTCACTTCTTCTTTCAGTTCATTGAATTTCCTCTTACATTCAATGTCATGCTCATTCTGCACACAAGAAGAGAAGTATCAAGATCAATGGAAGTAGAAGTTTATTTATGTATATAAAGATTTCTTTTAGTAATTAAGATATTGATTCGGTTTGTTTAAGTGATCCAAATAAAATCTTCACGAAAAAAATAAAATAAAATAATACAATCTTCTTCCAGATAAGTATAGACCCGTTGCTTTTGTCTCAACCAAACATCCATCGGCCCGAGTTAGAAAAATATAATTGGAGGTTTATTAGGGCTTATAGTGAAGAAGGATATGACTTTCACCTCTGTTGAAGCAAGTCTGGTCTAATATTAATTCGAGTGAAATGACTGCTTAGTTTCATTTCTTCACTTCCGTAAGTCCGCAGAAAGGATAAATGTCGTCGTTTAAGAAATGTTACTATGTTATAGTGTTACCATTTCTTCACTTCTGTATGTCCGCAAAAAAGGATAAATTTCTTCAAAGAAAATTACTTTTCTTTTTTATTAATTTTTCCTTTTAGTTTCACCGACAATCAATACACAGAAAAAAAAAAAAATGGAAATGGAATGGCCCACAAAAATTTGCCTTTTTTCTATTGCAGTTAACTTTAGTTTCGATGATGGTTCAAAAAAAAAAAAAAAAAACTTTAGTTTCGATAAAGTACATGTAATAATAATTTCTATTTAATTTCATTGCAATAACTCATTCTCAATTGGGCCAAAAGAAAAACACATTGTTATGCACTATAAAAGCATATTGTTGTTGGAATAGTGGTATAAATCGTATCCGATTTTTATAAATCATATCATAAATAATAAAATTAAATGAAACTTGTTGGCAGTTATATATTTTTATATTATCAATTTTATAAAAAGTGTTCAACCCTTAGGATAAAAATTACTGCATAGTCTAAACATTTATTATGTTGGCTTATAAACCATCTCTAATCTATGGTTTTAATGGTCTTCTTCGTTTTTTAATAATTTAAAATAAACGAGAAGGTGAGCTGAAAATTTTGTGTCGTACCCAGTGGATGATCATCATTAGAGTACTTGCAAAAATAATCTCCCCAGACGGTGGGAGGAAAATCGGCGAGTGGACGCTCGACGTTGTCGGTACCGCCGACGTTATCGCCCAGCGTTGCGCTAGGGGCGACTGAAGAAACCACTTGCGTAGACATATCTCAACTGCTCTGTTACTTGATAGTTATGCAGTGAATATGATGACCGTTCCCTAGATGTCCCGCTCCTTATGTAGACAGAGTAGAAAGACTCCTTTACGTAGTGATGTTTCTAGATGTGTAAATATCGATGATTATATATAGTCTCCAAATAATTATTATTCATATATTTTAGGTATTAAAATTCTATTGATATATGTATATTACTAATTCATATATATAATGTATTAATACTATTAAAACTCTTTCATTTCAATGATATATTAGATTAAAAATGATAAAATTTATCTTTTTACATATTTGTATATTTTTGTGAGTTGTATAAAAAACTTCAAAAAGAAAAAAGATTTTCCTTTTAAAACATTTACCACATGTATCAAAAGCATATGATGATAGAACCATTCTAACAAAATGATCCTTTTGTACGGAAAATATTAATAAAAGCTATTATATGTTTACTTTTTTTTTTTCCGGAATTTTAACCAGTCTAGAAAAGTGTGAATTTTTGTTTTACCGTAACAAGTGGATATAGATTAACTAACTATTTTACTTAGATAAGCTACTATCTACCGAGAACAACAAGGACATATGTTATGAAACTAGACTTAGTCACTAGGCCGATTCAACTCAGAATCAACCCTAAACTACGTGTTTACAAGTCGGTTTGAGGTTGAATTTGGCCTAGCCATTGAGGCCATTGACTCAGGTCGATTTTTTTATCCTTAAAACGTTTTTTCTTATTTTATAATTAATTCCCTTTTTATTTTTTCCGACGTTCCCACAAATAATTTTTCATCTCTTATCATTATACTTTATGTATATATACATTATATGTACTAACGCATAAGTAATTCACCATTATCTTAAGTTTAAATTTTATTCCGTTCCAAAATAATTGATTTAAACCGCATGAACTTGATATTAGCTTAATATTAAAATATTGCGTAATGTTAAGTAAAGCAAGAAGAGTTATAAAGGATGAAGAATTCTCATTTGAATAATGGGAATGGGAATACGTTTGGTATAGATATAGAGGTTTGATTGGAGTAGTCACGTAAGTGCTATGTAAATGATATGTTATACATAATTTTAAAAAAGTGAAGCGAGACTGTCATAGAAAGAGATGATTAGGTGAGAACAAGATAAGGAGGAGGAATAGGCACTCTTAATGTCTTAACTGCACAAGTAATCAAGTGTAAAGCAACCTTAAGGGACTTCAAGTGTAATGCTACCTTAAGGGACTTCAGGTGTTTACCTTATAACTTAAACGAATGAGATCAATTCTTTGTCTAAAATGCTTATTTAATCTTAAAGAGCAAAGATTTTGCATAACATTATTGTTTTTCTATTCTCCCTAAGAGTTCCAAACGAAGGGAAAATGTTGGGTATTTACAGGATTTTAGGTAAGATAATATCTATCTGATCATCTAGGTAATCAATAGATGAGATAAACCCTGCTTAATTCATAATTATCCAGAATGAGCTAGCTAATGGGTCTAAAGCTAGCAACCTTCCTTAGTGCATAAGCTTACTTGAGAAAGATTGAATGTAGATGGGTTAGTCCAACGATTCCTATTCTGAGACTATCAAGCCAAATCTTCCTGAATCATCCTAATATATAGACTGAACACCTTAAGCCTTGTCACTTAACCGAATAAGTCCTAAGTAGATAAAGGGCTTAACCTAATGACCAATATAACAAATTTTTAGACCTCTATATTTTTCCTCTTGACCAAAAGTCCATTTCACATATTCAATAGGGTTTTGACCATTTCTAGAAGTTGTTTCTTTAACTTTTATGTAGATGTATTAAATATTAACTTTGCTTACTTGATTGTTTCCAACCTCTACAAAATTTACGCATCTTTCGAATCACCGAAGAGTTGAGCATGATATGCTAGTATTCATTTTGCTGCCATAGAACACTTATTTCGATATACTTCCATATCGCACTAATGATTTATTGCTCTCATACCATTGATTCTCATCCATTGCATAAAATTAACATAGTTAGCTCCTCTCAATATTTCTTCCTCATTTTACGAGCATTGGTAGAAAAAAAAAAAGCCATTAAAGCATTTATAGAGATCTAAAGCTTTGATAATATCCCCTTTAGCCATTTTATATACATATATATCTCATTCATACCAGTAAACAAGATAATGCTGTCATGATTATAAATTTAATCAATTATATGTTTGTTATATCTTATTCATACCAATAATCAGGGTAAAGCATTGGTAGATTTTTCTATAATTTAATCAGGTATTTATTAATTCTAAATTTTCAAAATTTTCTACTACCTGTTCATATAATTCTTCTCCTATCCCTATCATCAAATAATCTAATAATCTAAGTTTTGTTATTATCTTATTTTTTCTATTCTTCTATTTGGATTATAAATTTCTAAACCCAACCAATCTAACTTCTTTATGTTCTTAATTTTTATGTATTTAAGAACAATGACTTGTATGCAAAACTTATTTAGTCTAAGTCTAATTGATAGCCTTCAAATTCAAATGAGGAACTTTCTTTTATATAAAAATATTCTAAATATTTAATGATTTAGGCTAGGTAGATGATTAAGATAACTTGTATAATTCTAATCATAACTTCTTTTTATTGAAAAAAAAAAGAAAAAGAATAACTTAATTGAAAAAAAAAATATTTACTATCGATATTTTTAAAGGGTTAACAGTTTGCTATTATGAAAATTCAAAATATCTTTATAATTTTATAGATTTTAAACATGGCTTTATTCTACGATTATGTTAATTCCCTATAAACATGGTGAAGAGGACAAAGCAACACAAAAGTAAATCATTATTACTAAGCAAAGTATCCATAGCCACAGAACAGTGATTCGATCTTTCTTCGAGGAGGAGACCAAGCTTATATCGTTTTCCCTTTCCCTTCGTTTCCGTAATGAAATGAAATATGTATCCATGTAACTTTCTTTTAATAATTTATGTTAGTTTGTTTTCTTCATTTAGTTTCTCAATATATCCATATTAGGATATACATGATATCTCATGCTATTATAAACAAGATAATATATTTTGTCATAAGTTATAAAATCGCAAAAAATATATCTTGCACTAGGTTTAATTAATATGGCTTAATTACACCAAAATTGGCGACGTTTCCAAAATCAGCATACGCCACCCAAGTCCAATTTTGTTGTAGTGATTTTTAGGGAGTTTTAAAAGAAGATATCTTCTTTAAGTAATATATGTATATATATATATATATTGTAACTTTTGATATTTATCGGTAAGGACTAACTTCTATAGAGCATTAGAATTTATAAGTGGTACTAACTACTGAAGATTTCTAAATGACTTATTTCTTGCTAGTAAGAAACAAATATCGTATCTAATACAACTTTATTTTAACCAAGCTTATATGCTCATTTTGGTATAAAAGGACTTATGCTTCATTGTTCTCGCTTTGTGTCGCAAGGATAACAAGCTTCTTATTACTAAACTTAATATTTGCTTCTATGGCGAAAGTATTTGCTTCTCACAAACATTGTTTAATATTTTCCTACTTTCATGTTATTAACTAAGTATTTTGAAACCAAATAAATATAAGATAAGGAGAAAAAATAAATAAATAAATAGGTAGAGACAAAAATATGATTTAAATGGAAAATTTTTCTACAAAAGATTTCAACAAGAAATATATGTAAACAAATAAGATACAAAGAGAATGTAGAGACTAAGAGTAAAAGATCTCAAATATATCCAAAAGACAAACACTTGGAGAGAAAGAAAAGGGAAAAGGGATTCAAGGCATTATTGGTAATGTTCTATAATAATGTCGTACTCCAACAATAATTAGTTTTATGTGGTTAAACTTATAAAGTAACTATCTCGATAAATAAAGAAGTCACAAAACCCTTCAACTTTTTTCTTGGATTAGTATAACTATCTCTGCCTTTGTATAAGACATTAATTACACATGTAAGGTTGGCTAAATATATGAGGATAGGCATAGGCAATGCATCTAGACTAAGGCATTCCTCATTTATATATCTTTCCAAGTATCTATGAATTGCTTATGCAATTCTTTTAAAGCTATGCCTTCTATTACATTATATTGTTTCATGTAACACTTCATAGCTGACAATACATCATGTATTTCTTGCTACCATTGGAAAAAAGAAAAAAGAAAAAGAAAATCCAATTTAAAACCAACTATTGTGATAATAGTTGGTAAATAAAAATTATATATATATAATGACGGTATTACATACCTTGCGAGAGACAATACCATCCATGAGTCTACAAATGGTCATTGAAGCCTTTAGAATCTTGGGATTTGTACGTAACCACTCAAAAACAAATAATAGCATGCCTATTCCATTATTCCAAGTTGAATTGATAACTTAAGTACATTTGAAAACTTTACGATACTATTAAATTCAATGTTTAATGTTTGTATAGTTGTAGATATTTCTTAGGTATATCTGATTGTATAATATGATTAATATGTTTTAATAGAGTCTATATGGATTGGTTTCGTCTTAGAGGCTTATAATATCCTACGTTAATATAAGCCCCACAACCAGTTACTTAGGGTTCCGATTGGCTAGAAGATACGATTGAGCCTAAATTAAAAGTAAAGCTACAAATATTAATAAAAATGATTTCGTAAGCTTGAATTTAAAAAAATAAGTAATAAAATATAATAATATAAAATTTTTAAATTTTAAGTATATAACTTGTTATTTATCGAAAATGCGAAAAATGCGTAAAATACATTCCGATAATTAATGAATCACTAGAAATAAATTATATATATACTAAAAATCATAAAATGACCTAAATAATATTTAATTGTACTATATATGAATTTACATGTAGATAGAAATATGCGTAATTATTTAAAATACGCGAAATGTGCTAAAATAATAATAAATAATTAAATAAAATTCATAATTAATTAAGGAAAAATCAAGAAAAATGACGAAAAATCTAGAATTGAGGCGTAGCAAGCTAGAACTGAAGAAAAAAAATCAACCAATTAAAATGCAACAAATAGAAAGTGAAAAAAAGAAGAGATAAGGCAATTGTTTTGTCTAATTAATGCATAATAATTTTCTTAATGCTCAATAAATAGCAAGAAAATTTCAGAAGCTCATTTGGTTAGTTTGGAGAGTGATAAAAATAGAGAGAGTTGAAATAGTAAGTGTTTGAATTAATTACAAAAAAAAAAAATTCAAATTTGTACAATTAGAGCCTTAGAGGAATACCTAAACCGACGAGTAGTTAGGAGAGGACGGCCACCACCACCACATGGTGGTGGCAGTACCTAGGTGGGCTAATACACCCATGGCCACCAAAGATGGCCGGAGCCACCCAAATCGATAAGTTCGATTTCTAGCCCAATTTTGTTTAATTTTGTAAAAATATTAAATATTGTAATAAAATTATGAAACTTGTTATTTGGAATATTTTTGTATGTATCTTTTAGGAAAAATATTATTTTAATGAAAATATGTCCCGTGATATATGATCCTTACGAAATCATACAAAATCGAGTATATTTTGATTTAGAAATAAATGACCTTAATAGTGTAGTTTTGAGCCCAAAACTTTTGTGTAGACTACTTAGAAGATATAATACAGTGCTATGAAGCACGTTTTCAAAAATAAATTTTCTAAATTTTTAGACCTTAAAATGAGGCATAAAATGGGTAATTTAGGGTTAATTAAATAATTAAATATTTAATTACTAATTTAGTGAATATTTATATGTTTTAAGATGTTGAAATTCGATAAAGTATGATACTTGTAGCATTTAGGGTGTTAAATGTAATTATTAGGCTAATTATGCAATAAATAAATAATAGGGAAAAATAGTACATTTTAAGATAATTTTGTAAATTAGGGTAATTAAGTGTAAAATATGATTTAGGATGAATTTAGACATTTTGAAATGATAATTGATGTTTGGAGATGGTAATTAGAGTAATAAAAATATTAGATGTGTATTATGTATATAATAAGTAATAGTACATAATACACAATTATCAGAAATATAATAAATAGAAGATATTAGAATAAAAATTGATATTATGATAATAATAAAAATATACAATAAATCTTATAGGAAACTTAAATTAGGGTAATTATATGAAAAATGTAAAATTTTATCATAACGGGGGTGAATTCGATTATTAAACTAGGATCCGGGTGTACCGCATGGACTAGAACACTAGTTAGAAACTAAAAACGATATTTAGGATATCTAAACATAATGCGATTAATTTCACATTATGGGTTGGAATGATTTCTTAAGGTGTACATATAAATCTTTAACTAAAAATTGAGTTAAAAACCTAATTTAGAAATCGATGCGAAAATTAAAACAGAACTTAATACGATTGAAGAAGAATTATAAAAAAATTAAGACCTAGATAATTAGGTATATTAAACCCTAAACAAAAGATAGCAATAAGCGTTATAAGATAAAACCAACCTGCAATAGTTATATGAAAAACTGAAATCACGTTTGTGTTATAGGGATAATCGACAATGGCTTGAGCGAGTTGGACCTCGAGTGAGTAAGCGAAGAGTTTAGGTAAGTTGAGATTAATACGATGCTGTATTTTGGAGGCTTGAGATACTTGGTTGTGATTGTTAGATAGTTGGTTGTGTGCATGTGCTTGATTATAAGTAATGCTATGATTCTATTTATTATTCTAGCTTGCATTGTATGAAGTGATCGATCACGCTAAACTAAACTTAACAAAGATATGACTTGTAAACATAAATCGAACATGGATAACAACCCATTAGGGGAAACTTAGGATTATCAGGCCAAATACCGACCTCTTTGAAAGGGATAGCACCGGATGGCATAATAGGTCCGTTTTCCATCTTTAGTTAAACTAAGTGATAGGTAAGGAGGTTGCGGTAAGTGTCTCCATTGCACAAGCCTAGGTTTCATCGTGAGCTGTTGCATCAACAATAACTCCTCAACCTAGATTAGAGTGGGAGCAATTTCTTTAATCTTACGACGGGCTGGATAACGTCGTACGATGACATTTGCTTAAACATGCATTGCACTAAATGATTTGGTTGATAACCTTATTTGTATTTGTAGTGTAGTTTTAAGTCTTCAATCATAACTTACTGATTTGTGGTTGCTCACATTCCTATAGACGTTATGTAGGTGCTGGCTAAAAAGCAGCTTACAACTACTTTGAAGCTAGCAATTGCTAGATCCTGAGGAGTGAAGAAAAATATTTGAAGAATAGACATATAATTTTAAGGTCTAAGATTTTATTTTAGAATTTTTCATTTCTGAATAATGTAATCACTAGGAAATATATTACGGTGGAATGTTGTAAACGTTAATTGTAATAACTAAATTATAGTGTATATATATATTTTATCACTTTTTTAGGTAAATGATTTATTTAAATTACAAACTATTTACTTCAAAGTGGGTTAGTCATAGACGCCATGTGTAGATCAAGTCTAGGATAACGGTTATAAGGCCAACTTCTATCTTAGAATGGTTTACATGGCGAGATTATTACATCTTTGCCACTTCAAGGTGTGCCAGTTAAGCTAACTTCTGGCTAATCTCATCATACACATTTAGTAGTGCCTTATAGCACAATTGCATGTACTTTGACAAATTTCCCATCAATCCTATATCTTAACAACATATATAGGTTGTTGAACTATATCAATCAAAATCTTAATTGTTTATTGAGTAATATTTAAACTAGATAAGTAAAGAATAAAGAAGTCTGACCTTTCAACAACAAGTGTAAAGAATTCTAGTTCTTCAATAGTATTATATACATCATTGATATCATCAAAAATTGAAGTCATATAAATGATCTTTGTAAGTATTTCTCTTGCCAAAGCATACTCTGGTTCGAAGTATATACCTAATATCAAAAATTAACACTCAACAATTCTATCTCTTGTGAAGGGTAACTTCCTCATAAAATCCAAATCTTTCCACCACCTAAACCTAAAGAAAAGAAAAGAAAAAACATGGTCAAGTCATCTCAAGAGTAAGTAAATATGTAAAATCAGAGGTAGAGAGAATAACTATTACCAAGACACAAAAAGTACCTAGAAATGGTTATTACCAAGAGTATGGATTTTATTATTGGGTTCATAAGAATGTTAGATATATTGGAACATTATTGATAATAGAAGGAAAAAAAACTAAAAATAAACCTTGGTTTACTCAATTGGTTAATCAAATAAATGGAGACATATGCATATATATCTATATCTATATCTATATCTCTCTATATATATAGACCAATTGAATAATCTACCAATTATTTTTTGCTAAAATTCAAAACCTTCTCACTTGTGATGTTACCAAGTTCCTTTGTGTTGCTTTGCAATAAGTTGAAGTCTAGCTTTGCGAAGGACAAGATTACTTCATTAAGTGAAACATCTTCTTCATAAATACTCATGTAATGCCTAGACTCAAGTCTAGTCAATCTCCTTAGTAAGATTTGGTTTAGTGCATGTGTCACTTGCTTTTGGAGATGGGAACTGATTAGTCAATTCTTTCTTAAAAGTACGTGAATTTTCATTTCCCAACTGTAATACTCCAATGGATAAAATAGTTTTCTAAATGTTATTTTTCAAATAGATATAAATTAGATATAAAATACATATAGACAACAAAAAAAAAAAATCTAAATGAGGCGTTAATCATAATCTACTTACATGAAAATGTCCTTAGCTAACCATGATCATCCTAAGGATAGGCTATAGTTTTGACCATTTGGTCAACCCCCCCCCCCCAACATTAAACCACCTCTTCCTTTGTTTAATTTTTTTTAATAGATCATTTAGATATATTCAACCATTATTTCGTTTGATTAATTCTTTCAAACTAATTAGAAGCTGATATGAGTCAGGGTAATGAAACTTTTGATAAACTTCTCATAAGTCCATTTGACTAAAAATTGGAAATTATTAATGACTTGGATAACAAAATGCCAACAACTTAATGAAAAAAGTAGTTAAATACAGGAGACAGAATGTGTATTTCTCCTTTCAAGGGAAATAATTCAATGACTCAACTAAAAAGAAAATCAAATATTAAGAACTAATTTTATACTTTTATCAATATAGTGTCAAAAGTACTAGTCATGATATTATTTTTAACTTGAACAATAAAATTGTTAAATATAATAACTAATCAAACTTTTACTTACTAAATTTTATACAAAAACTTAGAAGTTATTAGATGCTATATGCAATCAAACTTTTCATTATTTAATCAACTTTCTTCATCATTTCAAGAAATATGTCATACTAATTGCTCATTGATCATGAATACAAATGAGAAAGATGAGAAGCTAGATAGTGATTTTGATAAGTAAAATCCTTTTAGGGATGTCATTAACAACTTGAGATTCAAGTTGCCAACTTAAATATTGATATTACAATTAGTGATTCGGATATCATGCACTTTTTTCTTTTTAATCAAATCAAGGACTCATTATATCCTTACCACATGAAATCTTGTAACCTTGCTGATATAACAATTGAAATTGCAGAGAAATTGTGTAAAGATCGCCATTCTCATCATTCTGATAGTCCGAAATGCTCTTATAAATTTGGTTCAAAGCAAATTCAATCTCCTTTTCGAGCTTGTAGAAAATACCCTACCTTTCAACATTATCAATCAAATTTAATTGTGAGATCTTGTCAACATAAATTGCAAACATGTTTATCAACTCTACGTCCAATGTTTGAATGCTTATTTGATCCTTTACCTATTAGGAACATAGTTGACAATATTCAAGTTTAATACATAAAAAAATAATATATTACGTGATAAATGTCTAATAAAGACAGACTTTTTGAGAATACTGTTTGTCTACTATTAGTATTATGTGTGCTTTGCTAGAAAAAAAATATATTGGTAAGAAGGAGAATGTGATAAGAGGTAAGAAAGAGTTTTGTTACTTAAAAGACAGCATGATAGCATCTTATTGACTCTAAGAGAAGTGATGAAATGTGTGAATATGATATCACGTTAAACTTTAATATAAAATTGATATCAACCCATTGTCATATATAAAACATTTTACTAGTTAGATTTTGTAGGAGCGTTAGTTATGCAAATGAAAAAGGAGATGCTGCTATAGTAGAATGCAATGTTTTAAAAGAAAAACGATATTAATATAAAAACCCATACATTGTAGAGTATTGTTTTAGATGCAACATGGAAAAAGGATTCATTAAATATTATATATCATGTGTTAGATAAATATGGTATATAAATATTAATAAATTTTTAATAGGAATAATAAGCTTAATGAATAGTTATCAGCTTAACTATTATTTATAATTTATATATGTTATGTATATTAATATTTCGTTGATATTTATATATTAAATATATATATAACATTTAACGTATATTATTCGCTCAATCATTTTTCTTAAATATGAGAGCATAAATTTATGTATACATAACTTGGGATGTATTTGTTTATTGACACGTGATATTGGTCATATTTTCATGTCTTTATTAATGACTTTTTATGGCAAGCGATTGATGATAGCTAGCTAGGATTGATATCACATAAAAGTATCAGTGAAAAATAATTAAGAAAAGGATTCGCATATTTAAGTCGAAGAAATCATTTTCCTTATTCATTATTAGTATTTTTTTCATGATTGTTGGCCGCCATTATTAATTACACCTTCGTCTACTAGACCAAAGACATACTTCCGTTTCTAGTTAGTGAATTTTGGCTATGTTGCATAGATTGAGGAATGGATGAGAGGACGCGGGATTATTCAGAGGGGCGACACATGTGACCTGACAGCACACCTGGCATAGGTTAGAACATGTGAAAAGTGATTTCCAACAAGCGTACCGTCTGAATCCATCGCTCACCGATATTTCTAGGTTTCTATCAAGTCTAATCTCAAGACGCGTGGTATATTAAAATTCTCCAAAATTTTATCAGATTTTCAAGTGGATCCCACGCAAAGCAAAGTTTAGGGACACGAGAATTTGAGGCTCTTATTCTCAGGTGTTCAATACAAGATAAAAACGTTATTGACGTGATTTCCTATTAGAATTATTGAAAGACATCCCATTAAAATTCTCTAGAACTTCATTTGATTTTCAAGTGGATCCCACATAAAGCAAGAAAAAGTTTATGGATACGAGAATTTGAGGCTCGTATTGCAGGTCCTTGATACAAGAAAATAACATTATTAATGATAATTCTTTCTTGAAAACTATTAGGTTATTGAGACACATTCTATTTTTAAAGTAGCATATTTTCATTCCTTGAAAAATATTGAAATAGCAAAATTTATGCTTCAATGTAGAATCAAGTTAGCTTTTTATATAAATATTAGTAAAAGATAAATCAACGTTGTATGTGTAAAATAATTATATTTATGAAAGTGAGAGTAGTATAAAAAAATTAGGGATTTTGGGAGTAAGTTTAAAGGAGGAGAGTGGACATACAAAATAGGTTGATAAGGTGGTGAGAAGATTAATGGCTAAAGACAATTTAGGAAGAAAGAAGTTGAGATGAAATAGAAATTGGAAATTTGTTCATACTATAAACTTTTATATTAAAAAGAAAGCTTACTTTTATATTAAAAAGAAAGCTTACTTTTATATTAAAAAGAAATAACTAACAACCTAATATCATATAATGTTAATCATTAAATAATTTCATATGATTGTTATAAAAAAAATTCAAATACATTCTATAAAATTCTTAATCATCGCATCTAACTATAAAGTTACCATAATATATCATATGTGCTTCTAGAGTGACTATTCTTTTATTTTTCCATTATTTTAATTGCTATTATTATGAAATTTCACTACATTTATTAGTCTTTTTTTTTATAAAGATGCATCATCCACTAGTATATTTATAACTTTCAAAAGTCAGTTTAAAATTATTATTTTTTGTTATATAAAATTGTATTAGAAGATTAAATAGTAATTTTAAGTAGAAGATATCTACAACGGTTATTTAAACCTCTTAAGCGTCAATAATATAGACATACACATGTATTGTCTTTTGAGATGGATTCATCATCCTAGTTGCGCGTTAAGTCAGTTTAAAATTATTTTGTTTAATAGTAATTTTAAGTAGAAAATATCTATAACAGTTATTTAAGCCTCTTGAGAGTCAATAATATAGACATACACATGTATTGTCTTTTGAGATGGATTCATCATCCTAGTTACATGTTAAGTCAGTTTAAAATTATGTTGTTTTGTTATATAAAATTATATTAAAAGATTAAATAGTAATTTTAAGTAGAAGATATCTACAACAGTTATTTAAGCCTCTTGAGATTCAATAATATAGACATACACATGTATTATCTTTTGAGATTGATTCATCATCCTAGCTGCGCATGAGTTATTTAGCTACCTAGTTTGAAATTTTGATGATTAATATATATCCAATCGGTTAATTAATTGATTCAATAAATTATTTTAACATCTATATTTTTGAGTTATGTAAATATGCTTTTTAAAAAATATAATATATGTCTAAAAAATTTTCATATTTATCGAATAGTGTAAAGTTGTATCTAGAGTACAGTAGTTAGTTTCACTGTAGACAAGAAGAAAATTATTATTACACAAAATATCCACAGCTACGCTAAAGAAGAAAGGATTGGAATATTTGACCTTTCGATCATGTGGAGGAGACAAAATATCATCATTCATGTCTAATTGAATCCTGTTACGTCGCGAATCTTCTCGAGATATTCACATCAGGATTATACTGCAGTTTCATTCTTATTATTTACGGAATAAATGTTAATTATTTATTTTATTATTAATTTATAATTCTTTAAATCTAAATTATTAAATAAATTATAAATTTAATATTTTAGACTTTAAAATAATGAAAGGGACCATAAATCTCTCTTGATGCCAGTACAAAACTCGTAGAATATCTTTAGATGCCAATGCAAAACTTACTTCAAGATCTTTCCCTCAAAGGAAAAAAAAAAATAAGAAAATAAAAATTTACAATCATCTTACTTTGTCTCCCTAAAAATGTCTAATGCCCAAAAATTTGAGAACAATTCTAATAACCTCCACCTTTAAAGCGATTGGCTCGATTTATTTTTTGCTTTTTTATTTATTTTTCTTTAATTTTTTTAATTTTTCAATTAATTTATTAATGCACTCAATTCATACATATGTAATTGTGTTATTTATTCAAATTAAAATTTTAGGCCAATTAGTTACCACCACATGTCATTTGCATATGGCATAATCAACAATATTAATAAAAGTCTTTGGTTGTAAATGATTGGTAACACTGTTGATTCAAATAAAAAAATTGAAAATGGTTTTAGAAATATAAGACATATGTTTAGAAGGTAAGTGTTTATTTATTTATTCATTTCTAATTATTTGATAATTATAAGAGAGGGTTCAATTGTAATTATAACACCCTATAAGGAGACCTGATAATTTTACTTAAAATTTTTATATTATATGTACACTTTAGATATAAAAATCGTCTTACAAATAAAAAATTACAAGCCCTGGCTATAAAGTTTCCAAAGGTGCTTATTTTTTATTTTTTATATATATCTACTTAACTATATATATTCATATGTATATTTATAGCTGATCTACTAACCTACAGTCACAAGAACCGTAGAGAGTTAGAATCACCTACCAAACAATAAGAAATGGTATCTATATCCCAACAATCATAAAACTATTAAATACCTCAAAAGTTTAATTCGACTATATTACTTACTTTTCTAAACTCATATTTTATTTTCTCAAGCCAATAAAGCACTATACACTCAAATCATAAACCAATCTTAACTTTGTAAGATTTGCAAAAGAAACTATTGTAGAGGGGTGGGGGTGGTGGGGTAGTACGGGGCAGGTGGGGTAAGCAACATATACCTTAGTGAGTAATCTTTCCATCTTACCATCAAGACGATAATAAGCAAGTTATTTATCAAACATATGAATACACGTACAACCATATGTGATGCAAATAGTGTATACACTCAACCTGTAACTACATATGGTACGATTTCACACCTATTATTGCTTGGGTTATTTAGACACATTAGGATTCAAGTATTCACACCCAATATGAGTTCTCTTAGTAATAAACACGGCTTGGCCTCAAGTAAAAGGAGGCACTCCCTAAAGCTAAGTAGATCTTAAAGGTTGAGGTAAGAACATGTTATACGAATACATCATATGATCAGCAATTACAACATATAATATCAATATAGATCCATCTATGCATGATCTCCCACTCTACTATATAGTGCCAATGCGCTTTAACTAAAACAATAGGATGTAATGAATTTATAATTTAATTAAAGGTCGAATATTTATTAATCCATATTCATGGGTTGACCACACAAATATATTTTAGACACTCCAATATCTTGAGTTATAATGAAGCAAACAAAGGTGTTCGAAATATCTTAGGGTACTTTGCAAGCAATAGTCACCCAAAGTAAGTATATACAAGTTCTCATATACCACAACACACAACAAGTTCAATTATCAAATATAATTAGATGGTGCATTTACTACAAGCACAAAATAGAGTAAAATAGGAGATGGTATACTCACTCAGCTTGAAGTCTACTATTTCCAATAATCTTCGGTAGTCTCGAACTTGATATCCCAAATCACATGAGTAAGACGATTAAAGTAAATAAAACTCATCTTAAATATAATCTATTCACTAGTTTTGCTATAATTTCCTTATTTCCACTTATTTTGTATCTTGATAATAACTTTCTCATTTTAATTTGGAATTTTAAGTTTTTATATTCGATTCTTATCATTTTCAGGTGTTCTTCCATTTGGTAAAGTCCTTTTAAAGTGTTTGGACTTGTAAGAATTTAGTTTAGACCTATAAGAATTTGGTTTGGACCAACCAAATTTGTTAGTCAATGGTGTTTATTTGACTACTTTAGGATTTGGGCCTAGTTTTGAACTTTAGGTTTTGAGCTTAAGGCTTAGTTTTACGTGTTAGGCCTTCCACTTAACCTTTTTGGCTTTTATTTAGGTATTTTAAGTTTAAGTTTCTAATCAAATTCCACAACTTTTAGTTTAGCCCCTAATGTACTCTTGTGAGCCTAAATAAGCTCTTTTTACTAGTTCAAGGCCATTGCCTATTAAAGGAACTATAGCAGATGGCTTTAATGGCCTTTTGGACTTAATAGATTTTTTATATTTTATTTTATGAGCCTTTTAATTTAGGGATCAGATTTGATCACTTAGTTATTAGGCTCTATTTTTTTTTTTAAAGCTTTTAGGTTTATCTTGCATTTTAAGGCCTTAAGCCCAACTCTACCTACTATTTTGGGCTTAAGCCTACTAAAAGCCTTAAGATAAATCCATTTCTATTAGGATTCAAATCTGGTTCTTTTCATTTATTAGGCTCATAATCATACTTCTAAGGCTTTAATAATTAACTAAGCTAGTTTAGCTTAATTTGCATTTTAGGACCTTAAACTTGATTCTAATTTATTCTAATGGGCCAAATATCCTAATGGGTTCACTAAATAGCCCATTTACAAAGTGCTCCAGATCTAGTCGACTTCATTAATGGGGTTTGTAAAACTATTCATGTCCTCTCAATCACTAACTTGAATAGTTAGACTATTAACTTATTGTTACCCTACTTAACTTGGTTAATTAAGTCTTAAACCATATTTAACACTAACTAATCATGTTCTCAAGTTAATAAATCAAAATCTACATATTTGAAACTTTTATGAAAGTAGTGGTTAGGTAGGGTTCTTCTAAGCTTTCTTTCAACTTTTTCCATCTAATATTTTTCTTTTTTAAGAGGAAGAAGAGAGAGAAAAGAGGAAAATGAAAGAGTTTTAATTGATAATTGTATCTTTCCCCTAACTAGTATATCCTTTAAATATTCAATGATAGATTTTCCCTTAAACTTCCTCTTTATTCACAACTTTGCCACTCTCTTTAATTATTTTAATAACCTTATTTAATAAGGTATTTTATTGAAAATTTCAGGTTATTACATATTATTACTTGTCAAAATGTTGTTAGAACTAACTTATAGGTTAAAGCGAACTAACCAAGTGAGCGGCAACTGTCCCCCGAACCTATAAAAAAACTAATCATTATAAAAGAAAAAAAAAATCCCTTTAACTCGTCTTAAGTACAACTCTAAACTTAAATAAAGAAAGTAAGAGCGTCTCAAATAATAATATATAAGTAGGGCTAAAAATTTATGTTATCATGTTATGTCTCATTTCTATATCTAAACAAATTTGTACTAAAAAAACTTGAACTCATGATATGACACATTTATCAATCGTGTATGAAAACCTAAACCCATGAATTAGTGGGTCTGATGTTTGAGTTGGATCAATTTATATTAGGATTGGTAATTTGTGCTACTATTTCATATCTTGTTTATCTTAGCTTTGATATTGTTTATTGATTAAAAATTAGAATTAAATTTATAGGATATATACAGATATAAAGGGTAAAGAGCAATAATAATATTTAATTCTTATAAAACAAATAACATAATGTCTTCATACTTAATAAAAGATTACAATCCAAGCAAAAATTTGTAAAAGAAAAATCTTACCAAATAAAAATGTACGGAAATCTAAGTTACATAACACTACTAAATTAAGTAAATCTATAATTAAATAGATATTAATATTACTACCAATATTGATTTCCAAATTTATCACATTGTTTATTTTATTTTCAAAGGAGATATTAAAAGAATCTATATATGAGTTCGTAATTTTTTTACCCATTTAAACTACGATATAGTAAGAAGAACATACAACTAAAAATATATAATACTCTTAATTAAGATATCTAACTTAGAAAGAAATTATTTATGTAACAAAATACAAATATAGAATAATATATAACATGTTTCGTGTCCCATGTCTGGTTTTAGAAGCTTGAACCAAACCTGAACATAAATTTAGCTGTATTTGAACAGGTTTAACCTGTTTGTGTCCTATCTTAAAATTTTCCATACACTAACGTATTTAAATTATGTCATGTTATGTTGTATATGGTTCTCAAATTGCTAGCCCTACATATAAGACAAACTAGTTTCAACAATTGGCATTTTAGTCTTACTAGCATATGTATATTGTAAAAGTATTTTGTAAGCTTAATAAAATGAAACTAATAAAACTACTTTAAGTTAGATCGTTTATTTTTTTTCCTCCTATATGTAATACTATTTTTTGTCAAATTTTTATTTAAAAAATAACATTTGTTTTAAATAAATTTATTTTATAATATTAGACTTTTATATTAACAAAAAGTTATAACTAGCTCGGTTCACCCACTTAACCTACCAAGTTGTCTATAGATAGGTTAGTTGTTAGTGGATGGGGAATTGGCTTGCTTAAACCATGAACCTACAATGAAGCGGGTTAGACCTAAATTTCTATCTCAATTGTTAAGTAGGCTACAGCATGTTGGCCTATTTAACTCCTTAGCCAAAGTATGTTGGCTCAAGTTGCCTTACTTAATCTGCTTACACAATTTTGGATAGAGTACCAAGTTTGCCTTTCATATAAAATACACATGTAATTATTATTTGAGCTAGATTCTTCATACGAATGGGGACATTTTGTTGAAATTAATATATGTAAAATTAATTGATTATTTGACCTCAAAAAATAATCATGATAGTATACCAAAATAAGATTATAAGATAGAAGTAAAAATAGAACAAAGATATTAACTAGACTTGATTAATGATCAAGCATAATAATCAAGAAAGAGAAGCATAAAATAATAAGTGAACAATTTAGTTTCCTTTTCGCTAGGGCCTCAAAAGAAAAATAACAAGATAAAGGATAGTGATTGAGAGTAAAGAGCTTACAGAACTAAGAAATATATCATGTTACTACTTCCAAAGGGTTTGCTTACAGATATAGGTAATATTTAATTGGTTGTGGTAATATGAAGATAAAGGATAGTCCTATGGTTGTTCTTGAGTATGGGCTAACTGATAACCTATCTAATTTCTAATATGCTCTACTAAAACATTTCTACAAAAATAATCTCTGTTTGCTTGATCTTTATTTTTCTCAATTCTCGGACCATATTAAACATCTATGTAAAATGGTATGGTGTTTTAATTTAACATCATAATCAAAATATTCTAGAGGAATTGAGTGGAATGTCATTTTTATTAAAAGTTTCCTCCCTTTTTTTGAATAATCATAATACGATGCATCTGTCTTTGCTACTTTAATTATGGAGCCAAATTCTAAGTGTTGGAACTGTTTTGGTGTACCTCTAACTATATTTATTAAGCCATGATCTAACAAAATTTGTTTTATAAGACAAATACTAAGAAAATTTTCTAATTCTATGTCAAATTTATAGAAACAAAATTCTACTTCATTGTTTTTATTTCTAAATATATAAGAGGAAACATTTGTGTCTACACATTTCAATACATGGAATTGTAGAACATTGAATGATTCCCAAAAGTTCTTTTCTACCAATTTACTAATTTACTGTCTACAATTTGATGGTAATTTATCTACATAATGATGCCTTTGAAAGAAAAATGTATTCATGTGTCTGTTCGAATAAAACATCTTTGTCCTCTTCATGTCTTATGTAATGTTTAGGAAATGCTTGTTTAAAGGTTTTCCACTAGTCTCTTTCTTTTCTACCAGTAGCATCTTTTTTACACGGTGCTTATATTCACTAACTAAACATGGATCTATTAAAAGATTTTCATTCTCAAGGAATTCAACTGTTTTTTGTCTTACTTTAGGGACATAATTACATCCCCTCCAAACTGAGCTAATATGGTCTCTTTATGGATTAAATCCATTCACTACTACATAACAATAGAACTTTTTGCTTTGTGAAAAATGTGTACCTTCTTGTCAAAGGGTAAATTCGTTGTTTATTTTTGTAAAATAATTTGACAAGGCTACAGAAAATTTTAATTTGTTTTCATCTATAGTTTGAAGTCTCCAAACATCATTAATAAGTACCTTTTGGGCATCATTTACAACTACTTTATTTGATTGTTTAAATTCTAAAGATGACTCTTTAGAGTAGATAGGGAATTCTATTCCATTATGATTCATCATTGAAAATATATTATTATTACTACTACTAGGTCTTAAAGCGGGCTTGAAGGTTATCATCTCTTGTCTATTTGTTATATCCATCTAATGCCATTGGCTTCGACCCATTAGACTTGATTCGATCTAATCTATTGTTGTAGTTCTCCATAAAAAATGTACCTGCTCAAAACATTAGCTCAGTTATTGTCTTTCTCTTTTATGTGATCTATTTCTTCTTTGTATCTATTATTGATTAAAATGTCTATAAAGTTTTTTAGAAATACGAGGTTATAGCTTCATTTTCCCATTTTCTATTTCTACTCCTAAGAATTCTATGTTTTTTAAATAGAATTAGGCTTTTTTACTATTTATAATTATTCCAATTTTAAGGAATTTAGATAAAATGATATTCAGATGGAACGTATGTTTTTTTTAGCTTTGGAGTGCACTAAAATATCATCTATATATACATAAACAAAAAGATATTTAAAAAAATCTCATCCATCTTTCTTTGAAAAATTGAAGGACCATTTCTTAAACTAAAAGGCCTAACTAACCATTTACAATGCCCCAATGGACATTTAAAAGCTATCTACAAGATTGACTCTTCGTACATTTTAATTCGCTAAAATCTCGATTTATAATCAAATTTACTAAAAATATTACCACCTAGTATTTTGTTTATCAAATCTATTTTGTTATGGATGTCGTATGCATCTATTTTTGTATTATCATTTAAGTGTCTATAATCTATACCATCTTGCTTTCACCTCTAACAATTTCATTATATTGTTTAACAATAAATGCTGTACTTATATGGGGACTATTAGATCTTCTGATGACTCCTAATTTTAGTAATTCTCCGATATGCACATCTCAAATTCTTTACTATCTAAATTGTCACATTCTATTTTCTTTGACCTTGTTTCTAAATCTAGATTAAGTATACCTAATTTACAATATATCTTATTTCTATCCTATAATTTTATGGGGTTCTTACCTATAACTTCTTTCTTTTCTTTTTTTTTCTAGTTTACTAATTATCTTTTATCTTTTTGTTATTTTAGTTTCTATGAAATTATAGATTTTTTTTTTGTAATTTAATCAGTTATTTATTAATTCTAAATTTTCATAATTTTTTATTACTTGTCCATATAATTCTTCTCCTATCTATATGTTTTCTTTTTCTTCTTCTACCTTTTTATCTACTATTTTTATCTTACATTTACCTTATACATCACGTTCACATTTTTTTTTTAAATAGGTACTACAAAGGAGGCTAAAAGTGTCAGTTCTCGTGTATTTAGATTATCATTTAACAAAATTGTAATCCTATTATGCATACATATTTATGGAGTTTCTTGTTTCTTACATATGTTCTAAAGTTATGTAAACCATTTGTCCATCCCTTTTTTTTTTGTCTCTAGTGCTATCTTATGTTTAGCTAATACTTCATAGTATTGATGCAATCCTCCATCCATTTGTTATGATTATACAAACTCATTTGTTGGTAATTTTTTAATTAAATGTTTGAGAATTTATTTATTAGCTATATAGTTATTAGATGCTATATGCATGTGTTTCTAGAATAAAATCACCTATCATAAATCTTATATTTTTTTTTACATTTGTTATTAGTGATCCTAAGTTGTTATCTATTTTCTTTCTAAAATATGTTTTAGTAGTGTTTGTATAGCTGCCCTCTAGTTTATCTTTTAATTTTTCTTCTATTATGATCCCATTCCTTTTTTTTTTCTCATGTTTCAATTCTTCATTTTTTTTTCTAAGTCTAGTTTCTCTTCTATTTTTTCTACCCTTTTTTCTAATTTTAGTATCCTTCTTTCAATTATATCATTACTATCTTATTTTTTGAAAATTTTTGTTTTACATTCTATTATTTCTCCTTAATTTACAAACTAATTTTATAAGCTTCTATTAAACAATTATTACATTGATACCTAAGTTTTAATTAAGGATATTTGTTGCAAAATTTACAAGGATGATTACTTAACCCTAAGCCTTGGTTTCAATTGTGATTACATCCTATTTTATCATTTGTATGTTCTTAGAAATTTATATTGTCTAGTACTTCTTCCATTTCATTTATTTCTTCTCATATGTCTATTCCTTTCTCTATTCTTAGGATTTTTCAAATAAAATAATCATTTTCTTTATCACTATCAATTTCTTCTTTATCTTTAATGCTAACTATGTTATATATGATTTCTATATCATCCATAAACTCATCTGCTTCTAATATATCTTCTTCTACATAATTGATTAATGTGGCATACTCATGAATATTATGATTTCTATCACAATCTTTGGCTACATGTCCTTCTTTTTACAAGAAAAACATGTCAATGTACTCTTATGATTTTTATCTTTATTATATTTTCTTCCATATTTTTCTTTGTTTAAATAAGGATTTCTTACTTTACTTCTCTTAAGATATGACCTCATTATAGGTTTTCTAGGTCTATATTATCTCCTTTTGGGTCTTCTACTTTCCTTATCTCTATACTACTGATGTGTATATATATTTCCAAAAAAACTATCTTCTCCTTTAAATTGTTTTGTTATTTGTACACTTATACACTTTCCTACTAACTTTTATAAAACAAATTGTATCTTTGTCCCTAAATTGTTTAATTTCTTAGGTAAGGTTGGTTATTTTTGTTCTTTAAATTGTTTTTAAATTTTTTATCCTAATAGTCTTGGCAACTTTAAAAAAAAAATTATCTACTATATTTGTTTCCTAGTAGCCACCTGCTATATTATAGTAGTGAAAGAAATCATTCAAGAATTTTTTAACACTTCTCTAATCTTTGAATTGTAATTGTTCTAAAGTCCTCATCGCATTCATATGTGCTTGTAGATCCTATCAAACATTTGTATGTGTACTCATTACAAACATAGTAATTTTATTTGTAAAACTATAGGGATCAGTTCCTAATTGTAAATTTGTGTGAAATTGTTTTGGAAACGTTCTTTTATGACTTTCCCATAAGGCTCTATTACTATCTTCTAAAAGCTTTTCTAAAAAGTTATACATAGCTATGGGATTATTGCTTACATTACCATTTTCCCTTTATCTAGTCACTAGTTGAGTCTAGGTGCTTAATACTTATGGTTAGAGTTGAGGATCATGGGTTGGCAAATTGAGTACTATTCCATTATCTACTAAATTTCTTTTATCAAACATTTCCAAAGGTATGTGTTTTCCTAGGCTTTTGTAATCCCCTTTTGATTCCCTATAATGTGTATAAGGAGTTTTACTTAGATATCCTACAGGATTTTCTAATTTGGTGTTAAATGTTGGAGTATTATTTATACTACTAGTCATTGAATTCATGAGCTTGAATGGTTCTCTATTATATATATGTTCCAATGTCATTGATTTATTTTTTTGAGATTTTTCTACTTCTCTCACTATGTCTTCTAACGCCTTTGGTTCTGGGGAATCTATGAAATAGCTGTCTAAAAAGGTTTCCATTATCTACTCTTCTTGCTGTTGTTGTTTATTTTCCAATTGAATATTATATCTTTGTATTATTTCTAAATTTTTTGGGTGATTTTGTGCACTATGTTTTATGTACATTTTTCCACCTAAATCACACATTTTTTTACAAAATAATAATTTTCTTCTCTACTTATATATCCTTTATTTCTTAATTCTTCTATTGTCTCATTAATTTCTTCCCAATTTTTAATCAGGAATCTTCCATTTTTTGGGCTTTCTATTATTCCCCAATATCTAGGTGTACTTCTATTAGCGTTTAGCTTCATTTCTATCCTATTTTATAAATTATATTTTATCGATTTTTCTTCATTTGATATTGTGTTTTCTTTGTAATTTATAAATCTTAGTCCATAAGATCCATTAGGATTTTTATACATTATACTATCATTAGGAATTCTGCTAATACTTTGACTTTCTAGGTATTTAAATATGTTCCAGTCAGTTCCTTCTAACTCCTTACTTCCTATTTTCATAGGTTGAATAAACATAATTCCTACGCTAAGTATTTCTTGTATTATACCATCTATATTAAATCTATAATGTGTATTATTTCTGTCTACTACTCTTCTAATAAATCCTATGTTTATTAATATATTTTCTCCTACATGTTCTTCATATCATTTACTTTGTAATCATATTTCTAAATTCTTTATATTATTTATGTTGATCATGAAATTGACACATAGTAGAATATCTCTTTATTATTATTCATGTCTATTTCCATTGTTCCAATTATTGCTTTTCTAATGTCATTCTTCCAAGATTTGTCTATTATAACTAATAATAATTTTGCTCCTGTTTATTTCCTAACTAATCCTTCTATTCCTATAACTATCATTCCTAAATGTACTAACCTTCTTCCTTCTTGTTTCAATTTTCTGATAACCATATTGCTTAATAATTTTATATTAATAGGTTCTTCCTAAATTGTTCTTATTAGTCCCATTCTTTTTAAGTTTAATCTTACCTACCTTACATAATATTATAGGATTTAATAAATCAATATTTTTGTTGCTATAAATTTCTACTTTCCTATTTATATCTACAATTTCTTCAAGTTGTTTTATATGATCTCGTTGCATACTTATCAATCTACTTAAGATTCCTCCTCCTATTGATGTTTGTTCCCCAATTGGATTGGCTTTAAGTGTCCTTCTCTTTCCTATAAAAAGGATAGTTTTGGTTCTTGCAGTCATGATTTATAAACATAAAAAATATTACATGGTTTCTTTGCTGTTATTATTAGCTTTTCTGAAATTTTAATTCTTTGGAGTTATCCTATTATATTTTCTAGTTCTTGTAAATAATATTTTTTTCTTCCTTTTCTACTTTATTTTTGTTTTTAAATTTTGATTCTACCTTATGTAATTTTTTAAGTGGGGATAATAATAACAAAATTATAGTATTGTTTTGCCTAATTATTATTTTATCTTGTTTAGTAGGAGAATTGTAGTTTGTAAGTCCTTAAAGATTTTGCCAAGTACTTTCTAGTTAAATCTAGGGCTTCCTTGTAATTAGGATTTGATTCTACTTCTTCTTTGAAACTATTACTCATTAACCTTATACAAAATGTTTTATTGCTTCTACTAAGCTTAGTATCCTCTTATGCTTTTGTTGTATTTCTTGGAGTTTTTGGCTTATTTCTAAATATCCTTTGTATGATTTTTTGATTTTTCTATCTTCTTTTAGTTGATTTAATTTTATAATGATCATGCTATTTTGTTCTCTAACAATTTTTTTTTATTTTATCTTATTTCTTTCAATATATTGTTTTTATCTACTAAAGAGACTTTTGTAATCTTCCAATGACTAAAATTTCTTATTTCTTGTTGAGCTAAAGATTTTGCTAGGGTTATGTATAGGTCTATAATACTATTTATTTATTTATTATTACCATGTAACTGATGTTCAGCTTGTTGAAAATAACAAATGTGTTTAAATTGTACTATTTTTTCTATTCTTTTATTTGGATTATAACTTTCTAAACCTAACCACTCTAACTTCTTTATGTTCTTAATTTTTATGCATTTGAGACCAATGACTTGTTTGCAAAACTTATTTAGTTTGAGTCTAATTGATAGCCTTCAAATTCAATAGCAAGCTTTTCATTAAATGAGGGACTATCTTCTATATACAAATATTCTAAATATTTAATGATTAAGGCTAGGTAGATGATTAAGACAACTTGTATAATTCTAATCATAACTTCTTTCTATTGAAAGAAAGAAAAAGAAAAAATTAATTGAAAAATAAAATATTTACTATCAATATTATTAAAGGGCTAAAAGTTTACTATTATTAAAATTCAAAATATCTTTATAATTTTATAGATTTTAAACTTGGCTCTATTATACGATTGTGTTAATTCCCTACAAACATGATAAAGAGGACATAGCGACACAAAAGTAAAACATTAGTACTACGCAAAGTATCCACAAAAGGGTAGAGTGATTTGATCTTTTCCTTAAGGAGGAGATCAAGCTTATGTCGTTTTCCCTTTTCCTTCATTTCCATAATGAAACGAAATATGTATCCATTTAATTTTCTTTTAATAATTTATGTCAGTTCGTTTTCTTCATTTATTTTCTCAATATATCTGTATTGGATATATATGATATCTCATGCTATTATAAACAAGATAATAGACTTTGTCATAAGTTATAAAGTCGCTAGCAATATATCTTGCACTAGGTTTAATAAATATCGCTTAATCATACCAAGTTGGTGACATTTGGAAAATTTGCATACGTCTCCCAAGTCCATGTAACTTTCTTTTAATAATTTATGTTAATTCATTTTCTTCATTTATTTTCTCAATATATCCATATTATGATATATATGAATCTCATGCTATTGTAAATAAGATAATATATTTTGTCATGAGTTATAAAGTCGCTAGTAATATATCTTGCACTAGATTTAATAAATATGGCTTAATCACACCAAAACTAGCGACGTTTGCAAAATCTGCATACGTTGCCCAAGTCCAATTTTGTTGTAGTGACTTTTATGGAGTTTTAGAAGAGGATATCTTCTTCAAGTAATTTTTTTTTTTTTGTAACTTTTGATATTTATCACTAAGTACTATCTTCTATAGAGCATTAGAATTTAGAAGTGGTACTAACTACTAAAGATTTCTAAACGACTTATTTCTTACTTGTAAAAAACAAATGTCGTATCTAGTACAACTTTATCTTCAACCTTGCTTATATGCTCATTTTGGTATAAAATGACTAATGTTTCATTGTTCTCACTTTGTATCGTAAGGATAACAAGCTCCTCATTACTGAACTTAATATTTGCTTCTATGGCTAAAGTATTTGCTTCTCACAAACATTGCTTAATTCCGACATTCATGTTGTTAACTAAGTATTTTGAAACCAAATAAATATAAGATGAGGAGAAAAAATAAATAGGTGGAGACAAAAATATGATTTAAATGGAAAAATTTTCTACATAGGACTTCCAAAAGACATATATGTAGACAAATAAGTTACAAAGAGAATGTAGAAACTAAGAGTAAAAGATCACAAATATATCCAAAAGGCAAACACTTAGAGAGAAAGAAAAAGGAAAAGGAATTCGAGGCATTATTGGTAATGTTCTATAATAATGTTATATTACAACAACAATTAGTTTTATGTAGTTAAACTCATAAAGCAACTAGCTTGACAAATAAAGAAGTCATGAAACCCTTCAATTTTTTCATAGATTAGTATAACTGTCTTCGCCTTTGTATAAGACATTGATTACACACATGCAAGGTTGGCTAAACGTATGAAGATAAGCATAGGCAATGCATAGGCATTCCTCATTTATATCTTTCTAGGCACCTATGATTTGCTTATGCAATTCTTTTTTCAGCTATATCGTTTCATGTAACACTCCACAATTGACGATGCATCATGTATTTCTTTCTCCTACCTAAAAAAAAGAAAGACAGAGAAAATCCAATTTAAAACCAATTGTCGTGATAATAGTTGATAAAGAAAATTTTTTGATATATATATATATACATATGTATGCATATAATGTCCATATTACATACCTTGCGAGGGACAATACCATTCATGAGTCTACAATTGGTCGTAGAGGCCTTTAGAATCTTAAGATTTGTACATAACCACTCAAAAACATCTTTTTTCTTGTTTATGATGTCTCCTATTCTAACATAAGATGTGGTAGCCAACAATAATTAGCTAGCAGTCACTAATGCAATGGACATGTACTGTTCCAATGTTGGTATGCTTGACTTTTCATCTAACAAAGACAAATAATACCATGCCTATCCATTATTCCAAGTTGAATTGATAACTTAAGTACATTTGAAAACTTTACCATACTATTAAATTCAATGTTTAATGTTTGTACATTTATAGATATTTTTTTAGGTAAATCTGGTTATATAATATGATTAATATGTTTTAATAGAGTTTATATGGATTAGTTTCATCTTAAAGGCTTCCTATGCTTACTGCTTCTTTTGCATAGTAAAGGCGATATGATATCCCACCTTCAGCTAACTTCTGGCTAATCTCATCATAGACATCTAATAGTGCCTTATAGTACAATTGCATGTACTCTGACAAATTGCCCCTCAATCCTATATCCCAATTGCATATATAGGTTGTTGAACTATATCAATTGAAATCTTAATTTTTTATTGAGTAATATTTAAACTAGATAAGCAAAGAATAAAGAAGTTTGACCTTTCATTTCAACAATAAGTGTAAAGATTTCTAGTTCTTCAATAGTACCATATACATCATGGATATCATCAAAAATTGAAGTCATATAAATAATCTTTGTATGTATTTCTCTTGCCAAAGCATACTTTGGTTCGAAGTATATTCCCAATATCCAAAAGTAGTACTGAATAATTCTATCTCTTATGAAGGGTAACCTCTTCATAAAATCCAAATCTTTCCACCATCTAAACCAAAACAAGAGAAAAAAAAAAAACATGTTCATGTCATCTGAATAGTAAGTGAATACACAAAATTAGAGGTAGAGCAAATAACTATTACCAAGACATAAAAAGTACCTAGAAATGGTTATTACCAAGAGTATGGTTTTGATTGTTGGGTTCATAAGAATGTTTGGTATATTGGAATATTATGGATAATAGAAGGAAAAGTAATACAAAAAATAAACCTCGGTTTACTCAATTGGTTTATCAAATAAATGGAGGAATATGCATATATATATATATATATATATAGACTAATTGAACAATCTACTAATTATTTTTAGCTAAAATTAAAAACCTTATCACTTGTGATGTTACCAAATTCCTTTTGGTGTTGCTTTGTAGTAAGTTGAAGTTTAACTTTGCCATTACTTCATTATGTGAATTAGTAAGCTTTGGTTTAGAGTATGTGTCACTTTCTTTTGAAGAAGGGAATTGATTAGTCAATCTTCTCTTAAAAGTACATGAATTTTTATTTCCTAACTTTAATACTCCAATAATTACTTTAATCATAATTATGAAACATAAATAGATGAGATAGTTTTCCAAATACCATTTTTCAAATAGATACAAATTAAATACAAAATAGAGGTAGACAAAAAAAAAAAAAATCCAAACAAGGCCTTAGTCATAATCCACTCACACGATTATGTCCTTAGCTAACGATGACCGTCCAAAGGGTAGGCTATAGTTTTGATTGTTTCTTCAACCCCCTACCCAACATTAATCCACCTCTTCCCTTGTTCAAAAAATTTTTAATATATCATTTAAATATATTCAATCATTATTTTGTTTGATTAATTCTTTCAAACTAATTAAAAGCTGATATGAGTCAAGGGTAACGAAACTTTGGAAAAACTTGTCATAAGTCCATTTAACTAAAAATTGGAAATTATGATCACTTTGAAATAACAAAATGCCAAGAACTCAATGAAAAGAGTAGTGAAATATGAGAGACGGAATGTGCATTTCTCCTTTAAGGAGAAACAATTCAATGACTCAAATAAAAAGAAAATCAAATATTAAGGACTAATTTTATACTTTTATCTATATAGTGTCAAAAGTACTAGGCATGATATTATTTCCAACCTTAATAATAAAATTATTAAATATAATAACTAATCAAACTTTTACTTGTTAAATTTTATACAAAATCTTTAAAATTATTAGATTCGATAAACTTTTCCTTATTTAATCAACTATCCTCATCATTTCTAGAAATGTGTCATACCGATTGCTCATTGGTCATGAATAAAAATGTGAAAGTTGAGAAGTGAGATAGTGATTTTGATAAGTAAAATCCTTTTAGGGTTATCATTAACAACTTTAGTTGGTAACTTAAAAATTGATGTGACAATTAGTGATTTAGATACCATATGCTTTTTTTTTAATTAAATAATGGCTTCATTATATCCTTACCACATGAAATCTTGTAACGTTGTTGACATAACAATCAAAATTGTAGAGAAACTGTGTAAAGATCACCATTCTCATCATCTTGATAGTCCAAAATGCTCTTATAAATTTGGTTCAAAGCAAATTCAATCTCCTTTTCAAACTTTAGGCAATACCCAACCTTTCATCTTGATTAATCAAGTTCAATTGTAAAATCTTGTCAACATAAATTGCAAACATGTTTCTCAACTCTGCCTCCAATGTTTGAATGTTTATTTGATCCTTTACCTGGTCTAATTTTTAATGACGCAATCAGGAACATAGTTGACAATATTTAAGTTTAACACATAAAAAAAAGTATATTACTTGACAAAGATAGACTTGTTGAGAACATTGTTTGTCAACCATTAGTATTATGTGTGCTTTGCTAAAAAAAAAAAAAAAGATATTGGTAAGAAGGAGAATGTGATAAGAGGTAAGAAAGAGTTTGGTTATTTAAAGAGAGTATGATAGCATCTTATTGACTCTGAGGGAAGCGATGAAATATAGGAATATGATATTACGTTAAACTTTAATATTAAATTGATAACAAGCCATTGTGATACCATAAAACATTTTACTAGTTAAATTTTGTAGTAGTATTAGTTATACAAATGAAAAAGGAGATGCAACTATATTACAATGGAATGTCTTAAACGAAAAAAATGATATTATTATAAAAGCCCCATACATCATAGAGTATTGTTTTACATGCAACATGGAAAAAGGATTTATTAAATATTATATATGATGTGTTATGTAAATGTGATATATAAATATTAATAAAATTTTAATATGAATAATAAATTAAATAAATAATTTTAAAATCAATTATCACCTATGATTTATATATATTATATATATTAATATTTTATTAATATTTATATATCGTATATACATAATATATATTTTATTATTTTCTAGTCCGTGAATTTTGGTTATGTTGCATAGATTGAGGAATGGCTTAGCGCGCGTAGGTTTATACAGGGGGCGACAAATGTGATCCGACAGCACACCTGGCATAAGTTTGTACATGTGAAAAACGATTTCCAACTAGCGTACCGTCTGAATCCACCGTCCACCGATATTTCTAGTTTTCTATCAAGTCTAATCTCAAGAAATGTCTTATCTTAAAATTCTCCAAAATTTTATCAGATTTTCAAGTGGATCCCACGTAAAGAAAAGTTAATGGATATGAGAATTTGAGGCTCTCGTTGTCGGGTGTTCGATTCAAGAAAACAACAGTATTGACGTGATTCCCTATTAAAATTATTGAAACACCTCCTATTAAAATTCTCTAGAATTTTATTTGATTTTTAAGTGGATCCCACACAAAGCAAGAAAAAGTTTATGGATATGTGAATTTGAGGCTCTCATTGTCTGGTCTACGATACGGGAAAATAACATTGTTAATGGTGATTCTCTCTTAAAAACTATTAGGTTATTGAGACATATCATATTTTTAAGTAGCATATTTTCATCCCTTAAGAAATATTGAAATAGCAAAATTTATGCTTTAATATAGGATCAAGTTAGATTTTTATATAAATGTTAGTAGATAATATATTTATGTTGTAGGTGTAAAACAATTATTTATATACAAATAAATTGGGAAGATTAATGGTTAAAGATAAATTAGGAAAAGAGAAGTTGAGATGAACAAAAATTACTCAAGTTGACAAATTTGTTCATATTATGATCTTTTATATTAAAAAGGAAGTTTTCTTTTAACTACTCATAGCTAATAATTTGATATCAAAAATGTTAATCATTAAATAATTTCATATGGTTGTTAAAAAAAAAAAATTCAAACACATCTTATAAAATTCTTGGTCATTGCATCTAACTATATAGTGATCATAATCTATCACACATACTTCTGAGGTAACTATTCATTTATTTGTCCATTATTTTAATTGTTATTATTGTGAAGTTTTACTACACTTTTTATTTTAACTTTTTTTTATACGGATGCATCATCTACTAGTATATTGATAATTTAAAAAAATCAATTTAATGTTAGTTTTTTTTGTTATATAAAATTGCATTGGATTATTAAATAGTAATTTTAAAGAGAAGATATTAGCAATGATTACTTAAGCCTCTCGAGTGTCAATAATATAGACATATACATATATTGTCTTTTGAGATGGATTCATCATCCTAACTGTGTGTGAATTACTTAGTTGCCCAATTTGAAATTTTGATGGTTAATATATACCCAATCAATTAATTAATTGATTCAATAAAGTATTTCAACATCTAAGTTTTTTAGTTATGTAATTGTGTTGTAAAACTTAGAAAAAAAGAGAGGAGGTTATATAATAATAATAATAATAATAATAATAATAATAATAATAATAATAATAATAATAATAATAATAATAATAATAATAATAATAATAAATTTTAGAAATATAAAACAATAACAATGGAATGAATATAATAATATAATAAAGACTTGAAGACACGGTATGATTTGTAAGTTATAAAGGATAATAGGGGTAATTTGGTCATAAGAAAAGATTTAGACTTTATACTATCCCTTATCCTAAATAAACCCTGTATTTTTTTCTTATCAAATTATCACATTACTTTTGTATAAGAATAGAAAACTTACAGATTTTAACTCAACCCATTTAAAATTCAAAGCCAAAATTCAAATTTGAGAGCTAAGACAAGAGAAAAACTGATGAAACTCGAAGAAAACGCAAAGATATAACTATTTTAAGTAAGTCTTTCATCTATCTAACCTATAAACTCGTTTTTCTTCAAGAAAACATCGTAAAAACCATAAAGATTTCCGTTTTTGCAGCTTCACATGTTTATAATTCAAGTCTAGGGTGTTTCTTATCACGAATTACGTGTAAGTATTCTTCTTACTCTTTTTATTAAAGAATTCTTACTTTTATGGTTTTGGTATGGGTTTAGCAAAGGTAATTGATGAGGTGGATGGGAAATGATGGTGATATGGTTACAAGGTAAATTGAGTATTATTGGTGTTGTCGAGTTAGTGTGGGAGTGGATGGTACCAGGGTATGCGGTATAGTGGGGTATACGGTCATGCATGAGTATAGGATTATGTGTATGTGTTGTTGCGTGTATTGCATGGGTATGTGTGTTAATGTTGGGTATGGGCATATGAGTAATTGTAGGTGTGTCAACGTGTATGCTATAGGTATGTATAGGTTAGTGTTGATGTGTATATATTATAAGAAGTTGAAAAGTAAATAAGAGGTTATAGAAGGATATATAGAATGTAGTTTGAAAGCTCAAAGGATGAGGCAAGGGGTCGAGTTAGAGGGGAAGAATTGTTAATTTGAATTGCGAAGAATTTAATAAATGCTAAACTTGATATTTGATATTTTTGCAAAGATTCTAGAGGTTATGAGGAATCGGATCTTATTGAGATAGGAGTACTAGGTGTGGAATACATGTTTATTGATTATGTGTGCTAGATTAGTATATATTAACCGAACTTAAATAAAACTCGGATTTAACTATTTATTACTTGTGCTTGATTTTGACCACCCACTATTTGGGTCCAATGGTGTTAGTGAAGCACTTAGTGATCTTTGCACGATGCTATCCTTGGTGGAGTCTCGTATTGAAAGAATTTAGGTAGATATAGGATGGTTTTGACACTTAAGTATTTAGGAAAGACTCAACACTTATACCTATATAGTATTTATATATTGTGTATATAGGGGTTATGAGTAACCCTAAGTCTTAGGATGTGGAGACTGTGCTATTTGTAGACTTAAATAGCAAGATTTAAAATTAGTTGTTTGTTACATTTATGTTGATACTCTTGTGTGTGCTTGACTTGTTACATGTATGTTCATACATATGTGTATAGTATCCTGTACTAAGCGTTAGCTCACTCTATGGGAGTTGTTGTTTTTCAATTGCAGGTTCAAGGTATAAAATTGTGATGGTTATTCCATAGAGGATGTAAGTTATGATTATCTATAATGTGATGAGGAAGGTGATTTTTCGTTATTATGGTAAAGTAGTAGGGATAGCATAATTTAGCTTTTAGGGGTAAACTATTAAGAATCATATGTTATTGTTTCATATTATACATATTTGGAATTGATGATTGTTTCGAGTTGCTTATGACTCCTTTAGATGATGTTTCTTTAGGTTTTTTGTTTTAGAGCTATATCTTATTCAGGTTCATTTGCTTGTAATAGTTGGGTGTGTTTACTACTGCGGTATTTGTCATTTGGGTGGTCAACATTTCACTTTAATTCAAATTTAAGGTTATTGAATTGTGAGTTGATAGATTTCATGTAATTAGTTTGTGAATGTTAGTTAGGTTGTAGGTTCCTAGATGCTTGATGTATCAATAAAAGCTAGGGACATGTGGTGGACTGTAGTGTCCAAGTTCTAGGGCGTTACAGCTTAAGTGGTATTAGAGCTTAGGTTGAGTATCTCTAGGAAAATAGGAATAATAACTCGTAAGCACATAGAATTTGAGTGATCAGAACTCGTCACTCTCTTCATCATGAGTGTGATAAAAGAGGTTTGGGCGATTAGTACCCATTACCCCCTTCATCATAGGCATGATAGGAGAGAATTGAGCAAACAATGGTTGTCATTACCTCCATTACGGTCATGATCATTACTAGAGTGAAATTTTCACTTTTCTTTACAACCGTGATTGATTATCTGAGAGTGATCCCCCCTCCCCCTCCATCACAGCCGTGACTAGTGGAGATATAGTAGACATACATACAAAAAGAAAAAAGGGGGGGGGGGGGGTGGGAAGAAAGAAGAAGAAGAAGAAAAGGTGGCTTGGGTAGCTAAGGGTTAAGCTTGAATACGAGAATGAACTGTGAAGTGTTTAGGTGTTAAATCTTTAAGATGGTGAGATATGAGGAGTATGGGTAGTTAAGGGGCTAAGCTTAAATTTAGAGGAGTAGTTCTTTTAAGGCTTCCTTATCTTTCTACAGTTTACCTAAGTGTGATGGATGAAGAGTACATTAGTGTAGTAGAGGTGACGTTGGAGTTAGAATTGGTGGAGCTAATCCCCTTGATATGCTTAGTAATGTAAAACAAGTAAAATGCTTTATATAGAGTAGAATATAAACTACTTAATTTATATTAAGGACACTAAGACAATTTATGAATAAGTTATCCATAATGTACCTATATGTACATTTATAAGTAAAACTCAACGATATTATATGTGATAGTATAATTTTATGAATAATAGGAAGATAACATTAAACTTTTCAACTTTAAAACTAGGAGAGAAAGTTACAAACCAACTAGTGAATTCAAAAGATTTAGTAAACTTAAGTAATAGATCATAATGCCTCTTAAGATAAATAAGACACCTTTAGAAAAATTTACAATGCAATATCAACTGAAGAACTATAAACACTATTGTCAATACTAAAGAAAAATATAAACCTACTTTGCTAAATTACTTATAGTGGGTATTGACGCAATAATCAATAAAGTTACTAATTCAAAGATAAATAATTAGTAATTGTGATAAATCAAGTAAAAGATTAAAAGCACAAATTGGCATTCTTCTATACATTGGCACATGTGCATGTGAAATAGGGTTATCAAGTCCTTCTTCCATGTCAAGTTAGAGTTATGTCTAGTGTGTCAATGAGTCAGTTATATTGATGGGTTATGTCAAGTCATATCATGTAAGTCAAGTCAAGTTGTTGGTCCTATCTCTTCGAGTTAGTTGTCTGTGTTATGTGTTAACCTCATATTATGTTTATATATACCAAAATGTATAATATGGAAATTTCTTTAATGCTAAAGGACTAAAGCAAAAAAAAAAATAGGTAAAGTGATAATTAAAGAACTAAAAATTAGAACATAGGTAATAAAGTGTCATAATAATAAATAACAAGAAAATTAATGGTATATAGCAATCTTCCAAAAGAGTAACTTATAAATACCTATAACTTGGATTATTATAGTAGTAATAATAAGAAATAGTAACTAAGGAAATTACAAAAGATAACGAATACACAAAAATTCAACAAACCTATTAAAGCTTAAAAGAATAAATTAAAATGTGAGATCAACCTTAAGGGATGTAAAAAGCGTTAATATCAGGTGAATCAGCTACTTTAAAATCTATAAAGGAAATAATTAATTAATATGGCTTAACCAATAATAAAAAAAGGGATATATAAGTAAGAACAATAACAATGATAATGGTAGTAGTAGTAAGACTTTCTCTTATGATATAATAATGAGCTGGGGATAAGTAAAGGAGATGAAATGTTGCTAAGTGAGATATGGTAGCTGTAAATGGGGGCAACTCTAGATTTGTGGGGAGTAGAGTAAGTTTGAGAAGTGAGTGCCCTTACCTTAGAATCGTAGAGCTGTATGAGAATTGTTATGACTAAAAAGGTAGTGTGACATGATAACTAATGTTTGACTAATAGCAAAAAGGTTAGTTAATTATTAGAGTAGTAGCTAAACTTGATAAAAGAAATAAAGTAAAGTGAAGTTGGCATACTCAGAGTATAAGATAATAGAAATTAAATGGGTGCTCGAGAAAGAAACCTGGAGAAAGCATTAAGAATTGTTTCAGGATTCAGGGTTGTAAACTTTCAAGGATGAAAGTTTTGTTGAGAGGGGAAAATTGTAAAACCTGATAAAAAAGGAGGTTATATAATAATAATAATAATAATAATAATAATAATAATAATAATAATAATAATAATAATAATAATAATAATAATAATAATAATAATAATAAATTTTAGAAATATAAATAATGGAATGAATATAATAATATAATAAAGGCTTGAAGACATGATATGACTTGTAATTTATAAGGGATAGCAGGAGTAATTTGGTCATGGGAAAAGTTTTAAACTTTCTACTATCTCTTTTCCCAAATAAACCTCATATCTTTTCTCTACCAAATTATCACATTACATTTCTATAAGAATAGAAAACTTACAGTTCTCAACTCAACTCCTTTCAAATTCAAAGCCAAAATTCGGATCTTAAGGTTAGGGCAAGAGAAAAATCGACGAAACTCTAAGAAAACGTAAAGATATAATGGTTTTAAGTAAGTCTTTCATCTATCTAACCTAGAAATTTGTTTTTGTTCAAGACGATATCGTAAAAACCATAAAGATTTCCGTTTTTTTAGCTTCACTTATTTATAATTTAAGTTTAGAGTGTTTCTTATCATGAATTACATGTAAGTATTATTCTTGCTCTTTTCTTTAAAGAATTCTTAGTTTTGTAGTTTTGGAGAGCAATGGTGATATGGTTATGGCATAAATTGAGTATTGTTAAGCTTATATAGGAGTGCATGGTGGTATGGTATGTGATACAGTAGGGTGTACACATCGTGGATGATTATAGGATTGTGTGTGTGATGTATGACTATGCCTTTGTGTGTGTTGCATAAGTATGTGTATCAATGTTGGGTATGGGCATGCGAGTGATCGTACGTATGTCAGCGTGTATGCTGTAGGTATGTATGGGTCAGTGTTGATGTGTATAGATTATGAGATATCAAAAAGTAAATAAGAAGTTATAGAAGGATAGATAGAATGTGGTTTGAAAGCTCAAATGATGAAGTAGAGGGTTGAGTTAGAGGGGATGAAGTGTTGAGTTAAATTATGAAGAATTTAATAAATACTAAACCTGATATTTAATATTTTTGCATAAGTGCTAGAGGTTATGAGGAATCAGATCTTATTAAGATAAGAGTACTAGGTACAAGATACAAGTTTGTTGATTGTGTATGCTAGATTAGTATACATTAATTGGACTTAAATAATATTCAAATTTAACTATTTGCTACTTGTACTTGGTTTCGACCATCTACTGAACAGGTCTAATGGTGTTGGTGAGGCACCTAGTGATTTTTGTACGACGTTATCTTCGATGGAGTCTTGTATTGAAAGGATCAAAGATGGTTTTGGCACTCGGGTGATTAAGGAGGACTTAACACCAATACCATTATGGTATTTATATATTGTGTATATAGGGGTCATGAGTAATCCTAAGTCTCAAGATGCTGAGACTGTGCTATTTGTGGACTTAAATAACAAGATTTAAAATTAGTTGTTCGTTGCATTTATGTTGATACTAATTTGTGTACTTGACTCATTACACGTATGTTCATGCGCATGTGTGTGGTATCTTGTACTAGGTATTAGCTCACCTTACGAGAGTTGTTTTTTAGCTACAGGTTTAAGTTGTAAAGTTATGGTGGCTATTCTACAAAGGATGTAAGTTATGATTATTTCTAAATGTTAATAAAAGCTAAGGATACCCGACGAACTGTAGTATTCCAAGTTCAGGGGCATTACATGTGCATTTTAAAAAAAATTAGTATATGTCTTAAAAATTCTTATATTTATCGAATAATGTCACTTTATGTTGTATCTGGAGTACGGTGGTTAGGTTTCACTATAGACAAAAAGAAAATTATTATTACAAAAAGTATCCATAGCTACACAAAAGAAGAAATGATAGGAATAGTGACTTTTCGATCATGTGGAGGAAACAAAAATAAAAGGTGTAATTCAATCCTTGTACATTGCGAATCTACTCGACATATTCATGTTAGGATTATACTACAGTTGCATCCTTATTTTTTATGGAACAAGTATCGTCCTCATCTCATCATTAATTTACACTTTAAAATAGTAAACATGACCGTAGAATCTCTCTTGATACCAATGTAAAACTTGTAGAATCTCTCTTGATGCCAATGTAAAACTTACTTTGAGTTCTTTCTTTAAAAAAGGGAAAATATATATATATATATATATAAGGAAATAAAAAGTTACAGTCATGTTATTTTGTCTCTTTAAAAGATGTCTAGCGCCTAAATATTAGAGGACAATTCTAACAATTTCCAACTTTGGAGTAGTTGGCTGGAATTTTTTTTATTTTCTTTAATTTTTTATTTTTTCTATTAATTTATTAATGTACTCAATTCATACAAATGTAATTGTTTTATTTATTCAAATTAAAATTTTAGGCCAATTAGTGACCACCACGTGTCATTTACGTATGGAAAAAACAACAATATGAATAAAAGTCTTGGGTTGTAAATGTTTGGTAACCTAATTGATTTGAATAGAAAAACGAAAATGGTTTTAGAACTCTAAGAAATGTAAGCCATATGTTTAGATGGAAAGTGGTTATTTATTTATGCATTTCTAATTATTTGACAATTATAAGACAGGATTCAATTGTAGTTGTAATGCCCTACAATGAGGCTTGATAGTTTTATTTAAAATCTTTATATCACATTTGTACTCATTATATAAGGATTGCCTTATAATTTAAAGGTTATAGACTTTAGCTAGTGAGTTTTAGATAGTGCTTATTTATTTTACATATGTATATATATATATATATATGTAACCGATCCACAAATCCATAGTCATAAGAACAGTAGAGTCATAATCACTTACCAAACAATAAGAAAGGGTATTTATGTCCTAATAATCATAAAGCCACTAAATACCTTAAAAGTTTAATTTGACTATATTACTTGCTTTCCTAAACTTATATTTTACTTTCTCAAACTAATGGAGCACTCTGCATTCAAATCTTAGTCCAACCCTAGCATTATTGAGGTGGTGGCACTCGTTGGTGTTGTACCCATGCACATTGTGTTATAGTCGCAAAATTTGCACAATCTTATGGCTTTTTGGGTCTCTCTAACTTAGAGAGGTCAAGGAAGCTATCCCTTGACCTTGTAAAAGACTTTACCAAAAGGCCAATTCAATAGGGTGTAGCTTAAATAATTAGTGAACTTTTACATTTGACTTTCTTAGAATTCCTAAGGGAAAGGTAGTGTATCTTCTTTGGGATTGAGGCAATCCTTCATCGAGCAGCCTCTATGGAGGCTATCACTCTTTATCATGGCATTTTCCTAGACAACGCACTTCTCGATTGTCCTCATGAAGTTGTCAAAAGTATCTAGGTGGTTGAGGGCAACCCTAGTGTCAAGTATGGGAAATTGGAGTTTTACTTTGTTGAAGTGCTTTGAGAAGGCTATGAGAGTCTTTTTTAGCCTTTGCTTAACATTGTAGAAGCTAGAGGAGTCTTTATACGACACCTTACTATTGAGAAAGTACTATTGGAACTCGACCGCAAGCTCGTCAAAGGAGTTCATTGCATCATCTTGTAACTAGTTGAACCATAGCAACACCACCTTTGTCATATGCTTGGGAATGCTATGTACATTATGGCATCGAAGAAGTTACATAGTCTCATCATGGTGAAAAAATGCACCAGGTGGTCGTTAGGGTTACTTGAGACATCATAACTATTTAGGTGTAAGCTAAGATGATCAATATGAAGGGGTTCCTATTTACACCCAGTCTTGATACTTGAGTTGAGGTTCAACTCGTTTTTGCTCATGTATGCTTTAGGCATATTCATGCATAATCATCTCCTTAAGTGGCTTCTATGATTGGCTTGAGGAGAGTTCCCTTTGCATCCTATTGGTGCTCAACTACTCACCCAGTATGTGTACCTTACCATGATTAGTGTTCAGCTAATTGTGAAGTTCCTCAGGAGGATGGTGATTAGGGTAAATACGCTTGCATAGGCATGCAGGGTTTGCAGGAGGCATTGTAGAATGCTTACTATGTCTACTTGGTTTGCTAGATGAGCTGATAGAAGGGTCCTTGCGATGAGCTTTGCCTTGAGTTTTTTTTGCGAAGCCATTACTTCTTATCGCAAGGTAGCATTTTCTACAAGTGTTCTCTAATTGACTTCTATCATGTGGTAGAATATGGCCTTTAGTTTCCTAAACTTCAAAGGCTGCAATGTCGTTTGTGGTGATGGTATTGGTGAATGACCACCATCATCATGGTGGGATGCTTACGAATTTGTGATTTTGCTCCTAGCCATGTTGGTAAGTCTATAGAAGCAGTAGGCGCTAAATGATGATTGTGGATATCACTGCGATTGTTGTCTAATAGTTTCCAAGTGGTTCAACAGTCGTATGTAGTGGCGGACCTACATGGAAGCTCTTTGTAGCAATGCCAAAGAGAGTCCTTCAATGCTAAAGTTAGTAAGAAGGAAAGAAAAAGAGAATGTTCTTAAGAGTGTTTAAGTGTGTATCAAGTGCTTAGGGATTCAATCCTTGTATTTGTAGCTTCATGCCTTATTAATATGGCATGAAGCTTACCTACCTAGGATGCATATCAGATATAGATTGGCTTACAAGGAAGTGTGCTTAATATGAGAAAGGACAATTTCTTTCTATTGGTTGGAGACTTAAGGGATGAGTGCTTATCACATTAGTATGAGTAGCTATCCTAACTAAGCTGGCTAGGCATCTAGGCCGTATGACAGGTTATCAGACAATATTTAATGAAGAGAGAGAAAGAGGGTAAGTAGAGCAATTAGTGGCATTATGGTCTTTAAGTCGCATGCTAAACATTTGGAATGTGCTTGGGGCCAAGGTCAACAAAGGTTAGTTGAGTCTTGGATCTAGTTACCTTGAGGACTATAGGGTCCTCGAGGTTCGGGTGCCCAGGAGTTGAACACCTCGAGTACTTTTGATAAGAATTAGGCTACTAAGCTTTTGACCTACAGTCGAGCTTAAGGATAAGAAGGAATAACAAAGTGAATCCTCTTACTCTAACTGACCCTTATTGAGGCTGAGCTGCTTCGTACTACCGACTAACTCCTTACATTGAGCTGAGTAATTATACATCTCCTAGAGATTATTTGCCAACTAGATGAAAGCTTTGTTGATAGCTTAGCCCTCCTATTTGCTCCTAGTTGGCATGTTCGAACCAACTAGTTGCTTAGCAACATAAAAGTTGAGAGGTTGAGAGACCTTGTAACAGTCCTTAGCTACGCCTTCTCAAACGAATCTACATCTGGCCGATACCCCTACTTAGCACCCCTGCTTAGCCACCCATCCTGATTGTACTGTTTTGTCTACATCTCCTAAAAGCATTGCCAATACATTTTTGCTACGTCTAGGCTTGCTTGGAGAATCTGTTGCACTTAATAATTACTTTTCCTTGAATATTTATTTTTACCTCTTTGTATTTTTTGTACATTACTTTTTTGGGACAATACCCTTTTGTCTTTTCCATTTACAGCAAGTTGCCTTGATTTTTGGGTGTAAATACTTATTGTACATATAGCCGCATGATCATCATGATCATTAGTACACTGAATATTTCATTTGTGAACATTGCTCTCGTTAGCTTATTTCCTCTTTCCCCACTCTTATCCTAACCTTTAAATAAGGTTAGGTAATGAGTAACCTCACTGGATCAACTTATACATCGTATTGAGCTATGCAGTGAGTCCTTAGAAGTTCCACTAGTATGTCATATTCTTGGAGCTATTTGCGAATTTGCTTACTTTCTTCTTTTTTTTTTTTGTTTTATCATACGCACTCATCACTCATTTCTAGATTTCGGTAAGTTTGCACCCATCTCTGCGATCAACCTTATTTGCTTTTGGCTCTAATCTGCATTATCTTGGTATTAAAGCAGAGGTTCTGTTTGAGTAAGTTGTGTTTATGATATGCGAAGTAGTGCTTCTTATAGCCATGTGTTGAAGTTGTGCTAAGATTCAATAGAATTGTTCCAATAAGTTGGAGAGTGGAGTCGCTTGCTCTCATATTTACCTTATTTTGCCCTATTTCGAACATCTAAAAACAGAGTAAGTTCTGTGTTAGCAATTTATTCATTAGTATTGTTACTGTACTATGACTTAGCTAACTATTAGTGCAAAGAGTGTACAGTATTGTTAGATTTCGAGAAATCGTGTTAGTTATAGCTTAAACTTGTTGATTAGAATCTAAGTGTTAATGCTAATATTGGGGCTGACAACAATGGTATTGTTTACCATGACCGACAATCTTAAGGTATCCTTAGGAGTACAAATGAGAGACTTGATGAGGTGACCAATCTCTTAGTTGATTTAACTAGAGCAGTTCATGCATTAGTCTATTGACTTATTAGGGTTGTGTAAAATACCCCCCAAGTTGCTTGAGCTACAAGAGGATAGAACTTAGCTTGAGAAGTTTGAGGTGAAGGAGTAGGTGGGCAAGGCTAACAAAGGATTGATTTAGATGAATTAGATGATGTTAAAGAAGAAGAGTACGAAGAAGAAGAAGAAGAGCGAGTTAGAGCACCTTAAGCTACTGACCTTGTGAAGCTCCAGATTCTGAGTTTCAGTGGTTCTAAGAGTATAGATGATTATTTGGATTAGAAAGAGAAAGTTGAGTGAGTTTTTGACTATTACTAGTATGAAGACCAAGAGAAAGTGAGAATTGCTGCTATAAAGTTCTCAAGATATGCCCCCATGTAGTGGAAGAACTTTCAGGTTATGAGAAGACAAAAGGGATATAGGGAGATTAATATTTAACTAGAGATGAAGAGAATAATCAGAAACAAATTTATATTGGATACCTATTTACAGGATACATTTGCTTGCATTCAAGAGTTGAGATAAAGAGGTCAAACTGTTGACAAGTACGTCCAAGATTTTCCAATGCTTATGATTTGCTGTGAAGTAGAGGAACCATTTATAGGAATAATCTCTAGGTTCCTTACTGGTTTAAGGAGTGATATCTGTGACATTGTGGAACTTCAGTAATTGCTATACTGGATGAGACTATATGAACAGCTTAGTGAGTGAAAAGACAAAGAAGGAGCAGAATGCTGACCCAACCTTTAACGAGCTAACCTGGACAGTTAAGCTAACCTGAATAGGGAAGTTATTGAGCTCAGTTAAGTACCAAGCAGATAAGAAAGGTAGATGTCTAAGCCGAATAAAAGGGCTGACTTGATAGTGAGGTACTAACTCGAACATACAAGAAATGACATAGATTTGGTAGGAAGATGAGCTAGATCAAGTATTTCAAGCACTAAGAGTTTAGACATATGGTTGCTCAGTGTTCGAATCGATGAACCATGGTCATCAAAGGCAACGTCTCAAATCTCGAAGGAGATAGTATTGAAGAGGAACTTGAGGAAGAGACTATTCTTAAGAAAGAGACCACTTAAGAGAATGAATTGGTCGAAGAAGATGTGTTTGTCAAGGACTTGGATTAGCTGATCCTAGTTGTCCGACGTAAAATGAGTTTGGAACCAAAATTTGAGGAAGAGCAAAGAGAAAATTTATTCTATATCACAGTAAGGTGAATGATTAGGTGTGTGCACTTATTGTAGGTAGTGGTAGCTGTATCAATGTAGCATTTGCTGACTTGATCAAGAAGTTGAAGTTGTCGACTATAGCACATTTGAATTTGTATAAGTTGCATTAGCTGAACAAAAGAGGGGAACTACGTATTACTTAGTAAGTACTACTGCTGATTTCTATTAGGCATTATTTCGACAAGATCCTTTGTAATGTACTGCCCATGTATGCTTCACATGTACTACTTAGTTGACTTTGACTCTTTGATTGAAGGGTTATGTATGATGGATTTCAAAACACTTATGTTTTCAAGAAAGATGAAAGGAAGATCACTTTGAATCTTATTAAGTTGAGTCATGTTAGCAAATTATAGTCTAAACTTGCTTAAGGATCCAAGAAGCCATTAGTGTTGAGTAGAGTCAAGCTCCAAGAGGCTATGAAAGCCGATGTGCTAACTTTCATGTTGGTCAAAAGACTACTAGAGTTGAAGGGATGGATTGAGCTACTCTTTGAGGTGAGTAGATTGTTGGAAGAACATGTTGACCTATTTCTAGAATAGTTACCGAAAGGTCCACCACCATTTGGAGGCATCAAACACTACATTAACTTAATACTCAGCATTGCTTTGCTAAACAAACCAGCTTATTGGATGAATCTTGAATAAGTTGCTTAGCTCTAATGACAAGTCAATGAACTACTAGAGAAAGGGTATGTGAGGGAGATTCTTATCTCCTGCGCTATTTTGATACTCCTAGTATCGAAAAAGGATGGTACCTAGTGGATGTATGTTGATAACTAAGTTGTGAACAAGATCATAATTAAGTATCGGTATTTGATCCCTAAGTCAGATGATATGTTGGATGAATTGAGTGGAGATAAGGTCTTTAATAAGATTGATCCTAATTCTGTTTACCATTAAATTCAGATGAGGCTGGGAGATGAGTGGAAAACTGCATTTAAGACTAAGCATAGATTCTACGAGTGGATAGTAATGCCATTTGGCTTATCAAATGCCTTGAGTACTTTCATGCAACTGATGAACCATGTGCTGAGAAATTTGATTAGGAAGTACGTCATGGTATACTTTGATAACATCTTAGTATACAACACTGACTTGCCAAGTTAATGTAAGTATCTCCATATCGTATTAGATGTGTTCTAAGCTGAGAGATTATTCAACAATTTGAAGAAGTGTTGCTTTTGCTACGAGGAAATGGTATTTCTAAGCTATATAGTAGGTGGAGAAGGTTTGCTAGTGGATGATGAGAAGGTCTGAGTAATCGTTAACTGGTCGAATTTGACTGCTTGTGCTAAGGTAAGAAATTTCCAAGGACTGAAAACCTTTCATAGATGGTTTATTAGGAACTTTAATACCATAGCCACACCCTTTACTAAGCTAACAAAGAAGAACATTGAATTCAAATGGGAAGAGAAAAAGGAAAAATGTTTTGCCAAAGTAAATGAAAGATTGACTTCTACACTTGTACTAGCTTTACCTAACTTTGAAAAGATGTTTGAGCTAGAATGTAATGCGTCAGGCATTGGTATAGACATTGTCCTAATGTGAAAAGGCCAACCAATTGCCTACTACAGCGAGAAGCTCAAAGGACCTTAAATGAGCTACCCTATAAACGAAAAAGAACTCTTAGCTTTTATCTGATTACTCTAAGTATGGAAGTATTATCTATTACCAAGGGAGTTTGTCATCTATATCGATCATAAGTGTTTGAGGTACCTTCGAAGTCAAACTAAACTATAGAAGTAGTAAGTGAGGTGGATTGAATTCCTCGGGAGATTCAATTTTATGATTAAGTATAAATAAAGGAAGAGTAATGTAATGCAAATGCTCTATCAATAAGACATGTACTCTTGACCGAGCTAAAGACCATGTTGTTTAGGTTTACAAGTATTAAAGAATATTATCCTCAGGACCCACACTTTAGACCTATACTTGGGCGTTGTGATGATGAAAGAATAGTAGACAAATATAATGTAGAAGATGGGTACATATTTCGAAGCAAAATGTTGTGCATGCCAACCTATTCACTAAGAGAGTTACTTATTGAAGAAGCCCATAGTAAAGGACTTTCTAGACATTTGAGGAGAAAAGAACATATGAGTTGTTTAGTAGACAATTATTCTATTAGAGAGTGAGGCGAGACGTGCATCGAACTGTTGAGGACTGTGCTATATGCAGGAAGGCTAAGAAAGGGAAAGTAATGCCTTTGCCTATCCCGACTAGGCCTTAAATCGAGTTGAACATGGATTTTATTCTCGAATTACCTAGAACTACTTGAGAAAAAGATTCTATGATGGTGGTTGTGGATAGATTCAGTAAGATGGCATACTTTATATCTTACTCTAAGACTAATGATGCTTTCACTATTGCTTCTTTCTTTTTGTAGGAAATTGTTCAGTTATATGGTGTACCTAAAAGTGTAGTCTTAGATAGAGATCCAAAGTTCTTGAGCTATTTCTTGAGAACCATGTAGCATCGGATGGAAACTAAATTATTATACAATACTTCTTGTTATCCTGAAACTAAAAGCTAAACAAAGGTGGTCAATTGTACTTTAGATCATTGCTTCGAGTTGCAGTGAGTAAAAACTTAACTGTTTAGGATGTTTGTTTACTTGCGATAGAATTCGCTTACAACCGAACAATATATGATACCACTAAGTAGACCCCCTTTGAAGTTATCTATGGCTTTAATCTGATGTTACCCCTTGATTACACCTATGTACTTATATCCAACCAAGATGACCCTGATGCAATAACTTGAGCATAATCTCTATAGTACATCCATGATAAGGTTAATCGGCAAATTGACCAAGTTACAAAAAAAAAAAAAAAGTGATCAAAGGCTGAAGGAAAGAAGTTGGTACAATTTCAGCCTCGAGACCTAATGTAGTTACACTTGAGTAAGGAAAGATTCTCAAACAGGAGAAAGAATAAGCTATTCACCCAAGTTTAATACCCCTTTAGAATCTTCTAGAAGATTAACAACAACACCTATAGATTGGAGCTACTCGAAGATTATGGGGTTTTTGATATTTTCAACATTGTTGACCTCAGTCCTTATCACCTTGAAGAAGAATTGAATGGAGACCAGTTGGATTTGATCCTAAATCCAAATCAACCTAAAGGGAACGATAGGAATTAGGCTACTAAGCCTTTAGCTCGCAGCTAAGCCTTAGGACTAGAAGGACTAATGAGGTGAATCCTCCTGCTCCAACTGACTTCTACTATGGTTGAGTTGCTTCATCCTATTGACTAACTCCCTACGTTGAGCTAAATGACTATAAATCTCTTGGAGATTATTTGTCAATTGGATGAAAGCTCTGCTGATAGCTTAGCCCTCCCATTTACTCCTACTCGACATATCCGAACTAACTAGTCGCTTAGCAACATAGAAGTTGAGAGGTCGAGAGATCTTGTACTAGTCCTTAGCCATGCCTTCTTGGACGAATCCACATTTGCTTGGTACCCCTGCTTAGCCACCCATCCTAACCATATTGTTTTGTTTGCATTTTCTAAAGGTATCGCCAATATATTGCTTCTATGTATGCAGGCCCACTTAGAAAATCAGTTGCACTTAACAATTATTTTTTCTTAAATATTCGTTTTTATCCTTTTGTATTCTTTGTATATTTCTTATTTGGGACAATACTTTTTTTGTCCTTATACATACTTACTATACAAATAGCTACATGATCATCGTCATCATTAATACACTGAATATTTCTTTTGTGAACATTACTCTCGTTAGCTTATTTGCTTTTTCCTCACTTTTATCCTTACCCTTAAATAAGGCTAAGTGGTGAGTAAACTCACTAGATCAATTTATGCTTCATATCGAGCTATATTGTGAGTGTCATATCCTTTGGAGTTGTTCACAAATTTTCTTACTTTCTTCCTTTTCTATTTTATCGTATGCTCCCATCACTCATTTCAAACTTTTGGTAGGCTTAGACCTATCGCTATAACCAGTCTTGTTTGCTCTTAGCTTTAGTTCATATCAACTTTAGTGGAGGCTTCTAAGGTCTTCAATTAGTCGAGGTTGGAGGAGTGCTCAGAGGTAACCTTAGTAAGTCCGCTGGTATACCCACCATGTGATTGTACTTAGGCTAAAGTAAGTCTACAAGGGTAGTTGAGCCAATTGGCTTATTGAAGAGGGTTGAGCTATCGACCTAAAGGAATGCTTGGGGGGCATCGAGCATGTTGAGGCAGTAGGACCCAAAAAGGTCTATCAACAATATCAAAATTACAAATATAGTATTTAATGTGTATTAAAGAGAGGAGAAAAGAAGGTCGCCAAGTGTTTTTGTCAATCCATGGTCTACTATTTCTAAGTTGGTCTTCTGTTTAAGATAGGTTAAGGTATAGTTTGCTTAACCCATCTAATTGTTGAAGTAGAAGTTTTAGGTAGGACTAGAGGTGAAAATAAATAATGAAATAAATAAATAAATAGATTTATAAGTAGATTTTTAATACACAAGTACATGAAATTCATAAATGGATGTACAAGTAATTAAAAGAGCTAGACTTATGTTATATAAGTCAATAGTAAAATAATCTTAAAATATCTAATTATTTTGTAATTTTAATGCATCTTGCCAATCTAAGTTAGATGCTAATGTGCATGAGGAATTTTCTGTTAATATATAGTCTGAAGTTTATGATCTACTTACCATTATATCATCATATAACTGCAAAAATAATTAGCATACCCTAGATGGTGAGTGAACATGATTACACTATTGGTGCATCAATTAACTTAACGGTCGTTGCATGCAAATGCTTTATGAGATAAAATTGAAAATTTTGTTGCATTAACAATGAAATTATAGAAATGTTATGAATGTTAATAAATAATAAACAATTAACATTTCAAGAAAATTTGGAGTTATTTGAGCAATAAATCAAGTCAAGCTCACAGCCCAATCAAATTTTAGTTGAATATAAATATTAGATAAGTTTAAATCAAGTTCACACATTAATATTATTATAATTTAAAAAAAATATTTTATTTTTAAATAAATGTTCTACATGAGGGTCATAGTATTTTATTTGCTAAATAACTAATGGAAGATGTATTAAAAAACAGCTATGATTGGGAAAAGGGGAATAAAGTGACAGTTGGGGGTTTTGACTGAACGGGTAATTTCCTTTTACTCTATGCTGAGTTATGCTGTACGTACCATCGAATCATCATAGGCGCACTTACAAAAATAATCACCCCAGACGGTGGGAGGGAAATCGGCCGTATGGTGGTGGACGTCAGTATTATTGGCGTCCTTTCCAACCTTGATTAATTCGAAGCAGCACGTTCAACAAACATTTCGTATCCGAAAATGATATATGTTTCGAAGAATCTATATGTTGGAAAAATGTTTCTTACAGTTGTGTGTTGTGGTCGTTTTCCAGGACACATGCCAACATTTTTATAGGCATAGCTTTTCGTTTGCCAATGGTAATATGACGGCTTTTGCTATTCACTAACATGTGCAAATCGTGGCTCATTTTTGTTCGAGAAGACTGCTTCTAGCAAATAGGTATCCATTTCGTACTAGAAATCGGATTAATGCCTAGGGGTAAGAGAAAAATGGTGGATAGGTTAAAGGGCCTTCATCCTACCAGAGTACTCGTAATACATGATCCAAAATTTTGATAATAGAATCTATCCTCCAACCATGAAACTATTTTAAAATCTGTACTTAGTAAAATCTACCGGTTCTAAAATACCTATTGAACTTGTTAAACATTTTTCTTTTTACATTTGTTTTTTTCACTTCTTCCATTATAATCCATTCATATCCTAAGTGACAAAAATTGAGTTGCAAGTCAATACATATTACTTTTAAATATAAAATACAAGGTGTGCAAAGATAATAGACTTCATTAAAAGACACAAAACAACTACCAAACATAATATGCATCAACCAAGTACCTACGTAAGTTAGACACATGATGATAAAGACTTAATGGTTTGTTTGATAATTACTAATTTATGATAGTATAATAAGTTGCTACCTTGGTTTAGATTTGTATGTATTTATCGATTTAATTATATTTATTGATGATATTTTATGTATGAGGATCACAATTGTCTATATGAATTGAAAAAAATTAATTGCATGATGTGCTTATCATATATTGAAGTTGGTAGTAAAAGTTAGGCTAAATACTTGAGGCATGACTGATCACATTTGTGAGAATTGGTACACATTAAACAATATTTCATGTTTCTAAATGCAAAGAAAACTAGAATTCTGATCGTTATAAGAGTTAAAGTCATGAGTAGAACATCCTACCTTTCGATTGTTCCAAAAGGATAAGGGAATGACCTCATTTTAAGGTACCTACATCAATTCTCCAAACCTTAAACCCTAAATAAACCACTTGTCTAGTTCATACTACCCTATGAGCAACACTGAACTTTCCAACTTTGTCAACATATTGGACTTGCTAAGAAGGTGTTGTAGTGATTCGATACTCTAGTTTACCATGTTAGTGATCGCAATGGTAATCAAAATGATTTCTTTTATATGCCTTTTTTTACCTATTATTATGTTGCAATAATTCTAGATCCCTTGTTCAAGTGTAACACCATAGAACTCATCAAGGAATTCCATTGCAACATAAGCATATAAAACGTTGCTGTGAATGAAGTTGCTACTTTTGATGATGAGGCGCATCATTTGCTTCATATATTGTACTATTTTCACAACAAAAGAATTCAGCAACTACTATAAGCACTGTGATCTAGAAATTATTTAACATGTTCGTACCCTTCATCTTCTAGAAGAAGTAAACAAGTTGTACGAAGAAGCTGAGATGGTAAGAGCACTATTAGTGCTAGCATGCTAGCTTAGAAGCTTATAATGAACTATTGGTATACCAAGTGTTAGAATTTGAGGAGACAAAAAAAGGAGAAAATTTGGATGGTCTGCTAAAGTGCATACGATGCCACTACATTACCTAATGGTACAAGACATTTTACTAACCACATATATATATACACATAGCATGTATCATCCTATCCATTAAGTACTTTTTCCTAGTTACATTGTAAGTTTCACAAACTGACCTATGAGATGTTTAAGGTTAAAAAATTACCTAGCTAATGTAACAATACAATAATAACTCCCTAAAAAGATTATGTCATGAATGGTGAGGTATAACAATACATGAAATGCAAGACCACAAGCATTTAAGTGGTCATTTTCTACTTTGCAAAGAGAGAAGGATATATAGTCGCTTTCTATGCTTTAAGGTCTCAAAATATGAGACCCTCTCTTTCATCATGTACAATCCATTTTTCGTCCATTGCTATCGAATCAATATATCTTGAACAGTACATGTGAATATTTTTGTAGTGATATACTCAATCCTTCTTAACTATTTTTCCATGTTTTTCCTTAAAACCGCAAATATGTTATTAGCAAAGAAAAAGTCCATTTGAATCACATAAAGCTGAAGTTTTCAGAAATATATAGTTGAAAATTTTTCACAAGAAAAACTCCTTAAAGTGCCGATATGGAATTTTAAGTTCCTCTATCATATGTTGGGACTTAGTAAAAAAATTAAATAAATAAATAAATTCTAGGTTTACCTAATTGGAAAAAAAATGCAACCATTGTTTTCTACAATTCGAAGAAAAAGACATAGTTACTCTTTATGATTAAAGGTTACATATTATAGGTTAAGGCTGTTATAATTTAGGAGAAATTCTATAATCCCATTCCCTATCTTGTTGGGATTGGACTTGACTTCATTCCATAATTTATTTTCACTCATTTAAATCTAAACCATTTAATTTATAATTTGTTTAATGGTCTAGATTCAAAAGAGTGCAGATCAAGAGTGGAGTAGAAGACAGTATCGATCTTGCAAGAAATAAGGATAAGATTATAAAAAAATCCATATTTTAGTGGCATTACCACTGGTTTTTCATTGGAGTAGAGGTAGGTTTAAATCCCTTCCTTAAATTTGTAATGTAATTGGGAAAAAAAAAGTTTTATAATATGAACCCTCTCTTGCATCATGTACTATGCATTTTCAACCATTAGTTGAATTAATAATTCTTTTGATCATCAATATATCTTGTACACATACGATCAATAATAGATTTCTTTTGCGAGGTGAATCCCTAGAGGTTAATGTTTATGGATTAGAACAAAAAATACAAATCCATAAGCCAAAATTTTCATTTATCTAAAACTCATTACAAAATAATTAATTCAATATTTGCTAAAAGATAAAAGGTGAGAGGCTTCAGTAGTCAATTATTCAGTCCATCATGGTTGTGCACAAAGAGAGAGAGAGAGAGAGAGAGAGAGAGAGAGAGTCAAGTGTAGGACGCCAAACTCTCTAGATCATATTTAAGCACAACATATAAATCAAACTACATTCTTGAAACATACAGTTCAACATATAGCAACATATATCTAACATAATACATGATGGACATTCTTAAACATACTAACGCATATATGGAAACATAAAAGACCACAACTATGGTTCATAGCTAACAATGCATATGCTCACTTATAGTAGCATCTATATGTGGATTGGGTCAATGTATAAAGAATGAAGAACATCTTTAGTTATGAGGTAGGAGTTGGTATATTGATCCTTGCCCTTGTAGAAAAAGTTAGCAACATGCAAAAGATTCACCACTGGCATGAGAATGCACATGGGTAAGATGGTTGCTCGGAGACACTCCTCATTAATGTCCTTTCATGCATTGGAAAGTTGCTTAGAAAGTGTCTCTTCAACTTCAGCTTTAGTTACATTATACTCTTTCATGTCTTTCATGTAACATTCTATCATCAATGATATGTGTTCTCTTTTTTGTTCAAACTGTGATGAGGTCATAAGTAATAACTTAACCTAATTAATTTTCACTCATAACAAAAAATTTTTCAGTGATTGATGTTTTCATGTTATGTTGCATAAATTCATTTACTAAAGTTAATTAAGCAATTGCATTTACATGTGTGTCTTGGCTTCCATAATACTAGAAAGTTTATGTACTTTACATTTTTTTTTTTACTAAAATTTCCTTTTCCCATTACAAAAATGCATTTTTCCTTGAAAATATGATAATATATTTAAGGAGACAAGAAGATCGATATACGTACGTTATGAGTTGCGATGTCGTTAATCAGCCTGAGAATTATAAGAGAGGCCTTTATTATTTTAGGCCTGGGATCAATTCTTGACCAATCTAAAACATCTTTTGTGACGATGTCTCCCATTCCAACAAAAGCTATTGTCTCCATCATATCATATGCAACTGTTACTAATGCTACAGACATGTAATCCTTGAAGGATGGAGTTTTGTTCGTTGGAGCAATTTTGCTTCTTCCATGTGTCCCTTTATGATCATAGTTTGAAACTACAAGAGCCAATTATTATTATATGATTACTTTTATGTGATACATATAAATTAATAATACAAATTTGATTTTGATAAAAAGAGCAAGATATAGCTTATGCCTTCTTTTACGTAGTAGAGATGATAGGATCTTCCTTGTTCAGAGAATATCTTCCCCATGTTATCATAGAGGTCATAATGCGCCTTATAGAGTACTTGCATGTAATATGGCAACCTATCCATTGCTACACGCTCCCAACTATCATAAATAGGAGTATAAATGAATCCAACCGATTCACAAGCTATTTGAGTTTAGCTTGGATTTTATTTGAATTCAATTTAGTGATAATTAGATTGAGCTTGAGCTTTAAGATACTAAGCTTACTATGTTTGCGAGCTTATTGGAGCTTAGTATAATTTTTAATTTATTTAAATATAAACAAATCAAATAATGATTAGAGAAAATTTAAAATAAAATTTTGAGCTTAATCAATCTAATATAGTCGACTCTAACTTGTTATATATATTTTCAAGTCAAGCTCAAACTTGAACTCAAACCTAATATTATTTTATTTGACCCGATTTGATTATATCGTTAATCATAAATACATATGCAATAAGTATTTGTGAAAATACATAAACTAAGAGATGGAACCTTCTTAATCCTCAAAACATAATCATTCAAGATGATGAAATTTAACGAGTTTTTATTTCATGGGAAATGTTTATTAGATTTTTCCTCTTTTTTATTTTAAATAAAAATTTGGCATATGTAATAAAATTGTTAAATATTATTATAACAATATTAAAATGTTATGGTTATTAGTGACTTTCAATGGTAGTTAATGATAAAAAGCTAAGACTGCAGCTAATAGCTGGTGGTAGTGCTTGACCATTGCGATAAAAAAGTCAATGAAAAATATGAAAAAGGATTGTTTCTAAAAGAGAAAATCGCTTTTCTATTTCATTAATATTTGTAATGACCTACCTAGATCGTAACCTTATACTGTTACTGTTACAAGCCAATAATATCTACAACGCCCGAGACTTACAAAGCTTTCATTGTAATATACTAGTATATACAAAAAAATGTTTGAGAAACATCTTTTGTGAAACAAACATACACCTTTTGTTATAAAATAAATTTAAAGAAAGCTACCTTTTTATCGCTTTTGTGAAGAGTTCAAGTTCATCAGAAGTGCGATACGCATCATAAACATCATCGGTGACTGAAAGCATTATAAACATAATCCTGCCAAAACTATATTGTGGCTAAAAGTAAGCTCCCTAATATCCAGAAGTAACACTCTATCTCTGACAAAGGAAGATGTGTCTTGAAGTCCAATTCATTACACCATCTAATTAGGCATTCAAGATTATAGTAAACTGAGGTCCCAAATATTTGAATCCAAAATCTCATACTCAATGCCCAAACCAAGTTCATGTATTTAACTATTAGGCTATTAGCCTATGTTTTGTCCATATATACAACTAAATTGTATATATGGACTCGGTCAGCCTGAGTTAGATTTAATTTAAACCTAAGTTTAAAGGCCCAGTTTCCAAATCTAATTTAAAAACAAAAAAAATCTACTTTAATGAAATGTTATTTTTAAAAATATTTTATTTTTTTCAACTTCTATAATTTTTTTGTAATTTTTCAATTATCTAAATTTTTAAATTTTATTTTCTAAACTTTTTATTTTTTAAGGTTTCTTTCTATACTTTCTATTTTTGGTAGTTTTCTTTAAAATTTATTATTTTTTGTTTTTTTTCTTATTTTTGTGTTTTTTCTAAAATTCTTATTTTTTTGAATTTCTGAATTTTTTGGGTTTTCTTTAATTTCCTATATATTTTTTTGTGTTTTTCTTCATTTAGGGCCTATTAAGAAATAAAATAAAATTGATGGCAAAAATTGGGTGTTTATAATTAGGAAGGCTTAGAGGCTAAGTTAAGGGAAGTATTTGTTGGAAGTCTAATGTTATGGGTCTTTCAAGAGAGTTTAGCGGAAAAATTCTTAGAAATTATGAAGTTGAAGGAGCTTAGATGATATCTTAGAGGATTGCAATTATGGAATTTAAATTCTAGTTGATGCAATAATTTAGTTAGAAGATAAATGAAAAGAATATTTGGGGTAATTATATACATGTGAACACTCAAAAGTTGTTTTAGAAAGTGGTTCATAAGGAATCCTAAATAGTTATAAGACTCAAATGCTGATTTAGAAGATAATCATGTTAAAACCTTAACCATGATATGGCTCAAAGGATAATTCAAAATTTTTCAATTTAAAAATTGCAAAGATAATCTAGCTTAGAAAGTAGCTCAAAGGATGTTTGTTAAAAATCTTGAGTATTTACCAACCTTAGATATTGACACAAAAGATAAATTTGTGGTGAATATCAATGTTTATGTGGTGTAAAAGATATCGCAAAAGCTTTTTTAGTAAATATTTCAAGGACATCTTAACTCAAGGAATAGCTCAATAGGTAATGTAAACTTATAGTACTAATATAAACTTCCAATACTTAGGGCGTAAGCCAATGAACCAACAACTAATGAACCTAATTCTATTATAAATGAATGAATTAGCCATATTTCCTAATTTATATGTAGAATAAAGTACTACATCAGAATAAATATCAAAGGATCACCTATAAGGACAAGTGAACAACTGAGTTAATTGGCGATTAAGTTCTAGGTAAGTGGGATTAGTCCTTCATTGCACTTTAAAGTATTATTAAGAATATTTAGAGACTTTAGTATGTATCTTTCTTGTGAGTGTAATTTAGAAACCTAAGTAAATATGTGCTTGAATATTGTATCGCTATTGTAGAGTGCTAGACTATATATAGATTGGTTACTTTATGATGTTATTTGTTTTGAATTATTTGAAAAGGCTTGATCATTCTAAAAGTAATCTAACTTAAACTTGACTTAACTTATAACTGGACATGCATCACAACCTACTAAGAGAAAACGATTATGAAGTTTGGGCGAAATATGGACTCTTTGATGAGAATAGCAAAAATGGTTCTTTTCTCATCCTTAGTCAAACTAAGGAATAAGAGAGGAGGTTACGACAAGGTTAAGGACTATAGTTCGAAGGTAGTCTTGGGTAGAGCGTGATTCTCTATTTAAACTCCTTTAAACTCGAATTAGATATGTCACACTTTCTTTGATCTTATAACGACCCAATGTCGTGCGATGGCATTTGTTTGAATATGAATAGCATCTAATTAACTTTGTATGAAAACCTTGGCTAGTTGGGGACTGATATGTGCTACTGTCTCCGTTGCACTTGTTGAGTAAGTCATGGCTCACTTCCCTATAGTTGTTTCTCATAGAATCACTAGAATTACACTAAGTCCTAGAAAGACTAAAGAATAAGGTTGTGGATTAAGATACAAGACCAATTGATTAGATTCCTATTTTGCTGTTTGACTTTATTAACCCCTAAGAAAACTAATAGGGTCTTTTATTAGTAGCCTTCTAATTTCAATTGTATTTATCGACACAATGTTTTGTAAACCTTTGAACTTTTATGAATCCTTATGGTATCTTTTTCTAAAATTATTTATAAAACTTATTTTCTTCTTAAACTTTTATACCATAATGTTTCTTTCAAATGTTATTTTAGAAAGCTATACCACGAGTTGATACCAAATAGATATTGAATTGAATGACTTAAAGCTTTGGAGTGGTAAATGTCTAGTGTAAGTTATACTTATGTTAGTAGCTAAAGGGGCTAACTTCTAAGTTAGGTTAGTTTATATGGTAGGACTGTTACAACTCTTTGGTTTGGAGCGTGATAGTTTTGAGGTGGTATCAAAGTATGATCATCGACAATTTGTTTAGAGTATAACTCATTCAAACTAACTCTAAGATAGTATAGCTAAAATAAATGGAACATTGAGAGTGGAATATAAATATAAGCAAGATTTAAAATACTTATATTGGTAATATATATATATATATAATGAAAAGCCATAATAAATAATAGGTAAATATTAATCTAACTTATGCCATGTATACCTTTAGGTTTTGAAATCATTAACTTGTTTATGCTTAGTGATAAAGAGTTCATAGATTGTAAGGTTTAATTGTGAGAATTGTTTTGAGATGAACGGATTAAGTACTATTATATTTTTTAAGTGAAATTATATGAAATGTGTATATGTTTTAAAATGAATTATCTTGTAGATGTTAGGTGACTGGGAGTATTAAAGGATAAGTGGAAATTGGTATTACTATTGCTGCGATGGGGAAGGAGATATTTGTTAATTAAAAGGGGTCATGATAATAGTGGTTTCAATAATGTAATTTCTAGTGTTATTGTTGAAAGTAGTAGAGATGGTAATGTTTGAAGGATATAGGAGCATTTGATGAATCTTAGTTGGTATAGATAAGGTCAGGTTCTTATGGTTATATCATATATTTAAATAGTAATCATTAAAGTTTAAACAAATCAATTTCCATGCTCTCGTTATAATGCATATAGAGATTGATAAGTTGTTAAGAACTATAGAATTAAGTGATAATACATTATTGTTGTACTACTGCACTATTGGTGAAATTAAAGGATGTATAATATGAGAAGCTTATGGGAGATAGGTAGTAATCAATGAGAATTATATTGAAAGGGATTGGAATGAAAATTAAGGTGTAAGAAAAAAAAATTCTAGGATGTAGTTGTAGTTGTAGTTGAATTGTAAAGTATAGATTAGTTAACTCTATGATAGTAAAAAGGGCATGATTGGACTCAGAGTATTTGGTATAATCTAATTTAGAGAATTTGGCATATGATTAAGGTAAACCTGAATATTAAATTGTGTAAATAATAAGATTAATTAATGGATGTTCTACATTTTGGGAGTGATCATAGATATATAATATGAATCTAAATAAGAATTTGAAGAAGACTCTAACCTTAATCGAGATGATGAGATAGCTGAGGATGAGGCAAGGACAAACAAATGTATAAGTAGATCAAAGAGTATAAAATACAAAAGGAAGCAAAATCCTAGATAAAACCTTAGCCAAATATTTTCACCAAGACTTGGATAGAAAATCATATAGGAATCAATGAATTAAATAAGGAGAAAGGACTAGTGTAAAGAATGATTGTGATAATAATAGGTTGTGTGCTATTGAAAGTATTCTAAAACTCTAAAATTGGTGGTGAAAAAGTATAGATTTTGAATTGAAATGTTAAGGAGAAGGAGAATGGAAATTGAGTTTTAGGAGAAGTTGTGATAATCTTAAAGAGATAAATAATTTGTAAAGTCAAAAGTTAGTAGAATAAAGTAACTTTTAGTAGTTTAGCTCCTTAGATAGTGATATAGACTGGAAACTCGAATCTTATTGACATGTTCTAAGTCTAGATTTATGAAATGAATTGTTGTTGTGTTGATATAATTGGTATTCTTTGATATATTTAAGCTCTCTTAGCATTAACTTATAAATAGTTGTTCAAAATAGTATGTATAGATAATGTATTTGGGGAAAAAAAATGTGTTATTTCAATATGTATGGAAGACTACGTATGGTTCTTTATTGTATACAGTTCATTCTCAATATGATTTTTCTATGAGATAAAGCTAAGTCTTGATATGAATCTATTCCTAATGTAAGGATAAACTAGCATATACAATAGGAAGATATTGAATTGATGGAATAGTTAAAAACATAGGAAATCGATTGAGAAATGTAAATTCATTTCTAAGTACTTTTGTACGTAAAAATAGCCAAGTGTTAACCCCAATAGACATACCCTAAGTTGGATAATGAAAAATTGAAGTAAATACCTAAGTGATAAGGATACTATTGTAACATTTAACGATTGAGGAGAATGCCTTGAGAAGAATACACTGAAGAGTAACAATATAAGCTTTGATTTTAGGATATCACTTGCCTTCTTGAAATTCATCAAGATGACTCAATACTTAAGATACAATAAGATAAGCGGACTTGAATTAAAGGTTAAATAGCCTAGATTTCACTAAAATGAAGACATTTAGAATTAGTGAGCAATAGAAAGAGACATACCTAACTCTAAATTAAAAAGATGGAAGTTAAATCATGATGGATGTAGTTTTGAAGAGTTAATAGTGCAATAAATTATGAGATAACTTGAGGAAGGTATTACTAGGGTAGCACAAAGAATGATATATGAAGTAATGGAAATGAATGGACAAAGACCAAAATAGATACCAAAGATAAACTCTTTCCTATTTAGGATTAAGATATGAATTTATCTAAGAAAGTAAATGATAAATATTCTAAGTTAAGAAAAAGACAAAGACTCCCTATCATAAGACTCCTAAATCATTACACCTTATGAGTAGATAAGAATAGTAATATATTGATTGTAAATATGAGAGATGTTTATAGAAGATAACATAATTAGAAGCATGAAGTAAAGGGTGGAGTTAAGTTATAATTAAAGACTTAGATCAATCTGTTCATGAAAAAGTACAAGTCATAATGAAGAACAATTTGGATCAAATTAAACTCCATTAAGGAGATAGTTTGAAGAAATAACTAGAAATTTAATAAATTAAGTAAATAACAAATAGAAAATCCTCCATAGCTTATGAGAATTATAAATTGGAAATATTATAAGGGAGATTTACCAAACATATAAGGTTAAGATTAAGAAAAGATGGGTTGAACTATGCTTAAAGAGATGGAAATGAAATAATGGTACAAGAATGTTATAATGGGGAAATGTGTAAAGTAAATTGATGCAAATCATGTAGTTAAGGGAATAGCATCTTGAATTAATCGGTAAAGTTCTACACTTTATTTTGGATTTGAAAACAAAAGTGGAGATAAACTAGTGTATAGGATTAGAAATTTGATGGTTGCACAATGAGCACTTAGGTGCATACAAATAAGTAAGAAGAAGATGGTAAATCTATGATTCTTATCTCTCTTATTACACCATTTATCTGTTGCAAATCTTGTGCCATTTTTAAGAACCCTTCATCCTTAAGTCAAATTATATGTCATGTAAAGTTAAAAAGTTGAAAACCAGTCGATGTTCTTCTCCCTCTTGAATTGTATTAGTTCTATCAATTGAATGGTATTTGTTTATTAAGTCAATCCTTAATTCATTCAAGTATAACTTGTAAAAGGATTGAGATTAGCTAACCTCAACTGTACAATTGTTTGTACTAATATATAAAATGTTGAGCTTCTTACCATGAAGACAATGTGGATTCAAGGAGGAAACTAACTAAAGTGATAACGGTAAGAAAGCAATCTCTTGACATAGTGGATAATTGGATTCAAAAGTTAATAAAGTATGATAAGGAGTAAAGATATATCCTAGTTTTTAGAATTGAGTTGAAGGATGTTCAAAGTAGAGTTCAAAATATAATAAGGATAAAAGAATAAATTATAATCATCATATTTGAGTATCACAAACTTAGAAGATTTAGAGACAACTGGAGTATGTTACATGATGATAGTTTGTAAATTTATGAACAATGCAACCACAATATTAGGGTTAACACAATAGACTTATGATAAAACTATAAATTAAAGGAACCATGTATGCAAATGCTGAATAGAAGAATATTAAAAAATTAAGAGGTCAAAATGTATAGTTTATGAAGGTCCTATATAGAGATAGCCTTAAGCTAAATTGATTAACAATAAAGATGTTAGACCTATAAGAAGGTTATACAAGTGAGAGAGCAACTCATTCCAATACTTGATAAATAAATTTACAAAATGAAAGATGTGGTTATTTAATGAACAGGTTAACAATGGATCATCTTATTATGATAAAGATATCTAAAGAAATATTAAAATCTATAGATGTGGAATAAATAAGACGAATAATTGAAGTTTTGATGACAAAACATTTCTAAATGGCGATGAAAATGTAAGCCCTTTAGTTTCACGTAGTTATTTGAGCATATAATTTAGAACATTGATGAAACTAACCTAAATAGCCTAAAAAATTACAAGTAAACTCAAAATATTAAATGAGGACACCCTATAGACTTAGATATTAGAAATATAATAAAATAAAAATAATATAGCTAAAATAGATAAATTTAACTATATTATGTATTATTTATCATAATCATGTAGAATAGCCTCCGATAGCAAATAAATATTTAGAGATAAATTATATATATAATAAAAATATTATATGATATAAAATAATATATAGAATAAGTATATATACCCCTTGTGTAGTTATTATGTGTAATTATATACTTGTAATATCCTAAAATACTTGATTAATAGCATTTTAAGCTTGAACAAGATGAGATAATTAATAAAAATCCTTAATTAAGTTGGATAACTAGGAACTTTTTTAGATAGGCATGTGCATTGATATAAGACAGGTGTTGATGAGAAAAAGAGAATAAACATTCAAGTTATAAGCTCTAAATGTAAAGAAAGAGAGAAATTAAATCATTTCAACCACCAATTAGTTGAGTAAATATCTAGAAACACCTTCCCACATTTCATTTACACAATTAAGGATTTGGAAAACATTAGAGTGAATGAAGGTGATCAAAGAGGAAAATTGAGGAAAAGTTGAAAAATCAATATACAATTTGAGCTTAGGAAAGTTCAAGAACCTAGGGAGCTTTTGGAAGCCAAAGGCCACCATCACAAGAGGCAACAAGCATTGCCTAGATATGCTGATAAGGTGTGGGTGCTACTGGTGGCCGGAGCTTGAAATTTCATTGATGTCCTTTTTCAATTCGATTTTCAAAAAATTAGTAAAAGTATAAAGAAAAAAAATTTATAAAATTATAAAAATATTTATTCCAACATATTTTAAAGTATAGAATTTAGAAGATATTTTTTCTTTTTGTAAAAATTTAATAGTTACAGTATACACGCTTAAGAAATCGATAAAACCATGCATTTTTTTATATTGAAAGGAATATGTCTAATGATATGGTTTTAAGCTCTAAATTTTTCTGCAACCTATCCACTATTGATACAAGAATTCTATGTAAAGATTTTTAACGAAAATATTTTATAAAATTTTAATTAATTTTTTAACCTTAAATTATGATTAAAATGGTATTTTTGCTAAATATTATTGTATTTCTCTTAAAGACCTCACTTGAATTTTGAGCTCTAGTGGTTATTGATGTATTCTTAGTGTATGGGTGTTGTTGAAGGGGTTCTATTGGGTAAAGTTAACAAAATTAAGTATAATTCACTTATATGAACAGTTTGATAATATGAGAATTGGAGAAATTGGTGAAAGATGAAGTGTTGTACAAGGAATTTAGATGTAATGATGCTGTAAAGTATGTGTTAGAGTCATATTCTGGTTAGTTTTGATCTAAATTAGAAGTGAATAGACCAAAGCATTAAGTATAAGGGAATTGGGTGAAGACAAATGATAAGTTAGAGGATTTTATGAAGAGTTTTTCACTAGAATGGTACTAAGAGGATGAGTCAGAAGCAAGACTTATGAACAAAATACAAGAACGAGAGATTTAGAAGTTTAGTTGGAGGATAATATTCTTGAAATTCCTATAGATAACAAAGTCAAAGGGTATCTTAGAGGAAGTTAGGAGGCAAATGTTCTATTTGATAATTATTCAAAAATTTAGTCATAGGTAAAAACTTGAAGAAAACTATAGTCGAGAAGGCTTAGAGGTTAAGTCAGAGGGAGTATTTGTTGGAACTCTGATGTTGTGAGTCTTAGAGGAAAGTTCAAAGGAAAGATCCTTAGAAATTATGAAGTTGATTGAGCTTAGATTATATCTAAGAGGATTTCTTTTAGGGAATTTAAATTCTAATTGACATAATAACTTGGTCAGAAGGTAACATAAAAGAATATTTAGAGTAATTATAACATGTGAACACTCAAAAGTTGTCATAGAAGTTAGTTCATAAGGAATCCTGAATAGTTATTAGACTCAGATGATGATTCAGAGGATAATTCTGTTAAAACCTTAACCATGATTTAGCTTAGAGGATAATTTAGAAGTTTTCAATTTAAGAATTGCAAAGGTAATTTAGCTTCGATAGTAGCTCAAAGGATGTTTGTTAACAGCCTTGAGTATTTGCTAACCTTAGAGATTGACGTAGAGGATGAATTTGTGGTGAATATCAATAATGTTTGTATAATGCAACGGATATCTCAGAAACTTTTTAAATAAATATTTTAAGGACATCTTAACTTAGGTGATAGCTTAAAAGGTAACTAAACTTATAATACTAATCTAAACTTCCAATACTTAAGGTATAGGCTAATGAATCAATAACTAATGAACCGCATTTTATTATAAAATAATGAATTAACTATATTTCCTAATTTATATGTAGAATAAAGTGTTACATCAAGATAAATGTCAAGGGATCACCTACAAGGACAAGTGAACCACTGAGTTAACTAGCAATTGAGTTTCAAGTATGTAGGGTCAGTCCTTTACTGTACTTTGAAGTAATATTAAATTACTTGAAGGCCTTAGTATGTGTCTTTCTTATGGGTATAAGCTAGAAACTTATGTGGATATGTGCTTGATTATCATATTGCTAATGTAGAGTACTGGATTGTATATATATTGGTTACTTTATGATGTTGTTTGTTTTGAATTATTTGAAATTACTTGATCACTTCAAAAGCAATTTAACTCAAACTCAACTTAACTTAACTTCTAACCAGACATGCATTACAACTTACTAAGGGAAAACGATCAGGAAGTTCAGGCCAAATACAGACCCTTCGATAAGTATAGTATAAATGGTCCTTTCCCTACCCCTAGTTAAACTAAGTAATAGGAGAAGCAATTGCGATAAGGTTAAGGATTGTAGTTTGAAGGTAATCTTAGGCAAAGCACATTTCTCCATTGCATTAGGCTTAGTTTGGTGATCGATTCATGAAGTGAAACTCCGTAAAACTCATATTAGAATGGGCATAATTTCTTTGATTTCATGACAACCGATTAACGTTGTGCAATGTCATTTACTTAAACATACATAGCATCTAATTAACTTTACTTGAAAACCCCGGCTACTTGATGATTGATATGTGCTATTATTTTCATTCTACTTATTAAGCAAATTGTTGCTCCCTTCCTTATAGTTGGTTTGCAGGTTTTTTAGTACAAATCACCAGAATTACACTATGTCCTAAAAAGACTAAATAACAGGATAGGGGAGTGAGATACAAGACCAATTGATTAGATTCCTATTTTACTGTTTGACTTTACTAACCCCTAAGAAATCTAATAAGGTTCTTTATTAGTGGCCCTTTAGTTTCAATTGTATTTATCGATACAATGTTTTGTAAATCTTTGGACTTTTACGAACCCTTATCATATCTTTTTTCTAGAGTTATTTATAAAACTTATTTTCTTCTTAAACTTTTATACTATAGTGTTTCTTTCAAAAGTTATTTTAGAAAGTTGTACCATGAGTTGATACCAAATAGATGTTGAATTTAATGACTCAAAGCTATAGAGTGGTAAAGGCTCGATGTAAGCTATACTTACATTAGTAGCTAAAGGGAGTAGCTTCTAGCTTAGGTTAGTTTACATGGTAGAGTTATTACGATTCTTTGGTTTGAGGCATGACATATCGTTAAGCAAAATGTAATTCTTATATTATCAATGAGTTGACTTAGTTACATTTTTTCAGTATCATGTAAGTAGTATATTATTGTTATTTTCCTATATTATTGTGAAAAGTAATTATTTTGCTAGTAATAGAATTCTATCATAAAATTGATTTATTTGCCATATGGTACCATTATTTTTGTATATGAAAGTTGCTATTATAAATTATGCCATATATCATATGATGTATGTATGTATAATTATGGAGTTGGATTTTTTATTTCTTGTTATATTTAGATTTAGGTCACTATTTTCTTATTGGGTGTGGAGTTATATTAACGCTTGTATCATATATGTATGATTTCAAGTATCGATTTGGTTGACAATGGTTTTATCTTACTATGATTATGTCTTAAAATTATTATTGATGATATTATTATTTAAATATTTCTATTATGATTATTATTATGATTATATAAAATATGATATTAATTGTAAAGTATGTCTACTTCGGATTCTAAGTACTAAAATGTGTTTCTTAATGTATTTTTAAGAGCTCTAGTATTGTTTGGTAAAATACATATTCTTTATTGTACTGATTAGTAAACTATTTATTTTAACACCCTTATTATATGTTTACCTATATTCTTCTTTTGCATATTGTACCCTTATTATATGAGTAATTAAATAGTATTACATATAAATAAGTTAACTTTGTAATCTATCATATTACATATTTATATCATTTTCAATTCCTATCTTTGACTTATAAATAGATCTGATTAATTTCATTTAGAACCTTTGATTTGAAAAGTTTATAGGTTCACAAGTAACTTTTAGGTAAAACTTAGTTATCAAATAGTTGATGCTTGCTTTCAAATAGATTCGTACTAAGGTTTGAGTTGTTCGATTCAGGACTTGCAAATTTAGAGTTCTATTAGCTTTTGTAGAGCAATCTCGAGTACATGGTTCTTGTTTGTATGGTTATACTTGCTAGGTTAGAAGAATTGATTAGATTAATTATATTTGGCCTAAATCAATGGTTTATTGATTTTGCTTGACCCATTCCTTTTAGGAGCCCATAGTGGCAAATCTTTAGAGAGGCAATTACTAATCATATATGGGAATTCCTTAGTAGACTTTCATATGTGATGACACAGCTAGAATATTAGGTTTCTCGACTTTGGAGATAAAGAACTTAAAGGAAAACGTATACTATATCTACTTATATATGTAGATAAAGATCAAGTGTAATGGGATTATGAGTACCCCTTTTTTTTATTGTTAGCTTAATATAAAGATAATTAAACTACTATTTGTTTATATTCTGCTAAAGTTGCATTATATGCATGTGAATGTTTGAGCTTGGTGTCTGTATGTAATATATCTTCAGGGTTGTATACACGGAGAGGCACCACAATGAACAAAAATAAGAAAATACATGTGATGCACTAACAAGATCCTACACAGCCTATGACTCATCAAATGTGATATACTAGTCCAAGTGATAGGGTTGTTCACCACAATCTTTGCTAAAGGGATTGATAAAAGTGGATAGATGAGAGTTTTTCAAGAGAAAAGTCTCAAAGGTTTTTTATTAATGTATCAAGTCTAGCTAAATCCCTATACATGTACTCTATTTATATAGTATTAAACTTGTAAATGAAAGGACTAAAAGGATGTCCTAGTGGCATTTATGTAAATACAAAATAAACATAAGGGTAATTTAGGAAAAATACAATAAAAAGGAAGTCTAAATAATATAAGAAAAAATAAATGATTAAATGAGATGTTCGGCTGAAGTATGGATGAGCTGGGATTTAGCATTTGGTGGGGTCGATACCCCGCATCCTATCATCATCCCCCTCTTGAAAAAGTTTTAACTCAAAACTTGATAAGTAAGTGCACCAACTTCCACTTGGATCAAAGAAAAATCTACAAAAGCAAAGTAGAAATAAAATGCAATAGCTTAGCTCAATGATCAAAGCAAATACAATTCGACACTCAATCTACTCATCATAAGCACGATCAACTAAGCTCTTCATCAAACACTCTTCCTTCCACTCATCATGTATTTTATAAATTACCCTTAAGTAGTTCTAGCAACTATCAATCATGGGAAATAACATAACTTCAAGCTCAAATAGGAAATGAGCTCGGGGAATTTGAATATGTAGGAGCTCAAATTGCTCCACTTCCTCAATTATTCTTACAGCTTCATACCTTTCCAATTTTAGCTCCTTAACTTCATTTTCAGCAGTTATCACATCATCCACTTCCTCACAACTCCATTCTTCTCTCCTTTATTTGTATGCTTCAAATTCTTCCAAGGTAAGAGAACTAAGGATAAGAATAACATACCCTAAATAGGAATATCTACCACCATGACCTCGAAAAACACTAATAAATAGCTTATAACACCTCACAAGCATAATACTACTGCAACATATATCATCACCAAATAACTCCATTAGTGGATCGAAATAAAAGAATCTAACATGTAGATGGCTAATATAGTAGTACCTGTAATCATCAATAACATCAAGTGTCAATGGCAATGGGATCAATTCAAGAACATGGGTGCTAAGTTACAACTCATCTCTTCCTTCCTTATCAACCTTCTTCTCATCTTCAACTCTTACTTACTTTCCCCCAGATCTCTTCTCTTCAATATTCTCTGGTTGAGAGTTATTTTCGTGTCTTAGTTCATCCTTGATCTCTTTAAGCCTAATAAGTAGAATTTGTAACTATTCCAATACATATAGGGAAGTAGGATTTATGGCTTGGCAAGAAGACTTTGCCCTTAAGTTTTATGCATTACAATGCCTATGTTGAGCTCTAGTGGTCATATGGAATTATTTCAATCCAATAATGTTGAAATAAGATCAAGAGCTTAGCACTTTAATTTTTTGCAGCATACAATAGTCTAAGACTTCAATTCATCTACTGCATTTAAGATGTCAACTACTATAGGGCAAGCCCAGCTTACTACTTGCTGATTCGATCAAATCCAATAGTATAGCACAGAGCACTCATACATGCTTTTCAAGTCACACAAGATGGCTCTTATACTTCTTTGGGGCACAATACTTTCAGCTGCACACTTATTACTCTTGGTCTACACAACACAATAGCTCTAATTTTACTATAAAGCTTTGACTAAGTTAGTTTGGCAATACTTAGGGAAACATCAAGCTGGACACATCAACTTCAGCTCGGTCCTTCGTATGGAAGTAGCAGTTTAGTGCTTTAAATACCTTGGCTTGGTAGTCTATCGGCTCGGCAACTAAGATAGTTCAAACACAATATTAGAAGTTTGACAAGGTAATGACCAGGAAAACATGTTTTTCTCTTCAAGGCTAAACGAGCTCAACAATGTTTCAGACTTAGTAGCTTAGTAATTTGTAGCTAGTGCAAGTCGGTTAAGAAGTTACAACAACTCGGATACACGCTAGCTCGGCAATTTAAATGACAACAGCAAATATATGTATATGTTTGCTACTCCAATTTATTTCAACAAAGCAAAGGAAATAGTAGCTTTGGTGTAGCCTATTGTTCGGCAATGCAACACTACAGCATAACCCACTCTATCTACTTTAGAAATAGTACTTTAATAACTCGACTATTGTGTAGTTTGGCCAATAAATATCAGTACAGCACTATCACGTAGGCTCGATCCACAACACTGTCGATGTTCTACCAACAACATAGCTCGTCGTTCACTTCGAACTTTAATAGCTCTAAGCTCAAACACTTTAACATAGTAGTGTAATATGGGCACGGTACAAATACTTCAATTCAATAACACTACAGCATACGTGTACGTGATAGCTCGGTACTGATCAATACTAACTCTAATCACGTGTACAACAGATCGATCTACTTTACACAACTCAATAGATTAGCTCGGTCACACGTACAGTAATCTTATGATGTCAGCTTCAATTCGAACACTTTAGTTCTTTAGCTCGGCTATCTATGAAATTTTATAGTTTGGACTTTAATTTAAACAACTTGGTATTTTGGGCTTCTCAACAATACTGATCAACTTGGAACTCAAGTAAGTGAACAAATCTTAACGTGGCGAATCAAACTTAGTATATATTTTAGTTCAAGACTCAGTCAACACCATTGGCTCATTATGGTCACTTACACTTATACATAAAGTTCGGCTTGGTTACATAGCATGTCATTGGGAAGTTGGTTTAATGCACAATAGCTTAGTATCAGCTACTCTTTAATATAGTAGCACACTTAACTTGGCTCCTTACCAACACTTGGTTCTGTTTGGCACAACAGCAGCTATGGGTGCCACCCTATACAATAGTTCAACAAAGTCACTTAGTTAGGCACTTCAGATTAAAATAGTTTAGAGCTCAAATCACTACTCCAGTTCAATTCGGTAAGGTGCACTTAGCTTAGATGTAGAGTTTAGTTTGGTAGTTCACAAAACAGCTCGGATACACTTCACCAACTCGATTAAGATACTTTAGTATTTCAGCTTGGCAAATTGAAGTAGTTTTGCTCGGTTAAGAACTTGCGAAAACTCAGAAATCAAACAGTTACACAACCTAATTCAGCTTAGCACAGACTAAGTTAGTTTGGTAATATGAAGGTGTTTCGGATTTGTAGCTTATAGAGGTATTCTCAAGTTCATACATGTTAGCACTTCTAACACTTCAATTTGGCAACAATTAGTTATATCTGTATGGTGACTACAGTAGCTTGGATTGCATTTAGTGGATGGCAACTCACCACGTCATAGGAGCTCAATACTTCTTTTTCCTTCACTACAGTTTGGTAGTGAGTTCCTTCATTGTAGTTTAGATTGTAGTGGATTCAATCACTACACTTCACTTGTCACGCATATGAATATAGCCAACATGACTCCTCCAAGGCATACAATGGTGTAGCTACTCATGCATATACATATTAGACATGGTAGCATGCTCAATACACTAATAAACAAATACACAATTCTTCGTTACAACAGATTAGGACAATCTCATGACCAAGTCCAGCAGTTTTCCCAATTAGTTGTGATGCACAAACCTAATCACAATCCCTTGTTGAACACCGTACATGACCGACCAACGCTAATTCCAGCAACTGCCTCAACCAAATTCGTAGACCTACATGACTCCAATACTTAGTTACGACTACATCGCTACTACTCAAACAATAGTCATGCAACATCGCCTTCGCTCCACTGTAATCATGAAACCTAATTACAATTTGTGCCCACAATAGTAGAATCTCCACTGAGCACTTATATCTCCTTCACAACACTATACGTAGTGTTCATAGTCCATACACAAGAACAGTAGGTAATTAATCCAACCATATGAGACTCTTAAATTATCACCGCATTCATACATAGCTAATACCCACTACACCAATGTGCAAATTCTTATGACTTAGCACACTACACAAATGACAACAGTATCTTCAACAAACCCTAGGTAGCCGCATGGGTAACTGAACCAATTTATATATATGTATGTATATATATATATATATACATATATATATTAGTCAAAGTAACAACTAATTAACGTAAAGATACTCCTAATACTAAAATATTCAATAAACCTACGATAAAGGAATTTCACAAATAACCTATATTTCCATAAACCCAAATCTATTAAACTCCAATAAATAAACCCTCGGTATCTCAATAAGTTCCAACAAACCAGTACCTTTCAAATACAAACTAGTAACTCCAATACACTTACTATGGTAACCATAGGAGGAACACAACAACCGCCTATAGTCTATGAACAAAAACTTCATGAAACCTAACACGCTTCCTTATCGGAACTGTGCTTTGATATTAGTGAAGCTGATGCATCTTTAGGGTCGTACATATAGAGAAGCACTACAACGAACAAAAATAAGAAAATAAAATTAGGGGTTTAGCAAATCTGTAAGCTATCTAGTTAAATATGATGTACCAATAAGATCTTATACGACTTATGACATGTCGAATTTAACGCATTGGTCTAAGTAATATGGTTGCTTGCTATAATCCTCACTAAAGGGAATGATAAGAATAAGTAGGGGAGAGTTTTTTAAGAGAAAAGTTTCGAGGGTATTTCATTAATGTGTCAAGTCTAGCTAAAACCCAATATATGTGCTCTATTTATACATAATGGAAAACTTATGAATAAAAGGACTAAAAGGATGCCCTAGTGGCATTCTTATAAATACAAAATAAATATGAGGGTAATTTAGGAAAAAAGATAATGAAAAGGAGGTCTAAATAACATAAGCAAAAAAAAAAAAAAAATGATCAAATGAGATGTTTGGATGAGGAGTCGACGAGTTAGGCTTTGGCATTTGGTAGGGTCAGTACCCCACATCCTATTAGTATGTGTTTGTGCATCTAGCTTCATCTTATTCTTTATTCCTTTTAGGCACAAGATCAGATGATTATCTCATTTATGAGGCATTGTATGTTGACGACATCTAAGAGGAGGATGGTATTGAGGATCTCTATTTTTATGATGGCTAGAGTACAGTTAAGTTATGTATTTACTAGAAATATGTAATGTTCAGTCATGTTTGATTGAGGAGATAGACTCATTTTTCTATGTTATGTAAAAGTGTAATACTTTGAGGATCTTAGTTACTTTTTATCTATCTTATGTTACTTATGGATATAATTTGATGTACTTTTGAACTTTATTAGTTATTTTTGTTTTTATGAGGTTATGAGTAAATGTAGTTACCCACTCCTTGGTGGATTTATATATGCGTATATTGGTGGTATGTTTATGTTATAAATGCAACTTGATGGATTTAGAAGCTTGAACATATTTCGAGCTAGTAGGAATATGTGGTAGGTTAGAATGCTCATTTAGGGTCTCGGGACATTATATATTCTTATTGCGAGATCTTATAATTAAACCCAATTCTCTTACTCTTTTTCAGTGTATGATCCGTTTCATTCTTACCACTACTCTCAACCCATAAGTCATGCTAGAACTAAGTTATGAGTCATATCTTGCTGACACTTTTTGCCTTCTTTGATCCTCTTCTCTAAATTGGATTGAAAAAAGCCTACTAACTTCCACCTTAGTGAATGATACGTTGTGCTCTCTTTCTGGTAGAGGTTCATTGAATTATCTAAGAGAGGAACATCAAGTGATTAGCAATTTATCACATGAGAACATCAACGTGCATTTTCTATCTTTGATTGCAAATAAAATCATTGTTGTTGCATTCCATTTTCTATATCTTTGTCTAATGCCCATTTACTACTTGCTGTATCAATTTAGTTACATACCTAAAAGTATAGACGGACTTTGGGGGTGTACAAAAAAGTTTTTTAAATTGTTTAAAATAAAACAAAAAGCAAAAGCACAAATTGTGGCGTAAGACGAAATAGTTGAGGAGTTAAATGTATACTTTTACAAACAGAAGGTCTTAAGTTTAAATCTCGTAAGTATCATTTTATTTTTTTAAGGTGCATTTATTACTTTTATTCCCCATTGGTTTTTTTTCCCTAACTTATTTTTCCATAATGACTAATAGTATTAAATTTGTTTATTACAAAATTATATCTAATTAAATAAATTTTCTAGAATTATAATCTTCTATTAATACTACTTCATAAATAACAATTACTTTTATCACAATTGCTTTAATCTTATAACATAAATTATTAATAAATGATACCACTATGAATTAGATTAGTAATATTTTTTTTATAAGAAAATGAATATGGATTGTTATAAAATTAATTGTATAACATCAACTTTAGACTAACTTCCTTATATTGTCTTTGCATTTAATTTTCATCTCTTAGTTGTAGGTAGGTAAAGGGTAGGGAGGTATAAGGCCTCTACTATAGCCTTTCATGTAGGTATTATTTTAAATTTTGGATACAAAACTTGAGCCATAAGATGAAAGAACCGTTTTAGAATTTGTATCTTCTAAACTTATAAGGTATATAGTGCTTTATGGAGCCGGTGAAAATTTTCATAACTTTCTCATAACATTAATTTTTTGAAAGTTATTTACATAACAACTAGTCATGTCTTTCACATTCTTAGAATGAGTACATTCCTTAACCTAGTAATCTCTAACAACTTAGATTACAAAATTTTCAATCCTATATTTCTCATGATGATATACCTTAATATTAAGATAAGACAATCAAAATAATTTATTATGAATTGTTATCACAAAATTGTAATGTACCATAAGGTTTAACTTAATTTATTTAAAATAAATAACAAACACTAAATCTATTATGTATGGCGTCTAATTTTTGAAACAATATTCAACCTATCTCCTGGAAAAGAAGCCGATGGTCTATGGTTGTCACTTGCAATAGCTTTCTCCATGAGTCTATGATCTACACTTCTTACAAAATATTCTCTATTTTTCTTCTTTAGTGACAATAGTTTATCTTGGAAATCCTCTATAGGAACAACAACTTTTTGAATGGCATAACTTTCCTCTTTAGTAATCTTATGTTCAACAGTCGTGAGGTCCCAAGTCTTACTACTTTTATCCATTACATCCTTTACTCTCAAATTAATCAAATTATTATCCAAAGACTTGTTTTGAAGTCACCTTTTAGCTAAGGATGGAATCTATGCATCATACCAAAAACTTACATTGCTGCCATCCTTAATTTGGCAACAAAGTTCCTCTCAGATAGCTTCCTTGCCTTGTATAACACTATGTCATCCTCATGAAGCTCTACTTCCTCTCGTTGCTCACAAAAAGGAAGTATGAGGAAAATATGTGCTTTTTAGAAGGCGAACTCACATGGCATCTAAATTGTTAATCACTCTCTTGGCTAACTTGCCTAAGAGAGGTAAATTGAAAGTGTGTAGATCTCTAAAACCCAACTTACCTATCTCTTTGGATTTTGGCAAGTCTTTCCAATTCTCTAATGTATCTTGTTTCCACTTCCTAACTTACCCCAGTAAAAATTTGCAATTGAATTGGATACTTCTCTACTCCATTTTAAAGGAGATAATAAGGAGTTCATGGTGTAAATAGGAATGGCATAAGCAATAGCTTTGATAAAAACCACTCCCCTTCTCATAGATAAAAGACTCTTTTTTCAACCTTGGAGCTTAGAGAGAATTTTCTCATTAATGTTGGAGAAAACCAGATACTTTGATCTTCTCCGTATAGATGCAATACATAAGTATTTCCTAAGTCGATTAATGGGATTAGTATTAATTAACTGAAAGTACATACATTTAAAATCTACATCAACAAATCAATAAAAATAAAGAGAGGATATATTAAAATACACCATTTGACCTAAGGCAAGATAGTAGTCATTTAAATTTTTTTCAAAACCTTAATATTTTCCTTTGAAATTTTGAGAAAGAATAAAGCATCATTTTCAAAGAGAAGATGAGTAATCATTGGACTACGTTGCCTAATCCTTATTCCCTCTAGCAAACCTTTATTAGTAGACTTTATAATCATTTTAGATAAAACACATGCTATCAAAATGAAATATAAGAAGGCAATGGATCCTCTTGTCTAACATCCTTAGAAGGTGTAAAATTACTAACTCTTTCCTTTCACCACCAAATTGTAAGAAATTGAGGAAACATAATGCATAGTCACTTGTTAGCATTTGGTAGGTAAGAACGGTTTGAAATGGAATAAAATTAAATGAGGGTAAGAATCATAAATCCTTTCTTGCATTTGGAAATTCTTATTAAATGGAATAACATTAAATATATAATTACAATTAATTATCAAAAATACTCTTAATTATTACATATCATAATTTATTTAAACATTAAATAAATAACTTTAGGTAAATGCAATTAATGAAGGTGAAATGGAATTACCATTCCATCCCCTAAGAGGTGGAATTGCCTTGTCATGGGACAGGAGGTTTATCCCCTCCATAAGTGCCTGTATAATGCTCGACCCTCCTTTGCCTTATGTATTTTCTTTGATTACGAAGGGTGAGCCTACCTTTCCCTTCTTATCTTCTCAAAACTATTCCAAAGCCCTCTACCTTTAGGTCTGCTGACTGGCATTGTCACTATCCTTTCTAAGATAGGGTATGTTCAACTTTTCAATTGGTTTTGACATACCATAGCCATTATGAAGAAAGTGGCATCAGCTCCCAACTAGTTTGTTCGCGGGTAGCTAACCCCACCTTAAGAGACTACCTAATCCCACGAACAAACCATTAACTGACGCTACTCGCTTTACATTAAGCCTTAAGTTGAACACCCCTACTTCCCTTCAAAATACAGATCGTGACATTCTCCTTTACCTAAGTCTACGATGCCCTTATCGTGAGGCCAACTCTTAGCCACTACCATTCTCCTTGAGATCACTTACCCTTTTTCTTTATTACCCAACTCCATGTTAAGATCATCTTCACTAGGACTCCAAGGCTTTTATAGGCATTCCCTTACCCTCGCCTTTACCCTTACCCTATCCTCTTATCCTCTAAGATCGCCCCTTGTTGAGTGGCCCAATGGTAGGGTTTACTCTTTTAAGTACATTTTTACTTTTCATTAAGTTTTGGATAGACTCCTCTTACAATTCTGGTCATGGCACAACTGCCCCTTTTGGCAACGATGCCATGTACTTGGTGCTTGCTCCCTTTTGAGCTTTATCCACATGAGCTTAGTTGTCAATAAGAACTGCCCTTTCTCCATATTGTATGTTAGGCAGTATTTAGGTGGCTTCTCTAGGTTAGAACCTTTTAACTTTGACATCACTTGTCATGAGACGGGAGTTTTACCTTCTCTGTAAGTGCTTGTGCAGCGCTTGACCCTCTTTTGCCTCATGTATTTTCTTTGATTATAAAGGGTGAGCCAGCCTTTCCCTTATTTAAGAGTATCGACTAGCATTATCACCATTCTTTTTAAGATAGGGGACATCTAACTTCTCAATTGGTTTCGGCCTGTCATGGCCATCATCAGGAGAGTGGCATCAGCTCTCAACAAATTTGCTTACGGGTGGTTTACCTTGCCTTGAGAGACTATTCAACCCCATGAACAAACCACTAGTTAATGCCACTCACTTCACATTAAGTGTTAAGTTGAATACTCCTCCTTCTCTTCAAAATATGAACGGTGATATTCTTTCCTACCTAGGGAATCATGATTCTAACTTCAAATTACATTTGAAAATATAGTGAAAGAAAAGGGAGCATAGAATCACGATTCCACTCTATTTCATTCCCACGTACCAAACATGATATAAGGAACTAATATACTGTGTCTTGGAAACATTTACTCAAAACAATTGAAATTTTATGACTTGTCAACAAAGCATATCAAAATCCAAATTATTGCTGTCTCTACTGCCAGTGGAAAAATAAAAAACACAAGATTACTGCGATCCTTCCGTTAATTGGGCGCCTGGAATTCGCTCAGATTTCAGCTTGTCTCCTTCTCTCATGCGGCTTCTGTCAATGTTATTTCTCTTTTTTCCTCTGTTCGGCTACTTCACATGCGGGGAGTTGTCTCTCTTTTTCTTCCGTGCGGACTCTGTGCATGCATGTCTGCTCTCCTGGCGGCTGCTACTTTATTTTTTCTACTCCAAACTTTTCTTCCCTTTCCTCTTGGGAAAAAAATAAAAAAAATTAATAATAATAATAATAACTGTTTTTCTTTGGATTCCTCAAATCAAGTCTTCTTCTTCAGGCGCGTGGATGGAGATGTCTCTTTTTATATCCGCTGCTGTACTCATTTTCATGGCGTGAATAACTTCTGTTTTTGTTTCCTATATTTATCCCGCGTTGAAGACTGGGACGTAAGCTTTGTTTTGATCATTGCAGTGTTGGATGGTGAGGTAGACAGGATGTAGGCCTAATACTTTATGTTAGCAGGTTGTGGGTTATGTTCATACGTTTACCAATCTTCGTATAAAAAATATATAAAAATAAAAAAAAATGATAAAGAATTAGTTCATATTATAATCGCATTTGTTTGCTCCATAATTGTATTTTCCGCATTGTATATCGTATCATGTATTGTACTTTCTCCCAATAACGGTACTCTTAGTCGTGCTATGTTGATGTTCGTATTATGGTGTCTGTATTATGGCATGACAATGGTTGTAGAAGTGGACATGCATTGCAATTAGATTTGGACCGAGCATGAGCCTTGCTGGACAGTGACTTGAGTTCAAATTAACGAAACACTGCAGATAATTGCACTTCTATAGTCTATTGTAGACAGTTCGGTTTACATTTTGAATTTCATTCTATGCGAGCATAGGCTTTCACTTTTCTCTGACATGCTTCTCATTTAAGAATTAGACACCCCATGCATAAATTGTCGACACTAAGAAAAACGTGAGGAATCCCGTCATCGTGGATGGACCTGAGACTTTGGAAAAGTGATGCGGTCATCCAGAAAAAAATTAATTATTAAAATTTATTGAAAATATGAAATAAATATGATATTTTTATTTTTAAAGAGCCAAAATAAATGTATCTTCTTCTACAATGGGATTCACCACTTTCTTTTACAAAAATTCCTTTTCGGTGTGATGAAATCTAGAAGATGCTAGATCTAAAACTCCATGAACGGAACTATCGAGTAAGAGAATAGAAGAATTCAGCTTGTGTAAAATGATTATTAGTTGTAACTAATAAAACTAATGCATGTGTAGGAGGACTAATATTTTTATATGCACAAAGACATAAAAGCTGGCAAATAAATAAAATAGAGCTATATTATTTGTAACAACACCCCCTGCTCTTCAAGTTGGATGTCCGAAAAGACTCAACTCTGTGCCACTGCAAATCTAAGGGAACCTTTTGCAACCTTAGTCATCATATCAATAACTTGGAGAGTAGCTGGAATATGATGTAGTTGTAAAAACCTTGTGGAAATATGGTGTCTAGTAAAATGGGTGTCCACATCAATATGCTTAGTCCTACTATGATAACATAGATTATCGGCCAACAAACATGCTAATTTACCAACTAAGAAAAGTGCAATCAGAAGAGGAATAGTGATACATAAATCTCTGAGAAGAAAAGATAACCATAGCAACTCTTTAACTGCAAATGTCACATTGCGATATTCAGCTTCTATTAATGAAGTAGATACTGTGTCTTGTTTCTTCGTTTTCTAAGAAAAGAGTGAAGAACCAAAGAAAATATAGTAGCTGGACAAAGACTTTCGATCAACACAATAAGAGCCCTAATCTAAGTCAGAAAATCTATGTAAACCAACCAAACTTGATGAAGAATAAAACAAACCATATCCTACAATGCCCTTCAAGTATCTTAAGACATGCAATGTAGCTTGAAGATGCGCTATCCCAGGATAACTAACAAACTGACTAAGCTGTTGAACAAAAAATGATATATTAGGTCGCATAATTGTCAAGTACAATAGCCGCCCTACTAATCGTTTGAACGAAGAAGGTTCAGAAAGAGCTTATCTTGAAGAATGATCAAGTCGCAAATGCAAAGGAAAAGGACTTCGAACTGGTTTTGCCCCTATTAATCCAATATCTTGCAATATATCCAACAAAAGTTTCCTTTGATGAAGAGAAATCCATGATCAAATGGCTAATTTCAATACTAAGAAAGAAGAGAACTTAGCTGAGATCTTTAATAGTAAATTCTTTGTCTAGTTTCTATTTTACTATTGTTATATCATCAATATCATCTCCAGTAATCAAAACATCATCTACATAAACTAAGATAGCCATGAAACTTTTTGAATTATGCCTTGTAAACAAGGAATAATCAGATTTTGATTGTTTGAAGCCCAAAGAACAAATGTATTTGGTAAATTCTTTGTTTCATTATCTTGAAGCTTGCTTTAAGCCATATAAAGAGCGAACTAATTTGCAAAATTTTCCCCGGAGAAGCTAAGTTATAACCTTTGGGTTGATTCATTATATCTTTTCACCAACGAAACCATGCAAAAAAGCATTATTAACATCCAATTGGTGTACATGCCATTTTTTTTATAGAAGAAATAGTAAGTAAAAGATGCATGGTTGTAAATTTAGCAATAGGTGAAAACGTGTGAGTATAATCTATTCCCTCTACTTGAGTAAAACCCTTCGCTACAAGTCGTGATATAAAGCATTCAACAACACCATTGGCTTTGTATTTGACTTTATATACCCATTTAGATCCAATAGTTTTTTACCTAATGGTAAATCAACCAAATACCGAGTGTGGTTAGATTCAAGGGCCAAAAGTTCTTTATTCATTGCATCTATCTATTTAGAATCTTGTTTAGCCTCATGATAAGAAGATGTTTCATTGATTACAAATACGCTAGCTAATGAGATAACATAGTCTTAAGGGAAGGATGTAAAAGAAGATGTTGTGAACAAAGGATAAGGAGAAGATGATGGTGAAACCATACTAACAGCATGTGTTGCATTATCTTGAAGTATCATATGAATTGTATGAATGAAATCTGATACACAGGTGTCTTTCTTTGTCTACTAGACTTTCGAATAGAAGGAACAACAACACTAGAATCTGTATCTACTAAAACACTAGTATCTACAACATCAATGGAAGGGCTAGAAGAAAGGTTATGATCTCCATCATCATGAATAAGGATAGAGGGAAACATAACGTTAGAATGAGTGTTTGTGTATGGAACAATGGTAGAGACTATGTTTTCAGATGTAGAATTAGATCCAATGGGAAAGACATCCTCGTAGAAAAGCATATCCCTAGAAACAAACAACTTATGAGTACTAAGATCATAAACCTTGTAAACCTTTGTACCATTAGGATAACCAAGAAATACACATATTCGTCCTCTTACATCAAATTTATCTTGAGAATGAGCTAGGGTAGCAGCATAACAAAGGCATCCAATAGTTCTGAGATTTGTGCATGTAGGGGTTTTTTTTGAAAAGGGTCTCATATGGTGATTTCCATTGTAAGATTTGAGTAAGCATTAGGTTAATAAGAGTAGTCACAACAAGGATACATTTAGCCTAGAATTTTTTTGGTAAGTTTACAAGGAATCTAATTGCATGCGTGGTGTCAAGAAGATATCTATGCTTCCTTTCCATAACCCCATTCTGTTGAGGGGTGCAAACAACACTTGTTTGATGCAAAATCCCATTCTTTTTAAAAAGTTCTTGACAATTATGTGACAAGAACTCAATGCCATTAGTGATGAAATTGGCTATGGTATGAAGTGTATGGTATTTGTGTATGAGCAAAAAAGTCCATATGCTACGGCTCATGTCAATAACGATTGTCGAAAAAATATTTGCAACTAGATAAAGAAGTAGTATTGTACAAGCCCCACAAATCAATGTGAACAAGATCCAAAGGATTCATACTAATAGAATCACAAGATCCCAGGGATGTATGTGTTTGCAATCAACAATATGCTAAAGCTTAGACAAGGAAGCATGTCCCAATCTACTATGTAATAACTTTATTAAGACTTTATTAATAGCTTGCAAACATGAAGTAACAAAGTTTGAAGTAGTAAACCTTAAACTAGCAACTAACATATTAGATTTCATTACAATCTACTTCTTACACTCGCTCGAGCAATACAAGCTTTAGTGTTTTGGTCTTGGAAGAAACAATTTTGTGAATTAAAAGTTGCTATCAAGTTTAAATAATTGAGTAAGCTATTTACAGATCGTAAATTGTAATAAAGTATGATATAAGGAAGACTTTATGCAAAGAAATGTCTTTAGTCAAGAATATGCTTCCATATTAACTAACATCTTTAATTCTTCCATCAGGTAGATTCACTTTTATAGGCTTGGGAAGTGTCTAGTTATTGGATAACAAATGAGGGAAAGGGGTTATGTGGTCAGAAGCTCCTTTATCTATAATCCATTCATGCATTTTATTATCATAAGCTATACAAGAATTCAAATAATTAGATGCAAAAATAGGAACATCCTGACATGCAAAGTTAACAATAGCAACAATAGAGTCATGTTCTTCATTTAACTTGTCCTTCATCATATGGACCACTTCAAAACATACTTTGTGTAAGAAATTTGAATCATCACAATTTCTATTATCATTATTATGAAAATCAAGAGGATTATCCAATTGTTGCATCCTAACATGAGTAGCTAGCTTCTATCCTTTCCTTTCTTTATCTTTATCCTTTGATTTATACCAGTCTAGAAAACCTACCAATTCAAAACAATTATCAATCGAGTGACCAAACTTTTTACAATGAGAACAAGTTGGTTCAAAACCACTTTTACCCTTTCTCTCCTTTCGCTTAGTAAAACCAATTCTAGAATTCCCTTTGACCTGATATGTAGCTAAAATATTATTGTCTTGTTGTACAATTATTCCAACCATCTATTTTTGCTTTTCTACTTGAAAAACAAGAGAAAAAGCCTTGCTTACTGTTGGTAAAGGCTTTAAGGATAAAATTTGATTCCTAACCCCTTCAAACATATCATTAAGTCCAATAAGAAATTGCATCAATTGATTCTTGTTTTCTGTTTCATGAATTTCAATAATCAATTCACAACTACACCTCGACGTCATACCACAGTTGTACTCTGGCAAACTACATAAGCTTTGTATTCATCCTAAAGTTTTTTCAATTTATTGTAAAACATAGAAACACTTAAAGAACCTTACCTGAAATTTATTATCTCATGCTGTAGCTGATAAAGAAGTGGTCCATTAGTCAATCCAAAATGTTTGTTAATAGCATCCTACAATTCTTTACATGATTGCACATACATGAAGGCTTCGGATATTTCTTTTGCCATTGAATTAAGAATCCAACAACGTATCATGTAATCACATCTAATCCAATTTTGAACATCATTATGTTTACTTTCATTTGGTTTTGTGCAATTGCTAGTTATAAACCGTAGTTTAGCTTTTGCACGAAGTGCAAGCTTAAAGATCAACTCTACCCTAAAAAATTCACTCCATTAAAAATCACACTCATAATAACAATACCTAGATTATCCGATTCAGACAATTGCAAAGGATCATTTAAGTCTTGAACTGTTTTCCTATAAAACTCATATCAGTCCGCTATTGAATGGAAAAGCTACAAAATCCAAAAGAAACAAAAGTAATATGTAGAGAAAATAAAAAGATCAGTGAATACTTAGCTCTAATACTATGATGAAATCTAGAAGATGCCAAATCTAAACTCCATGAATAGAACTATCAAGTAAGAGAATGGAGGAATTCGTCTTGCGTAAAATGATTATTAGTTGTAACTGAAAAAACTAAGTGTACTTATAGGAGGACTAATATTTATATATATACAATAACATGACAACTGGTAAATAAATAAAATAGAGCTATATTATTTGTAACATGGTGCCATCTTGGATTTAGTAGTGTCCTTGAGATTTGGGTTTTGGGTTCAAGTATTTGAAAGATTGTTTTCACTATCAACTAAATCAAGTGTAGAAGATGATCCAGTCTTGAAATTTTTGTCGAGTACCCTTTCAGAGCATTTGGTCATTATGGTTTCAGAGAGAGTGTAGAAATTTGAGGTTTTAAAAAAGGAGTGATTGCTAACAATTTGGGATAGGTTATATTCAAATGGATGCTTCTTGGAGGTTTACCAAGGAGGGATGATTTGGATCTTAGGAAAATCAAGGTTTTCAAAATATAACTATCCCTTTAATAGAGATATGTTAGTATCTACAAAATGACGAGTAATCATTCCCTTTATCAAAATAGTTCATAAACCAAATCGCCTAATATCTACTTAACCAAGAGATGGAAGAAGACGAGTACTCTTTTGTATTTGTAAGTGTAATATAAGTCTACCATTCCTATAAAAAAATTTATGTCGATATAAATCACATTATTTTAAGTATCTAAATATCAACACACCTACTACATGCTATATTTGTACAAAATAAATTAAATTAATGTAGTTACTCTAAATATGTATATTCAACATGTGAAAATGTAACAAACATTTACTCTAATGTTATATCTTTAATATGTGACAATCATATAAAATAAAAATACTGTAATATTAAATATATTGCATGCGACATACATACAATGAGGCAAAATTGCATGGGCATCGATATAATGGCAGATTGGTAAACATACAAATATCTTGTATGATAATCCACATGTCTCGACTAGCATGTAGCTTCTGGTTCTTGCTTCATGATTCATGATTCTATACAGAAAGTTAACAAATTTTTTGGTTTTTTAAACATAGACAGGCTAAATCCTTTATAGTTTAAGCTTGTATTTACCCATCATTTCTTAATCTAAGCTCATCTTATCTTGTAGTGACAACTTTGTTACAATAATAAAATAACAAGTATGAGTTTTAACATACTTGCTTCTTACCTTTTGACTTAGGTTTTAATACCCTTGATTCCGATTTTTTCTATTGAATATATGTCACTTTTGATTTTGGTTAGGTAGTTTTGACTCATATTGTTCTGATAACTCTTTTGATAAGTGGTTTTGACGAGGTATAGAGCATTTGTATTGTTGTTCATTACTTATTTGGCTTTAATTTATTTTTCTTTCTCTCCACGTTCCCTTGCTTTGACAAAAATGGTTTTGCTTTGAAAATTAGAACAATTTCCTTTTTAGAGACTAAAGCCACTTTTGTAGCCACTTGACTTTAACTTGCGAAGAAATTTTTATGTCCTCACTTTTAGAAAACTCATCAAAAGTGTTTTTGATTGAGTTTGAAACCTCATAAGTGTTGATGACTTTCAACACATTTGTTTCGTCTTTCAAAATAACATTTCTTTCTCAAAAATATTTTTTGTAAATTCTCCTTTTCATAAGATTATTTTCATTAACCAAGTATTCATTAAATCCTTTTAAGGTTTCTCTTTCAATTTGTAAAGCTCTATTTTTGTTATCCAATCTTACAACATTTGCTTAGCTAAGAAAGAGCACTCAAGAGCTTTTCGTTCTCATTATAAACACCATTTAGCATACTTTTATTGTCAAAATCAAAACTTGCCTTAGAGTTTTCTATCAAGCACCTTCATAGTGTTTCTTTGCTGAGTTCATCCCCAAGATTGCTCCATGTAGCTATTAAGGATTTTTTTTTTCCTTTCCTTTTTTCCTTTCCTTCTTTCCTTCTTTGATTTGTTTAGATTTCTTACACTCTTCATATGTTGACTTCTTTTGTTTCTCCTTTTTTCTTATGTGGATCCTTCTACGTAAACTTTATTACTACTCTTTCTTTTATTTGCTTGAATCGAACCACACTTTTTATATCTTGCTTAGTTTTGCTATCAAAAGAACTCAAACTCTAGTACTAATTATTGGTCCAATTAAGGAAGGTTGAATTAGTTGTTACTAAAACATTTAATTCTCGTAATAAGTTCAAGTGAATTAAGGTCATGAGTTGAAAGCTACTTAACCAAATCTGATTGAATAGAAAAATAAGTGACTTATACGAATTTATAATCTTAATGTAATACGGTAGTATATAAATATTGTAGTAAGATAAAAGGTCTAGGAATAGGAAAAATCAAGCAACAAAATAAAGAGCTTCCTTCACATATGAGTCCTCTCTTCCAACATCATGTTGAGAAACTAATTATCTACCTAACATTGCTCTAGTATGAGAAAATAATATAGGACAATGTTGTCTAACTCAACCTGAATGGTTAATCCGAACATGTAAAAATGTCAAAGGTTAAAGGGATGGAATCAAGTTCAACCAAATTAAGGTTGGACTAGATCAACTTTATGGTTGAGTCAGGTTATGGATCAAATTGGATTTAACAATACCAATATAGAATTCTTGAAGCAAAGTAGAAAATTGAGTTATATAAGTTATAAAACCTAAAGTCAATATAGAAAAATAAAAAGGATATATTAATTTCAAACTTTGGTATGGCTTGTAAATAGACAATAAGTGTTAGGGGAAAAAGGTCCAAGGGAAAGTTTCTAACCTTTCTTTCCTACTACATATCTTTTGTTCCCCACGACCCTCTATCATTCTTGGTACATTTCTTTTTCTCCTTCGATTGAAAACCTACAAGAACCATCAGAAACCTAAACTAAAGTTTGGATTGGGAGGAAATATGATTTTTCAAGTGAAGCAAACATTAGATTAGGATTGAAAACGTTTTGTTTGGGTAAGTTCTTGCACTCTTGATGAAGGAAACGTGTTTTTCCTCAAGTCTTGATGAAAAAAACTTAAATTTTCTTGTTTTTATAGAAGTTAAAGGGGGAAATCGCAGGTTATACTGTTCTTGTGCCAAGTGACGTCAAGTAAGTCATCTTAATCTCCTTTTTCATGTTAAAGTTATGTTCTTGATCTTAAATGGTGGAGTTTAAGGTTGAATAAGGTTAGATTATGATTTCTTTTTTGGGCGTTGTTTGGTGTTAAGAAGGGTTTGGAGGAATATATGAGAGTAGGGAAAGACCTAGAAAACGAAGTTGGGTGTTTAGGTTTAGAGTAGGGTTAATGAAGGGGAAGAGTTGCAAATTGTAGTATAAAGAAACTTATAGACTGTAGTTGGCATCTAGATGCCATGATGGGTAGTGTATGGATGCTAAGGTTGTGTTTTGGTTTTCTTAATGACATTTAGGCGTCCGACCCTTTAGTATCTGGATGCCATGTTTACTACAATGTATAGAATGTTTCCATTTTGTTCCTCATGACCTTTTTAACTTGCTTTTTCATCCTAAAACCTTTTTAACATGATTTTAAACACATTTTTCAAATCAAACAATAATCAAACGTTGTTTTTCCTAAGAATCGAGCTGAGGCTACTTGTACAGACTTGTAATGTAGTTAAGAGGTTAAGAATTTAAAGAGTGGTTATTGGCTTTTGAGTTAAGTTTAGATGTTAAGGTATTGTATGTTGTATCAAATTGTAGAGCATTCAGTTACATGTTAAACTCTACTATAAAGATAAGTAGGGGATGTGATAGGAATTAGACCACCGAACTAACCCGAGCCCAAGCTCGAGAGTTGGAAAGTATGGCTAAGGGAGTTCTTTCCTTACAACTATCCATAAAGTTCAAGCTACTATAATGTGCCAACTTGATACCTTGGCTAAGTCAAATCCTCTTATATTCATTATACATCGCTAGGTACCGACTCGACCTCTAATAGACCATCAACTTGGTTGACCTGAATCGAAGCCATATTGAAATTATCTGAGGTGAATTCACCTCGGAAGAGTCCTCCACTCGGCTCGGTACAACTAAGCTACTACCCTTATGTGGAACCTTGGCTTGACAGAAATCAAGCTAATAGTACAGAATTGTCTTTTTTATTAGAAATTCATCCACTCATAGTAAGCCATGTGTTCAAGCAGCCATGTAACCTAATCCTTGTATAGAACACTCACTTTTGTTGAATTTTCCATTGTTTCCTTTATTATTCCTTGTACGTTACTCCTTTTAGATACTATCCTTTTTTTCTTTCACTATTTAATGTAGGTTGCCCTAATTTTCAAGTATAAATACTGATTGTACATGTGACTGCATACAATCTTATCATCATAAAAAACATATTGAATATTCCTTTGTGAACATTGTTATCGTTAACTTGTTTGCTCTCTTTACTCTTATCTTAAACCTCAAGCATAGCTAGGTGGCAAGTAACCTCATTGGACCATCTTGTGCTTCATATCAAGTTGAGTTGTGAGTCCTCCCAAGTTCCTTAGTGCGTTATATCTTCGAAGTTATTCATGGGTTTGCTTACTTTATCTTTTACTATTCTCATATGATCCCATCACCTATTTCAAGCTTACGGTAAGCTTAGACCCACCCCTATGATCGGCCTTCTCTATCTTTGGCTCTAGTTTACACCATCTTGGTATCGGAGTAGTGGTTTCATTTTGGGTAAGTTGTATTTAAGTTTTCCAAAGTAGTGTTTGTTGTCATAGTGTGTCGAAGTTGTGAAAATGATTATCGAAGTATTTGAGTAAGTAATCGGGTGGAGTATCTTATTTTCAAGTATACTCTACTTTTCCCTATTTTAGACATTCGAAAATAGAGCAAGTTTTATGTTGTGATTTGTTCATTAGTATAGTTGCTGTGTTTGTGGGTTTATTAAGCATTTGTTTAGAAAGAGTACGTGTTGTTTAGTTAGAAGAAAAAGTGTCTAGTATATCATAGATTTGAAGTTTGATACCAAATTTGTCGAAGAAATGACGGATCTAAGTGTTAATACTGGTATTAAAGATGACAATAGTAATGTAGTCTACTATGGTTGATAGCCCCAAGGCACCCCCAAAAGCATAGATGAGGTAGCTAATCTAACTAGAGTTGTTCGTGCAATGGCCTATTGACTTGCTATGGCTATGTAGAATACTCCACAAGCAGCCTGACTTATTAAGGGTCAAATTTTAACTCGATAAGTTTGAGGTGAAGGAGTTGGAGGACAAATGAGAAGAAGAATTGACTTAGGAGATCTGGATGATGATGGAAAGAAGAGTTTGAAGAAGAAGAGAGAGCTCGAGCACCTTAAGCTACCGACCATGTGAAGCTTTAGATAATGAGCTTCAATGGGTTTGGAAGCGAGGATGATTATTTAGATTGGGGAGAGAAGATTGAATGCTTTTTTTATTATTACCAATATGAGGACCAAGAGAAAGTGAGAACTATTGATGTTGAGTTCTTAAGATATGTTGCCATGCGTTGAAAGAACTTCTAAATCATGAGAAGACGTGGAGGATATAGAGAGGTAAGTACTTAGCTCGAGATGGGGAGGATACTCAGAAACAGATTTATGTTGGATATATATCTGTAGGACACTTTTGCTTAGCTTCAGGATTTGAGATAAAGAGGTTGAACCATTGATTAATACATTTAGGAATTCCAAAAACTCATGATTTGCTGTAAAATAGAAGAGCCGTTAGTGTGAATAGTATCTAGATTCCTTACTAGATTAAGAATTGATATTTGAGACATTGTAGAACCTTAACAATTCACCACATTGGATGAGGCCATATAGATAGTCCAATGAGTGGAGAGGTAGAGAAGGAGCTAAGTGCTGACCCGACCCCCGATGAGTCAACTTGGTCAGTTGAGCTGACTTACTTAAGGAAGTTATCAAGCTTAGTTAAAACCAAGCCAACCTAAAGGGTAGATGCCCGAGTTGAACAAAAGCCAACCCAATGGTGATGTGCTGACAAGATCATATGAAAAGGGATAAGGATTTAGGAAAAAGGCAAGCCAGATCAAATGCTCTAAATACTAAGGGTTTGGGTATACGGTTGCTCAGTGTCTGAACAAATGAATTATGGTCATCAAAGGAGATGTCCCTAAGATTGAAGTGTATAATACTGATGAGGAACTCGAGGAAGAGGCTATTCCTGAGAAGGAGACCATTTAGGAGGATGAACTAGTCGAGGAAGATGTGTTCGCCAAGGACCTGGATAATTTGACTCTAGCTATTTAACATGCAATGAGCCTAGAACTCTCACTTGAGGAGGAGAAGAGGGAGAACTTATCCACATCATTTGCAAGGAGAATGATCAGGTATGTGCACTCATAATGAATAATGGTAGCAACACCAATGTAGCATCTGCTGATTTGATTAAGAAACTAAAATTGCCAACTATTACACATCCAAAGCCGTATAAGTTACAGTGGTTGAAAGAGAAAGGAGCACTACATGTTCTTTAGCAAGTATTGTTGTCGATCTCTATTGGGAGTTACCCCGACTAGATTTTTTGTAACGTACTACCATGTATACATCACACATACTGCTTGGCCAACTTTAGCTTCTTGATTGAAGAGTTATATATGACAAATTTAGGAATACCTATGTGTTCGAGAAAGATTGGAGGAAGGTTACTTTGAACCTTATGACACTGAGTCAAGTTAGCAAACTACAAGCTAAACTTGTTTGTGGATCTAACAAAACCTTAATTCTAAGTAAAGCCAAACTTTGAGAAGTTATAAAGGCCAACATGCTGACTTTTATGTTAGTTAGAAGGCTATTAGAGTTAAAGGAGTAGATGAGCTACCCCTAGAGGTAAGAGAGTTGTTGGATGAATATGCTGACCTACACCTAAAGTAGTTACTTGAAGGATCACCTCTTCTCAGAGGTATTGAGCATTACATTAATTTGATACTTGACAATACCTTTCTAAACTAGCCTACTTATCAAATGAATCTCAAGTGGGCTTCTAAGCTTCAACAATAAGTTAATGAGCTTTTGGAAAAGGGTTATGTAAGGGAGAGCCTCAGCCCTTGTGCTGTGCTGGTACTCCTTGTAGTGAAGAAGGATGGTACCTATCGAATGTGCATTAATAGTTAAGCTATGAACAAAATTACAATTATGTACCGATACCTTATCCTTAGATTAGATGACATGTTTGATGAACTAAGTGGAGTTAAATTCTTTAGCAAGATTGATCTGAAGTCTGGCTACCATCAAACATAGATGAGATAAGGGGGTGAATGGAAGATTGCTTTTAAAACTTAACATTGCTTATATGAGTGGATAGTCATGTCTTTTGGACTATCAAACACCCCTAATCACTTTTATGAGACTAATGAATTATGTCTTGAGGGATCTGATTGGAAAGTTTGTTATCATTTACTTCAACAACATCCTTGTCTATAGTACCAACTTGGTAACATATATTGAACATCTTAAAGCTATTTTTTATGTCCTTTAAGCTAAGAGACTATTTGGAAACTTGAAGAAATGCTATTTCAATTAGGAAGAGGTGATCTTCGTAGGATATGTGGTTGGTAAAAGGGGACTAAAAGTAGACGGAGAGAAGGTACGACTACTGTTGAATGGCTAACCTTAACCTCTTGTGCTAATGTGAGAAGTTTTCATGGATTGGTATTGTTCTACCAATGTTTTATCCAAGGATTCAGCACCTTTGTAGTGCCTTTAATTAAGCTGATAAAGAAAAACATAGTCTAAGTGCGAAGAGAAAGAGAAGAGGAGTTTTGCCAAGGTGAATATGAGATTGAACTCTGCCTTAGTCTTGACTTTACCTAACTTTGATAAAGTGTTTGAGCTTGAATGTGATGAGTCAGGTGTCGACATCAAAGCTATGCTGATGCAAGAAGGCCAAACTATTACTTATCATAGTGAGAAGCTCAAAGGAGTGCAATTAAACTATTTTATTTATAATAAAGAACTTTTAGCCCTGAACCAAGCTCTTCATGCATAGCAACATTATCTTCTACCAAAAGAGTTTATCATATATACAGATCATGAGTCCCTAAGATATTGTAAAGCTAATCCAAGCTTTCTAAACGTTAAGCCCAATGGATTAAGTTCTTGGAAAGGTTGAACTTTGTCATTAAGTAGCTACTTTGCCTATTATGAAAGCCATCTTGCTCGAACAAATAACTTCCTTGAAGTAGGGATTCCACTATATTTTTTATGTATAAGACAAATCTAAGTCTAAAGTGAAAGCAAGAGCAAGCTATCAAATTAGTGAAAGAGGTATTAAACAAGGCAAGAATAATGTAGTTACCAATGCCTTGTCAAGATGATATGATCTTCTCATTAAGTTGCAAACCAGATTGCTAGGATTTGTAAGCATAAAAGAGCAATATTAAGGCGACCTTCATTTTAGCCCTATATACGTACACTATGGAGAAGGAAGAGTGGTGGATGAGTATTACATTGTAGATGGCCACCTATTTTGAGGTAGCAAGTTGTGTGTGCTAACCTATTTGATGAGAGAATTGTTGATTAGAGAAGCCCATAGTAAGGGACTCTATGGACACTTTGGAGAGTGAAGAATGTATAAGATATTGAATATTAGGTTCTTTTAGCTTAGAATGAAGCATAATGTGCATCGTGTGATTGAGAGATGCATTACCTATAAGAAAGCAAAGAGCCAAGTAGAACAAGGGAAAGTAATACCTTTACTTATCCTAACCAAACCATAGGCTAACTTGAGCATGGACTTTATCTTCGGACTACCTTAAACTACCGAGGCAAAGATTTTGTAATGGTAAAAAAGTACTCAATATAACTATCACACTACCTTCAAGGGTGGTAGTTATATTGAGTGCATTTTTGTCGTGGATAGGTTCAGTAAAATGGCACATTTCATGCCCTAAGGCTATATTAAGGTGGTTAACCATACCTTAAGATTACCACTCTAAGCTGTAGTGGGAAAAAACTTAACTGACTAGGATTTTTGCTTACTTGTGGTTAAATATGCTTACAACAGGACAGTATATGCCACTATTGGGCATATCCCATTTGAGGTGGTTTATGGTTTTAACCTCGAACTACCCTTCAATCACACCCTAATGCTACCCATTGATCTAGACGATCCCAAAGCTAGAACCCAAACCCAATCCATCCAGCATATCTATTAACGAGTCAAACAACAAATTCATTGAACTACTAAAAAACTAAAGGAGAAAGGCAAGGGAACGAAAACCAAGCAATTCCAGTCCAAAGACCAAGTATGGTTAAGGAAGAACAAACTATCTGCCCGAGTTAAAGGATCATTTAGGATACTCTAGAAGATTAATGATAATGCATACAAAATTGAGCTTCTATAAGACTTCGGAGTATCAAACGTATGTAATGTTACTAACCTTAACCCATATCGACCTAAAGAGAACTTAGAAAAGGACCAATCAGATTTGATCCTAAATCCTAATCAACCAGGAGGGAATGATAAGAATCAAACCACTAGACTCTTGACCCAAGCCATAGCTAGAGGCCTGGAAAGTATGGCTGAGCAAGTTCTTTCCTTACAACCAACCGCGAAGTTTGATCTGTTACAATGAACTAACTTGATACCTTAGCTGAGTTGAACCCTCTCATATTCATTAAAGGTTGTTAGCTGTTGACTCGACCCCTACTCAACCATCAGCTCAACCGACTTGAATCCAAGCCATACTGAAAGTGTCTAAGGTGAATTTACCTTAGAAGAGTCCATCGCTCGGCTCCGTATAGCTAAGTTACTACCGCTAGCTAGTACCTTAACTTAGTAAAAATCAAGCCAATCATGTCTTTTTTGCTAGAAAGTTGTCCATTGACAATAAGGTACTAATCTAAGTAACCTTGTGACAAAATCTTCCATACAAAACACCCACTTTTGTTGAATTTTCCATTATACTATTTATTATTCCTTGTACATTACTCATTTTAGATACTACCCTTTTTGTATTTTACTATTTAGGGTAGGTTGCCTTAGTTTTCAAGTATAGATACCCAATTTACATGTTGTTGCATACAATCTTATTATAAAAAACATATTGAATATTCCTTTATGAACATTGCTCTTGTTAGCTTATTTGCTCTCATCACTCTTATCCTAACCTTCAAGTAAGGCCAAGTGGCAAGTAATCTTATTAAGCCATCTAATGCATCATATTAAGTTGAGCTATAAGTCCTTAGAAATTCCTTAGTGCATTATATCGTTGAAGCTATTCATGGGTTTGCTCACTTTACCTTTTATTATTCTCACATGATCCCATCACCTATTTTAAGCTCTCGGCAAGCTTGGACCCACCCTTGTAACTTGCCTTATCTATCCTTGGCCTAGGTTTGCACTAGGATACTTATTTGATGGTTGTATGTGCTAGGCTAGTGTGTAAATCGAACTTAACTAAACTTGGACTTAATTGACTTTGCTACTTGTTCTTTACTTCGACCACCTATTGGTTGGGTCCAATAGTATTAGTGAGACACCTGACGATCTTTGTATGATGTTGTCCCCAATAGAGTCTTGCACTGAAAGGATCTGGGTAGATTTAAGATGGTTACTGGATACTCGAGTATTAAGGAGGAATCAACACTAATACTTATGTAGTATTTATATATAATGTGTATAGGGATTATGAGTAATCACAAGTCTCAGGACATTAAGACTATATTGCTTATAGATTTAAATAACAAGATCAAAACGGTTGATTGTTGCATTTATGATTGTTACTTATGTGTGCTTAGCTTATTACTTATATATTCACGTGCATGTGTATGGTATCTTGTATTGGGGATTAGCTCACCCTAGGAAGGTTGTTGTTTTTCAGCTATAGGTTTAAGTTATGAGGTATTTGATGATGTCTATGTAAAGGATGTAATCTATGATTATTTGTATTACAATAAGGAGGGAGATTACTATTATTGTGATGATAAAGCTAGGACTTCATAGCTTAATACTAAGAATGAATTTCTGAAGACTTATTGATTATTTTTGGGATGTATACTTGTGACTTGTATTATGTTGGAGTAGCCTATGACTCCTGTTATTAATGCCTAGTAGGTTAACTTGACTCTTATTGGAGTTGTGAGACTCCAGACCATAGGTTTAGAGTTATTTTGAATTTTAGGTTCTCTCATTTATAACAATTATTTCGGTTATAATGTTATATTTGGTTAATGAAGATTGAGTGGTTGGTAATCTACTCTTGTGTTAAATTTGAAGTTATTAATTATGAGTTGGTAGGTTTTATGATGAATTATAGAATATAGACTAGTACATGGATCCTTATATGTCTTAGCATGTTTGACTCTAAAGTTAACACATACCAAAGTTGTGACATCCTAGGTTCTAGGATATTACATAAGCTCCTTCTCAACTATAAAAAGAGTGGTCATATTAGAGAGGATACCAGATCTTGCTTTGTCTCATACTCTTCATTGAAATATATAGGCCTATATAATCTACCTTACAACTTCTCCCGTACAGCACTAAATATTAATCAAAAGTATTAAAACTCCCTAACTAGGATTACAATAAATTTCCTTTATATATTTGCTCAAATTCTGTAAGACCATGGATTAATCAATATAGCTTTAGAATGCTTTTGCTCACAAAATTTCTTGGTGTTGAATAGTTATCTTTTTTTTTTTTCTACTTGTCAGATATGTTCTCTATATTTTGACCTCCAAATATTGTCCTTTAAATACCTCTATCTTAAATGCACGAATTAATCATGCAAAGAAATGGCTCTTTGAATGATATCTTCGAGTAATTGTTGACTGGAATAGTTTTCTCCATTTGTAGATTATCCCTATTGTCAAATACTCAGCTTCACCATATATCGGCTTTGACATTCCTTAAGCTTTGGTCAAATCTTGAACATGCTTCCTTTGTTCTATATGTTCATTGTCTAAGCATGTAGTTAGATAGAATTGATTTAAGTAATATGAAAAGATATATTTAATATATCCATTTCGTGATGCTAAGCCCTTAATTCTACGATTTCTAAAGACGTTGTTTTTGGATCATTCTCATGCTTGAACTTTCTCTTGCTTTTGACTTATCATTTAGTTTCAATTTTCTTTCGGATTGTGCTTCCGTTTTAGTTCTTCTTCAGGTCATAGAATCTTGAGCTTCTATTCCAATCATGCTTCTGTCTTTTTTCTTTGTTTCTTTAGGCTTTTAGTTATCTTGATGCTTTAGGTCAAAGCTTCTATTTACTCTTCTTCTGAGCTCCATACTTCTAAAATCCTTTGACTCATACTCTTCTTTTCTTGTTCATCGCTTCATGCGGTCTAACTCCCGGGGCGGACCCCAACCCAAGAGGTGCCAGAAGGATTAACGGCAAGCGAGAGAAAGAAAACAGCTGGCCCTATGTATCAAAAAACCTTGCCACGGGCATCTATTGTTACTTCGAAATAGTCCTTTTCTTTATTTCTTCTACAGAAAACAAAAGAAATAAGCCTAATTTCTATGTACGGAGGCGCTTACTCCAATCCTTCCTCTGCCAAGAGAGGAAGGCCATTATCATGAACTAGCTTACTAGCTCTTCAGGCTCTTCGGTCAATACACTCCATCAATGGAAAGATCTCGGTGTGTAGCATGATAAGGAATCCTAGAAAAGATCAATTGAGACTCCCTCCCCAGCCCCAGGAAGATCTCTACGTTTTTGTCCAGTTCAAGACAAGTGAGATCTTCTGGTCTGCATGTGTGGCAGCAACTCAAACAAAGGAGAGTCTGGTCTAATCTAAACTTAGGCCCAACTGCCGACTGCTTTCTTGCCATCTTAGTTTTTGATTTTTTTTCTTACTTTTGATACGAATCATTCTAAGGCTTCTGCTCTTCCATCTTCATACATTTGTCTTTGAGGCTTCTTATTTGCTCGAACAACTTTGATCATTCTAAGGCTTCTTATTTATCTTCATGCTTTTTCATGATTCTTCTTGACATACTTAGTTTTACCTCTTCTTTTATATTATTCTTTTTTTATTTTGTTTCCGCTTCTTCTTCTTCTTCTTTATATATTTCATTTATTGATTCTATTAGTTGTTACCATTTTGCTATTTCTTCTGAATCACTTAACTAGCTCATCAAATAATATATAGTAATTTATTATTATTAAATCTCTTTTTGGAAGACTCAACACTTTCATTGGTTCTAAGTCCGTCTTTTTTCCTATTGATCGCATTATTGTTTGAAACATCGGAATTTTATGATCATTAAGTCACTAGTAATATAAGTGTTATTGACTATGGTAATTTTATTGTTTTAAGCTTCTCTGATGTTACTGCGAGACCCTGAAAAAAAAAATAATTAGAATATTAGCATCTAAATTCTAGAGCGACCATAAAAACTCCTTGTCTACACTCGACATTGACAACAAAACCATAAATTCTAGTTGAAGTGACCACAAAAATCAGTTATGGAAATGGAATAATAAAATATTAATATATTATTGAGATACTATATATAATTAACTAATTGGGAGTAATGATTAGAAAATATGTATACACCTCGGATATATTTAATATGTAAGAGTATATACCCATAATATCAAGTAAACCTCTAAAACAAATAAATAATATAATAAGAAATAATTTAATGGGTAATACATACTACGTGACATACGATGTGTAGTATATAAATATCAATTAGATGTTGACATATACGTCTTATATAAATCACATATGGTAATTAATTTATAATCTATTTATAGTATTAATATTCGTATTAATATTTTATTAATATTTATATACCATATGAAAATAACACATGATGTATAATATTTATTAATTTTTTTTTCTAACATGGTCGTACTAATTAAATAGTAGGTAATTAATTAACAAAGGGAACTTGAATAGCACGAAAAAACAAAGAAGCATGCGAGACAACGCAGAGTTAGTGTGTTTAGTTGTTGGTTTGGACAATTGACACCTAACTATATTATAAATCAAGGAAACAGCAAATATAACACTTGTGTCAACTTTATAAATTACCATCGATCCACCAAATTAGTATATAAGCTTTCCTTTGCTCTCATTTAGGAACTTGATCAGTAAGTAGCTTAGAGAAATTTTGTAGGGGAGCAAATTGCATATACGAGATTGGAAAAGAAAATAAAGAAAAAAAAAATAATGGGCGGAATAGGGTACGCGTGAATTTTCGGATCAACCAATAACCTGACGTGCAACCTACATCATCTCACGACAGAGCCACCCCCAGAAGGAGCTGTCGACAATCACCTGGCTGGACAGTGGCTGGAAGCTCTCACGCTAGTGAGTGTTTTCATTAAATTATTAGAAAATTAAATAAATCTGAAAATTCGAGAAAAATATGTGTATATTATTTCATGTGTAGTTTTGGGGAAAAATGTTACTTTATTGAAATTAAGCACCTACGTATATTGCTTCCAATAAATTACTAAAACCATGTAGGTGTCCAAGAGATTTTCAAAAACACTAAGGAAGTTGTTTCCACTCCGAAAATCTTTTGTAACTTATTTAAAAGATACATGGTGTTGCTATGTAAGGATTTTTGTCAAAATATTTTTTTAATATTTTACTAATTTTTGAGTTCCTAAATCATGGTAATGATTGGATTTTCACGGCTTAATTTACATTTTCTTTAAGAATCTCACTTAGAATCTAATCTTAGTTGATTTTAGAAATAATTTGATGATGGATTGTGACATTGGATGGAATTTGATAGAGGTTGTTGATTTTTAAGACATGGAGTTTTGTAGCTAAATTCTTAAATATGTAACTTGGACATGTTGTGTAAATAAAGAAGCTAAGTCAAGTTTCCTTGAATCAAGGGATGGAATGGGATGTTAAATGATGTTTGGTTATTTATCTTTAATTACAAATGAGGAGAAGCTATGGAATTTAGTTCAAAATGTAGCATTTATGTAGAATTGGAGGTTAAATCAATGCTATACTAAAAACCTATTTAGTGGCTAAATTAAAGGATATCTACATTTGAGTTGCGATTAAGTTGGATTTATAGTAAAAGTCAAAGGATGTTTTCAAAACTTAGTTAATCAGTTTCAAAGGATGCTTCAGAGGGTAAGTCGAAACATAGGTGAATGGACTTAATAATAGGAGTAGTAAATAAAATACTAATATTCAATAACTGGTGTAAATACTAAAAATGTCATTTATATTATAGTTATGGAACACCTTGTAATCGCACCTAGTCAAGTAACAAGGAATCTAAGTAAGTTAGAATCAATGTTTCATTATATTTTAGAGTACTGTTTCATAGTACTTATAGGCTTAAGTGTGTTCTGCTTTGGTTGTACATAGCTGAATGTGCATATGTGGTAAGTGTGATAGGTATTGATATAATGTTGTGGGAGCTAAGCTCCATGTTGCTCGACAATGTATTGGATCTAACTCACTTAGTTAACAACTCTATTTTCTTTGTAGTGTTAGCATGTTTTTGTTTCCGTCACACTTATTAAGATGTGGTTGCTCACTTTCCTTAAAACTCTTTTGTAGGTTAGGAGTAGTCATGCAACTTTACACCATTTCCTAAACCAGTAGCCAACCAAGTTAGGGAGTAACGATTAATGAAGACATAACTGGACTTTTGTTTCTTCTTGGAGTTTCATTCATCTTTAAGAAAACTAAGTGGACCATCATAGGTAGCCTAGTAGTTTTGATTCTTGATCTATAAATTGATATGAAAAGTAAAACTCTTGAACTTGTAAACTTTTCTTGTATGTATAGAACTCTATATAAGAAAAAAGATATATGTTGAAAACTATTTTATAGGTCCTTTCAAAAAGGAATTAATGAACTATTATGCATGTTTTCCATAACGGTGGATGTTGAACTAGATTCTTCAAAGCAGTTTAGTCAAGCATTATAGACTCCTTGTTTTTACCCCCTTGTATTTTTTGGATTTTCCTTTAAATAAAGAAAAGAGTCTTAATTAAAAAAAAATAGAAAATTAATTTTATACTTTTCGAGTCATGTTAGGAAGTATTAAATCTCTTTGGAGATGTAATTTTTGGACATCACTTAGATTTAAATTAATTTTCGAATTAAGGCTCCTAAAACTATTAAATTAGGTTCGCGTTTGAAAGTTAAATCTCAACATGTATACATGGGAAGGTTGGGGGTTCAGACTATGTGCAAGACTTAGTCCATATAGTACCCAATAAGGCAAAAGGCCCTTAGCATAGGAAGAAGCCCATCCAGGCGCAACGAGTGCTTGCTATATTTTTTAATCCATGCGCATGCATCACATGTGCAAGCTTAGCACATTGGTCATGTGTAAGGTACGCGGCATGCTTAAGTTTCTTACCCTTTCTTTCTTATTCTCATGATTTCCCTAGTGTTTCTCCTCGTAAACTCAGTGCAATGGCCTCAGTTCATGAGTATTTCTTGTATGTTTTTCACACAACTCCATACGAATTTTTAGTGGAATCGTATGCTACACATAGCCCAGTTTTGAATTTCGCCATTTATTTAGCCAAATTCATCTTATTACATGGTTAAAATCATATCAAAATTCAGGAAAAACTTACTATCCAAGATATACAATTCACCTCAATCTTTCGAATTTGAGTAAATTGGGAGAGAATCGAAGCTAGTGTATCTCGAGTAAGAAAGAAACTTCATTAACACATTTTGACTAATTTGTTGAACAAAATTGAATCAAATTCAATGATTTCGACTTAAAACCCACTCATTTGATTTTTTTTTGTTTAAATTTAATTCAATTTTTTTACTTTCCATGCTTAAGTGAGCTTGAATTAATATAAATTGATGTTTGGAGAGGCCATTACATAATTAAGCATAAATTGAAACTCCAAAATCGATTCAAATCTTCCCTTTCTCTCTCTAATGTTCAAAATCCCCAACTACCTTTCTCTCTTTAGAAAATCGCTTGAATTAGTGGTGCTTCAAGCAAAGCCATTAACATGGTTGAGTTCCCCATCTCTCAAGCTTTCCACTCCGCCCCTTAACATAAGCATTCGTACCTCTTAGCTCCATTACCGACCACTCGATGGTTTCGCTTACAACCACCACATGAACCACTTCATAAATCATTACTTACCACCACTCCTCAGCTAAATCTTCTACCACAGTTAAGCTCATGGCATCTAAGAAACCAAGATTACACTCCCTATCCATCTTAAATCACCCCTTGTAGCATAAACCACCATTGTTACCTATGGCTGCTAAATACAAACAACTACTAAACCACCACCGTAGCCCATGGCATAGCTTCCATACCCCTATTCCCCAATCCAATAAACATGAAAGCTCAGCTTCTCACTTGAAACAATCCCTAACAAGCATTGTATAAAGCCTAATTTTGTTGCTTCTCTTTTCCTTCTTCAACCCATTTGTGTCTAACTCATTAACAAGCTAAATTCGCTCTTACCTGATTCATGCACACAAGTCTGGTTTGATCCTCTTTTTGTTGTTTTATTTGTGTTGTATTTTTTTTCTTTTTCTTTTCCTTTCTTTATTGTCTTATTTTATTATTTAGTCTTATCTTCCATTGTAAATTTAAAAAAAAAAAAAATGAATCTAAAAAGAAATGAAAAAAGAAAAAAAGAGAAGAAAAGAAAGAAAAAATGGAAAGAAGAAGGAAAGTTCTATTGTATTGCTTAGGCATAAATAATAAATAAGTATAAAAAATAAATAAATAAATGCTTGTTCACTTAGAAAAATTTTATTTCAAAATAAAAATAAAAAGTAATAAACCATTTACAGAGTTAGGGTTTGTTGAGAATTTTTTAAGAAATTAAAATAATTGAAATTAGGACCTTAGAATTTTTCTTAAATAAAGTTGAACCAATTTAAAATGTAAACTCATTTGGTTTTTAAAGATTAAAAAGAACTAGCACACCTAAACTTTCTAAATGAATTATAAAAGTTTGATCTCGAATAGTAGGTATATAGATACTATTAAGAAACTATGAGCTGACTTCGAATACAGAAAAATTTGTTTTTCCATTTTTTTTGTAAATAATGGTTTGATTATCTTTTTTGGTAGATTCAATTTTATTTAATTATTTGCATGTGATTAGATTTTTTTTAGAAAGGTATTATTAAAAGGTAAGCTTAATTTCGAACAGTTAAAAATGGTATTCGATTAGGGTTTAATAGGTTAGTTTCAAACTTAAAATATCTGGTTTTCATAAAACATTTTTCAAAATTGGTTTTCACATGATCTAGTGTTTAAATTAAAATTAATTCACCTAGTTGGTTTTAATTTAAACCTTTTATTGATCTCGATCGGGTGGTGACTTCAATTATTTTTCAAAACATGTTTAAAACTTTAGATTTTTTTTAATTCATAGTTGAGACTTAATATTAAATAAGTAAGGTTTAATATTAATCGAATTAAAGAAAAGGAATAAAAACTAAAAAAAATTAGGCTTGACAATTTAGTGACTCTACAAAGAATATTAAGAAAGCTAGCCACTTAAAAACCTTCTAAAATTAAATTTACCTTTCAAAATACCTATGTTATTTATTTATTTGTTTATTTATTTATTCATTTCATATAAATATATCTTGTTTTAAATTGCTATATTGACTTGTTGTATGTATTATATTTTAGATTTTGGGGAGAATGATTATATCAAGGATGCAGAATAGATACGGTCAAACCCAGACCATCTTAGGACCTTAGGGTAAGGAGCCATTATGTAGGCTTTGGAAGTAGTGGTGTAGCCACCACTTACAATTGATTAGGGCACCCTGCTTAAGCTTCGATATGACTAATGAAATGTTTATTGGGAAGCGCATAAGGTCATAGGGTTTAAGGACTTTTAGAACCTACCCTAATTGCACATACTTCCCTTAAATCTTGAGTTAATGCACTACTCTTAAAAGTTATAAACCTATTAATATTAAAATGTTTTAGGAACTTAATCATTTTTTTTTCAACAGTAGGGCTGCAACTTAAGGAATGATATATTAACCTAATGTAACTAGCATATGCATGTTTCTACGTATGTTCTTTTATCTCATTGATAAGTGATTCTTCTCTATGAAATGTTTAGGCCTAAAATGGTAGATAACTAAGTGAACAATTTGAGAATTGATAGGCTACAGAACCTCCTTAAGATTCACAAGCAGTTGCTAAAAGCTGAAATTGCTTATTTGAATGAGAAGCTCAAATGCTCTAAAGCTCACAACCGGACCTTAAAAGCCCTTCATAGACAAGTCATCAGGAAACCCATGAAATACTAGAAGATCTTAGAGCTTATCTACGAGACTTAGTTTAGGGTTTCTCTGGTTTATAGCTAAAAGTCTAAAATAAATGTCAAGTTTCATTAAATAAAAATCAAGAATAAATGTTAGGCCCTCTTCCTTTATTTTTTGTACTCTAATTTTCCAATATAATAAAAGTTCTCTTTAGTTTATCATTCTTTATTCTTTTGTATTCTCCTTTTATAAACAGCCTTTCAATAGCCCTAAATAAATTCCATAAACTTGTAAATTAGAACCCCAAAATCAGCATCTTTATTTGTGATTAGATTTCTCGATTTTTGTAAAATAAAACCCTATCTTTTTCTCTCATAAAGAAAAAGAAAAGAAGTGAAAAAGAAAAGAAGAAAAGTTGCTAACGGTTGCAAATCCTTATGGGATATTGATAAACCGAAAACCTTAGCCCATTAAGGCAACTAAACTTAAACACAAACACTTGTCTGATTAAGGCAGCCAACTCAAACACAACCACTTAACCCATTAAGGTAGCCAACCTAAACATAACCAATTGGCTCGTTTAGGCAACCAACCTAAATATAGCCACTCAGCCCATTCAGGTAGCCAAACTACATAGGAACCTCCGGCCTATTAAGGCATTTGACCTAAACAATGGTCCATTGAGATAATCAACCCAAATACAACCCTTACCTCATTAAGGTAGCTGACTCAAGTATAACCCTTAGGCTATTAAGACAGCTAACCTAAACGACCCTTGGCCAGTTTAGGCAGCCAACCTAGATGCTAACCTTTGGCCTATCAAGGCAACTAACCTAAGCATAAACCCTTGCCCATCAAAGTGGCAAAACCAAGCTAAAACCCATGTCCATTGAGAAAATTGAACCCAACCATAAACTAAGTCGAAACATAAAGTCAAATATAACCCTAATCTTGAACTCACATTGAATGAAAAGTAATGTTTCACATTGGGGCATATTTTAAGAAAATTAGGGGGCAAAGTTAATCTCAACCTTGAAGCAAATAAAAATAAATGCCTTCCTAAGAAATTGGCAACTCACTTTTAAAAGGTTTACAGTGAAAAAAGGCTAACTATATCCCATACATTGACTTTTAAATAGTTTGAGAGTTGAGTGACATCATGGTGAGGATATTTTGGTCTTATTCCTTAAAGGAGGTTCATTTTGAATATGATATAAGGATTGAAATAAAGTTAGGCAATCATTTTCAAATCCTAAACACTTTTATCCTTTGTCAACCTTATTGGACCAACTTGGAATATTTTCAAATTTAAATCTTATCAAGAACCATCTTATACTAGGGCAATTTAGAGGTTAAGGTCGTTAATTAGGACTAAAGAATAAGATTAGTTTGTTCTTGCTTCAGTAGTATTAATTCAAAGAAGGTTTCTATTTTTGATAAGTTATTTTCTTTGAAATGAAAAAGTGCTAACTCCTTTTTTAAACACCCCAAGCTTACTCATACCTCATACAAGAGCTCAAAATGGAGATGATCACTATTAGGGGCAATGTAATAAATAAAAAAAAAAGAGAGAGAAAGAAAAATATGAAGAAGAAAAGGAAAAAAAAAAAAGAATGAAAAGAGGCTTGAAAATTAGGCCTTAGTATAAGATGAAAGCCCTAAAAGATATATCACATCCCATCAAAGGTAGAAAAATTGAATCATAAGGCCCAGAAGCAAAGCCTAAATAGCCTTAAGAATGTAAGGCCCTAAATCACATTCTTAGCCTAAAAACATAAACCTTACATTTCCATCCCAAATCACAAACACAAACCCCCCTTACCTATCCTAAATCCCAAATATAAGACCTTACCACTCACAATACTACCAACACTTAACAAAAGTTCTTTTGATCATAAGGAATAATTTATCCTAAATGAAAATTGTTATTCTTTTTTTTTTTGTTAACTGGGGCAAGCACACTTTTAGTTTCTTCTTGAAGTCTCTTGACTAATCATCTTGGTTGAATAAGTAAATATTTCAAAATAGGCTTTCTCATTGATCTTTCTTAAAACCATTTGATCAAAAGCCTAATTCATAATATTGGACTGAAAAAGACCTAATAGATTAATCAAAACGTATCACCTACAAAATTAACTATAATTTTTAAAACAGTTGTTAAGAGTGTAATATGGACTAAGAGTGTGCAAGAAAGTCCTCTTCGACTAAATTAATCATGAGTTACTTTTTCTTTAGGAAAGAAATGTTTAAAATCACAAGATTTTACCAAGAAGCTTAGAATTAGGGTTAGGAGACATTTTCAGACTAAAAAGAATATGAGATGCCTTACATGGTTACTAAGGAAGGATGGTTATAATATTTGCTTATTTGATAAGAATTTATACATATTAGCAAACTTTCAAAAAAAAAAAAAAAGAGAGAGAGACAAAAAGAAAAGAGAGAAATAGTAAAAGCTTATTACAAGTTTTTTATCCCTTTCTAAGTCCATATTCGCTCAAGTAGCCAATTTTTCAATTCATGTCACCTACTTACTTTTCAATGTGATCACATCGTTTAAGTTGACCATAATAGTCTAGGACATTTTCCTTGATGTAGTTTTTAATGTCCATTAACCCTTTTTCAAATCAAGGGACCTATCTTTAATGCCTTCTTCATCATAAATGGTTTTCACCAAATTCTTTGTCTGTAAAAATTTTTCAAGACAAGAAGTTTTTTCACGTTGATTATGTTCCTCCCTTTACTTCTTCAATCCTTCATCAAATCTCTCTTTAGGGTTTTAAGTAAACCCATACGGCATTTCCCTTCTTCCTTTTGTTTTAGGATCCTAGTTAGCTTTTAGAGCGCTGTCCCATTTTTCATCCTTTTTTAGGGTTTTAGACAACTTTTAGAGCATTGTCCCACCTTTCATCCTTTTTTAGAATTCTAGCCAGCTTTTAGAGTGCTATCCTAACTTACATTTACTTTAAGGTTTTAGCTAGTTTTAGAGCACTATCCCATCTTTAATCAATTTTTAAGGTTCTAACCTGCTTACAAAGGGTTATCTCATCGCCAATCTCCTTTTAATATTTCAGTGAGCCCATAAGACGCTTTTCTTTACCAGTTTCTCTTAGTGTTTTAGTAAGTTCATAGGGTACTTCCCCTTTTATTAACCCCTCTTAAGGTTTTAGTGAGCTTGTAGGGCACTTCTTATTTCCAGTCTCTCTTTAGTATTTTGATGAGCCCTAAGGTGCTTCTCATCACCAATCTCTCTTTAGTATTTTAGCAAGCCCATAGGGTGCTTCCTTTTACCAAATTCTCTTAAGGTTTTAGCAAGCCCATAGGGTAGCTCCTTTTACCAATTTCTTTTAGTATTTTAACATGCCCATAGGGTGCTTCCTATTACCAATCTTTCTTTTAGTGTTTTTACAAGCCCATAAGATGCTTTACTTTACCAATCTCTCTTTAGTATTTTAGCAAGCCCATAAGACACTTCTTGTTATCAATCTCTGTTTAATATTTTAGTGACCTTATAGGGTACTTTCCCTTTTGTCAATATCTCCTAAGGTTTTAGCAAGCCTATTGGGCACTTGCCCTTTTGTCAACACCTCTTTAGTGTTTTAGCGAGCCTGTATGGCGCTTCCCATCGCCAATCTCTCTTTAGTATTTCAGTAAGCCCATAGGGCACTTCCCTTTACTAATTTATCTTAAGGTTTTAGCAAGCTTATAGGGCACTTCTCTTCACCAATTTCTCTCAAGGTTTTAGTAAGCTCATAAGGCGCTTCCCCTTTTGCCTATCTCTCTTTAATGTTTTAGAAAGCCTGTAAATCATTCCCTATCACCAATCTATCTCTTTACCAATTTCTCTTAAAGTTTTAGCAAGCCCATATAGCACTTCCCCATTTCTATCAAGCTTTCAAGATTTAGCAAGGAGCATTCTTTCTTACCTAGATTAGTTAGCTCAGAATAGCACTACTAGGTTCCAAATTGATGTCTTATTTTAGGGTTACCAGTCCCTTAAAAACTCTCGCACCTAGGTTATTTAGCCCAAGATAGCATGACTAGGTAAGCTAAATTGATTCCAATTTAAGGTTGCTAGTATCCTAGGAAAGCTTTTGCCTAAGTTAGTCAACTCAAAATAGTAAAACTAGGTTTTCCAAATCAATTCCAATTTAGGATCGCTAGTCCTCTAGAGATGTTGTTGCTTAGGTTAGTCAACTTAGATTAGTACAATCAAGTTTTATAAATCGATTTTAATTTAGGGTTGTTAGTCCTCTAGAGACGTTCTTGCCTAGGTTAATCAACTCAGTTTAGTATGATCAGGTTTTCTAAATCGATTCTAATTTAAGATTACTAAAGCCTTAGAGATGTTTCTTCCTAGATTAATTAGCTTAGAATAGCACGACTAAGTTTTCTAAATTGATTACAATTTAGGGTTGATAGTTTCTTAGAGATATTCCTTCCTAAGTTAGTTAGCTCAGAATAACACAACCATATTTTCCAAATCCATTCCAATTTAGGGTTAATAGTCCTGTAAAAACGATCCCACCAAAGTTAGATAACTCATAAAAACATGACTAGGTTTTCTAAATCAATGCCAATTTAGGGTTAACAATCCTCTAGAGATGCTATCGCTTAGATTAGTCAACTTAGAATAGCACGAGTAAATTTTCTAAATTGATTCAAATTTAGGGTTGCTAATCCCTTAGAGATGCTCCTGCTTAGGTTAGTTAGCTCAGAATAGCAAGACCAAGTTTTCTAAATCGATTCCAATTTAGGGTAGATATTCCCCTAGAGATGCTCTCACTAAGGTTAGTTAGTTTAGATTAGCATGACCAGGTTTTCTAGATCAATTCCAATTTTAGGTTGATAGTCACCTAAAGATACTCCCGCCTAGGTTAGTCAAGTCAAAGTAGCACGACTAAAGTTTCAAATTGATTTCCCATTCAGGTTGCTAGTCTTATCAGCTTGCAAATCACTTCCATTTTAAGGTCCTTGCTAGCTTTAAGTAGTACAATTTATTTAGGTCGAGTCAATAGAAACTACATTCCAGTAGAAAAATCTCAATTTATGAGATTTCTAAAGTGTATCATATAGTAATTCCAAACTTATTTTAAAGTATATCATATAATATAGATATTTAAATTAAAGTTCTGATAATATTTTTCTATAACTTTTATTTTACGTATGCATTAAATAGATTAATTTTATCTTACAAATAAAGTATATATATTTCATTAGTATTATATGTCTTACAGTGTTTTAATAAATAACCTATTTTCTAAATACTATTTATTCTTATTTTAACTAATTCTTTATTTTTCCAATTTAATTAAAGACATAGCTTATGTTCTAGAACACTAAACCTTACCCTAAACCGTAACTAATTTCTCCATTAGTAGTAATTTTTTTTCCTTCTCTCTCTCTCTACCTCAGTCCTCTCTCATCATTCTTACTATCTCAATTATCACTTGTCCCCATCCCTAAATATACTCTCTTTCTCACCATTAATGCCATTGACCCCTACCCTAAATACTTCTCTTAAATTTCTCGTCTTTCTCACTTTACTCCCAGTCTCTCTTCTCTAACCTTTCCTAATCCTAATGTATGGACCCAATTTCCCTTCAAATTCTCTAGTTTGAATCACACTTCCCCTACCTACACACTCTCTCATTCTTACTGAATCTCCCCTCAACCCCCCCCCCCCCCCCCCCCCCCCTTCAATTCTTTATTGATCCCCCTCCTTACACACCCTACCCCTCACACCAAAACAACCCCCCTCCCCCCCCCCCCCAAATCCTCTCTCACTAACTTTCCCCTCTCCCAATCTCTAGTCTGAGTTCTTGGCTTCCTAATTATATTGCTGTGTAGTTTTCTTTCATCTTTGTTTCTAAGCATTCCAAGTCATTCCGATAAAATATTATTCATTAATTATTTAGGTATATTATTAAACAAAATTTAATTTCTATATATTTTTTTATTTTTAGTAGGTTCATATTTAGCATCTATTCTTGTCCACTTAATGTTTCAATCTTAGGTTTGTTTCACAAGCCAACTCTATTACATTTTTATTTTTCATTATCATGTATATAATATATTATTTTTATTTTCCTATATTATTTTGAAAAGTAATTATTTTTTCAGTACTTAATTTCTATTATAAATTGATTTAATTGGCATAAATGTAGTATTATTTTATATGAAGTTGTTATTATAATTGTGATACAAGTCGAATTATGTGTATTTTTATAAATATGAAGTTGGATTTTTATTTCCTATTATATTTAGCGTTGGGTCACTATTTCTTAGTAGGGTATGGAGTTACCTTAATATTCATATCATATATGAATGATTTTAGGTGTCGATTTGGTTTACGATAATACTATCTTACTATGATTATGCCTTAAAATTACTAGTGATGACACTATTATTCCATTATTTCTACTTCGATTGTTATTATGATTATATAATAATGATATTAATAGCGAAGTATGTCTGTTTCGAATTTTAATTACTAATATGTCTCTTTTTACATATTTCTATAAGCTCTAGTATTATTAGACTAAATACGTATTCTTTTAGTATACCGATTAGTAAATTATCTATTTTAACACCCTCATTATATGTTTGCCTTATATTTTTCCCTTTTTATATATATTGTACCCTTACTATTTGAGTAATTAAATGATACTGTATATCAATATGTTAACTTTTTGCTCTATCTATTATGTATTTATATTATCTCAAAATTACATTCTTGATTTATGAATAGATTTGATTATTTTCATTCAGAACATTTGATTTTGATAAGTCAATAGGTTCACAAGCTACTTTTAAGTAAGACTTAGTTATTGAGTATTTGAGGGCTAATGTATATGTTTTTTTTTCAAATAGATTCGTAATGGTTATGAAATTCCTTCTTTATTAAGGTTTGGCTTATTGATTTAGCATTTTTGAGTGGGGGCTCTTTTAGTTGTTGCGGAGTAATTCCAAGTACGTGGTGCTTGTTTGTATGGTTATACATGTTATGATAGAAAATATCTAACGAGATTAATTTATATTTGGCCTAAATGATTGGTTTGTTGATTGTGCTTGACTGGCTCGCTCTAAAGACTTGTAGTGGCAGTTTCCTAGAGGAGCAATTGCTAATCATATGCAGAGATTTCCTAGTGGACTTTCATATGAAGCAACACAGTTAGAATATTAGGTTTCTAGACTTTGGACTCTGAGTATAAAGAACTTAAAGGAAAACTTATATTATATTTACCTATGTATGCGGATGAGGATCATAGTGTAGTGGGGTTATGAGATCTCCTATGTTGTTTAGTAGCCTAAATTAAGGATGAGTAAACTAGTGCTTGTTTACACATTGTTATAGTTGCATTATATATGTTAGATATCTCTCATAAATTTTGATGATAACAAAAAGAGAAGAATGTTAATGAATTAATAGGTATATAGCTATTCAGAAAGTTTAAAATTATAAATTGAGTTAGTTTTAGAAACCTTTTCAAAAAAATAAAAAAAATAGAAGAATTATAAAAAAAAATTTAAAAAAAAAAAAGAAAAAGAGAAGAAAAGATAAAATAAAATTTTTAGGGAAGTAGGTCTTAGGTCATTTTTCTTCTACGCCAATAACAGCGAATGTTTTTTGTAATCGAAGTATGCATAGGCAATTTAGCAATTTTGAGCTATGTTTGGAAGCATTAAATCTCTCCAAAGATTTAATTTTTGGAAATCACTTAAACTTAAATTAATTTTCAAATTGAGGCTTATAAAACTATTAAATTGAGTTCTCGTTTGAAAGTTAAATCTCAACATGTATATATGGGACCAAAATTGAGAGTCGATCATTTAGACTTAAATTTTGGACTTTATTTATTTATTTATTAATATGTCTTATAGAAAAGGGGGGAAGGTTAAGGGTTCAGACTAGGTGCAAGACTTGGTTCGCATAGTAGCCAATGGGGTTAAAGGCCCTTAGCATAGGACGAAGCCCATACAAGCACAAGGAGCTGCTCTTATATTTTTAGCCATACACATACATCACACATACGAGCTTAGCACATCAGTCACATATGAGGTACGTGACAAACCTAAGTTTCTTGCCCTTTCTTTCTTATTCTCGCGATTTCCCCAATGTTTCTCCTTGTAAACCCAGTATGTTGGCCTTAGTTTGCGAATTTCTCGTATGTTTTTCAGATGACTCCGTACAAATTTTTAATGGAATTGTGTGCTAGGCATAACTTAGTTTTGAATTTGGCCATTTGTTTGGCTAAATTCATCCAATTGCATAGCCAAACTCGAATAAAAAATTGAGGAAAAAAATAATATCTAAGATATCCATTTCACCTCAATCTTTCAAATTTAAGCCAATTGGGAGAAAATCGAAGCTTCCAAAGTATATTCTTAGTAAGAATGAAACTCCATTAACACATTTTAACTAATTTATTGAACAAAATCGAATCAAATTCAATGATTTCAAATTAAAACCCACTCATTTGATTTTTTTGAATTTAATTCGATTTGGTACTTTCCATGCATAAGCGAGCTTAGACTAATATAAATTGATATCTGGGAAGGCCATTAGATCATCATATATGAATCGAAACACCTAAAATCGATTCAAATCTTCCCTTTCTCTCTCTAATGTTCAAAACCCGTGGCTACCTTTCTCTCTTTAGAAAATCACTCGAATTGGTGGTATTTCGAGCAATGCGACCAATACGGCTGAGTTCCCCAACTCTCAAGCTTTCCATTCTACAACCTTATGTAAGCAACCATACCTCCTAGCTCCATTGCCTACCACCCAAGGGTTTGGCTTACAACCACCACACGACCCACAATGCGAAATACTACCCACCACCACTCCTTGGCCAAATCTAATACAACCACTCCTTGTAGCATCAACTACTACCACCGCCGGTGACCAAACACGAGCAACTACTAAACTACTACTATAGCTTGCAACATCACTTCTATACCCATATTCCCCAATCTAATACACATGAAAACTTAACTTTCCGCATGAAATAATCCTCGACAAGCACCATGCAAAACCCAGCGTTGCTGCTTCTCTTTTCCTCCTTCAACCCGTTTGTGTTCGACTCGCTAGCGAGCCGAATCTGCTCCAACTCGATTTGTATGTACAAGTTTGGTCCTGTCCTCTTTTTTTGTTTATGTTGTATTATTTTTCCTTTTCCTTTTTCTTTTTCTTTTCCTTTCTTTTATTTTTTTTTTTTTATTATTTAGTCTTATCTTCCATTGTAAAAAAAAAAAAAGAATCTGAAAAAAGAAAAAAAAACAAGGAAAAAAAGAGAAGAAAAGGGGAAAAAAAGGAAAGAGGAAGAAAAGTTGTATTTTATTGTTTAGGCATAAATAATAAATAAATAAGAAAAAACAAATAAAAATGCTTATTCACTTAGAAATTTTTAATTTCAAAATAAAAGTAAAAATAAAAATAAAAATGAAAACTAATAAATCCTTTCCAAAGTTGAGGCCTCTTTAGAAGTTTTTGCAAGAAATTAAAATAATTTAAATTAGGACCTTAGATTTTTTTCTTAAATAAAATTAAACCAAATTAGAGTGAAAACTTGGTTGGTTTTCAAAGATTAAAAAGAAGCAATACACTTAAATTTTTCAAATGAACTTCGAAAGTTTGATCTCAAATAATGGGTATATAAACACTTATAGGAAATTACAAGGTGACTTAAATTACAGAAAAATTTATTTTTTCACTTTTTGTAAATAATGGTTCAATTATCCTTTTTGGTAGATTCAATTTTATTTACTTATTTACATGTGATTAGATATATTTTTTTAGAAGGATATTATTAAAAGATATGCTTAATTTCCAAAAGTTAAAAGTGATATTCAATTAGTGTTTAATAGATTAGTCTCCGGACTAGAAATATTTGGTTTTCAAAAACCATTTTTTAAAATTGATTTACATGTGGTTTAGTGTTTAGATTAAAATCAATCCACTCAATTGGTTTTAATCTAAACCTTTTCTCGACTCTGGTTGGGTGGCGACTTCAAGTATTTTTCAAAAATTGTTTAAAAACGTAAATTTTCCTTAATTCTTAATGAGAGTTAATATTAAACGGGTAAGATTTAATATTGATTAGATTAAGAAAAATGAATACAAACTGGAAAAAAATTAGGCTCAACAAGCCCGCGTTGTGTAAACTACATATATGATAACGACTATAAGGTTGACTTCTATCCTAAAATGATATATATAATAGATCTGTTGTGACTTTACTACTAGAGGTGTAACGGTCACACAAAACATAGAAAGGATATATGTTCACTTGCAAAAATAGGTAGACAAGTAGAATATGTACTAACAATATCCTTACTATATTTATTCTTTGTTTATATCACTTAACCAAATAAACACCATTTTCCCATGGAAGCAATATATGGGTCTTCTCTATTGCAAGAGAGGGAGGACCCATACATACACAATTTAAAAAATGTGCTGGATGACAGTATGGTTCATGCAAAGTACTGGCTTGTATTAGCTACCTAAATTCATATCTGGATTGGGTCAATATATAAAGACCGTATAACATCTTTGAGCATAACATGGCTATTGGTATATTTATCCTCGCCAGCTTTATAAATAAAGTCTGCAACACGTGAAAGATTAACCACTCGCATGAGGATGCACATGGGGTAGATAGTTGGTCGGAGACACTCCTCATTAATGTCCTTCCATGCATTTGAAAGTTGTCTAGAAAGTGCTTCTTTAGCTTCTTCTTCAGTCACATTATACTCTTTAATGTAACATTCCACAGCTGAAGGTATATGTTGTCTTTGTTGTTCGAACTGTATTGAGGTAACAACGAAGCAATAACAATGTTTAGTCGATACTTACTTATAACGGTGGCCACACGATAAATTTTCTTTTTCAAATGAAATGGTGACGATCACTTTTCCATCATGGAAATGCACTTTTCCTTAATAAATATGACAATATATTAAAGGAAAAAGGAGATGGATTTGCATATATATATATATATATATTGATATTTTGTGAAGTAGTTTTCTAATAACATACCTTATGAGTCGCAATATCATCAGAAAGCCTGAGTATTATTAGAGAGGCCTTTATTACTCTTGGCCTAGGGTCACTTCTTGACCAATCCAAAACATCTTTTGTAACAATATCTTCCATTCCAATGAAAGCTGTTGTTGCCATCATATCATATGCAGCTGTTACTAACGCCACAGACATGTACTGCTGGAAGGATGGAGCTTTTTGTTGTTGAAGCAATTTTGCTTCTTCCATATAGCCTCTTACTATCAAAGATTTCATCTACAACAGCCAATTATCAATATATAATTTCTTTTATATGTACATAAGATAATAATATAAGTTTGATTTTTGATCAGACGAATGAAATATAGCTTACGCCTTCTTTTGCATAGTGCAAACGATATGATTTCCCTTGTTCAGACAATATCTTCCCGATGTCATCATAAAGATCGAAAAGCGCCTTGTACAGCACTTGCAAGTAGTATGGTAGCCTATCGTCGACTCCATTCTCCCATCTATTGTAAGTTTGCCATAATATTCAAATTGTTGGGGTCAAAATCCATGAACTAATAAGGGATACGATCTTTTTCAATTCTCAAATCATAATCATTCGCAATAGTGAATTTTATGGTATGTTTGTTTCTTAGGAAACATTTTTTTCACCTTTTTGGATATTTATAACATGAAGGCCTTAGAATTGTCAAATATTATCATTTAATCTTAACAAGTTGTGGTTACTAGTAACTTTAGGTAGCTAACTTAGGTAAAGGTTGTGACCAATGGTCGATTATTAGTGCTCAAATATCACATGAAATGTTAATAGAAAATGAGAAAAATGGTTTCCATATTTTGAAAAGAGAGGATCATTTTTCTCATTTCCATTATCATTTTATGTGGTTGCTAACCACCATAACTATTGGTTAATTGTTAGATACCCTTGTTGCCTTGCATTATCACTTATTGTCACAAGCGAATAGTACTACAACATTCTAAGACTACATTGATAATATTTTATTTGCAAAGCTTTAATTGTGAAACAAATAAAAAATAGTCCCAAAGATGTTTTCTTGTGGAACAAACACGCATCTTGGTTGCAAAATGAATGTATATGTCAAAAACAAGTACCTTTGTATCACCTCCGTAAATAGTTTAAGTTCATCAAAAGTGGCATAGGCATCATAAACATCATCAATGACTGAAATCAACATCAGTACTTTAGCCAAAATCTTCCTCCCAAAACTATACTGTGGCTCAAAATAAGCTCCCCATATCCAAAAGTAACACTCCACGGGCCTATCTCTTGCAAAAGGAAGATGTGTCTTGAAGTCTAATTCTTTCCACCATCTAATTAGGCATATAGAGATTAAGTAGATTGAGATTCTCCAAATTTTCATTCATATATAGTGAATTAAATTTTCCAAAAATAAAAGTTGTATAGATAATACCTTGCAATTTCACCAAGCTCCATTTGGTGTAATTTTTGCACCAAGTTGAAATCTAATATTGCTAATGTTAATAGAATATGATTATGAGAAGGATCTTGTCGGTAGATTTGAAAATACCACAACGCCTGTACCCTTGGAAGTCCCTTGCGAATGGGTTGCTTCAATGCATGCATGACTTGAGCCTTAAGCAGAGGAGAAATTATCAAATTATTTTCCAATAATGCTTTCGTGTGAGTAGAACTGAAGGCAAGTGCATCTTCTAAACTGTCTTCTCCATGTATCATCATATGGCTAGCTTCATATAAGCTTAATAGTCCTTGAACATCGCTGACAAGAGATTTTGAAAAACTCCCTTTCTCATCCTTAAACTTGTTGAAGATCTCTGCCCAAAATATAGTCAAAGGTAAGCAAATATCATGCGTTCAACATGGTTTTGTGTAGAGTGAATTTCAACCGTAATCGTGTAGAATTATGATGTGTTGTCTTTAATTTACATTATGTGATAAGTTCACTAAAGTACATGTGTACGCTTATCTTATTTTAAAATAAATTAGCATAAATGCCAAAGGCCATATGTTCAATGTGGCATGACTACTAGAAAATACAAGCACGTTTGATTTTTCTTTTCACAACCATGTAAAGTATGTAGTAGCTAGAGAGAAAATATGAAAAGATAGTTATTTCTTGGGATTACTTTATTAGGTCTTTTTTTCCTAACATAATAATCTCACAATGGAAAGATATGAATAAAGTGAAAGATATATAAATGGAGAAAACCCGTTAATCTAATACATTAAGGATTTGGAATAGATGTGGTGTCAAGTTCTAGAAGCCCATTGCTTTGGTCTTATAGTTGATGGTTCAATTGAGACGATAATCGATAATTGCAACAATTGTGGTGATAACTTAGGTGAAAATCATGATGTAAGGAAAGGCAAAACTAGTGGAGTCAATTGTTGAGTTCTTAATGACACTATAAGAGGTTTTTGTTTGAAAGGGAGTAAGACTTAAGCCTAATGTAGAGCAAAGCTTAATTAGATGATATATAAGTAAAGAAACATTAACCTAATACCTTAAGTTTCTAAGTTTTAGGTTGGTTTAACTATTAAGGCCATTAGGGTGTGTTATACCCTATGGTTAGGTAAACTCTCATATGAACTATAGGACAAATTGATACTAGTTTATGAAGTTATAGCGGTGAATACTTTTACAAAGTTGCAATTTTTAGGTAAAAAGCAATTGAAATGGGCCTATTAATATTTATTAGTTTGACTATTCACTACTTCTAAATGTTATTAGAGCTAACCTCCATACTATTAAATGAATTTTTTAGGTTTGGTTATAATTTAGAAAAGAGGTTTGAGAAGGGCGGGGAGTGTCATCATTATGGTGAATTCTACATGCTTCCAAAATGATATATAGGTAGTAGGAGGCCTAAAATATACACTAAAAGTGGAAAAGAATAAGGTTCAATTGTAAGATTTCACAACAAAGACATAATTTTTTATGGGAGGGGGAAGAGGAGGGATTGTAATACTTCATGGTTAAGTAGAGTCCTATATAAATTGTGGAGGAAGTGGCATTAGTTTATAAAATTATATTGATTAATATCTTGTCAATACAAGATTGCATTTTTAGATCAAGTGGTTAAAATAAGTCCATTAGTATTAATTTAGTTTAGTTATTTCCTACTTTTGACTCAAAGTATTACAAAGTGATCCTTTACAAGATCCATGTGAAGAGTTTCTCCTTGATGATGAAGCTCCTAGCTCTCAATAATAGAGTATGGTAGCAAGGAAAGCAATAACTAGTCTATTGAGAAAAAGTGGACATAGTATAAGGGTGTATAATGATATTTATATCTTAACAAGTTCGAGGTCTAAAACTTGCAAAGGGAGAAAGAACTTACCACTGGAAATTCTATAACCTTCTTGACGTAGCAAACGGAAAAGAAGAGCAACTGTGTGTAGGTCATGGTCGATGTCTACACTAGTACACTCAAAATAGATCTTTTGAATATGTTCCAATGCCTTTCCAATTTCACTTTCGAATAGGTATTCAATTCCTAAGCGTTGCAATTGATCGATCACATTGAGTGTTTGTAGAGGTATATCTACATCAACAATTATCATCCCTCTTACTTCTTCTTTCAGTTCATTGATTTTCCTCTCACATTCGATGTCATGACCATCGTTCTACAGAAGAAGACAAGAATGAAAATAAATACAAATTGAAGCAATTTTTTACTATTGCCCATACTTACAAGTGAAAGTACTTAACGTATATCAATTAGCTTAGTTGTCATCATAAATGAAACCTGATACAACCAAGATTTATTATTATTATATAAAAATACAACCAGGTTTGTCCATGCTTTTGAAATTTAATAACCTATGTGCATTGCTTTTTAAGGAAATACATGATCTGTACTATTTTTAGTTAAGTAATAATGTCAATTATTAGTTTAAAATGGCACATGTGACACGCATGTATCTCACCAGAAGCACTTCAAGTGATGTATATATTATTCAATAACCATAAATTGAAGAAAAACACGCACTTTTGTAATATGGTTTGAAGAGAGTATTTTTTTTTTTTTAAAAAAGAAGAATTATATCTTAGTAAATTATATGTGATTTTGGGTCTTATAAGAGGAACACTTGCATATGGCTTAACGATAAACAAGACATGTTATGCAATTGCAAAATAAATAAATAATAATAATAACATTAATAACAATAATAATAATAATAATACACGAGTCAATAAACAATAAAAATGTGAAAAAGCATGCAGATCACGCTTTTATGATTTATCTTTATTGTTATAATGTCTTTCGTATGCACAAGTATATTTGAAATGAAAATGCAGTAAGAATAAACAACTTGATGAATAGGAAATCTTGTGTCATACCAGCGAATCATCATCAGTATACTTGCAAAAGTAATCCCCCCAGACGCTGGGTGGAAAATCAGCCACCCGCCTCTCGACGGTATCGATGCCGCCACTGTTGCCTTGAATTGAGCCACGGACGGCAGAAGAAACAACTTGAGTAGACATATCTTTTTTCACACGGTGGTGAAGTTCTCTGCTTAATATGTATGTGATGAACGTTTGGTGATTGTCCTCTTGGTGTGTCCTGTCTTATATAGACCACATGGGAATCTCCGTTATGCACTATACAGTACTATGTACCGATGCTTTGGCTATAGCTTGTCGACACAGAAAAACACGTGAAACATGCAGTTTGATTTGCCGAGTCAAACAAATGGAGTGGCTAGTTGCTCATTTATTACGCATTCATGTGCTTAATTGTTTTTTTATTTTTAAATAGAGTGAAAATATATTTTTAGCATATATATACATATGTCCATATATATTACATACATGTATATGTTTTAAACTAAGAAATCATATGAAATTGATGTTTCACCTCCTAAAACTTCTCTTGTTTAAAATACAAATGTTTATGGGCCAATTGAGGTCAAAATCGAATCATTTCACTACAATTACAAGTATTAAAAAGACTAATTCAGAAAATGTCAAGTATTTTTACTGAAAAATGTTAAGATTTTCTCGAAGTGGTCATGATAAGTAACAGAAAACAAGGTAACATTTCTCCGAGGAATATTTTCACTTAGACAAATCATACTATAATATTGTATATAAGAAATAGCCATATGTAGTGCAATATATCTTTTACGGTTACTATTTAAAGAGCTCCCTATCTAGCTCATTACACTGAGGACGGTTCTTGTAACCGCGTAAACGGTTGGACTTGAAACAACTTGAATTATTATTGTAATTATTAAGCTCATTTATTTAAACAATCGAGAGCTCGAGTTTAAGATTAAGCTCAAATTTTAGATTTTTTAATAAACTTGAGCTCAAACTTATAATTTTTAGATTTAATAGAACTTTGATTTGGTTGGAGTTCGATAATTTAACCCGGTGTCTTCAAAGATATGTTCGGCTTATTTACAATTCCAAATTATATTTGGTCTATCAAATATTATTCACTGGATGCTATCCTTTTATAAAGCTGATACAAGTTTGAATTCCTTCTTTATTATCAATCGAAAAAGATTATTTTGAAAAATTAGTTCGTATTTACACGATATAATTCATCATATGATTTTCTATTAGCATTTTTCATGAGTTTTGTTTAACTACCATCATTTGTAGGCCATTACTTTACTATCGGTTTCCATCACCGCTTATAGTGTTACAAGTCACTTATTCCAACCTCTGCTATAATATTTAACCACTACCTAGCTTCAGTTTTAACAAATATGAAAAGATTCGGAAAATTGTTATTGTTGACATCAGTGAAGAAGTTGTGCTCATAAATAGTGGCATAGACACATCATAAACATCGTCAATGACCTTACTATTTAAAAAAGAAAAAAAAAAAGAAAGGTTACTATTTAAGATAACTTTTATGCTTCCAAAACAATATTGTGGTTCAAAATAAGCTCTCGATGTCCACAAGTAACATTCTCCTACCTGTCTCTAGCAAAAGGAAGGTTTAATTTGTCTTGAATTATGACTCTTAAATCATCCAATCACACATTTAAATAATTAATGGAGTGAGATTTTTTAGCTGTATATTTCTATGTTATCTTTAATATTTAAGTGAGAGGAAAAAAATAGCTATCATCTAACTATTATTTAACTTCAAAAATTTTAGTATAAAATTTTATCATTTGTATCTCTTTCTTCTCACTCTCTTTCCATCTTCCTAGCTACCATTTTTATCTCTCTCATAAATATAACTTTAATTCATAATTTTAATATTTTTGTTCCAATCATATAGAGACTTTCCATATTTCTTTCATATTTATCTATCCACTTTCCATTAATAATTACATTATAAACCTTTTAAAAATTTTTACTCAATTAAAAATTTTCAAACATATCTAGAAATAAATTGTTTCAATTGAAAGACTTATATTTTGACTGCAAAAATTAAGTTTTAAAGCACTTTTAGTATGCGTGTGTGTGTGTTTTTCATTTTAATTTTTGACACATGTATTGTGAATGCATGGTCTGCATATAATTTCATTACTTGTTAATTACAATTAAGTTCCTATAATTTCATGTACTATTACCTTACATAATTAAGTTTATTCACTATTAAAACTGAAGCATATTAGCTCTTACTTCCCACATGCTCTATAATATAAAAAGTAGCCGGAAGAAGAAAAACGAAAAACAAAGCATGCGCAAACGGTCACTAATTGCGATTCTCTATTATCAGGACATTTTATATAGAAAGAGATTAAATTATATTTGTATGTTATATAAATTGATTAGTAGCATGTAAATATTAATAAAATTTTTATATATAATGATTTTTATAAATTATAAATACTGTATAATAAAACTACCCATCATCAATTTGTCACTGTCATATACTAAAACATCATTAAAACTTATCCATTACTTTTTATAAATATTGATTACTAGTATTAATGAATTTTTTTTCCTTGCCGACATTTAAAACCACGTCATCAAGCCATGCAGCTTAAAATTGCCGACTAAAAGAAACAAACATGGAGGGAAGTTTAGGTGATTCTATATATCTTTCTTTATTAAGTTATTTTTGGAGCTTTCTATGAAGATGCGCATGCTATGTTATATATTAATAGCCATGGGGAGTTTTATATATCTTTTAGATGTACTTAACCGAGAGACCGACAGCTATTATACTATTCTTAGAACGGTTCTTACGGAATCTCTTGGCTAATCACACATGAACGAAGGTGAATTATTGATGCAACTGTTGGGTTTGAGATTTAAAATTTACTTGTCGGATACACTCGATGATGTGGTATCGTGGAAAGATTGGAGAAGTATTTGTCTTATGGCAGATGATTTAGACGGGGTCCACAGCTGTAATATTTAGTATTCCTTGAGCAAACTTCATCTGTTAATATTACATTTTTCATAAGTAAAGAAATATAACAAGTACACAGTTGGCCTGAGCAACAGAACCTTTTTACCATTGGAAAAGGTTATATTTAGCGTTAAAAATTGTTTATTATAGGTGTTGATGGTGAAAATTAGATTCTACATTTGGGCTAAACTTTTTTCTCTACAAGAAAGAAGAATGTTAGGCTTAGCGCGTGCAAGAATGACTTCGACGTTGCTTCAAAATGAGTTAGTTGTTCAAGAAAACTTAGGAAAAATACATAACCGTTCCAGGATGGTGGTTGGCACATTTATCACTTGCCAAATGTGATAAGCCACATTTAGATTTCCAGGAAGTGAGGTACTGGGTGGTTATTTTGTCTAACCGCCACATTGTTTGCACCCTCCAGTGTTAATTTAAATGTTTAAGGCATTGACCTCGGAGCATTTGACTCGTGATTCAAGCTTTAGCCCTAAAAGTCTTAGCTCCGAGTTATTCTAAGCTCTTCCATATAATTTGAGCTTTTACTTAAGGTTTAGGTCTATCTTAGCTGCAACATACTCTATTTATTCCTTCTTTCTACCGAACGGGGCCTAAATAGCTTGGTTCAAGTCCTTAGGAGGTCGCTCTTTGCCTAATGTGCCTTAAGTGAAAATATTCTATCATTAATAGGATATATTCCGAAAGTAAATACTTACAACCTACACTTATAAAGTAAGTAAAGGATATCCGTCTGGGAAACCGTTGACACTCTTATGAGTTTTTTTGTTATAAGTATCTCACATAATCTACCAATAAAATATTGCTAATAGGAAAATTATACAAAAACTCCTTAACTTTTCAAAATAAGTTTAAATAGAAGATTAATATTTTAATAAATTCAAATAAGGAATTAATATTTCAATTTAGGTTTAAAATGAAGAATTATTATTATAATACCATTGATTTTAACTAACGTAGTGGTTATCTACCATATGGCATTGACATGATACTGACTCAGCAAATATAGGACACTTACATTAATGATTAAATAATAAATATAATATGTATGTTATATATACGTAATATAACATGTATATTATATATATGTACATAATGTAATATAAAATGCATGTAACGATATATATTTAAATATAAAATAAAAAAGGAAGAAAATAAAAAAATAGAAAACAAAAGAAATAGAAAATAAAAACAAAAAGGGCCTCCTAAGCACCCTTTTTATAGCTCATTACATACATATTATTTTCTTAAATTTTCTATTTTTTAATGCTATAGTTGAAAATATACATATTATGATTAATTATATAATTTTTTATACTTATTATATCTAATTATAATATATTTTATATTTAATTTTTATCATTTTCTTTTTTTTTGCAATATTTCTTAATTTTTTTGTTAATTTATATATATATATATTTATTTTTTCTAGTTATTTGTTATTTAATTATATATGTAAACACCAAGTAAATGCCACGTAGATACCACTTGATAGAGTTAATAATGTTATAACAGTTATCCTTTATTTTAATCATTGATTGAAATATTAAATTTTTATTTGAATTTACTTCCAAATGTTGATCATCTCTAGTGTAATTTTTCCTATTGCTAATTAATATAACTAAATTTGGCAAAGTTGGTGCCAAGGATCTAGTCTAGAATAGGTCGAACTAGCAGATTGCATTTATGCCATCAGGAGTGGCTGTAACTAAACCCAAAATTGCCTATTAACAAAAATGAATAGTCGTAATATATTAAACAAAAGAAGTAAAATAAAATATCTAAGGGTATCTTAAACATATGGATTTTAAATAGTACATGTTTTATAGTGGTTGGGTAGTTCTACTTCCTATTTCTAAAACCTTTACTTATAAAATAGCGTATTGAACATGGATTCTTAATTGATCCACTGGAGACACGCTCCTTTCTAGTACATCCAGTGTAATTCATGTGGTTTTCGACCAATGGGACACATAAAATACAAGCAAGTTTGCAACATTGAGATAGCAACATGTGGCATGTAAATCCTAATTTGGCTTAATGTAGCCTTTAAATCAATTCAATATATAATAGGGATTATAATTATAACAAATTTTCGAAATGAATTTTATAAAGGAAACTTTAGATTTATGGAGCTCTTTGTTTTTTATTTGTTTTTTACTGGTAATAAGCATAACATTAATCTTAAGCACAATAAAGTACCCAATATTCAAAAGAACAACATATATAAGAACATTAGCCCGGTTAGGTGCTTTCACTGCCCATTCACTAGGTATCAACAACACTTTGATCTATGCTAGAGTTATAAACAACTAAGTCTGACAAAAATAACAGGAACATAAAGTCAAAACTAAAGTTCGCGTCCATCTTGAATCCTTCCTCCTTCAAGGTTTCTACAACTTGATTGGCATCACAAGCAACCTTGCAACAAACGAATATAAGTAAATTTATTCATCAAATCAATACAATGCTTGACAACGGCCAAGCTTGAGATATTCCCTGTACATCATTTTTTGACGACGTCAATGGCAGTCTACAATTAAATTTGGTAATAATATTATCCCAACTGTTCTCTACTACTAACTGAATAGCATATACAATGGCCCACATTTCCTCTTCAATCAAGACAACCCCAACTAATTTTCTATATCAGCCCCCCATAATTCAGCCCTACCAGTCCCTTCCAACTACTAGTGCCGAAGCCTTTGTACCTCACTAGTCTACCACTACATCGCAATTTAATTTAGTACATCTTGTAGGTGGTTTCATCTAGTAACATGGGAATTCCAAATTAGTTCCTATTCGCTTTTATCTTTTTTTAATTGCTCACCGTTCCTACAATTCCTTCTGAACTAGACCCCTCCAGCTGTGTCTATTTGATCCTGGATTGAAAATACGGGCATTCCTTTCTCTCCAAATTCTTCTTAACATAAATAGGAAGACACCAATCATTGGACAAGAGCTAACAATCCATGTAACTTTCCTAATGCAAGCATTTTGTCGTATCCAATCATGGAAGGTTCTTGCTTAGGTAGAGTTCAGAATAGAATCCCATCCCCAAAACTGCCTGGTACGTCTGATAACCGGACACATCATAAACAAATGTTCACAATTCTCAATTATTTCTATTAAAGACACTATTAATCCATGGCTATTCCCCTCTTAGCTAGGTTTTCCTTTATATGTAGCTCATTTTGAGTGATTCATCATAAGAAATGTTGTATGTGTGGGATTATAGGAGTACGTTAGATCTAATACCATTTCTCAATACATGAATAATCCCTTTCCTCCTAATACAACATACCATACGCTTTCTTACATTGAACTTCGCATTAGTATCATACGATTAGGTCATATCAGTGCCATCTTTTGTACATATTTATACATAGATAAGGGGTTTAATTACGTACTATCCTAACCCTCGACCATGCATCATATCAAAATTTAACTTTTGCCACTTTGCTAGAGGGATCACCATAATATTAGTAAACTAATTCTCTTGTTGTTTAAAGAAGCCCAATCCTTTTTTCTTTTAGAATGCCCCATTTACCCAATGATATTTCCCTTTAACAAGTTGTATCCATAGAACATTTTTGTCACGAATACATTATGCTAGTTTGATAAAGTTCGCCCTTGTTTCCTTTTTGCGAATCCATAAATCCCAAGCCTCGATCTTCTCTCCATGATATCCAATGAATTTTCCTTGCTCCTTCTTTCTCTCTCCAAATGAAATTCCTATAGTTCTGTTCTGACTATTTGGATAATTTTTTTAGGAAAAGGCACCATTTGGGAGTAGTAATTACTAACACTCTCAAAGGTTATTGTGATGAAAAGTTTCCTTGCTAGCGCACTCAAGAGTTTTGCTTTCCATCTAGATAACGTCCACTTTGTTTTTACGATCAAGAAGGGCATGTCTTTAATATTTAAATTTCCTCCCATTTTGACTAGTGATCCAAGATATTTCCCTTACTCAACATTCCTATTGGTACCAAAAATAATACAAATCTGGTCTTGTTGGTTCAAAAAGCGTGTTCGTCGAGAAAATGGCACATGATTTACCATAATTTACCTTTTGGCCTAGCATGATCTCAAATGCATTCATGACCTGATGCATTAATCTAGTATTTTCCATTATTGCCTCCCCAATTAAAGCCAAATCATGAACAAAGAACATGTAAGAGAGTTTAGTATGTAATCCACTTATTTAAGTTAGTTTCCAGCTTCCACTTTGCATTAGTTAATTGATGTTCCTACTTAATATTTCCAATGTAAGGATGACTCATCTATGGGGACATAAGGTCCCCTTGTTGTACTACTCTACTTGGATAAAATTCTTTCAACATCATCCCATTGAGTAACACTTGTAGGGGTCTTGTTGATAGAAAAAATCTAATAATTTGTATCCATTTGTTAAGAAAACTAAGGCTAAGTAATGCATGTTAAATGTAACCCCATTCTAGGCGATCGTATGCTTTCTTGAGGACTAATTTTATCATCAACCAAGCTTTCCCTCCCTTTTTATGCTTTAAGGAGTGCGATAGTTCTTCGAAGGTAATTACATAGTCTTTTGTAGATCTTCTTGGTACAAAGCTTAACTACTTATGGCTGATTATGTAAGCCTCGTAGATCTTTAGTTTGAACCTTAAACTGGATCCAAATACCCTAGATAACTTTATGAGCTGATAAGGCTAAATAAACTAAAAATTTTACTAAATTATAAACTCAAAACTATTCGAATGAGAAAAGCCTTAATATACTGATTGAAGCTTTAATCGCGTATAGAAAACCTTAAAACCTATATATATGTAAATATTAGAGATTATACTTAATCATGTGAAAAACCTTAATATACTTAAGCTTGATAAAAATCATAATATTAAAACTTTAAGCTTATAAATATACAAAATTACTCTTATGATGATAAAATCCTAATTAGGTATAATTATCAACTAGCACACGTAATTGTATAAAATCACTAACAAACTAATAGAATTAACTCCTAAATACTAATAAATATAAAGAGTAACTAATTAATTAAATTAACAAGATTACTAATATTATTTTATGATTATTTGTGACTTCATATATATGTATGCATATGTGTGTTAGTGTTAAATTGATTTGATGATTTCAATTTAATTTTATTACATATTTTATGTTTATGTATTATAATAAATATTAATTTTACATTTTATAATTCTCTTCATAATTATGTTATATATTATTCCAAATATTATTTATAAGGTTAAAGAAAAGTCAAAAAGTATTTTTTATTTATTTCTTTATCCTTTCTATTTTTCTTTTTCCTTTTTCCTTTTTATTTTCTTTTCTTCTTTTTCCCTTTCCAATTTATGGTTGCCATATGTACATGTAATATTACATTTGAAATTAAATCAAAGTCAACATATCATTTTTATCTTTTATCCTTCTTTTCTTTTCTTTTCTTCTCCCATCTACCACCAGCCATGTGTCACCTAGAATCTTTCATATTTTTCTTTCATCTTCTTTCACACTTTAATAACAAGTTGAAGTATCTTCCATCCCATTTTTAGGCCAACACATCTTCTCTCTCTTTCTCATCTTCCTCCTTTTGTTTTTCTTCTTTTATTCCTAACTATCATTCCATCCAAACTTCCCCAATTCAATTCATATTCCATCACCATCTTACCATCAATTTCAAGAAGAAATAGGAAGCTTCAACTTCAAATTTTCAAGATCAAAGTAAATATGGATTTCCTTTTATGTATTTCAATTTTCCTTTGTAATTTAAGTCTATGTATCTTCTTTCTTATGTTCATGTGTATATAGTATCATATGTAATAGAAGCTAGATGTGGGTTTTATTATTTTTGTAATAAACATGTAATGTGATTTAGTGTATATGTTGTTCCCTTCGTGTTTATGCATTTGTATACATGTATATTTGAATTATTTAGCTACATGTACATCTATATATATATATACATATTGTATTCATTTAGTTATGAGTATATATATATATATATATACACGTATATGGTTTACATATATATAGCATATGTACATACTTATAATACTTGGTATATTTACTTTATCATATACATATGTGAAATATATTATGAAGTAATTTAAATACATATATAAATAAGTAAGAGAATATAGGAATACATACATACATACATATATATAAATGTGCCTCTAGGTATACCTTAATATTCAAATAAATATACATATAGAATAGTCTAAGTATTTATATGTATATATATATATATATATACCAAAAACTACATATGTACATATATGTATATTAGTATCTAATTTTCTTAAAAATAAAGAGAACATAAACATATATATGTATATGTACATGTATAATCATGCATATAGTATTAGTATAGTATAAGTATGTGTACATGTACACATCTAAAAAGACAAGTACATATATATTAATACCCTAATTCCTTAAAATAAGTTAATAAGTAAATATATATAGGTGTACATATGTGGGACATGACTCTTAAAGGAGGAATAAGAGCTAATATTCAATATTTAATAAATTGTAACAATATATATGTATATATATATTATTATTATTACATATTGGGAAAAATGTAAAAATTAAAAGAATTAAGAAATTGTGACATGGACCAATATAAAATTTGCAATGTCATTTCCTCGAAAAATATCTAATTAAAACCACAAATTTCAAAAATAATAAGAAAATAATCATAATTAATTAATTGGAAATTTTCAATTATAACAAAAAGTAACATAATTAGCAATTTAAGCTGAAAATAGTAAAATAAAGAAATTGTTATAAAATAGACCTAAAAATAAGAATATTTCAAGAATATAAAATTTAGAAATTAATTAAATCATAAAATAATAAAGAAAAGCTCAAAATTGATAAATAAAATTATTTGAGCCAAAATAACTAAATTCATAACATTTTACATCCATAATAAAAAATACAAATTTCAACATCCAAAACGAACCTCGCTTTATGAAAGTATGTTGGAAAATGATAAAAATTGACTATAAGTTCATAAAATTAGAGTAAAAACGAAAAAAGCTATATATGATTGACAAAAAAGCTCAAATGAGAAATTTTGTAGATAAATAGGAAATTTAGATAATTTTTTAGATAAAGACTTATGTAGAATAATTATATCACTTAGATACTTAATATTTTTTTTTTATTTCATAATTGTCAAGTGATCTTGACCAGGATACTAATCTCTCCATCGATTACTACAATTCTTAAGCTCTTTCATGGCCGAATTTCATACTCTTAATGATTTCATACTTATTTGTAATTGTAGTTAGTGATATTTAATTATTATTGATAATTGATTGATTTGTGGAGTTAGGTCATGTATGTGATTGCTATTGCTTATTATATTGTAAAAATACCTTAAATTATAATAATGAATTGTTTGTTGTATGATAGATTTCTATAGAAATTTGACTGTTGGCAATATTGCTTGCTTACATAATAATTGGATTTGACTATATTTGATTTTGTTAAACTAAACTGGATCATGCATAAGCATGCATTACATATAATTATTCTAGCTATCACATCATATAGCGATAGTAAGAGACCATGTGGGAGTTGATTTAATTATGATGAAAGTGTTTCAGCATGGTGTATACGTACAATACGACCTTACTCTAGTTCGCAAGATTAGTAAGTGTTGGAGGCACCAACTGCTTGGTTAAAGGTCGAATCCAGAAACCCCCGTTTAGAGAAGAGTATAGATTACATAAGCCTACTTATAATCATACATGAAACTTACTGTTAAACCAAATTTAGACTGATTGTTTTTTCTTAAATACGAAACATGGAGTTTCGTAGCTTTATAAGTTTAGGTATGATACTCGAATTTAACCGGTGCAGTGTTCTTCGAACCTGACTTAGGAGAGTATTAAATCTAAGTTGCATATAGTACTTGGTCAACTATATATATTTGCATGGCATCTTGTTTGACCATGCATTCATATGTTTGTAAATAATTGTTAAATGACTTGTTTGTCTATATGGTAGAAGAATAACTTACTAAACTTTTTAGCTTACACCTTCATAAACTTTTGATATAAGAGGACATGTTCACTATACCTATCATGACCCTAAAGGGAGCCTAATAGGATTAGCTAAAATTTTTATATCACATGTGTGCTCATGATTTGAAAATTTCCTTACAAGTTGGAGATTGTAAGGCTCTAAACAATTAAACACTTAGGTTTTTTATTTTAATTAAAAAGTTGGATATAAAATATAAGTAAGTATGGATATCCGATAAGCTATAATCCATCAGAACTGTAAAGAATCGGTATCTCCTACCAAATGCTAAGACAAGGAAAAAAAACTTACTAATTTACAAAAAATACTACATAATCTTATCATATGAATATTCTCTACATAAATTGTCTCTATACTGCTATACACTTTTCAATCAACCATAATATTGCTAAACTTATCTCCAATTTGTATTCAACTCTTAAGCTTATCCCCATCCCTACTTATAAGAAACCTACAAAAAAAGACTATAGGGGAATAAGCAAACCACGGCTTAGTAAGTTCGTCCCTTACTACTACAGTCAAGCGAGTTATCAATCATTATTATCACACATGCAAGCAATTTACATATGAATGAATGCAAGCAACACATTCATATGAGTTTAGGACTATGGAAGGTGTAAATTTGTGTCATCTATACGTCGATTTTTTTTTCCATACTTAACCGTACAGAGCACCTTACCTTAGCTACATGAGGCTGCTTGGGAGCACGATCCCACCAAACGTCACTCGACTATTAACCTAGTCTGAGAATCAACAATTAATATAGGTGGACCCTAACTAGAGACGTCCACCAAACATATCAAAGGCCTTTCAGGTACAAATAGCAAGTCCATTTTGCTATTAACAATTATCCATGGCCTCACAAGCACAAATATACGAGTCCATCTTACTATCAATTGAAAATACAATATTAGCTTTACCTTAACAATAAAATACATAATTTATGGCCATCACAAGTCTTTTCAGAAATCATTCAAAAGTATATTTAAGATTAGAAACACATTTACCAAAATACTTTTCTAAAAAAATTGCAAAGCTAACACTCTCCATCAACTTACTGGTGTGATCATGAACATGCGATAAATATACTAGCTGTTTTAGTCAAATAATTATATTTACCAATTTAAGAAAGTGATCACATGGATGATAGTATACAAAACAATCAATTATTCAGTTAAATAATTAGTATCCACCAACAAGCAGCACATAAATAACAACTAGCAAGTAGATAATAGATCATAAGAACTTCTTCACTTGGGTTATGCTCACTTTCCCAGCTTTTGAAAATTTCGAGACTCGATAATAGAATACCTAAAAGATAAGAAATCTTATAAGTGTTCTGAAAAACTAGGTTTTCCTGTTAACTAAATATCTGTCATTATTTGCCTAATTTCCCATTATAACCCAAATAAGATATAAATATAGTTTAACTTAAATATTTTACTCAGATTATCTTAAATTTTCGATCACGTATAACTTTTTCGATTTAACTTAGATCCTTATGAACTTATAGTCTATTTTGATAATTTTTTAGCGTATTTTCCCGTAGCGAGATCTGATTTGAACATTATAACCTACAGTTTTGACTATGATATAAAAATATTATAAGTTCATTATTATGATTTTAAAAATTATAAAATATTAATTGAAGTTTTTCTTAGTATATTTATGATTTAATAATTATTTAGATCGTATAATTAGTAATTTTATTATTTTAAGTCTATTTAACTATAATTACCTATTTTTAATTATTTTTGAGATTTTAGAGCTACTAATTCAATTTTTTCCACTTTATTGTTTTTATACTTAATTAATTATTTACTATTATTATAAATTATGAAAATTAATTATTTTATAATAAATGGTGATGTAGCAATACATAAGAGTGCCACATGTCAAGCTTGCACATTTTTTTTTCAAATTTTCCAATATTTTCTTTTTTACGATATAATTATATATATATATATAAATACTTATGATTATATTTAATCAAATCTTTTAATTTACTTAATTATTAATTATCCAAATTACGATATTCTTATATATATATATTTATTATTTTACTTTATTTATTAAATTATTATTATAGTATATTGTATACACTATTAAGTATATTCTAACTTTAATTATATATTATATACTAGTATAATATACATGTATTTATACTTTATATACATATGTATGTATACAATTATATTGCATATGTACATATATATATACAAAAATACAAAAAACTATTAATCATACAATACATACATATGCCCCCACATATATATACATTAAGAAATAATACACATGTGTACATAAGTACAAAAACACATACTACTTGTACATATATCTCATATATGTAGATTTACATGTATTCATCATATACTAAATTAATTATTATGTACATATAAACACATACATACCAATTTATGCATACATAATATATTAAAAAAATTCTATGTACATATACAAATATATACTTAGTTATATATACATGTACATACCTCAAGAAATACATAGCATATATATACTGTATATACATACATGTACATACTTTATAAAATATACATATATTTTTGCATACTTATATGTAATAAAAAAAAAACAAAACAAATACCCAATATACATGTATATACTATAGAGTATATATATATGTACAAAAATAAATAAATGACTAACTTACCTAATTACTTTAGCAATTTGAAAAAAAGATCCCCTTAATCTTCTTCTTCTTCTTCTTCTTCTTCTTCTTCTCCTTCACTTAGTATTTAGTAAGTTATGTGTGTGATATTTGCTTTACTTTGGTTTTCATTTTCTCCTCTCTTTTTTTTCCTTTTTTTTGCTTTGTTTTTTAGTTATGTTTGCTTCCAGATTTTAGGCGTGAACATCCAACAAGAAATGCAACAAATACATTAGAAAAGAAAGAAGCTAATCCACTTAGATTAGGCATTAATTAGGAAAGGATATTTGGTTTATTATTTTATCCTTTTTTCATTAATTTGTTGACACTTATATAAGGAAATTAACCACAAGGGCTGTTAGAAAGTTGGAGATGATCTACGTGGAAAAGGAAAAGAAAAGAAGAAGAAAGAAAAATAAAAATATGTAATTTTTCCAAACTTAAAAATAATGAAAATAACGTTTATAAATTAATTTTAGAATTTTATAAAGATTTATTAATTTAATTGGTACTCGTTATAATTATAATTTTTACAAGTTATTTTAATATTTTCATTAGTTAATAATTGCAATCAACTATAGTTATATTATTATTAAATGATATTTATTTATTTTATAAGTTTAAAGTTATAGTTTTAGGGTTTTGATCAAGTTCGAGTTCGAGTTCGAGTTCCATTTCAAGTATTTATGCTCATATCTGATTTAGGGTTTTTATACGTGATTTAGGTATCGATTAAAATTTTAGGATTTTTATTACTCATAATATTTTCAAATTTATAACTTAATAAAATTTTTATCTTATTTAGCTTTATCAACTCTTAAAGTAATTTACAATATTCAAGTTTAATCCTACACTCAAATATTTAAAATTTTTGAGTTTATAGTACCTAACCGAGGCTTGCCTAAGATTGGTTTAATATTTTAAGATTAGTGTAGAAGCAAAGAACAGAGTGAATATATATGTAGTTGACTCTCAAGTAGATTTTCTATGATATTTTCAATAATTAGGTTAAGTAACTCTCTTTACTATTGTAACTTATTTACTAGTACTTTGAGATCTATATAATTAGATACTATATTACCATATGATGATGTTACTTTATGAAATCTTATATTAATATGTATATGTTCTAATATTATTTTTTCTTGTATAACTATTGAGTAACTAGCTACAGTAATAGTCTCATATATCATATAAAGGTCGTCGATTGAAAGAAAAACCAATTTACATTCTTTTATACAATATATGATGACTTACCATGGCCAAGCTGCCCCTCAAGTCTAATAGATTATCTTTTGGAGGTAAGGTTAAAGTTGATTGATTAAAACTTTTCCCATTGTCTTATAAATTGCCATGCAAATACTAATAGTTTAGAAGTCTCGCAATCAATTAGCACCATCTTTCTTAGGTATCATTATCAATAAAATCGATTCTTATCATGTAGAATAGTTCCTGAACACCAAATATTGTCTATAATGTTGTAAACCAAATTACCTACCACATGCTAACATTCCTTATAGAATTGAGAGTGTAGACCATCCACCTTAGCAATTTTGAATTTGCTATACTCCACAATGCTTATTTCACCTTCATTTGGGTTACATCTTGCAATAAATCTACAAGACTTATTTGGTCAAATGACTACCATTTGGGCATCTACAGTGGTAGGGTTGGTTTAGACAATATCCCCTCCATAAAAAATAATTTTGAGAAGAAATTACTTATCGTATTTTCCAAACTTTGGTGAACCATGATCTAATTACTGACGTCACCAAATAGCCCTACTATTCTTTCTTTTGCTCTTCTTGCCAAAGTTAAAGCATAAAAAAAATTTGTGCTATGTCCACCATCTATTAGCCATTTTGCTCATGATTTTGCAGCCTATAGTTTCTCCTCATGATTTAATATCTCTTTTAATACTAGTTATAAGGACTTTTCCATTTTTAGTAAGGCCTAGTTAGGGTCACTGCAAATCCTTCCTTAGATGTACTCAATTTTCTCTTATAACTGTTTTTTCTACACATGAATAACCCTGAAAACTTCTTTATTCAATTCCTGGAGTTTAGTTACAAATGAGTTTAGATCACTTCTTAATTGTTTGTTGATAAATTTCAATGTGTTGCTACAAACCTTTTGAATCCAACATGCTTTAGCCAAATTGGTTGGAAATGGAAAGGCTAGAGTTCCCTTGGTCCTAATCTAATATATAGGTAAGTATTCAAAATCAAATGGACCTCTTTTTAAAAATAAGATATTTATCCTATTAAAATTTATTTCCTAATATAAAATATACTTATCAATATGGCATTTTAATTTAAAATAATATTTCTTAATTTTGATTAGATTTGCATTAAAACAAAAAAAAAATCATTTTTTTCATTGGATAAAGCCCATAGAAGTACTTTAACTTTCAAAACTTTTTTCATTTTAATATCTAAACTTTAAATTTTTTCATTTTAATGCTTCAACTTTAAAAATGAGAGTTGCCTTTGTTATGACAAGCGTTATTGTAACGTGATAGAACAACAGAATAAGTACATCAACTTTCATTTTGTTTTCAATTTAGTATTCAAACTTTAATCTCTTTCATTTTGATACCTCATCTTTTAAAAAGTGTTGAGTTTTCTCTTAACAAATTTTGATGACAACAAAAAGGTTTTGAATGGATCTAACAAATATATCAAGTATGTATGACAATTTAAAGTGAAATTAGATTGAGGAAGAAAATGAAGTTTGTAAATTACTTGGTCATAATGTATGTTAGAATATAGGTGAGAAAGTATATCAATTGAAGACCAAAAAAGTGTTGATAGAATTTAGAATCATGATAAAAAAGTTATTTTAACCCTATCTGTGAATAATTTAGATTAACTAAGTTAGGCATGTTTTTTAGTGAAGACCCAGCTTTACTTTTATTGAGTATATTAGGGAGATACGCTCAATTCTGTTCCACTAAGTTCGTTTAAGTTCATGGGGGATTTGAAGATGGATTTATATTTATCCATTGAATGTTTAACAATCAGATTTGAGGAGATAATTTGAATAATTAAGTGCAAAGTTCATTTTGGAAGATTATTAAGCTAACAAGGATGCAAAGTTTCTAAAAATACTTAGTAAGGCTATTCATCTTTGAAAGGAACTAGTAATTAAGGCAAAAAGATTAAAATTCAAGAAAAGTGAACTTGCTAATATAATGCTTGAGTTTTTCTTTTTAATTAGGTTTGGGTTAAGAGAGATACATCAGGAAGTTCAAATCTTACATTGGATAAGGGTATTTGTACTTTGAATTTAAAAAGATCAAAGATGCAATTTTTTAAGATAAGGCCCAATGTTTTTAGATTCTATTTGTAGCATAATGGATAAGGATGAATCATACTTAAAATTTGATATGCTTCAACTATAGGTCAATTTATGCAAACTATAAGGAGATATTTTTTTGTTAATTCAAATTTTATACAGATATGCAAGTGGTCTATTATCTCGAAGGGTGTTGAACCTAAGAAATAGTTCAACACGATATAATCAAATTTATTCAAGTTTATCCAAATTACAGGATATTTAGTTTTCAAATTTTTGAAATTCAATAGACTCTTGAAGCTCCTAGATCAAATTTAACAAATTACAATAGTCAAGATAAATGAAGTCCTGCAAATAGGACATTAAGAGATTACAAAAATCCTTCAAAATTTCAAACGATAAAAAAATCCTATTTTCTTAGGATCTTTATTCAACTAAAAGAGAAGGTAAGCTTGAATAGGATTTTTCTCTAGAAAAACATGGTACTAGTTGTGTCTCTTTACTACTCCAACAAACAATACAATATAAGTCAAGGTGCAGAAGAAATAAGAAACAATGAAGAACATAATAGAATACTTTACTAGTTCTCACATACAAATGTCGACGATTAAAACTTAGTCAAAAATTGTGTAAGTAGAATTTTCACTCAATTATTATTTTTTATTTGTTCTAATGTTTGACAGAGATTATTTTGTTATATTATCTCATTCTCTTATAATCTTTGTTGAGAAGTTGTAATTAAGTGAGTGTAAGGTGAAGGAGTTCACTATAGGCTCATGTTTAGCTTAGGAAGAAGTTAGTGAGACAGAGCAAAGAGTGTTTATTTTCCTTGTAACCTCAAGTTTCCATATTTGATTATTGAAGTATTAGACAAGTAGAGCAACAAGTGGAGTTAGAAGAGAGTAGTAAGTATACACTCAAAACTCTTTAAATCACTACTTGATTTTCTCTCTCTCTCTCTCTCTCTTTCTTTATTCACTTTCTCGCACATTTATTTTTGTTATTATTTATTTAGTCTGTGTGTTAAACTCTTAAACTACTATTATATGCCATATTTAAGTATTAAGAGGGGGTCTTGTTTTTAATCAAAAAATGTTTTAATTTTGCTAAAGATATAAATTCAACCCCTTCCTTCCCCCTTTCCTCAATATCTTACATAGGTCTAATTAGTATAAGAGCCTAACTCTAATATCATATAGAGTCAAGATCTATGGTAAAAAGTACTAGTTCATTAACTGTTGAACCTAGCAAGGCTTCATTCTTTAACAATACTAACTTCCCTTATTGAGAATTCAAGATGGAAATATATATTAAGGCTACTGATTACCAAGCTTTAGGAATCACTTCAAATGGAGATGTCAAAGTCATAAAAACTCCTCTAGCATATGTTGGTCCAAACTTATGAGGGGATGGACACTATTAAGGAAACAAGGATTAATTCCTTAATGCAACAATATGAAACATTCTGTATCCTTCATGGTGAAGAGATCACTACGTCAAAAAGAGCCTAAGGCAAAATCAATTTTGTAATGCCTTGAAGATGTGTTGCCTATAAAGCTCAATAGTAATGAAATCATCAAATGTTGTAAAGAAGGTTGATTAAAAGTAACACTTTTAAGCAACAATTTAAAAATGTTACAATATTGGATGTAATGCAAGGATATAGTAACAATTATATCATGTTGCTAATAACGTTTTTAAAAAGGCAACAATTTATACCAACCATCGCCTTCGTTCTAGAATTTTAGGCAACAATTTCCAAAATTGTTGCTCATATCAACAAAATATGTAACATTAGTAAAAAATTTATTATCTTAACAAAGTAACCAATTCAAATAGTCGTAATTTCAATTCTTATATTCAACAATTAACTTAAGCATTACCTAAATTAGGGTTTTTACTAAAGAAAATATAATCATTGAAGTTAATTTTTTTCTTAATATATTAAATCTCTGCAAGTTTTTACTAAGAAAATAAAGACAAATAAAGTTATTTATTTCATATAATAAAAAAATCTTCAACTCTCCATCTCTTGAACTACTTATTAATGTTATATGAAAGACTCAAATTAATAGCATTTCAATTAAGTATATGAACAATAAAAGGATCAATCTATGACCTAATCAATTTTCGATTTCACTTTTATTACCCTACTTAAATTGGTTAAAGTCCATCAGTAGATGTAAATCCTACAACCAACTATAACTTTACTCGTGTATAGATATTGATACAATAGACAAAAGGAAAAGAATACAAATAAAAGAAAAAAAAATGATATAATCCAAAATTTGGAAACTAAAATTAAAATTTATTCAATAATATATCTACATATATATATTAAAATTAAGACAATAATATATTTTATTTATATATTATATAAGCATATTAATAAAAATTTGAAAGCAAAAAAGAAAAGGGAAAAACTCAAAATTAAAAGAAGAGGAAGTTTTGATCACCCCTAGCCTTTGGGTAGCCCCAAATAGTTGCTTTAGGTGAAGTAGATAATTTAATCTCATGATCACAAAAATAAAAAAGACATGAAAAATAACTAAATAAAAACCTAATTAGGTTGAACTTTGGTCGGACAACTCAATTTTAACCTAATTAAGTTTTCAACTCCATTTTTTTTAGTTTTGGCTATCGTAAATGGTTGCTTAACACCTCGTTGTATGGGTAAGGGGCTATAACCCACTTCACCTTAAGTATACCCTGACTTTAATGTGAGTGGAACTTTTTTTTCTTTAATTTTCATTTTTTCCCCATTTCTACTTTCATGTTTCGTTAATATACTTAAAATAATATATATTATCTTAATTTTAATTTTATTTTCTATATTTTTAAGAATTTGTTTTATTATATAACTCTTTCTTTTATTTTTATTCTTTACTTTGCCTAATGAATTAATATTTATACATGCGTTAGGTTGTAGTTAGTCATAGGATCTAATGAGTTTCAACAAAGTTAAACAAACTAGTGCAAGTGACTTTGAAATCTTTTATTATATAGTAAATTGATTTTTGAAGATAAAAATACAAATTTAGGACTTAACTTTTTGTACCTTTTTCTAATTATTTTAAAAAAAATTTATTTGAGTCCTTAATATTTGCAAAGATGTTTATTGTAGGTAATTTTTTTTAAATTTCATAATTTAAAATATGAATAATTAATTTTTTTTAGTTTTTGAAATTTTAATTTAATTGTAAGTAATGATCAAAGTCTATCATTATTACTTTTAATGTCTTAAAAGTTCTAATAATAAAGCTTTAAATAATAAAATTCTATGATTTCTAAAAAAGACAATTATATATGAACTTTAAGAAAATCACATTCAATGCATTCATCTTTAAAAAAAAGTATTGAAAGATTTTAAAATATTCAAATTTAACAATTAGGTTCCTATTAAGTTCATTGGAATATATCTAGCTTTAGTTAAATAAAGATCAAAATTTCAGTAGAAAAGATTATTAAACTCTAGTTTAGAAACCAAACTAAATGTATTGGTTAATATTTTGATTTATGTTTTTATTAATGAGATGTTTAATTTTCTTAAAAAAAATTATTGTTGTCATTATAGAAGATTTTGACTTGTTAATATAATATTTTAAATAAAATACCACAAATAGAGGCATTGTGACATCAATCAATAAATAAAAATTCATACCATTTAATATTAGAAAATATTAATATTATTTTATCATCTCATTCTATATCATCTATATCTTTTAGTCATATTATCAATATCTATTTGACTCATAATTCTATATAATACTTAAAAAAAAAGCTTATCTTGAAATTTAAAAAAAAAAAGAAAAATAAAGATAAAAATCTAAAGCATACCTTACGGATGCAATCTATCTTAGATAGTAAAATGCATTAAAAAAGTTATTATACACTAGATGTGGTTTTTTATTTAGCTAAAGATTTATAAGATTATTTCTTTTTAAAAGAAAAGTGAAGAAATTAGAAGGAAAAAAAAAAAACCAAAACCCTACAATTTGCTACCAACAATATTAGTTTCAAAAGGATCTTTAAAAGTCCTTCCTTTTTTTCTAACTCCTTTTCTTTTTTCCCCCAATACTCTACATCCCTCTCTCTCTTTATTTTCTTCAATCTCTTGCTTCATCCGTCTCACTCCCTCCTTTTTTTTCTTCATTTTCACTTCTTTTTTACTGAATTTTCCCTAAATCTCTTTGCTTACTGCTATTATAAAAAGGTTTGTTTTTAACATCTCTCTCTTATTCTAGATTTTTAACTTATTTTCATTTCTTTTAACTTACCAATTATTCTTTAGTAAAATTTGTTTATCGAAATTCAAAGAGTTGACGAGCTATATATCATACTTTCTATGACAAATTGTTGTCAGGATTATCAAGTTTATTTTCATATCTCTCTCCTTCTCTCTATATCTATTAGAAGATTCTTATAAAACTCTTGGTTTCTTTTGCTATTTGATTAATTGGAATCCACTGTCCCTAATTTGCTATTGAATTGTGATTTCTTTTGTTGTTATTATGATTTGTCTTATTGGATTTAATTATTTTGATTTGCTATCGAATTGTTAAAATCATCGTTGGTTTGATTAGGACTTTTAATATTTTAAGAAGGGGTTGTAGATAGTTAATAAATTGGTAAAGTTTGACTATTGGGTTTTAGTGTCAATTCATTATTGATTATAGTTAAGACAGCAACCTAATTGAAATATGAAAATTAAAGCCTAAATTTGATAGTATTCTATCACATTATCCATTATTGAGTAATCATTCTACAGGTATAGTTTTCTATGAGCACTAAAATTAATTGATCTAGTATATAAAGTATAATTTTTTTTTATTCTAGGAAATTCAAATGTTAAAATGTTAATATCTTATTACATTGTTCCATTGAATGAATTGGGGGAAAAAAAGTTTCTTGTGATATTAAATTAATTGGTTTGAATTTTTTGTTAACTAAGATGATAGAGAGTTTGAGTTTGAAACAAGTTAAGGAGAGCAATGGTAAGGAAAAACTAATGGAAGTTGATGCAAGCTCGAGCTAGTAATGACAAAATACTACAATCTTTGTTGCTAAACATTTGGCATATTATATTTTTTTCATTATTGCTTAAAGAGACATTATGAAAATGTGAATGATATCTTTTTACGAAAGAGCAGATGCTAACAATATTTGATTTCAAATTTAAACGATAAAACTAGAGTTTAGGAAAAACAATGTTATCTATGTAGTACGCGTGAAAACATAAAGAAAGAAAATAGAAAAGTAGGCTTTTTTCTTAAATAAATCCAACTCATAATTTTTTAAACAAATGCCTAATTAATTTATAAAAAGTACTTTGGTTCCTTTTTAAAAATAAAAGCGAAATTTAAAATTATTTGAATTACAAAGGCTTTAAATGAATAAGTAGCATCATGAAACTTTATAAATGGAGGATTGAAAGAAACTAAAGAGAAAAACATAATGAACCATAAACCTGCTAAGAGATTCGATAATAAAATTTGGAAAAGATGTAAGTTTTGCCTTTTATGTGATTGACCATGGGAAGATATATGATTTCAAGTATTAAAAAATGCCTCTCATGATTTTCTTTGCTAGGTATCAACTACACTATATAAACCATATGTATCTTTCAAATCTCATTAGAGAAAGACTTCTTGGTTACAAACTAATTTAATGTTGGTGTAAGACTCATGTACTATAGTTTTCCAAAGCTTATACTCCTTAAAGTTGTAAGAAGTACAATAGCTTTTAGGATGCTTTTGTTCCTTAGGTTGCTATTGGAACATTAATAAAGGTATAGAAGTACGTTAGTTAATAAAAATCAATAAATCAATAACAAGTACAATTTAGAATCTAAATAATTATAAAAGGAACTACTATCCTTTTGATTTAAAAACTTGATGGAGATTACCAGTTTTTTATTCCCTTTTTTCACACCCTTTCTTTTTCTTATAAAATAATTTTAGTTGAAAAATAGTCACAACATGGTAATGATGGTTAAATTCTCGATATGTTTTGCTTGTTACAACTACTATGAGTGATATTTTAGTTGTTATAATTCTACAAGAGTTATCTCACTTACCTCATCTTAGTGTTATAGCCAAGTTTTTCTTCTATTCTAAATAAAAAATTTCTAGAAAGCAACTAATAAAATTCACATAATTTAACTATTAGAATATAAAGAGTGGGAAAATGTTATCTTTCCCATATGTGATGTAGACAACACTATAATAAAGATATAAATCAATTTGATGGAAAAATTACGAGGACATTTCAATTAAGAGATTTTACAATAGTTGCTATATTTTTTTCTTCCTAGTTCAATGATTCATTACATGTAAATTTAGTAACTTTTTGAATTATAAATATCTTGGTTGAAGTTGCAAATTTTGTAACTTTATACATAAGCATTAATTTTTTTTTTTTAAGTGATCATGCAGGTTTGTTTAATTTTCTTATTGTATCTTCATTATTAGGTTTTTACTATTATATACTTTGATCTAATGGTGTTAGTTATCTAATATACTACCCTGTTATATAGAGTATTAGTATTGGTCCAATAGAAATAAAATACTTAAATTTCTTTTTCTTCCTTTAATTAGGAGAAAATTTTCATTCAACATCTAAAAATAGAACTATACGTGTACAATTATGGGTATGTAAACTACTATGGCTTCAATGAATTGGTATAAGGCTTCTAATTTTTACAAGAGGTTTGTTTATTTTTATTATCTCTAGTTAAAGATTTAGTTTTCATTGATAATTTTTTTCTTTATATCATTTATATTTATTTGTATATTGCGATTTTTTTAGGAATTATGGTACATTAAGTTAATCAAGTTGCAATTTCCATTACAAGTTCTAATTATATGGTAGTGTTTATATGTACTGTTATTTCTTTATAGGAATTATGACACATGTAGTTAATCAATTTTCAATTTTTGTTGCATGTTCTATGTATACAATTGTGATTGCATTTAAGAACTATTTATATAGATGATGCTATATGTTTGATTTTGTTTTTCTTTTCCTATGTTGTCGTGATTGTATAATAGTTAAAATGGTTTATTTTGAGATTTAAAGTGCTTTAGATGTCTTCAACATAATTTTATATAATTGATTAAATAAAAAAATTCTACATTTGGGTTAGGAGTTATTTTTTCCCTTTCATATGAGTAAAGTGTATAGAACAAGATAAAATAATAATTTGAAGTTAACCTTATTATATGACCAAAAATAAAAAATCCAAAAGCTCTTATTTTTGCTATTTCAATTGGACTATGTATTATTTAATTAACTTATCTACCTTTTTAAATTATATATTACTCTTTTTAATAGATTTTGCTAATATATATTTATAATCTTTTGTAGTAGTTAGATAAGAGTAAAAAACTTATGAAGAGTTCATTTGAAGACAAATGATCGTAGATCAATAAAAATAATGTTAATGAATAGAAATGATAATAACTTTTCTATGTGATTGCCTTTAATGAAATATTTTTTACACATAGTTTATATTCATTGTAAATTCTCCTTATCTCATTTTATATGTTCATGAACATCATTTTTATTGAAATTATTATACTATGTTATACATTTTTTTTGTTAAATTTGTTAACAAAGACATATATTGTGACATTACTATAATCCTATTACCCATTATCTGGAATTATTTACAGATTATTTAGTTGTTTCTAATGAAAATAATTTTTTTCTTCATTAGATAAGTGTAATAACATTAATTTCTATATTCATTTGAAAAAAATTTGCAATAAAATTTTAGTTTAAATTATTTATTGAATATAAATATTTATTACTATATGCGGAAAGAAAAATGCTAAATCAAAATAATTAAGTGTTACATTTAATATTCGAAGATATTGCTAAATAGAAAATAATATCACTTTTATATTTATAAAATCGTCGCATTTACTTCAAAATCCTGTTACCTTGTGAAGAAAATTTGTTGCATTTATATTCAAATATGTATTATATTCAATGAATTAAGAACACCAATTTTCATTGCATAAAGCCTTTTAACCATTCTCTAATAGCTTATACAAGAGGGACTTACAACAACGATCTATTTTTTGTTGCCTTAGTATATATGCGACAAAATTATGGCTAAGCAACAAATTTTGTTGTTACTTTAGAGTTTTTTTTTTTTTTTTTAACGTAGTGGATTGAGGATTCTTTTAGTTGCTTTACTGCTGTAACTAACGAATTGTCATCTCTTTGAAAGAAAATAAATGATGCGGATCTTGTTATTAAAATGCTTTGGATCCTTTTTAAGGCTTAGAATGCAAAGAAGACAGCTATTAAGAAAGCATATGATATGACAAAGCTCAGTCTAAGTTGTTAGCTTATGAAACTGATTTCCTCAAAGCAGAAAGTATGTTAAAAGATCTAAAGAAAAAAACAATAACCTTCAAAGCTAAGGAAGTAGAAAATGACTCAGAAAGTAAAGAGTCATCTGATGAGGAAAAAGATGTTAAACTACTAGCAAGATAATTGAATCGATTTTTTAAAAGCAAAGGGAAGAAATCATTTTCTAAAAAGTTTACATCTAACAAAAGTTAAAGTGATGTAGGAAAGAGATTTAAAGAAAAGGGAGAAAAGATGACAAAAGAACAGAACTCTCGATAAACAAAAGGTTACATAGCAGTTAGAAGTAATGTGTTATGAATGCAAAAAACCAATGCACATCAAGTATGAGTGTTTAGTGCACATCAAGAAAATGGACAAATACAAGAAAAAGTTCAAATTGTTGATGGTAACATGGAGTGACTTGAATGGGTTAGCAACTAAGGTAAAAAATACTAATGATGAGATTGAGGAAGCAAACATATGTCTAATGGCATTTTTTGAGATAAGCTCCGACTCTGATAGCTACTTATATGATGAAATTCCTAAATATATGTGTTGAGATAAGTAACTTATTAAAAAAACTTTCAAAAACTAACGAGAAGAATATAAAAGTTGACAATGAAAACAAATTTCTAAAGTAAGAAAAAGTAGCTCTTATGCAAACAAATAAAATTTTAGCAAATGAAAACAATGTTTTGAAAAACGATAATGAAGGTTTACATGTTGAAAGAGAAGCTTTGATAAATGAAAATCAAATTTTGAAAGAAGAAATAAAAAAGTTTAACAATTCCATTCATGATTTATCGGATTCTATTCAAAATACCTTTAAAAAATTTAATGAGAGTGATAAGAAACTTCAAATTCTTATTTCTTATCAATGTGTTAGTCAATCCGAATTTGGATTGGGATTTGAAAGTGGTGAATCATCTAACACTAATAAGAAAATCGTATTTATTAAGTCTAAATAAGTGGTCAGTATGGAAATTGTGGAGAGAAATGAAAAAGGTAAAGTTGTACAACAACTTAGAAAGTCTGTTAAAAATTATTCAGAACATAACATAAAGTATCCTATTAGAGGATACTATAGAACCTCGAGCGGAAAGTATATTAGAATGTATCCATATCAAAACTAGAGCAGAATAGTAAGTAACATGTATGATTATTCCTCTCCTTATGCATGTTCTTTTGTAATAAGTTGGGCCATATTGAAAAATACTACTTTTACAAAAATTCTAAGCTCAGTAGTGATCAAGCTAAAAATCAACATACGAGCTTAAACTTTAGGACACTTAAGCTAAAATGGGTGTTTAAGAAAGTATGATATGTTTTTCAACGGTTGTAGGTCCATCAAATAGAACATAATTGGAGATAACAAATAGAAGCCTCATTAGAAGTAAAAAGTATGAGATTGATGATATAAAATGATTTGATAGTATTGTTCTATTCCCTCTTATATTTTATTTTCTCTCCATATTATATATATACTATTACTTTATCATTTATTATCAATAGGTATCATCTGAAGAGGGAGTAATTTTTCAAAAAGATGATTATAAAGGTAGAGAAAAATAGAGATATTCAAATTCATTTTATCATTTCATAATGGTTTATTATACTAAGGGGAGATGTTTTATCAAATAGTTGACACTATTTATCGGTTATCCTTTTACCAAAAAAGGGGAGAAAATACTATTAGAAGTTGATAACAAAAAGGGGAGTAATGAGGAAAATAAAAACTTTATCCTCTTTAAAAGGAAGTTATTTATAATTTGAAAAAAAATTGATTAAAATATGAGAAGCTTGGATAAAAGAAGAAATTGATTAAAAAATGATGAAAAGCTATTATTACATTTAGTAAAATGTGATTTTGATATGTCGATACTTCATTTTCTGAATATGATAAATGTTTTTGTTTTAAATGGTGTTTTGTTATCATCAAGAATGTGGAGAATTTTGAGTTCTCCCTTAATAAATTTCGATATTAACAAAAAGGTTTAAAATAAATTGTGAGCTATGTAATTTCATATAGTTGTTCAAGTGAGTAAATTAGAACGTAAGTGAAACTAACTTAAATAACCTAAAATTTATGAGTAGATTTGAAATATTTGTTGAAGACACCTCATAAACTCAAAATTCAAAAATATAATAAAAATAATAATATAACTAAATAGTGTAATTTAACTATATATACATATTATTTATCATAAATGTGTCGATTAGATTTTGTTAATTCATAAATTTTTAAAGATAAATTATACATGTAATAAATATTATGTGACCCAAAGTAACATATGGAATATATATATATATACACACACACATTGTGTGTAACTTTTATACAATAATACAAACCCGTAATTAACTAAAACACCTGAATAATTGCGTTTTAGGCTAAATTAAGCTAAATAAATTCATTAAATTAGTAAAAAATGATAAAAAAAAAATACCTAAGGTAGTTGGATTGGGTAGAATTAGGAGATAGGTTTTAAGGAATTGTATCAAATGATCATGCAATTTAAGTATAGATTTAGGGGGTATAATGCATGAGGAGAGAGCAAAAAATTCATTCTTCATCAATTAAGCTTTAAAAAAATAAAAAACTTCCCTATGGAAAATTATACGGACAAATTAGATTCCAAGAAGATTTTGAGTGAGTTAAATTAATCAAAGAAGAAAAATTAAGGAAAATTTTGAAAATTAATGAGCAATTTGCACACCTACAGGGTTCGTGAACATAAGGGTTTTTGGGAAGCAGCCACCACCCCCAGGTGACAAGGGAGGCTATGCCTAAGCATGTCGACAAGAAGGTAGCCACCACTAGTGGTTAGAGCTCCACTTGCTAGAGAGGGACAATTTTAATCTGATTTTCAAATGTTTGTAAAAAATACTAAAATAGTCTAGAAAATTCCACAAAAATTTATTTTTACATATTTTTATGTATAGAATTTAGAAAAATATATATATTGCTTTTTAAAAATTTAATATTTGTAATATACATGCTTAAGAAATCAACAAAATTGAGCCCTTTTTGATGTTAAAATAAATAAGTGTATTGACATAGTTTTGATCCTGAATTTTTTTTTAGACTTTCTTATGTTTATACAAAAATGCTAAACAGAGATTTTAAAAAAAAAATTATTTTTTCTATAATTTTTATAAATTTTTAGCCCTAAATTATGATTAAAATAGGTATTTTTAAGAAAAATAAATGTGTTTCTTTTAACGACCTTACTTGGATTATAAGTTTTACTGGTCATTGAAGTATTTTATGGTGTTTGGGTGCTATTGAAAGAAGTTTTATTGAAAAGAGTTGACAAAATCAAGTATATGCTACTTATATGACCCTTTTGGTGATTTGGGAATTGGAGAAATTAGTGAATTACGATGTGATATATTAGGAAAAATAGATATAATGAAGTTGAGAAGTATGGAATGGAGTGTCATTCTAGTTAATTTCGATTGTAGTTAGAAATAAATGGACTAATGAAGTGATTATAAGGAAATTAGGTGAAGGCAAATGATAACTCAAAGGATTTTGGAAATGAGTTTTGAGCTAGATTGATGTTTAAAGAGTAGGTCAGAAGCAAAAATGATGAATAAATGGAAAAATAAGGGAGGTCAAGAATTAGTTAAAGGATGATTTTATTAAAAACTCCATAGATATCAAAGTTAGAGAGTATCTTAGAGAAAGTTAAGGGGCACATATTCTATTCAATATTCACTTAGAAGCTAAATTAGGGGCAAGATTGTGAGTTAAGTGCAAAATAAGGGAATCTCATAAGCTAAATCAGAAGGAGTATTCTTAAGAATTTTGAAGTTGTTGGTCTCAAACAATATCTGTTAAGAAATTTTAATGTTAGTGAAGACAATAACTTAGTCAAAAAAGGTAACTCAGAAGAATATTTGGGGTAATTCGTAGGGAATCTTAGGTAGTTATCAAACTCAAAGGATGATTAAGAGGATAATCTTATTAAAACCTTAATTATGATATGGCTCAAGGGATAACTTAGAAGTTTCTAGTTTAAGAACTTCAAGGATGATCTAGCTCAGAGGTTATTTGTTGAACAATCTTATGTATTTACCAACCTTAGAGACTAACTTAGAGATTGAATTAGTTGTGAACCTCAATACCCGTGTGGTGTAGGGGGGAAGCTTAGAGGCTTTTCTAGTTGAATATGCCGAAGATGAAATGACTCAAGATGTGGCTCCATGGGTAATAAAGGTAACATATACTTATAGCACCATATTAAACTTTCAATACTTAACGCATAAGACAATAAACTAATAACCAAATAACTTCATACTCATGTATATATATATATATATATATATACATATATATATGTATATTACATTGATAATATTTCACGTAAAACAAAGTATTAGATTGGTATAACTATCGAAGGATCAATAACAAAGATAGGTTAGCAAGCGTAGTAACAAGTGAATGAGTTCTAGGTAATTAGGATCAATACTTCACCATACTTTGGAATATTGCTAAAGAATACTTAAGGACTTTATTAGGTGTCTTATTTATGATTATAAGTTATTAGTCTATGTGTATGTGATAAATGTGTTTGAATATTGTACTGTTATTATGGAGTGCTGAATTATATGTGTTGATTGTTTTATGGTATTACTTGCTTTGGATTGTATGAAATTGCTTGATCATACTCAAAAGTAATCTAATACAAACTTGACCCAACTACTAACCTGACTTACATCATAAGGACCCAACTCACTATAAGAAACGATTAAGATTCTTTGGCCAAACAAGGACCCTTCAATGAGGATAGTAGAAATGGTTCTTTCCTAACCCTTAGTTGAATTAATTAACAAGAGAGAAGGTCAAGGCAAAGTTAGGGATCATGGCTCAAAATGAAGTCTCAGGCAAAGTGTGTTTCTCCATTACATAAGCCTCGGTTTGGTTTTGATTTGTGAAGTGTACGGCATAAAACTCTTCAAAACTCGGATTAGAGCGAACACAATTTCTCTAATCTCACGACGATCGATCAATGATGTGCGATAGTATTTGTTTGAACATGCATTACATCTAATTAACTATGCTTGAAAACCTTAATTGCTCAATGATTGATATGTGATATTGTCTTTATCCCACATATTGACTAAGTTATCGCTCACTCCTCTAGAACTGTTTTGCAGATTTCCAATAGAATAACCGGTATTATACTAAGTTTTAGAAGACTAGAGAACGGGATCGAAGAGTGAGATTTAAGACTAGTAGATTGTTTTCTTAATCATTTAATAGATTTACTAACTTGTACAAAAACTAATAGGGTCTTTATTAGAGATCCTCTAGTTTTCAATTATGGATACTGTTATTATGCTCCATTAACCTACAATCTTTTAAAAACCCTTTATTAATTACTCTATTTTCTCAGATCAATTTGCTTTTAGAACTTTTTATTAAAATTGGAATTTTATACTCTAAATGATTTGTAAAGCTAAATTTTCTTGATTATTTAAGCCATAAGTTATTTTTCTAAAGCTAGTTTAGAAAATTATGTCACCAGTTGATGTCTCTTGAACTTAGAATTGGATGGCTCAAAGTAGGGAAGTAGTAAATGCCTTATGTAAGTTATACCTAAGTTAGCGGCTAAGTGACTAACTCCTAACTTAGATTAGTTTATGTGGTAAGACTGTTACAACTTTTTGGTTTAGGGCATGACATCAATTTAACAAATATATTAAGTATGCAAGATGATTTAAAGTGGAATCATATTGAGGAAGAAAATGAAGTCTGTAAACTGCTTAGTTAGAATTATGTTAGAATATATGTAAAAAAGTATATTAGCAAAAGAATAGAACCATGTTGACAAAATTTAGAATCATGATCAGAAAGTTATTTTAAGCCTATCTTTGAATAATTTAGATTAACTAAGTTGTACAAGTTTTTTTATTATAGACCTACCTCTACTCTTATTGAGTATATTAGGGAGATATACTCAATTCTATTCTACTAAGTTGGTTTAAGTTAGTAGGGATTTAAAGGTGGATTTATATTTATTCTTTGAATGTTCAAGAATCATATTTAAGGAGATGATTTTAACAATTAAGTGCAAAGTTCATTTTGGAAGATCATTAAACTAATAAGGATTCAAAGTTTCTTGAAATACTAAGCAAGGCTATTCATTTTTTAAATGAATTAGTAATTATGGTAGGAAGATTAAAATTCGAGAAAAGTAAACTTACTGGTATAATGCTTAAGTTTTTCTTTTTAATTAGGTTTGGGTCAAGTAAGGTATACTAGGAAGTTCAAATCCTATGTTAGATAAGGATCTTTGTGTTTTGAATTTAAAACGATCAAAGTAGTAATTTTTAAGATAAGGCCCAATAATTTTAGATTCTATTTATAGCATAATGGATAAGGATGAATCATACTTTAAATCTGATATGATTCAGCTCCAAGTCAATTTATGTAAACTTTAAGGAGATATTTTTTTCAACAATTCAAATTTTAAACATATATGTGAATGGTCTTTTATCTTAAAGGGTATTGAAGCTAAGATATGGTTCAACAAGATACAATCAAATTTATTCCAGTTTATCCAAATTACAAGATATTTGGTTTTCAAATTTTTGAAACTTAACATACTCTTGAAGCTCTTGGATCAAATTTAACAAGTTATAATAGTCAAAATAAATTAAGTCTTGCATGGATGACATCAAGACATTACAATAGTGCTTCATATTTTTGAATGATTAAAAAAAAAAAAAAACCCTATTCTCTTAGGATCTTTATTCAATCAAAAGAAAAGATACGCTTGAAGAGGATTTTTCTCTAGAAAGCATGGTACTAATTGTTTCTATGTATTACTCTAAGGAACAATACAATATAAGTCAAGTTGCAAAAGAAATAAGAAACAATAAAGAACATAACATAATACTTTGCGATTTCTCGTGCACAAGTATAGACTATCAGAAATTGTATCAAAAACTATGCTAAATAGAATTTTTACTTAATTGTTTGTGTATTTGTTTTAATGTTTTAAAGAGATTCTTTTATTGTATTTTCTCATTCTCTTGTAATATTTATTGGGAAGTTGTAATTAAGTAAGCATAAGGTTAGGGAGTTCTCTATAGGCTAGTGTTTAGCTTAAGGAGAAGTTAGTGAGATAAGGTAGAGAGTGCTTGTTTTCCTTGTATATTGAAGTATTAAACTAGTGGAACTACATTAGTAAGGAAGATTAGGTCCCTAACAGTGGAGCCAGAAGAATACAGTAGGCATAAGACTGAAGCTCTTCAATCTCCACCACATTTATTTTTATTATTATTTATTACATCTAAGTGTTAAACTCTTAAACTACCACTATACGTTATAATTAAGTATTAGGAGTGGTTTTCATTTTTAATTGAAAATGATTTAAATTTTGCTAAAGATATCAATTTAACCCCACCTCCTAACATATCTTACAAGGGACTTACAAAAAGTGAAATAAATAAATAATTTCTTCATGTTAACTTTTGTAAAAATATTATAAACAATAAAAAAATATCAATTAAAAATAATATATTGAAAAAAAAATATGTTTGGTTCTTGAAATTTTATTTATATGTATGGTTTTTGCAAACAATATACTAACTTTGAGAATTTTTATATCACTAAAAATACTATGTCATTTGTTATTATTATCATCATCATTTATTAAAACAAAAAAAAAAGAAAGATAGTAAGAATAAAAACAACCACAATAATAAATAAATAGGAAATAATGGTAAAAACGAGAATGTGCTCGTGAAATTGATTTCTTATTAATTTCTTTTAACTTTAGTCTAGCCTCATATCTCAATTATTACTTGGCTTATATTAAATGAAAATATCCTTTATTAATCCTTTTTCGACTCTAACTTGATAAAATCAATTTCATGTCAACTGATAATCTGCTTCCTACGAACCAATTTAAATCAATATCATGCTAATGCTTTTGTCATATAATGTTAAAAATAATCAAAATCGTAATTGATTTGGTTGGTAGGTAGCAATTTTCAATTTATTATTATTATTATTATTATTATTATTATCATTATTATCATTACTACTGCTACTGCTACTGTTGATAAATAATGGTAATAATGATATTATGCATGTAAAATTTTATTTGGCGATAAAAAAGCTTCCAAAAGTTAGATATTGTCTACAAAAGTGACATTAATTAAAAAATGGAGATTTACATCTATTCTTTCTTTTTAAAAAAATATATTGTAATTATTCATTTTTATTTATTGATTTTTTATAACTTTTTCTTACAAAGGCTATAATAAAGAATACCTATTTGTTTCATTTAAAAATTTTGAAGTATCAAATAAAAATAAATAAATAAATTAAGCATTAAAATGAAAATAAAATGAAAGTTGATATATTTATATTATTATGTTATTATCTTATGATAACGGCATTTATAACAGATATACTAATTTATCTCATTTAAAACAATAATATACTAAAATGAAATTATGAAAGTTCATATACTTCTACCCACTATATCCTCTTTTCTTATTATTTGTTTTTATCAAAAAGAAAACACAAATGTGATCAAAGAGATGCTTTGCCGATGTTATGTCAGGTCACATGACTATTCTCGAAGAACATCCACTTAGCCATTACTAGAGCATCCTCAGCACGGGGAGCTTCTTGCATTTCGTAATGCTAGGCGAGTTACTTGCCCATTGTATGTCATTGTTTAACCAAGCAAAGTTACTTGTAGAGTAACACAAACAACAACATTTTCTTTTCTTCTATTTTATATTTTTATAATTTTGATTGGTTAAAAGTATATTATTGGGATCCACAAAAAATTTATAAAAATGTTAAGAAGCTTTTTGAAGAAATTTATGAATAAAGTGGTGAGTTTCTTTAAAAGATAAGTTTCTTAATATGTTTACGTGATATGTAGGGATTCGAAACAAGTTGTTAAGGGATGGAAATGATCTTAAGAAATTGTATATTAGAAGATGATTTACACATGAAATTCAAATTATCAAAAACAATTTTAAAATCTAATTACCTAAAATTTTCAATTTAATAATAACAAAAATATATTATTTATCAAAAACTATATTTATATAATATTAATAAAACCAAAAATTAAATAGATGTCAGAGTCTAGTAAGAGAGCTTAAAGAACTCTCCTTACTGCGTGGCATGTTGCAATAATTCATGCTCTTGCAGCAAACACTTCACAAGTATTTATTCTCTTGCATCTATCATGGCGATAATTTCATTGCATTACTTAACTTTTATACAGCATATTTGTATGCAATAAGAACCCCTTATAGCAAATTTTAGGGTTTTTAAGCCAATCATTTTCGCCACCATAACTTAAATTTGTTTTACAGTGCAAGTAAGGGACATTTGCATTGGAAAAAGGGTAAGTATTATACTTGACACATATATGGATAATAAAGTTGAATGAACAAAATTCTACTTCACAAGCAAAATAGGAAATAAACAATGTTATATATGATTGCTTGGGATAGCTTAGCGGTATAAGCATTTATTGTCCCAACAACATAAACTAGATTCTTGATTACCTTCTTCTTTAATTATTGTAATAGTAGTTAGTGAAGGAAAAAGGAAAAAAAAAAAAAAAGAAACAAAAAGACAATGTGATTTATGTGAAATGCATTCAACTGAACAGAGATGTCAACTAATCATTACTTTTGATGAATAAGATAATGAATTAGATTGGTATCACCTAAAGAACATTTTTCTCTCGTAGTTCCACGAGAAGATTTGAATGAAAGAATGCGTTTACCGATAAATGTTTGTTTTATTTCCAAATTGTTTTGGTTTGGCTTTCTAGTTATTTCGGTGGTGCATTTGAGAAAATGTTTTTTATTAAATGTATCTTATTCCTTGTTCACAACATACAAGAGGCTTACAAAAGGGTCTCAAAGGGACAATAAATGCAGAAGCCAGCTTTATAAATGTTTATGTATGCCGTTTAGTACTGCTGGAACACTATTCGTCTAGTTTCCAATACGGATAGCTAAGGAATAAAATTGTTATGTTTTAATTATGACTACAACTAGAAATAGGTTAGAATTAGAGGTATGTAAGTGAGCTTACTAACCCGTTTAACTTACCTTTTAAACAGGTATGAGTCAAGATTTTTTTATCTATTTAAAAGTGGGCCAAATGATCCCAATTTATTTAATCTACGAACCAAAATGTGCTAATTTGGATTAACCCATTTAACTAGTTTATGCTTTTGGTCTGTAGACTAATCTGTTTAACCCACTTTTTAAATGGGTTAGGATCGAAGTTTTTTTATCCATTTAAAAAATAAGTCAAATAAACCTTACTCATTTAACCTACATAGCAAAGTATGTCGGGCTAGATTAATCTATTTAATTCACTTATATACCTCTAGTTAGAATTTTGTAATCCAATATTTATTTCTTGTAAATTTTTATTATAGAAAATACTTATTCCATTATTTACTTCACCTGAATAATTATAGTATTAAGTTGAGAAATTTTAGAAAATAACTATAAGCTATTTAATTACAATATCGATGAGGATACAATGGTCATGTTATTCGAATTCTTTATTCTTTCTATGTAGGAAATAAAAAAAAAATCCTTATTTTGTCATATAGCAACTATTCCTAATGGAATAGAAATAAAAGCCCTTAGAAATTAAAGTTTCCTACCCATTTTCAAGTAAACAAGATAATTGAAACTTAATAAGGAATAACCTATTTATTACCTTGAATTTTAGAGAGAGAAAGTTTTGAGAAGAGATGCTCTAGAATATAACTCACATCACTTGATGATTACAATTGAAGGAACTACTCCCATATATACATGAGGCATCTCAAAATTTAAAACTGAGATTAAACGGATATAAATTACAAAGCCTTAAGCTAAAAGTAATCAATACTCAAGCCAATAGATACTGATGGGACTTTTCCAACCATTTAACCTAAAAGTTTTTAATTAATATTGATAAGATATTCACTATCATAGCTTCATAAAATAATACTAAGTCTCTCTCATAATCCATGTAAGACATTACTTTGTACAAGATATCACAATCTGCCCTCCTTAAACAAGCAATGTCCCCATCGTAAGACCTTATTAGAATCTCTAATTACTAATTGTAAAGTGTAAAGGAAAAGGTGGGCCCAGTTCTTCCACCCCTTTTCAGCGTATGATTCAGCTCATTCATGACATCCTCAACATATGAGTTATATTGGAAATATGCCAAGAGTTATACCTCGATGATGTTCCACACTCTTCTTGGACCTCTTTTTATAAACTAGGCTAAAACAATCTCTAAATTATAAAAAAATTTAGATAACTTAACTAAATAATAGAAAATTGAATATAAGAAAAAAAAAATCAACTCAACTCTTATTTTTATTTATAAATAAATCATTTTGGATTAGATCGAAATATTATTTTTGGAATCAGAATAAAGAATAAACAAATTATGGATAAATCCAAGCAAGCTTTCCTCTAATGTAAAACGCCCCCCTTTCGTTGCATTTGTACATCCCATAGCTTTGGCACATCACTTAGCCCCGCTTACAGATTTACTCTAATATCATTTGTAATACTCTAAGCTAAAACGGAGTATATTCACTAATTCCTACCAACCCCTTCTATTATGATACATTAAATTTGGACAAATGGAGTTGCTAGGCCTATAGAAGGACATTAATTCATATGCCTCTTCACGCTCTCTTCTCCTCTCCCAACACCAATTTCATAATGATCTCCACCTTGTCTTCCTTGTAAATATTCTTAATTGAGTCTTTGAATTGCCATAGAGTTTAGTTCCTCACTTATCATATTATTTTCAAGTAGGTCTAAATCTATTAACCTAGCATGTTTTTAAATCCATAGATTTAACCACAATTTCCAATAGTTACTATATAAACAATGATCAAGCCTAATCAATTAGTAATAAATAAACATAAAAGGTTCCCTAATGATGTAACATAATAGCTTTGATACTAATTGTAAGAAAAATCTTAACTTAAAAAGCTTTGTGGTGAAATTTAGATCACCTATGGGATCATCATATCAGATTAACAAGGAAGGCATAATGCTAAGAAAATATACCTAAATGCATTGAGAAAGTAATTCTCCAAAGATTTCTTAATGATGTAACACGATAGCTCTACTACCAATTGTAAGGAAAACTTTAATTTATAAACCATAGTGATGAAATCTAAATCACTCATGGTATCATCATGTCAAATTAGTAAGGAAGATAAAGAGCTAAGGAGAGATACCTAACTCTATTGAGAAACCAATTCTCAAAAGATTTGATTTCCAACCTATACCATCAATTGTTCTTATCATTCTCACTAATGATTGGATGGGGTAAAGGAAAGGCATATAAAACCCTTACTACTTAGGTTGGGGACTTACCTTACTTATAGCATTTATTATTTTATATTATTATGACATCATAATAAATGAAATTAAATACTTACGTTTCAACATGTTAAAGCCCATACCAAACATTTTATAGAGATAAAGTTGTGTGGAACAATTAACTAGAAGATCACTTTTATTTGATGGATTTAACTCCTTAAGTGATACCTCATGGTAAAGTGAAGTTCCCTGTGGATTGTGGGAAGGATTGATATTAGTTTATAAAATTATGATGGTTAATAACTTATTAACATAAGGTTGCAATTTTTAAACCAAGTTATTGAAATGGGCTCATTAGAGTTTGCGAGCTTGGTTATTTACTACATTTAAGTTAGGCATTACAAATGGTATCAAAACCAACTCCTACTAATAGATAGACGATTTGGATCTATTTCTAGTTTAAAGAAAAGGTTCGAAGAGGTGAGAAGTGTCATTAAGGTAATGAATCCTAGTATGTTTCTAGGATGACCTATAAGTAGTTTGTGGCCTAAATTGTACACCAAAACAGGGAAAGTACTGAGCTCAATTATTATGTCTCGCAATGAGAATGTTGCATGTTTAAAGAGGCAAGATTATGATACCACATGATTAATTAAAGTCTCACATAAGATTGTAGGAGGGATTAGTATTAGTTTATAAGTCCATAGTACTGAATATCTTATCAATACAAGATTGTAACTTTTAAGTCAAGTGATTAAATAGGTCTATTAGTGTTTGTTGGCTTTGTTATTCATTGCTTTTGACTTAAAGCATTACATCTTGACTTAAATAGATAGTCAATAATATTTAATTAATAGATGAAGTGACTTACAAAACTATAACACATTTAACCATGCAAATTATTATCATCATAATCATTGATTATTTGGAAAGTTTGAATTTAGATCACATCATCAAAAAATTTGGTTAAACTTATCGCAATATGTATATATACAATACAATACGTACGTAACTTACATTCTCATAATTACACACACAATACATATATATATATTTATTAATGCCCCATATCATGAAAATGGATTTGAACAATAGCCCCACCCATGTTCATATTGGGATCGGATTAATGTATAAAGATTGTATGACATCTTTAAACATGATATGAGAATTGGTGTAGTGATCTTCACCCTGATACATAAATTCAGCAACACGTGCAAGATTGACAACTTGCTTGAGAATACATTTAGGATAGACATTTGGTCGAAGACATTCTTCATTGATGTCCTTCCATGCATTGGAAAGTTGTTCGAAAAGTGCTAATTCAGCTTCTTCTTCACTTACATCGTGTTCTTTCATGTAACATTCTACGGCTGATGGTATGTGTCCTCTTTTTTGTTCAAACTGTAATGAGGTGACAAATAATAACTTTCTTTTATTCTATACCATAAGTCTTTATGTACCATGCATAGAAATATTGTCTTAGTTTAGATGCACCTCTCTAATAAAAAAAGTGTGTTTTAGTTGGATGCTAATAGAGATTAACTTTAATTTTTATGGGAAGTGTATAGCTTAATTTACATGGATAAGAAACATAACATTGGTATAGTACAAGTGATAGAGTGTTTATGAGTATTCATTATATACATAATAGAAAAATAACATGTGAGTATGTATATGGGTGGTTGCATTTTTTTTTTTCTTTTCTTTTTTTATTTGTAGGAAGGAGGTATAGGAGCCAAATTTTTTAGTTAGGTGGGTATTTGTGTGTATGTGTCTATGTTTTAAGGTTCTATTCCCCTCCCTCAACACCCCATCCTCCCACCCGGAACCCAAAGTAGCAAGCTCTAACATGAAACTCTACAATTTGGTTCATTAGCATAAAAAGATCACGTCCAATGGGCTAAGGAATTCAACTAAAAAAAAAAAAAAGGACTAAAGAATAGTTGTGATTTCCTATGACAGTAGAAATTATGATATCAAAATTACATATTATGCAGTTCAATATTCCCTTTTAATTTGTAATGTTGCAAAATCTTTTGAATTGTTCAAATTTATCCCCTAGCAACACATTGGCAAATATATCTGAGTTTCTCCTTCATTTTGATAAGTCCATGTTCAATTTCTTCTTGTCATACCAAATTACTTATTTAGTGATGAAGCAACTCAAAATGTTTTGCTTAAATATGCTATTGTGTTACGTAATAGCTAATATATTACCACAATGTATAAATATGTGGGTATTTTTGGTGTTAATATATATCTAAAGAAAAATTCTCATTGGCTGAACTACTTCACATGCTGCATTCACCCGGTAATTCACTCTACTTCAAATGATGATATGGTATTGTCTTTTTCTTTATCACTAAATGTTATAAAAGCGAGAAATGGGAAACAAAGTTACTGTCTATGGCTAGATTGGATCAAGAAACCAAAATAAATCAGCTAATGCTTGCTACCTGTAAATGGCTAAGTAAAATTATAAAGTGAAACTTGATTATTGGATGGTTGATTATATAAAGTATAATATTGCATAAATGTGTCACATATACATCATTGATGGACACATTAAGATTACAATTAAATGCTGGCTAAGATTTATGTTTACTTCTTATGGGACTTCACATTACAAGAGATGACCTTTAACTAGAAGAGTATGGACTAGATTATGAAGACACGATATGCCAAACAAAAAAGGTATTGAGTGAGGTAAAGACCTAAACTTTGGGAAGGCACTAATAGATTGCCCGCAATGAAATTTCAACTTCAATTTAAACCCTCTTGCAAACATTGAAACCTTTTATGAATTCTGATGTTTGAATTAACTCAATGAGTTGATCCTCTCAATATGTGATAATAGTAGACGTTATTATTTTATAAGCTTGGTGATTTAGAATCATTGTGCAAATGAGCCTTTCATGACCTCGTTAGTTTGTATGGTGAGATAAACATTACCGAAGTATCGAGGCATGTCACTTTATATAATTTTTCTTTCTTGTTAATCCTATTGTATTCAAGTATTAATCCATTTACATTATGAACTATAGATAAGGGGTATTCTTTGATGCACGTGACATAAATTTTCTCTTCGAAAGAAGATGATGAAACTTTTCCTTTGTATTTGAGTGCAATTTTTCCTCCAAATATGATAAAACATCTAATGAAAAACGAGATTTATACTAAGAAGTGGTTCTTTTATGATATACCTTATGAGTAGAAATGTCGTCACAAAACCGAAGTACTATTTCGGATGCCTTGATTATCTTAGGGCCACTTGATGACCACTCCAAAACATCTTTTGTAACATCTTTCATTCCAACAAAAGCTGTTGTTGCCAACATATTATATGCAGCAGTGACTAATGCTATGGACATGTACTCCTTGAAGGATGGCATTCGTTGCTGTTGAAGCAATTTTGCTTCTTCCATATAGCCTTTTACAATCAGATGTTTCATCTACAACAACCAATTATAATTACATATAATACTAAGAAATTGATTTTGAATAAAAGGATAGAATGTCTTACGCTTTCTTTTGCATAGTTGAGGTGGAGCAACTTTCCTTGTTCAAAGAAGATCCTTCCATATTTATCGTAAAGACCATAAAGCGCCTTGTAAAGTACTTGCAAATAATTTGGCAACTTATCACACACTCTTTTCTCCCATCTATATACAAATTTGCAATAATATTCAAATTGTAGTATCCAAAAAATGCATGAACTTTAGTCATAGGATTTTTCAATTGTCAAAATTCTAAGAACGAACTCAATTACAAAGTAAAGCAAAAGTTATAAAAATCTACCTTCGCACCGCATTTGTAAAGAGCTCGAGTTCATCTATAGTGCCATAGGCATCATAGGCATCATCAACGAGAGAAGTTAATGCAAGCACTTCTGAAAGCATCTTCCTTCCAAAGCTATATTGTGGCTCAAAGTAAGTTCCTGCTGCCCAAAAGTAGCATTCCACTATTCTATCTCTTGCAAAAGGAAGTTTTGTCTTGAAGTCCGATTCTTTCCACCATCTAATCGCACATTTTGTCATTTAGTAAAAAGATTGTATAAATATATATTTCCATATCTGATTAATTAATTTTTCTTAAAAAAAAAATAAAACTGTATAACCACCTTATGTAAAAATGTATAAACTTACTGTAACTAGTTTCGTCTTATATTTCGTTGTTTAAACCTCTTTTTATTCATGGGATGAAAATTTATTATTAATGTCTAAAACCCATACGACATACCTTGAAATTTCACCAAGTTCCTTCTGGTGTTGTTTCTGCAGCAAGTTGAAATCTAGTTTTGCCAAGGTCAATAGTTTGTCATTACGTGAAGGATCTTCTTGATAGATTTGTATGTACCACCTAGCCTCTACCCTTAGCAATGCCTTGTGGATTGTTTGCTTCAACGCACGTGCAACTTGGGCATTAAGTGAAGGAGCAATTGTCGAACTTTTCTCTAATATTGCTTTTAAATGTGTTGAAGCGAAGGCAAGTGCATCTTCTAAAATTTCCTCTCCATGTATCACTATATGGCTTGCTTCATACAAACTTAGAAGTCCTTGCACATCATTAACAAGTGATTGCCTAAAACTCCCATTCTCATCCAGAAACTTGTTAAATATGTCTGAGCAAAATATTGACAAAGGTAAACGTATTAGATTGAAAACTATCATGTATTAGACATGATTTATGTAAAGTAAGATTTCATCGAGAGTTGGTGAAATCATTATTGGTTGTTACTTTACACGCTTAAAATAAAAGAATGTATTTTCTAAAAAAAATTGATTATATTTTTGCATATCAAATTTTTATTAATATTTATACCATATTCTAAAAAAGATTTAATGATACTAGTATATCACGTATATTAATGAGTATCGTGTAACTACTAATAAAAATCTAACATGTAATAATAAAGAAATGTATTTTTTCCTCTCTTTACATGTTGTTTCTCTTATAATTGTTTATGTCTAATTTATAAAAAAAGATTTAATGATATAGTATATCAACGAGTGATATACAAATACTAATAAAAAAGCTATATTCACTAAGCTATGTTATTTTTCTTTTTTTTTTTCTCAATTTGTAAGAAGAACCCAAATTAGGAAAAAATATGTAATAATATTACCCACCACATGTATGTACAAAATGGTTGGGGCTGTAAATGAGCTAAGAAGAATCGTGTTTCTAAAAACTTAAGCTCAACTTATTTAAAAATTATCGAACCTGAACTTGAGCTTGAAATTGAGACTCGAGCTTGGTTTATTTACTAATTGAGTTGAGTCGAGTTGATCTTGAGCCTATTAATGAGCTTAAATATATAAAACTAAGAAATATATAAATAAATACATTAACAAATAGTGAATAAATATTATATTATATATTATATATTATCTTATAATATATTATATAGAATTAGCCTTTAAATTTCAATAATATATAATTTTGTAATATAGATAAAATTTGTAAATTTATTCATAAGTTTAAATAAGCCAATTCGCAAGCCTAAACTGGAGTTCAAGCTTGACTCGTTTAAATAAACAAGTTTCATAACAAGTTTTATTTTAAGTTCGAGTTTGGCTTATTTATTAAACGAGCTTAAAAAACTCACAAGCAACTAGACTCATTTGTAACCTTATAAATGGTAGGTATAGTGAATAAGTATTAATAAAATTTAGACATATGGATTAAACTATGTAAATGGTAGCTCTTCTAAAAACCATCTATTACCATGATTATATGTTTGAATATTGTTAGTACTTACACTCCACCTAAACATACACGGGTATGTAAATAAAGCTTTTTTATTGGGCCCTAAATAACTAATAAGATGATTTGGCATGAGGGTGAAAAACGTGCAACATGAAGGAACTTAATTGGAGAAGAAGAAAACAAGAGAAAGTACTTACCACAGGAAATTCTATAACCATCTTGACGTAACAACCGGAAAAGAAGAGAAACCGTGTGCAAATCATTATCAATATCCGCACCATCGCACACAAAATAGATATTGTGAATTTGTTCCAATGCCTTTCCTGTTTCACTTTCAAATAGGTATTCAATACCTAAACGTTGCAATTGATTGATTATATTTAGTGTTTCCAGAGGTTTATCTGCATCAACAGTTATCATCTTGCTTACTTCTTCTTTCAGTTCATTGAATTTCCTCTTACATTCGATGTCATGCTCATTCTGCACACATGAACAGAAGTATCAAGATAAATGCAAGTAAAAGTTTATTTAGGTATATAAAGATTGTTTTAGTAATTAAGATATTGACTGGATTTGTTTAAGTGATCCAAATAAAATCTTCACGAAAAAAATAAAATAAAATAATTAAGGGCAGTGTTCTTTTAGATAAGTATAGACCTAATGCTTTTGTCTCATCCAAACATCCACCGGCCCAAGTTAGAAAAATATAATTGGAGGTTTATTAGGGCTTATAGTGAAGAAAGGTATGAATTTCAGTACTGTTGAAGCAATTCTGGTCTAATACTAATTCGAGTGAAATGATAAATGTCGTCGTTTGAGAAATGTTACTATGTGATAGTGTAACCATTTCTTCGCTTCTCTAAGTCCGCAAAAAGGGTAAATTTCTTCAAAGAAATTTTTTTTTTTTTTAATTTTTCCTTTTGGTTTCCTCGGCATTCACTACAATGAAAAAAAAAAAAAATTGGAAATGGAATGGCCCACGAAATTTTGCCTTTATTTTATGGCAGTTAACTTTAGTTTCGATAGTGGTGCAAAAAAAAAAAAGAAATAAAAAAGAAAAAAAGAAAAGAAAAAAATACTTTTGTTGCGATAAAGTACATGTAATAATAATTTCTATTTAATCTCATTGCAATAACTCATAGTCAATTGGGCAAAAAAAAAAGAAAAAAACGCACATACATTATCATGCCCTATAAAAGCATATTATTGTAATAATATTATTGTAAATCGTATTCAATTTTTATAATTCATACCATAAACAATAAAATAAAATGAAAATTGTTAACAGTTTTATATTTTTATATTATCAATTTTATAAAAAGTATTCCTCCCTTACGATGAAAATTACTGCATAGTTATTATGTTGGCTTATAAACCATCTCTAATCTATGGTTTCAATGGTTTTTTTTTTTTAATAATCTAAAATAAACGAGAAGGTGAGCTGAAAATTCTGTGTCGTACCACTGGATGATCATCATTAGAGTACTTGCAAAAATAATCTCCCCAGACGGTGGGAGGAAAATCGGCGAGTGGACGCTCGAAGCTGTCGGTACCGCCGACGTTATCGCCATGCGTTGCGCTAAGGGCGACTGAAGAAACCACTTGCGTAGACATATCTTAATTGCTCTGTTACTTGATATTTATGCAGTGAATATGATGATTGTTCCCTCGATGTCCTGCCTTTATATAGACAGGGTGGGGAGACTCCTTTTACGTAATAATGTTTCTAGGTGGGTCTAGCATGACTTGAAGGATCACATGAATCATGCTGGCGCTGCTGCTTAGGCTAGTTGCTCTTTCTTTATTTTTGTATGTTTCTTTACTCCGTATTTATTCCTAATACGTAACATGTTCAAATAGATAATATGTAAACACCAATGATTATATATAGTCTTCAAATAATTATTATTTTTATATTTTAGGTATTAAAATTCTATTGATATTGTACATTATTAATTTATATACATAATGTATTAATACTATAGAAACTCTTTCAATTTCAATGATATATTGGATTAAAAATAATAAAATTTATCTTTTTACATGTTTACATTTTTGTGAGTCATAAAATTTTTTAAAAAGAATACAGATTTTGCTTTTAAAAAATTTAACACATTTATTAAAAACATATGATGATAGAACCATTCTAACAAAAAATGACCCTTTTGTGCGGAAAATATTAATAAAATCTATTATACGTTACTTTATCTTTTTTTTTTCTTCCGGAATTTAACCAATCTACAAAAGTATGATTTTTTTTTTTTTGTTTTTCCTTAACAAGTGGACAAAGATTAAATAACCATTTTACTTAGGTGAGCTGCTATCTAGCAAGACTGCCAAGGATGTACGTAATGAAATTAGACCTAGTTATTGGTCGAATCGGCTTAAAATTGGTCCAATTTATGGGCGATTTCAAGTTGAATTAGGCTTGGCAATTGAGGCCACGAGCTTAGGCTACTAGTGTAGGCTAGTTCTTCGGTCTTTAATTTTTTTTTTTTATAATTAATTCCTTTTGTATTTTTTTTCCCACATTTCCACAAATAATTTTTTGTCTCTTATCATATTTGTATTTTTTTCTATATTATTATAACACTTTATGCATGTATATATATATTATATGTACCGATGCGTAAATAATTCACTATTATCTTCTATTCAAATTTTATTCTGTTTTAAAATAATTGATTTAAACCATATAAACTTGATGTTAGTTTAATTTTTAAATATTGAGAAATGTTAAAAAAAGTGATAAGAGTTATAAAGGATGAATAATTCTTATTCAAATATCAGAAATGGGAATATGAATGGAAAAGAAGTGATGTTGATTTATGGGAAAAATATGTATGTAATAATATAAAAGCTAGAATATGTTTGAAAAAGGAAAAGTAAAAGAAGTTGTTGGGAAAGAGAAATTTTTTTTTTTTAAATATTGTTAAGTTGGAATTGACTTGAACTAACGGGTTAACTCATTGGATTGACTCATCATTTCAATGACTCACCAATTTAAGTTTATAATACCTCAAATCGAGCCTGTTTAATAATCTTTTAAATCAATTTATGATTGTTTAATAATCTTTTAAATCAATTTATGATTTAGAATCGATCCTTTCATAAATATGTAACCAATCAAAATTCGAACCAAACGTTACTCTCGATTTAACTATTGGGGTTCGAGAATTTTATGCACGTGTTTGGTAGATGAAAAGATATATTTGAAGACATGTAAAGATATATTTGGAGACAAGGTTGGATCCAAAGGTGGTGGGAAAAGTATACTTATAGTCTTCAAGCTGGAGACTACTTTGTTTATTTAAGTCTTTTAACCTTTTTTGTTCTATTCATTTTCTTATAAAATGCTTGTGGCAGTTCTTGATTCGTTAAAATTAATAAATTGAATAATTAATATAATTAAATTTAATGAATATAAAATAATAATAATAAAAAAGCTGTACAATCCCCTCATTCCCTCTTCTTATCTTCCCATTTACTTTCTATGAAGTCTCTCCTCTCTCCCTCAAGTCCACCGTCGACCAAGCTCCCAATGGCGGCCTCTTCAACGAGAACGAACCTACTCCATGACAATGGACAGGCGTTTCTTGCATGAACATATCCGGTAACCCCAACCCTTGTGTCGTCGGACTCGCACTTTCCGGCAAGAATCTCCACAGCTGCATCCCTAGCCTAGGTAACTCTTCTATTTCTTCTACATACACCTGGGGAAAAATTGCATAACATAAGCCAACACCAAACTTAAATCTATCTCTTGAGACTAGATGATAACGTCGCATTCTTGGGTGGCTGGTTTTATTTTATTTTTATCTTTTTTCTTCTTTTTTTTCATTTCTGATTTTTTATCAATTTAATTTAATTATCATTTAATTTTTTAATTTGCATTTTCATATTTTTCAAATTTTTCTTCATTTTTTTAGTAATTTTTATAATTTTTAAGGTTTTTTTTGTATTTATTTATCATTTAAATACATATGTAAGCGTTATGTGTATACACCACACAGAGCTTTACATGTTATTTAATAATTACGTCAGTTGAAACTAACCTTGTTCCAACGACAATCTTTATTTTAATTTTTTTCTTAAAATGTTTACCTTTTATTTTAATTTTTTGAAATGTTAAATTTTTATTTAAAATTTTTAAAATGTTAATCCCAAACGTTGAAAATTTCGTAGTGTGGTTCTATCAAATTTCCGATGAAAACCATTTCAGCGTGCAATCCATCACCCCCGTTGAAATGGTTTTCACGGGTTGCAGTACGTTGATGCAAGCAGAGGCACAAAAAATATGACCACTTGCAATGCAAAAAGGTAAAGCCACAAGAAGCCGAAATATCAGTAACCCGCATAATTTAAAGCAGCTTTAAGCCCAAAGATTTCTTGCACGTGAAGCTTGCTGCAAGAAGTCTTACTACTCTTAATCTTACAAGGACCCTTTTTTATTATCAAAAAATAATTTCTTTTGCTATTATTTAAAATGCAACAAAATTGTAAATGAAATATTTTTAATTTTCCACTTGAATCTTTAAAAGTCCTCCACCTGCTGCTGAAATGTGGATCATACTGCCATCTCTGTTGAGCTTGTATGGGCCCAACTAATTAAAGGAACAAACAACTCTAGGAGGGGAAAAGAAGAAGGAGGAGGGGGGAAAAATACCTCAGTTGTTCCACTTATATACCACCAAGCTGAATGTAACCGTGATGAAATATTAACAATTCCATCATGTCAGCTAAAAGATGCATCTTCACGATGTTCCAGAGTAAAGCCGCGACAGTAAGAAGCCCATTGTCATCTTTACAACGAATTCTATACAAACAAAATAGTAAAGTATGCCTCACATCATGTACTCTTTGCAAATCAGGAAGACAATAATGGCCTGCTACTTGATTGCATGCCTGCGTCGTAGTCGGGGAAAGTTAGAATAGGGTGGTAGGGTTCACAGCCCTATCTATATGTTACCTGTAAAATTTAAGTTGTTAAATTTTGAAATCAAAGCCTATCTTATAATATTTTTAAACTATCTTAAAATATAAATCATGTAAAATCTATAAAATATAGAATATTTTATAGAATTTATAAATTTCTCCTTTTCTCCAATAAATTTCAAATTTATATAATATAAAAAATATAGTAAATATGTGATACTACAAATACTTTATATGCAAAACATATAAAACCTTTAAAAAAATCTATGAAATTAAAAAAAAAATAGAAATGTTTCCTATCTTCATGATTTTAAGTTTATACAATTTGACTACTTAATAAATGAGAAAGAATTAAAATTATAAAGTGAGAAATGTGGCATTAGACTTAACTATTTAGGGATATTAACTTATAGTTGTGTGTGCGTTTTTTTTTTTTTTTTGGTTTTTACCGAAACATTTATTGGCTAAAAAATTATAGTATTATAATTTATTATTTATTTATTAGTATTATTTACTATTTTTATATGATAAATATAAAATACCTTAAAACTTATACCATTTATACCTTAAATATAAGTTCTATAATAGATATAGGGTAGAAAAACCTTATACCCATATCTTATCTTTTAAGAATAAGTTTTGAAAACCTTGTACCCAAAATCTATCCGATAACTCTTATTACATACTCGAAGTCTACTCAATCAAGTGAAATACAAGAACATACCTTATATAATAGGATATCCCCACACCCTACCTATATAATATAATAGAAGTGCATGTAAAAAATACTAGGTAACCATTTGATGGTTCATATATATCCTCATTTTGTTAGTATCTAGATTTTTTCGTTTCTATATTTTAAAGTCGCAATTGTACAAAAACATTTTATTGTGATGTCTTCCGGTATGACATTATATCAAAATGTCACGATTACAATTTGATTTTGTAATTTGTGTATTTATGGAAAAGGGAAACCCCAATAACAGGAAAAACATATTATCACGTCTAATTAACTATAATGAAAGCAACTCTATAGCTAGACTGACAGAACCCATTATTGTCCAATCATCGTTTGGCCTTTATTTGGAAATCTCTAACAAATACTCCATTGTTTTCATTAACTAGTAATTATTTATCCCTTTTTTCTGAGGTTAGCTTTTTCGTATATATTGAGCAAATATAAAGTGCTTTTGGTATGACGTATAAATGATAAAACAAATAAGTAAAATTGGGATTCCTTTTGATATTAGATATTCTTTTCTTGAAAAGCATTAAAGGGGTTATGGAATCACTTTTTAAGAGCAAAATTTTCGCCTTTTTGATGAAGATTATGATATAGTTATTGGATTTTAGTATCTACATTTTTTGTTTTAATATTTTCACTTCTCAGTTATTCAAAAGTATTTATCTTAGTGTCACTAGTATGACATTATCAAAAGAGCATTCATTACATTTTGATTTTGTAATTTGTATATTTACGGAAACCTTAATTACAAGAAAAATACAGTAATATATAATTATCTTATCTAATAAATAAATATCTTTTATTATCTCTGATTCAGTATGACAAAAGTGTTTAAAATCTCGCCATACCAACATAATTGACCATCACAACAAATAAAAGTAAAACTACTAATATAAAATTTCATAGAAATATTGATTCTTTCAATTTTATTTTTCAATAATTGTGAAACCCCATGTTTATAGAATATGAATGGAGTCGAGAAAGAGATAAAAATATCTAATATGATATCTATTCGTCATTGATTTTTCATTTGCAATTGGGATGCATTTACTCCCCTAAAGGGTAACATATGTATTAAGTGTATTTTGTTTATAAATTGTGAAATATGTTGAATGGTAGTATATAAAGAGCCAAGTATGAATAATATATTAATATTAGTTAAAAACCTTTAAATTAAATGATTGTAATAGGATTATTAGTATTTATTAGTTTAATTATTAACCACTTTAAGAGAGGAAAGGGCGTTGTGATGCCTGTGAGTAGAACGTGAATAGAATCTTACATGGCTTATTAGAGATTTGAATTGTTATGTTGATATTAACTAATTATTAATTACTTTTAAATAGAGCTGTTACGATAATCATGACTTTGGCTTTAATTTGGAAATGTCTTACAAAATTCCAGGGTGTCATTAACTAGTAACGTTCTAGTTGAGGTTAGCTTTTACTTTATACATAATATATATTTAGCAAATATAGGGTGTTGTCGGCGATGTCGTATGGGACCAAACTACAATATTCAGAAACAATTAAGAACTTGTTGGCAGAATCTGAGAAATCTTGCCTTCGCTATTAATTTTGCTCTAAGAAATGGCAAAATCTGAGACACATAAGTGGAATTGCAGTATGGGGGAAAATGACTCGAAATTAGATAGTGGTCCTGGCCTATCACATCAATTTAATAATCGATTTACCCGGTCATTAGAAACAAACACACGAAACTTGAACGACCAACCTATCTTCATTTCCCTCAAAGATTTCTCTCTCTATGATAAACTTCTTGCCTTCCTTTTTTTGCCTTTTTATCCCAAAAAATAAGTTGTAAGTGGAGTGTTGCGTGTGATGCGTGCTATTCCTAACATTAAGTACCTCAAAAATCTTGATATCAATCAATGGAAGGATCCATACCTTTAAATTAAGTAAATTCACTAATTTTTTTTTTTTTTTTACTACTTCGATATTTAAGTTAGCAGTGGAGTTTTTGAAAATAGAGAATACTTTGAAATAATAAGTAAGCTTAGTGTGTAAAGTCTAGAAAACCTTATCACTAAGTAGTAGACTGATATTTATAGAAGAACGATGTTGACAGTTGGAGATTAGTTAGTAAAGAGGGATCTCTCACAAGTATGGGAGAGTAAAGTCATGATATCCAACGTGTTCAACTTATTCCAGATGTGACTATTTAACTTTATTTGATCCTTATTTTGTATGTTATAATCGTTGCAGACCTTATTGGGCTTGACCAATCTATGCTTGGGTCTACAAGGGCGAACCCCAAGCAACAGGATGTATCAAATTCGATCAGACCTAAAGGGTTTATATCTAAAGAGCCTTATCAACACTTGCCTTTACATAGTCTCATTGTCGAGGTAAAGGCAAGGACAAGGGATATATAGGTTGCTTAGGTGCAACTAATCTAACTTAAAGGGGTCCAAACTAACACTACGATGCTGACATGGTGAAGGTGTAGATCCAGGATGGAAGCCAACCAAGGTGGAGATGTCGGAGGTGGGATGGACCAAAGTAGTCAGCAGTTATTCCGAAGTGGAGCACCGAAGATCCAGGTGAGACTAAGCTTTAGTTGAAGTGTCAAAGCAGGACACATTTGCATCTCATTCAGCAAGTGCTTCAAGGCTATAAACTGATCTTCCTGAATAGTACTCGTCATAAACTGAGCAGACGCAACTGCAGCATGTCTTTATCATGCCAACTAAGTCGAAGTTAGATGGGCCCTAAAGAAACTTCTTATCAAAGGAACTTTTTCGAGTTATGGTCTTTGCACGCCCTTTTTCCAAACATTAAATGTTACGTGAGAGGTGTCATATTGTAGCAGACTAATGTGCAACTACATGTGCTTTGCCTTTTAAAGGTGATCATCTAATCAAAACTCTTTTAACGTATCTGCTATGCATCATTCCAAGGGATCCGTACTTATACGGATCCCTATAATCATTTGTACGGCTTCCCAAATACTTTGCATATAAATAGCAGGGTCACAATGAGAGGGCACTTTTTTGCAATCTCTTTATTTTTCCATTTACAAATTCTACATTTAAATTAAACTTTTGAAAATATCAATTTTAACCTAATATTTTCCTACTCACTAATTTTTTATACTTACATAGTATGCACTATCATCTAATATGTATATAATATTTCTATTACTTCAAATATCATCTCCTAACATCAAATAATATCTCAAAATATCTAAATTCCTCCCAAATCAGAATTTACACCCAATTACCTTAAATTATAAAATTAACTTAAATTTACTATCTGTACCTATTACATATATATTATATAAAACCATAATAATTGGATCTAATACCTTAAATGCTAAAAATAGCATACTTCATTAGATTTCAACATCCTAAAACATATAATTATGCACTAAATTAGCAATTATCTATTTAATTATCTAATTAGCCTAAAATTATCCATTTTATGCATCAATTTAAGGCCTAAAAATTATCTAAAAATTTTGAAAATTAATTTTTGAAAAAAGGTTTGATAGCATTACTTTATAACAACTAAATAATCTATACAAAAAGTTTAAGTCCAAAACTATACTCTTAAGCTTATTTATTTCTAATTTAAAATATCTGCGGTTTTGCATGATTTTTTAAGTACTTTATATTTTTAGATGTAATTCAACCTAATCAATTTTTTTTCCTTAAATCTATATATGATAAAACCTTAGAGTAATAAAATTCATAATTTTCTAAATAAAATTAATAATTTTAATAAATTACATAAAATTAGATTAAATTTAGGACTCACTGGACTTTTGGACTTCCGGCTACTAGCGACGGTTTAAGGGGTGTTAGTCGGTTCAGGTAGTGGGTTTGGGGTGTCGTAATGGTGGTGGCAGTTTGGTTTTAGTGAGTGGTCAGTCGTAGGTTCGGTTTAATTGCTCTTATTATGCATTTTTTTTTTATAATTTTTTGGAAAAGCCCTAATTCTCTCTTGTTTCAACCGTCTCTAATTTTCTCACTTTAGAAATTGTCCAAATGAGCTATTGAAAATTTTTGGGTATTTATATAAATCTAAGGAATTTTGTTTTATGTATTTGAGTTGACAATTGCCTTATTTTATCATTTTCCACTTTCTATTATTAAATTTTGATTGATTAATTTTGTTTCTCCCATTTCCAAGCTGCTTTCACTACTTTATAGATATTTCCTCATTTTTTTTAATTAATTAATATTATTTTAGCATATTTCGTATACATGTAAATACATATATGGTATAAATAAATACTCTTAAATATTATTTAAGTTATTTTATGATTTTTAGTATACATAGAAATTTTTTTAATCAAGTCATTAGCTATCGAAATTCGTTCTAAGCATTTTCGATAAATAATAGAAAATTTTTATAAAATTCAATATTATATTAATTAATCATTTTATTACTTATTTTTCTAAATTCAAATTTACGAAATCACTTTTACTAATAATTCTAACTTTATTGTAAAATTTAAGCTGGATCGGACAACAAAACCCAAAGTAGCTAATTGTAGGTCTTACACAATGGACAAGTTTAGAAAGGACCGATGGTTGTGCGAAAAAATCCCGAAGCTGCTAAAAGGCAGTGGTGTACTCCGAAGTCTATTCAAAACCCTTTAGATTTCTTAAGATTTTGAAGAACTCAATGCATTTGTCCATGCTCTTCAAGATGAATCTACTTAATGCAGTTATCATGCTAATGAGCTTTTGTATATCTTGGACTAAAGTTGGAGGCTTCATTTCCCTTATGGAAATAATCTTCTCGAGGTTTGTCTTGATGCCTCTCTATGTTATTAGAAAGTTGAGGAACTTGCAAGATCCAATGATGAATATGCACTTTTGAGGGTTCAACTTCATGTCGTATGTACGTATCCGGTTAAAGGCTTCCTAAAGATCCTTGACATGGTTGATCGGCTTTTGACTCTTGATGATTATGTCATCATTGTATACCTCTATATTGCACTCGATATGGGGATTAAAAAGTTTCGTCACTGTTCTTTTATAGGTGGCCCCAGCATTATTCAATCCAAATGGCATCACGGCATAGCAATATGTACAGTAATCAATGACAAAGGAGGTATGGACTTCATCCTTCAAGTCCATTTTGATCTGGTTGTATCTCGAGAAGGTGTCCATAAAGCTTAGTAGGGTATGTCCCAATGTAGAATCGACAAGCTAATCGATCTTCGGGAGGGGGGAACATTCTTTTGGATAAGCTTTATTGAGGTTAGTGTAATCGATGTACATTCACCACTTCCCATTCTTCTTTTTTACCAGTGCCAGGTTCATTAGCCATGTCGCGTACTTTTCCTCGCTCACAAAGTCAGCCTTAAGCAGTTTATGCACTTTCTCCTCAATCGCGGCTTGCCTTTCTGGAGCGAAATGTCTCTTTTTTCACTTGACAGGCTATGCTATGGTGTTGATGTTAAGGTTATGAGTCACTAGGTTGGGTAAGATAAGATTCCAGGCATGTCTGATATTGACCAAATGAACTTGTCTACGTTTACCCGCAGGAGGGCAATGATTTAGTCCATTACCTTAGCTGGACTCTTACTACCGACTTTCGTGGTCTACTTGGGTGAGGTTTCTATTTGGATGTCTTTTGTTTCCTCCCCAAGCTTGCCCTCACAATTGCCTTCTCCTATGAGCCTATTTCTAGGGCGAAGATGCTATCTTCTTTAGCCGCCTTGACATATAGCTTTCTTGAGAGCTTTTGATTACACTTGCATACTCTCACCTTAGTTAAGGTAGGGAATTTGACCATTAGATGAAGGGAGGATGTGATCATGTCGAACACATTTAGGCTTAGTCTTTCTAAGAGTGCGTTGTAGGGGGAAGGGTAATCAATCACAACAAAATCTACGAGTCATTGTGCTATGTAGTCATCATTGTTAAGTTCCATGTCTAATGTGATGATACCTTTAGCTCGAACTGTACTTTTGTAGAAGCTGATTAAATTATGATGGTATGGCTTCATTTTTATTGGTGGCTTATGCCTCATCCACTTGTACGTATGTAGGAGAAGCATGTCAATAGAACTACTAGTGTCCACCATAATCTTTAGCACCTTAAATTTTGAGATCTTCGCCCCTATTACCAAGGCATCTTGATGAGGTGTATCAACCCCTTTGAGATCTTTGTTGGAGAAGGAGATGGAAGTGTCCAATTTCTATCTCTCTCCTTTACGGCTAGTAATAGGAATCAAGAATCAATCACTTGCTTCTAAGCCCAAGGGCTTTCTTAGATTGTTCATCAAGTTGTTTAAGGTAAGTTAAGCACTAAGAAGCAATGTTTACCTTAGTCTAATCTGCTAAGCTACTTTACTCTTTACACCATCTAAGAAGCTACTAAGGTAATTAGCTGACATGCAGAGCTAACCCCTCCACAATACCCTAGTCCAAGCACTAAATTAGGAAAATAGTCATCTCTATAGTGCCGAAGCTGAGCTAACAATTGTTAAGAGTTGATCACCCAAGGTCAACTTGAATATGAGTCATCCCTAAGCCAACCTTTATCTAGCCCCACCGATTAGAGTTGTCGACCTACCGATGCCAACGCTAATGCCGACCAAACTTGATCAAAGATGCACCCTTGCTCGGCTCGCAGTGCTATTAGGACCACAAATTGAGTGAAATGTGTGTACTGTCCTTTCTAATATCCGTATTGTCCTTTCTGACAAAAAAATATTCTTTTACGTGATTTCATACTTCCCCTATAAATTATTCCCCTTTTGTTTAGCAAGTAAGGATCTATTTTTGTAATTTCTATAATTTAAGATTTACCCTAACTAAGTATAACAAATACTTACATATTATAATAGCTACATAACAAATCAAATAGAGAATACGCTTAACTTTTACTCCTTATTAAGCTAAGTACTCCCCTCACCCCCTACTTACTCTTTAGCTACTCTTATCTAGCTTATTGAGTGTGGATTAGTGGCGAATGACCTCCGACCATACTTATGCATCATATCAAGTATAACCCAGGCTTGTGTCAGGCATTGGTGCATCATATTCATCATTGATGCACAAGAACCCCTACTCATCCTTGATTACCATTTACTTTTTGAGCCATCTCATGGCCTGGACTCACCCTTTTTGTTACGCGTGATATTAAACCACGTGTATTTATCTATGAAATCCCTATCATCCTAGTAATAGTTCCTAGCTACATTCAAAGTTGGATTCTGCTATTGTGTTCTTTGAGTGGTTTGTTACTGCTCTAGTGAGATAACGGTTTTATTGTTAACCTTAGAGTTTAGTTGTTAAGAAGTGTTACATGCTTTGTTTTTCCCAATTTCCAATGTGCAAAATAAAGTGTGGCTGACTATTCATTTGTTGTATAATTGTCGTAGTGATTGGAGTATTAGTATTGATCTCCAAGTGGAATTATTAGACGTTAATTTTTGTGAAATAACCATCAATGTCAGACTCAAGTGTTTAATGAACTTTAAGAAACTAAGAAAGTAGTACTCGATATGGCTAAAGGCAAGAAGGAAGCTTTACACCTCGATCAGTGGGTAACTGCTTGGATAGGCTTACTAACTTGGTACCTAGTTTGGTAACTGTTATCTAAGAAGGCAAGCAATGAGCTAAGAATAGCCTTACTAGAGAACGTGAGTAGCAAGAGCAAGGTGATGGTTAGTTTGGCTGAGTTACTGCCTTAGCTTGACTACCCCTAGCTAAAGGAATTGGTAGGGATGTAAGGAGAAAGCTAGTGTTTGAAGAGATTAAGGAAAAAGAGAAAGGAAGCAATGATGCAAAGGAATACTACAAGCCTAAGAAAGAAATGTATAAGCCCCTAGAGTTGAAGGATTGGCGATGCATATTTGAAGTTTTTTTGGAAGTGGTGATGTTGAGGACTACATAGATTATGTAAATGAGATTGAAAAGTAATTTGAATGCCACGATGTACTTGACAATGCAAAGGTTAGGTTTGTTGTGTTGGAGTTTACTGGTTATGTCACCTTATAGTAGAAGAACTTATAAGCCACCCGAAGAAAGGAAAGAGAATGAAAGATTAGGAGTTAGGATGAAAAGAAGAGATTTATGTGGAGAAGGTTTGTGTAGAGCTATTATTTATAAGATGCCTTCAAAAAACTGCAAGATCTCCGACAAGAAGGGTCAAGTATAGACACTTATGTTAAGAAATTCCAAATGTTAATGATTTGATGTGAAGTCAAAAAGCTAGAGGACTGAACTATAGCTCAATTCATCAATAGATTGAGTATGAGATTAGGGAAGTCTTGGAAACTCTGGATATTGGAACGCTTAATGGTATAATCTGAGCCACCTAGAGGATAGAAAGGCACTAAACAAAAAGATTCCAATTGTTAGTCAGCCGATCAGGCAGTAGCTGAACCATTCTGAGCAGACTGGTGCAAATAGAACCAAGTAAGTTTGCTATGACTCGACCCTTTATGACTACCCAAGCCGAGGAGAATGAACCTTCGAGGAAGTTCAAAAAGTGCCATAGTTTAAAGAGAAAGACGAGTGAGATCAAGTATTTCATATGCTAAGGGTTTTGACACATGGCCACTCAGTGTCTAAACAAGAGAACAATGGTGATTCGAGGTGAGGTGCTGATTGTTCAGGTCAAAAGTACTGATAAAGAAGTAAAGGAGTTGAAAGAGGATGGATAGATTGAACTATTTAAGGAAGAAGTTATCTATAGTGAGGAAGACAATTTTATGCTAACCACTCTAGTGTTAAGGAAGATGATGAGTGTCAATCCTATACTCAAAGATGAATAAAAGGGAAATCTTTTTCATATTGGAAGCAGCGTAAATGAATCACTATGCACATTGATTGTTGACAGTAGGAGCTATACTAGTATAGCCTATGCATTTATGGTATAGTAGTTGAAATTGTCAACTAAGCCCCACTCGAAACCTTATAAGTTTCATTGACTTAATGATAAGGGAATCCTACAAGTGAACAAGCAGGTGTCTATACCAATCTGCATTAGCAAGTATCAAGATGAAGTGTTATGTAACGTACTGCCCATGAGTACGTCTTACATTCTACTTGAACGACTATGGATGTTTGATAGAGTAGTTATATATAATGGAAGGGGAAATACATTTTCTATGGAGCATGAAGGCTGAATGATGAAATTGAGTCCTATGACTGTCAAGTAGGTAAAGGTCATGCAGTCCCACCTTAGCCCAACCTTAAGGAAAGAGGCTTTGGTGATGACCCGAGCCAAATTGAAAAGGGAGATGGAGCTCAAAAGATCGACCTATTTGCTTATTTGAGACCTAAGGAGGGGGAGTTGCTTGCCAAGGTAAAAACCTTACTAGAGGAATTTGTTAACCTGTTTCCAGAGGAACTATCAAAAGGTTTACCCCTAATCCGAAGCATTATTCATGAAATCAGCCTATAGTTAGGAGTTGTATTGCCAAACAAGCCTACTTATCGACTGAATCCTGAATAGGTCGCCGAGTTGCAGATTCAAGTAGATGAGCTAATGAAGAAAGGGTATGTACGTGAGTCCTTTAGCCCCTATATTGTTCTAGCCTTGTTAGTGCTAAATAAAGATGGTTGTTAATGGATGTGTATGGATAGCCGAGCGATCAATTAAATCACCATCAAGTATAGGTATCCCATACTTAGGCTTAATGACATACTAGATGAACTAAGTGAAGCAAGAGTGTTCTTTAAGATCTACCTTAAATCTAGATACCATCAAATTTGAATGCATGAGAGTGATGAGTGGAAGACTGCACTTAAGACACAGCATGGTTTATATGAATAGCTTGTAATGCAATTTTGATTGTCTAATGCGCCAAGTACATTTATGCACCTGATGAATCATGTGCTTTAAGAATTAATAGGAAGGTTTATTGTAGTTTATTTTGATGACATCCTGGTGTACAGCCTCGACCTGGAGATTCACCAGAAGCATCTCCAAAGATTCTTTGCAAAACTCTAAGTTAAATAGCTTTATGCTAATCTAAAGAAGAGCCGCTTTTTCTTATCTGAGGTGATCTTCTTGGGGTTTGTTATAAGTGGAGGTGGCATTTGAGTTGATGATGAGAAAATAAGAGCGATCATAGAATGACTTAAGCTGACCTGTTCTATAGATGTGTGAAGTTTCCACTGCCTAGAATCATTTTATCATATATTTATAAAGAATTTTAGTACGATTGTGGCACTACTTATCGAATTGTCAAATAAGAGCATTGAATTTAGATGGGGAGAGAAAGGGAAGAAGAGTTTTGAGAAGGTGAAAGAGAAGCTAACTACAGCCCTTATCTTAGCTCTGTCGAGCTTTGATAAAGTGTTCGAAGTAGAGTGTAATACATCTAAACTAAGCATAAGTGTTGTATTGATGTAAGAAAGGCAACCTATTGCTTACTTCAATGAGAAACTTCAAGGAGCTACACTCAACTATTCTATCTATGACAAGGAGTTCTACTCCTTAATCCGAGCCCTAATGGTATGGCAACACTATTTGTTGCCTAAGAAATTTATGATCTGCACTTATCATGAATGCTTGAGATATTTAAAGAGTCAGCCCAAGTTATACTGAAGGTAAGCCAAATGGGTTGAGTTTATGGAGATTATTTCTTATATCGTAAATTACAAGAATGGAAGGAACAACGTAGTGACCGATGCCCTATCGAGACAACATACCCTCCTGACTGAGTTATAAACAAAGCTACTTGGTTTTTCAACCATAAAGAATTTATATGTTGAGGATCCACACTTTAGTCTTATCTATGCTCGATGTGAGGAAGGACGAACATTAGATGATTATCATTGGGAAGATGAATATTTATTCAGGAAAAGGAGATTATGTATCCTGGCCTGTTTCATGAGAGAATTACAAGTGCGCGAGACTCATGGAGGAGGATTAATAGGACACTTTAGCTAGCGTTGAACATATGAAGTACTCTACGAGATCTTTTGGCCAAGAATGATGAGAGATGTATGGTCCATGTTAGAGAAGTGTGTGATCTACCAAAAGGCAAAGAGCCAAGCTGAGCAAGGACATTATTTACCCTTGCCCGTCCTAAACAAATCATGATCCGAGCTAAGTATGGACTTCATGTTAAGATTGCTGAGGACATCTTAAGGGAAGGACTCTATCATGATGGTTGTAGATTGATTTAGTAAGATGGCACATTTTGTGCCCTGTTCCAAAGCTAATGATACTTCAGCTATCTCTTTTCTTTTCTTTTCTTGCAAGAAGTAATCAAACTTCAAAAAGTTCCCAGAACCATTGTTTCTAACTGAGACCTAAAGTTCATGAGCCACTTCTAAAGGACACTATAAGGATGAATGGGAACTAAGCTATTGTACAGTACGTCCTGCAAACTTTGCTATGAGATGCTATTGAACAAAACACGACTGATTGGGATCTATGCTTACCAATCATTGAGTTCGTTTACAACAGGACTACCCACAGCATAACAAGCATGTCTCCATTTAAGGTCACCTAAAGGTTTAACCTTGAGCTCCCGATAGACTAAGCACCCTTACCAAAGCTTGATGATGATTGGCTAGTCATTGAAAGAATTGAGGCCATCAAAGCCATATACCAGAAGATTATAGAATAATTGAGTTACGCTAATACTAAGCTTGAGAAGTGAAGTTGAGGATAGAGGAAGAGAGAATTTAAGCTAGGTGATTTGGTCTAAATATATCTTAGCAATGAACTATTCCTAAATTTAAGGAAGAGCAAGTTAACTCTTAGAGTCAATAGATCTTTCAAAGTGCATGAAAAGATTAATCATAATTCTTATAAGATTGAAATACCTAAAGGATATGGAATCTTGGACTCCTTCAACATTACCGATCTCTAACCTTATACTCTCAAAGACAAGTAACCTAGAGCTAAACCACATTTGATCCCAAATCTCAAACAACCTGGAGGGGATGATAGGGATCAAGGAATAATTACTCATCCTAAACCTAAGGGCTTTCTTAGGTGGTTTGTCGAGTTATCTGAGGGGAGTTAAGCATCGAAGAGTAATGTTTACCTTAGTCTAATCTGTCAAGCTACTTTACTCTCCACACTAGCTATGAAGTTATCAAGGTGATCATCCGACATGTGAAGTCGACCCCTTTGCAACAACCCAATCTAAGCACCAAATTAATAAAACAGCTATCTCTACAATACCAAAGTTGAGCTAACAATTGTTAGGAGCCCACTACCCGAAGCCAACCAAATGTGAGTTGTCCCTAATCCTACCCTTGTTTAACCTTATCGGGTTTGCAATGCTATTGGGACTACAGATTAAGTAAAATGTGTATGCACTATCCTTTTGACATTTGTACTATCATTTCTAATATCCATACTATCCTTTTTGACAAAGGATATTCTTTTGCAAGATTTCATGCTTCCCTTGTAAGTTATTCTCCTTTTATTTAGCAAGTAGAGATCTATTTATGTAATTTTCTATAATTTAGGACTTACCCTAACTAGATATTATAAATACTAGCGTATTGTAATAGCCGCATAACGAATCAAACAGAAAATACACTGAACTTTTACTCTCTCTTAACTTAACTGTCCCTTTGACTTACTTTTGAGCTACTCTTATCTAGCTCATTGAGTGTTAACTAATGGTAAGTGACCTCAGGCTATACTTACACAGCATATTAAGTGTAACCCAAGCTCATGTGAGGCGTTGGTGTGTCATATCCATTATTGATGTACGGGAACTCTTGCTCATCCTTAACTATCATTTACTTTTCAAGTCATCTCACAGTTTGAACTCATCTTTTTAGTTATGCATGAGATTGGGCTCTTATGTTAATCCATGGAATTCGTATCAATTAGCACCTTTGATGGGGCGTTAACTGAGTTCTTGTGCTTGGCCGGCTCCCAAGGTATACCTCCCCCCCCCCCTTCCCAACCAATAATTACGTTTATAGCACCGTTAAGAGCACGGTTATTGCAGTAATCATTATTTTGCTTGGTATGGGCATTCTTAGTTTATCGCCTTTGAGGTGTCCTATCTCCATCATCATCATAATAGTTGTTGTTCCTTCGATCGGCTACATATTCATTAAAGAAACCTCACTGAATGGCATATTGAGGGTATTCTTTAATTGGAAGCACTTGTTAGTGGTATGGTCGTGGTTGTCGTGGAACTAATAATATTTATCCAAGTTCCAACAACTAGAGTTCCCTTGTATTTTCGGTACCCTTTTGGAGCAAATTCTGGTGCTTGACTTCAGAATAGACCTGAACAATGGGTCTATTCAAGGTTATGCACTAGGTATAAATAGGAGGAGGGAACGAGCTGTGCTCAGCTTGGGACTGCTTCTTCCCAAAGCTTTCCCCCTCTAATTTGCTCGGTATCCTACCGCTAAGGTGATCTTTCATGAACAATTTTTTTTGTCTTGCTTTTTGTCTGATCTTTTTCGATTGGCATCATGCCTAATGTGAATGTTATCATCCTAATTGATGTACTTCTGGGCTTTATTCCAGAAGTCAGCCAGGGTCTTTAGGTTGCTCTTCACAAGCGATCGGAAGAAATATCCCTAAGGTCAGATGTCGAGCTATGTGGCATGGATAATGAATCTCTCGTCTAGTTGAGGGATCTTGTCTACGACATTGTTGAACCAGGCCACGTAGTTGCATATGGACTCGCTTTCCTCCTACCTTATGAGGTACAAGGACGATGTGTCCTTAGATGGGGGCTGCTAGCCTTGATGGAGATTGAATTTTCGTGCCAGCTTATCAAAGGAGCTGATGGAGTTATTGGGGAGGTGGTTAAACCATGTTCAGGTTACCTTCCTTAGGTTGCTTGAGAAAGCCTTGCACATTAATCCCCATGGCCATAGAGGTTCATAAGGGTGTAGAAGGTGATCATCAAGATCACCCATGCCATCATACTGGTATAAGGACCGGAGTTTGCCGTTAGGAGGCAACACTTTGTCTTAGACACCCCTGGTAAAGGGGGTCTTATGGCTGGTGACTAACTTAGCGTCACTAGTAACCTTGCTCCACTACTACTTAGAGAGCCACCTTACCATGGCGTGGAGCTCATTTAGGCCAGCATCATTGGCCAGGAAAGTTGGGTGTGCAATTGAGTAAGCTTGCACCACCTAAGAGTTGGCTTCTTGTTTGTTCCTAGCCAAAGCTCGGTCATAGGTGGTCGTTGACCTTACTAGTTGTTGTTGCAAGACTGGAAAGTTACTGATCCCTGCTATTCTACTTCTATTGCTGGATGTTGTTCTGCCCAGTACAAGCATTCGAAGCTTCATGGGGATAGGTTTGTATGCTATACCACTTTACTTCTTCTAGGCGAGCATGGAGTAGCTTGTTTTGTGTAACATATTTCTCGATCAAATGTTTCATGCGCTTCTTTAACACAGCCTTTAAGAGGGGCTAATTGTCTACAGGTTGGTAACTTACAAACTAGTGGTTCTCTTGCTCTTTGTGGTGAGATATGATGTTAAAGGAATTGTTCATAAGGTATGTGTTTAATGTGTTTGAGGTTTTAGGTGTAAGAATTTAGTTTCCTATAGACAACGACAAATGTCGTCTCTAAGTATTTGCTAGTAGATATGAGGTTCTGCAAAACAATATACTATGAGGAGACATCAAGAGGTTATTTAGCGTGGCCACTTTGATGATTAAATTAGCAATAAGGCTTTTGAGAGCAAATGGTGCTTTAGAATAACAAGTAAATTTAGTGTACAAAATCTAGAGAGTCTTACCATTAAGTAATGGATTGGTATTTATAAAGGAACGATATTGGCAATTAGAGGTTAGTTAGTGGAGAGAGATTTTACTTCGTAAGTATGGTAGAGTGGAGTCATGGTATTTGATGTGTTCTATTTATTTGTAATGTGATTATTTAACTTTACTTGATCCTTATCTTATATGTTTTAATCATTGTAGAATTTATTAGGTTTGATCAATCCAAACTTAGGGCTTAGGCTCACAAGGACAAGCTCCATACAATGAGGCATGTCGGATCTGGTCAGATTTAAGGGGTTCATGTTCAAAAAACCCTGTCAACAATATGATTTAAATAAACTCTACCTCGAAAATAGGAAATCAATATCTCTATCTTGTCTGATAAAATCAACTAAATCGATTCTACTAATTGAAGTAAAATTTTGAGTGATACAAATTCCAAAGTGGACAACATATATTTGGGAAAGTGCACTATTCTCCAATGTGGACATCGGACTTCCGACCCGAAAAAAAAAAAAAAAAAAGAAAAAGAAAGAGAGAAGAAGGTGGACGGCGGACTTTCGAATTCTTCATCGGAATATTTTCCCTCCAGACGGTGATGCTAATTGACATTGGAACTTGATTGACCAATGGAAACCTCTTGCTCGGGGAAAATAAAAAAACAAGAAAAAGTGAAGCCCAATTGCAATTTGAAATTATGATAAATTAGAATTCTGGTTCGGCGAATATTTGAAGCGGCTGCCAAATAATCAAACAAAAACAAAGTGGAGGTCTATTTGTAAACCACTGCTAGACTCGTTGCCCTGCTCCGATCCACTTGAACTAATAATAAATTACTGGAACTCTCCTTGGCTCAAAAGTGTTGTCTCCAAATAATTGTCAATAGTTTTCATTGCCTCATTCATGAAACCTTTAAATTCTGCATGAAGACTTTTGCTTCGAGCCCCAGCAATTAGTCCAGTTGGAACTTGTAATTGACTCGATGAACCTGTCGTATTTAGATTCTCATCAACGTGTCTATAAACAATTAGACATAATAACATGATAGAAGGTTTACACTCTAACAAGAACGCACAGAAATATTTAATGATCTATATTATAGAAAAATGATAATTTATCATATTGGAACTTGGTCAATGTATAAAGATCGTATAACATCTTTGAACATGTTATGGGAGTTAGTACGGTGATCCTTTGCCATTATACATGAATTTAGCGTGCACATCTCCTGTTCAAACTGTAGACGAGGTGATGGTAAAAAGCAATATCTTTGCTTGGTTAATGCTTACTCAGAATAACACATTTGGAGTTTACTATAAAGCGACTAAAATATAGATGTAGAAGAAAGCTACAAAAATGGAAAAAAACAAAAATTGGCGTTATTGCTTTTTTTCTTATTAAGAAATTGGAATGAGCCGGCTATCTTTTGTGAAGTGTAAATAGCTAAATATAACTCATTGTATGGGACCTGATCTTTTTTTTTTCTTTTTTTTGCCTACATATAAGACTTGATTCTTGAATAGTGGATTGTACTATCGGTACAACTTTACATCAGTATTTCACATGTAAAACGTGTGTGGATGATTTTGGTTACGGTTAAATGCTTACAATCAAGAAGACTTGAGTCTGCTCAAGGATCTGGACTTTGGGAGGGTATGATAGATTCTTTTATTGAAATTTCATTCAAACTCTGTTTTAGATACATTTGAACCCTTTGAAACATTCGATGACTTTTGATATTTGTCTTGTCAATAGGCTAATACCTCTGATATGTTAATAATAGGGTAAGCTACTGTTTTACGAACATGGCGATCCCAAAATACTGTACAAGTGAGTCTTATGTAAACCCTTAGGACCGTACAACAAGATAATATATTTGAGGATTTGGAGGCGTGATGCTATCTAATCAATTTATAATACCTTTTAGGAGATAAATGGATCATCCTATCATACAATGCATTTATTTGAAACTAGTTCAATTGGAGGTTTTGGGTAAAGATTTATGGTCATATGGTAAGTTTTGAATAACAATTTTTTTAAGCTTATTTTCATAAGGTAGGGAACAAGCTTGATGTTAAGATATCCTATATTCACTGTGGAATCCATACTCATGTTAAAGTTATGCATGATCTTAATGATTGTTTGACAAGTTTATTGAAAAGGGTAGGATGTATACAATGATTTAGTATCATTAAGAGAAGTTTTGCTGAGAAGAAAATGTAATATATTGTTAAAAAATGTCAAGTTTATTTTCCCTTATGGCGTTTGTGAAGATAAAACCAACATATATTAGGATTCCATTTCAATGAGTATATTCTTTAATAAGTGGATACATTTTTCATAAAGGTTTCATGGTTAAAAATATGCCATCTTAAATTTATAAGGAATATAAAACAAATTACAATTTCCACTAAATACCTAATACTCTAAAAAATTTATAAGATACATGTAGTTTTAAGATGTTATAAGATAATATCTTGATTTTTAAAATTTGGAAACCCATACCTACAAAATACCGTAGAGTCTTATCTTTGCCCATCTTATATTTACTCATCTTTAATATAAACTAAATTTTCTTTCTCAAACAAAATGATCACGGGGAATTTTATGTTATATTGCATAGTTTTCTCTATAAATGTGATAATATGTTGAAAGGAAAAAAAATGTATATCTATTGTTATAATAAGAAGTTGTTCCATCAACATCACTTGTGGGTAGCAATATCGTTGAGAAACCGACATACCATTTCAAATGCCTTGATTATTCTTGGACCGTTTAATGACCACTCTAAAACATCCTTTGAAATAATATCACCCGTCCAAACGAGCTGGTGTGTTGCTAACATACCATATGCAGCTGTTATTAATGCGAAGGACATGTACTCCTCAAAGGATGGCATTCGCTGCTGTTGTTGGAGCCATTTTGCTTCTTCCATATAGCCTCTTATCATCAAAGATTTCATCTACACGAGCTAACTGTGTTATATAATTACTTCAAAAGATACAATAAGATTTTGACTTTTAATAAAAGGATGGCTATCCTATTTCAAACATGATCCTCCCCAATTCATCATAAAGACCAACCAACACCTTGTAAAGTACTTCTGAATAACCTAGCTAACTTATCCTTCCCCCCTTTCCTCCATCTGAAAATATAAAATTGTTATAACATTAAAATTGTAGAATCCTGAAATCCATGACCTTAAGAAGTCAAATATTTGAACAAATACGTATATTAGAAATCTTCTATGTTAGTACTAAAATCAAGTATATTGACAGGGCTCTTTAAACATGGGTCTCTTAGACCCGTCTAGATCTAATGCATCTTGCTACCTAATGTTACGCTCCGAAGTCGCGAAGTCGCAGAGTCGCAATAATCTCGCCGTGTAAACCATTCTATGATAGTAACTAGCCTTACAGTGCTTACCATAGACATGATCTACACAAGGCGTCGACGACTCATTGCTTTGAAGTAAACAGTCCGATTAACAATTAATTTACAACTATGATAAATAGTACAAAATTCTAATAAATATTTATAATTATATATAAGTCCACAGAGCTTCCCAGGAAGTTTTACATAAATATAACAGTTCACTATATTACATAATAACTATCAGTCTTTCATCCCTAATTACATGGCCACTCTAGTTATACATTATACTAAGTAACTCAATCCTCACACCCCTGGCTTCAAACGACCTCACCTATGGGTAATTGTAGGGCGGCATAGTACTTGAAGGATTCAGAAATCAGAACCTGCAAAAAAATCTATAAGGGTATGAGCAACTATAGCTCAATAAGTTGAATTGGAGACTCATGAATGCATACAAGCACAAACAGGGTTATCAAACAATTATTTTCATGCAATGCAACAATCAAGTATTATCGCACAACGGAGTCCGGTCCGTTGTGAAATCAGAGAAATTTCACCCACTCCAATTCGGGTTGAGGAGTTTTCATGTATGCAGCAGCTCACAACCAAACCTAGACATGTGCAATGGAGACCTCGCTCCTCCTGCGATTACCTTCGAACCATTGACTTCACCCTCGCTGCGACCTCCTCTCCTGTCACTTAGTTCGACTAAGGATGAAGAAGGGACTATTTTGCAATCTTGCGCTATCCCTTTCGAAGAGGTCGGTATTTGGTTGGAGAATCCTATGATACCCTAACGGGTTGCAATGCATGATATTTTTGGTTATTTGGGTCGACTAAGATTAAATTCCGTTTAGGGTGTTCAAACAATTTCATACCAATTCAATCAATCACAAAATCACTCACAATATAAATTCAGTATGAATTCAGATACATCAAACACATGCGTAAACTACTTACAATCACAATCATATATAAGCCTAAGTCTCTGAGTACTACAAAACTAGTACTCTATTATAATAAGTAATAACCCAACTTACTTGAAATTACTCGATCGCTCGATCCCTTAATCGCAAGTTGATTTGTCTCTAGGTGTCCTATAATACAAATAGGTCTTTTTAGTACTTATAATTTATGATTTCATATTCTAAGTTATATTTTAACTCTTTTTTTCCATGTTTACCCATTATATTCTAATGATTCGTTATACTTTATTTTGGTGTTCGAATCCTAAATGAGATTTTAAATTTTGATTCCTAAGCCTTAAATATGCTCGAATCCTAATGTGAAATTAATCACATTAAGCTCGAGTGTCCAAATATCCTATTGGATCGTAATTTAGTATTCTAAACTATTTGGTACACGTTAACCCTAATTGCGGTATCGGATTTATTCCCGATGTGTGAAAATCTTACATTTTGAGACATTTACTTAAAATTAAATGTTATTTTCAGATTTATTATTTTTCTGATTTCTATTATAATATTATCTAAATAACCCTATTTTTTTAGATTTATTAATTTACAATTTCACATATTACTAAATTCTTATATTAATTACCTAATTTCCTAAATTAACCATACTTAATACTCCAAAGGCTAGGATTAGGGTTCCACATCAGAGATTAACATCCCTAAACATATAATTAATATCTAAATTAGTAATTAATATCTTAATCACCTAATTAACCTCAAATCACCCAATTTTTCCATGGGCTAAAAATTAACTTAAAAATTTCAAAAATTAATTTAAAAAAAATTACTTCATAGCACTATTCTATATCATATGAGCATCCTACAGAAAAAAATTGAGCTCTAAACTACACTCCTAAGCCTATTTATTTTTCGTTCTAATCATGTTCAGTTTTGAGCAATTTGTTAAGAATCCTATAATTGCAGACGTAATTAAACTAAATCAATATTTTTCCCTAAATCTACATACAATAAAATCTCAAAATAACAAGTTTCATAATTTTTTAGGCAAAATAACTAATTTTAAAAAATTATTCAAAATCGGGAAATTTAAGAGACTAAACGGTCCGAAACTTTCTGGCCATCCAAACCCCATCCAAGGCTGTTGGTCGGCCGGCCTAGACGGTGGGGCTAGAGTGGTGTAGTGGTGGCGGCTCAGTCCTAGGTGATGGTGAGGTATGTGTTTCCCTCCCTACACGAATTTGCACAGTTTCCTTTTCTTTTCTTTTTTTTCTGGATTTTCTCTTGATTTTTTCAGTTTTCCTATTTTCCCCAAATGCTCAACTGTCCAAATGACTTCTGGAAAAATTTTCCCTATTTATAGACAATTTTTGTAATTATTATGCATTAATTAAACAAGACTTTGCCCAATTTCCTTGATTTTTGGCTTTTATGTTGTCTAATTTGTATTGGTTGATTTTTCTTTTATAGATTTTGACTTTCCACAACCTGATTTGGATTATTCTAAGCTCCTTTGATTTTTTTTTATTTTTTTCATAATTAATTTATAATTTTCCTTAATTATTTACTTAGTTTTTGGCCAATTTAGGCAATTTCGCGTATTTTTATCTATACGTAAATACATGTGGGGTACATGTGAACATTCCTAATTATTATTTTGGTTATTCTAAAATTTTTAGTACACATATAATCTATCTTTAGTAATTTATTAGTTATTTGATTACACTTTTCGCATTTTTGGTAATTAGTACTTATTATGCTTAAAATTTAAAAATTTTATAGCATCATATTTTATTACTTATTTTCTTAAATTCAAGTTTACGGGATCATTTTTACTAATATTTTTTGCACTAGTTTATAATTTGGGTTTAATCAGATCCATTAACCAATCGCCCTAAACCTTGGATTCTAAGTTTAAGGCTACGGTTACTTGCTTAGTTGTAGAGCTTATACTTAAGGCTCGCCATAGTAGGCTCAAGCCTTAAGCCCGAATTTACCAAGCCCAAGGAGCCTTTCAATGGTTAGAAGTCATAATATAAGAATGAGATTAAGTTAATACCCACTTCTAGTTAAAGTGAGACATGTTAGATACTACGACTCCACTCTCTTATACTTATAAAAGAAGATCTCTTCTATTAACTGTTCTTCAACTGCTGGCACTACTCCACTATAGATACTTTGTCACCACCTATTGATACCTCTCTCTATATTCTACACACTAAGCTTACTTATTACTTCTAAGCATCTTTTGCTCTCTAAGAGGTTATTACTAACTTAAGTATCGAAGTGGTCACGAAGAACAATACCCCGATGCCTCCCTCCTAGTATCTCGTTTTATAGGTTTACTACATACAAAGCCCAATCATTACCAGCAATATTTAGAGACAATAAAGTGAGTTTTCTATATCTTAAGTAGATTGTATAAATCCTTTGTGTTTTAAATATAATTAAGTACTTTATAGTTTGAGTGAGCCATATTTAAATTCTTTACATTTATATCATTGTATCATGTAAGTTGTGTATGTGTAGTTATACATCATAAAAAGTATTTAAAAGGGGACTTAATTAGTACAGCAATGCAAATATAGAAACTTAAAATGACTCCCTTGAAATATAAAGGACTTAATTTTAGTAGAAATTAAAAAAAAAAAAAACTTGACGACTCGATTAAAACGTTAAGACTTGGTTGACTTTTGGCACGGGCATAAAAAGACTTCAAACGTACTTTTTTTCGATCTTATCAAATCTAATAATGAGCATAGTCATAAAGCGCGACGAAGATAAATATAATCATACTTTTGCATTGCATTTGTAAAGAGCTTGAGTTCATTTATAGTGCTATGAGCATCATAAGTATCATCAATGAGAGAAACCAATGCGAGTACTTTAGATAAATGCTTCCTTCCAAAGCTATATTACGACTCAAAATAACCCTATCTTTTACAAAAGGAAGTTTTCCCTTGAAGTTTGACTCTTTCCACCATCTAATCACAGAGGTTCAAATATTTAGTAAAGGGAGGTTATCCAAGTCAATACTTTTATATGTAATCAATTAATTTATAGAATAATAATAATAATAATGGAATTAATAGTAATATAGAATTTAGCTCCACACCAATCAAATATGAAAGTTTAAACTTGAGTATTTGGTATTGTTTTTATGCACCTTTTCTTTAGTTCCACAGTTAGCTAATATAAAAGTTTAAACTTGTTATATTTGGTGTTGTTTAATACACCTTCCTTTACCTTTTGAAGGAAACTTTTTCCCTCGTCTAAATGATGACATAGTACAAGGATTTAAACTCAGCATATACTCCTCTAATGTAATGACAAACTGTATCAACAATTAGTTGATTCAAACGTCTAAAACCATATTATATTTTATTTGATTTTATATTTCATTATTAGCGTATACAAAGTACCTTGAAATTTCACCAAGTTCCTTCAAGTGCTGTTTTTACACTAAGTTAAAATCTAATTTTGCTAAGGTCAATGGCCCATCATTACGAAAAATATCATTACACCTAGCATCTACCCTTGGCAATGCCTTGAGCATTGTTTTCTTTGATGTACGTGCGACTTGCGCTTTAAGTGAAGGATTAATCATCAAATTGTTCTCCAATAATGTTGCTTTCAAATGTGCTGAAGTGAATGCAAGTGTGTTTTCCAAAATGTCTTCCCCATGTATCATCGTGTGGCTAGCTTCATGTAGATTTCGTAGTCCTCGTACATTATTGTTGGCAAGTGATTTTTTGAATTTCCCATTCTCATCTTCAAACTTGTTAAAAATTGCCTGCGCAATAAATTGTTAAAAGTAAACAAAAGAAACATGTGATCTAAGTATTTTTAATTGCCTCACTCGTGAAACCTTTAAATTCTGCACGATGACTTTCGGTTCGAGCCCCAGCAGTTAGTCCAGTTGGCACTTGTAATTGACACGATGAACCCGTCGTATTTAGATTCTCATCAACGTGTCTATAAACAATTAGACATAATAACATGATAGAAGATTTACACTCTCACAAGAACGCACATAAATATTTAATGATCTATATTATAGAAAAATGATAATTTATCATATTGGAACTTGGTCAATGTATAAAGATCGTATAAAATCTTTGAACATGGTATGGGAGTTAGTACGGTGATCCTTGCCATTATACGTAAATCTAACGTATAAATCTCCTGTTCGAACTGCAGATGAGGTGATGGTAAAAAGCAATATCTTTGCTTGGTTAATGCTCACTCATGATAACACATTTTGGAGTTTGCTATAAAACGACTAAAATATAGATGTAAAAGAAAGCTTAAAAAATGGAAAAAAAAAATAGTGTTATTGCATTTTTTCTTAATAAGAAACTGGAATGAGCTGGCTATCGTTTATGAAATATGAATAGCTAAATATAACTTATTATATGTGTTACGATCCGATAGGATTAGTTATGACAGTTGACATATACTGTATAAAGGATTGCAAATTGATTTTTTTTTTTGTTTAATCGATAACCCTTCATGCAATATATAATACTTCTACTACCACTAACAACTAAGAGTTAGATAGATGTAAATAATCTCATTACATGATAATAATAATAAAACTATTGAAATATAATTGGCACATATGTATAGATATTTACCGATAATAAGTTGATAATATCTTATATTACAAACTGGTAGGATATTACATTACATATTAAGGTTCATAATCTAAGTTCAATAAAATAAGTTCACTCTTATCACTCATCTTATTTTCACATTAAACCATTGAAGAACTAACCTTAAGTATCTTATAGCCTATCTCTACGAATAAATTGGCCTGCGCAAGCAAACTATAGAGATATAAGCTAACTAGCTTAGTGAGATATTTCTCTCAATTATACAACAAATAAGTTATATAATAATTTAATTCAATTAAATGAATGCATCAATCAGTATGATGTACAAATACATGCAGGTGACCAATTATTGTATGCAACTCAGATTTAACGCCCTTCGAAATTAGGGTTGGAGATACATTGACACTTATCAAATTTAGGTATCATATTAAAACTTACATAGCAACGAAACTCCATGTTTCATATATGAAAATATAATGGTGTATGCATTTTCAATTTTAGTTAAAATCCAGTTCTACGTATGATTATGAGTAGGTTTACCCAGCCTCACTCACCCTTAAACGAAGGCCTCTAAACTTAACCTATATTCAGGCGGTTGGTGTCTCTAATGCCAAGTGTTCCCATAGGTCAAGGTAGGATCATATCGCACGTGTGCATCGTATGAAATACTATAATCATAATAATTAACCTACGTATGGCTTTTCAATACCTTCGTGTAATGTGACAGCCGGAATTAGTTATATAGTGCATGATTATATGTATTTCGATTTAATTCTTTTAAGATGGATAATGTCAAATTCGTTTATTTAGTGATCAATAAGGTCCTAGACAGATCTGTTCCTATCAAATTTATTATGTAATAAATAGTATAGTATTATACTTTAAAGTAAATTCACTATTAATAAACAGTATTATACACAAATATAACTTAGCTCCACACAACATTCAATTATTAATAATAATTCATATTTACTATCTACAAACACATGCAAGTATGGAATCATTAGAAATACTCACTTAGTCATACTCGGAATCAAGAGTCATAATAGTTGGATGGTAAGTATTGATGTTATGATCACATGACATTAGGGAACACGAAAAGTAGCTAGTTTAGGAATTAAATAACTAAATTAGTATTGTATTTCATACTGTTTACTTAAATTAGCTATTTGTTTGTATGAAATTATCGATTTGATTTTTTTAGCTAATCGTGTATAACTTTTTTAATTTAGTTTGGATTTTTATGAACTTATAGTTCATTTCGATCTTTTTTTAACGTACTTTTTTATAACGAGGTCTGTTTTGAATGTTGCAACCTACAATTTTAATTGTGATATAAAAATATTATAAAATTCATCATTGTAAGTTAAATAATTATAAAATATCAATTTGAGCTTTTCTTAGTATAATTATGATTTAATAATTATTTGAATCGTATAATTTGTAATTTTCTTATTTTTGGTCTATTTTACTATAATTACACATTTTTACTTATTTTTGAGGTTTAAGATTTAATTCAAAATTTTCTACTTTATTATTTTTCTAATTAATTAATTATTTTATTAGTTACAAAAATTACTTAAATTTTTTTTCTAGGTGGTGATGTGCTAGTATATGGAAATGCCACTTGTCCTTTTTTACATTTTCCTATTATTTTATATTTTACAGTATATACATATATATATGTATATTAATGTTTATTACTATATTTTACTAAGTTTTCTAAATTAATTATTTATTATAGTTTTTTCTAAAATTATGGTACACTTATATATATATTTATTAAATTAATATTATAATATAGTATGTATATATATTCAAATATACTTATATTTCTACATATATGATACTATTCATATATTTATACTTATACATATAAATACTTATGTATTAAAATATTCTAATCTTAAATATATATTATATACTTTATGTATAAGTATAAATATACACATAAATATACATTATATACATATGTACATATACGGTTGTATTACATGTGTAATATATATACTAAAATACGAAATATAAATAATATTATACATACATATTTATATAATCATTTCGTCCACCATATAGGTACATACAAAATTTTATACAAAAATGAAATTACCAAATATATATTTATATATATATAAATGAATACTATACATGCATGCAAATGTATACTAGATAATGAAAATACTAGGCACATACATATATATATATATATTCACTCACACATACGTACTTATATCATATAAAAAAAATACTATATTCATATATATTTATATACATATGTATATATATTTAAGTAAGGAAATACACAGTATATATATAATATATACATATATATATAAATAAATACATAAATAAAGAAATACCAAATACACACATATGTATATAAATAAAAGAGTAAGAAAATACATACTATACATATTATTATTTGTACATACTTATATATACCATAAAATAAAGTATTAAGCATAATATATATATACATCCACACCTACCTACATATATATATATATATATACATAAATAAAGAAAGTACTAAATATATACACATGTAGAAAAATAAAGGAATACATTGTAAATCCCGTAAATTTAGTCATTTGAGTGTAAGATTAAGCTTGAATATTATAATTAACTTTAAGAGTCGATAAGGTCAATTAAAATAAAAATTTTATTAAATTATAAATTCGAATATATTATAGTTAATAAAAACCCAAAACTTTTAATCAAAACCTAAATCGCGTAAAAAAACCCTAAATTTGATATATACACAAATACCCGAAATAAAACTTAAACTTGATAAAAACGCTAAAATTATAATTTTAAGCTTATAAAATAAATAAATATAACTATAGTCGATTGTAATTATCGATTAATACACGTAATCGAGTATAAATTTTAACAATCACGTTGAAATAGCTTGTAAATATTATAGTTATAACGAGTAAAAATTAAATCAATAAATTTTTACAAATCTCAAAATCATTTTATAAATACTAATTACATAATTTTTGTAGTTATAAAAATTAAATATCTTTAATTTTATTTTTCTTTTTTTTCTACCTTTTCCTTTCTTTTTCTTTTCCCTTTTTCCTTTTCCTATTTCCTCCCCTACTTCCATGTTGGCTTCTTGATATCTTTCAACTATCCTTGTGTTTAAAATGTTGCTTCCAAGTGTTTAACAATAAGAGGCAAAATAAAAAGGAATGATGGAACTTGTCCCATCCTAATTAATGCAATATATTATGTGGATTTCTTTTTTTTTTTTCTTTTCTTTTGTGTCCATAAAAGCCAAGCCACTTCCTGAAGAAAAAAAAAAAGGAAATCATCTAGAAAAGAAAAAGCAAAAGGATCACACATACATAGACAGACACACAAATTCACTTACTTCCTTCTAATTGTAAATCGTGAACCATTCTTGTCCTTCTTCTTTATTTTTCTTTTTATTTCAAGCAAAAAGGAAAAGTGGAAGAAGAAGCTAGGAAATCCACCCTCAAATACTATACAAGTATGTACTATTATGTATAGTATATGTATTTTGTAATAATTATTTAATTATATTCTTGTACATACATGTATTTGAGAATTTATGTTTATATATGTGTATAATTAGTAGAGTATATTTTATATGTATAGTGTACATGTTATAGTAACTTTACAAATAATTTGTACAAAAACTTATGTATTTATACATGTACGTATACGTATATAATACATATGTCCTATGTATTTCTTTATTTATGTACATATGTATGTATTTAGTATTTTCTATGTTCATGTATATATATATATATGTATGTATGAAGACGTGGGTACATATTATATCTAATACATTATTATACGGTATATGTATGTATGTACAAATAATAATACATATAGTATGTATTTTCTTACTTATGTATTTATGTGCATATGTATGCATGAGTATATATATATGTTTATATCTAGTATTTATTTATATGATATATGTATATATATGCATATAGCATAAATACATGTACTAGATATTTTCCTTATTTATATATATACTAAGTATTTTCTTTATTTATATCGCATATATCTATACACAAAAGTATGCATGAATATGTACATGTATGTATATACTTAGTATTTGGTTTATATGATATATGCGTATATGCGTATAGTAAATATTTATATATATAATTATAAATTTGCAAATACTAATATAATTATATGGTATGGTAATAGTATGGTATTTTCATTTTATAAAATTTTGAATGAATACATGTATGCTCGACATAATGGAATATATATGTATTTATGTATAACATTATTTGTATTACATAATTTAGTATATATATATATATGTAATATAACCATATATGTACATATGTATATAGAATACATTTACGTGTATATTATACTCATACAAATAATATATAATATATATTTAAGATTTAGATAATTTAATACATAAGTATATTATACATTTAAATATATGTATATGAATAATATCGTACATGTAGAAACACGAGTATATTTAAATAATATATACATAATTTACTATAATGTTAATTTAATGAATAAAATAATTTATTAAATATGTATACTTATATATATGTACTATAACATTGAGAAAATTATAATAAATAACTAATTTACAAAATTTAATAAAATATAGTAATAAGTATTAATATATAATTATTATTTTACCATAAAATACAAGAAATAAGAAAATAAAAGGAAAATATGGAAAATGAAGTGTGACACATGATACTCTAACATGTTACTATATCACCACTTAAGACTAAATGAATTAATTTTTGTAATTAAAAATAACAATAGAATAATTAATTAATTAATTAGAAAAATAATAAAGTAGAAAATTTGAATTAATAAATCTTAAACCTAAAAAATAAGTAAAAATGGGTAATTATTGTAAAATAGACCTAAAATATGAAAATTACAAATTATACAATTCATATAATTATTAAATCATAATTATATTAGGAAAAGTTTATAATTATATTTTATAATTATTTAAGTCAAAATGATGAATTTTATGATATTTTTATATCGCAATTGAATCTATGGGTTACAACATCCAAAATGGATCCCATTACGAGAATGTAAGCTCTAAAAGAATAAGAATGAACTATAAGTTTATAAAAATCCGAACTGAATTGAAAAAGTTAATCACGATTAATGAAAAAGTTCAAGCCGAGCATTTCATAAGAATAGATAACAAATTTATATAGTTAATACCAAATATATGAATAGTTTAGTTATTCCATTTAGATATTCATTATCTTTTGTATCCCCTCAATGTCAAGTGATCCTAATACAAATATTGACTTATCCAGTGGAATATTACAACCGTCAATAGATTCAATGATCAAGTGAGTACTTTTGATGACTCTATACTTATTTTGTACTTATAGTTAATGTACATAAATTAAATATTAATAACTTGATACATAAGGGTTCGGGTTATGTATGTATCTGATATTGATTGATTACTATGCAAATATTGTTAAATGTAATAATTGAAGATTTAGTTATATAATTGATTGTTACATAATTTGATGGTAATATTTGATCACCTCATAAATTGACTTGATCATATTCAACTCAACTAAAATTAAATGAATTATGTATAAGCACGAACATTACACATAATGTTTCGACCATCACCTTACATGACCTCACATGATTGGTAATGAAGGGCCTTGGACTGATGGATTCTCATATGATTTAATTAGTACAGTACATGAGTATTAATACAATAAGACCCTACTATTGGTTCACGGGTTTACTTAGCACTAAAAACACTAATCGTGAGTGAATAGGGGTCGTATCTAGAGACCACTGTTGTAAGGTATGAACGTGAACTATAAGGACCATCTCACTACTAGACTTAAGAATTTGTATATTACTGATTGTTGGTAATAGAAACTTGTTTCATAAAATAAGAAATTTATATATATATTTATTTATGGTTACAAACCCAAGTACTAAAGCTCGGTTATAATTGGTGTTGATGTATCTCCAGCCCTTACTTCGGAGAGCATTAAATCTGATATTATATACAGTATTAGTCAACTACATATATATTGTTTGGCATACTACTTGATCATGTATTCATATGTTTGTTAATAAATTGTTTAATAACTTATTTATTGGTATAATATGAGAGATAATTCACTAAGCTCTTGTAGTTTACTCTCTAATAGTTTTCTTTTATAAGTTAATAAATAATCAGGCATGGGTTAAGAGTTGAGTGTCAAGTACCAGCGTTGAGATACATAGAAGTTAGAACCTAGGGATAAGATTGTATAGTCAGTTTGACTTATTATATCTAATTATTAATACTATATATTTTTTATAACTTTCGTAAATTTACGTTTTAGAACTTTACTAACTTATCTTAACATTTACTAGGAGATACCGATTCTCTGTGGTTCTAATAGGTTGTAGCTTATTAGGTATCGATAGTCATATATATGTTGTAGTAAGTTAATTAAATTAAAAATCGAAATATTAGTGATTAATTGTTTATAGCCTTATAATCTTTGGCTTGTAAAATGGTTTTTGTATTACGTGTGCATACGTAATATAAAAATTTTAGACAATCATATTAGGCTCCTTATAGGGTTATGACATATAACGTACATATATATATATCATATACGTATACGTTCATATACAAATACATAAGTTTTTGCATAAATATTTTGAAAAACTAATATAATATGTACACTATACATATAAAAAATACTCTACTAATTATACACCTATATGGACATAAATACTCAAATACATATACAAAAATATAGATAAATTATTATTACAAAATACGTATAACATATATATTAAATAACATACTTATATGATAATTTTCGACCAAAATCCCCTAAACTTCTTCTTCTTCTTCTTTTTCTACTCGGTTTGAAATTTCTAGAAAATTGAAAGGGAAAAGATGAAAGAGTTTACGGTTGCTGGAGAAAAGAAATGTGAAGACTTTTGACGTGTTTTGATTTGCAAATTTCCAAGCGTAAATAGTCCATGCGGGAGTTCCCCAATTGACTAAATAAAGAGAATAAAATAAAAAGAAAATCTAAGGCAATACGTAGCATTTTTGATGGTGAGACATGAGTAATCATTTCTTTGATTTTACTTTCTTAATTAAACACCTATGCGGCTGCTGAAAAATATCAAGAAGCCAATGTGGAAGTAGGTTAAAAAGAATAGAGGAAATAAAAGGAAAAAGAAAAAGAAAAAGAAAGGAAAAATGAGGAAAAAGAAAATAAAAATAAAAATATGTAATTTTTTTAAATATAAAAGTTATATAATTAGTATTTATAAATTAATTTTGAGATTTTATGAAAATTTATTAATTGAATTAATACTCATTACGCTTATAATATTTATAAGTTATTTCTATGTGCTCATTAAGATTTATACACAATTAAGTAATTTAGTCGATAATTGTAATCGACTATGGTTATATTACTATTAAATTATATTTATTCATTTTATAAGCTTAAAGTTATCATTTTAAGTTTTTTTATTGAATTCGAGTTTAATTTTGAGTATTTACTTGAACATCGAATTTAGGGTTTTTGTTCATGATTTAGGTTTTAATCGAGTTTTTTGGGTTTTTATTACTGATATTATATTTGGTTTTACAATTTAATAAAAATTTTATTTTACCTAACCTTATCGACCTATGATATCATCTATAATACTCGGACTTAGATTAGAGTTTATATTATTGATTATGTATGGTTTATGATATGGGACTTTGATCTTCTTTTTCTTTTCTTTTTTTTTTTCCCCTACATATGACACTTGATTGTTGAATAGTGGATTGTACTAGGTACAAATTTACATTAGTATTTCACATGTAAAACGTGTGTGGATGATTTTGGTTACGGTTAAATGCTTACTATCAAGAAGACTCGAGTCTGCTCAAGGATCTGGACTTTGGGAGGGCGTGATAGATTCTTTTATTGGAATTTCTTTCAAACTCTGTTTTAGCTAGGTTGAACCCTTTGAAACATTTGATGACTTCTGATATTTGTCTTCTCATTGCCAACGGGCTATTCCCTCTGATATGTCAATAATAGGGCAAGCTATTGTTTTACGAATATGGCGACCTCGAAATACTGTACAAGTGAGTCTTATGTGAACCCATGGGACCATAAAACAAGATGATATATTTGAGGATTTCGAGGCGTGATGCTTTATGTAATTCGTTCCTCTGTAATCAATTTATAACATATAATACGAACTATGGTGAATAGGTAATCCTATGTACAGTATATTTGTTTGAAACTAATCAATTTAAATTTCAATCGAGATTTCGAGTAAATATTTATAGTCGGTGGATAGATTTTAACTAATAATTTTTTGAAACTTATTCCCACACAAAGTAAGAAACAAGCTTGATGTTAGGGTGTCTTATGTCTACCCTGAAATCCATATTTGTGTTAGAGTTGTGCATTATCTTAATTATTGTTTGCAAAGTTTATTAAAAAGGGTCGAATGTATACAATGTTTTACTATCGTTAAGAGAAACTTTTCCAAGAAAAAAGTGAAATATGTTGTTAAAAAATATCAAGTTTATTTTGCCCCATAGCATTTGTCAAGGTAAAAACAACATATATTAAGATTCCAATTCAATCAATAAATTCTTTAATGAGCAAATATATTTTTCATAAAGGCTTCATGATTAAAAATATACAATATTAAATTTATAAGGAATATAAAAAAATTATAGATTCCAAATTTATATAATATAAGATTCATGTAGTTTTAAGATATCATAAGATAAGTTTCTTATTCTTAATATTTGGAAAACCGTATCTACAAAGTATCGTAAATTCTTATATTTTGTCTACCCTATATTTACTCACTTCTTATATATGAACCAAATTTTCTTTCTCAAACAAAACAATCACGTTATACTCAAGTGCATATTTTTCTCCATAAAGGTGATAATATGTTCAAAGGAAAGAAAAAAATTGTATATCTATTGTTATAATAAGAAGTTGTTCGATTAACATACCTTGTGGGTAGCAATATCGTTGCGAAACTGAAGTACCAGTTCAAATGCCTTCATTATTCTTGGACCGTTTAATGACCACTCTAAAACGTCCTTTGAAATAATATCACCCGTCCAAAACGTGCTTGTGTGTTGTTAACATACCATTTGCAGCTGTTATTAATGCGAAGGACATGTACTCCTCAAAGGATGGCATTCGCTGCTGTTGTTGGAGCCATTTTGCTTCTTCCATATAGCCTCTTATTATCAAAGGTTTCATCTATCAGAGCTAACTGTGTTATATAATTACTTCAAAAGATACAACAAGATTTTGATTTTTAATAAAAGGATGGTTGTCCTATTTCAAACATGATCCTCCCCAATTCATCATAAAGACCAACCAACACCTTGTAAAGTACTTGCAAATAACCTACTTAACTTATCCTTGTCTCCTTTCTCCCATTGAAAATATAAATTTGTAATAACGTTGAAATTGTAGAATCCTGAAATCCATGACCTCAAGAAGTCAGATATTTGAACAAATACGCGTATTAGAAATCTTCTATATTTGTGCAAGAAATCAAGTGAATTTTCTATATCTTAACTAAATTGTATAAATCCTTTATATTTTAAATATAATTCAGTACTTTATAGTTTGAGTAAACCATATTTAAATTCTTTACATCTATATTATCACACCATGTAAGTCATGTATATACAGTTACACATCATAAAAAGTACTTAAAAACGGACTTAATTAGTGTAACAATGCAAATATAGAAACTTAAAATGACTCACTTGAAATATAAGGGACTTAATTTTAGTATAAGTTTTGAAAAAAAAATCGACAACTCGATTAAAACATTAAGACTTGGTTGACTTTTGGCATGGGCATAAAGGACTTTTAACGTACTTTTTTTCGATCTTATCAAATCTAATAATGAGCATAATCATACTTTTGCATTGCATTTGTAAAGAGCTTGAGTTCATTTATAGTGCTATGAGCATCATAATTATCATCAATGAGAGAAACCAATGCAAGTACTTTAGATAAATGCTTCCTTCCAAAGCTGTATTGCGGCTCAAAATAACCCTATCTATTACAAAAGGAAGGTTTTCCTTGAAGTTCGATTCTGTTTACCATCTAATCACAGAGGTTCAAATATTTAGTAAAGGGGGGTTATCCAAGTCCACAATTTTATATGTAATCAATCAATTTATAGAATAATAATAATAATAATGGAATTTATAGTAATATAGAATTTAGTTCCACTCCAATCAAATATAAAATTTTAAACTTGTCGAATTTGATGTTGTTTTATGCACGTTCCTTTAGTTCCACAGCCATCAAATATAAAAGTCTAAACTTCTTGTATTTGGCGTTGTTTTATACAACTTTCTTCACTTTTTGAAGGAAATCTTTTCTCTCATCTAAATGATGACATAGTATAAGGATTTAAACCCAGCATATACTCCTCTAATGTAATGATAAACTGTATCCACAATCAGTTGATTTAAACATCTAAAACTATATTATATTTTATTTGATTTTATATTTCATCACTAGCATATACTAAGTACCTTGAAATTTCACCAAGTTCCTTCTAGTCCTGTTTTTACACTAAGTTGAAATCTAATTTTGCTAAGGTCAATATTTCATCATTACAAAAAATATCTTGGTGGACGTGGATTTACGACCTAGCCTCTACCCTTGGCAATGCCTTGAGCGTTGTTTACTTTGTTGCACGTGCGACTTGCGCTTTAATTAAGTGAAGGAGCAATCATCAAATTGTTCTCCAATAATGTTGCTTTCAAATGTGCTGAAGTGAATGCAAGTGTGTTTTCCCAAATGTCTTCCCCATGTATCATCGTATGGCTAGCTTCATATAGATTTCGTAGTCCTCGTACATTATTGTTGGCAAGTGATATTTTGAATTTCCCATTCTCATCTTCAAACTTGTTAAAAATTGCCTGCACAATAAATTGTTAAAGTAAAACTATTTAAAAAAAAAAGAAAGATCTGGACATCTAATAGAAAAACAGATACATCTCTTATACAAATATGGATGATATAAACACAAAAATTTCCTTTGCAATCAGATAATGAAACCTAAGAACTTAGTCGAAAAAAAATTCCCATGTAGAGATGATAAATAATATACAAAACAACTACTGAATGAACTTGGAGGCCATCCTTATTTGTTAATGGAATGATGGTTGTAGACTTTTACGTCCAGACCAAGAAGATCTCTTACACTAGTAGTCGCACGACAAAAATAGCGATCGTGTGCACCAATTGATTTGAGGGGCAGACAGACTATCCAAATAAGTTGATCGCTTTCCCGAGCTTATATAATGACAAGAACCCTATATATAATTGTTTCTTCTTTTAATGAAATATTTGATTACCTTTTTGAATTTTCTATAAAATATATAAGTGGAAAAAAAAAAAAAGGAGAGAGAGATATTACAAGTTATAATGTGCAATTAATATCATTTCATATTTCTGTAGTGTTAAGAAAGAGTAAACATGTCGTGAGAGTGTGTATTGTAAATTATAATGTCAAAAAACTATATCTCTCGAGTAACTCATGAGTAAGATTAGATCATTTATTATCCCTATTCTCCATCATACTCAAAATAGATCTTGTCAAAATGTTCCAACGCCTGTCCAATTTCACTTTTGAACAACAGGTACTCGATTCCTATGTCTTGCTCTTGATCGATCACATGGAGTGCTTGTAGAGGTTTATCTACAAACAACAGTTATCACCCCTCCTGCTACTTATTTAGGATCTTTGATTTTCCTCTCACATTCGACGTCATGTTCATCATTTTGCACAAGAAGATAAGGATGAAGACAAATACGATAGAGAAAAAATGGTGTGCTTATGCCTTTTCTTAACTTTCATGGACTAGAGAGGTTCGAGTGAAATGATTGTATAGTTTTATTTCTTCAGTTTTTCAAATTCGAAGAACGAGAGATGTCGTCGTTTGAGAAATATTATCAGTGTCACCGCTTATTATCTGGAGGCAATAATGAGTACGGGTATTTGCAGATTTACTATCAAAATTATTAGTTAAAGTGCGGGTAAATGCTTAAACTTTTAAAATCTAATTTTTCCGTATCACAACTTCTGGAAATACGCAAATGATCCCCAAAACTATTTCGATAGAATCAATATTGTCGTTGAAATTACAATAAATTACAATGATTTTAGGATCTCACAAAAGCAATATATAACATATATGCACATTTTGGAAATTTTGAAATTTTAGAATTTGAATATTACTTGATCAATAGTTCTGAAACGTTTCCACGGTTGCCTATACTAACAGTTTTATTTTTAACTTGTATATTAAGAGAGCTTCTATGGTCTGATCCTCTATTTTCATAAGATTAGTCTTACCATCCATCTTACCGTTCGTTTATATTTTTATAAATCTAAACTGTTGAATTTGCAATTTAGTTAATGATTCATATTCAAATAAATATAAATCAAAGATAAAATGGAGAGCTTTTATGGTTTGATCATCTATTTTCATAATACTAGTCCAGCCCTCCATCTCACCGTTTCTTTATATTTTTATAAATTTAGATCGTTGAATTCACAATTTAGTTAATAGTTCGAATTCAAATAAATATAATCAAAGATATAATGAAGGATAAAACCAATCTCATTAAAAATAAGAAGGAGACCGCAAAATAATATGTACATTAGAGATATATCATTAGGTAATCTTTATCAAGCCACTCTCTTTCTAAATAACTCTTCATTTTATCATGAGGTATTTGAAAAGAATTTCTTTGTAATTTTTTAAAAACATTTATGGGTCATATTTTATTATTACTTTTCAAACCAATATTTTAAAAGTTAATTAAAAATTATTAAATGTACAAAGAATTAATATATTATTAGTAGATATAAAAAAAATTATTTATTATGAGAAACATAATTATATGAAGACCAACTTAGGCCGAATGGCCGTTGACGCCAAATCCCATCGCTACACTTTGGCCATGATGAGCCGCTGTTTTAACGGCATGTCCGGCGAAACATCCTTATCCCCTAATAAAGGTGGTAGGTTCCAGAAATGGTTCGATAATACTGATATCATTATATATATTCCATAAGTTAAGCATTCTCGTCTTTTATTCCATTCAAAGCATATATATATATATATATCTTATGTGGTGCTCAATGAAACTTTTGTCTTTGGACTATGGACTTTTGTACGAAAATATTACCAGGTGAATTTTAAGGAATTTGTCAACCATTGAAATGAAAAATAATGTTATTTTTTTAATATATGATTTGTCTAATTAGTCTTAAAATGCATTTATTTTTCTTTCTGTTCCTCTTTAGTAACCCTCAAAGATTAGATAGCTGTAGGTAAAAATGTATCTATCCTTGAAATCCAGTTACTCAGACGAGTTGTCACCTAGCTAGAATATTATAATTTATATATTCCTCATCAGACCATGGAACTGAATTATTGCTCTAACTATTGTGTGGGTTAAATGATATAGACAGATTTAAATAGGAAGGTTTCCAGATTATAACTAAAATAAGCATAACTTTTGATTGGAAAAGAGTTTATTATTATTATTATTATTATATGTTTATGAAGATGATGTCCCCGGTTGAGGTAATTTTGTGCCTGAAAAATAATACTTAAGGCATGTAACAAGTACTTTTTTATTTTTAGAGTTATTTTAAACAAATTTTCAAGCACTTTAGAGTTTCTTTCAGCATATAAATACTCTCTTTTCATATTTTTGTCATTCTTTATGAATACTTTATTTAGAATAATAGAGAATTCGAATTTCCAGAACTTTTTTTTTTCCTTTTTTTTTGCACAAGTTGCATCAGAGATTTATCCACATATAGGTCAGATGAAAAGATATATCTTCAATGGACGATGGAGTCCAAGTGGATGAAGGATAGGATGCAAGGAGGTTGCTCATGAAATATCAATTAGATCGGATCAATAAGAACCTTATGGGTGTTCCTGAAAGAGTTTGAGACGGATTCTTGGACAGTTGTTAATATCTTATTGTGTATAGGTGTGTTTTGGGAAATTTATAATACGTGAAAATAACCCGAACCCGATAGGTGCTAGTTTAGATTATTGTACAAGTTTTGTGAGCATTTCCTTTCTTTTTTTTTTTTCCCTAGAATCAAGAACTTGCGGTTTCTAATTAATATCAATATCGCTATCTGTTATTACCTATCAAATTTGCTACCTTACTTAACTCACTTATACTTTATGACTAATTACAATCTGCCACATCATTCTTTTAAAGATGATGCAGCCAGGAAATTCCACGAGCAAAAGTTCAATTGGGTACACTATTTACCAACTTCAAGCTTCGGGTGTACAAAATTTTATAAACAAAAATATAACTACAGATGCCATATAGCGATTTCAAACTTACGGTGTAAAATCGGTAAGATAATGATTTCAACATATTATTATGTATTTTCATTTTCCATAAAATTTTAGTTAAGGAAAAAAAAAAAAAAAACACGAAGTGACTACTTTCCCTTTATGTAAGTTTGCCACCGACATAAAGATGCGAATGCGATGCCATATTCTTGTATAGATTAATAGCCATAGTTAATGTCACATATAAATATATCGACATTTATTCTTTGAGATGTAATTGAATGATTTACCTAGCTAGGAAACTATAGTGATGGTTCTTACGTAAACTCATGACCAATCGGACATGAGAGAAGGTGAATTATCTAGCTTTAACACATTATTTATTCTCTTCTACCACATTATTTTGAGTTCAAACTCAACCTTCTAGAGTGGTTAGGTTGATTGATAAAATGAGGAGTTATGGGAAACGGTGAATTGGCTTTAATTAGTGAAGTTAGGTTTTGATTAATTTAGTGAACTTGAAACAATCGATGAATTGTGATCTAATGAATGAAGAGTTAAGAAATAATGAAATTGAGGAAGGTTGGTTTGGAGTGCTCTTTGATGTTTAAATTTGATTTCACAATTGTAACTTGGAAATAAGTTGGTAAATTAGCTATTTATAGAACATTAATTAAAGGTAGAGGATGATTTAAAGGATTTTAAACAAGAAATTCCCACTAGATTGATACTCAAAGGATAAGCCAGAAGCAAAAATGATGAGTAAAATGAAAAACAAAAGACTCAAAATCTTGGTTAGAGGTTATTTTTATTAAAAACCTTAAATATAATAGAGTTAGAGGATAGCTTAGAGAATACTTTAATAAGGGCCTTAAATTGGAGAAACCAAGAAGCTATGTCAAAGAATAAAACTGATATTTTGAATGACACTAATGTAGCTTAAATGGTAACTTCGAGGATTTTTTATTGTAGAAAATTTGTGTAGAATTGCTTAGAATCTAACTCACAAGATTTGGTTGTTTCAAGTAACTTATAAAAATAATTAATTTGTCAAGAAATTATGATTTGTAAAAGAGGATAATGTTATAAGAAGTTGTTTGAGAAGGTAACTTAGAGATTAAAATTGTCTTACAAAGACTAGTACCAAGGCTTGGAACCTAAGTATAAGTAAGTTAGTGAGTTTGTTTATACCTAATATATATTAACTTGGATATTGTATGCATCTTTTTTAGGAGATATGTGCATAGAAAGTCTCGAGGACAAGAGTACAACTTGGGGAGTTTACCAAGTAGCCTAGGTAAGTAGATATTTATGTATGCTTAAATAGACTTATGTTTATTCTTAACTTTATATGTTCTATGATGTTTTGGCTTAGCTGAGCATTAATTGTAAGTTGTTGTGCTATGTGATGGCTTGGTTGAAATTAGCTAAGAATTGATGTATCACTTGGTGAGTTTTTTTACTTGTTATATTTGTTGTTGATTGAATAGTAACACGATATTAAGCTTAGTTGTTCTGTTGATGCTAATAAATGCATATAAGACATTTGCTAAGATTTGTGTTATCTTAAAAAAGAGTTTAGAAACTAACTCTATCTTGGAAGGTGTTCACCTAAGTGAACCCAATATTAATAGTCTAGAATGGATAAAACTACAAAGTATAGGCTGGGTAACAAGTGATGAATAAGTATGCTTAAATTTGTTAAGTTTTGCTTGGTGTGCAATCTAAGACATTCGTAGCATAGCACAAAAAAGACTTACAGGTCAAGTTTTCCTAAAACTGAGACGTCGCTAGGTCAATTCCATATGAAAAGCTAGGTTTATCAATTAAATTACTTAATTTGTGAGAGTTGGGTTTTTGAGCATATAAAGATTGCATTATATCTATTGGGCCAGTTATATGCTAGATTTCCTAACCACTCTATGTGGTTATTGCTAAGCTAAAATATTTGCTAAGTTTCTAGATATGTTATCTAGATGCCTAATTTGAGTCGACCGAATCAGATGAGTTGTTTGGTTGAGTTAAGATATTTGTATCGATGCACATTACGTGCATGAACATGGTGCACTCTTATTGCATTTGCATTATTTGGCTAAGAAACTACAAGGTAACGTAATTGGACTAACTACTTAAATAATATGCCTGTTGTTATGCTTGTTGTTATGTGTTTATTCACTTTCACCCAGTTTGTAACAGTTAAGGGAATAAGTTTCTCTTATCCTTAAATTACAGATAAAGAGATAGAAGAATCAAAGTGACAAGAAGACTTCAAAAACTTTAACTGAAAATGGGCTCTTGAGAGAAGCTGTTAACTACATGATTTGGCTTGAGTACATGAAGAGAGCTATTCAGGATAGCAATGGGTATAATTTCACTAGAGGTTTAGTAAAGTAGTAGTAGTCCAAAAACATATATTTGTAAGAGAGATACTATGTTATATAGAAGTATGTAACTATGATACTTCGAGTACGACCTATTAATGTAGAAGCTTTTATTATTGTTAGTCATATTGAATGAGAAAGTATTTGAAAGTAGTAGTGTATGGAACAAAAGAGCACGTTAAATATAGGTTCTACTATATCCTTAACTTAAGGATAGTAATGATAAACAATTTTCAGGCACCAAACTTTATTGCAACAAGTTTTAAGGTTTTTGAAGTTAATTATACATTAGTAATGGGTTCAACTTTTTGTAGTGAAATTAAAGGCTTCATTAAATAGTATGTTACTTTGTTTATACTTAGATTGATCATCTTTCAAGCTCATGTCCTTTTTATGTATAATTTTTTTTATTTGCTTAGCAGTTAAAATTACAGATTATTTTTATGTATGTATGAATAAAATGATGCAAGCACTTTATGCAACAAGTATGAATTTTCGATGATCTATTTCCTTCCTAAATGAAACACATATTTGTTGCAACTTTGTCCTTTAATCAGCACTATTATCCCTTTTTATAGAAAAAACCCTATCTTATTTCATCGTTGTCACTTTATGTTACAAAGATATCTTTCATGCTTCCATGATGAAATATTTGCTTCTTACAAATTTGGCTTAACTTTTTCATACTCTTGTTTCATTTGCCTAAATACTATGAAAATAAATAACAAACAAGAATAGAGCATACATAGCCTACTATAGGAATCAACCACAATTTTTTTAACACTCTTCTCCTTACTAAATGGATAAGAAAGGAAAAATATAGTTTTTACAAGAAACAAAAATCTAGTTTTATAGTCACCAAACATAATTCAAGCTATGGAAGAAGCTAAATGCGTCTCTAGTTCGAGTTATCACTACCGACCTTAATTGAAGTCAATCTAATCAAGAAATTGAAGTTTGGATTTTTGAATAGGTGATTCTTATGAATGGTTGTGTCATGGGTGCAAGTAGTAGTGCAAAGGAGTAGTATACGTGGGTGATGTAGGCCTAATCTTAGTTAATGGATTTTAGTGGTGAATAAACCTTTTGTTGTTTCTTTATGTGGTGGAAAATTACTATGATGCCTCCTGAAGGTAATGAGTTTTCTTCTATATTCTAATATTAGTAGTGTTAATTACATATTTATGCAGTTGAGGTTGATTTGATCTCTTATCTTATCTTATTTAGCTTATCTATATGATCATGATTGTATGATGAATAAAAGAATGTTGTATGCTTTCTGAAGTCCTTATAAGTGAATATTTTCACTTGATTTAAATAAAAAAAAAAGTCTATATTTTCAATAAGCCTATATTATTATAATATTGAAAATATTTGAATAGATAAGCAAAAAAAACTAAAAGGAACACAACACTCTAAAAATTTGCATATTAGGACATATTTATTACACATAATTATGATTTTGAAAGTCATAAATAATATGTTCCAAACTACTAAATAAGCCCTCTATGTATTACAATGAAATTTATCAATTAGCTCACAGCACATGAACTCGTATTGGCACACTATCTATGTATAAAGAACTTATAATATCTTTGAGCAAATGTGCAATGGTAAAATGATTCTCACCCTTGTATACAATGCTAAGGACACGAGCAAAATTGATAGCTGTCATGAGAATGGTCACATGAAAGATCATTGGTTAAAGGCACTCTTCATTAATATCATTCCATGTTGAAGAAATTGATTTTAAAATTCCTTCTTTAGCTTCTTCCTCCATCACATTGTCTTCATTCATGGAACATTCAATAACAGAAGGTATGTGTGCTCTTTTTTCTTTCAAACTACCAAAAGCGAAAAACAATGATTTACATATAGTCAATACTTATTCATTTATATTCAAAAAACATGTTCAAATGTCTTAAGTACTAAAATTGCTTAAAAAGATGAAACACCTCAGTTAATTTAGTAATTAAATCTTAAGCTCTTTAACTTAGTAGGGTTATAAATAAAAAATTAAGGTCCCGCTTAATTATTTTAAAATCTTTATTTTACATACTTACTAAGTATTTTCAAATATTATTTTATGTATAGAATATAACATTTTTTTATTAATACATTTTACTACGATATTTTTATAAAGTTTATTATCCTATGCTATATATATATATATATCCTTTTATTATAATTAATTCTTATTTTCCTTTTCTACATTTATATACTACCATATTATCTTAAAGGCTTCTAGAAACTACCAAAAAACCCTACCCTAAACCCTACTTTTTATTTTTTTCTCCCAACCGCACAGTCATCCTTCTCCCTCTCAGCATCTATATATATATTTTTTTCCCTCACCTGACCTTTCACTCTCATCAGCCTTAATCTCTATCCCTCTCTCACTCACTTCTCTCCTCTCGTAATAGCCTTTACACTACCCTTATAACCCCCCCTCTCTCTCTCTCTCTCTCTCCCCCCCACTTAAAATTACCCCTCAATTCTTTCCCCTGCCTCTCTCTCCTTCTCCCTCGCCTGCCTTCACTCTCTCTCGCTACCTTCCTATCCCTTTCTAATTCCCTCCAACCTCCACAAATCTCTCTCACCTCATCATTACATCCTCTCTCTCTCTTACCTCATCCTTCTGATTTCTCACCCCAAACCCCCTCATTAACACCACCGGCCCCACCCCTTGCTAATTCTTTTCCAAACCCAAATCCTAAACCTTCCTTATCTCTGTTTAGACCTCATTTCCCTCTCCCTCTCGGCCCCACCCCAATACCCTATTCCAATCTCGATTTTCTTTTTCACCCGAACTCTATAAATTTGTCAGTAAGTCCAAATTCATTTTGGTTCCTCACTCATGTTGGTTGGTTTATCCCTCCGTTTCTTGCATTCCAAAATTAACTTGGTAGATGTTATTAATTAAATATTTATGTATATTATTTTATGAATTATACTTTTTGTTATGTTAGGTTATCGTTTGTACTATCCGGTGATATTATCTCGATTTAACTTTGAATTTCATCTCCATTTTATATTCGTTATCGTACTCCTAGTGTCTATCTTACTAATATTTATTTATTTATTTTTATCTTTGTCATTAGTGTTGAGTTTAATACTGTTAGTATTCGATTAGTAATATTAAATTATTTGATTATCATGTTATATAGTATTATTTTATATAAGGATTGCCGCTATGTATATTATATTGTATTTTGGATCGTAGTTATAGGTATATATATACTAGGGGCAATTTTTGTTTCTATCGTATTTAACTTAGGTTACTATCTTTTGTTTATTTATAGATTTTGTTAACGATCATATTTTATATGATAATCTCAATGTTGATTTAGTATATTATTATACTATATTATTGTTAGTATGTCTTATTTTTTATATCAATGGTATTTCGGTCTAATTATTTTTTTTTTCACTTTAGTATTATGAATATATAGTATATTTTACCATATTCAGTATATTGGTTATAGATATATATATATCTCGAGGCCAAGTTTCTGTTTATATATCTATAGTATACTATATTACACTTGATATGTTTGTTTTATGTATCAACTATTATTATATATTTTCTTACGAGTTGTTACAAATTTTACTATTTTCCAATTAAGTACGTATTACTTATTTACCATATTAGCTCAATAATCTATATTATTCGATACTCTAGTTATATGTCCATTTTATACTTTCTTATATATATATATAGATATGTTTTATATATATATATATATTGTACTTTATGAGTTCTATAAGTTGATCTTATATATATAGTTATATTACCTTTTAGTTGATCGTATTATGTTATTATTATTTGACTCTACGATTTCTTTTAGGACCTTAATGGAATAGGTCATAAGCATATAGATAACTCCTAAGTAAAACATAGTCTTAGAATGTAAGGGTTAACAAGTTACTTGTTTTCTTTTAGATTTGTGGTATTAAGTTTCCCATGTCGAGGTCCGAGTTTTGTTTGGGTTTAAGGTCAGAGTATTGCATTCGATTTTGGAGCGATTCCAAATATGTGGTGTTGATTGTTGCTTGTGTTTGATAGGAATTAGTAATCAAATCGAACTAAATCTATATTCGACCTAATTACTTTGGTTTGTCGATTTTGCTTGATCCACTCACTTTAAGAGCCCATAATGGCAGTTCCCTAAAGGAGCAATCGCTAATCATATGTGAAGATTCCCTAGTAGACTTATATATAGAATGATGCAACTAGAATATTAGGTTTTTGGTCTCTAAGCTTTGGACTATAGACGTAAAGGACTTAAAGAAAAATGTATATTTATATCCACTTATATATGCGGACAAAGATTAAGGTGTGGCGGAATCATAAGTATCCCTTTGTTAGTTGCTAGCTTAAATTAAAGATAATTAACTTGATATTTATTTATATTCTATTACAGTTGCATATTATACATATGTATGTTCTAGGCTTGACATCCGTGTATGTTTGTGTGCCCATACTAGGCTTTAGCTCGCTTTTCTATTTTTACAACTATAGGTGAAATTAATAATTTACAAGTATGGAAATTGTTATTATCTCAGGTTAGGAATGAGCGATGGTTAGTTTTATATGTGAAAAGATTAAGATCGAGTTGTTTAGTATATTTATGACTAAAGTGATTTGTTTGTGAGTCACTCGATTTGATGTATTTGAAGAATCGTTGTTTTGTATTTGATGAGGGATTATTGTAAGTGATTGTGGAGATTATAGCTGGTTTTAAAGCTTTAACGTATTCCTGATAGGTGAGGACACGTGGTAGGTTATGGCACCTTTGAGTTCTGAGGTGTTACAAAAGATGAAAGGGGAAAATTCAAATATCTTTCTTGAACTTTAACCTTATTGAAGATATATCCCCTAACTTTCTAATGTTACAAATAACACCTCCAAACTTTGATAAATTAGTAAACACCCAAAGATTGCAAATAATCTATCTAAACTTTGACCTTAGTGTGAAAGCACCTATTAAACTTGTCAAAGTGTACTTAAGACATTTTAAACTTTAACGTCTATAAATTTTCTTGAACTAAAAAAGAAAATATCTTATATTATCAATTAATTAAAGTTTAGAGGGTAGTTTGCATCTTTTAAAAGTTTGGGAGGTAAATATGCACCCAAGTCAAAGTATAAGAGGTTGCATTCCCATGATGAAATATAAACAACAAATCATAGGTTCGTATTGATTGGCTTCTCTAAATATGACTTTTTACAAGGTTTCTTTATTGGCATCATTTCTAGAAAAAGGAAAATTGATCAAAAAAGAAAAAGAAAACAAAATAAAATAAAATGACAATATGCATATATTCTATTACGGCTTTTGTTGGCCCATACGAAGTCATATAGTTAAGAGGCACTTAATCCATCTCAAATGAAGTTGTATTAAGTGAGATAGCTATAAAGCCAATTAGCTTTCGGGTTATACTACCCAGTAGCCTATCTTTCCTCATTTAAGCATATACCTGATCGTGTTGCATCAATAGCCTTCACTTACGACTGTTAGAGCTATGCCGAAGTCATCTTCCTTACCAATTCCTTAACAATGAGAGTAGGGAGCAAGAGTTAGTGATGCATTTTTGCTCTAAGTTCTAAGGATGATCTCAGCTTATGGCCCATCTAATTAGAGGGAGTTACAAAGGGCATATCTAATAAATATGGCAACATGGCCATAACCTAAGATTCTTCAGTGCCATATCTAAATACAAGTAGATCCCCAAGATCTTACCTATTATATCAATCCATCATTTCTACTCCTACAAGCACCATTGGACCTTTTTTACATAAAGGGACACAAAATCTAGCCACTCACTCTATAGTAATATCTTGGTTGTTTTTTCAACCATTCCACTAACTCGAAGATATCCTTAGTGTCTCCTAATAGTTTACATGTACTAGCTTAGTCACCAATATCAAGGCAAATCGAACAACTTCATATTTCTAGAATTCGTAATCAATAAGGGAGTAAAATCCAAACTTAGATAAAAATTTTGCTATTATTTGCAATTTCTCCCAAAAAGTTAAGATATTTACCAAAACTTCACAAATGTTTACTATTGACATATTATTCTAAAGATTTCCAAAATCTAAAGTTTCAAATGGACCTAAAATATAAATGGAGTTGATGATGTTGCATTTTGTCAAAACTTTCTAGGATTTAGTTAAATATCTAACCCTTTAAGAAAAATGCTTTACTTGTCTAAATTTTGCTTTGCATATGGTTAAAACCTTTTAATATATAGAACTAAGTGAGATCATCCATGAGCAAATATATAACTATTCTTTACTAAACTTCTATTAAGGTCTCAGTCATACTTTTAATCAAGTAATTTAACTATAGGTGTTATGTTCTTTTTTGCTAATGCTATATTATTCAAACAATGAAAAGACAGACACTCTTTACATACCTTATGCAAAACATAGGTTAATATCATGATTTATACGTTAACTTTTCCTTTTTTTATAATTATATACTTGAAATTTCAACTTATCTAATTATACAATTAATTGAAGATTTAATTATCACTGTTTATACTTCAATTAACTCCAATTCATATTGTTAGTTCATGTGATACAATTAGCCAGCAAGATGGCTACCTATAGCCTTAAGGGCCTTGCCGCTGTAGGCGGGCATAAACAGCTACCTACAGTCTTAGGGCCTTACTATTAGCCACTAGCTAATTGTGCTAAGTGGATTAACGATATGAATTGGAGTTAATTGAAGTATAGATTATAATAATTAAATTTCCAATTAAGTGTATAATTAGATAAGTTAAAATTTTAGGTATATAATTACAAAAAATAGTAAAATTGAAGTGTAAACCGTGACATTACCCTTGCAAAACATTGTCATTAGAAATCTTGAAAAAAGTCTTAATATACATGACATCCAGCATAATCCTTCAAGTAAAATAGAGTTTTATATGATTATTTCGAAGATTACAAGCCTATAACTTTGTTGCTTTAACATATACTCATGTTTCTACACTTTACATGATAGAATCCTTCATGACTTACTTCCATAAGTGTTTACAAGATAGGAAACTAAAAGAATATGTACACACATGTGTATATTCCTTAGCTCCTGATACAACAAGATCTATGAAAATATAAAAAAAGAAGGCTTATGTACAGAGAGTTTTGCTACTAGGTGGTGACTCTTCCTTGTTTCTTTTTCTTGTCACTTGGTAGTAGTCTTCACTTTGAGCTACTCCACCTATTCTCCTTGAACCTTGCTCTCTTAGGAGCTTGAGAAGACTACTCCAAATGGGTTTGTCTTATGGAAAACAATTCAAGAAACGGTGCTCATATGGGACTCCAAAGATAGTGTAGGAAGGATGTAGGGTGGCTCCACTTAGTTAGCTTGGTTTGCTCTTTGTTGTAGTAAAGTGCATAGAAATTTGTGAGGCTTGGGGATGGGTATTTTTGAATGGGAAATATGGTGGCGAAGAAGTGAACTTAGAATTCTAAGTAAAGGTTTAAGGTGGTATAAACCTCACAAATTTGGCCTTTTGAGTATAGAGTGAAACTCAAGTGCTGTAGATAATTTTCTTGAGTCAACAAAACCATTAATTTTTAATTTCATTAAAATTTTAAATTCAAAACTTAAAATGAATATGAAAAACACTAGTATACTATTTAGAACCATAATTACATATGAAAACCTTAGATCTCACATACGTGTAACTATAATAGATTGAACCCAAATATAATAAAAACTCAAAATTCTGAACCTTATGTTTATAAACCCCCAAAATTTTCCTTAATACAAATAAAACCTTAACCCAATGAATTAATGATAAAGATGAGAAAACGTGTAAAAATCACTAATGAATGAGTGAAGATAATCTTAAATAGTAATAAATAATTAATTTCAACTAATTGAATAAATAAACTAACAAATCATAAATAATATCCTATACCTTGTGGCGTTACATGTATGCATCAATGTATATATTTTATTTCTTTCCTTCTTAGTTTATTATTATTATTATTATAGTATATACATATGTAACTTATCTAATTTTAACCACCTTAACCTCTTTTATTCTACTAATTTATTTAACTAAATCTTATACAACTACACCTTAATAATCCCATTGTTCTAATCAATGCCCTAACTAAATTTCATAACCAAAGTCCCATCTTCCCTTTCCCAGGCGAGGCTTGGAAAAAGGCATAAAAGGAAAAATAGTTAAATAATAATCCGCTAAACTTACCTTTTCTTCTTTATTTTGTCGTATAGGAAATATTTGTATATATATATATATATTTTTTATTCTTCTAGGCTTAAAATGATAGAATATGAAAAATAAGTATGTTTATGTATAAATATACATTTATTCCAAAAATATTATGTATCTATGTATGCCTTTTCTTTTCTTAAAGTATTTTTTTTATTTTTTATTTTTTCAATAAATGCTATATGAAGTAGGGAATTTTCTATATAAACCTATGTTCTTATTCTTTTTTTTTTTTTGGGGGGGGGGGGGGATGGGATGGGTAAAAATATGCGAAGATATGCATACTTAATCATTTATTGGATGTGACCACTAACAGGAAGTGTAAAATTAATTTTTTGGTATTTTCTACTATTTATTATTTTTGATATAATATACATATATAGCGATATTATAAATTAGTAAAAATAATGAAATTAAGAAAAATATCCCCTAAACTAACTAGGACTACCACATCAAACCTATGATTTATTTAACCCAAAACTGAATTTCTTATGGGAAACAATAATACTAAAGTAATTTAGAATAATTACTATAAAAAATAGTTAGAACAATTAATACTTTAGGGCCTAATGATATAAATTATGATAAATTGGACAAATTGGACTCCAAGGCTCATGAAAAAAGGGCTTATACCAAATTTGACCATAAAAAAAATCAACAAATATGAAATTTAAAAGGTTTTTTAGGCTCACTAATAAAACCTAAGTAAAGCCTGATTAATAAAATCGCTAAGGCTATGAAAGTAATTAAAGAGTAAGTGAGTACAAAAATAATAAAATTCATAATTAATCATGCTCATAGTAGAAAATGCAGGCCCGAACTTTCAAAAGGGATCCTACTATGTGAATGTATATCTAAAAAGGATAAAAAAAAAATAATTATAAGACCATAAAAATCAAATTCAAATTGAAAAATATGAGACCCAATCTTCGACCTACTACTAGAGACTCGGAGTGGTGGACCACTTCTACTACACTTGAGACATAGGAAGTATAGTGGAGACAAGTAATAAAGTAAGGTTATTAAGAGAAGCTTAGGAAATAGGTTAAGTCAAACGACCATACCCAAATTATTTGATATCGATGCGAATTAAGACATTCAGAACTATTTAAGGCCTTTAGACAATTTTATCTAAATTGAGTTAAATTTCAGTATAAGTTCATAAAAGTTAGATAAATAGCCTTAGTAATATCAATTATCAAAAACTAGAAATTAAAGTTTCGAATAATCATGAAACCATAGAGATAAATTATATATATAAGAAAAACATTACATCACACAAAATAATATATAGAACATATGTATATACCCCAGATATAATTATTATGTGTAATCATATACTCGTAATTATCTAAAATACTTGATAAATTGCAATTTAAGCCTAAATAAGCTTAGGAAACTGTAAAAATAAATAAATAAATAAAAATTATGAAAACAAAGGGGAACAACTGGGATGAAGATGAATAGGCACATAGCCTCAGCATTTACAAATGTTTAAGAAAAACAAGAAGTTATCATGCAATGGAGCTTAGCATTTAAGGGAATTAGACTTGAAGAGACAGAAATTTAGTCATTTGAAGCATTTGAAGTACTTTAAAATTCTAGAAAATGCTCTTTACTAATTATACATGCAAAGAGGGTTTTAAGAAAAATTGAGTGGGGGAATGAAAATCAAAGAGCTAAAATTAGAAAAAAAAAATACAAAAATTGGGTGTAATCTAGGCTTTAGGGTATTTGATGACTTAAAGAGTTGCTAGGAACTATTCACCATCACCACTCGATGGAGGAAGTAGTGCCTGGAGCTATTGACAAACCCTTTACCGTTGGAGGTGGCCAGACTTGTCAATACTAGTAAGGTACCAATCTCACCCGATTTTGCTTAAATTGTTAAAAATAGAAAATTAAACCATAAAATTTAAAAAAAAATTATTCCTACATATTTTAGGTTATAAAATCTAGGAAAAATATCATTTTGTATGAATTTTGTAATGGCAATATGTGTTCTTTAGAAATTGACAAAACCGAGCAATTTTCGATATTAAAATAAATAGGACTAATGATGTAATTTCACCTTTGAAAATTTTCTTTAAAACTACTTTCTAAATTTTTATGTGATTTTTTATCCTTAAATTAGGTATTAAGTGGTGTTTTTTGTGACAAATAACCTATTTCTTCTAATAACCTTAGATTCTAAGATGGATCAATTCTTGTAGTATATATATTGTTCTAGGATGGTTGGATTGAGTAATAAAATGAGGAGTTGTAGAAAATTGAAATTTAGTCTTTAAAAAGTGAGTAAATCAACTAAATTTTAGGACATTGATTGAAGGCGAAGAATAATTCAAAGACTCTAAGAATGAATTTTGCACTCTAATGATACTTAGAGAATAAGTTAAAGGCAAAATTTATGAGTTAAATGTAAAAATAGGGGATTTAAAAGCTTGGTTAGAGATTATTTTTCCTAAAAATTTTTAGAGATAATAAAGTCAGAGGATGGCTTAGAGGATAGTTTAGTAAGGAGTTTAAAGTGGAGAAACTTAAAAGTTATGTCAAAGGATAAAATTGATATTATGAATGACCCCTAGTAGCTTAGATAGTAACTCAAAGGATTTTCAGGTAAAGAAAATTACTATGGAATCACTCAAAATCAAACTCAGAGACTGAAGTCGAACCAACTTACAAAGAATTAATAACAAACAAGCGAGTATTTAATTAATATATGTATATATATACTCATGACCTGTAATTGATTGTAAAAGTGCTTCATCTTGCTAGGTGAAGTCATGAAGGAGGAAGTTCTTACTAATGAGTAAATTGAATTATATTGCTAACTAGATGAGTGGATTTACGTATGACTAACCAACTTAGTTTTTATATAGACTAGTAAATTAGCAATATTTCATAATTTATATATAAAATAAAGCACTACATTAAGATAAATATCGAGGGGTCACCAACAAGGATAAGTTAATAAGCTTAGTTAGTAAGTAAATGAGTTTTAGATAAGTAGATATTTATATGTGCTTGAGTAGAATTATGTCTACTCTTAACTTTCTGTGCTCTATGATGTTTTGGCTTGGTTGAACTTGATTTCAAGTTAATGTGCTGTTTAATGAACCATATGGAGCTATCTGTTATAATTGTTGCTGATTGAATAGTGACATGATATTAAACTTGGTTGTTATGTTGGTGCTAATGAATGTATATGTGATATTTGTTAAAGTCTGTATTATCTGGGAAAAGAATTTAAGAAATAACTTTATTTCCTAAGGTGTTTACCTAAATAAACCTGATACCAAGATCTTAGAAGTGACAAAACTACAAAGTAAAGTTTAGGTAACAAGTGATGAATATGTTTGCTTGGATTTGCTAAGTTTTGCTTAGCATATGCTCTAATACATTCATGGAATGGTACGAAAAAAGCCTACGAGTCAAGTTTTCTAAAAACTAAGATATTGTTAGGTTGGTTTCTATATGAAAAGCTAGGTTTATCAAGTTAACTAATTGATTTGTAAAAGCTAGGTTTTCAAGCATATAGAGGCTGTATTGTATCTACTGGACTAGCTATATGTTTGATTTTCCAATTACTAAGATGAAATGTTTGCTAGGTTTCTTGATATATTATCCAGATGCCCAATTTGAGTCGATAAAATCAGATGAGTTGCTAGGCTGAGCTAGGATATTGGTATTGATACATATCACATGCATAAGCATGGTACATACTTGTCGCATTGGCATTATTTGGTTAGGAAACTATAAGTTAACAAAATTGGTTTAATTACTTGAATGATGTGTTTATTTTTTTATGCTTGTTATTGTGTGTCTATCCACTCTTACTTAGCTTGCAATAATTGAAGGGATAAGTTTCTCTTATCCACAGATTGTAGATGAATAGACAGAAGAATCGAAGTGACAAGGAGACTTCAAAACTCTAGCTAAAGATAGGCTCTTGAGATAAGTCATTGACTATACGATATGGCATGAATACGCGAAGATAGCTTTTTAGGAAAACAGTGGGTGTTACTTCACTAAAGGTTTAGTATAGCCGTTATAGTCTAAAAATGTGTATTTGTAAAAGAGTTACTATGTTGTATAGAAGTGTGTAACTGTAGTACTTTGAGTACGGCTTGCTAATGTGAAAGCTTTCACTGTTGTTTATCATATTAAATGAGAAATGATTCAAAAGTAATCATTTATGGAACAAAAGGGTAAGTTGAATACAGGTTCTACCATAGTTGTCAAAATTGCGATTTTACGTATGTGATTCTATGAGTTTACGATTTTATGTAACGTTTCCATGTTAACTTGGATGGTGAATCTTTTTTGGTGTAGAAAATTACATTTTTAATCGAATTTACATATAAACTCAGTCAATCAGTAGAAACTTATGTTTTTTATTGAGTTTACTGATTCTACATATCTAAGTTGAATAGACCAAAAAATTAAAGGAAAAAAAAAAACAGTTAGCCTTTTATAAGCCATCATTTATTAAGATATTGCAATATTTGTCCTGTCCTATTCCAATTTTTTACCTCTTTCTTTCTCTCCTAATCTTTTATTTTATAGTCATAACTTTTATCTAAGTTTCAGCTCCAATAACAAAGTTTACAAAGAAAATTGTATATTTTATTTTATATCATCAATAACTTAAAATGTTTGATTCTCTTTGATTTATAGCTTTTTTTTTAAAAGAAAGGAAAAATTTTAGTTTAAGCTCTATTTATTCTTCTTCCACACATGTTAGATTATATATTAAGAATTTTTATGAAATAAAAACTTAATTTCTTCATTTTTTTATTTTCATCATATATTTTAAATTTTGAATAACTACTATAAATATATCCATAATTTTTTAGAGCTATTTTACATAAGTTGTAGAAATTTACGTTTTTACGCTTCAACATTTCGAATTTACAAACCCTTTAACAATTCTAGATAGAATTGCGAGTTTGATAACCATAGGTTCTACCTTATCCTTAACTCAAGAATAACAATAATGAACTGTCTTCAAGTATTAAGAATTTGATAAAAAAAATTTAAGCGGATTCCTAGAAGGTGGGGTATTACCAAAAAGTTATATGAAACTAAAGATTTAAGATAAATTAAGAAGAATAGGTAAGATAACTAAGTTGATTAGCCCATAAGCTAATAATTAGAATAAACCCCTAAAGTAAATAAATAAATACATAAGATACAGCTGTTCACAAATGTACACATATAGTTCTTATAGAGAGAAACAAATAAAATACACATTGTAAGGTACAATATAAGATATAATTGTATGAGGCGAAATTATTTAGGAAGTTGTAAGTTCTATATATATGGATATACAATAATACCTAAAAGTCCAAAATGTTTAAAAGAAGATATGTATCTATATGTACAATAATTAGAATATGAAATATAATGACCATATTATGGTATTAAGAAACAATCACGATGATAACAACTAATAATAATAATAATGGCAACAACAACTAATAATAATAATAATAGCAACAACAACAATAATGATCACAATAATAAAGATGTTAATAACGATGATAACACTAAAATAGGATCATACACTTGCAAGAAATAAACTGAATATATGTACGCATATACGTACAATATGATCTTAGAGTAATACTACAATATGACTAAGCTAAACCTTCTTAGTTATTTAAATATACAATTTCTATATTTTTCACCCAACCTTATTACTTTTTCTAACTTATATCTACACACTACTATTTATTCCATTATACATGGGCATTACAATGTAATTATAACAATTATAATACGATAATATATTAGTACTAAGTTTGTGAAACGTAAACTTATATAATATTTACTAAGTTGTATACTATTACTCATACAATGAAATAATATTTTTTTATTTATTGTACTAAATAAGTTAAACTATGTGAAATCTCACTGAAAATTCAATTAAATTCTATCATTGAAGTAGTATACCTAAACTTGATAAGGATTGACTATGAGAATGTAAAGATAAAAGGAAAAGTGAAAAAGTTCTATGAGATTCAAAACCTAAGCAGAAAAGAGAATCATAAGTTAGACAGTTACCTTAGTAGGCTGCTTAACACTATATTTAGATACTCATTAGGTTTTATTATTTATTAGGAGAAATCGATCAGGAGAATGAGCTACACATTAATTGTTACAACCCATAGCTACTTTAGTCAAGTAAGTACTCCAATTACTTTATCTATATCTTATGTTTGTAGTTAGTGCACCTAAATTATTTATATTAATAAGTCGATGCTTGGGGGGTTTAGGATGTATATGTACTTGAATATTGATTATTGGTTATGCAAAACATTAACAAATATAATGATAGTTTTATAGCTTTTTAAGTTAAAATAATGAACTTTGTTATATTTTTATATCACAGTCAAAACTATAAGTTATAATATTCAAAACGGATCTCGCTACGAAAAAGTATGCTTGAAAACGATCAAAATGGACTATAAGTTTATAACAATTTGAGCTAAATCAAAAAAGTTATACACTAGCTTAGTTATTTAATTTCTAAACTTACTACCTTTCGTATTCCTTATTGTCAAGTGATCAAGACTTTGACCCTAATTTACCATTAGACTACTACAACTCTTGACTTGAGCATAGTTGAGTGAGTTTTTCCTAATGATTTGATACTTACTTGTATATGTAGTTAGTGAATATAAATTGTTATTAATAATTAAATGTGGAGCTGAGTTATGCGGAGCTGGGTTATGCTTGTATATAATACTGTTTGTTGACAGTAAATTTATTTTAAGGTATAATAATGTATTGGTTGTTGCATGGTAAATTTAATAGAAACTAATATGTCTATGACTTTGCTGATCACTGAATAATAAGACTTAATATTATTCAACTTGAAAGAATTAAATCTAAACATGTATAATTATGCACTACATAACTAATTCTGACAGTTATATAATACAAAGGTAGCGACAGGTCATACGTAGGTTGATTATTTGCTGTTATAGATTTCGTACAGTGCATACTTACGATATGATCTTACCTTGGCCCACGGAATCACTATACATTGGAGGTGTTAACAGCTTAGGTAAGGGTCAAGTCTAGAGGGGTCTATTTAGGGGTGAGTAAGGGCTATGTGAACTTACTCACAATCATAAGTAGAACTCAATTTTGATAAAAACTGAAAATGGATGTACCATTATATTTTGAATACAAAACGTAGAGTTTTGTTATTATATAAGTTCTAATGTGATACTCAAATCTGACTATTGCCGATGTATCTTTAATCCTAACTTTAGAGGGCATTACATCTAAGTTATCACCTATATGTATTTGTATAGCATACTAATTGATTATGCATTCGCTTGATTGAATTAAATTATTATATAACTTGTTTGTTATATGGTTGAAGGAATTATCTTACTAAGCTAGTTAGCTAATACCCCTATAGCCTATTTTTGCAAGTTGAGCTATTTATAGAGTTGGGCTGTCGTATGCCTAAAGTTAGTATTACTCTAGTAGGTAGATGCAAGTGTAAGATCAGTGTTGTGAGTGGACTCAAGAGTTTGTATTTAGACTTAGAACTTTATTATGTAATATTATATGATAATAGTTTGTAATATGAGTTATTTATTATCATCTTCTCATTTGTAAATTTCTATATAAATATATGTGTTTTATATTTCAATAGCTTGTTATTATTATCATGAAATGATATTACTTACACTTGCCTAACTCCAGGTTGTTAGTTGTAGTAGTAGTAGTCTTGTATATCGCATAAAAGGTTGTCGATTGAGAGGGAAAGCAATTTATAGTCTTTTATACAGTATATGGTGACTGCTACGATTAGCCCCCTCAGGTCATGATAAGTCCTCTCTTACATAGAACCTTTTCAAAGAAGTTCATATCCACGAGCCTTTAGAGCCTAAGGAGATACTTAAAAGATGGTTTCAATTTTTCGATCCAGACCAATAGAAATTCATAGAAGACAAGATTAAGCCTGTCTTATCATTACTCAAAATCTAGACCAATATCAACATAGTACGGGCTTTGGTTTACCTCTAAGACCCTCAAAATCATTCTTTTCGCTTTAACCCACATCAATTGAGCTTAACCAATGAAGAATACTCCTATTTGTTAGGAGTCCTCTCTATTGGAAATGGAAAATATGTCTCAAATATCACGATTAGCCTTGCAAAGATTTTTAAAAAGCTCTTAGGCTTCCATGAATCTGAAATATGCAGAATGTGGGCAAATCCCCATAGGAGAATCATTAAGTTAGATAATTTTTTTACTTAGTTCACGACTTCGTCTAACTACAACCAGAAACTCTTTTGTAGCAATGTTGAAGATTGGCAGCAATATAGGATCAATACCTATATCTTAGCAGCATTTAGAACTATTTTGTTTCCTAACAGGATATTTCACATACATCATAAGATTGTAAAGCTTATGACCTAATTTTTAGAAAGGAAATCTTATGTCCCAATACTACTAACAGCACAAAGCCAAGTCACTCAATCGTCTACAGGAAGAGAAGAATGGAGAATTAAAGACTAATATGGCCCTACTTATGGTTTAGTTTATCAACCATACTCGAAACCCTAAACTTAATTTCATTCATAGACAAAGTATCTAGAAGATGAATCCTATTGATGCATTTGCTGATATCATTGAACTCCCCAAAGATATTGTTACCTATTACTGGGTCAAAGCTTTCTAGAAGTTCCACACTGAAGATATCTCCTAGTTTGGTAGATGAATCAAGGTTGCTAAGTTGAAGAAAAGAAATAAAATCGAAGAGGAGCCAAGATGCTGTAAGAAAAAGAGGATCTAAACTCTAGGGATTATTTGTAATAAATTTTTGAATAATGTAAGGGAAACTTCAAAGATGCAATAAAAATATTTTTGCCACATCGTAGTTAATTTGCCAACCCCCCTCTTTGCATTCACATATCCTTATATTGCATTTTCCCTGTAAATATTCATTAGTCTCTGTTTGAGAATCATTTCTTTACAAGTCATCTTTTTTGTACCTTTTACCCTGACTCTTTCCAATCTTTTCTCCTATACATCCTTAAGATAATTTTTGTAAGTATTCTGGCTCTTGATCTCTTAGAAGTGTTTTCTTACTCTTTGTCTTTACTTATAAATAAGTCCTATATTTCCTTTTCTCTTTCTTAAAAAGAAGAGTATTCTTTAAAAAAAAATGAAATTAAAATAAAAGAACTTGCTAACAGGTGAGGATTCTTGTCTAGAGTAGGCCAACAACGAAAATAACAAACTTGATCACATCGACCCTATCGAAGTAAGGTTTCATTCATTGGAGTAAGCTGTGAAAAAAAATCATAGATCAGTTGAGTTTCTTGGTTGATAATGTTGCTTTACTTAGAGCCACATCAAACGAAAAGCACTCCAGGTCCCATTATGGAAAGAATATTGAGGCTCTACCCATGGAAGCAAAAGAGAACTATCCAAAGGCTAGCCTAGCTTTTGATTCTTTTGAACTAAGAGGGGTTTATCCAAAAGTTAACCCAATTTTTGAGCTTAATGCATATTCATTCCAAATCAATAAAAGGCAAATAAATTCTAAGGCCAACCAAGATAGCTTAAAAGAATTGAAAAGAAAGTTGACTCAACAAATCACTAAGAAAATGAAGGTAATTAGAAGCTATGATGGATTTAAGTAGGCTGAGATCACTAACTTTTCTGCATTTGATGTTAAGGCCTACCTAAAAAAATTCTAAATACCAAAGTTTGAAAAGAACGATAGGACCAAATGCCTAAAGCTACACACCAGATTATATGTCCTTAAGATAAGCAGATATGTTCAAAATAATCAACTCATGGTACAAACTTTCTAAGATAGTTTGACAGGGCCTGCATTAACCTGGTATGACCAGCTTGATCTTAGCCAAATCAATACTTAAGAGAAATTGGCTCGGGCATTTTATGAACAATACAAGTTCAATATTAAGACAACTCCTTCAATTTGGGACTTGGGCACAATGAGAAAAAGGAAAAATGAGTTGTTTAAGGAATATGCCCAAAGATGTCGAGGTATGGTAGCCAAAATCATCCCTCCGCTCCCTAAAAAAGAAGTAATATTTATCTTTATTGACTTATTGGAGGAACCATATTATGGAAAGTTATTGACTAATATAATGGCCAACTTTGTAGACATTATACTTGTTGGAAGCCGAATTGAAGAAGCTATAATGATAGAGAGGTTGACCGAAAAAAGACTAGCCCCACCAGATTCAAGGATATGTAAACACTACAACATCAAGACCTGTACCAAGTAGAAAAGGCCTAAAAATACCCAGAAAAAAGTTCACTCAAATCCCTGCCTCGTTATCTCAAGTCTTTGACTAACTAAGAAATGAGGGCTTATTACAACAAAAAGCCCCAATACCAGGATACAAGCCAAGAAAGTAAGATCTAAATGCACAATGCGAATATCATATGGGTCATTAAGGGCATTCTAACGACAATTGCTGGGAATTAAAGGTAGAGTTCAAGACCTACTTGATGTAGGGGTAATCTAATTGGACTCAACTTATGAATAGGGTCAAATTTCATGATGTTTGTAAAAGATAAGTGATTCAAATAAATTATTTTGTTTGCATTTCTCCTATTTTAAGAAATCTCATTAATTAATAGGTTTAGAATGAAGAAAGACAAGACGAATCCCAAACACCAACTCTAAGATACTTTGAGAGTCGAGTAGCGCCATTATGAAGAAATTGGACTCATTCCTTGAAGGAAGTTTATCTTACATTTAATACACAAATCAAAATGAAGTTAGGCAATCTTTTCAATATCTCAAACATAAAATCCTTTCTCAACCCTATTGAACCTTTTACTAAGGTATTCTAAAAAAATTAAACCTTATCAAGAACTACTTCACAAAGGGGAAAAAAGCAGGTTAAGAGCATCTATCAGAAGAAAAAGGTTAAAACTAATTTGTGCTTGCTTTAGTCACATCAATTCAAAAGTAATAGTTGCCATTGATAACTAATTCCTCTAAGATGAAGAAAGGCATCCATTATAAAATACAATTTAAGCCATAATCCAAAAGAAAGAATAAACATTTTTCCTTAAATTAAAAAAGAAAAGAAGAAGAGAAAAGGAGAAGCAGGAAAAAAGAGGAAAAAACGAGCAAGTGTAAAATGAAAAATGAAAAAAATAGATCTACATAAACAAGATGATCAAGTTTAAAGCTTTACAGCCTAAAAGGATATGGGGCACAAAAACCTAATCCTGAATAAAGATTTACCTTTCAAATATAGGCTCCTAAAAACACATTCAAAGCAATTAAGCTTGAAAGAAGCTGAGGCAAATACCAAAGTTTCCCCCTAAAAGATTATTGCAATTGATACATGGCTCATGGCCCACCCATAATTCTACCCTTCCTTAAAGACCCTTTTGATTAAAGGAGATAACTTATCCTTGGCAATAGTTATATTTGAAGCTGGGGCAAGCATAATTTTAGTTTTACCTATAACGTTCTTGACTTGTAAAACCAAGTTAAAGAGCAATTTGTTCATTAAAAAGCCATTTTGAAGTTGAGGACCAAAAACCTTTGTTACATTACAGTCCAAAAAAGACCCAATGGATTGATTAAAAGGGTATTACTTATAAGGTGGACCATAATTTTTGGAATTGAAGTCAAAAGAGAGGAGTTTAAGCCAAGAGTGGAAGAAAGTCCTTTTAGACTAAACCTAACTCTAATGAGACGTCCTTTGATAAGAAGAAATTTGAAGAAGTTATGGAAAGTTATGTGCCCTTGAAGGAAAGAAAGGGGTCTCTCTAATAAAGGCAGCTTAAAAGATCAAGTTTCTATGTCGCTAAAAAGCCTACACACTACAGGTTGAATCTAAACCTATTATTAAGTAAAAAAATTGGGATAAATTTGATTCCCTTTCATTTCGGTCCTTTCTTTTGTTTGTCTAAGTTTTCAATAAGATAAGAATCTTCATTTCTTTTGAAAGCCATCTTCTCCAAAGTCAAACCTAGCAGTAAGCTTTTGTCATTACCTTGGAAATAATTGTTTTTAAATGAGTTTTCTTCCTGTGATTTATAGTTCAAGGATCTACGCTTGCATAAAAATCACTCTTAAGTTGGTCTTAGAAGCCAAAATCATCCTCTTTGACATGATTGGCCTCACGGTTAAGGTCACCCACCTTTCTTTCTATCTAAGGACTTTATCCTCAATGTTTACTTCATCTTTCACAATTACCAATCAACAAATCTATCTTTTTCAAGATTTTTTTATGTATAAACTACTTTTGCTTTAGTCCCTATGGATCGTTTGCTCTTTCTAGTATTATCTATGTAGTAAAAACCATCGGATCGTATGCTGTTAGAGCACTATCTTAACCTTGAAACCCTAGGATCGTATACTCTCAGAGCGTTATCCTGACCTTAAAACCTTGGGATTATAGGCTCTTAGAGCATTATCTTAACCTTAAAACCCTCGGATTGTATGCTCTCAGAGCACTATCTTGACCTTGAAACCCTTAGATCGTATGCTCTTAGAACGCTATCCTAATCTTGCAGCGCTCAGATCGTATACTCTAAGAATGCTATCTTAACCTTGAAACCATTAGATCGTATGCTCTTAAAGTGCTGTCCTAACATTGAAACCCTTAGATTGTATGCTCTCAGAATGCTATCTTAACCTTAAAACCATTGGATCGTAGCCTTCAGAGCGCTATGCTGACCTTGAAACCATCGGATCGTATGTTCCCAAAGCTCTATCCTCACCCAAGGCAAAACCCAAGGATCGCATGCCTTTGGAGTGCTACCTTGATTTCTTGTCACTCTTTTCAAACCCACTAAGGTTAGTGAGCCCAAAAGGGTATGACTAGATTCCCTTGATCAGCTTAAGATTGCTAGCTCCGTAGAGACACTCCTACCTAAGTCAGTAAGCTTAGAGAGGCACAACCAGGTTTCATTTTTTCATTAAATCCCCAATAGATTGAGCCTAGGATAACTAATTAGTCATTTTAAAGCCATCCTAGGGGAAAAAATAATGTCTCTTTGTCTTTGTAGTAAAGTTTTGTTCAAACTTCACCACAAAGAGAGGCAGCTATAGACACCTAATTTTTGCCCCATTTATTTTATTTTAATTTTATTTCCTCAATAGGTCTTAAATTAGGAAAAATAAAAAAAAGGAAATTAAAGAAAACCTACAAAAAAAATAAAGAAATTTAGGAAAATACAAAATAAGAAAAAGCATAAAAAATAAGAAATTTAGAAAAATATCAAAAAATTGGAACTTTAGAAAGAAACCCAAAAAATAAGAAAATTGAAAAAATTACAAAAAAAGAAAAGAAAAGCTTAAAATAATAGAAAATTTTAGGAAATTTAGGAAATAGCATTTTATTAGGATAGTTTTTTTGGGGCGGGGGGGGATTTAGAAGTTAGGCCATTAAATTTGGGCTTAAATTTAAATCTAACATAAGCTGACCTAATCGATATGTGCAATTTTAATAAGATACAGGCCAACGATCTAACAAATAAGCATATGGACTTGGCATTTGGTTTGGTATGAGGTCTTGGGTTTAAATCTTCATGAAAGCATGTATAAGCCTTTTTATTTTTTCATCACAGTAGGGATTACCATGTGTCAGGATCTCATTGCGTTACGTGTTCTGATACTTGGTAGCATTAAATTGGACATGTACTGACATAGCATGCCATGTTAGCTACTACATGCTACATGGCAACAGAGTAGCAGTATCTGGTAAGTCGACACAACTAACGTAATGCTACATCAGCCTTTTCTCTCTCTTTCCCTTCTCTTTCTTCCCCCTTTCCCTTGGTTTCCTCCACTTTCCCCAACCAAGAACAGACCTAACCCCCTTGCTTTGTCCCTTGATTTCGCACATTTTCCTTTCTAAAATGCACCAATTAATGGTGCAATTTCATCCTCCACATGGCTTACTGTGAATTAGTACCAAGAATGTATCTGGATTCAATCAAATGGGCATTCAAAGAAAGTTCCAAAAAGTGGAAAAAAAAAACTGAAAATCTGGAATTTGCACTTGAATTTGAATCCAAGCTTTCCTTGTTTTCATGTATAAAAAGGGTGTTAGGGAGCTCAATGCAACATACACAACCATCCACAACCAACGACAAACACTCATAAGCTCCCTCTCTCTTCTTTTGATAGCTTTCTCTCTTTGACTATAGCTCTCTCACTCTCTCTTTGAGTCTCTCTCTCTCTCTCTAACTCAACACTACAACTTGGCACTCTAGGAACACTCCCAGTAGCTTAGGCATCTAAAACCAACTACCCCCATGCCTCATCGTAATCTCTAGCATCACCACCAAACCACCTCCACAGAACCTTAACCACTGCACCCTTGATCACAGCCATGAGCAGTTGAAGATAGTAGCTATTTACCCCTACATCACGCCCGTGATCAAGACAGAATTTGTTTACCCCTCGATCACACTTGTGAGTCCTTCCAAGTGACTACCTTCTTCTTCTCCCAATGGAAATCAACTTGGATTTGAAGCCTGACCCGAAATCTACTCTAGGTTTGACCTACACACTTACTGCATCTGAAGTCCAGTTTCTTTTATTTATTTATTTTATTATTATTTAGTTATTTATTATTATTATTATTATTATTATTATTATTATTATTATTATTATTATTATTATTATTATTATTATTATTATTATTTTGCTGTGAATATAAATGTAATTAAATAAAAAAAGCAAAAAGAAAAGGAAAGAAAAAAAAAGTAGTTTATTTATTTATTTAGTTTAATAGATAACATGTATATATATATATATAAAAGAAGAAGAATAAAAAATAAGGTAATATAAAATATATATAAATAAAAATAAGCAAATAAATTTTTTTTAACACACTTAGAGAAATCAAGTTTTTAAAAATAAAAATAAATGGACCCTTTACAAATTAAGATTATTTTTAGATTTAAAAAAATAAAGTTTCCAATTTAAGAATTTTTTTAAACAAACCAAATTGAATTAAAAACATAAATTTGACATGTTTTCAAAATTAAAATCAACTTAACCTACTAAAGTTTTGTGAAAAGAATTATGTACATCTTCTCTTGAATAGCGGATGTATAGATACTTATCAGGCGATGATAAAAAGGAAAAATCTAAATTTTCCTTTTTTGTAGATTACTTAAGTTATCCAATTAAAGTAAAGTATTATGAAATAAAAAGGTGATTTTTACGATTAAGGTTAAATTTGGAAAGTCAATGATACCGGTAAGGGTTTGAAATTCCTAACCCTTGACTCTAGATTTCTAATTTCAAAAATTGTTTTAAAAAATTAGTTTTAATTATTAGACTAGTGGCTAAGTTATAAGCAATCCATTCAATTGGTTATAACTTAAATATTTTTTCCTAACTTCGGTCGGATGGCGACTCCAAAATATTTTCAAGTTAAAAATCGATTTTCTTTAAATCTTAGTCAAGAGTTAGTATTAGACAGGAAAGGTTTAATACTAATCGGTTTAAGGAAAACCTAATTTAAAAAAAAAAAAATTGGGAGAGTGAAAAACCAAGCTCAACATCCATACTTCTATGTTAATTGATGAAGGATAGAAAATCAATGCCTTGAATTTCTTAGTATGAGCCTTTTTTATTTGGCCAAACTAAAAATACTGTAATTTTAATTTGTAATTTTACTTATTCATGTTAATTTGGCAGGGTTGATCACAACTTTAAATGTTAGTTCTGCTGCAAAAAAATCCTTCATTGATAAAGTTGTAGTATTATTGTGGGCCTTGAAAAATAAGGAAATGTATTTGTAATTTCCTTTATGGTACATCTGTAATGATATATCTATACATATGAGATGAAAATTGCCCCTCTATAGAACCGACTAGTAGGATCCTTCATATTAATGATATTATTGGATTGTCTACGATGTTAATTTTGATGTCATGTTTTCTTAAAATTTTTTTTAATTTTTTGATGATAAGGTCTATTTCCATGTCTATGTTGTTTCATTTACATGTTATACTTTACATACTATGCTTGCATAAGTTTATTTATTTATGTATTTTTTAAGAATGCTGATTTTCTTAATCCCATAAAAGTTTTTACCATCTCACTTCCATCGCAATACCCAAGACTATAGATGTTATAGAAAAGTACCAATTGAAAAAGAATGCTTTTTTATATTTTGCTTTGGAGAAACCAAACTCCTCTTAATTATTAAGAGAGAAACATTTGTTGGTAGGATCTTTTTTTTTTTTCCCTCCCAATTACTACTACCATGAATTCAACCATGGCACATATTTTTTAACTAATTTTTCTTAATTTAGTTTTTAGGTTCATTTTTTAGAAGTTTAATTCTTCCCAGGACGTTTATCTAACATGTTAGCACGGTGATAATTACCATGGCATAGAAACTGTATTTTACTACAAAATTAAAAAAAAAAAAAGAAATTCATTCAAGAAAATTGAAAAAGCAATAAGAATGTTGGAAAACAAAACGCACCTAGACGACGAGCTCTCAGCATGTTACGTGATGCAATAAGCGTCAACATACATGACTTTGTTTATTTTTCTAAATTTTATTTAAAAATATAGGATCATACTAATATATATATATATATATATATGTCATCACACTAATATATAAATATATCTATTGATTAACCAAATTAATAAAAATTAAAAAATTATCAATATACATTTATAGGGTCCTTTAAAAAAAAAACTACAATGTTTTTTCTTTTTGTTTTATTTTTCATATTTGATTTAATCAATTTATAATATTTAAACATGATCATTAACAATCCTGATGTGGTAATACATGATGATGACATGCCAACCTTAATGCTACATTAGCACTTAAGTAAGCAAAAAGAAGGAAGGAAGTGTAGGATTTTGAAGAAGTGGAGTGTTAATGTAATTTGAAAAATTCATGAAAGTGGTCAATGTAATTTACCATACATATTATTTTGCTATTTTCTTATTTTTCCTATAATTTCTCAACATATCGTTGTATAAAGAATATGACGAAAAAAGAATTGATGTTCATATTAAGAGTAACCATTCTTAAGAGAAAAAAATTATATTTTCATTGAAAAGATATTCTTTAATGTTAAATTTATCGTTTATGTTATCAATAGTTATTTTTTTCCAAGCATATAATTATTAGATTGCAATATATGTGTTTTTTTTTTGTCTAAGAGATTATTATAATTTTTGGAAAGAAAATTTCACCTAGCAAGCCCTTGAAAACAAGTAAATAATAATTACCCATCCATATATACATTATGTTTCTATTTTTTGAGGATGAAAATATACACAATGATTGTGGTTTTGAATATGTTGTTCGTTATTATGGTCTGAAAAATATTGCTATTTTTCACATTTTTTGTTATTTAACATAAAAATAATATTGGAAAATTAGTATGAAATTTATAATATTGAAAAATTGCGTAAAAACAATGAAAATGTGAAAATTTTTGTATATATTATAAAACTTTCTACTATTTCTTTATTTACTTTTATGTTGCATATTTGTAAATAAAACTTTCTTGCACCATATGAATTTTTGTCAATCTTTCCATTATTTTACTAGTATGTCATAATTAAATGGTTTTGGTGTAATTATTTATCATATTTAATCATAATAAATTGTAGAAAATATAAGCATAATTAACCAATGTCAGGGAGGACGTAGCACCACTCCAAGGATCGTCCACTAAGGAGTATGTTAAAGGGGATAGTGGTTTTCTTCAAGTAGCAACTCAATTTGTTTAGGAGTCAGATGGTGTCATTTAATGTCCTTCTTAAGATTGCTTAAATGTAAAGTGGCATCAATTATGGCTTATTGAACGTCATTTGTTTCGTAGAGATATGGCTTAGGGTTATAATACTTGGATTTATCATGGGGAATACCCATCATTTCTATCAAAGTCACTTGGACATGAAGTCCCAACCATAGATGAGGATGTACGTAATGACAATCAACTGTTTATGAATGAAGCAGTGGATAAATTGCAGAAGACATGACTCGTAATGATATGAACAGTAAAAGTAACAATTTATATAGTGAAGAGCGAGGAGACAATGAGGCAAATGACTAGAATAATGTATTTCAAAATGCAAAGCGCAAGGTGTACCATGGATGTTCGAAGTTTTCTCTTTTATTGACTATTGTTGAAATGACAAACCTAGAGGTTGATGGTTGACAAATGATGAAGAATTTTAATGGTTGGTTATCATTTATAAAAGAGCCTCTTACTTGAAGGTGAGAACTTACCTAAATCTTACTACGAAGCAAGATGCATTTTGAGAGAACTTGAAATAGATGCAAACTTAATTGACCCAAGTCTCATTGCCAACCTGCCAAGCTATTCCACTTCAATCTCACTCTGTCTCATTATGGAGACCCTTGAGGCATTTGACCTATTGTTGAGTTGACATCTTTATGCTACACTAGTCTAAAGCCGAGTAACGAATCCACCTATAGCCACACTGATAAACAATTAAGGCTGAGCTGTACCACTTCCAAGTCAACCAACTAAAGCTAATCAGAAGAAAGACTACCTATCTAACCAACCCTTCCTAAACCCTGAATTGTCAAGCAATCAAGTTGTTGAGCTATTCATTAGGACCACATAATGGATAGTTGATACATGCCCCATTTTATGACATCTATACTATCTTTTTTGTACCTAAATATTCTTTTTGTTTGTTTACAAATTTACTCTTGTAATCTATTCATCTTTCCTTTTCCTAATAAGAATCCTTTTTGTAATTTACCTAACCTTAGGACTTGCCCTAATTGGGCAATATAAATACTTGTAATATGTAATAGTCGTAAGTAAGTATCATTGAATTCCAAACATATTTCCCCTCTTTTATTTTTTCTTCTTAAGCTTGTGTTTTATTTGTAAGAATTAATAGCTTGAAGAGCTCTTATCTAGATCATTGAGCGTAGATTAGTGGCGAACAACTTCACCTTATACTTATGTATGATATTAAGTATAATTCGAGCTTGTGTGAATTACTATGTCATATCCACTATCGGTGCACAAAACCCCTTGCTCAACCCTTGACTTCCATTTAGCATTTAGACCATCTTGAGGTTTGAACCACCTTGGTTTAAGTGATATTGGTAGCCATGTATCAACCCTTCCCAGTGATCAGTATCATCTTAGTATCATAGCTTAGCTATATTCGAGCAAGTTTCTATTCCTTTACGCTCCAAGTGACTTGATTTTGCTATAGTGTGTTAAAGAAATTGTATGTTATTGTCATGAGTGTCTGAGAAGTGCATAGTGTTGAAGAAATCTAGTGCTCTATTTTCCCTTATTTATTGTATGAAAAACAAAGTGTGAATGTTCGATTGGTTAATCACATACTAGATATTATTGTTGTTGTTTTATTAACTGTTGGTGAGTTAAGTATTGTTTTTTTGCTATTCAAAGGAAGATTTTCGAATTGTATTTTAGCTGTTAACCTATTATAGTAGGCAACAATGTCCAACTCTAGTTTTCAAGGGACCTTTGGTAACCAAGAAAGTGGTGCTTACAATGGCCAGGATCATTAGGGTTACCGTAATCTGCAAATGAGTAATTGGATAAGGTTATTAACCCAGCGAATAGCCTGGTGACTTCCATAAATGAGGACATTCAACGAGCTAGAAATGATCCCTTATAGAGGCCAACCCGATGAGCTACCTGAAAGAGGTAATGGCCAATAGGGAAAGCTAATCTCCTAATTTGACTACCTCGAGCTGGAGGAGCAGATAGAGCCACTTGATGTAGACTTACATTGCGAGAGATTGAAGAGGAGGAGGATGAGATAGGAGACAAAGTTTATGAGCTTGAGGAAAGGAATGTTCAAGCTACTAGAGTGGAAGGACTAAGGATGCAAATCCCTAGTTTTTCTGCAAATGGTTATGCTGAGGACCATTTACATTGGGTAGATAAGATCAGGAAGTAGTTTGAGTATCATGAAGTGCCTGAGAATGCTAAAGTTAAGCTTACTGTACTAGCTTACTGGTTATGCCACTCTAGGGTTAAAAAATTTACAAGCCACTTAAAGAAGGGAAGGAGTGCACGAGATAAGAAGTTGGGACAAAATGAAGAGAGTAATGAGAAGAAGGTTTATTCCAACCTATTAACTGTAAGACATATTTAGAAGATTTTAGGAATTGAGGAAAGGGGGATTAAGTATTGAATCGTATGTGAAGGAATTTCAAATGTTGATGATCCATTGTAAAGCAGTCAAACTAGAATAACGAACCGTATCTCGATTCATTAGTGGTTTGAATTGTGAGATTGGAGATGTTCTAGAGACCTTGGATATTAGTTCACTTAATAAAGCTATCTAAGATGCCCAAAGAATTGGGAGACATTAAGTAGGAAGATTTTGAGTACCCATCAATTGGCCTACACCTAGCCAACCTATTTTGAGCAAACATATACGATCAAAATCAAGTAAGGCTGCTGAGATCTAACTTACTTAGACTGCCCAAGCTGAGGAGAAAGATATTCTAAGGAAGTTTGAGAAAAGGTAAGACTCTAGTTGAGAGACTAGTGAAATCAAATGTTTTAAATTCCAATGATTTGGATATATGGCCGTATAGTGTCTAAACAAATGAGCGATGGTCATTAAAGGAGAGATGCCAACCATTAAGGTCGATAGCATTGATGTGGAAGTAGAAGAGCTAAAAAAGACTAGATAAAGTGAGTTGTTCGAAGAAGAGGAGATTATCTATACTGAAGAAGGGAATTTCATGCCTGTAACCATGGTATTAAGGTGAGTGATGAGTATAAGCCTAGCATTCGAAGACAAGCAATGAGAGAATTTATTCATCATTGGATTTAAGGTAAATGGGTCCTTATGTGCACTTATTATTAACAGTAGCAATTGCACTAATGTAGCATCTACATTCATGGTTCAATGATTGAAGTTATCGATCAAGCCCTACCCCAAGCCTTATAAGTTACATTAAATCAGTAACAAAGGAGCCTTATAAGTAAACAAGCAAATGGTTCTACCGATTAATATTGGAAACATTCAAGACAAACTCTATGATGTGTTACCTATGAGTACGCCTCATATTGTTATTAGATGACTATGGATGTTTGATTGAAATGTGATTTATGATGGAAGGAAGAATACATATTCCTTAGAGCATGAGCACAAGGGCAGGAAGGTAAAGCTAAGCCCTATGAGTGTTGAGTAAGTTAAAAGCATGTAGACTCAATTAAACCGAGTTCTGAAGAAAGGGAGCTTTGGTAATGACTTGAGTAATGACCCTAGCGAAGCTGAAGAAAGAGATGAAGCTTGAAGAGCTGACCTATCTACTAGTTAGAAGGTTACTTGAGATGAGAGGATTAAATTGGGAACTGCTACTTATCGAGGTAAAGACCCCACTGAATGAGTCTGCCGACCTATTCCTAAGTGAATTATCAAAATGTTTATCTCTTGTTTGAAGCATCGAACATGCAATAGACTTGTAACCAAGAAGCCTACTACCTAACAAGCCTACTTACAAGCTGAATCTTAAATAAGCTGCAACTAAAAAGGTAAGTAGATGAACTAGTGAAAAAAGATTATGTTCGAGAATCCTTAAGGTCATGTACCATACCAGTTCTATAAGTGCTAAAGAAGGATGGGACATGGAGAATGTATGTAGATAGCTAAGTTATCAACCGTATCACCATCAAGTACAGGTATCTCATTCCTAAGCTTATTGACATGCTTAATGAGTTAAATGGAGTAAGGATATTTACGAAGATTAATCTCAAATCTAAATACCATCATATCATAATGCAGGAAGGAAATGAGTGGAAGAATGCCTTCAAAATGTGATGTGGGCTGTATGAAAGGCATATGATGCCATTTAAGTTATTGAATGCGCTAAGCACATTCGTGAGACTAATGAAAAATTTGCTCCGAAAACTCATTAGAAAGTTTGTTATTGTATACTTCAATGATATTTTAGTCTATAGTCTTGACTTGGACACTCACAATGAGTACCTTCGAGCAGTTTCCTCAAAACTCCAAGTCTAGAAGCTTTATGCCAATCTAAAGAAATGTAACTTTTTTCAACCTGAAGTAATCATTTTAGGATTTTTTATGAGTGGTGGTGGTACAAAATTGATGATGAGAAGGTGAGAACGATTACTGAATGGCCTATACCAACATGTTTTGCCGACATATGAACCTTCTATGACTTGGAATCATTGTATCACCTATATATAAGAAATTTTAGTACTATTATGGCCCTACTCATCGAGTTATCGAAGAAAAACATTAAGTTCAGGAGGAGAGAGAATTAGCGAAGGAGTTTTGAGGAAGTGAAGATGAAGTTGACTACTACCCCCATCTTAGCTTTCTTAAGCTGTGATGATGTATTTGAAATAAAGTATGATACATCCAAATTAAGTATAAGAGTCATACTAATGTAAAAAGGGCCAACCTATTGCCTACTTTAGTGAAAAGCTTAAAGGAGCTACAGTCAACTATTCTATATTTGATAAGGAAGTCTACTCTTTGATCCGAGCTTTAATAATCTGGTAGCATTATTTATTGCCCAGAGAATTTGTGATCTACATCGACTATAAATCATTGAGATACCTGAAGAGTTTACCTAAGTTGTCTAGAAGACAAGTGAAGTAGGTAGAATTCATGGAAGAATTTTCCTTTACCATTAAGTTCAAGAATAACAAGAACAATGTAGTGGCCAATGCCTTATCTAAACGACATTCCATGTTGACTGAGCTTCAGACCAAACTACTTGGCTTCTCCATGATCAAGAGTCTTTATGCTAAGGATCTACACTTTAGCCTGATCTATGCTAACTATGAAGATGGTTGCACGCATGATGACTATCACAAGGAGGACAAACACTTATTCAAGAAAAGGATATTGTGTATCCTAACTTGATTTATGTAAGAGTTGCTAGTACACGAAGCATATGATGGAAGATTGTCTAGAAATTTTGGTAAGCACCAAACTAATGAGGTATTAGCCTCTACATTCTTCTAGTTGATAATGATGAGAGATGTCCATAATGTTCTAGAAAGGTATACTACATGTAAAAAGGCCAAGAGACATATCGAGTAAGTGCAATATCAACCCTTATTGATCTAACCAAACCATGGACCGAGCTGAGCATGGGCTTCATGTTGGGTTTGCTAAAAAAGTCCAGAGGGAAGGACTCCATCATGGTGGTCATAGACTGTTTTAGCAAGATAGCACACTTCGTACACTATTCCAAAACTAATGATGCTTTTTACTATCTCTGTTCTTTTCTTCTAAGAGGTTATCAAGCTCTATGGAGTGCCTAGAAAAATTGTGTTTGATATGGATCCAAAATTTATGGGCCACTTTTGAAGAATCTTATGGAAGCGATTGGGAACCACGCTGCTATTCAGTACGTCTTACCACCTTCAAATTGACAGATATATTAAGGTTATCAATAAAACATTGGGAACCTTGCTTAGAGTTACTATTGGTTAGAACCTGACTGATTGGGATGTATGCCTACCCATAATAGAGTTTGCTTACAATAGGACCACACATAGCATCACAAGCAAGTCCCCATTTAAGGTTGCTCATGGATTCAACCCTAAGCTTGCACCAAATCAGATACCACTAGCAAGCTAGCAAGAAGACCAATTAGTTGTCGATGAGTTAGAGGCCATTAAAGCAATGCACCAGAAGGTTGTAGAGTAACTAAGCCGAGTGCCACTAAGCTCGAGAGAAGAGGTTGAGGATGGAAGGATAGAGCATTTCAGGCTAGTGATTTAGTTTGGATCTATCTGAATAAAGATCAATTCCCAAGTTTAAGAAAGAGCAAGCTATCTCCAAGGGTTGATGCATTGTTTAAAGTACTCGAAAAGATCAATCTTAATACCTATCAAATTAAATTGCCTAAAGAGTATGGAGTCTCAAACTCCTTCAATATTACCAACCTCCATTCGTATGTTCCTGAAGATGATTAACAAGAAGTTGAACCAAATTTGATCTCAAATCTCAAATAGCCTAGAGGGGATGATAGGGATCATGGACTGATCACCCATTTCTAAGCTTAAGGACTCCCAAATTTGGTTGGTTAAGTTGTCCTAGGGGAGTTGAACCATATAGAGCAATGCATTATCCATCCTAACCTACGGACTATTCCATTTTAGTCTCTTTCTGTCTCACTGGGGAGACCCCCAAGGTATCTGACCTATTGCCGAGCTAAACTCTCTATGCTGTACTAGTCCAAAGTCAAGTGATGAATCCACTTGTTACCAAGCTAATAAACAATCAAGGCTAAGCTACCCTACTTCTAAGTCGACCAGCCAAAGCCAATTAGAGGAAAGACTACCTATTGAACCAACCTTTCTTAGACCCTAATTTATCGAGCAACTAAGTTGTCGAGCTATCAACCCGACCTACTCTGCTCAAACCAGCTCTACTTAGTAAGCAGTATCATTAGGACCATAGAACGAATACTGACACAAGCTCATTTTCTAACATCCATACTGTCCTTTTGTACTCAAATATTCTTTTTGTTTGTCTTCAACTTTACCCTTATAATCTATTCACCTTTCCTTTTTCTATTAGGAATCCTTTTGTAATTTATGTAAACCTAAGACTTACTCTAATTAGGCCATGTAAATACTTGTAACATGTAATAGCCATAAGTAAGTATCATTAAATTCCAAACATATTTCCCCTCTTTTATTTTTTCTTCTTGACCTTGTGTTTTCTTGTCAAAAACCAAGACTTTGAAAAGCTCTTATCTAGACCGTTGAATGTAGACTAATTACTAGTAACCTCATGTTATACTTATGTGTCGTATCAAGTATAGTTTGAGCTCGTATGAGGTATCGGTGCATCATATCTACTGTCAATACACAAAATCCCCTACTCAACCCTTAACTTCCATTTAGCTTTCAAACTATCCTAAGGTTTAAGCTCACCTTAGTTTGTGTGATATTAGTAGTCGTGTATCAACCCCAATCCGTATCAAGTAGCATAAGGAAGGACATATTTCTAAGGAAAACATTCTCAAGCACCTATCTAATTCATAAGAATGTAAGTGTCTAAATAACAAATTTCCTAAGTTTAGAAAAGAGGCTCGAAATGTGTATCTAGGGCTTGCAACTGATGGTTTCAATCCATTTGGCAATTTGAGCACAACAAATAGTTTATGGCTAGTACTTGTATTTCTCTTTAATGTTCCACCCTGAAAATGGATGAAAGAGCCATTTTTGTTTATGTCCTTATGGATTCCTGGATGAAGATCACCTAATAAAGCAATTTATGTTTTCCTCCCACCATTAATTAAAGAATTGATGATATTATGGACAAAGGGTGTTAATACATTCAATGTTGTAGCTAGGCACTCTTTTCATATGCAAGCTACTTTATTATGGACAATACATGGCTTTCCAGCTTACAGTGATGTCTTAGGCTAAAGTACTAAAGGGTATAAAACATATCCTATTTATAACATAGATGTGATAAGTGAATTTAGCTAGAGCAAAATCCACTTCATGGGATATAAGCTATTCCTATTGATGAGATAAGCCATGTACTACAATGTTGATGAGTTCAACGGGAAAGTAGAGATGGTAAATATTACTGCTACCTACTGTCTCTCTTCCATGATACATTTATTATATCCTCTCTCTTGATTATTCTCCCATATCTATTTCTCTCTCTATCTCTTTTGAACCCCTCCCTATCTCTTTCACCTTCTTGGTTTCTCTCTTTTCCTCTCCCTTTCTCATTTGACCCCCACAATTAATTTTATTTCTTGACAACTAAATCCAATGACTATTGTAACCACCTTAAAGATTACCTTCAGAGTTACCAAATGTTAGACCTAGACCAGTTCTTATTAGCTCCAATGAGTTTGAGTTTATGTTAATGCGATTTAATTGTAGGTTTGATGACACCTTCATCGTGTAAGAGTATGTGAATAGCTAATTGGTTTGACTCGCTTCTTTACTTTGCCCTCCAATTTTCGATTCCTCTTTTATAATGAGTCATTTACCTATTCTATTGGCTTAATTTGTCCCTTTTTTTCATGTATTCTAGTGTCTTATTTTGCTACTATGAGAGGTATTCGAAATGTGAGTAGAAACCTAGCTATCCTTCTTTGGATTTAGACAATGAGTAAAGGTAATTTTTTTTATTTTATTTTCCTAAAAGAATCCATTTTTCACATTTTGGTTTATTTTTTAAATCTTTTATTATCTCTTCAATAAGGAAAGAAGTGGAGTAATGTACTTGTGCACAAAGAACACAGCCAGAGCACAGGGATTCCAAATATGGTTAGAAACTTGACTATCCTTCTCAACATCTAGACAAACAAGTCAAGGTAACTTTTTTTTTTTCTGATTTTCCCAAAAGATTCCATTTTTAATGTTTTGGTTTGTTTTTTTTTATTATTATCTCTTCAATAGGGAAGAAAGTGGACTAATGTAGGGAAGAAAGTGGACTAATGTACTTGTGTGTGAAGAAGATGGCCAAAGCGCAAGCTTATTTTTTAATTATTTTTTATTTTGATACTATCAATGTATTTCTATTTTATTCCTATAATATCATGTTTTTAATGTAATATTTCTCAATTTATTTCTATTTTAATGTTATTTAAAAATAATGATCATTTTTTGGCAAATAATAATAATAATAACAAACTACAGAGTAATGTGGTTCCCTTGTGTTAACCAAGAGTTATTAATTCATAATGCTAACAAAAAATCCATAAAAACTATAAGAAAAAATCATGAAACATTTATTAATGATCTTTTTAAAATTTTTTTCTAAGGCTTTCGCAAGGATTAGATCTTGCATAATCATTAAATTTCGATTTTGTAGTAAAATTCAAATTTTAATGATACGATGGAGCGAAATGTAAATTTTTTATTAATAAATTTCTCTCTTTAAAAAAAATTATTAGAAGGCTTTGGTAGGGACTTAATCCCAACATAATTGTCACTTTTCATAAGGACCTCATCCCTACAACAAGTTCCTTAGATATATATATACCAATAACAAGCACCTAGAGATAAAACTAAACTATTAACTACTAATGAAATATAAGAAATAAAAGAAGAAGAATTATCCCTATTAAAAAGATGAGCTAAATAAAAGCTATTTCCTAACAAAGAGTAAGCCTAAACTATATATTCTAAAAATTCAATAGCATTTTCTATATAATAAATAAATTCTATAAGATCATTACCATCATTATCTTTTACTTTTTATGACATTAATTATAAACCAAATTCATTAGTACGTGGCATTGTAGATAAGGTCAATGAAGGGTATTTCACCTTCTTTTCTTCTAGTAGACTCGGATTCCAACCTATATACTTAGTGAATTAATACCAATTACTAGTATATGATAATGAATAACACCATTCAAGGAACTTTAAAGCATTATCTAAATAATCATATTCTTATGTATAAATAATAGATTGAGACATACAATCAAAACATGAATATAGACATAAAATTAAAACAGAAGTGTAGACCACTACAGTCTGGTTTTATTTTCAGTATCTAATGGAGTCTTATGTAAGTAGATATATAAATAGAAAAACCACCACAAGCAGTAGTGCCAAGGCTAGTGGGGTTTTATGTAAAAATATTAAAGTACATAAATATTAAATGCATGGAATAAACATTATTACGAAACTACCATAGGTGGTAATACCAGCCAATTATGAGGTCTTACAATAATAAATAAACAGAACTTGTGGAGTTACACCCAATTTAATTGGAGATTTTCCACACAAAATGTAATATAAAAAGAGAGATAATGGAAAGCAGAAATTTTATTTTATTAAAGAATTTGTACAAAACATAAGAGCATTACATTTAGATCATTTAAAGAAAATTGAAAACATTAAGAGGTATTAGTTTTATACCTCAAGATAGAAGTGTTGGAATACTTTGAAAAAGGAAAGAAGAAAACTAGATCGGATGAGGATAAGAGAAGAAAAGAAAGAAAGTAGTTGGAAAAAGAAGGAGAGGAGGAAATGTCTAGAGAAAGGGAGAATTTAAAAGGATATGAGAAGAGAAGAGAAAGTTAGATGGAGAAGAGTATATGGAAAGAAGTAGAGAAGAAGAGAGAGCAGATGAAGAGAAAGAGTAATGATGAGTGTTTGAAAGAGAGTAGAGAGTTTTAGAGGAAGAGAGAAATATATGTGTATGTCCGACCTACTTCTTGAATGAAAGGGGGCAACATTTTATAACGAAGGAGGCCGACTAGGTACTGTAGTGAACAGTGTAATTGTAGCCAACAGTTACTATAAAAACAATAAAATTAGGAGACATTTTACTGTAATGAACAGTAATATGTTAGATGACATCATTGGTGACTAAACTGTGCATTGTGATACATTGGTGTATGTAAACTACTTATATTTTACAGTACAATATACAAAACAAAATTCATTTGCTAATCAAGGGTTCCCTAGATCTATCCCATAATAGTCATCTTTATTCGTATCTCTACTGTGGTGAGATTCTGATCCAGTTGTTGACTTTGAACTTAATCTTTGTATTGATTTATTGATGCTAGCACATGCTTTTTTCAAAATATACTTCATTTGATCTGAAGAGCTAGCATAAGCTAGTGAAGACATTAAGAATCCTTTGTCATGGAATAGCGGAGCTGAAACATTGATAGGAACAATTGATGAATCGATATTGTGAGTTTTGATCCACGTCAAAATTGATTGTTCTTCAACTTTATTCTGCATTTTAAAGTTATCTCACTATTTGACCTTATACATTTTGATCAAATTTGGAGTATTTATGGTTTTATCATTTTTATAATAAAAAAACTACATCATAACCTAAGATACATTGATATGCATGAAATAAAGAATTTCTTTCTAGAAACATTTTTCATGTGGTGTTGGGTTATATTTTTTCATAAAAAAACATTAAAACCATTTTTTTCTCTTTCATAAATAATTTCTAGGACTACACCAAATTATTCCCATTAGTGTGCAAACCAATAAGGAAGGATTTTTTATGAGCAATTATAAAAAAAATGAGTCATGTATGTGATCTTTTTGCATTCATTTGGTAAAAAAACATTCCACCAAGTTTGTTTATAATCATAATAATTATAACTGACTTGATAATTTGGTTAGGCTGATAGAGGGTTCATGTTGAAATTTATTGGCATTATTGGATGGGTTCTCCATTCCTTAAGTTTGAATACCTTATGGATTATAGCTATAGAATAACTAATTATTCCATTACTTTTGAAGTGCTTAAGAGAAATTGATCCAGTATCAATTAAAATTCTTTCATAAAATTGGATTGATTTGTAAAAATCATATGGGACATAAAAGAAATCTTTTGTAAAATTTTTTCTTGCAAATTCAAAAGAGTCATTTCCAAACATGTCTTCTTCAACAGAGAAGACATATTTGGAAATGGTTTTTTGAAAAAATTTTGACTTTTGAATTGTAGGTTTTAACATTAATGTTATTGAGGATGCCACCTCAGTAATTTGTATATTTTGATTACCTCTTTATCCATCCATTTGTTGGGGAATTCCTGGAAGCACAGGGGGTACATTTTTTGGATTTAGAGAAATTGAGAGTGCTTTGAAAAATTTTGGAGTAATTGACATTTTGTACATTTCAGCAAGTTCTTCATTGGATATTGTTTGAACATTAAGAGATTAGATATCAATGGATTGGACATTTTGGATATTAAAGGATTAGACATTAGGCGACATTGGTTTGGAGGTCCTTGAAAGGATTCTTACTTGATCGTGAGTGGGGCATTGGATAATTTGTAGATATCTAACCATATTTTAACATTGGTTAATCCTTTTTTAGGAATTATTGATTTTGTTCCCTTTTTTCCTTTTCTTTCTTAGGAGGCATATCCTTGCAAGAATTCACGAGTAAGAAAATCAAGAAGAATGTTTAATGATCTATTAATATGCTCTATTTCAAAATAAAAAATAGATAAAAATGCTTACCTTTTGGCTAAAATCTGTTTTGAAGCAATATTTTGTACTTCTTTTATTATAACATTTTTAGCGACTTTGCAATCAATACGTAAAAGAAATTTTTTATTTAACAATTCCCTATGAAATTTGAAAATTGTTAAAACAATTGCTAAAATTTCCTTTTTAATTGTTGAGTAATTACATTGGCATTCATTCCAAAATTTAGAGACAAATTGAACTACACGTTCTTTATCATTTTGCTTTTGTTTTAGAATTCCTCTAAGTCCTAAATCAGAAGCATTAGTTTTCACAATTTTAGGTAAAGATGGGTCTGTAATGTGAAGACAAGGAATTTCATTAACCTTTCCTTTAATCTGTTTCACTATATTAGTATGGATTTCAGACCATGGAGGAGGATTCTTTTTAAATCTTTGAAACAAGGGTTTATAAAGAATATTAAGATTGGGGAAAAAATCAACAACATAATTTAGACTTCCTAGAAATCTCTAAAGTTGATTTTTGTCTTTAATTTCATTGGAAAATTTAGAAGTAAATTCAATTGATATTTGAATTGGGACTATCGTTCCATTATGAAGAGTGAACCCCTAAAATCTGATTCTAGTCTAGAAAAAACTAATCTTAGACGGTGACACTACTAATCCATTGTTTTAGCAACATTAATGAAAACCTTAATATGTTTAAAGTGTTAGTCTATATTTGAAGAAAAGATTAAAACATCATTAATATAAACAATTATAAAATTTGTAAAATCATTAAAGTTTCATTTATTATCCTCTGGGATTCAAAGGGAGCATTTTTTAAATCGAATAGCTTAACATTCCATTCGTATTGACAAAAAGAAACCATGATTACAGTTTTGTACCAGTCATTTTCCTTAATCTGGATTTGTCAAAAATCCAAATTTTATGTCAAATTTTGAGAATATTTTAGCATTATTACGTATAGGAATTCTAATCCATTTTAAAGTATTATTAAGAGGTTTATAGTTAATTACTAACATTAGTATGCCTCTTTCAATTTCATCATTTTTATTCACATAAAAAGCTGAACAATTCCATGGGGACTTATTTTTTCTAATTAATTTTTTATTAAGTAGATCATTAATTTCAGTTTAACAATCATTTAAAACTTCATTATTCATTTGTGAAAATCTTGCCTTAGTTGGAATATTTTTTCTCATTAAAATCATTTTCATATGTTAAATCGACTATGTATGATTTATGTTCCCAAAAAAGCATTCGGTAGAGTTGAACAAATTGAAGATTTTATTTCTAATTCTAAATTAGAAATCCTTTTCTTTTCATAAGAAAGTTGAGTTTCTGTATTCTTAAATTCAAAATCATTTTTTAGAAACATTAAGTGTTTTTCTTTACATTCTATTAAACAATTTAATTCAAAAATCGAACATTCTTTTAATTCATTTAAATTTTTTGTTTAAGGTTTTGAAATAAACTTGAAAACAATTTTATTTTTTAAATAATATGTCTCAATTCTTCTATCATTGATAGAAAAAGGTTGGATTAAATTAATAAAGGTTGTTCATAAAATGACATTTTTCTTTAAATTTTTAACAAGAATAAAAACAGTTTTACAAGAAACATTTTCTTTTATTATTTCAGCATTAGATAGTTTGAATTTGACCTTCAATTTGTTTCTTGATGCAATGCTTAAAGCTTGGATTGTTTTTTCAAAGTATTTTTTTCGAAATTAATCCTTCTCTAATGCAGTTTAGATTAGTACCAATATCAAATAATGCAATGGTTTCTAAAGTAAATTCAATGTTTACTTTAATTGTAATATTAACATTTCATTTTCTTGTTGTTATTTCTTGTTTTTAGATATTAATTTCACTATGAAGATAATTTATAGAAATTGTTTTTTTTTTATGTGAAAATTTTTACCTCTTTCAAGAATACCTTTTAAATTATATGGAAAATTGGGAGTAATTGAAAGGGTATTTTTATTAATATTTTTTAGACATCGAAATTTTTCATTATCAGTAGACATTAAATCAATTTTATGAAGAATTTCTTCTTCTTCATAAGTTAAAACATTTATTTTATTTTCATCTTCAAAAGAGGATGATGAAGATGATGATTCAAAGTGATTAATTTGAATTCTATCATCACAATCTTCTTCAGACGACAACGATTCATTTTCAGCAAATATTTGTAAAATATTTTCCATCGTATGTTCATTAATATTTAATTCATTAATTTTATTACTGATCTTATCGTAGTTGGCTACATGACCAATTTTTCTACATTTGTAAAATCTTAGTTGTTTATGGGATTTTTTCTTGGTTTTTCATTTAGTGGTCTCCTTTCATTTTTCCCAGTTTAGAGTTTTTTAAATGATTTTCTTTTTCAATTTATTTTAGGTTTTTTATACAAACATTGTGAGGTTTTTCAATTCTTTTTCTTCTTTTTGTCAATGAAAGAAGGATCATATTGAGTACAAAAATCACTAAGACTTTAGCGGTTTAAATGTTGTTCATTTTTTAATTGTTTTTGCAACCTAATTATAGTGCACAAATTAGTTTCAATCTTATTTACATAAGATGCTAATTCCCCATATGACAAATTATCATAAGGAATTTCATCATTATTTTCTTCTCAGAGTTTTTTCCTAACTTGTTCTCTTATCAACTTAAGTAAACCGGTTAAGAATTTTTCTTCTCTGAAAGGTAGATTACAATCATTCTTAAGGAAAATTCTTTGGAAAAAGATATCTTTGTATTGATGAAATTCTCCAAAGGACTTACATTTCATATTGGATAGAAGATCTAAGGTTTTGTCCTTAATATGTGAATGATCTTCTATAAAATGTTGACTAATTAAGAAAATTAAAGTATTGACCATATCTTGAATAAGTCCATTATTTTCATCAAGAATTTTAATTCCATTATCATTGGTTTTATCTAAAGTTAAAATATTAATTTGTTGTTCCTCAATGAAATAATTATCTTACCAACCTTTTAATTGTCCAATAAAACAAGAAATTAAAAAAAGTGCTACTTGATGATTAGTAGTATCTAGAACAGTTTTATTAGTGTTAGAAAAAATTATCATTTGGTTAAGAATATTAAGGATTTTTTGCTCTGAGAATCCATCTATATTCAATTCATAAGTGGATCCTGCAGAATATCTAGGTTCTTTCCAATTAATTTTATTAATTTATTTATTATTATATTCATTAATTTTTAAATCTTTTAAAGAAATATTTATTGAATCATTTTCTGGATCCCCATCAGTCTCATTAAGAACATTAATTTTTTCTAAAGGAGTATCATTGATGATAATACCCTTAATTTTGACGTGTTAATTGGTGTCTACATTCTTAATATGTCAATTGGTTTTAATTCTTCTTCTTGTTTCATTTTGGATTTTAACATTCTCTTCCTTCCTTCTAAAGCTTTTAAAAATTTATTATTTGAAATTTTTGGCACTTCAAAAGGTTTAAATAAATACACTTTTTTTTTTAATTTTATTGATTACAATCTTCTCTTGAATTTTATTTATTTCATTATTAATCACATTTTCCATCCTATCCAATTGTCTTCCTATTATATGTAAGCATTGATTTGTAAAATTATTTTAATGTATTACTTTTTTTAATTCCTAAGCCTTCTTCTTCCGTTGCATTTTTAAAAGGCGCAAGTATTATTTCAGTACTTTTGTGTGTAGTTTTTATATTACTAAGTGGTTGATGGCTTGACTCTATTATTTTTCCATCACTTACTTTCCATTTAAAATATTGATTAATGACATTAATCTCTTTAGGATTCAAATAATATTCTTTAAACCATTCGAAAAAATGTATTTAAAATCCATTTTGGTACATAAAGTCATAATATTCTTCTTTTATTTGCATTTTGATATTATCAAAGGTTTGAAAATACCATTTTTTTATTTTTTTTTTCATTTTTTGGTGAATTAAACTCTTTACTTGATAAAATCCTATCTGGCTCAAAGGATTTTTCTATGACATTGAGCTTTAGATCACCTAACATGGAGGTTGTAAGTTCCTCATAATCTAGTTCATTATTAGGTTGGTAAACTGGTTTAATTATTCATAACCTATTATTAATTATCCCAGAAAGTGAAGGATTATTCTGAACATTGGATTAGTTATTAAAAGGTAAATTAATAATAGGCGGCGGTGGAGGTAAATCTACAAATCTCCTAGAAGAAGATGACATTAACCTTATTTCTAAAGGTCTTTTAGGGCAATCTAAAGATCTCCTAGCAAATTGGATTGTTACTTTTCCATCAGGATGTTGAATGACATTAGAAGGTTCAGTATTATAAATTGATTGTTTTGAAAGTGGATTTTCTACTTCTCATAACTCAGGTAAGTTAACCTGAGACCATTAGATCATTTTAAGGGTAGTTACATTAGCTTTAGTGATGTTTGTTTAAATAAGAAGAGTTTGTCCTTTCTTATCCATTTTATAAGCTTTAGACCTAAAAGCTATTTTTTTATTAATTTATAATATATTCTATAAATTATTACCATTGGTATGACTACTTCAATCATTTTATAATTATGAATTTTAATTTGAAAAATTAAAGAATTCATTATGGTTCTATCCTTAAGACTAAGGGTAATATTTGGATGACATTCAAACTGAATTGGACCAGTACTGAGACTAGCTCAATTGAGGCATGCATTGATATTTCATAATCAAGTTTCCTTGCATCTCTAAGGACCATGAAAACAAAAGTATCTACACCTAATCTTGCAAGAGGTTTAGCTCTTACTTAAATTAGACTTATGTGCATATAATGCCATTTTCTAGCATATTTTTCAATTAATTTAGTATTTAAGAGTTTCATTGTGGTTAAGCCTTTGGAAATGGGGATATTCTTTTATTCTGTAGCTATTACATAATCATTTTTACCAAAAAAAATTTCATTTAGCCATTTGATATATTTAATCATAAGAAATCTTCGGAATCTTTCAATTACCTATTGCCTTGTCAAAAATCTTTTATATGTATTTCATTTCTATTATTTAACATAGATTCATTTGATTGCTCTGAAGGAGCATAGCTAAAAGAGGATATAGTTCTTCTAATTTGTTTTATAATTTTCAAAAGAATCTAAATTTACTATAATCTTATAAATCCAATACATAAGACTATTTTATAATCTACTCAAGCGGGATTTACACCAGTCCTCAGTAGGGTTATCATAACATAAAGGATTCCACACAGGAATCGTCCCAAGTAACTGGTAAATATAAGATATAGATTTCACTAAGAAAAAGGGAGAGTATATAGTATTATAAATGATTTTTAATTTTCTTTTTAGATGGTTTTCTTTAGGAATTCTGCTTGTACTTAGACTTTTTAGGTATTTAGATATGTTTCATTTAACTCCTTCTAACTCTTTACTTCGGTTTTTCATAAGTTGAATAAACCTAATTCCTATGCTAGCTATTTCTTATATTATACCATCTATATTTAATTTATATTGTGTATTATTTTTGTCTACAGCTCTTCTAGTAAATCCTATGTTTATTAGTATGTTTTCTCCTATGTGTTCTTCATATCATTTACCTTGTAATCTTATTTCTAAATTCTTTATATTATTTATGCTGATCATGAAATTTGGCACATAATAGAATATCCTTTTATTATTATTCATGTCTATTTCCATTGTTCCAGTTATTGCTTTTCTAATATCATTATGCCAAGATTTAAATATTATAAATAATAATAATTTTTCTCCTTTTTGTTTCTTGACTAATCCTTTTATTCCTACCACTATCATTTCTAAATGTACTAACCTTCTTCCCTCTTGTTTCAATTTTTCGATAACCATATCACTTAGTAATTTTATATCAATAGGTTTTATTTGTTCTTATAAGTCCCATTCTCCCTAAGTTTAATCTACCTTCCTTATATAATATTTTAGGATTTAATATATCAATATTTCTATTGTTATAAATTTCTATATTCCTATTGTTATAAATTTCTATATTCCTATTATATCTACAATTTCTTCAAGTTGTTCTATATGATGTCCTTGTCTACTTGTCAATCTACTTAAGATTTCTTCTCTAACTAATGTCTCTTTCCTAGTTGGATTGTCACTAAGTATCCTATTGTTTCCTATAAAAGGGATATCTTTGGTTCTTGCAGTCATGATTTATAAACACAAAAAATATTGTTAGGTTTCTTTGCTTTTTTCACTGATTTTTTCTAAAATTTTAATTCCTTGGAATTGTCCTATTATATCTTCTAGTTCTTGTGAATAATCTTTTTCATCCTTTTCTACTTTATTTTTGTTTTTAAATTTTGATTCTACCTTATCTAATTTTTTATGTAGGGATAATAATAACAAAATTATGGTATAGTTTTGCCTAATTATTATTTTATCTTGTTTGACAAGAGCATTGTAGTCTGTAAGTACTTCAAGATTTTGCTAATTAATTTCTACTTAAATCTAGGCTTCCTTGTAATTAGGATTTGATTCTACCTCTTCTAGGAAACTATTACTCATAAACCTTATACAAAATGTTTATTTCTTCTACTAAGCCTAGTATTCTCCTACGATTTTGTTGTATTTCTTAGAGTTTTTGGTTTATTCTATATATCCTTTGTATAATTTTTTGATTTGTCTATCTTCTTCTAGTTGATTTAATTTTTTAATGATTGTGTTATTTTGTTCTCTAATAAATTTTTTACTTTCTCTTATTTCTTTCAATATATTGTTTTTATCTACTAAAGAGCCTTGTATAATTTTCCAATGACTAAAATTTCTTGTTTCTTGTTGAATTAAAGGTTCTACTAAGGTTATGTATAGGTCTATAATATTGTTTAATTATTTATTACTACCATGTAACCAATGTTTAGCTTGTTGAAAATAACAAATATGTCTAAATTATCCTATTTTTTCTATTTTCGTATTTGGATTATAAATTTCTAAACCCAACCACTCTAACTTCTTTATGTTCACAATTTTTATGTATTTGAGACCAATAGCTTGTTTACGAGACTTATTTAGTTTGAGTCTAATTGATAGCCTTCAAATTCAACAGAAAGCTTTTCATCAAATAAGGAACTTTCTTCGATATACAAATATTCTAAATAATTAATGATTAAGGCTACATAGATGATTAAGACTACTTATATAATTCTAATCATAACTTCTTTTTATTGAAAAAAAAAAGAAAAAATAATTTAATTGAAAAAGAAAGTAATTACTATCAATATTTTTAAAAGTGTAAAAGTTAGCTATTATTAAAATTCAAAATATCTTTATAATTTTAATTGTTTTCAAACATTGCTTTGTTCTATGATTATGCTAATTCCCAACAAGCATCATGAACAGGACATAGCCACACAAAAGTAAATCATGAGTACTACGCAAAGTATCCATGCTAGAAGAGTGATTCAATCTTTTCCTTGAGGAGGAGATCAAGCTTACGTGGTTTTCCCTTTTTCTTCATTTCCGTAATGAAACGAAATATGTATCCACGCAACTTTCTTTTAATAATTTATGTTAGTTTGTTTTGTTCATTTATTTTATCAATATATAACTATTTGGATATATATAATATCTCATGCTATTATAAACAAGATAATATATTTTGTCATAAGCTACAAAGTCACTAGCAATATATCTTGCACTAAGTTTAATAAATATGGTTTAATCATACCAAAACTGGCGACATTTGCAAAATCTGCATACATAGCCAAGTCTAATTTCGTTGTAGTGATTTTTGTGAAGTTTTACAAAAGGACATCTTCTTGAAGGAAATTTTTTTATTTTCTTTTGTAACTTTTGATATCTATCACTAAGGACTAATTTTTATAGAGCATTAGAATTTAGAAACAAATGTAGTATCTAGTACAATTTTATCTTTAACCTAGCTTGTATGCCCATTTTGGCATAAAATGACTTATGCTTCTATTCTCTCTTTCTATCGCAAGGATAACAAGCTTCATATTACTGAACTTAATATTTGCTTCTTTGGTGAAAGTATTTTCTTCTCACAAATTTTGCTTAATCTTTTCTTACTTTCATGTTATTACCTAAGTATTTTGAAACCAAATAAATTTAAGATATGGAGAAAAAATAAATAAATAAATAGTTAGAGATAAAAAGATGATTTAAATGGAAAATTTTTATGCACAAAATTCTAATAAGACATATATGTAAACAAACAAGATACAAAGAGAATGTAGAAACTAAGAGTAAAATATCTCAAATATGTCCAAAAGATAAACACTTGGAGAGAAAAAAAAGGAAGAGGAATTCAAGGCATTATTGGTAATGTTCTATAATAATGTTGTACTCCAACAACAATTAGTTTTATGTGATTAAACTCATAAAGCAATTGGCTCGACAAGTAAAAAAGTTACAAAACCCTTCAAATTTTTTTCTGGATTAGTATAATTATCTTCACCTTTGTATAAGACATCTATTACACATGTAAGGTTGACTAAACGTGTGAGGATAGGCATAAGCAATGCATCTAGACTAAGGCATTCCTCATTTATATCTTTCCAGGCATCTATGATTTGCTTATGCAATTCTTTTTCAGCTATGTCTTCTGTCACGTTATATTGTTTCATGTAACACTCTACAGCTGACGATGCATCACGTATTTCTTGCTCTCGCTGGAAAAAAAAAAACAGAAAAAGAAAATCCAATTTAATAGTTAGTAAAGAAAAAGTTTTGATATATGTATGTATATAAAGACCGTTTTACATACCTTACTAGAGACAATATCATCCATGAGTCTACAAATGGTTGTTGAGGCATTCAAAATCTTGGGATTTGTACGTAACCACTCAAAAACATCTTTTGTTACAATGTCTCCCATTCCAACATAAGATGTGGTAGCCAATAACGAGTAGCCAGTAGTCACCAATGCAATGGACATATATTGTTCCATTGTTGGTGTATGGTTGCGTAAGGATATAGCTTCCAAGTAATAGCCCCTGACTTGACTTTTCATCTAACAAAGACAAATAAAACCAGGCCTATTCCATTATTCCAAGTCAAATTGATAACTTAAGTACATTTGAAAACTTTACTATACTATTAAATGCAATGTTTAATGTTGTACAGTTATAGATATTTCTTAGGTAAATTTAGTTGTATTGTGAGATCTTATGGCTAAGTATCCTACATAGGTTGTAAGAGGTCGTTGTTCTAGTTTAAAAGGTCATGATCGTAAATATCTTATCAACATAAATTTGAAACTTTTGAGTCAAGTGATTGAAATAGGCCTATTAATATCTGTTAGATTAGCTATTTACTACCTTTGGCTTCAGGTATTACAAATGGTATCAAAGCAAACCTCTACCAGTAGATAGATGATTCAAGTCTAACTCTAGTTTAGAGAAAAGATTTGAAGAAGGTGGGGAGTTCCACCAAGGTATGACTCCTTACATGCTTTGAAGATGACTTATGGGTAGTAGGTGACTTGAATAGTACATTGAAAAGGAGGGAAGATTTAGGCTCAATTATAAGGTCTCTCGACGAAAACATCGCGTATTTAAAGAGGGGAGATTACGATACCCTATGGTTAAGTATCCAACTTGGGTTGTGATAATAGTTTATAAGACCATAGTTATAAATATCTTGTCAATATAAGTTTAAAACTTTCGTACCATGCAGTTGAAACGGGTTCATTAATATTTATTAGTTTGGTTATTCACTACTTTTGACTTCGGGTTTTACATATATAGTATGATTAATATGTTTTAATAAAGTCCATATGGATTGGTTTCATGTTAGAGGCTTCTTATGCTCACCGCTTCTTTTGTATAGTAAAGGCGATATGATATCCCGCGTTCAGCTAACTTCTGGCTAATCTCATCATAAACATCTAGTAGTGCCTTATAGCACAATTGCATGTACTCTGGCAAATTGTCCATCAATCCTATATCCCAACTGCATATGTCGGTTGCTAAACTATATCAATTGAAATCTTGATTTTTCAATAAGTAATATTCAAACTAGATAAGCATAAAATAAGAAATCTGACCTTTCAACAAGAAGTGTAAAAATTTCTAGTTCTTCAATGGTACCATATACATCATAGATATCATCAAGAATTGAAGTCATATAAATGGTCTTTGTAAGTATTTCTCTTGCCAAAGCATACTCTGGTTCGAAGTATATACCTAATATCCAAAAGTAACACTCAACAATTCGATCTCTTGCAAAGGGCAACTTTCTTGTAAAATCCAAATCTTTCCACCACCTAAACCAAAAGAAAAGAAAAGAAAAAAAAAACATGTTCAAGTCATCTCAATAGTAAGTGAGTATGTAAAATTAGAGGTAGAGAGAATAACTATTACCAAGGCATAAAAAGTACCTAGAAATGGTTATTACTGAGAGTATGGATTTTATTGTTGGGTTCATAAGAATGTTAGGTTTATTGGAATATTATGGATAATAGAAGGATAAGAAATACTAAAAAAAAAAAAACCTTGGTTTACTCAATTGGTTTATCAAACAAACGGAGAAATATGCACACACACATACACATACATATATATATAGACCAATTAAACAACGTATCAATTATTTTTTGCTAAAATTAATAACCTCCTACCTCGTGATTTTACCAAGTTCCTTTTGGTGTTGCTTTTGCAGTAAGTTGAAGTCTAACTTTGCTAAAGACAAGATTACATTATCATGTGAAGGATCCTCTTGATAAATACTCATGTAATGCCTAGCCTCAAGTCTAGTCAATCCCCTTCGTAAGCTTTGGTTTAGAGCATGTGTCACTTGCTTTTGAAGATGGGAACTGATTTGTTGCTTGTCAATAGACTTAAGATGAGTCCTAGTGAAGCACAATGCCTCATCTAGAATATATTCACCATGAATCCTGAAATAGCTAGCCTCAAACAAGTTTAACAACCCTTTGACATCTGTGACAAGCGATTCATCAAACTTTCCTTCCTCGTTTGTAAATTTGCTAAACATACCTACAGCATACAAACAAGAGGAAAATATCTCCTTAGTCATGCTTTCTTAATTGATGAATAAACTTTTGTAGTTATACAAATTAAGAAAGTTTTTCATTTCCATATTTTTTTCTCGTCATAAAGTATGCATTTTCTGGTGGTTTGAACAATTGTGTCTAGTGTACGAAATTCACAAGTAACATTCAATAATATGTCTATTTGAATCATCCAACATTTGAAAATAGACTAAAGGACAATAGAAGGACAAGAAATACTAAAAATAAACCTTGGTCTACTCAATTAGTTTATCAAATAAATGGAGACTTATGCATATATATATTTACTTGTTAAATTTTATATAAAAACTTTGAAGTTGTTAGATGCTATATGTAATCAAACTTTTCCTTATTTAATCAACTATCTTCATCATTTGAAGGCTCATTGGTCATATATACAAATGTGAAGATGAGAAGTGAGATAGTAAAATCTTTTCAGGGGGGTCATTAACAACTTTAGATTTAGGATGCCAAATTAAAAATTGATGCAACGATTAGTGATTCAGATATTATGCACTTTTTATTTTATCAAATCATGACTCATTATATCCTTACCACATGAAATCTTGTAACCTTGTTGACGTAACAATCGAAATTGTAGAGAAACTGTGTAAAGATCGCCATTCTCATCAGGATGGTCGGAAATGCTCTTATAAATTTGGTTCAAAGCAAATTCAATCTCCTTTTCGAACTTGTAGGCAATACCTAACCTTTGAACTTGATCAATCAAATTCAATCGTGAGATCTTGTCAACGTAAATTGTAAACATGTTTCTCAACTCTACCTCCAATGTTTGAATGTTTATTTGATCTTTTACCTGGTCCAATTTTTAATGACGCAATCAGGAACATAATTGACCCATATTCAAGTTTAATACATAAGAAAGTAATGTATTACATGATAAAAGTCTGACAAAGATGGACTTGTTAAGAACACTGTTTGTCTACTATTTGTATTATGTGTGCTTTGCTTAAAAAAAAAAAAAAAAAACAACACTTGTGAGAAAGTAAATATGATAAGAGGTAAGAAAGAGTTTTGTTTTTTAAAAGAGAGAATGAAAAGGTCTCCTCAACTCTAAGGAAAGCGATGAAATGTGTGAATATGATATTCCGTTAAACTTTAATGTAAAATTGTTATCAAGCTCTTGTCATACCATAAAACATTTTACTAGTTAAATTTTGTAGGAGTGTTGGTTATACAAATAAAAAAGGAGATGCTACTATATTACAATGGAATGTTTTAAAAGGAAAAAAATGACTTTAATATAAAAGCTACATACATCATATTGTTTTAAATGCAGAATGGAAGAAAGATTGATTAAATATTATATAACACTTGTTATATAAATATAGTATGTAAATATTAATAAAATATTAATACGAATAACAAATGAAATTGATAGTTTTTAAATCAATTATTATCTATAATTTATATATGTTAACATTTTATTAGTATTGCATGTATTACCCATTCAATTGTTTCTCTTAAATATGGGAGCACAACATTTCGTATATATAACTTAATATGTGTTTGTTTAGTAGGAAGTGATATTGGTCATATTTTCCTGTTTTTGCTAATGACTTTTAGCGGCAAGCAATTGATGATGACTGATATTGTAGCGACGGTTGACATCACTAGTTACTGCTAAGGACTGATATCTGAAAATTATGACAATAATATCTGTTAAATCTAAAAAAATTGACTATAACAAATAATAATAAAAAAAAAAAAAAACAGAAGAAGAAAGAAAGGTTCGAGAAATTCGCTTTTCTGTCAAACATACTCAAACTTAAATATCATAAAAGATGGTCCTAGTCCTACCGTAAGTTCCTCATCGGGAGAAGCATACTTGAGGAAATAATCCCCCCAAAGGCTCGGTTGGAAATTTGCGGACGGGCGTTTGATCACTTGGGTAGCCAGAGCGGTAGTCGGAACAGCAGAGACCAAAGACATACTTTAGTTTCAAGTTAGTGAATTTTGGCTATGTTGCAGGGGTTGAGGAATGGCTTCGAGCATGTAGGAATATATAGGGGGCGGCATATTTGACGTGGCAGCACACCTGACACAAGTTAGTACGTGTGAAAAATGATTTCCAATAAGCGTACGGTTCGAATCCATCATAAACCGACATTTCTAGGATTTTATGAAATCTAATTTCAAGAAACGTGGTATATTAAAATTCTCCAAAATTTTATTAGATTTTCAAGTGTACCCCACGTAAAGCAAGAAAAAGTATATGGACACGAGAATTTGAGCCTCTCATTGTCAGGTGTTCAATGCAAGAAAATAACATTAATGACGTGATTCTCATTAAATTATTGAAACACATCCTATTAAAATTCTCTAAAGTTTATTTGATTTTCAAGTGAATCCACATAAAGCGAGAAAACGTTTATCGACAGGAAAATTTGAGGCTCTCATTGTCAGCTAATCGATATTGGAAAATAACATTATTAACGGTGGTTCCCTCTTGAAAACTATTAGGTTATGGAGACACATCCTATTTCTAAAGTAGCATATTTTGATTCCTTACAAAATATTATTGAAATAGCAAAATTTATGCTTTAATGTAGGAATCAAGTTTAGCTTTTTTTATAAATACTAACTGATGATATACCAATATTGTAGGTATATAATAATTATTTATTTCAAAGGCGGGGGGATTCTAGAGTAGGATTGGAAGAGGAGAGTGGAGACATGAAGTAGATTACTAGGGTGGTGGGGAGATTGATAGATAGAGAGAAATTAAGAAGAGAAAAATTGAGATGAAACAGAAATTAATCAGGTTTATAAATTTGTTCATACTAAAATCTATTATATTAAAAAAAAAATCTTTTTTTAACTATTCATAACTAATAATTTGATATCATATAATTTTAATCATTAAATAACTTCATATGATTGTTGCCAAAAAAATTCAAACCCATCTTATAAAATTCTTAATCATCATGTCCAACTATATAGTTACTATAATCAATCACACATACTTCTATGTTTACTATTCTTTTATCATCTATTATTTTAATTACTATTACTGTGAAAATTCACTACACTTGTTAATTCGAGTTTTTTTTTCATATTTTTTGCATATACAACATGGGCGCATTGTTCGCTAATGTATTTATAATTTGAAAAGTTTTTTCAAGTTAATTTTTTTGTTATATAAAATTATATTGAAGGATTAAGTAGTAATTTTAAAGAGAAAATTAAAGCTATGCAAGCGAGTCAAGTAGGCAGTAAGCTGACTCGCTTCACCCCACCTCGCCCCGTATTGACTCACGGGTTAATTGGGTTAGTCTGCTTTGTCCTGCATTCAAATGCTGGCTAAAAATTTCAACCTAACTTGCCCCATCGCGTGTTGGTGAATTAAGAAGGCAAACTTGCCAACCCGTAATGCTATAAGGTTTTTTTCATACAAAAATTAATATATTAAAATACTTGCTAAATTTATATATGATTATCATCACCACTCTATTTTTTATTTATTCCTTACTTTGCTACTAAACCATAAATGCTTGTAAATCACCAAAAAAAAATCATGCATTGTGGCTTTTTCCATTTCTATTAATTCTAAAGCTACATATGTCAAGTAGTTTTTGTTATGTGATAATATCATTTTCAAAGAGCAAGTACATGAATTTAAATAAATTAAAAAAAAAGGTGTAGATTTTATATCTAGGACATGTAATTGTCTTTTTAAACTTATAAAAAGAGATGAAAATTCTAAATTACAATGAACTTTAAAAAGGAGAAGAAGAAGGAAAATTTAATAACAAATTGTTCCATTAATATATTCTCAATACATCAATTGTAATCATAGTTCACAATTCAATAAATTGTTCAAACTAAAAAATCATGAGAAGTCTTCTAACAATATTATTAGTTTCTTTTCTTTTCTTTTTTGTCTCTTTTTTTTTCACAATTTAGATATATTTTAAAATATTAATATTATTAGGTATTACTTAATACATGAAGTGATTGTTTAAGAAGTTAAGTTACAAATCTCTATAAAGGAAACTAAAGTCTAACTTAGACTTTTTTTTTTTTTTAAGGTCAATGAAACCCGACCTGACCCGCCCTACAATGAGTTAGCTCGCTCTAGCTACAGGTCAAAGCGAGGCAAGCTAAAAAAATCCTACATATAAGAGGATCAACAAAATTTAACCCATCATGCATTTCTTTGCGGATTAAGCAAGTTGGCCTGCGTGACTTGCCTTGCTTGCACAATTATAGAGACGATATCAATAATGGTTACTTTAGCCTCTTGAGGCGTCAATAATATAGATATATACATATATTATCTTTTGAGATGGATTCATCATTCTAACTGCACATGAATTATTTAGTTACCTAGTTTGAAATTTTGATGGCTGATATATACTCAATCAATTGATTAATTGATTCAACAAATTATTTCAAAGGGAAAAAGAAAAAAAAATAGTTTAAAAAATCTCAAAAATGCCTTCTTTCTCCTAGGAATACATCACCTAAAATCACCTCTTAGTTCAATCCAAAATCATCTTTTCAAGATGCAATTTTGCATGGTAGATATACCTATTGACCATTCTTCTTCCTCTTTCATTTATATTCTAGAAAGCTTCTCTCTCTCTCTAAAACCTCTTCCATATGCATATTCTCTCCACATAAAACCATTTTCCACTTGTTTTTCTTCAAAAAAAAAATTATATATTTTGCATAAGAATGCACAAACAACAATCCTTGAGGAAATTTTTTAGAAAACAACACCAAAATCTAATGATCTCATTAATTTCTCTCTGTAGAAGTAAGCGAACTAAAAGGTAACTTTTTTTCCTCTTTTGATTAGTTTTACGAATATGTTAATGTGTGATATAGGTTTTTTTGTTGAGAATATGATGGTACATTACTGTGTAGATAAAATTTTTTATACTTTTCAAATTTTATGTATTAGTTTATTATACATGTATACGTAACAAATGATGTAAGTAGACTTATATAATATCAATATAACTAATTGAGTCAATTAGTTTTTGTGAGAATAAAAAAGTTAGGGAATAACCAATGGTCATGAGGAGCACACATGTTGTATTTATTTTGTTCACCGTATCAGTAGGTATCATGATTGTGTGGCTCTACAAGTAAGATATGAATTGTTTCATTGTTGTAAATTTTATTGAGCTGATGTGACCTACAATTAAGAATGGATAATGTGAGAGTGGTTTGTTACATTAAAGGAAATATTATGGAAAGGGAAATGGGGTATGCTATGATAGGCGCTCAATAATATTAGTTGGGATACTGATTAAAGCAACCTATGATCAATTGGTTGGCTTGATATAGACAACTCGTTGGTTTGGTTTGATTAACTAATATCCCCTTATAAGAGGGAGCAAGGACATGTTCTATGTTATACATATAAATTTTAATGTGAAATAGTTAATGGCATCCTTATTAAGAAATGGTACAATAAGTTGTTCAGTTGAAATATATGTTAAAGTTCATGAAATCAACATTCCCTTGACTATTGAGTATGATTTTAGAGGTTATGATGGGAATGTTAAGTTTTAAATAGAAAATCAAGTGTTTTAATCTTAGTTGATTCCATACAATAATATGCACATTAGCAATAGCATGCCTACCAAGGTATCATTATGATGACATCCAAATCTAATAGGGACATAGATGTGGAGAACGAACTAGCATATGAGGACATTGAAGAAGACTTAGATCATACCGAATCTAATCCTAATGTCAATCAAAGTAAAGGGTAGCTCCACAAAGCTAAAGAAGTAAAAGGGTCGAGTAGGAGAAATGATTGGAGATGGGGGTTGACCACATACGTGGATGTAATTGGGATGTTAGAATCCATGCCATTCTACATGGCACCAATTTGTAATGGCATTGTATCATCCAAGGAAAGTGTAGATGATGATGAGTAGAGCTTCAACGATGAATTCAAGGTAGAAATGTGGCTGCAAAGGAAAGAACACTTAAAGATAGTAGTGAGAATGCATCATGTTATTAACTATCATGAGTTTATAGTAAAGGAGTAGAAGCTTACTTTCTAGTCAATTAGATGTGCTGATTGGGAGAAGAGATGCAAATGGAGACTATAGGCATGCAAAAAAAAAAGCATGCTTGATGCTTCATCATAACTAAGTTTGTAGCCCTACACACATGCTTGAATCATACTCTTAATCAAGACCATCCTCGATTAGATTTAGCAACTTTATCTAAATTTATCATTAAGGAAGTATAGGAATCACTGAGTATTAAGGTAAAACATATTCAAGCTACCTTTTGTAAGCAATATGGCTATATTGTACTCATAAAGAGTGTTCAAGAGGCAAAATGCAAGGTGATAGAGTAAGTTTATAGAAGGTGGGAAGATTCATTTATAGTGTTTCCATATCTTTTAAATTCCCTTTAAGAGGCTATTCTAGGTATTATGGTAGATTGGAGGTAACGAGATAGCAATATTATAGGTTTTGTGTTCTTTGATCGAGTATTCTAGGAATTTGGACCATATATTAAGGCCTTCATACATTGCAAGTATGTGTTGCTCATTTACTAGCTATTTCATTGTTACTTAGTTAGATATTTAGAACTAACTAACGTATTGTTTTTTAGGCTAGTGAATGCCATAGACGATACATTTCTATATGAGAAGTACAACCATAAGCTTCTTATTGCAATTGGAGCCAATGTTGCAAACCATATTGTCCTACTTAGATTTACTTTGGTTGATGAGGAGTGTGAGAATAGTTGGAGATGGTTCTTGAAGTATTTGCTCATGTACGTGATAAAGGACTAAACAGACATTTGTTTGAATCTAACCGTCACTTTGGAATATGGTTTGAATTGAAGGACGGAATGTAGTATAGCCAATTAGGTGGCAGTAGCAATGGTGTATTCGATACAATGCCAGTAATTTTCATACTCAAGCAAAGAACAAGGAGTGTTAAGAACTAATAAAAAAGGCAACGTATAAAAAATTTTTGGCATATTTCAAGGAGTTGCATCCAAGGATATAAATCCTATCATATGATGAAAGAGCTCCCTTCGGCATTAGGACTACAAATATTGCTGAAAGCTAGAATAGTGCACTAAAGGATGCTAAGAACCTACTAGTTGCAACTTTGGTGAAGAAAACCGTTTTACAAGTGCAATGACTACTTCTATCAGTATCAGATCGAGATAGCTAATCAAATTGGCATTGGTAAGGTATTGACTAAATTTGCTGATAGAAAGTTTGATAAATGGCACAAAGTAGCAATTGGACACCAGATTGTCATCTTTAACTATTATGAGTAGATCTTCGAGGTTATAACCATGCCTTACCCTACAGTTCATGGTCAAAAGGAGGGAAATAGTCATACTGTTATACTTATAAATCAACAGTGCACCTATAATAAGTGGCAAACATATGAGATTTCATGCTCTCACGCAATAGTAATTATGGGAAAAATGAGCATAGATTGTGCTATACACATTGGACATGGTATACTTAGCAGCATCAACTATGAGTATGCATACATTCTTTCATGCCCTATGCAGATAAGACCCACTAACCTTTGTTCAACATTCCTATATGACACTTAATGCAAATTGGGAATAGGGTAAGGAGTCCTAGAAGGCCTCAGGAGAGACAGCTCTAAAATGAGATGGACATTCGTGAAGGAGCATTGCAGTACACATGTGGATTATGCAATGTTAATGGGCAATATATGAGAAGATGCTTTGAACAAAGGCATTAGTCTACTTTGAGTGGATCTACTAGTAACGTTGCCGTAGCATTTATGAATGATCTACTAATACTTACAGTTAGTTATATATTGCTATTGTTAGTTTTTATATTTTATTGGGTTCCTTTGCTACTTATGATTGGCCGTCCAATAGAGTTGCTTCTCATGGTTTCATTCTCTTTTTGCAAGTGCAGATGGATCCAAGACTCGTTGATAAGTCATTACTTCGATTGTAGGCATCCCATAAGTCTGAAATGGTATAGGGTAGTTAGGTGAGGATGTAAACTCTTCAAATTTAATGTTTCGAACTTAAAATCAAATTTGAAGAACCAATGATATCCCATAGACTCAATCAAACCAAAGAAATTAAAACCAAGAAAATTTTAAATCAAAACCTTAAAAATGAAGTCAAAAAACCTTAGAGATAAAGTTTGAAAGCACTAATTGTGCATAAAGACTATAAACCCAATTACGATCATAAATTAAAAATTCGAATGGAATAAAAACTCTAGACCCCAAACCCTAGAGTCGTAGAACTTTAGATTAAACTTCCAATGCAATGAAAACCATAAATTAAAACATTTAACTTAAATTACGTAAATTACATAAACTTAATAATCAATAGTAGGAGATATCTACAAATGATAACAATCAATCAAATTAAGCTAATTAAGGTAGCAAATTAATGGGATTACTAATTTACCCCAAATAATACATTTTCTCCAAAAGTAATGTTAAAATTGTAATCATACCTTCAAGGCCCATAACCCTAATAAAACCCTAAAACATGGGAAGCTCTAAAAAGAATTGAAAACTCTAATTTAGTGCCAGAACCTTATTTTAATTAATAAACTCTAATTATATAGCCCATTATTGAGTAATTAATAATATTTTACTAAATTGTTCAAACAACCTTAATTTGCCTTCTGAAATCACCATCGATTAGCAATAATTGATTTTAATCCTTAGAAACCTTAAATTCAAAATGATACAATAGGCTTGATAAACTTAATTAAATATGAAAAACCCTAAACTATGTCTAGTTATGGTCATCTACACTAGTAATCAAAATTGTAAGCTTAAATTGTATTCTAATCATCTATATTCATTCATGCATCATAATTAGCTAATGATAATCATAATTAATTATATAGGAAAAGATAATTAGTTGGAAAAACAAGGGACCACTCACCTTTTGGTAGACAAACAATTGCCTCATTTGACAAAAATCACAAAAAGAAAATTGGTCCTTACTTGTACTTGTACCATACAATCAAGAATGGAAGGGATTTGTTTCTCATCACACTCACTCATCATCTACCTTTTTTTTGACCCTTCCATCTGTATTTCTCCATCTTCTTCCTTAGAATAAATACTCAAAATATTCTCTAAATACATAATCCAAAACAAAATAAAAACAAGAACGAAGGAAACAAGAGTAAGCTTCTTAAACTTGGCTATGAAGCTGAATGCCCCAAGCTATAACTCCCTGCCACCAACTTCAAACAATAAAAAACCACTTGCATTTGAATCCTTCTTTATCCTCCTTTCTTACCGATCGACATCCTTGACTAAAAGATTTTGTTTTGTTTTCCAATAACAAAGTGAAAACAGACCCTTTGAATTTCTACTAAGGTAAACTTGCACATTTTCAACTTTTCTTTCTAGTTTCAGTTTATCAGCATGGTTCATAGACTTAAAAACAAAGGAAAAAATTATTAAAATGCCACGTTTGTTTACCATGTTTACATGCTCATATATGTGCTTTTTCTTAAATTTGTAGTGTAGTAGACATATTATGTATAACTTTAGAAGTACATAAGTTGTATTATGATGATAACTTGAAGAAAAGTAGAAGAATAATCATCATATTTTCATTTCCATGCTAGGGTCAAAACATAAGTATCTATATCCTCACTATATTTTTATCTTCATTCCCATGCTAAGGTTAAAACATATGTATATATATATCCCTACGATATTCTTTATTTCTCATATTTATTTTGGAAGGAAATGGTTTTAAGTGCATATTTAGTAATAGTTTAATGCATGTCCTTGCAAGTTGAGTATATGATGTGTAAAAAGCTCCAAGAAATCATCTTAAACCACCTCAAACATGTTGAACAACATGTTGTAAAATTTTTATTAATGGGTTAATCTCATGATTAATTAAATATAATTAGGATTTAAGACTTAATATTGTAAGATAAGAGGCTAAATAAGGTTTATAGTGAGTAGTTAGGGCCTAAAATGGACATTAGGTTTAAAAAACCCACTTGAGACCTAATGAACCATTAGTATCAAATCTAGAATTCATGACAAAATGGGTCATTTAATCATTTTAGTAAACTATTAGGCTCATTAGATAAGCATAGAGTTAAGATACAGGTGCTAGGAATGGACTAAGCCTATATTCAACTAAAAGACTCACAAACTGAGCCTTTAACCTACTTAATCACTCATGACCAGCAAGTATATTAGATAAATAAAACTTTATTAAAGGATCTTGTTAAAACTACTAAATAATTCAAGGAACCCTAATAAGCCTAGGTGTAAATAGAGCACATAACTAGTTAGAAGAAATGGTTTCGGCCTTAAAATAACAAGAGGTGACCTTTGGGCTTATAGAGAATAATTACGTGCTCACTTAATTGATATGACCTAATATGAAATTAATTGTTAAATGGGTCATTTAGTGGGTTCAATAAGTTATTTGACCCATTAAGATAAGTTAGAAATAAGTTTATGGCCTTAGGATGCAAATTGAACTTAAGACAAGTCAAAAACCCCCAAAAACAAATCTTAAGCCCACTTAGAAACTACTTGATCAGCTGCTATAACAATTATTTGAGTTCTAAATAAAAGATCCATGTAACCAATCAAGTGTTCTAGGAAGCCCATGATAGGCTTAGATAAGAATTAAGGTCCATAGCCATTTAAAAAGCTTGAACAAGTATTTAATTCATAAGAAATAGGTTTTGACCCAACTTAAAATGGTTTAACTAAATTAATGACCTTAGGATAATATGATAAAGGCCTAATAATAAATAAAATAAGTTCGTTAACTTAAAATAGCCTTAGGCCTAGAAGAAAGCCCACATCTTTATAAGTTAAAACTTAAAATGACTAAGTATAATAAAAGAAAGCCCATAGTTAGAGATTTAAATAAAACTTGAATATTTTAAGCCCAATGATAATATAACAACCTAATTAATAATCATAAATTACTAGAATAAGGCCTTCCACACTTAAGATAATTAACTAAACTAGAAAATCAACTAAATTAAAAGGGAAACGTATAAGATTCGAATCTAACCCTTATCTAAAATTATGGTTGTAGGTCCTAACCTCGAATCTAACCCCACCGTGGAGACAAACTTTTTATAGTAATTGACTTCATAGTCGTTATCATTGATACAATTTACATAAGGCGTCCATAACTCCTCACTTTGAATTAAGCAACTTATTCATAATTATAGATAAAAATTACATGTATAACTTGAAACTTTAAGTCATATTTACATAAAAATACTTACTATCTTATAATCTTAAGAAATAATTTATACGCCATAGAAGTTTAATAAGTAATGTATTATAAACTAGTACATTCACCTAAGAGTTCATAAATACACCAAAAGGACTTGATTGCTCAGCTAATAGATTCTTACTCCCCCAAGACACTTCAAAAAGGAATTAACCTTAGGATAATTATAGTGTGATATCTCAATCAATACTTGCAAGAAAATATATAAGGGTATGACTAACCAACAGCTCAATAAGTCAAGATGGAGACTTAAGAATGCATAATGTAAGTCTTGTAATTGTAGGATTAGGCTTAATCACAAAGTTTAGAAAGATCGACTAAAAGATTCGATCAAAACTTAATTATAAATTAAAACAAGAAATATTAATAAAAGTGATCCCATAAATTTGAATTTAAGAAAATAAGTAATAAAATAAGATAATATAAAATTTTTAAATTTTAAGAATACTACTTATTATTTATCATAAATGCGTAAAATGCATTCTGATAATTAACAAATCACTAGAGATAGATTATATATATGCTAAAAATCACAGAATGACCTAAATAATATTTAGGAGTGTTTACTTATACACTACATATATTTGCGTATAGGTAAAAATATACGAAATTACCTAAATTGCCCAAAATTAGTTAGAAAATTGTTAAATAATTAAAGAAAATTATAAAAATTAAGAAAAAATCATAAAAACATCAGAGAGATAGCGACTAAACTAGATTAAGTCATGGCAACTAGGGGAAAGGAAAGAAAATTTAAACCAATAAAAAAAACACTTAAAAAGCAAAAATAGAAGAAATATAGGCCTTATTTTGTCCAAATTAATGCACTATAATTGCTTTAAGACCCTATAAATAGTATAAATAGCCAAAAAAATTCAAAAGACTCTTTAGATAGTTAGAAGATTAGGAAAATTAGAGAGCACCGAATTAGAGAGAAATTAGGGAGAAATTAGGGTTTTAGAAAATTTTTTTTCCTAAATCTATACAATTAGGATAAATAAGCCAAACTCACACAGCACCACCACTTGGAATCGAATTGCCACCACTATCTCACTCCAAACTGACTGCTTAGACCAGTCGACACACGCTGAGCTAGTGTTGGTGGCCAAAAGCTCAAAAACCAAGTGAGTCTAAATCTGATCCGGTTTTGTAAAATTTCTTAAAATTATTAATTCTACTCAAAAAATTATGAAATTTGTTATTATATTGTTTTATTGTATGTAGATTTAGGGGGAAATAGTGATTAAGTTTAATCAAGTCTGTAAATATAGGGTTCTTAAGAAATTAAACGAAACCAAGCATGTTTAGAATTAGAAATAAATAGGCTTAGGAGTGTAGTTTGAAGCTAAAAATTTTTATATATAATACTTAAGTGACATAGAATAGTGCTATAAAGCCATTTTTTCAAATTAATTTTCAAAATTTTTAAGTAATTTTTTAGCTCTAAAATGATGAGAAAAATGAGTAATTTGGATTAATTAAGTAATTAAGCGATTAATTATTGCTTTAGAAGATAATTAGATGTTTTAAGATGTTAATCTCTTATATGGAAATATAATCCTAGCATTTAGATTGTCAATTGTAATTGATATGGGAATTATGTAATAATTGTGAGTAATTTAGTAATATGTGAAATTGGAATTTTAATAAATATGAAATAATAGGTTAAATTGGATAATATAATAATAATATTAGTACATATTAAATCTAGCACAAAAAAATGATTTTAGGTAATTATACAAAAAATGTAAAATTGTCTAACATCGAGAGTAAATCTGGTATACAAATTAGGATTAGAATATACCGAGTAGATTAGAATATTGAATTAAGACCTAGCATAATATTAGGATACTTGAGGTTAATGTGATTAATTTCACATTAGAGTTCGAAACGTAATTTTAGGATTTAATCGTAATTTAAACTGAACTAGAGCCTGAATCGGAATCTAATTCGCAAACTGAACCTTGAACTAACGCAAAATTAATCGTTAGTAAATAATAGGTATATAAGAAGAATTTAAGTTAAATCATAACTTAAATATGTACTAGCAAAGTATAAATACTAAAAAAGGTATATTTATATTATAGGATACCCAAAGACAAGCCAACCTGCAATTGAGTGATTGAGCAACTAAGGATTTCAAGTAAGTTAGATTTATTACTTCACCGTATTTGGAGTTCTATTTTAGAGTACTTGAAGGCTTCGGATTGTGTATGATTATAATTGTAAATAATTTTATGCATGTGCTTATGTATCTAACTTTGTATTGTAATTTTTGTTATCATTGATGATTGTTATGACCGGATTGGTGTAAAATTATCTAAACAACCTAAATTGAATCTAATCCTAATTAACCTTAATACCCTAAATTGTCATACATTGCAATTCTTTAGGAGATCATTAGGATTCTCTAACCAAACACCGATACTTTCGAAAAAGATGCCACTGGATAACAAATTTGTCTTTTCCCTATCCTTAGCCAAACTAAGTAATAGGAGAGGAGCTCATGGTGAAAATGAGGGTATTGGTTTCAAGGATAGTCTTAGGAGGAGTAGTGTCTCTATTATACAAACCTATGCTTGGTTGTAAGCTGTTACATAACATGAAAACTCTTTAAATCAGATTAGAGCAGGTTAAATTACTCTAATTTCGGAATGGACCGAACTTCGTTATATAATGACACTTATTTATTGTATTGCATGAAAATAATTACTTGGTAATCTTGCTTGTGATTGTACACTTTTATAAGTCTCCAATTCAACTTATTGAACTGTAGTTACTCATACCTGTGTAGATTCTTTTGTAGGTCCTGATTTTTTATTATTATGCCACGTTACAACTATTCGGAGATTAGTTTTCTTTTAAAGCTATGGGGAGTAAGAATCAACTAGTCTATGATTAAGTTTTTGTTTAAGGTCTTGTTAGAATCTTTAGGATGAAAAACTAATGTATGATATGTAAACTAACTAGCTGTTATAATATGATATAGAATCACCTGGGAATTTTATGGTAATGTACATGTAATTATATATATTAACTTAAAGTTTTAATACTTACTATAACTTTAGCTAAATTTTTAATTGAACTATTTATTTTACAATGAGGAGTCGTCAATGCTTTGTGTAGATCATATCTATGATAGACACTGTGAGGCTAATTACTATTATAGAATAATTTACACAATAGGACTGTTGCAACTTTGCGATTTTGGGGTGTAACACATAATAAACGCAAATAAGGTTTTCAAGCAATTAATTAAATGCAATGCAATATGTAAATGCCATCACACAACGTGGTTCGGTCTATTTTGAAATCAGAGTGACTTTACCCGCTCTAATCCTAGTTGAAGAGTTTTCAATGTTTATGCAATAGCATACAACTAAATCCAAGTTTGTACAATAGAGACACCTCTCTCCCTTTAACTATCCTTTAAACCATTACCATCATCCTTACTATGATCGTCATTTGGCTCGTCTCGTCTAAGGATGAAGATAAGATTATTATATTATCTAGCATTATCCTTTTCGAAAGTGTCGGTATTTTGGATGGAGATCTTAATTGTCCCTTAAAGAGTTATAATGCATGCCTATATGCCTATTCGGAATCAGACGTACATAGTTCTTTTATGAAAATTTTAGGTGAGTTGGTTGATTTTAATTAAAAAGGATCAAATTTACATTTTGACCTGGTTTAATGTTATTTAAGGAAATTTTTCAAAAGAGTCCTAATTTAAGGTTTTATTTTTGGGAAGTTTTAAAAATATCCTAACCTTTGAAAAGGGGTTTATTCATGTTTATTTATTTAGAAATTGATTTTTTCTAAGTGGTAAAATTTTTCATTTTTTTATTATTTTTTATTTCCTTTATTTTTATTCTTTATTTTCTTATTAAAAATAATAAATCTAATCCTCTTTTTTTTTTCCTTTCTTTTTCCCTTTCGTTTCTTTATTTTTTCTCTTTTTTCTTATATATATATATATATATATATTGGGTTACAAATGACAATATTACTATAGAAAATAAATTAAATAAATAAATATAAATACGAAACAAAATAAGGTCAGACCAATATTGAGCTGGGGTACATAAGTTGGTCTTTGGCAGGAGCGGTCGTTGGGTGGGGCTAGTTTCAAGTGCATCCCACGTAAAGCAAGAAAAAGTTTATGGGCATGAGAACTTGAGGCTCTCATTGCCAGGTCCACGATACTGAAAAATAACATTATTAATGGTGATTCCCTATTAAAATTATTGAAACACATCTATTAAAATTCTCTAGAATTTTATTTGGTTTTCAAGTGGATCCCACATAAAGCAAGAAAAAGTTTGTGGACGTGAGAATTTGAGGCTCTTATCGTCAGACCCTCGATACAGGAAAATAACATTATTGATGCTGGTTCCCTCTTGAAAACTATTAGGTTATGGAGACACTTCCATCTTTTAAAGTAGTATATTTTCATCCCTCCAGAAATTTTGAAATAGCAAAATTTATGCTCTAATGTAAAAACAAGTTACCTTTTTATGAAAATATTAGTAAATAACACATCCTGCATCACATGTGTAAAATAATCATTTATATGAAAGTAAGGATTTACATGCAAAGAAATTAAAGATTTTGGAAATGGGATTAGAGAATAAGAGTCGCGCACGAAATAGGTTGATGGGCGGGGCGGGGGAGGAGGAGATTGATAGCTAAAGAGAAAATAGGAAGAGGGAAGTTGAGCTGAAAACAAAAAATCAATCGTATTAAAGAAAAAGTCGTTTTTAAACTATTCATAATTAATAATTTAATATCATATAATTTTAATAATTAAATAAATCCATATAGTTGTTAAAAAAAAAATTTAAACCATTCCACAAAATTCTTAATCACTGCATCCAATTATAGATTTATCAAAATCTATCACATATACTTCTACGATTATTATTATTTATTATTTTAAATATTATTATTTAAAAAATTCACTATACTTTTTTGTTCCTTTTTTTATATTTTTTATATACTCAACGTCAATGTGTCGTCGTTAGTATATTTATAATCTTAAATATCAATTTAATATTTTTTTTTTGTTACACAAAATTATATTGAAAAATTAAAAAGTAATTTTCAGGTAAAGATATCAATGATGATTATTTAAGCCTCTTAAGCACCAATAATATAGATATACCCAATCAATTGATCGATAAATTATTACAACATCGATATTTTTTAGCTATGTAAAGGTGCTTTTTAAAAAATTTAAGATATGTCTCAAAATTTTTAATATTTATCGAATAGGGTCACTTTATGTTGTCTCTGGAGTGCGGTAGTTAGGTTTCGCTATGGACAAGGAGAAAAGTGTCATTGTAGGAGGCATCCAGGAGCCACACAAAAGAAGAAAGGATAGGAATCGAAGAAAATACGATCGAACGATGTGACCTTTTGATCATGTGGAGGAGACAAAAACGAAAGGTCTGATTCAATCCTGGAACATTATCTTCTCGGCATCCTCGACTTCCTTCTTCTAAAGGGAAAAAAAAAAATACAACAAAATAAAAAATTACGGTCATGTTTCTTCATCCTCCTAAAAATGTCTAGTGTCCAAACATTTAAGATTATTTTAGGTTTCATATTTATTTTTTTATAAATTTAATGTCATTTTTCCTTTTATCTTTAATTTATATTTATTTAAATCTTTTATTCTCATTATACTTTGTACTTGTTCTTTCGTATAACTAAGTCCAAATTTATCAAACTTATTCTTATTAATACCCATACCAAGCACAAAATTACATGAAAGAACAAATTAATAACTATTATAATAACTTAGTCATTGAAAGATAAAATGTATGGATGGAAGAAAAAGAAATGGTATTATGGTAGATAAAGGACCTATATCGTTATTTATCTTAAGTAGAACATGAGAATAAGTGATATAGAGGATATAATAAAAAAACAAATGAGAGAGAGAGAGTGTGAGAACGCTTGAGTAAATGCAATAGAAAGTTGTAAGATTAGAAAAGTGTAATGAGAATGAAAGATTTCAATGATGGGTTTTGCTTATATTTAGTGCTAAACATAGAATACAGTGGATTTGGAAAAGAAAACAAAAAGATAGGTGATACATTAGAAGCTTAAATGGGGGAGAGTTGGACAAATAAGAAATAAAGATATTTTGGAGAAATGAAGCTCATAAAAACAAAACCAGAGAGAGACAAAGAAAAAAGAAATAAAAAAAAAAAGAAAAGAGAAGGAGTCATCCCTCCAGTCCCTTAAGTAATAAAATAATAACCCCTACAAACCATAAATATAAAATTGATAATAAATTTATAAATCTATATAATTTTCTCCATGAAAAAATTAGTTATGTGTTAGTTTCAAGGATGAACCTATTTGTAAGGAGAATAGAATATGATATTCCTAAATTAGCAATTAGGATATAAGCATTTAAATATTAGAGCAAAGCCTCATTTTTATACGATTAGAGTTGACAGTTAATTTAGGATGTTTGGAAAAATAGCCCAATTAAGATAAAAATTTACGAGAAACTTAGTAATCTTAATTGAGGAATTTTAGTAGGTTTACAAGTAGAAAATATAATAAAATTATAATAATACAATTAAAATAGTAATAATTTACTTTATATAAGCTCTTAAAGTTGTACTTAAGGCAACATATCTGAATTTAGGGTCTTCGGGAAAATTTATTCGATTAAGCCCAAATTTTATAACTATGTTAGAAAAGTTAGTTAAAGTGACTAAATGAAATTAAATTTAAAAAAGGAATATCCTAAAAACCCAATTTTAGCCTTAGAAATATAATTATTCGATATAAAATAAAACTCGTCGCAACTCCTAAAATTGAGACCAAAATACAACAAAGGTTTAGAGGTACGTTATATAAGCTAGAAAAAGGAATAATATAGCATAATATACTATATGAATATATATATATTTTTATGAACATACCCTATATATATAATAAATATACTGGTAAATTAACTCAAAATTATATAATTATAAATAACAAATGATAAATTTACAAGATTAAATAGAAAATATATCCGAAAAATAAAAGATATGGTAGAAACATAATTATATACATATAACTACTCATTACATGTAATATATATTGGATATATACCTATACATGAACAAAATAACAAAATAAAAGTCTTGGGTTGTAAATGTTTGGTAACCCTGTTGATTCGAATAGAAAAAGGAAAATGGTTTTAGAACTCCAATAAATATAGGCCATATGATTAGATGGTAAGTGTTTATTTATTTATTCATTCGTAATTATTTGACAATTATAATAGAGGATTCAATTGTAGTGGCTGAAAATGCATCTTATATAACGCATGAGGCAGGGAGATTTTGAAACCTTAAAACATAGAAAATGATTGGCTTCCTTTTCTGCGAACGACTTGAACGTGACCAATTAAACGCTTATGGTTTCATCTTTTAATTTCTACGTAGGTGTGTAATTATAAGATACAGAAAGTTGTTTTATGCATTCCTTAGATATAAATTTAAAAAATTTGAAACTAACATATGATGCTTTAGAGCCAGCATACAACAAGTGCCCTTAAACTAGAGCATTTACTGCAACCTGTACTATTGAATTAGCTACTTTTGAATCAATGATTTTTTTCTCCTTAATCTTTTCTATGTTAGAGTATGATTTATGTTTACATCACAATATTCAAATTGTTAATTAATATTGCCTTTGCATAAAATTTTTAACATGCATATAAAGAGTTGCAAACAAAAAAGAAAAAAAGAAAATACAATATATATATATATATATATTAGATACATTCTTGAATTTTGAAATATGAAATAGATTTGACAACCTAATCAAGCATTAGCCTAAAACAATAGATCACATATTATGCCAACATGATTGAATTTTATTATATTTGTCAAATCAAATCATATGTACATATTTGGCTCATGGTACCACGCATATATTGAGAATTACAAGATACCTCAAAACTTGAAAATGGTAATATATAAGATATGATTATAAGTAGGTACAAGATAAAGTACACAATTCCTTACCCAATTCAACAGGTTTTTAAAATGTGGAGATAATGAAACAAGGTATTTTTTAGGGTTTTTACAATGTGTAGCAATGTAAAGATGTGATCTTTTGGGATTTTATTAACAATATAACAAAAAGAAAGGTATGTTTAAGGTTTTTAGGATATGATGAAATAAGGAAATAAAAAGATATGGAATCAATCAATAATTGAACTAGGGAAATATTATATTCTATTTCAATAAACTCCATAATAGAAATCAATAAACAATAAATAGATTACAATATGACTCACAAAAGTAATTTTATTATCATGCAAAGAGAATTCAAGGGAAATCTATCTAATTGAATCTATTTGTTAGATAGGCAAGGTTTTACAAACCCATAAGAAAAGAACAATATTGGTAAATAGAACCACTCTATCTATTACAAATAAGAATAAGACCCAATATACTAATACTATGAAACCTTAGCTAAGAGCAATATTGTAAATAAGAAAAGCCTTAAAATAAAAATAAATAAATAAATAATATACATCATAGCATGGAAAAGCATGTAGATGATATGTACATTCAGGATGTAATTGTATATTTTTTGTTGCACTTACATGACATATAAGCTTATCACCTTGCAATTCCCAATGTAAGTGTGTATGGTAGGGTAGGAATGCTTTTACAAGGACATGACGTATGTATGGGCATCTTCATAAGGTACTACGTATACATCCTCACCTAGAGATACACATCTTCTACAGGCTAATGTCCTCATCAAAAATATAGTAAAGATAATCATTATTGTTTTCTTTACATTTGAAGCTCTTGTAAATTTGTTCTAATCTTATTTGAATCTCATTTTAAGCTTGTAAGCTAGTTACAACCTTTAGACTTTAATCAATAAAGCTTATTAGTTGTTGAGGCTTGTGATGTGAAACTTTTAACATTTGCTTCACCTCGACTACTAACCCTCGATCTAATTATATACCTCATGAACAATCTAAATGATGACAAGAATTTAAGACATAGGTAAACCTCATGTACTAGATCAACTATATGATACATGAGATTTTGTTGTTAATCCACATATAATGTAATAGGTTTAGTAAGTCGAAACCAACAAATCAACACGCTAAGTAATGGATGAGAGGAAATTGGAAAATTTTTGTTACATACCATTATTCAAGTTAAAAAGTAAACACAAAATAAGTTTACACATCTAGTGTAAAATTGAATTAACACATATAAGATAGAGAAGTCAAAATAAAATCATATAATATGTAATAGTTAAGGTAAGTGTTGTGATATGCAGTAGTAAACAATTTTATAGTTTAGTTTTGTCATTAGTTACTATTAGTTAGAATTTGTCATATGTACTTTCTTTAGTTAGCTTGTGATATTTGTAACCTGTATATAAACATCAACAATAGTAATAACAAACTCAACTACCTCATTTCCACATATGGTGGTACTCTATTCCTTTGTCAATCTTCATTGTAGAGCTACCCATCATTATGTATAGAACCCATAAAATTCATATTAATTATAAAATAAAATAAAAAGATATAAAATAAAAGGGGAGTAATACTGAAAGTTATAATATAAAGAAGGAGGCATAATGAGAATTTTGAGGGTCCAAGGTTGCAAGCCTTGACTTAGCCTTTAAAAGCTTCTACTTATTTGGTTACATTTATGCATTGGCAACAAAGAGAAGGTGGTTTCCCCCAAACACTAGAGAAACCTTATACATTTTCTTAAGTTAAGACAAGTAGTTCTCTTTATTTCATATGATTCCAACGATTTGACAAGCAATTAATGCTATTAGAATTGTAGATTTATAGTGTATTCTCGAGTTACGATTGGAGAGCAAGAGATTTGTCATAGGAAAGCAAATCAAGAGGTAAGTGGAATATGTTAATCAAGAAAAAATCATTTCTTCTTGGATCTAATGGGATTATTTGTGTATGATTGATTTTAGCGGTGGTGGTAATCATAAGACAAGGGTTTAAAAGATCTCTTAAAAATTCAAGGTAAGCATGAATAAATTTGTGTTTAATTGAATGGATTTATGTTATTTTATTGTTTGGTTGTTAAAAAGGTGAAGGGGATGAGATTCATGATGGTGGAGATTGCATTCTTAATCTAGAATTGGGAGATTGAAGGTTGTAGAAAGAGAAAAATAAATATTTTCAATGTTCTAGAATAACATGGTCAAATAGTATGGCCTTATTGGCTGACCATAGACTCCTCTAAGTGATGAAATTTGAAGTTGTTGAGTTTGGGTGAGAAATAATTTAGGAGGAGAGGAACATGGTGTAAGATTATAGTGGTGTTTCCTAACCATGATCTTGGAGAGGATCTACAGTAAGGACCACGACCTAAGATCATGGGCATATTCTTGCCCATGGTCAATCCAGTCAGACTCCATCAAGGAACATAACTAAGAATCACGTTCGTAAACCTTAAGCTTATTTTCATTCAAAGTTTAAATTGTAAGATTAGATATAATCAACCTAATAATCTAAGATTAGCTAGTTTAAGGACTTAATATCAAATTTATATAGACTCTAAGCTTTGTGATTCTTGTTACTGTAGGTTCTCTTATTGTTGATAGTTTTGTTTAGTTTAAATTAAGTGATCAAAGTACGTGGCACATGTTTATTGGTTGTGGTTGCTAAGTTAGGTAAATTGAAAACAGATTAATCAATATTGGACTATTAATTATTGAGTGTTGTTTGTGTGTGGCTCGACCTAGGGGCTAGTAATGGCAGAACCCTTGGGGGCACCTCAATGATCTTTGGGTGCAATGTCTCCTTAAAGTTGACCATTGAAAGGATTCGAGGTAAATTAATCTTCGATTTAAAGGTGGTACTGCTGTATATGGTGCTTAAGTTATCTATTTCTGCATATTTGTTTGCTATTATGTAGATGGGGTTAAGAGTATCCTTGTATGCTACTTGAAGAGCTAAGATTAAAGATAATAATTTGTCGTATGTTTATAATTGTTGCATATTCTGTATGTGTTATTGCATTGCTTGTTCATGCGTATGTGCTTGCGTGTTGCGTGTTGAGTTTTAGCTTACACCTACTTTTTTTTTAGATGCAAGAAGTTTAGTTGATTTGATTAATTACAATGATTTTTGGAGACCATTCTTACTACCAATTGGGAGGTGTCACAACGTGGAGGGGCGATTAAGTTATGGCAATACCACTATTTAAAGCAGGAAGATTCGAGATGAAGTGCCGTTCTTAATCAAGAACCTTTGGTGCACTACATAGGGTGTCTCACAATCTTGACTTCCACCCAAAGACCAGTATCAAGTAATAGCAAAGCATTTAATATAAATTATACCATGATATCTAGATTCGACATAACATAAATAAAGATGGGGGTATAAGGTTTCCCCTAGCATAAGCCATATAGACCCAAAATAAAATAGTATCAGTAGTCTATGCTACTTAACATACTAGAAGATGTAAATAAACTTAGAAAGTCTAGATAACATTTAGGTGACTACTCATGCTCTCTTCTTCTTCTCACCGAACATTTCCAATCTAGTAAGACTAACCTCAAGCAATCCACAACTTGGCACTAACCAAAGATCCTACTGCAATAACAAACTATGAGGGGCTAAGCTATAATTACTTAATGAGTAACCTTCCTATCTTGCTGACAAACAAAAGACAAGCAAGTGAGTTAACATGCATATGCAATGTAGACAAACATATGAAATGCAACATCATACAGAACTTGCTAGCAACTATGCAAAGCATGATATTACCCCCACCATTGCCTATGTCAGGAAGTATTTAGGCACATTAGGACCCAAGTCTCTACATCTATTGTCCAAGTATGTTAATCTCTTATTCAACAGACCTAAAGTAGAGGATACAACTCCGCCTCAAGCAGAGGGTGGCACTCCCTATAGCTAAGTAGATCCCAAAGGTCGAGGCAAGAACATGTCACATGAGTACATCATATGAAATAATAGTACAAATAATAATAATAGTACTAGATCTAACATACATGATCTCTCACTCCATTGCATAGTGCTAATACCCTATATAAATAATGCATAAACATACAATGTATGGATTGTTCTTAGTAACGTCTAATAGTTATTATTTCAGTTCATAGGTAACCAACAAAATATACATAACAGAAAATTCGAAGCCCTATTTACTAATGCAACATGCAATTCGTCATTCAGATACATTATCATCTTTTAACTACTATGTACATCCAAATCAGACACATGCATATAATCCTGATCCTAAGCATATTTATTTCTTATATATACATAATTAAATGGTGTTTTAGACTATAACCACAAGCAAGATAAGACGGGTCGGTATACTTACTCTACGATGGAATCTAACAATCCTAATAATCCTTAATTGCATCAAACTCAAAGTCCTCATCAGTTAAAGAATACATTTAAAGTATATAAGTATCCTACTTACACTAAGTACCTAGGCTTTCTCGTTCTAGATCCTCATTTTAACTGTTTTTGTATTTTGAGTGTAGTTACTTCATTTTAAAGTCATTTTTCATCATTTTCGAGTGTTATTTCATTTTATGAGGTTATTTTTGTGCTTTTGGGTCAACAAGGTTTCGGTTTGGGCCTTATAATGTCATAGGCCTAAAGTGTGAGCTTGGTCACTTTAGGGCTTAGGCCTAGTTTTTGGCTTTGGACTTAACTTTTAATCTTGGGTGTTATACTTAAAATTTTGAGCTTCTTTTTAAGTATTTTAGGTAAACTTTTTATGCCCAACACTTTATATTTTTATCTTGGGCCTTAGGTTACTCTTATGGGCCTAAATGAGTTCTTTTCTTAAGTTCAAGGCTTCAACTCATTATGGGGCTTATGGTAGATGTCTTGGATGGGTCTTAGGGTTTAGTGGGCCTCTTGAATAACTTATCTTTAGCCTTTTACCCTAGGATTTAGATATGGTCATCTTCCTATTTAGGTCTTAAACTTGGGTCCTTTAGACCTTTTTGGGCCTAACTTACACTTTAAGACCATAAACTCAATCCCACTTATCTTTTTGGACTTAATCCCAACCTTAGTGCTAAGTTTAATCCTTTTTATTCAACCTTATAGATCTAGTCATGATCAATAAGGTGGCTCTTAATACCATTTTAAGTCATTAATCATTAACCGAGTTAGTTTGGGGTCCTAACTAATCATTAACCTGCTTAACTTAGTTAATCAAGTCCTAAACTATATTTAACACTAAGTAATCGTGTTATTAAGCTAATAAATTAAATTTTTCGTATTTTAATCCATCATACATATGGCATCTAAGGTGGGATTTTGGGGTTTTCCATTATACATCTTATATATTTACATTATCTAGTGCTTTTTCCCTCATCTTAGTTGTGTTTTCTACCAACATAAGTTTTGTATCTATCAAATGTGAAGAAAAAGCATTTAGAATGACTTAAGGAAGTGGTGGCATACACTTGAAATAAGGTTTTTGATGTTCCTCTTGGTGATTCCTTGCTAAAACTTACTAACCATCAACTTACACTATGTATTGATGTTACTACATAAACCATTTAGTTTAGTTCATGCATTATTCTAACCTATCTTTCATCATACTTTCTTAAAACACTAAGTAATACATGTACATAGTAATATAAGAGTCTAAAATGCAAGGAACTATCATTAGTCTTAAGGAAAAACAAGAAGTTCAACTTAGCACTTATCGGAGTTGGGTATAGATGATCCCCTTTAATGTGTGTGTACCATGAGTTTATGTATATGTATGAGTATATGTGTGTCGACCAACTAGGTGAGAGAGTGAAGGTGGTGTAGGTCTTTGTGGTTGGTGGCTTGGTGAGGTGGTAATGATGCTAGAGTGGTTGATGGTGATGGTATATGGAGTGGCCAATGGAGTAAGTTTGAGAATGTTTTTAGTATGAGTTTTAGGAGAGTGATTTATGGGGAGTGTTATCTATGGAAAATAAAACAAAAATGAGAGTATAAGGGGTATATAATGGCTAGTACAAAGGACAAAGAGTGGTGGGACAAGGGGCGTGTCACTTAGGTAGTGAAGGATATGCTTATATTTGGGACCATGATACTTGTTTGCTTTTTACTAATTAGGGAAAGATCTTATCTCTCCAAAGGACCCCTTGTACTTTAGTTCTTAATCAAGTTTGAATTCTTATTAATTAACATGTAATGAAGGATGGTTATGGATTAGAGTTTGTTTAGGGTAATTGATGGTAATTAGGCATGATTAGGCTAGTTAAGTGTAATTTGGGCATGTTTAGGGTTTTGTTATGTTTTAACACTATGCTTTAGATAGTCTAAGTATTTTGCACGTATACCTAGGGTTTCTTTGGGGTCTAACATCCATTAATAGTTATTTAATTTGCGTACATGCTCAAAACTTAGGGTTTTAGGTGATCGGTGAGTTTAGTTGCTTTTAATGATCAATTTAACCTTATGATTAATGTTTATTTGTCATGTTAAGGTATTTAGTCATTCAATTGGGATTTAACAATCGTTTTAGGGTTTCATTATCATTCTAAGGTTTCTTGAGTATTAGGGTTTTAAGGTCCTGTTTATTTTAGGGTTTTGGTTTAATGTTTAGGGTTCTATTCTTTTACTTAAGGTTTCATTATTATGTTTGAGTAGTTCTAAGGACTATCCAAAGACCTTCTTATCCGACTTCACATTCGGCTACTAAAAATCGACAAGGTTTACATCATCTTCCCCTTAAAATAAGTTTTGTCCTTAAAACATTGAGAAGACTTACAAGGTGTCTTACGTAACTCTAAGTGCTTGCACTTTACCTCATATTCGGCCTCCTAGGTAGCTTCCACTTCCTTCTCATGATTCCTCCATAGCACCTTAACGTACTTAATATCTTTGGTCCTCAATTTATGAGTCTTTCTATGTAGAATGTAGCTTGGGTACTCTTCGTAGGTTTTCTTATAACTAAACCGGCTCCAATTCTACCACTCTGTTTAGGTTTGGAACATGCTTGCGTAAGACTGACACATGGAAGACATTATGTTGTCTTGATAAATTTGATAGCAAGGCCAATTAGTAAGCTAAAATTCCAACTCAATTCAATATTTTGAAAGGTCCAATGTATTAGGGGCTTAGCTTTCCTTTTGTCCTTGCTGGATGTATACTCTTTATTGGCTTCACCTTGAGGTACACATGATCGCCAACCTAGGATTCCACTTCTCCTCTCTCTAAGTTAGCTTAACTTTTCTAGCGATCTTGAACTCCTATCATCTTCTTTCTACTGATAACCACTTTTTTTGCAGCTTCTTGTACTAAGTCAGGTCCCAAAGCTAACCTTTTGATATCAACATATAAAAAGGAAACCGCCACTTCCATCCATACAAGGCTTCATAAGGTAGCATCTGAATATTAGAATGAAAGTCATTGTTGTATGCAAATTCAACAAGGGGTAAATGCATATCCTAGTTTCCTTTGAATTTTATAGCACGGGTTCTCAACTTATCTTCTAGGGTTTGTATGGTCCTTTCAGATTGTCTATTCGACTAGGGGTAGTAGGCGACACTAAAGCTTAATTGGATGCCTAGATGTTTTTGTAGACTCCCCCAAAACTTTGACATAGATCGTGGATCTCTATTGGAGACTATGTTTACAGGAACACTATAGAGCTCACAGCTTCCTTCACATAGATCCATGATAATTTCTCCAAAGAGGAGGTCATGTTGATGGGGAGAAAATGTGCTAATTTGGTGAGTTTATCCACAATCACCCAAATGGCATCAAATTCAGCTTGGGTCCAAGATAATCCACTAACAAAATCCATAGTAATCTGTTCCCACTTCCATTGGGGAATCGGTAACAGTTACAACAATTCTCCTGGCTTTTGATGTTCAGCTTTAACACTTTGGCATGTCTCACACTTCTATACATAGTCAGCTATGTCTTGTTTCATGCTATTCCAATAAAAGTTTTTCTTGAGATCTTAGTACATTTTTTTCCCTTCAAGGTTACTGAATAACCTAAATAGCAAGCTTTACCCATTCTTTCTTTCTTAAGGGATGTATCGCTTGGTACACATAACTAGCCTTTCATCTGAATAGTGCCCTTTTCATCAATACCGAAGCCTAAGTACCTTCCATTTGCTATCTCCTCCCTTACCTTCACTAAAGTAAGATCAATTTGTTGGGCTTCTTAGATCTTTTCCATCACTGTAGGTTCGATGACTAGATTTGACAACTTAACATTCCCTTTAGCTTAAGTGAATTTGATACTAAGCTTCTCAAATTGTTTAATTAACTCTTGCTACTCAATGAGGAGTAAAGAAAATTCTGCATGATCCTTATGGCTTAAGGCATTTGCAACGACATTTACTCGTCTTAGGTAGTAATTGATTCGGAGATCATAATTCTTGATCTATTCAAGCCATCTCCTTTACCTCATGTTTAATTCTTTCGAGGTGAAGAGGTTGTTAAGGCTTTTATGATCTATGCAAATTTTACATCTTTGGCCATATAAGTAGTCCCTCCAAATATTTAGAGTGAAAACCACTGTAGCTAACTCCAAATCATGTATAGGATAATTCTGCTTATGGGGCCTTAGTTATTGTGAAGCATAGGCTATGACCTTCACCCCTTGCATCAATATACAACTAAGCCCATTTCTTAAGGCATTACTGTACACCATAAAAGGCTCATCAATATTAGGCAAGAATAAAATCGGTAATCTATGCATAGTCTCATAGACCAGTCTTTCTTCTCTACAAACAACATGGGTGTTGCCTATGAACTAGATTTGATGAATCCATGGTCAAGTTAACTCTTGCAACTGCTTTTTCAACTCTTTAAGGTCTACCAAAGCCATCCTATAAGGGGCTCTAGATATAGGCTTGGTGCCTAGTAGCAAAACAATGAAAAAATCGATTCCCTTCTTAGGTTGTAATCCTAGAAGTTCGTTGGGAAAAAACATTAGGGAACTCATTAACCACTTAAATTTCCTCCAATTAAGGCTTCTCTTTACCGATCTCGGTAGCATTCAATCCGATTTATACCCAAGCTTGGAATCGTTCATCTGAAATTAACTTGACTAAGCATATTTCACTTAGCTTACTGATGGTCAATTGTCCTTTAAAAGTAGTCTTTGCCCCATTCAAATTTTCAAACTTTACTTCCTTTTTCTAATAACCTACTTTAGCCCTCATCACTAACATCCAACTTATACCTTAAATGACTTCATACTTGTTCATCTTAAGCACTATCATGTCAATGCAAGATTTACCATCATGAATTCTTAAAGGGAAGTTCTTTACCATCTCTCGAGTTACTACCATACTCCTAGTAGGGGTCTTAATCCGAAAGCTAGACTTTGTAACCATTAGTTATACTCCTACTTGCTTGGCAACCTTAGGTGTAATAAAGGAGTGGGTCACTCATGTATCAAATAGGGCATATACAAGTAAGTTGGAGACATAAATATTCCTTGAACCATCATAGCTTTCATTATTTTAGTCAGTTAGTTATAAGGCATCTTTTAACCTCCTTAAATTTTTCTTTTTGTTATCTTTCACTTTATCTTATATCTTATAACCGATATGGTTCTTGTTAAAAGGAAAACATAAGTTAAGTTACATACCTCCAACAAGTTTAGTATTTGTAATGTCTCTTTCCTCGAAGGAAATAGCATCCTCCTTAAGTCCATTATCAACATAGTCCCATTCTCCCTTCAAGTTATAGACTCTAGCATGTATGGGTGCCCCTAGTCTAGCTTGTATAGGTCTTGGGCCTCCTATTTTCCTATAAACTGCTAGGAGACTGAGAAGAGCTATAAGGCGAGCTAACTGGTTAACTGGTGCAGCCTTCCTTTGTAAGTGATTTGGAGCAAAGTATCCTATCTTCCCATAGACAAAGCAAGCTATGGTGGCTTTCTTGGGACACTCAGCTATGCGATGATTGCCATCCTTACATAAGAAACACTTGTGCTGAAGCTAAGGTCATTCTCTAGGGTAATGTCCTCCTTTGCACTTCCAACATCTAACTGCACAGATCTTGATTCAAGTCCTGTCATACTTGGTTTCAGCTGATGGCCATGAGTCAGTATGATCTTCTTCCCCTTCTTAGTGAAACTGGGTCCTTTAAAAGGCCTCTTTCCAAAGACGTTCACCTTAGGGCTCTCTAACCTACCCTTAAACTCTTAGCACTCTCAATCGCCTGATCCATTTCAATAGCTTCCCTAATGTCTTTTGGTCGGAACTCACGCACACGGTATCTGGTGTCAGAATCAAATCCTCTAACAAAGACTTGCATCCTTAACCTTTCACAAACCTGAAAATCCGCATCATCAAATTGTTGTAACTTGTCAAACTTTGCTTCATACTAATCTATGGTGTAGTTTCCCCTTTGGATATAGAGAAAAGAATCACTATACTACAGCATCAAAGTCTCAGGAAAATAATTGTTAATAAATCCCTCCTAAACACTTCCCAAGTGATCAGTCCTCTAATTGTCCTCCTCTTTGACTCACACCAAGTCCTAGCATGGAGTTTCAACATATAAGTATCGTAAGAAGCCCGTAAGTGGTAGGGAATCTCAAATGATTTAAAAGTGCGCCCAATCTATATAAGCTAATCTTTTGCCTCCTCTAGGTAGTTGGGTACCCCATCAAAATATCTAATACACTTAATAAACTCCGACATTAAGGAACTTTGAGGCTTGGGATCTAGGGGTGCTATAGGGGCCAAGTGCACCTGCTTAATTGGGGGTGGTGGTGGTAAGGTCCACTAGTATAGGAGGTAGAATAAGAGCTAATAGTATTCTACTGTAAGAGAGTTTTGGGAGAGTTTTTGAGAGTAATTTGTGAAGAGCATTATCTATGGAAAATGAAACAAAATGAGGGTTTAAGGGGTGTATAATGGCTAGCGCAAGGGAGAGAGAGTGGAGGATAAAGGGTATGTAACTTGGGTGGTGAAAGATATGCTCATATTTAGGACCATGGTATTTGTTTGCTTTTTACCAATTAGGGAAAAATCTTGTCTCTCCAAAGGATAAGATATTTTAAAGCATCATTAATCCTCTTGTACTTTAGTTTTTAATTAAGTTTGACTTCTTGTTAATTAATATGTAATGAAGATTGGTTATGGATTAGTGTTTGTTTAGGGTAATTGATGGTAAATAGGCATGATTAGGCTAGTTAAGCATAATTAGGGCATGTTTAGGGTTTTGTTATGTTTTAACACTACAATATAGATAGTCTAAGTATTCTATATGTGTTCCTAGGGTTTTGCTTAGGGTCTGACATAAGTTAATAGTTATTTGATTCGTGTACATGCTTGAAACTTATAGTTTTAGGTGATTAGTGAGTTTGGTTGCTTTTAATGATTGATTTAACCTTATGATTAATGTTTATTTGTCATGTTAGGGTATTTTATGATTCAATTAGGACTTAGCGATCTTTTTAGGGTTTTGTTATCATTTTAGGGTTTCTCAAGTATTAGGGTTTTAAGGTCTTGTTTCTTTTAGGGTTTTAAGGTCTTGTTTCTTTTAGGGTTTGATTCTTTTACTTAGGATTTCATTATTATGTTTGAGTAGTTCTAGGGACTGTTTAAATACCTTCTTATATGATTTCGCTTTCAGTTACTAAAAACCCATAGTATTTACTAGAGGGAAGATCAACAACTATGTATGCTACTTAAACATTGCATATTAGTTCAAATAGATAGAATTTTAGTCTTTTAATTATTAATTGTTGTTCAAGAATTAATTATTTTATTTAGAAAATTTTCCAGTTTATTTTAGAGAATTAATTTTATCAGTTTGTTTAAGAATTAATTGAGGTGTTACATTATGTAAACTTCATGAATTAACTACTTCAGATGGTATCAACGGGAGGTATATTGTTAATCTAATATCTTTTGTTTTATTGATTCAAGTTGTTTGATCATATTGAACTTCAATTTTATTCATCTAAGTCATGGAACCTCAACCAACGAATTTGATATATAGTAATCCTCTATACCTTTTCGAATATGATAATCTAGGTTTTGTCATTACTAGTGTGATACCCCATATGATTATAATCCCATGTGGATGAAGAGTTAGATTAGTTTATAAGGCTAAAATAATGAATGCCAAGTTAACATTAGCTAGAAACTTTTAAGCTAAATGGTGAATTTGTTAGCATAGTTGTTAGCTACTATTGGCTTATGGCATTCCAAACAGTATTAAAGATGATCACCTACCAATAAGTGATAATTTGGAGAATGTTTTCACTTGGTTTAGAGAAGTGGTGCAAGGAGGATGTATGTGCTTCTAAGATGACTTATAAGTTGAAGGTGATAAGAATGAATGAAATTATATACTAAAAGGAGGGAAAAGAACTAAGCTCAACTGTAAGGTCTTTTGATAAGAACTTGTGTTTACTAAAAGAAAAATAAAAAAAAAAGAAAAGAAAAGAAAGAAAAGGGGTAAGAGAGAAGGGGGAGGAATTATGATACCCTATATGATCATAATCTCATATGGATTGTAGGAGAAGAGTTGCATTAGTTTATAAAGCTTAAGTAGTAAATGCTATGTTAATACTAATCAGAAATTTTTAGGCCAAATAGTTTTAATAGGCCCATTAGCATTTGTTAACATGACTATTAGCTACTTTTAGCTTGTGGCATTAAAGCTGGTTTAGTCTTTAATGGAACAAATTTCCTTGAATGGAACAAATTAATCAAGCTTGCTTTAGGAGCTAAGGTAAAGCTAAGGTTATGGATTGAAGTTATACGAAACCTAAATATAATTTCATTAGCTTACAAAGGTAGGTGAGATATGATTAGATGATATTTTGATAGATTCTAAATTCTAAGTGGAAGAAATTCACTAAAAGATTTATGTACGCTAAAACCTGCTAAGGAATTGCTAGATAACATGTGAACAATTTAAATTGGTTCTTTATTATACCATTGCAACATGAGATTGCAAATGTTAAGCAAAGGAATGTTAATGTGATAATGTATTATAGTAGACTAAAGAGGCTTTAGGATGAGTTGATTAGTCTTAGTGGAATTCTAGAATGTGTTTATGATACTTTAGAGAATTGTACTTAAGGAGTTTGTGGATATTGAAAACAAAAATAAACTTATGTAATTCCTTATGGGTCTTAATGATGCATGTGCAAATGTAATGGATCATCTATTATCATTAGAACCACTTCCTACTATAAGTAAAACTTATTACTTGAAAAACAAAAGAAAATGTCTAGAACTCTTGCTCATATTGATGTCCTTTCAATATAGAATGTTAGAGCTCAATCTCAACCTACTAGTAATGATAAGAAAGATAAAACGAATAAGTTGGGACTAAGGATTTCTTATTCATATTATAAGTAATCTATTCATTCAATTGGAAATTGTTTTGAACTTGTAGTTTATTTATAATGGTATAAGGGTTCAAAAGAGGGAACAAAATAAAAATAGAAAAGAATAAATTAGAATGACAAGACAAGTGGTTGTTACAAATGAACAATATGATACTCCTTTTTATGAAAAGGATTTGACTTCAAATTCTCGAAAATTAATCTAACTTAGTTTAAAAACATGCCATGAGGTTGAAAAGAAAGCAATGTAGAGATAACAAGGGACGTATCTTTGGCTAATTTTATAGGTGAGCGCTTTTCTAGTTCTTTTGCAGGTTTTAAGTTAAAAATGGCAATGTAATCAAGGAGTGGATAATAGACACAAGTACTTCAGATCACGTAACTCCTCTTTGACATCTTCTAATTAATAAATATACGATATATTCCCATTTGCATTAAACATCTTGATGAGAACACTAAATCTATCATAGGAAGAGCTCCATTTAACAAGTCACATAACATTCAATTGTGTCTTGTTTGTTCTAGATTTTAGCTATAACATAGTTATTAGTCTCTTAGTTACTTGCTTAAACCAACTTAATTGCCACATTTAATTCACAAAATTGGTTGTTTAAAGACCATAGCAATAAGGATTATGTTGCAAAAGTTGATGTTTGACATGGATTTTATGTAGAGATGCAATTGGGATGGGATTGGGACAAGTTTGGTAATCCCAATACCCATCTCATTCTTTGTAAGGTGTCTCAAAAACTGCCTAAAACCCTTCAGGGTTTTAAGTGTGTTGCCTAAAACCTACCCAATAAGCTTGTTGAGAAATTTGATTCTCGAACTTGGAACCCGTTTTCCTTTTTTTTTTCCCCTTAATGGTAAGTTATTTAAATTTAATTACACTAATTAAATAGGTAATGTAAAGATTAGGAAAAGCAAAAGAATGAAAATCTATAGATGTAGAATAGCACTGTGAATTTGCAATGGAATATTAAGCTAGAAATTGCCTAAAATTTATTTTAACAAGCAACAAGCTCCTTATTTTTGTTACAAGCAACGAAATCCTCTAAAACTATTGCTTGATCAAATCCCATTACTTTCGTGCTAAGACAAAAAAAAAAAAAAACATGCTTTTATACTATGTAAATAAAAGAATAGCATACATTATAATATGGATGTCTTTACAATTGTCATCCATATAATTTTTACCTAGAATCATTGGGGGGTCAGTAAAATTAGAATATAAAATTGAAATGTAAAAACCAAGTTTCTACAACCTATATAAAATAATTTAAAAAACTGTACATATACTTATAATAATTATTCAAAACTTGAAATATTTAAGTTCTTTTTTCATAAAAGATTTCTAATAATATATAATTTAACATATATGGAAGAAGGACAAATAAGGTTGAAACTAAATTTTTTTCTATTATTTTTTTAAAAAAGAATGAATTAAAGAGAAATAAATATTTCAATCCAATTTAAATTATTAATGGTATAGAGTAAAGTATATAGTTTTCCTTATAATCCTTGTTATTATAGTTGAAACATGGATGAAGACTACAAATATGAAATAAGGGACTAAGAGAGAGAAAGAGGAAAAAAATTAAAATGGGATAGGAAAAAATTATGTAATGCCTTGATAATTGATGGCAATTGTATTTTTTCATTTTTAGCTCACTCGACTAAAAATTGTAGAATGGATAAACTCAGTTAAAAACATAAATTTCAACCATGTTTACATGTAAACTCAGTTAAAAGTGTAAGTTTTTATACAAAAATGATTTTATATACAAGTTAACTTGAAAAAGTCTTATAAAATCGCGAACTCGTAGAATTACATGGGACAACTATAATCATCAACATAGTTTCACCCTACAATGAGGGAAAAATACTTTTCTACTGATAAAAAAAGTAAAGAAATAAATAAACAAGTTATAAATAAAAAAAAATTAGCTTTACAGGTAAAACAAATTAGATACTTATATGTCAAAATATAGTAGCATCTCTACAATAGCGTAAACCCAAAATGATCAACCTTTTGCTTTATTATATTAAATTTACTATAATAAAACATAATGACATCATGTTTACACTTAATCAAAATCATGAAATCTAAGAACTTGCTAGTTTTCTAGCTAATAGTTTTTATTTTCTATAACATATAGTACTTCAGTTACTTTTTTACCAGATAACAAATGTCCCAACAAGTTTTTTAAAAAACCTGGAACCCATCCCAAAACTCTATAGGGTTTTTAGGTATTTCCTAAAACCTTATTGGTAAATACCTTATAGGGTTTTTACTAAGTTAAGTGAGTCAGGAATCCTGTTACGACCCGCTTAGTTGCATCCTTAATTTTACATAATAGAATCTAAGGCAAATGCAATTGACAATTCTTCTAATGTTCGTTCCTCTTGTGATCTCATTTCACAAAAAGCTAATATATTGTTCATGGAATTGTTATATAATAGACTTGAGTACATTCCTTTCTCGTAAGTGCATGAGCCTTCTTAAGAGAGGTTGGATGCAGACAAACTAGTCCAAAAATCCTTGATCCGAGCCTACCAAGCCAATTCTCTCTAAATCATCCCAAATATAGATCGAATTTTTTAGGCCCTACCACCTAACCCAATGAGTCAAGTCCAAATAGATAGTATAATAAATTTCATCCTCTATATTTTGCCCCTTGACCAAAATTCTTAAACATTGTCCAAGTATTTTAGGCATCAAATTCTACTTTAAAATAATTAAGTTGCCACTCATGCATAGGCATTGTAAAGAATCGCACTCTGCCAGGTGCACTCATATAGCTAAAGACTTAATTTAGTTGATAGACTGGAGCATAGGAGCCTAACACCAATGCTACAAGTTTATTTATTATATTTATTAGTATACAAGCCTACAGCAACATTTAATTCTATGCATTGCTTTTGGTTTAATGAAGTGATATTGCCCCCATGGTAACAAATCTTCTCTAATAGGGAGCTTCCCCCTCTTTTTTTATATTTAAATGACTTAGAGGCATTCAGATTGAATTTACTTGATTTAGTTTACCTTTAGTATCAAGGAATATTTATTCTTGAAGGATCATGAAGAAGATCACCAAGTATATATAAGTACATATATTACTTGTCCCTTTATGGCTTCAAGTAGTAGCTTTAAATATTCTTCATATTAACAACAACTTCTAATTGAAAACCATTTGTTAACGGATAATACATAGATCAACTATGGAGAATCCTACCTACAAATCTTCATTGGATTTATAATGTATATATGCCCTTGTATCATGTAAAGAAATGTGGTTTCATATCAATGAACATATGAAATAATATCAATAGTAGCCAACATATCATACCTTGTGCGAAGGGTATTAAGACTTTATTGAAAAAAATATTTCCTCCTCATTTCTTCGAAGTTCTATTCCCTTATCTTAGGACTTATATATAATATATATATCTCTTAGGACTAATGAATTAAAATTTCACCAACAAGCAACAATTTTAAACCCTTCAATATCTTTGTCGAATATACTCTGAATCCTTTTCAAATCTTTACTTGGCCATTAAATCTTCTATTGAATTTAAAGATTTCAATATCTATCTTTTCATTCCATTGCAGCAGCTGTATAAATACATATATATGTTCATAGTTGCTCACCGACTTTACTTCCATCAATCGATGAGTTCTCTCCTTTCATCTTATTTTTCCTTTTAACTCCAAACTTGTACTTTCTTTCTTGCCCAATATTTATTTTAAAGTTGATATCTCGAATATATATGTTAATGGAGGTAAGCATTTGTCACTAATGATGAACTTATTACCCAACAACATGGTCGAGCTCTAATAGATATGACAATTATACTTATATACCCTTCCAAAAGAAAAAGGTCCATTGTTTAAAGAAAATGTTATTAGCTTTAATCTATAGGCCAACTTGCCAATTCTCTTTATGAATCTGAAAGTGCCTACAAACCTCGAGTTTAACTTTCCTCTTAAGCCAAACCTAATTACACTCTTAACTAGTGAAACCCTCAATAATATCTCATCTCCCACCTAAAACTTCAACGGGCAACACTGCTTATCAACATAACCCTTCTATTGGCTCTGTCGAAACAACCTAACCTTATTCAACATTTCTTATAATAAATCTAGTCCTACTAACCGACTTTCACCTACCTCATCCTAATAAATAGGCAACTTGCACTTCCCACCATACAATGATTCAAATGAAAGCATCTAAATAGTTACTTTATAGCTATTATTGTATACAATCTCTACTAAGGCTAGATGCTCATCCCACTAACTACCAAAATTGAGTGCACATGCTCTCAACAAATCCTCCAAAATTTGAATAGTGTACTTTGATATTAACCATCAATTTGAGGATGAAAAGTGGTATTGAACCAAAGTTTTGTGCCCAACATATTCTGTAGACTCTTCTAAAAGTTACTAACAAATCAAGTGTCCCTATAAAAAATCATGTAACCTTAACACTTCTTGAATGTACATCCTAGCAAGCCTTCCTAACTAGTACTTGATATTAATGAGAATGAAATGACCCTATCTACAATTACCTATACTACATTATACTTAGGCAAGGTCTTGGACAGGGCAATAACAAAGTCTATAGTTACATGCTCCTATTTCCATTTGGGTACTATTAGTCGCTGCAGCTCATTGACCTGTCTCTAATGCTCAATTTTGATTAATTGGCATGTTGGCATGTAGATACATATTCTGATATCTCCCTCTTCTTATTATTCTACTAGTAGTGATCCTTTAAATTTTTGTACATCTTTGTGATCCTTAGGTGAATGGAATAAGCTAAATAATGAGCTTCTTTTAGTATCTCGTTTCTTAGCCCTAGCTGCACTAATACATACAAGCTACCCTTAAATCTCACTACTCCCTTGATAGTTATGGCAAAATCTAGGGCTTTCTCCACCACCAATTTACCTCTGATCTCCTTGATCCCTTGGTCTTCGGCTTATGTGGCTTTAATTTTATCTACTAAAGCAGGTTGTAATCTTCAGCTTGCTAACCTACTGCATACCTCTCAAGTTAATACCTTTAACTAAATTCAATGCATTTGCTCAAGTAATGGCCTTTGTGAAGTAATCAAGCTTGCCAAATTTCCTTATCTCTTTCTACTTAAGGCTAAACTACAACATTGGTTTTCCCTAGTTGGTACCGAGTGTCTAATTCATAGTTTTTAATTAGCTTTAACAAACCCCTCTCCTTCATATTCAGACCTCACTAGGTGAAGAACTACTTAAGGCTCATATGATCTATGTACACTTTACACTTCTCTCCAACAAGATAATACCTCTAAAGTTTCAATGCATGTACTACAGCTATTAATTCTAGATCATGTATAAGGTAGTTCTTCTCATACGGCTTAAGCAGATGAAAGGCATACGCAATCACCTTTTCATCTTGTATCAAGACATACCCTTGTCCTTATATGGAGGCATTGCTATATATAACGAACTCTTCCCTACTGTTAGGTAATATCAAAATAGAAGCCATCACCAACCTACCTTTCAGCTATTAGATACTCGTCTCACATCTATCATCCCATTCAAACTTGACCCATTTATTAGTCAATCGAGTCAAATTTGCTACGATTTTAGAAAAACAATCCACAAACTTTTGACCAAAGAATATCATTTGCTCTAACAGGAAATCGCATTTGCTAAACTTAGCATACAACTTTTCCTCTCTCAACTTAGAACAATCCTTAGATGTTCTTTATGTTCTTCCGTGCCCTTGGAGTAAATGAGGATATTATCAATAAATACAATAACAAACCTATCAAGATACGCCCTAATTATCCAGTTCATGAGATCTATGAATGTTGCTGATGCGTTGATAAGACCAAATAGCATTATAACAAACTTGTATAACCTATATATGGTCCTGAAAGCAGTCTTTTCAACTTCTTTAGACTTAGCCTTCAATTAGTAATAACTTAAACATAGATAAATTTTCAAGAAAACTTATGTACCCCAAAGCTGATCGAAAAGATCATTAATCCTCAGGAGGAGGTACTTAATCTTGATCTTAATAGTAACATGGTTCAAGTCTCGGTAGTTAATACACATTCATAGGCTTCCATCTTTCTTCTTTATAAATAATATCGAGGCTCCTCGATGAGACAAGATGGGCTTGATAAAACCCTTATGCTATAGCTCCTATAATTGCCTTTTCAGTTCTATAAACTCAATCGATGCCATTAAATAGGCTGGTTTTGAAATGGGTTTAATTCCTTATACTAGATCAATTTTGAAATCTAACTCCATATTGGGTGGAATATCAAGTAGATCACACATCTAGATACTCCTACACTATCAGCATCTATACTAACTTCAACTCAGCTTTATTTGATTCTACTATGAAGGTGGCTAAAGTAGGCCCTTCCCACAACTCATATGCAATATACCGAGTCGGCCCCTAAACTTCTACTTGGTAACTAAAAGGCTTCTCTCCTAGGGGTTCAAAGAAGACCACTTTATTACGATAGTCAATTGCGATATGATGCTTCAATAACCAATCCATCCTTAAAATAACATGAAAATTCGATAATTCCAATACTAACAAATCAACCAGTAAAAATCTTCCCCTAATCTACTGACAAATCAACTAATAAAGCTTTTCCCCTAATCTCTATCTTCACATCTCAACAAACCTAGTTTAGAACCGTTCCACTCCCTAAAGGAAAATTAATAGTTGAATAAGATTCCAAAACAAAAACATGTAAACTACACATATGCACAAAAGATTTAACCACACACGAGTGGGTTACACCAGTATAAAAAAGAAACATAAATATGATAAGATAGGATAGAAAGTATACTTACTATGGTGCCTATGTCATAGGTAGGATCCTAGTATTGTAGAGTGAAGACTCTACTAGAGGTTCTCTAGCATAAAGTTGCTTATTGAGGACATGCTACTTTAAAAACTATTGAAGATCTCACGACTGGTGCCCCTAGGTTGCTTAGCTCCATATACCCCTATCTTTGCAATTAGTCATCTAGTATCCTCTTACCATATCTATAGTAGAAACCCTGATGGAGTATGGTGGTCTCCTTACAATCCTTGATTAAGTAAACGGTCTTCCTATAAAGAAAACATATCCCAACTGTCTATTTATGGGTTGAGATGTCATGAAACTCGAAATTAATTATGCACCTTATAGCTAGTGGTAAAGCTTTTGTCTAATCTACTACTAGCAATGTTATATGTTTGGCCTACATTACTACTAGCCTATCTTTACCTACTCTAATCACAATCCCTAAAGCCAACCTCTTTACACTATCCGTTGTTGGCATGACATAACCTGGCATAGGCTTCTTCCCTAAGGCCACTCTTGCTTTTCAAGTGAATAGTTCTTGCTTCTTCTTTGTAAGTTACTCTAGACACTTGTCCTTATCAACTGTAACAAAATAAGCAGTAAGTTGAAAAACTGAAACTGTTTCTTAGAGTTTGGGCTCCAACCCATGAATAAATCAATTAGCTTATGATAACTCATTTTGCTTGGAAACCTCTACAATGAAACAAGTTAATCGATCCAGCTCTACTTCATAAGTTGCTACTGACTTATTCCCCTATTGGAGCTTCTAATAGGCTAATTGTGTCTGCCCCTTAACACTAGTAGGGATGGAGCGCTTACAGAATTTGTCTCTAAACCTCTCTTAATTCTAAGCCCCAACATCAAGCTTTATGTGTGGGGCTTCATCTCATCACTTCGATGCATCCCCTCTAAGCATAAAAGCAACATAATATACCTTCTTTTCATTCAGGACCTTAACAATTACAAAAGCCTTCTCAATCTCTTAGTCCATTCCTTAACAGTAATGGCATCATTTGGCTTAGGATTAAACTCCTTAGCCACCTTAAGGAAGTGGTCCATACCTAGCTATTTGACTGCCTGTCTCTCGTGATGCAAGGCCTCAGTATTAGCTTAGACCATTTGCACATCCTACCCAATCAGTTCTTGTTATTACACCATAGCACTTACCAAGTTATTCATCGCGTTCTACAGCTATGCAACATCAACCTCTATCGACCTATACCCTTGCTAAGTTTGCTGCTTGATACCTTGAACATCAGGCAAACCAAGTTTGCTCTATACATCCTAACCTCTTTATACATTATGACTACCTTAGGTATCTTCTTTGTTAGTTGTGTAGTCTTAAGGTTTAGAGAAATTAGAACCAGTCCTTCTAAGCAACATACTAAAGAAAAGAAACATAAATAAACAACCAAAGGAAAGTTAGAAAATTAGAATTCAAGCTTATCCCCTAACTACTTATGCCTCTCAAACCTTACAACCCTATAGATCACCATCCTAGTTCCCTAAAGATCTTAAACCTAAGTTATGATATCACCAAAAGCTATAACACTCTAAAATTCAGGAAGCCACAACTCTATTACCTGTCAACCCTAGAGGTAAACACACTAAGGCAATCAAGGACCATAAAACATGTCTAAATACCACATTAAATATAAAATCTACCAATCCACAAATAAATCACTTAAAATTTGAAACAAGAATGGAACATCAACCACTTAGTCTATAGATACAACATCATAGATAACTGATTAATACGAGTTAAAGAACTTGAAACTTAATATAAGCTTTAAGATAAACAACTAAAAGTTTCACAACTCCAATAGATGACAACCTACATAATACCTACTATAAGTTACAAATATACAAAATAGAAGATAATTACAGAAAGTCTTAAAAAGTTCAACCCTATTGTCTACTCTACACTAACCTTGCTCCATCATCAAAATAGTTACAATCACCTTCCCCATTATAATACAAGTAGTCATAACTTTCATCATCCATATATTAATCAACAAAGTCCTTATACCCTGAACCTATTGTTGGAAAAAAAAAAAACCCTTGAAGGGGGAGCTTTACTCAATACAAGATACTACACACATACGCATGAACACACGGGCACATAACACATACATACACAAGTAACAATATTAGATGCAATAACCAAAATATTCAATCTTTAATTTTAAGTCCAATAAATAGCAAAACCTTAGTGTCTTCAAACTTAGGATTACTCATGACCCCTATAACAAGCAATATAGATACTAAATAAGTATTGCTATTGGGTCCTCCCTAACCCTTAAGTAATCAATCACTAACTTAAATCTACTTGTATCCTCTTAGTATGGGACTCTAGTCGAGATAGTGTCACGCAAAAATCAATAAATGGCTCACTAACACCACTAATCCCTACCAATGGGTGGTCAAAACCAAGCACAAGCAACACACTTTATTAAGATCTAAGTTAAGTTAAGTCCAATGTAAGATACCTTCTTAGCACACAACCAAAACAACCATGTATCCATACCTGGATTACAAGTCTCGCTGATAACTGAATCAAAATCAATTGTGCTCTTAAAATTTGTTCGTATAAAGAAACTTAAATCAGATCTTGGCTCAACCCATCTTTACTACCACTCCTTTCACTTAACACTTCGCTTAGCTTCCTCACAACTTCTAGCCTTGACCCTTTGTGTGTATGTGTGTTTATATATATATATATATATATATATAATTAGTCCATCAGTGGTTAGTAATATTTCACATGAATATAAAATATTTATAAGATTAATATTTCAAAGTACATTTATATACATATACAAAGTATGTACAACACATGATAAAATATATTTTTGAAAATATATACACTTATATAAAAAAATTATTTTTTGAGTTTTTAAATATATATATATATATATTTGCAAAATATATTTGGAAACATTACGGGAGATTTCTCAAAAGTGTGGACCAACTTGTAAATTGACCCTAGACGTTGCATGACTAGTAGGCCGATTCAACTTTGCACCAGCAGGTTAGTCTTCAAAGTAACCACAACCTATTACAAGATTGGGGAAGCTGGCTCTTCCCTTCATTCAAACAGGCATGTTGGTTTCCTAACTCCCAACATAGCCTAGCTATAATAAATTACAAATCTTGAAACAAGCAATGATACCTTTAAAACCTGAACTCTTACTCACCAAACACATATTCTTGACTCACCAAAACCATGACTTGATCAAAAATCCTCCATAACCTAAATAACAAGTTTTCTTTCAAAAACATCTCAAAAACCTCTCCATCTTTGAAATTGCAACCCAATACACAACGTTGAATTTAAAGGAAAAATTTAGATACAGCAAAGTTAAAGCAACTTGCATGAATTCCTAATGAAATCATACTTCCATAAGGGAAACCTAATAATCCAAACATTGCAACCATAAGAGTTATATATGTTTAACACATCACCTGTCAAGTAAAACCAAAATGTAGAAAGTTTAGACAAAGAGCTTACCAAAAACTTGTCTTCTCTACACTTGCTCATAAAAGAATGACCAAAATTGAACCTCAATAGTCCTAAATTGTAAATAAACAAGCTTGCTTTTGTTCCATCCTTCAACCATCAAGAAAATGAATTTCTTAAAAGTAAAGATATAAAGGATTTACCAAAAACTACTATTCTCTTGTAAGAACTCGCAAATTCCTTGTTCTTTGGTGCCATAAACCCCTTAATTTGAATTTTTCTTGTTGTTTCATAAGGTTAACATAACTTTTCTACTATTAAGATAAAGATGTGTTATGAAAGGGATGTGGGAAAGTAGTACCATAGGAAAGAAATGTACTAGATATAGAGGGGATAGTAGGGTTCAAAATCTCCTTATGACCATTGGGCCCTTGCTAACCTTGACATATTAAATGCCATACCAAACCTTCTTTTATTTTCTCAATCCTTTTATTTATTTATTTATTTTTTCTAAATTCATGTTTTACAAATTTTGATTTCACATTTTAAACTATACAATATTTGTAAAATTGAAAATGTATGGAAAATATTCAGAATTATAATATATTACAATCATTTTTACCATCTCTTTTGTGATGCTACTCCATATTGGTTAAGTCTAAGCGCTCCACATTTCTATGTTTCATGAATTATTTGATTGATATCTATTTTACTTTACTTACTTGCTTGAATATCTATGTCATTCAAAAAAGATACAACCACTAACCACTAAGGAAGTTCGAGCATTTGGTTAAAGAGAAAGTGATTAGGTAGGGAAAGATTAGTGGAAAATAGAGATGCCAATTGTTTATTAAAATGACATACATATATATATTAGATATTTTCTCAAACTTATTAAAATATACTTTAAGGTCTCTTGAACTTTAACCATAGTGCACTTTTTAATTAAAAAGAAAAAACATCATTTATGTCATGGATTTATCAAATTTTAGAAGGTGATTTATAATATTTGAAAGTTTAGTAAGTAAATTCATATCTAAGTTAAGGTTTGGGAAGGTTCTTTATAATTTTTCTTAAGGCTAGCAATTAGGGATGCAAACAAAACACAAGACGATCTAAACAAATTAGTATATAAAAATATTTTGATATAAGACACAAACAGATTAGACGAATTTAAACATGGTTAAATTCGTCCCTAAGTTTAGGTCAAGCTTCTAAATTCGAACATGGGACATGAGACAAGCTATATATTTTTCTATATTTATATTTTTTCGTAAAATCATTTCCTTCTAAGTTAGAGTTAATTAAAGATAAGAGATATTTTTAGCTATATATTCTTCTCGTTGCATTATAGTTTAAATGACAAAAAATTACAAACTTATATATAGATTCTTTGATTGTCACATTTCAAAATTCGGAAAATAATGTGATAAATTTTGAAGCTAACACTGGTAGTAATACTAATACACATTTAAGTCATGGTTTCACTTAATTTAACAATATTATGTAATTTAAATTTAATAATGTTATATACTCTTCTTACTACATAGAGGTTTAAATTAGTAAAAAATTACGAACTCGTATATAAATGCTTTAACTATCTTTTTTGAAAATTTGAGAAATAATGTAATAAATTTGGAAATTAGTACTAGTATTAATATTAATATATTAATATCCATTTAATTCATGATTTCACTTAATTTAGTGATGTTATATAAGTTAAGTTTTTTGAATTTTTACACTATGTAAGATTTTGCTTTGTTAAAAACTTTTGTTTAAGTTGTACTTTTTATGAAGTATAACGATATAATGTCATTTTTCTTTAAAATTTAAATACTATTGTCATTTTTTTCCCTTTGTATCCATATATATTTTAAAGATTTAATTGTAAAATTTTAATTGATAAACTCTATCAAACCTAAAATAAATGAGATTTATCATGGTAGCACAAATTGGGAGCTTTAAAATAAAGAGATCCAACTTAAACATGAGACACGCTAAATTATAAATTTAGGTTTTCATGCACAATTAATAAATGGATTGTCTCACGGGTTTAAGTTTTTCAAATACAAATACATATAGATACAAAAATGGAACACGATGTGATAACACCAATTGTCAAACCAAATTTTTCTATGTTTTATTGTAGTGTATCGATGTATGTTCTATGTTCATTAACTATGATTACACATGCGACGTAACTATTGAACATGTTTGTTACTGGTTGATTAGGCTACTCACTAGGTTTATGTGCTTATCTTTCTAAGAGCCCTTTGTCATTTAGATATTTATTAATTGCAAGAAGTGCTAAGAATAGAGTGTGAGAAATGCCATAGACAACTCATGTCTTCAGTAGCGAGTAGGGATATGTGGCACATGGGAATATGACATAATGTACAATGCCTACATCAGATCAATGTCAATTTACGACAGTGTATAATATGGGCCTTTTCTGATAGAATGATTGAAGTGGTTTTTTATTTTTACCTCTACTAAAATATTATAACTATTTTATATCCATCCATCTATCTATTAAGGGATTAACATATTATTCTTATCCAATTTTATATACTATTATTAGCTGCTGTACACCTGTATTGCATGTATAAAGATTAGAAAGAGCAACTTAAAAAAAAAAATGTATACACAATTAAAAAAAAGTTATGAAAAAGAAAAGGATAAAAGGACAATAGTAATATATGGAAAATCTATGAAGAACAAAGGAAGGGACATGACAATAATATCAATAATGTTTATGCTGAAATTGTGCTACTTGCAATCAAGTTGCTCTATCCAAAACGTTCCCATTTCTCTAAAAATACATATGCGTTAATTAGGAAACTTGTTATGTAGCAAAAAGGATTACGAACTAAACTGATATTACTTATTCATTTTGTTATTAAAAATGGTTTATTGTATGATATTACAGTCAAATGGATCAGAGCTTTGACTTAAATTGCGAACGATTGGGATGCTAGTATCGATGACAAACAAATGTACAGCAGCTGTTTGATAAAATGTCTCAATTACATTAATAGGTTTGTTCAAGCTAAAGATGTTAAGTACTAAAGCCTATCTCCTTTTTCTTTTTTTTTTTATTATTATTTTTTTTTTTTGCTGATAAGAACCTAGAATGGTTGTGTTTGCAAAAGTTATAAAACTCTTCCATCGTTTTCTCATAATTACTTTCCATGCACTTTTTGCTATCTATTATCATTGCCAAGGATTGTGCTTCTAAATTATGTGTATTGCTTGTTTTTGAGTTCTCACCTTCTCAGTGTTTTTGTTTGACTATTTATGTGCTTATAGGAAGAAGAGGAATAGAGTATCTGTGCTGAATTGTCACATGTTGAGCTATAGTAGGCATCTTTTGGTGAAACTCCAGATACTAGCATTCAGTCACCTTTTATTAACGGAGAATGAATTGAAGCAGCCCATCTGTGAAAATGTTAGGAGAGAAAGGAATGGTGGCTGTCTAGGAAACAAAATTCATGCTCTAAAGATTTTATTTTATTTTATTATTATTATTTTTTTTTTTGGGTGTTCTTTACATCTTGAAAATCAAGGTTGACTAAAGAGATTTTTTTTTTTTTGTTCCATTTCATCCACTTTGAAATCCAGGTTGACAAGAGAGATTTTTCTTTTTACTTGAAGTCAAGTTCAATCAAGAGCATAGCATGGGCTTAAAGTAAGGAATACTAGGTTTTGAAAAAAGAATCAACACTTCCTTGTTATTTACCTATACTACAGGCATGCAAGTATATTATGGTCTGCGAGCTTTTACTGCTACAATTGCTTCCAGTATTTTATTAATATTGGTGGGGAGGCTGTAGGCAAAGCTTAATTTCACACATCTTTTCATTGTAATGTTAAAGAGTCTGCATTATCTTTAAATGGACTGGGACATGTTTGATTGGACTACGTTTGTTGGGGCTTTTAGGGCCATAATGATTAGATGAAGGTGGTGTTTCGAAAATTGCTGAAAGTGTGCATCATGATGAAGTATGTTGGATCTCGTTGATTAGTTAATGAAATAACCGTTACTGCATCTTCTTGTTACTCTTTACCATATAAAAGAATAAGCTGTGTAACTAACACAGCAAGTTTCGCACATCTGTGAGAGTCCATTGGGAGAAAGAATAAGCATGCTTCTTTTTGGTGAAATAAAAGAAACCATATGGGTTGATAAATGCTGCATTATTACTTATTACTTCTTTCTTCTCTGCTAGTATAGCCTGTATCCTTGAGTTGTAAGATGCCTGAATTTAAGGCAGTGCAATATGAAATTTATTATTGCATTTTTCTTCAGCCGCTTATAGTATTGGTTTAGCCTTTGAAACCACTCTAATAGGAAAAATTGAACATATTCTTCATATCTTGATTCTTTATGGATTTAATTGTAAAGTGATCAACATTCATTGAACTTTATAAAGTAAAATATTTCTCCTCCTTCAGACCTCCCGAGTAACAACAAGCATGGATATATATTCTATACATGCGGTGTAGAGCAAGTAAAAACATTTGGGATCTAGAACTGAACGAGGTGTTAGTATAATACTCTCAAAGGATAATTGTATTGCTATGTGTAGGAATAAAAAGTCAATCAAATAAATTTATTACTCAAAAGAAAAAAGTCATGCTTATAGTATTTAGGTTTTCTCAATTGTCTCTTTTTTCAATTATTTCTCTTAAATTTCACATCCTAAAATAAGATTCTATATAGTTAGGTTAAAATAGAGAACCAATAACACATGATATGATATACCGTAAATACTTTAATGGCCAATAAAAATATGACACCTAAGCAACTACTAAAAGTATACTATTACTTGGCTTAATTAATTCCAACATCACCTCCCTTAAACTAAGTTTTCAAGTTTCACCATGCCAAGCATCTTCTTTTGCTTTAGGAACATATTTGCTTTAAGTGGCTTTATAAAGATATCTATAATTTTCTCATCAGAGGAATTATTAGATATCTCTCATATATTTTAATGATAACAAAAAGAGTTAAAATCTAATGAATTGTTAAGAATGTAGGCTCATAGAAGGTTTTTCAGAAAGTATAACTTTATATAATTAAGTTGCATTCAGAAGCTTCATATTGATTGTAAATGGTGTATTTTGACAAGTCTTCAAAAATTATTACAAAAGCTTTTATAAGAAAAATTGGAACAACAATTTAGAAGCTTGTTCAGATACTTCTAAGAAAAGAAGGCTGATACTCCTCAAAAGGTTATTCATAAGGTTGGTCTAGAGAAAATTAACGTGAAAAATTAATTTATATTAAATTCGAATTAATCAAGACCTAGCTCTACTAGATTAAGTGTATTAGGAAAATACATTTAATCCTGTTTCACTTAAGATGGAATCTTGATCTATGGGAATTATTTTTAAGTGACAATATATTTAGATAAATCAAGATATACACAATCTTAGATAAGGATAAGGTTGATTCAAATTTTGTAGGATTTCAAAATTTGAACACAAGGTGAATCCGGAAATGGCTAACAAAAGTTGATCTTTTTAAATTCAAATCAAAGTTTATCTAGTGATTATAGATTAATGAATATCTAATCCAAACAAAATCAAGGAGATTAGAATTTGAAATTCAAACAACTAAGATCTTCTCACAAAGATATCCAAGGACTATCCTTTGCATTCTAATGGTTGGATAATTATGGAAGTGAAAAAAATCTTCAAATTTTTAGCCGTTAAGAAGAGTCAATATAAAAGGGGAAAAGATTCAAAATGTGGAGATACAACTATAAAGAAATACTATCATTGTATAAAAAATTCTTAATCAATTTTTACCTTCTAAAAATCTTCAAAAAGTTCTTTAGATACTTTTTCAAAGAACTACATCGAATCAAAGTTCTACAACAAGTATTATTTATTTCAAGTGCAAAATTATTTGAGACTTATACTTTTGTTCTCACTTATAATCTCTATACCGTATTGTAGAGAAAAGATAGTTTGTACTTTGTAGATCTGTATTAGCCTAGATTGAAGAGAGGCTAGATAAGCAGAGTAGAGTTTTGTAAAGTCATTGTGACGAATAATTGTAATTTGTTTGTAACATGATTTAGTGGATCAAGTGGAACAACACCGGTGAAATAGACTAGGTATCTAGTAATGGAGCTGAAAGAGAGCAATAAGTAAAAGGCCCAAGCTCTATAAAATATTTACGTAATTTTCTCCTTCCTTGCTCTTTTACTTTGTAATCTTATTATTATGTAATGAATCATTAAATTATTATTATTCACCATTATAAGTTATTAAGAGGGGTAGTTTCATTTATTAACGAAAAAGTTTTTAAAAGTTTAAAGATATTAATTTACAGCCCCCCTACCCCCCCTCCTCTCTTGATATCTTATACAGAACTAATAAGATCAAAATTCAATCACAATTTCATTGTCCTTTACCAAGTCACGAATGTAATGGTACTTGATATCAATGTGCTTGGTAGGACTATGAAACATTGGATTCTTTGTTAAAGTAATTGTTAATTTGTTATCACAAAAGATTTTGGTGGGCATAACTTATCGATGTTGTAATTCGCTTAGCATTCCTCTCAACCAAATCGATTTTGTAACACATCCTACTATAGCTATAAATTCTCTCTCTATTGTTAAGAGATCCACCACTTGTTGCTTCTTAGATGATCAAGAAAAAACTTTAGTCCTAAGATGAAAAACAAAATTAGAAGTAGTTCTTATCATGTCAACATCATTAGCCTAATCACTATTTGTATAGCTAATAAGCTCCACATTATCAATATAAAAATAAAAAATTCCATCACTAAGCATACCTTTAATGTATCTCAAAATACGTTTAGCTGCTTGACAATAAGATTGATGTAAAGTCTCCATAAATCTACTAACAATGTCAACATTGAACATAATATTTTGTTTAGTAGCTATCAAATTCACTCAACTATCTCTTAAAGTGCTTCCTCTCTCTTTTACACTTTACTATCCATCAAATCCCTAGTAGATCGAGCCTAGAATAGCTAGCTACATAAGAGTCATTCTCGGGGTAAAAATAATATCTCTTTTATCTTTGTGATAAAGTTTTACATAAACTTTACCATAATGAAGCAAACTGTAAACACCCCATTTTTGCTCCCTTTTTTTTTCTTTTCAAAATTTTTAGAATAGGATAAAAAGTCCTAAATTAAGAAAAATATAAAAAAAAATTTAGAAAATTTTAAAAATCCAAAAAAAATTAAGAAATTTAGAAAAATACAAAAAAAAAATAGAAAATTTAGGAAAAACAAAACCAAAAGGTAAGAAATTTAGATTTGTAGATAGTTTAATAGAATGGAATTTTTAATAAAAAAATACGGAGAAGGCAATTAGGCTTTAGCTTAGATTTGAATCAAGCTTAGGCTGACCTTGTCCATAAGTACAGTTTAATTACACACATAAACAAAGTACATGCCAATGACCTAATGAATAAGCACTTAAAATTAACATTGCATTAAGCTAAAAGTTAGAGTTTGAATCTCACTAGGCACAAAGTGTCTTTTTCTTTTTTGAAAGGAAAGTATATGAGCATTTAAGATAGGATTTCTTTTTAATAAGTATTTAAATGTAGTATTTAGTTTAAAAAAAAAAAGCAAAAAGAAAAGAACTGGGTGCAGACTAGAATTTGGTTTGCAAGTTTTGAACAAAGGTACGAAGCCTTGACGAATTGGATGCAATAAGGGGTGTGCCCAGTGCAACCTATTCTTTTTCAAATGCATGCATGGCATGTACCCCGTATGTGACCTATACCTCCAATCTTTACCTTCCTTATTTTTTCTTCAAATTTCCAACAAGTTTCCTCCTTTGTGTGCTCGGTTTGGGGTCATTTTGTACCCTATTTACTACACAATTTCACTATTTGGTTGGTGAAATCGTATAGTAAACCTAGCATACTTTGAATCTGGATGAAAAAATTGTTTAAATTTAGTTAATTATGTAGTTAAAATCGAGCTCAAAAATTGGAAAAAATCATTCTCTAAATCAAAAGTCCATTAATTCAAATCTTTGAATTAATTCAATTTCAAGGCTTTCCAAGCTTAAACAAAGATCAAACACTATAAATTAGAGCTTAAGGATCACATTTTAGACACAACAAAGCTTTGAAACACTTTAGATAAGCAAAAATCAAAGCTTTCTCTCTTTACGATAGCATCCTTCACAACACTTTTTGACGAAAACCACTACCACCATAAGCTTCACCAACGTAAGAAAGCCAAGACCCAACACTTCATCAAACCCTAATGACCCCTCTACGGTTGAACCACCACCGCTAAGTGGCGGTCGACTTCTCAAACACTACTAAACCACTATAGAGTTGATATCAGGTAAGTGCACCTATCAGTTTTAATATAGTGGATGTGAGTTCGAGTCAATCCCTCAGAAACTTCGAGTACTAATATTAACCTTAGCTTTATTATCTAACCGAAAATTGTGATGGGTTGAATGAATTAAGAATACTAAAACTAACAAACTAACCTAATTATGAGACTTGATTATGCAATTTAGAAAGCGATAAAATTGAGAATAACTTCAAGAAAGCAAATAACGTATTTAGGAATTATTTCACCTAGTTTTTAACATGTGACCACTTAAAATGTATCCAATTCAATCTCTATTATTTTTGACTGGAGAGATTCACAATTAAAGTTAACACTTTTCTCAAGCATATTAACCCTATACCTAAATTATTTACCAGAATCTTTTCTCTTAGTAATATAATTCAGAATTGCATTAATGTATAATGAATTCCCACACAAAAGAATAACTTTCCGGAAGAAACATATATCTTATCTCTAAGTATACATGTAATTCAGTCCAATTATGTCAAGATCTCATTACACATGTGATTTCTCAATCATCATGCATAATATCATAAATTAATATCCTAGAAATATCAATTAACAATTAAATAACGTAATTGAATTAAGAAAAGATAGAAACTTTATTGAAAATTATCAATCAATCTAATATTCACATGAAACGCTAGGTTCCACAATCCTAAATACAAGAATCTTAAGCTATCATAATGAAACTAAAAATGAATTTCAACAAAATCAAGAAATAAAACATAAAAAACCCTTTTTTGTTGATGATAAATCTCTTCAATCTTGAAGTTAGGTATTGCTTTCACCTTTTTCTTCTCCTTCTCTTCAAGTCTCTTCTCTTTTGAATGTCCAATGTTCTATACGAAACCCTAGTAAGTCCTTTTATAATGTATTGTAAAGTCTCTTTTTTCATCACCAAACACAGCTTAGGACACAATTGTGTCCTCAGGTCATATAGCTTTCTGACCTTGGCAAATCTTCCTAGATGGACACAGTTTGGGAATACAGTTGTGTTCCAGACTGTGTAACTTTCTGATCAAAATTCGTATTGTTTATGTAACTTCAAAATTTCATAACTTATTCATTTGAACTCCAAATTGAGTGAAACTTGATTCCTTTTCTTTGTTTTCAATCCAAGAACGCGTTCAAATCTTGAGATCAAAATTTTACTCAATTAAGTATCAATTTCTTTAAAGAAAACCAAATATGTAAGGGAAATACTATGAAATCACTATGTAAAATATATTTAAAATAAGAGTTATCAAGAGTTAAGGTGCTTGGCTTATCCCCTCATTTCCTGATAAAATTTTCTTAAAAACTCTCTTTCTCATTCAATTTGGTGTCTAAAGCATCCAAAAATCATGCTTCGCCACTACCGACGGAAAAGACCCAAGCTAACATGGTTTGCTATCCTTTTTTATTTTATTTGATTTGTAAATGTAATAATAAATTAAGAAAAGAAAAAGAAAGAGAAAAAGGAAAAGAAAAAAGAGAAAAAGATAGAGTAGCTTAGTTAGTTTATTTTCCTTGATTAAAATTAAAACAAGAAAAAATCATAAAATAAGATAATAAAATTAAAAAATAATAATAATCACTTAGAAAATCAATTTTCCAAAAGTAAATAAAAATAACCAATCTTTATTCCAAACTAAGGCACTTTAAATTTTTCAAAAAACAAAACCCTAATTAGGGGATACATAGACACTCGTACTCAAATATGAAGCAACTTAAAATATGGAAAATTTTTTTTCCATTTTTTGTAAATATTTTCTCGATTTATCCTTCTTGTAGATTCAATTTTATTTTCTTATGTACATATGAATAGATAATTTAAAAAAAAGGTATATTGAAAAATAAATTTAATTTTGAAAAGTTAAAAGTGGTGCTCGTTAAAAGTTTGAAAAAGTTAGCTCTTAGATTTAAATCTTTGGTTGTCATAAACCTTTTTTCTTCAATTAATTTTTTATGCAACTTAATGTCTAAATTAAAATCAATCAACCCAATTGGTTTTAATCTAAATCTTTTCCCGACATCAGTTAAGTGGCAACTTCAAGTACTCTTCAAAACACGTTTAAAACTAAGTTTTTCTTAACTTCTAGTTGAGGGTTAGTATTAAATGGGTTAGAGTTTAATGCTAATCGAGTTAAGGAAGATAATAAAAACTGGGAGGAAAAAACCAGGTTCAACACAAATAGAAAAGGAAACAAAAGAAAGCTAGCAAAATCCTAACAACTATTAATTGGATATGACACACCACTTAATCTTACTCGACCTATAATCCACTAGATATGACTCACTAATATGAATTAAAGGGTTACTTGCCGCTATTTCTTACAAAAGGGAATAGATAAGAGTTGAAGAGTAATGAAAACATTATGGTTACTTAAAGGGAACTTGAATAATTTGATATTGATGAGTGATATCTATGTACAAATAAGTGGAGGTTTATATACCGTCCACTGGGGTTATTTTACATTTATGAAAAGATAAAAAGGGGTATCCTTACAATTAGATTACATAATATATATTAAAAAAGGTAAAAAAGATAAAGAATATTCAGTATGGAAAAGTAAAGAATCCTTCTAGATTGTTGTGCTAGAAGACACATACCATGTAGAAGTTAGATGTTAGAGATATGGTACATGTAAGTGAACAAGAGAGAAGAATTTTCAATCAAGAGTCGACCTAATCTGGATTAGTTTGGGGACCAATCAATCCTTCTATAGAGATGTTAGCTTGAGTTAGGGTTAAATGTCTGTTAATCACCTTTAATTAGAGCTTTGGAGTTTTAAAATTTATAAACCTATATTCTATTCTTAACTCAATTCAATAGACAAATGTACCAATCGTTTTATAGCATGGATGAGTATAAGATCGTCTCCACTAGGAAAATTACTAAAACACTAGTGCTTAATAATCTTCCTATTATCTAGTAGTCAAATTTATGAAGTAATTGATTATTAAGACTCTAATTTATTAACTAAACTATACTGATCCACAAACTAACGTGATTAATACAATGATTACAAGAATAATTATAAAAAATATACTTACAATGCAGACTTACTTCACCACTTAGCATAATCTTACCAAAATACTTTTAATCCTAATACTTATTATCTACGAGAAATTACAGTATGTAAGCATTCTTCTCAAAACTACTTACTTCTAATCCTAATTGTGTCTATTAGAATCTCTTCTTAATTAACAGCCAACTAAGATCGTATTAATATCACATTAATATATCGATTCCCTTAAGGATGCAACAACTTTCCTAATAATATCTCTATTATCAGGAGTAAATTGTTCTAACGAACTAGATCTATTCAATAGAATATGTCGTATTCAATAGAATTGTCTCACGACATATTCTATTGAAATCTATCTTAAGTCAATGTTGTGTACTATACTGTACTTAGATTCATTAAGTGCCATTCATCGAAATTAACAAATGTTAAGAAATCACTTTTTCATGTACTTGATCATACTAAGTGATGTAGCAAGCCGAAATGGACTACTCATACATGATAAAACAATAACATAAACTAACAAAAATCATGATTAAACAGAAATAAAACATGGAATAAGTTAAAAGTAAAAACCTTTTTTTTTTCCACTAAAGAAGTCTAATGAATACACGAACAATAAATTGTTGTTGTCTCTCTCAAGTAATTCCAAGAAAGTATAATACAATACCTAGAAAACTATATAGAAGACAACAGAAAAGTACAAATTAGGTACAAAGATATGTAAATGGGTGTATTGTCCTTGATGATGTTCCAAAGATTCCTTCTCTTGATTAGTTGTAGTATTTTTATATTCTCCTCATTAAAGGGCTTGAATCTACCTCTTTAAGGTACCACCTGGTGTTTTCCACGTACTAGTTCATGTAAAAAGTTGGAAAAGAACAATTGTGCCCCTTTCATAATGCCCATGACTCGAGGAGTGATAGTCTTGGAAGTCAATATTTTTCACCAATCATGACCGTTATTGAGGCCGTAAAATCCTCATTGCTTAATTACACCTCATCACGCCCGTGATTGGGAGCATGATCATCCTCTTGCTGTTCAATCACAGTCGTAATTGATAGGGGGATTAGCAAAACTTCCTTAATCTTGGCTATGATTGAGGACATGACCAAGGCTGGATTCTTCATTACTTCATTATTACACCCGTGATTAATACTACTTCACTGATTGCTTCCCCTCACGACCTTATGTATAATTCATCCACTTACTCATGATTTACTTGAAATTAATATTTTATACAATTAAGTGCCAAAAACTTAAGAATTAAATCACATTTATGATCAATTCTGTACCTAAACGTGCCTTGAAAGTACAAAGTAATTTATATTTATCAAACTTCCCCATACTTAAGCTTTACCTATCCTCAAGCAAACACTTAAAATAATTAATAGCATATTTGACAAAACATCCATAGTGGCTTAACTTTGTGCATACCCCATTGTGTTCTTAAAATACAAAAAGTAATATTCTAAGACTAATCAAAGTCAAGCACAATCTACCCTTACTATTTAACAAAAGCTTTCAAAGGTCCAAAGTCAATCACAAAGCCAAATAGATCAATGAAAATTGGTCATATCTCATCTACTTAAGTGTATAAAAACCTTTCAATTACTTCCTAAAAAACACTAATCTAAAAGAAAAGTGTGTTGCATCTATCTTTCCCCTATATTTCTACTTCTTTTATTGAATCTACTTCTTATACATTGTATTCACCTATTTCTTCTTCATTTCATGCTTCTCTTTTTGTTTTTTGTTTTTTTCCTTTTTAACACATAAGAATACCAAAGATCAGTAGCAGAGTCAGACTTCACTCTTTTGAGGGACTGAAGCCCGCTCTTACTAACTTGATCCTTATAAATTTCTATTGTAAAGTTATAAAGACAAAAATTAGTAGCGGGGGTCAAACTTCGCTCTTTCGAGGGACTAAGGCCCGCGCTTACTAATTCAATCCTTGAACACTTTAATTTATCCTAATTTGAAGAGATTCTCAACAAGTATCAATAAGCAAACTACTTCATTTGCCCTTTTCATTTAAGATTAAATGATCTCCCAAAAGTAATCAAAAAGTAGATAAACTACTTAGAAACTTTAGAACTATAACCAATTAGCTTTGAACTAAAGACTACAATTCACTTCTAACCCTTAAACCTATTCATTAAACAGTAAGAAAGTATGATTCATTGGAATTCTATCCCATAATCTTAATCATGTAAACTAAGTTCACGAGAACTGAGTAAGGCACAAAATTAACTCATAAAATTTATTGCTATTCTATCAAATCCACAATCGATTAAGTCAATTCATAACTAGAAACAAATAAACTTAAGTGGAAGATTTTTAATAAACTTAATTTACCCTTCCCCATACTTAGTGAGAGACATTGTCCTTAATTTTGGAAGGAAGTAAATAGAGAATAGGCATAAAATTTGAATAAATAGAAAGATGAAAAATAAGAAACAACAACAACTAACCTTCTGTGAATCATAAAGTTCGAGCAATTCATTTGATTCGTAAATGATAAGAGAGTACAACTTCTAATACCATGACAACTTAAACAACGAAAGACACCTAACAATCAAGACAAAACAAAAAGAAAAAGAAAACGACAATCTCATGATATGAGAGTCTCCATAAAAAAAATGTCAGGAAAGGTAAGCTCTCAACGAATTAATAATCCTAAAACAACAAAATACATCAAAAGGAGACAAAGAAAAGAAAAACAAACAAGAAAGAAACAAGTTAGTCATCATCGGCATCGATCTCCTCATCCGAACCATCTACATCCTCTTCATATGACTCCTCCTCATTCTTACCACCAGCATCTTGTCTAGCTAATGCGTGTTGAGCTTTGTCAATTTCTTGGTCATAATCACTATTGGCCTCATTTGACTCATCCTTATCATCACTAGAGTCTTTCTCTTCAGACTCTTTATTGCTTGCTTCTTCTTCAAGAGGAGCTTGGATTGGTGAGGGAATTGAAGGTTGACTAGGACTAGCGTCCTCCTAAGTTTGAGGACGAGAGAAACAAGAAGGTATGACCACTCCTACTTTAGTGGCTATATTCTTTAAGAGCTCGACATTCCCTTTCTGAGTCTCCTTAATCTCAGCCACCTCAATTTTTAATCTTTTTAAATTCTTGACTAAGAAGCTAGAAGTTCATGGTGTAAAATTAGGAGCTCCAGGATCCTCGATATCCAAATTAGGATTCGAGACTCTTACAATACCCCATTGATTAAAAGGGGTTCTTGGAAGCAGTTTAAGATCAACACAAGAATCACTCGAACTATTAATTGTAGGCTATAACCTTAGATTCCTTAGAATCCTAGTGATTAGCCCTCCTACGAATATACCTTTACTCTTATCAAAAGTTTATTAGCGAAGTCCAAATGTAGTTAATATGCCTACATTTGCTGGAAACCCCTTCAACGCACTCTATAAAGGAAATAAATCATCCTCCCTTACTGCTCTAAGGCTCTCGTGCTTCCCATAGATCATCCTAACCAAAATATAATGGAAGACTCGAGCACTAGTCTTCTTTAAAGTAGAAGCTTTTGATTTACTCTCCCTAAAACTGCTTTCATTGGAGATTTCTCTCCAAAATTTAGTTGCTGAATTTCCACAGGGCAAGTTTACGAGTAAATCAACAAACTCCTTGTTTTTAAGCTCAGCACAAGTATAAAACCCCATTGCTCGTACGAATGTTAATATGTCAAAGGTGTGAGTCCTTCTAAATGCAAAGAACTCTACCTCATTATCCATCTTGGAGTTTATATATTTGTACTTAATCTTGAAGGATGAAAGAAAAGACAATGTTGTTTGCTAATATGTCTTCTCTTGAACTATAAACAACTTTAGCCATGGTCCATTTCCTAACAACCCTTGCATAGCTATCTTTAAGCTATACTCCACCAGCACGTCTGAATCTACCACACAATGTCTCTTAATAAGCTTCTTCGCAGTGAATTCCTTGAATCTATCTTTTTGCTCATCAATCATACCGATTAGTAGAGCAATCAAGTGACTAGATCTTGCTACGTCGGAACGTTTGGGAGGAAGAGAAGGGGACCGATTAGCCCTTGGTCTCATATGTTGAGAAGTAGTGGAACGTATCAATGCCATCTACAAATATCAGTTGTTAGTTCAAACTTTAAGCACACTTCAAATTAAGCAAACCCAATTCAACTTCTTGTTACTTACAAACATAACGCATCTATTGACTAATTATGATCAACCCTATCTAACTTCTACACACTCACTACAAATGAATTCAACATGACTTAACTTGGAGCCATAACATCAATTAAGGATGAATGTCTTCCCTCGACTAAACAACACTTAACATTACATTATTACACATAAATACAGCACTTCAATCGTATAAAATAGCAACTAGCAATACAATTCTACAAAACACGTAAGTACTATGACGAGGCAAATTCATCAACTTAAGCTCAATTTGCAGTAATCCTCAATTCTACCATTATCCATAGGAATTGGGGTTTTATGTGAGGGATAGGCGTGGAGGGGGTTATTACAGGGTGGAATTTTGAAATGTGAGAAATGAGGAGGGAGAGGGGAAATTTTCTTATATGGTAGGGCAATAGGAATATGATCACGGCCGTGACTTGGGTCGTAATCCCCTTTTAAGCTTGTTCACGAGCGTGATAAGTCTTGTGATAAGTTCGGTGCCCAAAAGTTTTAACCATCATGGCCTTCCCCCTTTTATAGTCACAGGCATGATGATACTATGACTAATACTGTAGCCTTAGATTTCATAATCATCTCATTAGATCATGACCGTAATGACGTAAAAAACTCCCAGGATATTTATCACGGTCATGATTAAGGTATGAACTCTTATAGGGGATTGATTATGTCCGTAATGGACAAGTAGATTAGCCCCATTAATTTATTACGGCCGTAATTGATCCTGTGATGGATGCTTTACTTGAAAAAAAAAAATTTAAGACTTACCTTTATTATAGCCAAGATGCGTATTAGGCTTCCAATTTTCATCTACGTGCCCACACTTTATGAATTATTCTCTTCTCCCTAAATTGCCATGACTTTTACTCTATGATTTCTTTCTTTGTACATTATACTACAAAGAAATCTCAAAATAAACCAAATAAGTAACAAAAAATATGACAAAAACTAATATATTAACCTAACAACATGAAATTAATAAATCGAACTCAAGAATGTAAATACATCTAAAGGATACATGCCTGTTTAATGTCTTAAGCTCGACGCTCGCAAAATATTCACTTTCAATCCATGAATTAGAGAAGTCTTAACTCCTCCTTTCCTTCTTTCCATTTCACTTCTCCATGGTACATCTTCAACCATTGCCCATTAACCTGGAATATCCCCCTTTCTAGGTGTTTAACCTCCACCACTTTAAATGGAAATACCTTTTTCACTGAAAATGGACTTGACCACTTAGATTTAAGTTTTCTAAGAAACAACTTAAGTCTAGACTTATACAATAGTATCGAATTACCTTCCTATTGCTTGGGGTGCTTAATCTTAGAATCATGAATATGTTTAGCTCGCTCCTTATATATTCAATTGTTCTGGTAAGCTATCTAATGCCACTCGTCCAATTCATTAAGTTGGAAACCCTTAAATTTACCAGTTGCTTCATAATCTAAATTTGCTATCTTCAAAGCCCAATAAGCCTTATGCTCAATCTCTACCAGTAAATGGTCAGCCTTACCATACACTAATTGATAAGAAGTAGTGTCTAATGGAGTCTTGTAAGTAGTTTGGTATGCCCATAAAGCATCATCTAGCTTCTCCAAAACCCTTTTTATGTCCCTATTAGATACCTCTACTTGGCTACTTGTTTGTAGATGGTAATGAGTGGCCATCCTATGGTATACCCCACATCTATTAAGGACTCATTCAATCTGGTTGTTGCAAAAGTAGGTTCCTCTATCACTAATCAATGCTCAAGGTGCTCAAAATTTGAAAAATAACTTTCTAAAAAATTTTGCTATCACCACCCTAGCATCATTTTTCGGTAAACCTTGAGCTTTAACCTACTTTGACACATAATCGACTGCAACTAGAATGTACTTATTACCATAAGAACTTGGGAATGGTCCCATAATGTCTATTCCCTAAACATCAAAGACTTCACTTTTTAATACATAATTCTATGGCATATCATCCTTCTTAGAAACATTCCTGAATCTTTGACACCTAACACAAGCTGCAACATACTCATAAGTGTATCGAAATATACTTGGCCAATAAAAACTAGCCTCTAACACTTTCAAAGCTATTCTGATTGCGTTATAGTGACCACTTATTGGTCCACTATGGCAATGGAACAAAATTTTCTGTCCTTCTTCCTCTGAACAGCACATACTCTAAAAAGAAAAGGATCTTCCTAAAAGTAATGTTTTAACTCTAAGAAAAACTTCTTTTTCTTGTGGTGATCCAAATCTCATGGTAAAACCTTCCTAACCAAATAATTTGCAATATTAGCAAACCATGGAATGTTGTGGGTTGCTACTATGCAAATAGAAAACAAGCTTTCTTCAGGAAATTTATCATTAATGTTAGCCTCATCCAATTCTTCTAGATGTGGATTATCCAACCTAGACAAATGGTCTGCAGCCAAATTTTCAACCCCCTTCTTGTCCCTCATTTCTAAATCAAATCTTTGTAGCAACAGTACCCAATGGATCAACCAAGGTTTTGCATCAAATTTAGATAAATGGTATCTTAAATTTGAGTGATCAATGTAAACAATTACTTTCGATAGAATCAGATAGGGTCGAAATTTGTCAAAAGCAAAGACAATCGCTAACAATTATTTTTCAGTTGTGGTGTAATTCGCTTGAACTAGAACGAATGTCTTGCTAGCATAATGTATGAGTTGAAAGTATCAGTCTTTTCTTTGCCCCAATATCGCTCTTACTATTGAGTCACTTACATCATACATTAATTCAAATGGCATGGTCTAGTTAGGAACTACCATGATAGGAGAATTGGTCAATTTTTCTTTCAAAATGTTAAAAGCATCTAAACAATTGATGTTAAAATCAAACGGTACACCCTTCTCAAGGAGCTTTGTCAATTGCCCTGCTATCTTAAAGAAGTCCTTATTAAATTGCCGATAAAATCTAGCATATCCTAAGAAGCTTATCATAGCCTTCACAAATGACGGTGGTGGTAACCTTGATATCACTTCTATCTTAGCCTTATCTACCTCAATTCCTTTGTTTGATATATTATATCCTAACATAATGCCTTGCTGTACCATAAAATGGTACTTTTCCCAATTGAGAACTAAGTTCGTCTCTTCGTATCTCTGTAGTACCCTTTTTAAATTTGCAAGGCATCCATCAAATGTTTACCAAACACAAAAAAATCATCCATAAAAACTTCCATCACATCTTCTACTAAATCCCCAAAAATAGCCATCATATAACACTAGAAGTAGCAGGTGCATTACATAGTCTAAACTACATTCTATGGTATGCAAAAATACCATAGGGGCAAGTAAAGGTAGTCTTCTATTGGTTTTCCAGAGCTATTGGAATCTAAAAATAACCGAACATTCCATCTAAGAAATAGTAGTATTCATGACCTGCTAATCTCTCCAACATTTGGTCAATAAAAGGTAGTGGGAAGTAGCCTTTCCTTGTAGCATAATTAAGTTTCCTATAATCAATGCATACTCTCCAACCAATCACAGTACGCATCAATATCAATTCATTCTTCTCGTTTAGCACTACCATCATGCTACCCTTCTTTGGAACTACTTGAACCAGACTTACCCATAGACTATTTGATATTAGGTAGATGAGTCCTACATGCATCAGCTTCATTACCTCTTTCTTAACTATTTCCTTTATGTTAGGATTTAGCCTCCTTGAGGTTGCATTACTGATTTACATCCATCATCCATCAAAATTTTATGTGTACAAAAGGATGGACTAATTCTCTTGATGTTTGATATCTTCTATGCAATTTCCCTCTTATGTTCTTTTATAACTGATAAAAGTTTCTCTTTTTAGTAAGAATCTAGCCTTCATGACATGATCGGCAGCTTAAAATCTTTACACAAAAAAGCATATTTTAAATAAGAGGGCAATTGTTTCATTTCTAAGTCAAGGGGGCTCCTAAACCAAAGGCTTTATACAAGTAATCAAACTCTTATTAATCTCATTAATCTCAAAATTCTTCACTTGTGTACTACATAGCTCTAACTAAATGATCATCTACTTCACTTCTTTGACTTCATCTACCTCATTTCCTTTTGATAAGCATGATTCTAAAGGATCCTTACTCAAGACATCCTGCAAAAACTCAAAAATGGTAATGTTAAATAAATCAATAATAAAGCATTCATCATCACCACTCATTGATTTTTGGAAGACGTTGGGTATTTTGATCACCATTGTTACGCCCCAAAGTCATAGAGTCGCTACAGTCCCACTATATAAACTATTCTATGATAGTAACTGGCCTCACAATACCTACCATAGACATGATCTACACAAGGCGTCGATAACTCCTCGCTTTGAAGTAAATAGTTCCATTTAAGTGTTTAACTACAAATATAGTAATTATCACAAATTTTTAATAAACATACATAATTATCTATAAAGTCCATAGAACTTCCTAGGAAACTCTACATAAATATAACGGTTCACTAATTTACATAACAACTATCAGTCTTTCAGTCTTAAACTATAAAGGACATACTAGCTACATATCCACTGCTAAGCAAATTGATCCTCATACCCCTGGCTTCAGAAGAACTAATTTCTGGATAATTGTAAGGCGGCATAATACTTGAAGTAATCAGAAATTAAGACCTGCAAAAGGATTTATAAGGGTATGAGCAACTACAGCTCAATAAGTTAAATTGGAGACTCATGAAAGTATATAAACACAAACAAGATTATCAAGAAATTATTTTAATGCAATGTAACAATCAAGCGTCATCACACAACGTAGTCTGGTCCGTTGCGAAATCAGAGAAATTTCACCTGCTCTAATCCGAGTTGAGGAGTTTTCATGTTATGCAGCAGCTCGCAACCAAACCCAAGCTTGTGTAATGGAGACACCGCTTTTCCGGCCACTACCTTCGAACTATTGACTTCACTCTCGCTGTAACCTCCTCTCCTGTCACTTAGTTTGACTAAGGATGAAGAAAGGACCATTATGCAATCCTACGCTATCCCTTTCGAAGGGGTCAGTATTTGGTTGGAGAATTCTAATGATCCTCTAACGGGTTGCAATGCATGGCATTTTTGGTCATTAGAGTCGAATAAGATTAAATTTCATTTAGGGTGTTCAAACAATTTTACACCAATTCAATCAATCACATTACAAATTTCAGCACGAATTCAGGTACATGAAACACTTGCGTAAACTACTTATAATCACAACCATTTACAATCCTAAGTCTTCGAGTACCATAAAATATTACTCTAATACAATAAATAATAACCCAACTTACTTGGAATTTCTCAGTTGCCCGATCGCTTAATTGTAAGCCAATTCGTCTCTAGGTATCCTATAATATAAATAGGTCTTTTTTGTACTTATACTTTAATGATTTATATTCTAAGTTATAATTTAGCTTATTTTTTCCATGTATATCTATTATTTACTAATAATTCATTTTATCTTATTTCAGAGTTCGGTTCCTAAATTAGATTTTAGTTTTGATTTTGGAATCTTAAATATGCTTGAATCCTAATGTGAAATTAATCACATTAAGCTTAAGTATTCCAATATCCTATTGGGTCTTAATTTAGTATTCTAAACTGTTCGGTATACGCTAATCTTAATTGAGTTACCGGATTTATTCCCGATGTGAGAAAATCTTACATTTTTTATACAATTACCTAAAATTAAATTTTGTTTCAGATTTATTATATTTTGATTTTTATTATTATATTATCTAATTAAACCTAATTTTTTAATTCTACATATTCTTAATTTTCTACAATTACCACATAATTCCTTTATTAATTACACTTAACACTCCAAAGGCTAGGATTAGGTTTCTACATCAGAGATTAACATCCCTAACCCTTTGATTACTATCTAAATAAGTAATTAATGTCTTAATCACCTAATTAACCCAAAATTACCCAATTTTTCTATCATTTTAGGGCTAAAAATTTACCTAAAATTTTTTAAAGTTAAATTTAAAAAAATGGCTTCATAGTACTATTCTATATCTCTTAAGCATTCTACAGAAAAAAAATTTAAGCTCCAAACTATACTCATAAGCCTATTTATTTATAATCCTAATCATGCTCGGTTTTACTACCCTATATTTTCAGACGTAATTACACTTAATCACTATTTTTCCCTAAATCTACATATAATAAAACCTCAAAATAATAAACTTCATAATTTTTTAGGCAAAACAAATAATTTTACAAAATTATATAAAACTAGAGCAAATGAGAAACTCACCTGGTTCGATGGCTTTTGGCCTTCCAACACTGGTCTAGGCATATCGGTCGGTCCAAACGATGGGTCTGGAGTGGAGTGGTGGTGGTGGCTTGGTACCAAATGGTGGTAGTATGTGGGTTTGGCTAGTTAGCTTTTACTATACAAATTTCCTTCTTCTTTTTTTTACCCTAATTTTTCTCTTGAATTTTCGATGCTCTCTATTTTTTTCTGATTCCTAACTGTCTAAAGGAGTTCTGTAATTTTTTTCCCTATTTATAGAGCTTTGTGGTAATTAATGTATATTTAATTGGATAAGACATTGCCCAAATCCCTTAATTTTTACCTTTTGTGTTGCTTGACTTTGATTGAGTAATTTTTATTCTTTACTTCTTGACTTGCCACAACTAAATCCACCTCATTCCTGATTCTTATTTTTATCTATACATAAATACATGTAAGGTACATGTGAACATTCCTAATTATTATTTATGTCATTCTATAATTTTTAGTATACATATAATCTATCTCTAGTAATTTATTATTTATTAGATTACACTTTTTTCCTTTTCGATAATTAAAAATTATTATACTTAAAATTTGAAAATTTTATAGTCTCATATTTTATTACTTATTTTCTTAAATTCAAGTTTACGGGGTCATTTTTACTAATATTTCTATCAATAGTTTATAATTTAGGTTTGGTCGGATCCTTTAATCGATTGCCCTAAACTTTGTGTTTTAAGTTCAATCCTACAGTTACTTGGCTTAACTTTAGGGCTTACAACCATTTCCTCATTCCCGACCTAAAGGACCAGCTTCCCATCCTTGACATCAATCAAAGCACCCTGCAGTTGCCAAGAATGGTCTTCTCAAAATGAGTGGAACCTTAATATCCTCATCTATATCCAACACTAAAAAATCTATTGAAAAAATAAAGTCATGTACCTTAACCAAAACATCTTCCATAACTCCTCTTGAGAACCACATGGATCTATTTGCCAATTGGATGCTCATTCAAGTACTTTTAGGCTCCCCTAAATTCAATCTCTTAAACAAACTATAGTGAATCAAATTGATGTTGGCTTTATGATTTGCCAATGCCTTCTCTATTAGAAGGTCTCCTATCAAAAAAAGGTTAATAAAGTTACCAGGATCCTTGAGTTTTCTAGTTAACTTATTCGAAAGAACTACAAAGCATTCTCCACCTAAGATAACAATAGAAAGTTCCTCCAATTTCTTCTTATTGGAAAGAAGCTCCTTTAAGAATTTTACATACTTAGGCATCAGACTTAGAGCTTCCACCAAAGGAAGGTTAATGTACAACTGCTTAAAGAGTTCCAAAAACTTCTTATAATGCTCATCATCCTTGTCATTTCTTAGTTTAGAAGGGTATGGCAAAGGTGACTTATATTCTTTTGGTGCTAGTGGTAACATTTCCTCTTCTAGTAATCCATTATTCACTGGCCGATCACCATTTGTGTTCTCAACTTCTTTTCCACTATCTTGGATCCTCTTAGAAGTTTGTAACTCCTTACCACTTCTAAGAGTCATAGCCTTAACGTGCTCCTTCGAGTTTGTTTCCGTGTTGCCCAGTAGCTATCCAAAAGCTCTTTCGAATAGCATCTTAGAAATCTATCCAAGTTGATTTTCTAAGTTATGTATCGAGGCTCCTTGATTTCTTAAGGCTGCTTTTGTAGCTTAGTGGTAGTTCTCAAAGGTCTTGATCTATTGAGCAAACATTTCCTCAATGGACATTTGTTTACCTTAAGGAGGTGGCACTTGTCTCTAAAATCTAGGAGGTTGCATATTAGGGCTCTAACCGGTATTGTTAGCCTATCGAAAATTTAGATGATTTCTTCAACTCAGGTTGTAGGTGTTGTTGAAGGGATCATTCCTATGATTAAGTTCCCCATGTAGTCGACCTCTTCCGCATGATCTATCTCTAAAGTGTTAGCTAACTCTGAACCTGAAAGTGCCAAAGCCTTGTTCTGACCCATTGTGAAGCTATCCAAGTTCCTTATCAACATCTCCACCTTATGTGCTAAAGCGGAAGTAGCATCTAATTCATGTTTTCCTGCTGACTTTCTTTCTCTTCCTCTTATAGATGACCATTGATAATGATTTTTGGCCATGTCTTCAAACAATTGAATGCATTGCTCAGTGACTTATGGTTTAAGCTTCCTCCAGCAGCTGCATTAATGAATTTCTTAGTGGTATAGTTTAATCCATTATAGAATGTCTGAACTTGATGCTAACCTAGAAGACTATGATGAGGACACTTTCTTAACAACTCCTTCCACTTCTCTTATGCTTCATATAGAGTCCCTGAATCCATTTGACTAAAAGCAGAAATATCTGCCCTTAGCTTAGCTGCCCTTAAGGGTACGAAGTATTTTCTCATAAAAAGTTCAACCATTTCTTGCCAAGTATTAGTAGAATTCCGTAGCACAGAGTTAAGCCTCTGCTTTGCATTGGATCTAAGTGAAAATGAAAATAACCTAAGTCTGATAGCATCCTCAAAAACTCTACCTATCTTAAATGTGTCACATATCTCTAAGAACTACTACAAATGGTTGTTAGGGTCTTTGTCATTGAACCTATCAAACTAAACACATTGCTAGATCATTTGAATGATACTTGGCTTGATTTCAAATTTATTGGCTTAAACTTTAGGCCAAGTTATACTATACTAGCCCCATCCAAGTTAGGCCTACAATAATCCAACATTGTCTTAAGAACCACTGGTGGGTTTACTCCTAGCTCATTTCTTGCTTGTACTACATTTCGATTTCCATCAAGATATGGGTCCAAATTCAATGGCAGATCTCCTTGGATACCATCTTTCGGATTCAAGAACTGATTTCTAATTGGCGGCTCTCCATTTTGATCTGAGTTATTCATTCTAGATCTTAACAATTCTCGTGCTCTTACTTCCTTACTAATTGATACTTGCTTCTCAAAATACTCTTGCTCTTTAAGTTACTTCTAAGTGTTCTCTCCAGTTTAGGACCGAAGTCAGTTATGTCAGCTGTGTTGCTTTAGGTCATAGACTGCAATTCAGTAAATAATCAAATATGAATACAAATATTTCGACTAAACTACTAACAAATATAAAAGAAAACCAAATGCTAGAAGAACTGGAATCCTAATGTTCCTAATGATGATGCCGATTTTCCCCAATAATGGCACCAAAAACTTGATCACCTCTAATTAGAGCTTCCAAGTTTTAAAATTTATAAACCTATATTCTATCCTTAACTTGGTTCAATAGGTAAGTATACTTGTCATTTTATAGTATGGATGAGTATAAGGTCATCTCCATTAGGAAAATGACTCAAACACTAGTACTAAATAATCTTCTTATTATCTAGCAGTTAAATTTATCAAGTAATCAATTATTAAGACTCTAATTTGTTAATTAAGCTACACTAATCCACAAACTAATGTGATTAATACAATGATTACAAGAACAATTATGAAAAATATACTTAACATGTAAACTTGCTTCACCACTTAGCACAATACTACTAAAATACTTTTTGTCCTAATACTTGTTATATATGGGAAATTACGATATATAAGCATTCTTTTCAGAACTACTTATTTATAATCCTAATTATGTATATTGAAATCTCTTCCTAATTAACAGCCAACTTAGATCACATTAATGTCATGTTAATGTATCGATTTCCCTAAGGATACAACAACTTTCTTAATATCTCTATTATCAAGAGTGAGTTGTACCAATGAACTAGATTTATTCAATAAAATTGTCTCTCGATATATTCTATTGAAATCCATCCTAAGTCAATGTTATGCACTACACCATACTTAGATTCATTAAGTGTAATTCATCGTAATTAACATTTATCAAGAAACCATTATTTCATACACTTGATCATATTAAGTGATGTAGTAAGTCCTAATGTACTATTCACACATAATGAAGAAACAAAACATATCATTAAAATGCAGAAATAACAAATAAATTAACATAGAACAAGTAGAAGAATACAACCCTGTTTTGAATTCCACTGTAGCAATTTGACAAATACATGAACAACAAATTCCTATAATCTCTCTCTAGTAATTCTGGGAAAGTATAGTATAATACTTAGAAAATTATATATAAGACAACAGAAAAATACAAACTGGGTACAAGGATGGATGAATGGATGTGTTGTCCTTAATGATGTTCTAAAGATTCCTTCTCTTGATTAGTTGTAGTATTTTTATATTCTCCCCGTCAAAGGAATTGAATCTACCTCTTCAAGGCATACCTAACGTTTTCTACGTACTGGTTCATGCGAAAAAGGTAGAAAAGAACAATTGTACCCCTTCCATCACACCCGTGACTCAGGGAGTGATAGTCTCGGAAAACAATATTTTTCACTAATCGTGATTGTTATTGAGGTCATGAAATCCTTGTTGCTAAATTACACCTCATCATGCCTATGACTAGGAGTGTGATCATCCTCCTCCTTTTCAATCACGGCTGTGATTGATAAGGGGATTGGCAAAACTTCCTTGATCACGGCCATGATTAAGGGCATAATTAGGGCTGGATTCTTCATTACTTCATTACCACGCTTGTAATTGATACTACTTCACTTATTTCTTCCCCTTACGGCCATGACCGACTAGAAATTTGTTGTTCTTGTGTATAATTCATCTATTTACTCATGATTTACCTGAAATCAATATTTTATACAATTAAGTACCTAAAACTTAAGAATTAAATCACATTTATTATTAATTTTATACCTAAACATGCCTTGAAAGTGCAAAATAATTTACATTTATCATCTGTGGTCATCTCAAGAGCTCAGCTCGATTAGTCTTAAGCTGTCTTCTAGGATAAAGCATAGTTATTAGGTAAGAGCAAGTTTGGTATACGTGAGGGTCTGGTAGTTAGATTGATAGAAAATTAGGTTCCAATAGGAATCCCTATCTTAGATAAAGCCTCAAGCTAATACTCTCCTCGTGAATCCTTGGAGTATTTAAGCTTAGCTACATGTAATTGGTTAAAAGGGTTAATCCTTATCATCTACCTGAGGGTTGGAAAGATTTAGGAGTCTCTGGCTCTTCTTCTATGATACTCATGAGGTCTTCTTTTGCTGGTTGGTAGGGAATCACATCAAACACATTGAAAGTGGAGGAAACACTATAGTCATCAGGTAACTCAATCTAGTAGGCAATGCGATTGACTTTCTTCATGATCTTGAATAAGCCATCATCTCAAGGTGACAACTTGCTCTATCTCAAGTGCAGGAATCATTCTCGGCTAAGATGAATCTATATTAAGTCTCTTAGTTGGAAAGAAATATCTTGGTAGCCTCGGCTACCAATTTCATGTTGTTTCTTACTGAACTTAGCAATCTTCCTAGTTATAGACTAGTGTAATGCTTGCAATTCTTGGGCTTGGTTAACCTAGATTGACTCTCTTCATCAATTACTAGGGCACTAATCATATTTAGAGGAATAGTAAGATTAAGACCATAGACAACCTCAAATGGGGTCTTTCCATTGGTGTTGTAAACAATCCAATTATAAGCAAACTCTACAATCGGTAAGCACAAATCCTAGTCCCTCAAGTTTTTTCCTACAATAGCTTGGAGTAAGTTACCTAGCATTCTATTCACCACTTCAGTCTAGCCATCAATTTCAAGGTAACTACTAAAGCTAAATATAAGTTTAGTGTTAAGTCTTCTCTAAAGAGTCTTCCAAAAATCGCTTAAGAATTTTGTGTCTTAATTTGAAACAATAGTCTTTGGTACTCTATATAGTTGAATAACTTCCTGCAAAAACAAATCAACAATGTGTAAAGCATCATTAGTCCGATGGTAAGGAATAAAGTGTGCCATTTTGCTGAAGCAATCCACCACAACAAATATAAAATCTTTCCCTCTAGATGTCTAGGGTAACCCTAAGACAAAGTCCATGCTGAGGTCTACCCAAGATATAGTTAGTGTTGGTAAGGACATGTATTCTCCATGAGTCTCTCTCTTCCCCTTAGCTCACTTGTATATCTCATAACTACCAACTATCTTATAGACATCTTGTACTAACTAAGCTAGTAAAAGTTTTCTTTCAATAAACTGATTGTCTTAGTTTACCTAAAGTGGCTAAATAATCTACTACTATAAGCTTCCCTAACCAACAACTTACATATGGAACAACTTGGTCTATATAGTCTTTGATTCCTAAACAAATAACCAACCTTAAGATAATATCCTCCAATAGCAACTCGATTGCTATACTACTCTAGAATGGGACAGAAATGAAGGTTACAAGTACATTGCTTAGTGATGAGTGAGAATCCCAATAATTTTGCTTGCAAAGTGGTTAGCAAAGTTTACCGATATAATAAAACATCAGTGACTAAATTTGTGCTTCGTTTCTTATGCCAGATTACGTACAAGAACCCTTTAAAACTCCAACCACCTTACTTGCCTCTTTGAAAGTTTGATCTGATACTGAAGATACTTTAAAAACTCATGGTCGGTGTAAATAACAAACTCTCAATGAAGTAAATAATGTTACCAAATAGTGAAGGCTCAAAAAGAGAGTACAACTCTTTCTCATACATAAAATAGTTCAGTATAGCACCATTAAGTTTCTCACTGTAGTAGGCAATGGGTCATCACTCTTATATTAGGCAACACTAATTCCAACTCTTGATACATCACATTCCAATTCGAAAGGCCTATCAAAATCTGGAAGTGATAGAATAGGTGCCAAGGTGAGCTTTTCCTTGATTTCTCTATAACTCTATTCACCCTAGTCATTCCATTTGAATCCTTCACTCTTCTTTGTCATCTTTGTCAAGGAGGTAGCTATGGTACTAAAGTTCTTACTAAATTGCTTATAGAAAGAAGTTAGGCCATGAAAACTTCGGATCTCAATGACATTTTTAGGTGTAAACCACTCCAGAACAACTCAGATCCTCTCCTCATCTGCTTAGATTCCTTCCCTTGACATTACAAACCCAAGAAAAATCACTTCATCTTAGCAAAACGTACATTTCTTCAAGTTCCCATACAACTTATTAGTTCGTAGAATGTCAAATACTACTTGGAGATGTTGTACATGGTGGTTTAGGTCGATACTGTATACCAATATATCATCAAAGTACACAATCATACATTTTTTTATTAGATAGTGTATCACATAGTTCATTAACCTCATGAATGTGCTCGATGTATTAGTAAGTCCTAATGTCATAACCAACCACTCGTAGAGTCTGTACCTAATCTTGAAGTTAGTCTTTTACTCATCACTTATTCTCATAAGAATTTGGTAGAAGCCACTTAGTAGATTAATCTTTGAAAATATTTTGGCACCATGGAGCTTATCTAACATGTCATCAAACCTCAGTATCGAATATCTATATTTAACAATGATTCAATTAATTACTTGGCAATCGATGCATATGTGCCATAAACCATCCTTCTTAGTGATGAATAGAGTTGTCACAGCATAAGGGCTCATACTTTCCCTCACATATCCTCACTTTATGAGTTCATCCACTTATCTTTTTAGTTTAGCATCTTGCTTAAGATTCATTCTATATGCAGGTCTATTCGGCAAGGTGATACCTAGCTATAGGTCAATACAGTACTCTATGCCTTAGACTAGGAGTAATCCCTTAAGCAGCTCTTCAGGAAACAGGTTCGTAAACTCATCAATTAACCTTTGAATTTCATTTTGAACATCCTTTAGATCTCTCATCTCCAACAATCTTCTAATCAACAAACATAGGTTCATCAACTTTCTTAATAGCTTAAAGCTCTCTTCAGCTCATCACTAAGGCTGTCTTCTTATTAGCTCGAGTAAGCTGATTATGGGTCTCATTCGCTTAGGTTGGTGTTAAGGTTGTAACACAATATTTCTTCCATCCTTAACAAAGGTATAGGTGTTCTTATATCCATCGTAAGTGACACATCAATCAAACTACCAAGGTCATCCAAGTAGCAGATGTGAAGCTCCCATGAGGACGACATCACATACTACTTCATCCTTGTACACACTTCCAATACTAAATGACACAATTATTTGTTTAGTCTAGTGCAAAGAACCCTTATCATGAAACCAGTTCAACTTGTAAGGTCGACAATCCTAACCTCTATACAAAGAATTGTGTGACGATGTTTGTGCAACTTCCTCCATCTACAATGATTGTGCATAATTAGCCCTTGACGGTACACTTTGTATGGAATAAATTTTACCTCTAGTCTTCCTCGAAGATCGATAGGGAACTCAATACTCATCTTAAGATAAGGATCATCACTTCTCCCTAGTCAACATAGATACAAGTTTCCTCTTCGTCTTCAGCTTCGACTTTTCCAACATCCTTTTCCTCCTCGAGCTCACTTTCATCAGTGTTATCTACTATATCTCCTCGGAGCACTATAATACGTTGGTTCGGACACTTAGCAACCATATGTCTGAAACCTAAGCACTTAAAGCACTTCATCTTGTTAGTTTTCCATCTAGAGGTTTGGCCTTTCTCATACGTCTTCAAAGTCGATCTGGCCTCAACTTGATTTAATTAACCTACTCTGCCAACATTAAGTTGGTCATTTCTTTCCTCAGCTTGATATGGCCTCTCAACTCAACTAGAACAAGTCAACGCAGGGCAAAGGTTTAGGAAAATGTTGGCTCAAGTTGGCTCAAAGAATATCTCCTCTACTTTTCAACCCTTTACACTATCTTAATCACCTCTTCTAAAGTATAAAACCTTTGCACCTTTACAATGTTACAAATTTCATATCTGACTCTAGAAATGAACCTTAATATAGTACGAGCATCTAATTCTTCCATATCGGCTTAAATCATGAGCATTTGGAACTGCTTCACATATTCATCAACAAATCGACCTCCTTGGCAAAGCTCTTGTAACTTAGCAAATGTAACTTATAAGTAGGTCTCAATTATGAATCTGCCTATTAACAACCTTTTCATCTCATCCCAAGTTCTCACACCTCATCTTCTATCCCTCGCTCTAGCTGCATTTAGATTCTTCCATCACATAGTAGCACCTTGTAAACTCAAGTGCAACAAGTTGGACCTTTACAACTTTTATATATCCATAACAGTCGAACAACTTTTCTACCTTTCTTCCTATTGCAAATATTCATCTGCATCTTCACTTCTGCCAAAGGGTAAGATCTGGACCTTAACATTATCTAGTCCTCAAAGAGCTTAGAGTCCTTACTCTTATGCTTAGTAATAACTAGCTTCTTCTCCTTCCTCTCCATACTCCCCAGTATCAATCTCCTCATCATCTTCTTTAATCTCTTATAACTACAGTCTTTGTCTAGCAGCTCAGTCTGTAATTCCTCTTACATGTTGTGGTTGAACTGGATGATTGGCTCGACCTCCTTAGCTATAACCTTTCTCTTGAATATTTTCAAGTGGGTTATATGATGGCATGTCTTGAGTTTATTGCCCATTAACTTGCATTGATGTGACTAGACTCTTAACAAGGTTAGTAAGTCCATCAAGTTTATCATTAACTAGCCTTGGGGTGGTACTACCATTATGACTACGGCCAAGTTAAGTACCACCACTCTAGTCACTAATAACACTTTGAATACTCGAATTGGACATGATATAATACTTCTCAAATAGATTAACAACACAATACAAAAAACAATGCTTCCTTACTACCCAAGACTCCAATTGTTACACTATAACAACCTTAATACCTGACAATCACTCGAACAGGATAGAAAATGACTTACTTTATTTTTGGAGTGGAAAAATAGAGTAAGAATAGTATAATAATGAAACTACACTTAATAAAACACAAATCTTCACTACGTAACTCACAACTTTATGGAAGGAACAAAGCAACCACTAATAGCAAAGCAAACCAAACCAAACCAAAAACTTCACTGCAACTTTATACACTCCATCATAGAACAGTACTCTAATAATAGCGAAACTGATGTGTCTCTAGGGTTGGACATATGGAGAGACACCATAATGAAGTGAATAGAAAAGGAAACAAAAGAAATCTAGCAAAGTTTAGACAACTACTATCAAGCCTTATTTTGGTTTTCCTCAATTTAACATTTATTAAGCTTAACCCGCTTAATATAAGTTATTCCACATAAAACTAAGGAAAAACATTTTTCTTTAAAAAATTTTTAAAAAAGAATTAAAGTCGCCAGCTAGTTAAATTAGTAAAAAATGAAATTAGGATTTTCAATTGGGAAAACCCTAATTGAGCCACCAATTTGCAAATATTCTAATTTTTTTTTTAGAAAATTAAACAAAAATAATATAAATTCGAAGACTAACTTATTAAAACTAAGTCACCATGTAAAAATTAAAAAAAAATAATGGGCTTTTATATTTTATGATTTTTCTAAAAATGCTAAGTTACCTAAAGATATACAAAAATGTAACTAAAATGAATTTTTTATGAATTTCTTATTACGAATTCTTTTAAAAATTATTTTTTTTTACAGTTACCCCGTAAGTGCATATTTATCCTCTAGTTAGGATTAAACCAACATAATTCTATTCTTTTTAGAAAAAATTTAGTAGGTCAATTTTTTTTTTTCAAAAAAGAAATCGATATAGATTTACGTTAGTTATCAACTTATTATTAAAAAAAAAAAACCTTAAAAAATCTAACTACATGAATCTATAAAAACAAACCTAACTAACTAAATCTTTTAAAAAGACTTAAGTTAAGATTTTTTTACTTTTTTCTTTTTTAAAACCACTACATGCCAAAAAATATATTTTTCTAAAACCCTACATGCAAGATTTATATAAATCTACCGAGATATTCAATTTAGATACACATCTTTACCAAGGACATGAATCTCATAAAAGATATGTATCTATATCTAAAAATGTAATTTAAAAAAAATGATGCAATTTTTATCAAAAAAACGAGATTCAGATATATATCTTCACCAAAGATATGAATATCAAAGAATATATGTAATTATATCTAAAGAAAATATAATTTGATGAAAAAAATGTAAGATGCAATTTAGATACATATTTTTACCAAAGATATTAATCTTGGAGAAGATATAAAACTATATCTAAAAAATGTAATTTTGCTAAAAAAATGCAATTTAATTAAAAATATGAAATTTATTTAAAAAAAATCAAGTTATCTAATAATTTGAAAATTTATAATTTATGTTAAAATTATCAAAATAACCTGCGCTAAAAAAAAGTTAGTAAAATAAAATTATTAAAATAAAATAAAATAAATAATTAACTAACCAATTTACCCAATTACTTAAGTAGGTTGAATCATGCGCATGATTATGATTAGACTAGACATGGCTTATCGTGTTGTATATGCAATGATCGGTATGTGGTGTTGATTGGATATAGACAGTGACCTATATTGTATATGGCTTACAGCATAACTAGATGTGTGGCTTACAAAGTGCAGGATGGTAGAGTGCTCGAGGACATGAAGTCCACGTGAATGAGTGAGTGGCCATTATGCAGTGTGAAGTGCAGTGATCATGTGTATATTGTGTACTGCAAATTTGTATGTAATGGCTAATCGGTGTGTATGATGTGATGATAATGAGTGAATTCTTGAGTTATGTGACATGAAGACAGTAGGTGACTTTGAGATTTGTATGAGTGTTTGTGAATTTGCAAACGTGTATTTCTATAGCTCATTATCCATTATTTATAGGCCATCAATTTGAATCTTTTAGATCTTTTTGGATGAAGATTAAACCTTAACAGATCCAAAATACAATACGATAATATCCGATTTGAATTTATTAGATCCGTTAATGATTTAATCCAGCTTCTAGAAACCCTACACTTATTTGGCCTTTCTATTTTGGGCCTGATTTAATCTATCTTAATTTAAATTAAAATATACGCTAACCCACTTAATAATTTTTAAGTTTATTTAGCTCAATATAAATTACATAAAAATCTACTTTATATTGGACTAAAATGTTTCTAATGAAGCCTAACTATTTAATGACTTAGAATCTATTAAATTGAATGTACATTTTCAACCATTATTTGATTTAATCCGATCCTAAATGACTGACTTAACTCGATACTTTTATTATTTTATTTTTTCAAAATTTTTAAATTTTTTATTTTTTCTAATTTTTTTATTTTTTTATTTTTTATTTTCTTATCAAATTTGGCCTAATAAAAAAAAATCTTAACGGTAACAAAAATGAGGTGTCTACAACTACCAACTGGATATGATACACTAATCGATCCTACTCAACCTACAATTCATCGTATGTAACTCATTTGTCCAAAATAAAAGGTCAGTCACTACTACTCTTTACTAAAGGAAATAAATAAGAGTTGAAAATTAACGAGAACATTAAGGTTGCTCAAAGAAAACTTAAATAATCTAATATTGATGAGTGATATCTGCATACAAATAAGTGAGGGTTTATATATCCATCAACTAGGATTACTTTACATATATGAAAGACAAAAATGGCTATCCTTACTGTAAACCCTGCGTAATTGGTAGTATAAACCCTAATTTAAGTTTAAGTATCCTAGATGATACTATGAGTCGATAAGGCTAGATAAGATAAAATTTTTATAAAATTTAGAAATTGAATATAGTATTAATAGTAAAAACTTTAAAAAATTGATTGAAACCTAAATCGTGTACAAAAACCCTAAATCTAATGTACGCGTAAGTACTCGAAATCGAATCCAAACTTGATTAAAACCTTAAAACTATAACTTTAAGATTATAAAATGGATAAATACCATTTAATAGTGATATAACCATAGTCAATTACAATTATTGATTAAATCACGTAATTGCGTAAAATTTTTAATGAACATATAAAAATATATCGTAAATATTATCAACGTAACGAGTACCAATTAAATTAATAAATTTTCATAAAATCTTACAATTAATTTATAAATCTTATTTTTATGTTTGAAAAAATTACATATAATTATTTTTTTATTTTCCTTTTTTCTTTCTTCTTTTCTTCTTCTTAATTTTCCCCTTGCTACCATGTTCCATTCATGTAAACAATAGTAGGCCACATTTTAAACAAAATACAAAACAAAGCCACTATATGCCTTTACTTTTACATATCCTCATTAATGCTTCAAATTTAGTTGTTGTTTCATAAATTGCCTTTGCTTTTATTTCTTGTTTATTTCCACTATATGCCACACACCTAGAATTGGAAACCTAGAAGTACAAGACCAAAAACAAAACCAGAAAAAGAAAACCAAAGCAAAGTTAAAAACACACATACACAAAACTAAAGGAGAAAAAGGCAAAAGAGGGAGAAGAGAAGAAACTAAGGGCATTCTTTTTCTATTATTCAAATTACTAAAGTAATTAGGTAAGTTTATGTATTTTATTTGTACATATATATATATCATATAGTATGTACATGTATATTGAGTATTTTTTATTTTTCTTTTATTTTATTTTATGTATTACATGTATGTATGCACAAATGTATATTTACATGTATGTATATAATATATATATATATATATATATATACAACCTATGTATTTTCTTATGTATATATAGGTACAGGTAAATATATATACATGTGTATATGTACATAATAATTATTTTATTATATGAAGTATGCATGTAAATTTATGTATATGATACATATGTACATGTAGTATGTATTCTTATATTGATATACATATGTATGTTATTTCTGTGTGTGTATATGTATATATATATTAATAGGTGTGATTTTGTGTATGTATATATATATACATAGTATTTTATATTATATGATATATATATGTATACGTGTATAATAGGAATATGTATTTATGTATATATATACTTATTATATTTTATTTATAAAAATTTTGTATATATATATACATATAACATAACTGTATATGTACATATGTATATAAAATATAAATACATATATATTATACTCATACATATAGTATATAGTATATAATTAAAGTTAGAATAATTTAATACATAAGTATAATATACATATAAATGTACGTATATGAATAGTAATGCATACATAAAAAATACTAGTATATGTAAATAATATATACAATTACTATAACATTAATTTAATAAAAGTAAGTTAATAGATATATATAAGAAAACCATAATTAGGAAAAAGAATAATAATTAAGTATTTACATATAAACATAATAATTAGTATTTACACACATATATATAATTATACCTTACAATACAAGAAAATAATAGAAAATTATGAAAATTATGCAAGCGTGACACGTGGCACCCTTAATAATAATAATAATAATAGAATAATTAATTAATTAGAAAAATAATAAAATAGAAAAATTCGAATTAATAAATATTAAACCCCGAAAATAGGTAAAAATAAATAATTATAGTAAAATAGGCTTAAAATAAGAAAATTATCAATTATACAATCTAAAAAATTATTAAATTGTAATTATAATAAGAAAAAATTAAATTGACATTTTATAGTTTTTTAAGTTAAAATAATGAACTTTGTGATATTTTTATATCACAGTTAAAACTGCGGGTTACAACATCCAAAACGAACCCCGCTATGAGTAAGTATGCTAAAAAACGATTGAAATAGATTATAAGTTCATATAGATTCGAGCTAAATTGAAAAAGTTATATGTAATTTAGTAAAATGCTCGAATCGACGATTTCAGGCAAATTAATAATTGAGTTAGGTAAACAGTACGAATTACCAAACTAGTTTAGTTTTTAAGCCTCAAACTTATTACTTTTCATATTCCCTATTATTAAGTGATCTCATCTTTGACCTTGATTTGTCATCCGACTACTATGATCCTTGACTTGAGCATGGTCGAGTGAGTTTTTCTTAATGATTCCATACTTACTTATGTATGTAGTTAGTGAATATAAATTGTTATTAATAATTGAATGTTGTGCGAGATTAGATTATGTTTGTGTATAATACTGTTTGTTGATTGTGAATTTACTTTAAAATATAATAACATATTAGTTGTTACATAGTAAATTTAATAGGAATTGATTTGTCTGTAACTTTGTTGATCATTGACTAATAAGACCTAACATTATCTGACTTGAAAGAATTAAATCTAAACATGCATAATCATGCACCGCATAACTAATTTTGGTCGTCACATCATACGGAGGTAGCAAGAGGCCACACGTGAGTTGATTATTTGATGTTATAGTGTTTTATACAGTACATACTTACGATATAATCTTACCTTGGCCTACAGGATCACTAAGCGTTGGAAGCGCCAATTGCTTAGCTAAGAGTTGAGTCTAGAAACCTCTATTTAGGAGTGAGTAAGGGCAACGTAAACCTACTCACAATCATACGTAAAACTTGATTTTGATAAAAATTGAAAATGGATATAGCATCAAATTTTGAATACAAAACACAAAGTCTCATTATTATATAAGTTTTAGTATGATACCCAAATCTGACTGTTACTAATGTATCTCCAACCTTAACTTTGGAAGGCATTAAATCTGAGTTGCATGTAGTATCCGATCATCTGCATGTATTTGTATGGCAAACCGATGGATCACGCATTCATTTGATTAAATTAATTTGTTGTATAGTTGAGGGAATTATCTCACTAAGCTAGTTAGCTTATACCCTCATAGTTTACTTTCGCAGGTCGAGCTATTTGTAGAGTCAAGCCGTCGTATGCCTGAGGTTAGTATTACTCCAGTAGGTAAATGCGAGAGTGAGATCAGTGTTATGAGCGTATTCAAGATTTTCTATTTAAACTTAGAACCTTATTATGTAATATTATATGATAATAGTTTGAAATATGAATTCTTGTCATCTTCTCATATGTAAATCTCTATATATATGTATGTTATCTATATTTAAAAGATTGTGATTATTATAATGCTATGATATTACTTATACCTACTCAACTCTAGGTTGTTAGTTGTAGTTGTAGCCTTATGTATCATATGAAGGGTTGGCAATTGAGAGGGAAATCGATCTACAATCTTTTGAATGGTATACAACAACTGCCACAACTAGCCCCTTCAGGTCATGACACTTACAATTAGGTTACACAATATATACTAAAAAGGGTAAAAAAGAAATAAAGAATATTCAATACAGAAAAGTAAAGAATCCTTTTAGATTGACATGCTAAAAGACACATGTCACGCAAAAGCTAGATGTCAAAGATATGGTACAAGTAGGTGAAAGAGAGAGAAAGAATTGCAGTTATGAGCTAACCTGATCTAGATTAGATCGAGGACCAATTAGTCCTTCTACAGAGAAGTTAGCTTGAGTTGGGGTTAGATGTCTATAGTAACTCGAGAACTTTACTTGGCTAATCTTGGGCTATTTTTTAGGGTAAAGCATAGCTACTAGGTAGGAGCAGGTTTGGTACATGTAAGAGTTTGGCAAAAAGTCAAGTTCAGGTAGGAATCCTCTTCTTAGATAAAGCTACGAGCAATTACTATCCTCGTGAGTCCTTGGAGTCATCGGGCTTAGCTACATGTCATTAGTCTAAGGGGTTGAATCCTATCAAGCAATACATACTTCTTTCTCAATGTCTACAATCAAATCTCCTTAACTTGTTCCAGTCCTTCATAGGATTGGTTTAAAGTGTCCCATGCCTCTTTTGAAAGCTTCAAATTAATAATTTTCTAAAACACTGAAAGTTCAACACATTGAAAAATATAATGAGAGACTTCATCATCTTTGAGTTAATTACGAGATAAATCTCTTGATTATGCATTTGATAACATCTCAAGATTTTTCGATTTATTGAAACCATTCTCTACGACACTCCAAACACTAATGATTCTCAAGAAAAATTGCATCTAAACTTTCCACTCATAAAAATTATTTTTTCCATCAAATTTCAGTGAAGGCAATTGTACATGATGTGTATTCATAACCATAATCAAATATTTCCACAATAAGAAATAAACTGGCCAAGAATAAGAGGATTTTTGAAATGATCGTTCACGGAAGACTTTTATTTTCACGGCAATCCTTGTCCAATCAATACAAGCTACACTTTGCTTTTTGATTTTCAAGGCATTAAATCTCCCAAAGGTTTATTAATTCTTTCCGTTAGATTGAAAAAAAAAAAAACAAAGGACAATTCCCTTTGATTCTTGAATGGAATACTTGATGTCGGCAACATGACGATTTGAAATTCAATGCCATAAAGACTTTATCCAGTAGATAGATTATTATGTGTCAATTGTCATCGATGAGAATTTCGGTAATCACAAGTGTTTTTTTTTTTTTTTTCTCAATTCTTTAAGATTTGATGATTTTGTACAATTGGACTTTAATACTAATTGTAGGAATAAAAATTCACTCAATCAAATGAAATTATTACTTAAAAAAAGAAAGTTACGCTTATAACATTTAGAATTTTCCAATTATCTCTCTTAACTTCCACACTCTAAAATAAGACTTCGCATAGATAAGTTAAAATAAAGAAATAATAACACGTAATATGGTATATCGTAAAACACTTTAATGACCAATAAAAATATGACATCTAAGTAACTACTAAAAGTATAATATTACTTGGTTTAATTAATTCTAACACTATGCAATAACAATTGCTAATTCTATGCCATTTAATCTTATTACGGTCCTCTAAATGATCTGCTTATACACTTCTTCCCATAATTGATATCTTGCTTACTAGTTAAGGCTTGGAAAAAGATTGTGAACCACTGTTCGAATCACGAACTGAACTAAAAAATTGGTCTTTCTTTTTTCTAGCAAGTGGTTCAATTCATATAATAGTTTAGTTATATATAAATGGTTTGTTGTTTGGTTAAAAAAAGCGAGCCAAATTGAGTTGATTGGTTAAAAAAAATTTGTATAATTATTTTGCATTTTTTTTAATTTTTTCCTCGTCAATTTTTATAGATTTCATTAAGGTCTCGTTTAGTTAACTGAATGTAATAAGAGAGGAATGGAATATCTATTAATGAAGAATTGAATAAGGGTATAATATGTCATGAATGCTTATTACATTGTTTAGTTGGTCGTTTAGTTTGAAGAATAGATGGAAAATTAAAATTAAATGGGTAATTATAATGACCTCAATATAATAATATATTCACAAAATAGTAAAATAATAAAAAAACATGAATCAATTTCATCCTAAAGTGAAAATACCAACCATAAAAATATGCAAATTGGAACCCTAATCCCAAATCAAAACTATTACAGCAAATCTAGAAAGTTGATAAACATACACTTCTTCTTTTATGAATTCATTCAGAAAAGCACTTTTTACATCCACCTAAAGTCATCATGAAGTATAACTTCAAAATAAATTATAGATTCAACATAAACTTAAGAATCAATCTATCTACATACATCATGGACCAAACAAATTCAAAATAAACAATAGCACGACAACAAAACAAATGCAAAATAAACTTAAGAAACCTTAACCTAACCCTAATCTAAATCACAAAATCACTCTATCTACATACATCATGGATTATAGATCCTTTTGCCAAAGAGAAGAGAAAGAAGAATCAATTACGAGTCTAGTGGTGCGATGATCCAGAAGGGGGAATCAAATCTTGGTTACTCTGACAATTATCTAGAGTGGAATTAGATAGATCGAAGAGTGATGCACAAATAGAAAAGAAAGAAGGAGCAACTCGATGGATCTAGTGGCAATTTCTCGAGTCCTTAAGTTAACCAAGTGTTAAGATAAAGAACAAATTTATAGTCAATAGTAAGAACAAATTTACAACCGTGAGTCTCAAATTGGCTTATTCACAAAACCCTAAGTATAGTAGCGTTGATTCGTGAGGCTAATGGTGGTAGTCTAAAGAGGTGGTCAGAGATGAAAGGTAGCAGAGATAGAGAGGAAGAGAAGTCCATAGTAAGAACAAATTTGGAATTCATAGTTAGGGTTAATTAATGGTATAATTTTGTAATATGACAAATTGCATGATGATATTTTGGGAAGGAAAAAAATAATTAAGATTATGAATTTCCATTCATAAGGAATCCTAATTCAGCAATTTTAGCAGTGGAGATTCCATGAGGAATTGATATTACTAGCCACGAATTGAACTAAACATCATAATAGTCTTTCCATAAGGAATAAAAGATGAATGGAATGACTATTACAATAAAGTGAATGCACTATAAATTTTTCATATCTTATTCTTATTTTTAGTTCAATCATTGTGATTAAGTTAAATGAGTTCCATATTTAATTTCACATTTATAAATTTTCTTTTTTTAAATTATTATTTTCTTATATGATTTTTAATCAATGGTTTGACATTTGTGCTCTTTATGTGTCTCTCACCATCTATTTTTAGTTTTTGGTAAGTCTTTTTTGTTTTTTATTTTTTTTCATATCACTTTTGGACAAGCAACTCTACTTCTTTTTTCCTCATTATTATTTATTGAAACATAATCTCTTTATTTTTGTCCAATCAAGATGGGTTTATTAAAATCATGTGTAACTTTTTATTAAGTATCATCACATATCATAAGTATATGAGAAATTTGATATAAACAATTCAAACTATGGATCAAAGTAGATTAAATCAGTTTTAATTAGCTTCAAAAAATTTATAATTCAAATTGTATGGTTAAATTCAATTAAATTAAAAAAAAAAGCCAAATTGTTATATTAAAAGGGGACAAACGACCAAACTCTACCTGGTCAATTCTATATGTACAATTGTTCATAGTATTTATTGTAATATACCTTTATGTGCTCGTCATGTCCAATGAATGTGGAGTGAGTGCAACAATGTACCGATATTTCTATATTTTCTTAGACTTAATTTTCTCTAAGCTGTTATGTGATAATTAAAGCCTAAACACAGTTTTCGATTGTTATAGAGCCTGCATTACCTTTAATTGGATTGAGACTATCTTCCATTGAATTAATACAAATTACCTTTTATTTGTTTCACAATCAAATTCCGCCCGTGGATACTGTCTCGTCAAATCAAGGAAATCGAGGAAGAAAATTTTGAGAAGTTGGTTTGTCAAAGTTATCATTTGCAGTGTTCTAGCCACTTAAGTGAGATTGTTATTATTTAGTTCCTTCTCATCTTATTGTAAAATTATTTAGGTTCTACTCATCTTATTGTAAACTTATGTAGATTTAAATGTAACTCCCTTTATTTAACAATTGAATTTAGGCCTTTGATTTAATGAATGCAATTTTTTCAATTTTATTTTCTGAGGTTGAATCCGTTTCTCTATTATTGTTGTTAAAATTTTAACTCCCAACAATTACAACGGTTTCATTCGCCTATTTATGAGCATCTATATAGGAACTAAAATTTTATGCTAAATTCTTGTGGCATTTTAAATTACCAATAAATTCATTACATTTGATTTTTTTTTTTTTTTTACTATATAATGGCAGTTTAGTATACTACTCAAAATTGCTTTTATAAAATAATAATCTATCCTACGAATGCCAAAACCACTTTTATATATGGTAGAGCACGCTGATGAAGTGGTTGCGAAAACCGCCTCTACAATTCGTAGTTGTGGTTATAACGGCAATGCAACAAAAAAGGACCATCACAAGAGACCTAAATTCTTTTAACAAACTATTTTCTAAACATTATAGCTGTTTTATCAACCTGAACAAAAGATTTTTTTTCTTTTATGGCCCTAAACAAAAGGTTAATATGAAAGAACTATGTGCACGTTTTAAAGACCTTATAAGTGAATTCTTCCACTTGATTAAAAATAAATAAGAGTTGTTATATATGGACCGACATATTATTCCGACAAAACAAACCAAACACATGAGGCTTCTCTAAGTATTTTCTTTGGTTTGATCATCGGATGACAAATCAGAAAATGGCTCCAATGAATTCGGCAATGATTCGTATCAATGAAGTTGGCCTGTCTACCAATTTCCAAAAGTCATACATAATATATTCCAAACTACTAAACAAGCCCTCTATGTATTACAATGATATCGATCGATTAACTTGTAGCACTTGAACTTATATTGACACACTATCTATGTATAAAGACCTTATAATATCTTTGAACACATGTGCATTTGTAAAATGATCCTCACCTATGTACACAAAGCTACGAGCAATATCGATAGCTCTCATGAGAGTGTCATATGTAAGATTATTGGTTGAAGGCACTCTTCATTAATATATTTCCATGCATAAAATATCACATTTGAAAGTCCTTTTTCGACTTCATCCACCTTCATACTGTACTCATTCATGTAACATTCCACAGTAGAAGGTATGTGTTCTCTTTTCATTTCAAATTACTAATATAAAGGGTTTTGTTGGCCTATACGGAGTCATATCGATGAGAGGGACTTGATCCATCTCAACTGAAGTCATACAGGTGAGAGAGCTTTGAAGTCAATTGGCTCTTGGGTCATGCTACCCAACGATTCGTCTTTCCTCATCCAAGCATACCCCTGATGATGCTACATCAACAACCCCCACTTATACCTTTTAGAGCCTCAGTAGAGTCATCACTTCTTGTCTACCCTTTGATAACAATAGTACGGGGATAACTACTAGTAGTGAAATTTTTACCTTGGGCCTTCGAAGAATAAGCTCAGCTCATAGTCCATCTCACTAGAGGGAGTTATGAAAGACATATCTAATAATATGGCAACATGGCCATAAACCAAGACACTCGAGCACCATATCTAAATACATGAAAATATCTAGGATCTTACATGTTTTATCAGTCCATCTCTTCCACTCTCATAAATATCATTGGAGCCTCTCTAGATAAGGTGAAGAATCTAGCCATACTTTCTTCATTACTATTATGGTTTTTTATTCTTGACCATTCTAGTAATTTGAGCATTAAAATGCACACTTTGAAGAAACCTTTGGTGTCTCCTGATAGTTAGCATCTGCTACTTATGTAGGCATAATCCATGAATATTAAGGCAAATCTAGGCTCAGCTTCCTCAGTTGAGAATTCACAATCAATAAGAGGTAATAAATACCTTCATCAAAATTTATGAGGATTATTTGCAATCTCCTTAAAAAGTTAATATATTTACAAAAAAAATTACTAATGTTTATTATTAACAGATTATTTTGAAGATCTCTAAAGCTTGAAGTTTCACCATGGACTTAAAAATTAAATGGAGGTGATGACATTGCATCTTGTCGAAACTTTGGAGGAAAGATGTTTTGCTTGTCTAAATTTCATTTCACACATAGGTAGAACCTTCTAATATATAGGACTAATCGTGATCATCCATGAGCAAATATGTAACTAATCTTTAGTATAATTCTATTACGTTCTCATCACACTTTTAACCAAGTAATTCAATCTTAGGTATTATGTCCTTTTTCACCAATGCTATATTATTCAAATAGTGAGAAGATAAATATTGTTTTACATACCTTATGTGAAGCATTGTCCTCAAACAACCTTAGGATTATGTATGAAGACTAAGGTATCATTTGGTTGAACAATTTTTGTGGTACTAGATTAAATAAAAGATTTTGTTCCATATTTGATTTATAGCTTTGTTTGGTGACTGAGAAAAATTGCACTGATGGATAAAATAAAAGGTCTAAATTTTGTTTCATCTATATTATGATATAAAAATAAAATTTACTTGATAAAAACAAAAAAATATTTTGCTTTCTCAAAAATACCTTTTTATGTTATAATATTAAGTTAATTAATATTATTTTTATTAATTATTATAAAAAAATTTTATTTTATAATACAAATAATTAATTTTTTAATATAAATTTTGTATTCAATAATATATAAACAAAAAATGATATAATAAATTTATACTTATCTCATCTAGTTCTCTTTATCCAGTTTAGTGCTTATAACCAAACACTAATTAAAACTTTTATTATCTTGTTCCAATATCTCTATTTCCAACAAATGTGTAAAACTAAATGTAAGGGCATGATCTAAAATTTCTTCCCCATGTTTTCTCGTATGGCCGGCTTCGTATAAACCCAATAGTCCTTGTCATCATTTGCGAGCTTTCTCATTTTTGAACTTATTAAAGATGTCTGCAAGATATCATAACAACTAAAAATCATATAAAAAAAAGTTTAGTCAAATTAATTTCGAAAATTGATCATGCTTAATCTAGATGATGGAGTTTCATCGTTTATTATGCTTTGAAATCATAAAATATGGGCTAAGGATAAGAAAAAACAAATATTTGAATGCTGTTTTTATACTCTTCCTTGGCTTACGTTAGGAATATTTTCTTATTAATAATACTAAAGACTTGTAGAATACCATTAAATAATGGAACAACCCTTTATATAATGTCAAATCCACTTAGAAAAGGGGGTAGGGCAATGGAGGGTGGGTATAGTGGGTGTGGGGGGAAAGAAATAGAAAAGCAAACATATTTGACAACTTACTTTGATTAAACTTTTTTTTTCGGGTAATATACTTTCACATGACATTATATCTAAGTTGAACATATTAACGCCAGGTTCACTTCACTAGATAAAGGATGAATGGCTATTATATTCATCCTTCATTCCTTAAAAATAGTCTATCATCGTGTTTACTTGACTAAATAGCCATGACACGGGATGCTAAAATCCAGCCAAATGTTGAATGCCTATTACATGGGTAAAACTCATGAATGACTAATCCTCCTCTATGACATTTTATATTCCAAATCTACTTTTAGGAGCCTTTTCTTTCTTGACAACAAACAATATACCCCTTTTCTTCTCCAGTGGATGGTAGACAATGGATTCTTTTCTTATCTGACCAATGACTAAACCTTGTTCTCTGACCACCAGTCAACAATCAATGACGAATGAGGAATGACCAATGAAAGGTATGATGGTTCTTAGGAACAACAAATGATTGACACCAAACAATCTTCTTCTCTGACCTTTAACTACTAACCAATGATGAAGTGCTAATGAAAGGTATGATGGTTCTCGAGATTTGAGAACCCAAACTTAAGATTCAGTCTTTGAATCAAGTTGATGATGATGTAGAGATCATGAAGGAGAAGAAGAAAAGAGGTGAAAGAGAAGTAAGAAGAGCAAGGTATGATGGTTAGAAGAATATGAGAGAGAGAGAGAGAGAGAGAGAGAGAGAGAGAGAGAGAGAGAGAGAGAGAGAGAGAGAGAGAGAGAGAGAGAGAGAGAGAGAGAGAGAGAGAGAGAGAGAGAGAGAGAGAGAGAGAGAGTAATAATGCATTTAAGAAAGTACTAAAGAAGTAAAGTGAGGGTAAACTAGTAATTTATGTTGTATTCTTTTTTTTTTATTCCTTTGATACATTTTATCCAATTGAGCATTGTAATAGGTTATTACAAGTCTATTCAATTCCTAATGAATGAGAATTATATTACGAATTTATTACATTCAACGAAGTAAATGAGTTGTAATTATTTATAAGGTCAAAGGATAAGGGGATTGAATTCCCTTTTGATGTTTAGGATTTGAATGGTGTAGCTGCTAGGATATGGGGATAGTTAATCATACTTTTTCTATTGATTTGTCTTTTGTTTTAAATTTTTTATTAGGGGAAATTCTACTTTAATCACTTGATTTATCACAATTTTACATTTTAGTAACCTAAGTTTTATTTTCTACTATTTGTGCACCTAAGTTATTCTCCATAATGTCTTAATTATGTTGTCCTCAAAATAAATGGAAGGAAAAAAAAAGAAAAAAGAAAAAAACTAAGGGTAAAAAAATCCCCTAAATATTCAAATCAAATAACCCTTTTTTTTTCATCAAATCAAAACCCAAATTTCGAAATGTAATCTCCTTAAAATAAGAACTCCAATCCATTCATTATAGAAAACTTACGCATCTCAACTCTCTCTCTTTCATACTCACTTTTTCTCTCCAATGTTACTTACTCCAACACCAAATACAGGAATATTTTAGAGTTTTGTACCTCAATTCAGCCCTTTTAAAAAAATATTACAAAAAGAGGCCCTAGAGGAAACTAATTATGAAAGTAGGTACATGCTTCCCCATTGCTAAATTTTTTATATTGAAGGAATATACAATTTACGTATACCTTCCCTATTGTTGAATTTTTTATATTAAAGGCATGCGCAATTCAATAAAAGAAAGTTCTGGTAAAGAAAGACGCATAAATGCACTATGCCTTCGGTTTAAACTAAAGGTGCATGCATATATTGCACCTTCATTTTAAAAGGAAGGCACATTTGTGTATTACGCCCTCAATTTAAACAGAAGGCGCAATATAAGTAAAGGTGCAAACAAGCTTTGTGCACCTTCGCCACTCTTATATATATCCCAATTTCTGTAACCATCACTCATTTTGTTCTCCTTCACTTTTTGAAATCTCTCTCACTCTCTAATTTTCACTCTCCGACCGATAGTGCATCCTTAAACGTACATTCATAACCCAATTTTCCCTATGGATTGGTAAATAAAACTAGTCCCCTTCTTTTTTCTGTATTTGTTTTTATAATATGCAAATTTTATTGTTAAAATCTAAGATCGCACATTCATACCCAATCTATCATTAATGGGGTTTCCAAGCTTGTTTAAGCTTAGTTGAATATGAATTGGACCTCCTCATCCCCATTCCAACACCAAGCACTCATCAATCACCTCTCAAATTTGTCCAAACACACATACTCGACACTTTCTCTCTCTAAGGGTTCGACCAAAGTCCTCTCTTCCTCTTTCTAAATTTCTCCATTTTTTTATCACAATGAGAAAGCCATTCAAGATTGGGGGACTCAAAATCACCCTTAGTCGTAGCCTTAAATGCCCCCTAAACACCACATCCATCATCACTAACCTAAACCCTAGGAGCACCTCAATCCACCTTTGAAACCACCATCTCTACCCTTTCTAACCTCAACTGACTACAATACTCTCTTCACCACACCAAAAACACCCTAACCCAATCATCACTTTTTCCGCAACTAGTTAGGACACGACTACTGAACCACCATCACCAATCGCTTCACGTTGAACCATCTTAAACAACCACCAAATGTTGTGACACTACATGAAAATGCCTTTACCTATTCAAAATCTATGCTAGAATCACCTCTTGCAACACCACGTAGCCATTGCCATGCTCCTAAGTGCATAACCCAGATTCAAGCGAATGGACCCAAAGCTTTGACCCATTTGCACACTGTCCAAGCTTGACCCTTTTCTTCCTTTTTTTTTTTTTTCTTTAGCTTGTATTTTACTTTGTTTTTTTATTGTTGTATCTTATGGTAATTAAAAAAAAAAGAAAGAAAAAAAGAAGGAAAAAAGAAAAAGAAAAGAAAATATTTATTTTATTTCTTGAGTACTTTTCGATGAATTTTTTTTTTAAAAAGAGATAAAATATAATGAAAAATAAAAATAAAAAATCAGTGTTTTATCACTTAGAAAAATATTTTTTTAGAAAAAAAGTCCAATTAATAAGACCCTTTCCAAAAGTAATATTTCCTTAGATTTTTTCAAATCAATAAATACTTGATCAATTAAGACTTTTTAGAAATTTGCTTAAATAAACTCAAATTGAAACGTAAATTGAATGAATTTTTCAAAATTAAAATGAATCCAACACATTAAAGTTTTATTAAATAAACTACAAAAAGTTTGATTCCTATTAGAGGGTACATAGACATTTATGTGGTGACTTAAAATAGGGAAATCATTTTATTTTCCCTTTTGTAGATTTTTTTATTTTTTTATTTTTTTGTGAAGATTGGATTAGTTTTTTATGAATTTATAATTGCTAGAAAGGTATATTGAAAAGTAAATAAAATTTTGGAAAGTTCAAAATAGTACCTATTAGGGTTTAATAGGTTAGCCTTCGGACTCAAATATATAGTTCCAAAAACCAATTTAAAAATTTGTTTTATTGAAAGACCGATTGTTGAGTTATAACTAATCTACCCAATTAGTTATAACTTAACTTTTTTTCTCAATTTCAGTTAATTTTTAAAAGAAAAAGTAATTTTTCTTAACTTTTAATTGAGGGTTAGTATTAAACTCATACTAATCATGTTAAGGAAAACAATAAAACTAAAAAAAAAAAAAAATTAGACTCGACAACTTGGCAACTCCACTATGGACATCAAGAGAGTTAGGCACATAAAAAATTTCCAAAATTAAATTTGTTTTTCAAAATACTCATGTTATTTATTTATTTGATTTGTTTCATGTATATATATGTTGTTTACTATATTCACTTGTTGCAAGCATCATACTTGGGATTTTAAGGGGAATGATTACATCAAGGATGTAGGGTAAATACGTTCAAACCCAAGCCATCTTACGACCCTAAGAGAGGGGCCATTGCGTAAGCTTCGGATGTTGTGGGGTAACTACCTTCTGAGGTCGATTATGCTATCTCACTTAACCTTTAATGTCATCAATGAACTGCTTTCCTAAAAGCGTATAAGATCATAGAAATTAAGGACCTTTAAAACCTACCTTGGTTACATTTGTGACCCCCTTTTCCCAAAATTGGTAAATTGATGCGATGTGGCAAAACCAAAAAAGATTAACTATGAAGTTTCCTAATCTTTTCCTTGTAAATTTTTCTTTTCTTTAGAATATTGATGCAATTCCCATGTAAATAGGATAGTTTTGATGTAATTTTCTTTCCATCTTTTCTTGTAGAAAATGGTTATGTCCTCTCTTACACTGGCCTTCTTAAAAAAAGTCCATTTTTACGATCCTCTAGAGCCTAAGGGAATACTTGAAAGATGGTTTCGATTTTTCAATTCAGACCAATAGAAAGTTATTGAAGAAAGATTAAGCCCATCATCTTACTGCTTAAAGTTCAAACTAATATCACTATGCTATAGGGTTTAATTTACTTCTAGGAACCTCATAGTCAATCTTTTTGTTTTAGCCCATGTCAACTGGACCCAACTATTGAAGAATACTCTTATCTATGAGGAGTTACCTTTGTCGGGAATAGAGGGTATGTTTTAGATATCACAACTAGCCCTGTAAAGATTTTCAGTAGACTCTTAGGCCTTCGTAAATTTGAAGTATGTAAAATATGGGTAAATCCCCATAGGAGAATAATTAGGATGGATGATCTCTTGACTTGGTTTGCGACCCCATCTAATTACAATCAGAAACTCTTTTGTAGTAGCTTCGAAGATTAGCAGCAACTTCGAATCAATGCTTATAACTAGGCAACATTAGGGATTGTTTTCTTTCCTAATGGGGTATTTCACATACATCACAAGATTGCAAAGCCAGTGACCCGATTTTTTGAAGGAAAGTCTTACATTCCTATGTTACTAGCTGTATAAGTCAAATAGCTCAACTGTCTCCAAGAAGAGAAAAATGGAGAATTAAAGACCAATATGGCCTTACTTATGGTTTGGTTTATCAGCCATGCTTGGAGCTATAAACTTGACTTCCTTCATGAGAAAGGCATTTAGAAGATGAATCCCATTGATACGTTTACTGTTGTCATTGAACTCCCTAAAGATGTTACTATTTATCATTGGGTCAAAGCTTTTCAAAATTTCTCCACTAAAGATATCTCCTAGGTTACCAAATGGATCAAGGCAACTATGCTAAAGAAAAGAAAGAAGATAGAAAAGGAGTTAGGACATTATAAGAAAAAGAGGATCTAGACTTTAAGGATTATTTGTAATAATTTTTTGAATAATGTAATTGAAACTTCAAAGATGTAATAAAAATCATTTTCTTGGCACATCATAGTCAATTTTCCAACTCCCCTCTCTACATTCGCATGTCCTTGTATTGCAAATATTCACTGTTGGCTTATATAATTCTATGAAGTTAGATAAAAGAAAAGGTAGGGGGTGGGGTGGTATAAGTGGGAAATTTTCTGAGTTGGCTCATATCCTTAGGCTTCTAATTGTCAATATTTGATTTTTCCCTTTTCTTAGTGCCTTCCATTCTAACTTTTTCCAATCTTTTGTCAATTACATTTATTATAGGTCACCTTTTAAATACTTACAATTTATCAATGATTGATTGTAAGTATTTAGGCTCCTATTCCATTAGAAATGTTTTTCTACTCCTTGTAAACTATATAGATAAGCCTTATCCTTTAAATAAGTCTTTTTCTCTCTCAAAAGAAGAGTGGTTTGTCATAAAAAAAAAAAAAAATCGAGGAGTTGCTAAGAGGTGAGGATTCTTATTAGTAATGGCCAACAATGGAAATAATGACAAACTTATTGTTAAGGACCGACCCAAATCTTTTTTTTTTTAAATAAATCTAACAGTCCTTGAACTACTGGGTTGGGTGGTTTTGCCCAAGCAAACTATCTAGCCCCTAAAAACTTGACGGTTTGCTCAAGCGAATCAACCTGGCCACTAACGGATTGGGTCGATTTATGGTTCGAAACCGACTCTTACCTAGGTCTATACACATATATTGTCTTTTGAAATGGATTCATCATCTTAGCTAAACGTCAATTATTTAGTTGTCTAGTTTGAAATTTTGATGGTTAATATATACCTAATCAGTTGATTAATTGACTTTAATAAATTATTTCAACGTCGATATTTTTTATTTATGTAAATGTGCCTTTTAAAAAATTTAATAAATATCTCAAAATTTTTAATCTTTATCAAATAGTGTCACTTTATATTGTATCTGAAGTACAGTAGTTAGGTTTCACTATAGAAAAGAAGAAAATTATTATTGTAAAAGGAATCCACAGCCGCACAAAAGAAGAGAGGATAGGAATACTGACCCATTGATCATGTGAAGGAAACAAAAACAGAAGGTGCCATTCAATCCTTGTGCATTGCGAATCTTCTTGGCATATTCATGCCAGGATTATACCATGGCCCATCTTTATTTTTCTACGGAATAAGTATTATTCAATTTACTGTTGATTTATATTTTTTTAAATCTAAATTATTCAATAAACTATAAATTTAATAGATCAAATTTTAAAATATAAAAGTGAATGATAAAATAAACAATGAAATAGATCCTATCAAAATAGTAGAGATAATGAAACAAGGTATTTTTAAGGTATTTACAATGTGCAGCAATATAAAGATGTGATCTTTTGGGATTTTATGGACAATATAACAAAAAAAAAAGGTATTTTTAAGTTTTTTTGGATACAATAAAACAAGGAAATAAAAAGAACCGTTGCTTAAAATAAAAGGCAACAATTATATTCCTTTATGCAACAAAAAAATATTGTTGCTTGATTAAATTTGAGAACATAGTTTTGATACAAGTGCAACGAATTTTTCTTTTACTACCATCAACAAAATTCTAATATTAAAGTAACATGTTGCTTAAACAAATGCAAACATCACTAAAATAAGCAATGGCTTATCAGAGTACTTAAAAAATCAAATAAACTATTTTATAAATTGAAAATAACCATCTTTTTCGCAACAGCTTATGATAATTTCATGAGGAAAAGGTAATTATTTATGCATCAAATTGTTTGTTACAATTGCAACGAGATATTTAAATTTGATATATTATTAGCGCTTGGACCCATTCAAATTTCATTTACGGTGTCTCAGCATCTATCATATAATAAGTTTTGAAAAACCTAACTATATAAAATGGCAATAAAATAATATAATCAATATAATATATTGATGAAAACATCAAATGCGAAAGTGAATTTACAATCACATAAACAAAATGAGTACATTTATACAAATATTTGAGGGGGAAAATATCTAGAAAAGTCATTTTTAATTTAAACTTAATAAAATGTAAATCTAAGCTGCTTCAAGACATCAACAGCCATTATATTCAAATAAGCTCCTCATGAGAGACCTGGACTTTTTATGCTTTTCGGAAGTCCTGTATATAAATTATCATAACCATAATTAGCGCCCATAAATCAATAGTAAAATGCAAAGTTGTATGTCTAGTTGTATAGCTGATCTACGTAGGGAAAGCTGATACAGTTAACACTTACTTTCACTTTCTTTCTTCTTTTTTTTTTTCTTCCGAATGGCATAATGAAAATATATATACATAAGCTACACTCTGAAGGCAAACAAACATGAACAAATTGTAAGGGCATCTTAAAAAATAGCCAAGACTACTGGGCAAAAAAGAAGAGAGTACTTTCCTCTAATACTCGATAATTCAAACAAGTACCCACAAATAAATTTCATCCAATATAGAGAGACAATTACGGTTAATGGGGTTTGATAAAATTCCATAAAGAGCTCTTAAGCATTTCAGAAACATTTCTTTTTTTTTTTTTGACAAATCTGTGTATCGGAGACTTTCACTACATAAAAGCACCCAAACAATCTATCAGAAACTATAAGAACTAAGCTAAAACCCAAAACTAACCATTACCTTTCCTCACAAGTAAGAACAATTCACTAAATCAATTATTAAATACATCTTCGTAACATCATATTTGCTCTAAAATTTCTTGCTTTAGCATGAAATTTATAAATGCAGGTCTCACTAGTATAAAACATTTAAAATTAATCTTATGGAGAATAAGTTTGAAAGTCATGCAAAATACAAACTTGAGAGGCGTTCGGTGGCAACTTTGTTTAGAATACCTTGATGGAGAACATTTCCATATCACAGCTCCCTTGCAGAGAACTCACAAGTCTTGCAGAACTTAAAGTAACCTGCACCTATTTTTACTTGATTAGTTATGTATTCTATCAATTCAATAGCCTTGGTAAAATGCTTTCAAATTCATTTCAAATCATAAAATAGGTTAGTTTAACATGAATTTCCCATCCTATATATAACAGATTAACTGGGCAATGAAAACATCAAGCGTAAAAATTTTGGATCTATATTTTGTATTACGACTGCAATATGGATGATAAAAAGTAATATACCTCACATCACCCTCCTTTTTGGTCCTGAATGTCCTCAATTAAAACTCTTCTTTGATGTTAACCTCGTTAAAAAGCTATAAGTAAAATGAATATATCTTAAATGATTCCCAATCCACTATACAGTTCACCAGGATACAAGTAATCACTAGATCCTCATCTAGCTAGTACCTTGGCCTTTAGCCTTTTCCTAGTCTAAAGAGAAACCAATTGAATGCATGAAACCTCCAAATGGATGTTATACATATCTGCATAGGGTAAACATAGGCCATAGATTTGCTTCAAATGATCCGTACTTTTTCAAAGCATAAAAGATGATGAGTAATATCATAATATGATAGTTGCCTTTAGAGATGGGTTTAATTAGATCCAAGTGGCCGCTTGGTTTCTCATATTAAGTCTAACCTAGAGAAAAGAAGCAATATTAGTTAACAATAGAACTCCTTGATATACAATATAGTGCATTCAATCTTAGAACGGTGTTAGCTTCACAAGTACGTTGAAATGCCCAAATTGCTCCATATGTACTTCTACGTGTTTCTAAATATTTGTCATGTTTCTACATTAAAACATGCTGACTAACTAAATAAAACGCAAGAAGAATATTAATTTTGACAATGTAAATAAAATGGTAAAAGTGAGAAAAGCTTCCTTTAAATTCAAGTTTCAAGACACTTCCCAATGCTTGATATTTCCTCTTTATTCTCCTTAGTGACCCTCTAAAAATCAAGTCAAAGTAAAAACCAATGTTTAGACATTAGTTGCCACTTCTGAACAAACAAGTGAAAATCTTCCATATGAGATCCACAAATATAATTACTTGTGAAAGATCACCAAATCAAAGTGGATACGCATTGTGATCATAAATTTCGTTCTTGTGTTTTTCCTATAGATATGACCTCCATTCTTTTTAAACATAGTCAACGTAGCTTCCTTCTGTCGTCTAAAGATGATTCTTCCAGCACATACATTAGATACAACATCCTTTATGAACAAATATCATAAAGTATTCATCCCTAAAGAATAGCCTATAAAGTTCTTCGGTGAACTCGTCTGATTAGATGTTTCAACATAGGCGTAGGACCATTCACCATGGTGGATGGCTTCGTTCAAGTTAGAGGCGGCTCCTCTATTGCTTGATTTTGAACCCCAGTCATGATTCATGACACAAAAATGCCCCATTAATGTTTTCTTTACCAAAATCTTTTATTAATTAACAATCCCGTTGATTATCGATAAAAACCAAAACTTTCTATGACAAACCCGGAGTTGATTATCAGACTTGCTAAAATTGTACCTACCAAATCTCAAGCTTTGTGATTTTGGGTTGGAAAAGAAACCTACATGCCCGGTGCAAGATGCTATACGAGACGTGCGCCCAATTTTCGAATGCATTTTGCTGCTAGGAATTGGCGGCAAAGAGATAGGTTTAGGTATTTCATTTTCTATTTTAATCTTTTTCTAAGATCTGGCTTTTCCATAAACTATAAAAAAATTTTACACTATTAAATACTCTAGTGATAGATTTCATAATATATAGTATTTTAGTTCTCCATATAAAAATTGCGTATTATTCATATCTTATTAAGACATTGCCACATTGTGGTTTTTTATTATATTACACATAATTCTTACTAACATATTTAATTTTATAAAATTGCTAAATTAATCATTCTTGTTGATACTTGATTCTCACTAGAACCAAGACCTAATAAGTGAAGCCCATCACAAGACACACTTAGTGGGCACTCGACTAAGCAGCGGCTTTACACAGTACGTTGCAACTCTGTCATGAGTCTACGAGCTCATGCTAATGAAGAATGCATATTATGGGTAAGCCAATTCCTCATATCACAATGTGCCTAGCAAGCCAAATAACAAATGCCCAAACAGATTAGTCCTTAACTAACGAGTTGACATTAACCGTCTAGGGTAAGCTCAAGGCTCATCTCCTTCCATCGAGTATCGACTAACCCCTCAATGAGCGCCTTAGCCTTGATTTTGTCTTCAGTGGCTATAACCCACTACAATTCATTAATGGGCGTCTAACATTTGTAATATGATTAGCATGCCAATTACCTCTGCCCCTACCAAATTACTGAACTACAGATTTGGTGGCTCAGTTGGCCATGATGTATTGCTTATAGTGAAGCTTTATCACCGATTGTAAAGCGCTTTGTTTGCCGACAACCAGTACAAATGAACCCCTGATTGCTACATATCCAAGCAAGTCACATAAAAAGCGCCAGACGCTAATGAGTAAGACAATCGAATCTAGCCTTTCTAGATCCTTCTCTCCTTCTTTCTTACTTTCACAATTCTTCCTTGCCTAAGAGAAGAGAAGTTGCAGGCATACACACGCCATTAAGTGAGCATAGTCTACTGGGCCTCCAGTGTTCACCTTCCTCTTTTTTTGTCCTCCTTACTAACTTGAGCATTAGAAGGCCCTCGTAACCTCACTCACAGGGAGCTTTTTGCAAGCATTAAGCAATAGGAGGCGAAGCCCAGTCTAATCCGAATCTACATATATTTGTTGATCTTCACTCAATCAACATTTTGGCATCCATTGTTTCAGGCCACTACAACAACAATGATAAAAAGGAAAAACGATAACCTACAAGCTTTCCATGAAGAAGACGGCAATACCTCCTAACAAGGTAGAGGCAATCAACCCTTTTCACCTTAAAATGAGACATTGAAGTTCAAGAGCTCAAGTTACTCATCCAGCAAATATTGGAAGAAAACAAAAAATACCATAAATCTACTACAACTTCGTACGAAGGTGTAACACTGCTCAAGAATGCATCTAAAAACTGTCCAAACAAGGAAGTGACAGTCGAGTCCTCCTCACAGCCGAACGACAATGACGAATAGCACAATGCATGCTTAATACGATCATGCGAGCACATTTAGCAAAATCACCAACCATATAATGACCTACGTCAGCAGCTCAACCACAACTGTAGTAAAACATAAGCGGAGGGCAAACATACCCTAAGTAAATCAACCAATAGCCTATCACCAAGGCCCTAACCAAAATATTGTAAAAACATGAACATGGACGAGCTTAATGAGCACATCCATCGTGCTTCTAGTGTATGTAATCAAGTCAAATCGTCTACATGAACGTTATACTCTACACTGATTAAGATCCCTTTCATCTCCTCAATCCTTGAGGAAATGGTCTCTACTAGCGCGAAGCTACTACATCTCAATACCTATGATGGTACTACTAATCTAAACAACCACCTTGTCTACTTTTGGACAATGATAAGCCTCCATAACTTCTCAGATGCTATCGTGTGCAACTAATATACTAGTAAAAACCACCTTGCTCTAGTTTAATACCTTCCTCGAAGCATTAATCACTTCATTTGACGACCTAGGAAGCAAGTTCCAACGATACTTCCTCAGTTCCTGAATCCTACAATGAGATTCCTCCATCCTCTATAACGTTAAATAGCACCCCAATGAAAGCTTACAAGCATATCTAGAGAGTTTAAATTGAGCAAAGCTACAACTTTCCAAATTAGACATAAGGACAACCATACAAGCACTCCTAATAGGGATAGATCCAAATGGATGGCTATTCGATGCTGTGTCTTTGGATAAGCTTGAGTCCTTGGACAAACTTAAGAGAGTCGCTAAGAAATAAATAGCTCAAGAGGATGTTGTCAAAGCTCGATTCAAGGTAGAGAACAATACTCACATCTTAGCAAAAGATCGTTTGGGTCCCTATATCCTCCTACAAGAGAAAAGCATGACAAGTAAAGACACAAGTTCTAAGCATAGCTATCAAAATCGCAATTCAACGAGTTTACAATTTTAAAAAGCTCTTCCTAGTTAACTTGTATATAAATATCATTTTCTTATAGAAACTTACGTTTTTAACCGATTTTACATGTCAAACTTGGTAGAAACTTACATTTTTAACCGAGTTTACTGATTTTATATATACGTTGATTAGGCCACAAATAAAAAAATATATAATTAGGTTTTTACTATCCTGTTAACTATTAAAGCTTTGAATCATCTTCCTTATCTTATTCCAATTTTTTAGTTCTCTTTCTCTCCCTTCTAGTCCTTGTTTGATATTCATGACATTCATTCAAGTTCTAACTCTAATGGAAAAGTTTATAAAAAAAAAATCCATATATTTAAGTTTATACCATTAGTAACTAAAAATGAGTTGAATTATTTAATTTTCTTTAATTCATTACCTTTTTCAAAGAAAGTAATGGGAAAAAAAAAGTTTTGACTCTACTTATTGTTCTTTTGTGAATGTTAGATTGTGGATCAAGTATTTTTTTTTATCGTAAAAGAACTTAGTTTCTTTATTTCATTATTTCTATAATATATTTCAATTTTTAAATAACTACCATAAGCATATTTATAGTTTTTTGAAAGCTATTTTCATAAGTCATAGAAACTTACGTTTCTACATTTCAATTTTACGTTCCGACTCTATGAATCATTTGGCAATTTTAGGCAAAATTGTCAGTGGTTCGAAAACTATACCTCGTACACAACCTTAACTCGACTACTTGGTGAAATCATGTATGAGGTCTAAGAGCAACTTCCACAACCCTTAGGCATCAACAAGACACCGAAGTGGTGAACTTGGGTAAATACTACAACTACCACAAAGCACATGATCAGAACACTGATGAGTATCACCATCTCAAGAATGCAATCGAAGACCTTATTCGCAAAGGCCACATTGATCACATGGTTGTAGATGAGAAAAACCAAATCTAGCAGCCCACCAAACACCGTTAGGTGGATAATGTTACACCCCAAAGCTGCAAAGTTGCAACAATCCCACCGTATGAACCATCCTTTGATAATAACTAACCCCTCAGTTTATATCATAGATACGATTTATATAAGGCGTTCATGACTCCTCCCTTTAAAGTAAAATAGCTCATTCATAAATATAGGCAAGATTTATAAATAACTAGGAACTTTAAGTCATATTTACATAAAGCTGTTAATAACAAAACTCTAGAAGATTCGATTACATTAACCTGCTTGATTCCCACTCTTTCATAGCTTAGTACTTCAAAAAGATGCTGACCCCAGGATGGTTATAGTGTAGCATATCAGTTAGTGCCTGTAAGAAAATCTATAAAGATATGAGAAACCAACAAATTAATAAATTAGGATGGAGACCTAAAAAAGTATAACAAGCACAAACAAGGTTTTCAAACAATTAAGTATATGTAGTACAACAAGCAAATGCCATCACATAGCATGATCCGGTCTATTGTAAAATCAGAGTAATTTCACCCACTCTAATCTAGGTTGAGGAGTTTTCATGTTTATGCGACAGCTCATAACTAAATCCAAATTTATGTAATAGAGACACCGTTTCTCCCATGACTATCCTTTGCAATATTGCCCTTAGCCTTATCACGACATTTACTCCTATCACTTAGTTTGGTTAAGAATAAAGAAAAGACCATTATGCTATCTAGCACTATCATGTTTGAAGGTATCGGTATTTGACTAGAGAATCTTAACAGTCCCCTAATGGGTTGTAATGCATAACTAATTAAGACATTTAGGTCATTTATAATTAAGTTCAGTTTAGGATAACCAAACAATTTCACTCCACTCAATTTACAACACATCACCAATACACAACACTATTCAGCTAGTAATCAAACATACGCAAGTACATGCACGTATAGCTATTTACAAGCATAATTATATACAACCCTAAGCCTTCGAGTACTTTAATATAGTACTCTAAAATATAATGAAGTATTAAACCTAAACTACCTAAAGTCCTTAGTTAGCTCACTTGATTTATTATAGGTTACACGTTTCCGTGTATCCTATAATATAAATACTCTTTTAGTATTTATGTCCTTATAAGATATAGAAACTTTAGGTTATGATTTGACTCAATTTTTCTTATATATATATATTATTTATTTCTAATCTATTCTAGGCTTATTATGGAATCGGTTTTTGAATCCGGTTCTAATTTAGGTTTTAATTCAATTTTGACAATGGGTGTTATATGTAAATAATAAGGTCTTGTTTTGAACCATAATGTGAAATTAATTACATTATACTTGGGTATCCTAAATATCATTTTTAGCACCCAATTAGTATTCTATTTTGCACAGTACACCCCAATCTTTATTTAACTACTAAATTTACTACCGATGTAAAAGAATTTTACATTTTTCATAAAATTACCCTAATTTAAGTTTTCTATTAGATTTAGTATATATTACAATTATTATTATATTATAAATTTTAACCTAATATTTTCTATTTATTATATTTCCAATTTCACATATTATTAATTTACATATATTTACTACATAATACACTGAATAATTACATTTGACACCCTAAATACGACAAGTATCGTACTACATCAAATATTAACATTCTTAAACACCTAATTACATACTAAATCAATAATTATCCATTTAATTACCTAGTTAGCCAAAAATCATCTATTTCATACATCATTTTAAGGCTTAATAATCATCTAAAAATTTCAAAACTTAAATTCTAAAATATCTCTTCATAGTACTATTCTACATTCTTTAAATAATCTATACATAAATTTTGAGCTTAAAACTACACCTCTAAGGTCATTTATTTTTAAATCAAACAAAAATTAAGTTTGTAGGATTTCTTAAGCACAAGATATTTTCAAGCATAAATTCGTCAAAATAAATTTTTTTCCCTAAATATGCATACATAAAAACTTAAGAATATCAAATTTCATAATTTTTTAAGTATATTTAATATTTTTACAAAATTAACAAAATTGTGTTGAAATCGGACTTACTTATCCTATTAGCTTCCAACCACTAGTGGCGGCTTCAAAGGTGTCGGCAACCTTGGGCGAGTGACAAGGGTAGGGTGTGGTGGTAGTGGCTATTCATTTCTAGTTTGTTGTTAGTCATAGGTTTGCTTTTTAAGTCTTAAATGCACACAATTTTTCCTATTTTCTTTGAAAAAAAAAACCCTAACTCTCACTTTTTGATTTCTCTCAAATTTTTTTAGACTCAAAACATATCAAAATGAGTTCCAAATAGGTTTAGGGTATTTATAGAGTAGCTTGGTAATTTTTATTTCAATTTTTAGTTGACAAATAACCTTATCCTCTTCCAATTTTGCTTTCTATTTGCCTTATTCTAATTGGTTAATTTTTCTTTCTAGCCCCAACATGCCACGACCAGATTCTAGACAAATCCTTGATATTTCTTATTTTTCCTTGATTTTTTAAAATTTTTCTTTAATTATTTACCATCATTTTAGTATATTTTGGACATTTTAAGTGATTTTAAGTATTTTTATCTACACGTAAATACATATGGAGTACAAGTAAATACTCTTAAATATTATTTTACAATTTTTAGTATGCATATAATTTAACTCTAGTGATTTGTTAGTTATGGGAACTTATTTTCATGCATTTTTAATAAATAATGTATAATATGCTTATAATTTGATATTTTAATATTATAATATTTTATTACTTATTTTCCTAAGCATGGGGTACACATTGGCTGAAGTAAGAAGCTAAAGAGTAACATAGCAATAACCTTTACCTACGAAGACAACCAAGGTGTCAATCTACCTAATAATGATGCACTTGTCATAAGTGTTGAAATTGGATAATTCGAAGTCCTAACAATGTTTGTCGATAATAGGAGTTTGGCAAACATATTGTTCTATAGTACCTTCAAGCAAATGAAAAAATAGCTCCATGAGCACCTTCAGCCATATAAAGATGGCCTCACCAAGTTCAGAGGTAGTAAGCTAGTGCCAGCAAAGGAGATCATCACCTTGCCTATTTGACTAGGTGATGGTGAATACGTCACTACCCATTGTATAGTCTTTGTTGTTGTCAAAATTTGGTCGCCATATAGTGTCGTTCTTAGTAGACTAAGCATAAAAAAAATTTGACGTTGTCATTACCCAAAAATGCCCTAAGGTGAAGTTCGTGACCCCGACTAGAGTTAACAAGGCTAGAGGTGATCAGGCCCTATCTAGGATGCTCTACTTAAAAGAACAGTCTAGAAACAATGTCATGAACATCGAGTTTCCCATCTTATGTCTATTCTAATCCCTAAGTTTTTCCTAATTTAGTCCTTACACTAACAACACGGGCATCGTCATAAGACTTCAATCTACATCGAACCCCCTATCTTGGGTCAATTTTCATCCCCAAGCTTTGCTCAAGTTATTCCTTATGCTAACAACGTAGGCATCATCATAAGACTTTAATCTACATTAAGCCCCCAATCTTAGGTTGATCTTCATGCTCAAGCTTTGCCCAAGTCAATCTTTACACTAACGATGCAAGCATCATCATAAGGCTTTGATCTACATCGAGCCCTCAATCTTGGGTCAATCTTCATCCCCAAGCTTTGCCCAGGTTAGTCCTTACACTAACAACGCAAGCATCGTCATAAGGCTTTAATATACATCGAGCCCCCCTATCTTAGGTGATTTTCATCCATAAGCTTTGCTTAAGTCAGTCTTTACATTAATGATACTGGCATTGTCATAAGGCTTCAATCTGTATTAAGCCCCTCCATCTTGAATTGATTTTCATCCCTAAGCTTTGCCTTAGTTAGTCCTTACACAAACAATGTGGGCACTGTCACAGGGCTTTGATCTACATTGAGCCCTTAATCTTAGGTCGATTTTCATTCCCAAGCATTGCCCAAGTCAGTCCTTATACTGATGACACAAGCACCTTTCTTGGTATCAATTCACGTCAATCCCCAATATTGGGTTGATATATCCCCAAGCTTTGCCTAAGTTAGTTCTTACACTTACGGTACGGGTACTTTGCCTGGGTATTGATCTACCTAATGCCCCATATACGGGTTGATCTCTCATCCTCAATCATTTATCTATGTAAGAATGTTATCACAACAATTATCGGATACAACTTGAAGTGAAATTGAACAATGGAAGTAAGGGAAAAGCAAGTCAATCATTGTGAACTAAGTTCCGTCGAGTAAAGCTCATCATAAAACACACCTAGTGGGCACTGTAAACCCTATACAATTAGTAGTCTAAATCCTAAATTGGATCCAAGTACTTTAGATAATGTTACAAGTTGATAAGGCTAAGTAAGATAAAAAATTTATTGAATTATAAATGTGAATATATTATAAGTAATAAAAACCTTAAAATTGGATCGAAACCTTAATCACGTATGAAAACCTTAAATCTTAAGTATGTGTAAATACCCGAAATTAAACTCGAATTTGATAAAAATCCTAAAACCATAACTTTAAGCTTCTAAAATGAATAAATTTACTTTAGTAGTAATAAAATCCTAGTCAAATATAATTATCAACTAATACGCATAATTGCGTAAAATAGTTAACAAACGCATGAAGATAATTTCTAAATATTATAAACATAACGGGTAATAATTTAATTAATAAATTTTATAAAATTTCAATATTATTTTATGATTTCTAGATTTATAATTTTTATATTTAGAAAATCTAATATTTTTATTTTTATTTTTATTTTTCCTTTTTCTTTCCCTATTTTTTCCTCTTACCATGTTCCGCTTCGAGAATGTTTTAGTGGACACATGTAAGTAAATTGTTTTTAACATGTGTTAATAATGAGAGAAAAGTAAAAGCTTAGATAAGACCATGTCTTATCAAATTTATTACCATATCTTACCTTTTTTTTTTTTTTCCTTTTTCCTCTTGTTTTTACTCACATCAATTGTTTCTCTATTCTTTGTCTAATACGTCTGGAAACCAAGAAGCAAATATACCTATATTTTACCCACATAAAAGCACAAACACTACTCTTCTTCATTTCTTCTCCAACCATAAAGCATCTAATTTTTTTTTCCTTTTTAATTCCTTCTATTTTCAAGAGTCAACAAACAAATCAAGAAGAAGAAGAAGAAGAAGAAGAAGGAACTTTGCCATCTTCATTTCTCAAATTACTAAGGATAAGTAGTATGTTTATTATATGTTTATTTTTTATTAATTATTTTCATGTATTCTAGTACATACATATATTTAGTAAAATTTTTATGTAATATAAGGTTATGTACTAAAGATATGTGTAGAAAGTAGTATTTCTTTATGTATAAATGTGTACTTGTGTGTATTTATATGTTATAATTAAGTTTACAAATAGTTAGTAAACCGACTTTGTGTAGGTATAAATATATATACATGTATAATTTATGTATCTTTATGTTTGTATAATTTTCATTTCATATGTATATATACAACATGCCCCCAAAAATGTATATATGTCTATATGTACATATAAAGTATCAAATACTAATATAGTATAGTATATGTAAAATAGAGTATTTATTTGGTGTATATATGTATGTATGTACGTATGTATATAATAGTATTTTACTATGTATTTTCAAAATATAGATGCATATAAATATGGACATGGTAGTACATGCATATGTATTTGTGTATAATATTATGTATATTAAGTATTTTTAATATATATATGTAATTATGGCCATATATATATACATATGTATAAAATACAATTATGTATATATATACCAATACATGTAGCATATGTAGAGTATTTATAACTATACTATCATATTACATAGGTATACGTATACATATAAAATACGTATATTAATATATAGTATATATCTAAGTATACGGGTACACATAAATACTATAGGTATACTATATTATAATACTAAAATAAGGTAATATATATAAGTTTGTATGTATATATGCCATGAGTTTCAAAAAGAGAATAGAATAATTAATTGCAAAATTTAACAAAATGTAATAATAAAAATAATTATATATATTATGTAAAAATACGAATTAGGAATAATATTAAAATTGTATATATTTCGGAAGTTACATGTGGCATTTATCCATGTTGCTACATCAACATATAATTAATTTTAAATAAATTCGTAATTAAAAAATAAAATAATTAACTAATTGGAAAATTATTAAAATAGTAAAAATGAATTAAATATGTATTAACCCTTAAAAATAGCAAAAATTAAGTAAATTTTGATAAAATTGACTTAAAAGTAAGAAATTACAAAATATAAAGTTTAGGTATTTATTAAAGCATAAATACGCAAAGAAAAGCTTAAGTTATAAAATTTATAACATTTTTTATAGCATAATAGAAAATGTGGGTTATAACATCTAAAACAGACTATGTTATAAGAAAGCATATCTGAAAATGATAAAAATAGATTATAAGTTCATAAAAATCAGAACTAAATTGAAAAAGTTGTATACGATTAATGAAAAGGCTCGAGTTAAAGATTTCACATAAACAAATAGCGAATTTAGATAAATAGTACTCAATATAATAATAGTTTAGTTATTTAATTCAAAAACTTATTATTTTTTGTATTCCCTTAATGTCAGGTGATCACGAGATTGACACTGATCTGTCAGCAAATTACTACAATTCTTGACGTTGACTATGGCTAAATAATTATTCCTAATGATTCTATACATACTTGTATATGTAAATAGTGAATATTAAATATTACTAATAATTAAATGTTGTATGGGGTTGAGTTACGCATTTGTATAATACTACTTATCAATTGTGAAATTACTTTAAAATATAATAATGTATTGTTTTCTACATAACAAATTCAATAGGAATTGATCTGTTTGCAACTTTGTTTGATCACACAATAAATGGACTTAACATTATCCGACTTGAACTAACTCAATCGAAACATGCATAATCATACATTGCATAACTAATTCTAACCGTCATATCACATAAAGGTAACGAGAGGCCATACAGGGGTTAAATAATTCTAATTATAGTATTTTAGTACGATATACACATACAATATGACCTTACCTTAGCCTATGGGAATACTAGGCGTTAGAGGTGCCAATCGGTTGGCTAAGGTTGAGTCTAGAGGTGTTCGTTTAAGGATGAGTGTGGGGTGCGAGAACTCACTCACAATCATACTTATATTTGAGTTTTTACTAAAACTGAAAATAGATATACCATTATGTTTTTAGAATATGAAACATGAAGTTTCGTTGTTATATAAGTTTAAGTATGATATTCGGATTTGATTGGTGCTATATATACTCCAACCTTAACTTCGAAGGGCTTTAAATCTAAGTTGCATGCAATACCTAATTATCTACAAGTATTTGTTTCGCATTCCGATTATTCATGCAATCATATGTTTGAAATTAATTGTTGTATAACTAGTTTGTTGTATGGTTAAGGGAAGATCTCACTAGGCTATTTAGCTTACACCTTGATAGACTACTTGTATAGGAGGATCTCTTCGTGGTTCTGAGCCGTAGGATGCCCAAGGTTAATGAATCATCTATTAATCGATGTGAACGTGAGGTTAGAGTTAAGAGTGTACTTCTATTATTGTAGCTGAACTTTGAAAACTTATTGAATGACTCTATGTATTATTAGCTTCTTGAGAGACTTAATATCTGTATTGTACATATTTGATAGTTATAATTTGATATTTATGTGATTATAATTGTATTGTGATATTGCTTGTGCCTACATAACTCTTAGGTTGTTAGTTGTAGTAATAGCCTTGTATGTCACATAAAAAGTTGTTGGTTGAAAAGAAAATCAATCTATAGTCCTTTGTATGCTATACGATGCTTGCCACGACTAACTCCCTCGGGTTGTGCCAAACACTCAAGTAAGCAATGGTCTTATGTAGCACATTGTGACTCTCGTAAGTTTGTAAGCTTATGCCAATGAAAAATGCCAAACAAGGGTGAGCTAATTCCTCGCATTACAACATGCATAGCGAACCAAATAATGAATGCTCAAATAGATTAGTCCCCACCAATAAGCTTATGCTCGCCGGCCATCTAAGGTAAGCCCGAGACTCATCTCCTTCCATCAAGCATCGGTTGAACCCTTGATGACCACCTCGGCCTGACTTTTGTCCTTAGTGGCTATAGCCTACTGTAACTCATTAATGGGCATCTAACATCTATAGTACGGTCGGCACGCTAAATACCTTTGCCCGTACTAGTTCAATGAACTATAGATTTAGTGGCTCGGCTAACTACAGTATATCACCTACAGTGAATCTCTATCACCCATCGCAAAGCACTCTATTTTCTAGCAACAAGTATAAACAAACCCCCAACCTCTACATGTCTAGGTAAATCACATAAAGGCACCAAGCGCCAATATGTAAGACAATCAGATCTAGCCTTTTTGGATCCTTGTCTCTTCTCTCTTACTTTCACAATTCTTCATCTCTTGTAAGAGAAGAGAAGTTGTAGGCACACATACACCACCAGTTGAGCATAGTCCACTAGGTTTCCAATGCTCACCTTCCCCTTCTTTAGTCCCCCTTTCTAACTTAAGTATGGGAGAGTTCCTATAACCTCACCTATAGGGGCCTTTTTACATGTGTCGAAGAGTAAGAGACAAAGCCCAATCTAATCTAATCCGAACCTACATATATTCATTGTTCTTTAGTCAATCAATACTTCCCATTAAAAGAAACTAATTTAAGGATAGGGTCCTTAAGTAGTTGTGCACAAACCAAAATTTAATATTTATATAATTTCATAATTTGAAATTGGAAGAAGAAACATTTTTCTATAATAAGAAATTAAATATTTAACCCTCTATATGATTATTTTATTTTTTTTATGTGAAAAAATTACTCATCAGAAGGTCAAAATTTAGGAGTTAAGATTAAATAAAGAATGGAATTTTTTAGTGATTTATACAAGGAATGAATATTATGTAAGTGGTATAAATAGTGGATGGTATCATAAAATAGTACACATAGAGCATGATGATATATTCAAATAGATGATGAAAATTATAAGCCGAAGAGTTAATGTTAGGTGTATTTAACATACAACATTATGAAGATTTAATGATGTTATACTTACATGAATGTCCATTTAATAATTAAATCTTCTTTAAATTATTCCAATTTATGAATAAATTATTTGTCCAATTAATTCTTATTTTAAGATAAACAACGGCATAATTTTAGTATCCACTAAAATATCTACTCCAATAAAGTTGTTTCTATTAGTCATGCTATCATATGTAACCCTATGAGTTTGTATAAACAAAGGTAATGCCACATTTATTATATATATATATACAAATTAAATAAATTAATAAAATTAAAAATAAAAAAAATAACAAAAACACTTTAAGGTTGTTGTTAGTCACCCAAGGGCTAGTTTGCTAACAATAGCTGCATGTAACTAGTGATTCGTAACTCCCTTAATATGGTAAGTAATTATCCACTTCGATACTTAAATCAATAAAGAGTTTGGAGAGAAAATAAGAAAGGAGTTTAAAATTAAAGGTTTTAAGTTCCCCTTACATATAGGGTTACTTGATATTTTTAGAAGAGTTTGGTAAGATATTCTTGGAAAATGGATATCTTCTATAAGATGCACTTGCTTTATTCCAAAGATACCAAATTTTATGGAGAGGATCTTCAACTAGGGAGTACCTATTGTGTACTTTCTTAATTCAACAAAGCGATTCTCATCTTTCTTTTGATTTCATGGGGTGAGCCTATGCATCATAAGTTTAGTGGCCTAAGGTCTAAGATACAAAAGTAAGTAGGGAATTAAGCCAATGATTTCTTGTGAGATCGATTGAGCTCATAAGAGCTCGGTCTATGCATTGAGGAAGTCCACTTGAATCTAAAGGCCCATATTCAAATTAGCCTATCAACAATAGTTATTTTATCTTTTCTTTTAATAAAAACCTTTTTTAAGGCAACACTTAAATTTATAATTAGTTATAATAATTGAAATTACAATTGTTTGAATTGATGATAAGGACCAAGACCTAAATCAAAACCTAAAGCGACAAACTATTGAAGTTGTTGCGACTAAGAGGGATTAGGCTCTTTCAGTCTGTATCCGGACACCATACGAGATATAAGCCAGATGCCAAGAAAGCAAAAAAGTAGCCGGAATGCAAGACTCCCTTACATACGGATGCCAGGTGTCGAAAGCATTCAAATGCTATCTAATACCGATGAGCGGCATTACTAAATTATGCTTTTTGAGTTTTTGTTTATTAAGTTTAGTTTATTTACGAAAATACCATTAGTTAGCGTCTTATTGGTACTGTATTGAAGGTTTTATTTCCTCTATGTAAAAGATAGACAAGTTATTTTTCCGTATTGCTCTTTTCGTGGTTTTGTATAAGCTATGTTATCATTATGACTAAATCCTAGGAGATAATTTCTCTTGAATTCTCATTGTGTTATTAATGAATCAAATTGATTATACTGATTAGTATAATTATATTATACTGTAAGTCATAATATAAGTATACTTAATTTATTTTTATTTCCGTAAGTTTATCAAAATAAGATTTATCAGATTTGCTTATCATTGAATCGTGAATTAATAAGCCTCCATGCCATTTGGTTTGTTTGTTTTCTTATATATTACATAATCCCAAACTACAAAAAGATTCCTCTTTGTTTTCAGGTACATCACAAAAATCTAATAATATGTAATTTTTATTTGCTACACAACAATGATTGTGTTGGGATTCATCCCTTGGATCTAGGGTATATTAATTTGTTAATTTTTTAAAGCAACAACAACATTACTAGCATCACATACTTTGCTAATATAAGCAACAATTTTCCCGATGGATGCAAAAAATTTAATATATAAAGTAATAATTTACATAGACTGTTGCTTGTTTCCAAAAATTTATCGGCAACATTATATATTTGTTGCGTAAAGTTTATGATAGCAATAGTTTTTATGTTGTTGATAAAAAATGTTGCCTTTAAATAACTTTCTTGCAACATTAAAATATTTCATTGTAATTAAGCTTTATAGGCAACATGTCTTAAAAGTGTTGCAAAATTAGTGTTGCTTTAGACTCTCTTAGATGTATTATGGAATAGGGAAATATTACATTCTATTTTAGTAAACTAGAGAATAGAAATCAATAAACGATAAATAGACGACAAGAGTCATGGAAGTAATTTTATTATCACTGATAAGAGTAAATTACTCTACACTTTCGAGATATAATTTAGTATAAATTGACCATAATTGTATTTATTTGTTAAGTTCTTACTACTTAATTGTGTAATATATTATTTTTAGATGATTCAAGAGTAAAAGAGATGACATTCTACAAGAATAAGGAAATTTAGGGCAATTATGGCCATGATAAAAGAATAAGGTTAAAGGGAAATAAATCATGGGCATGATAATGGAAGATTTAGTATCTAGCATTGGTTATGCTCTCTATCACGGGCGTGACTAGGTGAAGTATTGCAATCTCCCTATTAATCACGACCGTGATCGTATATTAAGAGGATTATCATTCCCTTGATCACAAGCATAAGATAATAAATATGTTTGATGAAGAGTTTATGTCCATGATCATGACTATGATAGGTAAAGAATATGCTTTTTCAAGACAATCATGCCCTAAGTCACAAGCATGATGAGAGTAGACACAATGATTCTTTTTAAACTACTTTATATGAATCAGTATATGGAATGGGTCTTAACACCAAGTAGTATCTTGAATTGGTGTATTTCAAATCTTTTGACAATAAGAATATAAATACGTTACAATTTTCTGACAAATAGAGACATCATATTAGAGAAGATAGATCATACATCATTCAACACATCACATTACCAACCCACAAGACATCCATTCATTGACCTTTGTACCCATTGCATATTTTTCATCTTTCTTCTATATGATTATTAAGTGTTACACCATGTATCTTTCCAAGAATTTCTTGAAAGAGGACGAGATTCATTGTTTGTGCATGATAAAGATTTCTACAGTAGAATTCAAAATGGGGTTGTATTCTTTTTCTTTTATGTTAATTTCCTTATTATTTTTGCATTTTGTTGATATGTCTTGTTTCTTATCATGTGTGAGTAGTATTTTAGGATTTGTTACATCAACCTAGCATGAGCAAGTGCATAAATTAGTGATTTCCTAATGTTTGTTATTCCTGATGAATTGAATTTAATTAATCTAAGAACGATGTAGTACATGATATTGACTTAGGCTAGATTTCAATAGAATATGTTGAGAGACGATTCTATTGAATAAATCCAATTCATTAGAATACCTTGCTCTTGATAGTAGAGATATTATTAGGAAAGTTGTAGCATTCTTAGGAAAATTAACAAATTATCATTAATGCGATTCGAGTTGGCTGTCAATTCAGAAGAGATTCTAATAGACATAATTAAGATTAGAAGTAATTGTAAGAGGAATGCTTATACACTAGTGATTCCTTATAGATAACAATCATTAAGATAAGGTAAATGGTGATATCATACTATGTGATGAAGCGAGCCTACATGTTAAGTATTGTATTACTAATTGTTTTGTAAGTCATTGTGTTGGATAAAATTTGTTTGTAGATTAGTGTAGTTTAGTTAGTAAATTAAACATTTTAATCATTAATCATTTGATAATTTTTGTTGCTAGATCATAGGAAAATTAACTAATACTAGTGCTTGTATCTATTCCCAGTGGAGACAAACTTATACTCATTCATCCTATAAAACGATAAGCTTGTTGAACCAAGTAAAAGATTGAATATAGATATATAAATTATAAAACTTAAAAGCTCTATTTAGAGTCGATCAATCACACAAAGAGAATTTGAGGGAAATCCATCTTATTGAATCTATTCATAAAATAGGTAAGGTTTTACAAATCCATACGAAAAAGAGCAATATTAGTAAATAGAACCACTCTATCTACTATAAAGAAGAATAAGACCCTATATACTATTACTATGAAACCCTAACTAATAGCAATATTCTAAATAAGACAAGCCTTAAATAAAATAAATAAATAAATATACATCTAGCGTGGAAAAGCATGTAGATGATGTATACATTCAAGATGTGACTATGCATATTTTTTGTTGCACATACACGACATATAGGTTTGTTACCTAGCAATTCACAACGTATGTATGTAAGGTAGGGTAGGATTGCTTTTACAAGAACATGACATATGTATGGGCTTCTTCACAAGGCACTGTATGTACTTCCTTACCTAGAGATACACATCTTCTATAAGCTAATGTCCTCATAAAAAAAATACAGTAAAGATAATCATTATTGTTTTCTTTACATTAGAAGCTCTTGTAAATTTGTTCTAATCTTATTTCAATCTCATTTTAAGCTTGTAAGCTAGTCTCAACCTTTGGACTTTACTCAATAAAACATATTAGTTGTTGAGGCTTGTAATGGGAAACTTTTAACATTTCCCTCACCTCGACCGCCAACACTCGATTTGATTATTTTCCTTATGAACATTCCAAATGATGAAAAATATTTAAGACATAGGTAAATCTCATGTACTAGATCAACTATATAATACATGAGATTTTGTCGTTAATTGACATATAATGCAACAGGTTTAGCAAGTTGAAACCATCAAATCAAGGCCTTAAGTTGTAGATGAGAGGAAATTAGAAAATTTTGTTATGTACCATTATTCAAGTTAAAAAGTAAACATAAAATAAGTTATGTACATCTAATCTGAAATTGAATTAACACAAATAAGATAGAGAAGTCAAAAGAAAATCATATAATATGTGCGAGTTAAGGTAAGTGTTGTGATATATACCAATAAACAATTTTATAGTTTAGTTAGTTGACTTGTATCTATTTAATCATTGTTGTTATTTACTCTTAGTTAGAATTTGTCATGTGTACTTCCTTTAGTTAGCACATGATATTTGTAAACTGTATATAAACACCAATGGTAGCAATAACAAACTTAGCTGTCACATTTCCACATATAGTCGTACCCTATTCCATCGTCAATCTCCATTGCAAAGCTACCCATCATTATGTATATAACCCAAAAAATCCATATTAATTATAAAATAAAATAAGAATGCATGTAAAATAAAAGGTGGGTAATATTAAAGGTTATAATATAAAGAAGGGGGCATAATGAGAATTTTAAGGATCTCAAGTTATAAGCCTTAACCTAGCCTTTAAAAGCTTCTTTTTGTTTGGCTTCAATTACGCATTGGCAAAAAAGAGAGGGCGGTATCCCCTAAACACTAGAGCAACCCTATATGTTTTCTTAAGTTAAGACAATGATTCTTTTTATTTCCTATGATTTCAATGATTTGATAAATGATTAATGTTGTTAGAATTGTAGATTTGTGGTGTGTTCTTGAGTTGCCGTTGGAGAGTAAGAGATTTGTTGTAGGAAAGAGAATCAAAAGGTAAGAGGAGTGTGTTGATTAGAAAAAAATGATTTCTTGTTGGATCTAATGGGATTAGTTATGTATGATTGACTTTTGGCGGTTGTGGTAATCATAAGAGACTATGGCTTAAAAGATCTCTTAAAAATTCAAGGTAAGCATGGACAAATTTATGTTTAATTGAATGGATTTATGTTATTTTTTTGTTTAATCACTAAAAAATTGAAGGAGATGAGATTCATGATGGTGGAGATTAAGTTCTTCATTTAGAATTGAGAGATTGAGGGTTATAAAAGGAGAAAAATAAAGCTTTTTAGTGTTCTAGAGGAACACAGTCAGACAACATGACCTTGGTGGCTAACCATAAACCCCTTTAAGTGATGAAATTTGAAGTTGTTGAGTTTAAAAGAGAAATAATTCAGGATGAGAGGAATACGGTCTAAGATCATGGCTATTTTCCTTGACTATAGTCTTAGAATGATCTACAATGAGGACTATGACCCAAGATCGTGGGCGTGTTCTTACCAGTGGTAAATCTAGTTTGTAAGCCCTAAGATTGTTTTCCTTCGACTAGATATAATCAACCTAATAATCTAAGATTAGCTAATTTAAGAACCCAAGATCAAATTTGTACAGACTCTAAGCTTAGTGATTCTTATTATTAAAAGTTCTCTTATTGCTGATAGTTTCATTTAGTTTGAATCAAGTAATCTAAGTATGTGACACATGTTTACTGGTTGTGGTTGCTAAGTTAGCTGAATTGAAAATAGACTATTTAATATGAACCATGTCTCTAATCCCTAAGCTTGTTTTCCTTCGACTAGATATAATCAACCTAATAATCTAAGATTAGCTAATTTAAAAACCCAAGATCAAATTTGTACAGACTCTAAGCTTAGTGATTCTTATTATTAAAAGTTCTCTTATTGCTGATAGTTTCATTTAGTTTGAATCAAGTAATCTAAGTATGTGACACATGTTTGTTGGTTGTAGTTGCTAGGTTAGCTGAATTGAAAATAGACTACTCAATATTGGACTATTAGCTATTCAGTGTTGCTTATGTGTAGCTTAGCTTAGGGTTAGTGGTGGCAAAACCCTAAGGGGCACCTCGATGATCTTTGGGTGGCGATATCCTTGTAAAGTTACCTATTAAAATGATTAAAGGTAAACTAAGAATCATGGGTCTAGAGGTAGCAATACCTGTATATGGTGCTTAAGTTATTTGTTTGTACATATTTGTTTGCTATTATGTAGATGGGGTCCTGAGTACCATTATGTGTTGTTTGAAGGGCTAAGATTAAAGACAATAACTTATTGTGTGTTTATTGTTGTTGCATATTTTGCAAGTGTTATTGCATTGCTTATTCATGCGCGTATGTTTGCATGTTGCATATTGAGCTCTCGCTCACTCCCTTTATATATATATAGGAAATTTAGTTAATTTGATTGATTACAATGATTTTGGGAGACCCTTATTCCTACCAATAGGGAAAGAAGACCAACGACTATGTATGCTACTTAGAGATTGTATATGAGTTTAAATAGATAGAGTTTTAGTCTTTTAGTTATTAATTGTTGTTTAAGAATTATTATTTTATTAAGATGTTTTTCTAGTTTATTTTGGAGAATTAATTTTAGGTGGTTGTTTGGATACTTTACAAGAACTTTGGAGATTTTATAAAATTGTCTACACCTAACATATCAATAGGTACTAGATACATGTAGCTATCTGTAGTATCTTGAGTCTAGAATGTTACATTATGTAAACTTCATGAATTAACTACTTTAGATGGTATCAAAGAGAGGTATATTTTCAATCTAATATCCTTTGTTTTACTGATTCAAGTAGTTTGATTAGATTGAACTTCAATTTTGTTCATCTAAGTCACGGAACTTCAACTGATGAATTTGATATATGGTGATCCTATATACCTTTCCAAATATGACAATCTATGTTTTGTAATTGTTAGTGTGATACCCCATATGATTATAATTTGATGTGGATGAGGAGTTGGATTGGTTTGTAAAGGTAAAATAATGAATGCCAAGTTAACATTAGCTAGAAACTTTTAGACTAAGTGATTAATATGAGCACATTAGTGTTTATTGGCATAGTTGCAACCTATTTTTAGCCTAAGGCATTACAAATGGTATTAGAGATAATCACCTACCAATAAGTGATAATTTAGAGAATGTTTTGACTTGGTTTTGAGAAGAGGTGCGAGGAGGATGGGCATGCTTCTAAGATGATTTATAAGTTAAGGGTGGTAAGAATGGATAGAATTTTATACTAAAAGGAGGGAAAAGAACTAAGCTCAATTGTAAGGTCTTGTGACAAGAATTTCTTGAATTTACCAAAAAAAGGAAAAAAAGGGGTAGGGAAGGAAGGGGGAGGAATCATGATACCCTATGTCATTATAATCTCATATGCATTGTAAGAGAAGAGCTCTATTAGTTCATAAGGCTTAAGTAGTGAATGTTATATTAATACTAATTAGAAACTTTTAAGCCAAATAGTTTTAATAAACCCATTATTATTTGTTAGCATGGCTATTGGCTACTTTTAGCCTGTGGCATTAAAACTAGTTTAATATTTAATGGAACAAATTTCCTTAAATGGAATAAATTAATTAAGCTTACTTTAGGAGCTAAGGCAAAGCTAAGGTTATAGATTGAAGTTACACGAAACCTAAAAATAATTTCATTAACATACAAAGGTAGGTGAGATGTGATTTTATGATATTTTCTTAGAAAGGAATTATCTAAAAGATTTTATGTACATTAAAATTTGCTAAGGAATTATCAGATGACATGTAAAAGATTTGAATTGGTTCTTTATTATACCATTACAACATGAGATTGCAAATGTTAGGCAAGGGAATGTCATTGTGATAATGTATTACAGTAGACTAAAGAGGCTTTAGGATGAGTTGATTAGTCTTAGTGGAATTTCAAAACTTTAGAGAATCGTACTCCTCATGGGTCTTAATGATGCATGTAAAAATGTAAGGGATCATATATTATCATTAGAGCCACTTCTTACTGTAAGTAAAGCTTATTGCTTGAAAAACAAAAGAAAATGTCTAGAACTCTTGCTCATATTGATTTTTTTTCAACTTAGGATGTTAGAGCTTAGTCTCAACCTACTAATAACGATAGGACTAAGGATTTCTTATTCATATTGTAAGTAATCTAGTCATTCAATTGGAAATTGTTTTGAACTTATAGTTTATCTAGAGTGGTATGAGGGACCAAAAGAGGGGAAAAATAAAATAGAAAAGAATGAATTAGATTTACAACACAAGTAGTTGTTACAATAAAACAATATGATAATCCTCTTGATGAAAAGGATCTAACTTCAAATTCTTGAAAATGAATCTAACTTTTCAAAACATGCCATGGGGTTGTAAAAATGATAAAAAGAAAGATATTGGAGATAACAATCCATGTGTCTTTAGCTAATTTTGTAGGTTAGTGCTGTCCTAGTTCTTTTGCAGGTTTTAAGTTAAAAATGGCAATGTAATGAATGAGTGGATAGTAGTCATAAGTACTTCAAATCACGTAACTCCTTTTCGACATCTTCTAATTAATAAACATATGGTATAATCCCATTTGCATTAAATCTCTTGATGAGAACACTAAATCTGTCATAAGAAGACCTCCTTTAACAAGTCGCATAACACTTAATTGTATCTTGTTTGTTCTAGATTTTAGCTATAGCTTAATTATCAGTCTCTTAGTTACCTACTTAAACTAACTTAATTGCTACATTTAATTCACAAAATTGTTTGTTGAAAGACCACGGCAATAAGGTTGACGTTGCGAAAGTTGATGTATTACATTGATTTTATGTAATACCATCTAAGGCAAATGTAATCGATAATTCTTCTAATGTTCCTTCCTCTTGGTCTTCTTGTGATCTTATTTCACATAAAGTTGATAAAGTGTCTATTGAATTGTTATATTATAGACTTAAACACATTCCCTTTTCACGTCTCAAACATGTTCTTGTTTTTAATAGTTCAAACTTTGAAAAGTTTGTTATATGACACTTGTCAACTTATAATGTCACACAAATTGCCTTTTCATTGTATTAATCCTTTTACTTTACATGTATTTGAGCTTATTCATGTTGATTTATGGGACTTTATAATATACCTTCAATCTCTAGTACTAGATTTTCTCTAACAATAGTAGATGACATGAGTGGGTTTATGTGGACCTATTTGCTTCAATATAAGGATCAAACCTTTTCTACCTTAACCAATTTCATCTCTTATGTTAAAAATCATTTCAAGGCACTTCAGGTAAATTCATCTATAAAGATAATGGTAGTAAATTTCTTTTTCATGAATGCCAAGATGTTTTTAAATCAAATGATATCATGTGCCAAAAGAATAACACACACACACCATAAGAAAAGGAAATATATATATATATATATATGAAACCTCTAAAAGGTTAATCTTTAGCAATTTCAAGTCAAGTGTGCAAACTTGTTAAGTCTCTATAGATGTAGGTCTAATTGAAGTAGTCACATACATACTACGTATGTTACACACTACATGTAACTTTAGAAAAGTGAAGTGACAATGACACTTGAGGGGATGATTAAGAGAGAATGAGGCAGGGAGGAGAAACAAGCAATTCTAATGTCTCAAATGCACAAGTAAGATAAGGTAGTCTTAAGAGACCTCAGGCGTTCACCTTATATCTTGAGCGAATGAGATCTATTATTTACCTGAATCATTGTTTTTTATTTTAAAGAGTAGAGATTTTGCAAAGTAAAGTTGTTTCTCAATTCTATCTAAGTCTCCCAAATGAGGAGTAAAGGTTGGATATATATAGGCTATTAGGCATAATAGCATTTGTCAGATTGTTTAGTTGATCATTAGATAAGATGGAGCTTACTCATTTCATGTTTATCCTGAATGAGCTAGCTAATGAGCTCAAGGCCAATAATCTTTCTCATAAGTGATGAGCCTTCTTAAGAGAGGTTGGATGTAGTTACATTAGTCTAAAGATTCCTGTTTCAAGTCCACCAAGCCAATTCTCTCTAAATCATCTCAAATATAGATAAGATTTTTTAGGCTCTACCTCCTCACCCAATGAGTCAAGCCTAAATAGATAGTATAATAAAGTTTGATGCCTACATTTTGTCCCTTGACCAATATGCTTAGACGGAGTGTAAGTATTTTGGGCATCAATTGCACTTTTGAATAACTAGGTCACCACTTAGCACACATGCATTGTAAAGAGTCACACTTTGCCAAGTGCTCTCTTATTCATTTAGTTGATAGATTGGAGCATAGGAGCCTAGCACCAATCGCTTTTGGTTTGATGAAGTGATATTGCCCTTATGGTAACAAATATTCTCTAATAAGGAGCTTCTTCCTCTTTCCATTTTCTTATTTAAACAAATTAAAGGCATAGATTGAATTTACTTGATTCAATTTGCCTTCAGTATTGAAGAATATTTATCCTTTAAGGATTATAAAGAAAATCACCAAGATTATATAGGCAAATATATCACTTGTTCCACCGTAGCTTTGAATAGTTGCTCTAAATATTCTTCATATTAACAAAAAATTCCAATTCAAAATCATCCATTGACGAATAATACATAAATCAACTATGGATAATTCTACCTATAAACCTTCGTTAGCTTAATATAATGTATATATGCCCTTGTGTCATGTAAAGAAATGAGGTTCCATATCAATGAACATATGACATAATATTGGCAATCACCAATATATCATGCCTTATGTGAAGGGTACTAAGACTTTATTGAAAAAAAAATGGCCTCCTCATTCTTCAAAGTTCTACTCCCTTATCTTAGGACTTATATATAATATATATGTCTCTTAAGGCTGATGAATGAAAATTTCTCCAATAAGCAACAATTTTAAATCCATCAATATCTTTGTCAAATGTACTTTGAATCCTTTTCGAATCTTTACTTGGCCATTAAATCTTCAATTAAATTTAAAGATTTCAATATCTATCTCTTCATTCCATTGCATCAACTATATATACACATATATGTGTTCACAGCGGCTCACCGACTTTACTTCCATCAATCGGTGAGTTCTCTCCTTTCATTTTCTTTTTCCTTTTAACTCTAAACTTTTGCTTTCTTTCCTACCTAACATTTATTATGGAGTTGATATCTTGAATATACATATTTATTGAGACAAGCTTTTGTCACCAGTGATGAACTTATTGCTAAACAACATTGTTGGGCTTTGATAATGCCAACAAATCAAATCATTAGTTCTTCTTATGAAACTTCATCTACAACAGCATGAAGATGGACACACGTGTATAGATCTAACAATTATACTTATACACCCTTCTGAAAAAAAAGGCCCATTCTTTAAAGAGAATACTATTAGCTCCAATCTAAAGGCACCTTGCCAATTCTCTTTATGACTCTGAAAGGGCCTACATACCTCGAGTTCAACGTCCCTCTCAAGCCAAACCTAATTACACCCTTTACTAATGAAACCCTTAGTAATACCTCATCTCCTACCTAAAACTCTAAAGGGTAATGCCACTTATCAATGTAACTCTTCTATCAACTCTAGGCTACTTGCATTCTCTATCAAAACAACCTGACCTTATTAACTACTTATTACACTAAATCTAGTCCTACTGACTATCTTTTGCGTACCTCATCCTAGTGAATAGGTGACCTACACTTCTAACCATAAAATGCTTCAAATGGGGCCATTTAAATAGTTGCTTTGTTGCTATTATTGTAGGCAAACTCTACCAAGGTTAGGTGCTCATCCTATTGATTGCCAAATCAAGTGTTGATCGCCTCTAAATAGAGCTATCGAGTTTTACAATTTAAATTCCTATATTTTATCCTTTCCTTGGTTAAATAGGTAAGTGTACTTATCGTTTATTAGTACGAATAAGTACAGGGTTCTCTCCACTAGGAAAATATTTAAATACTAGTACCGATTATTCTTCCTATTAACTAGCAATCGAATGATTGAATGAAGTAATTTAACTGATTTTTACAACTAAACTATACTAATTCTACGATTATACCAAGAAAGCATAACAAATAAAATTAGTAATTGAGTGTGAGAGCCAAATGATTCGAAACATTCATTCAGGTAAGTTTACTCCATCATATTAACAAGAATTATAAATTATCTATTCTAACAATTACTTATCTGGAGGAATTCTCTATTCATTAGTATTCTTCTCAGAATTACCCAATTCTAATCTCGATTTCATTCCTCAGAATCTCTTCTAAATGAATGGACAAGTCAAGATTGCACGAGAAGTTTATTAAAATCCTTGAAATTTCTAAACATGCAACGAACTTTGTAATATTATTTCTATTAATAGGAGTAGTTCATTTTAGTGACTAAGATCTATTCAGTAGAATCATTTCTCAATGTATTCCATTAAGATCTACTACAAGATTGTGTTTTGCACTACGCTATGTTAACTTTTATGAAGTTCTAATCACTAGAAATTCGTAATTATTAGGAATAACAACAAATCAAAATACCTTTAAGTTAAAATGAGTTCTTAAACCCTAAATTATTACTCACACATGATAGGAAAGGAACGAACATAGGGAAATAGGAAAAAGAAAATAAAACATAAAATAGAAGAAGAGATAAGAAGGAAACCCCTTTTGATTAACTTAAAGAATCTTGATACAATAATACATGGATGCTGGATTCTTCGCAATTCTCTCAAATTTAGTGAAGAATATTACACAAACTCAAGTTACAATATAGCCACACTAAGAACATGAATAAGAAATTGAAGGGTATTGGTTCTAATGATCTCCTGTGTCTCTTAATGATGTTAGTTCTTCTGTATTTCTTTCTCTCTTTGTCTAAAAGTTGCGGTATATTTATATTTGATTCGTAAAGGACTCAAGTTATACCACTTCAAGAGACTACTTGATGTTAAGACATGTTCCACATATGGGTTTGTGTGAAAAACTTAAAGAAGAACAGTCATGTCCACTCTAATCACGGCCGTGCCTACAGACGTGAACTTCTTGTCGCTTCATCGCATCTGATTACACCAGTGATTAAGTGAGTGATCAACTTCTTGCTATACAATCACGGGCGTGACTAATAAGGGGATCAACATCACTTCCTCAATCACACCCGTAATGGAGGGTGTGATCAGTGCTGGCAATTCCAATCCTTCATTATCATACATGTGATGGAGTATATCTTGGTTTTACTTTAAGGTTTTATTCTCCTCACGGCTATGATTGCCTTAAAATTCATTGTTATTGTGTAAATGTCATTTTCTTGCTCTTGATTGATCTGAAATCAATATATTACACAATTATGTACCAAAAACTTAAGAAATGAACACAATTATATTCAATTTATGTCTAAATATGTCTTGAAAGTATAGAGTAATTTATCCTTATCAATCTTCCCTACACTTAAGCTTTGTTTTTCCTCAATCAAATACTAAAAAACAATCAATTGCATATTCAACAAAGCATTCCTAGTGGATTAACTTTGTGCCTAACACATTGTGTTCTTAGAATATACAAACCAATATTCTAAAACTAATAAAAAACTTGATTGCCTCTAATTAAAGCTTTTGAGTTTTAAAATTTCTAAACCTATATTTTATTCTTAACTCGATTTAACAGGCAAGTGTATATATCGTTTTATAGCATAAATGAGTATAAGGTCATCTCTACTGGGAACAGATTCAAACACTAGTACAAATTATCTTTCCTATTATCTAGCAATCCAATTTATCAAGTAATTAATTGTTAAAACTCTAAATTACCAACTAAACTACACTAATCCATAAGCTAATGCCAACTAATACAATGGTTAAAAAAACAATTATTAACAATACACGTAAGATGCATACTTGCTTCACTACTTAGCATAATATCACTATTAATCTTATCCTAATGATTGTTTTCTATAAGGAATCACTAGCACATAAGCATTCTTTTCAGAATGACTTACGTCTAATCCTAATTATATCTATTAGAATCTCTTCTGAATTAACTACTAACTTGGATCACATTAATAATATGTTAATTTGTCAATTTCCTTAAAAATGCAACAACTTTTTTAATAATATCTCTACTATCAAGAGTAAGGTGTTCTAATGAATTAGATTTATTCAATAGAATTGTCTCTCAACATATTCTATTGAAATCTGGCCTAAGTCAATGTTATGTACTACATTGTACTTTGATCAATTAAGTTCAATTCATTAAGAATAACAATGTTAGGAAACTACTATTCCATGTACTTAATCATACTAAGTGGATGTAGCAAGTCCTAATGTATTACTCACACATGATAAAACAATAACATAAACTAACAGAAATCATAATTAAAAAGAAATAAAACATGGAATAAGTAAAAAGTAAAATCCCCTTTTTATTCTAATGTAGAAGTCTCACAAATATACGAACGATAAAGTCTTGTCGATTCTCTCTAGTAGTTTTGGGAAGAGTCCAATATACACTAATGATTGTACAGAAGAAAAACTAAACAAAATGCAACATGGTACAAAGATGGATAAATAGGTGTGTTATGGGTTAGTGATTTGATGTAATGTGTTATAGTGTGATGTTCTTAATTATGTTGATTATGATGTCCTCTTTCGCCTAAAAATTGCAATGTATTTATATTCTTCTCATCAAAAGGCTCAAAATATACCACTTTACGATACCTCCTAGTGTTAAGAGCTGTTCTATGCACTAGTTCGTATGAAAAAGTTAAAGAAGAATAGTCATATCTACTTCCATCACGCTCATGACTCGGGGAGTGATTTTCTCGTCCCAAACATTCCATCTCATTACGTCCATGATTAAGGGCACGATCATCCTTCTGAGGTAGAGTTACGGCGGTAATGAATAGGTAGAAAAATAGCTTCAACCTTGGTCACTCCCTTGATTACGGTTGTAATAGAGGGAGTGATAAGTATTGGGTACTCAAATCTTCTTTTATCATGCCCGTCATTACTCGAAATCTCCTTATTTTATTCTTGTGTGATTTCATCTCTTCTTCACTTTGGCTTGAATAAATATCATCTCCTTACTCTTGAATTATTTGAAATTGATATATTACACAATTATGTACCAAGAACTTAAGAAACAAACACAAATATGATCAATTTATTAATAAATAAGCCTAAAAAGTATAGAGTAATTTATGCCTATCAAACTTCCCTATGCTTAAACTTTGCTTGTCCTCAAGCAAATACTTAAAAATAATCAATGAACTTTGCAGCTTTTTTTTTCTATTACATATTCGACAAAGCATTCTTAGTAGATTAACTTTATGCCTACCACATTGTGTTTTTAGAATACACAAACTAATGTTCTAAGATTAATTAAAGTAAAACACACTTTACCTTTACTAATTAATGATAGCTTCTAAAGGTACAAAGTCAACACAAAGTCAAATAGAATAAAAGAAAATTAATTATACTTTATTCACTTCCATAAGTTTATAAAAACCCTTCAATTACCTCTTAAGCACAATAATCTAGAAAAAAAAGTATTTTGCATCTACCCTTCTCGTGTATTTCTACTTCTTCTATTGAATTTCTCCAAAAACAACTTACACATTACATTTTCAATTTTTTTTTCTTTTTCTTTCTTCTTTTGTTTTTCTAATAGAAGAATAAATACCAAAGATTAACAGCAAAGTCAGACTTCACTCTTCTAAGGAACTAAAGCCCACCTTTACTAACTCAATCCTTACATATCCTCATTACAAAGTTATAAAGACAAAAATTAGCAATAGGGTTAAACTTTACTCTTCTAAGTGACCAAAACCTACCCTTTTTAGTCCTTACACACTTTAATTTACTCTATTTTGAAGAGATTCTCAAGAAGCATCAATAAGTAAATCATTTCATTCGCTTTTTTCATTCGAGATTAAATGATCATTTAAGTGTGTAACTTTTGATAAGCGCGGTTAAACCTTCCCCACACTTAGAGAAAGACATTATTCTCAATGTCTGAGGAAAGTAAACACAGAATAAGCATATAAAAAGAAAAACAAGTAAAAAAATGAAAGATAATAATAATGAGAACAAGACTCCTCTGTTTAAAGTTTGATCAATATATTGGGTCTTAAACCATCAGACAATACATCATTCAACACTATGAAAAATTGAACAACTTTCTTGTTAGGCTCATTGGCCTCTTCATTCCCCAAATGACTCTTTTTCACTATCATTCCCAGCCCCTTATCCTATTAATTCTTGTTGGGCTCATTGGGTTTCCTCCAAATCACCACTTTCTTCTTCTTCAAACCCATCTTCCTCATCACTAGAGTTTTCTTCTTTTGTCTCACTACTTTCTGCTTGTTGGGCAACATTTGTTGGTAAGGTAACTAGAAGCTCACTAGGACCTATATTCTTCTGAGTTGGGGGATGAGAAAAACAGGAAGGGATGGCTACTCCTATAGCTATGGCAATATTCTTCAAGAATTCAATGAAAACTTGAGCATAAAAATTTAAATCAACTCAAGCATAAAAATTTTTGAAATAACAAAACATTAACAAGCACAAGCTAGATGCATAGGAATTTTAAATTTCCTAATAATGCCATTCCCTAATAACAACTCGAAAAACTTGATCACATCTAATTAGAGCTTTTGAGTTTTAAAATTTATAAACCTATATTCTATCTCTATCTTAGTTCAATAGGCAAGTGTACTCATTGTTTTATAGCATGAATGAGTATAGGGTTGTTTCTACTGGGAATGGATACAAACACTAATCTTAATTATCCTTTCTATTATCTAGCAATCCAATTTATCAAGTGATGAATCATTAAAACTCTAAATTACTGACTGAACTACACTAATCCATAAGCTAATGTCAACTAATACAATGGTCACAAAAACAATTACTGACAACACACTTAACATGCAAACTTACTTCACTACTTAGCATAATATCACTATTAATCTTATCCTAATGATTGTTATCAATAGGGAATCACTAGCATGTAAGCATTTTTCTTAGAATTACTTACATCTAATCTTAATTGTGTCTATTAGAATCTCTTTTGAATTAATAGCTAACTTGGATCACATTAATAATATATTAATTTGTCAAATTTCCTAAAAACTCAACAACTTTCCTTATAATATCTCTACTATCAACAAATAAGATGTTTCAATGAATTAGATCTATTCAATAGAATTATCTCTCCACATATTCTATTGAAATCTGGCCTAAGTCAATGTTGTGTAGTACATCGTACTTTGATTAATTAAGTTCAATTAATTAGGAATAACAACGTCAGGGAACTACTATTCCATGCACTAAGTCATATTAAGTGAATGTAACAAGTCCTAACGTACTACTTATGCATGATAAAACAATAACATAAACTAACAGAAATCATAATTAAAAAGAAATAAAACATGGAATAAGTAAAAAGTAAAACTCCCTTTTCATTCTACTATAGAAGTCTCATAAATGCACAAACAATAAAGTCCCATCGGCTCTCTCGTATAGTTCTAAGAAGAGTTAAATATACACTAATGATTATATAAAAGAAAAACTAAATAAAACACAAAATCGTACAAAGATGGATGAATAGGTGTATTATGGGTTAGTGAAGTGATGTGATGTGTTGTAGTGTGATGTTCTTAATGATGTTGAATATGGTGTCCTCTTTTGTTTGAAAATTGTGGTGTATTTATATTTTTCTTATCAAAAGGCTTGAAATACACCATTTCACAACACCCCCTGGTGTTAAGACCTATTCCACACACCGATTGTAATAGGACTCCCGAGGACTAGATTAAGTCACAATTCAATTTAGGTTATCGTAGATAGGTTGACAAAGTGTACTCACTTCTTACCTTATCGAATTGGTAATTCAATGGAAAATTTGGCACAATTGTATATTAGAGAGATTGTTAGACTCAATGGTATGTCAATAAGCATTGTATCAGATAGAGATAGCTACTTTGTATCAAAATTTTGGGAAAGCTTACATTGATATTTAGGAACTAAACTATAGTTTAGTATAACCTATCATCTACAGACTAATGGACAGTCAAAAAGAGTTATTCAAACACTTGGGGATATGTTAAGAGGTTGTATTTTGGACTTCAGTGACGATTGAGATTAGTATTTTCCATTAGTAGAATTTATTTATAACAATAGTTATCAAGCAACGATTTAGATGACACCATATGAAGCTTTAGATGGAAGAAAATGGCAGTCACTACTATATTGGGAAAATGATGAATATGCAATGATAGGACTTGAACAGATGAATGATAAAGTTAAAATAGTCGGATAAAAGATGAAAGCAATGTAGGATCACTATAAAAGTTAGGCTGATTTGAAAAGGAAACCTATAGAATTTGCTATAGGACATCTTATGTATATAAAGATAAGTCCATTTAAGGGATTTAAGTGTTTCGGTACTACGAGAAAGTTAGGTCCTTAAAATTTTGGACCTTTTGAAATTTTAGAAAGAATTGGAAATGTTGAGTACCGAATTGCTTTACCACCGAGTTTAGCTAGATATTATGATATATTCTATGTGTTAATGTTGTGAAAGTTCGTAAAGAACCCAGATACTGTCATGGAATTGAAACTAGTAGACTTACAAGAAGAATATACTGTTGCAAAAAGGCCAATCAAGATCTTGGAAAACCAAATTTAGAAGTTAAGAAATCGAGAAGTAGAGTATGTCAAAGTATAATGGGGCTGCAGTCCAACGACAAAGCTAACTTGGGAACTAAATTCAGCGATACAGAATCGTTACCCAAAAATCATCAAAGAAAAAGGTAAACAATAGATCTTTATTAACAAATAAGTGGTTATTATGTTTAGATTCAAAGTTTTGAGGACAAAACTTTCTTAAAGGGGGTGAAAATATAAGCCCTTAAAATTGTGTTTAGGGCAACCGAGCCTAAATTTAGGGCTTTTAGAGAAAATTATCCAATTGAATTCAAACTTTACGACTAAGATAGAAAAGTCAGTCGAAATGACTTAGTGAAGTTAGATTTTGAAAAGAGCAATCCAGAATTCTAATTTTACCCCTAGAAGTATGATTATTTAATAAAGTACCAAATTGCTCAAAATTTCCGAAATCGAGCTCGGAATACGATGAGAAATTAAAAATAAGTTAATTAAGCTATAAAATGAGATAATATAATATAATTTACCATATGAATATACTCGTATTTTTATGAGTATACCCGGTATAAATAATAATTATACTGATAAATTAACTCTAAATTACTTAATTATATATATATTGTGTTGAATTCTTGTAAATAATTAAGAAACATATCTTAAAAATAAAAGGTATGTTAGAAGCATTATTATATGAGTATAAATATACATTACATGTTATATGTATATGGAATATATACATGTATGTAACAAATAAGTGATAAATATTAATATATTATATATATAGTTATTGAATTCACTTAAAATTTGCCTAAAGTACATTCAATTTTAGTCAAAAAATTGGAAAGTGGTTAGGAATATTCTGAATTCAACCATAGTAAGCTAGGGAAGTTGAAGGATGCTGATTCAAAAGCAAATTTGGAGAAGACTGACACCTCCTACTTGATGAAAAGGAGAAATAAAATTTAGAAAAAACAAAAAAACCTAGGTGGTGAACTAAACTCTATAAATAGCAAACGATGGTAGACATGTAATGTTTTAGCACTTTGAAACTTAGAACAACAAAAGAAAAAAATTAGAAAAAATCTTGGAAAAATAGAAAAATTAAGAAAAACAGAGGAAATTTTGTACTAGGCTAGAACCCAACCTTACCCTAAATCAGCTATGAAACCCAACCATCCTTAGGTAGTCCACCCACCCACAGGCCATCCAACAACCACCCAACCGTTGTCGACCACCGGAGCAACCAAGAACACGAAGGTAAATTTCTTACCCTATTTTTCAATAATTTGTAAAAAATATCAAATCTACTTAGAAAATTATGAAAAATAATTGTAGTTAGGTTATTTCAAACATGATTTTGTGCGATATTTTTATTTTTGAAAAATTCGTAGTATTTAGTATACTTACTTAAGAAAATTATTGTTCATCAAAAGTTTGATTTGCAAAATAAAGGTATTAAATGATTTTTTTTTAGCTCAAAAATTTTCTATAGGATGTGTATGATATATAGATAATTGCTATGTAGCCCAAATTTTAATTTGAATATTTTTAATATTTATTTTATTTTTTAGCCTAAAAATAGCTTGAAAGTAAGCTAAAATTATGAAATAAATAGGAAATTATGAAATTAAATGATGAAATGGACGTGTGTTGATTTCTAGTGAATAATAATAATGTTAGGTCAGATTGAAATTAATTTGGTGTAAAAAAGGTCATAATTGGATAATTTGGGATAATTTAGGGGTCAAATCGTAAATATAAATATATAGGTGATGGATAAAAAAAAAAAACAACTTGAAACCAAGTAATAGCTGAGTTCCCCATATTTTTAGGAGTCTATAGAAATTTTCAAGGAATTACTTACTAACCCAAACTATTTATTATGAATTTATGTAGTAAAATAGCTTAAACTACAAATTGGGACTTCTTTTTTGTAATAATAGGTTAAAATGAAGTAAATAGTTGAATAAAAACTATGTATGAACATACTGATTAAATTAGATAAAAAGGATATTTTTAATATAATTAATGATAATTTACTAACTAGGATACGTTTTATGTATATTAGGTTAGATAATACTAATATTATACTATTATAATGACAAATCAGGTAAAATATAGTTTAATAATATAAATCACGTATAATACGATAATATTTATATAGATACGTATAATTATATTAAAAACTTGAACTACCCGTTAAAAGTCATTTTTGGAAACAAAACTTGTAACATGTGTCGTTAGGTTTGTACAAACCCAACAATACTAATTTTATTAAAATTAGACAATCTTAGGTAACTCTATTAGAATGAAAACAAGTTTTAATCAATTAAAAGTACGTTTTGATACGATCGAAACAATATGTAATACGTAATAGTATAAATTACGTATATTTTCAATAATTAATAACTTAACTTGATATATATATATAATAAAACTATATATTATTGTGATAATATATATATTTATAACTGTTTTAAATCAAACCTTAATATTTTCGTAATTATTACAAAAACTAAATTTGGGTTTTGTATATGTATAAGATCTCCCAATGGTCAGACTGTTGACAACTCAAATCTTCCGTAGTAAGCGTCTAAACAAATAATTTAGGATTTGTAGCTTTACTGCTTGTTGGGATACTATATTAAAATATTTAGAGACTGAGGAGTACTTCTAGTTGTGTTTGTAATTAGTTGTTTATGTGCATGCCATGACTATGTATGATACTTAGTTGTGATAGGAGTTGAACTCCTTGGTGAGTTGTTTCGCATATTGCATTGTATTTGTAATGTATGAGCTTGATTAGTCACCCCTGATAACAACTAACGATTATTCGACTACAACGAAACCGAATATACTTGACACCCATTAGGGGAAATGATTAAGAGTGTCTAGCCAAATACGAACTTCCTTCGATGAGGATAACTGAAATAGTCCTTTCTCTATCCTTAGTTGAACTAAGTGACAAGTGAGAAGGTCGTAGTAAGGGTGGAGGTCATGGTTCAAAGGTGGTCATGTGAGAAGGGTGTTCTCCATTACACAAGCCCAAGTTTGATCTAATTTAAGTTGTGATAAAACTCGTTAATTTAGGTTAAAGTGTAATTTCTCTAACCTCACAATGGACCGGATAGCATTGTATGATGTTTCATTTAATTGATTGCATTGCATTTCATCATAATTAATAACCTTACTTGTGATTGTTTGGTACTCTTTTGACTCCATCCCACCTAGACTCTTTTGTAGGTATTAAGTGAAGACTAAGATGTTCTAATTCTGCCACCCCTAGGTTAGTGTGCTATTGACTCAAAAAGTGAGGAATGAATAACTAACTAATACGGAATTCCTTGAGACGCCCACTGGTTTCTTAACTTATTATAAATAGTCTATAAAACCTATGGCTTTTTGGTAAACTCTGATTGTAAATTATAACTATGGATGTAAGACATTTATATAAGTACTATTATGTACGAGACAACAGGTTATATAGAATAGGTATTTTGTAAACCTATACCACAAGTTTGATTACTCACAAGTATGATTACTCACAAGTATCAGAACAGATGATTCAAGTTGGTTAAGTTGTGTACGCCTTGAATAGACTATTTTTATGATAATAGCTGTGAGGTTAGCTTCTATCTTAGGTTAGTTTACACAACAAGATTGTTATAACTCCTCCTGTTTAGAGTGTAACACCGAATTGTATGAAAAAGTAAATGAAAAACAGTCATGTCCACTCCCATCATGCCTGTGACTCGGGGAGTGATCTTTTCGTTACAAACATTCCATCTCATCATGCCTACGATTGAAGGTGTGATCATCCTTCTAAGGTGGAGTTACAACCATGATAAATAGGTAGAAAATAGCTTCAACCTTGGTCACTCCTTTGATCACGACCGTAATGGAAGGAGTAATAAGTGTTGGGTACTCAAATCTTCTTTTATCATGCCTGTGATTGCTCCAAACCTCCTTGTTCTTATGTTATTTCGTCTCCTCTTTACTTTGTCTTGAATAAATATCATCTCCTTACTCTAGAATAATTTGGAATTGATATATTACATAATTACGTATCAAGAACTTGAGAAATAAACACAAATATGATCAATTTATTAATAAATAAGCCTAAAAAGTATAGAGTAATTTATACCTATCAAGTGTGTACACTCTTAACAAATCCTCTAAAATTTAAATAGTGTGCTCTAACTGACCATCAATCTAAGGATGAAAAGTGGTATTGAATCGAAGTTTTATGTCCAATGTATTTTGCAGATCTTCCAAAAGTTACTAACAAATCGAGTGTCCCTATTAAAAGTCATGTAACCTTATCACTTCTTGAATATACAACTTAGCGTACCTTCCCAATTAGTACTTTATATCAATGGGAATGCCATTGGCAACTTTTATTTTCATTTTTTTTTTCATTTTTATTAGAGAGAGAAAGGTAAAGTTTATTTTTAAAAAATAATTTACAAATAAGGATGGTGTTTTTTTTTTCTAAGTTTTTATTTACAAGTCTATGGATTTTATTTACATTTTTCTAAATGAGATCGAATAGTAGTTAAATGAAAGACTATTTACAAAGACAGGAATGATGAACTAAAGAAAGCTTTATTATTTTGAAAAAGGAAGATCAGAATACAAAAAAAAAAAAAAGGCAGAGAACCTAAACTTTATTCAAGAATTTTATTCTAAGTTCTTTGGACCTAAATTGGAAAGACCTTAAGGCTTGGTTGTGAGCTTCAGAACATTCGAGCTTTTCTTTCAGACAGGTGATTTCATCTCTCAATACCTGTTCATAAAACCTAGAGGCGTCCAGTGGCCTATTACTCGGCTAATCATTCATTTGGTTGTTTGCCATCTTAAGTCTATACATTTTATGGACAAGGATTAGTCATCAATGCAATGATAGAAAAACAAAAACATGGAAAAATGTAGATGTTATGGTCATTTAGGTTAATATATTACTCCTTAAGTTGCGACATTACTATAAATTTCAAAAACTTGTTTGCAAAAACTTTTAAATGATTAGTAGGGCTGCAATTTCTTAAAAGTAGTGTATTAACTCAAGTTTGGAGAGAAGTACATACAATTAGGGTAGGTTCTAAAAGGTCCTTAAAGTCTATGACCTCACTTGTTTTTTTGAAAACACTTTCATTAGTCACATGAGCTTAAGTGGGGTGGCATAATCAACCCCAAGCAATGGTTATACCACAGCAATTAGAACTTACACAATGGCCCCCTTCCTAAGGTCCTAAGAAGGCCTGGGTTTGACCGCATTTACCCTGCATCTTTGATGCAACAAATGAACCCCCATGCCTCGGTATATGCTAATTAAAACAAATATATACATGAAGCCAAAACACAAATCAATATACAAAGAAATAAATAAATAAACAAATAACTAAACAATATGGGTAATTTGAAAAGCAATTTTAATTTCGAAATGTTTTTAAGTGGTTAGCACTCTTGAACGTCCCCAGTAGAGTCACTAAGCTATTAAGCCTAGTTTTTCACTCTCCTGGTTCCTTTTATAAAATTAAGTCTTCTCTAAGTCGATCAGTACTAAACCCTATCCATTTAATATTGATCCTCAACTAGGGTTTAAAAAAAAAACCATTTTTTCAATTTAAAAAGGGATTGGAGTCGCCACCCAACTAAAGTTAGGAAAAATGGTTAAGCTATAACCAATTAAGTGGATTAGTTATAACTTAGCTACCGGTCTATCGATTTAAAAAAGAAAAAAACAATTTATAAAACGGCTTTTTTTTTTAAAGAAAAACTAGAGATTTAGGTCTAGGGACTAATTTATTAAACCCTAAACGGGTACCACTTTTTAACTTTCTAAATTTAACTTCGCTTTTCAAATATACCCTTTTTAATTTGTAAAATAGCTAATTATAATACACACGACTAAATTGATCAATTTACACAAAAATCTAAAAATGGAAAAAATAAAACTTTCATATTTTAAGTCACTTCGTACTTACGTACGGGTGCCTACGTACTCGCTATTCAAGATCAGATGTACATAGTTCTTTTACCAAAAATATCACAGGTTGATTTATTTTTAAATTTAGAGAAATTGTTGAGTTTACATTTTTATCCATTTTGATTTTATTTAAGAAAATTTCCTAAGGAACCTAATTGGGTTTTATTTGTTGAAAACCTAAAGTGCCCTAATTTAGAAAGGATCCATTTTCTTTTTATTTCTTTTTTAAAAAATGTTTTTCTAAGCGACAAAAAGAAATAACAATCTTTATTCTTTCTATTTACTTATTTATTTTTATTTTTTATTTTATTTGATCTATTAAACTAAGAAAAATAACAAATAAATAAACTACATTTTCTTTCTCTTTTTATTCTTTCTTCTTCTCTTCTCTTTTTCTTTTTCTCTTTTTTTTTTATTATTATTTTTTATTTTACAACAAACTATAAGAAATGAAATGAAATGAAATAAAATAAATAATTAAAAAAAAAGAAAAGAAAAACAAAAACAACAACAATTATTAAATTGGGAAATGGCCGGACCAAGCAAAGGGTATTTAGACCGAGTCAGTAGCACGGATTGGATCCTCAGGTCAAGTTTAGATCGGGTTGAAGTCGAGTTGGGTCGAAGCTCCACGAATCAAGTCCGACAGGTTATGGGTTGCCAACTGTAGAAGAAACTAGAGGTAATTAGAGGCACGTTTTTGGGCTGATTTCAAAGGGAAAATTCGGTTTTTGTGTGGTTTGTATTGGGTTTGGGGGGCACAGGGACAATGCCACCACATTTGGTGGCCGTTTGGTGGTGGTCGCGGTGGTGCGGTTGTAGATGGTGGCTCACTTACGCGAGAGAGATAGTGAAGAGACGCCAATAGATAGTGGTGCTTATTGTAGTTGGGTTCAGTGAGTGTATGCGTGCGCTGTGAGGTAGAGTGGCTAGGGGTCTTTCGATAGTGAGTGTGGGTCTAGTCATGTGACAGTGGTGCAGTCGTATTAGTTTCGAAAGTAAGAGAGCACAGTAGAGGGTATATGGGTTACATGGCTTGAGAGAGGGGTGTTGTGTACATATGTGGGAAAGAGAATGCGATGTCGAGAGAAAAGGAGCTTGTACGGTAGGAGGTTAGAGAGAGAATGGGAGTGAGAGATAAAGGTGTTTGGTAGAGAGTGGGAGATAGCTGAGAGACAGTACAGAGGGGGAGAGAGGTGGCCAAGAGTGAGAGAGTTCGAAGGTGAGAGTGAGAGGTAGAGAGAAGGAAACAGTAGGGGGAGAGAGGTTCGAATCTAGTGAGAGAGAAAGAGAGAGAGTGGGCCCAAAGAGAGAGAGATGTTAAGAGATAGTGCAGTCTGTGTGTTATTTTTTTTTTCAAAATGAATAAATTTAGTTGCTCGATGCGTTTCTTTACCCAAATGAGTTTCTTATGGTACCCTAAGCGACGAGATCTCGACCTCTATTGGTAACACTGCTTCAATGCCATATACTAAAGAGTATGGTGTTGCCCCAATCGATGTTTTGATGGAAGTTTGATAGGCCATTAGTGCGAAGGATAACTTCCCATGCCAGTCCTTATATGTGATAACCATTTTTTCAATGATTCTTTTGAGGTTTTTGTTTGCTGCTTCACCGACTCCATTAATTTGGGGTCGATAAGGAGTAGAGTTCTTGTGAATGATCTGGAATTACTGACAGAATTTTGTCATAAACTTATTGTTGAGATTGGTGCCATTATCAGTGATGATTGTTTTAGGAGTCCCATATCGAGCCAAGATGTCTCTCTTGATGAACTTAACTATGACCCCTTTAGTAACATTCAAGTATGACTAAGCCTTTACCCATTTACTGAAGTAGTCGATGGCGACTAATATGAAGCAATGCCTATTGGATGCTTTTGGAGTGATTGCACCGTTGATATTTATGCCCCACATTAAGAAAGACTATGGTGCTGAGAAGGTGTGTAGTTCTTGAGGCGGGGCGTTTATCTTATTTGCATAAACTTGGCATAGGTGACAATGCCTAACATGTTTGATACAATCACTTTCCATTGTTGACCAGTAATACCCTAACCTCATGATTTTCTTCACCAGCATGTATCCATTCATGTGATGACCACATTCTCCTTCATGTACTTCTTTCATTAACTTCTTAACCTCTTTATCATCTACACACCTTAACAGTGTATCGTCAAATGAGCATCGGTATAAGGTGGACTCGCTTACTAAGAATCGAGTAGCTAATCTCCTAATCATCTTTCAGTCTCTTTTCTCAGCTACTTTAGGGTATGTACCTTGTTGTAGGAACGTCTTAGCATCATGGTACCACGGTTTTTGGTCGTTCAAACCTTCAATTATTAGGCAAAAGGTAGGCTTGTTTTCAATTTCAATAGTAAGGGGTTGAATCTCGACTCCACCAAACATTTGGATCATAGATGCTAACGTGGCTAAGGCATCAGCAATTGATTCTAAGTCCTTGGTACGTGATTGAAGGTGACTTCTTTGAAATTTTCTGTTAATTTTGTCAAATGCCGATGATAAGGTACCAGCTTAGGATATTTAGTTTTGTACTCTCCTCAGGCTTAGCTAATAATGAGTGAGGAGTCCCCACATACTTCTAATTCTTGAATGTCTTTTTCTAGGGCCATCTTCAGTCCCATGATGTATGCTTCATACTTTGTAATATTATTAGTGTATGGAAAAACGAACCTTATGGCCACAGGATATTAGTACCTTCAGGGGATATTAGTATTGCCCCAATTCTACACGCAAATACGTTAGTTGCACCAGCGAAGAACATTTTCCATTTTAGTGGCTTGTCATCTTCTCCTTTATCAAAGTTTCCTTCAACTACTAAACACCTTGATTGGGGAAATTGACTTTTACTTCTTAGGGAGTGCTGTCAGAGGGATTTTTTACTAATTGATTTGCTAAAGCTTGCCCTTTTATTGAATTTCGGTTCACGTATGTAATGTCGAACTCTGATAATAGCGTTTGCTACTTTAAGATTTTGCCAATTAGGATTGGTTTATCTACCAAGTACTTCAGGAAATCGTGTTGAGTTAGTAATTCAACCTGGTAGTAGAGTGTGTATTGTTTGAGCCGATGCATTACCCAGACCAAAGCACAGTAGATTCTTTCAATTTCTGAATACCTTTTCTCCCCTTTAGTGAATTTCTTACTCAAGTAGTATACAGCCCATTCCTTCACTTCCTCATCTTTCTAGCTAAGCATGTACCGTATGGACTCTGGTGATATTGTTAAGTACAGGAATAAAGGCTTCTTGGGTTTTGGAGCTACCAGAATTGGAGGATTCATAAGGTATTCTTTGGTTGTTGTAAAGGCTTGCTCGCACTCTTCATCCCAATTGATCTTGGCATTCTTTTTTAACAACTTAAACAAGGGATGACACTTGTCCATGAGTTGGGATACGAACCGAACTATATAATTTAAACGGCCCAATAAACCTCTGATTTCTTTAAGTGTGTGTGGTAGGGGTAGGTTAACTATAGCTTTGACTTTATCAAGGTCCACTTTGATGCCCCTTTGGCCGATTATGAAACCCACTAACTTCCCTGAAGTCACTCCAAAAGTACACTTCTTTGGGTTAAGTTTCAGTTGAAATTTTCTCAACCTATCAAATGATCTCCTTAGATTTTCTACATAATTTTCTTCTTGCTTGGACTTGGCAATCATATCATCGACATATACTTCAACTTCTTTGTACATCATGTCGTGAAAGATTGCTACCGTGGCCCTTTGGTAAGTTGCCCCAACATTTTTTAGTCCAAAAGGCATCACTTTGAAGCAAAATGTACCCCAAGTTGTAATGAATGTTGTCTTGGCTTTATCTTCTTCAGCCATTCGAATTTGGTTATAACTAGAGAATCCATCCCTGAAAGAGAAAATATGGTTTTTGGCTGTGTTATCAACCAATACATCGATATAGGGTAAAAGAAAATTATCTTTAGGGGTTACTTGATTAAGGTCTTGAAATTCTATGTATACTCTAACTTTTCCATTCTTCTTCATAACTGGTACCATGTTGGCTACCCATTCGGGATCATTAGGCACCTCAATGAAGTTGACTTCCAATAGTTTTCTAACTTCTTCCTGGATTTTCAATAGGATACCTAGTTGGAACCTTCTCAACTTTTGTTTCTTAAGCTCGACATCCTCTTGTGTAAGTAAGTGATGGACCATGATTAACAGGTCTAATCCAAGCATGTTGTCATAAGACCATGCAAATATGTCTTGGTATTTGGATAGTAATGTGGTCATCTTTGTCTTTTGATTTTCTTCCAAATTTCCCCTAATCTTCAACACCTTAGGGTTGTTGTTGGTGCCGACATTAATTATCTCTGTTGGCTCATCAATGGAAATTCTACTCATTTCATGTTTTTGCCAGCTTTCTTGTACGTCATTATGGTCATTAACATCAATCCCGATAATTAACTCAGTAGGGTCGATAATGACATCAATATTTTCATCACCTATCTACACAAGGTATCCACGACCATTGTTCGAATCGTGGCATTTGGATAAAAAGAAAAGTATGCAAAAGGAAAAGTATAAGTAAGGCAGGAGTAAAGGGAAAATAAGCTAATTTTATTTTGGGGAACTCTCTTTCGAGTACAAGTATTAGAAGAACAGAGGTAATTTATTACAAAATTTCATAAAATACAGGATCATGATTCATCCTTTACCCTAGGGAAGACTTATTATTATTCATAGGGATGGATAACCAATTATTCAAGCATTGGGATTTGTTGAATAAGCTAGCCCCTTCATTTCTGTTGGAAGTATCTTCTTTAGTGGGCTTCAAGTTTTGGGTCTCAACCTTGATGAAACTTTCTAACAATGGAGGGAAGGCTATTAGAGAGTAATACAACCTGTTACCCTTTCTACCCCTAGCTTGCACTCTTTGCAATTCTTCCATCGAGGTTAGAATGTATCCTAACCCATAAGTCTCAATCTAGCCTTCTTTAAATTTCAGCCTCTCTTCCTTCTACTGATTGGTGATCATGCACACCTCATTAAACACTTGGAGTCTAAAGTCCTCTTGTTCTTTTATACCAATATAAGGTATAGCCATCTCTTTATAGATTTCATAATCTTAGTCACCTAGAATTGTAATAACCTGGCCATTGGAGATGAACTTAACTTTCTAGTGAAGAGTTGATGATATGGCTCCTGCTGAAAGTATCCAAGGCCTTCCTAACAACATATTGAAGGTTTTTGGAATGTCCAAAACCTGGAATGGGATATTAAACTTCTATGGGCCGATATCAACTGGTAAGTCGACCTCCCCTATTATTTCTCTCTCGAATCCGTCAAAAGCTCTTGCTGTTGTTGTACTTGGTTTGATAGTAGTTATATTGAAGCCCAATAGATGTAGGGTAGCTAAAGGACAAACATTTAGAGATGACCCATTGTCGATGAGGACTCTTGTTGCGATGATGTTATTTATCCTCACTATTATGAACAGAGGCTTTATGTACTAGGTACCTTCTTCGCCCAATTCCTCGGTAGAGAAGGAAATTTGATCCATGGTGAGGATGGAATTGGTGACAGAGCCAATCCCTTCAGTTGGGATTTCATAAGAGACCTTGACATCCCTTAGTGTTTTGAATAAAGCTTCTCGGTGAGGGTCTAATGCCATCAATAGACTCATAAGGGATATTTGTGCTAGAGTCTTAGTGAACTGGTCCATTATTTTATGCTCGCTAAACTTGATCATCTTGGTAAAGGCAATTAATCCTTCTTCATGTTCAGCTTGTTCAGTGCTTGGCATTTCCAACACGACCTTCTTTTTTAGGTCTTCCTTTTGATCATAGATTCTATTGAAGCAAGTGATACCCCCTATAAGCGAGCTTGATTGCCCCTGGTTTATTGCCTGGTAGTTAAGGGGGGAAACTTTATAATTTTGGGGGGCTACAAGCGTGTAGAAGGTATACCTTTAAGCTTGTAGGACCTCTTTTTTGTAAAATCTATAAACCTTTGGTTCTTGGTTTGGATCAATCATGTTGATGGTAGATTTTGAGTAATCAGATATCATATTGGTGATGGGTCCACAACTTGGCAGTAGGTTGTTGTTGACGTTTGAGGTAGGAGCCTCCACAAAATCGAGTTGTACTGTACCTTCATCGATCAAATCTTGGATTTTGTTTTTTAACCTCTAGTACAAATCAATTGAATGGCTTACTTGCCTTAGATGATACTGACATCTTGCATTGGGATTAAAGAACCTCGGCCTGTACCTTTTACTACAAGTCTCAAAATGGGGCAAATTATCTCTTCTTAACTTCTCAAGCACTTGACTAAGTGGAATAGGTATTCTGGTGAACTGTCTCAGGGCTCTACCAGCTTATGGTTGGTTTTGTACTGTGGTTGAGCTGGTAGGGGATTTGTCCTACAAGAAACTCGGGAGTTAGGTCTTGCATTCGAGTTGACAACGCTGACAGTAGCTTCTTTAAGCTTGCTGGTGGTAGGTTTAGCAGAGGATAGTCTTTTATCTGCTATCTCATACAACTTGCTAGAGGAAATGGCACTCTCAATTCAACACCTTACTGCCACTACTTCTGCAAAGCTAGAAGAGGCTTGTCTGATCAGGTGAGCAAAGTAATGCCTCTTAAGAGTGTTAATGAAAGTTGCAGTCAGTTCTTTTTCAATCACAGGGGTAGATACCCTTGCAGCTAGGGACCTCCACCTTTGAGCATATTCTTTGAAGGATTCATTGTGCCTCTTCCTTAGGGTAGCCAAATCCATCATTGTTGGTGCCACTTCGACGTTAAATCTATATTGCTCATAGAATGCTTTGGCCAGCTTCTCCCATGTATTGACCTGATTTAAGTCTAATTGAGAATACCAGGTTAAGGTAGGGCCAATCAGGTTATCCTGAAATGTTTGGACCATGAGTTGATCATACTGTGCATACTTTCCCATCTTGTGTACATACAGCTAGGTGTGTAGCTTAGGACATCTAGTCCCGTTGTATTTTTCAAAGTTAAGTACTTTGAACTTTTCTCGAAAGCTTCCGTAATCATAGGTAGAGAAGTCTATTATGCCAGCGTATTGTAATCTATCGTACCCTTTGAGCATTTTCATTTTTTTTTTGTAATTTGTTGACTTAACCACTTCTCAAGCTCTTTTAATTTGTCTTGGTCAGCTTCAAGCTTTAGGTTGATCGGGAATGAGTAAGTATTTAACTCAAAGGTCAGGTTGGCCTTTAGAAGTATCCCTTCTGTTTCAAAGGATTTAAAGCCTTTATTGACTTTAGGGTAGGCTTCTTCTATTTCGAGGGGTGGGGCTTCAATATTCTTTCCATATCGGGCTTTGGTACTCTCTTCATTTGATGGAGCCATAAACCTAAGCAAAGAGATGCTATCAGTAAGAAAGCTCAGTTGATCTGCAATCTTTCCTACTGTTCACTCCAAAGATTAGAACCTCAACTTAGTAGAATCAATAACCTTAGGGTTGCCATTGTTAGTGTTGTTGTTGTTGTTTCCTTAGTTGACCATTTTGGTTTGAGAGCGAGTTTTGATGGGGCTTCTCTAGAAAGTTTGATGTTTGGGAGCTATTTTGGCGACTTGGGTTGAAACCACTTCTCAACAAGTTAGCATATGGATAATTTGAAAAAAAAAAATGCAAATGAATGAAATACATGTGAATCATACTGATGAAAAGGAGAGGATCGACGAATGATTAATAGAATAGCAAGTTATTTATTATATTTAGATTCCCGGGGTTTTATGAAAGAAAGGAAAAGGTACAAATTCATCTACACTTTTTTTTTCTGTGGGCTAGATGACATTTTCTTCTTCATTTGGTCACACTTAGCCGCTTCTTCAAACTCTTGAATTTTCTTCTAGGCCATCTTCAGCTAGTGTTCTAGAGAGTGTAACCTTTGTTTAGATTATCAGCGTAGGTTTGCCCATTTGTCTTTCTTATCATGGAGGATCTCCATACAAGCTTTCATTTAGAGTTAGGGTGTATAGGAGAGGTTTGAACGACTTCTAGCGCCCGATATCGCATTACACCTACCTTGTGAAGTTGATTACATAAATACTCTCTGGTAACCCGATGTTTGTCCACTTCTCCTATGAACTCACTTAGATCAATGTTTGGGCTCATGGTCTGGGTGTCCTACCAAGCTTTGATCTTGTAAAGCTTGGATATCTTTTTTATGGAGTGAGGCCTTTTGAAATTAAGAGTGAATGGCTCTAATGAAGGTTTGTGAACTATGTCATGGATTCCCCCAAATTGTCTTACCATCTTGTTTAGGTAGTAGCCTATACACCAACTCATTTCGATCAGTAGCACAGAATGGTAATTCTTGCAAATTAGTATGACCCGGGGTAATTGCTCCCCCTAGCAGTCCACAGTATGTCTTCTACTAAGAAATCTCGTAGAAACTCTATCTAGAGATGGGTAGGGATATTTTTTGGTAATTTAATCTTATCGACAAAAGAATCAATAAGGTCAATCTTATTCACGAATGCTCCCCTTATTAAGTTTGACTTAAAGCATTTGATGTAACTGATAAACCATACCATTAATAGTGCCATGCTTAACCTGAGATCTCCACAGCCCCTTTTCTTAAGGAAATTAAGGTTCCTTATCTACTCAGCAAGTAAGGCAGGAATGTAAGACTTACCTTCCTAGAATTGAGCCACTAACTCTATTATCCTAAAGTGTATAAGAAGAGACCCACTTGGAAACGAGATAGTGGCGAACACTGCTGGTACATAGGCCTTGATTTGGTTTTCTTTCCAATTTCCAAGAAACAGTGCTTTTTTGTTAAAGCTGGGCTCATTTTGGAACCAATGGACTAGATCCCATATCTTGATAGGGCTTCATTATCTTAGTTTCACAGATCCCTAAGAATTTTGAGAAAATACAGGTTAGGTTGAAGCTGAGTTTCGGGACGTATATTTCATCTAAAGGAGGAGCTTGGAGTAGTTAGGTGTACTCCTCTAGAATTGGGCTAATTAGATGTGGTCTAAATTGAAAAGCCACTTCTTTGGGCTCCTAGAAATGGACTAAGGGCCTTACTAGCGTAATGTTTGCTTTCACTTTGGCTAGTGAGAGTATGGGTCTAATTTTATTAGTAATGAACTGTTGTTCTCTTAGTTTAAAGGTCTGAAACCATTAGCTGAGTAAGGGTTTTGGGTTTGTAGGTTTGTGGATATGAATCTTCTTGGAGAAAACCCTGCCATTGGATGAGCTAGACATTTTTGAAACATTATAAATAAAGCATAAATTACAAAGGAAAGACTAATTACAAGAAAAGAAAATATACAAGACCTCCTATGTACATCAATTCTAGGAAGAATACAGGAAGAAACTCCGGATCTCGTCATTTTTTTTCCTTTTTTATATAATGTTGCCGCTTTGTTAGTTATTCGTTGACCCCATGAAATGTAATGCAAGAAAGGTAGGTTCTAACAGTCTTTAAACTTTATGACCTTACATGTTTTTAAAGAAACAATTCCTTGGTCACATTGAAGTTTAAGTGGGGTAGCCTAATTGGCCCTGAACGATGGTTACCCCACTACACCCGAGACTTTACATAATGGCTCCTCGTCCTAAGGTCCTAGGATGGCTCGGGCTTGACCATATTTATCATGCATTCATGATGCAGCAAAATATATCCCTCCCTTCAAAAATACATAAAACCAAACCTATAAATGATATTAGCACAATTTATAATACAAAAACAAGTAAACAGATTGCATTTAAGGTGATTTTAGAGGTTAATTTTAATTTTAGAAAATCGAATGGCTAACCCTCTTGATGTCCTTATTAGAGTCATCAAGCTGTCGAGCTTGGTTTTTCACCCTCCCTGTTCTTTTTATAATATTAAGTTTTCTCTAAACCGATCAATACTAAACCCAACCCGTTTAATACTTATCCTCGTTTAGGGTTTAAAGAAAACCATTTTTTTTCAACTTGAAAAGATTTAGAGTCACCACTCAACCGGAGTTAGGAAAATGGGTTAAATTATAACCAATTAGGTGGATTGGTTATATCTTAGCTACTGGTCTATCAATTAAAAAACTAATTTATAAATACGGCTTTTTGAAAACCAGAGAATTTAGATCTGGGGGTTAGGACTTTTAAACCTTTACAGGTATCATTGACTTTCCAAAATTAACTTTAATCTTTAAAAATTACCTTTTTATTTTATAAGATGGAACTCAATTTAACTATTCTAATTAGACAAATGAAATAATCTAAACTAAAGAAAAAATAAAAAGGAAAATTAGGTTTTTTCATTTTTATTATCGCCATGTAAATGCCTACATATCCGCTATTTGGGATTAAACATATGTAGTTCTTTTATAAAAGAACTTTAATGGGTGGTTTAATTTTAATTTTTGAAAAGTTGCCTAGTTTACGTGTTTTACCCATTTTGAATTCATTTGAGAAAATTTCTTAAGTGTCCTAAATTGATTTATTTTTCAAAATCTAAAATGCCCTAGTTTGGAAAGGACCTGTTTGATTTTTATATATTTGAAAAATTGATTTTCTAAGTGTCAAAAGTAACTTTACTATTTATTTATCTTTTATTGTTAGTTTTTTTTTATGGTTTTTCTTTTATTTAAATGTGAAAATAACACAAAAAAAACCCAAAATAAAATACTTCCTATTCTTCTTTTTTTTATTTTTTCCTCTTTTTGTTTTTCTTCTCTTTCTTTTCTCCTTTTCCGTTCTTTTTTTTTTTTTTTTACAAACAATAAGATAAATAAATTTATAAAACAAAACAAAAAAAATTACATAAAAAAAAATTTACATAAAACAATACAAAACAAACAGAAAGAGGGTCAAACTTGTTGTGGGTTGTTGGATAGGTTAGAGCATGGGTCAACAGAGTGAACTCGATTGGGACATCAAAACTTGGGTTAAGTCGAGTTTAGGTCATGTACAAGGAAGGAGCCGCAGTTGTTAGGACTTGCTCTAGGGTGATTCAAGCTGATTTTTTTTAGTGGGTGATGACGCATTTATGAGTTTTGGATTACGAAATGTAGGTCTAGACACATCGTTGTCGTTTGTGGTGGTGGTTTTGGTGGTAATCGAGTTTGGTTTGTTGGTGATAAAAGGGAGTTATGACGATGTAGAGGTTGTTGCAAGTTAGAAGGAGTTTAGGTTGAGGTTACAGGGTATGGCAACCACGACTGTAACAGTAGTTTTAAGTGATGGTGGTTCCTGTGGTGGTTCCGAGTATAGATAAAGGTAGTTGTTAGGGTTTTAAAGTAATTGGTTCTTAGAGGCTCGATTGAGTGTAGGAGGAAGTGGGTTCCAATGATGGAAAGCCAAGGAACTCACCAGTAGAGTTAGTTTGCTTTAAAAATCACCACGGCCAAACTTTGAGGTAGGGAGAAAGAGAGAGTGTTGAACCTAAAGTGAGAAAGTGATCAAGAAGAGAGAGAAAGAGTGCGAGAGTTGATTCCGAGCTTGTGTATGGATTGTTCGTGCTTGTATGAGCTCCGTTAACACCCTTTTATACACGAATTCAACCCAGAAACTTTGGAAAGCTAAAATCGACCTTGAATGTCAATGTTGAGATTTTAGTTTTTTTTCCTAACTTAGGAGCTCGACTTGAATTCATTTTTTACCGAATTTAGATGAGTTAGTAGGTTTGATTCATAGTAAGCTATGTACTCAACAGGATAAAGCAAGAAATTGCATGAGCGTGTGTAGAATTTGTGCAGAAATTAGAGTTGAAGTAAAGGGGTCGAGTGTTCTTGAGCCAAAAAAGGGAGAGAAAATCTAAGGAAAGTGAGGGAAAGAGAGGAAACGAAGGGAAAAGGAAAGAAGGGGAGGGAGAAAGGGGCCGACGTAGTGCTGATGTGGCACCATATCAGTTGTGCCGTCCAACCCTGACGTGCTACATGTCATTCATGACACGTGTATGCCATCAAATCTAAAGATGCCACGTGTCTACACATGTGGTGCAATAAGATCTTGACACGTGATAGTCCCTAATGTAATTGAAAACCAAAAATAAGAAAAAAGCTTCCCTGCTTTTGCTAAGTTTCGAACTTAAGACGTCATGCTCAATGCTAATATTATGTCTATATGCTTAACTGTTAAGCCATTGGCCTGTGTTTTCTCTATATGTGCAATCAAATTTCACATATGAATTTAATCAACTTGAGTTAGATTTAAATCAAAACTCAAGTTTAACGACCCAAAACTAAAATCTAGCCTAATAATATGCTATTTTCTAAAATATTTTGGTTGACTTCATTTTCTAACTTTTTATCTTTTTAGGATTTCTTTTTGAAATTTCTTATTTTTTTTGTGCTTTTTCTTATTTTTGAAATTTTTTTGTATTTTTCTATGATCCTTATTTTTTCTAAATATCTTGAATTTTTTGTAATTCAGGGCCTACTGAGAAAAGAAAGAAAAAAATAATAATAAATAAATAAAAAATAAATAAAAGGGGCAAAAATTAGGTGTCTACAATAGGATTAAGCAAAAATAGGCATTTCTTTTGTCTTTTTAATGAAGTTTTAATTAAATTTCACTACAAAAAGGAGCACTTATGGATACTTTATTTTTGCTACCATTAGGATTTTTTCTTATCGAGTCAATTAAAAAAATAATAATAAATAATAAAATAGAAAAAAAAACGAAATAAATAAATAAATGAATGAAAATTGAAAGAAAAAATAAAATGAAACTAAAAAATACAAAGTATCAAGTCAAGTCGTTTAGGGTTGGATTAGATAACGGTTAAAGATGTACATTCAATTTAATAAATTACAAGTCATTTAATAGTTGGGCTTCATTGAAAATATTTTTTAGTCTAATTCAATATAAAGTGAAGTTTTATCTTCTTCTTTTTTTTTTTTGCTAAATAAAATTAGGATTTATTAAACGAATTAATATATTTTTTAGGTTAAATTAAAATGGACTAAATCAAGCCCAAGATAAAAAGCCTAAATAAATGTAGGGTTTCTAAAAACTAGATTGAATTTTCAATGAATCCAAATTGGGTATTATCGTATCATCGTATCTTGGATTTGTTATAGTTGAATCTTTATCCAAAAAGTTCTAAAAGATTTAAATTTATGGCTTATAAATAGTGGATAATAAGCTGTAAAAAGGACATGTTTTCGAAATCCTTCATTCACCCATGAACATTCACTACCTACTGTCCCTTATCTACTGCCCATTGTCCATTACCCACTTCATGACAGTTTACTATTACACACAATATTGACCGTTGCACACATCATATAACTTACTCTTTACATTCATGATTATTCGCCTAACATTGCTACATATACAAATGTCCCTCATGCATCTTGACCCTTACTATTGTACATATACATGTCAATCACATGTCCTAACCTTCATTGCTTAGACACACACATACACGCCTGACACTTTCTCTTACGCATAGTCACATACACACTTCATCGATCACACACAATATACTGTGCACTGCTCTTGCACTTCATTACACATTCGGATTTACACACGATTGTAGATCACAGCCACATATCTAAACATTCCAACATCTAGCTACATACATGCTGAAAAAATCCATAACTGCACTAATTAGCAATGCATAAGAGCACTTACAGCATACACACACCATGTATTGTCCATTATCTAAGTACAACCGATCATGAGACAATTTACGACGCACGTCCACTGTCGACTAATTTATATTAAGCGAGTTGAGCTTAATATAAGTTGAATAAAGGAAAATCGTAATAGGGCTCGATACACATATAACTAGAGTTTCCTTAAAGTTTATACATCCGTTTATAGTTATTTGATTTGCATATGTGTTAGAAACTTAGGGTTTTAGGTGATCAATAAGTTTAGTATCTTTTAATGATTGATTTAACCTTATGATTAGGGTTTATTTGTCATGTTAAGGTATTTGGCCTTTCAATTGGGACTAGCAATCTTTTTAGGGTTTTGTTATCATTGTAGGGTTTCTCGAGCACTAGGGTTTTAAGGTCTTGTTTCTTCTAGAGTTTTGGTTTAATATTTAGGGTTTGATTCTTTTACTTAAGGTTTCATTATTATGTTTGAGTAGTTCTAAGGACTATCCAAAGACCTTCTTATCTAACTTTGCTTTTGGTTACAAAAAACCCACAATGTTTATAGGAAGGAAGATCAACAACTATGTATGCTACTTAGAGATTGTATATGAGTTTAAATAAATAGAGTTTTAGTCTTTTAATTATTAATTGTTGTTGAAGAATTAATTATTTTATTTAGAATTTTTTCTAGTTTAATTTGGAGAATTAATTTTATGAGGTTGTTTGGAGACTTTACAGGAACTTTGGAGATTTTAGAAAATTATCTACGTCCGACATATCAATAGATATTAGGAATATGCAGCTATTTGTGGCGTCTTAAGTTTGAGGTGTTATATTAAGTAAACGTCATGAATTAACTACTTTCAATGGTATCAAAGAGTGGTATATTGTCAATCTAATATCTTTGGTTTTACTAATTCAAGTTGTTTGATCATATTGAACTTCAATTTTGTTCATCTAAGTCATGGAACTTTAGCCAATGAATTTGATATATAGTAATCCCTTATACCTTTCCTAATCTCATAATCTAGGTTTTTTTATTGCTAATGTGATACCCATATGATTATAATCCCACGTAGATGAGGAGTTGGATTGTTTTATAAAGCTAAAATAATGAATGCTAAGTTAACAGTAGCTAGAAACCTTTAGGTTAAATTGTTAATATGAGCACATTAGCATTTGTTGGCATAGTTGCTAGCTACTTTTAGCTTAAGGCATTATAAATTGCATTAGATACGATCACCTACCAATAAGTGATAATTAGGAGAACATTTTGACTTAGTTTTGAGAAGAGATGTAAGGAGGATGGGTATACTTCTAAGATGACTTATAAGTTGAGGGTAATAGGTGTAAACCTTGCAAATTTAGCTTTTTGAGTATCGAATGTATTTAAATATTATAAGTAATCACCCTAAGTGAACAGAGTTGATAAATTTAAAATTAATTAAAATTTTCATCTCAAACATAATACGAAAGAGAAAAACCTTAAAAATTTCGATTGAAACCTTAGTAGTGTACAGGAACCTTAAACCCTATATGCATAAATATTAGAAATTGAACCCAAACTTAATAAAAATCCTAAAACTATAATTTTAAGCTTATAAAAAGAATAATTATACCCTAATAATAATAAAACCCTAATCAAATACAATTATTGATTAATATGTGTAATTGCATAAAATTATTAATGAATGTGTTGAGATAACTCATAAATATTATAAACATAATGGGTAATACTCAAATTAATAAATTTTATAGAATTTCAATATTATTCCAAAATTAGTAAATTTATAATTTTTATAGTTAGAAATTTCTAATTTTTCTTTTCTTTCTTTCCTTTTCCTTTTCCTTTTCTTCTCCAATTTTTCTCCCTTTGCCACGTAAAGCTTCTAGATCTGTTTCAGTAGATATTTGTATGTTTATTTTACCATGTGTTAATTATGTGTATAAAAAAAAGCATTTAGATAAGCTTTGGCTCAAATCACATTAAAACCCATTTGTTTCTTTCCCTTTTCTTTTCTTTAACTATTTTCTTTTCCCCTAATTTTTTTGCTGGTCATGCTTGGAAACACAAGAAACAAACTTACATTTTTTTTTCCAACACAAAAACAAAAACATTACATCTTCTTATTTTTTCAAACCGTGAAGCAATTTCCCTTCCTTTTCCAATTTTCTTTGACTTCAAATACAACAATTAAACCAAGAATAAGAAGGAGTTTCCAATCCATTATTCATCAAATCACTAAGGGAAATAGATAAGTAATATGTGTATTATATTTATTTTGTAATAAGTATTTAAATGTATTCTTTCATGTACATGTAGTTCATAGGATTTCATATGTATTATAGGTTTATATAGTGAATTTATAAGTATTCTATTATTATTTGCAAGGAAAAATCTATGTACATATATTGGAGTTTATGAAAATTTTTTATTACACGATGTACATATACTCATAGATGTATAAATAAATAGGTATATTCATGTGCACATATATGTTATATTTGGTTCTACAAATATTTAGTATAAAAGATTTGTATATATGTACATGAATATATATATATATATGTAGGTGATAGTACGTATATTAGATTTTTTCATTACATATGTATATGTATAAGTATGTGGCCAAAAACATATATAGGTATAAAGTATAAAAATATTAGTATAGTATATGTATAGGTATCATATATGTATGTATGTGCGTATAGCACATATAGTATATTTAGGGTTTTATTATTTAATTACATAAGTATACATATATAAATAAGTAAGGGAAACAAATTACATAAGTATATATATATGTACATATAAAAATACATATGTTAATGGTATATTATGTATAAATATACGTGTGTACTTAAATAGTATACGTATAGTATACTATAATACTAAATTAATAGATAAGATAAGATAATATATATATATAAGTATGTATGGAAACTATGAGTTGAAAGAAAATGGAAAAATGATTAATTCACAAAATTTGATAAAATATAATAATTTATATAATTGTATAAGTATTAAGTAAAATATAAAACAGGAAAAATTTAAAAAACATGCAAATTCATAAAAATGACACATGACATCTTCTCATGCTACCATGTCATCATTTAATAAAATTAAATTAAATTCGTAACAATAAGAAGAAGAATAATAAAATAATTAATTAAGTGGAAAATTATTAAAACAGCAAAAATGAATTAAATAAGTATTTAACCATAAAAATAGCAAAATATGTAAATTATGATAAAATAAACTCAAAAATAAGAAAAGTACAAAATATAATAATTACATATTTATCAAATTATAGATATGTAAAGAAAAGATTAAAAAATAATTTATAACTAATTAAGTCAAAATAATAAAATTTGTAATATTTTTAGATTATAATGAAAAATGTAGGTTACAACATCCAAAATGGACCTTGCTATGCAAAAGCAAGTTTGAAAACGATAAAAATGAACTATAAGTTCATAAAAAAAAAAATCAAAGTTAAAACGAAAAAAGTTATACGCGATTGAAAGTTTAAGATAAATCGAGAAAAATAGATAAAAGATTTAAGTTAACAATGTTTATACCATACTTAGGCTATAATGAGAAACTAAGTAAATAATGATAGATATTTAGTTAACTAAAGAACATAACTTCTCAAAATACTTACAAGTTTTATTATCTTTTAGGTATTCGATTATCAAGTTCTAGAAATCCCAAAGGTTGAGAAAGTGAGCATTAATCTAGGTGAAGGACTTTTGATGATCTATTATTTGCTTGCTGCTTGATGTTATGTATTGATTGCTAGTTGATATTGATTGTTTGTTGAATGACTAATTTTGTTGTATACTATCATCTATATGACCACTTCCTTACATCAGTAACTATAAATATATAACTAAAATAACTAGTTATGTTTGTTGCATGTTTATGACTCAATTAATATATTGATAGAGAGTACTAGCTTTGCAAAAATTTTGAAGAAAGTATTTTTGGAAAATGTTTTTCAAACCTTAAATATATTTTGTATGATTGCTGTGAGGGCTCATAGTGCCTGTGAATGAAATTTTATCATTAAGGCAAAGCTAATATAGTATCTCCAATTAATTGCAAGAGGACTCGCTTATTTATGCCAATAGGCCATTGGATATATTTTGATAGTGAGAGGACTCACTTTGTGTGCTCGAAGAGCCTTGGATATGTTTGGTGGATAGCCCTAATTGGGGTCCACTAATATTGATTGCTATTTCTCGATTAGGGTAATAGTTGAGTGTCGTTTAGAAGGATGGTGCTCTTAAGCAATCTCATGCGAATAAGGTGAGGTGCTCTATGTGAGAAAGTATGGAAGAAAAATCGACGTGTAGATGACATAAATCTATACCTTCCATAGTTTTGGACTCTTATGGATGTTTTGCTTACATTCACTGTGTATGCATTTATTTTTGGTAGATTGCATGTGTGCTAATAATGTTTAATAACTTGCTTAAAAGGTGGTAGTGAGAAACGAACTCACTGAGTTGTGGTTTGTTCATTCCCTTATAGTTTCTTTTACAAGTTCCTTTAAGTAAGGATCGAGATAATCTTGAGAGTAGAGTATAAACCGAAGTTAGGTTTGATAATATTAGAGTTAATTGAAACGTGTTTAGTTGGTACATAAACAATTTATGTAGAAAACCATTATATTATAGGATTATGTATAATATAGTGTTTCTTATAAACTATCAAGTTGTTTTATCATGTCTTAGTATTTGGTAAGGGATACTGATTCTCTGTAATTCTAATAGATTGGAATATCAAATATCTATAGTCATTTATATTTTATAGTAAGTTAATTAATTAAAAATTGAAAACCTTAGTAACTAATCATTTAGAGTCTTGCAATCTTTGACTTGCAAAGCAATTTTCATATTATGAGTATACACGTGATATGAAAATTTTAGGTAATCCTCTTAGGCCCCCTCTTAGGGTCATGATGGTAGGAATGAATAGAATTGTACATTAAAAGGAGTGAAAAGAACTAAGCTCAATTATAAGGTCTTGCGATAAGAACTTCCTATGTTTACTAACAAATAAAGAAAAAAGGAAAGAAAAAAAAGGGGGCAGGGTAAGGTGGGGCGGGGGTAGGGTAAGAGGGAAGGGGGAGGAATTGTGATACCTTCTATGATTATAATCTCATATGGATTGTAGGAGAAGAGTTGTATTAGTTCATAAGGCTTAAGTAGTGAATATTATATTAATACTAATCAGAAACTTTTAGGCTAAATAGTTTTAATAGGCCCATTGGTATTAGTTAGAATGACTATTGGCTACTTTTAGCCTATAGCATTAAAGCTAGTTTAGTCTTTAATGGAAAAAATTTCCTTGAATGGAATAGAATAATCAAGCTTGATCTAGGAGCTAAGGCAAAGCTAAGGTTATAGATTGAAGTTGTACGAAACCTAAAAATAATTTCATTAACATACAAAGGTAAGTGAGATGTGATTATATGATATTTTGTTAGATTCTAAATTCTATGTTAAAGGAATTATCTAAAAGATTTATGTATGTTAAAATCCGCTAAAAAATTACAGGATAACATGTGAATGATTTGAATTGGCTCTTTATTATACCATTGCAACATGAGATTGTAAACATTAGGCAAGGGAATGTCAATGTTATAATGTATTGCAATAGACTAAGGAGGCTTTGGGATGAGTTGATTAGTCTTAGTGGAATTCCAAAACGTGTTTATAGTATCTTAGAGATTTGTACTTAGGGAGTTTGTGGATATTGAAAACAAAAATAAGCTTATGTAATTCCTTATGGGTCTTAATGAAGCATGTGAAAATGTAAAAGATCATATATTATCATTAAAACCACTTCCTATTGTAAGTAAGGCTTATTACATGAAAAATAAATGCAAATGTCTAGAACTCATGCTCATATTGATGTTTTTTCAACATAGAATGTTAGAGCTTAGTCTCAACCTACTAGTAATGATAACAAAGATAAAATGAATAAGTTAGGACTAAGGATTTCTCATTCATATTGTAAGTAATTTAATCATTCAATTGGAAATTGTTTTTAACTTGTAGTTTATCTAGAGTGGTATGAGGGTTGGGTTCAAAAGAGGGAAAAAAATAAAATAGAAAAGAATGAATTAGATTTGCAAGATAAGTGGTTGAAAAAAAATAAAATATAATGAATTAGATTTACAACTTAGTTTCAAAACATGCCATGAGGTTGAAAAAAGGTTGAAAAGAAAGCAATGTGGAGATAACAATGCACGTGTCTCTAGCTAATTTTACAGGTTAGTGCTTTTTAAGTTCTTTTGCAAGTTTTAAGTTAAAAATGGTAGTGTAATGAATGAGCAGATAGTAGACACAAGTACTTCAAGTCATGTGACTCGTTTTCGACATCTTCTAATTACTAAACATACAGTATACTCCCATTTACATTAAAATTCTTGACGAGAACACTAAATCTATCATAAGAAGAGCTCCTTTAACAGGTCATATAACACTTAATTGTGTCTTGTTTATTCCAGATTTTAGCTATAACTTAGTTATCAGTCTCTTAGTTACTTAAACCAACTTAATTTCTACATTTAATTCACAAAGTTGTTTATTCAAAGACCATAGCAATAAGGATTATGTTGCGAAAGTTGATGTTTGACATGGATTTTATGTAATAGAATCTAAGGCAAATGCAATTGATAATTCTTCTAATGTTCCTTCCTCTTGTTCTTCTTATGATCTTGTTTCACATAAAGCTAATAAAGTGTTCATGGAATTGTTATATAATAGACTTGAGCACATTCCTTTCTCATACCTAAAGCATGTTCTTGTTTTTTATAGTTCAAACTTTGAAAATTTGTTATATGACACTTTTCAAATTTTAATGTCACATAAATTGCATTCTAGTAATCATTTTACCTTACATATATTTGAGCTTATTCATCTTGGTTTATGAGACTCTATAATATACCTTCAATCTCTGGCACTAAATTTTTTCTAAGAATGGTAGATGACATGAGTGGGTTTATATGAACCTATTTGCTTCAATATAACCATCAAACCTTTTCCACCTCAAACCTTTTCCACCTTAAACAATTTCAAGGCACTTCATAAATTCATCTGTAAAGATAGTGGTAGTGAATTTCTTTTTCATAAATGCTAAGATGTTTTTAGATTAAATGATATCATGTGCCAGAAGACTGTGACATACACTCTATAAGGAAATGAAATACATACATATATATATATATATGAAACCTCCAAAAGGTTAATCTTTAGCAATTTTAAGTCAAGTATGCAAACTTGTTAAGTCCCTATAGATGTAGGTCCAACTGCAGTAATTACGTACATATTGTGTAAGTCATGCACTATACATGAATTTATAAAAGCAAAGAGAGAATGAGACCTAAAGGGATGGTTTGGAGAGAATGACATGGGGAGGAGAAACAAACAATCCAAATTCCTTAAATGCATAAGTGATAAATAAGGTAGTCGTAAGGGACCTTAAGTGTTCAACTTGTAGCTTGAGTGAACAAGGTTGATTATTTGCCTAAATCACTATTTTTTATTTTATTTTGAAGAGTAGAGATTTTGTAAAGTAAAGTTGTTTCTTAGTTCTATCTAAGTTTTCTAAATGAAGAGTAAAGGTCAGGTATATATAGGTTTTTGGGCATGATGGAATCCATTGGATTATCTAGGTGATCAACAGATGAAATGGAGCTTACTCATTTCATGTTTATCCTGAATGAGCTAGCTAATAGGCTTAAGGCCAATAACCTTTTTCATCGGTGCATAAGCCTTCTTGAGAGAGATTAGATGTAGACAAACTAGTCCAAAGATCACCAATTCTCTTTAAATCATCTCAAATATAAACTGGATCCTTAGGCTTTACCACATAACTTAAGGAATTAAGCCCAAATAGATAATATAATAAATTTCATCCTCTACATTTTACCCCCTGACCAAAATTCTTGGAAGGAATGCAAGTATTTTGCGCATTAATTGCTACTTTTGAATAAATAGGTCGCTACTAGATGCACATGCATTGTAAAGAGTCACACTTTGCCAAGTGCACTTATATAGTTGAAGACTTCATTTAGTTAATAGATTAGAGGATAAGAGACTAACACTAATACTACAAGTTTATTTACTATATTGATCAATGTACAAGCCTAAAGCACCATTTAATTATATATGTTGCTGTTGAGCCTAGTTTTTCACCTTCTCGGTTCTTTTTATAACATTAGGTCTTCTCTAAACCGATCAATACGAAACCCTACCCGTTAATATTGACCCTCGACTAGGATCTAAAGAAGATTATTTTTTCCAACTTGAAAAGATTTAAAGTCACCACCCAACTAAAGTTGGGAAAAGGGGTTAAGTTATAACCAATTGGGTAAATTGGTTATAACTTAGCTATCGGTCTATTGATTAAAAAACTAAGTTATAAATACAGTTTTTTAAAAACTAGAGATTTGGATCCGGGGGCTAATTTATTAAACCCTAAATGAGTATCACTTTTAACTTTCCGAATTTAACTTCGCTTTTCAAATAACCCCTTTTTAATTTCTAAAAAAAATCTAATTATGATACATGCAAATAAATTGATTAATTTACATAAATATCTAAAAATGAAAAAAATAAACTTTCCATATTTTAAGTCACCATGTACTTGCGTACAGGTGCCTATGTACCTGCTATTCGAGATTAAATACACGTAATTCTTTTAATGAAAAAAAACTTTAGTAGGTAGATTGATTTTAATTTTTGAAAAAGGGTCGTATTTATATTTTTACCCAATTCAATTTATCCAAGGAAATTCTTTTAAAGGGTCCTAATTGGTGTTTTATTTTTGGTAACTCTAAAATTGTCCTAATTTGGAAAAAAAAGGTATATTTATTTTCACTTATTTTTAAAAATCTAAATTTTTCTAAGTGTGAAAATGATTTTTGTTTACTAACCCATTTATTTTTATTTTTATTATATTATCTTATTTATTTTATACTTAATCTATCTATTTCTATTAAAATAAATAAATAGACTACTTCCTTTCTTTCTTTTTTTCTCTTTTTGTTTTTTCTTCTCTTTCCTTTTTTTTCATTCTTTTTTCCTTTTTTTTTTCTTTTTCTCATTTATAACATTTACATATAAACAAATGAATAAATAAATAAAAAAGAAAAACCAAGCCGGCTCAGATTGACTCGAACAGCTCGAATTAGCTCATTTCGACTCGGTCAGCTCACTTCGACTTGGTTGGCTTGAGTCAGCTGATTTTCGCTTAGATTGGCTTAGAGTTGGCTCAGTCGGCTCGAGAAATCCGATGGTGGTGGTTTTCACAAAACATCGTAGGGAAGGCTATCTTAGAGAGAGAGAAACCGTGCTAGAGAGAGAAAACTTCGATTTTTGTTTTTCTAAAGTGTTTCGAAGTTTTTGTTGTGTTTTTAAAATGAAGAGTAGACCCTTACTTATAGGTGTCATGGTCATGTTAAGGATGGAAAAAAATTAAATGTAATATAATTTTCTTCCAATTTTGGATTGGACGAACCTGGACAATATGTGGTGCCAAAGACATAGCTATACGTGTATGAATGTGCCTGAGTGTGTCGGAATGTGTCAACGATGCTTAGAAGTGAGTTGGCAAATGATATAGCGATGACATGGTAATAAAGTGAGAAAAAGAAAAGAAAAGAAACATTTTGCACCTTCCATAGATTGAACTTAAGATCTTCAAGTTATATGCAATATCAAGTCCAGATGTTTATTCAACTAAGCTATTGGTTTTTCCTTATTCACATATGTAATTAATTGTACATATAAACCAAGTTAGCCTGAGCTAAATTCAAATCTAAGCCTAGACCCAATAGCCTTTTATTCAAAACTATTGAAATTGAAATTAAAATTAAAATTATATTCTATTTAAATAACCTAAAAATTTATTATTTCTAAATACCCTATTTTATTTGGTGACTTTTCAAATTTCTTTTTTTTTTGTATTTTTTCTAAATTTCTTATTTTTTTGTACTTTTTCTTATTTTCCTATTTTTATATATCTTTCTAGAATTCCTTTTTCTTTCTTCTAAATTTCTTCATTTTTGGGGGCTTATTTAATTTTCTATTTTTTTGAAAATTTTCTAATTAGGACCTTATAACCTAATTTGAAAAATAAAAGGGAGTGTAGGGGGAGAGGGGCAAAAATTAGGTGTCTACAGTTTCTTTTTGGTTTGATGAAGCGATACTGCCCCATGGTAACAAATCTTCTCTAATAGGGAGCTTCCCCCTTTTTTTATATATTTAAACAACTTAAAGGCATCAAGATTGAATCTACTTGATTCTGTTTGCCTTTGGTATCGGTGAATATTTATCCTTGAAGGACCATGAAGAAAATCACCAAGTATATATAGACACTTATATCACTCGTCCCTCTATGGCTTTGAGTATTAGCTCCAAATATTATTCATATTAACAAAAAACTTCTAATTCAAAATCATCTGTTGACAAATAATACATAGATCAACTATGGAGAATTCTAGCTATAAATCTTCATTGGCTTTATAATGTATATATGCCCTTATGTCATGTAAAGAAACATAGTTCCATATCAATGAAAATATGAAATAATATCAACAGCAACTAACAACCATACCCTACATAAAGTGTATTAAGACTTTATTGAAAAAAATATAGCCTCCTCGTTTCTTCAAAGTTCTACTCCCTTATCTTAGGACTCATATATAATATATATATCTCTTAAGATTGATGAATGAACATTTCTCCAACAAGCAACAAATTTAAATCCTTCAATATCTTTGTTAAATATACTCTAAATCCTTTTCAAATCTTTACTTAGCTATTAAATCTTCAATTGAATTTAAAGATTTCATAGCTACTCACCAACTTTACTTCCATCAATCATGAGTTCTCTCCTTTCATTTTCTTTTTCCTTTTAACTCTAAACTTGTGCTTTCTTTCTTGGCCAACGTTTATTATAGAGTTGATATCTCTAATATACATATTAATCAAGATAAGCTTTTATCACCGATGATGAACTTATTGTCAAACAACATGATTGGGCTCCGATAATGCCAACTAATTAGATCATCAGTTCTTCTTATGAAACCTCATCTACAATAGCATGAAGGTGGATGTATGTGTGTATATCTAACAATTATACTTACATACCCTTCCAAAAAAAAAAAAGGTCCATTATTTAAAGAGAATGCTATTAGCTCCAATTTACAGGTTACCTTGCCAATTCTCTTTTTAACCCTAAAAGGGCCTATATACCTCAAGTTTAACTTCCCTCTCAAGTCAAACCTAAATACACCCTTAATTGGTGAAACCCTTGATAATACCTCATCTACCACCTAAAACTCAAAAGGGCAACCCTGCTTATCAATGTAGCTCTTTTGTCAACTCTAGGATAACTACATTCTCTATCAAAACAACCTAACCTTATTCACCACTTCCCGCACTAAATTAGGTCTTACTGATAATCTTTTGCCTACCTCGTCCGAGTGAATAAGTGACTTGCACTTCCAACCATACAATGCTTCAAATGGGGCTACCTAAATAGTTGCTTTATATCTATTATTGTAGGCAAACTCCACCAAGGCTAGCTGCTCATAACATTGCTTACCAAAACCAAGTGTGTACGCTCTCAACAAATCTTCTAAAATTTGAATAGTACACTCTAACTGATCATCAATTTGAGGATGAAAAGTGGTACTGAACCAAAGTTCAACATATTTTGTAGACTCTTCCAAAAGTCACTAACAAATTAAGTATCCCTATCAAAAGTCATGTAACCTTACCACTCTTGACTATACAACCTAGCGAGCCTTCCTAACTAGTACTTGATATGAATAGGAATGAAATGAACCTATCCATAAGTACCCATAATGCATTGTACTTAGCCAAGGTCTTGGATAGGGCAATAACAAAGTCCATAGTCACATGTTCCCATTTCCATTAGGTTCTGGTAATGGCTACAACTCATCAGCCTGTCTCTAATGGTCAATTTTGATTAATTGGCATGTTTGGCATTTGGATACATATTCTGCTATCTCCCTCTTCATATTATTCTACTAGTAGTGATGCTTCAAAATTTTGTACATCTTTATGATCCTTAGGTGAATGGAATAAGCCAAATAATGTGCTTCTTTTAGTATCTCATTTCTTAACCTTAGTTGCACTAGTATACATATGCTACGCTTAAATCTCACTACTCTTTTAATACCAACAACAAAATCTAGGGCTTTCTATACCTCTAATCCCTTAGGCTTCGGCTTGTGTAACTTTAATTCTATCTATTAGAGTAGGTTATATTCTTAAGCTTGCCAGCCTAGCACTTACCTCTCTAGTTATTACCTCCAACTCAAGTCGATGCATCTACTCAAGTAATGGCCTCTATGAAGTAATCAAGCTAACCAGACTTCCTTTTCTCTTTCTACTTAAGGCTCAACTACCACATTATCTTTCCCTAGGTGGTACCAAATGTCTAATTCATTGTCTTTAATTAGCTCCAACAAACACCTCTTTCTCATATTTAGATCTCATTGGGTGAAGAAATTCATGAGGCTCATATGTTATGTGTACATTTTATACTTCTCTCTAACTAGATAATACCCCTAAAGTTTTAGTGCATGTATCACAGTTGCTAATTCTAGATCATGTGTAAGGTAGTTGTTCTCATACAGCTTAAGTGGACAAGAGGCATATGTAATCACCTTTCCCTCTTGCATGAAGATACACTCTAGTCTTTGTATGGAGGCATCGCTATATAAAATGAACTCTTCCCCATTGTAGGATAATGTCAAAATTGGAGCCATCACCAACCTGTCCTTCAGCTATTGGAAATTCACCTCACATTTGTCATCCCATTTAAACTTGACCTTGCTACTATTTTAGAAAAACCCTCCACAAACTTTTGGTAATAACTGGCTAACCTAAGAAAACTTTTGATCTCTCACACGATGGTAACTCTTGGCTAATCAACAACTGCTTTTATTTTCTTTAGGTCTACAACTAAGCCATCATGGTTTACAATATGACCCAAGAATGTCATTTGCTCTAACTAGAAATCACATTTGTTGAAGTTAGCATACAACTTTTCCTCTCTTAACTTACCTAGAACAATCCTTAAATTTTCCTCATGTTCTTCCCTACTCTTGGAGTAAATGAAGATATTGTCAATAAATACCACGACAAACTTTTCATGATATTCCTCAATTACCTGTTTCATTAGATCTATGAATGCTGCCGATGCGTTGGTAAGACCAAATGGCATTATAAGGAACTCATACAACCCATATTTGGTCATTAAAGCATTCATTTCAACATATTTAGACCTGACCTTCAATTGGTAATAACTTGAATGTAGATTAATTTTTTAGGAAACCTGTGCACCTTGAAGTTGATAAAAAAGATCATCAATCCTTGGGAGGAGGTACTTAATCTTAATAGTAACCTGGTTTGAGTCTCAATAGTCAACAGAAATTTGTAGGCTTTGATCTTTTTTCTTTATAAATAATATGGGGCTCCCCAAGGAGACAAGATAAGCTTGATAAAACCCTTATCTTGTAGTTCTTATAACTACCTTTTCAATTCTACTAACTCATTTAGTACCATTCAGTAAGTCGGTTTAGAAATGGGTTTACTTATTGGCACCATATCAATTTTGAAATCTACCTCCCTATCAGATGGAATACTAAGTAGAACTACTAGAAACATATCCATATACTCATATACTATCGGCATTTAATCTAACTTCAGCTCAACTTTATTCAATTCTTGGACCAAGGCAACTAAAGTAGGCCATTCCCACAACTCATATGTAGGACAATGAGTCAGCCTTTAAACTTCTACTTGGTAATCGAAGGTTCCTCTCTAAGGGGTTCAAGGAAGACCACCTTATTATGGCAATCTTCTATGGCATGATGCTTCGACAACCAATCCATCCCAAAAATAACATCAAAATCCAACAATTCTAACACTAACAAATCAGCTAGTAAAACTCTTCCCCTAATCTCTATCTTCACATCTTGATAAACCCAGTTTAGAACCATTTTACTCCCTAAGGGCAAATTAATAGTTAAACAAGATTCTAAACAGAAACATACAAATCACACACATGCACAAAAGATTCAACCACACATCAGTAAGTTATACCGGTATCAAAAAGAGCATAAACACTATGGGATAGGATAGAAAGTGTACCTACCATGGTATCTATGTCATAGGTGGTGTTGTGGTGTTATAGAGTGAAGACTTAGGTGAAGGCTCTCTTGCATAGACCTGCCTGTTGAGGGCCGTTTTGGAAACTATCAACGATCTCACAACTAGTGCTCCCAGGTTGCTTAGCTCCCTATACCCCTATCTCTGCAATTAGTCATTCGGTGTCCTCTTACTACATCTATAGTAGAAACCCTGATGAGGTTTGGTGGTCTCCTTACAATCCTTGCTCAAGTACCTAGGTTTCCCATAAAGAAAACATATCCCAACAGTCCATTTGCAGAATGAGACGTCATAGGGCTCGAAATGAAGTGTGTACCTCATAGCCAGCCTAACAGCTTTAGTCTAATTTGCTACTGGCAACACCACCTATATGGGTTGCACTACCACTAGGCCATATCTACCCTCTCTAATCACAATACCTAAACCAAGCTCTTCACCCTCTTCAGTATTAGTATGATATTACCTAGCATAGGCCTCTTCTGTAAGGCTACTCTCGCCTTGTGAGCTAATTGTTCCTGCTCCCTCTTCATAATTTGCTCTAAACACTTGTCCGTATAGATTGCGGCAAAATAAGCAATAAGTTAGAAAACTGCAACTCTCTCTTAGAGTTTGGGCTCTAACCTATAAATAAACCAATTAACCTGTGATAAATCATTTTGCTTGGAAGCCTCCAGAATGAAATAAGCTAATCGATCCATCTTTGCTTCATAAGCTACTACTAACCTATTCTTTTGCTGGAGCATTTGATAGGCTAATTACATCTACTCCTTAATACAAGTAGGGATGAAGCACTCAAAGAACTTATTTCTAAACCTCTCCTAATTCTATGCCCTAACATTAAGCTCTACGCTTAGGGCTCCATCTCATCACTTTGATGCATCCCCTCTAAGCATAAAAGCAACATAGTATACCTTCTTATCATTTGACACTTCAGTAATCATAAAAGCCTTCTCAATCCCCCTAATCCATTCCTCAATAGCAATGGCATCATTTGGCTCAAGGTTAAACTCCTTAGCCACCTTAAGGAAGCAGTCCATACTCGGCCATCTAATTGCCTGCCTCTCTTGATGCAAGGCCTCAATATTAGCTTGAACCATTTGCACATCCTGCTTGATTTGTTCTTGCTGCTACACCAAAGCAACCACCAAGTTAATCATCGCTTTTAATAGCTATATAACATCAACCTCTATCAACTTGTACCCTTGCTAGGTTTACTACCTGATACTTTGAACACCAGGCAAACCAAGTCTACTCTATGCATCTTCAATTCTATATACATTTAGTCTTGAGGTTGACAGGAACTAAAACCAGTCCTTTTAGGCGGCATACTAAAGAAAATATACCCAAACAAATAGCTAAAGGAAAGTTAGAAAATAAGAATTCAAGCCTATCCCTTAACTACCCTTTCCTCTCAAACCTTACAATCCTATAGATTACCATCCTAGTTCCCTAAAGATCTTAAACCTAAGCTTTAATATCACTAAAAGCTATAACATCCTAGAATCCAAGAAGCCACAGCTTTGCTACCTATCAACCCTAAAGGTAGACACACTAAGGCAATCAAGGATCATGAAACCTATTTAAATGCCACATTCAACATAAAATATGCCAACTTATAAATAAATCACTTAAAATCTAAAACAGGAGTGAACATCAACTACTCAATCTATAATTACAACATCATAGATAACTAATTAACACAAGTTAAAGAACTTGAAACTCAATATATGCTTTAAGATAAACAACCAAAAGTCTCATAGCTCCAATAGATGACAACCTACATAACACTTACTATAAGAGCCATAGGTGACTCCAAACAACTACACATAATTCACAAATATACAAAATAGGAGATAATTATAGAAAGTCTCTAGAAGTTCAACCTTAGTGTCTACTCTACACTAACCTTGCTTCATCATCGAAGTAGTAATAATGACTCTCCTCATTATAATACAAGTAGTCATAACTTGCATCATCCACATACTAATCACTAAAGTCCTCATACCCTAAACCTGTAGTTAGGAAAACAATAACTACTAAAGGGGGAGCCAATGCTTATTACAAGATACCACACACATGTACATGAACACATGGGCACAAAACACATACATACATAAGTAACGATAATAAATGCAATAACTAACCTGCTCAATCTTTAATTTTAAGTCCAAAAAATAGCACAGCCTTAACACCCTAAAACTTAGGATGACTCACAACCCCTACAACAAGCAATATAGATACTAAATAAGTATTTCTATTAGGTCCTCCCAACACTCAACTAATCGATCACTAATTTAAATCTACTTGCATCCTCTCAGTATAGGACTCTAATCGAGACAGTGTTGTGCAAAGATTACCAAGTGCCTCACTAACATCATTAGTTCCTACTAATAGGTGGTTAAAGCTAAGTACAAGTAACATACCTTATTAAGTTCTGAGTTAAGTTAAGTCCAATTTAAGATACCTTCCTTGCACACACAACCAAAACAACCATGTATCCATACCTGGATTACAAGTCTTGCTGATAACTGAATCAGAATCAACCATGCTCCTAAAATATGTTCATATAAAGAAACTTAAATCAAATCTTCGCTTAATCTATCTCCACTAGCACTCCATTCACCTAGCACTTCACTTAGCTTCCTCACAACTTCTAGACTTAACCCTTTATATGTGTCTACATATATATATGTACGTGTGTGTGTGTGTATGTGTATGTAATTAGTCCATTAGAGTCTAGTAATATTCACATGAATATCAAATATTTATATGATTAATATTTCAAAGTATATTTATATACATATACAAAGTATGTACAACACATGATAAAATATTCTTTTGAAAGTATATAAATTTATATACAAAATTATTTTTCAAGTTTTTAAATATGCATATATTTTCGCAAAATATATTTTGAAACACTATGGGGGACTTCTCAAAAGTGTAGGCTAGTTTGTAAACCTACCTTAGAGGTTGCATAACTAGCAAGTTGATTCAACTTTGCACCAGTAGGTTGGTAAACCCCCTCATTCAAATAGGCATGTTGATTTCCTTACTCCCAACGTGACCCATTGATAGTAGTTTACATATCTCAAAACAACCAATAACACTATTAAAAACAAAACTTCCACTCACCAAACACACATTCCTAACTAGTCCAAACAACCCAACTTCATGGAAAATCCTTGTCAACTTGAATAATGAATTTTATTTCAAAAACCTCTCAATCTTCGGAATTGCAACCCAATACACAACATCAAATTTAAAGGAAAAATTTAGATATAGTGAAGTTAAAGTGACTTGCATGAACTTCTAATGAAACCATACTTCCACAAGCAAAACCTAATCTTCTAAACGCTATAAACATAGCAGTTATTCATGTTTTTTACATATCACCAATCAAGTAAAACAAAAATGTAGCAAGTTTAGATAAAGAGCTTACTAAAAACTTGTCTTCTCTACACTTCCTCATAAAAGAATGACTAAAATCGAATCCCAACATTCCTAAACTATAAATAAACAAGCTTGCTTCATGTTCCATCCTTCAATCATCAAGAAAACGAATTTTTTAATAGCAAAGATAGAAAGGACTTATCGAAAACCACTATTCTCTTATAAGAACTTGCAAATTCCTTGTTCTTTGGTGCCTTAAACCCCTTAATTCGAATTTTGCCTATTGTTTCAAAGGGTTAACTTAAGTTTTTCTATTGTCAAGAGATGCGTTATGAAAGGGATGTAGGAAAGTAGTACCACAGGAAAGAAACATATTAGACACAAAGGGGATAGTAAGGGTTCAAAGTCTTCTTATGACCATTGGGCCCCTACTAACATTGACATATTACATGCCTTACTAAACCTTCTTTTATTTTCTAACTCCTTTTATTTCTTTGTTTCTTTTAAATTAAGGTTTTACAAATGTTGATTTCACATTTTATACTATGTGATATTCGTAAAATTGAAAATCCATGAAAAATATTTAGAACTGTAATAAATTACAATCATTATTACCGCCTCTTTTGTAATGCTACTCTATATTGGTTAAGTTTAACTGCTCCACATTTCTATGTTTCATGAATTATTTGCTCGATATCTATTTTACTTTACTTACTTGCTTGAATATCTATGTCATTTAAAAAAGACATGACTAATAAGGAAGTTTGAGCATTTGGTTAAAGAGAATAGGATTAGGTAGGGAAAGATTAGTGAAAAATAGAGATGCCAATTATTTGTTAAAATGGCATATATATATTAGATATCTTCTTAAACTTATTAAAATGTACTTTAAGTTCTCTTGAACTTTGACCATAGTGTACTTTTTTAATTAAAAAGAAAAAACGTCATTTATGTTATGGATTTATCAAAATATAGGAGGTGATTTATAATATCAAAATGTTTAGAAAGTAAATCCATATCTAAGTTAAGGTTTAGGAAGGTTCTTTACAATTTTGCTTAAGGTTGGTAATCAGAGACCTAAATAGAATAGGTGTAATTTAAATAAGTTAGTATATGAAAAAAATTTGATACAAGACACAAATGGGTCCGATCCATTTAAACATGGTTAAATGCATGCCTAAGTTTAGGTCAAGCTTATAAACTCGAACATGAGACATGAGACATGAGACACGAGACACGTTACACATTATATATTTTTTTATATTTACATTTTGTCGCATAAATCATTTCTTTCTAACTCAAAATCAATTAAAGGTAAGAGATATTTTTAGCTATATATTCTTTATGTTACATTATAATTCAAATGAGAAAAAATTACAAACTTATATATAAATTCTTTGACTATTTCCTTTGAAAATTCAATAGATAATGCGATAAATTTTGAAGTTAACACCGGTAATAATACTAATACCCATTTAAGACATGGTTTCACTTAATTTAATGATTTTATGTAACTTAAATTTAATAATATTATATATCCTCTTGTTGCATAGTAGTTTAAATGAGTAAAAAATTATAAACTCGTGAATAAATTCTTTAATTGTCTCTTTTGAAAACATGAGAAATAAGGTAATAAATTTGGAAATCACTACTAGTATTACTATTAATATATTAATATCCATTTAATTCATTGTTCTACTTAATTTAGTGATGTTATTTAAGTCAAGTTTTCAAATTTTCTACATTGTGTAAGATTTTACTTTGTTAAAAACTTTTGTTTAGGTTGTACTTTTTATCAAGTATGAAGATACAATATCATTTTTTTTTAATTTTAATATTATTGTCATTCTTTTCCCTTTGTATCTATATATTTTTATAAATTTAATAATAAATTTTTAATTGATAAACAATATCAAACTTAAGATAAATAAGATTTATCATTATAACACAAATTATCAACCTTAAAATAAACAGGTCCAACCTAAACATGAGACATACTAAGTCATAAATTTAGGTTTTTATATATGATTAATCAATGAGTTGTGTCATGGGTTTAAGCTTTTTGAATACAAATACGTTTAGACACAAAATGAGACACAACAAGATAATGCTAATTGTTGACCCAAATTTTTCTATATTTTACTATGGTGTATTAATGTATATTCTATGTTCATTAACTATGATTATGCATGTGACGTTACTATTGAGCATGTTTGTTATTGGTTGATTAGGCTACTCACTAATTTTATATGCTTATCTTTCTAAGAGCCCTTTATCATTTAGATATTTGTTAATTGCAAGAAGTGCTACGAATAGAGTGTGAGAAAGGCCATAGGCAACTCATGTGTCTTCGGTGGTGAGTAGGGATATGTGGCACGTGAGAATATGAAATAATGTATAATGCTTACATCATATCAATATCAATTTACGATTGAGCATAATATGGACATTTGCTAATAGAATGATTGAGGCTTTATTTTTACCTCTACTAAAACATTATACATATTTTATATCTATCTATATATTAATATTTAGGTATTAACTATTATTCTTCTCCAATTTTATATGCTCTGACCAACCACCATGGACCTACATTGCATGTGTAAAGATTAGAAAGAGCAACTTAAAAAAAATGTATACACAATTCGAAACAAGTTATGAAAAAGAAAAGGATAAAAAAAAAATAGTAATATATGGAAAATCTACAAAGAACAAAGGAAGGAAGATAACAATAATATTAATAATGTTTATGCTGACATTGTGTTACGTACAATCAAGTTGATCTATCCAAAGAGTTGTCATTTGGCTAAAAATGCATACGCATTAATTAGGAAACTTGGTAGGTAGAAAAAGGATCATGAAATAAACAGATATTATTTATTCATTCTATTATTAATCTCCTTATACGTTACTTCATTAGTGAAACTCTTGAAGCTGATGAACTATGTATGAGAAAAAAAAAAAAGGCATAATATCAAATAGAGTCTATAGTTGTCGAAATGATTTTAGACCTTAATAAAATGGAAATGAACAAAAGTGTAAGCCTTGAATTTGCAAAAATTACAAAAAAAAAAAGAAAAAGAAAAAAGAAGGTTTTATTGGAAAGAAATAAATTATTAAAATAGAACAAAAAATTTCTTTCAAATGTGATCTTATTGCAATAATAATCGTGCTTAATAGCCATAATTAGGTCATCTTCCTTCTCAAATTAGGCATGCAATAATAAATTTTGCAATCTCTCATTTAATCATCTTACTAAAAGTTCATATGTTGCCTGTAATGGAACATCAACCAAACAATAGATCCCCATGTGATTTCTCTATCTATTAATGTTAAGGTAATAGCATATTATACGTCTCTAATTTTATATATTATACTTTTTAACTTCTTACTATATCCTTATGTATATTTTATAGTTATGAATCATGATTATCAAAATTGTAATTATACTATTCTTTTTAATATGTAAAATCAATAAAATCATACAAAATTGATAAATCATATACTTATAGAATTGTATATTAAAATTTATAATTTTACCAAGAATTTGTATTTAAATAATTTTATATCCATTTTAACTAAGAAAACTATTATAAAACTATGAACTCGATTTAATTTAGCAGTGATTTTGAAAACTATGGTTGCTACTCTCTTTTCTCTCTCCTACAACCATTAAACTTCCTAGTAAATTTCTCTCTACCTTCCCAACTTTACTTTCAAATGTATCGATATTTCTATATTTTCTTAGACTTAATTTTCTCTAAGCTGTAATGTGATAGTTGAAGCCTATACAGTTTTTGATGGTCATAGAGCCTGCATTACCTTTAATTGGATTGGGACTATCTTCCATTGATTTAATACAAATTATCTTTTATTTGTTTCATGATCAAATTGCCTGATAGTCCATTGTACCTGCACTTTAATTATAACTAGGCAGAAGCCATTGTGTGTGGTTGTAATTGTGCAGTTGGATGACTGATGATAATCGTGAAGTGAGCCACAAACTGATGATTCTCCGCCCGTGGATACTGTCTCGTCAAATCAAGGAAATCGAGGAAGAAAGATTGAGAAGTCGGTTTGTCAAAGTTATCATTTGCAGTGTTCTAGTCAACTAAGTAGGCTTCTTATTATTTAGTTCCTTCTCATCTAATTGTAAAATTATTTAGGTCCTACTCATCTTATCATAAACTTATGTAGATTTAAACGCACTGCCCTTTATTTGACAATTGAATTTAGCCTCTTCAATTAACGAATGCAAACTTTTCAATTTTATTTGTTTAAATATTTCCAAGGTTGAATCCATTTCTCTATTATTGTTGTTGAAATTTTAACTCCAAACAATTATAGCGGTTTCATTCGTCTATTTATGCACATCTATATAGGAATCAATATTTTATGCTAAATTCTTGTGGTGATTCAAGCTACTTGTAAATTGATTATATTTGAATTTTTTTTCTATTATATACTAGCGATTTAGTATACTACTTAAACCGTCTCTACAAAATAACGATATGTTCTAACGGATGCCTAAATCGCCTTTACATGGTAAAGAATAGCGATGAGATGGTTGCGAGAACCACCTCGATGGATCGTACTGGTGGTTATAACCGCTGGTGTAATAAAGACATACCATCACAAGAGACCTAAATTCTTCTAGCAAACTATTTTTTAAATATTACGGATGTTTTATCAACCTGAATAAGAGATTTTTTTTTTCTTTTATGGCCCTAAACAAAAGATCAATATGAAAGAACTATGTACACGTTCTGAAGACCTTATAAGTGAATTCTTCCACCAAAATAAAAAATAAATAAGAGTTGTTATACATGGGCCGACGTATTATTCGGACAAAACAAACCGAAAATATAAGGCATCTATAAGTATTTTGTTTGGTTTGATTGTTGGATGACAAATCAGCAAATGGCATAATATTATTTCATTTCAATGAATTCAGCGAAGACTCGTACCAATGAAGTCGGCCTGTCTACTAATTTCCAAAAAGTAATTCTATATTTTCAAAAGAGCTAAAAATGTCAAATAAGCCGAGAATTAAAATTATATCGACAATATTCGCACAGATAAGCAAACAAAAGCTAAATGGAACACCACTAAAAATTTGCATATTAGGTTGTTATTGTCTTCCAACAAGAGGGTTTCGAAGGCACAAATACACTAGGGTGCTAAGCACCGGTGGCCACCTTGGTCCTCCCTTGATCTTACAAATTTGCCAAGGTATCCGATTCGAGCAATCGTTTAGAAACAACTCAAAGCTCGCCCCCTATTCAAGAACGAATATCGGGTAGCCCAGCCCTCTAAGGTTGCTTGCAAAGAGGGAGCTCATCTCCCTTTTTTCTAAAAACCTCTGCCAAAAGGCTCACCAGACTTTAAGTCGGGAACTTCTCATGCCCTCTAATCACTTTCTCTCTCCTCATTAAATATTAAATGACTACTTGTTGCATGGTCTATTATCTACCTACTAAACTAGGGTGGCTAGACAACGGGATAGGCCCATCTCCTAAACACGTACCAAACAATAGAAGGGAAGCTATCCCATTGAGTTTTGGCAGTGTCGTCCCCTTAGATTCTATGCTAACTAATCCCCTTCTACCACATGTTAGCACAAGCTAGCACCTCTATCCTATAAATAAGAGTAAGATCCTCAAGATGGGATCAATTTTCTTCACCACTCTCCTAAGAGCTCACCATTGTTATTTTCTCACCCTTCTACTCTCCTTACTAACTTAAGTGTTAGACGGCCCTTATTGGCAATGCCAAAGGAGACTTTTTGTAGGTCTATTCTTGCTTGCGACTGCCAAGCTACTTCAAGTTCACCTAGGATATGTATTGTGATATGTACCATCACCATTTGGTGCCTACCATGCTTTAGAACTCATAAATATGGTCCAAAGCAAGAATACAAAACTTGATCCATTACTCCTTGATGGTGATAATCAATGAAATGTAGTTCCACAACTACCCCTAATGGATACACAACTATCAGACATAGACTAAGTAAAAGCTATGTTACAACAACTCATGGAAACTAGCATTAAAGCTATACAAGAAAACACAAATTCAAAACAATAACTTGCTATAACCCTAAAATTGAAAGAAAAGACCAATCCTTATGATGGAATTGACCTCGAAGACATAGTAACTAGCTTTATGAGCCAACACACCAAGCATCATATTCACTTACTTACCCTACCCCAAAACCCTGGATGCCCATACAATGGTGTCTAACATGAGTAGCGTCTACCATTGGATTTGTGTAACTAATTGAACAACAATCGCGATAAGGTACATCAACTAATATGTGTAGCAACATAAGTGTTTACAAGCTTCTTGACAACATAAGTGTTTACAAGCTTGATGAACACATCCGACGTACATCTAGCCTATGTAACAAAAAACTCCTTAAATCCTCTACTAGACAATCTAGTGTAGTTGCAAGTAGAAGCACCTTCACTATGGCCATCCTTGACAAAATACTACCTAGGGTATGTGCTTCCCCCCACTTGAACAAGTATGATGAGACAAATGACCTGGATGACCATTTAGCACATTTGCACACAATGATGAATTTCCATAACTTCTTAGATGCAATAATGTGCAAGGCATTCATGAGTATACTAACTAAAGCCATGCTAGTTTGGTTCAACCAACTTCATGGAAGTTGTATTCGCTACTTTAATAATATAGTGAATCAATTCTAATGGCACTTCTTAAGTAGCAAAGAACCATGTAGGGATTCACATACCCTATATAATGTTCAACGACATTCGAATGAAACACTGTGAGCATACCTTGAGCACTTCAATCGTACCAAATTGCTCATCCCAAAAGTGGAATTCAGCATAATACTTTAAGCCATTATGTACAGTTTGGACTAGAGTAGCAAACTCTTTGAAGCAATAGCCTTACACCAACTAGACACTTTTAAGGAATTTATGACCATAACTGACCAATATGTAGCATAGGACAGTGCCATTCGAGTACGCCTTAAAAGCATTTGCATCACAGTATATCAACGAAAGATCGCTTTGACCCCCTCAAGAATTGTCTTTCTTCCTCCAAGGATGGTCAAAAACGACAAAAACAAAAATTTGTAGATTTCCCCAACTATAGCTCTATTAACTTGTCCCCTAAGCCACATCTATTACGAAGTATGCATGCGCCTATCTTGCACTTGTGCACCAGTGATTAGAGAAACACCTAAGGCCTACATCTCAAGCAAGTTTTGTGATTACTATGGGGCACGAGGCCACAACATCAATGAGTGTAGGTTCCTCAAGCATGCAATCGAAGGCCTTATACACAAAGGTCGTAATGACCATTTAGTCACCAATGAATGAAACCATCCTCGACCTATGCAACACCGTCACACTGAAGAACCACAACAACCATAACAAAACACCAGAACTAGCTTGAAAACACGAAACATAAAGGCCATAGGGGACAAGTATAGGTGATCATTGGAGGGCCAAGTTTATTAGATGAGAACCACTCCATCCAACTACAACAAGAAATACTCTCAGTTAAAATAAAGAAACCATAGATTAACATAACCATATCCTTCATTGACAAAGACAAAACATGTTTTGAATATCCCTACATTGACCCCTTGGTCATCAATGTCGAGATAGAATACTTTAATGTCCCCAAAACATTTTTGGATGACAGCAGCTAAATAGACATATTGCTCTTCTCATCCTATGAACAAATGAAAGACTAACTCAATGAATAACTCTGCCCATACAAGTAGAGCCCAGTAGGATTCGAAGGAAAGATAGTCCCTACCAAAAGGCTCATCATGCTCCCTATTAGATTAGGAGACGAAAGCCACACCACCTTATAGCTTATTGAGTTCATTATCATCGACTACTGGTCCCCGTAGACTGCCATCCTTAGGTACCCTAGCCTCAAGATGTTTGATGTGTGCATTAGTCAGAGATGCCTTCTAATGAAGTTCCCTACACCTATGGGAGTTGGCATTACATGTAAAAACTAGAAGCTATCCCATACCTTATATCTCAACAACGTCTCGTATGATAAGATCATGCACATCAAAACTAACCTCCCAAAGTGAACCAGCAGAACAAACCAAAGTCAACTAGCAAAACAAACCGAAGTCATCTAATATGATGATCACCCCAACCAGACAATAAGGATAGGAACATCCCTCTCCCCTAATGAGAAGGATGAAATAGCAACATTCCTACGTAACAGCCCGGACGTCTTTATAATGTCCCCAAATGAGATGCCTGGGATAATCTCGTCAAGTAGAAGAGATGCCATTTCGTACCAAAGCTATAACCTGCCATAGAACAAGAGGTGCAAAAACTCTTGAGGGTTAGCTTTATTAAGGAAGAAAGATACTTAACTTGGCTCACCAATACGATTCTTGTAAAGAAGGAAAATGGTAAATAAACAATGTATGCCAATTACATAGACCTTAACAAAGCATGTCCCAAGTATTACTTCCCTCTCTCGAAGATAGACCAGCTCATTAACTCCACCTCAGGCCATGCCAGATTGAGTTTCATGGATGCCTATTCTAGCTATAGTCAAATTTGCATGGTCCTCAAGGATTAGGTCTACACTTTCTTTGTTACAAACCTTGGAACGTACTACTATAAAGTCATCCCCTCCATACTTAAGAATATGGAAGCCACTTACCAACATTTGGCAACCACGATCTTCAAACCATAGCTCAAAAGGAACGTCGAAGTCTATGTCGATAACATGATCATCAAAAGTAAGACCAAGGCTAAATACATTACCAAGCTTCATGTGACCTTCGATACATTGGGGAAATATTGGATGAAGCTCAACCCCTACAAATGTGTCTTTAGGGTAGGATTTGGCAAATTCCTTGATTACATGGTTATGGAAAGAGGCATTAAAGCCAACCTTGATAAAATTCAAGTGATTAAGAACATGAAGGGTCCGTAAAAGATCAAAGATGCCTAGAGCCTCATGGGCAGAATAGCTGCTTTAAACATTTCATCTCAAGAAGTGCCAACAAGTACTCTGAGTTTTTCAAACTTCTGAAGAACACATCAAAATTCCAATGGACACTTGAGTGTGATGCCACTTTTGGTAAATTGAAAGAATTTCTCCAAAACCTACTTGTATTCTCCAAACCTATCCCCTATGAAGATCTTTGCTTGTACCATGACATCAGCGATCATGTCCTCTCCTTGGTACTTATTCGAGAAGGAGGATGTGAGTACAAACTAGTTTACTACTTCTACTATATCCTCCAAGGCCTAAAAGTTAGATATACCTAGATTGAGAAGTTCGCTTTCGCTATCATCATCACTACTTGAAAACTTCATCCATACTTTCAATATACCTTATCATTATGCTCACTAACCAGCCAATATAAACTCTTCTAAAGAAGCCTGTCACCTCAAGACGCATGGTCAAATACCCCCTAGAAATCAATGCCCACGGTATCTAATTCTACTCTTGCTAAGCTATAAAAGCACATATGCTCACAAATTTTATTACCGAATATATCGACGAAGATGAACAACTCACTCACACTGATATAACAGAATGGACCCTCCACGTAGATGGATCCACCATTAAAGGGGGGGAGTGGGATAGGAATAGTCCTTTAGGGTCCCTATTGCTCCAAAGTACTATGCACCTAAGAGTTTGGATTCCATGTGTGCAACAACAAAGCTGAATACAAAGCCCTCATAGCAGGACTATAAACTGCAATGGATGTGGGTGCCAAGAAGATCAACATATACTCCTATTCCATGTTAGTAGTGTAGTATGTGAAAGGGGAATATGAGACAAAAGCAAATAGTATGTTAAATTATCTATAAATGGTGCAAGACCTAACCTTAAACTTCTCTTTGTGGACAATAACTAAGATTCCTCAAGCTGAGAACTCCGACCTAGATAGGCTCTCTAAGATCGCCTCCATGCCCCTACCCTTTGCTACCCCATCCCCTTCAAGAAGCCAAAAAGTAAGTTTTCCTCCAATTTATGCCATAGTGAACCATCGACGAGTCTACTCAATAGGTCCTTGAAATTATCACCACCCCTATCAATCCCCATCGTCACAAACCTCAAAATCGACACCTTACTCGAGGATAAAAACAAGGATAAGAAGCTTACATATATTACTATCAACTATACCATCATAAACGACGTATTTTATAAGGGTAAACATAGCTTACCCCTCCTCCGATGCTTAAACAGGCTCCATGCCCTTAAAGACCTACATACTAGCATATGTAACAATTACATCTAAGCTCAAGCCTTATACATATAAGCTCTTCACCTCGGATATTACTAGCTAACCATGAAGAGGATGCTAAAACCTTAGTATGGTAATATCACTCCTGCAAAAAACATGTGCCCATCAACTAGGCACCCAGCTCAAAACTATACCTTATGACTAACCCTTAATCCTTTACCCAATGGGGGTCAATGTCTTAAGGCCCTTCTAGAAGGCATTAGGTGAACAACTATGCATTCTAGTTGTAGCTAATTGTTACACCAAATTGGTCAAAGTGTAAGTCGTTTCTAGCATCATAGCACGAGTAGCTGAAGGATTCATTCTCACGAACATCCTCACCAAATTCGGAGTCCCTTACACTCTTATCACTAATAACGGTAGATAGTTTGACAGTATGTAGTTCCAAGAGTTTTGTAATTGTCACTACATCCAACTCCGGTACACCTCCATCACCTACCTCTAAACAAATGGATAAGTAGAAGTGATCAACAAGATCTCCCTTGGAAGCCTAAAGAAGAAGGTTAAGTGAGTTAGCAGCTAGTGGGCTAACCATCTCTCGACTATCCTCTGGGGTATCATACACTAAACAACTACTAATGCAACCCCTTTTCGTCTTGCATTCTGATCCAAAGTCGTATTGCCCATAGAACTTGAACATCCTATAAGAAAACTTTAGAACTTCGGCATTGACATCAACAAAGTAGCCCTTTAAGCAAACCTAAACACCATCAATGAAATGGGGGAAGTGGCAGGAGCTAAGTAGTCGCATATCAGTAATGTGTAGCTAGATACTTTAACAAGAAGGTGAAGCACAAAGCTTCCAATAAGGTGACTTCGTATGCTACAAACTTGAAGCTATAACATCCTAGGAAGAGCAAGGAAAGTTATTGCGCTAACTAGGAAGACCTAGTGTAGGTAAAAAAGGATGTAAGCAATGGTACATATTGACTTGAGACCTTAGATGGACTGCCCATTGCTAAGACATGTAATGTGGATAGTCTCCAAACTTATTTTATATAGAACATATAAATAGTCATGGGCACTTATGTATCTTTTGAAAGATTAATGACAAAACTATAATATTCTATCTTATCCCATCGTTTCTAGTTCACATCCTACTTAACAATTATGCCCATACCCATTTGCTAATGACCATGATAGTATTGAATAAACCGTATCAATTTTCATCCTTGGTGTTTAGATACTCTCACAGGATCCTCCACCTAACAAAATCTAAGCCTCGAGATTTACTTCAAGCACCAGTTAAGTACCTACACCTAAGGGCTTTGTAGGATAAGTACATAGATTAATTCTATAACGCCCAACCTCCTAGACTCAAGGCCTCCCATAGCTCGATGACCTTGATTGGCTACTACACAGATCAAGATTCCTGATCTGAGGGCTTACATTGCATGACCCTATCAATGATTAAGCATACATTACACAAAATAAACAAGTAAGAATGAACAAAGGAGCAAAAATTACATGTAAAAAGATAAGTGTAGATTAAAAGTTCTCCTCTCACACATCCTAAGTCATCATACCGATCCACTTACCACAACAACCATCCAACCAGATATAATCTAACCCTACATTCCCAAAATACAAATAAAAGGAAAAGAACAACAAAAGAAAACACAACAAAAACCACAAGCAACAAACATCGCTTAAGCTTCTCTACCCCTTTTGGCAATAGCTCCATTGTCTGCTTCACCATGATCTCTACCACCCCCCTCATCCTCGATAGGATGCTTCTTTAGTAAATAATTAAGAAAACTAAAATCAAGCTTTAGATAGGCCTCTTTACACTCCATCTTTGCATGCTTGTACCATCTCAACCAATACTCAACACTACCTCCTTAAAATTTTGACTCGATGAGAACTCATAAAAAAGCTTATCTATTGTTGCTTGGGTTAAGTCGTAGCCATCCCTTAGCTCCTCCTCTTGCCACCAGAAATTAGTATGAGTGTCTTCCAACTCCACCTTAAGACTGCTAGCCTATATGTTGGTTACCTCTCTCCCCTTCAAGGCAGTATCGGCCTCTACCTTGGCAACCCTTATTTCCTCTTAGGAAGCCTCTACCTCCTACATTGCCAATTCCACCTCGTCGTTAACCGTAGCAAGATCCTCCTCACCAGTAATATACTTCACCTCCAAATCTTCGACTCGTTTCTCATACCAACCTAATTTGGATCGGAGGTTAGCAATCTCCTACTTCAGTTGTAGTTTCTCTATATTTTATCATTGCAATCCCCCTACAGCCTCAAATTTTCTTACCTTAGCTACGCCAGCTCTTCCTTTGTTACTTGTATTCCCCACTATCTTCACTTGTTTGCCCCTATAGCCCATAACAAAAGTAACAAATAAATGCAAGACTATACTTGAACTTAAAGAAAGCATAAGTATGATAGTAACACTTTGAACTATACATACTCAAGAAGCCAAGCTCCCTAAGTAAAAGTATGAATATAAAGGCTAATGGCATCCCCTAAACCCCTCAATGCCATCAATGAGCACTCATTGAACATCTTGTCATGCATCCACAAGGCATAGGCCTTCTTCATTGACTACTCTCTATAAATGCAGACATTATCATACACTGTAATGCCTATCTTAAACTCTAAATGCAATATTGAAGGGAATGCCCCCCTCTTTGCCATCACCAACCCTATCATCACCTAAAACTGACTGTGTCCCAAATTCCTCTACTTCATCTCTTAAGGGCTCTTCCCCAATGCCTTTACCCCCCGAACAAGCACCATTCTGGTTAGGAACAAGTCTTCCTGAACCTCCCTTAATAGGTGCGACCTGCTTGTACAATACCTACTCTAACACTCCTCCTGTAGTAACTTCATTTACACCCTACTTGGGTACCCTCTTCTTATGTGTATCCTTGACAACTACCTTATGCTAACGTTCCTCTCCCTTCGTTGAGCTTATAGTACCCATATTCATAAGAGCAGCCTCTTGTACACTACTATCCAAAGAAATGTGAGTTATAATACCTGATGGCCCCTTGATCATAATCTTCTACGATTTTGCTTTCATAATCTTAGCCTTTGTTTTCTTCTTCATAGTAGGAGTGGATTCCAAAAGGAGTCTCCTTGGTCACATTAGGAATTAGCTTGCCTTCAGAATCACAACTTTCCTTTTGGATCCATAGCATATGCTTCTTGGAAGCATTACCAGACAACTTGTATAGTATAAACACAATAAAACACTAAGTAACAAAAATAAACACAAAAATAACATACTTGATGAGGAGAGTACCACCTAAGCCCCCCATATTAATGATCGACAATGGCACACTTCTGCTACCTTCGTTGTCTACAACTACAACCGTACCTGTTTCTTAGGCATGCAACATTTCACCCTTCAAATATCACTCCACCATCTCTACAATGCCAAGGACCTACTCTTTAGCTTCCTCATCTTCTTCTTTAAGTAAGTGATGGGTTTTGCATGGCTCGACCTTTTCTACTTTGCAGGGAAATTTAATGCATACGGTGACCTTCTGATGAAGAATTAGTGTCTCCACGCATCAATCTTATTCTTTTGCGTATAAAATAGTTTCATTGGAGACCTTTAGCTCAAATAATACACTCGATTGCTTAGGTTCCCCTTCAGGTGAAAGAAAAATTAAAATAACTAAGTAGTTAACCTCTTCATATGAATGACGAATATAGCTTTAAAGGCCACTAACATCTACTACACATTCGAATGCTATGAGACCAATTACATTTGAAAGTACCTAACCACTTCTAACTAAAACTCAATAAACAGAAGCTACATCCCCATATCTACTACCTTCCAGTATATATAGAACAAGTACCTATCATCACCATAGTTTCATGCTTGTATACCTTCCTCAAGCATGGATACTTCCTATGAATCAGCATTACATCATACTTCATCTTGAACCCTTAGCTACTAATCCTCTTTATGTACATACTTTACCTTAGTGATGATGCCGCTACCTCGAGTAGTTGGCAATAAAGGCTTAATAGCTTCCTCCTTCTTAAGCGAATACTTACACTAAGGTAGTGCCTTTGTGAAGGCCTTTCTTGGTTAACTCATGTCTACACAGTCATCCTTGGCTGCCACCATCATTTGGGTGTGGGGGGGAGGGCGTAGGGATAGGCCCATCTCACGACTAGTACTTATTGAAGCCTCATCTACAAATCAGTTTGTCCTCAACTGCTATGATTGGTCTGCCATCCTCGAAGCTATAAAAAAAAGGGGGGGAAGGAATAGAAAGTACAAAAATAAGAGAAAGGAAATTCTAACGATTTTGACAAAATGACAGCAAGAGTAAAACATGGGTGACCTTTAAGTCCTTATATAAGTTAGCTAGGCTACATGGATTGTTGCTTCGCTAGAAAGGTATCACAAGCGACCACGTGTTGCGATCATGGGATCGGCACCAAATATTGTTCAGTACATGGATCTCTATGTAGGCACTTGCATGTATTGCATTAATGGTACATAAATCCCTAAAGCCTTAAGTCCCTTAATAGTCACGTTGATCATCTTAATAATCGTGTTTGTGTAATTAGGACAAAGGTTCTTGAGCATACATTCCCATAAGCGCCCTAAGGATGGAGAGTGCTTGGCTTCATATTTAAGCATTGTGTTAATGACTGGGATGAACAAATGAAAAGAAAATGTGATCAAACGAGAATGAAGAAAAAAGGGAAAAAAATGTATGTAAGGTATATGAGGAAAAAAAAAACTTCACTCTTATTAATTTAAAGGATTATTACAAGGCCTAAGAGCCAACATCTTAACCTTAGATATAGAGATAGAAGGTATAATTGTGTAAGAATACATCAAGTAGGCTAGATATCCATCTTCTAGTTTGTAACTTCAACTGGACCTTGTAGCATAGACTTCTAGACCTAATTTGCTTGTAATCTCAAGCTAGGAAAAAAAGAAAAAAAGAAAAGAAAAAAGGCCCCCACTCGGGCCAATTAAGCTGCAACTTTAACTCAACTTTCCATCTACCCTGGTGAACCATGCCCAACCTAAGCTATCCTGAGCATGTGACCATAAATTAGAGGATAGTGGTTGCTATACCTCTTCTACCACCATAATCGTCATGAAGTAGGGTCCCTTACACTTGTCCAGGCCCGTAAAGGCATACTATAAGAACATGTCACCATAAGAGTCCTAAGAGGAAGTACCTCTCACATTTAGAAGTGACTAAGGATCGCCCGATCTCTAAGAATATGCAACCAAAAACCACCGAGGAGCCTATGAAAGCTACCAACTATTCAAAGCTCTTAAGGATAACCATTGCAAGGTGGAGAAAGCGTATGGATTTACGCCGCATACTACGCTCTCTAGACCTCGTAAGGTCCCCTAGGAGTTCTCTGGTTGATGAAGGTAGGGAACCCTTGAGTCCCTAAGGTTTGTTCCCCAGGAGTTCAAGGCTTAGCTATGTGTTTAGGGCTTATCCCTTGCATTCAGAATGGGTTTGTTCACCTTGGATTGCCCACTTCTATTAGAGCTTTGCTTGGCAAAATCTCTTCTTGACCTTAGCTCTCTTCTTCGAGCACCTTAGTTCACCTTAGAGTCAATACTTTTGTCATTGCTTCTCCTTGGCTCAAATTAGTCTTTCTTGTGTTCTTATCAATCTTCTTCTTAAGATTATAGTGAACCTTTCATTTAAGTAAGTTAATGAATAGTATATAACCTTCATTTAAAACTTGAGTGTTAATTTAGTATTTGTGAGTCATATCAGACCCTATTTTAAACTTAAATCTGATTGTGTTTATGTCTTGGTACATAATATCTATCTACATTCACATTCTAAAAACCCTATTCTACTTATTGATTTTTCATTTCCACTTGAACTTTGCAATATCCATTCGTGGTTCATGTCTGTTGTATACCCAAAATCACGTCATCTTGGTATCAAAGTTTTGGGGAGACACATGTGTTAATGTTCTTCAAAGTTTGATTTGTAGTTTGAACATTTTTGTTAATCATTGTTCAGTAACATAGTGTATTGTTTGTGCTCTTAGTGGTAGTGGTATTATGCTATTTCTACTAGGTTATAAAGTTAAGTAATAGTAATTTTAGTAGTTGTCTCTAGTTGTAGAAGCATTTATCAGTCGTAGGTAGCTACAGAAATCAAGTAGTGATAATTTCTAGGTTACTGTTAGTTGTATTTTGTTAGTGGTAGTGTTTTGGGAATTATTTTAGTGGTGGCTTTGAGTTGAGTTAAGTATATTACGTGTTTGTTGACTTTTCTCTACGAAAATTACTTATGAACAAGAATGTCTAAAGATAGTATGAGTACCAATGGTAAAAGTCCCTATGGAAGTTTGAGGCGACGTATAGGTAATCTAGAATATCAAATTTAGAATCTCACTAATTCTATCTAGGAACTTACAAGTTTAGTCAGAGGTCGTAAACGTATTAGTTGAGGTAAAAGATGAGACTAAGCACCAACCAATCGAAGTGACTCCAATGAGCTTGATAATGATAAATGACAACCAAGACGAGATGCCAAGCCGAGGAGAAGAGAAGACTAACCTGAGCTAAGGAGAAGCAATGACAAGAGTATTGACTCTAAGGTGAACTAAGGTGCTCGAAGAAGAAAGCTAAGGCCGAGAAGAGATTTTGACAAGCAAAGCTCTAATAGAAGTAGGCAATCTAAGGTGAACAAACCCATTCTGAATGCAAGGGATGAGCCCTAAACACATAGCTAAGCCTTGACAACATTAAGCTTAAGCTGCTAACATTTAATAGTAGTAGTCAATGTAAAGAGTTCCTTGAGTAGAGAAGTTATTTGAATGTTATGAATGCAATGATCCGACAAAAATTAAGTTAGCTTCACTGTCCCTTATTGAATATGTGACTCTTTAGTAGGACAAGCTAATTGCTAAGTGAGATGCTTAAGGAGAAGAGACAATTAGAACTTAGATGAACCAATTCTTTATCAACCTACTTCAAGCAGGAGATGCTCCATGCTTTTTAACACTTGAGGTAAAGTCCAAACACTATTGAAGAGTTCTTATAGGAGTTTAAGACCTTGATGACCAGATGTGAGATTGCCATGCCATAGGATCATACTATTGCTATGTTCTTAAGCAGCCTGAGAGATGATATTGCTAACGTGGTCGAGCTTTAACTGTTCAATTCATTAGACCAGTTAATCAACCTAGCCTTGATAGTAAAGAGTTAGAGGAGAAGAAGGTACTAGAAGTTAACTAATCAACCTTAACATGGAAGCCCTGAGCCTGAGAGGTATGATAAAAAGAAAAGATTAGAGAAGAAGATGGAGAAAGGAGAGTCTAGCTAACTTAACCAGGCTAAGAATAAGAAAATAGAGAAGTAGAAAATGCTTAGTTTTAAGGCTTGAGAAGTTAAGTGCTTCAAGTGTTCGGGCTGCAGACATGTTGCCTCCCAATGTCTGAACAAGAAGTTCATGATTTTTAAAGGCAAACGACCGAATGCTCAAGTAGAGAGCCAAAGTGATAAGAGCTATGAGAGTGAGGGAACAATAAACATCTATCCTAAGATGGGATAATTCTTAGCCATGACAAGCCAATGAGTTGACATGAAGCATGACCTAGGTTAGAGGGAGAACTTATTTTAGATTCGACGTTTGGTCAATGGGAAGACCTATTCCTTAGTTATTGATGGAGGTAGTTGTACTTACATCGTTTCTACTAAGCTTATTACAAGGATGGAACTGCCAACCTACCCACATCCTCGACCTTATGGACCAAAGTGATTTAATGATAAAGGTATTGTCACAACCTAGAAGGGGGGTAGAGTCGTAGCATCACAACCATGTAATACATGAAGATCCAAGATCAAACATCATCCTTGATTAAAGGCCTTCGACGTACTACATAAGGCATTTACAACTACGACCTTCACTCAGAAACTAGCATTAAGTAATAATAGAACATAGAAATTAAAGTTAAGCTATCTAGATGATCACTAACATAACATAGATAAGTGGGAATATTGAGTTTCCATTAAATTACTCATACAGTACTAAGATAAATCACCATAAGTAGTCTACATTACTTAACAAACTAAAGATACTTAATAATTAAAAATTAAAGAGAGTCCATATATATATAAACAAATGGTTCACTCGAGCTCTCAACTTCTTCATATCCCAATCTCAACTGGTGCTACTGACTTCAGGCTTCTCGCGGCTCAACTCTAGCCACAAGTCTTGTTGCAACAATAAACTGTAGGGGAGGTAAGCTCGACTACTTTATGAGCAACCTTCTTATTCTATAACAAGCAATACTAAGCAAGTGATTAAACAAGCGTATGAATGCATGTTCAAACATATGCAATGCAACTGTATATACAGTCTTCCAGTAACTATATATAGCACGATTTTAATGCCCACCATTGTTTGGGTTAAGAAGTATTTTCGCATGTCAGGATTGAAGTCTCTTGTCATCAATATTACCATCAGTAGTAGACATAGCATTGCCTCAAGCAAAAGGTGGCACTCCTCCAAGCTAAGTGGTTCCCAAAGGTTGAGGCAGGAACATGTCATACAAAGTACGTCATATAATAACAACTTTCAATACATAAAATACAATATGGATCCTCTAAGCATGATCCCCCATTCTACTATGTAATGTTGATGCCCATATTATCATGTTATAAGATGTGATGCATGTCTGATTTCCCATTAATTAGGCTTTTTCTACCTAACACTTTAAAACTTTAAAGTGAGCTTTGGTGACGCTCTTATAAGTCCAAATTGGCCTTTTTATTAAGCTTAGGGCCCTAAATCAACAAAGGGTAGGGCCTATGGCAGATGTCTTGGATGGACCTTTGGGTTTTGTAGACGTCCTAAATAACTTTTCCTAAGCCTTTTAGCCTAAGATTCAGATTTGGTCATCTAGCTACATGGCCTCCTAAATTGGTTCTTTTGGGCTTTTTGTTTTTAGTTCACCATTGGACTTAAGTTTATCCCATTTTTAATATGATTACAGATATATCCACTATGGTTCTTGGTGTTATTAACACCATTCTTAAGCCTATAATCACTAACTAAGCTAGTTTAGGACCTTAACCATATTTTAGCCTACTTAACTTGATTAATTAAGTCCTAAACCATTCTTAAAACTAAATAAACATGTTATTAAGATACTAAAGAAAAGTTCTAGATCTGATGGGTCAAAGAAAGTGGCGACCATGAGTTGCTTTTAAGGTCAAAACGTCCATTTTCATGCAACACTTGATTTTTATGGTGTTTTGACTTATGTAACCTATGTTCTATTAATCTAAAACCATAATCATTTCATAAAAGTGTGCGGAAGTGTGATGAGGGGACAAATATGGGGCGGCATGCATGGAAAATAAGAGTCTCATCAACCTACTTGAAGATTTTCCACTAAGAATTACACTACTTTACATAACTTAGCTTATTTGTGTTATAACTTCTACTAAAGGTGGTTTTTCTTATACTTGCCTTTGTGGACCTTCTTGAAATACCTTAGAACTTCTATGGAGTTGCTGTAAAATAAGTTTTAAGAAAGAAAACTTTAGTATCCATCGTTATTTTGCAAGAAATCTAAGGAAAAGCCTAACCTAAGTTCTTACTGGAGCAAAGTGTAGGAGGCCTCCCTTTGTGGTTATGTGCCGTGAGCCATGGTGTGCATAAGGGGGGTGTGAGTGTGTCAGTAAACAAGAGGAATGTATGTGTGAGGCGTAGGACATGGTTTGCAGTGAGTTGGAGTGGTGGTGGTGAAGTTATGCGGGTTGGCACTAGGGTAGTCGATAGTGGCTGAGAAGAAGAAGAAGAAGGAGTTTAGGGCTTGATCTTTGAGAAGAAGTTTGAGAGAGTTTTTAGGTGTATTCTAAGGCTTGAGAAAACAAAATGAAGGTAAGAAATGAGGATGACAAGTTGTGGAATAGAGAGAGGGTGAGGGGGATAACCTTTGATTGTTTAAGAAATTAAGGATAAGATACAAAATGGGGACCATGTACCTTATATGCTTTTTGCCAATTTAGGCAAGATCTTGTCTCCTTAAGGTACAAGATATTTTAAAAAGGGATAAGATTTTGTCTTTTGGTCATTAATCATGTTTAAATTATAGCTAATCAAGATGTAATGGGGTTGGTTAAGGATTAGGGTTTAATTAGGGCAATTGGTGGTGATTAGGCATGATTAGGCCAATTAGGTGCAATTAGGATGTGTTTAGGGTTTGGTTGGACTTTGACACAATAATTTCGCCATTCTAAATGCCCTATATGTGTACTTAGGGTTTGGTGCTTGTTTATGGTAATTTGATCCGTATACGAGGTCAAAAGTTAAGGTTTAAATCACTTAGTACTACTAATTACTTATATTGATTAATTCAACCTTACTATTTGCATTTATTTGTGAAATTAAGGTATTTGATCACTTAATTAGGGTTAAATGATGATTTTAGGGTTTCAATAACATTCTAGGGTTTTTTAAGTATTAGGTTTCTTACTCGTTTAGTTAGGTTTTTAAGGCTTACTTCAATTAGGGTTTTAGTGGAATAGTTAGGGTTTAATTCCTTTACTTAGGTATTATTATCATGTTTGGGCTAATTTTAGGGACTACCCAAGAACTCCTTCATCTGATTCTTCTTTTAGGTTGTTGAAATTTCATAGGGTTTACATCATTCCCCCCTTAAAGTAAGTTTTATCCTCCAAACTTGAAGAAGACTTACCTGTTGTCTCAAACAACTCTAAGTATATGTGCCTTATTTCCTCCTCAGCTTCCCAAGTAGCCTCCTCCTCATTTTCATGATTCCTCTATAGCACCTTAACATACTTGATGTTCTTGGTCCATAACTTTTGAGTCTTACTATCTGGAATGTAGATGGGGTGCTCCTCATAGGTAAGGTTTTCTTTTAAGTTCACTGGCTCCAACTCCACTACTCTATCTGGATCTGGAACGTGCTTCTGTAGCATTAACACATGGAAGACATTATGTAACCCTAAAAAGTTTGGTGGCAGGGTTGATAAGTAAGCCAGACTTCCTACTCAGTCCAACACTTTAAATGGTCTGATATATTAGGGGCTTAATTTTCCCTACGTCTTTGCCTTATGCACACTTTTTTATTGGTTTCACCTTGAGGTATGCATGATCACCCACTTGAAATTCTACCTCTCGTCTTTTCAAATCAACCCAACTTTTCTGGCAATCCTAAGCTTCCTTCTTCTTTTACTTAATGATAACTACTTTCTTTGCAGCTTCTAATATTAAGTCAAGTCCAAGGGCCAATTTCTTAATGTTATCCCAAAACAAGGGAGATCTACACTTCCATCCATACAAGGATTCATAAGGTGGCATCTGTATGCTCAAATGGAAGCTGTTATTGTAGGTAAATTCAACTAAGGGTAAGTACACATCCCAGCTTCCTTTGAACTCTATTGTATAAGCTCTCAACATATCTTCTAAGGTCTGGATGGTCCTTTCAGATTGTCCATCTGATTGGGGATGATAAGCAGTATTGAAGTTCAACTGAATACCTAAGTGCTTTTGTAGACTTCCCCAAAACTTTAATACAAAATGTAGGTTTTAATCTGAAACTATGTTCATAGGAACACCATGGAGTCTCACAATTTCTCTTACATAGATCCACACTAACTTTCCCATGGAGTAAATCATGCTAATAGGGAGAAAATGTGTTGACTTGGTCAGTCTATCAATAATCACCCATGTGGCTTCAAATCTTGCTTAGGTTCGAGGTAACCCACTGACAAAGTCCATAGCAATCTGCTCCCACTTCTACTCAGGGATTGGTAAAGGTTGCAGCAATCCTCCTGGTCTTTAATGTTTCACCTTAACCCTTTAGCATATCCCGCATTTTTGTACATAGTTAACTATGTCCTGTTTCACGCCATTCCACTAGATACTTTTCTTAAGATCTTGGTACATCTTTGTTCCTCCAAGGTGTATCGAATAACTTGAGTAGTGAGCTTCACTCATGATCTCTTTTTGAAGGGAAGTATCTTATCATACACATAACCTTCCTTTCAAGCACACAGTTCCTTTCTTATCAATGCCGAAATCAAGGTAGTTTTATCTACCATGTCTTCCCTCACATTCATTAAAGCTGGATCAATTTGCTAGGCTTCTCAAATTCTTTCCATCAATGTTGGTTCAATGACCAGGTTCGATAATTCCATTTCTCCTCCAACCCAAGTGAATTCAATATTAAGCCTTTCAAATTCTTTTACCAACTCTTGTTGTTCGGTGAGGAGTGAAGCAACTTCTGCATGATTTTCCCAACTCAATCATCTACAACGGCATTCACTCGTTCGAAGCAATAATTGATTCTAAGATCATAATCCTTGATCAATTCAAGCGATCTTCTTTGCCTCATATTTAGTTCTTTTTGGGTGAAAAGGTACTTAAGGCTCTTATGATCTATATAGATCCACATCTTTGTCGTGAGGCATAGGCTATGACCTTTCCATTTTGCATCGATACATATCCCAAACCATTTCTGGAGGCGACATTGTACACCGTAAAAGGCTCATTAGAAGTAGGTGGGACTAAAATGTGTATAGACGCCAATCTATGCTTTAATTCTTGAAAGCTCTACTCCCTCTTGTTAATCCATTCATATTTCACATTCTTCTGCATCAACTGGGTGAGTGATCAAGCTAGTGTGGAGAAATTCTTGACAAATTTCCAATAGTACCCAACTAATCCTAAGAAACTACACACATCAATGACTGTCTTCGGCCTTTTCCATTCAACTATAGCCTTTATCTTCTCGAGATCGACTATTATTTCATCACCTAATATTATGTGTCCAAGAAAAGGGATCTCTTTCAACTAAAAATCACACTTAGACAACTTAGCACATACCTTATGTTCCCTTAGAATTTGTAGCACCATTCTCACATGATCTTCGTACTAATCAGGAGAGGAAGAATATTCTAGAATGTCGTCAATGAAGACAATTACAAACTTATCTAGCAATGCCTGAAATACACTATTCATCAAGTCCATAAAGGCAGCAGGTGCATTAGTCAAACCGAAAGGCATTACTAAAAACTCATAATGCCCATACCTCATTCTAATTGTGGTCTTAAAGACGTCAACCAGCTTGATTTTCAACTGGTGGTACCCAAACCTTAAATCAATCCATGAAAAGACTTTAGCATCCTTTAGCTGATTAAACAAGTCGTCTATCCTTTGTAAGGGGTACTTATTCTTGATAGTTACCTTGTTCAAATCTCGGTAATCTATGTACAGCCTCATTGACCCATCTTTCTTCTTTACAAACAACACGGGTGCTCCCTAAGGTGATACATTGGGTCAGATGAATCCCTAGTCAAGTAACTCTTACAACTGCCATTTCAACTCCTTTAATTCTACTAGTGCCATTTTGTAAAGGGCTTTATATATAGGCTCGATACCTAGCAGTAAGTTGATAACAAAGTCAACTTCTCTCTTAGGTGGCAACCTTGGAAGTTCATTTGGAAAAACATCAAGGAATTCATTAACCACTCGAATCTCTTCCAATTGGGGCGTTTCTTTGTCAACCTCAATTGTATTTAAACAAACTTCTACCCAAGCTTGGAATTCTTTACTTGGTATTAACTTAAGTGAATATACTTCACCCAATTGACCAATCATTAACTATCCAATAAAGGTAGCCTTTGTCTCGTCTATAGTATCAAATTCTACTTCGTTGCTTTGGCAATCTACCTTAGCTCTTACTGTTGACATCTAGTTCATGCCTAAGATGACTTCATACTTATTCAACTCAAGCACTATCATGTCAATGCAAGTCTCTCCACCTTGAATTTTTTAAGGGAAATTTTTCACCATCTGTCTAGTTACCATTACACTTCTTGAAGGGGTCTTAATCTCAATCCATGACTCTGCAACTGTAACTTGCAATCTTGCTTGCTTGGTAACTTTAGGCGTGATAAAGGAGTGGGTCACTCTTGCATCAAACAAGGCATATATGGGTAAGTTAGAGACATGGATATTCCCTGAAACATCATAGTTTCCATTATTATAGTGATAGGAATCAACCCCCTAGACCAATCACAAGAAGCCGAGCTAAAGGACTTCAAGAGCTTACACAAAAAATACTAGCTTAAAGCCATAGCCATAGCTGAGACAAGGACTCCTATCTCGATCTGACCTTATACTAACCTGTCTCTTAGATCCCCACGTATATCCAACATGCTCTTGCTCAACAGTAAAGTCTTAATCTAGAAGACAACCTAAAACTTATTGAGCCAAGCTACCCACCTAACCTATTAACGTCTAACTTCAAGACAGCTTACCGTTTTGCTAGGGTACCTATGTATCATACTTCTGATGTACAGCCATTACATGACACGTGCCTTCTGAGACAACATTCTCGAATGATTCTTTCTTTTCCATACTCAATATTCTTTATCCTTTTTACCCTTTTTTAGTATGATTAATGTAACATAATTATAAAATACCATTTTGTCTTTTCTTACGTATAAAATAACCTTAGTAGGAAAGTATATAAACCCCCACTTTCCTTATATGCGCACATTCAACTTTTAATACAGATTTACTCACTAGAGCAACCTTAGTGTTCTCGTTATCATTCAATTCTTATCTATTCCCTTTAGTAAGAAGTAGTGGCAAATGACCCTTCAATTCGGACCCGTATGTCATATTTGGTAGGTTATAGGCCGAGTAAGATTAAGGGTAAGTCATATCCATTCAGTAGCTGCTCGGACTTTGCTAGTTTCTTTTTTTTATTTCCTTTTCAAGTCATTCTTTGTGGTGCTTCTTCATGTGTACGACCTCGAAGATGCATCAGCATCAATTGGTATCAAAGCATGATTCCCTAAGGAAGTGTGTGAAGTTGTAGTAGAGTTTTTGTTTACCTTATTGCTTGCAGTTGCTGTGTTCCTTCCGTAGCTACTATAGTGTATTGTGTATGTTCGTAAGTATGGTTTCATTGATATTCTGTTTTACTGTGTTTTCCATTGCAACAATAGAGCAAGTTTGTTAATCTATTCGAAAAGGTATTACGCTATGTTAGATTCAAGTGTTTAGGGAGTTATTAGTGACCAAGGTAGTAGTGCTCAACTTGGTCTTGGTCATAATGGTAGTAACACCTTAGGGTCCATTGATGACAAGCTTGATAAACTCATAAACCTCGTTAAGAGTCTAGTCACCGCAATACAAATTAATCGATAATAGCCCCAAGGTGCACAACAACAAAACCCACAAGATGGTGCCCTTGAGACATACTATATCCAAGGTAATCGAACCAATCACCTAGTTTGACCCCCTCGAGCTAGAGGAGCCATTATACGAAGACTGGAGTTAAAGGAGATTGTGGAAGATGACAAGGAGGTAGATGTCAAAGAGTTTAGTGCAGAAGAAGTTGATTATTACCAAACGTAGGGATAAGGACATTGAGTTTCTCGAGGGCTAGACAATATTAAGGTGCAAATCCTACCCTTCGGTGGAAGTAGAGATGTAGATAAATAATTAGAGTAAGAAGAGAAGGTCAAGAAAGTATTTGAGTGTTATGAGTATAAAGATGTGGTAAAGGTCCAACTTGCTATGTTGGAATTTACCAGATACGACACCATGTGGTGAAAGAATTTAAATGCCACCAGAGCTAAAGATGGGAGACAAGGTGTTAAGACTTGGGATGAGATGAAAAGGCTATTGAGGGGTAATGGGGTTGGTTAAGGATTAGGGTATAATTAGGGCAATCAGAGGTTATTAGGCATGATTAGGCTAATTAGGCTAATTAGGCTAATTAGGTGCAATTAGGATGTGTTTAGGGTTTGGTTGGACTTTGACCTAATAATTTAGCTATTCTAAATGCCCTAGATGTGTACTTAGGGTTTGGTACTCGTTTATGGTAATTTGATCTGCGTATGAGCTCAAAAGTTAAGATTTAAATCGCTTAGTACTACCGATCGCTTGTATTGAATGATTCAACCTTACTATTAGTATTTATTTGTGACATTAAGGTATTTGATCACTTAATTAGGGTTAAATGATCATTTTAGGGTTTCAATGACATTTTAGGGTTTTTCAAGTATTAATAGTCTTACTTACTTAGTTAGGTTTTTAAGGCTCACTTCAATTATGGTTTTCGTCGAACATGTAAACACTTAATTTTTTCCCCATTTATTTTTTTTAATTTTTATTTTATTCTAATAAGATAAGGGGTTCTAAATTAGGAAAAATAAAAAAAGTATATAAAATTAAAGAAAATCAAAAAATAAGAAATTTAGAAAAATACAAAAAAAATAGGAAAAAACACAAAAAATAAGAAAAAAGAAAGAAACAAAAAAAAATTTAGAAATTTGAAAATGTTGCAAAAAATACAAAAGTGAAAAATAGTAGATTTTAGGGGAATTTAGAAAATAACAATTTAATAGGATAAATTTTTTAAATAAATTTAAAAGTGAGACCATTACGTTTGGGCTTAGATTTGAATTTAATTTAGGCTGACCTAGTCCATATATGCAACCTACGGCCAAATGAATAAGCACTTGGATATGATAATGGGTTTAGCTTTAAGGTCAGGGGTTTGAATCTTGTTTCCTGATGGGATATTTCACATACATCATAAGATTGTAAAGCTTGTGCCCCAATTTTTAGAAAGGAAATCTTATGTCCTAACACTACTAGTAGCATAAGCCAAGTCGCTCATTCATCTATAAGAAGAGTAGAATGGAGAATTAAAGACTAATGTGGCCCTACTTATGGTTTGGTTTATCAGCTATACTCGAAGCCATAAACTTGATTTCCTTCGTAAACAAAGCATCCAGAAAATGAATCCCATTTATGTGTTTGCTGCTATCATTGAACTCCCCAAAGGTATTGCTACCTATTATTGGGTCAGAGCTTTTTAAAAGTTCCATAATGAAGATATATCCCAGGTTGCTAGATGGATCAAGGCAACTGAGTTGAAGAAAGGAAATAAGATTGAAGAGGAGCCAAGACTTCACAAGAAAAAAAGGATCTAGACTTTAGGGATTATTTGTAGTAATTGCCAGCTCCCTTCTCTGCATCCACATCATCCTCATATTGCATTTTCCCTATAAATATTCATTAGTTTCTATTTAGTCCTGTCTCTAAGTTTCTAAGTGCTTTTCTTTGTTCCTTTTACTCTAACCCATTCCAATCTCTTCTCCTATACATCCTTAGGATCTTTTCTATAAAGTTGTGAATGTTTAGGCCCTCGATCCCTTAAGACTGTTTTCTACTCCTTTCTTACAACTTATAAATAAGTCCCATCCTTATATTGCTTTTTATCCTTTTCTCTTTCTTAAAAGGGAGAGATTTTTAAAAATAAAAAAAAAAAAGAAAAAAAAGGAAAGAAAGAAAAGAAAAGTTGCTAACGGATAAAGAATTCTTCTAAACAGGTTTACATGGTTGATGACAAACTCACCTCCTTGGAAAAGATGATGCATTAGATGGCCCAACAATGATAGATCTTGTTCCCAATAATCATCACTCTCCAAATATCCGAAGATTTAAACCTAGAATGGAGGCTCTTGAATCTGGAAGAAAAGTTTGCCATGTTACAAAAGAGCATTACAAATCTAGAAATAGCAATGGCTCCATGCTTAGAAGATTCCAACACCCGACATTTAACACTAATCAAATGCCAATAAGACCAAGTGATGAAGGAGGCCCAAAAAGAAAGAAGCCAAGGAGGAGTGAGAAAAAACAAGTCCTAAGGACTTAAAGGAAACAGTTCACTCAACTAACAATCTCAACCACCCAAATCTTTCATCATTTGAAAGTAGCAAGGATTATTACTTGTGAAGCCCCTAATTCGAATTGCAAACTATGTAGCTTTAACTCAGAAGCACAATGCGACTATCATATGGGTTAAAAAGGGTACCCCGCTGAAAAATGCTGGAGATTAAAAAACAAAATTCAAGACCTGATTGATGCAAAAGTTATTCAGCCAGAGCTATAATAAGTCAGTCCTTCTTCAAGTCATAGGAGTAGTTCAACTGAGTCGCCCAAAGCTACATTTCCTTTAAGTATACCAATGCCTTCTGATAGGCTTACAGGTTGTTTTAAGTAGTTGGACACTTGTCAAGATAGGGGCAAAGAAAGTTGTATTTCAATAAATTCTGTAATAGCTGGAATAATATAATCTTATTGCCTTTTCAATTGAATGATTGCAATGTTATTAGGGCAAATAAATTCCTCCTTAAGAAATTGATAACTCACCTTTTAAAAGGTTTAGAATGAAAAGAGGCAAACTATTTCCTACATACTAACTTGAAACACTTTGAAAGTTGAGCGACATAATAGTAAGGACACTTTGGACTTACCTCTTAAAGGAAGTCTACTTTGAATGTGATACATAGATTAAAATGAAGTTAGGCATTCATTTTCAAATTCTAAACACAATCATCTCTTGTTCACCCCATTGGACTCATTTGAAAAATTTTCAAATTTAAACACTACCGAGAACCACCCCACAATGGGGAAATTCGGAGGTTAAGCTCATTAATGAGAAGAGAAGGATAAAATTGATTTGTTCTTGCTTTAGTAACGTTAAATTTGAAAGAAAATTTTATTTTTGATAAGTTATCTTTTTGAAGAAGAGCCATATCCTTTTTTAAACACCTCAAGCTTATACTTACCTCACCCAAGCTCATACAATAGAAATTCATGGATTTAGGGCCCTAAATCGCTTAAAATGGAAAAACTTAGCAATAGAGACGAACATTCTCAAGGCTAAAAGAAAAGAAAGAATAGCAAGAGAAAAGTGAGGTAAAGTAATAATAATAAAAAAGAAAAGGAAAAGATGAAGAAAAGTGGCAGGAAAATTGAGCCCATGTATAAAGTCAAAAGCCTTAAGAGATATATCATATCCCAATGGAGGTAACCAAATCAAAAGTCAAAGCCCAAATAACCCTAAAGATGCAAAGCTCTAAACCATAGTTTGAGCTCCGAAACCTAAAAGCTCTACATCCACTCTAAAGCCTCTCGTATTCTAAATCACACCAGGCCTTCCCATCCACAATACCACCCTTACACAATAAAAGCTCTTCCAATCTTAAAAGGTAATCTATCTTTAATAAAAGTTGTTTTTGAAACTGAGTCAAGCATATTTCTAATTTTTCCTAAGGTTCTCGACTTGTATACCTAAGATTAATATTTCTTTCGAAAATAGGCTTCTTCATTAGTCCCTTTTGAAACCCTTGGACCAAAAGCCTAAATTCATAATATTAAACTGAAAAAGACCTAATGGATTGATCAAGCCGTATTATATGTAAAATGGACTATAATTGTGGACTGTAGTAAAGAGTGTAATCTGGGTTGAGAGTTTGTTAGGAAGACCTCTTCGAGTAAACTAGTCATGAGTTGCCTTTTCCTTAAAAAAATAAGGGTGTTTGAAATTACAAAGCCCTACCAAGTAGCTCGGCATCAAGGCTAGAGGGAACATAAGAGGTCTCATGTAATTATTAAGGAAGGGTTATTTACCTATTAGCAAACTAAAAAAAGAGAAGAAAAAATTTATAAAAAGGGGGTAATGAAAATAAAGAAAAAGAAAAAGAGAGAGAAAGTTAATCTTTATTCTAACTCCATGTTAGCCTAAATGGCCAAGTTTTTCAATCCATTCAAAAAGCTGACCACAATAGTTTAGGTCATTCTCATTCTTCCCAAATGAGGGAAATCGTCCCCAGTATCTTTTTTAACCTAAATGGATTTTACCAAAGGGTTCATCTGTAAAATTTCCCCACAAATCAAGATAAGTTTAACTAGCCCTTAAAAGTGCTATCCTACCTTCCATCCATTCAACTTTCTTTAAAGCTTTTAACAAGCTCATAGGGCACTTCATTTTTCAAAATTCTTTTAGTGAGCCCATAGGATCCTTAATTTCCTTAAGCAAACCCATCAGGAACTTCCCTTCATCATTTTCTTCTTATTAAGCCCGTATGACACTCCTTTACCAATTTTCTCTTAACAAGCCATAGGACACTTCATTAAATATAGCTTAAGCCTAAGTTAGTGAGCTTATTGATGCACGACCAGGTCATTTAGATCGATCCCAGCTTACGGTTACTAGTCTCTAAGAGATGATCCTACCTAGGTTAGTAAGCCTAGTGAGATACAACTAGGTTCTTTAGATCGATCCCAACTTAGGATCCCTAGTCCCTAAGAGACGTTTTCGCCTAGGTTAGTAAGCTTATTGAGGCATAACTAGGTTCTTTAGATCAATCTCAGCTTAGAGTTGCAAGTCTCTAAGAAATGATCTCGCCTAGGTTAGTAAGCCTAGTGAGGCATAGGTAGGTTCTTTAGATTGATCATAACTTAGGGTTGTTAGTCCTCGAGAGATACTCCCGCCTAGGTTTGTAAGGCTAGTGAGGTACGACAAGGTCCTTTAGATTGATCCCGGCTTAGGGTTGCTAGTCCTTAAGAGACACTTCCACCTAAGTTAGTAAGCCTAATGAGGTATGATCAGGTCCTTTAGATTGATCCCAGCTTAGGGTTGCTAGTCTCTGAGAGACGCTCCCGCTTAAGTTAGTGAGCCTAATGAGGTACGACCAGGTCCTCTAGATCAATCCAAGCTTAAGGTTGTTAGTCTCCGAAAGACACTCCTACTTAGGTTAGTAAGCTTAGTGAAGTACAACCAGGTTCTTCAGATCAATCTCAAGTTAGGGTTACTAGTCCTTGAAAAACGCTTCCGCTTAGGTTAGTGAGCTTAGAGAGATACGACCAGGTTCTTTAGATCGATCCCAACTTAGGGTTGCTAGTCCGCGAGAGATACTCCTACTTAGGTTAATGAGCTTAGTGAGGTACGATTAGGTTCTTTAGATTGATCTCAGCTTAGGGTTACTAGTTCTCGAGAGACGTTCTCGCCTAGGTTAGTGAGCCTAGTGAGGTAAGACCAGGTTCTTGAGATCAATCCTGGCTTAGGGTTGCTAGTCCCTGAGAGATGCTCCTACTTAAGTTAGTGAGCCTAGAGAGGCACGATCAAATCCTTTAGATCAATCCTAACTTAGGATTGTTGGTCCCCAAGAGATGCTCCTACCTAAGTTAGTGAGCCTAGTAAGGTATGACCAGGTTCTTTAAATCGATCCCTACTTAAGGTTGCTAGTCCCCAAGAGACACTCTTGCCTAAGTTAGTAAGCCTAGGGAGGCACGACTAGGTCCTTTTGATCAATCCCAGCTTACAATTGCTAGTCCCTAAGAGATGCTCTCACCTAGGTTAGTAAGCCTAGAAAAGCATAACCATGTCCTTTAGATCAATCCTAACTTAAGGTTGCTTGTGCCCAAGAGACGCTTGAGCCTAGGTTAGTGAGCCTAGAGTGGTACGGCTAAGTGCTTTAGATCAATCCCAACTTAGGGTTGTTAATCTTCAAGAGACACTCCCACTTAGATTAATGAGCTTAGAGAGGTATGACCTGGTCGTTTAAATTAATCCCAACTTAGGGTTGCTAGTCTCCAAAAGACGTTCCTACTTAGGTTAATGAGCCTATTGAGGCACAACCGGGTTCTTTAGCTCGATCCTAACTTAGGGTTGCTAGTCACTAAGAGATGTAATCCTAGATAGGTATAGCCAAGTTTGTTTTTTTCATCGTTTTGGGGGCAAAAATAATATATTTTTTATCTTTCTAACAAAGTTTTGTTCCAATTTCACTACAAAGAGGAGCAGCTGTAAACACCCAATTTTTACCCTATTTATTTTATTTTATTCCAATAGCATAAAGGGTCCAAAATTAAGAAAAATAAAAATATATAAAGAAAATTAAAGAAAATACAAAAAATAAGAAATTTAGGAAAAATAAGAAATTCAAAAAAATACAAAAAAATAGGAAAAGGCACAAAAAATAACAAAGAAAAAGCAAACTAGGAATGTAGACACGCAATTTTTGCTCCCTTATTTTATTTTATTTATTCCTTAATAAGCCTTAAATTAGGAAAAACAAAAAAAAATATAAAATTAAAGAAAACCCAAAAAATAAAGAAATTTAGAAAGAAATAAGAATTTTAGAAAAATACAAAAAAAATGTAAAAACAAGAAAATTCCCCAAAATTAATAAATTTGGAAAAAATGTCAAAAATAAGTAATCTAAAAAGAAACACACGAAAATAAGAAATTTAGAAAAATAAAAAACAAAAAAAATGTAGAAAATAAAAAAAATGAAAACTTGAAAAAATAGAAGATTTTAGGGAATTTAGAAAATGACAATTTAATAGGATAGGTTTTTAATAAGTTTAGATGAGGGGTCATTGGACCTTAGCTTAAATTTGAATCTAGCCTAGGCTTACTTAGTCCATATATGCAATTTAATTGTACAAATGGACAAGGTGTAGACCAATAATCTAATAGATAAATACTTGGACATATGCATTGGGTTTGGTTAGAGGTTTTAGGTTCGAATCTTGGTGAAGACATATACAAGCATTTTTTATTTTCCATTACATTAGGGATTGCTAGGTGTCAGAATCTAATTATGCTACATATCCTAACACATGGCATCATAGGATTGAACGACGTACTAACGTGAAGCTACATGACAAACTACATCAACTGCCACATGTCACTTGATGACACATGGCAACCTAGGATAGGCCAGGTTGGCTGATGTGGCGCCAAGTCAATGCTACGTCAACACTTTCCTTCTCTTTCTCTCAGTTTCCCTTATTTTCCTCATCTTTCCTAATCAAGAACAGCTTATCCCCTTTACTTTAAAGCCAATTTTCACACAAATCTCATACACAAAGGCATGATTTCTCACTCCAATTTTGTTGTAAACATGGCTTGCTATGGATTGAAATAAAAAACGCATCCAAGTTCAGTTAAAAACACATTCAAATCAAGCTCCAAAAAGTGGAAAAAGGCTTAAATTTTGGACATTGTCTCACAATCACATACAACCAACAACGAACACTCACAAGCTCTCTCTCTCTCTCTCTCTCTCTCTCTCTCTCTCTCTCTCTCTCTCTTCAAGTATCTCTCTCTCTAGCTCAATACCATAGCCTACCACCCTAGCAATACTCCCCATAGCTTAAGTATCTAAACCTAACCACCCTTGTCCCTAGTCGTGTCCCCTAGCAACGCCACTGAACCAACAAGATCTAAACCCTAACCACCACAAGCAAGCTGTCAAAACACCACCCTACGTAACCCCACGACCGAAGCTGAAGCTATGATTGAATTCCCAACCACTCGAAACTACCAACCCAATACCTTTCACAACTCCAGTAGCCACCACTCAAGCACCACTGCCAACTGTCACTCATGACCACTGCTAACCGCCACTCATGACCACCGCCAAACTACCATCTTAAGCCATGGCATCAAACTTACCTCGACTATCTCCAATCCAAAACACACAAATCCTCCCTAACCCACTAAAAATTTGGTCCAAATCGCCTTAAACTACGCCTAGCTATTGCTGTTAAAGGGGAGTTGTAGACAACCCAACCCGAATCTAAGCTTCAACCTACGACCCGACCCAACCAACTGTTACAGGACTTAAGCTGTGCCCTCCTCCCTAACTTGACCCTCTTCCAAATCTGATTTAATTATTTTTTTAAATTTTATTATTTATATTTCTGTTATTTTTTATTTGTTCCTTAAATTGTAAATATAATTGTAAATAATAATAATAATAATAATAATAATAATAATAATAACAACAAAAAGAAAAGGAAGAAAGAAAGACAAAAAGAAGAAGAAAAAAAGGGAAAAAGTAGCATGTTTTTTATTTATTTATTTATTTTTTAGTTCAATAGAAATAGATAAAATAACAAGTAATAAATAAGTAAATAATAAATTAGAATAAAATAAAATAAATTATAAAAATAAAAGTAAAAATAAAATTGAATGAATAAAGATTATTATTTTTAAACACTTTAAAAAATCAGGTTTTCAAAAATAATAAAAATAAACAAATCCTTTACAATTTAGGGTATTATAGAATTTTTCAAAAGTAAATAAAAATCCAATTTATGACTTTCCTTTTTTAGAACTTTCCTTAAATAAATCAAATTGAGTAAAATGTAAACTCAGTCATTTTCAAATTAAAACAAAACCAATCACTCACTACAGTTTTCATAAAAGAATTACGTACGTTTGATCTCAAATGGTAGGTACGTAGACATCTACGAGGTGATAATAAAAATAAAAATCTAATTTTCCTTTTTCTTAGAATACTTAAATTATCCAATCAAAGTAATTAGTGGTCGAGTTTTATGAAATTAAAAAAGGGTGATTTTTAAGATTAATGTTAAATTTGGAAAGTTAGTAATACCCATAAGGGTTTAAAATTTCTAACCCCTGAATCTAAATCTCCTGTTTTCAAAAGCTGTTTCAAAAATCAAATTTATTGTAGACTAGTTACTAAGTTATAACCAATCCACCTAATTAATTATAACTTAACTTTTTTTCTTAACTCCAATTAGTTGGTGACTCCATTAGGAGCGTCAAGAGAGTTAATCATTCGACCTTCCAAAATTAAAATTAATCCCTAAAAATCACCTTAGTGTAATTTATTTACTTAGTCATTTTTAATTTGTATCATAACTGTACTAACATCTTTGCAGGTTTAGTTTTATGTATTCAACTATTTAAAAGGGGATTTATTTCTTGTGATAGATATGATCAAACCTAAGTCATCTTAGGACCTCAGGACGGGGAGCCATTGTGTAAGTTCCAAGAGTAGTAAGGCAACCAATGTTCAAGGCTAATTAGGCTACCCTACTTAAACTTCCATGTAACGAAGGAACCATTTTTTAGAAATGAGTGAGGTCATAAAGTTCAAAGACCCCTAAAACCCACCCTTATTGCATACATTCTTCAGGGTTTTGTGAGTAGCTAATAGGGTGGCATTGTTGTAAATGAGAAGAAGAAAAAACAAACCTAAAGCTTCTTTCCCAACATTTCTCTTACAATTTACACTTAGCTTTTATTATTAACTTCATCTTGCATATCACATGCATTGGGATATAGTGGGTCATTTGTGGCATTAAAGACGCAGGGTAGATGCAGTCAAACCCAAGCTGTCTTAAGACCCTGTAAGCCCCAAAGTTCAGCTAAGTAACCATAGGATTAAACTTAGAACCCAAGGTTTAGGGCGATCGGCTAAAGGATCCGATCACACCCAAATTATAAACTATTGAGAGTAATATTAGTAAAAATGACCCCGTAAACTTAAATTTAAGAAAATAAATAGTAAAATAGGAGACTATAAAATTTTCAAATTTTAAGTATAATAGGTATTAATCATCGAAAATACGAAAAGTGTAATAAAATAACTAATAAATTACTAGAGATGGATTATATGTATACTAAAAATTTTAGAATGACCAAAATAATATTTAGGAATGTTCACGTGTACCCCACATGTATTTACGTGTAGATAAAAATACACGTAATTACCTAAATTAGACTAAAACTAAGCAAATAATTAAAGAAAAATAAAAAATAATTATAGAAAAAATCAGAAAAATCAGAAGAGGATAAGCTGCAGCAAGATAAGGTCGTGGTCAGCAAGAAAAAAAATAACCAATAAGAATTTGACAAACAAAAAGCCAAAAATCATGGAATTGGTGCAAAATCCCATCAAATTAATGCACGTTAAAATCTAAAATTTTCTATAAATAGGGAAAAAAAATTCCAGAAGTCCTTTGGTCAGTTTATGATTTGAGAAAAATCAAGAGAAAATCCAGAAAAATAAAAAAAAAGGAAAACTGTGCAGTTTTGGATTTTAAAGGGAACCCACACCAGACGAGGAGCTAGGAGTGGACGGCCACCACCACCACACAGTGATGGTAGCGCCCAGGTCGGCCGACAAGGCCACGGAGGCCCGCGGTGGCCGGAGCCACCCAAACCGGTGAGTCCAAATCCTAGCCCGATTCTTGTCAAATTTTTTAAAAATAGTAAATATAACTATAAAATTATGAATTTTGTTATTCTGGGATATTTTTGTATGTAGTTTGTAGGAAAAATATTATTTAGATGAAAACATGTCCCGTAATATAGGGTCCTTAAGAAATCATGCAAAACCGAGCACATTTCGGTTTAGAAATAAATGACCTTAGGAGTGTAGTTTGGAGCTCAATTTTTTTTTGTAGGATACTCATGTGATATAGAACAGTGCTATGAAGCCATTTTTTTTTTAATTTTTAAGTTAATTTTTAGCCCTAAAATGATGGTAAAATTGGGTGATTTAGGGTTAATTAGGTGATTAGGATGTTAATTACTGATTGAGACAGTAATTAGATGTTTAGGGATGTTAATCTCTTATGTGGAAACCTAATCCTAGTCTATGGAGTGTTAAGTGTAAGTAATGAAGGTGTTATGTGATAAATGTAGAAAATTAGGAATATGTAGAATTAAAAATTAATAAATATGGAAAAATTAGGTTTAATTAGATAATAAAATAATGAAAATCAGAACATAACAAATCTAAAACAAAATTCAATTTTAGGTAATTATATGAAAAATGTAAAAATTTCTCACAATATGAGTAAATTCGGTACACTAATACGGATTTAAATGTACCGGATGGAATAAAATGCTAACTAGGGGTAGTAATCGTATTTAGGAGATCGAGAAGTAATGTGATTAATTTCACATTATGAGTTGAAACAAATTTCTAGGGTCCGGGTACAAAACAGTACCTAGAAATCGAACTAGAATCTAATTTAGAAATCGATGCGAAAACCGAACATGAACCTAACCCCAACCCTAAAATAATTATAAAAGACTTAATACCTAGATAATTAGGTATATTTAACCTTAAACAAAACCTAACAATAAGCGTTATCGGATAAAATGAACTTATAATATTATATGAAATACTAAAACCACGTTCGTGTTATAGGGATGATCGGCGACGGCCTGAGCAAATCGGACCTCGAATGAGTGAGCGAGGAGTCAAGGTAAGTTGGGATTAATACGATGCTGTATTTTAGAGGCTTAAGATTATGCTTGGTTGTGCTTGTTAGATAGAGAATGTGTGCATGTGCTTGATTATGGGTGCTGCTATGATTTTGTTTGTTGCTCTGGCACATATTGTATGACTTGTATGAAAGGATTGATTACCCTAAACTGGATTTAATTAAATATCCGACCAGTAATCATAATCGGACATGCATAGCAACCCGTTAGGAGAACTTAGGACTCTCCGGCCAAATAATGACCCCTTCGGAAGGGATAGCGCAGGATTGCAAAATGGTCCCTTCTTCATCCTCAGTCAAACTAAGTGACAGGAGAGGAGGTCGCGGCGAGGGTGAAGACAGTGGTTTGAAGGTAGTCACGGGAGGAGCAAGGTCTCCATTACACAAGCCTGGGTTTGGTCGTGAGCTGTTGCATTAACGGCAACTCCTCAACCCAGATTAGAGCGGGCATAATTTCTCTAATTTCACGACGGGCTGGACAATGTCGTGATGAAAACCTTGTTGTGTGTATGGTATAGTTTTAAGTCCTCCGTCCTAACTTACTAAGCTGTGGTTGCTCACATCCCTATAGACATCGTGCAGGTGCTGGCTAAGAAGCGGCCACAACTACTCTGAAGCCAGCAACTGCTGGATCCTGGGGAGTGAGGAAAAATATTGAAGAACGAACATATATTTTTAAGGTTTAAGCTTTTACTTTAGAACTTCTCATTTTCTTTTTTAATAATGTAATAACTAGGAAATATATTTCGGAGAAACATTGCAAACGATAATTGTAATCACAAATTATAGTGAATATATGTATTTCCTCACTTTTTTTAGAGGAATGATTTATTTAAATTACAAATTGTTTATTTCAAAGCGGGTTATTCGTTGATGCCTTGTGTAGATCAGGTCTAAGATAGCGGTTGTAAGGCCAACTTCTATCTTAGGGTGGTTTACACGGCGGGGCTGTTACGACTCTGCTGCTTCGGGGCGTGATAGACCCTAAGAAAGGGGCCATTGTATAGGTGATATGAGGCAAGCGCACCTATCAGTTTTAATATAGCAGATGTGAGTCTGAGTCAATCCCTCTGAGATTTTGAGTACTAATATTAACTTTCGCTTTATTATCTAACCGAAAAATTGTAAAAGTTTGAATTAATTAAAAATACTAAAATTAACAACTAAATTACTTATGAGACTTAATTACGCAAATTAGAAAGCAATAAACTACGAACGACTTCAAATATGCAATAATGTATTTAGGAATTATTTTCCCTAATGTTCAACATGTAACCTTTTTAAAATATATCCAATTCAATTTCTACTATTCTTGACCGGAGGGATTCACAATTAAAGTTAATATCTTTCTCAAGCATATTAACCCTAATCCTAAATTATTTACCGGAATCTTTTCACTTAGTAATATAATTTAGAATTGCATTAGTGTATAATGAATTCCCATGCAAACAATCAACTTTCCGGAAGAAACATGTATCTTATCTCTAAGTATACAAGTAATTCTCTTCAATTATGCCTAGATCTAATTACACATGCAATTTCTCAATTAACATGCATAATATCATATATTGACACTCTAGAATTATCAATCCATAATTAACGACATCATTGAATTAAGAAAAGGTAGAAACTTTATTGAAATTATAATTCAATCGAAGGGTTACATGAAACCCTAGGTTCCATAATCCTAAATACTCTAATTCTAAGCTATCATAATGAATCTAAAAACGAGTTTCATCAATAATATAAAATAAAACATAGAAACCCCTTTTATTGATGAACAATCTCTCTAATCTTGAAGTTGATGTTGTTTCCCTCTTTCTTGATTTGTTCCGCCTCTTTCTTGATGTTGTTCCTTAAGTCTCTCCGTTTCTGTAATGTCTCTCTTTTTTTTTTTTGAAACCCTAAGATGTCTTTTTATAGTGTATCTCAAAGATTCTGTTTTCGTCACCCGACATGGCCTGGGACACGACCGTCTCCCCAGGTCATGTAATTTTCTGCACTTAGGCAAATTTTCTGCACAACTTAAAAAATTCATAACTTCTTCGTTTGAACTCGGAATTGAGTGAAACTTGATTCCTTTTCTTCGTTTTGGAGCCTAGAACGCGTTTAAACCCTGAAATCAACATTTTACTCAATTAAGTATCAATTTCTTTAAATAAAACCAAAAATGTGCGGAAAATACTATAAAATCACCCTATGAAATATGTTTAAAATTAGAGTTATCAAATTTCCCCACACTTAAGCATTTGCTTATCCTCAAGCAAATAAATCAAAACAAAACTTTCAGGATAAGAAACACTTAATTAAAATTTATCACCATTTAGGAAACCTGTGAACAAATACACTTGACCCTTAGAAAAGTAAGAAAATTATTCTCAATCAACTTGCGATAATAAAGTCAACCAATTTCATCTGACCATATTCGAATACTCCAACAATACTTAATACTAGAGTTCACTAGTTAATTTATGAAAATCAAAGTTTACCAAGACATTTAACTAAGGATTCTTAAACTAAAAATTAGATTTAACATCTCACCAACCGAGAAAGAGTCATAAAAATTTTATCTATTTGACTAAAGTGTATACAATTCTCTCTTCCATCTCACCAAGCACCATAATCTAAAACAAACACATTTTACATCCACTCTTCCTCTAATCATCCCCTTAGTTCATGCTTTTGTTGAGAGGTCTTTTTAAATTTACCTTATTTAAGCATAATTGTGTTGGTAGCGGGAAAGAATCTCGCTCTTCTGACGGACCAAGACCGATCCATACCAACTTATTCCTTATATTGATAGCGGGAAAGAACCTTGCTCTTCTGACGGACCAAGGCCGATCCATATGAATTTTTTCATTTTTTTTCTCATTTGAATTGGCATTGGGACTCAATCTCGCTCTTCTGACGGACCAAGACGAATCCTTACCAATTTTTCTATTCTTACACTTGTTATTACTTTTGACTTCCAATCATTGTGATTTTTCAGGGGTTTCTCAAAAGAAGAATTTCATTTGTTTGTTTGCTAAAAATTATAGGACTCTTAAAAATTTCTAAGAGAAAGGCATACATAAAAGTAAATTTAAAAATAACCATGACTAACTCTCAACTAGTGATGTTGCTCCAATCTCAAGTCTTAAAATCCTAAGCTAAATAACTCGTAACTTTGCCTTCCAAAAATTTGACTAATCAATTCTAGCAAAGTATCATAAGATCAATAATAATCAAGATGAAACAGTTAATTTGGCTTAATACCAGTTAATCACCTATTGCAAATTAGCTTAAAAAGTAATTGGGTCAAATATGAATAATTGGTTTCCTAAACAGTAACAAATTCATATATATCCTTTCCCCACACTTAGTAATGTACATTGTCCTCAATGTATGACAAAAAATCATAACAGCACGAAAAAGCAGCATAGGGAAAAAGAAACATATGTAATTAAAAGAAACTAATACTTCCCTGACAGTTGAAAATGAAGAAGTGCAAAATGAAGAAGCATCATCATTATTTAAACCGGAGTGCACAAGTCTTGATCAACAAAAGACAACACAAAAAAAATTTGGAACTAAGAAGAGTGATCAGAATCCGTTTCCTCAGCCTCCTCATCAGATGATGCCTCAGCCATCATAGCATCGTAGCATCGTTATCATCATCACTGGCCTCATCATCCTCATCATATTGGCCAGCCTAATCATGAGGAAGAGAGAGCAAAATTAAGCAAGAAACTTACTTGGATCAAAATGCGGAATGCAAGAATTGTGGACAGAAGAGAGAGAATGAGATAGAGTGTAAGAGAGAAATGTGTGATTGTGAGAGTGTAAGAGGGTGTGTGATTTAAATAAACCGGTCGTGTGTGAAAACCGTATTATTTGGGTCGACACGAGCTGGGACACGACTGTGTCCTTCGCCCGTGTAACAATCTGCATGTGCCGTGTGGAGTCTAGTCGGACACGGGCTGGGGACACGACCGTATCCCACGCCCGTGTAACTCTCTATGCTCGTGCAAGTAAACTAGATGGACACGGGCTGGGACACTACCGTGTCCCACGCCCGTGTAACATTCTGTACCCACGGAGTATATCAAAGTCTGGGCGGACACGGGCTGGGACACGACCGTGTCCCTTGCCCGTGTAAACCTTCTTTTTTTTTAATTAAATTTAAAGATAAAGGAAACTTAGAAATAATAAAACTAAAGAGAAAAAACAAAAATAAAGCTAAAAGAGGAAAGAACTATGATGAAAAATTGAAAGAAAATCTACGAACCAAAGCAAAGTTAGATAAAACGGAAAATAAAATGAAGAAAACTTAAAGAATTAAAGCATAAGTAGAGTTAGACATGGGTTGCCTCCCAAGAAGCGCTATAGTTAAAGTCAATAGCTCAACGGGATACGTCTTGTAATTCATGATTCTTCATCCAGGTGGAAATAGAACTCCTCCTGTATCTCGCTTTCGAACTCTCTATACGAGTGTAGATTTACCCTTCGGCCATCGACCTTGCCAATTCCATTTCATTGGTGCATAACTTCCATAGTTTCTCTCCTTATCATGCCACTTATCAAATTCATGTAGCCTAAACTTCTTCGTTTTGTTTGCTTTTAGCTTAGACGCGGTTGTCATTGGGGGTTTTGAACTTTTCACCGCAAAGACATGTTCCAAATGATTTCTTGACAGTTTTGGTTCCAAAATTGATGGCTTCTCTTTGAAAGATTTTAACGTACGATCCTTTGGCTTGTGGAGTGGATCAATTCCTCTCTTGTCCATATTGGATTTATGAACTTCTGTTTGAGCTGCCACTTCTGCACAATTGGGCTTAATCACCAAATTTTCATCTCCTTTTTGCAAGCAATAACTTGAGGAATCCTTTGCAACAATTTCCAGCACACATGTAGATATAATGACATTAGTGGCATTAACATTGTGAATTATGTCTTCTAAGTCAAGAAATTTATTCGTTGCCTCTGGAGTTTTAAAAACTATTTCATCATCCCCAACCCATAATATCAACTTATGCTCACTAACATCAAAAACAGCTCTAGCAGTGGCTAAGAAAGGTCGACCTAAAATGATTGGCACCTCAATATCTTCATCTATATCAAGTACAACAAAATCCACCGGAAAGATGAATTTGTCTACTTGCACTAAAACATCCTCTATAATGCCTCTAGGGTATGTGATAGACCTATCGGCTAATTGAAGACTCATGCCCGTTAATTTAGGTTCTCCTAACCCTAGCTTTTTGAACAATTTATACGGCATCAAATTTATACTAGCTCCTAAGTCTGCCAAAGCATTATCTACTAACAAATTGCCAAGCATACAAGGAATAATGAAACTCCCTGGATTATTTAATTTTTATGGCAGCTTTTTCTGGAGAAGTGCCGAGCATTCCTCATTCAATGTGACGGTTGTAAGCTCCTCCAACTTCCTCTTGTTCAATAGAAGATCTTTTAAAAATTTTGCATCTGCAAGATGATATCAACAAGAGGTAAGTTAATGTGTAATTGTTTGAAAACATCAAGCAATTTACCGAATTCCTTATTCTGATCAGTGTAACTTTGCTTAAGGCGCTGCAGGTAAGGGATGGGAGGCTTGTACTCCTTCACTTTTGGTGATTCCATATTTTCTTTTGATTTTAGTGGGTTTACATCTTCCTTACGGCTGACTTCCACTTCTTTCTCAACTACTTCCTCACCATCCTTCTTCTCCACTTGCAGTTTTCTATCACTTCTCAAGGTCACTGCATTAACATGTTCCCTGGGATTGACCTCAGTATTCCCTAGGAGTGTCCCTTGTTGCCTCTCAGAGATCATTTTTGCAAGTTGACCAATTTGATTCTCGAGATTACAATTTGAAGCCTCTTGATTCCTCAGCGACGATTCAATGTTAGATAAGCGAGCCTCATTACCTTGAATATATTTTGTAAGAAGTTATTCCACACTAGATTTCTTTTCTTGAGGGAGAGGAGGTGGGAATGGTCTTTGAAACCTAGGTGGGCCAAAGTTGGTCTTCTGCTGGCCTTGGTTTTGGTTTCCCCAGGAGAAATTAGGGTGATTCCTCCATCCTGGATTGTAAGTGTTACTGTAGGGGTTATTTTGTTGCTTAGGTGGATTTCCTAGATAATCCACCTGTTCCAGTGGTTATTGTGCTCCATACCCCTGCGTACCAAAATCACTTACATCTGATTGCACTTGTTGAGGGCCAACTGAGAGTGCATCAATCTTTTTACTTAATAAGTCCACCTTGGCTGCCAAAGTAGTGGTCAAGTCCACCTCATAAACTCCCATGGCCTTTTGTTTGGCTCTAGTGCTTTCCCACTGATAATTGTTCATCGCAATTCCTTCAATAAGGTTTTGGGCTTGCTCAGGTGTCTTTGTATTCAAAGTACCTCCTGCAGATGCGTCAATCATCTGTCTCGTGGATAAATTGAGACCATTGTAGAAAGTCTGAATCTGCATCCATAGTAGGAGGCCATGATGTGGGCATCTCCTGAGCAAGTCCTTAAACCGCTCCCAAGTATCATATAGTGTCTCTGCTTCCAATTGAGCAAAACAAGAAATATCGTTCCGAAGTTTAGCGGTCTTTGCAGGTGGGAAATACTTCTCCAAAAATTTCTCTACCAATTCATTCCAGGTTGTGATTGAATTTCGTGGTAGAGAGTTCAACCATTGTTTTGCTCTACCCCTCAAGGAGAAAGGGAATAGCCGCAGTCAGATGGCATCATCCATGGCTCTGTTGATTTTAAAAGTATCACAAATCTCTAGAAAGCTAGAGATGTGGGCATTGGGATCTTCATCTTGGAGACCGTCAAACTGAACATATTGTTGCACCATTTGTATGATATTAGGTGCAATCTGGAAGTTGTTAGCTGTGACGGTTGGCCTTGCAATGTTAGAGTCAGCTCCAATAAGTGTAGGCCTCGAATAATCGGACATGGTCCGATTTGCTTCATTCCCGTTGTTCACCATGTGTGGTGGATCTTCCTGCTCGATGAATTGATTGTTAGTCTCTTCACCTTCTTCCTTGATTTCAACGATGGACTCGTCGTCAATGGTCGCCACACTTTGTCTAGGTTATGATTTCAAATTTTGAAGGGCAGTTCTCTCAATTTCAAGATCAAGTTCTACCAAATCTTCCGGGTTACTTCTAGTCATGCACTGCAAGGATAAAAAATATAAAATCAATTGCAGCTCTAGCTAATGAAAATAAATAATAAAAACAAAAGAAAAAAAATGGTTAAAGTAATAAAGCAACTAGTGTTCTTAATATCGAAAATCCCCGGCAGCGGCGCCAAAAACTTGATATGAGGCAAGCGTACCTATCAGTTTTAATATAGCGGATGTGAGTCCGAGTCGATCCCTCAGAGATTTTGAGTACTAATATTAACTTTCGCTTTATTATCTAACCGAAAAATGGTAAAAGTTTGAATTAATTAAAAATACTAAAATTAACAACTAAAATACTTATGAGACTTAATTACGCAAATTAGAAAGCAATAAACTACGAACGACTTCAAATATGCAATAATGTATTTAGGAATTATTTTCCCTAGTGTTCAACATGTAACCTTTTTAAAATATATCCAATTCAATTTCTACTATTCTTGACCGGAGGGATTCACAATTAAAGTTAATATCTTTCTCAAGCATATTAACCCTAATCCTAAATTATTTACCGGAATCTCTTCACTTAGTAATATAATTTAGAATTGCATTAGTGTATAATGAATTCCCATGCAAACAATCAACTTTCCGGAAGAAACATGTATCTTATCTCTAAGTATACAAGTAATTCTCTTCAATTATGCCTAGATCTAATTACACATGCAATTTCTCAATTAACATGCATAATATCATATATTGATACTCTATAATTATCAATCCATAATTAACGACATCATTGAATTAAGAAAAGGTAGAAACTTTATTGAAATTATAATTCAATCGAAGGGTTACATGAAACCCTAGGTTCCATAATCCTAAATACTCTAATTCTATGCTATCATAATGAATCTAAAAACGAGTTTCATCAATAATATAAAATAAAACATGGAAACCCCTTTTATTGATGAACAATCTCTCTAATCTTGAAGTTGATGTTGTTTCCCTCTTTCTTGATGTTGTTCCGCCTCTTTCTTGATGTTGTTCCGCCTCTTTCTTGATGTTGTTCCTTAAGTCTCTCCGTTTCTGTAATGTCTCTCTTTTTTTTTTTTGAAACCCTAAGATGTCTTTTTATAGTGTATCTCAAAGATTCTGTTTTCGTCACCCGACATGGCCTGGGACACGACCGTCTCCCCAGGTTGTGTAATTTTCTGCACTTAGGCAAATTTTCTACACAACTTAAAAAATTCATAACTTCTTCGTTTGAACTCGGAATTGAAGGAAACTTGATTCATTTTCTTCGTTTTCGAGCCTAGAACGCGTTTAAACCCTGAAATCAACATTTTACTCAATTAAGTATCAATTTCTTTAAATAAAACCAAAAATGTGCGAAAAATACTATAAAATCACCCTATGAAATATGTTTAAAATTAAAGTTATCAATAGGCTTCGAGTGTTATCGTGTAACCATCACTTGGGGTTGATTAAGCCACCTCACTTAAACTTGATGTGACCAATGGAAGTGTTTTCTAAAAAACAACTAAGGTCACAAAGTTTAAGAACCTTTTAGAACTTACCCTAATATACTCCCCTCTAAGCTTAAGTTAATATAATGCCCTTAAGAAACTGCAACCCTACTAATCGTTTAAGAGTTTTAATGCAATCAAGATTCTAAAAATAATAGTAGGATTGTAACTTAAGGGAGTAATGTATTAACCTAAACGATCCTAACATCTACATATTTCCATATGTTTTCCTTTGCTGCAGTAATAATTGATTTTTGTCCATGAAATGTCTAGACTAAGAATGGTAGGTAACTAACAAGAGAATAATTAAAGAGCTAATAGATTACCAGTTGCCTTAGGGATACATGAGCAGCTGCTACAAGTTGAAGCTACCTACTGGAAGCAGAGGGCTAAGCGTACCAAGGCCTCTAATAGGGTCTTGTTAGCTCAAGTTGAAAAAAACGAAAGGACCAAAAATTAGGCTTTAAAAATGATGGACAAGATTAAAGGCCAACTGCGAGAGTTAGATTAGAAACTTTAGATAAAGTTAAAGGGCTTTGAAAAAAAATTAAGTTTCATTTAGAATAATTGTTAGGTTCCCTTTTGTTTTGTTCCATGTACTCTGATCTTTTCGAAATAAAATTTTTCACTTTAGTCTATCATTCTTAGTTTTTTCCTTTTTCAATAGATAATCCCTCAATAGAACTTACCTAACCATTCATTCTCTCTCACTCAAGGAAGTGCAATTAAAAAGAAAAAAAAACAAAAACAAAAAATCCACCATCTTTATTTGGTTTTTATAAAATAAAGCTTTATCTTTCTCTTTCTCTTAAAAAAATAAAATAAAAGAAAATTTGCTAACTAGTAAAGAAATTCTTGCAACCAAGTTTACATGGCTGATGATAGACTCGCATCCCTAGAAAGGATAATGTATCAAATGGCCCAACAATGGCAAGTCTTGTTACCAATGATCACCACTCTCCAAATATCCTAAGATTTAAGCTTAGAAAGGAGAATCTTGAATCTAGAAGAAAAGGTAGCCATGCTACAAAAGAACATTACAAATCTAGAAATGGAAATAGGCCCCATACTTAGAAAATGTTATCACCTAATGTTTAGTACTAATCAAATGTCAATAAACCTAAGTGATGAAGGAGGCCCAACATGAAAAAAGGCAAGGAGGAATGAGAGAAAACAAGCCCAAGGGACTTAGAGTAGACAATTCACCCGATTGCAAATCTCAATTACCCAAATCTTTCATCATCTAAAAGCAACAAGCGTTATAGCTTATGAAGCCCCTAATCCCAATTACAGACCACATAACTTTGACCTAAAAGCATGATGTGACTATCATATGGGTTAAAAAGGCTACTCTACTGAAAAATACTAAAGATTGAAGAACAAGATTCTGTCACACTTCGAAGTAGAAGAGCCGTAACAGCCCCGCCGTGTAAACCATCCTAAGATAGAAGTTAGCCTTACAACTGCTATCTTAGACCTGATTTATACAAGGCGTCCACGACTAACTTGCTTTGAAGTAAACAATTTGTAATCGAAATAAATCATTTACCTAAGAAAGTAAGAAAATACATATATACACTAATTTAGTTAGTAAAAATATCGTTTACAATATTTCTCCGTAATATATTTCCTAGTTATTACATTATTCAAAAATGAAAAATTCTAAAGTAAAAACTTAAACCTTAAAAATATGTATTTATTCTTCAAATGTTTTTCCTCACTCCCTAGGATCCAGCAGTTGGTAGCTTCAGAGTAGTTGTTTGCCGCTTCTTAGCCAATACTTGCACAACGTCTATAGGGATGAGAGCAACTACAATTCAGTAAGTTAAGATGGAGGACTTAAAACTATACCATAAACACAACAAGATTTTCAATCAACTTATTAGGTGCAATGCATATTCAAGTAAATGCCATTGCATAACGTTGTCCGACCCGTCGTGAGATTAGAGAAATTTCACCCGCTCTAATCCGGATTGATGAGTTGCCATTAATAAAACAACTCACGACCAAACCCAAGCTTGTGTAATGAAGACCTCGCTCCTCCCGCGACTACCTTCGAACCATTGACTTCACCCCCGCCGCAATCTCCTCTCCTGTCACTTAGTTTGACTTAAGATAAAGAAGAGACCATTATGCAATCCTGCGCTATCCCTTTCAAAGAGGTCGGCATTTGGCCGAAGAGTCCTAAGTTCCCCTAATGCTTTGCCATGTAGGTCCGATTATAATTACAGGTTGTATGTTTGATTAGGTCCAATTTAGGGTAATCAATCATTTTATACAAATCGTACAATACAAGCTAGGACAACAGACAAAATTATAGCATCACTCATAATCAAGTACATACACACATCCAACTATCTAACAAATACAACCAAGCATAATCTTAAGCCTCTAAAATACAACAACGTATTAATCCCAACTTACCTCGACTCTTTGCTCACTCACTCGAGGTCCGACTTGCTCAGGCCATCATCGATCATCCCTATAACATAAACATGGTTTCAGTTTTTCATATAACTATTATAGGTTTGTTTTATCCTATAACACTTATTGTTATGTTTGGTTTAGGATTTAATATGCCTAATTATTTGGGTCTTAAGTTTTTTACAATTATTTTAGATTTGGAGTTAGGTTCGGATCGATTTCCGAATTGATTTCTAAATTAGGTTTTAGTTTGATTTCTAAGTATTATTTTATACTTGAACCCTAGAAATTCGTTTCAACTCATAATGTGAAATTAATCACATTACTTCCCGCTCTCCTAAATACCATCATTACCTCTAATTAGTATTTTATTCCACCCGGTACACTTAAATCCTTATTAGTATACCGAATTTACTCCTGATGTGAGAAATTTTTACATCTTTCATATAATTACATAGATTTAAGTTTTCTATCAGTTTTATTATATATCCCTATTATTTATATAATATCAATTTTTATCCTAATATTTTCTATTTATTATATTTTCAATAATTGTGTATTATGTACTATTACTTATTATGTACATAATACACATCTAATATTTTTATCACTCTAATTACTATCTCCCAACGTTAATTATCATTTCAAAATGTCTAAATTCATCGTAAATCATATTTTACACCTAATTATCTTAATTTACAAAATTAACTTAAAATATACTATTTTTCCATATTACTTATTTACTACATAATTAACCTAATAATTACATCTAACACCTTAAATGCTACAAGTATCATATTCCATCAGATTTCAACATCCCAAAACATATAATTATTCAGTAAATCAGTAATTAACCATTTAATTACTTAATTAACCCTAAATTACCCATTTTATGCCTCATTTTAGAGCCTAAAAATTATCAAAAAAATTTTAAAATTAATTTTTGAAAACGGGCTTCATATAACTATTCTATATCATCTAAGTAGTCTACAAAAAAATTTTGAGTTCAAAACTACACCCCTAAGGTCATTTATTTCTAAACCGAAACATGTTCGATTTTGTACGATTTCTTAAGGACTATATATTAGGGGACATATTTTCATCAAAATAATATTTTTCCTATAAACCAAATACAAATATATTCCATAATAACAAAATTCATAATTTTCTAACAATATTTACTATTTTTTACAAAATTACACAAAATCAGGCTGAAAATCGGACTCACCGTTCTGGGTGGCTCCGGCCACCGCCGGCCACCATGGCCTTGTCAACTAGTCTGGACACACCATGTGTTGGTGGTGGCCGTCCACTCCCAGGTGCTCTTCTGGTGTGGATTCCCTTTTAATGCCCTAATTGCATAGTTTTTCCTATTTTTTTTTCTAACCCTAATTTTTCTCTCAATTTTGCCTCTCTCTATTTTTCTCACTCTCCAAACTGCTCAAATGAGCTTCTCAAAAATTTGGAGTATTTATAGAGCTTTAGAAAAATTATTGTGCATTAATTAGATAAGACATTGTCCAAATCCCTTAATTTTTTGCTTTTGTGTTGCTCTAATTTAATTGGTTGATTTTTTTTCTTATTTTTCCCAGCTGCCACAACCCAATTTTGGATTATTCCTTATTTTTCCTGAATTTTTTTATTTTTTCTTAATTAATTATGAATTTTCTTTAAGTATTTAGTATTATTTTAGTACATTTCGCGTATTTTAAGTAATTACATGTATTTATACCTACATGTAAATTCATATATAGCATAAATAAATATTCTTAAATATTATTTAGGTTATTTTATAATTTTTAGTATACATATAATTTATCTCTAACGATTCGTCATTTATCGAAATGCATTTTACGCATTTTCGATAAATGACAAGTTATATACTTAAAATTTGAAATTTTTATATTCTTTTGTTTTATTGCTTATTTTCTTAAATTCAAACTTACGGAGTCATTTTACTAATATTTCTAACTTTATTTTATAATTTAGGCTCAATCTGGTCTTTCAACCGATCGAAACCTCAAATGGCTTATAGATTCAAGACTTGATTGATACAAAAGTCATTCAACCAAAGCTACATCAAGTTGATCCTTCTTCAAGTGATAGGGATAGTCCAACTGAGTTTCCTAGATCTCCATTTCTTTTGAGCTTACCAATGCTTTCTTATAAGCTCACAGGTTGTTTCAAGTAATTGGATGCTTGTTAAGATAGGGGCAAAGAAAGTTGTTTTCAATATAGTCTATAATAGTTGGAATAATACAATTGCCTTTTCAGTTGAACGATTGCAATGTTATTGGAGCAAATAAATTCATCCTTAAGGAATCAGTAACTCACTTTTAAAAGGTTTAAAATTAAAAAAAAAAAGGCAAACTATTCTCCATACACTAACTTGAAACACTTTGAGAGTTGAGTAATATAATGGGGAGGATACTTTGGACTCATTTCTTAAAGGAGGTCCACTTTGAATATGATATAAAGATTAAAATGAAGTTTGGCATTCATTTTCGAATCCTAAACACAAATTATCTCTTGTTCACCCCAGTGGACTCATTTAAAGAATTTTCAAATTTAAACCCTATCGAAAATCACCTTACAATGGGGCAATTCAAAGGTTAGGGTCATTAATGAGGAGAAAAGGATAAAATTGGTTTGTGCTCACTTTAGTAACATTAAATTCAAAAGAAATTTTTATTTTTGATAAGTTATTTCTCTTTCGAACATTAAATTCAAAAGAGCCATATCTGTTTTAAACACCTCAAACTTATACTTACCCGAGCTCATATAATAGAAATCCATAGATTTAAGGCCCTGAATCGCTTAAAAGGAAAAAAACTTGGCAATGGAGACAAATATTCTTTAGGTCAAAAGAAAATAAATAATAACAAAAAAGAAAAGAAAAAAGAGAAGAAAAGTAGTTAAAAAATTCTGCCCAAGTATAAGTCAAAAGCCTTCAGAGATATGTCATATCCCAACAGGGGCAACCAAATCGAATCAAAAGTCAAAGCCCAAATAGCCCCAAAGATGAAAGCTTTGAATCACATTCTAAGCTCAAAAACCCAAAAGCTCTATATCCACTCTAAAGCCTTTCTTATGCTGAATCACACTAAGCCTTCCCACCCACAATACTACCCTTATACAATAAAAGCTCTTCCAATCTTAAAAAGTAATCTATCTTTAATAAAAGTTTTTTTTTTTAAACTGGGGTAAGCATATTTCTAATTTTTCCTAATGTTCTTAGCTTATTCACCTAGAATTAATATTTTCTTTCAAAATAGGCTTCTTCATTAGTTCCTTTCGAAACCCTTAGACCAAAAGCCTAAAATTATAATGTTAAACCGAAAAAAGACCTAATAGATTGATCAAAGGTGTATCATATGCAAAATGGACTATAATTTTAGGATTGTAGTCAAGAATGTAATTTGGATCGAGAATTTGTAAATAAGTCCTCTTCAACTTAACCAGTCATGAGTTACCTTTTCCTTAATAAAGGAAAGATGTTTGAAATCACAAGACCCCACCAAGCAGCTTGGCATCCAAGTTAAGGGGAATATAAGAGGCCTCATGTGATTATTAAGGAAGGATTCTTTACCTGTTAGCAAACTAAAGAAAAAAAAAGAAAGAAAAAGAAAAAAAAAAGGTAATAAAAGGAAAGAAAAAAGAGAAAAAGCAAAGAGAGAGAAAGTATCTTTATTTCAAGTACATGTCAGCCTAAGTGGCTAAGTTTTCAATTTATTCCAATGTCTTTTTTTAACATAAATAGTTTTCACCAGAGGGTTTATTTGTAAATATTTTCCTCAAATCGGGTTGTGTTTTGGACAAGTTTAATCCTAGCAAGTTCTCAAATGGGTTATCTCACCTTCTACCCATTCAACTCTCTTCAAGGTATTTAACAAATCCATAGGGCGCTTATGTTCCTCAATTACCTTTAGTATGCCTGTAGGGTACTTCCTTTTGCTAAGTTTCTTTTAGCAAGCCCATAAGGCATTCACCAATTTCTCTCAAGAGAGCTCATAAGGCACTTCCTTTCACAAGTTTCTCTTAGTGTGCCTGTAGGGCACTTCCCTTCATCAGTTTCTTTTGGCCAGCCCATAAGGCACTTACCTTCTACATTTAGTGTTTAGCCAACCCTTGAAGACACAATCTTAACTCAGCCTCTTTTTCAAGATCTTTTAGCAAGCCTATAAGGCATTCACCAATTTCTCTTAAACAAGCCCATAAGGTACTTCCTTTCAATAAGTTTCTCTTAGCAAACCACTAGGGCACCTCTCTTCATCAGTTCCTTTTGGCAGGCTTATAAAGCACAACATCAAGACAAAGATTAAGGTTAGTAGTCCTTGAGAGATGCTCCCACCTGAGTTAGTGAGCCTAGTGAGGCATAACCAAGTCCTCTAGATAGATTCCAACTTAGGGTTGCTAGTCCTCCAGAGATACTTCCGCCTAGGTTAGTAAAGCTAATGAGGCATGACTAGGTCCTTTAGATCGATCCTAGATTAGGGTTGCTAGTCCTTGAGAGATATTCCTGCTTAAGTTAATAAGCCTAGTGAGGCATGATCAAGTACTTTAGATTGATCCCAGATTAGGGTTACTAATCCTTGAAAGACACTCCCGCCTAGGTTAGTAAGCCTAATGAGGCACGATCAAGTCCTTTAGATCGATCCTAGCTTAGGGTTACTACTCCCTGAAAGACGTTCTTGCTTAGTTTAGTAAGCCTAGTGAAGCATGAGCAGGTCCTTTAGATCAATCCCAAATTAGGTTTTCTAGTCCCCAAGAGACACTCCAGCCTAGGTTAGTAAGCCTAGTGAGGTACAATCAAGTTTTAGATCGAACCCAGATTAGAGTTGCTAGTCCTTGAGAGACACTTTCGCTCACGTTAGTAAGCCTAGTAAGGTACGACCAAGTCCTCTAGATCAATCCCCACATAGGGTTACTAGTCCCCAAGAGCCGTTCCCATTTAGGTTAGTGAGCCTAACGAGGCATAACTAAGTCCTTTAGATTAATCCCAAATTAGGTTTGCTAGTCCCTGAGAGACACTCTCGCTAAAGTTATTAAGCCTAATAAGGCACGATCAAGTTTTTTAGATTGATCCTAACTTAGGGTTACTAGTCCTCGAAAGACGCCCCCACCTAAGTTAGTGAGCCTAGTGAGGTACGACCAGGTCCTTTAGATCGATCCTAACTTAGGATTGTTAGCCCCCGAGATATGCTCCTACCCAGGTTAGTGAGCATAGAGAGGCATGATCAGGTTTTAGATCAATCCCAGTTTAGGGTTAGTAGTCCCCGAGAGATGCTCTCACCTAAGTTAATGAACCTAAAGAGGCACGACCAGTTTTAGATTGATCCTACTTTAGGGCTGTTAATATCTAAGAAACATTCTTGCCTAGGTTAGTGAGCCTAAAGAGGCACTATCAAGTTTTAGATCAATCTTAGTTTAGGATTGCTAATCCTGGAGAGACGCTCTCGCTTAAGTTAGTGAGCCTAGTGAAGTACGACCAGGTCTTTTAGACCGATCCTAGATTAGGGTTGCTAGTCCCCAAGAGATGCTCTCGCCTAGGTTAGTGAGTCTAGTGAGGCATGACCTAATTTTAGATCGAACTCAACTTAGGGTTGTTAGTTCCTGAGAGACATTCCCACCTAGGTTAGTGATCCTAGTGAGGTACGATCAAGTTTTAGATTAATCCCTAACTTAGGGTTACTAGTCATTGAGAAATACTCCCGCCTAGGTTAGTGAGCCTAGTGAGGTATGACTAGGTCCTTTAATCAATGCCAAATTCGTGTTACTAATCCTCGAGTGATGCTCCTAGCTAGGTTAGTAAGCTTAGTAAAGCACAACTAGGTCATTTAGATCGATCCTAGATTAAGGTTACTAGTCCTCGAGAGACGCTCCTACTTAGGTTAGTGAGGGTAATGAGGTACGACTAGGTCTTTTAAATCAATCTTAGATTAAGGTTGCTAATCCTTAAGAGATGCTCCTGCCTAAATTAGTGAGCTTAGAGAGGCATGATTAGGTTTTAGGTCAATCCCAACTTAGGGTTATTAGTCCTCGAGAGATGTTCCTGCTTAGGTTAGGTTTTAGATCGATCTCAACTTAGGGTTACTAGTTCCCAAGAGACACTTCTACTTAAGTTAATGAGCCTAGAGAGGTACGACTAAGTTTTAGATCAATCCCAACTTAAGGTTGCTAGTTCCGAGAGATGCTCCTGCCTTAGTTAATGAGCCTAAAGAGGCACGACCAAGTTTTAGATTGATCCCAACTTAAGATTACTAATCCTCGAGAGATGCTCCCACCTAGGTTAGTGAGCCACAACTAGGTTTTAGAATGATCCCTAACGTAGGGTTGCTAGTCCTCGAGAAGTGGTCTCGCCTAAGTTAGTGAACCTGGAGAGGCACGACTAGGTACTCCAATTCAATTCTAGAGTAGGGTTGCTTATCTCTTAGAGACACTCCCACCTAGGTTAATGAGCATGGAGAGGCATGATCAAGTTTCTTTTCTTCACCCAAATCCTTAATAAATCGATTTTAAAATAGCTAATTAGTTGTTTTAAATTCACCCTAATAGCAAAAATAGTGTCTCTTTATCTTTGTGGTAAAGTTTTGTTCAAACTTCACCACAAAGAGGATAGGTGTAGATGCCCAATTTTCGTCCCATTTTTTATTTTATTTTATTTATTCCTCAATAGGCCTTAAATTAAGAAAAACATAAAAAAAAAAAAAGAAAAAAGGAAATTAAAGGAAACCTAAAAAAGTAAAGAAATTTAGAAAAAAAAAAAAGAATTTTAGAAAAATGCAAAAACAAGAAAAAGCCCAAAAAATAATAAATTTGGAAAAAATGTCAAAAATAGGAAATCTAGAAAGAAACACAAAAAAAATAAGAAATTTAGAAAAATAAAAAGTTGAAAAAATTTACAAAAATTAGAAAATAAAAAAAAAAAACTGAAAAGTTGAAAAAATAGAAGATTTTAAGGAATTTAGAAAATAACAATTTAATAAGATTAACGTAGTCTATATGTGTAATTTAATTGCATAAATGGATAACATATGGGATAACGACTTAACGGATAAACACTTGGACATATGCATTGGGATTAGTTAAAGGTCTTGGGTTCGAATCTTGGTAAGACATTTAAAAGAATTTTTTATTTTTTATCACATCAAGGACTACTATGTGTCATGATCTAATTGTGCTACATGTCCTAACATGTCGCATCATTGGATTGGACGACGTGTTGATGTAGCTATGGCATGCCACATTAGCTACCACGTGTCACGTAATGACACATGGCAACTTAGGATTGGCCAGGTTGGCTAACATGGTGCTACGTCAGCACTTTCCTTCTCTTTCTCTCGATTTCACTCATTTTCTCTAGATTTTCCACCTCTTTCCTAATCAAGAATAGCTGACCCCCTTCACTTTAAAGCTAACTTTTGCACAAATCTCACACATAAAGGCATAATTTCTTATTCCGATTCTGTTCTGGACATAGCCTGCTATGGATTGAGATAAAAAACGCATCCATGTTCAATAAAAAACACATTCAAATCAAGCTCCAAAAAGTGGAAAAAAGTTGAAATTTCAAACATTGTCTTTTACTCTGATTCTAGCTTTCCTCACTTATTAGGTTAAATTATTGTATAAATAGTGGCTTAGGGACATCCACAATCACATACAGCCAACAATGAGCACTCATAAGCTCTCTCTCTCTTTCTAGCTCAACACCATGGCCGACCACCCTAAGAACACTCCCTATAGCTTAAGTATCTGAACCCAACCACCCTTGTCCTTAACCGTACCCCCTAGCAGCATTACCGAACCACTAAGATCCAAACCCTAACCACCGTAAGCAAGCTACCAAAATACTACCCTAAACGACTCCATGGCTGAAGCTGAAGCTACGATTGAATTCCCAACCACTCAAAACCACTAACCTAATACCTTTTGCAACTCTAGTAGCCACCACTCAAGCACCACCATTGATCGCCACTCACGGCCATCGCCAAACCACCATCCCAAGCCACGACATTGAACTTATCCCCACTATCTCCAATCCGAAACACATAAACCTACCCTTACCCACTAGAAATTTGGTCCAAATCACCTTAAATAGTACCTAACTATGGTTGTTGAACTGGAGTTGGAGACAACCTGACCCAGATCTAAGCTCCGACCCAACGAACTGCAAACTGACTCAATTGACCGCTGTAGGACCTAACCTATGCTCTCCTCCCTAGTTTGACCCTCTTCCAAATCCAATTTAATTACTTTTTTATTTTATTATTTATATTTTTGTTATTGTTTATTTGTTCCTCAAATTGTAAATAAAAATAAAATATAATAATAAAAAAAAGAGTAAAAGAAAAAGAAAAGGAAGAAAGAAACACAAAAAGAAGAAGAGAGAAAAAAGGGAAAAAGTGGCATGCTTTTTATTTATTTATTTATTTTTTCAATAAAAATAAAATAAAATAAAGTATTAGAAAAAAGTAAAAATAAAATAGAAGGAATAAAGATTATTTTTTTTAAACACATAGAAAAATCAAGTTTTCAAAAATAATAAAAATAAACAAACCCTTTACAATGTAGGACATTTTAGAATTTTTCAAAAGTAAATAAAAATCCAATTTAGGACCTTCATTTTTTAGAACTTTCCTTAAATAAATCAAATTGAGTAAAACATAAACTTAGTCATTTTCAAATTAAAAAAAAAAAAAAAACCAATCAGCCGTTAAAGTTTTCATAAAAAAAAAATACATACGTCTAATACCAAATAGTAGATACGTAGTTATCTGTGGAGCAACGATAGAAATAAAAAATCTAATTTTCCTTTTTCCTAGATTACTTAAATTATCTAATCAGAGTAATTAACAATCAAGTTTTATGAAATTAAAAAAGGGTGATTTTTAAGATTAAGGTTAAATTTGGAAAGCCAACAGTACCGTAAGAGTTTAAAATTTCTAACCCCCGAATCAAGATCTCCAGTGTTCAAAAGTTGTTTCAAAAATCAGTTTTATCATAGACTAATGGCTGAGTTATAACCAGTCCATCCAATTGATTATAACTTAATTGTTTTTCTCAACTTCGATCAAGTGGCAACTCCAATATGTTCTCAAATTAAACTGTTTTCTTTAAACCCTAGTCGATGATGAATATTGAACGGGTAAGGGTTCAATGTCAATTGGTTTAAGGGAAATCTAAGTCATAAAACCGGGAGGTGAAAAACCAGGCTCGATAAGGAAAAAGCACAAAAAATAAGAATAAAGAAAGAAACGAAAACAAATTAAAAAATTTAGAAAATTTAAAATATCACAAAAAATTGAAAATTGAAAAAATAGAAGATTTTAGGGGAATTTAGAAAATAATAATTTAATAAGATAGATTTTTTAAATAAGTTTAGAAGTGGAATCATTGGATTTAGGATTAGATTTAAATTTAACTTAGACTAACCTAGTCCATATGTGTAATTTAATTGCACATATAGACAAGGCACAAACTAACAGCCTAACGGATAAGCACTTGAATATGGTAATTGCTTTAGCTTGGAGATAAGGGGTTTAAATCTTATTAGAGGCAGAACTGCCTTTTTCTTTTTCTTTTTTTAACAATTACTACATTGTCAAATCAAGAATTACCATGTGTAAGGATCTTATTGTATCATGTGTTCTGATACATAGCAGCATCAGGTTAGATGGCCAATGCTGATAAAGTGCCACGTATCAATTACGTAGCATGTCATGTCAGCTGCCATGTGTCACTATTGACACATAGCACGTTGTGGTAGTCAAGTTAGCTGACGTGGCACCATGTAAGCATTTTCTTTTTCTTTCTCTCTCTTTCCCCTCTCTTTTCCACTATTTCCCCCCTCTTTCTTGATTGAAAAATAGCCCGACCCCTTCACTTTGACTTTAATTTCTAAATAAACTTCACATATGAGCACATAATTTCTTGCTTCAATCTCGTACTCTACACTGCTTACTTTGAATAAAGTCCTTAAATGTATTCAGATTCAATCATTTAGGCAATGAAAATCCAACTTCAAGTTCTAAAAAAATCAAGTCATGGTCACATTGAAATCCTTGAATTAACTCACTCTTATGACTTCTCAAGTTTAATTTGTGCTCCATTGTATAAATTAGGACTTAAGGGACTCGTTTTAGGCAGAATGGATGAGTTTTCAAATCCACTAGAGATCACATATGAACTATCTCTATCTCTAAGTTGTAGTTGTGTTCAAATCAATTCGAGCAAAACTGACCTTATGGTCGAATTCCCCAGTCCTTAAACTCTCAAACACCACCCATATTAGCTTCAGCCATGCACTTAAACCTTATAACCACCACTTAGGCCAAAAACCCTAGCTACCACGACCCACTTCCCAAAACCACAAGCTTCGCCCTTCATCAACCGAAGTTAGCTACCCAAAGTGATCACCAACTCCAAGACTCCCTAGCCTAACACTTACTCAATGCCTAACAGCCACCACACAACGCTAAGCTCCACCACCGCCAACCACCACTTCGCGCCACTACCCAAACCATCTCCACAAGCCACAACACTCTCTCTAACCCCACTATCTCCAATAAAATACACACCAAACCATCCTCACCTACAAAAAAAAACCCCCAAAATCACCTTGAATCACACCTGGCTATTGCTGCTGAGCTTAAAGACGACCTGAACCCAACCCAGATCTGCGCACTAACCTAAACACCGACCTGAGATCCGCTCTAACTAATTGGACCCGTGCCTCTCTCTTGGTCCAAACCAATTCTAATCCAAGTTGTTTTTTTTTTTTAATTTCATTTATTTATTTATTTGTGTTTGATTTATTTCCTAATTATAAATGTAATCAAATCAAATAAAAAAAAAGAGAAAAAAGAAAAAGAAAAGAGAAAGTAGTTTATTTATTTATTTTATTCTTAGTTTAATAAATAAAATCAAAAATAGAATAAGAAATAAAATAATATAAAATAATAATAATAATAATAATAATAATAATAATAATAATAATAATAATAATAATAATAAATAAGTAAATAAAGAGATGTATAAAAAAATTTTTAACACTTTGAAAAATCAAGTTTTCAAAAATAAATAAATAAATAGACCATTTACAAATCAGGACTACTTTTAGATTTTCCAAAAATAAAACCCAAAATGGGACTTTCTTTTTTCTTTTAGAAAAATTTCTATAAATGAATTGAATAAGATAAAAAGTAAAGCCGATCTCTTTTCAAAATTTAAAATCAATTCAACCCACTAAAGTTTTCATTAAATGAACTACGTACTATTGATCTCAAATAGTGGGTACATAGGTGCTTATAGGACAACGATAAAAATAAAAAAAAAACCCATTATTCCTTTTTTAGTTTAGATTGTTCAAATTATCCCAATTAGGTAAATAATCAAGTTCTATCTTTTAAATTAAAGGTGATTTTTAAGGTTAATATTAAATTTGGAAAGTTAATGGTACCCATAAAGGTTTAAAAAACCTAACCCCCAAATCTAGATCTTTAGTTTCTAAAACCGTTTTCAAAATCGGTTTTTATCAAAAGATTAGTGGCTAAGTTATAACCAATCTACCTAATTGGTTATAATTTAACTTCTTTTCTGACTTCGATCCGATAACAACTCTAATACATTTTCAAGTTAAAAACTGGTTTTCTTTAAACCCTAGTTGAGAGTCAGTATTAAACAGGTAGGATTTAGTACTGATCGGTATAAAAAAGACCTAATTTAAAAAGAACCGAGAGGTGAAAATCCAGGCTCGACAAAACAGTTAGGGTTTAATTCCTTTACTTAGGTATTATTATCATGTTTGGGGTAGTTTCAGGGACTATCTAAGGACTCTTTCATCTAATTTTGCTTTTAGGTTATTGAAATTTCATAGGGTTTACAAGTATGGTTCGTGTACATAAGAGAGCTCGAATAGCATTCAAGGTAGGGTAGTATGTGGATGAATCAGATTTTAACATAATGTCAATGAATATTGCCAATCTAATTCTTAGTCGACCTTGGGAGTACAACCGGAGAGTAATCTGTAATGGCTTCTTTAACACCTACACGGTCTAGAAGCATACGAAGAGCTGCTACTTAACCCCTATGATTGTTGAAGAGATTCAAAGCAACCTAGCGCCCATGGTGAAAAGAAAAGGGAAGAGGAATCTATTCAACATCTAGGCCAATGCTTATCATCTAAAGTCAAGCACAACTTCTTTTTAGGCTTATGGTGATTATAGGAATCAGCCTATGACCATCCCCAGGTCAAGGCCAATCTATTGCAAGCCAAGGCTAACCTGTTCTAAATTAAGGTTGACCTATTCCAAATAGAGGTTAACATATCCTTAGTTGAGGCTGACCTACCACATTCGAGGCCAAACTGATACCTAAAGGCTAAGAGGAAGAAAAGAAGCAACTCAACATCAAATCTATCATCTATCAAGAAGTTGAGAGACTAGACAACTTAGGACCTAAGTCTAAAGAATAGCTTGGTACAAAATGAGAAAGCTAGTGCCAACCAATCCTAGAGATCAACAACTGTAGGCCGACTTCATGGGAAGCTTGACTAAGAATTGTAGGACTTCAACGACCCTTAACTAAACTAGGGCATCTAATTACCAACCTCACCTAATTCGAGTGCTACTCATTCCAAGAAAGCTTAGATGACCTACATGCCGACTTCCCTATTAAGCGTACAGTTTTGTACACTTGTAAATATTTTCCTTAACTTTAGTTGTAGGCCTATTTTAAGATTTAAGGCCTTGTTCTCTATTTACATTTTGGCCACTAAGGTTTTAGGATATACTATAAATAGTAACTGTTCTAAGTAGTAGACAAGAGAATATCATCAACCATTAATAGTATTTCTCAGAGAAACTTCTCTCATAAGCTTGCTTTCAGCTTGTTACCTTTTAAGTGATTATTGAGCTTGCTATTCCTCTTTAATCTTTGTTGTGTTCTTATCAATCTTTTTCTTGAGATTGTGTTGAACCCCTTATTTGAGCAAGTTAGTGAGTTGTATCTAACCTTTATTTGAAACTGAATATTGATTTGGTATTCATAAGTCGTATTGAACCCTATTTCGAGCTCAAATTTGATTGTGTTTATGTCTTGGTACATAATATCCATCCACATTCACATTCCAAAAACCCCATTCTACTTACTAAATTCTCATTTCAACTTAAACTTCGCAATACCCATTCATAGTTAGCATCTGTTGCATACCTTGAATTGTATCAAAGACATTGCTGATGCTAAGAATCACCCAAACATATGATATGGGAACCAAGGTGCGAACAATGTAGGTACTTAATGATATGGTAAGGATAATAGGTCATTGATCAAAGGGGGAAGAATCCTCGTATACCCCCCAATCAGTGCTCAAGAGCCTTCCCTCGTTGCCAAGCAGCTTTCTACACCCTTCAATCGGTGCTAAAAATGCCCATTAGTAAGGTAGAGCCTGATAACTCTTATATTAAATACATTTCATATGATAATTTTATAGTATTTCCCTTACATATTTGGTTTTCTTTAAAGAAATTAATACTTAGTTGAGTAAAATTTTAATTTCAAGGTTCGAATGCATTCTTGGATTGAAAACGGAGAAAAGGAATCAAGTTTCACTCAATTTGGAGTTCAAATAAATGAGTTATAAAGTTTTGAAGTTACATAAACAATAAGAATTTTGATCAAAAAATTACACAGTTTGGGACACAACTGTATCCCTAGGCTATGTCCATCTAGGAAGATTTGCCAAGGTCAAAAAGTTACATAACCTGGGGACACGACTGTATCCCAAGCTATGTCTGGTGACGAAAAAAGAAACCTTACAATACATTATAAAAGGATATACTAGGGTTTCACACATAACATTGGACATTCAAAAGTGAAGAGACTTGAAGAGAAGGAGGAGCAAAAGGTGAAAGCAACACCTAACTTTAAGATTGAAGAGATTTTTCAACAAAAAGGGGTTTTCCATGTTTTATTTCTTTATTTTGTTGCAATTCATGTTTAATTTCATTATGATAGCTTAAGATTCGTGTATTTAGGATTATGGAACCTAGGGTTTCATGTGACTATTAGATTAATTGATAATTTTCAATAAAGTTTTTACTTTTTCTTGATTCAATTATGTTATTTAATTGTTAATTGATATTTCTAGGATATCAATCTATGATATTATGCATGATGATTGAGAAATCATATGTGTAATGAGATCTTGACATAATTGGAGAGAATTACATGTATACTTAGAGATAAGATATATGTTTCTTCCAGAAAGTTGTTCTTTATGTGAGAATTCATTATACATTAATGCGATTCTAAATTATATTACTAAGTGAAGAGATTACGGTAAATAATTTAGGATTAGGGTTAATATGCTTGAGAAAGGTGTTAACTTTAATTGTAAATCTCTCCGGTCAAGAATAATAGAGATTGAATTGGATGCATTTTAAGTGGTCATATGTTAAACACTAGGGGAAATAATTCCTAAATATGTTATTTGCTTTCTTGAAGTTGTTCTTAGTTTTATCACTTTCTAAATTGCTTAATCAAGTCTCATAATTAGGTTAGTTTTTTAATTTTAGTATTCTTTATTCATTCAACCCATTACAATTTTCGGTTAGATAATAAAGCTCAGGTTAATATTAGTACTCGAAGTCTCTAAGGGATCGACTTGGATTCACATCCGCTATATTAAAACTGATAGGTGCACTTGCCTGATATCAAGTTTTTGGCGCCGTTGCTGGAGACTTTTGATATTAAGAACATTAGTTGCTTTATTACTTTGATCATTTTTTTCTTCTTTTTTTTCATTATTTATTTTTATTACCTAGAGTTGCAATTGATTCTATATTTCTTACCCTTGTAGTGCATGACGCGAAGCAACCCAAAAGATTTGGTGGAACTTGATCCTGAAATTGAGAGAACTATCCTTCAAAATTTGAGATTGCGACCTAGACAAACTGTGGCTATCATAGAAGACGAGTCAATCATTGAGATTAAGGAAGAGGGTGAAGAGGCTAACACCCAATTCATCAATCAAGAAGATCCACCTCACATGGGTAACAACGGTAATGAAGCAAATCGGACCATGTCCAACTATTCAAGGCCTACACTTATCGGAGCTGACTCTAATATCATAAGGCCAACCGTCGCGGCTAATAACTTCTAAATTGCACCTAACATCATACAAATGGTGCAACAATATGTTCAGTTTGACGGTCTCCAAGATGAAGATCCTAATGCCCACATTTCTATCTTTTTAGAGATTTGTGATACATTTAAAATCAACGGAGCCACGGATGATGCCATCCGACCGCAACTATTTCCTTTTTCCTTGAGGGGTAGAGCAAAGTAGTGGTTGAACTCCCTACCACGAAATTCAATCACAACTTGGAATGAATTGGTAGAGAAATTTTTGGAGAAGTATTTCCTACCTGTGAAGACCGCTAAACTTCGAAATGGCATTTCTTGTTTTGCCCAATTGAAAGCGGAGACTCTATATGATACTTGGGAGCGGTTCAAGGACTTGCTCAGGAGGTACCCACATCATGGCCTCCTACTATGGATGCAGATTCAGACCTTCTATAATGGTCTCAATTTATCTACGAGACAGATGATTGATGCATCCACAAGAGGTAATTTAAACACAAAGACACCCGAGCAAGCACAAAACCTTATTAAAGGAATAGCAATGAACAATTATCAGTAGGACAGCACTAGAGCCAAGCAAAAGGTTATGGGAATTTATGATGTGGACTTGACCCCTGCTCTAGCCGCCAAGGTAGATCTGCTGAGTAAAAAGATTGAGGCATTCTTTGTTGGCCCTCAACAAGTACAACCGAATATAAGTGACTTTGGCATGCAAGGTTATGGAGTACAAGAACAACTAGAACAGGTAGATTATCTAGGAAATCTACCCAGGCAATAAAATGACCCTTACAGCAACACTTATAATCCTAAATGGAGGAATCATCCTAATTTCTCATGGGGAAATCAAAACCAAGGCCAGCAGAAGACCAAATTTGACCCACCTGGATTTCAAAGACTATTACCACCTCCTCTTCCTCAAGAAAAGAAGTCTAATGTGGAAGAACTTCTCACAAAATATATTCAAGGCAATTAGGCTCGCTTATCCAACATTAAATCATCGTTAAGGAATCAAGAGGCTTCCAATCACAACCTTGAGAACCAAATTGGTCAACTTGCGAAGCTAATCTTTGAAAAACCACAGGGAACACTCCTAGGGAATACCGAAGTCCATCCCAGGGAACATGTTAATGTTATGACCTTAAGAAGTGGTAGAAAACTGTAAGTAGAGAAGAAGGATGGTGGGGAAGTAGTTGAGAAAGAAGTAGAAGTCAACCGTAAGGAAGATGCAAAGCCACTAAAATCAAAAGAAAGTATGAAACCACAAAAATTGAAGGAATACAAGCCTCTCATCCCTTACCAGCAGCGCCTTAAGCAAAGTTACACTGATTCGAATAAGGAATTTGGTAAATTGCTTGATATTTTCAAAAAATTACACATTAACTTACCGCTTGTTAATGTCATCCTGCAGATGCTAAAGTATGCGAAATTTTTAAAGGATCTTCTATTGAATAAGAGGAAGTTAGAGGAGCTTACAACTGTCACATTGAACAAGGAATGCTCAGCACTTCTCTAGAAAAAGCTACCACAAAAATTAAACTATCCAGGGAGTTTCACTATTCCTTGTATACTTGGTAATTTGTTAGTAGATAATGCTTTGGCAGACTTAGGAGCCAGTATAAATTTGATGCCATATAAATCATTCAAAAAGCTAAGGTTAGGAGAACCTAAACTAACACGCATGAGTCTTCAATTAGCTAATAAGTCTATCACATACCCTAGAGGCATCATAAAGGATGTTTTAGTACAAGTAGACAAATTCATCTTTCCTATGGATTTTGTTATACTTGATATAGATGAAGATATTAAGGTGCCAATCATTTTAGGTTGACCTTTCCTAGTCACCGCTAGGACTATTTTTGATGTTAGTGAGCATAAGTTGACATTATGGGTTAGGGATGATTAAATAGTTTTTAAAACTCCAGAGGCAACGAATAAAGTTTTTTACTTAGAGGACACATGTCACAATGTTAATGCCACTAATGTTGTCATATCTACATGTGTGTAAGAAACGCTTGCCAAAGATTCCTTAAGTTATTGCTTGCAAAAGGGAGATGAAAATCTAGTGACCAACCTCAATTGTACAGAAGTGGTAGCTCAAATAGAAGTTCATAAATCTATTATGGACAAGAAGGGGGTTGATCCACTCCACAAGCCAAAAGATCTTAAGTTAAGATCCTTCAAAGAAAAGTCACCAATGTTGGAACCAAAACTGTCAAGAAATCATTTGGAACATGTCTTTGTGGTGAAAAGTTCAAAACTTCCAATGACAACTGCATCTAAGCTAAAAGTGGATAAAATGAAGAAGTTTAGGCTACATGAATTTGATAAGTGGCATGATAAGGAGAGAAACTATGGAAGTTATGCACCAATGAAATGGAATTGGCAAGGTCGATGGCGTAAGGGTAAATTTACACTCGTATGGAGAGTTCGAAAGCGAGATACAGGAGGAGTCCTATCTCTACCTGGATGAAGAATCATGAATAAGAAAACGTATCTCGTCGAGCTATTGACGTTAACTATAGTACTTCTTGGGAGGCAACCCATGTCTAACTTTGCTCACACTTTAGTTCTTTAAGTTTATTCCATTTTATTTTTCCTTTTATCTAACTTTGCTTTGCTTCTTTTATTTGTTTCAATTTTAGTCATAAGCTTTTCTTTTTAGTTTAATTTTTTTCTTTAGTTTTCTTTGCCTTATTTTTTTAGTTTAAGTACTTTTATTTCTTTAAGTTTCTTTTATTTTTAAATTCATGAATTTAGGCTAGGCAAAAAAAAAAAAAAAAGTTACACGGGCGTAGGATACGGTTGTGTCCCAGCTCGTGTGCGCCTAGCCTTATGCACCATCTACAGAAACTTACATGGGCGTAGGACACGGTTATGTCCCAGCCCGTGTATGCTCAGCAATAACGCGTCACCACAGAAAGTTACATGGGTATAAGACACAGTTGTGTCCTACCCTGTATCCATCTAGGCCCCTTTAATCCGTCACCACAGAAAGTTACACAGGCGTAGGACACGGTTGTGTCCCAGCCTATATGCGCCCAGTTTTAATACATCCCCTGACAGAAAGTTACACAGGCATGGGACACGGTTATTAATAGATTATTCTAAAGATATCTAAAACTTGAATTTCACAATGGACCTAGAAATTAAATGGAGGTGATAACATTGCATCTTGTGAAACTTTGAAGGAAATAAGTTTTGCTTGTCTAAATTTCATTTCACATATAGGTAGAACCTTATAAGGGCATCCCTATCTGTAAGAACTCTTTTTAAAATTATAAGATACAATATCAATAATTTAAAGATTTTTTTTTTAAGGATCTTTCCACTTTATTAGTAAATTTTTTAAGCAAATGTCCTTAAAATTTATTTATATTATTTACGAGATCCACAATAAGAACTTATAATATAAACAACACTATTTTACATACCTTATGGAAGCAATGTCATTGGATAGCCTTAAGATCATGGTTAAAGATTGAAAATTTTATTATCTTAGGATTAGTTGTTGCACACTCTAAAATATCTTTTGTTACGATATCTCCCATTCCAATAAATGTGTAAAACCAAATGTAAGGGCATATTCTAAAATTTCTTTCAAATGTATCCTCACATGTCTAGCTTCATAGGAACCCCATAGTCGTCATACGTCATTCGCAAGTAATTCAACAAAACTTCCTTTCTCATTTTTGAACGTGTTAAAGATGTCTACAAGATATCATAATAACTAAAAATCATATAAAAAAAGTTTAGTCAAATTAATTTGGAAAACCAATCATGCTTAATCTAGATTATGGAGTTTCATCATTTATGCTTTGAAATCATAATATGTAGGCTAAGGATAAGAAATAACCAATATTTGAATCTTGTTTTTATACTCTTCCTTGACCAACATTGGGAATATTTTCTTAATAATATTTGAAATCATAAGACTCATGCGTGATTACTCATCTTCTATTACATTTTGTAATCTAGATATGCCTGCAGGAGCCTTTCCTTTCTTAAAAACAAACAATAAACCCCTTTTCTTCTTCGATAGATAGTGGACAATGGATTCTTTTCTTATCTGACCAATGACTAAACCTTCTTCTCTAACCATCAATCAATGACTGAGGATGAATGAGGAATGACCAATGAAAGGTATGATGATTGTTGAGAACAACGAATGAAATATACCTCTTAGGAACGATGAACGACCGATAATGAACTCTTCTTCTCTGACCTTCAACCACTAACCAATGTCGAACTACTAATGAAAATTATGATGGTTCTTGAGGTTTGAGAACCTAACTTTAAGATTCACTCTTTAAATCTGGTCTATGACAATGTAGAGATCATGAAGGAGAAGAAGAAAAGAGGAGGAAGGGAAGTAAAGAGAGTAAGGTACAATGGTTTGAAGAATATGTGAGAGAGAGAGAGCAACCAAGCATTCAATAAGGTACGAGAGAAGTGAAGTAATGGTAAACTAGTAATTTGTATTGTATTATTTTTTTAATCCCCTCAATACTTTTTATCCAATTGGACATTGTAATAGGTTATTATAAGTCTATTCAACTACGAAAGAATGGGAACTCCATTACAGGTTCATTACATTCAGTGAAGCAAATAAATTGTAATTATGTGTGAAGCCAAAGGCCAAAGGGGTTTGAATTCCCTTTTGATGTTTAGGATTTGAATGGCTTAGTCACTAGGATATGGGGCAATCGACCATGGTTTTTATATTGAGTTGTCTTTTGTTTTTAATTTTTTATGGGAAATTCTACTTTAATCACCTCAGTTATTATAGTTTAACATTTTAGTAGCCTAAGTTTTTATTTTTTACTGTTTGTGCACTTGAGTTATTCTCCATTATGTCATAATTATGTTACCATCAAAATAAATGGAAGGAAAAAAAAAAGAGAAAAGAGAAAAAAAAAAGCAATGGTAAAAAATGTCCCCTAATATTCAGACCGAAGTACTCAAATCAAACAACCTTGTTTTGTTCCATCAAATCAAAACCCTAATTCCCAAATGTAATTTCGCTAAAATAAGAACTCCAACCCATTCATTGTAAACAACTCACACATCTTCATGCTCTCTCTTTCATACTCACTTTTATTCTCCATCGTTACTTACTTCGACACAAAGCACAGGAATATTCTAAGTCATTTATATTTTCTAAGTCACATTTGTTAAGTACGAGAACTTAAATAATGTTGTTATTCATGGTTTGCTTAGTATACAACACCATTTATGATCTCCATCATCACTCACTCCAAGAGCATCATTGTACTTGGTTTGTTGAGTTTGTTGTTAGATTCAATAACAATGGAGAATAAATGGCAAAGAAAAAAAAAGTGTAACGATGGTGAATAGATGCTTGTACTAGAAATAGAGAGATGAGATGTGAGTTTTGTACAAACATGGGGCCTTTTTCAAAAAATAGTATGAAAATAAGCCTATGAAAAATATATTATGAGAATAGGCTAGTAAAGTGGATGCATTCATGAAATCTTGTAGTTAAGGTATGTACAAGGCATATACCTTAACTACAAGACTTTTGTTTAAAAGGAGATCGCATGAAAGCTGTGTGCATTCAGTATAAATAAAGTTGCAAGGCTTCCCTACAACCTTAGTACACCCGCATTTACAAGTAGGACATGCAATGACCATGTAACATAAATAAAATATAAAAATATATGGTTACTGATACGGGTCACTAAGAAGGTAACACACGGCTACCAATATCACACGAATTGTAGGTAGCTCTAAGCCTTAGGATGGTCCAAAAACTAAATAGAAGTCGAGGAATGAGCATGGGTCTTGTGCACCAACGATGGATATGACACACCAATGCCTCACGTGAGCTCCAAACTATATTTGATATGATGCACAAGTATAATGCAAGGTTACTCACCACTAGTTCACGCTCAATGGTCTAGATAAGAGCTTCTTAAGGTCTTGGTTCTCAATAAGAAAACACAAGCTTAAGTAAGAAGTAAAATGTCTAGAATTCAATGTATTCTACCTGTAGCTATTACATATTATAAGTATTTATGTGGCCCAATTAAGGCAAATCCTAGGCTAAAGTAAACTAAAAAAAAAGAATGTTACTAGAAAAGGAAAAGTACATCATTTACAAAGATAAATCTGTAATCAAAAGAAAAGGGAATACTCTCATAAGGACAGTATGGATATTGGAGGGTAAGATATGCATCCACCTCTCAATTAGGTGGTCCTATTGGTATTAAATGCCAAGTATAGATGATTAGGTTAGCAACTCGACAGGTCGGTAACTTAGCAATTCAAAGATTACAGAGGGCTGGTTCAACAAAGGATCATAGGTCTGCTCAGGCTTGGTAAGTCGGCTTAGCAGTGTGACAACCTAGATTTGGGAATATTTTAGCTCAACAATTGGTAGGAGCATTGTTCAGCTTAGATTGGGCTTGGTAATGTTGGTGGCTTCTTCTACTTCTACTTGTAAGACAATAAACAGTTTAGAAGTGCTCAGAAGACATGCCGGATTAGCTCAAATGAACAGTTCTTCTTCAAGAGTGAGTTATCTTTTAGCAACTTGCTATACTAGGGAAGTAAGGCTACGTACTCAGGATCTTGTGATTGACCCTTGATTCCTATCATCTTCTTAAGCTGTTTGAGATTTAGGATCAAATCTGTCTCGGTACTAGGTAGCTCATCCTTAGGGACATATGAGTGGAGATTTGTCATGTTGAAGGAGTTGAAGACCCCATACTCTTTTGCCAGCTCTACTCTATAAGCGATTGGATTGATCTCTTTAATCACCTTAAAAGGTCCATCTGCCCGTGAAGATAATTTGCTCTTCCTAAGGTAGGGAAACTGGCCCTTATTGAGATGGATCTACACAAGATCTCTAAGCTGCAATCTCCTAACTCTTCATTCTCATCTCTTTCTTTCAAGTTTAGATGTAGCTCGTGTTAAGTGGTCCACAACCTTTTAATGCATGGCTTAGATGGCCTCGAATCATTCAATAACCTGTAAGTCTTCAAGTTTGCTGGATGAGGTGATTAAGTTAAGAGGTAACTCAAGATTGTACCCATAAGCGACCTTGAAGGGTAACTTCTTAGTGACACTATGAGCAGTTCTGTTGTAAGAAAATTCGATGATCAATAAGCACATATCCTAGTCAATTTGGTTTCTCCTAACAGCAATTCTCAGTAGATTCCCTAAGGTTTGATTGGTGACCACAATCTATCCATCTATTTGAGGATGGTAGGATATACTGAATGGTAACTTGGTTCCCATTTGCCTCCATAATGTCCTCCAATAGTGACTCATGAACTTTAGATCTCAGTTTGACACGATAGTTATGGGCACTCCATGGAGCTTAACAATCTCCTACAAGAAAAGAAAAGAGATAGCCAAAGCATCATTAGTTTTTTGAACAGGGGATGAAGTATGCCATCTTGCTAAATCAGCCCACGACCACCATAATGGAGTCTTTCCCTCGAGATATCTTCGGCAAACCTAACATAAAGTCTTTGCTTAGCTCAAACTATGATTTGGTTGGGATTGGTAAGGGTAGGTAGAGTCCTTGCTCAGCTTAGCTCTTTGCCCTTTCTATAGGTAGCATAGCTCTCCAGTATAGCTTAGACATCTTTTATCATTCTAGGCCAAAAGAATCTAAATGCTAATACCTCATTAATTTGATGCTTACCAAAACGTCCAAATAACCCTATACCATAAACTTCATGTACTAACAGTTCTCACATAAAATAGGTCAGGATATATAATCTTCTCTTCCTAAATAAGTATCCATCCTCCCTATAATTGTCATCAAGTATTTGACCATCTTCTCACTTGGCATAAATAGGGCCAAAGTGTAGGTCCTCAGCATACAAGTTTTTGATCGTAGTAAAACCAAGTAATCTAGTTTACAGTTTAATCAATAGGGTATGTCATTGTGATAGAACATCAACTACTATATTTTTCTTGTTGTTCTTGTACTTGATGACATAGGAAAACCCCTCCATAAATTCAATCCACTTAGCTTACCTCCTAGACAACTTAGGTTGGCTCTTTAAATACCGTAACAATTCATGATCAGTATATATCACATATTCTTTGGGTAGCAAATAATGTTGCTAGACGATAAGAGCTCGAATCAAAGAGTAAAACTCCTTATCATATGCAGAGTAGTTAAGTGTTGCTCTTTTGAGCTTTTCATTGAAATAGACGATAGGTCGGCCCTCTTGCTTCAGCAAAGCGCTTATGCCCAATCTGGATGCATTAAACTTTACTTCAAACAATTTATCAAAGCTTAAAAAAGCTAAGATAGGGGTAATAGTCAGCTTATCCTTTACCTCCTTAAAACTCCTTTGCTCCTTCTCTCCCCATTTGAATTCAACATTTTTCTTAGACAGTTCAATTAGTAGGGTCATAATAGTACTAGAATTCTTGATGAAGTGGCAATAGAAGGATGCTAAGCCATGAAAACTTCTCATGTCGACTGAACTAGTAAGCATAGGCCATTCAGTAATCACCTTCACCTTCTCTTCATCCACTCATATACCTCCTCCACTTACAATATACCCCAAGAATATTACCTCAACTTAGCATAAGTCACACTTCTTTAAATTGGTATAGAGCTTTTCAACTTGGACCTTTGAGAAAATAGTTCATAGATGCTCATAGTGAGTCTCCAAATCAAGGCTATAGACTAGAATGTCATCAAAATATATAATAAAAATTTTTTTAATCAATTCCTGAAGCACATGGTTCATCACTCTCATGAATGTACTCGATGCATTCGATAGGCCGAATGGTATTATAAGACGTTCATACAATCCATTGGCAGTTTTAAATGCAATATTCCACTCATCTCCCTCTTGCATTCTAATATGATGGTATCCAGATTTAAGATCAATCTTTGAGAATATTCTTGCTCCATTAACTTGTCAAACAAGTCATCCAGCTTAGGTATAAGATACTTGTACTTGATGGTAATAAGATTAATGGCTTACCTATCCATACACATCCTCTATGTTTCATCTTTCTTTAGCACTAATAGAATTGACACAACACATTGGCTTAGGGACTCTCAGACATACCCTTTCTTCATCAATTCATCTACTTATCTCTGTAGCTTATTCAAGATTTAGCCTGTAAGTAAGCTTATTTAGTAGTACAGCCCTTGGCTATAAGTCTATTGTATGTTCAATACCTCGGATCGAGGTAAACCCTCTGGTAATTCACCTAGGAATAGGTTGACAAACTCATTCAACAAGGGCTTTACCTCGGTAGGTAGTAGTTCCTCTTTTAATCCTCTTATCCCAAGGAACCTTCTAACCAGCAGATAGGTCGACCCTTCAATCTTCATCTCTTTCTTCAGCTCAACTTGGGTTATTACCAAAGCCTCTTTCTTCAGGATACGACTTAGCCGAGTCTGTATGTTTTTAACTTACTCAGTAATCATAGGGGTTATGTAAACCTTGCATAGTTAGTAGTATAAACCATAATCTAAGTTTGAGTGTTTTATATGATATCATAGGTCGATAAGATTAGGTAAAATAAAATTTTTATTAAATTGAGAAACCAAATATAGTATTGATAATTAAAAAAAAAAACCTAAAAAATCAATCGAAACCTAAATCGCATATAAAAATCCTAAATCCGATATATGCGCAAATACCCAAAATTGAACTCAAACTTGACGAAAACCCTAAAACTATAACTTTAAACTTATAAAATGAATACATATAACTTAATAGTGGTATAATCGCGTATAAATCTTAATGAACGCATTGAAATAACTTGTAAATATTGTAAACATAACAGGTACCAATTAAATTAATCAATTTTCATAAAATCTCAAGATTAATTTATAAATACTAATTATATGATTTTTATGTTTGGAAAAATTAGATATTTTATTTTTATTTTTCATTTTTCTTCACTTTTTCTTTCTTTTTCTTTTCTTTTTTCTTCTTCCTATTTTTTTTCCCTTACTCTACGTAGATTCAATAACCCACATTTTTTTTCCTTTTCTTTTCCATCTTCCAGGTGTTGCTTTATGAAGAAAAACCAAAAGATATGATTATGTGTCTTATCCTAATTAATGTCTAAACCTAATTGGATTTGTTTCTTTGTTTCCTCCTTATTATTTACTTTTATTTCCTCCTACAAGTGGTCATGCTTGGAACTTAGAAAAATAGTAACCGAAAAAGAGAAAACACACACACTTAAATTTAACAACCACACTGATAAGAAGAAGAAGAAAATAAGGGGATTTCTATCTTTTGATTTACTAAAGAAATTTGGTAAGTTTATTTATTTATTTTTTCATATATATATATATATATATGCTATTTCATGTATATGTATATTGAGTATTTATTTTAATTATTTACATGTATGTATGTGTGAATACATATGTATTTTATACATAGTATATTTATAATATAGTATGTACATGTATGCGTATATAATATATATATACTATGTATTTCCTTACTCAGGAATGTATGTATATGTACATAGTATTTTTTTTTAAGATATACTATGTATGCATAAATGGGTGTATATATGTATATGTACCTATTATTTATTTTTAATATATGATGCATAAATGTAAGTATACGTATATGATATATATACATGTATTATGTATTTCTATATTTATGTTTATGTGTATGTGTGAATATATATATTTATATATATATATACACAGTATTTTAATTTTATGATTTATGTCTGTATGTGTATAGTAGGTATATGTATGTATATTATTATTTGTATTTCGTATTTTTGTATATATATATGTAATACCACTATATACGTACATATGTATATAGAAGTACAAATACGTGTATATTATACTCATACATATAATATGTAATATATAATTAAGGTTAAGGTAATTTAATACATAAAATATATTATACCTATAAATATACGTATGCGAATAGTATCGTATATGTAGAAATACAAGTATATTTAAATAGTATATATAATATACTATAATATTAATTTAATCATTAAATTAATTTAATAAATATATGTATAAATATTTAAGTGTACCATAACTTTAGGAGATAATATAATAAATAATTAATTTATAAAATTTAATAAAATATAATAATAAGTATTAATATATAATATATCATAAAATACAAAGAAATAGGAAAATAATAGAAAATATGAGAAAAATTACAAAAGGATACGTAGCACTTCCATATGCTGCCACGTCACCACTTAATAAGAATAATAATAATAATAATAATTAGAAAAATAATAAGGTAGAAAATTTTGAATTAATAAATCTTAAAACTCAAAAATAAGTAATTATAGTAAAATAGACCTACTTACAAATTATATGATTCAAATAATTATTAAACCATAATTATACTAAGAAAAGTTTAAATTGATATTTTATAACTATTTCAAAATAATGAACTTTGTAATATTTTTATATCAAAGTTAAAACTGCAAGTTATAACGTCCAAAACAGACCCCGTTATGAGAAAATACGTTTGAAAACAATCAAAATAGATTATAAGTTCATAAAAATCCGAGCTAAATAAAAAAAGTTATACGTGATTAAGTAAAAAGCTCGAATAAATAATTTCATATAAACCAATAGCTAAATTAAGTAAATAGTACAAAATACAATACTAGTTTAGTTATTTAATTCCCAAACTTACAATTTTTCATATTCCCTATTGTCAGGTGATCACGACATGGACACCGACTTACTATCCGACTATTATGATCCTTGATTTCTAATATGGTCGAGTAAGTATTCCTAATAATTCCATACTTACTTATGTATGTAGATAGTGAATATAAATTGTTATTAATAATTGAATATTATGTGGGGCTAGGTTATACTTGTGTATGATACGGTTTGTTAATAGTAAATTTACTTTAAAGTATAATAATGTACTGTTTGTTGCATAGTAAATTTGATAAGAATTGATCTATCTGTGACTTTATTGATCACTAAGTAAAAGGACTTAACATTATATGACTTAGAAGAACTAAATCGAAATGCGTATAATCATGTACTACATATAAATAATTCCGGCGATCACATCACATGAAAGTAGTGAGAGGCCATACGTAGGTTGATTATTGTGATTATAGTATTTCATACGATGCACACGTAAGATATGACCTTACCCTGGCTTACGGAAAGACTAGGCGTTGGAGGCACTAACCGCCTAACTAAAAGTCAAGTCCAAAGGCCTCCATTTAGGAGTAAGTAAAGGCTGTATGAACCTCCTCACAATTATACATAAAATTGAGTTTTGACTAAAACTGAAAATGGATATACCATTATATTTTTTAATACAAAATGAAGAATTTTTTTGTTATATAAGTTCTAGTTTGATACCTAAATCTGACTGGCGTCGATGTATCTCTAACCCTGACTTTAAAAGGCGTTAAATCTAAGTTACATGTAGTATTAGTCACTTGCATGTATTTGCATGGCATACTGATTGTTCATGCATTCATTTGATTGAATTAAATTGTTGTATAACTTGTTTGTTATATGATTGAGGGAAATATCTCACTAAGCTAGTTAGATTATTCCCTCGTAGTTTACTTTAGCAAGTTGATCTATTTGTGGAGTCGAGCTACCATATGCTTGAGGTTTGTAGTACTTCAATGGGTTAATGTGAGAGTAAGATTAGCGATAAGAGTAGACTTGTGTTATTGTATTTAGATTTTGAACCTTAATATGTAATATAATCTTTTACTTGTTTATAATATGAGATATTACCGAATTCTTATCTATAAATATCTATATATGTGTGTTATTTATATTTTAATAGTTTTGTTATTATTATAATGTAATGATATTAGTTGTACCTGTCAACTCTAGGTTGTTAGTTATAGTAGCAGCCTTATATATCTCATTAAAGGTTATTGATTGAAAGAGAAATCAATCTCCAATCCTTTATACAGTATACGGCAACTGCCATAACGAGCCTCCTAGGGTCATGACAGCTTAACTTTACCTTCCAACCCTCATACTCTAAGGAACACGTATTCTTCCTTCTGTCATAAATCACATTCCAATCAAACATCTACGGTCATCCAAGAAGAATATGAGATAAACTCATAGGTAACACATCACAGTGTACTTTGTCTTGATAATTTCCAATACAGGTTGGCACAACTACTTACTTGTTTACTTGTAAGGCTCTTCAATCACTAAGCCAATGTACTTTGTAAAGCTTAGGGTGTAGCTTAGTAGGTAACTTCAATTGCTAGTCCATGAATGTAGATGCCGTATTGGGGCAGCTTCCACTATCAACAACAAGTGCACATAAGGATCTATTGACCTTACAACCAATGTAGAACAGGTTCTTACACTATTTATCATCCAGCATAGAACTTACACTAATTACTCTCCTCAACACCATGGTTACAGGCATAAAATTACCCTCTTCACTATAAATAACCTCCTCTACCTTAGACTATTTAGGATGTCCAAATTCTTTAAGCTCTTCAGTCTCTTCATTAGTACTATCAACCTCAATGGTAGCCATCTCTCCTTTTATCACCGTCACTCGTTTGTTTAGACATTACGTAGGCATATGTCTAAGCCCTTGGCATTTGAAACATTTGATCTCACTAGTCTTTCTTCATAAGCTTTGCCCTTTCTCATATTTCCTTAGCACTTCTCTCTCCTTTGCTCATGTTATCAAAGGAGGCCAGACCTCAGCAACTTTACTTGGGTCCAATCACACAAGTCTGCACAATATGAGTTAGCTAGGGATAGGCTAATTAATATGAGCTCAAAGTATTCCCATTCGGTGCCTCTCAATCTTTTGGCTAGCTTAAATCACCTCATCAAGTGTATCAATATCCATAGTCTCTTGAATGTCCTCAATCTCATACTTCAATTTGTTAATTAATCAAGATATAGTTTGCTCCTCAAGCTCAATTACTTTGCAACGGATCATTAACGTCTAGAATTTCTTGACATACTCATCAACACTTGAGCCTCCTTACCTCAACTCTTGCAATCTCTCGAAGCGTCTTGTATTTAGTAGCTTAAAACGAATCTCCTTCTCATTTCTCTCTTCATCTTATCCCAACTTCTTATCTCACGCTCTCCTTCCCTTTTTTAGGTGGCTTGTAAACTTTTCCATCATAAAGATACATAGCTAATAAACTCCAATATGGTAAGTCTAACCTTAGTGTAGACACTCAATTTTTGGCCCCTTTATTTTTTATTTTATTTTCGCAATAGGTCCTAAATTAGGAAAAACACAAAAATAGAAAATTTAGAAAGAAAACCTAAAAAAATAAAGAAATTTATAAAAAATAAGAATTTTAGAAAAATACAAAAAAGTACAAAAACAAGAAAAAGCACAAAAAATTTAGAAACTTGGAAAAATATCAAAAAATAGAAAATTTAGAAAGAAACAAAAAAAAAGAGAGAAATTTAGAAAATAAAAATATTGAAAAAATTTAGAAAATTGAAAAACCACAAAAAAAAGAAGATTTTAGAAAATAACAATTTAATAGGGTAAAAAAATTAGTTTAGAAGTCAGGCCGTTGGGTCTAGGCTTGAATTTGAATATAGCCTAAGCTGACGTAGTCCATACGTGCAATTTAATTGGACGTATAGATAAGGTATGGGCCAACAGTCTAACAAATAAGTAGTTAGATATAAGCATTGGTTTAGGTTAAAAGTCTTAGGTTCGAATCCCAGTGAAGGCATGTACAAGCCTTTTTATTTTTATATTTATTTATTTTATATCACATCAAGGACTGCCACATGTTAGGATCTCATTGCGCTATGTGTCCTGATACATGGCAACATCGGATTAGATGTGTACTAATGAGGCGCTACGTGGTAGCATTTAGTTGGTCAGCATGGTTGATGTGACGCCACAGTAACCCCTTTTTCCCTCCGTTTCCTTCCTGTTTCTCTCCCTTTCTCCCTTCTTTCCCGTAGTTTCCTTCCTTTTCTCTAGACTTTCTCACATAGAGCCTAGCTGGTCAACCCACTTTTTCATCATTTTCGACCCCCTTTACACATAGCCTACTAAGAATTAAGATAAAAAAGACGTCCAATCAATCACTTACACCTAACAAACACTACATGACCGCCGTATAAACCGCCACCAACCACCACTTTGCACCACCCTCAAAACTACCTCCAATAACTACGATACTCTCTCTACCCCCCATATCCCTAATCTAAAACCCGTAAAAATCCTTTTTTCCCTTCGATTCGATGGCTGAATCAAGATAAATCAAGCCTTGCTACTGCTGCTATTGGCGATCTGACGAACTGACCCAAATCTATGCAACCTAACCCAACGACCTACGATCCAACCTGGAGTTTGACCTGTGCCCCAGACCCGTATCCTGTCCAGCATCCGGTCCAGCCTTTTTTTTAATTTGATTTATTTTCCATTATTTTGTTAGTTTGATTTTGCTTTATTTATTGATATACTTGTAATATGTAATCAAATGTAATACAAAAAAAAAGAAAAAAAAAAGAGAAATAGAAAGAATATTAAAATAAAGGAATAGTTTATTAGTTTATCTAATTTAGTATAATGGAAATGGATAAAAATAATAAGCAAATAAGAAAAATATAGGATAAAAAAATAATAAGAAATATAAATAAGTAAAATAAGAATAAATAATTATTTTGTCACTTAGAAAAAAATTTTTCCAAAATAAGAGAAAATAATTCAATCCATATTCAAATTTAGGGCATTTTAGAGTTTTTCAAAAAAATAATAAAAAAATCTAATTTAGGACCTTTTTTTCTTAGAGATTTTCTTAAATAAACCAAATTAAAATAAAAATATAAACTCAGTTGTCTTTTTAATTAAAACAAAATCACCTGCTAAAATTTTCACAAAAAAAAAACTATGTACGTTTGATCCTAAATAGTGTGTACATAAGCATTTTCAAGGCAATGGTAAAAAAACAAATAAATAAAACATGATTTTTCTTTTTAGCCTCAAATTATCCAATTTAGGTGAAAATTTGAGTTTTTCAAAAGGTGATTTTTAAGGTCAATATTGAAATTGAAAGTTAATGGTACTCATAACGGTTCAAAATTCTGAACCCCGAATCTAGAATCTCTGGTTTTCTAAAAACCATTTTAAAAAATTGATTTTAATCGTTAGACTAGTGTCTAAGTTAAAACCAATTCATCCAATTGGTCGTAACTTAATTGTTTTTCTCGACTTTGGTCAGGTGGTGAATCTAAAATTGTTTTTTAAAAACAAAAAAAAAAAAAAAAACAGTTTTCTTTAAACCCTAGTCAAAGGGTAATAGTAAATGGGTAAGGTTTAATACTGGTTTATTTAGAAAAAACATAATTTTAAGAACTGGGAGGTAAAAAACCAAGCTTAATAGCTTAACAACTCCATTAGGAACTTTAAGAGGGTTGGCCATTTAACTTTCCAAAATTAAAATGGATATCTAAAAATCACCTTAGTGTAATGTATTTAATTTCTTTCATTCTTTATTATTTATCATAATTGTACTAATATTTCCTTTGCAGGTTTAATTTTATTTGAATCATTTAGGGGGATGATATTTATTTTTTCCATAAACGTATGGTATGAATGGTCAAACTTAGACCGTATAAAGACCTTAGGATTGGGGGGGGGGGGGGCTATTGTGTAAGCTCTAAGTGTTGTAGTGTAACCACCACTTGAGGTTGATTAAGCTATTCCCACTTAAGCTTGATGTGACTAATAAAAGTGTTCTTTAACAAGTGAGGTCATACAAGCTTAAGAGCTTTTAGAACCCACCCTTCATGCATTCACGACATCTAAAATCGATAATTAATTAAGCAAGATGGAAATAAAATACAAAAATGGCTTGAAGTTTCCTTAATTTCCCTTGTAATTTTCATATATTGTAAACATAGAATTGTTGTAAATCGGTTTGTCATTGTAAATAATAGTCAGATAATCTAGTAACATATTTTATCTTTTGTAATTCAAAAATGGCCTATTCATCACCTAACTCTGTCTACTTCAAGGAAAAATTTGTAAGTAAGCCTATCTACCCTAAATCCATCTTGGACCAATGGTTATGGACCCTTAATCCGAGAGAACAAGAGACCATCTTCGGTAAGAATAAGCCCATTCTATCACTTCCTAAAGTAAAGATAGAAATTAATTTAATTAGGGCTCTGACCAACTTTTGGGAACCTAAAGAAGTGGCTTTTCAAGTTGGGCCCCACTTGATTAGTTCAACACTTGAAGAATGCACCTAATTACTCTAAGTCCCTTCTTTGAAAAACATATACACCTCAAATTTGGAAATGGATACTATGAATGCCTTCTCAAGATTCTTGGGTATTAGAAAAATGGAAGTGAACAAAGCCCTCAGAAGCTGTAACAATAACTACATCAAACTATTGGACTTAAAATCCTGGTTCACCATTGAACTTAAATCTAACCAATGACGTATCTTCTGTGACCATCTCAAAGCTTGGGGACATAACAGAATAAAAGCCTTTATCCTGACTACATTCAAGACCCTCCTATTTCCTAACGTAAAGTTCATACATTTTAGGGTCACTGAGTTAGTGAGCCAATTTCTTGAAGGAAAATCCTATGTTCCGACCCTCTACGCAAAACAGATTAAAAGCCTTAGTATTTTAAAAGAAAAGAATGATGGCGCACTAAAAACTAGCATGGCATTATTGACAGTATAGTTTATGAGCCACATGAAATGATATGGGCTTAACCTAATCCATGGAGAGTTTGCTCACAACATCAATCTAATTGATTCATTTTTTTATAAGGTCCATCTCTTAGAAGGAAAATCCACATACTGTTGGGTAGAAGTATTAAGAAATTTCCAAGTCATTGATATCCTATAGACAGCAAGATAAAGTAACTTCAAAAGGGTAATTTGAGTTTATAAAAATTATCAAGCAATACCCCTAATCGGGATGAAATTATGCACAGGTTATTACCCTAACAACATGATCAAACAATTCAAAAGTATCCAAGATATAGTTTATAGACCTCTATTAGATATCATGACCTTGGATTATGAGGACCTTCAAATTCCACTGCCATAGAGAATATCCAAACTCAAGGCAATCAAATAGTTATGGGGAACAAAGATTGTCAGCCTAAACATTGATTTAAGAGAATGGATAAGAGAAGCGGACAAGCACTGAGTTACCAAAGAATATTTGTATGACCAACTCTACAAGGTAAGGGAGATCTAATATTGAGCACCAAAGGTCATCCAACTCACAACAGCTGAACCAAATCTTGAAGTCAAGACCTATATGGACCAAGTACAAGCCCGAGTAGAAATAATCTATGAAGAGAGAGACATGTAGGAGGATCTCTTTTGGGAATCAAAACAACATTTCAGGTCTTTGGAACTTCAATTGAGGATGATCCAAAAGAAGGTCAAAGAATTTGAAGAAATGGAAGAGCCCAATTCAAGAAAAAGGAAGGGAGCACCAGTAGGGCCTAGTAAGTAGAAAAGGGGAATGCCTATCAAACGCCAAAAGAACATTTAGAGATAGGAATAATCTTCTTGAAAGTATTTTCTTTTTCAAATAATGTAAAAGGGAACTCCAAAAGCTAAAAATAAATAAATAAAAATACCATCTTACTAGTTATTAGTCAATTTTGTCTCTTCGCATCCATATACCATGCATTTCTTAGTTTCTCATTTGTCTCTTTTAAAAAATATTTGTGTGCTGACTTATAGAAAAGTAATCTTAACTAAGTTGCCAAGATAGCTCCCAAATGTCAGACCTTCCAAAGAAGCCCTATCAAAACCCATTCTTAAACTAAAATGGCTAACTAAGGAAATAACAACACCAGCACCAACAATGGTAATGTCAACCCTAAGGTTATTGATCCCACTGAGCTGAGGTTCCAATCTTTAGAACAAACAGTGGGGAAGATTACGTACCAACTAAGCTTTCTCACTAACAACATCGCCTTGCTCAAGTCCATGACTCCATCAAACAATGAAAGTTCTAAGGCCTAATATGGAAAGAATACTGAAATGGAAGAAGTCTACCCCAAGGTCAATTAAGTTTTCGAATCCTTCAAAACAAAAGCGGTATTTCCAAAGGTCAACCCAACTTTTGAGTCGAACACTTACTTGTTCCCGATCAATCCAAAGCTTAAAGCTGATCAAGATAGACTGAAAGAGCTTAAGAAGCGGCTAACTTAGCAAATTGCTGAGAATATGAAAATGCTCGAGGGGTATGATGGATTTGAGCATACTAGCATAACAAACTTTGTGCTTATGATTACAGAAGCTTCCTAGAAAAGTTCAAAGTACCTAACTTCAAAAAATATAATGAGACTGGATGTCCTAGGCTATATACCCGGCTGTATGTACGCAAGATGGGTAAGTATGGGCAATATGACCAGCTTATGGTCTAGACCTTTCAAGACAGCCTAACTAGCCTTACTTTAACCTGGTATGCCCAATTAGACTTGATTTAGGTGAACACATGGGAAAAACTGGCCAAAGCATTCTATGAGCAATATCGATTCAATAGTGAAGTGGCGCTAACCATAATGGATATGGTTGCCTTAAGGAAGAAGCACAATGAATCTTTCAAAGAGTATACCCAAAGGTAAAGGTCCCTAGCTGCAAGGGTGTCTACCCACGTGATTGAGAAAGAGCTTACTACAACTTTTATCAATACTCTTGAGAGGCCCTACTTCACTCACTTGATCAAACAAGCCTCTTTTAGCTTTGCAAAAGTAGTAGTAGTAAGGTGTTGAATTGAAATGCCATCTCCTCTAGCAAGCTACATGAGACATCAAATAGAAGACTACCCTCTACTAAACCCACCACCAGCAAGCCTAAAGAAGCTACTATCAGTATGGTCAATTCAAACACCAGGCCTAACGCCCTAGTCTCTTTCAAAGCAAATCCTCCACTAGCTCAACAACAATATAGAAGTCAACCACAAGTTAGCAGAGCCTTAAGGTAGTTTACCAGAATACTTGTTCCATTCAATTAAGTACTTAAAAAGTTAAGAAGAGATAATCTACTCCATTTTCAGGCTCTTAATGAAAGGTATAGGCTAAGATTTTTTTTATCCTAATGCAAGATGCTAGTACCATCTAAGGCAAGTAGGCCATTCGATCGACTCATGCTGGAGGTTAGAAAACAAAATTCAAGACCTAATTAATGAAGGTACAATATAACTGGATTTTGTGGAGGCTCCTGCTCCAAACGTCAACAATAACCCCTTGCCAAACCATGGGCCCATTATCAATATGATAATCGATGACTTAGAGCTCACCATCAACATAATCGGTTCCAACCGAGAACCTAGGGTTTATAGATTCTATAAATAAGAAGAGCAGCAAATTCCACAAATAAGACGATACACCTTCCATGTGCCTATGGCCCCCGAAAATTATAAAACCACCTTCCTCAACTACCAAGTAGTAAACTAGGGGCAGTCAAGCTTACTTATAGGGGGGATCACCTACTCTGTTAGAATCTATGATTCAAGCGAAGACCTAAAAAAGAAGGTTATACTAGAGAAGCCAAATAATGAACAAACTAAAGAAGGATTGTTTGCCTTCATTAAGATGATTAAGTCTATTAAGTATAAAATAATGGATCAGCTTGCTAAGAGTTCGGCACAAATATCCCTCATGAGTCTCTTGATGGCATCGAATCCATACTAGGAAGCTTTATTTAGAACTTTAAGGGAAGTCAAAGTCCTTTGTGAAATACCGGCTGAAAGGATTGGATCTATCACCAATTTCATCCTCACTATGGATCAAATTTCTTTCTTCGCTAAGAAACTAGGCAAAGAAGGTAACCAGCACATAAAGCCTCTATTCATAATAGTGAGAATAAATAACATCATCATAACAAGAGTCCTCATCGACAACTAGTCATCCCTAAATGTCTGCCCTTTAGTTACCTTAGATCTATTGGGCATTAATACAACCACTATCAAGTTGAGTTCAACAATAGTAAGAGCTTTTGACGGATCCAAGAGAGAAATAATAGGGGAGATCAACTTACTAGTAGATATCAGCCCTTAAACAGTCAACATCCTATTCCAAGTTTTAAACATCCCAAAGACCTTCAATTTGTTATTAGGAAGGCCTTGGATAGATTTAGCACGTGCCATACCATCAAGTCTTCACCAAAAAGTTAAGTTCATCTCTAATGGCCAAGTCATTATAATTCCAGGTGACCAGGATTATGAAATTTACAAAGAAACTACCATACCCTATATCAACATTGAGGAGCAAGAGGACTTTGGGCTCTAAATTTTTGAAGAGGTATGTATGATCACTAACTGAGAAAAAGATAAGAGGCCAAAATTCAAAGAAGGCCAGTTTAGGACCTATGAGCTAAGATACATTCTAACTTAGATGGAGGAATTGCAAATAATGTAAGTTAGGAGTAAAAAAGGCGACAAGTTATATCACACTCCAATGACTTTCCCTCCATTGTCAGAAACTTTCATCTGGGCTAAAGTCCAAAACTCAAAGCCTACTAAAGAGGACACTTCCAACAGAAATGAAGGGGCTGGTCCATCTAACAAATCCAAGCACTTGAACAATTGGTTCTCTATCCTTGTGAATAGCAATAAGTCTTCCTTAAGGTAAAGGATGAATCATGGCCTAGTATTTTATAGTGTTTTGTAATAAATTATCTTTATTCTTCAAATGATTGTACTCAAAAGAAAGTTCCTTTAAATAAAAATCAATCTCTTCTCCCTTTATTCTTGCCTTACTTACACTCTTTTTTTTTTTTACATAAATCCAATGCTTCGAATAAAGGCCATGGATACCTCGCGTAGATAAGTGATAAAAATATTGATATCACCTCTAGCCCTATTAGGTTAGTTGTTGGGAGTGATGTTAATTACCATAATTACATGCAAGAAAGCTAGCAAAAACATGAAATGAGTAGAATTTCCATTGACAAGCCAACCGAGATAATTAATATTGGGACTCATGACAACCCTAAGGTGTTGAAGATTAAGGGAAATTTGAAAGAAGACCAAAAGGCATAAATGACCACTTTGCTATCCAAATACTAAGATGTATTCACATGATCTTATGAAGGCATGATTGGATTAGATCTATCGATCATGGTCCATTGTTTACCCACATAAGAGGATATTAAACCTAGGAAACAGAAGTTAAGAAGATTCCGGCCAGATGTTCTGTTAAAGATCAAAGAAGAAGTCAGAAAATTATTGGAGGTCAGTTTTATTGAGGTATCTAATTATCTCAAATGGGTAGCTAACATCATTCCCATAACAAAGAAGAACGGAAAAGTCAAAGTGTATATGGATTTTTAAGACCTTAATCTAACAACCCCTAAAGATAATTTTCGCTTGCCCCATATTGACGTCTTGGTCGATAACACAGTTAGAAACCATCTTTTCTCTTTTATGGATGGATTTTCCAAGTATAACCAAATTCGAATGGCTAAAGAAGATAAAGGCAAGACAACATTCATCACAACTTGGGGTATATTTTGCTACAAAGTAATGCCTTTCAGACTCAAAAATGCCGGGGCAACTTATCAAAAGGCCATGGTGGCAATCTTTCATGACATGATGCATAAAAAAGTCGAAGTATATGTTGATGACATGATTACCAAGTCTAAGGAAGGAGAAAATCACATGGATAATCTAAGGAGGCTATTTGATAGGTTGAGGAAATTCTAGCTGAAGCTTAACTTAGAGAAATTTACTTTCAAAGTAACTTCAAGGAAATTATTGGGTTTTATAATCAGCCAAAGGGGCATCGAAGTGGACCCTGATAAAGTCAAAGTGATAGTTGACTTGCCCCTACCTCCCACACTCAAAGAAATTAGAGGTTTGTTAGGCTGTTTAAACTATATAGCCCGATTTATATTCCAACTCATAGACAAGTGACGTCCCTTGTTTAAGTTGTTGAAAAAGAATGCCAAGATCAATTGGGATGAAGAGTGCGAGCAAGCCTATACAACGATCAAAGATTACCTCATGAACCCTCCAATTCTGGTAGCTCTAAAACTTAGGAAGCCTTTATTCCTATGTTTAACAATATTACCAAAGTCCGTGGGGTGCATGCTCGGCCAAAAAGATAAGGAAGGAAAAGAACAGGCTATATACTACTTAAGCAAGAAATTCACTAAAGGGGATCATAAATATTCAAAAATTGAAACAACCTGATGTGCTTTGGCTCGGGTAATGCATCAGCTTAGACAATACATACTCTATTACTAAGTTAAATTGTTGACTCGACATAATCCCCTAAAGTACTTGGCAGACAAACCAGCATTAATTAGCAAAATCTCGAAGTGACAAATGTTACTATTAGAGTTCGACATTATGTACGTGAACCAAAATTCAATCAAAAGGCAAGCTCTAATAGATCAATTAGCAGAAAATCCCTCCAATAGCACTCCCCAAGAGGTATAAGTCAATTTCCCCGATGAGGATATCTTAGCAATTAAGGGAAGCTCTGATAAAGGAGGAGATGATAAGCCATCAAAATGGAAGATGTTCTTTGATGGGGTAGCAAATGTGTCTAGGTATGGAATTGGGGCAATATTAATATCCCCTGAAGGCACTCAATACCCTGTGGCTATAAGGCTTATTTTCCCATACACTAATAATATCACTGAGTATAAAGAATGCATTTGGGACTTAAATGGCTCTAGGTAAAGATATTGAAGAACTGGAATTATATAGGGACTCTTCACTCATTATTGGCCAAGCTCAAGGAGAGTACAAGACAAAGGATACTAAACTAATACCTTATCACCAGCACTTAATTGAATTGATGGAGAATTTCAAAGAAATCACCTCTAATCACATACCAAGGACTCAGAATCAATTTGCTGATGCCTTAGCTACTCTAGCATCTATGAGACAGATATCTAGTGGAGTCAAGATTTAGCCTCTTACTATTGAAATTGAAGATAAACCTGCTTTCTACCTAGCAATTAAGGGTATAGATGACAAAAAACCATGGTACCATGATATGAAGACATTCCTACAACAAGGCATATACCTTAAAGAAGCCAAGAAAAAGGATAGAAAGATGATCAAGAGATTGGCTACTTAATTCTTAATAAACAAGTCCACTTTATATTGGCGCTCTTTTGATAGTATACTCTTAAGGTGTGTAGTCAACAAGAAAGCTAAGAAGTTAATGAAAGAAGTACATGAAAGAGTATATGGCCTTCACATAAATGGTTACATGTTGGCAAAGAAAATTATGAGGCTAGGGTATTATTGGTCAACAATGGAAAGAGATTGCATTAAACACGTTAGGCATTGTCACTTATGCTAAGTTTATGCAAATAAAATAAATGCCTCACTTTAGGAACTATACGCTCTCTCGGCACTGTAGCCTTTCTCAATGTAAGGCATAGATATCATTGGCCTAATCACTCCAAAAGTATCTAATAGGCATCGCTTCATACTAGTTGCAATCGACTACTTCAGTAAATGGGTTGAGGCTTCGTCTTATTTGAGCGTTACTAAAGGGGTCATAGTTAAGTTCATCAAGAGAGACATCTTGGCCTAATACAGGACTCTAGAAACAATCATTACTGACAATGGCACTAAAATCAACAACAAGCTTATATTAGAATTGTGCCGACAATTCTAGATCATTCATAAGAACTCTATTCCTTATCGACCCCAAATGAATGGAGCTATTGAAGTATCTAACAAAAACCTCAAAAGGATCTTTAAAAAAATGGTTGTCACATATAAAGACTGGCATGAGATGTTACCATTCGCACTCATGGCCTATCGGACTTCCATTAGAATGTCGATTAGGGCAACACTATACTCTTTAGTATATGGCACTAAAGCAATATTACCTGGAGAGGTTGAGATCTCGCTGCTTAGGATACTATCAGAAACTCAGTTAGATGAAGCTAATTAGGTAAAGAAATGCATTAAGTAGTTGAATTTGATTGACAAAAGGAGATTGACAACCCTATGTCATAATCAATATTATCAACAAAAGATAACTCGGGCCTTCAACAAAATGGTACGACCTCGGAACTTCAAAGAAGGAGATATGGTATTAAGAAAAGCTCTCCCCAATACAGAAGACTCTAAAGGGAAGTTTTACGAAGGCCCTTATGTCGTGTAGTGAGTATTACTAGGAAAGACTTTAATTTTGTCTCAAATGGATGGTCCAGAATTAAGAGACTCTATAAATGCTGACACTATAAAATTGTACTAGCCATGACAAGTCAGTAGAAATTTTTGCTTGAAACACAAAAATGCCAATCATTTTGAATGTCATTATGGTCTAATTTTCATTATTTGAAGTTGGTATCCTTGGCCATTATCGATGTTAGAATAATTACCCTCTCCATTGAAAGGTCCAATTCCCTTTACTCCATTTAATCGAACCCATACACTAAAAACATGAGAGAAGTTAAGAAGTGAGATATAGGACATTGGTAATTAACAAAACTCTTTGAAATACTTTATTACGGATTGATCCCCCTTGTGGGGAGTTTTATTGTCTATTTTTCAAGGGAATGCGAAATCTGAGTAAGCAATCACCTTATGACAAATGTTTGTTAGTCAAGAATAAGGCTTTTGATTCATAAAAGTTCCAAAAATAGTGGGTGGCATTTTGTATTAGGTTAATTTCCATGATTCCTCTAAAAGACCCAATGAAGTCTCAAACATCCTTCATTAAGATCGTTTAAGTTAACAATAAAGGACCAAAGTGGGAGCCAATCGATGCTGATAGGGCTTTTAAAAAAGGTTTGATAGTTTTGGTACTATCAACAAGGGCCAGGTAAGTACTTCTACACAATGTTAGTACACCGATTTTTGAATATTGCACTTGCATTTAGACCTAATAGTCTGCATTTAGTGTTTAGCTAGCCTTTAAAGGTATGGTCTTAACTCAGTCTTTTTTCCATGTTCTTTTAGCAAGACCATAAGGCATTTTTGTTCACCAATTTCTCTCAAGTGAACCTATCAGACATTTCCCTTCACCAAGTTTCTCTTAGCAAACCCATAGGGCACTTTCCCTCATCAGTTCCTTTTAGAAGACTTATAGGGCACAACTTTAAGATCAAGTTTAAGGTTGCTAGTCCCTGAGAGATACTCTCGCCTAGGTTAATGAGCCTAATGAAGTACAATCAGGTTTTAAATCAATCCCAATTTAAGGTTATTAGTCCCTCAGAGATGCTCTTGCCTAGGTTAATGAGCCTAGTGAGGTACGACCAAGTTTTAGATCGATCCCAATTTAGGGTTGCTAGTCACCGAGAAACACTCCCACCTAGGTTGGTGAGCCTAGTAAGGTACAATCAAGTTTTAAATCGATCCTAGTTTATGGTTTCTAGACCCTGAGAGATATTCTTGCCTAAGTTAGTGAGGCTAGTGAGGTATGACTAGGTTTTAGATTGATCATACTTTAGGGTTGCTAGTCCCCAAGAAACGCTCCTGCCTAGGTTAGCGAGCCTAGTGAGATACGACTAGGTTTTAGATTGATCCCAGTTTAGGGTTGTTAGTCCCCAAGAGATGCTCCTGCTTAGGTTAGTGAGCTCAGTGAGGCACCACTAAGTCCTTTAGATTGATCCCAAATTGAAAAACCACAAAAAATATAAAATAAATAAATAAATAGAAGATTTTAGAAAATAACAATTTAATAGGGTATAAAAATTAGTTTAAAAGTCAGGCTGTTGGGTCTAGGCCTAGATTTGAATCTAGCCCGATCTAACTTGGTCTATATATGCAATTTAATTACACATATGGATAAGGCATATGCCGACGGTCTAAAGGATAAGCACTTGGACATATGCACTGGTTTAGGTTAGAGGTCTTGAGTTGGAATCTTCGTGAAGGCATGTACAAGCCTTTTTATTTTTATTTATTTATTTTTATATCACATTAAGGACTATTACATATTAAGATCTCATTATGCCACGTGTCCTAACATGTAGCAGTATTGGAGTGGATGTGTGCTAACGTAGCGCCATGTATCACGTAAAGACATGTGGCAATGTCTGGTTGGTTGGTACAGCTGACGTAACATCACATCAACTTTCCTTCCTTTTCTCCAGACTTTCTCACACATAACTTAGTTGGTTAGCCCAATTTTTCATCATTTTCACCCCCCTTCAAGTTGCAATTTCGCCAACCTAATAGCAAAATTGCAAACTGGCGAAATTGCAACTACACATGGCCAACTAAGAATTGAGATTGAAAATACGTCTAGATTCGACCTTCATGAGGATTAAATGGGTCTTGAAAATTCAAAAGAAAACTTAAAATTTGAAAATTTTCATTCATTTTGATTTTGACTTTCCTCGTTTACTAGGATAATCTCGTGTATAAAAGGAGCTTCGAGGAGTTCACAAGATTACTCATGAGCAACCAGAATCACTCAAAATACCCTCTCTCTCTATTCGAGTCTCTTTCTCTCTAACCCAACACCACAACCTACCAACCTAGCTAGCACTACCACCACACAAGCTTCCAAACACTACCCCTTACTACCACCACCGTACCCTTAAACCACCACTTAGGTCGAAATCCTAACCACCGCCAACTTACTTCAAAACTACCACCTCCTACCCTCTTAAACCCATACTAACCATATGGTTGAGTGCCTAGCAACCTAAAACCCCCAACCTAATCAATCACTTACACCTAACAAACACTACCCAATCGCTGTGTAAACTACCACCAACCGCCACTTTGCACCACCCTCAAAACCTCCTCCAATAACCACGGTACTCTTTCTACCCCCCATATCCCCAATCTAAAGCCCATAAAAATCCTTTTTCCCCTTCTATTTAATGGCTGGATTAAGCCGAATCAAGCCTTACTGTTGCTGCTATTGGCGATCCGACGAATCGATATAGATTTGCGCGACCCAACCCAACGACTCACGATCTAACCTGAAGTCCAACTCATGCCCTTGACCAGTATCCTGTCCAGCATATAGTTTGGCCTTCTATTTTATTTGATTTATTTTCCTTTATTTTGTTAGTTCTATTTTTCTTTATTTATTTTTTGATATACTTGTAATATGTAATCAAATGTAATACAAAAAAAGAAGAAGAAGAAGAAAAAGAGAAATAGAATAGAATATAAAAAAAAAGGAATAGTTTATTAGTTTATCTAATTTAATATAATGGAAATGGATAAAAATAATAAGTAAATAAGAAAAATATAGGATAAAAAATAATAAAAAATATAAATAAGTAAAATAAGAATAAATAATTATTTTGTCATTTAGAAAAGCATTTTTCCAAAATAAGAAAAAATAAATCAATCGATATTCAAATTTAAGGCATTTTAGAGTTTTTCATAAAAATAACAAAAAATCCAATTTAGGACCTTTTTTCTTAGAGATTTTCTTAATTAAACTAAAAATGTAAAGTTGGTCTTTTTTTAATTAAAACAAAATCACTTGCTAAAGTTTTCATAAAAGAACTACGTACGTTTAATCTCAAATAGTAAGTACGTAGGTACCTACAGGGTGATGATAAAAAAAAAAAAAAACCTAATTTTCCTTTCTAGTCTAGATTATTCAAATTATCCAATTTAGGTGAAAATTTGAGTTTTTCAAAAGGTGATTTTTAAAGTCAATATTGAAATTAGAAAGTTAATGGTACCCATAAGGGTTCAAAATTCCTAACCCCCGAATCCAAAATCCTTGGTTTTCCAAAAACTATTTTAATTGTTAGACTAATGGCTATGTTATAATCAATCCATCCAATTGGTTATAATTTAATTGTTTTTCCCAATTCTGGTTGGGTGGCAACTCTAAAGTTATCTTCAAAATAAAAAGGACCGGCATTCTTTAAACCCCAGTCAAGGGCCAATAGTAAACGGCCAGGGTATAATACTAGTCAGTTTAGAGAAAACCTAATTTTAAAAAATGAGAGGTGAAAAACCAAGCTCGACACTTAGCATTCTTAGGTACCTCACAACACTCAAACTGCTTCTCAATTTTATTTACCCAATTCAAGTAATCCTCTACTTCACCACTTCCAGAAAAACTATGGATGTGCATCCTTAATCCTTTTACCATAGGAGCATAAATATTCCTCTCCTTGAGTTCACAATACTCTTCCTCTTCATCACCTAACTCCTCTCTTTCCTCTTCAATTTCCTCTAAGGTAAGTCATTGTCGTGCAACTCTTCCTACTCCTCCAACTCGGGGTGGTCTAACTGAGACGTTTACATAACCTGGTTGGCCATTGCCTCCTTTAAGCAGGTTATTTGCCTAGACTTCGTTTAGAGCTTCTCTTGCTCATCGTTTATCCTGATACATAGCAGTTGTCAGGCTGGTCACTAAGTCAATGAGTCTATCTAATTTATCATCTATAGACTAGGGTGTATAACTTCCTTATTAACTAGGGCCATTTTGGCCATCACCCTCTTAGGCTCTAAAAGCTCTGTGAATACTGGATTCGAACATTGTTTAATACTTATGAAATTAACATAGAACCACACTTCGAACAATCTTAACATAATAAGTAACTCCAACAACCAACACGACAACAACAACATTACTTAACACAATGGTGTCCAACTAATCTCTCACACTTTGCTTAAGTAACAAAATAGGGGAGAATAGAGCACTAACTTCTTCTTCCCAAGACAACACTCTAACTACTTACAACAAACACTTATAGCTTCATAAACAACTCCAATCCTCAACTAGCTAGTCATGCACGATGTAGTATAGTGAATCATGTGAGAGCACAAAATACTATAATCTTACTTGAACATAGCAAAGCTCTGGTACCAAGATGATACGGGTCACAGAGAAGTTGACACATAGCTACTGATATCATATGAATTAAGGATTGGTCTAAACACCAGGATGGTCTAAAAATTAAATGGAAGTCAGGGAAGGAGTATGGGTCTCATGAACCAACGATGGATATGATGCACCAACGCCTTACAGAAGCTTAAATTATACTTGATATAATGCACAAGTATAATGCAAAGTTGCTTGCCACTAGTCTACACTCAATGGTCTAAATAAGAGCTCTTCTAGGTTTCAATTCTCAATAGGAAAACACAAGCTCAAGAATGAAGTAAAATGTCTAGAATTCAATGTACTCTGCCTATGGCTATTACATATTATAAGTATTTATATGGCCTAATTAGGACAAGTCCTAGATTGATGTAAACTACAAAAAAAAAATTATATTAGAAAAGGAAAGTACATAATTTACAAGGGTAAATCTGTAATCAAGTGAAAAGGGAATATTCTTGTAGGGACAATACGGGTATCAAAGGATGGGACATGTGTTGGTCTTTTAATCAAGTGGTTCTATTGGTACTAAATGCTAAGTAAAGCTGATTAAGATGGCAACCTGGTAGGTCAGTAACTCAGTAGTATAAGGACTAGAGAGGGTTACTTCAATGAAGGATAATGGGTCTACTTAGGCTCGGCAGTGTGGTAGCCCCAACTTAGGAATATTTCAACTCTACATTAGGCAGGAGCATTAGCAATGTTGGTAGCTTCTTCCTCTTTTAATCATGAGATGGTAAATAGTTTGGAGGAGCTTAGAAGACACATCGTATTAGCTTTGATGAACAGTTCATCTTCAAGAGTAAGTTGTCTTTCAATAGCTTGTCATACTAGGGAAGCAAGGTCATGTTCTTAGGATCGTATGATCAGCCCTTGATTCCTATCAATTACCATGTGACCTCCATACATATATACATACTCTCACTCAATAACACTCAAATATTTACTAATTGGTAAGTTCCACTCACTTAATCCACTACATGATTGCATTAATTTGTTAAAAATCTTCGTTTTTTTTTTCTATGCATAGAAAATCCAAGGTTTTGCACTATACTTGAATACTTTTGTAATTTCTCATACTCATGTTATTTGTGTCATGAAATGCGAATGCAGGATGTAATTAGGTAGATGGCATATAATGCATGACATACAGTAGCTATTAATACTAGCTAGTTTGGTGTTCATGAAGTGCACAATAAAGCATTCAGTAAAAGTCCCCTTAATATTTTCCATGTGGAAATGACTTACTACTTCTACAAATTTATATGTTGAAATGCACAAAGTATTGTTTATGCTAACTTATTGATGATCGATGAAATAATTAAGCTGAAAATGGTTGGTTATGTAAAAATCATCATGTATGCACGTGGTAACATTGTTAATGATAGTATTAGATCGGAGTATGATAAGGAGCCAATCAAGAAGCTAAAGATAAAAAAAAAAAAAAAAAAAAAAAGATGCAAATTACAGTCTTTTTTTTTTTTGGCGAAGGATTTATAATGGCATTAGCATTGATACAACTAATGTTGAGATTGTATATAAGCATCCTTCTTACTTTCAAGGAAGAGTGTGGTATGATCTAATGGGTATCAAAGATGATAATGATGTTGACAATTTTTGTTGAGATGATAGAAGTTTTTGGTAAAGATCACAAACAACAAATATATGTAAGACTCATGGGGAGTTAAGTATGTATCTTGAAGATAATACCATTTAAGGGAACATGTCAAACTTTCTAATAAAGCAAGTTCAGTCTTTTATATTATTAGATATCCAATATATATATATATATATATATATTCTATATATATATATATATATATATTCTATTATCTTACCAAGATTAATAAATAGATCTTTTTTTTTTTAATTTACAAATGTTTGTGTAAAGAAAAAAGGATTTTCTCATTTAGAAAATATTTAAAAAATGTAAAAGAAAAGAATTATAAAATAATAATTAGTCAGATTTAAAAAAATTAAGACCCATTTTTCCTAGAATTTTTTTTTCAATAAGATTAAATTGATAAAAACTTAAACCCAATTTTGTTTAAAAAGTTATAACAAACCAACACATTAAAATTTTATAAAAAATGAATTACGAAAGTCTAATCTCGAATAGCAGATACGTAAACACCTATAGAAAACTATGAGGCAACTTAAAATACGAAATTTTTTTATTTTCCCCTTTGTAAGTAAATTCAGTTTCTAATTTTCTTCTTTTTTTGTAAATAAAATCAATTTTATTTATTTATAAATTTAAAATTATTCTTTCAAGTTAAAATGGTATTTTGAAAAATAAAACTAACTTTGAAAGGTTGAAAGTGGTACCAACAAACTTTAGTAAATTCACAAGAATAACTAAATAGCTAATTATAATTATAATTTAGTTATACTGCGATTAATATATTATGGTTAATTTAGTTTTCCCACTTTATTAGTGATTAAATCAGTAAATTTTCTATTTATGATCATTTTATTTCATTTCTTTAGTCATAATTAATTTTGATAATTTAGTTTATTTTTATTTATTAATTTTTCAAGTGCTTGGATAATAATAAAATTAATATTAGTCTAGTATGTTATTTAATCCTTGTGGGAATGATGATGCTCTATTGACTCTTTATTATTTGATCGATTTAGTATACTTGTTGGTGTCCACAATTATTAAAAAATTTTATGGATCAAGAAGTAAGGTTAAGTAGTGTATAAGGGAAAAGTAGTAGCGGACACTAGATAATGAATGGCTTGGACAACTATTATCATGGAACCTTAGGTGGGGTACTTGTTCGAGACAACTATTACTTTTCTCCCTAATGTGTCTCAAGTAGCAATATTTATTTGTTACTCAAATATATCCACCAAGAATTTAAATATTGGGAATGTGGCACGCAACCTAGTATTGATAAGATTCAAATATTGAGTGGTTAATGGTTTTTCAATTATCTACTCTCTCCTAGAATTTTCTAAGGACATTTGGTACAACTTCACATGTTGCTACCATGGTTTAGCTACTCCACTTAACTTACTTCATTCCACCTTATAGGAATTCTTTCTTTATAAGACTTATAACTTCTTAGACAATTATAACATCAACTAGAAATTCAAAATTCATCTTTTCCTAAGAGTTACTTTAGTTGTACAATCATTTTTTTTATTCCTCCATAAGATAAAGATGCTACCTCTTACCATTGCTACCTAACATTAGCCATTAATGGGATAAGATAGGAGCGAATAGGTATTGATGTGTATCATCTCATACCAATAGGTAACAAACATCGAGATAATTGTAAACACAATCTCTCAAATTTTCAATTGAGTGCATGTAGACCTTCAAATTTCAAATATTCCCATAACTTTAGAAGACATGCAGATAATCTTAAAACTTTTTCTTTTGGTAGAATGTGAAGTCTAATGAGAAAAGATGCTATCTAGTAATATCAGATTATTTAAAGGTTAATTTAGAGTTTATTCTTATCACATTAAAATTAAACTTCCAAAATCTTTGAAAAGTTTTTATAAGAAATAGAAAATGAAGAAGGTTATTCAATAACCACTATAACAACATACTAGTGTATGAAATTCAAAAATTATAGATTTCTCAAACTTTTCTTATTCATAAGGAATAAACCACAATTTTTCTACACCTAACACTTCTTAATAAAATAGATAATGGAAAAGAAAAATAGAATTTTACAAGGAATTGAGCTTTACTTTGATAGTCACCAAACACTCGATCTTAATTCTAATTGTTGTGTAAGGATCTTGATGGACTCTCGTTTGAGTTCCAAATGTTAATCTTAATCGAACTCAATATAATTAACAAATTGAAGCTTAGATTTGTCAGTAGGTGATTCTTATGTATGGTTGTATGTCGTCATAGGTGCAAGTGGTGGCTAAAGGAGTAGTGGACTTCGATAATAGTAGTAAAATCTTAGTTAGTAGGTTTTGGTGATGGCCAAATCATTTAGTAGTCCTTGATGGGTAGAAGTTTTGGTGGCATTTTTATTTTTTATTCCAACATTTGTAGTGCTAATTATACATTTTGTCTAACTGAGGTTTGTTGCAATATCAATCTTATCTTATTAACTTATCTATATGATTATGATCATATTGATAATATGATTATATGACCTATGTTATGAATATGTACAATGTTTTATACATGTCATTTCTTAGATCTACAGATGAGTTTTTTAGGGGAAAAAAACTTGATAAAAAGAATAAATTGAAAATTTAAGCTTATGCATTGCCCAAAAACCCAATACTTAGGTGCAAGATCTAGAGATAATTTTGGATGTATATCAAGAAGTTTAAGAACTTGCAAAAAATGTTGAATTGGTGTTTCAACAATTAAAAAGGACTTTTTGAAATATATTTGAATGACTATTTGGAATGGAACATTGAATATCACACGTTCAATGTATAAGTTGGGGTATAAATGAGATGAGCCTACTGTAAACTGCTTAAGTTTAGCTCAACATTTACTTGCATTCGACTCGACTATAGTCAAGTCCAACTCGAGCTCAAGCTACTCCGGTAACTTTTCAAGTCAAGCTCAAGCTTTGTGATACTCGGCTGCATAAGCTCGCGAGCCTAGTCAAACTCAAGTCAAGTTTAAAAATTAATCAAATTCAAGTAAAGATTAAGTATTATTATTGTAATTAAATATATAATATTTTTTAATATTATTGAGCCTAAATGAGTCCAATCAATTCAAGCTCGAGCTTATTGAGTTTCATTTCAAGTCAAGCTTTAGCTTTATAAATTAAAGGTCGATCAAGTTCAAGTCACAAATTTTTCCATTCGAGTCAAGTTCAAATTTAGCATTATATTGTCCTAACTCAACTTATTTACAGCACTATATATAAGTGATTCTTCAAAAGATCCTTTTATGGAAGATTTTTTTCTCCCCTTATTATAGCTAGTGCTTAATTAATCAAATGATTCTCTAAACTTGATTTTTAAAAGTAAAAATGAGAAAATTTATATTTTTTATGTAAGGATCATTTTGATAAAGAAACATAAGGGCGAGATGAGTTTTTACATGAAATTCTTGTGAATAGATACCATAAATAAATGGATTCTAAACAGATTTCATTTACAGTCTTATTTATTTCAAAGTCAAACGATAGAATTCTTTGCTAGGTCTTAGGTTTTGAACAAGTTATGTATTTATTTTCCTTTCTTTTTTTTTTTAGCTACAAGCAATAGATTGTCATACAAATCTTTAGATATTAATTTTTGAAACAGATAATTATTTATTTTACAAGTCTCATAAAAATTTTGATCAAGTACATAAAGAGTACACTAATAACAATTAGTTTTATGTGGTTAAACTCACAAAGCAACTGGCTCAACTAGTAAAGAAGTCACAAAACCCTCAAGCTTTTTTTCTGGATAAGCATAACTATCTTCGTCTTTATATAAGATGTCCATTACACGTGCAAGGTTAACTATTCGTGTGAGGATAGGCATAGGCATTGCATTTGGACTAAGGCATTCCTCATTTATATCTTTCCAGGCATCTGCAATTTGCTTATGCAACTCTTTTTCAGCTATGTCTTCTATTACGTTATATTGTTTCATGTAACACTCTACAGCTGTTGCTACATCATGTATTTCCTGCTCGCGCTGGTAGGGAAAGAAATCTTAGTTAAAAACAATGAAATAGGGTATTTATGCATGTTCCAATGCATGGATCAATAACTTTGCTGGGGGTGGAAGGAGTTGTAAAGTAAAGGGAAGCATTTTCATTCAAGAACTAATAAAGGATAAATGATTTTAGTAATGCATAGTAGAGATAAATGCAATTAATAATGGTGTAAACAAAAGATGCTATTACATGGTTGTTAAGTATTTGTAATGTGGCATATGCTACATTGGTATCTAGTTTCACATTAGCTTGTGATTGACAATGTGTAAGTGATTCTCTGTAGACACGAGTTTTTATAATATTCATCTCTTTGTGATACTAAAACCTTTCATACTCTATATGAGATGTTGAATCCAAACGTTCGTCTTTCTCATGTAATTATATATAAATATCCACACACATATATATTTGATTTCCCTTTCTACAACAATTGCTATAGTAGCTAGCAAAAAGAAAAAAAAAATTCACATACACATATGTATACAATTTCTTTTTAACCTTCCATAAATATCTAATTAAATTATTATACAAAATCAATTTTACAACTCTAACTAGGTTTGATAAACTATGACAAAATTTGTATTTATAACTATATATAAAAAAAATTATGATGAGAAAGATTCAAAGGGAGCATTTGGGAGTATATATTACCTTGCGAGAGACAATATCATCCATGAGTCTATTGATGATTGTTGAGGCCTTCATAATCTTAGGATTTGCAAGTAACCACTCAAAAACATCTTTCATTATGATGTCTCCCATTCCAACAAAAGATGTGGTAGCTAGCATTGTGTAACCACAAGTCACTAATGCAATGGACATGTACTCTTCCATTGTTGGCGTGTGGTTGCGAAACCACTTAGCTTCTAGATAATAGCCCCTTACTTGACTTTTCATCTAACAATGACAAAGAATACCAAGCCTATTCCATTATTCAAAGTTGAGTTGATAATTGAAGTGCATTTGAAAACTTACTATGCTATTTAATTCCAGAGTCTAATGTATGTATAATTACGAATTTTTATTGGGTGAATCTAATTGTATAATACGAGTAATGCATTTTCATAAAGTCTATATGGATTAGGTTCATATTAGAGGCTTATTTTATTATTTTAAGTCGAATTGATAACCTAAGTACATTTAAAAACCTATACTATTAAATGCAATGTTTAATATATATATATATATATATATATATATAGTTAGTGATAGATTTTTCTTAAGTAAACTTGGTTGTATAATATGTGTATTATGTTGTTATAAAATCCATATGGATGAGGTTTGTGTTAAATGCTTCCTATATATGCTCACCACTTCTTTTGCATAGTAAAGGCGATATGATATACCCCGTTCTGCTAACTTTTAGTCAATTCCATTGTAGACATCTAATAGTGCCTTATAACATAACTGCATGTATTCTGGCAAATTTCCCATCAACTTGATATCCCAACTACATATATAAGATATTAAACTATAACAATTAAAATCTTAATGTTCTATCCAGAAAGTTATATTCAAACTACATAAACAAAGAATAAAAAAGTCTAACCTTTCCACAGCAAGTGTAAAGAGTTCTAATTCTTCAATGGTACCATATACATCATAGATATCATTAATAATTGAAGTCATATAAATGACCTTTGTAAGTATTTCCCTTGCCATAGCATACTCTGGTTCGAAGTATATAGCCAATATCCAAAAATAACACTCAACAATTCTATCTCTTGTGAAAGGTAATTTTCTTGTAAAATCTAAATCTTTCCACCACCTAAACCAATTTATAAAAAAGAAACATATTTAAGCCATCTCTATAATAAGTAAATATATAAAGTTAAAAGCATAGAGAATAATTATTATAAGAAATAAAAAGTACTTAGAACTGGTTAATGGATTTCATTGTTTGGTTCATAAGAATGTTATGTTTATTGGAGCAATGTGGATAATATAAAGCAGTTGAACATTGTACCAGTTATTTTTTGCTAAAATAAAAAACCTTCTACCTTGTGATGTTACTAAGTTCCTTTTGGTGTTGCTTTTGTAGCAAGTTGAAGTCTAACTTTGCCAAGTATAGGATTATTTCATTATGTGAAGGATCCTCTCAATAAATACTCATGTAATGCCTAGCCTCAAGTCTGGTAAATCTACTTCGTAAGCTTTGGTCTAGAGCATGTGTCACTTGCTTTTGAAGATGGGAACTGATCTGCTGCTTGTTAATGGACTTAAGATGAGTCCTAGTGAAGGACAATGCTTCATCTAGAATATATTCACCATGAATCCTGAAATGGCTAACCTCAAACAAGTTCAATAACCCTTTGATATCTGTGATAAGGGATTCATCAAACTTTCCTTCCTCATTTATAAACTTGTTAAATATGTCTACAAGATACAAATAGTAGGAAAATATATCCATATTCATGCTCTCTTAATTGATCAATAGACTTTCACAAATATATAAATTAAGATAGTTTTTCATTTCCATATTTTTGTCTTCTCACAAAGTGTATTAAAAAACATGAAAAGTAATTTTCTAATGGTTTGAACAATTGTGTCTAAGGTACAAAATTAATACATCTATTTGAATCATCTAACTTTTGAAAATAGACTGAAGTAGTCTATCCATTAATTTTATTAAAAGTTCAGCTAAAAGTGTATCAACTTTTAAATTTTTTAATAATTACTTTTCCCTATGTAATTTTTTGTTATGATTGTTAGATAATTCAATAAAATATGTTTCCTATTAAGGGTTAATTAAATAAATAGTTGTGGGAAATCAACACTCATTTGGTGTCTACTTTTAGTAGAATATTTAATGAAATTAACAAAAGAACTGTTCCTGTCAATTTCAAAATTCAAGAACTTGGATAGAGAAAAGGGAAAACTGGCATTTAATCGTCAACATTCATATGCTTTTCTATTTGAATTTTTTATTTTTTTATTCTATTTAAATAATCAACATTTTCGAACCCTTATAAAGAATGAATTTGTGTCAAGTCTATTAAAAGTTCCATTTACCCTTGGCATGTCTCAACTTCCAAAAGCTTCACATAATAATTTATTAATATAAAATATTATTAAATATATAAATAATAATATAATAAAATAATAAGAATATATAAAGTAATGAAAAGGAAAAAGTCGAGAAAAATAAATATACCCCATTAAGTCTTAGTGAGTAACTCGAAAGAGAGGGACCAACTAATAGCACATTACCTTAAAATAGCCCATTTCATTATTGCGTCTTAGCTTTATAGTGGTATAGTGGCCAATTAAGGCCATTTCATGTAATCAAGTGAAAGCGTGGTTGGAACATATCAGCCCATTACACTAGTTGGTGGTGCAACTCAACTAAGGTGGATGGAATCAAAAAGTAAAAGGAAAAAAAAGAAAAAATAAGATGGTTTTAGCTTAATCTTCTTTCCTAATAGGAAAAAAAAAGTTTAATTTTCTATTTCTTTCCATCTTAGCGTAATTTGGTTTACCAACCTATTTTTAGTTATTATCCACTTACATAAAAATGTTCTTAATGAACCATGACTATCCTAAGGATAGGCCACAACTTTGACTGGTTGGCTAACCCCCTACCTTGAACCCCTCTTCCTTTGTTTAAGGTTTTTTTAATATATCATTTAAATATAGTCGATCATTATTCCATTTGTTTAGTTCTTTCAAACTAATTAGAAGTTGATAGGAGTCGGGGTAATGAAACTTTCGATAAACTTATCATAAGTCTATTGAATTGGAAATTGGAAATTCTTGATGACTTAGAAATAACAAAATGCCAAAAACTCAATGAGAAGATCAGTTAAATATAAAAGACTGAACGTGTACTCCTCCTTTAAAGAGAAAAAGTTCAAAAACTCGAATAAAAAGAAAATCAAATAGTAAAAACTAACTTTATACTTTTATCGGTATGGTATCAAAAGTATTGGCAAAGATATTATTTCCAACCTAAATAATGAAATTATTAAATATAATAACTAATCAAACTTTTACTTGTTAAATTTTACATAAAAAATTAACAAAAAACTTTGAAGTTGTTAGATTTTACATGCAATCAAACTCTTCCTTATTTAATCGACTATCTTCATCATTTCCAGAAGTATGACATACTAAATGCTAATTGGTCATGAATACAAATGTGAAAGATGAGAAGTGAGATACTGATTTTGATAAGTAAGATCCTTTTAGGAGTGTCATTAACAACTTTAAATTTAAGGTGCCATATTAAAAATTGATGTAACAATTAGTGATTCGGATATTATGCTCATTTTAGTTTATCAAATCATGGCTTCATTATATCCTCACCACATGAAATCTTGTAACCTTGCTAGTGTAACAATCAAAATTGCAGAGAGACTATGTAAAGATCACTGTTCTCATCATCCTCATAGTTTGAAATGCTTTTGTAAATTTGGTTCAAAGCAAATTCAATCTCCTTTTCCAACTTGTAGGTGACACCCAACCTTTGAACTTGATCAATCAAATTCAATCGTGAGATGTTGTCAACATAAATTGCAAACATATCTCTCAACTCTACCTCCAATGTTGGAATGTTTATTTGACCTTTTACCTGGTCCAATTTTTAATGACATAATAAAAAACATAATTGAAAATATTCTAAGTATAATACATAAACTTTAATGTAAAATTAATAACAAGCCATTATCATATGGTAAAACATTTTACTAGTTGAATTTCGTTGGAGTGTCATACAAATGACAAAGAGTTGCTGCTATATTAGAACGGAATGTTTTAAAAGAAAATATTATATTAATATAAAAGCCACATACATCATACTGTATTGTTTTAGACTTCCAACAAGAAAAAACAGATTCATTAAATAATATGTTATATATATGAAGTATATAAATATTTATGAATATTAATATGAATAATAAATAAAATAAATAATTTTCAAATTAATTATTATTCATAATTTATACACATCATATATATTAATATTTTATTAATATTTATATACTATTAAATCATTTGTCTCCAAAATGTAAGCATAAAGATATGCGTACGTAACGTAAGATACGTCTGTTAATTGGAAAGTGATATTCGTCCTATTTTCCTGGTTTTACAAATGCGATTGATGATGGCTGGTATTGTAGCGATGGTCAACATCACAAAAAATTCTCAGTGAAAAATAATTAAGAAAATGATTCATATATTTAAAATGAAGAAATCATTCTCCTTATATATCATTAGTATTTCTTTTTTTCATGGTTGTCGACTGCAGTTATTAATAGTACCTTCCTCCACTAGTTACTTCTAAAGCCTGATATCTGAAAATTATGAAAATAATATCTGCTAATTCTAAAAATTTTGATCATAACAAATAACAAATAGAAAAAAAAAAAAAAAAAGGTTCGAGAAATCCGTTTTTTAGTGCAGCAAACTCAGACTTAAATATCATATAAGATGGTCCCAGTCCTACCGTAAGTTCTTCCTCATCTGGATAAGCATACTTAAGGAAATAATCCCCCCAAATGCTCGGTAAGAAATTTGAGGAGGGGCGTCTGACCACCTGGGCAGCTACTAATTCTCGAGCCGTACTCGGAACAACAGAGACCAAAGACATACTTTAGTTTTTAGTTAGTGAATTTTGGCTATGTTGCAGAGGTTAGGGAATGGCTTAGAGCATGTAGGAATATATAGGGGGCGGCACATGTGACCTGACAGTACACCTGGCATAAGTTAGTACATATGAAAAATGATTTCCAACAAGCGTACGGTCTAAAATCATGCACCGATATTTCTAGGTTTTATCAAATCTAATCTCCGGGCATGTGGTATATTAAAATTCTCCAAAATTTTATCAGATTTTCAAGTGGTCTCACGTAAAGAAAAAAAAATGCTTATGGACGTGAGAATTTGAGGCTCTCATTGTCTGGTTCTCGACATAGGAAAATAACATTATTGATGATGATTCCTCTTGAAAATTATTAGGTTATCGTCCTGATTTTAAAGTAGCATATTTTCATCTCTTAAGAAATATTAAAATAGCAAAATTTATGCTCTAATGTATAATCAAGTTAGCATTTTATATAAATATTAATAGATGATACACTTACTTTATAAGTATAAAATAATTATTTATATAAAAGTAAAGTTTTACATGTAAATAAATTGGAGACTTTAAGAATAAGATTAGAAGAGGAGAGTGGGCACTCAAAATAAGTTGATAGGGAAGCTAAGAGATTAATGACCAAAGAGAAATTAAGAAGAGGAAAATAGAGATGAAAAAGAAAACAAATTTATTTATACTATAATTTAGTATATTAAAGAGGAAACTTTCTTTGAACTGCTCATACTAACAATTTAATATCATAAAATTTTAATTATTAAATAAATTCATATAGTTGTTACCAAAAAATTAAAACCCATCTTACAAAATTCTTAACCTTTGTGTCCGATCCTATATTATCATAATCTATCATACATACTTCTACCATTACTAGTTTTTTATTTGTCTATTATTTTAATTGTTATTATTTGAAAAATTTACTATACTTTTTAGTTGACTCTTTTATTTTTTGTATTTTTTGTACATGCAACATGAATGCATTATCTACTAATATATTTATGATTTTAAAAAGTCAACTTAATGTTAGTTTTTTTTATATAAAATTATATTGAAAGATTAAACAGTACTTATAAGGAGAAGATATTAGTAACGATTACATGGGTGTCGGTTCGGCCTGACCCGAAACCAATCCTAAACTATCGGTTCATGGGCTAAGGTCACGTTGAATCGTAACCAACCCATGACCCTACAATTTAGGGCCAGTTCATGGCCCTTAAACCAGTTTTTTTTTTTTCTCATATCCCCTCTCTTAAGCCTTTACATTATTTTTTTTTTCTTTCTCGCCCTATTGATCTTTTAACCATTTTTTTTCTCTTCAAATCATCCATAAAAATATACATTAAAAATGAAAAGAAAATAAAATACAAAAAAAGTCTCTTATAGTATGAATACGTAATGTCCTAATCTAATCGAATAGAATGAAATAGTCGGTAGAAAAATACTTTTTATAATATTTTACAATCACCCATAAAACACCTACGTATCCATTAATTGGAATCAAACCGCCATAATTCAATTTGGATTTTTAGAAAACCTTTAATTTACTGATCAATTTTACGTTTTCAAAAAAGTATCAAAATATACGTGATTATCCAAATTAAATTTTTTGAATGAAAATAATTTCAGTTGGTCATAATTTGGAAAAACCTAATGCTATATTAGGACTTTTGGAAAAACCATATCATTTAGTTTATTTGGACAAATAGAAGAAAAGATTTTTCTATATGATAAAACTTTCTCATTAAGGATGAACGGAAAACTTACTATGTATCATCTTGAGGTAACTATTTATGTTTGTGAGTAAGAGTGAAACCTGCGAGTGAGCTTGAGTTTCCATCAGATTGATTATAATCATTGAAATAATCATCCTCCTCACTTGATATCCCATATGGTTCTTATCGTCTATAGCTTTCCTTATACTAATCTTTTGTGTAAGCATTTGTCTCAATACTGACAACAGACAAGGAAGCTTGGTGTTTATCGACAATTAAGCCAGCTATACTAAACACTTGCTCAATAGCAACCGTTGAAGCTGAAGCTGAAGCAATGAGTACTTCAAGGGTGATGCAAGATTGCATTGGGTAGTCTCTTTTATACATTTGCCACCATTTTAAAATATCGAAGTCATTGATGGAGATATTTTCCAAAAACTTGAAATTTGTATTGGTGTAGTGCTGTATCTTAGACATTGGACTACCAAACCATTGCCTCTTCAATTTTTGCGCCGGTAACTACTCACCCATAAAAGAGTAATGCTGATCCTTAGTGGGTAGCAAAGGAGAGACTAATGATTGGCCACTGTACTGACTTTGATAGCAGTTGAGCATCTCTTCTATATTGGTTATTGTCGCCGACACTTCTTGCTGTGCTTCCAAGCTATATACGATTTGAAAATCTGTGAAATCTTGAATGTAACTATAATAAGTTTTCAAATATATTAGTAATAATTCCGTTTTTACAACGAGGGTCTAGAATAGTTGCTATGAGATAAATACGAGGAATTTCTTTATAGTAAGTTAACCACTTCAACGTCATATCATATATGCATATGTGCAGGTTTGGGTCCTTACAGGCCTGAATTAGTATGCCAAGTATACTGACGATTGACATAACAAATAAGTGAACATTGGACCTATAAACTTGTGAAAAAGTTTTCATAACATCATAAAACTTTTAAAACTTTAAGTAATTGGATGTAAATATCTCAGTTATTGGGGAAAATGTCAACACCCTGCATGTTTTACATTGCGAAGTCACATAGCAGTTCACTATAAGGAATTATGCTATACAACAACTCATAAGTCGAGTTCCAGCGATGTTGTACATTCATCTTAAACTTTCAAGGTCTCTTCCCATGCTCCATGTAGAAGTTCCTCCACCTTTTGTGATGAGATGGCCTATTTATTATTATCTTGACGATGTTCTTGATCGAAGCTATATTGTCATACAAATCTACAATGCCATCCTTGACACACAAGTTAAGAATATAACATACACAACGTATGTGAAAAAAAAAATCCTTCCTAATGTTGGTTGACAGTAATTTTGCAAATCAGATATTGATATAGTATTAGCAATTGCATTATCAAAACCAATAGAAAAAATTTTCCTTACTAATCCATATTCATATAAGATTTTTTTAATAATTTTATAAATATTTTATGCAGTATGTTGATCGTTAAATATCCTTAAAACTAATAGTCATTTATTAAATTGCTAATTATTGTCTACCTAGTGAATAGCAACACTCATATAAGAATTATTACAAAAAGAATCTGTCCATATGTCTATACATATGGACACTTGCGTATTGAGGGAAGCAAACTTACTTGTGAACTCTCTCTTACCTTTAAGGTAAAGGTCTTACATGGCTTAAGTTATCGTTCTGGGTCTAAGCTATCATAAGCTGGGGTTGAACATCTCCTGCTCGTATCAACTTTATCACTCTGATGCACCCGCATTGAATGAGAGATGCATGTTCGCCAAGTATTATGCTTGGTTATATTTATGTCTCTCTTCATCATACCTCATTAGCATTTATCCAAATGAACCACTACTCGAGTAAGCTGTTACTGTGTTCTATCCATTCCTATCTCCCCGAGATGCTTTAACCTTAAGTACCTGTTAAGAGTACCATATCCCTCTCCCATTTTCTACTAATAACTCGTATTGCAATAGTTGCGGAATACCCTTGAGTTCCTCCTTTCATTTGTACCTTTATAGAAATGAGTAGTGATAATATTAAACTTACTAGGTTTATAGGGCTTACTTGAGTTGAATGGTCTTGAACTACAAAGCCCACATTGTCTCATATGTTGCTTTTCTATTTCGAGAATAATATCAATGTCGTCCTCTTCATCCTCGAACATGCTTGTAGGGCAACTCATTTGTGGGGGTTCAAATTTCGCAAGTCGTACAGAGATGCTCATACAAAGAGGTACGAATTTAACATAACGTTTAGGGACACTCATGCGGAAAAGTTTAAAACCGAGAGGTGACGTACCTCGATAACTCATAAGTTGATGATCAACATCAAAACTAAGAGATTGTATACACCGATTACTCATGCAATGAGTGTCTACATTGAAACCCGAAGGTGGTGTAAATTCTTCTTTCACATTCTCAACCATATCATATGTTCTCTGCTTATTCAAGTTGTACTCGTTATTTGGATATGCCTCAATGTCCTTAAACTGTAGTGACGCAGACGACATATTGGAAGTTCCAATGCCTTTACCCTTACTTTTACCACCAGATGATGAATTGTGGTTTTTACTGAAAAAGGTATAATACAAAAATTGATACAATGCAAGTGCACCTATCAGTTTTAATATAGCGGATGTGAGTCCGAGTCGATCCCTCAAAGATTTTGAAAACTAATATTAACCTTACCTCTATTATCTAACCGGAAAATTGTGATGGGTTAAATGAATTAAAAATACTAAAATTAACAAACTAACCTAATTATGAGACTTGATTAAGCAATTTAAAAAACGATAAAATTAAGAACGACTTCAAAAAGGCAAATAACGTATTTAGGAATTATTTCCCTTAATGTTTAACATGTAACCGCTTAAAATGTATCTAATTCAATCTCTATTATTCTTGACCGGAGGGATTCACAATTAAAGTTAACACCTTTCTCAAGCATATTAACCTTAATCTTAAATTATTTAGTGGAATCTCTTCACTTAGTAATATAATTCAGAATCGCATTAATGTATAATGAATTCCTACACAAAAGAACAACTTTCCGGAAGAAACATGTATCTTATCTCTAAGTACACATGTAATTCTCTCCAATTATGTCAAGATCTCATTATACATGTGATTTCTCAATCATCATGCATAATATCATAAATTGATATCCTAGAAATATCTATCAACAATTAAATAACATAATTAAATAAAAAAAAGATAGAAACTTTATTGAAAATCATCAATCAATCAAATAGTCACATGAAACCCTAAGTTCCACAATCTTAAATATAAGAATCTTAAGCTATCATAATGAAACTAAAAACGAATTGCAACAACATTAAGAAATAAAACATGAAAAACTCCTTTTGTTGATGAAAAATATCTTCAATCTTGAAGTTGAGTGTTGCTTTCGCCTTTATTTTCTCATTGTCTTCAAGCCTCTTCTCTTTTAAATGTCCAAAAATGATGTATGAAACCCTAATAAGTCCTTTTATAATGTATTGTGAAGTTTCCTTTTTTATCACCAGACATAGCTTGGGACACAATTGTGTCTTCAGGTCGTGTAACTTACTGACCTTGGCAAATCTTCCTGTATGGACACAGCTTAGGGATACAGTTGTGTTCCAGATTGTATAACTTTCTAACCAAAATTCTTATTGTTTATGTAGCTTCAAAATTTCATAACTCATTCATTTGAACTCCAAATTGAGTGAAACTTGATTTTTTTTCTTCATTTTCAATCCGAGAATATATTTAAATCTTGAAATCAAAATTTTACTCAATTAAGTATTAATTTCTTTAAAAAAAAAACCAAAGATGTAAGGAAAATACTATAAAACCACCATGTGAAATGTATTTAAAATAAGAGTTATCAAAAATCTTTTCATTAGTACAAATATTTATGAGTGAAAGATAGAAATAATAGATAAGAGAAAATATAGCAAAAATTATATGGTAGATATATGTATATCAGCATTATTTGCTAATGCAAATTTTTCTGTGCAGTGAAGTGGAGAATTACACATAAAAATTTGTGGTTAGTAGACGGAAATATTTCTAACAACATTTCGTAACTAAAAAAATTATGAAGGTAGAATGGTTGGAGTTAGAGAGATTTAAGCAATTTGTAGAGTAAGTGTTTTTGTTAAGCTTGAAGTGGCTATTTATAAGGATCGATGAATGTGGGAATATATTATTTGAATTTTGAAAATTAAAATTTTAAGCGATTTAGCACCATAAATTTTAAATTTTGAATTTTAAATTTAAAATTTAGCACACGTACCAAACTAACAGATAGAGGATAAGGGTAAGGGTTTTAGGGGTAAGAGGGTGGTGGGGTAGGGGAAGCGTAGGGTTGGGCTGCTCATTTGATCAGCTCGATTTTTTTTTATTTTTTCAAATAAATTCGGCAGTCCTTGAATCATCGAGTCAGGCGATTCACCCCTAGGCGGGTCGACCCGGCCACTAACGAACCAAACTAATTCATGGTTCAAAACCGACCCTTACCCAAATTTATACACATATATTGTCTTTTGAAATGGATTCATCATCTTAGCTAAATGTCAATTATTTAGTTATCTAGTTTGAAATTTTGATGGTTAATATACACCTAATCAGTTGATTAATTGAATTTAATAAATTATTTCAATGTCGATATTTTTTATTTATGTAAATATATTTTTTAAAAAAATTAATAGATGTGTCAAAATTTTTAATCATTATCAAATAGTATCACTTTATATTGTATCTGGAGTACAGTAGTTAGGTTTCACTATAGAAAAGAAGAAAATTATTATTGTAAAAGGTATCTACAGTCACACAAAAAGAAGAGAGCATAGGAATACTGACCCTTTGATCATGTGAAGGAGACAAAAACAGAAGGACTGTTGATTTGATTAGCCCAATTTTTTTTAATTTTTTTAATAAATTCGGCGGTCCTTGAATCATCGAGTCAAGCGATTCACCATTTGGTAAGTCAAATCGGCTACTAATGAGTCAAATTGGTTTACTATTCAAAACTAACCCTTACCTAAATCTGTACACATATATTGTTTTTTGAAATGGATTCATCATCTTAACTAAATGTCAATTATTTAGTTGTCTAGTTTGAAATTTTGATGGTTAATATATACCTAATCAGTTGATTAATTGACTTTAATAAATTATTTCAACGTCGATATTTTTTATTTATATAAACGTGCTTTCTAAAAAATTTAATAGGTGTGTAAAAATTTTTAATCTTTATCAAATAGTGTCACTTTGTATTATATCTAGAGTACAGTAGTTAGGTTTCACTATAGAAAAGAAGAAAATTATTACTGTAAAAGATATCTACAGCCACACAAAAAAGAAGATAGCATAGGAATACCGACCCTTTGATCATGTGAAGGAGACAAAAACAGCAGGTGCCATTCAATCCTCGTGCATTGCGATTCTTCTCGGCATATTCCTGCCAGGATTATAGTACGACCCGTCCTTATTTTTCTATCGAATAAGTATTATTATTTATTTTATTATTAATTTATATATTTTTAAATATAAATTATTAAATAAAATATAAATTTAATATATTAAATTTTAAAATATAAAATTAAATGATAAAATAGAGAATGAAATAGATCCAGTCAGACAAGATCGGAGATATGCCAATGCAAAGCTTACTTTGAGTTCTTTCTTTTAAAGAGAAAAAAATATATATATAGTGATGTTACCCCGTCTCCCTAAAAGGTGCCTAGCACCCAAAGATTTGAGGACAATTCTAGCAAGCTCCACCTCTAGAGCAGGTGGTTTGACTTTTTAAGAAATTTTTTGGATATTTATTTTTCTTTAATTTTTTCATTAATTTATTAATGTACTCAATTAATACATATGTAATTGTATTTTTATTCAAATTAAAATTTTAGGCCAATTAGTTATCTCCACGTGTCATTTATAGATGGAATAATCAACAATATTAATGAAAATCTTGGGCTGTAAATGTTTGGTAACCTTATTGATTCTAATAGAAAAAGGAAAATGGGCTTAGAACTCCAATAAATATATCATATTGAAGACGAAGCAGAAATCAATCAAGTTGAGAAATTTGTTCATATTATAATCTATCATATTAAAGATGAAAGTTTCTTTTAACTACTCATAATTAACAATTTGATATCATATAATTTTCATAATTAAATAAATTCATATGGCTATTACAAAAAAAATTCAAATCTATCTTACAAAATTCTTAACCGCCACATCCAACTATATAGTTACATATATACTTCTATGGTTGCTATTTCTTTATTTATTCATTATTTTAATTGCTATTATTATGAAAATTTACTATACTTTTTAGTCTAATTTTTTTTTAAACTTTTGCACACGTAATGCTGGCATATCGTCCAGTAGTATATTTATAATTTTAAAATGTTAGTTTAATATTATTTTTTTTGTTTTATAAAATTATGTTGAAGTATTAAACAAATATAATATACAAATATTTTGTTTTTTGAGATTGATTCATCATCTTAGCTGTGCATGAATTATTTAGTTGGCTAGTTTGAAATTTTATTGGTTAATATATACCAAATCAGTTGATTAATTTATTCAATAAATTATTTCAACATCTATACTTTTTAGTTATGTAAATGTGTTTTTTAAAAAATTTAATATTTGTCTCAAAAAATTTAATATTTATTAAATAGTGTCACTTTATGTTGTATCTGGTGGAGTACGGTAGTCAGGTTTTACTATAGACAAGAAGAAAATTATTATTATAAAAGGTATCCACAGCCACACAAAAGAAGAAAGGATAGGAATACTGACCTTTCGATCATGTGGAGAAGACAAAAACAAAGGGTCTAATTCAATTCTCGTATATTGTGAATTTTCTCAGTATATTCATGCTAGGATTATACTATAATGTCTTCTTATTTTATATAGGATAAGCATCACTACTGATTTCATCGTTAATTTATATTTTTTAAAATTTAAATTATTAAATAAATTATAAATTTAATTATTTAGATTTTAAAATATAAAAATAAATGATGAAATTAAGAATGGAATAAAATTTATCAAAATAGTAAACGAGATCGTTGAATCTCTCTTAATATCAATACAAAACTTACTTTGAGATCTTTCTTTTAAAGGGAAAAAATATAAGGAAACAAAAAATTACAATCATTTTACTTGATCTCCCTAAAAGATATCTAGCGCTCAAACATTTGAGGACAACTCTAACAACCTCTGCTTCCAAAGCGGTCGGTTTGATTTTTTTTTTTTTAATTTTTAAAAATTTCAATTAGTTTATTAATGTACTCAATTCATTCGTATGTAATTGTATTATTTATTCAAATTAAATTTTCAGGTCAATTAGTTACTGCCACGTGTCGTTTGCAGATGGAATAATCAACAATATTAATAAAATCTTGGGTTGTAAATGTTTGGTAACCCTATTGATTCAAATATAGAAAAAGAAAAATGGTTTTAGAACTCGGATAAATATAAGCCATATGTTTAGATGGTAAATGTTTATTTATTTATTCATTTGTAATTGTTTGACAATTATAAGAGAGGATTCGATTGTAGTGGCCGAAAATGCATCTTATATAATGCATGAGAGGGAGGGACATTTTGAAACCTTAAAACATAGAAAATGATTGGCTTCCTTTTGTGCAAATTACTGGAGTGTCACCGGTTAAATGCTTATGGTCTCATCTTTTAATTTCTAGGTGGTTGTGTCCTCTGTTGCTCCACGATGTCATACCATTGTAGGCCCACACAAAGGGACCTACGGATTAATAAAAAGTTTTAAGTATAAGTAAAAAATACAGAAAGTTGTTTTATGCCTCCTGTAGGTATAAATTTAAAATTTTTGAAACCAACATATGATCTTTTGGAGCCGTCATACAATAAGTACCCTTAAACTAGAGCATTTACTGTAATCCGTACTACTGAATTAGCTGCTTGTGAATCAATGATTTTTTTCCCCTTAATCTTTTCTAAGTTAGAATATGATTCATGTTTAAATCATGATATTCAAATTGTTAATTAATATTGCATTTAGATAAAAATTGTAATAAATGTGCGTATAAAGAGTTGCAATGAAAACAAAATAATAACAAAATACAAATACATATATATATATATATATATAAATAATGATACCTTCTTGAATTTCAAAATATGAAATAGATTTGATAACCTAATCAAGCTTTAGGCTAAAATAATATATTAAAATTAGGCCAACATGATTGAATTTTATTATATTTGTCAAATCAAATCATATTTGTTAGTAATATTGTACATGTTAGGCTCATGGTACCACAAATATAGTGAGAATTATAAGATATCCTAAAACTTGAAACTTATAATATATAGGACATGATTATAAGTAGGTATAAGGTAAGGTACACAATTCCTTACCCAGTTTCACAGGCTTTAAAAATGTAAAGATAATGAAACAAGGAATTTTTAGGATATTTACAATGTATAGCAATATAAAGATGTGATCTTTTGGGATTTTACGGACAATATAACAAAAAGAAAGGTAATTTTAAGTTTTTTAGGACACAATGAAACAAGGAAAAAAAAAACGTTGCTTAAAATAAAAGGCAACAATTATATTCCTTTATGCAACAAAAAACATCGTTAATTGATTAAATTTGACATAAAATGTGCTCTATCTACCAATGACAAGTACAAACGAACCCCTGATTGCCACGTATCCAAGCAAGTCACATAAAATACGCCAGGCGCTAATGAGTAAGACAATTGAATCTAGCCTTTTTGGATCCTTCTCTCCTTCTTTCTTAGTTTCACAATTCTTCCTTGCCTAAGAGAAGAGAAGTTGCAAGCATACACATGCTACTGAGTGAGCATAGTCTACTAGGTCTCTAGCGTTCACCTTCCTCTTTTTTTGTCCTCCTTACTCACTTAAGCATTAGAGGGCTCTTGTAACCTCGCTCATAGGGGGCTTTTTGTAGGTGTCAAGCAATAGGAGGTGAAGCCCAGTCCAATCTGAATCTACATATATTTATTGATCTTCACTCGATCAACATTTTGGCATCCATTGTTTCAGGCCACTACAACAAAAATGATAAAAAGCAAAAACAATAACCTATAAGCTTTCTACGTAGAAGACTGTAATACCTCCTAACAAGGCAGAGGCAATCAACCCCTTTTCACCTTAAAATGAAAACATTGAAGTTCAAGAGCTCAGGTTACTCATCCAGCAAATACTAGAAGAAAACAAAAAATACCATGAATCTACTATAGCTTCGTACAAAGGTGTAACATGCTCAAGAATGCATTTGAAAAGCGTCCAAACAAGGAAGTGACAATCAAGTCCTCCTCACAGCTAAGCGACAATGACGAATAGCATAACGCATGCTTAATACGCTCATGCAAGCACATTCAGTACGATCACCAACCATACAAAGACCTACATAAGCAGCTTAATTGCAACCGCAGTAAAACATAAGCGGAAGGCAAACACACCCTAAGTAAATCAATCAATAGCCTATCACCTGTAAGCCCCACAACCAGTCACTCAAGGTTTCGATTGGCTAAAAAATCTAATCGAGCTTAAATTATAAGTAAAGCTAGAAATATTAGTAAAATGATCCCGTAATTTTGAATTTAAGAAAATAAGCAATAAAATAAAAAAATATAAAAATTCTAAATTTTAAATATATAACTCGTTATTTATCAAAAATATGTAAAATACATTCCAATAATTAAGGAATCGCTAGAGATAAATTATATGTATACTAAAAATCATAAAATAACTTAAATAATATTTAGGAATATTTATTTATACTATATATGAATTTTCATGTATGTAGAAATACGCGTAATTACTTAAAATACGCGAAATGTGCTAAAATAATAATAAATAATTAAAAAAATTATTAATTAATTGAGAAAAAAAAATAAGAGGGATAGGGAATGATGGAAATCTAGTCGTGGCAAGTCAAGAGCTAAAGAAGAAAAATTATCCAATTAGAATTAAGCAACACAAAAGCCAAAAATTAAGGGAATTGGGTAATGTCTTATCTCATTTAATGCATATTAATTACTTAAAACTTCTATAAATAGGGAGAAAATTTACAGAGCACCTTTGGACAGTTAGGAATTAGAGAAAAATGGAGAGTTTCAAAAATTCAAGAGAAAAACTAAAGAAAAAAAAAATAAAAGGAAAACTATGCAGTTAGAGCCATAAAGGGGAACCGACATCAAACGAGAAGCTGGGAGTGGACGGCTACCACCACCACACGATGGTGGCAACACCTGGACCGGTCGATAAGGCTACGGCGGCCGGAGCCACTTAAACCGGTGAGTCTAATTTCCAGCCAATTTTGTATAATTTCTTAAAATTAGTTATTTTGCCCAGAAAATTATGAAACTTGTTATTCTGAGGTTTTATTGTATATAGATTTAGGGAAAAAATAGTAATTTAGTTTAAACACATCTGAAAATATAGGGTTCTTGACAAATTAATCAAAACCGAACATGATTAGAACTAGAAATAAATAGGCTTAAAAGTGTAGTTTTGAACCCAAAATTTTTGTGTAGACTACTTAGATGATATAGAATAGTGCTATGAAGTCCATTTTCAAAAATTAATTTTTAAAAATTTTAGATAATTTTTAGGCCTTAAAATGAGGCATAAAATGGATAATTTAGAGTTAATTAAGTAATTGAATGGTTAATTACTGATTTAGTGAATAATTATATATTTTAGGATATTGAAATTTGACGAAGTATGATACTTATAGTATTTAGGGTGTTAGATGTAATTATTAGGTTAATTATGTAGTAAATGACTAATAGGGAAAATAGTAAATTTTAAGCTAATTTTGTAAATTAAGGTAATTAGGAGTAAAATATGATTTAGGATGAATTTAGACATTTTAAAATGATAATTGATATTGGGAGATAGTAATTAGAGTGATAAAAATATTAGATGTGTATTATGTACATAATAAGTAATAGTACATAATACACAATTATTAGAAATATAATAAATAAAAAATATTAGAATAAAAACTGATATTATGATAATAATAAAAATATATAATAAATTTGATAGGAAACTTGAATTTATGTAATTATATGAAACATGTAAAAATTTCTTACATTAGGAGTAAATTGGTACACTATTAAAGATTTAAGTGTATTGGATATAATAAAATATTGACTAGTGGGAATTATGGTATTTAGGATATCTAGAAGTAAAGTGATTAATTTCATATTATGAGTTAAAATAAGTTTCCAGAGTTTGGGGATAAAACAATACTTAGAAATCGAACTATAATCTAATTTAGAAATCGAACCCAAACCTAGAATAATTATAAAAAACTTAAGATCTAGATAATTAAGTATATTAAACCCTAAATAAAACATTATAATAAGTGTTATAAGATAAAACGAACCTATAATAGTTATATGAAAAACTGAAACCATGTTTGTGTTATAGGGATGATCGGCAATGGCTTGAGTAAGTTGGATCTCGAGTGAGCGAGCAAAGAGTCAAGGTATGTTGAGATTAATACGTTGCTGTATTTTGGAGGCTTGAGATTATGCTTGGTTGTACTTGTTAGATAGTTAATTGTGTGCATGTACTTGATTATGAGTTATGCTATGATTCTATCTATTGTTCTGGCTTGTATTGTATGATTTGTGTGAAATGATTGATCACCCTAAATTAGACCTAATCAAACATACGACCTGTAATCATAATCAGACCTACATGGCAACCTAGGATTCTTCGACCAAATACCGACCCCTTCGAAAGGGATAGCGTAGGATTGCAAAATGGTCCCTTCTTCATCCTTAGTCGAACTAAGTGACAGGAGGGGAGGTCGTAGCGAAGGTGAAGTCAATGGTCCGAAGATAGTCGTTGGAAGAGCCATGTCTCCATTGCATAAGCCTGGGTTTGGTTGTGAGCTGTTGCATTAACGGTAACTCCTCAACCCGGATTAAAGCGGGCGCAATTTCTCTAATCTCACAATGAGTCAGACAACGTCGTGCGATGGCATTTGTTTGAACATGCATTATACCTAATAAGTTGATTGATAACCTTGTTATGTTTGTGGTATAGTTTTAAGTCCTCCATCCTAACTTACTGAGCTGTGGTTGTTCATATCCCTATAGACGTCGTGAAGGTGTTGGCTAAGAAGCGGCATACAACTACTCTGAAGTTAGCAATTGTTGGATCCTAGGGAGTGAGAAAAAATATTTGAAGAACAAATATATATTCTTAAGGTCTAAGTTTTTATTTTAGAATTTTTTTTAATTTTTGAATAATGTAATAACTGAATTATAGTGTATATATATAAATTTTCTCACTTTCTTAGGTAAATAATTTATTTAAATTACAAACTGTTTACTTCAAAGCGGCAAAGTCGTAACAACCCTAAAGCGGCATACAACTATTCTGAAGCTAGCAACTATTGAATTTTGGGGAGTGAGGAAAAATATTTGAAGAACAAACATATATTCTTAAGGTCTAAGTTTTTATTTTAGAATTTTTTTCATTTTTGAATAATGTAATAACTGAATTATAGTGTATATATATAAATTTTCTCACTTTCTTAGGTAAATGATTTATTTAAATTACAAACTGTTTACTTTAAAGGAGGTTAGTTGTGAACGCCTTGTGTAGATCAGGTTTAAGATAGTGGTTATAAGGCCAACTTTTATCTTAGAATGGTTTACACAACGGATCTATTACGATTCTATTGCTTCGGGGAGTGACATCACCAAGGCCCTCACCAAAAAACTGGGAAAACATGAACATGGACAAGCTTAATGAACACATCCATTGTGCTTCTAATGTGCGTAATCAAGTCAAATCGTCTGCATGAGCGTTATAATCTACACCAATTAAGAGCCCTTTCATCTCTTCAATCCTTGAGGAAACGGTCTCTACTAGCGCGAGGCTACTACATCTTAATACCTATGATGGTACTACTGATCTAAACAACCTCCATGTCCACTTTTGGACAACGATGAGCATCTATAACTTCTCAGACGCTGTCGTGTGCAACTAATACACTAGTAAAAACCGCCTTGCTCTAGTTTAATACCTTCCCCAAAGTGTTAATCACTTCATTTGACGACTTAGGAAGTAAGTTCCTATAACACTTCCTTAGCTTTCGAAACCTACAATGAGATCCCTCCATCTTCTATAACATCAAGCAGCACCCCAATGAAAGCTTATAAGCATATCTGGAGTGCTTAAATTAAGCGAAGCTGCAAGTTTCCAATTTAGACATAAGGACGACCATAAAAGCACTCCTAACAAGGATAGATCTAAATGGAAGGTTATTTGATGCCGTATCTTTAGATAAGCCTAAGTCCTTGGACAAACTCAAGAGAGTCGCTGAGAAATACATAGCTCAAGAGGACGTTGTCAGAGCTCGATTCAAGGCGAAGAACAACACCCGGATCTCAGCAAAAGATCGTTTGGGTCCCGATAACCCCCTGTAAGAGAAAAACGTGACAAGCAAAGACACAAGTTCTAAGCATAGTTATCAAAATCATGATTCAAAGAGTTTACAATTTTAAAAAGCTCTTTCTAGTTAACTTGTATATAAATATTGTTTTCTTATAGAAACTTACGTTTTTAACTGATTTTACATGTGAAGCTTGGTAGAAACCTACGTTTTTAATCGAGTTTACCGATTATATATATATATATATATGTGTGTGTGTGTGTGTTGATTGGGCCACAGATAAAAAAATATAATTAGGTTTCTATTATCCCATTAACTATTAAAGCATTAAATTATCTTCCTTATCTTATTCTAATTTTTTAGTTCTCTTTCTCTCCCTTCTAGTCCTTGTTTGATATTCATAACATTCATTTAAGTTCTAACTCTAATGGAAAAGTTTATTAAAAAAAAATCATATATTTAAGTTTAGACCAGTAATAACTAAAAATGAGTTGAAATATTTAATTTTCTTTAATTCATTACCTTTTTCAAAGAAAGTAATGGGAAAAAAAAAGTTTTGACTCTACTTATTGTTCTTTTGTGAATGTTAGATTATAGATCAAGTATTTTTTTATCGTAAAATAACTTAATTTCTTTATTTCATTATTCTATAATATATTTCAATTTTTTAATAACTACTATAAGAATATTTATAGTTTTTTTAAAGCTATTTTCATAGGACACAGAAACTTACATTTCTATATTTCAATTTTACGTTCCGATTCTATAAATCATTTGGTAATTTTAAGTAAAATCGCGAGTTTGACAATTTTGGTTCCAAGACTTTACCTCGTATACACCCCTAACTTGACTACTTGGTGAGATCTTGTATGAGGTCTAAGAGCAACTTTTGCAACCCCTAGGCATCCACAAGACATCGAAGCAGCGAACTTGGGTAAATACTACAACTACAACAAAGTATACGATCGGAACACCGATGAGTATCGCCATCTCAAGAATACAATGGAAGACCTTGTTCGTAAAGGCCACATTGATCACTTAGTTACAGATGAGAAAAACCAAATCTAGTAGCCTACCAAACACTGTTGGGTGGATAATGTTATACCTTAAAGCTACAAAGTTGCAATAATCCCACCGTATATACCATCCTATGATAATAACTAACCCCTCAATTCATATCATAAATAGAATTTACACAAGGTGTTCACAACTCCTCTCTTTAAAGTAAAACAACTCATTCATAATTATAGGTAAGATTTATAAATAACTAAAAAATTTAAGTCATATTTACATAAAGTTGTTCATATTATAGCATATTACATATTACATATTACATATTACATATTACATATTACATATTACATATTACATAATCAGTCTAAAAACTTAAAAGTTAATAACAAAACTCTAGAAGATTCAATTACATTAACCAGCTTGATTCTCACTCTTCCATAGCTTAGTACTTCAAAAAGATACTAACCCTAGGATAGTTATAGCATTGCATATCAGTTAGTACCTGCAAGAAAATCTATAAAGATATGAGAAACCAATAGCTTAATAAGTTAAGATGTAGACTTAAGAAAGTATAACAAGCACAAACAAGGTTTTCAAACTGTTAAATATATGTAGTGCAACAAGTAAATGCCATCACATATGTAGACTTAAGAAAGTATAATAAGCACAAACAAGGTTTTCAAATTGTTAAATATATGTAGTGCAACAAGTAAATGCCATCATATAGCATGGTCCAATCTGTTCTAAAATCAGAGTAATTTCATCTGCTTTAATCTAAGTTGAGGAGTTTTTATGTTTATGCGACAACTCACAACCACACCCAAATTTGTGCAATGGAGACACTACTCCCCTCATGACTATCCTTTGAAATATTGCCCTTAACCTTATCGCGACATTCACTCCTATCACTTAGTTCAGCTAAGGGTGAAAATAAAAACCATTATGCTATCCAGCGCTATTTTGTTTAAAGGTATCGGTGTTTGGCTGGAGAATCTTAATAGTCCCCTAATGGGTTATAATGCATGACTAATTAAGGTATTTAGGTCATTTATAATTAGGTTTGGTTTAGGATGACTAAACACTTTCACTCCACTTAATTCACAATACATCACCAACACACAACACTATTCAGTTAGTAATCAGAGATACATAAGTACATGCACATATAGCTATTTATAAGCACAATCATATATAACCCTAAACATTTGAGTACTTTAATATAATACTCCAAAATACAATGAAGTATTAAACCCAACCCACCTAAAGTCCTTAGTTAGTTCACTTGATTTATTATAGGTCACTTGTTTCTGCATGTCCTATAATATAAGTACTCTTTTAGTATTTATGTCCTCATAAGATATAGAAACTTTAGGTTATAATTTGAGTCAATTTTTCATATATATATATATATATATATTATTTATTTCTAATCTATTCTAGGCTTCTTATGGAATTGGTTTTCGAATCTAGTTCCAATTTAGGTTTTAATTCAATTCTAACTATGGGCATTTTATGTAAATAATAAGATCTTGTTTCGAACAATAATGTGAAATTAATTACATTATATTTAGGCATCCTAAATATCACTTTTATCACCTAATCAGTATTCTAGTTTGTATAGTATACCTCAATCTTTATTTAACTACTGAATTTACTAGCAATGTAAGAAAATTTTATATTTTTCATATAATTATCCTAATTTAAGTTTTCTATCAGATTTAGTATATATTACAATTATTATTATATTATAAATTTTAACCTAATATTTTCTATTTATTATATTTCCAATTTCACATATTATTAGTTTACATATATTTACTACATAATACACATAATAATTACATTTGACACCCTAAATGCCACAAGTATTATACTACCTCAAATATTAACATCCTTAAACACCTAATTACACACTAAATCAATAATTATCCATTTAATTGCCTAATTAGCCCAAAATCACCTATTGTATACATCATTTTAAGACTTAAAAATCATTTAAAAATTTCAAAAATTAAATTTTAAAATATCTCTTCATAGCACTATTCTACATTCTCTAAATAATCTATATACAAATTTTGAGCTTAAAACTACACCTTTAATGTTATTTATTTCTAAATCAAACAAAACTCAAGTTTGTAGGATTTCTTAAGTACAGTATATTTTCAAGCATAAATTCATCAAAATAAATTTTTTCCCTAAATATGCATACATAAAAACCCAAGAATACTGAATTTCATAATTTTCCAAGTATATTTAATATTTTCACAAAATTAAACAAAATTGTGTTGAAATCGGACTTACCTATCGTATCAACTTCTAACCACTAGTGGTGGCTTCAAGGGTGTCGGCAGTCTTAGGTAGCAGGGGTAAGGTATGGTGGTGGTGGCTGTTTGTTTCCAATTTGTCATTAGTCATAGGTTTGCTTTCTAAGCCCTAAATGTACACAATTTTTGCTATTTTTTGAGAAAAAACCCTAACCCTCCCTTTTCAAATTCTCTCAAATTTTTTTGGGCTCAAAACATATCAAAATGAGTTCTAGATGGGTTTAGGGTATTTATAGAGTAGTTTGGTAATTTTTCTTTTAATTTTTAGTTGACAAATAACCTTATCCTCTTCCAATTTTGCTTTTTATTTGCCTTATTCTATTTGGTTAATTTTTCTTTCTAACCCCAACATGTTACGACCTAATTCTGGACAAATCCTTGCTTTTTCTGATTTTTCCTTGATTTTTTTCAATTTTCTTTAATTGTTTAGCATTATTTTAGTATATTTCAGACATTTTAAGTAATTTCGAGTATTTTTATTTACATATAAATATATATGGAGTACAAGTAAATACTCTTAAATATTATTTATGTTATTCTATAATTTTTAGTATGCATATAATTTAACTCTAGTGATTTGTTAGTTATGAAAACTTATTTTTATGCATTTTCAATAAATAATGGGTAATATGCTTATAATTTGATATTATAATATTATAACATTTTATTACTTATTTTCCTAATTTCAAACTTATGGGGTCACCTTTATTAATAATCCTAGCTTCGTCATGCAATTTAGGTTTGATCAGACACTTTATACAACACCATCATCAACAACACAATCCCCTCCCCCATAAATGAACAAAACTGAAAGGAATGACACTACCCTCACTCCTAAGCATAGGGTACACATTGTTTGAAGTAAGAAGCTAAAGACTAACATAGCAATAACCTTCACCTACAAAGATAACCAGGGTGTTAACTTACCCAATAATGATGCACTTGTCATAAGTATTGAAATTGGATAATTCGAAGTCCCAAAAATGTTCATCAACAATAGGAGTTCGGCAAACATATTGTTCTATAGTACATTCAAGAAAATGAAAAAAAAAAGCTCAATGAGCAACTTTAGCCACATAAAGACGGCCTCACCAAGTTCAAAGGTGGTAAGCTAGTGCCAATAAAGGAGATCATCACCTTACTTGTTTAACTAGGTGATGGCGAATATGTCACTACCCATTCTATAGTCTTTGCCGTTGTTAACATTTGGTCACCATATAGTGTCGTTCTGAGTAGACCAGGCATAACAAAATTCAACATGCTTATTACCCAAAAATGCCATAAGGCGAAGTTCGTGACCCCGACTAGAGTTAGCAAGGCTAGAGGTGATTAAGCCCTATCTAGGATGCTCTACTTGAAAGAACAGTCTCAAAACAATGTCATGAACATCGAGTTTCCCATCTTGGGTCGATTCTTATCCCTAAGTTAGTCCTTACACTAACAACGTGGGCATCGTCATAAGACTTTGATCTACATCGAGCCCCCTATCTTAGGTCAATTTTCATTCCTAAGCTTTGCTCAAGTTATTCCTTATGCTAACAACGTAGGCATCATCATAAGGCTTTAATATACATTGAGCACCCAATCTTAGGTCGATCTTCATCCCCAAGCTTTGCCCAAGTCAATCTTTACGCTAATGACGTGGGTATCGTCATAAGGCTTCGATCTATATTGGGCCCCTAATCTTGGGTTGATCTTCATCCCCAAGCTTTACCCAAGTTAGTCCTTACACTAATAACACAAGCATCATCATAAGGCTTTAATCTACATTGAGGCCCCATATCTTAGGTTAATTTTCATCCCTAAGCTTTGCCTAAGTCAGTTTTTACACTAATGACATTAGCATTGTCATAAGGCTTCAATCTGTGTTAAGCCCCCTTATCTTGGATCGATTTTCATCCCTAAGTTTTGCCTTAGTTAGTCCTTACACAAACAAAGTGGGCATTATCACAAGGCTTCGATTTACATCGAACCCTTAATCTTGGGTCGATTTTCATTCCTAAGTATTGCTTAAGTCAGTCCTTATACTGATGACATAGGCACCTTTCTTAGTATCATTTCACGTTAATCCTTAATATTGGGTCAATATATCTCCAAGCTTTGCCCAAGTTAGTTCCTATACTTATGGTATGGGTACTTTGCCCGGGTATTAATCTACCTAATGCTCTATATACGGGTTGATATCTCATCTTTGATCATTCATCTGTGTAAGAATGTTATCACAACAATTATCGAACATAGCCTAAAGTGAAATTAAGCAGTGGAAGTTAGGGAAAAGCAAGTCAATCGTTGTGAACCAAGGCTCAACAAGTAAAGCTCATCACAAGACACACCCAGTAGGCACTGTAAACCTTATATAGTTAGTAGTTTAAATCTTAAATTGGATCCGAGTGCTCTAGATAATGTTATAAGTCGATAAAGCTAAATAAGATAAAAAAAATTATCGAATTATGAATGTGAATATATTATAAGTAATAAAAACTTTAAAATTGGATCAAAACCTTAATCAAGTATGAAAACCTTAAATCCTAAGTACGTGTAAATACTCGAAATTGAACTTGAATTTGATAAAAATCCTAAAACCACAACTTTAAGTTTATAAAATGAATAAATTTACTTTAGTAGTAATAAAACCTTAATTAAATATAATTATCAACTAATATACGTAATTGTATAAAATAGTTAATGAATGTGTGGAGATAATTTCTAAATATTATAAATATAACAAGTAACAATTTAATTAATAAATTTTATAAAATTTAAATATTATTTTATGATTACTAAATTTATAATTTTTATATTTAGAAAAGTCTATATTTTTATTTTTCCTTTTTCTTTCTTTCCCCTTTCCTTTTCCTTTCCTTTTTCTTTCCCTATTTTTTCCTCTTGCCATGTTCCACTTCCAGAATGTTTCGGTGGACACATGTAAGTAAATTGTTTTTTACATGTGTTAATAATGAGAGATGTCTTATCAAATTTATTACCACATCTTAACTTGGTTTTTTTTTTTTCCTTTTTCCTTTTATTTTTACTCACATCAATTGTTGCTCTCTTCTTTGTCTAATACATTTGGAAACCAAGAAGCAAATATACCTAGATTTTACTCACATAAAAGCACAAACACTACTCTTCTTCATTTCTTCTCCAATTGTAAAGCATCTAAATTTTTTTTTCCTTTATAATTCCTTTTGTTTTCAAGAGTCAACAAACAAATCAAGAAGAAGAAGAAGAAGAAGGAACTTTGCCATCTTGATTTCTTAAATTACTAAGGATAAGCAGTATGTTTATTATATGTTTATTTTTTATTAATTATTTTCATATATTCTTGTACACACATATATTTAGTCAAATTTTTATGTAATATAAGGTTATGTACTAAAGATATGTAGAAAGTAGTATTTCTTTATGTATACATGTGTACTCATGTGTATTTATATGTTATAATTAAGTTTACAAATAGTTAGTAAACCGAATGTGTGTAGGTATAAATATATACACGTATATAATTTATGTATCTTTATATTTGTATAATTTTCATTTCATATGTATAAATACAACTTGCCACCAAAAATATATATATGTCTATATGTACGTATAAAGTATAAAATACTAGTATAGTATAGTATAGTATATGTAAAATAGAGCATACATTTGGTGTATATATGTATGTATGTACGTATGAATATAATAGTATTTTACTATGTATTTTCAAAATATAGATATATATATATGGACATGGTAGTACATGCATATGAATTTGTGTATAATATTATGTATAATAAGTATTTTTAATATATATATATATATGTAATTATGGCCGTATATATATGCATGTATAAAATACAATTATGTATGTACATACCTATACATGTAGCATATGTAGAGTATTTATAATTATATTATCATATTACATAGGTATACGTATACATATAAAATACATATATTAATAGTATAGTATATATCTAAGTATAAGGGTATACATAAATACTATAGGTATACTATATTATAATACTAAAATAAGGTAATATATATAAGTATGTATATATATATGCCGGGAGTTTCAAAAAGAGAATAGAATAATTAATTGCAAAAATTAACAAAATGTAATAATAAACATAATTATATATATTATGTAAAAATACGAAATAGGGAAAATATTGAATTTGTGTATATTTCAAAAGTGACATGTGGCACTTATCCATGTTGCCACGTTAACATATAATTAATTTTAAATAAATTCGTAATTAAAAAAATAAAATAAATAACTAATTGGAAAATTATTAAAACAGTAAAAATGAATTAAATATGTATTAACCCTTTAAAATAGAAAAAAATTGAGTAAATTATGATAAAATTGACTTAAAAGTAAGAAAATTACAAAATATAAAGTTTAGATATTTATTAAAGCACAAATATGCAAAGAAAAGCTTAAAATAATATTTTATAATTACTTATGTTAAAATAATAAAATTTATAACATTTTTTACAACATAATAGAAAATGCGAGTTATAACGTTTAAAATGGACCACGCTACGAGAAAGTATATATGAAAACGATAAAAATAAACTATAAATTCACAAAAATCAGAACTAAATTGAAAAAATTATACACAATTAACGAAAAAGCTCGACTTAAAAATGTTACATAAATAAATAACGAATTTAGATAGATAGTACTAAATATAATAATAGTTTAGTTATTTAATTCAAATACTTATTATTTTTTGTATTCTTTTAATGTCAGGTGATCATGAGATTGATACTGATTTGCTAGCAGATTACTACAATCCTTAACATTGACTATGGATAAATGAGTATTCCTAATGATTCCATACATGCCTATGTATGTAAATAGTGAATATTAAATATTATCAATAATTGAATGTTGTATGGGATTGAGTTATACATGTGTATAATATTACTTGTCAATTGTGAAATTACTTTGAAGTATAATAATGTATTGTTTACTGCATTAAAAATTCGATTGGAATTGATCTGTTTGCAACTTTGTTTAATCACATAATAAATGGACTTAACATTATTTGACTTGAACTAATTTAATCGAAACATGCATAATCATACGTTGCATAACTAATTCAACAATCACATCATACGGAGGTAGCAAGAGGCCATACATGAGTTGAATAATTCTGATTATAGTATTTTAGTACTGTGTATACATACGATATGACCTTACCTTGGCTTACGAGAACACTAGGCATTGGAGGCACCAACTAGTTGGCTAAGAGTCGAGTCTAAAGGCCTCCATTTAGGGGTGAGAATGGGCTGCGAAAACCCACTCATAATTATATTTAGATCTAAGTTTTGACTAAAACTGAAAATGGATATACCATTGTGTTTTTAGAACACGAAATGCGAAGTTTCGTTGTTATATAAGTTCAAGTATGATACTTGGATTTGATTGGTGCCATATATATTCCAACTCTGACTTCGGAAGGTGTTAAATCTGAGTTACATGTAGTACTTGATTACCAACATGTATTTGTTTGGCATTTTATTCATGTATTCATACATTTGAAATTAATTGTTGTATAATTAGTTTATTGTATGGTTGAGGGAAGATCTCACTAGGCAATTTAGCTTATACCCCCATAAACTGCTTGTATAGGAGGATCTCTTTGTGGTTTTGGGTCGTAGGATACTCGAGGTTAGTGAATTATCTATTGGTTGGTGTGAGTATAAGGTTAGAGTTAAGAGTGTACTTATATTACTGTAGTCGAACTTTGAAAACTTATTGAATGACTTTATGTATTATTAGCTTCTTGAGAGACTTAATATCTGTATTGTATATATCTGATAGTTATAGTTTGATATTTATGTAATTATAATTATATTGTGATATTACTTGTGCCTACATAATTCTTGGGTTGTTAGTTGTAATAGTAGCCTTGTATGTCATATAAAAAGTTATTGATTGAAAGGAAAATCAATCTACAGTCCTTTGTACGATATACGACACTTGCCACGATTAACTCCCTTGGGTTGTGATAGACACTTGAGCAAACAACGGTCTTATGCGTCACATTGTGACTCTCGTTAGTATGCCAATGAAGAATGCCAAACAAAGGTGAGCCAATTCCCCGCATTGCAACATGCATAGCGAACTAAATAATGAATGCTCAAATAGATTAGTCCCCACCAACAAGCTAATGCTAGCTGACCATTTAAGGTAAGCCCGAGACTTAACTCCTTCCATTAAGCATTAGCTGACCCTTTGATGACCACCTCGGCCCGACTTTTGTCTTTAGTGGCTACAACCTATTGTAACTCATTAATGGGTATCTGACATCTATAGTACAGTCGGGACGCTAAATACCTCTACCCCTACCAGTTCATTGAATTATAGATTTAGTGGCTCGGTTAACCATAGTGTATTGTCTATAGTGAATCTTTGTCACTCACTGCAAAGCACTCTATTTGCTAGCAACTAGTATAAACAAACCCCCAACCTCTACATGTCTAGGTAAATCACATAAAGACGCCAAGCGCCAATATGTAAGACAATAAGATCTAGCCTTTTTGGATCCTTGTCTCCTCTCTCTTACTTTCACAATTCTTCCTCTCTTGTAAGAAAAGAGAAGTTGTAGGCACACATACACCACTGGGTGAGCATAGTCTACTAGGTCTCTAACGTTCGCCTTCCCTTTCTTTAGTCCTCCTTTTTTACTTGAGTGTGGGAGAGCTCCCATAGCCTCACCTATAGGGGCCTTTTTACATGTGTCGAAGAGCAAGAGACAAAGCCCAATCTAATCTGAACCTACATATATTCGTTGTTCTCCACTCGATCAACACTTCCCAATAAAAGAAACTAATTTAAGGATAGGGTCCTTAACTAGTTATGCATAAACCAAAATTTAATATTCATATAATTTTGTAATTTGAAATTGGAAGAAGAAACTTTTTTATATAATAAGAAATTAAATATTTAACCCTCTATATGATATTTTATTTTTTTATGTGAAAAAATTACTCATTAGAAGATAAAAATTTAGGAGTTAAGATCAAATAAAGAATGGAATTTTTTAGTGATTTATACAAAGAATGAATATTATGTAAGTGGTTTAAATGGTGGATGGCATCATAAAATGGTGTACATAGAGCATGATGATATATTCAAATAGATGATGAAAATTATAAACCAAAGAATTAACGTTAGCTATGTTTAACATACAACATTATCAAGATTCAATGACATTATACTTACATGAATATCCATTTGATAATTAAATCTTCTTTAAATTATTCCAATTTACGAATAAATTATTTTTCCAATTAATTCTTATTTTAAGATAAACAACGGCATAATTTTAGTATCCACTAAAATATCTAGTCCAATAAAGTTGCTTCTATTAGTTATGCTATCCTATGTAACCCTATGAGTTTGTATAAACAAAGGCAATGCCACATATATATATATATATATATATATATATACAAATTAAATAAATTAATAAAATTAAAAATAAAAAAATAACAAAAATGCTTTGAGGCTGTTGTTAGTCACCTAAGAGCTAGGTAGCTAATGATAGCCGCATGTAACTAATGAGTCATAACTCCCTTAATATGGTAAGCAGCTATCTACTCCGATATATAAATTAGCAAAGAGTTTATAGAAAGTAAGAAAGGACTTTAAAATTAAAGGTTTTAAGATCCCCTTACATATAGGGTTATTGGATATTTTTAGAAGAGTTTGGTAAGATATTCTTAGAAAATGGATATCTTCTATGAGATACACTTGCTTTATTCCAAAGATACCAAATTTTATGGAGAGGATCTTCAACTAGGGGAGTACCTATTGTGCACTTTCCTAATTCAACAAAGCGATTCTCATCTTTCTTTTGATTTCATGGGGTGAGCCTGGGTACCATAAGGTTAGTGGCCTAAGGTCCAAGATGCTAAAGTAAGTAGGAAACTAAGCTAATGATTTCTTGTGAGATCAATTGAGCTCATAAGAGCTCGGTTTAGGAAAGGATTTGATATTGCTTTGAGATTACCTATGCATTGAGGAAGTCTACTTGGATCTAAAGGCCCATATTCAAATTAGCCTAGCAACAATAGTTATTTCATCTTTTCTTTTAATAAAAACCTTTTTTAAGGCTACACTTAAATTTACAATTAGTTATAATAATTGAAATTACAATTAAGAGTGTCAGGCCAAATATTAACTTCCTTCGATGAGGATAGCTGAAATAGTCCTTTCTTTATCCTTAGTTGAACTAAGTGACAAGTGAGGAGGTCGTAGTAAGGGTGGGGGTCATGGTTCAAAGGTAGTTACGGGAGAAGGGTGTTTTCCATTGCACAAGCTCAGGTTAGGTTTAGTTTGAGTCGTGATAAAACTCCTTAATCTAGGTTAGAGTGTAATTTCTCTAACCTCACAATGGACCGGATAACATTGTATGATGTTTCATTTGATTGATTGCATTGCATTTCATCATAATTAATAACCTTACTTGTGATTATTTAGTACTCTTTGGACTCTGTCCTACCTAGACTCTTTTGTAAGTACTAAGTGAAGACTAGGATGTTCCAATTCTGCCACCCCTAGGTTAGTGTGTTATTGACCGGAAAAGTGAGGAATGAAGAACCAACTAATAAGGAATTCCTTGAGACGCCCACTAGTTTCCTAACTTATTATAAATAGACTGTAAAACCTATGGCTTTTTGGTAAACTTTTATTGTAAATTATAACTATGGATGTAAGACGTTTATGTAAGTACTATTATGTATGAGACAATGGGTTATATAAAATAGGTATTTTGTAAAACTATACCACAGGTTTGATTACTCACAAGTATTAGAACAGATGATGCAAGTTGGTTGAGTTGTATACGCACTATATAGACTATTTCTATGATAGTAGTTGTGAGGTCAGCTTCTATCTTAGGTTAGTTTACATAGCAGGACTGTTATAACTCCTCCTGTTCAGAATGTAACACCGAGTCATATGAAAAAGTAAATGAAAAATGGTCATGTCCACTCCCATCATGCCTGTGACTCGAGGAGTGATCTTTTTGTCACAAACATTCCACTTCATTATGCCCATGATTGAAGGTGTGATCATCCTTCTAAGGTGGAGTTACAACCGTGATAAATAGGTGGAAAATAGCTTCAACCTTGGTCACTCCCTTGATTACAGCCGTAATGGAAGGAGTGATGAGTGTTAGGTACTCAAATCTTCTTTTATCGTGCCTATGATTGCTCCAAATCTCCTTGTTCTTATGTTATTTCGTCTCCTCTTTACTTTGTCTTAAATAAATATCATCTCCTTGCTCTTGAATCATTTGAAATTGATATATTACATAATTATGTATCAAGAACTTGAGAAATAAACAAAAATATGATCAATTTATTAATAAATAAGCCTAACAAGTATAGAATAATTTATTCCTATCTGTGTACACTCTTAACAAATCCTCTAAAATTTAAATAGTATGCTCTAACTGACCATCAATCTAAGGATGAAAAGTGGTATTGAATCGAAGTTTTGTGTCCAATGTATTTTGTAGATCTTCCAAAAGTTACTAACAAATCGAGTATCCCTATTAAAAGTCATGTAACCTTATCACTTCTTAAATATACAACTTAGCGTACCTTCCCAATTGGTACTTTATATTAATGGGAATGCCATTGGCAACTTTTATTTTCATTTTTTTGTTGTATTTTTTTCATTTTTTTAGAGAGAGAAAGGTAAAGTTTATTTTCAAAAAATAATTTACAAATAAGGATGGTGTTTTTTTTTCTCAGTTTTATTTACAAGTCTATAGATTTTATTTACATTTTTCTAAATGAGATCGAATAGTGGTTAAATGGAAGACTATTTATAAAGACATCAATGATGAACTAAAGAGAGCTTTATTATTTTGGAAAACGAATATCAGAATACAAAAAAAAAAAAAAAAACAAAGGCAGAGAACCTAAACTTTATTCAGGAATTTTATTCTAAGTTCTTTACACCTAAATTGGAAAGACCTTAAGGCTCAGTTGTGAGCTTCAGAACACTCGAGTTTTTCTTTCAGATAGGTGATCTCATGTCTCAATACTTGTTCACGAAACCTAGAGGCGTCCAGTAGCCTATTACTTGGCTGATCATTCACTTGGTTGTTTGCCATCTTAAGTCTACATATTTTATGGATAAGGATTAGTCATCAATACAATGATAGAAAAACAAAAACGTGGAAAAATGCAGATGTTATGGTCATTTGGGTTAATATATTACTTCTTAAGTTGCGACCTTACTGTAAATTTCAAAAACTTGTTTGCAAAAACTCTTAAATGATCAATAGGGTTGCAATTTCTTAAGGGCAATGTATTAACTCAAGTTTGGAGAGAAGTACATGCAATTAAGGTAGGTTCTAAAAGGTCCTTAAACTCTATGACCTCACTTGTTTTTTGAAAACACTTTCATTAGTCACATGAGCTTAAGTAGGGTGGCATAATCAACCCCAAGCAATGGTTATACCACAGCACATAGAACCTACACAATGCCCCCCTTCCTAGGGTCCTAAGATGGCCTGGGTCTGACCGCATTTACCCTGCATTTTTTATGCAACAAATGAACCCCCAAGCCTTGGTATATGCTATTTACAAAAATAAATATGCTCATTAAAACAAATATATACATGAAGCCGAAAAACAAATCAATATACAAAGAAATAAATAAATAAACAAATAACTAAATAATATGGGTAATTTGAAAAGCGATTTTAATTTTGAAATGTTTTTAAGTGGTTAGCTCTCTTAACGGTCCTCAGTAGAGTCATCAAGCTGTTAAGCCTAGTTTTTCACCCTCCTGGTTCCTTTTATAAAATTAAGTCTTCTCTAAGCCGATCGGTACTAAATCCTATCCATTTAATATTGATCCTCTACTAAGGTTTAAAAAAAAAAAAAAAAACCATTTTTTCAATTTAAAAAGGGATTGGAGTCGCCATCTGACTAAAGTCGAGAAAAAGGGTTAAGTTATAACCAATTAAGTGGATTGGTTATAACTTAGCTACCGGTCTATCGATTAAAAAAAAATAATTTGTAAAACAGCTTTTTTTAAAAAAAAAAAAAACCAAAGATTTAGGTCTGGAGACTAATTTATTAAACCCTAAACGGGTACCACTTTTTAACTTTCCAAATTTAACTTCGCTTTTCAAATATACCCTTTTTAATTTGTAAAATAGCTAATTATAATACACACGACTAAATTGATCAATTTACATAAATATCTAAAATGAGAAAAATAAAACTTCCACATTCTAAGTCGCCCCGTACTTACATACGGGTGCCTACGTAACCATTATTCGGGATCAAATGTACGTAGTTTTTTTACAAAAAATATAGTAGGTTGATTTATTTTTAAATTTAGAAAAATTGCCGGGTTTACATTTTTATCCATTTGATTTTATTTGAGAAAGTTTCCTGAGGGTCCTAAATTGGTTTTATTTTTTGAAAACCTAAAGTGCCCTAATTTAGAAAGGATTCATTTTATTTTTATTTCTTTGAAAAAATGGTTTTCTAAGCGACAAAAAAAAATAACAATCTTTATTTTTTCTATTTACTTATTTATTTTTATTTTATCTATTAGACCAAGAAAAATTACAAATAAATAAACTACATTTTCTTTCTCTTTTTGTTCTTTCGTCTTCTCTTTTCTTTTTCTTTTTCTATTTCTATTTTTTTATTATTATTTTTTATTTTACAACAAACTATAAGAAATGAAATGAAATAAAATAAATAATAAAAAAAAGAAAAGAAAAACAAAAAAAAACAACAATTATTAAATTGGGAAATAGCCGGACCAAGCAGGGGGATTTAGACCAGGTCAGTAGCGCGGATCGAATCCTCAGGTCAAGTTTAGATCAGGTCGGAGTCGGGTTAGGTTAGAGCTCTACGAATCGGGTTCGACAGGTTATGTGTCACCAACTGTAGAAGAAACTGGAGGTAATTGGAGGTGCGTTTTTGGGCTGATTTTAAAGGGGAAATTCGGTTTTTTGTGGTTTGTATTGGGTTTAGGGGGCACAGGGACAATGCCACTACGTTTGGTGGCCGTCTGGTGGTGGTTGCGGTGGTGCGGTTGTAGATGGTAGCTCACTTGCGCGAGAGAGATAGTGGAGAGAGGCCAATAGATAGTGGTGCTTATTGCGGTTAGGTTCAGTGAGTGTGTGTGTACGCTGTGAGGTGGAGTGGCTAAGGGTCTTTCGATAGTGAGTGTGGGTCTAGTCATGCGATAGTGGTGTGGTCATGTGAGTTTCGAGAGTGAGAGAGCATAGCAGAGGGTATATGGGTTACGTAGCCTGAGAGAGGGGTGTTATGTGCTTATGTAGGAAAGAGAATGCGTTGCCGAGAGAGAAGGAGCTTGTGTGGTGGGGGGTTAGAGAGCGAGTGGGAGCGAGAGAGAGAGGTGTTTAGTGGAGAGAGAGAAATAGCTGAGAGACAGTGCAGAAGGGGAGAGAGGTGGCCAAGAGTGAGAGAGTCCAAAGGTGAGAGTGAGAGGTAGAGAGAAGGAAACAGTAGGGGGAGAGAGGTTCGGATCTAATGAGAAAGAAAGAGAGAGTAGGCCTAAAGAGAGAGAGATGCTAAGAGAGAGTGCGGTCTGTGCATTATTTCTTTTTTTCAAAATGAATTCTCCCAATGTACGTGTTTTTTCTTTTTCCACCTCTACTGTTTCTTTTTTCTTTTTTTTTTTTTTGGTGCTGTGTTTTCTTTTTTAAAGAGAGAAAGAGAGGGAAATAATAAGGAAAGGGGAGGAAAAAATGGGGGGAAAGAATGTGTGTTGTTCAAGCGAATCACAATACGCCACGTGTCATAATTAGACATGTGGCTTAGTGATGTTTTGACATGTAGCAATATGTGGATTTAAGAAAGAAAAAGATTAAAAAAAAAAAACATCCTCATACCTCCAGTGAGCTTCAAACCCCTATCCTTTAGCTTAGTTCATGCACTTAGTCCAAGTGTTTTACTGTTAGGCCGTTGGCCTATACTTTATCCATATGTGCAATTAAATTGTACATATGAACTAGGTCAGCCTGGGCTAGATTTAAATCTAAGTCTAGGTTTAACAGTCTAACTTCTAAACCTAAATTAAAATTAAAAATCGACTCTAACAAAATGTTATTTTCTAAAATCTTATTATTATTATATATATATATATTCAATTTTTATGTACTTTTCCCATTTTTTGTATTTTTTCTAAATTTCTTATTTTTTGTACTTTTTTCTATTTTCCTATTTTTTTGTATTTTTTTGGAATTCCTATTTTTTTACTATCTTCTTTTATTTTAGAAGTTTCTTATTTTTTATTTTTTGGGGTTTTCTTTAATTTTCTAGTTTTTTTGAACTTTTTCTAATTTAAGATGCTATAACCTAATTTGAAAAATAAAAGGAGGGGGTAGAATTAGGTATCTATAATTAGTCTTAACATTAATTATCTTAGCTAGCTCGTCAATGGAAATTCTACTCATGTCATGTTTTTGCCAGCTTTCTTGCATGTCATTATGGCCATTGACATCACTCTCAACGACTAACCCAATAGGGTCGGAGGTGATATCAATAATTTCATCACCTATTTACGCGAAGTATCCATAGCCTTTATTAGAAGCATTAGATTTGAGAAAAAGAAAAGTATGTAAAAGAAGGAGTGAGTGAAGAGAACAAAGACTAATTCTCATTTAGAAGAAGCTTCTTTTGAGTACAATTATTTGTAGGACAAAAGGTAATTTATTACAAAACTCTATAAAATATTGGACCGTGATTCATCCTTTACCTTAAAGAAGACTTATAGCTATTCATAGGGATGAAGAACCAATTATTCAAGTGCTAGAGGTTGTTGGATGGGCTGACTACTTTATTTCTGTTGGAGGTGTCCCCTTTGGCAGGCTCTGAATTCTAGAATCAGCCTCGATGAAAGTTTTTGAAAATGGTGGGAAAGTCATCGGGGTGTGATACAACCTGTCACATTTTCTACCTCTAGCTTGCATTCTTTACAACTCTTCCATTGGTGTTGGGATGTAGCCTAACCCATAGGTTCCAAATTGGCCTTCTTTGAATTTTGGCCTCTCATTTTTCTTGCAATCAGTGATCATGCATACCTCTTCAAACATTTAGAGCCCAAAGTTCTCTTGCTCTTTAATGCCAATATAGGATATAGCCATTTTTTTATAAATTTCATAATCCTGGTCACCCAGAATTGTGATAACCAAGCCATTAGAGATAAACTTAACTTTTTGGTGAAGACTTAATGGTATGGCCCCGCTAAATGTATCCAAGGCCTTCCCAATAACAGATTGAGGGTCTTTGGAATGTCTAAAACTTAGAATGGGATGTTGAACATCTATAGGTTGATATCAATTAGTAAGTTGATCTTCCCTATTATTTCTCTCCTAAACCCATCAAAAGCTTTTACTGTTGTCGAACTTAGCTTAATAGTGGTTGTATCAATGCCTAATAGATCCAGGGTAGTTAGAGAGTAGACATTTAGGGATGACCCATTGTCAATGAGGACTTTTGTTGTAATGATGTTATTTATTCTTACTATTATGAATAGAGGCTTTGTGTACCGATTACCTTCTTCGCCTAGTTCTTCGAGGGAGAAAGAAATTTGATTTATAGTGAGGATGGAATTGGTGACAGATCCAATCCTTTCAGTTAGTATTTCACAAGGGACTTTGACTTCTCTTAAAGTTCTGAACAAAGCTTCTCGATGTGGATCTGATGCCATTAATAGACTCATGAAGGATATTTATGCTGGAGTCTTAGCAAATTGATCTATTATTTTATACTTGTTAGACTTGATCATCTTAGTGAAGGCAGACAATCCTTCTTCATACTCAGTTTGTTCATTATTTAGCCTTTCCATCATGGCCTTCCTTTTTAGGTCTTCTTTTGGATCATAAATTCTACCAAAGTGGGTAATCCCCCCTATAAGTGAGCTTGACTGCCCCTAATTTATTACTTAGTAGTTGAGAGGGTAGGTTTTGTAATTTTCGAGGGTCACAGGTACATGGAAGGTATACTGTTTAATTTGTAGACTTTGCTTCTCTTCTTGTCTATAAAATCTATAAACCCTAGGTTTTCGATTGGAATTGATCATGTTGATAGTGGGCTTTAAGTTGTCAAATATCATATTGATGATGGACCTATGGTTTGGCAGGGGCTTGTTGTTGATGTTTGAAGTAGGAGCCTCCACAAAATCCAGTTGCATTTTGCCTTCATCAATTAAGTCGTGAATTTTGTTTTTTAACCTCCAGCACGAGTCAGTTGAATGACCTACTTGCCCTAGATGATACTAACATCTTGCATTGGGATAAAAAAATCTCAGCTTACACCTTTCACTAGGAACCTCAAAATGGAGCAGATTATCTCTTCTTAGTTTTTTAAGCACCTGATTAAGTGGAATGGGTATTTTAGTAAATTGCCTTAGGGCCCTACTAACCTGTGATTGGCTTTTGTACTGTTGTTGAGCTAGTGGAGGATTTTCCTTGAAAGAAACCTCGGTATTAGGCTTAGGATTCAAATTGACCATGCTAATAGTAGCTTCTCTTGGCTTACTAGTGGTGGGTTTAGCATAGGGTAGTCTTCTATCCGATGCCTCTTATAGCTTATTGGAGGAGATGGCACTTTCTATCTAATACCTTGCTGCTACTACTTTTGCAAAGCTAGGAAGGCTTGTTTGATTAGGTAAGTAAAATAAGGCCTCTCAAGAGTGTTGATAAAAGTTGCGGTTAGCTCTTTCTCAATCATGGGGGTGGATACCCTTGCAGCTAGGGACCTCCACCTTTAGGCGTACTCTTTGAACAATTCATTGTGCCTCTTCCTTAGGGCAACTAAATCCATCAAAGTTGGCACCACTTCAATGTTAAATCTATACTACTCATATAATGCTCTAGCCAGTCTTTCCCATGTGTTCACTTGATTTAGATCTAATTAGGCATACTAAATCAAAATAGGGCCAGTTAGGCTATCCTGAAATGTCTAGACCATAAGCCGATCATATGTACATACAACCATGTATACAACTTAAGGCATCTAATCCCACTATATTTTTCGAAGTTAGGTACTTTGAACTTTTCTAAGAAGCTTCCATAGTCATATGCAAAGAAGTTTATTATACCAGCTTACTCGAATCCATCATACCCCTCAAGTATTTTTATTTTTTCAATAATTTGCTGAGTTAGTCACTTCTCAAGCTCTTTCAGTTTGTCTTAATTAGCTTTAAGCTTTGGATTGATCGGAAATGAGTAAGTATTTGGCTCGAAAGTTACGTTAACCTTTGGAAAGACCCCTTCCGTTTCAAAGGATTTGAAGGCCTGATTGACTTTAGGGTAGGCTCCTTTTACTTCGAGGGTCGGGGTTTTAACATTCTTTCCATATCTAGCTTTAGAACTTTCCTTGTTTGATGGAGCCATAGACTTGAGCAAGGAAATGCTATTAGGGAGAAAGCTTAATCAGTCTACGATCTTCCCTATTGTTCTCTCTAAAGATTAGAACCGTAGCTCAATGGGATCAATAACCTCGGGGTTGACATTGCTGTTGTTGGTGTTAGTGTTGTCATTCCCTTGGTTGGCTATTTTGGTTTGACAATGGGTTTTGATAGGGCTTCTTTGGAAGGTTTAGCATTTGGGAACTATCTTGGTGACTTAGATTTAGGATTACTTCTCAATAAGTCAGCGCATAAATATTTTTAAAAGAGACAAAAATGAGAAACTAAGAAATGTATGGCATATAGATGCAAAGAGACAGAATTGACTAATAACCAACAAGATGGTAATTTTATTATTTTTATGGCTTTTGAAGTTCCCTTTTACATCATTTGAAAAAGAAAATACATCTAAGTAGATTATTTTTATCTCTAAATGTTCTTCTAGCATTTGACAGGCATGCTCCTTTTCTACTTATTGGACCTTACTAGTGCTCCCTTCCTTTTTCCTAAGTTGGGCTCCTCCATTTCTTCAAATTCTTTGAGCCTCTTTCGGGTCATCCTCAATTGATGTTCTAAGGCCCTGGAACATTGTTTTGATTCCTGAAGGAGATCCTCTCACATTTCTCGCTCTTCATAGATTATTTCTACTCGAGCTTATACTTAGTCCATACAAGGCTTCACTTTAGGATTTAGTTCAATGGCTGGGGGTTGGATGACCTTTGGTGATCGATATTAGATCTCCCTTGCCTTATGGAGTTGATCATACAAATATTCTTTGGCAACTTAATGCTTGCCCGCTTCTCTTAACCATTCTCCTAAATCAATGTTTGGGCTAATAGTATTTATTTCGCATAATTGTTTAATTACCTTGAGTTTGGACATCTTCTGTAACAATGGAATTTGGAGGTCCTCATAATCTAAGGTCATGATATCCAACGAAGGCTTATAGACTATATCTTCAATATCTCCGAATTGTCCGATTATGTTGTTAGGATAATAGCTTATGCATAATTTCATCTCGATTAAGGGTATTACTTGATAATTTTTGCAAACTATGATTACTCTTTTGAAGTTACTCCATCTTGTTTCCATTAGATATTAGCGACATGGAAATTTCTCAACACTTCTATGCAATAGTATGTGGATTTTCCTTTTGGGAGATGAACCTTATCGACAAATGAGTCAATTGGATCGATGTTGTGAGTAAACTCTCCTCGGATTAGGTCAAGCTCATAACATTTCATGTGGCTCACGAACCATATTGTCAATAATGCCAAGTTGGTATTTAGTGCGACATCATTCTTTTCTTTCAAAATACTAAGGCTTTTAATCTACTCTACGAGGAGGGCCAACATGATTTTCCTTCAAGAAAATGACTAACTAACTCAGCGACTTTGAAATATATGAGGAACTTTCCATTAGGGAATAGGAAGGTCTCGAATGCAACCAAGATAAAGGCTTTTATTTTGTTCTATTTCTAAGCTTTGAGATTGCTTCGTTGGTTGGATTTAGATTCAATGGTGAACTAGGCTTTTAAGTCCTCTAGTTTGATGTAGTTGCCTTTACAACTTCCGAGGGCTTTATTTACTTCCATTTTTCTAATACCTAAAAGTTTTGATAAGGTATTCACAGGGTCTATTTCCAAATTTAGGGTAAATATATTTTCCAAAGAAGGGGCTTAAAGTAATTGGGTGTATTTTTCATGTATTAGGCTAATCAAGTGAGGCCTAACTCAAAAAGCCACTTCTTTGGGTTCTCAAAAGTTGGTTAGAACTCTGTAGATACTTAATTTTTACCTCCACCCATTTTATTTTTTAGAATAGGTTATAGGGTCTTGAATTAGAAAAAATACAAAAAAAAATATTGAAAATTAAAGAAAACCCCCAAAATAAGAGATTTAGGAAAAAATACAAAAAAAAAATAGAAAATCCAAAAATATGAAGTTTAGGAAAATACCGAAAAATAGGAAGAAGTACAAAAAAAAAAAGAAATTTAGAAAAAATATAAAAAAATAGAAAAATTTAGAAAAATATTTGAGAAATTTGAAATGTCACAAAAAAAAGAAAAAATAGGAGATTTAGAAAATAATAAAAAAAATTTAGGTAGTTTAAATAGTATAAATTTTTAATTTAAATAAACTTAAATAAAAAACCATTAAACTTGAGTTTAAATTTGAATCTAGCCTAGAATTACTTAATTTGCACATATAGGCAAGGTACAAACCAAAAACTTAAAGGATAAGTTTATTAACATGGCATTAGGTTTTGGTTTGAGGTCAAAGGTTCGATACTCGAGACTCACTAGTGACCACATGTCGGACCATTACTGGCCATAACATGTGTGATTGGTCTAAACAACATAATTGTTTTCTTTTTTTTTTTTCCCTTCTCCTCTTTCCTTTTTTTTTTCCTCCACTTTCTCGTTTAAAAAAATAAAAGAGAAAACATAGAAAAGGGGATTAGATTTTCGAACAATCGAGGGGGAATTCCATTTTTTCAATTCATACACACACACATGCGTAGGGGGGGCACTTTGGAACCACACAGATCCCTCACTCTCTCTTTCTCCACTCCCACTCTCTCGCATAGTACATGTACAGCACCGCTGTACACTCTCTCGTGACCGTGCAGTGAATGCCCAAACACCAACCCACTCAAATCCAAAACTGAACCCTACACCTACAAACTTTCCAAGATCTACAGCAGTACGATCAACGACTAACTCCTGAAGGTACGCACACTGTCCTTGACCCAGATTCACTGACCAAGCCTAACGACGGCCCTTATGGTGGCAAGCACAACAACCCACAGATGAACATACAACCAGTCACAACAGCACCATCCGCACATGCACACTACATGTAGCAAACCCATGCCCTCACTTTTGAACCAGCGACCACCACGACCCACTGTCCTCCATCAAACGCTGACCCACGCAACCCCTTCACACACGACTGCAACCATACTACTAAGCACCCTCACCAACTCAAATCGTGCACCGCAACCTTGACGAAACCTAATACTAAAACATAATTTAACGTCCTGATTAGATCCACACAGCCACACGACCCAAAAACATGCTGGATCACCTACGCACGAACACTACCCATAACCGCTGCCGGCTGTTCTTCACTAGCCACCGCCGATGGCCGAGTTAGGCCATGGCACCACTCTTAGACCCCTTAAGTCCAATAAATCACCCATGAATCCACCCTCACCTCCATCAAATTTGGCTTAAAGCCACCTGAAGCAATCTCCGTCGCAGCTATTTTTTCTCCAGCCATTACATGTGCAGTGCACATGAGTTGGGTTAGGCAACCCGACCCGACCGGCCGGCCCGACCCAAAATCCGGGTTCACATAGCGAACTGACCCGCACCCAAAGCTTGGTCCAACCTTGCCCTTTTTTCTAGTTTTCAGTTCTTTTTTTTTTTAATTATTATTATTTTATTAACATAGTTATTTATTTATTTATTCATTTTAATATGTAATTGTAAATAGAAATAAAAAAATCCAGAAGAAAAAGGAAAAGGAAAAGAGAAAAACAAAAAAAAGGGGAAAAACAAAAACAAAAATAAAAGAAGAAAAAAAGTGGTTTATTTATTTATATAATAAATAAAATATAATAAATAATAAATAAATAAGATAGTATAATAAAAATAAATATGTTAGTAAATAAAGTTATTTTGTCACTTAAAAAATCGATTTTTAAAAAATAAATAAAAATAAATGGACATTTTTCAAAAAATGAAGGCTACTTTAGACTTTCCATAAATACACTTTAATTTAGGACCCTTAGAAAATCTTATTTAACTAAATCAAAATTGGGTAAAAAAAAAAATCGACATGTTTTCAAAATTAAAATTAACTCAACCCGCTATATTTTTGGTAAACAAACTACGGAAGTTTAATCTTGAATAGCAGGTACGTATATCAGTATGAGGAGATTTAAAATATGAAAAGTTTTATTTTTTCCATTTTTGTAGATATTCATGTAAATTAATTAATTTAGTCACATGTATCATAATTAGCTATTTTAGAAATTAAAAAGGATATATTTGAAAAGCGAAGTTAAATTTAGGAAGTTAAAAAGTGATACCCGTTTAGGGTCTAATAAATTAGCCCTCAGATCTAGATATTTGGTTTTCAAATAGCTGTTTTATAAATTGGTTTTTAAATTGATAGACTGGTAGCTAAATTATAATTAATCCACTCAATTGGTTATAACTTAACTTTTTTTTTCTGATTTCGATTGAATGGGGACTCCAATACCTTTTCAAATTGAAAAAAAAAAAAATTTTAAACCCTAATCGAAGATTGATATTAAACGGATAGGGTTTAGTATTAATTAGTTTAGAGAAGGCCTAATTTTTATAAAAATTAATTGGGAGGGGTGAAAAACTAAGCTCAATGAGCCCTAATTAAATTAATCTCTATCTTTACATTAGAAAGTGATAAGATAGGCTTGATCTTATTAAAGATGATCTCTTGTTCCTTTGGATTGAAGTGTTGTAACCATTGGTCTAGAATGGGTTTGGGGTAGATAGGCTTACTTACAAATTTTTCCTTGAAGTAGATGGAGTTGGACAATGAACAGGCCATTTCTGAATTATAAAAGAGAAAATATGTTTACAAGATCGTCTAACAATGACAAAAATTATTTACAGCAATTCTAGACTTACAATACATAAAAATTACAAGGGAAATCAAGGAAACTAGAAGCCATTTTGTATTTTTATTTCCATCTTGCTTGATTATTCATCTATTTTAAATGTCGTGAATGGATAAAGGATGGGTTCTAAAGATTCTTAAGCTTATACGACCTCACTTGTTAAAAAATACTTTCTTTGGTCATATCAAGCTTAAGTGGGGATGACTTAATCAACCCTAAGTGGTAGTTACACCATAGCACCTAGAGCCTACACAATGACTCTCCATTCTAAGGTCTTAAGACAGCCTGGGTTCGATCGTATCTATCATGCATTCATGGTACATAAAATAAATTACCCCTAAATTAAATAAATAAAACTAAACCTACAAAGAAAATGTTAGTACAATTATGATATAAACAAGGAATGAATAAGTAAATTGTATTTGAGGTGATTTTAGTGATCAATTTTAACCTTAGAAAATATAATGGCTAACCCTCTTGATGATCCCTAGTAGAGTTGCTACGTTATCGAACATGGCTTTTCACCCTCTCAATTTCTTTTAATAAATAAGATTAGATTTTCTTTAAACCGATTAATATTGAACCCTTACCTGTTCAATACTAATCATTGACTAAAGTTTAAAGAAAACTATTATATATATATATATATATATATATACACACTCTAAAAACGTCTTGGAGTCGCCACCCAATTGAAGTCAGAAAAAAAAGTTAAGTTATAACCAATTAGGTGAATTAATTATAACTTTGCCATTGATCTTTTGATAAAAACTAATTTTTGTAAAACGGTTTTAAAACAAAAGATCTGAACCTAAGGGTTATGATTATCATTAACTTTCGAAATTTAATCTTAATCTTAAAAATCATCTTTTAATTTCCAAAACTTGATTATTTACTTAAATGGGATAATTCGAACAACCTAAACTAAAAAGGAAAAATCAAGTTTTTTATTTTTATCGTCACTATGTAGGTGTTTACGTACCCACTATTCAGGATCAGATATACATAGTTTTTGTTGTAGAACTTTAGTGGTTTATTTTTTAATTTGAAAACGGTTGAGTTTATGTTTTACTCAATTAATTTAAAGAAATTTCTAAAAAAGAAGGTTCAAAATTATATTTATTGATTTATTTAAAAAGAAAATTCTAAAAATAGTCCTAATTCGTAAAAGGGTTCGTTTATTTATATATTTTTATTTTTTGAAAACTTTGATTTTTCTAAGTGCTAAAAAAACAATTTTTTATTCATCTCCTTATTTACCTATTTTTATTGTTATATTTATATTTATATTATTTATTTATTTTTAAACTAAATAAACGACTTTTCTTTTTTCTCTCTTTTTTATTACTATTACATTTACATTTACGATAAATATATATATATATATATATAAACAACTACTAAATAATTAATAAATAAAATAAAATAAAAAGATTTTGGACGAGTTAGGCACACAGGTTGGACCTGAAGCGGGTTTCGGGTCGGTTGGGTCGAATTCGACTTAGGTCTTCAAATTTGGGTCAGGTTGGTTCTTCTTTAAGTTCAACAGTAGCCATAAGGCACAGATCGAAACAATTCGGACACCAAAACAAATGGGAGAGGTGTTTTTTATGTGTTTTGGATAAAGGATAGGGGGGTTAGGCTTGATGCCGTGTTTAATGGATGTAGGTTGTTGGGAGTATAGTGGAGTGTAATGTGAGGTTTTGAGATGTGGGGAGTTCGGCTGTGGTGGTCCTTTTGGTAAAAGGGGGTTGGAAGTGGTGGTTCGAAAGGGGAGCAATGCGGTGGTTAAGGTTTTGGGGGTACTAGTTTGGCATTGTAGCTAGGGAGTACAGTTATAATAAAGGGTGATTAGGTTCTAAAGCTTGAATAGTAGAGGTCTCGACTGTAGTGGTGAGCTCGGCTAAAAGCAATGAGAGGGAGAGACCTAAAGAGAGAGACGGTATAGTAGAGAGAGAAAATGATCCAATTGAAAGTATGTGTGTTTTGAGCGATCTTGGAGCTTGTGCGAGGTTGTGTGTGTCCTGAACAAGGATGGGAGTGTCTAACTTATAATGAATTTAGGTAAGACCACGTCAGCCAACCCCGACCAGCCACTGGGTGCCATGTGTCGCCTTGTGACATATAGTAGCTAATGTGGCATGTTATGTGGCGCCATGTTAGCACCGATGAATCCGATATTGCCACATATCAGGACATTTGGTGCAATGAGATCTTGACACATGGTAGTTCTTAATGTGATGAAGAAATGAAAAAAAATTGGTATACTTCCACCAAGATTTGAACCCCTAACCTTATACTCATACTTAATACTAAGTCTAAATACTTATCCATTGGGCCGTTGGCTTATGCCTTGTCCATATATACAATTAAATTACATACATGGATTAAGTTAGCCTAGTCTAGATTTAAATTTAAACCTAAGTTCAGTAGCCTAACTTCTAAACCTACTCTAAAACTAAAAAATTTACCCCAATAAAACGTTATTTTCTAAAACCTTCTACTTTTATTTTTTCAATTTTTCAATTTTTTGTAATTTTTTCAATTTTTTAACTTTTTTTCAAATTTTATTTTCTAAATTTCTTTTTTCTTTTGTTTTTATGCTTCTTTCTAGATTTCCAATTTTGGATAATTTTCCAAATTTCTTACTTTTTTATGCTTTTTCTTATTTTTTTTATTTTCTAAAATTCTTATTTTCTTTAAATTTTTTTATTTTTTGGTTTTTCTTTAATTTCTTATTTTTTGTATTTTTCCTAATTTAGGACTCCTTAAGAAAATAAAATAAAATAAAATAGGGCAAAAATTGGGTATTTATACACATGAAATAGATGTGTATACAATGAATACAAACAATACATCCATAGGAGTCCGAAACTATAGAAGGTGTAGATTTACATCATCTACACATCGATTTTCTCCCGTACTTACCTGTATAAGGCACCTCACCTTACTGTCATGAGGCTGCTTGAGGGAACCATCCCTTCATAAGACATTCAACTATTATCTTAATATGGAAAGAAACATCATTCCAAACAGGTAGACCCTAACTAAGGCCATCCATAGTTAACGAATGGTATCCAAGGCCCTATGGGCTCAACATTTGTAAGTCTAATCTATGGCCCACAAGCTCAACTATGCAAGTCCTATCATTATCAATCAATTGAAGATCATCTACTGGCTTTGCCTCAATAATAAAAATATCGTTAACGGACGCTACAAGTTCTCGTAGAAGTTTTACAAGAATCTATTTAAGATTGGAAAAATGTTTCCAAAAATACTTTTCTCAAAAATTAGTAAAACTAGCACTCTCCATATGTGTACTAGCTGAGTCATAGATATGCGATAAATATAATCAGTTATTTTTATCAAATAATTATATTTACCGATTTAAGGAGGCGATCATACGGATCATAGCACTTAGGGCAAAATAGTCATTTAGACACATAAGTAATAACAACTAGCAAAGCATTAAGCAAGTATCATGTATAAGTAGATAATAGATCATTAAAACTCCCTTCCTTGGATTAATGTTCACTTTATAGGCCTCTCGAATTTCCAAAACTTGACAATTGGGTACTAGAAAGATAATAAGATTTATAAATATTTAGAAAAGTTAGGATTTTCAGTTAATTAACTATTTATTGTAGGTTGCCTAATTTCCCTCTAAAACCAATTTTTGCATGAACATGGTTTAACTTATTTATTTGGATAAATGGGAAATATTATTTTTCCATATTAGTAATAATATATAGCTTAGTAAATATTATATGAGTTTGAATTACATCACTATTTGTAAATTTTGTATTGTTATATTGTTATATTATGATTTAATTATAATATTTGTGAGATATGGAATAAAATAGAAGTGACAAGGAGATATGGTCTAGGTTAGACACAGGAATTCTTAGAATCAAGTAGAAGTCTTGAAATTATATTATTAACTTAATAATTATATCATTAAAACTCTAACCCAACCATAATGTGTTATTGTTAGAAGAACATATCACATACGTATGTGTTCATATATACTTACTTTAGTGTATGATCCTATATTAGTATTATCACCATCACAATTGTGATTCTTATCATCATTATTTTTTATTATTATTATTACCTTTATATTTTGTAATTATTATTGTTGTTTCACATTACTATATTATTATCATTACATTTTATAGATTTGATTATTTATACATATATAAGCAAAGCTTCCTAAAAAATGTTTGGATATATATATATATATATATATATATATATATATAGAGAGAGAGAGAGAGAGAGAGAGAATATTTATGAAAAGCTACAATTTCCTAGATAATTTTACATCATACGATTATGTCTTATATTACACCTTCTGATGTGTATTTTATTTGTTTCTCTTCATAGGCAATATATGTGTATATTTATAAATAAATGCATCTTATATGTTTCTTTATTTAATTTAAGGGTTTATTCTATTTATTAGTTTATAAGGCCAATTAACTCAGTTATCTTACTTATCTTTCTCAGTTTTTTTAAATCTTTAGTCTTATATAACTTTTCTCATTATAACTCCAATTTTTTATGATGTTATAATCAATTTTTATCGTTATTGGATGCACATTCATGTAACAAGGTCCGTTATAGACATTGGAACGTACATTTTCTATTATGGGCCTAAGGTGTTGTGAATTTCTTTATTTTAGGCCCAAATGTTTTTAATTATAATTTTAGGCTTTTCTTAATGATTTTATTTATTAGCTTTACTTTAAATTTTGTAATGGGCCTAAACAATTTCTAAATTTTTATATTTTCCAAACATTTTTATTTTTTGGTCCAAATTATCATAATTTCTTTAGTTTAGAACTTTGAGCTCGAAATATTAATTATCCTAATTCTTATTATAATTATAATTCCTAATTAATTATTTTTTTTTTCCAGAATTTGTGGTTTGAAATCAGGGAATTTTAGAAAGGTTGACATGGTAATTTCCTATTGGTTCATGATGTAATTTTCTTATTTTATCTATTTTTTGTATTCTTACTAATTTATAATATTAGTACATACATATATAATATCATAAAATAATTAAATGATATAAAATAGAAGAAAATCACTCTTGTTTCTTCCATGGAGCTCACATCCAATATATACACATACATACATATATATATATTTGTTTTACTTATTAACTTACTTTTTAGGAATATAAAGTACTAATATACATATATTTTTATTTTTCAGTATAAACTTATATATATTTATACTATTTCATAATATATTTATAGTTGAATATTGAAGTATGTATAGTTAGTAATACATATATTTACATGTACTATACATGTAAGGGATATAAATAAGTATAACATATATATACATATAGATAAATATATTTAAGTGTATACATATATAAATACATAATTAAAAAGAGGAAAAATTGTACACCTAAATCATCATTCCTACTATATAAAATATGTATTTTTATTTCACTTGTTACATAAAACCAAATACATATAAATATCATTCCTACTACAATAGGTACTAAAAGTACATTTAACTACCACTAATATGTTCCTAATAAATAAAATTCTTCAAAGTACACATAAAAAAAATACACAAAATTTACATTACAAGGAAAGACACAATATAACATAAAGTAGTATTGGATCGCTCTTGTCTTGGAATTTTTGGAAAAATATCCTCATTCCTTCTTGAAGTTGGTAGAAAAGTGGTGATAAAGAAGGGATGAAAAGGGAAAAAGAAAAAGTGAAAAGTACTTTTTTTTTTTTATGGTTAAGAAAATATGTGTGTATGGTTAAGACTAGATTCGTTGGTGAAAAGGCAAAAAGAAAAAAGTACTTAAGCTTGCTTTTATCCTAACCTATTTGATCACATGGGATAATGTCAAATTACTTTATCTTATCCTAAATTTGACTTTTGACATGGATAAAGTTGTGCCAATCCATTGTAGCCAAAAGTTTGGATAGAAAAGAACAAAGAAAAGAAAAGAAGAAAGAAAAAAATAATTTCAATATCTTGCTTCATTGACTTTCCTTGAAAAGCTTTTCCATTTTTAAAATAAAATATTCTAAGTATAGGTAGATGAGTAATTTAAAAATAGAATTAGGATCAAGTATGATATAATTATAGTAAAGATATATGGTACAAAATTGATGTGTACTTCATATTACATAAAGTATATAGTAAAAATACATCAATATAATAACTAACATATATATATATATGTATATATATGTACATACATGTAACGCTACAATGCACATAGGGTAATATTTGTAATATTATTAATTTATTATTCTTTATATTTATTAGTATTTAGAAATTATCTCTATCCGTTCGTTAGCAATTTTATATGATCACATGTGTTTATTGATAATTTTACCAAATTAGGGCATTATCACCATTAAGATAAATTTGTATATTTTATAAGCTTAAGGTTTTGGTTTTGGGGTTTTTATCAAGTTCGAGTTTCATTTATTGTATTCACATGTACATAGGATTTAAGCTTTTTGTATGTAATTAGGGTTCTGAATAATATATTATTATTTTCATATTCGTTTTAGGTTTTAAATTTAAAATTTAATCGGTTTTAATTTTACACTGTTTTGTTGACTTAAATAAATATTTGCAACACTCATGGTCAACCCTATACTCAAAAGGTTAAATTTACAAGGTTCACAACTGCCTTCCCACATCATGACCTACTATATGTATATCAACACCAGCTAGCCTACATGACTATAGTATGCATGTCCTCACTAGATTCACCCTTAATATCTGTCTCTTGTTCCTCCTCCTCGTGTTCTTCCTCTTTAGGTTCTTTATCTTGAGGATCTTTGTCTTTTGGATTCCCCTCAACATTAGCCTCATTTTTGTAATGATTACTTTTCATATCTAACAGGCTTACCTCTTATGCTTCTGTTGGTTGTGGGTTTTCTTTTGGCAATTTAGGCAACATAAGTTCAGTGTCTAGTTCATTAGGTGCTAATGGTATCTTTATACCTGCTCTAATTGGTTTAGGGAAACATGAAAACCAATCAATGATCCTTAGAGGATAACGCCTAGGAATATATGGTACACCAGTAAGAAAATGGTGATATTAGCAAGATAGGGTCTCCCTTCTTCTAATCTAGCTAGAAAATATCTCACTAGCATCATCAAAGCTATGATTCCTTCCCTATCCAACTATATTTGCTCAAAAGTTGTTGAGGCCCCAAGTTCATCTCCATTAATGCACATGCATCTTGCCTAGTATAACTCATTCCATCAATAAACTTCTCAATGATCATCTACGATTCTAAACATATCCCAGTCAACCATTTCTAGCAATCGCTGCATCTTAACCTTATAGTCAATAGGAGACTCCTCTCTATTCCCTTTAAACTGTATCCAACTAATTATCAACTTACCTTTACGATCCCGTAATTAGACTGAGGATCAATTAACATACAATACACTAAATATTGCAGTTACTTCTACTTTAGTATGGACAATATAATTTTCTATTACCCAATTAATATTACCCACTCTCATTGTGTTACCATGACATATAATTCTTTTAATTATGACACTTCAAAACGAGTTCACTAGATACACACTTTAATACTAACAAAGAACCATTAAGCCCCGAAGTGACGGAGTCGCAACAGTCTTACTTTGTAAATCAACCTAAGATAGTAACTGGCCTCTTAGTCGCTGTCGTAGATATGATTTACATAAAGCGTCTATGATTATCTAGTTTGAAGCAAATAGTTTCTACAAGATTAATGATAAAATTACATACAATACTTTAAGTAATATATATATATATATATTGCCTTATGATCCTAGGAGATATTTACATAACCTAATTGTCTAAAACAAGTAAAATAATACACTATCATACTCTCTTATCAATGAGTCATAAGCAAAACTCTCAAAGTCTCTATTGATAAGCTAGTTTGATCCTCACTCCCCCATAGTTCTTCAAAAGGATACTAACTTCTAAATAGTTTTATTGTGACATTTGGATTGTCACCTGCAAGAAAATCTATAAGGGTATAAGCAACCAACAACTTAGAAAGAAGGGATGGAGACCTAAGATTGTATAATAAAAATAAGTAAGATTTTTAAATGCAGTACAACATGCAAATACTATCACACAACGTTGTCTAATCCATTGTGAAATTAGAGAAATCTCACTCGCTCTAATCTAGGTTTAGAGAGCTTTAATGCGTATGCAATAACTCACGACCAAATTCAGGTTTGTGCAATGGAGGCATCACTCTCCTTATGATTATCCTTCGAAACATTGCCCTCATCCTTATCATGACCTCCTCTCCTATTACTTAGTTTGACTAAGAATGAAAAAGAGACTATTATGCTACGACATTATCCCTTTTGAAAGTATTGGTATTTGGTCGAAAGATCCTAATTGTCTCTTAAAGGGTTGCAATGCATGTCCAATTAAGGGGTTTAATCAAATATAGCTAAGTCTAGTTTAGAGTGATCAAACAATTTCACTCTACACAATTCACAACAAATCACCAAAGCAAGGTATTAGTGTATAGCCCAATAATCAAAGACACTTAAGCATGTATACAAGCATCTATTTACAAGCACAAACAAATACACTCCTAAGCCTTTGAGTACGGTAATATAGTACTCCAAAATACAATAATGTAATGATCTCAACTTATCTAAAGTCTTCAATTTACTTACTTAAGCTTGATATCGGATCAAATTGTCGCCGCTTACTCTTATAATATAAGTACCCTTTTAGTATTTGTACCTTTATTACACATAAGCTTTAAAGCGTAAATTTTTTTACCTAATTATCCAAGTTTTATATTACTTATCATCGATCTAATTCTAAACCAGTTTTTGACTCGATTTCTGAATCAGTTCCTAAATTAAGTTCTAATTCAGCATTTAGTTATAGTTTTTATTTGTAAACCCTAGGAGTTCCTACTAATCTAATATGTAAAATTCATATAACTATTTTCAAGTATTCTAAGTCTCTTATTTATCTCTTAATCAATATTCTAGTTTGTACTATACACTCTATTCCTAATCTAACTCCCGAATTTGGTTCTAATGTGAGAATAACCTACATTTTTCACATATTTTCTTTAACTTACATTCCTAATCAATTTTATATTATTTTTATAATATTATTATATTATTAATTTAACCTAATATATTCCTCTCATTTAATTTTCCAACTTCACATACTATCCATTATTAAATAATTACACATAGTACACATATCCAACATCCCCAATCCTACAAATACCATCGCCTCATCATCAACTAACATTGTAAGATGTCTACCTATACATTAAATAAGAATTTTCACTAAATTAACATTAAATTATAAAATTAACTTTTATTAATGATTTTAAGCCCAAAAAATTAAGTAAAAATTTGGAAAATTAAGTTTAAGAAAAACTCTCCATAGAAATTCAATATATATCTTAGGTAGTATATACAAAAATTTTGATCTCAAAATCACATCATCAAGGCTATTTAAAATAAAAGTGAAAATTAGATCGAGTTTAGTGATTTCTTAGGGACAATATATCCCGATACCTAATTTTAAAAAATTGATATTTTTCTCTAATTCTATATACAAAAATATCTTGAAAAACCAATTTTCATAATTTTGCATAATAATTTGATATTTAATAAATTAAACAAAAATCGGGTGGAGAATTAAACTCATTGAAACCATTAACTTACAACCACCTCTGGCCACTTTAGGGTTGTCAGACAACCTGGCATAAGGTCCAATGTATGGTGGTGGTCTTGGTTTTTTTTTTTCAAGGTGGTCATCAGGTATGGGTTCTCCTTTAAAGCTTTAATTACATTACAATTTGTCTAATTTTTGTAAAATTGCTTTCTCTCTTCTTCTCACCTCTCCCTAATTTTTTTTTTTAGCTCTCAACTATCCAAAATGAGTTTTGGTGGGGGTTTACTAAATTTATAGAGTGGTTTAGGGTTTTTCTTGCAATTGTTTTGTTGGTAAGTGTCCCTTCTCTTTTTCTTTTTCACTTTCTAAATGGATTAACCCTATTTGTTGAATTCCATCTTGATTTCCCAGCTTGCTACAGCCTTATTGCAGAATTTTCTACATTTTCCACAATTTTTCTTTATTTTATATTAATTTTCCTTAATTAATTTAGGATTTTTTTAACATAGTTTAAGTATTTCAAATAATTTCAAATATTTTTACATATACGTAAATACATATATAGGACAATAAATAATCATAAATATTATTTATGTTATTTTATAATTTTTAGTGTGCATATAATTTGTCATGCCTCAAAAAGGTAGAGTCGTAATAATCTCGCTATATGAACCATCATAAGATAGAAATTATCCTTACAGCTATTATCTTAGACCGAGTTCACACTAAACATACTCGAATCTACCCCTTTAAAGTATCCAATTCAATACCTGTTTGATATAAACCTGTGCAGTAATCATTTGAAATAATTTGTTAAAAATAAATTTGTAATTTGACCTTATAAAAGAGTAGTAGTAAATCCCATAAGTACTTATCGTTTATATACAAACTAGAATATTAAAAACTATCAAGCTCCTTGAGGAGTCCTGTGTAGTTTTCCTAAAAGATAAGAAAGTTAATACTAAGGGCAATAACTAGTCATTTCCTATTGCATCTCACTCCCCATCCCAGTTCATTAGTATTCTAGTTTTTGGATAGATGTTAGTAATTCACCTGGAATCTGTAAAACAAACTATAAGGGAATGAGCAATAACTTGCTTAGTAAGTGGGGTGGAGACAGAAGTATACATCCAGCACATCAAACAGGATTCTCAACCAAGTGGTTTAGATGTAATGCATGTATAAGCAAATTCCATTGTACGACGTTATTTGGTTCATCGTGAGATCAAAGAAATTGCACCTGCTCTAATCCGGGTTGAGCAGATTGACATCACATACTCATGAATTGAAACTAAACTAAGGCTTGTACAATGGACAACACCCTCCTCTCGTAACTACCTTCGAACCACGACCCCCAACCTTATCACGACCTTCTCTCCTATCACTTAGTTCGGCTAAAGGTAGGGAAAGGACCATTCCAGTTATCCTCATTGAAAGAAGTCCATTTTTGGCTTGAGAATTCTAGTCGTTACCCCTAGTGGATAACGATGCATAACAAATTATATGTTGAGCTGAGTTTAAGTTAGTTTATTTTTAGGGTGACTAATTAAGTTCACACAATTTAAGCATATTAATATTCATAGATTAATGATAACATGGTGCTCAACTTCCATCATAGCGAATCAAAACCTAACCATAAGTGTTGCATATGCACAAACAGTTAACTACAATTACAAGCCAATATATACTAAGGTCTTCGAATATTATGAAATAATACTCCAAAATGCTGTGAAACATTGATCCCACTTACCTGGTTTCCTAACTGATTATCTCTAGAAGTCTTCGATAGGTTTCATAATCCTAAGTAAGATAAAGTAGAAACTAAGAATAAATAAGATGTTAAAATATTTCTTTAGGTGATTATCTATTTTCTACCTTATGGTTGTTAAGTTAATTAACTAGCCTTATAGTTAATATAAAGCATTATTAAATATATTTGTCACTCTATTACGTATATATGTAGGCAAAATAGGTATAATTTTAGTATATTACTTATCGTATAACCTTTGTTATAAATATACTTGCAATTGCATTATAGTTTTTTAGAAATTATAAAGTTACGCCATAAACTCTTAAAACACATTGATATGTAATATAGTTTCTCTTTTTTTTTCTTCTCTTTTCTTTTTTTTTTTAATTTTAAAAAGACCACTTTGTCCATTTGTAAGTTTCAACCTTGAAGAAAACAACAATATATTTATATAATATGCCCATAAGATTCTTTTGAATATAAATTCAATATTATACCTTTCTAGATTGATAAAATGTGTGCATATATATATATATATATATATATAAACTTTAATTTGTATAAGTTATATTCTATTATATATACATCAATCACCATCCTTAAAGAGCAATATAATATATTTATTGTTCAATTTAATGCATAAAAAAGTGATTGCAATCATAAATGGACTCCTCATGACAAATTGAACTATTTTGTGATGAATTGCATACAAGATTAAATAACATCGTAAAAATTACTACTTTTAAAAGATAGAGTGAATAATACTTACCTTAAATCTTTTGGGAATTAACGGACTTGTTCCGATACCTTACTTCTAATTCCTTTTATCAATAGGTTGTAGCCTTCTTACCCATCCAGCAAAGTTTAACCTTTCGAAAAGCTATTATGAAGTTTCAATGTAAGGACTATTGTCAAGTAAGAGGAGCTTACAATTTGCAGGGGAAGCATGTATAGTTCAATAGGAATTTTCGAGATATGCATAGGTTTGTTGTATATTTAGTATTTGTTCTAACACTTGAGGAATTATTCATTCTCCAATTTCCTCTACGTAGATATTTTTGAGGCAGAAGATCCAATCCCGTATAGCCAAACCAGCCCTTAGGTGTTGTTTTCTGATTCCATCGTGATTGGACTAGGCCCCACGTGTCCTTCTGTCTATGATAACATGGTTGATTTGTTCAACTATTAAGCATTTTAATGTTCCATTCCATACGTGACAAGTTCGTAAATAATTCTTAGGCGACCTATGTGTCAACATCCTGGTCTTACATTTATAGTATTTATTCTCTAAGCTAAAGATCAATGAAACCTCCAATAGATTCTTCAGGCTTACTTCAACTTTTAAAATCATTTAATCCGTTTTTATTATTTCCCATTTGTTTATTAATATTATCAAGACAAGTTTTAGTAATTGTTGATAGGCGACATTTTAGGTATTCCTTAGCTCATAACCCTTTATCTTCGTTTTTTATTTTCTTTTTTTTATTAATAAATTTCTATGCTCTTAAATATAATTTCCTATCTTAATATTAGCTGTTTGTCCTTTTATTAACATGACATTAGCTTATTCACCATTTCTATCGCTCCATATGTTGCTATGATTTACTCCTCCTAAAACCATTGCTTTTGAAAACATTTAATATTATTTGTTGGTTATATAGTTAATATAGGTATACATTATATATATTTTTAAACTTTTAGGTTAATTTATAGATATATTTATTATATATATCGGGTATATTCATAAAAATACATATATATTCATATAGTATATTATATTATATTATTTCCTTTTATAGTTTAATTAACTTATCTCTAGAGTCTCATCATATTTCAAGGTCAATTTTAAGGGTTCCAACAAGTTTTACATTATATTGAATAACTATATTTCTAAAGCTAAAATTAGATTTTTAAGATGTTATTTTTAAAATTTAACTTTATTGAGTCACTTCAACTAACTTTTCTAACCTAATCATAAGGTTTGGATTTAATCGAAGAAATTTTTTCAAAAGCCTTAAATTTAAGTATGATTACCCTAAATACGACTTTAAGAGCTCACATGACATAAATCTTGACTTTTTTGTTTATATTCTTGATATTTTATTATGTTTTTTACTTTTAAGTTTACGAAAATTCTTTAATTAAGATTATCATGTTCTTCATAAGTTTCTAGCCTAATTAAGTTACTTTTCCGAATGTGCTAAATCAACTATTAACTCTATTCGTATAAGGATAGAGCTTTGTCTTAATACTCAAATGTTTAGGTCCTAATTGCTAAACTTCATGGGTATTGCATAATTTATTTCTATCGATTCGTTAATTATCGAAGCTTATTTTATCCATTTCCAATAAATAACTTGTAATGTACGTATAATTTTAATATTATAATATTTAATTATTTATTTTCCTAAATCTAAACCCACCGAATCACTTTTACTAATATTCTTAACTTTGTTGTAAAATTTTGGCTCAATCGAACAATTTATTTAATCGCCCTAAATTTTACGTATTGAAACTCGAACACCTGATTGTGAGGCTTACGTCCTGTAATTGCTTTTTCAGTTCTACTAACTCAATTAATGCTATTCGGTAGGGCAATTTTGAAATGGATTTAGTTTCTAACACTAGATCAATTGTGAACTCTACCTCCCCATCATGTGAAATACTAAGTAGATCATCTGGAAACACATCAAAATGCTCCTACACTATCAGCATTTATTCTAACTTTATTTTAGCTTTATTCGATTCTTCCTCTAAGGTGACTAAAATAGGCCTTTCCTACAACTCACATATAGGTTATTGAGTCGACATCTAAACTTATACTTAGTAATTGTAATGTTCCTCTCCTAGGGTTTCAAAGAAAACCACACTATTATGATAGTCAACTGTAGCATGATGCTTCGACTATCGATCCATCCCTAAAATAACATCAAAATCCAACAATTCCAATAGTAACAAATCACACAATAAAACTCTTCCCCTAATCTTTATCTTCACATCTCGACAAACCCAGTTTAAAACTGTTCTACCCCCAAGGGCGAATTAATAATTAAAGAAGATTCTAAAACAAAAATATGCAAACCATACACATGCACAAAAGATTCAACCACATACGAGTGTGATACACCAATATCAAAAAGAGCGTAAACATTATGGGATAAGATAAAAAGTGTACCTACCATGGTGTTTATGTCATAGGCGATGTCTTAGTGCTGCAAAGAAAAAACTCGATTAAGGGATCTTAGGTATATACCTGCCTATTGAGGACATATTGCTTAAGGAACTATCGAAGCTCTCACAATTGGTGCCCCTTAATGATGTAGACTGAAGCTAAGGATAGATAAAGTTAGTTGTAAGGATGAGTCTAAGCTTGTTGAAAGCTTGAAGATGGTGATGGTGATGGAAGTCATGTGAAAGAACAAAAAAGGGAAGATAAAAAAACCCACGAATAGCTCCAAAGGATATGATATACTAGTGGATCTTTCGAAGACTTATGACACAACTCGATATAACGCACAAGATGGTCCAGTGAGATTATTTGCTACTTAGCCTTGCTTAAGGGTTAGGATATGAAAAGAGTAAACAAGCTTAACGAGAATAATGTTCAAAAAAGGAAGAATATTTAGTATATTGATGATATCAAATATGATGAAGTTATATGTAAAAAGGGTATTTATACTTACAAAACTAGAGCAATCTACCTAAAATGGAAAAGACAAAAAAGGGTAGTGTTTAAAAGGAGTAATATATAAGCAATGATTAAGGGTTTATTAGAAAATACAATAAAAGTGAGTATTTTGTTTGAAGGATTTTGTCACATGGTTGCTCGGATACATGGCTCACTATAAGTGGATGACTTTTTAGTAGAAAAGACAATTCTGCACAATTAGTTTGATTTCTACTAAGCTAGGGTACTGAACAAGGGTACTAAGTATAGGTGCTGATCTAAGGTGGACTCATTCGAGAAGGAATGGTGAAGGATATATGCTGCAGCTCTCAGCTTCTTAGCATTAATGTTATCGAGTTAGGGGTTGGCTTGATCATAGTTGAGTAGACGCATGTGAGGGGTTGAGCTATTAACAAAGCTTTCATCCAGTTAGCATATGACTTCCAAGAGATGAGGAGTTATTGGGCTTGATACAAGGAGTTAGTTGGTAGCAAGGACTAGCTCGGCTTCTATAGGAGTCAGTTGGAACAAAAGGATTCATCTTGTTAGTCCTTCAAGGTCTCGAGTTTGGGTGCATGTAAAAGGTTTAGTAGTTAGATTCCTATCATTCCTTTTGGGTTGATTTGGATTTAGGATCAAATCTGATTAGTCTTTGCTCAATTCTTCCTTAAGGTGATAAGGGCTAAGGTTAGCAATGTTGAAGGTATTAAAAACCCTATAATCTTTAGGTAGTTCTAATCTTTAGGTAGTTCCAATCTATAGGCATTGTCATTAATCTTTTGGAGGATTTTGAAAGGGCCTTCAACTTAGGCGAACAGCTTGTTCTTTCTCTTGCTTGGGAATCTCTCCTAGCTTAAGTGTAGCCATACTAGTTCTCTAAGCTGAAACTGTGCTAAATTCTTTCCCTTGACTTTTCCTTGCATTTTTTGGGCGACTTAGTCAATTTGTCGAGTAACTTTCTCGTAGATGTATTATAGGGACTACGCTCGAGCTCTCGTGTTAGGATCCTCTTGCTCGGATATGGGTACAAGGCTATGATGGAGGGGCAGCTCGGGATTAAAGCCATATACGACTTCAAAGGGGTCTATTTGGTGGTGTTATGTCTTGTACGGTTGTAACCAAACTCTACTACGGGCAAACAGATATCTCAATCGGTTAAGTTCTTTCCTATTGCAGCTCAAAATAGTAATCTCAAACTATGATTGACAACTTCTATTTGGCCATCTGTTCAGGGATGATGGGAAGTGCCATATAATAGTTTAGTCCCCATTCGACATCATAGAGTTCTCCAGAAGTGACCTAAGAACTTCAGATCTCTGTCCGAGTTTATACTCCTTGGCATATCACTTTCTTTTTTTTTTTATTTTAGTTTTCAATATTAATTTTATTTCCTAAACAAATTAAATTTCGTTTTTTCTTTTTGTGTTATTTTTGATAAAAAATTTGCTGATTACATAAGGAAAGGGGAGGAACTAGATGTCAGAGTAGAAAACATTGATGTTTGTTTTATCTCTCTCTTTTTCACCGTAAAGTAGAAGGTGGGTATAAAAATCAAAAGTCTCTTGAATCTCCCGAACATCATTTTCTGTTTCCCTCCACTTCAATGCTTAATCCTTTTCCGACTAATGCTTAATTTTCAAACGGCCAAACCACACAAACCTATCCTCTCTGCAAGCGAACCACTCTTCTCTATGGAATTTCTTTTTTCAACCTCTAGCCACCCAACTCATCTCAACCGAAAACATTCCACATACAAGTTTTTGAAAAATCATTCGATTAACTTTTAGGCCAATAATCAAACTGTAATTTGTTATTTTTTCCTTTTATATTTAAGCTATACGACAACTTAATGTTAGGTTTTCATAAAAAGTTAATGTTTGAATTTCTCTACAAATTTTGTTGTATAGGATCTTACATTGATTTAATTTTACATCCCTCGCCTAAATTTATATGGCTTAGTTTGTGGGTCGGCATCATCAATAAGCTGGTAAATCCTACCGAGGGTTTATATGATTTTGAATAACCATGGAAGCTTCTGTAGCGACAGATCGATGCATGTTTGTTGTGTTGATCTAACCTTTGTAATGGTTTTTTGTATGATATTATAGTCAAATGGATCAAGGCTTTCACTTAAATTGAGAACAATTGAGATGTTAATATCTTGATAAAATGTCTCATTAACTTTAATGGGTTTGTTCAAGCTAAAGATGTTAAATACTAAAGCCTATCTCCATTTTTTTGGCTGATAAGAATCTAATGGTTGTTTTTGCAAAAGTTATAAAACTTTTCCATGGTTTTCTCATAATTACTTTCCATGCACTTTTTGCTATCTATTATCATCGCCAAGGATTGTGCTTCTAAATTATGTGTATTGCTTGTTTTTGAGTTCTTACCTTCTCGGTGTTTTTGTTTGACTATTTATGTGCTTATAGGAAGAAGAGGAATAGAGTATCTGTGCTGAATTGTCACGTGTGGAGCTATAGTGGGCATCTTTTCGTGAAATTCCAGGCACTGGCATTCAGTCACTCTTTATTAACGTAGAAAGAATTGGAGCAGCGCATCTGGGAAAATGTTAGAAGAAAAAGGAATGGTGGCTGTCTAGGAAACAAAATTCATGCTGTAAAGATTTTATTTTATTATTGTTATTATTATTTTTTTGGGGTCTTCTTTACATCTTGAAAATGAAGGTTGACAAAAGAGATTTTTTTTTTTTGTTCGATTTCATCCACCTTGAAATCCAGGTTGACTAGAGAGATTTTTCTTTTTACTTGAAGTCAAGTTCAATCAAGAGCATAGCATAGGCTTAAAGTAAGGAATACTTGGTTTTGAAAAAAGAATCAACACTTCCTTGTTATTTACCTTTCCTACATGCATGCAAGTATATAATGGTCTGCGAGCTTTTGCTGCAACAATTGCTTCCAGTATGTTATAAATATAGGTGGAGAGGCTGTAGGCAAAGCTTAATTTTACACATTTTTTTCATCGTGATGTTACAGAGTCTACGTTATGTTTAAGTGGATCGGGACATGTTTGGTTGGACGATGTTGGTACTTTTAGGACCACAATGATTACGATGCTTGATTAGCTGAAGGTGGTGTTTCGAAAATTGTTTAAAGTGTGTGTCACGATGAAGTATGTTGGATCTTGTTGATTAGTTAATCAAATAACCATTACTACATCTTCTTGTTACTCTTTACCATATAAAAGAATAAGCTGTGTAACTAACAAAGCAAGTTTCGCACATCTGTGCGAGCCCATCCGGAAAAAGAATAAGCATGCTTGTTGGTGGTGAAATAAAAGCAACCATATGGATTGATAAATGCTGCATTATTGCTTATTACTTTTTTCTTATGAGCTATTATAGCCTGCATCCTTGAGTTGTAAGGGTGTGGATGTGTAGTTGCAATCTTTGATTATTTGTCTGACCATGTTTAGCATCTAGTTTTTTTTTTATCCTCAAACGTCGCTTGTTTTTCACAAAAATTTGATTTGATTTGTCTTCAAGAATGCGAATGTTGATGAAGATGCCTAAATTTAAGGCAGTACATTATGAAATTTATGGTTGCATTTTTCTGCAGCCGCTTATAGTATTGGTTTAGACTTTGAAACCACTACAATAGGACAAATTGAACATATTCTTCATATCTTGATTCTTTATGGATTTGATAAGAAAGTGATCAACATTCATGGAATTTTATAAAGTAAAATATTTCACCTCCTTCAGTCCTTTCGAGTGGCAACAAGCATGCATGTGTATTCTCTACATATGATGTAGAGCCAAGTAAAAGGTTTGGTATCCAGAACTGAAAGAGGTGTTAGTATAATACTCTCAAAGGGTATTTGTGTTGCTATGGAATAACAGTTGCTAAATCTAGGCCATTCAGTCTTACTACGGTCCTCTAAATGACCCGCTTGGATACTTCTTCCCACAATTGATATCCTTGTACTGCAATTCGAATTGCGAACCGTACTATATATATATATATATATATATATTTTCTTTTTGTAAATGGTTCGGTTCATGTTATAATTTAATTATATATAAACAGTTTGTATTTCGGTTAAAAAAAAGCTAAATTGAGTCAATTGGTTTAAAAAATATATTCATGCAATTATTTTATATTTTTTATTTTTTTCCTCATCAATTTTTATGAATTTCATCCAATTTTTTATATCTTATTCTTTTTTATCTTATTTTTACTTTAGTTATTTGGATTAAGTTGAGTGAGTTCCATATTTAATTTCACATCAATAAATTTTATTCTCTTTTTTAAATATTTTTTTATATGTTTTTAATCAAAGGTCTAATCTTTACGTTCTTTGTCAGTCTCTCAACTCTTTTGTAGTTTTTGGTGTGTATTTTTTGTTTACTTCGTACCGCTTCTGAAGAGGTAACCTACTTCTTTCTCCTCATTATTTATTAAAACAAAGTCTATTATTCTTATCCAATTAAGTTGAGTTTATTAAGATTTTATATAACTTTTATTAAATATCGTTATACATGATAAATATATAAAAAATTCAATATAAACAATTCAAACTATGAATCGAACTAGATTGAATTGATTTTAATTAGGTTAAAAAAATTTATAATTTAAATCGTACGGTTAGATTCAATTAAAAAAAATAAAAACCCAATTGTCATAATACATTCAGTTCAAAAGGGGGGACAAACGACCAAACGCTACCTAGTCAAGTCTATATGAACGATTGTTTATATTATTTGTTGTTACATTTATGTGCTCGTCATGTCCAACGAATGTGGAGTGAATGCGACAATGTACCGATATTTCTATATTTTCTTAGACTTAATTTTCTCTAAGCTGTTATGTGATAGTTGAAGCCTATACACCGTTTTTCATGGTCATATAGCCTGCATTACCTTTAATTGGATTGGGACTATCTTCCATTGAATTAATACAAAATTACCTTTTATTTGTTTCATGATCAAATTACCTGTAGGCCATTATACCTGCAATTAAGTAATAACCAGGCAGAAGCCATTGTGTATGGCTGTAATTGTGCAGTTGGATGACTGATGATAATCGTGAAATGAGCCACAAACTGATGATTCTCTGCCCGTGGATACTGTCTCGTCAAATCAAGGAAATCGCGGAAGAAAGATTGAGAAGTTGGTTTGTCAAAGTTATCATTTGCAGTGTTCTAGCCAACTAAGTAGGCTTGCTATTATTTAGTTCCTTCTGATCTAATTGTAAAATTATTTAGCTCCTACTCATCTTATCATAAACTTTTGTAGATTTAAATGCACTGCCCTTCATTTGACAATTGAATTTAGGCTTTTCAATTAACGAATGCAAATTTTTCAATTCTATTTGGTTAAAAACTTCTAAGGTTGAATCCATTTCTCTATTATTGTTGTTAAAATTTTAACTCCAAACAATTATAACGGTTTCACTGCCTATTTATGCGCATCTATATAGGAATTAAAATTTTATGGTAAATTCTTTTGGCGGTTCAAACTACCAGTAAATTCATTATATTTGAATTTTTTTTCTATTATATACTGGCAATTTAATATACTACTCAAATCCACTTCGACAAAATATTGGTTTACTCCGACGGATGCCAAAAACACCTTTACATCGTAAAGAATGGTGACGAGGTGGTTGTGAGAACCTCCTCTATGGATCGTAGTGGTGGTTATAACCGTCGGTGCAATAAAGGAAGACCATCGCGAGAGACCTAAATACTTCTGGCAAACTAATTTCTAAAACATTATGGATGTTTTATCAACCTGAGCAAAGATTTTTTTTTTTTTTCCTTTTATGGTCCTAAACAAAAGATTAATATGAAAGCACTATGTACATGTTCTGGAGACCTTATAAGTGATTCTTCCACTTAATTAAAAATAAATAAGAGTTTTTATATATGGGCTAACATATTATTCCGACAAAACAAACCGAACATATAAGGCATCTATAAGTATTTCGTTTCGTTTGATTACTGGATGATAAATCAGCAAGTGGCAAAATATTATTTCATTTCCAACAAATTCGGTGGCGATTCGTATCAATGAAGTCGGCCTGTCTACTAATTTCCAGAAGGTAATTCTATATTAAGATAAGCCCAAAATAAATATCATATTGACAATATCCACATAGATAAGGAAACAATAACTAAAAGGAACACAACACTCTAAAAATTTGCATATTGGAGTGTTGACAAGCCTAGGTGCCTACCTTGACCTTGCAAACCCATCAACGTATATAATATGAACAATCACTCAGAAACAACTCGAAACTCACTCTTCATCTAAGAATGGATCCTGGGTAACCTAGGAGCGCTACCTCTAAGGGCGCCTACAAAGAGGGAGCTCATCTCCCTTTTTTTTTTTTTAATTTTTTTTCTAAAGACCTTTGCTAAAAGGCTTGCCAAACTCTAAGTCAAAGAACTTCCCTTACCATCTATCTACTTTCTCTCTCCTTATTAAATGTTGAATGACTACCTATTGCACGACCTACTATTTAGTTGTTAAACTAAAGCAGCTACGCACAGCCAATGGGATAGGCCCATCTCCCAAGTGCTTACCAACTGACATAAGGGAAGTTGTCCCATTGAGTATTGGTGGTACTGCCCCTTTGGATTCTATGTTGACTAATCACCTTCCACCACATGTTCACCAAGCTAGCATCTCAATCCTATAAATAAGGGTAAGATCCTTAGGTAAAGGGATCGATTTTCTTCACCACTCTTCTAGGAACTCATTATTATTACTTTCTCACCATTCTATTCTCTTTGCTAACTTAAATGCCGGTGGGTCCTCATTAGCCATGGCAAAGGGGGCTTTTTGTAGGTTTATTATTGCTAGTGACTACTATGTCACTTGGAGTTCACCTAAGAGACGTATTGTGATATATATCATCACTATTTGGAGCTTATCGTGCTTTGGAACTCATAAATATGGTCAAAAGCAAGAATACAAAACCTTTTATGTCACTCCTTGATGGTGGTGACCAATGAAATGTAGATCCACCATTATCCCTGACGAACACATAATTATCAGACATAAACCAAGTGAAAGCCATGTTACAACAACTCATGGAAACTAAGAATAAAGTCCTATAAGAAAATGCCAATTTAAAAAGATAGCTTACTCAACCAAAAATTGAAAGAAAAAACCAATCTTCACGATGGAATTAACCTCAAAGATACAACAACTAGCTCTCTGAGCAGACACACTAAGCGCCTTATGCACTCACTTACTCTGCCCTAAAACCTTACATGCCCATGTGATGGTGTCTAAGGCTAGCAATGTCTACCACTGGACCGGTGTGACCAATAGAATACCAATCATGGTAAGGCACATCACTAAGGTACCTACTTAGGTATGAGCAAAATCATAAGAAACCCCTCTCCTGAGTGCTCACCTTGACATCTCGACGACATGAGTGTTTGTAAGCTTGACGAATACATCCGATGTGCTTTTAACATACGTAACAAAAAATTCCTTGAATCCTTTACCAAACAATCCTGCGTAGCTATAAGTAGGAGATCCTTTACTATGGGCATCCTTAACAAAACACTACCTTAGGGTCTGTACCTCCCCCACTTAAACAATTATGATCGGACAGGCAACCTAGATAACAATTTACTACATTTGTGCACAATAATGAGTCTCTACAACTTCTCAAATGCAATAATGTATAAGGCATTCTTGAGCACACTAACTAAAGTCGCATTCTTCTAGTTTAACCAACTTCTTAGAAGTTGTATTCACTCCTTTCATAACCTGGCAAACCAATACCAACGGCACTTCCTAAGTAATAAAGTACCGTGTATGTATTCATATACCTGTACAATGTCTTATAGCGTCCTAATGGAACACTACGAGCTACCTCAAGCGCTTCAACCGTGCCAAATTACTCATCTCCAAAGTGGAATCCAACATAATACTTCAAGTTACTACATTCTATTTGGACCCGAGTAGCAAGCTCCTTGAAGCAATAGCCTTACGCCACCTAAACACTTTTGAGGAGTTTATGATCATCATCGAGCAATACATAGAATAGGAGGACACCATCTAAGCACACCTAAAAAGCAACCTATACTACAATACATCATCGAAAGATTGCCTCAGCCTCCATAAGAACTATCCTTCCACCAAGGAACATTGAGAATGATAAAAACAGAAATTCACTGATTTCCCCAACTATAGCTATAAACACATCCCCTAAGTGACATTTATTACAACGTGTACGAGCGCCTACCTCACAGTTATGTACCAATGATTAGAGAAACACTCAAGGCCTATATTAGCTTTGTAATTAGAAATTTAGAGTCGATATGTAAAGTTTAGGACAATAAGGTAAGTTGTTAGATTGTGCCCAAAGTTTGCGATGAAACTAGAAATATTAGTAAATGAGATTTTATGTGTTTAAATTTAAGAAAATAAGTAATAAAATAATTAAATATTATATAATAAATTATAAATATATTACCTGTTATTTATTGAAAATACGTAAAACGAGTTCTTATAACTAACGAATTAATAGAGATAAATTATATACACACTAAAAATCATAAAATAACATAAATAATATTTAGAAGTATTTATTTGTACCATATATGTATTTACATATAGGTAAAATACTTGAAATTATTTAAAATACCTAAAATGTGCTAAAATAATACTAAATAATTAACAAAAATTCATAAAAAATAAAGAAAAGTTTGGAATTACGACATGGCATGCTGGGATTAAGAAGAACAAAATTAGTCAATCAAATTGAAACAATTAGAAAGTAAAAGAAGAAGAGATAAGGGACATGTAGTGAGTAAAAATTAAAAACAAAAAACCTAAATCAACCTTATAAATTTAGAAACTCATCTCCATCCCTCATTTTAATCAATTAGGGAGTTAAAAAAATTAGAGAGAAAGCAAAGAAAGAGAAGTAAGAATATTTACAAAAAATTACAAAAAAAGTATGCAATTAGTGCTTGTTAGAAGAAACCTAACCCAATGACAACTTGGAATAAATTGGCTACCACCACCACACCCTAAGGCTATCGACAACCTTGGAGCCACCACTAATAGTTGGAAGTTAATCGAATAGTAAGTCTAATTTTCTACCCAATTTTGTTTAATTTATTAAAAATATCAAATTAATGTAGAAAACTATAAAATTTAATATTATGAGGTATTTATGCAAGTAGATTTGGTGAAAAAAATATCATTTTGATGAATTTAGATCTCCAAATATATAGTACTTAAGAAATCTTAAAACTCGAGCTTATTTTCAATTTAGATTTAGGTAGCGTCAATAGTATAGTTTTAAGCCCAAAATTTTTGTGTAGACTATTTAGAGTATTTAAAATAGTGCTATGAAGAGACCTTTTTAAAAATTAATTTTTGAAAAATTTTAGTGAATTTTTAGGTCTTAAAATTATACATAAAGTATGATTTTTGAGCTTAATTTAGTCATTAAATGATAATTTGGTATAAATACTAGTTTAGTGTACAATTAGGTATCTTGAAATGTTAATTTATGATGTAGGATCGTATTTGTAGAGTTTAGGGTGCAAATTGTGTGTATTATGCATATTAGGTAATAATAATAAATTAGTAATGGGTAAAAGTGTACAATTAAGCTAATTTTATGATTTAGGGATTAATTAGGTATAAATTCTGATTTAAAAAGTAATTAGACATTTTGATAAATTATTTGGTAATGAAAGATTATATTCGTAGTGTTAGAAATGTTACAATATGTGTTTTAAGTGTGAATTATGTAATAGTGTATAATATGTGTATATAGAAAATTAATGAGTAGAAAATATTAGGTTAAAATTGATATTATGATAATAATAAATCTAATATGAAATATAAATTTAAGTAAATATATGAAAAATGTAGGTTATTTTCACATCGAGAGTAAATTCTATAGTTAAATTAGGAATAGGATGTATCGTACGGACCAGAATATTAGTTAGGGGATAAATATAAAATTTAGGATACTCAAGTGTAATGTAATTTATTTCACACAATGATTCGAAACGAGTTCTTAAGGTTTTACGTATAAAATCATAATAAAAAACTGAATTAGAACCTAAATAAAAAAACGAATTTAGAAATTGAATCAGAAACTAGCATAGAATAGATCGGTAATAAGTAATATATATAACTTGGATAATTGAGTAAAATTATAATTTAAACCCTATATGTCATAAGAGCATAAATACTAAAAGAGTATTTATATTATAGGACAAGCAAAGATGAGTTAACCTGCAATAAGTTGAGTAAGTAAATCAAGGATTTCAGGTAAGTTGGGTTAAATACATCGCTGTATTTTGGAGTACCATATTATAATACTTAGAGGCTTAGGATTATGTTGTTTGTGATTATAGGTAATGTTTGTATGAATGCTTGTGTGGCTCTAGTTATCGAACTATGTTCTGATGTCGTGTTATGATAGTTTGTTATAAATTGAGTTGTATGAGTTTATTTGATCACCTTAAACCGAACTTAACTATAATTGACCTAAATACCCTAATTAAACATGCATTTTAATCCTTTAGGAGACAATTAGGATTCTCTAACCAAATATTGACACATTTGAAAGGGATAGTACTTGATAGCATAATAGTCCCAAAAGAGGTCGCAACAAGGATGGGGGCAATGGTTTAAAGGATATTCATGAAGGGAGTGATGCCTCCATTATACAAACCTAAGTTTAGTTATAAGTTGTTGCATAAACGTTGAAACTCCTTAACTTGGATTAAAGATGGTGAAATTTCTCTAATTTCACAACAACTGGACCATTTTATGTGATGGAATTTGCATGTTACATTATATTTAATTAATTGCTTAAATACCTTATTTGTGTTTGATATGCTTTCTTAAGTCTCCATCTTGAATTACTAAGCTTTTTGGTTGCTTAAATCCTTATAGATTTTCTTGAAGGTATTAATTAAGATGTTACGCTATAATTATCCTGAAGTTAGTTTATTTTCGAAGTTCCTTAGGAGAGTGAGGATCAAGCTGGTTGATCAATTGAGTCTTAGAGTTTTTATTATTAACTCTTAGGTTCATGTGATGATCATGTAACATTTTCCTATCACACTACTATGATATGTAAATATTTCTTATAATTACAAGATAATATAGATATATCTATGTAAATATAATTTAAAGTTTTTAGTTCTACATATAAATTTTATCAGTAATCTTGAATAAGCCATTTACTTCAAAGTGAGGAATCGTTGACACCTATGTAAATAGTATCTATGATAATGACTGTGAGGCTAGTTTCTATCATGGGTTAGTTTAATGATTGTGTATTAAAGTATAGTTTTAGTGAACTCGGTTGGTAGCATCATAATTTAAAAGAAGTAGACATCATAAGAATACAGTAAGAGTGGGTAATATTAAGTGGGCGGTAAAAAATTGTTTTGAGCATACTAAAGTAGAAGTATAATTTTTAGTGTATTAAATGCTAACTGATCTTAAGTTCAATGACAATTCTTAGTTGATAGTTAGATGGGTATGTTTTAGTTTGAATGGAAAAGAGTGCCCCATTGATTATAGGGTTAAGATGCAATGACTATTATTAGAAATGGCCGATTGGAATATATTCAAGACTATTGATGAGATCATTGATAAATACTATAATAGAATGTGTTATAGTTGGCAAGATCAATAGGCATTGATGGAGATGAATCTAGGGCCCCAATACAATAGATATACTACAATAACGACCTTCAAGCAAAGATGGCTGGATAGAGAAGGAATTATATCTTTGATGATGCCTATGAGATACTTTTAGGCTAAATTAAAAGAAGGAAGACATTACCCAGCTAACATCACACATATTCCTACCAGTGTACCATACATTCCTAGACATTATTTACCAAGGATTATTGATTGGTTTCCATGTTTTCCTGAACCAATCAAGGAAAGCAAAAGGATATCCTTAGAACTAAATGAACCTAACCCAAAGCCCATGATGCTAGGACCACTATAAGAAAATCCACCACTTGTAGAACTGCAGAAGATAGCTCATTCAGAAACATAAAGTAGTCACCAAGAGAATAAGGCTAATATTGAGGAAGATCATGAGGAAGAAGAACCTGAAGAGGAGGAACAAGAGATGTATAATGAGAATGAATCTAATGTAGATATGTATGCTATAGTTGCACAAGCTATAGTTAATGTTGAGATAGATGGAATATGAAATCAACCATAAGGGTAGGTAGAGGCAAGAACTGTACAAAATGAAGAAATATAACATGAGGAAAGTGTGCTCAGCTTAGAGGAAAGTGTTTTATATGTGGAGATCAAAACCATATGCTGTGAGTGTACCTTAGAATGAAACTCGTGAAGTGCAACAAATGTGGTAGAAATGGCCATTTCTCTAAGTATTGTCTACAGTTTGAACAAGGAGCTAAGAGAGCCAGAGGTTCTGATAGCAAAATTGCACCTATTTGTGTCTTTGCTATCGAAGATATGGGAAATGAGGAGGATGAAGATTTTATGGAATTGATGGAGTACTATCATGACGATGTTGAGGAGACTATAGGAGTCGAAGAAGAGAATGACGAGGGACTTGTGATAGTTATATGGTCAGACTACTTATTTTGATGATAATTTAAGTGTAAGTTAAATTTAGATCCTTAAATTTTGAGATTTATGAATGAAAGTCTAGTTAATACTCATAGTATTAGTATATTCCAAGAAATGTGCTTATTAATGGATAACTTGCTTTTGCATTATTTGATACTAGTGCATCTCATTCCTTTGTAAGTTAGAAATTTATGAATGAGAAGGGGATTAGTGTAATTAAGATTAATACAACTTAGAGAGTTAGAACTCTTATTGGGGAAAAGGTAATAACTCGAGAAGTGGTGGACAATGGTATAATTAAGATTCAGGAGGAGTACCCTATAAATCTTGCAATATTACCTTTATAGGGTTATGATATAATTGTGGGAATAGATTGGTTATCTAAGTATAAAGCGACTATAGAATGCATAAGTAAAATTATTATTCTAAATAATGGAGAAATAGTATTTAAAAAAAAAGCTGGTGGAAGTAAATTGAAATTAGTTGTGGTGGTGATATGTAATGAAATATATGAAACAAAGGTAAAAGAGAGTGATTGGAAATTTTGTTAGCTATTTACTACCGAAGTAAAGGAAGAGGCACCCAAAGTAGTGGATATACCGGTAATGTGTAAATATTCGGATGTATTTCCAAAGGATTTACTAAGGCTAACTCTGCATTAAAAGTTAGACTTCACTATTGAGTGAGTCCTTGGAACTGAACCTATTTCTAAGGCTCCATATCAAATGTCACTAATGGAACTTTAAAAGCTAAAGAAGCAACTTCAAGAGCTATTAGATAAAGGATTTATTCATTCGAGTGTTTCATTATGAGGAGCACCAGTATTATTTGTGAAGAAGAAAGATGATATCATGAGATTATGTATAAATTACCAAGAAATAAATAAGGTTACTATTAAGAATAGGTATTCGTTACCTTACATTGATGGTTTGTTTGATCAGTTATAGGGTGCAATTATGTTTTCTAGAATTGACTTGAAATCGGGATATCATCAATTACGAGTTAAGCTGGAGGATGTGCCTAAAACTGCATTTAGAACACAATATGATCATTATGAATTTTTTGTGATGCCTTTCGATTTGACGAATGCTTCAGTTATGTTCATGGACTTAATGAAACATACATATCAATCACATTTGGATAAATTTGTTGTAGTGTTTGTTGATGATATTCTGATCTATTCAAAAACCCAAGAAGAGCATGTAAAGCATTTACAGTTGGCATTACAAAAGCTAAGGGAAAATATGTTGTATGTCAAGTAAGTAAATGTGATTTCTAGATAGATAAAATTTCTTTTTTAGGTTACATTGTATTGGGTGAAGGAATTTGTGTAGAGCTTGAAAAGGTAAAAGTAGTAATGGAATGGAAACAACTAACCAGGTATGCTTGCATACTACTAACAATTTATAAAAGATTTCTCTAAGATTGCCAAACCATTAACTCGATTGACTTAGAAAGATGTAAAATTTGAATGGGGCAAGGAATGTGAGCTGAGTTTTTAGGAGTTGAAGAAATGGTTAGTTACAGTACTAATATTAACATTACTTGATCTTGGTAAACCTTATAGCATGTATAATGATGCTTCTTAGAATGGATTAAGTTGTGTATTGATACAGGATGAAAAAGTTATTAACTATACATCAAGACAATTAAGGCCCCATGAAAGAATTATCCACCTCATGATTTGGAATTAGTAGCTATAATGTTTATTTTAAAAATTTAGAGACATTATCTATATGGACAACGGTATGAAATATACATCGATCGCAAAAGTCTAAAATATTTCTTTACTCAGAAAGAGTTGAACTTAAGACAAAGGTGATGGTTGAAGCTAATCAAAGATTATGATTTGAATATAAATTATCATCTTAAGAAAGCTAATCTAGTGGCAGATGCTTTAAGTCAAAAGAACTATGAGTAGGTTGTGTTACTGATAACTTCCTAATGTGAGTTAGTGCGTAAATTTGAAAAGTTGAAAATTGGGTTTGACTAGTATGAGCCTAATAGTCAAATAATGAATATGAAGCTGCAGCATACTTTACTAGAGAGAATTAAACAAAAGCAAGAGGAAGATAAAGGCCTGATGGAAATGAAAGAGAATTTTAGTAGAGGGAATGGTTTTGATTTCAAAGTAGATGAAAAAGGTACACTAAAATTTAGAGGAAAGATATGTGTGCCCAAAGATCCCGACATAAAGAAGGAAATTTTAGATGATGCACATATTAGAGGTTATACCATGTACTCAGGAGGAAATAAGATGTATCAAGATTTAAAATTAATGTTTTGGTGAAATGGAATGAAAAGAGATGTGGCACAATACATGGAAGAATGCATTACATGCCAACAAGTTAAAGCACACATCAAACACCGGGTGGATCATTGCAACCCTTAGAGATATCAAAATGAAAATGGGATCATATTACAATGGATTTTGCAATAACATTACCTAGGACTCAAATTGGTTATGACTCAATCTAAGTAGTCGTAGACAGGTTATCAATATATACAATAAATAAATAGATTCTAAATAGATTTTATATACGATCTTATTTGCTTCAAAGTTGGACAATAGAATTCTTTGAATGGTTTTAGGTTTTCAACAAGTTGTATATTTTTTCTTTCTTTCTTTTCCTACTTTCTTTCTTTCTTTCTTTTTTTTTTTGTGGGAGATACAAGTAGCAAATTATTATACAAATCTTTAGACGTTAGTTTTTAAAACAAATAATTATTCATTTTACAAGTCCCATAAAAAGCTTGATCGAGTACATAAAAGAGTACACCAATAACAACCAATTTTATGTAGTTAAACTTATAAAGTATCTGGCTCGACGAGTAAAGAAGTCACAAAACCCTTCAACTTTCTTCCAGGATTAGTATAACTATCTTCACCTTTATATAAGACATCCATTACGCATGCAAGGTTAACTATTCGTGTGAGGATAGGCATAGGAAATGCATTTGGACTTAGGCATTCCTCATTTATATCTTTCCAGGCATCTGTGATTTGCTTGTGCAACTCTTTTTCAGCTATGTCTTCTGTCACATTATATTGTTTCATGTAACACTCTACAGCTGTTGATACATCATGTTCTTGCTCGCGCTGGAAAGGAAAGAAATCCTAGTTAAATACATTGAACTTATGGTATATATGCATGTACCTATACATGCTTCTATAGCTTAGGTGGGGGTAGAAGGAGTTATAAAGTAGATGCGGAGCATTTTGGCTCAAGAACAATAAAGGATGAATTATTTTAATAATACATAGCGAAGATAAGTATAACTAATAGTGGTACAAACAAAAGGTGCTATTACATTGCTGTTAAGTATCTCTAATGTGGAATATGCTCATTGGTATCTAATTTCACATTAACTTGCCATTGACAACATGTAGGCAATATTTTCTATATGCAACACTTTTAATAATATTCATCTCTTTGCAGTACCAAAACCTTTTACACTTTATATGAAATGTTGAACCCAAAAGTTCATGTAATTATATATAAACATACGGTAATTGGCAAAAAAAAAAAAAAAAAAAATTCATACACATAGTTGTTTTTTAACCTTCCATAAATATCATGAATGTAATTATCCAATTAAATTATTTTATGAAATCAATTTTACAACTCTAGCTAGGTATGATTAAATATGACTGAATCGTCTTTATAGCTATATGAATATATATATACATATATATATATATATATGTATACATGATGAGAAAGCAATTCAAAGGAAGCATTTGGGAGTGCATAGTACCTTGTGAGAGACAATATCATCCATGAGTCTACTAATGATTGCTGAGGCCTTTAGAATCTTGGGATTTGTACTTAACCACTCAAAAACATCTTTTGTTACGATGTCTCCCATTCCAATAAAAGATGTGATAGCTACCAATGCATAACCACAAGTCACCAATGCAATTGACATGTACTCTTCCATCGTTGGTATGTGGTTGCGGAACCATTTAGCTTCCAAGTAATAGCCCCTCACTTGATTTTTCATCTAACAAGGACAAAGAATACCAAGCCTATTCCATTATTCAAAGTTAAGTTGATAACTTAAGTACATTTGAAAACTTATTATGCTATTAAATCCAACGTTTTATATATGTATACTTGTAGATTTTCTTAGGTAAACTTGATTGTTTAATATAATTACTATGTTTTGATAGAGACTATATGGATTAGGCTTATGTTAGAGGCCTATTTGACTATTTCTAGTTGAATTGATAACCTAAACACATTAAAAAACTTACTATACTGTTAAATACAATGTTTAATAGATGTATAGTTATAGATTCCTCTTAGGTAAACCTAGTTGTATAATATGAGTACTATGTTGTTATAGAGTCTTAAGGGATTAGGTTCGTATGAGATGCTTCCTATGCTTACCGCTTCTTTTGCATAGTAAAGGCGATATGATATCCCTTGTTCTGCTAACTTTTGGCCAATTCCACCATAGACATCTAATTGTGCCTTATAGAATAACTGCATGTACTCTGGCAAATTGTCCATCAACTTGATATCCCAACTGCATATATAGGTTGTTAAACTATAACAATTTAGATCTTGATTTTCTATCCAAAGAGTTATATTTAAACTAGATAAATAAAGAATCAAGAAGTCTAACCTTTCAACAGCACGTGTAAAGAGTTCTAATTCTTCAATGGTACCATATACATCATAGATATCATCCATAATTGAAGTCATGTAAATGACCTTTGTGAGTATTTCTCTTGCCATATCATACTTTGGTTCAAAGTATACAGCTAATATCCAAAAATAACACTCAACAATTCTATCTCTTGCGAAAGGTAGCCTTCTTGTAAAATTTAAATCTTTCCACCACCTAGACCAAAATTAGAAAAAAAAAAAATATTTAAGCCATATCCATAATAAGTAAATAAACAAAGTTAGAAGCATAAAGAATAATTATTACTAGGAAATGAAAAGTGCTCAGAAATGGTTATTGCCAACTAGCAAGAATATGGATTTAATTTTTTGGGTCATAAGAATGTTAAGTTTACTGGAATGATATGGATAATATAATGGGAAAAAAATCTAAATAAACCTTAGTTTACTTAATTGGTTTATCAAATAATATGCATAAATATATTGAACGGTTGAACAATCTACCAATTAAATTTTGCTAAAATTAAAAACCTTCTACCTTGTGATGTTACCAAGTTCCTTTTGGTGTTGCTTTTGTAGTAAGTTGAAGTCTAACTTTGCCAAGGACAAAATTACTTCATTATGTGAAGGATCCTCTTGATAAATACTCATGTAATGCCTAGCCTCAAGTCTAGTCAATCCCCTTCGTAAGCTTTGGTTTAGAGCATGTGTCACTTGCTTTTGAAGATGGGAACTAATTTGTTGCTTGTCAATGGACTTAAGATGAGTCTGAGTGAAGGACAATGCTTCATCTAGAATATATTCACCATGAATCCCGAAATAGCTAGCCTCAAACAAGTTCAACAACCCTTTGACATCTGTGACAAGGGATTCATCAAACTTTCCTTCCTCATTTATAAATTTCCTAAACATATCTGCAACATACAAACAAGAGGAAAATATCTCCTTACTCATGCTCTCTTAATTGATGAATAACCTTTTGTAGTTATACAAATTAAGAAAGCTTTTCATTTCCATATTTTTTTCTCCTCATAAAGAGTGCATTTTCTGATGGTTTGAACAATTGTGTCTAGTGTACAAAATTCATACATAACATTCAACAATATGTCTATTTGAATCATCTAACATTTGAAAATAGACCAAAGGACAATAGAAGGATAAGAAATATTAAAAATAAACATTGGTTTACTCAATTAGTTTATCAAACAAATGGAGACATATGCATATATATATATATATATATATATTTACTTGTTAAATTTTATATAAAAACTTTGAAGTTGTTAGATGCTATATGCAATCAAACTTTTGCTTATTTAATCAACTATCTTCATCATTTCTAGAAATATGAGGGCTTATTGGTCATGTATACAAATGTGAAGATGAGAAGTGAGATAGTAAAATCCTTTTAGAGGGGCAATTAACAACTTTAGATTCAGGGTGCCAAATTAAAAATTGATGCAATAATTAGTGATTCAGATATTATGCACTTTTTAGTTTATCAAATCATGGCTCATTATATCCTTACCACATGAAATCTTGTAACCTTGCTGACGTAACAATCGAAATTGTAGAGAAACTGTGTAAAGATCGCCATTCTCATCAGGATAGTCGGAAATGCTCTTATAAATTTGGTTCAAAGCAAATTCAATCTCCTTTTCGAACTTGTAGGAAATACCCAACCTTTGAACTTGATCAATCAAATTCAATCGTGAGATCTTGTCAACATAAATTGCAAACATGTTTCTCAACTCTACCTCCAATGCTTGAATTTTTATTTGATCTTTTACCTGGTCCAATTTTTAATGGTGCAATCAAGAACATAATTGACCAATATTGAAGTTTAATACATAAGAAAGTAATGTATTACGTAATAAAATTCTGACAGAGGCAGACTTATTAAGAACACTGTTTGTCCACCACTAGCATTATGTGTGCTTTGCTAGAAAAAAGATACTTGTGAGAAAGAGAATATTATAAGAGGTAAGAAAGAGTTTTGTTGTTCAAAAGAGAGTATGATAATGTCTTATTGACTATAAGAGAAGCGATGAAATGTGTGACTACGATATCATGTTAAACTTTAATGTAAAATTGATAACAAGATATTGTCATAGCATAAAACATTTTACTAGTTAAATTTTATAGGAGTGTTAGTTATATGCATGTAAAAGGAGATGATGCTATATTAGAATGGAATGTTTTAAAAGAAAAAATGATATTAATATAAAAGCTACCTACAACATATAGTATTGTTTTAGATGCAGCACCGAAAAAAGATTCATTAAATATTATATACCACTTATTATATAAACGTGGGATATAAATTTCACATGACATAGATTATCCACTCAATCATTTTTCTTAAATATAGAAGCACAATGTTATACAAACATAAGATGTGTTTGTTTATTGGGAAGTGATATTGATCATATTTTCTTATTTCTACTATTGACTTTTAGTTGCAAGCGATTGATGATGGCTGATATTGTAGCGATTGTTGACATCACATAAAAGTGTTAGTGAAAAATAATTAAGAAAATGATGCACATATTTAAAATGAAGAAATCATTTCCCAATTTATCATCAGTAATTTTTTTCATGCTTATTGACCACCATTATCAATAATACCTTTCTCCACTAGTTACTGCTAAAGCGTCATATCTGAAAATTATGACAATAATATCTGTTAATCGTAAAAATTTTGGTTATAACAAATAACAAATAGCAAAAAAAAAAAAAAAAGTTCAAGAAATCCGTTTTTCTGTCAAACAAACTCAAACCTAAATATCATATAAGATGGTCCAAGTCCTACCGTAAGTTCCTCATCAGGAGAAGCATACTTGAGGAAATAATCCCCCCAAACGCTCGGTTGGAAATTTGCGGAGGGGCGTTTCACCACTTGGGTAGCCAGAGCGGTAGTCGGAAGACCAGAGACCAAAGACATACTTTCAAGTCAGTGAATTTTGGCTATGTTGCAGAGGTTGAGAAATGGCTTAGAGCATGTTAGAATATATAGGGGGCGGCACATGTGACCAGGCAGCACACCCGGCACAAGTTAGTGCACGTGAAAAATGATTTCCATCAAGCTCACGGTCTGGATCCCACGTAAAGAAAATAACATTATTGACTTGGTTCCCTATTAAAATTATTGAAACACATCCTATTAAAGCAAGAAAACGTTTATGACAATGAGAATTTGAGGCTCTCATGGTCTGGTACTCGATACTTAAAAATAACATTATCAATGGTGATTCCCTCTTGAAAACTATTAGGTTATGGAGACACATCATATTTTTGAAGTAGCATATTTTGATCTATACAAAATACTGAAATAGCAAAATTTATGCTCTAATGTAGAATCGAGTTAGCATGTTATATAAATACTAACAGACAACATACAAATATTGTAAGTGTAAAATAATTATTTATTTCAAAATGGGGGTTTACATGGAAAGAAATTGGGGATATCTAGAGTAAGATTAGAGGAGGAAAGTTGGCACACAAAATAGGTTGATGGGGTGATGGGGAGATTAATGGATAGAGAGAAATTAGGAAGAGAGAAGTTGAGATGAAACAGAAATCAATTGGGCTTACAAATTTGTTCATACTATAATCTATTATATTAAAGAGGAACCTTTCTTTTAATTACTCATAAGTAATAATTTGATATAATATAATTTTAATTATTAAATAAATTCATATGGTTGTTGCCAAAAAAATTCAAACTTATCTTATAAAATTCTTAATCACCGCATCCAACTATATAGTTACTATAATCTATCACACATACTTCTACGGTATTATTCTTTTATTTGTCCATTATTTTAATTGCTATTATTGTGAAAATTCACTACACTTTTTAGTCTAAGTTTTGCTTTCCTTTCTTTTCTTTTTTAGTATTTTTTGCAAATATAACACATGTGGATCATTCGCTAGTATATTTATAATTTTAAAAAGTCTATTTAATGTTAGTTTTTCTTTATGTAAAATTATATTAAAAAATTAAATAGCAATTATAAGGAGAAGAATTTAGAGCTATGCAAGTAAATTAAGTGAGCTACCTCACTATACCCCACATTGACCAGCAGGTTAAATAGGTTGGCCAATTTTGGCTTGTATTCAATTGTGGGCTAGAAATTTCATCTCAACTTGCCTCACTATAGGTTGGTGAGATAAGCTAGCTAACCTATCAACCCGCAATACTATAAAGGTTTTTTATACAAAAATTAATATATTCATATACTTGCTAAATTTATATATGATTATTATCAACACACTATCTCTTATTTATTCCTTAAATTGCCATTAAGCCATAAATGTTTGTAAATAAAAAAAAAAAAATTCATGCCTTATGGCTTTTTCCATTTCTATTAATTCTAAGGCTAGATATGTCAAGTAGCTTTTGTTGCTTGATGATATTATTTTACAAGAACAAGTGCATAACTTTAACTTATAAAAAAAAGCGTACATATTTATACTCAAGACATGTAATTGCCTTTTTAAATTTACAAGAAGAGATGAAAATTCTAAATTGCAATGAACTTTAAAGCGGAGAAGAAGAAGGAAAATTTAACAGCAAATTGTTCCATCAATATATTCCTAATACATCAGTAATAACTATAATCCATAATTTAGTAAATTACTCAGACTAAAAAATTATGAAAAGTCCTCCAACAATATTATTAGTTTCTTTTCTTTTTCTCTCTCTTCTTTTTTTTCTTTTTTCTTTCACATTTTAGATATACCTAAATATATTAATATTATTAGTTATTACTTATTACATGAAGTGATTAGTTAAGAAGTTAAGTGATAAATCACTATAAAGTAAACTAAAGTCTAACTTAGACCTTTTTTTTCTTTTTTCTTTCTTTTTTTTTTTGTGCGAGTCAATGTAAGCTAACCCATCCTATAATAGGTTAACTCGTTTTATCCTACAGGTCAAAGTAGGGTGGGATAAAAAAACCTATAGTTAAGCAGGTAAAAATTTGTTAACCTAATTTGCATTTTTTTAACCAGTTAAGCAGGTCAGCCCACGTGACTTGCCTCACTTATACAGCTTTAGAGAAGATATCTGTAACAATTACTTGAGCCTCTTAGGGCATCAATATATAGACATATACATATATTGTCTTTTGAGATGGATTCATCATCCTAATTGCATGTGAATTATTTAGTTGCTTAGTTTGAAAATTTAATGGTTAATATATACCTAATCAATTGATTAAGTGATTCAATAAATTATTTGAATGGGAAAAGGAAAAAAAAAGTGAAAAAAACTCAAAAAATGCCCTTTTTCTCGTAGGAATACGATACCTAAAATCGCCTCTTGGTTGAATCCAAAATCCCCTTTTCAAGAGGCAATTTTGCATGGCACATATACCTATCGACCATTCTTCTTCCTCTTCCATTTCCATTCTAGGAAGCTTCCCCCTCTCTCTCTCCAAAACCTATTCCACACACATATTCTCTTCACACAAAGCCATTCTCCACTTGTTTTCTTCAAAAAATTTGTAAGTTTTGCATGAGAATGCATGAACAACAATCCCTAAGGAAATTTTTTAGAAAACAATACCAAAATCTGGTGATCTCCTTAGTTTCCCTCTCTAGAAGTCGGTGAACCAAAACGTAACATTTTTTCCACTTTTGATCAATTTTACAAACATATAAATGTGTGATATGGGTTTTTTGTTGAGAATATGATGGTACATTATTGTGTAGATCAAATTTTTTTACATTTTGAATTTTATGCATTAGTTTATTATATATGTACACATAACATGTGATGTGAGTAGGCTTATGTACATCAATGTAATTGGTTAAGTTACTTAGTTTTTGTATGAATAAAAAAGTGAGGGAATAAATAACCAATTGTCTTAAAGAGCATGCTTATTATATTTATTTTGTTCATCATGTCAGTAGGTATCATAATTGTGTGGCTGTACTATACATGTAAGATATGGATTGTTTTCATGTTATGAATTTTATCAAGCTAATGTGACACATAGGTTGGAACAGATAACGTAAAGGTGGTTTATTTCATTGAAGGAAATATTATGGAAGGAGAAAATGGGGTATACCATAATAGGCGCCCAATAACAATAGTTAGGGTACTGATTGGAGCAACCTATGATTATTTGGTTAGCTTGATATGAAATCATCTCTAAGTTAACATGACAACTCGCTAGTTTGATTTGATTCACCAATATCCCCTTATACAAGGGAGCAAGGACATGTTCTAAGATATACCTATAAACAACTATTATGATATGCAATAGTTAATGGCATCCTCATTCGGAAATGGTGCAATGAGTTGTTTAGTTGAAATATATGTTGAAGTTCATGAAATTAACATTCCCCTGATTGTTGAGTACGATTTTAGAGGGTATGAAGGGAATGTTAGGTTTTAAGTCAAAAATCAAGTGTTTCAATCTTTACCGGTTCCATATAGTGATATACCCATTAACAATAGTGTGCCCCACCAAGGTATCATTATAATGACAATTAAATCCAATAGGGACACATATGTGGAGAATGAACTAGCATGTGAGGACATTTAAGAAGACTTAGATAATACCGAATCTAATCCTAATGTCGGTCAAAGTAAAGGATGACTACACAAAGTTAAAGAAGCTGAAGGGTCAAGTAGGAGAAATAAATGGAGGCAAGGGTTGACTACATATGCAGATACAATTGGGATGTCAAAACCTATGCCATTTTATATAGCACCAATTTGTAGTAGCATTATATCATCTGAAGAAAGTGTAGATGATGGTAAGCAGAGCTTCAACAATGAATTTAAGGTGGAAATGTGGCTTTAGAGAAAAGAACACTAAAAGGTAGTAGTGAAAATGCATCATGTTATTAACTACCACAACTTCGTAGTAAAGGAGTCGGAGCCTACTTTTTGGCCAATTAGATATGCTGGTTAGGAGAAGGGATGCAAATGGAGACTATAGGCTAGTAAGAAAAAGTATGCTTGATGCTTCGTGATAACCGAGTTTGTAGGTCTACATACATGCCTGAATACTCTTAGTCAAGATCATCCTCAATTGGATTTAACAACTCTTTCTAAATTTATCATTAAGGAAGTACATGAATTACTGAGTATTAAGGTGAAATATACTTAAGCCACCTTTTGGAAGCAATATGGCTATATTATACACATAAAGAGAGTTTGGGAGGCAAAATGCAAGGTGATAGAGAAAGTTTATGGAAGGTGGGAGGATTCATATGCAGTGTTGCCACATCTTTTAAATGCCCTTTAAGAGGCTAATCTAAGTACGATGTTAGACTAGAGGTGGTGAGATAGCGATACTGCGGGTTATGTGTTCTTTGATTGAGTATTTTGGACGTTTAGACCATGTATCAAGGCCTTCATACATTACAAGTACATTTGGCCCTTTACTAGCTATTTTTTTGTTGCTTAGTTAGATATTTAGAACTAACTAACATGTTTTTTAGGCCAATGATTGCCATAGACAGTACATTTTTGTATGGGAAGTATAATCACAAGCTTCTTATTGCAATTGGAGTCAATGGTGGAACCCATATTGTCCCACTTAGATTTACTTTGGTTGATGAGGAGTGTAAGGATAGTTGGGGATGGTTCTTGAAGTGTTTGCTCATATATGTAATGAAGGACTAGACAAAAATTTCTTTGATATCCGATCGTCACTTTGGAATACGGTTTGCAATTAAAGGACAAAATGTAGCGTGGCTAAATAGGTGGCTATAGCAATGGTGTATTCAACACATTACCAGTAATTTCAATACTCGGGCTATGAATAATGAGTGTAAAGAACTAAGAAAAAAAAGGCAGCATACCAATTGTAACCCCAAAAATTTTAGGCGTATTTCAAGGAGTTACATTTAAGGATGTAGACCTTATCATATGATGAAGGAGCTCACTTCAGCATTAAGACCACAAATATTACTGAATGCTATAACAATACACTAAAGGATGCTAGGAAGCTACCAGTTGCAGATTTGGTGAAGAAAATCTTTTACATCTACAACGACTACTTTAATCAATGTTGGATCAAGATACCTAACAAGATGGGCATGGGCAAGGTATTGACTAAATTGTTGATAGAAAGTTTAGTAGATGGTGCAAAGTAGCAAGTGGACACCAGATTGTCATCTTCAACTATTATGAGTTGATCTTCGAGATTATAACCGTACCTTGCCTTACAGTTCATGGTCAAAAGGGTGAAAACAATCACACTATTACACTTAGAAATCGCTGGTGCACTTGTAATAAATGGCAAACATATAAGATTTTGTACTCTCATGTAATAGTAGTTATGGGAAATATAAGCATGGATTGTGTTGTACACATCGGACATTGGTACACCTAGTAGCATCAACTATGAGTATACACACATTCTTTTATGACTTGTGCAAATAAGGCCAACTCGCCTTCGCTTAACATTCCTGTATTGCACCTGATGCAAATTGGGAATAGGGTAAGGAGTCTTGGAAGGCCCTAAGAGAAATGGTTCCAGAATGAGATGGACATTCGTGAGAGGCTATTGCCATGTACAAGTGGATTATGCAGCGTTAAAGGGCATATAATAGGAGAAGATACCCTGAATGGGGTCATCAATCGACTTCTAGTGGATCCACTAGTAACATTACTGTAACATTTATGAATGATCTACTGATGCTTACAATTAGTTATATATTGCTATTGTTAGTTTTTATATTTTATTAGGTTCCTTTGCAACTTATGATTGGTCTTCTAATAGAGTTGCCTTTTACGATTTCATTATCTTTCCACAAGTATAGGTAGATTCAAGACCCACTAATAGGTCATTACTTTGATTGCAAGCATCCTACAAGCTTAAATTGTAGATAACCCATTTTTGCAACTACACCCTTCAATAGTTCTTTTTCAAAATATTTAAAATAGGGTCCTAATTTAGAAAATACAAAAAAAAAGAAAATTTAGAGAAAATATAAAAAATATAAACTTTATAAAATTAAAAAAAAAGAAAATTTGGAAAATATAAAATAAAATAAATAATAAAAATAATAGATAGAAAAATACAAAAATTAGAAAAGTAAAAAAAAAAAAAGAAAAAATTGAAAAAAATAGAGGATTTTTTAAAAATAATAAATTATAATAAAATTTTAGATAGTTCAAGTCTATTAGATTTAAGTGTTTTTAGGGCCGAGTATAGGGAGGGCCATTGGGCCTAGGGTTAAATTTAAATCCAACTTAGGCTGACCTAATAAATATGTACAATTAATTATACATATGAACAATGTATAGGCCAATGACCTAATTGTTAAGTACTTAGATATTACATTGGGCTTAGCTAAGAGGTCTTAAGTTCGAACCTCACTAAAGGCATAAAAATACCTTTTGTTTTGTTTTCCATAGCACACACATGACATGTCACCACATATCAAGAATTCACTATGCTACATGTCTTGACACATAAAGCCAGGTATGGGCAGCAACTGATGTGGCATGACACATATCCTTGACATGTCAGTTGCCTTACTGCATTAGCTAGTATGTGTCATGTCAAGGACACATGGCACATTATCACTGAACCACATGGCTAACATAGCGCTACGTTAGCGCTATATTAGCACTTTTCCTTCTCTTTTTCACGCTATGTGAGCACTTTTTGTTCTCTTTCTCCCCTCTTTCTTGTTCTTTCCTTCATTTTCCCTCACAAGAACATCCTAGGTTACTACATTTCAAGTAGCTTTTTTATCCTCTTTCTTCATAATTTCATCAAATAAATGATGAAATTGTAGAGAACGCAGGGGATATTACGCATTTGACCTAATATTAAGTCCTAGTATATTCATTTGCTTATTGATTTTGGCACTCTAAAATAAATAAAAAAAAATCATTTTTTACCCAAAACCGACTTCCTTGATTTAAGTTTCGGAATGTATTCCGAAGCTTCCTTTTAATCTTTTTGGCAAGAACAGACATTAGGGATGCAATGTTGGCTAGCAATTTACTCCAATTTGTACCCAAAACTCGGAATCATACCATAATCATATGCCCTCATAAATTTGAGCTTAGATAAGCATTTGAGGACATGGTCTTTCAATCGAATCTCACACCTACTCTTTCCTTCTGAATTTGAAACTCTTTACATCTCTCCCTCACTAGCCGCAACCCCGTTCTCTCTCTCTCTCTCTAAAATTTGAAACTCCACGGCCCATTTCAAAGGAAACTGACAACTCTAGTAGCTCCCCCATTCCATCGCCTCTCTAACCCAATAAGTCCTAAAGACTATCATAGTTAAAGCTACATTGCCAAACCACTATCCTCTAAACCCATGGTAGCCAACTTGAAATGACCTCATCCGACAACCATAGAGTGAAACTGACACTACCATGAGACTCACCACACTTCAAACACCAAACCCCAACCACTTACCCAACTCTAGTAGCCACTGCATAGCATAGAGCTCTACCGCCACCGCTACACATACTTTGACAACCACCAATACTAGCTATTAACCTTACAACATCAAGCCTACCCCCTCAAAGTCTAATCCTAAACTCATGAAAACACCTTCAACCCTTAAAAAAAAAACATTAAATCTAGTCAAAATAACCTTCTACAGTTATAGCCTTCACCTCCCAACTGCGACCTAAATCATGACCTAAGACTCGCTTTAGACTTGACTTAGATCTGCATGTTATCCTAATCCAAGCTCATCAACCCATAAAGTCTCTAGTTGGTCCGACATCTTTTTTATTTTTGTGTTTTGTGTACCTTTTTTAATTTGTTTATTTTATTTTAATTGTATTGTAATTGAAAAATCCAAAACAAAAAAAAAAATTCATGAAAAAAGGAAAAGGAAGGCTTGAGCGATTTAAGGAGTTAGTTTTTTATTTTATCAGGACACGAGAAATAATAAAAGATGAAATAGAGTAAAAAGTATATATAAATAAATAAGTACGTAATAAAGGAAAATTTTAAAAAATCAAAAAATTAAAAATATATATAATAATGAAAAATTCTAAAATGGGAAAATATAATGAAGTGAGTAATCAAGGAAATTTCACCACTTACAAAAACAATTTTTTCTTGAACAAATATGAATCAATCCATTTTTTAAAATTAGGATATCTTTAATTTTCCAAAAATAAATAAACCGATTAGGACCCTTTTTAGAAAAATTTCAAAATAAAATAAAAAGCTAAAGAACATAAACTTTAGTGTTTTTCTTAAATTAAAAGTAATCAACCTACTAACATTTTCGAAAAAAAATTGTGTACATCTAATCCCAATTTACAGGTATGTCGGTATCTCTAGAGTGACCTAAAAAATGAAAAGAAAATTAGTTTTTCCGCTTTTAGTTCAAATTACTCAGCTTAGTAAAAATAAAAAGAGTTTAATTTACTTAGTATCATTTTTTCCTTCTAAAGGGTAATTTTAGGAATGAAGTCTAAATTTAGAAAGTTGATAGTATCTGTAAGGGTTTAAAAAACCTAATCCCCAAAGTTGATCTTTTGGTTTGTAGAACCATTTAATAAAATTGGTTTTATCAAAAGATCGATAGTTAAATCAAAACTAATATACTCAATTGGTTATAATTTAACTCTTTTTCAAAACTTTAATCGAGTAGCGACTCTAAAACATTTCATAAATAAAAGAATCAATTTTTTTTAAACCTTAGTCAAGGATTAGTATTAAATGGGTAAGGTTTAATATTAATTAGTTTAAAGAAGACTAATTTATAAAACTATAAAAATATTAGGCTCAACAAGATGGCAACTCTACTAGGGGCTCGTCAAGAGAGTTAGTCATTCAACTTTCCAAATTTAGAATTAATCTCTAAAAATTGCCTTACTAAGTACAATTCATTTATTTATTCATTATTATTTGTCCATAATTATACTACTTAGGGTGGATTAGGTTACCCCCACTTAAGCTAAGTGTGACCAATGAAAGTGATTTTTAACAAATGAGGTCACATAGGCTTAAGAACCCTAAGAACCCACCCATTATGCATTCACGACATCTAGAACTAACAAATAACTAAGCAAGATGGAAATAAAAAGATATAATAGCTTAGAGTTTCTTGGATTTCCCTTATAATTCTAACATGTTGTAAACATAGAATTATTGTAAATGGATCTTGTTTACTGTAAATAAAGATCTTTCAATCTTGTAACAAACATGTTTTTCTTTGTAATTCAACTTGAGAAATGGCTTGTTCATCTAACTCCAACAACCCCAAGCCTATTCTAGACCAATAGCTTCAATACTTTAATCCAATAGAACGAGAGACCATCACCAGCAAAATCAAACCTATTCTATCACTTCCTAGGGTCAACATCGAGATCAATCTAATTAAGGCTCTAACCAACTTCTAAGAACTCGAGGAAGTGGCTTTTCGAGTTGGGCCTTACCTAATTAGTCCAATACTTAAAGAGTATACCCAACTACTTTAAGCCCCTTCCTCAGAAGGTATATACACTCCAAATTTGGAAGTTGACTCAGTGAATACATTTTCAAGATTTCCCAAGGTCAGAAAAGCTGAAATAAAAAAGGCCTTAAAGAGCTGTAATGGAAACTATATCAAATTGGACGACCTGAAAGCTTAGTTCATCACTAAGCCTAAATCCAACAAACAGGGAATCTTCTATGGCAATCCCAAAGATTGGAGACAAAACAAGATGAAGGCTTTTATCTTGGTTGCATTCAAAACTCTCTTATTCCCTGATGGAAAGTTCCTCATCCATTTCAAGGTCACTAAATTAGTAGGCCAATTGAAAGAAAATCATATGTCCCGACCCTCATCGCAGAAAAAATTAAAAGTCTCAATACTTTGAAAGAGAAAAACAATGGCGTACTGAAGACTAGCATGGCACTACTAACAATCTAGTTTGTGAGCTACATTCAATGCTATGGGCTTGATCTGATTTGAGGAGAATTTTCCCATAATATTGATTTGATCAATTTTTTTGTTGATAAGGTCCATCTCCTAAAAGAGAAGTCTACTTACCATTGGGGGGAAGTGCTGCGAAATTTCCAAATTGCTAATATCTTTTGGACAACAAGATGGAGCAACTTCAAAAGGGTAATCTTAGTCTATAAAAATTACCATGCAATACCCTTAATCAGAATGAAATTATGTACAAGCTATTACCTTAACAATATAATCAGATAGTTCGAAGGAATTCAAGATATAGTCTATAGGTCTCCATTGGATATCACGACTTTGGATTATAAGGATTTTCAAATTTCAATGCCATAAAAGTTGTCCAAACTTTAGACAATCAAATAATTATGGGAAACAATGACTATAAGCCCTAACATCGATTTAGGAGAGTAGCCGGGAGAAGTGGACAAGCATAAGGTCTCTAAAGAATATCTATATGATCAGCTCCATAAGGTAGGAGAGATCTAGTACCAAGCACCATAGGTCATACAACCTACACCAGCTAAGCCAGACTCTTAAATCAAGACCTACATGACCAAGTATGAGCCTATATAAAAGTTATCTATGAAGAGTGCAACATTTGGGAAGACCTCTTTTGGGAATCTAGATAGCACTCTTGGACCTTAGAGCACTAATTGAGGATGACCCAAAAAAGGCTTAAAGAATTTGAAGAAACATATGGGCCTAGCTCAAGAAAGAAGAAGAAGCAGTAGTAGTTACCAGTAAGCAAAAGGAAGGAACATTGGCCAAGTCTAGAAATAGGAGTACTTTTCTTTTTTCATAATGTATTTTCAAATCGTGTAAAAGGGAACTCCAAAAGCTGCAAAATAATAATCTTGCCAACTAATTGTTGGTTCTATTTCTCTGCATCCATATGCCATACATCTTTGCATTCCTATATGTTTATCTATTTATGTTCTAACTTGTTAAGAAGTAATCTTGAACCAGGTTGCAAAGATAGCTCATAAACACCAAACCTTCCAAAGAAGTCCTATTCGAACCTGCTCTCAAATAAAGATGGCTAGCCAATGAAACAACAACATCAACAACAAAAATGACAGTAACAATGTGAACTTAGAAGTGATTGATCCTATTGAATTGAGGTTTCGCTCCTTAGAACAAATAGTGGGAAAGATTGCAAATCAGTTGAGCTTTCTTGCTAACAACATCGCCTTACTTAGGTCCACAGTACCATCAAATGAAGAAAGCTCTAAGGCCCGATATGAAAAGATCGTCGAAGCCCCACCCCTTAAAGCGGAAGAAATCTATCTTAATGTCAACCAAGCCTTTGAATCTTTTGAGACAAAAGGGGTCTATCTAATGTTTAACCTAACTTTTAAGCCCAATACATACTTGTTCCTAGTTAACCCAAAGCCTAAAGCTGATCAAGACAGATTAAAAGAACTTAAGAAGTGATTAACCTAACAAATCACTGAGAAAATGAAAATGCTCAAAGGTTATGATAGTTTCGAGCAGGCTGGTATTATAGGCTTCTCAACTTGTGACTACGAAAGCTTCCCTTAAAAATTCAAGGTACCTAACTTTGAGAAGTACAATAAGATTGGTTACCCTAAATTTCACACCAAATTTCATGTATGGAAGATGGGCAAATACATACAATACGACTAGCTCATGGTATAGACTTTTTGGGATAGCTTAACGAGCCTTGCTTTGACTTAGTATGCTTAATTAGATCTAAATCAGGTAAACACATGGGAGAAGCTAGCTAGGGCATTTTGTGAGCAATATAAATTCAATGTTGAAGTGGTACCAACCATGATGGACTTGGTTGCCTTTCGAAAGAGGCATAACGAATCATTCAAAGAATATGCTCAAAGGTGAAGATCCTTAGCTACAGGGGTATCCACCCCTATGACTGAAAAAGAGCCAACTTCATCCTTCATCAAACTCTTGAGAGACTTTACTTCTCTCACCTGATGGGGTAAGCCTCCTTTAGTTTTATAAAGGTAGCAGTAGCAAGGTAGCAAATTGAAAGTAACGTCTCCTTTGGTAAGTTTCAAGAGCCATCAGAAAGAACCACCTACTATAAAGCCTACCACTAGCAAGCCTAGAGAAGCTACTATCAGCAGGGTCAATTCAAATACTAGGCTTAATACCCTGGTCTCTTCCAAACAATTCCTCTACTAGTTCAACAACAATTTATTGGTCAACCACAAGTCCATAGGGCCCCAAGGTAGTTCACTAAGATACTGGTTCCTCTCATCCAGATCCTCAAAAAGTTAAAGAAAGACAACTGGTTCCATTTTGAGTTTCCCAATGAAAGGTATAGCCGAAGAGTTTGTTATCCTAATGTAAAGTATCAATATCATTTAGGCTAAGTGGGCCATTCAACTGACTCATACTAGAGGTTAAAAAACAAGATTCAAGACTTGATTAACGATGGAACTGTCCAGTTAAACTTCATAAAAGCTCTAGTTCCAAACGTCAATAACAACCCCTTGCCTAACCATGGCCCCATCATCAACATGATATTTGACTACTCAAATCCCACCATTAACATGATCGATTCTAACAAAAACCTAAGGTCTACAAATTCTACAAACAGGAAGAGAAATAAGCTTCAAAGACCAAAAGGTACACTTTCAATGTGCCTTTATCCTCTAAAAGTTACAAAACTACCCTTCTCAACTACTAAGCAATAAATAAAGGGAAATCAAGTTCACTCATAGGAGGGATTACCTACTTCGACAGAATTTATGACCCAAAAGAAGACCTAAAAAAGAACATTATGCTAGAAAGGCCAAACAATAAACTAATTGAATATGAGGATGGATTGTTTACCTTCACCAAGATGATTAAGTCTAGTAAGTATAAGATAATGGATTAGCTTGCTAAGACTCCAGCAAAAATATCTCCTTTGAGTTTATTGATGGCTTCTGAACCACATAGGGAAGCTCTATTCGGAACTTTAAGGGAGGTTAAAGTCCTTCATTAAATACCAGTCGAAAGAATGGGGTTTGTTACTAACTCTATCCTCACCATAGATCAGATTTCTTTCTCCATTGAGAAATTAGGTAAAGAAGGTAATCAACATACTAAGCCCCTATTCATAATAGTAAGGGTAAACAACATCATTATAGCTAAAGTCCTCATTGATAGTAGCTCATCACTAAATATTTTCCCTCTAACCACCCTAGATTTATTGGGCATCAATGTAATTGCAATTAAGCTAAGTTCAACAACAGTTAAGGCTTTTGATAGATCCAAAAGGGAAATCAGTGGGGAGATTGACTTACCAGTTGATATTGGCCTACAGACTTTCAACATTCGATTTTAGGTCATAGACATCCTATGAACCTTCAACTTGTTATTGGAAAGATCTTGGATACATTCAGTAGAGGCCATACCTTCAAGCTTACATCAAAAAGTTAAGTTCATCTCAAATGGTTAGGTCATAACAATTCTAGGTGACTAGGACTATGAAATATATAAAGAAACGGCTATACCCTATATTAGCATTAAAGAGCAGGAGGACTTTAGGCTCCAAATGTTTGAAGAAGTATGTATGATTACTGATCAGAAGAAGGATGAGAGGCCAAAATTTAAAGTAGGCCAAGTTGGTACCTATGGGCTCATTTACATCTCAACTCCAATGAATGAGTAACGAAATATGCAAGTGAGGGGCAAGAGAGGTGACAAGTTGTATCACACCCCGATGACCTTTCCTCCATTGGCAATGACATTCATCTAGGCTGATTTTCAAGCTTTTGAACCAACCAAAGAGGACACCCTCAGCAAGCTCTAGTACTTGAATAATTAATTCTTAATCCTTATGAATAGTGATAAGTCTTCTTTAAGGTAAAGAATGAATCACAGTTTAGTATTTCATTAAGTTTTATAATAATTACCTTTGCTCTACTATACTTGAGTGAATTTCTTTCAATCTAATAAGAAATCAGTCTCCATGCTCTTCACTCCTTCTTACACTCTTTTCTTTGCATACTTTTGGCTTAGATCCAATGCTCTGAATAAAAGCTAGGAATTCCTCACGTAGATAGGTGATGAAAATATTGATATCACTTCCAACCCTATTGGGTTAGTCATCGGGAATGATGTTAATGACTGCAATGACGTGCAAGAGAGATGGCAATGATATGAAATGAGTAAAATTTCCATTGATGAGCCAAACAAGACAATTAATGTTGGGATTGATGACAACCCCAAAATGTTGAAGATTGTAGGGAATTTGAAAGAAGAACAAAAGGTAGAAATGACCACACTACTATTTGAGTATCAAGATATATTTACATGGTCTTATGAAGATATGCTCAAGTTAGATCCATCAATTTTGGTCCAGCACTTACCTACAAGAGAAGATATCAAACCTAAGAAGCAGAAGCTAAGGAGATTTTGATCATATATCTTGTTAAAAATTAAAGAAGAAGTCAAAAAGTTACTGGAGATCGATTTCATCAAAGTATCTGATTATCTTAAGTGGGTAGCTAACATTGTGCTAGTAATGAAGAAAAATAGAAAAGTTAGAGTGTGCATGGATTTTCGAGACCTTAACTAGGCAACTCGTAGAAATAATTTCCCTTTGCCCCATATTGACGTCTTGGTGGATAATACAGTTGGGAACCATCTCTTCTCCTTCATGGATGGGTTCTCCAGATATAATCAAATTCGAATGTTCGAAGAAGATAAAGGTAAGACAACATTCATTACAACTTAGGGAATATTTTGCTATCAAGTAATGCCTTTTGAACTCAAAAACGTCGAGACAACTTACTAAAGAGCCATGGTCATAATCTTTCATGACATAATGTACAAAGAAGTTGAAGTATATGTTGATGATATGATTACAAAGTCCAAGGAGGAAGAGAATCAAGTGGATAATCTGAGAAGATTATTTAATAGGTTGAGAAAATTCCAATTGAAACTTAACCCAGAGAAGTCTACCTTTGGAGTAACTCTAAGGAAATTATTGGGTTTCATAATTAGCCAAAGAGGTATCGAAGTAGACCCTGATAAAGTCAAATCAATAGTCGACATGCCTCCTCCACACACTTAAAGAAATCAAAGGTTTATTAGGTCGCTTAAACTACATAGCCTAGTTCATATCTCAACTTATAGATAAATGACGTCAATTGTTTAAGTTTTTGAAAAAGAATGCCAAGATAAATTGGGATGAAGAATGCGAGCAAGCCTTCACAACAATTAAGGAGTACCTCATAAACCCTACAATTCTGGTAGCTCATAAACCTAGGAAGCCTTTATTTCTATACCTTACAATATTACTAGAATCCATGGGGTGTGATGGGGATCAAGCTATTGGACCACTGACCCATTGCCACGATTGAAAACTAGAAGAACTGGCAAGACGAATCCTACTGTTCCACCTGACTCCTACTGAAGTCAGGTACTTCCTTGCTGAGTCACTTGTCATACCGAGCTGAATAACTGTCCATCTCTCTATAGTATGCCAAACTTAGGAATACTTACTCGCCCCCAAGCCATCCAATGACTCGACATCTACATTACTAAGATAGAGAGACTCCGGGTTGATTAAGCTACCCCTACTTAGACAAGCAAACTATCTATACTTTTGTTCGCATCTTTTAATAGCCTTGCCAATGTGTTATTGCTACGTCTACAGTATCATGTGTAGAATTCATTGTAGCAATGATTGTTTTCCTTGTATATTCATTTTTATCTTTTTGTGCCTTGTACATTACTTCCTTAGGAAATGCCCTTTTGTCTTTTCCCTTTTTGGGCAAGTTACCCTAACTTATGGGTATAAATACCCTTATACTTATAGCTAAAAGGAGAACTCATATTAACATCATCACACTTTTGTGTTTTCTTTCTTGCGTAGACACTATATTTACTCTCAACATCACTCTTATCCTAACCCTTAAGTAAGGCTAGGTGATGAGTAACCTTACTAGACTAATTCATGTATCATATCGAATTGTGCCATAGGTCCTCCGAAGTTCCATTGATGCATCATATCCTCTAGAGTTGTTTGTGGGTTTTGCTTACTTCCTCATTCGCAACTATCATTCTACACGTTCCCCACCACTTTCATTTTGAGCTTTTTGTAAGCTTGGACCCATTTAGTGACTAGCCTTATTTGTTCTTAGTCACAATTTACATCATCTTGGTATCAGAGCAGAGGTTTTGTTTAAGTTGTAGTTAGGTTTTGAAGTTTTATTATACTCTGTTTTGCATGTGTAAAATAGAGTAAGTTATGATGTTCATTTGAGTACTGTGCTGTTAACTGTTGATTTCTTGAAGTGTTTGTGTGAGCTTTGAATTACTGAAGAAAATGATGGATCCAAGTGTGAATGTCGGTACTGGAGATGACAACAGTGGAGTTGTCTACCATAGACGACAGTCCCAAGGAACATCCAAAAGTACTAACAAGAGACTTGATGAGGTGGCTAACCTATTAGTAGATCTGACCCAAGCTGTTCATGTGTTGGCTTATCGACCCACTAAAGCTATGCAAAATACCCCACAAGCTATTTAACTTATTAAAGGTTAGAACCCAGCTCGACTAATTCATGGTAGAGGAGTAGGTAGAAGATTAAGGTAAAAAACAAACCTAAGAGAGCTTAATGAAGAGAATAAGGAATAGTATTTCAAAGAAGAGCGTGTATGAGTTCCTAGAGCATCTAACCATGTGAAGCTTCGAATTCTAATCTTCAATGGATCTGGGAATACTGATGAATATTTGGAGTGGGAAGAGAAAGTAGAGCATGTTTTTTATTATTATTATTACGAGGATTACGAGAAAGTGAGAACTGCTACAGTTGAGTTCTCTAGATATACCACCATATGGTGAAAGAATTCCAAGCCATGAGAAGATGAGAAGGCTACCGAAAGGTTAATGCTTGGCCTGAGATGAAAAGAGTACTCAAAAGCATATTTGTGCCTTAAACTTATCTTCAAGATACTTTCACTCAGCTTCAGGAGTTGAGACAAGGAGGCCAGACTATTGATGAGTATGTTCAAGAATTTTAAATGCTTATGATCTATTGCGAAGGAGAGGAACCACCAGCCCAAACGGTCTCAAGATTCATTGCTGGGTTAAGAGAAGACATTCGAGACATTATGGAGCTCCAATGATTTGACATAATATATGAAGCTGTTAGGATTGCCTAGTACGTAAAAAGGAAAATGAAGAGCCAATTAATGACCAAGATCTCGACTAGCCAACCTAGACAGGTAATCCATCGAGCTTAGTCAAGTACCGAGCCAAGCCAAAAGATTGATGTTTGAGCAGAGTAGAAAGGCTGACTTAGTGAAGTGTCGACCCGAACTTATGAGAAGAGCTAAGGGTCTGGCAGGAAGACAAACCCGATTAAGTATTTCAAGTGATAAGGGTTTAAACATATAACTGCTTAGTGCCTGAACTATAGGACAATGATCATCAAGAGAGATGTCCCGAAGCTAGAAGCAAATGATACAAATGAGAAACCCAAGGGGGATGAGGTCCCTATGAAGAAAGAAAATGCCGAGAAAGAGCTGATTGAGGATGACGTATTTGTTGAGGACTTGGACAAGTTACTCATGGTTGTCCAATACACTATGAACATGGAACCCTCATGAGGGGAGGAGCAAAAAGAGAATTTGTTCCATACCACTAGTAAAGTGACTGATCAAGTATGTGCCCTCATCGTGGATAGTGAAAGCTGCACCAAGTCACATCAGTCGATCTTGTTTTAAAACTAAAGTTGCTGACTCTTGCACATCCGATGCAATACAAGTTGTACTAGTTGAGTGAGAAAGGAGCATTACATATCACTTAGTAAATAATACTGCCGATCATTATAGGGAATTACTCAGACTCAATTCTCTACAACGTACTACCTATGTACACCTCCCAATGTTGCCAGGAAGACCATAGTTGTTTGATAAGAGGATCAACCATGACAACTACAATAACATGTACAAGTTCGAGAACGATGACTAGAAGATCACATTGAACTCAATGCTACCGAGAGAAGTTAATAAATTGCAGACAAAACTTACTCACATATCGAAGAAAGCTTTGGTGATGAGTAGAGTCAAGCTCTAAGAGGCCATCAATGTTAACGAACCGACCCTTATGTTGGTTAGGCACCTATTAAAGATGAAGGAGTAGAATAAATTATCCTAGGAAATCAAGGAGTTGCTAGATGAGTACCATGAACTCAAGGCATAAAGCATTATATTGACTTAGTACTCGATGCTACATTGCCAAATAAGCCAGCTTATCGAATGAATCTTGAGTAGGCTTCTAAGCTCCAACGTTAAGTCAATGAGTTGCTGGAGAGAGGCTATGTCAAAGAAAGTCTCAACCCTTGTTTATACTGGCACTTCTAGTGTCGAAAAAGGATGGGACCTGGCGGATGTGTATGGATAGCTGAGCAGTGAACAAGATTATAATCAAATATTAATATCCCCTTCTTAAACTGGAGGACATGCTGGATGAATTGAGTGAAGCCAACATCTTCAATAAGATTGACCTAAAGTCTGGTTATCATTAAATTTGCATGAGGCTAAGAGTCGAGTAGAAAACTACATTTAAAACTTGACATGGACTTTATGAATGGATGGTCATGCCATTTGGCTTGTCAAATGTCCCAAGCACTTTCATGAGGTTGATCAATCATGTACCGAGACATCTAATAAGAAAGTGTGTTATGGTGTACTTTGATGACATTTTAGTTTAAAGTACCGACATGTCAAGTCACAACGAGCATCTTCGGGTCGTATTAAATATCCTTCGTACTGAAAGATTATCCAGCAACTTGAAGAAATGTTACTTTTTCCAAGAGAAAGTGGTATTCTTGGGCTATGTAGTCAATGGAGGAGGATTATGAATGGATGATGAGAAGATTCGAGCAATTGTAGAGTGGTCGACTCTTACTACTTGTGTCGATGTGAGACATTTCCATTGACTGGCTTCATTTTATAAGCAATTCATTAAGAATTTCAGCACCCTCTCTACACTACTTACTGAGTTAACAAAGAAAAACACTGACTTCTGATGGGGAGAAAGGGAGGAAAAGAGCTTTGCTGAGATAAAAGAAAGGTTGACCTCCGCCTCGGTATTGATTTTACCTAACTTTAAGAAAATATTGGAGTCAAAATGTAATGCATCAGGCATTAAGATAAGCGTTGTCCTAATGTAAAAAGGCTAACCCATTGCCTTCTATAGTGAAAAGCTTAAAGGACTACAATTAAATAACTCCGTGTATGACAAAGAAATCTTGGCGCCAATCCAAGCACTGCAAGTATGGTAGCATTATCTACTACTGAGAGAGTTGGTCATCTATACTAACCATGAATCGTTGAGGTACCTCCGAAGTTAGACTAAGTTATCAAAGTGGCAGGTGAGATGGGTTGAATTCCTTGAAGGATTCAATTTTGTAATTAAATACAAGTAGGGGAAGAGAAACGTAGTTACAAATCCTCTTTCATGGATACATGCACTTTTAATTGAACTATAGACCAGGTTATTTGGATTTGTAAGTATCAAAGAGCAGTATTCTGATGATCCACATTTTGGACCTATAATCATGCGATGCACTGATGGAAGGACAGTGGATGTATATCGTATGGAGGATGGTTACTTGCTCTGAGGAGGAAATTTGTGCATGTCGACATATTCACTATAGGAACTACTAATCAAGGAAGCTTATAGTAGAGGACTCTACTAACATTTTAGAGAAAGAAGGACCTATGAACTATTAAATGGTCGCTTCTTCTAGTCAAGAATGAGGAGAGATGTGCACCAAGTTGTTGGAAGCTAAGCTGTATGAAAGAAGGCTAAGTGTCAAACTAAACAAAGGAAAGTAATGCATTTACCTATTCTAATGAAGCAGTAGACTGAATTAAGCATCGACTTTGTTCTTGGACTACCATGAACTACCTGAAGCAAAGATTCTATAATGGTCATCGTAGATCTGTTCAACAAAATGGCACACTTCGTGCCCTACGCAAAAACTAATGATGCTTTCACTATTTCCTCTTTTCTTACAGGAGATTTTGTAGTTAGATGGTATGCCGAGAAGTGCAGTCTCCAATAGGGATCCAAAGTTCTTGAGCTACTTTTGGAGGACCTTATGGTGTTGGATGGGAACCAAACTACTATTCAATAATTCCTGTTACCCCCAAACAAAGGTGGTTAATTGCACTTTGAGAACACTACTCCGAGATGTAGTAGGAAAGTACTTGGCTAATTAGGATGCTTGCTTACTAATGGTTGAGTTCACCTACAATCGAATGGTACGTGACACTACTAAGTAGACTCCTTTTAAAGTGGTCTATGGTTTCAAACCTGAGTTGCCCCTCAATCACACCCCTATACTTGTACCTGTTCAAGAGGACCCTGATGCGATAGCCAAAGCACAATCCCTTTAGCACATCTATGACAAAGTTACTCGGCACATTGACCAAGTAGCTAGTAGGATACGAGAGAAGACAAAGGGTAAGAAAGCTAGACAATTCCAGCCAGGAGACTTATTATGGCTATACCACAGCAAGGAATGGTTCTTGAACAGGAGGAGGAAAAAATTATCTATAAGAGCTGAAGGACCTTTTACAATCCCCCAGAAAATCAATGATAATGCCTTTATATTGGAATTACCCAAGGATTATGGAGTTTCTGACGCCTTCAACATTGCCAACTTCAGTTTGTATTACCCTAACGGAGAATTGAACGAAGACTAATCAGATTTGATGCTAAATCCAAAACAACCCGGAGGGAATGATGAGAATCAGGCTATCGGACAATTGACCCGTGACATTGCCTAAGGACTAGAAGAACTAGCAAGATGAATCCTCCTATTTCAGTTGACCCTTACGAAAGTCGAGTACTTCCTTGTCGAGTCAACCTTCATGCCGAATTGAATGACTACCTATCTCTCTATAATGTACCGAATTGAGGAATAATCACTTATACGCGAGTTGTCCAATGACTCAGCATCTATCTTGCAGAGAAGTTGAGATAAAGAGACTCTGGGCTGACTAAGCTACCTCTGCTCAAATAAGCAAGCTGTCTATACTTTTGTTTGCATCTTTTAATAGCCTCGCTAATGTGGCATCGCCACGTGTACAGTATCATGTGTAAAATTCATTACATAAATGATTATTTTCCTTGTATATTCATTTTTACTCTTTTATACCTAGTACATTACTTCCTTTAGAAATGCCCTTTTGTCTTTTTCCTTTTTGGGCAAGTTGCCTTAACTTATAGGTATAAGTATCCTTGTACTTGTAGCTAGAAGGAGAATTCGGATTAACATTATTACACTTTTGTGTTTTCTTCCTTGTGTAAACATTCTGTTTACTCTCTGCATCACTCTTACCTTAACCCTTGAGCAAGATTAGGTGCCGAGTAACGTCACCTGACCGATTCATATGTCATATTGAATTGTGTCGTGAGTTCTCAAAAGTTTTATTGGTGTATTATATACTTTGGAGCTATTCGTGGGTTTTGCTTACTTCCTCATTCGTAATTATCATTTTACATGTTCTCCATCACTTTCATTTCGAGCTTTCTATAAGTTTAGACCCATTTAGCGAATAGCCTTATCTATTCTTGGTCATGGTTTGCATCAGGGTATATGCTTAATCAAAAGGATGAGGGAGGAAATGAGTAGGCCATATACTACTTGAGCAAGAAGTTTACTGAATAGGAGCAAAAGTATTCAGAAATTGAAAGAACATGCTGTGCTTTAGTCTAGGTAATGCATCGACTTAGACAATATATGCTCTATTATTAGGTTGAATTGCTAACTCAATACGATCTCCTAAAGTACTTAGTAGATAAGTCGGCCTTAATTAGCAAAATCTCAAAGTGAAACTATGTACGTGAACCATAATTTAGTCAAGAGACATGCTCTAATAGATTAGTTAGCAAAAAATCCCTCTAATGATACCCCTTAAGAGGTACAAGTCAGTTTCCCTAATGAGGATATATTAGTAACTAAAGGAAGTTCTTACAAAGAAAAAGATGATGAACCCTCGAAGTAGAAGATGTTCTTCAATGGAGCTACTAACATGTCTGGGAATTGAATTGGGGTAATATTGATATCCCCTAAAGGTATGCAATTCCCTCTAGCTGTAAGGCTCATTTTCCCATACACCAACATTATCGTTGAATACAAGACATGAATCATGGGACTCAAATGATCCTAAACCGAGACCTTATCATTGGCACTTGACTGAATTAATAGAGAAATTCAAAGAAATTACTTTCATTTATGTACTGAGAACATAAAATCAATTTGTTGATGCATTAGCCACTTTAGCATATGTGGTCCAAATATCTGGTGGAGTCGAAATTCAACCTCTTACCATTGAGATTGAAGAGAACCTACCTTCTACCCAACAATTGAAGGTATACATGATAAAAAGCCTTTGTATCATGATATCAAAATATTCCTACAACAAGGTACATACCCTGAAAAAGCTGAGAAAAAGGATAGAAAGATAATCAGGAGATTGGCTACCTAATTCTTAGTAAGTGAGTCTACCTTGTACCGGTGATCTTTTGACGGTATACTTTTAAGGTATGTAGATGACAAAGAAGTTGAGGTCTTGATAAAAGAAGTGCATAAAGGAGTATGAACTCCCTATATGAATGATTACATGCTTGCCAAGGAAATTATGAGGCTCGAATATTACTGGTTAACAATAGAAGGCGATTGCACTAAACATATTAAGCATTATCACTTATGCCAGGTTTTTGCAAATAAGAAAATGCTCCGCCTTAAGAACTACACACACACTTTATGCCAAAGCCATTTTCAATGTGGAGGCTCCAAAAACAATCATCATTGACAACGATGCAAATCTCAACAACAAGCTCATGTTAGAGTTATGCCGACAATTCAAGATCATCCATAGGAATTCCACTCCTTATTGTTCTCAAATGAATGGAGCCATTGAAGCAGTCAATAAAAATCTTAAAAGAATAATTAAAAAGATGGCTGTTACATACAAAGATTTACATGAAATGTTACTGTTCACATTTATAGCCTATCGAACCTCCATTAGAACATCAATAGGGGCAACGCCCTACTCCTTAGTATACGGTACTAAGGCAATATTATCGGTGGAAGTTGAGATTCCGTCTCTCAAAGTACTATCTGAAACTCAATTAGATGAAGTCGATTAGGTAAAGAAATGCATTAAGCAACTAAATTTGATTGATGAGAAAAGGTTGACAGCCTTATGTCATAATTAGTGAGCTTTTAACAAAAGGGTATAGCCCCAAAGGTTCAAAAAAAGTGATATGGTGTTAAAAAAGGCTCTCCTTAATAATGCGTCTTAGGGGTTGAACACCCAAAGAGACACCACAACGAAGCAAACAAAAATAAATAGAAAAAAAGGTTAGCAAAGTCTAAGCAGCTATTATCGAATGGATATAATACACCACTCGATCCTACTTGGCCAACAATTTATTGGATTTGACACACCAGCTTGAATTGAAGGGTTACTTGCCACTACTCCTTGCTAAAGGGAATAAATAAGAATTTAATGATAATGAGAATACTAAGGTTGCTCAAAGTGAGTAATTCTGTATTGAAAGTTGAATGATATCCTGCATACAAGAAAGTAGGGGTTTATATACCTATCCACTAGGGTTACTTTACATGTGTAAAAAAACAAAATGCTATACTACACTGGGCTACATAAGACATACTAAAAAGGGGTAAAAGAAACAAAGAATATTCAGTATGAAAAATGAAAGAATGATTCTAGAATACTATATCAGAAGACACATACCGCTTAACATTTGGATGGGAAGAATATGGTATAAGGTAGTGCGTGTAGTTAAGGGTCGACTAGATGTAGATCAAGTCGGGGACTAATTAGTTCCTCTAAAGAGAAGTCAACTTGATTCAGGTTCGGATGCTTATGGTCGAGTCGAAAGCTTGCCTCGAAAATTCTTAGGCTATATCTTGGGATAAGGTATTGCTGCTGAATAGGGGCGGATTTGATGCATATAAGAATCTGATAATTAGATCAACAGGAGATCAACTCGGAATAGGAATCCTCGTTTCAGCTATGGCCCATAGCCAATATCTACTAAGCGAGTCCTTGGAGTCCTCTAGCTTGGCTGCGCATGATTGGTCTAAGGGGTTGATTCCTATCACCTAATGCACAAGACTCTAGAGAAAAAATTGCTCCCAATTATAGAGGCCTTTATATCATAAAGCGAGTGTTACCAGGAAGGGCTTTAATTTTGTCTTAGATGGAGGGTTTAAAATTGAGAGATCATGTAAATGATGATGCCGTAAAGTTGTATTACCTATGAAAATTCAATGAAAATTTTTACTTAGAACATGAAATGCCAATCATTTTGAATGTTATGGTAGTCTAGTTTTCATTCTCTATAATCAAAGTTAGTATCCTTAGCAATTGTCAGCATTGGAATCATCACCATTCCTTCTTCCTACTCCATCAAAAGGTCTAGCTCCCTTAGTCCATTTAATTGAACCTATACACAGAAAACACGATAGAAGATGAAAAGTGAGATATAGAACATTGGTAATTAACAAAACTCATTGAAATACTTTATTATGGATTGATCCCCCTCAATGGGGAGTTTTATTGTCTATTTTTAGGGAAAATAAAAACCTAGATGGGCAATCACCTCATGGTAGATATTTACTTATTAGAGATGAGACAAATCAATTGAAGAGCAAGTAGAAGGCATTCAGTATCGAGTTGATTTTTGTAACCTCTCAAAATAGGGCCAATGGAGTTTTAGGTTTGAAGTCATTTTGAAAAACAAATCAATTAGCTTTGATAGGACTTTTCGAAGAAAGGTTTAGCAGTTTAGGTGCTATTGGCAAGACCAGGTAAGTGCTTCCATACAACGTTATCACATTGGTTTTTGATCATTGCATTTAGATTACATCTCCTTAAATAATAACTAGTATTTGCAATTTTTTCTCCTAACAATCTTTTAGGTAGAGTTTTTAAGGCATTTAGCCTTTGTACCATTTTTCAAGTCCTAGCCAACTCATAGAGTGCTATCTCACCTTTAATCTATTCATCCTTTCTATTCTCACTAGCTCTTAGAGCACTATCTTGTTGGTTATCCACTCTTTTTATGGTTCTGGTTAGCTCATAGAAAAGTATCCTGATTTACCACCTTAAGGATTAAAGAGCCCATAGAGCACTTTTCTTCACTAATTTCTTGTAACGAGCTCATAAGGCTCTTCTCTTCACTAATTTGTCTTAGCAAGCCCATGGGGTGCTTTCTTTACCAATGTCTATCAAGTGAGCCCATACAGCGCTTCCTTTCATCATCGGTTCCTTTTAGCAAGCCCCTAGGATACTTCTTTTAAAACAATTTAGGGTTGCTAGTCCCCTAGAGATACTCCTACCTAAGTTAGTGAGCTTAGAAGAGCATGGCCAAGTCTTTCTAGGATCGATTCCAATTTAGAGTTGCTAGTCCCCTAGAGATGCTCTCACCTAGGTTAGTGAGCTCAAAAGAGCACAACTAGGTCTTTCCGAAATTAATTCCAATTTATGGTTGTTAGTCCCCTAAAGATGCTCCTGCCTAGGATAGTGAGCTCAGAAGAGCACGATTAAGTTTCTCTCCAATTTAAGGTTAATAGTCCCTTAGAGACACTTTCTCTTAGGTTAGTGAGCTTAAAAGAGCACAATCAGGTCTTTCGAGAATCAATTCCAATTTAAGGTTACTAATCCCTTAAAGATGCTCCTACCTAAGTAATTAGCTCAAAGTAGCGTGATCGAGTTTCTCTTAAAATCAATTCCAATTTAAGGTAGTCCCCTAGAGACACTCTTGTTTAAGTTAATAAGCTCAAAAAAGCATGACTAAGTTTCTCTTAAAATCGATTCCAATTTAACGTTGCTTGTCCCCTAGAGATGCTCCCACCTAGGTTAGTAAGCTTAGAAGAGCATGATTAGGTTTTTCCAAATCGATTTTAATTTGAGATTGCTAGTCCCCTAGAGACACTCTTACTTAGGTTAGTTAGCTCAAAGTAGTATAACTAGGTTTCTCTCAAATTAATTTCAATTTAGGGTTGCTAGTCCCCTAGAGATGCTCTTGCCTGGGTTAGTTAACTCAAAGTAGTGACCAGGTTTATCTCAAATCAATTCTAGTTTAGGGTTACTAATCTCTTATAAATACTCCTATTTAAGTTAGTTAGCTTAGAAGGGCACGAACAAGTTTTAAACTAATCATTCTAGCCAGCTCCTAGGGGGCTAGACCTTTCTAAGCTCATTGACCTTTCACCTAATCCCTAACGGACCAAACCTAGGTTAACTAGCTAGTTATAGCACTTCTTAAGGAAAATTCCACCCTTAAGGCAAAAATGGTGTTTCTTTTGTCTTTGTGATCAAGTTTCACTCAAACTTTACCATAAAGAAGGATACTTGTAGACACCACATTTTTGCCTACACACCTTAACCACACCCCCCTCCGTCTCTTTATTATTATTTTTTTTCAAAATGTTTACAATAGGGGTTTTAATTTAGAAAATATATATATATTAAAAAAAAAGAAAATTTAGAAATAACAAAAAAATATAAAATTTTAAAAAATTACGAAAAAAATAAGAAAATTTAGAAAATACAAAAAAAAAAAACTAAAAATAATAGATAGAAAAATACAAAAATTGTAAAAGAAAAAAAAATGGAAAATTGCAAAAAAAAAAAAAAGAGGATTTTTAGAAGATAATAAATGAAAATAAAATTTCAGAAAGTTTAGGTTTTTATTAGATTTAAGTGTTTTCAAGGCCTAAGTACGGGAAAGCTTAAATATAAATCTAGTTCAAGCTAATCCAATTTATATATGCAATTTAATTGTATATATGAACAAGGTATAGACTAACGACCTAACAGTTAAGTACTTGGATATAGCATTGGGTTTAGTTAAGAGGTCCTAGCTTTGAATCCCACTAAAGGCATAAAAATGCCTTTTCTTTTGTTTTCCATAGCATACACATGATATGTCGCCACGTGTCAAGGATTCGTTGTACTACGTGTCTTGACACGTAACATTAGGTAAGTGGGCAATGGCTAGCATGGCGACATGTGTCAAGCCAGATGGCATGACACGTATCCTTAACAAGTTAACTTCTTAGCCATATCAACTGCCACGTGTCACATAAAGGATATATAGCACATTGTCACTGGACTATATGGTTGATATAGTACCATGTTAGCACCATGTCAACACTTTTCCTTCTCTTTGTCCCATCTTTCCCATTCTTTCCTTTGTTTTCCCTCATAAGAATAACCTAGGGTACCACATTTCATGTTGCTTTTTTTATCCTTTTTCTTCAAAATTTCATCAAATAAATGATGGAATTATGAAGAACACATGTGATACTACGCATTTGACCCAATATCGAGTCCTAGTACATTCATTTGCTTATTGAATTTGGTTCTCTAAAAAGAAAAAAAAACTTGTTATTACCTAAAACCGACTTCCTTGATTCAAGCTTCTAAAATGTATTACGAAGCTTCCTTTTAATCTTTTTGGCAAGAACAAACATCAAGGATGTGATGTTGACTAACAATTTACTCCATATTATACCTACAACTCATAATTATACCCTAATTGTACACCCTCATTCATTCTCAATTTACTATTTTCCATCCTCAATCCGAGCTCCAACACTATAAATTGGAGCTTGGATAAGCATTCAAGGACATGGTCTATCAATTGAATCTTACTCCCACTCTCTCCTTCTCAATTCAAAACTTTCTACATCACTCTCTTTAACTAATCACCACCCAACTCTCTCTCACTCTAAAATTCGAAACTCCACAACCCATTTTAAAGGAAACTAATAACTTCAATAGCTTCCCTATTCCTTTGCCTCTCTAACCCAATAAGTACCGAAGACTATTGTAGGCAAAGCTACATCGCCAAACCACCATCCTCCAAACCTTTGGCAACCAACTCGAAACCACCTTGTCTAACAACCATCGAGTAAAACTGATAGTAGCACGAGCATCACCATACTTTAAACCAAACCCCAACCACTTACTTGACTCTAGTAGCCACCAAACAATGCGGAGCTTCACCACCGTTGCTACCCATACTTCAACAACTACTAATACCAGCTCTTAACTTTACGTCATTAGGCCTAACAACCCCCTTTGAAAACTCATGAAAACATCTTCACCCCTTCAAAAAAGCCACTAAATCAAGCTAGAATGACCCTCTACCGCCGTAGCCTTCATCTCCCAACAACGACCTAAATCACAACCAGAGACCCACTCCAAACCCGACTTAGATTCGTGTGTCGACCCAATCCAAGCTCACTGACTTACGAAGTCTCTAGTTAGTCCGACTTCTTTTGTATTTTTGCATTTTGTGTACCCTTTTTTTTATTTGTCTATTTGTTTCTAATCATATCATAACCCAAAAATACAAAAGAAAAGGCAAAAAAAAAAAAAGAAGGAAAAAAAAAGGAAAAGGAAGGGATGAATGATTTAAGGAGTTAGTTTTTTATTTTATTAAGACATGAAAATAATAATAAATGAAATAGAGTAAAATATATAAATAAATAAATAATAGAGGAAATATTAAAAAAATGAAAAATAAAAAAGTATAATAATAATAATAATAGTAATAAATACTAAAATGGGAAAATAGAATGAAGTAAATTAACAAGGAAATTTTCACCACTTAAAAAAAAAAACAATTTTTCTTGAACGAACGTGAATCAATCCATTTTTGAAAATTAGGACATCTTTAATTTTCTAAAAATAAATAAACCGATTAGGACCCTTTTTAGAAAATTTTCAAAATAAAATAAAAAGCTAAAGAACATAAACCCGAGTGTTTTTCTTACATTAAAAGCAATCAACCTGCTAACATTTTCATAAATAATTACATACGTTTGATCTCGATTTGCGGGTAGTAGGTACCTCTAGGACGACGCAAAAAATGAAAAAAAATTAGCTTTCCCACTTTTAGTTCAAATTACTCAGCTTAGTAAAAAAAATGAATTTAATTTACTTAGTATCATTTGTTTTCTACATGGTGATTTTATGAATTAAATCCAAATTTGGAAAGTTAATGATACCTGTAAGGGTTTAAAGAACTTAACCCCCGAATAAGATCTTCTAGTTTTTAGAACCATTTAATAAATTTGGTTTTATCAAAGGCCGATAGCTAAATTATAACTAATACACCCAATTGGTTATAATTTAATTCTTTTTTTCCTACTCCAGTTAAGTGGCGACTCCAAAATATTAAAAATAAAAGAATCAATTTTCTTTAAACCTTAATCGAGGATTAGTATTAAACAGGTAGGGTATAATATTGATCGAATTAAAGAAGACTAATTTATAAAAACGAGAAAATATTAGGCCTAACAAAGATGGTATAGGGTAGTCATGTGAGGATGTAAACCCTTCAAATTTTATGTTTTGGACTTAGAATTGAATTAAAAAAACCAATGATATTCCCTAAACTCTATCAGACCGAAGAAATTAAAACTAAGAAAATTTTAAACCTAATTATGTGTGGCCATAACTAAAAAATCCAAGTGGAATTAAAACTTTAAACCCTAAACCCTAGAGTTGTAGACCCTTAGATTAAACTTCAAAAGCAATGAAAACCATAAATTAAAACATTTAACTTAAATTACGTAAATCATATAAACTTGATAACGAATGATAAGAGATATATACAAATGATAACGATTAATCAAATTAAGTTAATTAAGATAGTAAATTAATGGGATTACTTATGTACCCTAAATGATATATTTTCTCCAAAAGTAAAGTTAAAATCGTAAGTATACCTTTAAAATGCATAACCCTCATAAAACCCTAAAATGTGGGAAGCTTAAAATGAATTAGAAACTCTAATTTAGTGTTAAAAGCCCTATTTTGATTAATAAACTCTAATTATATTACCCTATCAAGCCTAGTTTTTTCCCTCCATATTATTTTTAAATTAATTTTCTTTAAACCGATCAATATTAAACCATATCCATTTATTACTGATCCTCGACTAAAGTTTAAAGAGAACTAATTTTTATTATATTTTTGAAAAATACTTTAGAGTCACTATTCGACTGGACTCAGGAAAAAATTAAAATTAAAATTATAACCAATTAAGTGGATTAGTTATAACTTAGCTATTGGTCTTAATGAGAAAACTAATTTTACAAAACAGTTTTCTAAAAAACAAGCCATTTGGTTTCGGAGGCTATCCTATTAAACGCTAAATGGATACCACTTTTTAACTTTCCAATTTTAATTTTGCTTCTCAATAATACCTTTTTTCAATTTCTAAACGACTAATCACACACAACTAATCTAATTAAATTACACAAATATTTACAAAGATGAAAAATAAAATAAAATTTTCCATATTTTATGTTGATTGATACTTACTTATGAGTATCTATGTACCCGCTATTCAGGATTAGACTTTCATAGTTCATTTAATGAAAACTTTAGCGGGTTTTTTATTTTAATTCTGAAAAAAAAGGGTTGGGTTTACGTTTTTTTACCCATTTTAAGTTTATTTGAGGAAAAATTTTCAATTTCTAAATGACTTTCATAATTCATATAATAAAAACTTTAGGGTTTTTATTTTTGAAAAGTTCTAGAAATGTCCTAATTTGAGACTAGTCCACTTATTTTTATTTATTTTGGGAAAATTTATTTTTCTAAGCAATAAGATGATTTATTCCTTTTTATTTTTCATGTTTTATTTTAATTTTTATTTCCCATTTTTTTATATTTATTATTTTACTCGGCACAAATAAATAAATAAAACAAAACAAAACCTTCTCTTTTTTCTCTTTTTTTTTTTCCTTATTATTTTCCTTTTTACAATTACAAAATAAGAAAAAAAATTACAAAACAAATAAATATAAACTAGTATAAGTGCTAAACTTAAGCTTGCAATACAAGTCGATCGGTCCGAGGGTAGGTCAGGATTGTGTCATCGAGCGATTCGAGTCAAAGCTCTAGTAGGTTGTTTGTTGTTTGGGTCCAGTCACACACAGTAGCTTATAGAGGTGCTTCAAAGGGCGTTTCGACGACTAAAATGATTAGGAAAAAACTTTTTTATGAGTTTTTAATTGGGGTTGAAGGGTGTAGGGAAAATGCTGTGACCATTGGTGGTGATTTTAAGGTGTTTAGGTTAAAGTGGCGGCGACGGTAGTGTTGCAATTTTAGAGTGTTACACAACTAGGTGGCTACTAAGAGTAGTTTGTTGTTTGGGTGAGGGTCGAGTGGTAGGGTGGATTAGGGTCATCTGGTTAAAGGACGGAGTGAAATAGTCTGAGTTATATGTATGTGTTAGTATGGAAGAGGCTAAAGAATAGGTTATGTCGTGAGAGAGGGTATGGCAGAGTGTGTGTTAGTGGCTATATGTGATACTCGTGTGTGAGGTGTAAGGGTTGTATGTGTTTAGTGGTTTGGGCGTAAAGAGAGAAGGATAGGTTAAGAAAGAGAGATCTGTAGGTCTGTATGTGTGTTTAGGATGGTGTTCGAAGAGAGGCAGCAATAGGTTAGTGTAAGCGGCAATTAAGAACGAAAGAGAGAGATGATCAAAGGAGGATTAGATCGAGAGAGGATGTTTGGTCTGTGGATTAGCTGATCGTGATAGGGATATTGGGGTCGGATGTGCAGTAGTGGAAGAGAGAAAGGACTACTATGTGTGTTTGGGATAGTAAGTCAATTTGGTGTTGGGTAACGCCTGTAGGTTTTTGGGTGTTCGGTGAGTAGCTAAGAGAGAGTGAGTCATAGAGAAAGTGTGAGAGGATCTAAGAGAGAAGGCTGAAGGAGACCCAGTCTAAGAGAGATAGGTTGAGAGAGAGAGAGCAATTGGTTGCAAGAGGGAAAGCGAGAGAGTCCCTGTATATATGTGTTTTTTTTTTTTTTTTTTAATGAGAAAGTGGGGAAGAAGTGGAAAGGGGAGAAGAAAGGGGGGAGGGGGTTGGGTGGGTTAAAGGGTGGAATAAAGAAAACAGGTTGTCATGGTAAATCACAAAGCGCTACGTGTTACAATCAAACATGTGGCCCAGTGATGCCTCGACATATGACAACACATGAAGTGTAAAAAAGAAAAGGATAAAAGGCATTTTTATGCATCTAGCGAGTTTCAAACTCAAGACCTCAAACCAAACCCTATCGCAATGTCCATGAGCTTATCCATTAAGCTATTAGCTTATACCTTGTCTACATGTGTAATTAAATTGTAGATATGGACTAGATCAGCCTAAACTAAATTTAAATTTAAATTTAAATTTAAACTAGGTTCAACAGTCCTTTACCTAGATTTATTTAAATTAAGAAATCTATTCTTATTAAACTACTTTAAAAATTTTATTATTTTCTAAATTCCTTATTTTTTTTAAATTTTTATGCCTTTTCAATTTTTTTATATATTTTTCTAAAATTTTCCATTTTTTGTGCTTTTTCTAAATTTCTTAATTTTTTATGCTTTTTCCTATTTTCCTATTTTTTGTATTTTCCTAAATTTATATTTTTGGGTTTTCTTATTTATATATTTTTTTGTATTTTTCCTAATTTAAGACCCTTTAACCAATTCTAAAAATTTTGAAATGTAAAAAGAAGGCAAAAATGAGGAATCTAGAAGCCCATTATTGAGTAATTACTAATAATTCATTAAATTGTTGGAACAACCCCAATTTGCCTTCTAAAATCGTAATCTATTAGTGATAATTGATTCCAACCCTTAGAAACCTTAAATTATTTAGATAAAATTATATAATAGGCTTTGTTAACTTAATCAAACATGAAAAACCCTAAACTATGTCTAGCCATGGTCATCTACACTAGTAATTAGAGTGGTAAGTTTAAATTGCATTCTAATCATCTATATGTATTCATGCAATGATAATCACAATTGACTATATAAGACAAGATAACTACTTGGGCAAATAAGGGACCACTTACTTTTAGTAGACAAAACCATTACATCAATTGGCAAAAATCCCAAAAAGCAAATTCATCCCTACTTATACATGTACCATGCAACTAAGAATGGAAGGGTTGTTCCCCACCACACCCACTCATCATCAACCCCTTTTTTGACCCCTCCACCTACATTTCTCCATCGTCTTCCCTAGAATAAACCCTAGAAATATTCTCTAAACACAATCTAAAACAAGAGAAAAACAAGAAGGAAGGAAACAAGAATATGCCTCTCGAACCTAGTTGCACACCCGAACGCTCGAAGCTAAAACTCCCTATCACTAACTTCAAACTACACAAACCACTTGCATTTGAATCCTTTTTTGTCGACAAATATCCTTGGCTAAAAGAGTTTGTTTTGTTTTCCAAAAACAAAGTGAAAATAGACTCTGCGAATTTCCATTGAGGTAAACTTATACTTTTTTAACATTCTTTCTAGTTTGAGTTTATGAGCATATTCATATAATTAAAAACTAATAAAAAAATTACTAAAATGCTACCTTTATTTACCATGTTTACATGCCCATACATGTGCATTTTCTTAGATTTTTAGTATAGTTGACATGTTACATGTAATTTTAGAAGTACATAAGTTGTATAATGATGATAACTTGAAGAAAAGTAGAAGAATAATCATCATATCTTCATTCCCATGTCAGGGCCAAAGATATGTATGTATATCCACACTAATTTTTATTTCTCATATTTATTTTGGTAAGAAATGGTTTTAGGTACATATTTAGCAGTAGTTTGATGCATGTCCTAGCAAGTTGAGTACAGATGTGTAAAAAATCCTAAGAAATCATCTTAAACCACCTCAAACATGTTGAACAACATGATGTGAAATGTTTATTAATGGGTTAATCACATGATTAATTAAATATAATTAGGATTTAAAACTTAATCTTACAAGATAAGAGGTTAAACAAGGTTTATAGTGAGTAGTTAGGCCTAAAATAGACATTAAGTTTAGGAAAACCCACTTGAAACCCAATAAACCATTAGTATCAAATCTGGAACTCATGAAAAAATGGGTCATATAATCACTTTAGTAAACTATTAGGCCCATTGGAATAGTGTAGAGTCAAGATATAGTTGCTAGCAATGAACTAGGCCTAAATTTAACTAAAAGGCTCACAAACCGAGCCTTGAGTCCACTTAATCACTCATGACCAATAGGTATATATGATAAATAAAACTTAATTAAAAGAGCTTATTAAAACCACTAAATAATTCAAAGCCTAGGTATAAATAGAGCGCATAACTAGTTAAAAGAAATGGTTTAGACCTTAAAATAACAAGAGGTAAACTTTGAGCTTATAGAGAATAATTAGGTGCCCACTTAATTGATGTGACCTAATGTAAAATTAAATGTTAAATGGGTCATTTAGTGAGTTCATTAAGTTATTTGGCCCATTAGGATAAGTTAGAAATGAGTTTAGGGCCTTAGGATGCAAATTGGACTTAAGACAAGTCAAAAGGCCCTAAAAACAAATCCTAAGCCCACTTAGAAACTACTTGACCAGCTGCTATAACAATTATTTGAGTTCTAAATAAAAGGTTCATGTAGCAGATCAAGTGTTTTAGGTAGCCTATGATAAGCCTAGATAAGAGTTAAGGCCTATAGCTACTTAAAAAGCTTGAAAAAGCCTTTAATTTATAAGATATAGGTTTTCACCCGACTTAAAATGGTCTAACTGAATTAATGACCTTAGGATAACGTGATAAAGACCTAACAATAAATAAAATAAGTCCATTAACTTAAAATAGCCTTAGGCTTAAAAGAAAGCCCACATCTTCATAAGTTAAAACTTAAAATGACTAAGTATAGTAAAAGGAAGCCTATAGTTAGGATTTAAATAAAACTTGAATATTTTAAGCCTAATGATAATATAAGAACCTAATTAATAACGATAAATGACTAGAACAAGGCCTTACACACTTAAGACATTTAACTAAACTATAAAATCAATTAAGTTAAAGGGGAAACGTATAAAATTCAAATCTAACCCCCATCCAAAATTATGGTTGTGGTACCTAACTCCTAAAAGGGATCCTTCCAAGAAAAAGTTCATTCGAAATTGCATGAAATTGACTATAAGAAAGCTAAAAATGGACTTAAAATAAAGAAGTTAGAGCAAAAACAAGTTTTAACCATACTCATGGGTTAGAGCGAACTTAAGTAATTAAGAGGACTTTTAGGTTCTTAAAGAAAGCTTCTTCAAATTACTTGCATATACATTATTATTATGTTTTAGATGGCTTAATTTCTAATTCAGGAACCCCAAATTTTAGGATAAGTAAGCAAGCAAGTCAGGTGAGGGAGTTTCAATGAACTACTACTTGCTTGTGTTTAATAATTGCTTGATGTTCTATTGCTTACCCATGGTTGTCTATTGAGTGACTAGTTGTTCTATATGCTAACATCCGTGTGATAGCCTTATTAAAATTGCTAAGTTTAAATATTTAGCCAAATTAACTAGATATACCTATTGCATGTTTGTGATCTGTTAGTTCTAGACTATGATGTCTATAGCTTTACCAAGTTTTCAATAAAAAAAACTATGAAAATGCATTTTTTTTTTAAATACTTTACGATTCAAAGAAAGATTTATCAACTTAATGAGTACTCATAGTAGTTTCCAGTTACATTTTACTTGTTGAGGCAAAACTAATAGACCATCTTCAATTAATTGATAGCAAATTACCTAAGTTAAGACTCATGTAGTTTAACCTATAGGGCATTATATAAATTTGTTGATAGTGAGCCTATTGGGCATTGTATTGATTGTTAATAATGAATAGCCCTAGAAAGGATCCATCTAATAGATTAGTGTGGTATTCTCAACTAAGGTAATAGTCGAGTTTCTTCTATTGCAACGGTACCCATAAACAACCTCATGTAGGTAAAGTGAAGGGCCTTGTGCAGTTAAGTATAGGGAATAATAGACATGTAGGTAACGTAAATCTATACCTTCCATGGTTCTAGAGCCCTATGGATGTATTGCTTGTATTCACTGTATGTACATTCATTTCGTATGTAGCTAAATTGCATGTTTATTAATAATGTTTGATAACTTGCTTAAATGGTAATGACGAGAAACGAAGTCACTAAACTACGGTATGCTCACCCCCCCACCCACCAAAACAGTTCCTTTTTGCAAGTAACCAAAAGCTAGGAATAGGCTAAGATCAGAGTATAGAGTGTTCTTTAGGTAGCTAGATTAGACGAATAAAATTATTTTAGTAGACTATATTAGTTAAGCTAGACCTTTATGATATTTAATAACTCGTAATATTGTTGAAGTTTAATTATACTATCTTATTGTTTGGTAGGTTATTTTGACTCTCTATGGTTTTAGTGGACTAGATTGTTGGGTTACCGTAGTTCCTTATATAAAAAAAGTAAATTTAAGTAAAATGAATAAGTGCCTTTAGAAACTTACTAGTTAGAGTCTTGCAACTTTTGACTTACAAGACAGTCTTCATATTTTGAGTACACACATGATATAAAGAATTTAGGAAAAACTATTAGGCCCTATTTAAAGGCGTTATAGAGGACTTATTGTTACACATTAAAGCAGCGAAGTCGTAACAGTCCCATTGTATAAACCAACTTATAATAGTAACTAACCTTACAGTCCTATCATAAATACAATTTACATAAAGCGTCTATGACTTTTCGCTTTGAAATAAATAGCTCATTCATAATTATAGATACAAGTTATATGTATAACTAAAAACTTTAAGTCGTATTTACATAGAGATACTTATACTATCTTATAATCCTAAGAAATAATTTACATGCCATAGAGGTTTGATAAGTAAAGTATTATAGACTAGTACGTATACCTAAGAGTTCATAAATACACCAAAAAGACTTGACTGCTCAGTTAGTATATTCTCATTCCCCCAAGATAATTCAAAAAGGAACTAATCCGGGGATAATTATAACACGACATCTCAATTAGTACTTGTAAGAAAATCTATAAAGGTATGAAGAACCAATAGCTTATTAAGTTAGGATGAAGACTTAAGAATGCATAACAAACATAAGTACGGTTTTCAAGCAATTAATTAAATGCAATGCAACACACAAATGCCATTAAACAACGTAGTCTGATCCATTATGAAATCAGAGTAATTTCACTTGCTCTAATCCGGGTTGAGGAGTTTTCAATATTTATGTAACAACTCACAACAAAACCTAGGTTTATGCAATGGAGACACTACTCTCCTCATAACTATCCTTCAAACCATTACTCTCATCCTTATTGTAACCTCCTTTCATATCCCTTAGTTCAGCTAAGTATGGAGAAAGGATCATTATGTTATTTAATGCTATCTTTTCTAAAGGTATCAGTATTTGGTTGAAGATTCTAACCGTCCCTTAAGGGGTTACAATGCATGTCTAATTTAGGTATGTAGGTCACTTATGATTATGTTCGATTTAAGGTAACTGTTAAGCTTGGTTTTTCCTAGTTTTTTTAAATTTTCTTTAAACTGATCAACATTAAATCTTATTGATTTAATATTGATCATTAATTGAGGCTTAAAGAAACTAAGGCTTTTTAGAGGAATTTTATAAGCTTTTGGGAGTCGCCATCCAATCGAAGTTAGGAAATGGTTTAGGTCAAAACCAAATGGGTGGATTTGGTTTTGATCTAGATATTGGTTTACGTAAGGAAAAATTGACTTTTAGAAAAGGGTTTTTGAAAAAGTAGAGATTGAATATGAGGGTTAGGTAGTTTAAACTCTTATGGGTACCACAAACTTTTCGAATATAGTTTTAACATTTGAAATCAACCTTTAGAGCAACAATTTAATCAATATTAAATTTATTTTACTGAACTGAAAAACTTAAACTAAAATGGGGAAAATTAAATTTTTTCATTTTTTACATCACCTCAGCATATCTATTATTCGGAATTAAACATATGTAGTTCTTTTATGAAACTTTTAGGTGAGTTATTTGATTTTAATTAAAAAAGATTGGATTTACGTTTTGACCAGTTCAATGTTATTTAAGGAAATTTTCTAAAAAAGTCCTAAATCAGGGTTTTTTTTTTTTTTTGAAAGTTCTAAAAATGTCCTGATTTTTAAAAGGGGTTAATTCATGTTTGTTTATTTAGAAAATCAATTTTTCTAAGCGGTCAAATCTATTTTATTGTTTATTTACTTCATTTTATTTTTCCATTTTTTATTATTTTATTATTTTTATTTCCTTTCTTTTTATTCTTTATTTTCTTATTAACAATAAAAATCTAAGCCTCTTTTTTTTCCTTTCCTTTCGTTTCTTTCTTTCTCTCTTTTTTCTTATGTATGTATGTACACGTATATATATATAGGGTTACATATTACAATATTACTATAAAAAATAAATTAAATAAATAAATACAAATAGAAACAAAACAGTGTTGGACCAATATGGAGTTGGGGCGTGCAGGTCAGTCTTAAGTAGGAGTAGTTGTCGGGTTAGGTCGGTCTTGAAGCTCTAATAGGTCGTAGGTCGGGTCATCAAGAAAAAGGAATAATAGCTACATGAGAAGCTTGATTCAAGCACTTCTAAACATCTAAATAAGTAGGGAAGGGAGTCTTTGTGATTTTCTTATTGGAACTAGGGGGATAGGTCACCAAGGCGGTTGGAGGTGGTTTAGGTGGCCATCGGAATTAAGGAGGCGGTAGTGGTGTTGATTCGCTGCAACGAAGATCGTTGGGTGTGAGAGGGTGGTTGGGTTAGGGGATTTAAGGTGCAATGGTCACAGGTATAGTGTTAGTTTAGCCTAGGGAGTGTTGGTTCGGGGTTTTCACAAAAGTGGCACAGTTGTTAGGGTTTGGAATTTTCGATGGTAGATTGGTTGGGCAACTATCGAGGTATAGCGGAGTGTGTAGTAGGCTAGGTTTGAGAGAGCTTGGGGTAGTGAGTGTCATGCTAGTTGTGGGTTTGTTCAAAAGTGGTTGGAGAGGGAAAGAGATGTAGAGAGAGAGTATGTTTGTTTAGTAATGTTAGGGTTCGACAATGGCTTCTTGATCCTCCTTCACAACCATTTTGTTTATACTATGTCGACGTGAATTAAGCTCGAAAAGATTCAAAAAATGAATTAAATTGCATTGATGAACTTTGACCCAAAGTCAAGTTTTTTAAATTTTCAATCTTAATTTTGACTGTGTAATCAGATGAATTTGGCTAAATAAATGGTCAAACTCAAAACTAAGTTATGCCTACCACACAATTCCATAAAAAATTCATATGGAGTCATGTGAAAAAAGCACACGAAATGATTGTGTGGAGAAACATTAGAAATTAATTGAAAAATTTGAGAGAATAAATGACAAAATGGTAGAAAATTGTGTAGTCATGTGACTAGCACATAACGACGTGCTTAGTTCGCATATATGCTATACGTTTATGGTTAAAAAAAGAAGGAAGATGCTTTTGCACCTACCTGCGTAGGTTGGGCTCACATTTAAGGCTTTTAGCCCCATTTCAAAAGAACTAAGACTTAAACCTGGTCTAGTTCCACCCCTCCCCTTTTTAATCAGGGCCTTACGCTATTGTTGCTCCATATAGATTAGGTTATTAGCTTGGTTCGATCTTCCTTTCTCTTCCCTTTTTTTCTTATATTATTATTAATGTTATTATAATAAAAAATGATAAAATATAAACCGAGCAAAATATATACCAATTTTTATTTTCCTATTGTGCTCTCTTCTTTTTTATTTTTATTAACTTTTCTATGATTTTTTTCTAAATTTTCTATTTCTAATTTTGTGCTTTTTCTAAAACTAGGAGTCCTTTACTTTATTCTAAAAATTCTAAAAAAAAAATGTAAGGAGTAAAAAATGGGGTGTTTATAGTGACCAAACAATCTCACAACAATCACTAAAACACAACATCAATTTTTAGTAAGAACTCAAAGACATTCAAGTACATGCACATATAACTACCTACAAGCATAATCACATACAATCCCAAGCCTTCGAGTACTTTAATATAATACTATAAAATACAACGATGTATTAAACCCAATTGATCTAAAATCCTCAATTCACTCACACAACTTGTTGTAGGTCAACTTATTTCACGTATCTTATAATATAAGTATTTTTTTAATATGTATATCCTTATAATATATAAACTTTAAATTATGACTTGACTCGATTTTCCAAATATACATATTACTTATTACCGATATATTGTAAATGAGTTTATAAATCGATTTTTGAATTTAGTTTTGATTTAAGTTCTAATCCAGTTTTGATTACTGGTGTTATACAGGAATCATAAGAAAACGTTTCAAACCATAATATGAAATTAATCATATTGTACTTAGGTATCCTAAATATTATATTTTACCCCTAACCAGTATTTTAGTTTATACGGTATATCATAATCTTAATTTAATTACCGAATTTTCTCCTAATATGAGAAATATTTATATTTTTCATATAATTCACTAAATTTAAGTTTCATATCATATTTATTGTATATTACTATTATTGTATTATTAACTTTAACTTAATATTTTCTATTTATTACAAATTCAATTTCACATATTATCAATTTATACATATTCACTACATATTACACCTAATAACTACATCTAACATCCTAAATACTACAAATAACATACTACATCAGAAAACATCCTAAATAACAGGTAATATGCTTATTATTCAATATTATAATATTATATTATTTTATTACCTATTTTCTTAAATTCAAACTCACATTGTTACTTTTACTAATATTCCTAACTTCATTGTATAATTTAAGCTCGATCGAACACTTTATTTGATCATCCTAAATTTTACATAATGACTCCTAACTTCTAGTTGTAAGGTTTACACATATAACATTGCAATTAAAATGCAACTCAATTCTTGCAATTCCATCTAACACTTGTTCGCCTTTAGTGTAACTTGTAAGTGAATATATATCTCACATTTCGTAGACGAGAGGCCAAATTTAGACATAGATATGGCTTGGAGATCTCAATAGACTTACGAATGTCTCTACACTTTAACCAGGCTAGCTTTCTTAGTGTTAAACAAGTATCATTAATATAGCTTGGCTGCCATTTGGTTACAACCTTGGTAAAGCATTGGAGAGAAGAGATGCATACCTTCCATTTCTACACTACGGAGTTGGCGGTGACACTCTTGGATGTTTCTGCTTTGCTTGGTCTATCGGTTGATGGTTAGGCTGTGAAGAGTGGATTGTAGTGCTTACAATTACTTGAACTATGCCACCCCCTACCCCGAATGCTATTAATGGGGCTTGAGTAAACTTGTCTTGGTTAAAAACAACTTTGTTGACCTTCCGGAGGATGCAAATGATCTTATTGTATAGCGATACACCAAAGTGCATATAATGTAGCTAATTACGGGATGCTATTCATAGTTAAATCTAATAACATTATGCCCCTGATGTCCTCTCCCCCCCACCCTCTCTAGCCTTACGACTACTGGTCAATACATCGAGATGCCACATACTTAGCATGGTTATATCACCAGCTGTGCCTAGCATTATGAATAGATGTCGACGAGATTAATAGGCTACACAACTTACTCCAAGTATAGGCATGAGAGTACTTCCCACATATTACCCCTACTACATAATAGGATCATGGTAGTAGTGGACGATTGCCCCATTGATGAGCCAATAGGGTATTGAGTTTAATATTACAGAGCTTCATACACATGTTATTGGCTAGTATAAGGATGCGTTTGATCGCCAGCATCTAAAGCAAATACACCCATTACTACCTATAATTATATTTTCTTCTATAACATTACGTGGCTGAATGTTCTAATTAGCAGGTTTTGCAATTTATATGGATTCCTTACTCTCATGACGACATTGGTAGCCACCCTACTTTTTGTCTCACCAGTAGTGACATATAAATTGCATGTGTACCCCTAATTTGCTTCCACTTAGTTAAGTTCTATTTTTTCGAACGGGGTTACATGACAATTTGGCAAGATGTAAGGGATTCTCGCTCTTACTAATATATCTCGAGAGTTACATGATACATACCTGCAAGGTTAGATGGAGACAAATTAGGTTACCACTCATGTTAGTTGATTGGAACAATGTGTGAATCAGCATACCATGATTTTTCCTATAGTACCACCGCTCAGAGTAGCTCCAAACTATAATGAGTAGTACTAGCAGGTTACTTAATGATATATTGGCTAATTAAGGGCCTCTTAGATATACATGGTATGCATTTAGCTTTATTCTCCTTGACTAAAATTTCATCTCTACCTTAATATGCTAACTAATCCCTTTTTCTTTTTTTTTTACTTGCAGGCACATTTCATCTATAGGCTGCTTCAAATGTCAATACGAATATTATGGCAGAGCAACCAGGCATGGATGCCATCATTCAGCAACTTAAGGGTATCCACCTAAACGATGTACTAGAGCCGATACTAGATATGGAGCAAGGTGGCTCTCTACCCCGTGATCCTCAATAAGAAAGGTGTCATTGTTTGCGAAGATGAGGTCAGGGTAGGGGTCGAGGGCAACGATAGGTTGAGAACACCATTAAGGATGATCTATCTTCATAACACCTATCATCAACAGTATCTCTTAGATCGCCAGGATTTGAGTTTGGACACCCTTCACCGAGAAGCGCTCTAGCGGTCAAATGTTCCACACCCCTATCATTGAAGAGACCTCTAATAGTCAAGTTTGTACTCCTCCTACATAATTGAGGAGGCCAGTTAGAGCTCAACACAAAGACATGGGCGAGGGACTCATACAAGTGAACCCTACTTCAATCCCCTTGCATACATCATACTTGGGTGCGTACAATTAAGACGGGGCATGGATCACTCAGTTAGATGTGAACTAGATGGTACGACCCCAACCTACTGTAGATCTTGAGGATGTTCATCCACTTATGTACTGATGGCATTAGATTTACATATTTCACATTCAGGATTGTATTTTATTCTTACTTTGTAAACACTATGTAGATATTTAATAGTTGTATTAGAGTTTTCATATTGTTATAATTGAATATGTCATTCTAAATCTGGTTACTTCATCTATGTTAAAAATTGGTATATATATTCATGTTTAAAATCACTTTTTGGGGAGGTGAATTTAGGTTGAAATAGGTGATTTTGGATTGAGCCAAAATTGTAGCAACTGAGCTAAAATTACAACAACCAAAATTGTAATATTGATTCATATAGATACGGAACAAAAGGTTCTCTATTGATTCAAAAACCGTACCTGTAGGATAGAGAAAAAGGAGAAAATGAAAGATTTCACTCACATGGTACTAGATAGAATTCGATTTGTGGTAAATTATCTCATTAAAATAAGATTTTTGGTTGAGCCAAGAAAAGGTGATTTTGAATTGGTTGAGTGCAAGCTAAAGGGTGTCGTATTTTTGAAAATATTTTCCTGAAAATGACATTTTTTTGGGTTTTTTTCACTTTTTTTAAATGTGCTTTTTAAAATTTTAATGTATGTTTCAAAATTTCTAATATTTATCGAATTATGTCACTTTATATTGTATCTGGAGTATGGTAGTTATGTTTTGCTACGGAGAAGAAGAATATTATTATTGTGAAAGGTATCTACAGCCATGCAAAAGAAGAAAGGATAGGAATACTGACCTTTCGATCATGTGGAGGGGACAAAAACAAAAGGTCTAATTCGATCCTCATACATTACATTGCGAATCTTCTCGGCATATTCAGGCCAGGATTATACTACAATATCATCCTTAATTTTTACTAGATAAATATTGCCATTAATTTCATTGTAGATTTATATTTCTCTAAATTTAAATTATTAAATAAATTATGAATTCAATAATTAAAATATAAAAATGAATGGTGGAGTGGAGAACAAAATAGGTTTCATCAAAATGAAGTCCTTTCTTTTAAAGAGGAAAAAAATAAGGAAATAAAATAATTATAATCACGTGACTTTGTCTCCTTAAAAGATGTCTAACCCCCAAAGATTTGAGGACAATTCTAACAACCTCTGCCACCGAAGCGATTGATTAAAATTTTTTATATTTTATTTTTCTTTAATTCTTTTAATTTTTCAATTAATTTATTAATGTACTCAATTCATACATATATAATCATATTATTTATTCAAATTAAATTTTTAGGCCTATTAGTTACCACCATGTGTCCTTTGTGGATGGAATAATTAACAATATTAATAGAAGTCTTGGGTTGTAGGGTTGTAAATATTTGGTAACCCTATTGATTCAAATAGAAAAAGAAAAATGGTTTTAGAACTCCAATAAATATAAGCCATATGTTTAGATGGTAAGTGTTTATTTATTTTTTTCATTCATAATTATTTGAAAATTACAAGAGAGGATTCAATTGTGGTGGCTGAAAATGCATCTTATATAACGCATGAGGGGGAGGGACATTTTTGAAACCTTAAAACATAGAAAATGATTGGCTTCCTTTTGTGCAAATTACTTGAATGTCACCGGTTAAATGCTTTTGGTCTCATCTTTTAATTTCTAGGTGGTTGTGTCCTCTGTTGCTCCACGATGTCATACCACTCTAAAGCCCACACAAAGGTACCTACGAATTAAAAAAAAAAAAAATAGTTGTAAGTATAAGACACGGAGAGTTGTTTTTTTGCATTCTGTAGATATAAATTTTAAGATTTTGAAACTAACATACGATCCTTCAGGGCTGTCATACAAGTACACTTAAACTCGAGCACTACCGCAACTCGTACTATTGAATTAACTGCTTGAGAATCAATGATTTTTTTCCCCTTAATCTTTACTAAGTTAGAATTTGATTTATGTTTAAATCACGATATTCAAATTGTTAATTAATATTGCATTTAGATAAAATTTTTAACAAATATGCATATAAAGTGTTGCAATAAAAACACAATAATAACAAGATACATACATATATATATATATATATATATATTATGATACTGCCTTGAATTTCAAAATATGAAATAGATTTCACAACCTAATTAAGCATTAGCCTAAAATAATAGACTACAGATTAAGCCAACATGATTGGATTTTATTATATTTGTCAAATCAAATCATATGTGTTAGTAATATTATATATGCTAGGCTCACAGTATCATGCATATAGTGAGAATTACAAGATATCCTAAAAGTTGAAACTTGTAATATATTAGATATGATTATAAGTTGGTACAAGATAAGGTATACAATTCCTCACCCAGTTCAACAAGTTTTAAAAATGTAGAAATAATGTAACGAGGCATTTTTAGGGTTTTTAAAATGTACAACAATGTAAAGATGTGATCTTTTGGGATTTTATGAACAATATAACGAAAAGAACGGTATTTTTAAGGTTTTTAAGGATATAATTGTCGAGCCTGATTTTTTTATTTCTTTCATTTAAAATTAATTTTCATATTTCTCGATTAATACTAAATCCTAACTCATTTAATATTAATCCTCGACTAAAGAAATTAAGAAATTAAGAAATTTCGGTTTTTTTTATTAAAAATAATTTTTGGAGTCGCCACTCGACCGAAGTCGGGAAAAGAAAAAGAAACCGTAACCAGTTGGGTAGATTAATTACAATTTGACTATCGATTTTTTATTTCAATTTTAAATGAAGAACTAGAGGGTTCCAAGTTCGGGGGCTAACTTATTAAACCCTTAACGGGTACCACTATCTATTTATCGAAATTAAGATTATTTTTCTAATTATAATATTTAAAAAATATACAAAATAAATAAAAAGAAAAGAAAAAAAAACCTAAGCTTCTACATATTTTATCGTCGCCCCGAAAGTGCTTAAGTACTCGCTAGTCGGGATCAGACGATCGTAGTTCCCTTGAAAAACCTTTAGTGTGTTGATTCATTTTAATTTTTAAAAAAATTGCCTGAGTTTACATTTTTAGTTTATTCGGTCTATTTTAAAAATAATCTAAAGAGGTCCTAACTCTTAAGTGTTGTTATTTAAAAAAAAAGTACTCTAACAATCCTTTTTTTTTTAAAGAAAGGCCTTTTATTAATTTTTATTTAAAAAAAAAAACAACTTTCTATATGACAAATCCTTAAGTAAAGCTAAATCTAAAAAATAAATGCCCAATCATAATAATCCTTAAACTAATATACACATCTATCTACCTAAATAAAATAATTCCATATAATACACTTAATATATAAAAACTAATACTAAAACTCCTAAACTAACATATTCTTATATTATATATTATGTTAACTAATAATATAATAATAAAACAATAATAATATAATAAAATAAAATAAAATTAGAAGAAACTGAACCTTGCTTGGCTATTTACTATGCGATAGCGCGTGTGCTGGTTAGTAGAGAATCTGTGTGCTGGTTAGTAGAGAATCTGTGTGTGGCTTATCGTTAGCATTCAAGGCATGGCTGTAGTCGCGAGCTTGCGTACGGCTAGTCGAAGTTGATCGTGCTGCTGTTGATCTATGGGTGTATTTGGCTATTATATGATTTACAATAGAGTGTTGTGTTGATTGCGGTCGAAGAAGATGATGCAAGCACGAGGGTACAGTTCGTCGATGATCCACGTCACACTTTGCGCGCTATCCTTAAACGTATGCTCGTGCGTAGAATGTAAATGGCATCAGCTGCTAATCTCGGCTGCAGCTGCTATTAAGTTGCCACCGTGGCTTGCTCTGTTTGTCTCTTAGCTTGCTATTACGCTGATCAAATGCCGTTGTTTGGGGATGAACTCTTGACCTTTGCATGCTGAAAAGGAGTGGCTTGGTTCAAGTTACTGCTGTTACATGGATGGTGGTCATCACAGGTTGTTGCTTGTCTTCAATTCAAGATGGAGAGTGACTTTGTTTCTGCAGTAGCGTAGCTCAGTTGGTTGCTACTAGGTGATAAAACGTTTTGTGCTGGCCTCCTATTTTCTGTTCTTATTCTTTTGACTGCGTGTGTGTGTTTATATAGTCTAAACCATATCATATCTTATCATATCTAATTATATCTAATTGATTTATTAAACTAGATTCAAATGAATTCAAATCCAATTTAACTAAGATATGACCCATTTTCATCTCGCTTCTGCAAAGATAGAAAAATAAAAACATAAGTGCCTGTTGAGACTCGAACCTAAAACCTCAAACTAAATCCACCCCAAATACTTCGATACTTATTCGTTAAACTGTTGGCCTGTGCCTTGATATTCAATACAATTAAATTATATTTAAACTACCCAATTCCCTAAAATAAATTTTTTTTAACTAAACTAAAACTAAAACTAATGACTCTAAAATAATTTACTTCCTAAAAATTTACAAAAATCTTTTTAAATTTTTTTTTCTTATTTTTTTATTTTATTTTATTTTTGGTATTTTCATTATTTGTTAAATTTTTTGTTATTTTATCTTTAATTTTTTTTTTGTTTTTTTTATTTTTGAATTAGGACCCTTTTTGTAAAAATAAAAATTATGACTACAGAGGGGCAAAAATTAGGTATCTACAATGATGAAACAAAGAAATAAAAAGATATGGAAACTATCGGCTCCATTCACTATAAATACCAAGTCACTATCTAAGGTAATGCTATCTAGACTTTGCACATCAAGCTTACATACCATTCTATGTTGTTTCCTACTCTCAAATTCCCCACTGTTAACTTAAGTATCAGAGTAACTATACCGAATAACTCCCCGGTATTCCCTGACTATATATTATTTTATAGGCCCTATATGTATAGAGCCCAACCTAGGGGCCAATAGCCCCTCCCAAAGGCTGTGCTAGAGGAGCGCCTGAACCGTGTGGAACGTCTAGTCGAAGAGTATGTTGCGTAAAACAGCTACTCCATACTCACCTAAAAGAAGTAAAGCACCACAATACGTAAACCCACCCCTTTGAAGCTTCAGATGCCTATACTGGGTAGTAGTAAAATGGTAGAGACTAGCAACCTAATCCACCATTGCATCCGCTATTGCATTAATAGCCAACAAGGTCTGCAGCCACCCGTAATCGAGCTTTGGCTAGAAATGAGTAAGAAGTTGACTCATAGGGAGCTCAGGCTCATTCAAGTGTGCATAGAGCTCACTTGATGCCAACCTAAACAAGCTTCGTGACAAGGTAAGACAACTCTCTGAGTAGTAGGGGAGCAAGGTTGTAAGCAACGTTGGGCTAGTCACTAGCAACAAGACCCCCTTTACTAGGGTGTCCAAGACAAAGTGTTACCCCCTAATGGCAACCTTCCACCCAGAACTAGAATGATAGCACAAGTGACCCTAATGACCATCTTCTTCACTTGCACACCCTCATGAACCTCTATGGTCATGAGGATGCCATAATGTGCAAGGCTTCCTAGGCACCTTGAGGAAAGCAGCTTGAACATGGTTTAATCACCTCGCCAAAAACTCTATCAGCTCCTTTAATGAGCTTGCATGGAGATTTAGTCTCCACTTTAGGGCTAGCAAGCCCCCATCTAAGGACACATCGTCCTTGTACCTTGTAAGGTAGGGTGAAGGTAAGTGCTTGCGCAACTACATAGCCTAGTTCAACAACGCCGTGGTCAAGATCCCTTAACTGAACTAGGGAGTCGCCGTCCATACCGCATAGCTCAGCATCCAACCTTCAAGGGATTTCTTCCGATCATTCATGAAAGCAAGCTAAAGGCCTTGGTTAACTTCTGAAACAAAGCTCAGAAGTACATCGGCCAGGAAGATAACATTCACGCTAAGCGCAATGCCGACTTAAAGAGGTCAAGAGGAAAGTTGGATAAAGAAAAATTGTTCATGAAGGATCACCTCAACAGTAAGATGTTGAGCAAACCAAAGGGGAAGAGCTATAGGAAGAAAAAGCGCCGAACAGAGTGCCACCCACTCCCCCCTCCTATCTATACTTAATACACGCCCTTGAGTAGACCCATTGTTTAGGTTTATTTCAAAGTCAAGCACTGAAACTTGCTCCAGAGGCCGTAGAAAATGTAGGGGAACCTTAGTTGTCCGAACTTTGACAAATACTATCAATTCCACGAAGACTATGGCTACACCATCGACGAGTGCTTCTAGTTGAAGAATGCCCTAAAATATGTCATTTAGTGTGGCTTCTTTAATGAATATGTAGCCTATCGAAGGAACGACAACTATTTGGACGATGGTAAGGATAAGGTACCTCAAAGGCAATGGACCGAGGATGCCCATGTGAAGCAGAATAACGACTGCCATAACAATTGCACCCCCAATGGTATCATTAACATGATCATGGGGGGGGAGGGGGCACACCCTAGGAACCGACTAAGTACTAGCAGCTCAACTAACACCCCATCAGAGGTGTTAACCATAAGGAAGAAGAGACAAAAGTTAGAAACTTCCATCTCCTTCTTCAACAAAGACCTTCAAGGGGTTGATACACCCCATCAAGACGCCTTAGTAATAGGGTCAAGGATCTCAAAATTTGAGGTCTTGAAGATTATGGTAGATACTGGCAGCTCTATTAACATACTCTTCCTCCACATATACGAAGGGATGAGGAAAAAGCTACTAGTAAAAATGAAGTTATACTACAATAATATGATTGGCTTCAATGGAAGTACGGTCTGAATCAAGGGTATCATCATATTGGACATGGAACTTGGTGATAACAATTACGTGACACAACAACCCATAGAGTATGTTGTGATCGATTGCCTTGCCTCTTATAATGTGATCTTAAGAAGACTAAGCCTGAACTCGTTTAGGGTGATCATATCCTCCCTTCATTTGAAGGCTAAATTCTCAACCTCAACTTGGGTGGGAGTATGCAGATATGATCAAAAGCTCTCGTAAGAGCTATATGTTAGGGTAGCTAAAGGAGATAGCATCTTCGCCCTAAAAACAGCCCCACAAGAGAGGTTAGCTAAGAGGAGCAAGCCCAGAGAGAAAATATAAGACGTCTAGATTGAAACCTTACCTAAGCAAACCATAAAAGTTGAGATTGAGACTCCAGTCGAGGTGAAGGACAAAATCATCACCCTCCTGTCGGCATCAAACATGCTTAGAATTTCCCTAAACCTAGCAACCCACACCTCAATATCGACAATATAACATGCCTTGTCAAGCAAAAAAAAAGAAGCATTTTGATCTAAAAAGGCAAGCCACAATCGAAGAGGAAGTGCAGAAGTTGCTTAAAGCTGGCTTTGTGAAGGGGGAAAAGTGCCTGACTTAACTTAACGAACGTAGTACTAGTAAAGAAGAAGAATGAGAAGTGGTGAATGTGCGTCAATTACACTAACCTTAACAAAGTTTATCCTAAAGACTATTTTCCCTTCCCTAGGATTGATCAACTCATCAATTCTACAGTAGGATACACCCTGCTAAGCTTTATGAATACCTTCTCTAGGTACAACTAAATTAAAATGGACCCAAAGGATGAATTCCATACCTCCTTCATCACCGATTATAGCACGTATTGCTACACTGTGATGTCGTTGGGACTAAAAAACACCGAGGTCATGTACTAGCGAATGGTGATGAAGCCGTTCAAGCCCCAGATTGGGCATATTATGGAGGTGTATGTCGACAACATGGTCGTTAAGAACCAGAAGCTAGTCGATCATGTCAAGGATCTCCAAGAGTGTAACATGAAGCTAAAACCCCCAAAGTGCATCTTTAGTGTCACATCTAACAAGTTCCTTAGCTTCCTGATAACACAAAGAAGTATCGAGACCACCTCTAAGAAGATCATAGCCATTAAGGGAATGAAACCTCCAACCTTAGTCTAAGACGTATAAAAACTCACCAATATGGTGACTACCCCAAGTAGATTTATCTCAAAGAGCATAGACAGATGCCCTGAGTTCTTCAAAATACTCAAAAATCCTAAGGGTTTTAAATGGACTCTGGAGTGTACCACTACCTTTCAAAAGGTCACCCATCCTTGTACTGCTCCCATCTAAGCATGCATAACTTTGAAGTTCTTATGGGATCCAATGCATTTGTGTTGGTATGATCACACTCGACCTAACCCCCTCAAGTAACCTTAGCAAAAGGAAACACCTTTTGCATAGAGGAACTCCCCTCCATCGAGCAAGTTGAAATGCCACCAATCTAAACCCTTCTTTTAAGTAACCTCGGTAAGAGGAAACGCTTCTTACATAAAGGAACTCCCCTCTACCAAGTAGGTTGGAACGCTACTAACTTGAACACCTCTTGTATAGAGGAACTTCTTTCCTTTAGGCAGGTCGGAACACTACCAACCTAACCCCCTAAGGTAACCTTGGTAAGGGGAATCACCCCTTGCATAGAAGAACTCCCCTCCTTCGAGCAGGTTAGAATGCCATCGACCTAATCCCCTTGGGTAACTTCGGTAAGGGGAATCACCCCTTACATAGAGGAACTCCCTTTCTTTGGGTAGGTAAGAACGCCACCAACTTAACCCCTTTAGGTAACCTCAGCAATAGGAATCACCCTTTGCATAGAAGAACTCCTTTTCATTAAGCAGAAACATTCCTATGTGAACATATTCAAAGGCAAAGAAAAAACAGATGTAAAGGACATTTCAAAAACTTGTTCGTTCGTTGATTATGGGATTACACATTGAAGGCCGAAATCCCAGTCTAAATTATACATGTTTCAAAAAGAAAAAAAAAAAAGAAATACGCGTGCTAACTCCTTAGATCAGCTAACTCTAATAACTCATAAAAGTCCAAGGCATTGATCTATTTGGATAGCTAATCTGTCGATACTTTAGGCAGCAGGCTTGGACTTGGAGTGGGGCTTGAGGGATGCAAACTAGGAATAGCTAGAGGATCATCCACGGATGGATTGTCTTAAGGAACTACTTCAGGGGTGGCCTCCTACTAGGCTAATGAGGCAAAAGTGGATGTAGAAGCGCCTTGGCCAGCCTCAGCAACAAAAGGAGCGCTTAAATGATCAAAGGTTACTTGGGTAGCCTCTCTCTCACACACTAGGGCTTCCCTCTTCTCATTGAAGGTTAGGGAATTGAAAAAGTCGAGGAAGCTCAAGTCTAGGTCTCGATAATGGGAGAGTACCTCCTTCCTCTTATAGTATACGAAGTCTATAATGAAGTCTACCAGCTCGTCTAACCGCTCTTTAATCTTTCAATAGTCAGCAACTACCTTCTTAGCGATGGCATCATTGAAGACCTCCCTACTCTCCATTTAGGAGATGATCTCCTCCATCTCCAAAACCTTCTCACACAACTCCTGGACTTGCTATTCCAACGCGAACTTCAAACCGACTAACTCTAGTGAGGTAGCTTTAACACATTTGCACTCGGACACTTTCATCACTAACTTGATTTGCAACCTAGCCGCCAATGCCCTTAACTCAACATTCTCTTTTTTTAGTTGAACCTTAGCTTTGCCCTCCTCGTCCAACCTTTGAGAGAGGTAAGGCTTCATCCTTTGCTCGTCCTCTAACCGAGCTTTCAAGTCGTTGGCCTTCTTGGCTGCCTTCTCAGCATTCTCTCTCTCCTGCTTCGCATCCTTAAGCCCCAACTTAAGCTCTGCCACCTATACATAAGAGCGACACAAAGGCTTGTTAGCCTTAGAGTATTTTTTTAAGTGCTTATTATTAGAAGTCTCTACATGCTGTAGCTACTTCTCGTGTCAATGCAACACCTCCCAAAAACCCTTTACCTCTTTTTGGGTGGCATCGAACTTATTCAGTTAAAGTAACACCTGGCCGTAGTACTGCAAATTGAAAATAAAGTCCACCACTAGTGCAATGACAAATAAAGCACGCCAACACAGGAGTAACAAAAACTTACTTGCCACATTAGCCTACTCAAGTGGCTTGCTATCTATATGAGGTCGTCCCTGCCTTCTTAAAAAAGCCCCTTGAGGATAGACCAATCATCGTGGGTGTAAGACCCCATCAAAACCTAATAGTTGAGCGTCGGGTGCCATAACATTAGATTATTGGTGTGGACCTCCCACTTTAGCCTGAGGAGCTTCCCTTGGACTTTCTTCATTTCCACCTCAAGGGCTCTTTGTCTAAAGAAGTGTACAGCACTTCTTAAAATGACTCTAGCCATATCCCCATTAGCCTAAAATTGTTGAGGACTTCAAAAATTTTGTCCCTTATGTCGTCAATGCTCTTATAGGAATGAGCCATTGGCTACTCATTCCACTTCCTCCAACTTAAAGCTACCCTTACTAAGGGCTTTTGCTTCTTAACCCTAGGCCCAGGTTCCCCAGTTATCTCGAGAACCTTCTACTTCTAGTAGACCATATGAGGAAGGGTGGCCCTTGCGCCATGGAAGGGAAAGCATCTGAACATCGAGCCCCTTTACTTCGGCACTTTCATCGCCTAAGACAATGGGCTTAGTAGGATGGACGAAGGCAGAAACAGGGAGACTACTCCTAATGGTTTCATACCCATAAGCTTGTCCTAGATGCCGAAAGGAATCCCCTCACCTTAGCTGTACCTTACCAGTCTCCCCTAGCCTTGGATTCGGCTACACTGCCTTACCTTTTGGAAGAGCCTTCCCTGGTTCTCACCTAACAGCGGCTCATCAACTCGTCCATAGAGGGACAAGGCTTTCTTGCAGCCAAGCTTTTGCCTGTAAAAAATTTGATTGAAAGTTAGAAAAGGAAAATAAGAATAAACCAAAAGAAACTACAAATACCATTCATAAAACACTGCCATGACTAGCACAGCTAAAGAAGCCCTCCCATCCTACAAGTACCGAATGAAGCACCTCAACACTATTACAACTTGATCGAGTACCGGAAATACCTATACCTTTGGCCCATTTTTTCACCCCATATTTCTTCATGCTAGGGAAGAGCTCAAAGATTGGATACTAAAAATACCCCTCTACAATCTCTACAGCATTAACCTCCTAGTCATGTCTTGGTGCCATAAAAGCCAGGATCTCTCGGGCTACTTCGATGTCACTGGGTCCAAACCCCTTCTCACCTCCGGTGCGGACCATCCTGGTCCATCGCGTTTTGAAGTCTGCTTCCTAAGGTAGCTTAACTACCATATATTTGTCCTGCCAACCCTTCATCGAATCCAAAAGGCCACAGAACAGCTTCTTGCTCGAGTGCGAATAGAGATAAGGCCATCTCCTAACGTTCTTCTATATGTAGAAGTAACCAAAGAGCTTGGGAGTAGCCTTACCACCAGGTACTCATAGAGTGCTTAGAAAGGCTTCAGTACCCTCCACCTATGAGGAGGAACTTATGATGGCCTACATTGGTGGTAGTTAAAGAACACTTTCTCGGATTGACTTGGAGAGAAGCGCTACCCAAACTCTAGGAACTTCTCAAATACTTTAAAGCGCCTCCTTAGCAGCAGGGCTACCTATTTATCCTTACTCGACAACTTTATCTGCCAACTAAGAATCGCCTTGACAATGAAGTTGCTTATAATCCAAGTGGGGGCAAATTGTTTACTCATGCTTACTTAGCTGCTAGGCCCCTTGCCAATCTTAGGAGATCAAACAAATCCTTCAGGGGGAGGGGGGGAGGTGTAAGGGAGCATACGCATATACACCCCTAGGGATGGCATTAATGATCCTAGTCTTGTCAAGTGCCTCTACGAGCATCCTTGTAGGTTTATCAAGTTGTGCTAGCAATGAGACCTCGTCCTCCTGCATTTGAGGGGGGTCACTCCTTGTGGAATCGAAACCAAAGATATGTAGTGATGAAGATGAATCTGTCTCAGCTCTATTAGTCAATATGGCTACAATATTCGAAGAAGGGAGAAAAACTTTAGGAAACTTTTAAAGAAAGTCTAACAGTTTGAATGCAAATGCAGAATTTGTAGTAATAGAATAAGAAGATTGCAAAAAAGTGATCTCTCGTTGTGATCTTCCTATTTATAGGCAAACCGTTTGGGAAGCCGTATAAGCGGTTAGAGGGATCCATATAAGCATAAATCCCTTGGAATGCTATATAGTAGACACATAGAAAGCGTTTTAATTAGACGGTCACCTTTAAAAGGCAAACGGTATGTAACTGCATACTAGTCTACTACAACATGACACTTATCACGTTGCATTTAATGCACATAATATAGGTAGGCAAAAATCACATTTCGAAAAAGTTTCTTTGACAAGAAACTTCTTTAGGGCCCATCTAGCTTCCACTTAGTTGGTATGATAAAGACATGGTGCAGTTATGTCTGTTCAGTCCTTGTCAAGCACTATTTGAACAGACCGGTTCGTAGCCTTGAAGCACTTGCCTAGTAAGTTGCAAGAGTATCCTACTTTGACAACCCAAGCTAAGCTTCACTTAGGTTTACAATACTACACTTCGGAAAAACTGCTAACCACTCCCGTTCATCTTGCCCTGGACATTTTTAGCTCAATTATCTACTACCTTAGATAACTCCACCTCAACCAGCTTCCATTCCGGACCTATGTGCCCATTATATCAACCCCATAGTGCTAATTCGGACTCCTTTAAGTCAAATTAGTCACGCTTGAGTAACCCATCTATCCCTTCTCCTTGCCTTCACCTTAGCAATGAGACTACAAGCGAAGGGAGGTATACAAGTATTGACAAGGCACTTTAGACATGAGTTTCTCAAGCTCGACAGGATCTGAAGTGTCTCATAGCCTAGGGCTCACCTATGTGGGCCTAAGCCCTAGGCCTATCTTGACCAAGCACGGTAAGCTCTGTAATGGCTAGAACATATGAGATAAGGATCAACTAATGTGAAACAGCCATATTCAGAATAAGAGGGATACGTTAGACCTACGACCCCTCTATCTCATACTTGCAAGAGAAGACCTCTCCCACTAACTAACCTCTATCTACCACCTCTACTCCACTATAAATACCAAGTCACTATCTAATGGTAAAGCTCTCTAAACTTTACACATCAAGCTTACATACCATTCTATATTATTTCTTACTCTCAAATGCCTTACGGCTAACTTAAGCATCGAAGTGACCACTCCGAAGAACCCCCTAGCGTCCCCTCACTATATATTGTTTTGCAAGCCCTATATGTACAAAGCCCAAGCACTTACAGACAAGAACTTCGAGATGACAGGGGCATGTTTTATTTATGCATAATTAGGATTTCAAAAGTCATACATAATATGTTCCAAACTACTAAACAAGCCCTCTATGTAGTACAATGAAATTGAACGATTAACTTGTAGCACATGAACTTATATTAGCATACTATTTATTTTTGAAGAACTTATAATATCTTTAAGCACCTATGCATTGGTAAAATGATCCTCATCCTAGTACACAAAGCTAGAGACAAGCAAGATGGATAGCTCTCATAAGAATTGCTATATGAAAGATTACTGGTTGAAGGCACTCTTCATTAATATATTTCCATGCATAAGAAATAACTTTCGAAAGTCCTTCTTCAACTTCTTCCTTCATCATACTAGGCTCATTCATGTAACATTTCACAACAAAAGGTATGTGTTCTCTTTTTCTTTCAAATTGCCATAAGCAAAAAACAAGGATTTACTTATAGTCAATATTTAATCATTTATACTTAAATAACATTTTGAATTTTTATTTCAAGTACTAAAATTTCTTTAAAAGATGGAAGAAAAAATACAAATAACTTCCATAAACTTTAACTTTAGTATGGATATATCCTTGGACCTTCTAATGTTACAAATAATTTCCCTAAATGATAAATTGGCAAATAACCTCTAAATGCTATAAATAATCCTTCTAAACTTACAAAAAATTCCTTGAACTTATCAATGTGTACTTAAGGCCACTTAAAGTTTGATCTTGTTTTTTTTTTAACTCAAAAAAAAAAGTGAATACCGTCCATATTGCCAATTAATCAAATTTTAGAGGATAACTTATAACTTTTGAAAGTTTATGAGGTAAATTTATCAATAACCTAAGGTTTAGGATGTTCTTTTATAAAAGATGAAATATAGACAACAAGTCATGGGTTAATGTCCGTTGGCTTCTCTAAAAATGACTTTCTAACTTTCTTTAAAGGCATCATTTATAAGAAAAGGAAAATTGATGAGGAAAAGTAAAAGATAAAAGAAAATGAAAACATGCAAATATTTTGTTATGGCTTTTGTTGGCCTATACGAAATCATATAGGTGAAAAGGACTTGATCCATCATAAATGAAGTCATATAGGTAAGAGAGCTTTGAAGCCAATTAGCTCATAGGTCATACAATCCAATGATCCATCTTTCCTCACCTAAGAATAGCCCTAATGATGCTACATCAACAACCCCCACTCATACCTTTTAAAGCCTTGATGAAGTCACTACTCCTTATCTAACCTTTGATAAGGAGAGCAAGGGGTAAGTATTAGTAATGAAATTTTTACCATGGGCCTTCTAAGAATGAGCTCAGTTTGCAGTTTATTTACCTAAAGGGAGTTATGAAAGGAATATCTAATAATATGGCAATATGGTCATAGCTCAAGGTTGACAAGCACCATATCTAAATATAGGAAAATCTTTAAGATCTTACATGTCATATCAATCCATCTCTTCTACTCTTATAAATATCATTATAGCCTCTCTAGATAAGAATCTAGCTACACTTTCTTTATTAGAATCTTGGTTTTTTATTCTTGACCATTCCATTGATTTGAGCATTAAAGTGCATGCTTCAAAGAAACCTTAGGCATCTCCTAACAGTTAACATATACTACTTATGTAGGCATAATCTGCAAATATCAAGGAAAATCTAGGGTCAACTTCCTTCGCTGAGAATTCACAATCAATAACCGATAAATAAACACTTTGGTCAAAACTTACGAGAATTATTTGCAATTTCTTCAAAGAGTTAATATATTTACCAAAATTTTTATGAATTTTTATTATTAATAGATTATTCTAAAGATCTCTAAGGCTTGAAGTTTCACAATGGACTTGAAAATTAAATAAAGGTGATGACATTGCATCTTATCGATCAATACTTTGAAGGAAAGATGTTTTGCTTGTATAAATTTCGCTTCACATATAGGTAAAACCTTCTAGTATATAGACTAATCGTGATCATCCATGAACAAATATGTTACTAATCTTTAATATAAATCTATTAGGTTCTAATCATACTTTTAATCAAGTAATTCAATCTTAGGTGTTATGTCCTTTTTCACTAATGCTATATTATTCAAATAGTGAGAAGATAAACACTATTTTACATACCTTATGTGAAGCAATGTTGTTGGACAGTCTTAGAATCATGTCTGAAGACTGAAGCTTTTATTACCTTAGGATTAGTTATTGCCCACTTTAAAATATCTTTTGTTAAGATATCTCCCATTCCAATAAATATGTAAAACTGAATGCAAGGCATATTCTAAATTTTCTTCCCCATTTACCCTTGTTTGGTTGGCTTCGTATAAACCTAATAGTCCCCGTAGATCATTCGTAAGTAATTCAATAAAAATCCCTTTCTCATTTTTGAACTTGTTAAAGATGTTTGCAAGATATCATAATAACTAAAAATCATATAAAAAGGTTTAGTCAAATTAATTTTGAAAACTAATCATGATGGAGTTTCATCATTTCTTATGCTTTGAAATCATAAGATGTGGGCCAAGCGTAAGAAAGAACCAATATCCGAATCTTGTTTTTATACTCCTCCCTAACCTACGTTAGATTATTTTCTTATTAATAATATCAAAAACTTGTAGAATACCATTAAATAATGGAACAACGTTTTACATAATGTCAAATTTACTTAGAAGAGGGGCAAAAAAGAAATAGAAAAGCAAACAACTTACTTTCACTAAACGTTTTTTTTTTATAATGTATTTTCACATAACATTACATCTAAGTTGAACATATTAATGCCAACTTCACTTCACCGGATAAAGGATGAATAGCTATTACATTTCTCCTCTATTCCTTAAAAATAGTCTATTACCACATTTACTTGACTAAATAACCATTCCACAAGATGCTAAAATCTAACCAAATGTTGAATGCCAATTACATAGGTGAGACTTATGAATGGCTAATCCTCCTCTATTGCATTTTGTATTCTGAATTTGCTTCTAAGAGCCTTTTCTTTCTTGACAACAAACAATATACCCCTTTTCTTCTTCAATAGGCAACAAACAATAGATTCTTTTCTTATCTAACCAATGACTAAACCTTCTTCTCTAACCACCAATCAACAACTGATGACAAATGAGGAATGACTAATGAAAGGTATGATGGTTCTTAGGAACAACGAATGAAATATACCTCTTGGGAGTAATGAATGATCGATAATGAACAATCTTCTTCTCTGACCATTAACTACCAACCAATGATGTACTACCAGTCAAAGGTACGATGGTTCTCAAGATTTGGGAACACAAACGTAAGTTTCAGTCTTTAAATAAGTTGATGACAATGTAGAAATCATAAGAGCCTGGTTTGAAGAATATGAGAGAGAGAGAGAGAGAGAGAGAGAGAGAGTAACCATGCATCCAAGATGGCATAGGAGAAGTAAAGTGACAGGTTATATTCTTTTTTTATTCCTTTAGGTACATTTAATGCAACTAAACATTGTAATAGGTTATTACGAGTTTGTCCAATTCCGAATGAATGGGAATCCCATTACAAGTTTATTACATTTAGTGAAGTAAATGAGTTGTAATTATTTATGAGGCCAAAGGAAAAGGGGATTGAATTCCCTTTTGATGTTTAGGATTTGAATGGCTTAGCCTCTAGAATATGGGGCAGTTAGCCATAGTTTTTTTATTGAGTTGTATAGGGGAAATTCTACTTTAATCACCTTAGTTATCACTGTTGACATTTTAGTAACCTGAGTTTTTATTTCTTACTATTCGTGCACTTGAGTTATTCTCCCTAATGTCATAATTATGTTACCCTCAAAATAAATGCAAGGAAAAATAAATTAATGGTAAAAAATGTCCCCTAAGTATTCAAACCTAAATACTCAAATCAAATATCCTTCCTTTTTTCCATCAAATCAAAACCCTAATTCCCAAATATAATGTCCACAAAATAATAACTCCAACCCATTCATTGTAGACAACTTACGCATCTTAATGCTCTCTCTTTCATACATGCTTTTGTTCTCCAATGTTACCCACTCCAACACCAAGCATAAGATTATTTCAAGCCATTTATATTTTTCACATTTGTTCAGTAGGAGAACTTAAAGAATTTTCTTATTCATGGTTTGCTTAGTATACAACACCATTTACGTTATCATCACTTACTCTGAGAGCATCACTGTACTCAATTTGATGAGTTTGTTGTTGGAGTGAACAACAACAGAGAGTAAATGGAAAAGAAAAAAGAAAGGTGGAATGATGGAGAATAGATGCTAGTAGTAAAGAGAGAGACATGAGATGTAAGTTTTGTACGAACATGGGGCCTTTTCCAAAAAATACTATGAAAATAAGCACTTGGAAAATATATTATGAGAATAGGCAAGCAAGTTATACGAGTTCACGAAATCTTATAGTTAAGGTACAAGATTTTTGTTTAAAGGGAGGTTGCATGGAATCCATGCACATTCAATATAACTAAAGTTGAAAGGCTTCCTCACCACCTCAATATATCTGCATTTACAAGTAGGACATGTAGTAACCATGCAACCTAAATACAAAATAAAACACATCGTTATCATATGACCTCCTTACAAATATATATAGCTACAAAAAAACCTCATTCCATGTGTTTTCCCTCATAATCTCTCATAGAATTCTCTCAAATGCATGTACATACTCTCTCTCGCACTTCTCCTCTCAATAACATTCAAATGTTCACTAATTGGTAAGTTCTACTCACTCAATCCACAACATTATTGCATTTATTTGTTAAAAAATCTTTATGTCATGTCTATGCATAGAAAATCTAGGGTTTTGCATTATACTTGAGAACCTTTGTAATTTTTCATATTTGTGTTACTTATGTCATGAAATGCGAATACGATATGAAATTAGGTAAACGACATACAACAATTGTTAATACTAACTAGTTCAGTGTTCATGAAGTACGCATAAAGTGTTTGGTGAAAGTCCCCTTAATATTTTGCTTATGCAAATGACTTGCTACTTCTATAAATTTGTATGTTGAAATGCACCAAATATTGTTTACGCTAACTTATTGATGACCTATGAAATAATTAAGTTGAAAATGGTTGGTTATGTAAAAATTATCATATATGCATATGGAAACATTGTCAATGGTAATGTAGGATTGGAGTATGATAGGGAGACAATCAAGAAGTTAAAGATAAAAAAAGATGTAAATTAAATTTTTTTTTTCAAAGGATTTATAATAGCATTAGCATTGATACAACTAGTGGTAAGATTGTATAAAAGCATCCTACTGACTTTTAAGGTAGAGTGTAGTATGATTTGATGGGTATCAAAGATGATAACGATGTTGAGAATTTTTGTCGAGATGATAGAAGCTTTTGGTGAAGATTACAAACAACAAATATATGTCAAGACTCATGGACAATCAAGTGTGCATCTCAAAGATAATACCATTCAGGGAAACACCACAAACTTTCCAAAACAGTAAGTTTTGTGTTTTATATTATTAGATATCTAATATATATTTATATATATCTATATGCATTCTATTATCTTGCCAAGATGAATACTAAGCTCTTTTTTTTTTTAATTTACAAAGCTTCATGTAAAGAAAAAAGGATTATCTCATTTAGAAAATATTTATTCTTAAAAAAAGTAAAAGAAAAGAATAATAAAATTTTCATGACCCTAAAAGAAGGCCTGGTAAGATTATCTAAAATTTTCATATTATATGTACACCCATAATATGAAAATCGCCTTGTAAGTTAGAAATTATAAGACTCTAATTAGCTAATGTCTAAGGTTTCAAATTTTTAATTTATAAACTTATAATATTATATAAATAATTAAGGATATCCAATATTCTATAGTTCCGTAGAATCGTAAAGAATCAGTATCCCCTACCAAACGATAAGATCAAGTAGTAAAGATCTAAAACTTAAATTTATGAAAGTTATAAAATCTAAATATAGTATTAATAATGATATGTAATATTTAAAACCAACTATACAATCTATTTTCAAATTCTAAGTTTTATGCCTCTCAACGCCAATACTCAACACTTAACTCTTAGCCCATGCCCGATTATCTAATAACCTACAAGAGAAAACTATTTGAGAGTAAGCTACACGAGCTTAGTAAGATATCCATCATACTATACTAGCAAATAGATTATTAAATAATTTATTAGCAAACGTTACGAATGTATGAACAAACAGTATGCCAAACATTATATATCCAGTTGACCGGTGTTGTATACAACATCGAATTTATTGTCTTTTGAAGCAAGGGTTGGAGATACATCGGTACCAATCACAATCGACTTTTAGCACTTAGGTTTTTAACCGTATATAACATAAACATTCCATGTTTCATAAAACAAATTTTTATTTCCAAAAGTCTAGTAGTATACAAATTCTCAAGTCTAGCAGTGAGGGGACCCCCATAGTCCACACTCATGCCTTATAGTAGTGATTTCTAGACTCGACCCCCAGTCACCCACAGTCAGCGTCTCTAATACTAAGTAAACCTATGAAGTAAGAGTAGCGTCTTGCTTTACTATTGCTTCTGCACTATACTAATCTAATCAAATGGGAATCCATCCCTCCAAAACCTTTCATTACCAACTGTGTAAGGTGACGACCAGAACATTATATGCCTTGTTTGTGCTTATACAAGATCTATTTAATTTTAGTTAAGTCAATTGAGATTAAGTTAATTTATGAGGTGATCATCCAACATCAACATAATTTAATTCATTTTATTATTTTGACTTAATTAATTATAAATTATTAATTTATGGGTTACATAATGGATTTTGGTAATTTTCTTATTTTTAAGTTTATTTTATCAAAATTTACTTGTTTTATTATTTTTAAGGTTTAAGACTTATTTAATTCATTTTTACTATTTTAGTAATTTTCTAATTAATTATTTATTTTATTAGTTTATTTTATTTTTTAATTACTATTTTAATTAAAATTAATTTATATGTTGGCATGACAACATGGATATGTGCCACGTATTATTTTCAAAATTTTTGTATTTTCAGTATTTTTCCTATTTTGTATTCTTATGTAATATGTATATCATTATATTTATTCTTACATTTTATTAAATCTTGAAAATTAATTATTTTACTTTCCTTGAAACCCACAGCATATATTTATATATATACTTTCTTACTTTATTTATTAATTTATTGTTATAGTATATTATACATGTATTATTTTAAGTATATCTATATATTTATATATATACTATACTATTAATATACGCATTTTATACATATATGTATACTTATGAGATATAACAATATGGCCCTAATTATACTACATATGTGATATGTATGTACATATATATATGATATCTATATATATACATGTAGTTTTATTTTTCTTTATTCATATATACCTACATGGCCATATTTATATATATGTTTCTAATGAAATTATTTAACATACATACTATCATATACAAATATGTATGCATATACCACCAAGACTATATATATGTATATATATATATAAACATAGTAAAAATACATAATATAAATATTATTATATATGCATATATATATGTACATAACATATATTTGTACCTTCTACATACATGTACATATTTTCGATGACATGTTCATACACAGACATATGTAAGAAAATTATACAAATATAAATATATAGATATTATACTCACATATACACAAAGTCCTTTATATTACATGTTGTATAATTAAATATGATATGTATGTATACATGAATATACCTATATATTTACACCTATATGGACATGTGAATATAAAGAATTACTAAATTTACACATCATTCCATTTCATATACACTTAATCTTAATATAAGAAAATTATAAAATCCATTATAATTGCAAAATCCCTGAATACATATATCTCTACACAATACATATACACATAAAATATATAAATATTAACAAAATACATACTCCAAAAGGCTATTAAATTACTCCTTTGATGTCATGATACGTAGTTATCCCAAGTGGTTAATCTTCTTCTACTTGTATTTGTTGAGAGTCAATAAGAAAATTGAGAAAATAAAATTAGTATAAGAGGAAATGAAAAGTAATTTTTGGAGAAGTAATTTCTTGATGTTCTTTTGGTTTGTTTTGAAAAGAAAACAACAACAAATGGGCAAGGAGGAGACGTCCAGGAGAAGAAAAGGAAAAACAAGACAATAAATGTAAAAGATAAAAGAATATAAGAAAGCATTTAAGTGATGTGATGAGTAGCTTGACAATTATCTTTGTTTTATCAACATAAATAACACATGGGTGAATTAAAGATCACAAATGGCATACGTAAATCATCTTTGGAAGCTGGAACAGTAGCAGCCTAGGGAAGAAAAGAAAAATAGGAAAAGAAAAGAGGAAAAGGAAAAAGAAAGAGAAGAGAAGAAAAAGGAAAAATGAAAATAAAAATAATAGGCTTTACTAAATACAATAATTATAAGTTTAAAAATTATAAAATAATGTTGAATTTTTTTAAAATTTAATAATTTAATTGTTAACCGTTACATTTGTAATATTTCAAAAGTTATCTCAACACGTTTGTTGATGCTTTTATGCAATTACGCGTATTAATCGATAATTATATTTCATTAGAGTTTTATTCCGATTAAGGTATAATTATTCATTTCATAAGCTTAAAATAATAGTTTTAGGATTTTTTGTTAAATTTAGGTTCGATCTCAAATGCTTACCCATATATAGGATTTAAGGTTTTAGTAAGCAATTTAGGTTTTGATCAAAATTTTAGTTTTTTTTTATTACTTATAATATCTTCAAATTTATAATTTAATAAAATTTTTATCTTGCTCAGTTTTAACAACTTATGGAGTTATCTACAGTACTAGAGTTCAGTTCTATTTTCAAATAACTAAATTCATGGACTTTACAAAAATAATAGTTATGTTTAAAATAAATTAGGACCCATTTTTTGTAGGATTTTTTTCAATAAAATTAAATTGATAAAAACTTAAACCCAAATTTGTCTAAAAAATTTAAACAAACCAATACATTAAAGTTTTACAAAAAATGAATTACAGAAGTCTAATATCAAAAAGTGGGTATGTAAGTACCTATGGACAACTATGAGGCGACTTGAAACAGGAAATTTTTTTATCTTCCCTTTTGTAAATGAATTTAAATTCTTATTTTCTTCTTTTCTATGTAAATAAAATCAATTTTCTTTATTTATAAATTTAGAATTATTCTTTCAAGTTAAAATGGTATTTTGAAAAATAAAATTAAGTTTGAAAGGTTAGAAGTGGTACCCTTAAACTTTAGAAAATGCACAAGAATAACCGAATAACTAATTATAATTATGATTTAGTTACATTGCGATTAGTATATTATGATGAATTCAATTTTTCCTCTATATTAGTGATTGAATTAGTAAAAGTTCTCCTTATGATTGTTCTATTCTGTTTTTTTAGTCATAGTTAATTTTGATAATTTAGTTTATTTTTATTTATTCATTTTTTGAGTGCTTAGATAATAATAGAATTAATATTAGTCTAGTACTTTATTTAATCCTTGTACAAATGTTACTCTACCCACTCTTTATTACTTGATCAATTCAATAAACTTGTTGGTGTCTACACTTGCTTAAAAATTTTACAAATTAAGAAGTAAGGTGTTTAAGGGAAAAGTAATAGAGAACACTAGATAATGAAGGGCTTGGATAACTATTATCGTTGAACCCTAGGTGGGGTGGTTGTTCGAGACAACTATTACTTTTCGCCCCGATGTGTCTCATGTAGCAATAATTATTTGCCACTCGAATATATCCACCAAGAATTTAAATATTAGGAAAGTAGTACGCAGCCTAGTATTGATAGGATTCAAATATTGGGTGGTTGATGGTTTTTCTAGTTATCTACTCTCTCCTAGAATTTTCTAAGGACATTTGGTACAGCTTTACATTTTGCTGCCATGGGTGAGCTCCTTTACTTGACTTACTTCATTCCACCTTATACGAATTCTTTTTTAGTAAGACTTGTAACTTCTAAGATGGTTGTAACATCAACTAGGAATTCGAAATTCATCTTTTCTTGAGCATTACTTTAGTTGTACAATCAATTTTTTTTTATTCCTCCATAAGATAAAGATGCAACCTCTTGCCATTACTACCTAACATTAGCCATTAACGGGATGGTATAGGAGTAAATAAGGATTGATGTGTTTCCTCTCATATTAAATTCAACAAACTTATAGATAATTGTAATCACAATCTCTAAAATTTTCAATTAAGTGTAAGAAACCTTCAAATTTCAAATATTCCCATAACTTTAGAAGACATGTAAATAATCTTAAAGGTTGATATAGGGTCTATTCTTATCACATTAAAATTAAATTTCCAAAATCTTCAAAAAGTTATTATGAAAAATAGAAAATGAAGAAGGTTATTCAATAACCACTATAACAATATATCATAGTACGAAATTCAAAAATTATAGATTTCTTTAACTTTTCTTACTTGTGAGGAATAAACCACAATTTTTCTACACCTTACACTACTCAACAAAATGGATAGTAGAAAAGAAAAATAGAATTTTACAAGGAATGGAACTTTACTTTGATAGTCACCAAACACTCAATCTTAATTCTAATCGTTTTCTAGGGATCTCGATGGACTCTCATTTGAGTTGTAGATGCTGATTTTAATCAAGCTCAATATAATCAACAAATTGAAGCTTAAATTTTTACGTAAGGGATTCTTATGTATGATTGTGTCTCGTCATGGGTGCAAGTAGTGGCTAAAGGAGTAGTGGACTTCAATAGTAGTAGTCTAATCTTGGTTAGTGGGTTTTGGTGATGGCCAAATAATTTGGTGGTCCCTGATGGGTAGAAGTTTTGATGGCACTTCCTTTGGAGTAGGTTTTCTTTTTTATTCCAATATTAGTAATATGATTGTATGATGGCCTATGTTATTAATATGTACAATGTTTTATATATGTCATTTCTTAGATCTTCAAATGAGTTTTTTTTTTTTTAGGGAAGAAAATATTTGATAAAAAAAAATGAAAATTTAAGCTTATGCATTACCCAAAAACCCAACACTTAGGTGCTGAAAAATGTTGAAGTAGTATTTCAACAATTGAACAGGACTTTTTGAAATATATTTAAATGACTGTTTTGAATGGAACCTTGAACATCACATGTTCAATATATAAGTAGGGATGTAAATGAGACAAGTCTAATTGTAAATCACTTAAGCTTGGCTTAATATTTACTCGAATTCGATTTGGCCATAGTTCAGTCGAGCTTGAGCTTGAGTTACTCGAGTAGCTTTTCGAGTTGAGCTTTATGATGCTCAGCTCTATAAACTCGTAAGTCCAATCAAGCTCGAGTTAAGTTTAAAAATTAATATAAATCAAGTCAAGTTTAAATAGTATTATTATTTTTATTAAATTTATAATGTTTTTTAAGATTATCGAGCCTAAACAAGCCTAATCAAGTTGAGCTCAAGGTTACCGAGTTTCATTTTGAGTTGGGCTCCAACTTTATAAATTAAAGCTCAATTGAGTTTGAGTTTCGAATTTTTCCACTCGAGTCAAGTTTGAGTTTAATATTGTATCATCCTAACTCAACTCATTTATAACTCTCAAAATATCTTTTTATGGAATATTTTTTTCTCCCCTTATTATAGCTAGTGCTTAATTAATTAAATAATTCTCTAAACTCGATTTTTAAAAGTAAAAATGAGAAAATTTATATTTTATGTAAGGATCATTTAGATAAAGGAACATAATCGCAAGATGAGTTTTTATATGAAACTCTTATAAATATATACCATAAATAGAAGGATTCTAAATAGATTTCATTTACAGTCTTATTTGCTTACAAGTTTGATGATAGAATTCTCTCCCAGGTCTTAGGTTTTGAACAAGATGTGTATTTCTTTTTCTTTTTTTTTCTTTTTCTTTTTTTGAGATACAAGAAGGGAATTATTACACAAACCTTTAGACATTAATTTTTAAAACAAATAATTATTTATTTTACAAGTCCCATAAAAGGCTTGATTAGGTACATAAAAGAGTACTCTAATAACAATTAGTTTGATGTAGTTAAACTCATAAAGCAACTAGCTCAACAAGTAAAGAAGTCATAAAACCCTTTAGCTATTTTATTCTTTTTGGGAAAAGTATAACTATCTTCACCTTTATATAAAACTTCTATTACTCTTGTAAGTCGAAAGGTGGTAAGGGAAGGAGGAGAATACCAAGGGGGATCTATCAGTAGCAAATTATGAGGATAGGTACAAGTAATGCATTTAGACTAAGGTATTCCTCATTTATATCTTTTCAAGCATCTACAATTTGCTAGTGCAACTCTTTTTTGGATGTCTTTTGTTACGTTATATTGTTTCATGTAACACTTCATAGCTATTGATACATCATGTATTTCCTGCTCATACTAAAAAGGAAAGAAATCCTAGTTAAAAACAATGAAATTATGGTATATATGCACATACCTATGCATGCCTCTATAGCTTGGGTATAGGTGGATGGAGTTGTAAGGTAGAGGAGGAGCATTTTGGTTCAAAAACCAATAAAGGATAAATGATTTTAGTAATGCATAGTAGAGATAAATGTAACTAATAGTGGTACAAACAAAAGATGTTATTAATGGCTATTGGGTATTTCTAGTGTGGCATATGCTTCATTTGTGTCCAGTTTCACATTAACTTACTTATCATTGACAACATGTAAGAGATATTCTTTATATGCACTACACTTAATAATATTCATCTCTTTGTGGTAATAAAACCTTTGATACTCCATATGAAATGTTGAACCCAAAAGTTCATCTTATCTCATATAATTGTATAAAATCTACATACACACACACACACATGCATGTATATATTTGATTTTCCCTTTCTACAACAATTGCAATAGTAGCCACAAGAAAAAAAAAATTCACACACATATGTATACAATTGTTTTTTAACTTTCCGTCAATATCTAATGTAATTATCTAATTAAATTATGTTATGAAATCAATTTTACAACTCTAACTAGGTATGATAAAATATGACAAAATTTGTGTTTATAATCATATAAAAAATATATATATATATGATGAGTGTAAACCCCTCAAATTTAGCTATTTGACTGTAGAATTAAGCTCGAATACTGTTAATAACTTTAGGAGTCGATAAGACCGAGTAAGATGAAAATTTTATCAAGTTATAAATTTAAATATATTATAAGTAATAAAAAAACCCTAAAATTTTAATCGAAACATAAATTACGTATAAACGTTAACGAAAACATCAAACTAACTCATAAATATTATCAACGTAACGGATTCTAATTAAATTGATAAATTTTCATAAAATTCCAAAATTAATTTATAAATACTATTTTTATTATTTTTATGTTTGGAAAAATTATATATAATTATTTTTATTTTCATTTTTCTTCCTTTTTCTTTCTTTTCTTTTCTTTCTTTTTCCTACTTCTATTTTTTCCTTCTTGTTTCATGTACACACACAACAACCCACATTTTCTTTGCTTTCGTTTTCAATCTACAAATGTCCACTTTATGTACATGAAATCAAAAAGTTTGATTACATATCTTTTCTCAATTAATGCAAGGATTTGACAAATTGCTTTATAATTTGCTTTGTTTTTTTCTTCTTGTCTTGTTTCCCCTTTCTTCATGCCTATAACTTCGAAAAATTGAAACCAAAAAAAGAAAAAGAAACAAACCAAGGTAAACAGACACACACAAAAAAAATCGAAATAAGAAGAACAAGGAAAAAAACTAAGAATAAGAACAAGAAGAGAAAAAACAAGGGATTCAACCACTTATTTGATATAAATTGCCAAGGATTTAAGTAGGTTTATCATTTATTTTGTACGTATATGTATTCTATACTATATATATATGTATACTAAGTATTTTATTTATTTATGTATTTACATGTACAAATATGTATGCACAAATAGATAAATATATATGTATTATGTATTTTCTTTATTTGTGTATATACATATGTGCATAGGCGTAGGTATATATATTATTATGTCTAATATACGATATATGTATATAGTTACAAATAATAATACATATAGTATGTATTTCCCTACACATGTATTTATGTACATATGTATACGTGTGTATTATATATATATGTATATTTACTATTTTATTATATAGTATATATATGTATATACGTATAACATATGTATATGTACTAAGTATTCCCTTTATATACATATATATATTCAGTATTTTATTTAATTATTTATATACATATGCGTGATTATGTATATATATATATGTACTTATTATTTTTACTATATGAGGTATACATATGTATACATATATAGTAAATATATGTATATATACTTAATATTTTGAAAGTATAAGAATTTTTGTAAATTTGTATATATATATATATATATATATACAGCTGACGTGAATATGTATATATAAATATTATTAATAAAATTTTATATTTTAGTATATATACACATATATAGTACAACCGTATTTGTACATAAGTATATAACATATAAATAAGTGTATATTATACTTGTACATAATGTATAAGTAAAGTGAGAATAATTTATTATATAAAGTATAGTATACTTATAAATGTACATATATAAATAGTGATGTATACGTAAAAAATACGAGTATAATTAAATAGTATATAATATACTATACTATACTATTAATTTAATAAATAAAGTAAGTTAATAGATATATATATACATAAATACCATAAATTTGAAGAAAGATTAATAATTAAGTAAATTAGAAAATTTGATAAAATATAATCATAAGTATTTATATATATATAATTATATCATAAAATAAGAAAATTATGGAAAAAGTATAAAGGTGACATTTGGCACTTCCATTTGTTGTCACGTCACCATATATTATAAATTAAATAATTTTCATAATTAATAATAATAAAAATAATTAATTAAGTAGAAAAATAATAAAGTAAAAAAATTGAGTTAATAATTATAAAATCTTAAATAAATAAAAACAAGTAATTGTAGTAAAATAATCTTAAAATAAGAAAATTACCAATTATACAATTTAAATAATTATTAAATAATAAATATACTAAGAAAAAATTGAATTGATATTTTATAGTTTTTTAAGTTAAAATAATAAACTTTATGATATTTTTATATCACAGTCAAAATTGTAAATTCTAACATTCAAAATGGACCTCACTATAAGAAAGTACGTTAAAAAACAATCAAAATGGACTTAAAGTTCATAAAGATCCAAGCTAAATCAAAAAGTTATATGCAATTCAATAAAAAGCTTAAATCGACAATTTTACGTAAATCAATAACTAAGTTAGATAAATAGTACAAATTATCGTATTAATTTAGTTTTATTTCCTAAACTTACTACTTTCGTATTCCTTATTCTGAAGTGATCTTAAATTTAACCTTGATTTGCCATCAAACTATTATAACCCTTAAGTTGAACATAGCTGAGTGGGTTTTTCTTAGTTATTTCATATTTGCTTGTGTTTGTAATTAGTGAATATAAATTGTTATTAATAACTAAGTGTTATGTGGGGTTGGGTTATGCTTATGTATGATACTGTTTATTAATAGTGAATTTACTATAAAGTATAATAACGTATCGATTGTTGCATAGTAAATTCGATAGGAACTGATTGTTTGTAACCTTGTTGATTACTGAATAATAAGACCTAACATTATCTAACTTAAAATAACTAAATGGAAACACGTATAATCATGCACTCCATAACTAATTCCGACAATTATATTACACGGAGGTAGCGAGAGGCCATACGTAAATTAATTATTTGATGTTATTATGTTTCATACGATGCACACATACAATATGACTTTACCTTAGCCCATGAGATCACTAGGCGCTGGAGGTGCCAACCGCTTGACTAAGGGTTAAGTTTAGAGGTCTCCGTTTAGGAGTAAGTGAGGGCTATGTAAACTTACTCACAATCATACGTAGAACTTGATTTTGACAAAAATTGTGAATGGATATACCATTACATTTTGTATACGAAATGTAGAGTTTCATTATTGTAAAAGTTTTAGTATGATTCCCAAATCTGACTGGTGCCGATATATCTCCAACCCTGATTTTGGAGGGCATTAAATCTGAGTTGCATACAATACCTTGTCACCTGGATATATTTGTATGGTATACTGATTGTTCATGCATTCATTTGATTAAATTAAATTGTTGTATTACTTATTTGTTGTATGGTTGGAGGAAGATCTCACTAAGCTTGTATAGCTTACTCTCCAATAGTCTTTTCTTGCAGGTTGCTAGATAATCAAGCATCAGTTAAGAGCTAAGTATTGAGTACCAACGTTAAGATGCATAAAAGTTAGAATCTGAAAGAAGATTGTAAAGTGATTTAAATTATTACATATAATTATTGATACCATATTTAGATTTTATAACTTCTCTAAGTTTAAGATTTAAATATTTACTACCTAATCTTATCGTTTAGTAGGAAATACTAATTATCTGCGGTTCTGAGGAACTGTCAATTATTGGATGTTTTTAGTTATTTATATAATAAGTTTAAAAATTAAAAATGTGTAACCATAGAGATTAACTAATTAGAGGTTTGCAATTCTTTAACTTATAAGGTGGTTTTCGTATTACGAATGCATACGTATTATGAAAATTTTACGCAATCTTACTAGGCACCCTTTAGAGTTATGATAATGAGAAAGCAATTCAAAGGAAGCAATTAGGAGTGTGTATTACCTTGCAAGAGACAATACCATCCTGAGTCTACTAATGATTGTTGAGGCCTTCCAAATCTTAGGATTTGTACTTAACCACTTAAAAACATCTTTTACCACGATGTCTCACATTCCAACAAAAGATGTGGTAGCTATCATTGCTTAACCACAAGTCACCAATGCAATGGACGTGTACTCTTCCATTGTTGGTCTATGGTTGCGAAACCATTTAGCCTCTACTTGACTTTTCATCTAACAAGGACAAAGAATACCAAGCCTATTCCATTTAGCATCTAATGTATGTATAGTTATGAATTTTTCTTAGGTGAATCTGATTTTATAATATTAGTTCTAATTCTACAACGGTACCATAGAAATCATAGATATCATCAATAATTAAAGTTATATAAGTATTTCCCTTGCCATAGCATACTCTAGTTCAAAGTATACAGCCAATACCCAAAAATAGCAGTCAACAATTCTACCTTTTGCAAACGGTAACTTTCTCATAAAATATAAATCTTTCCACCACCAGACCAAATTATATATATAAATATATATGTATATATATATATATATATTTTAAGCCATCTCGATAATAAGTAAATATATAAAGTTAAAAGCATAGAGAGTAATTATTACTAGGAAATAAAGAGTACTTAGAAATGGTTATTATCGAGAATATAGGTTTCATTGTTTGGTTCATAAATGTTAAGTTTATTGGAATGATGTGGATAATATAAACGAGTTGAACAATCTACCAATTATTTTTTGCTAAAATTAAAAACCTTCTACCTTATGATGGGTTATACTTGTGTATGATACTGTTTGTTAATAGTGAATTTGCTTCAAAGTATAATATTGTATCAGATGTTGCATAGTAAATTCGATAAGAACTGATTGTCTGTGACCTTATTGATTACTGAATAATAAGACCTAACATTATCTAACTTAAAATAACCAAATCAAAACACATATAATCATGCACTGCATAACTAATTCTGACCGTCACATTACACGGAGGTAACGAGAGGCCATACGTAAGTTAATTATTTGATGTTATTGTATTTTGTATGGTGTACCTGTACAATATGACCTTACCTTGGCCTACGAAATCATTAGGCGTTGGAGGTGCCAACCGCTTGGTTAAGGGTTGAGTTTAGAGGCCTCCGTTTAAGGGTAAGTGAGGGCTATGTGAACTTACTCACAATCACACGCAGAACTTCATTTTGACAAAAATTGTGAGTGAATATACTATTACATTTTGTATATGAAATGCAAAGTTTCATTATTGTAAAAGATTTAGTATGATTCCCAAATCTAACTAGTGCCGATATATCCCTAACTCTGACTTCGGAAGGCGTTAAATTCGAGTTATGTGCAATACCTTGTCACCTGGATATATTTGTATGGTATACTGATTGTTCATGCATTCATTTCATTGAATTAACTTGTTGTATTACTTATTTGTTGTATGGTTGAGGGAAGATCTCACTAAGTTCGTATAGCTTACTCTCCAATAGTTTTTTCTTGCAGGTTACTAGATAATCAAGCATCAGTTAAAAGCTGAGTGTTCCATACCAGCGTTGAGATGCATAGAAGTTAAAATCTGAAGGTAGATTGTAAAGCGGTTTAAATTATTACATATAATTATTGATACTATATTTAGATTTTATAACTTCTCTAAGTTTAAGATTTAGATATTTACTACATAATCTTATCATTTAGTAGGAGATACTAATTATCTGCGGTTCTGAGGAACTGTGAATTATTGGATGTCTTTAGTTATTTATATAATAAGATAAGTTTATAAATTAAAAATGTGTAACCATAGAGATTAACTAATTAGAGTTTTGTAAATTTTTTGACTTGTAAGGTGGTTTTCGTATTACGGATGCACACGTATAGTGAAAATTTTACGTAATCTTATTAGGCACCCTGAGAAAGCAATTCAAAGGAAGCATTTGGGAGTATGTATTACCTTGCAAGAGACACTACCATCCCTCAGTCTACTAATGATTGCTGAGGCCTTCTAAATCTTAGGATTTGTACTTAACCACTTAAAAACATCTTTTACCATGATGTCTCACATTCCAACAAAAGATGCGGTAGCTATCATTGCTTAACCACAAGTCACCAATGTAGTGGACATGTACTCTTCCACTGTTGGTGTATGGTTGCGAAACCATTTAACCTCCACTTAACTTTTCATCTAATAAGGACAAAGAATACCAAGCCTATTCCATTTAGCATCTAATGTATGTATAGTTATGAATTTTTCTTAAGTGAATCTGATTTTATAATATTAGTTCTAATTTTATAACGGTACCATATAAATCATAGATATCATCAATAATTAAAGTTATATAATTGACCTTTGTAAGTATTTCCCTTGCCATAGCATACTCTAGTTCAAAGTATACAGCCAATACCGAAAAATAATAGTCAACAATTCTACCTCTTGCAAACAGTAACTTTCTCATAAAATATAAATCTTTCCACCACCTAGACCAAATTATATATATATATATATATATATATTTTAAGCCATCTCGATAATAAGTAAATATATAAAGTTAAAAGCATAGAGAGTAATTATTACTAGGAAATAAAGAGTACTTAGAAATGGTTATTACCGAGAATATGGATTTCATTGTTTGGTTCATAAATGTTAAGTTTATTGGAATGATGTGGATAATATAAACGAGTTGAACAATCTACCAATTATTTTTTGCTAAAATTAAAAACCTTCTACCTTATGATGTTAGTAAGTTCCTTTTGGTGTTGCTTTTGTAGTAAGTTGAATTCTAACTTTGCCCAAGATAGGATTACTTTATTATGTGAAGGATCTTTCTGATAAATACTCATGTAATACCTAGAGAATGTGTCTCTTTTGAAGATGGGAACTGATCCATTGCTTATCAATGGACTTAAGATGAGTTTTTGTGAAGGACAATGCTTCATCTAGAATATATTCACAATGAATCCTTAAATGGCTAGCCTCAAACAAGTTCAACAACCCTTTAACGTTTGTGATAAGGGATTCATCAAACTTTCCTTCCTCGTTTATAAACTTGTTAAACATGTCTACAAGATACAAATAAGAGGAAAATATCTCCTTATTCATGCTCTCTTAATTGATCAATAAACTTTTGTAAATATACAAATTAAGAAAGTTCTTCATTTCCATATTTTTCTCTTCTCATAAAGTGTGCAGTAGCCCACAAATATTAGAAAACATGAAAAGTACTTTTCTGATGGTTTGAACGATTGTGTTTAGTGTACAAAATTAATTCTCAACATTCAACAATATGTTTATTTGAATCATCCAACTTTTGAAAATATACTGAACAAGTCTATCCATTAATTTTATTAAAAGTTGACACATATCAACTTTTATATTTTTTAATAATTACTTTTCTCAATGTAATTTTTTGTTATGATTGTTGGAAGATTCAATAAAATATATTTTCTATTAAGGGTTAATTAAATAAATAATTGTAGGCCAATCAACACTCATTTCGTGTCTACTTTTAGTATAATATTTAAGGGAAATTTAACGGTCCCACCCTTTATTTTGATAGGGGTCCCATCTATGATCTTACTATTTATTTCTATATTTTAAATCTAAACCGTTTAATTCACAGATTATTAAATGATTTAGATTTAAAGTTAATTCAATTAAAAATGAAAATGATAGCGATATTGGTCCCGTAAAAAAAAAAAGAAAAAATTGTAGAAAAATCTAATATTTAATGGAGTTAACAAAAGAACTATTCCTTTCAATTTCAAATTTCAAGAACTTAAATAGAGAAAAGGGAAAACTACCATTTAATCACCAACATTCATATGCTTTTCTATTTGAATTTTTAATTTCCTTATTCTAATTAAATAATCAACATTTTTTAACTCTTATAAGAATGAATTTTTGTTAAGTCTATAAAAAGTTCAATTTACCCTGAGTACATCTCAACTTCCAAAAGCTCCACACAATAATTTAATAATATAAAATTTTATCAAATATATAAATAATAGTGTAATAGAATAACAAAAATATAAAAAATAATGAAAAGGAAAAAGTCAAGAAAAATAAATATACCCCATTAAGTCCCAATGAGCAACCCAAAGGAAAGGGACCAACCAACAACACATGGCCGTAAAATAGCCCATTGTATCTTGGCTTTATATTGGTCCGAGTTAGGCTATTTCACGTAATCAAGTCACAACATAACTAAGATATATTATCCCATCATAGTAGTTGGTGGTGCAACCCACCTAAGGTAGATGGTATCAAAAGGTAAGAGAAAAAAAAAAGTTTTAGCTTAATCTTCTTTCCTAATAAGGAAAAAGAAAGTTTAATTTTTCTATTTCCTTCCCTCTTTACATAATTTAGTTGATCAATTTATTTTTAAACTTCGTTTAATTCATCTGTTTCTCATCTTTTTAGTATCTACTTAAATCCTATATTTGGCAAAAATAAGATACCAAAAAGATAGAAACATGATTCTATATATACCCTTCTTCTAAAATCATAAACCTAATAAATCGCTATAAAATTGAATTTACTTATTCTTTATTTTATTCATATTTACTATAACATCAAACAAATTAACTATTTTCAATGTATAAAATATATTTTTTCATATATGCTATTTTAAAAGTACATAAATTTTTATTTCGCAACCTGACACTCCAATAATCATTTTCATCATTATTATAAAACAGAAACAGATAAGATAAAATAAAATGGTTTTTCAAATATTATTTTTCAATCATAACCTTAGCCAACCATGATCATCCTAAGGATAGGCTTCAACTTCAACAATTGGTCGATCCCTACCCAATATTAAACTGCCTCTTCCTTTTTCCAATTTTTTTTAATATATCATTTATATACATTCAATCATTATTTCATTTGATTAATTCTTTCAAACTGATTAGAAGTTGATACGAGTTAAGGGTGATGAAACTTTCAATGATCTTGTAATAAGTTCATTGGACTAAAAATTAGAAATTATTAATAACTTAGAAATAACAAAATGCCAAGAACTCAATGAAAATAGTGGTTAAATACAAAAGACGGAATGTGTATTTTCCCTTTAAAGAAAAATAATTCAATGACTCAAATAAAAAGAATATCAAATATTAAGAACTAATTTTATACTTTTATTGATATAGTGTCAAAAGTACGAGCCAAGATATTATTTCCAACCTGAGTAATAAAATTGTTAAATATAATAACTAATCAAATTTTTGCTTGTTAAATTTTATACAAAAACTTTGAAGTTATTAGATGCTATATGTAATCAAACGTTCCCTTAGTTAATCAACTATCTTCATCATTTCCAAAAATATGTTATACTAATTGCTCATTGGTCATGAATACAACTGTGAATGATGAGAAGGAGATAGTGATTTTGATAAATAAAATTCTTTGAGAGAAGCAATGAAATATGTAAATATAATACTATGTTAAAAATTAATGTAAAATTGATAACAAGCTATTATCATACCATAAAACATTTTAGTAGCTAAATTTTGTAGGAGTGTTAGTTATATAAATGAAAGGTTCGAAAATTTCGTTTTTCAGTGAAACAAACTCAAACTTAAATATCATATAAGATGGTCTCAGGCCTACTGTAGGTTCCTCATCGGGAGAAGCATACTTAACGAAATAATCCCCCAAAAGGTCGGAACAGCAGAGACCAAAGACATACTTTAGTTTCTCGTTAGTGAATTTGGTTATGTTGCAGAGGTTGAGGAATGGCTTAGAGCGTGACCTGGCATAAGTTAGTACATGTGAAAAATGATTTCCAACAACCGTGCGGTCAGAATCATCGTTACACCGATAATTCTAGGTGTTTGTCAAATCTAATCTCATGACAGATGGTATATTAAAATTCTCGAAAATTTTATCGGATTTTCAAGTGCATCCTACGTAAAGCAAGAAAATGTTTATGGACATGACAATTTGAGGCTCTCGCTGTCAGGTGTTCAATACAAGAAAATAACATTATTGACGTGATTCCCTATTGAAATTCTATTTGATTTTCACGAGGATCCCACGCAAAGAAAGAGTTTATAGACGTGAGAATTTGAGACTCTCATCGTCAAGTCCTCGATACTGGAAAATAACATTGAAAACTATTCGGTTATGGTGACACATCCTATTTTTAAAGTATCACATTTTGATCCCTTACAAAGTATTGAAATAGCAAAATTCATGCTTTAATGTACAATCACGTAGTGGTTGTAGATATAAAATAATTATTTATATAAAAGTTGAGGTTTACATGAAAAGAAAAAATAAAGATTTTTAGAGTAAGATTAAAAAAGGAAAGTAAGCACACGAAGTTGGTTAATAAGGTGGTGGGGAGATTAATGGTTACAAAGAAATTAAAAAGAGAAAAGTTAAGATTGTTATAATAAAAATTCAGACTATTTTATAAAATTCTTAATTATTGTTTCCAATTATATAGTTATTAGAATATACTATAGATATTTTTATAGTTATAATTTTTTTTATTTATCTATTATTTTAATTGCTATTATTTGAAAAATTTACTATACTTTTTTACCCTTCTTTTTGTATTTTTTGCACATATAATGTAAATACATTAGACATTAATATATTTATAATTTTAAAATGTTAATTTAATATCATTTTTTTATTATATAAAATTATATTGAAGGATTATATAATAATTTTCTAGTGAAAGTACCAATTATGGTAATTTAAGCCTCCTGGGCCGCTAGTAATCTAAATATGCACTTATATTGTCTTTTTAGATGGATTCATCGTCTCAGCTGTGCATGAATTATTTAGCTGTTAGTTTGAAATTTTGATGGTTAATATATACCCAGTTGTCACTTTATGTGGTATCAGGAGTACGGTAATTAGGTTTTACTGTAGACAACACGAAAATTATCATTGTACGAAGCATCTACAGCCGCACAAAAGAGGAAAGGCTAGGAATACTCGAAAATACGATAGAACGATGTGACCTTTTGATCATGTGGAGGACACAAAGACAAAACGTCCAATTCAGACCTGTACATTGCGAATCTTCTCAGCATGTTGTTACCAATGCAGAGCATACTTCGAGTTCTTTCTTCTAAAGGGCAACATAAGGAAATAAAAAATTACGGCCATGTCACTTGATATCCCTAAAAAATTATAGTGCCTAAAGATTTGAGATTTTTTTACTGTTTTATTTTTATTTTTTATGAAATCGATACTGTCCCCCATCTTTCATTTTAATTTGCATTCATTTAGATCTTTTATTCTTATTATATTTCGAGCTTAGTTTTATTGAAAGAACAAATTGATAACTATTATAATAATATAGTCATTATAAGATAAAAGATAGGGATAAGAGAGGAAAAGAAAGAAATTTTGGTAGATAAAGGATTAGAATATGAGAATAAGTGATATAGAGATTAAATAGAAAATAGATGAGAGAGAGAGAACACTTAGTAAATGCAATGGAAAGTTGCAAGATTAGAAAAATGTAACGAGAATAAAAGATTTCAATGATAGGTTTTGCATATATTTAGTGCTAAATATAAAATACAACAAATTTAGGAAAGAAATCAAAAGAATGGACAGAAGATACATTAGAAGCTTAAATAGGGTAAAGTTGGACAAATAAGGAATAGAAACGTTTTGGAGAAATGAAGCTCATAAAAAAAAAGGAGAAAAAGAAAGGAAAAAAAAAAACAAAGAGAAAGAGTTCTCTCTTTGAGACCCTTAAGTAACAAAATAGTAACCCCTACAAACTATAGATATAAGATTGATAATAAATTTATAAATTCACATAACTTTCTTTATGAAATGATTTGTTATGTGTTAGCTTCGATAACAAAACTATTTGTAAGGGATGTGGAATATGATATCCCCAAGTTAGTAATTAGGACACAAACATTTAAATATTAGAGCAAAGCCTCATTTTTGTATGACTAAAGTTAACAGTTAATCTAAAGTATTTGAGAAAATAACTTGATTACGCTAAAAATTTATCAGAAACTTAATAACCTTAATCGATAAGTTCTTGTAGGCTTTCAAGCAAAAAAAATAAAATAAAATATAAAGAAAATAATCAAAATAGTGATTATTTATTTTATATGAGCCCTTAAAGTCATACATTGGGCAACTGTATCCAGATCTAGGATTTTGGAAAAAACTTATCCGATTGAGTCTAAATTTTACGATCAGGTTAGAAAAATTAGTTGAAGTGACTTAATAAGTTAGATTTTAGGATAATATACTAATAACCCAATTTTAGCCTTAGAGAAATAATTAATTAATATAACATAAAACTCATTAGAACCCCTAAAATTGAGCTCAAAACGCAATAAGGATTTAGAGATAAGTTATATCAGTTATGAAAAGCAATAATATAGCATAATATACTATATGAATTTATATATGTATTTTTATGAATATACTCTCTATATATAATAATATACCCATAAATTATATAATTATATATAATAAATGATAAATTTGCAAAATTAAATAGGAAATATATCTTTAAAACAAAAGACATGCTAGAAGCATGATTATATACGTTTAATTATTCATTACGTACAATGTATGTATTGGATATATACCCATATATTAAGAAAATAACTAAATATACTTAAATTATCCAAAGTTGACAAAAAGTACACTAAAACTAAATCAAAACCTATCCAAAACATGGAGAACAACCTGGATTTAAGCTGGAATCATCGTAACAGCATCAACAACAAAGTTTGGATGAGTCAAAAGTCAATTCCATCAAGTAAGGACTCTTCCTACCTACACTTTTTCAAAGAAAAATATATAAAATAAATTGTCTAAATCCTTACACCTAAAACTAGTATAATAGGACCCTTTGGCTTCCAATTACTCATTTTAGGAACCGAAGATACCCAAAGAAAAATAAAATAAAATAAATAGAAAATAGATTTGTAATTACTTACATTTGTAATTAGCTGTTTGTACGTGTGCAATACTTGTGTTGAAGATTCAATTTATTTTGATGAAAGTTAAGCTCCATGTTATGATTGTTTTGTGAACAATATTATGTTTCAATTGCCTAAATTTGGTTGATTACCTTAAAAATGAACTAACTTAAAATCGACTTAACATCTAACCTAACATGCATCGCAACCTACTATGAGTAATGACTAGGATTCTTTGGTCAAACACGGACTGCCTTCGACAAGAATAGTTAAAATAGTCTTTTTCCTACCTCAGTTGAATTAAGTGACAAGAGAGTAGATTATGGCAAGGTTGGGAGCCATGGTTTAAAAGTGGTAATAGGAGAAAAGCATTCTCCATTGTACAAACCCCAATTTAGTCTAGATTTGTGAGTGCACAACATCAAACTCCTCAAGCCAAATTAGAGCGAATATTATTTCTCTAATCTCACGATAAACCAAATAATGTCGTACGATGACATTTACTTGTACATGTATTGTATCTAACTAACTTGATTAAAAACCTTACTTATGATGTGCTAAATGCATACTTCTATCTCCATTTCACTTACTGAGCAAGTTATCACTCATTTCCTTATAGTTTTTTTTGCAGGTTTCAAATGGATTACTAATACTTACCCAAAACCAAAGTACTAACAAACTAGAATGGGGAGTAAGGCTTAATAAGAAATGACTGGTTGTTGTTTCTAGTATTGATTTTCTTAACTTTTATGGAAAACTATATAAGACTCCTCGAGGGTTTAGTGGTTTTTAATATTCTAGTTTAGGTACATGTAGGATTTAGTATCACTATTTTGCAAAGTCAAATTATAAGTTTATTTTTAATAAGTTATTTCAAAAATTTATTCCACCGATTATTAACAAACATGTATTCAATTAGATGCTTCAGAGGGGAAGAGTCGAGTATACATAATGTAAACTAAGTTTAAGATATAATTTATAAGGTTAATTTTTATCTTAAAATGGCACACACAACAAGATTTTTATGACTCTATCTTTTCATGGTGTGATAAAATTCTAATTCAAAATCATCCATTGATGAATAATACATAGTCAACCTTGGAGAATTCTGCTTACAAATCTCAATTGGCTGAATATAATGTATATATGCCCTTGTATCATGTAAAGAAACACGGTTCCTCAGCTTCCTGATAACACAGAGAAGTATCGAGACCACCTCCAAGAAGATCATAGCCATTAAGGGAATGAAGCCTCCAACCTTAGTCTAAGACGTATAGAAACTCACCAGTATGGTGACTACCCTGAGTAGATTTATCTCAAAGAGCATAAACAGATGCCCTAAGTTCTTCAAAATCCTCAAAAATCCTAAGGGTTTTAAATAGACTCTGAAGTGCTCCACTGCCTTTCAGTAGCTCCAAGACTTCTCAGGAGGTCACCCATCCTTGTATCGCTCTCGTCTAAGCATGTGTAACTTTGAAGTTCTTATGGGATCCAATGCATTTGTGTTGGTATGATCACACTCGACCTAACCCCCTCCAGTAACCTTAGCAAAAGGAAACACCTTTTGCATAGAGGAACTCCCCTCTATCCAGCAGGTTGAAATGCCACCAATCTAAACCCTTCCTTTATGTAACCTCGGTAAGAGGAAACACCTCTTGCATAAAGGAACTCCCCTCCACCGAGTAGGTTGGAACGCCACTTACTTGAACATCTCTTGTATAGAGGAACTTCCTTCCTTTAAGCAGGTCAAAACGCTACCGACTTAACCCCCTAAAGTAACCCTGGCAAGGGGAATCACCCCTTGTATAGAGGAACTCCCCTCCTTCGAGTAAGTTGGAATGCCATCGACCGAATCCCCTTGGTTAACTTCAGTAAAGGGAATCACCCCTTATATAAAGGAACTCCCCCTTCTTTGGGTAGGTAAGAACGCGACTAACTTAACCCCTTTAGGTAACCTCGGGAATAGGAATCACCCTTTGCATAGAAGAACTCCCTTTCTTTTGGCAGAAACATTCCTATGTGAACATAATCAAAGGCAAAGAAAAAATATATGTAAAGGACATTTCAAAAACTTGTTCGTTCAATGATTGTAGGATTACACATTGAAGGCTGGAATCCTGGCCCAAATTACACATGTTTCAAAAAGAAGAAAAAAAAAGAAATACACATGCTAACTCCTTAGATCAGCTAACTTTAATAACTTAGAAAAGTCCAAGGCATCGATCCGTTCGAAGAGCTAATCCGTCGGTACTTTAAGCGGCAGGCTTAGACTTGCAGTAGGGCTTGAGGGATGCAAACCAGGGACAACTACAGGATCAACCACGGATAGATTATCTTAAGGAACTACTTTAGGAGTGGCCTCCTACGGGGCTGATGGGGCAAAAGTGGATGTAAAAGCGCCTTGGCTAGCCTCAACAACAAAAGGAGCACCTAGATGATCAAAGGCTACTTGGGTAGCCTCTCTTTCACACACTAGGCCTTCCCTCTTCTCATTGAAGGTTATGGAATTGAAAAAGTCGAGGAAGCTCAAGTCTTGGTCTGGATAATGGGAGAGTACCTCCTTCCTCTTATAGTGTACGAAGTCCATAATTAAGTCTTCCAGCTCGTCCAATTGCTCTTTAATCTTTCGATAGTCAGCAACTACCTTCTTAGTGATGGCATCATTGAAGACCTCCCTACTCTCTATTTAGGAGATGATCTCCTCCATCTCCAAAACCTTCTCACACAACTCCTGGACTTGCTATTCCAACCCGACAAACCGATTAACTCTAGTGAGGTAGCTTTAACACATTTGCACTCGGACACTTTCATTACTAACTTGATTTGCAACCTAGCCGCCAACGCCCTTAACTCAACATTTTCTTTTTTGAGTTGAACCTTGGCTTTGCCCTCCTCCTCCAACCTTTGAGAGAGGCAAGGCTTCATCCTTTACTCTTCCTCCAACCGAGCCTTCAAGTCGTTGGCCTTCTTGGCTGCCTTCTCACCATTCTCTCTCTCCCGCTCCACATCCTTAAGCTCTGCCACCTATACATAAGAGCAACACAAGGGCTTATTAGCCCTAAAGAATTTTTTTAAATACCTATTACTAGAAGTCTTTACACCCTGTAGGTACTTCTCGTATCAACGCAACTCCTCCCAAAAGCCCTTTACCTCTTTTTGGGTAGCATTGAACTTATTCAGTTAAAGTAGCACCTAGTCGTGGTACTGCAAATTGAAAATAAAGTCCACCACTAGTGCAATGACACATAAAGCATGCCAACACAGGAGCAACAAAAACTTATTTACCACATTAGCCTACTTAAGTGGCTCACTATTTATATGAGTTCATCCCCACCTTCTTAAAAAAGCCCCTTGAGGATAACCTAATCACCATGGGTGTAAGACCCCATCAAAGCATAGTAGTTGAGCGTCGGGTGCCATAACCTTAGATTATTACTGTGGACTTCCCACTTTAGCCTAAGGAGCTTCCTTTGGACTCTCTTCATTTCCACCTCGAGGGGTCTTTGTCTCAAGAAGCGTATAACACTTCTTGGAATGAGTTTCGCCATATCCCCATTAGCCTAAAATTGTTGAGGACTTCAAAAATTTTGTCCCTTATGCCGTCAACACTCTTATTGGAATGAGCTATTGGCTACTCATTCTACTTCCTCCGACTCAAAGCTACCCTCACTAAGGGCCTTTGCTTCTTGACCCTAGGCCCTAGCTCCTCGGTCGTCTCGAGAACCTTCCACTTCTGGTAGACCATATGAGGAAGGGTGGCCCTTGCACCGTTTCTTCCTCCTTTGCCCATGGAAAGGAAAGCATCTGAACATCAAGCCCCTTTACTTCGGTACTTTCATCACCCAAGACAATGGGCTCGATAGGATGGGTGGGGGCAGAAACAAAGAAAGCTACTCCCAATGGTTTCATACCCATAAGCTTGTCCCAGATGTCGAAGGGAATCCCCTCACCTTAGTTGTACCTTACTAGTCTCCCTTAGCCTTAGATTTGGCCACACTGCCTTACCCTTTAGAAGGGCCTGCCCTGGGTCTCACCTAGCAGCGGCTCATTAACTCATCCATAGAGGGACAAGGCTTCCTTGCAATTAAGCTTTTGCCTGTAAGAAATTCAATTGAAAGTTAGAAAAGGAAATTAAGAATAAACTAAAAGAAACTAAAAATACCATTCACAAAACACTATCATGACTAGTACAGCTAAAGAAGCCCTCCCATCCTATAAGCACCGAAAGAAGCACCTCAACACTATTACAACTTGATCGAGTACCAGAAATACCTATACCTTTGGCCCATTTCTTTACCCCACATTTCTTCATGCTGGGGAAGAGCTTAGAGATTAGGTACTAGAAATACCTCTCTACAATCTCTACAACGTTAACCTCCCAATCATGTCTTGGTGCCATAAAGGCCAAGATCTCTTAGGCTACTTCGATGTCATTGGGTCCAAACCCCTTCTCACCTCCGGTTCAAACCATCTCGGTCCACCGCGTTTAGAAGTTTACCTCCTTAGGTAGCTTAACTACCATGTATTTATCCTACCAGCCCTTCATCGAATCCAAAAGGCTGCAGAACAGCTTCTTGCCAGGGTGCAGCTAGAGATAAGGCCATCCCCCAATGCTCTTCTATATGTAAAAGTAACTGAAGAGCTTGGGAGTAGCCTTACCACCAGGTACTCATAGAGTGCTTGGAAAGCCTTTAGCACCCTCCACCTATTAGGAGGAACCTATGATGGGCTGCATTGGTGGTAGTTGAAGAACTCTTTCTTGAAGCGACTTGGCTACCCAAACTCTAGGAACTTCTGAAAAACTTTAAAGTGCCTCCTTAACAGTAGGGCTACCCATTCATCCTTACTCGACAACCTTATTTGCCACCCAAGAATCAACTTAACAATGAAGTTGCTTATAATCCAACCGAGGGCAAATTGTTTACTCATGCTTACTCAGCTACGAGGCCCCTTGCCCATCTTGGGAGCATCAAACAAATCCTTCGGGGGGGGGGAGGTATAAGGGAGCATACACATATACATCCCTGGGGATGGTATTGATGATCCTAATCCTATCAAGTGCCTCTACAACTATCCTTGTAGGTTTGTGAAGTTGTGCTAACAATGAGACCTTGTCTTCCTGCATTTGAGGGGGGTCACTCTTTGTGGAATCGGAACTAAAGATATGCAATGATAAAGATGAATATGTCTTAGCTCTGTTAGTCAACATGGCTACAATATTCGAAGAAGGAAGAAAGACTTTAGGAAACTTTTGAAGAAAGTCTAACATTTTGAATGCAAATGCAAAATTTGTAGTAACAGAATAAGAAGATTGCAAAAAAGTGATCTCTCGCTGTGATCCTCCTTTTTATAAGGAAACCGTTTGGGAAGCGGTATAAGTGATTAGAGGGATCCATATAAGCACAAATCCTTTAGAATGCTATATAATAGACACATAGAAAGCGTTTTAATTAAACATTCACCTTTAAAAGGCAAAGGGTATGTAGCTGCATGCTAGTTTGCTACAACATGACACTTGTCACGTTGCATTTAATGCACAGAATATAGGCAGGCAAAAATCACATTTCAAAAAAATTTCTTCGACAAGAGGCTTCTTTAGGGCCCATCTAGCTTCCACTTGGTTGGCATGATAAAGACATGGTGCTGTTATATCTATTCAGTCCTTATCAAGCACTATTTGAACAGACCAATTCATAGCCTTGAAGCGCTTGCCTAGTAAGTTGCAAGAGTATCCGACTTTGATACCCTAACCTAAGCTTCACTTAGGTTTTCAGTACTTTACTTTGGAACAACTCCTAACCACACCTGTCATCTCGCCTCGAACATTTTTGGCTCAGTTATCTACTACCTTGGACAACTCTACCCTAACTAACTTCCAGTCTGGACCTATGTGCCCATTACATCAACCCCATAGGGCTAATTCGGACTCCTTTAAGTCAAATTAGTCACGCTTAAGTAGCCCATATATCCCTTCTACTTGCCTTCACCTCGGCAATGAGACTATAACCGGGGGGAGGTGTACAAGTATTAACAAGGCACTTTAGACACGGGTTTCTCAAGCTCGACAGGATCTGAAGTGTCTCATAGCCTAGGGCTCACCCATGTGAGCCTAAGCCTTAGGCTTGTATTGACCAAGCATGGTAAGCTCTATAATGGCTAGAATATATGAGATAAGGATCAACTAATGTGAAACAGCCATAGTCAGAATAAGTGGGATACGTTAGACCTACGACCCCTCTATCCCATACTTGTAAGAGAAGATCTCTCCCACTAATTGACCTCTAACTACCGAAAGCTTGCATACCATTCTATATTATTTCCTACTCTCAAATGCCCTACAGCTAACTTAATTATCAGAGTAACCCCGCCGGAGAACCCCCTGGCGTCCCCTCACTATATATTGTTTTGCAAGCCCTATACGTACAAAGCCCAAGCACTTACCGACAAGAACTTCGAGATGACTGGGGCATGTTTTATTTATGCATAATTAGGATTTCGAAAGTCATACATAATATGTTCCAAACTACTAAACAAGCCCTCTATGTATTACAATGAAATTGATCGATTAACTTATAGCACATGAACTTATATTAGCATACTATTTATTTTTGAAGAACTTATAATATCTTTAAGCACCTATGCATTGGTAAAATGATCCTCATCCTAGTACACAAAGCTAAGGACACAAGCCAGATGGAAAGCTCTCATAAGAATTGCTATATGAAAGATTACTGGTTAAAGGCACTTTTCATTAATATATTTCCATACATAAGAAATAACTTTCGAAAGTCCTTCTTCAACTTATTCCTTCATCATACTATGCTCATTCATGTAACATTTCACAACAAAAGGTATGTGTTCTCTTTTTCTTTCTAATTGCCAAAAGCAAAAAACAAGGATTTACTTATAGTCAATATTTAATCATTTATACTCAAACAAAAATTTGAATTTTTATTTCAAGTACTAAAATTTCTTTAAAAGTTGGAAGCAAAAAATAAAAATAACTTCCATAAACTTTAACTTTAGTATGGATATATCCTTAGACCTTCAAATGTTACAAATAATTTCCATAAATGATAAATTGGCAAAATAACCTCTAAATGCTATAAATAATCCTTCTAAACTTACAAAAAATTCCTTGAACTTATCAATGTATACTTAAGGCCACTTAAAGTTTGATCTTGGTGTGTTTTTCTAACTCAAAAAAAAAAAGAAAAAAGAGTGAATATCGTCCATATTGCCAATTAATCAAATTTTAAAGGGTAACTTAAAACTTTTGAAAGTTTATGAGATAAATTATTCATAACCCAAGATTTAGGATGTTCTTTTACAAAAGATGAAATATAGACAAGAAGTCATGGGTTAACGTTCGTTAGCTTCTCTAAAAATGACTTTCTAACTTTCTTTAAAGGCATCATTTATAGGAAAAGGAAAATTGATGAGGAAAACTAAAAGATAAAAGAAAATGAAAACATACCCTCTTTTGCACTTCTCCTCTCAATAACATTCAAATGTTCACTTATTGGTAAGTTCTACTCACTCAATCCACAACATTATTGCATTTATTTGCTACTATCATACCATAAAACATTTTAGTAGCTAAATTTTGTAGGAGTGTTAGTTATATAAATGAAAGGTTCGAAAATTTTGTTTTTCAGTGAAACAAACTCAAACTTAAATATCATATAAGATGGTCTCAGGCCTACCGTAGGTTCCTCATCGGGAGAAGCATACTTAACGAAATAATCCCCCAAAAGGTCGGAACAGGAGAGACCAAAGACATACTTTAGTTTCTCGTTAGTGAATTTGGTTATGTTGCAAAGCTTGAGGAATGGCTTAGAGCGTGACCTGGCATAAGTTAGTACATGTGAAAAATGATTTCCAACAACCGTGCGGTCAGAGTCATCATTACACCGATAATTCTAGGTGTTTGTCAAATCTAATCTCATGACAGATGGTATATTAAAATTCTCGAAAATTTTATCGGATTTTCAAGTGCATCCCACGTAAAGCAAGAAAATGTTTATGGACATGACAATTTGAGGCTCTCGCTGTCAGGTGTTCAATACAAGAAAATAACATTATTGACGTGATTCCCTATTGAAATTCTATTTGATTTTCACGAGGATCCCACGCAAAGAAAAAGTTTATAGGCGTGAGAATTTGAGACTCTCATCGTCAAGTCCTCGATACTGGAAAATAACATTGAAAACTATTCGGTTATGGTGACACATCCTATTTTTAAAGTATCACATTTTGATCCCTTACAAAGTATTGAAATAGCAAAGTTCATGCTTTAATGTGCAATCACGTAGTGGTTGTAGATATAAAATAATTATTTATATAAAAGTTGAGGTTTACATGAAAAGAAAAAATAGAGATTTCTAGAGTAAGATTAAAAAAGGAAAGTAAGCACACGAAGTGGGTTAATAAGGTGGTAGAGAGATTAATGGTTACAAAGAAATTAAAAAGAGAAAAGTTAAGATTGTTATAATAAAAATTCAGACTATCTTATAAAATTTTTAATTATCGTTTATAAGCAAATCCAAAATCTTGGTAGACATAGCCAATCATTAGTTCCCACCCATGGGGCGAATGGAATCCGATACATAAATCAGTTAATAAAAGAATAGAAAAAGCTTTTATTGTGTCATTTAAGTTATATAGGAATTCTTGAACCCAAGAGTTCAGAATAACAAGTTCTTCATTATCTATGTTACTATTTAATGTTCCAAACTCTTATTTTTTTTATTCTGGTCCGAGAGAGTTATTTGTTTCGATCTCTCTCCTTCTACCAATAATAGGTATTGGTATCCTAATTTTGGGTCTAATTCTTCTTCTGATGATCGATTCAACTTCTGATCAAAAAGATATACCTTGGTTATATTTCATCTCTTCAACAAGTTTAGTAATGAGTATAACCATAGATATTTCTATAGTTATAATTTTTTTATTTATCTATTATTTTAATTGCTATTATTTAAAAAATTCACTATACTTTTTTATCCTTTTTTTGTATTTTTTGCACATATAATGTAAATACATCATCCATTAATATATTTATAATTTTAAAATGTTAATTTAATATTTTTTTTTGTTATATAAAATTATATTGAAGGATTATATAGTAATTTCCTAGTGAAAATACCAATTATGGTAATTTAAGCCTCCTGGGCCGCTAGTAATCTAAATATGCACGTATATTGTCTTTTTAGATGAATTCATCATCTCAGCTGTGCATGACTTATTTAGCTGTTAGTTTGAAATTTTGATGGTTAATATATACCCAGTTGTCACTTTATGTGGTATCAGGAGTACGGTAATTAGGTTTTACTGTAGACAACACGAAAATTATCATTGTACGAAGCATCTACAGCCGCACAAAAGAAGAAAGGCTAGGAATACTCGAAAATACGATAGAACGATGTGACCTTTTGATCATGTGGGGGACACAAAAACAAAACGTCCAATTCAGTCCTGTACATTGCGAATCTTCTCAGCATGTTGTTACCAATGCAGAGCATACTTCGAGTTCTTTCTTCTAAAGGGCAACATAAGGAAATAAAAAATTACGGCCATGTCAATTGATATCCCTAAAAAATTATAGTGCCTAAAGATTTGAGATTTTTTTACTGTTTTATTTTTATTTTTTATGAAATCGATTCTGTTTCTCATCTTCCATTTTAATTTGCATTCATTTAGATCTTTTATTCTTATTATATTTTGAGTTCAGTTTTATTGAAAGAACAAATTAATAACTATTATAATAATGTAGTCATTATAAGATAAAAGATAGGGATAAGAGAAAAAAAAGAAAGAAATTTTGGTAGATAAAGGATTAGAATATGAGAATAAGTGATATTAAGAATATAATAGAAAATAGATGAGAGAGAGAACACTTGAGTAAATGCAATGGAAAGTTGCAAGATTAGAAAAATGTAACGAGAATAAAAGGTTTCAATGATAGGTTTTGCATATATTTAGTGCTAAATATAAAATATAACAAATTTGGGAAAGAAATCAAAAGAATGTACAGGAGATACATTAGAAGTTTAAATAAGGTAAAGTTGGACAAATATGGAATAGAGACGTTTTGGAGAAATGAAGCTAATAAAAAAAAAAGGAGAAAAAGAAAGAAAAAAAAAACAAAGAGAAGAGTTCTCTCTTTGAGACCCTTAAGTAACAAAATAGTAACCCCTACAAACTATATATATAAGATTGATAACAAATTTATAAATCTACATAACTTTCTTTATGAAATGATTTGTTATGTGTTAGCTTCAATAACAAAACTATTTGTAAGGCATATGGAATATGATATCCCCAAGTTAGTAATTAGGACACAAACATTTAAATATTAGAGTAAAGCCTCATTTTTGTATTACTAAAGTTAACAGTTGATCTAAAGTATTCGAGAAAATAACTTGATTACGCTAAAAATTTATCAGAAACTTAATAACCTTAATCGATAAGTTCTTGTAGGCTTTCAAGCAAAAAAAATTAAAATATAAAGAAAATAATCAAAATAGTGATTATTTATTTTATATGAGCCCCTAAAGTCATACTTAGGGCAACTGTATCCAGATTTAGGGTTTTGGGAAAAACTTATCTGATTGAGTCTAAATTTTACAATCAGGTTAGAAAAATTAGTTGAAATGACTTAATCAAGTTAGATTTTAGGATAATATACTAATAACCCAATTTTAGCCTTAAAGAAATAATAAATTAATATAACATAAAACTCATTAGAACCCCTAAAATTGAGCTCAAAACGCAATAGGGATTTAGAGATAAGTTATATAAGTTATGAAAAGCAATAATACAACATAATATACTATATGAATTTATATATGTATTTTTATGAATATACTCTATATATATAATAAATATACCCATAAATTATATATATATATAATAAACGATAAATTTGCAAGATTAAATAGGAAATATATCTTAAAAACAAAAGACATGCTAGAAGCATTATTATATACATTTAATTATTCATTACGTGTAATGTATGTATTGGATATATACCCATATACTAATAAAATAACTAAATATACTTAAATTATCCAAAGTTGACAAAAAGTACACTAAAACTAATTCAAAACCTATCCAAAACATAGAGAACAACCTGGATTTAAGCTGGAATCACCGTAATAGCATCAACAACAAAGTTTGGATGAGTCAAAAGTCAATTCCATCAAGTAAGGACTCTTCTTACTAACACTTTTTCAAAGAAAAATATATAAATTAAATTGTCTAAATTCTTACACCCAAATCTAGTATAATAGGACCCTTTGGCTTCCAATTACTCATTTTAGGAACTGAAGATGCCCAAAGAAAAATCAAATAAAATAAACAGAAAATAGAAAAAAGGGGGGCGGGGGGGGGGGGGGGGGGGGGGGGAGAGGGGGGTTAGTTGGTTGGTTGGAGGATTTACTAACGTAAGACGGTTTCACCACCAAACCAAAATCTACTATTGCACCTGACTAGCCACCACTAAAGCAACTACTGCCCAACTCTACCGAAATATCCTTACTGTCGTCCAGTGGCCAAAGCTACAATGAACATTAGGTTAGAAAATCTATCTTATTTTTTTATGTATTTTCTAAAAATATCAATTTATTCCAAAAAAACTATAAGAAAAATTATTCCTAAGTTATTTTAGATGTACTTTTATGCTATGAATTTAATTTTGGAAAAATATGAATATCTTATATACTTCTTAACAAATGCACTATTCATCCATATTTTGAAATTCAAAATAAATATACTAAATGATATTATTTCAAGCTCAATTTTTTTTTTTGTAAAATAAATATTACATGTAGAATGTTGCTATGTATCCCAATTTTGATTTTATATATATTTAATATTTATTGCATTTTCAAGCATTAAAAATGGCAAAAATAGGGTAATTTGTGAATTAAACTAATTTTAGGTGAAATAATTAATGAAATTAGAATCTATATATGTTCTTAATGATGTTAGGATAGGTTGGAATTAATTTGGTGTTAAAATCATATTATCTATCTTTTCAAGGTGTGATAAAATTCTAATTCAAAATCATCCATTGATGAATAATACTTAGATTAACCTTGGAGAATTTTGCTTACAAATCTCCATTGGCTGAATATAATGTATATATGCCCTTGTATCATGTAAAGAAACGTGGTTCCTCAACTTCCTGATAACACAAAGAAGTATCGAGACCACTTCCAAGAAGATCATAGCCATTAAGGGAATGAAGCCTCTAACCTTAATCCAAGACGTATAGAAACTCACCAGTATGGTGACTATCCTGAGTAGATTTATCTCAAAGAGCATAAACAGATTCCCTAAGTTCTTCAAAATCCTCAAAAATCCTAAGAGTTTTAAATGGACTCTGAAGTGCTCCACTGCCTTTCAATAGCTCCAAGACTTCCTAGGAGGTCACCCATTCTTGTATTACTCTCGTCTAAGCATGCATAACTTTGAAGTTCTTATGGGATCTAATGCATTTGTGTTGGTATAATCACACTCGACCTGACCCCGTCCAGTAACCTTAGCAAAAGGAAATACCTTTTGCATAGAGGAACTCCCCTCCATCGAGCAAGTTGAAATGCCACCAATCTAAACCCTTCCTTTAGGTAACCTCGGTAAGAGGAAACGCTTCTTGCATAAAGGAACTCCCCTCCACCGGGTAGGTTAGACCGCCATTGACTTGAACACCTCTTGTATAGAGGAACTTCCTTCCTTTAGGCAGGTCGGAACGCTACCAACCTAACCCCTTAAGGTAACCCTGGAAAGGGGAACCACCCCTTGCATAGAGGAACTCCCCTCCTTTGAGCAAGTTGGAATGCCATCGACCTAATCCCCTTAGTTAACTTTAGTAAGGGGAATCACCCCTTATACAAAGGAACTGCCCTTCTTTGGGTAGGTAAGAACGCCACTAACTTAACCCCTTTAGGTAACCTCGGCAATAGGAATCACCCTTTGCATAGAAGAACTCCCTTTCTTTAGGTAGAAACATTCCTATGTGAACATAATCAAAGGCAAAGAAAAAACAAATGTCAAGGACATTTCAAAAACTTGTTCGTTCATTGATTGTAGGATTACACATTGAAGGCTGGAATCCCGACCCAAATTACACATGTTTCAAAAAGAAAGAAAAAAAAAGAAATACACATGCTAACTCCTAGATCAGCTGACTTTGATAACTCAGAAAAGTCCAAGGCATCGATCCTTTTGAAGAGCTAATCCATCAGTACTTTAGGCGGCAGGCTTAGACTTGCAGTAGGGCTTGAGGGATGCAAACTGGGGACAACTATAGGATCATCCACGGATGGATTATCTTAAGGAACTACTTCAGGAGTGGCCTCCTATGGGGCTGATGGGGGAAAAGTAGATGTAAAAGCGCCTTGGCCAGCCTCAACAACAAAAGGAGCACCTAGATGATCAAAGGTTACTTGGGTAGCCTCTCTCTCACACACTAGGCCTTCCCTCTTCTCATTGAAGGTTAGGGAATTGAAAAAGTCAAGGAAGCTTAAGTTTAGGTCTGGATAATGGGAGAGTACCTCCTTCCTCTTAAAGTGTACGAAGTCCATAATTAAGTCTACCAGCTCGTCCAACCGCTCTTTAATCTTTCGATAGTCAGCAACTACCTTCTTAGTGATGGCATCATTGAAGACCTCCCTACTCTCCATTTAGGAGATGATCTCCTCCATCTCCAAAACCTTCTCACACAACTCTTGGACTTACTATTCCAACGCGAACTTCAAACCGACTAACTCTAGTGAGGTAGCTTTAACACATTTGCACTCGGACACTTTCATCACTAACTTGATTTGCAACCTAGCCGCCAATGCCCTTAACTCAACATTCTCTTTTTTGAGTTGAACCTTGGCTTTGCCCTCCTCGTCCAACCTTTAAGAGAGGCAAGGCTTCATGCTTTGCTCTTCCTCCAACCGAGCCTTCAAGTCGTTGGCCTTCTTAGCTGCCTTCTCACCATTCTCTCTCTCCCGCTCCATATCCTTAAGCCCTACCTTAAGCTCTGCCACCTTTACATAAGAGCAACACAAGGGCCTATTAGCCTTAAAGAATTTTTTAAATACCTATTACTAGAAGTCTCTACACCATGTAGGTACTTCTCGTGCCGGCGCAACACTTCCCAAAAGCCCTTTACCTCTTTTTGGGTAGCATTGAACTTATTCAGTTAAAGTAGCACCTGGCCGTGGCACTGCAAATTGAAAATAAAGTCCACCACTAGTCCAATGACAGATAAAGCATGCCAACATAGGAGCAACAAAAACTTACTTACCACATTAGCCTACTTAAGTGGCTCACTATTTATATGAGGTCATCCCCACCTTCTTAAAAAAGCCCTTCGAGGATAACCTAATCACCATGGGTGTAAGACCCCATCAAAGCATAGTAGTTGAGCGTCGGGTGCCATAACATTAGATTATTACTATGGACCAACAACTTTAGCCTAAGGAGCTTCCCTTGGACTCTCTTCATTTCCACCTCGAGGGCTCTTTGTCTCAAGAAGCGTATAACACTACTTGGAATGAGTTTCGCCATATCCCCGTGAGCCCAAAATTGTTGAGGACTTCAAAAATTTTATCCTCTATGCCGTCAACACTCTTATAGGAATGAGCCATTGGCTACTCATTCCACTTCCTCCGACTCAAAGCTACCCTCACTGAGGGCCTTTGCTTCTTTACCCTAGGCCCTAGCACCTCGGCTGTCTTGAGAACCTTCCACTTCTGGTAGACCATATGAGGAAGGGTGGCCCTTGCGTCGTTTCTTAGGTAGCTTAACTACCATGTATTTATCCTACCAGCCCTTCATTGAATCCAAAAGGCTGCAGAACAGCTTCTTGCCAGGGTGCAGCTAGAGATAAGGCTATCCCCTAACGCTCTTCTACATGTAGAAGTAACCGAAGAGCTTAAGAGTAGCCTTACCACTAAGCACTCATAGAGTGCTTGGAAAGCCTTTAGTACCCTCCACCTATTAGGAGGAACCTATGATGGGCTGTATTAGTAGTAGTTGAAGAACTCTTTCTTGAAGCGACTTGGCTACACAAACTTTAGGTACTTCTCAAAAACTTTAAAGTGCCTCCTTAACAACAAGGCTACCCATTCATCCTTACTAGACAACCTTATCTGCCACCTAAGAATCGCCTTAACAATGAAGTTACTTATAATCCAACCGAGGGCAAATTGTTTACTCATGCTTACTAAGCCGCTAGGCCCCTTGCCCATCTTAGGAGCATCAAACAAATCCTTTGAGAGGGGAAGTATAAGGGAGCATGCACATATACATCCCTAGGGATGGCATTGATGTTCCTAGTCCTGTCAAGTGCCTCAATGACTATCCTTGTAAGTTTGTGAAGTTGTGCTAGCAGTGAGACCTTGTCTTCTCGCATTTGAGGGGGGTTACTCCTTGTGGAATCTGAACTAGAGATATACAATGATAAAGATGAATATGTCTTAGCTCTGTTGGTCGACATGGCTACAATATTCGAAGAAGGAAGAAAAACTTTAGGAAACTTTTGAAGAAAGTCTAACATTTTGAATGCAAATGTAGAATTTGTGGTAATAGAATAAGAAGATTGCAGAAAAGTGATCTCTCACTGTGATCCTCCTATTTATAGGGAAATCGTTTGGGAAGCCATATAAGCGATTAGAGGGATCTGTATAAGCACAAATCCTTTGGAATGCTATATAATAGACACATAGAAAGCATTTTAATTAGACAGTCACCTTTAAAAGGGAAAGGGTATGTAGCTGCATGCTAGTCTGCTACAACATGACACTTGTCACGTTGCATTTAATGCATAGAATATAGGCGGGTAAAAATCACATTTCGAAAAAATTTCTTCGATAAGAGGCTTCTTAAGGGCCCATCTAGCTTCCACTTGGTTGGCATGATAAAGACATGGTGTCGTTATATCTATTCAATCCTTATCAAGCACTATTTGAACAAACCAGGTCATAGCCTTGAAGCGCTTGCCTAGTAAGTTGCAAGAGTATCCTACTTTGACACCCCAACCCAAGCTTCACTTAGGTTTTCAGTACGCTACTTCAAAACAACTACTAACCACTCCTGTTCATCTTGCCTCGGACATTTTTGGCTCAGTTATCTATTACCTTGGACAACTCCACCTCAACCAGCTTCCATTTTGGACGTATGTGCCCATTACATCAACCCCATAGGGCTAATTCGGACTCCTTTAAGTCAAATTAGTCACGCTTGAGTAGCCCATATTTCCCTTCTCCTTACCTTCACCTCGGTAATGAGACTACAACCGAGGGGGGGGGGGTGTACAAGTATTGACAAGGCACTTTAGACATGGGTTCCTCAAGCTCGACAAGATCTGAAGTGTCTCATAACCTAGGGCTCACCCATGTGAGCCTAAGCCCTAGGCTTGTATTAACTAAGCATGGAAAGCTCTGCAATGACTAGAACATATGAGATAAGGATCAACTAATGTGAAATAGCCATATTCAGAATAAGTGGGATACATTAGACCTACGACCCCTCTATCCCATACTTGTAAGAGAAGATCTCTCCCACTAATTGACTTCTAACTACCGGCTCCACTCCACTATAAATACCTAGTCACTACCTAATGGTAAAGCTCTCTAAACTTTACACATCAAGCTTGCATACCATTCTATATTATTTCCTACTCTCAAATGCCCTACAGCTAACTTAAGTATCGGAATGGCCACGCCGAAGAACCCCCTGGCGGCCCCTCACTATATATTGTTTTGCAAGCCCTATACGTACGAAGCCTAAGCACTTACCGACAAGAACTTAGAGATGATAGGGGCATGTTTTATTTATGCATAATTAGGATTTCGAAAGTCATACATAATATGTTCCAAACTACTAAACAAGCCCTCTATGTATTACAATGAAATTGATCGATTAACTTATAGCGCATGAACTTATATTAGTATACTATTTATTTTTGAAGAACTTATAATATCTTTAAGCACCTATGCATTGGTAAAATGATCCTCATCCTAGTACACAAAGCTAGAGACACAAGCTAGATGGATAGCTCTCATAAGAATTGCTATATGAAAGATTACTGGTTAAAGGCACTTTTCATTAATATATTTCCATACATAAGAAATAACTTTTGAAAGTCCTTCTTCAACTTCTTCCTTCATCATACTATGCTCATTTATGTAACATTTCACAACAAAAGATATGTGTTCTCTTTCACAATATTTAATCATTTATACTCAAACAAAATTTTGAATTTTTATTTCAAGTACTAAAATTTCTTTAAAAGTTGGAAGCAAAAAATACAAATAACTTCCATAAACTTTAACTTTAGTATGGATATATCCTTAAACCTTCAAATGTTAAATGCTATAAATAATCCTTCTAAACTTACAAAAAATTCCTTGAACTTATCAATGTGTACTTAAGGCCACTTAAAGTTTGATCTTGGTGTGTTTTTTTAACTCAAAAAAAAAAGTGAATATCGTCCATATTGCCAATTAATCAAATTTTAGAGGGTAACTTAAAACTTTTGAAAGTTTATGAGGTAAATTTATTCATAACCCAAGGTTTAGGATGTTCTTTTACAAAAGATGAAATATAGACAAGAAGTCATGGGTTAATGTTCATTGGCTTCTCTAAAAATGACTTTCTAACTTTCTTTAAAGGCATCATTTATAGGAAAAGGAAAAGATAAAAGAAAATGAAAACATGCAAATATTTTGTTATGGCTTTTGTTGGCCTATACGAAATCATATTGGTGAGAAGGACTTGATCCATCATAAATGAAGTCATATAGGTAAGAAAGCTTTGAAGCCAATTAGCTTATAGGTCATACAATCCAATGATCCATCTTTCCTCACCTAAGAATAGCCCTAATGATGCTACATCAACAACCCCCACTCATACCTTTTAAAGCCACGATGAAGTCACCACTCCTTGTCTACCCTTTGATAAGGAGAGCAAAGGGTAAGTATTAGTAGTGAAATTTTTACCTTAGGCCTTCTAAGAATGAGCTCATTTCACAGTTCATTTACCTAAAAGGAGTTATGAAAGGCATATCTAATAATATGGCAATATGGTCATAGCTCAAGGTCGATAAGCACCATATCTAAATATAGGAAAATCTTTAAGATCTTACGAGTCTTATCAATCCATCTCTTTTACACTTATAAATATCATTATAGCCTCTCTAGATAAGAATCTAGCTACACTATCTTTATTAGAATCTTGGTTTTTTATTCTTGACCATTCCATTGATTTGAGCATTAAAGTGCATGCTTCAAAGAAACCTTTGGCATCTCCCAACAGTTAGCATATACTACTTCTATAGGCATAATCTACAAATGTCAAGGAAAATCTAGGGTCAACTTCCTTCATTGAGAATTCATAAGCAATAACCGGTAAATAAACACCTTGGTCAAAATTTACAAGAATTATTTGCAATTTCTTCAAAGAGTTAACATATTTACCAAAAATTTATGAATTTTTATTATTAATAGATTATTCTAAAGATCTCTAAAGCTTGAAGTTTCACAATGGACTTGAAAGTTAAATAAAGGTGATGACATTGCATCTTATCAATCAATACTTTGAAGGAAAGATGTTTTCTTGTATAAATTTCGCTTCACATATAGGTAGAGCCTTCTAATATATAGATTAATCGTGATCATCCATGAGCACATATGTAACTAATCTTTAGTATAAACCTATTAGGTTCCAATCATACTTTTAATCAAGTACTTCAATCTTAGGTGTTATGTTCTTTTTCACTAATGCTATATTATTCAAATAGCGAGAGGATAAACACTGTTTTACATACCTTATGTGAAGCAAAGTTGTTGGATAGTCTTAGAATCATGTCTGAAGACTGAAGCTTTTATTATCTTAGGATTAGTTATTGCCCACTTTAAAATATCTTTTGTTAAGATATCTCCTATTCCAATAAATATGTAAAACTGAATGCAAGACATATTCTAAAATTTCTTCCCCATTTACCCTTGTTTGGCTAGCTTCGTACAAATCTAATAGTCCCCGTAGATCATTCGCAAGTAATTCAATTAAACTCCCTGTCTCATTTTTGAACTTATTAAAGATGTCTGCAAGATATCATAATAACTAAAAATCATATAAAAAAAGGTTTAGCCAAATTAACTTCAAAAACTAATAATGATGGAGTTTCATCATTTCTTATGCTTTGAAATCATAAGATGTGGGCCAAGCGTAAGAAAGAACCAATATCCGAATCTTGTTTTTATACTCCTCCCTAACCTACGCTGGATTATTTTCTTATTAATAATGCCAAAAACTTGTAGAATACCATTAAATAATGGAACAACGTTTTACATAATGTCAAATTTACTTAGAAGAGGGGCAAAAAAGAAATAGAAAAGCAAACAACTTACTTTCACTAAACATTTTTTTTTTATAATGTATTTTCACATAACATTACATCTAAGTTGAACATATTAATGCCAACTTCACTTCACCGGATAAAGGATGAATAGCTATTACATTTCTCCTCTATTCCTTAAAAATAGTCTATTACCACATTTACTTGACTAAATAACCATTCCACGGGATGCTAAAATCTAACCAAATGTTGAATGCTAATTACATAGGTGAGACTTATGAATGGCTAATCCTCCTCTATTGCATTTTGTATTCCGAATCTGCTTCTAAGAGCCTTTTCTTTCTTGACAACAAACAATATACCCCTTTTCTTCTTCAATAAGCAACAAACGATAGATTCTTTTCTTATCTAACCAATGACTAAACCTTCTTCTCTGACCACTAATCAACAACTGATGATGAATGAGGAATGACTAATGAAAGGTATGATGGTTCTTAGGTACAACGAATGAAATATACCTCTTAGAAGTAATGAATGATTGATAACGAACAATCTTCTTCTCCGACCATTAACTACTAACCAATGATGTACTACCAGTCAAAGGTACAATGGTTCTCGAGATTTGAGAACACAAATGTAAGTTTCAGTCTTTAAATAAGTTGATGACAATGTAGAAATCACGAGAGCATGGTTTGAAGAATATGAGAAGGGGAGAGAGAGAGAGAGTAACCATGCATCCAAGATGGTATAGGAGAAGTAAAGTAATAGGTTATATTCTTTTTTGATTCCTTTAGGTACATTTAATGCAACTAAACATTGTAATAGGTTATTACGAGTTTGTTCAATTCCGAATGAATGGGAATCCCATTACAAGTTTATTACATTTGGTGAAGTAAATGAGTTGTAATTATTTATGAGGCCAAAGGCTAAGGGTATTGAATTCCCTTTTGATGTTTAGGATTTGAATGGCTTAGCCTCTAAGATATGGGGCAATCAACCATAGTTTTTTTTATCGAGTTATATAGGGGAAATTCTACTTTAATCACCTCAGTCATCACAGCTGACATTTTAGTAACCTGAGTTTTTATTTCTTACTGTTTGTGCACCTGAGTTATTCTCCCTAATGTCATAATTATGTTACCTTCAAAATAAATGCAAGGAAAAATAAATTAACGGTAAAAAATGTCCCCTAAGTATTCAAACCTAAATACTCAAATCTATTATCCTTCCTTTTTTCCATCAAATCAAAACCCTAATTCCCAAATGTAATGTCCATAAAATAATAACTCCAACCCATTCATTGTAGACAACTTGCGCATCTCAATGCTCTCTCTTTCATACTTGGTTTTGTTCTCCAATGTTACTCACTCCAACACCGAACATAAGAATATTTCTAGCCATTTATATTTTTCACATTTGTTGAGTAGGAGAACTTAAAGAATTTTCTTATTCATGGTTTACTTAGTATACAACACCATTTACGTTCTCTATCCTCACTCACTCCGAGAGCATCATTGTACTCAATTTGATGAGTTTGTTGTTGGAGTGAATAACAATGGAGAGTAAATGGAAAAGAAAAAAAAAGGTGGAATGATGGAGAATAGATGCTAGTACTAAAGAGAGAGACATGAGATGCAAGTTTTGTATGAACATGGGGCCTTTTCCAAAAAATACTATGAAAATAAGCGCTTGGAAAATATATTACGAGAATAGGCAAGCAAAGTTGTACAAGTACACGAAATCTTATAGTTAAGGTACATGCAAAGTACACAGCTTTAGTACAAGATTTTTGTTTAAAGGGAGGTTGCATAGAATCCATGCACATTCAATATAACTGAAGTTGCAAGGCTTCCTCGCCACCTCAATATATCTGCATCTATAAATTTGCATGTTGAAATGCACCAAATGTTGTTTATGCTAACTTATTGATGACCCATGAAATAATTAAGTTGAAAATGGTTGGTTATGTAAAAATTATCGCATATGCATATGGAAACATTGTCAATGGTAGTATAGGATTAGAGTATGATAGGGAGACAATCAAGAAGTTAAAGATAAAAAAAAGATGCAAATTCAGACTCTAATTAGCTAGTCTCTAAGGTAAATTTTTAATTTATAAACTTATCGTATTATATAAATAATTAAGGATATCCAATATTCTATAGTTTCCTAAAACCACAAATAATCTGTATTCCCTACCAAACGATAAGATCAAGTAGTAAAGATCTAAAACTTAAATTTACGAAAGTTATAAAATCTAAATATAGTATTAATAATGTTATGTAGTATTTTAAACCAACTATACAATATATTTTCAAATTATAAGTTTTATGCCTCTCAACGCCGGTACTCAACACTCAACTCTTAGCCCATGCCCGATTATCTAACAACCTATAAAAGAAAACTATTTGAGAGTAAGCTACACGAGCTTAGTAAGATATCCATCATACTACACTAGCAAATCAGTTATTAAATAATTTATTAGCAAACATTATGAATGTATAAACAAACAGTATGCCAAATATTATATATCCAATTGACCAGTGTTGTATACAACATGGAATTTATTATCCTCTGAAGCAAGAGTTGAAGATACATCGGTACCAATCACAATCGACTTCTAGTACTTGGTTTTTTACCATATATAATATAAAAATTCCATGTTTCATAAAATAAATTTTTATTTCCAAAAGTCTAGTAGTATACAAATTATCAAGTCTAGTAGTGAGGGGACCCCCGTAGTCTACACTCATGCGCTATAGTAGTTATCTCTAAACTCGATCCCAGTCACCCACAGTCAGCATCTTTACCATCAAGTAAACCTATGAAGTAAGAGTAGGGTCTTGTTGTACGATTACTTGTGCACTATACTAATCTAATCAAATGGGAATCCATCCCTCTAAGGCTCTTCATTATTAACCGCGTGAGGTAACGGCAAGAACATTATATGCCTTGTTCGTGCTTATACAAGATCTATTTAATTTTCTATTGTGATTAAGTTAATTTATGAGGTGATCATCCAATATCAACATAATTTAATTCATTTTATTATTTGACTTAATTAATTATAAATTATTAATTTATGTATTACATAATGGATTTTTGTAATTTTCTTATTTTTAAGTTTATTTTATCAAAATTTACTTGTTTTATTATTTTTAAGGTTTAAGACTTATTTAATTCGTTTTTACTATTTTAGTAATTTTCTAATTAATTAGTTATTTTATTATTTTATTTTATTTTTAATTACTATTTTAATTAAAATTGATTTATATGTTGGCGTGATAACATGGATATGTGCCACGTGTTATTTTCGAAATTTGTGTATTTTCAATATTTTTCCTATTTTGTATTCTTATGTAATATGTATATCATTATATTTATTCTTATATTTTATTAAATCTTGTAAATTAATTATTTTACTTTCCTTGAAACCCACGGCATATATTTATATATATACTTTCTTACTTTATTTATTAATTTATTGTTATAGAATATTATACATGTATTATTTTAAGTATATCTATATATTTATATATATACTATACTATTAATATAAGCATTTTATACGTATATGTATACTTATGAGATATAACAATATGGCCCTAATTATACTACATATGTGATATGTATGTATATATATATATATATGATATCTATATATATACATGTATTTTTATTTTTCTTTATTCATATATACATAAATGGCCATATTTATATATATGTTTCTATTGAAATTATTTAACATACAAACTATCATATACAAATATGTATGCATATACCACCAAGACTATATATTTCTATATATATATATATATAAACATATTAAAAATACATAATATAAATATTATTATATATGCATATATATATGTACATAACATAAATATACTATACTATACTATACTAGTATTTTTATACCTCATGCATACATGTACATATTTTCGATGACATGTTTATACACATACATATGTAAGAAAATTATACAAATATAAATATACATATATTATACTCACATATACATATGTACATATACACAAAGTCCTTTATATTACATATTGTATAATTAAATATGATATGTATGTATACATGAATATACCTATATATTTACACCTATATGGACATGTGAATATAAAGAATTACTAAATTTACATATCATTTCATTTCATATACACTTAATCTTAATACAAGAAAATTATAAAATCCATTATAATTGCAAAATCCCTAAATACATATATCTCTACACAATACATATATACATAAAATATATATTTTTTAACAAAATACATACTCCAAAAGGCTATTAAATTGCTCCTTTGATATCATGATACGTAGTTATCCTGAGTGGTTAATCTTCTTCCACTTGTATTTGTTGAGAGTCAATAAGAAAATTGAGAAAATAAAATTAGTATAAGAGGAAATGAAAAGTAATTTTTGGTGAAGTAATTTCTTGATGTTCTTTTGGTTTGTTTTGAAAAGAAAACAACAACAAATGGGCAAGAAGGAGACGTCCAGGAGAAGAAAAGGAAAAATAAGACAATAAATGTAAAAGATAAAAGAATATAAGAAACCATTCAAGTGATGTGATGAGTAGCTTGTCAATTATCTTTGTTTTATCAACATAAATAACACATGGGTGAAGTAAAGATCACAAAAGGCATACGTAAATCATCTCTAGAAGTTGGAACATAGCAGCCTAAGGAGGAAAAGAAAAATAGGAAAAGAAAAGAGGAAAAGGAAAAAGAAAGAGAAGAGAAGAAAAAGGAAAAATGAAAATAAAAATAATAGGCTTTACTAAATACAATAATTATAAGTTTACAAATTATAAAATAATGTTGAATTTTTTTAAAATTTAATAATTTAATTATTAATCGTTACATTTGTAATATTTCAAAAGTTATCTCAATGCGTTCGTTGACGCTTTTATGCAATTACCCATATTAATCGATAATTATATTTCATTAGAGTTTTATTCCGCTTAAGGTATAATTATTCATTTCATAAGCTTAAAATAATAGTTTTAGGATTTTTTGTTAAATTTGGGTTCAATCTCAAATACTTACCTATATGTAGGATTTAGGGTTTTAGTAAGCGATTTAGGTTTCGATCAAAATTTTAGGTTTTTTTTATTATTTATAATATATTCAAATTTATAATTTAATAAATTTTTTATCTTGCTCAGTCTTAACAACTTATGGAGTTATTTACAGTACTAGAGTTCAATTCTACTTTCAAATAGTTAAATTTATGGACTTTACAAAAATAATAATTAGTTATGTTTAAAAAAAATTAGGATCCATTTTTCATAAGATTTTTTTCAGTAAAATTAAATTGATAAAAACTTAAACCTAAATTTGTCTAAAAAATTAAAACAAACCAACACATTAAAGTTTTACAAAAAATGAATTACAGAAGTTTAATATCAGAAAGTGGGTATATAAGTACCTATGGACAACTATGAGGAAACTTGAAATAGGAAATTTTTTATCTTCCCTTTTGTAAATGAATTTAAATTCTTATTTTCTTCTTTTCTATGTAAATAAAATCAATTTTCTTTATTTATAAATTTAGAATTATTCTTTCAAGTTAAAACAGTATTTTGAAAAATAAAATTAAGTTTGAAAGGTGGAAATGGTACCCTCAAACATTAGAAAATTTACAAGAATAAATAAATAACTAATTATAATTATGATTTAGTTACATTGCGATTAGTATATTATGATGAATTCAATTTTTCCTCTATATTAGTGATTAAATTAGCAAAAGTTCTCTTTATGATTGTTCTATTCCATTTTTTTAGTCATAGTTAATTTTGATAATTTAGTTTATTTTTATTTATTCATTTTTTGAGTGCTTGGATAATAATAGAATTAATATTAGTCTAGTACTTTATTTAATCCTTGTACGAATGTTACTCTACCCACACTTTATTACTTGATCGATTCAATAGACTTGTTAGTGTCTACACTTGTTTAAAAATTTTACAAATTAATAAGTAAGGTGTTTAAGGGAAAAGTAGTAGAGAACACTAGATAATGAAGGGCTTGGATAACTATTATCGTTGAACCCTAGGTGAGGTGGTTGTTCGAGACAACTATTACTTTTCGCCCCGATGTGTCTCATGTAGCAATAATTATTTGCTACTCGAATATATCCACCAAGAATTTAAATATTAGGAATGTGGTACACAGCCTAGTATTGATAGGATTCAAATATTGGGTGGTTGATGGTTTTTCCAGTTATCTACTCTCTCCTAGAATTTTCTAAGGACATTTGGTACAGCTTTACATTTTGCTGCCATGGGTGAGCTCCTTTGCTTGACTTACTTCATTCCACCTTATAGGAATTCTTTTTTAGTAAGACTTGTAACTTCTAAGATGGTTGTAACATCAACTAGGAATTCAAAATTCATCTTTTCTTGAGCGTTACTTTAGTTGTATAATCAATTTTTTTTTTTTAATTTCTCCATAAGATAAAGATGCAACCTGTTACCATTACTACCTAACATTAGCCATTAACGGGATGGCATAGGAGCAAATAAGGATTGATGTGTTTCCTCTCATATTAAATTCAACAAACTTATAGATAACTATAATTACAATCTCTAAAATTTTCAATTAAGTGTAAGAAACCTTCAAATTTCAAATATTCCCATAACTTTAGAAGACATGTAAATAATCTTAAAGGTTGATCTAAGGTCTATTCTTATCACATTAAAATTAAATTTCCAAAATCTTCAAAAAGTTATTATGAAAAATAGAAAATGAAGAAGGTTATTCAATAACCACTATAACAACATATCATAGTACAAAATTCAAAAATTATAAATTTCTTTAACTTTTCTTACTCATGACGAATAAACCACAATTTTTTTACACCTTACACTACTCAACAAAATGGATAGTAGAAAAGAAAAATAGAATTTTACAAGGAATAGAACTTTACTTTGATAGTCACCAAACACTCAATCTTAATTCTAATCACTTTTCAGGGGTCCCGATGGACTCTCATTTGAGTTCTAGATGCTGAACTTAATCAAGCTCAATATAATCAACAAATTGAAGCTTAAATTTTTAAGTAAGGGATTCTTACATATGGTTGTGTCCCATCATGGGTGCAAGTAGTGGCTAAAGGAGTAATGGACTTCAATAGTAGTAGTGTAATCTTGGTTAGTAGGTTTTGGTGATGGCCAAATAATTTGGTGGTCCCTGATGGGTAGAAGTTTTGATGGCATTTCCTTGGGAGTAAGTTTTCTTTTTTATTCCAATATTAGTAGTGTTAATTATACATTTTTTTCTAACTAAGGTTTGTTGTAATATCTGATCTTATCTTATTAACTTATCTATATGATTATGACCATATAGATAATTATGATTGTATGATGACCTATGTTATGAATATGTACAATGTTTTATATATGTCATTTCTTAGATCTTCAAATGAGTTTTTTTTAGGGAAGAAAATATTTGATAAAAAAAAATGAAAATTTAAGCTTATGCATTACCCAAAAACCCAACACTTAGGTGCTGAAAAATTTTGAAGTAGTTTTTCAACAATTGAACAGGACTTTTTGAAATATATTTAAATGACTATTTCGAATGGAACCTTGAAATCACATATTCAATATATAAGTAAGGATGTAAATGAGACGATTCTGATCGTAAATCACTTAAGTTTGGCTTAATATTTACTCAAATTCGATTTGGCCATAGTTCAGTCGAGCTTGAGCTTAAGTTACTCGAGTAGTTTTTCAAGTCGAGCTTTGTGATGCTTAGCTCTATAAACTCGTAAGTCCAATCAAGCTCAAGTTAAGTTTAAAAATTAATAGAAATCGAGTCAAGTTTAAATAGTATTATTATTTTTATTAAATTTATAATTTTTTTTAAGATTGTCGAGCCTAAACAAGCCTAATCAAGTTGAGCTCAAGGTTATTGAGTTTCATTTTGAGTTGGGCTCCAGCTTTATAAATTAAATCTCAATTGAGTTCAAGTTTCGAATTTTTCCACTCTAGTCAAGTTTGAGTTTAATATTGTATCACCCTAACTTAACTCATTTACAACTCTCAAAAGATCTTTTTATGGAATATTTTTTTCTCCTCTTATTATAGCTAGTACTTAATTAAATAATTCTCTAAACTCGATTTTTAAAAGTAAAAATGAGAAAATTTATAATTTTATGTAAGGATCATTTTAATAAAGGAAGATAATAGCAAGATGAGTTTTTATATGAAACCCTGATAAATATATACCATAAATAAAAGGATTCTAAATCTATTTCATTTTCAGTCTTATTTGCTTTTAAGTTTGATGATAGAATTCTCTCACAAGTCTTAGGTTTTGAACAAGATGTGTATTTCTTTTTCTTTTTCTTTTTTTGAGATACAAGAAGGGGATTATTATACAAATCTTTAGACATTAATTTTTAAAACAAATAATTATTTATTTTGCAAGTCCCATAAAAGGCCTGATTAGGTACATAAAAGAGTACTCTAATAACAATTAGTTTGATGTAGTTAAACTCATAAAGCAACTAGCTCAACAAGTAAAGAAGTCATAAAACCCTTTAGCTATTTTTTTCTTTTTGGAAAAGTATGACTATCTTCACCTTTATATAAAACGTCTATTACTCTCGTCAATCGAAAGGTGGTAAAGGAAGGAGGAGGATACCAAAGGGGATCTATCAGTAGCAAATTTTGAGGATAAGCACCGGCAATGCATTTGGACTGAGGTATTCCTCATTTATATCTTTTCAAGCATCTGCAGTTTGCTTGTGCAACTCTTTTTCGGGTGTCTTTTGTCATGTTATATTGTTTCATGTAACACTCCATAGATGTTGATACATCACGTATTTTCCTGCTCAAACCGAAAAGGAAAGAAATCCTAGTTATAAACAATGAAATTATGGTATATATGCACATACCTATGCATGCCTCTATAGCTTGGGTAGGGGGGTAGGGGTGGATGGAGTTGTAAGGTAAAGGAGGAGCATTTTGGTTCAAAAACCAATAAAGGATAAATGATTTTAGTAACGCATAGTAGAGATAAATGTAATTAATAGTGGTACAAACAAAAGATATTATTAATGGCAGTTAGGTATTTCTAGTGTGGCATATGCTACATTTGTGTCCAGTTTCACATTAAGTTATCATTGACAACATGTAAGCGATATTTTCTATATACACTACACTTAATAATATTCATCTCTTTGTGGTAATAAAACCTTTGATACTCCATATAAAACGTTGAACCCAAAAGTTCATCTTATCTCATATAATTATATAAAATCTATGTGAACATACACACACTCACACATGCATATATATATATATATATTTGATTTTCCTTTTCTACAACAATTGCAATAGTAACCAAAAAAAAAAAAATTCACACACATATGTATACAATTGTTTTTTAACCTTCCATCAATATCTAATGTAATTACCTAATTAAATTATGTTATGAAATCAATTTTACAACTTTAACTAGGTATGATAAAGTATGACAAAATTTGTGTTTATAATCATATAAAAAATATATATGTGATAAGTGTATACCCCGTAAATTTAGCTATTTAAGTGTAGAATTAAGCTCGAATACTGTAAATAACTTTAGGAGTCGATAAGACCGAGTAAGATAAAAATTTTATTAAGTTATAAATTTAAATATATTATAAGTAATAAAAAAAGCCCTAAAGTTTTAATCGAAACCTAAATTGCGTATAAATCTTAACGAAAAATATCAAAATAACTCGTAAATATTATCAACATCACTGATACCAATTAAATAAATAAATTTTCATAAAATTCCAAAATTAATTTATAAATGCTATTTTTATTATTTTTATGTTTGGAAAAATTACATATAATTATTTTTATTTTTATTTTTCTTCCTTTTTCTTTCTTTTCTTTTCTTTTTTTTTCTTACTTCTATTTTTTTTTTCTTCTTGTTTCACGTACACATACAACAACCCACGTTTTCTTTGCTTTTGTTTTCAATCTACAAATGTCTACTTTATGTACATGAAATCAAAAAGTTTGATTACATATCTTTTCTCAGTTAATGCAAAGATTTGACAAATTGCTTTATAATTTGCTTTGTTTTTTTTATTATTTTCTTGTTTCTCCTACACTTCATGCTTAGAACTTCGAAAAATTGAAACTAGAAAAAGAAAAAGAAACAAACCAAAGTAAACACACAAAAAAAAAAAAATCGAAACAAGAAAAACAAGGGAAAAAACTAAGAATAAGAAGAAGAAGAAGAAGAAGAACAGGAAAAACAAGGGATTCAACCACTTATTTGATATAAATTGCCAAGGATTTAAGTAGGTTTATCATTTATTTTGTACATGTATGTATTCTATACTATATATATGTATACTAAGTATTTTATTTATTTATGTATTTACATGTGCAAATATGTATGCACGAATAGATAAATATATATGTATTATGTATTTTCTTTATTTATGTATATACATATGTACATAGGCGTAGGTATATATATTATTATGTCTAATATACGATATATGTATATAGTTACAAATAATAATACATATAGTATATATTTCCCTACACATGTATTTATGTACATATGTATGCGTGTGTATTATATATATATATATGTATATTTAGTATTTTATTATATAGTATATATTATGTATACGTGTAAAGTATATGTATATGTACTAAGTATTTCCTTTATATACATATATATATTCAGTATTTTATTTAATTTTTTATATACATATGCGTGATTATGTATATATATATGTACTTATTATTTTTACTATATGAGGTATACATATGTATACATATATAGTAAATATATGTATATATACTTAATATTTTCAAAGTATAAGAATTTTTGTAAATTTGTATATATATAAATATATATATGCAACTGACGTGAATATGTATATATAAATATTATTAGTGATATTTTATATTTTAGTTTGTATACACGTATGTAGTAAAATCGTATATGTACATTAGTATATAACATATAAATAAGTGTATATTATACTTGTACATAATGTATAAGTAAAGTGAGAATAATTTATTATATAAAGTATTGTATACTTATAAATGTACGTATATAAATAGTGATGTATACGTAAAAAATACGAGTATAATAAAATAGTATATAATATACTATACTATTAATTTAATAAATAAAGTAAGTTAATAGATATATATATACATAAATACCATAAATTTGAAGAAAGATTAATAATTAAGTAAATTAGAAAATTTGATAAAATATAATCATAAGTATTTATATATATATATAATTATATCATAAAATAAGAAAATTATGGAAAAAGTATAAAGGTGACATTTGGCACTTCCATATGTTGTCACGTCACCATTTATTATAAATTAAATAATTTTCATAATTAATAATAATAAAAATAATTAATTAAGTAGAAAAATAATAAAGTAAAAAAATTGAGTTAATAATTTTAAAATCTTAAATAAATAAAAACAAGTAATTGTAGTAAAATAATCTTAAAATAAGAAAATTACCAATTATACAATTTAAATAATTATTAAATAATAAATATACTAAGAAAAACTTGAATTGATATTTTATAGTTTTTTAAGTTAAAATAATAAATTTTATGATATTTTTATATCACAGTCAAAATTGTAAATTCTAACATTCAAAATGGACCTCGCTATAAGAAAGTACGTTAAAAAACGATCAAAATGGACTTAAAGTTCATAAAGATCCAAGCTAAATCAAAAAGTTATACGCAATTCAATAAAAAGCTTAAATCGACAATTTTACGTAAATCAATAACTAAGTTAGATAAATAGTACAAATTATCGTATTAATTTAGTTTTATTTCCTAAACTTACTACTTTCGTATTCCTTATTCTGAAGTGATCTTAAATTTAACCTTGATTTGCCATCAAACTATTATAACCCTTAAGTTGAACATAGCTGAGTGGGTTTTTCTTAGTTATTTCATATTTGCTTGTGTTTGTAATTAGTGAATATAAATTGTTATTAATAACTAAGTGTTATGTGGGGTTGGGTTATGCTTATGTATGATACTGTTTATTAATAGTGAATTTACTATAAAGTATAATAACGTATCGGTTGTTGCATAGTAAATTCGATAGGAACTGATTGTTTGTAACCTTGTTGATTACTGAATAATAAGACCTAACATTATCTAACTTAAAATAACTAAATGGAAACACGTATAATCATGCACTCCATAACTAATTCCGACAATTATATTACACGGAGGTAGCGAGAGGCCATACGTAAATTAATTATTTGATGTTATTATGTTTCATACGATGCACACATACAATATGACTTTACCTTAGCCCATGAGATCACTAGGTGCTGGAGGTGCCAACCGCTTGACTAAGGGTTGAGTTTAGAGGTCTCCGTTTAGGAGTAAGTGAGGGCTATGTAAACTTACTCACAATCATACGTAGAACTTGATTTTGACAAAAATTGTGAATGGATATACCATTACATTTTGTATACGAAATGTAGAGTTTCATTATTGTAAAAGTTTTAGTATGATTCCCAAATCTGACTGGTGCCGATATATCTCCAACGTTGATTTTGGAGGGAATTAAATCTGAGTTGCATGCAATACTTTGTCACCTGGATATATTTGTATGGTATACTGATTGTTCATGCATTCATTTGATTAAATTAAATTGTTGTATTACTTATTTGTTGTATGGTTGGAGGAAGATCTCACTAAGCTTATATAGCTTACTCTCCAATAGTCTTTTCTTGTAGGTTGCTAGATAATCAAGCATCAGTTAAGAGCTAAGTATTGAGTACCAACGTTAAGATGCATAAAAGTTAGAATCTGAAGGAAGATTGTAAAGCGATTTAAATTATTACATATAATTATTGATACTATATTTAGATTTTATAACTTCTCTAAGTTTAAGATTTAAATATTTACTACTTAATCTTATCGTTTAGTAGGAAATACTAATTATCTACGGTTCTGAGGAACTGTCAATTATTGGATTTTTTAGTTATTTATATAATAAGATAAGTTTAAAAATTAAAAATGTGTAACCATAGAGATTAACTAATTAGATGTTTGCAATTCTTTAACTTATAAGGTGGTTTTCGTATTACGAATGCATACGTATTATGAAAATTTTACACAATCTTACTAGGCACTCTTTAGAGTTATGACAATGAGAAAGTAATTCAAAGGAAGCAATTAGGAGTGTATATTACCTTACAAGAGACAATACCATCCAAAGTCTACTAATGATTGTTGAGGCCTTCCAAATCTTAGGATTTGTACTTAACCACTTAAAAACATCTTTTACCACGATGTCTCACATTCCAACAAAAGATGTGGTAGCTATCATTGCTTAACCACAAGTCACCAATGCAATGGACGTGTACTCTTCCACTGTTGGTCTATGGTTGCGAAACCATTTAGCCTCCACTTGACTTTTCATCTAACAAGGACAAAGAATACCAAGCCTATTCCATTTAGCATCTAATGTATGTATAGTTATGAATTTTTCTTAGGTGAATCTGATTTTATAATATTAGTTCTAATTCTACAACGGTACCATAGAAATCATAGATATCATTAATAATTAAAGTTATATAAGTATTTCCCTTGCCATAGCATACTCTAATTCAAAGTATACAGCCAATACCGAAAAGTAGCAGTCAACAATTCTACCTCTTGCAAACGGTAACTTTCTCATAAAATATAAATCTTTCCACCATCAGACCAAATTATATATAAAAATATATATATGTATATATATATATATATATTTTTTTTAAGCCATCTCGATAATAAGTAAATATATAAAGTTAAAAGCATAGAGAGTAATTATTACTAGGAAATAAAGAGTACTTAGAAATGGTTATTACCGAGAATATGGATTTCATTGTTTGGTTCATAAATGTTAAGTTTATTGGAATGATGTGGATAATATAAACGAGTTGAACAATCTACCAATTATTTTTTGCTAAAATTAAAAACCTTCTACCTTATGATGTTAGTAAGTTCCTTTTGGTGTTGCTTTTGTAGTAAGTTGAATTCTAACTTTGCCCAAGATAGGATTACTTTATTATGTGAAGGATCTTTCTGATAAATACTCATGTAATACCTAGAGAATGTGTCGCTTTTGAAGATGGGAACTGATTCGTTGCTTGTCAATGGACTTAAGATGAGTCTTAGTGAAGGAAAATGCTTCATCTAGAATACATTCACAATGAATCCTTAAATGGCTAGCCTCAAACAAGTTCAACAACCCTTTGACGTTTGTGATAGGGGATTCATCAAACTTTCCTTCCTCGTTTATAAACTTGTTAAACATGTCTACAAGATACAAATAAGAGGAAAATATCTCCTTATTCATGATCTCTTAATTGATTAATTAGACTTTTGTAAATATACAAATTAAGAAAGTTTTTCATTTCCATATTTTTCTCTTCTCATAAAGTGTGCAGTAGCCCACAAATATTAGAAAACATGAAAAGTACTTTTCTGATGGTTTGAACGATTGTGTTTAGTGTACAAAATTAATTCTCAACATTCAACAATATGTTTATTTGAATCATCCAACTTTTGAAAATATACTGAACAAGTCTATCCATTAATTTTATTAAAATTGACACATATCAACTTTTATATTTTTTAATAATTACTTTTCTTAATGTAATTTTTTGTTATGATTGTTGTACGATTCAATAAAATATATTTTCTATTAAGGGTTAATTAAATAAATAATTGCAGGCTAATCAACACTCATTTCGTGTCTACTTTTAGTATAATATTTAAGGAAAATTTAACGATCCCATCCTTTATTTTGATAGGGGTCCCATCCATGATCTTACTATTTATTTCTATATTTTAAATCTAAACCATTTAATTCACAGATTATTAAATGATTTAGATTTAAAGTTAATTCAATTAAAAATGAAAATGATAGCGATATTGGTCCCGTAAAAAAAAAAGACAAAATTGTAGAAAAATCTAATATTTAATGGAGTTAACAAAAGAACTATTCCTTTCAATTTCAAATTTCAAGAACTTAAATAGAGAAAAGGGAAAACTACCATTTAATCACTAACATTCATATGCTTTTCTATTTGAATTTTTTATTTTTTTATTCTAATTAAATAATCAACATTTTTTAACTCTTATAAGAATGAATTTTTGTTAAGTCTATAAAAAGTTCAATTTACCCTTAGTACATCTCAACTTCCAAAAGCTCCACACAATAATTTAATAATATAAAATATTATCAAATATATAAATAATAGTGCAATAGAATAACAAAAATATAAAAAATAATGAAAAGGAAAAAGTCGAGAAAAATAAATATACCCCATTAAGTCCCAATGAGCAACCTAAAGGAAAGGGACCAACCAACAGCACATGGCCGTAAAATAGCCCATTGTATCTTAGCTTTATACTGGTGGAGTAAGGCTATTTCATGTAATCAAGTCACAACAAAACTAAGATATATTATCCCATCATAGTAGTTGGTGGTGCAACCCACCTAAGGTAGATGGTATCAAAAGGTAAGAGAAAAAAAAGTTTTAGCTTAATCTTCTTTCCTAATAGGAAAAAGAAAGTTTAATTTTTCTATTTCCTTCCCTCTTTACATAATTTAGTTGATCAATTTATTTTTAAACTTCGTTTAATTCATCTGTTTCTCATCTTTTTAGTATCTACTTAAATCCTATATTTGGAAAAAATAAGATACCAAAAAGATAGAAACATGATTCTATATATACCCTTCTTCTAAAATCATAAACCTAATAAATCGCTATAAAATTGAATTTACTTATCCTTTATTTTATTCATATTTACTATAACATCAAACAAATTAACTATTTTCAATGTATAAAATATATTTTTTCATATATGCTATTTTAAAAGTACATAAATTTTTATTTCGCAACCTGACACTCCAATAATCATTTTCATCATTATTATAAAACAGAAACAGAAACGGATAAGATAAAATAAAATGGTTTTTCAAATATTATTTTTCAATCATAACCTTAGCCAACCATGATCATCCTAAGGATAGGCTTCAACTTCAACAATTGGTCGATCCCTACCCAATACTAAACTGCCTCTTCCTTTTTCCAATTTTTTTTAACATATCATTTATATACATTCAATCATTATTTCATTTGATTAATTCTTTCAAACTGATTAGAAGTTGATACAAGTCAAGGGTGATGAAACTTTCAATGATCTTGTAATAAGTTCATTTAACTAAAAATTAGAAATTATTAATAACTTAGAAATAACAAAATGCCAAGAACTCAATGAAAATAGTAGTTAAATACAAAAGACGGAATGTGTATTTTCCCTTTAAAGAAAAATAATTCAATGACTCAAATAAAAAGAATATCAAATATTAAGAACTAATTTTATACTTTTATTGATATAGTGTCAAAAGTACCCGCCAAGATATTATTTCCAACCTAAGTAATAAAATTGTTAAATATAATAACTAATCAAACTTTTGCTTGTTAAATTTTATACAAAAACTTTGAAGTTATTAGATGCTATATGTAATCAAACGTTCCCTTAGTTAATCAACTATCTTCATCATTTCCAAAAATATGTTATACTAATTGCTCATTGGTCATGAATACAACTGTAAATAATGAGAAGGAGATAGTGATTTTGATAAATAAAATTCTTTGAGAGAAGCAATGAAATATGTAAATATAATATTATGTTAAAAATTAATGTAAAATTGATAACAAGCTATTATCATACCATAAAACATTTTAGTAGCTAAATTTTGTAGGAGTGTTAGTTATATAAATGAAAGGTTCGAAAATTTCGTTTTTCAGTGAAACAAACTCAAACTTAAATATCATATAAGATGGTCTCAGGCCTACCGTAGGTTCCTCATCGGGAGAAGCATACTTAACGAAATAATCCCCCAAAAGGTCGGAACAGCAGAGACCAAAGACATACTTTAGTTTCTCGTTAGTGAATTTGGTTATGTTGCAGAGGTTGAGGAATGGCTTAGAGCGTGACCTGGCATAAGTTAGTACATGTGAAAAATGATTTCCAACAACCGTGCGGTCAGAATCATCATTACACCAATAATTCTAGGTGTTTGTCAAATCTAATCTCATGACAGATGGTATATTAAAATTCTCGAAAATTTTATCGGATTTTCAAGTGCATCTCACGTAAAGCAAGAAAATGTTTATGGACATGACAATTTGAGGCTCTCGCTGTCAGGTGTTCAATACAAGAAAATAACATTATTGACGTGATTCCCTATTCAAATTCTATTTGATTTTCACGAGGATCCCACGCAAAGAAAAAGCTTATAGACGTGAGAATTTGAGACTCTCATCGTCAAGTCCTCGATACTGGAAAATAATATTGAAAACTATTCGGTTATGGTGACACATCCTATTTTTAAAGTATCACATTTTGATCCCTTACAAAGTATTGAAATAGCAAAATTCATGCTTTAATGTACAATCACGTAGTGGTTGTAGATATAAAATAATTATTTATATTAAAGTTGAGGTTTACATGAAAAGAAAAAATAGAGATTTTTAGAATAAGATTAAAAAAGGAAAGTAAGCACACGAAGTGGATTAATAAGGTGGTGGGGAGATTAATGGTTATAAAGAAATTAAAAAGAGAAAAGTTAAGATTATTATAATAAAAATTCAGACTATCTTATAAAATTTTTAATTATCGTTTCCAATTATATAGTTATTAGAATATATCATAGATATTTCTATAGTTATAATTTTTTTATTTATCTATTATTTTAATTGTTATTATTTAAAAAATTCACTATACTTTTTTATCCGTTTTTTTTTATTTTTTGCACATATAATGTAAATACATCATCCATTAATATATTTATAATTTTAAAATGTTAATTTAATATTATTTTTTTTTGTTATATAAAATTATATTGAAGGATTATATAGTAATTTCCTAGTGAAAATACCAATTATGGTAATTTAAGTCTCCTGGGCCGCTAATAATCTAAATATGCACGTATATTGTCTTTTTAGATGAATTCATCATTTCAGCTGTGCATGAATTATTTAGCTATTAGTTTGAAATTTTGATGGTTAATATATACCCAGTTGTCACTTTATGTGGTATCAGGAGTACGGTAATTAGGTTTTACTGTAGACAACACGAAAATTATCATTGTACGAAGCATCTACAGCCGCACAAAAGAGGAAAGGCTAGGAATACTCGAAAATACGATAGAACGATGTGACCTTTTGATCATGTGGAGGACACAAAGACAAAACGTCCAATTCAGACCTGTACATTGCGAATCTTCTCAGCATGTTGTTACCAATGCAGAGCATACTTCGAGTTCTTTCTTCTAAAGGGCAACATAAGGAAATAAAAAATTACGGCCATGTCAATTGATATCCCTAAAAAATTATAGTGCCTAAAGATTTGAGATTTTTTTACTGTTTTATTTTTATTTTTTATGAAATCGATACTGTTCTCCATCTTTCATTTTAATTTGCATTCATTTAGATCTTTTATTCTTATTATATTTCAAGCTCAGTTTTATTGAAAGCACAATTTAATAATTATTATAATAATATAGTCATTATAAGATAAAAGATAGGGATAAGAGAAAAAAAAAATTTTGGTAGATAAAGGATTAGAATATGAGAATAAGTGATATAGAAAATATAATAGAAAATAGATTAGAGAGAGAGAACACTTGAGTAAATGCAATGGAAAGTTGCAAGATTAGAAAAATATAATGAGAATGAAAGATTTCAGTGATAGGTTTTGCATATATTTAGTGCTAAATATAGAATACAATAGATTTGGGAAAGAAATTAAAAGAATGGACAAGAGATACATTGGAAGCTTAAATAGGGTAAAGTTAGACAAATAAGGAATAGAGATGTTTTGGAGAAATGAAGCTCATAAAAAAAAGGAAAAAAAGAAAGGAAAAAAAAAACAAAGAGAAAGAGTTCTCTCTTTAAGACCCTTAAGTAACAAAATAGTAACCCCTACAATACAAAACTGTAGATATAAGATTGATAACAAATTTATAAATCCATATAACTTTCTTTATGAAATGATTTGTTATGTGTTAGCTTCAATAACAAAACTATTTATAAGGGATGTGGAATATGATATCCCCAAGTTCGTAATTGGGACACAAACATTTAAATATTAGAGCAAAACCTCATTTTTGTATGACTAAAGTTAATAGTTGATTTAAAGTATTCAAAAAAATAACTTGATTCACTAGAAATTTATCAGAAACTTGATAACCTTAATCGAGAAGTTCTCGTAGGCTTTGAAGCAAAAAATATTGTAAAATATAAAGAAAATAATCAAAATAGTGATGATTTATTTTATATGAGCCCCTAAAGTCGTACTCAAGGCAATTGTATCCAGATTTAGGGTTTTGGGGGAAACTTATTCGATTGAGTCTAAATTTTATAATCAAGTTAGAAAAATTAGTTGAAATGACTTAATCAAGTTAGATTTTAGGACAATATACTAATAGCCCAATTTTAGCCTTAGAGAAATAATTAATTAATATAACATAAAACTCGTTGGAACCCCTAAAATTAAACTCAAAACGCAATAAGGATTTAGACATAAGTTATATAAGTTATGAAAAGCAATAATATAGCATAATATACTATATGAATTTATATATGTATTTTTCTAAATATACTCTACATATATAATAAATATACCCATAAATTATATAATTATACATAATAAACGATAAATTTGCAAGATTAAATAGGAAATATATCTTAAAAACAAAAGACATGCTAGAAGCATGATTATATACATGTAATTGTTCATAACGTGTAATGTATGTATTGGATATATACCCATATATTAATAAAATAACTAAATATACTTAAATTATCCAAAGTTGACGAAAAGTACACTAAAACTAAATCAAAACCTATCCAAAACATGGAGAACAACCTGGATTTAAGCTGGAATCACCGTAACAGCATCAACAACAAAGTTTGGATGAGTCAAAAGTCAATTCCATCAAGTAAGGACTCCACCTACTAACACTTTTTCAAAGAAAAATATATAAATTAAATTGTCTAAATTCTTACACCCAAATCTAGTATAATAGGACCCTTTGGATTCTAATTACTCATTTTAGGAACCGAAGATACCCAAAGAAAAATAAAATAAAATAAATAGAAAAAAGGGGAATTTACTAACGTAAGACGGTTTCACCACCAAACCAAAATCTACTGTAGCACCTGACTAGCCTCCACTAAAGCAGCTACTACCCAACTCCATCAAAATATCCTTACCGTCATCCAGTGGCCAAAGCTACAATGAACATTAGGTTCGAAAATCTATCTTATTTTTCATGTATTTTCTAAAAATATCAATTTATTCCAAAAAATTATGAGAAAAATTATTCCTAAGTTACTTTAGATGTACTTTTGTACTATGAATTTAATTTTGGAAAATTATGAATATTTTATATACTTTCTTAACAAATACACTATTCATCCATATTTTGAAATTCAAAATAAATATACTAAATGATATTATTTCAAGCTCAAAATTTTTCTTTAAAATAAATATTACATGTAGGATGTTGCTATGTATCCCAATTTTGATTTTATATATAGTTAGTATTTATTGCATTTTCAAGCCCTAAAAATGGCGAAAATAGGGTAATTTATGAATTAAACTAATTTTAGGTGAAATAATTAATGAAATTAGAATCTATAGATGTTCCTAATGATGTTAGGATAGGTTCGAATTAATTTGGTGTAAAAATCATATTATCTACTTAATTAGCTGTGATTTAGGGGTAAAATTGTAATTTTATACATGTAGGCGATAAGCCTAATTACATGAAACAAGTTGCTAATTAAATTCTTTATATATATTTTTTAAGTATATAAAAATTTTCATGGATTTATTTATTGATCCTAGCTAATTATTGTGAATTTTTCTATTTAAGTAATTTAATTTACTAACTGAGAAACGTTTTTAGCAATATTCAATTAAAAAGGTGATAATTAATTGATTAAACCTAAATATATATGATCTAGTCAAGTGTGATCACTAGTTATTTATGTTATATTTTATAATATTATATTAGATGAATCGGGTTATGATGTGCAGAGTTAAGGATAAAAAAATGCTGGTTTTATCACATTTTATTTAAATTTTTTATAAAACTATAATTTATTTAGATAATATGACATTACCAATGGTGCGAGTGCATATGTCTATTAGAATTAAAAATATCACTTAAAAATTTTTCTTTCTGAAATGAAATACATTACGTACCATCAAGTTCAAACAAACCGAATGATACTAATTTTACTAAGATTGAATAATTATAAGTAATAAAGTAGGAATTCTATAATATTACAGAAGTTATTGTCCTATGACAATTTTTCCGTAATTGAAATATAATTTTATTGATGAGATGAACATTTTGATATGACTAAAATAATATATTATAAACAATAGTGTAACTACATATATGGTTAATATTCACTAATTTAATAAGATATAAAGTAAAACTATAATAATTAAGTACACATATAAATATAACTATATTTCACCATTTATGAATAATATACTTCAATATATTTATGCATATCACTTCGTAAATATTATTTTTACCAAGTTATATGATAATAAAAGAGTTAGATAAAACCCTAATGTTTTCATAAATCTTACAAAAACTAAATATGGGTTACATATATATCTATATATATATATATATATATATAGGATTTTTAAAAGGAGTAAAACGTTAATAATAGAAAATACCAGAATAAGCAATAGTACATGTTAGCAAGATAAATAATTAATAGTATCTTGGGATATTATTTTTAGAATATCTAGAGACTTTAGTATATATTTACTTACATTTGTAATTAGCTATTTGTACATATGCAATACCTATCTTTAAGATTCAATTTGTTGTAATGAGACTTAAGCTCCATGTTATGATTGTTTTATGAACAATATTATGTTTCAATTGCCTAAGCTTGGTTAATTACCCTAAAAATGAACTAACTTAAAATCGACTTAACATCTAACCTAACATGCATCGTAACCTACTATGAGTAACGACTAGGATTCTTCGGTCAAACATGGACTCCCTTTTATAAGAATAGTTAAAATGATCTTTTTCCTATTTCAATTGAATTAAGTGACAAGAGAGGAGGTTATGGTAAGGTTAAGAGCCATGGTTCAAAAGTGGTAACAAGGAAAAAGTATTCTCCATTGTACAAACCCTAATTTAGTCTCGATTTGTGAGTACACAACATCAAACTCCTTAAGCCAAATTAGAGTGGATGTAATTTCTTTAATCTCACGATAAACTAAATAATGTCGTACGATGACATTTACTTGTACACGTATTGTATCTAACTAACTTGGTTAAAAACTCTACTTATAACATGCTAAATGCATACTTCTATCTCCATCTCACTTACTGAGTAAGTTATCACTCATTTCCTTATAGTTTCTTTTGCAAGTTTCAAATGGATTACTAATACTTACTCAAAACCAAAGTACTAGCAAACTGGAATGGGGAGTGAAGCTTAACAAGAAATGACTAGTTGTTATTTCTAGTATTGATTTTCTTAACTTTTATGGAAAACTATAAAAGACTTCTCAAGGGCTTAGTGGTTTTTAATATTCTAGTTTAGGTACTTGTACGATTTAGTATCACTATTTTGCAAAGTCAAATTATAATTTTATTTTTAATAAGTTATTTCAAAAAATTATTCCACCGATTATTAACAAACATGTATTCAATTAGATGCTTCAAAGGGGAAGAATCGAGTATACATAATGTAAACTAAGTTTAAGATATAATCTATAAGGTTAATTTCTATCTTAGAGTAGTACACATGGCAAGATTTTTATGATTCCATTTTTTCGAGGTGTGATAAAATTCTAATTCAAAATCATCCATTGATGAATAATACATAGATCAACCTTGGAGAATTTTGCTTACAAATCTCCATTGGCTAAATATAATGTATATATGCCCTTGTATCATGTAAAGAAACGTGGTTCCATATCAATCAACATATGAAATAATATCAATAGCAGCCAACACATCATGCCTTGCGTGAAGGCTATTGAGACTTTATTGAAAAAAATATAGCCTCCTCAGCTCCTCAGTTTCTTAAAAGTTCCACTTCGTTATCTTAGGACTATATATAATGTATATCTCTCTCTTAGGACTAATGAATGAAAATTACTCCAAGAAGCAACAAATTTAAATCCTTCGATATCTTTGTTCAATATACTTCGAATCCTTTTCAAATCTTTACTTGGCCATTAAATCTTCAATTAAATTTAATGTAAAATTGATAACAAGCCATTGTCGTACCATAAAACATTTTACTAGTTAAATTTTGTAGGAGTGTTAGTTATACAAATGAGAAAGGAGATGCTGCTATACTAGAATGGAATGTTTTACAAGAAAAAATGATATTAATATAAAAGCTACATACATCATACAGTATTGTTTTAGACGTAAAATGGAAAAAGGATTCTTTAAATATTATATATTATGTATTATGTAAATATAGCGTGTAAATATTAATAAAATATTAATGAAAATAATACATAAAATTGATAGTTTTTAAATCAATTATCACCCATAATTTATATATATCATAAATATTATTTTATTAGTATTAATACATCATATATGCATCACACATAATGTATATTACCTACTCAACAATTTCTCTCGAATATAAAAATACCACATTATGCCTACATTACTTAAGATGTGTTTGTTTATTGGGAAGTGATATTGGTCATATTTTCTTGTTTTCACTAATGACTTTTAATGGCAAGCGATTGATGATGGCTGGCAATGATTGACATCACATAAAAGTGTCAATGAAAAATAACTAAGAAAATGATTCACATATTTAAACTGAAGAAATCATTTTCCTTATTCATCGTTAGTATTTTTTTCATGGTTCTTGACCGCCATTATTAATAATACCTTCCTCCACTAGTTACTACTAAAGCCTGATTTTTGAAAATTATGACAATAATATCTGTTGATTCTAAAAATTTCGGTTATAACAAATAACAAATAGAAAAAAAGAAAGGTTGGAGAAATCCGCTTTTCTGTGAAACAAACTCAAACTTAAATATCATCTAAGATGTTCCTAATCCTGCCGTAGGTCCCTCATTGGGAGAAGCATACCAGAGGAAATAATTCCCCCCAAACCCTCGATTAGAAATTTACGGACGTGTGTAGAATTAGAAGAATGGAGTAGACACATAAAGTAGGTTGATGAGGTGGCAAGGAGATAAATGGTTAGAGAGAAATTAGGAAGAGAGAAGTTGAGATGAAATATAAATCAATCAAGTTAAGAAATCTGTTCATACTATAATCTATTATATTAAAAACAAATGCTTCTTTTAACTACTTATAACTGAAAATTTGACATCATATTCATTAAATAAATTCATATGGTTGTTTAAAAAAATTAAAAACATAATCTATGACACATATTTCTATGGTTACTATTATTTTAATTGCTATTATTATGAAAATTCACTATACTTTTTAGCCTAAGGTTTTTTTTTTTATTTAAACTGATGCATCGTCCACTAATATATTTATAATTTTAAAAAGTTAGCTTAATGTTAGTTTCTTTATTATATAAAATTCTATTAGGGGATAAAACAATATTTTTAAGGAGAAGATATTAATAAAAGTTACTTAAGCCTCTTAAAACATCAATAATATAGATATACACGTATATTGTCTTTTGAGATGGATTCATCCTAGCTGCACACGAATTATTTAGTTGGCTAGTATGACCTTTTGTTGATTAATATATACCCAATCAGTTGATTAATTGATTCAATAAATTATTTCAACATCGATATTTTTTAGTTATGTAAATGTGCTTTTTGAAAAATTTAATATATGTCTAAAAATTTTTAATATTTATCAAATAGTGTCACTTTGTGTTGTATCTGGAGGAGTACGGTAGTTAGGTTTCACTATAGACAAGAAGAAAATTATTACTGTAAAAGGTATCCACAGCAACACAAAAGAAGAAAAGATAGGAATATTGACCTTTCCATCATGTGGAGGAGACAAAAACAAAAGTCTAATTCAATCCTTGTACATGGCGAATCTTCTTGACATATTCATGCCAAGATTATTCTATAATACCATCCTTATTTTTTACATGAAAAGTATTAGTATTTATCTTATCATTGATTTATATTTTTTAAAATTTAAATTATTAGATAAATTATAAATTTAATAATTTAAATTTTAAAGCGTGGAAGTGAATGATGATTTGGAGAAGAAGATAGGTTCTATTAAAATGGTGGACGAGACAATTGAATCTCCATTAATGCCAATGCAAAACTTACTTTGAGTTCTTTCTTTTAATGGGAAAAAATATAAACAAATAAAAAATTACAATCATGTTACTTGGTCTTCCTAAAAGATGTCTAGCGCTCAAAGATTTGAGGACAACTCTAACAACCTCCATCTCTAAAGTGGTCAGTTCAAAAATTATTTTATTTTTTGGATTTTTATTTTTCTTTAAATTTTTAATTTTTCAATTAGTTTATTAATGTACTTAATTCATACATATGTAATTGTATTATTTATTCAAATTAAATTTTTTGGCCAATTAGTTATCACCACGTGTCATTTGCAGATGGAATAATCAACAATATTAATAAAAGTCTTGGGTTGCAAATGTTTGGTAACCTTGTTGATTCCAATAGAAAAAGGAAAATGGTTTTAGGACTCCAATAAATATAGGCCATATGCTTAGATGGTAAGTTTTTTTATTTATTTATTCATTTGTAATTATTTATTTGGCAATTATAATAGAGGATTCAATTGTAGTGGCTGAAAATGCATCTTATATAACGCGAGGTTGGGACATTTTAAAACCGTAAAACATAGAAAATGATTGGCTTCCTTTTCTACAAATTACTTGAACGCGACAAGTTAAACGGTTATGGTCTCATCTTTTAATTTTAGGTGTGTTCTTTGTCGCTTCATTATGTCATACCACTCTAGAGCCCACACAAAGGGACCTACGAATTAAAAAAAAAAAATTGTAAGTATAGGTATAAAAACACAGAAAGTTGTTTTATTCATTCTATAGATATAAATTTTAAAATTTTGAAACTAACATATGATGCTTTGGAGCCGGCATACAACAAGTACCCTTAAAATGGAGCATTTACTGCAACCGGTACTATTGAATTAGCTGCTTGTGAATCAATGATTTTTTTCCCCTTAATCTTTTCTAAGATAGAATATGATTTATGTTTAAATCACGACATTCAAATTGTTAATAAATATTGCATTTAGATGAAATTTTTAACAAATGTGCATATAAAGAGTTGCAATAAAAAATAATAAGAAAATACAAAAAATATATATATAAATTACGATGTGTTCTTGAATTTCAAAATATGAAATAGATTTACAACTTAATCAAGCATTAGCCTAAAACAATAGATTACAAATTAAGCCAACATGATTGAATTTTATTATATTTATCAAATCAAATCATATCTGTTAGTAATATTGTATATATTACATTCATGGTACCACACACATACTGAGAATTACAAGATACCCCAAAACTTGAAACTTGTAATATATGGGATATGATTATAAGTATGTACAAGATAAGGTACACAATTCCTTACCCAGCTCAATAGGTTTTTAAAATGTGAAGATAATGAACTAAGGTATTTTTAGGGTTTTTACAATGTGCAACACTGTAAAGATGTGATCTTTTGGAATTTTATGGACAATATAACAAAAAGAAAGATATTTTTAAGGTTTTTAAGATATAATGAAACAAGGAAATAAAAAGATATGAAATCAATCAATTGAACTAGGGAAATATTACATTCTATTTCGATAAACTCGCAAGAATAGAAATCAATAAACAATAAATAGACTACAATATGACTTACGAAAGTAATTTTATTATCATGCAAAGAGAATTCAAGGGAAATCCATTTAATTGAATCTATTCATTAAATAAGCAAGGTTTTATAAACCCATAGGAAAGGAACAATATTAGTAAATAGAACCATTCTATCTGCTACAAAGAAGAATAAGACTCTATATACTAATACTATGAAACCCTAGCTAAGAGCAATATTGTAAATAAGACAAGCCTTAAATAAAATAAATAAAAAATATACATCATTGCATGGAAAAGCATATAGATGATGTGTACATTCAAGATGTGACTATGTATATTTTTATTGCACTTACACGACATATAAGCTTGTCACCTAGCAATTCTCAATGTGAGAATATAAGGTGGGGTGGGATTGCTTTTACAAGGACATGACGTGTGCATGGGCTTCTTCATAAGGCACCGCATATACTTCTTCACCTAGAGACACACATCTTCTATAGGCCAATGTCCTCATAAAAAATATAGTTAAAATAGTCATTATTGTTTTCTTTACATTGGAAGCTCTTGTAAATTTGTTCTAATCTTATTTCAATCTCATTTTATGCTTGTAAGCTAGTCCCAACCTTTGGACTTTAATCAATAAAACTTATTAGTTGTTAAGGCTTGTGATGGGAAACTTTTAACATTTAGCTCACCTTGACCGCTAACCCTTGATCTGATTATTTGCCTCATGAACATTCCAAATGATGAAGAGAATTTAAGACATAGGTAAATCTCATGTACTAGATCAACTATATAATACATGAGATTTTGTTGTTAATCCACATATAATGCAATAGGCTTAGCAAGTTGAAACCAACAAATCAAGGCCTTAAGTTGTGGATGAGAGGAAATTGGGAAATTTTTGTTATATACCATTATTCAAGTTAAAAAGTAAACACAAAATAAGTTATGTACATCTAGTGTAAAATAGAATTAGCACAAATAAAATAGAGAAGTCAAAAGAAAATCATATAATGTGTAGGAGTTAAGGTAAGTGTTACGATATATAGTAGTAAACAATTTTATAGTTTAGTTTAGCTGACTTATATTTATTTAGTCTTTGTTGTTATTTACTATTAGTAAGAATTTTTCATATGAACTTCCTTTAGTTAGCACATGATATTTGTAACCTGTATATAAACATCAACAATAGCAATAACAAACTTAACTACCTCATTTCCACATATAGTGGTACTCTATTCCTTTGTCAAGCTCCATTACAAAGCTACCCATCATTATGTATAGAACCCATAAGTTCATATTAATTATAAAATAAAATAAAAAGGCATATAAAATAAAAGGGGAGTAATACTAAAGGTTAAGGCATAATGAGATTTTTGAGGATCTAAGGTTGCAAGCCTTAACCTAACCTTTAAAAGCTTCTTCTTATTTGGTTACATTTATGCATTGGCAACAAAGAGAAGGTGGTTTCCCCCAAATACTAGAGCAACCTTACACGTTTTCTTAAGTTAAGACAAGTAATTCTTTTTATTTCATATGATTTCAACAATTTGACAAGCAATTAATGCTCTTAGAATTGTAGACTTATAGTGTATTCTCGAGTTATGATTGGAGCGTAAGAGTTTATCGTAGGAAAGCGAATCAAAAGGTAAGAGGAGTGTGCTAATCAAGGAAAATTCATTTCTTATTGGATCTAATGGGATTATTTGTGTATGATTGACTTTAGCAGTGGTGGTAATCACAATAGACAAGTGTTTAAAAGTTCTCTTAGAAATTCAAGGTAAGCATGAATGAATTTATGTTTAATTGAATGGATTTATGTTATTTTATTGTTTGATTGCTAAAAAGGTGAAAGGGATGAGATTCATGATGGTGGAGATTGCATTCTTGATCTAGAATTAGGAGATTAAAGGTTATAAAAAGAGAAAAATAAAGATTTCCGATGTTATGGAGTAACATGGTCAGATAGTACAGCGTTGCTGGCTGACCATAGACCCCTCTAAGTAATGAAATTCAAAGTTGTTGAGTTAGGGTGAGAAATAATTTAAGAGGGGAGGAATACGGTCTAAGCTTACAACGGTGTTCCCTAACTGTAGTCTTGGAGATGATCTATGGTGAGGACCATGACCCAAGATCACAAGCATGTTCTTACCCGTAGTCAATTTAGTTAGACTCCAATAAGGAACATAACCAAGAATCATGTCCGTGAACCCTAAGCTTGTTTTCATTCAAAGTTTACATTGTAAGATTAGATATGATCAACCTAATAATTTAAGATTAGCTAGTTTAAGGACTTAATATTGAATTTGTATAGACTCTAAGCTTAGTGACTCTTGTTACTATAGGTTCTCTTATTATTGATGGCTTTATTTATTTTGAATCAAGTGATTTAAGTACGCAACACATGTTTAATGGTTGTGGTTGCTAGGTTAACTACATTGAAAATGGATTAATCAATATTAGACTATTAATTATTGAGTGTTGCTTGTGTGTGGCTTGACCTAAAGGCTAATGGTGGCAGAACCCTTTGGGGCACCTCAATGATCTTTGGGTGGTGATGTCCCTATAGAGTTGCCCATTGAAATGATTCGAGGTAAATTAGGAATCTTAGGGTCAAGGGTGGCTATGAATGTATATAGTACTTAAATTATCTATTTCTGGATATTTGTTTGCTATCGTGTGGATGGGCTCATGAGTACCCTTGTGTGTTGTTTGAAGGACTAAGATTAAAGATAATAATTTGTTGTGTGTTTATAATTGTTGCATATTCTGCTTATGCTATTACATTACTTGTTCATATGCATGTGCTTGCATGCTGCATACTGAGCTTAAACTCACTCCCTTTTTTATTTTTTATTTTTTCAAATGCTAGTTTAGTTGATTTGATCGATTACAATGATTTTTGAAGACCATTATTAATACAAATTGGGAGGTGTCATAACCTAAAGGGGTGATCAAGTTGTGGCAATACCGTCATGTAACATAGGAAAATCCGAAATCAAGAACCATTCTTGATTAGGAACCTTTAGTACACTACACAAGGCATTTCACAATCTCGACTTCTACTTAGAAACCAGCATCAAGTAATAGTAAAGTATTTAATATAAATTATACTGTGATATCTAGATTCTACATAACATAAATAAAGATAAGGGCATAAGGTTTCCCCTGACATGAGTCATATACACCAAAAATAAAATAGTATCGGTAGTCTATGCTACTCAACATACTGAAAGACATAAATAAACTTAGAAAGTCTAGATAACATTTAGGTGACTACTTATGCTCTCTTCTTCTCACTAACCATTTCCAAGCTATTAAGACTAACCTTAAGCATCCCGCGGCTTGGCACCAACCAAAGATCCTACCGTAACAACAAACTATAAGGGGCTAAGCTACAATTGCTTAGTGAGTAACCTTCATATTCTACCGACAAACAAAAGACAAGCAAGTGAATTAACATACATATGCAATGTAAACAAACATATGATATGCAACATCATATACACACTGCCAGCAATTGTATAAAGCATGGTATTGTGCTCATCATTGCCTAAGTCAAGAATTATTTAGGCACATTAGGACCTGAACCTCTACATCGATTGTCTAAGCATGTTCAACTCTTATTCAATAGACCCAAAGTAGAGGATACGACTTAGCCTTGAGCAAAAGACGATACTCCCCACAGCTAAGTAGATCCTAAAGGTGGAGGCAAAACATGTCGCATGAGTACGTTATACGAAACAACAATACACATAATAATAATACTAGATCCAACATGTATGATCTTCGACTCCACTGCATAGTGTTGACACTTTATATAGATAATGCATGAACGTATAATATATGGACTATTTTTATTAAGGTCTAATAGTTATCATTTTAGTTCATAGGTGACCAACCAAATATATATAATTGAAAATCCAAAGCCCTATTTACTAACGCAGCATCCAATTTGTAATTTAGATACATTATCATCTTTTAACAAGCAAGTACATCCAAATCAAACACATGCATATAATCCCAACCCTAAGCATATTCATTTCTTGTATATACATAATTAAATGGTGCTCTACGCTATAACCAAAAACAAGATAAGACATCTTAGTATACTCACTCTACCATAGAATTTAATAATCCCAATAATCCTCAATTGCATTGAACTCAAAGTCCTCATCACCCAAAGAATACATTTAAAGTATATAAGTATCCTACTTATACTAACTATCTAGGCTTTGTTGCTCTAGATCTCCATTTTAACTATGTTTGTATTTCGAGTGTAGTTACTTCGTTTTAAATCTATTTTCAGTTATCTTATAGTCTTTTTTTCATCATTTTTTAGTGTTATTTTATTTAGTGAGGTCATTTTTGGGCTTTTGGGTTAGCAAGGTTTTGGTTTGGGCCTTATAAAATCGTAGGCTTAAAGTGTGAGCTTAATCACTTTAAGGTGTAAGCCTAGTTTTAGGCTTTAAGCTTTATGCTTAGCTCTTGATATTAGGCCTTACACTTAATATTTTGAGCTTTATTTTAAGTATTTTAAGGAAAATTTTTATACCCAACATTTTAAACTTTTATTTTAGGCCTTGGCATTACTCTTATGGGCATAAATGGACTTTTTTCTTAAGTTCAAAACTTCAACTCATAGCGAGGCCTATAGTGGATGTCTTGGGTAGGTCTTAAGGTTTAGTAGGTCTCTTAAATAATTTATCTTAAGCCTTTCACTCTAGGATTCAGATTTGGTTATTCTCTTATTTAGGTCTTAAACTTGAGTCCTTTGGGGCTTTTTGGGCCTAACTTGCACTTTAGGGCCTTAGACCCAATCCTACATATCCTTTTTGACTTAATCTCAATCTTAACCCTAAGTTTAATCCTTTTTATTCAACCTTAGAAATCTATTCGTGATCAATAAGGTAGCTCTTAATACCATTTTAAGTCATTAATCATTAACTAGGTTAATTTAGGTTCCTAACTCATCATTGACCTACTTAACTTGATTAATCAAGTCCTACTTAATACCAAATAATCATGTTATTAAGCTAATAAATTAAAATTTTCAGATACATGTGGCATCTAAGGTGGGGTTTTGGGGGTTTCCATTACACATCTAACATATTACATGTTCTAATGCTTTTTCCCTCATCTTAGTTGTGTTTTCTACTAGCATAAGTTAGGTATCTATCAAACATGAAGAAAAAGCATTTAGAATGACTTAGGGAGGTGGCAGCATACACTTGAAATAAGGGTTGTGGTGTTCTTCTTGGTGATTCCTCACTAAAACTTACTAACTATCAACTTACACCATATATTGATGTTACTACATAAACCATTTAGTTTAGTTCATACATTAATCTAACCTAACTTTTATTATACTTTCTTAAAACACTAATTAATACATGTACATAGTAATATAAGAGTCTAAAATGTAAGGAACTATCATGAATCTTTAGGAAAAACAAGAAGAAGTTCAACTTAGCACTTACTGGAGTTAGGCGTGGATGGTCCCCTTTAATGTGTGTATACCGTGAGTTTATGTATGTGTATGAGTGTATGTGTGCCGACCAACTAGATGAGAGAGTGAGGGTGGTGTAGGTCTTCATGGTTGGTGGTTTGATGAGGTTGTGGTGATGTTAGAGTGGCCGGCAGTGATGGTGTATGGAGTGGTCAGTGGCATACGTTTAAGTGTTTTTTGAGTAAGTTTTTGAGATAGTTTTTTAGAGTAATTTGCGAGGAGTGTTGTTTGTAGAAAATGAAACAAAAATGAGGGTTTGAGGAGTGTACAATGGTCGATGCAAGGGAGAAAGTATGGGGTACAAGGGGTATGTAATTTAGATAGTGAAGGGCATGCTCACATTTGGGACCATGGTACTTGTTTGCTTTTTACCAGAGAGGAAAAGATCTTGTCTCCCCCAAAGGGTAAGATATTTTAAGGCATCATTAATCCCCTTGTACATTGGTCCTTAATCAAGTTTGACTTGTTGTCAATTGATATGTAATGAAGGTTGGTTATGGATTAAGGTTTGCTTAAGGTCATTGATAGTAATCAAGCATGATTAGGCTAGTTAAGTGTAATTAAGGCATGTTTAGGGTTTTGTTATGTTTCAACACTACAATTTAGATAGTCTATGTATTATACACGTGCACCTAGGGTTTCCTTAGGGTTTGACGTCTGTTAATAGTTATTTGATTCACGTACGTGCTCGAAACTTAGGGTTTTAGGTGATCGATGAGTTTAGTTGCTTTTAATGATTGATTTAACCTTATGACTAATGTTTATTTGTCATGTTAAGGTATTTGGTTTTTCAATTAGGACTTAGCAATCTTTTTAGAGTTTTGTTATCGTTATATGCTTTCTTGATTATTAGGTTTTTAAAGTGTTGTTTCTTTTAGGGTTTTGATTTAACATTTAAGGTTCAATTCTTTTACTTAAGGTGTTATTATTATGTCTAAGTATTTCTAAGGACTATTCAAAGACTTTCTTATCCGACTTCACTTTCGATTACTAAAAACCCATAAGGTTTACATCCTCTCTCCCTCAAAATAAGTTTTGTCCTCAAAACTTTGAAAAGGCTTACCTAATATCTTAAATAACTCTAAGTACTTGCACTTACCTCATCTTTGGCCTCCTAAGTAGCTACAACTTTCTTCTCATTATTCCTCCATAGTACCTAGACATACTTAATATATTTGGTCCTCAATTTATGAGTCTTTCTATGTAGGATGCAAACTGGGCACTCCTCATAAGTGAGGTTTTCCTTTAACTGCACCTGCTCCAATTCTACCACTTTGTCTAGGTTCAAAACGTGATTATGTAAGACTAACACATGGAAGACATTATATAGTCCCGATAAATTCGGTAGCGAAGACAACCGGTAGGTTTGATTTCTAACTTGGTCCAATATTTCAAAAGGTCTAATGTATTGAGGGCTTAACTTCCCTTATGACATTATTGGGTACATACTCTTTATTAGCTTCAACTTGAGGTAGAAATGATTGCTAACCTAGAATTCCACTTCTCGTCTCTTTAAGTCAACCTAACTTTTCTGGCGATCCTGAGCTCCTTTCATCTTTTGCCTAATGACAACCACTTCTTATACCAATTCAGGTCCTAGAGATAACCTTTCAATATCATCACAAAAATAGTAGACCGCCACTTTCATCCATACAAGGCTTCATAAGATAGCATCTAAATACTAGAATGAAACCTGTTGTTGTATGCAAATTTGACAAGGGGTAAATGCATGTCCCAACTTCCTTTGAATTATATAGCACATGTTCTTAACATATCTTCTAAGGTTTGTATGGTCCTTTCAGATTGTCCATCTGACTAAGGGTAGTAGGTAATAATGAAGCCAAATCAAGTGCTTAGATGCTTTTGTAGACTCCCCTAAAACTTTGATACAAATCATAGATCTTTATTGGAGAAAATGTTCATAGGAACACCATGGAGCCTCATAACTCCCTTTACATAGATCCACATTAATTTCTCCAAAGAGTAAGCCATGTTGATGGGGAGAAAGTGTGCTGATTTGATGAGTCTATCCACAATCACCCAAATGGCATCAAATTCAGCTTGGGTCTGATATAATCCACTAATAAAATCTATGGTGATTTGTTCCCACCTCCATTGGGGAATCGGTAATAGTTGCAACAATCCTCTTGGCCTTTAATGTTCAACTTTAACCCTTTGGCATCTCTCACACTTTTATACATAGTCAGCTATATCTTGCTTCATGCCATTCCATCAAAAGTTTTTCTTGAGATTTTAGTACATTTTTGTTCCTTCTAGGTGTATTGAATAACCAAATGGTGAGCTTCACCCATGATTTCTTTCTTAAGGGATGTATCTTTTGGTATACATAACCTGCCTTTCATCCGTATAGTCCCCTTTTCGTTAATACTGAAGTCTAAGTACTTTCCATTTGCTATCTCTTCCCCTACCTTCACTAAATTAGGATCATTTTGTTGGGCTTCGTAGATCTTTTCCATCACTATAGGTTCAACAACCAAATTTGCTAACTCAACATTCCCTTCAGCCTAAGTGAATTTGATACTAAGTCTCTCAAATTCTTTAATTAACTCTTGTTGCTCAGTGAGGAGTGAAGCAACTTCTACATGATCCTTATGACTCAAGCCATTCGCAATGGCATTTACTCATCTTTAGCAGTAATTGATCCTGAGATGATAATCCTTGATCAATTCAAGCCATCTCATTTGCCTCATGTTCTATTCTTTCTAGGTGAAGAGGTACTTAAGGCTTTTATGATCTGTATAAATTTCACATCTTTGGCCATACAAGTAGCGCCTCCAAATCTTAAGAGTGAAAACTACTGTGGCTAACTCCAAGTTATGTATAGGATAATTCTGCTCTTGCGGCCTTAGTTGTCACGAAGCATAGGCTATGACCTTCCCCCATTACATCAACACATAACTAAGCCCATTTCTTAAGGCATCACTCTACACCATAAAAGGCTTATTAGCACTAGGTAAGACTAAAATCGATGCGGATACTAGTTTGCACTTCAACTCTTGAAAGCTTAGCTCTCTCCTATTAGTACATTCATATTTCACATTCTTTTATGTCAATTTGGTGAGCGGTCGAGCTATAGTAGGGAAATCTTTGACAAATTTCATGTAGTATCTTGCCAATCTAAGGAAATTACATACCTCAATAACTATCTCCAGCCTTTTCCATTCAACTATGGCCTTGACCCTTTTAAGGTCAATTGTTATCCCATCACCTAATATTATGTACCCAAGGAAGGAGATCTCCTTTAGCTAAAAGTCTCACTTAGTTAACTTGGAATACAACTTATGTTTCCTTAAAATCTACAACACCATCCTTAAGTGTTCCTCATGCTAGTTTAGTGAAGAGTAATATACAAGAATGTCATCAATAAAGACGATCACACATTTATCCAACAATGCTAGAAACACGTTATTCATCAAGTCCATAAAAGTTGTAGGTGCATTAGTTAACTCGAGGGGCATCACTAGGAACTCATAGTGCCTATACCTCGTTTTAAAGGCTATTTTAGGAACATCTTCTGACTTGATTCTTAATTGCTGGTATTCGAATTTCAAATCAATTCAAGAAAAGACTTTAGCATCCTTCAACAAGTTAAACAAGTCATCTATCCACACTAGGGGATACTTGTTCTTGGTAATTACCTTATTTAAATCTCAGTAATCTATGCATAGTCTTAGAGACCAGTCTTTCTTCTTTACAAACAACACAGGTACTCCCTATGGCGACATACCAGGTTTGATGAATCCTTAGTCAAGTTAACTCTTCTAATTGCTTTTTCAATTCTTTAAGCTCTACCAAGGCCATCCTATAAGGGGCTTTAAATATAAGCTCGATACCTGGCAACAAATTAATGGCAAAATTGACTTCCCTCTTAAGTGGCAGTCCTAGAAGTTCCTTGGGAAAAACATTAACCACTTGAATTTCCTCTAATTGGAGCTTCTCTTTACCGGTCTCGATTGCATTCAATCCGATTTGTACCCTAGGTTGGAATCATTCATTTGAAATTAACTTGACTAAGCATATTTCACCTAGCTTACTGATGGTTGATTGTCCTTTAAAAGTAGTCTTCACCCCATTTAAAGTTTCAAACTCTACTTCCTTGTTTTGAAAATCTACTTTAGCCCTCATCGTTGACATCCAACTCATACCTTAAATGAATTCATACTTATTAGAGAGCAAGGGAATCATCATAGGAAAGTACATCAAAAGGCTAGAGGTGCATGTTAATCAAGGAAAATTCGTTTCTTGTTGGATTCAATGAGATTATTTGTGCATGATTGACTTTTAGTGGTAGTGGTAATGACAAGAGACAAGGGTGTAAAAGATCTCTTAAAAATTCAAGATAAGCTTGAACAAATTTATGTTTAATTGAATGGATTTATGTTATTTTATTGTTCAATCATTGAAAGATAAAGGGGATGAGATTCATGATGGTGGAGACCGTGTTCTTGATCTAGAATTGGGAGATTAAGGATTGTAGAAAGAGAAAAATAAAGATTTTCAATGTTTTAGAGAAAAACGATCGGACAACACAACCTTGGTGGTTGACCGTAGACCCCTCTAAGTGATGAAATTTGAGGTTGTTGAGTTTGGGTGAGAAACAAATTAGGACGAAAGGAATACAATCCAAGATCACGGTTGTTTTCCTTGACTGTAATCTTGGAGATGATCTATAGAAAGGACCATAACCCAAGATCACGGGTATGTTCTTACCCGTAGTCAATCTAGTTAGACTCCAGTAAGAAACACAACCAAGAACTACATCCATAAACCCCAAGCTTGTTTTCCTTCAAAGTTTACATTGTAAGATTAGATATAATCAACCTAATAATCTAAGACGAGCTAGTTTAAGGACCCAAGATTGAATTTTTATAGAATTTAAGCTTAGTGATTCTTGTTACTATAGGTTCTCTTATTATTGATGGCTTTATTTATTTTGAATCAAGTGATTTAAGTACGCAACACATGTTTAATGGTTGTGGTTGCTAGGTTAACTACATTGAAAATGGATTAATCAATATTAGACTATTAATTATTGAGTGTTGCTTGTATGTAGCTCGATATAGGGGTAAGTAATCACAGAACCCTATGGGGCACCTCAATTATCTTTGGGTAGCAATGTCCTTATAGAGTTGCCTATTGAAATGATTCGAGGTAAATTAAGAATCTTAGGGCTGGAGGTGGCAATGCTTATATACAGTATTTATGATGGGAATCAAGTTACTGAACCATTGACCCGAAGTAGAGCCTGAAGACTAGAGGGACTAGCAGGGTGAATCCTCTCGGTCCAACCAACTCTAGCCGAAGTTAAGTACCTCATCGCTGACCAACTCTGCATATCGAGTTGAATGACTAGCCATCTCTCGGAAATTATGTGTCGAGTAGAAGAATGCACTAACAACAGCTACACTCCACGCACTAGCTCGATCTTGTCCAACCCGACCACTTGCATGGCATCATTACTGCTAAGAGGCCGACAGTCCTACCCTATATAAATCCTTAGCCACTTCCATTCAGATGAACCTATGACTGCGTGGAACTCCTGCTCGGCTACTTAGCTAGCCAATACTGCCTCATCTATACCCTCCAATAACACTACCAATGCATTGCTGCTACATATCCGAGACCATTCCTAGAATGTGCCACTATAATCATTACTTTTTCCGTGAATATTCTTTTGTATCCTTGTATTCTTTGTACATTACTTCTTTAAAACTATACCTTTTTTATCTTTTCCTTTTTAGGCATGTTGCTCTAAATTCTCGGGTATAAATACCCCTTGTATTTGTAACCGTAATGAGCAAATTGACATTAATACACTTGACATTTTCCTTTCATAAATACAGTTTTGTTTACTCTTATTACACTCTTATCCTAACCTTTAAGCATGGCTAGGTAGTAAATAACCTAATCGGACCAATTCATACATCATATCAAGTTATATCGTGAGTCCTCAAAAGTTCCATTGGGGTGTCATATTTTTTTAACCTATTCGTGGGTTTTTCTGTTCTTGTACACATTTCCTCATCATTTCTTCAAGTTTTTGGTAAGCTTATACCCATCTAGCAACAAGCCTTGTCTATTCTTGGTCACGATGTGCACCATCTTAGTATCAGAGTGGAGGTTTCGTTTAAGTTGTGATTTGTTTTTCGAGTTCTATTTGTACTATGTTTTGCATGTATAAAATAGAGTTTCATCTTAGTTGTTGTGTTTGATAGTTGTTCAATTTCTGTTTTGGAGAAATGATAGATCTAAGTGTTAATATCAAGGCTAGAGATGATAATAGTGGTATCGTCCACTACGGCTGACAATCTCAAGATACTCCAAGAAGCATTGACAAGAGACTTGATGTGGTGGCTAACTTTTTAGTGGATTTAACTCGAGTCGTTTATGTACTAGCTTACCAACTAGCTGAAGCTGCGCCTAATACCCTACAAACTGCTCAACCTACCAAAAGTTAGAACTCAACTTAACCAGCTTAAAGTGGAGGAGTAAGCAGATGAGTAAAACAAAGGATAGACCTGAGAGAGCTAGATGAAGAGGACAAGGGAGAGTACTTTGAAGAAGAGCAAGCCCGAGTCCCTAGAGCCTCTGACCATGTGAAACTTCGGATTTCGAGTTTCAATGGGTTTGGAAGTGCTGATGAATATTTAGAATGGAAAGAGAAAGTGGAGCATGAATTTGATTATTATTAGTATAAGAATTACGAAAAAGTGAGAACAACTACTTTTGAGTTCTCCGAATATACCGCCATGTAGTGAAAGAATTTCTAAGCTATGAGGAGGCAAGAGGTCTACTAAAAGATTAATACATGGACTGAGATGAAAAGAATACTCAGAAACAGGTTTGTGCCAGATACTTACTTATAAGATACTTTCACTTGACTTTAGGAGTTAAGACAAGGAGGCCAAACAGTTGATGAGTATGTCCAAGAATTCCAAATGCTCATGATTTGATGTGAAGCGGAGGAACCACCAGTACAAATAATCTCTAGGTTCCTAACTAGGTTGAGAGGTGACATTCGAGATATTATGGAACTCTAATGATTTACCACAATGGACAAAGCCATTAGAATAACTCAATAAGTAGAGAGGTAGAAAAGAAGCCAAGTACTAACCAGGATAAAGAAGTCATCGAGCTTAGTGAAGTACTAAGTCAATCTGAAAGGTAGAAGTCTAAACCGAGCAAAAAGGCTTACCTAACAATAATGTACTGACCTGAACTTATGAGAAAGGGTAAAGATCTAGTAAGAACACCAGTTATATCAAGTGCTTCAAGTGCCAAGGGTTCAGACATATGGCTTCTCAATGCCCGAATCGTAAGACTATGGTCATCAAGGGAAACATCCCAAAGCTAAAGGTAGAAAGTATTGATGAGGAACTTGAGGAGGAGAGCATTGTTGAGAAAGAAGCTGCCGAGAAGGAACTGTTGAAGATGATGTAACTACTGAATACTTAGATCAGTTGGTCATGGTTATCTAACGTAAAATGAACATAGAACCCTCATGTAAGGAGGAGTAGAGAAAGAATTTATTTCATACCACCTATAAGATGAATTATCAGGTGTATGCCCTCATTATGAATAGTGGTGGTTGCACCAATGTAGCATCAACCAATCTAATTACAAAATTGAAGTTACCAATTGTCGTTCATCTAAGGCTATACAAGTTGCACTGGTTGAGTGAGAAAGGAGCACTACATGTCACTCGATAAGTACGATTGTCGATCACTATTAGAAATTACTCTGACTAGATTCTCTACGATATACTATCCATGTACGCTTCCCACATGTTGTTAGGAAGATCGTAGTTGTTTAACAGGAGAGTTATCCATGATGGATACTAGAACACATACACGTTTAAGAAGGATGGCAAGAAGATCACATTGAACTCTATGTTGCCAAGTGAAGTCAATAAACTACAGGGCAAACTTGCTCGTAGATCGAGGAAGACTAATGATGAGTAGGGTTGAGCTCTAAAAGGTCATCAATGCTGACAAGCCAACCCTCATGTTGGTCAAGCGACTATTAGAAATGAAAGAGCAAGGTGAACTACCTAAGGAAATCAAAGAGTTACTAGATGAGTATGCCAATCTATTCCTAAAGCAATTACCCGAGGAGTTACCCCTAACTTGAGGCATAGAGCACTAAATTAACTTAATAGTTGGTGCTACACTGTTGAATAAGGTAGCCTATCGGATGAGTCCCAAATAAGCTTCTAAGCTCCAATGTCAAGTCAATGAGTAGTTAGAGAAAGGCTATGTCAGGGAAAGTCTCAGCCCTTGCGCTACGCTGATGCATTTAGTGCTAAAAAAGGATGGAACCAGGTAAATGTGTGTTGACAGTCGAGCCATTAACAAGATAAAGATCAAATATAGGTATCCTATCCCAAGGTTGGAGGACATGTTGGATGAATTGAGTAAAGCTAAGATCTTCAGCAAGATCGATCTCAAGTTTCGCTACCATCAAATCCGCATGAGGTAGGGAGATGAGTGAAAGAACACATTTAAGACTTGAAATAGACTTTATGAATGGATAGTCATGCCCTTTGTCTTGTCAAATGCCCCAAGCACTTTTATGAGATTGATGAACTACATGCTAAGACATCTTATAGGGAAGTGTGTCATGGTGTACTTTAACAACATCCTTGTTTATAGTACCGATATGCCAAGTCATTCTAAACATCTCCATATAGTACTGAATACGCTTCATTCCGAGAGATTATTTAGCAATCTTAAGAAGTGTTTCTTTTACCAAGAGGAAGTGGTATTCTAGGGCTACATAGTAAGTGAAGGAGGCTTACGAATAGACGACTAAAATATCTGAGCAATCATCGAGTGGCCAACTTCTACTACTTATGCAAATGTGAGAAGTTTCCATGGATCAACTTCATTCTATAGAAAATTCATCAGGAATTTCAGTACCCTTGCTGCACCGCTTATTATGCTAATAAAAGAAAACACCAACTTTTAATAAGGAGAAAGGGTGAAGAGAAGTTTTGCTACGATAAAGGAAAATTTGACCCCCACCCATGTATTTGTTCTACTTGACTTTAAGAAAATATTTGAACTGGAATGTGACGCGTTAACCATTAGAATAGGTGCTGTCTTAATATAGGAAAGCCGAACAATTACCTACCACAACGAGAAAGCTCGAAAGACCTTAGTTAAATTACTTTATATAAGACAAAGAACTCTTAGTGCTAATCTAAGCATTACAAGTATGGGAGTATTATCTATGAGAGAATTTGTCATTTACACTGATCATAAGTCCTTGAGTACCTCCAAAGTTAGACCAAGTTGTCCAAGTGGCAGGCGAAATAGGTTGAATTCCCTGAAGGATTCAATTTTGTGATAAAATATAAGTAGGGAAAGAACAATGTAGTTATAGATGCTCTTTCTAGAAGGCATGCGCTTTTGAATGAACCGTAAACCAAGCTGTTTAGATTTACGAGCATCAAAGGATAGTATTATGAAGATCCACACTTTGGACCCATATTAGCTGGTTGTTTCGATGGAAGGATAATAGATAAGTATCATATAGAGGACAGGTACTTGTTTTGAAGAGGGAAATTGTATGTACCGACCTATTCACTTTGGGAGGTGCTGATTAAGGAACCCTACAGTAGAGGACTATTCAACATTTTGGGGAGAAAAGAATGTGTGAATTGTTGAGTGGTCAATTCTTTTGGTCTAGAATGAGGTGAGATGCACATCAAGTTGTTGAAAGCTATACCGTGTGCAAGAGGGCTAAGTGCTAAGTTGAACAAGAAAAAGCAATGCCTTTGCCTGTTCCAACGAAGCTATGGACTAAGTTGAGCATACACTTTGTTTTCAGACTACCACGAACTATCTAAAGAAAAGATTCTATAATGGTTGTCATAGATAGGTTTAGCCAGATGGCACACTTCGTACCTTGTTCCAAGACTAATGACGCTTCAGCTATTGCTTCTCTTTTCTTGTAGGAGATTATACAGTTACACGATGTGTCAAGAAGTGTAGTCTTTAATAGAGACCCAAAGTTCTTAAGTTATTTCTAGAGGGCCTTGTGGTATCAAATGGGGAACTCAACTACTATTTAGTATTTCCTATCACCCCCAAACTGATGGCCAAATAAAGGTGTTTAACTGCACCTTGAGATCACTGCTCCAAGCTACAATAGGCAAGAACTTGGCTAATTGGGACATCTGCTTGGCTAATTGGGACATCTACTTGTCAATAGTCAAATTCACTTACAATAAAACAACGCATGACACTACTAAGCAGACCCCCTTTAAAGTGGTCTATAGTTTTAACCTCGAGTTAACCCTTAATCACACCCCTATACCCATGCCTCCCTTCAATACACCTACGACAAAGTCACTCAATACATTGACTAAGCCACCAAAAATATGCGAGAGAAGGCTAAAGGTATGATGGCGAAACATTTTCAGCCAAAAGACTTGGTGTGGCTACACCTATGCAAAGAGAGGTTTCTAGGCAAGAGGATGAATAAACCACCCCTAAGGGCTAAAGGACCTTTTAGAATCCTCCAAAAGATCAATGATAATGCCTACAAATTAGAGTTACTTAAGGACTATGGGGTTTTTGACACCTTCAACATTGCCGACCTCGATCCATATCACCCAGATAGAAAGCTAATCAAAGACCATTTGGATTTGATCCCAAATCCAAATCAACCCAAAGGGAATGATAAGAATCAGGATACTAAACCATTAACTCGAAGCTAAGCCCAAGGACTAAAGGGATTGGCAAGGTGAATCATCTTACTCTAGCCAACTCTTACCAAGGCAAAGTATCTCATTGTCGACCAACTCTGCATGTCGAGTCAAATGACTAGCCATCTCTCAGAAATTATGTGCCGAATAGAATAATGCCTTGACAACAGCCACACTTTGTACACCAGATCAGTCCTCTCTGACTCGACCACTTGCACGGCATGATTACTACTAAGAGGTCGAGAGTCCTGCCTTGTAAGAATCCTCAGCTACTCCCGTTTGAACGAACCTATGATTGTGTAGAACTCCTACTCAGCCACCCAACTAGTTAATATTGCCCCATTTACACCCTCCAACAGCACCACTAATGCATTGCTACTACGTGTCTGGGACCACTCCTAGAATGTGATACTATAATCTTTGCTTTTTCCATGAATATTCTTTTGTACCCTTGTATACTTTGTACATTACTTCTTTAGGACTATATCATTTTTTGTCTTTTTCTTTTTAGGCATATTACCCTAAATTCTTGGGTATAAATAGCCCTTATATTTGTAGCCATAATGAGCAGATTGACATTAATACACTTGATAGACCGTGCTATAGCGTCGATGTTGAGGTTGTAGATTGCCAAGTCAAGGGAAATCCCTAGCATATCCAATGCCAACTAGGGTCTCATTCCTAACTTTCATGGTTTAGTCGAGTAAGGCACCAATCTAGACATCTTCTGCTTTTTCTTCGAGCTCGCCCCTCTCAATCGGCCTCTCCTGCGAGACTATTTCCAGGGTGAAGACGCCATTACCTTTATCCACTCAAACATATAGCTCTCATGAGTGCTTCTGATCATACCTACATACTCTTACTCTAGTTGGCATTAAGAATTTAGCCTTCAAATGTAGGATAGATGTGATCATCCTAAATGCATTTAGGTGTGGTGGAGGGATAATCAATCACAATGAACTCTAGAGGTCATTGTGCTACATAGTGACCACACCAAGTTCCATGTCTAGTGTAATGATGCCCTTGGCTCAGATCGTGATACTATGTCTAGTGTAACGATCAGGTTGTAATGATACGGCTTCATCTTTATTGGCAACTTCTTCTTCATCCTCTTGTATGTGTGAAGGAAGAGTATATTAATGGAATTACTAGTGTCCACCATAATTTTCAGGACCTCAATTTTGAGATCCTCACCCTAATCACCAGGACATCTTGATGGGGTATGTCAACCCTTTAAGGTCATTGTCAGAGAAGGAGATAGAAGTGTCTAACTTTTGTCTCTTCTCCCTTACTGCCAACACTTTTGATTGAGCGTTAAACAAGCTGCTAGTACTCAGCTGACTCACAAGGTGTAGGCCCCTATGATCACATTTATAATTCCATTGGGGGCACGATCATTGTGACGGTCATTGTTCTACTCTATGTTAGCATCCTCAATCCATCACTTTTGAGGTGTCCTATCAATGTCATCATCCAAACAATCGTTGTTCCTTCGATGAGCCACATATTCATTGAAGAAGCCGTGCTGAATGGTATATTTGACGGTGTTCTTCAACCAAAAGCACTCTTCAATCGTATGGTCGTAGTCATCGTGGAACTAACAGTATTTGCTAGAGTTTCAACGACTAGGGTTTCCCTGCATTTTTTGCGGCCTTTAGAGCAAGTTTCGATGCTTCACTTCGGAATAGACTTAGGCTGTGAGCCTATTTAGAGGCATATACTGGGTGTAAATGGGAGTGGGGAGAGGGTTGCACTCTGCTCAGCACTTCTTTTTCCTAGAGCTCTCCCCCTTTAGCCTGCTTAGCATCCTTCTACTGAGGTTATCTTTTACAGGAAAATTTTCCCTGTCCTGCTTTCTACCTGACCTTTCTCAGTTGATGTGCTCCTAGCATAAATGTTGTCTTCTTGGTTGATGTACTTCTAGGCTTTATTCTAGAAGTCAGCCAGGGTCCTTGACTTGCTCTTTGCAAGCAATTGGAAGAAATCTCCTAAGAATCCAATGTCAAGTCATGTAGTACGAACAGCGACTTCCTCGTCTAGTTGAGGGATCTCAACCACAGCATTATTAAACCGAGCTACGTAATTGTGCAAGGACTCACCTTCACCCTACCTTACCAAGTACAAGGATGATGTGTCCTTGGATGGGGGCTTACTAGCCCTAAAATGGGGGCTAAACTTCCTGGACAGGTCATCGAAGGAGCTAATCGAGTTATTGGGGAGGTAGCTAAACGACGTCCATACTGCCCTCCTTAGCATGCTTGGGAAGGCCTTATACATTATAGCATCCTCATGACCATGAAGGTTCATGAGGGTACGAAGTAAAGAAGATGGTCGTCGAGATCACCCATACCATCATACTAGTCTAAGGATAGAAGTTTGCCATTAGAGGGCAGCACTTCATCTTAGATACCCTTAGTGAAGGGAATCTTATTGCTGGCGACCAGCTCGATGTCGCCAATAGGCTTGCTTCCTTATTGCTTGAAGAGCTACCTTACCATTGCATGGAGCTCATTTAGGTCAGCATTGCTTGTCAAGTGAGCTCATTGTGCAACCAAATGAGCCTGAACTCCCTTTCGAGTAGGCTTCCTACTCATTGCCATCTAGAGCTTGGTTGCAGGTTACCGTAGACCTTGCTGGCAACTAGCATAACGATGAATCAGGCTGCTGATCCCTTCTATTCTATTACTGCTATTAGATGTTATCCTATCTAGTACGGGCATCTGAATCTTCGAGGTGGTAATTTTGTATGCTATGGTGCTTCGCCTCATCTAGGCAAGCACAAAGCTCCTTGTTCTGCTCAGCCAGGTGCTCCATGTGCTCTAAGCGTTTTTCTAGCACAGCTCTTAGGAAGGGCTAGTTACCTCCAGGTTAGTTGTTCATCAACTATTGATTTCCTTGCTCGCCGCTCTAAGACATGATGTAGAAAGGCTTCATGTGGGTTATGTGTTTGGTGTATTTAAGATTTAGGGGGTAAGGATTTTTTTCCCACAAACGGTGCCAAATTTCGTTTCTTAGTTCTTGTTGGTAGTCAATTAAGGTCTGCAAAAATTAGACTTACAAAACAATACACAATAAGAAGACGTCAGGGGGTTATTTAACATAGCCACTCCGAAGCTTAAGTTAGCAGTGGGCTCTTGTAAGTATAAAATATGCATGGGTAATACACAGGCCTAGAATGCAGAGTATGTAGAGAACCTTACCGTTAGACAGTAGCCTAGTATTTCTAGCGGAGTAAAGCTGGCAGTTGAAGATCAATTAGGGGAGAGATCTTCTCCAGAAAATGTGGAAAGTAGAGATGTCATGCCCGACATGTCCCTAATATTCAAGACGTAGCTGTTTTATCCTTTTCTTGTGGATCATGGCCGTTACAGTAATTCATGGACCTAGATGGTTCAGGCCTAGGCCTGAAGCCTACAAAGGTGAGACTAAGACAGTGAGGCTTGGCGGATATAGTTGGGTCTAAGGGGTCCATGCCTAAAGTACCCTATCAACAGTTTGATTATTAGATGACAAATCAACAAATGGCATAATATTATTTCATTTCCAATGAATTCGGCAGCGATTCGTCTCAATGAAGTCAACCATTTTACCAATTTCCAAAAGATAATTCCATATTTTCAAAAAAAGTTAAAAATGTAAGATAAGCCCAAAATTAATATCATATGAACAATATCTGTACAGATAAGCTAACAATAACTAAAAGGAATACAACACTCTAAAAATTTGCATATTGGGGCATATTTTATTTACCCATAATTATGATTTCGAAAGTCATACATAATATGTTCCAAACTACTAAACAAGCCCTCTATGTATTATAATGAAATTGATCAATTAACATGTAGCACATGAACTTATATTAGCACACTATCTATGTATGGAGAACTTATAATATCTTTAAGCACCTATACATTAGTAAAATGATCATCACCCTTGTACACAAAGCTACAAACACAAGCAAGATCGATAGCTGTCATAAGATTTGTTGTATGAAAGGTTATTAGTCAAAGGCACTCATCATTAACATATTTCCATGCAAATGAAATAACTTTTGAAAGTCCTTCAACTTCTTTCCCCATCATACTGTGCTTATTCATGTAACATTCCTCAATAGAAGGTATGTGTTCTCTATTTCTTTTAAATTGCCAAAAGCAAAAAACAAGGATTTATTTATAGTCAATATTTAATCATTTATACTCAAACAACATTTTGAATTTTAATTTCAAGTACTAAAATTTCTTTAAAAGATGGAAGCAAAAAATAAAAATAACTTCCATAAACTTTAACTTTAATATGGATATATCCTTGGACTTTCTAATGTTACAAATAATTTCCCTAATTGATGAATTGGCAAATAACCTCTAAATGTTGTAAATAATCCTTCTAAACTTACAAAAACATCCCTTGAACTTATCAATGTGTACTTAAGGCCACTTAAAGTTTGATCTTGGCGTGTTTTTCTAACTAAAAAAAAAAAAAGCGCAAATATTGTCCATATTGCCAATTAATCAAATTTTAGAGGGTAACTTATAACTTTTGAAAGTTAATGAGGTAAATTAATACATAACTCAAGGTTTAAGAGGTTTTTTTTTTTGCAAAAGATGAAATATAGGCAACAAATCATAGGTTAATGTTCATTGGCTTCTCAAAAATGACTTTCTAACTTTCTTTATAAGCATTATTTATAGGAAAAGGAAAATTGATGAGGAAAAGAAAAAGATGAAAGAAAATGAAAACATGCAAATATTTTGTTATGGCTTTTGTTGGCCTATCCGAAATCATATAGGTAAGAGGGACTTGATCCATCTCAAATGAAGTCATATAGGTGAAAGAGCTTTGAAGGAAATTGGCTCTTAGGTTATACAATCCAACGATCCGTCTTTCCTCATCGAAGCATACCCCTGATGATGTTGCATCAACATCTCCACTCATACCTTTTAATGCCTCAATGAAGTCACCACTCGTTTACCCTTTGATAAGGAGAGTAAGGGGTAAGTATTAGTAGTGAAATTTTTACCTTGGGCCTTCTAAGAATGAGCTTGGTTCGTGGTCCATCTACCTAGAGGGAGTTATGAAAGGCATATCTAATAATATGGCAATATGTTCATAGCCCAAGATTCACAAGCACCATATCTAAATATAGGAAAGTCTAGATCTTATATGTCATATCAATCCATCTCTTCCACTCTTAAAATATCATTAGAGCCTCTCTAGATAAGGAATAGAATTTAGCCATACTTTCTTTATTACAATCTTGGTTTTTTATTGTTGACCATTCCACTTATTTGAGCATTAAATTGCATGCTTCAAGGAAACCTTTAGCATCTCCCAATAGTTAACATCTACTACTTGTGTAGGCATAGTCCGCTAATATTAAGGCAAATTTAAGGTCAACTTCCTTCGTCAAGAATTCACAATCAATAAGAGGTAAATAAATACCTTACTCAAAATTTACGAGAATTATTTGCAATTTCCTCAAAAAGTTAATATATTTAACAAAAATTTATAAATTTTTATTATTAATAGATTTTTCTAAAGATCTCTAAAGCTTGAAGTTTCACAATGGACCTAAAAATTAAATGGAGGTGATGACATTACATCTTATCAATACTTTGAAGGAAAGATGTTTGGCTTGTATAAATCTCATTTCGCATATATGTAAAACCTTCTAATATATAAACTAATTGTGAACATCCATGAGCAAATATGTAACTAACCTTTAGTATAAATCTATTAGGGTCTGATCAAACTTTTAATCAAGTAATTTACTCTTAGGTGAAGCAATGCTATTGGACAGTCTTAGGATCATGTTTGAAGACTGAAGCATTTGTTATCTTAGGATCATTTATTGCCCACTGTAAAATATCTTTCTTAAGACATCTCCAATTCCAATAAATATGTAAAATTGAATGCAAGGGTATATTCTAAACTTTCTTCCCCATTTATCCTTGTTTGGCTGGCTTCGTATAACCCCAATAGTGCCCGTAGATCATTCGCAAGTAATTCGGTAAAACTCCCTTTCTCATTTTTGAACTTGTTAAGGATGTCTGCAAGATATCATAATAACTAAAAATCATATAAAAAAGGTTTAGTCAAATTAATTTTGAAAACTAATCATGCTTAATCAATATTATGGAGTTTCATCATTTATTATGCTTTGAAATCATAAGATGTGGGCAAAGCATAAGAGAGAACCAATATACGAATGTTGTTTTTATACTCCTCCCTAACCTACGCTAGGAATATTTTCTTATTAATAATACCGAAAACGTGTAGAATACCATTAAATGATGGAACAACCTTTTACATAATGTCAAATTTTCTTAGAAAAGGGGGGGAAAAGGAAATAGGAAAGCAAACATATTTGACAACTTACTTTCACTAAAATTTTTGTTTATTTTTTTGGTAATATATTTTCACATAACATTACATCTAAGTCGAACATATTAATGCCAGGTTCACTTTGCTGGATAAAGGATGAATAGCTATTACATTTCTCCCCCATTCCTTAAAAATAGTCCATTATTGTGTTTACTTGACTAAATAACCATTCCATGGGATGCTAAAATCTGGCCAAATGTTGAATGCTAATTACACGGGTAAGATTCATGAATGGCTAATCCTCCTCTACTACATTTTGTATTCCAGATCTGCTCCTAAGAGCCTTTTCTTTCTTGGCAACAAACAATATACCCCTTTTCTTCTCCAATAGACAATAGATTCTTTTCTTATCCAACCAATGACTAAACCTTCTTCTCTAACCACCAATCAACAACTGATGATGAATGAGGAATGACCAATGAAAGGTATGATGGTTCTTAGTTCTTAGGAACAACAAATGAAATATACCTCTTGGGAACAATGAACAACCAACAACTAACAAACTTCTTCTCTAACCTTCAACCACCAACCAATGACATACTACCAGTGAAAGGTACAATGGTTCTCGAGATTTGAGAACCCAAACTTAAGATTCGATCTTTAAATTAAGTTGATGACGATGTAGAGATCACGAACGAGAAGTAGAAAAGAGGAGGAAGGGAAGCAAGGAGAGCATGGTTTGAAGAATATGAGAGAGAGAGAGAGAGAGAGAGAAACCAAGCATTCAAGAAAATACAAAAGAAGTAAAGTGATAGTAAACTATTAATTTGCATTGTATTTTTTTTTTTTTTGTTCCTTTGAGTACATTTAATCCAACTGAACATTGTTATAGATTATTATGGGTCTATTCAATTCTAAATGAATGGGAATCCCATTACGGGTTTATTACATTCGGTGAAGTAAATGACTTGTAATTATTTATGAGGCCAAAGGCTAATAGGATTGACTTCCCTTTTGATGTTTAGCATTTGAATGTCTTAGTTATTAGGATATGGAGTAGCTAGCCATAGAGTTTTTATTGAGTTGTATTTTATTTTTAATTTTTATTAGGGGAAATTCTACTTTAATCACCTCAGATATAACAATTTGACATTTTAGTAACTTGAGTTTTTATTTTTTTACTATTTGTGCACCTAAGTTATTCCCTATATTGTCATAATTATGTTACCCTCAAAATAAATAAATGTGAGGAAAAAAAAAGAAAAAAGAAAAGTAATGGTAGAAAATATCTCCTAAGTATTCAAACCCAAATACTCAAATCAAACAACCTTCCTTTTTTCCATTAAATCGAAATCCTAATTCCTAAATGTAATTTCCCTAAAATAAGAACTCTAACCCATTCATTGTACACAACTCACGCATCTCAATGCTCTCTCTTTCATCCTCGCTTTTTTTCTCCAACATTGAACATAAGAATATTTCAAGTCATTTATATTTTTCATATTTGTTATGTAGGAGAACTTAAAGAATTTTCTTATTCATGGTTTGCTCAGTATACAAAACCATTTATGTTCTCCATCATCACTGACTCTAAGAGCATCATTGTACTTAGTTTATTGAGTTTGTTGTTGGAATGAGTAACAATGGAGAGTAAATAGCAAAGGAAAAAAAGTGTAATGATGGAGAATAGATGCTTGCACTAAAAAGAGAGAGATGAGATGCAAGTTTTGTATGGGGTCTTTTCCAAAAAATACTATGAAAATAAGCACTCGAAAAATATATTACAAGAATAGGTTAGTAAATTTGATTACATTCATGAAATCTTGTAGTTAAGGCACATGCAAAACACATGGCTTTAGTGCAAGGCTTCCTTCCAACCTCAATACATTCGCATTTACAAGTAGGACATGTAGTAATCATGTAAACTAAATACAAAATAAAAACACATTGTTACCATGCAACCTCCATATAAATATATATACCCTCGAAAAACCCCATTCTACGAGTTTTCCCTCATAATCTCTAATAAAATTCTCTCAAATTTGTGTATATACTCTCTCTCGCACTTCTCCTCTCAATAACATTCAAATATTCACTAATTGGTAAGTTCCACTCACTTAATCCACAACATTGTTACATTTATTTGTTAAAAAATCTTTGTTTCATGTCTATGCATAGAAAATCTTGGGTTTTGCATTATACTTGAGAACCTTTGTACTTTTTCATATTTGTGTTAGTTGTATCATAAAATGTGAATGCAGTAAGAAATTAGGTAAATGATATATAATGTATAACATATAATAATTGTTAATAGTAGTTAGGTCAATGTTTATGAAGTGTGCATAAAGTGTTCGATGAAAGTCCCCTTAATATTTTGCATGTGCAAATGACTTACAACTTCTATAAATTTGTATGTTGAAGTGTATCAAATATTGTTTACACTAACTTATTGATGACCCATGAAATAATTAAGTTGAAAATGGTTGGTTATGTAAAAATCATCGTATATACACATGGAAACATTGTCAATGGTAGTGTAGGACTAGAGTATAAGAGGGAGCCAATCAAGAAGCTGAAGATAAAAAAAAAAAAAAAAGATGCAAATTATAATCATTTTTTCTTTTGTAAAGGATTTATATTAGCATTAGCATTGATAAAACTAGTGGTGAGATTGTATACAAGCATCCTTCTTACTTTTAAGGTAGAGTATAGGATGATCTTATGGGTATCAAAGATGATAACAATGTTGAGAATTATTGCTGAGATGGCAAAAGCTTTTGGTGAAGATCATAAACAACAAATAAATGTCAAGACTCATAGGCAATCAAGTGTACATTTCAAAGACAATACCATTCAGGAAACACCTCAAACATTCCAAAACAATAAGTTCTATATTTTATATTATTAGATATCTAATATATATTTTTATATATCTATATATATATATATTCTATAATATTCTTAATTAGAAAATATTTATTCTTATAAAATGTAAAAGAAAAGAATAATAAAATAATAATTGGTTATATTTTTAAAAAAATAGGACCCATTTTTCTTAAGATTTTTTTCAATAAAATTAAATTGATGAAAACTTAAACCCAACTTTGTTTGAAAAATTAAAACAAACCAACACATTAAAGTTTAAAAAAAAAATTATGGAAGTCTGATATCGAAAAGTTAATATGTAGGTACCTCTGGACAACTATGAGGCAACTTGAAATAGCAAAATTTTTTATCTTCCCTTTTGTAAATGAATTTAAATTCTTATTTTCTTATTTTTTATGTAAATAAAATTAACTTTCTTTATTTATAAATTAAAAATTATTCTTTCAAGTTAAAATGGTATTTTGAAAAATAAAATTAAGTTCGAAAGGTTGAAAGTGATACCCTCAAACTTTAGCAAATTCACTAGAATAACCAAATAGCTAATTATAATTACGATTTAGTTACATTGCAATTAGTATATTAAGATGAATTCAGTTTTTCCACTTTATTAGTGATTGAATCAGTAAAATTTCTCTTTGTGATTGTTTTATTCCATTTTTTTTGTCATAATTAATTTTGATAATTTAGTTTATTTTTATTTATTAATTTTTTAAGTATTTGGATGATAATAAAATTAATATTGGTCTAGTACTTTATTTAATCCTCATGGGAATATTCCTCTACCTATTCTTTATTACTTGATATACTTGTTGGTTTCTACACTTATTTAAAATTTTTACAAATTAAGAAGGTTAAGTGATGTATAAGGGAAAAGTAGTAGAGGACACTAGATAATTAAGGGCTTGGATAACTATTATCATTGAACCCTAGGTAAGGTAGTTGTTCGAGACAACTATTACTTTTCACCCCTGTGTCTCATGTACCAATAATTCTTTGTCACTCAAATATATCCACCAAGAATTTAAATGTTAGGAATGTGGTTCGTAGCCTAGTATTGATAGGATTCAAATATTGGGTAGTTGATGGTTTTTCTAGTTATTTGTTCTCTTGTAGAATTTTTTAAGGACATTTGGTACAGCTTTACATTTTGCTACCATGGGTGAGCTCCTTTGCTTGACTTACTTCGTTCCACCTTTTAGGAATTCTTTCTTAGTAAAACTTGTAACTTCCAAGATGGTTGTAACATCAACTAGGAATTCAAAATTCATCTTTTCTTGAGCATTACTTTAGTTGTACAGTCATTTTTTTTATTTCTTCCATTAGATTAAGATGCTACCTCTTACCATTACTACCTAACATTAGCCATTAATGGGATGGTATAGAAGCGAATAAGGACTGATGCGTTTCCTCTCATATTACTAAGTAACAAACATACAAATAGTTATAAACACAATCTCTAAAATTTTCAATTAAGTATAAGAGACCTTCAAATTTCAAATATTCCCATAACTTTAGAAGACATGCAAATAATCTTAAAACTTATGCTTTTAGTAGAATGTGAAGTCTAGTGAGAAAAGATACTATCTAGTAATATCATATTATTAAAGGTTGATTTAAGGTCTATTTTTATCACATTAAAATTAAATTTCCAAAATCTTTGAAAAGTTATTATGAAAAATAGAAAATGAAGAAGGTTATTCAATAACCTCTATAACAACATATCATTGTACAAAATTCAACAATTACAGATTTCTTTATCTTTTCTTATTCATGAGGAATAAATCACAATTTTTCTACACCTTGCACTACTCAACAAAATGGATGGTAGGAAAGAAAAGTAGAATTTTACAAGGAATGGAACTCTACTTTGATAGTCACCAAGCACTCAATCTTAATTCTAATTATTGTGAAGGGATCCCAATGGACTCTCATTTGAGTTCTAGATGCTAATCTTAATCGAACTCAATATAATCAACAAATTGAAGCTTAGATTTGTAAGTAGGTGATCCTTACATATGGTCGTGCCTCATCATGGGTGCAAGTGGTGGCTAAAGGAGTAATGGACTTTGATAGTAGTAGCGTAATCTTGGTTAGTGGGTTTTAGTAATGGCCAAATAATTTGGTAATCCCTGATGGGTAGAAGTTTTGATGGCATTTCCTTGAGAGTAAGTTTTCTTCTTTATTCCAATGTTAGTGGTGCTAATTATACATTTTTTTTAACTGAGGTTTGTTATAATATTCAATCTTATCTTATTAACTTATCGATCTGATTATGACCATATTGATAATTATGATTGTATGATGACCTATGTTATGAATTTGTATAATGTTTTATACATGTCATTTCTTAGATCTTCAGATGAATTTTTTTAGGGAAGAAAATATTTGATAAAAAAAAAAGATTGAAAATTTAAGCTTATGCATTACCCTAAAACTCATCACTTAGGTGCAAGATGTAGAGATAATTTTAGATGTGTATCAAGAAGTTTGAGAGCTTGAGAAAAATGTTGAAGTAGTATTTCAACAATTGGAGAGGACTTTTTGAAATATATTTGAGTGGTTGTTTCAAATGGAACATTGAATATCACATGTTCAATATATAAGTAAGGATGTAAATGAGACAAGTCTGCTCGTAAATTACTCGACTTCACTCAACATTTACTTGAATTCGACTTGGCCATAGTTGAGTCAAGCTTGATCTCGAGCTACTTGAGTAGCTTTTCAAATTAAGCTTTGTGATACTTAACTCCATATACTCGTAAGTCTAATAAAACTTAAGTTAAGTTTAAAAATTAATCAAAATTGAGTCAAGTTTAAATAGTATTATTATTTTAATTTAATTTATAATGTTTTTTTTATAATTATTGAGCCTAAAAAAGCCCAATCGAGTCAAGCTTAAGTTTATCAAGTTTCATTTCAAGTCAAGCTCCATCTTTATAAATTAAAGCTTAATCGAGTTCGAGTTTCAAATTTTTCCATTCGAGTTGAGTTTGAGTTTAATATTGTATCGTCCTGACTCAACTCGTTTACAACCCTATATATAAGTGATTTTTCAAAAGATCTTTTTATGGAAGATTTTTTTCTCCCCTTATTATAGCTAGTGCTTAATTAATGAAATAATTCTCTAAACTTGATTTTTGAAAGTAAAAGTGTGAAAATTTATATTTTTATGTAAGGATCATTTTGATAAAGAAACATAATGGCAAGATGAGTTTTTACATGAAACTTCTATAAATACATACCATAAATAAATGGATTCTAAACAAATTTCATTTACAGTCCTACTTGCTTCAAAGTCGAATGATAGAATTCTCTACCAGGTCTTAGGTTTTGAATAAGTTGTGTATCTCTTTTTCTTTTTTTTTTCCTATTCTTTTTTTGAGATACAAGAAGGGAATTATTATACGATCTTTAGACATTAATTTTTGAACAAATAATTATTTATTTTACAAGTCCCATAAAAAGGCTTAATCAAGTACATAAAAGAGTACTCTAATAACAATTAGTTTAATGTAGTTAAACTTATAAAGCAACTAGCTCAACAAGTAAAGAAGTAAAAACACCCTTTAGCTTTTTATTTTTTTGGAAAAGTATGACTGTCTTCACCTTTATATAAGACGTCTATTACTCTCAAAGGTCAGAAGATGTTGGGGGAAGGAGGAGGACATTGAGTAGGATCTATCAATAGTAAATTATGAGGATAGGCATAGGCAATGCATTTGGACTAAGGTATTCCTCGTTTATATCTTTCCATGCATCAGTGATTTGCTTGTGTAACTCTTTTTCAGGTATGTCTTCTGTCACGTTATATTGTTTCATGTAACATTCTATAGCTATTAATACATCATGTATTTCTTACTCAGACTGAAATGGAAAGAAATCCTAGTTAACACTCTATATGCACATACTTATGCATGCCTCTATAGCTTGGGTAGGGGTGCATGGAGCTGTAAGGTAAAGGAGGAGCATTCTGGATCAAAAACCAATAAAGGATAAATGATTTTAGTAATTCCTAGCAAAGATAAATGTTATTAATAGTGGCAAAAAAAAAAGATGTTATTAATGGCTATTTGGTATTTCTAATGTAGCATATGCTACATTGGTGTCCAGTTTCACATTAACTTATCATTGACATCTGTGATGGGGATTCACCAAACTTTCCTTCCTCATTTATGAACTTGTTAAACATGTCTGCAACATACAAAGAAGAGGAAAATATCTCCTTATTCATGCTCTCTTAATTGATCAATAGACTTTTGTAAATATACAAATTAAGGAAGTTTTTCATTTCCATATTTTCTTCTTCTCATAACATGTGCAGTAGCACCTACAAATATTAGAAAACATGAAAAGTAATTTTCTGATGGTTTGAACAATTGTGTTTGGTATACAAAATTAATACTTAACATTCAATAAGATGTATATTTGAATCATCAACTTTTGAAAACATAATGAACAAGTCTACCAATTAATTTTATTAGAAGTTCCATTAAAAGTTGACACGTATCAACTTTTAAATTCTATAATAATTACTTTTCTCCATGTAATTTTTTGTTATGATTGTTAGATAATTCAATAAAATATATTTGTATTAAGGTTAATTAAATAAATAATTGTGGGCCAATCAATACTCATTTCATGTCTACTTTTAGTATAATATTTAAGGAAAATTCTACTATCCCATCCATTATTTTGAGAGGATCAGTCCCATCCATAATCTCACCATTTATTTCTATATTTTAAATCTGAACTATTAAATTTACATATTTAATGGTTCAAATTTAAAAGTGATTAAATCAAGGGTGAAAATAATGGTAATACCAGTCCCATAAAAAATTAAAAAAAAAAAAGGACAGGACCGTAGAAAAATCCAATATTTAATAAAGTTAACAAAAGAATTGTTCCTTTCAATTTCAAAATTCAAGAACTTAAATAAAGAAAAGGGAAAACTACCATTTAATTGCCAACATTCATATGCTTTTCTATTTGAATATTTAATTTTTTTATTCTAATTAAATAATCAACATTTTGGAACTCTTATAAGAATGAATTTTTGTCAAGTCCATTAAAAGTTCCATAAATCCCTATAAAGTTGAATTTATTTATCCTTTATTTTGTTTATATTTACAAAAACATTAACCGAATTAACCATTTCCAATGTATAAAAAATATTTTTTTCAAATATTCTCTCTTAAAAGTACATAAATTTTCATTTCGCATACCCCTGATGATGACAATAGTACAGGGATAAGTTGATGACAATGTAGAGATCATGAAGGAGAAGAAGAAAAGAGGATGAAGAGAAGTAAGAAGAGCAAGGTATGATGGTTTGAAGAATATGAGAGAGAGAAGGAGAGAAATGATGCATTTAAGAAGGTACCAAAGAAGTAAAGTGAGGGTAAACTAGTAATTTGCGTCATATTCTTTTTCTTTATTCCTTTAATACATTTTATCCAACTAAGCATCGTAATAGGTTATTACAAGTCTATTCAATTCCTAATGAATGGGAATTATATTACAGATTTATTACATTCAACGAAGTAAACGAGTTGTAATTATTTATAAGGCCAAAGGATAAGAGGATTGAATTCCCTTTTGATGTTTAGGATTTGAATGGCTTAGCCGCTAGGATATGGGGTAGCTATCCATAGTTTTTCTATTGAGTTGTCTTTTGTCTTTAATTTTTTATTAGGGGAAAGTCTACTTTAATCGCCTAATTTATCACAATTTTGCATTTTGGTAACTTAAGTTTTTATTTTTTACTATTTGTGCACCTAAGTTTTTTTCCATAATATCATAATTATGTTACCCTCAAAATAAATGGAAGGAAAAAAAAAAGAAAAAAAGTAAGGGTAAAAAATTTCCCTAAATACTCAAATCAAATAACCTTTTTTTTTCATCAAATCAAAACCCTAATTACAAAATGTAATCTCTCTAAAATAAGAACTCCAATCCATTCATTGTAGAAAACTCGTGCATCTAAATTCTCTCTCTTTCATACTTACTTTTTCTCTCCAATGTTACTTACTCCAATACCGAGTATATGAATATTTTAGAGTTTTGTACCTCAATAGAGCCCTTTTCAAAAAATATTACAAAAAGAGGCCCTAAAGGAAACTAATTACGAAAGTAGGGTAAGGAAGGTATGTGCTTCCCCATTGCCAAATCTTTTATATTGAAGGCATGCACGATTTATGCATACCTTCCCTATTGTTGAATTTTTTATATTAAAGGCATGCACAATTCAATAAATGAAAGTTCCGGTAAAGAAAGACGCATAAATGCACTATGCCTTCAGTTTAAACTAAAGGTGCATGCATATATTGCACCTTCATTTTAAAAGGAAGGCACCTTCATGTATTACACCTTCAATTTAAACAAAAGGTGCAAAATAACTGAAGGTGCAAACAAGCTTTACGCACCTTTGCCACCCCTATATATATCCCAATTTCTGTAACCAGCCATCATTCTATCCTCCTTCACTTTTTGAAATCTCTCTCACTCTCTAATTTTCACTCTCTAGCCAATAGTGCATCCTTAAACTTATATTCATAAACCAATTTTCTCTACCGATAGGTAACTAAAACTTGTCCCCTTCTTTTTCCATAATTATTTTTGTAATATGCAAATTATATTGTTAAAATCTAAGATCACACATTATAACTAATCTACGATTAATGCAGTTTTCAAGCTTGTTTAAGCTTAGTTGAATATAAATAGGACCTCCCATCCCCAGTCCAATACCAAGTACTCATTAATCACCTCTCAAATTTGTCTAAACACACATACTCGACACTTTCTCTCTTTAAGAATACGACTGAAGTCCTCTCTTCCTCTCTCTCGAAATTTTTCCATTTTTTGGTTGCCACGAGAAAGTCGTTCAAGCTTAGGGACTCAAAATCACCCTTCGTCATAGCCTTAAATGCCTCCCCAAACACCACATCCATCATCACCCACCTAAACCCTAAGCGCCACCTCAATCTACATTCGAATACCCCTTTCTAACCTTAACCGACCACAATACTCTCTTCGCCACACCCAAAACACCCCAGCCCAATCATTAGTTTTTCCCCAACTAGTTAAGACACGACCACCCAACCACCATCACCAACTGCTCCGTGCCTAACCATCTCAAACAACCACCAAATGTTGTTACACCCCTCTTAAACCCCTTATCTTTAATCCAAACCACATGAAAATGCCTTTACCCATTCAACATTTATGCTAGAATCACCTCTTGAAACATTACGTAACCATTGCCATCCTCTCAAGTGCACGACCCACATTTAAGCGACCCGACCTAAAGCTTTGACCTGTGAGTACAATGTCCAAGCTTAACCCTTTTCTTTTTTTTTTTTAATTTCCTTTAGCTTATATTTTACTTTTTTTTTATTATTGTATCCTTTGGTAATTAAAAAAAAAAGAGAGGGAAAGAAGAAAAGGAAAAAAAGAAAAAAATATTTATTTATTTTATTTCTTAAGTACTTTTCGATCAAAAATTTAAAGAGAGAGAGAGAGAGAGATATAAAATAATAATAAAATATAAAAATAAAATATTAGTGTTTTATCACTTAGAAAAATATTTTTTAGAAAAAAAAAGTCCAATTAATAAGACCCTTTCCAAAAGTAATATTTCCTTAGAATTTTTCAAATCAATAAATACTTAATCAATTAGGACTTATTATAATTTTCCTTAAATAAACTCAAATTGAAATGTAAACTCAACGGATTTTTCAAAATTAAAATAAATCCAACACATTAAAGTTTTATTAAATGAACTACGAAAAGTTTAATCCCTAATAGAGGGTACATAGACATTTATGTGGTAACTTAAAATAGGGAAATCATTTTATTTTCCCTTTTGCAGATTTTTTAATTATTTATTTTTTGTGTAGATTGGATTAGTTTTTATGAATTTATAATTGCTAGAAAGGTATATTGAAAAGTAAATAGAAATTTGGAAAGTTAAAAATAGTACCCATTAGAGTTTAATAGGTTAGCCTCTAAACTCAAATATTTGGTTTCAAAAATCGTTTTAAAAATTTGTTTTATCAAAAAACGAATAATTAAGTTATAACTAATCTACCCAATTAGTTATAACTTAACTTTTTTTTCCTAACTCCAGTCAAGTGATGACTCTAAACAATTTTAAAAAAAAAAATGTCTTAACTTTTAGTCGAAGGTTAGTATTAAACACGTACTAATCATGTTAAGGAAAATAATAAAACTAAAAAAAAAAAATCAGACTCGATAACTTGGCAACTCCACTAGGGACGTCAAGAGAGCTAGCCACTTAAAAAATTTCTAAAATTAAATTTATCTTTCAAAATACTCATGTTATTTATTTATTTGATTCATTTCATGTAAATATATGTTGTTTGCTATATTCACATATCACAAGCATCATACTTGGGATTTTAGGAGGAATGATTACATCAAGGATACAAGGTAAATATAATTAGACCCAAGCCATCTTAGGACCCTAAGAGGGGAGCTATTGTATAAACTTCAGATGTTATGAGGTAACCACCTTTCGAGGTCGATCAAATTATCTCACTTAAGCTTTAATGTCATCAATGAACCACTTTCTTAAAAGCATATGAGATTACAGAACTTAAAGACCTTTAAAACCTACCTTGATTGTATTCATGACCCTTTTTCCCCAAAATTGGTGAATTGATGCGATGTGGCAAGACCAAAAAAGATTAACTATGAAGTTTTCTAATCTTTTCCCTGTAAATTTTTCTTTTCTTTAGAATATTGATGTAATTCTCCATGTAAATAGGATAGTTTTGATGTAATTTTCTTTCCATCTTTTCTTGTAGAAAATGGTTATGTCTTCTCTCACACCAGCTTTTTTCAAAAAAGTCCATATTTACTATCCTCTAGAGCCCAAGGGAATACTAAAAAGATGGTTTCGATTTTTCAACTCAAACCAATAGAAAGTCATTGAAGACAAGATTAAGCCCATCATCTCAGTGCTCGAAGTTCAAACTAATATCACTATAGTACAGGCTTTAGTTCACTTCTAGGACCCTTAAAGTCAATCTTTTTGTTTAGGCCATGTCAACTAAGCCCAACTGTTGAAGAATACTCTTATCTATGAGGAATCACCTTTGTTGAGAGTAGAGGGTATGTTCTAGATATCACGGCTAGCCTTGTAAAGATTTTCAGTAGACTCTTAGGCCTTCATGAATTTGAAGTGTGTAAAATATGGGCAAATCCCCATAGGAGAATCATTAGGATGGACAATCTCTTGACTTGGTTCGTGACCCCATCCAGCTATAACCAGAAACTCTTTTGTAGTAGCTTCAAAGATTAGCAGCAACTTCAAATCAATGCTTATAACAAGGCAACATTTGGGATTGTTTTATTTCCTAATAGGGCATTTCATATACATCACAAGATTGCAGAGCTAGTGACCTAATTTTTTGTGAAAGTCTTACATCCCTACGTTACTAACTGCATAAGTCAAACAGCTCGGTTATCTCCAAGAAGAGAAAAATGGAGAATTAAAGACCAATATGGCCTTACTCATGGTTTGGTTTATCAGCCATGCTTGGAGCTATAAACATGACTTCCTTCATAAGAAAGGCATTCAAAAGATAAATCCCATTGATGTGTTTACTGTTGTCATTGAACTCCCTAAAGATGTTGCTATTTATCATTGGGTCAAAGCTTTTTAGAATTTCACCACTGAAGATATCTCCTAGGTTACCAAATGGATCAAGGTAACTACACTAAAGGAAAGAAAGAAAATGGAATAGGAGCCAAGATACCATAAGAAAAAGAGGAACTAGACTTTAAGGATTATTTGTAATAATTCTTTGAATAATGTATTGAAACTTCAAGGATGTAATAAAAATCATTTTCTTGCCACACTATAGTCAATTTTTCAACTCCCCTCTCTGCATCCGCATGTCCTTGTATTGCAAATATTCATTGTTAACTTATATAACTCCATGAAGTGAGATAAAAGAAAAAGGGGGTAAGGGGTGGGGTTTGGCGATGGGAAATTTTCTAAGAAGGCTCATATCCTTAGGCTTCTAATTGTAAATATCTAATTTTTCCCTTTTCTTAGTGCCTTCCATTCTAACTCTTTCCAATCTTTTGTCAATTACATTTATTATAGGTCACCTTTTAAATACCTACAAGTTATCAGTGATTGATTATAAGTATTTAGGCACCTGTTCCATTAGAAATGTTTTTCTACTCCTTGTAAACTATGTAGATAAGTGTTATCCTTTAAATAAGTCCTTTTCTCTCTCAAAAGAAGAGTGGTTTGTCCAAAAAAAAAAATCGAGGAGTTGCTAAGAGGTGAGGATTCTTATTAGTAATGGCCAGCAATGGAAATAATAGCAAACTTAATGACACTAACCCTACAGAAGTTAGGTTTCGTTCATTAGAGCAAACTGTAGGGAAAATAACTAAATAAATAAATATTATAGTTGACAACATCGTTCTACTTAGAGCCATAATTTCATTAAATAAAGAACGCTCCAAAGCTTGATATGGGAAGTTTGTTGAAGCACCTCTTCTTAAAATAGAAGAGAAGATAAATCCAACTTACCAACCTAAGACTTATTCTTTCTAGGTTGACCTAAAGCCAAGTCAAGAAAGTATTAAAGAGCTAGAAAGGAAGCTAACTCAATAGATAACTAAAAAGATGAGAACACTTGAGAATCATAATGAATTTGAGCAGGCTAGGATCACTGACTTTTCTATATATGATGTTAAGGCCTACCTAGAAAGATTCATAGTACTAGAGTTTGAGAAAGTATGATGGGACCGGATGCCCAAAGCTACATACCAGATTATACGTCTACAAGATGGGTTGATATGTTCAAAATAATCAACTTATAGTACAAACTTTCCAAGATAGTTTGATAGGACCTACATTAACCTAGTATGCTCAGCTTGATCTCAACTAGATCAATACTTAAGAGAAATTAGCTCGGGTATTCTATGAGCAATATAAGTTCAATATTAAATAGCTCCTTCAATTTGGGACTTATGGACATTGAGTAAAAAGAAAAATGATTCCTTTAGGGAATATGCCCAAAGATGGAGGGACATGGCAGCTAAAATCATTTCTCTTCTCCCTTAAAAAGAATCAATATCTACCTTTGTAGACTCATTAAGGGAACCATATTATGGGCACTTACTAGGTAATACAATGGCTGATTTTGTAGATTTTGTGCTTGTTGGAAGCTGAATTGAAGAAGCCATAAGAATAGGGAGGTTGATAGGAAAAAGACCAGCCCTACCAAATTATGGGGCATATATAAATACTACAATATCAAAACCTACACCGAGCAAAAAAGGTGAAAAAATACCCAAAAGAAAGCTAACTCAGATCTCTGTCTCATTATCTCAAGTCTTTATCCAATTAAGAAAAAAAGGCTTATTACAACAGAAAGCCCTAATGCTAGGATACAAGCTAAGGAAATATGACCCAAATGCATAATGTGAATACCATATGGGTCAAAAGAGGCATTCTACTAACAACTGCTAGGAATTGAAAAATAAAGTTCAAGACCTAATAGATGCAAGGGTGATTCAATTCAAGGATAAGGGCAAATTTTGCAATAACCTTTACAAAGTTTGTAAAAGTCAAAGTGATTCGAATAAAGTGTTTTGTTTGCTTTTCACTTATTTGTTGAGATCATTCACAAACAGTAAGTGCAATTGAAATGACAATTGATATAATTCATTAGTTAAAAGGTTTAGAATGAAGAGAAGCAAGTCAAATTCTAAACACCAACCATAAGATAATTTGAGAGTTGAGTGACATCATTGGGAGGTTATTGAACTGATTCCTCAACGGAGGTTCATCTTGAATTTGGTATGTGAATCAAAATGAAGTTAAGCATTCATTTTCAAAATCCTAAACATAAAATCCCTCGTCAACCTTATTGATCCTTTTGAATGAAGTATTTTCAAAATTAAACCTTATCAAGAACCACTCTACAATAAGGAAAATTGGGGGGGTGTGGTGAGGAAAAAGAAAAGGGGCATTAGGAAAAATAAGGAAATGAAAAGTATGCCTAAGAAAGAAATGTACAAAAAAAAAAAAAAAAGGTCATGAATCTAAAGCCCTAAAAGTTGAAAATGATTAAGGGCATGTACCACATAAGGCCTTTTCTGAAGTAAGCCATATCCCTTAAGATAAAAATCCTTAAATATAAAAGAGTAAGGGTAAAAACCAAGACTCTCAAAATCCACTCATTTGGTAAACTAAAGCCTGCCTACAATTCCATCCCTTTTAGAGGCCCTTTGGATTAAAGGAAATAACTTATCATTGGTAAGAGTTATATTTGAAACTGAGGCAAGCTCAATTTTTATTTTACCTATAAGGTTCTTGGCTTGTAAACTCGAGTTGAAAAGCGATTCTTTCATAAAAAGCCATTTCATTTTGAAACTGAAGATCAAAAGTCCTATCACATTACAATTCGAAAAAGACCAAAAAGATTGATTAAAAAGAATATCACTTACAAGATAAACCATAATATTTGGAATCAAAGTAAAAAAAAAATAAAAAAATAAATAAAAAAAAAGAAGAAGAAGAAGAAGAAGGAATTTAAGCAAAGAGTTCAAGGAAGTCCTTTTAAACTAAACCTATCTTTAATGAGATATCTTCTAAATAAGAAGAAATTTGAAGAAGTCATGCCTAATAACATGGAAAGTCATTTTCCCCTAAAGAATGCAAAGATCTTTAAGAAAGAAAGGGTTCTCTTAGATAAAGATAACCCAAAAGATCAAGTCATTATGTTGCTAAAAAGCCTATACACTACTTAGAGCTTGTGAAGAATCCAAACCTATTAGCAAGTCAAAAAATTGAAATAAATTCCATTCTCTCTCATTTTAGTCCTTTCTTTCCGTATCACCTTAATGGTCAAAGTTTTCAACAATTCAAAAGTCGTCTTCTCTAAAGTTAACCCTACTGTTTTCAAAGTTTACTTCCTATTGTCTAAGTTCAAGGATCTACTCCCACATAAGAAATTGTTCCTAAGTTAGCCTTAAAGGCTAGAATTATCCTCTTTAACATGATCATCCTCATGGCTAATATCATCCACTTCTCTTTCTATCAAGGGACTTTATCCTTAATGTCTGCCCTATCTTATAAAATTGCCAATCAACAAATCTATCTTTTTTTCAAGGTCTCCAAAGAATGTTTACATAAGCTCTTTTGCTTTGATCACCGTAGATTCTTTACTCATTAGAACACTATCAATGTAGCAAAAATGTTAATGATTGCTTACTCTAAGAGTGCTATCCTAACTTAAAACCTTTTTAATCGTGTGCTCTTAAAGTGCTATCTTAACCTAAAACCCTCAAATCGCATGCTCTCTGAGCACTATCCAAACTTAAAACCCTCAAATTGCATGATCTTAGAGGGCTATCCTAATTTAAAACCCTTGGATCACGTGCTCTTAAAGCACTATCCTAACTTAAAACCCTCAAATCGCATGCTTTTGAAGCACTATCTTGACCTAAAACCCTTGGATCACATACATTTGAAGCACTATCCTAACCTAAGTTGAAACTCTCGATCGCATGCTCTCTTGGAGTGCTATCATGGCCTAAAACCTTCAGATTGTATGCTCTCGAAGCGCTATCTTGACTTAAAACCCTCAAAACGCATCCTCGTAAAGTGTTGTCCTAATTTAGGACCTCCAAATCACATCCTTTTGGAGTGCTATCCTGACTTGAAACCTTAAGAACATACGCTCTAAGAGCACTATCCTACTTTAGGACCTTGGAATTGCATGCTCTTTGACCGCTATCCCAACTTGAAACCTTCAGATCGCATACTCTCAGAGCACTATCCTAATTCTTCTCCTCTCTTTAAATTCTCATTGCACTTAAAGTGTCTCCACTTAGTATAAGCCTACTCTTAGACCACATTAGGTCTTCTTATCTTAATTAAACCTTCAAAGTTTAAGGTATAAACCCACTTTTTTAGTTATAGTCATTTTTTCCTAAAGAGTGGTAGTCATACTCCCTTTTTAAAGATAACCAACTCATACAGCACTATCTCTTTGCAAATCCTTAGTGGATTGGACTTAGGATAGTTAGCTAATTATAACACTTCTAAAATTCATCCCTAGGGCAAAAATGGCATCTCTTTTGTTTTTATGGCAAAGTTTTACTCAAACTTCACCACAAAAAAAAGAAGCTATAAACAACCCATTTTCGCTCCCTTGTGATTTTAAATTTTTTTATAATAAGGTAAAGAGTCCTAATCAAGAAAAAGTTTTAAAAAATAGAAAACTTAGAAATGTACAAAAAATTTAAAATTTGAAAAAGAGAAAAAAAAAATAAAAAATAGAAAGGTAGATTTAATTTTTTTTTTTCAGATAAGTAGATTTAGAGTCGTTTTCTAATTGGGTTAAGTCTTAAATAAAACAAGAATTTTGGACATAATCTTAGATTTAAGTCTAGCCTAGGTCAACCGAGTCCATATATGTAATTTGATTGCATATATGAACAAAGCATAAGCCAACGACCTGATAGTAATACATTTAGACTTACACTTAAAATGACGTAGAGATCATGGGTTCAAATCTCACTACAGGCATAAAGTGCCTTTTATTTTTTCCTACCTGTAAATATACATTTGATTAGGGCCACGTGTTGGCCTAATATGTGACAACCCTTGATTAGGTGATACGAGTAATGTGTCGCCTATAAACCCTGCGAATTTAGCTATTTTAGCGTAAAATTAAACTCTAGTACTGCAGATAACTTTCTTAAGTAAAGAGAGCCAATAAATTTAAAATTGATTAAAATTTTAAACTCAAATATAAAAGGAATGAGAAAAACCTTCAAAATTTTAACCAAAACCTTAATCACGTATAAAAACCTTAAACCCTATATACACGTAAATACTATAGATTGAACTCGAACTTAATAAGAACCCAAAATCATAAACATAGATTTATAAAACATATAAATTTACTCTAAAAGTACTAAAACCCTAATCGAATAAGATTTTCAAAAAACTCGCGTAAGTGCGTAAAATCATTAACGAACAAGTTGAGATGACTTCCAAATCTTATAAACGTAACGAGTAACGATTTAATTAACAAAATTTATAAAATTACAAATGTCAAACTATAATTATTGAAAATTCCATCATTTTACATTTTGAAAAGTCAACTAGGATTATTATATACTTTTTTCATTCTTCATTTTCTTTCTTTCCCTCTTTCTTTGACTTTCTATGTTTGACTTTTTCTTAGTTTATGGTGTAAATTTGGACCACCATGTTGCTTCTTCTTTTGCTTTCTTCTTCTCTTCTTTTCCTTCCTTCTTTGACTTTTTACTAGTTTGTTTTCTTTTCCCTTAACCAAATTAGATTTGGGTTTGGCTGCAACTTAGGGATTTTTTTCCCACTTGTCCTCATAAAGTGGATGAAACAAATGCATTAGATAAGCTAATAGTTCCATCAATAATTGTTCATCTTGTCTTCTTTTTCTTTTCCTTTTTAATTCCATTATTTTTTTTCTTTTCTCTTTTAGCTGGTTGCACATGCATATTACTTAACCTGTTCATTTCTTTTAACAAACCATACTCAAATTTACATAAACACATACATTCCCCTTTTCACCACCAAAAGCTTCTTGCCTTTATTTTCTTACTTTCATCCTTTTAAAATTTCTTTCTTCTTTTCTTCTACTTACTCTCAACAGATTGAAGAAGAGGAAAAGGTCTTGAATCAACAACTTTTCAAGATAGAGAAGAATTAGTTAAGTGGTGTTTTAATGTATTTACTTCTATTGCTAAACATACATTTTTGTTATGTATGTATAGTTTGTTAAATTAAATGTATTTTTTGGTATATGTAATATAGTTCAATTTGTAATTTCTTTTTCTTGTAATAAAGATACTTGTACATGTATTGAAATTTTATGTAAAGTTAATATTTCTTAGATATATGTGTTCATATACGTATATAAATACTTAAGTATATACTTATATGTACATATATGTTAAATTTATTAGGTAAGCATATAGTATAAAGAGATATGTACATATATATATGTGTATATAGTATCCATATTTATTTTTTTCCATTATTTATATATGTGTATGCGTCTGGTTATATATGTATGTATAGTATATAAATATATATATGTATAGTATATGCATATACGTATAGTATATATGGCATATTTAGGTTTATATGGTAAAGGTACATATGTATATAAGTATAAACAAAATAAGAAAACGCAAGTATAAGTGTATATGTATAAGTATAAAAAACGTATACTAGTAGTATATTATGGTATAAGTTCATGTATATACTTAAATAGTATATATAGAATATATTAAAATAGTAAATAAAGTAAGGTAATACATATATATATATATATAATTAGGCCATCAGATTTAAGAAAAGAAAGTAGATTAATTTATAAATTTTAATAAAATAAAATAATAGATATATATATGTATAAATACTAAGTAAATTTACAAAAGAGGAAAATTTGAAAAAATATGAAAATTCATAAAAATGACACATGGAGCATTTATAAGCTATTACGTCAGCATCCCATATTTTAAATTAAAATTCTTAATTATTAATAATAATAAAATAATTAATTATTAGAAAACTATTAAAATAACAAAAGTCAATTAAATAAGTATTCAACCTTAAAAATAGTATAATATGTAAATTGCTATAAAATAGAGTTAAAAATAATAAAATTACAAAAATATAAAATTTAGATATTTAATAAATCATAAATCCACAAAGAAAAGCTTAAAATAATAATTTATAACTATTTAAAATAATAAAATTCGTAATATTTTTAGACTATAACAAAAAATGTAGATTATAATGTCTAAAACAGACCTCATTATGTGAAAATATGTCCAAAAACGAAAAAATCGGAGTTAAAACGAAAAAATCATACACAATTGACAAAAAAGCTCAAATTAGAGATTTCACTTAAATCAATAACTAGTTTAGGTAGTTATTACTAAGTATGCGAATAGCTTAGTTCTTCCACTTAGATACTCATTATCTTTTATATTATAAGACCCACAATTAGGTATTCGAGATTTGGTTCACAAAATTTAAGGCAGTCAAGCAAAATATCCGATCTAGCCAAAATTTTACGATGAAGTTAAGATTATTAGTAAAAATAATTCAGTAAGTTTGAATTTAGGAAAATAAGTAATAAAATGATTAATTAATATAATATTAAATTTTATGAAAATTGTCTGTTATTTATAGAAAACGCACAAAACAAATTTCAATAACTAACGAATAGATAGAAATAAATTATATGTACGCTAAAAAATATAAAATAACTTAAATAATATTTAGGAATATTTATTTATACCATATATGTATTTACATGTAAGTAGAAATACGCATAATTACTTGAAATACGTGAAAAATGCTAAAATAAGGTTAATTAATTAAATAAAATGCATGAATAATTAAATAAAAATCAAGAAAAATATGGAAAAATGAAGAAAAGTCTAGAAAGGGGGTTGTGTCAATTTGGAATTCAAGAAATAAAAGAAACCAATTAAATGGAAACAAAGAGAAAGTGAAAAAAAAAAATACATAAGATAAGCCTAATGTCACTTCAAATTAATGAGAGAAAAAAATATCTATGCAACACTATAATTACCTAAAAATTTTTAGAGGCTCATTTGTTTGTTTGAAGAGCAAAAAAATTAGAGAGAACCAAAATAATTAAGGTTAGGGTTTATATACAAAAAATTACAAAAATCTATGCAATTAGGACTACAGAAAGAAACTAACACCTAACGATAACCTGGGGGTGAACGGCCACCACTACCATATGGTGGTAACAGCGTCTAAACTGTCCAATACACCTAGGGCTACAATTGGTGGCTAGAGCTACCAATTCCGTTGAGTTCGATTTTTCTCTTGATTTTACATATTTTGTTAAAAATAATAACTATGCTTAGATATTTTTGAAATTTAGTATTTTGGGTTTCTTAAGTATGTATATTTAGAAAAAAAAAATTATTTTGATGATTTTGTGACTAGAAATATACTTTCCTTAAGAAATCGTACAAACTTAAGCTTTGTTTGAATTAGAAATAAATGACTTTAAAAGTGTAATTTTAGACTCAAAATTTTTTGTATGGACTACTTAGGGATTATAAAACAATTCTATGAAGCCCTTTTGCAAAAATTAATTTTCGAAATTTTTAGATCTTAAAATAATGTATAAAATGGGTAATTTAGGGCTAATTAGGTAATTAAATAGATAATTACTGATTTAATGCATAATTATATTTTTTAAAATGTTGAAATCTAATGAAGTATGATATTTGTAATATTTAGGATGTTAGATATAATTATTAGGGTATTATATAGTATATATGTAATCGATAAAAATGATATATTTTAAGTTAATATTGTAAATTAGGGTAAATAGGAGTAAAATTTGATTTGGGATAAATTTAGATATTTTGAGATATTAATTGACATTGGGAGATAATATTTGAAGTGATAAAACTATTAGATATGTATATTATATACATATTAGGTGATAATGTATTATATGTAAATATAAGAAATAAATAAGTAGGAAAATATTAGGTTAAAATTGATATTTTAATAATAATAAAAATATGTAATGAATCTAGTAGAAAACTTACATTTAGGTGTTTATATAAAAAATATAAAATTTTCTCACATCGAAAATAAATTTAGTACACTAATAAGGATTTAAGTGTACAAGGTAGAATAAGATACTGATTTAGAACTAAAAGTGATAATTAAGATAATTGAGCCTAATTTGATGAATTTCACATTTGTGTTTGGATCGCATTTTTAGGATTTATGTATAATATTCGTAATTAGAACTGATTTAAAACCTAAATTGAATTAATAACATAGGATGAATTAATAACAACTAATATGTTTATGGGAAGAATTGAGTTAAATCATAACCTAATATATATATATATATCATCAAAATATAAATATTAAAAAGTATATTAATATTATAAGACATATGGAGACGAGTCGACCTACGATTGGTTGCATAAGCAACCGAGGATACCAAATTGGGATTAATACGTTACTATATTTCGGAATACTAATTTATAGCACTTAGAGGCTTGAAATTATATTGGATTGTTCTTATTAGATAGTTGGTTATGCACATGTGCTTATTTAGAGCTACTTATATGATTATTGATTTGCTACTTTGGCTTATCTGTATGATTTGTTTAAAGTGATTGAATACTTTAAACCGTATTTAACTAAATATTTGACTCATAAATTTAAATTAAACCTACATAGCAACACATTATGGGAACATTAGGATTCTTCGATCCAATACCAACCCCTTCGAAAGAGATAGTGTTGAATGGCATAATTGGTCCCTTCTTTATCCTTAATCAAACTAAGTGACAGGTGAGTAGGTTATGATAAGGGTGAAATCAATGGTTCAAAGGTAGTTACGGGAAAAGCGGTATCTCCATTGCACAAGCCAAAGTTTGATTGTGAATTGTTACATTAATGGAAACTCCTTAACCCAAATTAGAGCAAATGCAATTTCTCTAATCTTACAATGGGCCGGATCATGTCGTGGGATGGTATTTGCTTGAACATACATTGCACTTAATAATTTAGTTGATAACCCTATTTGTGTTTACTTTATAGTTTTAAGTCTCTATCCTAACTTACTAAACTACAGTTACTCACATTCCTATAGATGTTGTTACAGGTGCTAGTTAAGAAGTAGTCTATATTACTCTAAAACTAGCAACTGCTGGATCCTGGAGAGTGAGGAAACACATCTAAAAAATAGATATATTGTTAAGGTTTTAGCTTATGTTTTAGAAACTTCTATTTCCGAATTATGTATTACTTAAGAAATATAGTGTAATGTTTCTTAAAAATTAATTGTAATATTTGAATTCTAGTATGTATACATATTTCCATAATTTCTTCAGCAAATAATTTATTTAATTTATGAGCTATTTACCTTAAAGCGGGTTAATCGTAGACATCTTGTTTAAATCAGGTCTAAAAATAGCGGCTATAAAGTTAGCTTCTATCTTAGAATGGTTTACACAATGGGATTATTATGATTTTGCTAATTCGGGACATGATACATATTTTCAAAATAATCCCGATATAAATACCAACTTACCAAGTGAACTATTACGACCGTTGATAGACTTCATAACTAAGTAAGTACTCTCGATAACTCTATACTTGTTTTGTATTAGTGCACTTAAAAGTAAATATTAATAACTTGATAATGGGGGTTCAGGTTATGCATGTACCTAATAATGGTTGTATATTGTGTAAAATGTTGTGAAACATAATAGTTGAATAATTAGCTACTTTACTTATTACTACAAAATTGAATGGTTTATTGATATTGGTTGATCACCCCATAAATGGACTTAATCATATTCAACTTAACTTAAATTAAATGAATCATGCATAAGTACGAACATTGCATATAATGTTTTGGCCTTCACCTCACACGGTTGGTAATGAAAGGCCTTATAGGAATAGAATTCTTATATGATTTGATTAAGACAGTGTAGGAGTATTAGTACAACAAGACCTTACCCTTAGCTCACGAGTTTAGCTGGTGCCGAAGATGCTAACTATCGGTAACTGGGGGTCGAGTCTAGAAACCATCATTGTAAGGCATGAACGTAGACTGTAGGGGCCACCTCACTATTAGACTTAGGAATTTGAGTATTATTAGATTTTGTAAATAGAAACATATTTGTGAAAATATGGAATTTCTATATATGGCTAAAAACGCAAGTGTTAGAACCCAATTGTAAATGGTACCAACATATCTTCAATCCTTATTTTAGAGAGCGTTAAATCCAGTGTTGTATGCAACACTAGTTAACTACATATATTGTTTGGCATATTACTTGTTCATGCATTTATATATTTATTAATAAATTGTTTGATAACCTGCATACTAGTATAGTATAAAAGATATCTCACTAAGCTCTTATAGCTTACTCTTCAATAGTTTTCCTTTGTAAGTTGATAGCTATTTAGGCATGGAGTAAGAACCAAGTGCTAAATACGAGTATCAAGATGTAGTTAGAAGATAGAATCTAATGATAAATGGCATAGCTAGTTGAAACACTAACTATAATTACTATTCTTAAACTTAGATTTTGTAATCTTAGTAAAATTTTAATTTTAGATCTTTACTATCTAATCTTATTGTTTAATAGGAGATACCAATTCTCTACGGTTCTAAAAAACTGTAGAATGTTAGTTATCCATAATTATTTGTATTTTATAATAAGATTATAAACTTTTAATCAAGAACTACAGTAATGAATTAAATAGAGTCTTGCAAGTTTTGACTTGCAAAGTGGTTTTTATATCATAGGTGCACACGTGATATAAAAATTTTACACAATCTTACTAGACGCCCCTTAGAGTCATAACACCGGCCACGTGGCACTACATTAGCAACCTCTTTCCTTCACTTTCCCTTTCTTTCCCTAATTTTCTCACACAATACTAGCTCGACTCCCTCACTTTGACTCAATTTTTTGTACGGTTTCCATACACACATATACATGCGATTTCGCATTGCAATATTATTCTACACATAGCCTTCTTCAAATTAAGTCCAAAAACGAGGCTAGATTCATTTGTTTTCACACTCTAATCGACTCTCAAAATTGAAAAAAAAAAAAAAACTTAAAATCTAAGGTCATACATTCATGCCCAATCTACCATTAATGGAGCTTCCAAGCTTATTTGAGCTAGTTAAGTATAAATTGGACCTCCCTATCCTCATTCCAGCACTAAGCACTCATCAATCACCTCTTAAATTTGTCCAAACATACATACTCAACACTTTCTCTCTCTAAGGGTTTAGCTAAAGTCCTCTCTTCCTCTCTCTAAATTTCTCCATTTTTTAGTCGCTACAAGACAGTCATTCAAGCTTAGGGGACTCAAAATCCACAACCTTAAACACCCCTGAAACACCACATCTATCATCACCTACCTAAACCCTAAGTGTCACCTCAACCTACCTTTGAAACCATCATCTCTACCCCCTTTATGACCTCAATCATCCACACTACTCTCTTCATTACACCTAAAATACCCCAGCCAGTCATTTTTTCCCCAACTAATCGAGACATGACCACCTAACCACTATTACTAGCTACTCGGTGCCCAACTACCAAATACAGTGACACCCATCCTAAACCTCTTATCTCCAATCTAAACCACATGAAAACACCTTTATGCATTTAGAATTTGCACTAGAATCACCTTTTGCAACATTACGTAGCTGCTACCATCTTCCCAAGTGCATGACCCAGATTCAAGCGACCTGACTCGAAGCTTCGACCCACATGTATAGTGTCCAAGTCCAACCCTCTCCTTTTTTTTGTTTTCCTTTAGCTTGCATTTTACTTTGTATTTTATTATTGTATCCTATGATAATAAAAGAGAGAAAAAAATAGGGAAAGAAAAGAAATTATTTATTTATTTTATTTCTTAAGTACTTTTCAGTCAAAAATTAAAAAATAGGAGATTAAATAACAAAAAAAATAAAAATAAAAAATATGTGTCTTATCACTTAGAAAAATATTTATTTTAAAAGAAAAGTCCAATTAATAAGACCTTTCCAAAAGTAAGATTTCCTTAGAATTTTTCAAATCAATAGACACTTGATCAATTAGGACCCTTTAAATTTTTCCTTAAATAAACTCGAATTGAATTAAAACGTAAACTCGACGGTTTTTTCAAAATTAAAATGAATCCAACACATTAAAGTTTTATTAAATAAACTACAAAAAGTTTGATCCATAATAGGTGGTATATAGGCACCTACGTAGCAAATTAAAATAAGGAAATCTTTTTAGTTTCCCTTTTGTAGATTTTTTTAATTTGTTATTTTTTGTGCAAATTGAATTAGTTTTTTATGAATGTATAATTGCTAAAAAGGTATATTGAAAAGTAAATAGAAATTTAAAAAGTTGAAAGTGATACCTATTAGAATTTAATAGATTAGCCCTTGGACTCAAATATCTAGTCTCAAAAACCGTTTTAAAAATTTGTTTTATCGAAAGATCGGTAGCTAAGTTCTAATTAATTTATCAAATTGGTTATAACTTAACTTTTTTTCTCAACTATAATCAGGTAGCGATTCGAAACAATTTTTAAAAGAAAAACCAAGTTTTTCTTAACTTTTGATCGAAGGTTAATATTAAACAGGTTAGGTTTAACACTAACTGGGTTAAGAAAAATAATAAAACTAGAAAAAAATCATGCTTAACATCTCCCATTCCAACAAAAGATGTGGTAACTAGAATTGCGTAACCATAAGTCACCAATGCAATAGACATGTACTTTTCCATTATTGGTGTGTAGTTGCAAAAACATTTAGCTTCTTGATAATAGCCCTTCACTTAACTTTTCATCTAACAAGGACAAAGAATATCAAGCCCATTCCATTATTCAAAGTTAAGTTGATAACTTAAGTACAATTGAAAACTTATTATGCTATTTAATCCAGTGTCTAATGTATGTACAATTATAAATTTTTCTTAAGTGAATCTAATTGTGTAATATGAGTATTGCGTTTAAATAGAGTTTATATAGATTAGGTTCATGTTAGAGGCTTATTTGATTATTTTAAGTTGAATTGATGACCTAAGTACATTCAAAAACTTACTATGCTATTAAATCCAATGTTTGATGTATATACAGTTATAGAGTTTTCTTTAGTAAACTTGGTTGTACAGTATGAGTACTATGTTTTTATAAAGTCTATAAGGATTAGGTTCATGTTAGGTGCTACCTATGCTCACTGCTTCTTTTGCATAGTAAAGGCAATATGATATCCTTCATTCTACTAACTCTTGCTCAATTCCATCATAGACATCTAATACTGCCTTATAACATAACTACATGTACTCTGGCAAATTACCCATTAACTTGATATCCCAACTGCATATATAGGTTGTTAAACTATACCAATCGAGATCTTGATTTTCTATCCATAAAGCTATATTTAAACTAGATAAATAAATAATAAAGAATTCTAACCTTTCAACAGCAAGTGTAAAGAGTTCCAATTCTTCAATGGTACCATATATATCATAGATATCATCAATAATTGAAGTCATATAAATGACCTTTGTAAGTATTTCCCTAGACATAACATACTCAGGTTCAAAGTGTACAACTAATACCCAAAAATAACACTCAACAATTCTATCTCTTGCAAAAGGTAACTTTCACATAAAATCTAAATCTTTCCACCACCTAAACCAAATTAAAAAAAAAAAAACATATTTAAGCAATCTCAATAATATGTAAATTTATAAAGTTAGAAGCATAGAGAATAATTATTACCAGGAAATAAAGAAAACTTAGAAATGGTTATTACCAAGAATATAGATTTCATTGTTTAGTTCATTAAAATGTTAAGTTTATTCAAACGATGTGGATGATATAAACCAATCGAACAGTCTACCCATTGAGCAAAAACTAAAAACCTTCTACCTTGTGATGTTACTAAGTTCCTTTTGGTGTTGCTTTTGTAGTAAGCTGTAGTCTAACTTTTCCAATGATAGGATTACTTCATTATGCAAAGGATCCCCTTGATAAATACTCATGTAATGCCTAGCCTTGAGCCTGGTCAATTCACATCATAAGCTTTGGTCTAAAGAATATGTCACTTGCTTTTAAAGATGGGAAAGTTGCTTATCAATGGACTTAAGATGAGTCCTAGTGAAGGACAATGCTTCATCTAGAATATATTTACCATGAATCTTGAAATGGCTAGCCTCAAACAAGTTCAACAACCCTTTGACATCTATGGCAAAGGATTCATCAAACTTTCCTTCCTCGTTTGTAAACTTGTTAAACATATCGGCAACATTTAAATAAGAGGAAAATATCTCCTTATTCATGCTTTCTTAATTGATCAATAAACTTTTGTAAATATACAAATTAAGAAATTTTTTCATTTCCATATTTTTTTCTTCTCATAAAGTGTATTAGAAAACATAAAAAGTACTTCTCTAATGGTTCGATCAATTGTATTTGGTGTACAAAAGTAATAAGTAACATTCAACAGTATGTCTATTTGAATCGTCCTAACTTTTGAAAATATACTGAACAAGTCTATCCATTAATTTTATTAAAAGTACCATTAAAAGTTCACATGTATCAACTTTTAAATTTTTTAATAATTACTTTTCTCTATGTAATTCTTTATTATGATTGTTAGATAATTCAATAAAACATATTTGCTATCAAGGGTTAATTGAATAAATTATTGTGGGTCAATCATGACTCATTACGTGTAAATTTTTAGCAGAATATTTAATGAGTTAACAAAAGAGTTGTTCCTTTCAATTTCAAAATTCCATAAGTTAAATAGAGAAAAGGGAAAACTACGCATTTAATTGCCAACATTCATTGCTTTTCTATTTGAATTTTTTCATTCTATTTAAATAATCAACATTTTTTAACTCTTATAAAAATGAATTTCTATCAGGTCTATCAAAATTCCATTTAGCCTTGGCACATCTCAACTTCAAAAGCTCCCCCACAACAATTTAATAATATAAAAGATTATTAAATATATAAATAATAATAAAAATATAAAAAGGAAAAAGTCAAGAAAAATAAATATACCTAATTAAGTCTTACTCAACAACCCTAAGGGGAGGGACCAACTAGCACCCAATACATCTTGGTTTTATAATAGCCGACTAAGACCATTTCATGTAATCAAGTCATAGCATGATTAGAATGTATCACTTAGTTATAGTAGATGGTATAACCCACCTAAGGTAGACGGTATAGGAAAACAAAAAGGTTTAAGCTTAATCTATTATCCTAAAAGGTTTGATTTTTCTATTTCTTTCCCTTTTGCATAATTTGGTCGAGTGACCTATTCTTAGTCATAATCCACTTACACGAAAATGTCCTTAGCCAATCACTACTCTCCTCAGGATTGGCTATAGCTTTGAGCGGTCAGCCAACCCCCCACTTAATCCCCTCTTCCATTGTTAAACATTTTTTTAATATATCATTTATATATATTCCTTCATTATTCTATATTATTAATTATTTCAAATTAATCAAAAGTTGATGCGAGTCAAAGGGTAATGAAATTTTCTATAGACATGTCATAAGTTTATTTAACTAACAATTGGAAATTGCTGATGAATTAGAAATAATAAAATGCCAAGAACTCAACAAGAAGGGCAGTTAAATACTGAAGATTAAAAGTATATTTCTCCTTAGAAGAGAAAAAGTTTAAACAGTAGAATAAAAAAGAAAAAATCAAATTTTAAGAACTAATGTTATATCTTTATTGGGATAGAATCAAAAGTACCTATCAACATATTATTTACAACCTGAATATTGAAATTGTAAATATAATAGCTAATCAAACTTTTGCTTGCTAAATTTTATATAAAAAAAAATTATTGTCAAACTTTTCCTTGTTTAACCAACTATCTTGATCGGTTTTGGAAATTTTTTATAGTAAACGCACATTCGTCGTGAATACAAATGCAAAAGATAAGAAGTGAGATAGTGATTTTCATAAGTAAAATCCTTTTAAGGGTAACATTAACAACTTTAGATTCGAGGTGCCAAATTAGAAAATAACATGACAATTGGTGCTTCAAATATTTTCCCTTTTTATTTTATCAAATCATGGCTTCATTATATGCTTACCACATGAAATCTTATAACCTTGATGACATGTCAATTGAAATTGCAAAGAAAGAATGTAAAAGATCGCCATTCTCATCATCCTGATAGTCCAAAATGCTCTTATGAATTTGGTTTAAAGAAAATTTAATCTCCTTTTTGAACTTGTAGGCGATACCCAACCTTTGAACTTGATCAATCAAATTCAATCGTGAGGTCTTGTCAACATAAACAACAAACATGTTTCTCAACTCTACCTCCAATGTTTGAATATTTATTTGACCTTCTACCTGGTCCAATTTTTAATGACACAATCAGGAAAAATAATGGACAATACTCAAGTTTAATACATAAAAAAAAGTAATATATTATGAGATAACAGTCTAACAAAGATAGACTTGTTGAGAACACGGTTTCTCCTCTATTAGTATTATATGTTCTTTGCTAAAAAAAAAAGATACCAGTAGTTTAAGAAGATTTCTTGTTAAGAGGTAACAAAGTATTTTGCAATTTTAAATAGAGATATGATAACATTTTGTTGACTCTAAGAGGAGCGATTAAATGTTTGAATATCTTCTCACGTTAAGCTCTAATGTAAAACTTAATTTGAGAACAAGCTACTACCACACAAGGAAATATTTTACTAGTTAAATTTTGTTGGAGTGTTAGTTATACAAATAAAAAGGGAGATCCGGCTAATATTAGAATGGAATGTTTTAAAAGAAAAAATGACAATATAGAAGCTACATACATCAAACAGTAAGTAAATTAGTATTGTTTTAGACTCTGCATTTGTGAGCGGAATATTATGGATACGTAACTTAAAATGTGTTTGTTTCTTGGAAAGTTATATAGGTCTTTTTTCGATGTTTTTTACTGATGATTTTTAGGGGCAAGCGGTAGCTAGTGGCTAGTTTTGTAGCAGTTGGTAACATCACATAGAGTGTCGGGTAAGAAATTTTTAAAATAAAGGTTTTCTATTTGTATTTTTTGTGGTTGTTGATCACTTTAGATATGTGGACATGGATGTAAGGGTTATATGCATGTTGTATGAGATATATGCTACATATGACAAGAGAAATAACTTAAATTGCATATACAGAATGATCAAGTGAGGTCCGGTAGGAAAGAGAAATTAACGATCTCAATAAGATTCTAATATTCATAATGATAAATAGAGGAGACAAAAGACATTAAACTCTATAGTTAATAAAGAACAAGGTAATGTTCTTAAAATATTTAAGTGTTTAATCGTTAAAAGATAAGATTTCAATAAAGTAACGGTATTTGTATCAAGATTTCTCCTATCTAAATGAGAGATTGAAAGGAGTATTTATAGCTCGATAAAAAAAAAAAGAAAAAAGAAATATCTGTAGGAGTTGACCATTAATCTCATCCATAAGATCATGATATTAATCAATAGCTAAAATTAATCCCTTCCTTTAAATGAACCTTAAGCAAATTTCTTTTATGAGCTTAGGTCCAATAAGCCTTTATTTTTAGTATAAGCCAATATTAAAAAAGATTGAATTAAAATTATCAATTCAACAGACTTTATTTTTAAGTCTACCATGTTAAAACTTCCTTAATCATGCTAAATATCTAGATTTAACTTTTACGCTTCGTCACTTTAGTCCAATAGTCAAATCCAATCAATTAATTCATTTCAAGCCTAAACTTAAATTTAACCTTCTATAACCACCATCATTAGCACTTTTGATTAGCACTCTAGTAGTAGTACTTTCCTCCACTATTCACTCCTAAAGCCTGATATCTAAAAATTATGATAACAATATCTGTTAATTCTAAAGTTTTAGATTATAAGAAATAGTATATGAGATGTACCTACCAGAGGTTCCTCACCTGGAGAAGCATACTTGAGGAAATAATTCCCCAAAAGGCTCGGTTGAAAATTTGAGGATGGGCGTTCGACGACTTGGGTGGCGACTAATCCTTGAGCGGTAGTCGGAATAACAGAAACCACAGACATACTTTTGTTTCTAGTTAGTGAATTTGGCTATGCTGCACAGGTTAGGGAATGGCTCATGTGACCAGGCACCACACCTAGCATAAATAAGGACATGTGAAAAATGATTTCCAACAACCGTGCGGTCCGAATCCATCATTCGCCACATATATATATTTCTACGTTTAATCAAATCTAATATTTAAAAGAAAAAAAGTGTTTTAATGAGTGTTCAACAAATATATATTATCTAAAAAAAAAGAATATACTAATAATATTCGTATTAGTGATATTAAATTCATATCTTTATATTTTAGGATTTTATTAATACTTATCACTTATTAAGACATGTAATTTTTTAAAATTTTATCATATTTTCAAGAGCAAAGAAAATTTTATAGACATGAAAATTTAAAGCTCTCATTGTCGGGTGCTCGATATAGGAAAATTACTTTTCTTTTTTCGATAAGCAAAGATAATATTATTAACCAACTCCAAGGAAAGTCATAACAGCAAAGACAACAAAATTAGCCTGGCTGGGTGATTTCACTCCCCAGGCACCAGGCTTCCCCTACAGTCCGGCCGACGCCAGAGTCAAAAACTACTAAGTCCAGTAAACATGAAGGAAACACATCATCAAAAGAAAAACATAAGGGGAGAAGTCAATCCCTGCTTCGCCATCGCATCTACAACTTGATTTGCTTCACGCCCTATCGTGCAAAAAGTTAAAACTATCAAAATTATTGAGGAATTCTACACTTCATAATGGCAGATGATTTAATGTTCTGTCCTGCACATCCTTTAGAAAGAAGGTCTATGGCTGTGGCGTTGTCTGATTCAAGCAAGACCTTTTTCCATCCCTTCTCCGCTGCAAACCGTAAGCCCAAAACTATAGCCCAAATTTCTGAATAATCTCGAAATTTGTTATAGCCGCCCATAATTTCTTTAAGCCCAAATTCATAGTTTTAAACCTAGATTGGGCCCATAATTTTCGCAATCATTGCATAGCACCAAGGTGCTCGTAAAATAGTAAATTCCCAGTTCCACCTCAACGTCTAGGACCATTCACATCATTAAATTAAATAAGCGAGGAATTGAATTAAGATTCTTATATAATGGAATAAGATAATGCTAATTACAGTATTTAATTATACAAAAGTTCCATTAAGCATAAACATGTAATAAAAATTAAAAAATTAATTTTTACCTTCATCCTCTATTTTTCAGTGTGTTTTTTCTTTTCAAAAACTCGCTTCTAACCAACAAAAAAAAAAATCTAACTATTTTATTTAATTTGATCTTTTCATCTCCAATTTTCTATTTTTTCCTCAATCTTCAATCTAAGGATTTACTTCAAAAATTTCTTCATCCTGTTTGGTTTCAAAAAAATGAATTAATAAATAAATAAAAACCAATGAATGGCATAGACTTATTTTACAATAGATCTCAACAACAGTGATTTTGTTTTTCCTTCTACACAAGAGTTTACCATTGTTTTTATGCCAACTTTGATATCAATTTTTATCCAAGCCTTAATCTCAACGAATCTTGATAACGCTGGCTTAATGATATTTTTGTTTAATTAAGAGTTTACCAAAATATTTTGATGGGCATAGGAGTTGTCGAGTAGTTATCGAGCAATTGTCGGTAGTGAATCATCGAAGTTTGGTGGGTAACGGTGGTGGTGCGATGGTGGGTGAGAAGAAGATGATAATGGTAGGTGGCATTAGTGAAGAAGAAGAAGAAGAAGAAAAGGGTAGTAATGGTCATTTTTCCTTAGAATTGCAATTCACAACTTCAAGTAAGGAATTTTGATTTCTAATTTTTAAGAATCAAGATTCCTTGATAATTGTGATTCGATGAAGTGAACGTGGTAATAGAGACTATGTAAGGAATAAGAGGGGAATGGAATCACCATTCCTCTCGAGTGATCATATAGTTAGTTTTTCCTCTTCCTCTTTTACGCCTTCCTTTTGTTTTAAGATTGTACTCCATACTCTGGTTCAAAATAGCCCTTTCAAAACAAAATTGCTCATATACGCTTAAAATATTGTTAAGAAGAGTGTCTCTAAATGAAAATGACCCAAATTTATTTAGGTTTTCTTTTGATTATCATATTGAATTGGATGATAAGCTAGTAGATTCAAATCATGATCAATCACTAGTCTTTTCCTGCTTCGTTTGGAGCAATCACTTTCATTGTCCTTGTCCACTCCAAATCCTAGGTCAGCATTTGCTATATATATTTGCTTGTTATAATCAAAATTAAAAGATGTTGGGAAAATTACACTATTGACATAATTCCCTCTTGAAAACTATTAACAATATTGAAACATATCCTACTTTTAAGGTAACATACTTTCATCCCCTAAGAAATATTGAAATTACAAAATTTATGCTCTAACATAGAATTAAGTTAACCTTTTATATAAATATATATAAGTATTATTGTCTTTTGAGATGGATTCATCATCTTAAATGCAAATTACCTTAGTTAAGGAGAATTACAACAGAAGGGATAAACATTGGAGGTAAGTTCAAATAAGGGATCAACATTGGAGATAAGTTCAAATAAGGGATCAATATTTCAAAAAATTCAAATAAAGAATTAACGTTTCAAAAAATTTAAATAAGGAATCAGCGTTTCACAAAGTAATTCAAATAAAAAATTCATAATAGTGAATCCATAAAATTATTTGAACCAATCCATGAAATATTAACCCCTTATTTGAACTTTTCAAAACGTTAATCTCTTATCTAAACCACTTTATGAAACGTTAATCTCTTCTTTAAACTTTTTAAAATATTAATCTGTTATTTGAACTTATCCTCTATTTTAATTCTCCCACCTTAGTTGGTTAGTTTGAAATTTTAATGGTTAATATATACCTAATCAATTGACTAATTGACCTTAATAAATTATTTTAGCATCAATATTTTTTAGGTATGTAAATGTGCTTTTTAAAAAATATAAGGTGTGACAAAAAAATTTAATCGTTATCGAACAGTATCACTTTATGTTATAGCTAGACTATGGTAGTTAGGGTTTCACTATAGACCGTTATAATCATGCAAAAGTATCCATAGCCACATAAAAGAAGAGAGGATAAGAATATTAGAAAGATAGAAAGAAAGAACCATGTGACGTTCTGATCACATAAAGGAGATAAAAACAAAAGGTTTAAATCCATCCTCGTGCATTACTAAATTAGAAGTTCTTCTTCTTATGTTGATGCCAATGCAAAGCCTACGTCGAACTCTTTCTTTTAAAGGGCAAATATATATATATATACATATACAAATATATATAAGGAAATAAAAAAATTACAATCATGTTACTATGGCTCCCTAAAAGATGTCTTATGTCCAAAGATTCAAGAACAATTCTTTTGATCAAACTTTTCCTAACAACAACCTTTGCCTTCGGAGTAATCACTTTAATACATTTTTTTTTATTTTTCAATTAATTTATTAATGTACTCAATACATACATATGTAATTGCATTATTTATCACATCCCAAATCAGAGAATCGTAGCAACCCCGTCATGTAAACTAATCTAAACTAGAAACTAACCACTTAGCCGCTAACATAAGTATAGCTTATACAAGGCATTTGCCACTTCTTTACTTCAAGCTCTCCAATTCTGAGTTTAATAGATATCAACTTATGATATAATTTTTCAAATAACTCCAGAAAATAAACCTGTGGCTCAAATAATCAAAAAAATTAAACTTTACAAATCATTTAGAGTATAAAATCTCAATTTCAATAAAAAGTTTTGAAAGCCAATTGAGTTGAGGAAATAGAGCGATTGATATTAGGGTTTCTAAAAGATCACAGGTTGACAGAGCATAGTAACAGTATGCATAATTAAAAACTAGAGGGTCATTAATAAAAACCTTATTAGTTTCCATATAAATTAGTAATTTCGATAAATAATTAAAAACACAGTCCATTAGCCTTAAATCTTACTCTTGAACCCGTTTCTTAGTCTTCTTGTGACTTGTTATAATACTAGTGAGTCTACTGAATAACCTACAAAATAGCTATAAGGAAGGGAGGGACAACTTGCTGATAAGTGAAACGAAGACAATAGAAAATATCAGTCATCAAGCAACTAGAATTTTCAAGCAAAGTTAATTAGATGATGTACTTATTCAAGAAAATATCAATGCACAATGTTAACTAGTCATCATTGGATCAGAGAAATTGTGCCTTCTCCAATCTGAATTTCGAGGAGTTTCACGCTATACACTTCGTAAATTGGAATTGAATTGGGGCTTATACAATGGAAAAACACACTCCACCCAAGACTACTTTCGAACTATGATCCCTAACCTTATCGCAACCTTCTCTCCTATCACTTAATTCAATTAAGAATAGAAAAAGGACCGTTTTTACTCTCCTCATCAAATGGATCATGTTTGGCCTAAACTTCCTAGTCATTTTCCCCTAGTGGGTTGTGATGTGGATTAATTAAAAGTTAGACCAAGTTTGAATTAGTTTACCACTTAAGGTGATCAAGCAATTGCAAGTAATTCAAAGCAAACTACATTATAAAGCAATTAATATATATATACAGTCCAGCACTCCATAACAACAATACAATATTCAAGCACACATCCATACAGGTCACTAACTTATACTCACAAGCAAGACACATACTAAAGCCTCAAAATATTCTTAATAATACTTTAATGCATGGTTATCAAAATCACGATTCTACTGTTCATCTCAATGAATAGAATTAGTAGAATCGCATAAAACCGATTAAATTGTAAACTTATAGAATCATACATGAAAGTTCAAAATTTTATTAAAGGTCTATATATAAATAATTTTACATCCATTTTAACAAAAAAAATATTATAAAATTATAAACTCGTAGAATCGTATTTTTGACTTACGATTTTAACAATGCTTCAAAGTATGATGAAGTAATGATCCCACTTGCTTTCACTTATTGATACTCTACTCTTGATCATTGTCTCCTTGATCTTCAAGCATCCTTAAAATATAGAATAGATTAATTTTTAAGCTTTGATTCATTAGTTATTAGTTTGTTTAATATGTTTTTGGTTGTTTAGTTATAAATTTTATTAGTTTCGCTTAAAAATCATGATTTCTTGACCAGTTAATGATTTTTACAAATTACCCTAATCAATCGAATCCTCTGAGCTATCATCTGAGTGGACTTATTGTGGCTTTCTTTAATCAAATCCTCTGAGTTGGGTTCTAAGTAGTTTTGTAGTAGTTTTCTTTAGTCCAAAATCCTCCAAGTTTGGTTTTGAGTGTATTTATAGTAATTCCCTTTAATTCAAAAATCCTCTAAGTTTCCCTTTGAGCTATTAAGGGATTATTTATTATATTGATTTTATTCTTTAGGACATCCTCTAAACTCTTCCAAGGTAAGCCCCTGTTATAACATCCTTTAAGCTATCCTTTGACCCAATTATCCATAGAAGTTTTAATAACACTATCCTCTAACTAATCCTTTGCTTCCCCCTTTTTTTCACATTTACTTAATAATTTTTTTTGCCAATGACCTACTCTCAGAATATCAATTTAGTTCATTATTCATCCTTAGAATCCTCTGAATCATCCTTTACTCTTAATCAAAGTCCTAAATTTAGCTAATTTACTAAATTCCTTTTAAGTTATAACTATAGAATCAAATGGAAAATGGCAATGACACTTCAAATAAGTCTCATCACTTCCCATAACTTCATTCATTAAATCACCATTCATCAATTGTTTCAAATTTAGCAAAATAGTCAAATACTACTTTTTACTATTTAAGGTCAACTTCCACTTTACATAACTTCTCACTTTCTTGTTCAATCCAAACCACTCAAGAACAATTATACATACTCCAAATATGATTCAAAAATCAATTTCTAAGTGAGATTATTAAATGAAACACCTTATTTCCACTAAAATTTACTATTTTAGGCATCATTTTAGACTCAATAATCAAATAAAAATATAAAAAATAGTATCATGAAAAACTTTGATGTAGCAATTTAGTATTAACATAGGATAGTTTTGTAAAAAAAAATTTGAGATAGAAACTATATCATTTGCCCAATTTATTTCAACTTCGATTATCATCTACTTTCATCGATTTCTTAACGATGTATATATTAGCTACTAAATTTATACAAATTGATATTTTTTCTAGATTTTATACACAAAAATATGTGAGAATAACTTTTTTCATATTTTTCTATACATTTTTAATATTTTATAAAATTTTCTAAAATTGGATAGAAATGGGACCTCACCGAAAAATACAAGGCTCACGTTATTTATCCAAATTAAATTTTTAGACCAATTAGGTACTGCCATGTGTCATTTACAGATAGAATATGTTACGATTAAGCTAGATAGTCTAGTACGAATAAAAACATCTCCTATTTAGCTAAGAGATTACTTTACAAAATAAGTAGATTTTTACTTAACTAATCTAGTAGTAGTTAGTTATAGTTAGAATAGCACAAACAAATTGCAACAAGAAATAACAAACAACTGTAATAGAGAGTACAAAAAGAAAAGAAGACAAATAAAGTAGAACTATCGAGATTATTTGTAAACCCTATTATGTTACTAGTCTAAACCCTAAATTAAGTCCGTATATCTTAGACAATACCACAAGTTGATAAGGTGAGGTGAAATAAAGTTTTTATAAAATTTAGAAATAGAATATAGTATCGATTGTAAAAACAATAGAAAATCGATCAAAATCTAAATTGAGTACAAAAATCCTAAATCCGATGTACACATAAATACTCGAAATCAAACCCAAACTTAATTGAAACCCTAAAATTATAACTTAAATTTATAAGATAAATAAATATCACTTCATAATGATATAATTGCAGTCAATTACCATTATCAACTAAATCGCATAATTGCATAAAACGTTTAACGAAAACGTCGAAATAACTCATAAAAATTATAGTTATAAAGAGTACCAATTAAATGGATAAATTTTCATAAAATTTTAAAATTAATTTATAATTTTATTTTTTTTATTATATTTATGTTTAGAAAATTTACATATAATTATTTTTTTCTTCCATTTTCTTCATTTTCTTTTCTTTCTTTTTTCATTCTTCTATTTTCCTTCTTGCTCCAAGTTGCAATCTCTAGAAATCAACATCCCATGTGTATAATTCTAATTTACATGTGTCATTGAAATTATGGAGCAAGGACAAATTGCTTAAAGTAAGTGTCATATACAATTTAATGAAGAGATTTGAATAGATTATTTTTCTTCTTTTTCTTTTTCTTTTAATCCATCTCTTGCTGGATTTTGCATGCGTTTGGAAACCCACAAGTTGAAACCCAAAAAAAAAAAAAAGAGAGAGAAAAAAGGAAACAAGCAAACACACATACACACCAAAAACCGAATAAGAAAACAAAGAGAATAAAATCTAAGAAAAAGAACAAGAAGAAGAAGAAGAGGAAAAATAAGAGACTTGACTACTATTTAGATTTAAGTTGTTAAAGATTTAGGTAGGTTATTTATTTATTTTGTATATACATGTATTATATACTATGTATATGTATACTAAGTATTTATTTATTTATTTATTTACTTGTACATATATGTATGCATGAATAGATAAATATATATATATATGTATTATGCATCTTCTCTATTTATATATATACATATGTATATAAGAGTGGATATATATAATATAAGGTATATGTATATAGGTATAGATAGTAATACATACAATATGTATTTTCCTACACATGTGTGTTTCTACATATGTATGCGTATGTATTATATAAGTATGTAGATTTAGTATTTTATTATATAATATATGTAGGTATACACGTATAATATATATATATACACACTAGGTATTTCCTTTATATACATGTATATATATTTAGTATTCTATTTAATTATTTATGTACATATGCATGATTATATATATATTTGTACTTACTATTTTTCTATATGAGGTATACACATGTATACGTATATAGTAAATATATTTATATATACTTAGTATTTTCAAAGTATAAGAATTTTTGTATATATGTATATGTATATTGCTGGATGTGAAGAGGTATATATATTATTATTATTAATATTTTGTATTTTAGTATATATATACATATATAGTAAAACCGTATATATATAGAAATATATAAAGTTTAACTCAGTATATATTATACTTATACATAATGTATAAGTTAGAATAATTTATTATATAAAGTATAGTATACATATAAATGTACGTATATGAATAGTGATGTATACATAAAATACGAGTATATGTAAATAGTATATAGAATATGCTATAATATGAAGTTAATAAATATACATATATAAGAATACCTCAAATTATGAAAAGAATAATAATTAAGTATTAAATTAGAAAATTTAATAAAATATAATCATAAGTATTTATATATATATATATAATTATACAGTAAAATTGGAAAATTATGGAAAAAGTACAAAGGTGACACGTGGCACTTCCATATGTTGCCATGTCACCATTTATTATAAATTAATTAATTTTCGTAATAATAATAATTATAAAATACTTAATTAATTAGAAAAATAATAAAGTATAAAATTTAAGTTAATAATTCTAAAATCTCAAAAATAAGTAAAAATAGATAATTATAGTAAAATAGACTTAAAATAAGAAAATTATCGTTTATATAATCTTAGTAATTATTAAATCATAAATATACTAAGAAAAAGCTTAAATTGATATTTTATAGCTTTTTAAGTTAAAATAATGAACTTTGTAATATTTTTATTTACAGTCAAAACTGTGAATTATAACGTCCAAAACGGATCTCGCTATGAGAAAATACACTTGAAAACTATCAAAATGGACTATAAATCTGTAAAGATCTAAGCTAAATCGAAAAGGTTATACATGATTCAATAAAAAGCTCGAATTGAAAATTTCACATAAATCAATAACTGAGTTAAGTAAACAATACAAATTACAATACTAGTTTAGTTTTTAATTCCTAAACTTACTACCTTCCATATTCCTTATTCTCAACTGATTTTGACCTTAACCTTGAGTTGCCGTCAAACTACTATAACCCCTGAGTTGATTATGACTAAATGAGTTTTTCCAAATGATTTCATACTTACTTTTGTTTATAATTAGTGAATATAAATTGTTATTAATAATTGAATGTTATGTGGGGCTGAGTTATACTTGTGTATGATACTGTTTTTTAATAGTGAATTTACTTTAAAGTATAATAACGTACTGGTTATTGCATAGTAAATTCGATAGAAATAATTGTTTGTGACCTTTTTTATCACTGAATTATAAAACCTAACATTATTCAACTTAAAAAAACTAAATCGAATCATGCATAATCATGCACTACATAACTAATTCTGACTATTACATCACACAGAGGTAACCAGAGGCCATACTTGGGTTAATTATCTGTTATTATAAATTTTGTACGATGCATACATATGATATGACCTTATCCTGACCTGTGAGACCGCTAGGCATTGAGGCACCAACCGTCTAACTAAGGGTTAAGTCCAAAGGCCTCCGTTTAGGAGTGAATGAGGACTACATAAACCTACTCACAATCATACGTAAAACTCAATTTTAATAAAAATTGAAAATGGATATACTATTATATTTTGAATACGAAACACAAAGTTTCATTATGATATAAATTCTAGTATGATACCTGGATCTGACTGTTGCCGATGTATCTCCAATCTTGACTTTAAAGCATGTTAAATCTGAGCAGCATGTAGTACTTGATCACTTACAAGTATTTGTATGGCATACTGATTGTTCATGCATTCATATGATTAAATTAAATTGTTATATAACTTGTTTATTATATGGTTGAGGGAATTATCTCACTAAGCTAGTTAACTTATACTATTGTAGTCAACTTTCGTAGTCAACTTTCGTAGGTCGAGCTATTGGTAAAGTTGAGCCGTTGTATGCTTGAGGTTAGTTGTACATCAGGGGGTTGATATGGGAATAAGATGTGATATGAGTGCACTTATGATACTGTATTTTGTCTTAGAACCTTATTATGTAATATTTTATGAGGACAGTTTGTACAATGAATTCTTATCATCTTCTTATTTATAAATCTCTATATATGTGTGTGTTATTTACATTTGAATAATTGTAATTATTATAGTGTAATGATATTACTTACACTTGCCCACTCTAGGATGTTAGTTGTAGTAATATCTTTGTATATCGCACGAAGGATTGTTGATTAAGAGAGAAATCAATCTATACTCCTTTGTACTATATACAGCGACTGCCACAACTAGCCTCCTCGAGTCGTGACATCATTCGAAGCAAGATCTGTGTTTAGAGTCAACACTTTACTCAAATAAGCAATATCTTTCTCCTTCATACCTTCCATTAACTAAACATCTCGAGAGTACCTTACAAGAATAGATCAAGACATTAGTATCTGTAGATATCAAATTTCTAACTACAAAATATTAGAGAGATTAAACACGAGAAGAAGAGAGAATTGAGAGTTTAGGTTTCTTTATTGACCCTTCAAGAAACTTTGAGAGAGAGAAAGAGAGTATTTGATCATATAGAATAACCCTCAATAATATCTTAAATTTTTTTATGTGGGCTTAGGTTAGTTACTATTGCAAGGGCCTAACAATTTGGTGCTTTCGTTCATCAATGGCACTTAAGACTTGTATATTAGCATCTACTCATTCGAATATGGATACAATCAAAGTAATGTTTCTTACCATGCAACAAAATCAACAAACTTTTGAAGCTTCTTTAACATAAATGAATGCTCATATTAGTTCTTTAGCGAATAGAGTAGAACAATTGGAAATTTCTAATAGTAATAATTAGAATCGAAACTCCCAAAATCAATCGAAGGGTTACAAGAAATTCATAATCTTCAACACATCAGAATGATTCTATTTCTGCCAATTTGCTTAAGGGAATTAAACTAGAGATTCCCAAATTTAGGGGTTCAGATCTTTTGGCATGGATCTTTAAGGTACAACAATTCCCTAATTTTCACGACATACCTGAAGATCAATGTATTATAATAGCATCATTTGTAAAGGAGGATGCAGCACTTCAATGGTACCAATGGATGTTCAATAATAAATTACTCACAACTTAGCTTACCTTTCTTAAGGCATTAGAGTTGCAATTTAGCCCTTCTCAATTTGAAGATGTTTAGAGTGCCTTAGCAAAATTATGATAGAAAAGGTTAATAGCAGAATATTAAGCTGAATTTAAGGCTCTTTCTAATAGAGTTATTAGTTTATTCGAGAGGTTCTTGACTAGTTGTTTTGTTTCTGGCTTAAAAATTTCTATTAGAAGAGATTTATAAATGGCTAATCCTACTACTTTAGTGTATACAGTATGTTTAGCTAAGATGTATGAAGTTAAGACAGCTAATCAATATGCATATAAGAGTTTTATAGATGTGCCCATGACAAATGTTAAGCATCAACCAGTGCAATTTGGTAAGTCAAATGTAGTTATGCAAAATTCTTCACAAAAAGACAATAGTAATAACAACGTTAAATCACTTCTTGTTTGGAAATTAACTACTCAAGAAATGTAAGCTAGAAGTGAAAAGAGAATATGTTACAACTGTGATGAGAAGTTTCATAAGTGTAAATCACAATTTTTATTACCCTTGTCTAATGATATGAAGAATTTAAAGATGATTTGGTTGAAAAAGGTTATGTTGATGACCAAGATTAAAATGAAGTGGTATTAGAAGATGTTGCTATTAGTCATAATGCTCTTTGTGGTGAATGTATCGCTAAGACTACAAGATTTCAAGGGATCGTGAATTTGAAACCAATGTCAATTCTAGTAGATTTAGGTGGTATGCACAATTTTGTACAAAGCAGACTGATTAAAAAAATGAATTGGATTGTAACAGCATCACCAACTTTTCTTGTGATAACCGGTAATAATAGTTGCCTTACTTAGAAGGATGGTGTGAAAATGTGAATTTCACAATCCAAGGCTTAAAAATTTTGTGATAACTTTTATGTTCTACCAATTGAGGTGCAGAAATCATTTTAAGGGTATGGTGGTTACAAAATTTAGGTCCAATTACTATTGACTATTCTAAATTGACAATGCAATTTTAGAAGAATGAGATTAAGGTAACTTTAACTAGAGATATGTCCAAAGGTGCCACTCCAATCTCTCATAATCAACTACACAAGCTTATTAGACAGGATGCAATTGCATCATTTTATCAATTGGTGGCTTATGAGGTAGAAAATAAGGTTAATTACATCAAAATTGCCATCAACAGTCAAATTTCTCAATTGTTGATTAAATTCTCTAAAGTTTTTCAAGCATCTTCATCATTGCCACAAATTAGAGGGATTCAACATCGTATTGTACTTAAATAAGAGACTTCTCCAATTAATGTTAAACCTTACAGATGCCTATACTTTCAAAAGAATGAGATTGAGAAATAGGTCAGGGAAATGCTACAATAAGGCATTATATGACAGAGCAATAGTCCATTTTCATCTCTAGTTCTTTTAGTAAAGAAAAAAGGATGGTAGTTGGAGATTTTTTATCAACTATCGAGCTTTAAATAATGTGACTATAAGGGATGAATTTCCAATACCAACCATCAATGAGTTGTTGGATGAACTATTTGGAGCTACTATTTTCTCTAAATATGATTTAAGATCTAGTTATCACTAGATTCGGATGCATCAAGGAGATATGGAGAAAACTGCATTTAGGATGCATGAAGGACATTATGCATTTTTAGTGATACCATTTGGTTTAAGTAATGCTTCAAATACTTTTCAAGCAATTATGAATAAGATTTTCAACCATTCTTAAGGAAATTTCTCGTTTTTTTTTTTTTTTTTTTTTACGATATCCTAATTTATAGTAAGATAATGGCTTTACATGTTGGTCATCTTTTACAAGTATTACAAGTGCTAGAGAATAATACTTTCTATTTGAAAGAGATCAAGTATTCTTTTGGAAGAGATACTATAGACTACTTAGGCCACATTATTTCTGAATTAGGGATACAACTTAATCAATCTAAAGTGGAAGCAGTGCCTGATTGGCCATTAACTTCTTCTCAAAAGCACTTAAGAGCATTTTTGGAACTTTCTAGATATTATAGAAGAATTATTAAATCATATGCAAATATTGCATCTCTTTTAACTAATTTGTTGAAGAATAATAAGTTTCAATGGAATGAGGCAACCACAGTTACATTTAATCAGCTTAAACACTCCTTATCTATAGCTCCTATATTATCTCTTTCGAATTTTTCTAAGCAGTTTATGGTGAAGATAGATACTTCTAGTAGTAAGATTGGAGCTATCTTACTTCAAGACAATTGCCCAATTACCTTTAGTAAGAAATTGCCACCACATTTATGTAAAGCATCAACCTATGTTCGTAAGCTACATGTTATAGTAGCTTTAGTAAGGAAGTGGAGGTAATACTTAGTTAGGTCTCATTATATTATCAAAATTAACCATCGAAGTATCAAAGAGTTATTGACTAAAGTAATCTAAACTATAGAGCAGCAACTGTACTTAACCAAGCTATTGGGTTATGATTATTCTATTGTTTACAAGGTAAGGATAGGAAATATTGTTGCTGATGCTTCATCTAAGCAACATGAGCCTACTTTGCATGGAATTTCAATTATCCAATTTCCTTTTATCAACAAATTGAAGGAGGAATGTAAGTCTCTAAACAATTTCAAATAGATGATTAAAGATTTGGCTCAAGGGAATCATTTGAAATGGCCATTAGTATGGAAGAATGATCTATTACATTTCAAAAATAGATTATTTTTAGTGCTAGATTCCTCTCATATCCCCACTTTAATAGAAGAATTTCATTCAAGTCCTATTGTAGGCCATTTTGGATTCCTTAAGACATATAAGAGACTTGTAGTCGAATTTTTTTGGGAAAGCATGTAGAAGCAAATATAAGATTTTGTTAGCTCACATATAATATGTCAACAAGTGAAATACTATACATAAGCACCTTCCAAGTTATTGGCCCCCTTACCTATTCCTAACCGTATTTGGGAAGATATCATGGATTTCATCACAAATTTACCTAAGTCAACATATTATATGGTTATCTTCATAGTAGTGGATCAATTATCTAAATACTATCATCTTGGGGCCTTGGAAATTAGATTTACAGCAACCAAGTTAACTTCTTTATTCATCCATATGGTCATCAAATTGCATGGATTCCCTAAGACATTTATTTTGGATGGGGAGCCAAATTTTATGAGTAATTTTAGCAAGAGCTTTCTAAGCTCAATGGTACCAAGCTTTCTACTAATAGTGCTTATTATCCCTAATCAAATGGTTAAATAGAAGTGTTGAATAGGGTGATTCAATAATACTTGAGCTCTTATGTTATGAGTGTTCCATAACTTGGGTTAAGTTTCAAACATGGTAGAATGTGCCTATAATACCTCAGTTCATGAACGAGTAGGTATTACACCTTTTGAAGTAATATATGGTAGATCACCACCTACCATTGCTACTTATGTTAAAGGCACTTCTAAATTAGAAGCTATAGATATGGAGATACAAACTTGAGATGAAGTTTTGAGGCTACTTAAGACACAATTGGAGAAGACCTAATAGAAAATGAAACAAATTTATGCTAAACATAGAACACAAGCACAATTTTAGCTAAGGGATATTGTTTTTATTAAGCTTCAGCCTTATAGATAAGTTTTTGTCTCAAGATAGAACTATCATAAGCTTTTGAAGAGGTTTTATGGCTTTTAAAAGGTGTTGAGAACAACTAACTAAAAAGTAGAACAGCCTGTCTATTCATGGCTATACAATGTCTTTCATGTATCTATTCGTAGAAAGGCTATTGGCTCTCAATTTCCTTCACTTGATCTTCCCTATGAGGCCATCAATAGTCACTATCTATTCAAACCTCTATCTATTGTGGAACTCATGAAGTTGTTCAAGATAATCAAAAGATTTAATAGCTTTCAGTTTAGTAATGTAGATTACCATAGGAAGAGACAACATGGGGAGACTAGCAACAATTTCGCAAGATCTACCCTAATGACAACCTTGAGGATAAGGTTATCTTTTAAGAAGGGGAGCAAAATGTTATAATTAGGCTAGTACGAACAAAAACACCTCCTATTTGGCTAAGAGATTACTATATGGAATAGGCAAATTTGTAGTTAATAGATATAATAGTAGTTATGTTACAGTTAGAATAGCAAACATATCGTAAAAAGAAATAACAAAAAAAATGCAATAAAGAGTATAAAAAGAAAAGAGAACAAACATAATGGAACTATTAAGATCATTCTGAGCAAGATCTGTATTTAAACTCTAGGCTTAACAAAGAATAAGCCATATCTTTCTCTTTCATACCTTCCACCAAACAACCATCTTGAGAGTACATTTCAAGAATAGATCAAGACATTAGTATTTGTGCATATCAGATTTCTAACTACAAAATATTAGAGAGACTAAATAAAAGAGGCAGAGAGAGTTAAGAGTTAAGGTTTCCTTACTGACTCTTTGAGAAACATTGAGAGAGAGAAAGAGGGAGTATATGATCATATAGAATAACCTTTAATAATATTTTAGGGTTTCTAATCATAGGGTTAGGTTAGTTACTATTGTAAGGGCCCAACAAAACAGTTAACAATATTAATAAGTCTTCGTTTGTAAATGTTTGATAACCTTATTAACTCAAATAGGAAAAAAAATGGTTTTAGAACTCCAATAAATATAAGCCATATGTTTAGATGGTAAGTGTTGACTTGTTTATTCATTTATTCATTTGTAATTATTTGACAATTATAAGAGAGAATTCAATTGTAGTAGCTGCAAATGCATCTTATAAAATGCATGAGAAGAGGGACATTTTGAAACCTTAAAACATAGAAAATGATTGGCTTCCTATTCCACAAATTACTTGAAAGTGACCAATTAAACACTTATGGTCTTACCTTTTAATTTCAAAGTGGGTATGTTGATACGCTTTTGTAAATGAACACACGAACCTAATATCACACGTAATCAAAGAAGGTAGGTCTAAGCTACGAGATGGTTCAAAAAGTAAATGGAAGTCGATGATTTAGCAATCCCACACACTAACTCTATGGATATAACGCACTGTAAAACCATACACGGACCTAAGCTAATACCCGATATGACACACGAACACTAAACCAAGGGTTGCTTACCACAATCCTTACTATAGGGATTAATAAGAGCAGATAGAGAAGACCTTTCCAAGAGAAAAGACTTAAGGATTTTTCATTAATGTTGTAAAATCTATCTAAAACCCTATACAAGTGTTTTATTTATACAAAAAGGGGTAAAGTTGTAAATAAAATGACTAAAGAATGCTTTAATAGCATTCCAATAATTATAAATGAAACATGAATGACAATTAAGGGAAAATATAAGAAATAGGAAACCTAAATAACATAAGTAAAATAGATAACCGAATGAGATTTTCGAGTAGAGGCTTAATGTTTGATTCCGAAGAGCAATTGGAGACTTTAGAGCTTTAAGCTAGGTGGACCTGATTATGAATTACCTGTCTTGTCCAAGGCCAATCCGACATGTCTGTGGATGACCTGACGTTACTATGGCTAACCTCGAATGGTTGGGCCAACCTGATATGGTAGTGACTGATCTGACATGGAAGTGGCCAACCTGTTTGATCTAATCCAGTGGCCGAGCTGATATGGAATAACTGAGCAATCTTAACATGACCAAGCAGATCTTGGCCAAGCATATCAATCTCGACAAAGCAGAACGGATGAGTAAAGTAAGATAGTCCTGTAGAGTAGAATAGGTTAGTAGCGCAAAGATGTTAGCAAAGCAAGACAAAACCATTTAAACTAGAGCAGAGTAAACCAAACTGATCACGGTAGACCTAGAAGGGTAGAGCAAACCCAACTAGAGTAAGGCGGGCTAAAGTTAGAATGATAAGGAAGACCTGGGAAAACAAGGCACAAATAGTAGGCTAGGATAGAACTTACAGAGTATGTCAGGTCTTCCAATATTATCATCGTTCATAGTTAGGTTTACGAGAGTGCTCGATCAAGATAGAGTAGGACGTACTTAACATTACAAGGTTGGCCCAACAGAGCAAGGCAGGTCGTCCAACACTGACAGAGCTTATAAATAGGTCATCCATTCGTTCTGAGCTCGTAAGCAAGCTTCCTGTATAGTTTGAAACCTGGCATGTCGTCAGGTTAGAATCCTATCATGTGTCCTTCATCGTTCCATGATGTCATACCATAAAGCCTACACAAAGGGAATTATGGATAAAAAGAAGTTGTAGGTATAATTTTAAGAACACAAAAAGTTGTTTGAATGTATTATATAGATAAAAATTTTAAAATTTTAAAACTAACATGTGATCCTTTGGAAGCATCGTACAACAAGTACCCTTAAACTAAAGTGTTTACTACAACCCGTACTATTGAATTAGCTTCCTGTGAATCAATGTTTTTTTTTCCCCGTAATCTTTTCTAAGTTAAAATATGATTTATGTTTAAATCACAATGTTCGAATTGTTAGTTAACATTGCATTTAAATAAAAAAAAATTAACAAATGTGCATATAAAATGTTTCAATAATAACAAAATACAAAAAAAAATTATAAATTATGATACCTTCTTGAATTCCAAAACTTGAAAAAGATTTCACAACCACAATCTAATCAAGCATTAGCCTAAAATAATAAATTATAGATTAGCTCTATATGGTTAAATTTTTTAAATTTGTCAAATCAAATCATATGTGTTAGTAATATTGTAGATGTTAGGCTCATGGTACCACCTATATTATGAGAATTACAAGATATCCTAGAACTTGAAACTTGCAATATATAGGACATGACTATAAGTAGGTAAAATATAAAGTACACAATTCCTTACCAAATTCAATAGGTTTTAAAAATGTAGAGATAATGACACATGGTATTTTTAGGGTTTTTATAATGTACAGCAATATAAAGATGTGATCTTTTAGGATTTCACGGACAATATAACAAAAAGAAAGGTATTTTTAAGGTTTTTAGGATATAATGAAACAAGGAATTAATCCCTAAGGTTTTACAAATCCTTAAGAAAAGAACAATATTGGTAAACTAAGGCTATGATTGATGGAATCAATCAATGATTGAACTAAGGAAATAGTACATTCTACTTCAGTAAACTCACAAGAATAGAAATCAATAAACGATAAATAAACTACAATATGACTCACGAAAGTAATCAAATTATCAAATAAAGAGAATTCAAGAAAAATCCATCTCATTGAATCTACTCATAAAATAGCTAAGGTTTTACAAACCCTTAAGAAAATAACAATATCAATATACTAGACCACTTTGTTTGCCACAAAGAAGAACAAGACCCTATATACTAATATTATGAAATCATAGCTAATAGCAATATTGTAAATAAGACAAGATTTAAATAAAATAAATTAAAAATATACATCATAGCATAGAAAAGAATGTACATGGTATCTATGTTCAAGATGTAATTATGTATGTTTTTTGTTATACATATACAACGTGTAGGCTCATCACCTAGCAATTCATAGAGTATGTGTGTAAGGTGGGTTAGGATTGCTTTTAGAAGGACATGACCTATATATGGGCTTCTTCACAAGGCATGGCATGTACTTGCTCACCTAGAGATACACATCTTCTATAGGCCAATGTCCTTGCTAGAAATATAATAAAGATAATCATTATTGTTTTCTTTACATTGGAAGCTCTTATAAATTTGTTCTAATCTTATTTCAATCCCATTATCAAGCTTGTAAGCCAGTCCCAAACTTTGGACTTTTTGTTGAGGCTTGTGATAGGAAACTTTTAACAAGATTTTGTTGTTGTAGACACCTCCCCACAACCCTACCCTACACCCCACCCCTTCTCTTTTTTTAACAAATAAAGAAAAGGGTTCTAATTGAGAAATACAAAAAATTAAGAAATTTAAAATTTAGGAAAATAAAGATTTTGTTTATTAAGTCTTGGGTCATTTTTAGGTTGAAGTGCACATATACAATTTGATAGGTTCCAAGCTATAATATATTAGAGAATCTTAAATTTTTTCGTAAAAATTCAATATTCTAACCAAATGTTTGAGTTAGTTGTTTGTTCATGTAATGAAAGTGTTTAATTTTATCTAATTGTAGCTTCAAACAGGGTGTTAATAGGATTTGAACTAATCAAGTTATAGAAAATTCAACATTGAATTAGTTAGACAAACAACAAACTGAAGCTCAGAAAAATTGTCAAATCAAATTTATTTTTAAAACATTCTCATATGTGCATATTAGACAAGCTTATTTTCATTTAGGTAGTTTTAATTTTATATAAATGGGCTCATTTGAGCTTGAACTAGTTATTGTTTTTATTTAAGGGTGGTTCAGATCAACTTAAAGGTTAAATAATAAAGAGTAGCAACATAAACTAAGGAAAAGCTTAATTAAGCTAGTATGAGTGTGTGTGTGTAAAATGCCTAGGTCTTGGGATTGATTCTCATCAAAGGCGCTAAGAACCTTTTACGTTTTTCTTTTTCTTTTCTTTTTTTTTTGTTGCTTGTGTAGACATAGTTGACCGTATCTTCTTTCTTACAATTTCTCTAGGATTCTAACACTTCCTCACTCTAAGTAGCCTACTTTCAAGCAATTTTTTACCTCTTTTTCTTCGTGATTTTAGCAAATTAAGATCACTTAGAGTACTTTGTATTGTGCCCAAAAACTTGTCTAGATTCACACATTTAAGCACTTAATTCAACTATAGAAAATCAAGAAAAACTTAAAAACTCAGATTTTCCCTCACATTTCTTTTGCTTGATTCAAGCATATTTAACACAATATGAAGCTTCCTTATTGTATTTCAAGTAAAAACCAAGATTTAGGGAAGTATCATGACCATTAATTCAATTTAAATTGCAATCTTTTCCATTAAAATCAAAAATCAAGTCAAAGCTCCATTTACTTTGATTCTTTGAAATCAATGGGTTTTAATTTTTATCCTTATATATTTAGATCCTAGAAGCTATAAAAAGGGGTTAGGCAGCTCGAATCCATCATCAACTCCCATTAAATCATTCAAATTACACTCGCCTAAATTCTCTCTCTTTACACCCGTGGCTCCTTCTTTCTAGAGCAAATTGCTTGATCTTCAAAACTTTCAAGCTAAACCACTACTTCATCTAAGTTTCCCATATCCTAAGCTTTCTAACCTAACTCGCTAGAAGCTCTTATGTGCCCTCTAAGTATCCTGACTACCATTCGTGACACTAACCCTCAATACCCCCCAAACACCACTATGTCCACCGCAACTTAAGCACGAACCACCTATGCTAAGATGTCTAACACTTGCTTAAACCCTTAATGGCCCCCTCCTTAACCTTCGAAAACGTCCTTCAGCAGCTATCCCACCTATTTCTCTTTCCACCACAATCGACCAACTTCAATCATCACCCAAACTACTACCATTTATCAAGGCACAACCACCAAACCCCCATTCCCTAATGAAAAACATGCAAAACTACTTTTACCTACTTGAAAATCACCGAAAAACCACATAAATCGACCCTAGCTACTGTATGAGAATCATCCCCCATCCTCACATGTAATGCATGTAAATCGGGTTGAGCTCTCATCCAGGTTCACGCTTCAACCCAACTTCCCAACCCGCTGTGAGACCTCATGATTAAGTGCCCCACATAAATTGTGAGAGGTTATAATACTAATTTATAAGGCAATGGTCATAAATATCCTATCAACACAAACTTGAAAATTTTTTGGCCAAGTGATTAAAATGGGCCTATTAGTGCTTATTAGGTTAGCTATTCACTGTTTTTAGCTTAGAGCGTTACAAATGATATCAAAGCTGACCCCCCACCAGTAGGTGGACAATTTGAGTCTAGCTTTAGTTTAAAGAAGAGGTTCGAGGAGGGCAAGGAGTATCATCAGGTTAGTGACTCTTGGCATACTTTCAAGATGACCTATAGGTAATGGGTAACCCAAATCATAAATCGAAAAGGAGGAAGATCTTGGCCTAATTATAAGGTCCCGTGATGAAGACGTCGTATGTTTAAGGAGGGGAATTGTAGAACCCTATGGTTAAGTGTCCCACATAGGTTGTAGGAGGTTGTGGTACTAGTTTATAAGGATCTCTAAAACCAACCCTAATTATATACACGAGTTATTTTACTGCTGAATAAATAGCAATATGGCATACAATTGCTACTATATCGGAATTTTATTGTACTGTTAAAGGTTATTATATTGTAAATTCCATGTATACTAGTCATTTATATTAGGTCCTTTCTATTGTAATTTTATAATTTCCTTGTAAATTCCATCTCATGTAATTACCCTCTTTCCCTGTAAATTTCTTTAAATAATGAATTTTCCGTATAAATACTATTCTTATGTAGTTGTAAAATAGTTGTTATAATTATATAATTTTGATAAAACCGCAACCCTAAACTCTTTTTATTTCCACATTACTATTTAATTGTCAATCCTCTACATCTACATCCACATGCCTTGATATTACATTTTTTTTTATATGTAAATATTTGTGCTTATTTTTCCTATGCTTGTAATAATCGTACCTACTACCCTTACCATATTACACTTCTTTTAAAATTTATTCTTCAAATCAAAAGATTTACCTATATATTATAATTTTCTTTTACCACTAATTGAGTCACCATTTTAAAATTAAATAGAATATTAGCCTTTATTTTTGGTAACCCATATTTGTATATCATTTTTATAATCTTTATAAATAGTTAAAAACCTTCACAACTTGTAAATAGTCTTAAAAATAATTATTAGTTCATATACTTTTTATCTCCCTCTTTGTAAATACTATAAGTTGTAACAATAAGTCACAAATTCACCACCTTGTAATGTGTCTTAGACTCCTTTGTTTATAAAAACATATTTTTTTCAATAATTGATATATACCCCCCTCAAATCTAAAAAAATTTTCATATTTCAACTGTGAATATTTTTTTTCTTAAGAATTTATAAGAACCCCTTCCCTCTCTTTTACAAGTTTTAAGAAACTATATTACTCTTGTAAAATAATCACTTCTCATCCTTATCAATAATTGGCAGTCAGCTGTAAATATCAGGTACCCCATAAAATTTTTACCCTATATTATGCTTCTTGTAAGTAACCTTTAAATACTTACAGGTTACAAATATTCTTCATTAGTAAGCCCACTTTCATTTCTTTTTTCCACTCTAAGGTTAGATGTTTCGTAAGAGTTTATCAATTAGGGTCTTATCCTTATGAACTCCATCCTTAAGCTGGTTAGGATCATTTTAACTCTTTTTCTTTCAAAATAAAGGCTTTTAAATTTTTTTAAAAAATGAAGATTTGCTAATAAGGATAGATTTTTATCACGAGTTCTTAAAAGCACTGGTCAACAACAGAAACAATGATAACAACCTTGATGACATTAATTCTACTGAGTTGAGGGTTTGCTCATTAGAACAAACTATGGAGAAAATGATTGAGCAAATGAACTTCTTAGTTGATAGTATAGTCTTGGTCAAGACTACAGCACCAGCAAATGAAGAGCACTCAAAAGCCTAAAATGAGGAATCTATTAAAGCACCTTTTCCTGAATTGAAAGAGAAGATTAATCAAGCTTTTAAGCCTACACCTACACTTTTGCAATCAACACAAATCCGATCAACTTATTGTCCAATCAAGAAAGCATTAAAGAGTCAAAAAGGAAATTAACTCAACAGATCACCAAGAAAATGAAAGCATTTGGAAGTTATGATAGTTTCGAGTAATCTGGGATCATAGGCTTTTCTGCATATGATGCCGAGCTTACCTAGAAAAATTCAAAGGACTACAATTTGAAAAATATGATGTGGGAAAATTTCCAAAGCTACACACTAGATTGTACATCTACAAGATGGGCGGATACATTCAATATAATCAACTCATGGTTCAAACTTTTCAAAATATCTCGACAGGACCTGCATTAACCCGGTATGCTCAACTTAATCTTAGTTAGATAAATACTTAGAAGAAATTTTCTCAAGCTTTCTATGAACAATATAACCTTAACACCGAGACAACTACCTCAATTTGCTACCTACGCACCTTAAGTAAGAAACACGATGAGTCCTTCAAGGAATATGTACGAAGGTAGAGGGGCACAGGCAATAAGAATCATTCCTCCTTTACTAGAGAAAGACTTAACATCTGCATTCATTAACACATTAGATAAGCCATATTATGGGCATCTTTTAGGGAATACAGCTTCTAGCTTTGCAATATTATGGTAGGAAGGAGCAGAATTCAAGAAGCCTTACGAGTCGAAAGATTGGAGGGGTTAAAGCAAAGGAAAGTGATGTTCCTAAAATCATCACAAAAGAGCGCCATTAATTTGATAAGTCCTAGGGGGTATACCACAAAACCTAAGTCCAGTAAACCAAGTGATCTCAAAAAGCTTATGTAAGTCTAAAAGGCCTAAGGAAACATTTCAATCTAATTCCTCTCTCTCTCTCTCTCTCTCTCTCTCTCTCTCTCTCTCTCTCTCTCTCTCTCTCTCTCTCTCTCTCTCTCTCTCTCTCTCTCTCTCTCTCTCTCTCTCTAATTAAAAGAAGAAAATGACCTAGACCATAAAGCTTCCAAACCAGGATATAGGCTTTGGAATGGAAACCTAGAGGTACAATGTAATAATCATATGGGGCAGTCATTCCATAGATACTTGTTAGAGGTTGAAAAACAAGATTCAGGACCTAATTGATGCAAGACTAGTACATCTAGATTCCATGTGAACTGAAGTGTCAAAGGACTCCAACTATTCTTCATGAGACTTGTCTTTTCTCTATATTGTAGAAGTTGAAAATAAAAGTTTATTAAATAAACTAATGTTTGGGGCAAATTTTTAAAAGTATTCAAGTGGATGAATGTAAATATGTTGTTTCTATCTTATTAATTGAAAGGTTTAAAACGAAAAGAGGCAAACCATATCCCAAACACTAACCCTAAAATAGAACTTGAGAGTTAAGTGTCATTAATATGGGGTTACTGGACTCATTCCTTAAAGGAAGTCCATCTTTAATTTGATACATAAATCAAAATGACGTTAGGCATCCATTTTCAACATCTTAAACAATACTATCCTTTATCAACCCCATTGAGCCTATTCAGGGAGCATTTTCAAAATTGAACCTTGTCAAGAACCACCCCATAATGGGGCAAATAGGAGGTTAGGGGCATTATTTAGGAGAAAAAGTGAAAATTAATTTATGTTTGCCTTAGTTACATCAATCAAAGGATAATTTTTACCATTAATAATTTATTTCTTTTGAAGAAGTGCCTATATCCTAAACACTATATACAAATCACATACGCTTTAAGCTACTGGCCAAAAAAAGGGATAAACACCTTTTTGTTACGTCAATGAAAAAGAAAGAGAGGGAGAGAGAGACAGAAGTGGAAAAGAGAATAAGAAAAAGTAAAAGAAGAACAAAAGAAAAGGGGGCAAGATTAAGAAAATTGAAAAAGAGATCAAGTCCAAAACACAAAGCCCTAAAACTTAAAAGGATGAGGTACATGTACCTCAAAAGGCCTATTTCTAAAGTAAAGCCCATCCTTCAAAATAAGAACCCCTAACTCTGAAATAACATGAGTAAAAACCAAGACTCCCAAAATCTACTCCTTTTACAGACCAAGGCCCACCTACAATTCCACCCTTTCCTTAAAAACTCTTCTAATTGAAAGAAATAACTTATCGTTGATAAGAGTTGCCTTTGAAACAGAGGCAAGCATAGTTTTAGTTTTTCCCTAAAGGGTTCTTGACTAGTAAATCCAGGTTGGATAAATGATCTCTTTCTAAAAGGCCTATACATTATTATACATTATTTTAAACCAATGACTAAGCCTTTATCACATTATAGTCTTAAAAAAAAAAAAAACTAATAGATTGATCAAAGCATATCGCTCACAAGATGAATCACAATTTTTGGAATTATAATCAAAAGCAAAATCTAAACCGAGAGATCAAGGAAGTCCTCTTTGACTGAACCAATCAATTATGAGATACTTTGGAAATCATGAGTCTCGATGGCATTATTGCCTTAAAAGCTTCAAGAGATGTCTCAAAAAAGAGAATTCATTAGAAAATCTCTCTCATGTAGTTATCCATAAGGCAAGAAAAGAAAAGAGTGGGCTCACCAATCATTGGTCAACATAAAGACCTGTAAGGAATCCACACTTGTTAGCAAATCCTCAAAAAAAAAAAAGGAGAAAAGGGATTTTCCAAGTTATCATAGAATAAATATATGTTTTTCAAAGTTTTATTATATATTTAAAAAAAAAGGGGGGGATGCTTTCAAGAAATTGAATTTTATAAAGTAGAAACAATAGTTATCCTTTAGTAAGATCTTTAGGAGCCTTTGTCAACTATTAGATTAACTTTTGGTCACATGCAATCTTTGGTGAACTTAAGAACTTCATTATCCTCTATCTTGAAAAGTTGTGAATATTTGACTTTAGGAACTTAGAAATCTTTTGTTTTGAAAATCTAAGTTATCCTCAACTTTAATAACTTAGGGCCATTGGTTATGTCTTTTAAAGAATGTTTGAAACTTTGAGAGTCTTAGTTATCCTTAAATTAAGAACTTAGGCTATCTTCAATTCTAAAAAATAGGTACTCCTTCTTTCTAGGAACTTAGGCTATTCAAAGGAACCTTAGTTATTCTTATCAAGAAACTTTGGCTCTCCAGGAACCAAGTCATCCTTAAATTAAGAACTGAAGCCATCCTTAATCTTAAAACTAAGCAATCCTTCTTTTTAGGAACTTAAGCTATTCAAAGGAACCTTAGTCATTCTTATCAAAAAGCTTTGGTTATCCTTAGATAAGGAGCTTCGACAATCCTCATATTATGAAATTAAGTAATCCATCTATTTAAAAGCTTAGGTTATTTCATATGAATCTTAAGGAATCAAAGTTATTCTTAGATTAGGAATTTTTATCATTCAATTGTCCTCCCTTGAAATTTCAAGAACCTTAATTGTCCTTCGTTAGGTTAAACATAAGAGCTCAATTATCCTTTGTTGATGAGTTTTAGAATACAAATCATCTTTAAGTATTAGCAATTTCAATTATCCTCCCTTATATATTAGGAACCATAGTTATCCTCGACTTCGTTAAACCTAGGAACTTTAGTTATCCTTTAAAACACCCGAATAGCACATTTAGATTGAAAACCCATCAAAGTGTTCCATTCTTATCACTTAAATCACTAGTGGATCAGACCCAAGGTAACTACCTAATTGCAGCGCTTCCTAATATAAGTTTATCTTTAAAGAAAAAATGGTGTCTCTTTTATCTTTATGGTAAAGTTTTACTCAAACTTTACCACAAAAAGGAGAAACTATAGACATCTCCTTTTTTCTTTTACTGGTCTTAATTGAAAAACAAAATTAAAAATAAATAAATTTAAGAAAATAAGGATTTTGTTTTTTAGGTCCTTAGTCATTTTTAGGTCAAAGTGTACATATATAATTTAATAGGTTTTTAGCTATATTATATTAGAGAATCTTGAATTTTTTGTAAAAATTTAATATTCTGACCAAAGGTTTAAGTTAGCAATGAAAGTGTTCTATTTTATCTAATTGTAGTTTCAGACAGGGCTCAATTGGATTTAAATGGATCAAATTATAAAAAATGCAATAGTGAATTAATTGGACAAACAATAAACTGGAGGTCAGAAAAATTGTCAAATCAAATTTTATTTTTAAAACATTCTCACATGTACATATTAGACAAGCTTATTTTCATTTAGGTAGTTTAAATTTTATGAAAATCGGCCTGTTAGAGCTTAAACCAATCATTGTTTTCATTTAAGGATCGTTCGAGTCAGCTTAAAGATTAAATAATAAAGAGTAGGAACATAAAATAAGGAAAAGCTCAATCAAGCTAGTATGATCGTGTGTACAAAATGCTTAGGTCTTGGGATCGATTCTCACCAAAGGTACTAAGTGCCTTTTATGTTTTATTTTGCTTGCATAGACACATGTCAGCCTATAATTAGTTGACTACATCTACTTTCTTTCAATTTCTCACTGTTTCTCTATGACTCCGACGCTTTCCCACTTTGAGTAACCCAGATTCAAGCAATTTGTTACGTCTCTTTCTTTGTGATTTCATGAATCTATTAGATTACTTTATATTGAGCACAAAAAATCGACTAAATTCACACATTTAGGCACTCAAATCAACTATAGAAAATCAAGAAAAACTTTAAAACCCGAATTTTCCTTCACATTCTTTATGCTTGATTCAATCTTGTTTAATGCAATAATAAGCTTCCTTATTGTATTTCAAGTAACAACAAGATTTAGGGAAGCATTCTGACCATTAATTCAATTCAAATTGCAATCTTATCCATCAAAATCGAAAATCAAGTTAAAGTTCCATTTATTTTGATTCTTTAAAATCCATGGTTTTTTAATTTTTATCCTTACATATTTCAATCCTGGAAGTAAAAAAAAGGGGTCAAGGAGCTCGAATCCATCATCAACTCCCATCAAATCATTAAAACTACACTCGCCCAAATTCTTTTTCTCTTTATGTCCAAACTCCTTCTCTCTCTAGCAAATTGCTTCAGCTCGAAAACTTTCAACTAAACCACTGCTTTGTCTGAGTTTCTCATGTCCTAAGCTTTCAAACCCAACTCACTAAAAGCTCCACCATGCCCTTTAAGTACCTCGGCTACCATTTGCAACACCAACCCTCAACACTCCTTGAACAACACCATGTCTACCGTAACTTGAGCATAAATCTCCCATGCCAAGATGTCCAACACTGACTCAAACCCTTGATCAACACCTTCCTAACCTTTGAAAATGTCTCTAAGCGGCTACCCCACCTATTTCTCTCCCTACCACAATTAACCAACTTTAACTATCACCCTAACAACCACCGTTTATCAAGCCTAAACCCCCATTCCCTAATGAGAAACACACAAAACTACTTTTACCAACTTGAAAATCACCCAAAAACCACTTACATCAACCATAGCCACCATTTGAGAATCATCCCCCATCTTTACATGCAATGCATGTGAATCGAGCTGAGATTCAACCTAAACCCGTACGTCAACTCGACTTCCCAATTCGTACCTAACTCTTAGTTCAGCCTCTTACTTTTTATTTATTTATTTATTTATTTTATCTTATTCTATTTTGTTAATAAAGAAAAAAAGGGGGGTTTATTTTATCTTTTTTTTTTTGCAAAATGTTTTTAGATTTTTTTCAAATAAATAAAAAAATTAATAGTTTTTTTTAATCAACAAAAACAAAAGAAAATGTTTTATCACTTAGAGAAGCATGTATTCAAAAAAAAAATTTATTAATTTTTTTTCCTCAAAATTAGGGCATTTTTCTTTTAGAATATTCCAAACACAAAAGTAGGACCCTTTTAGGTAGTTTGCCTTAAACAAAAAACAAAATGGGTAAAAATGTAAACTCAATTATTTTTTAAAATTAGAAATAAACACTCATATTTTATTAAAAATGAACTACAGAAGTCTAATTCTAAATAGCAAGTGGGAACGCAATCGTACACAATTACAAGGTGACTTCCTCTTTTGTAAATGATTTTCATATTTCTTCATTTTTTTTAAGTAGATACAGTCTTATTTATTTTTTCACTTGTAAATATGAATTAAAAGGGTATTTTCAAAAATAAAATTAAACTCAAAAGGTCAAAGTAGTACTTGTATAGAGTTTAATAGGATAGCTCACAAACTCGCAAATCTAATTTCTTTAAAAAAATTTCAAAAAGTTTTCAAAAGCAAAGATTGGTGACCAAATTAGAATTAATCTACCTAATTAACTATAATTTAGTCACCTTTCTCAATTTTACCAGGTAATGACTCCAATACATTTTCAAATAAAAAAGTTAGGTTTTCCGTAATTTTAGTCAAGGGTTTAAACTAAATAGTCATAAGGTTTAATTTAAATCAAATTAAGGAAAATGAAAAAGTGGAAAATTTAAGCTTGATAATTGTTCACTAGCATATAATGCAACAAGTTTAGCAAGTTAAAACCAACAAATCAAGGCCCTAAGTTGTAGATAAGAGGAAATTGGGAAATATTTTTGTGTACTGATATTTAAGTTAAAAAGTAAACACAAAATAAGTTATGTACATCTAGTTTGAAAGTAAATTAATAGAAATTATATAGAGAAGTTAAAAGAAAATCATATAATATGTAAGAGTTAAGGTAAGCGTCGCAATATATAACACTAAACAATTTTGTAACTTAGTTTAGCTTACTTGTATCTATTTAGTCTTTGTTGTTCTTTACTATTAGTTAGAATTTGCCATGTTTACTTCCTTTAGTTAGTATGTGATATTTGTAACTTGTATATAAACACCAACAATAGTAATAGCAAAATTAACTGCCTTATTTCTACATATAGTAGTACTCTATCACTTTTTCAATCTCCATTATAGAGCTACCTATCATTTTCTAAATTCCATGAATTAACTACTTCAAATGGTATCAAAGAGAGGCATTTCATCAATCTAATATCTTTTTTTTTTTTTTACTATTTCAAGTTGTTTGATTGGATTGAACTCCAATTTTGTTCATCTGAGTCATGGAACTTCAACTAATAAATTTAATATATAGCGATCCTCTATACCTTTTCAAATATGATGATACAGGTTTTGTTATTGCTAGTGTGATAACCCATATGATTATAATCCTAAAGGATTGTAAGAGAGGAGTTAGATTGGTTTATAAGGCTAAAATAATGAATCTTAAGTTAACATTCGCCATAAACTTTTAAGCTAAGTAATTAACATAGGTCCATCAATGTTTGTTGGTATATCTTCTAACTACTTTTAGCCTAGGACATTACAAATAGTATCATATTCTCTACCAATAAGGAGATAATTTAGGGAATGTTTTGATCGATTTAGAGAAGAGGTGCAAAGAGGATGGGGAGTATTACAAGATTATGACTCCAAGCATGCTTCTAAGATGACCTATTGGTTGAGGATGGTAAAAATGGACATAATTGTATATCGAAAGGGGAAAAAAGAACTAAGTCCAATTATAAGGTCTTGCAGAAAAAACTTCGAGTGTTTAAAAAAGAAATGAAGGGGAAGAGGGGAGGGGAAGGTAGGGGAAGGGGATGGGGTGGGGGCTGCCTTATATTACTATAATCTCTCATAGATTATGGGAGAAGAGTTGTATTGGTTTATGAGGCTTAAGTAGCAAATATCATGTTAATATTAATTAGAAACTTTTTTGCCAAATAATTAAAATAGGCCTATTAGTATTTGTAAGCATGACTATTGACTACTTTTAGCCTGTGACATTAAAGCTAGTTTAGTCTTTAATGGAACAAATTTCCTTGAACGGAGTATATTAATCAAAATTACTTTAGGAGCTAAGGCAAACTAGGTTTATAGATTGAAGTTGTATAAAATATAAAAATAATTTAATTAACATACAAAGGTAGATAAGATGCGATTATGTAATATGTTGTTAAATTTTAAATTCTATGTCAAAGGAATTATCTAAAAGATTTATGTATGCTAAAGTCTGCTAAGGAATTGTAAGATGACATGTGAACAATTTGAACTAGTTCTGTATTATACTAGTTGCAAAATGAGATTGCAAATGTTAAGCAAGGGAATGTCATTGTGATAATATATTAAAATAAACTAAGGAGGCTTTAGGATGAGTTGAGTAATCTTAGTGGAATTCTAGAATGTGTTTGTGGTACTTTAAAGAATTGTACTTAAGAAGCCTATAGATATTGAAAATAGAAATAAACTTAAAGCAATTCCTTATGGGTCTTAATGATGCATGTGAAAGCGCAAGGAATCATATATTATCATTAGAACCACTTCCTACTGTAGGTAAAGCTTATTACTTGAAAAACAAAAGCAAGTGTCTAGAATTCTTACTCATACTAATGTTTTTTCTACATATAATGTTAAAGCTCAATTCCAACCTACTAGTAATGATAAGAAAAATAAAAAGAATAAGTTGGGACTGAGGATTTCTTATTCATATTGTAAGTAATCTAGTCATTCAATTGGAAAAATTCCTTGAACTTGTAGTCTATCTAAAGTGGTATAAGGGTTCAAAAGAGGAGAAAAAAATAAAATAGAAAAGAAGGAATTAGATTTACAACACAAATGGTTGTTACAACTAAACAATGTGATACTCCTCTTAATGAAAATTAAAGGATTTGACTTCAAATTCTCAAAAATGAATCTAACTTAATTTCAAAATATGTCATGTAAAAATGTTGAAAAGAAAGCAATGTAGAGATAACAATGCACATATCTTTGGCTAACTTTGCAAGTTAGTGCTTTTCTAGTTCTTTGCAACTTTTAATGATAAAATTGGTAGTATAATGAGTGAGTGGATAGTAGACACAAGTACTTTAGATCATATAACTCCTTTTCAACATCTTTTAGTTAATAAAAATACACTAAATACTCCCATTTGCATTAAACTACCTAATGAGAACACTAAATCTATCATAGGAAGAGCTCCTTTAACAAGTCACATAACACTTACTTGTGTCTTGTATGTTCTAGATTTTAGCTATAACTTGTTATCAATCCCTTAGTTACTTACTTAAACCAATTGAATTGCCACGTTTGTTCCATGAAATTGTTTGTTTGAAGACCATAGCTATAAGGATGTTGTTGCGAAAGTTGATGTTTGATATGGACTTTATGTACTAGAATCTAAGGCAAATATAATCGATGATTCTTTAAATGTTCCTTTCTCTTGTTCTTCTTGTGATCTTGTTTCACATAAAGCTAATAAAGTGTTCATGGAAATGTTATATAATAGACTTGAGCACATTTCTTTTTCACGTCTAAAACATGTTCTTGTTTATGATACTTGGAAATTTTGTTATATGACACTTGTCAACATGTGAATCACACAAATTACCTTTTCATTCTAGTAATCCTTTTACTTTACATGTATTTGAGCTTATTCATTTTGATTTATGAGAATCTATATAATATACCTTCAATTTCTGGTATTAAATTTTTTCTAACAGTAGTAAATAACATGAGTAAGTTTACATGGACTATATATATATGTATGTATATGAAAACTCCAAAAGGTTAATATTTAGCAACTTTAAGTTTAAGTATGCAAACTTGTTAAGTCTCTTTATGGACATAAATAAGCATATAGATAATGGAATCATAAGGTTACATAATTTGTTATTTCTCTAGTTTTCATACAATCCAGGAATGACTATTCTCTTTTTATAAGGTGTAACGGAGATGAATTATTTAGCAACTTTGGTGTATCTTGATTTCCCGCTGGTTGAGAATTCTTTGTCCGACATTACAAGTGTTAAATATGCTATTGAGGATTTAGGTGATGGGAGGCTCTTTTTAGGGATTGAAGTTTCTCGTACCCCGCTAGTTTCATGCTTCATCAGCGAAAATTTTTGTTGGATAGTCTTGAAGATGCCAACTGACAAGTGCCAAACCAATGCGGGTTCCTTTTCCACAGCATCTTGAACTTGATAATGTTTTCGGTGCATTTATGCTTAATCCTTCTTGTGTTTGACACATTGTTGCGCATTTATTTCTTACAATAACTCGATTAGATATTACATTTGTTGTTTACAGTTGGGCTTACAACAGTTTTTTAAAAAAAAAAAAACTATGTTTTCTCTTTTTTTTTTTTTGTACTTTTTATGTCAGTGTCATTTCTTTTTCGATTAGGTAACCTAAGCATTAATATTTTTTGCTATGCATATTTGTATATTTCTTTTTTTTTTTTGGTTAAATAACTTAATTTTTCGTGCTTTTGCACTTTGTATATTTATATTTTATTTCTAACAAAGTTTTGATTGAGATAATGGGAGAAAAAAAAATTATAACACATTGTACATAGTGGAAAAGATTGAAATCTCACATTATGTAATCGAAAAAGAAAAAACCACATAGTTATGCATATCGAACACAAAGTCCAAACTTTGTTATGTTTATGTAATTAATCCTTCTTCTTCTTCTTCTTATATTATTATTATTATTATTATTATTATTATTATTATTATTATTATTATTATTATTATTATTATTATTATTATTATATAGACAATTACGTATTTCAATATCCGACAGTCCCTCCACCCACTTGGTATGTAGTTCCATTACTAGTTAGCCTTGTTAGTATACCATATATATAATAGATATATCAATTTAATGAAAGACAATTGTTTTCAAGTTTTCTACTAGGATGTTGTCCATATATCATATCATATTTCTGGGAGAAAAATCCTCCGCCAAGAATCTCATGGAAGAAATTATTATGTACTCCCTCCATTCTAACTCATAAACCCTACATGGTAAATTGGACCAATATTATATGTAATATTCCATAATTATCAATAGTCTGAAGAAATAATGAAACCTTGAAACATAGTAAGTGACAAATCTTTCTTTCTTGGCATTGTAGAAAACGACCACTTAAATCTTGTGGTCTCACCCTTTCCAGATGGGTGCCTCGTCCATCATCACTACTCTTTCTGAGCCCACATTGCACTTAATTGTATTGTATCGCAATATAAGGTCCGCTTCAACTTTAGTTTTTTTTTTTTTCCTATCTCTAAGCATATGGTGGATCTATACTCAAAATTTCGTACAAGCACTTTAGGGAAATTTTCTTTTCAGAACATTTCCCGCGGGGAGGGGTGGGGGCCGGGGTTGTTTTGGGGGGTTGTGGGGAAGTAAAGAAAAGGAGCGAGTCTATCGCTACAACAATACTCACTTTATCTAAGAAAATATCTTGTCATATTAAAGTAATTAGTTGTCGCATTAGACGTCACGAAGAATTCCTAATATAAAAATATATGAAATTATGCTTTGTCACATCTCATATAGCAAATAAGACGTCATATTGTCGCTTCTAAGTAATAAAATTCTTTTTTTATTTCTGGGAAAAATGATACATTGCTTTTAAGCACGAAAAAACTTTTTACCTGCTACTTTCCTTTTTTTAATAGAAAGAAATATATAACACTAATGGTGGACAGGTGTTCCATTAGTACTCAAGAAGATTAATAGGACTAATTTTTCATCAGTTGGGCTAGATAATGACTTCACTAGATCTAAATGCAAAATAAAAAATAAAAAAAATAATGATAATAATTTTGCTGATATATCCAAAAGAATCAAGACGTCAACCTGTAGTCCACCATAGTATCATATGAACCAATTCATGATTTTTGGACAGCGATATAGATGTACCTAGAACCTAAAGCATGATAAAATTTAATTAATGTATATCAATTGTTGAGACATGCCAGGGTTTGCTATTAGGCACCATTATACATGGGCACAAACTAAGTTTGTCCCTAGATGAATTCAAACGACAACCTATTTAGGCCCATGGCTAGGGCATGGATCGTGCTCTAGGATGCAGTGGTGTTGTTCCATGGGTCTGTCGATACTTTAGCCCAAAAAAAAAAAAAAAAAAAGAAGATAAAGCTACTAAAGGCAACGGCTAGAAAATGCAACCTTTATCATTTCAATTCTTTGCCAAATAGTTAAAAAAAAATGGTGATATACTAACCAAAGTTCTGCAAAATGGCAAGTTTAGTAATTGAGTTTTCAAAAGGCCAATTTCATACCTAATCAAAGTTTTCATTGGTATTTTAACTATTTGCCTTAACTCTTTTAACTTGCCATCTACCGAGGTTGATAAATGTTTTATCATGCAGCAACACATGTCATTTGGTATTATTTTAACAATAAGGGAGGCCAAATAAATGCTAGATAAACCAAAAATAAAATAAAATAAAAAAGACTCGTCGGAGGAAAAGGAAAAAAATGTAACATGAACCCTAACTTTCTTAGGGATCAATGTAACTTTAACCCTTATCAAAATAAACCACTTTCCCAAATCAAAATTGTAGCACAAAAATTTCAATATCCTAACCTAACCCAACAATATTAGAGCCCTTACATCTATAACAAAGACTAAGAACCATAATGAAGAATCAAGTAGAGCTAAAGTTTGAAACAGAGAGTCAAGGGCCTAAGGACCATTAGAAGACCATGAAACCACAATGGAGACCAAAGCTAGAAGTTTGACGAAGAAAGATGAAGCAACAAAAAGATTGCTTAACACGATATGAAAAGGGAGCTACACTATCAAAGATCATTACTACTAAAACATTAAAGTTATCGAAAGGAGATCGATGTTGAAAATCAAAAGGCAAAGGAGAAGAATTAGGATAAGAAACTACCAGGATTGAGAAGACAACAAGGTATCTTATCACCTAACTTTCTTATCACTTTTTTTTTTTCTTTTTTTTAACATTTTCTTCTTCTTTTTCATTCTTCCAAACCATTCCCTACTTCACATATTCATATTTATACACGTCTAACTCTAAATCTTAACTTTTAATTTATTTTCATCATCTCTTGTATACATTTTCTTTTTCATTTTTGCAATTTCATACGCATACATGTTCTTTAACTCTAATCCATATATCCAACTTACTCTCCCAACCTTCCACAAACATCTCCTCTTCAGCATTTGAAGATTGAAGCCATTGTTTAAATACCTAAATTCTATAGAAAAAAGTTGAAGTAGAGCACAAGTAATGAAATTTGTTAAAGAGATTAAAAGAACCAAACATATTGAATCAGAGCTTTAAAAAAAAAAAAGGACTAATTGAAGAATGAAGAAGAAGACTAACCTCCTTTATTGTAAAAATAATACCAAATGACACCTGTTGCTTCATGATAGGTTATATATCTACCTCAACAAACCTTAAGTTAGCAGAGTTAAGATAGGTAGTACAAATGCTAACAAAAACCTTAAGTTAACAAGTTATATATTCCGCCTGAAAAAGTAGAGTCGTAACAATCCAGTCATATTAATTATCTTAAGATAGAAATTGTTTTCACAGTTACTATCTTAAACCTAGTTCACACCAAGTGTACTAGACTCCACTCCTTTGAAGTATTCAATTCAATACCTATTTGCTATGAATTTATGGAGTAATCATTTGAAATAATTTGTTAAAAAAAATAAACTTGTAGTTTGACTTTGCAAAAAAGTGTTGGTAAATCTCATAGATACTTATTATTTCAAATATAAACTATAATATTAAAAACTACTAAGTCCTTTGAGAAGTCTTATGTAGTTTTCCTTAAAAGTTAAAATAATCAATACTAAAGACCGCAACATGTCATTCCTTATTACACCTCACTCCCAGTCCTAGTTTGTTGTGCTCTAATTTTTTATAGGTACTCGTAATCCATTCGAAACCTACAAAATAAATTATAAGGGAATAAGTAACAACTTACTCAACAAGTAAGGTGGAGACAGAAGTATACATTCAAGACATGATAAGTAGAGTTTTCAACTGAGTTAGTTAAATAGAGTGCACATACAAGCAAATTTCATTGCATAATGTTATCCGGTTCGTCGTAAGATCAGAGAAATTAAACCTACTTTAATTCAAGTTGAAGAGTTTGACATCATATAATAGAAAACACCTTCCTCCCGTGACTACCTTCAAATCGCGGCTCCTAACCTTACCTAACCTCCTTTCGTGTCACTTAGTACCATTCCAACTATTCTCATCGAAGGAAGTCTGTGTTTAACCGAACAATCACAGTTGTTACCCTTAGTAGATTGCGATGCATATCAGGTCAAAAGTTAAGCTGAGTTTTAATTAGTTCATTTTAAGGGTAATCAACAAAACTCAAATAATTCAAGCATAATAATATTCACAAAACAATCATAATATGGAGCTTAACTCCCATTATAGTAAATTGAATCTCAAACACAAGCGCTACATGCGCACGAACAGCTAACTATAATCATAAGCAAATACATACCAAAATCTCCAGATATTTTGAAATAATACCCTTAAATATTGTGAAGCATTGATCCCACTTATTTGTTTTAATACTCTCTATGGAAGACCCGTACTATCAACACTTTGTTTACTCGGAGACCCTATATATATATACAAAACTCAAATTTAGTTTTCGTAGAAGCAACAAAAACATCAAGGTTCTATCTACTCTTTTATTTTCTTCTGGAGTTATATATACAAATATATATATATATATATATATCTAAGGTATATTATTACTTTCCTTACATAATGAAATATAGTTTTATTATATAAGTTAAGTTACTAAGTATTGATAATATAAGTAATTATGCTATTATGTATAATATATCATTTCGATTGTATCAAAACATACTTTTAATCAGTTAATTTATGTTTCAATCACAATCAAGTTATCATAATACATAAATTCTTATAATATTATAGAAATATAGGTTATATTAGTTAGGATTCTCCAATTTTAGTAAAAGTAGTGTTATTAGGTTTGTACATACTTAATGGTATGTATTACAGGTTTTATTTCGAAAGATGACTTCTAAATGATATTTCTAACTTTATATTATATTTATAAGCCCCTATAATAAGTATTGTTGAGCTTGGTTTCTTTTTTTTGGTTTTTTTAAATAAGTCTTCTTTAAACTTATCAATATTAAACCCTGCCCGTTCAATACTAATCATCAATTAAGGTTTAATTTTAAAAATATTTTGGAGTCATCAGCACACCGAAGTTGGGAAAAAAAATTAAATTATAACCAATTGAATGAATTAATTATAATTTAGCTACTAATCTTTCAATAAAACCAAATTTATAAAATGGTTTTGAAAACCAAAAGATAAAGTTCAGAAGTTAAGTTTTTTAAACTCTTACGAGTATTATCAGCTTTCCAAATTTAGATTTATTCCCTTAAAATCACTTTTTTTAACAATAGCTTAAAAACTACATTTAATTGAATAATTTTAAACCTAGAGAAAGAAAAAACTAAATTTTTCATCTTTTAATCCTCTCAGAGTTACCTACGTACCATTCAAGATCAGACATATGTAGTTATTTCTATAAAATTTTAATGTATTGGTTGTTTTTACTTTAAGAAAACGGTTAAGTTTACGTTTTTTATATGATTGTATATTTAAAGAAAATTTCTAAAGGGTCTTAACCGGTTTATTTTTGAAAAATTCCAAAATAGTCCTAATTTGAAAAACGATTAATTATTTTATTTACTTAAAAAACACATTTTTTTTAATTATCATTATTTTTATTTTTCTTTATTTTATTTTATTTTATTTTTACTTATGGATTAAAGAATAAAACTAAACTAAGCTTATATTTATCTTTTTTTTTCATTTTATTTTCTTTTTTTTTTCAATTACATTGATGGATACAAGTAAAGTAAAGTAAAATAAAATAAAATACAAAATGAAGCAAAATCAAACCAAGATGTAGCGAGCGCAAGCCAAGTCGAGCTATCAGTTCAAGCGATGTCGTCAATCCGGTCAAAGCTCCATTGTTTAATAAGAACCATAGTAGCCTTAGGGTTGACTCGCTCATGAAACAAACAGTAGAAGTAAGATTTGTGAGTTTATAATTGGACTTGGTGGAGGAAGCAATGATACCTTAGTATCCTATGGCCATGTAGGTAATGATTAGAGCTTGGGTAGTTATGGTTGGATATGGGCGACTATGATGGTGGTTGCTAAAGACAAAAGGGAGGTTAGGTCTTGATATTTCAAGGGTACCAAAGCTCTTAGTGGTGGTAGTTTTTGTCAAAAACCACCATAAGGGATGCTACTATAAAGAGACGAAGAAATCGTGCTAGAGAGACGAAGCTTAGATTTGAACTTATATTGAGTGTTTTTTATCGAGCTCTATGTTGAAAACGAGTCTACAAACCCTTATTTATACTAATTTCTACTTGAAAAAGCTTAGAAAGCTCATTAATGGAGAAATCAGCTATGAATGAGGATACTAGATTTTGAATTTTTTTTTTAGAGCCAATTTAATGTCAAATTTTGACTGAGTTTGGATAAAGTTTAGGATTTATTCAAAACTAAGCTACGTATTCTCCATGATTCTATCATTAATTGGATGGAATTGTGTAAAAAAAAAATGGTATTCAATTGACCTAAATGAAGGGGGAAAAAAAAACTAAATCATCGGCCAAGAAACAAGAAGAAAGCTAAAGCAGGTACATGGTCACTACTAAGCACGTGCCAAGTACGAGTGCATTACACGCATGTGTTGGAGAAACAAATGGGCAAACAAAATCAATTTCTTTAGCTAAAGGCCTTAGGCCCTAATCTGATTCTTATGAACCTGGTTCAAGCCCAATCTGATCCATAATGCTTTTTTTTTTTAATAATTAGAATAAACTAAATAAAAAAATGAAAAACACTAGAGCATGAATCCTAGTTTACTTTTTATTTAAATTTTTTGAATTTTTATAAATTTTCTATTTTTTCTGTATTTTTTTAATTTTCTTTTTTTTTTTGTAATTTTTCCATTTTTTGTATTTTTTTTTCTATGTCTCTTAAATTAGGACTCCTTATCCTATCTTAAAAATTTTGAAAAATAAAGACGAGCAAAAATATAGTATCTACAAGTATTATTATATTATACTCATTTTATGTAGTTGGAGTATATATAATTTACTAATATAACTTAATAATATAGTTATTATCTAACCCTAATATATATATATATATATATATATCACAACCCGGTTGTATAACTATTACTAAATATGTTAAAAATTCAATTTTTACCAAACCTAACCAGCGTGTACATGTATAAGTTGTATTTCAATATTTATCATATTTTAGCCTATTATAATAAAAACGTACCCCGGTTCATAATTTAAGCTATTTTACTAAGTAAATTAGTAATAAATTAGTCGGATCACTAAATAATTCCTCGAAAATTTTTATAAACTACTAAAAATATGGGGAATTCAATCAAATAATGGTTTCATGCTATCAGTTTATCACCTATATACGCGTATTTACATTTTACCCTTAAATTATGATTAATTACGTGAACAATATCGTTTTTATACAAAATGATTTCTACAATCCGCACTATCACTAAAAGTATCCAAAGGTCAATAATTACCAATTTCATTAATTAATTTAATAAAAATCTATTTATCTCATAATTTATCCCTATTTTAGTCATTTTTAAGATCAAAAAATACAATAATTATTAGAATACATGAATCAAAAATCAAGCTACATAGTAATTAAATATATATAATATATATTTTATATAAAAATTTTGAGCTAGAAACTATATCATTTAGTATATTTATTTTGAAAATCAAAATTCAGATGAATAATAACTTTCTTAAGAATATACATAATATAATCATAATTTTACAAAAATAAAATTACAACATGAAAGTATATCTAAAATAACTTAAATACAATTTTTTTCATAATTTTCTTACTTAATTTAATATTTTTAGAAATTATAAGAAAAACATAGAAAAAAATTGATCGACCTATTCGTCAATGCTCCGGCCACCATTGGCCGATAAGGGTATGTCGGTCAATAAGGGTATAGGTTGCTCTACTTAAGTGCAACGAGGCTCCATGTTAGGTCACCAGATGGTCGAGGATCCATACTAGGTTAATACTTTGCTTTGTTTTCCTATTTTCTTATCTAACTTTTCTAATTTTTTTTTTATTTTTCTTAAGTGCTTCTAGTTGTTAAAGTGTGAAATCTGAACCTAAGGACCTCATTTGTAAAGATTAGAGCCAATTGGATTTTTTTGTTAATTATTAAGATTTTTTTTAAATTTATAAGTGTCCAAATAATAGGATGAGTGTCAAATTTTTATTAAATCAATCTCAATGTAGCTACTTATCCTTTTAAGTTGCTCCACATTTAATCCAATAATATTATAGGTTTTTTCCTTCTTCTTTTTTATAATTTTTAGATGATATTTTAGGGTATTTTGGTATTTTATGTTAATATTTAATGATCTTGTTAATATACGGATATATATCATATATATATCATACACATAATGAGTAATTATATACATGTAATCATGTTTCTAGCAAAAACATATTTCCTGTTTAATTTTGTAAATTTATCACTTTTTATATATAATTATATAATTTTGATTAATTTACGGATATATTTATTATATATACCAAGTATGTCTATAAAAATACACATATACTCATATAGTATATTATGCTATATTATTTCTTTTTATAGCTTAAATAATTTATCTCGAAATCCTTATTGTGTTTTAGGCTTAATTGTAAGAGTTTCAACAAGTTTTACGTTATTTTGAATAATTGTACTTCTAAGGTTAAAATTAGGATTTTAGGATATTATCTTTAAAATCTAACTTTACTAGGTCATTCTAACTAACTTTTCTAGCTTAATCATAAAGTTTGTATTCAATTGGATAAATTTTTCTCAAAAACCTTAAATTTGGATATGATTGCCCTAAATGCAATTTTAGGGGCTTATATAAAGTAAATCTTCACTATTTTGATTGTATTCTTAATATCTTATTATATTTTTACTTTCAAGCATATGGGAATTCATCGATTAAGGTTATCATATTTATCGTAAGTTTTTAACTTGATCGATTTACTTTTCCAAATGCCCTAAATTAACTATTGACCCTAATCATATAAGGTTAGGGTTTTATCCTAATACTTAGATATTTGTGTCCTAATTGCCAATTTGTAGGATATCACATTTAATTAGGCATGAATTTGGTGCTTTAAAAGCTTAGGTAGAAAATTTTCCATTTCACAAGACATTGGACAATAAATTCACCATTTTCCCATTAAAAATAAATTAACTTTGAATTTCAAATGAAGAATGAGCTAATACATACGTAATATTTACCTATATATAAGATGGTTTGGCTGCTTACTAAACCACATAACTCATATCTCATATTTTGATATTTTCCAGACATTCTTAAATTTTACTACAACTTTATAACTTCGGTATTGAAATGGACCCTATGTAGTGCCACTTGTATTGTCTTTCTTAACTCTTAGGTATCATTGGATCACGTAAAATTTTTAAGATTTGACTTGATAAAATTTTTTGTCCAATGTTTAGTTTGCAATCTAAACTTATTACTAAACAAAAAAAGGATCTAAATGATTGGACAAAATACTCAAAATTTATTTCATCTAAAATATAGTACAAAAGTTAGCTTTATCAAACAAAACGCAAGTACTGAAGATATCATATAATTAAATAAATATTAAACAATATTGAAGGTATAAATATCAGATAATTTTAAAAATATAAAATTTTTTAAATAATTCAAAAATAGGGTTAAATAAATATTAAACAATACTAATGGTATAAATGTCAATATATAATATTAAGTCTAGTACTTATGTATATTAAATAAGAAATATTACAAAAATTTATATCTAATACTATATAAGTCAAATGTGGTATAATAAATAATAATATTGTATTGTGTTGTTCAATCTTTTTATCTTATCCAATTTTTAACAACCAAACATTAACTTAAGGTGTTCAAATGGGTTATTGATATCAAGTAAAGAGTAGAGATCAAAGATTAGAGAAAGAAGAAGGTAGTGATTACATATTGTAATGTGAATTTCAGGTTTGATGTTGAAACAAATTTGTAAACTTCAAAATGGATGGAAAATATTTAGAGTTAAAATGTATTACAATCATTATTATTATCTCTTTTGTGATGTTACATTAGATTAGACAAATCTAAACGCTATCAATTATTTTCTCTTAATCTACTTTACTTTACTCGCTTGAATATCTATACCATTCAATAAAGATATAGCTAATGACAAAGTTGCAGCAATTGGCTGAAGAGAAATGGATTAGGTTGGAAAAAGTTGGCGGGAGACCAAGATGTCATTTATTTATTAGAATACCATATATATAGTAGATATATCAATTTACAGAAAGACAATTGCTCTTTATAAGATTTTTACGAGGATATTATCCATATATTATAGCGTGTTTATGGGAGAAAAATCTTCTAAAAGGAATCCCGTGTAAGAAACTGTTATATACTCCCACAATACTAACTCGTAAACCGTACATGGTGAATAGGTAAAACGAAAATAGGTCATATGTACTATACAAGAAATATTGATAATTAAAAGAATTAGCAATTCTATTGTCGTGGCAAAAATGCATAGTGCAGGGCCGCAGGAAACATAGAAAGTGACTAGTCTTATTTCTCCGCATAGTAAAAAAAGGCCACTTAACTATGACAATGAAAACTAAGGCCTTTATATTTTAATCATATAAATATGACTCTCCCTCAAATTCAAATCCCTTTCTCCTAACTTATAAATGTTGTAATGTTATTTGGTAGGAAAAAAAAAGAAGATGAAGAAGAAGAAAAGAACTATGAAATTGAAAAAGATAAAAAATTTAGGTAGTAATTTTAATTTTTTTTTTTTTCCAACTAATCCTTTGTCTGTTAATTCAATAGTTTGGCGGTTAAGAGAAAGATATGTGATGGATTGAACGTTGAAAATGAAGCCCAGCAACAAGCCTTTTCCTTTTAAAGCGTACGAAAGTTTAAATATTAAATGGATAAAATAAAAGGTATGGGCTACGCATCCTGGGCCTTCTTGCAGTTTACCAATTAAAAGGAGAAAATAAAAAAGAAAAGAAAAGAAAGCATTTTATTGTTGCTCACAACACACCTCTAATTAATAAACTTTGTTTCAATATGTGGTTTAATTGAAAATGCAGAGCTTGTTAAGACTGTTGCAATCTCATAACATGGAATAAATCAGACTCGTTTTTTTTTTTTTTTCCCTCATAGTTATAGCATGATAGTAGTTTAATTAATCGGTCCCCTTAATGGTTTCAATCAACATCCCAGCCCAACAGAGCTGTAGAGCTAATTTCAATGCGGTTAGCATCAAAAGATATTGTCGGAACATTAACACAACCATGTTTTTCGTTGAGTTAGCAATTAGCATTCACCTTTAGATTCAACTGCCCTTAATCTACACAGGAAAATAAACGATTTTTGTACAAGGCTAATTCCTGGTTGCTTTCTCTGCTACCTAGTTGATCCGGGGAGAAAGAAGAATTGTCACGAAGTTAAAATTAGAGTTGATAGATATTAATCATGCCAAATATTGGATTGCGGTTATGCAAACACCGGTGCAATTTGATCAATGCGTTAAGCCCAAAATGTATGACAAACCTACAACGACCTACTTAGTTTAAGCTTATAGATAAAGGAGAATTAGATATAATAAATGTAAAAAAATTGAATGATACAGATTTATTATATCGAACATAAAATTTATATTAAAAAATAAATAATTTTTTATAATATTTAATAAAAATAATATTCATTAACTTAATATTATAACATAAAAAAGTATTTTTGATAATATAAAATATTTTTTATTTTTATGCAATGAATTTCATTTTTGTACCATGATAATAATAGAATAAAATTTAAGTATTTTCAGCTTAATTTTTTCAATTACTAAAGAAATTTACAAACTAAATATATGATAAAATTTTTTGTCTAATCCAATAAATTATGTAACCAAATACTATCTAAAGTAAATAGCAATTAGCCGTTATTGAAAACAAATAAAACAAACGATGACGTTTACTTTAGTAACTCACTGCTGTACAAAACAATGACAATGAAACTGCAACATCTGAAAAGAGCTAAGACAAGAGAAGAGACATTATATGAATTGAACCCTTAGTGGCTACATGATCTACGAAATCAACCATTAAAGTGAAAAAAGAACTCTCCCACACGTACCGATACACCCGTGTATGATTTCATCACCATAGATCAACCTGGTTAACGCCAAGCAGAAGCGGAAATCAAATTCCTACCTTTCCAACCCAACAACATCGCACCATCCTTCTCTACAAGAGTATAGTGTTCGGAATATGATCTAAGCAGGCCTCTTATCACAGCATTAACATAACTGCTTAAGGGGTATTGCCTAAAGCCGGCCATTGTAAACCGAGACTTCCACTTACCGAAGAGTTCATGACGCTCCACCCTCTCCTTCCCCTCACAGGCAACCACATTCACCATATCCCTAGCCAAGCAGTTCTGCTCCACGTTGATTCGCTCCTTCCGGTCCCTTGGCATTGTCGCATCAATGGATTCAAACATCGCCGAGTAATACTCGAGAGTTTCTATAAAACGTGTCAAGAATGGAGCTGTGTTTGTATTTGACTCTTGCTCCACCAAGGTGGTCACTTTAGGAGATAGTGACTTCACCATTCTTAAAAGTGCATCCCTCGGGTTGTTCACATCGACACTCTCATCTGGGGTATGATGGAGCTGAAGAGAGAAATTGACAGCTAGAGCTTCCCCTGGCCTAACGTCCAGCATTTCCTTGGTAACATCCGGAGCAAACACGGGAACTCCGTGGAATTCAACTGGAATCTTGAATTTCTCCGAGATCAAAGCCAACCTCCTTTCAACAGCTTCTAGGCCTGAACCACGAGCATACTTATTTACGGGGTCGTCAATCCCTGTAATCCTTACATAAGGAGGACCACCGGGTTTTGCCGCAAGTGCTTGGAGGAGAGTTATCCATTGAATTCCTTGAGCAATTTGGAAGTCCACTATATGGATTCGCTCCTCATTCCTGCAAGCTTCAGCAATCGCACCATTAGCTGCCATATACCCAAATTTAAAGTAAGGGCAGATTTCATATAATATCTGCATGTAGGAAAGCAAGTCTTTGCTTTCAGGCTCCCTGCACCTGAGTGCACGGTAAATGTTGGTCCCCGACACATTTTTTCTCGCTACGAGTGCTTCTATCATGTAAGCACCAAGACGCTCTATCGGTTCACCCCTGATGGAAACAGAATTCCTTGCCTTCTCGATCAATTTATCGAATATTTCCACGTCATTGTCGGAAAGCGCCTTTGCACAAGCAATTAGCAATTGTTTCAAGTTCCCTTGTGGAATATTCTGAAGCCATTTCTCCTCAAACTCCCCACAATGTTTTGCAATATGTGTAACTTCATTTGACTGCCAATGCCTAACAGGAATAGACGTTTGAGGCTGAAACATTCCTGGTTGCTGCTGCTCTTGATTCCATGCTGTAGATGTTTCACCTCCAGTTAGTCCATCGCTATTTTCCCCTGTATGAGGCCTCCCTAGATCTTCTTCACCCCCATTATTAGGACCCATTAGGACAGTCTCAAGCTCCTGGAAAGAATACTTTATACCCGAGCCACAAATTTCATTCAGTAACAGACCAATATCGTCAGAAGATGGTAGCAAACTGTCTCCACTATTCTCTACAGAAGGGCTTGACCTTTGGAAATAACTGCTTGTTGAGTTGCCAGAAGGGCTAACTTGGGGGAAATTGTCAGTGGAGCTGTTTCGCTCTATATTACCTTCACTCAGCGCTGTGAGGCTGTCACTATGACAATGAGAGGCAAAGGGTGAGTTTGGTGATTTCTTTATGTTGAAGAATTTCAAATATGTACTGGAAACTGATGGAGAGTCTTGTTGGGAAGGCGAATCAGACAAGCTAGCATCAGAGATGCCAAATTTGAATAACAGGTGAGAGTCCATGCTGTGAGGTTGACAATTGTCAAGCTTTTTACTCTCAGCATCTATGGCCCTCAGTTAAAAACAACTGCAAAAAGGTTGACAGTTTCTCTCAGGGTAAAGATTTCAGACCTGTAATCTCAATACAGAACCGCAACCATTAGAAAGCAGCTCAATCACTTCCGATTAGTGTAGAAGCATGATAAAATAGGATTCAAATTAGAACTAGATAAGCCAACATGACATTGATGAGCGCAGAAGCTGAACACCAAGAATGGAAAAAACAAACAAGAACATGAAATTGTTCATTGATCCACACTAAAATACTGGAAGATTTTGTTTCTCAACCTTAATAACATTAATCTGTAGAGAAAAGCTTCAATAGAAGTGACATGCCACATATATATCTGTACACATATGCACAGAGATAGCATATGAAAAATCACTCAGATATGCAGATCCATCAGCATATAAAATCTGCCACAAGTATGGAACATATTCCCTTGTAATATATATCTATATATCTTTAGCAAATTGATACAAATCATGCTTCCAAAAAGTAAATAAAGTTGCCCAACCAACCACCTTTTTATTTTGGCCGAACAATATACTTTCAGCCTCAGTTGATTTTAATGTTCTTTTTGTCTTCTTTACAAGAAATCAAAAACTACATCTCCCAACATCTTCTTGGAAACAGAGTAGAACATATGAGTGTGTTTGTTAGATGGAAAATTTTTGCAAAAATTGGAGAATGGAAAACACATTAATTTCTAGAAAACATATAATGATCCAGAAATATTAATCTTCTTTCCAACAACTCATAACCATTTTTTAAAAACTTTTGTTGCCTTCCATAGGCAAAATAGAAACTACCACCACCCACTGGCCACCACCTCTAACACTTTGATTACTATCATAATATTCAACCACCCATCAATATTACCATTTCCTCACAAGGGAAAAATATACAACTTTGGTTGCTAAATCCATTTCTTAAAGTGTATAAGTTCTTATTCTCTACTTTTCTTTTTTGGCAGTTCGGAGGACGAGCCTTGGCACAACCCTTTAAGTTGCTCCCTTGGTGACCCCGAAAGATTACGGTTTTGACCCGAGGAAACAGCCTCTTTGCAAGATAGAAAGGAAAGCTACGTGGACTTGCAAACGTCCTTCCAAAACCCATCGAGCTAGGAAGGCGCTTCGCTGCACTGCTTAACCCATTCTTTAAATGTTCCAGTTGTATTTCATTCCTAATCAAACCTCATAACTAGCTCTACAAACAGAAACTACACGAAAACCTTCACACGTTGCTCTGTTTGGCTACTCTGGAATTCCCATTTCTTAAAACAGCTCAACACAGCACATTATGCCCAGAATCCACGAAACATGCCTAAAGGAAATATAAAAACATGCAACAGCAAACTTAGGGCGCTTGTTTAAAAATTTTTTGAAATTTGTTATAATCAAATTCCTAGAATTGTCAAATATTAACAGGCTGTGGTTACTAATGGTTTTTGGCTGTAACTAATCGTGAGAGGCGAAAGTTCCATCAAATGGCCATCGATATCGATGAAAAATGGGGAAAATGATTTCCATTTTTTCAAAAGGAACCACCAAAGTTTGTGGCTGACTGGTTTCCACCACCATTAAGAGTACGTGCAAACTGTTAAAACTACCGTGATAACATTTAACACCACAAAGCTCTAATTACAACAAACAAGTAGAAAAGACAAGTCCAGAGAACATATTTCACGAAACGGAAACATCCTTAGAAACTAAATTAAGCCGAAACTTAAAAATCAAACAACAAAGTCTCTGCATACAACATACCCAAAGATTTGCTTGAGTGGGGAGGGAAAGCGCAAAATTTGATTTTCTGGGGTGTTCTTGTTTTGAAGCCTTTCTTCGACTAATGTTTTAATATGAGTTCGTGACCTACTTACGTGACAAGAGCTTTTTCCGTAGAGGTCGGAGAGATTTGGTTTGATTTCAAAAGAAGGAGACGCTAGTACTCGGTCAAATATATAGGAGACGAAGTTGACGGGATTATAATATTACAATAATTATTTGCTTTTTTATTTTTTTAGGGGAAGAAAAGATTAAGTAACGGTGACACGGGCTTGGTCGAAGGTAGTCGGAGAGAACAAACGATGCCAGTTACGAGGTTGAGGAATCGGATTTATTTTGACGCGCCGGCTAGAATAACCTGCGCACGTGGCCCCGTGGGTATCTATCCGCTATGGGCCACGGAGAGAGAGAGAGAGAGAGAGAGAGAGAGAACGTTCTTGGCTCTTTCCCATTTTATGCGCGTCGAATGCACGCGCTTGGGCATTTTTCGAATATGGAAGCAAATTTAATGGAGATCCGTGAGGTGATAAAAATCTTTACGAAAAGGAAATTGTTTAGCTGACGAGGAATTGAGTTTGAATTTGGATGGTCAGAATTGGACAAGTATTTGGAATTTGTTTTATTACAATTTGTGAAGGATTTTACATCTAAAAAATAATTTTTTTTAATTTTGTCATCACCAAGTGATAAGTAAGGACATTGGAAAAAAAAAAACAAAAACAAGTTACAACTAAGGAGAAGATTCTCCAATTCTATATTCTTTCGTGTCATGGGAATTAACACAACTAATCTTTATATGGAAGATCTAAATAAAGATTGATCAAGTAAAGAGTATTTCAATTAAAAGAGTCACTTTTTATTGAAAAAAAATAATAATAATTCAATTATTTCTATTGATCGCATTTTGTATTGCATCTTATTTTATGTTAGTATCTATTTTGTACTTTCATATTTTATGTTTCCATGTTTCATGAGTTTGCTCCCTATTTTAATCTAATATTCATTAAAGTGGTAAAATGTTTTAGTAAGACTTTTAGTATGAATCTAAAATTAACTCTTCAAGTTGATGTTATCTCTATTGATTTAGGTTAATAGGTTTTAATAAGAAGTGAGTTTTTTATATTTTTAAAGTGAGTTTATCGTATCTCACTTTTATATACTCTCTTATGATGGCTTTTTTTTTTTTTTTAAACATCAAATTAAGGTTATTTTACATTAAACCGTGTCACCTCTTATTTCTTATCTTTGTCAATTCCGATCTTTGACACTTCCCTCGCATTAAACTACATAGAAATTTTGTTCGGGGAATGAGCTTCCTACCAACAAAAAAACATTTCGAGCGTGATGTATTATATCATGCGTGACGATCTTTAGCGACAAAGCGTTGCGGGTGAAGAAAGAAACGAGGCGAAAACCCCATGGCCATGTCATGCTTGAACCTTCTGCTTCATTTTCATGACGACCGCAGAGATGACACCAAACCAACGTTGTGGGATGCCACCTGGCAACTCAAAATCTTGTTTCCTTTTGACTCCTTTGACCAAACGCGTTCATAACTTGTGAACATATCGAAATTGCAGACCCACAGCCACCTGGATCGGATGGATTTCGCTTCTTCGTACTTTTTAATGATTCCCAACTCTTTCCGCTCCTTTTCGGCCCCCTGTTTTTCCATTTCTTCTTTTGTCCTTTCCTTTTTTTTTTTTTCAACTTAAAGAAATGGATACTGAAGCCAAAGATTGTTTGGCATCCACGCCATTGATGGAACAGGAGAAAATAGAAGCCAATTGTTAGAAATATTCAACTGGTATTCTCTTCTACTTTTAAATAATGACATTCGATTAGAACCTCTACATAGTAAGCCATTTAAACTTTTACAATCAATTTGAGAATTCATTTACATTTTATTCACATGGGGTATCATACTTCTATTTGTATGAACTTGCCTTGTTTAATATAAAATACACAAACATAAATAACTTAAATAATTAGAATTCAATTGAAGTTGAAATCAACGTATAGAATTTAAATTATTGACATAATCAAAGATGGATTTATTAAATTTTAGCTCAAATATAGTATTGACCTCCAATGAACTGATTCTATAGAAAATTATAAAAATAAGTGAATGAATGTAAAATTCTAAAATTACTTAGTTTAATATAGATTTTATTTCTTTCAATTTCTTTTCTTTTTCCTTCCTTTTTCTAACATAAATAAAAAGTGGAAACTACATCCCTTTTTTCTTAATTTGCACCTCTTCTAAGATTGATCAACATGTTGCTAATCTCATTCCCAACTTCCATCCCAAAGCCAAATCAAAGTTTTTGCTCTATGTTTTGGTTTTAAAATTTTTTAAAATAAAAATTTTGTATTTAGCATCATGGAACACCCTTCAAACCGAAAAGTCAATCCCATAATACCAAGTGGTCATTATTCAATAATATTCACATGCAATAAGTTTTTGTAAAACTATATAAATATATGTATAATCTTATTATTCATTGTATCTCATGCACGTAGCATACGTTTATATACTTTACATAAACAAAATAAGGTTAGATTTATAATATGACGATATCAAATAAGAGATATAGATGGATTAGTGACAGATAAAGAGACAAAATAGATAATATTAGCAAATCTAGGGTTAATGTGATAGATAGCATGGTATAGAAGTTAAATTAAATGCCGTCCTTAATAAACTGTATATATATATATTTATATTAAATAACAGATGATAATAATTATATGGTATATAGGCTATTGACGAACAAGATTAATTATTGTATAAAAACTCTAAAAGGTTCAAGAGATGATAACAAAATCCAATCATACATAATGGATTCATTAAGATCTAAGCCCGCTAAGAAAGGTGAAAGTATGCAAGACGTTTTAACTTTAATCGAAGAAGGGAAGGACTATTGGAAGCACTCCGTCTTGACCCTGAACGAAAAGATAGCCAATCTATCCACATTGAGAGCACAGGTGACAGCCCTCAAAAAGAGCTTATTAAGTAGAAGTGGAATACCTCCCCTCCAATGAACGCTTTTTATCAACGATCTCGGGTATTTTGTCATCCCATACATCCTTCCAACAATGCATTCTCTATGCAAAAAGAATTCTTCTTAAATAAAGTCTTAAGATAAGAGCAACTTCTCGAAAAAAAAATGTGAGGGGGCTCGAAACTCGAGAACTTCCTCAGTGCTGCTTCTTCGGCAACTGGTGTCGTAGTAGGGGCATTCTATTCCATATCCCTGATTAGTGACCGATTCATGGAATTCAATAGAAACCAACAGAAAGTGGCCTACTACAATACTCTTGGGGAAGGAAAAATTACTTCTAGGTTACATTCTTCTTTATTTTGCTTATCCACACCGAGGACTACAATACGCAGGCGGCCACCGTCATATGTCATGTCGAGATAGAATTCCGGCATGTATAGATCCCACCAACCCAAAACTTTTTAAAATCATCCCCAATTAAAATTAAATTATTTAGATCATATCAACAATCTAAAAATTAGCTAAGAATAATTTAATTGATTTATAGTTTCAGCATGGAATCATATTATACAAATTGTCTTGTGTACGAAGGAAAAAACAAAATTGAGCTACATCCGAGAATTTTAATTTGATTCATTCAAAAAGTGTTTATTTAAAATAGATTAACTTTGAAAATTTCTTCTAAATGAAATATTCAATTTGGTTTGAGAAACTTAGCCACTCATACCCTCTCGGTTTCTCTAGACATGTGCTTGTGTGAGCACAGAGTGTAAAGGCAAAAAGTTAACGACTTATTGTCAATGACATTATCAATGCTAAGCTTTTATATGTTTTAGCTTTATCAGGGGTAATATCGAAGATTCTGTAAGTGTAAGAATGATAATGGCCCATCGCCTTCCTTAAACTTACTTTTTGTTCAACCATATCTTGAACATTGGATGTGGAGAGGTTAAGGAAGCTTAATAACTTGATGTCTAATCTCCTTTATGAAAAAGAGGTGGCGTTTATATTTAGTAGGGGAAAGTGACATTAACGGAGCTTAACGTAGGTATTCTCTGACCAGTCGTGTTCGCATATCATTCTTGATTCGCTCTTTTTTTTTGTTCCCCTCTCTCTCTCTGGCACCTTTGGCCTTTTGCCATGCCAATACCTTTCTTTTTATTTTTCATGATCAAAATATCTCTAATGTGATGAAGTTATTACATTGTTGTCTTGGGGCGACTTCCTATTTCATGCGACAATGTTTTTGGAAATTTTTATTAGAAACTTCTTATAATTGTTAAATTTTATCCTAACAATTTTAAGGACATAAATTGTGTCCTTGTAGCTAAAAGTGAATAATAAATATTTTCTACTGCCATTCTCCTTTACCTTCCACTACCGCTATTAATTAAAGTATTTACTTTCGAGTATCATCAAAATAGATTTAAATCTTCTCCATTTACTTTTTTCTCAATTTTCCTTAATTTATAAATTAATTATTAAAATTGTCTAAATTTTTAAAATATTTATGATATCATCATGACATTATTATATTTTTTATAATCTCAACCGTTAATTACACGTGATAACATCTTAACGAGATAAATCAAGAAAAATTAAGGAGAGCATTTCCCATTGAAATATTTGCCACCATAAATAGAAACATCAAACATACATTTAAAAAAGGGAGGAAAAAAAGAATTATTTTGGAAGAAAAGGGTACGTTTGCCTTTTTATTTTCATTCTTATTGCCTTTTTATTTTCATTCTTATTAGCAAATTGACTAATAATAAGTAGATTATACCACGGGAGAAACTAATGTATATATGTATCATTAAAGTAAGAAGATTGCTTTCTTTTAAAATTACTATTTAGTCCTTTAATTGAAAATTATATAATAAAAAAACCAACTCTTAAATAACTTATTAAATATTTTATATATAGATGAAATTGATATTTTCCTCAGTTTTACTTCCGATCTCTTTATTAGTTTTCCCTATAAATCTTTCATAACTAATAACATAAAAGTAGATAACTCTAATATTTACGAGGAAGTTCATCATGGATATTGATAAATCGATGTATAGTTGAATGTGGAAGGTGAATTCAATTAGTTTTCCTATAAATCAATTTCATTTCTTATCTCTTTATATTAGTTTTCCTCACAAATCTCTCTTAATTAATAATATGAATGTGAATCACTCCAATATCTGCAAAAAGTTAATTGTAGATATAGATAAATCATTGTATAGTTGAATATGAAAGGTGAATTCAAATTTAAAGCTATCTAGAATAAATGCAAAAGTGTACATTCACACATTTCTAATAAATTTTATTGAAAACATGGATATAAATAACTTCAATATTTACAGGAAATTAATTATGAATATGAATAAATCGCTTTATAGTTGAATGTGAAAGTTGAATTTAAATTTAGAGTTTCTAGAACAAATACAAAAATACGCATTCACATATTTATAATAAATACAATTTTTATTGAAAACATAGGTGTAAATAACTCTAATATATGTGGGAAATTAACCGGAGAAATGGATATATCACTCTATAGTTAAATGCAGAAGTTAAATTTAAATTTAGAATTCTCTAGAACAATTGCAAAATGTGCAAATGGAAAATGATAAGTTGTATGAATTTGTTTTTTAATTAAAAATAAAAAAAGAAGTAAGATATAAAAAAAAATAACCACTTCAATGTTATAAATTTTATATATAATTATTTTATACCCACAATATGAGTGCATTATCCACTAATATATATATATATATATATATATAGGTTAGGAATCCACCAGATTTTGGTCGCGGGTTAGCAGAATAAATAGAAAACAAGAGAACAAAATGCCAGTAAAAAGAATTTTAAAAACCTATAACACGATTATGAGGGGGAAGAAAAGGAAAAACTCGGAGTAAAGACTGAAAATAGATCCACGATATAATTTCTTCTCCCGCAGTTGAGTCCTTCAAGGTTGATCACTTCACTCTCGATTGCACTTACCAATACAGTATGCACTGCACTTAAAAAGTCACAAAACTCGACTCGTTACAAGAGCAGTGGCTTGGACAACAAAAAATGTTAGAATAGGGAACGTTAATACCAACTTTCAATCGATTGATGACTTGCCTCAATTGAGGATGAACAATTAGTCGGGCTAACCTCCCATTCGAACGATCTAAATTGATATGCAACCATTTTTCAATCCTCCTTAAATCGTGCATTTTTGTGTTCGTACACTTTCAACTTAGATTCTGTGAAAGATTTGATATACATCTCTAACATTATGTAAATTGTATTTTTTTCTTTTTTTCCAATTTGCTGGCAGTTTTATTTTACAAGAAATGAACAGTTGTTACTTGTATGTATATCGTACTAGTTGAAAAATATACCTGTCAAAGTGTTTCAGACATATTAAATACATTCTCGAAAGCGAAAAGAAAAGTAAAAAGTCATGGTCTCGATCAAAGGAACATGCAACACCAGCTTGTAAAGATATAATTCTTTTTAATTTGCAAGATGATTATAAACTCTAAAGATGTATCCATTCCTAAAAAGGGAGCGTCTATCCACAGTGTAAATTTGCTAACGCGAAGGACCAGAAGAATCTAATCTAATCAGACACAACATGTATTTTAACTTCAATCATGTGGGTTTGAGGACAGGATTAAGTAGATGGAAATAACATAAAATATAAAACAAACTTGAATACACGATAAGACAGAAAATAAAAGAAAAATAAAAATAAAAAAAAGCTCTTGGCGTTCAATATTCTTACGTGAAATAGTAAGGAATCATTAATGTTCCCATGTGGTGCAACTAATATATTAGATTAAAATAATTGTTGTTTCTTGTCATCCTTTAATTTCTGACCTCTATAAACTTGAACTTCCCCATCACTCATAACTTCTCCATCGACACAGATGTTCATATATATATATATATATATATAATTGGAATGAAGCAAAATGCAGCAGTCAAGAATTATAGATAGATAGACGAAAAAAGTGATTAGTTTAATCTAATGCTAGCTCAATGATGCACTTTAGGGTACTTAAAAAATTAATATTTTATTTCAATCTAACATTGATTTCATTGTCTTAGCCTATAGCTATATCTAATTCTTGACATTTATGTTCTACTTCACTCTAATCACATGTTTAATATTTATACCGTCCAAGAATTTTACAAGTAGCACAAAAGAAAGACGGGCCAATGTCTAAAATATCCATACTTCAAAATTGCCATAAAATTGAAGAATATATGAAAAGTATTGTTACGTTATATCTCTTAAATCTGCTTGAAACGTATTAGGTAGATCGATCATCGTTCAATAAATTATTGAAGCGGGGCTCGTTGGTTCGACTCAATTCCCAAATCTAGCTCCGTTTGAAGTGCTACATATTACAGTCTTAGGACCATGACTACTATGAGTTTCAATTTCCTATCATTATGAAAGTATAGCATGTTCTTAAAAATAAACAAGTAATAAGTAAAGTTAGCGGTTTTAAAAGACTTATGAATCCTAATAGGTCTCACAATTAGAAAAAAAAATTAACTATATTAATATGTAGATCGATAAGTAACGTATAAATAATAATAAAATTTTGATATGTAATAATAAAAAAAAAATTTTAAAAGATATTAATTATGTTTTCTCGTATTAAAATTTTATAAATATTTATACTTTATTTATCAATTCAATTAACATGTTAGCACTACTATCACCTTTCTCTCGTGTTTAACATTTTTCACGTGAAAAATTTGTAAAAATTGCTGCGTTAGCAAAAGATTCGAAATTAGTCCAAGAAATACCTTCTAGCTTGATGAAAATTCAGATCAATACGTGGGGACGGGAAGTCGGAAAAGGGTGATGCGTTCTCATTTGTGATTTATCTCACTTTGTTGATAATTTGTTGTGTGGCCCTTCTCGCGTGGAAACGTATGCACTGGCATTTACACTGCTACTCTGTCTCCGTCTACTTTTGGATGTCCTCTACAGATTAAGTATTGTACGATCTACGAGTGAGTCAAGAGAAATGACTACTCGATATTTAAAGCATCTTAAGAAAAATATTATTTTCACTTGATTTGTTCCAACCGAAAGAGGGTGTAAGTATAAAACCTTTTCCTTTATAGGTAAAAAATATTCTTCCATTAAGGGAAAAGTTTTACCTTTTTTAAGAAAATCAACTTTCTCTTTTCAAACTAAAATATTGTTTTCCGAACTAATATTCACAAATATTTTAAGTCTAAGAAAATTATATTTATTTTATTCTTAGTCACGCTCTAAATCAAGGAATCATAACAATCTTATCATATAAACTAATCTATATTTAAAATTAGATCTTAATCACTAACGTAGATATAACATACACAAGATGTTTATCGCTAAACCTATGCAAGTGGATCAAGTAGGCTAACCCAATCCACCTCACATTGGCCCACAAGTTGAGCAAGTTAACCTACTTTAACCTGCTTATAAATGCAAGCTAGAATTTTCAACTTAATCCGCTTCATTGTAGGTTATGGGTTAAGCATGCAAATCAACAAATCGGACATTTGGAATGATACTTATTGACTTAACATTTAAAAATCAAGCGAGTTTTGATTTATTAGAGAATTATTCGTTAATATTTAAAACTTTAAAAAATAAGAAATGATCTTCATATACAACTCGTAGCAAAATAGAAATTTTTGAACAAAATATGCAATACAGATTTCTAATGAAGAACAGTCAATTGATTATAAAACAATAATTCTAAACATTAACATAATTGAAGATATTTTGTTTGTGAAACTTCAAAATAAACAAAAAAGCAAATTTGTAAAATTCCAAAATTATAAACCATGTCTAACCACCATCATCATGAATCATGAATCATCATTACAGAACTTATAATAACCTATCAAGAACTAAATCCAAATTGGCATTAAAACTTCAAAACAAGATGCCAACATCAATTGATCATTCATCCTTATTCTCTCCATTTCCATCAATCATCCATAGCCAAATTCAAGTATGCATTTGATGAAATTATCTTGATTTCTTTTTCATCATCTACAATTGACCAAATTAGTCATTTAATTAGATAGAATTGATAAAAACTTAAAATTATACATTAAAAAAAGACTTATAAAAAGTAGAAGACTACCTTCACAAATATATCCTTGCAACCAATTATGTATATAAATTAGAGCTTCCACATTTTTTAGGAGTATAAAACCGCGATACTTATTAAGAACACAAGTATCAATGCTAAAACCTGACTCGAATGCTACAATTGTAATTGGAATACTAAGCACATCACAAGCCATGATGGAAAAATCTAGATATCTTTGACTTTGAGTTTTCCAATATTCTAACACATCTAACTCAAAGTAGAAGTCTAGATCCATTATTAGCTCATGTAGATAAAGATCCAAAGAAGACTTAGCTATTGTCTCTATTTTAACTTGACAATACTCTTACATCATTAGGGGAAAATTTAATGGAATATTAATCCTTAATATAAAACAAAAATGATTAAAAAAATAATAACTAAAATGATTCTTGAATTTGCATCTAAAATAGCAAAATCGATGCCCAAACCTTTTCCAAATGTCAAGTTCCCCGCCGTTGCTCCTTAACCTCTACCTATACATGTTTGTTGAACTTGAGAAGATGATCCAACTTGAGAACTCTTAGAATGTATGTTATTTTTCTTGCTCTTATCATACTCTCTAAAAAGCTTATACAACTTACTCTTTATGTTGGCGAACTTCTCTTCACAAGTAAGAGAATCAATTTTATTAAAGCAAAACTTTAAAAAGTTGAATTTCATTCGAAGATCAAAAACTACTTCAAGTGCAAGGATAACATTATATTCCTTCAAATATTTTTCAAGCTTTTGTTTCAATCTCACACACATGTCCCTTATGATAAGATATTCACCCTTCAAGTTCTCATTCAACAAGTACTCAATCCTCCACACTTACAAAAAAATATAGGCTTGAAGTCAAATATAAGGAACCCAACATCAGATTGGTGATTACATAAAAAGGACTCAAAAACTTACACACTTTTTTAGCTCTTCCCCACTCATCCATTGATAGACAATACATGTAACTAGAATCATTTGATTGAAGGAAAGAAAAGGCACGTTGATATTTCAGTGCACTATCAAGCATAGGATAATTGGAGTTCCATCTAATAGCTACATCTAAACGTAGACCAACACCAGTATCAATGCCACTAACTTGTCTAACATAATCCTAAAAATAATTCATTCTACTCTCTGACTCCTTAACATACTTTACACTCTCTCTTATTTTATGCAAAGCTTGATTAGCTACTGTTAAACCCTCTTTAACAATTAAATAAAGAATATGAGCACAACATGTATAATGAAAAAACTCACCACCACATGACAAACTACTTTGTAAGTTAAGTTGTTCTTTCAAGTAATCTTCCAAGCAATCATTTGCAGATGTATTATCCAATGTAAGAGAGAATACTTCTCTTTCTATACCCCAATCATTCAAAAATTCAAAGACTTTTTTTTTATAATTCAAAGTCTAAGTGAGGATGGGCATTTTACAAAAAGAAAGAATTTTATTATTAAGTTTCCATTTCTCATCCACAAAATGGCCGATCAAACAAATACAACCTTCACTGGTGGAAGCGGTCCATAAATCATAGGTCAAATAAACCCTAGCATGAATTTTCTACAAAACTTGTTTCAATTTATCCTTTTGAGCCAAATATAAATTTCAAACATCTAATGTAGTAATTTTTTTATAAATTGGCACATAATCAGGATTATATAACCTTATAAACAATCTAAGCCTCCTATACTTAACAAACGAAAATGAGAGATCATGTTAAATAATGTCCATTAACATAATCTCACAAACAACTTTTGGATCCAGTTTTCTCGATCTCAATTTTCCCAAATGATCAATTAACATATTGCCTACATCATGATATTTAGTCAAATGACACTTTTCAAGATGTCAAAGTAAGGTTGATGTCCCATAATTACATCCACTAATACATTTTGCTCTCTCTTTACCATCTTTCAAAATCCCTATTTTCGTAAATTTTCTCCAAACTTCAGAAGAGTTTACTCGAGCCCTCTTACCTAAAGGTTCCATAGATTAAGTAGATTCTAATTGCACGTTAGCAATAGACCCACCAATTTCATATTCATCATCCATATTGATATGTTGTTGTTGTATTACAATATCATTACTTGAGTGATCCATTCTGAAAAATACACTATAAAAGAAATAATAACCTTTTATGTTTGTCAAAATACAAATCCCGTAGTTAAAGGAAAGACAACATTCTATTATATTTTTTTGGTAATAATCAACAACATTGTTTTAGGTTCTATGAAAAGAAACCACAAAATATAGCTATTTTCATGCTAGTTTCAGTATTAATATAACCGATTGGTCTTAAAACGTGAACTAATCTAATATGATTTTTCATTTTATTGGTTTAACATCTTTTATTTATATGACCAAGTGATGGCACATGATAGGATTGGATTTTACCTTCATGAAAACCATAACAACAAATGCTTATAATTCTAACAAAGCCAAAATGGATAATATTAATATCCTTAAGGACATTAAATATGTATGCGAGATTTCAGGCAAAATAACATTGAAAAATCACCCTGCCATTTCTACATCTTTTTATAAAAACTAGTTAACAAGATTATCAATGTCATTGAGAACATCAATTGATGATTCTTCACAAGTCTACAAAAAAAAAATTGAAAAATTAAAAAAGGAAATTAATCAAAGTAACAATACTTCAACAACTATATGTATATAACAATATAAATTTTCAACAAATATAACGTAATCAAAACTCTAGTTATTTGAGATTGACATAAGTATTACCTGTAATAACCATATATATCTAATGTCAATAAACATTATCGTCACCAAATTAAAAACTCTACACATTATCTCTTGTTAAGCAAAGAGCATCATTGATGTTAGTTTCTCTCTAATTGTGATTTGTGACTTGCGACAAGTGAAAGGGAAGAAAAATTGACATTGCAATAGGATATCCGATTGAAGGAAATTGGGAGGTGATAGGAAGTAGGAGGATTGGAGGAGGCAATAGAGAATGTGGAAAGGTTAAGGTAAAGGGTTAGGGTTTTTTTTTTTTCTATTCAGTTATAATATCTTATTAATAAATAATATCTTCTAACATTTGGAAAATTTAGTCACTTTTGTAGTATCTGTAAATAACTTAACCTATACATGAGCCGTGACATAAGCATAAATATGTCATTTTTTTTTCTTTTTCGGGGTTATAGGCCAACTGGCCCTATAATTTGTGATATAAGTTGGCCTATGGGTTAAGTGAGCTGAGTTAAAAAATCCCACTTTTAAGAGAGTAAAAAATTTTTAACTCGACCTGCATTTTTTTATGGGTTATGCAAGCCAGCCCGCATAAGCCGCCCCGCTTACACGGTTCTATCCACCACTCCACTGCTTGAAAGTATCTCATTTAATATCAAGTAAGAATCAATTTGTGATGTAAGTTTTCAAATTAGCTACTAAAAATAATTTGTATACCTTAAATTCTAAGTAAAAAATCAAGTTTTATAAATCGTATTAAGGATGAAACCTTAAATTTATTAAAAATTTCAAGAATTACATTATCACTAAAAGATATAATGTCTAATAAAATTTTACTAATATCTACAAGCTTGTAGAGTATGGAATAAATTTAATTAGCTAAAAACTAGGGGTCACTAGAGGAGACCATATTAGTTTTCTTAGAGGTTAATATAGTCAATAAACCAAATAGAAATCTAGTTAGGTAATCTTGAATCTCATTCCTCAACTCCGTTCTCTAATCTTCTAGAACTTAAAGTATACTGGTGAATCTATTAAGAAACCTGTAAAACAGCTATAGAGGAATGAGTATCAACTTGCTTAGTAAATGAGATGGAAACAATAGCACATATCTGTTACTGAGCAATCATGATTTTTAAGTAAGTTTAGCTAGATGTTATGTATAAATGAGCAAGTGTCATAGCACAAAGTTATTTGGTATGTCGTGAAATCAGAGAAATTGCATTCGCTTTAATCTAGATTGAAGAGATTAACGCCTGCACACTTCGCAGATTAGAACCAAACCGAGGTTTGTACAACAAAAAAACACACTCTACCCAAGAATTTATTTCGTACCATAGTCTTCGACCTCGTCGCTACCTTCTCTCCTATCACTTAATCGATTAAAAGGGGTAAAAGACCATTTTTTCTATTCTCATTAAAGGGTCCGTGTTTAGTCTGAGAATCTTAATTTTTCCCCTAATGAGTTGTGATGCAGGTCTGGTTAATAGTTAAGTTGAGTATATGTTAGATTGTTTTTAAGATGACCATACAATTTCAAACAGTCCAAAGCAAGTATCATCATGAAGTAATCAATACATAAGTCCAACATTCAAAATAGTACAACCATATTTAAGCATACATATTACATATGCACAGGAAACTAACTTACAATCATAAACAAAATATAAACTAAGGTCTCCAAGTTTTTTTAATTAATACTTTAAAGTGTAGTGAAATACTGATCTTACTTACCTAGATACTGATACTCATTTTCTTCGTGCTTCACTCTTGTCTTTCTTTATTATCCCTAAAATTTAGCATGAAATCTTTAGTTTCCATTCAATATATAACATATGTATTCATTGTGGACATTTAAGTACATTTTCAATTGTTTTAGGTAAGTTTTTCCAAAGTATTTATTTTATATTAGTTAAATAGGCTACATTTTAACCAAGGTTTCGACCGGTATAGGTTGTTGCTCAATAATTTCTGACCTAAGTTCTGATTTCAGTAAATTCTTAAATAGGAAAACCAAGCAAATTTCTAATCTACTCTTTAATACCCAATGATACAATATTCAGTACCAACCATCTTCTAACTTCTAGTTGCTTCTACGTTTTGCATCTTTCATTGAACTACTTTCTAATTGAGTCTCTGACTTAGATTATGACCCAATCTTGTGGTATAAGCTATTATCTGAATGGCTTTTAACTCATGTTTTAACTCTAATAAAGGTATAGAATTTATATACAAATCACTAGCTAATCTCCTATTGGACTCCTAGTGTGATCAAGGATATTAAATACCAAACTACACTCTAACCCGGTTTCTAATTGAGTTTCTATCCTTTAATCCAAAATTAAATTCTTATCTTAGAAGTTCTTGACTTACAGTTTATCTCAAGAACTAGGGTAGAGTCCAAATATAAGCCACTTTTTAATACAAATTCAATTTCCTAGTATACTCAACATATCCATACTAGATTATATTCTAACTTACTTTCTAACACATTTTTTGATCCTATTGCTACTAATATGCTTAACTAATTCACATATAATCCACTTACCTTAAGTTTTTAGATCTCCAAATCTTGCATATACAATAAGTACCAACTAAATACTTCCACCATTTATACCTCTTCTCACAAAATCATCAACTAAATCACAATTGCATTTAAACTTGGCAAACTTTATCTTAACCACCTAATATACAGTTTTATTTAACAATCATTGTTTCTACACTTATGATGAACCAATTCTAGTTAATATATGTAGGTAAATATAAATTGTATCTTAATTTTATTGAGTATAGATAAAGCTTCTTAACAAAATACCCTGTTTAGCGTACTGATTACACGAAAATGGAGTTTTCTCAAAAATCCAACAACTCAATTTTCAAAATCCAACCATAGAACATCAAAATATAATATCTTAGGAATATATTCATAATATTTCAAGTTGAAACTACTTGAATTGGTCTTTCAAAAATTCAATTGAAAATTACTACGTAAAACTTTTTCTTGAGGACCTTATATCTACACTTAAAAATTTGAAATTTTGAATTCCTAATGCAAAAATACATGGGGAGAACAAATTTGAAAATTTTTGGTAAGCATTTGTTATTTTTCCTTAATTTTAGTTAAAATTAAGAATTGCGACAACTCACTGGAAATCGATGCTTTAGCCACTATGGAGAGGGAAGGGTGTGTTAACCAAAACCACCGCTGGCCACTCCTTCATGTGGCAGCCTCATCTTGTTCCCAAATGGTTGCCTTCTTTAAGAACACATAAAACCCCTAATTTATACACTATTTTTTCCAATTTTTTATTCCTCACTTTCTCTCTATATTTTTCCCTTCCTAAATTTTTCTTAAACTTGCAAATGCTTAAACCTTGTTTAGAAAGCTGGTGGTATCTTTTTCATAGCTGACTTTGTATTTTGATTTTTCTACTCTTTATCAACAATTTTAATGCATGGTTTTAGGTGTCCACAAGGTTGATTTCCTATTTTCCATGTACCCTAAACCTTTGCCATGCCAAAAGTTATGTTTCCTAGGTAGTCTAAGATTTTTTTATATTTTTTCCCATTTTTTATTAATTTATATAGTAGATTTTACCTAATTTTGGGTATTTTCAATAATATAGTAGATTTTACCTAATTTTAGGTATTTTCAATAATTATAGGTATATATATTTATATAATAATTATAGCTGATACGTATACATGTCTTTTATATATTATATTGTATAATATCAATTATATTACTCATATAATTTATTTCTAAGTGTTCATTAATTTTTCAAGATCTTATTTGCGCTACTAATAATATAATAATAATATAGTAAATTTATACTATTTCAACTATATATTTAATATTTTATTATATTTTCAAATTCTAAGCCTAAGATATTAATTGTCTGATCTTTGGCTTCATACCTCTCTTTAAGCTCTTTTTGAGTACTTTTCTTCTGTAGTTTTGGAATTGTCATAACCATAATGTTAGCTTTCTTTATCTTCCCATCCTTCAACAATTGATATATTGCTGGTCTAGTTTAGGGTTCTATCTCTGAGAATCATATTCTGTAAGTGTCCAACCTATCTTAGATTCCAAGCTACCTCTTCAATAGTGATGGGGAGACTATCTAGATCAACTTCTAGTTCAGTCACTTCAGCGATGATCATGTTGATTAAGCGTCTATAATCTGGTAGAGGATTGTTACCCACGTTAGGAGTAAGAGTTTAAATGAAGTCCAATTGAACTAATTTAGCATCAATGAGATCTTAGATCTTATGTTTAAGTCTCCAACACTAGTTCGTAAAATGGCCCACTTGCCACGAATTATAATCACAACAAAGCTCTAAGTTATAGTCTTTCGGTCTTTGTCCCTCCTTTGATATTTCAAACGTTAAGAGATTCTCCTTCCTTAATCAAGCAAGAACCTAGCTTAGAGGAATAGGGATATGAATAAACTGTCTCCTTTGCAGACAATTATTTTGACTTGAATTCAGAAGGGGATTAGATCCTCCCATCATAACTACTAAGCTGTGGGTTAAATAAGGTTGCTGGTATTGACAACGTTTACAGTAGCTTCTTTGGCTTTGTTGGAAAATCTTGTGGGAGGTGTCTTCTTCTCAGCTACTTCAAGATTAGGAAGCCTTCTAGTAACGATAGCTTCCTCAATTCGGTACCCTGAAACCACAATTTCTATAAAGTTAGATGTAGGGCATCCTACCAAATGTTGGCAGTATAAGCTTCCGAGAGTATTAATAAAAGTAAATACCAAATCCTTCTGTGTTAAGGGTAGAGTCACCCTAGCTACCATGCCCTTTTATCTCTAAGCATATTCCTTAAAGCTTTCATTGGCCTTCTTTCATAGATTATTCAAATCTCACATGGATAGGACTACCCTGATATTAAACTTATACTCGTTGTAGAAAGCTCGAGCAAACTTATCCCAAGTATCGATCTCGTTTAGTCTAGTTAGGCATCCTAAGTTAAGGCTGGCCCAGTTAAGCTATCTTGAAAGGTTTGGACCATCACTTTATCATACTTCATGTATTTTCCTATCTTTCTGATGTACAATCTAATGTGGAGTTTAAGTAGCCAGTTCCATCGTATTTCTCGAATTCTAAAATTTTAAACTTTTTCAAGAAATCATCATTTTCGTACATCAGTAAATTAATCGTTCCCATTCACTCAAGTCCGTTAACAATTTCTAGGGTTTTCATCTTCTCAGTCAACTTCTGCATAAACTTTCTTTAAACCTCTCGATGTTTTTCCTTGATCTCCTTACTCCATGTCTCAGTATTGGGGATTGATTCTGCATTTTCTAATTTAGGGGGAAGAATCGCTTCTGCATGTTGATTCAGGTTAACTTGAGATCCTTGATTATCATCGAGGATTCCAATAGCCTGAGTGAGAACTTGGATTTGCTCGGCCATCTTGTTCATGTTTTCTTCCAAGGTTACAACTTTCGGGTCGGGCTTAGTTTGACTAACGTTTCCAGTACCTTGTGTTGACATTCTTGCTTTAGAACAAGTGAATATCAAGCTTCTAACTGAGTCTACTCACTTAGGCACTATCTTCAAAATCTTAAACGAAAACTCAAGTTTTAGACATCTTTATAAACTTTTTTTTTTCATTTTTTTATTGCTTATTTGCTTTTTTTTTTCCTTTTTCCTTTTTGATATTTTAAATTTTATTTTTATTTTTTACTTAAAAGGAAACTATCAACAAAAAAAAAAATGAGAAAAAAAATGTACAATCAATAAAGATTTTCATTTAATGGAGCTGTAAATTTATTAATAAACATAAAATCCAACCTATACAACAAATTAAAAGAGAAGAAAAAAACTCTTAAATAATCCTCCTAAAAACTCAAATCCTATATCTATAAGAACCAATATATATGGCTAGGATGAGCTTTATCAACTTCTCTCATAAGCCTTTGGACTGTAACATCTCTTTCTTGAATCTTACTCCTTAAGAATTGATTTTCTTTTAGCAATCTCTTATTCTCCATATTTAATTCTTCAATGATTCTTTTGCATTCTTGAAATTAGGCTTCAACTCTAAATTATATGGTGTCTCAACAGACTTGCTCGATAGGTGAAAAATATTTTCCAGTCTTCTCCGGCTGGTCATAGATAAATTGCTTAGTAACTCAATATTCTTTGACTTTACCTCTCAAAGTTCCCATGTTGACTATCTTCTTAACTTTCCTCTATTTCTACAACTTCACAAGTTCTGCTAGTCATTGAATCAAAGTAATAGTAGGTAAACAAGGATCTTGGTAACTCAATGTGACATCGTCCAAGAAATCTCTGTATGCTATCTCTTGACGAGGACCCCACTGTCTAATGATACAAGATGGGAAATACCCTGTATAACCCGTAATACCGATGAGAGGGACCCTTACATAATCTACTCACCCTAAGAAGGCTCAAGTGTAGTTACTCTACCTAGCTGTCCACATAAAATCCACTGGTTGCATCTTGCTTATGACCAATACCTATCCTTTAAACTAAGCTTCTTTTGATACCTTAAGATGACGGGCAAAGTCGTCAATCAAATTCACATTTTCAATTAGGGATGCTCTAAGAAGATTCCCTCCATACTCTTGTGTATGACTAAAAAAACATATGGTAAAGACTATAAGGTTAGCCATAAAATACCCATGCCCCTACTTCTTTAAGTGGGCAATTGTCCTAAATTGTTCTACCAATGACGCCGGTATATAGAACTTACCAACTAAGAATTGGGTTACTAGCTCAGTTACCTTATAATGAACTTGACTATATTTAATGAAAAACAACGCTGTTTCAAATACAGCTACGATAAAGGTATTTACCCTCTTCTTGGCCCATGATTCATATCCTCCACAAAAGATCTAACAATGTTTCTAATAAGCATATGAGCTTGAAAACCATTCTATTAACCTTAGGATGCTGAGACATTTCTCACCCTCTAAAGATAAGAATAGTGCTGGGGCTGCCTTTTTTACTCTTAGCAAGGTTATAAAGGCTTTCCCGGGCTGAACTTTGAGATCTAAGACTGTTATACCTACTTCAAGAAGCGAAGCACTAAGTAATTGCGAGTATTCTTCTAAAATGGGTGTCAACACATGTGGGCTAAACTTGAAAACTATAGATTTTGGATCCCAATAATAGATAAGAACTTGAATTAGAGGCTAGTAAAGCTAGATTCGCACGAGGGATTTGACCGGCCTAATCTTCTTGCGAATGTGATCTTACTTGGTGGGCAGAAGCTGATTCAACCAGTCTTTCAGGATAGCCATGGGGAAAGAATACTTATCCAATTAGACTTCATGGATAGGCTCAAGATTGATACTATCCTGATTTTTCATATCTATATTATATAAAATATGAAATAATGTAGTTATTTATAACAAGACCACTAAATTTACGATAAAGCTGGATATGATATTAATAATTTTGTAGCTTTTTTAATATTTTTTAAAGAAATTACACAACCTTTTACTCACTAAAAGACAATAAAAATAAAACACATATAATACAAGAAATAAAATAATCACATAAAAATTATCATAAAAAAGAAGTCAAATAGATAAAAAAAAAATGCAATATACTACACATGTATGTAATGCAATAAGGACTAGTAATTAATAAATTATAGGAATTATTATGAACCCACGATTGGAGAGTACTCTTATATATAAGTATATTCAAAATAAGATTTAAAAAGAAATGAAGCTCGTAAATACTTATATATAAGGGTTACTGGTTTTTTGATTTCCTCTTTAAAATAAAAGAAAAAACAACGAACTAACTATAGATTAATCAGCTTTTCTTATAATTTAAAAAAAAAAGACTGCCCTTTTTTAGAAAAGAATGATACAGAAGGGTGGGTCTATAGGTCTCAAGCTCTATAGCATCAAGATTTTCCAAAGAAAAACCTAGTGGGTTACATCAAAGGTTGAGTGGGCTCACCTATCACCACTAGGCAGGGGTAAAGATCCAGGCAACCTAAGGGTTACACAATGGTAGCCCGTTCTAAGTTCATAAGGTAGGCCAAGTCTAACCACATCTAAACATATCAATGATTACTAATAAATAAACCTCCCCCTAAATCCTCAACAAGGGGCCATGGGGCCGAGTTTTATTTTAAGGCCTACATCACTAAAAACTAGTTAGTATAATTATAATATAATAAACGAAAAGTAATACAAAAAGCCCATTAATTAATTTTTAATCTTTACATGACTAGACCACTAGGCTTCCTAAGTGGAGTCGTCAATTCTATCAAGCTCTATTTTGTTTTCCTTAATTTTTACTTATATTAAGTTCAGCTCGCTTAATATAAATTACTCAATATTAAATTAAGAAAAAAAATTTCTTTAAAAAAAGCTTTTGAAAATTAAAAAAAAAATTAGAGTTGTCAACCAATAAAAAGGAAAACCCTAATTTGACTACTAATCCATAAATTTTCTTTTTAAAAATAATTTTAGAAAATTGATAAAAAAAAATATGAAGTTCGAGGGCTAACCTATTAAAACTAAATTACCATATAAAAATAAAAAAAAATTAATGCGCTTTATTTTTATATTTTTCTAACAATACTAAAATATATACAAATATGTAAAAAATATAACTAAAATGATTCTTTTATTATGAATTTTCAAGAAAAAAGAATTTTTTTTTATATAGTTGCTCCAAAAATGTCTACATACTCACTAGTCAAGATCAAACCAATGTAGTTTTTTTTTTTAGAAAATATTTAGTAAGTGTATTTCTTTTAGATTAGAAAATCAAATTAGATTTACATTTATTTAACCAATTAAAAAAACCTAAAAATATAATTTCATGAATTTGTTTTTTTTAAAAAAAAAAACCTTAACTAACTAAATCTTTTTGAAAATTCTAATTAAGATTTATTATTTTTATTATTATTTTAAAAAATCCACTATGTGTCAAAAGATATATTTTCCAAATCCCACATGTAAGATATGCTAAGATATATATCTTTTTCGAAGATACAGATTAAAAATGCAATTTAACTACATTATCAAAAAATTCAAATTATCTAAAAAATGTAACAAATGATATAATACTTAAAAACAAAAAACCTACACTTAAAAAAATAAACTAATAAAAATAATTAACTAATAAAATAATAATTTTTTTACCTAAACGAGTCAAGTCACTCGTGATCGGCATATTCATGTCTTGAACTGATCATGTAGCCATGTTAAAATTTGAACTATGCGTATGTATTGAAATCTGGATTGTGCTCAGTGTGTATACGTTTGATCGTGTTCAATATATATGAGCCTATGTTTAACATAGAAGTGTTTAGGCAAGTGTGTCGGTGCAGACAATGTGTTGCTCAGTGTATACAGCGTATGAGTTGGGTAACAGTGTAGCGTGTGTGGCTGACGTATAGCAATACCGTCATGTATTGTGTAAGCGAGAGGGAGACAGTATGAGAGAGACATCTGTGTATGTTGTGTTTTGGTGAAAGAGTATGTTGGTGAGCTGTATGTCAGGGAGTGTAGCATGTGATGGCATACTGTATCCGAGTGTGAAGCTAATGTATGGGGAGGGGTCAGGTGCTGTAGGTGAAGCAGTGGATGTGTGGCTGTGTGAATGTTAGGTGCAGTGCTTATGTGTTGAGTATGAAAATTGTGTGTGTACTTTATAAATGTAACGGGGTGAGTATGCGGTTGTGCTTATGAGTGATCATACGTGAGGATCGTCGCAAGTGTTGCTATGTTCGATGACGTGTGTAGGACAATCGAGTGAATGTGTTGTGGGATTATGTGTGCAAGCATAATCAAAGTAAAGTAAAGTAAAGGGGGAAATGATCGAGTGCTAATGACTGAGTATAGGCGTAAGTGAACTGTGGGATGTGAATATGTTTATTGAGGATTCTAAAAAAAAAAAAACTTCTTTAAGTCCATTACTGAATTCCCATTTATAATACCTACAATTGAGTCTTTTGTGTCGAAAGATAAGATAATAAATTCAGATATGGAAGATACGATTTAAATTCTTTGAAAATTCAAACTAATTTTTAAAAATTCTATCTTAACTTGGGCTTTTTATTTTTCAAGGTTAATTCAGTCCAATTTCATTTAATCTAATAATCCACTTAATAAATTCAAAGTCTACTATAATCCAATATAAATTAGATAAAAAATCTATTTTATATCTAACCGGACTAAAATATTTTATTGAAGCCCATTCCTTCAATGACTTTAGAATTTATTAAATTAAATACTCACAATTATCCGATTTGATCCCAAAGGACTCGATTCGATTCAATTCAATCCAATGTGGCTAGACTCTTTATTTTATTTTATTTTATTTTTTTCAATTTTCTTTTTACTTATTTATTTATTATCTTTTTTATTTATTATTATTATTTATTTATTTCTAACTCAATAAAACTACTAAAATAAAATGGCAAAAATGAAGTGTCTACGCTCTCTAATTAGCATTCTAGTTCATACAGTACACTGTAATCTTAATTTAACTACCAATTTAGCTTTTTATGTAAGAAAAATTTATATTTTTCATTTAATTATATAAATTTATATTTCATATTAGATTTATTTTATATTAATATTATTATAATATTTTCTATTTTTGACATAATATTTTTTACTCATTAATTTCCTATATTTACATATTATTTTTTTATTACATAATTCACTCATAAATCACTTATTTAATACTTCTAACACTACATATATCATCCTTCATCATCCAATAATATATCGAATGTCTAATTATATCATAAATCAGAATTTTATACCAAATTCCCCTAAATTACAAAATTAACTTAAATATACCCTTTTACCTACTTATTTAGTACATATTATGTATAAATGCTAGATAAATATATAATAATTAGTATCCAAACTTCATTAAAGGTATGGAAAATATATTATACTCTGTAAATTATGGTTCTTATCTTATGATCATGAAAGTACTAAGATAGTTTAATATATATTATTTTTTGATATATCGATTTTAGATTTAATTTCGCTAAAAATTAACTTAAATTAAGTAAATGATCAAATAAAATTATAAGATTCAAACTGAATATTTCCAAAATCATAAATAAGTTTTAGAAGTCATTGCAAATTAGATTCATCAAGAAATTTAATTAAAAACCGATTATTTATTTCATATGAAAAATATGGAAAATTCAACAAAATAATTTTAATAAATACTAAACTTGTATTTTATCAAAAATTATTTTTATATAAATTAAATATGTCATATAAGGAATATGTACACCAAAAATTAGCTTGAAATAAAACTATTTACTATTTTTTAAATTTCATACAAAATTCGTTAGAATCTAGCCTATTCTTAACGAACCTATATAAGCACTTATAATTTTAAAAATTTGGTTTGATATTCTAATTTTACATGCAAAAATACTTAAGGAACTAAATTTCATAATTTTTCATGCATATTTGATATTTTTACTCAATTAAACAAACTTAGAAAAAAAATTGGAGCTCACCAATCAACAAACTTCCAATTACCAGTAATGGCTCTACCATTGTCTATAGCTCTAGGCATGGGGTCCACTATTCGTTGGTGATAACTGTTCCTCTGTAGGTGATCGTCGGATGTGGGTTCCCTTTATAAGTCCTAAATGCACACTATTTTGTTATTTTTTAAAAAAAATACTCTCTCATCTCTTCTTAGACTCTCTCAATTTTTCTTTGGTTTCCAACTGATCAAAATGAAGTTTGACATGTGGTTGCTAAATTTATAGAGGAGTTTAAGGTTTTCCTTTAATTTTCTAATTGCTCTATGCCCCTTATCTCTTCCTTTTTTCACTTTTTATTTGGCTATTTTTCATTGGTTAATTTTCTAACTTTTATTCCTAGCCTTCCCTACCACATTTCTAGATAATTCTATACTTTTCCATATTTTTTTTATTTTTATTTAATTATTTAGCATTATTTTAACATATTTCTAGTAGTTTATATAATTTTGTGTATTTTTACCTATACATAAATATATATATGATATAAATAAATACTCATAAATATTATTTAATTTATTTTATAATTTTTAGTATGCATATAATTTATCTATTTCTATCGATTCGTTAATTATCGAATTCATTTTATGTGTTTCTAATAAATAATAAGTAGTTTAAATATAATTCAATATTATAATAATTAATTATTTTATTATTTATTTTCCTAAATCCAAACTCAAGGGATCGCTTTTACTAATATTCCCAACTTCATCGTAAAATTTGAAATGAATCAGATAATTTGCTCAATCACCCTAAACTTTGTGAATCGAAACCCGAACACTTGATTACATGGCTTACAATGGCTTAGTGACATACCGGATCAAACAGTTTTTATGTATGTGTGTATGTGTGTGTGTATATATATATATATATATATATATATATATATATATAAGGAATGTCGAATGGCTTAGTATTTGATTGGATCAACTAGTTTTTATGCGCTAAGTTAGTAATTATAAGACAACAAATCATAAAATAATCATAAGACAACAGAAATAAAAAAATAAAAAGAAAAAAGAAAAAAGAAAAGAAAGAAAGAAAGGGTGTTGGTAAGATACTAGATACCTAACCTTAGTTCCCATTCACAATCGTAGGACAACAAATCAGATTACAGGTACATGTAGCATGTTGCAACGGTGGACAGAAGATGGTGAGCAGTAGATAGCAGTGTTGTGAAAACCGAGAATAAAGCAAGGTTTCAAAAGCGAAGGAGGAAAATGAATTAGGTTAAGAGTGTTGTATATTGTGGGATGCACCAATGTGTGATGTATAGTCTTTAGAGTTTTGAAAATAAAATATTATTATTCTTCCTTTTTTTTTTTACTATTAACTATTATGAGTTATATCTATTTACTAAACTCTTTACCCTTTAAGAATTAAGACGGCTTTAATATGTGTCAATGTATTCTCATGTACTACGACTTTAAAAAAAAGAAAAAAAAAAAAGAGGGCTAACCCAACTTGTCGCCAGTTAGCCTGCTTAAACTTAAGGTTAAAGGAGTTGGGCTAAATGACTCGCTTTTTAAATGGATTAAAATCCTTTATCCAAACCCACTTTTAAAGTGAGTAAAATAGCTAATTTACATGCCAAAACCCACTTACATGACTCTAAGTTTAGAGTATACTAGATATTTTACTATGTATCCCTTGGAGTATAAGTTTCATCTTAGTATAAAATATAGAGACACCATACTACAACCTTACTCTATGAAAGTAGATTTCCAAAAATTAGACTTGAAACCTACCTGATTAAGTAGGATATTATAGGACATCGAATATAATAGGGTCAATCATTCACTCTTGATTATAAAGTCGATTAACTGATTATAATAAAAAGGATGATTTTGTATGAAGAATGTTAAAAGCTGCATCTTCACTTATCTTAGAAAATGAACAATGGCCTTTACAAAAGATTTTCTCATATAACTTTATCCCCATTATGATAGGTTTAAGGTGGTACATGATATTAGGCAATGTCATGATTACTACTCAACTTTACGACTTTTTACAATCTTACACGTAAAGTTTCAACTAATCTAATTATAAATCTAAGTGAACATTTAGTTGTCAATAATTATACCTTAATTCACTCCAATTCATGTTGCTAGTGCAATCAACATGATCAGCTATTGCAATGGTCACTCAGGGCTCCAAAGAGTCTACTACTAGTGGGTCTTGCAACTCACTGTCTTAAAAGATGTTATTTGCGGTCACCTATTAAGGGTCGGAATACCCCTCTAAGTTTGTAAGTAACTATCTCATGAGTTGGTTATGCTAACTGGATTAATGGTATAATTTAAAGTTAATTGAAATGTAGATAATAACTATTAAATTTTCAACTTAAGTGTATAATTAAATAAATCAAAACTTCAGGTATATAATTATAGAAAGTGGTAAAATTAAGATGTAATTTATAACATTAACCTTATGATATTTTTAGGTTTTGGATCTATTTTCATATTGGATTTGGATTCTTCTAATTTTTTCTCTCTCGGTTTTTCTCAATTTACAAATCAATGGTTGAGGGGATTCATTTCCATATTTTAATCCTTTAATTTTTAGAAATTTGAAAAACCTAAAGGAAAAAAGTTTATAAAATGAGGGAAGTAACTAGGAGGAAATACAAAGTTGAAGGAAAATTAAGTTTTCGTACCACTTTCCCTATTTTGGAAAACGAAGGAGAAGGGAAGTTTTTTCTTAAGCCTACCTGATTTTCTTCTTTATCCCTTCTTTTCATTTTCTAATTTTTTCAAATTGGATTAGATTTTTACGGGGTGATGTATCGTTGGCTGTATGGTTCGGCCGGTCCAAATCAGTGGGCAATCAGAGAAGCCATTTCTTTGGGGCCTGCATGAAAGAAGCCCACCAGGCCTGATATTGTATAGGCGAGGGCCTGACCTATTACTATTGTCCCAAAAAGGAAAAAGGAATAATTCTTAAGATGATAATTGCAAAAACTCCAACATTTGTATATTTGCTATTGGGTGGGTTTGGATGTAGAATTTAATTTTATAGTTGATCCTCGAACTTACGCTTTGGATTTGCAATGCAGGTTACCTTTTTGGCCCATAAAGTCCATTAACTCCACATTATGTCCACTTCTTTTCCTCTATATTTGATTTCAACATTCACGATTCTCTCTTGGAAAAAAAATATATATATATATATTCAAAAAATAAATAAAATTCCACAATAATAAATATAAATGGTTCCTTCTCCAAAAATAAAATCAAAAGAGCAAGTACGATCTTCATGTCCAAATCACTGATAATACACCCTGCTGAAAATAATGCTTTCCTTATGCGTCCATGATCTGAAAATTTGGGTAGTAAAGATATTAAAAACGCATTGGAATTCAAATCAACAAGACTAAATTATGAGGGTTGAAAAAATCTTAACAATATAAAATAACCTAAACTTTGTATAAAGCAAACTAAATACCACAAGAAGGTCCACAATAATATTAATACAAATTATTATGAGAAGTAGAAAAGAAAAATGGTTGCACATAAGTACATAATATATTAATACAAATTATTATTATAAGATGACATGGCCAGGAGGCAGCGGCACACCTACACATGATCTGATGGAACAACACCACTTGACCCATTCCTTTTGATCTGCCCAGGGGGTCTCAGTCTTACCAAGCATGGCCCTGCTGAATCCTGATGCATGTGATGTCCACAAGCAAGGGTATGTGTATAGAAATAAAATGGACAAAGTCAACAAGGGCACATGCATCAATTTATGCATCTCACATGTAATGGGAGACGCTTCTCGCAGAAACTTCGGTTAAGAAACCCAATTCAAGCACCTCTAATCAACTTCACGATGAGGATGAACGCAAGACTTTATAATTGGACAGCAAACTTATTTTATTTAAATCAATATTACTCGTACAAAAATATTCAGTTGTTATTATAATGATGACGCATCTTATATACATTACAAGGGGGAAAAAAAATTAAATTAAATGAGTGCACCAGCAGTCCAACACTTTTTAAAATGCAATAAGAAGGGAGAATCAATTTTTTTACAAAATGACTTCCGGCGATAGAGAAAAAAAAAATGCAAGAAGGGAATGAAAAAAAATTTAATAAGAGACAAATAATAAATGTATTTTTAAGAAAAAATATAAAATATATAATAAGATTTAAAGTTACGATCCTTTGTTTGCAAAATATACAATTAACAACTTAGTCGCACTTAAAATATAAAAGATAAGATATAGATTAGATAAAATAAAATTTTAAATATTATATTTTAAATTGATGATATCAAATATAAAACTGATACTGATGAAATACATAAGAAAAGGATGCAATGATATCCAAAATAGGGTGATCTTTTAACTTTTTATTGGGCATAAGGATAAAGGTACTTGATTCTTTGCCTTCAAGCAAGCGAGTTAAAACGTGATCGTAATGAATGGGAGTGGTGTGTGGAGACTTTTGGAATTGAATTCAAGCATGTGAGGTACTAATCGTGGGAAGAGGTGGAATAGCTTTATTAATTATTGGTGCTCCGCTCCCAGGTTGCCCTAAGAAGGCATATCATACGTATCAAAATTGTTATTGCTATTTCACTTGCAATTGTCTTGTAGCCCCACATTTTTATTGGGATATGCGTAAAAATGGAGCCAAGCATTCTTTTCTCGGGGTTTGTGCAAGCCTTCCTTTAGACTTATTCAAATCATACTGGACTCAAGAACCGAGATTAATAATTTTGAGGAAATAATTTTGGGATGCGCATCGAGGGGACAATGTTTCTGCCTCGGATAAATGAAAGCACCTTAATATGTGCTATAATATCAAATAATTATGTTAACTTTTATAATACATTGCAAAGTGATTGGCTTACAAGCGATACTATGATAATCTAAGTCTAATATTCTATTATTGCGTTACGTCGCGGATTACAAAAGTCAAAAAACAGAAGAAGAAAGTTCAAAACCTAACTTCTTCTTATTTATAATAAAAAAAAATTATAAATAACTCTCTTAAATTTTAACTTAAATCTATATTAGCTTCTTAAATTTTCAAATATTAAAAATTAATTTCTTAAACTTTATTGAATTAGTAAATAATCTTTATAGATTAAAAAAATTTCCCTTTAATTTTGACTTTAGTATAAAAATACTTTATGAATTTATCAAAATATATTTTGAGATCTCTTAAATTTTGATTATTGTGTGACTATTTTTTAAATGAAAAATAAAATTTTCTTTTTATTATCAATTCATCAATATTTAAGAGGATGATTTGTAGTTTATGAAGTAAATCTTCACTTAAATTAAAGTTCAGGAAAAATAGATATTTTGCAATTTTTCTTGAAATAAATTATTGCAAATAATTAAGAAGATAACAAATTTAGAGAAGATTGTCTAGAGGATCCATTTCCCAATGCTTTATGTAACTTAAGATTTCAAGTTACTTTCGTTACGCTTTGTGTAGGAACGGGGATTAATTGGACCGTTGAACGTTATTATTAATAATTAAACAACATTTTGCTTTAATAGGAAACAAAGGACGATAAACAATTAAAAAACAAAAAAAATCATTATGTGACCCAGATCAACAGTTGGGACTGCGACGCTTCAACATTTCCTCTTATACGCTTGGGCACGATTCCGAACTGGCCCAAAACCGGATCCGGATACATCGATTTCCAGTTTCTAAAATAGGAACTAAAATAGGAAATTGGACCTAGATCCGTTGAACCAATTCACGAGCTAATTTCTTAGACCTATCGGAAGGAACCGTGAACCGATTTTTTAAAATAAAAAAAATTAAATTTTAGATTTTAAATTAAAATTATATGAACATAAGATAAATATTATCTTTAATCTATTTCATAAAATAGTTATTTTAAAATATATACTTATTTATATACAATTATATTCAACTCAATTATTATATTAATAATGTGAGACAAAAGATATGAATATTATAAAAAAGTTTAAAAAACAAAATTAGTCCTACATTACTAAGAATGAGATTCATTATTGGTAAAGGTTTATATATATCAAATCATATAAGTTTTTAAAATTATATTTATTGTGTTTTTATAAATAGTAGCGCATTAAATATTGCTAATGAAAAATAATTATTTTCCTACTTATAAAATTAGTTAAAATTTTTAGTTTTCATTATTATTTATTTTTAAAATTATTTAATTTGACCATTTTTGTTCTATTCTTTTTTATCAATTTTTTTTTTTAAAGTTGGCAGTTCAAGAACCACTGGATCCACCACGGGTTTAAGAGCTTAACTCGACTTGGACCCGTTTACTTAGCTTAGACCCATTTACTCGGTGGGTTAGCCATACGGGTCCAACTCATATGGCTAGGTCTTACACTTAGTAAGACAGTTTTAGGCTAGGTCACAATTTGGACTCAGCTAGTGCCTAGGTATATCTTAAGATTAGCATATAGGAGACAACATTTTTGTCTTGGATAGCTATAATATGGGATGATTATGTAAATTAACATAATATATATAAGTGATAAATACAAAAAAGCTCCTAAAGTTTGACAATTTTTCAAATCAATCCTTAAGCTTTTACTTAGTACGTTTTAGTCCTTAAAGTTTTAAAATTTGGTCAAATTAATCCTTCTGTTACATCCGTCAACTTTTCCATCCATTTTTTGTTATGTGGCATTTCATGACAATTTTTTTAAGAAAACTACAGCTAAGTCAACATCTACTTCAACAAGTGCATACCCATAGACTAGATGACTCGCTCTATACCAAACTATTTTTGAGGATTTAAAAATCAAGTATACATCAAAAAACCCTTAAGTAAAAAAATTCGCATTCTTCACAAAAACCCTTACCTTAATCATCCTTTTGAGTCTATAAGGTGAAACCCCACTTTTGAAATCAACGTCTCACCTTTATCTTAATAGCAAATTAGTGGAAAAAAGTCCATATCTACTAAGAAGAGTCAAGGAAATTCATAAAGAAGGGAATCTAAGGAAAGGAATTCAAATATCATTGATAACTGCCAAATGTCATGGCCTATGTGTAGCTTCAAATGTTATTATGGAACTCCAGCTCATATCTCAAGAAATTAACGTGTGATTCAAAATTAGTGTATTTCACTACTAGCCATTTGTGGCTAGACTATTAAAATAGAAATGCACTTATGGAATTTCATGCATTTATGGGATTAAAAATCGTTAATGGGCCTGCAATTTCCTGCATTTATGGAATAAAAAAAAAGGACAAAAAATTCTGGTTGAAAGGGTTTCTCAAATTCATATACAAACGTATACCAACGTCTCACAAGTTCAAATCCATTTCATAACAATTGTTATTCAACCCACCCATTACTTATATATGACATTGCTACATCTTAACCAAACCATAAGCACTTAGGACCAAACAGACAATGCACAAAACATTCTACTTCATTAACAGTGAGCTGTGTCTTAGCAAAAATGTAATGACGTCTCTAAACATTCCTTTACAACATATAATAAGATCATCAAAAGTAGCCTGTTAGAGGTTGTATTGTTGCAAAAGCCATAACCCATAAGGCCTTTTCCATTAATATTCACATGGGCAACATGACCCTTAAAAGAAAAAAAGGAAAAAGAAAAAAACACAAAGATAAGGAACTCTATCGTTCTATTATCAATGGGTTATCCTTGTTTGAAGGCATCTTCTTTCCTACAACAAAATGAACACATATTCTAGAACTTTGCCTTAGAGAAAATGCTAGAGGTATTGCATTTTTTGAAGCCAAACTTTGTCTTCCCATTATTGCCTTCTTATTTGGTGAGGCACCTTCTCTGCCATATATCTTACTAGAAGATTTTAATGCAGTACGTTTCATGCGTATACAAGATGGGCTTATGGATACACTTTCTTGTGTTGTTGGTACACTATAGGTGCAATCCTAACTAGATTGTCCTTCTCCCAACTACACAAATGGAACCTATAACAAGATTGTAGCATTAGAGTGGAGGATAAAATATTTGAAACATTTTACCATCTCAAACTTTGTATAACTAAAGGGAATATACCCTTGGGGTTGGAAGCAGCCATTGGTTTGCATTTGTGGGTCTTAGATCTAAGAATTTTAGACCCTTTTACATAATACACCAAAAGTACATATGTTTACAACATAACTTAGTATATAGATGACATATAGTAATCTAGCATTGATTGTATACTTACACTTTCTTTGACTTTAGCTTTTGCTTTTGTAGCCTTTACCTTTGGATTTTTTGCACATAAACAGGAGTTGTGTTCAGAATTGTAACAGAGTTTGGAGTGCATCTGCACTCCAACGCATGACATATGCTTTGCTTTTAGGGCCTCATTGGGTTGGTGCTTCCTATTGTTCTTAAGTCGCCCAGGCATTATTCAAGGAGGTAAAGGTAGGGGAGCTTCCTTATCAAATCCTTTTCTTAAACTTCTTTCCACTAACAAGCTCAATCATGTGTTGGTTTGCTTTTAAGTACCACTCTTTACTATAGTAGGCATCGATGTAGTCAACTGGATCATGATGTTTATTCAAGATTGTAGACAATGCATGCATCTCTGGAATACCACTCAACTGCCATGCTCCATAAGAATGCTCTCTTTAGTCTAACAATACACTATATTTGATGTTATCAAGCAAAATCTCATACCCTTCATTTCCATTCCAAATGATTTGACAATAATGGACAGACATCTTGTTGTTCTCGATCTTCTTAACAATTTGTAGTCCTATGTTCCTTGTCCATTTTAAAGCATTGTTTCGATTTCTTTGCATATGCCTAACAACATGTTCACGTATCCCCTCTAACATAAATATTATAGGCAATGTTTGCTCCATGGCAATTGTGCCATTGAATGCCTTACATAGATTATTGTCTACAATATCACACTTGATATCCTACTTAAATAAACTCCTACACCAATGGGCTGGCTCAATTTTCATCAAACAGTTATATCCATCTAGAGACATAGCCTTCAACTCCTCTATGAAAGAAATCATGTCTATTGTGTTGGTACTCTTTGCTATATTCCAGCATTGACTTTGCAAGCCTTTCCCCTTAAACTTCCTTGACCAATTATCATAAATATGTCAAGCACACATTCAGTGCTCTACATTGCCAACCACTTCTTGAACGGCATTAACCAAACCCTTCCATTTAAATAGCAGAAAACAAATAAGTGAATACATCAACATGTCCAAAAAATTACTACATGAACTTTGTAACTATCAATAATTTAAGAACACGACATAAATGCAACATAATAAGGTATACCTTTTGTTAATCACTAATAATTGTCCATCTAATACCATGCCCCATTCCTAAGTCACTGGCTAATAATCTGAGGAACCATGTCTAAGTATCTTCATTCTCAATCGCCACAACAACCCATGCAATCAAAAACATTTGGTTATTAGCATCCCTACTAATAGCGGAGAGCAACTCTCCCTTGTAAATGGTCTTAAGAAAACAACCATCCAAGCCTATAACTCTTTGACTATGAAACCTCTCTTACATGCATCCATACAAACATACAATCTACTAAACTGTGATGGAGCATTTAAGTTGGACTTGTAAATGTTTAATTTGACTGAAATCCAAGGATTTGTCCTATGTAGCTCATCAACATAATCCCACAATCTCCCGTATTCCTCCACGTATTTACCATTGAACTCATCAAACACCCTCCGCTTGGTTCTTTTCATTTTCGTAATGAGTACATCCACCCTAATCTCATTTTTTACCATTTCCTTTAATTCTACAATCTTAGCAATACGCATTGACCTAATAGTCTTACCAAAACGTTTAGCTCACTACTTACTACTTACCATCTTATTCTTAAATGTAATTCTGCAAGTATGTTTGTCAATCAAAGTGTGAATATGAAAGGATCATGTTTCTTTCTTCTTCATATATGAAATAAACCAAAGACAACCACCCTCTCCAAAGCATCTAGCCCTTACTACCAAAATATTAGATTTTGTAATATGGACATTCCTTTTCTCATTTACTTCGTATTGTGCTAAGGCTTCCTTGAACTGGTTTACTGACCTGAAAATCAACCCAACACAGAAACTTGGTTTGCTAGTGCCATCTTTGTAGATGGGGTATTCACTCTTTTTTCTAACTATCCTCTCAAGGTCATCGCTATTTTCCCTACCTAACCATTCATAATTGTAATCCTCTTTCGAATCCGAATACTCAGGTTTGGAAAAGTTATTATCTTCCGCATTGCCATAATCATCGTACCTTGCATCATCATTACAACTCATGAAACCTTCTTTAACAATATCATCTCTACTTACCAACCCATCACAATTCCTCCTAACTTCCATAAGCAGTTCGTCATCGTTATCACTAAGGAAATCATAGTCATCAAATTGATCCACCTCATCAAAGGAACCAAAACCATGCTCTTCAGAATCCCTAAACACTACTTTGCAAACATTCCCTTCCTTAAATAAATCAATTTCACCCACTTGTTCCAATTCAATATACAACTCTACATCCCTACATGTTAGAATTTTCAATACACCGTCTTTGAAAACCATATCAAATGTTAGGTCAACAAACCCATCATTTGGGACATCGCATAATCTCTAATACAAATAAAAGTTAGTGGTCCCAAGTCCTAAGTATGTAGCTATTTGTCGCTTTGTGTTAATAACATCGATATGTCCAACATCTAAACTAATAATATATAAATTACCTCCCTCATAGTGCTGAGTTGGAACTTCAACCAACTTCCACCATACAAAACCTGTAGCTCACAAACGCATCCATCATTGTCCCTTCCTACACATCACTGCAAAGAGACAAAATATACCAAATAAACATATTAGTTATTGTAAAAGTAGACCCACTAACTTCAAAAAGGGGAAAGCTTCTTTTCTTTTGTAAAGCATATAGACATGATAACTATAGTATGGGTTTTTAATCAAAAGCATATCGGATAAAAAAATCTAAAGGCCCATATACAAAATAATGAAAATACCTTTATACACTAGTAACAGAATGAGTGGGTCTTCTTTATCAAGAATTAGTCAACTGATTTTCTATTAGGACTTGCTACTTGTGTTTAGGTTTTCAATCAAGTCTCCTATATGGAATCTAACAAAAACCTAAGGTCATCACTAGCAACAAACTATGTTTGGAGGCAATCTCTACGCTTACTATTCCTTCTCTATCAATTATGAATGTTTCATTTGGTTAGGGTTTTGTTCGAACACAGTGTTTCTGTTCATCAACTTTGATTTAGGGATGGATAATCGTAAGTGACATATGTGTGTTTAATGTTTTTGGATCGCGAAAAAGTTAGGGTCAAATGGTTCCTTAATTTTATGATGATGTGGATGCTAATGTAGCTCCACATGTCTTAAAAGAAAAGTCGTAAAATGCTACATTAAATACAAATAACAGAAAAAATAACAGGAGTAATGGAGGGATTTTTTTGTCTCGATTTGAAAAGATTAAGAACTAAAATGTCCTAAACAAAACATTAAAGACTTAAATGTACATACCCTTATACTTCAGGGACTTTTTTGTACTTATCCCTATATATAAAAATAAGATAAAAGTATAATCTATATTCTCAAATTTTCATCAATTCTAAACTAGAATATTAAGCTTTTTTTATTTTCCTAATTGAATTTTCAACGTTTATAAAAGTTCATAAGCTAGTCCTTTTTAATGTCATCAAAACTGTCATTAAATAATGGTACATGATTTAATTTCATTGATCCATTTCATTACATGAATTAAATAATATAATAAAATTCTAATAAATTTATACATAAAAATATAAACATCAACAAAACAAAGTAAAGAAAAAAAAAACGAAATAACGATAAAATTGAAATAAGAAAATCCGACCACACATAGGCTTTAGTGGCTGAAATAGCTACATTTATGTGCAACAAGTCGTGGCTTACTCGAAAACATAAGTCACTTGATCCATCGACCCTTTTAGGGTGGTGGGGGAGTTAACCAACGCTATTTAAAAAAAAAAAGAAAAAGAAAAAGAGATTGAAATCCGGTTGAGTCTATCACCATGCATGAATCGCTTAAGACTTCATTGGATTTCAACTTTTCTATGTTATTTTATTTTATTTTTTATTGCTATGGGGTTGGTTGTGATCCACCTATACTGTTGTGGCCTTTTCAACCATCCTAAGGTTAACGGATGGTTAGAATTAATTTTTTTGTTAACTTTTCTAAATTTTTTACTACTTTTTATTTTTTTTATTTTTTTTTATATTTTAAATTTTTCATAAATTTATTTATTATATTATATTATTTATTTGATGTAATTATACAAACCATAATCAGATAGTATCACGTGTCATTTATTAAGAAAAAAACTAATGTCATTAAGAAATAACTCTTTTACAAATTTTTACAAAGATTAAGGTCTTGAATGCACATATATATATATATATATATGTATATATATAATAAAATAAGGATTAGAACTCAAATAGAAAATCATCAACTGTTAAATTTAAAACTGTACGTTTCATTAAAAATAAGGGTTTGCTTATAAGTGATATCATGATAATCTAAATCTAATATTTTCTTATTGCTTTATCTTGTAGATTACAAAAGAAGGAGAAAATTTTCAAAATGCAACTATAATGGTCTTAAAATCGAATATTTTAATGGTGGTATTAGAAGATAATTCGACTATGCATAGACGACCAAGAGATTTAGACTGAGGCACAATAAAGATGGGGAACATAAACCTTTAGAAGATTTAAGAGAGCTTCTTAAATACACAAAAGGCAAATAAGTTATCTATAATGCCACTCTAATGCTTAAGTTATATTGAGTATCAAAGAAAAGTGTGAGAAAGCAAATTGTCTGCAAGAGGGTTTGAGAGTGTATGAGTTTAGATATATCAACCCTTTGGCCTAACCTTTATTTATAGTGTATGAGGTTAAGAAAATGCGAAAGATGGATTACTTGTCACAGGGAAGCGTATCCTGATAATTGAGGATAATGGATCTTCCACTAAGGCAAGTTATAAGTATCTTGGGGGTAAGATGGAGAGACAGTTGGGTCTCTACTCTTGCAACTGCTCTTGCATGATGAGCTAGAGGTTTTCGACATGAGGTCTCAAGTCTCCAACGGACTAGTCATAATATGGTGAGAGCCGAGTTGGCAACTTCATGGAGGCCGATCTGACTTCTAGGTGCCAAACAACCAAGTTAAGGGGACCTTGAATTGGCTTAAGAGCTCGAGTAAACCTAAACAATTCGGCTCATGTCTAATACCAATTGAACATGGCCTAAACAGTTCGACCCAACCCTAAGCATGCCGATATGGGCTGAGAAAGCTCGTATATAAAATAGCCTATCAATAATACTTAATCAAAAAAGGTTTTTAGGAAAAATTGATAAAACTATCCATCTAATGCATAACAATCTTTCTATATTTTATAAATTTCTACCTAATAGAAAACAAAACTTATTGGTCATTAGATAAAACCATAGCAAATAGGTAAACAAATTTAAGTATTAAACTTAAGATTTAATTAGTCAAGATCATTATAAGTTAATGATATAAATACTGATTTTCTAACGGTATCAATTAGGTTCAAATCCCTCCTCTTATAATTGTAACTTATAATATTGTTGGAAAAATAAAAACTATAAATATGACTACTAATTCGATTTAGAAAACAATTCGTATGATTGATATACATACGCTAGAGCAACCAAATGATTGGAAAGATAACTGAAAACCCTCAAGAATTTTTCAGTTGCAAGCCTGGGAAACAAGAATTACCGTTTCATACAATACAACCAAAGCTTACTTTGGTTACCCTTTGTCAAGGAGAAGGATTAATTGGACCGTTGAACAATAATTAAGAAACTTTTTTGCCTTTAGAAGGAGACAAATGACATAATTGAGAATATAAAAACGTTATCATTATGTACCCCAAACGTGACCGTGAATCCACGAACAGGACCGCAACTTTAACGTTTTTGTTAATTTCTTATGGCGGCTGGGGCCTGTATTTCTGGCTTTTGGGTCTTCTCTTTTCTTAACACAGTTTATTAATCTACATAATATATATGAATTACTGCTTCCTGTGTGACCTTCACTTGAATTGCCTATAAAGCCCTTGTGCGTCCAAGATCATCAAGAAACGTATAAAACATCTTATCAGAACTAAGGTATTACGAGACTTAATAGAATTTAATATCCATGATGAATTACATCAATTATTCTTATAAACTTTTGAAAGTTATACAAATACTCGTAATCTTTTTACTTTAGACATTTGCATCTTTTTGGCATTAATTGAGCTTTCCCGTATAAAAACCATCAAGAAGTGGTGTATAGTTTGGAACTTATATGGAAGTGCTTATCTGTTTTTGAAAGTTATTGGGGCAATTTTATCAACGTTGCTTGGCACAACGACCAGGCCAAGGAACCCACCGGCATCAATAAACTGGATTCTCCATTACAAGAACCAATGTCAAATAGGAATTTAAAAGGTAAGTTTTTTATTTTTTTTACCGGGAAAAAAATTTGATATGGGACCAGCAAAAATTATAAAAAATATCGAGAAACTCTCAAAAAATAAAAAAAGAAAAGGAAAAACCAACCATTCATAAAATGTCGGGTTTGGTAATAAACGACTTTCTTAAATTGTTTGCAGGATAATTTAAGAAACTCTAAAAAACTCACATACTAGTATATTTTTGCAGGTCTGACAAGTGCAATTACATAACTAAAAAAATAAAATGTATTAATATAGTTAAAGATGAACAGATAACCCTATCATATAAGGTATTCATTTGAATCTTATTCGATTGGTAAATTTTAAGTAAATATTAAAAACCATAAGATAGATTTCAAGTAATAATTTTTTGAAATTTACTTTCACATGGTAAATATAGGTATAAAGTCAGGATATTCGATATTTATTTAAGAACCTATACTCTAAAGTGTATAGGATACAGGTTCTAAGATACAATACACCGTAACAACAATTAGATAATATTAATAAATAATAAATATAATATCATTGTATTTTTCCCAACCTTGAAAAATAACAAAAAAAAAAAAATTATGTCTCTCAAATCAATCTCTCTCTCTTCTTTACTATTATTCATTCTTTTACCTCTTTTTTCCTTTTTTGCTAAACCTAACCATTGTTTAATGAAGATCATAAAACATCTCAATTCTCAATTGTTATATTTGAGAAAGTGAACTTGTATTGTGTAAATTTATATAAACTAGTTTTTAAATTTATAAGAAAGATAAAAAGGTTTCATGTTAAAATTTATAAAAAAAATTAAAGTAATTATAAGTTTCATATAGTATCTTATATTTTGTTAATTTTATAGAGTATAAAGTGATTTTATGATATTGTAAGATAAAGTTTTAATTCTAAATATTTAAGATATTTATCATATACTCACTCACCCGTAAATGTATCTTTGCACATTTTGTCCACGTTGTATACCGTCCATCGCCATTTAACTAACTCGTCTCTCCTATATACATTGCAGATTTCTTCTTTTTTGTTTTCTTTCCGTAACTCACTGTAACAATTTTGAGCGAATCCAATAATATGAAAGTGACAAGATCAAATATTGCTGTTTTACCTAAACCAACGACCGATTATTATTGATGTCTTGTTGCTATAGAGAGACGGGATAATATGTACATTAGATTATTCTCCCTTTAGGCCTTTTATGTAAAACCTAATATAAGTATAAATTTATTAAAATCTTTTTTTGGATTAAATTCAGTTCTATAAAATATATATCTTAATCTAATAAAACATTTTTGTCTCACCATAATTTAAAAAGAAAAAAGGAAAAAAGAAAACGCAGTGACTGGTTGTTTGATTAGCCCCCTAACGTTTAGAAGTTAATTGAAAGTTATAAAAATGCTACCTGTGTCTCTTTGTAGTCTCTCTATCTCTCACATTTGACTGAAAGCTCATCATTTTGGATAATTTTATGTTCTGACATTTGTTGGTATTATTCTCTTGCCCTTATCCATCGTTATTTTTATTTATTTGGCCTATGTCCTTATCGTGATGTCCACTTAAACTTTGGTACTGGATCGAATCGGCTTGAAGACGGTGAATTTTGATTGATTCGTGAGCAGTGGTTTCGAGCCAATTTATTAGACCCAACGATTTCAAGTCGGTTCACTAGATTCGATAGTTTAAAAATCAATTCAAAGCTTTTAATCGATTTTTTTTTAATTTTATTAATTTTTTATATATATTAATAATTTCTAATAATATGATCTTCTTTTTCTTTCTTTTTTTAAGTATCTTAATTTATTAATAATTTCTAATTTTTTTATTAATTTTCAACTTAATACAATTCTAACTTATTTATTTTTTTTCTCTTAACTTTTATTATTTTCTCATATTCAAATACTTAATATTTGATAAATTTTACAAAAAAAAAAAAACTTACATTAACTGAAATTGACTTTTCTATCTATTCTTAACACATAATTAAGTTATTAGTAGTCATCTATTATTAGTTTGATGATATTATTTTAAAAAAAAATTGTCATTTATTATTACAAATAAAATAACTTTGATATATGATAAATTATTGAATATTATTTAATTATTTTTTCTAACTTAATAGTTTCTTTTTCTTCTTTCTTTTTTTTTTTTAAGAGGGTGAGTTAGTCGGACCAACCTGTTGGTTCAATGACAAATTAGCTTAGACGGATCGGTTCAATGATTCGTGAACTAATGATTCGGACAGTTCCACCAAAGTGAACCACTTAATCCTTAAAGTTCGATAATTCAATGAGTTAGGCTAGTTCATGGCTCGACACCGGCGCTTGCTCAAGTCTATCTCCACCATTTAATCATTTGCGGCCCATAGTGCTGGACGTGGTTTGGTAGGCTATCGTAGCAAAAATACATAGTAGAATTTCCCATAGGCTTCCTCTTGCTTTCTTTTCTTCCCTTTTATTTTTTACTTCGGTTTCCTTGTTAAGAATAGATGTTTTATTCATCTCAGTTAAGTAAATCTAGACATGCGGACGGCTGGTAAGGTAGAAAAAAGTTTCATCGGTATTAATATATATAATATCGAGTGTTTTCAATGAATAATATATAAATAATAATGATAATACATGGTTTTTAAGAAACTACCGATTTATGTTTTTACTCGTTAAATATCTATTAATACTTACATACTATTAATATCATGTATTAGTATAATTTAAAGCTTTTCTCAGTAAGATGCCACTAATCATGATAGTCTCTTGCATCATTTTATATGTGAATAGTATAACGATCCAACTAGAATTTCTCCCATCAAGCTATTATTTATTTTGACATAAAATACCGTACGATTTTATCCCTAATATAATAACTTTTTGAAAGGTCATCTATATTAGTATTAATCTAGTCTATGTACCGTTAATATTGAAATTTTAACATATTTCAAGCTATTAAATCAAAAGGATATTATAAATAACGCTTTAAAGAAATTTGACTATAAAACACAAGCCATCCAAATGCTAACGTAGGGATTCCACTAGTAAATACTATACACTATAATTACTATTTGTATACTAGGCACGTGATGCATTTGTACCATTCAATCGTTTTTCCCAATTGAGAGTGTGGGTGCCATCTTTCGCGCCGTTCAAATGCCAGCATATGTTGCACGTATTCATTTGGTGTTTTATGTCTCGATTCTAAGATTTCTTTTCATTTGTACGTAATAGTATACCACAAATAACCATTATTCAATAATTTGATTATGGCAAACACCCCGGTGTTATTGAATTATGTGAACCCATATCAATTTAATATCGCCATAATTCAATTTACATGCTGAGTATTATCAATTTCCCAAAATCTATTGATATTGCATCGGAAGCTGGATTAGTTGTTTGTTTGGGTTTTTTTCTTTTTTGCCCCCAACCGGATTCGTTAATTATACTTGAGCAAAACAGGTATTAGATACTTCATATTGTTTCAAGTCAACTCAATTACATCATTGTGAAATGTTTATATGCAGTATGTAATTAGTTTTATAATGGCTAGATCTACACAAATATTTTCTTAAGAGTTAAATTCGGAATGCATTACTTGGAATCACAACACAATCCCACCGATGAATGGTCATACTTTCATTGAACCCAAGGCCATCAATTTCAGCAATATTAACTCATGCATTTCTATATATAAAAGTTAGAAGAATTGGACCGTTTAAATCTTGAGTACGGCCCTAAAGGAATCTCAGATGGTTATTCGAACCGTTCAAAATTCTAATCACGTTGCAGTGATGGTAACATGGAGATTTATTTGAATTTGGGCTAATTATAAAAAGCTGATCAGTGTTTTGAGTCACTTATAAAAAGGTTATTTGTGTTTTACTTTTTAAGAAAGAGTTGCCTTTGTATTATTTAATTTTTAATTTAATATTTAAACACATTTTAGCAATTTATTTTATTGGTTCGTAAAAATTAATTAAATAATGTAATATTATTAATGTATTTATCTATATAATATAATAAAAATAAAAATTACAAAATGTGAAAAGAAAGGGAAAGGAAAAAAAAAAGAAGAAGATAAAATAGCACTTACTGGACATCCCAAAATTTAGAATGGTTAACGACTTCATGAGGGTGGAGGTTTTTTTTTTTTTTTCGGGGGGTGGGTGGGTGTGGGGTGGTTGGGGCGGCGGGGGAACCACCCATTCGAGCCTTTATCAATTTTTCATTTTTTATTTTTGTTTTTTGTAGGCAATCACTCACCTCTGAAGAGGGGTTTCATGACCCCTCTTGGCCCTCGACAGTCTCCCCCCTAACGTAATGGGTTGTTGTGACCTACATTCATATTTGTCCAATTGCTAACATGCCAAGGAAAAGTGCCTTGTGTCCCTTTATATAATCAACAAAAAAATTAAGAAACCCAAGCTGTATATTTGTTAAAAAATAAAAACTCAAACCACCTCTTTATAAAAACCTAATAACTTTGGTCAATTTTTTGTAATATATTCATTTTATTTTTGGAATCTTTTTATATTTTTTATTCATGTATATTATCTAAACCATTTATGTAAATAATAGACATGATTTCTAATTGAGCTGAAATAAAATAAATGAGTCACATCAATTATTAACGATGATATAAGGAAATTTATTTGTGTTTTAAGTACCTATTTTTCTTTTTAGGCAATATGAATTTTATTCATTAAGGTATCAAAATATTCTATGATAATCGTAAATATAAGTGACTCACTATTACCTAAATATGAGTAACATAAACTAGAAAAAAAAAAATTTTGAATAATCATGAAATAAAATAGGTACACTATTACCTAAATATGAGCGACATAGACTACAAAAAAGTTTGAATAATCATGAAACGAAATCCAATATTCTAACGAGGAACATTCTCATACAAGAATGGGAAAACAAAATGAAAAGCCAAAGCCATCGAGGGAAAAGGATAAAAAGAAAAAAGAAAAAAGAAAAAAGAAAACCTTAGATCTAAAAATAAGATTCTAAGGCGAAATTTATCTATTATTGGAGAAATGGTTGCATCTCTTTAGATCTATATTAAAACAACATCTTCTTTTAGTAATTTAATACTATTCATTTAGAGTATTCTTAATGCATTAATATAATTGAATCTTTTTCCAATATAAGATAGCTGCAAGAATGAGCGGGGGAAGTACCTTTTATTTGTTAAACACATATCTTGATAAATCTTTTACAAATCTAATTGAGTCGATGAATTATAAAAGGGTCACATCAAATTGATGATAATAGTGAGGCTTAATTATTTGCGTTTTAAGCACTATTAATTGTTAATCATGTATATTCTTGATAAAACATTTATCAATAATAAAACTAGAGTTAGAATATGCATCACGTAACTTGAAATCTTCAATAAGACTCGTTAAATTTTTAATATCCATCTAACTCGATAAATGAAGTCCCAGGTCAGCTTATCCGTTTATATAAATGTGATGATCAATCCCAATCCAATTAAATATGCCCAAGATGATGATGTTGTTGTACTTCTTCTTCTTCTTCATGTTTTTTTTTTTCTTAGGATTAATTGATCGAAATCAAACCCTTATGGCCTTATGTAGCTTTCAATTAGTACGCATGTCTCACCAGTCTTTGATGATTTTTATATTGAAAACGTCTGCTCTAATTCTATCACTAATAATCTAATGTCGTTTTGGTTAACGTAAGACTCAGATGTACGATGACACATTATTCTAACCATAAATTTCATAGTTTGTTTACTATCCTTCTGTATTTCCTTTCAAATTAGGTGTGTGATAGGTTGACGGTTGCTTACTCATCAGTTAGGATTTTTTTTTTTCTTTTTTCTTTTTTCCAACCTATTTCAACCGCCAAAATCAACAACCACATGTAAGCAACATATCCATGTACATATATACGAAAATTTAATTAATTAACTAATTAATTATATACATACATCAGTGTGTGTATATAATATATATTCGTAGAATTGGCGTGGTTACTTCCAATTAAAGGATTGTAATTTTGGTTTGAAGATTTCCAACATCAACTCTCTTCACTCATTAGAAAAAAAAAAAAAAAAAGGTCGAAACATAACTTTTAAATGATACGGCTTCCTAAATAATAATTAAAAAGAATTAACTTCGCAAGATAAAGACCATGGGAAACTTCCCAGTCGGGTAGCCACAAGCCAAGGTTATAATACTTTTCTATAAGGAGATAATTCGTAGTTATAAGATGAGTTATATAAGTAGTAAGTCAAGAGTTTATAACTCAACTGGTGAGAAAGTTGTATTCCTATAAAAATTGGTATAGATTCAAATTTCTATCCCCATTATTGTTATGCGAAAAGAAAAGGAAAAGATAAGAGAGTTATATAAATTTGGGACACTCATAAAATGTTAGAAAATAAACGTCTGTCTTAGTGTTGTAATTATATGCTTCAGGCAAAAGTGATTGAATAGAATGGTGAAAGATCTTCGTCTTTTTTTTAACTCAACAAATGACTTAACAGCAAGGAGAAAACGGTGGAAAGTTATGGAAAAAGAAGCGAATCGAAGCAAATTTTATTTTGGCAAAAGAAAAATAAACAATATCTTTGGATCTTTGAAATGAAAGTAGAAAGTAATGAAAATAGAGAGAAATCAGTAGAAATGTTTGTACTCTTAAGAACAATTTGTTTCTCTCCACCTATAGAGATAAATAGGCAAAAATGAGCGAAAGACAACTAAGATTATAAAAATATTTTCAAAATAAAAAGTTAATAATATAATTATAAAGGATATTTTAGTCTGTCTACAACATAAAAATTAAACATCCCATCTGATTTCATTCTGTTTCCATCTTAATAAACTAAAAAGATATGGAAATTATATTCCTTTTTTTTTTCCTTCCCACTTATTTTCATTAATTTCCATTGCAAAGCACCCATTAGCATTTTATTTTTCCTAGGATAAATATTTTTCTTGTCTCCTGTCATATTTTATCGTATCCCGACAGTTGAGTGTTAATTTTAAAGAAAATAAATTAGCTCCTTATACCATCTTTAGCCTTAAGGATATCAATGGAGTTTTTCAATTCATATATCAGCATTTTAAAGGACTTCTTTTGACCTCTCCATTTTTTTTCTTCAAGTTCTTAAAAAGGAAATCCCCTTAAAATAGAGGTGTTCAAAATTATTTATAATATTTATATGATCCACAATTAAAATTTAACCAAAAATAACACTAGAGAACGGAACGTAGAAGAAAAATTTCTCCAATAAAGAATTTACCATACGGAAGGATTGACCGCTATTACATAAAAATTTAATAAAACATTATCTGAATATCTAAATTTTACGTCTTAAGAATATTTAAAGGGGTGTAGAGTAAACGTATACTGTTTTTACTTTTCTATATATATATATATTCAAATGGTAGTTCAACCTTACTCCACCAATTCGCTCCGCCTTTTGTATGTACTAAATTCTTATAAAACGAGTCTCCATCAAGTTTTTAATGTAGTATGTACTTTTCTTGGACTATGATGCCGTGTCATGCCCTAAAAGGTTTCCGCCTCTCTTTCGACTTGACCCATGAAAAGGGGAATCCAAATATATTCTTCACAAAGGAGGGCCAATTCCTATATAGATGGCTCGAAAGATTATGACACTTTTTTGCAATATAAAAAAAGTATAAGTGCCCCAAAAAGTGTCCAGGCATTATGCTTAAGCCCTTGTTTTTCTGACTTACCAATTTCTTCAATTTGTTTTTAAATAAAGTAAGTAAATGCATGGATTAATAAATCATCAATTAATTAAATTTATTACAATATGATCGGATTCCTATATGAATATCGCACATATATCATTTTCATTTTAAAGATTTGGATATGCATAAATTAAATAAATGAAAGAAAACGGCTTACTATCATCACAATATAAGCTAAACTATCACAATCTAGATAAAATCTTTTCTCTTTATATAATGGAGATACAATCAAATTCAAACTTCAAAACTTCTTAAGTACATGAAAAACAATCCTTGCTCGGTTTCTTCATAAGTTTATGGATCGAGATTTTTAAAGTTTGTTTCTTTGTATCAAAATTATAAAAAAACGAATCTTTTTGTATATTTTTCTACTAGTTTTGGAGTCTTACACGTGTGTGGTGTGGAATTCACTATTGTTTACATATGTTATACTCTTCTTATTATAATACGGTATTTATTCGTTTTCTTTATTTCCAAACATTCACATTCACAAGTCTGGGGTTAAGTGGTGTTTATGCGGTATATAGTCGTGAGTTTCGGACGTACGTGCCGTGGTATGGTTGTGTACTATTTCGAGGAGACGGTAACGATGAGTGGATGAAGGTGAATGCTTTGCGTGTATACTCGCGTTGAAGGAGATGGTAGGAATGTTGTTTATTTTCTGGTCGACCACTGATTCTCTTCAACGGAGTTGGACCGTTGTTTGTTTCATGGCCATAAATTGATTCACATATAATATATTCTATACTATGTTATAATGATAATCCATAATATGTTATATTCTGTTCTATGATAATATATTATATTATACTCTATTCTATAATATGTTTTATTATATTATAAAATATGTTTAGCACATGGCTTGGGGTTATTAGGGGAAAAAAAAATGGGGATCAAAGAATTGTCCTGCGGTTGCGCAATCGATGATATGGTTAGCGAGAAGGAGATGCTGTCAAGTCTTGGCCACAAGATTATAAGTTTCATCCTCTACCTATGTTACATAATATGCTATATTCTATTCTATTCTATGGTATAATATATTCCATATTATATTCTATAAATATGTTATGTAAATGTAAATATATAAATGTACACACCACATATGTTTATATTATGTAAGGCGATGATAATTATTATTTAACTTATTATTTATAATGTATCACAAATTGTATATATTATATGTTATGAAATAGATAAATAACATCGAGCACTATGCGGTATATATAAATTGACTGGTATGGCTTATATAACATAAGTTAAGCAAATTACAATAAAAATACGTTGATATATTTTATTGTCTTGGTATACTAAGTATATTATTATAATATGTAATATATAGATATAGACACATGTATATAAGTAATTAAACTAAATAAGATGTAAGTTAAGTAGTTAAGAGAGTACTAAGCTAGAAAATATTATGTTAGGTAAATGCTAGATTGGAGTGCTTAAATTACCAGGTTGACCCTATTATAATAAGTATGTGTATACTTGGTTGTTGATTGTGTATTTAAGGTTAGTGAATAAAAATGGACTAAAATTTTTATGGCCCATAAATGCTTGCTATATGTAGCTGGCTCGATCTAAGGGCCCGAAATAGCAAATCCCTAGGGGGCACCCGTTAATTGATAGGTGACATTGTCCCCTATGGAGTCATCTATTGACATGATAAGGATAGATTTAGGGACTTAGGGATATTAGGGCATGAAATGACAATTTCCAATACCATACCATGTATTATATATATATATATATATATATATTGCGTATCGAGGTCGTAAGTTATCTAAAGTCTTAAGATGCCAAGACTGTGATGTTTGCTAAACTAATTTAAAGATAAGAAATGAATTGTTTATGTTATATACATGTGAACTGTTATTTTGTGTGGCATGTGCATGTATTAGTGGTGTTACGTACTGGGTTTCGGCTCATCCCTCTTTCTTTTTCAACTGTAGGAAACCTAGATCAACAAATAGATTACCATGATCTTAGAAACTCTTATTATATAGCCTTTAGGATGAGAAGAGTGACAATTACATAAAACATAAAAGTTAGGATAGATAAATTTTGTTTCTTATAATAATTGTTTATTATTTAAGAATTAATTATTAGCTATTAATTTGGCTTGGAGATTTTTTTTTTTCAAGTTATCTAAGGTTTTTACAATATTATTTAGGGATTTTAGTTGTTGATTTATGCCTAACATATCATTAAATACTAAGGATACATAGCAGGTTTTAATACCCTAAGTTTTGGAGCATTATTGTATCAAACATATGCATTTAATGCAAAACATATGTTGCAAACAATTCTATTTGATTATCTCTTGATTTAGCTCACCAAACATCACATGAGTACTCATGACTCAGCTCATACTTGATAGTATATAAATATATATCTAGGAACTACCACCACCGATCGCAAGATTCTTCAGTTAGGAATTACCACTGCGGGCTCCATATAAAGGATACAAAAAACCACCACCTCCAATCCCAATATCCCTAAATCTACCCTTGATTCTTTAGATATACGACTCCACTAGCGACAACATCACATATTGATCATCAAGGCACCCCTTAGGAATATACCACTTCTGACCCTTGAGCCAAGCCATGTATAAATAGCAAACAATTTAATAATTGAATATCTAGTTAATTCATTTTCTTTTCTATCCTAACAAGTACATACAACAATTACATGCCACATAATTGGATCAAGCTTTTCAATAGGTAATGGATGCTCCATAATATTGAATCTTGATAATCAACGTAAATCAGTATCTATTGGAAGCTAAACTTAACTCTCTATTAAGTTTTCTTAACATTTATCGAGTCTTTGCATGCCTTTGAACTTAACTCTTCATTAATTCCTAAAAAGACATTTGTATTTTAGTAAGGCATTCTATACTTATCAAATCATTTTCAATTGTAATATTAGTTATACTTTTAATATTATTAAAGTGAAATAAGTGATTACATAATAATATAAGACTATTTCTTAAAACTATTTTATTAGGTACATAAATTTATTTACTTCATAATATAGAGTTGATATATGTATACTTGCTTAAGTATTTAATTAAATGCTAAGGTAAGTATGTATTTATGTTTTTTTTTTTTTGGTTAGAAGTGTTTATGGTTAGTTCCTAATTATCTTGGTATGAGTGATATAAAATTCTTTTCAAGACTTATATATATATATATATAATAAACGTAAAGGTTCAATAGGAATAGTCACATATATGTTACGTGAATGATAAGCTACACGTAGCTTGAGCAAAGTAAAGCAAGAATGACACCTGAAGAAATGATTAGGTGAGAAAGAGCAAAGAGGAGGAACAAGCAATTTATGTGTCTCAAATACACAAGTGATAGATAAGATAGCGTTATGGCACCTCAACATTCATCTTATAGTTTAAGCGAATAAGATTTATTCTTTGACTAAATTGCTTGTTTAATCTCAGAGAGTAGAGGTCTTCTAGGGCAATGTTGTTTCTTCCTTCTCTTTAGGAATTGCAAATGAGGAGAAAAGCTGGGTATTTATAGGCTCTTAGATATGATGGCGTCCGTTGGATCACCTAAATAATCAACGGATAAGATGGAGCAAGCTTAATTCACAATTATCCTAATGAATTAGCTAATGAGCCCAAAATTAATAACCTTTCTTATAGGTTGACTAAAAAAGGTTAGATACGGATAGATCGATTCAACGATCCTTATTCTGAACTCATCAAACCAATTCTTCTTTAATTATCCCGATATGGATCGAACTCCTTAAACCCTACCACTTAACCCAAATAGTCAATCCCAAATAAATTTTAGCGTTCTACATTTTGCCCTCTGATTAAAATTAATGGATATAGTTTGAGTATTTTGGGCATTAATTATTATTTTTAAATGGTTAGGTCGCTACCCGATACACGCGTATCATAAAGAGTAGCGATGCTGCCAAGTGCTTTTACACAGTTGAAGACTTCATTAGTTAAAGTGTATGGGCTTAACGCCAATGCTACGGATAGATTTATGATATACCTTAATGCATAAGCTTACTATACTGTTTAATTGCGCCCATCACTTTAAGCTTGTTAGACTAGCATTGCCCCTATGGAAATGTCCTTAAATAAGTCTTCTATAGCAGATGTCCTTTACGTGGGTTGATTTGCCTCTCTTTAATTGCTTCATATGAATTATAATCATCATGGAATTGACTCTCATGCACAAGCTCCACTTTAGTGCACTTAGTTAATTTTTGGGTTTTATTCTGTTAAGGTAAGTTAGCAATGCATGTCTCAAGCATATAGTAGTTCTTGAAGAGAATTGTGGTTTGAATAAGACCAATTGCTTTACAATTGGCACTACCTGATCAAAACCAAATTTCGTAGTTTATGATCACTTTCAAGTCATTATTTTGAAAATTTCCTTTGAAATTATGCTTTTAGTGATATAGCATATACAGAATTTATTACTATTTGCTTGAAGTCCCTCCATCTTTACAAGAATCATCCATCATGGAACAAACCCCCAAAAAATGGTGATAAATAGTCTTCATCTAAGCTTTGCAATAACATATATATATACCAAGCAATATGCTACTCCTAATTTAAAGGCCACACGTACATTTGTGGATAGATGCCCATGCATTCATGTAACATGCTTTGAATTTCCATACAACCAATTTAGGTACTTTAACATGGTAGTAATAGGTCCATGTGCCACTGTAATCCAAATGTGATAACGTATTGCATTTATTTTAGAGGGATTAGAAATTTGTCGTTGTTGAACTTAGTAATTAAGGAAATGAAATCGGATTTGTCTCTAAAATATAATAATATTAAAGGTTTTTCTTCCCTCCATTATTTTTTTCTATCGTCTTCTCAAATTTGTTTCTCTTGATATATAAAACTGATTTATATGATAAAACAACTAAATCTTTCACAAACAAGTTTACCTCCTTTGTTGAGTTTATCGTATATATTTAGAAGTAGATCTCCAATAACTTTCTTGGATCTCAACCTTTATTATTTTTAACTTACAAGTCAATCTTCAAGGGATAAAATAAATATTTTGTTTCCTCTTCAAATATAATAATAAAAATCTTCTCCCAAGAATATCTCTACTCCTCCTTTTTCACTTAAATAGTAGACAACAAACCAAGTGGCGATGCACAAGCATGAACTAAAACGTTAGCAGCAATAGCAAGTAATGGAAACCAGAGACCAAGAGATGATCTGCAATAGACATCAAGAATTTTTGTTGTTATTTTGGATCTCACCCCTTCTTCTTCTTCTTCTTTTTATCTAGTTGTAATCACTTAACCCATCATGATATACATATCCATTCATATATCTTCAATCTTAAACCAAATCTCAAATCACCATCCATACCTCTCCAATGGATATTGCCAAGGACAATGAAAAAAAATGAACAATATTCATGTATATTTCCTTAACGATTTGGCTCAGGCCAATTTGCTTGTATATTATACATATATGCTCATTATAATATGGCGAGTCAAACTTTCTACTCTCCTAAAAGATCAAGCGCTTTTCCTATACAAAATTATTTAAGAGTACTTTCTCCTTAGCCCATCTCTGCCTTTATGAAATCTTATGTATTACATAAGACGTCCACCAACATAATAGAAATACTCATACTCTACACTATCCCTTCTCCGATACTTTATTATCATGATAAACCCAAGTTTCTTTCTTTCTCAGCTTTGTAAATCTTCTTTAACAAACCAATATCTCATCAAATCTTATCACTAAACCAAAAAAATATACAGCCTCATCAAATCATAATTCCAAATACTTTAAACTTTATCTACTCAACCTTCATCAATCAACTATATATAAATATCTTCATGTTAACCTTTGCATTCTATAACAACCTGAATTTCTTATTTATGTAAGAAATATTTCCTTGAATTTCTTTTTGCTTTAGCAAACTTTATTCCCATATTTCTCTCTCTCTCTCTCTTTTTTTTCAAGCAATAGAATTCCAGTTTGTTAAATAAGAACTCTACTTGACCAAGTTTGTTGTTGACTAAGAATTGTTCATGTCAAGTTAAACTGAGTTCAAGTCTCGCAACATAGCCGTAGAAGATTTAGGAAATACTCGACCGATTGGTCACAATCCGCTCTATCAAGGAAATAAGAACACATAACACAGTCCGTTATTCTCTAGCTTCCTTTGTTTATAGAGATCTTCTCTTTTGAATACGTGGTTGCTCTCTAAATTTTATGTGACACATAGCCTTTCACTACCTTCACTAATCTTGGAGCCTTCTATTGAACTTTGACTTATTATCTTAGGAGTAATGAACATCTCTTTTAATGCATCGATTATTGATGACTTAGCATTATACATATGAAGTAAATATGTCTTACTCTTCAATGATGCCTAGATCCTTACTACAATTAATAATTTTTTTTTAATAACGCATTGTATCTTATAGGTTCATTTGTTACCACCACAATCCTAACAACAATCAAAGGACGAAGCCAAGAACCATGCTCATACCATCATCCTTTTCAGCTCAGAGACTTATGAATATTGATTAGGCAAAATAAAATTTGCAAAAATTGAAACCATGAAACAAAAGCAAGGTTTTGAGACGTCTTAAAGATCACAGTTATTCCTTATGCCTCTCTTTGTCTAAAATATTAGCATTATAATTCTCTAAGACAAGTCTTCATTATAATTCCAAGAGATGCGCTTTTATTTATTTATTCCTCTTTGCTTGTATTGTATATAACCTTTTCTTTGCCGATATAAGCGCTTTGCTACATACACGAGCAAATATATACTACATCATTCATTTTTTCTTTCTTTTCCCTTTTTTTTTTCAATTGTCTTATTCCTTATGATATGTGTGAAAGATGGAAACAAAATATCTTCCCTTGGAATCTTAACTGTACAGTATATATTCTTATATCATAGTTATAACATATCTACCATGCCTCATGAAGTTTCATGGATGGTCTCCCTCAAGTTTTTCTTTTTGTTCCTCTACTTTGACTCTTGTTTGACATGTGTGTATACTGACACTTGCCATGTTCCATATTTAGGGGACAAATTGATTTTGCACTCTAATGGTAAAAGAGGTGAAGACTAATCCAAGTTGAAATACAAAAGCACTAAAGTTGAAAGGCTTATTAGTGCATTAAGATAAATGTCCATCACCAGTCCCGTGTCCTTGGGATAAGTTGCTAGATGAGATTATTTCTAAAGACACATTTTGGGACAAAGCCAAGCATCAAGAAGTTTGCACAACACTTCCCATTGATGGTGGTCTCCAATTTATTGTACATGAGCCTCATGCTGATTCTAGAGATACCATCAAGGGAAATTCAATGTTGCGCTTTAGAAACGAGAGGTAAGAGTTACCTCTCCGTAATACCTAATTCGCATTCTTGAAGGAGCATCCCTTTGGATGAGATGATTGGATAGCATACATTTCAGAGAAGCCAGAGTACATGACTCTTCTAAAGAGGGTGAAAGTCCTCTGCGCTATTGCCACTTTGACTTAGTTGCGATTCTTGCAAATGAGTAGAATGGAAGTATGGTGGACAATCATTTCCCGTTGGAGTATTTAACCCCACACGTTTATCACTTCGTAAGAGGAGATAACTCTAGCATTAGAAGACGTAGCTATACTATTGAATCTGCACAACTTTGGACAAACCAACCTTGCTGCCGTAACAACCTTCATAAGGAGTACACCTTTTAGACATCCTTAATGGGTGCTTCGCAAGTTACCTACACTAGGAAGAAGAAGTCATGTTTTGCTTCTTGGCTTGCATACTTCTTCAAGGAGTAAAGAAAGGATAAGCCATGAGTCCTAAGCCTAGGTCTTGGCAAAGAGTGAGTCTTCTCTATATTTGCTTATATATATGTGTTGTAGTTATGTCTTCTACTTATATGTTTTTTTTTTTCTCGTCATTGCAGGTGCGAACTCTCCACTTTCGTTGTGTTTTCGTTTCCCTATTTATATTCCTCAGAGGGTCAAAGGAAGGCGTTAGTCCATGACTCTTCCTCTTAGCCATACACATTGGCTAGTGTAAGCAATTCGCTCTAGGTCCCTTTTATTTAGGTTCACTTTACTAACGCTTAGACTTGTATCACCATGCTTCCATACACTCGAAAGGTCAATATGTGAACATTTCACATATGGACCTAATGTTCCTTCAACTTTTCTTTGTGAGTAGTTTCAAAGACATTTCACTCCTCCAACTGCATAAGAACAACCTGGCCTTACTCTACCTAGAGCATGGGCCTAAGTTGATGCATCGATTGATCAACCATTTCTATAACTCTTTGACATTAAGGGTGAATTCACAATCTGCCCTTATGTAAAGCAAATTGTAGGATATGAATATAGTAATAGACTTTATCCTTCTATCTCAAAGGATGAGGTTAGCTTAGTGGAAAATCAAGAAAATATCCTCAATTCTTAAGCTAAGTTCCTCTTATGGTGTATTCTAAGGAGCTTGCCTTCTCTCCTTAACAATAAAAACTCAATTGGTTGCTTTTTAGAGTGAAGAGTCATGGTATACTCTCCCGATCGAGTTGCACATCAACTTGGTTTCAACTAAGGGTTGCCTTGCATAATTACTGCCAATGAAAGTTTTGAATCTTATTGATAGTCATTATCTGCCAATGACTTTAGGAAGATTCACTTTGGAAAGCAACGTCAATTCTTTCCTTCTAGTAGTTGCTCTAGGATGGCTTCTCTTGAATGGCTAACGCATTGGACGAACTACTTGGATGCCTTTTGAGCTTATGCCTTTATATCAGTAGGTTATACACTTTATGCACCTACCGTGTATTATTACAGATTCTTTCTTAAAATTCTAAGGACTAAGTTCGAAGGTGTTAGTGATATATGATGAGCTATTACAGCGGCATCTAGAAGATCAGAATGTCCTAGTAGGATAATAGATCTGAAACCTTCTTTAAAGTCTAAGAGTAGCTACCCCTCCCCTCAACTAGTGGATTCGAGACAAAGCAAGCGAGCATTTATTTAGGAGGTAATCTATTAGATGCATCCTATTATCTTTATATTTATAATTTTCCTTTTGTATTCATTGCTCTAACTTTATTTCTTTATATGTTTGATTTTCCTAGTACGACAACTGTAAGACCTACAATTAGTTATTCCGAGTTTGGCTCGTAAAATTTAGGGTGATCAGCTAAAGGATTTGATCGACCTAAATTATAAAATAAAATTATAAATATTAGTAAAAATGATCTCGTAAGTATAAATTTAAAAAAATAAGTAATAAATAAAAAAATATAAAATTTTCAAATTTTAAGTATATTACTCGTTATTTATCGAAAATGCGTAGAATGCATTTCGATAATTAACGAATCACTAGAGATAAATTATATATATACTAAAAATCATAAAATAACCTAAATAATATTTAAGAATATTTATTTGTACTATATAGGAATCTACATATAGGTAGAAATATGTATAATTACTTAAACTATACAAAATATGAAAAAATAAATTCATAATTAATTAAGAAAAAATCCATAATTGAGCCGTAACAATCTAGAATTGAAGAAATAAAAGCAACCAATCAAATTACAACAAATAGAAAGTAAGAAAAAGAAGAGATAAGGTAATTGTCAAATCAATTTAATACACAATAATTCCCCAAGATCTCTATAAATAGCCCAAATTTTTTAGAAGCTTATTTTGAATGTTTGGAATTTTAGAAAATTAGAGAGAGGTGAAATTAAGAGGAAATTAGGGTTTTATAAAAAAAATTACAAAAAAAAAAATATGTAATTGAAGCTTCTAAAGAGAACCCAGACTCGACGAATAGTTGTAATACCCAGATGGGCCAACACACTTATGGCTATCGACAGTGGCTGGAGTTACTAGTTTTGGGTGAGTTCTGATTTCTGCTCGATTTTTCTTAAATTGTTAAAATCATCAAAATTAGTTGAAAAATTATGAAACTAGTTATTCTAGAATATTTTTGTATTTAGTTTTTATGAAAAATATTATTTTGATAAAAATATGTCCCGTGATATATGGACTTTAAGAAATCATGTAAAACCGAGTATGTTTCGGTTTAGAAATAAATAGGCTTAGGAATGTAGTTTAGAGCTCAAAATTTTTCTGTAGATTACTTAGGTAATATAGAATAGTGCCACGAAACCCTTTTTTAAAAATTAATTTTTTTTAAATTTTAGATAATTTTTAGGCCTTAAAATAATGTATAAAATGGGTAAATTATGGTTAATTAAATAATTAAATGGGTAATTACTGATTTGATGCACAATTATATGTTTTAGGATATTGAAATCTGATGAAGTATGATACTTGTTACATTTAGGATGTTAGATATAATTATTAGGATAATTATGTAATAAATAAGTGATAGAGAAGAATAGTAAATTTTAAGTTAATTTTGTAAATTAGGATAATTAGGTGTAAAATCTGATTTGGGATGAATTTAGACATTTTGAAATGTTAATTGATATTAGGAGATAGTAATTAGAGTGATATAAATATTAGATGTGTATTATGTACATAATAGGTGATAATACATAATATGCAATTATTGAACATATAATAAATAAAAGATATTAGAATAAAAATTGATATTATATAAATAATGGGAATATATAATAAATTTGATAGAAAACTTAAATATAGGTAATTATATAAAAAATATAAAAATTTCTCACATTAGAAGTAAATTCGATACACTAATAAAGATTTGAGTATACCGAATGAAATAAAATACTGACTAGGGATAATTATGGTATTTAGTATACCCGAAAATAATGTGATTAATTTAACATTATGAGTTGAAATAAATTTCTAGCATTCATGTATAAAATTATATTTAGAAACTGAACTAGAACCTAATTTAGAAATCGATACAGAAACTGAACCAAAAGCTGAACTAGAACGTAGCCCCAAACTGAGAACAATTATAAAGGATTTGAGAATCTAGATAATTGAACATATTAAACCCTAAACCAAAGATAACAATAAGTGTTATAAGATAAAACAAACCTATAACAATTATATGAAAATTGAGACAACGTTAATATTACAGGGATCATTGGCGATAGATTGAATGAGTCCCACCTCGAGTGAGCAAGCAAGGAGTCGGGGTAAGTTAAGATTGATATAGTGTTGTATTTTGGAGGCTTGACATTGTACTTGTTCTGAGCTAATGATATGATTTTTGACTTGCTACTTGGCTTGTATTATATGATTTATATGAAATGATTGATCACCCTAAACTAGACCTAATCAAATATACGACCCGTAACATAAATCGGACTTGCATAGCAACCCATTAGGGGAAACTTAGAATTCTCTGGCCAAATACCGACCCCTTCAAAAGGGATAGTGCTGAATAGCATAATGGATCCCTTCTTCATCCTTAGTTGAACTAAGTGATAGGTAAGGAGGTTACGGCAAGGGTGAAGTTAATGGTTCAAAGGTAGTTGCAGGAGGAGCAGTGTCTCCATTGTACAAGCCTGGATTTGGTTGTGAGTTGTTGCATTAACAGCAATTCCTCAACCCGAATTAGAGTGAGTGCAATTTCTTTAATCTTACGATGGGCCGAACAACGTTGTACGATGACATTTGCTTAAACATGCATTCCACCTAACAATTTGGTTGATAACCTTATTTGTGTTTATGGTATAGTTTAAGTCCTCCGTCGCAACTTATTGAGTTGTGGTTGCTCATATCCTTATAGACGTCATTGCAGATGTTGGCTAAGAAGCGGCTTACAACTACCCTGAAGTTAGCAACTACTGGATCTTAGGAAATGAGGAAAAACATTTGAAGAACAAATATATATTTTTAAGGTCTAAGCTCTTATTTTAGAGTTTTTCATTTCTGAATAATATATTAACTAGGAAATAGATTACGGTGAAACGTTATAAACGTTAATTGTAATAACTGAATTCTAGTGTATATATATATTTTATTGCTTTCTTAGGTAAATGACTCATTTAAATTACGAACTATTTACTTCAAAGCCGATTAGTCGTAGGGAATGAGGAAAAACATTTGAAGAACAACTATATATTTTTAAGGTCTAAGCTCTTATTTTAGAATTTTTCATTTCTAAATAATGTATTAACTAGGAAATAGATTATGGTGAAACGTTGTAAACGTTAATTGTAATAACTGAATTCTAGTGTATATATATATATATTATTGCTTTTTTAGGTAAATGACTTATTTAAATTACAAACTGTTTACTTCAAAGCCGATTAGTAGTAGACGCCTTATATAGATCAAGTCTAGGATAGCGATTATAAGGCCAATTTCTATCTTAGAATAGTTTGCATGGCAGAATTGTTACTACTCTGCCGCTTCGGGGTGTGACAACAACTAAAGTCTAAGAGCAGCCACCCCTTGTCTCTACTAGTGGATTCAAGAAAAACCAAGTGAGCATTTATTTAGGAGTTAACTGTCACGTCCCGAAGCGGCAGAGTCGTAACAACCCCGCCGTGTAAACCACCCTAAGATAGCAGTTGGCCTTACAACCGCTATCTTAGACCTGATCTACACAAGGCGTCAACGACTAACCCGCTTTGAAGTAAACAGTTTGTAATTTAAATAAATCATTCCTCTAAAAAAAGTGAGGAAATACATATATTCACTATAGTTTGTGATTACAATTATCGTTTGCAATGTTTCTCCGAAATATATTTCCTAGTTATTACATTATTAAAAAAAAATGAGAAGTTCTAAAGTAAAAGCGTAAACCTTAAAATTCGTTCTTCAATATTTTTCCTCACTCCCCAGGATCCAGCAGTTGCTAGCTTCAGAGTAGTTATGGCCGCTTCTTAGCCTGCACCTGTACGATGTCTATAGGATGTGAGCAACCACAGCTCAGTAAGTTAGGACGGAGGACTTAAAACTATACCATACACACAACAAGGTTTTCAATCACTTATTAGGTGCAATGCATGTGCAAGCAAATGCCATCGCACGACGTTGTCCGGCCCGTCGTGAAATTAGAGAAATTACGCCCGCTCTAATCCGGGTTAAGGAGTTGCCGTTAATGCAACAGCTCACGACCAAACCCAGGCTTGTGTAATGGAGACCTTGCTCCTCCCATGACTACCTTCGAACCACTGTCTTCACCCTCGCCATGACCTCCTCTCCTGTCACTTAGTTCGACTGAGGATGAAGAAGGGACCATTTTGCAATCCAGCGCTATCCCTTCCGAAGGGGTCGGTATTTGGCCGGAGAGTCCTAAGTTCCCCTAACGGGTTGCCATGCATGTCCGATTATGATCACTGGTCGGATATTTAATTAAGTCCATTTTAGGGTGATCAATCCTTTCATACAAGTCATACAATATGTGCCAGAGCAACAAATAAAATCATAGCAGCACCCATAATCAAGCACATGCACACATTCTCTATCTAACAAGCACAACCAAGCATAATCTTAAGCCTCCAAAATACAGCATCGTATTAATCCCAACTTACCTCGACTCCTCGCTCACTCACTCGAGGTCCGATTTGCTCAGGCCATCGCCGATCATCCCTATAACACGAACGTGGTTTCAGTATTTCATATAATATTATAAGTTCATTTTATCCGATAACGCTTATTGTTAGGTTTTGTTTAAGGTTAAATATACCTAATTATCTAGGTATTAAGTCTTTTATAATTATTTTAAGGTTGGGGTTAGGTTCAGGTTCGGTTTTCGCATCGATTTCTAGATTAGATTCTAGTTCGATTTCTAGGTACTGTTTTGTACCCGGACCCTAGAAATTTGTTTCAACTCATAATGTGAAATTAATCACATTATTTCCCGATCTCCTAAATATGATTACTACCCCTAGTTATCATTTTATTCCATCCGGTACACTTAAATCCGTATTAGTGTACCGAATTTACTCATATTGTGAGAAATTTTTATATTTTTCATATAATTACCTAAAATTGAATTGTGTTTCAGATTTGTTATGTTCTGGTTTTCATTATTTTATTATCTAATTAAACCTAATTTTTCCATATTTATTAATTTTGAATTCTACATTTTCCTAATTTTCTACATTTTCCTAATAACACCTTCATTACTTACACTTAACACTCCATAGACTAGGATTAGGTTTCCACATAAGAGATTAACATCCCTAAATATCTAATTACTATCTCAATCAGTAATTAACATCCTAATCACCTAATTAACCCTAAATCACCCAATTTTACCATCATTTTAGGGCTAAAAATTAACTTATAAATTTCAAAAATTAATTTTAAAAAAAAATGGCTTCATAGCACTGTTCTATATCACATGAGCATCCTACAGAAAAAAATTGAGCTCCAAACTACACGCCTAAGGTCATTTATTTCTAAACCGAAATGTGCTTGCATGATTTCTTAAGGACCCTATATTACGGGACATGTTTTCATCTAAATAATATTTTTCCTACAAACTACATACAAAAATATCCCAGAATAAAAAAATTCATAATTTTTTAATTATATTTACTATTTTTACAAAATTTCACAAGAATCGGGCTAGAATTTGGACTCACCGGTTTGGGTGGCTCCGGCCACCGCGGGCCGCCGTGGCATTGTCGGCCAGCCTGGGTGCTGCCACCACCGTGTGGTGGTGGTGGCCGTCCACTCCCAGCTCCTCGTATGGTGTGGGTTCCCTTTAAAACCCATAACTGCACAGTTTTCCTCTTTTTTTTATTTTTCTGGATTTTCTCTCGATTTTTTCGGTGTTTTGATTTTTCTCAAATCCTAAACTGACCAAAGGACTTCTGGAAATTTTTCCCCCTATTTATAGACAATTTTAGAAATTAATGTGCATTAATTTGATGGGATTTTGCACCAATTCCATGATTTTTGGCTTTTTGTTTGTCAAATTCTTATTGGTTATTTTTTTTCTTGCTGACCACGACCTTATCTTGTTGCAGCTTATCCTCTTCTGATTTTTTTGATTTTTTTATAATTATTTTGTATTTTTCTTTAATTATTTGCTTAGTTTTAGGCTAATTTAGGTAATTACGCGTATTTTTATCTACACGTAAATACATGTGGGGTACACGTGAACATTCCTAAATATTATTTTAGTCATTCTAAAATTTTTAGTATACATATAATCTATCTCTAGTAATTTATTAGTTATTTCATCACACTTTTCGCATTTTCGATAATTAATACCTATTATGCTTAAAATTTGAAAATTTTATAATCTCTTATTTTACTATTTATTTTCTTAAATTTAAGTTTACGGGATCATTTTTACTAATATTTCTTTCAATAATTTATAATTTGGGTATGATCGGATCCTTTAGCCGATCGTCCTAAACCTTGGGTTCTAAGTTCAATCCTACGGTTATTTAGCTGAACTTTGGGGCTTACATTAACCTTATTAAATGCATCTTATTATCTTTATATATATAATTTTCCTTTTATATTCATCCTTCTAACTTTATTTCTTTGTTCTTATAGGTTGGGATGGGCTCTCTTATTATAGCTAATGAAAAGGAGAATACCATTGCCTTGAGCTCCGAGGTTCATTCGGGTAATCCTACTATACAAGTGGTAACTTCAGATGAAGAAGATGATGATGAGGACTTGGTAGATTATGGTGAATCTTTAATCTAATACAGAGATGCTGATGATGATGGTAATGGAACTGAAGAGTTGAATGATTCTCCTGAAGCACACAACATTACTTCATCCATCAATGAGGCGAGTGATGGCAAGATTCATGTAGACGTACCGCTTATTACACCCCAAAGCGATGGAGTCGCAACAATCCTACCATGTAAACTAATGTAAGATAGCAATTGACCTCTTAGTCACTATCGTAAATGTGATTTATATAAGGCATCCACAATTATCCGCTTTGAAGTAAATAATTTATACAAGATTCTTAATAAATTTATATACATAACTTCAAGTCATATGCATATATATATAGTCTTATAATCCTCAAGATATTTAGACAATATAATAGCTTGATAAGTAAAATATTACATGATTAACCCATACAACTAAGAGTTATTAACAAAAGCTTTCTAAAACTTCTATAGATAAGCTAATTTGATCCTTACTCCCCAAAGTTATTCAAAAGAGTACTAACTTCTAGATAATTATAACATGGTATATTAATTATCACCTGTAAGAAAATTTATAAGGATATAAGCAACCAACAGCTTAGTAAGTAGGAATGGAGACATAAGACTATATAATAAGTACAAACAAGGTTTTTGAACAATTAATTAAATGCAATGCAACATGCAAAATGCCATCGCACAATGTAGTAGTCCATTGTGAAATTTGAGGAATTTCACCGGCTATAATCTAGGTTAAGGAGTTTCAACGCTTATGCAATAACTCACAACTAAACCTAAGTTTGTACAATAGAGGTACCGTTCCCCCCATGACTATCCTTCCAACCATTGTTCTCATCTTTACTGTGACATCCTCTCTTATTATTTAATTCAACTAAATATGAAAAAGAGACCATTATGTTACAGTGTTATCCCTTTTAAAGGTGTCGGTATTTGGTCGAAAAATCTTAATTATCCCCTAAAAGTGTACAGTGTATGTTTAATTAAGGTGTTTAAGTCAAATATGGTTAAATTTAGTGTCGGATGATCAAACGGTTCCATTATACACCATTCACAACAAACCACTATGGTAAAGCATCAGTATACAACCAAATAATTAAAGACATATAAGCATGCACACAAATATTTACCTACAAGCATAAACAAACACAATCCTAAGCCTCCAAGTACTTTAATATAGTACTCTAAAATACCGTAATATATTGATTCCAACTTACCTAAGATCCTCGATTTACTCACTCAACTTGCCGTAGGGTCAACTTCTCATCGCTTGTCTCCATAACATAAATATCCCTTTATTATTTATACCCTTATGACATATAATCTTCAAATTATAATTTTACCAAATTATCCAAATTTTATATTACTTATAACCGAATTCATTTTCAATTAGTTTCTAATTTATTTTTTGAATAAGTTCTTGAATTAAGTACTAACTTAGCTACTAGTTATAGTTTTTATTTGTAAACCCTGGGGATTCTTTTCGAACCAATATGTGAAATTCATTTAACTACACTCGGCATCCTAAATTTTTTATTTAGCTCCTAACCAATATTCTGGTCTTTACTATACATTCCATTCCTAATCTAACTTTCGAATTTTGCTCCCAATGTGAGAATAACTTACATTTTTTACATAATTACCTAAATACATATTCCATATCAAATTTATATGATGTTTTTAATATTATCAATTTAACCTAATATTTTCTCTTACTTAATTTCCCATATATACATATTATACATCATTACATAATATACATTTAAAACACATATCTAACATCTCTAATGCTACAAATATAATTTTTTATCACCAAATAACATAGTAGGATATCTAATTACACCCTAAATCAAAATTTATACCAAATTATCCCTAAATCATAAAATAAACTTAAAATATTATCTTTTCTTATGATTTTAAGGCCTAAAAATCAAATAAATTTTTAGAAAAACTCTTCGTAGCACTATCATAAATATCTTAAATTATATACACAAAAATTTTGAGATCAAAACTATATTATTAAGGTCATTTAAATTAAAATCGAAAACTAGCTCAAGTTTAGTGATTTCTTAAAGACAGTATGTCGTGGGACCTAAATTTATCAAATCGACATTTTTTCCTAAATTTACATTAAAAAAGTCTTAGAATACCAAGTTTCACAGTTTTACAGATTAATTTGATATTTTTAATAAACTGAACAAAATCAAAAAGGAAATTGGAACTCGCTATTCAATAAACTTCTAGCCACCAGTAGTGACTCCACTTATATTGGCAACTCTAGGCAGTGGGGCTACTTTCTAGTAGTGGTGATTGTCCCTCTCTAAGTGGTCGTCAGGTCTTGTTTCCCTTCTAATGCCCTATTTGCATATTAATTTGTAAATTTTGTTTAGAATTTCTCTTTCCACTCTTCTCTCCTCTCCCTATTTTTTTCTAGACTCCTAACTAAGCAAAATGGATTTTAGATGGTTGTCTTTGAATTCATGGAGTTGGTTAGATGAGTTAGGGGATTATTTTATGTCATTTGTCGCTTATCTTTTCTTCTTTCTACTTTTTATTTGGCTCACTTTCATTTGGTAATTTTCCTTCTTTACTTCTTATTTTGCCACGAACAAAATCTGGACAATTTTATACTTTTTAATATTTTCCTTTAATTTAGCTTTATTTAACATATTTTAGGTATTTTAAGTAATTTCAAGTATTTTTATCTATATGTAAATATATATAGTATAAATAAATACTTTTAAATATTATTTATGTTATTTTATGATTTTTAATGTGTATATAATTCATCTATATCAATTTGTTAATTATTGAAATTTGTTTTACTAGTTTTCGATAAATAACGTGTAATATATATAACTTAATATTATACTATTTAGTTATTTATTTTCTTAATTTCAAATTCACATGATCACTTTTACTAGTATGTAACTTCGTTTTAAAATTTAGGCTCGATTGAGCAATTTACGTGATTGCCCTAAATTTTACATGTCAATCTCAAACACTTAATTATAAGGGTTACACTGCTACCATCAGGGACTTATGGAGGCGAACTATATCTGCCACCTACTAATGTATCTCTACCCCTAGTTATTAACTTACTTTTGTAGAGACATGGTAGCAACTCTAAAAGCCATCCTGGAGGAAACTATACCGCATCATAGATTTGGTGTTCCTTCTCATCTACTGGAATCATTAGGGAGACTTTATGCGATGCACAAAGATTTCTAGATTGAATCTCCTATGTTGAGGACAGAGTTGGCTAATAGCATGATGAAGATGTTGGGGGAGGCCGCATTATTGCTTAATAAGTCTTAGAGGTTTTTGTCAGATGATAAGCTACAACAACTAATTAACTATGTTAAAGGTGCTCATCTTCTAAAATTCAGGGTTGGCAGCTTAGAGCTTATTACTGCTAAAGCTAAGAGATTGCTGAGCTATAATGCTATCATGAGAAGCTAAGGTAAGCTAATGGTTAGGATTTAAGCCTTATAAGGTGCTATTGAGGAGATAAAACATTAAGCAAAAGAGTTATTAGGCAATACAGACCTTGAGTCCATAGTAGGCATGATTGCCACCCTTAGTAAAGTTTTGCTATATTCATTTGTTTTGTTGATGTTCATTCTTCCTTTCTTTTCTTTCCTTTTTTTTCTTGGTATTTGAGTCATTTTCATCACTTTGTAATAAAACTTGCTCATTGAATGAAATTTGATTATTTTCCTTCTCTTCTTTTGTTTTTTTTAGTTATTTTAATAGTTACTTGTATCTAATAATACGACTTCTTAACCTAGAAGTAGCTTATGCCATTGAAATTAGCGAGGTCATTTTATGCTTTAGGAGGTGGTGCTTCACTTAGTAGCAATAGTGTAAAAAAAAAAGTCATGATAGTAGAATTTGCTTCTTATGACTTATGAAACTTAGAGCATTGGGTCATACATTAGAGGGAGGCTCTCACTTGCTAGCGACAATAAGTTGAGCACACAAGATAAAATAGTTGATCGCGCTTAAGCAACGATAGTAACATGTGCCAAGCATATTAGTATTAGTGGTCAAGAGGGTATTTCCTAATACTGAACCTTGTATTGCTTTCTCTTTACTTATTTATGCATTAACCTTATGAGCTAAAGAGACGTATCTCTAACTTTGCAGCAATAAGGAGATAAGATAGAATACATAATTAAAATTGTATGCTAAGGAGAAAAATCTCTAACTTTGCAACAACAACAAAAAAGGGAACACAAAGAGATAAGGTAACGTAAGCTAAATGTTTCATTTAAGTGAATTGAAAATAAATTATTGAATTTATAAATGAAACTTCTTAATGTATTGAAAGTTAACAAGAGAGGTTATTGCATTAATTTTAGGATTAAGGCGCTTGCAGTAGATGCCGTCATGGACCTCGTGAATTATAAAAGGCCTTCTTACTTTGGTGTAAACTTTGGCCCTAAAATACCTCGCCATACATACTCTATTACGCCCAAGTATATTGTTGCCTTGCTAAAAAGATCTTTTCCTAACCAGGCAATCATAGGCAACATTGAGTTACCGTTGGTAATTAGTAAGGTTACACTTAGCAGTGTCTTACCTTTCTTCTAAGGCTTTAAGATCCAGCATACGTAAAATATCAACTTCTAATTCAACATTAAGAGCAAAATGTGCAGAAGGAATCAAAATTTCAATAAGCATTACTGCCTTAGACCTATATACCAAAGAGAAAGGTGTTACCTGAGTAGGACCCCTCATGGAAGTCTTATAAGCCTATAATGCTAGTGGCAGTTTGTCATGCTGCTCTTTATGATTTTCATGAACCATCCAATTAAGCACCTTTAGGAGAGTCTTATTTATTGCCTCTACTTAGCCATTTCCCTTTAGGTAGTATAGTGTGGACTTTACATGATCAGTATTGTAAGAAGCTAGCAACCGTCATACATGCAAGTTGATGAAGGGAATGCCATTATCTAAAAGGATACACTTTAGGATTCCCATGCAGCAAATAATATGTTCCTTCATAAAATTTGCTACTGCAAGTCCTGTAGCTTTCTTGAGGGGGATGGCCTTAACCTCTTTGGTGAAGCATTTAGTCTTGACCAGGATCCATATGCATCCTTTAAATGATGGATGAATTGGACTAATTAGGTCAAATGCCTATGTATGGAATGGCCATAGAGTAGTCAGGCTATGTAGTGTAATCGCGAGAGCATGGATTGCATCACCATGTTATTAGCATGTGGTACACTTCCTAGCAAAATTGAATGTGCCATTCTCTATAGTGGGCCAATAGTTACCTATAGCAAGCAAGTAGTAGTATAACTTCCTTCCCCCTTGATGTTCTCCACCATCTTTGAAGTGTGCTTCAAACAATATTGTTTGTATTTCAGGGGGTACTATACATTGGAGAGGCTTTCCTATGAATGATACCCTATATAGTTCACCCTTATGTATGAGATACTTTCTTACTTTATGCTTCACTAGTCAAGCATCTATCCTATTCGTAGACAAGACATTACTTTTCAAGTAATCAATATAAGGGTACCTCTAAGCACCTATACTTGATATAAAGGTGCATTCTCCTTGATTGGGGAGTTCAACACACTTCAAGCAACTCATTTGCAGCTGAGATGCATCTTTAAACATTGTTAGCCAATAATATCCTGCATACTAAATGCAACAATACAAGGGTAGCCCCTTATCTCTACACCAAATCTTGTAATATTTATCCAACTTTAAACGAACTTATTTTACATAAATACATTGGAACAAGATGCCTTCTAATCCTTTAAAATACAAGACACCATAAATATAAATGAAGTTCTTCAATGTTGTCACAAAAGCTACATTTGGATGCACTAACTGTACCTTGATAGACATACGTCAGATGTCTTGCGTTTCTTCATCTTCTCTACTATTGTAGAGCTGTATATAAGATGCATTTCTTAATAACTTAGATGTTCTAATTATTCTTTATAGTTTAATTGGGAGCTTTGGAAGCTAATGTTGCCAGGGCATCTGCATAGCTGTTGGTAGATAGTTTGGTATGCTTGTACCTTGCCAAATTGAACTTGCTAACCAAAGATTGCACTATAACCCTATAGGGCATTAATGTTGGTTCCTTGAGAGAAAATTTGCCATTTGCTTACTTAATGATTAGGTTTGAGTCACTGTAATTGTACAAGTTAGATGCTCTAGCATTTTGAGCAAAAATGAGTCTAAGTAGGAGAGCTTCAACTCGACCTTATTGTTAGTATAGATGAAGTCTAACTTGAAAGCTAAAGGTATCTCTTGGCCTTCTAAAGATGTTAAGATCACTCCAGCTCCTTGTTTAGTATTACTAAAGAAACCATCAAACTTCACTTACTACTTTCCATATGGCTCTACTCTCATTGAGTCATGGAACTCTATAGAGATTGTATGTATAGTAGGAGCCCCATACATCATAGGAAACTAAGCCAAAAGGTCTGCTAGAGCCTAAGGCTTAACAGCTTTAAGCGATATGATTGTGATGTCGAATTTTGATAAGAGAAGCAACCATTTTTTAGTCATTCCTAGAGCTGGTCATGACAATAAGTACTTAAATGGATCTTAACGAGTGATAAGATTAACAAAAAATAGAGGCACAACTTCTGCATGGTAAATACTAGTGTGAGACATTGCTTCTTGCAAGTTGAGTGTTTCATCTCACTTCATTGGAGGGACCGGCTTAGGTAGTAGATTGGTCGCTTACTACCATCTAATTCTTATGCTAGCAAAGTCCTAATAGACTTATCGATAGTTGTTAAATAAAGGATCATTGGAAGTCCTTTAACTGACATTGTCATTATTGGTGATGAGGTAAGTATCTTCTTGATTTCTGTATAGCTTCCTCCTAAGGTTGTTCTTATTGAAATGGGGTTCCCTTCTTCATAAGTTGTTGTAAGGGATGAGAAATTTTTGCTACTAGGAGGATGAATCGTCTAATATAGGAGACTTTTCTCATGAAGTTCTTTAATTCCTTTATATTAGTAGGTAAGGGCATGGATCATATGGCTTACACCTTTGCTAGATCTATGTCGATTTCTTGTATATGAACAACGAAGCTAAGGAATTTCCCAAAAGCCACCCTAAAGACATACTTTAAGGGATTTATGCGCAATTTATACAATCGACATCGTTCAAAGACCTTCCTTAAGTAAGTCAAGTGATTAAGTGCTTGTCTTAACTTAATGATTATGTCATTAACGTAGTCTTCTATAAAGTCATGCCTCATATCGTGGAATATGGGAATCATTACCATCTGATAAGTGGCTCCTGCATTCTTGAGCCCAAATGGCATGACGGTTTAATGGAAGTTTCCCATTAGTATTCTAAAAGTAGTACATTCAGCATCTCCAGTAGCCATCTTTATTTGGTTGTAGCTACTAAAGCCATCCATGAATGGAAATAATTCATGTAGGGTTGTGGTGTCCACCAATGTGTCGATATTTGATAGTGGGAAATCATCTTTTGGGTAAGCCTTGTTAAGATCGCCGAAGTCTATGCAAATGTGTATATGCCCATTCTTCTTTTTCATTGGCACAATATTGGCCGGCCAGGCAAGATGTTCAGTCAACTTAATGAAGCCTGCTTAGAGCAACTATTCAATCTTTTGTTTTATTTATACTTCAATTTCAAGGCGAAAGATTCGCTATCCTTACTTTACTAGCTTAACCTTAGGTGAGATTGTCAATTTATTCACCACTAGACTGTGGCTAAATCCTGTTATTTCATCATATGTCCAAGCAAACATGTCCTTATATTCCTTCAACAACTCTTTTAAGTGGGCCTTAATCTCTTACAATAGATTCTCATTGATTACGATAGGTCACGGAGACTCTTTTAGTCCTACTAGGTCTAGCTCTTCAATCTTTTTAGCTTGGTATTTCGTTTGGTCTTACATTTGAGGAGGGGTAGGTTGGGTTTCTTGCACCGGTACAGGATCTAAGGAAGATAAAACAGCCTTCTCAAATCCCGAAGACCGTCATAAGCAATAGACCCTTCACTCATCAATCTTGACAATCTTCCACTTTCTCTTCTTGCCCCTACGAGAGCCTCCCATTCTCCTCTTCTTCTTTTGTTTATCTTGGGTCTCCTTTCATGTGAGCAATGGTGTATTGGAAGGTTTGGTAATGGCAATCTCTCCATCTTTAGCATACTCATCGAAAAACCCTACATTGGCAAGATAAGACTCATTATGTTTAAATGGGTTATTTATAGTTGGAATGAAGATATCTTTACCCTTCTAATGGCCCTTAATACACTAATGCTACGTTAAGGGTATCAGGTTGTAATCATACAGCCATTTCCTCCCAACCAAAAGGTAGTAGGATATGGGCGTGTCGATCACGTGGAATCATATCGATGCTTGTATGGGTCCAACTTTAAAGTCCACATACCCTATTGTATCTATGGTTGCTACAATAAAGCTATTTACTGCAATAGGTTGCTTCATCAGGCATCAGTTGTCCATCCTTATGCCCTTGAATGTAGACATTGGGATAATATTTATGGAAGAACTATTGTCTACGAATGTCCTCTTAATGAGATGCCCGTTGAGCATACTTTCTACATAAAGAAGACAGTTGTGGTTAGGGTTCTTTGCTTACATGTCTACATCTGTAAAGAGTATCGCATTGTCATGTGCATTGGCCATTCTTTATGTTAGCTACACTGCATTGCATTCCTTATATTGTCTCTTAGAGATCTGGGTAAGTTTATTTGTTACTACAAGCTGTGTGTCTTCATCAAATTCCAAAAAATCAAAGAACATCCTCAAATTGGAAGTCTTCATCAAGATGACAACCTTTGGTAGGTGTAAGTCTTTATCGGTTTCTGTTGCTGCTGCTTCTTTCTCTTCATGCACCTCAGCCTATTGTACATCTCTCTTTTTTGTCTCAAATCATGACTAACAGCATTCGTAGCACCTCATTGGGTGTTGTGTGCTAAGAGTAGATTGCTTTGTACATCATTATTCTCTATGATAAGTTCCCCAGTACAAACCTTGTCATTAAATATCTTCTTCAATGTCTAACACTCTTTAGTAAGATGACCTACAGTCTCATGATATCTACAGAGCTTAAGGTCATTATTCTCATTTGCAGTCGATAAATACTCTACTCTTGGGAGCTTTATGTTCCTATCCCGCAGCTATTGGTTAAATATAAAATGTATCTTCCCCGTCGGGCACAAAAGTGAGATGGTTGATGTAGCTACTCTTGAGTTATCATTTCTTGGCTTCTTGTTGTTTCTAGAACTTTGTTGCTTGCTTCTCAAATCTCCTATTTCTACCTATTGTCATACAACAGAGTTATTGGTCCTTCTTGCAGTTTCGACGAGTGTAGAGAACAAACATAAGTTAAGGTTTTTTAGTGGACATGCATACTCAATGAACATCCATTGAATGCAAATCTTCACAAATTTCTTTTTGTCACACACATTTTGGATGTCCAAAGTACGGTCTTTGAAGCACTCTATGTAATCCATCAAAATCTTCCTTCAGGTTTTGTCGTATTCTTCCCATGTTTGCAATTGTGACTTGTTCCTGAGAAGAGAATAATTTCTCTAGGAAGAGCTTGCACATTTTTCCTCATGAATCAACTGATTCCGAGAGGAGGTTGACATCCAAGTGCATACCTTCTCTGTCAGTGATTTGGAGAATTCTTTAAGCTTCAGGTCATCGTTAAACCTATAAGACTCTGGGGTTTCAATAAATTTCAGCAAGTGATCCTTAGCACTTCTTTTCTTATCATTAAATAGTATGAATTTAAGACTTATATAGTCCTTAGGATATGACTTTGTTGTGATGCTTGATGATATGGGATTTTAGCTCTAGTACTTCCATAGACAACCTCGCTTGTATTTCCTTCATATAGACGTCTAAGTCTTCCTTTGTTATAAAGGAAGTCCTTGTAGCAAAAGCTATAGACATAGGTAGTAGAGTAGGGGCAACATTAGGATGGAAAGTAGATCTACCTAAGGTTAGGATGGTAAGATTAGACAGAGAACAAAGCACTTGTAAGGATGAAGAGTCGCTTAATTATACTCTTATATTCCCTGTTGCAAGGCTCGATTTTTGTGTAGGTTGTTTGTTATCTCCTCCTTGATGGAAATCTTCCTCAGTAGTTAAAAGATTAGCTAGTTGAACTAAGGTAGTAACAGGATTTGACAAAGTCATACCTTATTGCGTAGCAGCGGTAGCAAACATCCTAATTCTACAAAGTCATACCTTAAAGCCTTCATGGCTTCTTACATTGTTTGTATGGGATTTAGAGAAGCCTTATGCACTAAATAATCCTAGCCAGTGTTCTCTGGTGGTAAGAGTGGATTTTGCTTGGTAAGCCCATAGTGTTAACCTCTTCAGATATGGTATTAGATGTACCAATTGTTCTCTTCTTGGGAGGTGTCATGTCTTTGTAATCACTATTCTTTAGTGGAGTCACCAAAATGTAGATGTAAGGGTCCAACAAGAGTAGTTCATGTACATATTGTGTGAATGATAAGCTATACATAGCTTGAACAAAGCGAAGCGAGAATGACACCTGAAGTGATGATTAGGTGAAAAAAGTGGTAGTGAAGAGGAATAGGTAATCTCAATATCTTAAATGCACAAATAACGAACAAGATAGCCTTGAGGGATCTCAGGTGTTTACCTTATAGCTTAAGCAAATGAGATCTATTCTTTTACTAAACTGCTTGTTTAATCTCAGAGTGTAGAAGTCTTCTAGAGCAATGTTGTTTCTTCCTTCTCTTTAAAAGTTGCAAATGAGGAGGAAAGACTTGGTATTTATAGGCTCTTAGGTATGATGGTGTCCGTATGATTACCTAAGTGATCAACAAATGAGATGGAACTATCTCAATTCATGGTTATCCTGAATGACTTAATTAATGGGCCCAAAGCTAGTAATCTTCCTTATAAGTGCATGAAGCTACCTGAGAAAGGTTAGATGTAGATGGATCGATCCAATGATCCTTGTTTGGAGCCTACTAAGCTAATTCTCTCTAAATCATCCTAACATGGGCTGGACTCCTAGGGCCTTGTTACCTAGCCTAGAGAGTCAGCCTAGGGAATCATGCCTAAATAAATTTCAAACCTCTACACACACACACAAACACATATATATAACTTTCTAAATTTTATTAGAATTATAGAAATAACACTTTATAACTTATAATCATAATAGGACCATTAAAGATAACATATCTTCACATATGATATGTTATTTTGTGTAGAATTGTGGTTTTTAGATTTGTTTACAAGTAAATTAGCATAGCATAAGACTACAGAAGCTATTGGAACTGATTTATATGAATCTATCTAAAGTTAATCTATTCTTATATTTCAATTATAGTGCAAGTAAACTAACTTTCTCTTTATTTAGGACTCTAAACATAGAGATAAACCTTATGAATTTGTCGAATTGATGGTACGCTTAAGCCTACAAAGAAGAACCCTTATAGTATTATTATTATTATTATTATTATTATTATTATTGTTGTTGTTGTTGTTGTTGTTGTTGTTGTTGTTGTTATTTATAAACTAATCTCCATATTATAAGGTTATTCACAACCACAATTTGATAATTTAATGGCCACCATCTGTTTTTCTCAAACCAATGTCCACCTCATATTCCTCAACAAGTGTCCACCATGTGATAATAATTCCATTGTTCACTCCAATGTAACATTAGCCAAATGCTTTATTTTACAATCCATCAAAAGTGAAGGGAAATGTTAATCTATATTTAAATTCAACATTTTGCTTCATACACCAAAACCAAGAATAAAATAGCTATATATATATGATTAACTAATGATATCGTTTTACCATAGCAGGTGATTCATTTGCCCTTAGGTCAATTGCAAAGAAGTTGTTGTTATTAACCGACTTCCTTTAGGGTTTAATTACGAATAACATACCCCAAACCAACATAACTTATAAACATTGTGGTCTTACTATCCCAACACTTCCATTGATTCGTAAGTCATAAATGTTACCCAAAATTTTATGTATCTTTTTCCTACCTCATGCTTTTTAGATTTTTACAATTAAGAATATAAACCATATAAAAAACTCACTTGATTTTCTTGTAGCAAAACCTTTTTACTTATTACTATTACTATCCTAAAATATCATATATGCCTTTAATTTAAAAAAAAAAATTCCCTTTCAAAAACCATTGCAAAACCACATTATGTAAGGAAAAAATTTTTATACTTACTTGTTATATATATGAAGAAACATGCATTCTTACTTATTTATGAAAGGAAACCCTAAACTTAAAAATTTTTTTATTTCCAAAATAAAATTAGGATGAGACAAAGGGAAGAATTTGACAAGGAAAGGATCAAACGAAATACTTAAAAAGAAAAATTACCTTTTTATTTGCTAGAGAAGTTTTGCAAGGGAAAAAGGAAAATGAAATATGCTGCTTTTCCTTAAATGAAAGTAAGTTTAGTTTTGGAGAGTAAAGGATATAGATAAGTTCAATTGTTGACATGCTTTTGGTGAAAATACAAAGACGCGTGAAATTCTTTTATATGGGGCATTTCATAATGTTTTCTAAATCTTACGGTAGTTTCTATTTTTATCATACATATATTTGATCTCTTTTATTTTATGCCACATACAACAATTACTTTAGTTGCTATCTATCATGTGTATTCTAGTAATTTACAATTTATCTTTATTTATAATTAATTTCTCTTTCTTTTCTTATTATCCATCCTACAAAATATTGAATGGCATTAAATAAGGTACCTTTATTTTCTATCATTTTAAATTGCATACCTATTTATTTCATTGTCTTTCCTTCTTTTCAACCAATGATGTTTTTTAATAATTAGAAATTTTATTGTACCAACTTATTCTCTTATTTAACTGTATGCCATAAATATATTGGAACCAATTTACCTCAAAGTCATTAATGATGGAACATGTACATAGATTAGAGGTAAATAAGCACATTTCCATTGCTAACTTGCAAGTGAAATAGCCTCTATATTTCAAAAGACAATTATCACAACAAATTAAATGAACATAGACTTATTGAGTCATGAGCCTCTATACCGTATTACATTATTTATTAATTTAAACACATCCTTTTATATTTATTTCATGTAAATTTAGTCATTTTATTTTTAAGTCGAGATTCATGTCTTGAAATCTTTAAAAAGAAAGCTTTTAAACCTTATTTTACTGTTTTCGACTCATATAAAATAATATTATAAGTACTAAGACAATGAAAAATGCGTAAAATTAATTATAATATGATTATGTGGGAATCAAGAATGACTATTTTAAAAGTTGGAGGGCCTAAATGCTCAATTTTAATAATAGAAAGTTACATATGTGTTAAGCAAGTATAAAAAGATATATTTAAATTTCATCGTACATTATTTGGCATTAATGACTTACAATTATGCACATTATTCAATCAAAATGCAAGTAGTGAGTAACGACTTATTAATTGGCTTAGATATTTGCTTACACTCAAGATCGTGGTGAGCTAGTAAGCGCTTGTTCCCATCTCTTAAGCTCCTCTTTAGAGTTCCATTAAAGAATATATTCCTCTATGTTCATTAGGCTCCCATGCTTTCACTAGATTTTAGTTGAGTTAGGTTACCCCATCTTGAGTTCATCAGCTAGTATTTTCATCTTTCTGCAAATATAACTTTTTTTTTGTTTTCGATGTTGAAGGCATTACAAACCTAGTTGCATACTTTAATTGGGAGTCAAAATAAAAAAACTTGTGAAGCAAGGATGATAGTAATGAGTTGGCCATAGTTGAGTTGTAAGTCCCTCCATACTGCGCATACATAGCATATGATTTACTACATTTCTCTAACATTCATTAGTGCTCTTATCAACATTATTGTTACGAGGAACAAGCCTTCTCTAAAGAAGAATGAGTGCTCTACCCATAGAATAATGTTGGTTACAATCATGAGATGGAGATTGTTGGAGCAGAGGGAAAAGTCCCATGCTTGCAACTTCTTAAAGTGGTCTTGCAATGATTCACCTTCATACATCTTTTATTAGAAAATGAGTTAGAATACATTATATATGTCTTACCCCATCAACATTATTGCCTCACCTGGTTATTCAAACATATGGTTGATTAGATTTGGTGTAACTCGAATGACTTGACTTGAGATAGGTAGTAAAATATCTCAATTCCTCCACCATCTCCTCTCATAAGTTGATATCATTGGATTTGTCCATCTCTTTGTTGGTCCAAATAGAAAATGTGTACTAAATTATTGTAAGTGACATCTTGTAATTACATAAGTTGAAATAAACCAAATATTTCTAGTGAAGGCTCCTCCAAATCTTCAAGATGATAGCTCCATCACAACAATACTTCTTGCATTGAGAAGTTCTCATCAAAATAAAGCTAATTAGGAGTGGCTAATAGTAGAATTTGTAGTTGTAAGGAATGGATGGAGAAGGGAGATAAGTGTCTAATAGTACTTTGTTGTCTCTTAGCTTGTTTCCCCTGCCTTTAGTGAAAATATCCTATTATTTCCATGTTTAAGAAGGGAGAAGCACAATAATGCAAAAAGGTTTTTGTTTTTTTATTTTTTATAGTAAGAAAATGAAGGGGCTTTTAGTTTATGAGAGAGAATTTAATTGTGCCTTTTTTTTCTTAGGAGAAGGAACTTTTTAAAGAGAAAGTAAAGAATAAAATATAAAAATAAAACATTGGGGATTAACAATGGCATGTAAGGTTGGAAAGTGCACTCTCTAAGTGGCCATTTTGATAAATTTAGATACCATTTGGATGGATGTGTTGTCTTTATCTTATTTGTATGGTCATAATGTATACATTGTACGTATCCTTCAATAGTAGTAGTTTTTATATAAATGTGCTTCAAATTTTATTTTATTTTACATGAGCATGATATATACATTACATTAGTAGCTATTCCATATCTCTTTCATGCCCAATACATGGAATGCCTCGTCATTGCGTCTCTATAATAGCTACATGGGCACAATTGTACACTAGATAGATGATTAGTAAAGGTTATAGAAAGATGTATTTGCACTTACGTTAATCCTAGAAGGCTAGATTAGTTCCATAATGGCTTTTGTTGTATTCAATACCTTTTATATGTATGCCATACAAAGATGTTAAGCATTTTATATGTTAAAAGCATCTAATGATAAGGCTTTGATTAGAAAGTTAAAGTTCGTGTTGCTTTAAATCTATGAGGAATAATTGTTTTCTATAGGGTGCATTTTCTAACAATGCATGTTGGGTTAAATGATTATAGGTTTTTTAAAGACATTGCTAACATTGTGTAACATCTCAGGTAAAAACCTATGAATAATCAAGCCAACAAGCACTGATGGACTTGTTTCAACCACTTGACCAAAAAGTCGCAACTATGTGTTGACAAGGTGTTCACAATCATGGCCTTATAAACTAATACTATAGTCTCCCACAATTCATGTGAGACACTTAACTATAGGGTCTTATAATCTCTCCTTCTTAAACACTCGATGTCTTTATTATAAAATCTTATAATTGGGCTTAGATCATCCCCTTTTTTGGTGTATAGTTCAGACCATCACTACCTATAGGTCATCCTAAAGGTATGTCAAGAGTCACATATTAGTGACACTCCCTACCCCTCAGATGACCTATTTTTTGAACTGGAGCTAGACTCGAACCATTCATTACTAGCAGGGAATTTGCTCTAATATTATTTTTAATGCTTCAAGCCAAAAGCAGTGAGTAATAAAGTCAATAAGTATCAACAAGTCCATTTTAATCATTTAGCCCAAAAGTTGTAATCATGTGTTGATAAAGTGTTCATAATCATGGTCTTATAAATTACTACTACAACCTCCCACAATCCATGTGTGATACTTAACTCATGACTCTCATATAATTTGCTTATCTTTTGAGAAAAATATGGCCTATAACTATGTTTTAGTGATTTGTAAACTTTTATGACTGGTGTTTTTCTTTTGATAAATACGTAACTTGTATTCTATTATCGTATGTCAATATTAGTTAGGAGAGATGAAATTGGTTTGTAATTGGGCTATAATAATTAATTTAACAAAATAATATTGTTAGGTAAATTTAATTAATCAAAATATGAAAAATAATTGGAGATTAAAAAATATATAAAGGAAAAATGCAAAATAATCTTAAAAAATAAGGTTTATTCAAATCCTATAAACACTTTGTTAGCTATATAAACACAATTTTTCCTTTTTTTAGTTAGGAGGTAGCCAACTACTACTTAAGGTTTTATCATTTGATTACAACCTATTTAGTTTAAACACATTCTTTTTTTCCCATAAGATTTTAATGGTGGTAAGTGCCTAGGTGACCATTTATTAACTTAAAGACGCTAGGATTTATCGTAATTTTTAGTGTTTAACCAAGCATCCTAAATTTATCTAATTTATTATAGTTTTGTGATATGAATATTGATTTTCTAATAAGATGAATTATATTCGAATTTTCCATCTCTAGTTATATTATGTAACCGTGGCCAAAAGGAAGAAAAAAAAAACACGAAAAAACCCATCCCAAACCTTCAGGGTAGCCAATTAAGCACCACTAGAGTTTGAGAGAACTTTATTATTATTTTTCTACATTTTCATTTTATCTAACTTTAAATTGTTTTTTTATAATCTTTTGATAAAACATATTTTATAATATTATTTTATTAAATAAATTATTATTGACCGGTGTTAATATTAGTACACAATGATAAGGTGATGAGTTTGCAATAACACTAAGACACAAATCGCATTTATAATCATCACTTTACCTATTTAAACTTAGGTAAAACACTACTTTTTCTAAATTTTAATTTTTTTTTATTTTTTAAGGATACTATCCACCCGTTTGCTGAAAAGTAATAGAAGGAGATATAATAACTATTCCTAGAAACTTCTTATTACCTTGTTTGCGTGGTGATTAGTCTGGAAATCTTTATTTTTGGTGGATTTTATTCCCTATGTAAGAGAATAATTATTATCTTTTAGAAGATAAAGTTTTTATTCCATTTCCACAAAAAATAAAAAGTTCAAGTAATGAGATAATTATACTCTTAATTAATTAGAAAAATTAATCAACTCTTAGTTACTTTTTAAAATGATAAAATAAGGGTATGTGGGTATTTATTATTATAATCTCAATTTAATACTGCAATTAACTCTAGTAATAATCATTGGAAGCTATTTGTTTTATTTTAGAAAGTGAATGTATTAAGAGCCACTATTTTGGGAAATAAGTACACGCGGAAAAAATATGGGTATATTCATTTGCAGTTCACTATAAAAGAATTCAATAATGAATGAATTACCCAACCTGCACAATACCCTTGGAAGAAATTCGCTTTTATCCTGAGGCGCATATGTTTGTCCAAAAGTTCACTCGCTCAATTTAAAAATTTGGACCAATAAAAAAGTTAAACAAATAAAACTACTCGAGAAAAAGTTTAAAAAAACAAAAAAATCTCCTTTCCATCCTTCTACTCCAAACCCACTATTACTTTTGTAATAAAATTTCCTCCTTTTCCTGTTCTTAGTTTTTGGTGTTAACGTCTCTATTTCCCTTCTTACAGTTCCCCTTTTTGAGATTTTTCTTTTCTTCGCTTCCCAAACAGATCCTTATCACTCCATTCCTGCTCTCTCTGATCCTTTTCTCGAACTCCAAACCTTGGTATCTTCCTTTTTTTTTTTTATTTATCTCCATTATTACATCACTTTCATAATTATGTTGTTTTCTTTTTCTTCACTTTGAAATCATCATGTGGCAGTTTCATTTCCAGAAAACCATATATGCTTGCATTAACAGGTAATTCAATACTCTCTTATTACTTTCATTTTCAGTTTCGCTTTGACTTTCAGTTTCAGTTTTTACTTATTTATCAACGCGTTACTCCTCTGTATACCTTTTTTTTTTTTTTTTTCCTTTTGCTTTTTTTGGGGTCGCTAGATTTCTGGGTTTGGTTTCTTGACGTGAAGATCTAGTGAATTTTGCTTATTTTTAAATACCTTTGTTTGGTTACTGAGAAAATAGGAATCAAAATTGGAAATTTATGTGTGAAGGTCAAAGTTGTGAATTCATTTGCGCTAGGAAACTTGTATTTTTATTTATTTATATTTGAAAAAAATGTGGTTTTATTTTTTAATGAATTATTGTTGGCCTTGAAGACCCTTTGTTTTTATAATGAGAATATGAGTGTCAAATTAGAAATTGATGTGTAAAAGTCAAAGTTTGAACTACTGTGCTCCTGTTGGCCCAAAAAAAGAACTACTGTGCTCCAAAAAAATTGCTTCTTTTTAAATTTTTTTCACTAAAAATAAGTTTTTTTTTTTTCAGTATTTCTTTTTTGAAATTAATTTTGGTTGGTTTTGAAGACTCTTTCTTTTGTTAATGACAAAATGAGAATCAAAATCGAAAATTGATACATAGAGGTCGAGGTTCAACTCAATAGATATTATTTTGTCTGGAAAAGTTGAATATTTTTTAGTTTCTCCTTGTAGTTTGAATTTATTTGATCTACTGTTGTTTTTGGTGATTTTAATGTTGATATTGTGAAACATGTTACATGTAGGAATTTACTGAAAGGGGTAATAATATATGTTCATATTATGTCCTTTCGTGTTGGTCTTGGTCTATAATAGACTTCTCCATATAGGACTCATTCCTGTTGTTTTGTATATCTGATCTAGAAGATTTCGTATTTCTATTTTAAATTCTGCTGTTGGGTGGCCATAGAATGGTGATGGTTGTTTTGACCAGTTTATGCTAAGAGTTGCGTTCCCTTTCGGCTTTTTGCAGTTCTTTCAATGGATTGGAGACTTGATTGTGAATAATAAACATTAGAGGATTGAGACAACAAAATGAAAGGTGAATCATCCGGGTTGATCATTGGGCTTTCGGTTGGAGTTGTGATTGGTGTGCTTTTAGCAATTTTAGCACTCCTGTGCTTTAAATACCAGAGGAAGAGGTCTCAAATAGGAAATAGCAGCTCCAGGCGAGCAGCCACTCTTCCTATTCGAGCTAATGGAGCTGATTCCTGTACCATATTATCAGATTCAACTATCGGTCCAGAATCGCCTGTAAAAGCTGGGAAGAATGGCATGTCTATGTGGCTTGAGGGATTTAAGAGGAGCAACGTGGTTTCTGTTTCTGGAATACCTGAGTACTCATACAAGTATGACTTTTGTAATCTTCTAACCATTTTTCAGATAATTCCTGTAATTGGCATATCTATGTGAGAGTGCAGTGTCTATGTGATGTTTCAATATATCTTTGTTTGTGGTTGTAAAGCCTTAAATGAATATACTGTATCCAGACTCCCTCTGGAATTTACTGGCGGCACTTTAAACAAGATTATCCTGATAATGTACTTCATGTCGCATATAGAAGTAAAGCACTTGAGCTTGCTCAAAGGTTGAAGTGCCAGGGAAGGTCCATACATCAAACGTCTCTGGGTTGGAAAATTCTCTTCTTACACATTTCATAAATGTCACAGGCTGCTGTAGACAACTTTCTTATAAACTACCTTGACCCTCCAGGCAGATGCAATCAAGAGATGTGATGACTGCACAAATCATGCTGCTGCATTTTGCCTTCCATTCTCTGCAGATATCATTTTGGGGAATGGCTCTTGAGATATTGTATAAAATAATTGCCTTCTCTGAACAAGCTGCTTTTTTTCTCTCTGCTCCTAACCTTTTGCTATGTAGCTTTGATCACGTGCAATACAAGCATGCCTGTTTTATTTTTAAATATTAATAGAGTTATGCGACACCCTTTCTGTGTTGTGCTAGTGATTAAATCCTGAAATTGTAGCTTTTATATCCATGTTATATCCAAACAAATTTCCATAGTGATCTTTACAGTTTGATATTTATTCAGGGATCTGCAGAAAGCTACCTGTAACTTTACGACACTAATAGGTCAAGGTGCATTTGGTCCTGTATATAAAGCTCAGATGTCAACTGGTGAGACAGTTGCAGTTAAAGTTCTTGCAACTGATTCCAAGCAAGGGGAGAAAGAGTTCCAGACTGAGGTGAGGGATATATAATTTGTTAGTTAGGCATGTTAGTACAAATGCAATTCAGTATATTGTGGTATAGGAAACAAATATTGCAATTTTGCAGAAGATATTGATATTTTGTCATTTGAAATCACCCGCCTTTCTTTTCTTATCATTTGGTTTATTTTGCTTTATCCTTTTGCCATGATTCTCTGCTTTTGGGCAGTTTTCCTTGTATCTCTCACCTATGTACTTTTGTTCTTGAAGGTCATGCTGTTGGGAAGACTGCACCATCGAAACCTGGTGAATTTGGTTGGATATTGTGCGGAGAAGGGCCAGCATATGCTTGTGTATGTGTACATGAGCAAAGGGAGCTTGGCTTCACATTTATACAGTAAGCTGCCAACAGTTTCATTCTTTTTATTTTTTATTTTTTGGGGGAGGGGGGGGGGGGTTGTGTTGGGCGCAAGTAAAAGATCCACTTTTTTCTCTTTTTGGTGTTGACATTTTTTTGGTTCTTTCATTTAGAAAGATATAAGGGCTGAAGCTATCGATACAAATGCACTTAATTACTCTTGTAGTACAGTTTATTCAAACGCTAGTGTTTGCCATCTTGTTCAGCAAATTGCAATAACTAATTCAAAATTAACGGAGAGTTTATCAATTGGTGAAAATAGTGTAGAATTCTACATCTTTTTCCACACTCGTAATGCATAGTGCGTTGAACAGGACAGCCATATGTAATTGTGCATATTTTGAGTGCTTGTTGCCAGTTCTTTTTCCTGTCAATGAGAGTACTGTTGGATTCTACCTAGCCATGTAAACTTTTTTTGAATGCAGTTTGGCCGCTCATTATATCTTGATTGTTTGATGACAATTAGTATCACACGTGTGTCTATATTTGGGGGCAAGGGAGAGAGATGGAGATGAGGGTCCTGGTGGCTGCAGTTTTTATCTTGGTGTTGGATGTTGCCTGTTTGCTGTTTATCAAATTTTTCAACGTTGATTTTGTTGTGCAGATGAAAATTTGGAGACACTTAGTTGGGATTTGAGGGTTTATATAGCCTTGGATGTAGCAAGAGGCTTGGAGTATCTCCATGATGGGGTAAGATCTAGTATTACTTATCTTCTCCTTGTGCCTTCATGAGCTTGTGTGAATACTCTTTCATTGTATAAGTGGTTTAAATTTCATTCTTGAATGCGATGTGATGCAAAAGCAGACAAGCTACCTAATAGATTAACATTTCACTAGTCAAACTTAGTTCAATCTTTTGTGAAAACAAAAGACACTTTAGGGATCATGGTTTTTTATCTTCGTTCATGACAAATTAAGTTATACTTTAAATTTCATTATGCTTTTTTCAGGCTGTTCCTCCAGTGATACATAGAGATATTAAATCTTCCAATATCTTATTGGACCAGTCCATGAGAGCCAGGGTGAGTCATGATTCCTTAAAATTTTTGCTAAAGAAAGTAACTTGCTTGGGTTTAACTTTAATGGTTCACTTGATTATCCCCCAATGGAGCAGGTTGCTGATTTTGGACTTTCAAGAGAGGAGATGGTAGACAAACATGCAGCCAATATTCAAGGAACATTTGGGTACCTTGATCCTGAATATATATCTACAAGGGCTTTCACTAAGAAAAGTGATGTTTATAGTTATGGGGTTTTGTTATTTGAACTCATTGCTGGCAGGAATCCTCAGCAGGGTCTTATGGAATATGTTGAGCTTGTAAGTTATCTTTTTGGCTCCATATGCATGCGAATGTGCTCTACACCAAGACTTACATATGCATCTATATCGATATAATAGCAACATTCATTTCATAACAATAGCACTAGGGCTTATGTAAAAGTGGTGCTGCAGGGATTAAGAACTACCACGATCTATATTTAGTTAACTAGTATATTAAATTTATTGAGGGGATGTTCGTCTCATTTGTTTTTTGTTTATATCTTATCAATATCTAATCAGTGTTTGCTTTATATAATACTGTGTATCTGTTATGTGTAATTCTTATTGTCTCTTTGGTATCTTTCTTTAGCCAAACACTTGGTTTCGTCCCAGTGCCAAAATGAGACCAAGTCGTTGAACCAATATAATTGGATATATCATTGGTTCAATCTTCAAAGTGCATGGCATGGCCACGTAGTGCATGTATATATACTATCCAGTTCTATCTGATGATTTCATGTGTCTTGGTTTTACAGGCAGCGATGAATTCAGAAGGAAAAGTTGGATGGGAGGAAATTGTGGACTCCCATCTGGAAGGAAAGTTCGATCTGCAAGAACTCAATGAGGTAGCAGCTCTAGCTTACAAATGCATCAACCGTGTCCCAAAGAGACGGCCTTCAATGAGAGACATTGTTCAAATTCTGTCACGACTCTTGAAACTAAGGCACAGTAAGAAGCATCACAAGAAGTCCCTATCTGCCACTGGAGGTGAAGTTGCTATAGATATTGACCAACAAGAAAACAAGACTCCTGCCTCTGATCATCACCGGAGGGATGAGTCTCTGGATAGCACCGATACATTTGAAGTTTAAATTGACTGTTGATAATTGGTTCATTGGTTGAACTCCTTGGTTTTTGGTGGTTGCTTCTGGTTTTGGTTTGTGATAAAAATCGAAAAAGAAAGAAACATAGGAGGCAGGTGGATCTGCCCAAATGCAGAGTTTTGTTTGAATTAGGGAGTAGGATTGAATTCACTGCAATGTAACATAGTTCAACCCCATATTCCTTTTCTTTTCTTTTCTCTCTTTTTTCTTTTATTTTTAATGTGGTTACAAAGATGTGTTGCATCTGATTCTGTACATTGTTACATCAAAGTAGGATGCAGTGAAAATTCTTCTTCCTTGTACCGTGTTATGTTTCAAGCAAGGTATCCATTTCATGAAAATAAACACTGAAACAGCTCCATATTCTCTTTCATAATCCTTAAAGATGGCAAACTGATCTTCCGTTCTTCCGTCTTAGGGTTATTTCATGTTAATCCTTCTCAACATGATGGAGGAAGGTGAGCATCCCATAACATTTATAAATTGTATAATTATGTCTCACACAGGCATCGAAGTCTTAATTTATTGGTAGTTATGATTTCTTTAGTGAGGGTTTGGTGGTTTTAACCAATGTTGTTAAATCCAATTTAAAAGTAGATCCAGGATAAGAATAGATTTAGGGATAAGAAGTGGTTCACAATTGAGAGGTTAAATTGATATTGAGTCGAGTTAATAAAAATATTATAATAAAATTTATATTTTTTTATGATGTTATAAAATTTATTAATAGTTTTGAAAATTGAAAGTTGAAAACTTTATATTTTTTTTTTTTCAGTAAGCACAATATAAGATAATATATTTTTATTTAGAAAACCTAATGCTTCTTATAAAAATTAGCTTAAATTGATTTGGTTAATAAGATTGAATTGAAATCATTCTCAATAAGAGTCAAAAGGGTGGTTTGGATTGTTTTATAAGGGATTTAGATCGTTTTATGAGGAGTTGGATCAAGTCGGGTTGGACCGGTTTGGTTAGTTTAGATTTAACACTAGTTTTAATAATGGTCTAAGTGTTATTTATAGTATTTTGTAAGTAATGAGGAGTTGAACTTACATTTCTAAGGTTAGTGTCTACTTGCATTCACTTACTGGTTTAAGGGGTATTTGCATTTATTACTTGATATTTTTTGTTTATCAAGCTATAGTGATGATTTTAACTATCCTTGCTTACATGTTCTATATGCCGAAGACTAGGAGATTAATTAATTATTATGAGTCAACATTGAATTGAAAAGTATCCTAACCTAAAGGAAATCAATTACCTGAAAATTTGAAACTAAACAATAACTTACAATGAGATCTAGTAGTCATAGTCAAAAAGTTAAAAGGGTAGGTAAGTGTTATTCCTCAGTTTTTGCTAGTAGTTATTTAAGGTTTGCATGTGTTGAGTTTGCAAAATAAGGTATAGTGAAGTGATGCTCGAAAGTTGTCTGGCGTGACCATTCCGATGCTTAAATCAACAATAGCTTTTTTATGGAATAGAGTACTAAGTGCATAGGCTTAGAATGCAGAATTTGTAGAGAAAGTTACCATTGAGTAGATGTTAGGTATTTATAGCGAAGTAAAGCTGGCCATTATAAATCAATTGGTGAGAGAGATCTTCTCCTACAAGTGTAGGAGAGTGGAGCTGTCATATTCGACGTGTCCCTAATATTTAGGACATAATTATTTTATTATTATCTTGTAGTTTATGGATGTTACAGTTCTTCATAGACCTGGTCTACTAAGAACCAAGTTCAAAGCCTACAGAGGTGAGCCTAGTGAGGTAAGGTTTAGCTTAGCGGATCTGGTCGGGCCTGAGAGGTCTTTTCCTAAAGTACCCTGTCAACACTTACCCCCCTGCAGTCTCAATACTGAGGAAGAGGCAAGGAAAACAAATGCATAGGTCGTTCAGACGTGATCAATCCAACTCCAGGAAGTCCGATTTGATGCCATGATGCTGACGTGATGAGGTTGTAGATTGGAAGTGATGGATGATCTAAGGTAAGAAGGCCCGAAGTGGTGAGTCATCCTAGGCAGTGGTCTGTTGGTCTGAAAGTGTCTAAGGTTAGGCAGGTAGGGGTACTAAGGTGCTCTAATGCTACGGATCGGTTTGCTTGAACAAGGCTTGATAGGGGTTGAGAGAACATAGGTGTGCCATGTCTTCATAACGTCGATTAGGTGCAAATTAGATGGGCCTTGAAGAAATTTCCTGTTAAAGGGACTTTCAAAGTGCAACTTTTGCCCCTTGTATTTTGTGCATTAAATGCGATGTGATAAGTATTGCGTTGTAGTAGACTAACATGCAGCTACATGCTTTTTTCCTTTTTAAAGGTGGCCATTCAATTGAAATGCTTTCCACGTGTTTATTAGACAGCATTTTAAGGAATTCATGTTTATATGTATCCCTATAACTGCCTGTATGACTTTTTAGGCGGTTATCCTATAAATAGGAGGATTACGAAGAGAGAACACTTTTCTGCAATCTTTTCACTCAGTTGCCATAATTTCTGCGTTCGTATTTGAACTCTTAAACCTTTTTCAAAAGCTTCAATTTTTCTTTTCAACAATCACAATCATATCTACGAACAGGGGTGAAACTAATTCTTCTTCGCTGGAACTTACCTCAAGTTTAGATTCTATAAGGAGTAATCTTCCTCGGGCGTAAGAAGGCGAAGTGTCATCACTAGCATAACTCAACCAACTTACGAAGATAGCCGTAGAAGCGTTGGATAAGGCTTGAATCATCAATGCCATCACTAGAGATGTGTACACGGATATTCCCTTGCCCCTTACCAAGGATTTATTCGACACTTCTCGTATAGGGAAGGGGCTTGACGGTTGTATAAGTAAAAGTAAGGATTCTACCCCCAGCTGGGTCATCAATAACTTCCTTATGAGGGTGATTCTCGAGTGGCACATTAAGTTGTTGTATAGGGATGAACGGGTGGCCTTGCTATTAGGGAAGCACTTTGTGGTTTTCGAGAAGTGCTTGGAGTTTAGGCAATGCCTCCGTTCAAGTCATTTTGAGAGGGAGTTTTTTAACTACCATTGCTGCAGCTCGGCGTAGATCTCTCCAAATGGATGGAGGGTGTTGAAAGCATTCTCGGCTTTCTGCGAATACCTGGTGATAAGGGCTACTTCCAAACTCTTCTGCTAATTCTATATGTAGAAGAGCGTTGGGGGGTGGCCTTACCTCCAGCCACGCTCGAGAAAGAAATTGTTCTACAGCCTTATGGACTCGATCAAAGGCTGGCAGGACAAGTAAGTGGTGGTAGAGTTGCCTGAAGAGGTTGCCTTTTAAACCCGGTGGACCGGAATGGTCTATACTAGAGGTGAGAAGAGGCTTGGTCCGAGCGACGCCGAAGCTGTCCAGGAGATTTTGGCCTTCATGGAGCTAAGAGTTGGCTAGGAGATCAATGCTATGGAAACTGTAGAAAAGTATTCCCGACACCCGATCTCCGAGCTCTTCCCCAACATGAAGAAAGTTATGGCAGAGAAGTGGGTTGAAGGTACTAGTTCATTCCTATACGCTTGTTTGTTATGCTAGTGTTGGGGTGCTTCGTCCAATGCTTATAGGATGGGTAGACTTCCTTGGTCATGTTGGTCATGGTGGTGTTTTACAAATGGTAGTGATAGTTTCCTTTGATTTATCCTTGTTTTCTTTTTCTAACCTTTAGATCGATCTTCCTGCAGGCAAGAGCTTAGCTCCAAGGGTATCTTATTCATTTGTGGACGATTTGATGAGTCGACGCTAAGTGTGATCAAAGGCAAGTCAACTGATAAGGAAAGCGGCAAGGCCAAAGCCAAAGCCTAGAGAGACTAACAAGCCGCGACTGAAGTCTATGCCTTAAGGGATTCCACTTGTCCTCCAGGATGAGTCGACAGCCATGGCGCCTTTAAGTATGGCTTTGCTCGTTCTTGCTCTTCATTTGTCCAAGCCCATCCTTGTGGGCGATGAAGGTGTTGACGTGGAAGGGCTCGACGTATAGGTGCTTTCCCTTCTGAGGGCAGCTGAGGAAGGAACCGAGGAGATAGCTGCCCTACCTACAGCCGTGGGTGACAAGCGTAAGGCTCCCGAGGTACCCGAGGAGCTAAGTCCAGGAACGAAGAGGCATAAGCCCTTGGCAAAGGACCTTTTGGCCAAGGGGAAATGGAATGAATGGCCCTTAGCTCATCCCTTCCAGAGCATGGATGACATTAAGGACGAGTTTTGGGATGTCCTCAACAACTTTTGAAAGATAGGGTTGGGCCCAAGGCTAGATTCATTCATTGAAGCATCGTATACTTCTTTGGACAAGGTACTAAAGAGGGAAGTCCCCTAGATGGAGAAGAAGAGGGCTCGATGAAAGATCCTACAATTGAAATGGGAGGTCCGTGCTGGCGACCTAACGCTATGGTACCAGACCCTCAGTTACCAGGCTTCAATAGGGTCTTATACTCTTGGTGATTGGGCTGTGCTGGAAAGGATCTCCCAAGAGGGTACGGGTAACCTCATATAAACTACAAGCCACTTGAGTACTCTAATGCGGCAAGTAGATATTCCATGCTGTTGTGGTGTTGTATTTTGGTGTTTGGTACAAACTTATGTGTTATATTTTCATCTTGCAGTGCCATGGCCAAGTGCTCCTTGAGCTGAGCAAGTCTCATGCCACCCAAAAAGAGGTAACTAAGTTGCAGGAGGAGTTGCATCGGCAGAAGAAGTGCCTGCTAGAGGTAGAGACTTTTAGCAAGAGGTACTTCAGAAAATTTGCTTAAGCTAACAAGCGCTTCTGCCGCTTTGTTGTATATGTAGCAGGGCTTCAGGTGAGGGTTAAGCATGCGGAGTAGGAGAGGGGTAAAGTAGAGAGGGATGCCTAGAAGGTCATAAAATTGAAGGCTCGACTGGAGAACGAGCAGAAGATGAAAGTTCGTCTTTCTCAATGACTGGAGGAGGAGAGTACCACTAGGGCCCAAATCAAAAAAGAAAATGCCGAGCTGAAGGCTCTCGTGGCTAAGCTAAAAGCCGACCTGGCGATGAAGGTATCCCAGTGTAAGGGTGCTAGGGCCACATTACTCAAGCTGGCCGGCTCGAAGGCTACTTTGGAGCGATAAGTCGAGGAGCTGTAGGGCAGGGTTTTGGAGATGGAAGAGATCAACTCTAAGATGGAGAGTGGGGAGGTCCTTAGTGATGTTGTTGTGAAGAACACAGTTGGCGACTATAGGGCTACAAAGGAGTAGTTAGAAGACATAGAGGACTAGTTTACTAATTCTGCCCGCGTCACTAGAAGAGAAATCCTCTTCCATTATCCAGATCTAGACCTAAGCTTCCACGATTTTTTAGACTCCTCCACGTTTATCGAGAAGGAGGAAGCCCTGGCTAGAAGGGAAGGCGCTTATACATCTGACTTCGCTTTGACAACCTAGCAAGAAGATGCCTCAAAAGCTGTCCCTAGGGAAGATCTTACTGTGAGGTCCTATTACTCCTGATTTGCATGTCTCGTACTCCCTTACGGCTTAAGGCCTACCAATTGAAGTGCCTGTGAATCAGCAGTTAAGTAGATTGATGCCTTGGATTTTTCAAAGTTACCCGAGCTAGCCGATCCTAAGCGGTAGCGAGGTTTTGTAATATTTTTTTTTATATGTAGTTAGGGTTTGGATACCGGCCTTTGCTTTATAAATAAAAGTGTAAAATAAATAAATGAAGTTTTTCGAAATTTTTTCGTTATTCTTTCTGTGAATTTTGTAGATCCTTAGTCAAGGTTTTGTTGGAGGAGTTCCTTTGTATTAGGGGTGTTTCCTCTTGCCAAGGTTACCCTAAGGGAGTCAGGTCGGTGATGTTTTAACTTACTCGATTTGTGAGAGTTCCTTTGTGCAAGGGGTGTTTCCCCTTGCCGAGGTTACCCTAAAGAGGGTCATGTTAGTGGTGTTCCAACCTACCTGATTTGTAGGATTTCCTCTGTGCAAAGGGTGTTTCCCTTTGCTGAGGTTACCTTAGGGGGGGGGGGGGGGGGGGGGGGGTTAGGTCGGTGGCATTCCAACCTTCCTGGTTCATGAGAGTTCCTCTGTGTAAGGGACATTTCCCTTTGCCAAGTTTACCCTAAGGAGGTTAGGTTGGTGGTATTTCGACTTTCCCGAGTAAATATTCGTATGCCTTTTTAAAAGGCTAGCAAGGCAACTAAAACAAAAGGAGAGAGAGAGAGAAGGGCAATTAATTGAGAGCTTTTTATTTCGACTCAAATTGAAAATAACACTGTATATGATGAAATTTTAATCAAAGTAGAGGCATTGATTGTTGGCGTTCCACGTGCATAAGATAAGCTCGCCATTTAATCTTTCTAGCCTATATGCTCCATTGCTTAGTTTCTCCCTGACTCTGACCGAGTCCTCCCAATTAGGGGCCAACTTGCCCTGGCCTTCTCATGAATCAGTGGCCTCCAATTTTGGCACACTTGGTCGATCCCCTTGAATTTTCATGTTGAACCTTTTGATCATAATACTGGGTGGCTTAATGTTGGTATGCAGTGACCTGAGCAGCAGCAAAGTCTCTAATTTCCTCGATTATGTCGATGCTTGCCTGTAGCAATGAGTCATTCAGGGCGGCGTCGAAACTTCAAGTCTAGATATTAGGGAGTTCAAGTTCAATAGCGAAGACAGCTTCCAACCTGAGAGCTAGACGAAAGGGGGTCTCACCCATCGAAGTGAGATGTATGATCCTATACCCCCACAAGATATTAGGCAGCTCATTGGCTCAGGCGTCATGAGATTAGTCCATGTGTTTCTTAAGGCTTTCTAAAATGACCTGGTTAGTTGCCTTTACCTGTCCATTGATTAAGGGTAGGCAACTGAGGTGAAGTGCGCAGCGATGTGGTGCTTGGCGCAAAGCTCCCTAAACTTGAAGTTGTCAAATTGTCAGCCATCGTCCATGATCATTGCATGGGGGACTCTAAACCGATAGAGAATGTTGTTTTTGACAAATGTCCCCATACTCCTCTTTGTGATTTTGGCCACAACTTCGGCCTCTACCTACTTCGTGAAGTAGTCCATGGTGACAATTATATACTGCCGTCCTCCTAATGCTTTTGAGAAGGCGTTGAGGATATCGATCCTCCATTGGGTGAATGGCCATGAGCTCGTTAAGGGTTAGAGAGTAGTGCTGGGTGCGTAACTGATTAGGGCATGCTTCTGATACTGCGCACACTTCTAGGCTATGGCCTTTGCGTCCTGCTTCATGGTAAGCTAGTAATATCCAAGCCGTAGCGCTTGAAGGTACAGGGCTTGGGATTGGATATGATTGTTGCATACTCTAGCATGCAACTCTTCCATGAAGCGCACTCCTTCCCTTTCTCGAAGACACTGGAGCAGGGGGAGGCTGATTCTCTTACAGTATAGGACGCAGTCAATTAGTGTATAATTGGTAACGTGGTACCAAAGCTTCTTCGAATCCTTCCTGTCCTCTGGCAATGTTCCTTCCTCTAAGTATCTCCAGATGGGATCTATCTGGCTTGGCTTTAGTGCCATCATGGTCAGTTCCAAAACTTCAGCTAAGCTTGGAGCTATGCTTTTTTCCGGCAAGTACTCTATGAAGATCTTGTTGTCCTTCATCTTGAGCTTCTATATGTTAGTAGAGGCCAGCTTATATAGCCAGTCAACTGCTGAATTTTCCACTCGAAGGATTCTCTCGATGTCCCAAGGGGGAAAGTCCATTAGGAGCCCTCTCGCCTTTTCTAAGTACTTGGCTATAGTGTTGTCCTTAGCCTTATGTTCACTCTAGACTTGCTATACAACGAGCATAGAGTCCAAGAATATTCGCAGCTGCTCGGCTCCGATCTTCTTGGCCAGCTTCAAGCTGGCGATAAGCACATTGTATTCGGATTCATTGTTGCTGGAATCGAACCCAAACTTAAGGGCGTAACAAATAGTGACCTTAGGCAAGCCAATTAGCATAAGGCATGTACCTCTACCTCCAGTAGTGGATGATCCATCGACGTGGAGAGTTTAGACCAGTTTATCACTGCCAAACGGTGTTTCTTCTCCAGTATATTCTACCACGAAGTCAACCAAGACTTGTGTCTTGTAAGCCATTCGTAGCTGGTATTAGATTCCGTACGTGCTCAGTTCCACTACGTACTTCATCATCCGTCTGGATGCATCAGGTTTTTGCAGCATGGTGCGTTGTAGCTAATCCGTGAATACAATCACCCGGTGTCCTTGGAAGTAAGGCCAGTGCAAACTTTTCTACCTAGGTGTACTTGACCTCAGGCCCATGAAGTATATGGTTGACGTAGTATACTAACCCGTGTTCTCTTCCGTCTGCTCTGGCCAGCATAGAGGAAAGGCCTCAATTGCTAATAGCTAGGTACAAAAATAGATCCTCCCTTTGAATCGGCTTGGAGAGGATTGATGGATGAGCGAAGAAGTCTTGGAGCTGCTGAAAGGCAGTAGCACACTCCAAAATCCATTCAAAACCTTGGGACTTTTTAGGATTTTGAAGAACTCGGCATATCTGTCAGCACTCTTCAAAACAAATTTGCTCAAGGCAGCCACCATGCTAGTGAGCTTTTGTATGTATCGGACTAAAGTTGGGGGCTTCATTCCCTTAATAGCAGTGATCTTCTTGAGGTTAGCCTCGATACCTCTTTAGGTAACTAGAAATCTTAGGAACTTGCTAGAGCTGATGCCAAAGATACACTTCTAGGGTTTCAGCTTCGTATCATGCGTGCGCATTTGGTCGAAGGCTTCTTAGAGATCCTTGACATGATAAACCAGCTTCTGGCTCTTGATAATCATGTCATTTATGTAAACCTCCATATTGCGCCTGATCTGGGGCTTAAACAATTTCGTCACCATCTGCTGGTATGTGGCTCCGACGTTTATCAGTTCGAATAGCATTACAATGTAGCAGTATGTGCTGTAATCAGTGACAAAGGAGGTATGGACTTTGTCCTTCAGGTCCATTTTGATCTAGTTGTATCCTAAGAAGGCGTCCATAAAGCTCAGAAGGGTGTGTCTTGATGTAGAATAGATAAGCTAGTCGATTCTAGAGAGGGGGAAACGATCTTTAGGGCAGGCTTTATTGAGGTCTATATAATTGACACACATGCACCACTTCCCATTCTTCTTTTTCACTAGTACCACGTTTGCCAGTTACATCGGGTACTTTTCCTCCCTTATGAAGTTAGCTTTGAGCAGCCTCTACACTTCCTCCTCGATTGTGGCTTGCCGTTTTGGGGCAAAATGCCTCTTTTTTTATTTGACAGGCCGTGCTATGGTATCGATATTGAATCTATGGATTACCAAGTCGGGAGAAATTCTTGGCATGTTAGACGCTGACTTCGTGAACCTATTCGAATTTGCCCGCTGGAGGGTGATGATTTCATCCTTCAATTTGGCTGGGCTCTCAATCATGACTTTCATTGTTTGGTTGAAAGAGTCGCCGATCTGGACATCTAAGGTTTTTTCTCTAAGCTTACCCCTTTTAGTCTATCTCTCCTATAGGTTTATCTCTAGGGCAAAGACGCCATCTCCTTTGGTGGCCTTGACATATAGCTTTCATAAGAACTTCTAATTGAACCTATATACTCCCACCCTTGTGAGTGTTGAGAATTTAGCCTTCGGATGTAGGGAAGATATGATCATCCCAAATGTGTTTAGGCTTGGTCTTCCTAAGAGTGCATTATAAGGGGAGGGATAATCAATCACAATGAACTCCACAGGTTGTTGTGCTACGTGGTTATCATCGCCAAGTTCCATGTCTAGTGTAACGATGCCCTTAGCTTGGACCGTGCTGCTGTTAAAGCCGATTAGATTGTTGTAGTACAGCTTCATCTTTGTCGGCGGCTTCTTCCTCATCCTATCATATGTATAGAGGAAGAGTATATCAATAGAGTTGCCAGTGTCCACCATGATCTTCAAGACCTCAAATTTTGAGATCTTCACCCCAATCACCAAGGTATCTTGGTGGGGAGTGTTGACCCTTTCAAGGTTGGCGTCAGAGAAAAGATAGAAGGGTTTAACTTTTGTCTCTTCTCCTTAACTGCCAATACCTTTGATTGGGCGTTAATTAAGCTGCTAATGTTCGATCGGCTCCTAGGGTGTAGGCTCCCCATAATTACATTTATGATGCCATTAGGGGTGCAATAATTGTGGCCATTGTTATTCTGCTCCGTTCGAGCATCCTCGGTCCGTCACCTTCGAGGTGCCTTGTCAATGTCATCGTCGGATCAATCGTCGTTCTATTGATGTGCTACGTATTCATTGAAGAAGCTGCGTTAAATGGTGTATTCGATGGCATTCTTCAACTAAAAGTACTCTTTAGTTGTATGGTCGTGATTGTCGTAGAACTGACAGTACTTGTCGGAGTTCCAGGAGTTCCGACAACTGGGGTTTCCCCGTATTTTCTGTAGCCTCTACAGCAAGTTTTGGTGCTTTACTTTAGAATAGACCTGAGCTATGGGTCTATTTAGAGGCATGTATCGGCTGTAAATGGGAAGGGGAAGAGGGTTGTGCTCTGCTTGGCATTTCTTCTTCCTAAAGCTTTCCCCTTCTGGCTTGCTTGGTATCCTTCCACCGAGGTGATCTTTAATGGACAATTTGTCCTTGTCTTGCTTTCCGTCCGACCTTTCTTGGTCGGCATCGCGTTTGGCGCGAATGTTATCTTCCTAATCGATGTACTTCTGGGTTTTGTTCCAAAAGTCGGCCAGGGTCTTTGGCTTAGTCTTCGTAAGCGATTGGAAGAAATCTCCCAAGGGTCTGATGCCGAACTGTGCGGCATAAACAACGACTCTCCCGTCTACCTCAGGGATCTTAACCACGATATTATTGAATCGAGCCACATAGTCGTGCAAGGACTCACCCTTGCCCTGCCTTACCAGGTACAAGAATAATGTGTCCTTGGATGGGGACTTACTAACCCTGAAATGGAGGCTAAACTTCCTAGCCAACTCATCGAAGGAGTTGATCAAATTGTTGGGGAGATGGTTAAACCACATCCGTGTTGTCTTCCTTAGCGTGCCCAAGAAGGCTTTGCATAGAATGGTATCTCCATGACCATGAAGGTTCATGAGGGTACTGAAGTGGAGGAGATGGTCATCAGGTTTGCCTATGCCATCATACTAGTCCAAGGACGAAAGTTTGCTGTTGGGGGGCAGTAGACACCCCTAGTGAAGGGGGTCTTGTTGCTGGCAACCAGCCCGATGTTGCTAGTAGGCTTGCTCTCCTGCTATTTAGAGAGTCGCCTTATCATTGCACGGAGCTCATTTAGGTTAGCATCGTCCACCAGGTAAGCTCATCGTGTAGCTGAATGAGCCCGAACTCTCTACGAGTCGACTTCCTACTCATTGCCACCCAGAGCCCGATTGCAGGTAGCCATAAACCTTATTGGTTGCTGTCGTAGTGGTGGATCGGGTTGCCAATTCCTTCCATTTTGTAGCTATGCTAGATGTTGTCCCACCTAATATGGACCTTTGAAGCTTCAAGGTGGTGAGTTTGTTCACTGTGGGAGCTTGGAGCTTCCTGTTCTACTCAGCATACTGCTTAACCAGGTTCTCCGCATGCTCCAGGCATTCTTCCAGCACAGCTTTTAGGAGGAGCTGGTTACCCCTAGGTTGGTTGTTCAACAATTGTTGATTTCCTTGCTCGTCGCATTGAGACATAATGTAGAAAGGCTTGATGTGAGTTATGTGTTCGGTGTGTTTAAGATTACGAATGTCAGACTTCTCTTTCCTATAGACGGCACCAAATGCATTCCTTGATTCTTGCTGGTAGTTGATTAAGGTTTGCATGTGCTGGGCCTGCAAAACAAGATACAGTGAAAGGATACCGGAGGGTTATCCGGCGTGGCCACTTCGATGCTTAAGTCAACAATGGGCTTTTTGTAGAATAAAGTATTAAGTGCGTAGGTTTAGAATGGAAAGTTTATAGAGAGGGTTATCGTTAGGTAAATGTCTGGTATGTATAACGAAGTGGAACCAGTCGTTGGAGATTGATTGGCAGGAGAGATTTTCTCCCATGGGTATGGGGGAGTGGAGCTATCGTGTCCAACGTGTCTCTAATATTTAGGATATAACTGTTTTATTCTTATCTTATAATTTATAACCGTTACAGTTCTTCATGGGTTAGGCCACTGCTTGAGGACTACAAAGGTGAGCTTAGCAAGGCCAGACTTGATTAATCTGGTTGAGCCTAAGGGGTCTCTACTCAAAGTACCCTATCAACAATAAGCATAGCAATATTGAGGCATAATATATCTTGCATCCATTTTACTATTACTTTTAAATTTGATGAGAAGGAAATAAAAAAAAAAGAATAATTAGCAAAATATGTTTTTATAATTTTCGGTTTACCTATGGAAAACTAATATTGAGTTACTACGGTTGGACGGAGGAAAAAATAGTTTTAGGGGTTCGAATGTACTTACGAAAATAAGAAAGAGTAAAGCTTTAATCTTGAAATTCCTGAGCAAATAACACTTAAAAATACTTCTAAACTATTACTTGATCTTTGAGCAAAACACTATAACAATTAATAGTAGAATTTTGTTTCCTATCTCTTCGGATAGTTATCAATTGAAGAGGAATAGCTAAATTTTTATTTGTATGTATGTTTTTTTCCCCAACATTTATATATATCCATTCACATTTTTCATATTTGAATGCAAGTGCTGATTGGGACAGTTACTAAACTGGCTAGAAACCAATTAAGTTTTGGTTCTAAACCTTAAATTGGGTCTTAGAGACCTTGGTCACTTCATTATAGTTTGAGTTGACAATTTGAGATTTAATGTGAGACTTAAACATAGCATAATACAATTTAAACTAGTTTTTATACCAAAACAATTGATACAAGATATAAATAGATCAAATTGCTTTAAACTCGTTTAAATGCATGTTTAAGTCTATGTCCAATCTCTACATCTAGACGCGAGACACGTTATATATTATTCTATATTTATATTTTATGGCACATTTGTTTTTTACAAGTTAAAGATCTCTACTAAAGGTTTGAGATTCATTACTTATATATATATATATATATATATTTGCTACATTATATTTTAAAGAACCAAAAAACTACGAATTCATATATAAATTTTTAGAGTGTCTTCCTTAAAGATTTAATAAATAATGTGATGAATTTGGAAATCGACACTAATAATAATATCCATTTAATCATGATTCCACTTACTTTAGTAGTGTCATATAATTTCAATTTTTATATTTGATAAGATTTTATTTCATGAAAACTTTCCTTTAGGTTGTAATGATATATTAAAAGTCAAGATTATATGTCATTTGTTTTTATAAAATTTAAATACTGTTATCTTTCTTTTCCTTTTATATTTGTAACTATTTTATAGACTTATTTTCAACCTTTTAAGTAAAGTGAGTTATGAATTTAGTTTTTTATGTATGATGAATAAATGAGTTGCTTTTCCAAATACTAATCCATACAAACATGACGTAACACGAATTATGAGAAAGTGAGTCCTGTACTCAATGAGACGGGCTTTTATGCTCAAGTCCATTCAAAACAAAAGCCCATTACTAATTAACCAACTCACAACTCCCTCTAACGTCGTCGTTTCGCATCGTCCCCAATTAAAGAGAACTCTCTTTACACGCCCTCTCTTATCCATTATCATCACTTCCCAACAGAAAACAGTAGCTCCAACAGCAAGAGCCATGGCTAGTTTAGCTTCTTCTCTCCAGACCTCCATGGCTTCACTTTCTCTCTCCTCCAACTCCTTCCTCGGCCAACGCCTCTCTCCTTCTTCCTTCTCTCCTTCTTCTCTTCGGGTGCGTTCTACTACTTTCACTTCTTCTTTAGCTTTGAGCTGCATTTTATTATTATTATTATTTAAATATATATATATATATTTTCCTGCGGTTTTGTTGATTATCTATAGTGAAATAATGGAGAATGAAGCTATTCGAGAAATTTGAGAAATTTGCATCGTTTCGTATGCTTCATGGATTGAATTATGTTATCTGAAGGAGTTTTATTAATGAAATGCGGAGTGTTGGTTTATTGGTTATGTTAATTGCCTTCTAGCTGCCATGCCACCGGTGTTTAGTCGATTTTGAGGGTCAATAGATGGAGTGATGATATGATATTATCTCGCTTCGGATTAGTTAAGCGATGGAATTGAATGAAATTAAAAATGAATGAGAGAAATGTGTGTGTAAGAGGAGGAATTATTAACTTGGAGTGGTATAATCATGTTTTAGTATTGTGCTGAGTTGTTTTATTAGTGGAATCGCATTTATTTTGCATAAAATCCTTAGCAAATTTGCTTAGTTCAGAAGCGAATCAATTGATGACAGTTTTCTTCATTAAAGAATCGAAGGCAAGTTTCTTCCAGTAAAGTCATTCACCAAAGAGTTGAATGCAAGTTTCTTCCAGTATTCTAGTTATAATTCTCAAATGATACGTGTTTCATTGTTTTGAATGGATAATGTCATTTCACTGAATGATCTTCTTTTTTCTTTTCTATTTCTTTTTCCAATTTCACGTATTGAATTTTGTGTGCTTGCATCCCTTTGTATCCGTCATTATTCAACCAATGGGCAGAGTGGTGATGATGCAGTCTGATAGGATGATGGTGATAGGTATTATGGTCGGTAAATGTGGTGTGGTATGGTGGTACTGATGGCTAGAGTGATGTGGGTGAGGTAATTGGGACATCCCAATCAATTGTCTCACATAGAAACTAGTAATAATACTAAGTAGAAATTTTTGAGTCAAGTGGTTAAAAAAAGTCCATTTAGCTTGGCTATTCACTATTGTTAGGCTGCATTGTTACAATAACGTTTGTTGATGGCGATAGATTCTCGTCTTGCATTTGCTGTCATTCCTACCTTAGCACACATAAGATGCTGTTGTCTAATTTTTGTTCTTTTATTTTAAGTTTCCATGATGTACCATGACAGGGTTGGTTGATAATTCCCTGTGAAATGGCAAAATTTGAAGGAGATTATAAAAGAAGTAATGCTATCATATGAACCTTCAATTAAATATGACATTTAATAACTTTAAAGTTTCTGCGCGGGATTTATCACACAGACACAAAGAAAAAAGGAGGAGAAGAAAGTCCATGCATGAAATTATAAAATGCATAAAATATAGTGAAAGTGTTCCTTATTTAAATAATGTATCACCATCAATTGTAGTGATTTAGCATTAAATGAATGAAAAATCAAATTCAATTTATTTCACACTCTTGAGCATGACATTTTCTGTCTTTCATGTCTATGGTTACACCATCAAGTAAAGGTGCATTGCCGGTCCCAAGTCAAGGACTGCAGGGTTTCCTGTAACAATTTGATTTGAATCATGACAATTTTGGAACTATGGAACCAATGAGTACACTTATGAAATTATGGAATTGTCCCATGTCTACTTTATGAGTGTGATATCTGTCTAGTGTGATGTATATAATATATAACAAAAGTGGAGTGGTGAAGTATTTCTATCAGGTTCATGACATATTGATCAAAGTTGAACATCCAGTTGTTCAATTTGAATTTTCCGATGGATACCTCATATACATTAGAATTTTTTGATAGTTCACATATATGTTAGTATTTTTCAAGACAAAAGGTAGCTCCCATTTCTCTCTTCTTATTCATGGTGATCGTATCTCTTATCACAAAGAGGAAAATTGGCATCATGATTGTGTCACCCAAACAAAAAGTTAGAATAAGTTCATGTTCTTTTTTAAAGAAATGAATGCAAGTTTCTTCCAATAAAATCAATCTAGATGCAAATTCAAGTATTAGATGTTTCATTATTTCAAGGGATGATTTTGTTTTCACTAAATGAGCTTTAATTGACTTTCTTTTTCCTTTTCCTTTTCTTTTTCTTTCTTAATTTCATGCCTAGAAAATCACATGCTTGCATTACTACCCAGCTGTCATTTTCAACCAATAATAGAGGTTGTGATGGGTGGAGTTAGGCATGATGATGGTGTATATATTGTGGTGGTTAAAATGGTGTGGTATGGTATGGTGATGGTGGTTGGGTGCGGGAGTATCGGTGGCTAGAGTAATGGTGATTGTTTTTGGTGGTACTAGTGGTTAGAGTGATGGTGGGAAGGCAATGATTTTTGATGGTGATGATTCTCATCTTCCATTTGCTATTTTCTGTACCTTAGTACACATGGGATGATTATGTCTAAATGCTATTTTTAGTTTATGTTTCAATCTTCTGCCATGGCAGGGTTAGTTGAAAATTCCACGTAGGATGGTGACAATTAGAGGAGATGATAGTAGTAAGCTAACATGTGAAACATCAATTAAATGTGATATTTAGCAACTTGAAAGTTTAAATGTGAAATTGTAAAAAACATGCTGTTCATATAGCAAAAGTGGCATTTTTCCCGATTAAACTTATGTATCACCAGCATTTGTAGTGAATTAGCATTGAATGGATGATGAATCGAACTCAATTCGTCTTGACCATGAGATTTACTGTCTTTCATGACTACAATTTCAGCATCAAGTAAAGGTGCACTGCCATGTATGGGTCAGTTATTGCTGGGTTTCCCATAATTAGTTTTGTGGCAGTTCTAAGAATGATGGAGCTGGTGAGTCCACTTCTGTAACTGGGGAAACAACCTGATGCCACTTTTATAACCAAGGCATCATGAAAGCGAAGTATATTCTCTGTGTATGATATCTATTTGGTGTGATGAATGCACTATATGACAAAAGTAGAGTGATATGGTGTTTCTATTGATTGTTCATGGCATATAGGTTCACATCGAATATCCAGTGGTTTGATTTGAATCATCTGAAGGATAAAGATACATTAATTGTTTTTTAAATTCACATATGTACTAAAATATTTCAAAACAGAAAAGGTAGACTTCCATTTCTCTCTTCTTATTCATGGTAATGGTTATTGTATCATGGAAGAGGAGGAAACTTGATGTTGTGTGTGTATCACAAGTGATAAATCATACTAGACATTGAAGACCAGAAAAATTTATGCACGAAACAATTAGATGAATTGATAGTACATTTTGAGTGATTAATCTCTTAGGCATGTTAATATGCAAGTTACTTGAGTTTGATGTAATGACTGTTATCACTTACACTTCATCTGTGCCTGTAGTGCAGTTGTAATGTTGTATTGTTTCATTTTATTGTATCATCTTGTGTGCATATTGGCATGTATTTGTCAGGGAATAATACCGCTTTATATTAAAAGATAATTAGAAGAAGTGTAAAGTATATGCAAGGCATGTTATCTCGTGCATCCAATGTGAAGTTTCTCAGAGAAAAATCATTGTGCTTCGGTAACCCAATATAGATCTCACATGTGAAAATATTTTCTTTAAAAGCAATGTAAATGTATTGCATTGTTGCCTTTTCTCTTTCCCTTTTCCTAGTAAGTCGTGTCATAACATGATAATTACTAGCTTTTAGGCTTTTGCTACTCTAAGATTGTGTCCTCCAACGAATTAAGACGATCCATTAAAGGTTCCATCTGTCGTTTTTTAGTGTGATCCATCTTTCTATAGCTGAAAGAGAACACTCAATAACTTATTGTTCACCATTGAATGTATTTGAATCCATGAAATAAATACCATTCAGGTAATTTTTCTAAAGGAGTTGCAAAGAAAACAATCTTTTGATGGAAAGAGTTGTGTTATTTTTATGAGATATTTACAGTTTACCATGAAAATTCACTCTACCCCCCAAAGTAACTTTCTACAAACAATCAGCAGTCATATTAGGCTAATTTTCCTACTAATAATTTCTTTTTGGTTGCATATACTAAACCAATTAAGTAAAAAACATTAATGTTTATTGTGCTCCTTTTGTTTGTCCCTGACACTCATGATAGGTTTCTGCAGTTATTGTTCTTTGCGTTACATTAGTTTATTCTTGGCAAACATTTTTCTTATAATTGCTTGACCTGGAAAGATGTTAGGTGCATGTTTGCATTGTTACCTTGATGGCTCTGATATTTGATAAGTGAAAAGCAGTTCCCTTGTGATTTTGCGCATGCTAAGTTCAAATAGTATGTTCGACCTAGTGTTACATAATGTCTCTTTTCCATATATGCAGGGCAAATCAGCAGATAAATCATGCCTCATCATTGCAAGGGTTAGCATTATTGAAATTTCTCTCCCTGTGTTATTCTCCTCCTCCTCCTCCTCCTCCTCTTCCTCTCTCTTGCTCCCCTTCCTTCACACAAATATATGCACATGTATACTTGTTCTTTTTTTCCTTGCTATTGATTGTGGAAAGAGTTTAGATGAGAAAAGTTGTTTTCTAAAGGAGGTGACAAGCCAAGACACACCTATTCTGTGGTTATTGGATCTAGCTTGCTGATAATAGCATTAGCTATTTACTTGGCTACTTTGATGTGGTCTCAATATCCTTTTAGTTTCAGATAGGATGAATGCTTTGATTCTGTATCAAGGGAGATGGAAAAATCCTTATGAATCAAAGTTTTATTGGGTTTTAAATGAAAGTTAGTTTTTGCGATATTTCAAAGTTTTAATTGCTGTGTGCTTTATTTGGGAGAGCCTTTAAGATCATATTGGGAGCGATTGCTGGTAGTTTAAGAGCAAGGAGACTTATGAAACTGAAGGAAATTGTCATAACTAACTTAATTTGATATCTGGACTTGCCTCAAAAAACATTTCCTATTTTATATTCAAGTTGATCTCCGGTCTTCCTCACTTTAAATATATACTTGACATATCAAAGGTGGCCATTCCCATGAGTTCATGGACTGCCATAGTAGGGAAAAATATGCTATATCTAAGGAGTGGAAAGTTTCTAATGAGGAAGTATGGTTTAATTGAGCATTAGATATTGAGGCTTTCTCTTTCCCTTTTGCAGCTTAAGCGATGGGAGCGAAAAAAATGTAAGCCCAACAGTCTTCCTATTTTACGTAAGATGCATGTCAAGGTTGGTGATACAGTAAAGGTAATAGCTGGACGAGAGAGGGGTAAAATTGGAGAAATTTCTAAGATTTTCAGGCACAACAGCACCATAGTTGTCAAAGATCTTAACTTGAAGACAAAACATGTCAAGAGCAAAGAAGAAGGCGAACAAGGGCAAATAATTAAGGTTCTTCGCTCCATTCTTTTCATTGGTTATTAACAAGAAGTTGTTCAGTCAATCCTATGTGTTATTATTCTTGATTAGCTTGTGGTTTCATGTATTATCACTTGACAATGCATACACCCAAGAAGAGCACCTCCAAGAACTAAAGTTTAGACATATTCAACCAATTCTCTCTATGATTATCGTTGAAGTGGTTGCAATCACATGTACCATCACATAACAATACAAAGACCTGAGAAGAGCATCCTTAAGCACCGAGGTTTAGACCTATAATATTCGTTTCTTTGTTTAGTCAGTAAAAGCAATCTTCAAAGCCTTTCTCTCTTTTTGTCTATATTTGTAGCAGTGAAATCGCACAATGGTGAGGGCTGTCAATTCAAAAGTCCTGTTGTGTAAATTATGTTCATAATGCTAGGTGGAGTCCTAGTTTAATAATTTCATTTCATTTCATGAGCTTCATTTGTATCCAAATAACTACCTTTCTTATACTTCCTAATCGTTTGGCCAGAAGATGATGGGGCAAACTGTTTAGGACACAAGACTGATAAAAAGATTAATTTTGTAAGCATTTAAATCTAAACAAGGATTTCTAGCCTTTTTTTCTGGAAAGAAAGACAAAAATTAAAACCCTTTCGCTATATTTTATACCGTTACTTTCAAATAACATGCATTTAATATATTTCTTGCTACAGATTGAAGCACCCATTCACAGCTCAAACGTAATGCTCTACTCAAAGGAGAAGGAAGTGGCTAGTCGAGTTGGTCATAAAGTGCTTGACGATGGAAAACGGGTCCGCTATCTAATAAAAACTGGAGAGATCATAGACGGTGAAGAAAATTGGAACATGCTCAAGGAAAGCAAAGGGAAAACTGAAAAAGTAGCAGCTGCATCATAGAAATCAATTTGCCTTTATTTCAATAATGTAGTTTAATCTCCCTTATGCATATCTGCATTCTTTCCTCTTGCTTCAAGCTTTGCATTTTTACTGACAAATATAGTTTTCCTCTCATGCTTGGTTTTGAAGCAAATGCGATCTATTGATCATGTAATGGAAGTTTTGTATGTTGATTCATTGAAATTAATTATCCAGAGATAGGCTAGATTTTTGAGTCCCTGGTTTCTGGCTAGTGGCAACTCGCCTTATGGAGGCAGGTCAGGCCGGGACTTGGCAATTGAACGCAGGTTCTGGAGGCTTTCTGAAGGTTAATTAAGGTTCACAGTGCGTTACTCAGATTAGGACTATGAACAAGTCAAGTTCAGATAATATTTACAGTAAGCCCCACTGAAGTTTGTCTCGGGATTTTAAAGATTGAGCTTAAACTTGATTAAGCTTATAAGTTTGAGGTTGAGCTTGAATTCAACTTGGAAGTGAGATTCAATGAAACATGTTTTGGCTTAATAATTTTGAAATACATTATTAAATTCATCAAAATAATATTAATAATTAAACTTAGCCTAAACTTTGATAAATATTTAAACTCGATTTGACTTCAATTGAGCTTGTGAACAAATAGAGTTAAACATCGTAAAAGATCGGTCTTAACTAGATAAGATACTCGAGTATTTTGATCTTGAGTTAATTGTGGTTAAGTCGAATTCGAGTAAATATTGGTTAGTTTTCTGCCTAAATTTTGATCAGTTTACGAATAGGCTTATTTATTATACACTCTTTGCTCAGATAGTGTTTTACCCTGACAAAGTCGCTCCATGAATTGCGACCATGTGATTCTAGTTGTTATTTTAATATTTGATTCCTGGTAATATCAGAAAATGTTAACTGCAACTGCACTACAACGTGGAGAATACCCTGCATCCATATCGATGGGTCCATTATTCGTCAACAAGTCATGAACACTCACGAGATGCCCTTGTCCTGACACTGCTTATGTTCCCCAATCCTATGTGCCATGCCAACAGAGGCTCATCTATACCGGTGGTCAAAACAGGTGGGGGCTTTTCCTATAAACACCCGTGAATTATGCAATCAGAAGTTTTAGCTCCCCAAGATCAAGAATAAATGGCCATTTTCAGTGATTTACGTGAAAACATGTCATGCTTGAAATAGAACGAGGATATGAGAAAACTGAAGACACTTTATAGCATCTAGGTAGGGTTTTGCAACACGTTATATGTTACCGGATTGGCTCCTTCCAAGTCTTAAGAAACCCGTCATAATTAGTCTAATTGCATTGCTACCTATAACCCATATGGCATATAATGGGTTAGATTTTAGTTAGATGATTACTCCGCACAATATCAGCTTTTTCTATACGATAAGATCAAGGTTTTTGTAATGAGTGTGTATATACTGAAAACTATACTTCGAAGATAATATTTTGTATACATTGCACAAACCATTTAAGAAAACTTCAAAAATTATGTAGAATCCTTACTTTCTCAACAGGCAGCACTTACTATCCCTAGTCAAGTATAGCCTCCTTTTTTATTTTTCTAACTAGGATACCATGTGAAATAAAGTTAAGTAGATGCTTACATGGTAATTTTTTAGGTAATGTAGGACTTACTCTTTTTTTTTTTTTTTTTTTTTTTTTTTTTTTTTTAAGAATGGTGAGTATTAACTTTTTAAAAAGTTAGATATTCATACAATTTTTTAAGTTTTTAGCATCGTGCTTTTATCTTGATATACTTTATGCTTGTGATGAACCTTTGGGGTAACTTTGAATTATTTTTAGTACAACTTTGTACAATATATATCTCATATAAACATGTAAAGCGCACAATGCGGATTGTGGAATAAAAAGGAGCTGAGTGTAGTCTATACATAAATGACGGTTCGGTAAATCTGAACTTCTAAATTTATGGACTAAATCTATACGAAATTACTCCCAAATTACGTGTACAAGTTATTTTCAAACACGAAAAGTTTGTCTTTATGGGGACAACAGTAAATATGTACGAGAAAACACACAAGTTCCTTGCAGACCTTTGGAACATTGAGTGAATCAACATCTTACATAATTTGTACCTAAATATTGAATAACAAATCACGAATAATTTGATATGTCGGTACGCACTATACCGCTATACCCATTCATGCATTATAACCAAGAAAAGTATCACATTGCCTTTTATGTGTAATTTTAACTACTCCTATCATTGCCGGATAAGATACAAATAAAATAAATTAATACATCTACAAGGTATTATTTAAGATGAACCAAATTGATTTGGATTTTATTCAATCTCCTGCTTGCACTTAACTTGAAACTTTTTGAAGTATGAAGACCAAGTTAAATTTAAATTTTTAAACTCAAACTTAAATTGAAATTCTACATAAAAAAACTCAAATTTAGCTTATTTAAACTTATTGAACTCGATCATTTATAAAAGATTTATATCGTCGTTAATAACGTTTATAACACATGCTGAACTTGACTCAAATTTGAAGATACCCTAGAAAGTGCTTAAACTCAATCAAGATTGATTAATCTCACTAGCTTATCAAGCTAACTACATTTAAGCTGGAACTTGATTCGATAAACCATTCGAGATTGAGCTCGACTCAACTATGAACAAATCAAACTTGAGCAAATGTGAAGTTGAGCTTCAATAGCTTACGATAGACTTAATTCATCTCCCTCTAGCGAAGTAAAAATAATGCTTAAAAATGATCTTTGGCATGAATTTATTAGCTCGAGTATCGGAGTATAGTTTATATCTTGAGTTCAAAGTGACAGTGGTGTTAGAGTGGAGCCATCGCGGTATAAGACAACTAGGGTCTTGTCTAATTTAGGGAGTTACTCCTTATGCGGGACATAGGATGGCAATGCAGGGGCAATGTCTCTGAAATACCTCAGTAAAATAATTTTCGTTAGGGGATACTTTCATGATTTTTCCCTCTAGTAATTAATTAAGCTATATTATTTCCCTTATAGCAATTGCTTTATTATTGAAAGAAACATACGTTTCTTATCTTCTTAAAGAGACTATCTTTTTATTCCTTTCTCAACTTCCATTGGAAAAAAAGAAAAGAAAAACTTACAAGGCAAGGTTCGTTCTTTTACGTTCTTTCCTTTAATTCTATCACATTAGACAATCCCTAGTTGAGTTTTGCATTAGAATTAGAATTAGGTTGTGATGCTGAATCTTTAGAAGTTGAAATTCTTTTAGAAGGGTTGCGACATTCTTTCTATGGTAAGTGATCTCATCCAATATCTAACAGCAGAATAGTTTTCATCTGGACTGATTTCTTAAAAGTTGAGAGACATCATGGCAATTAAGGGCTTGTAGTGTGTGGTGCTTGAATGCCTAACTAACGATACTTATCTTTTGTTTGTCCTCCATGTTGTTTTTGCGTATTGTTATGGAAAAATAAGAATAAATGTTGTTGAAAACTCATAGGTTCCAAGAAAATATTTGTTAGAGGTTGATGTTGGCTTATAATGGATTATAATAATAACATTTTCAAGTATTCTCAAAATAAGATAGGTTACCATTTTGGATTATTAATCAAGAAATTCTTTGAAATATGTTTAGGATTGCCTTTGAATATGGATGTGGATAACGAAGATGTTTTGGAAATATGTATGAATTTGATCTTGATGTAAGAAGTTATTTTCATAAAAAAACTTAAGATAAAGAGAGAGCTAGTCAAGCGACCCCTAAATGTTTTATAACAAGCTAAGAAGGCTAGTCAATTAGCCATACGTAATCAATTGATTGGCATAGTAAAGCCAATCAATGGCTAGAGTGTAAGACTAGCCCACTTAACTTATTTTGTCCAAATCTATAACAATTCTCTCTCTCCCTCTCTTTATCTTAAAAAAAAAAGAAAAAAAAGAACTAACAACAATAATAACATTCTAGTGACAATAATAGAAGTGATTGAATAGGAGTCATTAATGTAATAATAATAACAACACTAAGAATAATGGGAACCGAAATAATTATGATCTTATTAAGTTCAATAAGTGTAATGTCAAATAGCTATATTGTTTTGTCAAGATAGTATGAACACTAGTCTCCTAAAGGGATATAATAAGTTTAAAAGTAACACCCTTATTAGAAAAAGAACAAAAAAAAAATTGTAATATATATTGTAGTTGGAAATAAAAAAAAAAAAAAGAACTATATTGCTTTTCAATAGTTACAAGCTGGAGAATGAATAGTAAAAAAAGGGTAGATTTTCTTAAGTGCTAGAAGTGTGAGTAAAGTAAGCTTATATTGAACCTAGAATCTATATTGTGTTTTTGATTAATTTTGATGAGAATAAAACAAAATTGAATGATTAAACTAAGTTTTATTTGATTATATTGAGTTAATTAAATAAGATAAATTAATTTGTTTAATAATTAAATATATTAATTGACTTTACAAGATATTTAATCTTTTGAGTGTTGATCGAATTATCTTGAAGTTTGATTGCAAAATATATTTGTTCGTTATGCGTTAAAAGTGATTTTATGTGATACTTAAACTACCAGCATAATAGCTCAAGGAAGAATTAGGCTGACAATGTACAATCCTGGATAACAAAAAGAAAAGCTCGGCATGCCGGTAGTGCATTTACTTACCATCGTGATGTGTTAATCTTTTGAGTGTTGAAACAATTCATGAGATGTATAATAGGTTTATCAATATCATTAATCCCTTGAGTGTTCTTGAGAAGATATTTACTAATCTTGAGATAAATTAATCACAATCGAGGAAACCTACGATCTCAATGAAATGTCAAAAGTGTAACTTCTTGGAATTCTTAAAACTTATGAGATGATAAAGAGGCAATGAGAGGAATCTCAGAAAAAAACAATTACTTTGAAAGTAATCAAAGAGAGCTCTAGTAGTGATGAAAGTGAGGACGATAATGATAATGATGTGGTTATGATCACAAGAAATTTTAAGAAATTTATGAGGTTTAATAAGAAATTGGTGAAGAATAAGGATGAAATCACATCTTGATATAGAAAGGAAAAAAAGGAAGCAATTAAGTGCTATAATTGCAAAAAACCGGGTCACATTCAACAATATTACTCAAATTTTAAGAAAACCAAGAAAGGAGCAAAGAAAAAGGCTATGATAGCAACTTGAAGTGATGGTGATTCTAGTGACTCGGATGAGAAAATGTGCTTCATGGCCATGAATAATGAGGTATGTTTTACTTCTAGTGATTCTTCATTTGATGAGCTCAAAAATATATATGATGAGTTATTTAAAGAATTTATTAAGGTTTAAAAGAAGAATAAGATGATAAAAGAAGAATAAGATGATAAAAGAAATGATAATTGGAAGAGGAAGTGAATTTAATTTATTTAGAAATGAATATAACAAAGTAAATGATGTCAAAGAAAGTTTAGAAGAGGATAATGATTACTCAAGATTAAAAGTTGATAAATTAAATAGAAGTAATGGAGAATTGAACCTTAGGAACAAGGAGTTGGCTAAGGAAAATGATCAATTTAAAAAAAGTGTAATTCTCTTGAAACAAAAATTGAAAGTATGAAAAATGAGGATAATATGGTTAATAGGTTAGGAGAACTTCAAATTGAAAATGCTATCTTAAAATCTAGCCTAGATGATTTAAAACAAACTATAACTAAGTTCATAAATGGAGAAAAGGATTTGGATAAACTCCTTGGCCAACAAAGGCAAGGACTGGACAAGATTTGTAATTATTGCAGTAAACATGGTCATATTGGACATACATGTGCAATACGTCGTAATACTAATTTAAATAATAAAGGTAAAATGGTTTAGATTCTAAAAGGATAAGGATACATCATTGCAACTAATCACAAAGGACCTAAACTCATATGAATACCAAAGAAGTAATTACATGTTTTTGTAGAAACTTCAAATGGGAGCAATTCAAGAAACTCGAATGGAGAATACTCAAAGAAAATTTGAAATGCCTCAAATATAGTATTTAATTTAAGAAACTCATCCAAGTAGTCTTTATAGAATAACTAACATAAAATATGTACTTGAAATTCTTTATACTTATTGGGCTTTCATATGTACAGTTTTGTCATATCTTGGTCTTTATGTCAAACATGTGTTCATGCATATTTAAATGTGTTAATATTTCATGCTTAAATGGTTGAATTGATTTGATTATGAAACTATGTATAATTGATCTATCTTCAAGCACATTTGAACTTACATTAGTATTTAGGAACTCAATTAGTATTTTTGTAATTGTTAGCTTTGCAAGCCATGCTTAAACTCTTATCATGTCACAATATGCATTTACAATTAGCTCGGAAGCTTAAATTGCAAATATCATGCATTTTGTGCACATTTCAAGTTACTTATGTACATTTTGGAACATATGCTCACAATTTTGCCATGTTATGCCGAAAAACCTAGTTTACACATGTTCAACTCCATCTATAGATCGTGGTTAAGTGATTGATTTAGCTTATTTTTTTATTTTGAGCAAATTTGACTTCCTTAAACCTAATTTAGGCTTTTATTGTTGTTTGGGAAGTCATATGATCATTTTGTCCATTTGTTGCTATATGTCTTGATTATGCTACCCTTGTATCTATAAGCACTATTGAAACTTGTTTAGAACGCCAAATTATTAGGAACTTGATTTAGTGTATATGTGTGGCATTAAACTCAATTTATATTCAATAGTTGATTTCGATGATTTCAAGTGGTGATTTTTGGATTTTTGAATCCTTGTTGTGATATTTTTCTTATAATATACTTGAATATGATGTTAAAACTTACTTAAAGTATTGATTTGTCATAACTAAGCATCATTGCTTAAAATTGGTCATTCGTGCATTTGTATAGCTTAATAATGAACTTTCTAGCAACTAATGACTTAATTTTGTTAAATCTTATTAATATTATTAAGATACAAACTTTTCACACTCGATTGAACCTAAGGAACATGATCATATAGATTCATGCATTAAATGGGACATTTAACATACTTTGGTACACTTGAAGCTATTCATAAGTATCTAAGTTTATATATGCACAAATTTATCATGTATTGGTTTCTATATCCAAAATTAGGCTTCACATGTTTATTTTCATCCATAAATCATGTTTGAGTGGTTAATTTAGCTTGATCTTAATTTTGTGCAAATTTGATCTCTTTAGACCCTTATGAGGAACTAAGTGCTATTTGAGATATCTTATGTCTATTTGTACCCATATGGATGTTGCTTGGTTTGATCATGTATCTTTTATGCTTCTTGGTATCTTTTAAATATACTTAAAGCATAAACTTGTCTTAATTTTGAGGAAAAATCCATACATGCTCTCTAACTATATTTATGCTTAACATTTGACCTTAAGAAACTCAAGTAGTGATTTTACAATTTATAGAGCTTTAAAGATATAATTTGTTCATACCATGCTCAAACATGTATTTAAAATTTGTATCAAGTGTTGGTGTGTTAAAACTCAATACTTATACACTTAATTTGCTCATATATGCACACTTTCGCTTAGTCATGAACTACATAGCTTTTAAGATTTGATTCTGTTAAATCTTAGGTATCTAGTTTAAATTTAAGTTTTTTAGGCCTTAACGGATTCAAATAAACTTGTTTAAAGTGTTGGACTACTCATTAAATTAATCAAAATAAACTTAAGTTAGCAACTTGGACAATTGGAGTGGACATCATCAAGTTTTTGTAAAATTTTAGAATACTGTCATGATGGTATTCTTCATTACTAGCATGCCGGTATACCCTCATAAATAACAAGTTGGTTTTGGTTCTGTTCCAAGAATCGGCATGACAGTTATGCTGGTATACTATTTTCTATAACAAACTTATAAAGCTTATGTTCCCATAACCGGTATCCCAGCTCCCCACTTATCGTCATGCCAGTACACCAGATTCCAGGCACTATTTTTCAAAACCCACGAACTTTCTCTTTCCTTACTTCCATTCCCAAATCATCTTCTTTTCTCAATCCCTAGAATCCTTCTCTCTCTTCAATCTACCATCTTTAAACCCTTAAAATTGTAATTTTTTCTCATCAATCATCTCCCAACCTACATAATCTCTCATCAATCCCCTCACTTCTTCAAATCAAACTCTCCTCTTCTCCCTCACGTGACTTTATCTCTCTACCAAACCTCCATCTACTATCACGATATCATCTTGATGAACTACAGTCACTTTCAAATGAACTATCACTGCTCATCTTATCCCTTTCTTACTCTAGTTTAAGATAATGATCTACCCGTTACTTAGTTGTCCATTTTAGCTTTCTCTTATCTTTCTTATGTTTTGCTTATGGGCTTAGCCTTTGGCCACTTTATGTTTTTATTGTATTGTGAATTTTGGTCCTTCATGGCCTTACCATCACTGTAGGATGTTTATTGCTTTTGTAGTATATTTGCTGAACTTTTGTCCTTAATGAACTTGCTTTATTGTTCTTGGTTGTCATTGCAGGCTGTTTTATCGCTCCTTTTGAGCCTCGTGTTTCTTTTATCTTCTTCCTGTATGAGGCATACTCTTTGGTATAAATAAAAAATTTGCCGAAATTTTGACTCAAATCCTCTTCCCTCTTCACCACCAAAATCCTCATCTTTTTTTATGAGACCAAAGGGAAAGAAATATTCAAATCATTAGTCGTTCACAAGTCAAAAAGTATAAAATTACTTAGATTAGTTAAATTATATTTTGTTAAGTTGATTGGATAATGGTCATTTCTTTTTGACCTGTTGGACCTATATTATAACTTGACGTATCTTAAGTCCTGAAAAAAATCAATACTCTCATTTTGCAAGTACTCACTTAATCTTATTCAATTGTCAAATATTTTGAAATAGACTGCTAAATTGAGGAGGAATATTAGATTGAGGGAAAGTTCTTAAATATATAAGAGTTTTGTCCTCATAAAGAAGGAGGAGATTGTTGAACCAAAGATTCACCAATTAATTTTAATGAGAACAAAATAAAAGTGGATGATTAAACTAAATTTTATTTAACTATATTGAGTTAATTGAAGAAGATGAATTAATTTGCTTAATAATTAATTATATCAATTAATTCAGTAAGACATTTAATCTTTTGAGTGTTGATTGAATGATTTTAAAGTTAGATTGTAAAGTATATTTGTTTGTTGTGTGTTAAAAGTGATTTCAAGTGATACTTAGCCTACAATCATGATGGCTCAAGGAAGAATCAAATTGACGGTATAAAGCCCTAGATAACAAAAAGAAAAGCTTTCTAACCTTGAAGAGTCGGCATATTGGTACACTTACCAGTGTTCATTCCAGTAGTACATTTGCTTATCGTTATGCTAGCAAGAGTAAGGTGCCAGTATGCCGATAAACTTGTTTCAACTAGTCGTTGAAGCATTTAATGTATTATAATGGAAAGAATTGAATGGGATGATATAAATGCTCAATAACCCGATCAAGGATGAGAGAGCTAATCATTTATTGCAATATTTCAATATTCTCTTGTATTCTTATTATGTATTATTCACATTGTCTCTTGTATCCTAATTTACTAATATTTAGAGAGATTTGAAGTGTAGTACTTATGAAATATTAGTTACTAAATATTAAGAGTTAAAAGTACTACACCAATAATCCTTAAGATTAAGTTTTGTATTAAGAGTTGAGATTGTGATTTGTGTTAAGAGTTATGAGTATAAAACTTGTATAATCAAGTTTGTATTTGTGTAGCTTTTAAAGCTTGGATTGAAAAATCAATAAAGTGGTGAGAAGTTCTCAGTTAAAGGTATTGTATGTCCGTGAATAATAGGAGGCAATTCGAACTTTACATTAAATCTGAGCTTAATCTTTTTTATCCCCATCTCTTTTAATTTCTATACTTATTATTGTTTCATCATTATCTTGATCTTACTCATTGTTGCATTTAATGCTTAATTTAAAAAAGAATTGTAATTTATCCTTAAAACACAATTCATCCCCCCCTCTTGAATTTAACCTAGTGTTCTTCATGTTTAACATTAGTACATACTCATATTGAGATTCGAAAGTGAGATCTATTGAATTGTTATTGGAGAACAATCCTCAACTAAGTTGTGAATGTACGTATTAAGTTAGAAGAACTTGGGGAACTTAACAATTTTGAAATCTTAAGAAATGTACTGCTTTTACTTGATTGAGGCCATAAAGCGTAAGCAACTAGTGATTGCTTAAGTGTCTACTGATTGCTAAATTGTGTTCTCTAAAATGGGTTCTCTAAAATGGAGAAATTTGTTAATATGATATAGGTTAGGTGTTAACTAGTTTAATGAGTAATTGATTAGGATGATTATCGAAGTTATGATTTAGTATATTGGAAGAAAGTTAGAGTTGTATTGTATTGGTTGTATTGGTACCTATATAGACGATTGTAGTAGACTGGTATTATTCTTGGGACTCACGGGATGTCAGAGTGTTTTTGTCTTAGAGTAACATGACTATTATTCTTGGACTCATGGGATGTCGAAGAATACATATACTCAAACCTTTGCATGTTAGAAAGTCATGAGGTGCTTTATATCTTTGAATATTGAGGTTGTACTAATTGAGTTGCTAAAACTAAAAGATACCAACCTATTGTGTTTTGTATTAGAAGTAACAAGGAAAATTACACACCAAAGGATCAATGTTGGGTTAAGTTCAAATAGCAAATAAAACTTTTCAATCATTCAAATAGAGGATGAACATTGTTACCATGGTGCAAATACATGAGGAACGTTATTAAAGTGATACAAACAAAGAACCAATTATCTATCAAATAAAGGATGAAAGTTTTGCATTAGAGAATGAATGTTTAATGTTTTAACATGACGTATCATCAAGATTTGATGTTATCCCATTGGAATTGCAATGTTATTCTATATTTATACCATTTTATATGATATTTATCCTCTCTTTGAACCATTAAAATGCTCCATCTTCTATCCGAATCACTCAAAAGTTAATATGCGATTTTCCCTAAAATTAAGTTATGTATATAGTTTCAACATGACATTCATGTATGATTGTGGTTACTATGTATTAAGATTTAGCTTACTCTTGTGGATTTCTTGTTTTTATTTGATTATGTACTATGGATAATGTTGACTACTACTATTACCTTAGCTATAATGTATTTATATGATGTAGGGACGACATTAGACACTTGGACTATTATGAGGATCGTAAATTATGACATGCAATGTATATGTTTTTAGACTATGTTGTTCTTATGTTTTTTTTTTAAAAAAAATAAACAAAGGGGCTATGTAAGTCTTAGTAAGTTAGGTGTGGTTGTAGTTTATGTGTTAGACTATGTAGAATGTTATGTATAAGATTAGTTAGTTTAGTGTATTTATGTTTTATGACTTAGACTTTATAGAATGCTTTATAGAAGGCTGTTTTAGACTATTGTGTTGACAATGGTGTGAACCATTATTTGTAGATTGCTTTGGTGGCTATAATATATACTAATTTAATGTCTTGGAAAGTAACTTTTGGTTATTTAATATTTTTGTGAATAATGACAAATTTTTTTGGGTCGAATATATATATTGAGGCATATATACACATATGATGAAATTGTCATGCCTTAGTTTTAGAGCATGATAGTCTCAACGATGTTGTGCTTACTTGATATTGTAAAATTTGAAATGAAGTCAAAATGAAGGGTTTTAAGTAATTTAGAGCATGAAATGATTAATGCTCACCAATTGGAAGAGTGTCCCAGTAGAGATGAGGCATGCCACCACTTAGGTGGCTAGTTAAATGGGGTGATCTCCTGTAGCGCTCAATTAGGTCCTACGAGACAATCCCATTTATTTCCTTTATTACCTGTAGTGAATTATTTTAGTATTTTACCTCTCATTATATGAAGCATATAAATAGACTTGCAACAAGTTTCATACAAATATATGAGAGCTCATTTTTTAACCAATAGCATTGGTATTTTTTGACACAAAAAATTTGTTGCATCCCTTCCAATGTTAGTGAACTTGAAATAATTCAAACCATTTTTATATGAGGAAATAGTCTATAAGGGAATAGAATGAAATGAGATAAAATTGAATTAAAACCGAAATTGTATATCCATTTATATACTTAGAAATATGGAATGGAATGGAATGAAATGTGTATATAGCAATATAAGTTAAAAATATCCATAATAAGTGGATGTCATAATTACGTTAAACAATTAATAAATAAATTTAATTAATAATAATTAATAAAAGGAGAATATAATTGCGATTTTGCATTCTAAAAATGGAACCGAAATTTTTCTTAAAGTAAGAATAATTAATTTCACGAAATTATGATTTTTTCTTTAAATGTATTTCCATGTGAATGAAACATGATATCCCAATTTTTTATAATCTATTTTTCCATATCAGACCTGATATTGGATTTTCCGGTTTATGTCCTTTTTTAATCTTCTGCCCATATTCACTTCTTTGCCGTTGGTTTACTTGTGCTGTAGCACTTTTCGTGCGGCTTTTTACACATATGCCCATCTCCATTAGGCTTTTTCCTTCTCCATAACAGTCTAAGTTGCTTGTACAACCCACGATCGTGACTAAACGAATTCGGATTACTAGTAACGTGCTCCATATGCACGATGTATGGTGTTGATATATATTTATAAAAAAATTTCCGGGAATTTAGGAAAAAACTGTAGATGAAATGACCCTCCATTATTGAACGACAGGGTGGATGTTTCTCGATTAATACATGCAACATATACGTTAATAAATGGCTTCATTGATAAAATATAAAGCAATATGCTTTAAGACCGAAAAAAAAAAGGGATAAAATATAAAGCAAGTTTTTTCCTAATCAAATGGTTTTTCTTTAATCACTATCCTGATCAATGACGTAAAACATCGAGAATTATGATCTAGATTATGGTAGCACATGATTTGAAAAATTTCAAGCAAAATAACCGCATTGTAAAACTTTACATGGAATGTGCAAAAAATAAATAAATAAAACTATTGTAATTTATAAGTATAGAGATAATGTTATTGACTATTAATATTTTATAAAAGTATCTACGATTTATCTAGATTTGTGCTTAAAAAATATGTAACAAAACAAAATGTTTCAAAATTCAGGGTGAAATTATTTATATTATCACTCCGTTGAATTGCTCATTAATATATTAGACAATGATTATTTCAATAAAAGCATAAAGATCGCATCATCATAAAATATCTCTTTTATGTATATCTTTTGCTTATGTAATTATAGATTATATATACATTAGACATTCTTTTTGTTTGTTTTAGGAAAAGGTATAAAAAAGTCTCTAATGTTTTATATTTTTATGAATTGGTTTTTAATATTTTATTTAGTTTATTTTAATTCTTAACTTTTTCAAGTCATATTAAATAAATCATTCCGTTAAACACTGTTAAATTTTTCGTTATTGTAGATATGTGTCAGCATATAATTGATCCATGTAAGTATAAAAAAGTTCCTAACGTTTATCTGTGTGTACGAATTAAACCTTAACTTTTTGTTTAGTTCATTTTAGTTTTCAACGTATCCATACGTAATAGAAAAACTAACGGAGAGATTTTTTTGTAAATTTATTAAAAAGATGATGACGAAAATGAATTAAATGAAAGGTTAATAACCGATTCATATATATAGATAAATGTTAAAAACTTTTTTATACTTATCCTTTTATTTTAAAATTTAATTAACTCCTTTATACTTTATTTTAAATGAGTCCTTTTAATTATCCATATCTATATCAAATTTCGATCAAGTAACCCATTTCTAAGGTAAGTTATTTTGTATTGTTATTACCTAATAAGTCCTTTATAGCCGTAATTATCATCATAGATACTATGAAAGAAACTTATTTATTGCAAAAAAAAAAAAAATACAAATACAAGGACTTAAATGGTCTACTTAAAATATATATATATATATATATATGACTAAATTTAGTTTTCAATAAATGCAAAGGATTTGGATTACTCATTAAAACATAAACAACCTACTTGAATTTTGGTACATATGTGTGAAAATAGAATCTTCCAATGTTCTCATCCCTAATAAGACAATTATAATGGAGAGGATATATGTTGTGTGTTTCTTTTGTGGTTTAATACGAGTGTTATTCCATCTGTAAATCTTCGGGTTTTGCGGTCATATTGCCTATGCTTGTCACTACTATCTACTTAATGAACAATTTGCGTTTCTAAGTGCAAATAGAAGATATTAATATCTGTTTAAACGATACAAACTAAGAATAATGATCACTTATAATATATAAGCTTATCTTATAAGATTTGCAACCATCAAGAGAAATGTTTCAACTATACTAACAAATGACATATGGGTAATAATGCTACAAGATTAACCTATCACAACATGACATATAGAGACCAATAAATAAACATGTAAATAACATAGCCGGGATTTATAAAAAGGAGATTTTCTTTTTAAACCAAGAATTAATTTAGAAAGTGAAATTCTAGATGACTCGGCAGGTATGGTGTTGCCTAACCTTATCGTGAAAATGAAAAAAAGATACTTGAAAATGAAAAACTTAAAATATACATATATATATTTGTTACAATTTTACATAAATGTTTGGTATGTTTATCGATAATAATAAAAAAAAAATCATCAATTATGGACAATCTAGACCTTTCTCCAAATTCGCAAAGTGCCGTCACACACATTTGTATACATATATATATATATATATGTGTATGTATGTACGTATGTATGTATTATTATATATTGTGGGAGAGATAAAACTGTCCCTCGTTGACCAGAAGTTAGGACCTTAGTATTTGCACTCAACAATGGAGGATCCAATTCCATGCAAAGACAACAACAATGAAGGCACTCCAATTCCTACTTATTGTGTTAGTGGTGCAAATGGTTATATCGGGTCTTGGCTGGTGAAGTGTCTTCTGGAACAGGGTTTTAAGGTTCATGCCACTGTCCGAGATCCTGGTCAGTAAAAATCATTTCATTTTCTTGCACTTTTTTCCTTTTCCCCCCCCTACTTTAAGACACAGATGTGGATGTAGGTGTCTTGGTATTTTTCCAATGAAACTTTTTTCGAGGGAAACTCTCTTTTATAAGATAAATAACAATAATAATTCTATATAAGTTAATTTGGCCAAAGAAACATTGATCCCACCTATTAAAACAAAGAAACTAACCATCGAATCGTGTCCAAACTCTTATATCCCTGTTTGACATCAATACTATTCTTCGAAAACACACGTGATTGCTTACTAGAGCAAAATTTTCGATTTTTTTTTTCTCAAATTCATATATTTCTGATGATGAATCTGAGAGTGTTTATTTTATGGGATGTATATATATTTTTAACTTCTTTTAATAAATTTGTTGGAATTTCACTTTTACAACGTTAAACTCTTCTTCCAGAAACCACAAGTTGTATTAGAGGTAATTTTTAGAAGTTGATGATCGCAGGAGTGATGGTTAGAAGACACCACCGATGGCAGTCTTTTCTTTCTTTTCTTTTTTCCTTTTTCATTCTTCTTCTTGTATCGATCGCAGTTTTGTTGAAGTAGAGCAAAACAAAAATGATTTTTCTATTAATAAATACCGGGATTAATTTTCATCATAACTTATCGGTGTTTTCTTTTTTTATTTTTTATAAGTTAATTACCCTGTGTTCTATTATTATCTATAGTTAACAACATTAATTACCATAATTTCTAGAAATTATTACGATAATATTAGACCAACATAAGGATTAAGTTATGATTATGAATATCTCAAAAGATCAAGATGTATCCAAGCTTTTTCATGTTGCATGCAGTTAACCCATATAATTCAGATATACGAATAACCATATAAAATTTTAGTTGCGACAAATTTAATAATATCCTTAATTAAGCTTAAAGCTCAATTAGAGCATACATACCTATTGAAAACCAAACCATAGATATTAGTTATTAAAACGCTATAATTTAATTATATGAATATTACTTTTTTAATAGAATATATCAAGTTATGATCTTTATAATCTAATAGTATGAGTACTGATATTTTAGGATAGATTATGATTAATTTATTTTTTTCTCAAAATTATAATATAATGTAATTAAAAAGAGAGAGAAAATAAAATAATAAGATATATTAGTTTGATTCTCGTATCTTTAAAAGTAATAATGTATTACCTCGGCTTTATTTGGCACAGAAATACAAAGGTAATTGAAATGCACGGAAAGTTCAAATTTATTATAATTGCACGATGCCCGACTCGTTTGTTTACTTTTCCTATTTTCTAGTATTTCGACATTATATATATCTAATGGGAGCTATCACAACCCATTTGCCTTTGAAAGTAACTAACACATTCTCCATCACCGTAAAATATTATAATAATATTTCGGTCCATTTCGGTCCACTGAGGACACTGGGACCACACTTGAGCTAGCATATAAAAGTACAGATGTAAGGGTAGATAGAACCCAACATAGACCAAAACCCGAAAGGATAGGTATATTATAAATTTTTTATATTTATATTAAAATCTAATCAAGTCCGCTGTATTTATTCGAAGCTTTTTAAGCCATATATATATATTTATACTAAAAATCGATCCAATTTCATATGTTTCAAGTGAAAGCAAAGTCTTTAAATTTATCTATGTTTGTGTTATTGCACTAAATATTGTGTTGAATTCACTTCATAACATTGTCAGTAAGGAAAAAAAAAAAAAAACAAGGAAAGTTAACTTTATACCGGTAGAATAAAATAGTTATGTCTCTTTGTAGAACTATTATTTTAACAAATAATTATTTCATAAACATCATATTATAGCCAAATAAGTGTTCGTAATTCCTTATCAAGACCGAAAAGAACAGCTATTGATTAGTTTTTTCATATATTCAATACTTTATCCATTAGGTGTACACCTTCAAGCTATAGAATAGGACAAAGGTATATTGGTATTTTTAAATATATAAAAATTTTCATTACTTGTGTCATTTTATATGCAAGTAAAACAAATTAATACTATTACTTCTTTATTTTATTCCTTATGAATTGTAATATTCCTACCTTTATTTGATTTCACCAATCAAACATTTCATATTATATCTATCAATTTATCTCCTATGGTTTATGGCTACAAGCTTGAATGACTTACTTGAAACAATAGTACAAAGAGAGGTTAGGATAGTTTAGATTATCGATTTCTTTTATCTACATCTTATGTGTATTCGAAATTTACATTTCAAAAAGCTACATGATGGCTATTTGATATGTTTCAATTCTAAATGTGATGTTTGGATATGTTATCTTTTCTATATCATATCATATCATAATTATGTGCAAATGGTGATTGGAGTTAGGAGTTAGGAAACAAGAGTCTAAGTATTTTTAAGAGAAAAAGGTTCTAGAATAATATATTTTATCTATTAAAATGAAAATTTTACTTTGCTTTTAAGAAAAGTAAATAAAGGATAAACAAGTTTAATTTCATAGAGATTTGTTAATTATTTAATTTTAAGAGAGATATATGTGTATTTATAGTCTTATAATTTCATATATTTGATATTTCATTCTAGCAAATATGAAATTTGAAAATAGTGTCAAAACAATGTAAAAGAAATTCTAAAATGGATGAACAGAAAATGCCCTTAAATGGCTTGCTTAATACATAAATGACCTGATTAAATTTAGTATTAATATAAATGATTTAAATTCATCTATGATATAAAAAATTTAATTGAAGATCGATATAAATATAGAAGACTTCTAGTGTGTTTATTTTAAGAGTAAAACGGAACAATTTTTCTTTCTGTTTTTTCTTCCTCCTCCTTTTTTTTTTCCCTTCCATTTGGGTCAATAAAACTAGGATCACATATGGTTTTCACCGATTTTGGTTTAGAATAATCCTTCATCAAATCAAAGCCAACATTCCCAATTTAATTCAAAGGAGAAGACTAATAAACCCATAAGTATGAACTAAAACTATGTTATAATTTAAGGAAAGGAAATTTGAATCTCGATCTATCTTAATAGGAAATTAGTGGTGATACGACTAAATTGTAATGGTATTAAAGTAGATTATATTTAAGAAAAAAAAAAAACAACTTTCATCATTAATTGAAAAGCTTTTCATTATAATATTATCTAAAAGAAATCTTATATCTGATGTCACTCAAATCTTTGATAGACAATCACGAGAACCGAATGCGCTTTGCCCTTTTGTTTGATCTAATCCGAGTCCCCAATATGAATTGTTCCTGCTTTTTAAATTTTAATAAAATTTTGGCCAGAGCTATCCATAAAACAGTCACATAATAAATTATGGGCTAGATTGGGCCATTTTTTCATACTTGGGTCGCCCAACATAAAAGGGTTTTTCCAGAGCCCAGGTTGGAACTGAAAATCGGTATTCTAAGGGCTTTTCGGATCAAACTAAATGATATTAATATGTTGTTTTATGTAACTTTCACAATCTTTACTTATGATTTAGGGGCCTTGATTGCTATGATCCTAAACTCAACTAATTCCTAAGTGAAAAGAAAATCAAAAATTAAAATTCTAGAAATTGACTTGTTGTCTGGTTTGATCTAATTTGTCGAGAATGAATTAATCGGATTAAGAACATGGTTGTTCAGAATCTATACATATGACGGCATTTAATTTTGGGGAAAAGAGCACTCAAGGCAGGTTTTTAGTTTTCTGGATTTATTCATTTTTTATATTTTTATAAATTATTATTGTTTTATTAATTTACTTAATGCATATGTATTTAAATGTATTATTTATTTAAATTAATTGTTTGGACAAATCCATGCGTCAAAAGTGGATGGAAAAGATAATAGTGTTGAAAAAAAGTCTTTGTTTGTATATGATTAAAAATGATGATAACTCAAATAGAAAATAAAAAAAAAGAAAGGGATTTAGTACTCCAATAAAAAAAATGGTTAAATGTTAAGGATTAAAAGTGTATTTTTTGTTTTAACTTTTCAATGGTTAAATGATAATTAGAATTACGAATGAGTGAAGTAAAGTTTGATTTCGACCTGAAATTTCAATGCTCAAACTTAACCGAGCTTAGAATTTTAATTTTAAACTCGATTTAAAAAATATCATTCGATAAGCTTGAACTTGATCAAACTAAGCTTATTTAGACTAGATTGGACTTAAACTTCACTATTCTCGCAAGTTAGGTTGAATTAAATATTGTGTTAAACTTAACTTAATGAACTATTTAAAAAACTCGATGTTAAGTTCAACTCAAATGTTATCTGAGTCTAGTTGAGTTAACATCAAGGCGATTTCGAGTAATTTATAAGTAGATTTGGCTTATTTATATATCCTATGAATGGTCTAATAATTTGCTTTCTAATGTCAATTACTCAGTTAAATGTATGCACTTGCAATCAAAATGGAACGGTGGTGATCGGTTGAGACTGTTCCAAGCGGATCTTCTCAGAGAAGGTAGCTTCGATGAAGCTGTTAAAGGCTGCGATGGCGTCTTTCATGTTGCCGCCTCCATGCAATTTGGGATTTCCAATTGCAACAACGTTGGTATCGTATATCTTATTACCCGGCACATAACCTGAATTTTTATTCTTTTTCACTTTTCATATATACCATTTATTCTTCCATACTATTTAACGTGAGCCTTCACGCTTTTTTTAACTTTATATACCTGTGTTATTATGTTTTTCCAATAGTCGTGAAGAGTCGAAGCAATAAAATCGGAAAAAAAAAAAAGAAAGAAAGAAAGAAATGATAACTGAAGTATGTAGAACACAAAAACTCTAGTATACTAATCAATAGACAAGACTATCAATCTATCCTTCACCAAATTAATTTTTTCTTGTACTTTTTTTTTTTTTTCACTTGTATTTCAAGAGGCATATGTTCAATCAAACATCATCGATCCTGCAATTGAAGGAACCATAAACATTCTAAAGTCTTGCTTGAAAACCAAGTCAGTGAAAAGGGTTGTTTACACATCTTCCATCAGCACCATTACTGCTAAAGACAAGCTAGGAAAATGGAGAGCTTTAGTGGATGAGAATTGCCAAACATCCATTGAGGATGTGTGGAAGACAAAAGCAACTGGATGGGTACATCCCGCTTCTCTCTTGCAAGCATTCACGATTCTTGAAAACATACGGCGGTTTGCTAACTTATGTTGTTATTTTTAATCAATTATATAACTCGAGTTTTAACTATATGTTTGTGGTGCTAGGTTTATGCCCTATCAAAACTTCAAACAGAAGAAGCAGCCATTCGTTTTTCAAAGGCCAATGGTATCGACCTTGTTTCGGTTATTACAACCACAGTTGGCGGTCCCTTCCTCGCCTCTAGTGTCCCATCCAGCATTCAGGTTCTCTTGTCACCGATAACCGGTGAGTAAGGGATTTTATACACACGAGCTCGTGTTGCTTAAATGGAAGAATACATAGGTCCGTGCATTGAAGATAGGAAAATTGATATAAATATATCCTCAAACTTACAAGTAATCCCCCTAAACCTTAATATCATTGTAGAAACAGCCTTCAGATTTATCAAAATGTATTTAATACTCCCTACACTTTGATCTCAAAGTAGATGCAATCCCCAACTTGTACTTTAATATCCCCTAAACTTGGCTTAGATACATTCTTAGAGTGGATACAACCTTCAAATTTATCAAAATGTATTTAATCATTTCCTACACTTTGATCTCGAGGTAAATACATCCTCTAACTTATTATAATATACTTTAATATCCTCTCAATTTTAGTCGGAGTGCATTCTTTTTCGAAAAAGAAAAAAAAAGTAAACTGCCTTTTAAGATCGCTAATTTATAAGAGCTTAGGGAGTATTAAAGTGTATTCTATAAATTCAAAAATGTATCCGCATAGGGATAAAATTTTATTTTCAATTACCTCTTAAAGAAATGTGTATTAGGGATCATGACATCAATGAATAAATAAGATGTTTCTGACACCATTTTTTTTTAAACTAAATGCTCAAATCAAGTTGGAATATCATTATTGATATGTTAGTTTTATAGGTGATGCTGAGATGTTCAACATCCTCTCTGCTGTGAACTCTAGGATGGGGTCAATTGCCCTAGTTCACACTGAAGATATATGCAATGCCCACATTTTCCTAATGAAGCAACCTCAAGCACAAGGAAGATTCCTATGCTGCATAGAGAGTTGCACTTTGCCTAAATTGATCCGACATATAGCTAAACTCTACCCTACCTTAAATGTGCAAAGGTACTATATTAATTACCTTCATTAAATCAAGTTGTGCTAAATGCCTTTGTTGGAAGGATCATTTTGTTTATTGCATTAAATGCTTGCAGATTATTCGTGTGACATGGTTTCTATTATGGAATTTAGGACAATTATGTTAAATTCATCCAACATATTGAACAAGGGAAATGGAAAAGAAGAAAAATTGTCGGGAAAAACCATTAATGTATGGAATTTTGTGGATTTTCTTTTTTCAGGTTAATGGGTGAACATGATTCTATTCCATCTGAAATTTCTTCAAAGAAGTTAGAGGATTTGGGTTTCAAGTACCAGCATGGAATAGAAGATATAATTCATGATGCAATTGTTTCATGTTTAAGTTGTGGATTTCTCCCTCCTATGGAAAACCATTAGTTAACTATGAAATACAATTTGTAGATCTCTCAACAAAACATTTTATTAAATAAACTATTATTTAGTTTCCCTTCGAGCAATTTGATTTGTAAAAAATCTTTTGCCTATAACCCAACCGCTCATGGGAAGATTTCTTAGAGTTGTCTTAAGAACTTTTTTCAGACAAAGTCCACAATATGGTGGAGGCTTTCGAGTGCCTCCGGTTCACATTAAAATGAAATTAGCTAAAACTAGTTGTTATAATTTATGAGATTAACACTTTAGTAAAGCCCCTTGAGCATAATAATAACAAGAATTAAACAAGGAGCTTTAAATACTCCACAAGGACTTATATAAGAGCAATCAAATTGTCCATATTACCGCTCTTGTCCATCATTATTAGCAAAATTTTTAGTAACGAAAAATATGATGGATTACGTGAGATTTAATTACTGTATTAAATTTGTTTTATATCAGGTTATTTAGGGATAAAAAGAAAACAATCGATGAAGTACCATGTGAAGTCCTACTTGTGAAGCCTTTGTGATGTAAGCCACCAAGCTGATCTTGATAAGCCACATGGATAACGCATTTGATCTTTTCTTTATCGATCACTTTTACTTAAAGTTACAGTCTTAATTATGTTTTTGATTATTTTTGCTACCACATATTAATGAATTTAAGTGCACATTGAAAGTTGATAAGTCCAACTACCCCAAGAGTTATCCAGCTTTTTTTTCCTCCATCAAAAAGCCTGGTATTAGCATTAACTAATATTGCCAGGCTTACACTAGTCCATGAGAGATTTATGCTCTCTAATATCTACAGCACATAAGTCTTTCAAATTAGTCAAAAATAGAAGTATTAGAAGAGAAATAGGTTTGAAACAATATTACGGGACATTTAGAAAAATGCCATTCTTTAGCTACTTCTTTCTTCGGATATTGTTTGACTTTGGAATCACTATTCAGTAGAGTGAGTATAAACCTACCAAGGGACAAATCAATCATGAACCATCAGTTCATGAGCTGGTTTCACAATGAGCTATGACCAGCCTATATACTAGCAATTCCAGACTTGTTCAGTTGGCCCGACGTTTCATGGACCCTTAATCCATTTCCAACCCTACCCTCCCTTTTTCTTTATTCCTTCATTTTCTTTTTTCCCTTCTTCTTTTTTTAATCCTTTTTACCTTTTCTTTGTCGACCTTTAACCATTTTTTTTTCCAATCTTCTTTTCGTTTTTCGTTTTTCATTTTTTTTTAATTTTTTTTCCTTCTTCAACCTTTTTTTTCTTTTTCCTTTTCTCTAGCACCAAAGCATACATTTCAAACAATCAAAATTTAAAATATGGAAAAGTCTCTTATAATACAGAAAATTAATTTGATTTAAGTATAGTGAAATGATTGGAAGGAAAAATATTTTTTAGTGCATTTTTTAGTCACCTGAAAAGTGTCTACGTATCCATTAATCGGAATTAGACCATCGTAGTTCAGTTTGAATTTTTAGAAAACCTTTAATTTGTTGATTAATTTTACGTTTTGTGAGAAAAATTCAAACCTTTAATTAGTTTGAAATTAACGTTTTTATGAATAATATTTTCAGTCAGTCATAATTTGGTAAACCCCAAGGTTAGATCACTACTTTTGGGAAGATTATGTCATTTAGTTTTTTTTTAATAATTGGGAAAAATGATTTTTCTACGTGATAAAACATTTTCGGAAAAGATGAAAAGAATATTTACTATGTCTCTTCTTGAGTTAGTTGTTCATGTTCATAACCAATAGTAGAACTTATGATTAAGCTTGGGCTTTCATCAGATCAGTTCCAGTCATTGAAGTAATCATCTTTCTCGCTTGATATCTCGTATGATTCTTGCCGTCTACAGACTGCCTTGTACTAATCTTCTATGTAAGCACTTACCTCAACATTAACAACAGATAGAGATCGTTCGTTGACGATAAGGCTTGCTGTACTAAGCGCTTACTTAATGGTGACTATTTCCTCATCATTGACTGTTGAAGCTGGAGCAGCAAATACTTCATGAGCGATGCGAAATAAGAATAGGTAGTCCCTTATGTGTCTCTACCACTACTTTAAAATATCGAAGTATTTGATTGTGATATTCTTAGAAAACTCAAAATTCGTATTGGTGTAGTGTTGCATCTCAGACATTGGACCATCAGACCATTACCACTTCAATTTTTACACTAATAGTTGCTCACCTATAAATGAATAATGTTGCTCGTTAGTAAGTAGTGAAGGAGAGATTGATGACTGGCTATCGTACCGACTTTGATAGTGATTGAGCATCTCCTCTATATTGGCCATCGCTACTGATACTTCCTATTGTGCTTTTAAGCTATACATATCTTGGGGATTCGTTAGATCTTCAATGTAACCGTAATAAGTTTTCAAATACATTAGTAATAAGTCTGCTGTACAATAACGATTTAGAATAGTTGTTATAAGATAAATACAAGGAATGTATTTATAATAAGGTAACCACTTTAATGCCATATCGTATACACATGCATATAGGTTTAGGTCCTCACGAGTGTAAAGTAGTACGCCAAGTATGTTGGTGGCAGACATAACAAACAAGTATACATTAGGCTTGGAAACTTGCAAGAAAGTTTTAGTAGCATCATAAAAGACTTTCAAAATTTTCAGCAACTGGATACATATATTCTAATTACTAGGGAGAATGTCAACTTCCCATATATTGTACATTGCGAAGTCACACAATAGCTCGCTATAAGGAACTGTGCTATGTAACAACTCGTAAGTTTAGTTTCAGCAGTGTTGCACATCTATCTTAAATTTCCAAAGCTTCTTCACGAGCTCCATGTAGAAGTCTCTCTACTCTTTGTTAAGGGACGGATTCTTTGTTATTTTCTTGATGATAGTCTTAATTTGAGCTATACTATCCCATTGCAAACTGTGACAAAAAACAAACAAGACTGATCACTAGATGGATCCAAACTTGCAGAAAGCTCGAAAAAGAATTAATGGGGAAAGTGCAAAAAGGGCAAAAATGAAGAATGAAATAATAAACAAAACCTACGAACAGTTCTAGAGGATATAACGCACTAATAAAACTTCTAAAGACTTATGACACAATTTGATATGATACACAAATTGGTCTGGTGAGGTTACTCGCCATCTAACCTTGCTTAGGGGAAAAAATAAGAGTGATGCCGAAAATAAATAAATAGCATTTATATAAGAAAGAAAAAGTACTCATAGGTGTATCAAGAATGATGATCTGTTCTCCGTTATAAGTATAAGGGTATTTATACTTACAAGTTAAGGTAACTTGCCTAAAAAGGAAAAGACAAAAAGGGCATTTCCTAAGGAAGAAATATACAAAATATAAATGGGTAAAAATTAATATACAAGAAAAATAATCATTAGTGCAACAAATTCTACATATGATATTGTACACGTGATGATAATACATTAGAAAGATCGTTAAAAGATGCAGACAAAAAAAGTATGGACAGATGGGCTTGTCCAAATTGGGATGACTTAGTTAGTCGAGACTCTCTTTTTCAACTTCTCAGCAAAGAATATGTCGAGTAATTGGTTGGCTCAGTGCTAAACAGTAATCATCAACTAGGCATACTATAAAAAAATGAGCAATTATATGGTTTGACATGAAAGGTGACTCGGCAAGGAGGTACTCAACCTCGGCAGGGGTTAGTTGGAATAGAAGGATTCATCGTATTAGCCCCTCTAGTTCTCGGGCTTGGTTGCTGATTAGAGGTTTGGTAGCCTAATTCCCATCATTCCTTTTGGGTTATTTTGGATTTAGGATCAAATCCGAATGGTGGTCACTCAGTTCTTTGTTAGGGTGACATGGACTGAGGCTGGCAATGTTGAAGGCTTTAAAAACCCCATTGTCTCTAGGGTTATTCTAACCTATAATCTTTGTTATTGATTTTCTGGAGGATTGTGAAAGGTCCTTCCACTCTTATAGATAATTTGTTCCTCTTCTTATTTAGGAATCACTCCTTGTTGAGGTTCAACTACACCAAGTCTTTCGGCTGAAATCGTTTAGCTATTCTACATTTGGTCTTTTCTTGCATTCTTTTGACAACTTGGTTGATGTGCCGAGTTGTCTTGTTATAAATGTACTGAAGGGATTGTACTCTGGCTGTCACATGAGGGTCCTCTTGTACGGGTATTAATACAAGGGCATGGTCGAAGGGTAACTCAGGATTGAACTCATAAACTATCTTGAAGGGAGTCTGCTTAATGGTGTCATGTATTGTTTAGTTATAAGCAAACTCGACCACTAGCAAGTAGACTTCCCTATCACCCAAGTTCTTGCCTACTGCAGCTCGAAGAAGTGACCCCAAAGTACGATTAACCACTTCTATTTAGCCGTTAGTTTGGGGGTGACATGAGGTACCGAAGAGTAATTTAGTTTCCAGCCAATGCCATAGGGTTCTCCAAAAATGGCTTAAGAACTTTGGGTCTTTATCGAAGACTACACTTCTTGGCATGCCGTGGATCCACACAATCTCTTACAAGAAAAGAGAAGCAATAGCCGAAGTGTTGTTAGTCTTAGTACAAGGTACAAAGTGTACCATCTTACTGAACCAATCCACAATGACCATTACAGAATTTTTGCCTCGGGTAGTTCACGACAGCTTAAGAACAAAATCTATGCTCAATTCAATCTATGGCCTCATCGGAACAAGTAGGGGCATTGCTTTCCCTTACTCGACTTGGTACTTAGCCTTCTTGCACACGACACAACTTTCGATAACATAGTACACATCTTTCCTAATTTTCAGCCAAAAGAATCGGCCATTTATTAGTTTATAGGTCCTCCTTTCCCTAAAATGTCTGGAGAGACCTCCATCGTAGGCTTCCCTAACTAGTATCTCCCTCAATAAACAAGTCAGCATGCATAATTTTCTGCCTTAGAACAAGTAGCCATTCTCTACAGGATATTTGTCCACTGTCCTCTAGTCAACACATTGCAAAATTATAGGTCCAAAATGCGAATCCCTGGAGTACTGTTCTTTGATACTTACAAACCCAAACAGTCTGGTCTGTAGTTCTGATAAAAGTGCATGTTTCCTTAAAAGAGCATCTGCAATTACGTTACTCTTTCTCTGCTTATACTTTATTACAAAATTGATTCCTTCGAGGAATTCAACTCATTTTGCCTACCACTTTGATAACTTGGTCTGACCTTAGAGGTACCTCAGTGATTCATGGTCAATATATATAACAAATTCTCTTGGTAATAAAGAATGTTGCTATACTTGCATTACTTAGATCAATGCCAAAAGTTCTTTGTTATACACGGAATAGTTCAGCTGCAGTTGTTGGAGCTTCTCATTATAGAAGGCAATTGGTCAGCTCTCTTATATCAGGACAGCGCCTATTCTAATGCCCGTTGTATCACATTCCAACTCAAAAATTTTGTCAAAGTCAGGTAGTACTAAACACCGAGGCGAAGGTTAACCTTTCTTTTATCTCAGCAAAACTCTTCTCCTGCCTTTCTCCCCATCGGAAGTCAGAGTTTTTCTTTGTTAGCTACGTAAGTGGCGCGGAGATAGTGCTGAAATTCCTGATAAACCACCTATAGAATGAAGCCAGTCCGTGGAAGCTTCTCACGTTGGCACAAGTAGTAGGAGTCGACCACTTGACAATTACTCGGATCTTCTCATCATCAACTCGTAAACTTCCTTCATTGACTACATAGCCCAAGAATACCACTTCCTCCTGGCAAAAGCAACATTTTTTTAAATTGTCGAATAGTTTCTTAGCACGAAAGACATCCAGGATTACTTTAATGTGTTCACAGTGACTTGGCATGTCGATACTATAGATTAGGATGTCATTAAAGTATACTACAATAAATTTCCTTATAAGATGTCAAAGCACATGGTTCATTAGTCTCATAAAAGTGCTCGAGGCATTCAATAAGTTGAAGGGCATGACCATCCATTCGTAAAGTCCATGTCGAGTCTTGAACACAGTCTTCTATTCGTTACTTGGTCTTATGTGGATTTGATGGTAGTCAAATTTAAGATCAATCTTGCTAAAAATCTTGGCTCTACTCAGTTCATCCAACATATCTTCTAGCCTCGAGATCGAATACTTGTATTTGATCATGATTTTGTTTACGACTCGACTTTCTACACACATCAGCCAGGTTCCATCCTTCTTTGTCATTAGAAGCGTAGGCACAACACAAGGGTTAAGACTCTCTCTCACATAGCCTCTCTCCAGTAACTCATTGACTTAACATTAGAGTTTAGAAGTCTGCTCAAGATTCATCCGATAAACTAGCTTATTTGACAGTACAGCGCCAAGTACTAAGTCAATGCAGTGCTTTTTGCCTCAAATTGAGGGCAACTCTTCAAGTAACTGGTCTGGGAATAAGTCAACATATTCATCTAGCAATTCCTTGATCTCCTTGAGTAACTCACCCCACTCCTTCATTTCTAGTAGTCGCCTGACCAACAAGAGGGTTAGTGTAATCTTCTAATTGTCCTTCTTGGACATATACGTGTTCCTGTAACCGTCATGTATAACTCTCCTATTAAACGACCACGGTCTACCTAGCAACACATAAGCAGTACATCGCAAAGAATCTTATCAGAGTAATTCCCTATAGTAATCGGTAGTAGTATTTACCGAGTGACATGTAATGTTCCTTTCTCACTTAGCCAGTGCAACTTGTACGGCTTTGGATGCACAATAGTTGGCAACTTTAGTTTTGAAACAAGATCGGCTAATGCCACATTGGTATAACTTCCACTATCCACGATGAAGGCATACATCTGATCATTCACCTTACAAGTAGTATGAAACAAATTCTCTCTCTACTCCTCCTCTCGCGAGGGTTTCACATTCATAGTACATCGGAAAACCATGAGTAATTGTTCTAAATCCTCATGAAACACGTTCTTTTCGATCAGCTCTTTCTCGATAGGAACCTCCCCCTCCTCAAGTTCCTCATCCGTACTCTCTCCTTTGAGTTTCGAGATGTCTCCTTTAATGATCATCATCCGTCGGTTTGAGCATCAAGCAACCATGTGTCCAAACCCTTGGCACTTGAAACACTTGATCTAGCTAGTCTTCCTACTAGACCCTTGCTCAGTTTCACATACGTAAAATAGAGTATAACAAAACTTTAAGGAGAACTAACTACAATTCACACAAAACCTCCACTTTGATACAAAGATGTTGTGCACCGTGACCAAGAATAGATAAGGTCGGTTGTTGGATAAGTCCAAGCTTATAGAAAGATCGAAAAAGGATTAATGGGAAAAGAGAAAAAATAAAGAATGAAATAGTAAACAAAACCCACGAACAACTGTAGAAGATATGATGCACCAATAAAACTTTCGAGGACTTACGACACAATTCGATATGACGTACGAATTGGTTCGATAAGATTACTCGCTACCTAACCTTGCTCAAGGGAAAGGATAAGAGTGATGTCGAGAGTAAACAAACAGTGTTTACACAAGGAAGAAAAAGTACTTAAAGGTGTATTAAAAATGATAATCTACTCTTCGTTATAAGTACAAAGGTATTTATACTCATAAGTTAGGGAAACTTATCTAAAAGGGAAAAAACAAATAGGGCATTTCCTAAGAAAGTAATGTACAAGATACAAAGGAGTAAAAATAAATATAAAAAAAAATCATTAGTGCAATGGATTCTGTACATGATACTGTACACAAAGCAATGCTGTATTGGTGAAGTCATTAGAAGATGCAGACAAAAAAAATATGAACATATGGTCTTGTCTGAGCTAGGATGACTTAGTCAATCCTGACTCTCTCTTTCGACTTCTTAGTAAGGAATATGCCAAGTAATTGGTCGGTTCAGCACTAAAGAGTAATTGGTTGGCTCGGTACTAAAGATTAATTGGTTGGCTCGGCACTAGAGGGTAATCATCAACTCGGCATACTATAGAAAAATGAGTAATCGTACGTTTCGACATGAAGGGTGACTCGGCAAGGAAGTATTCGGCCTCGGTAAGGGTTAGTTAGAACAGAAGAATTCATCGTGCTAGCCCCTCTACTCCACAAGCTTGGCTGCGAATTAGAGATCCGATAACCTGATTCCCATCACTATCCTGTAAAGCTATAATACCATCCTTGACACACAAGTTAAAAATATGACACACATAACGTATGTGAAACCCACTTAACCCCTAACCACCAACGCTGATTGATAGTAATTTCGTATATTAGATATTAAGGTAGTATTAGCATTTATATTATCAAAACCAATTAAAAAAATTTTCTTCATTAATCCGTACTCATTTAGAATTTTTCTAATAACTTTATAAATGTTTTGTGTCATATGGCACTTGTTACGTACCCTTAAAGCCAATAGTCATTTATTAAGTTATCAATTATCTTCTATCTAGTGAACAGTAACATTTATATAAGAATTATTACGAAAAGGATTTGTCCATATGTCTACACATATAAATACATGCATATCAAGTGAGACAAATTTACCTGCTATCACACCCCGAAGTGATAGAGTCATAATAGTTCTGCCGTGCAAACCATTATAGGATAGAAGCTAATCTTACAGCCGCTATCTTAAACCTGATTTACACAAGGTACTCACAACTAACCCGCTTTAAAGTAAATAATTTATAAATTAAATAAGTTATTTACTTAGGAACGTATGGAAGTATATAATACACTAATATTCAAATATTATAAATAATATTTATAGGGTTTTATTATCTTATATTTCCTAAGTAATACATTATTTGAAAATAAAAGCTTTTAAATAAAAGTTAAGACCTTAAAGATATATTTGTGCTTCAGATGTATTTCCTCACTCCCCAAGATCTAACAGTTGCTAGCTTTAAGATAATTGTAAACCGCTTCTTAGCTAGCACCTACAACAAGTCTATAAGGATGTGAGCAATCACAACTCAATAAGTTGAGGTAGAGACTTAAACCATACAATAAACATAAACAAGGTTATCAATCAAATCATTAGGTGTAATGCACGTTCAAACAAATGCTATCGCACGACATTGTTCGACCCATCGTGAAATTAGAGAAATTGGACCAACTTTAATCCATGTTAAAGAGTTTCCATTAATGCAACAACTCATGACCAAACCCAGGCTTCTGCAACTACCTTCAAACCATTGACTTCACCCTTGCTACGACCTCCTCACCTATCTCTAAGTTTGACTAAGGATAAAGAAGGAACCAATTATGCTATCCAGCATTATCCCTTTCAAAAGGATTGGTATTTGGCCGGGGAAACCTAGTTTTCCCTTAATGGGTTACTATGTTGGTTAGATTTATGTTTACAAATCATATATTTGATTAGGTCCAGTTTAAGGTAATCAATCATTTCATACAAATCATACAATACAAGCCAAAGCAGTAAATCAAATCACATCATCAACTTAAAAACAAATACATGCTTACAGTCGACTATTTAACAAACACAATCAAGTATAATTCTAAGCCTCCGAATACTATAAATTAGTATTCTAAAATACATCAACGTATTAATACCAACTTACCTTAACTCCTTTCTTGCTCACTTGAGATGGGATTCGCTCAGTCCATTGCCAATGATCCTTATAATACCAACATTATCTTAGTTTTTATATAATTGTTATATATTAGTTTTTTTCCTATAACACTTATTATTATCTTTGGTTTAAGATATAATATATCCAATTATCTAGGTTCTCAAATCTTTTACAATTATTCTAGGTTTAGGGCTAGGTTCGGATTCAATTTCCACATCAGTTTCTAAATTAGGTTCTAGTTCAGTTTCTAAGTACATTTTTGTATACGAACTCTAGAAACTTATTTCAATCCATAATGTGAAATTAATTACATTATTTTTTGGTATCCTCAATATTGTTTTTTGTCTCTAACCAATGTTTTAGTCCGTACAGTACATCATAATCCTGATTTAACTACCGAATTTACTTCTGATGTGAGAAAATCTTACATTTTTCATATAATTACCCTAATTTAAGTTTCTTACCAGATTTTATATATATTCCTATTATTAGTATAATATCAATTTTTATTCTAATATTTTCTATTTATTATATTTCCAATATTTGCATATTATGTATTATTGCCTACTATGTACATAATACACATCTAATATTTCTATCACTCTAAATATCATTCCCCAACATCAATTAACATCTCAAACTGTATAGATTCGTCCTAAAACAGATTTCACTCCTAATTACCCTGATTTCCAAAATTAACTTAAAATACATCATTTTTTTTACCTATTACATATATATTACATAATATCCTAATAATTACATCTAATACTCTAAATACTACAAGTATCATACTTTATCAAATTTGAACATCCTAAAACATACAATTATGCCCTAAATCAGCAATTACTTATTTAATTACTTAATTAACCCCCAATTACCCACTTTATGCATCATTGTAAGGCTTAAAAATTTCTTAAAATTTTTGAAAATTCATTTTAGAAAAATGGATTCATAGCATTGTTCTATATTACGTTAGTAGTCTATAAAAAAATTTTGAGCTCAAAACTACACTCTTAAGCTTATTTTTTTCTAATTTTAAATATGTTCGGTTTTATTTAATTTCCTAAGCACCCTATATTTACAGACATAATTAAACTTAATCACTATTTTTTCCTAAATATAAATACAATAAAACATCATAATAACAAATTTCATAATTTTATAGGCAGAATTAATTTTAATAAATTTTGCAAAATCAGATGAAATTTAAAACTCACCTAGTTCTTGAGCTTTCGGCTACTAACACCGGCTCAGGGTGTGTCGACTAGTCCAGGCGATCTAATTGGAGTGGGTTGGTGGTGGCAGCATGGTTCCAGGTGGTGGCGATGTGTGCGTTCGGTTTACCAGCTCCTACAGTATAAATTTGGGAAAATTTTTTGTAAACCTTAATTCCTCTTCTTGTTTCAACCCTCTCTAATTTTTCTACCTTCCCAACTGACCAAATGAGTTTCTATAATTTTCTTGCCATTTATAGAGTTGTAAATAAATTTTAGTGCATTAATTAGACAAGATAATGACTTATCCTCTTTTATTTTGCCTTTTTTGTTGTATTGATTTAATTGGTCCAAATTTTATTTTCTTTCCCTTAGTTACCATGACCCAATTTTGGATTGATCTCAACCTTTCTAATTTTTCTTTAATTTTTTTTATAATTTTATTTGATTATTTAACACTATTTTAGTCTCTTTCACATATTTTAAGTAATTACACGTATTTCTACCTACATTTAAATACATATATGATATAGATAAATACTCATAAATTTATTTAAGTTATTTTATGACTTTTAGTGTGTACATAATTTATCTCTAGTGATTTGTTAGTTATATGAATGCATTTTACACATTTTTGATAAATATCGAATAATATACTTGAAATTTGGAAAATTTATATTCTCTTATTTTATTACTTATTTTCTTAAATTAGAACTTATAGGATCGCTTTTATTAATATTCCTAGCTTCGTTGTAGAATTTAGGTTAAATCGAACAATTTGCTTGATCACCCTAAATTCTATGAATCGAACTCCAAGTAGCTGATTGTAGGGCTTACACCTACAAGCTCCATCTTACCTTTGTGGTAAAGTTCCTACGTAGCACTAGTTAATGAGTTGCGACTAAGCTGTTACACGTTAGGGTTAAACATCTTCCGTTCGTATTGGCTCTACCACTTTGATGCGCCCACGTTGAATGATAAGCACATGTTCGTCATGTATTGCACCAAGTTGTACTTGTACCTCTCTTAATCATACCTCATCAGCAATTGACCGGATGAATAATCGCCTTTGGCAATCTGATGCTGCGTACTATCAAGTCTTACTTCCTTGGGATGCTTCGACCTCAAGTGCCTATTAAGGGTATTATATCTCTCTCTTGTTTTCCAAGAATAAAAGTTGTAGAATGCCCTCAAGTTCCTCCTTTTGTCTATACCTTTATAGAAATATGTAGTAAAAATATTACACTTACCGGGTTTAAGGAACTTACCTGAGCCTAAAGGTCCCAAACTGCCGAGCCCATGATGTCCCATATGTTGCTCTTCTATCTCAAGAATAATTTCTATCTCGTTCTCCTCATCCTCAAACATGCATGTTGAACAACTCATCTATGAGAGTTCAAATCCAGTAGGTTGTACAAGGACACTCTTGTAAGGAGCTTCAAATGTAGTAGGACAGTCAGGGATGCTCATGCGTTGAGGTTCAATGTTAAAGCCAGGAAGTGGTGTGTGGAAATTACTCGTGAAATGAGGTTTTACATTGAAGCTAGGAGGTGGTTTAACTCATTCTTCAACATTCTCATAATCTAAGTACGCCTGAACGTCGTCGAACTGTTGTACCAATTCCAGTGCTCTTGCCCTTACCTTTACAATTCCCTTTAGATGAGGAACCGTGCTTCTTACAGGAGAAAGTACAACGCAAGAATCTTTCCATAGATGTTATATTTTTTTCCCTTATTTACTACGACAAAGGTTTATGAATGAAGGACAAGAATAATATATAAGACAACATAAAACGGAATGAAGAATTATACTTAGATCTTAGTGGTAACTAAAGGAAATACTTCTCTCACAACTTTCACAATAAAAAAATGCAAATGTAGAATGGTTAGAGTTAGAGCATTTTAATGAATTTGTGATGAAGTAATAACTGTTGCACGGTAATTTTTGAATTTTACAGCCTGTACCCTTGAATTTATAAGGAACGCCAAAGGTTTGAACACGTCGTTTGAATTTTAAAATTTCAAATTCGAATCACTTCGGAGGCTGCAATTTTTGAATTTTGCAGGCTGCATGCATTAAAAGAGAATGTAGAGGGAATAAGGGGAAAAATGGGTAGATTTTCTATCAAAAGAGAAAGTAAAGGGGGCAGGGGGAATCAAGGGGGAGAGGGTAGAGAGAATAAAGGGAATAGGGGCTGTAGGGGGGAGTAGTTGGGGGAGAGTGAGCCTTGAACCGCCAAGTTTATCTAGTGGTTCAAGCCCAACCTCTTTCCGGCCAAGCTAGTTCACGATTCAGAACCGTCTCTTGTACCATTCTAAGTGAGCATTCCATGCGTTAAGAAAATCCAAACTTTTTTTAAATGGTTTTTTCCTTATAGTTGGTCAAGAATAAGAATTGCTTTCATTTTAAGAAAATTATCGAACACTATCATTGACCCATACTATCATGTTAGCCTCATCGTTAACCATGCAAGTAAAGTTGTGGAAATTGATCAAGCATGGTAAGCTGATCAATTTAATCCAACTGAAAATGCAATTAGGTTTGAAAATTTCAAGGTCTTTAATAAATAAGTTTCTTGACTCAACCTATTTTATGCATAAATTAAAGCTAGGTGGCCCATAATACGTTGGATTAGCCTAATAACCTTTTACTACGGAAAAAATGCACAAGATGAGTAGATAAGTTATGAAGTCATAAGTCACACTAGGTCAAGCTACATCAACAAATTATGCTCTTTCATCTTTTCTACTATACACTCTCATCTTTCCCTCATAGTGACTCATAGACATAAAAACCATTCGTTTAGATTCTTTCTTAGTCTCATGACTTACCTTCTCTTCTCAATTCTCACTTCTTAGTCTCTTCTCATAGTTTCTTCTATCTCTTCATCTTTCCCCCATCTTGTTCTTCTCTCTATTTATGGTCTATATACACAAACTACAATCACTTTGATCATTCATATTTCTTTGGAGATATTGCATAAGGTTTGTGTATTCATTGTTGACAATGACAACGAAACAATCATTTACATATAATGAGCAAAATAAAATTAACAAGGTATAGGCACTAAAATATTTATATATTATATTGGCTTAAACTCATCAAAATTTGGACTGGTTTCTTGAATTAGTAACGGCGTCTAAATAATTAAGCACATCTCTTTGAATGACTTAAGGAGTTTTGGCATGATAGGTCATAATAGGGACCGTTAAAGCTAGTTTGACTAGTCTTAATATTTTTCAGTAGATTTATGGACTTTACAAGATCATCCATAAACTGCTGGGCTTAACTACATAAAAGCTTATGAAAGATTCTAATAAGAGTTGGCTAAATTTGTCCATTGATCATCGAGATTCATTAAATGTCATTTGAACCCTATGAGTATACTATTGTCATAGGGGTGAAATTAGCTTCTGTAGATGTAAGGGTTCATTAAATGCTTCACCTAACATTGGAGGAGTGATGCAACTTAAAATGATAATTTCTAGTGAGATGAATTAGAGAGGGCTCAAGGAGAAGGAGCATACAGCTTCAATAGAATCATGTAGTTAGGTCAGGGGGTTAACTCTTTAACCCATCAGTCCATGGTGGTCCAATTCGACTAAAAAAGCATTAACCTTTTTATTAAATGATCGAGATGGGGTTGCTAATAAAACCCTACCCCATTAGGTGTTAGATGAGGTTAGCCCATTTAATCATTTGTGTAGCTTTACATGTAACCTATGAATCATCACCATCCGCTCACACTTATGATGAACCACTCACTGCCATTGACATCATATGTCAATCTACAAAGCTAGGTAATGTGGGGCACTAAGTAAATTGTTATTACCTTAATTTTTGGACTTGCAAAACCTTAAAGAAAATGTTTTAAGACATAAATTAAAATAAATAAATTATCTTCTTCATTTCTTAACAATTGAGTAACCCTGCATTTCTTAGTTGCCCAATAACCTTACATTTCTTAGCCATTAAGTAATCTCATGTTTATTATAGATTAAGTAACTCTACATTTTACAGCTATTAAGTACCATAGCTTTAAGTAACTAGAAATGAAATTGGATAAGGATGAGAGTGAATAATAATGAAAGTTAATAAGAACAATAGACAAGGATGGAAGTGGAGAAGGAAGAGATTTTTAATAAGGATGAAAATGGTTAAAGATGAAATTAGATGGGATGGAAATTGATAGAAATGGAATTGAAAAGAAATGGATAGTGACGGAATTAGATAAAGATAGAAATTTAAACATGGATAAGAATAATTATGGAGAAGGTTAACATTAATTTAGGATAAGGATAAGCATAAGTATAAGATCAATTTAAATAAGAATATTGTGAATCATGCATAATGTGTAATAAGCCTAATTTTAGGAGATATCTTCACCTTAGTGATAGATTAGAAGTGTATGAGATGTACTCATGGACAAGTATAGTAAAAGATACTTGATGAATAAGGGAAACCCACATCTTAAAGAAACCATATAAATAAGTAAAACCATGTCCTTTGAACACTTAAGGAGTAGGAAAACTCAACACCTAAGAACACTTCTAATGATCTATATTTTAGAGCTAAAAAACTATGAAAAAAAATTAGGCTTAAAAGGATAAACCCATGAATATTAAGGAAAACTCTTGAGTATTTTACTAAATTTTAAGAAAAAAAATCCTTGAGCATTGACCTAATTTCAAGGGATTGCTTAAGCTTCCTTTTAACTCTGAATTAAGAGATTCAAGAGATATGTTTTTTAGAACTTCTAAGACAAGAATGGGGATAAAGAATATGAAAGTAATCCCCAAAATTTTGATAAATTTCAATTCAAAATATCATTTTTTGCATCTAGAAAGCTTAAGGAAAACCCTAAAATTAAGCCTTACCTTATCATTTAATTAAAGGGTACCATAGCAACCTTATGAACTAATGTTGACAATCTGTACTACTTTATCATGTCTCGTTTTTATATCTAAGTTTGTTCATATTTGAAAAACTAAACTCGTGACACAACTCTCTTATTAATCGTGTATGAAAACCTAAACCGATAACTTAATGTGTCTCATATCTAGATTGGACTAGTTTTTATTAGGGCTAACAATTCGTATTACCATGTTATATCTTGTTTATTTTAAATTTGATGTTGTTTATCGATTAAAAAGTGATAATTAAATTTATGAAATATTTATAGATACAGTCACACTCCGAATAGGAAAAGTTGTAACAGTCCCGCTGTGTAAATTAACCTAAAATAAAAGCTGACCTCATAGCTGCTATCATAGATATAATCCATACAAGGCACACACAACTCAACCGACTTGAAACGTCTATTCAGATACCTATGAATGATCAAAATTGTTGTCCCATAACATAACAGTACTTGTATAAACATTTCACATCCAAAGTTTAATTTACAATAAAAGTTTACCAAAAGCCGCAGGTTTTTAAATCTATTTATGATAAAATAGGAAACTGGTGAGTATCCTAGGAAATTTCCAGTTAGTTTCCTTAAAACTAAAAAAAAATTTCAAAAGCTCAGATTCGATAGATTATTCCTTTCCTCACTTTCCTAGCCAACATTACACCAACCTAAGGATGGTGGTATCTAGACATCCCGATCTTCACTCGTCATATACAAAAGAGTCAATGTAGATGTAGGCACAACTAGTTCAATAAGTGGGATGAAGTCAAAAGAATACCATACAATCATAAATAAGGTTCTTAATTATAATGGAATGCAATACAATCAATCACTTAAAACATCAAAACATCGCATAATGTTATCCGGTCCATTGTGAAGTTAAAGAAATTACATCCACTCTAACCTGAATTGAAGAGTTTTACCGCGACTCAAATCAAACCAAACCCGGGCTTATACAATAGATAACACCTTCCTTTCATAACCACCTTCCATAACCACCTTCAAACCACGACTCTTACTCTTACCGCGACCTCCTTGCCTATCACTTAGTTCAACTAAGGATAGGGAAAGGACTATTTTAGCTATCACCATCATAAGGAGTAGGTATTTGGCCTGACACTCATAATCATTTCCCTTAAAGGGTGCTATCCATGTCCAGTTTCGTTAGTAATTGAATCATTATTATTCTCAATTAAGGGTGACCAGACAAGTTCACACAATACAAAAACGATGTAATCATGCAGAATAACATGCTAAAGAGTTTAACTCTTATCACAACTAAATACCTATCACACACATAGCATGCATAGAAACAACTAATTATAATCACAAACAGAAGTACTCTTAAGTCCTAATTTACTTGTCTAAATGCTTATTATGGAAAGGTTATGTCTTCAACGATCTGATTACTGAGAGACCCTATATATATATAATATCTGGATGAACAAACAGTTGAAAATATTTTACAAATTTTTGCAAATAATGAATCTTCTACATCTGAAGAAGATTATGATGATGGGATTCAAATCAATGACATCAAATCAATGACATTGAATCAACATCAACATCAACATCTTTTAATGATAATAATGTTAATGTACTTAACCAAATGATAATATTCTCTAATACTAATAAAACAGTTCCTAATGTTACTAATTATCAGATAGCATTACTTTTAATTTCCAGTTTTACTAGACAATTAAAAGGATGGTAGGATAACTATTTCACTAAAGAACAACGATTTAATGTTTTAATTTCATATGAAACTTATGTTAATGAAATTAAAATACTTGATAAAAATGCTGAATCGATTCAAGATATGGTTAATACTATAATATTATCATTTAACCAACATTTCATAGGAAATCATTCACACATTAGGGATAAAACCTTAAATTTGTTGTCCAATATGAAACGTAAATCCTTAAGATAATTCCTTAGGAATGATTATAACCAACCTTTTGGAAAAGAAAATTTTTTAGCTAATTTACCTAAGTTAATAGGAGAACAAGTTAGCTTCTCCTAGGTGCCTCATGGTATTAGAACCAATGAAAGAGGATATAATCTAATAAGTACTTGGAGGAGAAAGAATGTACAAGAGGAGGGAAAGATGAAGAGATGAGGAAATTTAGATTGGAAGAGAATTAAAGAGAAAAGGGATGTGAGAAGTGGTGAAAGATGATATTTAGAAAGGAGAAATGAGGGTCATTATATAGAAAGAGAGACTAATAGTTCATTATTCATGAACAATGTAAAGTAGCCAACATGTCACTGTAGAAACAGTAAAAGCGAGATACAGTTTACTATAGCAAACAGTAAAAAGTTAGAGAAATACCTTTAATGTTTCTCCTTTTATGTTTTCTTTTAAGCAAATGATCTATATGTAATGCTCTTTGTTTGTAAAAACTCTTCAACTAGTAGCTTCTTATAAGTGTTTCATGATATCAGAGCCAAGAAAAAAGTATATAGTCTAATGAGTTAAACATTAAATGGTGAATGAATTATAAGTAGAGGTAGAGGTAGATCCACTGATCTCCTAGAAGAAGATGGCATAGACCTCATTTCTAAGGGTCTTTTAGGTTAATCAAAAGATTTCCTAACAAATTGACTTCTTACCTTACCTTCAGGGTATTGCATTACATTAGAAGGTTTAGTATTGTAAATATGTTATTTTGAAAATAGAATTTCTATTTCCCATAGTTTAGGTAAGTTAACTTGAAACCATTGAATCATTCTGGGTATGGATACATTAGCTTTAGTTAAGTCTATTTGGATAAGGAGAGTTTGGCATTTCTTAACAATTTTATAAGATTTAGACCCAAAAGCAGTTTTCATTAATTTGAATTAAATTCTATAAATTACAACCATTGGTAAAGCACCTTCTATTATTCTATAATTATTGGTTTTAATTTGAAGAATTAAAGAGTTCATTATAGTCTTATCCCTAAGACCAAGAATTACATTTGGATGACATTCAAACTGTATTAAACCAATACTAAGATTAGTCTCAATAGAGATGTGCATTGATCTTTCATAGTCCAATTCCCTAGCATCTTTAAGGACCATGAAAACAGAAGTGTCAAGACCTAATTTAGTAAAAAATCTAGCTCTTATTGAAATAAGCCTATGTACATGTAATTCCATTCTTTAGCATATTTTTTAATTGAATCAACATTCAATAATTTTGTTGTGGTTAAGCTATCAAAAATAGGGATATCTTTTTCTTCTATGGTTATTACATAGTCATTTTTACCAAATATTTTCCATTTAGCCATTTGATATATTTGATCATGAGAAGTTTTAGAAATTTTCTAGTCATCCATTACTTCATCAAAATGTTCAGTCATCATAAGAAATACATTTGATATATTTCATTAAGACAATCCTGTATTATTATTTTTTTTTTTAAGATCATCTTTTGAGGGGAATCTCCATAATTTAATGTCCAATCTAATGTTCAACCAAATGTTCAGTCAATGAATCTAAAGCAAAATGTTATTTTAGGAACACCTTTTAATTTATCAAGAGGAGTTACTCTCTAATAGTATAATTTCTAAGGTTTTGAAAGTAAAAGAAAAGAAAAATATTATCATGAAATGATTTCTAGAGTATGTTGTTGATTAATGTTTAATGCTTGTTATTGTTTTAATATATCTCAATCTATATAAATATATAACCCAAATTTAGTAGAGTTACGTAAACGTTAGGATTCTATGTAAAAGTATTATGTTAAATGGTTATATATGTATCTAAAGTATATTATTATTTTCCTGAAATAATAAAATATAGTTTTATTATATAAGTTGAGTTAAGTTATTAAATATTAATAATATATGTAATTATTCTATTAGGTATAATATATTGTTTCGATTATATCAAAATGTACTTTTAATCGATCAAACACGTTTCAATTACGATAAGGATATTGTAATACGTAAATTCTCATAATATTATAGAGATATCAATTATATTACTTAGGATTTTCTAATTTTAATAAAAATAATGTCATTGGGTTTGTACAAACCTAACGACATGTATTATAGATTCTATTTTTTAAAAATGACTTATAAAGGGTATTTCGAGTTTCTGATATACCTAGACGTATCTAAATGAATTTTATCATATTTTATGTATTTTATGTAATTAAACTATATTTTATATAATTTGTCAATATAACTCAATAATATAAATATTGTCTAACCTTAATATATATATAACATATCTTGATCGTATTATTATCATTAAATATATTAAAAACTCATTTTCACTAAATCTGACCAGTAAATATTTGTATAGTTTTTATTTTAATATTTATCATATTTTGACTTATTATCACTAAAAACAAGCTCCGATTTATAATTTAAGCTATTTTACAACGTAAATTTGTAATAAATGGCTCGGGCCTCCAAATAATTCTCCAAAAATTTCTATAGACTTTTTTAAAAAATGAGGAATTCAATCATCACTCGGTTTCATGCTATTGATTTATCACCTATATATTCGAAATTACAATTTTATCTTTAAATTGCATTTAATTACCCAAATATTATCCTTTTTACACAAAATTATTTCCAATATATCCTAATATCATTATGAATTACCAGAGGTCAATATATGTTATTTTTATCAATTAATTTCATAAAAACTCATTTATTTCACATTTTCACCCTAATTATAGCTATTTTTAAGGCTAAAAATAAAAAATAAATATTAGAAATGCATGAATAAAAAAATAGGCTACATTGTAATTATCTATATGTCATGTATATTTTATACAAAAATTTCAGGCTAGAAACAATATCATTTAGTACATTTATTTCTCATTTCAAAAATAAGATGAATAGTAACTTATTTAAGTAAGTATATAAAATATTCTAAATTTTACAAAAATAAAAATATCAAATGAAAACATATCTAATATAACCTAAGAATAAAATTTTTTATAATTTTCTAGAAGGTTTTACTATTTCTAGAAAATAAGGTTTTACTATTTTTAGAAAATAAGGAAAGAACAAGATAGAAGATTAGTTCCACAACAAACACTCACTTAATTCGGGTTCCAACCTAACCTAGTAATTTCCCCTATTTTTACCATTTTTTCTTTTTATTTTCTCCTAATTCCCTAAAAATGACTTACCTTTTTTCCTTAAGCAAGAAATGTTTAAAGTCATAAAGCCTCACGAGGAAGCTCAACATTAAGGTCAAGGGCATTGGGAAGCCCTACATGATTACCAAGGAAATGGGTGGTTGTAAACTTATTCTTTAAATAAGAATTTATACCCGTTGGCAAATTTTCAAGAAAAAAGATTTTTAAAAAAAATAGAGGGAAGGGAGAGAGAGTAAAAGCTTGTCACAAGTTTCTTGTCCATTTTCAAATTCCTGTCGACTCGATCAGCCAAACTTTCATTTTAGGTCATATGTTTCCTTTTCAATGTAGTCACACAATTTAAGCTAATCACATTAATCCAAATCAAGGAATCATCCCTGTTGTCTCTTTTGTTATTAAATGGTTTTTCACCAAATTCTTTGTTTGTAAATATTTTTGAAGCCTAAAAGTTCTTTTTTAAAAAACCGGTTACTTTCTTTACTTTACTTTACTTCTTCAATCCTTTATCAAATTTCATAAGGGTTCGAGCTAGCTCTTAAAGCACTATATCCTGTATCTTTCATCATTTTTAGGATTCTAACTAGCTTTTAAAGCGCTATCCCCTCTTTCTGTCATTTTTAGGGTTTAAGTCATCTCTTAAAGCACTATCCTCTCTATCTTTCATCACTTTTAAGATTCTAGTCAGCTCTTAAAGCATTATCCCCTCTTTTTTTCATTTTCAAGGTTCTAGCCAACTCTTAAAACATTATCCCCTCTTTTTTTCATTTTCAAGGTTCTAGCTAGCTCTTAAAGTACTATCCCCTCTTTCTTTCATTTTTAGGATTCAAGCTAGCTTTTAAAGTGCTATCCCTTTTATCTTTCATTATTTTTACGGTTCTAGCTAACTCTTAGAGCGCTATCCCCTTTTTTCTTTCATTTTTAGGGTTCTAACAAACTCTTAGAGCACTATCTTATCTTTCATCATTTTTAGGGTTCTAGCCAACCGTTAGAGCATTGACCTCTCTTTTAGCCTTTTTAGGGTTCTAGTCAGCTCTTAGATTGTTATCCCCTATTTCTTTCATTTTTAGGGTTTTAGTCAATTCTTAAAGCATTGTCCCCTCTTTTAATCTCTTTTAGGGTTCTAGCCAACTCGTGGAGCACTATTCTGTCTTCCATCCATTCTTTTTAGGATTCTAACCAGCTCTTAGAGCGCTATCCTCTCTTTCTTTTATTTTTAAGGTTCTAGTAAGCTCTTAAAATGTTGTCCCCTCTTTTAATCTCTTTTAGGGTTTTAGCCAGCTCTAAAAGTGTTGTCCCATCTTCCATTCATTCTTTTTAAGGTTCTAGCAAGCCCTTAGAGTGCTATCTTATCTTTCATCATTTTTAGGATTTTAGCCAGCTCTTAGAGCGCTACCCCCTCTTTCTTTTATTTTTAGGGTTCTAGTTAGCTCTTAGAGTATTGTCCCCTCTTTTAATCTCCTCTAGGATTCTAACTAACTCATAGAGTATTATCCTATCTTCCATCCATTCTTTTTAGGGTTTTAGCAAGCTCTTAGAACGTTGTCCTATCTTACATCATTTTTAGGGTTCTAATAAGCTCATAGAACACTATCCCGATTAACCATTTTCTCTTAGGGTTTAGCAAGCCGCTATGACTCTTTACCTTTCATCTCTCAATATTCTCTTAGGTAACCCATAGGGTGCTTTTCTTCACCAATTCTCTCTTAGCTTGCCCATAGGGTGCTTCCCTTTACCAATTTCTTTTAGCGAGCCCATAGGACACCTCTTTTCACCAATCTTTTTAGCAAGCCCATAGGGCGCTTCTTGTTTCCAATCTCTTTTTAGGGTCTTAGCAAGCTCGTAGGGTGCTTACCATTTCCAATTTCTCTTTTAAGGCCTTTAATCAATCTCTTTTCAACGTTTTTGGTGAGCCCATAAAGCGCTTCTCTTCACTAATTTTCTCTTAGCTAGCCTATAGGGCGATTCCCTTTACTGATTTCTTTTAGCTAGCCCATAGGGCGCCTCTCTTCACCATTCTTTTTAGCAAGCCCATATGGTGCTTCTTCAATGTCAATTAAGAGTTGTTAGTTTCCTAGAAATGCTCCTGCTTAGGTTAGTAAGCTTAAAAAAGAACAACCAAGTTTTCTCAAATCAATTCCCATTTAGGGTTGCTAGTCCCCTAAAAACGCTCCTGCCTAGGTTAATGAGCTTAGAAGAGCACGACAAGATTTTTCCAAATCGATTCCAATTTAGGGCTACTAGTCCCCTAGAGACGCTTCTACTTAAGTTAATAAGCTCAGAAGAGCACGACTAAGATTTTACAAATCGATTCTAGTTTAAGGCAACTAGTCCCCTAGAAACGCTCCCGCCTAAGTAAAAAAGCTCAGAAGAGCACGACTAGGTTTTTCCAAATCGATTCCAATTTAAGGCTATTATTCCCCAAATGACGCTCCTACATAAGTTAGTGAGCTCAGAGGAGGGTGACTAAGTTTTCCAAATTTATTCTAGTTTAATGTTGTTAGTCCCTTAGAGACACTCCTACCTAGGTTAGTGAACTCAAAAGAGTGCAATTAGATTTTTCCAAATTGATTCCAGTTTCTTAAAGACACTCCTACTTAGGTTAGTGAGCTCAGAAGAGTATGACCAGGTTTTCCAAATCGATTCCAGTTTAGTGTTGCTAGTTCCCTAGAGACATTTCCACCTTAGTTAGTGAGCTTAGAAGAACACGAGCAGGTTTTTCCAAGGTTGTTAGTCCCTTAACGAAGCTCCTACTTAGATTAGTTAACTCAAAAGCGCATAATTAAATTCCAAACCTATCCTTCAAGCTAGCTTCTAGGGTGCTAAGCCTTTCTAAATTTTTCTCGACTAACTCTTAGAACGCCTCCTCTCTCTTTCTCCTTTCACCATTCATCAAATCCCTAGTAGACCAAACCTGGGTTACCTAGTTAGTTCTAGCGCTTCTTAGGATAAATTCCACCCTTAGGGCAAAAGTAGTGTCTCTTTTATCTTTGTGACAAAGTTTTACTCAAACTTTACCACAAATAAGAATAATTGTAAACACCCTATTTTTATCTCCCTTTTATTTCTTCGAAAATTTTAGAATAAGATAAAGGATCCTAAAATAGGAAAAAGCATAAAAAATGGAAAATCTAGAAAATTGAAAAAAAAAATTGAATTTAATTCTAAGATTTTTCCATGATTAGAGAAAGGCTTATAAAGAATGATTTTAGAAAGAGTAGGGGAAGAAACTAAAAAAAAAACACACACACACACACACGAGCATGCTAACCAAACATCCTCAGGCCTGTATCCACCACCTCCAGCAAAAGAGTAACCACACTCACTTACTGTCCAAACAATCAACACTAAGGTCCCAACCACACGTAACTCACTTCCACATACGCAATGTAACCTCTCCACTATCGTTACAACCAATCCCTGCTGACTCCATACACAGGACAGCGAACACCACCGAATGCCCATTATACAACCAAGCACACACCACCACACTCCATCCCCTTCCCCGCATACACAATTAACATTCACACCCCCATCCACTTTCAAAACTTAGCCATGACATCAACTACAACCTAATTTGACCCCCATAAACAACACACACATACTAAGCCACTCGCCCAACTCCTTGATCATCTCTCTCTCTCTCTCTTTGAACTATTTCGACAACAAGCTAACAACACAAAAACATACCCAATCCTCCTTCATCTTCGATCATGCATGTTACGCCCCAAAGTTGCAGAGTCGTAATAGTTCCACCGTATAAATCAATCTATGACAGTAACTGGCCTCATAATGCCTATCATAGATGTGATCTATATAAGGTATTAATGACTCCTCACTTTGAAGTAAATAGTTCAATTAAGAATTTAGCTAAAAATTATAGTAACTTTTAAAACCTTAAGTCATTATATATAATTGCATATACATTACCATGGAATTCCAAAGAGATTCTACACCATAACATAATAGTTAGTTAGTTTACATATCATATATCAGTTCTTCATCCTAAAGATACTAGTAAGACTATAAATGAAACTTGATCATTGCTCGATTAATCCTTACTCCCTAAAGTTTCAAAAGGGAATTAACCTTCGGATAGTTGTAACGTGGCATAATAATTAGAAGTTAGGACCTGCAAAAGAATCTATGAAATTATGAGTGACTACAGCTCAATAAGTTGAATTGGAAACTCATAAATGTATATAAGTACAAACAAGATTATCAAGCAAATTATTTTTATGCAATACAACAAGCAAGTGTCATCACACAATGTAATCCAGTCCGTTGCCAAATTAGAGTAATTTCACCCACCTTAATCCGGGTTGAAGAGTTTTCATGTTATACAGCAGCTCACAACTAAACTTAGATTTGTGCAATGGAGACAATGTTCTTCCTAAGACTATCCTTCGAACAAATGCCCTCATCTTTACCGCGATCTCCTCTCTTATCACTTAGTTCAGTTAAGGATGAGGAAAAGACTAATTTTGCTATCCAGCGCTATTTTTTTCGAAGGTGTCGGTGTTTGGTTAGAGAATCCTAATGATCCCCTATAAGGTTGCAATGCGTGTCTTTTTAAAGTATTTAGATCTATTAGGATTAAGTTTGGTTTAGGATGACTAGACAAATTCACACCACTTCAATCACATCAATCATCAAACATAATACAAATTTCAACACAAAATCAAATATACAGACACATGCATAAGACTACTTACAATCACAATCATACATAACCTTAAGTCTCCAAGTACTCTAAAATAGTATTCTAAAATACGATAAAGTATTAAACCTAACTTACCTGAAATTTTCGATCGCTTAATCACTCAGTTGTGGGTTAGCTCGTCTCCATGTATCCTATAACATAAATATGCTTTTTTAGTATTTATTATTTGACAATACATATTCAAGGTTATGATTTAATTAAATTTTCCTTATGTACCTATTATTTACTAACGATTAATTCTACATTAGTTTAAGGTTCGGTTTTCGAATCAAATTCCGGTTTAAGCTCTAATTCGGTTTCAACTATGAGTAATCCTAAAATTACATTTCGAACCCCAATGTGAAATTAATTACATCAGACTCAAGTATTGTAATATCATACTAGGTGTTAATTCAGTATTCTAACCACTCGGTACACTATAATTTTGAATATATGTATTGGATTTACTCTTAATGTGAGAAAATTTTACATTTTTTGTATAATTATCGAAAATTAATTTTTGTATCAGATTAAATATATGCTGATATTATTATTATATTATCCAATTTAACCTATTATTTTATATTTATTAAAATTCTAATTTCACATATTACTAAATTACTCACATTTACTACATAATTCCCATATTAATTGCAATTAATACTCCAAATGCTATGATTATGTTACCTCATCAAAGATTAACATCCTTAAACATCTAATTACCTTCTAAATCAGTAATTAGTCATTTGATTACTTAATTAGTCCAAAATTACTCATTTTTCTCATCATTTTAAGGTTAAAAAATTACTTAAAAATTTCAAAAATTAATTTAAAAAAAAAGGCTTTATAGCACTATTCTATATCACTTAAGTAGTTTACAAAAAAAAAAAATTAAAATAAAATAAAATTGAGCTCAAAACTACATACCTAAACCTATTTATTTCAAATCCTAAACATGCTCGGTTTTGCTTAATTTCTAAAGTATCCTATATTTACAGACATAATTGAACTTAATGACTATTTTTTCCTATATCTACATACAATAGAACATTAAAATAAAAAAATTCATAATTTTCTAGGAAAAATTAATAATTTTACTAAATTTTGCAAAATTGGTTAAAAAATTAAACTCACCTAACTCTTGAGCTTACAACCACCAACGACAACCTAAGTGTGGTTGACCGATCCAGATGCTTGGTTTGGAGTGGGGTGGTGGTGATGGTTCGATCCCAGGTAGTGGTGATCCATAGGTTTGGCCTAATTGTCTTAAATGCATAATTTTATGTAAATTTTTTAAACCTTAGTTTTTCCTCTCAATTTTCAGCTTTCTCAAATTTTTTTCAACTCCCAACAGACTAAATGAGCTCCTGTAATTTTCTTGCTATCTATAGAACTGAAAAGAAATCGGAGTGCATTAATTAGAGAAGACTAAGCCTATATCCTCTTCCATTTTACTTTTTAAGTGTTTGATTTTCATTGGTCTAAATTTTCTTTTCTTTGCCCTAACAGCCATGACTTGATGTGGATCATTCCCTATCTCCTTGATTTTTCTTTGATTTTTTAATAATTTTCTTTAATTATTTAGCAAATTTCAGGTAATTTAGGTAATTTCGTGTGTTTTTACCAATACGTAAATACATTTGGAGTATAAGTAAATACTCATAAGTATTATTTAGGTCGTTCTATAATTTTTTGCATACATATATTTTATCTCTAGCAATTTATTAGTTATGGAAACACATTTTACACATTTATGATAAATAACGAGTAATATATATAAAAATTGAAATTTTTATATATTTTTTATTTTATTACTTATTTTCTTAAATTCAAATTTACAGGGTCACTTTTACTAATATTTCTAGTTTTATTTTATAATTTAAACTTGATCAAATCATTTTGCTGATCACTTTAAGCCTTATGTGCTAAGCCTAGGCCTAAAAGTAAGCCTAAGGTTACAAGGCTTATATTTAGGGCTTACAAGGTTTATATACACTATCACAGTAGTAACCCTCATCACTAATTCCCTCTATCTCAATCATTGCCCACACCACACACCATATCCAAGCGACCTATTGACCCAACTTCGCGTCACTGACTTGCTACTCTAAACTAACCCAGTCACCCTCCACCCCTTTAACCAAACCCACTCTCTCCTTCAACCACCTCTCTTAACCTAGTCATTAAATACCTAAGGTTTGATCCCTTCGAATGCCACTTAAAACACCACCTTCGGGTGGTTCTGATACAAAACTACCACCACAATTGAGTCATAGTAGTTGAAAACCTAAGGCCCCACATCCCATTCAACCCCAACTACCTTCCTGTAGCCGAACCAACACCACTTCCGATGGCCCAAATTTTAAAAACCTTCAAATAGCTACCCTACACTGAAGTACTACCACCGAAGCCCCTATCTCCAATATAATACCCATGAAAATGAGTTTACCCGCTTGAAAAAGTACCTAGAGCCACCCATCAAACGCTGCACGTTGTCCCTCTTTCCTCCCAATCACAGCGCACGTATTTAGTTAGACAATTCGACTCATATCTAGGATCTACGCCTGAAGACCTAGATCCAACCCATGCTCCTTTTGGTTTAACCCTAGCTTGATTTTCTATTTTTTTTTTATTTTTGTTATGTTAATTATTCATAATTGTAACTGAGATGTAATTGTAAAAAAAAAAAAAAAAAAGAGAGAGATGATATAGTTTAGCTTATTTATTTATTTATTTTCTCTATCAAAACTTAAACAAGCAAAAATAATGATAAAATAAAAGAAAATAAAAAAAATATGATTAAAAGTGAAAAAATCATTTTATCACTTAGAAAAAATTGATTTTCCAAATAAATAAAAACCAAAATAACCATTTTCAAAATTAAGATACTTTTTGAACTTTCCTAAAATAAAAACCCCAAATTGGGACCCTTTAGAAATTTTCAAAATAAATGAAATAGCTAAAGACATAAACTCTGTTACGTTCCACAAATTAAAATCAACCAACACAATTAAATTTTTTTAAAATGAATTATAGAAATCTAATCTCGAATAGCGAGTATGTAAGCATCCGTATGTGCGAGGTAACTTAAAATATAGAAAATTTTTATTTCTCCCCTTTAGTAGATAATTCTTTAAATTCTTATTTTTTGTAAATAAATATAATTTCAGTTATCGCTTATAAATAAACATTATTGAAAAGGTATTTGAAAATTAAAATTAAATTCGAAAAGTTAGTAGTAGTATTTATAAAGGTTTAAAAGAGTAGCCCCCAAACTTGATTTTTTGGTTCTTAAAACTATTTATAAAATTTTTTTTATTGAAAATATCAGTAATTAAGTTATAATTAATTTACCAAATTGGTTATAATTTAACTATTTTCCCCAACTTCAGTCAAATAGTAACTTTAATGTATTTTCAAAAAATAAAAGAACTTTTTTTTTTAAACCTTAGTTAAGAGTTAATATTTAATGGGTAAGGTTTAATACTGATCAATTTAAAGAAGACTATTTTTTTATAAAAACTAAAAAAAAATCAAGCTTAACACATAACATCACTAAATCAAGTGAAATCATGAATTAAATGAATTTTAATATTACTATCAATGTTGACTTCTAAATTTATCGCATTATTTATCAGATAATTAGGCAAACATTCGAAGAATTTAAACATGAGCTTGTAATTTTTTTTGCCCATTTAAATTATGAACAAGAAAAGTATATAACATCATTAAATGTAAGTTCTATAACATCACTAAATTAAGTAGAACCATCACTTAAAATAGATATTAATATCACTACTAGTATTAATTTCAAAATTTATCATATTATCTATCGAATTTTCAAAGAAAATAATCAAATAATTTACATATTAGTTCATAATTTTTTGCCTATTTTAACTATAATGCAGTAAGAAGAATATATAATTAAAGTATCTAGTTCCTTCAATTGATATTTCTGGCTTAAATGGTTTGTGATACAAAATATAAAAATAAAAGAATATATAACGTGTCTTGTGTTCTATGTCCAGGTCTAAAAGCTTAACTTGAATACATATACGAATTTAACTAGATTTAAATGGGTTAGACTCGTTTATGTCTCATGTTAAATTTTTTTATATACTAATCAATTTAAATCATATCATATTGTATTGTATCTAGGTATATTGTGTCCAAATCCCAAATTAGTAGCCTTACTGTGAACCAACAAGAATGTAACACACTATCTCTCCAGCATCTATTAGCAAAGTGCTAAATAACACCCATAGACCAATGCCATGTAAGCTTCTTGATAACCAATGAAGTGATGACTACCAAGTGCTTCTATATCATCAGAACCGATCATGTAATTCCATATCATGGTTAGTTGTACTAATCAAGTTGCAACACTTTGTGCTTGGACATGTCATTAATCCTTTTGTGACTTTGACACCTTATTTCAGTAAGTTAATGCTTAAACCCCCTCCAATAGTGTCATGTGTCTAAGGTGTATATTTAACTTCCTAAGGAGATGACACTTAGCCTGAACCTTATCTTCTAATTGCTCATACTCCACTTGAAGGCCCAAAAATTGACCTCTAAGATACCTTATCTCCCTTATAAATATCAATGACATCGAGAATTCTTTGCAGATGAAGAGATGTCAAAGGGGCTTCTTACTTCCCAAAGAGATCCCCCTACATCTATATATAAACGCTGGTTTATCAAGAATACGCAAGAAAAGCACTTCGAATTGTTGATTCATCGCCAGAGATGGCTTAGAACCAATAGTTCATTATCTAATGGATTTTTCCGTTCTAATACTCCATCCGAGAGTTATCAGTATTTATCAAATATGTTCCTATCTAACGGAAGGCTATTGGATCAAATGACAAAGACATTGTTGAACTGAAGTATAGGATTCTTTCAGGAAGTGATTCAGCTGTTCCGGAAGGCGGATTAAACTCCAGTTTTTTCACTTTCATTCATTGATTCACTCCTTCTTTCTTAAGATGAGAGAGAAATATCTCTATTCCAGAATAAGCCAAGAAATTAACAAACGAGAAATTTTGAAATCTGGGAACTGGGAAAGAGGGATCAAGAAGTTATCGAAATCTTTTCTTTAAGAATTTGTTTGATTCAGGGTACAAGTTGAATTTCTTTATCATAATACGATAACTCCAATGATCTAATTGTTGAATCAGTTGAGCCCTGTAATAATTTTTAGAAGAAAAAAAAGAAGTGTTTAGTAAAACATTACTTTTTTGATTCATATATTTGATCTTCCCAAAGGAAAACGAATCATTTAAAAAATTATTGTTTTTCTGAAAAGTCTTTATGACTTTTCGAAATGTAATGACTAAGAGAGCTACTGATAATAATGATCCACATAAAAGAGCTGCATAGCCCAATACCATCATACTTACGTGCATGATTAACCACTGTGATTGGAGAGCTGGTACTAATAATTCGGCTTGACGCATTTCAGTTAAAAGACCTGAAGTAGCAAAGCCTTTCTACTTTTTTTTTTTTAAGTTAGTTTCTATATTTTAACTGTATTAAATATTTTAAATGGAAAAAAAGTTATAATTCTTTTCTTCTTTTATCTTATCTCATAATTCAAAATAAGAAATTTTTTATTTTTTAAAATCAAAATAATTAACCGTGAAAAATTGAAATATTTTAAATAATTCAATACAATAACAAAAAATCATTACAATACAAAAAAAAATTTGAATTTAGAATTCTTAAAAATCAAAAGAATATTTATTCTTTTTAGTATTCTAAAACAAATTCAATATTAGATAATACTAATGTTTATATTATAGTAAGGGCCGGATGTAGCCAAGTGGATCAAGGCAGTGGATTGTGAATCCACCATTCGCGGGTTCAATTCCCGTCGTTCGCCCATCCATCCCAATACTTGAAGGCAACTCAAAAAAGCAATATCTTTCTCCTAAACCTAATACAAAACCAACTTTGTATAGAAGTATCATAGAATCAAGACAAATCTATTCTAGCCATCGCGTCTCCTTGATTGCATACCATCACCAACCCATCCCCACTCAATATAAGACAAATGACTTTTAAAACAACTCATTTCCCATCCTTATCAATAACCTTAAGAGCAAGAAATACTAACTTAAAAGCTATTCAAATGAAAGCTCAAATACAAATATTGAAATATCATTTCACTAACCTAAAAATATAAGTTTTTGGTAAGACAAGACCTCTCTAAGTAAGTTTCTAAGTTCCTTGATTATAGCTTTCTTAGAGAAGAATCAAGTATGTCAAAAATCAATGCTAACCAAAGAAATAAGAATTTTTTAGCAATGAACCCCATAGAAACTTGATTAAACCAAACTTCAACAATATAAAGGAACATACATATAACATATTGATGTTAAAGTTAGGATGGGTTTTTATGATAAAAGTATAATCAATATGCCTTTTGAACCTTCTAGATATTGTTACATGCAAATTAGTTAAAGAAAAAAGGTTGATTTTTACCATGTGGTTGGGATTGATAAGGGTAGTTTGTAACTTTTACAATCTAATGAGCTAATTTTATGTATTAATGTCAAAAATATGCTTTATAACAATTATTTGGACACTAAATCTATTATAGTATTGGTAGCAAACTTGTAAAAATCACTTTTTGATTAGTAGGCGTTGGTTAACCCACTCATCTAAAGTCGATTGAACTTATCATAAATGAAAGTTACTTGAAGAAACAACCACATGGATATAAAATTTGTCTAAACCACATTTGTAACGAAAGAGCTTTGGTTTTTAGTAAAGCGATGACCTTACTCGATTGCATTAATATAGCTATAAATTAAACTTTAAATATATGTATATATGCTGGTTAGATTAAAAATGCAAAGAAAACTTCCCGATCAATATGTAGCCAAGTTGAATCTTAGGCAAACTATTAGATTTTTCTAAAGCTCAATTTATGCATATAGAATTACATTGTGGGGTGCTAGGTAATTGGGGCTTCTACTCTTACATCCTAATTCAGTTGCTAAGCAATGAGCATTTAGATCTTCTTCTATTCCTTTGTTACTATGAGCAGATCAATCGTAAGGTGGTTTCAAGCCTAAAACAATAGATAGGATAATGGTATCAATGCACGTTGCTTATATTAGCATTACATATAGATATTTGTAGCATACGGTATATGCTTTAATTGTATGATCGATGTATTTTTGGATGCTTGCTAGGCTAGTACCTTGTTGTATGCTTGGTTTTTGTTTTAGTTTTTCTTTGTTTTGACTTAGTTCAAATATGGCTTAAAGGATGTACTTTACACTTTAGGTCACAGCATATAAGATGGGCACCATTGTGGTAGGGAAAGGAATCTAAGTACATCATACCTCAAGTAACAAGTACTAAGTTTGATTTGGTTATATAGCTTATGAAAAAAAACTATAATGTTATATTTGCTACATAAGAATAGATTAAAACATAATCGCAATTTTAGATTTCATTCTTTTTCCTCATGTTTGAAAGCTCATTTAAAAGCCAAATTTGCAATTTTACACATTTGTTGTAACACTTTCGATTCCTATTCTATTGAATTTAACGAATACTTTTATAAAATTTGTTGTAACAAGCATTTTTATAAAAGAAATAAAAGAAAACTATAATATATTTGTTCTAACAAGCACTTTTATAAAACAAACAAAAGATAAGGAAATAAAAATCCGAATACCACCAACCCTCATTCTATTGAATTTAACGAGCAAGACTTAATCGACTAAGATTCAACAGTAAATGAGGCCTGGATTTCAACATGGCTATATTAAATTAGAAAGTGGCGCCGACGTGGTGCAAGCAAATGCAAATTTAACGGTCGACATGGACTACAGTAATAAATATGGTAGATTTTAATAGCCAACTTACCGACACCATATTTCAACAGGTTACATGAGTAAATTCAAAATTGGGAGTTTGAAATTCGAAGTTTTTTTTTTTTCCTTTTAACTTTTCTTTCCCCCCTTTTTCCTTGGCTTTAGAAATCCAAAGGTGAAAACATTAAATGCACGAACTCAACATGATAATGTAGAATATTGTTGATGAACTCAGTCTACTTTCATATCTCCAATACAATGCATCATATGGACCTCAATTTTCAAAATAAATAGTCAAGTATTGCTATGGTATTGTTTGATTGTCGGACAAAATAATATAAGGAGAGTAAAATAATACAGTATAAGAATATAATGTAAAACGATCCTTCATACAATGTTTCATAGACGTACATTTAGAAGATGTGTAAATTATTTTAAGGGATTTATAGCTACTTGTTAACCGATATAAAATTTTAAGGGTTTTCTCAAATCTCTTAACTTGCTCTTTGTTTAATTTAAACTCATTTTGCAAAACAAATATGCTAATAAATATCTTATCCAGCCCGATCATTGAAATTACGTGAACAAACCGCACTTGTCGTTGTCAATCAAAAAGAAACAAAAACCTGTAATGAGAATACCTACGCACGTACGTAGAGAATTAAAAATTTTGCAATGGAGAAACTAAAAGTTGCTTCTAGCTTTTAGCAGTTTAGCACGGGGTGTGACGTTCTTGGCATGTTGTTCTCTTTTAGCTTGTTTTCGAACAGTACCGAAGAAATTTAGACGGGGAAAAAAAAGGCTTAAGATCCATAGGATGCGACATCTTCGTACATGTGTGTTTCAGATGAAATGTTTCAATGAAGGTGCCGGTGGCAGGCACGTCTAGCCTAGTCCTCACTTGATTCCTCTCTACTTCAGACCCGTCAAGCCTTCACATGATGATTATTGGAAATATTTAATGGCTTTAAATTCTATTTTCTCATGAGACGGGGATAATTTATTGATGTGAAGTAAGCACATTTAAAGATCTCAGAGGTCCACCTTGTCCAAGAATATTTGCAAGATTATGCATTCAATTTTACCACCATTATGTTTGTTCCAAAAAAAAAAAAAATTACCATCATTTCTCTCGTGGCATAAATATAAAAGAAAAAAGAACGAATATTTTTTTGAAGTTTTTAGAAAATTAATAAAAGAAAACACGTCGTGTATAGTTCTTACTGTATGAAGGAACCAGATTTGCAACTACGAAGTGGAAGAATAAAAGTAAAAAATTGTGATAGAAACCTTTGATTAATTTAAGGATAAAAAAATTAATGTGGATGATTAGTAAAGTAAAATAAGAATAAGATAAAATTAAATATAAATATTGTATAATTATTAATAATAAACGTGTTTACTGGTTGAATGTAACTAATTTATAAGATTTATTAAATAAATAAGTTCATAAGATGCAGGATCTAATCTTGTACATGACTGATTTATTATTGTATTGATTTTTGATGACCCTAACCGCGTTGCATATCGAATCTCACGGTCCTAATCCATCTAGTCCTATAAAGAGTGGATAATTTATATACCTTTAACTCTTTTCCATCCGTAACATTGTCATTAACCAATACGTAGGTTGCTTCTTCAGTACATAAACACTTACAGAAAACTAATGATTGTTCTTTGTCAGAGTAAGGCGTGTTAATGTGAGGTCGACTTGTGTGGACATGATATGTCGATATCGATGCTGCTACATGTACTAAATATCTTGGTTTTAGGTTCAGCTACCACAAGGAAGCCGATTTAATAGACTTGAAATTGGAAAACCCTTCTGTCATCACTCCTTCACTCTTTTCAGGGTTTCATGGAAAAGTCTAAGAGCGGTTAGTGGTGAACATTTATTATATGCAAAATGTTCATATATATTAAAAGTATATACATTTGTCAATAGATCAAATAAATAAACTTTTATTTTCTCAAAATGCAAAATTAACTTGAACGCTTTATTTGCTATAATGGAAGCAATATAGGAGAAATGAGTATAGGAGTAAAGAACGCGAGAGAAAGTAATATTTCCATTGTATCTGGACAATGAAGAGAAAGAAAAATGAAATGGATCTTCATCATTGTTAAAGATAGAACAATTATGATATATAATTACTAATACATATGGATAAAAAAAAGGAAAAAAAAAAAACAAAGTAAAGAAGAGATAAACTTAGAATTCAATAATTTTTTAAACCTTTCCTCTCCTCTCTCTTCAATTTGTAGGGAAATAAAATTTGGTGGGGTTCAAGGAAAATTATAATTTTTCTTCTTTTTCCAAATAAAGAAAAGTGTATAAAAAATCTTACTTTCCTTTTTCTCTCCTTATTCTTTCCTTCATCTTAAACATAAGTGAAGAAGTATGAACATTATCTTCCTGGTTAAATTACACTTTATATATCTGTAATATCATTTTTTTACACTTTGAATTCATGTAATCTATTTCTATATTTATTAACAAATATGTGCCGTCATTTTATTGGTTCACAAATAACAGTTCGATTAATTGAATAATTTTTTAAAAATATTTAACTAAAGAATATAATGAAAACAATCATAAATCTAAAAAAGAAAAAAACTTTCTAGCCATGGCCATCCTAAGACTAGAGAGTCACTAGCTACAATTCATAGTGTTTGCATGACCTTTGAAGGTGGCTGACCACCCCTTAAGATTAAGGTGGCAGCAATGCTTTTTGCCAATGATCAAGTTATGACATTTTACTAAAGGTTCGTCATGCCAATCGATTACGACGACAAAAAGAAAAACTGAGTTAATAGCTCATTTGGTGTCTTTTTTCTTTAAATTTCTTCTTCTTCTTCTTTTATTATTTTTTATTTTTGGAACGGAGGCGAAAGTGGTTGGATGATCATTCATCATTATATCTAGTTACTTGACCTGCATATAGCGGTAGGTTGTAACCCAATTGTTCCCAAAATTAAGACCTTGCCATTCACCTTCAAGGGTAACTGGTAAGCAACCATATATGAGGGGTTGCATAGTCTTCCCTTACCAATAGATGGTGGCCAACACTAATTTTTTGTTTTTCTCCCTCATTCTTGGTGGATTTTATTTTTCTTTTAATATTTTAATTTCTTAGTTTTTTCATTTAAGATTTTTAAAAAATATTTTTATTAATTTATTTATTAATCAATTATTTATGAACCAATTAGAAGGTAATCCGTGGTCTCTAATGAAATATTTTCATATGTAGATAGCGATGTCAGTATATAAAAGTGAAAAAATAATAAAATATAGGTTTAAAAAGTGAAAAAAGGTGAAAATATTGATATGGAAAGTATAACTTACCCTTCTTTTCTAAATGTTTAACACTTGCCTCCAGCATTATTCAGGTACTCCTATTATACTTGTGTGCTTGAAATAGAGTGCTGGTTGATAGATCGAAAACGAATTAAATTTGGCTTTTGTGAGAAGGGAACACATTAGGAACTGTATCAGGTGTGTTACAATATTATATTTATGTTTTCTTAGTCTTGTAGTAGAATAAGTCAGATTGTGACGTAATGGCAAGTGATTGACCTGTATAGCCCTCAAGTACGTGGGGATGTCATGAAGTACATCAATTTGAACAGCCTAGTTAAAAGAAAGGATTAAACTAAAATACAACCACTTCGACCATTCATTTTTGGGTTTATGTTATGGTACATTTGGTTCACAAGAAATCAAGCTTTATTTCAACCCAACACCCTCAAAAAATTATTATAGTTAGGTAATCCAGAAACTTAGGCATGAACACTAAGCCTTACTTAAGAAAGAAAACAAATTTTATTGGATTGATGCTAAGAACTTGAGGCAAACACCTCTAAAAGAATCTTAAATTAAACTAAGCTCATTAAACTGTCAATTTAGTTATAAGTTAGGTGATAGATAGAGAAGCCTTAACGAATCAACAAGGTTATTCGTGACTAGGTTTTCCTTATAAATTAGGTTTTATAGATATAGTGGCCACAAAACTTTAGGCCATCTATTGGGGAATTTCACATGGACTTTAAAGAGGATTTTAATATGTTGAAGTCGAGATTGATTCTATCATTGCAACACAACTATTACTTTTATAAGATAAAGATGCAAAAGTTAAATATAATCATATTTTAAATAACTATAGGAAAAAGCTTTTATAGCTATCCAATTGGAAGATTCGAGCAGTATCTCGCAAAATTAACCATGTTGCAATTGGCTAGCTAGGTAGGGGCATTTTGGTGTCAATCACATTTGATTTTTGAAGGCTCACCCTTAAAGCTTTATTTCCTAGGTTAGTTGCGAATTCTGTAGGCTATGGCAATAATAAGCTTATTAAAACTTTTGTTAATATGCAAACCTTAAATAATGGGTTGCTTTAGAATAGCTAGGAAGGCCAAGGGATTGGATGACTATTTGATTTTTGCATTTTATAGTCTTATTTTATTAATATAAATGCTAGTTTATCAAAGAAAAATGTTACATGTTTAATAGAACTTTTTAATATATATGATTTCACATGGTAGTTCATGGTACATTTTATATGGGCAAAAAATCTCATCCAATAATTTGAGTTAAACCTATACTTACTCATCCTTAATATTTATATATACATCTGATCATCCAGTCCATCATTACTATAAAAATATCCATTCTAGTCTACATTCTACAACTTACCTCAATTATTATATTAGACTAAAAAAATAAATTAGTTAGAGAAGGGTCTATCAATTTTAATGAGACCCTCTATTGAATGTGTCATATAAGAAAGTGGTATCACATATGGGTTAAATTTTTTATATATCACACCTTCAATTAGGGTTGTTCATGATTTAGTTCGGTTTTGAGCTAAATTACTTTGATGCAATTTGTTGCAAGAAGAAATTAACGCAAATACTCACACACTTCAAACAATTACATATCACATTCATTCACACAACAAGAGATTTGGGTAAAATATTTTTTTTTTTTATTTTCATTGAATGATAATCCATGTATATAAAACAATACAAAATATGTTAGCCCCCCTAAGGCCTAACTGAATAACAAAAAAAAAAAAAATTCCTACATGTGCTAATGCCACGTTATATTGATATTTTGTATATTAATATATTTCTGGTGTAAATATGAATTCTACTTCTACTGAATCTATATTAATATGAATATCCTAAAGGACCTAGACTTCTTCAATCAAGGCCCACACAACAACCCACAAGCCCAACCTCCTTTACTAATTCAAACTCTATTACTGACAGCTTTGTTCCACCAGTATCTAGAAACATGTGTTACTCCTTTCATATATGATCACTTTCCTTTTCTTCTGTCTCTAAAATACCTTGTTGAGTCGAAACCCTAGAAGCCATGGTCACAACCCTATCCTCATCCACAATCAATAATGTGTTAACTTGTTGATTTGCATCACAATTCTGTTCGATTTGAACCGTTTTTCAAAAGTATCATTTTCTTTTTTGATAATAATAATGGTCATTCAAGTTTTCGACCAAAATTGATATTTGAATTGAGGAACATTATACAAGAATTAAAATCACATATATTATATAACAACGATATTTCATCTTAATGATAGTGAAAGTGTGTAGGTCAACTAAAGATGAGAAACAATTATGAAGAAAAATGAATGGATTGTAAAGGTTAAGAGTAAAATAAAAAATAACAAAAAAGAGGGGATAAATTGAGTTAAATTAAAATATCAATAAGGTTTAAAACTAAAAAATAATGCTTGTTTTTTTAATAAAAGACAGTTCTGTTCAATTCGATTGCATCCCTAAAATGAACTGTGAACTAAATCGAGATACAAAAGAATTACATTTTGCAATTTGATGTGATTTAATTCGGTTCTCAATTCGATTTAGTTTGATTTGATGAACGGTGCTACTTTTAATAAGAATTATTACTAAAATTAAGTAGATTCCTTATTTATTTATTTATTATTGGATCATATTATCAGATGAAATGGTTGCAATCGATATTCACCTGCAAGTACTTATTTGAATATAATTCTTGTCCAACTTAGATCGTTTTCCTTTGTGACCGTATTATAGTGTTATATTTCACTAGATGGGATCTATTGCAATGCGAATAAACTTCTTCTTCAGGGAGGGAGAAAGAGGGTTTAGTAAAGAGGTGGAGACATGGGTCCCTAGCTTCTTCTTTTTTTTCATTTTAATTTTGTCTTACTTGGAACGTGTTTGTCTACGTAAGGATTTGGGTTGGATAAAATTATTCTAGTTTCTACTTCTTTTTGGTATATGGCGATGGACTCGAGATTTATTTGAGATACAAGTGGCACGATATGATTATCGTATCATGTTTCGACTTTCAACAGTAGGAGGACGAGGACGTGAAGAATGGGTTTACTTTCCTTTTTTTTTTTTTTTTGTCTTTTTAAGATTTGCATAGAATAATATTTATAAATCTTTGACACTTGAATGTGATAAAAGATAAAAAGCTAGCTTTATAAACCACCTATTTTTAATAATAACCTCAATTAGGAATGTAACATATCAGAAAATGATCTATTAAACTGACCCCATTTTCTACGCCCTTTTTTTAAGAAACCTCTATTTCCTATCTGTAACACCAAAAGTGTTACTATAGTTTGGTGGCTTGAGGACCCTTTCACCTTTTAATTGGATTTAATTACTAAAGCTTGAGGCTCCTAGCTGTACTCCAGTCGCTTAAGAAGTGTCTAAAAATAGAATAGAAATATTTACTTCTTTTATTCTTCAATTTAAGAAACATTAAGGCTAAAAACTGTAAATTCCTTGCACATGTATCGGGTTTGCTATGTTAACATTTTGCTCCTAATGAAATAAAGTATGAGAAGTAGATCACAGTAATATTAGTAAAGTCATGTTATCGTAACACTGACTTTTATAATCTGCATAATTACCTTCTCTTTTCCTTTCTTATTTATCGTTTCTCTCTCCTATTTATTATTAATCAATTAATATCTCTCTCTTTTTACAATATATTCCCTTATCATATACACTTATTTATTTTATATTAAAGCAATGTTTATATAATTTATTTTCATTTTAAATTAATAATAATATTATTATTATTATTTTTATGGAATTCATATAAATTATAAAAAAAAAAATTCATACAATTACTATAAGGTCAAAATAATTTGTGCATTGTCTAGAATCTGCTATTTTTCACTACTAATTTGTTTATACATTGCTTTAATGGTTACTAGAAAATACTAAATTTACATATAAGTCATATATATTTGTAAATTGCACATATGATTCGTATGGATATAATCCGTATATATAATTATCTATAAACTATATTATATATTTTTTTATTCATATAATTAGATTAGATTATGATTCATCGAAATCAAAAGATACATACTACATAGGTTGGATATATTTATAATTTGCACATATAATTCATAGGGATGTTCTTCTTATATAATATATTATTGTCTATAAAATATGCTATGTATATTTTTTATTACTAATCAATACAAATTATGAAAGTTATATACTCCATAACCAAACACGCATAATTCATATAGATGTAATCCATATATATCATTGTCAAAATTAAATACTATATATATTATAGACTCATAAATTATATAAATTACAAAAATTATTATAAGTAATGCATATATAGCTATAATTAATATATGTTTATAATTAAAATATAAACATGCACATAATTATTATACATATAATCTATATCTATCGATGTCCATACACTATACTGTATTATATGTCACATATATATAATCCATAAATATTTTCAATTACTATTAGCATACAATAGTTTCCTAATATGCATCCATATTGCTCTAAATAATTTGATCTTGAAAACGTAATGCTCTATTTGTTGTAATAGTATTTGATAAGATGTTAGAAATAAAATCCAATAATACTATATTACGTAACACTATAATACAGCTACAATTTAATATTGTATGGTAACAAAACACATCATACATGCCGTAAACAAATTATCTCAATATATTATATGATATAAAGTTCCAAATTTTATTTTATAATAGTAGTAATATATAAGTTTTTTACATAATTAGTATATAATACAATATAAGTATAATATTTTATTTCCATAAATTTATAAACATATGTATAAACTTATATTTGTATTGAATTTGTAACAAATAGATGTAATTCATTGATATTAAATATATAAAATGTTCCAAATAGTATACTATTACATTAAGATCATATAAGAGTGCTCTATAAATCATGTTAATACACTCTCTATAATTTTGTATTAGAAAATAGCTATAATATTATCATCTTATAATAGTGATACGTAGTGTTAAAAATTTATAGAATACAAGTATAAATTTTATAGTGATATACATATAAAAGTATGAATATATTTATATATATATCTTTTTATTTTTACTAAAGTTCTTATTATTTAACCATTGTTAGCTAAGTATTCAATTGTTTCAGATGCAATTTTTTAATGAAGTTGATCTATTGAAACTTCCTTATTTCTATCCATAGTTGAATGCACTAATGCACCATCAATTTAGATGGAGATATTGTGATTAGTCATGTTTGTTTAACTGTACACAAGCTGAAGAAAATGGAGAACACTACTATTGATAGTCTTTTGCATGTGTACTAAATTGTTGACAATAATACCTAACTGTTAACAATTTTTTAAAATCATAACTTTTGTATATCAATATTTTCCTAGTTAAGGTCCTCTCCCTTTGATAGAAAACACACAATTCGCAACTCCAAAACCCTACGTAATTATTGAAGACCTAGAACAAATTCAAAAATAACAATTATAGTAATACAAATATGGATTCTAGTAGACATGCATTAGACTCGGGTAAAGATAATGACAACGGATACAATATTTGTGACCATGATATTGAAACTAACGTTGTATATGATGAAGTACATAAAATTTTGGTCTCAAGTAATGGTGGAAGAGACGATTTTGTTCAACACAAGAATGTGATCACAATTGATAATTTGTCATCCTATATAGGATTGTAGTTAATTAAATATCTAGTTAGTAAAAAGTTTGTATCTTTTTTAGCAGCAGGGTATTTCTACAATAGGTATGCTACTATAAACAGATTTGACACTTGTTTGCATGATACTAAAAAATAAAAAATAAATAAAAATAAGCAAAACCAGGTGAAAATGTGTCTATGGGTATGCCCAAGGGAGGCTTTTAAGGGTCAACAACACCCTGATAAGAATGATTGAGTTAAAAAGGAAAGGGTGTTAACGAAAATCGATTATTCAACTATGTTTAAAGTAAAACTTGTGGAGTATGATAGACTATGGGAGGTCTTAACGATAAAGACCGAGCACAATCACAAGGTCATGCGCCGTCATAGAATTGCATCTTAAATTCCAACAGTTTATATCATAGTGTGACAGTTTCTGCATAAAATAGGAAGGGAATAAGCTTTTACAAATATCATAGTGTGACAGTTTTTGCATAAAATAAGAAGGGAACAAGCTTTTACAATGTGACTATCATTAGTGTGTTCGGTAACTATCGGTAATATTTACTGTATTAAAAAAATCACTTTATTGTAATGGAAGCCCAATTTATTGTAATGAAATCTTAATTTACTGTAGAGGAACTATATATTACTATGTTAAAATACTCACTTTAGGGTAATGGAAGCCCAATTTACTGTAATGAAACCATAATTTACTATAAAGAAACCCCACTTTATTATGATCAATATTATCAAAACTAAACTGATCTAGCTAGTTTAGACTTGTTCAACCGACATTGGCTAATATAACGAGCAATCCATCACATTAGCTTGTCTAAGCATCAACCTAAACTAACCCAAATAGCCCAAGTGGGGGTTACTCGGATTTCTCTATAAGTCCTGCAACTAAAAATTCAGATTCAATATGTAAGGATTAAGGCGATTAGATAAAGCATTCGATCGAGCTTAAATTATACAATGAAGCTAGAAGTACTAGTAAAAATGACTTCGTAAATTCGAATTTAGGAAAATAAGTAATAAAATAATAAAATATTATGATATCAAATTATAAATATATTACCTATTATTTATCGGAAATACATGAAAATAAGTTTCGAAAACTAATGAGTCGTTAGAAATAAATTATATGCATATAAAAAATTATAAAATAACATAAATAATATTTAGGAGTATTTACTTATACTCCATATGTATTTGCATGTAGGTAAAAATACAGGAAATTATCTGAAATACCTAAAAAATGCTAAAATAATGCCAAATAATTAAAAAAAATTAAAAAAATAAAGGAAAAGTAAGGATTTGTATAGAATCGGGTCATAGCATGTTAGGGTAGAAAGAAAAAAATTGAACCAATTAGAATAAACTAACTTAAAAGGAAAATGAGTAGAAGATAAGGCTAAATGTCAACTCAAAATTAATTAAAAAAAAACTATGTAGCTCTATAAATATCTAAACCTTAACCGAAACTCATTTGGTTTGTTTGGAGTGTAAGAAAATTTGAGAGAATTGAAAAAGAGAGAATTAGGGTTTTTTTAAAAAAAAAATTAGAAAAAATCTGTGTAATTAGAGCTTATAGACCTTACCTACAACCTATGGCTACTTGGAAGTGAATCACTGCCACCAACGTACACCACCACCATCGCCTAAGTTGACCAACAACCCTAGGACCACCACTAGTGGCCAGAAATCCAACAACCAGGTGAATCTAGTTTTAATCCAATTTTGTTCAATTTATTAAAATTATCGATTTTATCCAAAAATTATGACATTTAGTATTCTAATGCTTTTATGCATGTAGATTTAAGGAAAAATATTGTTTTGATTCACTTATATCTAGAAATATGTAATGCTTAAGAAACAACGTAAACTCGAGTATATTTCAATTTAGAAATAAATTATCTTAAAAGTGTAATTTTAAGCTCAAAATTTTTATGTAGACTACTTAGATGATGTAGAATAGTGTTATGAAGCCCATTTTCAGAAATAAATTTTTGAAAATTTTAATTAATTTTTAAGCCTTTAAAATATATATAATTACTGATTTTCGAGTTAATTAATGGTTAATTGAATAATTACTGATTTAGTGTATAATTAGGTATTTTCAGATGTTCATATCTAATGTAGTATGATAATTGTAGATTTGGAGTATTAGATGTAATTATTATGAGTATTATGTAGTAAATATATGTAATTTTGATAGTATGTGGAATTGGAATTATAATAAATATAAAATATTAGATTAAAATGGATAATATAATAATATATTAGTATATAATAAATCTAGTAGGAAACATAAATTTAGATAATTATAATCAAGAGAAAATTCAGTACATAAATGAGAATTAGAGTAAATCGTGTAAACTAAAATACTAATTAGGGACTAAAAACAATACTTAAGATACTTGAGCTCAATGTGATTAATTTCACATTAGGGTTTTAAATGCATTTTTAGGATTTATGTATAGTACCCATAGTTGAAATTGAATTAAAACCTAAATTGGAATTGAATTCAAAAACCAATCCCAAAACTAACCTAGAATAAATCAATAATAAATAATATATATATATATAATTGAGTTAAATCATAACCTAAAACTTATATATAACATAAGGATATAAATACTAAAAAAGTATTTATATTATAGGACACACGGAGACGAGTAACCTATGACCAATAGTGTAAGCTAATTGAAAACTCCAAGTAAGTTGGGTTTAATACTTTATTGTGTTTTGGAGTATTATTTTAAAGTACTCGGAGGCTTAGGATTGTGCATGAATGTGCTTGTAGGTAGTTATATGCATGTGCTTGTATGTATTTGACTTCGTGCTAAAATCTGTATTGTGTTTGGTGATTAATGTGAATTGAATGATATGAAATTATTTAATCACCCTAAACTGTACTTAATTATAACCAACCTAAATAACATAATTAGACATGCATTGTAATCCTTTAAGGGGCCATTACGATTCTAAAAAAAAACATTGATACTTTCGAAAAAGATTACACTGGATAGGATAATGGTCTCTTTTTCATCCTTAGCCGAATTAACTGACAAGAAAGGAGGTTGCAGTAAAGATAAGGGCAATAGTTCAAAGGATAGTCATGAGGACAGTGATATCTACATTGTAAAATCTTGGGTTTGGTTGTATACTGTTACATAAATATGAAAACTCTACAACTCGAATTAGAGCAGATGAAATTACTCTAATTTCACAATAGACCGAATTACATTATGTGATGATATTTGCTTATTGTATTGCATATAATCAATTGTTTGGTAACCCCATTTATGTTTCTTATGCATTCATAAGTCTCCAACCTAACTTATTAAGTTATAGTTAATTATACCCTTATAAATTTTCTTATAGGTTCTGACTGATATACCACGATATAATTATCTTGAGATCAATTTCTTTTTAAAACTATGGGGAATGAGGATCAACCGGCTGTACGAACAAGTCATTTAATGTCTTGTCAAGTACTTTTAGGTTTATGAATTGGTATGATAATATGTTTGTTAACAAACTACCGTAATATGTTTACATTCCTAGGACTAATATAGATGTAATTATGTACATATAATTTAAGGTTCTAGCTTTTTATCTAAATTTTAGCTTAAATTTTAATTGAGCTCTTTACTTTGAAGTGAGAAGTCCTAAACGTCTTGTGTAAAATATATCTATGATAGGGATTATGAGAGTAGTCACTATCATAGGTTGGTTTATATGGCGAAACTGTTTTGACTTTACGGTTTATATTGCAGAACTGTTTTGACTTTACAGCATTGTGGAACTGTTTTGACTTTATGACTTGACTTTACGGCATTGCGGAACTATTTTGACTTTACGGCGTAACTGGTTTGACTTTACGGCTTTGAGACGTAACATTATCGGCGTTGTGGAACTATTTTGACTTTACGGCGTAATCGGTTTGACCCTACGGCTTTGAGACATAATATTATCAGCATTACAGAAATGTTTTGACTTTACGACATTGCGGAACTGTTTTGACTTTATGGCGTAACTGTAACTGGTTTGACTTTACTCTCGGCTTTGCGGAACTGTTTTGACTTTATGGAGTAACTGGTTTGACTTTACGACTTTGAGACGTAACATTATGGCGTAACTGTAACTAGTTTGACTTTACTCTCGGTATTGCGGAACTGTTTTGACTTTACAGCATAACTGGTTTGCCTTTACGGCTTTGAGACATAACATTATGGCGTAACTGTAACTGGTAAGTAACTGGTTTGACTTTACTCTCTGTTTTGAGTAAGTAACTGGTTTGACTTTACTCTCTGTTTTGAGTAAGTAACTGGTTTGACTTTACTCTCGGCATTATGGAACTGTTTTGACCGGAACTGACTAGGTTTGACTTTACGACTTTGTACAGCGTAAACTGTAACTGGTTTGAACTAATTTGCTTGATCGGAACTGTTTTGACTTTATGGCTAACTGGTTTGACTTTACAAATGGGCTAATTGATCCTTAGAGTAAATATTAACTACTGAGCTGGGCAACCTAAAAAGAGCCAGCCAAAGAATACATTAGTTTGCTAAACATAGCATATCGGAGTGCTTTGGATTTTAAAGATGTTGACCTCATGGACATCCTTTCTAAAAGACGATGTGGGACTTGGTTGTGCTTGGGTTTTTACTTTTGATAGGTACTCAACTTATGGAAATCCTCGCCGAAAGCAAATGTGGGACTTCATCGGTGCTTAAAATAATATGGCACCTAACATTCAATAACTTATCTACTTATTCTTTATTAAACCATTTCAGTTGATATGTAGTTTCCCATTTCCTTAGCTTTCCCTTCGCTGTTTTCAAACTATGATTTTTTCACTCGATGCAATTCAAACTACCATTTCATTGCTATTTCTTTTCCCTTTCTTTATTTTTTAGAAAAAATGAAAGAGGAAAAAAAAAACAATACATATAGAAAAAAATAAAATTTCATCATAAAATAAATCACAATTTAATCTGTGGATACAATTTAGTGAAGCTAAATAAAAAAACCATGCGAATACAAGTTTAAATCTATTAGTAATTTTAACAAGTAACACGTGTTTTCTCAAATATATATATATATATATATGGTGATGATAATAAAAAAATACGGAAGGCAAACAAAATTAAGTTAGTGCATGTTTACATCAAACTTTAGTATATAAAGGAACATATAACAATTAATGAAAATACACCAGAGAATTAAAATATGAAGTGTGTGTGTATATATATATATATTGACTGCAGTCCGACCCTCGATTAAACATGGTTCAACCATTTGACCCTTGAGACTCATACATAACCGAGTTAATCTCTCGAGCCTAGTCTGACAAAATTACTATGATCATAAACTCATATACTATGATAGAAACCAAATTTACTGCAATTAAACCTTAATTTTACTATTGACCAAGGCTATTTTATTGTGATCATATACTCAATTTTTTGTAATGAAATCTCAATTTATAGTGAAGAAACCTTATTTTACTGTGAACATAAACTCATTTTACTGTGATAAAAGCCAAATTTATTATAATGGAACCTTAATTTACTATAAAGGAATAACACTTTACTACGATTATAAGCTCACTTTATTGTAATGAAAGTCTAATTTACCATAATGGAATCTTAATTTACTATAAAACATCACTTTACTATGATCATAAACTTATTTTAGTGTAATGGAAGCCCAATTTAATACAATGAAACCTTAATTTACTGTAAAGGAACCCTACTTTACTTTGATCATAAACAACTTAACTGTTATGGAAACCAAATTTACTATAATAGAACCTTAATTTACTGTTAAAAAAAACATTGCTTTACTATGATCATAAACTCATTTTACTATAATGAAAACCCAATTTACTATAATGGAGCCTTAATATACTGTAAAAGAGCCCAACTTTATTGTGATTATAAACTCACTTTACTACAATGAAAGCTCGGTTTACTATAATGGAACCTTAGTTTACTGTAAATGATCCCACCTTTGATGTGATCATAAACTCACTTTACTATGATGAAAGCCTAATTTATTATAATGAAACCTTAATTTACTATAAAGGAACCCTAATTTTACTGTAATGAATAGTAAAGTTGGAGTTCCTTTACAGTAAATTCGAGTTCCATTACAGTAAAGTGGGATTCCTTTACAATAAAATGAGTTTATGATCACAGTACAGTAGTGCTCTTTTACAAAAAATTAAATTTTATTACAGTAAATTAGGCTTTCATCATAATAAAGTACGTTCGTGATCACTGTAAAGGGGGGTTCCTTTACGGTCAATTAAGGTTCTATTATAGTAATTTGGGCTTTTATTACAGTAAAGTGAATTTTTTATGATAGTAAAGTAATATTCCTTTATAGTAAATTAAGGTTTCATTACCGTAAATTGGGCTTCCATTACAGTAAAGTTTGTTTAAGATCACAGTAAAATGGGATTCCATTACAGTAAACGGGGCTTCCATTACTATATAGTAAGTTTACGATCATATTAAAGTAGTTTTCTTTTACTGTAAACTATGGCTCCATTAGTAAAGTTTGTTTATGATTACAGTAAAGTAGTATTCTTTTATAGTATATTAAGATTCCATTATAGCAAATTAGGCTTTCATTACAATAAAGTGGATTTTTAACACAGTAAAGTAAGGTTCGTTTACAGTAAATTAAGGTTCTATTACAGTAAAGTGAGTTTTTAATACAATAGATTAAGGTTCCATTACAGAAAATTGGGTTTTCATCATAGTAAAATAAGTTCATGATCAAAATAAAGCAGTTTCTTTACAATAAATTAAGTTTTCATTATAGTAAGTTGGGCTTTTATTATAGTAAAGTGAATCTATGATCACAACAAGGTAAGGTTGCTTTAAAATAAATTAAGGCTCCATTATTATAAACTAGGCTTCCATTATGGTAAAGTAAGTTTGTGATGATAGCAAAGTAGCGTTCCTTCACTGTAAATTAAGGTTTCATTATACTAAATTGAGCTTCCATCACATTAAAGTAAGTCATTAATTATAATAAAGTGTGGTTCTTTTACAGTAAATTAGGATTCCATAATGGTAAATTGAGCTTTCATTATAGTAAAGTTGAGTTCTTTTACAGTAAATTAAGGTTCGATTAAAATAAATTGGGCTTCCATCATAGTGAAGTAAGTTAATGATGATAGTAAAGTAAGGTTCATTTACAATAAATTAAGGTTCCATTACAGTATATCGTGCTTCTATTACAATAAAGTAAATTTATGATCACAGTAGAGTAGTGTTCCTTTACAATAATTTAAGGTTCCATTACAGTAAATTAAGCTTCCATTAGAGTAAAGTTTGTTTATAATCATAGTATATTAAGGTTTCATTATAATAAATTAAGCTTCTGTAAATGTAAAGTGAATTTGTGATCACAATATAGTAGTGTTCCTTTACAATAATTTAAGGTTTTGTTACAGAAAATTTGGCTTTCATCACAATAAAGTTTGTTTATAATCACAGTAAAGTAGGGTTCCTTTACAGTAAATTAAGGTACCATTAAAGTGAATTAGCCTTCTATTAAAGTAAAGTGAGTTTATGATCATATTAAAGTAAAATGAGTTTATGATCATATTAAAGATGTTACTTTACAGTAAATTAAGGTTCTTTAAAATAAAATAGGCTTCTATCACAATAATGTTTATTTATGATCATAATAAAGTATGGTTCATTTACAGTATTAGGCTTCCGTAATAGAAAGAATCCACCTGTAATAACCACTCCTCTTCTGCTATTAAGGTTCCATTATAGTAAATCAGACTTCCATTATAGTAAAGTATAAATTAAACTTCCATTACAGTAAAGTAGGATTTTTAACATAGTAAAGTGGTTTTTTTTTTACAATAAATTAAGGTTCTATTATGATAAATTAGGCATCCTTTATAATAAAGTAAGTTTTTAACACAGTAAAGTAGCATTCCATCATAGTACGTTGGGCTTCCATTATAATAAAGTGAAGTTTCTTTACAATAAATTAAGGTTTGATTACAGTATATTAAGCTTCCATTATAGTAAAATGACTCTATGATCACAACAAAAATAAGGTTCCTTTATAGTAAATTAAAGTCCCATTAATGTAAATGGAGTTTCAATTACAATCATTTAAGTTTAAGATCATAGTAAAGTAGTGTTTTATTTCAATAAATTAATGTTCCATTATAGTAAATTGAGCTTCCACCACAATAAAATGAGTTTATACTACACTAAAACAAGGCTCTTTTATAGTAAATTAGGGTTTTATTACTGAAGATTCAGCTTTCATTACAACAAAGTGGATATTTTAACACAGAAAAATATAGGGTTCCTTTACAATAAATGAAGGTATAATTGTCGTAAATTAGGCTTCTATTACAATAAAATAGGGTTTCTTTACAATAAATTAAAGTTATATTACAATAATGTAGGATACCTTTACTGTAGATGGTAAAGTGTGTTGTTCCATTACAGTAATTTTACAAATTAGGAAAAAAGTAAAGTTTAATGAAAAGTTTGCAAATGACACATTACATTACTTCTTATATACTTTAAAAATGAATGAATTTGTACAGGCCAAAAAGTGAGAGTGTGATTTATAAGTATAGACTTATTTGGAATTTACAAATAAACAAACAAAAATATCTATTCTCGTAAAATATAACGAGAAACATAAAGTAGGTGACATGATAAATTGAACAACAATATTAGTAAAGCATTATATACTACTAAGTGTCAATAAAATGAAATAAATCATACCTCCCATTAATTGAAATTGGAAAGAAAGAGAATGAAGGCAAAGGTCAGTTTACTATGATGAGTCGCAAAAATATATTACTTTGCCAAGAATGAATATAGAAGCAATCTTCATAGATAGCCCATTATTAATCGATATTTTTTATTTGTGTTTTTTTTTTTTGCCTTTTCTTGTTTTTTAAAAACATTTAATAGATTAAGCTAAAATATATGGCCTCAACAATGAAAGTTAAGCTAAGCAAATCATAAGAGTAAGGCAATACCAACAACTAATAAGAGAGAGAAGCAATAGTAAGCATGGATAGATTCAATTGTTGCAACTTAGATCTTGGAGGTTGTAGGTTGAAGCGATGGTTAAGTGAAAAAGTCATGTTCATGGTTTAATGGATTTTAAGTTTTTTTAGGTGGAGAAATGGTTCGAAAGTTGGAGGTCGCAATTGTGGATTTCGTTAGGGTGAAGACTAACCTCAAACATTCTTTCTTCTTTTTATATCAATTTTCTTCATTTATTTCACTATTTTCATTATATTATTTAATTAAATTATATAATAATATTATTGTTATTAAATTAATTATCATTAACTAAATAAAAGTTGACACATGTCCATTAATTAGTAGCAATAAGCACAAATAATACACAAGTATGTAAAATGTTAAAAATAAAAACACAAGAATGCAAAATATCAAAGCCTAAAAACTCCAGTATGTAAAGTGAAAATTTTATTTTATTAAATTTTCATTTTTTTATTATTCAATATTATTTGTTTATTAGTCTTTATATTTTTGTTATTTATAAAACACATTAACCTATTATCCAAGTTAAAATGTTTGAATATAATTAACAATTTCAATTTATTTTAAGTAAATAGACGATTTAGATCTATCGACTTTATAATAACGTTATATTCCTGACGTTATAATAGCGTTATAGAAACCACCTATAGTACAATATATATGTTCGGTAATTAAGTATAGTGCATAATTTTTTTTTCTTGCTTATTGATTGTTATGCATGCATATAGTGGGAGATGTTATAGTTTTAATATACTAATTATATTATTATAAATTTGTTCAACTTCATTTTTGCCAAAGCCATAGCATCATGAGCTAGGAACCACTATCATCAGCATACATCACCACCGCCATCACCACTATTATAAGTACAACCCTTAGCACTTTCTATCACCTTGATATCATGGTAGTCTACACTAGTATCACCTCAACATCGTCACAACAACTCTCCTCTACTATATTACCATAAACTCAATACCATCTCTATTGCTATCATGCCACCATCATTCTATTTTTTTAGAGGTTGTATTGCTAGTAAAGATAAAGATAATGTTAATCTTACAAAAGTTTTATTGACGCTTAATATATAATATATGTTTTGAACGCTGTTTCAACAAAGACAAATATCAGTTCATTATGCTTTTTTTTTTCCTTTTTGTTTATATAAGTGTATATGGTATTGTAATTTATGCAAAATGTGCCAAGATATTTTTTATGTACTTATAAATATTATAAATAAAGTTAGATAAATATATAGAGAGGACATAGATATTTAATATACTAATACGCTGTACAACTAAGTTCATCGTAATAAACTAAAGACTGGATTGAGAGAAAGGTATCCAAATTATACAAGTGGATGTATAAATTTAAGAGGGCAAATTAGATAATATTCACTAATAGAGGATACTATATATTTAATATCACTAGTTCCTCCTCTATATAAACAAACTTAAACAATCCCTGGACTTGAGATACTCATACATCATATATATGAATGTTATACTTTAATACCATTAAACATTGTAAACCCTGCGAATTTAGCTATTTGAGAGTAAAATTAAACTTTAATAATTTGAGAGTAAAATCGAACTTTAGTACTGTAAATGATCTTACAAGTTGATAAGGCTATGTAAGATAAAAAAATTTATTAAATTATGAAATTGAATATATACTATATGTAATAAAAATCCTAGAAATTCGATTGAAACCTAAATCGCATACGAAAACCCTTAATCTTATGTCCGAGTAAATACCCAAAATTTAACTTGAGCTTGAAAAAAACTCTAAAATTATAAACCAAAGTTTATAAAGTGAATAATTATACCTTAAAAGTATTAAAAACTTAATAGAATACGATTATCAACCAATACGAGTAATCGCATGAACTTATTAACGAAAGCATTGATATAACTCCTGAATATTATAAATGTAGCAAGTAACAATTTAATTAATAAAATTTATAAAAATATGAATATTATTTCCTAATTATTATTAATTCTATAATTTTACATTTGGAAATGTTAACCTAATACATTTAATTCTCCTTTTTCCTTCTTTTCTTTTTTCTTTTTTTACCTCTTACTTCCTTTACTTTTTCTTCTTCTTCTACATTAATTCTCTAGAATTGCCAGCATGTGATTTTTTTTTCCTTGTCCACGTGTCTTCATAAAGAGAGCAAAACCAAAAGTATTAGATAAACCAATTTCCCATCAATTAATTGTCCACCTTATCTTCTTTTTCTTTCTCTTCTATATTTTTTTTCTTTTAGCCGGCTACAATTTCTAATGCATTTGACTTGTTTCATTTTTTTTAAAATCAAACTCAAACTATCATAAACACACATATCCCTTCGTCATCCCACAAAAAACTCTCTTTTTTTCCCTCTTATATTCACTTTTTCTCTCAATTTTCTTCTTGTTTCTGAACAATTATAAGAAGAAGGAGAAAAGCACGTGATCAATAATATTTCAAAACACCAAAAGGAGTAATCAAGTAGTATTCTAATATATTTATCTTGTTAATTTATATGTACTTTTGTTATGTATACATTTTGTAGAAATACATGTATTTAGGTAATATGTAATATAGTCAATTTTGTAATTCCTTCCTTTGTATTAAAGTTATTTGTACATGTAATGATTAATTATATAAAAAGTTTGTATTTGTTATATATATATATATATATATATATATGTGTGTGTGTTTGTATGTGTATATAAATACTTAGGTATATACTCATATGTACATATATGTTATAATTGAATATGTAAGTATAAGATATAAAGAGATATATGTATATATGTATGTGTATATAATATGTATATTATTTATTTTCATTATATATATGTATATGCATCCGATTATATATGTATGTATAGCACTTGTAGTATATTTAGGTTTATATTATTAAATTACCTAAGTATATATGTATAAATAAGTAGAGGAAAATTAATTATATAAGTATATTATACGTATAAAATACGTATATTAATAATATATGACGTATAAGTACATGAGTATACTTTAATATTATATGTGTAATATACTATAATACTAATTTATTAAATAAAGTAATATAATATATACATATATGTATGCTGTGAGCTTGAGAAAAAGATTAAGGTTAATTTATAAAATTTAATAAAATTTAATAATTGATATATATATATATTAAGTAAAGTTATAAAATAGGAAAAACTGAAAAATTTGTAAAAATAATACGTGGAGCAATTATAGGCTGCCATGTCATCATTTTAGATTTTTAATTAAAATTCATAATTATTAAGAAGTTTTTAACTTTAAAAATAGCAAAATAAGAAAATTTTTATAAAATAAACTTAAAAATAAGAAAATTAAAAAATATAAATTTAGATATTTATTAAACCATGAAGATATAAAGAAAAGCTTAAAATAACAAATTATAATTATTTAATTCAAAAATAATAAAATTCGTAATATTTTTAAACTATAATAAAAAGTATGGGTCACAACGTTCAAAACAAATCCCGCTATGTAAAAGTACGTTTGAAAATGATAAAATCAACTATAAGTTCATAATAAAAATCAGAATTAAAACGAAAAAGTTATACACAATTAAAAATGTAAAATAAATCAAGAAAAATAGGTAAAAAATTTAAGTTTAACTATATCTATATTATATTTGGGTTATAGTGGGAAATTAGGAAAATCATAATAAATATTTAATTAATCGATAAACCTAGTTTTTCGAAATACTTATAGATTTATTTATTTTTTAGGTACTCAATTATCAAGTTCAGGAAATTTCAAAGAATTAGAGAGGAAGCATTTAACCCAAGTAAAAGAGTTTTTATGATCTACTATTTGCTTGCCATCTGTTAGTTGTATGCCGCTTATTGGTTAATATTGATTACTTATTGAATGATCGATTGTTTTGTGTGCTATTATCCGTGCGATCACTTCCTTAAATCAATAAATATAACTATTCGACTAAAATAATTAGTTATATCTATTTCATATCTATTATTCAATTGGTATACTGATGAAAAGTACTAACTTTACAAATTTTTGAGAAAATTATTATTGGAAAATATTTTTCAATCTCAAATATATTTTATATGATTTTTATAAAAGCTTATAATGCCCATAAATGATATTTTTATTGTTAAGGCAAAGTTACCATAGTATCTTCAATTGATTGCAAGAGGACTCGCATATTTATACCTATTGGGCTTTGAATATATTTTGATAGTGAGAGGACTCGCTTTGTGTGCTCGAGGGACCTTGAATATGTTTGGTAGATAGCCTTAGTTAGGATCCACCTATCTTGATTATTATTTCTCGGCTAGAATAATAGTTGAGTATTATTTGGAGGGATGGTATCCCCAAGCAACCTTATGCGATTAAGGTAAGGTGCTTTATGTAGATAAATATGAAAGATAATCGATATGTAAACGACGTAAATCTATACCTTCCATAGTCCCGAACTCCTATGGATGTGTTTTTGCATTTACTACCTATACATCCATTTCACGTATAAATAGATTGTATGTGTGCTAATAATATTTGATAACTTACTTGAAAAGTAGTAATAAGGAACGAACTCACTGAGTCGTAGTTTGCTCACTCCTCTATAGTTTCTTTTGTAGGTTCCTTTAAGCAGGGATTTGAGAAAATCTTGAGAGCAAAGTATAAACCGAAAACAAATTGATAATGTAAAGTTGATGGAAATGTGTATAATTGATATAGAAACAATTGATGTTAAAAATATTTATAAGATAAGATTATGTATAATGTAGTATTTCTTTTAAATTATTAAGTTGTTTTACCTTATCTTAGTATTTAGTAAAAAATACTGATTCTCTACAGTTCTAATAGACTATGAAATATCAGATATCCATAATTACTTATATTTTATAATTAGTTAATTAAATTAAAAATCGAAAACTTTAGTAACTAATCGTTTAGAGTTTTACTATCTCTAACTTATAAGGCAATTTTTATTTCATGAGTGTACATGTGATATAAAAATTTTAGATAGTCCTACTAAACCCCTCTTAAGATCATGACAACACACAGTCATTATTTAGATTGTAAATAATACATCTATTGGGTATGACATAACATATGGAGAGGATAGTGATAAATTAAGATAGAATCCACCAAGGAGCCAAAATCTAGAGCCGCTTGGTTAAGATAATAGAGACTTATAAGCCTATAGCTATGATAAGTTTTATTGGGTCTAATTTATCTCAAAAACTAAATAAACAATGAAACATTCGTAGCATTACGTGTAATTGGTTAATCAGGATATTATTTAACAAAGAGATTTAATTACATAGTAATTAATTTGTAATGTTTTCTTTCTTGCGACTTCTTGATTACATTGGATAACTGTTGCTAGATGGTTACATTGGTTTGTATTTAAATAAATACTACCTTCATGTTTATTGCATAAAAATCTAGAGCATCACACACTACAGATGATTAATGAGAGCATAATAATTGACTACTAAGTTTAATGGATACTGAAATTATGTCAATTATATTTATTTATTTCAAAGTTAAAACAAACTAGTTTGAAATGATAAATTGAAAGCAATTTAAATCAACAATTATTTTTTTTGCATAGAATATATCTATGATTTTGAAAGCTATGCATTTTGTTGATAAGTTCCATGTTCAATTGTTATTAAAAAGTTCATAGCAATTAAAAAATTATCTGTTATTAATTTTATGTTTACTTGTTATATAATTAAAAAGTTGTGACTATTGAAAGGTCCATAAAACAAAAAGTCTTTTCATTGATTTTCAATTAATATAATATAGTGTTCTTTTAAAAGGGATAATGGTAGACATAAAAGTTCTATGTTTTTTTTTTCTATTATTATTTGGTACACCAATGAAAACAATAAAAAGAATATAACATTGACTTCCTATAATTCTAATTCCAATATGAGTGATCAAGTAATATAAAAAATTAGAATTAATTTTTGTTAACATATATGTAGAGTTCACTCAAAAAAGAAAAAAAAGCAAAGTGTGTTTAGATACCTCTTGGGGGTCTACAATCAGAATCCTTATAATGAATATATTTGAAAACAACAAATCAATATTTTGATTGCAATCAAACTCCATCTTTAGCAAGAGACAATATCTTAGTGCAAGATAAGATATTTTTCTATAATTCTTGCAATTTTATTATCATTTTACATGTTTTACGTGAATCCTAAGGATAGGTTTTATAATTTTTACATTTAGCTAGATCTTACTATGATCTACAAAATCTAATAGTAGGATGTAAATGAATTAATTAGTTCACATTAATATATTTCTATAAACTGAAAATTAATATTAATTAGTTGAAGAAAGAATTATTTTATGATCCGTGATTAGATAATTTATTGATTCATATAAATTTATAAAGAATTTAACAAGTTTATAAGGTGTGCAAAAAAAACTAAATGGGTGCTATCACAAAATCCATCTATACAACAGGACTAATTAACATAGGATTTCTCATGATATAGTGATCTGACAACAAAACATAAATCCATGGAAGTAATGATTGGATAGTTGTCTTGTTTAGGAAAAAAAATAGATAGACTATAAGTCTATTTAGTTTTAGTAATACTTTTTCATTAAAAGTGTGACATATAAAATAAGTAAGACCATGTAATTCTCGTACAAGGAATATACGATTCTATTTATTTTATACATCATACTTTCAATGAAAGATCTTGTTAAAATAGATTGACCACTAATCTACTTATCTACAGAGTCTTATTCAACTAAAAATGTTGAATCTTGAAAGATAATCGATAGAAATCAGGATACTAAAGTTAGTTCTATGTTTAGTAAATAGACATTTTGAAGCCAAGTAAAACATCAATATTAGCTCTCCATATCTAAATGATTTCAATTGGGTGTGTAGTGCTTTAGTGGAATCTCATTATAAGTGTAACGAATGAAAAAGTTTAGGAAACACTCAAATCAAAGAATAATAACTAAACAATAAAATCTATTTAAGTCATGTTGTTATAACGTGCATCGCTATTAAGGAAACTTTGAAACTTATAAATCATAACATAATTTTAAGCTTATTTGAATCTCTATTTTATAAATAATTAAATTAAGAATCACTGCAACATTTTGTTTTAAATAACTCTATTTATATGTAATCATAAAATAGGATAATTTTTTATATAAATAAAATATTTTTTTATTTTATATTCCTCTTATCTCTTCCCATATTTTAATCCCTTTTCTATCTTCTTATTATCCTCTATTTAATCAATTTTTTCATTTTATTTTTCCCCAATTTTCTTAGATTCCCTATCCTAAATTTTAGAATATTCTACCTACCTTAAACCCTACTCTAAACCTTCCCTTCATTTCTCTCTCTTACCGTCATTCTCCCCTACATGAAACCTACCCTCCCTTTCATTTTCTTCTCTTGTCTCTCATCCTCACTGGGCCCCACCCCCTACATTTTTTTTTATTTCTCTCTCCCGCCCCTTTTTCCCCCTTGTTTCTCTCTTCTCACTGACCTTATATCCTACCCAACCCCACTCCATCCTCTTCTCCTTCTCCTTCATTTCTCTCCTCTTGCTGACCCCACCCCAATTCTCTCATTCCTTCTTCCTTCAATTCAACTCACTGGACACACATATATAGCCCAAGCTATTCCAGTCACCATTCCAAACTATTCTGTAGGATTATTACCTAACGATAATTTCATGTCTACCAGATATTCCTTTTCTCGACTGTATTTCTAACAAGTCAACTTGATTACCTTCTCGGTATCATGTACGTATCCGTTGTTTCAAATTCCCCATTATATTGATAAATAATTATATTGCTAGTAATAAGTTCTTGTTATAAATTATGTTATATATGGTATTGCATTATCTTACATAAAAGTTGTCTAGTATAATTTATGTCAATATGTTGTATTATATTGTTAATAATATATACAGAAGTTTCTATTACAAATTATGTTATATATTGTATTGTATAATTATTATTAATTATAGAAGTGGAGTTGTTTTATTATCTTTTGTTGGATATGGAAGTTATGTTGATATTTGTATCATATATGTACAATTTCAATTATCAATTTAGCTTGTGGTGATTCCATTCTCTTATGTTATGCTTTAGGTTTATTATTGTTGTCACTATTATTAAATTATTTCTATTACAACTATTATTATTATTATGTAATATTTAGTACTAATAGTGTATTATGCCTATTTCAGCTTCTAATTACTAAAATGTTTTTCTTTTACATATTTATATGCATTCTAGTTTTATTTAATAATATGCATATTCTTTTTATTATATTAGTTATTAAGCTCTATATTTTAACATCCTCGTTATATGTTTACTTATTATTTCTCTTCTATATACTGTGCCCTTACGATATGAATAAATAAATAGTATTATATTAATTTGTTAACAATTTACTTTATTATATTATATATTATTATCTTATTTTAATTAATTTCTTTCAATACTAAATCGATTTGATTAATTTTATTTGAAACATTTGAATTAGAAAGCAGATATATTAACAAGTAACAAGTTAATAAAAGATTCTTGAGTAATATTTAGGTAGAACTTAATCATTGATTGTATGAAAGTTAATATATATACTTATTCTTAATTTTAAATAGATTCATACTAGCTATCGAGTTCTTGATCTGAGCTGTTTCGTACTAAGTTTCTATTAGCCGTTGTGAAGTGATCCTAGGTATGTGGTGTTTGGTTATTGCTTATGCTTATTAGGATTTAGTAATCAAATCAAACTAAGTTATATTTGGCCTAATTTATTTAATTGCTGGTTATGCTTAACTTGTTCGCTTCGGGGGCTCACAATGGCAGATCCTTAGGGGAGTAGCTACTGATCATATGTAAGAATTCTTTAGTAAACTTGTACATGGGACGACACAATTAAAATAATATGTTTGTAGACTCTAGACTTTAAGCGTAAAGAACTTAAAAGAAAACTTATATTAAATCCACCTATGTATGTAGACAAAGATCATGGTGTGGCGAGTACCCCTTTGATAATTGATGACCTAAATTAAAGATAATTAAACTATTGTTTATTTCTATTCTGTTACAGTTGCATTATATGTATGTGAATGTTTTGGGCTTGGCATTCGTATGTATTTGTACACCCATATTAGACTTCGGCTCATTCTTCTATTTTTTATAGTTGTAGGTCAATTTGATATATTTACAACAAGTATGGAAATTACTATCGTCGATTGGAAAAGAGAGGCAGTTAATTTTGTATATTATAGAAGATTAAGATCTAGTTATTTTGTATGTTTGTGACTAAAGTGACTCACTTATGAATCACTTGAATTGATGTATTGGGAGAATTATTATTTTGTACTTGATAAGCGATTATTATAAGTGATTCTGGAAAATGTCATTAGAGTTAGAGCCTTAACGTATTTCTGAATGGTAGGAACATGTGGTAAGTTATGGTGCTCTTAGGTTTTAAGACATTACAGTTTATTTATTTATTAATATCATGACATTTGTTAGGCTAGAAAACAACAAATTCATTCATTTATAGAATTTTAGATATATAATATATAAAATATTAGTTGGAATAAGAAACTAAAGAGATAGAGATCATATATTCAATACATAATGAAAAACATTTCCTACAATGACAATGAGTATTATCAATCTTTATAAATGAAAAATTCTAGTAACACAATAAAAAATTTAGTAGTTTAAATGAAAAAATAAAACCTACATAAGAGGGTAGTTGACTACATTAATTGAAAACATAAATACAACATGAAAAATAAAGCTTGCACAACATAAATTGAAACTCAATATGGGGTAATGGAAATGTTATAATGAAGAGATGTTAATGAAGAAAGGTAATGGATAACACTACAGGTTGGGAACTGCAAAACTAACTTGTATTGTGTATCTATGGTGGAGGAGAAAAGCCTATTGCACACGGAGAGAGTAGGGGAGAAAGTAAAAGAGATATGAGTAACTAATGCATTAAAGCTAAAATAAAAAAGCAATGGATGAAAATGTATGTGATACGAGGTGGAAGTAAGAGGGGAAATTGGCAAAGGAATGATTGGTAAAAGGTTTATCGCCTCTAGGGATATAGAATTTACGGATTTCTCTTTTTTTTCTTAAGGAAAGAAATAGAGAAAGAAAGACAGGAGCGGAATTGCTCTTATAATTTGAGGTTAAGACTACTTAATGAATGCAAAGGAGTATAAATCATATGGCACATTATTTTAGTGACTTTGTAAATTCTCAATGGTTAATCAAATATAGAGAATTAATGTGATATCACATGTAAAGTGTAATCTCACATGGATTATAAGAGAAAACAAGTATTAGTTTATAAGATTAGGAAGTACATATCATATTAACACTAGTTAAAATCATTTTCTAGTCAAGTAGTTGAACAAAGTCTATCGATATAGCCATTGGCTATTTTTACCTTAAAGTATTATAAATGGTATAAGAGTTAACCTCCTATGAGTAGGTAAACAATTCAAGAATGAATTAAGGCAAAAGTTAATATGCATATTTTGACCGATTTAAAGAAGAGGTTCAAAGAGGGCAAGGAATGTCACTATAGTGCAACTTCTCACATACTTTTAGGATGACTTATAAGTTGAGAATGCTAGGAATGAGTCAAATCATACACTAAAAAGAGGAGTAACGAGATCCAATTGTAAGGTATCATAATGAGGATGTTGTATGATTGGAGAGACCCATATTAAATATAGTTCTATACGGATTATAGGAGAAACTTTTGAACAAAGTAGTTGAAAAAAAACCCACTAATATTTGTTAGCTTGATTATTGGCTACTTCTAGTCTAAGATATTATAATTAATGTACAATGCAAAACCGCTATAATTCTTGTAAATCATTACAACTAAAGCTATAGATAGAAATTTAAGGTAAGCTTTTATGGTACTAAGCTACTTCCCTCTTGATTATTCTAGTTAGAACTTTAAGGTAAGCTTTAAATGGTATTGGTTGTATAATAGTTGTTGTTGTATAGCCATAGTGGGTGTAATAATGGTAATGATGTAATAACAGTATTGGTGGTGGTCACGAGAGTTCTATGCACACCTAGGTAAAAGTAGTAGTAATGGGGTAGGGGTCTAGTAAGGGTGATGTAGTAAGTATCACCTCAGATTCTTAGTTAGTAAAGTTTGAGGGTCGATGGGCACCTTAAGCTAAGTAGGCCATTTTAAGGTGGCTCCGAGTTACATAGGAAAACTTACGAAACGATAGGGGTAAGCAAAGTAAATGAGAGGCCGTTCGGTGAGATCACTCCAACGCTCAAGTTAGTAAGGCTCGTGAGGGAGCAAACACTTCATATGAGAACTGAAGAGGGAAAAACAAGGTATTTTGGAGTAAAAAATGAGTTAAAGTCTTAAGTGTTACCAATGATGGGTATAGATGAAGTATTTATATTTCTAACTCATGGTACCTAGCCTTATGTTTCATAGGTCTCCAAGCTAGTGGCTACAAGAACAATTGTCCTTAGGCTTTGCACATGTTTTTTCCTCATAAATGCTTGATACTGCCATACAACCAAAGCTTTATGTGCTTTAGATTTTTTCTGAGACGAGCCACCAAGGTCATATCACATTTATGACCCGTTACTTCACTGAATGCAATAAAGGGGGAATATAATGAGGATTCTTACGAAATGTAATAAGGGATGAATATTTATTGCATTATTTTGTTGAATAAAAAGGATTATAGGAATTATCCTATAATAGAAAATTTAAAGTACAATTTTACCTTTACCTTATTTCTCTCTCTCTCTCTCTCCCCCCCCATATATCAATCTCTCTCTTTCTCTCTCCTCTCAATCTCTCTCTTCCAGCTCATTAAAGATGTGGTTTTGAGAAGTGAAATCCCACCTTATTTGAACATATTTGTCTTCCCTTTGATCTAGCCGTCCCATACATAAGCTCCATTTTATCTTCTCATAGGTTCGCAATATTACCCCCTCTCTTTCTCTCTCCTTATTGTGCTTCCATCAAGGACACTGTTACACGCAATTTATCTCGCTTTGATATGTCATCTCCTCAAACTTAATTCCAATTTTTTATTGAAAGCAACAATTGTGTCCTTTACCTCTCAAGGCAATTTTCATATTTATGTTGGTGTTAATTTTGGAATATATCTTATTTCATACATGGATGAGTTAGGATTATTGTGACATCCAAAATAATATGTGTAATATGGTAAAAATCTAACCTTACAATGTCACCAATGGTCTATGGTTCTTATGCATGTTAGAAATAGTGGTCGTCTAATATAATGACTGGTTGTCGATGGTCCATGGTGGAAGTGCAAGGTAGTAATGGTGGTTGTGTGCTACAGTGACTAGTCTTCGATAGCCCATAATGCTGGTGCACGATGGTGATGGTGGTTGTGTATTATAATGACTGTTCTATTAAGTGAAGAAGAAGATGGCAATGAAGTCATTTGTTCAAGGAAATGGGATTCAGAGGTTTGGGCAAGTAGTCCTAATTACTTATTTTCATGAATCACAATTCCTAAGTAATCGAGATTTATTGAGGTGAAAATAGTAATACAAAGGGATTAAGGAATAAGGGAGGAATGGAATAACCAATCCCCATAAGTAAACGGCTTACCAATTTGATGAGTGTTATACCGCCATGTCCCATAGGATTATTGTAAGCTATAAGATTATTTGAGGAGGGTCTTCAAGGGTCTATCAAAGATCGTCGGCAACTTATGAGGGCTACCTCTAGTCAGGAGAGAACATTTCTTGGCCAAATCATTTATTCTCATTCGTGTCTAAACGTCATCGATCGGTCGAGACCCTAGGCTAGCTAATACAAGATCGCAGGAACCATTAATTAATGTTTAACCATTTAGCTATGAACTTAAGATGGTTGGCATGGATCATCCTTAGAGCTATGGTCTTAGCAGTGTTTAGCCTTGGGCCTAAGAAGGTCAACCCATGTCCCGTAACTACCATCAAAAGTGAGCATAACAAAATAGTAATTATGGTGGTAGCACTAAGAATGATTAGATTGGTGATAGTGCATCAATGGTGGCGATGATGGTAAAGGATGGTAGTGACAAGATGTTTTGAGGCAACTAGGGCGAAGTGATGATAGCAATTCTAAGAAGGGAAGTGGTGTAGTGAAATTAATGATGTAAAGATGAATATAACTGTGATAATATAGTACTATTATCAAAGTGATTGCAAGATAGTAGTAGGATTTATTTAAAAGTTATTTTAGAGCTTTAAATCTTATGAAATAGTTTATGTTGTATAAAAAAATTTCAAATATGCCAAATAACGTATAAGAAAATTTTATATATTTGTTATATTATAAGAGGCATTAGGTAACGTATTTAAGTCTCTTTTACAAGTTTATACTATGTAATGCAGTACATTTTGTAATGGAGCCAACTGAATGAAAATAAAAATTTTCTGAAATCTCAAAAGATGGGCATAAAGTAAATGAAAATTCCACTTAGAAACAAAAAAAGATTGCCTGTAAAGCTAACATGTGACAAATAATAATCCATACTACTTGTCTAATTGTACTCAGGTGTTGGACCCATCCTCGTTTGAACTGAAGCAGTGTCCGTCTCTTACCCAGAACCACATGGCAATTCACTGCTCATCTTCAATAAAACACATTCAACAACTTTTAATATATATACCTGTTATATATTAGTTGTGCTGTCTATGATGCATTACACGTTGCAACAAAACAATTCTTCAAACAACAATCATATCTTCAACATTTAATATAGTACTCGTAATAATAGATATATACTTCTAATCGAAAAATGCAACTGAAAGGATTCATTTGAAAATTGTAATCCTAAAACAAACCCTTTTGAATCAATATAGTGTACATTCCACTGAAAGGAAACGGGTATCCTCTTGAATATCTGTAAAAAGCAATTAAGGCTTAGTTTTTCAAGCTATCAGATTGACTTGTCCCTAACACTAACAACTACTCTTCTCCTGAATTATTTATTTTATTTAAGGGTTAATTACATAATAGCATAAATTTTCTTTTTCCCTTTTCATTTTGTATATCTATTTTTTATATATGTTAGTTCAAAGTTATAAATAGAAACGTGGAATACATGACGGGAGGAAAAAGAAAAAGAAAAATTAAAGAACTTTTTTACGGATCACGTCTAACTTAATATAGGTACCTAAAGCAATGAAAAATAAAAATACAACAATGTGTTCTTTAATTAATCAATTATTTCTAGTTCTAGTGATTATCTCATTTCATTTTATTTTAATTGGCTTTAGTTTTGGGAATTGGGATAGGGAAAAAAAAAAATGTATTAGCAATGTTCTAGTAATTTCAAGCATGAAATTCAAGGCTGGCTGTGTTATTAGTTCACTGGACCCAAAACATGAATTTTTCAAAACACAGACACAATTGTCAGTTATTTGCAACTCCAAGCACAATGGGGTTCACATATTGGAGGTTGAATGTGTTTCATTAACATATTTTATTAGCAACATGATTATTATAAAATGCTACGTTCCTCAAAAGTCACATGCATCATTTTCATCAATGTCCAAATCATTAAATTAATAAACTTCGTAACATAATTTTTCATTTATTCATATGACTTGTTGGATATCGATTATTCTTGTTAAACCATAAAAATGTTTAGTTTAGTCATAAGAAGTGTAAAAATAAATCAATTTGTTTCATTAAGTATTAAATATATATATTAAACATTGTAAACAAATTAATTACTTTTTACAATACCATCGATCCATCTTTTGATAATAAAGTTTCAAATCTGCTATTACGTATACCCAACTGCTCTTTTGGCAAAACCAAACTTCATCATTACTAAAAACTGACCGTGACATTATCCTAAACTAAGTACCTACTGCTGCCTATGAACTGGAATACAGATGAGCGTGGGACACTGAATTTATCATTTTGTTTGTATATTGCAGAAGCTGCAACTGGGTGCCAAAAATTGGAAAGAAAAAAAAAAAAAAAAGAGAGAGAGAGAGAGAGAGAGAGAGAAAGAAAAGTTGCTATATGAAGAATATTTCATTGAACTTATGTGGTTCATTGAATTCAAACTTTCAATCTGCATATGTATCAACGGTACTAGCCATGAATGAACAAATAACATGCAACATCACATTCACATTACAGTTTCAGCCTGGACATAGTGACAACACCTTTTCGAACTTTGTTTCTCTTGCCTGTCTTTTGTTATGTCTCTGCACGGTTAAATCATTTTCACTTAACTTGACTACCCAGATTCAAACTTCCATGGTTAAACCGGAAAACAGGGATAAAGAGAGATTATTTTCCTTATAAATCTCGAGAGATCAGACTGTCTTTGACCCCTTAAACATTTACCACCGGATAAAAATAAGCCCATTATTCTTCATATTACAAGATCACACAAGGCAATATATTTTAAAATTAACAAAAAAAAAAAAATAATTTACTTGAACATCATAATTTGAAACATAAGAAATTTTCACTTCTTAATTTTTTTTGGACGAAAGGACGGAGCATCTTCAGGGTTTGCAAATTACTACAAAGCAAGGAAGGAGAGCTCTAGGATTGAGCAAATAAAGCTCCTCGATGTGTGAATACAAACCTAATTTACCAGCTAATGAATCAAACCCAGTTTGCCCAGCCATTTCTTGAATATTTTCCAATGGCCTATGCACTCTCCCAGCAATCACTCTACAAACTATCAATGCCTTCCTGATTGATTCATCCCCCTGAATAATTTCTATCGATTCGAATGCCCTACCACTCGTCGATGTAGTAAACACGCCGATTCCTTTCTTTAACTCCTTCTTAGCTGAGAATCCATTTCGAATAATCCCACAAACACAACATTTTTCTGATACACATAGACTAGATGAACCGTTTAGGCCAAGCGAGCAGGCAACCGTCGTGCCATAGAACCTCAAGAGTTCATTCCCATCAGCAAGGCACCTTGGATGTTTCTTAGTAAGTTTGCTTGCTTTGATCTTGACCATTTCGCGATACTCTTCGAACCGAGCTAGGGTTTTTTGCATGTTGTGGACTTTTAGAACCCTCTCGATCCGGCCGCATTGGTTTTCGGATTTCAACCACCCTGTCTTGCAGATTATTTCTACTATCTTCCTGGATGAGTCTCCCTCAACTAGTTCAGTAACTGTTAATAAGAAAAAACGTTCGTTTAAGTTATAGATTGAAGTTCTTACCAAAACCAGTCACGAAATGCAAAACAAATACACATTACACAGTATGACCAGACCAAGAAACACAAAGAAAACTTTCATACTATCATCAAACTCTGATATGACACCTAAACTCAGTTTAGCATCTTGTGTAAATATTCCAATTAAGACCTTAAATCGACCAACTTTTGACCGAAAACGGAAATTTTGACTGATGAAAATACCATGTCTAGTTATAAAAGTTTGCAATTCATCATCTGGTATACCAAATTCTAAATATCAGGAGGCCAATACGAGAAAAGTATGGTTGGGAAATAGTTTTCTACAGGAAAAATATGTAAAAATGATAAGATAAGAAATAATTGCAAGCTTTGTTTAGCAGAAAATTGCATGGGAATCCAGAATTCACCCAGATATCAAAAAGTGAAATCACAAATCTCAAAGTCAGAGAAACCAAAAAAGAAAAGGATAGATTTCAGGCACAAAAGTTAGTACATTCCTCGAATTTTGATGTTCTAAAGAGAAAAGGGTAAAGGCAATGGCAGAAAAATCATACACGCTCACACACAGACACACATAGGAACAAAGCAAACAAGACATCTAGACAAAGATTAGAGTTAAGATTAAGGCCAAGATTGTAACCAGCATGTTTCGACAAATGATGTGCCTCAGCAACTTCCCATTTACTAAACTGCTCACCACATTTATGGCAAGTCAATGTGTTAACCATCCCATTAGTATCTCCGTCAAGTGACACTCTAGTACTACTCCTAACACTCCCGTCACTGCCACCGCCACTTCTGCCACCAAAAAGGGCTGAGCCACCCTCTTTCTCCCCCAAAACAAACTGACCCTTCCTAGGAGGAGTGGCATTATACGAAGTCCTAAATGAGGGATTAAAGTAATGCATTGTCGGGTGTCCGCCTGGTCCCGGTGTCCCCGGCGTCAACGTCCCAACAAAGGCTGACCCCACACTGCCACCAACACCAACACCACCGTTTCCACCCCCGTTCACTCCAATTCCTTCACCATATCCTGTAATTTTAAGCTCACATCTGGAATTGCTTAAAATGACTTCATGAGTAATTGGGTTTAGGAATTCACTACTTCCTATGGATCTAGGACTACAACTTGGTGGTTTCTCTAAATGTCTCTTGCTTCCATGAATGACATCTTTGAGATTCGCTATGGACCTTGAACACCCTGACCTGCCCGACTTCTTAGTCAGGATTGTAGTAAGCTGTTTCCTTGTTTTTGGGTCATGAACATCTGATGGCTCTGATTTACAGTGTAAAGATCTCTTCAAAGCAAACCAAACCGTTGGCATATCTACTTTTTACCAACTTACTCTGTTTTCACCCTGCTCTTGCTCTGTTTTTTTCCCTGTTTCTTCACGAAATATCCACTTAGTACTAGTTCCTCAAATGCTTCAATTTTTTCTCATCTACAGTGTGATGGATACCATTTCCTGACCACCCTTTAAAGGACGAAGCATGTTGACTTTGAAAAAGCAGCAATTTCCGCCCTTTCCTCGCTTTGTTGTACGCTGTTTTTTGCTCTGTTTTATGAACTTCCTTTTTCTTTTTCACAGTTTAGAACATCATTAATGAGAAAAAGAAGAAACCAAATGGTGAGGATTACAAAGAGAAAAAAGTCTTGAATTCAAGGAAAGTATAGTGGAGTCCACATAGAAAGCAAAGCAACCATATTCACATCACATGGAGGAAGTATTGTCTTTGAGGTAGAGATACGAGAGAGAGAGAGAGAGAGGAGACAGAGAGAGAAACAGAGAGAGAGAGAGAGAGAGAGGCCATTTTTGCAATTACAAAGGATAAAACAAATATATATTTCAAAATACAAAAATTTTTAAAAACGGAAAAAAAAAAAAAGGAAAGAACCTGCGGTTATTGGGGAACATGGCAACTAAATAAAGTTAAGGGGAAAAAAAAAAAGGCCGATGATATTTGCCCCGCCGCATGGATTAACTAGCAACTAAATTATAATAAATTTTAAGATCCGGTCGTATTTTCAAAATATAAATATAATTTTTTATATTTACCATTTTTTAATATTTACCGTGTATCTAAATATCATCAATGTATACTTACTGGTTTTCCATACATGTCCGGTGGTAACCAGAAGGAAATTCAATTTCGTCAAACAGAGTTAAATATCATCAATGGTATCTATAAATTATAATTTCTTGTGGTCCTAAGATATTTTTTTCTTTTTTCTTTTTATTTTTATTTTCAATAAACTTCTCTTTAATCTTTATAAGTGAATATTACTACAAATTTTTTAGTTTATCATTCAAAAGTGAGACAAATATGAAGCTAAATTATACAAATCGTCTCTAAATATTTTGAAAATTATACGGATCCGTTACACTTTTAAAAGTATATATATATATATATATATATATTACCCTTGAAAAGTTGACTTGGCTATCTAAATAAGAATTTTAGTTGATGTAGCATGGATGTGACAGTTAATTATATATCTTTACCGAAAAAAAAAGTTAATTATATATATTTAATTAATTAATGTTAGAAAACCCACAAATGCAAAAGAAAAAAAAGAGTGCATGGTAAGAAAATCTTTTTTATAAAAATAAAAAAAAAAAGACTTGCTTTGTTAACCAATAAATGACAACATATTAATGGTATATTGTTACCCACTATTATAAGCGAGCCTTAAGACTAACTTATGAAAGTAGACAAATACTAACCACTCCAAGGATATCACTAATAGAATTACAACTATAGAAGAAGGAGGAGGAGAAAGAGGATTTAGAAGTCCATAGGGTCATTATACAACCTAATTTAAATTCAAATTTTTAGGGGTAATTCATGTAATTTATGCATATATAAATTTAAGTTTGCAACATTCATTTCATTTTTCTTTCCATTTAAATCCTTATCATTTTTCAAGTTTTCTCAAAGAAGACTTTAATTAAATCTATTAAAAAACCCATTCACTCTTAACATGTGCTAAATTCTAATAAGTTCATAATAATTAGTTTAATAAAATCATATTATTAAATATATTTTATTAAATAATAAATCTAAAAAAACTTTAATGAAAATATAGGAAAAAAAGAAATATAACTAAGGCATAACTAGTCTATCTAAGGTTAAAAGGCGGCTAACCAACTAAAGCATATGAATGTATAGTAGGCTACAATTCATCATCATAATCGGGTCATATGACTTGGAAGTGAACATAAGCAAGATTTGACATGTACCCAATTGCAAAGTAATATGTAGGTTTCAAAACTCACCATGCAATTAGTAACCTTTTACTATCATAAATAAATTATACAATGTGTGATAAATTTTTAAGTCTTAGCCCACCATCTTGAGGTCTAGATTAGTTACCTCTATTGGAGATAAAGAGTCACACAACCTTCATCTTAGGCGGTGGCTAATTATCTCCTTAACCTTAAGATGGCCAACTATGTCCTTATGAGTGTTTTCCTTACTTCATTTTTTATAAATTTTTGTATTTTTATAATTTGCTATTATATTATTTAATTAAATCTGTTTACTTATATTTTTTATTAACTTAATTATTATTGGCCAACGCGTGCACAAAACTAACAAATTTTTTAATAAACTTAACAAAAATCTTCTTTTGGATTATTACTTGAAAAATGTTTATGATACAAAAAAGAAAAAAAAAATGCTATGAAGTCAGAATAGGAAACTTAGTAAATATTGAGGATTAGAATTACACTTTTCCTTTAAAATGCTTTTCTTTATAATTTCTTTTCCATTTTATTAAGAATCATCATGACATATAAATTTATTTTGTGTTTTTTTTTTTTTCAAATGCAAAATTTTGATACTAAAAATAAAAGTTAAATTTCGCGTACATTTTTATCATAAAAGTATAATGTGTAAGAAGTCAGTATGAAGGAGACTTTGTACCTCTACTTTTGAAATCCGATAAATGGGACCATTGGGGCTTGAATTTTGTTATATCTTTTTTAGGAACCATATTGAATTTGATTTTATAATCAACTAATCTAAAGATTTTAAATATATATTAAGTCCGATGAAATTTTATTTCTTTTTACCTAACAAAACATCAACGGCATCAATATCATCACACTTTTTAATCACGACGTGAATTTCTCTTTTCAATGTGGAGTGCCATACAATCGTATATGTGTGTATGTATGTATATGTTTGCAACAAAATGAAAAACAAAGTAGAAAATATGCCAAAAGATGCGTGGTAAACAACACCCAACAAGACATCGAACTATACTTCCTTGTAGCAATCGAAGACAATGACATGGCTGTGACGGACAGAGATCCAAAGTTGCATTTAAACGGATACTTTAATATCAACTATGGCTGTGTTTGCACTAAATATGCATTGATTCAGTATCATCTTAGCGAATTGCGGGACAGTTCAATTTTGTATGCCGCGGTAGTGTAACCCATCATTCGTTTGCCTCAATATAATGCAAATATCTTGCGCGGCTAAAGTCGGTAAGCGTAAGGAGTCTATATAACATTTTCATTTACAAAACCACCCATATTTTATAGCTAGAAATGACGTTTTCTCGTAAAAAAGTGAGCTAATTTGGTGAAATCGAGTGCATTACCAACATTTTTCCTTCCCATTCAAATAATATAGATAAAGATTGAAAGTGATTGTATGGTCCGTTTTCTTTCCCTTTCTTTTTGTGTATGTGCATGCTTTTTTTTTTCCCCTTTTCCCTTTCTTTTTATATGTTATCTATGTTTTACTTCGATAAAATCTGGGTTTTTTTTTTTTCCCTTATCTTATGGAAACACTAGGGTTGAAAAAATTAAAATAAAACGGGGCATGAAATGGATTCAAAGCACAAAAAAGATGGCTGCGATTGGCATGGGGCTTCTCGGTTTCGTGTTGTGATTAGTTGATCAAATTTCAGATATGTTCTCATAATATTTATTATCTATATTCCTTAGTCTTGTTTCTTTTCGGTAGAAACATATTCACTTAATAAAAAAGATAGCATCATTATTAAGTGTTAAGCACACACACTTAACCTTACAAAGTCCTTACATAAGTTTAAAACATTATTTAGGCAAATCTCCACATGATGCAGTGAAAGTAACGAAATAAACTTGAATCTATATTATTCTTGAATAATTGTTCACAAAGAAATAAGAAAAAACAAGGAAAAAAAACCTATTTATATCTAAAAGAAACCCTAAAAATGTCTAAAATCCAAAAAAAAATCTCCAAAAGAATAAAAAGGGTTATTTGAGTATCATTCAGGCTTGCCTAAATTCCTCACAAAACAATTCTCATAAGTATATAATAATAAGAAAAATTCTTCCTAAATCAAAAGTTACATCCATTTGAATGTAATTAGAAAAAACTGATTATTTAGACATATTCACATCACATAGGTGGGGTATGATCAAAAGCTAGACTAGTATCTAAAGATCTCTCTTGCTTATAAGTGCATCAGCAACTATACTGCATTTCTACTGATGAGCCTCATAGCGAGCTTATCAAACTTACAGCATTGGTCCCTATATAGCAATACAACATCAAATAATAGCAAAGAATCCCAGTTAGAGTTTTTTGGATGAGTTCAAAAGCTTCATAGCATAGCATTTGACTAAGATCTATGCCAAACAGTTTCAAGTGATTTTGCAATCCCCTGGAGTTCGACTTCTATCGGAGATAAAGGTGCAATTAGCTTAGAGAACCCTCTAAAAGCATGTCATTATAATTGGGAAAAACACCACGTACACCAGCTCCTTGTTCATTAACAAGGATTGAAGCATCGGTGAAGATAAAGATTGCATTAAAGTCATTAAATTATGTGATAGGGAAGGAATGAGCACTTTCTGTAGAAGAGAAGTGATTGATATTCCAACATCTTAAAGCACATTTGAGTACCTAAAAGTCGGTTGTAGAAATACTTGCTCCAATGATCCTATTATATCTAAATGTGGCCTCTACAAATAGGTCATCATTGTGTTTTTTTAAAGACCGCCTATAGAAGGAAAGCAAATAAAATCAATCATAAGGGTTTCAAGTCAGCATATATTTTCTTCGAGAACTTGCAATTTTTCTTGATCCATTCTATAAAAGGGGAGAAAAAAAAGGTGATGCAAATATTAGAGAATCTAAAAAGATCTCCATAATGTTTGTATAGCAAGACAATCTTTAAGTGTAATAAAGTTTTTGTTTTTCGGTTGCAAAATGTGCCACTATAAAAAATCTACAGTCCTTTATATAAAAGCTCATATCTTCTAGGTAGAGAATTATGCATCGCTCACCATAGAAAATATTATATCTCTAGCAAAACTAGCACTTTCCAAATCCTTGACCAATTGTCATAATGGGCCAATAGTGATTTTACTTCTTTTTAATATCAGTTAGGTAGATTTTAGAGTGAATAAACTCTATGATGTCAACTGCTAAGTGAGAGCATGATTTATTTTACTTATTTCTCAAATGACAACATTTCCTAACTTTGCGATGTGTATCTCAATCAATAGAAAACCAATGAGGTTTTCATCCTAAACATTAAGGTTTTCGTATGCTTTAGCAACCATGAGGGTTAAGTGATTTCGCATTAAGGGTCTAATAAAAAAAGTACATGGAATGCCCTTATTTGTCCAGTTATTATGCTAGAAGAGAATCATCCTTCCATGACCAATCTGTCTCTTCATAACACCCTTTAGCCATTACAATTCTTTATACAAATGTTTGGCTAGAGTAGTAGTGTTATGAAATTTTTGTTTGCTAGGACAACACTTGTATTTTTATAACATTAGTTTAGCCCCAAGTTTCTTGCCTTGCATTCCTTACCATGCTAGTTTGGCAACACGTGCTTTATTTCTTAGCCGTACATCATATCAACCTAAACCACCCTCTTTTTTCTCTTTCTTTAACTTATCTCATCCAATCCAATGAATTTTCCTTTGGTCTAAAGATGAACCTCATAAAAACACTCTTGCCATTCTTTCAATTTTCTCAATGATAGAGAGAGGAAGTGTAGAAACTCGTAGATAATAATTTATAGTATCTTCTATTAATGAAGACAAAAGCAACTTGCAACTAAGGAAGTTTAGAAGCTTAGATTTCCAACCTATAAATATGGATCTTCTTCTCTCAATGAGAAAGTTTAAATCTGTAGCCTTCATGCGACCTTGTCTTTGTCATTGGAAAACCTTGATATTTCCTAAATTTTATACCTTGTTCAATGCCTGAGATATTTTCAATCTCTGTTTTTAAGCTTTCAATGACATTATTAGAGAAGAAAAGTTTCAATTTTGATACGTTGATTATTTGTTTAGAAAGTATGTTAAACTCGTGCATAATGTTCACTGTTTTATGAACATTTCAGGTTATAGCTTCTCTCATTTGTATTATGTCATCAGTAAAAATTAAGTATGAAAGCCACAAGGAGGCCACCCCAATTTAGATAGGTTTCCAATCCCCATTCTCTACTGTTAGTTGAATCATTTGACTTAGATATTCCATTGCTTAGCTTCATTAATGATTTTGATATTTAGTGTGGTTACTTAACTATCAATGGAGTTGTGGAGTTTCTTGCCTTTTTCTTTTCTAGGGTTGATGATGATGAATTTAGTTTATTTTAGTTAATTTACTTAGCATGCCATGAGACATGTATAATGTTAAAAATAATCAATTGGGATACTTAACAATTTATGATTGATTAATATATTAGCTAGGAAAAAAAACTCTTGATAAGTAATACCATTGACCTCAAAAAATCTACATACCAAAGTTATAGTAATCAATTGAAAATTCGATTAAATTTAGGGTATTCAATGTGGCATTATCTCTCAAAAAAATTAATTGTAGATCAACCAAAAGTAACACAAATTAAGGGTAAAGAACACTAAATTAAACTCAAGAGGAGGGGTAAATTGAGTTCTAAGACAATATACAATTCTTTTTTAATATATCTAATTAAATTCAATAATAAGAGTAATTAAAACAACAATAAACAATAATAAGTACAGAAATTAAAGAAAATAAGGATAAATAAATTCAAGCTCAAATATAACATAAAATTTAGATCGCCTTCTAATCTCTACTGACTCACAATGTCTCAAACCAAGTACTTCACTTTACTTCCCTTTATTAATTTCTTAACACAATGCTCTAAGAGCTTACACAAGCTTATACACAATCACTATTTCATACAATAATCTCTAGTGTAATTCTCTTCTTTCACTTGAGATTACAAAGCATGTAAACACTTAAGCGCTATACATTAGGTGTCTTTTGTTTGATTGCAAGTAAGGAATAAAAAAGACAATTTGTAAGTAATGAGACTAAAGAATATAAAAGAATGTCTTTTAATTGCAGTAGAATATCATATTTTAATTCTCTTTGGTTAAGTTGCTGAGCATTTATATCAACTCATTAAACTCTTCCCCTTATCGCATATTAAATGCTTCAATGACTACTTGGATCAGACTTACCGGCATGTGTTACGCCCCGAAACAGCAGAGTTGTAACAGCCTCGCAGTGTAAACCATTCTAAGATAAAAGTTGGTCTTACAACCACTATCCTAAACCTGATTTACACAAAGCGTCTACGACTAAACCGCTTTGAAGTAAATAGTTTGTAATTTAAATAAATCGCTTACCTAAGAAAGTGAGAAAATATATATATACACTATAATTTAGTTATTACATTATTCAAAAATGAAAAAAAAATTCTAAAATAAAAGTTTAGACCTTAAAAATATATGTTTGTTTTTCAAATATTTTTCCTCACTCTCTAGGATCCAGTTGTTGTTAGATTCAGAGTAGTTGTATGCCGCTTCTTAGCCAGCACGTACATGACGTCTATAGGGATATGGGCAATCACAGCTCAGTAAGTTAAGATGGAGGACTTAAAACTATACCACAAACATAATAAGGTTGTCAATCAACTTATTAGGTGCAATACATGTTCAAGCAAATGCCATCGTACGACGTTGTCCGGCTCGTCGTGAGATTAGAGAAATTGCGCCCGCTCTAATCCGGGTTAAGGAATTGCCGTTAATGTACCAGCTTATGACCAAACCCAAACTTGTGCAATGGAAACATCTCTCCTCCTGCGACTACCTTCGAACCGTTGACTTTACCCTCGCTGCGACCTCCTCTCCTGTCACTTAGTTTGACTAATTACATAATTTAAGTTTTCTATCAGATTTATTATATATTTTTATTATTATCATAATATCAAATTTTATTTTAATATTTTCTATTTATTATATTTCTAAAAATTGTGTATTATGTACTATTACTTATTATGTACATAATACGTATCTGAAATTTTTATTACTCTAATTATCATCTCCCAACATCAATTATCATTTCAAAATATCTAAATTCATCCTAAATCATATTTTACACCTAATTACCCTAATTTACAAAATTAACTTAAAATTTACTATTTTTTCCTATTATTTATTTACTACATAATTAATCTAATAATTACATATAACACCTTAAATGCTACAAGTATCATATTTCATCAGATTTCAACATCCTAAAACATATAATTATTCACTAAATCAGTAATTAACCATTTAATTACTCAATTAGCCCTAAATTACCCATTTTATACCTCATTTTAAGGCCTAAAAATTTCAAAAATTAATTTTTGAAAACGGGCTTCATAGCACTGTTCAATATCATCTAAGTAGTCTACAAAAAAATTTTGGGCTCAAAACTACACGCCTAAGGTCATTCATTTCTAAACTGAAACATGCTCGGTTTTGTATGATTTCTTAAAAACCATATATCAAGGAGCATATTTTCATCAAAATGATATTTTTCCTAAAAACTACATACAAAAATATTCCATAATAACAAAATTCATAATTTTATAAGAATATTTACTATTAATAAAAAATTACACAAAATTAGACTGAAAATCGAACTCACTAATTTGGGTGGCTCCGGCCACCGTTGGTGGCCATGGATGTGTCATCCCACCTGGGCGCTGCCACCAACGTGTGGTGGTGGTGGTGGCCATTTACTCCCAGTTGCTCATCGGGTTTGGGTTCTCCTTACAAACTCCAACTATACAAGTTTCTTTTTTTTTTACTCGAATTTTTTTCTTCCAATTTCGATGCTCTTAATTTTTCTCTAATTTCCAACTGTCCAAATGAGCTCTATGATTTTTTTCCTTATTTGTAGAGCTTTTTGGTAATTAATGTGCATTGATATTGCCCGAATCCCTTAATTTTTGCCTTTTGTGTTGCTCTAATTTACTTGGCTAATTTTTTTCTTATTTTCCCCAACTGCCATGACCCAATTCTAGATCATTCCTTATTTTTTTATTTTTATTTATTTTTACTTAATTAATTATGAATTTTATTTAATTATTTAATATTATTTTAGCACATTACGCATTACGCGTATTTTAAGTAATTACGCGTAATTCTACTTACATATAAATTTATATATAGTACAAATAAATATTCCTAAATATTATTTAGGTTATTCTATGATTTTTAGTATATATATATAATTTATCTCTAGCGATTTGTTAATTATCGGAATGCATTTTACGTATTTTCGATAAATAACGAGTTATGTACTTAAAATTTGGAATTTTTATATTCTTTTATTTTATTGCTTATTTTCTTAAATTTGAACTTATGGAAATATTTTTACTAATATTTTTTGTTTTACTTATAATTTAGGCTTGGTCGGATTTTTTAACTAATCGAAACCTTGAGTGACTAATTGTAGGACTTACAGCATGCTGGTACCTTACCCTTACTAGCAAGCCAGTAATAAAATGTACTATCAGCATGAACACTAGCAAGTGAACCGACATGCCAGCTCTTCATAATCAAGAAATCCTTCCTTTTGTTATCTAGCACTTTACACCGTCAACTTGGTTCTTCCTTGAGTCGTTATGCTGGTAGGTCAAGTATCACCTGAAATAACCTTCGACAACTAGTAAACAAATATACTTTACAATCTATCTTCAAAATCATTTGATCACCACTCAAGAATTAAATTTCTTGTAGAGATAATTAATATACTTAATTATTAAGGAAATTAATCAATCTTATTCAATTATCTTAATATGATTAAATAGAACTTAGTTTTAATCATTCACCTTTATTTTATTCTCATCAAAATTAATTAATGAACCTTAGGTTTAACAAAGGGTGGGTAGATTTTTTAATAAAATTGACTAAGTTCTTTTCTAACAAATTTAGGAAACTTCAAAAACTTAAATAGAATAAAAATTAAGGACACAAATTGAAAAGTAAATAAATTAAGGAATAAATGTGTACTTTTTTCTTTTCTTTATAAGCATACATTACATTATTATTTTATCATTATTGAGGAAAGGTTTCATTTTCTCCAAATAGTCTCTCCATTAGATCTTAAAGGTATAAATAAGCCAAGTTAATTTGCAAGCTATTAGAGCTCAGCTAAACGTTTGCTCATGTTCGATTTAATTATACTTGAACTACTTAAATTCTGTAAAGTGAAGTTTGAGTTTGGACATATTTGTCTCATGAGCTTGTGTCACGGACTAATTTTTCAAGGCCATTAAGATACGCCAAAGATGATGTTAAGTATGAGAGACAAGACAAATGAGACATATGTGAGAGGTTCCCATGGCCTATAAAAAAAGAAAGGCCCAAGCCTGGACTTAGGGAAGATTTTACAAGTTGGAAGGTTTTAAAAGGTTCTAAAGATGTTCATATTCAATATATAATAATAGGCAAGGTAGATAAATAAGATTCAATTGTAACTGTTAGATTGAATAAATCTTAGCCATCCATTATAAATGGCTATTTTTATATATAGTGGGTTTCCTCTCATTTGTAATCATCTAGACATTGAGTAGAATTTAGTTGATAATCAAAGTCTCTCTCTCTACTTTCTCTCTTTAAACCTTTTATATATATAGTTTTCAGCCTGAACTTAGTTTTCCTTAGTGTGGTAAGAAGCGTTAAGTACCACATAAGAGCGTTGAGAGGAATTTCACTTATGACAAGTGGTATCAGAGCAAGTTTTCGAAGAGAAAATGTCGTCATTTGGAAATGAGAATAACAACTCTACAGTCAACGAGGTGGATGACCAAGGAGACATATGTAAAAGTTTCCTATTGCCTATCAAAAGAGAAAGGCCCAAGGCCAGACTTATGGAAGATTTTATAAGCTAGAAGGTTTATAGAAGGTTCTAAAGATGTCCAAATTCAATATATAATAGTAGGTAAGGTAGGTAGATAAGATTCAATTGTACACATTAGATTGAATAAATCTCAACCATCCATTATAAGAGGTCATTTGTATATATAGAAGGTCTCCTCTCATTTGTAATCATCTAGATATTGACTGGAATTTAATTGATAATCAGAGTCTCTCTCTCTAAACCTTATGTATGTGGTTTTCAGGCTAAACTTAATCTTCCTTAATATGATTAGGAGTGCTAAATACCACATGGGAGCATTGAGAGGAATTTCGCTCGTGATAAGTGGTATCAGAGCAAGTTTTCAAAGAGAGAATGTTGTCGTTTGGAAATGAGAACAACAACTCCATGGTCAATGAGGTGGATGACTAAGGAGAAAGTAGAATGACTAGATAGATGGCTAAGTTTATGGATTTGCTGAATTCCTTTACCACACGGGTAGACAAGGTTGAGCTAAGCCTCGCTAAAGCTAAGGAAGAACTTTAAGGTGAGCTACATGGAGCTTTGAACCAAGCTTTAGAGAAACTAAAGAAGTGTGACTGAGAGTTTGAAGAAAAGGAAGGTATCCTTGAGGCCCGGATGAGTGTACTTAAAGCTAAGGAAGAAGCATACGAAGCAAAAACTAATGCTACCATTGTTGCAATGCGGGAGGAGATTGAAGACCTTAAGAATTAGCTAACAGCATGTCGGCCTGCTATCACTAATGTTGTAACTATCCAAATAATCACAAAAGTGGAAGTACTAAAGCCTAAGTGCTTCAAGGGGACATAATCTATAAGGGAAGTAGATAATTTTTTATGAGGAGTTGAACAGTACTTTGGGGCGTTATAGCTTGTTGATGATGAAAGTAAAGTAAGGATAGCAGCCTTATGCTTGAAGGATACAACATTGATTTGGTAGAGAAGGAGAGTTAATGATATTACTCCGTGGCTATACGTTATGATGGAGTTTTGAGATCAATTCTCTTCTTAAAATGTAAGGAGAGAAGCTAAGGTCAAACTCAAGCATCTATAACAAAGGCTAGTGTAAAGCAATATATTTAAGAATTCTCAGAGCCGATGCTGGAGATACCAAACCTTAACTTAGATGATGCTCTTGTTATGTTCTTGGATGGCTCGAAACCCTAGGCTAAATTAGAGTTGGAGCGTCGTGGGGTGGAGAACATCTCAAAAGCCATTGCTATAGTAGAAGGCCTAATGGAACTTCAAAAGGAGGAAGATTGGCATTTCATAAGTAATGAAGGAGAAGAAAAGGAAGATATGGAAGGTAGAAGATCTTTAAGTCCTTTAAGAGGAAGGAAGAGGATGGTAGATAAGAGAAGGATATGACAATTTAAGTGATATTTTTGTGATGGACCATATTATGTTCGACTCTTGAGATTGTCCAAAGAGGGAAAGATTGGATGCTCTTCTTGCAATGGACGAAACCGCTGAAGACAATAAGAGTAAGCTTGGTACCATCCGTCTTCTCTACACCATGAAGTCTCAAGATATGAAGGAAAAAAAGGGGGTTTAATGTATGTGGAAACCAAAGTGGTAGGAAGGAAGATAAATGCTATGATGGATATGGAGGCCTCACATTTATTCATTTTAAAGGATGCTGCCTCTGGGCTTGGGCTAAAAGTTGAACAAAGTAAAGCCAGACTTAAAACGGTTGGCTCCAAGGAACTCCCAACTTATGGGATTGCTAAGAATATGGAATTCAACATTAGAGATTGGTGGGGAAGGGACAATATTGACGTTATCCCTATAAATGAATTTGAATTTGTTATTAGCATGGACTTCTTAGATAGGAATGATGTCATCATTGTTTCTCAATCCAATTGCATTTGCCAACTTAATCAGGGTTCTCAATACATAGTCCTAATAAATAAAAAGACAAGACGAGTAACAAAGCTTATTACATCAATGCAAATCGCAAGAGAAGAGTCACTAATGAAAGGAGATAGTTCAACTTTAGTGGGAGAGATAGAAGAAAAGATAGTTGATAACATCCCACAAAGTTCAAACTCAGTAGATGTGGAAAAATAAGACAAAGCCTCAATAACTAAGGTTTAGATTGAAAAAGGCAAAGAGCTACATTAGGCTTCAAGAATGGAGGTTGTCAAACATTCGCATGATATTGGTACATATAGAGAACCAAGGTCAAGGTATCGAGTGGATCATAATTTAAGAAGGAAGTTGCGACGAGGATGTCGTTGGATTAAGTGAAGGAGAATGTCACAGACTAATTTTCTAAGGCCCTTGAGATATTCCCAATACAATCTTAAGTATGAGAGATAAGATAAAAGAGACATATTTAAGAGATTCCCATAGCCTATCAAAAGAGAAAGGCTTAGACCTAAACTTATGGAAGATTCTAGAAGGTAGAATGTTTTTAGAAGGTTTCAAGGATGTCCGTATTCAATGCATAATAGTAGGTATGGTAGGTAAGGTAAGTAGATAGATAAGATTCAGTTGTAATCATTAGTTTGAATAAATCTCAACCATTCATGGTAAGGAATCATTTGTATATATAAGGGGTCTCTCCTCATTTGTAATTATTCAAACATTGATCAAAATTTAGTTAATAATCAGAGTTTCTCTCTCTAAATCTTGTGTACGTGGTTTTCAGGCTGAACTTAACCTTCCTTAGTATGGTTAAGAGCACTAAGTGCCACACGGGAGTATTAAGAGGAATTTTGCTTATGATACTTATGAACTTAACTGAATTTGAAAGGAACTAAAGTATATGTAAAGTTTTATCAAACTTTATTTAAGTTTGAGCTTTAAATATATATTATTTATTTAATCGAATCAAATTCAAACTCTTTAAGTAGGGCTTCAAATGGAGCTTAATCTAAAAATTCAAACTCAATTAAGCTCAAGTTTAAGCTAAATGCAGTTTGATTAAATTAGTTTGTGCACATCAAATTAAAGCATGTTCGTTTTATTAAAATATTTTAGAGTCTTTCAAATAATTTGAGTTTTAGGATTGTTAACTATTATTATAATTTGTTTACCTAAAAAAAAGAAAAAAACCTAATATCATAATCTCGAAGAGCTTACGCTTATTAATGGTTTTGATAGGCAAAGGATAGTAGATAGTGCACGTAGCACCCTTTGATCTATGGTCATGGTTAACAATCATTGAATATAGCCATGAAATTGATTTCCATTAAATGCTTCCTTTTTTCATAGATATTTCCTATTGTTGTACTCCGCCTCACTTATAGCTACTATACTTACGATAATTGAGGTAATTAATATATTAATCAGCATTTATGAAGCATTGATTATAACTAATACCCGACAACGTTCGAAAAACGATTTCCACGAAACAAACACGCCAAACTCCGAAATGGACTATTGATCTCCCATGTGGTACAATAAATTGTAAGGCCATCAACTCAAATGGCAGGTGCTATAACCTGGAAGGTACATTTCACGACAGAAATGGGCCACACATAATTAATTTTGACTCCACGATTGCGAACAATTTGCATGGAGTGAAGTTATTTGAATGTCCATCCACTGTCAATTGTCATCATTCGTGCCTTCTCACTTTTATTTCCTTTTCCAAAGCTAAATCGTCTTCTCAGGCCGAGAAAAGATGTATGATCTTCAAACCGCTCTTATATGTCACCATGAGTGATCACCTTTTTGTCACATGCATCCTTAAAAAATATTTATAAATATTATAAAAAAAAATCAGTATGTCTACATGCAACAATGATACGCAATAATATACCTTGTGACCCACTGATTTATGGATTGTTATTCATTATTTTCCTCTCGGTATTTCTTTCTTTCCTTTTTTTTTTTTTTTAAGATTCATATGTTTGTTTAATGTATGTTTAATCTCCTTATTTTTGAACGCAAGTGTTTATAACCAAAATCTTCAAAATAAGTACATTTGAACTCCAACTAACCACTTTACCCATGATTTTATATAATTTTTTTACTTTTATGTTTTTTTTTTATTATTTTATCCCAAGGTGAAATATTAAAAATGAATTTATAAACATATTTTTTAAAATTTAGAGAGTATAAAGGTTAAATTTTAAAGGTAGTATGGGAATATTGTAAATAACCTCTTGAACATTAATCTCACTGTGAATACACCCTAAATGGGCGGCTTTTATAAACAATCTCCTAAACTTTGATAAATTAAGACAGGGGATTTACTTTTTCAATTAAATAACTCTTCAAAATCATTGTTTAAATATTGTTAAAGTATACCTTGATAAATTTGATAAAGTGTATAGAAAAACTCTATATTTATCAAAGTTAAAATTTATAAGTGTTAATGTACACTAAGAATAAAATCTATGGGGTTATTTGCAGCTTATGAGGGATATTTATCAATTTGTTAAACTTTCAAAATTATTTGTGACACATAAAAGTGTAAAAGATATATGCGGAGCGAGAGTAAAGTTTAAAAAATAATTTACGTTTTTCTAAAACATATATTTTTAAAATTTAACCTTTATATTAACTAATAACACTTGCTCTATGGCAAGTTAGAAATTGGATAAATGAATTATGTAGAAGGATTTTAGAGTCCTAACATGTCTCACATGGAATGATTTATTTGGACCAATTATTGTAAAGTTAACGACGTACTTAGAGGACTTAAATTTTCCATTCAAATATTTCTACCGAGATGCTTATATAATGTTTTGAGGACAAGCGTATTCAAGAATTTGCTATATTTACACTACATATATACCGCAATACTAAATAAACTGATTCATTATTTAGTTCATGGGATCCTGGCAATATAACTAGGTATGTAATTATGCTAGACAACCGAATATAATCTTTTAGGATGCTTTTCCATTTTTTTTTAACCTGTATTAAAATTTCCATATATCTAATTTTCCGAAGTCCGTGCTTACCCAAAAAAAATTTCTCAAGTCCGTAATTCAGGATTTTTAGGCATGTCAAATGAGAGTTATAAGCACCAGGGCATTCTGTGGATATCCCGCTATAAATATAGGAAAAAAGAACCGAACCACTTGAAATATAAATAGCCTCTTAATAGTGGTATAAATATTAATATTTAAATAAAATAAAATGGATTTAGTTTTCCCTCCATGTAAATGCAATTTATAGCAGTTGATTAAAAAATTTAATTAAATTTTTATACGAACTTGCAATATACTTATCCCCAATGCATTGACTCAAATCAATATTATAATTAATTTATGAATACCTATGTGATTATAACTTAAAGTATTAGGGATTCAAAGTATATTTACAAAAGTATTTTTAACAACTAATAAAAATATTATGAAACACAGTCATGAAAGGGGATGTAGCTCAGATGGTAGAGCGCTCGCTTAGCATGCGAGAGGTACGGGGATCGATACCCCGCATCTCCACTTTCGTTTTAGATTTAGTTTTACGAGTATTTGTGGGCCCAAAAGTTACGCTTCACATGCCCTTGGGCACAAACGTCCAAAACAGTCCAGCCCTTCTTCATTCTACTCGGCGCAAAATGATACTTCCACACGATATTTTCCGAAGGCCAAGTTTATGCTTGGGCTCATTCTCGATTAGTAAAGAAGTTTTTCAATTTAAATTCGTAAGTTTTTTTTATCTCAGTTTATAAGTTAGTTTATTTAATTTCATGAGTAAATTTATAAATTTTTTATATATTATAAATATTATATATTATTAAAATCTAAATGTTAATATCTATATAATAAATATAAATATATAATATATAATCCAATCCTTATTCACTACTTATTAATCTATTTATATATTTCTTTATTTTGTATATTTAAGCTGAAGATTCGCTCGTTTTAGGCTCACCTCGACTCGAGCTCGATTAATAAATGAGTCAAGCTTAAACTCAAGACAAAACTCGATTATTTAAATGAGCAGAACTCGAGCTACAATTTTAGACTTGATAAAAAGCTTAATTGAAGCTTGAGACCGATCATTTTTAAATGAGCTAAGCTTGAACCTTTAGAAACTCGACTCGACTCGGCTTGTTTATAGCCTTAACTAAATTCGTATATGTATGTGAATAAAATGCAATAAATAAAGACAGTTGTATTTGATAAGGATCTTATGTAAACATAGTAAAAGGAGAGAAAGAACATACCTAGATGAGATTAATTTCATTGTATTCCTTTTTTTTTAAATAGAAAGATTTATGACTATCTCGTGACAGAAAACAAACACTTTTTATTAGAGTATTTCACATTCAAGTCAACTCTTTATGCAAACATTTTGATTTTATTATGCATAGAAAATGGAGAAAGGTTTATTGAAAAAATTGACAATCTAATTATATCAATGTCAAATTTGACTCTTTTACGGATCACATTACCATATATATGTGAAATATTAGTTCAAAGTTTGATATTTCCACATGATATATTTCCTAAGTTATTCTAATAAGGTTTCTTTGTTTTATTTCTATTTTGGTTAATCATATCTTGCTATATATATGTAACATCTAAAAACTTAGAATGCTACAACCTATTATATGTGCCTATCATCTACTAACATATTAGGTGTAAATTTTTATCAGAATCTCAAAATACTTATTAAAATCTCTAAATATTTTCAACAAAATTTAATCTTCAAATAAAACAAAATAACCACCAAGTAGACTCATGAAATCCTGAACAAGTATTTACCAATTGAGAGTTAAATTGTAATAGTCCTTATCTCAAAAATTAACATCATAAAATACTGAACAAGAATTTACCAATTTGTACAATGAAATTTTAACTAATCATACTCAAATTATCTTGTTTACAATTGACATCTAGTCATTGCTCCATAACTTGGTAACTTAACAATCGAATCTACAACCATCAACTTTATGAGCTCTACTTAAATACTTGCACCTGAAAAATATTATGGGTAAAGCCAAGGCTCAGTACAAAATACAACAATCACATGCACATAAGCAGACAATAATGATCACATCATATGCACATGAAAGAAGTAACATATATATAGTAAATACCAATTTATTATCTTTTATTTTAGGCTTGCATACAACATATTTTAAAGTCATATGCATTTAACTCTATACTTAAAATAACACATGACTCTAATTAAGCAAATATTATAAGTCTCCCTAACAACCTAGAAACAAAGTAACAAGTCATGCTTAAGTCTACCTAAATCATTTCAAGCATAAGTCCACTCGAGATAATGTTGCACAAAAATTATCGATTTGTCACTCTAAGATCACCAATCCTTCCGATTCCTTGGGCCTAGCTAAACACACGCACTGCACCAAATTAAATGCTAGATAATTAATTAAGCCTAGTTGTAATATCTATGCTTAACAACCATAAGCAACAAACAAATATCCATACTTGAAATTTTGAACAATTGAATTCCATGAGTCCTTTATGGTATTAAAATCGCGATACAATTACATAAAAACTTATCATATATCAATACTTAATAGGAAACTAAAATCATAACCTATAACTATGTTTTTAAATTTAGATTCCTAATATTTTGGATATAAGGAAATCTCTCTAAAAACTACATTCAACGACAATCTAGATTAAAACATATGGTCAAGATTAAACCTACCCATAGGCAATATACTAAACATCTTTTTTTTTTTTTCTTGTTATCTTAGCGATATACTACTTTACTTTAAATAACAGTTAACTAAAAAGCATTAACTCATTGTCTAACATTTAATATAATTATCTATTACCACTTATTAGATTAATAACAATGTATGAAAACTATCCTATAATCAACTTATCATAATAAAACCTAACTCAATGTAATTGACTAACAATTCTAACAATCTTATTCTATTATAACTAACTAACTTATTAACATGTTAGTGTCGAATTAATATAGTAAATTCTAACTTTAATTACTTTCTAGTAACTAAGTCAACTAAATGCTATTAACTTTCCATAAACAAATTAATTATAGATCATCAACTTTGTTAATTAAATCAATTTATGTCCTTTTACCAATTATGTTTATTAGGATTGTTAACTTTTTATTAATTAAGTTAATTATTGGTCATTGATTAGGGTTAGCCACTAACTCATAATTATTTTTGTCATAAGGCTTAAATAACATAAAATGATTAAGTTAACATATGTTATACATATACATACACATACTCAGTACAATTATATATTATCATTATTTATTATTATTACTTATTTACTTACTTAAATCCATAGATATGTTTACACATTTATATACTTATATAAAATATATAAATACATATTTCTTACACTTTATCATGGCTAGGTATCAATGTCGAGATGTTATTGTTATTGTTGAGATGCATTATCAAGATAACAGTATAATCGTTATTATGATTAACTAACTGAATTTTCCTTTCGAAAATTTCAATAACTTCTCAAAAACTTTCAAACTCTTTAACTTCATCTCTTCTCCTCAACTCGCCCTTATACCATTGCTTACATAAATTTTAATTCCTTCTATCATATTTTCACAAATTTTAAATAATTAACTACAAGATTTAATGAGTCTTTGATATTTACTTATTTCGTTGTAAAGTCTGCTACCTACGATATTGCTAAATGAGAAACAAATTTTATTCTTCAATCGTAGAGATCGTTCAAATACTTTTAGGATCACTTCCTATATGAGCTTTCAAATCACATAATGTTTAATCCTAAAAATGGAGTTGGAAATCCTTTTATCAAAACTTAAAACGGAGTACATAATACAAATAAAATTCTATGGCTTTTTTTTTCTTTTTACTCTTAAAAAATGTCTTCCCCATCATAATCAAATCTTAAAATATTAACTTACCTTATTTTACAATTTAATCGGTGAAACCCTTCGTTGCCTTTAATGAATCAACTTAGATTTGGAGTTTTGTTGGGAAACCCTCAATTAGATTTATACAAGCATATCGACCAATTTTACAATAAAATTTCTTAACTTACTTTAATCTTTTGATGACCTAAAAACAAATTTTAATAGAGAGGCTAGGAAAATGAGTTAAACCATATGAGGGAAAGTTGCGAGGTTAGGGTTAGTGTTAGGAAAGGTATAGGCTATATATATAAATATATATTATCAAGCCTGATTTTTTAGTTTCTTATTTTCCTTAACTCGATTTAAACTAAACCCTATGCTTATTTAATTTAAATCCTCAACTAAAGTTAAAAGAAACCGATTTCTTTATCTTTAAAAAATTTAGAGTCACCACCTATAAGATCGAGAAAAATAATTAAATTAGAACTGATTAGACAGGTTGATTTTAATTTAGCTACTACTTTATGTTTTAAAAACCTTTTGAATAGAATTCAAAAAACCAGATTTTATTTTCTGAAATTAGATTTTATTTTCAAAATTACCCCTTTTACTATCCTATTAAAACCTTATAGGTACCAATTTAATTTTTCGAAATTAGATTTTATTTTCAAAATTATCCATTTTAATATTTAAAATTTTTCACTTGCCATTAAATGAATTAAATTGCATTTATCTTACAAAAATAGTTGATTCGAGCTATAATTTACAAAAATTGGAAAACTAAAGTTTCTACAAATTTTACGTCGCCTCAAAGGTGCCTACATAATCAAGATCAAACGTTTGTAGTTCATTCAAAAAATTTTAATGTGTTGGTTCTTTTAATTTTGTAAATCAATTGAGTTTATATGTTTAATTCATTTATTTTATTTAAAGAAAATTCTAGAAAGGGTCCTAATTAAGAAGATTCTAAAGGAAATCCTAATTTCTTTTGAAACGGGTTAATTAAGTTTTTATTTCTTTGAAAATAATTTTTCTAAGTGAATAAAACTTTTATGTTTTCTCACAATTATTTTTTAAACTTCTTGCAAAGCAATATAAGAAAAAAACAAACAAATGAAAGGAAATAGAAAGTAATTTGGACCTAAACTCGGAAAGGCCAAGTCAAATTTGGATTCAGATTAATTCGGGTCAGTTAGCAAAACCAAGTTGTCGATAGGAAGAAACTTTAACGTTGGGGTAGTTTGAAAGCACTCCAAATTGGTTCAATGGGGTTAATAAAGGATAATCGTATTTGGAATTTAAAAATAAATGCCTAACTTCATTTTAATTTATATATTATATTTAAAACGGACCTTTTTTAAGGAATGAGTCTAAAAATCTCTCATCATGATGTCTTTCATCTCTCAAAGTGCTAACAGGTTAGTATATGGGATATAGTTTATCTCTTTTCATTCTAAACTTTTTATTTTAAAGATAAGTTACTAATTCCTTACATAGGGATTGATTTGCCACATGGTAGAGATTGATCTTGCCCTAGTTCCTTACATGCTTTAATTGTGAAATAATACCTTTCATTCGACTTGAGTTTAAAATGAAATTTTAAAAACTAAATGCCTTGTACTTTTGACATTCTTGCTAAAATTATCCCAAACTTATAGGTCTTAATGATTGTTAGTTTTCATGTGTGATTTCAAGCTTTATTCTTTAGAGTCAAATGGATCAACATTGACGTCTTTTAAGGTGAAAGAGACTACGAATGGCGCTTTTTGTTTGTATAAGAGATCAAGATTAGGATGGTGTTTCATAGCTTTATGTTTTGACTTGATTCATGGTTGAACTTAATGACTTAAGGGTTTTGAGTTGATTAGGCTATCCTGATGAACCAGGGGTTCGTGTTTGGTTGGTGCCTTAACGGGCCCATGGGGTTTGATTTATCCCGAGTCGCATAAGGATTTGTAACAGTTAACAACTTCTTCTTTGTTTTTTTTTCTTCTTCCTTTTCTTCTTTTTTTTTTTTTGAGAGAGAGAGAGAGGAAGATAAGGCTGGACCAGGGGTTCGTGTTTGGTTGGTACCTTAACGGGCCCATGGGGTTTGATTTATCCCGAGTCGCATAAGGATTTGTAACAGTTAGCAACTTCTTCTTTGTTTTTTTTTCTTCTTCGTTTTCTTCTTCTTTTTTTTTTTTTTGAGAGAGAGAAGAAGATAAGGCTTTGTGTTACAAAGATCAAGTGATCAAATTATAAATGGGGATTACTTTCTTAGGATCTTTATACAAGCCTATATATTTACATTTTTTTTTATTGACAAAGAATAACGATTTAATGAATGCTATTAAAGAAATTATTTACAAATAAGGAATGGAAAGATGATATTCTAAAAGAGAAAAAGGTTCTTTTTATTATGATGGATATAATATATGGACGAAGTAAAGGAGCTGAATATTGTGCTTGATTATTATTCAATTGAACCAAAAATCATTTCTAAATTCGATTTATTCTTAATGAGGAAGTCTATTTACAAGGTATTAATCTATTTGAAAGAATGAATATTGCTAACTTGCAAAATACTTGGCAAAATGGAAACTGCCTGAAATTATTTTATAGGATTGATTTTTTTTTTTGTTTTCTTTTCACTTTTGATCACTTAAGAAAAAGCTTTCAAAAGAAGTGTAATATTTTACAGAGTAACAAAACGTGATTATTTATGAACCTAACCTTAAGAAATTAGGGCATAATATCAAACATGAATATTTACAAATGAATAAAGATAAGGACAAAAAATGTAAAATGAAGACACACAGATATAAAGAATCAACAATCAAATAATAATGTGGCAATATTAGGTGTTTAAGGTTGTATTTATATCAAAATTCCATTATTATAATAAATTTGAAATTATAAGGAAATATAAACAATACATGCAAATATAAGGAAATACACGATACAAGAATACTTACAATTTTACATTGAGAAAATCCTATATACAGAACTAATCTACATTAGATTTACATGTATACTATGGGAATTCCGACACACTAATGACCATTGGTTAACATGCTCCATTATTATTTATTCATCAATTAAGGTTCATGTATGCAATTAGGGTGGGTTCTACATGTACTTAAGTTTTGTGACCTCATACATTTTGAAGAAATGGTTTCTTGATCACATTGAAACTTGACTAAAGTAGCCTTATCAGCCCCAAAAGATGGATGCCCCACAACATCCTAAGCTTATACAATAACCACTTCCTAAGGTTCTAGGGCGGCTTAAATCTGATTGTATCTACTATACATATGATTGTATCTACTATACATATGATTGATAAAATTAAAACCTTCCTAAGAAAACCCCATAGGTAAGCTTAAACGAATATGTTAGTACAATAATTTATATTTTACAATCAAAAGAAAAGAGAAAATTTACATGAATAATTGACTTAAGTACTCTTGAAAAATAATCTTAATTTTGGAAAATTTAAGTGGCTGGCTCACTTGACGTTTCCAACGGAGTTTTAAGGCTGTTATGGTTGGTTGGTATAAAGTGCGTTGAAGGAGTGTTTGGTTGCTAAACTTGCATAAACTGGCTCAAAATAGATAGTAGCGAAGGTGATGGGCTTGGTCTGAGTTACAGTGACTATGTTGTTGCTGTTGCATTCACAGATTTTCAATCGGGATTAAGAGTAGCTATGTTTGGCTTTAGGATTAATCCATTTTTTGTTTTGAAATTGAATCCCATCACCCTTTTTCTTGATCTAAAAATCAATTTATAATGTAAAAGAATCAAATTTTCTAGTTGAATTCAAATCATGTTGGATCTACTATGGATGAGTTTCAAAATCTCAACTTGATTATATCAAATCTTTCATTAGATTATATTTTAATTTTAGTCTTTCAAATATTTAGTAGTTTCAATAATGATTTATTAAGGATCCAACCAAATCTATATAAAAAAAAAATCATTGAAGATTTGATAATACCTTATGCAAGCTTGGTTTCTAGAAGATGTAACCAATTTCTCTCTCTTTATGGGCATTTTCTCTAGAAAATTAGGAAGGCAGATGACGTTGACGTGGCGTTACATGGCCCAATGAGATATTGCCACGTGTCCGAACATGACATGTGGTTTCTAACAGATGTTCAAAAAAGAAAAAGGGATATTGCCACGTGTCTGAACATAACATATGGCTCCTAGATGTTTAAAAAAGAAAAAGGTATATATACGCCTGGTGAAGTTCGAACTCAAGACTTCCCGTTTTCTTTTCTTACAAGACCAAATACTTAACTAATTGAGCCGTTGACCTATATTCTAATACTTAATACAAATAAATTGTACTTAAATTATATGACTATCTAAAGAAACTATTCAAATAGAAAATGAATTGAACCAAATCTATTGAATTTAACTCAAATCTAAATATATTTTTTTCTAAAAACTCTATTTTCCTAAAAACTATCTTTCTTTCTTTCTTTCTTTTTGAAATTTTCTATTTTTTGTGTTTTTTTTATAATTTTGATGTTTTTTGTATTTTTTGCATTTTATATATACATATTTTTTTAAATTGAACCCCCTTTCTTTTAATAAAATAAAATAAAACTACAAGAGGATAAAAATAAAGTATCTACATATATATATATGTATATATATACATTTATATATATATACAAGGGTTGGAAGTCCATTCCGCCTTCACTTTTGCTACTTATTTATCCTTTTGCCATTCTTCTAAAACAACTAATTCTTGTTTTTTTGTTTTTCCTTAATTTGTCCTAAGGTTTTACATTATATGAATAAAATGCGATAAATACATAATATATATATGTATGTATGATAGTGTGTAACTAATGAGAATCCTATATAGAGATCTAAAAGGAAGGAGAGACCAATACTAAACCGAATTTCACACCATTGATTCTTTAAGATGAAAAGATTTATGACTATCTTATGATATGAAAATGAACACTTTTGATAAGCTCATACGAATTGACACGGAAATGCAAACAAGCTTTATTGAAAAAAATTTACAATCTATTTATATTATTATCAAATTTTACTCTTTTATGGAAAAAATTTATTTTAATCAGAATTTATTATCTACTCAAGAGCTTTATGAAGCTAACCGAATCAAATAAAGTCAAGTCTATAGAGTTTATGATGCTAAGTGGTGGTTAAATTCACAAAAGCACTTTTTTGTGAGAGAGAATGGAATCAATTCGGTTCGAGTCTAATGGTCTGGTTCTTGTTAAAGCAGTTAATGGGCTTAGAAGGCTCTACTCATTGGGCCTCTTTGCAGCATATTTTCAAGATAAAGGAGCTGGCCCGTAGTAGGAAAAATAATAATCTTCCTTTTTCGTTTATAAATAAAAAATTGTAACATTGAATTGAATTGTAATTACTAATAATTTATAATAGTAATAGCACATTTAGATTAGGGAATGAAATAAGGTAGTAATGGAATAGAAAAGTAATAATCATTCCTTATAGTCATTTTAAAAGATCATAAGCGGATATCAAAATATACTAAAAAAAATTATGGTCATTCTCTTGGTCCTATAAAGAATTGCAATTCCTCAAATTTTAGGGATAATAATTTTACGAAATAGTTATTCCATCGATCATACATAGGAGTATGTGGGTATTTGAGGAATAATCATTTTATTTTACTTTTATGAAATCAATCGAATGGATTATAAGAGTATCCCTATTTATAAAAACCTTGTTTAAAATTCTCTATATGTCACATCAACAATTTAAATATCTCTTTTCCTAATAATATCTCCATTTTACCAATGTGTTTTTTTATTTATAGGACCCATAAAATATAAATTTAAACTAATATAATACTAAATAAATAAATAAAATTTACTTTTCGAGTTTCTTGACCAAATACCCTGTCCTTAGCTTAAGATCTCTCCCCAAATGTCAAGAGTCTCAAAAGGGGGTTCTTAACATTGCTTCTTATACCAAGGATCTGGGATAGAGATTCTCTGATTCCGGAAAGCGACAAGAAGTCACTAGTGGCAAATAGAATGGTTTCTCTTTCTCGAAAATGAAAATCATTCTTACAATTTTCTATTCATAATTTTAGTGGTGATATATATATATATATATATATTATATATATATATTTTCAACTATAGAAAAGGAAAATCCGAAACCTCTAATGATAATAGCATTTTAGTAACGATTGACTACTAGTCTACCGCCAAAGTAGTTACCAACTGAATTTCACTTTCCTGCTAATAATCCCAACTTCTCGAGGTTATTAATTACAATAAATATTTAAAATAGTCCGAACAACGTTTTCCGTAAAACGACGATTCTGTTCATTATTTTTCATTTTTGCAGGCCAATCAAAATTGTGCTAAAGTAAAAAGCTCTGACATAGGAAACATGCTTAATTTTATAGTCAATAAAATTCTTGGGTAAGACAAAACATTAGTTTGAAGTCAACATCAGATCAGTCTATTAAACTTGTTAATAGATTCCCAAAACGCTTTGAATTTATCTGCCAAATGTTTGGATGATGCGTACTTTATAATATTTAACTACATATAATATAAAAGAAGATAATCTTATTTTATAATATGTAGCAGAAGCAACTAGAAACTGACAGTCTTCCCACAAATGTACAAATCGGTTTACTTATACACTTTGCCGACTTCTGGAAATTTCAATGAAAAGTGAATATAAGTATGTATTTGAGTTTGATTATTCATCTAATCACCAATACAAGAAGAAATTGCAACCCATATATTTCTAAAAACAATATAACCTGATTTTGGTATTGTTTTGATTTTTCAAACCACATGTTTATATTGATCAAATACAAATTACGTAAAAATAAAAAGGAAAAATTTAATAAATGATGATGTTAAAAATTTTATCACATACTTATTTAAAAAATAAATAAATAAACTTCTAATAGTTTCAAAAAGCTAAATTTTTTTTTCTTCTTCTTTTGATGTTAATTAGTACCTTAAGACTTGATTGATGTGTTTAAAAGAACTTAACATAATATTACGTATAAAATCATATAAGTTAAAGACAAATTTCATTGAACTATATTGTCGTTTCAAGGATCTTATCAATGGAAGTTAATTTGAGAATAGACTTCGTACAATCAATAAGCCTACAAAAAATAACATTATAAGTGAATGCTAAGATGTTGTTCAGCATGACCAATCTAATGCTTAAATCAATAAAACATTTTGGAGAGTACGAGTGCTTAGAAGCGATAAGTAGGTTTAAGTACACAAAGTGTCATATAGTTTATTGTTGGGTTGTAGTCTTATATTTATAGAGAAGTGATGCCGATAGTTACAGAGTAGTTAGTAAGAAGAGTCACTTTTGCAAGTATTATAGAGTGGTTTTTGATGTCTAATATGTCCTAGATATGTTGGAGATGGTTGCTTGACTTGATCTCTTAACCTTATCCAGAGTTTTCTAGTCATTGAAGACTTGCCATAACTAGATAGGTTGAACTTTAGGCTTAATTTGAAAGCGACTCGGGTCAAGGAATGAGCTTAACAAGATCGAGATGGGTTTAACGGGCTTATGTCCAAAAGACTCTATTAATACTTGTCCTCCTGCAGTCTTGTTGTCACAGTGAAGACAAGGAGAGTAAAAATAAGCTTCTCAAGTATGTGGTCGATCTGGTCCGGCGAAAGTCTAAGGCAAAGGGGTTCAAGCTGTTATGGAGGCTGAGGCAAAGGGGTCTAAGTTGTTGTGGGGGCCAAGGCAAAGAGATTGGATATAATGTAAAGCCAAAGTAGAGAAATTCGAGCTGACAATTACATCGTGTTCGATCATATTATCCTCCGAGCAAAGGTAAATGAGGCAATTCTAAGGTAGAATTTGAAAGGTCTAACCTCTTTAGACTGAGCAGTTTGCATTTCATCGAGTTTGAGTAGATGGGTTGACCCAAGGTGGCGATAGGTCGAGCTGAAGATGTATTCAAACAAACTACCTTCTAGGGTGATCGAATTCGAGGTGAGAGTAAGGCAGCTTGTGTTCCTTAAGGTAAAGTCACAGAAGAGATGCGCTTAGTAGATTGGGCTGAATTAGGCTGACCATTGTCCAAGCAAGAAATACATCCAATTTGAAGTGTAGTTCCAATAACGTGTTGAGCAAGTTTTCTTATGGAAGTCAAAAGGGCATTGGGGAGACTTCTTGTGGAAGTAACTTTTCAATTCCTTACTTTATCACACCCATTTTCAATGCATTTAATGTAATGTATCAAAGCAAACTTACATACGGCAACATGCCTTTTGTCTTGCAAAATGTAGTCGTCTTATTGAAACCAACTCTATGTATCTATACTATAGTATTCTAAGGGATTTGTCCTTATACAAATCCCTATAACTGTCGATACATTTTCTGAAGCATTCGGTCTATAAATACAATAGTTGCTTTGAAAGATTACCTTTTTGTAATTGCATAACCACATTGCTTTCTCACTTTCTTCAAGCTCTTTCGAAGCTTTCTCAAATTTTCCTTTAGAATTCATTTGATTTCGCTATACTATCAACTATGTCAACTAATACAGGTGAGACGGCTTCAAATGAGTCCAAATATAACCTTACCAACTCCAAAACCACAAGGAATGATGATCTTCCCCCTTATAGAGAAGACGAAGTCACTTCACTAATACAGTTAGATGAAGCCACCAGAATGGCAGTAGAGGCTCTGGATAGGGTAAATCATATTAACGCAATCCCAAGGGACACTTATGTATACGTTCCTTTACTATAAGCTAGAGACCTGTTCGAGGCGCCTTAGACAAGTAGGGGTCCAAGCAGCTGAATCAGTGGGAACAAAGCCTCTACTCCTAGTTAGGTGTTGAGTAATTTCATAGTCGAGCCAATTCCTAGCTAGAGAATACGAGTGCTACTGAAGGAAGAAAGGGTATCCTTACTATTAGGGAGGCGCTTCGTTGTATTCAAAAAATACTTAGAGTATGGGTAGCGCCTTCCTTTAAGCAACTTTGAGAAGGACCTCCTTAACTTCTACCGGTATAGTTTGGCACAGTTCCCTTCCAATGGGTATAGGTTGTTGAAGGCCTTCCAGGGGCTATGTGAGTATTTAATGATAAGGGCCACCCCCGAACTTTTCAACCACTTCTATATGTGAAAAAGTGTAGGTGGGTTATCGTATCTCTAGCCCCATTTGGGGAGGAAGTTATTCTATGGCCTCATAAACTTTGTCAAGGGCTAACAGGACAATTACCTGGTAGTGGAGCTACTACAGAAGGCCGACTTTTGGACCAAGTGGACCAAATTGGTCTAAATAAGGGCCTAGAAGGAGCTAGGGCCCAATGATGTCAAGGCCACAAGGAAGATCTAAGCCTTCATGGCCTTTAGGTACAACAATGAAATTAATGTCGTGGAGATAGTTAGGAGGTACTTCAAGTATCTAATCTCTAAGCTTTCCCTTAATATGAAGAAGGTTGTGGTGAAGAAGTATGTTAAAGGTATAGGTTTGATTTTTTTTTACGAACGCCTTCATCTATTGTATTAGTATAGAGATGCTTTGTTTGACATCTCTTTTAATAAAATGGGGGCAAGGATCTTCCTTGTTTGTATCGATTACGGTGGATTCAATAAATGGTTGTGATTTGTATTTTGTCATTGCTTTGTTTTCCATTTCCTAATTGCTCGCTTGACTTCTTACAGGCAAAATCCTGGCTGAGGGGATTTCCCATCCCTCAATGGAGGAGCTAATGAGGCGTCAGACAGATAGATCACAACAAACCATAAAGGCCTTTGTCTTGAAGGGTAAGGCTGTACAATTGAGGGCTGGGACTGAAGAGACCAACAGCGTCGAGTTAGTGGCTCTACCTTAAGGAATTCCTCTTAGTCCCTTGACGAAGCTATTGGTTACAAAGCTTATAAGTATGACTCTTTCTTCTACTGCTTTCGTCTCCACTTCCAAGCCTATTACTATGGAGGATGAGTCCCCAGCATTGACGAGTCGGACATTAAGATGGTTACCCCTCCTTGTAGTGGAGAAGAAGAGATGGTTGAAGTCACCGCTTTATCTAAAGTGACTAGGCAGAAGAAGGCTCTAGAAACTTCTGGAGAAGCAATGCTCAAAGCTAAGAAGCAAAAGCCTTTAGGGAAGATGCCCTTTAGCCTAGCAACTTGGTACAATTGGCCAATAGCTCACCTTTACAAATGTGTAGATAAACTTGGGGATGAATTTTTTTATGTCCTAAACAAGTTCAAGTTCCTAAGGATCAAGCTGGACTCGTTTAAGGAAGTGTTGTACATCTCACTAAATGAAGAGCTCCCTAGTCACACTTCCAAGGTTAAGACCAAGAGGGTCAAGGGGAAGCTCTCGAGGCCAAAGTAGGAGATCCGGGATAATAATCTTACATTGTAACACCAAACTCTTAGCTACTAAGCCTCGTTGGGGTCTTGTAACCCTAGCGACTAGGCCATTCTTAAGGAGATGTCAAGGGTAGGTAGAGGCGACTCAATAGAGATGGTAGGCCACTTGAGCATGCTCATTCGGTAGGTAAGCCTTTGCCCCTTTACGTTGATGTGCTTTATTCTTGTCATTGAACTAACCTTAGTTTGTTTCTTTGTAGTACTACGACCAGGTGTTACTTTAGCTGAGCAATTACAATGTTGTTAGGAAAGAGGTAAACGGCTTTTAGAAGGCATTACATAAAGCTAAGAAAGACCTGCAGAAGGCAGAGTCTTCTACTAATAAATATTTAGATAATTTCACTAAGGCTAACCAATGCTTGCATCGCTCTTATGTACAGGCAGCTAGGTTTTGATAACTCTTATTTTAAATACACTTCACATGAGGATTTTATAGTATTTCCCTTATATTTTTTGTTGTTTTTGAGGAAATCGATACTTAATCGAGCAAAATTTTGATTTTAAGGTTTAAATGCAATCTTAGATTGAAAATGAAGAAAATGAATTAAATTTCACTGAATTCGAAGTTTAAATGAATGAGTTACGAAGTTTTGAAATTACATAAATAATAGGAAAAAGTGACAATTTTTTGTTAAAAAATTACACAGTTTAAGACATAACTATATGCCCAAGCTGTGTCCACCTAGGATGATTTTTTGCGCTAAGGTCAGTGAGTTACATAACCTGGAGAGACAACTATATCCTGAGCTGTATTTGGTGATGAAAAAAAAATCATAATATATTATATAAGGGCTTGTGAGGGTTTTGTACAGAACTTTTAACATTTAAAGGAGGAGAGACTTTAAGAGAAGAAGGAGAAAAAGGCGGAAGTAACACTCAACTTCAAGATTAAAAAAATTTCTCATTAACAAAAGAGGTTTTTCATGTTTTACTTATTGATTTTGCTATAATTTTCTTTTAATTTTATCATGATAGCTTAAAATTTTTGTATTTAGGATTGTAAAACTTAAGGTTTCATATGACTATTAGATTTATTGATAATTTTCAATAAAGTTTCTATATTTTTTGACTCAATTATGTGTTTTTATTGTTAATTGATATTTATAGGGTATCAATCTATGATATTATGCATGATGATTGAGAAGTCATATGGGTAATTAGATCTTGACATAATTGGAGAGAATTAAATATGTATTTAGAGATAAGATGCATGATTCTTCTGGAAAGTTATTATTTTTGTGTGGGAATTCATTGTACATTAATACAATTCTAAATTATATTACTAAGTAAAGAGATTCCAATAAATAATTTAGGGTTAAGGTTAATATGCTTGAGAAAGGTGTTAATTTCAATTATAAATCCCGCCAGTCAAGAATAATAGAGATAGAATTAAGTAGATTTTTAGCAGTTACATGTTAAAACACTTAGGGAAATAATTCCTAAGTACGTTATTTACCTTCTTGAAGTCGTTCTCAATTATATCGCTTCCTAAATTGTTTAATCAAGTCTTATAATTAGATTAGTTTATTAATTTTAATATTTTTAATTCATGCAACTCATTACAATTTTTTAATTAGATAATAAAGTTAAGGTTAGTATTATTATTTGAGATTTTAGAGGGATTGAATCAGACTTACATTTGCTATATTAAAACCGATAGGTGTACTTACCTTGTATCAAGTTTTTAGCTTCATTACCAAGGACTTTGATATTAAGAACACTTATAGTTTTATTAGTTTAACCATTCTTATCTTAGTTTTTCATTATTTTCTTTTAATTGTTTTAAGCTACGACTCATCTTTATATTTTTCCCCTTTACAACGCATGACAAGAAGCTGATCAAAAGATTTAATTGAAATCAATTTTAAAATTGAGTGGACAACTTTATGAAATTTTCTTGACTTTGCATTCTCGTTTATCTTTTCTTTGCATTTGCATATTTTATTTTATTGTTTGTGAATTAGGCTTGAGGATATTTTAATTTATTGATTTGAATTGACTTGGCTGTTAAGATTAATATGGAGTATAGTTGGTGGAATCAAGTGATAGCTATTGGAATTCTTTTTATAGCAATTATGTGGAAGCTACACCCATGGATTATGGTGATATGTATTGGTATTGTAGGTATCATTATTGTTCTTGTCAATGTTTTAATCCCAATACCCGACATATACATAATTCCAATTTCCAAGAAGAACAACCGAAAGAGAAATCTTTAGAGAAAATTCTTATAGATTACCTAGAAAATATCAAATCGAGGATCCTTGCACTTCTAACGACTTAGTCCATACCCAAATTACTTTTCCATATCAACTTAGTACACAAGTAGATAAGTAGCCAAAAGGATAAGCTATGGCGAACTTAGCTAGTGAACATTAAGAGAAGTATGACACCTTTGATCTTAGTAGTTTTGTGCCTTTACCACCTTCAACTACCTTATTATACCACTCCAGATCTTCAAAGAATGAGTTTTTTTACTACATTTCAAAGAGAAGTCATTTAGGACACATGGAAGAGTTTTAGAATAATTGACAGAGCGAGTTGGTGGATGAAGGAGAAAAGGTGTTGGGAAATCTAGAGGGTCCTAGTAGCCATGAATGTAAAGTAAAGTGTTTTGAGAGTAGAGAGGAGCTAGGGGAGAATACTGATGTGACCTTTAATTCTTACAATCTATAAGTGCTTCATAACATGAGTGAAGAGTGTGAGAATGTTTCAATCCCAGTTAATGACATTAAAGATGTTGACAAACAAGTTAATGCAATTAATATAGAGCCCTTTTTATTTTTTTATTATGAATCTTATGTAAGAGAAGTGGTGCTTGAGATGGAATGCTTGAAGTTTCCAGGATATGTTGTGGAGTTTGAGGAGACAACTATTATTAAATCTTTTCTTATTGTTGAACCTGCCATAAGTGATTTCAACGGAGTAAAGCCACACTTGAGTATATATTTGTTGAGAAAAAGTCCCACGTATCTTCTTTAGCTTTTTGGAAATGGGTTACTTTCCCATAGGACCTTGGTGAAGGCAATTCAAGTTTTTGATTTTCAAGAGTAGTTTCAGTTTTAGTTTTCACTTTATTTTTCTTTGATGCATTTCATTTTCTTTATTTCGGAAGGTCTTTAGCCATTCAATGGATGAAATCTTATAGCATGACAATTTCATAATTTAATGTCAAAGTGCTCAAATCGGGAAAGTTTCAACTTTCCTTTAATCCTTTATTTTTCTTTTTTTTTTCCTCCTCTTCACTTTTGATCTTTATGCTTTGATTGTTAATCGTACATTGGGGACAATGTACGTTATTAAGTGTAGGAAAAAAATATATATGAATTTGTTACTATTTAGGAGACCAATTTTTCGCATTTGACTCAATTAATTTTTAAGTAAACTTGCAATAGGTGATTAACAAGTGTTGGAATTCGAAGTGTTTGGCCATATTAATTATTTCATCTTAATCATTATTAATCTTATTATACTTTCCTAGAATTGATTAGTCAAATCTTTGAATGGCAAAATTATGAGTTATTCAGCTTCGAACTTTAGGACTTGAGATTGGAGCAACATCATTAGTTAAGAGTTAATCATGGTTATTTTTAAATTTACTTTAATATATACCTTTCTCTTGGAAATTTTTAGAGCTTTATAATCCTTAGCAAATAAACAAATGAAATTCTTCTTTTAAGAAACCCTTGAAAAAACTCAATGATTAGAGGTAGAAAGTAATAATAAGTATATGATAGTTAAATAAAAAGAAAAAAATTGGTAAAGATTCATTTTTGTCTGTCAAAAGAGTGAGATTGAGTCTTAATACCAATACTAAAGCAAAAAAAAAAAAAAAAAAAGAAAGAGAGAGGAAAAAGTTGGTATGGATCGGCCTTGGTTTGTTAGTAATTTCCACTATCAATATGAGGGCTAAGTTGATATGGATCGGTTTTAATCTATCAAAAGAGCAAGATCTTTTCCCTCTACTAACATAATCTTCCTTTAAAGATAATTGTACTTAAATAAAGTAAATTTTAATAACTTTCTAACAAAAGCATGAACTAGGGGGATGATCAGAGTCTTAATGTCAATACTAATGCAAAAGAAAGAAAAAAAAAGTTGGTATAGATCGGCCTTGGCCTGTTAGAAGAGTAAGGTTATTTTCTACCCCCAATATGAGGGCTAAGTTGGTACGGATTGGTTTTGGTCCGTCAAAAGAGCAAGATAATTTCCCTTTAGTAATACAATCTTCTTTTAAGGATAATTGTGCTTAAATAAAGTAAATTTAAAAACTTTTTAAGAAAAGCATGAACTAAGAGGATGATTAAAGAATGAGTAGATGTAAAATGTGTTTGTTTTAGATTATGATACTTGGCGAGATTGAAAAGAGAATTGGATAAACTTTAGTTAAATGGGCAATATTTTTATGACTTTTTCTCAATTGTCGAGATTTTAAATCTAATTTTGAGTTTAGGAATTCTTGGTTAAATGACTCGAGTAAATTTTAACTTTTATAAATTAACTAATGAACTCTAGTATTAAGTATTGTTGGAGCATTCGAATATGGTTGAGTGAAATTATGAAATTGTTAAGAGTGAAATTGATTGACTTTATTATTGCAAGTTAATCGAAAATTATTTTCTTGGTTTTCTTTGGGTTAAGTGTATTCGTTTATCGGTTTCATAAGTAGTGATAAATTTTAATTAGTGTTTCTTGTTCCAATACTTTTGTTTTGATTTATTTGCTTGAGAAAAAGTAAATGTTCAAGTGTGAGAAAGTTTGATAACTCTTATTTTAAATATACTTCATATGGTGATTATATACCATTTCCTTTATATTTTTTTTTTGTTTTTAAAGACGTTGGTTCTTAATAGAGCAAAATTTTGGTTCCAAAATTTGAACGCGTTTTATGATTGAAAACGAAGAAAAGGAATCAAATTTCACTTAATTTGAAGTTCAAATGAATAAGTTATAAAGTTTTGAAGTTACATAAACAATAGGAGAAAGTAGTAATTTTTTGTCAGAAAGTTACATAGTTTGGGACACAGCCGTATCCTCAAGCTGTGTCCACTTAGGATGATTTTTTGCGCTAAGGTCAGTGAGTTACATAACCTAGGGATACAACTGTGTCTTAGGTTGTGTTTGCTGAAAAAAAAAAGAAACTTCATAATATATTATATAAGGAGTTGTGAGGGTTTTGCACAAAACTTTTAACATTCAAAGAAAAAGCGACTTGAAGGGAAGAAGGAGAAAAAGGCGAAACCAATACCCAATTTCAAGATTGAAAAGATTTCTTATCGACAAAAGAGATTTTTCACATTTTACTTTTTGATTTTGCTGCAATTTTCTTTTAATTTTATCATGATAGCTTAAGATTCTTATATTTAAGATTGTGGAACTTAGGGTTTCATATGACTATTGGATTTATTGATAATTTTAAATAAAGTTTCTATCTTTTTTGATTCGATTATGTATTTTTATTGTTAATTGATGTTTTTTAGGTATCAATCTATGATATTATATATGATGATTGAGAAGTCATATAGGTAATGAGATCTTGACATAATTGGAGAGAATTACATGTGTACTTAAAGATAATATGCATGATTCTTCTGAAAAGTTATTATTTTTGTATGGGAATTCATTGTACATTAATGCAGGCTTTAAGGGAGATTAAAGGATGCGGAGTGGGAGTAAGAGTGTTGTGAACCGTGACTAAGAATAGACAAGTTCGGTCGTTGAATGGGTTTAAGCTTATAGAAAGCTCGAAAAGGATTGATAGGAAAAAGTGTGAAAGGGTAAAAATGAAGAATGACACACGCTAGAAGATATGACGCACCAATAGAACTTGATATGACTCACAACTCAATTTGATATGACACACGAATTAGTTCGGTGAGATTACTCGCCATCTAACCTTACTTAACAGAAAGAATAAGAATGATGCCGAGAGTAAAAAAATAGTATTTACGCAAGGAAGAAAAAATACTCCAAGTGTATAAATTAAGAATGATTTGATGTTGTCGCAGTTACAAGTATAAGGGTATTTATACTTATAAGTTAAGGCAATCTTTCTAAAAAAGGAAAAAACAAAAGGGCATTTCCTAAGGAAATAATGTACAAGATATAAAAGGGTAAAAATGAATATATAAGAAAAACAATCATTGGTACAATGGATTTTACACATGATATTGTACACGTGACGATACTACATTGGCGAGGTCGTTAGAAGATGCGGATAAAAAGTACAGATAGATGGGCTTGTCTAAGTAGGGATGGCTTAGTCAGTCCGATTCTCTCTCTCTCTCGGCTTCTCAATCAGGAAGATGTTAAGTAATTGGTCGAGTTGACGCTAAAGAGTAATCAACAACTCGGCATACTGTAGAAAAATGGGCATTCATATGGCATGGCATCAAGGGTGAATCGGCAAGGAAGTACTTAGCCTTGGCAGGGGTTGGTTAGAATAGAAAGATTCATCATACCAGCCCTTCTAATCTTTAGGCTTGGTTGCGGTTCAGAAGTTCGGTAACTTGATTCTCATCATTCCTTCCAAGTTGTTTTAGACTTGGGATCAAATCTGAATGGTGTTCACTCAGTTCTCCGTTAGGGTGATATGAACTAAGGTCAGCAGTGTTGAAGGCGTCAAAAACCCCATAGTCCTCGGGCAATTCCAACTTGTAGGTATTGTTATTGATTTTCTAGAGGATTCTGAAAAGTCCTTTCGCTCTTACAAATAATTTGTTTCTCCTCTTGTTCAGGAACCATTCCTTGCTGAGTTGTAACCATATCAAGTCTCTCGGCTGAAATTGTTTGGTCAACCTACCCTTAGTCTTTTCTTGCATTCTTTTAGCACCTTGGTCAATGTACTAAGTAACCCTGTTATAGATGTGCTAAAGGGATTGTACTTTAGTCATTGTGTCAGGGTCCTTTTGTGTGGGTATTAGTACAGGGGCGTAGTCGAGGGACAACTCAGGATTGAATCTATAGACCACCTCGAAAGGAGTTTGCTTAGTTGTGTCATATACTATTTGGTTACAGGTGAACTCAGCCATTGGTAGGCAGACGTCCCAATTAGCTAAGTTTTTGCCTACTGCAGTTCGGAGCATTGATCCCAAAGTACAATTAATCACTTCTGTTTGGCCATCAATTTGGGGGTGACATGAGGTACTGAGGAGTAATTTGGTTCTTAATTGATGTCACAAGGTTCTTCAGAAATGGTTTAAGAACTTCAAATCTTTGTCGGAGGCTATATTTCTTGGTACGCCGTGTATCTGTACAATCTCCTGTAAAAACGAAGAAGCAATAGTTGAAGCGTTGTTAGTTTTTTAGCAAGGCACAAAGTGTGTCATATTACTGAACCTATTCGTGACGACTATTACAGAATTTTTATCTCAGCTGGTTCGTGGTAGTCCGAGGACAAAATCCATGCTTAGTTCAGTCTACGGCCTTATTAGGGCAGGTAAGGGTATTGCTTTCCCTTGCTCTGCTTGGCATTTGGCCTTTTTGCATACGATACAGCTTTCAATAACTCGATGTACATCTCTCCTTATTTTCGACTAAAAGAATCGTCCATTCAATAGTTTACAGGTCTTTCTTTCCCTAAAATGTCCGGAGAGACCTCTACTGTGGGCTTCCCTAACTAGTAGCTCCCTTAGTGAATAAATCGTTACACATAATTTTCCGCTTCAGAACAAGTAGCCATCCTCTACATGATACTCATCCACTGTCCTCCTATCCATACATCACGAAATTATGGGTCTAAAGTGTAGATCCTCGGAGTACTGTTCTTTAATACTTGCAAATCCAAACAGTCTGGTTTGCAGTTTTGATAAAAGCACATATCTTCTCAAAAGAGCATCTACAACTATGTTGCTCTTTCCTTGCTTGTACTTTATCATAAAATTGAATCCTTTAAGGAATTCAACCCATCTCGCCTGTCTTTTGACAGCTTGGTCCAACTTCAGAGGTATCTCAATGATTCATGGTCAATATATATGACAAATTCTCTCGGATATAAATAATGTTATCATACTTGCATTGCTCCAATTAGTGCCAAAAGTTCCTTATCATACACAGAATAATTCAATTGGGGTCATCAGAACTTTTCACTGTAGAAGGCAATTGGTTGGCCTTCTTGCATTAGTACAACGCCTTTTCCAATGCCTAATGCATTGCATTTTAGCTCAAAAATTTTGTCAAAGTTGAGTAGTACTTTGTCAAAGTCGAGTAGTACTTTGTCAAAGTCGAGTAGTACTAACACCGAGGCGAAAGTCAACCTTTCTTTTACCTTAACAAAGCTCCTCTCCTCCCTTTCTCTCCATTGGAAGTTTGTGTTTTTTTTCGTTAGTTCAGTAAGTGGCGCAACAAGGGTACTAAAATTCCTGATGAATCTTCTATAAAACGAAGCTAGTCTGTGGAAACTTCTTACGTCGACATAAGTAGTAGGAGTCGACTACTTAACAATTGCTCAGATCTTCTCATCATTGACTCGGAAGTCTCCCTCACTGACTACATAACCCAAGAATACCACTTCTACTTGGTAAAAATAACATTTCTTTAGATTGCCGAATAGTCTCTCGATATGGAGGATATCCAAGATTGCTCTGAGATATTCACAGTGATTCAGCATGTCGGCACTATAGATAAGAATGTAGGTAAAGTACACCACGACACACTTCCCGATGAGATGTCTCAGCACATGGTTCATTAATCTTATGAAAGTGCTTGAGGCATTCGACAAGCCAAAAGGCATGACCATCCATTCGTAAAACCCATGTTGAGTCTTGAATGTAGTCTTCCATTCGTCGCTTGGTTTCATGCAGATTTAATGGTAACCAGATTTAAGATCAATCTTGTTGAAAATCTTAACTCCACTTAATTCGTTTAACATGTCTTCTAACCTTGGGATCGGATACCTATATTTGATCATGATTTTGTTCATGACTCGACTGTTTACATGCATCTTCCAGGTTCCATCCTTCTTCGGCGCTACAAATGTAAGTATAACATAAGGGCCGAGACTCTCTCTTCCATAGTCTCTCTTTAGCAACTTATTAACTTTGACATTAGAGCTTAGAAGCCTGATCTGGATTCATCCGATAAGCTGGCTTATTCAGTAGTATAACGCCGGGTATCAAGTCAACGCAATGCTTTATGCCTCGAGTTGGGAGAAACCCTTCAGGTAACTGTTCTAGAAACAGATTGGTATATTCATCTAACAACTCCTTGATCTCTTGGGGTAACTCACCCCGCTCCCTCATTTCCAACGGTCGCTTAACCAATAAGAAGGTCAACTCATTAGCATTGATGGCTTTTTGGAGCTTGGCTTTACTCATCACTAGAGCCTTTTTCGATCCGCGAGCAAGTTTCATTTGCAACTTATTGACTTCTCTCGGTGGCATTAGGTTTAGTGTAATCTCTTGGTCATCCTTCTCAAACATATATGTATTCTTGTAGTGGTCATGGATGACCTCCCTATGAAACAACCACGGCCTACCTAGTAATACGTGGGAAGCATACATGGGTAGGACACCGCAGAGAATCTAGTCAGAGTAGTTCCCAATAGTGATTGGCAGTAGTATTTGTTGAATGACTTGTAATACTTGGTTCTCACTTAACCAGTGTAACTTGAATGGCTTTGGGTGCGCAACATTCGATAATTTTAGTTTTGAAATAAGATCGGTTGATGCTATATTGGTAGCTTCCACTATCTACGATGAGGGCACATACCAGATCATTTACCTTGCAGGTTGTATGAAACAGATTCTTTCTTTGCTCCTCCTCTCTTAAGGGTTCCATGCTCATAGTATGTCGAACAACCATGAGTAATTGGTTTAAGTCCTCAGTAAACACGTCCTCCTTAATTAGCTCTTTCTCAGTAGGAACCTCTTCCTCCTCCTCGAGTTCCTCATTTGTATTCTCTACTTCGAGCTTTGGGACGTCTCCCTTGATGACCATCGTTCGTCAATTCGGGTACTGAACAGCTATATTTCTAAACCCTTGGCACTTAAAGCACTTGATTTAGCTGGTCTTCTTGCCAGACCCTTGCCAGACCCTTGCCTCTTCTCATACGTTCGAGTCGGCACTACATCTTCAGGTTGGCCTTTTTGCTCGGCTTGGACATTAACCTTTTTGCTTGGCTCTGTACTCGACTGAGCTCGGTGACTTACCTATTCGGGTTAGCTAGCTTGTCTAGGTTGGCTAGTCGACATCCGTGCTGATGCTTTGCTTCTTCTTTGCCTATCAATGCGTTGGGCAATCTTAACAGCTCCATCCATTGTATCGAATCATTGGAGCTCCATAACGTCTAGAATGTCTTCTCTCAACCCAGTAACGAACCTTGAGACTATTCTAATTAGTGGTTCCTCCGCTTTGCAACGTATTATAAGTATTTGAAATTCTTAAACATACTCATCAATAGTTTGGCCTCCTTATCTTAGCTCCTGAAGTCGAGTGAAAGTATCTTGGAGGTATGTTTCCAATATGAATACGTTTTCGAGCGCTCTCTTCTTCTAAAGCCAAGTGTTAATCTCTTGGTACCCCTCTCGTTTTCTCATGGCTTGAAAATTCTTTCACCACATGGCGGCATATCCGGAGAACTCAACAGTAGTAGTTTTTACTTTCTCATATTAATAGTAATTAAACAATACTCCACCTTTTCTTCCCAATCTAAATACTCATTAGTATTCCTAAATCCATTGAAACTTGGAAACAGAAACTTCACATGGTTGGATGTTATGAGGATTCGTACATGTTCCTCTTCAAAATATTCTCCTTCCTCTTCATTAATTTCTCTCAGGTCTATCCTTCAACTTACTCATCCGCTAACTCCTCCACCTCAAACGGGGCGAGCTAGGTTTTAACCTTTAATAGGTCGAGCAACTTGTGGAGTGTTTTGCGTAACCTCAGTAGGTTGGTACAACAACGCATGAATAGCTTAAGTTAGATCTACTAAGAAGTTAGCTACCTCATTAAGTCTCTCATCAGTGTTTCTGGAAGTTCTCTAAGACTGTGGTCTATAGTGGACAACTCCACTATCATCACCAGTACCAACATTCATACTTGGGTCTATCACTTTTCCTCACAAATTCAAAGCTCAAACAAATACTTCAGAAAGTGAACAGCTAACAATACAACAGTTAAATGAACATAGTAACTTGCTTTGTTTCACGCATATAAAACAGAGTATAGCAGAATTTCAAAGAGAACTAACTATAGATTACACAAAACCTCCGCTCTGATACCAAGATGTTGTGAACTGTGACTAAGAACAGATAAGGCCGGTCGTTAGATGGGTCCAAACTTGTAGAAAGCTTGAAAAGGATTAATGAGGAAATGTGCGAAAGGGTAAAAATGAAGAATGAAACAATAAGCAAAACCTATGAACAGCTCTAGAAGATATGACGTACCAATGGAACTTTCGATGACTTACAACTCAATTTGATATGACATACAAATTGGTCCGGTGAAATTACTCTGTACTTAAGAGTGATGCCGAGAGTAAAAAAACAGTGTTTATACAAGGAAGAAAAAGTACTCAAAGAGTGTATATTAAGAATGATATGATGTTGTCACAGTTACAAGTATAAGGGTATTTATACCTATAAGTTAGGGCAACTTTCCTAAAAAAGGAAAAGATAAAAGGGCATTTTCTAATGAAATAATGTACAAGATATAAAAGGGTAAAAATGAATATACAAGAAAAACAATCATTAGTGCAACGGATTCTGTACATGATACTGTATACATGGCAATGCTATATTGGTGAGATCGTTAGAAGATACGAACAAAAAGTATGGATAGATGGGCTTATCCGAGCAGGGATGGCTTAGTCAGTCCGGACTCTCTCTTTCTCGGCTTCTTAGTAAGGAAGATGCCAAGTAATTAGTCAATTCGGCACTAGAGAGCAATCAACAACTCGGCATATTGCAGAAAAATGGGTAGTCATATGACATGACATAAAGGGTGACCCGGCAAGGAAGTACTCGACTTTGGTAATACTTGACCTTAGTAGGGGTTGGTTGGAATAGAATGATTCGTCGTGCTAATCCCTTTAGTCTTTGGGCTGGGCTGCGAGTCAAAGGTCTGGTAACCTGATTCCCATCACTATAGGTCATTAGGTTGGGAGAGATCCCAGGCATGTTTGATGTCGACTAAGCAAACTTGTTTAAGTTAGCCCATAAGGGTGTAATTATCTCATCCTTCACCTTAGCAAGAGTTTCAATTTTGACCTTGGTAATCTGGTTGGGAGAGGTGCCGATCTGTACTTCCTCAATTTTTTCGCCTGACTCGCTTCTCTAAGTCAACTTCTTGTACGGGCCAATCTGTAGAGCGAAGATTCTGTCGGCTTTAGCGGCCCTTACATAAAGCTCTTAGGAGAGCTTCTAATCACATCTACATATTCTTACCTCGGTTAGGGTTAGCCTTTAGGTAAAAGGAAGTTGTGATCACCTAAAACGCATTCAAACTTAATCTTCCCAAGAAAGCATTATAGGGGTATGGATAGTCAATCACGACGAACTCCACTAATCGTCATGTAACATAGTTTTCATCGCCAAGTTCCATATCAAGAGTGGTGATTCCTTTGGCTCGAACGGGGCTCTTATTGAATATAATCAGGTTGTGGTGGTATGCTTTCATCTTGATCAGTAGCTTAGTCTTCATCTTTTCGTATGTATAGATGGAGAAGATGTCGATAGAGTTGCCGCTGTCCACCATTATCTTTAAGGTTGGGAAATTTATAATCCTTTCCCTTATGACCAGGGCGTCCTGATGGGGGGGGGGGGGGTATTTACCCTCTCCAAATTTTCATCGAAAAAAGAGATTGAAGTATTTATCTTTTGTCTCTTATCCCTCACTATCAGTACCTTAGATGGGGTGTTAATTGAGTTATTAATGCTTGGCTGACTCCCAAGGTACGACCCCTCAATGATTATATCGATAACGTCGTTAGGGGTACAATCATTGCAATAGTCATCGTTCTGCTTTGCTTAGGCATCCTCGATCCACTACCTCCAAAGTGCCTGGTCCTCATCGTCATCGAAATAGTCATCATTCCTTTACTGTGCCATGTATTTACTGAAGAAGTCCTGCTAAATGGCATATTTGATCGCATTCTTCAATTGAAAGCAATCATCGATGGTGTGGCCATGGAACTAAAAATATTTGTCCGAGTTTCGGTCGTAGGGGTTCCCCTTCATCTTAGGGGATCTCTATAGTAGGTTTCTGTACGTCACCTCTAAGTAAACCTAGCCAATGGGTCTATTAAAAAGGGTATGTTGCGTGTAAATAAGAGGGGGTAAGGAGTTTCTCTTGGCTCGGCACTTCTTCTTACTCAAGCCCTTCCTCTTTGATTTGTTCGACACTTTGTCGCCGAGGCGATCTTTAATGGACAATCTGTCCTTATCTTATTTTCCACTTGACCTTTCTTGGTCGATGTTGCCCTAGGTGTGAATATTATCCTCTTGGTCCATGTATTTCTAGGCTTTGTTCCAAAAATCGGTGAGGGTCTTCAGCTTGTTCTTCAAAGCAATTGGAAGAAATCTGTCAAAGGTCATATATTGAGTTGAATAGCATGGACAGTAACTCCCTTGCCCAACTAAGGGATCTCGACCATGGCATTGTTGAACCGGACCATGAATTCGCGCAAAGTTTCACCTTCACTCTGCTTAAACAGGCTAACTTAGCTTGGCTTACTTTAACCTGTGAATTAAATGGATTGAGTTTGTTTGGCCCACTTTTAAAAGAGCCCAAAACCTCATCCTTAACTTGTTTAAAAAGTAGTTAAATAAATCGACCCATGAGTCAAACGCATAAATGTATTGAATGGATTGACCAAAACTGGTTTACTTTGGCTTGTGCGTTAAATAAGTCAAATTCATTTCACTCGTTTTTAAATAAACTAAAAAACCTTAGCCTAAATCCATTTAAAAAGTATGTTAAATGGGTTGACACTTTAGCCAAAGTCTACTAATACACCTTTAGACATTATAGTGTTGTCTAGTATGATTACTTTAATACTTAAGTCAGTATAATGTTTTTGAGAATATGAATGCTTAGGAGCGATAAGTAGGCTTAAGTGTGCGAAGTGTTAAGTAGTTTGCTATTGGAAGATGATCTTGTATTTATAAAGGAGTGATGTAGCAATTAGAGAATAGTTAATAGATAGAGTCACTTTCGCAAGTATTAGAAAATAGGTTTGTGATGTCTAACGTGTTCTGGTTATATAAGAGGTGATTGTTTGAGTTAGTCTCCTAACTTTATCCAAAATTTTCTAACCATTGAAAACTTGCCACAGCCAGATAAGTCGAATTCTAGGCTTGGGCCGATACTGCCCAAGGCAATCAATGAGCTTAATAAGATTGGGATGGGCCTGAGAGGGCCTATGTCCAAAAGACCGTATCAACATATATACTTGTTGATAAAGATCTATCAACGAATCGACATCCTGTATGTCAAAGAGTACAGAATAGACACAGATACAATTGAACATATCGTTTCATCAAATGCTGCATAGTTTAAAAAGATTTGATTTATGTGTCAACGTTGAATGTAACTTTTATTCATGCGGTAAGTAAGCAAGCACATGGTATTATAACAATTTTCATTTCATGTTACTCATAATTTTGTTCTATTTCACGTGCATAAGTGGAAGATGCAGAGTGCTATCGTCGGTTCAGTTCTATTTAGGAATCCAATAAGTCTCGTACTAATGATCAAGCATTTGACTGACTAATGATGTTTCACTAGGTGCGGGCCACGTCTAAACTAGAGTAGAGGAGGACCATGATGATCGTCATGATTAAAAATTTCCTTTGAACACATGACAAACCCTGATTTGCACTGCAAGATAAGCAATCCAAAAGATCGATCCCTCGTGTGGACAGTAAACAGGAAGATGTGCTATTTATGTAATCGAGGAAGCGCCAAGCACACATGGGCCAAGAATACGACGTGATTTGCAATATACTAGTTTAAGGTTTCTGCAGGGATAGCTGTATTGTGATGAATGATGAAGTCCTATGAGCATAATAAGGAAAAAGGAAAATATTAATCGAGGCTTCGATTTAAAATTTATCTTTTCATTTATATTACTTCATAAAGATTGTGATAAATGTACAAATATAAAATATTTCCTTTTTTTTTTAAAGGTTACTAATTAATGCCATAAGACACCACTTCAGTAATCATGACAAATACATTGGTATATTAATGGGTATTTTAACAATACACCTTATTGCTAACATTTTATACTTTATTTATTTATTACAATTTTTAGTGTATGTTAATTATTGGTAACATGTTCAAATTGACTCCGCAAAAGGGAAGAAACAAGAAGGCTTGACATATACTGGTGATTCTATAGGGCCTTTAAGGTTCCATTATGCAGTTGAAATGCTTACTGAAAATTTACGGCTTTTCTTGATGTACTCCAAATCCCATACTTGTAATGAAGGAATGAATTAAGAGAGGAAGGAAATTGAGAGGAAATTACAATTTTTAAGTTACTTTCTTTTAAATAAGGAAATTATTTAAAAAATAGAGGAATTTTCGAGTCAAATTTTTCTCAAAGGTCACACTTTTTTCTCCCCTCCAAGTTAGAGTAATTAGGAGAAAGGTGATGAAATCCCAATGTTAACCTTGTATATTAAATTTTTATTACTTTTTTAGAACGATATAGTAATTTTATAGTTAAAAATATTTATAAATATTATTTTGGAAAGCACTACTTCCTTTCTTCCTTCTCTTCAAATAAGAAAATAAACTGATGGTATATTTGGTTGATTTCTTAGGATGGAATAAAATAGTATTTATTCCACCTTTGCATATATTTATTGCTAGGTTTGGTTAGCGGGATTGTTATTTTAACAAAATTATTATGTTTAGAAATATCAATCTTTTTTAATTCATATGAAAATAGTTTAAAATTTTTAGTTTAACCAAAGTATATATTTGAGTTTTTTTTTTTTTACATTTTTAAAATTTCTAGTTGGCGATTCTGAACCGAATAAGACCGGAAGGTCAGGAGGCCAAACCGGCCATGACCATTGGACCAGCCAAGTTTTATAGCAGGTCTCCTATCGGGCTATCGGGTTGGTCCCAGGGCACAGATACCACCCGACTCATGTCCTCCTCTATATGCAACTATAACATGCTATAGTAACTATGCTAAACCGGCACTCTTGATGCTCGTCTAGGTCGAGTTGTAACACAAAAAAATATTGTCTATGCCACTAAAATGTATTGAATAAATATATAAAAAAATTTATGATTGAACCAACTTTTTTAATAGTAAATTAGAAGCTGGTCCCCTTAATTTTGCTCTATATGTACACTCGTTCTCTTTGAATTAGCATTTAGACTCCAAATATATACGAAGTTTCTAAACTCTATTTTGCTATTTTTCGTAGATAAAATAATAAAAGATATTGAAAACATTTTATTAAGGGCAAAATGATCCTATAAAAGATCAAAAAGTACTTTTTGAGGCTTTGCGAATCTAAATACTCCATTTCATAAATAAATGAGTTAAGTAGATGTAGAAGAAATATATAGAGTTATGTTTACAGTGTTTTTTTTTTTAATAATTTTAAGACTGTCGAAATTGTATAGAATTTTCATTTATGTATGCTATATGCTCGCTACCCCATGTATTTGGAGCCTAAACTTTTATATTATGTAATTCTTGTGCAGGCTAGCGAATAAAGAGGTTAGCATAAATACATCTTTCATCGTACTATATATTCATATATGTCCACTGAATTAAAATCAGTAACATGGTTCTTGCACTGTACCTAACGAAAGTGGAAGGAAAAATGGTTGAGGGTTTTGATAGAAGAAGGTACGTGTATGGAAGCTTCCTACGATCGGGTTCATAAAAGTACTTGCTTGCTTGACGACAATGCTAATTTTTTTAATACCTCGAGAAGCAGTTTTCAGAAGCAAGCCGTATGGGCAGGTGTAACGATTCATCGGTAATCCGAAAGGTTTATTTGGCTTATCAAATCCAAACTCATCATTGTTGAGTTCTTTTTCTTTTCTTTTTTATCCTTCTTTTTTTTCTCTTGTGAAAGGGGGATAGGACTGGCGAAACTAGCCCAGCACAGCACGAAAATGGTGCGAATGGCCTAGTAAGGGTGTAAACCGAGATCGGTTGGTTTGAATAGGCTCGAACGTCATCCAATCTAGTAGTGGCAATAGCATGGGCATGCATAAATCAGCCTGCCTATTGCGTAATGCTGATCTCTAATTATGAGTTTTTCCCTTCATATATATATATATATATAATATGTAATATGAAAAATATTATCGATATGAAGTGTTTTTGAGATAATTGTCAAATTGACCCCATTAGAAATGGTGAAATTACACATTGTACACCCGTATTTTTACTTCTTTTTTTTTAATTTGGGCTTGCATACTTGTATTTTCATGTTTTACATTTTTCTAACTTTTTTTTTAATATTGTTTGTTAATACTAATAAGAAGATATGTACCATCTTCTTTATTAGCTCATAAAAATTAATTTTAATAAATAAGATTATTAAGTATATTTAGCAAAAACTATAATTTAAAAGAAAAAAAGAAGTCCCAAAACGAGGAAAAAAAAAAAAAAATCACTATCAAGTCGCTAGCCGACCAAAAGTTAAGAGGTACTTGCAACATGAGCATTTGAGTGGTTGGAGTTTACATATATATGTTCGTCAATAATAACTCATTTATAGAGTGAATGATTATTTACCATCTTAAAAAAATTAAATAAAATTAAGACAATCAAAGTAGTCACTTTTTAATATGGTCATACCACTGCCATGGAATAATCGAAGGCTTAACTACCAACATATTTAAGCTGTTTCTAGTAATCCTAAGGCATGGTAATGGCTATTTGCCCCTGGCCTAAAGGAAGTCAACAGCAGCTTCTTATTATTTTTTTATATCATTTTATTACAATATTTAATTAAATAATTACTAATGGTTAATTAGTTATTATTGATCGATGAGAAGATGGCACCTGTCCTCTTACTAACATTGGCAAAAAGCATAATATTGGTATGAAAAGTGTAACAAAATAAAAACGGCAGAAACAAATTTATAAAAAATATATTGCCCTCAAGAAAACATACATATTATATAAATTGGATAATGCGAAAACGAAGGACAAAGTAAAAAATATTAGATCAAGAGTGTATTGATTTTCTTCCTTCTTTTTTTTTTAAGGTTAGAAAACTATAAATAGAAAATTTGAAGAAAGAAAATTGAGCTATATGACCTCATCAATTTAATTTATTCTTTAATATATCTAATATTTTCCATTATGTGCTACTCTTTTGCCGATCTCTCGTCACTGTTACTTATATAACTAGTTCTACTTAGCATAAGGTTATACTAAAACTATCTACAAACTATACGAGTTTGATTCAATATTTATTCAAATTTGATTTGGCTACAATTATTTTGAGTTGGAGCTGGAGCTATTCGTGTAGTCCAATAACCTAAACTCAAGTTTTATGTAATTGGCATCACAAGCTTCTGAATCTAATTGAACTTGAAATATTTTTAAATGTAAACTAAGTTTAAATTGAGTTCAAATTTAACATCATTTCAATTAGAGGATTTATTTTTATAGAAACAACAAAATGAGCAAAATCAAGTTTAATTAATTCAACCTCAAACATTCATATCGAGTTTGAATTAAACCTTTTAAGCTTAATAGAGCCTAAGCTTTCTAATTGCTAGTAGTCACTCCTAAGTTTGGTTGAGGAGGGAATAAGATGTAGAGGAGGGAATAAGATGTAGAGGCGTGTAATTGGGTTTTAGGTTATGGACAAACTCCTTTAATTTGCTTCATAAATAGGTTTTGGTCGAGTTTTTTGCATGTTTAAAAAGTAGATCGAATGACCCTCGCCTACTTAACCCACGAGCTAAAAAAGATTGATTTATGTCATATTTACACCTTTAGCTAGCAAGTGAGTCTATTTAATCTACTCATTGAATGAGATAAGGTTAAGGTATTTTAGTCTGTTTAAAAAGTAAGCCAAACAAACTCGATTCGTTTAATCATGGGCTAAAATAGATTAGGTTGGGTTGGGTTATTTAATTCACTTATACCTCTAGTAAGATAAGGCTACTAGCTAGCCTTAACTCTTTCCATCATTATTTGTTTTCTTCTTTGATGATTATATTGAATTATATTCTAATGATTCAATCCATGCTCATGCCATGTGGCATGCCACCCCGACATCATATTGGTTTCACATGGCAATATTAATGTTACGTTTGTTAGATTCTTATGTGAATTTTTAGGACATGTTTGAATAATTTTTTTCCCATAATTTATTAGTATTTGTTCTCCATCTTACTTTTAGTTGCTTGGAATATAGTGTTCGAAAAACTATTTTATTTATATTATACTTATTTTTATTTCATAATTATGATAAAAGTAATGATTGGAATATAAAAATTGGAAAGTGAAAATTTATATATTTCTAAGAGAAATTATTTAGAAATATATATTTTATGTATTGGAAAATGATACTTGAATCGATATTAATGCAAAATGAATAAAATAAAGGATAAATTAATTCAAATTTACAAAAAAAAATTTGGTAATTAAATTTTAGAGTAAGGGCATATATGCAATTATATTTACATCTATTTAGTATTTTATTCTTACAAAATGTAGAATTTAAATAGATATAATAAAAAACACCAAAAAGATGAAACAAATAGATTCTTGAAATGCAAAGAAGCTACATATGATTCGCCATTGAACAAAGTAGCCAATAGATACTAACAAAAATAGTGGAGGAAGTAACGTTGATTATTTTGAAAAAAAAAAGAAGAAAAAAACTCAATTGAGCGTCGCAATTGGTAAGTCGAAAGGTTAGTTGTCAAGTTGAAAAGACGCATAAAGTTAAAAAGTATAATGAACATGATATTTGATCCTTCCATCTTTTCTTTCGAAGCAGAACTTTCCCTCTTAAGACGGACATGAATCCTTCATGAAGACATCATTGAATTGGATCGTAGCTTTAACTGAGGGAAAATTCAAATTTAGTTCAGTCATTTGAATGCATGAATTTAGTCGGCCTGGAAATTTACCAGAATGTTCGAAATTTTTATTATTTACATGCCTTGTGTACTACCTTAGGTGAGTTCTAATTAATGCCATTTATGTGCATCCCATGGAATGCTTTCTGGTGAAGAAAGCAGATATTTCATAATGGGAGAAGAACAGAGAAGTTGGCCAAAGCATCATCAACAGTACTAGATTTCTTTGACTAGAGGTGCTTAAGGACTTGGGTTTTATACTGTTTGGGGAGGGTAAAAATTAAGAAAGAGGAAAGGGTGGTGTGTACTTATTACAATGATGGACATTGAACAAGGACCGGTCATGCTGGACAAACGAAGAATATTAGTATTGCAGACACAATATTGCCCACGTAATTACCTGTGTTATACGGTGAAGAGAACGATCAAAACTATCACGTGTATGTTCGTGTAATGAGTAAGTAATAATAAGATTTTTAATACATGACAGTAATTATAAAATGCAGTGTTAGTTATTTTAGAATTTATAAATTATAAATATTATTTATATAAATTTGATTAGTATTTATCCCTTATGTATATATACAAGTGATATATATTTTATCTGATAAATCATTTTTCATTAAAACATCATAAAATACCTAAAATATATGGTAAGAACATTAAACTTAACCTCATTTAACCCTCTCAAATGGTTAGTTAGGTCATTGCATTATTACAGTTAGGAATAACGTGGTTGTCGGCTTCAGGTGCTTGAGATACCAAAATTAAAACAGCACAAAAGTCTTTGAATCTTAGGTGGTTGGTCAGCTTGATTCGGAAAATTTTGTCCATCGAGTAATCATTGCTCGAAAAAAAATTTACATCATTTCTAAATTTCTTGTAACGATGGAGGAGGAGAATAGCATAACGAACAGTATTATTATAGTTGTTACTTTTTATTTATTTATTTTTTTCTTTTTCTAAGGAGATAAGGCCGACATTTTCTGGGACTACATCACATGTTTGTAGAAGCAGGAAGAATTGGAAGCATATCTAATAGATGATACGCGCATAATACTTTTAAAAACAATATCCTATATTGACCCCTCCTAGACTTCACAGCATCTAGGTAATTGGATGTTTCTCATCCTAGGTTCCGGTGTGATTTTTACATTTTTACCTAGGATGTTAACAATAGGGTACAAGCCACTTAAAAAAAATCATTTAATATTACATATCACGTATATAATATATATAAATAAGAATAAATACTAATAAGATTTTCATAGATACGGTAGTGAAATGAAATGGATAGAATTTTTATTCATATGTTTTACATATCATATATATATATAATTTTATTAATATTTATATATTATTATATATAACACATAATGTGTAATATATAATAAATCTTTTCTTATAACTTACTTGTATCTATATTGGTAATCTACCAATCATGATCAAAGAAAAATGATGATTATTGTCCATGGTATAGCTGTATAAAGTTGCTCTTTTGAACTTAATTGAAAATAACATATCACTAAGTGAATTTTTTTTTTAAAGGTTTTCAGTTATTGGTTGAACTTATTGGATCAATTTAAAAACCACCATCTGAAGTTGGATTTTTTTTTTAATTGAATATGATGTTTCACAATTTTAAGATTTAAATATAAAATTTAAAAATAAATAAATTTAGTTTAAATAGTGATTTTGACATTGTTTGAACTCATTTTTTAATGTTCGGTAGTTTTTCTTTCCCATATTTTGTCCATTCTTGATTAGCTTTAAAAAAAAAAAAAAAAAAAACTGTTGACCTAATGAGACTAGGTGAATTAACAAATTAAGGTTTGACGGTACCTACTAATTTAAAGTACGGAAAGCCAAAAATTTTCGTAAAATCTAAGTATAAAATCAATGATAGCTCTCCAATCTTAAGCTGTAGGAGACAAAACTCATCACAATGCTATGCATATGATATACTAAAGGCAATAAAATATTATGCAGTATGTGCAAAAACATAAATAGTAGTTTTACAAAAAAACTCATCCATTGTTATGCGCGTGAACATTTTATCATACTTATACTCACATGAACATATACGTGGAATATGCGTCGTTTGATCCAGAGAGGGCTTGGCTATTACTGAAAATAAATATTACTTCTGAATAGCTATTGATGGAAATATATATATATATATATATATTTGTTTGTTTTACAAAAAATAGTTATTTTCAGTAAAGAAGAAGAAGCTATTGATAGTGTTTAGTTCATGGTGGGATTGTTAATCAAACTGAACCATATTGCCAAATTGCAAAATATAATTGATTAGTGATTTGGCTGGAAGAGGGTCTAGACGATTCACTATTGAGCTTGAAATGTTATATCAAACCAAATCACTTGAATTAAAATCATTTCTTATTAAAATATGTGGCATTTTTTAATTATAAAAATCCATCATCATATTACTTTAACCATATTTATCTTTTCTTCTTTTTCTTTTCTTTTCTTTTTTTTTTCTTATTTTACTCTTAGCCTCTACAATCCATTCTTTATCCTAACAATCGTCTATCATCTCTCCAGTAGACTTGATTGCCTTCATTGCCATTTAAAATGCATTATCACCATAATATGCAATAATATAGTTTTAATTCTTGTATGATATTTTTAAATTTGAATATTGAGTTTGGTTGAATACTATAATGATTATTAATATTATCAATTAAAATAAATTATTATAAAAAGCGGTTCAAATCAAATTAAATTGTGAAAAGCGATTCAATTTATTAAGAATTTCAATCAAACCGTTTTATATGTGGTTTAGTTTTATTTGTCCCTACATTGAACCAAACCCAACTTTGAGCACCTCTGGTTTGTGGGGATGTCTTTAAGGAAATGAAAAAGAAGTGGTAAAATACTTATCAATAAATTAATAGACTTATATGTTTGATTGGCATAAAAGAGTAAAGATGGAAATAGAATTGTAATATTGTAAAAAATAAAACAAAAAAAAGTAATAGTTATTATTTTATTTGATTGCACTGGAAACATATTATTAAAAGTACTTACCTTTACACTAGTCCTAACTTTTTCGTGAGTAAAATATGAAAATATACGAGGAAGAAATTGACAATGATTATTGTTTGGCCCTTATAAAAAGGTATTACGATTCATTATTATTTTAGCAACCGCACACAGCAATAGCTCTATATGGAAGAATAAATTATACATTTCATTCTTATGAACTACACCAAACTTGCTACTGTTGAGGTTATTGTAACCAATTCTTCTTATGGGATGGACTAGAGTCTAGATTCAATTTCCCTCCGGTTTTTACTATATATAATAGTTTTGGGGAAAAAAAAAAAGACAAGAATACCGAGCTTGCTGTTATATTATTCATATCACTTGAGGGACAGTGAATTTAATCTTTTGGATTTTATGAGGATAAGACGGAGAATTATTATCCAAATGAATATATACCTAGTCCTTTCAATAAAAACATGGGAATAGGGAAACACCACAATAGATCCGAAGGGAATTACAAGATGAGATGATGGAAAAATGTCGGATTTCCTCGGCGTGTCCACTGTAAGACTGATCGTGTGATGTGCAGGATAGATATATTGAGTATTGTGAAATCTGGATGGATTATTTCGATTTGATCCGGTAAAAGGAAAAAAATTCAATTTAATTTAATTTAGTCATAAAATCAGTTTGGTTTAAATCCATTTTAATCCTTAGTCGAACTCCATCCGTCTAGTTAGTATTTTACTCTCTCTCTCTCTCGCTCTCGTGTTTAAGCCAACTATTAGGATCAAATCCAAAAATATATATATTTACATATATATATATATATATAGATATAGATATGTTTATTTTACTTTACGGTAACAAAAGCTACAGCTACAATTGCCTCCACGAAGTTCGCTGTGCTCTATTCGTGTACTACCACGCAATGTAACAAGTTTTTTTTTTTCTTTTTTTTTTTTTTCCAAAACTGAAAATAAGTAAAGTTTGAAAAGAAGGTTGAAATCCACTAGAAAAACTTTCAAAATTTTGCAAAACGTGTAGGGATAATTTTTTCTTAAAAAAAAAAAAAGTCAATAACATATTTTGATGGAAAAAAATTTGCCCATAACTTCAAACTACACCCGATACCACGATATGATACAAGAAAGACGATTCCATTACGACCATAATTACCTCGTTGGTTCGAGAAAATGTGGAAAATCATTTTTTTTTTTTTTTTTTTTTTTGCTACTCTAAAATCATCCTAGTCCTACGTACATTGCATGCCTGCCTGAATTATTTAATTTATTGTGAGGAAATTCATGTATATTTAAATAGCCGATTTAATTGTAATAACGAATATGGCCTTTTGTTGCTAAAGGGAAAAATTTTAGAGACCTCAGGACATAGGGTTAATTTTTTTTTTTTTTTTTCTCGATATATTCACGTAGACGTAGGATGGGAGGAGTTGGAGAGGGATTATGTTTAATCAAATTTTAAAAAGGGTACAGGGCGAATAAATGACCCACTAGATTGCAGCCTTCCACCAAATAAACGATTAGGATGTTCGAACAACTTTCCTTTTTACTTTCTTTCTTTCATGCAATAGTCCTCCTCCTACGTTGCATTATTCTTTAATCCACTCCTTTTTGTTTCTGCTTTGCCATACCAAAAGAGAGTGGACATGAAGTTTTTTCTGGTATCTATAACTCTCATTAAAGCCTTTTTTTTTTTTAAAGAAAAAAAATTCTTAACTCACATCTCAAGCAACGCATGTTAATTTGTTTAATGTTCGTGTCGTGATAGCGAACCTTCACTTCATTTGCTACAACATAGGTAATGAGCAGAAAACACAACGACATTTACTCAACCTTTGTTTCCTCTAACATATATGATCTGAAATATTATAGATTCTTTTTTGGTGCCTTTACGTAATGGATACCCGTTTGGCGAAAATTCCTATATTTGATTATCGATCTAGAGCGTGGTTTTTATATCCCGAGTCAAAAAGGCCGGTGCTAGAATGGAATATGTTGAAGATTGTAAAATTCGAAATCAAGTGAAAACCCGGTGTCTTAGACGAGTTGGATCTTATGGGCTTGTTTGTTAGGGCTACAAGCCAATTGATCGAAGTGCGTAAGTTGAACAAGCACCCGACCGATTGAGGGTTGATCGTATGAGGGTGTTCGGTTATTTTCAGGAAATAGTTCTAGCTTGTTTACTTAATAAGATACATTTCGCCTTAGATTTAGACTTGTAGTTTGGTTCGTACACACATATGAAAGTCCATCCTTATACCATAAAATTTTTTTACTTACGCATGGTTAATATGCTTCTTGATTTACGTGGTTTTTTACCGCAAGTTCTATATAAAATCTCTATATTGTTTTTCTTCTTTCCCTATTCGTTTTTTTTTATTATTATTATTATTTTGTTATAATAATACCTTATTTATCTAAAGTTTATGTATCCGAGCACAACAATCACCCGTGGTCTCGTTGAACTGGGATCCACTTCTTGAAAGGAGATTAATTTGGCAATGAGTATAGTATATATAATAATTGGGTCAGTATCTTTTGTATTATGTCCAAATGGAATGGCCTGGTCTAAGGACAAGCAGTGGGGCGTCTGCAACTGAAATTTTACGTCTATGTAAATTTACCGATGGTCAAACCCAAAAATCATTTAAATGGATATATATATATATATATTTATAGAAAAGTTTGGATAGAATTGAATTGGACTAAATGATATAACAAGTGAATAGGATAAAATACATCCAAGTATATAACAAAATAACATCCTAAATATCTTTGAATTTTATTTCGAGATTCTAAAATTTATATCATCTTATTTTATCATCTCTCTAAATTAAGCTAATAAACCATCATCTTGTTACTAAAATTATTATAATTTAATAATATAAATTTTGATATCTTAATACTATAAATCATGTCGGATTCCTTCTATTTTAATAGCTGCAATACGTACATACTAGTTGGAAAAAAAAAAAAAAAACACTATCGTATTCACTTCATTTATGTCTAACCTTTACTTTCTTTTGTTTCTTCCTATGTAGAAAGTTTCATAAAACAAGGATGTGAAAGAATCATTAAACTGACATCACATCCAGTCTACTTGCATAACTGCATGTCTTGCGGCTAAACCCGTATAAAAACTGATTTCAAATCATCCTGAGTACAGACCTGTCGACCGGCTCAAGCCAGTTCTGACCTAGCAATATTAAAAAAAAAAAAGAGTAAAATATAAATTCTTTCTGACCCAACAGTTGCTTTTACTCTTTCCTTTCCTAACATATTCTCTCTTTGACATTATTGTATACATATTTTTTTTCATTAATCATTATAACCTCTTTTCTATATCATACATATTCTCATTTTCGATTTTTGGACGGAAGTTCATCATCTTTTACAAGTTTTCTTAGTTTACTTAATATTACTCAATATTTAACATTAAATTATCAAACTCATACAATTCAAATCAATTATTTTAGAATGGAATAAAATTTAAATCAAAGATAATGATAAATTATTTATGCATTAATATATATAATATATATTTACACATAAAGTATTATAATAATCTAAGAAAAAATAGAAATACAAGAACAAACTGAAAATTATTTATGAAAATGCAAGAAAAAATATAAAAAGAATTAATTAAAAAAAAAGAAATGGTTCAAGACTAATGAATCAGCTCGTAAACTTGGTCATTAGATCGAACAATTCATAGGCCGGTTCCACCTATTGTTTAGCTCGACAATTAGGTCTAATTGGGGCCTCCATTATATTTGGAAAAGTTTATTTTATTTTATTTTTCCATATAAAAAAGTTAGTTTATTTTTCTGTCTCTAGTAAATTAAAAACCCTATGTCTCGCAATGCTATGTCAATTCAAAGATGTTTTCTTTAATTATAATTATTATTATATCAAACTTTTAAACATATAAGAAAATATTCTTTTATATACTCGTATTAGTATTAGCCTATTAGGGATGCATCATGGACTCATGGTAAATAATATAGATGTAATTTAGTTGTTGAACGGGCCAACTAAAAGAGAAAAAAAAGAAAGAAGCTAATGTTACGGTGAGATAATATAAATGTAATTTAGTTGTTGAACGGGCCAACTAAAAAAAAAAAAAAACGAAAAAAGAAAAAAGAAAAAAAAAAAGAAAGAAGCTAATGTGACGGTGAGAATGGCACCCCATCTCACTCAACTTCAACCATTGAAATATTATGTGCACTCATATAATATTTTAATGATTTTCTTTTTTTTTTTTGAATATATATATATATATGTGTATACATATATTTCAAAATATTATGTGCACTTCTATATATATATAGAGAGATATTAGGATGCGTTTGTTTTACCTCATTGGATCCATAGTTGCTAGTGCCACCTAACAAAACTACTTTACAACCTAATTGTAATTATGAATAATTAGGCACACCATTTCTTTATAAATACGGGCCAGGAGGTATCGTCATAATACGAAAGGCTTCTAATGATAATGTTCTTGCAAATAATTAATTATACATATTTGCACCAAAAGGATGAAACATTCCCTACCGTATTACGTATGCACAAATCATATGTGCGACATGAAGACAGACAACATTTGGTTCAATTGGTAATAATACTTGTAGTAGTTTTTCCATCAGTCCTTTAAAATAGAACTATATAGAAAAATACGTGTGAAAAAGACCCATCAAAATTTTTCTTAACAGACAGATAGATCGCATGTTAAAAAATGGTACAAAGACACTAACACATCTCTTCAATCTCTTGTTAGGGTCCTTTTTGTTAGATCAGTCTGTTACTCTTTAAAATTTATATAGAAAAGTGATTTTTAGTGATAAATATGTAATTATTGTTGATTTCACATAATTAAAATCTTCGTTGTTTGTAACGTGTTAGATTGATGAGTATTTAATCAAGACCAACCCAATTTTCAATTGCATAAATCACTAATATGGATATTGATTTGGCATATACTAGAGTCCCATAAATAACATTTCTCTTGATGCACATTTTTATCTAGCTAGTTATGCATTGTCATATATCTAATTGGTTTTTACTAGTCAAATGTGGAAAAGGACTTCATGAGAAAGGAATCTCTATTACAATTCCTCCTAGTTACTTGTTAGATGCTACACTAATTATTATGGGATTGTTGTAATCGGTCAATCCTATGCAAAAAGTATGTTAGTTGACTTGAAGAAGTCTTAAACTGATGACGTATGGGGAGATGTCATTAGAAAGAGGCATGAGAGGAGTAACAACCCGATTTCTTAGGTGTGTAGCAAATTAAATTTGATGATCTTGCTTATTCTTACTTCATTCTTAATCAATTGGATGTTTTCAAACTTCTATGGAAGTTTTAGCAAAGATTTGACATTTCTCTAAGACTTGGTAATGCTCAAAAGTATCAAACGAAGGGGAAATCTCTTTGTTCATAAACTTTGGTGCTTGATCTCAACTGTCAAATGATTCCATTATAGATGAATGAGATGGGCTACCATTAGATTACTTCTAACAATTAATAGATGAGATTGAGTCCTTTCGAATGCTTTATAATTTGTTGGCCTTTTTGATTGTAAATGTGCTTAGTTAAGCTCAAGTATTTGTGAGGTTTATGAATGAGCCCAAACTCTTCATAAAATAAGCTTAAGACATATTATACAATCCCAAAAGAGTGTTGTAAAACAATAGGCCTTCATGTAACCTTTTTCGTGTGCGAGATACTCAGGTAAGGTCGAAAGTAGATGAAGTGGTGTAGGGATCATATTTAGAGCTTACCAACTTAGATCTTCTTAAAATATTTTTGAAATTGAGCTTAAGTTTTTAGGTCTTGTAACTATACTATAAGAAGTTGATTTGTGCATAAAATTGGCCCAAAGGTTTAATTATTGAAATGAATATTACCTTATTTTAGTCATGAAGTAGCCTTAATCAATAGCATAAGAAAATCCTACATTAGAAGGAATTTTCCTTTTTAGTAAGACCTGAAGAATAGATATTTTTTGCATCTTCCCCACTATGCCGTTGTACAATTTCTAACCTAACTCCCAACACTTCAACGTACCAACATTTATCCAACCATCTTGAATTGACCTTGACTTTCCAATTGGCAAGTATGGGCTTGATTGCAAAAATTCTTAAATAAGGAGTAGGATTTTGATTGCATATTATGTACATTTCACTCTCTTACTCAATCTATTGTATTTGTTGTTTTGTTTTGTTTTGTGTTTTTTTTTAACTAAACGAAGGGGAAAAAATTAGCATGTTGCCTATCTATACAACTATAAAGAAATAAGTATTCATGGTGCATTTGATATACGGAAATGGAACTAGAATTGTAAGTCCTTTTTATGGTTGAAAGTGATTTTTTTAGCAGAAGTTGTGATTCATTGGAAATGGGCATTATGTGCAATTTTAATTTTATGACTTGAAGACACGAAGTATAATCCTACCTTCGCTCCTTAGTCAAACATTTAATTTGCAAAACACAATGTAGGAATAAAATTGTGATATCTAAGAGCTAAAATAAAGAAATAGTTATGGAATTTTATTATTTTGTGTATTTCAAAGCGTATTATATTATTTCAGTTGGTATAAATACTCTTATATTAGTTTATAGTTAGACAGTTAGATAGTCATATCATATCATTCTTCATTGCACCATTTCACCTTCTTTAGAGCCCTACTACTCTCTTCTTTGCTTCAATCAATTAAGCAGCTTTATTGATTCAATCTTGATATTATCACTGATTTTGAGATTCAATATGGAATTAAAGTAAGATTAGAGTATTGGTTGTTTTTTTTTCTCCATCTTTTGTTACGTAATCACATGGCTTATTCACAGATAAATACCATGAACATTAATTTGGATTTGACTTGATAATGATCCTCTTTATCTGCTTGGATCAAATAATGCATTCACAATTATTATAAATGTTATTCTCAATTGTTTTAATTTCCTTCTACACTAGGTTGATTAAACTAGCATTTGATACAAAAGTTAAGATAGGGTTTATTAGTGTTACTTGCACTAAGCATGATGTTACTTCACAGAATGAACAAAAATGGATTAAGGGTAATTTTATGGCAAGGTGTTGGCTTGTTGAAAAGACTCTTGTCGTTTCAATTGCAAAGTGAAATTCTTCATTTTAAGCAAGGAGATACTAATGTAAAAATGTATGTTAACAAATTAAAAATATTATCGTGCTAATTGAATAGCTTGTATAAGATTCTACAATGTAAATGTAGAGTTATGGGGCAATGTGAGTGTGAATCAATGGAGAAATACTTGAGATGGGTAATAGGAATTAATTAGCACAATTTCTCATGCAACTAAGTAATGTACATGAGAACTTGAGAAATCAATCTTGTTCATGGATCCTTTACTATGCATAAACAAATTCTATTATCCATGTATCGAGTAGAGAAACAAAAACAAGTAGTATTTAGCAAAACTTTAAGTGAAGATAATTTGCCATTTTTTGTCTAAAACCAATGTAAGCAACTTGTGAATGAGGATAAAAGAAACAAAAGAGGAAAGAGTTTTGGTAAATTGGCTTATGTACGCTAAGAGAGAGAGAGAGTTTTGCAAACTTCTTAGAAAACTTTCATACTTAACCATCACATGACTTGATTTGTCATTTGTTCTACAATAATTAAGTCAACTTATCCCTCATTTGTGCATTACTTATTTTAATGCAACGCTTCGTGTTATTTGATATGTTAAGGGCATTATTGCTTAAGGTTTGTTCTCTTCTCAATCTGGCTCACTTTTGCTGATTAGATATAGTGATGGAGCTTGGGGTTCATATCTAAGTGACAAAAATCTCCAACTAGGTTTTATGTTTTCATCAGTTCATCTTTGGTTTCATAGAAAACTAAACAACAAACTACAATCTTCATTTTTTTAGATATCAAAACATGGCTTCAACAACTAAGCAGTTGCTATGGTTGTCCCATTTTTTACATGACTTTAAAGTTTTAATCCTCCTCTTTATACAAATAGTAAATCAGCAAAATTAATAGCTAAGAACTCCTTTCTTCATATACGTACTAAGTAGATAGAGCTTGATATTCACTTCAACAAGATCATATCAATTATGGGTATTTGAAGATCGATTATATTCCTTAGCTAATGTCATGACCACGGCAATTAGGTTATCTTGATTTTCTTTTTTCTTATCTAAGTTGGAGCCTTTTACTATGGCCAATTAATGGGGGAGAGCATGTATTATATTATTTTAGTTGGTATAAATACTTTAGTATTAGTTCACAATTAAATAATATAAACCACATTAGACCATTCTTTCATTACACCATTTCAACTTCTTTGAAGCTTTGCTATTCTCTTCTCCATTTTAATCAGATAAGTGACTTTGTTGATTCAATCTTGATATTTTCATTGATTTTGAGATTCAATAGTATTAATAATTATTTTATTTGCTTACCCTTAAAATAATATTAGTAATATATTAAAAGATAAATTTAAAAGAACTAATATGTTCTCACCAGAGTCAATGGCATGAATATTGGTTTTAATGTATTATGGTAGATATGAAAATAGGATTAGGAAAAAACTAAATAAATAAATAGCTATTCTTTTTAACACATTCCTTTTTTCATAGTAATGTGAATTTTATAGAATAGCTATTTTGCAAACTCAATGCACTCCTTTAGAAAGGAGGAATAATTTTTTATTTTACCATTACGTGTCAACATATTTTTTCTTTTATTTTTATCAAATAACATTACTACTTGAAGAAATAAGAACTCGAATATGATATATCTCATTTTAAGACCAGTATTCATATTACTTCACTACCGTACCTTATTTTTTTTCAATGAGTAAAATATAGATAGACTTCCGATATATCTAATTTTTAATAATATATCAATTGGATTGTGACACATAAGAAATGGGGTTTATACATAATCACATTTGGGTCCATACGACATCACATGTACGGTTGCTGTTTTATATATCTCAATATCAATGTTGTTAGAAAGTGCACTAAGGCTAGCTATTTGTTTTTCTTTTCCAATAAGCTCCACTGTAGTCTTATTTCATATGGAAACTAAAAGTTACATGGAACTTTTAAGTTTTTTCCTTTTTTTTAGTTATATATTTATATTTATTCATTAATGATAGTTAAAGCGGACTTCCATAACGTTTGATTAAGTAACAATATTTCATGTATTTTGGTATCACGCTTTTAACCCAATATATTATTTTTATTTCAAAAATAGTGTAAGATTAGTTTCAGTATTTTTTTTTTATTTTAACGATGGAATATTGAATTAAAAAAGAATGGGAAAAAAGAAGCATGATTTTGCAAAGGAAATCATATAAACGAAAGGGCATTTAAGTAATATGACAAGCAAAGAATCTGCTATAATACCGCCAGATCTCTGAATTTTAAAATTTTCAAACCCCAGTGGATACTCAATCCCACTTAAAGAAATCTCATTTATTATTCCAGTAAAAAGAATATATAAAATAAAATATACAAAAACTGACCTAAATTTAAAAGTAATAACCTTTCCTTTTACCGTGCAATTATTTATTATTTTAACCCACCAATGTTTTGTTTTTATCTTCTCAACCTTTCACTTCAATGTATGGTGCCGTCCCTGTGACTTGAATGAATTCTTTTATCTTCCACTTCCTGCTCCTCAAAGCAACGGTTATGATGCTTCCTTCCAACTCAATCCACGGTCCCACGTTACGTTTAACCCCTCTCTCTTTTACATTTTTCTTTCTCTCTCTCTCGATAAGACTCCATTAAGAATGATACGCAGTATCCGAATAAGTATTAAAGTTTTATTAAATATTGACTATCATTTAATATTATGTATTAGGTCTCCCCTTCAATAATTGTTTTCTTCTCTCTCTCTCTTTTTTTTTTCCTTTTAATTAATATTTTAATTATTGCCAAAGGCAAATTAAGTTCAATCTATCATTTTGAAAGATTGGTGTTACTAATATTAGCTTGCATATTGGTTTCTTAGATTCATATGGATATATTTAAAAATAAAATATATTACAATCATAAAGTTACAAAATACAGGATTTATGATATATAAAAAATCTTTTGGGTAGATTAGATAAATAAATCAAATTATTATGGTACAGACACTTTAAAATTTAAGGTACTTCTATTTTTTTCCATTCTCATACAATTATTGTTGACTCATAAATTTTTTTTTTTTTTTTAAGAACACAAAGAAAGAGATTAAAGTTGTTTTATACCACAAGAAAATTGGTATTTAGGCATACTCTAGTAAGCATCAGTCCATCTCATATAATGTATTATCGACACTTTTAAATTTTAACTTTTTTATTTAAAATATTTAATCAATATGAGGCTATACATTATCACCATTTTAAAATCACAGAATTAAAATAAGATATAAAAAACGTGAAAGTCTAATTATATATATGCATATCTCCATTTTTAGTTGGTTGTTATATCTTACAATTTAAAAAAAAAAGGGAATTAACTTGATTCATTGTATTGAGAGACTAGTAGATATGTTTAATTATATATATCTCTTTAGAGAAAATAAAATTATTTAACATTAACGAATATTGTAATGCTACATGGATTTATTCTTTACTTTATTTAATTTTATAAAAAAAAATTTAAAAAGCTTTTATATATTTATTAAACTTTTCTTTGTAAATGATGGAAGCTTTCATTTTCCAAATATTAAATTTCGATAAAATACGTAAACATATAATTCATTTAAATATTAAATTTAAAATTCAATTAGATTAGCTATTAATTTTTAAAAAATTGTATGCTTAAATTAATAATGAATATAAATAACATACAAGTTAAAAAAACAAAAGGCCAATAAAAGGGCCACCAGATAAGATGATTCCTTAGTTGAAAATGAGTGATTTTATATTGATACTACCAAATCACACTCAAAACATTTTTCTTCGAAACTTTTTATTAGATAAAAATACATCTATAATATATATGTTTTAAAAAAAAGTGATTACACATAATATATATTAAAAATAAAAATTATTATAAGAAAAGAAAACTTTTAGAATTTCATATATAATTTGTTGAAATTTGACCTCAATAAGATAAAAGCTATTTAAGTGAAAAAAGTTTATTAATTTACTAAAATAAGTTATATACATTGAATTTGAATGGTAATTCAAAAGATTTATTTATGAAAAGTTAATTTCTAAAACATCTCTTTCTCACGGTGGACCGACATCTATTAACAGTTTTTTTTTTAAATTACTATTCTATTCCATGTTTTTATTTATTTATTTTTTTAATAAACTTTTGAAGCCTTCAGCCTTCTCTTGAAAATGGTGTGTTTGGGAATCAAACAAACACTCCCTCAACTCAACCCAATTCTCCCTTCTCTCTCTTCCTCTTGGTGCCTTTATTTTTTTTTTAATTTTTTTTGGGTGAACTTCCCATGTACTTTCTGCAACTTCATTAATCCACTGATCTTCCGATTCATCATTTTGTCTGTGACAAACTTACAAGTGTTTCTCCATGGGATTCTAAACAGAAGATTCAACAAAATAAAAAAAAAAAAAATTTGAGTGACACATAGTGGTATACATTACCGAACAAGATGGTGGGAACGGCCACCCCAGTGAGGACACGACAAGTATTCACGGTAATGAATGGTGGAAACCAAGATCTTTGTCCGGACAGTGCTCCTCCAAGTAATGCCGGTTCAGAATGTGGAGGAATTGAGTTTACTAGAGAAGATGCGGATGCTTTATTGAGTGAGAGACCTAAAGCTAAGAATAAGTTTAATTACAAGGTTTGTTTTCTCTTTTGGTTTCTTTTTCTTTTGACTTAGTTATTACTTAGTGAGTTTCGGTACAGTTTTTCAGTTTTTAGATTTTTTGGCTGGTCTTAGTTTGAATCTGGTGTTGTATTTAATTTTTAGATATTCAGGTTAGTGTTAAGGGATTTTAGTTGTTGAGTGGTTATAGTTTGAATCTTATTTGAATTATTAGCTAATGTAGAGTTTTTTTCTTTTTTCTTTTTTTTTTCTTCTAATAAATGATTTAGTAATATTTTGGCTTTACGTTGATGGATTGTCTGATTTGCTTGCTTGGCTCGCATGTGTGGCTGATTTCAGTCAATATCAATGACTGACAAAGAAATTGGAAATTTTCAGTGTTAGATCATGGATTTTGTAGCGCTATTAGTCTTGTGAAGGCTGTATTTGGAATGTAGATTTTGTGCTTCTGTACTGTGTGAGAGTTCAGTTTAGTAGTTTTAAGATTAATCTAGTATGACTGAATTAAGAACAAAGAAATTTTGTAAAACTTATTTTTTTAATTAAATTTGGTCTTAGCCTTAAAAATAAGTTTAGCTATCTACTTTCAGATGCGGTTTCTATGATTAAAGGAAATTTTCATGCTTCGTTTCATTTATATAAATCCAAACATTTAGGTTGTAGCTGATTCTTTATCTTTTATCATTTTGATGTAATAATAGGAGAGATGCGATAATATGTCGGATTATATAAAAAGACTGAGGGTTTGCATTAGATGGTTTCAAGAGCAAGAGGCAAACTTATTGCAAGAAAATGAGAAGTTGAGAAGTATTTTAGACTTCACGCAACAGAGACTTGCTGAGTTAGGTATGCATTTTTAGCAAAATTCTTCACTTGGAATTTCTGTTGCAGTTCTCAGTGACTTGTCATAATGTGTTTGATTTGATTTTAGAGGTGTCATCAAAAAATAAGGAGGAAGAGTTGAGTTCTATAATTATTGAGTTACGGAAGAATCTTGCTTCTGCACAAGAGAAACTTGCAAAAGAAGAAGCAGAGAGAACAGTAAGACTGGAACTTCAATGTAGGCTGCAGAAGAAAATTGTTGTAATTCATTCCTCCTCTGATTCCTAAATTTGCCAATTCACTTATTAGGTTGCTGTAGATTCTCTTTCTCGAGAAAGAGAAGGACGGATTAGCAGTGAAAAGGCACAAGCTTCTCTATCAGAAGAGCTTTCTAAAACTCAGCAAGAGTTGAATAGCGCAAATCAAAGGGTATACAATGAAAATCAAACTTGGTTTTTATTTCTATTTTTATTAACTTAAAACTTTTAATTTGTAATATCTAATAATGTTATCGACTAATTTTGTTTTCTTTTGTAGATTGCCTCAATCAATGACATGTATAAGCGGCTGCAAGAATATAATACAAGCCTACAACAATATAACTGTAAACTTCAAGCAGACCTTAATACTGCTAGTGAAAACCTGAAGCTTAGTGAGAAGGAGAGAACAGCTTCAGTGGAGACTCTCAGTGGCCTAAAGGGGCACTGCAGCACATTGCAAGAACAGCTTGCTACAACTAAGGTATGGATGGTGGATTGCTTGCAATTATTTATATATTTATTTTTTGTTAAACCTGTCAATTGTTCTTAAAAAAAAAAGAAAGAAAGAAAATAGAAGAAGAAGCAAGTATCAGAAACTATTGCTTGATTTCAAAAGCTGAGAAAGAGAGAAATAATATAAGTATGTAAACTTCTTTATAGGAAAACTATGGAAGCAGCCTCATCACTTTTGCTTGAATTTTTATGACATTTTCTTAAACTCTAAATGCGGTATGCTAGGTAGAAGAGATCCCTAAAAGGGCATAAATAGAGAAGGTAAAAGGAGCTTGTCTTTTTTGTTTTGTCTAATTGTGCATGAGTTTGCCTAATGAAACTATGGGTATTGGTGGCGGCCATCTTGAAATGTGATTTGTTACAAATAGCTTAACCTTGTAGATCTGGTGTGTGTTATAATATTTATTACCTAATATGATTTATAACTTTAATAAGTTTAAACAAAGAATCATCTCGAAAGCTCTTTATTTGTGTTATGATGAGTACTACAACCGTTTGATCTAAAAGCTTAAGCTTGTAGATGTGGCATGAACTATTATGTTTATTATATAAAAATTTGGATCTCCCAAGAGTTTCCACTATGTTTGATCCTCATGCTATGGCTAAAACTACTCAACACCAAGTTGCTTTAGGAAGGATCTATGATTTGAATTAATTAGCGACATTTTTAACAATGCTGGTTGAATCTGATCTTTTTTGCTCTTGGTGTTCTTGTTTGATCAAATTATTAGGCTTCTCTGGAGGAGGCTATGAAACAAAAAGAAGTTTTGACCAATGAAGTGGGATGCTTGAGGGTTGATTTACAGCAAGTTAGAGATGACCGTGACAGACATAGAACTCAAAATGAGTCTCTGACAGCTGAAGTAGAGAAGTACAAAGAGTATACTGGAAGATCCTGTGCTGAGTTGGACAACCTGACCGTAAAGTCAAATGAACTTGAGGTACCTGCCTCTCTCCTTTTATTGTGATTAATATTTATTGAGGGTTTGAATTCATTCATGTTTCTTCTTTTTTAGTGTCTTTTTTGATATTTTGGATCTCTTTTGCAGGTGAAGTGTAAAACTCAGAGTGAGCAAATCAAGATATTGCAAGAGAAGCTAATAGTTGCAGAGACAAAATTAGAGGTAACTTGCTGGTCTCTAAAGATCCATCTATCTTCATTGTACTTTTGGCCTTGCAGTCAAATATGCTTTTCTTTACAGGCTTCTGATTTATCAGCCTTGGAAACAAGAACAGAATCTGAAGCGCAAAAGAAACTTATAATTGAATTACAAACCAGCCTAGCAGATGCAGAATTCAAAGTTGTTGAAGGAGAGAAGCTGCGTAAAAAGTTGCATAATACCATATTGGTATACCATCTCTGCATCACAACTTAGTATCACAAGATATTTAGAGTATACCAATGACCAGCCTTTTTTATGTTGCAGGAATTGAAAGGTAATATCCGTGTCTTCTGCAGAGTGCGGCCTCTTTTATTTGAAGATGGTGGTCCAAATGCAAAGATCATATCTTTTCCAACATCAATGGAAACTCTTGGCAGGGGCATTGAATTGACACAAAATGGTACCCACTTAAGTAGGATTTAGTTAGTCTAAAGTTGTGCATTCAATAGGAGCTAATGCATGTTCCTAATGCAAACAGGCCAAAAACATTCATTCACATTCGACAAAGTTTTTATGCCCGAGGCATCACAGGAGGAAGTATTTGTCGAAATTTCACAACTTGTACAAAGTGCTCTTGATGGTTATAAGGTGAATATTTCTAGTTTCTCTTACTTTTAGATTAGTGATTTGTGAATCTCCTGAGCTCACTCTATGGTGTCCATTGGATAACCAAATTACATGCTTACCTTGTTATTTCCTTAGAAATGTTGATTATCAAAGGATTCCATATCAGTTATTACTTCACCTTATGAAATCTTATATTCTTAATGGCTATGTGGTGCGGATAGTTGCTGCCGTCTTATTCTATAGGCAGGTTACTGTTATTTGATTTAGATGATACTTTTTATCTATGAATAATTCTTATCTAGGAGGGTGCAGTGAGTGGAGGAATTTTCAATTTGTCTTAGGACAGTTATACTGTTAAACGATGAAAAGTCAGATAGAGTAGTAGACAGGAGAAAAGCAGCACAGTTCAAATATATTGTATTATCTGCTTGCATTTTTTTTAGTTCCAATTCCTCTGTTCTTTTGCAGGTTTGCATTTTTGCTTATGGTCAGACTGGTTCAGGCAAAACCTACACAATGATGGGCAGGCCAGGCCAACCAGGAGAAAAAGGCCTAATCCCCCGTTCCCTTGAACAAATATTCCAAGCCAAGCAGACTCTTCTATCTCATGGCTGGAAATATGAAATGCAGGTTAAAGCCAATATGTCATTATCAGTTTCCTTTTTGACATTTAGTAAAATTGCTACAAAAACTTACAGAATCACTATAGGTGTCAATGTTGGAAATATATAATGAAACAATCCGTGATTTGCTCAATCGGTCAAGTGGGGATGCTGCAAAAATGGAAAATGGCAGTGCAAAGCAATATGCAATCAAGCATGATGCCAATGGGAACACCCACGTATCCGATCTTACAGTTGTGGATGTTTGTAGTACTAGAGAGGTCTCTTATCTCTTGAATCAAGCTGCTCACAGCAGGTCATTGTTATTTATTACTTATTGCTTATTTCATACCTCTTTGGTGGCTTTAGATTCTGAAATTTAGATTAGATTTCACTGGTAGCGGATTATTTATTTTTTATAAAAGCGGTTACGGAAAACAGCTTGCTATATATAGCAAGGAATGAAATTACAATAGATTGTATATATGAAAGAACAACTAGACTGATTGAGCACGGGTTAAGTAAGAGCAAATGAATAGTGATTTTATGATTTCAGAATGAAAGAAATACAAAGCTTCCAGCTTAGAAAGCTAAGAAGAGCAACTCGCTCTGTCTTAAGATGTACTCTCAATAGGAAAATGTCTTAACTCCCTAACTGACCTTTATGTCTATTTATAGTCTACTGACTGGCTAAAGTAACTAACTGACCATAGGAGCTACTGCCAAAGCTCTCGTAATCCAATGGCATGGACATTAATCTCTCAAGTGGAATGGATTAGGTTCGAATCTCCTTTCTCATGTTGTAATCTCTAAAAGAACCATAGAAGCTACTAGAAGGATTTTTAGAAACCATCTACTACTACTTAAGTAACTATCCACAGAAGCTTTTGGAAGAATCTAGATAATGCACAAAGCACAACCACAGAGAAAATAAAACATGCTAAAGCAAATTCTAACTAACTGACAACTGTTATGAAGAGTCATATCCATACATCCCCTCTCAAGATCATCTTGTCCTCAAAGCGAGTAATGACAGCATACACTTGACCTCCTCCATCAAAAACATATTTAAGAAAACATGGACATTGTGTTGCCCTTTTGTTTCACCCCAAATGAAGACAAGTGATGTGGATGATTGCAAGATCCAAATCAGCAAAGACAAAAAGAACACTTCGAGTGAACAGGGGAAAGTGATACTTCGTGTCATCAACAGCAAGATCCCATTCTGTCACAGAATTGTACTGTTGTTCGTGTTACTTTCACTCACAAGTGAGAACTGATGGGGTTGATTTCATTAAATGTATGTGAAGAAATGCAATTCACATTTTTTCTAATCTCATTGATCTCCTCTTGTTCTCAATTTGTCACATTTCCTGCAACTTCCAATCATTTGCCTTCTCCAACACTTTATTCATTGCAAAGGAAATTCCCTTTGTTCACTTACTATGTGCTTCACACAACTCTTCTCCTATGGTGAAACTGCCATTTGATAAAATCCATCAAAAGCAATCATAGTAATGCGATGCCCATCTCCACATATCTCATTGTCTTTTCTCCTCCTGCCTTCAAGCTTGAACTTGATGTGAGACCTTCCATATTTCTTGATCCTTCAGATTTTGATCAAGATGCCTGGAGTCTCAAACAACGAGTCTTTTGGCTTACTCCATTGAATTTTTAACCTCCATATGATTATGCCACAAGTCACAAATCATCTTATGCATCAGCAACACTTGTTATTCAGTTCTCATTGTAGTTTCCATCAATACTCTCGCTCAAAAGTCACCATACACTCAGTTTGATGAATTCCTTCAATAGTTTCACAAACTGATTTCTAAACAGCTTCTTCCACCCTATTCTCTAATCACAGCATGACATGGTGATCTTACTCCCTTGAAGTTTCTTGCAGATGATGCCAATTGATAGAGTACATTTTCAATCAGGGCAAATGAGTGGTGTTTTATTGATTTTAGAAAGAAATTGATAAAATTGCTTTAGCTAAGATATACTCTCAATGAGGAAATGTCTACCATCCTAACTAACTGACATCTGTGTGGATTCATAGTCTACTGCTACTGACTAAATTAATTAACTAACCACAGAAGCTTCCAGATGTATCTAAAAACCATGCAACAGCACAACTACAGCTAAACATACAGGGAATAACACGTGCTAAAACAAATGCTAATTAATTAACTGACAATTATTGTGAACAGATGTATCATAGATGAATTGACCTTTTTGTTCTTTTTGCTATTTATGCATGTAAATGTGGTGTAGCAATCCTGATAATACTTCTCATGGCATCTCTTTCTTTTCAGATCTGTTGGCAAGACCCAAATGAATGAACAGTCGTCAAGAAGTCATTTTGTTTTCACATTACGTATTTCTGGTGTCAATGAGGTATAGAAGTCCTGCTACGAAGCACCTTTGATGTCCGATTTTTCTTGAGTTAGTTGATATAACATAGCTGTTGATACAACTTTGCCTTCGATTTGCAATTTGATAGAGCACCGAACAACAAGTGCAAGGAGTCCTGAATCTTATTGATCTTGCTGGAAGTGAGCGGCTTTCTAAAAGTGGTTCAACTGGGGACCGTTTGAAGGAAACTCAAGTAAGTTTTCTCCTGTGGTGTTACCCTTTCTGTCATCTATTTTGCATCTACAATCAAATAATTCCTTTTCCTTTGGTCCTCTGGTCCCAGTCAATCAACAAGAGCTTATCATCTTTGAGTGATGTAATATTTGCTCTAGCAAAGAAGGAAGACCATGTTCCATTCCGGAATTCAAAGCTCACCTATCTTCTTCAGGTAAGTCAAGATGGCTAGTTTTATATGGAAAAGCTCAGTGCTGGCGAGTTTTGTATATATATATACAATTTTCCTTTTGCTTGCCGTTTCGAGATGCCATACATCAATTAGAAATTTCAGAGAGTATTCTCCCTTTTTACATTTTGGAAAAGCCTTGAGAGAGAACTGAGACTTGGTTGAAATATAAAGTGGTAATAAGCACATTCACCTCTACTATTTATATGTGTTTTCATCAAATCAAAGCTACAGCTTCTTTCCTTACAATCGAGCTTTGACAATGGATTTACATTATGTACTTCCACCAACTTAGGTAACAATATCTTTTTTGAGGGTTTATAGTCCTTGCAAACTAACCATGATTTCATTCTTTTTCTCCTTTGTATAATGCCTGATCTGCCTCTTATAATTGTTGAGCAGCCTTGTCTAGGTGGAGACTCGAAGTCTCTGATGTTTGTCAATCTATCTCCCGAACCATCATCAGCTGGAGAGTCCCTTTGCTCTCTCCGGTTTGCAGCAAGAGTTAATGCTTGTGAAATTGGTGTTCCCCGTCGGCTTACAGGCTTGCGGTCTTCAGATTCCCGTCTGAGTTTTGGTTGATTTATTCAAGAGTGGCTATCCACATCGGAAGAGTATGATTTATACATATCTGTAACTCAACACATAAGCATGCTAATTTCTAACGTAGGCTGGTTGTATTCTGTATAGTGAATCAAATCGTCATGTATGTATTATTAAAGCATAAAGATCTGTCCTTATTTCTTCTAATTGGCAGGGAAATGATGTGTTGAGAATGAAATCAAATCATATGATCTGAATGCCGAGTATGTTTGATCAAAGTTTTCTTAGTCCATCCTCCACTTGTAAATTTCTGTTTCTTGTTGGCAACTTTCCTGTCCATTTCTTGTGCAGTGATTTCAGGTTCTCTATGTTGTCATGTTGAGCTTTTAGTTTAGTGCTGCCAGTCCATGAGGAAATAAATTTACATTTTGAGATTCTGAAATCTGCAGGTCTTCATTACCCAAAACATAGGAGGTCTTGAGCTCAGCCTTTAGGCTTAACTATCAATGTCAAGGTTTTTAGATGATCAGGAATCCTGGCCGAAGTTCTGTTTCCATGTTGGCTCACTACTGGCTGAGTTACGATATAGTTGACCGCCATAATCTGCTTGGCTCGGTTGCTAAGACTAGCAAAATGTGATTCATGCGCGTGTATGATTTTCATCCTAAACATCAGCATGTTTTTGCAGCGGCCTCATGGAAAACTGTACTTTTTGCTGGCTTAAGAACTTATCAAGCTTTGGTATGGAAATGATTATGACTTCCAGCTCATTGTCCCCAGTTGGCCGTTCATTTACTGGACTACGCCAATGTGATATTCCAGTAACGTGCAACTCCTGCTCAACCTTTAATCACGATCGTGCCACCAATGGAGTTGGCTGTGTTTCACCACTAATTTTGATAATACTTCAATCTGGGTTGGGGATGGAGATTCCAACATAAGCAATGAGGAGTTCAAGAGGGTGGCGCGAGGGTGGTATCAACAACAAATTGATGTAAAACCTTCGATATAAGAAAGCAAATCATAAATAACAAAAACAGCAGGTAATTACCGGTAGATAGTTTGAGTGGCAACATTGGAGGTAGTTTTAGAGGATAAAGTGAGTATATGAAATGTGCTGAGGGCCAAGAGAAATGGAGTCATAGACTGAGAAAGAGAGCAGCATATACTAACATGGGACAAGATGTTGATTTGAGAGTGATTCATGTAGGGATGGGTCTTGGTACATATTGAGAGTTCCGGGATTGCCGGGTTAATGAAAAGATAGTGGAGACTGGTGAATCAACTGGGTCGATGGTCGAGTAAAGAGTGGTGGTGGTGCATTTTTATGGTGGTGGTTGTGTTTGGTAGCTTAGGTCTGCGAGATTTGAGTGGTTAGTGGTGGTTTGATCGTCTGGATGCTGTTGCGGTGGTTAGGTAGGTTAGCACGATGCGAATGGAGGGTGGTGGTTGATCCGTACGAGTGTGGCTAAGGTGGGTTATAACTAATAGTAACTAAGTTAATACACTTTTAACCTGCCGTAATTTAATATCAAGTAATCCTTATTTCCCGAGCAAAATGCAACTTTTGAGGGCTGGGGTTGTCCCAAAAGAAATGTGATAAGTAGACTAGTGCTCCGACGGTCGAAGTGGGTCTTTGTAGCCCACTGCATTATTAAGTGGCCCATTAGTTTTTAAGCCAGCTTGCACCATGCACTTTTATTTACTATACTAGTAACAAGCCCAACATGTTAATATACTCCGGCCCTCAAATTGGGAGTACAAGGAATTGATGTGAACCTTTGGGACATCGTTGGGAATTACTAGTTATTTGAGTTTGGTTGAATATCTCATTGAATTTCATTTGACTAGAATTAAATAGAGTTTAAACTCAAATTATTTGATTAGTTTATCCATTTGATATTAAGTTTTATAATATTTAATTGGACAAGTTCAAATGTTAGTCGACTTCAAATCGAGCTATGGCTTTATTATTATTTTATTTAGAGGAAAAATATAATGTTTTATAATAATAAAATAAGCTTAACCAAATTGGATTTTTGCTTGTTTTGTGCCAATTTGAATTTGAATTTCATATCAAAATTCTAAATTGAACTCATCTCGAGTTAAAATCGTATCATTTCAACTTAATTTTTTTATACTTTAGGTCCGTACGCTAGTTCAACTCAGTAGGGAATCGATCCTAAATCATCAGTTTATGAGCCGGTTGGGGAGTAAATTGAGCTTAGGTTGATTTGTTTGAACTGATGGTTCAAGAATTGATTTTGCGACCATTAAACGATATGTATTTTTCTTTTTTTCAAAATTTATCTCAATTATTACAAATAAAGTTTTTCCTTTTTTGTAATTTCCGTCAATTATTATAAATAATTTATAGTCTATTTATCTATTTTTTTTATTTAACTAAATCTAAGACTTTATGTCAATACGTGGACTGTCATTGCCTATGAAATCGAATTTTCCTCAATACACGTTAATATTATATCTAGTATATTATATAGTATATGTATAGTATATTATATTTTATTTATGTATGTATTTTTTTAAAATCTAGAATTGACTTGATCTTGAACTGATTGGCTAAACTGTCAGTTTAACCCATCGAGTTCTATATCCTAACAGTTCAACCGTTTTGGTTAAGTCTACTTATAATTGGATTGAGTTGATTTTGAGCAGATTCATGATTCATAACCGATCTTTATATAGGTTTATACTTCTTTATGTTATTAGAGACTTAAGAGTTATGGTACTTTAGTTTCCACTTCTTGGTGACCTTAAATCAAAGTAGAGAAAGTAATAAATACTCTTAAGATGATTGGGAGTAAAGGGATTTAAAAACTCATGCAATCAATTTATCTCGGAAAGAAATTATGTCTTACATAACTATGACAGTATTTGACAATTTTATGATTTTCATCATATCAACCGTGGAGAGTGTTAAAAAAAAAAAAAGAGAGAGACGATTTTAGCGAATTAGTATACAATAAGTTTTGGAGTTACTCGTACGTATATATTTTACTCGTTTGATTAACCTACGTTTCCATATATTATTGATAACGATGGACAGGTATTTCTCCAGTAAAGGAGACTTATGTCGGCATCGTACTGACTGATGGCTTAAGGTTTCATCCTGCACATTACACAGTTGAAGACTAACTTATCTAGGGGACGTGCCTTATATATAATAGTACTCAACCGAAAAATAATGTACTAGCAGATATTTGAAAAACGATAAATAACGAAGTAATAAATTATTAAGTGATTGATCGAAAAACTTATAATATTTATATGATAATTATTATTTATTAAGGAATGATAGACGCGTGTATGTATAAAATCTCTCTAAATAATTTCCATAGATTCCATTTTGTTGAGACTCCCGTATCTTTATCTTTTCTTAATCAATAAGTACCATATATATATATATATATATATTTTTTTTATTATGCAAGACATAAAAGTTCCATTTCTTTAATAGTATCGATAAAACAAGAAGCATTGCATATCAACTACCGAATCTAGAAAAAGTTTTTAGGAGAACGCATCCGTCTAGTGTTGCAAAAGCAAATCCTGTGATATTTTTAATGTGACAAAATAGGGAAAAAAATTTCATCTTAGATGAACGTGGATCAAGTACTAAAAATATTTCACGATATTTTAACATATGATTGTAAGAGTGTACGGTTTTCAAAATTGTTTCGTATTAAAATTTTACTAAAACCTATACATTATTAATTAATCATATGTAATATATATTACATACCATCGGATGAGTTCCCATTAATGGGATATTACTGCAAGTGGAAATATCCTTTTGGGTGGCCAGAAAAAAAAGGTTGCCGTCACACTTTCACAGCCATTCATCTAAAAGGGTCTTTTTCACTTTGGAACAATATGTCATATACGTGGCTATCCGAAATTGCCCTTCAATTCAGATACACACTCTTGTTCAAAAGCAAGTGCTCGACTAATATTCTTTTTTCTTTGTTCAAACTTTTCATGATGCTTCAACCACATTGATGCAAAGGGGTCCCTGTATAATGACCAACGTGGAACAAGAGATATGGGGATAAACACGTTAGAAGTTATTTATATGTGTAGAAATGTAATTTAATTGTCAATATTTTAAACAAGCTAAGTCTTTTGTGATTACATCAATATCCAGCTAGCTCCTGTAGTTTCAAGCGAGTTATTTAAGTCCTTCATCCATATTTGTGTTTTTATACCGCATAAGTTTTATGACTATAAATAAAATTGAATCGGGAGATGCAAATGAAAGAAAATTTTGTATTAGTCGTAAATCATATCAGAAAAATTATCCACATTAGACTTCAACTTAATACCGGTGGATGATGTCTCATTTTGTGGGTATAGAATAATCAACGTATAAACTTGTTAATAAACACGATACCTACAATTTGCGTGCATATGAAAGAATTTTATAATTGATGGCTTAAAATATATTATATTTTTCGGACAGTTTTTTGTCAATAAATTATTGGAAAACACAAAATCATAATTGTTAATTTTTAAAATTCAAATTATAAATAACTTATTACATAATTATGCAATGCAAGAAATTATCTCTTTTATGTGAATGAGATAATTTAAGAATTCAAATGCTACAGCAAGTCACTACTTCTTTAGATAATCCAGTCCAGGGAAAAAGAATTAAATATTACAAAAATTTAAAAAAAAAAAATCCAAACATATGACAATTGAGGAAAAAAGCCAAAAAATACAACACTTAGATTCGATTTTTCAAAATGCGAATTTAAAATTACATCCCGAAAAGCCAATTTTAATTTATTTTAATATAATAATGTAAACTTAAATAGCAAGGAAGATGACTTTGGTGCATTGGTCAAGGCTTTGGACTTTAACTTTAATGTAGTGCTCTGCAATGAAAATTGCTGCATTGTCGAGATTTGAACCTAGGTGGCCTAGATAAAAAACTCACTTCTTTACCACTATACAGCATTATAACATCAAAATCTATTTGATATAATTAAATTAAAATCAGCTTTGCAAAATCCAATTTCATATTAAACTTTAGATATTCGGTTTTTTAGTACATTTTAAATTCGTATTTTCAAAAACTGATTTTAAATGTCTTATTTTTTAGACTATTTTTTAAAGAGTCTTATGTTAAGATTTTTTTAAAAAATACGATATTAATTTCCTTCTCCCAACCATAACATACATGCATTGGAAATAGGCAGAGGCTTGTCTTTTATCATATTTTGATCATTATATGAGAAAAAATGAACATAGTAAAATAAGTGATAAAGAATATAGTGTCACTCATTTTCATTTTTCAAAGTGTTTCGAAAGTATTGAGAAATTTTACAAGATATAATAGTTCACAAAATTAAGTTAAAATAAAGGATGAATTTGAATTTAGTGATAGGTAATGATGGAAAGAAACGAGTTTGGCCAAAATGTGATAATTTCTATAAAAATAAGGTCTAAAGCATATTATGAATTTTAAATGTGCAACTAAAAATTTAAGAATATTTATATAATTTTAAAGTGCCCAAGCATTTTGATAATTCCTATAATTAAAAAGAAAAAACAGCAAATCATTTCAATTTCGCACTTTTACTCAAAAATCCTCCCTTATCAATTGTTGTTGATGTCGGGGGTAACTATAGTAGTCATGATTTGTGATAGCCATTACCATTATTAACTAATATTAATTTACAATGCTATCAAATTTGGACAGAGAGATTAACCTAAGAATGAGAAGGGGTTGAAGGTTGTGAGGGTTAATCAAGCTCGAATTGGAATTAATAAAATATTATAATATAATTTATATTTATGTATAAAATAATAGAAATTAATAGAAATTATTTACATTTTTGAGAATTGAAAGTTGAGAGCTTTCTATATTTTATTTTTTGTTTTTTTTTTATTTATATTTATTTTTTAGCAAATTGGTGTATTTTTTAGAAAATATAAGAGAAAATAATATATTTTAATTTAAAAAAATTTGATAATTCTTATAGGAATTGGGTTTGGATCAATCGAATCAATTGATCAAATCGAAGTCATTGTCGATGAAGATCAAATAGGTTATTCGAATTGATTTTATGGAAAGGTTAGATTGATCCGGATCGGATTAGAAAGATCAATCTAGATCAAATAACACTGTTAATAAGACATTTGTATTGTAAAAGTTAGATTATATGGTAAATTATATTAAAAGCATATTTGCATTTTCTTCATTTTTCATTTTGTATAATGTGGTTTGGTTCAATATTATGCTTATAGGGAAAAAAAAAAGAAAGAAGAATGCATTTGGATTATAGATAAAAGATAAAATAGTTTTAGTCTCATTTTTTGTTTTTTCAACCCTTACATGTAATGCATGGACTATTGTCAATATCTAAATAATATATTATAATGAGAGGAAAGTACATATATTAAAGTGTAAAAACTATCAATATTTTTGTAACTCAATGGCATGAATATTAATCTTCTAAATAAGATGGATTAGATTTAAATATCTTCTCTATATTATAATCATAAAAAAGGTAAAATTTAAGACCCGATTATAATTCAAAAAATGGTAAAATACATGCATAATTTATGTAATTGACTTAGTTTATAACAAAAGTGAAAGATAAATTACATTTAACACCTCTTAAAAGCTTAAAAGGGGGAAAAAAGAGTAAAGACATAATATGTTTGATTGACTTTATAGAATAAATGATATAAAACTATTATTGTAAAATTGTTATTTTATGAAAATTCTATTGATGTCAAATAAGATATTATTGTAATCCCATTGTAGGATTAAGGGGATATTTATTCTTTTCTTTCTTTTTGGTATATTTTCATAATTTATTTATGAGATTTTCATCCAATAGTTAATCCATTGATCGTTATGGGATCGTTTAGGCTACATAAGTACTTTTAAAACATTTCTATATATATTATTAATATTATTTTTAATATTAATTAATATAATAATTATTATTCCGGTTCCACCTTATTTTATTTTACTAACAAAACATATCGTTACCTCTTTTTCTCAACGATCTCACATGTATTTTTTTTTATTTTTACTTAATTGAAGTAAATATTAATAATTTACTGACAAATCATTCCATTAGTTAACTCCAAATCTAACGTAATATAGTTGGATTACCGAGAACACCCGATAACTTAATGATAATCTTTCAGTGGAATAATCAGTCGATTTGAAGAAGAAGAAGAAGAAGAAGGAAAAGAAAAGGAAAAATTGATCGCCATCGGACTTTGGGACTGGCATTTCCACAGAGAGAGAGAGAGACATAAAGTCAAACGGTCCAGTACGAATGTGGTACCACTATGATTGCTCTCCCACTTCAGTCGTTTTTTTAAGAATGCTCATTTTCTACCAATCCCTTGCGTCCATGTTAGCTTCTTCTACTTTTATTATCCGAATTTCCAACCTCACAAACACACATAATAATTGGGGCTACTATTTTGTCACGATAGGATCAATTTAAAGATTATGTACGTATTCTATTGGAGGGGAAAAAAAAAAAAAAAGAGGAAGAAAATATAATGGTACATGGCTGAGCGATTACTTTTCTCCATGCTCTATAATTGTGTACTCTGAAAGATTTCAATACACTACTATTTGGTATTATGATTACATTTTGTATCTTAGTTTTGAACAGGTTTTTGCACTGAATATAAACTTAAATATATTTATAAATGAGTTGAAATTGGTTTGATATGCTTATTTAGTTATATAAAGTCTTGCTTCTAAAAATCCATGTCATATCGTGCTCGGATTGATGCATTCAATGTTTCGTTTTGTAGCCCTAGTAAATGTTACTTTAGAAAAAAAAAAATAAATAAACAAAAGAATCCCTATTCATTTAGCTCCTTTTATTTTCTTCGAACCAAACCTACTTCAACTACCCTAAAATATTTATATGTGTTTATTTTGTGGAAAGGTATTTTAGATTTTTTTTTTTTAACCACATATTGTTAGAATTACCACCAAGTATAATTATAGAAATCTCAAAAGATTGAGATTATCATTGCCTTTTGTTGGCGGCCAATAATGAAAGGAAAAAAAAAAAAAAGTTTGAAAGTAATGGTTAATTATTAGAAAAATATCAATAAAAATTAAGATAAATGATTTTAATTTCAAAAGGAGCTAACTATTATTGTTGTTGACTAATCAATATTATTAATTTCTATCGTTATTTATTGTTATAAACTATTAATATTTATAACTTTTTAAAATTAATACGATAATATTTGATATTCAAAAAGGCCTATGGACCGTCATTATGCCCTAATCTCAATATGATATGCACAATAATAGTAAGGGTTGTCCTAGTACAAGCATAAAATATAAGTGGGTGTGGGTGATCTTAGCACAAGTTACGGCACGAGCATGGCGGGCATTCCATGAACATCATACATATAAGCTTGGCATGGCTGATGACCACCTTTACTTCCAAGGGATGTAAGATTTATTCATGCACTTGCTTTAAATCAATTGAGTAAGTGATGGAGAAAGCACGTAACTTGGAAATTAGGAACGGATTAAAGATCCCGACCAGTTGGCTGTTGAAACGTGGAACTGAAGATGCACAGACCGGCTGATTAGCAAATCAAGAACCCAAGGCATAAACCTAAATCTGTTGTCTACAATCAAACCAAGGAACAAAATCATAATGTGAACGCCAAAACTTACAAATTTTTGACGAGTTCAACCAGATAGTAAACGCCGTATTTTCATAAAACTCAACTTCACTAATCTGATTTATTTATTACATCTATTGTCTATTTATAAGTTGAAAATTAGATATAAATAATCTGTGAAGTATCTCAATAAAAAGAAACAAACTAAAATCCTAATAAATTAGAAAATAACACGTGACAATCCGATCAAAACTCTTTTTACAGATCTGTTCGTGCTGCATGATTTTATCTTTTAATTTAATAGTTTTTCAGGAGTTCACTCTATCCTGAGATTAACTAAACATATTTAACTTTAAAGTTCTAATATATTCTAAGTTAATATACTAAAAAACGCTTCGGTAATTAAAGTTTTGTCACTAAGTATTAAAGAGTTATTATAACATTAAAATGAAAATTAGATGATATCTTATAAATTTAGAGACAAAATAAAATCCTAAAAATATCCTAACCACTATTTAAGAAAATATTGTAAAATGAATATCACAATGAAATGAAACTAATTAGAATATCTAAAAAGTGAGACTTCCATAAAATTTCGATATAAAAACACAGAGCTTTCTACAACTTCTTAATTTATAAATCCTTAACCAATTACTAAACCCATAATCCAGCTTTTTTTTTTTTTTTTCTTTTGGGTTTAAGAATTTCACCGTTGTCATCAACTTTTGATTCATCATCAACAAACTCTTTTATAACATAAATATCTTCATGCATCATCTCAATCTCTGCAGTAGCATTCTTAATTTCCCAATCAACCTTTTCTAGTTTTAGTTCTAATGGCTTAAACGCGACAGTAGGTTTTTCCTCCGATCACCTCTTAAACCTCTTCAAAATCTCCTCTGTACTTTCATCATATCACGTATTTTATGATCTAAAATACCAAAATTCCCCCTATAACCCCTTCCACTAAATATGTTATCATAACAAATCCACAATCAACCAAACTCCATTAAACAATTCTTTTTCTTAAAAAAATCACAATTGGTCAACAATGAATCTCTCGCTTTTTCGCTAACACGAATCAATAAAAGCACTGGAAGATGGGGGTTTTGTTTATATAAAAGCCAGAAAATTAACACAGAAGAGAAAACAAACAAAGATGACCTTTTTTTTTTTTATTGTTTTCGAATATGAAATAAAAGGAAGAGGATATGGACTAATGAAATAGGACATGACTTGTCAATCTCAAAATTGGATAGGAAATCTGATTTTAAATCCAAAAGCTCTTATACCAATTGATGGAAAAAACTAATAACCTAAGAATGATAGAAACAAATTTAAGATCCATATCAATTGTTTATTGTAGATGGCTAAATTCAATACTGGACTTCATACTTATTGATTAAATGGTTTTGACTCATCGGGTTAAGGTGATAGGATTTGAAGAGCCAAGCCCATAAGTTATCAGGATGATCGATGGAGATTTGGCATGTTGGACTTGAAATAGAGCCCGTTGGATTGGTCCATCTAATCTAACTTTTCTCAACTTGGCTTATACTAATAGAATAAGGCCATTTGGGCCTAAGCTCATAAAAGAGGCCCATCTTAAGTCCATTAACAAAAAGGGATTGATCTTAGCCCTTAATCGTCATCAAGATTAGATGGGTGAGGTCAAGGGTTATCTTCTATAAATACCTCTCTTCATCCCTTATTTGGATAGGGGAGATTTAGTATGAATATTGTTATTTTGCCTAATTCTCGCATTAAAAGATCAAACATTCAAATAACTCAAGAAACATTGCCTCTTTAGCATTAGTGAAGTTTAATACTTTTGAGCTCCTTCGCCTATCACCAAAGTATTAGAGCCTTATTGAAATTGCCTATTCCTCCTCCTTATACTTCTCTCTTCGCCATCCTATATGAGTAACTCAAGTAATTTTCCTGGTCATGTGTAATGCGACTAACACGCGGTACACACATGACCTTTGCATCCGTACCCATGCCTCTACATCTAACGGTTCCATTGGGGAGGGAAGACTTGATATTTACATCACGGTATCTCTAAGGTGAAGATAATCTAATCTTATTGATGGAACTAATCAAGAGCAAGATGCTACTATTATGACCCATGACTAAAATCTACTTCCAGCTGGAGACACTAATTAAGGAGATGGCATGTTGGAAGGTATTTTTGATAATATGCAATTGACGTGTGAGCTGCAAGAGACTAATTAAACCTTAGGTGAACTCATGGCGATGTTCGTCCAATATGCGCTTGCTTTAGCTGCCTTTATTGCTATACAATGAGGAGCAACTTTCTCGAATCCTTTTAATGTAGTGCAACAACACACTCTACTTAACCTTTCTGTTGTCAACAATCATGTCACTTTTAGAGTTGAGGAACAACTTCTTGTTGTAGAACCTACAACTACACAAGATTCGTTACCTGAAGTTAAGAATTAGGAAGTTCAGATTGGAGGCTCATCATCCTTATATGCTATACTACCTGTCACGATTGTTGACTCTGTGCAACTAACACCAATGAATCCCATATCTACAAGATTTACACTTGTAAATCTCGTGCCCATGCACCCTGCTTCTGCAATGTCACCGAGGGTAGAAGCATCGACTTAGAGAGGTTCATTTGTGACTAGGAGATTTGGACATGTATTTAAAGGAGACACAAGTGAAATATGAGGTTAGGTTACCAGAATTGAAGCTTTCATATCACCAATGTGTTTTCATAAAGCCGTACCCTAAGGATTATGGCAGTCTAAAGTTCATGCTATATAATGGCAAGAAAGGAAGTGCCAAAGAACATTTGTTGAAATTCATTGAGACGCTGGAAGTATGTGGTCTAGATGACGATTCGAAACACTTTTAAGTTGCTCACTGAGAAGGCATACACCTAGTATTTTAATCTCCCTCTATGGTTAGTAAACTTGTCAGGTAGTATGTGTAAGATATTCTTGGAGAAGTTTTTCTCCACTAAAAAAAGAGTCATCCTTATTGACATGGGAAGAATCCGTAAAAAATCTAAAGAAGACCTCATGGATTATATCGAGCGCTTCAAGGAGTGTTTGCTAAATATATAGGATGTTTGTGATGAAAGGGAGTTGGTCAAGATCTGTATCCAAAGAATGTTTTCTGAGTACGCGGTTTACCTTGAGAATCTTTCATTGACTTCTTTTACTTCATTAGTTGAAAATGCATGAAGGATTAATAACTCAATGGCATGACAAAGAATCGAAGTTGGAAGATTCAATAAGCGCACTTCATTTGTAAACGTTGCTCAAAGCAAGTCACTAAGGGGAGCAAAGAAACAAAGAAATGAGAAGCCTACTAACCCTACGCCATCTTTGACATATCCTTATTCCATGGCCAAAGTACATGAAATGCTTAACCAGTGGCTCCATGATGGGAATATCAAGCTCCCAAAGGTCGTGTACCTCTCCATAAATGAGGAAAAGAATGATCCCAAGTATTGTAGATTTGATTGAAGTATTGGTCATCCAACTAAAGATTGTTTTACTTTGAAGAAAATATTCAATGATCGAGTTGCATGTAGTGAGTTGATTGTTGATAATAATGATGTTAGAAATGATCCACTTTCCACCTATAACAATCGAGGGGGTGCTATCAATGCCATTAACCACAATCTCATTACAATTGAAGTGATTGATGCCCAGGCTACTGCAAGTCATGAGAACAAGTGAACGTTAATTAAAGCTTAAGATGACGAACACTTGCCTATCGTTGTGGCGTTGTTAAAGGTAGTTAACTTTAGGAATTTCTTTGATCTCTTAGGGTTCAACAAGAATGCTTGACTTGTGGTAGTAATTGCACTTGCATAGATCTCTAAGAGTCAATATGTGGAGTGTAATGCAGTGTAGTGCAGTGCATCCTGTAAAGAGAATGGCTACGGCATATGAAAATGCAATTATTTACTAATATAGATATGTTTGTGAAGAATTTCAATCACAATTGCTCTTTATATGAGGAAGGTGTTCTTAACGGGTGTTCGGTCAAGAGAACATTCATTGATAATGGTTCTTCATTAAATATCATGCCAACGAGTACTTTTAAGGTTGCTAAAATTGACGCTTGATGGTTGGTTAAGCAACCTATCTCAATAAACGGATTTAGCCATGCCCTTATGGATTCTCTTGGGCATGTTAATGTTGATTTCAAGGTTGGGTTTATCCATGGTACTATTACCTTTCATGTGATTGATGCACCAATTCAATACCCTCTGTTCATTAGTAGGAAGTGGTTGTACAATCATAACTCGATCCCATCGACATTGCACCAATGTATCAAGGGTTATTGGAAAGGGAAGGATGTATTCATTCTAGTTACCAAGAATCTTTTTGAGCAACATGAATCATACTTTACCGAGTTAGCTTACTTTGATGAATTTGCTGAAGAAGGAGAAACCGCGATAGCTAAGCCATCTAGTGTCCCATTACTTACATGGGAAGAAGTTCAAGAGGGCTTGCAAAAGAAGAGAAGGATGTGTAGATGTCATGGGGGAAGGAAGAAGAATAAGTAGGCTAAGGGAAGGGAACTGAAAGCTTCATCTGAGAAGATAAAAGAAGGGTGTTCCGCTTATGACGATTTGAGGGGTTTGAAGAAGTATACCTCTCCTCTTCAGATCCCATACCAGTACAATAAGTCCAAACTGCCTCACAATTGCTACAGTTACAAATGAAGCTTTGGGTTGATGAGATAGAAGAATTGGAGCTCGAGCGACCAGGAGAGTTGCGGCGGCCAATCTTCATAAGTAAGAACCTTCCACAAGAAATAAAAGTTCATATCACTGAGTTGTTGAAAGAATGTAAAGACGTGTTTGCATTGATTGATGAAGAAATTTCTAGATTGGGTCCTAGGCTTATAATGCATAAACTAAATATCACTTCGGGAGCTACACCTATAAAACAATAACAAAGAGTTTTTCATCTTAAGATTGAATTGCAGATTAAGTAGGAAGTAGATAAATTGTTATGAATTGGATTCATAAGGTCAATTGAACATCCTGCTCAGATCGCTGATATTGTTCTTGTAAGAAAGAAGAATGGGCAGATAAGAGTATGTATAGATTTCCGAGATTTGAACAAGGCCTATCCTAAGGATAATTCCCCCTTACCAAACGTTGATACCTTGATAGATGTAATTGCAAGTCATAAGTTGTTCTCATTTATGGATGGCTTCAATGGGATAATCAAATTAAGATGGCGATAGGGGATGCAGAGTGTGTAGCTTTTCGTACACCAGTTGGTAACTTTTATTACATTGTCATGTTATTTGGACTTAAGTATGCTGGTGCTACATATTAGAGGGCAATGATTGCTATGTTTCATGACATAATGTATGATTTTATGGAGGATTATGTTGATGACATAGTAATTAAGTTTAGAAGAGTACCTAATCACCTGGTTCATTTGTAGAAGGTTTTTGAATGATGTCAATTATATAAGCTTCGCATAAACCCTCTTAAATGTGTCTTTGGAGTATCTTCAGGGAAGTTCTTGGGATTTGTTGTTTATCGAAAAGGAATTGATGTTGATCTTACAAAAGTACAAGTTATAAGATCGATGCCATCTCTTACCACTTTAAAGGAACTAAAAGCTTTTATGGGAAAGGTCTCCTATATTAGAAGGTTTATACTTGCACTTGCTGAGATCTCATATCTTTTACACTAACTTTCAAAAAAAGGAATTTCATTTGAGTGGGAATAAGTCCATGAGGAGCCAATTTAAAAGATCAAGATGGTCTTGTGATAGGAATTAGCCTCTAACTATCTCCAAGCCAAGGCCGACCAATCCTAAGCCGAGGCCGATCAGCTTTTGTCGAAGCTAACTAATAATAGAAGGTCGAAGGGAAAAAAAGGAGACATTTGGTGCCAAGTCTGTTGTCTGTCGGGAAGTCGAAAGACCACACAACTAAGGACTTGAGACCAAAGAACCACTAGATATGGCACCAAGAGACTAGTGTCGATTAATTCTAGAACTCGGCAATTATAAGCTGGCTTTTCTAGTGTTTTGGCTAAATACTATGAGACTTTAGAGGCTCCTCTTCGGACTCGAGCATCCAACTGCCGCCTTCGTTAGATCTTACTCCTTCTAAGACAGGCCGAGTGACTGCATGTCGACTTTTATTATATGCATAGTTTTGTATTCCTATATATGTTTTCTTTATTTTATTTATGGGCTTATTCTTTAGGGTTTAAAGCCTTGTACATTATTTACAGTTTTTCCACTACGGTTTATGACTTGCTATAAATAGCAACATTTGTAAACATCAGAGGGATACTAACTTGAATTGAACAGAATATTCCTGCACCTAGAACTTTCCCCTTTTAAGTAAGGTTACTCTTAAGCTCTTAGAGCTTGTATTGCTGGATTATCGAGTGTCGGTCAACTCTTTAATCTTTTCCGTGTTCTTATAGATCTTGTTCTCAAGATTATGGTGAACCCTTTCATTTGAGTGAGTTAGTGAATCACATCTAACCTCTCATTTGAAACCTCGAGCAACATTTAGTGTTCGTGAGTCTTATTGAACTCTATTTTGAGCTCATTCTCTAATTATGCTTGTGTCTTGGTGTATGATATCCATCCACATTCACTATCGAAACCAATCGTTTCACTTCCTATCCATCATACCCATTTGACTCATTTTGGGTTTTCGAGATTCGCTGCTAGTGATACACATCATCTTGGTATCAAAGCTTTGGAAACACACGCGTGCTAGTATTTTTTAAATTTTGACTTGTGGTTTGAACATTTCTGATAATCATTGTTCTGTAGTCAGTGTGTTGTTTGTGTTTTTAGTAGTCATAGTATTGTGCTATAGTTGAGTCCAGTAACATTAGTTTCAGTAATTGATTCTAGTTGTTGTGAAAGTGTTTGTCAATAGTGGTAGCTGCAGAAGTCAAGTAGTGGTTGTTTCTGGCCTACTCTAATTGTGTTTTGTTTGTTCAATTTTCGTGAAAATTATTGTATGGACAAGAATGTCGGAAGATAGTATCAATAATAGTGGTGATAGTCCTTACGGAAGCTTAAGGAGACGTGTTGATAACTTGGAATGATAGATTCGAAATCTTATTGACTTTATCCAAGAACTCACTGGTTTAGTCAAAGGCTGTAGACGTGATGGCTGAGAAGAAAGAAGGGGACAAACACCCACTAGTAGAAGTGGTTCCAATGAACTTAACAAAGATGAGCAACAGCTACGAAGAGTTGTCGAGCTGAGAAGGAGAGAAAACCCACCCCTATTGAGAAGAAGAAATGAGAGGAGTGTTGACTCCGAAGCAAATCAAGAAGCCCGGAGATGAAAGCTAAGGCTGAGAAGGGATGTAGTCGAGCAGAGCTTTAATAGAAGTGGCTGATTTGAGGTGAACCAACTAACTCGGAATGTAAGGGATGAACTATGAGCACTTGGCCAAGGACTTGATAATATAAAACTTAAGTTGCTGACCTTCAATAGAAGTAGTCATCCTGAAGAGTTCCTTGACTAGGTTCTTCGAATTAAGAAGTTGTTCGAGTGCTACGAGTTCTATGATCGAACAAAGGTTAAGATAGCTTCATTATCTCTTATTGAATATGCAAGTTTTTGGTGGGATAAGTTAGTTACCAAGCAAGATGCTGAAGGAGAAGAACCAATTAGGACTCTAAGGCTCATGAAACGTTTGATGAATCAGTGCTTTGTGCTGACTCACTTTAAACAAGAGATGCTCCATGCATTCCAACACCTAAGACAAGGTCGAAACATTGTTGATGGAATACTTGCAAGAGTTTGAGACCCTGATGACGAGATGTGAAATCACTGAGCTACGGACTGCATTATTGTTAGGTTCCTAAGTGGACTCCGAGACAACATTGCTAACATAGTTAAACTCTAACCGTTTAATTCATTAGATAAGCTGATCAAATTAGCATTAAGGGTGGAGAGATAGAGGAGAAGAAGACATCAGAGGCTAACTAACTGGCCTCAATAAGTAAACCCTGAACTTGAGAAATATGCTGAGAGAAGGCTAGAGAAGAAGATGGAGAGAGTTGAGTTTAATTGATCTGATCGTATCAAGAAAAAGATAGCTTAGAAGGAAAAGGCACTCGACAACAAGGCCCGAGATGTGAAATGCTTCAAATGCTTAGGCTACGGACACGTTGCGTCCTAATGCCCGAATAAGAGGGTCATGATCTTAAAGGGCAAAGGGTTCGAGGCTCAAATTAAGTGTTAGAGTGACAAGAGTTCAGAAGACCAGTTGATAGAAGAAGATATCTATGCCAAGGATTTGGATAAACTCTTAGCTATGGCAATACGAGCTGACTTAAAGGTCGATCCCGAACAAAGGGAAAATTTATTTCATATGTAGTGTCTGGTGAATGGGAAGACTTGTTCCCTAGTAATGGATGGAGGAAGCTGCAACAAACATCGTCCCTACCAAGTTAGTGGAAAAGATGAAGTTGTCGACCTACCCGCACTCTCGACCCTATGGATTGAAATAGTTTAATGATAAGAGTATGGTCCATGTGCATAAAAGAGCTCGAATAACATTCACGTCAGGATAGTATGAGGATGAGATTGAATTAAATGTAGTCCCTATGAATGCCACGAATTTACTTCTTGACCGACCTTGAGAGTATGACTGAAAAGCAATCCGTAATGGCTTCTTCAACACTTATACAGTTCGGAAGGATGGGAAGATCTATTGCTTGACCCCCATGAGCGTTGAGGAAATCTAGAGACACTCAGCATCGATGGTGAAGCGAGGAGGGAAGAGAAGTTTGTTCGGCATCTCGACCCATACTCAATGTTTAAGGACAACTTCCTTTTGGACCTGCGATAATGATAGGAATTAACCTCTGAAGATCTCCAAGTTAAGGCTGATCATCTTTTTCCGAGGCCAAACTAATAACTAAAGGGCGAGGGGAGGAAAAGGTGACACTTAGTGCCAAGTCTATCGTCTATCGAGAAGCCAAGAGACCACATGACTAAGGACTTGAGGCCAAAGAACCACTCGGTATGGTACTGAAAGACTAGTGTCGACTAATTCTAGAACTCGGCAATTATGGGCCGACTTTTCTGGTGTCTCAGCTAAACACTATGAGACTTTAAAGGCTCCTCCTCAGACCTGGACATCTAACTACTGCCCTCGTCTAGTTCGGATCCTGCTACTTCCAGGATAGGTCAAGTGACTACATGTTGACTTCTATTATACGCACGGTTTTGTATTCATGTATATGTTTTCTTTATTTTATTTATGGGCCCATTCTTTAGGGTTTAGGGTTTAAGGCTTTGTACATTATTTACCGTTTTGCCACTACGGTTTACGACTTGCTATAAATAGTAACATTTGTAAAAATTAGAGGGATACGAAATTGAATTGAATAGAATATTCCTGTACCTAGTACTTTCCCCTTTTGAGTAAGGCTACTCTTGAGCTCTTAGAGCTTGTATTGCCGGATTATCGAGTGTCGATCAGCTCTTTAATCTTTTCCAGCGTTCTTATAGATCTTATTCTCAAGATTGTGATGAACCCTCTCATTTGAGTGAGTTAGTAAGTCACATCTAACTTCTCATTTGAAACCCCGAGCAACATTTAGTGTTCGTGAGTCGTATCGAACTTTATTTTGAGTTTATTCCTTAATTTTGTTTATGTCTTGGTGTGTGATATCCATTCACATTTACTATTGAAACCAACCATTTCACTTCTTGTTCGTCATACCCATTCGTCCCATTTTAGGTTTTCGAGATCCGCTGCCCTTGATATGCATTAGTCTTGACTTACCCTCAGACGATGACCATGCTTATCAAAGAATTGCCATTAGTCCTATATCTTACTTCTACCAACAAGTCCATTGAGGCTTTACTTACGTAAGAAGTAGATCGTCAAGAGTGACCTGTATACTATTTGAATTGAACCCATTAAGAGAGTGAAGTCAATTACCTGGCTTGTGAAAAGCATTGCCCCGGGCTAGTATTTACCATGCTAAAATTACAGCACTACTTCCATACACATAGGATCAATTTGGTAACTCGCTTGGATCCGATCAAGTATTTATTGTCATAACCAGCTTTATTAGGACTGGTGCTAAGTGGCTAGTCCTTCTTGGAGAATTTGGCATTTTAGTGCAATCCCCTAAAACTATTGAGTCACAAGCCTTGGCCGATTTGTTAGCACATTTCCTAAATGCCTAAGAATGCTCAATTATAGATGCAATACCAGTTGAGTTTCATAAAGATTCTTTAATGGTTGAAGCGGATGGTGAATGGATGCTTCAATTTGATGGTTCTGCAGGAAATCAAGGTTGGGGAACAAGAATTGTGTTGACCTTTCCTAAAGGTCAAGAGATACCATTGATGTTTAAGCATGATTTTTGATGTACTAATAATGAAGTTGAATACAAGGCATTATTACTTGGTTTCTTGTTTGTATGAGAAGTTGGAGCATGTCATCTATGTATTCAAGGCGATTCGAATTTGATCATTAAATAGGCCATGAGTGAATTTGGCTTAAAGGAACCTACACTTGTGCCTTACAAGGTTGTAGAGCAGGCTATAGTCAAAAAATTTAACTCTGTGCGATATGAGCATACGACTCAATTAATGAATAGATATGCCAATGCTTTGGCCATATTAGCATCCAAGATTCCAATTCAAGATACAAATGATAAAGTGAGTGTGCAAGTAATCAAGAAATCTATATTGTGCATGGCTTTGAATTTTATTGATGAGGATGAAGACTTGCAAGACGGTCGGTACATCCTACTTATGGAATGGTTATCACACCCTAGAGTAGCTTCTATGTCAACCTTAAAGAATTTTGTTGAAATTAACGGGATGTTATACTATAAGGGTCTAGAAGGTGTTTTGTCTCGATGTGTTGGTTCTAAAGAAGCCCATCTCAAGTTAGACAAATATCACTAGATTTACTGCGAAGAAGAAGGGCTATCGTTGTATCGCCATTTTAAAGTATAAGCTATTATTAGCCATCAATGGCTAGAGACGCGTTTCGAGTGCAAGGACATTACCCTAAATGTTTTGAGTTCCCCAACTAAAGTGAGTACAATTTCGTATCTAGTACTAAGGACTGGAGGTGCCCATATATTGATTATTTGAGAAACAATGTGCTACTAACTAATAGTACAGATGCCAAACTCGTAAAACGAAAGGCCAGAAAGTATCTTATGTACGAAGACGAGCTTTATAGAGTATCATTTATGGGAAAGCCCTTAAAGTGCATTGCTCCTCCTAAAACAAAAACAATTTTGAATGAAGTGCATGTTGGAGAATGCAAGGAACACCAAGGAGGAAGAAAGCTATATTATTACTTGCTTGATAGAGGATACTATTAGCCAATAATGAAAGTAGATGCTTTCAACTTCACTAAGAAGTGTGTTGTTTGTCAACAGTATGGCAATGTCATTCATGCTCCTGTGGTCACACTCCACAGTATTACAACTACTTGGCCTTTTCACACGTGGACTTTTGATCTTATTGGACCTATACATCTACCATTGAGATAATGTATTAGGGTTCTGGTAGGAATTGAATGCTTCACAAAGTGAGTAGAGGTAACTCCTTTAAAGAAGGCGATGGGACTAGCAATTGCAAGTTTCATGAAGGAGAATATCATATGTAGGTTTGGAATCCTTAAGCATATTTTATATAACAATGGTACTCCTTTCATCAATTCGCATGTTCGCCAACTACTAGCTTCTTATAATATTAATCATGTAAAGTCCACACCTTATTACCCAAAAGGAAATGGACAAGTTGAGGCCACCAATAAGAGCTTGATGAAGGTACTTAATCATATGGTTCATGATAATGATAAGGAATGGATGAGAAGCTATCTTTAGCGCTCTGGGCCTATAGGACATCCAAACGAAGGCTAACACAAGCAACTCCATTTTCTTTGGTTTATGGGTCTGAGGTGGTAGTTTTAATAGAAGTCTTGATCCCATTTGCCAGGTTAGCCATAAATGCCAAACTCAAACCCGACATGTTATGAATGATGGATTTGGAAGCGTTAGATGAAAGGCGTGATATCGCTAAATGCAACCTTATCAACTATCAGCATATAATTGGAGTGGCGTATGATTGTCTAGTAAGAAAGAGATCATTCCAGCAGGGTAACATTGTACTTCGTGCAGCCAAGCATGTCTGTCGAGATACTTCAACACCTAAGTTTACACCTAAGTAGGAATGACCTTTCATAGTTGAGGAAGTGCATGAAAGTAGATATTGCAAACTTAGGAATCCTAGGATAGATGCTATTATTGCTCTTGTTAACTTTTAATATGTCAAAAAGTTTCATTTATAAAAAGGAAACTATAGTAAGGTTAAATGAACAAAACTTACAGCTCGAGTTGTACAAGCTTGTTTTGCATATCTATTTCTAATATTATCTCCTTTGCGCACTATACATTAAAAGAGACAATAACAAAGTATTGGTGTTTATAAAGCTATTACTTGGTAAGAGATTTGCCTCCTAAGTGTGCAGTATACATCTATCATATGAGTTGTTGATTAGTTGAAACTTTGACTCTGAAGCGTACTGTATGATACTTTATCAAATAAGACAATGGCTCGCACTATGTGAGTATGCACTTGTGGAGCATGTCAAAATAGTTAAGCATTGGGTAATACCGCCTTAACTCATGACATGATTATCCAATGGAACTTATATTCCTAGTTGTGATCAATATCTTTGTATTACTGGATTATATATGTGAATCCTTGTTTGCAAATGAGAACACACTTCCATTTTGTAGGGTTTTCTCTAAAATTTAGAAAGCCATGAAGTAATGTCTCATTATAATCTTCTATCTTATGAAGTGCAGGTAAGGAAATGCAATATTTTTCTAAGCACATGATGATGTCAATTCCTAAGAGATAGCTAAGTCAATAGATAGCTCATGATGTCCTACATAAAAGCAAGTACATGTCAATGACTAAGTGATCTCAAATAAGTAAGAAGCTAAACAATACATATGAGGTTAAACAAGGCCATATACCTTATAAAAAAAAAAGATGCAAAGAAAGAAAGAGCAACATTATCAAGACTCTACGCTAGACACTACAGTAGAATCAAGATCTGTGCCTCCAAGATGCTCCTCTCTCTCAAGTTTGGCTTTGAGTAGCTCAAATCTTTCCTTAATGTCTCAATTAACCTTTACCTTTTGAGCTTCAGCTGCAATAATATCCATCTTATTGAGCTTGAACTTGAAAACATGTGTTGTAGCAATACTGCTAATCAAAAGTTTGAGATTCTCTATAGAAAATGAGCGCCAAGCTTCATCAAATAGACCTATAGTTTGCCTAAGTAGGCCTAAGACATGAGTAATCACATTAAAACTTAAATAGACGGACCCTATCTAAAAATCTCTTTCCATGCCGTGTAAGTGCTCCAATGGTGCTAGAAGGCTACAAGGTATGGTGAAGGCATGAAAGGTGGTAGTATCTTATGAGATCACTACCGCCTTAACTGCGGCTTCATTCTCTCTATGTTGTAATGTTCTAGTCTCTAAGAGAGGGAGGACTCTAGAGCTTGCCTTAGGTGAGGTGGCATCAACTGAAGGAACAAGGACTTTGTTTACTCCTCTTGCATTTGTAACGACATTCTCACTCTCAACGTTTGCCTCATTACCATAAAGATCTGCACGCATCAAGATGTCAGCATATGCTCAAATTTTCGTTTCCTCGTGGTCATCAAATTTGTTTGTATCTTTGAAGTCTTCGAGAAGCTGCGATTTACCGTAGGTCTTATTATCATTTTGAGGTGCGAGATCCATTTCTTCATCATCATTACTCTCTTAGCCAGTTGCAATCTTTAGGGAACCTTCTCTAGCTCCATCGTCTTCATCCTACTCTAAAGAGTCTTCTCTCGTATCATTACCATCATCTTACTTCGATGCATCTTCACTCGTAACGTCGGTGTCATCTTGCTTAGTAAACTGCTCCAAATCAACAAACTCAGCCCTTATGTTTTGACATCCAGTCTCGATAGTGTTATGATGACCTCCAAATTGGGATACCTTATCCAAACCATATCGGTTTGGGAAAGGGCGAATCATTGTAGGGGCAGATTTTGATGATCTAGCATCATTCAATAGATCAGAAATCTTTCTATCAAAGCCTAACTTGCTTGGTGTTTGCTTAATCAACACATGATCGCAATCTTCTACATCTTATATAGAGGAACACAAGAAAAAGAGAATGTGAGAAGGATTTCTACATGCAGAAAATATTAGAGAGTAAATAGTTATAGCTAAAAAAAAAAGGGAGAGTGGGCCTTAAGGAAGAAATGTTATACCTCAAAGGTACAAATGTGCTTTGCTTGCCTTATGACAAGTAGAAGAGGGTCATTACTTTGCATTTTCCCTTGTCCGCTCTTAGAGGAATTCTCTTTATCCTTTGGAAGACAAGGATAAAAATTGTACTTACAATGGGCCATTTTAGGAATGCCATTCTTTATGGTTGTAGACACATACTTCTTAAAATGCTCTAAGCAGTTGCCAAAAGTGACTCCAGAACAGTCAATAGAAGGGAAATACGGTTGTCTCAACTCTGATAAGATATTCATGAAGCTGCTAGGATGCAGGTCTTTACAACATTTGTTAAAGTCTTCATTAATTTTTATTTGATGAGGAACACCCTAATCATGCCCCTAGCTGGTGTGCAACTTGATGAAGGGGATAAAGCATGAATTTCTTCTCCAGAAAATGACTAAAAGGCCCCTCCTAATCATGCAATGAGAGGATTCCTCTAGGCGTACACTATAGTTTGAATTTAGCATCAGTAGCAACAATTTTATCATAGGCATCTACTAAAGTTACAAATCCCAGTGATCCTAAGAGGTAGAACCCTTCAAACCATTGGAACCCACTTATTCTTTTAGTGAAAGGATGAAAGGTAAATTCTTTTTCGTTATCAATGATCTCGAGATTTCGGCTTCCTATCAACCATGCCCAAGCTTGAGGTTCTAGAGGATTTAGTTTCTTCATAGGTCTTGTAGATACTTAATTTTTGCCTTTTTTATTTTTATTTTTATAAGCCCTAAATTGGAAAAAACACAAAAAAATAGGAAATTAAAGAAAACCCAAAAAATTAAGAAATTTGGAAAAAAAGAATTTTAGGAAAATAAAAAAAATTTCAAAAAATAAGAAAAAGCATAAAAAATGAGAAAATTGGATAAGAAACAATTGAGAAATTAAAAAAAATTGAAAAATTACAAAATAATAGAAAAATTGAAAAAAAAATAAAAGATTTTAGAAAATAACGTTTTATTGGGGTAGATTTTTATTTTTAATTTAGGTTCAGAAGTTGGGCTATTTAACTTGAGCTTAGATTTAAATCTAGTCTAGGTTGACCAAGTCCATATGTACAATAGGCTAATGGCTTAATGAATAAGCACATGGACATTTGCATTGGGTTTAAGTGTGATATCTTAGGTTCGAATCTTAGCAAAGGCAGGAGGACTTTTTATTTTTTATATTTAGCATACTTTGATGTGTTAGGATCTGATTGCGCCAAGTATCAGGATCTAATTGCGTTACATGTCTTGATATGCTGCCATGTGGTAAGGCATGTCAACTGCTACGTATTACATGGTGACATGTGGCAGCATTTGGTTAGTTGATTTAGCTAACGTAGCGCCATGTCAGCACTTTCCTTCTGTTTCCCTCGGTTTTCCCTCGTTTTCTCTAGATTTTCCTCCCTTTCCTAGTCAAGAACAGGCTTGACCCCCTCACTTTGGCCTCTAATTTCGTGCTTTTTCCTTACTGAAACACGCCAATTAATGGTGTAAATTCATCCCCCGCGTGGCTTACTTTAAATCAGACATAATAGCGCATCCTAATACAGTCAAAGGAGTACTCAATTTGAGCTAAAAAATTCGAAAAAAAACTATATTTTCGGCTATTTCTATTAAATTTGAATATGTGCTTTCCATGTTTTTAGGTTGAATTCAACTATAAAATGGGTGTTAGGGGAGTTCATTGGACACATAGAACCTCTTACGAGCTTCAAAACCAACTCTAAGGCTCTTTCTCTCTCTTGTAGCCTCTTCCTCTCTCTAACCCATACTTTCTCTCTTTGAGTCTCTCTCTATCGAGCTCTTTGCCACCGGTTACCACCCTTATTAGCTTCCCCACACCATTAACTCCCTAGCCCAACTCATCTCATCCTCTGCTGTGACCCTTGATGATGCCACTAAGTTCACTGCCACAAACCCTAACCACCGCAAGCCACCCCTCTCAAAACACCACCTCTGCCCTCCTTAGCCCCAAATTGAACCTACAATTCAACTCCCTACACTCCAAAACCCATACCCCAATCTACCAATCATGCATAGTAACCTCCTCCAATACCACCCAAACATCATCGCCCATTACCACTTCTAACAATTGCCAAACAACCACCCTAGGCCACGGTGTTGGCTCTACCCCCCATATCCCTAATCTAAAACACATGAAACAACATTTACCCCCTTGATTTGGCCACTAGAATGGCCAAAATCGACCCCAAGTCATTGCTGCTGTTGAAGATACTGGAACCCAACTCGATGACCTGCGTGTTCGACTTGACCTGATCAATTTGACCTAACCGATAGGCCTAGGTTCGACTTGTGCGCTCAAATCCATCCGAAGTCATTTTTTTTTTTTTTTTTGTTGTTGTTGTTGGTGTTGTTTGATTTTTTTTAATTTTTAATTTTTATAATTGTAAATGTAATAGAGAAGAAAAAGAAAAAAAAAAGGAAAAAATAAAAAAGGAAAAGAGTAAATTTATTTTACTTTATTTCTTTATTTTTTGTTTAATAAAAATAGATAAGATATAATAAGTAGTAAATAAATAAGATTAAAACAAAATAAATAGGATAAGGAATAAAATTGTTTTATCACTTAGAAAAATTGATTTTCCAATAATAAAATAAAATAAATCAACCATTTTTCAAATTAGGATCATTTAGAATTTTCAAAAATAAAACTCAATTTAAGACCTTTTTTTTTAGAAATTTTCTTAAATGAACCAAATTAAATAAAAATATATCATTTTCAAAATTAAAATCAACTCTACCTACAAAAGTTTTCATAAAAAGAATTACGTACGTCTGATCTCGAATAGCGGGTACGTAGGTACCTACGGAGCGACAATAAAAATGAAAAAAACCTAATTTCCCTTTTTCTTTAGTTAAGATTATTTTGTTTATCTAATTAGAGTAACCAATAACTAAGTTCTCTCTTAAAAGGTGATTTTAAGTTTAATTTTAAATTTGGAAAGTTAATGGTACCCGTAAAAGATTAAAAATCATAACCCCTAGATCCAGATCTCTTACTTGAAAACCATTTTATAAAAATTGGTTTTTATCGAAAAACTAGTTGTTAAGTTATAACTAATCTACTTGATTAGTTATAATTTAACTCTTTTTCCCGACTTCGATCGGGTGGCGACTCTAAGACGTTTTCAAAGTTAAAAAAAAAAAAAGAAATTTAAACCTTGGTCAAGGATTAGTATTGAATGTATAAGAGTTCAATGTTAATCGGTTTAAAGGAAATCTAATTTATAAAACTAGGAGGGTGAAAAACCAAACTTAATAGGTCTACTAAAATATCTTCTATAGTGTTCACAAAGGAACAATTCCAAGAATATTAAGTTCGCATGAGATACCACTACATAACGTCCTTTCGAGATCACTGAGGCTTCATAAAAAAGATCAAAACGTTGGTACAAAGAACCCAAATAGAAAGGACCCAAAGTAAATCGCTCTCCACGAGTGATACAAATGGCTAGATGGAAGAACTGCGGCTTAACCCCATCTTCCAAACCACTGAGAAATATGTATAGAGAAATCCTGCAAGCTAAGAATCCTAAAGCTCATACTTACAAGAAAATAAGAGAATGAATGAGTTAAGTATGAATAATAGTTCAGGCATGAACAATGATAAGGTCGCAAAATATAAGGGTACTTGCATTAAGAGCGAGGACCTTCTTTCTTGGTCCCATTTTCCTTGAAAAAGTGCTTAAGCCATTGAGAATATGTAGCCTCTTCCTTAATATTGATGGCCACTTTTGATTCATCCTCTAAGGCCACTAGTGTTTCTTGATTGTCGTCGGATATAGAAGTTTTTGCAATATTAGTCAATCGTAAGTCACGAAGTTGCAATAACATAATTACATCTTTTAAGGTTAGGGTGATCTCGCCCTATGAGGTTATGAAAGTATGGGATTGAATACTCCAGTGAACAATAAAGACCCTCCATAAGCTCACACCATTTATCTTACCAATCAACTTTGAGTAAATAAATATCGAAAGAAAGACATTTGCTTTCAATAATTTGCTCGCATACCTTAAATCATTCAAGATGTAGTCCACCCATTGTACCCATCATTTTATAGGCTGTTGGGGGTGTAGAAATTAATTCTTAGATAATGAAAGTTCTTTCCTTTCATTCCTTAACCATAATATAAAGCTTCCTTCCAAGGGCTCCCTTTTGCTTGACTTTGGTCCTTACTTGATGAAGTATAATGAACCATCTGAACGTGGCTGCGTACATGTATTTTGTTTCCTCATTTCAACCCAAAAACTATCCTTTGAAATAGCCACATCTATACACTTGTCTTAAGGTAAAGGAAATCTTGGGCACTCGACCACCAAAAAATGATAGCTCGTCATTCTCTTTTTTCTTCTTAGTCTTACTACTACACAACTTACCTTTGTTAGAATCTCTATCCATCTTTCACTTGACTCTTAAAGAGGTAGCAACACTAAATGTGGTTCTTACCACTTGAGGGAGGAGAAGAGAAATGAGATAACTTGACGCCTCTATTACCTGCAACGCATGGTAAATGAAGAATGATTAGTATCACAACGAAAGGAGTTAACCAAAACAAAGGCAAAGTGTTCACTATTTGCAAATTTCAAGTCAGAGTTGAATAAGTTGCATTTAACTGTTGATCCTTAATATGTGGTGGCTACTTTGCGTGCCACTTCTAGATGACTTTTCATTATGTTACTTGACTTTAAGATGATTATATACATCATGCTTTCAACGGGGAACGAGATACGATTGAAATCATTATAAGCGCAACGAAATTCTAGTGGCAAAAACTAAACTGAGCTAAACATCTCAATATAAAGCTACTCTCATGGGCATGGAAAAGATAATATGGAATTTTTAAAGGAAGCCCAAATTTTGTGTGTAGTTGTTAGGCTAATGACTTTTTACAGCTGGTGATCTTTTGTATGCAATTGCGGAGATAATAGGGAAGAGTACTTATGGGACTATTTATAAGGTTACTTTGGTGGACGAAAGATAAGTTTTGGTGGAGAGTTTAAAAAAGAAGAAGAAGAAGAAGAAGTTTCACACCTATTTCTTTCTTTGTCAAAAGATTCGAAGCCTACTCCCTCTCTCAACTTTGCGGATTGTAGCTTCACAAAGATAAGTAGCAACAAACTTTTAAAAAAAAGGGAAAATAGAGCAAAGTGCCAGCTCCCATAAAGGCTAGAGTATTCTTACAAGACAAAGGGAACAACTTAAGAATCCATCAAGTATTCTAAAATATCAAGATCGAATATTGAGAAGTAAAGCAACATTGGAAGAAAATAAGGGGGCTACTACAGCTACTTCAACAAAGAGTGGATATTCATGTGAAAATTCAAATTCATTTAAATGCAGCAACAATAAGGGATGAAATAACACTTAACGCCACTACATATTGTCAACGACAATTTTAGCTAACAATGCTACGCATTCACCACGTGCCATAGCTTATCCCATCATGAATGGACAACGATCTTTGACCGGAAGAATTTATCAGCTAGACATGATTCCATAAGATAAAGGGCGAAAAGCAATAGAAAACTTTTACAATTACAAAAAGAAGTTGCTTATGTCTAGCTTAGTTAAGTTATGTAGATCATCATAACAACTTGATTCATTCTATTATATTCGGTCATGAAAGGGGAAGGTTGGTGCTATTATTATGCGCTTGGTTCAGTTAGCTCCTTGGTATGCTTAAGAAGAATAGATTAGGTTTGAGCTTATCTTATAAAAATTGAAGGTCATATTTCCCATGAATTTTTGCAATTGTTTAGACCAAACCATACCGTATAGAACTTATTGGCTATCTGAGATCTCCATTTTCTCCGAGATATCTCTCATAACAAGGATTGAAGGTGCTAAAATATTATGGCCATGCTCAATATGCTCCTATGGTTCATCGCGACAAAGCTCATCCCCTAAAGCTTGTTATTCACTAATCAAGGGTAAGGGTTGGTGTCTCTTTAAATGGACTCATTGAATATGACACTGACGAGGGAAATTTGGAACCAATTTAGGTCAAAGGAATAAATTTTGAAGTGGCTCATTTGATATTTGACGATGACATTTTATTGTATTTTTAAAGCGACAAAAGTTAGCTAAATGGAAGGATTCACATGATAGGAAAGACGAGTAACTTTAATAAATTCAATCCAAAGCGTCTTCCATGTGTATACACGTTTCACTTGGATGACTCATGCATGCATGCTGACAATATTTTTGAGGCCATCGTAACACTATTTCTAAGGCTATCTGCTATCTACACAAATATCGTAAATAAAAGAAAAAAGAAAAACCTATTTAGTTTAGGCTTTATCTCAACCTCTTTACTTCACTTTGTAAATATCGAAATTTCTTCCTCGCTCTTTCATCTCGAGCTTTCTGCCCTTTCGTAGCTCACCTTTTTCTAAAAAAATAATTTCGTATGCTCTGAAGACGGTTCATGGCGGTTTCGCAAGGGGTTATGGAGAGCATAAGGCACTCTTTTGTGATAGTTCTCTTACGTTATCCCCATTTGCCCTGGAAAATGATGACCTGGTGGTTCCTCTAGTAACCTGTGGGGATTCCTCTTTGCCCATGTTGTAAAAAAACCACTAAATCTACCTTGCACGCGAAGTAATCTCGTGCAATATGCGTTCTCCTAGTACAATCCGAACCTGGGCTTTGATTTCATTTCATTGTTCCTCGCACAATGGAAAAGAGACTTTCTGGGCTGACAAAAGTGAAGCGAAGAATGGGAATATTTCCCGCCAAGACTCAGAAAGCTAATGTATGCTTTGTTTGGCCAAAAGAAAAAAGTTTAAGAAAAATGGGCTAAAAAGGAGATAAACGGTTGATGCAGCATGTAGCCTGAGCTATCTCCATTTCAATTGGGTCATTCTGTAAGGTAATCTCAAGGCAACCAATGTGCTATTCGAGGGTTCTGATATGAATGCGCGAGTTTCCGACTACGGACTCCACCATTTGATGACTCAAGCTGGCACCATAGAAAGGATTCTTGATGATGGGGTATTGGGATATTATGCCCCTAAGCTCGCCGATTCAAAGAAAACTTCTACCTTCTTTCAAGTCAGACGTGTATTCCTTTGGTATGATTCTTTTGGAATTACTGATGGGTAAATGTGCTGGTGATGTGATGTCTGGTGAAGGTTGTAAGACTTGTTTGAACCTATGAAGTAGGAGAGTACGCTACTCAAGCAAATGGATTCCACAGCTAATGCGAACATAAGGGATCTTGGAATTATGTTTTATAGTGATGGTCTGAAGTGGGATTTTAAATTATCCTTGGAAGCCATTGGTTGTTTCTTCGACCAACAATGGTAACGGAGTTAAGGTCCAGATGGTGTAGCGGTGCAGTGTCTTGATTTAATCGAAAATGGAGCACCTAAGTCATGTTACCTGGTTTTCTCTCTTTCCTCAATCTTTTATACCGTCTGAATTTGGTGTTTTGATGTATGGTTCTTTCACATTTTATAGAAGCCGTACGAAGCCATGGTCAGTAAAAGTTAGTGCTTGGACGTGAAGCTAAAAAAATAAAAAAAAAAGGGACAAGAAGAAGAATTAAAGAGAAAGTGAAAGCAAAGATACCCTCGGAGATTATACGTGGACATGGTGCATGTGCAATAGCGGGAAATTCATACCCATTGAGCCACTCGTATGAGTAATGAAAATGCAAGCAAATCCTAGCAATCGGATATCAAGCATGTGAAATGGACAATAACAAGGATGGAAATTGGGACATCGATCGTACTGAATAGAGCGGTTATTTCACAGCAACTTTCTCCTCAAGGTCATTTCACAGTAACCTACGAAAGCGGGAAGAAAATCATCATCAAAATGAGGAAAAGACCAGGGGCTAGAAACAAAGATAGTGAAGGGGAGAAGCGCAACCACTGACTATCGACTTATGTCTATGCGGATAATTATAACTACACCAGTAATTTCATCCTCAGTGAAGACTCCAAGTTTTTGTCTCCAAAACATTTTTGGTTCTAAGCTTCACTAAGAGCAGCTCCGGGCAGTAATGTGAATGATGGATTCTGTAGTATATAACACTTAAATAAGACGAATGGCAACGAAGCAATGTTACTAACATACATAGACATTATTAAAGCCAACAACGCACATTCAAGGAAAGAAATGCAGCGGGCAGGAACTTCAGCTATAAGCTTCTTTGTGACGTAACTCGAATCAACAAGCGAAACACTACTGGTCTCACGTTTAGGATTCCAAGCGATTTCGCCTGCCTTCAACAGCTACCCACCCTTCACAACAGATGAAACACCACTTGTACCATGTTTAGAACTTGAACTTTGGGTGATTCTGTCTGCCTTCAATGGCTACTGCCTACACCACTCGTGTTTCACCGATGATGCTGCTTACTGCCCCTCCGCTTTTCAATTCTCCTTTTTTTTTTGGTTGTTTTCCTATCAAATGAGAGCTCTAAACAAGGGTCTGTGGATGGCGATGGGAATATCAATGATATAAGTAGAAAGGAGAACATGAATATATATATATATATATATATATATATAATGTTTTGGCTGCTTGCCTCTCTCGCCTTAGTTGGAAAAGAAGAAAAAACTGTGCTCTGTAGAGGATTGTTGTCTGCTGCATCTGCTACAATTGTGGGATTTTCTGGTTTAAGGATAGCAATAGAGGAAAAAAAAAAGGCACCTATCAAGCTTTCAATAGAGACAATTGGGATAGGGAAATAATATTGTATCTCATCTTTTGTCCTTTTCCTAATTAATATACTACTCGTGATTTTCTTTAGAGTACACCCTTTTCGGCTGGTCCAGGATTCGCAAGCCTTGATCGAAAAATCGGGAGGGAAAAATGGGCATGCATAATGCGATAACGACATGCCACCTTAACTTGTTTGGAATGAAAAGTCGACAGAGAGCTAAAGTGATATTTCGACTTTACACACTCCGATGGCGAAGGATATATTACGATTTGATGAGACACATTCCCCCGTCACTTACACTAAGGAAAGATGGACATGAAATTGGACCGGAAAGGATAAATCAAGTGGCTTAAATTGAAAAAGGTATAAACTACCCTATGCCAATAGCAATGTGACCTTCAACAAAGCAATTCAATTAGGCAGCAGGGATTCAAAATTAATTCCGACTTTTAAGCTATAAATCGACGGGTAATGAAAGAAAAGAAGCCATACATGGATGTCATTGAATTTCAAAATAATTGAGACAACGACAAAAGCTCTTATCAATAAAACAACATTGTCAACACTGGAAGCTGCTTCAAATATACTCAAACCCTTCACACAAATCAAGTCGAGGCAATTCAGCTCATAAAATCTATTATAGCATATTAGAAGTGTTAATAAATTCTCAACCAATACTGCAATCCCATTTTAGTCTTGGGGCAATACAACTCTAAATGGCTCAAACGACAAGGGGATTGAATAGGGGGCAAAATGTAGATGGCTAAATTCAATACTAGGTTTCAAGCTTATTAATTAAATAGATCTGACTTATTAGGCTAAGATAATAGGGCTTGAGGAGCCAAATTCATAAGTTATCAGGATAATCGAGGGATATTTGGCATGGTTGACTTAGAATAGGGCCCGTTAGATCGGTCAATCTGATTTAACATTTCTTAACTTGGCTCATACTAATAGAATAAAATCATTTTGGCCTAAGCTCATAAAAGAAGTCCATCTTAAGTTCATTAAAAAAAGGGATTGATCCTACTCCTTAATTGTCATCAAGATTAGATGGGTGAGATTAAGGGCCGTCCTCTATAAAGACCTTTCTCCCTCCTTCATTTGGATAGGGGAGATTTAGTATGAACGTTGTTATTCTATCGAATTCTTATCATAAAAGATCAAAGACTTAAATATCTCAAGAAACATTACCTTATGCTTTTGAGCTCCTCCTTTTGTTACTGAAGTGTTAGAGTCTTGTTGAGATCGCCTATTCCTTTTCTCTATACTTTTCTCTATACTTTTCTCTTAGTTATCACATACGAGTCACTTAAGTCATTTCCCTGGTCATGTGTAGCGTAACTAACATGCGGTACGCACGTAACCCTTACATCCGTGCCCACGCCCCTACATTTATCAAAATGAGGAACCAAAGATACGTGGAAAATCTAGACTCATTATTCAGCAAATTAGGAACTTAAGGTATAGATCTGGACTTATTAGCTATAATCAAATAAAGAACCTAAGTGTAGATGTCTCATTTTTTCTCTATGTAATTTTTAAAGTTTCTTTTAAAATAAAAAGAATCCTAATTCAAAAAAATAAATAAAAATTGAAAAATCAGAAAAAATAATAATAAATATATACAAATAAAAAGATAAAAATAGTTTGGACTCTTTTTACATTTTCAACAATGTTTAGTTTATTTGGTTAGTTCTTTTAAACTTAAGCTTAGTTGTTATCTTTAGATAAATATTCTTTCTAAAGAATAATAAAGCATGAGCTAATAACTTAATTGGTACTACACTTAGTCTTAGCATTAGTAAAAGTTAGAGGTCTTAGGTTCAAGTTTCCTTAGAGGCACTTAATGCTTTTTATTTTCTTTTCCCGAACATTTGTCATGTGTTGATAAATAACTAAGCCAAATATCAGCCCTGATTCGTGGCAAAGCACAAGTAGACAATGTAGTGCCATAACATTTCTTTACTCTTCTTTCCCTCTTTTTCTCATCCTTTCTTGTGGTTTCTAGCTTAACCCTCTCAATTCATAGCCAAATTTGATTCAATTTTGTTCGTGATTTCACCAGATTAAGAGTGAAATCATAAAGATCTTATGGCCCCCTCTCGAATGAACCTAAGAACAAGTCTAGATTCAACCATTTACACATTGAAATGAGCCTTGAAATTCAAACAAAAACTTCAAATTCGAGATTCTAGCTTGTGAATTTATATCAAATCCTTCTACTCTAGGTAACTTTTGAAGCTTTCATTGGATATTAGAAGCAACAAAATTGGCATTTAACTCATGAATTAGCTCGAATCGCGTTATTTTCTTTAAAATCAAAGATTACCTAAGCTTCTTGAACCATGATTGATTCAACCATTAATGGTTGTTTCCTTTATAATCGAGCTAAGAACACCATAAAAAGGGATCTTAGGAGCTCATTCTAGCACGAGTGATCACTCAAATCCCTCCAAAATACACTTCTTCAATACCCTCTCTCTTTAGTCGAAGTGGTGGTTTCTCTCTCTAGCAAATTGCACAAACTCATGGATTTTCTAACAAAGCCACTGCATTCACGAAGCTCCCCACATCTTAAGCTTACAATAAGCACCAGTTCAAGCTCCTGCCATGGCCATTAACTACCATCCCCGACAACCTAAGGTTTGTAAGTGGTGGCCCTAACCAAGACCACTTATCCTTGCACCTCCTTAGCTTAAACTAACATAACAGCCAAGCTCATGGTGGTCTAAAACCCGGAACCCAACACCCACTTGAACTCCAACAAACAACACCTTTGGCCCAACTTCGATCAATACCCTAATGATTACTGAACACGATGGCACTTGAAAAACACTCACATTCTCCAATGAAAAACATATAAGAATGGTGTTACCCCCTTAAAAAACAGTCTAAAACCATCCCAATTGACCCATGACAACCACTCTAACCCCCTCTCTTGACCTTACATGCCTTGCACGTATCGACTCGTCTACCTGTTCACTAACTTGCACATATGTTTCTTGGTTTAGCCTTATGTTTGTTCTATTGTATTTTTTTTAAATTTATTTACTTATTTATTCCATGTAGAAAATGTAATTAAAAAAAAAACCAAAAAGATAAAAAAAAAAAGAAGAGAAGAGAAAAAAAAAAGAAAGAAAAAAGATAATAGAGCTTTGTTACTTTATTTTATTATTTTTTTTTGCCTTTGCTTCAATAATAATAATTTTTTTTTATCATATAGAAAAATCTTTTTTTTTTCAAATAAATTAATCTTTTTTTTTTTAAATTTAGGACTTCTCTTAAAATCTTTAAAATAAATACACCAAGTTAGGACCCTTTTAAATGCTTTTCTTAATAAAAATAAATGGATAAAAATATAAACTTGAACGATTTTTTAGAAATTAAAAGGAATCAACACACCCAAATTTTTGGAATAAACTACGAAAAGTTTGATCCCAAATAGTTGGTACATAGGCACTCATAGATAATTATGGGGTAACTTAAAATAGGGAATTTTTTTACTTTCCCTTTTGTAAATAAATTTATTTTCATATTTGCTTCTTCTTTTTGTAAATAGAATTAATTTTCTTTCATTGGAAATTAGAGTTCATCTTTAATATTAAAAGTTGTTGTTTTGAAAAATAAAATTAATTTTGGAAAGTTAAAGGTATTACTCACATAAGGTTTAATATGGTAGCTCTTGAACTCAATAAATCTGGTTTCTCGAAAGTTTTTCTTGAAAGAAAATTTCAAAATTGTAGGCTAATGGCCAAATTAAAACCAATCTTCCCAATTGATTCTAATTTAATCACTATTCTCGGTTTTAGTAGGCAGTAACTCCAAAAAAAAAATTTCAAAAAAAAAAAATCAGGGTTTCCTTAATTTTAGTCGAGAGTTTTACTAAAGAGGTATAATATTAGTTTAAATCAAATTGAGGAAAATGAAAAAAACCGAAAATTTAGGCTTAACAACTTAGCAACTCCATTGAGGACTGTTAAGAGAGCTAACCACTTAAACCTTCTTAAATTAAAATTGTCTTTCAAAATACCTACGCTAATTTATTATTGTTTTATTGTAAATAATTTATTTTCATTGTTATATTAATTCTTGCATGTGCATCATGAATGCAGAGTAAATATGATTAGACCTAAGCTGTCTTAGGACCTTAGGACTTAGGGTCATTGTGTAAACTCTAGGTGTTGTGGTGTAAGCATTGCTTAGGATTGATTAGGCCTCCTCACTTAAACTTCGATGTAACTAATGGATCGTTTCTTCAGAAGCACGTAAGGACACGTAGCTTAAAGACCTTTAGAACTTACCTTAATTATATTTACGAATCCTTTCTCAAAATGGGCAAATAAACATGACGTAGCAAGACCCCAAAAGAAAAAAATAATAATAACTATGAAGTTTCATAATATTTTCCCTGCAAATTTTTCTTTTCTTTGTAAAATATCAATACAAATCCCATGTAAATAGGATAGTTCTGATACACGTTTATTTTCATCTTTTTGTAGAAAATGGTTAGTTCTTGTATCACATCGACCCTTTTCAAAGAAGTCCATTTCTATGAGCCTTTAGAGCCTAGAGGAATACTTGAGAAATGGTTCCAATTTTTCAACCCAACCTAACCTAACAAAAGATGATTCAATATAACATTAGGCCTGTCCTTTCGTTACTCAAGATATAAGCCAATGTGACCATGGTATAGGCTATGGTCTACTTTTAAGACCTTTGGAATCAATTTTTTTGTTTTGGCCTATGTCGATCGAGCCCAATTATTGAAGAATACTCCAATCTATTAGGAGTCTCCCTTGTTGGAAGCAAATGGTATGTTCCAAATATTGTGGCTAGGCCAGTAAAGATCTTTAATAAATTATTGGGCCTCTAAAAGTTCGTAAACCATAAGATTTAGGTAGATTGCAATAGAAGAATCACTAAGATAGATGATCTTTTTACTTGGTTTGCAACCCATCCAGTTACAAGTAGGAGCTTTTTTGTGTAAACCTTAAAGCCTGGCAACAATATAGAATTAATGCTCACATATTGGTAGCCTTTGGGTCCATTTTGTTTCCTAATGGGTGTTTCACATCATTAGAGGATTGCTGAGTTGGTAACCCAATTTTTAGAAGGAAGGCCTTATATCTCGACGCTACTAAATGAATAAACCAGATCACTCAGTTGTCTCCTAGAGGAAAAGAATGGAAACTTGAAGACTAATATGGCGTTACTAATGGTTTGATTCATCAACCATGCCCGAAGCCATAAACATGACTTTGTTTTATAGGAAATACATTTGGATAATGAACCCCATTAAGGTATTTGTCCCTATTGTAAGTCTCGCAATCAACTACTTAGGGTTCAGTTCATGGAATTTAAGGCAATTGAACAAATTGCCCAATTCAGCCCAAATTTTACGATGAAGTTAGGATTATTAGTAAAAGTAATCTCCTAAGTTATAATTTAGGAAAATAAGTAATAAAATGATTAATTGATATAATATTGAATTTTATGAAAATCATCCGTTATTTATCGAAAATGCTTAAAACGAGTTTCAATAATTAACGAATCGTTAGAGACGTATTATATGCATATCAAAAATCATAAAATAATTTAAATAATATTTAGAAGTAGTTATTTATACTATACATGAGTTTAAATGTAGGTAGAAATATGCATAAATACTTAAACTATGCGAAAATGCTAAAATAATGTTAATAAATTAAAGAAAATTATAATAAAAACCAAGGAAAAATAATAAAAAAATCAAAGAAGTCGAGAATAATCTAGATTTAGGTTGTGACAACTGAGGGATGAAGAAACAAATTTGGAATAATTAAATTCAAACACTTAAAAAGGCAAATGGAAGTGGATAATATACATTGTCTAATCAAATTAATGCACAAAAATGAATTAGAGCTCTATAAATAGTAAAAAAATTATATAAGCTCATTTGAGATGTTTGTAGTTATAGGAAATTGAGAGGGTCAAAATTTTGAGAGAAAATTAGGGTTTACAAAAAAATTACAAAAATTTGTGCAATTAAGGCCTTAGAGGAGATTCTTAGCCCGATAACCACTTGGGAGTGGACGGCCACCACCACCACATGGTGGTGGCAGTGCCCAAACCGACCGGTAAGGCTACGACAGTTGGCGGTGGCCGGAGACACCAGTTTTGGTGAGTTCGATTTTCCTTCTTATTTTTCATATTTTATTAAAAATACTAAATAGTTTAATAAAATTATGAAATTTGTTATTCTAAGGTTTTTAAGTATGTAGATCTAAGGAAAAATTTTATTTTGATAATTTTGTGTCTAGAAATATACTGTCCTTGAGAAACTATGCAAACTCGAACATTGTTTGGTTTAAAAATAAATGACCTTAGAAGTGTATTTTTTAGTTAAAAATTTTTGTGTAGATTCCTTAGGGGTTATAAAATAGTGCTATGAATCCCTTTTTTCAAAAATGAATTTTCAAAATTTTTAGATATTTTTTAGGCTTTAAAATAATGCATAAAATGGCTATTTTTAGTTTAAATAGGTAATTAAATAGATAATTACTGATTTAATTCATAATTATATGTTTTAGGATTTTGAAATCTAATGGAGTATGCTATTTGTATCATTTAGAGTGTTAGATGTAATTATTAAGGTATTATATAGTAAATATGTAATAAGTAAAAATGGTAAATTTTAAATTAATTTTGTGATTTAGGGTAATTAGGTGTAAAATTTGATTTGTGATGAATTTAGATATTTTGAGATGTTAGTTGATGTTGGAGATCATATTTGAAGTGATAGAAATATTAGATGTGTATATTATGGACATATTAGGTGATAACGTATAATATGTATATATAAGAAATTAATAAGTAGAAAAATATTATATTAAAATTGATATTGTAATAATAATAGGAATATGTAATAAATTTGGTAGGAAACTTAAATTAGGATAATTATATGATGAAAAATATAAAATTTTTTCATATTGGGAATAAATTTGGTAGTTAAATTAGGATAAGAGATATACCATATAAATTAAAATACTGGTTAGGAGTTAAGTATGATATTTAGGATATCTGAAAATAATGTGATTAATTTCACATTATGGGTTGGAATGATTTCCTAGGATTTACGTATAAAATCCCTTATTGAAAACTGAGTTAAAAACTTAATTTAGAAACCAATTTAAAAAACTGAATCAGAACTCAACTTAAAATTAGGAATAATTGTAAAAGACTTGAAAACCTAGATAGTTAAGTATATTAAACCCTAAAATAAAGATAAAATAAAAGTACTATAGAATAAAGTTTATATAAGATAGTCATATATGTACTTAAAACAACATTTGCATTATAGGGTTTAGTGGCGACGACTTATGTAAGTTACACCTTGAGTGAGCAAGTGAGGAGTCTAGGTAAGTTGGGATTAATACATTACTATATTTCAGTGTACTAATTTACATTACTTGGAGGCTTGAAATTATACTAGATTGTTCTTATTAGATAATTAGTTATGCGCATGTGCTTATTTTAAGCTGCTGATATAATTACTAATTTACTGCTTTGGCTTATATTTATGTGATTTGTTTAAAATGATTGAACACCTTAAATGAATTTAACTGAATATTTGACTTATAAATTTAAACTAAACCTACATAGCAACCTATTAGGAGAGCATTAGGATTCTCCTGCTAAATACCGATCCCTTCAAAAGGGATAGCACTGGATGACATAATTGGTCCCTTCTTCATCTTTAGTTGAACTAAGTGACAAGTGAGGAGATCGCAGTAAGGGTAAAGTCAATGGTTCGAAGGTAGTCGCTGGAGGAGCGGTGTCTCTATTGCACAAGCTTAAGTTTAGTCTTGAGCTGTTATATTAATAGAAACTCCTCAACCCATATTAGAGCGGATATAATTTCTTTAATTTCACATTAGGCCAGACAACGTCATGAGATAACATTTGCTTAAACATGCATTACAACTAATAATTTGGTTGATAACCTTATTTGTGTTTGCTGTATGATTTTAAGACTTCATCCCAACTTACTCAGCTGTGATTGCTCATATCCTTATAGATATTGTTGTAGGTGTTGGCAATGACAGTAGCTTGAACATGCATTGTACCTAATTATTTGGTTGATAACCCTGTTTGTATTTGTTATGTAGTTTTAAGACTTCATCCCAACTCACTGAGCTGTGATTGCTTACATCCCTATAGACATTGTAGGTACTAGCGAGGAAGCGACTTATAATTACCCTAAAGCTAGTAGTTATTGGATCCTAGGGGAGTGAGGATGTAAACTGAAGACAAAATACTCTCTCTAGTTAGATTTATTTTAAAGTTTTTAGCATTAGTTTACAAATTACTCAATTAGATTGTGATTAGATTGCTAAACCTTGTAAATATACTCAAATTATTTTAATGTAAGTATGTATTTTTCTTAAGTTCATAAGTAAATAACATATTTAATTCATGAGCTGATTACTTTAAAGTAGATTAATCATGTACACCTTGTGTAGATCAGGTCTAGGATAGCGGCTGTAAGGTTAGCTTCTATCTTAGAATGGTTTGTACGGCAGGACTGTTACAATTTTGTTGCTTCAGGGCATGACACTTATTATTGAATTACCTGAAAATATTGTTACCTATTACTAGGTTAAAGCTTTCCAAAACATCGATACCAAAGATATATCCTATGCTGCTAGATGGATCGAGGCAGCTAAGCTGAAGAAGAGAAAGAGGATGGAAGAGGAACAAAGACACCATAAGAAAAAGAAGATATATACTTTAGGGGTTTTTTGTAATAAATTTTGAATAATGCATTGGAAACTTCAAGAGATGTAATAAAAATCCTTTTCTTGCCACATCATAGTCAATTTACTAGCTCCCCTCTGTGCAATTTGCATGCCTTCATTTTGCATTACTAATTTCTCTTGTCTTTATCTGTAAACAATCACTATTGGTTTTGTTAGCTTATGTGTTAATAATTCAAAAGTAAAGTAAAAAGTAAAAATGAAAAAAAATTCAAAGTAGATTTCTCAAACTAATAAAAGTCATATCCTTAAGCTTTCAATTGTAAATATTTGATTTCTTTTATAAGTTATTTTCTTGGTTCCTTTCATTTCAAAACCTTTTAATTCTTTTATCAATCTCACTTATATATCCTTATTAATGGTCAAAATTTTCAAGGATCATACTTCATTGACTATAAATATTTAATCTTTAGGCTCTTGCTTCCTTAGAAATGTTTTTCTACTCTAAGAAATTTTTACTCATTTCTTATAGCTTGTAAATAAGCCTTGTCTTTGTATTCTGCTACCTTTTTTTTTTAATTTTTAGATAAGTCCTTTCTCTCTCTCAAAAAATGAAAATTTATATTTCAAAAAAATAAATAAAAATCAGGGAGTTGCTAACAAGGATGGATTCCTATAAGGAGTAATGGCTAACAATGGAAATAAAGCAAACCTTGATGGCATCAACCCTATAGAAGTGAGGTTTCGTTCATTTGAGCAAACTGTGGTAAAAGTGACTGAACAGATGAACTTCATGGTTGACAACATAGCCTTGCTTACGATAACAACACAAGTAAATAAAGAGCATTAGCATGGGAAGGAAACTATTGAATTCCCAAAAGTTAATTTAGTGTTGGTTTTTTATTCCTTTAAAGATGATACATGAATGGTCAATTCACAGCCAATCAACTTAGGGCCCACTCAAGACAATCCTAAAGAGTAGGAAAGAAAGTTGACCTAACATATTAATGAGAGGATGCAGACATTTGGGAGTCATGACAGATTTGAACAAGTTGGCATCATTGACTTTTCTGCATATGATATTGAGGCATATCCTAAAAAATTCAAAGTACCAAAATTTGAGAAATATGATGGCATCAAATGCCCCAAGCTCCACTTCAGGCTGTATCTACGCAAGATGGCTCGTTACTTTAAAAATAGGCAATTATTGGTTCAAACATTTCAAGACAACCTTATAAGGCTAGCTTTGTCTTGGTACACTTGATTAGATTTAAGGTAAGTTGATACATGGGATAAGTTAACTCGAGTGTTCTTTCAACATTACAAATTTAATGTAGAGATAGCACCATTTATTTGGGACTTAAGCAATATGAGGAAAGATGGAGGGGCATGACAGCTAAAATTACCTCCCCTTTATAAAAAAAGGAACTAATTGAGGCATTTATCCAAACATTGAATGGGTTGCATTTTAATTGTCCCCTAGGGCAATCAACCGCTAGCTTTGCAAATGTAGTTTCAGCAAGCAATTGCATAGAGGAGGCAATAAGGATAGGAAAATGGGGTAAAGACTAAATTATCTCAACAATTCTTGAAATGACTATAAATTTAGCAAACTTTGAAACAAAGATGTTCAAAAGGTATCTTACTTTAATCCCGATCCTAATAACTCAACTCTTTCGTCAATTGAGAGAGGTAGGAATGCTAAGTCATGCACTTCCTCTACCAGGACGCAAACTCCAAAGGCCAAATCTTGGCCCACCATGTGAATGTCACATGTGCCTAATGGATCATTCTATAGAAGAGTATTGGAAATTGAAATACAAGATTCAAGACCTAATTGAAGCTTAGCTACTTCAAATAGACTTTACCAACCTTAATGGACCAGAGGTTAGGTAAATGTTCATTCGCAATTTACGAGGTCAAGCATCAACATGATATCAACATCTAAATGGAAGAGGGGCAAGAGTTTAAGTCAAGGGAAACCGGGGTATTTCAATAGAAACTAAAGAGCGAAGGGAAATTATTAAGGAAGTTCAAGTGCCTCTTAACATCAGAAATTTTCTAAATAAAAGTTCTTTGCTTCTTGAATATATTTTCTATTACAAGGGCAAATGAACATACATTTTTTGTATCTCATTTTGAAAATTTAGAATGAAAAAAGGCAAGTCAAATTCCAAACACCAACCTTAAAAATACTTGAGAGTTAAGTGCCACCAATGTGAGGTTATTGGACTCATTCCTTAAAGGAAGTCCGTCTTAAATTTGACATGCAAATTAAAATGAAGTTAGACATTTATTTTCAATATCTTAAACACAAAATCCTTATCAGAACTATTGAGCCTTTAAATGGAGTCTTTCAAAAATTAAATCCTGTCAGAAACCTCCCTATGATGGGGTAATTTGGATGTTATAGTCATTGAAAAGGAAAAAAGGTTATAACTAATTCGTGTTTGCTCTAATCAGCTCAATTCAACTATAATTATTACTTTAGGTTACTTATTTCTTTGAATATGAAGAAGGGCTTTCATCTTAAACATAAGCTACATACACCTTAAGTCATATAGTGAAGGAGGATATGATCACCTTTGTCCTAGGGAAAATTTAGAAGAATGAAAAAAACAAAGAGAGGAAAAGAAAAGGGACAAAAGGAAAAATGAGAGAATTTGAAGTGAAAAAAGAAAAGAATACGCAAGAAAGAAATCAATAAAAACAAGTTGATTAAGTCTAAAGCCCTAAAACCTAAAATGATTACCTCAAAAGGCCTATTCTTAAAATAAGGCCCGTCCCTCGAAATAAGAACCCGCGAACTTAAAAAAATAAGGACAAATACCAAGGTTCCTCCCAAGATTCATGATCTCTAAAGAAATTGTAGCTCACACATGACTTGCATCCTATCTACCATTCTACCTTTCTTTAGAAGCCCTTGTAATTGGAGAAAATAACTTATCTTTAGTATAAATTACTTTTGAAACTAGGTAAGCACAATTTTAGTTTCACCTATAAAGTTCTTAACTTGTAAACGTAGGTTAAAAAGTGATTTTTTCAAAATGCCACTTCATTAATATCCATTTTTGAAACTAAAGACTGAAAGCTTATATTACATTGTAGTCTGAAAAAAACCTAATAAATTGATTAAAGTGTATTACTTACAAAACAAATCATAATTTCTGGAATTGTAGTAAAGAGTGAAAATTTGAACTAAGAGAATGTAAGAAGGCTCTCTTAGACTAAATTAATTAATTATGAGATATCACTCATGTGATTGAAAGACAATTGAAAGGTCTTCAAGAAGAGTTACTGCCCTTGTGATCACCCCAGGTGATATCGAAAGGTCACTTTCCTTGAGATTGAAAGCTAGTACATTGAAGAGCAAAGTAAAGTAACTCAAGAAAAGAGGACCCCTTTGAAGACGAAAAAAGAGTGAATTACCAATGGTTTGCATATATGAAGAACCTAACCTTATAAGCAAATCTTAAAAAAAAATACAGAAAAGAAAAAAAAAAAGAAGAAATAAGAGAAGAGAAAGGGACAAGTTTTCTTTAATTTGATTCCAAATTGGTCTTTGATATCTAGCTTTGGCTATGTTTGGCCTTAGTGTTGATTTTTTTCAGTTTTGAACATTTTTCCAAGATCTTGTCCAACATGAGTCTTACCCTAGTTCTTCTTCCCACTTGGTCTTAGTGACCATCTTTATCAGTTTTTAGATGTTTACCTAAGTTCAAATAAATGGGACTTAATCCCTAGTATCGAGTCTAAGATTTCCAACTAAGTTTAAAGTCAATTTGTACTAATTCAAGTCTCAAACAACTAGTTCAGGTTTAATCTCTCTCTCGTAAATCAATCCTTAAGGTCAATTTTGTTAGAAAAGTTGCATAGTAAAAAAAGTTTTTTTCTTTTAATGAAAATCAAAACCCATCAATCTAAGATGATGTTCAAGTTAAAGTTCATCAATATAAGATGGTGCCAAAGTTCCTTATCCATTAATCTAGGATGGTGCCATATCCATCAATCCAAGATGGAGGTAAAATTTGTAAAACCTATTAATCCTAGATGATGTTTAAGTTTAGGCCCATCAATCTAAGATGGTACTATACTGATTAATTCAAGATGGTGATAAATTTTTTGATATTCATCAATCCAAGTTGGTATCAATTTTTCAATATCCATCAATTCAAAATGGTATGCTTAAAACCCATCAATCTAAGAAGGAGCTCACATTGTGTGTTAAATTTAATAAAGTGAAAAACCATCCATCTAATATGACCATTTAAGATTTAACAACCATATTTTATTGTCCATCCAAAATAGTATCTTTAGGGTTCTAACTTGATCATAGAGTGTTGTCCCATCTAACATCCTCTTTAGGGTTATAGTTAACTCATAGGGCACTATACCATTCAAAAACCCACTCTTGTATATTGGTCAGTTCTTGGAGTGTCCTCTTTCTCTTCTAACATATCTTTCATCATTCACCTAAATCCCTAGTGGATTGGGCCTAGGGTAGCTAGCTATTTATAGCACTTCTTAGGGCAAGTACATCCTTAGGGCAAAAATAATGTTTTTTTTTTTTTTTTAATCTTTGTGGTAAAGGTTTACTCAAACTTCATTATAAAGAAAAGTAGCTGTAGATATTTTATTTTTGCCTCTTGTAATTTTTCAAGTTTCTTTTAAAATAAAAATGGCCCTAATTTGAAAACTATAAAAAAATAAAAATAAAATAGAAAATTTATAAAAATACAAAAAAAAATTGAAAAATAAAAGAAATACAAAATAATAATAATAATAATAATAATAATAATAATAATAATAATAATAATAATAATAATAATAATAATAATAATAATAATATACAAAGAAAAGGATAAAAATAGTTTAGAGTCTTCTTTATTTTTAACAATGTTTATCTTATTTGGTTAGTTATTTTTAATTTAGGCTTAGTTGTTATCTTTAAGTAAATATTCTTTATAAATTATAATAAAGCATAGGCTAACAGTCCAATTGGTACTACATTTAGTCTTAGCATTAGTAAAAGTTAGAGATCTTGGGTTCGAGTCTCCTTAAAGGTACTTAATGCATTTGATTTTCTTTTCCCTAACATCTACCACATGTCGATAAATAACTGGGCCATGTATTGACCCTAACACATAGCAAACAATGAGTGGACAACGTGGCTAACATAGTGCCCACATGGCACCATGTTAATGTTTCTTTTCTCCTCTTTCCTTCTTTTTCTCCTCTTTCCTTGCGGTTTCCTAGCTTAAGCCCCTCTGTTCATCAACAAATTTGATTCGATTTTCTTCATGATTTCACTAAATTAAGGGTGAAATCACGAAGATCTCATAGCCCCCTCTTGAATGAACCTAAGTATAAGTCTAGATTCAACCATTTATACATTGTAATGAGCCTTGAAAGTGAAAGAAAAACTTCAAATCCGAGATTTTAGCTTGTGAATTTTTATTAAATCCTTTTACTTTAGGCAACTTTTGAAGCTTTCATTAGATATTGGAAGCAAGAAAGTTAGCATTTCACTCATGAATTAGCTCGAATGATGGTATTTTCTTCAAAATCAAAGATTACCTAAGCTTCCTGAACCATAATTGATTCGACCATTGATGGTTGTTTCCTTTGTAATCGAGCTAAGAACACTATAAAAAGGGATCTTAGGAGCTCATTCTAGCATGAGTGATCACTCAAATCCCTCTAAAACATACCTTCTCTATCTAGTGGAAGTGGTGGTTTCTCTCTCTATCAAATCGCACAAACTCATGGATTTTCGAACACAACCACTCCATCCACAAAGCTCTCGTTTAAGCTCCTGCTGTGGCTGTTAACCACTATCCTTGACCACCTAAGGTTTGTAAACGGTAGCCTTGGCCAAGACCACCCATCCCTGTGCCTCCTTAGCCCAAACTAACACCATAACTAAGCTTGTGATGGCCTAAAACCTAAAACCTAACACCCTCTTGAACTCCAACAAGCACCACCCATGCTACTTGCAACCATTACCTTTGGCCTAACTTCGATCAACACCTTAAAAGCCACCAAACATAGTGACATTTAAAAAACACTCACATTCTCCAATGAAAAACACATGAGAACAGTGTTACCTCTTTAAAAAACCATCAAGAATTGTCTCAATCAACCTACAGTAGTCACTCCAACCCTCTGTCCGAAGTTTGACTCATTCACCTACTAATTAACCCATGCACATGTTTCTTAGTCTAGTCTTGTGTTTGTTTTGTTGTATATTTTTTTAAATTTATTTACTTATTTATTCCATGTAGAAAATGTAATTTAAAAAAATACAAAAAGATGAAAAAAAAAGAAAAAGGAAAAGGAAAAAAAAGGAAAGAAAAATGATAAGAAAGCTTTGTTACTTTATTTTATTATTTTTTTTCTTTTTTCTTTTCTTCGACAAAAAAATAATAATAAAATAATTTTTTTCCACATAAAAAAAATCTTTCTTCCAAATAAATAAAATAAATGAATTTTTTTTTTCAAATTGAAGACTTCTCTTAGAATCTTCAAAATAAATACAGTAAGTTAGGACCCTTTTCAATTTTTTTCTTAATAAACTAAATAGATAAAAATGTAAACTTGATCGGTTTTTCACAAATTAGAGGGAATCAACACACCTAAATTTTCGGAATGAACTACATAAAGTTTGATCCTAAATAGCAGGTGCATGGGTAACTATAGATAATTATAGGGAACTTAAAATAGGCAAATTAAAATAGGCAAATTTTTTATTTTCTCTTTTTAAATAAATTTATTTTCTTATTTGCTTCTTATTTTTGTAAATAGAATTAATTTTCTTTCATTGGAAATTAAAGTTCATCTTTAATATTAAAAAGGGTTATTTTGAAAAATAAAGTTAATTTTGGAAGGTTAAAGGTATTACCCACATAAGGTTTTGATAGGGTAGCCCATGAACTTAAGAAATTTGGTTTTTTAAAAGTTTTTAATATTGTAAGGGAATGGCTAAATTAGAACCAGTCTGCTTAATTGGTTCTAATTTAATTATCTTTCCCGATTTTAACGCATGGCAATTCTAAAATATTTTCAAAAATAAAGAAATAGATTTTTTTTTTCTATTTTAGTCAAGAGTTTAAACTAAATAAGTATAAGATTTAGTTTAAATCAAAACGAGGAAACCGAAAAAAAAAAAACTCGAAAATTTAGGCTCGACACTAAGATATAAAGTTAATACTATTAGGATTATAAATTCCTAATAGGTTCAATAAGAGAATAAACACTCCATTTTCATAAAACTTAGTTTCACTAATTTAAATTGGCTTGTATGTTCATTGTCTATTTTTGCGCACAAAATAAGACTTATATAATCTAGAAAGTATTTTGATAAAAGGAAATAAAATAAAATCTTAATAAATTAAAAAATAATATTAAAATGGAATTTAGATAATATCCTTTAAAGTAGAAAACAAAATAAAATCCTAAATAATGTGCTAACCATAATTTAAAGATATCAAAATAAATATCATGATAAAGGAAACTAATTGAAACATTTAAGAACAAAAACTTCCATAAAATTGTAAAACTGATAACTTAAACTTGATTGTGAACACGCCTTAGTTACCTTAGTTAGGGTCAATCTAACTGACTAGTCAACCACCCAAAGTTAATCAGCTGCTTTAGTCCACAACCAAATCTCGTCTCTAAGCTTACTTTAATCTTCTTGGTTCACTTGTATTTATCAAATTTTAATCATTTTGTCTCTAAAATTAGCTTAAATGGTGTAATTTGAAATTGGACTCAAATCTTCAATTTGGACTTCTTGAACTCATGGTCATGCATGCATCAATATGTCCTCTTATTTATATAACACTTAATTGAATTATAAGGACTCTTTTCTAATACCTTTATAGGCATCAAGAACTTGTTTCACTAAGCTAAAACTTTGTTTTCTTAAGTAATAAAGGACAATTTCAATCAAATCCATACTTTTGTTAGTGGATTTGCTTTAACACTTCGTTAACCTTATTTCTTTCACCTTTTGGCCGATGTTCTTAGTTATTAACGAGAACCTGTCCGAGTTTTATCATCATTCTTAGCTCGAGACATCTTTAGCGTAAGTTAGGGAAGGATTGAGTTATTTTGGGATGTGGTAGTAAACATCACACTTAGCTAGATAAAATTCCTTCAATGTCCTTTTAGCATTACTAAAATACTCTTATTTTGAAATATCTTTTACATTATGTCAATTAATATATTAATATGATGTTCTTATAAGTAAATCTACATTTTCGTTAATAGAATTTAAATGAAAATCTATTCACAGCATGGGCTTTAGTTAGTATGAATAAAAGAAAAAGGTGAATACCTTTAACTTCATATCATCCCATTATATTACCATTAGAATCAGTAATAGTGTCCGATAGAAATGGACTTATAAGAAAATCCCTTATGGCATTACTAATGAGGATCTTCTGATACCAAAGTTAGCAAGGCGAGTATTTAAGGATAAAAAGAGAGTATTATATATGTATAAGGAGTGCTCGGGAGAGGATCCTTGTAACTTTACTTCATGCCCTATTTATATGGTATGAACCTTACTTATCAAGGACGCGTGTCGAATAAGGATTGGTTCATACATGATTTGGACATGAAAGCATACTTATTATGAGAAAGGACAACTCTTTTCTACTAGTTGGTAAACCTTAAGAAGGGAGATTGTCCCATTAGCATAGGTAGCCACCATAACTTGAATGGCTAGAATTAGAGGTTATATAATAAGTTGTCATGTAACATTTAATAAGGGGAGAGAAAGAAGACAAGTGGAGTAGTGTCTCGTACTCTTTAGCCCGAGTACTAAGCACTTGGTATACTTGGGGTCTTAAGGTTAGGATGGATTCATTGGTTGCCCCATTATCTAAGGCTCAGATAAGTTAGCTTATTGATTCTTGAAAGGAGAATCGAGACCCTAAATTAAGAAGTACTTGAGGAGTCTTGAGCAAGCCTATACTTAAGCTTGGGCCTCCAAAGCCAAGGCTAAAATGGCCTACCAACAAGTAATCCAAATTCAAAGTAGCATGCGAGACTCTTGCATATCTCCCTTACTTATATGTATAAACGAGGGAATTGGCTTTAATTTATCATCCAATAGCATTTTGTCCTTTTACTCCTGTTTCTTTATTCTATATTTGGTTAAAGTAGATCTAAAGATGAGTGTTTGCTTAGCCTAACCTAGCCAGAGGTGTTGGTTTCTAGCTTTCCAAATAGGCAAAGTAGGATAGGCCTGTGGCTTCTCCGTGTCGTGCTTGTTTCATGTTAAGGTCCTGTAACTTGTGAACTGAGCCTTTTTTTTTTATTTTTATTTTGTTTTTTTTTTCAACTACTCATTATGAATTTAATTGTACCAATGTTCCATAATTTGGCCTTGACCTACCTTTATTAGAAACCGCAAATATTCCCCATTGTTACTAATTTATGAATGTGCAAGAATACATTGAAATAGTTCTAGTGTTAAAAGATATTAAAACGTAGGAAATAAGTAAGTCGAAACTACTATTCATACATGAAATAATTACAAAATAATTCAATAAAATAACTAAAATATAGATTTGCAATTCTATAACTATTACTGTACAATCACCATTATTACACTGTTTTTCTAAAATTCCAGAGCTATTAGAATGATTGATTGGAGCCAAGTGGACCTAAAAGGCCAAAAATTGAAAAGAGGTGAAAAAGACGACTCCTATGATGCAATATCAATCTTAAGACTAGCGTTGTAAGCTATAAGACATAAAATTTTATTGTAATGCATAAAAAAAATTCATAGTTAAATAAGTATTCTAAATTGTCTTGTTATCTGTTTTAGAGGACTTACATGTATTGGTCGCATATAAGTATTCATCATCATCTTCCTTTACATATTTTATTTTGCTCCATAATTTGCTTTATGTAGCTTTTTCTTGAACTTCAACATCATTAAAGTCTTTCTTAAGTAAGATATACATTAAAAAAGTATCAAAACATAAAGCAGATTATGGAGCAAAATAAAGTATATGGAAAATAAGCCTAGCGACCACTTGCATGCAACTAATACAATGGTGTGCCAAAAGGAGATGCTAAGACACTTTGTAGCACATATTTAATTGTAACTATTCTCTATTCCTTGGACTATAAGTTTATACATACTATATGGAGTTGAAAGCCAAATAAACATTGCATCATAGAAGTCACATATTCATGTCTTTTCAATCTCGACTTGTTTGATTGATTAGACTCTAATAACATATTCTAGTAGTTGGGGGTTTATAAAATGATGATATAAGAAGGACCACTTGAAGAGATGCTAATTTTTATTACAATATTGATACTTATAAATAACTTGCAAAATTTATAGATACATGATAAATATTTACATACAAAATATTTGTAGATAAGAGGGGGGCATATGTGTGTTTACATATTCGTGTTGGTACAAAAATGGGTATGTGTATGCATGGGGTATGTATGTATTTGCATTATTGTATGTAGGTATTTTTTTGTTGTATAGAGTGTTTGTATAGTGGTATATGTGAACTTTTTGGATGATGGGTGATGGGTGAGAGTAGATGTTAGTTTGTTCAGTTTTACCTTTTCTTTTCTTCTCTTCTTCTTCATTTCTCTCTCTCTCTAATAAATAATCATGCTAATGGAGTTGAGACATGACTTAACGATTTTGTTGGTTTGAGTGGCTAACCTACTAAGGACTTATAGGTCTAAAGCTAAGTAAAGAATCAGTTTATTTGGCTAGTAAGATTCTATGGAGTCGTAATTTCAGATTAATAGTATAAAAGAAGATCCTTTATTTAGGAGAGAAAAAGACTATCTATGGATAAATTTAAGGTTACTAAGAACATCTTCTTACTTAAGGATCTGCACTAGCATTTTGAGAACCATCTCCTTTAAGCACCCTTTATTTCACATTTAGATCCTTTAAGATAGTTTTTTAGCATTTTTTTTTCTTCCTTTTTCCTTTTGTTCTTGTAGGTTTTATTGTCACTAATTCTCCAAGATACGCCCTGGACCCAAAAGGTGTTAGAGTTGAGAATTGTGGAACTTGTAAAAGAGAAAATGTGAGTTAAGGACAATGAAAGTATGTTCGATGTGTATGCATTTCAATACTTAAATCGATACAAAATAAGAGATGAAAGTAAGAGGTAGTAATAATAAAGTAAGGAGAGGATATTAGGTTTTCAATCTCTTATCTTAGAGATCCTGTATGCTATTTACGGATGATATTCGTGGATAAAATGTATCATGGAGGAAATTGTAGGATACAATGCAATTGTTTAGGTGTGCCTTTGGCACCTAATCCATATTTGAAAGTTCCAGCTATTCATCAATCCCAAACTTGGAGGCTCATGCCATAAGGGCCTATCTACAATGTGTCTCATGTTGTTATTATTTAATACTTTTAGTAGTATTTTAAAATTACTTTAATAATAATGATAAAAATTTTAGGATTAAAAATATAAAAAACAATTAATAATAGAAGTTGTTGTTTCAACCAATATAAAATACGTTTCATCGAAGAATTCTATCATGTTAGAGGAAACTAAAATTGTATAAAACAATCTTACAATAATTAACGGTTATTTAAGTCCCTCATTTTTATTCTTTAAGGACCTCCACATAGGGTTTGTCATCCTCGCCCTTACGCCAGTCATCTAGGATAAAGATACTTTGAATACAATAAAAAAAAAAATCAATATCATCATATTTGGAAAGAAATTTACATTTATTATGTTTTTATGCAATTTTTACTTAAATAATATTTTCCAAACCTTACCCCTAGTTTTATGTGTGTTTGAAATGTATATATATATATATATATATATATATATATTTACCACGTAATACATAAAGATTGACACAACAAGTGGCCTACGACAGTGTCCAACGGCCTTACTTTAATTGACAAACATGGTTATTATTCCAACTTTAAGCAAAATTCAAGTGGCATAAGTTGATTAGCCTATAAAAGTAAACTTAGTGGTTTTTGGGTTATTTTATTTGGTAACGGACTTATTAACTTTTATGAATAGTTGAAAAAAAAAAAAAACCTTGTACAAATGAATTTCATGACCGAGGTCAACTCAATCATAAATAATAATGACAATAATAGTAATTATACATAATCGGCAAAAATATATATATATATAAATATATATTTCAAATATTTTCTTCAACCATTGGCTATTGTTGTAATAATAACAATAATAATAATAATAATATATGTGGCTGACTACCAAAATTAAAAATGTGAAAACAAAAATGAAATTGCTTTTTGAGTTTTTTTTTTAATTCATATCTTATCCATATTTGTTTTGTATGTGATTTTAGTATAAATAAAATTTGATGTTTAGAAAATTATCAAGTTTGTTTTATTTTCAAATTGTTTGAAAATTTTATTATAATTATAGTGAAGATAGTGATTAGTGAATGAAGAATAGAAAAAAAGTTTATATACTTCAGGAGGAAAAAAACTTCAAAACCATAATTTGTGCATTGTAAAATAAAAATTCATTTGGTTACTATATAAAGATTTGTTAGTTAATTTTTGGAGGGAAATATTTCTATATATATATATATTTTTATATTTTTAATATTTTATATTATTAGCTAATTACAAGATTTAAAAACTATAAAAAAAAAGAACAAAAGAAAGAAGGTCAAAAGGCTCAAAATTAAAAACCTATTTTGAAATACGCCAAATTCTTTTAATTTACTTTCAATCAAATTATGTTATGAAAATATATTTTTTTATAATTTTAATTATTAATACAATAAATCGAGGAAAATTAGAAAAAAGTAAATGAAAGGAAACTTAGTAAAACGATGAGGATAAAGTTATATAGGTGTTGTGTATTGCTTTTTTATTTTTTAATTGCCGGAACTTTAGAGAGGTTTTGAAATCGGAAATCTGTGATGTCATCACAATCCAATCTCATCTGATTCTGACTGAGCAACTTTTCCCACCACACCACGTCCGTCCTTTTCAAAAAAGAAACACACAGTCTTTCTCTCTCTCTCTCTCTCTCTCCTCTTACCACCCATAATTTAAAACCCAAAAATAAATATCAAAGTAAATTAAAAAAACCCTTGTTCGTTTCTCAAGAAAATTATCTCGCCGGAAAATCCCCTCAGTTTTCCGGCTATGGTTTCTCCAGAAAATACTAATTGGATCTTCGACTGTGGTCTAATCGATGATATCCATGTTCCTGATTCTCAATACCCACCTGCAAATGGACATTTCTCTTGGCCTGTTCAAACCCTAAACGGGTCTACCATGTTCAGGTACTTAATTTTGTAAGATTCGATTTTTGTTGTAGAAATTTGATAAATTTGAGGTTTTTGTTCTATTTATTTAGTATTCTAGGGCTTAATTTAAAGTGGTTAATTGTGTAGTTCAAGTTTGTTGAGTGATTAGCGCAATTTTCTCAGAATTTGAACTATTTCGCTTCTTTTTATTGCTAGTAACCGTAAGTTTGTTTCGTGTAAAACGCTTTCGGAACTTTTTACAATCTCTATTACTAGGGTTTATAGCCAAAATGATAAAACACACTCAACTTTTGATGAATTTGACATTAATGTGTCAAGAAGTAGCCGTACTATGTTATTATGGGACAAGGTACCATGTGCTTGTGTCCAATTTCGTTATATCTTTTGTGCAGTGTACCATTGCGGGTATCTATATTGGTACTTGTATAACCAAAAAGGAAAAAGTGTCTATTGTGGTTAGATGGCACCATGGATAGTCGAGAGCAATTGTTACATAGCTAACATCATCGTGTTGGAAATGATCAATAATTGAGGAAAACGATTCTCCTTTTTTTAGGAGGAAATCTTTTTCTAATTAATTCATTTCAATGATTAATGTACTCCTTTTCTGTAGGGTTTGGGGATTAGCCATGCGTTGTTTTTCTATAAAACATTCCTTTTTACTGCTTTTTTGGTGATTTTTACTAGTTTCTGTAGTGGTATCTTCTTTATTTACTGAAAGGCAAAAAGTATCTGTGGTCAAATAACTCCATGTATTGTGTAAAGCAGCTCATCTAATAACTAACAGCAGTGAGGGGTAAACAACAACAAGCGGGTCATAAATGATTCTGAATTAAGGAAAATGTTTTGTGCATTTGAGGAGGAAATAATTTTTCTTCTTTTTATCTATCAAATCATTTGAACGGCAATATTTTTAAAGCTCAAAGTATTTTCTGATAGACGTCAAGGAGTTTGAATTTTGGCAATGGTTGGGATTTTTTCTTGTTTTAGCTTGAGATAGTTCGTGTTGAACCATACTTGGGCGGTGTATCTGTAGAAAGTACTTTGATATATATATTTCTTCAATTTTAGTTCTATTATATGCTAACTTGCAATTGAAGTAGAATTCAGTGTTTGTAACCCTGTTATAACCATCGCAAATTCCGAATTCCTACTACTGCAGTTACATCCTCTGTTTATGTGAAACCAATTGAGTATCAGTTAAACTGATTGGTTCCTCCCATGAAATATGATGACTTTCTAGATTCCAAAGCAATGTGACGTTGGCGATTATTGCTTGGTTCTATTAAGCTTTAAATCACAGTTATTCAAATTACTTAGTATGCAGAGTGAAGCTTGCAGATCAAGAAAATAACATGAAGTACATCAGACCAGGCGATGGTTGCATGAACTCTGGCTTGTGCTAGGATTTCTATGAGAGACAAATAATTTATTTTGCTCCTGATGAATTGAGATCTCATTCTCTATAGTGTTTCTTATTCTTTATAAGTTTTCTTTTGCATCTTTTGATAATAATTTTCCTCTTACCTCTGGTTTAAATCACTGAAGTGCGGAAGTGGATGGTTCCTGTGGAGATGCAGATGGCATAAAGGAGAATGGCTCAAAAAAAAGGTATTCTTCCTCTTTCAATTCATGCACTTGATTTTCATTTACTTAACTTTAAATTTCCTTACCATGTTTCTCTAAAATGCTTTTGTAGGGCTAGACCAGAATCAGGCGGTGCATCAAGCTCCAAGGCATGTAGAGAGAAGATGCGCAGAGATAGGCTAAATGACAAGTACTCCCTTCCCTTTTCTCCATTTCCCCACTCACCATTGCACACACCTGTGCACTATCATGTGTTTTCATGAGCAATTAGTCATGATGAATGTAAGATCTGTATATGGAAAATGCTATTAGGTTCATGGAATTGGGATCTATCCTTGAGCCTGGGAAGCCTCCTAAGACAGACAAGGCTGCCATCTTAATAGATGCTGTCAGACTGGTGACTCAGTTGCGAGGTGAAGCACAATCATTGAAAGACTCCAATTTGAGTCTCCAAGAGAAAATCAAAGAGTTGAAAGTGAGTCTTCATACTCTTCTTGTGCAGTGAATTGGTGTTATTTACTTGTATTTTTCCTCATCAAGATGTTTCTATTGTTTCTTCTTCTTCTTTTTCAATAATGTGTGTGATAAAATACAATATTTCCTTGACGTTCACATCTTTAATAAATATATTGTGCTCAAAGCCAGATTATGAAAATGATTGTAGTGTTTCCTTTTTAGTGTTTTCTGGTTGTGCCACAAGTGTTCTAAGCTTCCATGACACTGTTTAGTTTACATGTTTAGGCGGAGAAAAATGAGCTTCGAGATGAAAAGCAGAGGTTGAAGGGAGAAAAGGAAAAGTTGGAGCAGCAGTTGAAATCCATCAATGTATCGCCGGGTTTTCTGCCTCCACCTCCTGCAATTCCTGCTACCTTTGCTCCCCATGGCCAAGCTCCTGGGAACAAGTTGGTACCTTTCATTGGCTACCCTGGAGTCGCTATGTGGCAGTTCATGCCACCAGCAGCTGTTGACACCTCTCAGGATCATGTCCTCCGCCCACCGGTTGCATAATCAACGACCTCTGGTGCTTTGGGTTGCTCTTTGAGATATGGAATGTAGACATTTTACCATTGTTTTGCTGATGGCTTCGAACTAGTTTTTGTAAGTGAACGACACTATTTGCTAATGTGAACTTCTATGACTTGTGGTTCTATTCAAATGTAAATTTTGCCAAGTTGATCACTGAGCCGTACATAGGGGTATGAGTTTTCAGTTTTTCCTCCCTTCTCGAAAGCCCTTACAGCGTTTTCCATCTATCGTGCTTAAATTCTCATTCCCTATATTGATCAAGGAGGGAAAGAATCCTCACATCCCTGCAATACATTTTTACTCATTTATTTCGAAAATGATTAGGAATGCTTCAAGAGTGATGCCAAAAGTAAAAAATTTTCACCTTTATATAAAGTTGTTCTTTTGGAAAATTTTAAATACTTGGAGGCAATCATTAATATGGGATTTTACTTCTTATCTTGGTAGTTCTCCTGAGTTACCAGGCTTAACGGAATCTTCCTAAGACAGACCTAAAAGGGTAAAGGTGCCTGTGTTTGCATGTCTGTTGCTTTTCTCATAAAGGTTCGTATGCTAACCCTCCATGCAAAGTGGAAAAGCTGTTCTCGGTTAATCATTTCAGGACTATTTAATGTGATTGTGGCGAGGCAAAGCAATGGTGGTAAAGGAAAGGACTTTTTTTATGGATATGAGTTATGACATGAGACTTTGCACTATACGTTGCAGTGCTTTTCTTTTTCGCTCCTGTTCTCTATATTTATTTTTTTATACGGTGTTCCCTTCCCCCTTCTCCTTTTTCCAAAGGAGGAAAGGTACAAGAAACACGAGACAAAACCATAAAAAATGGCGTCAGCTTCAAAGGTGACAAGCAACACAAAGAACAATCCAAAGGAGACGAACTCCTCGGCAAAGTAAACAAACAAATACTAGTAAGCAAATAGCTATCACCCGTGCCTAGACCGACGTCTATTCCCTTTCTTCTTGTTGCCGCGCGATGTCATGAAAAATAATACATATATATATTTTATAAATTTTCCCAAATTGGGAGTAAGAATTAAGTTGACTTGAATTTGAGAAACCCATTTGAAACAAGAGTTGTTATATCATGTTTGCTTTCATGAAATAAAGAACCGATTAAAGTGGAGGGCTTCTTCAAAAAATAAATAGCTAGATTATTAAACGATATCGAGCATATTCTCCATCTCCTCTCGACGGGTGGACTATTTCTTTGCAAAATTGTGCTCAAATTTGTATGTGGTGATTCTGACATCAACTCTCTTCATCCATGAATTTGTGTTTTAATACCAATTCTAAGATTCTCTAATGTGACAACTCCTGATAAATTTATCAGAAAAATCGATGTACTTCGCCCACAGCCTCCGTAGCTTGGGGAAAGCTATGTCCAACCAAGGCTTAGCTCTGCCATTGAAATGTATAACTCCGGCATTCTTGGCATTGTCCAGACTGGTGTTCCCCTGGTATCCAAGCCCCATCATGTGCCAAAAGGGATCGATAACATGAACATGACCACGAAATGCTATCAGAGCAGGAGGTAATGTTCCCAAGCGCCACAAGCTCAAGTTCGATTTCAAGTTCTGCAAAGAAATAAGAAACTGTTGTTGGTTATTCGAATAATTATGTAGATTATCAGGATGAAGACAATGGCCAGAACCCCTTGTCCTTACTTTCCTGATAAGTGAAAACTTAAATTGCAGCTTCTAGTTTATTAATTGATCATGTTGCTTACCTCTTCAAGCCAGTGGTAATAGGTGAGGCTTATGTTCGTCTGTCTCCACTGCTCGAGATCGAATATATTCATACCATATGCCCATGCGCATTCATCTGGATTCAAATGCTGTGATATCAACGGATTTGAGAAATTCAAGTAGCTCCGGAATGTCTTTGACATAACAAATTTATCATTTCCTTTACATGTCTGTACTGCTCCATTCACTTTGCCTTCCATGTCAATATCCCAAAGTGGTGATAGATCAGTTTGAACCACTAAATCATCGTCCAGGAACACTACCTTGTTCAAACTAGGAAACAACTGCAAATGGACACGAGGGAAAGGAAATTGCTTGGACATAAAACACCAGAAATACGATCAGCAGAAAGAAAGTTCACAACAGTAGTCGGTGTTGATTTGATTTTGTTTTCTATTACCTCGGGCAGGTGGATTCGGATGTGGTTCATCATTGAGTTGTATTTTGGACTTAGAGCTTGTAGCTTTGCATCGACGACGTATAGCTTGTCAGAATTATCTTTTACAATGGCTGATGATCCCCCTTGGAAGTTACGTTGCAGTTGTTGATCCTTCTCCATTGCTTCCAGCACGGGCACCTTTCCCTTAGAAAACCAATCAAATTGGTGCAAAGCCTTAACTTCAACTATGGCTGGTGATGACGGATGCAAGGAGAACCATGCCTGCATAGTGGATAGAGTCTTCCTATCTGTCACTATGTGTAGGACAATCTTATGGGGCCTTAATGAGTTCCGGATCAGAGAGTTTGCCACGACGGATGCAGCTAATACGTTGTCTGAGGCAAGGGCAAAGTGGAAGTAGGAGTTGTCAACAAGGGCAGGGACGAATTCTGCAGAGGGAAGCTGCAACCGTGCAGCAGCGTTGCTGGAATACTCGTTGGCTAATTTCAAGGCCAGGCAGTGCAGGTGCTTCGGCATGCTGCTTGATGCAATGTGGCGGTATAGATATTCCTGGACTTTAGCCGTCCGGGTTCTTTCCTCTAGCAATGCAACCTGTAAAATTACAGGGTTTGCCTTAGGCTTCAGAAGAAAGAGTCGTTTAGGACTTAAAAAAGTTGGATAAATTACAGAAACACGTTGTGAAAACCATCAAAATTTCAGCTACACTTAAAAAATTTCTAACCACCTATTTTGGGGATTTCTTTAGGTGATTTGATATTTCAGTGGTCATTACGGGGTAGATCAAGTGATCAATCAGCAGGGTAGTATATTGGTACAACAGATTGCCTTGTTATTGAATTGAAGGAGTAATTTTGCAGCGTTAACATTTTTCAAGATACGAGTTTCCGGTGGAATAGCATATATATTGCAAAATAAGATGTTGGTACCATGGTTCTAAGCCTGGAAGCAAAGGTTTTCACATCTGATCCGCTTTCCTTCAACTCTGCAACAAATTGTCCTAGTGATTGAGGAACTTTGGATTTTCCCTGGATTTCGTCTTCGCTGATAGGTTCTTCCAGGATCTGATATACTATCTCAGGAACCTAACATTTCATTTTAACGGCTATTTAGTCTACTTGCACAAAGAAGAGAAAGAAAAATATTTGCATTTATATGGCGGGTATTACAGTTGACTCGAGCTTTCTTCCCAACATTCTTGATCCCACTCTTTTTTCCAAGCAACCTGCCAGTAGCTTGAAAAAATTAAACACATGGGATAGTGATAGATTAACAGCATGTTTGCTTAATTTCTGGGGATATTTCTTTTCATAATCCACTTAAATATATACAAAGCAGTAAGTATAATAAAATGGAAAGTATTAATGGGTGCTTTAGGATACTTATTAAGAGGTAACAAATGAATATGTAATTAATATTTAGAAAACCAAAAAAAAATTCCATCCTTCTCGTTAACTAATGTCCTCGGAAGCTTGTCAATGAAAGGTTTATAAATCAAAAAATATATGAAAAGCATAATTATATATACAGATCAGATACCCCTAAAAAAATGTTCAAAATATTTCATATATATATATATATATATATATATATATCCTATCGATGTAGCCTTAATAATCCGTGATGGAACCAGGCATTTTATTTTCCATTTAAAAAATAATTGCTTGTATAAATTAATCAAATGGCATTATAAAGTCGTTCCATCCGTACACAAATTATGGTTATATGTAGGCGATGTAATGCATATGGTAAAAAAATATTTATTTGGTAAAAAGTCAAAATGGAATTAAAAGAATATTAATTTGTCCAAAAGGAGTTTGATGGAATTAGTTGGATCATTTTCTTCTCTTTTTTTTCCCCTTAGTACCAGGTTGGGGATAAAACCATGATGAGACCAAAGTAGCAAAATCCATGTTTATTTAGAAATTTTATAAAGGGAGTAATCTTCCCTTATCTTGCTGCCCATAAGATTCGAACAATGATACTTTAATATCACGAACTAAAGAATTAATTAGATAAAAAAAAAAAAATCAACCGTAGGTATTCGATCATTTTTATGTTAGCTCAAAGTGACTAGTTTATTTAGACGCGTTTATGATTTCAAGCTAATTTGTTCTGAATTAAAAATTATTTGAAGTCTTGGATTTCATTAGGATCTAACTTATGAGATTTTATAAAATCCTTTAATTGTAAGGATTGAATTAAATAGGATAAAAAGAATTAGACAGGATAAATATAAAGAGAATTGGACAGTACAAACTTATTGTATCTTATTTAGTTTACAACATAAAATTTATATTAAAAGAATAATTATTTATATTATAAAATAAATATTTTTTTATAATATTTAAGAAAAATAATATTAATTAACTTAATTTTATAATATGGAATGGCATTTTTAAAAATATAAAATATTTTTGTTTTTTTATCCAATAAATTTTATTTTTATACCATAATGTAGATAAAATAAAATTTAGACCTTTTATCCATTTTATCAATTCAAATTTTTGTCTAATCATTTAATGAAGTTATAAATTAAATATAGAATAAAATTTTTTATTCAATCTAATATAAAAAAAATTACATGACAGAAAGACGAAGATAGTGAATTTAACTGGCTATTAAGGTTAGATTAGCAGCAAATGACCTTTCAAAGGTATGGTCGGCATATTAAAACATTGCAATTCCTTGTTATTCGCGAAGACATGAACATTGACTTTAACTTTTGCTAAGCAGCAGAGAGACCCCTTTTTTTAATTTCTATATCTTATCTTAATAATAATAATAATAATAAAAAAGAGAGGAGAATCAGTGCCTCTTGTCAGGGAGTTGTTTTTATATAATCATAAACCATCTATATGATTTTTTCCCAAAAAAAAATTACGTGTGGAATCGACGTCGTAATATTCCTCCTTTTAAAATATATTATGGTCGACTTTTCCTCTGCTTGGCCAAATAAAAGAAAATACAGCTAATGTCGAGTTTGTATCGGTATCACTTGGAAAGGAATATTCATTCAACTTATGTACATCTTAAGATTGGGTTCTGCTAATAATTGTCGGGACATTATTAAGGTTTAAAAGACAAATTTTACAAAATAAATAAATAAATAAACATTAAAAAAGCTAAATTAATTTTTTTATTTAATATTTTAACAAATATCACGGACATCCATGCGAATTTTGCTCAAAAGTTTGAAACACCTAAATTCTTTGCTTGTACCAATGGGCATGAATTCCATGACACCCCCATACTAACTAACGTTGGTTGATCATGAGGCAATGGAATAGAGGAATACTCTAATTGTTGAAAATTTTGGGCCTATCTATATTTATTATTTAATAAACCGGTGAACCTTAAACCTAAGTTTTAGCAAAATGCGTCAAATTGTGAATAAATTCAAAAAGTCAAAAAACTAAAAAGTAATAATTGTAGGATTAACTTTGAGGCGAGGTGATTCCCATGGTTCATCAAATATTGAAGTTCTCCTAGGAGTTAGTAACTCATAATTTTTATGTAAAATCTTCTCCAAGTTCAATGTCGAATACGAATCATGGAATATGATAAGGAAATCACGATCACTGAGAATGATAATGAGACTATAACACTAGTATTATTCAAATGAAGTGTGGCAGTACTCATGCATACCTATTGATGAGCAATTAAGTTGGCCATCAATGGCGTCGACCGCTGTGAAAATGAACACGAAACGGAGAAGGAAAGTGAAGAACAAGAGCAAGTAGAAAAGCATTCTATAAGAAATCCATCTTGATCCAATCTTCACGTTGATGAAATGTCTTGCTTCTTTCTTTGGCAGTACTGTCACATGCCTTAAACTAGGAGATATGTGAAGTTGCATTTTGGCAAAAAAAAAAAAAGTGTTAAAAACAGTCAAAAGGGTAAGGATACCGTGTGTCTGGTTATTTCAATTTGGCGAGAAGACCAAGACGAAAACGTGATAAAAATGGTCTTCCTTGATGGTGTTTGACAGTTGCTGTCATTTACCTAAACTTGCTTAGCAATTGGGCTTGAGCCTGGACATGAAGTTCTCAGGGAAATAGTTTAATATCTTATACAGGAAGAATAGTTGTTAGAGGGAAAGAGACATGACACTGAGAGGAGAATTTCATTCTCTACATGTTTATTCTCCATGCTTTGCCTCCATAAAATGTTTTTTAAACATATAAATATTGCAAATATCGAAATTTCTTGGAACACGTTTGTTAAACTAAACGAAAGCCTCCATTGGTCGATCATCATGCATGGTAACACATGATAATAAGCACGAGATACGGGCGAGGATATCAAACACAGGAGAGAAAAATTTATCCAACCACGCATATTTTATGGGACGGGGAGGAGAGAATTGAACCTGTACCATTCTAATAGAACCATGGTGTTCATGTCTTAAGAGCAACAAAGGCCAATGAGGAAAACTTTGTCCTTTCCTTTACGTTGTCCAAATGACAATTAGGCGAAATAATTTATGTTACCAAACTACATGGAAATCTCTTCTTCGGACAGCAAAACTTCATCCTTCTACTTGGAAATTATGTGTTTTGTATTAATTTTATTCTTTTAGTGGTGAAAGCTTGACATCTATCGAAGGAAAGGTCGTTCAAGTGCTGGTGGACTTCAGTCTAGAGGGTACCGCTGTAGAGGTGGCACAACAGCCACCAAATTCATATATTGCCATAGCTAAGTTTTCATCCTACTCATTTTAGTTTTGCTAAGAAAATGAACTGAACCGAGTGTACTTCACCAATGTGATATATCGCACAAACATAGATTAACTATAAAGTTGTCTGATTCATCAGATGGAGCATCGAAAATTCTTACAGCTTCATGCTATCCGCAAGATAGCGCTATGTTATTTGCACCACGACAGATGACATCATTGTGATAGGATAGGTAAAATAGGTACACCAAGCAAATAACCCCTTCGGACTGGTGAGACCCCTTAAATATACAAATAGGTTAGTTTTCATCAAATCACTATCCCGTGTCTGGTGCGCCTTATCTTTCTTGCACTCAATGCACATATTGTTTGGTTGATAATGTGCACGATCAATATCAGCTTCTCACAATCATATGGCTCATCAACTGTCCTGCAGAATATTAGACAAAGATATAAATGTGCAGACAATATCCATAAGTTAAAAATTTTTAGTTAGTTGATTGCTGAGCTAAACCCAATATGGAATCTAAGCTTGAGATCTCGAGTTCAATTATCTATTAACTCATTTCACACCTGTTAATTAAGTAATCCACTTGATGGGTTTGGATCAAAAAGTCACTGCCCATAAAGAAGGGTAATGGTTAAGTATAAAGTACAGAGAGCCGTCAATTGATCTAAGTGGATGTCGTAAGCATAAAAGTTCTAGTATTCTTTCTCAACAAGGACCAACTAGAACATTTCTCCAAGCTAATGCATAATTAATGACTATTCTAACCACTGGAGAACAAATGACAAAAACAAGCGTAGATGGCATTGTACCTTAACAGGAGCCTGCCGGATAAACTTTCGTTCTTTCTACAACTTTGGTTTTGTTTGTAATTGTCCACGAGTTTGTGTAGAAAACTATGTTTCACATTTACAGGATTAGTCTCCAAGTAAGTAGCCAAGTTCTAAAGCTTGGGAACAATCAGCACTGACTAAGGTACAAAATGTTTGGTGAATGCAACAATGATTGACCTCGTTTTTCTAAGTCAATACCGGCCAATTCAAGACATAAACTATGAATGGACTTCCAGTTTTCCACTAATGATCAACTCTCACATCTCTTCTGATCTGATTTCAGCAAAAAGCAAGAAAGAATTAAAAGATAAATGTCATGAGCAATGTCTATTTTTTTGGCTTTTGGAATGAGGACAATCACTCGTCCTACTTTGTTCCCGTTGCGTTCTCTGTCTTTGTTAGCCTCCCCTCTGCTTATAAGGACACCTAGGCTCAAAAATCATCCAAACCTCCACCCTTCTCTCCACAATTCATCTATGGCTTTCTTTGTTGAAATCATAAGTGCATTACTAGCTGAAACTTGTAAATTTCTCATTGGATGCACAATTACAAGGATTCAGACCGCTAGGAATTTCCATAGGAAAACAGAAACACTAGCAACTGAAATCCAGAAACTCACCGACTTAAGGAACACTATAGTTGAGAATATTGCACTTGCTCGAAATGAAGGGAAATCTCCTACAGCACAAGTAAACAAATGGCTCCATGAAGTCTCTGAGATTGAACACGAGGTTTGGTCAATGTTGGAGAAAAGCGTAGCTGATAGTCCTCATGCCTGCAGTCTGAGTTGCAGCTTGTGTTACCGCTACCAGCATAGTAAAGACGCAATTGAAAAGATTGAGAAGGTTAAACTCCTTATCAGCTCCTGCAATTTCCAGGTGATATCACCTGACAAAAAGTCTCCTTTTAGAGCTGTCCAGAAAATGTCGGCACCGTCTATAGCTGGGCAACAAGCAGCCATGGAAAAAATGGAGAGGCTAATGGAGTTCTTGAAGGATGATAACATCAATAGGATTGGTGTCTATGGGATAGGAGGAGTTGGGAAGACTACATTGTTGATGAACCTAATCAATAATTTTGCGGGTTCCTTAACCGACTCCTTTGATATAGTCATTTGGGTCCATGTTTCATGGGTGCTGGACTATCATAAGATTCAATCTGAGATAGCTGAAAGACTAAACTTAGAGTTTGACACCGGGGAAAGCATGCAGCAAAGGGCTAATAGAATACACCGCCGACTCACAATGAAAAAGAAATCCCTTCTAATTCTTGACAATGTTTGGGGGGAAATTGATTTGGGTCTTGTAGGTGTTCCACAAGGTGATGATCGAGGAAAATGCAAGATTATCATGACAACTCGAACCTTAGACGTTTGTCGGGAAATGATGACTGATGTGGACATTAAGGTGGAAGCTCTGGGAGAAGAGGCAGCATGGGATCTATTTGCTCAATTTGCAGGAGATGTGGTCAAGTCTAAGGACATCGAAACTCTTGCAAGAGATATATGCAGAAGATGCTATGGATTGCCGTTGCTAATCAAAAGTGTGGGAACATCTATGCGGAACAGAAACTTGATCGAGCTATGGAAGGATAAACGCCAAAGCTTGATGAATCCAGCTCCTAATTTCGGGTGCCTGGATGGGAAGTTTTATCAAACCCTGAAGCTAACTTATGACTCGTTGAGTAAAATTCATCAGTCTTGCTTCTTGTATTGCTACTTCTACCCCGCAAACTTTCCCATAAAAACAAGTGAACTGATAGAATGTTGGATGGCTGATGGACTGGTTGATGGACTTCAAAGTCTGGAGGAGTCTTTTAATAGGGGCACTGCATTAGTTGAGATTTTAAGGGATTCTTGCATGTTGGAGCAGGGTGATAGCATCGGAACAGTCAAAATGCATGATCTATGGAGAGATATTGCTGCACAAATAATATCTGAAGAGGAGGACGGTGGATTTCTTTGTCAACAGGGTATTTCTTCTTCAAAATTACGAGAGAAGGTTGCCGGGTCCAAGCATTATATCAAAAGAATTTCTCTAATGCATAGCAACTCAAAAGCGCTACCTCATTGGCTGCATAAATGCATTCATCTTAACGTCCTGTTCCTCCAAGGTAATCCTCTCGAGAAAATCCCTGACAACTTCTTTCAAGATTTAAGTGCGATTCGATATTTGAATTTAAGCAATACCTCCATTAGTTCCTTGCCTCCTTCCCTTCTGCAACTAAGAGAACTCCATACCCTTCTTTTAAGAGGCTGCCGTAGTCTAGAGAGGCTTCCACCATTAGGAGCTCTCAGTAAACTTGAACTACTCGATCTCTCTGAAACTCCATTGCGAAAGCTATCCAGAGATATGGGAAAGCGATTGAGAAAAGTCAATTTATCCCACACATACAACTTAGAAAATATCGAAGCTGGAACTTTATCGGGTATGCCGAGTCTAGAGTACTTGGACACATCTTTCAGTGCATATAAATGGGATGCACAGCAACATCTAGGAGAAAAGAGGTCACCTTTTCATGAGCTATTATCTCATGAGAAACTTTCTGCTCTTCGAATAAGACTAAATAATATCAGCCATCTTGCTACGGAAGATTGTAACTGGATTGGAAGATTACAAACAGTTAGAATATGGATCGGTCCAATTATTCGTGAACCATATGATGCTCCGTGGGATAGTAATGAAAAGAGGGCCACATTTAGAGGGGTTGACCTTAACCCCATAGCCTGGCAGAGAGGAGTAGACTTATTATTATGCAGTGTGAGTTCTTTGGACATTATAACATGTGGAGGCATCAATGACCTATCTGATATTTTCCGTAGGAAGAATCTACGTGGCCTGCAAAATCTCAGATCACTTAACCTATCCGGTAGTTCTTGGATCAGAACAATCTTCCATGGGGAGATGATGCGACGGAGTGTTTTGCCAAACTTGGAACATCTAACACTTAGTTGTTTAGAGAATTTGGTAAAGATTTTGGATGGCATGCTAGCAAAAGGGTGCCTGTGTAATCTGAAAACCATAGAAGTGGCCAACTGCCCGAAATTAAAGAAACTCATTTCATATGCCTTTCTTCTAAGGCTCCGAAATCTCGAGAGGATCAGTATAAGTGGATGTGAAAGAATGAAATATATCGTTTGTGGAGAATACTCCAATGAGGAGCTCCCTGGATTAAAAGAACTAGAATTGAGGGATTTGAATAGTCTGACTGATATTTGTCAAGGAACATCCCATTGGCTGGCTCCTGAAACAATCGAGGTAGTGGTAAGCAACTGCCCTAAACTTTCGAAACGCTCATTCTACAAGCGATGTCCTCGCAAAGAAACTAGAGCAGAATCTGAATGGCAAAAAGGTCCTGAGGGACTGGATGAGTATGCTAAGGCCAATCTCAGTGGGCAAGATCCCGAGTTATCATCAGTAAAGTTTCAACCAGTGAAGAAAGACGGGTAAGAAAATTTCCCTACGTTGGCCTTGGTCACGTTCTTACTGTATGTAACTTACGGCCGATGAATGTTTTGTTGCCCAATTTTGATAGTATTAAATTGGGCAAAATATTTTGTTTCATATTTAATTTATAAATTTATTTAGTGATTTGATAAAAATTAAGTTGATGGATTATACAAAATGCTTAAATTTTATCATATCTAAACTATGATATAAAAATAAAATTCATTAGATAAAAACAAAAAATATTTAACATTTTCAAAAATATCTCTCTATATTAAATATTATTTTATTAAATATTATAAAAAATTATTTATTTCATAATATAAATAATTAATTTTTTAATATAAATTTTATATTCAATACCATACAAACAAAATATAATATAATAAATTCATGTTGTTATTCTATTCAATTCGATCCGTGATTTAATTCTGAGAATCAAACGTTACAATCTGGTGCATTTCCATGGATCTGTCTTCCATGATGCCTCTTTCCTCGCCAAATACCAAAACACTTCCTTACTTTGCTTTTTGACAGGCCTGAAGAGAAGTGAGAATTCCATGACGTGAAATCCTAGAGAGATTTGTCTCTTTTATAGGAGAAGAAGTTCTTGGCTCCAAGAGTGCATTCCCAATTCACATATGACCAATGTGATGAAGAGAGCTCTTTTTTATCTTATTTTATCTTTATGTATTTTATCTGTGTAATCTATATTTATTTGAAGTTTAACATCTGGTCGTCTTATCTGTTTCGTCTTTAAACTTGACATTTGGATTGTGGTTTTAAGAAACACATTTTATTCATTAGAAATTGAAAATATTATTTGGTATTTTTACAAAAATGAATGATGTTTTCTATTACTTTATTTTATTAGGTGCTGAATTTTCTAAGAGATATATGTTTCGCTTCTGGCTTGATTAATTGTGAAAGCAGGAATTTGATAAAAGAAAATGGCCAGCCTCTATTTGAGATGTGGTGGTGGTGGTGGAGAGATCAGAGAGAAATTTGTAAAATTCTTGATTACTTGAATGATTGAATGTTGATTCCCGATTACATTCCATACTATTAATTATAGTACTCACTAATAACCCCCATTAGTTTATTACACTATCCAACTTAGTAATGTAATTTCAACTATATCAATAATCTAGGAAAAGAAAAATAATAACATAAAATTAAAAAAAAAAACCTGAAAAATAGTGCTCTTGGAAGCCATTTTAACCATCACTTGAAGAAGCTATTTAGGCACTGTGTATTAATTTATAAATTATTTATATAGTTTGAATCATTATAAATTATATATATTGTTTGATTCAAATTCATACTATATGCAATTTTATAAATAAAATTAGCTATTGATAAACATTTGATATTTCTTACTCGTATGAATATTGACTTAATTAACCTCTAGTACGACATAAATACTTATTATTATTAAATAAATTTAATACACTCCTATGATATTACATGTTATGTATATGTACTTTTTTTATATTAGAAAATATGATTCAATCCATAAACTAAATTGAAATTTTATTGTTTGAAAAAATTTCTAAGCCAAACTATACAATTTTATTCAAAGTTATAAAAAACGAAACTACAATTTTATAGTTTAAATTGATTTGAAGAGAAAACCGAAACCTTTATTCAATTTAAAGAAACACAATCATGAATACCAATTTTATAATATTAACATATTCGATACAACAATTAACTTGTAATTATTATATACATAAATGTAAAAAGAGTTGAATTAGTGCATAATATCGCAGTACTATATATATATAAATTGTCAACCAATATTTGAAACAAAATAATCGAAATATATATATATCTATACTAGTTCCAACTACAATACATATTACGCATACATATAAAATACTCTAAGCAGACAAATTTCAAGGACCGAAAAATTGATGAGAACAACAATGTAATATATTATATGCACATACAAACAACATGTGTTTCACTATAATAGATATGTACAGGTGAATAAAAGTTAAAAAAAAAAAAAACACCTTCTTGTACACTTCTTGTCTAGAGAGAGAAATGAAGAGCACACCAAGGATTTCCCCGTTGTTTCTTTGAATTTGGTATAGGAAGGGATTGGTAACTGTGTTGGGATTTCAAATCTAGTGTCAATTTGACAAAAAAAAAAATCATGTAAAAATATAGAAATTATAGAGAGAGAGGTTTTGCATTATGGTTTTTTTTTTTTTTTTTTTTTTTTTGCATAAAGAGAGAGTGTGTGTTGTTTGTAAGAATGAGAAAGGGAGAAGAAAGGAGATTTTAAATTAGATATAAAATTGTCTTTTCAAAAGAAGATCTCTTTACAAATTAAAATGTGATTTAAAATATTGTATTTTTTTGGGTTATTTTTCTAAGAGTCCTATTTTTGTGATTTTTTAAATTTTATATTATGATTTTTATTTTCCCTCATAATCTATTAATTTTTCTTATAATCTTTTTTTTTTCTCATATAACAATATGTATATATACCTATAACTTCATCCTTTTTGTATCTTATTTTATCAAACTATAATTTAAACCGAAACGTTAAACCAAAAAGGCCTATTTGACAAGTGGGATTACATCTTTTTTCATTGGAATCAGAGTCGACCATGGAAAACTTACGTAATGAGTAGTGTATCATTACTTTATAATATATGCAAATAAGGAATGCAATCTACATTTGAGAATTCGGATGTAGATTTTTGTATGATAATGTTTCTTATATGATTATGTCGTGTCAAAGTTCTTGCCGTTAATCATTTGAGCTCTGCATATATAGGACTTGCAAAACAACTAACAGTAGGGAGATATTAGGGGATTGTTCGATGAGGTCACTCCGCTGCTTAAGTTAATAGTGGACTTTTGAGAGCATAAAATACTTAAGGATAATACATAGTTTGGTATGTAGAGTGTAGAGAGCCTTATCATTAGGTAGTGATCTAGTATTTATAGTAGAGTGGAGCTGGTAGTTGGAGGTCAGTTAGTGGGAGAGATCTTCTTCTGTAAGTATAAGAAAGTGGAGTCGTTATACCCAACGTATCTCACTTATTCAGGATATAACTGTTTCATCATTATCTTATACATTCCAATTGTTATTGGGCTTAATCTATATAAGCCTTGATTCGTACAGGCTTAGGGCTTAGGCCTATAAGGATGAGCCCTAAGCTACGAGACGTATCGGATATAATCAAGCTTGAAAGGTCCATATCTAAAGTACCCAGTCAACACTTGCGACCCCTCCCCCCCCCCCCCCCCTACTTCTCGCGCAGTCTCATTGCCGAGGTGAAGGCAAGGAGAAGGGATATGTAGGCTACTCAAGCGTGATTGATCCAACTTAAAAGAGTTTAACCTGATGCTATGGGGTTGACGTAGTAGGCACATAGGTTTGTACTAGACGTTCGTCATAGTGGAAGTGTTCAAAGCAAAGGATACCTGATTTGAAAATGTCCGAGGCAAGAAGAGCAGGAATAGTCAGCAATTGTTTCGGAGTGGAGTGCTGAAGACCCAAGCGAGGCTTAGGTTGAGGTATCAGAGTACAATACTCTTGCAACTCACTAGGTAGGTGCTTTAAGGCTTCGAACCAGTTTATTTGAACAATGCTTGACAAAGACTGAGTAGATGCAACTCTATCGTATCTTTATCATGCTCATTAAGTGGAAGTTAGATAGGCCTTGAAGGAGCTTTTTGTCGAAGGAGCTTTTCCGAAATGTGATTTTTGCCCGCCTATATTCTGTGCATTAAATGCAACGCGATAGGTGTTGTGTTGTATTAGACTAGCATGCAGCTACATGCCCTTTACCTTTTAAAGGTGGCCACCTGATGAAAACGCTTTCCACAAGTTTGTTATGCAGCATTCTAAGGGATTCGTAATTATATGGATCTCTACAACTACTTGTATGGCTTCTCAAATGGTTTGCCTATAAATAGCAGGACCACAAAGTGAGACCACTTTTTTGCAATCTCTTTATTCTACCATTATCAGATTCAAACTTTCTTTTATACCTTTCAAACTTTCTAAAAGCTTTTATTCCTTTTTTGAGTACTATAGTCATGTTAACCGACAGAGGTGAGATCGATTCCTCTTTGTTGCCGCATTTCTTTAGTTTAAAGTCTACTAGGAGTGATCCCCTTAAGTACGGGAAGACAAGGTCTCCTCATTAGCACAACTTAGCGAACTTACAATATTAGCTGTGGAGGCGCTTGACAAGGCTAAGATTATTAATGCCATTCCTAAGGATGTATATGTGCACATTCCCCTGCCTCTCTTGAAGGACTTGTTTAATGCTCTTGAGACAGGTAAGGGGCTTAGCGACCGTATGAGTAGAAGTAAGCAATTTCCCTCAGTTGGATCATAAGCAACTTTGTTGTGGAGGCGATCCCTAGGTAGCAGATTAGGTTATTAGGTAGGGACGAAAGGGTGGCCTTGCTATCAAGGAGGCATTTCACAATATTCAAAAAGTGCTTAAAGTTTGGGCAACCCCTCCCTCTAATTCAATTCGAGATTGAGCTCTTCAACTACCACCACTACAATCTGTCGCAGGTCCCTTCCAATGGGTGGAAGGTATTAAAGGCTTTTCAAGCTTTTTGCGAATACCTGGTGGTAAGGGCTACTCTCGAGCTCTTCTATCACTTTTACATGTAAAAGAGTGTGTCAAGGGGTGATCTTATCTCCAGCCACACTTAGGAAAGAAGCTATTCTATAGCCTTGTAGATTTGATCAAAGGCTGGCAGGACGAGTATGTGATGGTTGAACTGCTACTGGGATGGTCCCTTCAAAAGGTGACAAGGGGCTTGGTCCCAGCAATGCCGAGGCCGCCCAAGAGATCTTGGCCTTTATGGGGCTGAACACGGCCACAAGATCAATGCTATAGAGACCATAGAGAGGTATTTTCGATACCTGATCTTTGAGCTTTTCCTTAACATGAAGAAAGGTGTGGTGGAGAAATGGGTCGAAGGTATAGGTATTTTTGGTACCTGATCCTATTGTGCTAATGTTAAGGTGCTTTCTTTGGCACCTGTAAGGTGGGAGGACTTCCTTGGCCGTATCAGTCATGATGGTGTTTTGTGAATGGTATTTATAGTTTCTTTTGGTTTATTCTTGTTTTCCTTTTCTAAATTTTAATTAGGTTCCTTGTAGACAAAAACTTGGCCTTAAGGATGCCTCATCCCTTTATGAACAACCTGATGAGTTGACATTATGCATGAACTAAGGTAGACCCACCAAAGGAAAAGGTAGTAAAGCCGAAGTCGGGGCTTGGAGAGACCTGCAAGGCATAGTTGGGGTTTATTCCTTAGGGGATTCCCTTCGACATTTGGTATAAGCCAATGGATGTAAAGCCCTTAGGTGTGGCTCTGCCTACTCTTGCCCTTGTGCCCTTTACTGAGTCCATTATCGTAGGTGATGAAGTTATTGAGACGGAAGGGCCCGATGTGCAGATGCTTTCCCTTCCAAGGGCGAGGAAGGAAGAGATTAAGTAAGAGGCTACCCTTCCTTAAGTTGTTGGCCAAAAGCACAAGCTCCCGAAACGGCCGGAGAGCCAAGTCTTGGAGCAAAGAAGCAAAGGCCCCCGATGAGGGCGCCTTTAAGCAAAGGGAAGTAGTATGGGTAGCCTATGGCTCATCCTTATTAAAGCGTCAACAACATGGGGGACGCATTTTTTGAAGTCCTTAACAATTTTAGGTTAATAGGGATAAGGTTGGACTCATACTAGAAAATGTTGTACACTTCTTAGGATGAGGAGCTCTTGAGGGGAAATCTCAAGTTGAAAATGAAAAGGGTTCGAGGGAAGCTCCTTAGGTCAATGTGGGAGGTCCATGCCAACAATCTGACACTGCAGCATTGGACACTCAGTTGCTAGGCTTCGATAGGGTCTTATAACCTCGGTGATGGGGCTATTCTAGAAGGGCTCTCCCTAGAAGGTAGGGATGACCCCATATAGATAATAGGCCACTTGAGCACGCTGATGTGGCAGGTAAGTTTTCATTGCTCCTGTGTTGTCGTTCATTTGTGTCATCGTATTAACGGTGGGCTTCATTTTCAATTTGCAATATCACAGCCAAATGTTGCTTCAACTGAATAAGCTTAATGCCGCCCAGAAAGAGGTAAAGGGCTTTTGGGAGGGTTGTGTCAGTACAAAAAGTATCTACTGGAGGTAAAAACTTCTAATAAGAGGTACTTCAAAAAATTTGCTAAGGCTAACAGGTTCCTGTACCACTCTATTGTGTAGGTGGTGAGGCTAAAAGTGAGGCTCAAGGACATGGAACGAAAGAGGGACGATGCTGAAAAGGTGGTTAAGAAAGCCGATGACTTAAAAGCTCAATTGGAGAATAAGTAAAAGATGACGGCTTATCTTTCCTAAAGGCTGGATGAGGAAGGCAAGGCACGGGCCCAACTCCAGAAAGAAAATGCCGAACTAAAGGTGTCTATGGCTAGGCTACAAACCAAGCTAGCAATCAAGGCATCTAAATGTGAGGGCATTAAGGCTGCTGGAGATGGCCGATTTAAAGTTCAATTTAGAGCAGCAGGTAGGGGAGTTACGATACAAAGTTTTGAAGATGGAAGAGATCGTTTCGAAGATGGAGAGTGGGGAGGTCCTCCGCAACGCTGTCACTAAGAAGGCCATCGTCGACTATAGGAAGATTGAAGAGTGGTTAAACGAGCTAGAAAACCTGATTATTGACTCCGCCCGTTACACTCAGAGGGAGGTTCTCTCTCACTATCTAGACCTAGACTTGAGTTTCCTTGACTTTCTAGACTCGCTGACCTTCAACAAGAAGAGGGAAGCCTTGGTACGGGAAAGGGAGACCGCCCAAGTAGCCTTTGATGATGCAGGCGCTTCCTCTACTACTAAAGCCAAGCAAGTTGCTATAAATCCGTTTTCGCCCTTGTAGCCCAACAGTAGGCTGCCCTTGAAGTAGTTCCTAAAAACCATCCATTTGTTGGCAATCCTCCTATTGCTCTTGGTTCGCATTCCTCAGGCCTTGCTCTAAGTCAAGGCTTACCACTTGAAGCATCGACGAATCAGCACTCTAAGCAAATAGATGTCTTGAACTTTTCTGAATTATCGAAGTTAGATAATCCAAGGAGCTAGGATGTGTGGTTCTCTTTTTTTTTTTTAATAATGTGTAAATCGGGTCGGGATGTTGGCGTTTACTATGTAATTTGGTAATAGATGAATATTTTTTAAATGTCCTCTCTTGTTTTGTGTTTGAATATATCTGCTTAAGAATTCCTCTATGCAAGGAGAGTTTACCCTTGCTGAGGTTAATCGTTGGGGGACTTCCTCTATCCAAGAGGTGTTTCCCTTTGCCAAGGTTTAGGGGGGGAAGGGGTCAATTTGGTGGTGTTTCGACTTACCCAATGTAAGGGAGTTCCTATGTGCAAGGAGTGTTTTCTCTTGCCAAGGTTACCGTAGTAAGGGTTAAGTCGGTAGCACTCCGACTTGCTCAGTGTAAGGGAGTTCCTTTGTGCAAGGGGTGTTTCTCCTTACCGAGGTTACCTTAAGTGGGGTCAGGTCAGTATCGTTCCAACCTGCCTAGTGTGGGGGAGGTTCCTCTGTGCAACGATGTTTCCCCCTTCCGAGGTTACCTTAAGAGGGTCAAGTTAGTGGTGTTCCAGCTTACCTAGTAGATCATCCATGCACCTATTCGAAGGCTTACATGGAAAATAAGAAAAAAGGGAACAAGAGAGATAAAGTAGTTAATCAATTATCAAATAATTTTTTGTTTCATCATTTTGGAAAAGTGTACATGACAAAATTATAATCAAAATAAAGCTGGAGATTATTGGTGTTCCATGTATGTGGGATGAGCTCAACATCTAATATTTCCAACCTGTATGCTCCATTGCCCAATCTCTTCTTGACTTTGACTGGGTCTTCCCAATTAGGGGCTAGCTTGCCTTGCCCTTCGTATGACCCTGTGGCTTCTAGTTTTTGGCACACTAGGTCATCGACTTTGAACTCCTTATGTCTGATCTTTTAATTGTAATATCGAGAGGCTTGATGTTGGTACGTGGTTGCCCTAGCAGTAGTAAGGTCTCTGATTTCCTCGATGGTATCAATGTTGGCTTGTAGCAGTAAGTTGTTAAGGGTGACATCAAAACTTCGAGTTTAGATATTAAGAAGCTCAAGTTCGATGGGGAGGACTACTTTGACCCGAAAGCAAGGTAGAAAAGGGTTTCCCTCGTAGAAGTACAGTAGGTGGTCATGTACCCCTACAAGATATTGGGCAGTTCATCGGCCCAAACGCCATAAGGTCGGTCTACGCACTTCTTCAGACTATCCAAAATGACCGGTTACCTCCACCTATCCATTTCATTTGGGGGGAGGGTTACAACCGAGGTGAAGTACGAGGTGATGTGGTGCTTGGCGTAGAACTCCCTGAACTTAAGGTTATCGAACTGTCGACCATTGTCCGTAATGAGATAGGAGATTCCAAATCAATAGGGAATGTTGTTTTTGATGAAAGATTCAACACTTCTCTTCATGAATCTGGCGACTACTTTGACCTCCACCTACTTCGTGAAGTAATCAACCGTGATAATTATGAGCTACCGTCCACCTGAAGCTTTCGAGAAGGCGCTGAGGATATCTATCTCCTATTGCTTGAATCGCAATGGGTTCGTTAAGGGTTAGAGGTAAAGGGATTGGGACTGAATATGATTGCTGCACACTCCAATGTACAGCTCTTCCGTAACGCATAGCCTTTCCCTTTCTCGAAGGCTTCGAAGCAGGGGGAGGCTAACTCCTCTACAATACAGGATGCCATCGATCAACATATAATTGGTGGCATAGTATCGGAGCTTCTTCACCTCCCTTCTATCTTTCAGCAACATACCCTACTCTAAATAACTCTGAATAAGATCCATCTAGTTTAGCTCTAGTACTGTCGCAGTTAGTTCCAAAACTTTAACCAAGCTCAGAGTTATTCTTTCTTCTAACAGGTACTCTATAAAGATCTTGCTATCCTTCACCTTAGGCTTCTGTATGTCAGTAGAGGTAAGCTTGGATAGCCAATCTGCCATGGAATTTTCTAGTCAAGGGATCTTCCTGATATCCCATGAAGGGAACTCCACTAGGAAGCTCTTTACTTTCTCTAGGTACTTCGTCATAGTGTCATCTCTGGCCTTGTATTAGCATCAAACTTATTGGACAACTAGCATGGAGTTCGAGAAGATCTACAATAGCTCAACACCAATCTCCTTGGCTAGCTTGAGACCGACAATAAACGCCTCGTATCCGAACTCATTGTTACTGGAATTAAATCCAAACTTGAGGGCGTAATAGGTAGTAACCTTATGTGAGCTAGTTAGAATAAGACCTGCACCTCTGCCCCTTAAGATGGATGATCCATCGACAGGGAAAGTCCATACCAGCTTGTCATCACCCAGTAGTGTTCCTTCCTCTCTTGTATATTCTACCATGAAGTTGGCCAGTACCTGTGCTTTGTAGACCATTTGTAGCTGATATTAGATTCCATATGTACTCAATTCCATTATGTACTTCACCTTCCGTCTAAATTCATTAGGTTTTTGTAGCATGGTACATTGTGGTTGATCCAGGAGTATGGTAACCTAGTGTGCTTGGAAGTAAGGCCTCAATTGTCTAGTTATGATGACGATGGCCAAGGCAAATTTTTTTGCTCAGTTATACTTGACCTCAGGCTCATGCAATATATGGCTAACATAATGCACTGGCTTGTGTTCTCTTCCCTCTACTCTAACCAGTACAAAGGAGAGTACCCAGTCGTTTACGGCCAGGTATAAGAATAGGTCCTCCCTTTAAAGAGGCTTGGAGAGAACCGGTGGGTGAGGAAGGAAGTTTTAGAGTTGTTGAAAAGAGGTAGCGTACTTGGGGTTCGATTTAAAACCCTTGGGGTTTTTGAGGATTCTAAAGAACTTCGTGCATTTGCCAACACTTTTTAAGATAAATCTACTCAGGGCAGCTATCATGTAAATGAGCTTTCGTACGTCTCAAACTGAGTTTGGAGGCTTCATTCCCTTAATGGTTGTGATCTTTTCGGGATTTGCCTCAATACATCTCTCTTGCCAAAGCCAACTCCGAAGATGCACTTTTGGGGATTCAGCTTTATGTTGTACATGCTCATTCGATTGAAGGCTTCCTGGTAATCCTTGCTATGATCGACTTAATTCTAGCTCTTGATTATTATGTCGTTGATGTATACCTTCATGTTACGCCCAATCTGAAGCTTGAAGAGTTTTGTCACCATTCATTGATATATGGCCTCAGCATTTTTTAGTCCAAATGGCATTACAATATAGCAATATGTACCATAATCAGTGACGAAGGAGGTATGGACTTTATCCTTCGGGTCTATTTTGATCTGGTTGTACCTCGAGAGGACGTCCATAAAGCTCAATAAGGCGTATCCTGATGTAGAATTGACAAGTTGGTCAATCCTAGGGAATGTGAAACAATCTTAAGGCAGGCTTTGTTAAGGTCAATATAATTAACATACATGCACCACTTCCTATTCTTCTTCTTAACCAGTACTACGTTCGCTAGCTACGTCGGGTACTTTTCCTCTCTCACAAATCCAACTTTAAGCAGCTTTTGCACTTTCTCCTCGATTGTAACCTGTCGTTCTAGAGTAAAATGCCTTTTTTTCTATTTGGCAAGCCATAATGTAGTGTCAATGTTGAGGTCGTAGGCAACCAAGTCAAGGGAAATTCCAATCTGATGCTGACCAGGCAAACCTATCCAAATTTTCCTGTAGGAGAGCAATAATTTCGTCCTTTACTTCAGTTGGAGTCTTAACCCTAACTTTTGTGGTTTGCTTGGGTGAGGTTCCGATCTGGACATCTTCAATTTTTTCTTCAGGCTCACCCCTCTTAGCCAGCCTCTCCTGTAATCCTATTTTTAGGGCAAAAACACTATCTCCTCTGGCCGCCCTGACGTATAGCTCTCGTAAGAGCTTCTAATTACATATGAATACTCCTACCCCAGTTGAGGTTGGGAATTCGTCCTTCAACTGAAGGAAGGATGTGATCACCCCAATCGCGTTAAGGCTTGATCTTTCCAAGAACGCATTGTAAGGGAAGGGGCAGTCAATCACAATGAACTCTATGGGTTGTTGTGCTACGTGGTTGTCATCGCCAAGTTTCATATCCAACATGATGATACCCTTAGCTCGGACCATACTTTTATTAAAATCAATCAATTTATGGTGATACAACTTCATTTTTGCTAGCAGCTTCTTCCTCATCCTTTCATACGTATGGAGGAAGAGTATGTCGGTGAAGTTGCCAGTGTTTACCATAATCTTTAGGACCTCAAATTTTGAGATCTTTGCCCCTATAACCAAAGCATCTTGATGAGGTGTATCAACTCCTTCAACGTCTTCGTTGGAGAAGGAGATGAAATTATCTAACTTTTGTCTCTTCTCCCTTACGGCCAGTACCTCTAATGGGGTGTTAACCGAGCTATTGGTGCTCAGCCAAATCATAAGGTGTGCCCCCCCAATGATCACATTAATGACACCATTAGGGGTGTGATCGTTGTGGCAGTCATTATTTTACTCCGCATAGGCATCTTCAGTCCATCACCTCTGAGGTGGCCTTTCTCTATCATCGTTTGAATAGTTATCAGTTCTTCAATGGGTCACATATTCATTAAAGAAGCCGTGTTGGATCGCTTACTCGAGGACATTCTTCAACTAAAAGCACTCTTTAGTGGTGTAGTTGTGGTCTTCGTGGAACTAATAGTATTCGTCAAAGTTTCAAAGTTCAATTTGAAATGGATTTGAGCAATGGGCCTATTCAAGAGCATATACTGAGTGTAAATGGTAAGGGGGAGCAGGTCGCGCTCGGCTCGATGCTTCTTCTTCGTAGAGCTCTCCCTCTTTGGTTTGCTCGGCATCCTGCCGCCGAGGCGATCTTTTATGGATAATTTTTCCTTGTCCTGCTTTCCACCGAACCTTTCTCCATCGACATCGCACTTAGCGCAAATGTTGTCTTCATAGTCAATGTACTTTTAGGCTTTATTCCAAAATTCAGTGGGGGTCTTTGGCTTGCTCTTCACAAGCAATTGGAAAAATTCTTCCGAAGGTCGGATACCAAGCTATACCACATGGACAATGACCTCCCCATCCAATTGAGAGATCTTGACCATGGCGTTATTGAATTAGACTACATAATCTCGCAGGGACTCACCTTTACCCTACTTTACTAAGTGTAAGGATGATGTGTCCTTAGACAAGGGCTTGCTAGCCTTGAAATGGAGGCTGAACCTCCGCATCAACTCATCTAAGGAGCTGATGGAATTGTCGAAGAGGGATTTAAACCATGCCTGAGTTGCCTTCCTCAGATTACCTACGAAGGCCTTCCACATTATAGCATCCTTATGATTGTGAAGGTTCATGAGGGTACAGAAGTAAAGAAGATGGTCGTTAAGGTCGTCCATGCTATCATGCTGGTCCAAGGAGAGAAGTTTACCATTAGGGGGTAGCACTTCATCCTAGACCTTCTTAATGAAAGGGGTTTTATTGCTAGCGATCAACTCAGTGTTGTCAATAACCTTGCTCCCCTGCTGCTCGGAGAGCCGCCTTACTATGGCACAAAGCTCATTCAAGTCGGGTGAACTCGTTATGCAGCCAAATGAGCTTGCACTCCTTACGAGTTAACTTCTTGTTCGTTGCCAACTAGAGTTTAGTCGCGAGTGGCCACAAACTTAGCTAGTTGCTGATGCAATAACAAGTCAAGTTGCTAATCCCTGCCATTCTACTGTTGGATATTATTCCACCCAATGTAGGCATTTAAAGCTTCGAGGGGGGGGGGGGGAGGGGGTAAGTTTGCTCATTGTGTCACTTCGCTTTGTCCAAGCGAGCTCGGACTAGCTTGTTTTGCACAATATACTCTTCATCCAGGTGTTTCATGCACTCCAAGCGCTCTCCAGAACAATCTTTGGGAAGGGTTGATTGCCTTCAGTTTAGTTGTTTACCAACTATTGATTTTCTTGCTTGTCGCGTTGAGACATAATGTCGAAAGGTCTGATTATGGAGTATGTGTTTAATGTTTTTGAGGTTTCAAGTGTAGGAATTCAATTTCCTACAGACAACGCCAAATATCATCTCAAAGTTCTTGCTGATAATCGTTTAAGTTTTGCACGTATAAGGCCCGCAAAACAATAGATAATGAGGGGATGCCAAGAGGTTGACCGGCATGGCCACTCCGCTATTTAAGTTACCAGTGGGCTCTTGAGAGTATATAATACTTAAGGGTAATACATAGGCTTAGTATGTAGAGCATAGAGAGCTTTACTATTAAGTAGTGACCTAATATTTATAGTGGAGCGAAACTAACAGTTGAAGGTCAGTTAATGAGAGAGATCTTCTCCAATAAGTGTAAGAAAGTGGAGTCGTTATACCCGACGTATTTCACTTATTTACAACGTAGTTGTTTCATCCTTATCTTATACATTCCAATCGTTGCAGGACTTATTGGGTTTGGTTTGTACAAGTTTAGGGCTTAAGCCCACAAGGGTGAGCTCTAGACCATGAGACGTGTTAGATACAGTTGGACCTGAGAGATCCATATCCAAAGTGCCTTGTCAACAAATTACACAATTGTCCATGCAGCACTGATGATTCAAAGTTGGGCAATAAAATAAAACTATGCTTTCTATTTTATTCTTAAATTTTGCTTTGTCCTTCTGACATTCTTTCATCTAACTTGGGCATTGATGTCATGTTGAATGTTGTTTCATTCATCAAGCGCACCATACTTAGATGGCTACGTAACATGTTGACAGAAAGAAGAAGCCCCTTGCACGGTCCTCTGAGCAAATTCATCAACCGTCCTCCTCATTTAGAGATAGCAGTTCATTTCGGCATGTCATGTCATGTTCCAGTACTTCCCTAGAAATTACTGCACAATTGAACAAAAGGATCAAAGATGTTGTGAAGATGATGCATAAGATTCAGTTGATGTTAGAGAACAGAGAAACTAATAGTCCTAATGCCTGCAATCTGAGCTACAACTTATGCTATCACTACCACCAAAGTAACCACCGAATCAAAAATATCAAGAAAGTTAAAAACTAATTAGCAATTCATGCATTTCCCGGTGATATCGCCTGACGAAAAGGTCTCCTCTTATAGTTGTCCAAAGAATGCAGACACCATCTCTAGCTGGGCAACAACCAGCAATGCTAAAAATAAATAAAATACACAAGGGTTAATGAAGTTCTTTAAGGATGATAAGATCAACATGATTGCTGTAAATGGAATGGTAGCAGTTAGCGAAGACCACATATTGTTGATGAATCTGATTAACGGCCTTAATTGACACCTTGGATATAGTCATGTGATTCTGGGTAATGGTTTCCTATGACTTGAATTTCTCCCGGGATTCAATGTCAAAAATTACCGAGACTGAATTTAGAGTTTTACACCGAGGAAAGCATGCAGCAGAGGGCAAATAGATTGCCAGGTTGACTGATGATAAAAAAGAAATCCCTCTCTATTCTTGATAACATTTGGCGGGAAGATAATCTGGCCCATGTGGGTGTAATCCACAAGGTGATGATCATCCTAAAAACTGATATTTAGATATATGCAGGAAATGGTGACTGGCGTGGAGATCAAGGTGGAAGTTATTAGAGAAGAGGCAGCTTGGAATTTGTTTGTTCAATTTGCTGGAGATGTAGTCAAGTCCAAAGATAGTGAATCTCATTGACAGAGAGGTCTATTGAACCCTCAAGCTATGTTAAGCCTCGTTGAGTAAAATTCATCAAGTTATGCTTCTTGTATTGCTACTTGAACGCAGCAAAACTTCTTCATGGAAGTGATGAAGATCAGCATGATGGCATTACAATAATGAAGATGCATGATCTATGGAGAGATGTTGCTACAATACAGGAAGTCAGGGATATCTTCTGCAGAGAACAAAGGTGGGTTTCTTAGTCGACATGGTATTTCTTCGTCCTGTGTTACAAGAGAGGCTGTCAAGTTCAAGTATAGTTTCACCAGAATTTCTCTATCGCACAGCGACTCAAAAGAGCTACCTGCTTGACCGCAAGAATGTGTTCGTCTTAGTGTCCTCTTCCTCCAAGGTAATCCCCACAAGAAAATCCCCGACAACTTCTTTCAGGAGCTAAGAGAGCTTTGGTACACCGCCACGGGATCTTCATACTCTTTTTTACAGGTTTCCAATGCAATAAGCTTCCTCCATTGGAAACCATTCGTAGACTTGGAAGTGCTTGAACTCTCACAAAAGCTACAGAGAGATACGGGCAAACTGCTGAAAAAACTTAATTCATCCACGCCCTTATAACATGATAGGAATAGCAGCCAGAACCTTTATTATATAATATACCTTGACTAGAGTACTTGGAAACATTATTCAGATTGTATAAGAATGTAATGCAGGACGAGATCTAGGAGCAAAAAAAGGTGGTTATTTGTGAGATTTTGTCTCTTGATATACTTTCAACTCTTCGCATGAGAGAATATACAGTCAGCTACTTAGCCAAAGGAGGTATGATTTGAGAATCGCATCGTATTCCAGTCGACCATGTTGGAAAAAAAACAGACACGTTTGGTGGAATTGAGCTTAACATCCTGCTGCTGGAGCGAGGCGTTGGGTTACTACTATGCATTGACTTCATTAGACCTCAACCTCAATACATGCAGCAGTATTAACGAATTGTCGAACGTTGCCTGCATAAAGTATGTACAGAGTAGAGTCTAAAAAACCTCAAACCACCGACACCCTATCAAGTGGCTCTTTATCAGAACAATCTTTTGCGGGGAGAGGATGTCGTGAAGTGTTTCGCCAAACTTGGAACATTTATCACACGGCGGTTTTGAAAATCTGGTAGCAATATTCGATGGCATGCTACCAAACGGAACCGGCCTACTCCCTGAAACTGAAGAAACTCATATCATATACCCGTCTTCGACAGCTTTGAAATCTCGAAAAGGATCGATATAAGCAGATGTAGAAGAAAGAGATATATCATTTCAGGGAAAATGCACTGAGGGGAGTTTCCTAGATGATAAGCAACCACCGAATCGAGGGATTTACTTCAGAGGCATTAACCTCAACCCTCGTCGAGCCAATCAAGTCCATAGACAGCCTGTACCGTACCTTTCGACAAATGAAGCAATTTTATGCGACAATGTTTCTCCTACAAGGTAAATTACATTCCTATGTCCAACGTTAATAGCAATTCTCTCTATTCCATAAAACAAACTTATTATAACCTTTCATCGACCATAATAAAAGGTATTGAATACTTATCATAGTTCCTCGTCTTCTTCTTCATTACCAACTACCAACACAGACCTAACGTACCACCATAGACCACGCCACCCATATTAAACTGTGGAATACCCAATTCTAACTGAATGACGAACGTTGAAAATTTTCCATATGTCAAACCTTTAAGATAATGCACAAGTGGAATGCAATTTTCCACATTATTGGCATCATGGCATATTCAGTATCTGTTAAAAAGAAATCATTTGGCTTTCGTTTTTTAGTATAATCCACGTTGGATTCCTCGAAAATCATCAAAAATCATTTTGATTACGGCAAGTTGCAAGTTTTGACAATGAATTGACTGGTAGGTTAAGTAAAACAAAAAATGAAAATGGAAAACATTTGGAGAGAGAAAAGAGTGACAGATTGGATGGGGAAGAAGATGAGGGAATTGAGAGATACATATAAAAATGTCTACATGGAGAGGAAGTGGAGGGGAGAGAGAGATGGCAATTTGAAATGTATTACCGTTTATTCTTTCGAATGTATTTTGTCCAAGTAAACAACGAAATAAAGCATTTCAGGTCTTCTTCAATTCCAAATAACTAAAAATCTTCTATTACACGTTCATCACATTCCGTGAGTGACCGAGCAGCCAATCTCCTTTCTTTAAGCTCAACGCATTACAAAATTAAAATCAGATATGAAGACGGATCTATAGACGAAGCAACAAATCACGTGATGAATAGATACATGAGCTACTATTATTTACATATTAACACTGATTAAATGTTTTTTATGTACATCCACTGAAGATTGAAACCACAGCAATACAATACCTAGCAATCTTCATAATTGACACGTCAAGCATGTTGTTTTTACATCTTGACTCACGATATATAACACATTCATTGAGCCACCCGGGAGAAATAAAGAATAACCGTGTACCTGCAGAAAAACGCAAATACAATCAATCCTAAAGATGAAAGGAACGGAGGACAAAATTGAAAATCATCTGCAAACCACATCAAGAGGGTCAGAATAGAGAATTTAGTTGAATATACTGTCCCCAACCGATGTTAGTATTTTCTTCTGTAATTACAAGAAGATAAGCCAACATAGGACGAGGTATCTAAAATCATATAAACCATTATACAGTACTCGAACAACAGTTAAATCCAGCTTATCCAATGTAGATGGCCTCAATTGCCAGCAGATCTAACGCCGAGGATAAGGCAAAGCCTATTTCCATTCCAATCGGCCAGTTGTACAAGGAATTCGCATACGAATACACCCTGGAAGACAGCTAGCCTACTTCAAGTACAACAGAAAAATATAGATAAAAAATCCAGCAAGCAGATTAAAAATGAGGCAAAATCTTTACCTCTAACCAAGCTCATCATCGCCTTCCTCTTGGAAATGATTTCCCCTTTCGTGAGATTCTTCATTACTCTTTACATATTGTACTGGAGTCACATTCTCTAAGCTTTCTCTATTATTTACATCCACAAATGGTCTCTCTATATCTGTACAACCATTGCTATTTACATGCTTGCTTTCTTTTGGCATAAGATGACCATTCAAAGCACTATCTTTAATGCCACAGTTAGGTTCCTCTACTGCAATACCCATGTCAGTTGTTGAATCTAGAGGGCTGGGGCCACCTGCATTAAAAACTGCACCCCTCGCTGACAAGCCAGACATTGAGTACTGCTGACCAACATTACCATCTACAGCAGGAACCCTGAATAAAACCAGGAAGACTTACACTAATGGATCAAAAACTAAAGCTATGAAAAGTACCAAGCAGGATGCAAGACTGACAATACATCAGCAAATTAGGAATTTGAACATTGCCCCACCTTGCATGCTGAGACTTAGATGGCTGAAGATAGTCAAAGACTGGAACTAGGATTTTTGGTCTTGCTTCAATCACACGGGTTGGCATCCTCTCTATCTCCATTTCTCCCCCAAAGGTGCTTTCCTCATTAGATTCCATGCCTTCTTTCACAATTGGATGAAAGTAGATCTGTCAAAACAATCCAAGGAAAGCGCATGTTAAAACCTCTATGCAGTCATGAACATATCATACTGGCACCATCATTTAAGTACATTCAATTTGCAGAACGACAGTAAAATTACCCCAGGTTTTGCCCACGATGGTATTTGAGCTTGATGCATCTGCAATTCAGCCTGAGAAATATATAAGTGATTCCTTTCCTCAGAACTCATCCTCGGCTTTGAGCCCACAATGCCAGCTCCAGGAGCAAAGCAATTTCCCTTTATCATTCCTTCAGGATATATCTTCTTGTTATCTCCAATCCCATTCTCTCCATATATATCGATATTCTCCTCGCGCTCTCTTCGGTTCTGTTTGTGGGAGACATTCCATTTCTGGATTGCATCAACCACCAGCCTTCCATCACTCTCTGATTCTGCTTCGTATGCATTAGATCCAGCCACGAGTGACAAGGAATCTTGACCACCCATCATCCGTAATGCATATTGGATCATGCTACCAGAAGGAGAGAATACCAGGAGGTGATACTTGGCTCCTAGATAGCTTTTATCAGCAAAAGAATCAATTCCTTTACAGTGGTGAAAAGATGAAGCAATAGCTCCAGACAGGAAATTCCCTCGTCCTGTTGCAGCTGCTGCAGCACCACTTACTGTGCCTCTCCAACCATTTCCATTTCTTATTCTACTTATGGCAGAAAGCGTAACTGGAGAACCCTTGGCACAGAGGCCTTGTAGGGTATCCATTTGGATATCTGAACTATGCAGCCAGTGAACAGATGTCTTGTCTGCAAAACCCAATCCATTATTTTTGGCAGTAAAGGAGGAGTCGGCAGCATGAAAACTTACTAAACCTCCATGGAAACAGAGTGCAAAAAGATGGCTGGTCCCCCTTGAGGAACTGACCATTATCCAGTTACTGTCATCACTAACACTAATATCCTGGATTACCTGATAAGAACCAAGCAGACAAAAAAACAGTGAGAAGCTACATGATCAAGGTTGAAAGCTATAACTTCATATGAAAAAATGTCATAACTGCTCTTACAGCATTTGTTACACCACGTTGCAGCCGGTAGAGATGTATAGCTTCGCCAGCATCAGGTGCAGAAGTACTTCCAGAGAGTCCAGGTATAATTTTAAAAATATTGATGTTGTGGCCTTGAATGGATGCAGTAACCAGAAGTGTCCCACTAGGATCAAAACACAATGCAGAGATTGGACTCCTGTGTGCCCGAAACTGGACAACCACAGATTTACTGATTATATCCCTAACAATGACCTGTGGAAGCAACAAACCACTATTAGAAATTCTAAGATAGGAAGCACAACATTAGCCCCTTCATGAATATATAGATTTGGAAGGTTTTCAGCAAAAAAAGAGTCCAGGTTCCATCTAAAAGAGAAACATCAGCTGAACCTACGTACCACTCCAACATTATCTGCTTCTTGCACATGACCATTGATCACTCTGCCAGACTGTGGAGAATTATTGCTATCGGAGAGTCGCTCAGAACAATACCTGGAAAATTTCTTGTAACCCATGTCTCCAAGATTAACAATCCCAGCAGCAAGTTGCCTGCTCGATTCTTTTGCATAATGAGCAACCAGGCTTCCATTAGAAGGATAACCGGATAAGCTTGCAGATGGGGTAAGATGCTGCGGAGTGACCCGCCCGGGATAAGAACCTAAAAGAGGAGCTCCACTATAAGCCACCCACCTGGGACCTACCGCAAGAGGCCCATATCCAACCCCCCCAGAACCAGGAGATCCCGCAGATATAGGATTTGTAAGAATAGTATATGCTCTCTCCAAGGTCCTGGTATAAAAGCAATGTATCTGCAATAGGGACTTTCCTTTTCAGACAAAACTCAGCAGCAGGCAGAAAAAAAGACAAATTTTCCACTATCATCACACATACAGTACCTGAGAGGCTTGAGAAATAGCAACAACCTGGGAGCTGCACCTCACAGAATAAACAGCTGATCTAAACTTTAAAATATGTACATAACATTGGGACCTCAAAGAATAAAACCTAACTGCTGTTGGCACAAAAGAACCATTCACTTGGTCATTGCAGCTGGCGATGCTTCCATTACACTGGGTAATGAAGCCATCCTGGTAGTTAGTACCTCCAGAGCAATCAGTGCATATTAACAGCAGTGGACGGCTGCCCACAAACTTGTCATCCTCTCTTTTCATTGGAGTTGGATTTGGTATCATTTGCATAAATGAAACCGGACCATCGTTTCTAAATACTAAGTCACGTACATTATCAGCTTCTTCCACATCCCAAACCTGAAATCCAGATCGATATGCTAATAGAAGCACTCTCCTAATCTCCCCTCCGCCCTCTAACTTGTCAAACCCAGCCCAGAGCACCTTCATTTGCAAAAATACAAAACAAATGAGTCAATCTACTCTAAGAGGTCAGTAATATAATACCATGCAAGGGAATTAATTTTTTTGGTAAGCAAATGCAAGCGAACATGGTGGTCTTTTAAAAACCAGGCTTGATGGGGAGGAACCAACATCAGCAAAATGAAGCTAATATTACACACCCACCCCCCACCACATGGCAACCCCAGCATGCACCAACCAAACCCCACCCCACCCCCACACCCATCCCCCCACCACACATACACACACAAACAAATAAAAATAAAATTAACAAAAACCGACCAACCTAAACAAAGCAGGACCCAAAAAAAAAAAACAAACCTTCAGAAAATTATTTTGCCAGAACTGGCAATGAAGAGCAGGAAAGCAAGGTCTAATTAGGAGAGAGATTCTTTTTTCAGAATTAATCAGAAAAAATTTCTCAATTAGGCTGACAACAAACTTTGTAAATTAATCAACCGATTCCCATACAAAAGCATGCTTGATGGGACCTTTGCCCACATCTCTTATGATAGCTAGTCAAGCTTCATTTGGCATGTCCAAAACCTTTCAAATAACTCTTCTGTTGGATTTCCTAAAAAAGAAGTCTTTACGTATTATTCTAAGCAAAAACAACATCCATTCTTTCTTTCATAAGCCAAAACCCATTATCCAATAAAAAATGTATGAGAGGTGGGATACACTTGCAGATAATCTTCTCTTTGTATCATATCATCAGCAAGAAAATCCATCAATCAAAAGCCAATTATTTACTCTCCTAGACATGATAAGTTTGCATGTAAGATCCTTAGCAATAATCATATAGTGAAGAAGCCCATTGACCCTAACACCTTTTTAAAATTCTGCAGGATAAGAGCTCAGTTTATCCAAATACTGAATTGAAGGCATATGGTTGCCTCATTGTTTCAAAGAAGGACCACTTAAAAATGAAGTGTAATAAATTGATCACAAAAAAAAAAAAAAGTGTAATACCTCCTGTTAATGCCACTGAACAGCCATTATGCTATTGCATGGCATCCCCCAAATCCCCTCACCCCAAAAAACTCATTATTCCGATCCAAAAGAAAATTACCTCTAGAATTAACAGAAAATGATCAATGACATAATTAAAGTTTGATCCTGCTTCTAAATTGAGCACACACAAATTCCATTCAACTACAATGTAATCAATAGAGCATTATGCACAGGAGACAGCACAATGAATTAAAATTAAAGATCTTTAACAACACTGCCCATAATCACAAATCCAGGCACCCCATGATATTTTCCTGTTTATACTACAATTGATGTAAAGCGCCCATAATAGAGGTGCCTAAAAATAAATAAATAATTATAATTAAAAGGTTAAATATTTGTTTTTATTTTCCAAACATAAAAGCAAAGAGAAAATTTTCTTCTTTTCAAATTCAAATTACGTATAGGTTCTTGTATAACAACCCATACAACAATAACTTTCTCTTCTAGGGAAAAGGCATTAACTTGATTAATTCTAGTGTTACCCTGAAACACCCTCCCTTTAAAAAAAGGATAGATACTTTACAGAAAAAAAAAAAATTGCAATCATGTTACTTAGTTCTTGGTTACCCACTAAGGCAGCTGAACATAACCAGTACCTCGTAAGAGAATAAAATCAACATATATGTATATATTAATTCTAGTGTTACCCTGAAACACCCTCCCTTTAAAAAAAGGATAGATACTTTACAGAAAAAAAAAAAATTGCAATCATGTTACTTAGTTCTTGGTTACCCACTAAGGCAGCTGAACATAACCAGTACCTCGTAAGAGAATAAAATCAACATATATGTAACAAGGCCTATCCCCGTATATTTTCTAACTTTTTTGGAATTTTCCTTCTGGCCAGGGTAAGAAAAATGTCAACTCAAACTCAAAATAGTATGGACCAAAAAACAACTAAGGAAATTCCACAATATGCATGATACATTAAAGGGGAAAAACATGGCCCACAACTAAGGGCAAAAGATAATCCAATGGAGAATCCCCAACATGCATTGTCATTATTCCAGATAAAAATTTCCATTGAAACCCCCAGACATACTTTTAACCGCCTCTAGTACATATTATTATGATTAGCAACTTGCAAGTTGAAGTGCACATGTAATCAATAACGTTCTAACCAAACTCTTTTCCCTCACAAGCTAAAATCAACGCAGTCTCGTGTACCAACTGAAATTGCATTAAATTTTACAAAATATGAATCGAGTCATTCAAGCTGCCGCGCAATCAATAACGTCCTATAAAACATTTGACATCATAAAAACAAACTCAACAACACAGTCTAAATATTTAATACACTTGATGACATAGCACCAAATTCTAGAAATAAAAATCAATTAAAAAGATTCAATTTTTTTACCTGATCACGGCTAGACTCATCATCCCTATCAACAATAGATGACGCAACAGATGCTGCGGACCGAGCAACCGTCGAAGCACCCGAGGAAACTATCCTCAGGTAGCTCGAAATCGCTTTAATAGAACTGGGAATGAATCCATTGACACGTCCTGATCTCGGCGATGCCGAAACACCGCTATTTGGCTTCGAGACATCATTATCCCTCATTCCCAGAACCAAATAAACCACAATCACCAATACCCACAACCCTAAAACCACTGATTCCCCAAATTGAACAACAATCATAACCCCAAACCCTAATTTTTCTTCCTTCACCCTAATTCAATTCACTCAAAATACCCAATTTTCACATCCCAAGCTCCTTGATTTCATGCTTATCCTCACAAAAATCAAACATACAATCACCCAAAACACTACAGAACCCTAGTTGCAATCCAAACAAAGAATAATAACAATAAGAACAAACACTTCCAAACGCTTTTAACAATATTTCGCGCTTTGGGTATTGCTTTTTTCTTAAATCAATTAAAAGAATCAAAGCAATCAGTATTGAAAAACTAGGGTTTCGATACTTTTATTGAGATGAAAAATTAAAAATTGAAGTTCAGATATTTTGCAAAATCAATTTTTTAACGTACCCACGATGAAAAAATTAAAACTTGTGGAAGATTATAAGTTGGCTTGCAGTTCTGTCTTTTTCTTATTTTATGCCATTATAAGGAGTGCAGGGCAAGGATTAGTGTAAGGTAGTCAGAGAGAGAAGTAATATAAGAGAGAGAGAGAGAGAGAGAGGAGGGAGAGAAATTTAGAAAGAGAGAAAGGGCAGCAAGATTGGATAATGAAGATGTGATGATGTCATTTGAAAAATTAATAAAAAATATAAAATAATTGTCGATTATCTTTTTATTTTTATTTTTATCGAGTTAATTTATTGTAGAAAGCTTGCCTTTTTTCTTTTTGAGATTGATTCATAAATATCTTTTAATAGTAGGTTATTTTCTTCAAAATGTGTCGGTTTTTTCTTTTCCTTCCAATAAAATGAGTAAAGTTTAGTTATTTGTTTATAATGAGTAAGTTTAGTTATTTGATTCAATGTATATAAAATAAGATAAATAATAATCTAACACCAGTTATTTCTCAATAAACAAATTGTTTCTCTATAAATAGCTGGTTTTTGAAAATCAATAATTTTTTTAAAAAAAAATCACCTAATTTCTCATATAAAAGAATTCTATCGATTATTAACTACCATCTATTTGTTTAGATATCATACGTATTCTAATATACAGTTTTTTCTTTTCACAGATTTTAGAAATATAATTTACATAAAATAATTAGGAATTCTAGAGAAAAATCATAGAAATGAGCAAACTCTCTTCTTTCACAATTTAGTATCTAAAAATTATGGTGTAATAATTTATTGTCCAACTTTAATAAAATGTACTTAAAAAATTAAGAGTATCCCTATTAATATGGGTGGTAATTGGAAATCGGAAAAAGTCAATGTTGAATATTAAAACAAGTCCATCATCTCAAGATTTTTATCGATATAAATTGAAAGTAAAAAAACTTATAAAAAAAAGTACAATAAGGGAAAGTTGAGTGTTGTCCAACATGAATACTTAAATATTTAAATTAGTCAAGTATTTAGAGAACATGAGTACTTGAAAGCAATAAGTAGGCTTAAGTACATAAAATATCAAACAGTTTACTTTAAGTAATGATCTTGTATTTATAAAAGAGCGATGCCGGCAATTGAAGACGAGTTAATGGGTAGAACTACTTCTGCAAGCATTAAAAAGTACTATCATAATGTCCAACCTGTTCTGTATATGTAATAGGTGGTTATTTGACTTGATCTTTTAACTTTTTCCGAAGTTTTCTAACCGTTAGACGCTTCCTATGGTTGGATAGGCTATGGTTTGGGCTTGAACTGAAAGCGACTTATCATAGGCTATAAGCCTTAGGCTGGTGAAAGGCTACGGTAAAGACATCCAAGATAGCAAAGGCCGAAGCAAAGACATCGAAGCTAATGTGGGCCAAGCTAGAGACGTCTAAGCTGAATGCCATTAGGCTTGATAGGTGTGACATATCTAAACAGACTGCCTTCAATATAGAGGTAAAGGCAACAATTCCGAAGTGGAATGCTGGAGGTCCAACCTCCCTAATAATTGGGTATAAAAGTAGTTGGCCCTTTATTTAGTCTAAGTAAAGCACATGTATGTTAAGTTGGATGGGCAAACTGAGGTAAGCACTCCAAGGCTTAAGGTAGGCACTCCGAGCTAAGGCGAGAATATGGTAGGTCGTATATCTCAAGGTAAAGTTGTAGAGTAGAGGCGTTGAGTCGACCAAACTGAATTGAGTTGATTAGTGCCCAAGTGAATGCAATATATTCAATCCGAGGCATAATGTTGCTAGAGCATCGGAGGAGTCTTATCGTAAAAGTTAAAGGGGCCTTAATGAAACTTTCTATGGAAGAAACTTTTCAAATTCTTACTTTTTCGTACCCATTTTTAGTACATTTAATGCAACATGATAGGTGTCTTATCATAGTAAATTATGTGCAATTATATGCGTTTTGTCTTTTAAATGTAGCTATTTGATCAAAATTACCTCTACGTGTTTATATTGTAGTATTTCAAGAGTTTTGTGCTTATACGAATCCCTATAATTGTTAATACACTTCCAAAGCGTTCCGCCTATAAATACCCTAATTGTTTAGAGAAAGCACCTTTTCACAATTCCTCACTGTAGATTTTACCCTCTTTTTTCATCAATCTTCTTCGAAACTCTTTCTCTGACAAACTTTTCTTCAAAGTTCACTCCATTTTACTTCATTGTTGATCATGTTAACCAATACAGGTGAGACATCATTATATGCGTCAAAATACAATATTACTTACTCTAAGACCATGAGGAGTGATCCTCCCTCCAAAGGAAAGGACAAAGTCACATTGTTAGCATAGCTTAAGAATGCTACAAAAATGGTGGTTGAGGTGTTAGATAGGGTTAAGCTAATCAATGCAATCCTAAAGAACCCTTACGTGTATGCTCCTTTGCTAATAGCTAGAGATTTGTTTGAAGTGTCCGAGATAGGCAAAGGTCTGAGCGGCCAAGTTATTAGGAGTAAGGCCTCTATTCCCAACTCAATTCTAAGCAATTTTGTAATTGGATCGATTTAGCAAGTGACAAGGAAGGAAGAAAGTATGCTCTTATTGATAGGGAGGCAATTTGCTATGTTTAAGAAGTGCTTAAAGTACAAGCAATGCCTCCCTCTGAGCAACTTAGAAGGAGTTTTTCAACTTTCACTAGTGCAATCTGGCACAGGTCTTTCTCAAGAGGTAGAGGGTTAAAGGCTTTCTAGGGGCTGTATGAATAACTATTGATAAGAGCTACCCCCAAGCTTTTTAACCACTTTGACATGTGGAAAAGCGTCAGTACGTAGTTGTACCTCCAACCTCATCCAAGGAAGAAGCTTTTTGTAGCCTTACGGACTTTGTTAAGGGCTGAGAGGATGACCACCTAGTGGTTGAGCTGCCAGATATATCGAACTGATCCAAATAGGGGCTTAGAAGGAGCTTGGGCCCAATTATACCAAGGTCGTGAACTAGATTCTAGCTTTCATGGCCCTTAGACATGGCAATGAAATGAATGTTGTGAAAACGGTAAAGAGATGCTTCAAGTATTCGATCTCTAAGCTCTTCTCTAGCAAGAAAAAGGCTGTAATGAAGAAATGGGTAAAAGGTACAAGTTCCTATTTTATGGTCGACTTCATCTGCTATGTTAATGTATAAAGTTTTGCTTCATCCAACTTCTATTTTAAGAGGAATAGAAGAAAGGATTCTTCCCTATTTGTACTAGTTACAATAGAGTTGGTGAATGTTAGTGCTTTGTGTTTTATCCTCATATTGTTTTCCTTTTCTTAACTACTCACTTCACTCTTTCCAAGTAAGAGACTAGCTAAGGAGATTCCTCGTCCTTCGATGGATAAGTTGATGAGGCATCTCCAGGCTAGGTTAAAGCTAACCACAAAGGCCTCCGACCCTAAGGCTAAGGCCATGGGGTCGAGGTCAGGAGTTTGAGAGACTAATAGGGTCATGCAAGCTACTCTACCTTAGGTTATTCCTCTTAGTCCATAAGTAGAGCAGTTGGCCACTAAAGTAAGTGTGACCCTTCCTTCAACTATCTTCATCCCCACCTCTGTGCTCATTATTGTGGAGGATGAACCTATTAGCACAAACTAGTAGGACATAATGATGCTTACCCCTCTTGACAAAGGTAAGGAGGAGAGGGTCAAGGTAAGCACCTTATCCAACATAGCTAGTTAAAAGAGAAAGTCCCCCTAAGACTATTAGGGACGCGGCGCTTCAAGCTAAGAAGAAGAAGCCAACAGGGAAGATGCCCTTGAGCCGAGTGACTTAGTATGAATGACCAACAACTCACCTTTATAAGTGTGTTGATGAGCTTGGGGACGAATTTTTTTATGTTCTTAACAAATTTAGGTTCTTAGGGATTGAGTTGGACTCATTTAAGGGCGTATTGTATGTCTCCCTAAATAAAGAGCTTCGCCTTTACACTTCTAAGGCTGGGAACAAAAGGGTTAAGGGGAAGCTCCTGAGGTCGAAGTGGGAGATCCGAGGCAATAACATTATGTTGCGTCATTAGACTCTCAGCTATCAGGCTTCACTGGAGTCTTATAACTCTAGTGATTGAGCTAACCTCAAGGAGCTGTCAAAAGTAGGAGGAAGCAATCCTATGGGGATGGTGGGTTACTTGAGCTTACTCATCCGGTAAGTAAGTTTTCGCCTCTTTCCATTGATGTCCTTTCCTGTCATCACTAGTCTAATCTTATTTTGTGTTTCTTTATAGTACTACAACTAAGTATTGCTCCATTTAAGAAACTACGATGTTGTGCAAAAAGAGGTAAAGGGATTTAAGGTGGCGTTATCTAATGCCGATAAAGGCAGAGTGCAGAGTGGGAAAAGACCGCTATTGAAGAGAACACTAAAGAGACCATTGATTTGAAAGCTTAGCTTGAGGATGAGTAGAAGACTAGGGCCCAGCTTTCTTAGAAGTCAGATGAGGAGAGGGAAGCCAAGGTCAGCCTCGAGAGAGAGAATGCCAAGGTAAAGGCATCGATCTCCAAGCTAAAGACTGAGTTGGTGATGAAGGTGTTAAAATGTGACAATGCTAAAGCTAAATTGCTAAAGCTAATTGGTCAGAAGGTTAAGCTAGAACAACAAATCAAGGAGCTCAAGGGAAAAGCTTTAGAGATGGATGAGATCATCTCCAAAATGGAGATCAGGGAAGTTCTTAATGACGTCGTTGTCAAGAGAGCCGTCGCTAATTTTCAACTGACGAAGTAGTGTTTACAAGAGCTGGAGGACATCTTTATTAAGTATGCATGCTATAAAAGGAAAGAGGTGCTCTCTCATTATCCTGATCTCGACATGAGCTTCCTTAGTATTCGAACTCTTTATGTTTGACCTTCTGATCGTAGTGTCTGGCTTCTCAGTGCTGGTAGGCATTTACTTCAGCTACAGCGAGGTCTTTGATTTCTTCAATAATGTTAACATTAGCCTATAATGAGGACTCATTAAGGATGGCATTGAAGCTTTGAGTCTGGATCTTAGGAAGCTCGAGCTCAATGGAGAAGACTACCCGTTACGCCCCGAAATCGCAGAATCGCAACAGTCCCGCCATATAAACTATCTTATGATAATAATTGGCCTCATAGTGCCTATCATAGACATGATCTACATAAGGCATCGACAGCTCCTCGCTTTGAAGTAAATAATTCAATTAAAATTTTAACTAAAATTACAGTAGGTATTAAAGCTTCAAGTTAACATGTATATATAATTATATGTACATTACTATAGGATTCCCAAGTGATTCTACATCATATCAAAACAGTCAACTAATTTACATATCAAATATCAGTCTTTCAGTCTTAAGCTAATAATAAGACTCTAGATATACATTAACTACTAGGCGAATTAATCCTCATACCCCAAGCTTCAAAAGGACTAACCTCTAGATAGTTGTAAAACGACATATTACTTAAAGTATTCAGATATCAGAACCTGTAAAAAGATCTATAGGGGTATAAGCAATTACAGCTTAATAAGTTGAATTAGAGACTCATGAATATATACAAACACAATTAAGATTATCAAGCAATTATTTTCATGCAAAGTAACAAACAAGTGTCATCACATAACGTAGTCTGATCTGTTGCGAAATCAGAGTAATTTCACCAACTCTAATCCGGGTTAAGGAGTTTTTATATTATGCAATAGCTTACAATCAAACTCAAGATTGTACAATGGAGACACTGCTCCTCCTAAGACTATCCTTCAAACCAATGCCCCATCCTCATCGCGACCTCCTCTCCTGTCACTTAGTTCGACTAAGAATGAGGAAAAGACCAATTTACTATCCAACGCCATCTTTTTTTAAGGTGTCGGTATTTGGTTGGAGAATCCTAATTATCCTCTAAAAGGTTGCAATACATGACAATTTAGGGTTTTAGGATCGAATAAGATTAAGTTCAATTTAGAGTGTTTAGATAAATTCACACCGATCTAGTCATTATAATCATTAATCACAATACAAATTCTAATACGAAGTCAGATGTGCAAACACATGCAAAAAACTACTTACAATCACAATCATACACAATCCTAAGTCTTCAAGTACCTTAAAATAGTACTCTAAATACGGTAAGGCAATAAATCCAACTTACCTGGAATTCTCAGTCACTTAATCACTAAACTGTAAGTTAATTCGTCTCCAGGTATTTTATAATACAAATATGACTTTTTAATGTTTATACTTTGATGATACATATCCTAAGTTACAATTTAACTCACTTCTCCATATATACCTATTATTTACTAATAATTCACTCTACATTAGCTCGGGATTCAGTTTCTGAACTAGATTTTAGTTTTGGGTTCTAAATTGTTTTTAACTACGAGAAATCTTAAATACGCTCGAATCCTAATGTGAAATTAATCATATTAAGCTCGAGTATTCTAATATCACACTAGGTCTTAATTTAGTATTCTAATATATTCGATATACTCTAATTCTAATTGGAATACCAGATTTACTTCCTATATGAGAAATTTTACATTTTTTTATCCAATTACCTAAAATTATTTTTTGTTTCAGATTTATTTTGTACTAATAGTATTATTATATTATCCAATTTAACCTAATTTTTTCATATTTATTAAAACTTCAATTTCACATATTCTTAATTTCCTACAATTACTACATAATTTCCATATTAATTACACTTAACACTCCAAAAATTAGGATTAGGTTTCCACGTCATAGATTAACATCCTTAAACATCTAATTACCTTTTAAATTAGTAATTAATAATTTAATTACCTAATTAAGCTAAAATTATCTATTTTTTTCATTATTTTAGGGCTAAAAATTTACTTAAAAATTTCAAAAATTAATTTTAAAAAAATGGCTTCATAGCACTGTTTCATATCACTTAAGCATTCTATAGAAAAAATTTGAGCTCCAAACTACACTCTTAAACCTATTTATTTCTAATTCTAATCATACTTCATTTTATCTAATTTCTTAAAAATCCCATATTTACATATATGAGTAAACTTAATCACTATTTTATCCTAAATCTACATACAATAAAATCTTAGAATAATAAATTTCATAATTTTCTAGGCAAAATAAACAATTTTAAGGAATTTTACAAATTTAGAGAAAATGTGAGACTTACTATGTTTGATGGCTTTTTAGCCTCCAACACTAGTTCCGGTGTATCGGCCGATCCAGGCGGTAGGTTTGGAGTGAGGTGGTAGTAGTGTGTGGGTTCGGCCTTCTTGCTCTATCTACACAAATTTGAGACAAATTTCTAAAACCTTAATTTTTTTCTCTCAATTTCGGTTCTCTCAATTTTTCCTAATTCCTAACTAACTAAATGAGCTTTGTAAATTTTCTTTCTATTTATAGGGTATTGTAGGAATTATTATGCATTAATTAGGATAAGATAATGCCCATATCTCTTCCATTTTGCCTTTTGTGTCGTTTGTTTTTTTTATTGGTTAATTTTAGTTTCTTACTTCCCTTGCTGCCATGACTTGATCTGGTTCTTTCCCCCCTTTCCTTAATTTTTTTAATGATTTTTCTTTATTTTTCTTTATAATTTTCTTTTATTATTTAGTAAATTTTTAGCTAATTTCGAACAATTTAGGTAATTTTGCTAATTTTTACTTACAGGTAAATACTTGTGGAGTACAAATAAACACTCATAAATATTATTTAGGTCATTTTATGATTTTTAGTATACATATAATTTATTTCTAGCGATTTATTAATTATCAAAATACATTTTACACACTTTTAATAAATAACAAGTAATATATTTAAAATTTGAATAATTTATATTCTCTTATTTTAATACTTTTTTTCTTAAATTCAAACTTACAGGTTTACTTTTATTAATATTTCTAACTTTAGTTTATAATTTAAGTTTGATCGTATCCTTTAACTAATTGTCCTAAACTTTGTGTACTAAATTCGATCTTATGATTACTTGGTTTATCTTTAGGGCTTACACTACCTCTAGTCTAAACACTAGACGAAAAGGGGTTTCGCCTGTAAAGGTGCAGTAGGTAGTCTTGTACCCTTACAAAATGTTGGGCAGTTCGTCTGCTTAGTATAGAATTCTTTGAACTTAGGGTAATCCAACTACCACCCATTGTCTATAATGAGGGCATATAGGACCCCAAATTAGGAGAGGATGTTGTTTCGAACAAAGGACCTAACATTCCTTTCGGTAATCTTTGCCTTGGCTTTGGCCTCAACATACTTGGTAACATAGTTGATGGCAATGATGATGAGCTACCAACTTTCAAAGGCCTTGGGGAAGGTACCAAGGATGTTGATACCCCACTAAGTGAATGACTATAGACTAGTTAGGGGCTAAAGACTGTTGTTGGGGTTATAACTGGCGAAAGCATGCTTTTGGCATTGGGGCACTTCTTGTATTAGAGGCACTTCTGGCACTAAGCTATGGCCTTGGCATCTTGCCTTATAGTAAGCTAATAGTATTCAAGCTGTAGAGCTTAGATGTAGAGGGCTTAGGTTAAATGTGGTTGATATACACTCTAGCATGCTGCTCTTCCATAATGCACAGGCCCTTATCTTCTTAGAGGCATTTGAGCAAAGGAAGGTTGACTTCCTTATAGTACAGGATGTCGTGGACCAACGTGTAGTTGATGGCATAGTATCCCAACTTCTTTGCCTCTCTTCTATCTTTTGAGAGTGTGCCTTGCTCCAAGTAACTCTGGATAGGATCCATCTAACTTGGCTTTGATGTTGATTTCATGATTTTTAAGACTTTTGCTAAGCTTAGATTTATGTTCTTCTTTAACAAGTACTCGATAAAGATCTTCCTATCATTTACCTTAGGTTTTTATATCCCCGTAAAGGTGAGCTTGGATAGCCAATCTGCTATTGAGTTTACGAGTTGGGGGATCTTCGTGATTGTCCACGAAGGGAACTCAACTAGAAAGCTCTTTACCTTCTCTAAGTATCTTGCCATAGTGTCATCTCCAGCCTTGTATTCATCTCAGACTTTCTAGATGACCAGCATAGAGTTCAAAAACACTTATAGATGCTCAGCACCGATAACCTTAGCCAATATGAGACCAGTTATTAGGGCCTCGTATTCAGAATTGTTATTATTAGTGTTAAACCCAAATTTGAGGGCGTAACAGACTGTAATCTTGTGCAGTTCAGTTAAAACGAGACCTACACCTCCACCCCTTAAGGCGGATAATCCATCAATATGGAGAGTCCATACTTGTTTATTGTTACCTAATGGTGCTTCTTCCTCTCATGTATATTCAACCATGAAGTCGACCAATATTTGTACCTCATAGGCCGTTCATGGCTAATATTGGATGCCGTACGCTCTTAGCTCCATCGTATACTTCACCATCCCTTCGGACACATCTGCCTTCTACGGTATTACACGCAACAACTGGTTTGTAAGTACGATGATCTAGTGCACCTTGAAGTAAGGCCTTAACCGACATGTTGAGATGACTATGGCTAAGGTAAACTTCTTTGCTCATATGTATCGAACCTTATGCCTTTAGAGTTTATGGCTGACATAATATATAGGCTTATCCTTTCTCCCTTTTGCTCTAACCAGTACGAATGAGAGTGCCTAGTTACTTACGACCAGATACAAATACAAGTCCACCCCTAGAATAGGCTTGGAGAGGACAGGAGGGTAAGCGAGGAAGTCTTGCAGCTGCTTGAAGGCTATTATGCTCTCAGGAGTCCATTTAAAACACTTAGAATTCTTGAGGATTTGGAAGAACTCAGTGTATCTATCCATGGTCTTAGAGATTAACTTACTCAACGTAATCACCATCTCAGTGAGCTTCTATATGTTTTGGACTGAGGTAAGGGGCTTCATATCCCTGATAGCATGTATTTTTTCAAGGTTGGCCTCAATTCCCCTCTAATTGACTAAGAAGCCAAGAAATTTACCTAAACACACACTTTTAAGATTCAGCTTCATATCATATCTCCTCATCTAGTTGAAGGCTTCATGGAGGTCTTTGACATGATCATATGGTTACTTGTTCTTGACAAGCATGTCGTTGATGTACACCTCTATGTTATGCCCAATGTAGGGCTTGAACGATTTCATCACCATTCGTTGGTATGTTGCCCTAACATTTTTTAGGTCGAAGGGCATGGTTCTATAGCAATCGATGCCAAAGTTAGTGATGAAGGAGGTATGGATTTCGCCCTTCAAGTTCATCTTTATCTAGTTGTAACCTGAGAAGGCATTCATAAAGCTTAATAGAATGTATCCTAAAGTAAAGTCAACTAGTTAGTTGATCCTAGGGAAAGGGAAGCAGGTTTTAGGGCAATCTTTATTAAGGTCGGTATAATCGATACAAATACCCCATTTCCCAGACTTCTACTTAACTAGTCATATATGCTAACCAGGTTAGGTACTTTTCCTCCCTTACGAAGCTGGCTTTCAACAATTTTTGCACTTCTTCCTTAATCGTAACCTACCTTTTTAGATCAAAGTGTCTCTTCTTCTACTTGATAAGCCACACAATGGAGTCTATATTAAAGTTATAGGTTGCTAGGTCGAGAGAAATCCTGAACATGTTCAATGCCAACCAGGTAAACCTATCTAAATTGGTCAGTAGGAGGGTAACTATCTTGTCCTTCACCTCGGAAGGAGTCTTAATCCAAACCTTAGTGGTCTGGTCAAGAGAAGAGCCAATTTGCACTTCTTTGGTTTTTTTGCTCGACTCGCCTCTCTCAACCAACTTCTCCTGTAGGACGATCTTCAAAATGAAGACTTCATTAACTCCGATAGCCTTGACGTAGAACTCTTGGGAGAGCTTCTGATCACATCTACATATTCTCACCCAAGTCGAGGTCAAGAATTTGGCCTTCAAGTAAAGGAACGACGTGATGAGCCTAAATGCATTCAAACTCGGTTGTCCCGAGAGAGCGTTATAGGAGGATGGGTAATTGATCACAATGAACTCCACTGGCCGTCATGCAACATTGTCGTCATCGCCAAGTTTTATGTTAAGGGTAATGATTCCCCTGACTCAAATAGAACTCTTATTGAAGCCGATGAGATTATGATGGTATGGTTTCATCTTGATGGGTGTAAGCTCTAAAGTTAAGCCAAGTAACCGTAGAATTGAACTTAGAACATAAAGTTTAGGACGATCGGTTAAAAGATCCAATCAAACCCAAATTATAAACTACGGATAGAAATATCAGTAAAAATGACCTCGTAAACTTGAATTTAAGAAAATAAGTAATAAAATAAGAGATTATAAAATTTTCAAATTTTAAGTATAATAATTGTTAATTATCGAAAAGGCGAAAAGTGTAATCCAATAATAAAAAAATTATTAGAGATAGATTATATGTATACTAAAAATTATAGGATGACCTAAATAATAATTAGGAATGTTCACATGTACCCTACATGTATTTACGTGTAGATAAAAATATGCAAAATTTCTTAAATTGTCTAAAAACTTATTAAATAATTAAATAAAATTATTAATTAATTAAGAAAAAATTAGAGGAATCAGGAATGAGGTGGATTTGGTTATAGCAAGTCAGGAAATGAAGAATAAAAATTACCCAATCAAAATCAAGCAACATAAAAGGCAAAAATTAAGGGATTTGGGCAATGTCTTGTTCAATTAAATACACATTAATTACCACAAAGCTCTATAAATAGGGAAAAAAATTACAGAGCTCCTTTAGACAATTAGAAATTAGAAAAAAAATAGAGAGCATAAAAAATTCAAGAGAAAAATTATGGTTAAAAAAATGAAGGAAATCTGTGTAGTAGGAACTAATTAGCCAAACCCACATGTTACCATCACTTGGGACCGAACCACCACCACCACCCCACTCCAGACCCATCGCCTGGATTGGCTGATATACCTAGACCAGTGTTGGAAGGCCAAAAGCCATCAGACCGGATGAGTTTCTCATTTGCTCCAATTTTGTATAATTTTGTAAAATTATTTATTTTGCCTAGAAAATTATGAAATTTATTATTTTAAGGTTTTATTGTATGTAGATTTAGGGAAAAATAGTGATTAAGTGTAATCACATTTAAAAATATAGGGTTCTTAAGAAATTAAGCAAAATCGAACATGATTAGGATTAGAAATTAATAGGCTTAAGAGTGTAGTTTAGAGCTCAAAATTTTTCCGTAGAATGCTTAAGTGATATGAAATAGTGCTATGAGGCCATTTTTTTTTAATTTAATTTTCAAAATTTTTAGGTAAATTTTTAGCCCTAAAATGATAGAAAAATTGGGTAATTTTGAGTTAATTAGGTAATCAAGACGTATGGTTAGAGAAGTTAATCTCTGATATAGAAACCTAATCCTAACCTTTGGAGTGTTAAGTATAATTAATGAAGGAATTACGTAGTAATTGTAGAAAATTAAGAATATGTAGAATTGGAAAATTAATAAATATGAAAAATTAGGTTTAATTAGATAGTATAATAATAAAAATCAGAATATAATAAATCTGAGACAAAATTTAATTTGAAGTAATTGTATAAAAAAATGTAAGATTTTCTTACATCGGGAATAAATCCGGTACCCCAATTAAGATTAACGCGTACCGAATAGTTTAGAATACTAAATTAAGACTCAATAGTATATTAGAATACTCGAGCTTAATGTGATTAATTTCACATTACGATTCGAGCATATTTAAGATTCCAGAATCAAAATTAAAATCTAATTTAAGAACCGAACCTCGAAATATGGTAGAATGAATCATTAGTAAATAATAAGTATACATGGAAAAATGAGTTAAATTATAACTTAGAATATGAATTATTAAATAATAAGTACTAAAAGGACCTATTTGTATTATAGGATACCCAGAAACAAATGGACTTGAAATTAAGTGATCGGGCTATTGAGAAATTCCAAGTAAGTTGGGTTATTACTTATTGTATTGGAGTGCAATTTTATGGTACTCGGAGACTTAGGATTATATATGGTTGTGATTGTAAGTAGTTTACGTATATGTTTGATGTATCTGAATTCATGCTGAAATTTGTAATGTGATTGAGTTTGTGTTATGATTGAATTGGAGTGAAATTGTTCAAACACCCTAAATGAAATTTAATCTTCTTCAACTTAATGACCTAAAATGTCATGTATTGTAATCCGTTAAGAGATTATTAGGATTCTCCAACCAAATACCGACCCTTTTGAAAGTGATAGCGAAGGATTGCATAATGGTCCCTTCTTCATCCTTAGTCGAACTAAGTGACAAGAGAGGAGGTCGCAGCGAGGTTAAAGTCAATGGTTCAAAAGTAGTCGCGGGAGGAACGGTATCTCCATTGCACAAGCTTGGGTTTGGCTGTGAGCTGCTGCATAACATGAAAACTCCTTAACCCAGATTAGAGCGAGTGAAATTTCTCTAATTTCGCAACGGACCGGATTACATTATGTAATGATACTTGATTGTTGCCTTGCATGAAAATAATTGCTTGATAATCTTATTTGCGTTTGTATATTTTCGTAAGTCTCCAATTCAACTTACTGAGTTGTAGTTGCTCATACCCTTATAAATCTTTTTGCAGATCTTGATTTTTGAATACCTCAAGTATTATGCCACCTTACAATTATCTAGAGGTTAGTTCCTTTTAAGCATGGGGTGTAAGGATCAATTTGCTTAGCAGTAGATATATAGCTAAAGTGTCAATTGTAGTTTAAGATTGAAAGACTGATAGTTGTTATGTAAATTAGTGAATCATTATGTTTATGTAGAGTTTCTTGGGAAGTTCTATGGACTTTTCATATAATTATATATGCTTATTAAAAATTTATGATAATTACTATATTTGTAGTTAAACACTTAAATGAGACTGTTTACTTCAAAGCGATGAGTCATCGACGCCTTGTGTAGATCATGTCTATGGTAGGTATTGTGAGGCCAGTTACTATCATATAATGGTTTACATGGCGGGATTGTAGCGACTTTGTGACTTTGGGGTGTAATAATAGGCAAATTGGTCCTCATCATTTTGTATGTGTGCAAGAAGAAGATGTTGGTAGAGCTGGTAATGTCTACCATAATCTTAATCACCTTGAAGTTTGCAATCCTCACCCCTATAACCAGGCATCTTGATGGGGGATGTTTACCCCCTCCAAGTCTTCATCTGAGGAGATCATAGTGCCTAACTTCTATCTCTTTTCTTTTACTACCAACTCCTCGAACAGGGCATTAGCTAAGCTACTAGTACTTGACCAGCTCCACGGGTGTAGCCTCCTAACTATGATGTTTATAACATCGTTGAGGGTACGATCATTGCGATGGTCATCATTCTTGATGGGAATCAAGCTACCGGACCTTTGACTCATAGTTGAGCTTGAGGACTAGAAGAGTTAGCACAATGAATCCTTTTGTTCTAACCAACCCCTGCCGAGATTGAGTACTTCCTTACCAAGTCACCTTTAATGCCGTGCCGTATGACCATCCATTATTCTTTGGTATACCAAGTTAATGATCACTCTTTAGTGTTGAGTCGACCAATAACTTAGCATTACTCTTGCCGAGAAGCCAAGAGATGGAGAATCTAAACTAACTAAGTTATCCCTATTCAGATAAGCCCATTTATCCATACTTTTTGTCTGCATCTCCTAACAACTTCGCCAATGCAACATCACCATATGTACAGTATTATATGTAGAATCTATAGCACCGATGATTGTTTTCCTTATATGTTATTTTTTTACCATTTATATCATATACATTGCTTTTTTAGGAAATATCCTTTTTGTCTTTTTCCTTTTGGGCAAGTTACCCTAACTTTCGAGTATAAATACACCTGTACTTATAGTTGTAATCATCGGATTATCTTCAATACACTTTGAGTACTTTTTTCCTTATGTAAATATTGTTTGTTTACTCTCTGCATCACTCTTATTATTTTCCTTAAGTAAGGTTAGGTGAAAAGTAACCTCATTAAACTAATTCGTACGTCATATGGAATTGTGCCGTAAGTCATCGAAAGTTCCATTAGTAAGTTATATCTTCTGGAGCTGTTCATTGGTTTTGCTTACTGTTTTCATTCTCCACATTCACTCTTTTGCATTTTTTCCCATTAACCTTTTTCGAGCTTTTTGCAAGCTTGAACCCATCTAATGACCAGCCTTGTTTATTCTTGGTCACGGTTCGCAACAATTCTACTCTTCTTGGGCACCCTCAATTTGTCGCCTCCGAGGTGCTATATCCTCATCGTTATTAGAACAATCATCATTTCTCTATTGGGCTATATATTCACCAAAGAAGCCCTGTTGAACAACATATTCAATTGCATTCTTTAGGTAGAAGTATTCATCAGTAGTGTAGCCATGGTCACATTGGAACTAGTAGTATTTGTTTGAGTTTCGACCACTAGAATTCCCCTTCATCTTAGAGGGTCGTTACAGTAGGTTCCTATGCTTCACCTTGGAGAGACTCAGGTAATGGGACAATTCAAAGGGGTGTGTTGCATGTAAATGGGAGGGGGAAGTGGGTTTTGCTTGGCTCAACGCCTTGCTGCCTAAGCGATCCTTGATGGACAATCTTTCCTTATCTTTTTTTTTTTTTTCTGCTTGACCTCTTAATAAGTATCATACTTAGCGCAAATATTATCCTCTTAGTCCATTTATTTCTAGGCGCTATGCTAGAAATCAGTTATGGTCTTCAACTTGCTCTTCGCAAGCGATCAAAAGAAGTCTCCCGAAGGTCGGATGCTGAGTTGAGCAGCATATACAGCTACTCCCTCATACAGCTAAGGGATCTTGACCATAGCATTATTGAATTGGGCTATAAATTCGTGCAGAGTTTCGCCTTCACTTTACCTAATCAGGTATAAGGGTGATATGTCCTTGGATGGGAGCTTATTAGCCTTGAAGTAGAGGCTGAACCTTCGCGCTAGCTTATCAAAGGAGCCAATGGAGTTCTTAAGCAAGTGGTTGAACCATGTCCAAGCTGCTTTCCTATGAGTGCCCAGGATAACTTTACACATTATGGCATCCTCATGACCATAAAAGTTCATGAGAGTATGAAAATGGAGGAGGTGATCATTAAGATCATTAGTACCATCGTATTGGTCCAGGGTTGAAAGCTTACTCTTAGGGGGCAACACTTCATCCTAGACACCCTGGTAAAGGGGGTTTTATTGTTGGTGACCAGCTCAATATCACTAGCTTCCTTACTTCCTTGCTTCTTGAAGAGCCTTCTTACCATAACGTAGAGCTCATTAAGGTTAGCATTATCTGTTGGATGAGCTTGCTATGTTGCAAATCGTACTAATACCACACGGGAGTTAGCCACCTACTCCCAACTAGAGCTCGGTTGTAGGTAGCTGCAAACCTTGCTGGCTATTACTTCATAGAAGGATCAAGTTGCTAATCCTCGCCATTTTGCTGGTGGTGGTGGTGGTTATTCTGCCTAGTACAAGCATCAGAAGCTTTAAGGGTTGGGTTTGTACGTTGCACCTCTCAACTTCCTCGAAGCAAGCGTAGAACAGCCTGTTTGGGTGGCAAACTCCTTAATCAAGCACTCCTCTAACATTTCCCTTAAGAATAGCTAGTACTCAGCAAGTTGGTTATTCACTACCTAGTGGTTCTTAGGATCGTTAACACAAGACATGGTGGTCAATGTGGTGTTTGAGGAGAGCATAGCGCATTTGGTTTGTTTAGGTAAGAACTTAGATCTTCTTCCCATAGACGGTGCCAGATGTCATCTCAAGATCATTACTGGTATAGATTAGACTTCATGCAAGTAGAACAGCCTGTAAAAGAGAGCATAATAAGAGAGTACTGGAGTATTTTCTGATGTGACTATTCCAATGCTTATGTCAATCAAGTGTTTGGAGAATACGGGTGTTTGAAAGCAATAAGTAAGCTTAGCTGTACAAAGTATTAAGTAGTTTGTCGTTAGGTGATAATCTTGTATTTATAGAAGTGTGGTGCCAGCAGTTGGAAAGGAGTTAGTGGGAAAAACCACTTCCACACGCATTGGAGAGTGGGATCATAGTGTCCGATATGTTCCGTATATGTAGGAAGTAGAGTCTTTTAGCCTTATCTAAAGTCTTCTAGCTATTAAAAACTTCCTATGGTTGGACAAGTTGTAGTTTAGGCTTAGATCAGGGTGACTTGTCATAATCTGTGAGCCTTATCAAATCGTGACGGGCCTGAGGAGTTCATGTCCAAAAGGCCTTATTAACAAGGTCCATTAATGAAAATATATAAAGGTAAGAAATGGTATCTTTAGCTTTTTTTAAGTTTTTACCACAAAACTTTTTAAAATTTATAAAATGATGTCAATTATAATATTTAAATATTAGAGAACCTGCACAAAGATTTTCTTTGAGGTTAAATTGAGAATAAAAAAGATGTGGTGAGTTGGCTAGGACAAAGTGAATAGACTCAAGAAATATGAAGCTTTTGGCCTTCTTGATTTAAAAAGGAGGAATAAAGCAAACTTTATAAAGCTCGCTTAGGTTCTGAAAATAAAAACCTTCCTTAAACCCATATGATTAAGGGAAAATGTAAATTTGTGAATAATACATTTAGAAAGAAGTCTAGATCTTCCTTCTTAGAATCCTTTAGGGAAAGCTCCAATTGGTTAGACGGGAAAGTTGTAGTAAAAACGATGAATGGTGCTAATTTAAATTTTTGGCTAGATAATTGAACAGGTGAAGGGAAAAGAAAAAGTTGGATTTAAGGTCCCCCGGCAAAGGATATTGAAAATATCTCTTGCTTAAGCTTGGAATGGAGTTGGCCGCTGGAAGGAAGAAATTTTGGCGATATTCATTTGATGAGGATATAATAGCACATCTGGGTAACATTTTTCTTGATTTTGAGAATATGGTTAAGGATAGAATCTAGAAATTGGATCCTAGAGGAGATGTTACAGTGAAAGCAACTTATCTTCTACTTTGCAAAGAAGTTGACCACTATGATTCTAAAGAAAATTGGGAGTGGATAAGGAAATTGCTCTCATTCCCTTGGATACAATTTTTAGAACGGCGAATTCTTCACAATGGTTTGCCAACTAAATATAACCTACTAAAGAGAGGAATAAATGTTGATTTTAGATGTGTTTTATGTAGGGAAGAAAAACGAAACTGTTAAACATCTATTTGTAAGCTGCAAAACTGCGAAATCTGCTTGGATTAGATTAGGAATTGAAGGGTTATTGACTGATGATGATGGAAGTCTCTTCTCCTATATTAGAAAAATAGCCTATAAAAGGAGAATAATATGGAGTAAGCAAAAGCCAAAGGCGGTAGACTTCCTCTTTTGGTGATATGGCAGGAAAGAAATAGGAGAATTTTTAATAGCAAATAAGAAGAAGAAAATCGGTTTATTAAGGCAAAAGTTGAAGCAAATGAATGGTGGACTCATATAAAGCACTATAAATTAAAGGACAAGTGCAAAGATGACGCTGTAAAATGGAATCAACCACCAAAGAATGTTATTAAATTCAACTACGACACAGCTATAATTGCAAATGGAAGAAAAGCGGGGATTGGTATTGTTGGTGGAGATGCAAGTGGAACTCTCATTGGCGGTGTTGCTAAAAGGATTGCGCCCGTATCCTCGCTTGAAGCAGAGTTATCGGCAATCTTTTGAATCCTTAAACCCTGGAAAAAACTTAAACTCGAAAATGATTATTATTGAACCTGATGCTAATCTTGCTCTGGATGAACATTATGCAAGATGCTTGCATCCAAGTTATTCAAACTTGCAAAGAAATCTCAACGCAATTCGATTTTATATTCTTTTGCAAGATCTCTCGTGATGCTAATAAAGCTGCGAGTTGGCTGGCCAAATCAAGTCTTAATGCTTATAAAGACTTTTTTTTTTTTTTACACTCTCCCTTATGGGACTTTTGTCCTTGTTGTTAGTTGATTTTCCTGGTTGTAATTTTGTTTGTAATCAAATGTCCAACCTCCTTGTAATTTATCTCGTTGTTTCCATCGAAAAAAAAAATATATATTTTATGACTATAAATATCATAAAATTTATTGTAATGAATTTTTATTCTACATGATTTCGCATACAATAGTTGTAAACTTAATTATTAGAAAGCTTGAAACTAAAAAGACATAAATGCTAACAAATTTTTTTAATATAATCTTGCATCATTTGAGAGCAATCAATAGCCATTCATTACCTTTACAATCAATTAACTTGTGAAATGTGTATTGAATTAACAGATAATAATTACATTATAATTTAAGCAGAAAAAATAAAATAAAATAAAACACGGTCTGCTTTGGTTAAAATTCAATATCGAAAAACTCATATTTTTTGGTAGGTATGGGACCATAAATATTAATGAAATCACATAATTAAATAATAATGAATATTGAAAAAGAAAAGCGAAATAAAAACAAATCCTAAATTCAAAGTTATATTTACATTATTCATTCGAAATATTAAGATCACGTAACCAATTACTTTTTAACAAAAACTGCAATAATTTTTCATATGGTATCCAATATTGATAAATTACATATCTTAACTGGAATCATTATTTTAACGTCCTCCAAATGTTTGTCTTCTTAATAGTTCGTATTTTCTTTGGAACACTTATAATTCAATGTTGGTAATTATATGTGTTATTTGATCACAAGTGCTATGACAAAAAAAAGTAGCATACTTTTGTTCATTTCCAGGATCAATACAATGAATCCCTCTAGGAGGTTGTTAATTCTAAAGCTATATTTTGAAGTTTCTTAAGTAACTTACCAAAAAAATATTATCAAAGTATAGTATAAATTTTATAGGTTTCATAAGATGCCTTATACACTAAGATAAAAAAAAAAAGTAATTGGAATTGTAAATTAATAGCGTTTAGGAACAATTATTGCAGTTACCATTACATGTTAGGAATTCTATTTTTTGTAAGTGTCCAATGTAAGAAAACTTTTTCTACTATAGCAATTGTTAATAAATTATGATCACTTTTTAAATTTTGTGATTGAAAAATACTTTTTAATTGCCACTATTTATCGATACTTTAAAAGTGTTGGGTATGCTATAGAAGTAAAGTAAATTTTTGTGGTGATCTTTTATATTGAAAAATTTAAAATGCATGTCTAATGGATCAATATTGCTACAGTACGGAAAAAAATTGTCACTGCAAATGTTTATTAAAAATAGAATTGTAACCATATGCTGGCATTTGTAGTAATTGTTCATAAACTGCCACTAATTTATAATGGCAATTATTCTTTTTTTCTTCTAGATGGTAGTTTCATGCAATAATATCAAAGTTACTGCCAAAATTTTGATCCCTTTTCAATCTTATATCTACAGCTTAAATTGCTAAATACTATATACAATTGAACTCTTACTTTTAGAAGATGATGAGTTAGTAAGTTTGTTAAATAGAAGTTTAATTGGTCAATAATACTTAATAATTTCAATAGTCAGGTGCCATATTTGAGGAGGAAAATGTTAATTGAATATGATATTCATTAAATTCAAATTTTAGGTATGAAATTGAAAAAATAAATAAATTTAAGTAGTGATTTTGATACTATCTGGCTGTTTTACATTTGATATTGCATAATTTTACTTATATTGGCACATAAAAGGTGGATGCAGATTCCTTTTGTTTATATATTTTTTCAAGCTTTTTTTTTTTTTTTCCGGTAGAAATATTTTTTTAAGCTTCATTGGTCTCATTGGTTATCTTTAGTTCGGAAGTTGGAACTACTAACATAACACATGCAGAAATTCCTCTCTCGTCTTCTTAGTAAGTCCAACGTTTTCTTTTTCAGATGTCACGCCCTTGGTTTTCGCATGCATCGTGTTTGTTCTTTCCTGGCTCAATCATATTATTATTAATCTGATTGGACTACGCGTATCATCTTAATGATAAACGAGACGTGTTGTTATTGCAAATTTATCCGGTTTTGAGGTTAATTCCATAGATTACTTTAAAAGATTGCACAATAATATTGTCCACAACAAAACAAACGTGGAAGGCTAGACAAGAGAATCAACGTTCGGATTCAAATGAAAATAGAGGATGAGAGTTTTTTTTTTTTTTTTTTCTCAACAAGGATGGGAGATTTTATTGATACAAAAATGATAATAAATGTTATTAGAAGTAGTTTAAGTAGAGGATATTCGTTATTTATGATCCATGTGCTAATTTAGAAGCTAGAGCTAACATTGATGTGATATACATAGTTGTGATAATGATAATCACTATTAGTTCTTTTGGGTTAACTTCGAACCATCTTTGGCCACATACATGATGGGAGACCTACACCAAATCCCTTATGGTTAAGTTAATAAGGGCTTTTCAATACTCAAGTTAAAGAGAGAGAGAGAGTAGTAATAAAAGTGGATTCTTTGGAGAAAATGAAAAATAACAAGTGTCGATCACTTTATTCAAAGGTTTTACCCTAATTTATACATTAAAGGTACTTACTATTATTGATACATGACTAATTTTGGTTGGTTCGCACATGATTCAATGAGGTAGCATTATCTACACTTGATGAGACATTCTTTCCTTTATCGGTCGGTGGAAATCGGAGGAATGGGCCTGTCCCATCGGTAAAGGATAACCACCTTATTTTGGTGGCAAGGTAATACGCCACATGACTGGTAATCAATTGGCATTAAATGAGGAGAGGGAAAACAATCGTTGGATGGGGGAACGTTTAGTTCTTGGTAAATGGTTCCTTTAGTTGTAGTTTTGTGAGAGGGTGAGGACAACCTTTGTGCAAACACGCCGAACGATAGCTGAGCACATCTGGGATGTTCATAGGCTTTTTAAGTAAAACACAAGGTTCGAAATTACTTAAAGGCGTGTGGCTCGCATGGTTCGAGTAAATTGGTAGGCTCACATGATTCGAGCTAGGTTTGGATGGTAATCTATGAGACCTAAACCCAGTATTTTAATGGGCTTAGATTTTGAACGATCCTATGGCAAGAGTTGACTGTTAAATACCATATTAACCACTAATAGAGTTATAACAAAGTTTATTTAATATATATATATATTTTATAACTCTTATTTCCTCCTTGTATGATAAAAATCTCTCGTCTTAATTTGTAGTTGAGTACGGCTAATATTTCTCAAAAAAGAATAGACATTTTGCTAAGATATTAAAAACCAAAAATTCGATGCATTTTTATATGCTGCTCTTATAAAATATATTGCTAAAACTACAGGAATTATATATTAATACATATACTTACCGACCATTCATTCCATGCCATCAACAAAACGCTTTTATCCATTAAAAAATCTATCAGAAACAAATACAATTAGGGTTCTAATTAAGAGTTGAGTGAAATGATATATACCGTTTTAGGCTTTAGAGCGTGTTTAATGATTTTAGACATTTAACTATATATTACCAAGGTATTATTATATCCAATTTGGATAATGTGTCGATTAATTTAATTAACATATGCGTATTTTAATGCAATTGTTAATATTGTAAACAATGAAGAACTTAGGTTGAATTATTATTTTGAAACTCTGAGATTTAGCCGTAATTTATTTGAATCCATTTTTGTGGTTACCCGTCAAACTTCAAATACGTGGATATCTTTATCCAAACATACGCACCTAGAAGCAAGAAGATTCCAGAAGACTTTTCCTTGGCATAATACAAACGCAATGATTTGTAGCGTCTTGAAATGTTTCATCTTATTAAGATTGTTATAATCTAATTGTGTCATTGTCAGTCTTCCATCCATCAAGATAGACTAGTAATCAAATCGCCTCTCTTCATAATTGGAAAAAAAAAAAAAAAAGGTGTTGCGTCTTGATAACCAATCCGTAATTATTTTTACTAGGAAAAAAATCAATTGCATTAACATTGGGTGGTTTATCAAGTCAAAAGAGTAAACGGTGAATGAAGATTTGCCATCTTCAATGTTTCTAATTATATATATATATATATATATATAAGACAATTTATTTAAATATACCAAGTTTACAATATAAATTTATAAAAATGTGAATTAGATAATTTTATGAAGGTTGGATCTCAATAAGATATAAGATATAAACAAGATACAAAAAAGAAAAAACTATCTAAAAAGATATGAGCCTAATTAATTCGTTTATTTTTTCATCTTTTTGTATCTTTCTGAAATCTTTTTTCAATTCAATGTTTTCCAAAATAAAATTGTAAAAATATAAAATCATCAGTAGATACATACCTCATATATCAAGCTAGACTTATTTACTTATTACTTTGATACATTTTACAGAAAACCAATCAATATCACTTTTTCTAATGAATACAATATATTTTTAAACTTTTTTCCCTTAAAAGCATATAAATATTTACTTCTTAACCACCATTCCCTAATCAACATTTTCACCATAATTATGATAAGATAAAAACAATAATTTACCTAGCTTGCCCATTGGGTTTAAAACAATAATAGATAAAATATAGATTGATAATTTTCTAAATACTAGATTTTAAATGAATATAAATAAACACAAAACAGATATAGAGAAGATATAAATAAAAAAGAAGAAAATTAAAAAAAAAATTCATTGAAAGAAAAGTGTCATCAAATATCTTTCTTATATTTATCCAGCTTTTGCTATCGTATGGCATTTCGCAAGTTTTCTTTTATACATGCCCGATACAATCAAAATAAGCCAATTGACATTTGACCTATATTTCGTTTTAGTCTTAAATTTTTTATTTTTTTTCTATTTAAGTCAATATTTATAAATATTTACTAGCTCAACCTTTATTACTAGCATTAGTTTTTTCATTAACTATTGGAATGTGGTGCGACCTAATTCATTCGCATAATTGATTTAATCAAATATACAATTAAAAATAACTAAATTAACTAAGTAATAAAAATAATAATTTTGAAAAAATAAAAATGAGAAAAGCTAGTAAATAAAAAATAAAAAGATGGCCATCCCTCAATCTTAAGGTGTAAAGATAACCATAAATAAGAAGGTGGTTTGCTACCCATAGATAAAAAATGGGTCCTTTATCTTACCTACTACCTTAAGTGGGGTGGCACAACCCCAAGATGGTTAATGGCCATCCATCATTCGATTGGGTTGAATCTAAGTTACTTTGTATGTTGCAACTTACCTTCTTATTGGTGGTTGTTCTAACCACCCCACAACTAATGGTAGTTAGATTCTCTTTTTTTTCTCCTTATTTTCAAGGCTTTTCCATTTTTATTATTTTTAATTTTTCTAATATTATAGTTAATTTAATTATATTATTTATTTAAATTAATTATGTGAATGAATTAAGTCGCACCACCTGTCATTACTTATTGAAAAGACTAGCGGTATTAAAAGAAGTTTAATTTTATAAATGTTTGCAAATATTGAATACACGAATGGAAAAAAAGAAGGTTTAAAACTTCAATAGAAAACTAGTCAAATATTGAAAGCTAAATATAATGTCTCAGACTAAAAGCAATGAATAAACCAACACAACAAAAAATGAGCTCAAAAGTTACGTTAACATGGTATTCATTACCATGATCTTATAAATTAGTGACACAATACCTCATAATTCATGTGGGATACTTAACTATAAAGTATCATAATTTCTCTTAAACATATAATATCCTTATCATGAAACCTTACAATTAGCCTAAATCTTTCCTCTTTTCTAGTGTAAGATTTGGATCACTTTCTACCCATCGGTCATTTTGAAAGTATGTTAGAAGTCATACCTTGATGATACTCCTACTCTCCTTGAACCTCTTATTTAAACTAGAGACAAACCTGAATTGTCCACCTACTAGTCAAGAGTTAACTCTCATACCATTTGTAATGCTCCAAACAAAAAATAATGAATAAATCAAGCCAATAAATATAGATGAGCTTATTAACAACTTAACCTAAAAGCTGTAACTTTGCGTTGATAAGATATTCACTACCATGATCTTATAAATTAGTACTACAACATTTCACAATATATTATGATACTTAATCATGAGGTATCATACTCAAAAGTGTACTTAGCCCTAATGAATTGTTTTACAAAAGGAAAATTTAATACAAAATTGTTTAAGTTCAAATCAATGTCAAAATCCATTAATACAAATGCTAACAAATTTTTAGTTGATTATCATATAGTGTTGTATAATAGCTCATTTGGTTTAAGTCTTACTCAATAAGTGTGCATAAGTGCTCATGGTTATGGGTCTCCATGATTCTATGCAGCGTTCATGCATCGTGTATCTGGTGCTATACATGGCCTTCAAAGAAAGATATGTAATGATAGAGAATGATTGGAAGAGAATAAGATAGGGATAAGGAGTAGACAATCTCAAGAGACTCAAACACATATGTGATAGGTGGAGGAGCTATTAAAACATCAAACTCCACTATTTCTAATGAAAGGTATTATGTTTTGCATTTTGATCCTTATTTGATTTTTCAAGATTCTATTCCGGTGACCTAATGATGTTTGTATTTAGTTCTTTCTCTTAAATTGAGGAGAAAATGGGTACTTATAGGTCTTGGCTATGAAAATCGTTCATTAAATTGTGCTAAAGATCGATTGTCAAGATCGATCCTCTTAATAATGGACCCCTTTATAAGCTCCTTTTTGGGTCCAAGTCCAATTGAAAGCCCCTCTCTAGTACATAAGCTTTCTTGAAAATGGTTGAAAGTGGGTAGACTGATTCAACTATCTTTATTCTAAGCCTATATGTAAAATCTCCCTTAATCATCCTAATTTTATGAAATTGGCTTTTTAGATCCTATCACTTCCAAAGAGTCAAATTTCATTCTTAATGAGCCTAACGCTCAAGAATCAGATTGAGCCATAAGAAAGTAAGTTAGCTTTGTAGGAAGAAAAAAGTTTATTCCACAAGCAACTTAAGATCAAGTTCATGTTAGCGTCTTCTTTATCTCTTGCCTTAGCACGAGCATTACTCTACTGTAAACTCAAATTTCCAATTTTGTCCCTTATTTTTACTTGATTCTTATCCTAATCAATTTTAAATGACGATTAGATAATGATTTGCTTTAAAAATCCAATTAAAATCAACAAGTTTAAATTGGAAAAAGAAAAGAATAAAAAGGAGATTTCAAATAAGCCTTATTTGTGGCTTTTTTTCAAGCTTAATCATAATTCTAATGCTGCCATTATAAATAGAAGTATCCTTATTGATTGAACCCTACTATAACCAAATGCAAAAACAAAAGAATTCATTCAAGTTATAATTCTCTCTATAACTCTAAACTTGCTATTTTCTCTCCCCCCCCCCCCCCCCCCCCTCTCTCTCTCTCTCTCTCTCTAAGTTCTTAGCCTTTCTATCTAAATTCAACTCCAACTCTTAATGCTAAAAGGCTTTACCACTATCAAGCTCCCTAAAGTTGCATTCCATTAATCAAAACTACGATCAAGCCTTTGAATCTTAATTTGTCAAAAGTTAAGTCAAGCTAAACAATTGATCAAATCTATTTACACAACTTTAATTTTACCTCCTAAATACTAAGTTTTTTCTAACATATTGGTTCAACTACTTGTCACGTTAAATGTATCCCTTTTATCTTACAAAAAAAGGAGAAAATTGCATGATTACTATTGAAATTAAAAAAAAAAAACATATATAAAACAAAAATACTAGAAAAGTAGTACTCCTACATTTTAAACCTACAATCTCGCCAACTATTGCATGTACCTTAAACACTAAGCTGTAATGTTAGGTCTATCATATATAATAAAATCGTATTTCTTAAATGCAATTTAATGATTTAGAAATGGTATTCAATTTATTAAATCGCAACTTACAAATGCGAGATATTTATAAATTATAATATTGTATCTTTAAGATGTGATTTAGTATTAGTAATTAGGTAATTAATTTTATCTTTCTTGTATTTATGTAATTTTTTTAAAGAAGAATGGTAAACATGAATTAGATCCCATAAAAAAGTCAATTCCACCGTATTTCATCCACTTTAGCATGTACTGGATTTTTGTATATCATGTTATTCATTACTAATAAAGGAATTTAAATCCTAAGAAATCACGATACGCATGTCGGAAAGGTATATAATGTAAGCCCTATAATTGGAAGTTCAGATTCAATATGTAAGATTTAGGGCAATTGGAATCAGATAAAGTATCCGATCGAGCCTAAATTATACAATAAAGTTAGAAGTATTAGTAAAAGTGACCTCATAAATTTAAATTTAGGAAAATAAGTAATAAAATAATATAATATTATAATATCAAATTATAAATATATTATCTGTTATTTATCAGAAATGTGTAAAATGAGTTCCGATAACTAACGAGTTGCTAGAGATAAATTATATGTACACTAAAAATCATAAAATAACATAAATAATATTTAGAAGTATTTAATTGTACTCCATATGTATTTATGTATAAGTAAAAATAAGTGAAATTACTTAAAATGTCCGAAAAATGCTAAAATAATGCCAAATAATTAAGGAAAATTACAAAAAAATAAGGAAAAATCAGGAAAAAAAGAAGGAAAAGTAAGGGTTTGTCTAGAATCAGGTCATGGCATGTTAAGGTAGAAAGGAAAAAAAAATTCAACCAATTAGAATAAACCAACTAAAAAAACAAAATAGGAAGAAGATAAAACTAAATGTCAACTCAAAAATTAATGAAAAATTTCCATGCTGCTCTATAAATGCCTAAACTTCAACTGAAGCTCATTTGGTTTGTTTGGAATCCAAGAATAATAGAGAAAACTGAAAAAGAGAGAATTAGGGTTTTTTTAAAAAAAATTAGAAAAAATTTGTGTAATTAAGGCTTGTAGACCTAACCCACAACCTATAGCAACCTGGAAGTGAACCGTCACTACTAACATACCCCACCACTGCTGCCTAGATTGACCGACAACCCTAGGACCACCACTGGTGGCCAGAAATCCAACAGTTAGGTGAGTCCAATTTCAACTGAATTTGTTTAATTTATTTAAAATATCAAATTTATCTAAAAAATTATGAAATTTTGTATTATGATGTTTTTATGTATGTAGATTTAATGAAAAATATTAGTTTCATTAAACTATATTTGGAAATATGTAATGCTTAAGAAGCTGGGTAAATTCAAACATATTTCGATTTAGAAATAAATAACCTTAGAAGTGTAGTTTTAAACTCAAAATTTTTGTGTACTCTACTTAAATAATATAGAATAGTGCCATAAAGCCCTTTTTCAAAAATGAATTTTCGAAAATTTTAAGTAATTTTTGGGCCTTTAATATATATATATATATAATTAGTTATTTTGGGGTTAATTAATGGTTAATTGAATAAATACTGATTTAGTGTATAATTAGGTGTTTTAAGATGTTCATATTTGATGTGGTATGATAATTGTAGCATTTGGAGTATTAGATGTAATTATTATGAGTATTATGTAGTAAATGTATGTAATTTTAATAATATGTGGAATTAGAATTATAATAAATATAAAAGATTAGGTTAAAATAGATAATATAATAATAATAATATTAATATATAATAAATATAGTAGGAAACATTAGTTTAGGTAATTATATAAGAATGTAAAATTTTCTCACATCTAGAGTAAATTTAGTCCATAAATAAGGATTAGGGTATACCGTACAAGTTAAAATATTAGTTAGGGATTAAAAGTGATATTTAGGATATCTCAGCATGTGATTAATTCCACATTATGGTTTAAAATGCATTCTTAAGATGTATGTATAATACTCGTAATTGGAATTGATTTAGAACTTAAATTGGAACCGGAGTCGGAGACCAAATCCAAAACTAACCTAGAATAAATCGATAATAAATAATATATATATATATGGAAAATTGAGTTAAATCACAACCTAAAGTTTATATATAACATAAGGATATAAATACTAAAAGAGTATTTATATATGTATATGCTTGTATATCTAATTTCGTGCTAAAAATCTGTATTGTGTTTTGGTGATTAATGTAAATTGAATGGTATGAGATTACTTGATCACCCTAAATCGTACTTAATCATAACTGACCTAAATACCCTAATTAGACATGCATTGCAAACTTTTAGGAGACTATTAGGATTTTCCAACTAAACACTGATACTTTTGAAAAAGAGAGCGCTTAATAATATAATAGTGTTTTCTTCATTCTTAATCGAACTAAGTGATAGGAGAGAAGATAACGATACGGATGAGGGTAATGGTTTGAATGATAGTCATAGGAGGAAGCAGTGTCTCCATTGCACAAACCTAGATTTAGTTGTGGGCTGTCATATAAGATTAGAGTGTGTGAAATTACTCTAATTTTATAACCAACCAAACTATGTTATGTGACGACATTTGCTTATTGTATTACATATAATTGATTGTTTGATAGTCCTATTTGTATTTGTTATGCATTTATAAGTCTCCAACCTAACTTATTGAGCTATGGTTATTCATACCTTTATAGATTTTCTTATAGGTTCTAACTAATATGCTGCAGTATAATTATCTTGAGGTTAGTTTTCTTTTGAAGCTAAGGGAAAGTGAGGATTGACTGGCTGTACAATTGAGGCTTTTATTATTTTGTTAGTACTTTTACATTTATGAATCGGTATTATGATACGTTAGTTAATGGACTATCGTAGTATGTATGATTTCCTAGCTTTATACGACAATATGAATCTATATATGTAAATATGACCTAAAGTTTTAGTGATATATATATATATAAATTTTACCTTTAATTATGAATAATTGTTTACTTTAAAGTAATGAGTCGTAGACATCTTGTGTGAATTATATCTATGATAGGGACTGTAAGGTCAATTACTATTATAAGTTAATTTACGTGATCGGACTGTTACAACTTTGTGACTTTAGGATGTAACATATAACTTTTACATATATTATCTTTTCTTTTAGATATGTGTATTGTTAGTGCCTTTCTTTTGATATGTTAAAATAAAAAAACATTGTAGATTGGAAACAAAACCACATTGGCTTCTTTTCTATCTATTAACACCATGTTTGGATGGGTGGGAAATAGTAGGAATAAAAGGAAACGAAAAGAAATTTTGTGTTTGTATAACTCACAAAAAATTAAAAATGAGATGAATCTATTAGAAAGATTCTACTCAAGAACTCATTTCTTTTCTCTCCAAATTTGGAAAGAAATATGTGGAAATTAGTGGAAATAGTGTAAGTTTTTAAGATACTTTCGTTATTCATCTTCTTCTTTGTCTGGAAAGTTCACGTTCATTTTCTTCTTCATTTGCAAAACTCAAATATTAAAAAAAAAATTATTCACCCTTGTATTTTGCCTCTTGCCTCTCTTTCTCTGTCTCTTCCTCTTTCTCTCTCTTTGAGAGCAGCTCTTATGCATAAAAGGATAATTTAGTTAATATATCTACCAGTTTACTTTCATTGCCTTCAATTTCCACTTTTTATATCAACACAATAGTAAAAATTATATTTCTTGTGATTTCTTTTCTTTTCCATAGTTTCCCTTCAATTTCTACTCTTGTAAAAGTTACCAAACATAGTATAAGGGTTATCTTTTTTAGTAATTGGATTTAATCTCCACCATTAGGCTTTTCAACACAAATTTAAAAGTTATCAATTTATACCTCAATTGTCATTTTTATTAACTACATCATATCTCTTAAAGGTCAATAAAGTTTAATATCTCATTTAATTGTTTTATTAATACTAACACTAATGGTGTATATTTAATGATTTGTAACTCTCATATGTAATTAGAAATGAATGATATACCCTCTAAGATTTTGATCATAAATGGCATAATAATTTTTAAATATATACCAATCTATTACCAACTAATCGAAAATGAACATTTTAGATATAATTGAAACGAGTAGAACTACATTTTATTTTAGCTTCAATCAAATTCTAAAATCCTCTTCCATTTTGAAAGTAAATTTAAGGGTAAGGTAGGTCAAAATTAGGACTGTATATTGTATCGCCTCTCTAGGTTCGAACTCATACTCATGGAGATGCCCCGTATGAGAGACCCATCATAATGGATGGGACCTATGGACCTAGCATAATAATATTGTGGAATATATTAATAACTATAAGTCTCGTGTAAAATATCAAGAGCAAGATAAATTGATCTCTTTTGTAAAAATATGGAAACTTTTTTATTTTTAAAACAAATCCCTTCTTAATGACTTAAATGGCATACAAGTAGTAGAAGATTAATTGTTTAACATAAGTACAATATAATAATTCAAATAATATATTGCAGAAAAGTAAATAAGAGAGAGAGAAATGAGATTGGGCAATCAATTTAAAGAGTTTCGGCCTTTTGCCTTTTGCTTTCTTCTAACTCCACTACTGGGGACCCAATCTTCCTCATCAATGCAGTTACACTAGTCCAAATCTTTCACTAATAAAAAAGAAATTAAGGTTAAAAGGATATTCGATCGCTTCTCCATCCTATCTCATTAGTTATTGCCTAAGTTAAACATAGGCCTATAAAGAACTTCCTAACTTCTCACTCACTCAATTACAATTTCAATAAGATTTATAGAAAGATGAGATAATACAATCAAAGAACTCTTTACAGTATTCACATAAAAACAAGAACAATGAATTGAAAATTTTGTTTTAGTTTAGTTTCTGACATAGTTTCTCATAGCCTACATTTGTGCATGATGAATAGCAAAATGTTTTAGTCTTTATGTGTGTCTGATGTTTCCTCTATAGCTCAAAATATATTTTGTTGATCTTTAGTGCAACAGTGAAAAAATCGCTAGTTTTAAGATTTTGTAGAGAAAACATGTTTATTTCAATCTGATCTCTTTGTTTAATTTAAAATATCCCAATAAAATAGGAATATTAATCTTTTGAAAAATTTGAATCCCTGCAATTTCTCTTAATAATTTTCTTGCAAAACTTGAACTAATGGCACGTGAATACTTGATTTGGATCCTTTTTTAGTATGTGGAAATTAAAAAATTTGAGGATTATGTTTCTAAGTATTGTGGATAAGCATAAAGAGATTTGAATAAATCTTGCTCTTTAAACAAATTCATAAATAATGCAACTCCTGATCAAGGCCATTCGTATCTTACTTATATTTGTTAAGTAATAAGCCATACCTTCATTCAAATTTGGTTTGAACTTTTGAATAAAAAATCTCCTCAAAATCTAGTTAAGTTCATCCACAATATCCAAGATCAATCTTGACAAAATATCTTGATTTTTCTGATTTATCTTCATTAATCAAATTGCAAAAATTTGAGCTCATCCTCAAATAAAAACCGTACTTAAAATCTTTTGAATTTTGAATTGCTTCTTGATGTGCTTCTTTTCTTTTGATCTTGATATACAAGTATTGGTACAACAAATCCATTTATCTTGATTGTTCAATCGTACTAAAAATAAATCATTCTTGCTCAACTTGCAATATTGTTAAATTGATATCTCACCAAAATGGATTTCCTTAAACTTAATCAAAATATTCATTAATTTTGAATCTTAACATCCTTAAATTTAATCGAACTTTAAATCTGCAAAAACTAAATCCAACTTAGTTGAACGAAATTGATCACAATTCCCAAATATGTCCAATAAAATGGAGTTAGGCCTTTTATAAAATTTGTCTAACTTAATTTATTTACATTATTCATAAAATAGCTTGATCTCGATTCTATACACTATCAAAACGATTGTTCTTTTTTGTTGATATACATTTGACTTACATTCTAATATACATTCTAACAGTGCAGTTTTCAACCTAATTTTCCTTCTTAACCTATCTTTACTCTATGTTGTCATGCACACTCATTACACTTGGTAGATGTACTATAACCTTTTTGTTATTATCAAAATTATTTAAAAGAGAACCTAACACTAATGATAACGCCTTAAATATTTTCTAGATTATTAATTTGTAGTAAATTGTAAATTGAAGATGAAAAAACTAAATTAAAAAATATAGTCCCACCATAATTCACAGGTCAATCAACTCACAATTGTGACTCGACAGGTTTAAGGCTCACCTTGAAACCAAGGTCGGTTGGGTCGATCATGGTTCCACAATTTTGAAAGTATGACTTGGTGGGTCTAGGACCTATTCCAAGGTAGATGGGACCTATGCCTGGGTCTAATTGAAAGAACATAAATATTTTATTTTTTCATTTTTATTGACTATGTTAGTATTTGGTTCTCATCATTTCATAATACTTCACCATAACACCACCTTGTTTATGTATTACTTTTTAATTTGTTGTAAGTCTATTGCTAAACCTATATCAATATATGTGCCTAGAGTTATTAAAGAGAGAGAGATAAACCTCATACACTCCCCTACGAACCTTATGTTAGTACTCAATGAAAACAATATTAGAAAATCATTTGCAATTTCAAAAAGTTAAAATCAATTTTCCTAAAGTATTTTCATAGATTGAAAATTTATTCATTCCACCGAATATGTTAATCAAGAAATAGTAATTAATCTAGTGTAAGTCCTTATCAATGGTGGTTGTCTTGCCTATCAACTCATCAAGAGTCCATACCATTTTAACTAGATATCATGATAAGAAAATCAAGAAAAAGGCGTAGGCTAAAGATTAACATGTTAAGCTTGTAGGCTATGCATGATTAAAAAAATTGATTTTTCACATATATCTTACCTATCACATCTATCATTTTTCATTCATTTTCAATTTTTTTTCTTTTTTTTTCCCTCTCTTTTAAGAGAGCTATAAATATTAAAAATTTTTAAGAAATTTACATTGTGAGAGCTATAAAGTGCACCAATTCATTTATTTCAATGACAATAGAGATAGTTGCAATAGCCTATTTTTTTTTCCTAATAAATCTATTTAATGTTACTCAAGCCATCATAGTTAGCATAAATACTAGTTTTGACCAAAAAAAAAAAAGGGTTTTTAAATGGGATGAATTTGACATTTCCCTCTCCCTTAATATTGAATACAATAGTTGGAAAAATTAATGTTAAAATTGAAACAAGTAATAGAAGGAAAAAAGACCAATAATAGAACCATCAAGCATAAGAATCACAATAAAAGTGTCAAAATGAGAGTGGAAAGTAATAGCAAATAGTGTAAATCAAGAAAAAATAACTATAAAGTGTCTATGTTAAAAAATAATAGAACATACAAAATGGTAGTGATTATAAATACTTTTAGAAGGAAAAATCAAATAAATTGTAACATTAAATGAATTTTTTGATAAAGGAAAAAAATAAAGGAGATGAATAGCATTAGGCTCGAGCATAAAGGTGCCTATGAGTGCTAACATTTAACCAACAAATTTTTAGCTCGAACTATTTAAAGACAATGGGTTGGAGTAGATCCATGATCATGAGTCTTATTAAACTACTTAACCCACTACTAATTTCTTTCTTGACCTTCACTTATTTATTTAGTGGCATTCTCTCTCCCATGTTCTATTTATATTTCTAAGAAGAAATTTCATGGTAAGAGTCATAATTTTTTTCCCTAAAAGGAATGGCGCAACACAAATACTAAAATAAGGGTGTAGCTAATCAAATATGTTCAAGTTAAGTTATTTAAGTAGCTTATTAGGTCAATTACAATTTAAACCTATTTGATTTAATGAATTTGTGAAACTAATCAATCTCAAATTGAGTTTAAAAAATATATACAAATTTATTGAATTTGAATCGAATTAATTTGAGCATTAATACAAATTTAATTTAAAGGAGTATAAATTTTATAGATAATCGAAGCTAAAAATTTGACAATCAATATTTCGAGCTAAGCTTAAGCTATAAAATTTTTAAGTGAGCCCAATAATGCTTGACTCTATTCAAGCTCCTTTTATATGGTCTGTATATAAGTTATGCAATTGCTCCATTGCTATGGTTCCTCTTGTAGTGATATTCTAATCTTAATGGAAATGCTCAAGTTGCAATACTGATATATTCCGTTTCATTTGCATCTTCTAGCTTTTTTAAGAATGGATTTATTATTATTACTATTATTATTGCTTTAGTAAGTGATAAGTAATCAAGGACTCTTTGCTTGTGTTAAACAATTCATAATAGGCAGATTATTTATTGATTGTTTAATGATATACATGTATGTGTGTGTGTATAGCAAGGAAAGACTTCAAATTTGACAAGGCTAATGTAGGTAATTGAGTTGAAATAAATAAGTTAATATTGTTAGGTAACACTTTAATTATGGATAACAAAATAAATAAAATTATACGAAATATATCTTGTAGACCTTCTTGTAATTAAAAAAAATCTTCATTTTTAATATATATATTTTATTTTATTTCAAAAAAAAATTCAAATGATCCCTAATAACATAGCATAGTAGAGCTTAATGGATTTGTTTTTTTCTAATTGACCTACTGGATTAACTGGGTCAACGGTCACCTTGTTCTTAATGACTAATCAGCTTAACTTAGGTATCTATTGCAAATAAATGAGATTAAACCAACTAATCTAATCCAAGTTTAACTTCCTTGATTATAACCACGATGTAAATAAATTATTGGCATACATATTAGCCTATTAACGTAAGAAAATATGACAAATAGTCCCATTTGGTGGGGGGAAGTGAACACTTATAGGGATTCGCTTCATTAAATGGAATAAGAGGGAAATGGAATTGCTATTCTTAAGGAATGGATTAAGAATCTAATACCTATTACTTTGTCACATTATTAGAATTAATAAATAAATAAGATTAAGATAAGTATATAAATTGCTAATATTGCTCCTTATCAACACCCAAAGACTTTTGAAGGAAATAAATAAATGCAACATCAATTCATGTATAAGGCACCTGATCTCCTTCTTCAAGAAGAACCCTAACGCCAATTCAAAATAGTAGCCCCTTCCTCATAGACTTCAAGAAGAATAAACATAAACTTCTTCGCAAACTTTAAGGAAAAGTAGAAATAGTAGTCGTTACGCTCTGAAGCAGTAGAATTATAATAGTTTTACTGTGCAAATCATTTTAGGATAGAAATTGACCTTACAGTCACTATCTTAGACCTAATCTACACAAGGCGTCAACAACTAACTTGCCTTGAAGTAAACAGTTCATAAATTTAATAATTTATTTACTTAAGAAAATATAAAATCACGTATATACACTAAGATTCAAGTATTACAAATAATGTTTATAGGGTTTGGTTGTCCTATACTTCCTAAACAATACATTATTTGAAAATGAGAGATTCTAAATAAAAGGTAAGACCTTAAAGATATATTTGTTCTTCAGATGTATTTCCTCACTCTTCAAGATCCAACAGTTGCTTCAGGGTAATTATAAACTGCTTCCTTGCTAGCACTTACAATAATGTCTATAGGAATGTGAGCAACCATAGCTTAATAAGTTGGGATAGAGATTCAAAACCATACAACAAACACAAATAGGGTTATCGACTAAATTATTACGTACAATGCATGTTCAAACAAATACCATCACACGACGTTGTTTAGGCTATCGTAAGATTAGAGAAATTGCACCTACTCTAACTTCGGTTGAAGAGTTTTCGTTAATACAACAGCTTACAACCAAACCCAAGCTTATGCAATGGAGACGCTGCTCCTCCTGCGACTACCTTCAAACCATTGACTTCACCCATGCACGACCTCCTCACTTGTTACTTAGTTAGACTAAGGATGAAGAAGGGATTAATTATGTTATCTAGTGCTATCTCTTTCAAAGGGGTTAGTATTTGGCTGGAGAATCCTAAGTTTCCCCTAATGGGTTACTATGTAGGTTCGATTTATATTTATAGGTCATATATTTGATTAGGTCCAGTTTAGGGTGATCAATCATTTTATATAAATCATACAATACAAGCCAAGCAGCAAATCAGTAATCATATCAACATTTTAGAATAAGCATAAGCACATAACCAACTATCGAACGAGAATAATCTAGTTCAATTTCAAGCCTTCAAGTACTACAAATTAATACTTTGAAATATAGTAATGCATTAATTTCAACTTACCTAGACTCTTTACTTTCTCATTCGAGGTGCAACTCGTACTGGCCATCGCCAAACTCCCTATAATATATAATATAAATGCGTTTTTAGTATTTATATCTTGATGATATATATATATATATGTATATATACTTTAGGTTATGATTTAACTCAATTCTTCCTATATACATATTAGTTATTATTATTAATTCATCTTAGGTTAGTTTAGGGTTTAGTTTTCGAATTTGAAGTGGTTCCAATTTAGGTTCTAAAGAGATTTCAATTAAGGATATTATACGAAAAGCTTAAAAATGTGATCCGAACCCTAATGAGAAATTAATCACATTAAGCTCGAGTGTCCTAATTATCACTTTTAGTTTTAAATCAGTACTCAGTACACTTAAATCCTTATTAGTATATCGAACTTATTCTTTATGTGAGAAAATTTTATATTTTTCATATAATTATCTAAATTTAAGTTTTCTACTAGATTTTATATATATTCTTATTATTAGTGTAATAACAATTTTTATTCTAATATTTTCTATTTATTATATTTCCATTTTTTTTACATATTATGTATTATTACCTATTATGTACATAATATACATATAATATTTCTATCACTCCAAATATCATCTCCCAACATCAATTAATATCTCAAAATATCTAATTTCATCCCCAATCATATTTTACACCTAATTTACAAAATTAACTTAAAATATACAATTTTCTCCTATTACATATATACTACATAATACCCTAATAATTACATCTAATACCTTAAATACTACAAGTATCATACTTCATCAGATTTTAACATCCTAAAAGATATAATTGTGCACTAAATAAGTAATTGTCTATTTAATTACCTAATTGACCAAAAAATTACACATTTTATGATCATTTTAAGGCTTAAAAATTATCTAAAAATTTTGAAATTTCATTTTTGAGAAAGGGCTTCATGGAACTATTCTAATTACCTAAGTAGTCGACAAAAAAATTTCGAGTTCAAAACTACACTCTTAAGATCATTTATTTCCAACCCGAACAAAGCTTAGGTTTGTATGACTTCTTAAGGACGATATATTTTTAAATATAAATTCGTAAAAATAAAATTTTTCCTAAATATAAATACTAAAATATCTCAGAATAACAAAATTCATAATTTTCTAAAACTATTTAGTATTTTTAACAAAATATATAAAATTGAAGAAAAATTTAGACTCACTAGAACTAGTAGCTCTAGCCACCAAGGCCTTGTCGGCCACCTTAGGCATTGGTGGTGATGACCGTCCACTCCTCAGTGTTTGTTTGGTTTGAGATCTCCTTTAAGGCCCTAACCGCACAGATTTTTGCTAATTTTTAGAAAACTCTAATTTTCCCTCAAATTTTCGACTCTCTCAATTTTTATACCATTATAACTGCCCAAATGATCTTCTGTAATTTTTTTACTATTTATAGAGGTCTTGGAGATTTTCTTGTGCACTAAATTGATGCGAAATGAGCCTTATCCTTTTTCAAATTGCGTTTTTTTATTGGCTAATTTTTATTGATTAATTTTTATACTTTGATTTTCTGCTTATCATAGCCCTATTCCAGACATTTCCATAACTTTTCTGAATTTTCTTAATTTTTCCTTAATTATTTATTAATTTTCTTTAATTGTTTAATCTTATTTTAGCGTATTTCGAGTATTTTAAGTAATTACTTGTATTTCTACCTACATGTAAATACATATATGATATAAATAATTACTCTTAAATATTATTTAAGTAATTTTATCATTTTTAGTGTATATATAATTTATCTTTAGCAATTCGTTAGTTATCGGAATGCATTTTACACATTTTCGATAAATAACGGATAATATACTTAAAATTTAGAAATTTAATATTCTCTTATTTTATTACTTATTTTCATAAATTCGAACTTATGGAATTGCTTTAACTAATATTCCTACCTTCGTCGTAGAATTTGGACTGAATCGGACAGTTTACTTGATCGCCCTAAATTCTATGAACTGAACTTCAAGTAACTAATTGTGGAGCTTACAATAGCTCTTTCTTCTTCTTGTAGCACCGAAGTAAGTAGACCTTCAAGTCTTCAATTTGAAACCTTAACCCCAATTTCATGTTGAGTGAGAGAGGAGTACAAATCAATAGATCAAGAAACCTTAAACTTAATTCTATGTTGAGTGAGAGAAGAAGACATTCTGAGAGATCAAGACATTTTAATTCCAATTTCGTATTGGGATCAAGAGGGAGGAGATATCTATGTTGAATGGGAGAGGAAGATAGATTGTCACGCATCAAGCCAAAAGTAATGAATAATTGATCGTCTCTAAATAGAGCTTTTGAGTTTTATAATTTAAAATCCTATAGTTTATCTTTTACTCGATCAATTAGATAAGTATACGTATCGTTTGTTAGTATGGATAAGTATAGAGTCGTCTTCACTAGGAATAAATTTAAACACTAGTGTCGATTATTCTTCCTATTAACAAGCGAATCGAATGATCGAACAAAGTAATTAAATTAAATTCTACAACTAAACTATACTAATTCTACTATTACACCAAGAGAACACTACAAACAAGATTATAAACTATTACAAAGTAGGTTTACTTCATCATACTAACATGAGTTATAAACTATTTATGCTAATAATTACTCATCTGCAGGAATCTCTTTGCATGAGTATTTTTCTCATAATTACTCAATTCTAATCTTGATTGTGTTCCTTAGAATCTCTTTTAAAAGAACGGATAAGTTAAGATTGCATGAAAAGTTTACTAAATCCTTGAATTCCATAAAACATGCAATGAACTTTCTAAAAACATCTCTATTAGTAAGAGTAGTTTTTTCTGGTGACTAAGATCTATTCAATGGAATCATTTCTCAATGTATTCCTTTGAGATCTATTGCAAGATTGTGTCCTGTACTACACTATCTCAACTTATATGAAGTTCTAATCACTAGAAATTCATAATTATTAGGAATAACAACAAATCAAAGTACAGTCATACTAAAATGACATCATAAACCTTAAATTATTACCCACACATGATAGACAAAGACCAAATATAGAGAAATAGGAAAAACTAAGTAAAATATAACATAGATAGAAGAATAGATAAGAAGGAAAGCCCTTTTTATTAACTTGAAGAATCTAGATACAACAATGTAAGGACATTAAATTCTTCACAATTCTCTCAAATTTAGTAAAAAATAATACATAAACTCACATTAGTTTCCACTACACTAAGAATACGAATAAGACACTTAATGGATTCTGATGATCTGTTGTATTTCTTGATGATGTTGGTTCCGATGTAATTCTTTCTCTTTTGTCTAAAAGTTGTGGTATATTTATACTTCACTCATCAAAGGACTCGAAATATATCGCTTCAAGATACCGCCTGATCTTAAGGCATGTTCCATGTACTGGTTCGTGTGAAAAAGTTAAAGAGGAATAGTCATGTCTACTCCTATCACACCCGTGACTCGATGAGTGATAGTCTTAGAAAACAAGATTCTACACCAATCACGGCCGTGACTACGGACGTAAACTCCTCATCACTTCATCACCTTTAATCACGCACATGATCAAGGGAGTGATCATCCTCCTAATAACCAATTACGGCTGTGATTGATAGGTAATCAACATAACTTTCTTAATCACGCCCATGATGGAGGGCATGATCAATGTTAGCCATTCCAATCTTTCATTATCACGCTCGTGATGGAGTATATCTTGGTTTTACTTCAAGGTTTTCTTCTCCTCACGGTTGTGATTGTCTTGAAATTCATTGTTCTTTGTGTAAACTTGATTTCCTTGCTCATGATTTGTTTGAAATTAATACATTACATAATTAAGCACAAAAAACTTAAGAAATAAACACAATTAAGGTCAATTTATGCCTAAATATGTCTTAAAAGTGTAAAGTAATTTACTTTTATCAATAACTAAGTCAATAAACATTAATGAGCTTTTTCAACCATTTGGTTTAAAAGTTTTAAGCTTATGTTCATAAGGTTTTCACCACATTATCCTTAAAAACTAATACCAAATTTCTCCCACAATCTATTAGGACTTCACTTAATCATGAACCCTTAACTATGTGATGTCATCATCATAAGACCTTATAATTAGGCCTAATTCTTCCCCCTTTCTAGTGTATGACTCGAGTTACCCTCTACCTATAGGTCATTCTAAAAGCATGTTAGGAGTCGTTACATTGATGATATTCCTTACCCTCTTCAAACCTCTTCTTTAAATTAGGACCAAACCCGAATCATCCACCTAATAATAAGAGGTCGGTTTCAATATCATTTATAACACCATACGTCAAAAGTAGTGAATAACTAAGCTAACAAATACTAATGCGTTTTTTCAACCACTTGATTCAAAAGTTTCAAATTTATATTGATAAGGTATTTATCACTGTAACCTTGAAAACTAGTACCAAATCCCTCTTAGAATCAATGTAAAGCTTCACTTAACCATGAAGCATCACATAAATTGAGATATCGAGACACCATAACCCTAATTTCACGTTGAGTGAGAGAGGGGGATAGAATAAGAGATCGAAAGGAAGAAAGTGAGTTGATAAAGCTAGGGTTTTTGATAAAGATAGGGTTTCTACTTAAGAGGTTGAGGGGGTAAGAGATCAAGAAGAAAGATTGAGAAGGTAGTTTAGGAAGAAAATGTGGGATATGAACTGGGAATTTCAATTCCTAAGTAGAGAATAAGAATGGGGATTTTGAGATCTTAAGATTTGGAATCCTTATTAAATGGCTATTAGGGGCATGGAAAACCAATTAAATGTTGTAATAAAAGATAGTTAAGGAATAAAGATGGAATAGCAATTCCATTCCTCTTAAGTGAACAACCCATTAATGGTAAAGATGGTTAAAGGTTGCAATTAGGATCATACATGAGTTGAGTAGCTCACAATCTATTCAAGTTTGGCTTGTTTTAACCCCGTTTAGCTCGAACTTGATTTATAAACAAGCAAACCTTGATTTCAAAACAAAGCATTCTTATTTAAATGAGCTAAGTCCGTGCTCTTATTTAGGCCATGAGTTAGCTCATTTATTTTATTAATGAATACATTCGTAATTAAACAATTAGCCTTTTAAAATATTATTTCTATTTCAAAAATTGATGGTTAAAAAGGAATTTTGTAATTAAAAGAGTTGAGTAGGATACATTCATATAAGTTTTTGTAGATTTATTTTAAGAAAATAAGTTCAAGTTTCGAGTTTCAATTCGAGCTCAAGCTTGAGCTTTTGAATTATAACTTTTGAGTTCTAGCTTGGGCATAGACTTGTTTAGGCTTGATAATATGAATAATATTTCGAGTTAAGTTCGAGTTCAATAACTTTTATAACTAACCAAGTTTTAAATCTTAAATGTTTGGTCCAACTTGACTTTTTTACAACCTCAAAATAATAGTGCTTAATAGCTCTTATATAAAGAAAAAAATTAAATAATGTATTAAAACTAGGGAAAAAAAGATTTTCACTTTATAAAAGAGGAAAGATTTTCCTTACTTCTTATAGATGTTCTTAGGATTAATTAATCTCCATATTGATCGATAATAACCACATTTACCCATCTACTAAAAGTTATTAGTGACCACCATTGCTTTTTCTTGCTATTTACTACCATAGTATGAATATATATATATATATATATATATATATTAAAAATGGTCCTGTATTTTTAGTTGCATGTCACATCTTTCCTTTGATTTTTTCTTGTTTTACACTTAACTAGCCTTTTTTTAATTTTTTGGATTCACACATAACTAACTTGTTTAAGCGGCTTAGAATTCCTAAATGCATACGCTCCATGAATTGTTTGGAGTTTGGATGTTAAGCTTACATTTGGAAATTTAAGCTACTAATTGAAAGGAGAAATTGAGTAAGATCTTATTAGAATAAAAGGGGAATCAATATCTAACCTAGGCAACAAAATTCTTATTCTTAGACATAGCTAAATTCTAATCTAACCTATAGAAGATTGAAGCTACAAGAAGCAAATTCCCATAAAAGTTGAGATTGTCTTTAAAAAAGCAACTACTATCCTATACTTGTTGAACCAATAGGTTCTTGTAGTGATTTTAATGAGAACAAAACCGTATAAGTTATACTAAAATAATCATTTTTATGAACTTCTTTACAAATCTTATAAAAACATGGTTAATTTGCTAAGGGACCTAAATTATCCTGGTAACACTATGTTTTGAATAATATAACTTAATTAAATTGAGTTTGAAATTCTTAAAAGATAAAAAAGGGATTAGTTCTACTTGCTGCATCTTAGTGTATGTTCTTTAGCTGTTTTGGTGTGAACCAACCAGTTGGTAGTCATGAAACCACCCTACTGGTTACACTAGGTAAACTCTGATAAGGAGCATGTGTTGAACGGTACGACTGGTAATCTAAGGACCAATCAATTGGTTGTGTTTAGTCTTCGAAGTTTGATAAACTATGTTGGACCATGAGATTGGTGACCTAAAGACTGTTCGATTGGTGATCCTGTTTGAACAAATTATCCAACTGGTCTTACCTCAACCATTCGGTTAGTTCACATAGAAAAGAGCCATTACAGAGCATTAAATGCAAAGAGAAGTGGACCAATGATTAGATTTTCTTAAGAAGTTATAAATACAAGTTGATGGGCTATTGAAGAACAATTAATAGAGCCAAAAACCTACAATTATTCCTCTTGTCTACTTGTACTTCATTCTAATTGTCTTGTGCTTGTTATTTGCAATCTTTTATAAACCTTAGTATAGAGTTAAGCAAAAGATGTTTGTAATTTACTTTAGATAGTACACTATACTAGTGATTGAGAGTTGAAGTGATTGTGAAATCACTTATAATAGAGATTGGGTGTAAGCTTTTAAGCCATTGTGTTTGAGATTAATAAAATTTTGCGTAAAGACCTTATTTTAAGGCATCATGTGATCATGGAGAGTATGTTAAAATTCCGGGCTTGGTTCTCTCTCTCTTCCTCTTTAAATTTATGTACTTCATTTATTGTTTAATTTTCTTCATACTACATCGACTTAGCTATTTGAATCAAGAAATTGTTATTGTAGAAAAATTAGGGCATTGAACTCGATTTCACCCCCACCCTCCCCACCTCTTACCCCTTACCTCCATGCCTTCCCCTCTTTAGTTCCTAGTCTAGTGTTTCATTTGTTATTAGTGCCTCTATAAAGCTTTTCACAAATTGATCTACCATTTTCATATTTATCAAGTTTTAGGGTTATGCTCAGAGAGATAGGCCTAACTTTACAATTATTCATTTTAAATATTTTCAACAACTCTCTTGTATACTTAGCTTGATTTATGAATGTTCCATTTTCTATTTGCTTAAATTAAAGACTCTAAGAAGTAATTAAGTTCTCCCATCATACTCATCTTAAATTCTTTGTTCATATACTCTATGAATTCATCTACTAGTTCCACACTAACAGCTCTAAATACAATGTCATCTACATAGATTTAAATAATGAATGTATTTAACTTATAGTTCTTGATAAACAATGTTGTATCTAATTTTCCTCTTGTAAAATCATTGTCTATCAAGAAGCTAAAAATCCTTTCATACCAAGCTCTAGGAGCTTGTTTAAGTCTATAAAGTGCTTTGTTAAGCTTAAATACATGATTAGACAACTCATTATGTTCAAAATGCTGAGATTGCTCCATATACACTTCTTCTTTAATATAGCCATTTAGGAAAGGACTTTTAACATCTACTTGGAATAGTTTCAAATCTTTATGAGTAGTGAATGTTGAAACCATCCTAATGGCTTCTAACTTAGCAATCGGAGTAAGGTCTCATCAAAATCTATCCCTTCTTTTTTGTAATAACCCTTAGCAACCAATTTAGCTTTACTCCTGGTTACTATACCAGTTTCATCAAGTTTGTTTTTATAAACCCATTTTATTCTAATCACCAATCTATCACTAGGTCTAGGTGCTACATCCAATACTTTATTCTTAGTGAATTGATTATGCTCCTCTTGCATTGCTTGTAGTATCCCCAAGTATACTTCTTTTGATCTTGTGAGGTACTTCGATACTAACTTTACCAGATGCAAAGTCGATTTGAAAAGCATAAGTGGCACATTTTACTTTCTAGGAAATCCTCTAGTATCTTGGCACTTTAAGAAACAAAATTCCATAATACTTTCAACTACTAAGGTCGAACATGTGGTTGCTAGTAGTTATTGTGCTCAAATCCTTTGCATAAAGCACACCTTACATGACTATGGCCTTAACTTCTCCAAAATTCCAATTCGTTGTGATAATTCAATTGCCATTAACCTTACAAAAATCTAATCTAATACTCTAAGACCAAGTACAATAAGATTAGGCATAATTTCATTAGAGATCATGTCTAAAACAATTATGTGTGCTTAGAATTTGTAGACATAAGTAGCCAAATTGATGATTTTTTTACAAAAATCCTTAAGTGATGATCATTTTTACATTTTTAGAAGAGAGTTAGGCATGATCATGTAAGATGAGTGCTAAGATACAATGAACCAATATGGTGATTTTTTTTTTTGTGATAATGATGTTCTCTTTGATACCTTCAATTTAGAATACCATTTTTTTCCTTAGAAACATAGTCAAATAGGCATCTCTTTCATCTAATGATTTATAAGTTGTATGAATGTCCTTACATGTTTGACTTAGTTTACAAATTAAGTGATGATCATTAAAAGTGTTCTTTCTAAGCTTTTTAATGATCATAAAACCTGTTGGAATGATAATCCTCTAAGAATTGCACAAATTCATGAGCAAAGCAATCCTTTAATAAGATGTATAGTTATGTTGTAGACTGTGTACAACTGCTCAAATGGTAGAAGCTTATCGTGTATATGGTTGCTTCAGGTCTTCTAACCTCTAAATCCCCTTATGGACCGTTCAGATGGTCAATCTTAAACCATCCAACCAGTCCTAACAGACATTCTAGGATTTAGAAGTTCTATTTGCAATTGTCCAACTAGTTCTACCCATACCGTCCGAATAGCTACCATAAATTTTCCATAAAAGGGGACTTAACTCTTTCACTTTCACTTTTCCCTCCTTCATAACATTCACACGACCACTCTCCTCCCTTCAACTAACTCCCCTTCCCTCTCACCAAACTCCTTCCTCTTTCCATCAACTTTACTCCATCGTCATTCCCTTCCTTCCTTTCTCATCTATTCTTACCTTCCTTCATCTCTTTCACAAACCCTCACTCTCCATCCTAAACTTTAACTCTACATCATAAACCTTAATTCACCCACACTACTCTCAACCCTAATAATTTCTAAATGGTGAGTAAGGGAGGTAAAGCTCAAGGCAGACATGGATGAGGTCAGGGGAGACAACTTTTGATAGGAATCAAACTATTAGACCCTTAACTCGAACCTGAGCCCAAGTTCTGGATAACATGTCTGGGCAAATTCTTTCCTCTTAACCTACTACTGAGGCATCTGAGCTACTATAATCTACCGACCTAATACCTTGGTTGAGTTGAACCCTCTTGTACTCATTCATTTTCTCCAGTTTCTAACCAAAGCTACGTTAGAGTAATAGCTTGGCAGATACGACCACCCACCCAGCCGACCCAAATCTAAGTAGTATTGAATGCATTCGAGGTGAATTCACCACAAAAGAATCATCTACTTAGCTTGGAACAATTGACCTACCACCTGTGCTCGGTTCCTCAGTTCAGTAGTTATCGACCTAATTGTACAAAATTGTCTTTTCTGCCAAAAGGTCATCCATTTACAAGGAGACACATGTCTAAGTAATTATATGACAGAATCTTTCGTACGAGATACCTATTTTTGTTGTATTTTCAATTATACCATTTATCATTCCTTGTACACTACTTCTTTTGGATATTACTCTTTTAGTCTTTTCCATTTTATGTAAGATTCCCTAATATTTCAAGTATAGATACTCTATTGTAATGTAACCGCATCATCATCATACTTGAGAATTTCAAATATACTTCTTTTCGTAAACATTGCTTACAGCTTATTTTCTTATTTCACTCTTACCTTAACCTTTAAGCAAGGCTAAGTGGCAAATGCCTTCCTTAGATCAGCTCATGTGTCATATTGAGTTAAGCCGTGAGTCCTCAAAAGTCCCCTGATTCATCATATCCTTGGAGCTATTCAAGGGTCTACTTATTTATTTTTCTTATCTTCCGTGCAATTCCCAGTTCATTCTTTAAGCTTTTTGCAAGCTTGGATCCACCCTTGTGACCGTCCTGGTTCATATCATCTTTGTATTAAAGCAAAGGTTTTATTTGAATAAGTTATGTTTGAACTTTCTTGTGATTAATGATTGTTGTGGTAGTATGTTATAGTTTCTTGGAAGTTTGCTGTAAGTGTTGGAGTAAGTATAAGGGTGGAAGTACGTTTTGGTTATATACTTTATTTGTCCCTATTTCAAACGTATGAAAACAGATCAAGTTTTGGTTGAGTCTATTGTTCATAGGTAAAGTTGTTGTGTTCACGAATTAATTGGACATTTGTGTGGAATAGTGTATGTATTGTTTAGTTTAGAGGAATAATGTATGTTTTTTCTTAAATTCGAAGTATAAAACTATTTTTTTCAAAGAAAATGACGGATCCAAGTGTCAATATTGATATTGGAGATGACAATAGTGGTGTTGTTCACCATGGGCAACAATACAAGCATACTGCTAAGAGTATAGACGAATGACTTAATGAGGTAGCTAACCTCTTAGTCAATCTGACTAAAGCTGTTCATGTAATGGCTTATTAACCTGTTGAGGCTATACAAAATACTTTATAAGCTGCTCAACCTGCTAAAGGATAGATCTTAGCTCGACCAAATCGAGTTGGAAGAGTAGAAGGATGAGTATGAAGGAGTGTTGACTTGGGAGATATGGATGATGAAGGGGAAGAAGAGTACAAAGAAGAAGAAGAGTGAGCTTAAGCACCCTATATTGCTAACCATGTGAAGCTTTAGCTTCCAAGCTTCAATGGTTCTAGAAGCACTAATGAGTATTTAGATTGAGAGGAAAAGATAGAGCGAGTTTTTTATTATTACCACTATAAAGACCATGAGAAGGTGAGGACTGCCCCTGTAGAGTTCTTAGGATACTCTCAATGTGGTGGAAAAAACTTCCAAATCACAAGGAGATGAGAAGGATTTAGGGAAGTTAACACTTGGCATAAGATGAAGAAGATCCTTAGAAACAAGTTTGTGCTAGATACTTATTTGCAAGATACTTTTTACTTCAAGAGTTGAGACAAGGAAGTCGAACTGTTAATGAATATGTCTAGGTGTTCTAAATGCTTATGATTTAATGTGAAGTGGATGAACCATTAGCCCTAGCAGTATCTAAGTTTCTTATTGGATTAAGAAATGACACTTAAGATATTGTGGAACTTCAGCAGTTTACTACCTTGGATGAGATAATAAGAATAGCCCAACGAGTGGAAAGATAGTGAAGGAATAGGCCGAGTCGACCTTTAATGAGCTGACTTGGTCAATTAAGCCGACCTGCTTAGGGAAGTTACCAAACTCAATTAAGTTCCGAGCCGACCTTAAAGGTAGAGGTTAGAGCATAACAGAAGGGTCGATCAATTGATGGTGAAGTGCTACCAAGAACATATGAGAATGGGAAAAGATTTAGAAGGAAGACAAGCCGAATCAAATACTTTAAATGCTAAAGGTTTGGATACATGACTACTTAATGTCTGAACCGACAAACTATGATTATTAAAGGAGATGTCCTGAAGCTCGAAGTGGTTATTACTGATGAGGAACCTGAGGAGGAGGTTGTTCCTAAGAGGGAGACTACTTGGGAGGATGAATTGGTTAAGGAAGATGTATTTGCTAAGGACTTGGATAAGCTAACTTTGGTTGTTCGATGTGTAATGAGTATAAAACCATCTATTGAGGAGGAGTAGAGAGAAAATTTGTTCCATTTTACTTGCAAGATGAATGAGTAAGTCTATGCGCTCATAGTAGATAGTGAGAGTTGCACTAATATAGCTTCTTTCAACTTAGTTAAGAAGCTCAAGCTGCCAACTGTTTTACATTCGAAGCCATATAAGTTACGTTGGTTGAATGAGAAGGGACCACCACATGTCACCTAACAAGTATTGTTACCAATCTGTATTGGAAATTATTCTAATGAAATTCTTTATAACATATTACCCATTTGTACGTCTCATGTTCTGCTAAGTAGACCTTGGCTTTTTTATAGGAGAGTTATGTATGATAAGTTCAAGAACACCTATGTGTTTGAGAAAGATGGATGGAAGATTACTTTGAACCCCATAACGCTGAGTCAAGTTAGCAAGTTGTAAGCTACAAGCTAAACTTACTCAAGGATAAAAAAAGACTTTGTTTTTTAGTAGAACTGAGCTCTAAGAAGCTATCAAGGCCAACATTCCAACTTTTTATGTTGGTCAAGTGACTACTAGAGTTGAAGGAGCAGATTGAGCTACCCCTTAGGGTAAAGGAGCTACTGGATGAGTACACCGACTTGTTTCTAGAACAGTTGCTTGAGGGATTACCCTCTTTCAAATGTATTGAACATTGCATTGACTTGATACCTGGCACTGCCTTACCAAACAAACCAGGTTATTAGATGAACCCTAACCAAGCTGCTAAATTTTAAAGCCAAGTCAATCAACTATTAGCAAAAGGTTATGTAAAGGAGAGCCTTAGCCCTTATGCTATACTTACATTGCTTATGTCAAAGAAGGATGACACTTAGCATATGTATATGGATAGCAAAGTTGTCAACAAGATTACAATCAAGTACTTATACCCAATCTTGAGGCTGGATGATATGTTAGATGAACTGAGTGGTGCAAGGGTGTTCAGCAAGATTGATCTAAAGTTCAGGTAACACCAGATTCAAATGAGATAAGGGGACGAATAGAAAACTGCTTTTAAGACTTCACATGGCATGCATGAGTCGATGGTCATGCTTTTTAGATTATCAAATGTCCCAAGCACTTTTATGAGGTTGATGAATTATGTCTTAAGGGATGTGGTCAAAAAATGTGTCATCGTTTATTTTGATGATATCCTTATCCATAGTACTGACCTGGCAAGTCATGTTGAACATCTCTGAGCTGTTTTCAATGTTTTCAAGTAGAGAGATTGTTTAAAAATTTGAAGAAATACTATTTTTGTCAAGAAGAAATGACCTTCTTTGGTTACGTGGTTGGTGGAAAAGGATTAAGAGTAGACGAAGAGAAGGTATGAGCTATTGTTGAGTGGCCAACCCTAACTTCATATGCTGAGTAAGAAGTTTCCATGGATTAAAATCATTCTATCAATGCTTTATCTAAGGATTTAGTACTATAATAACGCCTTTGATTGAGCTTACAAAGAAGAATGTGGAGTTTAAGTGGGGAGAGAAAGAGGAGAAGAGTTTTGCTAAGGTAGAAGCAAGGTTGACCTCTGCCTCAATCTTGGCTCCACCAAACTTTGATAAAGTATTTGAGCTTAAATGCGATGCGTCAGGAGTTGACATTGGAGCTATGTAGATGTAAGAAGGCTAACCTATCGCTTATCATAGTGAGAAGCTCAAAGGAACGCAATAAACAACTTTGTTTATGAGAAAAAAAAATTTTAGCCTTAATTTGAGCTTTCTATGTATGGTAATATTATCTTCTATTAAAGGAATTTCTAAATGCCAACTCATATATACAGATTATGAGTCCTTGAGATATTTGCAGAGCCAATCAAAGCTTTCTAAATGCCAAGCTTGATGGATTGAGTTCTTGGAAGGATTTAATTTTGTCATTAAGTACAAGCAATGCAAAAATAATGTAGTTGCTGATGTTATCTTAAGGAGACATATTCTATTCACTGAGTTGTAAACCAAGTTGTTAAGATTTGCAAGCATTAAAGAATAGTATCAAAATGATTCATATTTTGGCCTTATATATAAGCTCTATAGACAAGGGAAAGTAGTGGATGAGTATTATGTAGAGGATGGATATTTGTTCCGAGGTGGTAAGTTATGTGCACTAACCTGTTCAATTAGAGAGCTACTGGTGAGATGAGCTTACAGTGGAGGAATCTTTAGATACTTCGGGGAATGAAGAACGTATGAATTGCTTAATGATAGATTCTTTTGGCTTAGAATGAAGTGTGATGTGCATCATGTGATTAAGGGATGCACCGTTTATAATAAGGCAAAAAGTCGAGTAGAACAAGGAAAAGCAATGCCATTGCTTGTTTTAACTAAACCATGGGCTAACCTATGTATAGATTTTCTCCTCGGATTACCCTGAACTGCCTAAGACAAAAATTCTATAATGGTTGTCGTGGATAGGTTTAGCAAAATGGTATATTTCATGCCTTACACCAAGATGCTTTGACTATTGCTTATTTGTTTTTGCAAGAAGTAGTTCGCTTGTACGAAGTATTAAGAAGTATGGTATTAGATAGAGACCTAAAATTTCTAAGCCATTTCTAGAAAACCCTCTAGGATCAGATGGGAACCAAACTACTATTCAGCACCTCTTACCATCCCCAAACCGACGGCCAAACAGAAGTGATTAACTACACCCTAGGATTACTGCTCCGAGTTGTAATAGGGAAGAACTTAAATGATTAGGACGTCTGCCTGCTTGTGGTCAAATTTGCTTATAATAGGACAATACATGCCACCATTAGGCATGCCCCATTTGAGGTAGTCTATGATTTCAACCCTGAGTTACCCCTCGATCATAACCCCATGCCATCCATTGACCAAGAAGATCTAAAAGCAAGAACCAAAGCCCAGTCCATTAAGAAAATCTACCACTGAGTCACCTAGCAAATTGACCGAGCTACCAGAAAACTAAAGGAAAAAGGCAAAGAAAGGAAAGCCAAACAGTTTTAGCCCGAAGACCAGGTTTAGCTACACTTGAGTAAGGAAAGATTTCCTACTAAAAGGAAGAACAAGCTGTCTGCCAGAGCTAAAGGACCATTTAGGATACTCCAGAAGATCGATGGCAATGCATACCAACTAGAGCTTCTTAAAGACTTCAAAGTATCAGATGTGTTTAATGTTGCCGACCTTAGCTTCCTAATTAACCTGTTAATCCAAAATCCTAATAAACCTGGCGGAGATGATAGGAATCAAACTATAGGTCCTTTAACCTGAGCTCAAGTCCAAAGGCTGAAAAGCATGACTTGGAAAATTCTTTCCTCACAACCCACTTCTAAAGAGTCTGAGCTACTATAATCTGCTGACCTAATGCCTTGGCTGAGCTGAACCCTGTCGTACTCATTAATTGTCTCTAGCTTCCAACCAGAGCTACACTTAAGCAGTAGCTTAGTAGATATGACTACCCACCTAGCCAACCTAAATCCTATTCGCACCGAATGCGTCTAAGGTGAATTCACCTAGGAAGAGTTATTTACTCAGCTCGACAAAGTTAACCTACCACCTTTACTCGGCACCTCGGCTCATCATTCATTGACTTGATCATACAAAATTATCTTTTCTGCTAGAAAGTCATCCATCCATAAGGAGACACATGTCTGAGCAATCATAAAACAGAATCTTTCATACGAGATACCTATTTTTGTTGTATTTTCAATTATATCCTTTATCATTCCTTGTACACTACTTCTTTTGAATATTGCCCTTTAGTATTTTCTATTTTAGGTAGAATGCCATAATATTTTGGGTATAAATACCTCATTATAATGTAGCCGCATCATCATCATGCTTGAGAATATCAAATATACTTCTTTTTGTAAACATAGCTTACAGCTTGTTTACTTATTTCACTCTTATCCTAACCCTTAAGTAAGGCTAGGTGGTAAGTGATAAATGTATAATTCTCCAAAATAGCACATTTAATGCATTTTATGGAGTTTTACTATTATTTCTGAGTTAAAGTGGCCAAAATGCATGTATTTGGATCAGTTTTGTTAAGATTTAGAAAAAGGATCAAAATCTAGCCTCACATGATTTGTATAGGATTACAAGAATCTGTTTAAACTATTAGCTGTTCTTGAGAGCAAATTGTACATGATAATGCTTAATTCTTAGTTTCAAGTTTATATATGATGAGTGCTTTATTGGTTTAAACATTCCCTGATGTGATGATAGTTGCCAAACATCCTGCTTAAGCATAAGATAATAACTAGCAGCTATATGAAGCCTTGAACAGTAGCTGTCGACAAGAAGTCTTGATGAACCAAGCACTAGATGACAGCAAGCAGCTCACTTAATCCATCTGCAGTAGCTCAATGGAACTTATGCAGTTAGTGGGATGGAGCTTTAGCTAATATATGGAGCAATCAAATCAAACAAGGTCAAAGAGAGCAGCTACACTTTATATCTACAACACACTAGTTTGGACAACAATTGAGATGCTTTTGGACTTCAATTCTTGACAGCTGAAATAAAGAAACCCTGATGTAGCAGCACTCCAATTTCTAACCTATGACAGCAACTGAACTTGCAACTATCAAGCAATGCTAAGAGCTCAACCTGATTCTAACATGACAAGCACCAAACCAAAGAGCTCCAATATCAGCCAACATGGTAAGCAGCTCCTAATTACGGCTATCCAAGTTCTTTCTTTAATGATCCACACAAACAATTGATAGCAGTAGCTCCTTATAAAGAGCACAAACTCTAAGTACTTGAATTCTAAGCTATCAGCAACGAGCAACCAATAAGATATGAGTTACTATTAAGCATCAACTGAGAATAATTGAGATACCACTTGTTAACAATAGCTGAGTTTGTTGCACTCGAAAAGAAGGTTGTAGCTGTTAAATTGAGGAATTCCAAGTCGAGAACTTTAGCAAACAGCAGCAACTTGTAAGCTCTGTCATTAAACAACCACCAATTACCTAGTCCCCAAGCAACTCACTTTTGGAATTATAATAGTTTAAAAGCTATGACACTTCAAGCATATGAATTGATAGCTGAAATTGAATTTTGTTAATAATAGCTCAATCTATTGAGTTTATAGAACTTCATTTTTATTATTATTATTATTATTTTTTAATTTTTCTAGGTCGTGAATATCACTTAACAATAGCAGGCTGTAATAATTAATTTTGCAACAGCATTATCGTGAGCTACAATTTACAAAGAGCATAACACAAACTGAGCTCCAATTGTCATAACATTAGGAGAAGAAAAGAATAGCAGCCTTGTCTATGTAACAGCTAAGCAAACAACAACAGCTCGTAACAGCAACTACAACACTTCAGGCAAAACCCGAATAACACCATGCTTCAAAGAACTAAGCACTAAGCTCTCCACATCATAGTAGCCACCGATAATGACAGCAGTAGAGTAGAGGACTTCAAACAACAATATTGAGAAGCTATACGCACATGCCCAACTTCACAGTAGCTATATGCATAACTTCATTAAGCCAAGAAGCTCCCAATTCGAGAACAACCATAGCAACTCAACTAAACCACTAAAACAAGCTTAAATAGTAAAGTAACTCTATGCTACACCTGATCCAACTTCAGCTGAGAAACCCTAACAAAGAACTCCAAGCGCAACAGGTCATGACATCCAATTAACAGCAACTCTAAACTCTAAATTCCACACATATAGTAGCTTCTTAGCAACTAGATCTTCAACAGTAGCTCATTTTGTAATATATATATATATATATATATATATATAAGTTTGCAATAGTTGTGACAAAATTTGAGACTTATATAAGTTTGCAATAGTTGTGAAAAAATTTGAGACTTCAATTGACTTAACAAGAATTCAATGGATGCTCATACTTGAAGGCCACAAATATATGAAAGGTAGACTTTCAGTTGTTGACTTAGTGATATGAGGGCTTCGTCATTATTCTTCATACAACTATATTGGAAGCCCATAACATAGAAATAAGAAAGTAGCTCCCACTAATATTTAGGCAAAGCACACATAGGCCTTTTATTTCTATTTTGATTATCTATGTCAAGCCCATGCAGAAAGGTTTTGGCTCCGTTTCATTTGAAGATACACAATAGCCAAATACAAGGGGCGATAGAAAAGACAAGATAGAAAGAAGCAATAGTGGGAGAAAGAAAGAAGGAGAACATCTAGTAGCTTAGGGATTTTATTTTATTTTTTTAGAGAATATTTAAGAACAGAAATATCATTTTGTATTTACTTTATTAATTTTAGTATGTTTTCTTTAATTTCAGAAATATAAATCATTTTGTTCTAGCACACTAAAGGATTATCTCGGGTTCCAAATGAATTGAGATTTGTTGATTTTGCATAAGGTTTTAAGATTGAATATACTGATCAAGTATACCGATCAAGGTGTTTTCTTTTCCTTGTTATTTTAATTTATATATATATCTTGATTCATTTGGGTTTTGCAATGTGATATTGTACTTAATTTAATTGGGTTTTGTATTGATGGATTTGATGAGTTGATATGTTTTGTGTATTATTTCAATATCGATATTGAATATTTGGGTTTTTTTTTCTTATGTTAATTGTCTAGTTATTTAGTATTTAGCCATTACTTTTTAGTTAGATAGAGTTATTGGATATCTAGGTAGGTTTAGATAACTTATGTTAAACATAGCTTGAATTTTTTAAAAAGCTCATCATAAGGATATGTGGGTTTTAATTAAATTCATGAATTTACGCACCTAATGTGGTTGAAAATATCGTTCAGGTCATAGGACATGCTTAAACCATTTTTCTAACTAGAATAATAATTTCGATGTAAGCGGATTATTATTTACTCGATAATTATAGATAAATTGCCTTAGTTATTAAATTTATGTTATAATTAGAATTCCATTATTTCGGGAGGTGGGCGAGTTTTAGTGAGTTTAATTAAATCCTTTTTAGTCAATTTTGAATATCAATTTAAGGCATTATGTCGATTAAAATGAGAATAGATTTAGAAATTCTAGTTTGATCTTTTTTATCTCCTAGACCCAGGACCCTCATAGTGTAGCTAGGACATTTGGTTTATTGTTCATCTTAAAATTTAGTTTTCACTCACTTTTAGTTTAACTATCGATAGCATAGCTTAGGGAAAAACTTAAGTAATTTAGTACTTAGCACCTAGCTCCTTATAGAATACGACCTTGGCTTACTATTTGTACTACTGCCACGACCCAATACACTTGTCAATTAACACTTATGTTTTTAGCAAGTTAAGCTGCGACTACTCTCATTGGATTAGCTCATGTGTCATATTGAGTTAAGCCATGAGTTCTTGAAAGTTCCATAGTATGTCATATCTTTGGCTCTTTGAAGGTCTGCTTATTTACTTTTTCCTATCTTTTGTGCAATTCCTAATTTGTTCATAAAGCTTTTTCTAAGCTTAGATCTACCCCTATGGTTATCCTTGTCAATCATCAGATCGATTCATATCAGCTCTCAACTCCCGATTTAATGATTATCTCTTTCCCACATTTTGTCATGCACAAAGGAATGAGAAATTTTTCCTTTTGAAAACAGATTATGAATGACGATGTTCTTAATGCTTTTGGTATACCCAAAATGGACAGGGTTATCACAAATCGAGTTCTAAATACCATGGACATCCCTAATGTAGTGAATGAAGAAGCTATTAGATATTTCTATTGCAATCTAATAGATGATAATGATCATGATGCAAATCTCCTTGTCGGTATGGGTACTAGTGAACAATAGAGATTATGGTTGTATAGTTATGGTATGGAAGGGAAATTGAAATTACTTAGGATGACATTTGCAGCATTATAGGGGTTGATAGAGGTGGTGTACGATATATGGAAGGGATTGATCATGTCGGATTCGCATTCTATGAGGATGTTTTTCAAGAAAGACACATTGGTGAACATAACTAAGCCAATTGGTGAAATCTTAGGGCAATTATATTACCCCTTTACTATTAAATCCTTCACTTATTTACCTACCATAATCACTATCCAAGAAATGGAGGACACAAGCATGTGACTAAAGGTGATCTTTGGATATTAGGTCAAATTCATAATAATTTGATTATGTGGTTTTGATCGCCCATTGTTTTAAAATGGTTACAAACAAGTCTAAACAACTATCCTTTGATGTGAGTGATTTATTACTTAGCTTTTGTTGGTCAAGCAAGTCACCTATCTTGCTTTTAGCATCAATCCTTGCACTAAGGCCTTTACAATGAGGCATATTTGAAAAGGAGGATGGAAATTTGGTAAGTGGGCTAGTTGGATCTACAAAGAACCCCTTTCCTCTTTTACTAGCAATGACCTTCAAGAATTAGGAGAACCACTTGATAATGAGGAGGCTGAGCTACTTGCTTAGGATATTCCTCAATGATAAGAAGAGAATGCAAGTGAGGATATTCCCCAAGACACTTCAACTCAAATACCCTCGCATATCTCAAGGTAGCAATTAAGAATCTATTTATGCCTATTGTAATCAAATGGAGGGTCACTTACGCCACTACATTGATGATAGGATCTATCATAAAGGGTCTCCCGCTGATAGAATTGTATCTTTTATCCCTTGTTTCAGCACTTTCAATTGCAGTATCCTTTTCTTCCACCTACTCCTAGCCCTTATACTTAGCCCTTATACTTAGCCCTTACCTCATCCTCCCAAACCTTCTAGTAACTCTTCTCCACCACCAGATGCTTACCTTATGAAGTTCATCTATCATGTTTCATATTTTTTGTTTTTGTATGGACTTAGTCTCTAGCCATCTTTTGTTCTATTATCTAGCTTCTATATGTCGTCTACTAGTACTTAGGCTACCTCTAGTTATCTCTCTTTGGTTACGTATTGGCTTTGGATTTTGGCCAACTGGTCTTCTGTTAGTATACTTATCTATGTTTATGTTCTTCCTTATGGACTTTAGCTATTGTGAAGTATGGAATATCTTATTATAATGGGAAGTTAGCTATAATCTTAAGTATGGTTGTATATTGTATTGTTGGCTTACATTGGCTATTGCATTATGTTCATTATAGGTGGCATCCTTAAGGCTTAAGTTGGTGCTATGCTAAAATTTTGATTTGTTTTTCTCTTCCTTTTCATTGCTTGGAATCTCATCCTTTTTATGAGGTTAAAGGGGGAGAAGAATTCAAGTCACCTAGTATTTTTTGTTTAAGATTAGTAAAAGTTTGAGATTGTAAAATTAAAGCATGAAGTAGTAGAGATTGATTGGTTAATAAGTGTGAAATTGATACTTGAAGTCAAATTGGCTATCCTAGAAATCAATCTAAAAAGAAGTTAAATACATTCAACTTGTTCTCATATTGACTCTCCCATAAGCATTCTCAAATGGTCTTTTTTTTTTATACCTAGTGCTTCATTAATGGGGAGTGATAAGTTAAGGGGAGTATCATATTTAGGGGGAGTTTTTTTTGTAAAGTTTTTTCTTCATTAAAAAGGGGGAGATTATTGAACCAATAAGTTTTTGTATTTGATTTTAGTGAGAACATTACATGTAAGTTATGCTAAAATAATCATTATTATGAACTTCTTTGCAAATCTTGTAAAAACATGGTTAATTTATTAAGGGACTTAAATTATCTTGGTAATACTATGTTTTGAATAATGTAACTTAATTGAATTGAATTTGAAATTCTTAAAAGAAGAAAAAAGGATTAGTATTGCTTACTGTGTCTCAATGTTTGTTGTTCAGCTATTTTGGTGTGAACTAGCCAGTTGGTAGTCTTAGAACTATGCGGCTAGTTGCATTAGGTAAACTATGATAAGGAGCATGTGTTGAACTATGTAACTAGTAATCTAAGGATTGTCTGGCTGGTTGTACCTAGTCTTCTAAGGTCAATGAGTTTTGTTGGACCATGCAACCAATGACCTGAAGACTATCCAATTAGTGACCATATTTGAATGAATTATCTAATTGGTCCCACCTTAACCTTTTGGTTGGTCTATATAGAAAAGAGTCATTACAGAGCATTAAATGTAGAGAGAAGTCGACAAATGGGTGGATTTTCTTGAAAAGCTATAAATACAAGTTGATGGGTAGTTAAAGAATAATTAATAAAGTAAAAAACCTGCAATTATTCATCTTTTCTACTTATACTTCATTCTAATTGTCTTGTACTCTTATTTACAATCGTTTGTAAACCCCTAGTACAGTGCTAAGCTAAATACATTTGCAATCTACTTGAGAGAATGTACTATATTAGCGATTAAAAGTTGTTGTGACAGTGAAATCATTTGTAATAGAGATTGAGTGCAGGCTCTGGAGCCATTGTGATTGAAATCAATAAAATTGTACGTAACGACCTTAATTGAGGCATTATGTGATCATAAAGAGTAAGGAGTGGTTCAAACTTTACGTCAAAATTCTAAGCTTGATTTCTCTATCTTTTCTTTTAAAAATTTTTTAACTTTATTTATTGCTTAATTGTCTCCATAATGCATATACTTAGCTATTTGAATAAAAAAATGGTTATTATAGAAAAATTTGAGCATTAAACTTAATTCATCACCCTACTACCCCCTCCCCCCCCCTCTTGTAGTCCTAGTATAGTTTTTTAATACTATTTTTATGGGAAAAAATACATGAAAGAAGATAAACATTTGAATATAAGTTCAAAAAGATGATAAAAAGTTCTAATAACAAGTAAGAAATGAGTGTTATTAAAATTGGTGTAAATAAAGGATATTCATTATATGTTGTTATTATGACACATTAATGGCTCATTCACTTCACTAAATTGAATAAAGAGGAATGGCTTTGGAATTTCTAAGGAAAAGAATTAGAATTTATAGGAAAAGGAGTGAGGATTTAAGTGTTAGGAAATTATTGTTTTTCTTTTATAATTTTTAAGATTCTTGAAAATGAAATTAAGTGGGTCATGTAAGGTAATAGTATATTTTCCATGATCTATGAAGTAGAGTTGAATTCAAAGTGTCCAATTTACTATCATATCACACTCCGGTTTGGGTTTGGTTAATTTAACTATTAGACTCTTGGGTTTTTCTTTTTTGGTATTAGTAATAGTATGTATCATTGCGTTGGTCTTTACTTGTACTCTTGATAGTCCGATTGCCATGAATGGTGGTAGACTTGCAAAAAGCCTCCTATAGAGTAACCAATAAGGACCCTCTAATACTTAAGTTAATGGCAAATGTGAATTACGAATGTTTACAAAGAGAACATCTAAGGAAGAAGAGTTAGAATCCTTTACTTGGAACTCCTTATCTTATTTATGTAGAGGGGAGTTGACCTACTAGGCTACGTAGTGCTTGAGGATTAGCATATAGGCAATCCAAGGTAAGGGTGTCATCAGTACAAGAAAGGACAGGCATCTTTCTATTGATTAGTGGGCTTCGAAGAAGGAGCTCATCATATTAGAGTGGGTAGCTGCCATAGCTTAGACAGTTAGATCTTTAAGTCATACATTAAGATGTCACATAGCATTTAACGAAGGGAAAGAGAAGATTGGAGAGCTGTATTCTATCTGGCGAAGCATTCCCTAAGTTACACTTTAGACAATGAGCGCAACCTTACTTAGTGGTTGGGCAGAAGTCATTAGGTTACGGGCTTTATCATAGTAGGCTTTTGAGGTGCTCATATCTCGATTCGAGGTCTTCATAAGCATGTGGCCTCCTTATCTATCCAAGGCTAGGGGTGAGCTTAGAGCTCGAGGGATGCCCTACCCCTTACATAAGCATTTAGCGTATTGGGCGCTATTTACATCTCGACCCAAGCTAGTGTAAGCTCTAAAGTTAAGCCAAGAGACCGTATAATTGAACTTAGAGCATAAGGTTTATGACGATTGGTTAAAGGATCCGATTAAATCTGAATTATAAACTATGGAGAGAAATATTAGTAAAAATGATCCCGTAAACTTGAATTTAAAAAAAAATAAGTAATAAAATAGTTGACTATAAAATTTTTAAATTTTAAGTATAATAATTATTAATCATCGAAAACGCAAAAAGTGTAATCTAATAACTAATAAATTACTAGAGATAGATTATATGTATATTAAAAATCATAGAACGACCTAAATAATAATTAGGAATGTTCACATGTACCCCACATGTATTTACGTGTAGATAAAAATACGCGAAATTACTTAAATTAGCCAAAAACTTAGTAAATAATTAAATAAAATTATTAATTAATTGAGAAAAAATCAGAAGGATATGGAATGATGAAAATATGGTTGTGGCAAGTTAGAAGCTAAAGAAGAAAAATTATCCAATTAGAATTAAGCAATACAAAAGCCAAAAATTAAGGAAATGGGGCAATGTCATGTCTAATTAATGCATATTAATTACCAAAAACTTCTATAAATAGGAAAAAAATTTAGAGAACTCCTTTGGACGAATTAGAGAAAAATAGAGAGCTTCGAAAATTCAAGAGAAAAACCAGAGAAAAAAAAAAAAAGGAAAACTGTGCAGTTAGAGCTAGTGAGTCAAACCCACACACCACCACCATTTGAGATTGAGCCACCACCACCACCACCCCACTCCAAACCCACCGCCTGGACCGGCCGACACACCTGGACCGGTGTTGGAAGGCTAAAAGCCATCAGACCAGGTGAGTCTTTAATTTGTTCCGATTTTGTATAATTTCTTAAAATTAGTTATTTTGCCTAGAAAATTATGAAACTTGTTATTATGAGGTTTTATTGTATGATTTAGGAAAAAATAGTGATTTAGTTTAATCACGTCTGAAAATATAGGGTTCTTAACAAATTAAGCAAAATCGAGTAAGATTAAAATTAGAAATAAATAGGCTTAGAAATATAGTTTGGAGCTCAAAATTTTTCTGTAGAATGCTTAAGGGATATAGAACAGTGCTATGAAGCCATTTTTTAAAAATTAATTTTTGAAAATTTTAAGTTAACTTTTATCCCTAAAATGATGGAAAAATTGGGTAATTTTGGGTTATTAGGTGATTAAGATACTAATTACTCATTTAGATAGTAATTAGATGTTTAGGGATGATAATCTTTGATGTGGAAACCTAATCTTAGCCTTTAGAATGTTAAGTATAAGTAACAAAGGCATTATGTGCTAATTATAGAAAATTAGGAATATTATAAAAATTTAGGTTTAATTATATAATATAATAATAGAAATCAGAATATAATAAATCTGAAATAAAATTTAATTTTAAGTAATTGTATAAAAAATTGTAAGATTTTCATACATCGGGAATAAATCTGGTACCCCAATTAGGATTAGTGTGTACTGAATAGTTTATAATACTAAATTAAGACCCAACAGGATACTAAAATACTCGAGCTTAACGTGATTAACTTCACATTAGGATTCGAGTATATTTAAGAATTTAGAATCAAAACTAGAATCTAATTTTGACACCGAACCCCGAAATAGGATAGAATAAATCATTAGTAAATAATAGTTATACATGAAAAAAATAAGCTAAATCATAACTGAGAATGTGAATAATTAAAGTATAAGAACTAAAAAAGATCTATTTGTATTATAGGATATCTAGAGACAAATTGGCTTGTAATCGAGTGATCGGGCAACTAAGAAACTCCAGGTAAGTTAGGTTATTACTTACTGTATTAGAATGCTATTTTATGATACTCGAAGACTTAGGATTGTATATGGTTGTGATTGTAAGTAGTTTACGCATGTGTTTGATGTATCTGAATACGTGCTGAATTTGTGATGTGAGTGATTTTGTGATTGATTGAACTGGTATGAAATTGTTTAAATACCCTAAATGAAATTTAATCTTATTCAACTCTAATAACCAAAAATGTCATGCATTGCAACCTGTTAGGGGATCATAAGATTCTCCAACCAAATACCGACCCCTTCGAAAGGGATAACGTAGGATTGCAAAATAATCCCTTCTTCATCCTTAGTCAAACTAAGTGACAGGAAAGGAGGTCGCGGCGAGGTGAAGTCAATGGTTTGAAGGTAGTCGCTGGAGGAGCGAGGTCTCCATTGCACAAGCCTGGGTTTGGTTGTGAGCTGCTGCATAACATGGAAACTCCTCAACCCGGATTAGAACGGGTGAAATTTCTCTAATTTCGCAACGGACTGGATTACGTTGTGCAATGATACTTGATTGTTACATTGCATTAAAATAATTGCTTGATAATCTTGTTTGTGTTTGTGTTTGTGTACTCTCATGAGTCTCCAATTCAACTTACTGAGCTGTAGTTGCTCATACCCCTATAGATCCTTTTGCAGGTCCTGATTTCTTAATATTTCAAGTATCATGCCGCCTTACAATTATCTAGAGGTTAGTTATTTTAAAGCTAGGGGTGTAAGGATCAATTTACTTAGTAGTGATGTGTAGTAAGAATGTCCTTTGTAGTTTGAGGATGAAAGATTGATAATTATTATGTAAATTAGTGAACTGTTGTATATATGTAGAATTTCCTGGGAAGTTCTATGGACTTTACATATAATTATATAGGTTTATTACAAATTTGTGAAATTTACCATAATTGTAGTTAAACATTTAATTGGACTGTTTACTTCAAAGCGAGGAGTCGTTGACGCCTTGTGTAAATTATGTCTATGGTAGGTACTGTGAGGCTAGTTACTATCATAGAATGGTTTACACGGCGGGATTGTTGCGACTCTGTGACTTCAGGGCGTAACAGCTAGCTCGTGCACTTAATGGGGGAAATAACTTTCAAGGGCGCAAAGGTCCTCTAGTGATGCCAATCAAGCTCGATATCTTAGGCTTGGGCCTTTAGAGTGTTAGGTTAAAAGGGACTATCAATACGAGGAGAATACCGCTTATCTGGGCTTTGGAGGTCGAAGTTTGTCCTTAGCAGCCTTTAGGAAGAACAGTGATTAACCCTAGATGGTTTGGAAAGAGGGGTCACTGGGCGTCCATATGACATAACAACCCATATATTTGGAGTAGCATCTGGTCTTCTCCAAGGTGATGTCTTTTCCCAAATACAGTAACAACGCATGGTTCAAAACATAGTACATGGAGCAATTATCATGCCTCAGGAATTCCATAATTATAGAGTAAGTACTGCATTAATTACGGTCTTTATGCTATGCTATCGTCATCGTTGGATAGGATGGTGTAAACAAGTATATGACATGATTTTTCCTTTTATTGCTTATATAAGGAATCAATAGGGAGCTTTTCTTCCTCATTCTTGCTTGAATAAGCCATTTAAGCATCTTTAAACTTTCTTGAGGGCTGTTGAGACTCTAGAGGTAAGTACATAAACTCAACCCATGTCTCCGCTATAGGCAAGTAAAACCTTTTAAGAACTAATCAAGGGGTGTAAGAAGTTGCGTTATGATAGGGGATAGCTCTTGAGTACTTATTGAGGGGTATATACACTCCATTTAATCGAGTCCTTCACCAAAACAAGCGAGTTCGGGCGATGAAGGACCTTTAGAGTACATCTTCTAGCCATGGTGATACTGACACCACATGGGCACTTATGTATACAAGGTCACGTCAATAAATGCTTATGTGTTGCCATTGAAGTACTTGTGAATACTTATCATTTGTAGTGTTTTTGGTAGCTAGGAGAAGCTCTTTCACTGTTCGGAGGTGCTTGATCGAGGACAGCGCAAAAGGTCTTTGGGGCTTTCTTGAGCCATGGGAGCAAGTCTATTGCAAGGGAAGCGAGTGCACTCGTGTTCACCCTTGTGTAAGTTTGAGCGCTCTTGTAGTGGTAGGTTAAAGATAGCTACCATTGACGCCTATGAGCACGGTCCTTAGGTTCCTAGATAGGAGATGGGAAAATTTGCTCCGAATGGCCCACATGGGGAGCTTATGTTGGAGGTCTGCCCATTTAATAAGCAAGGGATTCTCCTTAAAGCTGCTAGCATTAGATGCCAGCTCATTATGCACTGCAAATGAAGAGTCTACCATTACGTATTGCTGGATGAGATCAAGTTTTCGCCTGACGAACTCAAGAAGATTACCTAGATGAGTTAAGTGACAAAACTGAGGAACCTAGGAGGTAAGGTAGTCAAGGGGATGTTAGATAGAAGCTTATTGAGTTTATTTTTCTCTTTCTTGTTGTAACTTTCGTCTCCTATGTACTTTAGGCTGGTATGCCTGCTCCCAAGGCCTTGTAAAACTTCAAATAATTTAATGAATTGAATTGTGTTTGGCAATGTGTTCACTCCTTTGGTATTTGCTTGTTATTCCATTTTGTTACTTCGTAACCCATTATCATGGCATAGTTTAGGGAAGTGTTCGGTAAGCTATCGTGATGCTTGATTATGCTCTCCTTGTCAGCAAGTTAAGCACCTAGGACCTCGGTCTGAATACTCAAGGTAGGCTTTGGTGCTTAGGGCTAGTCTAAAGATCCTCAGCCGAGTAGTAGGGGCTAACTCGAACAAGCTTGGAAACTTCATTAGGAAACATCATCACTAAGTGCTTGTCAAAGCGACATAATGATTGACGTAATGGTTGAGACACCTAAGGTTCTTGGAGGGTGTAAGTTAATTAATAGGTAAGCATTAAGGCTGAGTAAGCGATTTGTATGTATGATGGATCTAGGCCATTGATTATGATACATGGGTGGTTGTGGTGAGAAGTGCAAGGTGATAGTTCGCCTTCTTGCTTTTATTTATATAAAGGCTCCTAAGGTCAATCCATTTCTCAATTTCATTGTCACTCTTATCGATACTCTATCGAATTCTCTCCACATTACTCCTTTAACTCTCTTCTAGTTTGTTTTTCACTTTCTTCGAGTTTCACTAGGAGTAATAAAGCTACAACGACAGAGATTTGAAGGTGAGAATGCTAAGGCGGGGCAGCCTTAAGGGAAGGTTATGACCATCCCCACTTCAACCTCTCTTCCCCCACTACCCCCTCCCCCCTAACTTCCCAAAAGGATGGTAACCATAGTAATCGACGATTATAAGAGTTAATGGACATGGGACATAAGAAAGATGGTCATAGAATCAAGGCTTTAGGGGTAAATGTGCGCTAGATAAGGAGAATGAGTCCATTGAAGTAAAGTTAGGTCCTTCTATTGAAAAAGGGTATCTAGTGACTTAAGTGGTGTATAAACATGACAAGGAGCATTGGTTTCAAGTGTATCAAGAAGTTCAAAATAAGATAGATTGTTAGGAACTTAAGATGCCTGAGCCTAGTGACCGAGCGTGCAAGATTGGCAGCAAGAAGACGTTTTGCTTGTATTAGAAGGCCATTGATATGGGGCTCCAGCTACCTTTTTCTCCATTCCAAATGGAAATGTTCAATTGCTTTTGAATGACACCAGGGTCTCCTCATTTAAGCAGTTGGCATGTATTATTGGCTTTCTAGGTCGTGTTCATTTTCCACTTGAGGAAACCGATAGCTCCACTTTTTCGGTATTTCTTCTAAACTAAGTAGAACTAAGAGAAGTAGGTGTATTACGCTAGCCGGGGCAAGCATGTGAACATATTCTATGGAATGAAGTCAAATATCGATGACTAGAAAGAGTAATTTTATCGGGCGAGGTCCTTCCATGACTTAGATTTTTAGACAGGATAGAACAAGTCAACACAAGCTTGGTAAACTACTTTGTTGAAGAGGATGACAAGGTAAAGGATTGGGTACTCGACATAGCATGCTTTGTTAGTTGAGGTTTTTACCTAGGAAACACCGTTGGCGCTTATTTAAGGAAAGATATGCTATTTGGTTAGGAGACAGGTACTAAGCATGTGTGTATGGCTGATGAAGGTGGTTAGGAGTTTGCCATTGTTGATCGCTAATAGAGGTAGAGCTTGGAGCTACTCGTCTTCGGTAGGTATTTTGTCCTGTGATCTCTATTTACTTATGCTAACTGCTTTATGTTCACAACTTTCACTTTATGCAATGACTTGTTCAAGATAAGGATATTGTAGTTAAGGGAGGAGAGACTTTGCAACATAGCGAAGGGGGCTATTGATCGCGAGAAGTAGCCAATTTAAGGAAAAAGATCAAGAGGAAGGATGGCGCTAGGACATCGACAAGAGAGAGACCGACGGTGGAGGAAGTATAGGATGCCTTGATTGGGGTATTGTTAGTGACCGTAGCGATGGGGTCGGTAGATAGGGGCTTGGTGAGACCTATAAATAAGCAATAAGTTCTTATTGGGGGAGGGGGTTTACGGGGGCTCAATGAGGTTGGTACCCAAGTGTGAAACTCTTGTAATGAGGGGCTTGGAATGACTTATCTCTAACCAGTAGGTGCAAGATAAGGCCTCTGAGGGCATGGTTCATGAAGAGGCCAATAGGTAGCTAAGGCAATGAGAGATCGAGAGGGTTGCGAGCTTCAAAAGGGTACTAAAGAATTGTAGTATTTCAATAGTTGGTCTAGAAGAGGCTACAAGGGGCGACACTATAGCATCAACTAATCAGCAGTTGGGCTTAGATGTCCCCAAGTAGCTCTTGAAGGTTAAGCATGCTGTGCTCTTTCGAGGTAAGGAGTATCCGAAAACCATGATGATCATACTGGAGAGGCTAGCGGACAAGATGAGCATATATAGGTATGCATTTGCATACTAGACATCCATGGCTACCCGCTTATGTTTAACCTTTTCTTGTTATAGTTGTTTGAGTAACATTGCCAAGAGTTGGAGGCGGAGTTAAAGGAGGAGATTAATGGGCTGAGGATGCAAACTCAGAGTATTTGATAGGAATAAACCCCTTGGATCGATCATAAGAAGCCAAGCTAGAGAACTTCAAGGGCTCACACGAAAAATACTACCTCTAAGTCATAGCCGAGATGGGGACTCCTATCTCAATTCAACCTCTTGCCAACATATCGCTCAGATCCTCACATGTATCCAACATGCTCCCATCCAGCTGCGAAGTCCTAATATAAAAGGTAGCCTAGGAAAGGCTAGTTGAGCTAAGCTCTCTAACCGACCATTGGTGCCTGACTTCAACTCCACTAATTTCCTAACCACTGATTGGCTCCTGACTTAATCTAGATTAGGTCGGCCCCTAACTACAACGCTTCTTATTTCTTCTTATTTTATATCATACTCCTGATAACTAGCCATTAAGTAACATGTGTCTTCGGACACTACATTCCAGAATGATTTTTTCTTTTCTATACTGAATATTCTTTATCCCTTTTACCTCTTTTAGTATGATTCATGTAACATAATTATAAAATACCCTTCTATCTTTTTATATATGTAAAATAACCCTAGTAGGCAAGTATATAAACCTTTACTTTCCTTATATGCAGACAATTATCCAACTTTCAATATAAAATTATTCTCTTTAAGCAACCTTAGTGTTCCCGTTATTGTTCAACTCTTATCTATTCCCTTTAGTAAGGAGTAGTGGCGAGTGACCCTTTTAGTTCAGACTGGTGTGTCATATCCAGCAGATTGTTGGCCGAGTAGGATCGAGTGGTGTATCATATCCATTCAGTAGTTACCAGACTTTGCTAACCTTTTTCCTATTTATTTTAGTTCACTTGTTGTGGTGCTCCTCCATATGTCTAACCCTAAAAACATATCAGCTTCGCTGGTATCAGAGCACAGTTCTGCGAGGGAGTATGTGAAGTTGTAGTGAAGTTTCAGTTTGCTTTACTGTTAATGGCTACTGTGTTCCTTCCGTAGCTACTGCCGTATGTTTGAGTGTTCGTAAGTGCAGTTTCATTGATACTATGTTTTACTCTATTTTCTATTACGACAACATAGCAAGTTGGTTAGTAGTTTGTTAATCTGTTCGACAAGGTATTATGCTATGTTAGATTCAAGTGTTCAGGGAGTTATTAGTGACCAGGGTAGTGGTGCTTAACCTGGTCGTGGCCATAATGGTAATAACACCCTAGGGTCTATTGATGACAAGCTTGATAAACTCATAAACTTTGTTGAGAGTATAGTCACTGCAATGTAAGTTAATAGGCAACAACCCCAAGGTGTTTAGCAACAAAACCTACAGGATAACACCCCTGAGAGATACTATGGCCAAGGCAATCGGACCAATCACCCAATTTGACTGCTACGAGCTAGAGGAGTAGCAAACAAAAGTGCTAGACAAAGACTAGAGTTAGAGGAAATTGGGGAAGATGACAAGGAGATGGATGTCAAAGAGTTTGGTGAAGAAGAAGTTGATTATTACTAAACACAGGGACGAAGATGCCAAGTTCTTCAAGGCTTAGACAACATCAAGGTGCAAATCCTACCCTTCAGTAGAAGTAGAGATGCAGGTGAATACTTGGAGTGGGAAGAGAAGGTCGAGAAAGTGTTTAACTGTTATGGTTATGAGGATGCGGTTAAGGTGGAAGAATTTGAATGTCGCCAAATCTAGAGATGGAAGACGAGGTGTTAAGACTTGGGATGAGATGAATAGGTTGCTAAGAGGTAGGTTTGTGCTTAAAACTTATTCACAAGACACATTTGCAAAGTTATAGGAGCTTCATCAAGGAAGCCGAATTGTTGATGATTACGTAAGAGAGTTCTAGATTTTAATGATCCAAGCTGACAAGGAAAAGTTAGAGGCCTGCACAGTATCAAGGTTTATTTATAGGCTCAAGTATGAGATTCGCAATATCGTGGAAGTACAAAGGTTTTATAATTTAGAAGAGGCCATCAAGATAGCGCAGAAGGTCGAAAAGTAGAGGAGAAAAGTTTCAAGCTGACTTGGGCCAATATTCTCCTAAGCCCCGGTACCACGCCAACCTATTCAAGCCGAGCTAAGGAGACCATACCAAGTCGAGGAAAAGAATGACTGACTTGACAATAGCTGAGCAGGTTAACATGGCTAAGCAGGATAATTAAGCCGAGCTGACGCTAGGCCACCCCCAAGAATGTATGAGAAGGGACAAACTTCCGGATGGAAGTCTAGTAAGGTGAAATACTTTAAATGCTTAGATTTTGGACACATGGCTGCTGAATGTTTGAACCAACGTATCATGGTGCTCCAAGGAGATGTAATAGATAGCACCGACTAGAGTGAGCCTGAGGAGGAGAAGGATGTTTGAAAGGTAGAAGTCGAAGAGGAAAAGGAGATCTGTATCTATGGCGACCAAGGAGAAGTGATGACCCTAATCTTGAGACGAGAAGAGGACCAGAGAGAGAACTTGTTCCATACCAAGTGCAAAGTTAAAGGCCAATTATGCATAATCATTGTTGATAAAGGGAGCTGTATTAATGTAGTTGTCCAATCCTTTATGCAGAGGTTGCGTCTACTGACCTCAAGGTATCCTCGACCTTACAAGCTGCATTAGCTTCACGATAAGGGTGCTTTGCACATAACTGAACAAGTGATAGTGCCATTTAGTGTTAAGAATATGTACAGGGACGAAGTAATTCGTGATGCCATTCCCATGGGAACTTCACATTTACTGCTTGAGCCACCTTGGTTGTTAGACCGACGTATCACTCACGATAGGTATAAGAATACTTATGCCTTTGTTAAGGATAGAAGAAAGATTATGTTGCAACCCTTAACCCTATGCCACGTAAATATAGCTCATAACCAACTCACTCAAGCTAGTAAGAAGAAAGCTTTGGTGATGAGCCGAAGGGAGTTTCGATCTGTTGAGAAGGCTGATGAACCTATGTTCCTATTGGTTAGAATATTATTAGAGATGAAGGAATTAGAGAACGTTCCAAGAGAGATCCAAAGCTTACTAAATGGGTTTTCCGACTTGTTTTCGAAAGAGCTGCTTAGAGGACTGCCACCAATCCAAGGCATAGAGTATTGCATCGATTTGCAGCTAGGCGCCACCTGTAAGCCCTAAAAATAAGCCAGATCACCGGCGGATTAAACTTAGTACACAAAGTTTAGGGCGATCGGTTGAAGGATTCGATTAAATCTAAATTATAAACTAAAGCTAGAAATATTAGTAAAAGTGACCCCTTAAGTTTAAATTTAAGAAAATAAGTAATAAAATAAGAAAATATAAAATTTTCAAATTCTAAGTATATTACTTATTATTTATCGAAAATGTGTGAAATGTATTTCGATAACTGATAAATCATGAGAAATAAATTATATGTATACTAAAAATCATAGAATGACTTAAATAATATTTAAGAGTATTTACTTATACCCTACATGTATTTACGTGTTGGTAGAAATACATGAAATTACTTAAATTGCTCGAAATTAACTAAATAATTAAAGAAAATTATAAATAAATTAAGAAAAAATCAAAAAAAAAATCAAGGAAATAGAGAATGAACCAGATCAAGTCATGCCAGCAAAGGGAGAAGAAAGAATATTAACCAATAAAAGACAAACACTTAAAAAGGCAAAATGGAATAGATATGAGCCTTATCTGGTCTTAATTAATGCACAACAATTCTTACAAGGCCCTATAAATAGCAAGAAAATTTACAAAGCTCATTTAGTTAATTGGGAACTGGAAAAAAAAAAATGAGAGAATCAAAATTGAGAGAGAAATTAGGGTTTTAGAAAAATTCTTCCCAAATTTGTACAGATAGTATAAGTAGGTTGAATCCATACACCACCACCACTTGGAACCGAATTACCACTACCATTCGGAACTAAACTACCATACCTGGATCGGTGTTGGAGGCCAAAAATCTTGAAAACCAGGTGAGTCTCACATCTCCTCCAATTTTGCAAAATTCCTTAAAATTATTAATTATGCCCATAAAATTATGAAATTTATTATTATAATGTTTTATTGTATGTAGATTTAAGGAAGAATAGTGACTAAGTTTAATCATGTCTGTAAATATAGGATTCTTAGGAAATTGAACAAAACGAACATGTTTAGAGTTAGAAATAAATAAACTTAGAAGTGTAGTTTGGAGCTTAATTTTTTTTTTCCTGTAGAATGCTTAAGTGATATAGAACAGTGCTATGAAGCCATTTTTTTAAAATTAATTTTCAAAATTTTGAAGTAAATTTTTAACCCTAAAATGATGAAAAAATGGGTAATTTTGGCTTAATTAAGTGATTAAATTATTAATTACTAATTTAAAAGGTAATTAGATATTTAAGGATATTAATCTTTAATATGGAAACCTAATCCTAGTTTGTGGAGTGTTAATTGTAATTAATATAGGAATTATGTGATAATTATAGAAAATTTAGGAATATGTGAAGTTTAGATTTTAATAAATGTGAAAAAAAAGGTTAAATTGGATAATATAATAATATATCTGTATAAAATAAATCTGCTACAAAAATTAATTTTAGGTAATTGGATAAAAAATATAAAATTTTCTCACATCGGGAGTAAATTCGATACTTCAATTAGGATTAGAGTATATCAAATAGGTTAGAATACTAAATTAAAACCCAGTATGATATTAGAATACTCGAGCTTAATGTGATTAATTTCACATTAAGATTCGAGCGTATTTAGGATTCCTCATAGTTAAAAACAATTTAGAACAAAAAATGAAATCTAATTTAGAAACCGAATACTGAGCTAATGTAGAGTAAATCATTAATAAATAATAGGTATATATAGAGAAGTGAGTTAAACTATAACTTAGAATATGTATTATCAAGGTATAAGTGCTAAAAAGACGTATTTGTATTATAGGATACTTGGAGACGAACCAACCTGTAATTAAGTGATTGAGCAACCAAGAATTCCAAGTAAATTGGGTTTATTACTTCACCGTATTTGGAGTACTGTTTTAAGGTACTCGAAGATTTGGGATTCTATATGATTGTGATTGTAAGTAGTTTTATGCATATGCTTGTATATCTGACTTTATGTTGGAATTTGTGTTGTGATTGATGATTGTTATGATTGGATTAATGTGAAATTGTCTGAATACACTAAATTGAACCTAAACCTAATCGACCCTAAACCTAATCGACCCTTATACCCTAAATTGTCATGCATTGCAACCTTTTAGGGGATCATTACAATTCTCCAACCAAACACCTACACCTTCGAAAAAGATAGCACAGGATAGCAAATTGGTCTTTTCCTCATCCTTAACCGGACTAAGTGACAGGAGAGGAGGTCGCGGTGAGGATAAGGGCATTGGTTCGAAGGATAGTCTTAGGAGGAGCAATATCTCCATTGCACAAACCTGGGTTTAGTTGTGAGCTATTGTATAACATGAAAACTTCTCAACTCATATTAGAGCGGATGAAATTACTCTAATTTCGCAATGGACTGGATCACGTTATGTGATGACACTTGCTTATTGCATTTTGCATTGCATGAAAATATTTACTTGATAATCTTGTTTATATTTGTATACATTCATGAGTCTCCAATTCAACTTACTGAGCTATGGTTACTTATACCCGTATGGATCCTTTTGCAGGTCCTGATTTCTAATTACTCTAACTAATATGCCACCATACAATTATCTAAAGGTTAGTTCTCTTTTAAAGCCCGGGTGTGTAAAGACTAATCTGCCTAATAGTTAAGTTATATCTAGAGTCTTACAAGTATCTTTAAGATTAAAAGACTGACATTTGATATGTAAATCAGCTGATTGTTATGCAATTATTTATATTGACTTGAAACTTTAATACTTACGGTAACTTTAGTTAAATTCTTAATTAAACTATTTACTTCAAAGCGAGAAATCATCAATGCCTTACATGGTGGGACTGTTGCAACTCTACGACTTTAGTGCATAACACCGCCCTGTTGAGCCGACTTGCATACAGGATGAACCCTGAGTAAGCTACTGAGTTGAAAAGACAAGTGGATGAACTCATTGAGTGAGGATATATGAAGGAGAGCATAAGCTCTTATGCTATACCATCTTTACTCATCCCGAAGAAAGATGAATCAACGCGCATGTACATTAACAGTTGAGTAATCAATAGAATTATTATCAAGTACTGATACTCGATACTAAGACTCAATGACATATTAGATGAGCTTCATTGTGCAAAGATATTTTCAAATATTGATTTACGAAGTGGCTACCATCAGATTCATATGAGACTAGGGGATGAGTAGAAGACTACCTTTATTACTAGGTGTCACGCCCCGAAGCAACAGAGTCGTAACAGGCCCGCCGTGTAAACCACCCTAAGATAGAAGTTGGCTTTACAACCGCTATCTTAGACCTGATCTACACAAGGCGTCAACAACTAACCCGTTTTGAAGTAAACAGTTTGTAATTTTAATAAATCATTCATCTAAGAAAGTGAGGAAATATATATATTCACTATAATTTAGTGATTACAATTATCGTTTGCAATGTTTCTCCGAAATATATTTCCTAGTTGTTACATTATTAAAAAAAAAAACGAGAAGTTCTAAAGTAAAAGCTTAAACCTTAAAAATATATGTTCGTTCTTCAATATTTTTCCTCACTCCCCAGGATCCAGCAGTTGCTAACTTTAGAGTAGTTGTGGCCGCTTCTTAGCCAGCACCTGCACGATGTCTATAAGGATGTGAGCAACCACAGCTCAGTAAGTTAGGACGGAGGACTTAAAACTATACCATACACATAACAAGGTTTTCAATCACTTATTAGGTGCAATGCATGTGCAAGCAAATGCCATCGCACGACGTTGTCCGGCCCGTCGTGAGATTAGAGAAATTGCGCTCGCTCTAATCCGGGTTGAGGAGTTGCCATTAATGCAACAGCTCACGACCAAACCCAGGCTTGTGTAATGGATACCTTGCTCCTCCCGCGACTACCTTTGAACCACTGTCTTCACCCTCGCCGCGACCTCCTCTCCTGTCACTTAGTTCAACTGAGGATGAAGAAGGGACCATTTTGCAATCCTGCGCTATCCCTTCCGAAGGGGTCAGTATTTGGCCGGAGAATCCTAAGTTCCCTTAACGGGTTGCCATGCATGTTCGATTATGATTACTGGTCAGATATTTGATTAAGTCCAGTTGAGGGTGATCAATCCTTTCATACAAATCATACAATATGTGTTAGAGCAACAAACAGGATCATAGCATCCCATAATCAAACACATTCACACATTCAACTATCTTACAAGCACAACCAAGCATAATCTTAAGCCTCCAAAATACAACATCGTATAAATCCCAACTTACTTCGACTCCTCGCTCATTCACTCGAGGTCCGATTTGATCAGGCCATCGCCGATCATCCCTATAACACAAACGTGGTTTCAGCTTTTCATATAACTATTATAGGTTCATTTTATCCTATAACATTTATTGTTACATTTTGTTTAGGGTTTAATATGCCTAATTATCTAGATCTTACGTCTTTTACAATTATTTAGGTTTGGGGTTAGGTTCGGGTTCGGTTTTCGCATTGATTTCTAAATTAGGTTCTAGTTGGATTTCTAAGTAGTGTTTTATACTCTAACCCTAGAAATTCGTTTCAACCCATAATGTGAAATTAATCACATTATTTCCCGATCTCCTAAATACCATCATTATCCCTAGTCAGTATTTTATTTCACTCGGTACACTTATATCCTTATTAGTGTACCGAATTCACTCCTAATGTGAGAAATTTTTACATTTTTCATATAATTACATAAATTCAAATTTCCTATCATATTTATTGTACATTTTTATTATTATCACAATATCAATTTTTATTATTATATTTCCAATAATTACCTATTGTGTATTATTACCTTTTATGTATATATTACACTTCTAATATTTATATCACTCTAATTATCATCTCTAAACATCAATTATCATTTCAAAATGTCTAAATTCATCCTAAGTCAGATTTTACTCCTAATTGCCCTAATTTACAAAATTAACTTAAAATGTACTATTTTTCCATATTACTTATTTACTATATAATTAACCTAATAATTACATCTAACACCCTAAATGCTACAAGTATCATTCTCCATCAGATTTCAACATCCCTAAACATCTACTTATTCACTAAGTCAGTAATTAATAATTTAATTATTTAATTAACTCCAAATTACCCAATTTTCCCATCATTTTAGGGCTAAAAATTAACTTAAAAATTTTGAAAATTAATTTTAAAAAATGGCTTCATAGCACTATTCTATATCGCATGAGCATCCTACAGAAAAAAAATTGAGCTCCAAACTACACTCCTAAGATAATTTATTTCTAAATCGAAATGTGCTCTATTTTGCATGATTTCTTAAGGACCATATATTACGAGGCATGTTTTCATCAAAACAATATTTTTCCTACAAACTACATACAAAAATATCCCAAAATAACAAAATTAATAATTTTATAATAATATTTACTATTTTTAAAAATTTACACAAAATTGGGCTGGAAATCAAACTCACCGATCTGGGTGGCTCCGGCCGCCGTGGACTTGTCTTTCGGGCTGGGCGCTGCCACCACCATGTGGTGGTGGTGGCCATCCACTCCCAGCTCCTCATCTGGTATGGGTTTCCTTTGAAAGCCCTAATTGCACAGTTTTTCTAATTTTTTTTCTAAACCGAATTTTTCTCTCAATTTTCTTCTCTCTCTAATTTTTTCTGATTTCTAACTGTCCAAATGAGTTTCTTAATTTTCCTGCTATTTATAGGGCTTTAGGGGATTTATTGTGCATTAAATGGGATAAGACAATTACCTTATCCCTTGATTTTTGGCTTTTATGTTGGCTTATTTTAATTAGCCGAATTTTTTCTTATTTTTCCCAGCTGCTACGACCCAATTCTGGATGATTCATGATTTTTCCTGATTTTTCCTTAATTAATTATGAATTTTCTTTAAGCATTTAGTATTATTTTAGCACATTTCGCTTATTTTCAGTAATTACGCGTATTTATACTTACATGTAAATTCATATATAGTACAAATAAATATTCTTAAATATTATTTAAGTCATTCTATTATTTTTAGTATACATATAATCTATCTCTAGTAATTTATTAGTTATTAGATTACACTTTTTGCCTTTTTAGTAATTAATAATTATTATGCTTAAAATTTGAAAATTTTATAGTCTCTTATTTTATTACTTATTTTCTTAAATTCAAGTTTACGGGGTCATTTTTACTAATATTTCTCTCAATAGTTTATAATTTGGGATTTAATCGGATTCCTTAACCGATCGTCCAAAACTTATGTTCTAAGTTTAATCATACAGTTAATTGGCTTAGCTTTAGGGCTTACACTAGGCACGGACTCTACGAATGGTTGGTTATGCCATTTGAACTTACTAACACACTAAGCACATTCATGAGGTTAATGAACCATATAATGTACCCTCTAATCGGAAGATGTATGGTCATATATTTTGATGACATACTAGTATATAGTACCGACTTGAACAACCACGTTCAACATATTCATGAAGTATTTAACATTTGGTAAGCTAAGAAGTTGTATGGGAATGTAATTAAATGCATGTTCTGCTAGAGAGAAGTGATATTCTTAGGGTTTATAGTGTTAGGGAAGGAATCTGAGTAAATGAGGAAAAGATCTGAACTGTTGTAGAATGGTTGATGTCGAAGAATATCATTGAGGTCCGAAGTTTCCATGGCCTAACTTCTTTCTATAGGCAATTTATCAAGACTTCAGTACAATAGCCGCTTCATTAACCGAGCTGATAAAGAAGAATGAAGGGTTCAGGTATAATGACCAAGTTGAACAAAGCTTCAGAGAGATTAAGGAGAAGCTCACCTTGGCACCCGTCCTTTCACTGCTAGATTTCGATAAGCCTTTTAAATTAGAGTGTGACGTATCAAGAGTTGGAATTGACACTGTCTTGATGTAGGAGTAGCGACCCATCGCCTTCTATAACAAGAAACTTAGTAGTCTTGCTTTGAACTATTCCGTGTACGAGAAAGAGTTGTATTCCCTTTTCCAAGCCCTTACTATTTGGCAACATTATTTGCTACTGTGAGAGTTTCTTATTTATACAGACATTGAGTCTGAAGTATCTAGGGAGTCAGAATAAGTTTTTAAGGAGGCAAGACAAGTGGTTAGAGTTAATGGAAAGTTTCTTGTACATCATCCAGCATAAGAAGAGAAGTGCAAATGTAGTCGCATACGCTCTGTTACAACAGCAAATGTTACTGACCACTTTGCAAATAAAATTATTAGCATTCTCACTGATTATCGAGCACTATGCTCATGATTCTCATTTCAGCCCCATCAAAGAATAGTACAAGGCCGAGATTGTTGTCAAGGGGTATTATCTCAAGGATGGCTACCTGTTCAAGGATTGATGGTTGTGCATACCAAAAACTGTTCCACGCGTGAGCTGTTGATTATGGAAGCTCATAGTGGAGGATTGTCTGGTCATTTCGGGGAAACCAAGACAGCCAGTCTATTGAAGGAGAACTTTTACTAGCTTAGTTTAGCTAAGGATGTACATAAAGTGGTTAGTAGTTGTGAAGTGTGCAAGCGTGCTAAGGGGAAGAGAGAACCTCATGAAGAGTATATGCCACTATCAACACCAACTTTACCTTGGGCCGACCTCAGCATGGACTTTGTCCTAAGGTTTCCCTAGACATCTAGAGGGCAAGATTCCATCTTTGTTGTAATGAACCGCTTCAGTAAGATGGCACCCTTTATTCCATACCATTGGATTAATGATGCTCTATCTATTGCCAATTTGTTTTCATAGGAGATTGTTCGACTACATAGAATACCAAAGACTATTGTCTCATATCGGGACACAAAATTTTTGAGCTATTTTTGGAAAACTCTTTGGAGAAGACTTGAGACTAAACTTATATTCAGCTCCAATAGCCACCCTCAGATCGATGGCCAGACTGAAGTAGTGAATAGGACTCTAGACAATTTACTTAAAGCTGTTATGAGAAAGAACTTGAGAGATTGGGATTTGTGCCTACTAGTTGTAGAGTTTGCATATAACCAAACTGTCTATAGCACTGCTGGGAAGACCCCATTCAAGGTCATCTATGGCCTTAATGTTACAGTTCCCATAGATATGATTGCTACCCCGGTAACTATTGAAGAAAGTCAATCTAGAGTGGACCAAGCTCAAGAATTGCATAAGCTACACCAGTTTGTTACAAGGAAGATCACCAAGTTCAATCAAAGACAACAAGAGATTAACAGCTGAAGCCACCAAACTATTTCTTTCTAGCTAGGAGACCTAGTATGGATTCATCTTAGCTGAGAGCAATTCCCGCACTTAAGACAAAGCAAACTATCTCCTCAAATTGATGGCCTATTCAAGGTCCTGAAGAAGATCAATCGCAATGCCTACCAAATCGAGTTACTTGGTAACTATGGTATATGCTCTACCTTCAATGTGTTCGATCTGATTCCCTACCAACCAACCGAAGAAAACCTTGCGAGTGCCCTAGAAGAATGAGTAGAAACCTTTCAGATTTGAAGACAAATCTTTCCGACCCTCACCGATCATAAGAAGCCGAGCTAGAGGACTTTAAGGGCTCATACGAAAAATACTAACTCCAAGTCATAGCCGAGAGGGGGACTCCTATCTTGATCTGACTTCCTGTTAATCTGTCGCTCAGATCCTTACGTATGTCCAGCATGCTCCTGCCCAACTGCGAAGTCTTGATCCAGAAGGTAACCTAGGAAAGGCTAGCCAAGCTGAGCTCTCCAACCAACCACTAGTGCTCGACTTCAACTCAGCTGATTTCCTAACCATTAATTGTCTCCCGACTTCATCCAGATTAGGTCAGCCCCTAACTACAACACTTCCTGTTTTTGCTTATTTTATATCATACTCTCGACGACCAACCATCAAGCGACATGTATCTTTTAACACTACATTCCAAAATGATTCTTACTTTTCATATTGAATATTCTTTGTCCCATTTACCCCTTTTAACATGATTCGTGTAACGTAATTGTAAAATACCCTTCTGTCTTTTCATACATGTAAAATAACCTTAGTGGGCAAGTATATAAACCCTCACTTTCCTTGTATACCGATAATCATCCAACTTTTAATATAGAATTATTCTTTTTGAGTAACCTTAGCGTTCTCTTTATTGTTCAACTCTTATCTATTCCCTTTAGCAAGGAGCAATGGCGAGTGACCCTTTAGTTCAGACCAGTGTGTCACATCTAGTGGATTGTTGGATGAATAGGATCAAGTGATATGTTATATCCATTCTGTAGCTGCCTAGACTTTGCTAACCTTTTTTATGTTTATTTTGGTCCGTTTGTTGTGGTGCTCCTTCGTGTGTCCGACCTCGGAGAAGCATCAAAATTCATGTAGGAGGCAACTAAGGACAAACCTGAGGCTGGTGACATGAAGAGATGTACCAAAGAGCTCGAGATGGTTGACTTATTCATTTTTTGGGAAGACTTTGATTTCTTCTTGACTGAGGTAGCTTTCTTAGGTTTTTGAACAAATTTTCTTGGTCTTGGAACAGGATCAAGTTCTGAAGGATCTCTTTTAGAGACTTCTTCATATGGCTTTTCTAAAGGTTCAGATTCTTCTAAATTAGCAACTTCTTTGGAGGAGCTGATTCTTTATCATCCTGAACTACCTTCTGAAGTACTTCCTGGACTTGTTCCGAATGTACTTCAAAAGCATTCTTTTGATTCACTTCTCGAATAACCTCTTCCAAAGGTTCATCTTGGAGTTCAAGGGTTAGCGTTCTTTCAGATGATCTATGGTATGTTTTGATTTGACTCCCTTAGCTGCAATGCGATTGGATTTTCTAGGCGCCATTGGAGTTAAGAAAAATATGAGAAAGAGAGAGGATAATGGGGAAGGTCTAATGAGAAGGAGGAAAAAATAAGAAAAGAAATGAGGCTCTTAATGAATTTAAATTTCCAATTTCATTAGCAGTTACCCGAAAATTTTGGACCACTAGTGACATGTTAATCACCTACTAAGTAGATTTAGTTAATGGACCCACTAATGAACATGCTAATGGCCATAATGTTTTCGTGTCCAGTAAATTTCAAGTGAGCTTGCTTAGAAAAAAATCAAAACATCCATGTAAAATTAAATGAAAAAAAAAATTAACAAAATGGATTACATATACTTAGTTCATTACGAATGAACTCAAATCTCAATTTATCTAAATGTTTAGTAAAAATATTAGCAAATTGATATTTAGTTGAAACAAAATCAATACTTACATCGTTATTTGCAACATGATCACATATGAGATGATGCCTTATTTCTATGTGCTTTGATCTTAAATGATGTACATGATTTTTTGTTAAATTGATAGCACTCATGTTATCATATTTTATGGGGATATTTTTATAACTTATTCTATAGTTATTTAATTATTGTTTTAACCAAAGAATTTGTGTACAACAATTTCCAATAGACACATATTTAGCTTCTGCAGTTGAAAGAGCAACTGAATTTTGTTTCTTGGAAGACTAAGAAACCAATTTATCTCCTAAGAATTGACATATTCCTGAAATACTCTTCCTATCTATTTTGCTACTTGTATAATTAGCATTTGAATATCCCATAAGATCAAAATTTTTACTTTTAAGATACCAAATTCCCAATTTTGCAGTGCCTTTTATATATTTAAAAATCTTTTTAACTGCAGTTAAGTGCGTTTCAGTTGGTGAATTTTGAAATTTAGCACACACACAAGTACTAAATAAGATATCAGGTCGTAAAGTAATTAAATACAATAAGGATCCAATTAAGCTCCAATAGAGGTTTTTCATTTACCTTTTTGCCATTACCTGTGATGTCAAGTATTGTTGAGGTACTCATAGGTATTGAGGAATCCTTAGTATTCTCAAAGTAAAATTTCTTTAATATCTGTTTAGTATATTTCTCTTAGTGAACAAAAATTCAATTCTCTGATTGTTTGATTTGTAATCCCAAGGAGAAGTTTAATTCACCCATGAGTGGCATCTTAAATTTTGCCTGCATCATACTTAAAAACTCTTGACAATATATTTCATTAGTTGTGCCAAAAACAATATCATTAACATAGATTTGTACAACTAGCATATCTTTACTAAAATGTTTTATAAAAGTTGTGGTATCTACTTTTCCTCTTTGAAAGTTATTTTTAATCAAGAATTGACTTACTCTATCATACCAAGCTTGGGGAGCTTATTTAAGTCCATACAAATCCTTCCTTAATTTAAACACATGATTTGGTTTGAAGAGATCTTCAAATCCAGGAGGTTGATCAACATACACTTCTTCTTTTATGAAACCATTCAAAAAAGCACTTTTTACATCCATTTGATATAATTTAAAATTTTTCAACTAAGCAAACACAAGTAATAATCTTATAGCTTCCAATCTAGCAACAAGAGCATAGGTTTCATCGTAATCTATTTCTTTTTCCTATGAATAACCTTTAGCTACTAAACGTACTTTTTTTCTAACTATTTTTCCATGCTCATCCAGTTTGTTCTTAAATACCTATTTAGTTCCAATGATTGGCTTGTTTTTAGGTCTTGGAACCAAATTCCAAACCTGATTTCTCTGAAATTGACTTAGTTTATCTTGCATGGCTAAAACCCAGTTATTATCATTCAAGGCTTCTTCTATTAAATGAGGTTCAATTTCAGAAATAAGAGCAAACTGATTTTTAAAATTCTGTAAGCTTGATCTTATTTTTATTCCTGATCTAACATTACCAATTATAAGCTCAGGAAGATGATTGGTTTTAAATTTTAAAGTTAATGGAGGAGTATAAAAGAGTTCAGAACCTTCTGACTTACCTTCTCAATGTTTTTCAACAAACCTGGTATTACCTTTTGAAGTACCTTCCGATACAGATATTGTTTCGGTCCCATCAAGCATTTTAGAAGCTTTTGACATACCTTTTGAAGGAGGTTTCATTTTTCTTTCTTCTAAATTAGGACGAACTGTCTTCTTGTTCCTTGAAGCAACTGGTATTTCATCGTCCGATTCTTCATGGATTGTTTCCTCAATAAATTTAACATTTATTGACTCTTCCACAACCATTGTCTCCTTGTTGTATACTTGGTATGCTTTTGAGTTCAAAGAGTAGCCCAGAAATATGGCTTCATTTACTCTCTCTTCAAATTTTCCCAAGACTTTTCCTGTTTTCTTAATAAAACACTTACAATCAAATGTGTGAAAATATGAAACCAGAGGTTTCCTTCCTTTATAAATCTTGTAAGCAGTTTTATTTATCAAGGGCCTTATATAGACACGATCAATGATTTAATAAGCTATTGAAGCTACTTCAGCCCAAAATGATAAGCTATGTTGCTTTCATTAAGAAGAGTACTCGTCATTTCTTGGATAGTCCTATTTTTGCGTTCAACTACTCCATTTTGTTATGGAGTATAGGGTGCAGAAAAGTTATGGATGATGCCTTTATCTTCATAAACGAAATGAATTCAGAATTTTCAAATTCCTTACCATGATTAGTTTGTAATCCGATGATAGAGAGGCCTTTTTCATTTTCAACTCTTTTTGAAAATATTTCAAAACTTTTAAAAGCATCACTTTTATGATGCAAAAATAAGATCCAAGTAAATCTAGAGAAATCATCTACTATGATAAAGACCATATTTATTTCTTCCTAAACTTAACGTGTGAGTAGGGCCAAAGAGATCTAAATATAATAATTTCAAAGGTCTTTGAGTAGAAATAACCTTCTTAGTCTTATGAGATGATTGAATTCATTTTATTCTTCAAGCAAGCAAAGTAACGAATATTTTCATGAGTATGTACTTTAGGTAAACTTAAGACTAAAGTCTTTTTGAACAGGTTCTCCAATTGATGAAAATTCACATGTCCTAGTCTTTTGTGCCAGAGCATAACATTATCATTTATAGAAATAAAGTAGTTTTCAGATGATACTTCAGATGGTTTAATTTGATAAACATTCTTTTTCCTAAAACCTTCAAACAGCTTTAAATAGTCTTGATTAAACCCAACACATTTATCATATTCAAAAACTGCTCTGTATCCTTTATCACACAACTGACTTATACTTAATAAGTTATGTTTTAATCCTTTAACTAGCAATACGTTTTCGATTGAATGAGGTACCAAACCAATTGAGCCTACAGCAATTATTTTACCTCTACCATTGTCACCAAATTCCACATAACGATCTTCTTTCCATTCTAGATTTGTGAACAACGAAGTACCACCAGTCATGTGTCTTAAACATCCACTATCAAGATACCATGTTCCTTTTATCTTTGCTTCGAAGTCCTATACACGATAAAGCATAATCAAATCTGTTTATGAACCCAGCAAAGCTTAGGTCCATAGGAATTTAAGCTCGTATTTTGATTTGTACCTTAGTTATTACTGAGCTTGTATATTTTGTAAAAACAATATTTCTCTATATGACCTATTTTATTACAAAGAAAATGAGCATAAGATTTCTGTTTAGTATACTTGTTACTTACCACTTCACTTTGGTTTGAATTCTTTCTGAAATACCCCCTGTTCAACCTTTTGTTGTATCCTTCAAATGGATACTTCTTGTTTTGAGAAAATCTTCTATTATTCTTTCTGGTAGGTTTGAACACTTTATTGTTTTCCCTACTTTTAATCATTTCCTGCTTTTCATCTTTTGATTTCATAAAAAACTATTTCTTTTTCTGTCTTAGATGTTTCTCCAAATTCAAAACTCAGTCCAATTTTTGAATTATCTATCTTTTGGCTAGAAATCAACATTTGTAGTTTCTTATCACTTTCATCAAACTTGCAAAAGGTATTCTTAATTGATTTAGATAGATCTTCTACACGGTTTTTCAAATTCTTAATTTCTTCTTTTAAAATTAGATTTTTGTTAACTAACGCTTCGTGGGCAATATGCAAATCTTCGAAGTCATTTTTCAGAAAATCATTTTCATCTGCTAGCAACTTATTAGTTTGACTAAGTGTATGCTTTTCGATTTTCAAAGTTTTAACCTAAAATTCAGGCTTAGATATTTTTGTTTTGATTTTAAAAAAATCAACTTTCGTTAGCTATTTCCGGATCAACCTTGTGTTCAAGATTTGAAATCCCACAAAATCTAAATCAACCTTATCTTTATTCATTCTTTTACATATCTTAATTTATCTAAATATATTTTTTCTTAAAATAAATCCCCAAGGATCATGATTCCATCTTGAGTGAAATGGGATTAAATCTATTTTCCTAATACATTTAATCTAGTGGAGCTAGGTCTTGAATAATCCGAATCTAACTAAAATTAATATTCCACATAATTTTCTAAATCTACCTTCTAAATAACCTTCTGAAGAGTATCGGCCTTTTTTTCTTAGAAGTCTCTGAAGAGCTGTACAAATTCTTTTATAAGAGATTTTGTAATACTTTTTAAATACTTTCCAAAGTAGTCTATTTTTAAACAATTTGAAGCTTCTGAATGTAACTTAAATATGTGAAAATATAGTTTCTAAGAAACCTTCTATAAGCCTACACTCTCAAACATTCATTTGCTTTTAACCCTTTTTGTTATCATTAAAATGTTATAAGAGATATCTAACACCAATAAATAATAGATAATATACATATAATTTAATATTATATTATTTAATTATTTACTTTCCTAAATCCAAACTCACGGGATTACTTTTACTAATTTTTTTTGCTTCATTGTAAAATTTAGGCTGAATCGGACAATTTGCTCAATTGCTCTAAATTCTGTGAACCAAACCTCGAGTAACTGATTGTAGGCCTTACATCAGAGATACAGAGAAGCACTACGATGAAGTGAACTGAAAGAAATAAAAGAAAAACTAGCAAAGTCTAGGTAACCACCAATTAGATATGACATACCAATTGATCCTACTTGGTCTACAATTCACTAGATATAACTCACCAGTCCAAACTGAAGAATTACTTGCCACTACTCCTTAATAAAAGAAATAGATAAGAGTTGAAAGGTAATGAGAACACTAAGCTTACTCAAAGTAAACATGAATAATTTCAGTATTGATGGTTAACTGTCTACATCTAAGTAAGTGGGGGGTTATATACCCATCCACTATGGGTTATTTTACATGTATGAAAAGATAAAAGAACATTCTTATAATTAGGTTACATAAAATATAATAAAAGAGGTAAAAGAGATAAAGAATATTCAGTACGGAAAAGTAAGAATCAGTTTGGAATGCTGTATCAAAAGACATGTATCGCTTTGTGGCTGGACATTAGAAATATGATATAAAATAAGTAAAATAGAAAAACATTTACAGTTAAGGGCCGACCTGATCTGGATCAGGTCAAGGCTAGTTAGTCTTACTGTAGAGTAATTAGCTTGAGTTGGGGTCGAATGCTTGTGGTCATCTCTGGAATTCAGCTTAGATGGTCTTGGGGTTGTATTCTCGACTATCTTGATAGAGCACAACTAGTTGGCAGGAGTAAGTTTAACACACGTGAAGGTTTGGTAATTAGGTCGATAGGGGATCAAGTTGGGATAAGAGTCCTCATTTCGAATATGGCTTTGAGCTAGTATCCTCTAAGTGAGTTCTTGGAGTTTTCTAGCTCAGCTGCGAGTGATCTGTCCAAGGAGCTAATTCCTATCATCTACCTTGGGATCGAAAAGATTTGTCTTCAAATCTAGCGTAGTTTCTATTCCTTCTTCCTAGGGGCTCACAAGGTCTTCTTTTGCTGGTTGGTGAGGAACAAGATCAAATACATTGAAAGTAGGAGAGACACCATAGTTATCAAGTAACTCGATCTGGTAGGCATTGTGATTAACTTTCTTTAAGACCTTGAACAAACCATTAAGTCGAGGAGATAGTTTACTCTATCTCAAGTGTAAGAATCATTCTCGACTAAGGTGAATCTATACCAAGTCTCTTAGTTGGAAAGTGACGGTTCGGCTACCTTGGCTACCAATCTCATGTTGTTTCTGATTGAACTTGGCGATCTTCCTAGTTATAAATTGGTATAGTGCTTGCAATTCTTAGGCTCAATTAACTCTGGATTAGCTCTTTTCGGTGGTTATTGGGGTACCAAACATATCCAGGGGAATAGTAAGATTAAGGCTATAGACGATCTCGAATGGAGTCTTCTTAGTGGTGTTGTGGATAATTCGATTGTATGTGAATTCTACAACCAGTAGACATAGATCCTAGTCCCTCAAGTTCTTTCTCACAATAGCTCTAAGTAAGTTGCTTAGCGTCATGTTCACTACTTTAGTCTGGCCATCAATTTGAGGATGGCTACTGGAGTTAAAAACAAATTTAGTTCCAAGTATTTTCCAACGAGTCTTCCAAAAATAGCTTAAGAATTTTGTATCCCAATTTGAAACGATAATCTTTAGCATTCCATGTAGTCGGACTACTTCCTACAAAAACAGATCAGTAATATATAAAGCATTGTTAGTTCGATGGCACGAAATGAAGTGAGCCATTTTGTTGAAGCAATCCACTATAACAAATATAGAATCTTTTCCTCTGAATGTCCAAGACAATCCTAAGATAAAGTCTATGCTGAGGTCGGCTTAAGGTAAGGTTAGCATTGGCAGGGATGTATATTCTCCATGGGGCTCTCTCTTCCCCTTAGCTTACTTGCATACTCAATAACTACCAACTACCTTATCGACATCCTTGGCCAAATCAGGCCAGTAAAAGTTCTCTTTCAACAAATTGGCTATTTTGATCTCTCTAAAATGACCTAATAACCCACCACTATAAGCTTCCCTGACTAATAGCTCACATGTGAAACAGTTTGGTATACACAGCTTTCAGTCTTTGAATATATAGTCTTCCTTAAGATAATATCCCTCAATAGCAATTCTTTACCTATACTGCTTTATGATAAGGCCAAAATGAGGATCACGAGCATACTGCTCAGTAATAAGTGAGAATCTCAATAATTTTATCTACAAAGTGGTTGACAAGGTTTACTGTAGCGATAGGGCTTCGGTGACCATATTTACGCTTCCCTTCTTGTGCTAAATGACGTACGAAAACCTTTCCATAAACTTCAACCATTTGTCTTGTCTTTTTAAGAGTTTATTTTGACTTCCAAGATGCTTCAAAGACTCATAGTCTGTATAAATAACAAACTCTCATGGCAGCAAATAGAGTTGCTAAATAGTAAAGGCTCGATAAAGAGAGTACACTATTTCTTGTATACAGAATAGTTTAGGATAGGACTACTAAGCTTTTCACTATGGTAGGCGACAAGTCGTCGCTCCTACATCAGGATGGCGCCAATTCTAACTCCTAATACATCACATTCCAACTTAAAGGGCTTATCAAAGTTTGGTAGTGATAGGATAAAGGTAGATATAAGCTTCTCCTTGATCTCCCTAAAGCTCTGTTTAGCTCGGTCGTTTTACCAAAATCCATCACCCTTCTTTGTCAGTTCGATCAAGGGGGTAACTATGGTATTGAAGTTTTTAATGAGTCGCCTATAGAAAGAAGTTAGGCCATAGAAACTTCGAACTTTAGGAGCATTTTTCTGTGTCAGCTAATCCAAGATAACTCAGATATTTTCTTCATTTACTTGGATTCCTTCTCCTAACACCATAAACCCAAGAAATATCACTCCATCCTGCCATAACGTACATTTCTTCAAATTCTTATATAACTTCTCAATCCGTAAAATATCAAATATTGCTTAGAGATGTTGAACATTGTGGCACAAGTTAACACTATATACCAATACGTCATCAAAGTACACAACCATACATCTTCCGATCAGGGAGCACATCACATGGTTCATTAATCTCATGAATGTGCTTAGTACATACCATTCATTAAGTCCATACCTAGTTTTGAAGGCAGTCTTTCACTCATAACCCAGTCTCATACAAATTTGATGGTAACCATTTTACAGATCAATCTTTGAAAACATTTTGGCACAATGGAGTTCATTTAGCATGTCATTAAGCCTTAGTATCGGATATCTATATTTCATAGTAATTCGGTTGATTACTCGGATATCAATGTATATATACCATAAACTATCCTTATTTAGGATGAGTAAAGTTGATACTATGCAAGGGCTTATGCTCTCCCTTACATATCCTCGCTCCATGAGTTCATTTACTTGTCTCTTCAACTCAACAACTTACTTAGGGTTTAATCTGTATGTAGGTTGGTTCAATAAGGTAACACCTGGCTGTAGATCTATACAGTGTTTTATGCCTTAGACTGGAGGCAATTCTTTTAGCAATTATTTGAGAAACAGAACAAACAACTCATTTAGTAGCCTTTGGATCTCTTTAAGATCATCCTCTAAATCTCTTATCTCCATCAATCTTCTAACCAATAGGAACATAAGCTCATTAGCCTTCTCAATAGCTCGGAGCTTTCTTCGGCTCATTATTAAGGTTTTCTTCTTACTAGCTAAAGTGAGCTAATTATGGGTCTCATTCACTTGGGATAGAGTCATAGGCTGCAACACAATCTTCTTTCTATCCTTAATAAAGGCATATATGTTCTTATATCCATTGTGAGTAACACATCAATCAAATAGCCAAGGTAAAACCTTTACACTATCTTAATCGTCTCTTCCAAGGTATAAAACCTCTGTACCTCTACAATATCTGAGTCCAAAAATGAATCTCAATACTGTAAGCCCCACAACTAGCCATTTGAGGTTTCGATCGGATGAAAGACCCGATCGAGCTTAAATTATAAAGTAAAGCTAGAAATATTAGTAAAATGATCTCGTAAGTTTGAATTTAAGAAAATAAGCAATAAAACAAAAGAATATAAAAATTCCAAATTTTAAGTATATAACTCGTTATTTATCGAAAATGCGTAAAATTCATTCCAATAATTAACGAATTGCTAAAGATAAATTATATGTATACTAAAAATCATAAAATGACCTAAATAATATTTAGGAATATTTATTTGTACTATATATGAATTTACATGTATGTAAAAATACTCGTAATTACTTAAAATATGCGAAATGTACTAAAATAATAAGAAATAATTAAAGAAAATTATTAAATTAATTAAGAAAAATCATAAAAAAATTATAAGGGTGTGGATTAATGCAAATATGATCGTGGCAGGTCAGAATCTGAAAAAGAAAAATTAACCAATTAGAACTAAGCAACACAAAAGCCAAAATTCAAGGAAATGGGGTAATGTCATGTCTAATTAATGCATATTAATTACCACAAAGTCCTATAAATAGCAAGAAAAATTCAAAAGCTTATTTGGACAGTTAAAAATCAGTGAAAATTAGGGAAAGACAAAAATTGAGAGAAAAACCAAAAAAAAAAAAGAAAGAAAAGGAAAACTATGCAGTTAGGGCCATAAAGGAGAACCCAGACTCGACGGTCAGCTGGGAGTGGACGGCCACTACCACCACACGGTGGTGGAAACGCCTAAGTGGGCCGACACACCCATGGCCACCAACGGTGGCCGGAGCCACCCAAATCGGTGAGTTCGATTTCCAGCCCGATTTTGCGTAATTTTGTAAAAATAGTAAATATTCTTAGAAAGTTTATGAAAAATATTATTTTGATGAAAATATGTCCCGTGATATATGGTCCTTAAAAAATCGTGCAAAACCGAACATGTTTCAGTTTAGAAATAAATGACCTTAGGAGTGTAGTTTTGAACCCAAAATTTTTGTGTAGATTACTTATATGATATAGAATAGTGCTATGAATCCCGTTTTCAAAAATTGATTTTCGAAAATTTTAGATAATTTTTAGGCCCTAAAATGGGGCATAAAATGGGTAATTTAGGGTTAATTAAGTAATTAAATGGTTAATTACTGATTTAGTGAATAAGTATGTGTTTTAGAATGTTGAAATTTGATGGAGTATGATACTTGTAGCATTTCGGGTTTTAGATGTAATTATTATGTTAATTATATAGTAAATAAGTAATATGGAAAAATAGTACATTTTAAGTTAATTTTATAAATTAGGGTAATTCGGTGTAAAATCTGATTTATGATAAATTTAGACATTTTGAAATGATAATTAATGTTGGGAGATAGTAATTAGAGTAATAAAAATATTAGATGTGTATTATGTACATAATAAGTAATAGTACATAATACACAATTATTAGAAATATAATAAATAGAAAATATTAGAATAAAAAAATTGATATTATGATAATAATAAAAATATACAATAAATCTAATAGAAAACTTGAATTTATATAATTATATGAAAAATATAAAAATTTCTCACATCAAGAGTAAATTTAGTACACTAATAAGGATTTAAGCGTACCGGGTGAAATAAAATACTGACTAGGAGTAATGATGATATTTAGGAGATCGGGAAGTAATATGATTAATTTCACATTATGAGTTGAAATGAATTTCAAGATTCTAGTATAAAATAATACTTAGAAATCGAACTAAAACTTAATTTAGAAATTGATCCGGAAACAAAACCCGAACCTAACCCCAAACCTAAAATAATTGTAAAAGACTTAAGACCTAGATAATTAGGCATATTAAGCCCTAAACAAAACATAACAATAAGCGTTATAGGATAAAATGAACCTATAATAGTTATATAAAAAACTGAAACCACGTTTATGTTATAGGGATGATCGGCGATAGCCTAAGCAAGTCAGACCTCGAGTGAGTGAGCGAGGAGTCGAGGTAAGTTGGGATTAATACGATGCTATATTTTGGAGGCTTAAGATTATACTTGTTTGTGCTTGTTAGATAGTTGGATATGTGCATATGCTTGATTATGAGTGATGCTATGATTCTATCTGTTGTCCTGGCTTATATTGTATGGTGTGTATGAAATAATTGATCACTCTAAACTGGACCTAATCAAATATATGACCTATAATCATAATTGGACCTACATGGCAACCCATTAGGGGAACTTAGGACTCTCCGGCCAAATACCGACCCCTTTGAAAGGGATAGCGCAGGATTGCAATTGGTCCCTTCTTCATCCTTAGTCGAACTAAGTGACAGGAGAGGAGGTCGCGGCGAGGGTGAAGTCAATGGTTCAAAGGTAGTCGCGGGAGGAGCGAGGTCTCCATTGCACAAGCCTGGGTTTGGTTGTGAGCTATTGTATTAATAGCAACTCCTTAGCCTGGATTAGAACGGACACAATTTCTCTAATCTCACGACAGGCCGAACAACGTCGTGCGATGGCATTTGCTTGCACATGCATTGCACTTAATAAGTTGATTGAAAACCTTGTTGTGTTTATGGTTTAGTTTTAAGTCCTCCATCCTAACTTACTGAGCTGTGGTTGCTCACATCCCTATAGACGTCATGCAGGTGCTAGCTAAGAAGCGGCAAATAACTACTCTAAAGCTAGCAACTGCTGGATTCTGGGGAGTGAGGAAAAACATTGAAGAATCAACATATATTTTATTACTTTTCATTTCTGAATAATGTAAAAACTAGGAAATATATTACAGAGAATTATTGTAAACTTTAATTGTAATAACTGAATTATAATGTATATATATATATTTCCTCACTTTCTTAGATAAATGATTTATTTAAATTACAAACTGTTTACTTCAAAGCGGGTTAGTCATGGACGCCTTGTGTAGATCAGGTCTAAGATAGCGGTTGTAAGGCCAACTTTTATCTTAAGATGGTTTACACGGCGTGACTGTTACGACTCTGCCGCTTTGGGGCATGACAGATACTGTGTGAGCCTCAGGTTCGTCCATGTTGGCTCAAATCGTAAGCATTTGAAACTCCTTCACATAGTTATCAACTGTTTGGCCTCTTTGGTGAAGTTCTTGCAACTATGCAAATGTATCCTATAAGTAGGTTTTGGGCAAAAATCTGCCTCTTAACAACCTTTTCATCTCATCCTAGGTCTTGACACCTTGCCTTCCATCCCTTGTTCTGGCTGCATTTTGATTTTTAAACCACATAGTAGCATACCTAAAGAACTTAAGTGCAGTAAGTCGGACCTTCACAGCTTCTGTATATCTATAAGAATCAAATACCTGCTCTACCTTCTCTTTCTACTTCAAATATTCATCTACATCTACACTTTCACTAAAGGGTGGGATTTGGACCTTGACATTGTTTAGTCCTTGAGGAGCTCAGGGTCCTTACTCCTGTGCCCGATAATAACTAGCCTCTTCTTTCTCCTCTCCATACTCCTTAGCATCGACCTCTTCATCACCTTCCTCAATTTCATCTAACTCCGGCCTTTGTCTAATAGCGTAGTCTGCAAATCCTCCAGCTTAAGGGGGTTAAACTGGGCAACTAGCTCGGCTACCTTGACCATAACCTCTCTCTTGAATATTTTCGGGTAGGTTATGCAGTGGCATACCCTGAAGTTATGGATTATTAACTTGCATTGCTATGACTAAACTCTTAACAAAGTTAGTAAGTCTATCAAGTTTTTCATCAATTAACCTTAGGGTATTATTACCAATATGACAATGACTAGGTTGAGTACTACTACTCTAGTCATCAATAACAACCTGAACACTCGAATCTGACATAACACAATGGCTCTGAAATAAATTAACAACATAATACACAGGAAAATAATGCTTTCGTACTTCCCAAAACCTCAACTAACACACCAACAACTTTAATACCCAATAACAACTTGAATAGAATAGAAATGAACTTGTCCTGTGTTCGTAGTGAAAAATAGGGCAAGAACAAAGTAACAATGAAATCACACTTATCAACACATAAATTTTCACCATCCAGCTCATAATTCCAAACTTACTCCATACGAACACAGTGCAGTAGTTATGGAAGGAACACAACAGCCACTAGCAGCAAAATAAACCAAAAAATTCATTGCATCGTCATATACTCCTCCTCAAAATCATGCTTTGATACTAGCAAAGCTAATGTGTCTCCAGGGTTAGATACACGGAAAAGCACCACAACGAAGTGAACTAAAAGAAACAAAAGAAAAGCTAGCAAATTTTGGGCAGCTACTAAATGAATATAATTCACCAGTTGATCTTACTTGGCCTACAATTCGTTGGAGGTGACTCACTGGTCCCAATTGAAGGGTCACTCGCCACTACTTCCTGCTAAAGGGAATAGATAAGAGTTAAAAGATAATGAGAACACTAAGGTTACTCAAAGGAAATATGAATAATTTCAGTATTGATGATTAAATGTCTGTATACAAGAAAGTGGAGGTTTATATACCTATCTACTAGAGTTACTTTACATGTATGAAAAGACAAAAGGGTATTATTACAATTAGGTTATATAAAATATACTAAAAGAGGTAAAAGAGATAAAGAATATTCAATACGGAGAAGTAAGAATCATTCTGGAATGTTGTCTTAAAAGATACGTGTCGCTTTATGGCTAAACATTAGAAATATGATACAAAGTAGGCAAAATAGAAAAGTGTTTGTAGTCAGGGGCCAACCTAATTTGGATCAGGTCGGAGGCCAGCCAATCCTATTGCAGAGCAGTCAGCTTAAGTTGGGGTCGAATACTTGTGGTCAGCTCCGGAATTCAGCTTACATGGTCTTGGGGCTATCTTCTCAGCTATCCTGATAGAGCATAGCTACTTGGCAAAAGTAGGTCTAACATACATAAGGGTCCGGCAGTCGGGTCGGTAAGGGATCAATTTGGGATAAAAAGTCCTCGTCTCATATATAGCTTTGAGCTAGTATCATCCGAGTGAGTCCTTGGAGTCCTTTAGCTCGGTTGTAGGTAATTGGTTCAGGGAGCTGATTCTTACTAAGTTCTATGTCTTTACTATTCTTGATTGTTGCGACTAATACAAGATAGGGGCATTTATACATCCTAAGTAAGATAAGTCCTAGGTTACTATGAATTACTAAAAGGATTCCTACCAAAAAAGAAAACATTCATATTACATAAGGGTAAATTAGTAAACAACATGAAAGGGAATATTCTCTATAAGGACAATACAGTTGTTAGAGAGAGAACATATGCCGGCTACTAAATTTTGTGGTCCAAAAGGATAGTTAGTACAAAGTAAAGCTAACTCAATCAACCTTAAGTCAAAAGCTTAACAGGTCAGGAGTTTAAAGGCATTGGTTCTAAAAGCTAGATCCTAAGAGCTCAAATTCGACAGGTCGGCCTAGCATCGAGTTGGTCTAAGCTCGGATGCCTGTTAGCTCAGAGTCTTACTAACTCAATGTTTAGCTCTAGTGGGGGGTGGCAACATTAGTGGAATCTTCTTCTACTTGTGAGATGGTGTACTTGGTGGGGAAGCTCAAGAAATGTACTAGGTCAGCTTGGAGGAACCTTCTTCTTTCAAATTTAGGTCCTTCTAGGAAGCTTGGTGAACCAAGGCAGTAAGTCCTCAAGCTCGAAATCTTGTTATCGGTCCTTAATTCCTATTATTGTCCACGTTTGAGTTCCTACTTAAGGAATTTCGATGATGCTTTACGAGGTAAGGCCAAAGGAGAGTTCTCGTATCGCTTGGAGGTATTTCGCCATGCCTTCCTCTTTGGTCTTGTACTCTCGTTTAACTTGCTACACCACTAGAATGGAGTCCAAGTAGATGTTAAGTTTTTTTATCCTAACATCCTTTGCTATCTTAAGGCTAGTGATAAGAGCTTTGTATTTGGCCTTGTTGTTTCTTATGGAGAACTTGAACTTAAGCGCATGGAAAACTTTAGTACCATGTAGTCCTTATAGGACTATTCCTACTCCACCCCCTTCTAGTAGAGGATCCATCAACATGGAGAGTTTACATTAGCATGTCGATATGCAGTATTGTTTCCTCCTCTCCAGTATACTCAGTTATAAAATTTGCAAGGACTTGTACTTTGATGGCTTACCAAAATTAGACATCATGGGCGCTAAGCTCTAGCGAGCACTTGACCGTGCATCCTGATGCATTTGACTCTTATAAGATTGTTTATAGTGGCTAGATGATGGGTGTGCCTGAAAGTATGGCCTCAATCTCTGTACAGCAAGCACTATAACCTTAGGCAAACTTCTCTACCCATGTGTACCTAATCTCTGGTCCCTATAAGATGAGGCTAATGTAATAGATCAATTTATGTTTGTGTCTATCTACTCGAACGGGTACGGAGGATAATGCTCGGTCATTAATGGCTAGATATAAGTAATTGTCTTCACCGAGAATTGGTTTAGAATACATGTGGGCTTTCTAGAAATTGCTTGAGTTTGTCAAATACAATTTAGCACTCTTTAGTCCAATTAAACTGTAATGGGTTCTTTAGCAACATGAACAACTTAAAGCATTTGTCTGTACTCCTAGACACAAAGTGGTTGATATGGTAATCTACTAGTGAGTCGTTAGAAGTCCTTAATTTTCTAAGAGGCTTTCATGTCCTAAATGGCTTGTATTTTATCTAAGTTAGCCTTGATGTAGCATTTTGTGACCATAAAGCCAAGGAACTTGCTCGAGCCAACTCCAAATACATACTTCTAAGGGTTGAGATTCATTTGGTTTTTGTATAGCGTGTTGAAAGTTTTACGTAAGTCCTTAACGTGGTCTTTTTTTGCCTGCTCTTAATCATCATGTTGTTGATGTAGACCTCGACATTTCATTCGAGTTGTGGTTTGAAGATAGTTATCATTAACCTTTAGTAGGTTGCTCAAGCATTTTTAAGGATGAAAGGCATAGCTTTGTAACAATATGTCCCAAAGTCGAAGACAAAGGATATGTAAACTCAGCCTTCGAAGGCCATGCTTGTTTGGTTATAGCTTGAGTAGGCATTTATGAAGCTAAGTCTTGCATGGCCTGAAGTTAAGTTAACGAGCTGGTTAATCCTTGGGAAAGGAAAGCAATCTTTAAGGAAAGCTTTGTTGAGATTGATGTAGTTGACATACATTACCATTTGCCATTGGACTTCTTCATTAGTACCGTATTTGCTAGCTAAGTGGGGTAGCGCTTCTCCCATATGAAACGAGCTCAGAGCAACTTCTATGCCTCCTATTCAATGGTAGCCTATTGCTTGGGTGCGAAGCACCTTCTTTTTTGCTTAACTGGCCATACATTGGGGTCTACTTAAAGGTAATGAGTTACCTTAAGGATGTCAATGATCCCAGTTAGTTCTTCAGGAGAAGATGCAAAGAAATTTGAGTTGGAGCAAAAGAAGATGATGACGTCTTCCCTTTCTTTAGTGGGGAGGGAGGTTCTTATCTACGTAGTTTAGTCAAGGTGGTCACCAAATTGTACCACCTCGATTTTTTCATTAAGATCTCCCCATGAGCCTCATGCCATCCTTAATGTTGATTTGATGTGCATTATATGGTCATGAGAGATGTTGTTTAGGTAAAGTGATCTAGATAGCTTCTAGTCATCGCAGGTGATGGTGACTTTTGTAGGTGTTGGGAACTTCATCTTCAAATATCTTTAGCTATGCACACATCAAACTTGTTAAGGCTTAGTCTTCCTAGTACAGTACTATAGGAGGATCAATGGTCGATGACAACAAAGTCAATCGGTTGTGAGGTAATGTTCTTGTCATCGTCTAACCAAACAAGAAGTGTGATTTGCCCTTTAGCTCGGACGGGCTTCCCTCCAAAGTTAGCTAAGCTTTGATTATATGGTTAGAAGGGTTCTTCAAGTCGGTCCTTCATTTGCTCATAAGCAAAGAAAAACAAGATGTCTGCAAAGCTTCCATCATCAATGAAGGTTTTGGGGACTCAAAGTATTTAATCTTAGTGTTGATTATTTAGGGATAGATATGGTAATATTTGATGCCTTGCTTATCTTCATCTAAGAAGGAGATTGTAGTGTCTATTCTTAGTTGTTTGGCTCGAAAGGACAGTACGTCATGATGGGATGGCAAGGGAGGAGTTATATCCGATATTCTTGGTCCTTCCATTATGGTTTGGACATGTCCCTATTTGTTCGATGCTATCTATTATCAGGGGGTTTTGTTATTGCTATTTTGGCTCCTACTGTAGCTTTTCGGTTTGACAACATCTAGTTAGTTGGACTTAATTTCTCTAATTGACCACAAGATAGTTGCGTAGCTTTTGCAAACGAGACCTTCGATGACAAGCTTGAGGTGGTGATATTCATTTGTATTATGGTCACGTATACCATGGTAATCACAAAATTTTCCTGTAGCAACTACTTCAAAGGTTTCTTTGACATATGGGGGGCGAAGAAGTTGTTCTCATACTTCATAAAGGACTTCACCAAGAGGGTGGCTTAATGGGTATAGTTAGTGTAGCTTTGGATGAAGATGGACGATCCTCTCAAGGGTTAAGTTGATCTTTCGTTGAAGAGCTTGGTAAATGTTGTTCTTCAGGCATGCGCAGATGGCATCCTCTTATGTAACGTACTACTTAACTATTCTCATGAACTCTTCAAAAGTGGGCAGGTGTTACGGTACGAAGGTTTTACAGACCTTACCATTGGGGTTTAGGCCATAAATGATAACCTGGAAGGTAACCTTCGTCTCAACCTTCAAGACTTAGAGCTTTACGCGGTTCAAGCACTTAAGATATGGTTGAAGGGTTTGGTGGGCCTTTGTTAAATGTTGTATAGAATTGATGAATCCTTATGCAGCACTTTGCTACTGAGGAAGTGTTACTAAAACCTGATCGCCGGTCATCAAATGAGCTGACAAAGTTATCTTGCAACTGGTTGAACCATACCAATGCCACCTTAGTAAGTATACTAGGGAAAGCCCTACACATGATTATGTTAGAGAATTTATGCAAGCTCATCATGGTGCAGAAGTACACCAAATGGTTGTCTAGGTCGTTAGAGCCATTATAAATGTTCAAATAGGGAAGTAAATGCCTTGTAGGGGGTTCTTCTAAGATCATTGGGATGAATAAACTCTTGCTTGTGGTTATCCCTATCCGTTGAGCTGAGGACTTAAGGCATTTTTTGTCACAAATACTGGAAGCATGATGGATGTACTTGTTGAGTTCTTAAGCATTCATTTCTTTGAGTGGCTTTTGTGATTGTTCAAGGGAGATGTCTTTCTCTACTCTGTTAGTACTTGATAAGTTGCCCTATGTTAGCACTTTGCCATAAGTCATACTTAGTCGATCACACAAATCCTTGACAAGACAACATTTGGACTAGACATGGTTGCGTAGGGTTTGTTGGGTATGTTAATGAGTACTTAGGGCGCCTACCCGGTCTATTAGAAGAGCTAGCAGGTGTATACTTTGGGTTAGCCTTGTAGTCTAGGTAAACTTTGCCTTTAAGCTTTTACACGATCGCTAGCTTTTGTTGTAAGTACACATTATCTTAGAGGTTTTTCTTATTAGCCTCCATCAGTTGGCAAAACATTATCTTCATTTGGTCAAAGTCTAAAGGTGATTGGTCTGTTTGCAATGGCGATAGTATTGGTAACCATTTGCTACCACCCTAAAGTGACGGATGTAGATTAATTTTTTTGCTCTTTACCATGCTGGTAATTTTCGTAAACAGTAGGCGCTAAATGGTAATAGTATGTATCACTAAGGTGGTCTTTGCTTATACTTCTGGTTGGTAAGCCTCCAAAAAGCCTCATATGATGTAACCAATTAGGGCCCTTAGATGCTCAACTTAGTGGAGAGAGCACTTGGGAGTCAAATGTGAATTATGAATACTTAAAAAGAAAACATCTAGGTAAGAAGAGTTGGAATCCTTCACTTGGAACTCCTTATCCTATTTATATGGAGGAGAATTGACTTATCGGGCTATGTAACACTTAAAGATTAACCTATAGGCAATCCAAGGTTAGGGCATCATTAATAAAAGAAAGGATAAGCACCTTTTAGTTGATCGATGGGCCTAAAAGAAGGAGCTTATCACATCGAAGTACGTAGCTACCATTGCCTAGACAGCTAGATCCTTAGGCCGTACATCAAGATGTCATATGACATTTAATGAGGGGAAAGAGAGAAGTGGATAGCTACATTCTATCCGGTAAAGCATTCTGCGAGTTACACTCCAGACAATAGGTGTAACCTAACTTAGTGATCGAGTGGAAGTTGTCGAGTTGGGAACCTTATTGCAGCAGGCTTTTTAGGTGCTTGAAGCTTTAGTCAAGGTCCTTATATGAAGCGCTTAGCTTCCTTCTTTGTTCAAGGGTAGGGGTGAGTTCGGAGCTCGATGCATGCTTGGGGGCCACCCTATCCCTCGTATAGGTATCTGGGTAATAGGAATCAACCTACGATTATCTCTTAGTCGAAACCAACCTGTCCCAAGCTAATGCCGACCCACTAAAAGCAAATGCTAACTTGTTTTAACTAGAGGACGAATTGTTCCGGGCCAAGGCTGAACTGTTTAATGGTAAGGCCGAACAACTTTTGTCATAACCGAGCTAATACTAGAAGATCAAGAGGAAGAAAAGGACCCACTTGGCGTTAGGTCTATCATTTGCCTAGAAGTTAAAGGACCATACAACTGAGGACTTGAGGCCAAAGATCCACTCGATACGGCATGGATAGACTAGTGTTGACTAATTCTAGTACTCGGTAATTGTAGGCTAACCTTTCAGGTATCTCAGCTAAGTACTGCAAGACTTCAAGGAATCCTTCTCAAACCCGGACATCCAATTACCGACCCTGTCTAGTTTAGATCCTGCTCCTTCTTGAACAGGCCGAATGACCACATGCCGACTTCTTCCATTAAACGGACAGTTTTGTATTCTTGTGAATATTTTCCTTATTTTTAATTATGAGGCCATTCTTTAAGGTTTAAGGCCTTATACATTATTTACATTTTTACCACTAGGGTTTTTGGATGTGCTATAAATAGAAACATTTGTTATTAGATGGCATGGATATAATAATCAGATAGTGAAGATTATACCCACAATTAGAACTTTCCTCTTTTCAAGCAAAATCATTATAGAGCTCTTAGAGCTTACATTACTGGATTATTAAGTGTTGACCAACTCTCTAATCCTTCTTGTGTTCTTATCAATCTTATTCTTGAGATTGTGGCGAACCTCTTCATTTGAGCAAGTTAGTGAGTTACATCTAACCTCTCATTTAAAACCTGAGTGACATTTAAAGTTTATGAGTTGTATCGAACCCTATTTTGAGCTCAAATCCCTGATTATGTTTATGTCTTGGTGCATGATATTCATATACATTCACCATCAAAACCTCTCATTTTACTTGTTATTCTTTATACCCACTTGAACCCTAAATATCCATTCTAGTATTCAACCCCGCTACCGTAACATCTGGGTATAAGTACTATTTGTATCCTGAACTAAACTGGCTCATGCACTTGAGGGGAAAACAACTTTCAAGGGCATGAGGGTCTTCTAATGATACTAAGCAGGCTCGATATCTTGGTTTAGGCCTCCAAAGTGTCAAGTCAAAAAGAGACTATCAGCAAGTATGATGTTAATATTTAATGTATAAAGATACTAAAAATAGTTATTTGATAGGAAAAAAAAACCTTTCCCTTTAATAATATAAATATATGTTAAGGAAAAAAAAAGAGTATCAACGAAGCGATTTGGCTTATACTTTTAAGGTAATAAAGTGGATGGAATAAGTTTATGCATGAGAAAGGAAGCTAACTAAGTATTGAGTGGTAGAAATCATGGTGGGTATTCTATTCTTTTGATATTCCTTACAATGGATATAAATAGGGGTACGTAAGTAACCTTCCATACAAGATACTCACCCAGATCTCACTCTACTAGATAAATTTCAGGTGGATAAAGAAGGTCACAGAGTATATTTCGGATAGCAATTTCCCGAAACTTGCTCTAATAAGACAAGGTATGGGTATGACATTAAGGTACCCTATACCACCTTGAAACTTGTACTTTAAAAGTATAGAAGGTATAGCTGTCAAGGTATTCTATATGCACTTTGTAATATTAAATGAAAAAAAGTGATAAATGAAAAATTAATATTATTGCATCTTTTTAACTTTGAAGAAAATAATAACCAAAGCCTAACTTATAATAAAATCCTAAAACTATACACTCTATCTACTGTCTTATCCCTCCCTCTTATTCTTTTTTTTTTTTTAGTAAAACCTTCTCTCTTTTTTTACTATATTTCTTTTACATTGCTTTCTTCCTCTTTTATTAACCATAATCTAAAAAGATATTAAAAATATCCCGGTTCTTAATTTATCATCTAATATATTTTATTAGAATTACTGAGCACATGGATTTTGTTTATGTGTAATAATTTTATGATTTGATAAAAAATTTATTTGGATATTTTGAAAAGAAAAGATAAAAAAAATAATTTAGTATGACCCAATTAAAGGTTAAATAGGAAAATTATAATAGAGGAGATCAATGTTTTGGAGTAAGTTTAAATAAAAGATCTATATTTTAAAAGGTTCAAATAAGGAATCAATATTTCACAAAGCGGTTCACACAAGAGATTCATAATAGTTAATTTATAAGATTGTGCAAACTATTTTTTCAAACGTTAATTCCTTGTTTAAACTATTTTTGTAAAACGTTGATATTTTATTTGATCTTTTAAAATATTGATTTTTTATTTGAACATACCCCTAAATGGTGATTCCTTCTATTGTAATTCACCTAGGGTTAAACGAGTTCAATAGTGAGAATATTCTCTATTATACCCATTAAAGTTTTATATTATTATAATTGATTATGTTACAAATACAAGAAACTCTTAAGTTATTACTATTTAGCCTATTAGTATAATTATAGGTTTGATATTGATTATGTTTACACATTTCAAAAGAAGATAAACTAAAAAACAGAAAGATATAAGTCTCATTGTGTACTTTGTACCTTATAGAATTTATAGAGTACAAAGTGGTTTTAAAATACCATAAAATAGGTTTTAGGTACGAAAGTTTTAGAACCTATACCTATAGAATTGGGTATGGATAAGATATCATATCATGTTCACCTTATATCTATTCACTCTTAATTATAAAGGTATTTATTTGTATTTTATGTACTTAATAACCATTCCTTGTGAAATTTCAATCAAAAAGCATACTTCAGTTCCATAAATTGTTATTATTTGATTATTCATAACCCCTTTCAGTTCCTAACACTTCTAACAGTAAACATCAATGATTAAAAAAATGGATATGCTACATGTTTTTAACACAAAAGATATATATGTGTCTGTGTGTTTACATATCTTACTCTATTTTATTTTTGTATGTCTATTTTGTTGATATATGTTCATAATCATTTAGAAAAATAAAAGTATTTGTTGAGATATTCTAATACTATCTTAAAAGATGAGGTAGACGCTAATAAAGAGGTCTACTACACATAATTAAGGAGTATATAGTAACGAGAATCTTGTTTAGTATTTAATATAATATCATAGACATACACATGTGATGTGTGTATAAAAGTTAATCACAATAGCGTAATCCCATTTTAGTGATAAATATTAACATAACTAATGCTTAAAGAAAGACAAAAATATATTATGCATACGTGGTATTGAAAATTCATAAAGAAAGAAAAAATGTATAAATGCAGTAATACATTATTAATGTATTTGTTATTATGGACTAACATTATAATATTCGTATATAATTTGCTTCTCTGAGGAAATCACCATATACCTATTTAAACAAAACGTATAATTAACGTAACGTTATTTGAAATGGTCAAAATATGAAAGTACAATTTCATTTGAAATACTGGATGAAAATTGTGAAATCATCCAAAATATCACGACTAGTACTAAAGTCACCAGGGATGAAGTATTTTTGAGGCGTTTTGAATAACTTTGTGGTAATCCTTTTAGTTTTTTAAAATAAGTTATACTGAGTCGTATTTTTTTATTTATTTAATATTCCTTAATAACGAGCATTCTAAATGCTAACTTCATTACTTAGAGTTAACCATAGCCTAAGTCACACCTTCATTGATCTATGAAACATAAATACAACTCTATTAGGAAATAAAAGGAAGAAAAGAGAAATCTGGAGAAGGTAAGGCACTTATTTCAGAGAATCGTAGAGATTGCTTCGAAAGGGAAGGCGAAGGAATCTTTCCTGAAGAGGTCCCGGGCGCTTTAAAGGTCTGGGCAAGTAGTTAGATATCAGTATTATAGGCACTTTACATTCTTAGTAAAAAGATTATATTTAGAATGGAAACGGCATTCCCGTCCGTCAAGGACCCTAAGAAGCGTGTTCGCAGAGCCAGTGTCATAGTCCAGAACCGAATCCCCGGAAGGGTAACTGTTGCTGTAACCATAACCATCGTAATCGGGCTTGTGGAATTTGTCGAAGACCCAGAGATCGTAGTAGTTGTCGGCGCCTGTGAAATCGTTTCGGCGGGAAATCCCCAAATAAACACGGAGAACCTTAGATAGAAAGCTCACAAGAAGCGTCTTATGCGTGCTAGGCCGACCGTAGAGGAAAAGCTGTCTCGTTTTTGTTTTGATTGGCCGTTGAAAACAGAGCTGGCACGCAAGCCAAAAGGAGTGTACTCCGTGGGCCAATTATGCTTACGGAGATAGTCTATAAACTTGGCACCCAACGGAGTCCTTAACTGCTTAAGAACCTTCAAATCGTCAAAGGCACTTCTCAAGGTACCGTAAGAACGAAAAAGCCTATTAACGAGGACTTCATTAGAGTATATATCAAACCAGTTTTCGCACTTGGATAGGTTGTCCAAGACCACCCCATTCCTTGGGTTTACAAACATGTTCCCACGCAACTGAATTACATCCAGCCTTCTCTCACCATCCTTCCCCCGGAGGGACTCCCTATTTGAACGAGAAATGAAATCTGCAACATTAATAGGGATTTTTGAAGTCTGCATGATATATGTTGGTAGTGCCAAGGCTGGATTCCATTGACTTTTTCTATCTAAGGAAGTCTAGTCTCCTTCAGGAGAGTTGAACGAACGGTCCCTGTTTCAGGAAAGAAGCTAAGTCCCTTAGTTAAGAAAGATTCATAGGGATCAAGCTAGCCCTTCCCTTTCTATAATAGGTAAAGGAGGCGGTATTCACTTCTTTTCTTCTTTCTGATCTTATTCAATGACTTCTTAAGCAATTCCCCTATTCTCATTAAGAGGCTATTAGCCGCCCTTCACTATAGAAAGATTCCCCTTCCCCTTCTGACCTTCCTTAGGCAAGGGACAGAACTAAGGGATCCTTTCTTGACAACTTCCGCGAAAGATAGCACCGGAGCTCTCTTGTCCAATATAGGAGACAAGACAGACGAAATCCCTCTTTTATCTAAAAAAGAACTTCATTTTTCCAAGACTTCTTTCTTTCCTTCGGACCCTTACCCCTCATATTTTGCCAAAACCCCAAAAAATCAAGGGTAGCTCCCTACTCAGAAGCAGTGGGAAGCAGAATACATGAGGCAGGCGCTGCCCTCTTCTGGTGGAGGAAAAAAAGAAGAAGAAGAAGAAGAAATCCAAATATGAACTCACTCAATCAATCACATCAACTAGTAGACATAGCACCTTCGGAAAAAATAATCCGATTGTAGCTTATGATGATATTGAGTAGGCTTGAATAATGGCAAATGACACTTCAAACAAACAACCTAAAGAGAGCAGGTGAAGGCTTTTCTTTTAAAGCCAAGCCAGCAGAGAATTTAATCATTTCAATATGTAAAAAAAAGGGTTAGTCAACTGAAATGTCAAGCTAGAAGTCGAAATAGCAATGGAACGACGAGTTCTACTCATTTTCTTTATATACTCAGACCACGCTTGGATTATTCGGTGATGGACCCAAGTCACATACTCTTCTTGATGGATTGGAATTACTCGGTTGACAGGACTCTTGTAAAGCTTCTGGATGTGAGAGGACTTTCGGATCAACTAGTCGTATGTCACATTGTTCCACCAATCATAGCTTAAGTTAGTCGTCTGAAAGGGGAGGCGTTTCTAGTAAGGATAGGGCTAACGATTGCTTTGACAGAGGATTACACAATTCATGTCAATGCCGGGAGGCTATGTTCAGATTCGATTTATAAAGTTACAATTATGATAAGTTATCAAATTAAACTTAAATTTTATGATAAAATTAAAAATATTAATAAAAGTGATCTCGTGAGTTTAAATTTTAAAAATAATTAATTAATTAATTAAATATTATAATATTAAGTTATATATATTACTCGTTATTTATTGAAAACGTATAAAATGAGCTTCGATGATTTAAGAATTGATAGAAATAAATTATATATATATATTAAAAATCATAAAATAATATAAATAATATTAAGAAATATTTATTTATTTGTACTATATATGTATTTATGTATAAATAAAAATACCCAAAATTATTTGAATCACCTAAAATATGTTAAAACAATGCTAAATTAATTAAGAAAAATTAAAGAAAAATCAAGAAAGTTTATGAAAAGTGTAGAATTGTTTGGAAATAGGCATGGCAAGCTAGGAAAGCAAGTTGAAAAATTAGCAAATAAGATTAGACCAAATAAAAAGTAAAAATGAAAATGGACACTTGTCCAAAAAAAAAAAAAAATTCAAGAATACCCTTAAATCATTCTATAAATTTTGCAAACCTTTACTAGGATTCATTTTGATCAGTTAGAGTTAAAAAAAAAAAATAAGGACAGGAGAGAAGAAAAGAAAGAATATTTTTAGAAAAATTAGATAAATTGTAGTGCAATTATGGCAAACAAGAACCCATACTCGATGACCACCTAAAGGAAAAACCGGCACCACTACCTAATAGTTGACCTATTGCTTAAAGCTGCCGACACAAGTGGGGCCATTGCTAGTGGCTAGAAGCTATTTGATTAGTAAGTTTCAAATTCCCTTTTGATTTTATTTAATTTATTAAAAATACAAATTAATGTGTCATTTTTTTAAAAATGGTATTCTAAGATATTTTTTAATATAGATTTAAGAAAAAATATCAATTTGATAAAATTAAGTCTTGGGATATATTATTCTTAAGAAATCACTAAACTCGAATTAATTTTCACTTTTGTTTTAAATAATCTTAATGATATAGGTTTGAGCTCAAAATTTTTGTGTATACTATCTAAGATATATATCATACTGTTATGAAAAGTTTTTCTTAAAATTAATCTTTTAAAATTTTACTTAATTTTTAGGTCTTAAAATCATAAATAAAAGGTAATATTTTAAGTTTATTTTATGATTTAAGACTAATTTAGTATAAATTATGATTCAAGATGTGTTTAATCATCTTGAAATGTTAGTTGGTGGTGAGAGACGGTATTTGTAGCATTGGGGATGTTGGATATGTGCATCATGTGTAATTATGTAATAATGGGTAATATGTGAAGTTGGAAAATTAAATAAGTGGAATATATTACATTAAATTAATAATTTTATGATGTTAGGAGAATAATATAAATTTGATTTAGAATGTAAATTTAGGAAATTATGTGAAAAATATAGGCCATTCTTACATTGGGAGTAAATTCAATAGTTAAATTAGGAATACAGTGTATAGTACAAATCAAAATACTAGTTAGGTACTAAACAAGAGATTTAGGATACTCAAGCATAGTTAGATAAATTTCATATATTGGTTCGGAAGGATTTCTTAGGATTTACAAATAAAAACTGTAACTAAAAATTAAATTAGAACCTAATTTAAGAATTGACCTAGAAACTGAATTGGAAACTGGTTTAGGATTAATTTGGTTATAAGTAATATAAAACTTAGATAATTGGGTAAAATTATGATTTAGACTTATAAATACTAAAAGGATATTTATAAGATAAGACCAAGTGACAATGTACCAACCTTGCATTAGACTTAAGTAAGTAAATTGAAGACTTTAGATAAGTTAGGATCAATACGTTACTATATTTTTTATTACTATATTATGGTACTTGGAAACTTAGGATTGTATTTGTTTGTACTTGTAGGTAGTTGCTTTTGTACATGCTTGTTTGTCTCTAATTAATTGGCTATATGTTGATGCTTTGCTATAGTGATTTACGATTATTTGTGTGGAGTGAAATTATTTGATAACCTTAAACTAGACTTGATTATATTTAACCTAAAGATCTTAATAGATATGCTTTGCAACCCTTTAGGGGACGATCAAGATTCTCTAATCAAATATTGACACCTTCAAAAGAGATAATGTTATAGCATAATGGTCTCTTCTTCATCTTTAGTCGAACTAAATGACATGAGAAGAGATTGCGGTAAGGCTCTATTACACGAACCTTGGTTTGGTTATGAGTTGTTGTATATGCGTTGAAACTCCTCAAACTTGAATTGATTTCACAATAGACCAGATAATGTTGTATGATGGCATTTGCGTATTGTATTGTATTTAATTAATTGTTTGAGAACTTTACTTATGTTTGTGTATAGTCTTATGTTTCCATCCCTATTTACTGAGCTGTTGATTTCTTATACTCTTATAGATTTTCTTGCAGGTGACAATTAAAATGCCGCGTTATAACTATCCTGAGGTTAATCCCCTTTTGAAGAACTTTAGGGGAGTGAGGACTAAACTAGTTAATCAATAGAGTTTTTGAGAGTTTTTATTAACAACTCTTAAATATATGAGTTAAACGTGTAATATTTACTTATTTCAGACTAGTATAATGTGTCAACATCTCATGGAATCATGAGACCATATATATATAAACATGAGTTAAAATCCTGTATGTAATTTATTGAAAATTTTGTGCAAATTTTTTACCTCAAAATAGGTAGTCGTGGATGCCTTATGTAAATCATAATTATGATAGCGACTATAAGGCTAATTATTATCTTAAATTGATTTACACGAAGAGACTATTATGACTTTGTTATTTTAAGGTGTAACAATGCCCAAATTCCTAAGAATAAGTTTTGCCCCTTTCGATTGATGAGGTTTTAGAAAGAACTCTAAGGGTTGTAGCGAAACAAGTTTTTTAAATATCATAAATGCAAGTACCATGAATGATACTTTTAGTTACATTCATATTGAAGAAGAATTATCCTTTAGTAGCTAGTCCCTTAAAACAAAGATGAGATTCTTGTGATATAAGACATGGAGAACAACCTAAGTAAATTATCAATAGAAGCAAAAGGAACTAGTAGAGTGAGTAATGAAACGATTTAGTGTAAAATGCTTGCAATGATGATGGAGGAAGTGAAAGTACTTGCTTTCGTAAGAAAAATAAGAATTCTTACTTTAAATGTTTATGGGATGAATTCCTCTTAGAAGCAAGAGACCATCATGGAGCTTATTGATGAATATATGCCAAATTTTGCCATTTATATGGAAATCAAACTAAATTCCTCTGTTGGTTACACTTTCTATCATAGGTCTCAACTTAATAGATTTGTTGTTGAGGAAGTAGAAGGGGATAGTAGGGGTATATTGCTTATATGGAGCACTGATTTTTTGGACATTGATATTGCAAGGCAAACATCATAAGAGTTTCACTTAATGTACAAGATTAGAAATACTTTATCTCACATTTTTTATTTGCCACTTATGCTTCTCCAAATGTTGCTCTTAAACTTGTATTATGAGACAGTTTAAGAAATTTGTTTGCTATAATCCATAATCTACCTTGGTGTGTGATTAGAATTTGGAGATTTTAATGTCATAATTTACCTCCATGAAAAATATGGAGGGGATCCCTTTAAAAAAGCTAGAGCTTTTACTTACTAATAATATGTAAATGACTATGGATTACTTAATATAGGTTTTATTAGTCCTAAATTCACATAATCAAACAAGCAAAGTATCTCCATTTTCATTCAAAAAAGACTAAATAGAGCATAGTGCAATTACAAAGGAGAGCCTTATTACCTGAATCAAAATTGTTTGATCTAAGAAAATAACCTTCAAATCATAATGTTTTCTATCTAAAGCATTGTTATAACTCAACAAACTTTTGAAATAGAGTCTTTAAATTTCAACCTATGTAGACGTTCTATAAGGATTGTATTCCTTTCCTTAAAAAAATTTAGGCAAGGAATAACAATATTTACCTTAAAGCCACTCTAGATTTACTAAGTAAAATGAGATTTTGGAAATAAATTGTTTTTGGATGAATTCATGGACCAAAGAAAGCTTTTCCAAGCAAACTTAAGGAGGTTTCTTTGAGCTTGTTTTACCTTGAACAAGGCCAAAGGAATTATTTGAATCAGATCTTAGATAAGGAAGAAAATTTTTAGAGAATGAAAGTTAACGCAGACTAACTCAATAACAGAGAGAGTAATACTAAATATTTTTAGGTTGTAATTGTGGAGATGATTAAAGAATAGGATTCTAGAGTTAATATATGACATTGGTGCTTGGACCTTTGATGAGGAACGAATCTAAGTGCTTAAAAATAGTTATTTTAAGAAACTACTTACCTTATCTTAAGACTCCCTCTCCTTACATAATCCTTTTCCTAAGGAGCCCAAAGTAAGTTTATCCTTATCCAATAGAAACCAAATTAAAGGCATCTATATTTAAGCAAGAAATTTTTGAAGCCTTATCCTTTATTGGATCTGGATGGCCTTTGGAAAAGATGGGTTGTGTAGTTTCTCTTTTAAGTCTCGTTGGAATTTTATTAGTGAATCAATAGAAAATTTCATTTTAGAGATCTTCAATTCTTATCAAATACCAAATCGATTAAACCAAACATAGATATTTCTTATCCCCAAAAATGGGAATATTAACCATGTTGAGAATTATTGGTTAATTAGGCTATGTAATATACTTTACAAGTTTGCAACAAATATTTTAGTAAGAAGGCTTATACCTCATTTGGATGAGTAAATACAACATATCTAAACTAGCTTCATTCTTAGTCATAAAGCAATTAATAATGTTATCCATATTAATGAAATTTTACCTAGTTGCCATAGGAAAAGAGGTAAACAAGGTTAGATGATCATCAAATTGGATCTTATAAAGCATTTCCCTCTCTTGCATGCATTTTTTTTTTTTAGATGCTACATGGTTTAACGTTTCCTACTTGATAGGTGAATCATATAATGACTTCCATTACTTCTTCTTTTGAAGTTATTGTCAATGGAAAACCTCTTCATCCTTTTTATCTTAGTAGAGATATTAGATAGTTAGACATAATCTCCCCTTATCCTTTCATTTTTTGCATTGAAGCTTTTAATAGATGTATTAAAAGCAAAGTAAATCTAGAAAACTGGAGACCTTTTAAGATTAAGAGCACTTATGTCAACTTTGCTCATGATGCGTTTGCTAATGACATTATTCTTTATGTTAAGGCCGATAAAAAGAATTTTGACTCCATTCTCAATATTCTTGATCTAGTTTCCTCAGTATCTAGTTTAAGAGTGAATAAGGTAAAGTTAGATGTGAATGTGCCTTTTACTTTAAGGGATGAATTATCTTCTCTTTTAGAACAATGGTTTCATCATTCAGTAAATACTTAGTTCATATTTTAGATAAAGGTCTTAAACTAAATGCATCCCAATTAAATTTCATCATTGGGAAAGCTTAGAAGTAGTTAAGTATGAAAAGTAAAAAATTTGAGTATGGCAAGTAAAAGAAAGGAAAGTCCATCATATTAAGTGGGAAAAAATTTCTAAGCCTAGAGGGCAAAGCAACTTAAGCTTACTAAATTTAGAAGTTAAAAAAAAAGTATACTCTATTAAGATATTCTTTAAACTAAAATATTGCATATACTATTGGATTCAATTGGTCAAGCTTAATTGTAAGAAGCATTTTCAACAAGATAGCACTTTAAATACCAAGTCCTTATCTTTCATTGCCAAAGACCTTTTAGAGTATAAGTCTATGATTCAAAATTCTAATAATGAGATTATTGGAATGGAAGGCATACTAGCTTTTAATTTGATAACTAATGAAGAGTTGGTATTATAAGATTTTTTGTTTAGGGCCTTTTATATTCTCATCAAAATAGCTCATAGTTTATGATTGTTAGAAATCTAAAGCTAAGCGCAATAAAGAAATAATTGGTTTCAGCATTTCTAAAATTCCACTTGATATGATAAGATTATTATTGTTTTTTTAAATAGAGATGTCATGATCAAGGAGCAATGTGCAACAATACTACATATAATCCATCCATTAAGGACATCATCCATGCTATTATGCTTTAACCTCTATGCGATTATAAAGAATGGACGTTAGATTTGGAATTCTATTTTCCCACCCAAAGTCAAGCTATTTTTATGGAGAGTACAATCCTCCTCATTGCCTATTGCTTTTGAGCTTGGAATAAGAGGTATCTTAAGTGATGGTTGCTGCCCTAGGTGTGGTCATTTAGATGAAATAATCGAACATGCATTATTCCAATGAAGGAACACAAATTCCATTATAATGAAATGGTAAACTTGTTTAGCTAATGATGTTTCTTCGCATATTCAATGTCTTTTTTAGATCAAATAGAATTGCTATTTTGAAAAAGTGACTTTACAAATTCTTATCCGTTGTCTTAGTATGTATTTGGAATTATGCTTTAAAGGATTTAAATGAAGAGGAATTGTATTCCCCCTCAACACAACTCTCCTTCAGAAGACCTTCTAGGTTGGATTAGAACCCTAGCTCATGAATTTATCGGCTCATTTCATTAAAAAGAAAGAAAAAAGCAGTTTTTACACAATTGAAAGATTTAATCTCTATTGGACTCCTCTACAGATTAGCTGAAGTAAGCTTAATAATAATGGTTGAGTCTTAAATTCCACAAACCAGGCAGCCATTGAAGGAGTCTTAAGAGGTAGCCTCTGCAAATGGATCTTCCATTATGCTAAAAAGATAGGTTGGTTGTTTGGCAGTGTCTACTGAGTTTTGGGCTATTTATTGGGGATTAACACATTGAGAGAATTTGCTTAATGATCATATTTGCACCGATTCTAGAGCTGCTTTTTACTTGCTACAAGAAAATTATAATCATAAGCTTCCCTATCACAATGTTCTTATGGTTGATAGAGAAAGGTATTGAACAACCAGTAATAACAAAATTGAAGCTAATCCAACAGAAGTTGACTCGGTTGTAGATGCGCTTATTAGATGGATTCATAAACACAATGTCATGATGATGATGATTTTTTTTTTTTCCTACTTTCTAACTAAGTCTACTGTTAAATGATGTTCCATCTTATAGCATATACAAGGAGACAAGAACTCCTAAGGCTCATGGAGCTAATAGATCCTCTGTTCGTTCATTTTTTTTTTCTCCTATTCCTATTAGGCAGCTTGATTATAGAGCCACAAGCTCCAATTTTGCTTGTCGCAGGTGATGTTCTTACATGCGTTGTAATATTGTATATAATATTATCTTGCTATAAAAGGAAAAAAAAAAAACCCAAAAAAGATGGCTCTATTTTAAATCATCTTATATAGATGTTGTCTACTTGTCTTAAATGCTAGCTGTTAGTTTTTGGGTTTTATATATGTGGATGATTTTATACCCACAATTTTCTAAATTCCATTGATTTATATTCGTGGTGATTAAATAATAAATTGTAAAATCCACCCTATCACATGAAGGAAAAATATTTATGAAATAATACATGCTACATAAGCGTGTGTACGTGTGCACACACGTAATGTATTATGTACAAATACATAACAATAATTATAAAATATGAGCAGTAGATTTCATTTTAAATGAGTTAGTTTTAATATCATGTATCCAAATATAATTAGTATTTATAATATATATATACATATATACACGTACGTTACAACTCACATGTACATTTAGCGGACCAACCTTTTAAAGTTGCGAAATGATTATAATCGGAACATCAAGATTCTTGTAAAGAGAATATATCGGGATTCAGAAGGAAATATAGTATTATTATCAGTAATCATATTCTATAATATAATATTGTATGGTGACTTTGCCTAGCGGTCGTAATAAATTCCACTAATTACATAAACAACATTTAAAAAAAAAGGTGGGGCAGTATAATTACAAAAGTGGTACTTTGGTTGGGACACCACGGAAAATTTGATTGTTGTCTTTTTTTTTTTTTCTTCCTTACATTAGAATCCGATTGGATACTGTCTAGCATATATTAACATTAGTAAATATTATACAAAAGACGATTTATTGGATATTATAAGATATGTATGTAACTAATTACTATATATGGATAAATGATATTGTTAGTATGTGATTTCTAATAATGTTGTCAAAACTCAAACCCAAAGATCAACGTGAGAATAAGTAAGGAGTCAAGAACCAAAACGTTGCATCGAAATCAAATCGTGATTGAACTACGTGAATATCAATATTAGAAGGTTGTTTATATTTGTTTATAATATAATAAAATTATCTATATTCTTAAAATTTAAAAGTTAATAACCTTTTACAATTTATTTCTTTTATATTTTATAGATCTAAATTTATTTTTTAATAAATTGATACATTTTTTTAGAAAACAAAAGAAAAATACTATTTTAATTTAAAAAACCAAAATTGATCCTATAGAAATCAAATTGAACCGAGCGATTGATGGAGTTAAACTAGGTTCATTGTTAATAAAAGGGAAAAAAAGGTAATCCAAACTCGTTTTAATGATTGAATGGAGTTGAATTAGATTGGGCTCGGTGATCACCGGGGTCTAATGATGCTAATTTTTAAAGAAATCACTCTCATACTTACACACACCGTCAAGTAGTTGTGTATATGGTACGAGTCACGTTTACTACCAAAAGGATATTTCCTAGTATTTTCCGGCTATTAGTTATTACGCATATCATGGTTGATACCACGTACCGGTCATTTCCAGCTCATTCCCGCCTTCCAGCTACGTAGTCTTTTACCATAAAACCCATCTTTTGCTTGTGATTTTCAAAAAGAAGGTTGGACCCTTTGTGCATAAGCATGATGGTCGCGACAATCCAACCTATTAATTCCTTTTTGACATTCCTTCTCTCTCATTCCGAGGTACGATATATCGTGGAAACAAAGCAGCCCATAATTAAAGTTAGTCAATGCACAAATAGTCCTAATTCTATTGTTTCTTTTTTTTTTTCCTCCAGGTCATTTAAGGATGATTAAATATATTATAACTAGCAAATGGATCTTTTAAAATTATTTTAGATAAAATTATAAATTAGTTATTAAGATTGTTTAAATTTTTTAAGTACTTTATAATTTTATTATAAAGGAGGCTTTCCACTATTTGATCATTTGAAAGTGACTATACAATAGAATCATTTTTTAAAAACCATCGACAATCCTAATTTACATTTCCAATTTACAATAAATCACGCCCATTAACAACAAAACTAAATAGGTTAATAACAATTTTTTATAGAAGTTGTCGATGACTTCTGTAAAAAACTATAAACAGTTACTTTTACCATTGATAGATACTATTTTACTCAAATTGAGGATGATTTGTTGTAAATTGGGGCTGTCAACATGATTTCAAAAGTGATCGTTCTGTAGAATTTCCTCATTAATCATTGATTAAACGATCTTAATAGAATATAACTTTAGGAAATTTTGGAAAAAATTACCTTAAAGATCCAAATTCTCATAAACAAAACAACTAAATTTAATCAATGGTTTAAATTCAACCAAATGTGTCTATAATCATACCAACCTAAGGATGTGATTGAGCTAATTATTATAGGGCATTCAATCCTTACAATCCGATAAAAAAACCCTATAAGATAGTATTCTATAAAGTTCAAGACCAGTCTTAGAATATGATTCTAAACTCTATAGAGTTTAGAGTTGAGTTTTAGAATTAAAAAAATTGAAAACCCAACCCAGAAAGGATAATTTATTAATCAAACTGTTGTTTCTTAACTTACACACTATTCACGCCTTATAAAAGTTCTACACTATGTAATACATTAATGTTAAATTTAATTTGTGTTTAAGTTAATAAGTGTAACCTTAATTCTACTAAACTATTTTCTACTCTATACTCTCTTTTATCTCATATACCATATGAAAATCCACCACTATAGTGTTATTTGTACCCTATAAAAACGCGCTCTTATGAGGTTAAGGACGGATTTCGAAAATAAAAGATAAAATCTTATAAGATTTTTTATAAATTTTTAAAAAATACCAAACCATACAAGTGTAGGTCTGGGTTTTATAAAATCTATTCTAAAACAAGCCCCGATTATATTTTTATATCATTGTCTCTCATGACATTTGGTTGAGTTAACATGGTTACCAATTATGTACTTATTTTATGCTTCTTCCTTGTGGAATAATTATTTTCTATTTGGGGTTAAACCGAGAATGAAATGACTACCGTGCATAAAATTTATGCTCCATGAATTTTAACTTCATACTAGAAACAGTTATTTTATCCACGCATCAAATTTAATCTCAAATCTTCTGGTATTCTCATGCTATTATGGCCATCTGTTGCACCACCACCGAATCGCTTAATGGTTTGCGGCTCGAGATGCAAATGTACAGTACCGCTTTTGATGTTGGCTTTTACATCCACATTCATATGGTGTTTCAGTTGCAATTTCTCTCGTTTCCTCCATTGTTCTTTTCAAGCTCCCTCCGTCGCTTTCGAGTATGTTTGGATAGATAGAAATAAATGAATGAAAGAAAATAAGATGAAACTGAGGAAAGTATAATGTTTAATAAGTTAAACGAAGAGTTGGAGGCTTGGAATTGACGAAATAGAAGGGAATGTCTAATAAGTGGAAATATTTTAACTTTAGAGTTCATTTCTTTTCTCTTCAATGTAGATAGGACCAATAGAAATGGGAGCAAAACACTATTTATAATGTATTAATTAAAATAGATATATGTATATGTTCACGGATACACCATTAACTTAATTATATAAATACCAATCAAATCAAATTAATTACAGAAGTATCATCATAACATGTGATTTTACTTTTATATATATATCTCATGTAATATATATGGTTTACATAATATATATGTTCTTTAGGTAAGATTGGGTTTTGAAATATGATTTAGGTCATTCAATTAAGGTGCAATTAAATCTTGTATAAAATATACGATGGAGATTATTCAAGTAGTATGCACCATTTTCATTAAAGGATGCGATTTCCATAGCTATGTTGCGTTGGTTAAATGCAATTTGTTTCTGTAGCATAAAAGAGTAACGATTTATTACGAAAGTAAGTTGCGAATGCATTTTTTCTCCGCCGCATGCTTTGTTGATTCAGTAGTTACCAGACAAATCAGATAAAAGTAAAAAAGGTAATCCATTTCCCAATACAGTCAGCATATATTCCTAACAAAAGATTGGCCTATTTACCAATTTTCAGCACAAAATTGCATCTATTAAATGTGATTAAGCGATGTAGTAAGTATCTAAAATCATATCTAATAAATATGACATATTTATTTTATAATAAATTGTTAAATATAATTTTACATTGGTATATATGTAATTAAAACTATATGATTTATATTGATGTAGTTTTATTTTGTATGATTGGTAACGTTACCTTCAAATTTTGCCAATATTAAAACATTTGGTTTCATCCGGTGACACTAACTTAAGTCACCTTAATAGTGGTGCGTAAAAACTCTAAAGAGTCTTAGAGAGACAAAACCCCATATTTGAAGGTTTTATCACCTATTTATAGCGGATGATACTAAGTTATATTTAAATTGAATTATTAGAGTTATACCTTTATCATGTGTCATCAGTTTGAATTTTAGAGGTATATGTTCAAAAAACTTATCAATAGGTAGAAATGTGTTATATCCTACTAAAATAGAATCGATATTTTTACGAAATACATCACGTTAATTTACTTGATTTCCTTTTCTAATATTAACCAAATAAAGAAAACATACATTTCTTTCAACTTGCTTACTATTTTAAGTATAAAGTGCAAATTGCAAATTAAATTTCCTCTATTTCTACAAGTTTACCTTTGTTTTTACTAATTTCTCTTAATTTTCCTCTTTAAGACAATATCACCTATAATTAATGATTAAAATTATAAAAAAAATATATGTTATTATAATCATATTATAAGGTTAGTTCAAAATTTTAAATAATTTTAATCATTAATCTATAAATAGAAAGAAATTAAGATGATAAAACTTCACAGGATCCATACATTTCCTAATATTCTCCCTCAAACTTCATGGTCATCTTATGTGGCAAGTATTGAATGGCAAGCGAGCTAAAAGAGTAAAAGATTAAGGAGCAAACATCAAATAGAGAATCCTTCTGCTCCAACCGTTTAGTCCCTAAAATTGTGAATAAGTTGAGTTCAGACACATGGTATCCTACTCGATCTTTTAAGTTTCGTTAGATTATAGAGGTTGAGCTCCATCAAGTTTAGAGTTTTGAACTCAAGATTGAATTAACATAATATTTAATGGATGGAGTTTAACTGAATTTAAATTGTTTCCTTTAAAATATTTTTTCTTCTAATTTTGAAATCCATACTTGATTGACATTTAAGTTCAATTGAGCTCATAAATTAAATATCTTAAAACTTTGAACTTAACTTGATAAATTACTTAAATAGCTCAACCTTAAATTTGAATAATTGTTTTCACATCAAATTCAAATAATTTATGGAGTAAAACTTGAATAAATACAAAAATTACATTACAATATTATTGATTTTTAGTAATGTTTGATATGTCGTAGATGATTTTGCATGATAAGAAAAGAAAAGCATGAATTTCAAGACAATTATCTCAAATTTCACAAGGAGATAGACATATTAAAATGTGTTAATTTTTTTTTAGACCGTGTTAATATAATGCACTCTATTTGTACGAACCCCATATCGTACTAAGCCACATTAAGGTTGTCATATTCATTTAGAAAGAGTACACTTTTACTTACCCACGTTTACCTCCTTTTCATTTAAGTACTCAACCTTTTACTTTTAATTCAAATTGTTAAATGGGCATATATTAGTTTCGCATTGGACTTGGGGTAATTGGTTGATGTGCCTAGGTGTATACAAATTTTTTAGCTTATTTTTCTTTCTTTTAATTGTTTTTATATTTTTAAAATTATTTTCATTGTATTATATAATTAAATAAATATTATTTTTATTATATTATATAATAAATATATTTAATATTATCATTTTATCAATTTAATTATTGTAGACGAACTTGAACTAATGCCTCTCATGGATAAACAATTTGACTGATTTTATGAAAGTTCTACCTTTTTAATATTTAAAAAATTTTGAACACTTAAATTGAAAAAAAAAATTTAAGGATTTAAATAAAAAATAGAAAAATGTTAAGGATTAAAAAAATCAGCTTCTCCATATTTATCTAAGACCTATGCTTGTTTAAATTTGGTGTTTGATAAATTATCTAATCCCCGTTTGATTTATTTGAATTTCTAACATAGTGCTTATATGATTTATCTTATTAAATCCGATGCTAATTGACGTAAAGTGGGCTTTACTAACAATTGCTTACATGTGCTTTTAAAGCGTTACAAAAAAATTATACACATTTTGAAACATATGCCTTTTTCATACAATCATCGATGTTCTATCGTCGAACATTTTCCTATTATATTTACCAATGCCTAACAAATGACATGGATACTTATTAGCAATATCCAGTTAAACATTAAACAAAAAAATGCGTTGACAAATACCATAAAAGAGTAGAAATCATGATAAAAGACAGTAACGAAGATAAAAAAGATGTGAGTATCTTACTATAAAAAAAAAGAAGAAGATAATTTTATGTGATCTTATGTGTTATTAAAGGCATATGCTTAAGTACCTGATTATGAAAGATATTTCATTGAAGCACTTGCTAATGCTAATAAGAGGCACCCAAGCAAATCGAAAGTTATAGCTTCATACCCATCAATAAAAGAAAATAACTTCTTCTTTTTTTATTTTACTCGATTTCTATCTAATTCATTTAAACAAGTCCACTGGATACTTTTACAAAAATAAATCCTCCGTATTATTTTCACATATATTTATATTTTTTCCCCTGTAATTGAGAGTTAACATTCACTCTCTCTCTCTCTCTTCTTTAAATAAGCCTATCAGGCGAATTCCTTTTTCAAAAAAGCACAATCAAATGAATGGCAGGACAGGTCTTTCGAGATCTAGGAGCATGGTGAAACGGTTACTGCACCACCCCACAAATCCGACAAAACCCTCTTCTGACAATTCCACGCGATCCAATGCATACCGACTGAAAACTGAAATGTAAAAGAAAAAGAAAAAAATCCAAAACTCCCATTTGACTGTAATTATAAACACAGCCACTGAAGTATACTAGGATTCAAATATGTTGATTTTAATCATTATTAAAATAATAAAAAATATATATTTCATCTTTTTTTCATAAGCAAAGACTTTATTTTGATATATTTCATCTAAAAACCCATTTTCAATTACTCATCATAAATAATTTAATATCCTATAATTTTAACTATTAAATATATGAACATCTTATTATATAAATTTTTTAACTATTATCTATTATTTATAAATTTTTTTATCATACTTACTTTTACGTTTATTATTATTTTACTTATCAGTGATTTTAATTATCTAATATTATTATTATTATTATTTGAAAAATTTATTATACATTTTATAAAGATTTTTTTTTAAATTTATTATAGTTTTGATCTCATTGATCTATGTTATGGTATTCTTTTATATTATGAAATTTGATTTTTTATAATTTTTTTCACACATAACACAAGTACATTAAAATAAATATAATTATAATATTAATTAATTATTCATTTTTTATTGAATTTTATATAATTTTTGGCAATGGTAATATAAAACCTTTCTAGTTTCTATCCCCAGTCCAACCTCTTTCTCTCTCTCTCACGTGCCATCTGATCCCATTGCTTTAACACGTGCTAACTCAACTCCTCCTCTTCCTTCTTTTTCACCATTCTTAAGATTCTCTGAAACAAAAAAGCAAGAGACATAAAGAGAGAGAGAGAGGGGTTTTATATGCTAGATTCTTTGCTCGAAAACCAAATGCTTGTAATCTCGTTTCGGAAACCACAAACCGGACCTCATTAGGTCTATCTTAGTCGCGAACGCCACCACAGAAGGGCAGATCTTTGGAGTTCGACGCGATCACGGAGGAAGAAGTATTTATTCCATTTCCGTTTCCATTTTAGTAGGATAGGAGTGATAGAATGGAGTCGATATTGGCGCGCGCATTGGAGTACACACTCAAGTACTGGCTCAAATCCTTCTCCAGAGATCAGTTCAAGCTGCAAGGCCGTTCCGTACAACTTTCCAATTTAGGTTGCTTTCTTTTTCTTCTCTTCAATTTCTTGATTCAGAGCAGTAATCGCTCGGTTTTTTCACTTGTCATTGATCTTAAGTCGATAATTGCTAAGTATCTAGCTTTAAAGTTGGAAATTACGATCATTTCACTGCTTATTAATGTAATCTCCAGTGTAGTGCAGTGTATGTAGTGAAATTTGTGGAAAAAAGAGTGAATTGCTCACGAAATGACGTGACGGTGTGTGAGTGCAGGCTATTTATTTTTGATGATATTATCAATAACTTTCCATCTCTTTAAATTTTCTTATTCATATGTGTCTTAGAAGATTATTCTTCGGTGCTTATTCATCTAATCTGTGGAGCAGTGTCACGTATTGTGAGATTTGTGTGGAGAAAATAATGGATTGGTTGTGGAATGATTCAGCATTTTGGATTTGCAAGAGTCTCTATTCATTAGGTGAAGTTAGTATTAAGTTTCCAATTTGAGTGACTTTGTCTCTCCTTTCTTCTGATTTGCGGTACATGTCTAGAATTATTACATGTTGATGGCTGGTAAGTACCTAGGTTTGTATTTCGAAAAGCATGAATGTTTTGGTGTGACTTTATGTGGAAAAGAAGAAATTGTTTGTAAGAATGAACTTTTCATGAAATGATGAATGAATGTAGAAGATCCTCCTTTTTTCTTCTTCTTCTTTTTTCTTTTTTTTTTTTTTTTTGGGATATAGCTGGTAAACTCATTTGTTACTTGTGATTTTTAGATCGGTGCTGAGAGAGGAGCGGTTAATGATTGATCGTGTTGTTTGATGTGGCAGATATTAATGGTGATGCTCTGCATTCGAGTGTTGGATTGCCACCGGCACTGAACGTGACTACAGCTAAAGTCGGAAAATTGACGATTATGGTTGGTTTTGAACTTAAAATAGTTGCACATTTTTTATCAGATGATGTATGTGCTTGGGTTGCCAGTCTGATTACAGTTGCATCCTTATATCATGTAATATATTGTATATGGTATATGCATTGTAGCATAGAATGGCATGAACTTTTATTGCTTGATGAAACGAGCATATAGGTTATTACAAGGGAAATAATTGTTATTTATCATTATTTTAGTTAGATCTTTGTGACTCATTCTTTTTTTCTTTCGTGTTTTTCTTTTCTGTAGCTGCCTTCAGTAAGTAATGTACAGATAGAGCCGATTGTTGTGCAAATTGATAGGCTTGATTTGGTTTTGGAGGAAAATCCAGATGCTGAAGCATGTAGGAGCCCAAGGTAATGTTAAACATTTTGTGGATCATATTATGTCCCAAACTGACATATTTTTTCATTGACCATTGTGTATCTCACTCCATTGCAGCACGCCATCAACAAGTAGCTCTGGATGGGGCAGTGGCTATGGGTTTGCTGATAAGGTTAGTCTGTCTGTTGGAACTATTTGAGAAGGCTCTTATCATTATGCTTTTGAATAATGTCTGGTGACCTCCAACGGCAAGTCAAAAAAAGTGACCCTATTTTATTTTTACTTAATCCTTCAAGGAGTAAAAAGTAACTCTCTTATTTTAGAAACTTATGAACTACCTGCTGTATATATACATTTAAGTATCTCTGATTTTTTAAAAGCTCTATGTGGTGCTAGAACATGTGGAGCATTGGAAAATTGTGATGCTCTTGGATGCCATGGCAAAACAGGGATATTATCTCAACATGTGGTCATCCGCCGTTGTAGTCATTTTAATATTCTCCTATAAGAGGTCAATTAGATATCTGAAAGAATTGCATCCTTGAAAACCTTTATTTATCTGCTTCCATGAATTTTCTGCTGTTGTATCTGTTTGCTGGTCCGACATGCATATGGTTTAAATCCATTTCCTTAAAGTTTGGATTCTTCATGTTGTTGCCTCAAGCTGTGATAACCTTCATTTGCTTGGTATTTCTGTTTGCACATGCATATGTATGGGAAAAAGAAAGCATAGAATTGATCTACAATCTGAGGTCTTTGAGTCATGTGGTGGCTCTAACTAACACACACTCACACAAAAAGACAGAGAGAGAGAGAGAGAGAGAGAGAGAGAGAGAGAGTGGGAAGAAAAGGAAAATAAAAGAAGAACCAAGTGATTGTTCTGGATCTTCTGAGAGGCCATGATCATGTAGAAGGATTATCACCAATGTGGACTTTAATAGTGTAATTTTCAGATTGCAGATGGAATGACTGTTGAGATATCAACTGTCAACCTTTTACTTGATGCTCGTGGTGGTGGAAGGCATGAAGGAGGTGCTGCTTGGTGAGTTTCTTTTTCCTAAGATATATTGCTTCAAGTATATCCCCAATGGGTACAAATATCTATCACTCCTATGCTGATGTGTATTTCACAGTCATCCTAGCAATGCGACTGTTAGTCTCTCTGTTCATCCCTATATAGCCACCTTGTTAAATTCTCCATGTTATGTACTTATGACTATTCCCTTACCCAAAAAATCCTATTACTATGTACTATTTTGAATAATTTTAGAATTGCAGAGGGCCACCTTAATAGCATATCATATCTGTGAGTGAAGTCTGAAAAGAGTTTACAGCATGATTTCCTAGTGTGCTTGAACTTGGATGTGATACGACTATTCGAAAACTGAGGACATTTTCATGGGCACTGGGGCATAAAATTAGTAATTTGGCTCACTAAACCTTCTTACTAAACGTGCTGTAAAGTAATTGATGATGTATGACTAAATCATCTGACAGCAAATGCAGTGCTAGGTTGAGGATTAATTTGGTTAAGCTTTTTGTTTGGGGATTGTATTGGTGTATGAGGTTCAGTGGTTAATTCTTGTTGTGCTAAGCAAGTAGCAGAAAATATATAAAAATCAATGGAGATAACAACTGTGTAAATCTGTGTTGCCATGTTGGGACTTATAGCTTGAAAAGTTCTGCAATTTACTTGATCCAAGGTTTTATGGTGTCTCTGAAAAATCATACTGTATACAGATCTGATAGGTGAACCACCAACAGCAGGATTATGTCCCATGTATGCTCAATATATGCAAATTCAATTTGTCATTGCTCACTTCTATGGAAGAATATTCATCATTTTATACATTCTAGTTTAATTGTCTGAGCTCCTGTGTAAGCTATGTAAGTGCAACACTACATTGTCTTTGAGTAGAGCCTTGAAATACTGGTGACATCTTATTAAAGCCAATAATTTGGGGGGATTTACAATCTGGTACCAAAGTTTTGACTAATTTCTATCAATCTCCGAAGCTGCTTGCTGGGGATCCAAGAATTCCATTTTTAGTCAAGTGGAGTCCTCTTTGCAAAACAAAGCCTTCTATTAAGATGAAGTTCAACCGATCAGTTATCAAGTTAAACTCTACTTTATGCTATCTATGCACCACAATTTCATGGTAGTATGATGAGGTTATCATTAAATCTTATCTTGCGGTGTCCTGTGACTTTCATTGTTAAGGAGATTTCTGTGTAATTGCACTTTCTGAAACATTTTATCTAAAGGAAGTCTCCGGGCTTTGAAACGAGTTTTGCGCCTGAGCATCAGCTTTCTTACTTTGTATTGTAATAGGTGCTAGTAAATATCATTGATGGTTTACAGTTCATTAATACTCTTTTATCCCTCTCCTTTTATTAGGGCCTCTCCCTTGGCATCTTTTACCATGCGTAATCTTCTGCTGTATACCACCAATGAGAACTGGCAGGTAGTCTGCTGGCCATACTGGAAATTTCCATCTTATTGTCTCCCGTGCTCATTTTAGTCATCCTCTTGTGACAGGTTGTTAATCTTAAGGAAGCACGTGAGTTCTTTAACAACAGTAGATATATATATGTATTTAAGGTAAAATTACATGCTTCAACTTGAAAAAGGCTCTCTCTCTTTTTCATTTCTCTTTCTTTTCCCCTCTTACTACTCCCCATATTTGTTAATAACTGCCTAATGATGCCTATTGATGATTGGACAGAAACTTGTGTGGAATTCTCTATCCATTGATCTTTTACCCCATCCTGACATGTTTACGGAAGCCAATCTTGCTCGCGCTCAAGAGGGGGCAAATCAAAGGGATGATGATGGTGCAAAGAGAGTTTTCTTTGGTGGAGAACGTTTTATTGAGGGAATATCAGGAGAGGCATATGTAATATGACTTCCATCTCTGCTTTTTTTTAAATAGAGTGCTGCTTTTCTTATTTCATTCATCTCCCATTTTACAAGACATACATTTGTCTTTGGGCCAGTAAGTAATTAGAAGATATATGTTATGCTCTTAATGGCATAGGATTTAAACTGTTGTCAATTTGAATGCTTGAGCAGATCACGGTGAAGAGGACTGATTTAAACAGACCCCTTGGACTTGAGGTTCAGCTACATATCACAGAAGCTGTGTGTCCTGCATTGAGCGAACCAGGTGAGGTTGCTAAACCTTAATGCTCTCTGGTTACTATATATTAAGTGGGTTCATGTTTATGGGTGCTTGGGACGCAGGTCAAAAGCTTAAAAAAGAAACTTTTTACATTTTTCTAGTTTGGTAAAGCACTTTTTCAAAAATTAGTGCATGAAAAGGTGAAAAGTTTATTTACTTGGACTCTTAACAAGTACCTTGGGGGCATTTGTTAATGATTTCCTATTGATTTTTGCTATTATTCATACTTACAGATGGTTCCCATGTGCAGGATTGCGTGCTTTACTCCGGTTTTTAACTGGAGTATATATCTGTCTAAATCGAGGAGATGTTGATTTAAAAGCCCAACAGGTCTTCCTTGTCCTGCTTTCTGCTAGTTTTGCTGCTCCTCTATCAAATCTCTCTCCATGTGTCTTAAATCTTTGTCTCTGTCTCTGTTTCTTACACCCACGTTGGACTCTTAGCAGGGATTGGCAGAAGCAGCAGGACAGTCACTGGTATCTATTGTAGTGGATCACATATTTTTATGCATTAAGGATGCTGGTACAGTGTCTTTCCTGAAGCTTTTAACAGGTTCTCAAGTCCACAAATGATAAATTTCTCCCAATCATGATTGTTTGCAGAATTTCAGCTTGAACTTTTGATGCAGTCACTCCGCTTTTCTCGGGTACTTTTTGTGGCTTCTTTGATGAGTTTTTAATTTATTTGCTATCCTCATCATTAAATTAGTTTTTCAATCCTTTTCTTTCTCCCTGTGGGTTAACTCCTTTTCCTTTTAATTTGTTATGATTATAGAAATTATTGTTTCTTTAGAAATTGGCAAGTGGGAATGAAAAACTAAAGAGTAAAATATGATTTTGATGTTATGTCAGGTATATGGCATAATATCCTTTTACAGAAAAGAAGGAATAAGTAAATGCTGTAAATATATTATTAGTCTAACTTTATCTGCAAATTCTTTGTGAGTAGCAGTCATAAAATGGTGTAAGTGCTTGTTGAATTAATTAGTGCCACTTCATAAAGAGGTTAAATATCTAACTTCATCTGCAATTTGTGAATAGCATTGTTAAAATGGTGTAGTATTTTAGTGCTTCATGTGATGTTGGATATTTGGCATAAGATCTTTCTTACAGAAAAGAATAGATAAGGAAATGCTGTACATATATTATCAGACTAACTATGCATTCCTTTTCTTTTTCCTTTTTTTTTTTTAATCTGTGAATAGCAACAATGATGTAGTATGTTATGCTTGATGAATTAGTTAGTGCCAGTTCATAAAGAGGTTGAATAGTTAGAATTACAAAGTCTTTATGGTGTTCTTGGTTGGAGCAAATTTAGTCACTTATCATGTACTACGAGTAATTTTAGATTTGTCAATTGCACTTAATTGTTATGTTTGTTTCATTGTGCAAACGATTCATATTGTACACCTTGTGTCTCTTGGATTTGATAGGTGCACAATTTGAGAGCTTAATGAATTACCTTTGCATTCTACTGTCTAAGATCTTAGTGCTGCATTATTGCTCTGCAGGCAAGTGTTTCCGATGGAGAAATTGCTAGTTATTTGACAACTATGATGATTGGTGGTCTATTTTTAAGGTATAATTAATTTTGGCAAATCCTTCTGGGGCTTTTCATTACATTAACAAAGTCATATTTTCTCTTGTTAACTTCTAAGGCATCTTAGAACTTTTTGAAATATCTAACCAGGATGTCATTTGATCTTATTCTGCTGAAATAGTGGAATTAATTGATCAGATGTCAGTTGTCCAGTGAAACTTTTTTATACATTTTGCATTTTAAGCTCCTAGAGAGCATCTGTAGTAGCAGTGCATTTTCCGATTTCTCATGTGGATATTTGGAAGTTGGCATGAGAGACCTTTCGGCAATGGATTCATATATATTTTTTTTTTCAGTAAATGGGATAATATCACTACTCAAAATGTACATAAGGAATGTACAAAAAAGACACTAGCCACCATTCAGCTTTAGTATCAAATAAACAAAAGGATACTAGGATTATGCAGTGGATATACAAGGTATATCAGCTATACAAAATGCGTAAAGATTGTCCTAATGATAACTTCTATGCTGTTACTCTTTCCATTCACCGTCCTTTCATTTCTTTCTTTCCAAATATAATAACATCTTATAGCTATAGCCTTCCTTTGTTCCTTACTCAGAGTTGTACACACTCTAGCATCCAAGAGGTCTTGCAATAAATTGATTTCCAAAGGTTTGTTGTACTGCCAGCTTAAAGCATGTTCTATTCTAACCCATATTTCTTTTGCAAATGGGCAGCCAAAAAATAGATGGTCATGTGATTCCTCTTCCCGTTGACACACGTAACATTTGTTCTCTTGAATGAGTCTCCAATCCATCAATTTATCCTAGGTCGTTGGTTTTTGTTGAACTAGGATCCACAAAATCATGGAGTGCCTTGGCTCCATTTCATTGTTTCACACCGTGGGTGCCCACACTTTTCTACTATCTTTGCTCCTCGCAAGGAGATAAGCATTCCTTACTGGCAAACTTGATGCTTCAGCATTTGACCATACAAGCTTGTCCTGCATTCTAGGGTTAAGCCTTAAATCTGCTAGATGTGCTGTAATGCCATTCCATCTAGTGTTTTTCTTGGCCAACTTCAATTTCCATCTTCAATGAAGGCACTAAGACAAGTGTCCTTTAGGTATTCAAATAAGGCTTGGTGTCATTCATCAATCCAATCACCAAAGGTCCAAATGCCAATTATCATATCAAAAGGATATTAATTCATCTAACCCTATTTTCCATCTTAGCAAGTTCCTTGCTAACGGTCTCAATTGGAGAATCTTCCTCCACAACCAAGTGGCATTGCCAGGAATTTTAATGCTCCATAGGCTTTTTCCTTTGAGTGGTTCATTTTTAACCTAGCTAAGCTATAAAGTACTATTGTCATCCTCTCAAAGTGTCCAAATGTACTTTAGTTGTGCCACTATTCCAAAGTCTAATATCAACAAAACCCAAGCCCCTTTCATTCTTTAGCTTATACATTCTTCCACTTAACTATGGCCTCATCACTGCCATTCTAGAAAAATCTTTTCTAACCTTCTCTTGAATTGATCAATAATAGAAATGAGAAAAATTGAAGATCATAGCTCAATAAATTTGTAGAGTAAATAAAACACTCTTAATAAGTTGGGCTCTTCCAGCATAAGAAAGGAACTTAGAGGATCAATTGTTCATTCTTGAATAAAATTTGTTAATAAAAACCCTATAATTTGTCTTTCATAGTCTGGATGACGACAAAAGGATGCCAAGATATCTAAAGGGAAGAACCCCCACTTCAAAATTCATCAGTCTTATAATTTGCTCTTTGATATCCGATCTAACTCCACTCAAAAAAATCTAACTTTTTGAAGTATTTGCATGTAGTTTGGATAGCTCTTGAAATTCCTCCAACCCCTGGTTAATTTATTGCAAAGTCTTGACATCTCCTTTTGAAAAGATCAAAAAATCATCTACAAAGCACAAATGATTTATCTTTTCCTTCTTGTATCTCCAATAGTGGCCAAAATCATCCATTTCACTATTTTCCTTCATGATACAAAAGAAAGCCTCCTTAGCAAGCACAAAAAGATATGAAGATATAAGGTTCCCTTGTCTTAAACCCTTTGACCATGTGAAATAACCAGTTAACTAACCACTTGTATTGATGGAAAATTTTGGAGTAGATATTTAAGCCATTGCCCATTAAATAAATTTGGTTGGAAACCTCATAACTTTGAGCACTTTCTCTATAAAGCTCCACTTGATATTATCATAGGCCTTGGAAAGATCCACTTTTATCACACATCTTGCTCCTTTTTTCTCATAATGGAAGCTTCTCATGAGTTCTTGAGCTATTAAAATATTATCTACAATTCCTATTCTTTTGATAAATGCCAATTGCTCTTTACTAGCTAGGGAGTTTAATGTGGATTTGAGTCGATCTGCCAATATCTTAGAAATGCATTTATAGATAGTTTTGCAACAAGCAATGTAGCGAAAATTAGCAAAACATGATGGATTATCCTTCTTTGGTACAAGCTTCAAATAAGTGGAGTTGATTTCAACCAAGATTCTGCCTGAAGCAAAACAATTCTTAATAGTCAAACAAACTTCCTATCCCATAACATCCCAAGTGGCCCTGAAAAAATTAACACCAAACCCATTAGACCCAGGGGTCTTATCCTTAGCCATAGACCACATGCTTCTCTTAATCTCCTCATCCAAAAATGCCTAATAAGAGATTCAGCTGTGTATACTATAATCCTCTTATTAATCAAGCGGTCCATCTTAGAATCCTCCATAGAAGAAGGGGACTGCTCTGTCAAAAGACCCTGGAAATAATGAATAGCCATATTCTTCAATTTACCTGGATTTTCCACCCTTTTACAACTTTCATTGAGAATATGGGTGAGACAATTTCTGAATTGTCTTTACTTGACTTAACTGAAAAAATAGTTGTTGTTTATATCCCCAAGCTTAATCCACATGGCTGTTGATCTTTGTTTGAGGAAGACTCCTCAATACTGCTCCAATAATAGAAATCAGCAAAACATGCCTTTTCTTTGTCCCAATCAGCAGCATGAATGTTCATTCTATTCAAGGTCTGTACATTTTGAAGCTTTTTTTTGGCTTTCCTAACACGATCAAAAACACTAGAAAAATTTCTTGTATTTAGATGCTTCAATTTTGCCTTGAGCAACTTTAATTTCTTGCATACTCTAAACATGGGCGAACCATCAATGTGGGTGGACCAAACCTCTTTAACAATGCTCAGGAACTCCGGATGTTTAATCCAAAAATCAAAAAACTTAAAGAAGGATTTTCTTACATGAGTGGAACTAACCAAAAAAGAAATCACAAGTGGAGAATGATCAAAGAAGCTTGAAAAACAAATCTACACTTCAGCTTGTTGGAAAGTGTCCATCCAAAGATCATTAACAGTTGCTCTATCCAATCTTTGCAGAATAGGGTTGGAGGAGTTTTGCTTAGATCAAGTATGTAACGGACCAGAAAATCTCATATCTTCCATCTTTAAATAGAAGCAAACTTCATTGAATCTTTTCATGCTTGAGATAAATCTTCCACTTTCCCCACTTTCTGCTCAACATATCGGCACTCATTGAAATCTCCTAAGATTATCTAAGGCTTATCAATGCTCTATCTCAACTCCATCAAACCTTCCTATAATTCTTCCCTTTCAATCTCTTGATTCTTAGCATACACAAAAGTGAACAAAAAAGATAAGTTCTATTGCATATAATTACAAAAGCAGTGCAAATACTGGTTGTTACCTCTAATCCAATGAACATCCTAAACATCCGGTCTCCAAGCCACTCATAACTGATTCTTACACTAGGATACAACATTTCGATTTGGGAAAGTACGATTACTAATATGTACAAGGTTTTGGTCTTGAACTTTTGTTTCCAAAATGCCACAAATTCTGATATTCCTCTCACTACATAGCCTCTTGAAAGCTCTACTCTCCAATGGGTTGTTCAACCCCCTCGCATTCCATGCTCTTATCATTATATATGTATAGAGATAAAGAAAACACAAAACAAATCAACCAAATTTTGCACGTCTAAAGAAAATCTTTTTCCCCCTTTTTTTTAGTTTTTTCCTTTTCCTTCTTCACCATTGTCCACCCTTCCTTCTCTATCCCTTCTGAACTTTGGTTAAGACCAGAATCTTTCAAATTTTGCAAAGACTCTGAATTTTCTTTGTTGTTGTTGGGCTCAAGAGATGTGTCATTAGAATTTGGCACCATAAATAGTGTGGACAATAAATCATCATCTTCACACGATCCTGAATTATCCCCTATACAACCAAAATCTATCTTTGTAACAATTTCCTTCTTCAAGGAAGAAGAATTAATCCTTCTCTCTTCCCCAGCAGCTTCCACCTCAACAGAAGATAAAATGCCCTTCTCCTCCACGGCTCCTCCTAAGAAGAGGAAGCAAAATCGCCCTTGCAAACTTCCATGGTAGAAATCATCTACATACCCTTTCTTGGTGTAACCAGAGCAACTACCCTACTTGCTAGGTCATTCTCCTTCTCTACATGCTTAAATGATACTCCTTTTGAAGGTGTAGCCTATTTAGTTGAAGGTATGATAGCATCTTTATGCATTTGCTTAGTTGCTAGAGACTAATTTGTGTTCATCGTCAAATCTTTAGCAAAAACCTTGATACTTTGCTGAATTGGGTAAGTTTTATCATTGTGTCCAAACACTTTGCATCTCAAACATCTAGGGGGAAGATGCTTATATTCAACATCCACATGATGACATGACCCATCTCTACATTCCATTTTAGACAAATGGACAAAATCATTGTCTACTTTCATCTCCACTATTGCTCTAGCAAACTTGACTTTTTCATTTTTGGCTATATGATGTCCACTTGAAGTGGATGTCCAGTGGTGCTCACCACATAATTCACCCATTCATTGTGCAAAAATTCCATTGGAATTCCTCATATTCTAACCCAAATCGGTGTTGTTCTTAGCTAGACTCTATTTAGAGACATGCCAAGTCTTCATTTCTCTAAAATGATTAGTTGAGATCCAAATATCCAAGGTTGTTGGAGAACTCAAGTGAGAGTCATCATCTCTAAATTTGAAGAAATAACAATCATAGTCATTGGTCTGAACCTCAAGTAAAGCATATCTTTCCCAAGCTGACTTTGCAAAATTTTAAACTTGAGGAAAAGCCATGTTTCTTTCAAAAATATAACCCACCAGAGTAAATTTCCAAATTGCTTCACCTATAGCCGAAACGGCATGAGGAGGCTTAACTACTATCTTGTTCCCTTCATGGCAAGGAGGATGGTAAGAGAGAGTAAGATTTAGCCTCAGTCTAGATGAAAAGTCAACTGGTGGCGACACCAACTTTACAAAAGAATGATTAGTTGCCTTACGAGGAGATTGGTTTTGAGAGAGCAAATTTGCTTTTTGAGTGGTTGCCTTTTCTACCACCTTAGCAACCTTATTTATTTTCTACTCAGTAAAACTGCTCAACGAATCACTAGAAACTACGACAACTTTTGTCTCGCAGGCCTTATTTGTCAAAGGCTTATCTGAGATTGGCCTACTCTCAACTAGAGATCCCCCAACAACCTCAACATCTAAAGGAGCCTTTTGCTCTACAACTACTTTAGGTCTAAAGATCACTTTCTTCTTCAATGGCCTTGTAGACGAAGAGCTACCCAAGGAAGCTAAGCCTCAGGAGGGCTTATTCGACTTTCTCTTCTTCCTGAGGTGGAAGGAGCATGATCTGCACCACCAACTTTGTCTGCACCCTCTTGAGTAGGGGTCTTCTTAGATCATTTGATGAAGGTGCACATATTGGCAGACAAGGGCAAGTAAGGAACAAAGATCTGACACAAGGGACAAGAGGGAATTAGGAACGAACAAAAGGCAAAAGGAGAGATGCGGGAAGAGGAGGGAAAGAAGAGATGCAGGGTTGAGAGGGAAGACAGAGCAAACACAAAACCCTAGCAAGACACACTTAAACAAAACCCTAAAAGCAAGATGATAGAAGGACAAGGAGGTGGGGAGAGAAGAGGAAAAGGAGAGACAAGAACCAATGAGGATGAAGCAAGCTAGAAGGAATGAAAGGCAAAAGGAAGAGAGCCGAAGAGAGAGAAAAGAATAAGGACAAAGGACAAACACCGATGGAGCATGAGAAACGAGATGAAGAAGCTAAGATACAAATAGAGCTGAGGAAGACGATGGTGGAGAAACAAGAGAGAGAGAGAGAGAGAGAGAGAGAGAGAGAGAGATGCTAAAGAGATGAGAGAGAAAGAGAGGTTAGGGAGGAAAGTCTAGAGAGAAGACAAAGGATTTTCTCTCTCTGGCCATTTCTCTTAATCTGGACTTACATTCTGTGCTTGGGTTAGTTAGATTCATACATTTGTCATCAGAGAGCTGATAATTTCTTTCAAATTGTGCTACTCTGTTAATGGTTTTTTCCCATATCATGCGTTTACTAAAATGCTGTTATTGGTAGTATCTCTTCTTCTTCTGAAGTAATCAAGGGAAAAATAACTGCATCTCTCCTCAAACTTCTAGTACAACAAAAAGTTTATCCATTAAAAACTAATTTTGGTAAAATAACTGCTTCTGTAGCGCAAAGTGTTCATGCAATTATCTTGTCAAGCAGTTTTTCCCTTACACTAATTAATATGGAACATTAAGCTGCACTTCTTGATATGAAATTAAGAAAGAGTTTTCTGCAAAATGGTGGATCAAGTGCATCCTGGAAACATCTTGATGTGCTGGCTTTCCCCAACCACCCCCTCTCCCACCTCCCCTTGTTATATCTGTAATATATGCTACTAATTTTTCACGCCTTACCTGAGAACTCTAAATTTTGTTCTTAGTATAAAGTGGATCTGCATTTTTTCATGTTAGTCATAAGAACAGTGTTAACATTGTTTGTAGTGATGATGTTACTTTCTTTATAGATTTAGGCATCTTGTGAAGGCTCTTTTAGATTAACAAATTTCTCCCGTGATCCTTGTATGAATGTTGATGCAAGTCAAGTACTTCATATGAAGTTTTAATTTTTGTTAAATGAACTGCAGGGACACCTTTTCACGTCCTCCATGTACCCTGGTTCAACCCTCAATGGAGGCTGTTATGGAAGATCCTCTTCACACTCCCGCTTTTGGTATTATTTGTTGTACCAAATATTTTAATGTGGTTATGCTATTCTTAGAGCAGATTCATATCATTTTGAATTGACTATATCTTGCAGCTAAGAATTTATGCCCTCCAATATATCCTTTGGGGGAGCATGACTGGCAGAAGAGTATAGGGGTTCCTTTAATATGCCTACATTCACTTCAAGTGAAGCCCTCACCTGCTCCACCCTTGTTGGCTTCAGAAACAGCCATTAACTGCCAGGCCCTCATGGTATTCTTCTAGTCATTTATGGGGTTAAAATGGTATTCTTCCATTGTTAACCTGATAAACCATATTTTGTAGCATCGGTTATGTACCTGCCATTCTAATTTGACTTGACTCATCCTTTTCCCAGATCTTTCTCGAGGAAAAATCTTGTTTGAGGATATCATCCTTCCTAGCAGATGGAGTTGTAGTCAATGCTGGTTCTGTTCTTCCTGATTTTTCTGTTAACTCCCTATTCTTTACACTCAGGGAGCTACACCTTACTGTTCCTTTGGACATGGGAAAAAGAGATGCTCCTAGCAGCAGAAATGGTGTTGTCCAGAACTCCTTTAATGGAGCGAAGCTTCATATTGAGAATCTTCGATTCTCAGAGTCACCTTTCCTGAAATTACCACAATTGAACTTAGAGAAGGATCCTGCTTGCTTTTGTCTTTGGGAAGGTCAACCAGTTGATGCTAGCCAGAAGAAATGGACCACTGGCGCTTCGAAGTTGTGTTTGTCTCTAGTAGCATTTACAGGGTCAGATGAACTACATGAATGTGATGGCAAGTCATTGCACTTGTGGAAATGTGTTGACATTAAAGATGCCTGTATTGAAGTTGCCATGGCAACTGCTGATGGTAGTGCTTTGAAAGATGTTCCTCCTCCTGGTGGCATTGTCCGTGTAGGGGTTTCATGCCAACAGTATCTATCAAATACTTCTGTTGAGCAGCTATTCTTTGTCCTGGATCTTTATGCAGATATTGGCAGAATAAGCGAAGACATAGCCATGATTAGAAAAAACAGCAGACCTAAGAAACATAGGAATGCATCTGATGGTGGAATCTTGATGGATAAGGTTCCTAGTGATACTGCTGTCAGCTTGTCCATCACAAACCTTCAACTTGGATTTTTGGAATCTTCTTCTGCAGAAACTGAAGGCATGCATCTGGTTCAATTTCTTGGGGAAGATTTTTTCATCAAAGTTTCTCATAGAGCACTTGGTGGTGCAGTTGTCATTTCATCCACTTTATGTTGGGAGAGTATTGAAGTTGCTTGTGTGGATACTGAAGAAAATTGGGCTTATGAGAATGGCTTGATCACAAGTTCAGGTGAAAATGGGCACCTGAAAGCTTGGAGTAGAACCCCTCAACTAAAAGCAGTCTTGTGGATACATAATAAGACAAACCGTCAACCAAAAGGATATATCTCTCGGGTACCTTTTCTGGATATAAGTATAGACCAAGTCATTCCATTCAATGAGCTGGACTTGGAGAGTCGCAGCTTAAACGTGTCAGCATGCATTTGTGGAATTCGTCTTGGTGGTGGGATGACTTATGCTGAGTCCCTTCTGCATCGATTTGGAATACTTGGACCTGATGGTGGTCCAGGAGAGGGACTTGTGAAAGGGTTGGAAAATTTGTCATCAGGCCCACTGGGAAAACTATTTAAAGCCTCACAGCTGAGAAAAGATAATCTTGAAAAAAGTATGCAACTTTTTTATAAAATGTTTTCGTTTTACTTAGATCTGTTGAGCAATGCAAGCATTTTGACTTATACTTGGTTCTATCCATTTCTGTCGAGGCTTCAGGAAAAGAAAAGGATTCTGATCTTTTGCACTTGGCCAAGCCAGATAACGTCGACATACAAATAGAATTCAGAGATTGGTTATTTGCTTTAGAAAGTCAGGGAGAATTGGCTGAAAGGTGGAACCGTGACAGTCATACTGAAGTAGACCGTGAAGCCAAGTCCTGGCACACAACATTCCAGATCTTGAGATTAGAAGCTAAAAGTGACCCCAAGCATTTGAAAGCAAAGACCAATGGTTTTAAGTACCCTGTGCAATCAGTATATGTAAGAAGCCAATATCCTGTCTTATTTGCTTGAAGCACTCGTGGAATTGGATGTTAAATATAAACAACTGCAATTGATGAAATGCTTTCCAGAAACTTTCTTTTAGACTTTTACCTCTTGGAAGAAACCTGGTCTCTTTCTTTCTTTCGTCTTTCTTCTTCTTCTTCTTCTTTTTCCAAAGCTTGGTTTGTGTACATGTAGTGTTAGCAGCTGCCCACTTTTAGGTGTCTTTGAATGAAATCGGAGCTGGAGGGAGGATGTTTTACGCATGCATTGTACATATGTGCACCAAGGGGTTTTTGTTTAGCTTATGACCATATGTCAAAAATCAAACTTCTTTGTATTGGTTTTTCGATATTCTTCCCCATGATAATATATATACATATTGGTTCCTTTGCAGATTAGTGTTAATGGCTTGCAAGCTGTGAAGCCCCAAGCTCAGAAGGAAATCATTCCTGCTGGTTCACATATAAATGGGTTTAAAGGTGCTGATGACTTGTCTGATGGGATAAATCTTGATGTGGGGATGGTACTGTCAGAGGATGATGCAGACAATGAAATTGCTGATTGGGGCATTGAGAACCTAAAGTTTTCTGTTAAGAAACCGGTAAATTTTAATGAGGATGATTTTTTTCCCCCTCTTTTGCCCCTTGCTGTGGAGGGTTTTTGCTAACAAGCCATATTTGGTAGATTGAGGCAGTTGTTACAAAAGATGAGCTTCAGCACCTGGTGTTTCTATGCAAATCTGAAGTTGATTCGATGGGTCGCATTGCTGCTGGAGTGCTGCGTGTGCTTAAGCTTGAAAAGTCCATTGGTCAGGCAGCCATGGATCAGCTAAGCAACCTTGGTAAATTAATTGCCCATAAGTACTTACTCTTCATGAATTAAAGCCCATAAACTGTTATATAGATCTGTGAAAATATATATTCACTGGTTCTGGATGAAGGATTCCCTATATTATGAAGTACAGGATCTGGCAGGGCCATCTTCCATTAGATCTTTGGAATGCCATTTGATCTAGTAGGTTATATGGTTTGTGCATGAAGATAATGTAGATCCATGGTCAGCAAAACACTGGGGTACTTGTAGTTGTGGATAATTAAGGATTGACTCACCGATTTCAGTCATCTATGACCTATTTTTATGCTCCACCAATTGTTCTATTGCTTCAGTTGACTGATGGCAAGCTGACTATTAGGATTCATTGTTCAACTTTTAATAAGTCTGTTCTATTTGCATTTGGAGTTTCCAAGTAAAGAAATAACTCTTGCCCAGTGAGAATTTTTAGCAGAATTTGGAATTGATTTCCTGGCTATCAGTTATTTAGTTTTGAGTAGTGCTTCACCAAAAAATGCAGGTTTTTGTTAAACATTTACTAGGTTTTTGCAGTTTGAAATACTTACTTTTTTGTATTATAATTTTAGAAGTAAGCAAAAGAAAAGATTGTGCTTATATTTTAAATGGCAAGTTGATATAAAAACTGATTTCTTGAATTACAAATAAAGCTATTTTATATCTGAAAGGGACTTCTGCACTGCACACTCCTTTGAAACTGAGAACGCTCATTTAGAAACCAGTCAATATTTAATTGGTGGAACTATTGAGGGAGAGATGAATTTGCATGGAAGCCTCTCAGTAAAAAATGTCTGAGGGTTAATTAATTTTCTCCCTGTGGATTGTTTTGTTTTCCTTTGCACTTTACTTTTTTAGGGGGTTGAACAATGAACTCTAGGTATATCCTCCTCCCCCCTCCTTTTTTTTTTTTTTTTTGGGGAATTGGGATTTTGTTTCGAGCATGAATACCTTTTTGTGCATTCAACATATGATATGGACATATTGCAATGCTAATTTAAGCTTTTTAGTTGTGGCCACTTGTCTTTAGAAAAAGCAACAAGCATTTTTCTTCCTTGACACTGACATTAACGTGTTATCATCTGAAGACGCCTAATATAAAGTATCAATGGCTACAGGAAGTGATGGCTTTGAAAAGATTCTTACTCCTAAGGGACTTAGTAGGGGCAATAGTTCTTGCAGCTTCAGCCTCACTCCTCGGTCAAGTGCGGTTTGTGGAACTTTGAACCTGGGGGTCCAAACAACAGTCGCTTCCCTGGAGGAGGCTGTTGCTGAATCACAGGCGAAGTGTGCAGCTCTCTCAAAAGCATCGGGTAGTATTGGACCTACTTCACAGCAGCTTGTTGATATCGAAGAACTTACGCAGAAACTTGAGAGTATGCAGGATTTGTTGAAGCAATTGCGAAATCAAATGTGATCTGTCATTTTTTGCTATTTTTTACACAATTTTGGGCTAAGAGTATGTCTGTACCTGTACAGTAATATGATTCTTTCTGTGAATAGTTATACGTAGAAAGGTATATCTGAGTGTATGTGTCAGAGTAGCAAGAATAGGGGAAATGTATCATTACGGAACTTAACGAGTCGCGTCCTGAAGAGGACTTGTTTTGTCCTGAGATGTAACAATTCAAAGGAAAGCAATAGTATAGTCAAGTGAACTTTCGTAGTTAACTTTAGATTGCATATTTGCTTCAGTACGTTGGAAGTTCACCCACGGATGTGTAATATGATCTCCTTTGAATTGACAACGCTGCAATGCTGGTAACCTCTTTTGGTGGGGGAAAATGTCCTGGTGGACAAAATGGTCATTATGCAAGTAAATAAGATCAGTTCAGGTCTCAGACAAGAAGAATCAGATCCTGACGTTACAATTATAAATTATACACTTTCTTTTTCATCAGTAAACCGGAGTCTAGACCAATACTCAAATTCAATATTATCATACATTTTACGCCATTACTACAGCTTTACGTTTTTTCCAAAATTTACGGAAGGCCAAAGTTTCAAAACGGTTTCCGTACCTTTTTTTGGGTAAGGTGAGTTCTTTTTTCTTTTTTTCTTTTCTTTTTTTTTTCTTTCATTTATATATAATGATAACAGTGCAACCAAAGGGGTAGAGCCCCGACAAAACTACGCACCCTCAAATTTTGTCAACACATCGGACAATCTACGGGCTTCGTACTTTGTTAACACATCAAACAAGTTCTACCCTTGGATATAGATATCAATTTAACGGCTTGCATAAGCTGCGCTAGATTGTCATCGATATGAGTACCTTCAAATTTTGAAATGCTTGTGCTTTTTTGTATACTGAGGCTCGTTTTCAAAGCTGAAGGATTTAATAATGTAGAAATCACAAATAACCTTAAAATTTTTACTTAATGGGGATATTATCCTAAACTAACAATAATTACAGATAACCCTTAGTCTTTAATAAACTAGTAACATAAATAATATTTACATTTTTAGTTAGAAAGATGTACTTGTATAAAAATTCAGAGAGTATTAAAGTACTTTTTTGTAAGTTTAAGCTTGTATCAGAATTTAGATGAATTACATGCAAGCATTAAGAATTATTTACCTATTTATCAAAATTTCAAAGTTAATTGCAAACCCAAAATTTAGTGTTTATATCTTCTAAAGTCAAAATTTAGGAAATTATCTATATTGTCTCCTCTAATTAATTATAATGTTGAATATCTTCTAAGGTTTAGAGAATAAATGGATATTTGACAAAGGGAAAATATCATGTAATTTGAGCGCTACTAAAACACACGATAGGTGTTTCATCAATAATATCTTTCTCTCTAGAGCTCATTATATATATGTATATATTTTCAAACTAATGTTCTTAGGAAAAAGGAAAAAAAAATGGCAAAAAAAGAAAAACTAAAAAATACCCTTTCTAAGAAAATATTTCCAAGAATATGGTGATTTTGTATTGCATTATGAAAAATTGCCTTTTGAATAGGCAATTTTTGATTACATATCCTGCCAAGGCTCCTCTTCTTCCTCCTCCATCTTCATTACAAAACTTACTCTCTTTATAAAAAATTCCCACATGAAATCCTCTTTACACACCGCCATTTTCAACTCTAAATTAAGTGTAGATTTTGCATGGCCATGCAATATACAACAATTTTCTAGGAAAATTTTTGGAAAACAATACCAAATGCATGCAATCACCTCAATTTCTCTCATTAGTGGTCGATAAACGAAAATGTAATTTTTTCCCCCTCTTTTGATCAATTTTATGCACATGTAACTATATAAAATAGCATTTTTGTTGAAAATATGATAGTATATTGTTTTTTATATCAAATTTTTTTTACGTTCTAAATTATCTATTTTAGTTTATTATACATGTGCTCGTAGTATATGATATGAGTAAACTTATTTAGTATCAATGCAATTGATTGAGTTAGTTTTTGTATGAATAAAATAGTTAAGAAATAACCAATTATCGTGAGGAGTATGCTTCTTTATATTAAATTTAGTTGTCAGTTTAGTGGATATTCATGAATGTGTAGTTGTACATATAAGATATGGATTATTTTGGTGTTGTGAATTTCATTGGGTTGATGTGACAAACATGTAAGAATAGATAATGTAAGGGTAGTTTACCACAATGGAGGAAATACTGTGGGAGGAGAAGATGGGGTACGTTATGATAGGCACTTGACAACAGTAGTTAGGATACTGATTGAAGCAACCTATGATCAATTGGTTGGCTTAATATGTAACCAGCTTTGAGTTGACATGACAACTTGTTGGGTTGATTGTAAGCCTCATAACCAATCACTCAGGATTTCGATCGGCTGAAAAATCCGATCGAGCCTAAATTATAAATAAAACTAGAAATATTAGTAAAATAATTCCGTAAGCTTGAATTTAAGAAGATAAGCAATAAAATAAAATAATATAAAAATTCTAAGTTTTAAGTATATAACTCGTTATTTATCGAAAATGCGTAAAATGCATTCCAATAGTTAACGAATCGTTAGAGATAAATTATATGTATACTAAAAATCATAGAATAACCTAAATAATATTTAAAAATATTTATTTGTACTATATATGAATTTACATGTAGGTATAAATACGCGTAATTACTTAAAATATGTGTAATGTGCTAAAAAATACTAAATAATTAAATAAAATTCATAATTAATTAAGGAAAAATAAATAAAAATAAAAAAAAGGAATGATCCAGAATTGGGTCGTGGTAGCTGGGGAAAATAAGAAAAAAATTAGCAAATTAAATTATAGCAACACAAAAGCTAAAAATTAAGGGATTTAAGCAATGTCTTGTTGGATTTAAGCAATGTCTTGTTCAATTTAATGCACATTAATTACCAAAAAGCTCTATAAATAGGAAAAAAATCGCAAAGCTCATTTAGACAGTTAGAAATCAGAAAAAAATTAAGAGCATTGAAATTGGAAGAAAAAATTCAGGTAAAAAAAAAAAGAAAACTATGCAATTGGGGCTTATAAGGAGAACCAAAACCCAACGAACAGCTGGAAGTGGTCGGCCACCACCACCACCACCACAAGGTGGTGGCAGCGCCTAGGTAGGTTGACATACCCATGGCCACCGATGGTGGCCGAAGCTACCCAAATCGGTGAGTTCGATTTTCAACTAAATTTTGTGTAATTTTTTAAAAATAGTAAATATTTTTAGAAAATTATGAATTTTGTTATTCTAAAATATTTTTGTATGTAGTTTTTAAGAAAAATATTATTTTGACCAAAATATATCTCGTAATATATGGTCCTTAAAAAATTAAGCAAAACCAAACATGATTAGGATTAGAAATAAATAGGCTTAAGAGTGTAGTTTGGAGCTCAAATTTTTTCTGTATAATGCTTAAGTGATATAGAACAGTGCTATGAAGCCATTTTTTTAAATTTAATTTTCGAAAATTTTAGGTAAATTTTTAGTCCTAAAATGATAGAAAAATTGGGTAATTTTGGGTTAATTAGGTAATTAAGACATTAATTACTGATTTAGATAGTAATTAGAGGGTTAGGAATGTTATTCTCTGATGTGGAAACCTAATCCTAGCCTTTACAGTGTTAAGTGTAATTAATGAAAGAATTATGTGGTAGGAATATGTAGAAAATTAGGAATATATAGAATTGACAAATTAATAAATATGAAAAATTAGGTTTAATTAGATAATATAATAATAAAAATCAGAATATAATAAATCTGAAACAAAAATTTAATTTGAGGTAATTGTATAAAAAATATAAGATTTTCTCATAATAAGGGTAAATTCGGTAATTAAACTAGGATCCGAGTGTACCGCACGGACTATAACACTAGTTAGAGACTAAAAATGATATTTAGGATATCCGAAGATAATGCGATTAATTTTACATTATGGGTCGGAATGATTTCTTAGGATATACATATAAATCTTTAACAAAAAAAAATTGAGTTAAAAACCTAATTTAAAACACAATGCAAAAACTAATCCCAGACCTAGAATAATTGTAAAAGATTTGAAAATGTAGATAATTGGACATATTAAACCCTACGCAAAAGATAACAATAAGCGTTATAGGATAAAACCAACTTATAATAGTTATATGAAAAATTAAAACCACGTTTGTGTTATAGGGATGATTGGCGATGGCCTGAGCGAGTTGGACCCCGAGTGAATGAGCGAGGAGTCCAGGTAAGTTGGGATTAATACGTTGCTGTATTTTGGAGGCTTGAGATTTGCTTGGTTGTGCTTGTTAGATAGTTAGTTGTGTGCATGTACTTGATTATGAGTGGTGCTTGATTATGAGTGATGTTATGATTTTATATATTGTTCTGGCTTGTATTGTATGATTTGTATGAAATAATTTATCACCCTAAACTAGACCTAATTAAATATACAACCTATAATCATAATCGGACCTACATGGCAACCCATTAGAGGAACCTAAGATTCTTCGGCCAAATACCGACTCCTTCGAAAGGGATAACGCAAGATTGCATAATGGTCCCCTTTTCATCCTTAGTCAAACTAAGTGATAGGAGAGGAGGTCGCGGTGAGGGTAAAGTCAATGAGTCGAAGGTAATTGCGGGAGGAGTGATATCTCCATTGTACAAATCTGGATTTGGTCATGAGCTGTTGCATTAACGGCAACTCCTTAACCCAGATTAGAGTGGGCACAATTTCTCTAATCTCACGACGAGCCGGATAACGTTGTGCAATTGCATTTGTTTAAACATGCATTGCACCTAATAAGTTAATTGATAACCTTATTATATTTGTGGTATAGTTTTAAGTCCTCTATCCTAACTTACTGAGCCGTGGTTGCTCACATCCTTATAGACGTCATGCAGGTGCTAGCTAAAAAGCGGCATACAATTACTCTGAAGCTAGCAACTGCTGAATCTTGGGGAGTGAAAAAAAAACATTTGAAGAACAAACATATATTTTTAAGGTCTAAGCTTTTATTTTAGATTTTTTTTTTCATTTTTGAATAATGTAATAACTGAATTATAGTGTATATATATATATATATTTTCTCACTTTCTTAGGTAAGTAATTTATCTAAATTATAAAATGTTTACTTCAAAGCGGGTTAGTCACGGACGTCTTGTGTAGATCAGGTTTAGGATAACGGTTGTAAGGTCAACTACTATTTTAGAATGGTTTACATAGCGGAGCTATTATGACTCTACCGCTTCGGGGCATGACATTGATTTGATTCATAAATGTTCCTTTGTAGGAGGAAGTAGGGACATATTCTATGTTGTACTTATAAATGACGATTATGACATTCAACAGTTAATGACATCCTCATAGGGATGTGGTGGAGTAAGCGGTTCGATAGAAATATATGTTAAGGCTCATGAAATTGACATCCCCTCGATTGCTGAGGATGATTTTGGAGGGTATGATGGGAATGTTGATGTTCAAGTAGAAAATTAAGTGTTTTAATCTCAATCAATTCCACACAGTAATATACCAAGTAGTAGTAGCATGCCCCATCAAAATAATATAATGATCACGAGCACATCTAATAGGAATACAGATGTGGAGAATGAACTAGCTTATGAAGACGTTGATGAAGACTCAAATGATACTGACTCCAATCCTAATATCGATCAAAGTGAAGGGTGGCTCCAAGAAGTTGAAGAAGCTCAGGGGTTGAGTAGGAGAAACGAAGCAGCAGTTGACCACAGATGTGAATGCAGTTGGGACATCGCAACCTGTGCCATTTTACACAACACTAGTTAGTGGTAGACTTGTACAATTTAAGGAAAGTGTAGATGATGATGAGTGGAGCTTCAGCGATGAATCTAAGGCAAGAATGCAGTTCCCAAAACAAGAACACTTAAAAATAGCAGTAAAAATGCATCATGTTATGAACCATCATAACTTTGTAGTAATGGAGTTTAACCCAACTATCTAGTCAGTCAGATGTGCTAATTGGGAGAATGTTTGCGAATGGAGACTACGAGCATGCAAGAAGAAGCATGTTGGATGCTTTGTGATAGCTAGGTTTATAGGCCCACACACATGTTTGAATTTTCTTAGTCGGGAGAATCCTCAATTGGATTCAACCACTCTATCTTGATTTATCATTAAAGAAGTACATAAATCACAAAGTATTAAGGTGAAACATATTCAGGCCACCTTTTGTAAGTAGTATGGTCCTATCATACTATACACATAAAGAGAGTTCGAGAGGCAAAGCATAAAATGATAGAGAAGGTTTATGGGAGTTGAAAGGAATCATATGCAGTGTTGCCACATCTTTTAAATGCCCTTCAAGAGGCTAATTTAGGTACCATAGTAGAGTGGAAGTGGCGAGAGAGCGACACTGCGGGTCATATGTTCGTTAATCAAGTATCCTAGGCATTTGGACCATATATCGAAGCTTTCATGCATTGCGGGTATGATACCACAACTCACAATTGTCGTATTAGTTAAATAGTTGTTTCATTGTCACTTAGTCAAATAATCAAAACTAACTGATGTGCTATTTTCAGGTATGTGATTACCATCGACTATACATTTCTCTATGGGAAGTAAAAGCATAAGTTTCCTATTATGACTAAAGTTGATGGTGTAAATCATATCATCTCCCTTGGATTTGTTTTGGTTAATGACAAGTGTAAGGATAGTTAGAGATCATTCTTGAAGTGTCTACTCATGTACGTGATAAAGAACCATACAAACACTAGTCTGATATCCAATTATTACGCTAGAATACAGTCTACAATTGAAGGATGGAATGTAGTGTGACTAAATGGGTAGTCGTAGTGATGGTGTACTGATACGTTGCTAGTAATTTCAATACCCAGGCCAAGAACAAGGAATGTAAAGAACTAATAAAGAAGGTAGTATACCAGTTGTAATGTCGAAAATTCCAAGCGTAATACAATGAGGCTAAGATAATGAGCCCTTATACTAAGACATACTTCAGAGAGTTGCGTAAATACCCCATTTTTGTCCTCCTTGTATTTTATTTTATTTTTTTTAATCTAGTAAAGGGTCCTTTATCTAAAAAATAAAAAACAAAAGAAATAAAAAAAGTTTAAATTTGTTTAGCCATAGATCATTTTTAATAAACTTGATTTAAGGTCATAATTATTTTTTTCACCTTATTTTGGGGTCAAATTAATGCGTTTCAGTCCATTTTCATTTCAAATTTAGGTTAAGTTTAGATTTAGGGTTAGGTTTAATCAGTTGTTTATTTCTTTATTCAAGTATATAAAAATAAAAATAAATTTCAAAAAGGTCAACAGAAGAAAAAATTGGTGTTTTAGAATCTTAATTCAAAACAAATAGAATTGAGTTAGTATTATTATTTTTTAAACAAATTTAATAGAATTGTAGCCAAATGAATAGTAGAAACAACAAATCTAAAGCAATGATGTTAAATCAGATAATGATTTATAAATATTCAAATCTAGATTGATTTTTATCAATTTAAATTTGAAGTTATTCAAGAGATTTATTTTCGGGTTATATAAGGGATCGAATGGGGGAATGTGGGGTAGATCGAAAAGAAGACAAATATATATATATATATATATATATATATACATACACACACACACAAACATTAATTCATACATGCACTGTCTCACATCTAGTGCACATCCTAACCACGCAATAGCTACGCCACCGGCTAACAAACAAAAACTCAACCACCATCACAAAAACTCAACTCACCTCCCCCTTCAACTAAACACAACAAATCATTGTCCAACCATGATGCTCACTGCCCTTCACACATACACACCCCCATACATAGCTGCTCCCTTACCCGAACCTATCTTCCTTACTGATATATGACACAACAACAATCCTTTATCTCTTGCATGACACATACCACTCGTCCCTTAGACCACGAGTACGATAAGGCACGAACACACTCCATTGTAGCGTATGCGCCTACATTACTGAACTCCATGTAGTAGTAGCCTCAAGCTACACTTCACAAAAGCAAACATCAACTCCACACCCCACGGACTGTAGCAGCAGTTACGTAAGACATACACACGATGCCCATCCAATTGCTACACTCTCTAGCATAACTAGCACCAATCTGTCCAATTACCCTCGCTACTATTCTTTTCCATCAACCAGTAAGCATTGAACAAGACCAACAACAATAGCTGCACCATCCTCTTTCAACTCTACGTAATAGCACCCATCTTCACCTTAACCCACATCAGCAGCCCTCAACTTGAGCCACAGCAGCAGCTCCATGCAACCCCATCTTGATCCACTCTCGAATAATGCTCAATACACTTTACGACACTAACTAGCAGTAATCTAAAATAGCAAACAATAGTGCCAATCCAATTACTCTACAATCAATGCACGGCCTTACTGCCAATCCCTCGCACCAACCATCCCCGATCCCAGTCACTCTGATCCAATGATAAACTTAACCACACTCATTACCTACGCGAACCAGGTAAGTTGAGTTGTTTAGTTGTTTATTTTCTTTTATCTATTTATCTTTTCTTTCTATTGGGTTTATTTAATTGTCATAAGTTCACTTAATAGTTTGTTTAGTAGTTACTTTCAAGATATGTAAAGAAAAAAAATTAGCTTAGGACCAAACTTTATTTTTTAATCATTAGGTCTTTAGAGTTTCCCACTTAGAAAAATTGCTTTCAAAATAATAATAATAATAATAATAATAATAATAAATGAACTTGTTTTTCTAAACTAAGGCTTTCCTTCAAAGATTTCAAAAAATAAATAAATAAAACTTCAAGTTAGGACTTTTTTTCTTAATTCTTTTTTTTACTCAAAATAAATGAATTAAAATTTAAACCTAGCTGGTTTTCTAAAATTAAAAAGAACTAACCAGCTAAAATTTTTCGAAATGAACTATGAACATTTGATTTGGACTAACAAGTATGTAGATACCTTCAAAGCAATGTAAAATTTGTAAAAGAAGTATAGTTTTCCATTTTTTTGTAAATTATAGCTTGAATTATCTATTCTCATGAAATAAATATAATTTAATTTATTTATTGGTGATTAAGCTTTTGTTTAAGAAAGGGTAATTTTGAAATTAAAGTTTAATTTTGGAAAATTAATAATGGTACCCATAAGGGTTTAATAGGTTAGCCCTAGAACCTAAGAAATCTATTTCTTGAATTATTAAAAAAAAAAAAAAGGTTTTCAAATTGTAGACAAATGGCTAAATTAGAATCGATCCTCCTAATTTATTATAATTTAATATCTTTCCTAATTTTATTGGGAGGCGACTCCAAAATTTTTCAAAATAAAGAAATGGAGTTTTCTTTAACTTTAGTCCAAAGTTTAATTTAAATACGCATACGATTTAGCTTAAATGAAGTTAAAGGAAATGAATTTTAAAATAAGAAACCGAAAAATCAGGCTCGATAGATTGGAGACTCTAATAGGGACGTTAAGAGGGCTAACCACTTGAATTTTTTGAAATTAGGGTTATCTTTCAAGAATATCTAAGTCAATTATTCATGTAAATTTTCTTTTTTTTCTTTTGATTATAAAATATAAATTATTGTACTAACATATTTGTTGCTGCTTACTTATAAGGTTTTCTTATGGGTTTTAATTTTTTGAATCATATGGTAAATGCGGTTAGAACCAAGCTACCCTAAGACTTTAGGAAAAGGGTCATTGTGTAAGATTCAAAAGTTATGGGGCAACCATCTTCCAAGATCGATCAGGCTACCTTACTTAAGTTTTGATATAACCAAGAAATTGTTTCTTCAAAATGTACAAGGTTATAGAATTTAAGGACCTTTAAAATCCACCTTAATTGCATACACAAACCCTAATGGATGAATAATTAATAATGGGACATGTTAATCGAGGGTCGTTAGTGTGTCGGAATTCCCATATTATACATGTAAATTTAATGTAGATTAGTTCTATATATAGGACTTTCTCAATGTAAAATTATAAGTCTCCTTATACCTTGTATTTCCTTATATTTGTATGTATTGTTTATATTTCCCTGTAATTTCAAATTTATTATAATAATGGAATTTCGATATAACTTTGATCCTAAACACCTAATATTGCCACATTATTATTTGATCACTGATTCTTTACATCCGTGTCTTCATTTTACATTTTTTTTCCTTATCTTTATTCATGTGTAAATATTCATACTTGATAATTATGTCCTGATTTCTAAAAGTTAGGTTCATAAGTGATCAAAAGTGAAAAGAACAAAAAAACAAAAAGAATCAATCTTGCAAAATAATTTTAGGTAGTTATCATTTTGTCAAATATTCTACAAGCTAGGAAAACTCATTCTTTCGGATAAATTAGCACCTTGTAAATAGGCTTTCTCTTTCAGAATAAATAGGATTTAGAAATGATCTTTGTCTCCTTTACTTTGTTCATTTATTGTATCCTTCATAATAAAAAGAATATTTTTTTCTTTTAGAATATCATTCTACCATTCCTTGTTTGTAAATTAGTCTTTTAATAGTATTTATTAAATCGTTGTTCTCTATCAATAAAAAAAATGTAAATATATAGTCTTGTAAGTAGAACTACGTATAGGCTTATATAAAGAATCTTAAGAAAGTAATTCCTCATTTATAATTTGATTACTCAATCTCTATAACAAAAAAGCCCTATCTTTTTCTCTCTCTTTCTCTCAAAAACCAAAAAAAAAATGAAGAAGAAAAAAAAAATAAAGAAAAAGTTGTTAATGGTTATAAATCCTTATGAGACTTAAGACAAACATGAACCACATGGCCTATTAGTACAGCCAACCAAACATGAACCCTTGGCCTATCAAGGTAGCCAAATAACTCAAAACCCCTAAGCCATTAAGTCTAACCATGAACCAAGTCAAAACATGAATTCATGAAACACCATCCTAAGCTTAATCTTTAATACAAACAAAAAATGCAATTCACAATCCCTTCTACCTCAAAAGACATTAATATTGGTCGATTTAACTCTAAAGAACCAGGCCTAAAATCACATATGGGAGCTAAGGAGCATTAAGACCTATAAGTCTAGGGCAATTTATGCAAGAACGCGAAAGGTAGGAGGCATTAAGTCTTTGAAATTTCATTTTGAACTCAAATCAAATGAAAGGAATTGTTTCACAACTGAAGCATATTTTAATGAATCGAAGGCAAGGTTAATCTCCACCCTGTGGAAAATCAATCCTTATGTAAGGAATTGGTAACTCATTTAAAAAAAATTAGAATGAAAAGAGGTAAACTGTATCACATACACTAACTCTTAAACACTTTGAGAGATGGGAACATCATGATGAGGGATTTTTAGACTCATTTCTTAAAAGAAGTCTGTTTTGAATGTGATACATAGATTAAAATGAAATTAGGAATTTATTTTTAAACCCCAAACATAATTATCCTTCATTAACTCCGTTGAACCAATTTGGAGTGCTCTCAAATGTAAACCTTATGAAGAACTGCCCTGAAATGAGGCAATTTAGAGGTTAATGTCATTGATTATAATAGAAGGACAAAATTGGTTTGTGCTTACCTTAGTAATAACAATTCAAGAATAACTTTTGTTTTTTATAAATCGTTCCCTTTGAAGAAAAGCTAATACTTTTTCAAATATCTCAAGACCACACATACCTTACCCAAGCCCATATGCTCAGAATCCATGGATTTAGGACCTTGATTCATCTAAAGACAAAGACTCAACAAAAGAAATAATTACTTTTGGGAGAGACAAGCAAGAAATAATGGGGCAAAGTGAAAAAAAAAAAAAACTAAAAGAAAGAAAAAGTAAAAAATTCCTAAACATTGAACTTAAGAAAAGCCCTAACCAAAGAAGGCCTAAAAGCCTAAGTTGCTCTAAAAACATAAGGTCTTGAATCACATTCTCAACCACAAATACAAAACCCGATATTCATTTCAAAATCATACTCCAAATCATGAACACAAAACCTTCATGTCCATCCTGAATCATATGAGACCTCCCTACCCACAACACCTCTCATACTTAATAAAAGGCTCAACTAATCTTAAAGGATAATTTATTTAAATTAAAAATTGTTTTAAAATTAAGGCAAGTACAATTCTAGTTTTCTTAAGATTTTTTACTTATACATGTAGGTTGGATAATAAGTATTTATTTCAAAATAGGCCATCTCATTAATCCTTTTTGAAACTATTTAACCGAAAACCTAATTCATAATGTTAAGCCAAAAAAGACTTAACGGATTGATCAAAATGCATCACTTGCAAATTATATAGAAGTGAAGAGAAAAATCTAGACCAAGAGTACGTAAGGGAGTCTTCTTTGACTAGACTAATCATGAGTTACTTATTCCTTAAGAAATAAATGTTTAAAATTACAAGGCCCTACCAAGAAGCTCAGCATCAAACATTTTCAAAGAATAAGAAGAATATGAGATGCCCGATATGGTTACCAAAAAAGGGGATGGTTATAGTACTTGCTTCTTAAATAAGAATTTGTACTTGTTAATAGACTTTCAACAAAAAAGAGAGAGAGAAAGGGGAAGAAAAGAGAGATAAAGGAAGAAAGGAAAAGGAGAAAGCGAAAGTAAAGGCTTGTTATAAGTTTTTTCCATCCATTTTCAAGTTCATGTGGGCCTAAGTGGCCGGATATTGAATTCATGTCATCTACTTGTAAGTCATTTTTCCTGATGTAGTTTTTTATGTTCATTAATTCTTTTCCAAGTTAAGAAACCTTATCTTTGATGTCTTTTTGGTCATAAATGGTTTTCACCAAATTCCTTATTTATAAAATTTCTCGAGTCAAGAGGTTTCTAAAAAGGTTACATCTTCTGGTTCTATATCTTAGGGTATTTAGTAAGCCCGTAGGGTACTTCCTTTTACCAATTAAAGTTTTAGCAAGCCCGTAGGGCACTTCCCTTTACTAATTAGAGTGTTAGCAAGCCCGTATGGTGCTTACCCTTTCTCATTTCACATTTACCTTTTAGGGGTCTAGCTGATTCATAAAGCGCTATCCCAATCCATATTTTCTTTGAGGTTCTAACTAGCTCACAGAGTGCTGTCCCAATTCACATTTCTATTTTAAGGGTCTAGCCAACTCATAAAGCGCTATCTTAATCTAAATTTTCTTTAGGATTCTAGTTAGCTCATAGAACGTTGTCTCGCTTCATATTTCTCTTTAGGGGTCTAGCTAACTTATAGAGTGCTATCTTGATCCACATTTTCTTTAAGGTTTTAGTTGGCTCAAGGAGTGCTTTATCCATTTACCTAGGTTAGTCAGCTCAGAAGAACACAACGAAGTTCTTATTTAGGGTTATAGCTAGCTCAAGAAAAGCTTTACCCGTTCGCCTAGGTTAGTCAGCTTAAAAAGGCACAACTAGATTCTCTTTAGAGTCTTAGCCATCTCACGGAGCACTTCGCCCTATCGCTTAGATTAGTCAACTCAAAAGGATACGACCAGTTTCTCCTTAAGGTTTTAGCTAGCTCAATGAGCACTTAACCTATTCATCTAGGTTAGTCAACTCAGAAAAACACGACTAAGTTCTCATTTAAGGTCTTAGCCAGCTTAATGAGTACTTCGCCCATTCACTTAGGTTAGTCAGCTCATAGGGCACTATCCTCCTTTTAATATAATTTAGGGTCTTTGCTAGCTCAATGAATGCTTTGCCCATTCACTTAGGTTAGCTAACTTATAGGGCACTACCTTCCTTTTAGTGTCTTTTAAGGTCTTAGTTAACTTAAGAATCATGTTGCCTATTCACTTAGGTTAGGCAACTCACAGAGTGCTATCTTCCTTTTAGTTTCTCTTTAAGGTCTTCGCTAACTCAATGAGCGCTTCGCCTATTTGCCTAAGTTAATCAGCTCAAAAAGGTACGATTAGGTTCTCATTTAGGATTTTAACCAACTCAAGTAGTACTTCTCCCATTCACTTAGTTTAGCTAGCTCACAGAATGCTATCCTCCTTTTAGTATCTTTTAAGGCCTTAACTAACTTAAGGAGTGCTTTTCCCATTTACTTACGTTGGCCATCTCATAGGGTATTACCCTCTTTTTAATGTCTTTTAAGGTCTTAGTGAACTCAATGAGCACTTTGCCCATTTACATAGGTTAACCAGCTCATAAGGTGTTGCCCTTCTTTTAGAGATTTTTAAGGTTTTCGCTAACCTACAGGATACTACTCTCCTTTCAATATCTTTTAAGGTTCTTGCTAACCTACAAGGATGCTACGCTTACTACCTTTCTTTTCGAAACTTTTATTACCAAATCCCCAATGGCTCAAGCTTAAGACAACTATCTAGTTGTATTGCATCTTGAGATAATGTCATCCCTATGGTAAAAACAGTGTCTCTTTTGTTTTTATGATAAAGTTTTACTTAAACTTTATCAAAAAGAGGGACAGCTGTAGACACTCCATTTTTGCCCTTTCGTATTTTTTTTCTTTTTTTTATCTAGAGAAATGGTCCTTTATTAAAAAATAAATAAATAAAGTTTAATTTAGGGTCATAGAAAATTTTTTTTTATACCTTATTTAGGGTCAAATTAATGGGTTTTAGTCCATTTTCATTTCAAATTTAGGTTAAGTTTAGATTTAGGGTTAGGTTTAATAAGTTGTTTATCTATTTATTTAAATATATAAAGATAAAAATGAAAAAAACTCAAAAAGATCAACAAAAGAAAGATTTGGCGTTCTAAGATTCTAATCCAAAACAAATCAAATTGAGTTATTGTTATTATTTTTAAAATGGATTTAATAGAATCATAGCCAAATGAATAGTAGAAATGACAAATCAAAAACGTTGATGTTAAATCCGATAATGATTTGTAAAGATTCAAATCTAAATTGATTTTGAAATTATTCCAGAGATTTGTTTGTATGTTATATAAGGGATCAAGTGGAAGAATGTGGGGTGGGTTGAAAAGAAGACCCAAAAAAAAAAAAAATACACACAAACATTTCACACACTACCCACGCAATAGCTACGCCACCGACCAACATACAAAAACTCAACCACCATCAGAAACACTCGGCTCACCTTCCCCTTCAACCAAACCTAGCAACCCACTGTCCAACCATGACGCTTACTGCCCTTTACACATACATGCCCCCATACATAGCAGCTCCCTCACTCGAACCTATCTTCCTTACCCACACATGACATGACAATAGTCCTCTATTTTTCACACGACACATACCACTTGTCCCTTTGACCACACATGCAACAAGGCACAACCACGCTCCACTGTAGCGCACGCCCCCACATTGTTGAACTCCACGCAACAATAGCCCCAAGCTGCACTTTACAGCAGCAAACATCAACTCTACACCCTACGAACAGTTGCAGTAGTCACTCACGACACATACATGACACCCCATCTAATAGCCATACTCTCTTACATGACCAACATCAATCTGTCCAATCACCCTTGCTACTATTCTTCTCCATCAACCAGCAAGCATTGAACAAGACCAACAACAACAACTGCTCCATCCACTTTCAACTCCACGCAGCAGCACCCATCCTCATTGGAACCCAAATCAGCTGCCCCCACACTCTTACTCTTAATTCAAAACCTAAGCTACAGCAGTAACTCCATGTGACCCCCTCTCAATCTATTCTTGAATAGTGCTCAATACACTTTATGACACTGACAAGCAGCAATCTAAAACAATGAAAGTAGTGCTAGTCCAATTGCTCCATGATCACTAAATAACCTTATTGTCAAACCCACTCTCCAACATTCTTCGATCTCAATCACTCTGATTCAATAATAAACCCAACCATACTCATTACCCATGCGGACCAGGTAAGTTGAGTTGTTTAGTTATTTATTTTCTTTTATCTATTTATCTTTTATTTCTTTTAGGTTTATTTAATTGTCATAAGTTCAATTTAATAATTTGTTTAGTAGTTACCTTCAAAATATGTAAAGAAAAAAAAATTAGCTCAAGACCAAACTTTATTTTTTAATCATTAGGTCTTTAGAGTTTCTCACTTAGAAAAATTGTTTTCAAATAATAATAATAATAATAATAAATAAACTTATTTTTCTGAACTAAGGCTTTTCTTTAGAGATTTCAAAAAATAAATAAATAAGTAAATAAAACTTCAAGTTAAGACCCTTTTCTTAGAACTTTTTTTTTACTCAAAATAAATGAATTAAAACGTAAATTTGATCAATTTTCAAAAATTAAAAAGAACCAACTCGTTAAAATTTTTCAAAATAAACTACAAACATGTGATCTCGATTAGCAGGTATGCAGACGCCTTCGAGACAATGTGAAATTTGTAAAAAATTTAGTTTTTACTTTTTTTCTTTTGTAAATTATAGCTTGAATTATCTATTTTTGTGAAATAAATACAATTTAATTTATTTACTGGTGATTAAGCTTTGGCTTAAGAAAGGATAATTTTGAAAATTAAAGCTTAATTTCGAAAAAATTCATAATGGTATTTGTAAAAGTTTAATAGGTTAGCCCCGAAACTCAAGAAATCTAGTTTCTTAAATTATTTTCAAAAAAAGTTTTCAAAACATAAATTAATGGCTAAATTAGAATTGGTCTGCCTAATTGATTCAAGTCTAATCACATTTCCTAGTTTTACCAAGTAGCGACTCAAAAATTTTTCAAAATAAAGAAATCGAATTTTTTTTAACTTTAGTCAAAAGTTTAAATTAAATAAGCATAGGATTTAGTCTAAAAAGGAAATGAAATTTAAAATAAGAAACCAAAAAATCAAGCTTGACAAGTTACATCTAAGAATGTAAACCTAATCATATGATGATGGAGCTTGCTTCAATCACAGGATCACAAATATTGCATAAAGTTACAATAATGCACTAAAGGACGAAAGGAACCTACCTATTGCGGCATTGGTGAAGAAAACCTTTTACAATTGCAACAACTACTTCAATTAGTAAGGATCGAAATGGCTAACCAGACAAGCATGGGCAAGGTGTCGATTAAATTTGCTAAGAGAAAGTTCGATAGATGGTGCATAGTAGCAACTAGACATCGGGTTGTTATCTTCGACTATAATAAAGCAGATCTTTGAATTTATAACTATGATGTGTCCTATAGTACACGGACAAAAGAGAGGAAAACAGTTACACTATTGCTCTTACAAATTGCCAATGCACTTATAATAAGTAGCAAATATACAGGATTCTATGCTCTCATGCAATAGTAGTTATAGGAAAAATGAGCATAAATTGTATAATACATATTAGTCATTGGTATACGTAGCACCATCAACTATGAGTATATGCATGTTCTTTCATGCCCTATTTCGACAAAGCCGACTAGCCTTCACTTAACATTCCTATGTGATACCTAATGCAAACTGGGGATACGGTCAGGAATCCTGGAAGGCCCTAAGAGAAACAGCTTCAGAATGAGATAAACAGTCATGAGGGGCCATTATCATACACTTATGGATTATATGGCATAGAAGGACACAATAGGAGAAAATGCCCTTAATGAGGCCGCTAGTCTACTTCAAGTGGATCTAAGTATGGGCATAGGAGCACTTCCTACACATAGCTCTACTACGTAATCGAATCACAGCAGTAATAGACGATCGACCGTTAATGAGTCGATGCAAGGTTGAATTTGATGTTATAGAGTTTGCCACACATGTTATCAACTAATATAGGGATGCATTTGACCACCAGTGTCTAAAGTAGATACATAAGGTACTAACTAAAATTCTATTATCTTCTACAACATTACATAGTTGAATGTTCTAATAGTTGATTTGTAGATTCTATGGATGCCTTACTCCCATGACGACATTGCTAAGCCCTCTACTTTTTGCTGCACCAATAATGATATATGGACTGTACAAGTACTACTAATCTACTTTCATGTGATCAAGTTCTATTTCCTGAATCATGTGATATAACAATTTAACAGGATCCAGGGGATTCCCGCTACTATAGATACATCTTAAGAGTTGCACGATATAGACTTACAAGGTTGAACAAAAACAAATTAGATCACCAAACATGCTAGCTGGTTGGAATAGTGGACGGATCGGTGTAACAGGATTGTTCCTATAAGACTACTACCCAGTGTAACTCCAAACTACAATGATTGATACTAGCAGGTCACTCACCAATATATCAACCAGTCAAGGGCCTCCTAAGTATACATGATACATGTTCAAGTTTACACTCCTTCACAATACTTCACCTATGCCTTTAAATGCTAACCAAGCTGTTTTTTGTGATATACGTAAGGATTTTATTTATAGACTGTCTCGGATATCATATAAGGATATCAAGGCAGAGTAACTAGAAGTGGATGCTGTTGTTTAGTAGCTTAAGGGCACCCACCTCAATGATGCATTAAAGCTAAACCAAATATCAAGCAGGGTGGCTTACACCTCATGATCCTCAACAAAGATGGTACTATTAAGCATAAGGACTAGGGCAAAGCAAAGGGGGGCAAGGGCAAAGACGAGTTAAGTAAGACATTAGGACGATTCGTCTCTAAAGCACCAAGAGTCAACCACATCTCTTAGATAGCCTAGATTTAAGTTTTAAACAACCTTTGGCAAAGAGAGCTTTGACAATCAAATCTTCTAAACCACTTTCATCAAAGAGACCTCCAATAGATAAGTCCGTACTCCTCCTACACCATTAAAGAGGCCAATTAAAGATCACTACAACGACATGTGTAGAGGACTCATGTAAGTAGAGCCTACTAATCCCCGTACGTGCATCATACTCCAATACTTACATTTAGGATGATGCACATATCATACAATTAGATACAAACCAAATGGTATGGCTCCAACCTCATCTAAACCCTTAAGATGTTTGCATATATACGTACCAACGACATTATCTAAGCACTAGTTTTAACTGTTTAACATTTTTTATTATATTACATTCTATAAATACTTAAAAGTAGTAATGGAGATTTCATATACTTTTAAGTGTCATTTTCCATCTTTTCATTTATTATTTACTCCATTTTGATTGTTATTCTTATTCATAATTATCAAACCTAAAAATTATTATGATATTTCATATTACAAGTGGAGAAAAGTTTGATAGTGTGGTATGCTTAGACCATTTCATAAGGATTCAACTGGAGGTGTGAAGTTTAGGTTACTTAAACTTTATTAAAGATGGAGTGTTTGGAAATTTTGATATATATAGTTAGTATAAATATATTATTGTAAATCAAAGTCCTTGAACTGTGTTAATGAGGATAAGGTGGAAGTAGCTGAAAAAACCACCTTTGTATGTAAATTGGGGTCCTTAAACTGCATTGGTAAGGATAAGGTGGAAGTAACCAACAAAATTACCACTTCAACGAGCGATACTAGCTTAGCCTAAACTTGTCTCCTAAAGCTTCAAATTGCCTCTTGAAGAGGTAAGTTTAGGCTAAAAGGCAATTTTAAGTATCATATTTATGAGAATATTTTTTGAGAAACAGTTTTTTTTTTTTTGTTGGCTTGGTGTGTGTGTGTGTGTGTGTGTGTTGGGTTTTCTATTTTTTTACTATTCCCCCGTTCTCGAACATATGCAAGGAAGAGCAGGATCCGTAAATTTTCTTCATCAAACTACATCTATATACTTCTATGACCCACTCCCATGTACCTCAGTTTAAAATGCTTCTCTTACCATAACAAAATCAGAAGCCTTCCCTGTGTTAAATCATAATTACAAAAATATATTCTCTGGTCAAGCACCCTCATAGATCACTACGAAGCTGTGATGGCATCCCAACGCCATATCGTACCATCTTCACAGCAGCTGAGAATGGTGCTGCACAAGGAAAAAGTAAAGGAGAATAATCACATGGCAATCTTCGATTCTAGACACCAATCGAGATGCATCAAAGAACATAAAAATGAAAGCTCGAGTTGCACGTTCTGGTGAAAAATAAACTGTGAAGACAAAATGAAGAACAGTAATCTCGTTATCCTTCAAATGGTGAAGAAACCCATTACCTTCCATCAAATGACATTGCAGTCTGTCTGATTGGCGACTTTGATTGTGTATGTGCGAGCCTAAAACATCGAATGGAGATGGTTCTGAAAACTCCTGTTTGCAGAATCATATAATATACTAAAAAAACCATAAACCGGGGACAAACCGTGAAATCAGAACCGGAGGACTACTCTGCAATTCCCACAGAAAAATTTTCCCCTCCCTATTTCCTGATACAATGAATAAACACACTTTTCACCACGTACTCATCACCATTAGAGGGGGGAAAAAAAAGAAAAGAACATAATCTAGTCAAACGTAAAAATCAGAGATCATGTTTGTTGCAAGCAAAATAAAAATCAAGGTCATTACAAAAAATTTTTCATTACCAAGTTCAGATGTCAGCGTATTTGCACAACACATTATAAATATAGGCAAGGACATATATTGTTACCGATAGCAACTGATTGGTAATGAAAGTCACAGGAAAATTTTATGAACCAGATATCACACTCTGGAACAGGATATTTTTGGAGGATGTCAACTGAACCCTGAAAATTAAAACCAACCATAAAACTCATTTCTGTGGTTATACATATTTACAAGGACTAAATTCTAAGAGACAGAATGATCTAACCTCTCCAGGGGATTGCTCCTTCATTTTTGGTTCCCACAACACAATTTCATTATCGACACTCTGGAAAATACCCAAAAAGCAGGGAAATAACAAAAGAGCTTAGCCAATCAGAATAGTGTGATGACGTTTTTGTCGAAGAGCGAGATAGATAAAGGATCTGTATTAGCAACGATTAGGTGGATTTCAGGCATGAAATCAAAATAACTGCTAGAGAAACTACTAGAAGAGATGACTAATGCTGCGCAAAAATAGCTATTAAGTGACAGAATTGTCCCAAAACTCCCTAGGAACTCCCTACATAAAGATTGTAGGCCATAGAAAAGTAAAGAAAACATTAGGCAAGACAACCTTAGCTAACTCAATACAGAAAGTTCGATTATTTCAGACAGCAATAAGTATTGCATTTAGCAAAAAGCAATTCACACAGAGCTCTGCATAAAACATACAAAAGTAAGATCGACAGGGAACAGGTGTGCATTGTCTTTTTCGTTGAGAATGTTACAAGAATAACAAAAACCCAACAATCATTGTCGCATAGGTAAACTTGCAACATGAAGAAAAGAGAAGAAAGGGAAAAATATAGACTTTTCAATGATTTTTATCCACATTTCAGATTGAGTCCTCTAACATTTTCTTTTTTCTCTCTGTGACTCCTTAATGTCTACAAATATTGACAAACAGGACTTCTGTCAAGAGGCTCAAGACCATTAACATTTTCATCCAGATTCTATGACACGGATTTTTTCAGATTTAAGTGGATATGCAACAAGATACTAATAGGTCATGTAAGCAACCTAACAAGAAAATTTCAATACCCAAACAACAAATTTGACTCCAATGGAAGAACTATTGAGCATATTCAATCTAAAACAAGACTTTAACTTCTGTTCTCTCTATCTAAATATTTCACAGAACCAATACTCTTTGTTGATCTTGTCTAAAGACCCTAACTGGAAAAATTTAAGAGATCCTATGATAAAACTTCAGAAAACTCAGCTTTTTATTGGCCTCTTGCTGACCCAAAAACCCTAACTCACTCTACATTTGTGCGTTTTTCTCTAATCCAGAAACCTTGACCCTCCTATGCAAACCCTAACACACCATAGTTAATAGAGAGCTTGAGTAATGTCTAAAGCACTTGTTTTCATATGCCCGAAATCCTTACTTGAACAGAAGATAGACTTTTAGGTTTTGGAACCTATAGACAACAACTTTTACTTGTGGGCTCTTTTCATTTCTATCTTTTTCTTTTTTTAAAAAAATAATTGAAGAACATTTTTTCTCTAAAGTCACATGGGGTTGTGTTGTTATGGTTCCTATTGCAATGTGTAGAATAATTTCTTTTTCTTTTTTTTTTTCCCCTTACTTTGTTGTCTCTTTGCACAATCACCAAAAGACATGGTAAGACACATGAGTATTTACAAGGTGAAGGTTTTCTAAGGTGAAAAGTTAATCCAGCATCTTAGTGAGCACTAGGAGGTGATACCTTCGATATTCTATGTTTGGAAGGCTTGTACTTTTATAGTAGATATAAAGAGACAAATAGCTAATCATTTAAGAGTTGAATCACTGTTTTCATTCTATTGGAGACTGCAACATTCCAAATAGAGATTTTGTGCTTAGAATGTAAGGGAGGTATAATTGGGAGGGATAGAGAGATCAGAAACCAAAGGAAAGGGAGGGGGACCGTTTGCATGGTTTTCAGATGAGGCTATTAAGAATAGCTTAACTTGTTCCATGATAGTCTTGCCGTTGATCTTGTAATGGAGGGGATGGTGGTGTGATGTCGAGACTTGAGGAAACACAAAAGTAAGTATCCCATTTTCGAAGGTAAGACAAGTAAACTAACTTTTAATATGACAAATATTTTTGGCACATTGAAGGAGTTTAAAGAAACCATCATGTGGTACTTAGTCACATGGAGTAAGAAGATAAACTCACAAAAACTTGCTCAATGACAGTTAAAGCCTAATGCACCAAGGAGAGTAGTTGTGCCCAACTCATTTTGTGCATTGGGAAAAGTAGTACAGGCTTCTTTCATGTTTATACTTTTAATGACTAGCATGACAGTAGTATTACTTTTGAAAATAAGAATGTCAATAGTAGACAGTTATTGAAAAAGTATAATGCCACAATCAAGATTATGCATAACATTAAACTTGGGTAATAATGAACTTACAAAGATTGGACAAGATAAATGCATCATGAAGTTGAGAAGAGCTAAACAAATGTTCATGAAACAATTGATTGGAAAGCAATCCAAGAACCATTGAGGGTTTTAGGATTATGCATATGATTTGCAAATTTTTAGATTACCATAGGATTGAATGTGTATAAGCTATTTTAAATGCCCCACAATTCAATCAATTTTATATAGTTTTGTACGCATATAAGAGGATTTCTAGCTAGTTATAGAAAAGTAGTAGCATTAGACTGATGTTTCTTAAAGATCATATGCAAAGGGGAGCTGCTATGTACAGTTCGGAGGGATACAAACAACCAACTGTTTCAATTGCACAGGTGGTTGTAGCAATAGAGAATGAGGATACCTGAACATAGTTTTTGAGATTATTAGGTAATGGCTTTGTCATGTGGTTTAGTAGATCATTATAACAGACCATCAAAAGTACTTCTGCAACTAGTAAAATATTTTCCCCACTTTTACCTAACACCTATATTCTTTTCTCACTTCAATACTTTGACTCGAATCCTTTGTATGCAAGTTAAAACCTTCCTATAGATCACCTCCAACATAGATATAATTACCATGCTTATTTAGGGAATATTATACTATTGAATGCTTCATAGATTGTTGTCAATAATATTAAATTTCACTTGTAAGTTAAAAAGGCCCTTAGACAAATGTATAGGATCTGTTTTCACCAAACTTTCATAACCATCTAAAGACATTGCTTTCAACTCCTCCATATATATAATTGTATCAATTAATTTATTGTTCTTTGCATTCTTTCAAAATCATCAAGGTCCCCTTTCCTTTAAATTTAATTAACAAATCAATAAAAAAGTGACTAGACACATCCAATGTAGATTTCGGCTAGTTACCTAAAAGTAGTAGGATTAAACGAATGTTTGGAGGGATGCAAATCATAAATATTCTTAATAGCATGGGTAATTGTGTTAGTGGAGAATAAGGACAATTTAACATGATTTTTGAGATTATTGGGTGTTGACTTTGGCTTAGGCTTTGGTTCGGGGTAGACCACAACAAGCAACCAACAAAAGGTTCTTTTGGAACCACTAGGACATTTTTTCCCATTTTAATCTAAGAATATGTTCTTTCATTAATTCAAAATTTTGGTATGGATCCTTTTGCTCGCAAATGAAAATCTTTTCAGTAGGATGCCCTTCAAACTCAATATAATACTCACATTCCATTGAGGAACTATCATATTGTTAGATGTTTCACATGGATTGTTGTCGATGATGTTACATTTTACTTGTAAGCTGAAAAAGCACCTACATCAATAGGTGAGGTCTGTTTTTACCACACTTTCACTCTCATTTGGAAACATTGCTTTCAACTCCTCTATGCATGTGGTTGTGTCAACCGTGATGTGCTACTTGCAATCTTTCAAAGTCATCATTATAGTCTCTTTCCTTTATATTTCTTCAGCCAATTAATATAAATGTAATGATCATGCACTCGATGCTTTCAGCTCCACCATAGATATGACTAACACCATTCATCTCCCTTAAAACAAAATAAGAAGCACATTGCAATATGATACAAAAATCAACACATGTACAAAAATATTTTACAAATTATAGAAGTATCTTTGTTAGCCACTTATAATAATCTATGTAGACCAAAATATTTTATAATTATGGCAGTAAAGAATATTCATATTCTCCACTAACACAAAAACTCTTGCTATTAAGAATATTTATGGCCTACATCCCTTCAAACATTCGTCTAATCCGACTACTTTCAGATAATTAGCCAAAATTCCTTTCCTACATGTACAATAACTTACATAAAATCAATTGGATAATCCTATAATCTTCCACGGTCCTTGGTGTATTTTCAACCAACTATTTTATGACTATTAATTTAGCTCTTTTTAACTTCATCCTCCTTGCCGGCAAAAAAAAAAGAAAAAACATCATCCTCCTTATCCAATTCTTCACAAGGTCCTTTAATTCCCAAAAGTTAATGTTAGATATAACTCTAATTATGGTACTATACTTTTTTGACAACTATCTACTAATGATCCTCCTATTTTCAAAAGAGATGCTACTACTATGCAAGTCATCAAAAGATGAAAGGACATTGTGTTGCTTTTTGAAATGCACAAAATAAAGTAGGTATGACCATTCGCCCGATTGCATTGAGCCCTAATTGTTGATGGCCAAGTTTTGCGAACTTATCTTCTTATGCTCAATGACTAGGTACTGCACAATGGCTATTTTAAACACCTTCAATGTGCCTAAAATTACTATCATACCAAAAGTTGGTTTACTCATCTCACCTTTCAAAGGGGGATACTTACTTTTCTTATAATCCCAACATTATCATTGTCATCCCCTCCAAACTACCCTTAGCTAGTCATTGTATGAATTGGAATATTCAGTTTCATTATAGTCAAGGTCCTCACTACTCCTAAAGTTGGATCTAGGCTTGTCTTAATTGTCACTTTCCTCATGTGATTCAAGTTATCATAAATCCACCAAGCAATCCACTCTAAGAATTCACGGTTATTTACAGGATCCAAATTGTGAAATGTATCCATGCTACATCCTCATCATCCCCAAAGTCCACATCCCCAACACTAACATCCTCAAAGAGGGCTGCTTTCAATCATCTATGGCACATCCACATAAAACTCAACATTCCTATGCTTGAGAACATGGAGTCCAAAATCAACAATAAGAGTATCACACAACAGCTCCACAAAATCTCTATTTAAAATGTTGCATCAATTTCAATGTAATGAAAACAGTGATTAAAGTCTCCTTATGTCTACATCAAAAGTATTGGCCACATCTATACATATGATATTGAAGTACTTCCTCCATAATGTCAACCAGGATGCTTAACTAACTTTCCACCATTGAAAACTTTCATAACTTGGGTGCACGTATTTCGTACTATATCAATCTCATATTTATGCAAAGAGGCAACAAAGTTGAATAAAAAATTGTTTAAGACATTGCAACAAAGACCCCTAACAACGCAACCCTACATGACTTTGGGAAAGGGGGGAGATTCTTTGTCGAAAAAAAAAAAAAGAAAGAAAGAAATAAAAGAAACAAGCCTACTAGCAAAAGTTATCCTCTGTAAATTCCAAACCCCAAAAGTCTATCTAATGTTCGAGTAGGATTGGAAGATGCATGAAAGCAAATGTTTTAGATGTCAATCAAAGCTCTATCAACCATTGTGTACTAAGATTTGCATGGGTAGGTCAAGGTTTTTGAGTTAAAAGAAGAGATGTAGGAGTAAAAAGAAAGTTATTTTGGGTCAACAAAAGACAAAAAAGAGTTGAGTACATTACAGTTCTACTATGGCAATCTCTCTTTTGGGTTAGGGTATTTTTTTGGAGAAAAAGATCAACAAAGAGCGTTTCATGTTTCAGCAAAATGCTTAGATAAAAAGAACAGGTAAATTTTCATCTTAAATTGGAGTAGATCGATGGCTTTTCTCTAGTTCAATTCTAATTTATTGTGTGACTAGCAAAATTTTCAATTTAATCAAGTTGGTTATATGGCATGTTGGTATCTTCCCATGCATCCACTTAAATCTAGAGAAATCCATGTCATAGAAAATAGATGAAAAAGCTAACGGACTTGATGGAAGTCCTTTTTTGTCGACATGTACATATGCAGACTACTCAAATACAGAGAGGAGAGGGAAGGTTGAATACTCTAGCAGAAGTGGATAAACATTGAGAATTAGAAGAATACTTTTCTTAAAAAAAAAAATTGCAAAAGCTAAACAATCTAGGCCACCAAAGAACCGAAGCTTTTTAAGGTCTTTACTCAAATTAAGTAAACATCACATCCCCTATTACTACCATTTATATGAACTTGTACGTTTTTACCCCATTTGTTCATTTAATAAAATGCACAAAACAATTTATTCTTTTGCTGAACCTCATTCAAGGAAATATAAAACAGAGAATCACAATGGTCTGATTTTTATATCTGAATTGTACATGAAACATCAGTACAAATCGGCTGAACCATTTTACCTTTGATAAAATAAAATCCCCCAGCCACCTATTGCAGTCAACGTAATTTGTGTGAACTGAAGCTATGAACACCTGAAAGAAAAGAAGCCAATTAAAGAGAAGCAGAATGTCATGCTTCAGACAAGACTAAGTAAATGTGCTACTTACTGGAAACTGCACATATTTTGTGGGGAACTTCGAAGGGAGATCTGTCCAAGTGAATGACTTCTCTACATATGTCCAAAACTCTAACGCAAATTTCAATCAATTTAGGATCCAAATAGGTTAAAGTCAATAGCCATTAACTTGTCCAAATGAAGACAGGTTAAGTGTGGAAATATATTAGAAAAAGCAAAATTTAGCATTTAGAATATTCAATGCAACTCATCTCCCCAAAGAAATTACAGTAAAGAGCAAAATAAGACTTTTTTTTGGGTAATTACAATAAAACGTACTTTTCTGGAACGTACAAGAAACATATAAGCTTTTATATTGTTCCTTATTGCAATACCTTCTATCAAGCATAAAGAAGAGGGTACTTAACTTGTTGTATTCCTTGTTGAGGGCATAGAAATTTGAATACCTCTAGTTCTGCACTAATGTGTCAACTTAAAGTGCGTGGTAACATTGACTTCAAACCTCTATCTTAGGCCATGTGGCCATTATTCATTCAATAGGAATATGTAAAATGCATCCAATGGTGTTTCACATCAAAGAGGCCATATAACTGCAAGAATTAATCACTTCTTGTTCATCTAAAGACATGTTTTGAATTCATCAAGTATTGGCAGCAGCAATATTTCAAGATGGCAGAATTTTCACCTTTCATTGACCAAATTTTGACAGTGTTGTCCATACCACAACTTGCAATTCGATATATATCTGAAGGATGGAAGTCCTGTAAAGCAAGATTGACAAGAGGACAATTAATAAAATTGCATGTATAAGAGACTGGATGTACTGATATATCCACAGTTTTTTGGTTATAACTGGATATGAAAAAACGAAATGTAAAACTGCAGATTTCTTGATCATACCACACTTAAGACTTCATTTCGATGACCCCCAGCTCCAGCAAAAATCAAAATGCAAATTCCTGTTTGAACATTCCAAAGCCTAACTGATTCATCCTAGTGAACATATGAATTGAGAACATAATTAGCGCTTTGCCAGCTGCAACCAGGAGAGTGAGATAATATGATGTAATTAAGCTTCATGTGAACTGGCTGCTTTCATGACCCATGCCAATTAGAGGACTCAAGATTCAAGAACATGAATTCCAACTACTACATGACAACACTCTCCAGGGCTCAAAATATTTGAAGTTTCAGCAAATAGCAAATATGAATATAACTAATTTTTCCTACTGGATAATGGAAAAGGAAAAAATAAATGACTATAAACTAAAAGGTCAAGAAAAGATACTTTGCTTGCAGATACAATCAATGATGGCTTCAATGGCTGAGTCCTGATCTCATTGATAGAATCCCCATGACCTACAAAGCTCTGTACATGTATGGACACATCAGGAAACAAAAAAGGAAAACACTAACAAGCCCAGATAACATTTTTACATTGTAGAGCACAAATCTGCACCTTTATTATTGAAAATGCTTTTGCTTGTGTGTTTTCAAAACATAAGAAGATAACAAGAAAGGAAAGCAATGCAATTAAAAAAATTTTATATCTAGGAAAAGGGCTTATGAAAATTTTCTTCCTATAATCAGCAATACATTCAGTTTAGTTAATTGCAAATTTATGGTGATGTCATTTTTGCATATTTTTCCCCCCCATTCTTTTTTTGCAGGTTGGGGGAGTGGGAATAGATGTGTGATTGGTTCATTTTATAAATAAATTACTCATTCCATCAGCATATAATTGTCCATCAATTATCACACTGATTTTATACTCAGATTTATAGTGAAGGAGAAAAATACCTTGTGTATCTTCTCATTACCCGCATCTATAACACGGATAATACCATTGCTTCCTCCAGCCACTAATAATGGGCTTCCATCCGCATTGCATGCCCAACTAACTGTGTAAAATGACTCATCCTTCTGATCAACAAAGCAAATGGAAATCACAACCGTTCTTTAGATAACCAAGGCCTATCATAACTACTCCAAAATGAAATACTGCCAAAATATATTGAAGGAAAGATCTCCTCACGTACATCTTCATCAATGTATGACTGCAGCACAGCTATCACCCCTCCTTCAAGACATTGATAAACAGTAACCTGAGAGATTTTATCCACTTAATCTCAATTTTTAACCCAATAATATATAGTATAAATATATCTCATTGTTAGTGAGGCTACTCAGAATCCAAATAACATAACTAAAACTCAAAGTTTTCACTTCATTAAACTCTCTGTAGCATTCTCAAGCACTAATGACCTTACACTTTCATAGTATTCTTCAGTAATTGCAACACTTCCAGACTACACATAGGAACCAAAAACAGAGGGGAAGTATAACCAAGACAATCAATTGATAAGCTAAACAGAATCCAACAAGTAAAATTAAAAACAAAAAGTATTCTGGTTCATCCTTTTCTAAAGAAACCTTTTCCAGAAATGGAATATGGATCTCCTATTGGAGAAAAATGGTCCACAAAAATTTGAGAAGCTTGATTTCATTTTCAATATATCATAAAACCCTCTTTACCAAAATTTTGACCACTGTATATGAAACAAATAATCATTGAGTCTTCTTTAGTTCCTCTTTTCAAAAAACACTTACAAAGAAAACTACCAACACTAAAGTAATTAGTAAGCCCATGAGAGGTGACATTTCCTTTTCCCTTTTAGTACAACTCCAATTATCACCACTAGCCAACTATAACCAAGGCTGCCTCCAACCGGCTCAGATATTACTAACTAATACACCACTTCTGTTTCCACCACAATATTCTAACATTATAAGGCCTATAAAGAATCAGACATTAGGACAATCCCTCAAAAATGAAGAAGAAAAAACCCCAAAATTCTACCTAAAACAATGCACACTTCATTTCATTAAAATTCTAGCCTCGCAACATCCTCCACCATTTGCAACCAAAAACGTCTGCTCCATAAATCACCGCAAAAAAAATTACAAGTCCCATAAAACTGAAGTCTCCACGACAAGCCTTTAGTGTTGGGGAAACAGAAATCCAGTATTTAGGATCATTCCAGCATAGACATGACCAAGTTTAAACTCTGATATCAACATAAGCCCAGCGAAAAACTAAACAAACGAAAAAGGAAGCTAAGGACTCCAAGAGAAATTCTGCCTTTTCTAAGAAAACAACGTAGGTATTTCAAACAAATATGACAGTTTTGATCTTTACATAACATCTCCATGAAACAACCAAAACCGATTTAGGAAAAAGCAATTGAAAATGTCTATAAAAAGAAAATGATAAATGAACAATGGAGAGAGAGTGCGCGTGTAAATACTCGGTTGCCACCGACGGTGGCGAAGACGTTGAAGTAGCGAGAATCGATAAAGTTGAAAACGACGGCGTAAAGAGGACGTTTGCCTTCTTGAAGACGGTTAGTGACTCTGTATTCTCTCTTCTTCGATGGGGTTAGAGAACCTACTACTGGCTCGCACCCAAGTGCTATCTTCGCCATCTTAGCGGCTCCCTTCGTGCTCTAGTCAACAGCAGTCACTGAATCCTTGAAGAATGTTCAAGCCGATGCTGATTCAGGTTTGCCTCACCTCAGGCTTACGCTGTGTTAAGTTTGGCTCCAAGTTTGATTCCGGCTTGCCTCAAACCAGAGCGCATAGTAAAATGCGAGTTTTATACAAATATTGACTTTTTTTGGAAAAATACTTTTGTTTAAAAAAAAAATTACGAATATAGTAAAATAAAAGTATATCAAATGAATACATCTTTTATAGTAAAGCCTTCAATTATAATGAATTATACTGAAAATACATCTACTACATACATCAGTAGATAAGGTATAAATACCCCCAATTTGTGTGATCACAATTCATTTTTACGTATATTAGTTTTAGAAATTTTTAAAACACAAAAAAAAAAAAACTCAAGTAAACCATAGTTGAAGTATCGGACCATTAATTTACGCAAGTGAACGTCAGAAACAGATAACAATCTATAGCTTATAGGCATGTTATTTATTTATTTTATGTTATTAATAATCAATATTATGCAATTATTATTTTTAAAAAAATTTGTTACGTTATTACGTAAATTTTGTAATCGTAGATGTACCATAAGTTATATAAATTATTAATATTTCATAAAAATTTATTGTATGTTATATAAATTTAAGATTGTTTTGTATTACAGTAGATAAGTTATACAAATGTGAATATAAATAATGTTAGAATATAAGTGAAAATTGTTATGTATATATATATATATATATATTTGCGTTTTTTATTGTGTTGAGTCAAATTAAAAAGTTAAAGCTAGATAGTTATGTTAATAACGCAGCTTATCGAAATAATTAAGGGCATTTTATAAAGTTGTCGCTCAGTGTGTAGATGAAGTTTATAATGTTATCTAAATATTCGATTCATTGTAGCATTATTAGGGTGGAAATGATAGATTATGTGAAAGTTATTATATATGCGAACAGAAATATAGTGATGGGTAGCTAAGGGCCAAAATATAATAGGGAGTCCGTTAAGGAGTTGAAAATTAAAAAGAATTCAAACTTCTCTCATTTTACTTAGAGAATTTGTAGATGCGCTGGAGTTGACCCGAATGGTGTTAAACTGGTGTACAGACATCCCTTTTTCCATAATGCTGGAGTTGTCTACAAATTAATGGTCATTAGAAATGATGAGGATATTGAGACTTTTATTGAAATGGAAAAGTCTTTTGGGAAATGAAATATTTAAGAAGTGTACATAAAGCATATTAGGGAATTGAGTGCTTGGAATGAGCATGAAATACATAAGCCAAACAATCCAACTCTTCCGGATCCCAATGTACATTCAACAATGACCAGTGCGAAGTAAACAAATGTAGATCAATCAAATGAACCGTACGTAGATTTTTCTGAGTACAAGTACGTAAATATCACAGAAAAGCACTTGACTAAGTATTGGGTCCCATTATTAAACATAAAGAGTCTTATGATCCGTATGTAGAGAGAATGCACATAGATATAAATGTTGATGATGGAGAGAATGTGGCAGATGAGGATGGTGATAAGGATGATAGGGACGGTAATGAAAATGATGTTGGTCTTGAAGATAACCATGTTAAGGATTTAAGAGAGGCCTAGGTGAGACCATATGTTAGCGGTAGCAGTGTGTCAGTTCAGATACTTTGCAACGACAACCCTAGCAGGCCATACCATCGAACTAGTGAAGTATTGTTAAGTAGGCAGTTTAAAGACTTTCTGCAAATAAACAAACCTGTTAACAGGCTTATCAGAAATCATGTCTCATTTTAGAAAGAGATGTTAATGAAATGTGCAGTAACATCATTAACTATGATAACTTGAGTGTAGGTATGCGTTTCAACACAAAGAAGAATCTCATAAATGCAGTTAAGTCATTCCACCTAAGGAACCACTATGATTTTTATATAGACATTTTGAAATCGAATATAAACGCTGTCTATTGTAAAAAGAAAGAACAGGGTTATAAGTGGAGACTATCAGCTTGTTTAAAGAAAGTAGAGGGTCTTTTCAAAATAATAATTCTAGAAAATCTGCACACTTTTAAGAACCCAATTATGAACCAAGATCATCTTCAACTCAACAATAACATAATGGCTACACTATTCACTAATAATGTACGAAGCAACCCTGATGTTAAGATATATGATCTTGCAGCCAATGTGCAAACTATGTATAGGTACGTAGTAAGCAATAAAAAGGTTTTTCTGTTAAGATGGTATATGGTAATTGGAAGAAGTCGTATAATGAGTTATCGAGATTATTAAATGCAATAAAGCTGAGCAATCCGGTGACATAAGTTCAAGTGGGTTTTTTGGATATTTAGGCCATGTGTTGAAACCTTCAAATACTGTCGACCTATCGTATGTGTCGATGGCACATTCTTATACGGAAAGTATGGGTACAAGTTATTAGTAGCTTGTAGCATGGATGGGGACAATTTAATTGTTCCATTAACATTTGCTCTTGTTGACACATAATCGGCAGAAACTTGGGGGTAGTTCTTACGGAAGCTTAAAGTGTATATAATCGGCCAAAAAAGAGAAACCTTATGTCTTGTATTCGATAGGGCATCTGGTATTGACTCTGTGTATAAGGAACCATTAGTAGGCTGGTAGCCACCATTGGCAGTTTAGAGATATTGTCTACAGCACGTTACTAGCAACTTTAACACGATCCACAAAAACCAATTATGCAAGAAGTGTATAGTTTGCAGGTATTTAGGCACAACAGAGGAAATTTGAATGTTTCATGCAGAAGTTAGCCCAGACTAAGGAGGACACTCCCGCATAGTTGGACAATATTGATTTAAATAGGTGGACTCTCGCATATGATGGATGTTACCATTTTGGATATATGACATCAAATATTGTCGAGAGTTATAACTCCGCTTTGAAATCAGGGCATAGATTACATGTCACTGTACTAGTGAAGAAAATATTTTACAACGGTGTTGCCTATTAGGAGGAAAGGCATAAGGACACTAAGGAGGCAATTGATTCTGGCAAAACCTACACTAATTATGCTGTAAAGATGTATGAAACTTAGAGGGGGTAGGCAAGTGCACATAGAGTCATTTCATTTAGCTTGCAAAATGGTATTTTCGAGGTTTTAATTGGTAGTCAAATGACGATAACAGGATTAAAGGGAGGAGGAGGGATACCTACAATTGACTTTAGGGGTCGTACTTGCACTTGTCAAAAGTGGCAAATATATAGGATCCCTTACTCCTATGCATGTATTGTTGCAGCAAGTATGAGGATGGATAGCAAATCAGCAATAAGGCCATAGTATAAGTGGGCAAACCAAATAGATCATGATCGAGCTCATTTCTACCCGATTGGTGACAAGCTGAACTGGCCGTAAGTTAGCTTCCTTTATCTTTCACCTGAATATTGATTTACTAGGAAAAAAAAAGGTAAACCTAGGCATAAGCAACATCACATGGAGATGGACATTCGTGAGTGATCCGACAAAACTAGATGCAGCGCATGTGGACGGGAAGGACATAATAAAAGGAGGTATCCAAATATTAATAGAGCTAGTACATATTCCTTTTTTATCTAAGCATTACATTGTAATATATACATAGATATAATGACGGCCAATTTTTTATTTTTTATTTTTTGTCTACTAAATATATTTGTATGTGGTCACAAGATAGATTGAGCCGAGACCGATTGATCCACGTGTACTTATGAGGATCCAGTCGGGCCATCCAACCAACCCAATTCCTCCTAGGGAACTTGAATTTGACAATCCACCACCTGAGCCTACTTGACACACGATAAACGGGGGCCGTTAACTTCTTTCCCGTGCCATGAGGACTTTTACATGGCGAAAGTGTCAGTAGATATGTTTAGTCTATTGTTTTTGTTTTCTTCTTCATTTTTCCATTGTACTGATATTGTTGTTGACTGATTACAAATTTTTTGTATATACTAATTATTTAAAATACAATTCACTTTTTGTCATATATTGCAATTCAATACATTGTTTATTTATCATAATTTTACAATTTGCTATTATTTTTCCTTTAGTTCAAATTGTGATACTGAAGGCTCATCAAGTATATGTGTCTTTAGTGTAAATATTTATATAGAAGGCGCATATACTTGATGTGCCTTTAATTCAATTTCTACTACAATAGTTTATTGAAGGCAAGTGCGAAAGTAAGAAAGACCTTGCATAAAATCACAATTGGTGGAACATCTCAACAAATTTGGTAAGTGAAGAAAAAATAAGCCCATGAGATGATCATACAATGACCATGCGAGTTAAATAGAAGAAAAAGTAATTGTAAATTGTAAAATTAGGAAAAATAAACGATACATTGAATATAAAATATGATGAAAAGTGACATGTATTTCAAATAATCAGTATATACACAAAATTTGTAATCGGTCAATGACAACATCAGTATAATGGAAAAATAAAAACAATAAACTAAACATATCTACTAATGCCTACACCATGTAAAGGTCCTCACAACACGGAAAAGAAGTGAACGCCCGTATCTATCGTGTGTCTAAGTAGGATTAGGTGGTAGATCATTGAGCTCAAGTTCCCTAGGAGAAATTTGGTCGGCTTGATGGCCCGGATTCAGCTGAGTGACGCCTTCACCCATGAATGACTGTGTAAGGGTAAAACATTGCTCTTGAGGGGCTAGTATAGTAGCAAGGTCAAGATGTGGTTAAAACTCGAGATTCATATATGTGCTATATCTAGGCTTGGAGTTGGATTCGGCTCTCGAAATGGAGGTAACACCTAACCTAAGGTGTATGCTATATTCCCCACTAATATGCCTTAGGTCTACAAAATGACAGGCATGTTGTCACGCTCCGAAGCGACAGAGTCGTAATAGTCCCACCGTGTAAATTATTCTAAAATAGAAGTTAGCTTTATAACCGCTATTCTAGACCTAATCTACATAAGGCGTTCACGACTAACCCACTTTGAAATAAACAGTTTGTAATTTAAATAAGTCATTTACCTAAGAAACTGAGAAAATATATATATACACTATAATTCGATTATTACAATTAGTATTTACGATATTTCATCGTAATCTATTTCCTAGTCATTAAATTATTCAGAAATGAAAAATTTTAAAGTAAAAGCTTAGAACTTAAAAATATATATTTGTTCTTCAAATGTTTTTCCTCACTCCCTAAGATCCAATAGTTGTTAGCTTCAAAGTAGTTGTATATCGCTTCTTAGCCAGCACCTGTACGACGTCTATAAGGATGTGAGTAACCATAGCTCAGTAAGTTAGGATAGAGGACTTAAAACTATATCATAAACATAACAAGGTTATCAATCAACTTATTAGGTGCAATGCATGTTCAAGCAAATCCTATCGTACGACGTTGTCAAGTCCGTTATGAGATTAGAGAAATTGTGCACACTCTAATCCGGGTTAAGGAGTTACCGTTAATGCAACAGCTCACGACCAAAACTAGGCTTGTGCAATGGAGACCTCGTTCCTTCCACAGCTACCTTTGATCCATTGACTTTATCCTCGCCGCGACCTTTTCTCCTGTCACTTAATTAGACTAAGGATGAAGAAGGGACCATTATACAATCCTGCGCTATCCCTTTCGAAGGGGTTGGTGTTTAGCCGGAGAATCCTAGGTTTCCCCTAATGGATTGCCATGTAGGTCCAATTATGATTACGGATCATAAATTTGATTAGGTTCAGTTTAGGGTGATCAACCATTTCATACAAATCATATAATACAGCCAAAACAACAAACAGAATTATAGCATCACTCATAATCAAGCACATGCACACAACTAACTATCTAACAAGCACAACCAAACATAATTTCAAGCCTAAAAAATGCAGCAACGTATTAATCCTAACTTACCTGGACTCCTCGCTCGCTCGCTCGCTCGCTCACTCACTCGAGGTCCAACTTGTTCAGATCATCGCCGATCATCCCTATAACACAAACGTGGTTTCAGTTTTTCATATAACTATTATAAGTTGGTTTTATCCTATAATGCTTATTGTTATCTTTTGTTTAGGGTTTAATATGTCCAATTATCTAAGTTCTCAAATCTTTTACAATTATTTTAGGTTTAGGGTTAGGTTCAAGTTTAGTTTCCGCATCGATTTCTAAATTAGGTTCTGGTTCGATTTCTAAGTTATAATTTAGCTTCTTTTTTTTCCATCTATACTTATTATTTACTAATGATTCATTCTACAATATTTCGGGGTTCGGTTTCTAAATTAGATTTTAGTTTTGATTCTGAAATCTTTTATATGCTCGAATCCTAATGTGAAATTAATCACATTAAGCTCAAGTATTCTAATATCCTATTAGGTCTTAATTTAATATTCTAAATGGTTCGTACACGTTAATCCTAATTGGGGTACCAGATTTATTTCCATGTGAGAAAATCTTACATTTTTTATATAATTACCTAAAATTAAATTTTTTGTTTTAGATTTATTATATTCTGGTTTTTTTTTGTTATATTATTAAATTAAACCTAATTTTTCATATTTATTAATTTTCCAATTCTATATATTCCTAATTTTCTATAATTAGCACATAATTCCTTCATTAATTATACTTAACACTCTAAAGGTTAGGATTAGGTTTTCACATCAGAAATTAACATCACTAACCCTCTAATTATATCTAAATTAGTAATTAACGTCTTAATCACCTAATTAACCCAAAATTACCTAATTTTTCTATTATTTTAGGGCTAAAAATTTCAAAAATTAAATTTAAAAAAATAGCTTCATAGAACTATTCTATATCACTTAAGCATTCTCTAGAAAAAAATTAAGCTCCAAACTACACTCCTAAGCCTATTTATTCCTAATCCTAATCATGCTCGGTTTTGCATAAGTTCTTAAGGATCATATATCACGGGACATATTTTCATCAAAATAATATTTTTCTTAAAAACAAAATACAAAAATATTCTAAAATAACAAGTTTCATAATTTTCTAAGAATATTTACTATTTTTACAAAATTACACAAAATTGGGCTAGAAATCGAACTTACTGATTTGAGTGGCTCCAGCCACCGTTGGTGGCCATGGGTGTTGTCACGCCCGAAAAGGTGAAGTCGTAACAGTCCCACCATGTGAACCATCCTAAGATAGCAACTGTCATCGCAGTTACTATCCTTAACCTAATTCACACAAAGCGTACTCGACTCTACTCTTTTGAAGCGTCCAATTCATTATCTGTTTGATATAAACTTATAGAGTAATCCTATGAATTAATTTTTAATAATAAACTTATCATTTAACCTTAAAAAAAATAGTAGTAAATCCCATAGGTATTTGTCATTTTATATACAGACCAAAATATTAAAAACTACTAAGCCTTTTAAGGAGTCTTATGTGGTTTTCCTTAAAAATAAAAGTTTATACTAAGGGCAATAACCGGCCATTTCTTATTGTATCTCGCTCCTCATCCCAATTTGCTAAGGTTCTAGTGTTAGATTGGCACTGATAAGACATTTGGAACCTGCAAAACAAACTATAGGGGAATGAGCGATAACTTACTCAGTAAGTGGGGGGGTGAAGACAGAGTATACATTCAGCACATCATAACCGGGGTTTTCAATCAAGTTGATTAGATATAACATATGTACAAGCAAATGCCATCGCACGACGTTATCCGGTCCGTCGTGAGATCAGATAAATTTCACTCGCTCTAATCCGGGTTGAGGAGATTGACGTCACATACTTACGGATCGAAACCAAATCGGGGCTTGTACAATGGAGAACACCCTCCTCCCATGACCACCTTCAAACCATGGCCCTCAACCTTGTCACGACCTCCTCTCTTGTCACTTAGTTCGGCTAAGGGTAGGGAAAGAACCATTTTAGCTATCCTCATCGAAGGGAATCCGTATTTGGCCCGAGAATCCTAGTCGTTACCCTTAGTGGGTTGCGATGCATATCAAATTAGATATTAAGCCAAGTTTGAGTTAGTTCATCTTTTTAGGATGATCAATCAAGCTTAAACAATTCAATAATAATATTCACAGAATAATCATATCGTGGAGCTTAACTCCCATCATAGCAAATCGAAACCCAACCACAGCATTGCATACGCACAAACAGCTAACTACATTCACAAGCTAATACATACCAAAGTCTCTAGATATTTTGAAATAATATCCCAAAATGCGGTAAAGCATTGATTCCACTTACTTATCCTGGCGCTCACTTCGAAAAACTTGTGCTGTCAACAATCAGATCATTGGGAGGTCCTATATATATAAAACCTAAATTTAATTTTCGTAATGGTTATGAAATCATTAGAGTCTTATCTAAAGTAGCTATATATATATAAAGTATATTATTATTTTATTATGTAATAATATATAGTTTCATAATATTGATCAAGTTAAGTTATTAAGTATTAATAATATACGTAATTATACTATTACGTATAATATATCATTCCGATTGTATTAAAACGTACTTTTAGTCGTTTAAATCATGTTTCGATTACGGTGGAGTTATAATAGTACGTAAATTAGTAATATTGTAGAGATATAGGTTATATTACTTAGGTTTATTTGATTTTAGTAAAAATAGTGTCGTTTAACTCGTACAAACTTAACGACATGTACTATAAGTCTTAATTTCTAGAGATAACTTTTAACAGGTAATTCGAGTTTTTAACACAATTATACGTATCTAATCAAATATCATCATACTATATGTAATTTATGTTAGTAAACCATATTTTACCTAATTTGTTAATATAACCTATAATATAGGTATTATCTACCCTAATACCTCTATAATGTATCCCGATTATTAAAATATCATTAAATATATTAAAAATATAATTTTTATCCAATCTATATAGTACACAAATAGATAGTTTTTATTCACCTATTTATCATATTTTAACCTATTATTACTAGAATTGGGTATTGATTCGTTATTTAAGCTATTTTACTACATGAATTCATAATAAATAACTCAAGTTACTAAATAATACCCTGAAAATTTCTATAAACTCCTAAAAATATGTGGAATTCAGTTAGTAGTTGGTTTCAAGTTTTCGATCTATCGCTTATATATTCGTATTTACAATTTTATCTGTGAATTATCCTAAATTACCTAATTAATATCCTTTTTGCACCAAATTGATTTCAACCTGTCCCAACATTATTTTTATTTACTATAAATCTATAAATCAATACATGTCCATTTCATCATTTAATTTAATAATTTCCTATTTATTTCATAATTTCAGCCTATTTTCAAGCTATTTTTAGGTCGAAAAATACAATAAATATTAAAAATATTTAAATAAAAAAATCAGGTAACATAGATATTATGTATATATCATAAGTTTCTTACACAAAAATTTTGAGCTACAAACTACATCATTTAGTCTATTTATTTTAAATTTCAAATTTCAGATGAATAGTATATTTGTTAAGGAAGTACATTCAATATTCCTAATTTTGTTAAAATAAATTTATGAAATGAAAGTACATATAAAATAACATATAAATTATTTTTTCCATATTTTTCCTAATTAATTTAATAATTTTTCAAAAATAAAGAAAAACAGGGCAGAAACTCGGAACCTGAGTTCATCGGAGCTCTAGCCACCGTTGACCGAAGAGAGGTTGTCAACCGGCCTAGTCGGTGGTGGCTTTACTAGGTGATGGCGGGGCTCCACGTCAGGTCATCGAAGGGTCGGGGAACTAGCTAAGTTCAGTCCTTGCTCTGTTTTTTCCTATTTTTTGTCAAATTTTTCTAATTTTTTTCTGAATTTTTCTTAGGGTTTATTGGTTACCAAAATGTTAAATCTAAGTCCTAATATCCTATTTATAATAGTCTAGGTCGGTTGAATTTTTTTTCAATTATTAAGTAATTTATTTTAATATTTTTCTCGAAAAGCGTGTAGTACGAGGTGTCAATTTTTTATAAATTTGCTTTTGATGCAGCTGATTAGTCTTTTTAAGCTACTCAACATTTAATCCAATCAGATTTCAAGTCGTTTTTTATTTTTTTATAATTTTTAGATAATATTTTAGGGTATTTTTGGTATTTTATATTAGTATTTAATGATTTTTATTAATATACGGGTATATATCCTTAATATACGGGTATATACATACACTAATGAGTAATTATATACGTGTAATCATGTTTCTAGCATATCTTTTATTTTAAGATACTTTTTCCCTATTTAATTTTTTGCGAATTTAATACTTATTAAGTATAATTATATGGTTTTAGGTTAATTTACGAATATATTTATTATATATACCAGGTATACTCATAAAAATACGTGTATACTCATATAGTATATTATGCTATATTATTTTCTCATATTGCGTAATTAACTTATTGTAAGTTCTCATCGTATTCCGAGCTCAGTTTTAGGGGTTTTGATAATTTTTTACACTATATTAAGTAATTATACTTCTAGTAGAAAAATTGGGATTTCGGGTAATTATTTTCAAAATCCAACTTCACCAAATTACTTTAACTAACTTTTCTATTTTAATCGTAAAGTTTGGGTTCAATCGAATAACTTTTCCTAAAAGCCTTAAATTTAGGTACAGATGCCCTCAACTTGGCTTTAAGGTCTCATATAGAGCAAATTCTCCCTATCTTGATTATATTATTGATATTTTATTGTATTTTTTACTTCCATGGGTACGATGATTCCTCAATTAGGGTTATCGTGTTTCTCGTAAGCTTTTAGCGTACTCGATTTATTTTCCTAAATGCCCTAGATCAATTATCGATCATAATCATACAAGAACAGGGTTTTGTCGTAATACTCAGATGTTCATGTCTGGATTGCTGATTTATGGGTCATTACAGGTGTGTCGGCCCACCGGGCGCTGCCACCACCGTATAATAGTGGTGGCCGTCCACTCCCAACTGCTTGTCTGGTTTAGGTTCTCTTTACAAGCTCTAATTGTACAGTTTTCTTATTTTTCTTTACCAAAATTTTTTTCTCCGATTTCTAACTGTCCAAATGAGTTATGTGTTTTTTTCCCTATTTATAGAGTTTTGTGGTAATTAATGTGCATTAAATTAGACAATACATTGCCCAAATCCCTTAATTTTTGGCTTTTGTGTTACTCTAATTTAATTGGCTAATTTTTTCCTTATTTTCCCCAGTTGCCACGACCCAATTCTTGATCATTCCTTATTTTTTCTAATTTTTCTTTATTTTTCCTTAATTAATTATTTAGTATTATTTTAGCACATTACGAGTATTTCTACATACATGTAAATTCATATATAGTACAAATAAACATTCCTAAATATATTTAGGTTATTTTGTGATTTTTAGTATATATATAATTTATCTCTAGCGATTCATTAATTATCGGAATGCATTTTACGCATTTTTGATAAATAATGAATTATATACTTAAAATTTGGAATTTTTATATTCTTTTATTTTATTATTTTTTTCTTAAATTCAAACTTACGGGATCATTTTTCTAATATTTCTAGCTTTACTTATAATTTAAGCTTGATCGAATGTTTTAGCCAATCGAAACCTTAAGTAACTAGTTGTGGGGCTTACACATGTAGTGAGATACCGTCACCAAAGTTTGTCCGATAACATACCGTTCGAGCCCTACCTCCTTGAACTCTAGCCCCTAGGTAATGCATGAGGAGCTAGCATCTACTCCTCGCAAGTACACGTGGAAATTGATCCTGAATCTATCTATCTTGTGATCACATATAAATAAGTTTAGTACACCAACTACCCATCATTATATTTCCTTTCACATAGACAATTCCTTTCACGTAATCTACCATTTGCATTCTAGTAATACCATGATGAGCTAAATATTTAGATAAAATAAAAAACATCATCTACACACCAAGTAATAACTTTACAAAATGTACTTAGTTATCTTGTTAAGCTGCGTCGCCAACATAAATGCTAACATTCACTTTTTAATTCGACCCAACATAATAAAAACACCAAATATATATACCGCAATACAAAAAAAAAATTCCTAATTTGATATAACATAAAATATATTTTCATCAATTATTAATAATTTACGCAATTTACGATATATCTATAATTACGAAATCTATATTTGTATAACTTATGTCCCCTAACACAAAAAATTCCTAAATTTAGACAACATAAAATACATTTTCATCAAATATTAACAATTTATACAATTTACGGTACATCTATAATTATGAAATTTATGTTATTAATTAATAAATTTTTTTCTACAACAAAACATTGAATAATGTTGATTAGTACTAAGATAACAAAAAAATATTAAATAAATAAAATTCGTATAAGTTATAGATTGTTACTTGTGAATGATGTATACTTGCATTAGGAAATGGTTCGATATTCCAACTATAGCTTTTTTTATTTTTTTTTTCTATATTATGAAACTTTTAGAAACTGATATAGGTAAGAATGAGTTTTAATTGCACGAATTGGGCTTTATATAAGTGGTATACTAAAGGTGCATCCACTGCATGCACCTTCAGTTATAATGAATTACACTAAAGGTGCATGCAGTGGATGCACCTTCAATCATGCGCCTTCGGTTATAATTAATTACACTAAAGGCACATCCATTGCATACGTCTTCAGTATAAGAATCATAACATACAAATATGCCTTTAGTATACTATATTCGTAATTTTTTTAAACAAGCTGTTTTTCGTAATATTTTTTGGAAAAAAAACCCGTATTTGTATAAAACTCTATAAAATGCATCACTTTGAATCGGTTAGATTCAATTAGGTTCATAAAGAGAGAAATATTCATTTTAGTCAAATTGAAACATAATTTATAATCAATAGAAGATTGGATGCATTACATATCATCTCATATGATATGTATATACTTACACTATATTTAGATGGGTGGAAATAGCTGAAAATCAAAAGAAATTATGCAATTCGCAATTTTAATGGGAAGCATGTAAGGGTGAGTAGAAAAAGTTGTTATATAGATATACGGACCCTATTTTATCATATAAATTTTGAATACATAATGAAAGTCACAAGATAGTTTCAATTAATAATTTTCGAAACCTACTTCTACAGTGTTAAGTATAAGCATAAAGTAAAAATACTTTATATCTACGTTAAAACTTAATTCAAGTAGATATAGTATAGCTGAATAAATTAGTAACATTTTATTTTCTTCAACTTTGAAAAAAGTAAAAAAAAAAAAAACCTAACTCATAATAAAATCATAAAACTATATGTTATTTGTATTTATTATTTAGTCCTTCTCTCTCTTTTTTTTTTTAAATGAAACCCTTCTCTTAAATATTATATTACAATGAAATAATTTTTTCGAATTCAATTTCCACTCCACATCATCAGTACATCACCTACTGTATATGCACTGTATAGGACTTAATTTAATCTTGAGTAGTCCATCTTGGAGGAGTCTAAGTTACGCTTTACTCGAAAGATTTATAAAAAAAGGAGAGAATATTTTTCTTATTTTTTTTAATTAATGATATTATTATCAACTCAAGCGGGTAATGGAGTCCCTATCGTGTACTCACATATGATTATCTTCCATTTTTGTTAAAGTACTGTGTTCTTTAAGGGAGTTACTTAATAATTTTTAAAAATTCTTCTAAGTTTATGTTATTATCATTTTTACGCAAATACTTTAAAAAAAACTAAAACTTAAGAAATAATGAAAATTGTATACGCATATTTGAAATTTTTAATTTATGGTGAAAAATAAATTAATTAGAAAATGCAAAAAAAAAAAAAAAGAGAGGAAAATAAAACATTGTTGAAGCATCGGGGAACATTGTTGCAAAGCAATCCACGACACGAGCTCCAACAACATGTCAAAAAAATAAGTTAAGCAGCGATACCTCACTAAGGTTCCCACTTTATTTCTTAAGGAGTCCGAAAGGGGTCTTTCACATTAGGAAAGGGGCCAGGGATCCCATCGAAGATGCTCTTGGGATAATTTTAATTCTAAAAACTCTAATGGGATACTTAAATTACTACATCAACTTTTTAAATATGGTTTCCATTTAACGATCTCTCCATTTGTTTTTGAGGTTCTTAAAAGGAGGCTCTTAAAATTTATTTTTATTACTTTCATGATTTAGAATATAAAGATTTAATTGGAAGTAACATAATGAAAAGAGAGGGAGAGAGAGAGTGAGGGAAAAAAAGGGAGAGAAGAGGATAGCTATTTCAATATTTTAAAGACTTTTTGTTCATAGTAAAAACCTAAAAAGTGGATCTTCATATAAGAAAAATAGAAGAGGAACCTCTCATTAAACACAATCTCATAATATTAATGTAGCATTTTAAGATGTAGTAAAAAGTTTATAAAATGTTAATGTAGCATTTGAAAATGTGGTAAAAAATTTATAAATTTGGGATAAGACCGATATAATATCTTGAGATCTTTAGAAATAAAAATGCTTTAAGAATTTATACGAGGAAAGTGTTAGTATGAAATATTCCAATCATATATGTAATGTAGTCAATCGAGCTAGTTTCAAATCAAACCAATTGCAGAATCACCTTGATGGGTTAGGAAACTAGCAATTGAATCAATTTTCACAATTACAGATAAGGCATTTTCATCAAATTTCAATAAAACAATTTAAAAATAAAATAAAATAAAAATAGAAGAATTGAACCTCTATAGTCAAGACCACAACCAATAGTTTAGAGAGCCGTTGAGCTACACATAAATGATTATTCATTTATTGATATTTAAGAATTTTTTAGGTTCTGTACTATATGATATATGTTTTCATCTTCCTGGTAATGCATGTGTAGTTAGTTTTTTTTTTTTTTTTTGTTATGTCTGTGTTTATTAGAAACTAAAAATGGACACACAGGACATGTGTAAGACAAAAGAAAAGACTAAAAACATTAGGTAATATATATCAAATAGTTGGCTTTTATTTTTACCATACATGTATTTTATGCAGATCATTTTAATGTCTAGCTAATGTTTTTAATGGAGTTCAAAAATACATATCTAAAGTCTAAAAATAACAAAATATAGATATATAAAGTAAAAGAAACATATATAGTAACTTGTAAATATACCTATTTATATTTCTTCTATGTACACTTAATTTTTTATCTTTAAAATTTAAAATGTTTTTTAATATATAAATGACTGCTTTAAACTTTAAAGAAAAAATCTATTATACAGGATGTTATAAAGCATGGATAATTGCTCGATGTCCTAATAAGTTCACAATTTTTGAATACTTATTCATGTATGATACTCCATTTACAATATAATAATAAAATAATTATAACAATCAAATACACTTATCAAATACTTGGGGCTGTCATATGCGTGTCTCATCATGGATAACACGAAATAAATTAGTTTACAAGTTGCTAGATTTTGGTTCCACATTTATTCAAGTACAATTGGCTACTAAGTTAAGTTCAAACTTAAGGACGAGATGTAAAGTGGTTAAAGGGGGTAATTCGGCCCACTAAACCCTAGTAAAACTCGATTTAAGGTGATGTTTTGTGATATGAATTATTATTTAAAAATGTATAAGGTTTTTAATCAAATTTTGGGATTATAAAAATCTAACACGGTAAAAAAGTATATGTTAATAAAAATATTTATTTTTAATTTACGTATCACGCATATCTTACACAAGTTATATAATACATTTGATTCTCAATTTTTATTATTGTTTACGTTAGTAAAATTTCGTCTAAATCCTACTTAACTTATTTTCACTCTACTCTCTCTTTAATCCTATCTAAATCTTACAAAAATGTATCCCTATGGGGTCCTTTCAATCCTATAAAAATACAATCCCATAGAATTCTTGAGGCTTTATGGGCGAGGTATGGGAATAGAGGGTAAAACTCCATGATGTTTCTATAGGGTTTTAGGAAAAATCAAACCTTATAAGTGCAGGTTTTTGAATACATAAAATCCATCTCAAACCTATACTGATTGTAGCCTTAGTGACTTATTAAACCAAGCTTGAGCTTTCAATTACTTCCTTAAGAAATACTCCAATGAGTTCCAATCAAGTTTATGACTAGTCATGCTATTTGGAGTAGTGCTCCATCTTATTCATATGATTCATATGATCTTGAAAATCAAAATTGGAAAATTTTACAATATTTCTTAAGGAAAGCTCAAAACTCAAACTAATTTTGATTTTTATGATAAAGTATTACAAATTTTTAATTTTGACAATTAAATATAAACAAGTAAAGTTCGATTAAGTTAAGTTCAAATACTTAATTAAAATTGACTATTCAAAGCTTAAATTTGATTTATTTTGACTTATTTACAACCTTAATTTCCATAAATAGAATGTGCCAGAATAAGTAAACATTATTAGATTTTTATTATTTTTCGTAGTACTATCTTGAGGTAATTTAGTTTTCAATTGTTCTTGCAATTAGTTTTCAATTATTATTATAATGCTATATATTGTGGAGTATTTCATTTATTGTTTTTGCTATGAATTTGCTATATCAATTATCAAGATATATCGGAGTTTTTGAATTGAATATCACTATGAGAAAATACAAGAACTAAGTAGATGGGTACGTATTAATTATCATATGTCAAATAGTTAAAAGATTAAATATTTATATAGATTAAAATATCATCGGTACACGTTATATCATCTAAAAAATAGTAGTCTTCTTATCTACTTTTTGGAGTTGGATAAAACTATTATGTACACTATCAATTACAAATCACCATGTTCATATTAACAGTTTAATACATGCAATAGATAGTAAGAATATAAGATGTTGAATTGTAAATATAATCTTTCTCCTTTAAAATATTGGTGTAACCGAGTACGAATAAAGTGAGTAAGGCTTAAAGCATTGTTTGTATCTTACCTTACATTTGGAGGTTCTTAGGCTTTGAAATCGAAACCTAATTTACGACTTACTAGAACCACACTAGAATTTATATTTTATAAAACCTATATAATATATTAAAATAAAAAAAAAAATTGCATTGGAAACACATATGAATATTAAATACCCGATCTATAAGGGAAGTGAATTAAAATATGCAAGCTATTTATAAAAGTTAGTATGCATATTACTCTTATAGCAATTAAAAGAAAAATTAGTAATACCAAGGAATAAGGAAGAGAGCCGGCAAATAATAGTAAAGGATGATGGAAGAAATGGGACCGGAGAAAGGTCAAAACTTAAATGATTTAGGTGTAGGACTTCTTATGAATGATGTTTTTGAACTATTAATGTGTTTATTTCTTTTTTTTTTAAAAAAACTTAGAGCATCTAAACTAAAGATATAATATTACTTTACGCTCATTGTTATTATCTAATAATTTTTATAAGGTAGATATAAAATAACTTGGAACTTGCACTAAGGTACAAATATGGAGACATACCCGTATCATACATTATAGATTGTAGGATCAAGTGCTTTACTACTATACCAAAAATTATAGCTAATGGTAATATGCAACTCAAATCATTTCAACCATCTAGCAACCTCTACCGTAAGCAACAAGTGAAATATTAATACACAATTAAAAAAAAAATTTCATTATTTTTCTTAACTTTATATATATAAGGTTTTTTTTTTCATTTATTGATATATATATTATATTATTTAATAAATTTTACAATGTAGATTATAGTGTACATTAGAGTTTGTAGACTATATACGTCAGAATACACGTTTTTATGGTGAATATAGATAAAAAAACTCATATACAAATCCATTGTAGGAGCAAGTATTAAAAAGTTGCTAATTGAAACCTAATTTATAATTATCAATACTTAATTAAAATCAATACCAATACTATTGAGTAAGATATATATGGGTATCATCTATAATTGGACTACACACTCGCTCTTATTAGAGTATACCCTTCTTTCTTTCTTTTTTTTTTTTAATTCATTTGTAATCACTAGGTTGAGCTCAAATCCCAATATTTTCTTTACTATGGCCGTATTATCTTTCCCATTGAAATACATCTCCAACCGGATCGAAAGGTGCATTTTCATCTCCAAACTCTTATCCTCCTCATGTCCGTATGGGCACACACATACACTCTCTCTCTCTTATGGCTACTACTCCCACCACCGCCACGCTTTTACTCCAATCCTTCTTCAAACCCCATCCTTCTCTCTCTCCACAGCACATTCAAAGACTCTCCACCATCACCAAATGCTCCACAAGCCCTAACCATAACGAATCCGATTCCGACTTCCCAACCCCAGCCTCCGGCACCACAATCAGCCCCGAAACCTTCCCAATCCAAAAACGCCGCCCTTCCGAAATCGTCCGCGACCGGAACAAATCCAGATCCATGACGCAACCAAAACCTCCAAATTTCGAAATCGGATGGAAGCGGACGAAGGAGATTCCTTTGAAAAAGCCGAAGGGCTACGTGATCGCGGATTTCTTGGAGAAACTGGAGGAGTTGATGGGAATGGAGTTCGGTTCGACGGAACTGTTGGCGAAGACGGGAGAGATAGTGGCGGAGAGGGCTCGTGAGGAGGCGGAGGTGTTGAGAGAAGAAGGTGAAGTGGAGGAGAGAATGGTGACGGAGTTGTTTAGGGTATTGAGGTTGATGGAGATGGATTTGGCTATGGTTAAAGCTGCTCTGAGGGAAGAGACTTTGAGTGAGAGGCTTGAACAGGCTCGGGCTAGGTGTAGACAAGCTATTTTGCTTGCTTATTCTTTTTGATGTAATTTTTTTTTTAAAGTTAAATTGTGGATTCTGTTATGATTTGGTTATTGGAAATGAATTTTTAAGAGGAAATATGATGTTATTCTCTTAGAAAAATCATGTTGGAAGACATGTACATGCTTAACCGGGGGTGGTTTGTTTGGGGGGGTGGAGGGTGGGCGGGTGCTATAACTTGTGGTGGTAATGGCAGACCTGACATGGGGATGGCTATCGGTCAGGTACTGGGAAGAACTAGTTTTTGGCATTGTTTTTATGGATATATGATCAAAGCAACGTCGTTAAGGCACTTAGAAAAATAGCACGCATGCTAAAAGTTATTACAGGTTTAGGATAGTGATGTCAAATGCGAAGTTCGCTTTTGCTGGGATTTTGCACTGAAGTGGCATGGGGTATGTGAATTCAGCTTGAATTTTTTTACACCGAAATTATATTCCCCATGTAACTTTATTGCATAGGGGTATACAATTTCAATGGGATTTTGTTACATCTAAACTCATTATCTAAACTTATTGGAAGAATGTAATGGTAGTAGAAAATCATATGAACACAAATTTTTAAAATACAATGAATCTAAGTGAAGTTTTCATTCAAATAAGAATATCAAACTCTTATAATGTATATAAGCCATATATTTATCTATCGATATCATAGATATATACAATTAGAATGTAATAAAAAAATTAAATTTGATTATAATCTGGGTACATTAATTATTATTATAATCAAAATATAAAAAATAAAATAAAATCTAACATTAACTCTTATACTGACTTAAGAATGCATTATATTTAAATTATAAAGACGATTGTCTCTCAAATAGACCCTTCAGAAGGCTTAATCAGTGAGTCTAAGAAGTCTTTGGATAGGACAAGATTGACATGTGGAAGTGGTTGGTGCTGAGTAACCCCTTCACTCATGATAGAATGCTAAGAGAGTAGTGTACCATAGAAAATTGATGAGAGAGTAGTGTAACATAAAAAGCTGCTGAGTTGGATTCAATCTCATCTAAGTCAATGAAATGTTGTCTAGTTAGTGGAACATCCGGATCCCCTCAACCTCTTTGTCATCTCACTCTAACCTTATTTACTTAAGTACGAACTTTGTCACATAGCGGCTAAAATGCAGGTGGCTTAAGTTGAGTACCTTTATCAAGTGGTGGATTTTATGGAAAGAGGATGGTGCAAGACAATACCACTGTGATCTTTCAAGAATTGTAGGCTTCCTACAACGATCTGGTAAGCCATCCTTATGTCATCGGTCAATTGAACTGACAGTAGGATGTCAACCTATGTGGATGAAAAACAATTAGCATACAACACGATAAATGGGGTTAGATACAGATAGTTATGTTGAATGTGCTTACCAAATGGCCCATCGTCGCACCCAAGTACGTGATGTATCGACGGCTGTGTTGCCTATACCATTGCAAATACTTGAGGTCAATACCAAAAACCGGATGCAGATGAATGACCCAAGTACCAGTTTGTCGGTTGTCAGATGCACCCATTATGTACTACTCTCTAGTCAATCTCCATACGACCTTTGAGATCGTACCGGTATAGCTACTCGCTAGCTTATACAGGCCAAGGCTCTATCTAGAAGCACCTAAATTGTTAGATGACACAATTTAAGAAGTAGAACTCAATGATGTGAAAGTAGATAAAGGGTATCCCGGTTGTCTATACCTCCTAATCGATCGTACATATAAGAGATAGGAACTGAAGTAAGTTATTAGAGTAAGGTTGCTATACAACCTACAATGAATTATATATGAGTTAAAGGAGCAAAAATTAACGCATTTGACATGAACGTTTCAAAAAAGGGAAAAAAAGTGTACCTGATGACTCGTTTGCAAGTCAAATGTCTCGCGATATGATTGGACTACGTGAGTCGGATGCTGAGGTTTTGTTTAGAAGCCCCTAAATTGTCGGATGACACAATTCAGGAAGTTGAACTCAATGATGTAAAAGAAGATGAGGGATACCCTGGTTGTCCATTCCTCTTAATCAATCATGCATATACGAGGCAGAAGTTAAAGTAAGTCATCAAAGTAAAGTTACCATACAACCTACAATGAATTATATATGAGTTAGAGGAGCAAAAATTAACATGTTTGACATGAAATTTCAAAAAAGGGCAAAAAGTACACTTGATGACTCGTCTATAGGTCGAATACCTCACGATATGACTAGACTACGTAAGTTAGGCCTTACGTAGTGTTCTTCTCTACTTGCCATCTACCGGCCAGAGGAAGACCATCTGTGATCATGAAGCCAAACATACTAAGGGGTACAATATGTGGGAAATGGTCTCACGCTCAAACCTGAAGTAAAATCATCGGCTTCTCGATCTTAGATATATTGGATTATACAGCATTGCATAGCTGTCAGTACAGCCACACAAGACAGGTTGATCCCCAATTGTACATCCCCACCATCCAGAAATCCTCCAGCAATGAAAGGTATATGAGATAGATGTAGCTAGAAGATTTATCTGCGAATAAGAATTCCTTAATCAACTAGAGGATATATGTACAGGTGTGACACTTCACTGTCTCCTTATCTACGAATAAGAATCCCCTAATCAACTGGAGGATATACGTACGTGCAACGTTGATTATCCATGTTTACGGTATGAACCCGGCCACCAACCTTTATCACTCCATTAGGCTCCCTTCAACTACTAGTTTTCACCTTAAATAGTCCATTGTGCTTACTGTAACTAATAACCTTGTACGTACTTACCCGCCCTCGCCATTTCCTTATCAATCGTTATACATATATAACGTAAACCCTACACCCTACCATGGCCTCTAAAATTTCTTCATCCTTATTCTCCCACGGCACAGCACAATTATAGAAAATCCTTCTTACTAAAGCTACAACTAATAAGCCATGAGAACCTTTGAGAATCGCATTATAACTCTCAATAATATTGGATGTCATGTATCCAAACCTATAATTACCATTTGCATACAAAGCCCACTTATCGATGTCAAGTTTTGCAAACCAACACGAAGCATCATCCTTTACTCTTGGCATCTCTTCCATCAAAGCGGTAAATTTCTAATGCTGAATCTGCATGCCTGCAGGGGTTGCTAACTTCTTAAAGGCCTAGGCTTTATGTTTGCGGTTGAAATTACTAGCTATGTGCCTTATGCAGTATATCTACATCGCAAATGGTGGTTGTCAATCATTATTCACATTGTCAAAAGCCTTCTTGATACCGATATGCTTGCTGAGATTAAGCATGTAGTTTCTTCCCATTTACTAACTACATACTTCTTCAAATTCCGAAGGAAAAAAGTCTACGTCCTCTCGGATTCTATGTTAACGAGTGCAACATTCAACAACACAATACAATTATTTCCATCCATTATGCATGCAATGAGTAACTTATGACCGTACTTATCGTACAAAAAGGTACTATCCATGCAAATGATGGGACGACAATATCTAAATGCATGTATAAAAGGTCTAAATGTCCAGAACACCTACTTCATCTCAAATATACCTGGCTCTATCGAACCTTTCCAACCCCACTTCACCTCCGATCTCGGGTTTGTTATTTTGATTGCATTTAAAAGTTTTGGAAGTTTATTATACGACTTCTTCCAATTACTATATACCATCTCAATTGCTTTTCTCTTCCCCTCGAACAACCACCTTCTCATCACCATGAATCTAAACTCGTTCCATGCTAACATTTCCAATGAAGTGTTTGGCCATTAAATTACTATCTATCTGGGGATAGTCTTGTCTTATTGCTAGGTTAACACGTATATGGTCCCTCCAGAACCATTATGACAAACATGTTATACACCTGCTTCTTACATGTTCTTAGCCTTTACTTGCATCTATTGACCCTTTATGTATAATGAATGTGCCATAATGTTAGATTCGATTCATGTACTCAAAATTTGCAATGCCGCTTTATGTTATAATTCTTCACCACATCCTACAGCTCTTTCTTAGTACTAAATCTCATACCAACGTTCCAATTCTCACTATCAACTGTGTTACTACTCTACACATTCTTTTCATCTTCAAAAGTGGCATATCTACTATCCCCAACCATATTCAGGAATGGGACTAGATCTCTTACAACAAGCTGATTGTGTTATGCTATAGGAGATTGCGTAGGCACAAATGGATTGGCCATAGATACATGGCTTGCTAAGTCATTAAAAGCCATCCACTATTATCATTGTATTCTTCACCTTCCTCTTTACTTTCATCCTCATCATCTTTGTCGTCACTTCCCCCGAAACCCATAGCAATCTTTTCCACATAAAGATTGTAACTCAAATCTTCTTGTCAAATTTCCCCTTACTTTGCATCAAGTACTTCCTTGTTTACATTAATGTTTACAGCATCATCCTGCACTATCTCTTACACTATAGTTTACTCTCATCAACCATGAGAAAATCAGTTCCAAAAGAGTGCACTTGATGTGATACAATGTTTATGAGGTTATTACTGGGGTCTACACTACTCTGCCTATCCGTTTAAACATAAATGTACTATATACCTCGTTCACTAAACGCTTCAATTATCTCAATAAAGTTTTCCACATCTCCGTTGTCCTGATGGGCATCAACTCATAATGTATACTGCCTTCGTAATATATTGGATGCGTGTGAACAATTTCTATCCTTATAGTACCAATCTCAATGTTATTGCAAATTCTATGCAGAAATGAGCATAGTCTGACCCCTTATTCATTTTCGGCTTTTTCATTGGCTTCATATCATATTCAATACCTATGTTACCCTTCACAATATTTCCATGTACATAAATAATGATTTTCACGTAATTCACCATTTTGCCTGTAATTATTACACGAGTGACTATCAAGTTAGTGAAAACTCTATATGGTAATCACATTCTACTATCTAAAATTGTTATTTCTAAGCAACATAACATCATTACACGACACCTATCTTCAAAAGAACCTTTACCGACTACGTTACTCACATTAATTAACTAATATTTCTACCACTATGGTTAATAACTGACTACAGACAACTTAGAAAACATCAATACAATTTATACAAAGTAAGTACAAATTTTCCTACAAAACAGAAATAACTAAATGTACTAGAATTTCATACAAAAAAATAATTAAACAATAATATATATATATATAATTACTTTAAAGGATGGGTTAAATGACACTAACCAATTCTTACAAAAACACGAGTATCTGAGCACCAATACGTGAGTGAGATAAAGAATTTTGCGCTAGAAATAATATTAGAGAGAGATTTTGCAAGTGAGAGTTGCATGGCTCCCATGTGATTTTAGTGTAAATTTTTTACAACTTCAATGCAAAGTTCTAGCAAAAGCATGCAACTTCATTACCCTAAACCCATAATAACTTTAAGAGAGGCCTTTTTTGTGCTATTTTTTTGTAAGTGCCCTAATGACATACTAAACTCATAAAAGCAGCATGTTTTGATTTTTAGGTGTCAATAGAGAGCCAACTTGATAATCCACGTGAGCAAAAGGAAAAAGAAACCCAACTACTTTCACTATCCTTTAAGTAGAGTACAATGGTTAGACATGCGAAACAATCAAAGCATTTAGAAACTCTATTTGGAGTTGACCATGGTACCAAGTGGAAGTTTGAAGGAATTTTGATCTTGATTTAAGTGAAATGATGTTTTTTTTTTGTTATTAATGTTTTTTCTATTGTTCATGTCTCATATTATACATATAAGATATATAAATACCAATAAAATGGTACAAACCATATGGTGATTTATCCTTTCATAATTATCTATGTCAATATTTATCAATATTTATACGTCATATTATCGGTCCATTAGGGAATCTAGACCCACCAACGCTTGGATGGAAAGATATATACCGAATCTTACTTCAATAATTAGAATTTATTCGATCACTTTTATTAAATATAAAATTGAGATATTTATTTCCTATTTAGTAGTTCTATTTGAAATAGTCTTCTATTTTGAGATTTTTCTATAGTAACACTAGTAATATAGCGTTATCGTAATACTAACCAACCTAATCTACTATAGGAGGTTAACAAGTAATTTTATCTCTTCCTCTTTCCCCATTTAATTAAATCCTAAGATTAAGTTAATATGTTGTCTAGATAACAAGTTAGTCTATTTCCATATAATAGACAGTATAAATTAAGTTTTATTAAATTAATGGTTTAGATTAATCAATGTTATGGTAACACATTTTTGCTAATATTAATCATCAATATTAGATTTCTTTAAAGATCAATATCCCCTTGATTCTTTAAGAACTATCACACTTAGACAAGAATTTATCATCTTTATGGCATTCATCATCACATAATAAGGACTATATATCACGGGACATATTTTTATCAAAATAATATTTTTCCTAAAAACTGTATACAAAAATATTTCAAAATAACAAAATTCATAATTTTATAAGAATATTTATTATTTTTACAAAATTACACAAAATCAAGCTGGAAATCAAACTCACCGATTTGGATGGCTCCAGGTACCGTCGGTGGCCATGGGTGTGTCGACCTACCTAGGCGCTGCCACCACCGTGTGGTGGTGGTAACCGTCCACTCCCAGCTACTCGTCAGGTTTGGGTTCTCCTTACAAGCCCCAACTGCATAGTTTTTTCTTATTTTTTTCTTAACCCTAATTTTTCTCTCAATTTCGCCTCTTCCTATTTTTCTCACTCTCCAAACTACCCAAATAAACTTTTGAAAAATTTGGGGTATTTATAGAGTTTTGTGGTAATTAATGTACATTAAATTGGACAAGACATTGTCCAAGTCCCTTAATTTTTTGCTTTTATGTTGTTCTAATTTAATTAGCTAATTTTTTTCTTATTTTTCCTAGCTGGCACGACCCAATTCTGGAACATTCCTTATTTTTTATGATTTTTATTTATTTTTCATTAATTAATTATGAATTTTCTTTAATTATTTAGTATTATTTTAGCACATTTCGTGTATTTTAAGTAATTACACGTATTTCTATATACATGTAAATTCATATATAGTACAAATAAATATTCCTAAATATTATTTTGGTCATTTTATGATTTTTAGTATACATATAATTTATCTCTAGCGATTCGTTAATTATTAGAATGCATTTTACGCATTTTCGATAAATAACGAGTTTTATACTTAAAATTTGGAATTTTTATATTCTTTTATTTTATTGGTTTTTTTATCATTTTACTAATATTTGTAGCTTTACTTATAATTTAGGCTCGATCGGATTTTTCAGCCGATAAAAGCCCTGAATGATTGGTTGTGGGGCTTACATTATGCACTAAAATTAATTATTTATACCCTATTAATTGTTGGACACAATATTAATAATTCGTATTTTCAATAATGCATAATTATTATCTTATATCCACAATTAGTGAATTGAGTAAGTAAGCATTTTTTTATAGGCAATATCTTAAGGAAAACTTGTCAATATAATCAATGTTGGACTTGATTTATGACAAGCAACGCTCATTGTGCTCTTTTATTACTTTAAAGGAAATTTCAAAAAACATTATAATTTATGTAAGAATTTGACCGATATTGTAAAAAGAATAGTATCTATCTACACTTACCATTTTATATACGATATAAATATATTCTTTATGATTTTTAATGGTATTAAATTATAAAAACACATGTATTTTTATAAATAATTAAAATGTATTATTTATAAAAGTAATTACTCTTTCTAAAATTAAACAAGATCGTTTAAAACTTATGATATTTTATACCTCGAACCCTTTCAATGGTTTTTTTTTTTTGAAAAACTTTTTTAGTGGTTAAAATAATATATTTTACACCATAATGATTTACTTTTACCAAAATTAAAATATACAAGTTTTAATAATTTTTTTTATAAACTCATATATTATTCAATCTAGATATTAACTTTTAAATATAAATAATAATATATATTCAATTTTATTTTATATTTTAATTAGAGAGAATACTTAAATTTAATTTATAAAAAACTTTCTTTTTTACTTTTTTTTTTTAATTTCCGCATCGAAATCAACGTATTAAATCTTCAGTTCCTTCAACCTAAACTTGAACCCATTGGTTCAATAGGTCAAACATGTTAAACCACACCGAGCGTAACAAATCAAGCTATGGTTCAAATCCGTGACTCACAAATAAAAACTGGTTCGATTAACCACCAGACTAATTCCAATATGGTTCATGAGTCAAACCCAACCCGACCATTCCCTAAGTCTAATCTCTCAACCTCTCCCAATCTCCAGAACGGAAGAACCTGACATTCCAAAACCATACAATATCCTCTCGACTTGCTTATGATGTACGTGTAGATAATTTAATAGAGAACTACAAAATAAGCTTACATTTTAAGTTGAGTTTATTTGAGCTACATTATTATCCATAGTGCTCTTTTAATATACATATCATGCGATTAGAGCCCGTTTGTTGAATTTTTTTTACTTGAAACCTAACATCAAATTATAAATTAAAAATTGGAAGTAATGGATATGCATTACATACAGTTAAATATGGTCAAAATAACTAAGCATCCTCGAAAGCGGTTTGTATAAACTGTATTAGAATCGATTCGATTAGCTAGTGCCTTGATAGAACTACTCCCAACTGCTTTTCGATTCGGAGGCATGAGCACCCTTACTAAGATTATGTTTCCATATGACGGTGGATCAAGAAGGACGTATCGAAATGCAACACAAAAATACAATCGATCTTCATGATATGAAAAACTTGAATTAGGATTTTTAAAAAATTCTACGATAAGACTGCTTTGCTCCAATTTTTAAGTGAAAAATTGCAAGATAAATAGATCACTTCTCTTATCTGAGATCACAATGGCGATTGCACGAGTGTTCAACCATTACATGGAAACACAATTGGCCATCTTATTGCTACCACTAATAATATCTTACTGGAGGAAGTGAACTTGACACTGGATGCTATTGAAGTTGACACTGAAGTTGGAGCCTCACACCCAGAATGAACAAGAAGAACAAAGAAGCGGATTTAAATGATTGTCTTTTCACCCTAGGCTTATAAATGAATGAATCTGGACGGATAATCCTGATATCCAAGGGACAAATGCCAAGATAGATGTGTCTACTACGACCAAATAAATTTCACATGTATCTAACCTTTTTCTATTGTCAAGTTAGCTCTCCAGGCTTGGAAGCTGCAGTATCAGTATCACGGACATATCCAGGGAAGTTTTTCCCGCCACTGTGACCAGGCTAAATTTCTGTTTACTCTTTTGTCAGGCCAATGAACAAAAATGACATTAAGTTGCATTCCGCAGCGGCTTTAATAAAATGCAAACTCTCTATTTCCAGCCAATATTCCAAGAGCCTCATACCAACTGTTAGCGTGCATAACAAGTTACTTGAAGTTCTCTACACAATCAACAATTTGGATAAACCGCATGGATGAGTGGATAGATGGCATTTATTTTTCATTTACCTAGAATGGAGTCCCTGCCACAGCTGCCTCCCACAGAAGCTGAATAAATACAGTCAAAGAGTCCTCCCAAAGAATGACGCAAGGAACGGCTTCTCCACAAACTGGTGATGATTTAATGACCTTTCGCAATCGGCGAACCTAGATCTATGACACCCCACTTTCAATGTTCTTCTTCGTGCTGGATGTTTTAGTGTATGTGTTTTGACATGCTTTGATGACATTACGAACATGAGGATCATCTTTTGGAATATCATGCAGCAATACTTTTGCAGCCTTGTAGTCTCCAGCTGCCAGAAGGGCCTGATACATCCTGAGAACATAAAAGGACAAAATATGATGAAATGTGATGCACAAATTGGAAAATGAAGAGTGGTGCATCAGAAGTGTACAAAACCCCTAGAACATTTTTATTTTCAAAGAAGGGGGTAAAAGAAGAACAAAGATGAAGGATAAGTATCATAATTACCTTAAAAAACTCAAAACGTTATAGGGAAGATCCACTGCTGCATATTCCTTCCAAACAAGAAGAGAACTATCCAAGTCCTTGGCATTGACACAGGCACCCAGCAGGAAGTCGAGAGCCTTTCGAGAAGGTGAGAAGCCAAAGTCTTCTTTAATTACATGAAGTAAGTCCAGACCCATCAGCAAATGTGCACGTCCTCCCTCAGCAATGAGAGAAAAGACCTACAATCACCAGCAAAACAGAAAAAATATAAATCTCTCCAAACACGTAAAGAATCCAAAAAGTGATGTCTCCACATTAACTCACCATTTTTTGAGTGGAGCACATAAATAATCCTATATACTTAATCTACTGTTGATTATATTTTAGTGGGCCTTGCATGCACTGCTGTGACAGCTAAAATGACAACAGTTAAGAGAATTCAAATAGCAAATGTGTCTAGAGGCAACTAGAGCATTCTCATTTCAACTGGTAGTATTCTTTGTCCCTACAAATTACTTGAATGGCCAATTTCCAATCTACAAACGATATGATATCCAACAATATATTCCAATTAATCTTTAGCTTCTGGGGAGGTAGGGAGCCTAACTTCAATGCTAAAGAAAAAAATAAATAAATGAACCTAGCAATTGAAGGAACTCAACAAACCTCGCTAAAGATAGTATCCATAGCCAACTCATCGTTGTTGACTTTGGCAACCACTCGCTTGAGCAAATCAACAGCAGCACTGGAATATTCAGAGAAGAAAAGCCTTGACAAATGTGTCAACCATGATAAGGTCTGAAACCAAAAACTCAAGGTATTTAGTTGAACCTTAGATGCAAGTATTTAACACAATATGAGATGATTCTGCAACATCCGTCGTCCCAATAACTCGTATCAGCATCTAATTCCTCAAGAAGCTGGAGCAATGTAATTAACTCTCCTTTTCGCTGGAGGTTCTCCTGGCATATTGAGCAATATCATGTCATTGTATTTACAAGATATAGCCACAATAAAAAAAATCAAAAAGAACTTACAATCAGATTTATAACATGTTTTTGCTCCACATTGCATCCATCCCGCTTCATTTCATTATAAATATTAAGTGCATCATCTATTTGCTTGTTTACTGCAAGAGCTGAGACAAGGGCACCTTTGAGTTCATTTAAGCTTTTGACCAGTACTCCCTTCTCTGATATAACCTGCAAGAACAGTCTTTTACAGTTTTTAATCATATAACATACAAGAACATGACAATGCGCTTGCTTATATCAGTCTCAATGTTAAGGTGCAATTTGCTTTCATTTGGGTGGGCATGGGAATTAAGAAATGAAATGACTTCAGGCTCATCTTCTCAGGCACTTCTTCCAGTGTTACATGCTAGTACTCTACCATTTCTTATAACACAATATCACGAAGCTACAGCTCCTGTATATAAAACTGGATAAAGCCAACATATGCGAGGATCGATACAAAAGAATGAAGCGACATAACACAAGCCTTATACCTGTTTGGCCTTCTCAAACAGTCCACAAGCTGCATATGCATTAATAAGTGCCATATAAATATGCTTTGTGACTTGAATACCGGAAGACTTGATTTCCTCATAGTACTGCAGGCAAATAAGCATAAGAGTAATTAAGGAATTACAAAACTGATGACTTATAATATGAGCCACTTACCTTTTTGTGTTAGGAGAAAAATAACTCTCCTAAGCACTTCATAAACAGAATCAAGAAATCAGCATGACTAGGCCATCACTTGGCTATGTCATTGCACTTGCTAGCTTGATATACAAATTGCTTAGATCATAAATATAATAAAGAAGGTTTCTTACAACCCGAGCTTGGAGTGCTCTTATGTCCTGGACAAGCTGTCTGGAAAAATTTGATCGATAGTAATAGCATATATCATCAACTTAAAGTACCATCTCCAGGACTGTGAAGTTTACAGTAAAACATTTCACAATTGCAGAGCTATACTATACAAAAAGAACAACATACGTGGAGTTATTTTCAATGAAGATAGTCAAGCAATGTCATGATTCATAAAATCTTGCTCAAGGAGGTAATTCCTGCATAGTAAAGGTACTGAGCAATACTCAGCAAAGATGATAGAATTTACCAGCAGCATAAAGGAAAAATTCAGCAAACAACAGCACAATTAACAACTTACAAACTAACCGAGAAGAGAGAGAATAGTTTAATTTCATTGACTATGGTATTTACAATGCACTTAGCTCAGAACAGGAGCATGTATGAAGATGGATATACATGTATGGATTCAAATAACGCAAGGTGGTACATGCCAAGTATATATATATATATGGATGTATGGTATAAGTGTATAGCTGTAAAAGTATGGGAATGAGTGAATGGGTATAAGTATATGGCTATACTCAGCAATATCATGCACGTATATGTACCATGTATATAAAGAAGAATGGAGGAATGTAAAAGTATATGGGCATAATGGCGTAGGTATGTATGCATGGTGGTGGTAAGACAGGGAGTAGGGTTTGTGCTTAAGCATGGGTGTATGGACGGAAATGGAAGAGTGATTTTATGAGTAAACTGCTCATATAGTCCACCCTCTCAGTGTACAAAATACTCTGCTGATGATGATATTTTTGCTGTAGTTTCTTTACTGTTTATAATATCTAAATGGTGTTAGTAATATCCTGGGCCTGAATAAGACCTCTAGCTCACTCATTGGCCTTTATTAGCTATTTTGCAGATTCCCCTTTTTCTTAGCCAGGCATTCCCACTTACTGATCTCCCTTGTCACCCACTAAACCATCATTTGCCCCTTGATTCTTCTTTGTAGATAATCACTATTGGATTCTTGAAAAGGTTGCACCAACACAGGTCCTCAGAACACCTTTCAACACAAACCGTAGCATTCGCCTAGTGATTAAGCACCAAAAAGTCTCAAGAAAATAGTTGTGAGTTCAAAACTCACTAGCAACACCTTTTAGAGATACCTAGGATAACTCATTTGTTTAGAGGTAGCCTGTCTGTACCCCCTATTAAGATAAAACCAAAAAGGAAAATGCCATCCAACAAAACTTGGATGACAACCACCCTAATTTATTATTGATCTCGACAGTGAGAAGATAAATTCTCAATACAGCACTCCAGCTACTTGGCCAAACCTGAATCAAGAAATCCTAACATGACAAACTAGTTTCTTAAAAGAGTTATTTTACTTTTTCTATTTACAAGACATTCTATGGTTATTTTTTACATATACATGGCATTTTATTTGTTGGATATGTTGAAGTAAACCACACAACACTTTGAAATGCCTCATATATATAAAAAGTAATACTGAATGCCCTGTAAACGTAAAGATTTAATTTCTCAATGGGTGCCTTATTGCACTCTTAGCAAAGTAACCTAGTTGATCAATGACTATTTTACTGCAACTACTTAAATATGCATGTTACAGCACCATTACTTTATGCCTCTTCAATTTTCCTGCACCTTGGGTTCCATGTCATAGTTTTCATTTCAGGGGTAGCATTTGATAACTATTAATCAATAGAAAGCTGTGCACTGCTCATGTCACAATATAAAGAGAACAAGAGAAACCAAACAACTGTGCCAACTCGAGAGAATAGTACCAACAAAACAAACTGAAAAAAGCACAACAAACTTTCCCTCCATGTTTACCCTGTTGGGCAACATACTTTCTCTACAAAAAGCTTGATGCATTTATCACAAATTTGACAAACTAAAATCTGAGTACAAACTTAAAACTTATATATTCAAACGTTATGTATCAAACAATGAAAATCTATTACCTTAATTATTACTTCTTCATTGCTACAATTACAAAGCAGGTAGCTGAAAGTCTGTGAATCTGGCTTGACATCTGCATCTCTCATTTGCTTGAGCACAAGCATTGCAGCATGGATATTTTTCTGCACAGCGTTGAGAGAAGAAATCATAGCTCAATCCAATCAGTTGTGTCCAATTGTGGGATTACATGCAAGATCTACTCATGGAAATGCAAGGTCTTGATTGAGATAGACTGAGTAAGCATCACTTGAATATTTCAACAGCCACCAAAGTCCAACAACACTAAATCAACAAGCTTTTTTCTCATAACAAAAGGCTTTAACGTCAGATAAATGATTGAAAAGGAATATCAGTCTGCCACTCATGATGGAACACAGCACCCAGCAAGAATTGAAGCAAAACCCAGCAAACAACATAAAAGACAGAAGTATCCTGTGCTTCCCAGCATTATTCATGCATCATTCACCAATATTACCATCTATTGATTACTTAAATCAATCTTATGACCTTAATAACTTGGGCATCCACTCGTAGGTGACAGACAAGTCTGCCACTTCATGGCAATAAGATTTCAGATAAATGAAGCAGAAACCTTGGATAAGACCAAAAAAGCAGAATTTTGAAAGTGATAAGCCTAATACCCTCTAAATACCAGATAACAGCTACACAATTCAAATAAGTAGAGAAAATTATGAACGTACTATATTATAACTTTTGCATATGTTAATGAATCAATTAGTGAGAAAATTATGGACTGTTGGATGCATAAGAAAGGAGATAAATCTCAATTGCTGCTTAGGCATAATCTACTCGAAAATTAGACCAAATAGGACCATAGAAAACTCAATAATGGAAATTCACCTTCAGAATAGATACAATATCAAAAGTGCTCATTGTTGCTTTTTCTAATTTGTTTTAGGTAACCCAATTGTTTTGCTGACAGCATAAGATATGCAGTTGCGTTGTTGAAAATACAGATGAAGTGAATCAATAAATATACCACGATTTACACAAACCAACCTCTCGAAAATATCCTGCAAGTATAGCATTATACATGCCTGAGGTAGGGGCCAAGTTCATTTCCTTGAGATCATTGAGCATATCATATGCTGCATCAAACTTCATAAGCAAAAAATGTATAAGAAGAGCATTACGGTGAAAGTACTGTACAGAGCTTCAAGTATGAAACCAAACCATAGCTGACAACAAAAAAGGGGCTTATCAATTATTATTGCAAAGAAAAACCAGAGTAAAAGCTTACATCTTTCATTCGGACACTCAGGTTTATCATAATCCTGAAAGTATCAGCATTTGGCTTCAAATTACAGCGAGAGATCATTGAATATATTTGGCGCACCTTGAGATTGAATTATAAGGAGAAATGTCAGAGTTTGGCAACAAAGTTGGGCAGCAAAACTCTTGACAAAAACAATTAGTAGTAGTAGTAACATGATATTAGTTTGCAAGAAACTAGAGCAGGAATTTTACCACATTACCCAGTACAAAAATGCCTTTTTTAAAAAAAAAAAAAATCCCCTCTTATTTTCTTTTATTTTTTGCTATTGCAAAAATCCTTGATAGGAAATAAAGAACGAAGAAACCAATAAACGAGACAATCCTATTTAAGAAAAGGGAAAACCAACAAGGCAATAACTGAAAATCAACTAAAAGAGTAAGGACCCAGATGCGTTAAAGACATGAATTATCAGAAGGAAAAGGGCAATCAACATCTAGTAAGTTGAACAAATGTGGGACAGCAACCATGGGGACATTGTGTCCAGCTTATGATATATCAGTATTCTATTAATCGAAAAAGCCAATAAGTCAGGTAAAAGGAAGGAGGAAGGGAGTGAGGAAAGCTTGGAAGTTCCCAACTTCCTATTCACGGCTTACTTGCAGATAAATACCATAAAAGAGACAATGGGTCTGCTAGCTTATTGCAGTACATTTGCAATGTTGTTGCCCTTTTAAAAAGGGAAATACGAAATAAAAAAAGGGAAAGTGAAAAAGCTTGAGCAATGGACAATATTTGAATTTCATCAGCAATTGCCTATCTCTCAAGCATCGTGGATGTACCAGAGAAGTGGTCAAAAGGGTAAAGAGCTGAACAAAGCAGCAAAATCCAATTTCCAAGAATCTACATTTCTTTCTTTAGAAACCTAGGACATGAACAACCTCCCCCATCTCTATCATCTCCAAACCTAGAAAATAAAGATGTGTATGTTCGAGTCCTGTTTATCCTAGACCCTAGATGAACAAGGGTCTAGGATGAACCTAGATCAAGTTCAACATCAAGGTTTGTACAAAGACCTCAAACTTGGACTTTACTAGAACCAAAATCCAGACAGGTTATCCATGGTTAACAAGTGCATTTTGAAGTCAGCTACATGTCTCTTTAAGGCAAATTCACTTCCAATCATCTGGAATTTGCCACCAAAAATTGTTCAAACCTACCATCACATTTCCCTTGTGAATGAGAGGAAAGGTAATTGAGAAGTTTGTGCAATGGCACAAGAGTTGCCTATCCAGGATAGAATCATAGAACCACACACAAAACATCATAAAAAGCTTTTTGACAGGTTGGAACAAATGATCAAGAGAAAAATGAAAAATATTAACAATAGCATTACCAAGTTGAACTCATAGCACTCCTCCATTACATGTAACATAGTGTTTAAAATTTCAACCGACAGGGTCATACCAGCATTGCACATTTTTTCGGCTATATCTAGGGCAGCATGCGCCTGCAATGTGATCAAGGAGAATGGATAATAGACATTGAAACAAGATAAAGCTTCTTTCTTTTTTTAATTATTTAAAAGTTAAATTCAAAATATATGAGAATATATTAGTAGGAGAACATCTCCTGCTCTACAAGGACATTTACATGTACCTTCTGTGAGGAACAACAAAATGTAATGAGATTCCCATAAGCAGCAGAACAAGGGGTCACATCCATTTCCTTGTGAAGGCTCATGAAACTAGTAATAACATCCTCCACCTAACCTTCAAGTAAGATATGCTTGATGAATATAATCATGCATTAAGATTAGAATGTTAAGTGCAATGAGATATATTAGAGTTACACCAATAGGCATGCACAAAAATAGAAATGGCTTATAGATAAATTCAGACTAGTGAATGACTAGGAAAAAATTACACGTTTTGATCCCTAGGGTGTGAACAAGGCAAGCCAGCTCCCAAGTTATCAAAGTTCATATTTGTCCAATTATGTGACCTAAAATTTTAAAGTGTCTTATTTAGAAAAATTAGTAGCAGCAATATTCTGGTTTGATAAACGGAGCATAAATCTGTTCAAACATTTACATGAGCAATTTCTTTTGCAGGTAATGTTTGATTTTATAGTTTCAATAAATAAAGATTACAAAAAAAGGGTAATAAGCAACTGAAAGGGCAGGGAAAATGAAGTTGGCAATAAAGAGCCAGCATCGATGAAGGACAATAGGAAAAAATTTTGGTAAGATTGTAATGAGAAAGTTGCATCCAGAGAACCTCAGACAGAGTGGTAGTCCTAATTGAAATTCATCATAAATGAAGACACAAATTGCCCATGTAACAGATCCAATGGATGAGTGATAAAAAAGGATTATGGAAGCAATAGATATGATAAAATGGTAATACAGCAGCAACTGCTATTGACAAATGGAAATTATCTAATTGCTGGGATATGTCTGTCCTGAAATGTCTCCAATTTACTCAACATTGTTAAATGTTGTCATTTTAGATCAACATGAGACACATCTATGGCAAAGGTCTTGATATGGTGATAGTTTTGTTACTTACCATATAACAACCAAAAAAATTGACTTACCATCTGACACACTTGATAATTTTTACTTGCCATCTCTCCATAAACCATATCGGTGCGCAAACTATATGCTGGAATTGCAGATTAAAATCCCATTCCCCTTGTTCATGGATGATGTTAGCAAGCTGCCATCTTTTAATATCCTTTTTGCTATATATCTAAAATCTGAATGATGGCAGCCAAGATACAGCTTGCAGCTTCATTAACAGTGGACATACAATCATACCCCACCTTTTTTAACCCAACAAAAAATTACTACGAGTTTATTGATTTAATTTATTTATTATTATTATTTTTTTTTGGTTAAATGTGAGATTTTCTTCATTATAGCTACTTGAGTAGGCAATCAAGCAAGCTAAAACAACAACCTAAGCATTAGATTTGCTAATTACCTAAAAAAAGTACATATTTTGCAGGATGAGGCACCACTCCAAGCTAATATACTGAGATAGTATTAATTTTGTGTAAGTAAGAAAACTGCTCGTGGAGCAGAAATCCTCCACTAATATTATGGCCATAGGGACAATTACCAGCAACATGCTGAGAAATCCTCACCACTAAGTTTGGCATATTAGCAGCATAATGAAAAATCAAATTTGAGATGTTCTCCTTGCCGTCATCTGCAAAAGTTGGGTAAACAGTCAAGTGATGTATAGCAAATAGAAACCAACATGGCCTTTTTGAATCAGATATACAAGTGTTCTTTCCCCCTTTTCATCTTCTATAGAATCCAGAGTGGGGAAAGAATAAACTACTTGTAGTCTAAAAATTTCAATAGACAAATGGAAGATAATGCACAATTTTTATCTCATATGGAGACATGGTAGATGTATAATAAGAATAAGAAGGTGACATCACAATGAGGAAATTATTTTCTTTCAGTTTTCTTATTTTCTTCCATTGGGTCCCCAAACCCCCCCCACCCCCACACCACCCCCCCCCCCCCCCCCCCCCCAAAAAAAAAGGAGGTGCTTGCATAAATGGAATATGCTACTGAAATCAAAATGTTTAGATTCTTCCAAAAAGTGTGTCAAACTTGCTTGAGACCACCAGAGTTGCTCGATTAAAGCATATTTTGAACCCTTGCATGAATTACAGAAATTCTTTTTTCTTTTTCTTTTGTATAATCATTTTTTTTTTACTGAGTTGGCTTAAATCTGAAATCCTATGTGGTCAAAACATTTGGCATATTAAGATCCCTAATGATGCATCCTGGGCATGAAGAAAGACTACTACAATCTAGATCTCTTACACTCAACTCATGAACATGAAATGGCAAGTGTGGAACACTAATGCCATCTCTCTTTGGTATGATACATGGCATCCAAGTGGTCCCCTAGTGGAATGGCTTGGAGAAAGAGTTTCCATTTAGGTTGATCAGCCTAAGGAGACTAGACTATGCTCCTTTGTTAATGGTTCCAGCTGGGAACGGCCAAATGGTGAAGTCTGGAGAGAAATCACCTGGGATTGCACAACCTAAGAACGAACCAGCATTCTTGTGATAAACAGATACAGAAGGATGCTCCATCAAAGGCTTATTCTATCACACAAGCCTATGATCCCTAAAGTGAACTGGTTCTCTATAGTATGGTATAAATCATCTATGCCTAGGTACTCCTTCATCCTTTGGCTAATTGCTCAAGGAAGGCTTTATACCATGGACAAGTTGATGGCCTGGGGACTAATTCATGCTAACTGCTGTTTACTTTGCATCAAGGAGGTGAAAATTATTGATCCTTTTTCTCAATGAAAATCAACTAGGGATGTCTGGAGAGGTTTGAGGAATTCCTGCCTTAGCCAACACAAGGGCCTTCTTCCCTGAATTCCATTACTGCTTTACTCTGTCCATCAGGAAGATGTTTTGAGTGGAAACTCATTACCACCTTTTTTTGAAGTGAGAATTAACTAGGGGAGACTAGTGAGGTGTGAGGATATCCTGCCTTGGCCTATACAGGGCCTTCTTCTCTGAATTCCATTACTGCTTTACTCTCTTCATCAGGAAGATGCTTAGGTACAAAGCACAAGGCCATAGTTGTTGGATGTCACTACCTTTAGAAGGAAGAAGTTGTTGTTGTGTTGGAAATCAAGCGATTACAGCTGCTGAAATGTTAAAGGACTATTCTCTTGTGCCTTGTATAGTTTTTATATGATACGACTAAGGGTTCACAAACAATTGAGATATCAGATTAAAACACTTGGATAGAAAAAACTTCCAATCTTGTGAAGCTAAGTCACCCTCAGGTTACTTCACAAGTTGAACTGGCAGAGTTGTTCAAGAACAGTCTCCTCATCCCCCGTCCCCTTCTTTCCCGCCAAGTAACAACCAAATTTCTTAACTAACTGATGACTCACCTTTGCTAACTATTTATAGGACTACTAACAACTACAATTACTTTTCTACCCCTATCTGACTACTTACTAACATCCCTATACACCAATCATACACCTTACTGTATAGAGTTGCAATACAACACAACAGACTATACAACACACTACACAACGCAACACCAATGCACAACACCACACAGCAACACACCCAACCCAACAGCACAGCAACACAGAACAGTCAACACCCAATCTCCTCTTATATACATCAAGTAGAGGTTTGTAAACTCTTGGATTCATAAGAAAACTCACCCCCTGAAGTTTGCCCTTGTCCCCAAGGACAAAGTCGGGATATTGCGCACACAAGTAAGAAACATCCACCCAAGTTGCGTCCTACACAAATTGCCTTTCCCACTACACCAAAACATGAGAAACTTCAAGCCATCACAAATATCAAAATGTCTGCCCAAAACCAGATGTGGATAATGCCACTCCACTAGATCTTCCAGATTCGATTCCTCAGGTAGAGCTGATAGAATTGGAAAAGTGCCATGTGATTTCTTCAGGAAAGACACATGGAAAACCAGATGAATTTGACAACCTTGAGGATGCTGCAACCTGTAGCATCATTCCCTACTTGAGACAAAATCCAAGCGTAAGGCTAATTTAGAGGTGATCTTAGCACCCAACATAGTATTTAGAGCAAGTCTTAGCTGCAAAAACACCCAATCCCCTACTAAATAACGCACAACCGTACCTGTTGGCAACATTGCAATTGCATAGTTGACCTTTCTCTAAATTGCTGTGTAAGCGAACCATAACTTCATCACGAGACCAAAAAGCTTGGATAGCTGGGTTTTGAACTTCCCCCGATAGATAGATAGGAATAGAAGAAGGAAGATGCCCATAAACTATTTCAAATGGCATCATGCCAACCAAAGAGTGATAGGTAGTATTATAAGAGAACTTAGCCCAACAAATTCAATTAGCCTAAGTATTAGGTCGTTCAAATGCAAAATAATGTAGATAGCATTCCAAACTTTGATTCAAAACCTTCGTTTGACTATACATTTCCAAATGATAAGTCATGCCAAAATTCAAACAAGTTCCTTGCAAACTAAACAGTTCCTTCCAAAAATTACTCACAAATAAAAGATCCCTATCCAACACAATACTACGTGGAAAGTCACGTCAACGCACAATCTCACGCATGAACACATCAACCACTGCCTTAGCATTATAAGGATGTTTTAAGAGCAAAAAATGTCCATATTTTGAAAAGCGATCAACTACTACTAAAATAGTAACAAAGCCATTAGATTTAGGCAAACCAGTGATGAAATCTTAGGAAATATCCTCTTACACCACTTGCAAAATACGTAAAGGATTGAGCAAGCTGGAGATAGATTTTGCACCTTATTCCTCTAACACACAGCACAAGAAGCCACAAAATTAGGCACATCCCTTTTTATTCCAACCCAAAATAAATGGGCAACCAACCTTCTATAAGTGCGGATGTATCCCGCATGACCCCCTACCGCAGAAGAATGGAATTCATGTAAAAAAAATTTAGTCCACTGGCCCTTATAATGTAGTGTATCATTAATCAAATGAAATCCAGCTCCCACATCCTTGTCGTCCTTTAGTAGCTGGATTTAGTGGCTAAGAAAATATCCTTGAGAACATCCTGTTTGATAGCAGAAATATCGGCCCAAATTAGACCTAAAATACCCATCAAATCCATCTCTTCAAACATTCGAGAAAGAGCATCAGCCTCTCCATTGTCTTTCCCTGCCTTGTATTAAATATCAAATTTGTATCCAAGGAGTTTGGCTAGCCAATCTTGCTGATTGGGAGTTGTTATACGTTGATGAAGCAGGTGGCACAAGCTTTTCCGATTAGTGTGCACAATAAACTTCCTACCAAACAAACAAAGGCGCCGATGGCGCCATCGGTTCTTTTTCATAGGTTGGTTTAGTTAGGATCTTGGCTGAAAGAGCTTTACTAAAATAGGCAATAGGCCGAGATTCTTACATTAAGACTACACCCAACCCAAGACAAGATGCATTACACTCGATGATGAAAGTTTGTTAAAAAATTGGCATTGCAAGCACAGGGGCTTACATTAAAGCAAGCTGCAACCATCTAAGTGCCAATGTAGCTTCATCATTCCACTCAAAAGAGTCTTTCTTCAAGAGATTCATCGGGGGCCTAGCAATCTTTCCCTAGTTCTTGATAAATATTTTATAATATTCAACTAATCCAAGAAAACCATGTAAAGCTTTTAATGAAGTAGGAATTGGCCAATTCAAAATACTTTGAACCTTATTAAGATCCACAATAACCTCTCAGCCAAAATAATATGACCCAAATACTCTAATGAAGTTCTTCCAAAAGCACACTTCTCTTTGTTGCCTGAGAATTGATGTTCCCTTAACAACTTCAATACAATTCGAAGATGGCCCAAATGTTCCATCATGTTAGAACTACAAATGAGAATATCATTATTTATAAAAAAAAAAAAAAAGTACAAACTTGCGCAAATGAGGGCGAACCTTATTATAGTAGATTTAAACGTAGTTGGGGCATCATTTAGTCTAAACGACATCATTAAAAACTCATAATGTCATTGATGAGTTCTAAAAAACGTTTTTGATATATCATCATGTACACACATTTTATGATAACCCAATTGAAGGTCCATTTAAGAAAAAATTGAAGTACCTAACAATTCATCAATAATCAGAATAAGATACTTATTTGGAATAGTGGTATTGTTTAAGGCTCAATAATCAACACAAAAATTCCATAAGCCATCTTTTTCTTAACCAAGATTACTAGGTTGGAGAAAGGACTAGCACTCGACCTGATGAATCCTGCCTTCAACATGTTAGCTACCATCTTCTCAATTTCAACCTTTTGTACCTGCGCATACCTACATGGCAAAACATTAATTGCTCCAACCTCATCTTTAAGTGGGATCCAATGATCAATGTCCCTAGTAGGAGGGAGACTTTTAAGTTCAGCAAACACATCTGCAAATTCGTCCAGTAACTTGTTTAATTCCAAATTCTGATTATCCACCACTGCCCCAAAGTTTCAGATTTCAGCTTGGACAATCAAAGCTACAATACTCCCACTCATCCTCTTGTCTCAAATTATGATATGATATCTCTAATTTTGTATAAAGAAGGATCCCCTAGCAACACATGGTTTGCTTGGCCTTCAGAAATTTTCATACACATATTTCCCCAATATACTTTGATTTTGCCCAAAGTTTGAAGCCAGGCTACCCTAAGAATAATATCAACAACACTAAGTTCAAAGACATAATAATTCACCAAAATATCTAATGTTCCAACCTTCAACTGCAATTTAGAACATAAAGCACTTGAACTAACCACACAATTATCACCCAATTCACTGCAAACGCCATGGTTGGATCCACCTTCAACTGTAACTGCTTCACTAGGCTTAAAGACACAAAGTTGTGACTAGACCCACTATGAACAAAGATGAAAACAATTTAATCCCTTGACATCCCTCGAAACTTAAGTGTTTGAGGACCATTAAATCCATTAATTGACAAGAGAGAAAGCTTAGAATCAGCCTGTAACTTTTCTGAATCCTTCCCAATATGTTGCGGTTCCTGCAACTCTACCCAATGCTCCTCCAATCGCTCTTTGTCCTCTTCAAGAATTAAAACTCTTAAAAGTTTTTTTTGGGCAGTTATGGCTATGTTGGAAAGGTTGCTCACAATTAAAATACAAACCCTTGTTCTCGCGGTCTAAATACTCAGCATAAGTCACCTGTTTTGGACCCCTTGGCTGCTACTGCTGTTGCACATTGCCATTATTAATGGTGGAACTAGAGGATGCAGCAGATAGATTTTCTTTAGCATATATAGGAGGTTGTTTCGGTTGAAAATTCTGAGATTGAAAAACCTGATTACTACTCGATCCACTTGCTTGAGACTTCCATGTTGTACTTGAGTGAGGATTCACATGACTTAAAGCCTGAAGATATGATATCAGCCATGAACCATATGAAGTAGCAGAAGTATTGGACAAACAACTTTCAGTAGAAAGAAAGATTCCATGCTCAAATTCCTTTTCTACACTTAATGCTAATTCAACAGCATCAGCTGAGGACATAGGCCATAATGTTTGAACTTGCAATCTGATGTCTTCCCTTAGACCTCCTATGAAATACCCTAGCATTTGCATCTCAGTAATATATAATATTTGTGAAGTTAAAAGTCTCAAAGGACTCAAGAAAAGCACTTACTTTTGCAATTTTCCTTAAAGTAAATATGGTCACAAATGGATTTTCAGTAGCTAATCCAACAAATCTAGTAAAAATTCATGCTAGAAAGGTTCCCAATCCAATCTAGGAATCCTCTTCTTCAACATCTTATACCAATACACGGTTCTGCCCTTAAGTCCCATCGAAGCCATGGCAATCATTCTATCCTCACGTATTTGATGGATCTCGAAGTACTACTCAACCATTGACAGCCAAAGCAGGGGCTCATCCCCCTTAAAAGTTGGAATTGCAACTACTGCCAAAGCATTGGATCAAAACTCATCATCCAATTCCACATATACTGATTCATCCCCAATCTCCCTCCCTTTTTGTGGCTTAATTTGAATTCCAGACATACATGCAGCTTTCTTGTTCAATTTTTCATTCACATACAGGTTCTTACTTAGGTTTTGTAGCATCACATGAACAGACACCAATGTGGCCTCAATTCCAATAATCAAAGCTTTTAAAGTACTTGCAACAACGTTCCTCTCAACAATAGTGATTTGATGATGTAATTCACTAAAATTTCCTTTCAACTCATCGTCTATAAAATTCACATTCAGTTCTGAAGATCCAAGGTTTTCCTCCAAATGCTCAACCCTAGATTCCATCCTAGTCATTTCTCTCTCCTTGTAATTGTGAATTTCCCATAAACGGTGCCAATTGATACAACTTGGGGTTCACAAAAAATTGGGATATCAGATTAAAACACTTACAAGTCAAACTGGTAGAGTTGTTCAAGAAAAATCTCCTCCTTCTCAATCCCCTTCTTTCCCACCAAGTAACAAACCAAATTTCTTAATTAACTGATGACTCACCTCTGCTAACTATTTATAGGATTACTAACAACTACAATTACTTTTCTACCCCTATCTGACTACTTACTAACATCCCTATACACCAATCATACAACTTACTGTATACAGTCACAATACAACACAACACACTATACAACAGAGCAACGCAACGCAACACTGACACACAACACACACAACTCAACAGCACAGCAACACACCCAACACAACAGCACAGAGTCAACACCCTAAAGTATAGGTTTGTAAACTCTTGGATTCGTATCATCATGTTTTGGCTTTTTGTATTTATCCCACAATTCTTTTGTGGAAGCGTCAAAAACCATCTTATCAACATGGACTCCCTTTTGTCTTTTGATGCCTTTGTTGATCTTGTAGGCAATCTTGTGTGCTTCCTTTTGTAACGGTTTTCTTTATATTATGAATATAAAAAATAAAATAATAAACCTCATCTTACCAACCCACACCACACCACCACCCCACCCCCCAAAACAACCCTTCTCCCCCCCTTTTCCTTTTTACTCCCTCCCTTTTCCCACAACCCCCAAAAAAAAAAAAAATTCTCAATCAAAATATGCATTTGACCAAACTCATATTTGGAGGTCCATCATCAAAGAACTATCACAAACATACCAGAGGTTTTACATGCTATAAGGAACTGTTTTGCAAGGGACTCCAGTTGTAATCTCCCCAAAGACTTGAAGATACTAATAAGACAATCCAATGATGAAATTCTTTTGATGTCTATAACTTCTAACAACTGTAACATCTCTTTTCTGTCACATTCAGACAGAGCCAGCAAATAATTACCTGAAAATAGTTAAAATCTGATCAGAAAGTAGCAGAACCAAATTGAAGGCAAAAAATGTAAAATTGTCTACAAAAATGGCAACTACCCATGCTGTCGATACAAATAAAAGATACACTTGTATCCAAAACACATACCATACTTAACATTTCAAGTCTCTTCATTCAGAAACTAAACAAAAGCAAATAATAAAATTGATCACATTCTATTACTGCTTATGTGATGTCATTATGAGATATTTACTATACTATGCCATCCCCTTCAATTAACAACGGAACCCTATGACCCCAATTTGAACCTCGTAAAACAATTGCACTCCGGTAAGATTGATCATAAAGATAAGTAAGGCAATCTTCAAGAACAAAAAAGGTACATAAGGTTATGCAGTATAAGTAATTTTAGAAGAAAATATATTCCCCCCACAATTCACATTAGATCAAGAATGTCCAGCCAAGAATTGTAATAGCCAGAAGATAATGATTTGCTGTAGCCACCAATATATCTAAGTAATTCCTCATGACCCTCTATGTGTGTCTCCATTACTAACGACACTGATAGCTGATAATCCATACATTACCATTTACATTTTTTTTTTTGGGTAAGGTGATTTTACCCAAAAGAAAATAAATGATATTGCATGCATTATCATTTACATCTCACAAAATTTCCTTTTTCTTCAAGTGAGAGATTGTATCAGATTACTGATCATAGAGAAAGCAGTATAAATGCATAAAACATCCCCTTTTCTCTTTAGGGGGTTCAATTTAAGACATCTTTGCAGATTTGATAACCTATGCGCATATAGTTTCATTTTTATGGAAAAATAAGGACCTGATATGAAAAGTGTAGATATTAACAAACAAGAATGAGAAACATACTCAACAATTCTGGTACATTTCCTCCGTCCTCAGGTAGTGCATTACTGCAAAGCTCTTGAATCTTTACCTCATTGTCAGCTCTAGCATAAAGCAACATCTCATAATAAGCTAGCCTCGATATAGCATTAGCATTATCCTCTTTTATGATGTTTGCAAAAAAATGGAATTCTTCTTCCATACTCATGTCAATCAAGTACATCAGAAATGGACCATAGGAATCCTCTCTAATCTCAAACCCGTGTTCCTTCATTGACTCAAAAAGCTGAAAAGCCTTGTAGATTTCTTCCAAAGCAGCATCCTCATCATCACTGGCCCTAGCTTTCTCAATGCAAATACCTATCAATGCATTGTACTCTTTCACACCGGTTTCCCGACCCAATTTGCCAAATAAATGCACAGTAGCACTTGTTCCTAGCTTCTGTGCACACATTTTAATTAGGCAATCAAACCGACGAACTTGTGAATTTTTATAAATCCATTTTTGTTTCCTCTCACGTGAAACTTCCTTTTGAAATGTTGACATGTTGTTCTGACATGTAGTGGAAAGCCATGGTATGTTCAACAGTATTTCTGCAGAACTTTGATTGCTATCGCTAGCGTCTTTTGCATTTTGTGGTCCAGCTGTAAAATTAATTAAATGTTCCATAGTCGTAACAAGCAGCAATAATTGGGAAAAAAAAAACTAATAATGTTTTCTCTTGGTGCAGAAATAATTAGCTATCCCTCACAAAAGCACTGATTTTTCCTAATCTCTTCAGAACTTATTATTTTAACAATCTAAAATAATTAAGATACATGAATGAACTCACAGCTTTAATTTTCATGGTAAGATAAATATAACACTTACTGTGCAGTATTGAAGAAATCTCCTTCCACAGCACCTTTGATGCATCTACAGAAGACATATAGACATATATCAGTCAAGACCAAACAAAATTAACAAACCAGCAGACAAAAAAGAAAGGAAAGGTTCACTTTCTTCAAATTTCTTAAAAGAAACAAGTTAATTGTCAACTAGGAGCTGAAAATGCATAGATTTATCCATTATAGAGATCTCAGTTCAAGCAAATCCACACTAGCAAGATAAGTTGCTGGAATAGTTAGTATTGTCCCCACAAGTTCATTACAAAAAGTGTTTTATTACTGACCGTTCCCCAACACTTTTTATGCATATCGGATAAGAAAATATGATAATATAAAGAGTATCAAGACTGGTCCAGCAGAACACATGTAGAGTTTCTTTTGTTAAAGAAAATCCGGAGTATTCTTTAACAAAACCACAATAAGTAACATCTCCCATTGAATTTTAATTCCAATTATTTCCACTCACCAAACCACATCTAACTTGAAAGCAATGTATTCTACAAGCAAAACTCGAACTTCAATCCTTTTCCATCCACAAAAGTAACTTTCAGACAGATTTCAAAAGTCCTCGACTCAAAGTCGAAGCACCATTTTATTACACGCAATTGAATTTAAAATCACCATCTATTACTCTAACGGAGTGGTGCACTTCCTGACATGACACAACAAGAAGTCCCGAACACAATTAATTAAAAGGGATGCTACATGTCTAATCCAAATATTAAAGGAATCAATAACAATCAGACATGAACTAATTATTCACTTAAACTTAAGCTTCACAAACCGTATAAGTTGGTCGACTTTTTCTACAAAATTAGAATCCAAATGCTACAAGAATTCGTGAATCATACGTCAAGACAGAAACTCTACCAGATTCAGCTGTTTTATCTAGTTCCAAGCTGGAGGAGAAGAGTTTGGTAAGCGGCCCTGGCTCCGATTCGGAACTTAATTTCGCTTCCGGTTCTGATTTTGATTTCGACTGCGATTTCAGTTTCGACTTCGGCTTCTTCTTTTTCGATTCAGAGGCCACCGAGGGGGAGGAGGAAGACTTCTTTGATGGAGTGGTTGAGGTTTCGGAAACGGTTTTGTCGAGTGAAGAAACGAGTAACTGTTTGGCAACGGCGTTATCGGAGGAAGCGGAGATGACTGGAGAAGGAGGAGGAGGAGGAGGAGGACAGAGGATTTTAGGAATGACGTTAGAGGCGGTACGGAATAAGGGAGTCAGTCTGGAAAGGGGCATTTGGAGCTGCTTCGCATACGGAGAGACAGGAAGAGGTAGGGGAAGAGGGAGAGGGAAGGGGATGGGTTTGGGAGAGTTTTGATTTTTTTTTGGCTGACGGGAAAATGAACATGAAAAAATATTATTAATGTGTACGTAAATTTTTCGGGTCATTCTTTTTGGTTTTTTTCTTTTTTAAATGGTGGGAATCCACTATTTTTTATTTATTTTCTTTTGAAGGCAGTGGTAAATTATAACCAAGTTACAACCAACAGAACTAGCATGCCATATAAGTTAGAATATAATATAGTTTTGAACTCTTTCAATTTGAGATATAATTGCAAAGAGTTTATTTTAGATATTCCTATACTTTGTCACAATTTGGTCATAAGCTAAGTTATAAGCAAAGTGTAATTGGAATATGAGAGTATATCAGAGGTAGTTTATATAATCTAGATAATAAGTACCAAATCAATATTATTTATAAACTTTTGAACAAAATAGTTAAAAAAGCCCGTTATAGTTATACTCCTATTTACTTGGACAAACTGCTTTTGAGGTAGGATATTATGTGTCGCTCTTATTGATGAGTAAACAATTCATGGATGAACTAAGACTAAAGTTAGTGGGCTTGTTTCAATTTAATATTCAGAAGAGGTTTAAAGGGATCGGTTAGGTGTAACTCTTGATAGGCTTTTTTAAGGTGACTTAGAGGTAGAGTATTACAAGAATGGAGTAAAATGAACGCTAAAAAATGGTAAAAAAACTAATGCTTATTATGATAAAGACACAACATATTTAAGGGGAAAATTATGATATCCCTTATAAATGAAGGTTTGTGTTGATTATGGGAAAGTATTAGTAATAGTTTATAAATCCAAAGTAATGAATACCAAAGCAACACTATTAAGAAAATTTTTAATGAATTGACTAAAAAAGCTCATTAATCACCTAATAACTTTGTTATCGGCTACTTTTGAGAAGGGTCATTACATAAAGTGATCTACAATATAAAGTTGCATCTAATTTAATCATAATTTTTCTTGTTCTTAATGCTAGGAGCTTTCTTAAATTAAAAAAAAAAATACTCCAAAATTCAACTATCATGATGTTTTGTCACTCTTAGATTTTGTGCAAAATGCAACATCCAATGACCTTTCTCATCTTTGATCATACCTATAAGACCCACAATCAGTTACTCGGAGTTTGACTCGTAAAATTTAGAATGATTAGCTAAAAAATCCGATTGAACTTAAATTATGAAGTAAAACTAAAAATATTAGTAAAAATGATCATGTATGTTTGAATTTAAGAAAATAAATAATAAAATAAAAAAATATAAATTTTTTGAATTTTAAGTATATTATTTATTATTTATCAAAAATGCATAAAATATATTTCAATAATTAACGAATTACTAAAAATAAATTATATGCACACTAAAAATCATAAAATAACCTAAATAATATTTAAGAATATATATTTGTATTATAGATAAATTTATATGTTAGTACAAATACGTGTAATTACTTAAAATACGTAAATGTGCTAAAATAATACTAAATAATTAAAAAAATTCATAATTAATTAAGAAAAAATAAATAAATATCAGAAAAAATAAGGAATTATCCAGATTTGAGTTGTGCTAATTGGGGAAAAGAAGAAAAAATTCAACTAATTAAATTAGAATAACAAAAAACGCAAATTGGAAGAAAATAAGGCAATTGTTTAATTAAATTAATGCACAATAGTTTCCTAAAATCTCTATAAATACCCCAAATTTTTCAAAAGCTCATTTTGGATGTCTAGAAGTTCAGAAAATTAGATAGATGCAAAATTGAGAGAAAATTAAGATTTTACAAAAAATCACAAAAAAAAAACTGTGTAGTTAAGGTTCCTAAGGAGAACCCAAACCCAATGAATAGCTAGGTATGGGCCGACACACCCAGTAGCTAAAGCCACCAGTTCTGTTGAGTCCCGATTTCTACCCAATTTTTCTTAAATTGTTAAAAATATCAAAATTAGATAAAAATTATGAAACTTGTTATTTTGAATATTTTTGTATTTAGTTTTTAGGAAAAATATTATTTTGATGAAAATATATTCTGTGATATATGGTTCTTAAGAAATTGAATAAAACCGAGTATGTTTAGAATTAAAAATAAATAACCTTAAAAGTGTAGTTTTAAGTCTAAAATTTTTGTGTAGATTACTTAGGTGATATAGAACAGTGCTACAAAGCCCTTTTTGAAAAATTAATTTTCAAAATTTTTAGATAATTTTTAGGCCTTAAAATGATGCATAAAATAAGTAATTTAAGGTTAAATGAATAATTATTGATTTGATATATAATTATATGTTTTAGGATGTTGAAATCTGATCAAATATTCTCAAGAGGAATTACTTCACCAAGCGCCTCTAAGCCTTTTCGCTTGTATATTTTGATGTTTTGTCTAAATTTCTTCGTTAACTTGAGAATATGACAACTTATCCCTTCATCTTACAGTAAGTTGAGTGAGACTGTCATTTTAGTGACAACATTCTTTGGTTCAGTTAAGTAATGTAAATGTAATAAATGCGTACCATACTTATGCACGTATCATGCATCAATACTAGTATCCAAGCCAAGCGCAAGCCCAAGCCCATCTAGTTAGTTGATACTATCGAGTTTCTAGATACTACGTTTAGGAACTTAGAAAAGAACTTATCCAAACAGAAGTTATGCAATTTCTAGATACTCGAAAACTAGTTTTTTTATAAACTAAGTTATTTACTTTCCAAAACCAAGCTTTCAAAACTTAAATTGTTTACTTAATAAAACCGAGGTTCTAGAAATAAAGTTTCACCAAGCGCAATCCCAATTTTAAAAAACTTGACCTATTAGTCCTTTCATGCCATAACATGAATGTGAACCACATTTCAAGGAAAACCAAGCAATTACCAAGTAAGCTTAGTCATTTATTTATTAGCCAAGCTTCTACTTCATTTCATTTACATTTCTCTCTCTAAAACCTTAGTATTGAGTTCCTTTAAGCGAACTCCTTAAGAGGCAGGGTTAGTAATTAAAACTTAGATCCTTATCTCAAGTTAATATAAATCTCAACCAACAATTATAACTAAGTTATAACACAACTGAAATATCACTAACCAAGCATGACTCATCAAACATCATATAAAAAAAAGCTCATATATCATCTAATAACTCATAAATCAACATATCACACTTGTACACAACTCAACCAAGGTAATCATAACTAGGTAAGTTATTAAGTCACAACAATAGAAATAAATCTACTCAAAGTATACAAATATTTACTTACCAGGGGCCACTTAGCAAATTTCTCAACTCTTACTCTCGATCCCGATGCTTTCTCTCACCCATATCTCCTAAAGAAAATACATATAATATGTGAGCCCCATAGTTTCACATGTCAAATTTCAAGTGAGTAAATCTGGGCATAAGTGAAAATATGCTAAATGAGACGATATTTCATATGTGAGTCATAGAAGTTAGACAAGGATACCCCGTAGGTTTGGAACATAGAAATATAATAAAACAATAATATTATAGTTAAAATTAGTTAATTTTAGTAAATTATATTATATTGCATTTACCTACCATAAATGTGCACTTTATGTAATGAAGATTAACCAAACTTTAAAAAAAAATTATTTGAACATTAAAATTATAAAACGACATAAAATAATATGTAGAAAATATCACATGCACTTCGTATATAATTGTTATATATAAATATGTACCCATAAATGCTAAAAATTCTTGAAAATATGTATAATTAACTAAAAATGAAAAAAAAATAATAATAAAATTCGTAAAAAAATTGCTAAACCATGAGAATATCATAGTTTAGGCGTGATATATCATTTGGACAGTTGTTAATATATTAAGCTAGTTTAAGGACATAACATACACTTGGGTGTAAACAACTATCACCATCAAACAGGGGTGACAGTGACTAGAGGGGCTGACACTAGAAAGGCTAGTGTTGTTGGTCGGAAACTCTTTTTTTTTTTTTGAGTCTAATTTGTTACTCGATTTTCATTAATTTTGTAAAAATGCTAATTCAATTCCAAAAATCATGAAAAAATTTATTTTGAAGTATTTTTATAAGTACTTTTGGAGAAAAATACCAGATGGTAAAATTTTTAAGTAGGTATATGACCTTAAACAATCATGCAAAATCGAGTAAATTTCAAAGTTGTTTTAAATGACCCTATTAGTGTAGTTACGAAACCAAACTTTTTATGAAATGTCCTTATATTGAATGTAAGAATTGTATGAAGAGTTTCAGAAAAAAATATTTTATATGATTTTTAGGGATTTTTTAGCCTTTATATTTGATGAAAAATGCTATTTTCTTAGAGATTTTGTATAATTAGCTTTGAGTAAAATCCATTGTATTAGTTTCGGAGTTTATTTGTATTATATTCTACTATGAAGAATGATTTAGAGTAATGAGAATCAAATTGAAGTTGAGATATGAACAAGTTACTATTTACGAGCTTAAAGCATTAACGTGTGAATATGAGAATTTAGAAGTTTAAGTAATATATAGTTACTTGGTATGATAAACCTAATGTATGATCATGTTTTGATATGTTTATAATCTGAAATATTATGTTAGAATGAGTTGCTTTGAGTAAACTTGTGAGATAACCCTATTCAAAGAGTTATTAAGAGGATTGATTTGGAAGAATAAGAGCTTAATCTTAGGTTCAGTGACTTGATAAAAAAGTTGGCTAGTATCAATAACTTAATTAATATAGAATCAGAAGGTTAATCAAGGGGTTCTTAGTTAGGAAGGTTGTTTTCAGATACTTATTCAGAAGGTTCCAGAACAAAAACTATATTCGGATTATTGTTCAGAACCTTATTTAAAGATTTCAACAATAAGCTAAAACTTAACAAAAGGCTTAATGAACTTGCCTAAACTATATCAAAACTATATATTAAACATTAAAAAGAGATCATATAATTTATATTTATCAAAAATTGAACTATTTACATTGATTGCTTAGGGATTACGAAGGGACTAAGTACGAGAAGCGAGATTAACTCGTGTCAACATTAAGTAAGTTAGGATTGGTGTTTCATGACATATGGGAGTATCATTTTAGGATACTTGGGGGATTAAGAGTGCTTGTTTGTATATACGTATGTTATGCATGTACTTGTGATACAGATTTGTGATTAAGAGATGTTCTTTGAGTGCTGTTTACTTATTGAATATATCATGTTTAGTGTGTTCTGAACTTGGTTGCTTGCCTTAAAAATTGGGCTAACTTTAACTTAACTAAATGTTAATTGATTATTCATGACAACCCAATAGGAGTAACGATTAGGTGGTCAGACCGAATACTAATACTTCAATGAGGATAGTAAAAATTGTCATTCTTCTACCCTTCCAACAGAGGAGGTTGTGGTAAGATAGGGAACTATAGTTGGAATGATGTTTAGGGAGGAGGTTTATTCTCCATTGTATAAGCTCGGATTTGGTATGATAGTGCCGCATTGAAACTCCTCAATTCAAACTAGAGCGGAAGTAATTTCTCTAATTTCATAATAGACCAACTAAACATTATGCAATGAATTATCATTTGCTTGTTGCATTTGCATTTAATTAATGATTTGATAACCATGATTGTTAATGTACTCTTATGACTGTCTCATTTGATTGAGCTTGTTGTGCTTAGATCTTAATCGACTATATTGCAAGTGTTGATTATTATTTGGAGATGCCTCGCTATAACTACCCATAGGTTAGTTTCAATGGGTAGGGGAGTAAAGACATGAAGTCTAATGAACTCGTCGCATTTTTCTTTTGTTTTTGTTTTTGTTTTTGTTTTCTTTTATAGGAAACTATAAGAGTCTTTCTAGGAGGCTCTATAGTTTCCATTAGCTTACTGATATTTAAAGAATATGTAACTAAGTTCGCTTGTAGAGTTGTACAATTTTTTTGTAAACTTCAAACTTTTAATGTATATAAAGTTATGTAAAAAGGAGTAAACTATCTATTGTCAAGCCTAATTTTTTCCTAGTTTTTATTGTTTTTCTTAACTTGATTAATATTAAACCTTAATCTGTTTAATACTAACCATCGACTAAGAGTTAAAAAAAAACTTGATTTTTTTTATTTCAGAAGACATTTTAGAGTTGCCACCAAACCGAAGTTGGGAAAAAAAAAGGTTAAGTTAAATCGATTGAGTAGACCAATTTAATCTAACTACTGGTTTACTTGAAAAAACTAATTTTTAGAAAAAGGTTTGAAAACCAAAGATTTTGGGTCTAAGGGCCAATCTTTTAAACCATTGCAGATACCGCTATTAACTTTCCAAATTTAGATTCACCTTTCGAAATTACCTTTTTTAAAACGAAATTCAATAACTAGTAAATGAATTAAATTAGATTTATTTTACAAATTTTGATAATTCAAGTTATAATTTACAAAAAAACGGGACACTAAATTTTAATAAATTTTACGTCACTCCAAAGGTGCTTACGTATATGGCAATCGAGATCAGATGTTTATAGTTCATTTACAAAAACCTTAATGGATGAGTCATTTTAATTTTGAAAATCACCAACTCTACATATCTAATTCATTTATTTTAATTAAAAAAAAATTCTAAAAGGATATGAAGTTTTATTTATGAAAATTTTAGAAAAAGGTCCTAATTTAAAAAAAAAATCCAAGGAAAGTCCTAATTTTTTTTAAATGGGTTGATTAAATCTTTATTTCTTTGAAAATAGTTTTTATTAAGTAAATAAACATTTTATTTTATTTATTTACATATATATATATATATTCTTTTTTGGAGCTTTAATAAAACAACATAAGAAAAGAGATAAAAATAATAATAGAAAAGAAAAAGAGTAAAAAACAAGATCAAACCTAAACTGAGAAAGGGGCGTGCTGGTTGCTGGGTTGGAGTGCGGGTCAATTGCGGATCTGATTTAGATCCTAATTTGGTCTCATGTGCGTACAACAGAGGGGATTCTAGGCGATGACGAAGCATGATCTGGGCAATTTTTAAGTGATTTTCAAGTGGGAGACGACACTTCCATACGTGTTGGATTGGGGAATAGGGGTTTCGTGCAAGTGTTTTCACGTTTGGTGATTGATATTGGTGGTTCCAATATGAGCGATGTTTGGCTGTTGTATGTTTGTGGTTGTAGGTAGTGGTTAATGTTGTAGAGTTGGATTGCGCCAAACAGTAGTGGGTCGTTGGAAGCTTAGCTTGGTCATTGGTTAGGTTGGTGTGTAGTTCAATGATGGCTGGTAGCATGGGGTTATAGTCGTGTTGGTTTGTGAGTGATCAATGCTACTGTCATTAACTAGCAGATGTGGGGTTTAAATGTTGGCTGTAGAGGTATTAAAGTGGCTATGTGGATCTGGGTTTGGTCGGTGGGTATTGTTGTGGTCGTTTATGATGTTTAAGGCTTGCCAGTGATAGGTTCGACTGTTTGTTGGGTGTCGTCTGTGTAATGGGCTATGGTGTCGTGGATTGGTTTGGATGGTTATGTTGGAATCGGCTTGGAGTGTAGCCGATTGTAGTATGTGTGGTTGGGTAACACTACTATAATGGTAATCGTGAGAGAAGGTCGCTTGGTTGTGAGTTAATTCATATTGTAAAGATGGAGCTGATCAGTAGAGTGAGCTTAGTCATAAGAGGGAGTGGGGGTTCGACTGTGTAAGGACTGAGTTGTGGTGTTGAAGGATGGTGTAGTGTTTAGCACGTGTCACATAGGGTCTAGTGTTGGAATGAAGGATAATGGGTTGCTGCGTTTAGGCTTATTGCAATAATGGAGTTATAGTTGTAACTGGGTGGTTGCGAGAATGTGAGAGAGGGCTTGGAGCAGTTGGATTTAGTGTTGGCATCACTGGTTTGGTTGGTTTTGCTTGGATGGTAGGGTTTTTTGATTGCTATGGCGTGTTTGCTATGTGGACAAGTAGGGGTTATTGCTGTGGAGTTGCGGTTAATAGTTGGTTGAAGGAGAAGCGTTGAGTGATAGAGCTTATTGTGTATGGGGTGTGTGTGTGTTCAGTTTGGTCACTTGTATTGTTGCAAATTGTAGCAAGGTTATGTATGAGAGAGGGATGATGAAGGTTGGGATGTTGGGTTGGTATAAGGAAAAAAGAAATGGACATTAATGGCTGATTTCCAAATTTTCTTGTTTTTTCCTATTTTTTCAACCTTGATTTGAATGGTCAAATGAATGAATTCGACCTTGTTTTTGTACTCAATTCACAGTAGGATATATGGGGTGTGAGATTAAATTAAAAGAAAGTGTGTTTGTGTATGGAATTTTGGTGAAAAATGGAGGCAAAGTGAGGGGTATGGGCTGTTTTATGTGCGAGAAAGAGAGGGAACAAGATGGAAAAGGAAAGAAATGGGGAGAATCAAATGTTAACGTGGCACCACGTTAGCCACATGACCGAACTATTGCATGCTACATGTCAGGCATCGACACGTAGCCTAGTGGCCCTTTGGCACATGTACTTTGTTGTGAAAAAAGGAAAAAGGCACTAAGTGGTTGTTAGAATATTTGAACCTAAGACCTTTAAACCATATGCCATGCTAAGTTAAAGTGTAGTACTAATAAGTCATTGGTCCATGCCTTGTCTATATATGTAATCAAATTGCATATATGGATTAGGTGGCCTGTGTAAGCCTTAAAGATAAGCTAAGTAATCGTAGGATCGAATTTAGTACACAAAGTTTAGGGAGATTGGTTAAAGGATCCGATCAAATCTAAATTATAAACTAAAACTAGAAATATTAGTAAAAGTGACCCTGTAAGTTTGAATTTAAAAAAATAAGTAATAAAATAAGAGAATATAAAATTTTCAAATTCTAGTATATTATTTGTTATTTATCGAAAGTATATAAAATACATTTCAATAACTAATAAATTGCTAAAGATAAATTATATGTATACTAAAAATTATAGAATGACCTAAATGATATTTAAAAGTGTTTACTTATACTCCACATGTATTTATGTATAGGTAGAAATATGGAAAATTACCTAAATTGCTCGAAATTAGCTAAAAATTTACTAAATAATTAAAGAAAATTGTAAAAATGTTAAGGGAAAATCAGAAAAAAAAAATCAAGGAAAGGGGGAATGAACTAGATTAAGTTGTGGCAGCAAGGAGAGTAAGAAACCAAAATTAACTAATAAAAAGCAAGTGATAAAAAAGGCAAAATGGAAGAGATATGAGCATTGTCTTGTCTTAATTAATGTATAATAACTCCTACAAGGCTCTATAAATAGTAAGAAAATTTATAGAGCTCATTTGGTCAGTTGGGAATTGCAAAAAATTGAGAGAACCAACATTAAGAGAAAAAATTAGGATTTTAGAAATTTTGTCTTAAGTTTGTGCAAATAGGGTAAGAAGGCCGAACCCACATACTCCAAACCCACTACCTGGACCGATTGACACACCTGAACCGATGATGGAGTCCAAAAAACTTTTGAACCAGGTGAGTCTCACATCTCCTTTGATTTTGTAGAATTCCTTAAAATTGTTTATTATGCCTAGAAAATTATGAAATTCATTATTCTAAGGTTTTATTATATGTAGATTTAGGGAAAATAGTGATTAAGTTTAATTACGTTTGTAAATAGAGGATTCTTACGAAATTAGACAAAACCAAACATGGTTAGAATTAAAAATAAATAAGTTTAAGAATATAGTTTAGAGCTCAATTTTTTTTTCTATAAAATACTTAAGTGATATAGAATAGTGCTATGAAGCCATTTTTTTAAATTTAATTTTCGAAATTTTTAAGTAAATTTTTAGCCTTAAAATGATGAAAAAAAATGGGTAATTTTAGCTAAATTAAGTGATTAAATGATTAATTACTGATTTAGAAGGTAATTAGATGTTTAAGGATGTTAATCCCCGATGTGGAAACCTAATCCTAGTCTTTGGAGTGTTAATTGTAATTAATATGGGAATTATGTGATAATTGTAGGAAATTTAGGAATATGTGAAATTGGGATTTTAATAAATATGAAAAAATGGATTAAATTGGATAATATAATAATAATATCAGTACAAAATAAATCTGATACAAAAATTATTTTAGATAATTAGATAAAAAATATAAAATTTTCTCTTATCGAGAGTAAATTCGGTACCCCAATTAGGATTAAAGTGTACCGAATAGATTAGAACACTAAATTAAAACTTAGTATGATATTAGAATACTTGAGCTTAATGTGATTAATTTCACATTAGGATTCAAGCATATTTAGGATTCCTCGTAGTTAAAAACAATTTAGAACCAAAACTAAAATCTAATTCAAAAACTAAACCCCGAGCTAATGTAGAGCGAATCATTAGTCAAAAATAGGTATATATGGAGAAGTGAGTTAAATTATAACTTAGAATGTATCATCAAAGTATAAACACTAAAAGGACGTATTTGTATTATAGGATACCCAGAGACAAACCAACCTGCAATTAAGTGATTGAGTGACTGAAATTCCAGGTACGTTGGGTTTATTACTTTACTGTATTTGGAGTACTATTTATGGTACTTAGAGACTTAGGATTGTATATAATTGTCATTGTAAGTAATTTTATGCATGTTTTTGTGTATCTAACTTCATGTTGGAATTTGTGTTGTGATTGATGATTGCAATGACTGGATTGGCATGAAATTGTCTGAACACCCTAAATTGAACCTAATCTTATTCGATCCTAAAACCCTAAATTGTCATGCATTGCAACCCTTTAGGAGATAATTAGGATTCTTCAATCAAACACCGATGCTTTTGAAAAAGATAGCACTAGATAGAAAATTGGTCTTTTCCTCATCCTTAGCTGAACTAAGTGATAGGAGAGGAGATTGTAGTGAGGATGAGAGCATTGGTTCGAAGGATAGTCTTAGGAGGAGTAGTATCTCCATTGTACAAACCTGGGTTTAGTTGTGAGCCGTTGCATAACGTGAAAACTCCTTAACCCGGATTAGAGCAACTAAAATTACTTTGATTTTGCAACAGACCAGACTACGTTGTATGATGATACTTGCTTGTTGCATTGCATGAAAATAATTGCTTGATAATCTTGTTTGTATTTGTATACATTCATGAGTCTCCAATTCAACTTACTGAGCTGTAGTTGCTTATACCCTTATAGATCCTTATACTGGACCTGATCTCTGAATATTTTGAGTAATATACCACCCTATAACTTTTCGGAGGTTAGTTCTTTTTGAAGCCTGGAGGTATGAGAATCAATTTGCCTAATAGTTAATGTATATCTAGAGTCTCATTAGTAGCTTTAAAACTGAAAGACTGATATTTGATATGTAAATCAGCTGACTGTTATGATATGATGTAGAATTACCTAAGAATTCTACAATAATGTACATGTAATCATATATACATGTTGACTTGAAGCTTTAATATTTACTGTAATTTTAGTTAAATTTTTAATCGAACTGTTTACTTTAAAATTAGGAGTTGTTGATGCCTTATGTGGATCATATCTATGATAGACACTGTAAAGCCAGTTATTATCACAAGATAGTTTACATAGCGGGACTGTTGCGACTCTACGACTTCGAGGCGTAACAGCATAGGCTAAATTAATTTCTAAGCCTAGGCTTAATATCCTTCTCCTCTTTTTATTATTTATGACCTAAAAAAATACTAAGGTTAAATTTAAAAAAAATCCTATTTTATTTTTTTAAACTATCTACTTTGTTTTTTCTAATTTTTCTATTTTTTTGTGATTTTTCTAGATTTTCTTTTTTTTTTGTGATTTTATTCTAAATTTTCTATTTTTGTGTATTTTTTTTTTCCTAAATTAAGAACCCTTGCCCTGTTTTAAAAAACTTAGAATTAAAGGGGGATAAAAATGGGGTATCTGTAGTTATCCCTCTTTATGTTGAAGTTTAAATAAAACTTTGTCATAAAGATAAAAAAAAATACCATTTTTGTGATGGGAAAGAATTTACCCTAAGTAGTGCTACAACTAGCTAATTGTCCTAGGTTTGATCCATTGGGGATTGGTGAATGGTGAAAGGTGAAAGAGAAATGAGGTGCTCTAAGAGCTGACCAAGACACAAAAGAAACTGAAAGAGGGTAGCGCCCCTATGGGCTGGCAAAAACCCTAAAAGAATTTGAAAGCCTAGTCATACCCCTATGATCTAACTAATCTACGTAAACAGGCGAAGTGCTCATTAAGCTGATTAAGACTCTAAATGAGAACCTATTTGTGTTCCTTTGAGCTGACTAACCCAAGTAAACGAGCAAAGCGCTCCTTGAACTAGTTAAAACCCTAAATAATAAATTGAAGCCTAGCCGTGCTCCTATAAGCTGACTAACCTAAGCAAATGAGTGAAGCATTCTTGGAGCTAGCTAAGACCCGAAATGACAAATTGAAGCCCGGTTATGCCCCTATGAGCTGACTAAGTTAGGTGAATGGGTAAAGTGCTCCTTGAGCTAACTAAGATCGTAAGTTAGAAATTGAGCATAATCATGCCCTTAAAAGCTGACTAAGCTAGGTGAACAAGTTAAGCACTTCTTGAGCTAACTAAGACCCCTAAAGAAGAACCTAGTCATACTCCTCTGAGCTGACTAACCTAGGTAAACGGGTAAAGAGCTCCTTAAGTTAGCCACGATCCTAAAGAAATTGAGATGGGTAAACACTGCTTGAGTTAGCTAAGACCCTAAAGATGGGACAAAAGGTAAGTGCCTCATGGATTAGCTAAGAACCTTCAAGGAGGAATAAAGGGTAAGTGCCCCGTAGGTTGACTAACCTAGGAGAATGAGTACAGCGCTCCTTAAACTGGCTAAAACCTAAATTGAAAATGAAGCCTGGTCGTACTCCTTTAAGTTGACTAACCTAAGCAAATGGGTGAAGTGCTCGTTAAGTTGGCTAAGATCCTAAAGAATTTGGAAGCTTAGTCATACCATTATGAGTTGACTAACCTAGGCGAATGAGTGAAGCCCTTCTTTAGCTAACTAAGACCCTAAATTGAAAATAAAGCCTGGTCATGCTCCTTTAAGCTAACTAACCTAGGCGAATAGGTAAAGCACTCCTTGAGCTGGCTAAGACTCGTACTCCTTTAAGCTAGCTAACCTAAGTGAATGGCGAAATGCTCATTGAGTTAGCTAAGACATTAAAGAACTTGAAAGCCTGGTTATGCCTCTATGAGTTGACTAACTTAAGCGAACGGGGTGAAACGCTCTTTGAGTTGGTTAAGACCTTAAATTGTAACCTGGTTGAGGAAAGCGCATTATGGCTCACTAAAAGAATATTGGTGAAGAGAAGCATCCTATGGGCTTGTTAAAAGAATATTAGTGAATAGAAGTGCCTTATGGGCTCGTTAAGAACCTAAGAGAAACTAATGAAGGGAAGTGCCTTATAAGCTCGCTAAAATAAATTGGTGAAGAGAAGCATCCTATGAGCTCATTAAAAGAAATTGGTGGAGAGAAGCGCTTTATGGGCTCACTATAACACTAAAGAGAGATTGATAAAAGGGGAAGCACTCTGTGGGCTTGCTAAACCTTAAGAGAAAATGGTAAATTGGGATAGTACTATATGAGTTGACTAGAACCCTAAAATAGAGTATGAATTAAGACAGCGCTTTAAAAGTTGGCTAGAACCTTAAAAGAATAGATTAAAGATGGGACAACATTTTAAGAGCTTACTAGAATCCTAAAAAGGATAAAAGAGGGGATGATACTTTAAAAGCTAGCTAGAACCCTAAAAATAAATTTAAAGATGGTACAGTGCTCTAAGAGCTAGCTAAAACTTCTAAAAAATGAATTAAGGATGGAATAGCCCTCTAAAAACTAGCTAGAACCCTGAATGATTGGAGATGGGACATCACTATAAGAACTGGATAAAACCATAAAAAAATGAATGAATCAAAGACGGGACAACACTCTAAGAGCAGGCTAGAACCTTAAAAAATGGATTAAAAGATGAGATAGCGCTCTAAGAGTTAGTTAGAACCTTAAAAAGAATGGAAAGAGGAGATAGTGCTTTAAAAGTTGACTAGAACAAAAAAAAAATGGTAAAAGTTAAGACAACGCTTTAAAAGTTGGCTAGAACGCTACAAAAATAAATGAAAGAGATAATAGCCCTCTAAGAGCTAGCTAAAACCCTAAAGGATGAATGAAAGAGGGGATAGCACTCTAAAGGTTGGTTAAAACCCTAAAAAAATGAATGAAAAGAGAGGACGGTGCTCTAAAAGCTAGCTAGAACCCTAAAGGAAATATGAAAGAGCAAAGTGAGGAACATAACCAATTTAAAGAACTTCTTAACTTGAAAAATATTTATAAACAAAGAATTTGGTGAGAACCATTTAATGACAAAAGAGGTATTAGGGATTAAGTCTCTTAATGACTTAGATTAATGTGATCAACTTAAAATGTGTGACTATATTGAAAAGGAAATAGATGACTTGAATTGAAAGTTTAGATAATTGAGCCGATAAGGACTTGAAAATGGACAAAAAAAACTTGTGACAAACCTTTGCTTTCTTTCTCTTTTTCTTTTCTTTTTTTTTTCTTTTCTAATTTTCTTCTTCTTCTTCTTATTTTTTGAATGTTTGTTAACGGATATAAATTCTTATTAACGAGTAAATGTTATAATCATCTCCTTTCTTGGTAATCGTATAGGGCATCTCGTATTCTTCTTAGTATTTGAAAATGTCTCTCGACCTTGATGTTGGACTTCTCAGTGGGGCCTTGTGATTTTAAATATTCCTTTCTTAAAAAAAGGTAACTTATAATTAATCTAGTCGAAGAAGGTTTCCTTGTGAACTCTTGGTCCTAATTATACTCTTGATTACAATTCCAAAAATTATAATCTATTTTGCAAATGGTACACCTTGATCAATCAGTTAGCTTTTTTCATTTCAACATTATGCATTTAGGCTTTTGATCAAAGGGTTTAAAAAATAACTAATGAGAATACCTATTTTGAAAGAAATACTTATTCAACTAGGGTGTACAAGTTAAGAACCTTTAGGAAAAATTAGAAGTATGCTTGCCCCAATTTCAAAAACAATTTTTATTGAGCATGGGAGGCCTTGTGGGTAGGTAAGCCTTGTGTTTGCAATGGGTAAAGAGTGTATATAGTTTGTTTTTAGAATAGGCACAAGAGCTTTGTGTTTCTTAGAAATGTTTGGCCTTTAATTATAGGCTTTACATCTCTTGGGCTTTCTTTAATTAGGGACGTTTCTCTTACATACAAACCCGATTTTTTAGCATTTTCTATGTTTTCTTCCTTTTTTTTATTATTTCTTCTTTTTTTTTTTAATTACTTTTCCCCATTATTTCTTACTCTTTGCTTTTTCCTTTAGCTAACAAGTGATTGTCTATATTACCTAGTCTTTGTTTTTGAGAGATTCAAAGCCCTAAATCCATGGATTTTGAGTGTATGGGCTCAGATGAGGTATGCATAAGCTTGAGGTGTTTGATAAGGAGTTTGGGTCTTCTTTATTTCAAAAAATAACTTATCAAAAATAAAATTCATCTTTGAATTAATGTTATTGAAACAAGCACAAACCAATTTTATTCTTCTCTCATAATCAATGAACCTAACCTTCAAATTGCCCCATTATTAGGGTGGTTCTTAACAGGATTTAAATTTGAAAATTCTCCAAATTGGTCCAACAGGATTAACAAGAGATCATCGTGTTTGGGATTTGAAAACGAATGCCTAATTTCATTTTAATTTTCGTATCACATTGAAAATGCACCTCCTTTAAGGAACGAGTATAAAATATCCTTATCATTATATCACTTAACTCTCAAAGTGTTTAAGGGTAGTGTGTGGGATATAATTTGCCTCCTTTTATCCTAAACCTTTTAAAAGCGAGTTACCAATTCTTTAAGGAGGAGTCTATTATTTATTTGGCCTAGGGTAGAGATTGACTTTGCCTCCCGGTTTCTTAACATATGCCTTAGTGTAAAACTTCTTATTTGATATGAATTTGAGACTGAGATTCATGGTTAGGCTTTTCTCACTGGACTAGGGATTTTAACTTTGTTTGGCTACATTGATGCGTTGGGATTTGTGTTTGGTTCAATTGCCTTGATAGGCCGTGGTTTGTGTTTAAGTTAGCTTCCTTAATGGGCAAAGGGGTTTTATTTAGGTTAGCCCATAAGAATTAATAATTGCTAGCCAATTTATAACTGCTAGAAAATTTCTTTCTTCTTTTTTAGTTCTTCTTTCTTTTTAATTTATTTTATGAGAGAGAAAGATCAGGCTTTATTTTGCAGAAACCGAGAAATCTAAAAGAAAAATGGCGATCTTTGGGGTTTTGTTTACGTCAATAGATTTTATTTACATTTTCTTGAGGGGGAGAGAAAAAATGGTTAAATGAATGACCATTGAAGCACCTAAATTTTAAACTTGTTTATTTTAGTACCTCAACTTTTTAAATGAGATAAATTCGTATATTTGTTATAACAGCCATTATTATAATCGTAGAATAATAATATAAGTACATTAACTTTTATTTTAATAATTAAACTTTATTTTTTATTTCATTTTGGAATTTCAACTTTTTAAAGTGAAACCAATAAGTATTCCTTATAGCAGTCGTTATAATAGAAATATTAATTTATTTTATTTAAAAAGTTAGGATATTAAAATGAATAAATTTAAAGTTTAAGTACTAAAATGAAAAAATACGAAAGTTTAGGTACTCTAATAGCTTTACCCCTTCTTATTAGGATTACTCATCAATCTTATTTTACGATCCATAAATGGAAGAAGACTCCATTATGCAAGGCCTAAAGGTCATCATGGAGAATAAGTAAAATTTCATAATTTTAAGATGTTATACAGTGGTGTTTTCTAGCTTAATTCCTCTGTATCATTATATTTTCTTAGTAACTTTTTTTACTTTCTCTTTTAACATTCTTAATCATTTTCCTTTGTTGTACTTAGCTTTCTGCACCTTTGTTGGAGCATGGTTTAGTTTGGTTTAAGAGATATTTTAAGCCAAATTAAAATAAAAAATACTTAAAGTGAAACTGAGCAAAAATTTTCTATTAAATGTAGTTTTATTTTAATTTAAACAAAATAAAAGTTAATTGTTGGTAAACTAAATAATCTTCAAAACTTATTTGAACTAATATGTCTATATAGTCATATATAAGCTATGTTTTTATTTGTACCTATATATTCTAGAAACAAGAAATCATCTTACGAGTGAATTAATCAATAAGGAATGAAAGGGAAGATGCAAAGTTGAAAGATGTAATGATGGAAAAGAAGAATGGAGTTTGTTTTTATAACTGTCAACTAACTAATTAATAGATAACAAAAAAAAATAAACTAATTAATAAGATATAGATCAGTTTATATACATATCTCGACTAAAGAAACATGTGTGAAATTAAAATAACTTATTATAGCCCCTCATGTATACATAGCTATACTCCCCACCACCTTCCCCTACCCAAGACAAGGCTCAACTTAGATAAGAAAAATGATAATCAAGAAACAACCTTCGCTTTGTCATCATGTTAGCTAGTTGAATTTTAGAAGGGACATGTTCAATCTTAAGAAAACCAGAGTTAAAATATGTTAATAGACAGGATGCTAGGTAAAGGGATTGAAATATAACAAATTAAAAAAGCCATAAGAGCTCTTTTGTAACAGAAGGTAAGCTTTTGTATTTAACCTTAGCAGAGAACATTGACATAGCATGTTACTTATTGGTCTTCCATGACATCATGCGCATTGAATGTTAAACGAATAATTGAAAGACCAATTGATGTAATTTCAACTTGAAATTTTGTGGTTATACTCTTAAGATGTTGAATTTTGATTTTATATGGTAGGATTGTAAAAATCATGTTGTCGAATTTCGGGAAAAAAATTAATTTCATCAAAACAGTGTGATAGACAAGTGCTTCCAAAAGAGCTTTAGTGATTTTTTATAAAACTATAGTGTGATATATGATTATTACCCTACAGCAACTTGAAGTAGATTTTATGATTTAATAAGTTATGATTTTTAAGTAAAAAGTTGGTATTTGGAGAATTTGAAATTAAATCTTTAAGTTACTATATAAGTGTAAATGAGTATTTAGAATACTGTAAGTTGGTATATATATAATTGAAGTTCTTAATGATATTTACTGATATTACAGAGCGTGGAAATTATGGAAATGCAAGGTAAGTTTGTGTATGAGTTAAATAGTAGGTTGTGGTAATGTTCGAAGAGTCAGAAACTATATTAGAAAGAAGATCAGAATGTACTCTAGGAATGAATAACTTAATTATGCTAAAAATGGGCTTTGGATAAAAAAGTAATTGATACTGGAACTTTATACCTATACTAGAGTCTGAATGTAAGTCGAGAACTTCTTAAGTGAAAATCTAACTTACGATAATGGGTTAGAACTTTAGTTAGAAACTTAGTCAGAAACTTAGTCAGAACATATCTTAAGTCAACTAAAAGTTAGATAAATAAGTAAAGAATATAAATAAGTAAAGAATCTACTTATGTCATAATATAAACCTACTTAATAATGAAAATAAATTGTTGCTTCATATGTGAATTTAAAACTGAAATTATGTGTTACTTTCTAAGGATTATTAACAAAAATCACAAGCGCGATGTATAGGAGCACGTAACATTATGTCTAGGTAAGTTGAGATCGATACTTAATGGCATATTGAAGTATTTCACCAGGATACTTGGAGAGTAAGAGTACTTGTTTATGGTTGTAACTAGATTATTTGTGTGTGTGTGCTATGTGTGTACTTAGGATACAGATTGTGGATTGAGAGTTGAGCTCCAGGTGTTATTTTTTTACTTAAAAATATATCATATCTTATGTATATGAACTTGGTTGGTTACCTAATAATTTGGATTAATCTTAAGTTGACTAAACATCTAACTTGACATTCATGATAACTCAATAAGGATAACGATTAAGTTATCAGACTAAATATCGATGCATTTATCAAGGATAGTAGAAATGGTTCTTTTTTTATCTTTAGTTGAACTAAGTGATAGGAGAGGGGATTGTAGTAAAGTTGGGATCTGTGGTTCGAATGTTGTTTAGGGAAGAAGGTGCTCTCCATTGCATAAGCCTGAATTTAGTCTAATAGTATCACATTAAAACTCCTTGAAATCTAGGTTATAGTAGACGAAATTACTCTAACTTCACAATGAACCGGTTAAACATTGTGAGATGCTATATCATTTTTTTGTTGTATTTGCATTTAATTAATGATTGAACAACCATGTTTGTAATGTATGCTTACGATTCGTCCCTCCTTACTGAGCTAGTTGAGCTCACATCCCAATAGATTGTTTTGTAAGTACCCAATGGTACAAGAAGATGCCTGATTACACTTGTCCACGGGTTGGTTTTGACGGGTTAGGGAGTAAAGTAAAGGAGTCTAATGAATGGAATGAAGCTCAAGTCTCTTTTGTTTTTATTTTTGTGGAAGGATTATAAAGTATTCCTTGGAGACCTTCTAGTCTTTGCCGGCTGACTGTTATATACTTATGTAATATAGATCTATTGTAGAGATGTAGAGTTTTTTTTTTTTTTAAACTTTGGACTCTTGATTTACCTAAGATTTTGTAATGAACTGATCTATCTATAATTAATAGAAATGTATAATGTAAAATGTTACTCCGTAAGTTTAATATACTATAGGTTTCTATTTGATTGCTTCAAAGCTAATTGAGTTGTTGTTCGCCTTATGTAGATTATACCTATGTTAGCAACTAGGGGGATAGCTTTAGCTTAAGTTGGTTTACACAGCGGGATTGTTACAACTCCTTAAGTTTAGGGCGTGACAGTAAATGCTTTATGAAGAGCACTCTTTACTATGGTAAAGTGACAAACTTGTGACTAAAACATCATCTACATACACTTGAATAGCCATAAGTGAAACCCAATGATATGATCAAAAAAGCTCTTTGTTCTACTATCTTAAAACTTGTTTAAGTTAATAAAAGGATTTAACGAGCTTGCAAACTTGACCTGAAATAGCCTTAAAGTAACCATCTAGCGGTATAAACATAAATACATGCAAAAAAGTGTTATTAACATTTAATTGATGAACATAAAACACAAATGGAAGTGAGTTTGGCATATGGGAGAAAAGGTAGGTGTTAAACCAATGCCTTTAATTTGGTTAAAACCCTTAATAGCTAGTCAAACTTTATATTGCTAGATGGATCCATTTGGTTTATATTTAATCTTATAAACCCACATTGAGCTAATTGCTTGCTTTCCTTAGTAAGCTCCTAAGTTTGATTAGACTTTAATTCTAAGATTCCTTATCCATTGCTTTTGCATCTTGATAATTCCTTTTAATTATAAACACATTAGCTAAGGAGACCATATACTCGTGTAGAAGGTTAGAAAGGATTGACTATTGAAAAGAGGGTATGGAGAATGGGGACAAATGTGTTGTCCTAGTTGTTGAAATTTCATTATATACATTATGTATGAAGTCCTTAGCCAAGCTAATGGATGTATGGACCTTTTTACCATGCGAAGAGGCGGTAATTGACTAAAAGAACCTGATTTAGTAAAAGTTGGAATAGAAGATATATTAGTGGATAGATATGTATTATTGGAAGGAATAAGTGTAGATTAGGGTGGAATTGAAACGTGATCAATAAAGTTACCAGAACATGTAAGAGGAAACAAGTGGAATTGTCTAATGAAGAAGAATTCTCTTTATCAATATATTGAAAAGGAAAAGTATGTTCAATAAAGATCACATCTCTCATAATAAACAATTGACTAGATTACAGTTATATAATTTAAGCCCATTTCACGAGTTAGGTATCATACAAACACACAATGCCTAAGTCTATTATTAAATTTATCACTTGGTTTAGGACTAGCAACAACATAAAATAGGTACCCAAAAGTTCTAAGGTTTTCATATGAATGTTCCTTACTGTATACAAGTCGATAAAGAGATATTTAATGCAAAGATTGCATAGGCATTTTGTTGATGGGATAGGTGATTGTCAAAACACATTTCTTCTAAAATTTGTTCAGAAGATTGGCATAAATCCTAAGGGTAGTGATGGTATCCAATGGGTGTTTTTTTTTTCTTTCCATAAATCCGTTTTGTTTTAATGGATAAACAATAGCTTTATAATTGTAGAGTACCATGTTTAACAAATAAGTCTTAGCACCTTTTAAACAAAAACTCGCTCCCATTATCTGATCACACAATTTTAGGAATGGAGTTAAAGTGTGCTTTGGTATAAGAGAAGAAATTGGACAAAATAAAAGGTGTTTGTAATCTATATATCATCATGAATGGTCAAGTATATTTAATCAAGTCATCCACTATAATAAGGAAAAGTTTAGTAACAGAAATGAGGTATATGTTATAAGGACCCATAAATCTAAAATGAATTAAGTCAAAAGGATGCAAAACTAGATGAACTAAAAGAAAAAAAAGAAGACGATAAAGTTTAGTAAGCAAGCATCACAAAGGAAATTGGATAAGTTCAAATTCTTACAATGTGGAAAATGCTAAAGTTTAGACAAAAAAAAAAAAATTTCTAATCTATTGTGCAAAACACTTAAAGATGGTTTATTATTAGTACATGAAATGTGATCAAAAGTAGTAAATTTATCAACATTATAAGCCTTCGTCATAAAATTCAAAGTCCAATTGCTTAACGTGGATCCCATGAAATGGAATCCATAATGAGACTTAGTAAATGCAAAAACTTTTCGACTAATTGAGTCTCGAAAGGAATATTTATTTGAACCAAAGGTAGCAAAAAAATTTGTATTTTTAAGAAATTTACTTATCGACATCAAGTTATATAAGAAATTTGGTATATGGAGAACATAAATTAAGTTTTTTTTTGTCATTTAATTTTATATTTCCAATTGTTTGAACAAGTTTCTCACTATCATCTGGTAGTGATCTATATAGGCTTACGTAAAGTGTGTTTTTTAATAAAAAAATATGAGTAATAGGACAAGTGATCTAATGTTCTCATGCCAACAATGTAAGATCCCCATTTACTATTAAAAGTAAAAGAAAGAACATTATTTGCATATGTTGTCATTGATGCATACTATTGTACTTTCTGCATTTGCTTTCCCCTAAGCATCTTAACTACTTTTTAATAAATCTTAGGTATCAATTGAGATCCATTAGAATTGTACTGTTAAAAGGTGTATTAATTGTGTTTGATCCATTAGCCAAATCAACACTAGCAATAGCAACCTGGTTTCTTTTCCCTTACATTTTTATCAGTTAGGAAATCTTATAATCTCAAAGTAATTTTCAACACCATGCTCCATTTTCTTATAATGAATACAATTTAATTTTTGAGCGTTTTTCCTTTATTTTTCTTTTTTATTCTTGATTATAAACTATTTTTTACTCCTAGCCTGAAAGGCCATACCATCTTCATTCAAGGAACTATAAGAAATTATTTGTTTTTGCTTCTCTATTTGATATACCAGGTAATATGCCTTATTTATAGAAGGCAAAATCTATAAGATTTGATTCTTTGTATATTCATATACATCACTTAACTTCATAAAATATTAAGCTAGCTTAATTGTGCATTTTCAGATATTTTTGCATTAAATCATAGTCACATTACTCAAATGGCTCCATAATTACATTGTAGAATCTCACATAAATTGTCGAACTTATCACATAATCTCTTTAGTTTATTAAAGTAAATTACAACATTAGCATTCCCTTGCTTATAATTGACAATTTCACTTTATGAATGAAAAAGCAAAGGACCCGATTCAATAAACTAAACTTCTTGCATATAACTTGCCACAACTCCATAGTAGGCTTAGTGTATATGAATCCCTTAGAAAGCTTTTTAGAAATTAAGTTAAGAATCTAACATCTTACCATGAAATCACACCTAAGCCATCTTTGTTAATTTAAAGGATCATAATCGAGCTTTAATGTAAGTTATATCGATAAACCCTATTTTAGCCTTTGCTCAAAGGGCAAGTTTTATCTAACTACTCTAGCTTAAGAAATAGAATCTATTAATTAGCGATTATTTTACTTGAATTATCCAATTGAGATAGGTAGAATGGATCGTTAAAAGATGCACCAAAATCTGTATTTGTATTTTATACCTTAAGAATGTTCACATTCACAAAGAAGAAAGCAAAATCATACAAATTCAATTAATCAAACCTTAGATTTTGCTTTCATATAATGTAGAAACAAGATATCATCACATGAATAAACGAAAAGGTAATAGTTACTTAGAATGAAATGGAAGATGTAGGGTTTGAAGAAGTAATAGTGAAAGAGAAGAAAGAAAAAAGTCTATTCTAATAAACATTAGCTAACTAATCAAATCTAATATAAATGAGTTTATCTACATAACTTAACTAAAGAAACATGTTTGAAATTAAAATAGACAAACCCATATGTGTACATACCCTTTATACATATAGATAGCCGTATGCTTATTTTTGTAGTAAATTTTAGCTGGAACTTGGTGAATCAATTATGTAATTTGAAATACTAGAGATGCATTTGAGGCATGTTTGACGATTCTAGTACTTATCCTATTACTTATAGGGTGTCTCAAAATCTTCCTACAACCCTATAAGGTTTTGAGGATGCTATCTGAAACCTGTCCGATAAGTTTGTTAAAAAACCTATAACCCATTTTCCTCTTTTTTTTTTCCCCATTAACAATAAGTTATGCAAATTTAATTGAACAAATTAAATAGGTAACTAGTAGTGTAAAGATTAGAAAAAGAAAAACAGTAAAAATTTATAGATGCAAAGTAATATTACAAATCAGCAATGAAATATTGAACTACAAATTGCCTAGAATTTATTTCAAAAAACAACAAGCTCCTCATTCTTGTTGCAAGTAAAGAAAACCTCTAAAACTATTGCTTGGTCAAATCCCATTGCTTTCTTATCAAGAAAAAAAAATTGCTTTTAAACTATGTAAACAAAATAACAACATATATTATAATATGAATATCTTTATAATTATCATCTACATAGTTTTACCCTACAATGAAAGGAAAAAATGCTTTCCTACTGACCAAAATAAATAAATAAATAAGTCATAAATAGAAGAATAAGCTCTACAAGCAAAGTAAATTTAATGCTTGTATATCAAAATATAGTAGTATCTCCATAATAATGTAAATCAAAAGTGATCAACCTTTCGCTTTATTAGATTATATTCACTATAATTAAACATAATGATATTATGTCTATAATTAATTAAAAGCATGAAATTTAGGAACTTACTAGTTTTTTGAGCGATAGTTTCTATTTCCTATAATATATAATACATGAGTTACTTCTTGCTAGGCAACAAGTTTTTAACGAGTTTTTTAGAACCCATTCCAAAACTTGTCTCAAAACCCTATCAAGAAATTCCCAATGACGTTTTTACCGGGTTAAGAACCATGTTATAACCCTCTTAGTTGCATCCCTATGAAATACAAATTATTAAAGAATATTGAGGGAGTGAAAACAAATTGGAGAACAAGGCATTTAGAGGGTTTAGAGATTATTATGAAATTATCTCGAATACGCAAACGTCAAACCATTTCTAGTTATCCTTTTTAATACATAGGCATGCATTCAAATTAGGAAGCTGGCCCATATAACAATTATCGAGCTAAAAGAATCAAATCCAAGGTTGAGCCTCAAAATGCAACAATAAGTCCATCACAGGTAACATTACTCACATGTTTGTAGATAGGCCCAAATACGTTTAGAAGCTAAATATATGCTCAAAGAGATCAAGTAGACCTTCAAGCCTCGGTTGGTACTTTGCCAACAAAAGTTAGCTGCTGTTTAGAATGCCATCTAGCTCTGAAGAAGCATAAGAAATATGAAAGGAATCAAAACAAATGGATAGGGTTACTTTTGTAAGAATCTTAGGACACATTAAATAGTAATTCTCCTTTTATAAAATTCTTATTATTGTCTAATAGGTAATGGTAACTCTTTATTAATAAAAATAAAGGAATAGTTATTTTTCTATAGCTCTTGCTAAGTTATGGACTAGGCTTGAACCACTTTTGTCTTTAATTTTTTAAGAAAAGGAGATAGAAGAAAAAGGGCATTGGCTTTATAAGTGTAAAATGTTTTCTCCTGTTTCTTTCTTCTTAACAAATTTCCTCTCTCCTATTAATTTATAAAAATATAAAATTTCTATTTATTTTTATTTCCATCAACTTTCTTCCATTTCCTCCTGTTATATTTACCTAAACAAACGATAAGTGAAGAGCTTATTCTAATTTATGATTCATATTACACGTAATATTGAGTAATATTTTGATGAATATAAAAGATTTTATTTATTATATTTAAGTATTAACAATATTACTATAAACTAGGTTACTTTGTATTTTATTGATGCTAAATTGCAAAATTGATTTTTTTCTTGACTATAGTAACTACTAAGGAAGGAAGAAATGGAATTCAATGCTTTCTATTATGAGACTAATATTCATATTGCAGTATTGTAAAGGGTTTGGTGCACAATTGATTAAAAGGTCTATTTGTATACTTCATATAGTAAACCAAAGCTATGTATGCCACAAATCATCCTATAACACCTATCTAGGGATTAGTTTTTTTTATCAAAATAGAATACACTTGGTGCTTGTTTTACTACCACTTATTAATACATCTAGAATCTTATCAAAGGAAGCTCATGTCAAAATAACGTAGAAAATTATATAATGAATGTCTTAAAAATAATGTCCAAATTGTTATAATTTAATGGTATTAACATTGATATCTCAATAGAATGAATTAGATTTAATTCTCCCTCCTTTGAAATGGTAATACGTGATGTGTGCAATTTTTTTTTTTTAAAATAATTTTGCAATGAAAATATTCCAACAAGCAAGTTAAGTTGTACACTGTTGAATAAATAATTCATGAAAACCAGGTCGTCTTCAAGGTCTGGAAACTAATTAATAGATTATTTAATTCTTTTCTTAGTTAAGCAATTGAAATGGAGTGATCAAGTGAATAAAAGAAACTAATTAAATACTAATGTAGACTAACTAAAATTATAAAATTAACTACTTAAAAGAACCGACTAATGTCATAAGGAAAGGATTGACTAATTTGCTAACATGGGATCTCAACAAAGCCATCAAATAACAAATCAACACATTACCTTAAGATATGATAAAATTGATTAATTAGTTTTTAATTAGGTTTATAAGTGCCAACTTCCTTTTCAAGTTGATATTACTCTAATTATAGAATAAACATCTCTTTCGAGTAGTTTATCTATAATCTCTCGTTATATAATAAATTTCCTTCAAAAAAGCTATTACCCTAATTGATATCACTATTCATGTATATTTCTATGTCATAAAAGATTAATATTAATTGTATTATGAACGTGAATTTTAAAACTAATTCAAAGTGCATATTTCCATGTCAGCAATAAATAAATTATATTCCAATTTAAACTCTCCATTTCCTTTTAAGTTTTTCATGTTTTATTTATAAAAACATCGATAGTTGGACAATAAAATCACAAACTATAAAATCGAAAAATTAAGAATCTAATCAATTAAATAGTAACACATAATAAAGTCACCTATCAATGCAATTGTACCTTATAACTGATCAAACAGATCATCAATGCGGAGTAATGAATACTTATTCTTAATGGTAACCTTATTTAGTTCCCAGTAGTTTATGCATAATCTTATGGTACCATCTTTTTTCTTCACAAACAATACAAGTGCTCTCCATGGTGAAACACTTGGATGAATAAATTTCTTATCTAATAGTTCTTGAAGTTGCTTCTTTAATTCTTGAAGTTCCATGGGTGAAATCCGATATGGAGCTTTAGACATAGGCTCAATTTTAAGGATTAGTTCGAGAGTGAAGTCCAACTTTTGATGTGGAGCTAAACTTAGTAAATCTTTTACAAATACATCTGAAAATTCACGGACCACTGGTATGTCTGCTACCTTGGGTGTCTCTTTCTTTACTACCATAACAAACATACAGCAAAATCTCTAATTATTCTCTTCTACCCTTATCTCATACAATTCATCAGATATCGCTATCACAGCTAAATTCAATTTGTTTCCACCATCCTTTCCTTGAAATATCAGCTCTCTATTATTAATAGTAATAATTTTACTTTTACATTCCACAATTGTTTTACTCTTAGATAACCAATCTATTCCCACTATTACATCATAACCCTATAAAAGTAATATTACACGGCTTATAAGATACTTCTTCTCTTGAATCTTAATTCTACTATCGGCTACTACTTCTCGAGTCGTTACCTTTTCTCCAGTAGAAGTTCTAACTCTATAAGTTATATTAATCTTAACTATACTAATCTCTTGTTCATTTACAAATTTCTGACTTGCAAAGGAATGATATGCACCAGTATTAAATAACACAAAAGCAGGTTGTCCATTTATTAGCACATTTCCTTAAATATACTAATACTATGATTACTAACTAAACTTGTATTCATAAATCTCAAAAATGCAAATACTTCAATTTAATTCACACTTAAAGTATCATCAAAATAAATAGTTTGAATGTGTACTTGTTACAAGTCCTTCATTGTTTTCTTCTTCAACTCCCATAATTTCTTCAATATTATCATAGTAATACTCTTCCATCCAATCTGTAAAATCCTCATCCTCCTCAACTCCCATATCCTCCAAGGCAAAAACTCAAGCGGGTGTGGTTGTGTTATCAGAATCTTCCATCCTCTTAGTTCCTTGTCTAAACTGGGGACAATATCAGGAGAAATGTCCCTTTCTGTCACATTTGTTACACTTCACAAGTTTCACTCTAAGGCATGTTCACAACATATGGTTCTGATCTTCACATATAAAGCATTTTCCTTTTAGCTAAGCACAGTTTCTCAAAAAATTACTTGCACCGCACTTCCAGCATTTAACATTACCATCCTTATCATAAAAACTTAAACCGGGCATTGACTGTGATGGGCTACTAGCTAAAGTTGCTAGTCTCCTTTTCTTCTTTCCATAACTGCTAGTAGCATCAAGATATGATCTCTTAAATGATGGACCAGGTCGATAACCCTTATTGATCTTTTGACTCCACATTGCTTGCATCCTTACATGATTATCTTCCAATTATCTTGCCTTATCTACCACTTCATTATAAGTGGTAAAATCACAATATAATAGCTTGCAACACATTGTGGGGTCAAATCCAGTAAGGAACAAATCCTTATTTAATTTAATATTATCTTGATATGAATTAGGTGCATATTACAACATTTTATTAAACTCAGTTTCATATTGAGTTACACTCATACCTCCCTTCTTTAACTCAAACAAATCTCGCATCATCCTGTTTTGAACACTATGGGGAAAATACTCATTCTTAAATTCCTCTTTAAACTTTTGCCAAGTAATATTATTCCCCAATTATCTTACTTTCGAGTCCTACCATACTCTAGCAGCTAACTTAAGCATGAAAGTGCCATAAGATAACTTTTGAGATTTAAGGAGTCTAAAAGCCTCAAAACTCCGTTCAATCTGAGCTAGCCAGTCGTCAGGCAATGTTAGCTTACCCATTTCTCCCTCAAAATAACAGTTGGCTTTTATAAACTTAGGAAGTTTATTTACCTCTTGGGGTCTTTTGTTTCTTGTATTACTGCCACTCATAAGATGTTGGACCAACATTCCTTATTGCTTTATTATCGTATGCATACTGTCAAGTATTTGTCCAATAAGTATATTCTCTTGTGGAGGCGGTTGGAGTATATCCTATCTATTTTGTTCTCTTGGGGGTGATGGTACTTGTGGTGGAGGGTTTGATTTCTTTCAGTTCCTCCATTATGACCCCCATTTTCAACTTCAGTCATATTCACTTAATATTTATAATTTATAACCCTACATACATATCTATTTATAAGTTATCCTGTTCCTTAGTTTTATAAACTGTTTAGAAATTAGTAAATTCTTATAATATGAGCTTATATAAAATGGTAATAACAATATCATTTTAATCAAAGTATATAATAGATCCAACTTCTACTATTAATTTGATTCAGCCTTTACATCATTGTAATTGATTACAACTTCAGAAACAAAAAGGTACAACTCGATAAACTTAGTAATATGTACATAAAATTTACAACTCAATTACAATGTTACTTATATAATCTAGTACAGACTTGATCTTTATAACTGTACAATACAAAAGATTATATCAGACTCTTTTACAAAATACATTTAACTTGATCTAGAAGTTACAAAATACATCAAAAGTCAAAATACATCAAAAAATCTAAAATACATCAGTTTCCACCAAAATTGCTATTGGATCATATGTAAAGGTCTAACTAAAAGCTAGTTCTCATCTGAATAATCTGTGGTAGCTGCCTAATTAAAGGAATCATGATTCATATGACCTCTTACCAAGTGATCTTCATCCTCATCATTTGATTGAGAGCTTATGGGTATTACTTCTAAACTCTTGAGAATCATAGTCACTTCTTGTACCTCATCATCATTAGATATAACCATATTTCCATTCCTTACTCTAATTATCCTGATGTCTATTATTACCTGCATAATCAAAGCATGAATATCCACACCAGGCTCATTTTCATTTTCTATCTCTTATTCCTCTTCAAGATCTTCTTCCTTAGGGTTTTCCTGTAAGCCCTAAAGCCAAGCCAAGTAACCGTAGGGTTGAACTTAGAACCCAAGGTTTAGGGCGATCGGTTAAAGGATCCGATCAAATCCAAATTATAAACTATTGAGAGGAATATTAGTAAAACTGACCCCGTAAACTTGAATTTAAGAAAATAAGTAATAAAATAGGAGACTATAAAATTTTCAAATTCTAAGCATAATAAGCATTAATTACCGAAAATACGAAAAGTGTAATGAAATAACTAAAAAATTACTAGAGATAGATTATATGTATACTAAAAATTTTAGAATGACCAAAATAATAGTTAGGAATGTTCACATGTACACCATATGTATTTACGTGTAGATAAAAATACGCGTAATTACCTAAATTGGCCAAAAACTAAGCAAATAATTAAAGAAAATTATAAAAAAATTATAAAAAAATCAGATGATGATAAGCTGAACCAAGATCAAGTCGTGGCAGGTTCAAACCAGAAAAAGAAAAATTAACCAATAACATTTGGACAACCTAAAAGCCAAAAATCAAAGAATTGGGGCAAAGTCTTATCAAATTAATGCAAATTAATTGCTACAATTGTCTATAAATAGGGAAAAAATTCCAGAAGTCATTTGGTCAGTTTAGGATCTGAGAAAAATTGAAACATTAAAAAAATTGAGAGAAAATCCAGAAAAAAAAAACTGTGCAGATTAGGCAAGTGAACCAAACGAACCACTCACCACCACCTGGGACCGAACTACCACCACTACCTTACACTAGAACCACCGCCTGGACCAGCTGATAACCTTAGACCGGGCTTGGACGGCCAGAAAGGTTTGGACCGGTTAGTCTCTTTAATGACCCGACTTTGAATAATTTTGTAAAATTAGTTATTTTGCCCAGAAAATTATGAAACTTGTTATTATGAGGTTTTATTGTATGTAGATTAAGGGAAAAATAGTTATTTAGTTTAATTAAATCTGTAATTATAGGGTCTTTAACAAATTGTTCAAAATCGAGCATCACTAAACCGGAAAATAAATAGGCTTAGAAGTGTAGTTTGGAGTTCAAAATTTTTCTATAGGACGCTCATATGATGTAGAACAGTGCTATGAAGCCATTTTTTTAAAATTAATTTTCGAAATTTTTAAGTTAATTTTTAGCCTTATAATGATGGGAAAATTGGGTGATTTAGGGTTAATTAGGTGATTAGGATGTTAATTACTGATTAGGATATTAATTATGTGTTTAAGGATGTTAATCTCTGAAGTGGAACCCTAATCCTAGCCTTTAGGTATTAAGTATGGTTAATTAGGGAAATTAGGTAAGTAATATAAGAAATTAGTAATATGTGATATTGTAAATTAATAAATCTAAAAAAAATAGAGTTATTTAGATAATATTATAATAGAAATTTGAAAAATAATAAATCTGAAAATAACAATTAATCTTAAGAAAAAGTCTCAAAATGTAAGATTTTTACACATCGGGAATAAATCCAATACCGCGATTAGGGTTAGCGTGTACTAAATAGATTAGAATACCAAATTACGACCCAATAGGATATTTGGACACTCGAGCTTAATGTGATAAATTTCACATTAGGATTCGAGCATATTTCAGGCTTAGAAATCAAAGTTTAAAATCTCATTTAGGATTTGAACACCGAAATAGAGTACACGAATCATTGAGACGTAATGGGCATACACGGACAAAAATGAATTAAAATATAACTTAGAATATGAAACCGTAAATTTTAAGTACTAAAAAGACTTATTTGTATTATAGGACATCTAGAGATAAAATCAGTTTACGATTAAGGGATCAAGCGATTGAGCAAATTCAAGTAAGTTGGGTTATTGCTTATTTAAATAGAGTACTAGTTTTGTAGTACTCGGAGACTTAGGCTTGTATATGATTATGATTGTAAGTAGTTTACGCATGTGTTTGATGTATCTGAATTTGTGCTGAATTTGTATTGTAAGTGATTTTGTGACTGATTGAATTGGTATGAAATTGTTTGAACACCCTAAATGGAATTTAATATTAGTCAACCCCAAATAATTAATAATGTCATGCATTGCAACCCGTTAGGGGATTAAAGGATTCTCCAACCAAATACCGACCCATTCGAAAGGGATAGCACAGGATTGCAAAATGGTCCCTTCTTCATCCTTAGTCGAACTAAGTGACAAGAGAGGAGGTCGCGGCGAAGGTGAAGTCAATGGTTCGAAGGTAGTCGCGGGAGGAGCGAGGTCTCCATTGCACAAGCCTAAGTTTGGTTGTGAGCTGCTGCATAACAAGGAAACTCCTCAACCCGGATTGGAGCGGGTGAAATTTCTCTGATTTCACAACGGACCGGACTACGTTGTGCGATGACACTTAATTGTTGCATTTCATGAAAATAATTATTTGATAACCCTGTCTGTGCTTGTATGCATTCATGAGTCTCCAATTCAACTTACTGAGCTGTAGTTGCTCATACCCTTATAGATCCTTTTGCAGGTTTCGATTTCTGATCACTCAAAGCACTATGCCACCCTACAATTACCCAGAGGTTAGTCTGTTGGACGCCAGGGGTGTGGGGACCAAGTTACTTAGTATAGGGTTTAAATAGAGTGACCATGTAATTAAGAATGAAATACCGGTAGTTATTCTGTATCTAGTAAACTGTTATGTTATGTAAAACTTCCTGGGAAGCTCTGTGGACATATATATATATATAACATTGTACATATTATTAGAAATTTGCACTATTTATCATAATGGTAGTTTAATTATTAATCGAACTGTTTACTTCAAAACGAGGAGTCGTCGACGCCTTGTATAGGTCATGTCTATGGTAGGCACTGTGAGGCCAGTTACTATCATAGAATGGTTTACACGGCGGGACTGTTGCGACTCTGCGACTTCGGGGCGTAACATTTCCTCCTCAGGATCCTCCTTAACATTAGCCTCACCCTCATGATCATTACTTTGTGCATTTGATTACGCTACTTCTTAGGGTTCTATAGCAGGTGGGTTTTTTAATGGTGGTTCTTGCATCTTAGGCTCAGGATTAGGTTCAAGGTTAGCATCTAAAGGTATCTCTACGCCTGCTCTAGTGGGTTCTAGAAACCGAGGAAACTAATAGATGACCCCTTATGGATATTGTCTAGGAATGTATGGAATGTTAGTAAGCATATTAGTGATATTGGGTGGGTAAGGTCTCCCTTCTTCTAATATAGCAGCAAAATACCTCAAAGGCATCATCAATGATATAATCCCTTCTCTTTCTAACCATTATTTCTTAAAAGCTACTATAGAAGTATATCTATCATACTGAGACCCTAAACTCAACTCCATTTATGCCCATTGATCCTTTTAACTATAACACATCTCATCATGCAATTTATCAATAATCTCATCGATTATCTTAAGCATATTCCAGTCAACTAATTCTAATAGTTACCACTATAACTTAACCCTATAGTTGATAGGGAATTCCTCTCAATTCTAACTAAATTGTATCTAACTAAGTATTAACTCCCCCCTTCGACCCTGTAATTATAGTTAGAATCAATTAACATTCACTACACTAAACATTATACTTACTTTTGTTTTAATATGCTTAATACAATCTTTTATCGTCCACTTAAGACTACCTACTCTCAATGTTCTTATGATATCTATTTCTTTTAAATTATGACGTTTCAAATGAGAGTTCATTAAAACTACGCTCGAATACCAACCGAGAACTGTTATGCTTTTAAGTTGCAAAATCATAACAGTCCTACCGTGTAAACCAACCTAAGACAATAATTGACCTTACAATGTCTATCATAGATACGATCTACATAAGACATCTATGACTCCTTACTTTGAAGTAAGCAGTTCAATTAAGACTTTAACTAAAATTTACGATAAAAGTTTAAACCTTCAATCATATACATATATATATATATATTTACATTCACATTATCGTAGAATTCCTAGGAGAATCTACATATTACAATAGTCTGCTAACTTATATATTATATATCAGTTCATAATCCTAAAGATACTAACAAGACCTTAGAAACATGATCATTTAGCCAGTTGATCCTCACTCCCCTATAGCTTCAAAATAAAACTAACCTCCGGATAATTATATCGCAACATAGTAATAAGAAGTCAGAACCCGCAAGAGAATCTATATAGGTATGAGTAATCACAGCTTAGTAAGTTAAGTTGAAAACTTATGAAAGTATAACAAACATAAACAAAATTATCAAACAATTAATTATACGTAATGCAATAAGTAAGTGACATCATATAATGCAGTCTGGTTTATTGTGAAATTAGAGTAATTTTATTCGCTCTAATCTAGGTTGAGAAGTTTCCATTAATGTAATAACTCACAATCAAACCCAATTTTGTGCAACGAAGACACCGTTCCCCCCAAAACTATCTTTTGAACTAATGCCCTCATCCTTACCACAACCTTCTCTCTTTTCACTTAGTTTAGCTAAAAATGAGGAAAAGACTGTTATGTTATCCAGTGTTATCTTTTTTTAAGATATCAGTGTTTGGTTGGAGAACCCTAATGATCCCCTAAAGGGTTGTAATGCATGTCAAATTAAAGTATTTAGGTCAGTTATAGTTAGTTACGTTTTAAGGTGAACAAACAATTTCATACCATTCTAATCACATCAATCATCCAACACAACATAGAATACAACACAAAATCAAATATTCAAGCACATGCGTATATAACTACTTGTAAAAACAATAATATGCAATCTTAAGTCTCCAAGTACTCTAAAATAATACTAAAAAAATACAATGAAGTATTAAACTTAACTTACTTGGAATCCTTGGTCGTTCACTAATCATTATAGGTCAACTCATCTCCCCATTTCCTATAAGATATAATATAAATACGTTTTTAGTATTCATAGCTTGAATATATATATATATATATATATATATATATACACACTTTAGGTTATAATTTAACTGAATTCTTCTTATATACATATTAGTTATTATTGACTCATCTTAAGTTAGTTTAGAGTTCGGTTTCTGAATCCGGTTTTGATTTAGGTTTTAAAGCAGTTTTAATTATGAGTATCATACTTAAAGCCTAAAAATGTGTTACGAACCCTAATGTGACATTCATTACATTAGGCTCGAGTATCCTAAATATTACATTTGGTCCCAAACCAGTATTTTAAACTACTTAGTACATTTAAATCCTTATTAATGTACCAAATTTACTTCTGATGTGAGAAAATTTTACATTTTTTCTATAATTACCTAAATTTAAGTTTCACAATAGATTTAATATGTATTAATATTATTACTATATTATCCATTTTTGACTTAATATTTTATATTACCATAATTCCAATTTCACATATTATTAAGATTACCTATATTTACTGCATAATACCCCTAATAATCACATCTAACACCCTAAACACCACAATAATCATACCACATTAGATATGAACATCTTAAAATCCCTAATTATATACTTAATAGGTAATTATTCAATTAATCATTAATTAACCCAAAAAATCCCTAATTATATACATTTTTTAAGGGCTTAAAAATCACTTAAAATTTTCAAAAATCAATTTTTGAAAAAAAGGTTTCATAGCAATATTCTATATTATTTAAGTAGTCTAAAAAAAAATCGAGCTTAAAACTACACTCTTAAGCCTATTTATTTCTAATTCGAAACGTACTCGGTTTTACATGATTTCTTAAATATAATATATTTCTAGATATAATTAAACCTAATCAATATTTTTCCTTAAATCTACATACAATAAAACATTAGAATAATAAAATTCATAATTTTCTAGATAAAATTAATAATTTTAATAAGTTACATAAAATTGGGTTAAATTTGGGATTCACTGGACTTTTAGACTTTCGACTACTAGCGGCGATCTAGGGTGTGTTCGTCGGTCCAGGCGTTGGGTATAGAGTGCGGTGATGGTGTTAACAGTAGTTCGGTTCTAGGTGGTGGTGGTTCATGGGTTTGGTTCAATTGTCCCTACTATATAGAATTTTTGTAAATTTTTGAAAATCCTATTTCTCTCAAATTTTTAGTTATCTCCAATTTCTCACTTCACAAATTACTCAAATGAGCTCCTGAATAAATTTAGGTATTTATAGAGCTCTAGAGAAATTATAGTATATTGATTAGACTTGATAATTGCTTTATCTACTACCCATTTGCCTTTCTAAGTGGATGAATTCAATTGGCTAAATTTTTTTCCTTCTTCCCCTAGCTGCGACGACTCAAATTTGGATAATTCCCTATTTCTCTTATTTTTTAATAATTATTTTAATTATTTAGCATTTTTCTAGCATTTTCCAAATATTTTAAGTAATTTCGCATATTTTTACTTATACATAAATATATATGGAGACAGGTAAATACTCCTAAATATTATTTATGTTATTCTATGAGTTTTAGTGTGCATATAATTTATTTCTACCAACTCGTTACTTACCGGAACTCATTTTATGTATTTTCGATAAATAATAGATAATATATTTAAATTTTAAATATTCTATTATTTTATTATTTATTTTTTTAAATTCAAACTTACGGGATCATTTTTATTAATATTTCTAGTTTTATTTTATAATTTAGACTTGGTTGAGTCCTTTAACCAATCGTCCTAAACTTTATGTACTCAGTCTGATCCTACAATTGCAGTGCTTACATTTAGGATTTAATATATATATATATATATATTATATACTGTGTACGTGTCTTCTTCTTTTTAATGTCTATTCTTGTGTCAACCCAAATAAAACCAAAACAAAACCTATTTCTCCTTGGTATGTGAATGATTAAAGCTTAGAGAACATCGCATGGCCTGGCTTTAGAAATTGACGTGAAGGGTAACAATTCAACCGGAACTCCTCCTACCGAGGTATTGTCCGTTTTGAGGTGGAATGCCACGTAGATTTATCCCTCAATATAGTAGTTTTCTGGAAGGTCGCTTATTTTGCAATTGACTCAATTTAAGCACGCTTAATTTCGGAGTTTTGATGTGCTTTAAGCTACTATACAAAAAGATGTATCGATTATTAGAGTTTCTTTTTCTAATATATAAGGGGTATTATAATCTGCTTTTCTTACAGAATTGACATTCTCATCAATTTCGTTACATAGGTCCATGAATACTACCAAGCAAGGACTCTACCCTTCTGGTTGGTGAACTGCTTTGATATCACCTACAACAACCTGACCAAAATTTCTTCAATTGAGGTATTATCCGCTTTGACGTAGAATGATGCGCAGTTTTGTCTCATGATGTAGTAGGTTTTTAAAAGATTACTCATCCTGAGATTAACGCAATTTGAATACACTTAACTTCAAAATTCGGATGTGTTTTAAGCCATAATATAAAAATACATCTCAATGATTAGAGTTTCTACTTCAATATGTAAGGGGTATTCCGTCTTCAATTTAAATGGCTAAGACGTGAATGTTCTGATCTTGGAAAATTGCATGGACATCGGCCATTGAATCAAACACATAGGACCATCATTATATTTCTTCTGGTGCATTGTCAATTGCTTCAATTTCCAACTTGTTGGGTGGACTTTTCTCGAACATCAAATGGGCTGCTTGCAATGTTAACGGACGAATGCTACTGGATGTTGAATTTCGTTATGAGCTGACTCGAAATTCTTCGTTCCGAACTTTTCCATTTTCCAATTTTTGGTTCGTATTTTATGCAACCAAAGTGCTTGAAATAACTTTTATGTGTATTCTTTGATTTTATTCTTTTTCCTATAAAAATATATAAATATACATATTAATATAATATAAAATTGAGATAAAAATATAAAAATTTACAATGTATCAATATGTTGGCAAAACAAGAAAATAGTTTTCAAAATACTAGTTAAGATAGGAAAATAGAAAAAAAAAAGGAAAATTACTCATGCTCATAGACTTATTTTATTTTTTATGTAAATCATACCAATATCCCTTATTGCACAAATGGAGAGAAGAGAGACCTTTTCTTTGTTTTTTTTTTTTTTTTTTTATGTGCAACACTACACATCCACGAAAATTATGATAGATCTATCTCATTAGTTTAATTATCGAATATATTATTTTAATTTGGATAAACTATAGATACATGATTCGTGTTTTAATACTTTTATAAATTGATGACTTATGATTTTTCTTTTTGACAAACACATAATTAGTGTCTTCTAATCTTTTAATACTTTTATAAATTGATGACTTATGATTTTTTTTTTTGACAAACACATAATTAGTGTCTTCTAATCTTTTATTATTGTCATGTGAGGGATATGTGGCGATATTTTATTGGATCATTATATTGTTAAATTTTTTTAGTAATAATTAAGTACAAATAAATATGTTAAATTAAAAAAAGGAAAAGAAACTAAAAATAAAAAAAAAAAAGGGAAAGGCAGTGCGGTCTCGCTGGGATGAATGACGTGGAGAAGAAGATGGTGCTTCCCCATTTCGTCGAGGTTTCCTGGTGGCTAATGAAGCGTTCGAATCCATCGTCCTGGTCTTACTGACTATGGAGAGCACAATGGTGGTGCCGTTATTGTCTCAGGATGCAGCCGAGGTAGTGTTTCGAAGCACCTTGATATGGCCGAGTTTCAGTTCTTCAACTGGGTTCAAATTTGATCAAATCGAAGTGAAAGTTTACTCTTCTATGATTCTAAGGACTACCAAGAATCCATTAAACTCAATCTGTTTGCTAAACTTAGTGTCTAGGATGAGATAATTTAGAGAGAAGTTGGAAGTGTTCGCCGGAGCGGTAGAGAAAGAAAGTATAGTTGTAGTTCGATTCGAATGGGGATGAACAGGAGAGATGATATGAGTGATTTCTTTGGGGTCAAATCTGCTTCTGGAGATTCAAGCCAATTTCAAATGTACAAATTATAGATTGTTTGGGTTCTTGTAAGGTTGATTCACACTTGCCAGCGTATGAGATAAAGCTTAAGCCTTTGATCTTAGCCAAATATCCCTTTAGTTTATTAATGCAAATTGGTTGGTTATAATGAATCTATAATAAATTTTTATAAAGTTTTGTTAAAAAAAGTGAAGATTTGGTAAGACTTAGTGTGTGTTTCAACTTCGCCAGTTATTTTGTACGCTTGTGTGTTCCAATGCCGGCGGTCTGAAGGTAAGGATGAAGAAGAAGGAGGACGTTGTAATACTGCTTTCTTTCTTTCTTTCTTTCCCTTAATTAATTTATTTTTGATTAAATATTGCTAAGAATTGTTTAATAATATAATGCTCTAATAAAATATTGCCACATGTCCCTACATGGGATAAACAAAACAATAATAATAAAAAAAATTCATGAGTTTGTTAAAGAAAAAATCACAGATTACTCATTTGTAAAGATATTAAAACATAGATAACGTATTTGTAATTTACCCCTTTAATTTTGTCTTACAATTTTGATAGCATTATAGCGTTATATTTTGTACATAAAGTAGGCTTAGCATAAATATATATATATGTATGTATTATAAAAAATATGTTATATTTAATCCTATCATATAATGAATAAAAATTTCACTCTTTCAACTTACTCTAGAAATTATGAACATGACCCAAATAAACATAGACTAGGTAAGTTGTGATGTATTCATAGGCTCCATGAAAAGGAGAAAAAGATTCATTGATTTGTCAAAGTATAAGATAAGATATTTTTGAATGAAATCACATATGTGCTTATGAAACTTAAGTAGCTGAAAAAACTAAAGGGAGCAACATATTCTTTACATGAACGTTGTCTGAAAGATACTGGGCAAACCCTATCCTAAACCCTGGGAAAAGGATTCTAAAATGAAAGTAAGTGAATCACAAGTTTCCTTTAAAAGGTAATTAATGTACTTTCCCATCTACATATAGATAAAGCTTAGTTAGCCACTTCACATCGAGAAAGGACAAGGACACATGACATAATTGTCCCATATAGAGATAGAAAAGTAGGTTAAACGAGTTAATTCAGCCCAACTCATTTTGACTCACAAGTTAAATAGGTCAACTAATTTTGGCCCACTTTTAAATGGGTCAAATTTTAATTAGCCCAACCCAACCTACACGGGCTAGTGGATTGAACGAGCTAGCCCATTAGTGTAACCCATTTAACTCATTTTAATGGGTTACCCATTTTTAATAAGAGCCATGCCCTTTATTTACTTTGTATAGTCCATTTCATGAATCATCTTTAATTCAAATGCAAATATATTCATGACTTTGTGGACTGATTTCTTCCTTTTTATTTCATTTTTTTCACTATTTGTATTGCCTTTATGCACGGAAAAAGAAAAGTGCACCGAGAGGGAGGGCATATGTGTAGTGTAAATGCATAATGTAAGTTGTAAAGCCTACTTAACATGTACTACTCTAGTCAGTGTTCACTATTTGTGTTTGCTGCTTCTTGTTAGTTTGTTACATGTATTGTAGCTTGTGATTGGTGACTATGAGTTCGTGATCGTGAGTTTTGATGACCATGTCGTGGGTTTATGCATACATAAGCCGATGAGTATGGCCTAACCTTTGTTTGCGAATTGCATTACAACTTCAAATCTGCAATTTTATATATATATATAAAGTGGGCTAACCTAGCTCATTACGGATTAACCCACTTAAACTCGTGGGTTATATAGGTAATGCCAAAACATCCCGCTTTTATATGGATTGAAAAAAACTAGCCCAAACCTGCTTTAAAAGAGGGTTAAACGGGTTAGCCCATGAGTAGAAACCCGTTTGCATACCTCTAGTCCCATATGATGATAAACGATAAATGAGTTAAAGTTAAGCACTCGAGATGATACCACGTTAGTCTCTTTGTTTGAAAATACTAGCCAATTAAGCTACACATTATAAAGCTTAAATTTGACTTAATAAACTAGTCAACCAATTCGAGTTAGAACTTGGCTAGTGTATAATTAATGCATGCATAAATGTGCTCATTATTATTAACTCATTTATATGATTGCTATAGTCTCTAAAATCTTAGTATAGACTATACCCTACCAAGTGAGGTAAATTTCTTTCAATTACAAATTTTGGTTGGTGCTTTCTAGTTTCTATCTAGTTTCAACAAATGTGGTTCTTTTTCTAATAATAAGCATGGTAGATATGGATTTCATTGAGACAGCAATAAAGGAAAATGGAATAAAAGTTGATTGAGAGAGAGAGAGAGAGAGAGATGAGTTCATATATTGGAAGGAAATAAGAAGAAATGAAAATGACCTCACTATTTTCCTTACGTGTGTTGGTATATAAAAGGAAATGTGCTAGAATAAAATAAAGTGTGCGTTTAATAAAATTATATATTTATATCATTTCAAAAGATATTGATGTAAGGTATGCTTGTGTAATTAGTCTTATTTTCACAAATTTCCATTGATGGCTCGCTAATGTTGGAGAAAAAAGAAGTAGACTAAAGTTAAAAAGATTTTAGTCTAATTCATTAATATCTAAACTCAATATACTCATCAATTCCCATCAATCTTCTTTCGTTTCTAATAATCCATATACATACATACATATATATATAGATATATCCAAACACATTAAAAGTATACCACTCATCGATAAGCAATGTCCTCCTCTCTCTTTTTACTTTTAGTGGTCTAATTTGAATAAGAGCGAAAATATATGCATACACATTTCAAATAAGTTTATATTTAAATTCATCTAAAGAATATATTAAATGGAAGAATTTTTTCAACTATAAGTAAAGCATTACTTTATTTCTCATAACAATTCAACTTGGTTCTCTTGTTTTGGTTTGAATTATTCCTCTAAACTAACCATAAATTTCTAGTTTGGTTTAGATTATGAATTTTCTAGACTAAATAAGGGAAAAAAAAAACATACTTTTGGTTTGATTTTATTTGGTATGTGAATTGGTTTGGTTTGATTGGTTTTTTTCCCACTTCTGATTGTAATTGTGTATAAAGCAATTGTCTTTATTCCTTTGCACACAATTGCCATCTTTTCTTATACATCATGTTTACAATTGTCATTATTACTTGCATCTTTCCTCTAAGCTAAGGTTAATCATAACTCTCTATGCACTTTCTTTAAGGGTTGAAGAAAAAAGTCATATGTTACAATCTCTTTATATACGATCGATTTCACTGTAACTTATTACATCTCGAAGCGGTGGAGCTGTAACAGTCATGCTATATAAACCAATCTGTGATAGTAACTAACTTCACAGTCATTATCGTAGATGATTTATACAAGGCATCTATGGTTTCTTGCTTTGAAATAAGCAGCTTATTCATAATTACTGATAAAATTTATATATATAACTAGAAACTTTAAGACATAATTACATAAAGATAATTATATTGTCTTACAATCCTAGAAAATATTTACATAACATAATAGTTTGATAAGTAAAATATTACAAGACCATTACATAAACTTAAGAGTTAATAAAAATACTCTAAAACACTTGATTGTTCAATTAGTTTGATCCTTACTCTCTTAAGGCACTTAAAAAAGAAACTAACCTTGGGATAGTTATAACGTGGCATCTCAATCAAAATCTATAAGAAAATATACAAGGGTATGAGTAACCAACAGCTCAGTAACTCAAGATAGAGACTTAAGAATGCATAACAAACACAAACAGGATTTTCAAATAATTAATTAAATGCAATGCATCACACAAATGCTATAGCACAACGTGATTTGGTCCGTTGTGAAATTAGAATAATTTCATTCACTTTAGTCCGGGTTGAGGAGTTTTAATATTTATACAACAGCTCATAACCAAATTCAAGTTTATGCAATGGAGACATCGTTCTCCCCATGACTAGCCTTTGAACCATTGCCCTTATTCTTATCACTTAATTTAATTAATGATGAAGAAAATACCATTAAGCTATTTAGCATTATCTTTTTCGAAGGTATTGGTATTTGACTGGAGAATCATAATTGTCTTTGAAAAGGTTACACTGCATGTCTAATTAGGGTATGTAGGTTGATTATATTTAAATTTGATTTAGGGTGACCAAACAATTTCACATTACTCACAATACGTCATTAGTATTTAGTAAGTAATCAAAGATACATAAGTACATGCACGTATGGCTACTTATAAGCACAATCACATACAATTTTAAGTCTTTGAATACTTTAAAATAGTATTTCAAAATATAGTAATGTATTGAATCCAACTTGTTAGAAATCCTCGATTTGCTCACTCAACTTATTGTAGATCAACTCGTCTCCGCACGTCTTATAATATAAATAATTTTTTAGTATTTATATATTTATAATATATAGGCATTAAATTATGATTTGAATAAATTTTTCAAATCTATATATTTTTTATTATCAATCTATTTTAGGCTAGTTTCGAAATCAGTTTCTAAATCCGTTTTCGATATAATTTTTAATTCAATTGTCAATTATGATGTTATAGGTGAACCCTAAGAATTTATTCCACATCATAATGTGAAATTATTCATATTATATTTGGCTATCCTAAATATCGTATTTGGTCCTTAATCAGTGTTCTAATTCGTACAGTACACTCTAATTCTAATTTAACTATTGAATTTGCTCTAGTTATGAGAAAAATTTACATTTTTTATATAATTACCTAAATTTAAGTATCATATCAGATTTATTGTCTATTACTGTTATTATTATATTATCAATTTTAACCTAATATTTTCTACTTATTATATTTCAAATTTCACATATTATTTATTTACACATATCCACTACATAATACACTTAATAATTACATCTAACAATCTAAATAGTAAAATATCATACTATATCAGAAACTAACATCCTAAAATACCTAATTATATAATAAATCATTATTTTCATCAAATTGTCACTAAATTACACAAAATAAGCCTAAAATTACTCTTTTATATATCATTTTAAGGTTTAAAAATTATCTAAAAATTTCAAAAATTAATTTCTAAAAAATATCTTCATAGCACTATTTTAAATACTCTAAATAGCCCACAAAAAAATTTTGAGCTTAAAATTATACTTTTAAGGTCATTTATTTTTAAATCGAAAATAAGCTTGAGTTTTAAGATTTTTTAAGCACTATATGTTTCCAAATATAAATTCATCAAACTAATATTTTTTTCTTAAATTTACATACATAATAATCTCATAATACAAAATTTCATAATTTTCTAAATATACATAATAATTTTACTAAATTAAATAAAATCGAGTTGAAAATCGAGTTAGAAATCGAACTTACTTATCCAATCAGCTTCTAACCACTAGTGGTGTCGGCAAGGTGGGGCGGTGGTGGTAAGGTATGATGGTGGCCATCGATTTGTTTCAGGTGGCCATTGGGTCTAGGATCCTCTTATATATCTTAATTGTACATAATTTTTGCTATTTGTTCTGAAATTTCTTAACTCTCTCTTTTTTATCTCTCTCCATATTTTTCTGATTCCTAATGGACTAAAATGAGTTCCAAATGAGGCTTATTGCTTTTATAGAGTTGTTTGATTTTTTTTCTTTTAATTTTTGAGTGTTATTTGTCCTTTATCCTCTTCTATTTTGCTTTCTAATTATTCTATTTTGATTAGCTAATTGTGTTCTTCGTAATCCCAACTTGCCACGACTTGAATCTAGATATTTTCATATTTTTTCTGATATTTATTTATTTTTTATAATTTTCTTTAATTATTTAGTATTTTCGCATATTTTAGGTATTTTTATCTACACGTAAATACATATATAGTATAAGTTATTTTATGATTTTCAATATTTATATACTTTATTTCTATCAATTCATTAGTTATTGAAACTTGTTTTACATATTTCAATAAATAATGGGTAATATACTTATAATTTAATATTATAATATTAAATTATTTTATTACTTATTTTCTTGAATTCAAACTCACGAAATTATTTTTACTAATATTCCTAACTTCGTTATATAATTTAGGTTCGATTGGATAACTTAACTGATCGTACTAAACTTTACGTATCGATTTTGAACTTTTGATTGCAGGGCTTACATAACCTTTCAAATGAAATGGTTTTGTTCTATATGTAACCACAATTTTAATCAATATAGATAATTGTATTTTAATTACAAACCATTTATCTTAAGCAAATATACTCCAAATGCCCAATACATGCTTTTCATCTTTCCAAAATTTGTTAAAAAAGTGCATTTATCTGTTTAACCCATCTTTAGAAAGGTTGTAAATTATTGAAAAAAAAAACTCATCAATAGCAAAATTTTAAGAGCCATCGTGACAAGCAAGATAGCATATTAAAAGCGAAAAAGGGTAAAAGTACATTTTGGGTTTTTGGTGCAACATGCATTTAACAGGTGCTTGTCATGTGGAACTGTTTGACTATTCAAGAAATTACTAATGACCTATGCAGTAACATGCAATTAGACCCAAACTAGATGGTTGATTTGAACAAACGATGGGGTCAAAAAATTAAGGGTAAAACTAAGTTTGATTGGAAGTTAAAGTAGAGTTGAATTGAGGTCAAACCAAATTGAACCATAGGGATTAACTCGGGGTTTGACAACATTGGTAACATTTAGTGGAGTGGTTTTTTATCAGTTTTTAATACACTCTAAATTGAAAGAAAGAAAGGGGAGAAAAGAAATTGCCAAGGAAACATTTACTTTTCATTTTTAAGGAAAATTGGAGGAAAGGAAATTTTAAGCTAAAATTTCCCTTTTCCATGAGTTACATTAAAAACCATTTTCTTCAATGTGGAAAGAATTTGGAACAAAGTTTACAAAATTTCTTAAATACCATTTTATTAAAAAGATATTTTGAAATTTTAAAAACATTTTGGTACTTTAACAAAATTTAAAAAAATCTAATAAACTTTCCATTGAAATAATATTCCTTTTTTTTTCCTTTCCTATCTAAAATAGTATTTTCTCCCTATTTTCTTTTCTTCTTGTTTTTTATTTATACTGTCCTTTCTTCTAATATCTTTCCTTTATCCAAACATAGTGTTAATGTCTAAAACTATCCGATATCTTACGTTTACAATTTGCCCAAGATCCAAAAACAAGTATTTGATACTTTAAGTTGTGTTCTTATAATTCTCTCTCAATGGTATCCCCTTCCTCATGTAAACCCTACCCAGTTTTTGATCAAAATAAAACCTTTTCTTTTGTTAAAAAAAATGTTTTAAGCCAAACAATGACCTTAAGCAAGATCTTAATAGGGATTTCTCTCCTAATCCTCAAGATCCCCCTTCTAAGTAACCTTTACCTTCGTATCCTGATGGCCTGATTGTCAATAAGATGGGCTATAAAGACTTTGTCCTTAATAATCTGGAGTTGAACTATGTAAAGGTTTTTTCACCTTAAGGATCCTAATGAAACAGAGGACAAGGAAGACAGCACAAAGGAATAAGAAGAAGTACCCATGGATGTTGTAACAAATCAATTTAATGACCCTTTAAGTATGAAAACTGTGACCTTCACCCCAATTCAAAAGAAGTAGCTCTATGCTAAATGGAAACAAACAATAATCATTAAAGTTTTTGGGTTGTGCTTAGGATATAAATTTCTTTATAAAAAAATTAAACAAATGTAGAGCTTTGCTAATGGTTTTTTGATGATTGGTCTAGGCTTAAGGTTTTATGTTATTTTCTTTTAGAATCATAATGATTTAAACTTAATAATTAGAGATGGACTATGGTTTGTTAATGGTCACTTCCTAACCATTAGGAGATAGGAGCCAAATTTTAGACCCTTTACATGTGCTCTTAGTTTAGTAGCTATTTGGGCATGAATTTATGAACTCCCCATAGAATTCTATGATTTAGAAGCTCTAAAACAAATAGGCAAAGCTATAGGATCAGTGTTAAGAGTGGACATCTTTATTTTTAATATTGAGCGAGGAAATTTGCAAGGCTTTGTGTTTAATTTTCATGAACCTCTAATTCACTCAATCAAAATGGATAACATGATTTTTAATTTACAATATGAAGGAATTAAGTCTCTCTTTCATTTATACGGATGTATTGGTCATACTATTAAAGGCTGTTCAAACAGTGTGATTGATGACTCAATTCCTCTACTTAGGGATGAAAAAAAAGGTAGTCAAGTTTCCGTAGGCTTATCTCAGGCCAATACCCAAAATCAAAATCAATATGCATCATCCCAACATTGTGGGCCCAATCAAAAACCCGAGGGAAGCTCCATGGTTAATTCTTCCAAAAAAAGCTTAAGCCCAAGTAACATAAAGCCCATCCTTTCTACTAGCCCAACTCTTGTAGCCCAGTAGATTAATTATGCAGATAGGAGCTTGGACAACTCAAGTCAATATGGTGATTAGATGCTAGTATCTAGTAAGAAAGAAAAAAAAAAAAAGAGAACGCAAAAATCCAATGGAGCTAATAATAATCCTGCCGTCAATAATGCAACTTTGTGTCAGTTCAAATCATGAGTCAATTAGTTAATAAGGTAGGAAGAGTAAATGAAAAAAATTCTTAAAGAAGTACCAAAAATAGCTAAACTACACATAAGACACATAATGAGGATATCTCTATGATAGTTACTTCAACGGTGCTTAACCATTCTAATCATGGAAGTCCTAAACGTCTAGCTATTGGCATTGCTACTGAAAAGACAAGTAGTAAAGGGGATATTAATTTCCTTTCCTAACCCCAATCTTCCTTCCCCTTTCAAGCTTCCTCTTTAAATTCCCCTGCCTCTTCTTACATAAGGAAAAGAGTAATCGCATACAAACATATTGCTAGAAACCAAACTTAGAATGGACCAAAGAGCAATCCTTAAGTTTACCATTAGAGTCCTTTGTTCCTACTCCAACATTCCCAACATAGATGCAAGTTCAACAGTTTTTCTAATAGATTGGGACTACATGGTAGGCACGATAGTAGTGGGTCAAATGGTGAACCTTAACCTGTTCCTAGTAGTCCTCGTCCAAGTAATTCATCCGGATGGGGAGGTCATTTTGAGCAACTCAAGGCTGACCATAGCTACAAGGAAAATTTTCTCAATTAGGAATTCTCACGAAAAAATGGTAGAGAGCCCTCCAAATTTTAGTTTAAGAAATAATGAAATGAAACAACTAAATACTACCTTAGCATCTGATCCCATTAGCAAAATTCTCAAGAAACTTACATCCTATCAATTAATTTTCTAGAACTTGGAGTAGATACTAACATTACTAGACTTAAAGAATAACCTAATAAGTTTATGTTAAAGTGAAAGGGGTAGGCAGAGTTGTTAGGAATTCATGTGGTATAGAATTTTAACTTCAATTATAGAGGAAGATAGAACCCCATCCTCAACTAAGAAAAAAGGAATACTGGCTTGGATGTGCGAGGAATGAACTCATAGAGAAAACAAGAAGATGTGATGGAGCTAATAGATAATTATATGCCTGATTTAGCAAAACTCATGGAAAGTAAGCTTAATTCTTTAACTACTTATTCTATTTACCATAGGTCTTAATTTGATGGTTTTGCAATTCAAGAAGTCGACGGTTAGAGTAGAGGAATGCTTTTAATGTGCAATTATGCTATACTAGATATCAACATCATTTTCCAAATGCCTCGAGCTTTCCATATTCTTTGTAAGGTTAGAAATTCCTCTCTATGCTAGTTTTTAATTACAATAGTCTACGGTTCCAAATTTATCTAAAAAATTTGAATTGTGGCAATTTTTAAGACATATGTATGCTATTGTCACTAATAGTCCTTAGTGTTTTATGGGTGATTTTAATAATATAGTGTTATTAAATGAAAAATGGGGAAGAGAACTTTTATGTAGAAATCGAGCTTTCAATAATTCTAATTGTATAAGTGAGTGTGGTTTATCGGATATGGGGTATAGAGGCCTTAAGTTTACTTGGTCTAATAATAATAAAGTAGCTTCACTAAGACAAAAAAAGATTAGATAAAGCTTACTGCAATGGCCCTTGGTGGTACATAAACCTTGAAAGTAAACTCTCTTACCAATCATAAGTGGCCTTTTGACCATAATGCCCTTTTTCTTAATACACACCCTTATGATGCCTCTGTCTTTAGGAGTAAAATCTTTAGATTTCAGCCTACATGGCTAAGTCATGATGATTGTTTTTCCTTTGTCTAAAGTACTTAGCATCAAAATGATCACAATTGCTTAAAAGCTTTAGAAATGCTTCCTATCAGATTTAGAAGTTGAACAAGGATGTTTTTGGCCTCCAACACAAACAAAAGTCCAATGTTAGCACAACTGCAACATATACAGAGCCAAGTTTCAATCTGTCCCATAACCTATCTTATTGAAATTGAAACTCTCAAGAAATCATTAGATTGCATTTTAGATAGAGAAGAGTGCTTGTAGAGATTGAAAGCTAAGTAGAATTGGATTCTTAAAGGTAAGAGGAATATTGCCTTCTATCACACAACAGTCCTTATTAGGAGATCCAAAAAGAGAATCTTAGGACTGTAAGATGATTAAGGAAATTCGTTTTACAACTAGCCAAATATTAGGAGACTTCTTAATTCCTATTTCATTAATTTATTTTCAACTATGAAAATTGATGTCCCTATGAAAATCCTATCCCTCCTAAGTTACATGTGCGACTAAATGAGGAAACCAAATCAAAATTAGCTTAACCCCTTATTAAAGAAGAAATCTTGGTAGCCTTAAACTTGATTTGATCTTACAAAGCTCCAGGAAAGGATGGCCTACATGCCATTTTCTTCAAATTCTTTTAGGTACTCTTAAGTGAGTCGGTTGAGAAGCTACCCTTTGAAATTTTTCTGAAAGCTGTTATGCTTACATCCTTAAACCAAACCTTGATTTGCTTCATTCTTAAAAATGGGCATACGGCTACATAAGGAATTTTAGGCCCATTGGTTTATGTAACGCTCTTTACAAAATGGTTTAAAAATTTTGATTAATAGACTAAGATCCCATCTTGATTCTCTAATACACCTTGCCTAATCAAGCTTCATTCTTAGTGGGAAGGCAACAAAAAATGTATTATTGCTCAATGAAGTCCTTTACTCTTGTCACTACACAAAAGAAAGAAGTGGATGGATGATCATTAACTTAGATTTAGAGAAAGCATTTGTTTCTTTAGAGTAGAATTTCATTTATTGGTCTTTAATTTGTCTAAACTTTCCTTTATGTAGATTAAGTTAATCTTAAATTGTTGTAAACCCTGCAATTAAGTGTTCGAGGTTTGGTTCATAAGATTTAGGGCGATCGGATAAGTTGTTCGATCAAGCTCAAATTTTATAACGAAACTAGAAATATTAGTAAAAGTGATCCTACAAGTTTGGATTTAGAAAAATAAATAATAAAATGATTTAATATTATAATATTAAATTATATGTTTATTACTCATTATTTATCGGAAAAGTCTAAAATAAATTTTGATAATTAATAAATCGATAGAGATAAATTATATGCACACTAAAAATCATAGAATAACATAAATAATATTTAGAAGTATTTATTTGTACTATATACATATTTATGTGTAGGTAAAAATCGCAAACTTACTTAAAATACCTTAAATATATCAAAATAATGCTAAATAATTAAAAAAATTTCATAAAAAATTATGAAAGAATCAAGAAAATTATGGAAAGTATGGAATTGTCTAGAATAGGGGCACAACATGCTGGGAATGAAGAAAAAAATCAACCAATTAAATTAAGCCAAATAGAAAGTGAAAAAGGAAGAGATAAGGGGCATGTGATGTTTAGAAAATTAAAATAAAACCTTAATTTATAGTATAAATTTAGAACAACCCATTCAAATATCATTTTAGTCAGTTTGGAATCAAGGAAAAATTAAGGAGAGGAAAAACCAAAATTTACTAAAAATTAGAAAATTAGTGTGCAATTAGAGGTTATAAAGGGAAGCTATGAACGACCACCACTACTTAGGAGTGGACGACTACCACCACTAGAAGGTGGTGATAGTGCCCATACTGGTTAATAAGGGTAAGGTGGTTGGCGGTGGTTGGAGTAAGCAATGTTGGTGAGTCTGTGCTTTATTTATTAAAAATATTGAAAAATTATAAAATTTAATATTTTGAGATATTTTTGTATGTAGTTTTAACAAAAATATTATTTTGATAAAATTAGGTTTCGTGATATATAGTGCTTAAGAAGCCCTTAACTTGACCTTATTTTCGATTTAGAAATGAATGGTCTTAATAATATAGTTTTGAGCTTAAAACTTTTGCATAGCCTATTTAGAGTATTTAAAATAGTGCTATGAGAAATTTTTTAGAATTATATTTTTGAAATTTTTAGGCTTTAAAATGATATACAAAATGGGTGATTTTGAGTTAATTTAGTAATTAAATAGATAATTATTAGTTTAGTGTATAATTAGGTATTTTAAGATGTTAATTTCTAATATAGTATGATATTTGTAATATTTAGAGTGTTAGAAGTATGCATTATGTATATTATATAATCAATAATAGGTAGAAGGGGTATAATTAAGTTAATTTTGTGATTTAGGATTAATTAGGTATAAATTCTAATTTATGATATAATTAGACATTTTAATACGTTATTAGATGAGAAAGGATGATATATGTAGTGTTAAAAATGTTAGATAAATGATATAAGTATATAATATGTAATAATACATAATATGTATATGTATGAATTAAGTGGGTAGAAAATATTAGGTAAAAATTAATGGTATTATAATATTAGGAATATGATATAAATCTGATTTGGAAAGTGAATTTATGAAATTATATGAAAAATATAGGTTATTCTTACATCAAGAGCTAATTCGGTAGTTAAATTAAGAATATAGTGTATCATATAGATCAAAATATTATTTAGGGGCTAAATACAAGATTTAGGATACCTAAGTGTAATGTGCTTAATGTCACATATGGTTCGGAATGAGTTCCTAGGGTTCGCGCATAAAACTTGTAATTGGAAACTAAATTAAAGCCTAATTTGAAAACCAATTTGGAAACTGAATAAGAGCCTAGCCTAAATTAAGAATAATTATAAGAGACCTAAAAACTTGAATAATTAGATATAATAAAACCCTGAGTTGAAGATGACATAAAGAATCATAGAATAAACCTATATAAGATAATTATATAAGAACTAAAACAACATTTGTATTATAGGATTATAGGTGATGGTTTGTGCGGATTGCATCTTAAGTGAGCAAGCGAAAAGTCTAAGTAAATTGGGATCGATACTTTACTACATTTTGTGTACTGTTTTGTAGTACTTGGAGGCTTGGGATTATATTTGATTGTGTTTGTTAGATAGTTAACTGTGCACATGCTTATGTAGTGTGTTTCTAAATGTGGTTATGTGATTTTGGTTTGATGTTCTATATTGAAATTTGTGTGATTTATGTATATATGACCGATAAGTCTAAAACAGACTTGTACAGTAACCAATTAGAGGAAATGTTTAGAGTTCTTTAACTAAATACCAACTCCTTCGAAAGGGATAGCATTGGATAGTATAATGGATCCCTTCTTCATTCTTAGTTAAACTAAGTGAATTGGGATCGATACTTTACTACATTTTGTGTGCTGTTTTGTAGTACTTGGAGACTTGGGATTATATTTGATTGTGTTTGTTAGATAGTTAACTGTGCACATGCTTATGTAGCGTGTTTCTAACTGTGGTTATGTGATTTTGGTTTGATGTTCTATATTGAAATTTGTGTGATTTATGTATATATGACTGATAAGTCTAAAACAGACTTGTACGGTAACCAATTAGAGGAAATGTTTAGAGTTCTTTAACTAAATACCAACTCCTTCGAAAGGGATAGCATTGGATAGTATAATAGATCCCTTCTTCATCCTTAGTTAAACTAAGTGACAAGAGATGGGGTCATGGTAAGGGTGAAGTCAATGGTTGAAATGTAGTTACTGGAGGAGCAATGTTTTCATTGCACAAGTCTGGTTTTGGGTGAGCTATTGATATGTGCGCTAAATTCCTCAATCTGGATTAGAGTGGATGTAATTTCTCTAATCTTATAACAGATTGAATACTATCATGCGATAGTATTTGCTTATTTATACATTGCATCTAATTAATTTAGTTGATAACTCGGTTTGTGTTTGATTTATAGTTTTAAGGCTCTATTTTAACTTATCGAGTGGTTGGTTGCTCACATCCCTATAGATGTTGTTGTAGGTGCTAGTGAAGAAGCAGCTATATAATTACTCTGAAGTTAGCAACTGTTAGATCTTGAGGAGTGATGATATAAAACCGAGGATCAATTACACTCTTAAGTTTGGATTTTTTTAAAAAGCTTTTAGAATCAATTTATGTATTAGTTAAGTAGATTATCATTAGGCTATTAAATCTTGTAAACATACTTGGATTATTATAGTCTAAATATGTATTTTTCATAATTTTATAGGTAAATAATATGTTTAATTTATGAACTGTTTACTTCAAAGTGAGTTAATCGTTATGTAAATCAAGTTTAAGATAATAGTTATAAAGTCAGCTTTTATTATATAATAGTTTGTACGGTGGGACTATTACAATTTTATTGCTTTGGGGTGTGATAATTCTAAGTTGGTATTAGAGTGTGGTTCTAATGAACTCGCTTTAAAGTGTAATAATGAAAAGAAGTAGATATTATAGGAGCACATTGAAAGTGGGTAAAATATGTAGGCAGTAAAGCATTGTATTATAAATTATAGAGTAAGTAGTGATTATAACACTAAATTAAGATTAACATTAAATTAAACTTAAATCCAGTTATGGGATCACATGGAGAATTGATATTTAGTTAAAGTGATCTAAGTAAAATAGTGGAGTGATAGTTAGTTGAAGTGATTTAGGTAAAATAGAGGAAAATCTCTAATCCAATACAATGTTGAGATGTGGAAAATATTGTTAGAAACGGTTAGTTGTGATATGTTAGTACCGTGAATGGGATTATTGAGAAGTCCATTGACAGGATGCAATGTAGATAATGGAACCCACAGACAATAATAGAGATTGATTTGAGTCTTTGGAATAATAGATATATTGTCATAATGACATGAAGTAAGATGGTTGGAAAGTAAGGAATTATCACTTAAGCGATGCTAGTAAGATACTTTTACTGAGGATAGGATAGAGAGACCTTACCCTATTAGTACAACTCATAATCCAACTAGCATATTATGTATCTTCAGACGATTACCCTTTGAGAATTATTGATTGGTTTCGATATTTTTTAGATCAATTGGAGTAGATTATATACAAAATGAGAATGTGGTATGTGAGATAATAGCTAATAACGATAATGAGGAGTTTGATAATAATAAGGTATATGGAATGATTACTATTTTTTATTTTCCTACAAAACTCTAGGGTACTAAATCAACAAGTGAAAATTATATTGAATTAATTGGAAGATAAATGTGGTGGAATTCTTTTAAACAAATAATTTATTATTGGTGATTTCAATGATGGATATAATATGATAGTTGATTATGTTTTGTTGGGAGTTATAATTGATCTCATGTTAGTTATTCATATACATGGACATCCTATTGATCTCTTAATAGATATAGTTGTGTTACTTGATGAATGTGTATTCTTTTGAATATGTACATATGTTATAACGTTTTATATTCTTATGGTTAAGGGTGTAAAAAGGATCAGATGTATTTTAGGTGATCAATATTGAAAGTCTTGTGTATATATAAGAATGGTTATAAAAACTTTAATAGGAGGTAATAATCAAGTTATGAATCTTTTAGCCCTTAATGAATAACAAATCTAAGACTTATATCTGTGGAAGTGTAAGCAAGTATAGGTGGAGCAAAATGATTATGAAGTGGATAGTACGATCTTTATGTTATGTTGAGGTCAACTGACTAATATCATTATGCGATACGATATTCGGTTATAGGGGATAGATGATTATTAAATGGTACATGAGAAATGAAGTAAAATTGTTAGATAAATTATGAACGAATATGTATTAAGGTACCTTAAAATAGTAATAGGATGAGTAACAATTAATAGTAGAAATGAAAATTAAAGAAAAAGTTTGGAGAGAATTAGGATTTTTAATCAAAAGTTTCTTAACTATTCTAAAATTAATTTAAAAAGACATAACCTTCCTAGAAGTGAATTTTATAAGACAGTTATTTATTGGTATACTTGTTACAATAAGATGATAAGGAATAATGATTAAGTAACATGTTATAGAAGGAATTAGAGAAGACAGAAGGTCTTAAGAGGTAAAAGGAAGACTTGAATTACTTAACAAGTGTTTAGTAGTAAGGGAATGTGATATATTTTTTTTATGGTGTCTAGACGAAGATGGTATAGAAACTATTTCTTATAAAAATTTAGTTCAATTAGGTGCTATGAGTTAGACAATTGTTGTTTTACCTCTATTAATGAAGTGATGGATAAGAATGGTTGATCAAAGATGGTTATTTTAGGATTTAAGCTTAAAAGAGTTAGGAGATAAGTAGTGATTTCAATGAATGACTTTCACTTGATCTTAGCTGAATAATAATAAATCTAAGCCAAAGGATTGGTTGATAATCATAAGAATAATGTATAATTATTGTAGAATATATGTATATACAGATGGATAAAATGTAAGTACAATAATGATATTGAGGTGTTCATTCCCTGTAAGTAAGAAACTAGTGGATGGAAAAGGATTTAAGGTGTTTGGGATTATCATTATCTATCAATTTAGAATTTATATTGGAGAAAAGATATTAATCCAAAAAGTTGAAGAATATCATTAAAGTGGAATTTAGAAAAAAAATTACTAATGATAGATGATGAGAAGTTTGTTGATATTTATAAGTGAAAAACTAAGGAAAGTATTAATAAGTACTAGATCTACTAGTAATATATAAATATTCAAATGTATTTATGAAGATTAGTTTGTGGATATTTGAACTTATGATTAAGTTAGCCAAGAATTGAACATTTACCTAAAATTTTGTATTGGATTTTATAAATGGGATATTAGGAGTCAAAAACCAACTATGTTTTTCTAAAGTAACATCAGATTGGAATTTTACCAATTTAGGATTAAGTTGGAGGAAGCTTCTGTATCATAATACAATACAAACATTACTTAAGTTAAGTGACCATAAGTTGTAACCAAATTAAAGAAGTATAACTTTTAGATGGGAAAATAATGCTTTCCTTAAACAAGTTATCTATGGAAAAGAAACTTTTGTAGATACGGAAGGTGTTTTAGTAATTAAGGAAAGATAGTTGACAATTGCTACTAAGAAAGAAGATCTATTGAAGTAACCGGATATATAAGAAAGGTATGAGGCAACAATACACTTTATATGAGTAGTTGCAATAGGTAATCCAGCAGATGAATGGCAAATCTAAGATGGTCAATTTATTGTTGTTGAGTCTTATGTCATGTTAATCCTATTAGTGTACTCTGTTATGTCGCGTCTTGTCCAGTAGTAAGTTCTCGCTAATATTATCTCTCTTGTGGAATTTGTTGGTCAAAAGTTACATTCATTCTTGTCAAGTCAAATGCAATTGATCTACAATGTCAACCATCTCATTTGAATCCGAGATGGAGGAAAGTCAAGATTTGCTAAATTTATTTCCATTGATCCTATGCTAAGTTGTAAGAAGAAAGAAATGAGAAGTCACAGCAACGGAATAGTCATTGTGAGGAAAAGATTATGGCTAAGAGGAATGGTGATGATATGAAGTGAACTTAAAACCATTAATGATCATAAGTAAGACCTAGGAATCAATAAAATGAAGAATAAATGGACGGTAAACCAATAAGAAAACTTGTAAGGTTATAGAGCTAAGTCATAAGATAGTATAATACAACTAGAGAACTATGGTAATGGAATAAGGTATGATTAATATTAAAGTATGGAATGCAAAGGAACAAAATTGGATGAGAATTTAAGAGAAATGAAGGGGTCAAAACAAAGGTTTAGATAGAGAAGGAGTGGAAACTTAATCAAAAGGCAATTTCGAAGCTTAATTAGAAGATAATTCAATAGAACGGAAGAAAAATTTTAAAGTTGTGAAGCAACCGATAAAGATATGGGATAATTGAGTTTAAAAGTTAAGGAGGTTGAGATATGAAATATGAAAGGGGATAATGGGATGAAGGTTTAGATTTGGAAACCATTGTAAAACAAAACGTCGCGAAGATGAAGTATTACTTATGGTTTTTCTGATTATCAAGTAGTAAAGGAATATAAACTGTTATTTTTTGTTAATTAAGTAATACGTAGATATACAGTAGTTTCGAGGACGAAACTATTGTAAAGAGAGTGGAAATGTAAGTCTCGCAATTAAGTATTTGAGGTTTGGTCTGTAAAATTTATGGTGATCGGGATAAATTGTTCGATCGAGCTTAAATTTTATGACGAAACTAGAAATATTAATAAAACTAATTTAGTAGATATGGATTTAAGAAAATAAATAATAAAATAATAAAATATTATAATATTAAATTATATGTATATTACTCGTTATTTATTAGAAAAGTAGAAAACGATTTTCAATAATTAACGAATCGACATAAATAAATTATATATGCACTAAAAATTATAAAATAATATAACTAATATTTAGGAGTATTTTTTTATGCTTTATATGTATTTATTTTTAGGTAAAAATATGAGAAATTACTTAAAATATCTTAAATATATCAAAATAATGTTAAATAATTAAATAAAATTCATAAAAAATTCGGAAAAAATCAAGAAAATTATAGAAAAGTATGGAATTACCTAACATAGGGGTGTGACATGCTGTTAATGAAGAAAGAAAATCAATAAATTAAATTAGGCCAAATAGAAAGTGAAAAAAAGAAGAGATAAGGGATATGTGACAATTAGAAAAATAAAGTAAAATCTTAATCTATATTATAAATTCAGAATAACTCATTCAACCATCATTTTGGTCAGTTTTGAATTAGTAAAAAATTAGGAAGAGGAGAGAAGAGAGGAAAAACTAAATTTACCAAAATTAGAAAATTAATGTGTAATTAAGGGTTATAAGAGAAGGTTATGGCCAACGATCATCTGAGAGTGAACGGCCACCATCGCCAAATGGTGGTGGCAACACCCAAACTGATTGATAAAGCCAAGGTGATCAACGGTGGCTGGAGTAAGTAACATTGATGAGTTAGATTTTTTTTTTCGATTTTTTAATTTATTAAAAATATTAAATAAATATGAAAAATTATGAAATATTTTGTATTTAATTTTTAAGAAAAATTAGGGTTTTATTGAGTATTAAAAGTTTTTCGAAACTTGATCTTGACCTTATAGAGTATTAATAACATTTTGCAATCTATCATGACTTCTTTTAGAAAACACTTATCAAGTTTTTATAATATTCAATCGGATAAAATAACTTATATAATTTGACCTGCTTAGCTATAAATCAAGTAACCATAACGTGAAATTACTACTATAATCATATTATAATATTAGCATCGTTAGAGTGATTTTGCAAATCCTCTTAAGGGACAAAATTAATGGTACTTTTGCAATCTTATATATTGTCCCAATTCATCAATTATAAGGTAGGAACGTTTTAATAAGTATAAGAAGTTGACATTCATGCAGGCATCCAATTAGTGCCATATTTGGTTGATTATACACTTCATATAATTATTAGGCTAGCTATTCAAAAGTGATGAAGATAAATAGGTGGTGGAGATTGAAATGGCGTACCTGCACAGGTGGTCAAGGATAAGATAACGGTAGGTGCTGACATTGACTAGATGAAATGTACTTCGATTGGGCTGTACAGCCACATAAAGGGGAAAAGAAGTACAACAGGTTAGATGTAATGCGATTTAAGCCCAATTTATCCACTAATTATCATGGATTAAAGCAAAGTTGGGTACCACACTAATTTAATTAGATATTTCAAAGTTCACACTTTCAATGGGGAAAAAAAAAATCATAGAATATACGAGAAATCAATACTATCAACTCTTATAAAGTATTAACAATTTTTCAAACCTTGCTTTATTAGATATTAAAAACTTTCCCAAAACCTGTTTCAGACCCTATAAAAATATACATCCAAAGTTTTATTAAGTTTTGTAGATCAGAAAATACAATGGAGTTAAAAACTTTTTACAAAATTTATTCCTAAAATTTATGTGTGACATGTAAAATAAAATAAAATTTAAAAATTATAAGAAATTTATCTTTTTTTATAATGAAAAACCGTCTCTTTCTGAGAATAGAATTTAAACGCAACCTGATCACATTTTACCTTTGTAAGAATGTTGATCACAAGAACTACAATTTTAGTCTCTGTAGCAGTATTCTGTTGCGGGATTCAAACAAAAGGTAAAAGGAAATAATACCAATTTCTATATTGTTAGATAACTTAGATTGGTATCATTTATTTAAATAACATATTATATGGCACACAGCGAAATCCAATGTCTACCTCTTTAAATGGAACATAAAACATCACGTTTCCCTCCGTTGTAATATAAAATAGCCAGTGATTATCCTAAGACGATTAAAATATTCTTTTATTGAATGTTAGAACCAAAACATTAGCAATAACTTCATCCAACGTCCATAAGATATAAATGTAAATGCTATTATCAATTACGTTGGACGTAAATGGCATTAAACTCATTCAATTGTTTTGTAAATGAATTCAATTTGCATTTCGTGACGACCATTTGCCCTTTTCTATAAAGCATTATCTCCATTTATGAGCAAATAATATTTATATGTTATGAAGTTCACTGGCAATATAAATTGCTTCCCATTATAACAATTCTATTATTATTTTTTTCTCGAGATAAATCAATTCTAATCTTGAAAAATATATATTGACAAAACTTTTAGTACCCGCTAAAATCTCTAGTAAGTTATTTTGTTTTTGTTAACTGTGATATCATGTGTAACTCTCAAAGTTTTTATACACGAAGGTAGTGTCTTTTAGATACAAATCAAGATAATTGTTTAGTAATATTTATTAGTCTTCAATATAATAGAAGAATTGTAAACAAAAAATCACTATGAATCAATTATTATATAATTAAATATTTTAATTAAATGATATCCCAATTAAACCATTGCATATAATATTATCAATATTTAATCGTTTACTTGGTTTCCAAAATAAATTGGAATAAATAAAATTTACTGTGGCCATGAGCTTATGAGTAACTATTATCTCAACTAAATGACTTCCTAATCTAACAGAGTGATGAATTCTATTTTGACTCATCACTATCATCTTCATATTTCATATAGTGCTTAATAACTATATTATTTACAATCTCAGTTAACGATATCAAAGTATGATATTGCATATATAAGATATATATAAATCTCAAGTGTAGAGATTATTTATACTTGTTTATACGAAGGATGAATCGATAATATTAAACATGTGATAAATTCTATTAACGGGTTCTGTCCAATATACCCATTTAACTATAGGTATCCACTTATATAACATGAATATGTTTCTCTTAGTTTCGTGAGATGACCTTAATTATATAACGTGTTGGTTTGAATATTTAATCATCTTTAGATATTTATTTGATCAAAAACAAAATTTAGATAATATAATATTATAGAATCTCACTGATAATACTTATTTATTATTATTCTATATATGCTCTATTTATCTATAGGATTTTATTGTAAAATATATACGATTAGAAAAGCATACATATATAATAAATATCTATTATTTTATTAATAATATTTATAAATATATTAAAAGTGTCTTAACACACTGTGTGCAAATTACAATGGTTCTTATTGAGTTCAATTGAATTATATACCTTATCCAATCCAACCTGCGCTTGGCTCTCCAAAACTTGTCTTAAATCCTCTATTGAATAATATGTCCTATCCAATCAACCTACGTGACTACTGACCAAGTAACCGTAATAACATGAAGCTATCAATGGTAATTGCGTTCCATTAGAATCTTATGAGCGACTTTAGAATCCTCTTAATGAAAAAATTGAGGGACTATACTGTCCCAATTCATCAATCCAATGTAAGAATGTTGTACCATAAGCTGTTGATATGCATGGATCGGAACACATTCGGTATATTATTATAGGCTTCATATAGTCCATCCCAGTGTTCGAAAATCATGTAGATGGATGACAGAGATTGAAAAAGATTTACGATATAACACAATTTGTCCAGACATACTGTATCCCATGAAGCTTTGACGGTTATATTGATTAAGTTTTACTTATTGATGGGTTTCAACGAACTGAAATTAACGCCAACACAGCTATTGACACCGACATATTGGGCCTATGAAGCAGTTAGATAAACAAAAACAAAAGAACAATTAGTTTAGAAGCAATTGCATAAGAAGTCGAAGAAGTTGGAAGTCGATTAGAAGCTACGAGTTCTCAATTTCAATTCTAATTTTTCTACTTGAATATATCAATCAAATTTGGGAGGGTAAAACTTTTAGCATATAGAGAATTATGGATTTTATAATATATTAATAAAAACTGATTTTAGTCTAATACGTTCTAGAGCAAATTGCTTTACCATTTGAAGCTTTATTGTCATTTCAGAAAGCATATCTTAATTTTTCTTCATTCTTTTTTTTTTTTTTAATTGAGATTCAGATTTTATTTAGTTTTGTTAATAATCAAGGGTTATTATACTTTAAATACCCTAACAACTCCTATTCATAATTCATCACATTAATACAAGTTTATTTATTTACACATTATTATGTCTGTCACGTTACAATGCCATCACTTTTTTGCTAAAAGAATTGAACTTAAAATGCGTTTTTGGGGCAAAATTTCATCAATCTGAGGTGAGTTGAGTCCCTAAGCCATTAACAGACTGATTTGTTGTTCACATGCACGAGCAGCAGCTACACATACGTATATATACATGTATACACATACACACACACATATATATATCAAGACGACGACACATTCATAGATAAAACCTAGAGAGTCCAACCTTGTCTACTGTAGCTTGAACGTCCTTGGAGATTTGAGTCTTGTATTCCTTCAAGCTAAATTTTCTATAAACGGATGGCCTATTGTTGAGGCAGTTTTGAATCATCGTGTCGCTAGAGGGATAGTAGAAATATGCCACTGAGAACCTCTCCACTTCTGCATTCGCTAACACTCGGTGCTTCGCGCTCTTGTAAACATCATTACTCCATGCCTGAATTTTGCAAAAACGATATTGCACCTCCTGTTAATGAGTAATTAAGAAAATTAAAAATAAATGCAAATGGTTGCTCAAATGTTCGGGTGCATCTCCTTTAATTTATTAACACATAAGATTTTAATGCTTGCATATAACAATTATAATATATAATTCAATCCATAGCAAATAATATACATCTATTTTTACTAAAAATATGTCGAGTTTTACTAACAATATACAAAAATTTACATGGTAATATATTGAACTTTACATAAACGTTATTGTTATACTTTATATATCATTTAAGACGACTAAAAAGTCTTCTGACAGTTACTATCAATCAATTTTCCTCAATATAACAATTTGGAATGATGAAACTTTTATACATCATTTAAAACTTATTTCAGCTTTTTATATGTGGGACAGTTTTCATTCGCTAGCTATAGATTATTCAATGTTTTCAGTTGGCTATGCTACTTTTATTAGGGCTTTCCTGAACGAAACCACATTTTATCCATTGAAATGATACCGTAATTTTTTTCCATATATATATATATATGTGTGTGTGTCTGTCCATTCCATAACCATAATTTTTGAGAAAAGAATGTTATTTGTAGAAAATAGATCTTTGATTCGGAATAAGCCAATAAAACCGCGTCAATGAAAATACACAAAAAAGTGTGCATTTAAATCAAACTTTAAAACATTGATAAATATAAAATTTTGATTAGGAAAAGTTCTTAGACTCAAATATTAAGTTAATTAATGAGAAAAGATTCATTGGGTATTACCAAGAAAATTATGACATCTATAGTATATGTATACATGTAGTAACTAATTTAAAAACTACTTATTTTACTACCATGTATATAAAATTTTATTGGTAGTCTAATGAACTTTTTTTTTGGTGGTTAATAGATTTGGTAATAATATCCCCATTATTTAACGAAGTTACATGAATTGCTCGCAAAAGACTTTAATTGATGCTCAAACACTATGTTGATTAATTAGTGATGAGCAGTTACTAATATAGTTTTAACAAAAAGTAGTTTTAGCGTAATGAAATGGCAATTAATTATAAAACTATGCCATTGTATCATCATCATGTGGTTTGATATTATTGGTACTTGTTTCTTTACTCATCAATCTTGGTAATGTGTCTTGTCTATGAGTCTTTTCGAATCGCAGATAACGTTCACTCATCATATAAATAATTGCATGGCCATGAATGATATAAAATGAGTCCACTATGCACTCATAATTTATGATATTATGAAAAATTTATATCAAAGAATCATGAGCTTCATTTAAATGATAAAAGATTTTGGTAGTATAAAGAGGTGGCAAATATTATAGGATTGTGTAAATAGAGAATATCCTTAGATGCTGTTTTAATTCCATTAGATGTAGCTAAGATGATACATGGTGCATTAGTATCCATTTTGCCACTTAATGTGTCGTATTGGCGAAATATAAAGGATATATCCTATTTGTATCACTTTTATGAATACTTATCCTCTCTTTATATTACTGAAACCTTTTTCTTAACAAGAATTCTGACTCCTTGTGATATTAATGAAAGCCTCTATATGCAATGATTTAAGGATCTTCAAGCGTATTAATGACCTGAAATAAGTCACCGATGTTGACGATTAGCGCATTTGGATTAGGAGAAACACAGACCCATTTATCATCTTTCATCAATTGGAGTCCTCCAACTTGGTCTTGAAATAAAATCGTCAAGAAATCGCTGTTTGTGTGAGGCACAAACCCTAGGACCTCAACCGTAAATGGACATGGAGGATACCTGTTCAATCTATGAAGGCAAGTCTCTGGTGTGCAATTTTCTTGAAAATAGGTAGTGTCTTTCACTCCCAAATTCTCAGCTAAAGCCTTAGCTATGGTCTCAGCAAGACAAGCCACAATCTCTACGTACGACTCTATGGTCGACCTGTATTAGAAAATGGAAAAAAAAAAAAAAAATCAAATTGATTTAGGTACACAAAGATTATCATTTGTTAGTATGTGTTTCCGACTTAAAATAAATTATTAGTAACAAGAAATGAAGGAATAATAGGATTATTTGAAATTGGCAGAGAAAAAACAATGGGATTATTTGAATGAAGTGTCTTAAAAGGGTTTCGATCGGAGTACTATGTCGTTAGATTGCTTAATAGTGTCCAAATTCAAATTGAAAATTGATATAGGATGGTTTTTATGATAAGTTATGCTAATTTGCTAACATGGGCAGGTAAAAGAAGATACCATGCAACTTCCATGCATATTCATGAATACATATCACTAAATAATATTCAAGTGTGATACAAATCCTATTCGCCCATTTCTTGTCCTCCCGTATTTCCTAAAGTTTCATAAAGAAAATTTAAGAGAATAAATAACATTGGCATATTATGTGGGTATGTTGCGATTTTTCTTTTTCCTTTAACACCCGTTTCCTTTAACAGATTATTGGGATCCATTAATTGAACACTGCGTGACAGCAACAACCTATCTAAATCATGTTAAAATTAATCTAGTTCAAATCGAAATATCAACATAAAACCGTAGAAGATACTCGAACCGAATGAAATGCTCTCTAATTCCAACAAGTTAAGACAATGTGAAACTTACATCCATTTACTTTTTGAAATGGAATAGAATAGAAATATAGGTATTTACTTAATATAATATTTTTTCATTGTAGACAATAATTATTCAATACTTATTTTACTTAATTAATTATAGTATTAAATTAGGAATATAACAAAAAAATTAGTATGCTCTTATTTGGTCTTTTGAGAATTATCTAAAAGTTAATTAACTTTTATCAGTGATTAAGGACATATTTATCCATCACTTAAACTATTTATTCTTTATGGAAAATAAATAAAGAATTCCATCTTTCATAAGTTAACAACTATGTATATCAAGAATAAAAATTTTTAGACCAAATATTCTAAATATATAAGGTAATAGCAAGTATTTTGAGAATAATTATTTCATTATCTCTTTATTATCTTCAAATAAACCAATCGTTTTTATTTAATAAATTGTGTTACTGGGAACATGCACAAGATAAAAGAGGAATGGCAATGAGGTAGGGAAAATTACCTTATTGTGGTGTCCCTAGGTCAATTAAGTGGCATAAGGTGTTGCACTGCGCGGAGTAGGACAATTATAACAAGAACAATGCTTTACACGAGAGAATATTAATGGTAAAAGTGTCTTGTCTCATCATGCAAATCCATCTCCTTTTAAACATTACCTTGTCCTACTTCGCTCCATTAAGGCAGGACACTATGGATTTTGGTTTTCCACCCTCCCATGATTAGCAAATTGAGTTTGGGCTGATTGCTTATAGTATTATGTATTTTGAAACCTAATTTAAATCTCATAAAATATCTTAATCCATGACTGAAATCCTATTGGTGGTCCTATAATATATGCTACTTCAAACATGACAAATAATGTTTTCTAAATAATAGTTTTGTTTTATTGTTTCGGCATTTTAGAAAAGTCAAAGTCTTATAAATATGATGTCACGTATTTAACTAAAAAAATCACCCTTTTGACGTACATAATTATGGATTATTCTCTCAAGACTATTTGTGGTGGAGAATAAAATGTTTAACAACTACAATTTTCCAACCAAAATGAAAAAGTAAAAAAAATCTAGAGATAAAAAAAGGAGGTAAACACATATATACCACATGTAGCTCAACTATGTTGGGATGAATCGATTTCCTAACTCTTCAAGAAGTTGCTTTATTTTACAATTATATTATTAGGTCTAGATATCACATATGAATATTTTTTCAAAAATCCTATAAAAAATCCCTATAGATATTAAAATGCATACTTAAACTTATGTTATCTACGATACATTAGCAAGGTGTACTTCTCTTGTTTTAACTGTGTTTGAAGAAATAACTGATCGAAATAATGAGTCATCATGAATATCGACCCATCTAAGATCTTTAAGTGTTTAGAGTGATTTGAATACTCTTAAGTTTCCATTAGTTACAAAAATAAACTAAACACATTCAATTTGCAAGTTAAACCCTCAATTCTAGTATTCATCAGTGTAGTGCTTATAAGTTTTTTATTTGAAGTAAAAGTAAAGGAGCAATAGTTCTACCTGGGCTCCCTCCTAACTAAATATTAGGAATCAGAAGGTTTTGCTTCTTATCTAGTTAGCCTTTTATTGAGTTTGATTGGATCGATTACTCTACTTACATGCTTTTCTTTTCCATGACCTTCTATAGATGTGGATATGGCTATAGATCCTACAAGATTATAGAAGGACTTGTGGTCTTTAGATAATTGAAAATGGACAAACATACAAATTAACATTTTTTCTATAATCAATTTGAGAATCGATTTTGATTCATTAGAAGTTTTAATAGTTAATATGGTAAATGGCCATGAAAAAATGTCGAAAATATATCTTCCCCTTATATATATGAATATGATAATAATTTAATTTATTCTTTTCCCTTTCGCTCATTTTGACAATAATGTTTTTGTATTGCCAAAAGAGAGCTATGGGGCACTGGTAAGCATCGACACTACATCTCAGCGTGTGATGTTCACGTGATTTAGGAGTATCTAGTAGTCGGAAGATGAGGTAGAAGATTCAATGGTAGCTCACTGGAAGAAAGAGGGGCATTGTCGAGTTAGTCATTGAAAAGTAGAATTGAAGGCAGGACATAAAATAGGACAACCCTAGTGCAATGGGTGATATAATGAATAAGTATACTTTTAACTGCGCAGAAATGGAATAAATACTCTCTTTTTCTCTCTGATTAGTATTTGTATGTTTGAGTACAATTAGGTAATCAATTTATAGATAATTCATTATTAAAAGAGTTATTTTATTTTGTAACTCTTTGTATATTATCCATTTACTCTTCCTAGTATAATGCTCTACATGCTAGAGCTTTATCATTAATATACTGTATTCTTCAAAGATGTATTCTATGAAGAATACATACTCTATTCCTAATTTCAGTCATCTAGTAAATTAAAAGCAACTAACATAGAGTCATGTGGGGAAGTGATGTTAGTTATAACAGAGCAAATTACGATGGATTTCTCCATGTTAACTATAAGCAATAGGAATTTCAATGGTTACACGATGGATTGGACAATCTTATCAATGGACTGTAGCACGACTCCAAGCTCATTCACACTTTAACCAATCTAAGATCTTACTGAGCCATAATCAATGTAATTTATTAACAATAGTTAGTATTCATAAACATGAAATATCTATTATGGTATATTCATTACTAAATTATTGTTTTGACTTCATACTAACTGTTGTAATAAAGTCTATTGAAGTTCATCGATCTAAAGCTCTATAAATTGTGCTCAATGACAAACCTAGTTAAATGAATCACTAATCCCAATAATTCGTTTAAAAAAATGTTTTGGCCATTCCCTTTATTACAGTATGCAATACTTTTCCCTCTTAAATAAAATAAGTCTTTGGCGGGGTATGATTTGTAATATTGAAACTCAAGGATATAGATCTTCCATAAACACCAAAAGATATAATGAAAGCAATTATAAATACATAGCATAATAACTACATTCTCATGTCTTTGACTTTCTTGTCAAATTAAAAGTAGAAACAGAATTTTTCATATGGTGTGTTAGTACAACTAATGATTTTTCTTGAAAGATGGTCTTATAACTAAAAAGGACATAATCTAACTATATGAACCATAAAATTTAAAAGGAATTATACCTATTATTTGAATTCATAACTCGATCCCTTATTTACTTTTAGTTTCTTATATACGGATGATTATTACCTTAGATTTCAGACATACATTAGTAAGATTTCCCAACAAAATTGAGATCAAAGGGTAAATGGGTTGATAAAGAAATAGGCGAGGATGAAGAAAGACAATTAAGCAAAAGACTTGTTGGAATTAATTAAATTAAGTAATATTATATTTTTAGTAGTTGCTTAGGTGTTGTATTTTTAGTGGTCATTAAAGTGTTTATGGTACTCCGTATAATGTATTATTATTTTTATATTTTAACCTAGCTATATAAAGTATTATTTTACAGTGTAGATATCGGGAGAGATAATTAAAAGAAAGAGAGACAATTGAGAAGCTCTAAAAGCAATAAACATGACTTTCTTCGTTTGAGTAATTGAGTTGTTTGATTTAGTGAATTTTATTTCTACAATTGGTATTAGAGCTAGATTATACTGGAATTGTTGAAACTTCAAGAATCTATAAGAAAAAAATTACAAAAAAAAAAAAAAAAATGATCACCGAGAATCTCATTAATGACAATTAACACATAATAATTAATCTTTTAGTAGATGTGGAATTTCAAATCGTTAAGGTCTTGTAGGTAATGTTGTTGATATCATCATTACACCATTCATCAATTTCACTCTTTGTTGTTATTCTTTGTTAAGGATAATTCAAGATTTAACAATTTTAAGCCAAGACGAATTCAATTTGAGATCAAGCCAATTCAAGATATTAATTTATCTGTTATCGATCGAGTCTTACCATTGTTTTTGCTCTCAACTGTTGAAGCAAAATCAATCCTTTCGTTGTTGACTTATCCAAAATCCATGAAGCGAAGTTTGGTCATAAAGATTTTTTTTTCTTTTTTCCCATGTCAATTAATCTTAGGCAGTCAAACAGGAAACATTAGCAAAAGTATTTTACTTCCCTAATATTAGTCAAAGTCTTTTTAGTGTGGGATAGCTAGAAAAGAAAAATTATGATTTATAATTAAGCAAACATGGCTATACAATTCTTGATGCCGATAAATGAATGATAGCAAAGGTAAACTTGTCAAAAAATCGTTTGTTTCCTTTGAAACTTAATTGAGATACATCTTATTGTTATGCTTCTGCAATTGTTGATGATAATTACTTGTGAAATACATATGAGACTTAGGCACTTGAATTTTAGTAGTATTAGCTTCCTTGCTCATAAATAGTGGGTTCCTGGCTTACCTATTATAAGTGTGCCTAATAAAGTATAGTAGTCTTGCAATTTGGGTAAAAAGCATTGGCATATCTTTCCTAAAGAAAAAAGATGGAGAACTAGTAGGTTACTTAAGCTCATTCATTTAGATTTATGCTCTATGGAGGTTTCTTCCATCGATGGTAGCGGGTATTTTATTATTTTTATTGATGATTTCAATAAGAAGACATGGGTTTATTTTTTGAAGCATGTGATACTTTGAAATCATTTGTAGCTTATGTTGAAAGGCAGATATTAAGTTGAAATTTTGAGAATCGATAGAGGTACATAATATACTGTATGTGATGAATTTCTTAAAAAACATAGTATTTAGCATCAATTAACTGCTAGATGCACACCTTAGCAAAATGGTGTGGCTAAGAGGAAGAATAAAATTGTTATGGATATGGTGAGATGCATGTTGCATAATAGACATTTGCTTAAGCAATTTTGGGTAAAAGCAACTATATGTGCTATTTATGTTTTAAATAGGTGTCTTACCATGAATGTTTGTAGTAAGACTCCATAGGAAGCTTAGAATGGCAGGAAGCCCAACATTGGCCATCTTAAGGTGTTTAGTTGTGTGGCTTATACTCATATACTTGATAAGTTGAGAAAGAAGCTTGATGATAAAATAGAAAAACGTATCTTTATGGGGAATAGTCATGAAACAAAAGGTTACGAGCTGTACAATTTGAAAACTAAAAAGGTGATTGTCAACAGGGATGTAAACTTTTGATGAAGATGGTGTTTGGGATTAGTCTTGTAAAGAGAAAATTTCACAACCAACTCCTATTATCAGTGTTGGAAATAACGTTGATGTACAACTTATGCTTGAAAAATCTTATAATTGACTATAGAGACAGTATAGGATGCCTTCTTATTTGGAGGATTATGTGGTTGGTAATTTTATCAGTTCTTTTAATGATGATTTTGGTGATATAGTGCAATATGCCTTGTTTACAGATTGTAATCCTTTATCTTTTGAGGAAACAGCTAGTAATAATTACTGGGTGAAAGTAATGGATGTTGAAATTCATTCTATTGGAAAGAATTGAACTTGGGAGCTTACTACACTTCTCTAGGATAAGAAGCTAATTGGTGTTAAGTGGGTGTACAAGGCCAAGTACAAATCTAATGGAGAGGTAGATCATTTCAAAGCATGTTTGATTGCAAAAGGTTATAAGCAAATGCCAATGCAACAAATGGATTATGGGATCTTTATTTCCTAAAAAAAGTATGCAAGTGATGTATTGAAGAGATTTACGATGGATTTGTATAAATCAATCTTGACTTTAATTGAAGAGAGGTTGAAACAAGTTAGAGATGGTGGTTATGACTTAGTCAATGCAAATAATTACAAAAGGTTGGTTAGAAGCTTGCCTATTTAACAATAACCAGACCAAATATTGATGGGAATCAAGTTATTAGACTATTGACTAGCAGCTGAGCCTGAGGATTAGAGAGATTGGCAAGGCGAATCCTCCTTGACGCGTCTTCGAGGGTCTTACACACGGAGAAGCACCACAATGAAGTGAAGCAAACCAAAACAAACATGGAAAAAGTTAGTAAAGTCTGAGCAACTACTGAATGGATATAACACACCATTAGATCCTACTCGGCCTATAATCCGTCAAATATGACATACTGGTCCAAACTAAAGGATCACTTGCAACTACTCCTTACTAAAGAGAATAAATAAGAGTTGAATAATAGCGAGAACACTAAGGTTTCTCAACGTAAATAATTCTATATTGATTAGTTGGTCTTTGTTGTTTGTGTACAAGAAAGTGGAGGGGAGGTGTTTATATATTCACCCACTAGGGTTACCTTACATATATAAAAAGACAAAAGGGTTTTCTACAATTAGGTTACATAGAATATCTAAAAGGGGTAAAAGGGATAAAAAAATATTCAATACAAAAAAAGAAAGAATTATTTTGGAAGGTTATGTCCAAGAGACACATGTTGCTGGATAGCTAGACAGTAGAAATATGATACAAAATAGGCGAAAGCAGAAAGCGTTATAGTTAGGGGTTGACCTGATCTAGATCAAGTCAGGAGTCGATCAGGTTAGCTCAGCTAGTCTAGGGCTGTCTTTTGGAATAAAACTTCGTTGCTGGGCAGGAGCATATCTGATACATGTAAGGATTTGATAGACAGGTCAGCTAAAGATTAGTTTAGAGTAAGGATCCCCATCTTGGTTTTGGTTTCGAGCTAGTATTCTTTGCTTGAGTCCTTAGAGTCTCCTAACTCGGCTATGAGTGATTGGTCCAGGAGGTTGAATCCTATCACTCTTGCCGAGGTTGAGAATCTCCTTACCGAGGCTGAGAGTCTCCTTGTCGACTCATTCTGCATGTCGAGCCGAATGACTACTTATTTTTCGGAGATTATGCGCTAAAATGCAAAATGCCGATATAATAGCTAATCTTCGTTCTCTTATACTCGTGCTTGAGCCGACTACTTGCCCGGCATCACGCTTATTAAGAGGTCGACAGAATGATACCGAACTAATCCTAAATCACCCTTACTCGGAAAACCAATCTGCTCGTACTTTTTTGTTTACATTCTCCAACGGCATCACCAATGTATCTTTGCTACGTGTATATGACTACGTGTAGAATTTACCCCATTAATCATTGCTTTTCTTGAATATTTATTTTTACCCTTTTGCATTCTTGTATAGTACTTTTTTATGGCATTACCCTTTTTGTCTTTTTCCTTTTAGGCAAATTGCCTTAACTTATTGGGTATAAATACCCCTTATATTTGTAGCTATAATCATCAGATTACCATTGATACATTTTGACGTTATTCTCTATAGTAAACACTGCTTGTTTACTTTCATTTCACTCTTATCTTAACCTTTAAGTAAGGCTAGGTGGCAAGTAACCTCATTGGATTAATTTATGCATCATATCGAACTGTGTCGTAAGTCCTCTAATGTTGCATTGATGTGTCATATCCTTTAGAGTTGTTCGTGGGTTTTTGCTTACCCTTTTATTCACTCTTCCATGCATTCCCTATCACTCTTTTTAAGCTTTTGGTAAGCTTGGACCCATACAGTGACCAGCTTTGTCTGTTCTTGGTTGCAGTCCGCATTATCTTGGTATCAAAGTAGAAGTTTCATTTGAGTTATAGTTTGTCTCGAAGTTCTGTCTATACTCTTTTTATGTATGTGAAACAGAATAAGCTATTATGTTCATTTAATTGTTGTTCTTGTTAGTTGTTAATTTTTTGATTTGGGGAAGTGTTTACTGAAACACTTAATTGGAGAGTTTGAGCTTTGAATCTGCAGAGAAAATAATAGACCCAAGTGTAAATGTTAGTGTTGGAGATGACAACAGTGGAGTTATCCACCTTGCTTGACAGTCTTAGGGAACCCTTAAGAGTACTGGTGAGAGACTTGATAAGGTGGCCAACCTCTTCGTAGATTTAACCTGAGCTATTTATGTATTGGCTTGTTGACCAACTAAAGCTGCGCATAATACCTCACAAGCTGCTTAACTTGTGAGAGGTCAGAACCCAACTTGACAAGTTTGAGGTGGAAGAGTAAGTGGATGAGCAAAGGGAAGGATTGATTTAGGAGACATGGGAGAAGAGGATAGGGAAAAGTATTATGAAGAAGAAGAGTGAGTGCGAGCACCCAGAGCTTATGATCATGTGAAAATTTAGATTCCAAGTTTCAATGAATCTAAAAGTATGGATAAATACTTATAATGGGAAGAGAAGATGGAGCTTGTGATAAGGATCAAGGATCAATCATGTGTTGTCGAGCCTGAGGACTTTCTTAAATGGTGTGTCGAGCTGTCTGAGGTGAGTTAAGCGACGAAGAGTAGTGTTTACCCTAGCTCAACCTATTGAGCTACTTCGCTTTCTACACCATCCAAGAAACTAACGAGGTGATCAGTTGACGTACTGAGCTAACCCCTTCACAACACCAGTCTAAACACCAAATCTGGGTATAACCATCTCCCAGTGCCGAAGCTAAGTTAACAATTGTTACAAGCCGATCCTCTGAGGCTGATCTCGAGTGTGATTCATCCTTAAGTTAACCCTTTTCCATTCCTAGCAATCAAAGTTACCGAACTGCCGGCGTCGACTAGACTTAATCAAAGCCTACCTTTGTATGGCTTGCCTCGTTATTGGGACCGTAGAATGAGCAGAATTAAGTACGTGCTGTCCTTTCTGACATCTTTGTTATCTTTTCTGATAGTGGATATTCTCTTTGTATGATTACATTTTTACTCTTGTAAATTATTACTCCTATAAATTATTCTCCCTTTTCCTGGCTAGTAGAAATCCTTTTCTGTAATTTCCTGTAACCTAGGACTTACCCTAGTTAGGTGCTATAAATACTTATAAGTTGTAATAACTACATGATCATCATACAGAGAATACACTGAACTTTTACTCCTTCTTAAGCTAAGTGTCCTTCTGCTTACTCTTGAGCTACTCTTATCTAGCTTATTTGAGCGTGGACTAGTGGTGAGTGACCTTCGGCCATACTTGTGCGTCATATCAAGTGTGACTCGAGTTCGTGTGAGGCGTTAGTACATCATATACATCGTTGGTGTACGAGAACCCCCTGCTTAACCTTCAACTATCATTTACTTTTCAAGCCATCCGCGGCTCGGACTTATGCCCTTGGTTATGCATGATATTGGGTCTTTGTGTTCACTTATGGAATCCGTATCTGAGTGTTTTTAACTATTACCAGTATGAGGATTATGAGAAAGTGAGAATTGCTCTTGTTGAGTACTTTGGATATGTTGCCATGTAGTGGAAGAATTTTCAAATTATGAGGAGATGAGAAGGATACAGAGAGATTAATACTTGGCTTGAGATGAAGTGGATACTCAAAAATAGGTTTGTGCCAGATACATATCTACAAGATACTTTTACTCGGTTTCAGGAGCTAAGTTAAGGGGGCCGATCTATTGATGAGTATATTTAAGAATTTCAAATGCTTATGATCTACTACGAAGTAGAGGAACCATTAGCGCGAACAATCTCTGGGTTCATTATTGGGTTTATAGGTAACATTTAAGACATTGTGGAACTCCAATGATTCACCATAATGGATGAAGCTACTTAAATAGCTTAACGAGTGGAGAGGTATAAGAGAGGCTAAGTATCAATCAGGTTGTTGACTAATTGACCGGGACAGGGAAGTCATCGAGCTTAGTCGAGTACCGAACTGATCCTGAAGGTAGATATCCGAACCGAATAGAAGGGCCAACTTGATAGTGCTGTGTCGACCAGTACTTATGAAAAAGGGCAAGGATCTAGTAGGAAGATGAGCCAGATCAAATGCTTCAAGCGCCAAGGGTTTGGACATATGGCTACTTAATGCTCGAACTGAAGAACTATAGTTATCAAGGGAGACATCCTAAAGCTGGAAGTGGAGAGTATTGAAGAGGAACTTGAGGAGAACTTTGCCGAGAAAGAAGTTTCTCATGATAATGAGTTGATTGAAGAAGATGTGTTTGTTGAGGATTTAGATCAGTTGGTCTTGGTTGTTGGTGCACAATGAACTTAGAAACTTCATGAAAGGAGGAGTAAAGGGACAACTTGTTTCATACCACCTGTAGGGTAAATGATCAGGTGAGCACACTAATTGTGGATAATGGAAGTTGTACTAATGTGTCATCAACTGATCTAGTCATAAGGTTGAAATTGTTGACTATCGCGCATTGGAGGCTGTACAAGTTACATTAGTTGAGTGAGAAGAGAGTACTGCATGTCACCTAGCAAGTACTACTACCAATTATTATCGGAAATTACTCCGACGAAATTCTCTGTGATGTATTGCCTATGTATGCCTCATATGTGTTGCCTAGCCGACCATGGCTGTTTGATAGAAGAGTTATCCATGACAAATACAGGGATACGTATGTGTTTTAGAAGGATAGTTAGAAGATTACATTGAACCTAATGCTATCGAGTGAAGTTAACAAACTATTGAAAAAACTTGCTTATAGATCAAAGAAGACTCTGGTGATGAGTAAAGTCGAACTTCAAGAGGCTATCGGTGCTGACGAATTAACCCTTATGTTGGTTAAGCGCCTGCTAGAAATGAAGGATCAGGGTGAACTACCCTAGGAAGTGAGAGTGCTGCTAGATGAATATGCTGATCTATTCCCAGAATAGTTACCTAAGGGGTTACCCCCACTCTGAGACATAAAGTACTGCATTGACTTAATACCCAACGCCGCCTTATTAAATAAGGCAGCCTATCGGATGAGTCTCGAACAGACTTTTAAGCTCCAACATCAAGTCAATGAACTACTGGAGAGAGAGTATGTTAGGGAAAGCCTCAGTTCTTGTGCTGTACAGGCGCTTTTAGTACTGAAAAAAGATGGAACCTGTGACTGTATGTAGATAGTTGAGCCATAAACAAGATTATGATCAAATACAAGTATTTTATTCTAAGATTAGAAGACATGTTAGATGAATTAAATGGAGTGAAGATCTTTAGTAAGATTGATTTGAAGTTTGACTACCATCAAATTTGCATGAGGTCGGGAGACGAGTGGAAAACAATATTCAAAACTCAACATGGACTTTATGAGTGGATGGTCACACCATTTGGCTTGTCGAATGCCCTAAGCACTTTCATGAGACCGATGAACAATGTATCGAGACATCTAATAGGAAAGTGTGCCATGGTGTACTTTGACAATATCCTAGTCTATAGTGCTGACATGTCTAGTCATTGTGAACATCTTTGAGTTGTATTGAATGTCTTTAGTGCTGAGAGATTATTCAGTAACCTTTGGAAATGTTGCTTTTGCCAGGAGGAAGTGGTGTTCTTGGGTTATGTAGTAAGTGGAAGAGACTTCGTGTGGATGACGAGAAGATTTGAGCAATCGTCAAGTGGCCGACCCTTATTACTTGTATCGAAGTAAGAAGTTTCCATAGACTGACTTCCTTCCATAGAAGATTCATTAGAAATTTTAGCACCTTCATCATACCCCTTACTGAACTGACAAAGAAGAATATCGACTTTTGATGGAGAGAAAAGGAAGAGAGGAGTTTTCCCGAGGTTAAGGAAAGATTGACCTTTACCCTAGTACTAGTTTTTCCTGACTTCAAGAAAATATTTGAGTTGGAGTGTGATGCGTTAGGTATTAGGATAGGCGTTGTCTTAATGCAAGAGGGCCGACCAATTGCCTACTATAGTAAGAAGCTCAGGAGACCTCAACTAAACTACTCCGTGTATGACAAAGAACTCTTAGCAATGATTACAGCATTGCAAGTCTAGTAGCATTATTTGTTGCCAAGAGAATTTGTTATCTACATTGACCATGAGTCTCTAAGGTATCTTCGAATTCAGACAAAATTGTCGAAGTGGCAGGTAAGGTGGATTGAATTCCTTAAAGGGTTCAACTTTGTGATAAAATACAAACAAGGGAAGAGCAATGTTGTTACAGATGCTCTTTCGAGGAGGTATGCATTCCTAAATAAACTGTAAACCAGCTTGTTTGGGTTTGTAAGCATTGAGGAGTAGTACTTCGGGGATCCACACTTTGGACCCATACTTCCGCGATGTGTTAATGTAAGGATAATAGATAAGTATTATGTAGAAGATGGGTTCTTGTTTCGAGGAGGAAAATTGTACATGCTGACTTTTTCCCTAAGGGAATTATTGATCAAAGAAGTCCATAGTAGAGGACTCTTCGAGCATTTTGGGAAGAGAAGGACTTATGAACTGTTGAATGGCCGTTTCTTTTGGTTGAGAGGGAGACAAGATGTGCATTGAGTTGTAGGAGGCTGTGTTGTGTTCAAAAGGGCTAAATGCTGAACCGAGCAAGGGAAAGTAATGCCTTTGCATGTTCCAATGAAATTATGGATTGAAGTGACATGGACTTTGTTCTTGGACTATTATGAACTGCCTAAGGCAAAGATTTTGTAATGGTTGTTATGGATAGGTTTAGCAAGATTGCACACTGTATGCTTTACTCCAAAACTAATGATGCTTCGGCCATTACTTCTCTTTTCTTGCAGGAAATTGTCAGGTTACATGGCTTGTCGAGAAGCGTAGTATCAGATAGAGATCTAAAGTTCTTGGGCCGTTTTTAGAGAACTCTATGGCGATGGATGGGGACCAAACTACTATTTATTACTTCCTGTCATCCCTAAATGGATGGATTGCTACTTTGAGCTATAGTGGGTAAGAACTTGGCTGACTAGGACATTTGCTTACCAAGAGTTGAATTTGCTTATAACCAAACAGTACACGACACCACCAAGTAAACCCCTTCTGAAGTTGTTTATGGTTTCAATCTTGAGTTACCCCTTAATCATACCCTTGAACTTGAGTTTGAGTGTGAAGACCTCGACGCAAGAGCCTGAGCATAGTCCCTTTAGCAAATGTACAATAAAGTTATTTGGCATATTGACTAAGCTACTAGAAGACTATGAAAGAAGACCAAGGGTAGAGCAACTAAACAATTCCAGTCCGGAGAACTTGTGGGGTTGCACTTCAATAAGGAAGAGTTTTCAAGGAAGAGGATAAACAAGCTATCTATAAGAGCTGAAGTACCCTTTAAGATCCTCTAGAATATCAGTGACAACACCTACAAGTTGGAGCTGCTCGAAGATTATGGGGTATCTGACACCTTTAACATTATTGACCTCAATCCATATTACCCTGATAAGAATCAAACCCTTTGACCAATTACTCGTAGTTGAGTTGGAGACTCTAAGGACTTGTACGGTGAATACTAGCTCGAAACCAAAGTCAAGATGGGGATCTTTATTCCAAACTGATCTCCTGCTGACTTACCTATCTGATTCTCACATGTATCAAACATGCTCTTGTTTAGTAGTGAAATTTTATTCTAGAAGATAGCCCTAGACTAGTTGAGTTGAGCTCTCGAAGCCGACCACATGCATTTGATTCCAACTTAGCTGACTTCTTTACTGAATTGATTGGTTCCCGACCTGATCTAGATCAGGTCGGCCCCTGACTGCGATGCTTTCTGCTTTCACCTGTTTTGTATCATATTTCTGCTATTTAGCCGCCTAGTGACACATGTCTCCTGGATATAACCCTCTAAAATGATTCTTTCTTTTTCCATATTGAATATTTTTTTATCTTTTTTTACCCCTTTTAGTATGTTTTATGCAACCTAATTATAAAATATCCTTTTGTTTTTTCATATATGTAAAGTAACCTTAGTGGGGTGTATAAACCCCCCTAACTTTCTTATACGTAGACAACAATGACTAACTAATCTATATAAAATTATTTATGTTGATAAACCTTAGTGTTCTTGCTATTATTCAACTCTTATTTATTTTCTTTAGTAAGGAGTAATGACGAGTAACCCTTCAGTTTGGACCGGTGTGTCATATCCGGCGGATCATATACCGAGTAGGATCGAGTGGTGCGTTATATCCATTCGATAACTGCTCAAAATTTACTAACCTTTTCCTTGTTTGTTTTGATTTGCTTCGTTGTGGTGCTTCTCCGTGTGTATGACCTCCAGAGATGCATTCAACTTTGCTGGTATTGAAGCATCGTTCCAACGATGGAGCATGTTAGGTTGCTATGGAGCTTTATTCGTGTTTGTTGATAATGGCTACCGTATCCCTTCCGTAGCTACAGTGGTATGCTTATGTGTAAGTGTAGTTTCATCATTACTCTGTTTTTCATTATAAAAACATAATAAGTTTGCTATTGATCTATTCAAGTGATTATTGGATATTAAAGTTGTTAGTGGGTTATTAATCTGTTTGAGAAATATTGTACCATATCATATTCAAGAATTTAAGGTGTTATTGGTGATCAAAATAGTGGTGCCTAATCTGGGCTTGGTTGTAATGGTTGTAACACTCCAGGATCTATTGATGACAAACTTATGAACCTTATTGAGAGTTTAGTTGCAGCGAGGCAAGCTAATAAACAATAAGCCCAAGGTGTATAGCACCATAACCCATAAGAAAATGCCTTTGAGAAACGTTGTGGCCAAGGTAACTGAACCAATTGCCTAGTTTGACCACAGTGAGTTGGAGGAGTAGTAAATCGAGTTGCTAGATGAAGACTGGAGTTGGAGGAGATTGAGGAAGATGATGAGGAGCTAGATGTTAGAGTTTAGGAAGGAAGAAGAAGAAGCTAAATATTACCAAGCACAATGATGAACGCGCCGAGTCCCTCGAAGGCTAGACAATGTTAAGGTTCAAATCTTACCCTTTAGTAGAAGTGGAGATGTAGATGAATACTTAAAGTGGGAAGAGAAGGTCGAGAAGGTGTTTGAATGTTATGAGTATACAGACGCTATCAAAGTTTGGCTTACTGACTAGAGTTTATTGGGTATGCTACTATGTGGTGGAAAAACCTAAATGCAGCAAGAACAAGAGATGAAAGACGAAGTGTTAGAACCTAGGATGAGATGAAAAGGTTGTTAAGGAAAAGATTTGTGCCTAAGACTTATCTACAAGATAAATTTGCAAAGTTGCAGGAGTTTTGCCAAGGAAGCCGATCTATCGATGGCTATGTTAGAGAGTTGTAGATGCTTATGATCTGAGTTGATATAAAAGAACCCGAAGTTTGCACAGTATCGAGGTTCATTTCTAGACTCCGATTTGAGACTCGTAACATTGTGGAAGTGCAAAGGTTTTATATCTTGAAAGAGGTAATAAAGATAGAGTAGAGGGTTGGAAGGTAAAGGAGATGTGCTCCAAGCCGACCTAGGCAAATATTCACTTGACCCTCAGTTCTGCGCCGACTTATTTAAGTGAGTCGAGGAGGCCGTACAGTGCTGAGGATAGAAATGACTGATCTGATGATAGCTAAGCAAGCCAACATGGATGAGTCGGTCAGCCAGGTCGAGCTGAGGTTAGGTTGGCCCCAAGGATATATGAGAAAAGGTAGACCTTCGAGTGGAACACCGGTGAAGTAAAATGCTTTAGATGCTTGGGCTTCGCACATATGGCTGCTGAGTGTCCAAACCGACGTATCATGGTGCTTCGAGGAGATGTAGTAAATAGCACCGACAAGAGTGAGCTTGAGAAAGAAGAGGATGTTAGAAAACCTAAAGTTGAAGAGGAAGAGGAGACTTGGGTCTATGTTGACCAAGGAGAAGTGATGACCCTAGTCCTGAGACGAGTATTGAGTTACTTGCAAAATTGTGAGGAAAACTAGAGGAAGAATCTATTCCATACTAAGTGTATCGTTAAAGGCCAATTATGTACGATCATCGTGGATTGGGGAAGTTATATTAACGTTATTGTGTAGTCTTTGTGTTGAGGTTGGGTCTGTTGACCTCAAAGCATCCTTAACCTTATAAGCTGCATTGGCTTCATAATAAGGGAGCTTTGCACGTAATTGAATAAGTTACCGTATCGTTCAGTGTTGGGAATGTGTATAGGGACAAAGTAGTATGCGATGTTGTCCCCATGGGAGCTTTACATTTACTGCTTGGATGACCTTGGTTATTCGATCGATATGTTACTCACAACAGGTATAAGAACACCTATACTTTTGTTATGGATAGAAGGAAGATTGTGTTGCAACCCATGACCCCGTCCCAAGTAAACGAAACCCATAATTAGCTTACTAAAGCTAGTAAGAAGAATGCCTTAGTGATGAGTTGAAGAGAGCTTTGAGCTACTGAAAAGGCTGAGGAACCTATGTTCCTATTAATCAGAATATTGTCAGAAATGGGAGATTTGGAGGATATCCCTGATGAAATCCAAAGCCTTTTAAATGAGTTTTCTAATCCATTCCCAAAAGAATTACCTAGAGAACTGCCTTCAGTCCAAGGCATTGAGCACTGTATTGATTTGTAGTTAAGCTTCACCCTACTAAACTGACCTGCATGCAGAATGAACCTTGAGTAGGATGCCGAACTAAAAAGGCATGTGGATGAACTCATAGAGTGAGAATATGTCAGAGAGAGCATGGGCCCTTGTGTTGTTTTAGTTTTGCTCGTCCCTAAGAAGGATGAAACATGGCACATGTGCATTAACAACAGAGCAATCAACCGAATTACCATCAAATATAGGTACTTGAAACCGAAACTTGATGACATGTTAGATGAGCTTCAAGGTGCCAAGATATTTTCAAAGATTGATCTGCAAAGTGGCTACAACTAAATTCACATGAAGCTGAGTGATGAGTGGAAGAATGCCTTTAAGACTAAGCATAGACTCTACGAATGGTTGGTCATGCTATTCGGACTTACTAATGTGCCGAGCACATTTATGAGGTTAATGAACCATGAAATGCCATCTTTAATTGGAAGATGTGTAGTCGTATAATTTAATGACATATTAGTATACAGTGCTGACCTGAATGACCACGTTCAACATTTTCACAAAGTATTTAACATTTTACGGACTGAGAAGTTGTATGTGATTGCGAAGAAGTGTACGTTCTGCTAGAAAGAGGTGATCTTCCTAGGGTTTATGGTGTTAGGGGAAGAAATCTGGGCAGATGAAGAGAAGATTTGAGCTGTTCTTGAGTAGCTGATGCTAAAGAATGTCACTGAAGTTTAAAGCTTTTATAGCTTAGCTTAGATTTATAAAAAACTTCAGTACCATAGCTGCCCCCTTGACTGAGCTAACAAAGAAGAATGAAGGATTTAAGTGGAACAATTGAGTTAAGTAAAGTTTTAGGGAGATCAAGTAGAAGCTTCCCTCGGCGCCTGTCCTTTCATTACCAGATTTTGACAAACCTTTCGAATTGGAATACTATGCATTGGGAGTAGGAATTGGCATTGTCTTGATGCAGGAGCAACACCCATCACCTATCATAGCGAGAAGCTTAGTAGTCCTGCCTCGAACTATTTTGTGTATGAAGAAGAGTTGTACTCTCACTACCAAGCCCTTACTGTTTGGTAACACTATTTGCTGCCTTAAGAGTTTGTTATTTATATAGATCATGAGTCTTTAAAGCATGTAAGGAGGTAGAACAAGCTTTCGAAAAGGCAAGCTAAGTAGTTAAAGTTTATGGAATGGTTCTCTATGTTATCAGACATAAGAAAGGAAGTGCGAACGTGGTCGGCGATGCTTTGTCACATTGACAAACCTTGTTAACCACTTTTTAAACCAAATTATTGGGATTCCCACTCATTATAGAACAGTACACTCATGATCTTCATTTTGGCCTTATCATAAAACAGTATAGGAATGGAATTGCTATCAAGGGATATTATCTCAAGGAAGGCTATCTGTTTAAGGACTGAAGACCGTGCATGCTGAATTGTTCTCATAGCGGTGGATTATTAGGTCACTTTAGGGAGACCAAGATGGCCAATTTGTTGAAGGAGAACTTTTACTTACTAGGATTAGTCAAGGATGTCCATAAGGTAGTTAATAGTTGTGAAGTATGTAAGCATACTAAAGGGAAGAGGAAAACCCATGGAGAATACATGCTACTACCAATACCAACCTTACCTTGGGCTTACCTCAACATGGACTTTGTCTTAGGGTTGCCTTGGACATCTAGAGGGAAAGATTCTATCTTTGTTGTAGTAGATCACTTTAGCAAGATAGCGCACTTCATTCCGTACCATCGGACTAACAATGCCTTATATATTGCTGATTTGTTTTTGCAGGAGGTTATTTGACTAAATAGGGTACCGAAGGCTATTGTCTCAAATCGGGGCACAAAATTTTTTATCTATTTTCTGAAGACTCTTTGGAGAAGACTTGGAACTAAACTTGTATTTAGTTTTAGTAGCCACCTTTAGATTGTTGGCTAAACTGAAGTAGTAAACAGGACATTAGGCAATTTGCTCAAAACTGTCGTATAAAAAAACTTGAGGGGTTAGGATCCATACTTACCAGTTGTAGGGTTCGCATACAACTGAGCTGTCCATAACACTACTGGGAAGACCTCATTCGAGGTCGTCTATGGCCTTAATCTCGCCATTCCCTTGGAGATGATTGGCGCCCCAATAGCTATTGAAGAGAGTCAATCCAGAGTTGACCGAGCCCAAGAATTGCTTGAGCTACACTAGTTTGTAACCAAGAAGATCACCAAGTTCAATTAGAGATAACAAGAAATTGTTAGTCGAGGCTGCCGAGTTGTTTCTTTCTACCCAAGAGACTTGGTATGGATACACTTTAGCCAAGAGAAATTCCTACACTTGAGATGAAATAAGCTATCTCCTTGAGTTGATGGTTCGTTCAGAGTCCTAAAGAAGATCAACAGCAATGCTTACCTAATCGAGTTGCCTGATGACTATGGTGTTTCTTCCACCATCAATGTGTCTGATTTGATCCCTCACCAACAAGCAGAAGAAGACCCCATGTGAGCCTTAGAAGAAGAAGTAGAAACCAATCTAGATTTCAGGGCAAATCTTTTTTACTCCTAGGCAAGTGATAGGAATTAGCCTCCTAGACTAATCACTTGTAGCTGAGCTAAGGGACTCTAAGGACTTGTGTGGAGAATATTAGTTCGAAACTAAAGTCGAGACGGGGATCCTCATTTCGAATTGATCTCCTACCAACCTATCTATCAGATCCTGACGTATGTTAGATATGCTCCTACTTAACAGCGAAGTTTTATTCTAGAAGACAACCCCGGACTAGCCGAGCCAAGCTCTCAAAGCCGACTACAGGCATCTGATTTCAACTTAGCTGACTTCTTTATAGAATTGATTGGCTCCCAACTTGATAGATCGACTCCTAACTGCAATGTTTTTTTGCTTCTGCTTACTTTGTATCATATTTCTACTATGTAACCACCTAATGATACATGTTTACTGGACATAACCCTACGGAATGATTCTTTCTTTTTCCATACTGAATACTTTTTATCTCTTTTACCCCTTTTAGTATGTTTTATGCAACCTAATTGTAGAATACTCTTTTGTCTTTTCATACATATAAAGTAACTTTAGTGAGTGGGTATATAAACCTCTCCACTTTCTTGTACGCAGACAACAATGACCAACTTATCAATACATAATTATTTACGTTGAGCAACCTTAGTATTCTCACTATCATTCAACTCTTATTTATTCTCTTTAGTAAGGAGTAGTGGCGAGTGACCCTTTAATTTGGATCGGTGTATCATATCCGGCAAATTGCAGGCTGAGTAGGATCGAATAGTGTGTTATATCTATTCAGTAGCTGTTTGGACTTTGCTAACTTTTTCCTTATTTGTTTTGGTTTGCTTCGTTGTGGTGGTTCTCTATGTGTATGACCCCCGAAGACGCATTATGACTCAAGACTGTTTATATTTGATCTTAAATCCAAATCAACCTGGAGGGAATAATGAAAATTAGGTTATTGGACCATTAACCTACAACTGAGCTCCAGGATTAAAGGGATTGGAAGGTGAATCCTCTTGCTCCAACCAACTCCTGTTGAAGCTGAGTATCTTTTTGCTGACTTATTCTACATGCCGAGCGGAATAACTACCTATTTCTTAGAGATTGTGTACTAAAATGTAGAATGTCGAGATAATAGCCAATCCTCACTCTCTCACACTTATGCTTGAGCCAACCACTTACCTGGCTTTACGCTTATCGAGAGGTTGAGAGAATGACATCGGATTAATCCTCAATCACTACTGCCTGGATAACTAATCTACTTGTACTTTTTTGTCTACATTCTCTAACGACATTGCTAATGTATCTCTACCACGTGTAGAATCTATCCTACTAATCATTACTTTTCACTCTTATCCTAACCCTTAAGCAAGGCTAGGCGATGAGTAACCTCAATGGATCAATTTATGTGCATATCGGGTTGTGCTGTGAGTCCTTGGAAGTTCTATCGATGTGTCACATCCTTTAGAAATGTTGGTGGGCTTTTGCTTACCCTTTTATTTACTCTTCCATGCATTCCCTATCGTTCCTTTTAAGCTTTCGGTAAGCTTGGACCTATTTAGCAACTGGCCTTGTATGTTCTTGGCTGTGTTCTGTATCAAGATATTATGTTCAGTGTTAGCATTGTTAGTAGATTTATGGAGACACAACGTCAATCTCATTGGTAAGTAGCTAAAAGTATCTTAAGATACATCAAAGGTACGCTTAGTGATGGAATTTTTATTCTTATACTGTTTATGTGGAGCTTGTTAACTATACAGATAGTAATTGGGCTAGTGATGTTGATGTTTAAAAAGTACTTCCAGTGTTGTTTTTCATCTTAAGATTGTAGTTTTTTCTTAGTCATCTAAGAAGTAACAAGTAGTGGCTTTTTCGATAGTAGAGGCAGAGTATATAGCTGCAATAAGATGTGCTACACAAGCGGTTTGGTTGAGAAGAATGCTGAGTGAGTTACAGTATCAATAAGCTATGCTTACTAAAATTTTTTGTCACAATAAATCAACAATTGCTTTGATATAGGATCTAATGTTTCCTAATTGCAGTAAGCATATTGACATCAAGTACCATTGCATTTGTGACTTGGTGAAGGATAATGAAATTTTGATTAAACTTCGTTCCTTTAAAGAGCAAGCTCTAGATATCTTTACAAAGCCACTCAAAGTAGATGTGTTCTTGAAGCTGAAGAAGATGCTTAGCATGGTGAAGTTTGAAGACTTGGTTTAAGGGAGGCAATGTTTGAATTAATTAAACTAAGTAATATTATATTTTTAGTAATTTCTTAGGTGTTATATTTTTATTAGTCATTAAAGTGTCTATGGTGTATCGTATCACGTATTATTATTTCAATATTTTAACCTAGCTATATAAAGTCTTGTTTTAAGGTGTAGATATCAAGGGAGATAATTAAAAGAAAAAGAGACAATTAAGAAACCCTAAATGTCATAATCATGGCTTTCTTCTCTTAAGTGATTGATTTGTTTGATTGAGTGAATTTTATTCCTATAGGGATTAACCCTAGATATCTTATATGCTAAAACTTCATAGAACTCTTTTTCACATCTTTAAAAATATTACACCGATCTTTTGCTATGAAAGAACCATCACAAATACTAATAGGGGTACCTTTTTCTTAATTTCAGAATTCTATTTATTAAGCTTTACCAGATGCAATTAATTAGAGTATTTAAGTTAAAAAACATAGGATGATTACAAATTGCTAGAAGAATTCAATCTAAAGGGTTTAGGAGATTTAGTATTTGAATAATATGGATGGAAGGATTAGAATTGTCAAATAAATAGATGAAATAAGACTTGAGCAATTAAATTTATATGATTGTAAATTTAGTGAAAATTAGCATGAACCATTTTGATAAGGATTCAAAATACCTATATGTATATAGGTATATATAAACACATACACAATATTTATTATTAGAGGCATAACAAATAAGTTAGAGATAAACAACAAAAAGGAACCCTACTTTGACCAACAATTGATAACATATAGCCTACTTTAAATATTCAGTTATGTGAGGTCACGAAAAGGATGGTTGGCTAACACAAACTAGGGTCACTTGACTCCTTTTATTTAATTGTTATTACTAAACTAAGCTTCATATTCTTTCTTTATCGATCACTAAGAATAATGACAGTGTGGTATATACAAAAATCTTGATTTCATTTATTATCTAATGGATTTTGCATGAGATTGTTTCCAAGAATGACTTACGAAGATTTCTTGTTGCCTTTTATGGGATATCATTTTTAGGTATTATTGATAATAGATTTTTGACATGGGTCTTTTAGGCTAAGTTGATCTATTTAGCCTTAGGTCGACTTGATTAAGCCCAACATTGACATGATCACCATCGACTGACTTGTTCTCACTTGGTGATCAACTGCCAAGGAGTCTCCAGAAAAGACTTAACACCATCTAACAACCAGACTGGCATTAGGACGTTATGATGTGACAACTCCAAAGACAAGTGGATAAGATTTCAAGACCTAGCTAACAACCATACCCCTACAATGTTGAATCATGCCGGAATGCATGATCCTACTACCTAGATTCCGTAGACATACCGATGCAAACATGTACCTAGATCTGTGACGGCCTTCTCTATAAATAGCTTAAGCGCTCCAATGGTAACCTACTTTGAGTTTTTGCTTACTTGGCCTACTCAAAACTTTTAGTCTTTTATTTGCCTTCTTTTAAGTATTATTGATTTAAATATCTGAGTGGCTACATTGGATAACATCTTGATGCCCCTTACTATGCTTTGTTTTATAAGTTTATCACTTGCTTGATAGGGCCCAATCTATCATCCTTTACTGTAGAAATCGTAGAATCCAATCGATGATAGGTACTAATCTAGATGGAGGCATGGGAAGAGACCATTTTCAGTGCTATGACATCTTAGAGTATGTTTATAAAGGGTATTTGGTGGGAATATTTCCTATACTAAACACCCCATTACTCTTTAAGGCATCCCCATCTATAAGATCTTGTTTCAAATTCATAATGTCACATAAGCAATTTAAGAATATCTTTTTCAAATACTTTTTTCATAAGGTTCCTTAACATTTATTTATATTATCTACCAGACCTATATACAAATTTCAAATAAAAACAACACTTAAAAATAGTAAAGAAAAAATATATAAAAGTTTTTTAGAGTCTTAATCTAAAGTTCTAAAAAGTTAAAGGACTCGATTTCATTAGTAAAGGACCTCATTTGAAAGCCGTATCAAGAAAGCTCCATAGGTGATACTCTAATATTTGAGTTGCACTAAATGGTGCTTGTTGGAGGTAGGTGCTTATTTAAGTACCAAAACCTCAACCTTCTTTTACTTACATGTTAAGCATTGGCCTTTGTAATTTAGGGTTTTATTTTTAAATTTCAATTAAAGAAGCCATTTGAACAACCAATAACAATTTCAACAACATATTTACGATGATGCAAAGCAACATATATATATATTTAAAAAATTAGTTGTGTTCCTTTTGTTTATTTATTTTTTGACAATAATAAGTAATTATTATTATAATAAATAAATAATTTTACACACTTAATATTTTTCTAAAACATATCTTATGTATTATTTGAAATGTAATGATAATATAAGGTTTCGTAAAAGTTTTAAAAATTGGTAAATAAATTAATTAAGTATTCTTTTATAAAGTGGAGAGTTGTTTAAAAAGAACTATGTTTAGGATGCTATATGACACTTTAATCATCTCCTTAAGTATTTCTTTTTAAACATACCCTTATGTGGCCTTAACTACAATTTAGGTTAAAGATTAATTGCCCATTGAATTCAAGAGCATGCCGTTAAACGTTGGTAAAAGGAACAAACCTAAAAACTTGAAGAAAGCTGTTTAATGATTAAAAAAGATAGCTAGAAAAGTTTAGCCAACTCTTTCTAAAATAACCATTGGTCCATTAATTACAACAAAGAGATCCTAAGCTATGTTATAGTCCTTTTTGGATTTTTTTATTTAAATTATATCTTATTGCATCTAATTTGTACTATTAAAATAATTGAAAAACAATCTTACTTATATTTGATCTATCTTAGCTTAAACAAAGTATTTAGATAACTTGTCTTTTTTAAAAAAAAAATTTATTATAATTACAATGAAGATGATTATTGAAAAATGCGAGTTGGAAATAAAATCTAACATACCATTGAAAGAATTTAAGATTAATTATTTAGTGCAAATAGATAACTTCAACTTGTATTTTCTTCAAAAAGAAATAAATAAAGTAAAAGATAAAGGGATTTTTGTTAGATTTTACATATACACACACATATATACACACAAACTCATATTTTTCATCTTTTCGAATTCTTATATTGGAAACATGATAATTAGAAGATGACGTTAAAACAATGTTAGAGAAAGAAAAAGAGAAAAAGACAAAGACTTGATAATCATCAACAAAGGGAAGGCAACATAAACAGTAGGAATTGGCCACTGCTGAGCTAAATAATATATTTCGCGACACATGTTCAACTATAATATAATGCCACCACTGTAGACTAAATAGACGAATAAGAGAATTATAGAATCTTCTTCATGTAATTCCAACAAAACTACATAAATAAAAAAAGAGTAAATAATATCCATTTAGTCAAGAAATGATTTAAACATTAATTATTATTTTTTAAATATACAACTAATGCGCCTAATAGGAGATGGATTCAATGGAGCTGAGGGTTTGACATCTCAACTTTAATCTTTGGAGTGATGTAGCTATGGAATGCAAAATAATGAAAGTAAATGCTAAATCCTTTTTTGTTTGACCATAAAATAAGTGATATCTGTTATCATTTCTTTTAAGTGAAATTTATGCACATGTTTTCAATTATATAGCATCACATTCACTTTTATTAAATTTTACATGATTTCCCTAAACTTCCTCTTTATCCTAGAGCCAATTATTTGGAATACAATATGTCGATTCAAGTATGATACAATACAGTTATAAATGCATATATGTTTGATAAACGTTCCTATAATCATGTATGAGTTAAATATAGAGCTGAAACCCATTTACAAGACTCATAAAACTATTATGAAAATAAAACTTTGAGGTTATGGTTTGTATCCTTTTTCCTTTAGTTGTTAGAAGTTTATTTAGATTGTAATGTAAGGAAGTATTATATAATTTGTTTAAAACATTAACAAATAATTATAAATAACCCCATAAATTTTAACTCTATTTAGATATACCTGTTAAATTTACTTTAACATCCCCTAAACTTATATAAGTTAGCAAAGTTAAAGGAAAATTGCTTTTCACCTAAAAAATTATATTAAAACCAAAGTTTAGGGGGTGTTAAAATACTCTTTTAATAAACTCACCAACGCTAAAGTTTAGGGGGCAATCTCTTAAGAATATTTATCAATTTATAAGAGTTTAGGAATATTAAAGTACAGTTGGTAAATTCTAGGGTATATTTATACTAAGCTTGAAATTTGGGGAGGTTATTTGCATTTTTTCCAAGCTTTATTTTTATGAAAATTTTTATTCATTTTGTTGGTTTATGTCTTATGTGAGCACAAAGTTGACCAGTGGATTTTGCTTTAATGCTTAGTAGTTTCCTAATTTATGTTGTTTTTTTGTTACCTAAATTATCTCCTTTATGTAATAAGATTTTACAACTCTTGTAACTATGTTTATACTATTATGTATATCGAGTAAAGTTAAGGTAGAGAAAGAGCCATGTGAATCCTAAGTTACTCAATTGTGGAAGTGTTGCTTTTGAGCAGTTGTGAGACTTTTTATCATGTTGTTACACTAAGGGATCATTTAGAGTCTTATTGATGATTATTTTTACCTTGATTCTTCTTAGGATTTCTATGTGAAATCTTGTGTATCGTTTTCTATCCATTTTACTTTGTTTCTTTTATATATTGAATTTGTAATTTGCAATAATAAATCTAGATCATGGTAGGTGGCTAAGGTTATAGCTGAAGAGGTAGATTGCTACAACATTATAGTGGTGCATTGAGACTTTAGTATTTGGCATATGCTAAGAATTGATAGCAAATGAGGAGACCACTGATTAGGGTTTCTTATGCACACATTGAAGAGTGAATATGACATTGAGAAGTTTAGTAAATAAAAAAATATATATAGCTTTTTTTTTTTTTTTTTTTGTAAGTGGTATCTAGTTGTAATTATACTTATGAAAGTTTGAGCGCTAAGTGTTGTGCTGGTGACAGTATAAAAAAAGAAGATGGAAGACATGATAATTTAATGTGCTCATTTGGGTATTGGATTTTTAGGATTTTAAAGACAATCTTTAAGTAAGGATAATTAGATAGTAACTATGTATCAACATGTAGTTTGATTATTAGAGTTTGATGGAGATGTAGGGGCTATGACTGTTTTAGAGGGGAATCTAAATAGTTTTGATTCACTGCCACTACAAATAGATTAGTTACGTTAAACAGACTGATGTTGGGATTGATATAATAAGAGTAAAGCAAATATTGATGTAGTGATAATGAAGTTAAAGAACGGTAAGCGATTACTTGTTCTCAACAGGTAGATGAGTTTTGCAAGTGTGTTACATGTATGTTGCAATAAGATTGGTTGTAGAGCAACTAGCCTATATAGATTGTGTTTTATATATGAGTAATGGTAGAAGCTAGGAATTACTGACATAAGTGGAGATTATATTAGAATACATGTTGGTTAATGCATACCATGTTCGATGTGGATACATGGTAAGATCACGCCTTGATTTAATAAGCTTTTGTTAGTGATTGAATTACGATAAGATCTGGTTTTTTGTAGAGTGGTTATAAGAGAAGTTTAGAGTTTGTAACTTATTTTTACAGCAAGAGATTGGTGGTTCTTGTGGTTTTATGGTAGATGTTGATTCCTTGTGGTGTAGGATTCTAGTGTTGGTGTAGTTGATTATAAGTAAAACAATAATTTTTTTGACTTGGCAACGAAAAAGCATGTCTTACCTTGCTTAAGCATTGCATGAACTGACTTTCTACTATGTAAAGGAGTTTGGAGTAAGCTAGGTCTAAGAAATATTTTGTGACTCATTACTTGTATTGTCTAGTATTGAATGAAGAAGTATCGCCAACATTATCGTTTATAGCTAGATGCACATGTTTTGGAGTAGTTGGATGACATTATTTGGATGTAAGGTGATGGGAATCTTAGGGTAAGTGCAATGCACTAGGTGACTTAGAGCCAAGTTAGTTGACAAACCAAAACAAAGGAGATAATTGTAGGGCAAGCACCATGTAATTAATGTGTTAAGTTGTGCAAGTTCAAGTCCATATGAAGATTTGCTAGTTTTCTCTTAAATTTACATGACATTTGGGTTTTAAGAAAATTAATTCGTGAAGAACTATGCCAAGTTACCGTTGCTAGTGCATGGCAATAACCTTGATTTGTCTTTTCCTATTGTTTAAGCTATTTCCTATATTGCATTAAGGTTTTGAGGTCTCTTATAATTATATGTATATATTGTTATGTAAATCATATAGAGTTAATTAAGCTTATGAGAGAGCTATATAAATTCTAGGGGACTCAAGTTTGGGATACACTATAGAGTCGTTGTGAGACTTTATATATCATGAATTAAACTAGTGGCTCATTTTCAAGACTTATTTATGGATTTTTGTTTCGATTATTTTTGGAGTTTCCATTCTAAATCTTGTGCACCACTTTCTCTCTTTTATACTTCTCTATTTTTGTACATGTTCTACATTCGCAATAATTAATTCATATCACAAACTTAACTAAGTAGTGTCTTTATTATATGTGACAATATATGTTTATTATTTTCATAGATTTAATGTCATGAAATTATTTTCCATTATTATGTTTATTTAGATTGTTTATAAATATTGTGGTCATATTTTATATAAAAAATTATGTAAATCAATATGTAGGTCAACAAATGAATTACTAGATGGAAAGCTACCTATGTTGTTCAAACAAGGCCAAGATATAATTGATAAATGGATTTGACCAATGAAATTCCTTTACTAATTAAATTGGTTACATTATCACAAGTTTGAAATTCCAACGTGCTTATCAAATGGATCGTTTTACAAACAAAGATTTCTAAACAAACTTGATTAGGACTCGAACAAGAAACGCAAGTTATAAATACGCTCGTGCAGTTAGACATTGAATAGGAAAAGACAAAATAAAAAATATAAATATTGCACGGTTAAAACCATCTGAGACTTTGATGGGAAAAATGACGATGAAGTTATATAAGTGAGTAACGAAAGGATAGAAATTTCAAGTGAGAGAAAAAAGAAAAGAATGATACAAGAGGAAATCATGAACATGAATGACATTATTATTATTATATTATTTCGCCTTTCTAAAACATGATATTCAAAACGTGCTAGATAAATTTTCTCATAGAAGAATGTAAGAAAAGATTAACTTTATATTGTGGTAAATTCAAACCCCTGTCCACACTTTTATTGTAAGCGGACCTGGTCAAAAACATTGTTGGAGATAATTGAAGATACCCAACAAAATAAAAGGGAGGGGAGATATCTTGAAAATACGAGGGACCCGATTAATCTCTTTTAGTTATATTTGCTATTTACAGTGTAGTATGCTAAGGGTATATTGCGAACTTCTGTATATATCAAAGTGTAAATTAAATCCTTTGCAGTGGCAGCTAGAAGGGATTGATTAACGCGACACACCATGCAGATTGTTTAATAGTGGGTTATTAACAGCTAAAAAATCAGACTTTAAAGTTTTTACAACTCCTATCGATTGTTTCGCTATATATAGTAGGTACTTTACCACTAAATATTCTATATAACATTTTTTCCCCACTTTGTCGTAATCACCAAGGGTTTCTCATTGCATGTGAAAGGGATATGAGGCGTTCATTTCGGTAGAATTCGTAATAATATGTAGGAGGAAAAAGCGTGTGGCAGCAAGCTATCACTTAGCTAGACTTTCTTAAATATTCAAAAGTCGCGATTCTCAAAAATAAGAATGGTTGGGTTCATTATGTTTCATAATAAAACACACGTCAATCCTCATTATAGCATTATTTCATCATTTAAATACTGCAATTACTCCTAGATTTTAAGAATCTAAGTAAAACAAGAAATAAAACAAGAAATGCACCACAATCTCAAATAATCACTTTTATTGATGGATTTTTACAAAATTTGTTGATATGGTTTCATTTAAATGAGGTGTGGCAATGTCTATATAGTTATTTATTTCAAATTTTCAAAATTAATAGTACATAAAAAAAAATTATTTACTTCATTCAAACGAGGCTATGAAAGTTGAAACGTAAAATTATTTAGCTCCCATTAAACAAATTCAATACTAAATTATATGATGTTCTAGACATCATGAACACTTAGTAAAAGCTCAAAATCATCTATATTGTCAATCTTTTAATTAATCAAGTGTTTGGTATTGCTATATACTAATTTTTATTTGGAGGTGTGCAGGGACAAAAAGTGACTGTGCATTTTACAGGCCATATGTTATGGAGGGCGAACGTAATTAATCATTGTAGTTTTTCTTTCTTTCTTTTGGTTTTTTTTTTTTTTTTTTTTTGGGGTGGTGTTGGTGGTTTTCTCGATTAGACTTATCAAGTATTTACGACCGTCCAAAAGTAAATGACACGAAGTACAACAGTTCAAGTCGGTAATTTCATTGGAAAAAAACGTTGAATATGGAGTGACGTGGTGTGCGTAAATCATAATGATGGGTAATAAAAAAATAAGAATTTGATATGTGTTTTTTTATATTTTGAAAAATAATTATAGATAGTTATATATATTTTTACGTATTAAATTTTCTTTATTTGTATTTATCATTAAAGCGGTTTTCGTAGGATAGAATAGTATAAAAAAAAAAAAAGATTAAAAAAATTAAAAGCATACCTCAAATCGCTTTTATTGTCTTGTATTTTTGTGACATCGTTGACGGATACTTGAAATGCTTCAGACCAATTAAACTGACTCAGTGAAGTGGCATTTGGACTCCCCCAGCGGTAATTATCTCCAAAATCTTTAGTGATATTCATCAAAAAGTTAGCTTCAACTTTCTTCTCAAATGGTTGCCTGAAAAGATTCACCTGTTCTTGCCTCAACCCATCTAAAATCTCCTTTGGTACCCCATGATTGATTACTTGAAAGAATCCCCATTTGCTTGCCGCCTCGACGATTTCGTGCACACACTTGTTCCTGTCGTGCACTTGGTCCGACCTTAACTGGCTTAGATCAATGAGAGGTAATCGGTAGTTTTGGTGCTGAACATGATCATCATCAGAATGTCTAGGTTTTGGGGAGTTTTGCAAAAGGGTTTTGTAGGTTTTTTCAAAGGGTGGCTCTGAGTTGTAGAGGTCCATGAAGATTGAAGAGAAGAGCAATGAGTACTTGTATGAACCTGAGATCCATAAAACGCATGGTTGCTCATCAGTATAATTAAGGTAATTAAAATTTGAAACTTCTTTCTTTTTTACGGGGACAAGTAAACGAACTATAATCCACTAGACTTTTCTGTAATATGCAATTAAACCCTCAATCTTTTGTAATGAGAAATTAAGTTACCAAAATCACGTGTTTGTTCAACTAAAATCCTGAATGTTTCGATTGCAACGAATCGAAAAATTTTACTCATGTAATCTAGTTGAGCTTCAATTTTAGCAGAAAGAAATCTAAAAGGTAAAACATTTGCTAAACTAAACCTAAATTACAGATTACTACATAATTAGAGACATTTTGTTTAGGAAAATTATCTTTCTATTTTTCACAATCAAAAAGCTTTGAGACTCGCTATTGCACACGACCTAGAGGCTTAATTCCAAAAAGACCGAAGTTTTGAAGGGGCTTATTTGTATATTTTGCCCCTTCTTTTATGTAAATCCACAATGGACACAATTAATTCCATAACATTGTCAAAGCATAAAGTTAACATAATTCAATTGTTTTTTTTAGTTGTTTTTGTGGCCGCATCTATCCTAATTGAAATATGGTAAGAGCAACACCATATGTCAGATGTTTTCTTTTTGGCAATTTTATAAGTTCAGGCTTCAGCAGCTAATGATTCAATAGTTAGAAATCATGAGTTTTCTTACCCATTTCATTACATTACAATTTCTAGATTTGATTACTCAATTCACAATAAAAGTTCTTGTATTTCAGTCTCGCAATACAATTTGTTAACTTTTATAATTTTCTATAAAGGGCTGCATTTCGATATTTAAAAAAAAAAAAAAAAACAGAACAAGAACAATGAGAGGGTTTGCATTTGATGTAAATACTACGCATTTTACTAACCAAAGCCCTAATGAATTAAGCAATTTTCATCTATTATTAATAATTATAAATTGAGATTTAGCAGAATGATGCCCTAATTTTAAAATATCAAAGGGTTTCTAAGAACATTTATTACCACATTATCTCATGTTTACTTGCCTTTCGTTTCAAAACATAAACTTTAGCAATTATCAAATCTGATAACATGTTCCAAATTTTTATGAAATGGAAAAATAAAACGTCTGCAGCACCAATCAAGATAACTCATAATTTTCTCCTAATTTTTAGGTCTCTTCCCAAAGAAAGAAGAATGCATCAAATTTTGCAATAATGAAAGCTAAGAAAATACGTCATGCCAAATTACCAGGGTTAAGAAAGATACCAAAAAATATTTTAGTTTTTTATTCTACGGAAAATCTAAGAAGGGCATATTTAAGATTAATAAATTAAAAGAAGAAAATGGACTTTTCCAAGTGTATGTTGAACGTTTATTGTAGATTTTCACGGAGAACTCTCCAAGCATATTTTTGTATGATATCAGTTAAGACCTCTCTCTGCGCATTTTTATCTCATATATACATCCTATGTGAAAATATTCTAGTAGTCAGATTCCATCTATTAATTTTCCATCTTTTAACAGAATATAATTATGACATAAAAGTATATGTGCCACCTTGTATCAGTAAGAGGCAACAATAAATGAAAAATTTGGCATATCATCTACCATATTCCTTAGAAAATTAGTATAAGTAGTTATAAAGAGTTTTTATATTCCAATTTTTATATGTTTATGTCTACCATACAAAACGGTTTATGCAATATAGCAAACTCTAAAAATACACAAAAATATGCATATAAATTCGTACTGAAGTTGCTACACAGCATTAGAGAGCTGAGTATATAGCAAGCAAAGAAAGAAAAATTAAAAATACTGATCACCAGTATAACTTTTGCAATATTTTGTACGACTGAATAATAATAATGTATTTGGTGGTGCATTTCAACAAGGTTCGGATTGAATTGAGCAAATAAAGGTATAAGAAAGGACATTACCTTAGCCAATTGCATGGACAGAGGAGCACTTTTGCTTCAAAAAAATGCACATCCTTAATTATAAATACACGAAACCTAAGCTAATCAAATATGCCTGATTTCTTAGGCAACAAGAGTATTTTAGGTAAAACACAACAACTAACTAGGGTTTTTTTTATATGACTAGCTGGTTTAGAATAAAGACTCGTTTGTATAGTCAAAATGCAAATGATGAGTAGTAATCATGAGAGAGAGAGAGAGAGAGAGAAGGCATTGAATTCTTTTGGTGATAGGGATTAAGAATCTATGGCTGAAGAGAAGAACACGCGTTTCAAAATGTATGGCATAAGTTGGAGGACCTGCACGGGTAAAGAGCTATTATATATGTGTATGTATATAAGCCTTTTAACAGTTTATTTAGAGGCATCGTGCATCAATTATATGTATTTCTATGAAGTGATAACGTTTTTGCGGAAGGAGGGTTTGAAAAGAAAGGGGGCCTCCGATATATGAACACGTCCTTGTCAGCTCCTGGCAAATATGAAGTTCCCCTTTTTTTAGGAAACCACGTTTCTTTTTTACCACCCAAATGTAGAAGGACAAAAATGATGGTAGACCGGGAGTTTAAATATGCTCGGAGAAGATATAAAATTTGGAACATGTATGTGTATATATATGTATTTATGTATGTATATATGTATACATAGTATGGTGGAGTTGCTTAACTAGTTGCCCATAATAACCGTGTTAGTTGATCTTAGAAAAGTCCTGAACTGATGGTACGTTATGGATGCCTTTTGCAAGAGGTGTAAGAGGTGGAATGGCCAATCCCAGTATCTCCCTGAAATACTATAAAATAACCATTTATTTACTAACTTTACACATCAGGTTGCAGGATATTTATATAACGTTTGCTGAACATATCCAAATGAGGTTGAGAACATACCAGAATTTATCTTTTGATTCTCAAAGTTTCACCTTCTACTTTCTTTTTCCGTCCAGGAGACCGTAGAGAAGACGATTGGCCCCAGCTCGTGCCGACATCACTTTAAACTTTCTAGAGGCGATTAACGTTGTTCGTCAGCAACAGATTTTATGTTCCTTCTCCTTCCAAATGAAACAATATACTTGATACATTCAATTCAAGATCGAGAAGAAGTTGTTCAGATCGGCAATCCCCGTTATCTATTTGGAGATTTTATGATCTTCCAGTGATAACATGTTTCACTTGGCCAGAAAGGGAAAAAATAGGAAAAGGTACTGCACTACATTAGCTTTCACTTTGGAAATCATGACTTTGTAGAGAAAAATACGAAAGATATGTAAATCTTGTCTGGTCGACATGGTCCAATGCCATCTATCGAGAATATTTTATAAAATTCTATCCATGGTGATTTCCTCTCTATGAGAATAGATCCAATAAAAAAAAATATAAATAATTAGGTGTATAATTGTCAAAATCATTAGTACAACTTTATGATTTTATAAATTTATATTTTTATGATGTTTTTTTTTAAGCTAAAACGAATATAAAATCGTTTTGGTACAACTTTTAATAAAATTATAAATTTTAAAATACTATTTTATAAGTTTATAATTTTATTAATTTTATTTGATATTACATGATTTTACTGATTTTATATATATAAATAAATAGTAGCATCACTATTTTGACAATCATATTTAGATGTGTAAACTCTTAATTTAAAAAAGAAAAGACTAAGCTCACAATTAAGACAGTTTGCTATTTCAAACTGATTTTTTTTTTATTTCTTTTTACCATATCTTTTGTGGTTTATGTTGATGCATCTTATTTTTGTCTTCTCTATATATCAATCGGTATAAATATTAAAGTCTTTAAGGTTAGAAGATAGTTTAAAATAAGAGGTTTAAATAAAATAGAATATAAAATGGAGTAAAGAGTCTGATCACAAGTTTTTTTGTTTTTTTTTTTTAAAAGAAAACCAGTGCAATTTGATTTAGTTTAAACAATTGGTTCAGTTCAAGGTGTTGAATTGAAGGTTTTGCGAGACTATACTAAACCAAAAACCATGTTCTTATGATCTAATTTGATGTGGTTTGAGTTTGAATTTGATGAATGCTTCTAATTTTTTACGATTTAAAGACTTATAATATCCACCAAGCAGATGCTAACGCTCCGTCAATAACTCCCAGATGACAAGGATCATTTGATATTTCATTTCATTTTATAGTTGCAACAAATCAAATGCTTCAGAAGCATTGGCTATTGTTCTCTTTCTTTTCATTGTCTTTATATATAGGTTTATTAAAATTTCACATGCTAAAAGTTCACCGTCATTTTTCATATTCCCTTTCCATTGTTTGTTGTTGTTACAGGTCACGTAGGATTGGATTGGAAACAATACTTGGGGCTGTGACTGCAAAAAAATTACCAATTGCATATGTTCATCGCATCGACTTAAGTATGTTTTGAATTGGGTATATATACGTCGAAACCCGACCCAAACCAGTCGAGCCAAGGTGATGATGTTGGTCGATTGAAATGGACTTCCAATTTGATCAAATTAGGACAGGGTCATTTGGTAATGTCTGACATGTCTTATTTCATCTTTAATTATTACTTAGTTTTCAAATTATTTTTTGCATTAGAGTGTAAGGGGGTTTATTTTATTTATTTATTTTTAAATCCACGGTTTATTAATTAGTAAAAATGAAGAGAGTTAGAAAATTTTATTCTATATGATTGTTAGAGCCTCGTCTTTGTACTAGTACCAGTATTTACCCTTAAAATTACTGCAAGGATGGCACAAAAATTCATTCTGCATGAAGAAAATAAGATATTAGCTCTTATATCCAGGCTCATGTATATATATATATATATATATATATATATATATATATAATTCTTAACTACAATGAAGCTGTGTTTCATCCACCATTCCCCGATCATATCAAATAATGCCATATCTTTTATCTCGTTAAATTTCATCATACGTATATAATTTCATTTCTTTTTATATTCTGTCGTGGAACCTTGAAAAAAAAAAAAAAAACGGTATAGAAGAAAACTCAATATAATATTAAAGACGTAAATCCCTTGCTAGTGTTTATTTAGACTCAAATAAAACAATATATTGAAACGGATGTAGATAAAATGTCAATAGAAATAAACCACGTAACTTCCGACCAAGAAAAGAAACCATGCTAAGCTGTTCCGTTTTTGTTAGATTTATTCTTATAGAGAAAGAAATTATCTTTCTAATTCTAAACGATGACGTATTATTTTATTTTTAGGGATGTCACTGGATGATCATTATAAGGTTTTCAATCCTTTTAATACCTTAAAATCTCTATAAGGTTTGGGATGGATTCTGGAAATAAATCTCAAATCTTATAAATTTTGAGTCAGGTTTTAGAATTTAAAAAAATACTTGATGACAGACTTGAATCTGATTAAAAATAATAATATATATATATATATATATATATGATTTCAATAATTTATTTTTAGTATATTGTTAACGGGTTGAGTAAACAAGTGTTTGATTCAAAAGTTAAACTACTGGGAAGAAAAAGATGAAAAATAGCTTTTTTATGGTTTATGTTAGCTTATAAAAGAAGATGAATTTTTGGTTTATTCAAGAGGAAGATATTAGGTAGTGCTTTATATTATTGTAATTTTTCTTTATATGATTTTAATAATATGTAAAAAACTTATTTAAGAATATTAAAAATAAACAAATGAGATTATTATCTAAAATAAATCGTATGCCATTTGATCTATTTCTTGTGTACACTTGTAAGTCAATTTCTTATTTTATTTTTTCCACTAACAAGTTGGATCTTAAATTGGCTTTACAAAACCTTATAGGGCGAATTTTAGAAATAGGATAAGAATCCTATAAAGTTTTGAGAATGCTTAGAGGATACCGTATTGGGTTCGGGTTTTGCAAACCTGTTCCAAACTCACCTCAATGATATCTCTATTTATTATATATATATATATATATATATATATATATTTGCCCTTATTGCCTTTTTGGTGGAATCTAAAGATTTAAAGACTAAAAAGTAATGTTGCGGAATTTAGCTCGGAAAGTTGATTTAAAAATAAAAAGGGATGAAGGATTAAGATGATTAATCGGGGTTAATAAAAATATTATAATATAATTTATATTTATGTGTAAAGTAATAAAAATTACCTATAAGATTGAGAATTGAAAGTTGGGAGGTTTTATAATTTTTTTTTTGTTTCTCTTTAATTCAATATATATATATTTTTTGATAAATTAGTGTATTTTCTAAAAAATATAAAAGAAATTAATATATTTTAATATATAAAAACCCGGTAGATTTTTTATAAAAATTGGCCTAAATCGATTTGGTCAATTGATTGAATTAAAATTACTATTGATGAAAGTCAAATGGAAGATTTGGATGGATTTAAGTCAAATGGATGATTTGGATTAATTTTATAAAAAAATCGGATCCAATCGGGTTAGATTGAGCGGATAAATTCAGATCTAATATTACTGTCATTACTGTCCACCGTGCTATAAACATGATGTGTGGTAGAATTTTCCAAAACTAGAACGGCAGGGACGAGACAGTTACTTCTGTCTCCAAAACTCATGATTTCCAGCATAACAGCTAATGTGATGCAATATGTTCTACTTTTTCCTTTATTAGCCAAGGAAGCTTTTAATCACTGAACAATAAAACCCGTGAACATACAGCAAGGATTGCCGGCCTAAAGAGTTTGTTCTCCATCTTGAATTGATTGTATCAAGCATTACGTTGTTTTGACTGGAAAGAGAACGGAGATAGAATTTGTGGACAAGAAACAAACAACAATAGTCACTAAATAGGTTTGAATAATTCTAATATATTAGGTGTTAATTACATGTAAATATTAATAAAATTTTAATATATAAAAAAATAAGTAATAATTTTTTAAAAAATATATAATATAATCAATATTTATACACTAATCATTCACATATATAAAGTATTAGAATTCGCTAAATAACTTAAAAATGATGTCGGTACACGAGCTAGGACCAATCATCTTCTGGACAGACGCCGAGACTAAGGGGAAAGTGTAAAGCGAAACCAATCATCATCCGAATAGCTTAATGGCACAAAAGATCCAAAAGACAAATCACTATTGTACGTTCTTAACCTTATTTGGACATGAAATCTTTTGCTTACTTTATTTAGCTCATCATATGTACAATCACCTTAATAGCAACAATTTCTGATCCTTAATCTTGTAAATCTTATGTTTATTTGATTAAGTTTGATATTCTTCAATCAAGCCATTTTACGTAAGTAACTTTCTAGATAGAAAACGCACACATACATTGTGTGTAATATTATTTGTGTGTGTGTGTTTTTTAAGCCAAGGTGCATTACGGATATTGAATTACGTTTTTCTTTTTAAGAAAAAAAAGGTCTAAAATTAAATATACGAAAAAAGGACAAGGTACCTTGGAAAATTGGCAAAAATTTCTCAACATATTTCCAGACTATCCGGGAGTCAAATATTTGTGGAGTCTTTGTTATGTGCAAGCGTTTTTAGTGGATAATCCCAACTGTTGCGGTCATGCACTTTGTGTTGATCTAACATTATTTAATGAAAAGAAATACATATTTTCTCTATATTTATTTACATTTTATTTGAGTGCTTAGTGTTTAATTATTTTTATTTGAATCATTACTTGGATTTTTGCCAACTCCATCAAAGTTCTTGACCATCCTTGACATGTATTAACTTCTAATAGATCCAAAATGAAAGTGGTATGCGACAACTCTCCACCCTAATTGTACATGGTTTATACCACTTACCACTGCAATTAGGTTGAAGGCTTACTTGTAATGGTGGATTGTGATCTAATTAAATAGATTGAGTCTTGGGGTAACCAGCCAAGCTCAAGGGATTTGCTTGTTTTTTCTAGCCTTTTTAAAAAGAATTTTTTTGTGATATATTATTTATTATTATGTTATTTATTTAAATATATTTAGTAATATTGTTTTATCAAATCAATTATTGTGAACACATCATGATTGACAAAAAATTAGAGTATATGGAAGACAATTTTTGTAAAAGAATTTAAAAACATTGAATTTAGATTAAAAAAAATTAAATATTTAGGACTCACATAAAAAAGGAAGAAAAGTATTGAAGGCTAGATGTGTATTTCTATATATTTAGTTGCATGTTTATCATTCTAGCCAATAATACCATCATCCTTACCATGACTATATCATAACCATCTTTGTAACCACTACCATGTTATTTTGTCCATAAGCTTAATGTGACCTTCTTCTTTATTACCATCTTCTCTATTCCTTTGCCTTCATTGCTACTACCACATGTTACGATATAGTGGGTTCTCGATGGTAAGAATAGTAGTACCTTTGATGGTGCTAATTCTGTAGTGATGTAGTAGGCAAGGATAGTGATGGTTGTCGTTGATAGTTTAAGGTGTTGGTAATGTAGTTTCATTTTGTTCAATCTAGTTTATGATTTGATGAACACTTCTAATTATAACCAATTAGGCTCATCCTTCAATCGTGATGTTAACTCTATCATCAATTTTGTGAGTTTGAAACTACAATTTGTATCGAAATGAGCTGATAAAGGAATATTTTTTATGCTTTAACGTGAAAATTAGATAGAATTATTATTGATTTTATAGAGATCATTAAGAAATGGTACATAAATATTTTCATTTGAACATTTTAAGAATTGGAGGATTCAAAGTGGAAATATGGATAATTTAGAGAAGTTTTACAAAAATCAATGAAGTTCGAATCAACACGTTGTAATTTGGAATTCAACATAGCTGACCTACATTTATGCTGCCGGCCTTGAAACTTACACTATCGACCTTCATTAAAAAGAAGTTTTATGCGAGCCAACCCTAGTTTTTCTTAGAAATACCCTTATGTTTCACTATTTGGAAGACTTTTTTTTTTAGACACATGCTTTCCTTAGACTTAGAGAGTTGTAGAACAGTCATTAGATAGTTCTTGAAGAATTCTTCTATATAGTCACTTGGATCATTAAGAAGATTTTGCCTTGGAGACCAAGTTTTGGAATTGCAAGTGAAGTTTATTTTTTCCAATTACGGAATTGGTGACATCTATTTTAATTATATTTATGCAATTCTGTTAATTATTCATGTTTTCAATTATGAATTTCCTTACAATTTTAATTAGTAGTTGTGCCTTTTGTTTCAAATTCCATGGTTGGCTAAATTTATTTGTGGGAATTGATGAAACCTTAGATAGCTAAGATGATGATTGTGTTCGTGCTATAAGATTAATAGATATAGGGATGATTCATGATTGTAATTTCTATTATTTCAATTATAGTTGTTTAATTGATTATAATTGTTAGAAACCCTAGTGATACTAGAGTTGATATAGAGTTTGTTAGAAATTCTTAGTTAATTTGAATAATTAATGTGGAAGCAGTGTTAATTGAATTAATTAGAAATTATCTAGAGATTAATGCGATGTTCGGCGATTGATTGTTGACTAAGACATTAGGAATAATTGATTTAGGACATTAGATAATCATAGTATCGAGAGATATATGATTATAATTTAGAGTTCATTACTAATTAGAGATGCAGGAATTGACTAATTAATTAGAGGTTTAAATTCTTAAGTTTTAAGGTATAATAATATCACTTGAATAACTATATAGCTAATAATCTATATAATATGATAACAATTTGATTTGCATAATTTATGATAGATTCTGATTTTCCAACAATTCTCGATTGATTGCTTAGTTTTAGAAATTTTAAAGTTATTTTATTTTTGATAGTTTTAGTATAATTATAAGATTAGTTAATTTATTTATTTTTTATTGCCTGAATATCAATAAGAACTATCATAGGTTTAGTAATATTATAGTCTTCGAGAGATGAATAATCTTACTTGCTCTGTATTATTTGATTCTGACTTAGTATACTTGCTGGAGTATACGTAATTTAATTTTTCATTTATATAGTTTAAGCGGATCAAGTTTTTAGTGCTATTATCGAGGACTAGAAATATTCAACCTTTTAGTTTTGTTGGTAATTTAGGCGCACTTGATGACGTTTGTTATTTTTGTTCTCTTTACAGGTGTTTTATGCACAGTAGTAGAAGTGTTGAAATTCTACTACTAGATACTGAAATAGAGCGCAGTTAGCATCGGTTGAGGTAAGAAAACAGAAGAAGGATAGAAGAGATGGCAAGTAAAGAGGATAATAATCAGATACAAGAAGTTTTGCGAGCACTACGAGATTATATGGTACTCATGGTGATGGGTTCAGCTATAAGGAGGCCCACCATTCAGGCTAATAACTTTGAGTTGAAGCCATCCCTCATTTTGATGGTTCAGACGAATCAGTTTGGAGGATACCCTAATAAAAGTCCTAACAAGCATATTGCATGATTCCTCTAATACTGTAATATAGTTAAGATGAACAACGTGACCAACAAGGTTATTAGATTACAACTCTTTTTCTTTTCGTTAAGGGATAAAGCCAGAGCTTGGTTTCATTCACTGCCATAAGAGTTTATCACCACCTAGGCTGATCTTTCATCGAAGTTCTTAAGGAGATTTTTCCCATCAGCTAAGATCGCAAAACTAAAGAACGACATCACTAACAACACTAAGTTTAGTGGTGAGTCACTTTATGAGGCATAGGAGAGATTTAAGGAGGCGATTAGAAAATGCCCACATCATGGCTTCCTAGATAATCTCCTGATTGAGATCTTTTATCTTAGTTTGGATGAGACACTAAGGTCCCTAGTTGATGCTACTACTAGAGGTGCCTTGATAGGTAAGACTTACAATAAAGCAAGTGCATTAATAGAAGAGATGGCCTTTAGTGCACATCATTGGCAAAACGAGAGAAGAAAGTTAGGAGTAGTAATAGCTAGTGATAATAACACTGTATCTCAATTAACAGCTTAGATTGTAGCTCTCACTACTTAGGTAAGTAAACTCACCTCAATGCAGTCTTTTAATGCTAATCCTATTGTTTTTTGTGAGTTATGTTTGGGACCACATTTGACTCTTAAGTGCCTAACTAGGAATCACTCAACTCTAACCAGTGGAGAATAGGTGAATTTTGTCAACAATTTTCAATGCGGCAATCAAGGACCATATTCGAATACATATAATCCTGGGTAGTGTAATTATCTAAATTTTTCATGGAGAAATGAGAACAATGCATTTCAACCACTACCTAGATTCTAGAAGCAAGGTCTTCCATAAAATGCTCCACCTCAGTAAAATTAATTTAGAATGGAAGAGCTCATGTTGAGCTATATGCAAAAGACTGACACCATGTTATAGAATCAACAGGCGACTATTCGGAGTTTAGAGAATCAGATTAGTCAGATTTCTCAACAGTTGAGTAACAAGCCATTAAGGTCTTTACTTAACAATATTGAAGAAAATCCTAAAGGTATCAACGCTATTATGCTGAGGAGTGGAAAAGTAGAGGAAACAATTGATAGACGAGTTGAAGAAAAGGTGGAGATTCCAAAGGAAGAAAAAGGGAAGCATGTGGAAGAGCAACCAAAGCAGAAGTCACTAGAAGTGAAACTGTATGTTCCTCCAATCTTTTTTCCAAGAAGATTGAAGTAACAATAGCTAGATGCTCAATTCGCCAAATTCCTAAATGTCTTCAAGAAGTTGCAAATCAACATTCCTTTTGTAGAGGTTGTAACGACCCGGCTGGAACTCCTTCCACCAAAGTATTGTCTGGTTTGGCATGAAATGCCACACGGTTTTGTCTCCTGGTGCAGCTGTTTCCTAGGAGGTCACTTATCCTGAGATTGCTCCAGCATGAGTACACTTAACTTCGAAGTTTCGACATACTTCGAGCCGCTATGCTAAAAGGTGCCTCGATGATTAGAGTTCCTCCCTCTAGGCATGTAAGGGGTATTACAAAGGCACTTTAGCAGATGCCTTTATATGCCAGATTCATGAAGGATTTGCTCACCAAGAAGAGAAAGATTAACGAGAACGAATTGGTAATGCTTACAGGGGAGTGCTCCATGATCATTTAGAAAAATTTATCAACCTTGCCTAGAAAACAAAGAGATTAGGGGAGTTGTACTGTTCTTTGCACTATAGGAAATTTTCACTTTGATAAGGTTTTTATTGATTTAGGTGCAAGTATAAATTTAATGCCCTTACCTATTTTCAAGAAGTTAGGACTTGGAGATTGTAAGGAAACTCATGTCATCTTGCAACTTGCTGACAGGAGTATCAAATACCCAAAGGGGTATTGTTGAAATGTCCTGATGAAGGTAGACAAATTTATCTTCCCAATCAACTTTATAGTCTTGGAGATGGAAGAGGACAGAGAGGTACCCATGATCTTGGGCAAACTGTTTCTTGCAACAGGTAAGGCGTTGATAGATGTCAAATAGGGTAAGCTTACTTTAATAGTTATGGATGATTAAGTAACGTTTAATGTTTATGAAGTCATAAAGCATTTTGATGATTGCAAATCCTGTTACACTATTGATATTTTTGATGAGATTACCTATGAGTTTATAAAAGAGAAAGCAGGAATGGATACCATGGAATCAATTCTTAGGGTCTGGATGATTGGAGCGCTAATGACGAGCTTGAAGAAGAAGGTAGGGAACAAGTGTCACAAATCAAAGCTCGATACTATGAAGAGATAAGCACCAGTGAGAAGAAGCCAGTCTCATCATTGATACAAGCCCCGGTGCTTTAACTTAAATCTTTACCGAGTCATTTAAAATATTCTTATCTTGGAACCAATGATACTCTACCAATAATTATCTCTTCTGCTTTGACAGGTGACTAGGAGAAACAACTTTTAGGAGTTCTGAGAGAGCATCAAGAAGCCATCGGGTGGACTATTGCCAATGTTAAAGGGATTAGTCCCTCAATTTGCACTCATAAGATATTGCTTGAGGTGGAGTGCAAACCTATAGTACAATGATAGAGACGACTCAACTCCACTCTTAAGGACGTAATGAAGAAGGACGTACTAACATTGCTGGATGCAGGTATTATTTATCCTATCTTAGATAGTAAGTCGATTAGTCTCGTTTAGGTAGTACCATAAAAAGGTGGTATGACCATGGTGAAAAATGAGGATAATGAGCTAATCCCTACTCGCACTGTGATCGGGTGGAGAGTTTGCATAGATTATAGAAAACTGAATGACGCCACCTGTAAAGACCACTCTCCCTTTCATAGAAAACTTTCAGGGCATGGTTACTATTGTTTTTTGGATGGATATTCTAGTTACAATTAAATTCATATCGTACTTGAGGACTAGGAGAAAACCACGTTTACATGTCCTTATGGTACTTTTGCCTTAAGGAGAATGCTCTTTAGTCTCTGTAATACACCCACTACTTTTCAAAGATGTATGGTGTCTATATTCTTTGACATGTTAGAAGATTTTATTGAAATATTTATGGATGACTTCTTTGTCTTTAGGAAGTCATTTGATTCATGTCTGACTAATTTAGGTTGTGTGCTCAAAAGGTGCAAAGAGACTAATCTACTTCTAAATTGGAAAAAAATTCCATTTTATGGTAAAAGAGAGAATAGTCTTAGGTCACAAGGTGTTAAAAAAAGGGAATTGAAGTTGATAGAGCCAAAGTGAAGATAATAGAGAAGCTACTACCACCCACTTCAGTCAAAGGAGTCAGGAGCTTCCTAGGGCATGCTAGCTTCTGTGGGAGATTTATTTTCTTTAAAATCTCTAGATCTCTTTGTAATTTACTTGAAAAGGATTCTACATTTGTTTTTTATGACAGTTTTTGTAGGTATTCAATTTATTAAAGAAGAAGCTTACTTTGGCACTTGTGATCGTTGCACCTGATTAGGAGCTCCTTTTCAAGATGATGTGTGATGCCAATGACTATGCTGTAGGAGCAGTACTTAGGCAGAGAAAAGGTAAGTTATTTCATGTTATATGCTATGTGAGTAGAACTTTGAATGAGGCGTAAAGAAATTATGCCATGATAGATGGAGACACCTAATTTTTGCCTCCTTTTATTTTTCAAATTAGGTTATAGGGTCCTAAGTTAGAAAAAGTTCAAAAAAATAGAAAATTAAAGAAAGCCCCCAAAATGAAGAAATTTAGAAAAATAGGAATTTTAGAAAAACATAAGAAAATAGGAAAAAAGGCAAAAAAAAAAAAAGAAATTTAGAAAATACAAAGAAATTATGAAAAAATCACAAAAAAAAAAGTTTTAGAAATTAACATTTCATTAGATTATATTTAGGTTTAGAAGTTAGGCCATTAAACCTGGACTTAGATTTAAATATGGCCCAAGCTACTCTACAAGTCGGTGAATATGCTTAGCAGCTTTAGAAACTATGTTGGCAAACATAAGAGGTCGATGCTTTGGTTAGCAATAAAGTGAAAGATGAAGATTGGAATAGGAATCCTTGTTCTAGATAAGGCTTTGAGCTAGTATCCTTCATATGAGTCCTTGAAGTCCTTTAGCTAGGCTATGCATGATTGGTTGTCTAAGGAGTTGATTCTTATCATCTACTTAGAGGTCGGAAAGATTTGTCCTCAAATTTGAAGAAGATTCTGAGTCTTGCTTTCTAGTAACATCTATTGGGTTTTCTTCTTCTAATTGGTTAGTTCTGGGGTAGTTTCATTTGGTAGGCATTATGGTTGGTCTTCTTCAAGACTTTGAATGGACCGTTAGTTCGTAGGGATAACTTGCTCTATTTCAGGTGTAGAAATCTTTCTTGGTTGAGGTGAATCCATACCAAGTCTTTTGGTCTAAAAGTAATAGTTCGGTAGCTTCGATTACTAATCTCTTGTTGTCTTTGATTGAACTTAGCGATCTTCCTTGTCATAGACCGATGCAGTTCTTGTAATTCATTGGCTCAATTGACTTTAGATTGATTCTTTTCAATAGATACGGGAGTTTCGATTAGATTTAGTGGAATAAAGGGATTGAGGCTATAGACGACATTAAATGGAGTCTTCCCAATGGTGTTATGGACAATTCTATTATATGCGAATTCCACAACTGGTAGATATAGATCCCAATTTTTAAGTTTTTTACAATTTTATTGTATGTGAATTCCACAACTGGTAGATATAGATCCCAATCTTTTAAGTTTTTTTTTTTTTTTTTCCCACAATAGCTTTGAGTTAATTGCTTAACGTTTTGTTCATCACTTTAGTTTGGAAATTAGTCTAAGGGTGGAATACAAGTTTAGTCCCAAGTCTTCTAAAAATAGCTCAAGAATTTAGTATCACGATCTAAACAGTAGTTTTTAGCATTCCATGTAGTTGGATAACTTCTTATAAAAACAAATTAGCAACATATAAAGCATTGTTAGTTTGATGGAATAGGTTAAAGTGTGCCATTTTGTTGAAGCAGTCCATTATAACAAAGATCGAATCTTTTCCCCTAGATATTTGGTGCAACCTTTAAACAAAGTCCATGCTGAGGTCAGCCTAAGGTAAGGTCGGTGTAGGTAGAGGCATATACTCTCCATGTAGCTCTCTCTTTCCTTTGGCACTCTTGCATACTTTGTAATTACTAACTACCTTAAGGACATCTTTGGCCAAACTAGGCCAATAAAAGTTCTCTTTTAATAGATTGGCCATTTTGGTCTCTCCAAAATGATGAGATGATCCACTACTATGAGCTTCCCTAACCAACAGCTCGTTTGTAGAATAATTCGGGATACATAGCCTTCTATCCTTAAATAGATAGCCATCTTTGAGGTAATATCCTCTAATAGCAACTTCTTTTCTATATTGCTCTATAATGGAGCCAAAATGGGTGTTACGAGCATACTTGATAGGGATCGACTTATGACCATCTCCAAGCTATGGTTGACCTATTCTTGGTCGAGGCTAACTTACCCCACTTAAGGCTGACCTGCCCCAATCAAGGTAGAGTTGATACCAAAAGGCTAAAAATGAGAAGAAAGACATCTCGGCAATAGCTCTGTTGATTGTCGAGAAGACCAGGGATTGAATAGCCGAGGCCCCAAGTCTACAGACCGGCTTGACACGGCATGAGGAATCTAGTGACAATCAATCCATGAGTTTAGTAGTTATGGGTCGACCTCATTGGAAGTTCGGCCAATCATAATAAGACTTTAAAGAATCCTTCTCTAGCTTAGACAACCAACTGCGGACCTGATATCGCTTGGACCTGATCTACTCCAGGATAGCTCGGTGTACGCTTACTTTCCTATTAAATGCACCATTTATCATTGTTTATACACTTGTAAACATTTTCTTTACCTTTAAGTCGTGGGCTTAATCTTTAGGGTTTAAGGCCTTGTATATTATTTATAGTTTTGCGACTAAGGTTTGGGGACTTACTATAAATGGCAACATTTGTAATTAATAGGGGGTCAGTTGAACATTTTTAAAGTAAGAATATACTTGATATCTTTGAGAGCTATTCAAGCTTGTGCCTCAAATTATTGAATACTATTTTACTCTTTAATCTTTCTCATATTCTTATCAATCTTATTCTTGAGATTATGGTGAATCCCTTATTTGAGTGAGTTAGCGAGTCGTATCTAACCCTCATGTAAACCTTGAGTGTTGATTTAGTGTTTGTGAGTCGTATCAAACCCTATTTCTAGCTCAAATGTGATTGTGTTTAGGTCTTGGTGCATCATATCTATACATGTTTACATCCTAAAACCCCATTCTTCTTACTAATTTCTCATTTCCAATGAACTTTAGGTACCCATTCATAGTTCATGTCTATTGCGTAATTTGAGTCATATCATCTTGGTATTAGAGCTTTGGGGAGACATGCATGTAGGTGCTCTTCAAAGTTTGACTCGCAGGTTCTTACCCTTTTGTGAACTGTCGTTTAAGTTGTGGTTTACTATACTGTGTGTAACAATGGCAGTGGTACTTGAGTTCTTGAAGTATATTGTGTCGAGTAGTGATAGTTTTGAGTTGTTGTTAACTATATTTGGGTTAGTAGTAGTGGTTTTAGCTGTTGTTTCTGGTTGTAATTTTTCCATAGCGGTGTTATAGTAGTTGAGGTAATATTTTGAAGTCGTAGGTAGTTGCAAAAATTGAAGTTGTGATGATTCTAAGTTGAGTTGAGTGTATTATGTGTTTGTTAAAATCTCTTAATAGGATTATTGTATGAACTAGAATGTCTGAAGATAATGTGAATATTGGTGGTGATAGACTTCGTAGTAGCTTGAGTAGATGTGTTGATGACTTGGAGAATCAAATTCAAAATCTCATTAATTCTATCCAGGAGCTTATTGGTTTAATTAGAGAAGGTGAGAGAAGAGACTAAGCATTAACCAATGAGAGTGACTTGAATGAGCTTGAGAATGATTGGTAATAGCCAAGATGAGTTGCCAAGTTAAGGAGAAGAAGAGATCAACCAGAATCACTGAGAAGCGATAACAGGGGTATTGATTTCGAGGTAAACGAAGGAGCCCCAAGAAGAGAACCCGAGCCAAGAAGAGATTTAGCAAAGCAGAGCTTGGATAGAAGTGGCTGATTCGAGGTGAACCAACTAACTTGGAATGTATATGCCCTATAATTAGGTGTTCGGGGTTCGATTTGTAAAATTTAGGGCAATCGGGTAAGTTATGTGATTAAGTCCAAATTTTACGAAGAAAATAGGAATATTAGTAAAAAAGTGATCCTGTGAGTTTGGATTTAGAAAAACAAATAGTTAAATATTATAATATTGAGTTATAAGTATATTATCCGTTATTTATCAGAAATACGTAAAACGAGTTTTGATAATTAACGAATCGATAAAGATAATTATATGCATAGTAAAAACTATAAAATAACATAAATAATATTTAGGAGTGCTTATTTATATCATACATGTATTTATGTATAGGTAAAAATACTTAAAATACTTGAAATATACCAAAATAATGCTAATTATTTAAAGAAAATTCATTAAAAAATTAAAGAAAAATGTGGAATTGTCCCAATTGTGGTCATGGCATGCTGAAAATTAAAGAAAGAAATCAACTAATCAAATTGAAATACATAAAAAGTGAAAAAGGGAAGAGATAAGAGACATTTGGCAATTGGAGGTTAAAAGAAAACTCTAAACCTTTCTATAAAATCAGAAATCACCCACCACAACTTAGTTTAGTTAGTTAGGAAGTCAGAAAAAAATAACAAGAGGAGAGAAGAGAAGAAAGAGTAATTTTAGAAAGATTAGCAAAATTAGTATGTAATTAGGAGTTATAAGGGGAACCTATGATCAACGATCACCTGGGAGTGGACAACCACTACTACTAGACGGAGGAGGCAGCACCCAGATTGGCCGAAAAGGCTACGATAGTCGGAGCAAGTAATGTTGGTGAGTTCTGATTTCCTTTTCAATTTTGTTTTATTTATTAAAAATATCAAATAATTATGGAAAATTATGAAATTTAACATTCTGGGATATTTTTGTATATATATTTTTAAGAAAAATATTGTTTTGTTAAAATTGGATCTTAAAATTTATCTTGCTTAAGAAAACCTTAAACTTGAGTTGGTTTTTGATATTGACTTAAATGGCCTAAATATTGTAGTTTTGAACTAAAATCTTTTGTATAGACTATTTAGAATGCTCATGATAGTGTTATGAAGATTTTCTTGTAAAAATTAATTTTCTAAAATTTTACTTCATTTTTAAGCCTTAAAATCATACATAAAAGACAATATTTAGGCTTAATTTTGTAATTTAATGTTAATTTTTTGGAATTTTGATTTAGCATATAATTAAGTATCTTGGAATGTTATTTGTTGATGTCGGATGGTATTTGTGGAGTTTAAGGTGTTAGTTGTATGTATTATGTATAATATGTAATAAATATGTGTAAATGGATAATAGGTAAAAAGGATATATTCAAATTAATCTTGTGATTTAGGGTTAATTAGGTATAAATTTTGATTTAGAATATAATTAGACATCTTGATATGTTATTTGGTGATGAAAGATGATATATGTAATGTTAGAAATGTTAGATAAGCGATCTAAGTGTAGATTAAGTAATAATGCATAATATGTAAAATTGGAAATTGAATGAGTAAAAAATATTATGTAAAAATTAATGGTATTATAATATTAGGAATATATTAAAATTTGATTTACAGTATGAATTTAGAAAATCATGTGAAAATGTAAGTTATGCTCACATTAGGAAACAAATTAAGTAGTTAAATTAGGAATATGGTGTACTATACCGACCAAAATACTAATTAGAAGCTAAAATGGAGATTTAGAAGACCTAAGTATAGTTAGATGAATTTTATATTTTGGTTCCGGAGGAATTCCTAGGGTTGATAAATAAAAACTGTAATCAGAAGTTGAATTTAAGGCTAACTTAGAAACTAAATAGACACTATATTTATTTGAATTAAAAGTGGTTAAACCTTATGAAATAGGTTAGAAGGCATTCTTGAGATTTAAGTGTAAAATGAAACTAAGAGCCAAATTAGGACATTGAACAAAGGTTGGGTGTATAGAGTAAATAGGAATAGGATTAGTGTATAATTTAGAAACTCTTGTACCTTAAATGTGGTGGGATAAGCTTAGAGGATGGATTAACAGTTAGGTTAAGACTTGTGAATAAAACTATGATTAGAAACTGAATCAGAATCTAGCTAAAAATAAGAATAATTGTAAGAGACTTAAAAACCTATATAAGATAGATATATGAATACTAAAATGATTTTTGTATTATAGGAACCATCGATGAAGGCCTATAGTGAGTCATATCTTAAGCGAGCAAGTGGGAAGTTTAGGTAAATTTAAGATCAATATATAACTGTATTTTGGAGTATTGTTTTATAATACTCAAAGGCTTAAGGTTATACTTATTTGTGCTTATAGGTAATTTGTTTGTGTGCATGCTTGTGTATATGTGTTCTTGAATGTATTGTGTAATATTAACTTACTATACTAATTTGCAATTGTTTTGTATTGGGTGATATGGACTGATCACCTTAACTAAACTTAATTAAATATGTGACTTGTAATTCTAAATTAAACATATGACTTATGATTCTAAATTAGACATGCCCAGCAACCCATTAAGGGAAATGTTTAGGGTTCTCCGGTCAAATACCAACCCCTTCGAAAGGGATAATGTTGGATAGTATAATTGGTTCCTTCTTCACACTTAGTTGAACAAATTACTGGAGAGGAGGTCACGACGAGGATGAAGGCAGTGGTTCGAAGGTAGTCACGGGAGGAGCAATATCTCCATTGCATAAGCTTGTGTTTGGTTGTGAGCTGTTGAAATGTGTGTTAAACTTCTTAACTCGAATTAGAGTAGATGTAATTTCTCTAATCTCATGACGGACTAGATAACAGTGTGCGATGACTTTTTCTTGTTGCATTGCATTAAAATAATTAGTTGATAACCTTATTTGTGCTTGGTGTATAGTTTTAAGTCTTCATCCTAACTTACTGAGTGGTTGGTTGCTCACATCCTCATAGATGTTGTTATAGGTGCTAGTTAGGAAGTAGCTATATAACTACACTAAAGATGGCTATTACTATATCTTGGGTGTGGGGGGGTGGTGAGGAAACAAAAACTAAAGAACATATACATTTCTAAGGTTTTACTTCTTAATTTAAAATCTTCAATTGTCAAATAAGATATTACTTAGGTAAGATTATGCTATGAAATCATTGTAATATTTGAATTCTAGTATGTACTTTTCATTCTTTCTTAGATAAATAACCTGTTTAATTTGTGAACTATTTACTTCAAAGTAGATTAGGCCTTGTGTAAATCAAGTCTGAGATAGTAGCTGTAAGATCAACTTCTATTTTAAAATGGTTTGCACAGTGGGATTGTTATGACTCTGCTGCTTCGAGGCGTAATATAATGCAAGAGATGAGGCCCAAACACATAGTCGAGGACTTGACAATATCAAGCTTAAGTTGTTGACCTTCAGTGGTAGTAGCTGACTTGAAGAGTTCTTTGATTGGGTTCCCCTAAGTAGAGAAGTTATTTTGAATGTTATGAGCACGATTATTAGACAAAAGTTAAGTTAGCCTCACTATCCCTTGTTGAATATGCGAGTCTTTAGTGGGACAAGTTAATTGCTAAGTGTGATGTTGAAGGAGAAGAGCTGATAAGAACTTGGAGGCTTATGAAATGTTTGATGAATTAATAATTTGTGCCAACCTACTTCAAGCAAGAAATGCTCCATGTTTTGCAGCACCTGAGGCAAGGTTGAAACATTGTTGAGGAGTACTTAAAAGAGTTCGAAACCTTGATGACCAAATGTGAGATTGTTGGGCCTTAAGATCGTAAAATTGCTAGATTTTTTAGTGGACTTTGAGATGACATTGTTGACATGGTCGAGTTGCAGTCGTTTAACTCATTGAATGAGCTAATCAATTTAGCATTAAGGGTAGAGAGATAGAGGAGAAGAAGGCACTAGAGGCCGACCGGCCGACCTTAACATAGCAACCCTAAGCCAAAGAGGTATAAGGAGAGGAAAAAGGTTGAGAAGAAGATGGAGAAAGGAGAGTCTAGTTGACCTGACAAGGTTGAGACAAAGAAAGTAAAGAAGGAGAGAGTGCTCGGCACCAAGACCTAAGACGTTAAGTGTTTTAAGTGTTTAGGATATAGACATATTGGCTCCTACTGTCTGAATAAGAGGTCATGATTTTAAAAGGCAAAGGACTGGATGCTCAAGTAAAGAGCTAAGAAGAGCTTAGGAAGTGACATTGAAGAGGTGAATGTTTATCCAGATATGGACGAACTCCTAGCCATAATAAGCCGACGAGTCGACTTGAAAGAAGACCTAGGTCTAAGGGAGAACTTATTCTAGATCCGATGTTTAGTGAATAGGAAGACTTGGTCCTTGGTTGTTGATGGAGGTAGTTATACCAACATCATTTCTATCGAGTTGATTGTAAGGATGAAACTACCGACTTACCTGCATCCCTAACCTTATGGACTGAAGTGGTATAATGACAAGGGTATGATCCATGTGCATAAGAGAGCTCAGATAGTATTTAAGGTAGAACAGTATGAGGATGAGCTTGACTTCGACATTGTACCCACTAGTGCAACCAATTTAATTCAAGGATCCATGATGGCTTCTTTTGCACTTATACAGTTTAGAAGAATGGGGAGAGCTGTTGCTTTACTCCTATGAGTGTTAGTGAGATTTAAAGTAACTCGATGCCAATGGTATAAAGAAAGGGAAAAAGGAGCTTGTTTAGCACTCAGGCCCGTTGATGGGTTATCGATTACCGGCTTAATCACTCGTGTACGCCTTAAAGGCTTCTAATTCCTCGCCTGAAGGATTCTTTCTCGTCAACCCATTAATGACGAGAAAGAATAGGTTGAAGGAGGATGGCTGAATTCCGTGGGAGCTCCGGGTGGTTATACTTTGCTCTATTCGCTATCTACCAATGTTGACCTTCCTTTGGTTGAGAGTTCTGTGCTAAGTGACCAGACTTTCAACTACCGTGAGTTTTCTACAAAGTAAATGTGGCTAGCTCCTAGTCGAGTTTTTCTCTCTTGGCCTCCTACCAACTCTCCTAGAATCTCTTTTACATCTCAACCTCTATCTCCTTACATCTTGACTCCTCTCGCATGATATGCTTAGAGTATCCTGGCACGAAACTAATGTTGTATTGCCACCTATCCGTTCCATCTGACATTATATTTTACGGCTCAACCTCTATCTCCTCACATCTTGACTCTTTTTGCTTGCTATGCTTAGAGTATCTTGGCATGGAATTAATGTCGTGCTGTTACCTATCCATTCCATTTGACGTTGTATTATTTTTCCCTTTTTGTTTTTTTTCCCCTTTTACCCTTTTTGTATGTACTAGGATTTCCCGTTTTATGTATATATTCTTCTAATTTCTTTATTTGTAATGTTGCCATAGGGACTTATTATAACTAGTCCCTTCTCTTGGTATGCTGGAATCATCTTACCTTAGACTTATACATTGAATATTTTGTTTTTGTAAGACAACCCTCGCCAAGTCCATTTTTCTATACACTCTTATCTAATCTTGTCGAGTGGCTCAGAAATAGTGGCGAGTGGACCATGATATTAACTTGTGTGTCATATCAAGTGAAGTGTCAAGTCTTCTTGTATTCATTGGTGTGTTATATCCTCCTAGTAGCTTTACGTTAGCTACTTTAGTCAGTTCTTAGACCAGTTTACCCTGTCTTTCTTTGATATCTTGAAGGATCCATTAGTTTGCATTTGCCATCGTAAGCTTTAGTGATAACTGAACTCCTAGGCACACTATATAATCCCGGTATCAGAGCTTGAGGTTGTAACCCAAAGCTATGTAGCAATAGTCCCTTTTTGTTTGCTAATTAAGATACGCTGTTTTTGTTTGGAAGAATAGAGTAAGTCACAATTCAAGTTCGAGTGGTAATTGTGTGTGTATGAGTAAAGGTTTTCTGTGTGAAGAGTATTTTCTAAAGCTTTGTTTTGAGAATGTTGAATCTTAGTGTTTAGGGAGAGATTAACGATGCTGAAAGTGATGCTCATGGTCATGGTCATGGTCGAGTTACTTAACAAACACCACATACTATTGATGAGAAAGTACAAGATCTTGTTGCTATTGTTGCCAACTTAGCTGTCTCAGTAAATAGAGTCTTAGAGATTGGATCGCATGAGAGAATTATTGAGTAGGGCCGAGAGATGAGAGATAGGCCGAGAAGGCAGATGAATGAACAAGTACTGGAAGCCTTTCTAGTGAACCAAGCACCACCATAGCATGCTAATAGAGTTGCAAGAAGAAGAATAAGGTTAGATGAAGTGGAAGAGTATGATGAAGAAGAAGACCAGTACGTCGGGATTGATGAACGTGAGTTTAGAGCACCGAGAGGTGCCGAACACCTCAAGGTACAGATTCCAAGCTTCAATGGATCCGATAGTACTCATGACTACCATAATTAGGAGGAGAAAATTGAAAAGATATTTGAATTTTACGATTATGAAGATGTTATTTGTATATGAGTGGTCGCATTGGAATTTTTTGGATATGCGGCAATATGGTGGAAGAAACTGCAGAATGTTTGCCTGAAGGCCCGATGTAAAGTTCAGACATGGAACAAAATGAAGAGAGTCTTAAGAAGCAGGTTCATTCCCGAACACTACAAACAAGACACTTTCAAATAACCCCAAGACTTGACGCAAGGTAACAAATCAATGGACAATTATGTTCAAGAGTTTCAGTTGCTCATGACTTGATGTGATGTCGATGAACTTGAGACGTGAACTATAGTACGGTTCATCTTTGGGCTAAGGATCGAGATTGGTAACATAATGGAACTGCAGGGTCTTATTACTCTAGATGAAGCCATTTAAGTGGTACATAGAGTCGAAGATAGAGGTGGAACCAGGCAAGTCGGATGCCGAGTAGCTGAATGATGCTGCCAAATAGAAGTAGCATGCTGAATAGACTAGTAAATGACTGAGCATCAAACAATTCTAAGGTGAAACGTCGGGAACCTATGCCAAGTCGACCAGAAGAAGGTTAAGGCAAGAGTAAGGCTAAAGAACCTGAGGTTCGAGAGACCTAGGTTAGAGCTCAAGAAGAAAGACCCGAGAAATTAATTATTTTAAATGTCTTAGTTATGGATATATAGCTAGTCAATGTTTGAACCACTGAATTATGACTATAAAGGGAGAGAAGCCTTAGTTTGAAGTAGAAAGTGCTAGCAAAGGAGAGGAAGAGGTAAGAGTTGAATAGATGCTGAAAGAGTTTCAGGGAGACCCCGATGTTGAGACACCTCCCAAGGGTGGTGTCGAATACTATTTTGTTGTTAGACAGTCTCTTAGTACTTTTGTGGTTAATGACAATGAGCAAAGGGAGAACCTCTTCCATACGAATTGCTGAGTGAATGGCAAGCTATGTGCTTTAATTATTGACAGAGGTAGTTGTACCAATTTCTTAGCTTAAGGGGTAATTAGGGCTATGAAATTGCCATTCCTTCTATATCTTAAGCTGTACAAGATTTACTGGCTAAATGAGAAAGGAGGCTTACATGTTGTTGAGTAAGTTAGAATATCGATTACTATAGGTGATAGGTACAGGGACAAAGTGTTGTGTAATGTCCCTTTGTTGTGTGCTTTTCACATATTACTCAGTTGACCATGGTTATTTGACTTAAGGGTATTGCATAATGGGTATAGAAGCACCTATATGTTCTAGAAGGATGGGAAGAAAATTATATTGACACCTATGAGTCCTAAGGAAGTGTAAGAAGCCCAAGAGAAGATTATTAAATCACTAAAGTAGAAGTCCTTGGTGATTTCCTGATCTTAATTCGCTCGAGAAGTCAAGGCTGACGATTATGTGCTTCTTTTAGTTAAGAGACTCTTAAAGGTTAAAGAAGCCAAGAACTTACCTGTTGAAGTACAACAGCTACTTCAGGACTTTGCCAATCTGTTCCCTACTGAGATGCCAAAAGGTTTACCTCCCTTGAGAGGTATTGAACATTGCACCAACCTACAACCAAAAGCTACCTTATTGAATTGACCCACTTATAGGCTTAATCTCGAGTGGACAGCTGAATTAAAGAAATAGGTGGATGAGTTGGTAGATCGCGGATATGTCTATGAGAGCATGAGCCCATGTGCCGTACCCTTTGTGCTTGTGTTGAAAAAGGATGGAATGTAGTGAATGTGCATTGATAGCCGAGCTATCAATAAGATTACCGTTAAATACCGATACTCGATCTCGCGACTTGATGATATGCTTGACGAGTTACATAACGCCTACATCTTTTCTAAGATTGACCTGAAGAGTAGTTACCATCAGATACGAATGAGACTTGGGGATGAATGGAAGACGGGCTTCAAGATAAGGGATGGTCTGTTTGAATGGTTGGTGATGCAGTTTAGTTTGACTAATGCACCAGGTGCATTTATGCAGCCGATGAATCATATGCTCTGACCATTAATTGGCAAATGCGTTGTGATTTATTTTGATGTTATTTTAGTCTATAGTGACTACCTCATGACTCATGTCGAGCATTTAAGATTGGTGTTCAACATACTCCATGTCGAAAGATTATTCGGTAACTTGAAGAAATGCGTGTTTTGTCAAAGCGAGGTTGTATTCCTCGGATATGTTGCTTTAGGGAAGGGAGTTCGACTTGATGATGAGAAAGTTAAAGCTATTCTTGAGTGGCTTATGTTGACCAGTGCTGTTGAAGTCAGGAGCTTCCATAGTCTAGTTTCATTCCATAAGAGATTTATTCAGAACTTCCATTCCATAACTACACCATTGACTGAATTGACCAAGAAGAACGTTGAGTTTAGGTGGTTAGAGAAAGCTTCAAAGAGTTTTGAAGTTATGAAGTCTAGGCTGATGTCTACTCTAGTACTCACCCTACCAGATTTTGAGAAAGTTTTTGAGGTTGAATGTGATACGTCTGGTATCGGCATTGGTGCTGTCCTTATGCAGGAGTGTCAACCAATTGCCTATTTCAGCGAAAAGCTCTAAGGTGCTGCCTTGAATTACTCTGCCTACGATAAGGAGTTTTATGCCTTTCTTCGAATACTCCAGAACTGGCAGCATTATTTGTTGCTGAGAGAATTCATCATCTATTCAGATCATGAATCTCTCAAGCATCTTTGCGAGCAATAGAAGCTTTCTTGATGTCAGGCTAAATGGGTCGAGTTTTTGGAGACCTTTTGCTATTTCATTAGATACAAGAAAGGGAGCACCAACACGGTAATTGATGCTCTTTGTTGCTATCATGCCCTCATCACAACATTGTAAGCTAAGGTGCTAGGATTTGGGACTTTACCTGATTAGTATGAGCATGATGCACATTTTGGACCATTAGTTGCCAAGTGCATTGTTGGAGGAGCTACGGAAGGGTTTTACTTGAGTTAGGGGTTCTTGATGAATGGAAAGCAGGTTTATACGCTGAGTGGTTCGACAAGGGAGCTATTCGTTTGAGAAGCTCTTGCCGAGGGTTTGGCCAGCCATTTTGGGGAAAAGAAGACGACTGAGATATTGAAGGAGCATTTCCATTTGCTTGAGATGATGAAGGATGTTCTCTGAATACTTGAGAGGTGCGATGTGTGTAAACATGCGAAGGGGAGGAGAGAACCCTATGGGGAGTACACACCTTTTCCTATCCTAGAGCGGCCGTGGATTGATCTAAGCATGGATTTCATACTTGGCCTTCCTCGAATGTCGAGAAGACATGACTTAATCATGGTGGTGGTCAATCGGTTTAGCAAGATGGGGCACTTTATCTCCTACCACAGAATTAACAATGCTTTATTCGTCCCTATTCTCTTTTCGTAGGAAATTGTACGGTTACATGGAGTGTTAAGGAGCATTGTGTCCAACTGTAACTTAAAGATCATGAGCTTCTTTTGGAAGACCCTGTAGAAGAAGATTAACACAAAGCTAATGTTTAGTGCTTCTTGTTACCCCTAAATAGATGACTAAATTGAAGTTATGAACAGAATTGTCGGTAGCCTCCTGCAAGTAGTTGTTGGGAAGAACTTGCATGACTAGGATTTATGTTTGCCCGTCATTGAATCTGCCTACAATTGCTCGGCTCACAGCTCGACTGGAACAACACCTTTTAAGGTCGTTTATGGACTTAACCTAAACTTATCCTTGGATTTATTTAGTAGCCCAAATACACAAAGGGAAAGTCATTTTGGCTTACAACGCGCTGAGGAATTCCAGAAATTGCATTAAAAAGTTGTCGAACAACTGGTTAAGACTATGGCCTAACAGAAGGTAGTAGGAAGCCGCAGAAGGAGAAGAGTCGTTTATCCCCCTAGAGACCCTGTTTGAATCTACCTTAGCAAGGAATGCTTTCCCGGTAGAAGGACGAACAAACTATCTCCCAAAGCATATGGGCCTTTCAAGATCCTTAGGCACATTAATGATGACCCCTATGAGGTTGATTTGCCCGAGGGGTACGGCATATTAACCACATTCAACATTGTCTACTTGACACCCTATGTACTAGATGACAACGAAGATCATGATTTGAGGGAAAATCTTCAACAACCCTGGAGAGCTGATGGGTTACTAACTACCAGCCCAATCACTTACGCACGCTTCAGAGACCTCCAGTCCTTCACCCAGAGGATTCTTTCTCGTTAACTAGTCGACGATGAGAAACAATATGTTGAAGGAGGATGGCTGAATTCCTTGGGAGCTTTAGTTGGTTATACTTTGCTTTGTTCATTATCTATCAATGCCGACCTTCTTTTGGCCGAGAGTTTTGTACCGAGTGACTGAACTTTCAATTATATAGAGTCTTTTAGAGTAAATGCGGCTAACTCCTAGTCGAGTAAATGTAGCTCTCGGCCTCCTTCCAACTCTCTTAGCATCTCTTTCACATCTAGACCTCTGTCTCTTTACGTCTTGACTCCTCTCGCCTGTTATGCTTAAAGAATCTTAGCACGAAACCAACGTCGTGCTGCCACTTATCCATTCCATCTGCCATTGTAATATTTTTCCCTTATTGTCTTTTACCCCTTTTATCCTTTTTGTATGTACTGGGATTTCCCTTTCTGTATATATATTCTTATAATTTCTTTATTTGTAATGTTGCCTTAGGGACTTACTATAAATAGTCCCTTCTCCTTGTAAGCTGAAATCATCTTACCTTAGACTTATACATTGAATATTCTGTTCTTGTAAGATAACCCTCTCCAAGTCCATTTTTCTATACACTCTTACCTAGTCTTGTCGAATAGCTCAAGATTAGTAGTGAGTGGACCTTGATATCAACTTGTGAGTTATATCAAGTAAAATGTCAAGTTGCGTTGTGTTTGTTGGTGTATTATATCCTTTAAGCAACTTTATGTCAGCTACTCTAGTAAGTTCTTAGACCAGTTTACCATGTTTTTCTTTGATATCTTGAAGGACCCATTGTTAGCTTGTTTGTTGGAATAATTAGAGGGATAATATGTTTGCTGACAGCTATGAAGTCTAAATGGGTGTTTTTCCTTCTAGGATTGAGTATTTACTTTTGAAATAGAAATCTTAGGTTAAACGCTTGGATTAAAATTTGTTTTCTTTAGAATGGTTGGTTAATTTCAATTGTAGTACTCTGATCACATATTTCGGTTTGGTTCGAGTGGTAGGTGTTATAAATTAGTGAGTCTGAAAGTGTTAAATATCATATGTCTTGGATTAGTGATTGGAAAATTTATATTTTTAATGATAGATTTCTTTAGTTTTGTTTATTTTGCTTGAGGACAAGCAAAAGTTCAAGTGTGGGGGAGTTGATAAGGGCATATTTTTCATGTTTTAAATAGGCAAATTAGATAGAATTATTATTTATTTTATAGAAATTATTAAGAAATGGTCTTAATTATTTTCATTTAGAAATTTTAGGAATTGGAGGATTCAAAGTGGAAATACGGATGATTTAGAGGAGTTTTACGTAAATGACCGAAGTCCAAATCAACAAGTTGTAATTTGGAATTCAACACAATTGGCCTACACTTATACCAGCAACCTTTGGAGTCTACGTCACCGACCTTGAAGTCTACATCGCCAGCTTATCAGCCGGCCTTCATTAGAAAGAAGCTTTACATGAGCCAACCCTAGTTTTTCTTATAAATAGCCTTATGTTCCATCGTTTAGAAGACTCCTGTTTTTCTTTTTTTTAGAGAGACCCACACTTTCCTAAGACTTAGAGAGTCGTAGTATAGTCATTAGATAGTTCTTAAGGAAGTCTTTTGTAGAATTGCTTAGATTATTGAGAAGATTGTGCTTTTGCTGTGGAGACTAAGTTTTGGAGTTGCAATTGAAGTTTATCTTTTCCAATTACAGAATTGGTGACATTGATTTTAATTATATTTATGCAATTCTGTTAATTATTCATGCTGTCAATTTTGAATTTTCTTACAATTTCAATTAGTAGTTGCGCTTTTGTTTCAAATTCCGTGATTGGTTAAATTTATTTGTGGGAATTGATGAAACCCTAGGTAGCTAAGATAATAATTGTGTTTATGTTATAAGATTAATAGATATGTGGATGATTTATGATTGCAATTTCTATGATTTCAATTATAGTTGTTTAATTGATTATAATTGTTAAAAACTTTAGTGATGCGGGAGTTGATATAAGGTTTGTTAGAAATTTTTGGTTGATTTGATTAATTAATGTGGAAGCAGCATTAGTTGAATTAATTAGAAATTATCTGAAGATTAATGCGATGTTTGGTAATTTATTATTTACTAAGACATTAGGAATAGTTGATTTAGGACATTAGATAATCATAGTATTGGGTGATATATGATTGCAATTTAGTATCCATTGTTAATTAGAGATACGGGAGTTGACTAATTAATTAGGGGTTTAAATCCTTAAGTTTTAAGGTATAATAATTTTACTCAAATGAACATATAGATAATAATCTATATAACATGATAAAAAATTTAATTTGCATAATTTAGGATGGATTCTGTTTTTCTCACAATTCTCAATTGATTGCTTAGTTTTAGAAATTTTGTAGTTATTTTCTTTTCAATAATTTTAGTATAGTTATTAAATTAGTTAATTTATTTTTGATTGCCTAAATATTGATAAGAACTATTATAGGTTTAGTAATATTATAATCTTCAAGGGATCGACAACTTTACTTGCTTTGTATTACTTGATTCTAACCTGGTATACTTGTTAGAGCATTTGTAATTTAATTTATACATATAGAGTTTAAGCGAATCAAGTCTTTGGCACCATTGTCGGGGATTCGAAATATTAAAACTTTTAATTCTGTTGGTAATTGAGGCGTAATTGACAATGTGTGTTATTTTTGTTCTCTTTACAAGTGTTCTATGCACAGGAGTAGAAGTGTTAAAATTTTACCACTAGATTCTAAAATAGAGCATACTTTGCATCAATTGAGGCGAGAGAACAGAAGAAGGATAGAAGAGATGGTAGGTAACGAGGATAATAATTAGATACAAGGAGTTTCGCGAGCATTACGAGACTATATAGTACTTACGGTGATGGGTTCGGCTATAAGGAGGCTTACCATTTAGGCTAATAACTTTGAGTTGAAGCAGTCCCTCATTCAGATGGTTCAGATGAATCGGTTTGGAGGATATCCTAATGAAAGTCCTGATGAGCATATTGTAGGATTTCTCCAATACTACAGTATAGTTAAGATGAATAACATGACCGACAGGGTTATTAGATTACAACTCTTTCCCTTTTCGCTAAGACATAAAACCAAAGCTTGGTTTCATTCATTGCCATAAGAGTCTATCACCACCTAGGCTAATATTTCATTGAAGTTCTCAAGGAGATTTTTCTCACCAGCTAGGACCTCAAAACTAAGGAGCTACATCACTTACATCATTAAGTTTAGTAGTGAGTCACTTCATGAGGCGTGGGAGAGATTCAAGGAGATGATCGGAAAATGCCCACATCATGGCTTGCCAAACAATCTCCTAATTGAGATCTTTTATCTTAGTTTGGATGAGACATTGAGGTCCTTAGTTTTAGTTGTAGCTGGTAGTGCTCTGATGGGTAAGACTTATAATGAAGCAAGTATACTGATAGAAGAGATTACCTTCAATGCACATAACTGGTAAAACGAGAGAAGTAAGTTAGGAGTAGCAATAGCCAGTGATAGTAACATTGTATCTCAATTAACAACTCAGATTGTAGCTTTCACTACTTAGGTAAGTAAACTCACCTCAATACAGTCTTTAATGCTAATCTTATTATTTTTTGTGAGTTATGTTTGGGACCACATTCAACTCTTAAGTGCCTAACTAGGAATCACTCAACTCCAACTAGTGGATAATAGGTGAATTTTGTCAACAATTTTCAATACGGCAATCAAGGACCATATTCGAATACATACAATCTTAGGTGGCGTAATCATCAAAATTTTTCATAGAGAAACGAGAACAATGCATTTCAACAACTACCTGGATTCTAGAAGCAAGGTTTTACTCAGAACACTCTACCTTAGCAAAATCAGTTTAGAATGGAAGAGCTCATGTTGAGCTATATGCAAAAGATTGACATCACGTTACAGAATCGACAGGCGACTATTCAGAATTTAGAGAATTGACAGAACATCAGGGTCTTTACCCAGCAATATTGAAGAAAATCCCAAAGGTGTTAATGTTATAATCTAAGGAATAAAAAAGTAGTGGAAACAGTTAACAGACGAGTTGAAGGAAAGGTAGAGATTCCAAAGGCAGAAAAAGGGATGCAGGTGGAAGAGGAACCAAAGTAGAAGTCACTAGAAGTGAAACCGTATGTTCCTCCAGTCCCTTTTCCAAGAAGACTAAAGCAACAACAGCTAAATGCTCAATTCGCCAAATTCTTAGATGTCTTCATGAAGTTGCAAATCAACATTCCTTTTGCAGAGCCACTTCAGTAGATGCCTTCGTATGCTAGATTCATGAAGGATTTGCTCACCAAGAAGAGAAAGATTGATGGGAACGAATCGGTAATGCTTATAGGGAAGTGCTCTATGATCCTACAGAAAAATTAATCCACTTTGCCTAGAAAACAAAGAGATCAGGGGAGTTTTATTGTTCCTTGCATTATAGGTAATTTTTACTTTGATAAGGTTCTTATTGATTTAAGTGCAAGTATAAATTTAATGCCCTTGTCTATTTTCAAGAAGCTAGGACTTAGAGATTGTAAGGAGACTCATGTCACCTTGCAATGAGACTTATGTCACCTTGTAACTTACTAATAGGAGTATCAAATACCTAAGGGGTATTATTGAAAATGTCCTAGTGAATGTAGACAAATTTATCTTTTGAATCGACTTTATAGTCCTGGAGATGGAAGAGGACAGAGGGGTACCCATGATCCTGGGCAGACTGTTTCTTGCAATAGGTAAGGAGTTGATAGACGTGGAACAGGGTAAGCTTATTTTAAGAGTTATGGATGATCAAGTAACCTTTAATGTTTATGAAGCTATAAAGCTCTTTGATGATTGCAAATCCAGTTACACTATTGATATTTTTGATGAGATTATTTGTGAGTCTATAAAAGAGAAAGTAAGAATGGATACCATGAAATCAGTTCTTAAGGATCTAGATGATTGGAGCTATAACAACGAGACTGAAGAAGAAGGTAGGGAACAGGTGTTAGAAATCAAAGCTCAATAGTATGAAGAGCTAAGCATTAGTGAGAAGAAGCTAGTCCCATCATTGACACAACCCCTAATGCTTGAACGTAAACCTTTACCTAGTCATTTAAAATATGCTTATCTTAGAACAAATGATACTTTGCTAATAATTATCTCCTCTTCTTTGACAAGTAACTAGGAGAAACAACTTCTAAGAGTTCTGAGAGAGCATCAAGAAGCCATTAGGTGGACCATTGCCAATATTAAGGGGATTAGTCTCTCAATTTGCACTCACAAGATATTGATTGAGGCGAAGAGTAAACCTATAGGACAACCACAGAGATGACTCAACTCAACTCTTAAGGAGGTAGTGAAGAAAGAGGTACTTATATTGTTAGATGTAAGTATTATCTATCCTATCTTAGATAGTAAGTAGGTTAGTTTTGTTCAGGTGGTGTCAAAAAAAGGTGGTATGACCATGGTGAAAAATGAGAATAATGAGCTAATCCCTACTCACACTGTGATCGGGTGGAGAGTTTGCATAAATTATAGAAAATTGAATGATGCCACCCATAAAGACCACTTCCCACTCCCTTTCATAGATTAGATGTTAGAAAAACTTTCAGGGCATGGTTACTATTGTTTTTAGATGGATATTCTGGTTATAATCAAATTTATATCGCACCCGAAGACTAGGAGAAAACCACCTTTACATGTCCTTATGGAACTTTTTCCTTTAGGAGAATGCCCTAGTGATTATAATTGTTAGAAACCCCAGTGATGCAGGAGTTGATATAGGGTTTGTTAGAAATTGTTGGTTGATTTGATTAATTAATGTGGAAGCAGTGTTAGTTGAATTAATTAGAAATTATCTAGAGATTAATGTGATGTTTGGCAATTGATTATTCACTAAGACATTAGGAATAATTGATTTAGGACATTAGACAATCATAGTATCGGGAGATATATGATTGCAATTTAGTATCCATTGTTAATTGGAGATACAGTAGCTAATTGATTAATTAGGAGTTTAAATCCTTAAGTTTTAAGGTACAATAATTTTACTTGAATGACTATATAGTTAATAATCTATATAACATGATAACAATTTGATTTGCATAATCTAAAATGGATTCTGTTTTTCCTACAATTCTCAATTGGTTACTTAGTTTTAGAAATTTTATAATTATTTTCTTTTCAATAATTTTAGTTTAGTTATTAGATTGGTTAATTTATTTTTGATTGCCTGAATATTGATAAGAACTATCATAGGTTTAGTAATATTATACTTCTCGAGGGATCGACAACCTTATTTGTTCTGTATTACTTGATTCCGACTCAGTATACTTGCTGGAGCATTCGCAATTTAATTTATATATATATAGTTTAGGCAAATCAAGCTCTTAGGCAGACTACTCGTGCTCATCGTTTAAAGTCGAGGATAACTTCTTTTTAGCCCTACGGTGATGATAAGAATACGCCTATCATCATCTCCAGGCCATGACTGACTTGTTAGTAGCTAATGCCAACATGCCTCACTTAAGGCCGAGATGATACTAGAAGGTTGAAAAAGGGAAGAAGGATAGCTTAGCAACAGCTTTGTTGGTTGTTGAGAAGACTAGGGACCGAATAGCCAAGGCCCTAAGTCCATAGACCAGCTCGGCATGGCACAAGGAATCTAGTGCCATGTAATCCACAAGTTTAGCAGTTATGGTTTGACTTCAATGGGAGCTTGGCTAATCATAATAAAACTTCAAGGAATCTAACTCTAGCTCGAATAGCTAGCTATCAACTTGATCCCACTTGGACCCAATCTACTCTAGGATAGCTTGAATACCCTGCATCCTTACTTTCCTATTAAATACACCGTTTAGTACTATTTATGCACTTGTAAACATTTTCTTTACTTTTAAGTCATGGGCCTAAAATTTAAGGTTTAAAGCCTTATATATTATTTATAGTTTTGTCACTAAGGTTTTATGACTTATTATAAATAGCAACATTTGTGATTAATAGGGGTTTAGTTGAACATTTTTGAAGTGAAAATATACTTGATATCTTTGAGAGTTGTTTAAGCTTGTGCCTTAGATTATTGAATATTGTTTTACTATTTAATCTTTCTTGTGTTCTTATCAATATTCTACTTGAGATTGTGGTGAACCCCTTATTTGAGTGAGTTAGTGAGTTGTATCTAATACTCATTTGAAACTTGAGTGTTGATTTAGTGTTCTTGAGTTGTATCGAATCTTATTTTGAGCTCAAATGTAATTGTGTTTGTGTCTTAGTGCATAATATCCATATACATTCACATCCTAAAACCCCATTCCACTTACTAATTTCTCATTTCCATTGAACTTCAGATACCCATTCGTAGTTCGTGTTTGCTGCTTACTCCGAATTGTATTAATACTACTCAATGATAAGAGAAAATGTTAATAATTTTTTGTACAAGGTTTGTTGACGTGATAGAGCATCAGCGACCACATTGGTGCTTCTTTTCTTGTATCGGATCACATAAGAAAAACTTTCCATAAACTTTAGCTACTTGGCTTGCCTTAGTGAAAGTTTGTTTTAACTCCTAAGATGCTTCCATAGCTCATGGTTAGTGTAAATTATAAAATCTCATAGTAGTAAATAGTGTTGTTAAACAGTAAGAGCTCGAAAAAGAGAATACAACTCTTTCTCATATATACAATTGTTTAATGTGGCACCACTGAGCTTCTCATTATGGTAAACAACCAGTCGTCGTTCTTGCATCAAGATAGCACCAATTCCAATGATTAACGCATCGCATTCCAGTTCAAAGGGTTTGTCAAAACTTAGGAGGGATAGAATAGGGGCAGTGGTGATCTTCTCTTTGATCTCCTTGAAACTCTGTTAAGCTCGGTCGTTATATCGATATCCATTACTCTTCTTCATTAGCTCGGTCAAGGGGATTGCAATGATATTGAAGTTCTTAATGAATCACTTATAGAAAGAAGTAAAGCTATGAAAATTTCAAACTTCAGTGACATTCTTTGGCATCGGCTACTTTAAGACAGCTTAAAATTTTTCCTCATCTGCTTGGATTCCTTCTCTTGATATTACATACCTAAGAAAAACTACTTCACCTTGACAAAATGTACACTTCTTTAGGTTCCCATAAAACTTTTTGGCTCGTAAAATGTCAAAAATAGCTCTGAGATATTGAGCATGGTTGTTTAGGTTGGCATTGTACACTAATATATCATTAAAGTACACAACCATACACCTTCTAATTAGAGGGTGTATCACATGGTTCATCAATCGCATAAACGTGCTTGGTGCATTTGTAAGTCTAAATGGTATAAGTAACCATTCATAAAGACTATGCCTTATCTTAAAGGAAGACTTCCATTTAACACTTGGTTTCATGCGAATTTGCTAATAGCTACTCTGCAAATCAATCTTCAAAAATATTTTAATGCTATGAAGCTCATATAACATGTTGTCGAGTCTTGGGATTGGATATCTGTATTTGATAGTGATACAGTTGATAGCTCGATTGTCGATGTACATGTGCCATGAATCATCCTTCTTTTGGATGAACAGAGTTGGCACAGTAAAAGGACTTATGTTCTCCCTCACGTAACCTTTCTCTATAAGCTTATCCACTTGTCTTTTTAGCTTGGTAGCCTCCTTAAGGTTCATTTTGTAGGTAAGTCAGTTTAGCAGGGTTGTGCTTGGTTGTAGATCGATATAATGCTCTATGCTTCAAATTGAGGGTAGTCCCTTGAGCAACTCTTTAGGAAATAGGCCTGAAAACTCATCAATTAACCATTAGATCTCTTTAGGTACTTCTTCTAGAGCTCTCATCTCCAATAATCTCTTAATCAATAGAAATATAGGCTCATTAGCCTTCTCAGCAACTCAGAGCTCTCTTTGACTCATCATTAGGGCTTTTTTCTTATTAGCTCAAGTTAGCTAGTTATGAGTCTCATTCACTTGGGTTGGTGTCATAGATTGCAGTACAATCTCCTTCTCATCCTTAACAAAGGCATAAGTGTTCTTGTATCCTTCGTGAGTAACAAATCGGTTGAATAACTAAGGTTTTTTAAGTAACAGATGTAAAGGTCCCATAAGGACAACATTGTACACCACTTTGTCCCTGTACACATTCCCAACACTAAATGGCATGGCTACTTACTCTATGACATATAGAGCACCCTTATCATAGAGCCAATGCAGCTTGTAAGGTTAGAGGTGCTTAGAGGTTGACAGTCTTAATCTCTATACAAAGAATTGTACAACTACATTAGTATAGTTTCCTCTGTCTACTATGATTGTACACAACTTTCCTTTAATTGTACACTTTGTATGGAATAAATTTTATCTTTGTTCTTCATCGGAGCTTGGTAAGGAGCTTAGAACTTGTCTCAATATTAAGGTCATTACCTCTCTTAGTTGGCATAGAGATAGGTATCCTCTTTCTCCTTAGCTTCAACTTTTCTAGTATTCTTCTCTTTCTCTAGCTTACTTTCATTGATGCTATCTACTAAATCTCCTTGGAGCACCATGGTACTTTGATTCGGACACTTAGCAGCCATGAATCGAAATCTCAAGAATTCAAAGCACTTCACTTTGCTGGTCTTTCGTTTAGGGGTCTATTTAGTCATATCTTTCCTCAGCTTGTTGGGGGGGGAGGGGGTGGTCTCCTCGGCTTTGGATGAGTAAGTTAGCACGAGATAGGGGCTTAGGAAAATGTCGGCTCGGAGCACTTCTCCTTTGCATTATAACCTTTTGCGTTGCCTTAATGGCCTCTTCTAGTGTATAGTACCTCTATATTTCTATAATATTACGAATAGAAATTAACCTTGACATTGTGCGAGCTTCGAGTTCATCTATGTCTGCTCAGATCATCAACATTTGAGATTCTCTCACATGGTCATTGACAGATCAGCCTCCTCGATGAATATTTTGCGACTTTGCAAACATGTCCTATAAGTATGTTTTAGGCACAAATCTCCCTTTCGGCAATCTCCTTATCTCTTCCCAAGTCCATACACTTCGTCTTCCATCCCTTACTCTAGTTGCATTTAGATTCTTCTACCATATAGTAGCATATCTAGAGAACTCAAGTACAACAAGTTGCATTCTGACGGCATTAGTGTAGCCATAACACTCAAACACTTTTTCTACCTTCTCTTTTTACTCCAAATATTCATCTGTATCTCTACTTCGATTGAAGGGTAGGATCTGGACCTTAACATTGTCAAGTCCTCAAAGAGCTTGGCATCTTCACTATCATGCTTAGTAATACCCTTCTTCTTCTTCTTCCCCATCAATCTCGACATCCACGTCCTCATCATCCTCTTTTATCTCCTCTAACTCTAACCTTTATCTAGCAACTCGGTCTACATCTCCTTTAGCTCGATGGGATCAAATTGGGTGATTAGTTTGGCTGCCTTGGCCATAGCATCTCTCTGGAGTATTTTTAGGTGGGTTACGATATGGTATGCCCTGGGGTTGTTGTTTGTTAACTTGCATCGCAGTGACTAAACTCTCAATAAGATTAGTGAGAGGGAGATAACACCTTGAATACTCAAAATCGACATTGCATGATACTTCTTTAATAAATTAACAACATAATACATGAAAAACATTTCTACTTTACTACCCAAAACTTCCACTAACACACTTTCAACAGCTTTAACACCTAGTACTTGCTCAAACTCAATAGAAATGCACTTGCTCTATTTTCACAATGAAAAATAGAGTATAAAAGAGTAACGAAGAAAATTATACTTACCAACACACAAACCTCCACCTCACAGCTTACAGTTCGCAACTCGAAACTTACTTCACATAAATACACTAAAGTAGCTACGGAAGGAATATAATAGCCACTAATAGCAAACATGAACCAAAACTTTACTGTTACTTCACACACTCCGTCTTAGAACCATGCTTTGATACTGGTGAAGTTGATGCGTCTCCGAGGTTGAACACAGAGGAGCACTACAACGAGAAGGAACCAAAAGAAAATAAAGTAAGATTAGCAAAATCCGGGCAGTTGGCAATTGAATATGACATACTAATTGATCATACTTGCCTATAATCTACCGGATATGACTCATCGGTCTAAATTATAAGGTCATTCACCACTAGTTCTTGCTAAAAAGAATAGATAAGAGTCAAGAGAGAGTGAGAACACTAAGGTTGCTAAATAAGGAATTGGTAATATTCAATAATGAGGTGGTGATGTTTGCTTACAATAAACGGGGGTTTATATACTCGCCCCACTAGGGTTACAATACATATATGAAAAGATAAAAGGGTAATTTATAAATAGAATGCATGAAATATATTAAAAAGGGTAAATGTGACAAAGAATATTCTGTACGGAAAAGTAAGGAATCCTTTTAGAATGTTGTGTCAAAAAATACGTATTATATGGTGGTTGGTAGCCTGGATTATAATACAATTCAAACGAAGGTGAAGGAAAAAGTCTATAACTAAAGTTGACCTCATTTGGTTTAGGTTGGAACTTGATCACTCATGGATGTCCAAATTTCCTTCAAGGTCGGGTATCTTGCAGTTCTGCTCAGACTAGGGTTAGATGCTGGTCGGCTCGGGAGCTTAGCTTGGACAAAAGTTTGAGGTTAGTCTGCTTAGACACAGTTTGAGTCTTGGTAAGAGCTCGGCGATAGGTATGGCTATTTCGTAAGTCCACCAGTATGCTCGGAAACTTTGGAAACTATGTTGTCACACATGAGAGTTCGATGCTCCGGTCAATAATAAAGTGAAAGATGGAGATCGAAATAGGAATCTTTATCTTGGATAGGGCTTCAAGCTAGTATCTTTCATATGAGTTCTTTGAGTCTTCTAACTTGGCTGCACATGACTGGTTCGGTGAGTTAATTCTTATCACAATTTCACAGGTATTGGAATCATAGGATGGAAAACATAATAGAGTAAAGAAGGATAAGCTATCATATGGTTTATGGCACCTATATCTATTATCTATGAACCAAGATTGATATTTGAAGCATTAAAAACATTGAGAATGAGTGGAAGAAATACTATTACTTAAGCCACATTAATTGATGCACCTTCAGTAGATTTAGACTTCATCATTCGAACAAATTCTTGACATATGTTGTGAAACATGTAAGGATCAATATTCCTTGAAGAACTGCAATTGTATAATCTGTAGTAAAATCAAATTCATTAATAGACAAATGATCAAAAGGTAAATTGAAATTTTTTGCTTCTTTTTTGTTATACTAAAAGAAGCTGAAGAATTCCTAATTCCCTTGGTTATTCTCTTCCCTTTATACCAGTCTAGGTACCTATAATTTGGAAATAAGTGTCTATGGTATGTCCTTTAGATTTGTAATATTTGCAAACTTGCTTAGACAACTTAAACTTTCTCTTATCAATAGCTACCTTAGTTGAAGCAATAGTAACAAAAATCACATCATAGCTCACATTAATAACTTTATCTGAGAGAAGAGCTATATAATTCAACTCATGATCCATAGTAATCTGTCTTTGGTACTTTATCTGTTGTATAAGATAAAAAGCGAGTCCAATAATAGGTAATGGATACATTCCAAGAATTTGATTGTATGCACTCTCATATGCATCCATTAACCCCATTAAAAACCTGCATTAGCTTATTCCTTTAGTCAAATTCATTTAATTTTTCTTTCAATCCACAAGTACAACTTCGACAAGCATCACGCATTTGCAATTCATCCTAACACTTCTTGATTTTATTATGATAAGTACTAATGACAAATTATCTTGCTCGATACTACTGACTCTTTGCTGTACTTTATATACTAAAGGACCATTAGTTCTACCATATTACTCATCAATTTCTTCCCAAAGATCTAAAGCAGATTGCATATACAAGTAGATTTGCGAAAGATCGTTAGACATAGAATTAAGGAGCCGACATCATACCATATAATTTGATCTCTTCCATTTTATCAATTTAGGCAACTCATCATCAGGTTTAACTAAGGAACCATAAATAAATTGAAGGTTTAACTTTGCTTCTAACCCTACTTTTATGGAATGGCTTCGTGCTAAGTAATTGGATCCATTAAAAACTACACATCCTAACATCGTACTTGAATTATTAGAAACAGAAATATATAAAGGATCAATATTGATTTGATCTAGTTGCTGATTCATATTTAGTAATCTTGAATTGAAGCAAATTATAGAATTGGAAGAAAGAGTCTAGGATGAACCATTAGTTAGTTTGGATCACATCAAACTTTGATACCATGTGAGTATGAAACTACAGTTTGTATCGAAATAAATAGGTTGATGATAGAAATGAACAAATTGATGATAGAATGTTCCCCATTGATGCTAGAGAGAGTAAAGAAGAAATATGATGCAAAAGAGTGAAGACATGAAAGAGTTTATATACAGCAAACTATGGCCTAACTACTATGACTAATTGCCAGCTGAGCAAACTAAAGCCACGTATGAAAATACACATACAAATATAAACACTAAAAAACTTAACTCCTCATAATTAACTAGGTTTCTTTGATATTCCATTTTGTTATAGGTAAATAATGAAATAATAGTATAGTAAAATGAAACAACTTGCTGTACCCCATAGTTGTAACAATATCAAATGCGTAGGGAAAATTTGATAATATTCTCTTGCTTTTCATTTTCTTTTTCTTTTTCTTTTTGCTTGGTTCATTATTTCATTTGTCGGTTTGCATGGAAGGAACCAGTTGTTTACAATTCAATGTAAAGGTAATAATTTTATTAAAATATCACATGCTAAAAGTTCAAGGCCATATCGCCTATTGCCTTTCTATTATTAGTTGGGAAATGATTATGTTGGTTTTCTTTTTTATATTTTTTTCACATTACATGTTACAATATAGGGAAAGGAGATTATATTGATGGGATTAGAAATCACATTGCCACTGTTGTTGCAAAAAATTGTCATCTTACTTTAATAAACAACTGTACAATTGAAAGAAAAAAAAATATGAAAACGTGACTAAAATAAAATAACAAATTGAAACGAATGTAGAGAAATTATCAATTGGAACAAACCACGAATTTTCCGTGTAATAAAATAGACCATGCTTGAACCATTCCTTTTTTCTATTTATTATAAAAAAAAAAAAAGAATTTATCTTTGTCTTACTCTAAACAAAAACATGGTATATTTTTAACCTTCTAGTTTTTCAGGTGGACTCCAAAGATTTTTCTCTTTTTTCTTCAAAGACTAAAGATTTAAAACTTGAAAGTTATCAACTAATCATATTGGCAGAACTTTTCGAATATAGGACAGAAAGGATGAAACCTTTCATGACATTGAAGAGGGATATATTATATATATGTGTGTGTATGCTATTATTATTATTATTATTTTTTTCCCCCTAAGAAAATCATGATGCCATCATAAAAGCTAATGTCAGTATGTCGACTGAACAGCTTGTATTTCATCTTTGATTGAATGTATCGACATCGTTTTGATTGACAGAGAAAGAATATGAAATTTGTCGTCGAGGAACAAACAACAATAGTCAATGGCTTAGGACCCACAATCTTCAGTAAAGGTGAAACTTTGAGTCATATCAAGTAAACCTTTCATTTCAATATGTAAAGCTTAGCCACTTGTGCCATATAAGATCCAAAAGAGAAATTAGTATTGTACGTTCATAACGTTCTTAACCTTCTTTGGATATAAAAGACATTCTATATTAAGCTCATCATATTAGATTTTCGCAAGCACAATATTTTTAATAGCAGCCTTTTCTGATATTTAATCTTATATATCTTATGCATAGTTGATTTTTCTTTTCAACTACTGCATAGTACAACTTATTGGAGGAAAAAAAAGAAGAAAAAAACTTGAACCTACTTCATCCTATTGAAAGATTGGTGGCTCAAGCTTATTCTCACTTTATGTACATACTGGTATATTTTTATTTCAATACAGTAAAACCACAACTGATACAATATAATATGGCACAAGGAAACAGTTCCGGACACGGCCGTAAAAATAACGAAATGTGTGAAAAAGTAGAGGCTTGAATAAGACATGTTTTGCCCTAGACTTAAAATTTTACACTCTATATGAAGAGTCGTGGAATTTTTTGTGATTTTTGTTCTTCCATTGGGTATTTTTAGTCTTATAATAGCACCGGGAGATATAACTTGCCTTCTTATGCTGCGGTTACATTTTGAATTTACTTGAGATTCTACTATGGAAGAACATTTTGGGTAAACAGGTTGGTGAGAAGCTAAATCAGCATAGTTTTATCTTTTCTTTTTTTGGTGACTGCATAGTCGATCTGTCCTTAGCAGCTCTTACTCCGTAACTTCTTGGTTCCTAAGTTATTTTCTATTATTATTACTAAGATTTGACTTTGTGTGCGCGTATATATTGGATAGAGTAAGCGAGAAAGTTGAAAACGTTGAAGACTTGTTAGAGAAATTGGGTGCTTTGAGATTTTGAAAGAATCATCGTACCATTGCTGTTCCTTTGAGGTTTTTCCACGTAAATCCCTTTTTTTTTTTTTCTTTTCTTTTCTTTTACCTGTTGCATTTCTTAAAATTTTTGTATTTTGTGATAATGACTAAAATCCAGATCCTGTCTCAACAAATTATGTCCAAAAGTAAGGTTGGGAGATATGGATTTGAGAGTGGTTCATCTACATATTTAAGAGATGGTCACCAAGTATGATATCAAAAAGTTTAATAGTTGTCTAATGAGTGGATAAAACTTAATGACAAGGCCATAACAGCAATACAACTAAGTCTGATAGATAGTGTGTTGCAGGAGCCACCGATAGAGAACACGATTAGTATTGATGAAGAAATTGATAAGAGATATAACTAAAAAGGTCTTTTACAAATCTGCCAATTGGTGTTGAAGTGACATTGCATTCACTCAAAATGAATGACATGTCTTAAGCAACGGATTTGTCTTTTACCTAATCTTTCTAAGATGAAACTCATTCACCGTAAATTTACATGAAGCATACTTGTTAGGAGTAAAAAGAAAACTGGACCCATATAGCTTTCTTATTTAAGTCAGAGAATGAGCTCAAGATAAACAACTAGAAGTGATGTGGTTGAATCCAAAAAATAGTTAGTTGGGCACTTGGACCTGCAAACTTGCCTTAGTAGGCCAATTTCCCAATGGGGAAAAAGAATGAGTTCTTGGTTCCTAATGAAATAGAATTTTCATAAGGTTGGGCAAAACATGGTTTTATTTGATATGTTTCAAGGTTGAATTGAGATCAAATCATATTATATGTTTTGATTTGTAATCTCATTTTGAATTTAAACTACTTTAGCTGGTTTGAATACCGGACCGAATTGCTTCAAATCGGTTCACAACATTTGAATTACATTTGTTTTGTTCCTTTTATTAAATATTTTTCCTTTTAGCATATCATCTATGGTTTTATTTTGATATATTTTATCTTTATCAATATTTGAATTGAATTTACTATATACCAAGAGGTGTAAATATTAAGGTTTTTACATTTTGAGGAATGATTTAGACTCAATGGAAATTGAGTAAGAGAAACAAGTTTAGATAAAATGGTACAGAAAGTACAATGACAGCTCCCAGTCATAAGGACGAATTTTTTAAAGTAATGGAGTTTTATACTATCCGAGCATTTCCATTATTTCCATTATGTTTGAAGTGTCAAATTGAAACGCTTTGAACCGTTGGGAGGTTAAAAAGTATCTGTATTGCAAAACATTCACTTTTTATGGTTCGATTTGTATGGTTTAATTTGTGATGTGATCAACATTTTTTAATTTTTGATAGTTGAAAGACTTTGTCCTTCAATGTAGGAGAGAGTGCGTACACCCCTCCTTAAGCTATATATTATTATTTTGATTATAAGCGATGGTAGTTGGAAGAAAAGTTTCTTGGAAAGTTACAAGTAATATTATTAAACTCGGGTTGATCTTTACGATTCAATCAGGTTTGATATGATCCGATCATAAAGTCGATCTGATCTAAGTCCAATCAAACTTGATTAAACTACAATAAAACCTAATTTCACTCTTTTAATTTTTAATTTTCGTACGTATCCCAATTAATTATCCGAATCAAGTCTAACATTATTGATTATAGATTAATAATGTAGCCTGATCACTTAGTTTTCTATTTTTCTCTTCTTTTTTCTTTATTGGACATATTTGAAGAACACGTAATACTAATTGAACCGACATTTTTTCCCCGAATGATAAGCACTATGCTTTCTTTAATTATATCCAGGCTCATGTCAAAATTTTATTTTTAATTACCATGGAGATGTACTTTATTGAATATTCCCTGTCTATCATACCATATGTTGCTTGCATTTCATCATAACGCTCATGTGTCGTTTCATTAAAAATTTGTGTCCTGAAATCATAGGGAGGAAACATATAGAAGAAACTCCAAACAATAGCAAAAAATATAAATAAATAACAAAAGGGTAAATTTACGCTAGAGCTTATGTATATGCATGACTGCATAGTCAATGTAGAGAGAGGATATTTTTTGACATTTAATGAAAGTATATACATGATAAATCAGCTTAAAAAAAAATCAGGTGCAAATCTCTTTTGTAAGCATGTTTTATTTCAACAAGCAATTGTTTAATTAAAAGAATAAAGCAAAAACGTTGCTAAATTAAGACAATGTATTGAAACGAAGGTAACAAAGATCCTTACAATAAACCATGTAAAGTACATGTCCTTAGAAAGAGAGAAGCTTTTCTTCCCCAACTTACATCATGGTGCGATAGACCTTTTTATCATTATCATGTTACAGGTGGACCTAACGATCTAAAGATCGAAAAGTGAAAACCAATATATACAGTAGAGTATTGAGAAATCATAATAGAAATGATGAATGCTTTAAACTTATCAAGAGTCGCTTATCTTTTATATTTTTTTCTAAAAGAACTCATGATGCAATATGTCTGTTTCTCCCTTTCCCTTTTTCAGCCAAGTGAGACATGTTATCACTAACAGATCATAAAATCTCTGAATGGACAGGAGGGATTGCCGACATGAACAACTTATTCTCCATTCTTCAATTGAATGTATCGGGTATTGTTTTGGTTGGAAAGAGAGAGAACATGAATTTGTTGTTGAGGAACAATAATGGCCTCTAGAAAGCTTAAAGTGATGTAAGCACAAGCTGGGGCCTATAATCTTCTCCATAGACTACGGGGACGAAAAAGAATGTATAAAGTGAAGCTTTGACTCATATCAAGACCAATCCTTTCCATAGAGCTGACGCCACCTGTGCCATGTAAGATCCAACGGGGATATTATTATATATGTTCTTAACCTTGTTTGCATATAAAACATTAGACTACTTTATGTAGCCCATCCTTTTATATATTCACGGCTACAATTATTTTAGTTGCGACCTATCTTTATTCTTACTAACTTATGAGTTCACAGTTAAGTTTTGAAAGATTGTAATTGTACCATTTTTATATAGATTACCTTCTAGACACATCACGCAAGATGTTGCAAGTAATACAAATTGAGTTATGGTTATTTATGGGATATATGTGGTGAGGATAAGCATAAGAAATTGTCAAAGGTTTTAGGATCGTTATATTAAATGTAACTTGGTAGATTTAGAATCCAAACTTTTAGAAATTTATAATCATAGTGTAAGGTATAGAGTCTACTCTCGAATCCACCTTGAATTTGTTCAAACTATGCAATCTATACGTAAGTTCTACATTTTATTAGGGTACATGGTAATTTCCAATATAGCGTTGGATACTATGAGTTCAACTTGTACAATATTCTTAATGCATATTAGCATATATAGTTAATATCACATGTACACATGCATGTGTGTACACATATACATGCACGCACTCATATACAACACTCACACATGTACGTACATATGTACAAGCACACCACACAAGCACAAACAAACACACGCATGTACATACACACACGTATATGTATACGTACATATGCACACATGCAAATATATGCACATACATATGCGTGCACATATACAACACAATGAAAATTCAACCCGGCTTAACTTATAATTTATCATTGTAATTTGTTTATATTTATATATGTTTAATTTACTTGTAAAAACATAAAACTCACACTTAGAATGTTGTTGTTTTTTTTTTTTTAAATGAAAGGCTAGGAATATTTAACTTAAAAAAGAAAAACAAAACCCTTAGAGGTTCTATATTGTATTTTGAAACTTATAGATGTTATAGATACAAATCCAAAACCATCTAATGTAGTAAGGTCAACCAATTTGATAAAAATTAAAAGCAAAGTTTTCAAAAGAATATTTAAGGGTACCATATTTAGATTCAAGGTGATTTTGGGGGTAATTTTCAAAAGTTTTAGGATTATAAATTTCAAAGTGACCTTTTGCTCCTACACTTAATTTTAATGAGTTTTGTCGAAAGTAAGAACTTTAGAACTCAATGAAGAGTATTGGAAATGTTGAAAATTTGATTAGAGACAAAAGGCAACTTTTGAAGTTCAATTAAGAAGGTTTTTCCAAGGTTTATCTAAATTTTGAAGCTCATAGCATTCTTTGATCCATTCTAATAAAATGGTGGACAAACTAAACTTGTAAATTTAGATATTATAATTATGTTAGCTCATGAGTAATTTACAAAGTAAAATATTAAGAAATTCATATTTATGGTATTTATCTTATAATTTAGGACCAAGGAAAAATTTATACTAAATAGTACTTGTTGATACTCAATTCTTGCTAAAATAAAGGCCAATGAGTGAAGCTTATCACGAGACACTTGCAGTGGGCATTAGAGTAAGTAGTGGTCATATGTGTCGTGCCGTGACTCTTTTGTGAGTTTATGAGCTTGTGCCATTGAAGAATGTTAACCAAGGGTGAGCTAATTCCTTGTACCATAACATGCTTGACAAGCTAAATAACGAAAGTTTGAACAGCTCGATCTCTAACCAACGATTCGATACTTACCAATCGTCTAGGGTAGCTTGAAGCTCAACTCCTCCCATTGACCATTAGCGAATCCCTTGATGAGCATCTTAACCCAACCTTCAATGAGCATATCGGTTCGGCTTTTATATTTGGTGGCTATAACCCACTGCAACTCATTAATGAGCGTTACACATCCATAATACAGTTGATGCATTGAATATCGTTGCCCTTACCAAATCACTGAGTTGTAGATTTAGTGGCTTGCTTAGCCTTGGCATGTCGCTAGTAGTGAAGCCCTATCCCTTGCCGTAGAGTGCATTGTCTACTGGCAACCAATATGAATGAACCCCCGATCACTACGTATCCAAGTAAATCACATAAAAGGCGTTAGGTGCTAACAAGTAAGGACATTTAAAATTGATTGTTTTGAATCCCTTTCTCTCCCTTTCTTAGTCTTCTTTACTGACTTAAGCGTAAGAGGACCCTCGTAGCATAGCTTAAAGAGGGCTTTTTTGCAAGTATCGAAGAGCAAGAGGTGAAGCCTAGTGTAGTTCAATTCCACATACCTTAGTTGGTCTCCATACAATCAATATTTTAGCACTCACTATAGGGACACCATGATAATGATGGCAAAATAAATAAATAAATAACTAAATAAAATTTAAAAAAAAACAACCGATAAGCTTCCTATGTAGAGGATACAACGACTTCCCAACAAGGTAAAGGCAACTAGACACTTCCAACCTAAAATGAAAACACTGAAGTTTAAGAACTTAGGTTACACGTCTAGCAAATGTTGGAAGAAAATAGAAAATATCATGTATCTAGAATGTTGATCGTGTAGAGACCAACTAAGTTATGTAGAATTGAACTGGACTAGGCTTCACCTTTTGCTCCTTGATACCTGCAAAAAAGCCCCCTATAGATTAGGCTGTGGGGGCTATTCAACATTCAAGTTAGCAAGGAGGACCAAGAAAAGGGAGGTAAGCACTAAAGACCTGATGGATTGTGCTCGTCCTGTATGTATGCCTTTTACCGCTATTCTCTAAGGAGAAGAAGTTTAAGAAGGTGAGGGTGTATGAAAGAAAGAGAAAGGGATTTGAAAGAGTCCGTTTCAGATCTCCTTGTTGGTGCCTGGCACCTTTTTTTTGTGATTTATCTAGATACATGGTGATTGGGGGTTCGTTCTTACTTATTGTCGATAGATAGTATGCTTTGCAGTAAGGGATTGGACTTCATCGTTGGTAGCATGCCATAGTCAACCAAGCTATAAAATCTGTAGCTCAATGATCTGGTAAGGGTAGAGGTAGTCAGTATACCAATTGTACTACGGATGTCATATGCTCATTAATGAGTTGCAGTGGGTTGTAGCTACTAAAGAAAAAAGCTGGGCTAAGACACTCATTAAGAGGTCAGTTATTGCTTAATGGAAAGGGTTGAGCCTTGGGCGACCCTAGATAGTCGGTGAGCATCGGCTCGTTGGTCAAAGACTAAGCTATTTGGACATTTGTTATTTAACTCGCTAAGTACGTCATGGTACAGGGAATTGGCTTGCCTTTGCTTGGCATTCTTCATTAGTGCGAGCTTGTAAACTTTTGAGAGGGTGACAGTATGATGCATAGGACCACTGCTTGCTTGGGTACCTACTGGGTGTATCTTGTGATGGGCTTCACTCTTTGGGCCTTGGTTTGAGTGAGAATCGAGTATCAACACTTGTCCCCCCACTCTCATCAACACTTGAGGTGTAAGGAGAGCAATCCAAGCAATGTTAGCGGGCCAAGGCCTATTCCTTAACTAGTGGGCTAATTCTATTACTTAGGTCATAATGAACTAATTTCTTGCACTTCGGGTCACTACTTCATTAACGTGACTATTGCATTACTCCATGTGCTATGATGGTTGTCATTGGGAAATGTAGCATGCATTGATGGTCAGTAAAGGATGGTAGTAACCTGCTGTTAGGCTAAGTCATGGATCTACATATGGGAATCAATTAGGGCCCTTAGTTGAAAGGGTAAGGCATGTGGATAGCTAGGGTTTAACACACGTTCTATTGTGGTTTCGTGCTCCGAGAGTAGAGAAACTATTCACCTTCTTGCCTATTTGTATAAAGGGTAGCCTAGGCATTGACTTTTCACTTATCTTACTCACTTAGGGGAAACTTTACCAAAATTTTGTCTTGAGAGCTAGATATTTCCTTCTTGTTTATTTCCAATTTCTTCTGATGGCTAGTGAAAGCATAACCGATAGTCAGGATGAGTCATCCCATCCTTTTATATCGAGAGAGGTAGATGAGGGCTGCGAGAGCTTGTCCTAAATAGGTGGTGGTAACCCTACTTCCTTCATAGCAAGGGCATCAATAGTAGCAGTAATTGAAAAAGATGAGGCAATAATATTTTCTTAGGAAGTGCATACGGAGGCATCAACATGATATGTACCTACTGGATGGCGAGGAGGTCAAGGTTAGTGAGTTGTTGCAGATGATGTTTGTAAACAAGCATACCTATGCTCGTGTTTTGTATGTAATGAGTGTGAAGAAGCTAATGTTGGTCCGCCAGGTAGTAAAAGTAGTGCTTAGGTACCAAGTAAAGGAGCCTTGGAAGGGGTAGTAGGCATACAACTTAAGGGATGCCCAATCTTTTACAATGTATGCGAAGCTGTTTAAGTTCGGTTTGTGGCTTCCTTTTTTTGAATTCTTGGTTGAGTTCTTCCAATATTTCAAGGTCGCACTTAGTAGTCTGAATATGAATACATGGGTCCAATTAGCTGCTTTCAAGGCGCTATGCATTTGGCAATTGCAGTGACCGACTGTGCAACTTTTCAGGCGCTTCTTTTTTGCGAGGAGATTGGGTGATGGGTGATGAGTTTAAGTATCATGGATAACCCTCTAAATAAGATTAAGAGTTGGAAGGAATTCTTCTATTGTATTCGTGCCTCGGATGACATTGAAGGGCTTAGGGGAAGAGGACTCTATAGCTAGCATTAAACTCCTGATTTTGGAAAATTGGAAGAAACTTAACCCTTAACTATATGTGAAAAGTATAAGATCAAAGTACCGTTGTTTGAAATGGAGATAGGTACTTATTTTGTTCAGCCGAGAAGGGGTAGTTAGTTGTCTATTGCACCGTGTCGCCTTACCGTTAGACTGATGGACATCGAGCTACTCATCCTTAGCATTGTAAGTTTCTTATCTTCGTTTTGGTTTGTTTTTTCTAAGTACCTCACTTGTTGTTTTGCAACTATGGAGTTAGCGTTAGAAAAGCTAATGGTGAAGCTATTAGCCGTAGAGAGTAGGTAGCTCGAGAAGAAGAGGCAACCTAAGAGGGAAGGTAAGGGGGAAACCTTACTTCATCCCTTAAAAAAGTTTACGAAGAAAGGGCGAAGGTAACATACCCTTATAGAAGTTGTTTAATAGGCAGGAAGCAATGTGTTAACCGGAGTGCCTTCAGGTATTGCGTTGGTGTCTCTAGGGGAATCTGGCAAAGGGATAGTTCCAAAGGCTCTAGTTAGGGATGCTATGGTCAAGCCAAGTCTTGTGGTAGTAGGTGCTTAAGTGGATGTAGATCAGGTAAGCTCGGATTGAGCACCTAAGACTATTGTGCCAGTACCTATTGAGATTGCCAATGATGAGAATATTGAACCTTTGGTTCATTGAAGGAGGTGAGTAGCTCTTATGCAACTTGTGAATTGACCCCCTTAAAGGTTTATGCAGTTGAAAACATGGTTTAGGCTTCTAGTTGTAGCTTGTAACGAATTGGTGGCCACAGTAGTGGTGTTGAGGAGGTGCAACGAGTAATGTTGCTCATGTATTTTTGTTGAATTGATTGTTTTCAATGCGATCATTGATTGCTGATTATCTTTGTAGCTGTACAACTTGTTGGACTTCATTCTAGCTTAAAACTGCTCAATTGTTTTTTTTTTTTTTTGTTAGATGGGGAGCAGGCAAGGGCCAAGGTAGAGAGGCTCTCAAAAGCATTGAAGGAGAAGGAAAAAGTGCATAGTGACTTAGTTGTTGTGCTCAATGACTAGGAACGTCAACATAGCAGGCTACTTAATTAGGTGGACCAATTGAATGATGAACTGTAGAAGGCACTTGGGTCCTTAAAGATCTCTATGTTGGGATTTGCAGTAATTACATCCAATCGTAAGCATTGTACCTTCGAGTGCTCAGATTCGGCTATTATTGGCCCATAATGAAGGAGGATGCTAAGACCATGGTTTGAAGATGCCACTCTAGCCAGAAGCATGCATTGATCACTCGTGCCCCTAGTTCAGAGTTACACCCCTTGACTAACCTATAGCCATTTGCATAACGTGGATTAGACATACTTGGTTCTTTCTGGAAAGCTTTGGTGGGTCGGCAGTTCATTTTGGTGGTAATAGATTATTTTACCAAGTAGGTAGAGGTATTAGTTGTCGTGAACATTATTACCTAAGCTGCCAAAGGGTTTTTGTTGACCCATAGATTGTCTTACTTTGAAGTACCATATAGACTAATCACCAATAATGGGAGGTAATTTAATAGTGATTGTCTTAGGGATTCTTGCAGCAAGCATAATATAAGCTTGCATTACACCTTGGTAGCCCATTCCTAAACAAACTGCCAAGTTGAGGCCATTAACAAGATAATTCTCAAAAATATGAAAAAGAAGCTGGAAAGAGTAGGAGGTAGGTAGGTTGATAAGCTCCCTAATATACTTCGGGGTTACCACACAATGCATAGAACATCAATCGGAGAGACACCATTTTGCCTTGCATTCGGAGTGGAAGCTATCCTCCCCATCGAGTTAGAACTACGTACTAGCAAGACATAACACTTTGATGTAGACATTAACCATATGGCCCTATAGGTGAGCTTCGACACCATTGGAAAAGCTTACAATGTTATGTGAGCATGCACTGCGACACACCAATAGTGGGTTGTAAGATATTACAATTGCAATGTCTAGTACAATGTTTTTTGGCCTGGGGACCTAGTAGGTAAGAAGTTGGAGGCTATTAGCTCAAAAGAAGGGCGAGGCAAGCGTGTACCCAAATGGGAGTGATAAGGATCAAAGAAACAATAGTGGGTCGGGAACCTAAAATGGGTATTCGGGATTGAAAAACCCCTTTTGTTGATGATAAATCTCTTTAATCTTGAAGTTGAGTGTTTCTTTCGCCTTTTTCTTCTCCTTCTCTTTAAGTCTCTTCTCTTTTGAATGTCCAATCTTATGTGCGAAACCCTAGTATGTCCTTTTATAATGTATTGTAAGGTTTCCGTTTTCGTTACCAGACACGGCCTGGGATACAGTCGTGTCCCCAGGTCGTGTAACTTTCTGACCTTGGCATATTTTCCTGGATGGACATAGCTTGGGGATACAGTTGTGTCCCAGACTGTGTAACTTTAAAACTTCATAACTCATTCATTTGAACTTCGAATTGAGTGAAACTTGATTCCTTTTCTTTGTTTTCGATCTAAGAACGCGTTTAGACCTTGAAATCAAAATTTTACTCAATTCAGTATCAATTTCTTTAAAGAAAAGCAAAGATGTAAGGGAAATACTATAAAATCATCATGTAAAATGTATTTAAAATAAGAGTTATCAAACTTCCCTACACTTGAGCATTTGCTTGTCCTCAAGCAAATAAATGAAAACAAAAATTTTCGGGACAAGAAACGCTAAACAAAATTTATCACTATTTAGGAAACCGGTAAACGAATACACTTGATCTGAAGAAAGATAAGAAAATCATTTTCAATTAACTTGTAATAATAAAGTTAAGCAATTTCAACCGTAGCAATGTCATAATTTCACTTGACCATATTCGAGTGCTCCAATAATACTTAATACTAGAGTTCACTAGTTAATTTATGGAAGTCGAAGTTTACCTGAATCATTTAACCAAGGATTTTTAAACTAAAAATTGGATTTAACATCTCGCCAATTGGGAAAGAGTCATAAAAATTTTGTCTATTTGACTAAAGTGTATACAATTCTCTCTTCCATCTCACCAAGCACCATAATCTAAAACAAACACATTTTACATCCACTCATCTTCTGATCATCCCCTTAGTTCATGATTTTGATGGGAGGTTTTTAAATTTACTTTATTTAAGCATAATTGTGTTGGTAGAGGGAAAGAATCTCGCTCTTCTGACGGACCAAGACCGATCTATACCAACTTATCCCTTATATTGATAGCAGGAAAGAACCTCGCTCTTCTGATGGACCAAGGCCGATCCATACCAACTTTTTTTTTTTATTAGTATTGGCATTGGGACTCAAGATGAATCCTTACTAATTTTTTTCTATTCATACACTTGTTATTACTTTTTACCTCCAATCATTGTGATTTTTTAGGTGTTTTCAAAAGAAGAATTTCATTTGTTTGTTTGCTAAAAATTATAAGGCTCTACAAATTTCTAAGTGGAAGGTATACATAAAAGTGAATTTAAAAATAACTATGACTAACTCTCAACTAGTGATGTTACTCCAATCTCAAGTCTTAGAGTCCCAAGCTAAATAACTCGTAACTTTGCCCTCCACAGATTTGACTAATCAATTCTAGTAAAGTATAATAAGATCAATAATGATCAAGATAACATAATTGATTTGGCTCAACACTTGTTAATCACCTATTACAAGTTAACTTAAAAATTAATTGGGTCAAATGTGAATAATTGGTTTCCTAAACAGTAACAAATTTATATATATCTTTTCCCCACACTTAATAATGTACATTGTCCTCAATGTATGACTAAGAAAGCACAATAGCAAGATATGAAACAATAAAAACCATCATAAGGAAAAAGGAAATACACGTATTGAAAAAGAAACTAATACTTCCCTGCCTTGAAACATAAGATATTCTGGTGGAGAAAGGGTGGCTAGTAGCTTGACAATGGTGCCTTTATGAGTGGAAGATGATGTAACAGATTTGGACCTCTTTTGAATAATCTACTTTTTACGATTTTCCATTGACTACTTGAATCAGGAACGTAAGGAGAAGACAGAGAGAAGATGAAATGTGAAATGAATATGTGACAATGTTTGTAAGTGTTTGAGAGGGTGTGTGTGTGTTTGATAATATTATGCAAGGAGTGTACTAAATTGTGTGGGAACTGGGCAGACACGGGCTGGGATACGACTATGTCCTATGCCCATATAACTTTCTGTTTCGGGGTGGCTATCCTGGGTGAACACAGGTTGGGATACAACAGTGTCCCACGCTCGTGTAACTCTCTGTTTTGACAGCATATGGCTGGGCGCATACGGGCTGGGACACAACCGTATCCCACCCCCGTGTAACTTTCTGTGGGTGTTGCATAAGGCTGGGTACACACAGGCTGGGATACGACCGTGTCCCATGCCCGTGTAGCTTTCTATGGGTGTTAGTTCATTGAGAGGGCCTGGATGGACACGAGCTGGGACACGACCGTGTCCCATGCTCATATAACTTTCTGTTCAGTTTTTTTTTTACCTAAATTCATGAATTTAAAAATACAAGAAACTTAAAAAAAATAAAAGTACTTAAACTAGAAAAATAAGACAAAGAAAATTAAAGACAGAAAAAAAAATGAAACTAAAAGGGAAAAGCCTATGACTAAAATTGAAACAAATAAAAGAAGCAAAGCAAAGTGAGATAAAAGAAAAATAAAATGGAATAAACATAAAGAACTTAAGTGTGAGCAAAGTTAGACATGGGTTGCCTCCCAAGAAGCGCTATAGTTAACGTGGACAGCTCGATGGGCTACATCTTGTAATTCATGATTCTTAATCCAGGTGGAGATAGGACTTCTCCTGTATCCCGCTTTCGAACTCTCCATACAAGTGTAAATTTACCCTTTGAGCATCGATCTTGCCAATTCCATTTCATTGGTGTATAACTTTCATAGTTTCTCTTCTTATCATGCCACTTATCAAATTCATGTAGCTTAAATTTCTTCATTTTGTCCGCTTTTAGCTTAGATGTGGTTGTCATTGGGAGTTTTGAACTTTTCATCACAAAGACATGTTCCAAATGATTTCTTGATAGTTTTGGTTCCAAAATTGGTGGCTTCTCTTTGAAAGATTTTAACCTAAGATCCTTTGGCTTGTGGAGTGGATAAATCCCCTTCTTGTCTACAATGGATTCATGAATTTCTATTTGAGCTGCCACTTCTGCACAATTGGAGTTGGTCACCAAATTTTCATCTCCCTTTTGCAAGCAATAGCTTGAGGAATCATTGGCAAGCGTTTCCTGCATACATGTAGATATAACAACATTAGTGGCATTAACATTGTGACATGTGTCTTTTGAGTCAAGAAATTTGTTCGTTGCTTCTGGAGTTTTAAAAACTATTTCATCATCCCCGACCCGTAATATTAATTAATGCTCATTAACATCAAAAACAGCCCTAGTAGTGGCTAGGAAGGGTCGACCTAAAATGATTGACACCTCAATATCTTCATCTATATCAAGTATAACTTGCAAGAAGGTAATAACGTATTTAGGAATTATTTCCCCTAGTGTTTAATATGTGACTGTTCAAAATATATCAAATTCAATTTCTATTATTCTTGACTGGAGGGATTCACAATTAAAGTTGATACTTTTCTCAAGCATATTAACCCTAATCCTAAATTATTTACCGGAATCTCTTCACTTAATAATATAATTTAGACTTGCATTAATGTATAATGAATTCCCATACAAAGAACAACTTTCCGGAAGAAACATATATCTTATCTCTAAGTATACATTTAATTCTCTCCAATTATGTCAAGATCTCATTATACATGTGATTTCTCAATCATCATGCATAATATCATAGATCAATATTCTAGAAATATCAATTAACAATTAAATAACATAATTAAATCAAGAAAAGATAGAAACTTTATTGAAAATTATTAATCAATCCAATAGTCACATGAAATCCTAGATTCCATAATCCTAAATACAAGAGTCTTAAGCTATCATAATGAAATTGAAAACGAATTGCAACAAAATCAATAAATAAAACATGAAAAACCCCTTTTGTTGATGATAAATCTCTTTAATCTTGAAGTTGAGTGTTGCTTTCGCCTTTTTCTTCTCCTTCTCTTCAAGTCTCTTCTCTTTTGAATGTCCAATCTTATGTGCGAAACCCTAGTATGTCCTTTTATAATGTATTGTAAGGTTTCCGTTTTCGTCACCAGACACACAGTCGTGTCCCAGGTCGTGTAACTTTCTGACCTTAGCATATATTTCCTGGATGGACACAGCCTGAGGATATAGTTGTATCCCAGACTGTGTAACTTCAAAACTTCATAACTCATTCATTTGAACTCCGAATTGAGTGAAACTTGATTCATTTTCTTCGTTTTCGATCCAAGAACGTGTTCAAACCTTGATATCAAAATTTTACTCAATTAAGTATCAATTTCTTTAAAGAAAACCAAAGATGTAAGGGAAATATTATAAAATCACCATGTGAAATGTATTTAAAATAAGAGTTATCAGGGATCCTAAAAGAAAAATGGGTATGAAGAACAAGAAGGTTTTTTATGGTGAATGTAAATGGATATAACTCACCAAGACACAAACACAATTAGGGGTTTGAGCTTAAAATAGAGTTCAATACAACTCACAAACATTAAATGTCACTTGAGATTCAAATGAGGGTTAGATATAACTTACTATCCGGTTCAAATGAAGGGGTTCACCATGATCCTAAGAATAAGATTGATAAGAGTACGGGAGAGATTCAAGAGAGTAATCGATACTTAATAATTCAGTAAATGCAAGCTCTACTAGCTTAAGTACAGCCTTGCTTGAAAGTGGAAAGTTTCACTTTCTGTATATATATGTCTATATTTGTATGTCTCTGTCTATCTGATGTTTACAACAGTTGCTATTTATAGCAAGTTCTAAATCCTAGTGGCAAAACTGTAAATAATATAGAAGGCCTTAAACTCTAAAGAATTAGGCCCATAAATAAAATAAAGGAAAACATATATAAGAATACAAAAATGTGCGTTTTATAGGACTCGGCATACAGTCACTCGACATGTCCTAAGAGGAGTAGTATCCAAATTAAATGGGGTTGGTAGTTGCATGTACGGGTTCAGGAAGGGGTCCCTAACATCTTGCGTGGCTTGGCCGAGATATTAGAGAGGTCGGCTTATAATTGCTAAGTGCTAGAATTAGTTGGAACTAGTCTTTCGGGGTTGTGCCAAGTGGTTCTTTGGTCCGGAGTCCTTGGCTGTGTGATCTCTCATCTTCTTAGCAGACGATAGACTTGTTGTCAAGTGGCTCTTTTTCTTCTCTTCGGCCTTCTTTCATTTGCTAGTCCTCGACAAAAGCCGTTCGGCCTCAGGTTAGAATAGGTTGGCATCTTCTTTGGGAGGGTTGGCATCTGCTTTAAGTAGGTCAGCCTCAGCTTTGACTTAGTCGAAGGCTAATTCCCATTAGAGAAGACCTTGTATGAGTGGTCAGTGATGAAGGGAAATGTGCTTACAAGCTTGAAACACTAGAAGGGAGACCCATTCCTTGGGCATGGAATGGCTACAAACTGAGACCCTACTTTCTTTAAAAGGACAGCATCAAGGATGAAAGGAATTTGAAATCTTGATTGTGTGCAATGAATTAACAAAGTTTCCCATATGTGTCTCTTTCCCTCTTTCATCTTGTACACTTGTGGAAAACTAGCCATACCATGCCATAGCCTTGGTTTGATTTTCATCTTTAAGTTTTCTACCTAAGTTAGTCCTTACATTAGCGATGCAGGTATCGGGCGTTGATCTACATCAAGCCCCTAACCTTGGGTTGATTTTCATCCCAAGTTTTTTACTCAAGTTAGTTCTTATACTAATAATGTAGGTACCGAGCATTGATCTATATCAAGCTCTTGACCTTGCGTCGATTTTCTTCCCCAAGTTTTAGCCTAAGTTAGTCCTCATGCTAACGACGCGGGCATTGGGCATTGATCTATATTGAGCCCCTAACCTTGGGTCGATTTTCATCTCTAAGTTTTTTACTTAAGTTAGTCCTTACACTAATGACGCGGGCACCGGGCGTTGATTTACATCAAGCCCCTAACCTTAGGTCAATTTTCATCCCTAAGCTTGGCCCAAGCCAATCCTTATACTGATGATACAGGCACCTTTACGGGCATCAATCTACATTGAGCCCCTAACCTTGGGTTAATCTTCATCCCTATGTTTTTCTTAAGATAGTTCTTACAAAAGTAATGTGGGCACTTTCCTTAGGCATTGATCTATGTCATGCCCTTAACCTTAGGAGTCTCTCTTTTATAGAAGCTGCAATAGGGAAAGTTGATCTAGCTACTCCACCTAGTATGCCAAGCTATCTATGCCGTGCTAGTGATAAAGGAAGGTTGATGCTTTACCTATGGTGAACTAAGGGGCTTAGGAGGTAGAAGATTCCCTATGAGGTGATTAGTCTACCAAGTTAGGGTGAAGAGAAGACTACCTTTATCACCGTAGTTACCATGACCGCCCTCACCTACTTGGGGTGTTTTAGGGTAGTACGTGTGAAAGCCTCCTAGAACCTTATGTTGAAAGGTGACCCTATGGTGAACCACTACGAATAAGTAGTGGTTGGACTTCGAGCACCTCCTTTTGCCTTGCATTATTAGGATACATAGAGGGGAAGACCCTAAGGCCACGTATGCCTCCGAATCATAACTGGTGACCTAACAATTGCTATTGAGTAGCTGTCCATGCCTCACGATCTCAACCTGAGGGAGGAGTTGAAGATAATTGTTTCCCTAACTTAAGTACACCATCCCACAACTTAATTGCTTTAATTGCTTTAGACACACTCATGGAAGCTCTTAAGTATACCCCAATAAAGTTGTTTGGGTAATTGGTGTAGATAGGCAAGGACCTACATGCCCTTTATATAAGACCTATGAGATATCCTTAACTGTATACGTATTGATCATCGTATGGACTTAAAACATTGGGAACCAGAGAGATGCTTGCAGAATTGATCATGAATCGTATGGGCATTAAATACCTTTTAGAAGGCACTCTGCCTAAGGCGTTCCACTTACCAAAAGGACATAATACCTAAAGTGAACTCTATGAAATGGATGGCTTATGTTAGTAAGAGGATTAGTTTGTTGAAGTTCCCTTACTAAGGAGATCCTATGACGTCATTGTAAGATGTGCTCTTATATGCTAATCTCTGCTTGATTTAAGCCCTAATGAGAACCTAGAGAGCAATAGCCTACTTGAGGATAAGGGATGTTAGACCACAAATAAGTACTGTTGTAGGATAAAAACACTTAAACAAAAATCAAGGATAAATGTGAGGCAATAGCATGTGGAAAGACGAGTAAGTCCATAAGGAGCCATAAGCAAACGAGTACAAACAACCTACTCAAGTATACGAAATTCAGTTGATCTCATGAGCTAATGAGGTACATAAGTCTACTCGGTGAATACTTTCCAAAAGGAAATACTTGGATAAAAAATAAGATGGGACTCGAACATATAGACGTAAACTAGTACAAAAAGCTAGGATAAAGAAAAAGGAAGCACAAGATAAAAAGCGAATAAGTAAACAATTCTTCATAAAGGTCCAAGTGATTACAATAAGAAGGGTTGGCATCCCAATGCCTAACCAAAGGAAAAGTACATGCAACAAGTTCAGAAGCGGGCATACACTACCTGTAGTGATTACAAAAAATAAACAAAAATCCAAAAGATGCCCCCAAGCATCTTCGATCTGTTGTTGTTGTTGTTGCTGGCCTTGTTGCTGCTTCAATTCTTGCCTAGCTTCATCTTCACTACCCTCCTCCCTAAGGCCCATATTTGAACTACTACTAGAAGTTCTTGATGAGTCATTAGATAACTCACCATCCGACTTACTTCCAACAGTGACCTCAGGTTCATTAATCTAATGTAGAAAGGATAAGTTCGCATCAGGAAAGTTCTTTTGAACTTACTTCCTTGCCTCCTAGACCATTGTATACCGAGTCGTCGTGAAAGCTTTCTCAACCAAGGGATCCGCCAAAGTCTTTATGAAAATGTTACATTTGACATTATCTGACAACCCTTTGCTCCTCAAGAGCTCAACCTCCTACCTATCGAATTTGGTCCATGCCTTCCTTAATTCCTCCTCTTTAGCCTTTATCTCGGTAACTAATCTACCCTTTATGACCTTATTGGACTCTTAAGCCTTCTTCAACTCATCATTCAACCGGTTTACCCGATCAAGTAACTCCTTATGTCGATGTTCTTAGTCTTTGAGCACAATAACTAAGTCACTACACACTTTTTCCTTCTCCTTTAATGCTTTTTGGAGCCTCTCTACCTCAGCCTTTGCCTACTCCCCAACTGACAAAAGAACTAAGTGGTTGTAGTCTAGAATGAAGTCAAGCAAGTTGTATAGTTGTAAAGATAATTAGTAGTTAGTGATTGCATTGAAAACACATAATTCAATAAAAATACATGAGTAGCATACTTCATTGCACCTCTTTAACACCACCATTGAGGCCCCCAATTCGTGTAACCTATAGCTAGATGCCCAAACTGTGCTTGTAGCTACTCAAACCTTTAAGGGGGATGATCCACAGGTTGCGTAGGAGTTGTTCGCTACCTTCGATGAACCAAAGGTTTGACATTCTTGTCATCAACAATCTTAATAGCTACCAGAGTGACGGTCTCAAGTGTTTGCTCTGAGCTTGCCTGATCTACATATACTTGAGTACTTACTGCCACAGGGCTTGACTCGACCATAGCGTCCTTAGCTAGAGCCCTCAGAACTGCTCCTCTATTAGATGCCCTTCGGACCTACCACCATAGTACCCAAATGTACTCCCATCGGCACATTACTTCTTGCCTATTAGATAACTTTTGGAAGGGTTTGTTACCTTACCCCTTTCTTCTTGGACTTTTTTGAGGGATGACACAAGGTTTCCCCTTTCCCTTTCCCCTCTTTCTTAGGCTGCCTCTTCTTTTTGGGCCTTATAGCACTCTTAAGTTGCCTACTCTTTATGGCTAGTAGCTTCACCATCAGCTTTTCCAACGTTAACTCCATAGCTTCAAAACAATAATTGAACTATTTAAAAAAAAAAACACACCAAAATGAAGATAGGAAACTTATAATGTTGAGGGCAAGCAGCTTGATGTTCCCTACTTGAATAGTAAGGCAACACAGAGCGGTAAACAACCAACACCCCTCCTCAGCCGTACATAAGAAGTACTTATCTCCATTGTAAATAACAATGCTCTACTCTTATACTTTTCACATATCGATATGGGTTTGAGTTTCTTCCAATCCGATAAATTTAAGAGTTTGATCCTAACCATCGAGTCCTCTTATGACAAGCCCTTTAACGTTGTATCCTTTATCAGCCATCTCTACTCTATTAGGAATTTGAGGGACTCCAAGGCATGAATACAGTAGAAGAATTCCTTCCACCCTTCCATCTTATTTGGAGGCTCATTCATGATACTTAGTCTCATGCATGAAGTAGTAATGTAAACCCACCCTTCAAATAACCTCATTGCAAAGAAGAAGTACTTGAAAAGTTGCATAGTTGGCCGTCGGAACTACGAAATGAACAGTACCTCGAAAGCAAGTAGCTAAACCCATGCTTCGCATTCAGACTACTTGGTGTGACCTTGAAATATTAGAATAACTCAACTTAGAATTCAGAAAAAGGAAGCTACAAATCGAGCCAGAATAACTTCGCATACATTTTAAAAGATCGAGCATCCCTTAGGTTATATGACTATTGCCCTTCATGGGCTCCTCCACTCGTTACCAAGGCACCACTTCTACTGCCCAGTGGACCAATTGCAACTTCTTCTCACTCGCTACATATGAAATATGAGCACAGGCATGCTCATTTGGGCATGTCATTTGCAACAACTCACTAACCTTGGCCTCTTCACCATTTGGTGGGTACGTATCTTGTCAACGCCTCCACATGCACTCTCTTCTCTATTCTTAAGACAATATTATCGCCTCATCTTCTACAATCACTCTATTGCTGATGCCATCACTTCGGGGGGAATAGAGTAACTAAACCCTATTTAGGATGAGCTCTCGTAACCTTCATCTACCTCTCTCAATATAGAAGGATGGAATGACTCACCTTAACTATTGGTTGTGCTTTGACCAACTACCGTAAGAAATTGGAAATAAAGAAGAAGGAAGTATATAGCTTGTGACACAAAATTTTGGTAAAGCTTTCCTTAAGTGAGTAAGATAAGTAAAAAGTGAATGCTTGGGCCACCCTTTATATAGATAGGCAAGAAGGTGAATGGTTTCACTACTCTCAGAGCATAACCCATGATAGGACATGTGTTAAACCCTAGCCATCCATGTGCCCCACCCTTTCAGCCAAGTGCCCCAATTGATTCTTGTGTGTGGATTCGTGACATAGCTTGACAAATAAGTTACTTTGCATGCGAAGTTGTTCTTCATAGACCATCAATGCATGCTACATTTCCCAATGACAGCCATCATGGTGCATCAAATAGTGCAATGGCCACATCAATGAAGCATTGACTTGAAGTGCAGGAAATTGTTTCACTACAACCTGAGCAATAGAACTAGCCAGCTAGTCAGGGAATAGGCCTTGGTCCACTCATATCTCTTGGATTCCTTTGTTCTCACCTTAAGCGTTGATGAGAGTGGGGGAACAAGTGTCGATACTCGATTCTTGCTCGAACCAAAGCCCAATGAGTGAAGCCCATTATAAGATACACCTAATAGGCACTCGAGCAAGTATTGGTCCTATGCATTATGTTGCGATCCTCTTGTAAGTTTATAAGCTCATGCTAATGAAGAATATTAACTAAGGGCGAGCCAATTCCCCATACTATTACGTGCTTAGTGAGCCAAATAAAGAATGTCTAAATAACCTAGTCTTTGACCAATAAGCCAACACTTGCCAATTGTCTAGGGTAGCCTGAGGCTCAACTCCTTCCATTAAGCATCAGCTAACCCCTTGATGAGTGTCTCAATTTAGCTTTTATCTTTGGCGGCTACTAGCCTAATGCAACTCATTAAAGAGCATCTAGCATTTGTAGTATGGTTAATGTACCAAGTATCTCTACCCTTGTTAGACTATTGAGCTGCAGATTTGGTAGCTTAGTTGGCTATGACATGTTGCTAGCAATGAAGCCCTGTCCCCCATTAAAGATTGCGTTGTCCCCCATAGCAAAATACATCAATAAAGTTAAGCTCTCAAATATTTAGTGATTCTAAAAACAAACAAAATAAAACAAAAGAAAGAAAATAAGTCAGTCATCATCAACTTCAGTTTTCTCATCAAAGCCATCCTCTTCATTCGTGATAACTCTCCCTTTACTGTCATTCCCAGCCTCTTGCCCTTTGACTTTCGAATAGGTTCTTTGGATCTCTTCCGCATCGTCATTATCTTCATCTTTTGACCCATCCTCTTCATCATCTAAATCTTCTTCTTCTAACCCATCACCTTCTTCTTGTTGGGTACTTGCTGGTGGGGGAATAGGAGGCTAACTAAGATCTACATCCTCTTGAATTTGAGGATGAGAAAACCAGGAAGGAATGGCTAAGCCCACTACTGTAGCAATATTCATTAAGAATTCAACAATTCCCTTCTATGTTTCTTTAATCTCAGCCACTTCAGTTTCCAAGTGCTTCAAATTTTCGTTTGAGAAACTTGATGTAGTTAGCATGAAGTTTGGAGCATCGGGGTCCTCAATGTTTAACTTAGGGTGAGAGACTCTTGCAATACCTTACTAATTGAAAGGGGTTCTTGGAAGCGGTTCTAGTTTAGCACAAGAATCTCTTATCTTACACTACTAGGCTACAACTTTAAGTTCCTTGATCAAATCTCTAATGAAGATTCCTTTGCTCTTGTCAAAAGTTTGTTGGTGAATTCCAAATGCAGTGAGGATTCCAACATTTATTGGATACCCCTTAAGCACACTTTATAAGGGTAGTAGGTCATGTTCCCCCATTGGCCCAGGACTTTCATACTTTCCATAAATTGTCCTCACAAGGATGTAGTGAAAGATTTGAGCACTAGTTTTCTTTAGAGTAGAGGCTTTTGACTTGCTTGCTCGGAAACTACTCTCATTGGAGATCTCTCTCCAGAATTCATTCAAAGAAGTACCTTAGGGAAGACTTATTGGTAAATCCTCAAATTCATCCTCCTCCAATTCGGCCCTGATGTATGAACTCATAGCATACATAAAAGTCATCATGTCAAAGGTGTGAGTTCTTCTAAAGGCAAAGAACTTAACCTTGTTTGCCATTTTCATGCTTATGTACTCATACTTGATTTTGAAGGATGAGACAAACACTAATGTGTTCTACTTGTATGTTTTCTCTTGAATTGTAAATAACTTTAGCCATGGCCTATTCCCTAATAGCCTTTGCAAAGTTATCTTAAACCCATACTCTCTAAAAACATCCCAGTCGACAATACAATGCCTCTTTATTATCTTCTTGACAGTAAACTCCTTAAACCTTTCTTTTTGTTCTGCAATCATACTAGTTGATGGAGCGATTCCTCTACTTGAGCTCACCGTATTAGATTGTCTAGGAGGAGGAGAAGGAGAGCGATCAGCCTTAAGCCTCTTGTTTTGAGAAGTTGTGGATAATTTCTTAGGTGCCATCTACAAACATAAGTGTTAGTTTCAGAAAAACAAAGATCATGCACATTTTGATAGCAATTGAGAAAAAAACATAGACATTCCACCTTCCTCCAATTCCAACCATAGAGCCTTTACAAACTAAACATGATCAACCTTCGCCTATTCTTAAGCATGAGTTACATAAGTGAGTCCCTTGTCAACTTAACTTGCAATAAAAAACTATAACTAAGTATTATTATCTCCCCTTTTTATCAACTGATTATACAACATTCTAATTTCACAACAACACGTAAACATAATCCCATTGCCAATTAACATACAAAATACAACATATACAAAACCAACTAGTAGCACAATCCTATGTAACAATTAACCATTAATGACAAGACTAAACCATAACTTCATTTGTAGAAATCCCTAATTTGGTAATTGTCAATGGAAATTAAGGTTTAAGTTACTCATTCTAATTTTAACACAAAGTTTATAAAAATCGAAGTCTAATTACTCCACAAACAATACTATAAGTACGATTACGATACAATTATAAATCATAATGAACATACATATACAAATCCTAAAATTACTTAAACTAAATTTATCTAAATGATGAAAAAGTAAGGAAAAAGGGGAAGATTATACCTTAGAAGCACATATAAGTGATGAAAATGGGCGTGTAAGTGCTCGAAATGGTTCGAATAATGATTGAAGTTGAGAAAATGGAGGTGGAGTTTCTTTCAAAATGGGCATTTAGGGAGTATCACAGGGTGGGGTTTCAAAAAGTGTAAGAAATGAGGTGGGAGAGGGAAATTTCTTATATAGTAGTGTGTTAGGGAGATAATCACACCCATGACACGAGGGGTCATGGGTCTGTCTTGCTTGATTAAAGGTATGATGAATCTCATGATTAATACTGTAGTCATAAAATATTGGGCTATTATGGCCTATACCCTTTACTTGTCATAAGCATGATCATACCTATGACTAACACTGCACCAAAAAAAAAGAAAAAAATTCTATGTATCCCTAGATCATCACCGTGAATAAAGATGTGAGATCTCCTAGGGAAGTGATTACTGCCCTAATAGATAGGTGGATTAGCCCTATTAATTTGTCATGGTCATGATTAGATCCGTGGTCATCTTGTTTCAAAAACTTACCTTGTCTCAAAGGCATGATAAGGGTCAAGCTCTTAATCTTCAACCCATTACAGCTGTGATGGGTATTCATCCTTTATTTACATCTCCACGCTTAGTGAAATTTTCCTCTTCCCTTCGAATTGCCATGAATTCCACTCGATCTATCCTTTCTTTTTGCATCAAACAACCTATAAATACACTCAAAACAAAACAAACACATAACAATAGCAACAACAAGTGATTTAAATTTAACAAACATCAAAGTGCTAAAAACAAACACAACTAGACAAATCTAATTAAAGGATATATGTTTGTTTAGTGTCTCAAGCTTGACGTTCCTAAAGACTTTTAGCTTCATTCCTTGAATTGGTGAAGTTTTACCTCTTCCCTACCTTCATTCCAATCAAATTATCCATAGTATACTTTTAACCATTATCTATTAACCTTAAATGTTCCTTTTTTCGGATGTGTTACCTTACTACTTTGTAAAGGTATACTCTCTTTACTAAAGTGGCTTAACCATTTAGACTTAAGTTTCCTGGGGATTAACTTAAGTTTAGAATTGTATAAGAGTACTGAATCACCTTCTTTAAACTGCTTGGGATGTTTTATCCAAGAGTCATGCAATTGTTTAGCACAATCCTTGTATACTTTGCTATTCTTGTAAGCCATCTAGCACCATTCATCTAACTCATTGAGTTGGACATTTTGTCATCTACTAGCTACTTCAAGATCCAAATTGGCTGTTTTGATTTCCCAATAAGCCTTGTGCTTGATTTCTACTGGTAAATGATAAGCCTTTTCATAAACTAATATGTAAGGTGTAGTACCTAAGAGAGTCTTGTAAGCATTCTTGTATGTCCACAAAACATCATCTAACTTATTAGCCCAATCCATTCTATTGTGAGCCACCATCTTTTCTAATATTCTTTTCAATTCCCTATCGATACTTCTACTTGGCCACTAATTTGTGGATGATAGGAGTGGCCATCTTATGATATACTTCGTACCTCTTGAGAACTCACTCAATTTGAGTATTACAAAAGTAGGTCCCTCTATCATTTATTAATGCTTCAAATACTTCGAATCTAGTAAATAACTTCTTTAAGAATCTCACTGATTTGCTTAATATATATATATATATAATAAATTGCGAATACTCTAGCAAGTATACTGGGTCAGAATCAAGTAATATAGAGAAAGTAACGTTGTTGATCCTTCGAGGACTGTAATATTACTAAACCTATGATAGTTCTTATCGATATTCAAGCAATCAAAAATAAATTAACTAATCTAATAATTATATTAAAACTATAAAAAAGAAAATAACTACAAAATTTCTAAAACTAAGCAATCAATTGAGAATTGTGGGAAAAACATAATCTACCCTAAATTATGCAAATCAAATTGTTATCATGTCATATAGATTATTAGCTATATGGTCATTGAAGTGAAATTATTATGCCTTAAAACTTAGAGATTTAAACTCCCAATTAATCAGTCAGCTCTCGCATCTCCACTTAACAGTGGACTCTAAATTATAATCATATATCTCTCGATACTATGATTATTTAATGTCTTAAATCAATTATTCCTAATGCTTTAGTGAATAATCAATCGTCGAATATCACATTAATCTTTAGATAATTTCTAATTAATTCAATTAACGTTGCTTCTACATTAATTAATCAAATTAATCAAGAATTTTTAACAAACCATATATCAACTCCCGTATCACTAGGGTTTCTAACAATTATAATCAATTAAACAACTATAATTGAAATCATAGAAATTGCAATCATGAATCATCCCTATATCTATTAATCCTATAACACGAACACAATCATCATCTTAGTTACATAGGGTTTCATCAATTCCCACAAACAAATTTAGCCAACCATGGAATTTGAAACAAAAGTGTAACTACTAATTGAAATTGCAAGGAAATTCATAATTAGAAGAATGAATAATTAATATAATTGCATAAATATAATTAAAATTGATGTCACCAATTTTGCAATTATTAAACTTCAATTACAACTCTAAAACTTGGTCTCTAAAGCAAAATCTTCTCGTTGATCCAAGTGATTGTACAGAAGAATTCTTTAAGAACTATCTAATGACTGTTCTATGACTCTCTAAGTTTAAGGAAAGTGTGTGTCTCTAGAAAAAACAAAAACAAGTCTCTCAAATGGTGAAACACAAGGCTATTAATAAGAAAAACTAGGGTTGGCTCATGTATGGCTTCTTTTTAATGAAGGCAAATTGATAGGTTGGCAGCGTAAACTCTAAAGCCACCGGTGTAAGTATAGGCCGGCTGTGTTGAATTTCAAATTCCAACGTATTGATTTGGACTTCGTTCATTTGCGTGAAACTCCTCTAAATCGTCCACATTTCCACTTTGAATCCTCCAATTCCTAAAATGTCCAAATGAAAATAATTAGGTACCATTTCTTAATGATTTCTATGAAATCATTAATAATTCTATCTAATTTGCACATTAAAACATGAAAAATATGCCTTTATCACTCACCACCACTCTGGCATCATTTGTTGGCAAGGTTTGAGCTTAAACCCACTTTGATGCGTAATATACCGCTACCAGAATGTACTTATTCCCTAAAAAACTAGGGAACACCCCCATGAAGTATATTCTCTAAACATCATTGACTTTACATTCCAAAATATAATTTTATGACATTTCGTCCTTCTTGGAGACTTTCCTCATCCTTTGGTATCTATTGTAAGCCATCACATACTCATAAGCATCTTAAAATATGCTTAGTTAGTAGAAACCAGCCTCCAAAACCTTTTGAGCTGTCCTATTGGTGTTGTAATGGCCTCCCTTTGGCTTGTTATGACAATGGAACAAGATCCTTTGTCCCTCTTGATGTAAAACGCAATGCCGAATGATTTGGTCAACACACACTCTAAATGGAAATGGATCCTTCCAAAAGTAATATTTTAAATCTAAGAACTTTCTCTTCTTATGATAGTCTAAGTCTTGTGGTAAAACCTTTCTGATAACTCTGATTTTAAACATATTTCATATGGTGATTTTATAGTATTTCCCTTACATTTTTGGTTTTCTTTAAAGAAATTGATACCTAATTGAGTAAAATGTTGATTTCAAGGTTTAAACGTGTTCTAGGCTCGAAAACGAAGAAAAGGAATCAAGTTTCACTCAATTCCGAGTTCAAACGAAGAAGTTATGAATTTTTGAAGTTGTGCAGAAAATTTACCTAAATGCAAAAAGTTACACGACCTGGGGAGACGGTCGTGTCCCAGGCCATGTCGGGTGACGAAAATAAAATCTTTTTGATACACTATAAAAAGACATATTAGGGTTTCAAAAGAAAAAGAAGAGACATTATAGGAACAAGAGACACAAGAGAAGAGGAGAGAAGAGATTGGAGAAGAACATTAATCAAGAAGCAAGAACGGCATCGATTTCAAGATTAGAGAGATTGTTCATCAAATCAAGAGGGGTTTTTATGCTTTATTTTACATTTTTGATGAAACTCGTTTTTAGATTTGTTATGGTAGCTTAGAATTTGAGTATTTAGGATTATGGAACCTAGGGTTTCATGTGATTCTTGGATTGAATTATAATTTCAATAAAGTTTCTACCTTTTCTTGATTCAATTATGTCGTTAATTATGGATTGATAATTCTAGAGTGTCAATATATGATATTATGCATGTTAATTGAGAAATTGCATGTGTAATTAGATCTAGGCATAATTGAAGAGAATTACATGTATACTTAGAGATAAGATACATGTTTCTTCGGGAAAGTTGATTGTTTGCATGGGAATTCATTACACGCTAATGTAATTCTAAATTATATTACTAAGTGAAGAGATTCCAGTAAATAATTTAGGATTAGGGTTAATATGCTTGAGAAAGATATTAGCTTTAATTGTGAATCCCTCCGGTCAAGAACAATAGAAATTGAATTGGATATATTTTAAAAAAGGTTACATGTTAAATACTAGGGGAAATAATTCCTAAATACATTATTGTATACTTGAAGTCGTTCATAGTTTATTACTTCCTAATTTGCGTAATTAAGTCCCATAAGTAGTTTAGTTGTTAATTTCAGTATTTTTAATTCATTCAATTTAACACAATTTTTTGGTTAGATAATAAAGCTAAAGTTAATATTAGTACTCAAAATCTCTGAGGGATCAACTCGGACTCACATCTGCTATATTAAAACTGATAGGTGCGCTTGCCTCACACCACTTTCCTACCAAGTAATTTTCTATATCAGCAAACCACGGAGTATCTTAGTCTTTATTTGTATGAATAGCAAATAAACTCTCTTCTAGAAACTTGTTATTGATATCTTCCTCCTGTAGTGTCTTTAAATGTAGGTTGTTGAGTCTAAATAAATAATCAGCAGTAAAATTTTAGGCTTCTTTCTCGTCCTTTATCTCTAAATTAAACTCTTGCAGCAATAACACCCATCGATCAACCTTGCTTTTGCATTGGGGTTAGTTAGAAGAGATCTCAAAGCTAAATGATCTATGTAGACAATCACTTTTGAAAGAATGAAATATGACTGGAACTTATCAAAAGCAAAGATTATTGCCAACAAATTTTTCTTAGTTGTGGTGTAGTTCTCTTGGGCCTAAGTGAGTGTCTTGCTAGCATAATAAATGGGCTAGAAATATCAGTCTTTCCTTTGCCCCAATATTTCGCTTACTACAGAATCACTTACATCACACATTAACTCAAAAGGTAGAGTGCAATCTGGTATTACCATTATAGGAGCATTCGTCAATTTTTCTTTTAATACCTCAAAAGCCTCCAAATAAGTAGCACTAAATTCAAATGGTGCATCCTTTTCTAAGAGTTTAGTTAAGGGTCTAGCTATTTTAGAGGAATCCTTAATAAATCTCCTATAAAATTTGGCATGTCCTAAGAAGCTGCGTACAACCTTAACCAATGATGGTGGTAGTAGCTTTAAGATCACATCAACCTTAGCTATGTCAACCTCAATCCCCTTATTTGACACCATATGACCCAAGATGATGCCTTGTTGTATCATAAAATGGCTCTTATCCCAATTAAGAACTAGACTCATCTCCTCACATCTCTAAAGTACCTTCTTCAAGTTAGCAAGGCATCCCTCAAATGTGTCAGAAAATCGTCCATGAAGACTTCCATCCCATCCTTTACCATTTCACCAAAGATAGCTAATATGAGATGTTGAAAGGTAGCTAGTATATTACAAAGTCCGAATGGCATCCTACGATATGCGAAAGTCCCATAGGGGTAAGTAAATGTGGTCTTCTCTTAATCTTCGAGTGTAATTGGAATTTGAAAATACCCTAATATTCCATCAAGAAAGCAGTAGTACTCATGACCTGCTAACTTTCCCAACTCCAACATCTAATCAATAAAGGGTAATGGGAAGTGGTTTTTCTTGGTAGCATCATTAAGTCTCTTGTAATCAATACATACTCTCGAAACAATGATTGTGCACATTAGGATTAGTTCATTCTTCTCGTTCAATGTTACAGTCATACCAACCTTCTAGGGAATTACTTGAATCGGGCTCACCTATGAGCTATATGAAATTGGGTAGATGAGTCTGGCATCTAGTAATTTCACCACTTCTTTCTTCACTACCTCATCTATGTTTGGGTTAAGTCTCATTTGTGGTTGCACTACGAACTTATAATCTTCCACTATCAATATCTTGTGAGTATAGAAAGATGGGCTAATACCCTTAATATCCGATATCTTCCATTCTATTGCCCTTATTCTCCTTCAAAGTTGATATAAGCTTCTCCTTTTATGCTGTATTATGTTATAATGAATTGACAATCAAAAGTCTTGAATTGTCAACCGAAAATGCATACTACAATTAAGATGGTAATTGCTTCAGTTCTAGTGTAAGTGGTTCCTCCACTGAGGGCTTCAATAGAGTGATGTTGTTCCTATTGATCTCTTTTACCGCTACATCTTTCTTTTGCACAACTTGAGCTTCCAAAATAGGCAACCACCTCATGTGTCTCTCTTGTTTCATCTAAGTGTTCCTTCTTTGTTAGACATAACTCCAATGGGTCCTTGCTTAGAAATTCCTACACAAACTTAGAAATAGTGAAATCAAAAGAGTCAATAGCAAAACATTCATCATCGATTATCATGGATTGCTTGAAAACATCTAACATTCGAATCACCATCTCATCTCATCCCACTCTAAGGACAAGTCTACCATCCTTAACACCAATCATTGCTCTTATTGTGGTTAAAAACGGTCTACCTAGTATGAGTAGAACATCTCCATCCTCTTCCATATTAAGGACCATGAAGTCTATTAGAAAGATGAAATCTTGAACTTTCACCAACACATCCTCTACTATACCTTTTGGAAACCTCCTAGACCTATCAACCAATTGTAGACTCATCCTTATTGCCTTGGGTTCACCCAAATTCAATCTTTTAAATAAGCCATATAGCATGAGATTAATACTTGCTCTAAGGTTTGCCAAAGCCCTTTCTACTGGTAGATCACTAATCAAACATGGTATGGTAAAACTACCTCGATCCTTGAGCTTAGTAAGTAGCTTGTTTAGAATTATAGTAGAGCACTCTCCCCCAAGAGTGATAATAGACAGCTCTTTTAACTTCCTCTTATTGGATAATAATTCCTTGAGAAACTTGGCATACTTAAGTATTTATCCTAATGCCTCCACTAAGAATCAATTGATGTGCAGTTGTTTGAATCATTCCAAAAACTTGTTAGACTGTTCATCAACCCTTACCTTTCTTAACTAGGTTGGATATGGTAGGGGTGGCTTGTAATCCTTAACTAGGATAGGAAGCTCCTTATCTTCTGGTTGATCGGATTGCTCTGATTGCCTTTCCAATTCAACATCCTCACTTTCTTTCTCTTCTTTAACTCCCTGAGGATCTTGTAAATCTTTCCCACTCCTTAAAGTCATAACCTTGATTTGTTCTTTTGGGTTTGCCTTAGTATTTTCTAGTAAAGATCCTAAAGCCCTTTCAAAAAGTGTTTTTGCAATCTACCTAACTTAGTTTTCCAAGTTATGGATCAATGCCCCTTGATTTTTCAAAGCGATTTTAGTAGCCTAATAACGTACTTCAAAAGATTTGATAAATTGAACCAACATTTCTTCCAATGATCCAGGTTTAGCTTGAGGGGAAAGAACTTGTCTTTGAAATCTAGGAGGTTACATGTTTAAACTTTATCTGTTGTTACTACTCTACTGAAAGTTTGGATGGTTCCTCTAACCAAGGTTATACATGTTGCTGAAAGGATCATTGAGAGGCTTAATAGGATTTCCTATGGAGTCAACTTGCTCTAATTGATATGATTTAGATGAACTTATGAAGTCAAACTTTGCCATTGCTCAAACTTTATTTTGACCCATAATTAGACTATTTAGCTTCCTTGCTAACACTTCTACCTTATGAGCTAAGGATGAAGTAGCATCCAATTTTTACTTTCCCACTAGTCTTTTCTCCTTAGCCCTTGCAGATGACCACTACTAGTGATTATTGGCCATGTCTTCAAATAACTAGATGCATTGCTCCAGTGACTTATGATTTAAGGTCCTACCACCAATTGCATCAATGAGTTGCTTGGTTGTGTAATTCAACCTATTGTAGAAAGTTTAAACCTGATGCCATTTTGGAAGCCCATGATGAGGACATTTCTTAAGCAGATTCTTCTATCTCTCCCACAACTCATATAATGTTTCCATGTCCAACCGTCGAAATGAAGATATATTCACTCTCAATTTAGCTATTCTTGATGGTAGGAAATATTTTCTCATAAACAACTCTACCATCTCTTGTCAAGTATTGATAGAGTTCCTTGGCATAGAGTTCAACCATTGTTTAACATAATTCCTTAATGAGAATGGGAATGATCTTAAAAGGCTAGCATCCTCTGACACACCACTTATCTTGAATGTATCTCATCTTTTCCAAAAATCGCTGCAAGTGATTGTTAGGGTCTTCCCCATTAAACCTATCAAACTGAATATATTATTGAATCATCTGAATAACACTTGGCTTTATCTCTAAAAGTGTTTGCTTAAATGCGAGGTTGAGCGATGCTAGTGCTAACCTTGTCTAAGTTGGGTCTACAATAATCCAGCATTGTTCTTGGAGCCATAAGTGGATTTACTCCTACCTCATTCCTTGAGCATACTTAATTTCGATTCCCATCAAGAGATAGGTCTGAATTCAATGGTGGATCTCTTTGAATATTCTCTTTAAGATTTAAAAACCGGTTCCCCATTGGTGAATCGACATTCTCATTTTGGTCACTCATTCCAGATGAGTCTAATATCTCTTTTCTGATTTTTAGTGGTTCATGTGCTCTTACTTCCTTACTACTAGATGCTTGTTTCTTAAAATACTCATGACCTTTCTTCAAATTATTTCTGAGCGTTCTCTTGGGTTCATGATCTAACTCAATAAGTTCAGTTGTGCTACTCCGAGTCATATATTGAAAAAACCAGTAAATTTAAATGAAGTTAAGCCCAAAATATTTTCTTGAAAATAACAAAACAATAAAAAAAAAGCTAAATGCATAGAAATCTTAAAATTCCTAATGATGCCATTCCCTGACAATTGTACCAAAAAACTTGATCACCTTTAATTAGAGCTACTAAGTTTTAAAATGTATAAACCTATATTCTATCCTTAACTTGGTTCAATAGGAAAATATACCAATCGTTTTATAGCACGGATGAGTATAACGTCATCTTCATTGGGAATGAATACAAATACTAATACTAATTAGTATTCATATGATCAAGCAACCAAAATTATCAAGTGATTAATTATTAAAATGTCTAATTTACTAACTAACTATATTAATCCACCAATAACTTTTATCTAACACAATGGCATACATAAACAATTAACAATACAATAGTGAACATGCAGACTTGCTTTACTACCTAGCACGATACTACTAATGCACTTTTATCCTAGTGTTTGTTATTTGTAGGGAATTACTAGTTTATAAGTATTCTTCTCAGAAATACTCGCTCCTAATCTTAATTATGTCTATTAGAATCTCTTTTAAATTAACAGCCAACTAGGATTGCATTAACATTATAATCATTTATCGATTCTCCTAAGGATGAAACAACTTTCATCATAATATCCCTATTATCAAGAGTAAGTTGTTCTAATAAATTAGATCTATTCAATAGAATTGTCTCTCAACGTATTCTATCGAAATTCATTCTAAGTTAATGTCGTGTATTATACCATACTAAGATTCATTAAGTTCAATTCGTCAAAATTAACAAATATCAAGAACCCACTAATCCACACACTTGATCATACTAAGTGGATGTAGCAAATTTTAAATTATTACTCAAACATGAGAAAACAGTAATATAAACTAATAGAAATCATAAATCATAAGAAATAACACATAGATTCAATGAAGAGTAAAAACCATCTTTTGATTTCACTGTAGAAGTCTCACAAATACATGAACAATGAAGTCCCATCGGTTCTCTTGAGTAGTTTCAACAAAAGGACATGATATAACACTAGTGATTGTAGAGAAAACGGAAAACACAAATGGGTACAAAGATGAATAGAAATGTTGTGGTTCTAACTCTCTAACTAAGGTCTGGATTGTCTTGTAATGTAATATCTAATGATGTTTGATGATGTGATATGATATATGATATCCCTTGTTTAAAAATTACGGTGTATTTATATTCTTCTTGTCAAAAGACTCGAAATATCGCACTTCAAGAGAGCTCTTAGTGTTTAGACTTGTTCTATGCACTAGTTTGTGTGAAACAATTTAAAAAGAATCATTATGTCTACTCTCATCATGCCCACGACTTAGGGCATGATCATCTCGAAAAAGAATAGTCTTGACCTATCATAGCTGTGATGTTAGATGTGAACTCTTCATTAGAATTATTCATCTCCTTATGCTCGTGATCGAGGGAGTGATCACCCTCTTGATATATAATCACAGGCATGATAGATAGGGGGATCACAAAACTTTCCTTGGTTATGCTTGTGATTAAGGGCATGACAGGCACTAGGCACTCAATTTTTCCTTTATCACATCAGTGATTGAATGCAAGTTGATTTTCCTTTAAAGTTTTTCGTTCCACACAATTATGATTGTCTTAAATGGTATTGTTTTTTTGTAAACTTCATCTCTTTACTCTTGAATTATCTAAAACTGATATATTGCATAATTAGATACCAAGAACTTGAGAAATAAACACAATTATAATCAATTTTTACCTAAATATACCCAGAAAGTATATAGCGATTTATGCTTATCACTTAACAACAAAAACAGCACTCCATTCGATCAGCACAATAGCAACCACGGCACATCAAAAGTTTAGTATCAGCTTTTGAACTCTTGCATGTTCCTAGCAGAACTGAAACAGAGCAAAACAGTAGCAACTCCTTGTTGCAAGTAACATCCAATTGAACCAACAAATGCCGAGCTGCTGTCCACTTCGAGCTCTCCAAATAGCTGCAACAACTCCACCTCCTTTGTTGAATTTGCAGCAGGCCGTGTACTCCAACTTGCAGCAGTAGAACAGAGCACTTTCCAACCAGCAGCTGCGACACGCGAACAATTCTCCAAGAGCAGCAACTTACAGCGACCAGCACCAACCAGACAGCATCTAATCAGCCGAGAAGTTCCATGTTACAGTAGCTACTCCCTGCAGCGTAAACACTCCAACAAGCAAGGACCCAGAGCATGAAGTCAACAAGTGTGGGTTTCTTTTAATATTAAAAAAAAGAAAGAAAGAAAGAAAAGAAAATATCTAGAAGAAAGCTTGGAAAGTGATGTTTGTTTTAATTATTAGGACAAGGCTTGGACTTTAATGCCATGTTTAGCCAATTTATACATTACATGGAGGGCCAGCAATTCATGTAAATAAAACCCGAGCCTGCCACATGAGAAGGGATATCCCATCTCATGAATTAGATAGAGGGATATATTTAGAAAAGCCTAGTCACCTATGAACACGAAAGGAGAAGCCTAGATAAAAAAGGGGGTGCTTACAAGGGCACGATGGAGACAACAACTAAAGATGTATAGCTGAGAATACAGCAAGTGAAAGAGGAAGAAAAAAAACAAACAGTAGCTTACGTAGAGGAAGATAATAGTTTTAGTTTTAAAATTTCTTTTTTGAAATATCATTGTATGGAGACTTATTTCCTTATTAATTCTATGATTTTATCTTTAATTTCAGAATAGTAAATCCTTTTGCTCTAGCACATAGAGAATTACCTCAGGTTTTAAATGTATCGAGATATACCAATTTTGTATCAGGTGTTGAAATTAAATATACCAATTGAAGTGTTTTTTTTATATATGTTGATTCATTTGAGTTTTGTGATGAGATATTATGCTTAATGTATTGGGTTTTGCATTGATGGATTTAATAAATTAATGTATTTTATAATTTGTTTTGATATCGATATTGAGTATTTGAATTTTTTTTATTACGTTCATCATCTAGTTATTTATTGTTTGGGAATCACTTTTTAACTAGATAAAGTTATAGAATATTCGGAAGGGTTTCATTAACTCACGATGAACATGAATTGATTTTTTGAAAGCTTGCCATAAGTATATATGGGTTTTAATTAAATTCATAAACTTACATACTTAATATAATTAGAAATATGGTTTGAGTTATGGGGACATGCTCAAATCATATTTCTAACTAAAATAGTAATTTTAATGTAAGTGGATTACTATTTACCTAATAATTATAGATAAAATGCCTTGATTAGTAGATTTATGCTATAATTGGAATTCCGCTACTTTGAGAGATACGTGATTCTAATGAGTTTAGTTAAATCCCATTTGGTCAATTTCAAATATCGATTCAAGACATCACACCAATTCAAATAAAAATAGATTTAGGAATTCCAATTTGATCTTTCTTATCTCCTAGATTCGGGACCCTCATAATGTAGCTAAGACATTTGATTTAGTGTTCACCTTATTAATTTGTTTTTTCTCTCTTTTGGTTCAATTATCGATAACTTAGCTTAGGGAAAAATTTAAGTAATTTAGTATTTAGTACTTAGCACCTAACTCTCTATGGCGTACGACCTTAACTCACTATTTATACTATTAACACACCTAACTTGCGACCTAAAGATCTAACCCAAGATCTTTGACCAATTCATGGCTAGTCTAAGTCTAACCTAGTCCTTTTTCCTTTATTTCGCATTGTATTATGTATTGTTTTATTTTTATGATTGTATTGTATTTGTAATTTAAAAAAAAAAATGAATAAGAAAAGAAAAAGAAAAAAATAGGAAGAAAGAAAAAATAGGAAGTTTAGTTTATTTTTATTTTTCTTCAGTAAAGTAAAAAATAAATAAATAAAAAAAATATAAACATGTAAAATAAAGAAAATAAAGTGAAAATCATTTGATCACTTAGAAAATCTTTTTTCAACAAAAATAAAATAAGATTAACCTCTTCAAAATTAGGAGCTTTCTTAGAATTAAAAAAAAAAATTTAAGGCCCTTTAAAAATTTTCCTTAAATAACTTGAATTGGGTTAAAAATGTAAACATAATTTTTTTTTTTTGAGATAAAAACGAAGCAACCAGCTAATGTTTTCAAAAATGAACTACGGAAAGTTCGATCCTCATTATAGGATATGTAGGCATCTATGCGACGACTTAAAATAGGTAAACTTTTTATTCTTCCCTTTTGTGAATGTTATTTTTCTTATTTGTAAATATGATCACTATTTATTTATAAATTTAGAGTTATTCTTTCTAGAATTGGTATTTTAAAAAGATAAATTTAAATTTGAAAAGTTGAAAGTGGTACCCGTTAAGGGTTTAATAAGATAGCCCCCAGATCGAAATATCTTGTTTCAGAAATTATTTTAAAAATTTATTTTATTGAAAGACCAGTAGATAAATTATAACCAATAACTTTTTTTTTTTTACTTCGGTCGAGTGGCGACTCTGAACAGTTGTAAAAATCAAGTTTTTTCTTAACTCTTAGTCAATGGTTAGTATTAAACGGGTTAGAGTTTAATACTAAATGGGTTATGGTTTAATACTAACTAAGTTAGGGTTTAATACTAACCGGGTTAGGGAAAATAATAAAAATTAGGAAAAGTTCAAGCTTGACCATTACTAAATCTACTAGTAGGTTCATTGTTTTGTTCAAATTATTGCCCATCATTGATGAAGAATTAAAGGAAATGAGAGTGTTGGTTTCTGAACTGCTATAGCTTATTCCAAAAGCCTCACCTTAACTTGTTTATCTATCTAGTATCAATATATGATGTATTATAAATTCATGGAATTTCTATTCTTTTTTCCATTCTAAAAATAATATTATAACAGCTGTGATAGAGAAAGCATTATAGAAGAAAGTTGCTACTGCATGGCAAGATACTTTGAGATTTTAGAATCTAGTATGGATGCTTAGATTGCAGATGTAGATCTAACAAATTTTCTAAATAAGGGGCTAAAAGTTGATCAGGAATGCCTAAAAGATATTCTCAAGACTCAATAAATAATTAACTCTAATCTAAAATATTGTATTATAGAACCCTAATTTAATTCCTAAAGTCCTTAATGGAAATACCCCAATTCAAAATTTCCACCTTAGAACCTTAAATTTCAAATTCCTTGATTCAAAGCCCTAACTTGAACTTTAAAACCCTAAATGATAATTCAAACTCTAATTCTAATACCCTAATTTGAAATCCTTAATTCAAAACCTAAAACATAAAGACTAAAAGCCCTAAATCAATGTTTAAGAACCTAATCAGAAACTATAAACCTAATCTGCACTACAACAAATTCGATCTAATGAGGCAAGCCTTTAAGTGCAGTTGGGCTAAAACTTCACTAATTGATATCTATCAAGGTGGACCCATGAGTATCCAACATTTTCAATATAAAAAAAATCCTATTTTCTTAATAAAAAAGGGAATAAATTATTAATTAGCATTTGTATCCTCTCCTTTTCTCTCTTGTTTCAATATACCATACTATCATTATCTCTCCTCTCCTCTCTCTCTCTCTCTCTCTCTCACCTTGTCAAAACCATACCTTACACCGACCATTGAACTCCATACACTTGATCACTTTAATCATGTTCCTTCATGTAGTAGACTTTTAATCTCTTTCTCTTACCCTTTTTCTAATCATTATCAAAAATAAAAATTGCTTCTTTGATGAAGAGTAGCCTTGGATAAATTGGAAAACATAAAAGGCCTTTGATATTTTCAAAAATTTGTTTCCAGAACGTAAGGACTTTGGCATTGTTTTTCTCTTCAAGACACATTGATCCAAATTGCCAAGGAACCATTTTCTTTCCATTGCTAGACACTTCGCAACCAGGAAGTATTCAAAAGCCGATTACATGTAGTTACCTTTTTTCTTTAGGTGTACAAGAAAATTTAATAGATATGGTTTATTGTGCAATATTTTGTTTCACATTGGTGCTCATCAGAGCAAGGTCGATTTTTTTTTTTTTTTATTATTCATATTTAGATTATAGAGAAACTTGTAATACGTGCTAATTCATATGTTCTTTTTTTTAAGCACATTATCAAGTTTATGGAAAACCAGGGGACTTCGAGAACAACAGTAATCGTTGCTTACCTTTAGGGGTTTCATGAACACAAATTGTAAGATGCAGTTAATCATTAAATCTTTTCTCTTTTTTTTTTCTTTTTCTTTTTCTTTTTACTTTTTTCACTATGGGTGCTTTTATTAAACTATCTTCTGTTGATTGTGGGGATGTCCATGTTTTATCAGGATTTGGATTAGTTAAGTACTAAATGATATTATTGAATATCAAACCTTTTGGTATGTTTAAAATATATATAGCAGTCCTTTATTCGGCTATTTTGTTTGATTTTTTGCTTTATATATTTATTATTTAGTATGATATAGAATGCACTTTTACTTAATTTCTTCTTACATATTATAATTCTAGGACACTCAGTCTTATTATCTACATAAGTAGGGAATTGATGTTTGGTTAACCATAATTACGGCAAACATATTCATACATGCTTTTCGTGTGTACTGTTGTTCTTGGTGTTTCATTTACTGATCTACTGCTATTGGCATTTGTTTTTGGTCTACTGCGATCACTTCATTTCACTTGATCCCAGCTCTCTTTTCTGGTCAAATATTGAGTAAAGAGCAGCTGGGAAATGTTCTGCCTTTGGATATATATGTAAGTTTATACATACAATCAAGCCATATTTTTTTTAGATAGTATGAGAAAGCTTTGTTACAACGAATACAGCTGGCACACAAATCATTGCATATTATTAATAGAAGTATATGTTTTTCGAAGTTAATTAGTCTCTTCTAGGAGTAATGGGTACCATAATCTAGTCAATGTTATTTCCTTGATTCTCATTCATCACTAGAACTTGTGGATATTATTAATGTTTTGTGTAGTTGTTATTCTTGACTAGTGAGAGTAAATTGTACCTAGAATCTAGATGTTAAAATAGAATTATAAAAAAAGGATATCGACTTTCAATTGATTAAAATGAAGTGCCAAGTACTTCCCCATGTATCAATTTTGTGTGCACTTAAACTCTTTATCTTTGAAATTTAGTGTTTAGATGCCAAATTTTTAGAAAACATGTATTTAGACTCTGCTTTACTAGTGTGTACTTAATTGACATAATTAAAAAGTACTAAAATCACTTTTTTTATTTTTCTAAAGAGAAAAGTTGTTATTTAAGGTTTGAAAATGCATAATTTTGAAGATTTGGGTGTCCAAATACTTTATTTTAAAGGTGAAGGGGCTAATTGCACATAGAAAAAATATAATGGGATTTGTTAACAATTTAATGTTGTACGGTCAACTCTTGTAATTTAAGAACCCTAAATCGAAAGCCATTATCCAAAAACTCTAAACATTAAACTACATAGAAACCATAAACCAAGTTCTTAATCCTAACTGAATATGAAAACCTTAAAACACCATAAATTCCTTAATCAACTTGTTATGTCCTAAACAGGAGCTAAACAGGAAAAGTTGTAACAGTTCCGCTATATAAACTAACTTAAGATATAAGTTGACCTCATAGTTACTATCGTAGATACCATCTACACAAAACGTAGACGACTTAATAGATTGAAGTACGCGGTCTGTTACTTATCAATAATCAAATCTATAGTATAGCTTTTCAAAAATACATGTTCAAGATGACTTATTGTCTGATAATACAATAGTGCTTATATAAGCATTTCACATATAGAGTTATAATTTACACTATGAGTCTACAAAAACCATAAGTATTAAAGTCTATTTATAATAAAATAGGAAACCAATGGGTGTCTTAAGGATTCCCAGTTAGTTTCCTTAAAACCAAAAAAGAAAAGTCCAAAAGCCTAGATTTAGTGAATTCTCATTTCGTCACTTTCTTAGCCAATAATGCACTAACTTGGGAGTGGTGATATCTATATGTCTTAAGCTTTCACTCGTTACCTACAAAAGAGTTTATAAGAATGTGAGGACAACTGGCTCAGTAAGCGGGATAGAGACAAAAGAGAACCATACAATCACAAAAAAGGTTATCAATTATAATGAGATGTAATGCAATCAATCACTTGAAACATCACACAATGTTATTTGGTCTATTTTGAGGTTAGAGAAATTACATTCTCTCTAACCTAGATTGAGGAGTTTATCGCATCTCAATATTAGATCAAATTCAGGCTTGTGCAATGGAGAACACCCTTCTCTTGTGACCACCTTCAAACCATAGCCTTCACCCTTATTATGACACCCTCGCTTGTTTCTTAGTTCAACTAAGGATTAGAAAAGGACCATTTCAGCTATCCTCATCAAAGGGAGTTGGTATTTAGTCTGATACTTCTAATCATTCCCTTAATAGTTGCTATATATGTCCAGTTATTTTATCGGTCAGATCACTATTAGTTCCATTTAGAGGTGTCTAAACAGGTTTACACAATATAGAACTATGAAATCATGTAGAACAATACGCTAAGGAACTCAACTCCTATTACAAACATAATACCAATCATATATATGGCATATGTACGGACAACTAATATATAATCACAAGCAAAAGTACTCTTACGCTTCTAGATTCTTGGATATAGTATCTCAACAAATGGTAAAGCCATGATCCCAATTTACCTGTATTAATGTTACTACGGGAGGCTTATATTATCGATGCTCTATTCACTAGAAGACCCTATATGTATAGTGAAACCTAAATGTACTTTTCATAAGATGAAAACACTAGGGTTCTATTTATTTTTTGTATTAAATTATATGCATAAATATATATATATATATATATGGAGATAAATTAGTATTTTTATAGGATTGAGTATAGTTTTATTATATAAGTTATATTAAGTTAGTGAGCATTAATAATATACGTAGTTATATTATTACTCATATTATATCATTTTTATCGTATCAAAGTATATTTTTAATTAGTTAAGTTACGTTTTAGTTACGATAGGGTTATCGTAGTTTGTAAATTTTCATAATATTATAGAAATATGTGTTATATTACGTAAATTTATCCAATTTTGGTAAAAGTAGTGTCATCAGGTTTGTACAAACTTGATGGTTCTATCTTGAGTGATAACTTTTGAAGGGTATTTTTAGTTTCCAATATACTTATATGTTTTGATAACAAGCCTTATCATATTACATTCATATTACATAAATAAGCTATATTTTTTATAATTTCTTAAGTCCTCATTGAGTTTTAAGCTCGGTATTAAGGGTTCCAATGAGTTTTTTGCTATATTATATAACTACACTTCTAAGGTTAAAATTGGGATTTTAGGTCACTATTTTTATAATATAATATTATTGGATCACTTCAACTAACTTTTCTATTAAAATCATACTATTTGGGCTTAATCGGATAAGTTTTTCCTAAAGACCCTAAATTCAAGTACAGTGCCCTAAATATGATTTTAAGAGCTTACATAACCCATAAGAAAACCTTGGTAAGCTAAACAATTTGATTTAACAACTTGAAGTCTTAAATAACCCTATTCTACATAATTGATCACCAATGATAAGTGTCAATTGCTAAATAATGCCAATATATTAAATTAGATTAATCAACACCTTTAATCAAATTAATTAAGCAAATAACCCCCAATTGTAATCTATGATTAGCATGCCACTTTAAGGCATGTGCAACATGCATAATTCAATATTTCCTTCACCTAATTAAATAAATTAATCAAGTTAATTACTTTAATCAAGTGCTTAATCAAATGCCTAATAGAACTGTTCCTTTAATTGAGTGACAAAGGTACAAGCATAGCTTTAACCAATGGTAACATCTAGTGATGAGCTGATTGGAATTCACCACCCAAACCCATTACCTAACCCACACAAAAATACTACTTCAATCAAGACCAAATGTTAACATCTAGGAATGACGCAATTGGAATTCATCCTACTAAGGTATTGTTGGTTTTGGCATAAAATGTTGCACGATTTTATCTCCTAGTGTAGTGGTTTTTTAGGAGGTTACCCATCTTGAAATTTACCTGACCTAAGCATACTTAACTTTGGAGCTTGATATGGTTTGATGAAATAAATATTCAACAAATTCGTTTGCTTTATCTTCTAAACTAAATATAGCATAAGAAATTATTACCTATTAGTATATTCTTTGAATTGAGATATTAATCAAATAAACAAAAATTGAAGGGACAAAGACATAAAATTCGACTAATACTCTTATAAAGGTTACAAGTTATCTTGCTAGTATGTCAATGCAATTGATGTAAACCAAAAGTACATGAGTTGCTTATAGAACATGGATACAATTGATGGTCTACTTTCATTTTGGGTGTCTGAAGTTGGAGGCAACCCATAAAATGAACAAATGTAAATTAGGATGGGTGTTGGAAATGGTTCTAGTATAGTTACACTCCATGCTTTAAGCCTATAGTATGTTCATGAAATGTATAAAGAGAGACAGAGAAGGCTCCAAAGAGAAAATTCCATCCTTTCACTTGTCAAATTACTTGGTATTTATCGACAAGCTTGATGAGCTATTTGAGAAAAATGGATCACATCTATCGAAGTTCATTGTGGATTTCATAAAGAGTATCTCATACCGAGTACATGTTAGTTATGGACTTTCCTATGAGGCATAATGTTGCCTTTAGGTTTTAGCCAGTAGAGGTTGATTGCAATTAGGCCTTGTGCTACTGTGTAAGCCTATAAAACAAAGAAAATGGCTACGGAGGCAATGCTGATGGATGCTCCAGTATAGCCATTTTGATGCTTAAGTTAGTATGGTGGTTATGAGTGAAAACCCTAAGGAGCTTAAGGGAGAAGAAAGAGAGAGTCCCATACTTAGATACCTTATCCCCTATTTATAATGGATGAGGTTAAGCTTTATTAGAGCTAGACCTTTATTATGGGCCCATCAATTTGGACTTAGGTGGCTTATGTCTAAAAAGGCCTATCAACACTTAACCATTATACACCTATCACCCCCCTCCCCCCCCATTATCAAGGAGTTTGACAAGGAGAGTAAGCACATGAATAGGCTCCTAATGCTCTCAAAAGAAGAGGCCAAGGAGGCTAAGGCTAAGGCTAAGGTGGGCTTAAGAGGGCTAAGGCTGAGGTAGGCCTGAAGAGGCAAGAGGGAGAGTTCCTCGAATGTACGAACTAATGTCTTATCGATGGGGTTACATAGTATGGTCGAGTTGGTAGTGTTCTAAATGACAATGCCTGAAGAGGTAAGAGGGGAATACCTCGAATGTACGAATTAGTGTCTTACCAATGAGGTTACTTGATGTAGTTAAGTTAGCGGTGTTCTAATTGACGATGCTTGGAGGTGAGAGGGGAGTTCTTCAATTGTACAGTCTAGTGTCTTATCAACGAGGTTACTTAGTGTGATCAAGTTGGTGGTGTTCCAACTAACAATGCTTGAAGAGGTGAGAGGGGAGTTCCTCAAATGTGTAGACTAGTATCCTATTGGTGAGGTTACCTAGTATGGTATGGACTAGTGTCCTATCGACAAGGTTACCTGATATGATACGTCATGTCGAGAGTTGATAAGAGCGACAATATTAGGGTGTGGGTCCAAGCTTGCAAAAAGCTAGAAAAATGAGATGGAAAGTGTATAGACAATAAAGAGAATAAACAAGCAAACCCTCGATCTGCTCTAAGGATACAACACAAATGAAACTATTGAGAATTCACGGCTCAATTCAATATGACATACCAACTAATTCGATGAGAGTACTCATCACCTAGCCTTACTTATGGGTTAGGATACGAGTAAAATAAAAAAGCTAATAAAGAACAATGTTTACAAAAGGAGAAGTATAATCAATATCTAATGTATGATTATTGCAGCTACATTTTACAAAGGTATTTATACTCGAAATATTAGGGCATCCTACCTAAAATGGAAAAGACAAAAAGGGCATTATTTAAAAGAAGTAATGTATAAGGAATCATAAAGGGTATAAATGAAAATGCAAGGAAATCAATGATTAGTGTAGCAAATCCTTTTCATGTGGGGGATTAGATACGTGGCATTAGTTCACTAGAGGCACTTTTGGTAGAAACAGATGAATGATATGATCAGTGATAGGATCCCTCCCTTAACTCGCTTTTAAGCTTAAGGGTTAGAAAGCATAGCTAAGCAAATTCTTTCCTTAAAACCTACCACCAAAGAGTCTGAGGTGTTACAATCTATCAACTTGATGCCCTAATCAAGCAAAACCCTCTCACCTTCATCATTTGTCTCTAGTTGTCGACTTGAACTACACTCTAACATCAGCTTGACTCATTTGATCGACATCTTAGTTGACCCGAATCTAAGCTACACTAAAAGTGTCCCAGGTGAATTCACCTCAAAAGAATAATTTTCTCATCTTGACATAGTCGACTTATCACTTGTACTTGGTATCTCGATTCGATAGAAACTAAGTTGATCATATGGAATTGTCTTTTCGTCTAGAAAGCCATTTACCTACAATGAGCTACATGTTTGAGTGACCATGTGACAGAATCTTCCGTATAAGATACTCATTTTAATTGTATTTTCAATTGTACTCTTATTATTTCTTGTACATTACTTCTTTTAGATAATATCCTTTTTAATCTTTTCCATTTTTAGGTAGGTTGCCCTAGTCTTTCAGGTATCAATACCCATTGTATGTAATCTGCAATGATCTTATCATCATCATCAATATACCAAATATGCTTCTTTGTGAACATTGCTCTTGTTAGCTTGTTTACTTGCCCCACTCTTATCTCAACCCTTAAGTAAGGCTAGATGGTGAGTAATCTTAGTAGACCACCTCGTATATCATATCAAGTTATGCCATGAGTCCTCGAAAGTTCCATTTGTGACTCATATCCTGTAGAACTATTCATGGGTTTGCTTGCATATTACTTTTCCTATTGTTTTTGTACCTTTCCATCAACTTTTTTTCAAGCTTTTTATAAACTTGGACCTACCTTAGTGACTACCCTTGTTTGTTCTCCATTACAGTTCCACATCATCTTAGTATTAAAGTGAAGGTAAGTTGTATTTGAGTTTTTGTGAAGTAGTGTTTACTGTAATAGTGTATTGAGGTGCTGTGAAGATTCATTGAAGTGTTCACATAAGTTAAAGGGTGTAGTAGTTGTTTTCATGTATATTCTGTTTTGCCTGTTTTGAACACCCAAAAATAGAGTAAGTTCTAGTTGGTTTATTGTTCTTTGGAGGAGTTTCTATGTTCACAAATCAATTGAACCTTCATGAGGGATGAGTGTATGTTAATTTGTTTGGCATGCAGAATCGTATTTGTTATTTCTTGGAATCTAAGTTGTTATTGAGCTTATCGAAGAAAATGACTTACCTAAGTGTTAATGTTAGAATTTGGGATGACAATAGTGGTATTATTTACCATGGTCAACAACTTCAGGGTACCCCTAGGAGTATAGATGAAAGACTTGATGAAGTGGCTAACCTCTCAACTGATTTAACTAGAGCTCTTCATGCAATAGCCTATTGACCTACTGATATCGTACAAAATACTTCACAAGTTACTTGACCTGTTAGGGGATAGAACCCAACTCAACAAGTTTGAGGTGCAAGAGTAGGAGGATGAGTACGATGAAGGATTGACTTGAGAGATATGGACGATGAAGAAGAAGAAGAAGAGTATAATGAGGAAAAAGAGTAAGCTTGAGCACCCTAAGTTGTTGACCACGTGAAGCTTCGGATTCCTAGCTTCAATGGTTTTGAGAGTGCGAATGATTATTTGGATTAAGAGGAGAAATTGGAGCGTGTCTTTGATTATTATCGGTATGAAGATTGAAAGAAGCTAAGGACTACTGCTATTAAGTTCTTAAGGTATGCCGTGATGTGGTGGAAAAACTTCCAGCTTATGAAGAGACAAGAAAGATTTGGGGAAGTTAATACTTAGCTTAAGATGAAGCGGATACTTAGTAATAGGTTCGTACTAGATACATATCTGCAAGATACTTTTGCTCGGCTTTAAGAGCTGAGGCAAGAAGGCTGAACTGTTAATGAACATCTTCAAGAATTCTAGATACTCATGATTTACTGTGAATTGGTTGAGTTACCAACTCGAACAGTAGCTAGATTCCTCACTAGATTGAGAGCTAATATCTGAGATATTGTGGAACTTCAGCAATTTATTACAATAGATGAGGCTATATGAATAGCCCAGCGAATGGAGAGGCAAAAAAGGAGCAAAATGCCAACTTGATCCCTAATGAGTTGACCTGATCGGTTAGGCCGACCTACCAAGGGAAGTTACTGAGCTTAGTTAAGTATCAAATTGACCAAAAAGGTAGATGTCAAAGCTGAATAGAAGGGTCGACATGATGGTGACATACTGGCGAGAACATATGAGAAGAGGCAAGGATTTGGAAGGAAGACTAGCCAAATTTAGTGCTTTAAGTACCAAGGATTTTGGTACATGGTTGCTCAGTGTTCAAGCCAAAGGACCACAATCATTAAGGGAGATGTCTCGAAGATCGAAGTCAAAAGAACAGATGAGGAACTTGAGGAAGAGAAAGAAGTGGGAGATGATATTGATGTCAATGGCAACTTGATTGAGGTAGGTGTGTTTGTAGAGGATCTAGATAAGTTGACTTTAGTTGTTGGCGTACAATGAACTTAGAACCCTCTACTAAGGAGTAAAGAGAAAACTTATTCTACATCACCTGTAAAGTGAATGATCAGGTGTGTGCACTTATAGTAGATAGTGAAGTTGTACCAATTTGCATTTGCTAACATAGTTAAGAAACTTAAGCTAACGACTACTTCACATCTAAAGCTATATAAATTACATTGGCTAAATGAGAAGAGAGCACTACATATCACTTAACAAATACTGCTACAGATCTTAATTGGAAACTATTTTGACAAAATTCTTTGTGTCGTACTACCTATTTACGCATCACATATGTTGTTAGGCCAGCCTTGGCTTTTTGATTGAAGTGTTATTCATGACGGATATAGGAATACATATGTGTTTGAGAAGGATGGGAGGAAGATTATGTTAAACCCTGTGCCACAAAGTCAAGTTAGCAAGCTATAAGCTAAACTTGCTTGCGGATCAAAGAATGATTTGGTGTTGAGTACAGCTAAACTCTGAGAAGCCAATAAGGTTGATGTGCTAACTTTTCTATTAATTAGATGACTATTAGAATTGAATGGGCGGGGTAAACTACCTTTAGAGGTTAGAGAACTACAGGAACAGTATACCAACATGTTCCTAGAATAGTTGTTTGAGGGATTACCTCTATTTCGAGGCATTGAACACTGCATTGACTTAATACTCGGTACTGCCCTACTGAACAAGCCAGCGTATCGAATGAATCTTGAGTAGATTGCTGAGCTCCAAATGCAAGTTAATGAACTTTTGGAAAGAAGGTATGTGAGGGAGAGTCTTAGCCCCTATATTATACCAGCGCTGCTTGTGTTGAAGAAGGATGGAACTTAGCATATGTGTATAGATAGCAGATCTATCAATAAGATTAGGATCAAGTATAGATACCCTATCCTAAGGTTGGACAATATGTTGGATGAACTAAGTGGTACAAGAGTATTTAGCAAGATAGATTTGAAGTTAGGATATTATCAAATCTAGATGAGACAAGGGGATGAGTGGAAGACTGGTTTTAAGACTCAACATAGCTTGTATGAGTGGATGGTCATGCCTTTTAGACTATCGAACTTCCCAAGCACTTTCATGAGGATAATGACTCATGTTTTGAGAAATTATATCGGAAAATTTGTCATCGTCTATTTTAATGACATCCTTGTCTATAGTGTCAACCTGGTAATGCACACTAATAGCCTCAGAGTTGTTTTTTTTATGTCCTTCAAGTAGAAAGGTTGTTCAAAAACTCAAAGAAATGTTGTTTTTGTTAGGAAGAAGTGATCTTCTTAGGTTTTAGGGTAGGTAGAAAGGGATTGAGAGTAGATGAAGAGAAGGTGCGATCTGTTATTGAGTTGCCAACCTTGACCTCTTATGCTGAGGTGATAAGTTTTCACGGATTAGCATTGTTCTATCGACACTTTATCTAAGGATTTAGTACCACTGTAGTTCCTCTTACTGAACTTATGAAAAAGAATGTAGAGTTTAAGTGGGGAGAGAAAGAGGAGAACAGCTTTGCTGAAGTGAAAACAAGGTTGACCTCTATTCTAGTCATGGCTTTACCAAACTTTGAAAGAGTATTTAAGCTTGAATGAGATGCATCGGGTATCAGCATTGGAGCTATGCTGATGTAAGAAGGCCAACTTGTTACTTATCATAGCGAGAAGCTTAAGGAAGCATAGTTGAACTATTCTGTATATGACAAAAGACTTTTGGCCTTGATTCGAGCTCTTTACATGTGGTAGCACTATCTTTTGCCAAAAGAATTTGTCATATACACTAATCATGAGTCCTTGAGGTATTTGTAAAGCCAATCCAAACTTTCCAAACACCAAGCCCGATGGATTGAGTTCTTAATGGAATTTAACTTTGTTATTAAGTACAAGCAAGACATGAACAATATAGTTTCCAATACCTTGTCGAGAAGACATGTTCTTCTCACCAAGCTATAAACAAGATTGTTAGGTTTTGCTAGCATAAAAGAATGGTATCAAAATGATCTTCATTTTGGCCTTATATATAAGAATTTTCAAGAGTGAAGAGTGGTAGACAAGTACTATGTAGAGGATGGTTATTTATTCAAAGGTGGTAAGTTGTTGTGCAGACCTATTTGATGAGAGAGCTACTAGTGAGAGAAGCCTATAATAGAGGACTCTCTAGACACTTTGGAGAGCAAAGAACGTATGAGTTGTTGAATGATGGATTCTTTTAGCATAGAATGAAGCATGACGCGCATCATGTGATTAAGATATGCACAATCTCTACAAAAGTAATGAGTCGAGCAGAGTAAGGGAAAGTAATGCCTCTACCTATTCCAACCAAACCATAGGTGATCCGCTTAAACTATACATATAAAAATATTGTGAATACTTCAGCAACTATACTTGGTCGGAATCAAGTAATAAAGAATGAGTAAGGTTGTCGATTCCTCAAGGACTAAAAAATTACTAATTTTATGATAGTTCTTATCAATAGTTAGGTAATCAAAATTGAACTGTGAATTTCTAACTACCCAAAAACTGTCAGAAAGAAAATTACGAGAATATATCTAAAATGAAGCAATCAATTGAGAATGTAGGAAAAACAGAATCTACCTTAGTTATGAAAATCAAATCATCATGTTATATAGATTAATAGCTAACAGTCATTCAAGTGAAATTATCATGCCTTAAAATTTAAGGATTTAAATCTCTAATTAATTAGTTAACTTCCATATCTCCAATTAATAGTGGACTTTAAATAACAATCATACGTCTTCTGATATTATGATTGACTAATGCTTAAAATCAATTATCCCTAATGTCTTAGTGAATAATTAAATCGAAACATTGCATTAATCCTTGGATAATTTCTAATTAATCTAATTAACACCACTCCTACATTAGCTAATCAGTTTAATCAAGAATTTTTAATAAACCCTATATCAACTCTCGTATCAATAGTGTTTCTAACAATTATAACCAATAGATAATTATAATTGAAATAATAGAAATTGCAATCATGAATTATCCATACATCATTAACCTTATAATATGAATACAATTATCATCTCAGCTATCTAAGATTTCATTAATTTCCCAAAAATTAAAGTTAGCTAGCCATGGAAATTAAAACAAAAGTACATATAATAATAGAAATTGTAAAGAAGTTCATGATTAAAAGTAAGAACAAATCATAGAATTGCATAAATAGAAATAGAATAGAAATCACCAATTTTGTAATTATGATGAATCAAAACTTCAATTGCAAACTCCAAAGATGATCTCCATAGCAAAATCGAAGTCTTCTTAACGATCTACGAATTTCAAAAGAAAAACTCTTCAAACCTATCTCCTGACAGCGTCTAAGACTTTCTAATTTTAAAGAAGATGAAAAAGTTAGTCTAAAATATCAATCACACGGCTATTTATAGAGAAAACTAGGGTTGTCTGTCGAATAGATCTTTTTCATTAAAGGTTGGCAGTGTAGACTTGTAAGCTAGCTCAAGGCCGGCTGCCTTCAAATCCTAAGTGCATAAGATTAATTTGGGTTTCGTTTGTTTACGTAAAACTCCTCTAAATTGACTGTATTTCCACTCTAAATCCTCCAAAACCTGAAATATCCAAATGAAAATACTTAAGTACCATTTCTTAACGATTTCTATAAAATCAATAATAATTCAGCCAAATTTGCACACTAAAATATAAGTAAAATATGCCTTTATCAATAAGTTGACCTAAGTATGGATTTCGTCCTTAGATTACCTCGCACTGCCCAAGGTAATGATTCTGTCATGGTTATTGTGGATAGGTTCAGCAAAAAGTACATTTTATGCCCTACACTAAAACTAATGATGTTTCGGCTATTGGTTCTTTGTTTTTATAGGAAGAAGTTCACTTACATAGAGTGCTAAGGAGTATGGCGTTGGACTAAGACCCAAAATTTTTAAGCCATTTATGGAGAACTCTCTGGTGTTGGATAGGAACCAAACTATTATTTAGCACCTCTTGCCATCTGCAAATCGATGGCCAGACCGACGTAATCAATTACACCCAAAGATTACTACTCTAAACTATAGTGGGGAATAACTTAACTGATTGGGATGTTTGCCTGGCTATAGTTAAATTTGCTTACAACAGGATAGTATGCGCTACCACCAGGTATGCCTTATTTGAAGTCATCTATGGTTTTAACCCTGAGCTACCTCTTGGTTACACCCTAATGCCTAGATCAAGTACTTGAGTGCAGTCCATCCAGCTAATCTATTAACAAGTCACCCAACAGATTAATTAATCCACCATAAAAATAATGGAGAAGAGCAAAGGAAGGAAGACCAAGCAGTTTCAGCTTAGAAACCAAGTGTAGTTACACCTAAGTAAGGACAAATTCCCTAATAAGAGGAAGAATAAACTATATGATCAAGTTAAAGGACCATTCAGAATACTTTAAAAGATCAATGATAATGCATACCAACTTAATTTAAAAAGACTTTGACGTATCAAACATGTTTAATGTTGCTGACCTCAGCCCTTACTGACTTAAGAGGAACTTGGACATGGACCAGCTGGATTTGATCTTAGATCCCAATCAGCTTGGCAGGGATTATAGGAATCAGACCACCAGACCCTTGACCTACACTCGAGCTCGAGGGCTAGAAAGCATGGCCAGGCTAATTCTTTCCTTAAGACCCACTATCGAAGAGTTTGAGTTATTGCAATCTACCGACTTGATGCTTTGGTCAAGCTAAACCCTCTCATACTTATCTTTCATCTCCAACTGCTGACCTAAATTACACTCAAATATTAGTTCGGCTCATCTGTCCATCTACTTAGTCGACCTAAATCTAAGCCATACTAAAAGTATCCAAGGTGAATTCATCTCAAAAGAATTATCTGCTCAGCTTGACACAACTGACCTACCAACCTTGCTCGGCATCTCAGCTTGGTAGAAACCAAGTTAATCATGTAGAATTGTCTTTTCTGCCAGAAAGCCATTCACTTACGATGCGTTACATGTTGGAGCAACCATGTAATATAATCTTTCATATAAGATGCTCATTTTATTTTATTTTCAATTGTACCCTTATTAATCCTTATACATTACTTCTTTTAGATAATACCATTTTTAGTCTTTTTCCATTTTTACATAGGTTACCTTAGTCTTTCGGCTATAAATACCTACTGTACATGTAACCGCAATGATCTTATCATCATCATCAATATACTGAATATTCTTCTTTATGAACATTGCTCTTGTTAGCTTGTTTACTTACCTCACTCTTATCCTAACCCTTAAGTAAGGTTAGGTAACAAGTAATCTCACTGGACCACCGCATGTATCATATTGAGTAGTGCTATGAGTCTTTAGAAGATCCATTGGTATGTCATATCTTATAGAACTAGTCATGGGTTTGCTTGTGTTTTACTTTTCTTGTTGTTTTCACACCTTTCCATTACCTTTTTTTTTTTTTTTTTTTTAGCTTTCTATAAGCTTAGAACCACCCTAGTAACTAGCCTTATTTGTTCTCAGTTATGGTTCTGCATTAGTCAAGATGGAAGTAATTGAGCAGGGGTGCCAAGTAGAGGTTATGAACAGAGGTGCCGAGTAGACCTAGGGGTCCTCTCGAGAAGATGTGGGTACGAATGTGTATTGGGGCTCTTAGCACAAATACTTCTGAGTTGGAGGTCGATGCAATCATGGTTGAGTAGAGGTATGAGGGGTTGGACTTTTAGAACAGTTAATATTCAAGTTAGTTGTACAATTGATCGGGTGAAATGAGTTGTTGTCTAAGTACATCTCTGGTCGGCCATTGGAGACTATTGATAAACATACGAGGGTTTGACTCGGACAAGGCATTAGGTCAATAAACTGCAATAGCTCGGACTCATCGGCTGTAGGGTGAAAAGAGAGAACTCACCTTACCATGCTTTCCAGTTCTCGAGCTCAAGTTCAGTCAGAGGTTCGGCGTTTTGATTCCTATCATCTCCAGTTGGTCTTCATTCAAGCCTTCCTTGGATTGGTAAGGATTGAGATCGGCAACATTGAACACATCGAACACTTTAAAGTCCTCTGGTAGCTCTAATTGGTAAATATTGTCATTAATCTTCCGGAGGATCTTAAAGGGTCTATTAGCTCTAGTAGATAGCTTGCTTTTCCTTTTGTTTGGAAATCTTTCCTTACTTAAGTATAGCTACACTTGGTCATCAAATTAAAACTGCTTGGTTTTCCTTCCTTTGCCTTTTCTCCTTTAGTTTTCTAACAGCTCGATTAATGTATTAGGCTACTTGTTGGTAGATTTGCTGGATGGACTGAGCTTTAATCCTTGGTTCTAGATCTTCTTGGTCAATGGGTAGCATTAAAGGATGATCAAAGGGTAGTTCGAGGTTAAAACCATAGACGACCTCAAATGGGGTGTGCTTAGTGATGGCATTTATTGTCCTGCTGTAAGCAAATTCAACCACAGGCAAGTAGACATCCCGTGACAACTCAGAGCAATGATCTTAGGGTGTAGTTGACTACGTCTATTTGGCCATTGATTTGAGGATGGCAAGAGGTGCTTAGTAGTAGTTTAGTTCCCATTTGATGCTAAAAAGTTCTCCAGAAATGGCTTAGGAATTCGATACCACACTCATTGGTACTCCATGCAAGTGAACTATTTCTTATAAAAACAAAGATGCAATAGCTGAAGCATCGTTAGTTTTGATGTAGGGCACAAAATGTGTCATTTTGGTAGACCTATCCATGACAACCATCATAGAATCTTTGCCTTGGGCAGTCTAGGGTAATCCAAGGACAAAATCCATACTTAGGTTAGCCCATGATTTGGTCAGAACAAGTAGAGGAATTGCTTTCCCTTATTCTACTTGGGTTTTTTTCTTTCTTGTAGATGGTGCATCCGTCAATCACACGATGCATATCTTGCCTCATTTTTAGCTAGAAGAACTTATCATTTAGGAGATCATACATCCTTTTTTCTCTAAAATGCCTAGAGAGTCCTCTACTGTGGGCTTCTCTCACTAGTAGTTCTCTAATTGAATAGGTTGGCATATGCAATTTGCTACCATGGAATAGATAACCATCCTTTATATGGTACTCATCCACTGTTCTTCCTTCTCTACAGTACTTAGATATAGGGCCAAAATAAGAATCATTTTGATATTGTTCTTTCATGCTTACAAACCTTAATAACTTGGTATGTAACTCAGTGAGAAGAGCATGTCTTCTTGATAGAGCATCGGCAACTATATTATTCTTGCCTTACTTGTATTTGATGACGAAATTAAATCCTTTTAGAAATTTAATCCATTGAGCTTGGAATTTAGAAAGCTTCACAGATATTTGAAAGAATCATAATTTGTGTATATGACAAATTCCTTTGGCAGAAGATAATGTTGTCATATACAAAGAGTTTTAATTAAGGTTAAGAGTTCTTTGTCATATACATAATAGTTTAGTTGTGCTCCCAGGGCTTTTCACTATGGTAAGCGACAGGTTGGCCTTCTTGCATTAGCATAACTCCTATGTTGACAAGTCATGCATTGCATTCAAGCTCAAACACTTTATCAAAGTTTAGTAGAGCTAAGACTGGGGTAGAGGTCAACTTGGCTTTCACCTCAGTGAAGCTCCTCTCTTCTTTCTCTCCTCACTTGAACTCTACATTCTTCTTTGTTAGCTCAATCAGAGGTGTGACTATGGTACTAAATCTTTAGATAAAGCATTGGTAGAATGATGCCAATCCATGGAAACTCCTTACCTTGGCACATGAAGTTGGGGTTAGCCATTCAGAAATGGCTTGAAATTTCTCGTTATTAACTCTTAATCTTCCTCTATTAACTATATGATTTAGGAAGATCACCTCTTCTTGGTAGAAACAACACTTTTTCACATTTCCAAACAAACTTTCTGCTCGGAGGATATCAAAACAGCTCTTAATATGACTTACCAAGTCAGCACTATAGACAAGGATGTCGTCGAAAGTAGATGTCACAGCTTGGCATAGCATAAGATGTATCATCACATAGGAATACCTATTTATACTTAACATAAGTTCTATTTATAACAAAAAGTACTACAACAAAGTTCAACTTAACACCTGTTTATACAAAAGATTACATTTGACAAACTTAACCAAACCTAAAATACAGTACTTTTTTTTTATATGTACAGATCCTTTATAGGAATAAGATCAAAATATTTTAAGGCTTGTTCAAAAGCAGTTGACTTCGTCTTAAGCGCTCTTAAAAGACCTTTTTCTCCCAGCTAATATTGCCCTATCAATTCTCTTCATAACTTGAGGATACATAGCTTTCTGTGAGCTAAGTAAGAGTAGATAAAACAAAATATAGGACACACATAACATACATTCACGAAGATCAATATTATAGGTTATTCAATCTCATAACCCAAGTTATCAATATAAACTGTTTATGTAGAAAATCCATGTTATGCTTATGCATGTGATATGCATCAGTGCCGATATTTTATACTTTTCCAATTCCTTATCTAGTTAGTTGACATACCTAGGCATTTGGATACTACATCTAGGAACCTAGGGCAACAAGGAGTTGTTTGGAAGTAGGACCCCTAACAAAAACCACCTATTGTGGTTTGAAAATCCAATACATAGTCAGTCACACAATGTGGCCAGAATAAGTTGAGCAATGCAGTCTATATGTTTAAAAGCCAACATAGCAGTTTTCAAGCTTTTAAAAACTTTACCTACAGGTCCTTTCATGCCATGCCATGCCATGAATGTAGTGAATAGTATAATAGCCCAGTTGTAGGCACCTAATTTTTTCTCTTTTATAGTCTTAGTTTTTATTTTTACAAAAAAGGGTCCTAATTCAAAAAATAAAATAAAAAATTAATAAAGGATAAAAAGATAGTAAAAATTAACAAATAATGAAAATACCAAAAAAAATAATAATAAAAGGAAAAATCATAAAAATTTCTATTAGGAATAATTAGTTTAATGTTAGTGTTAATTTTTGTTTAGTTAAAAAAAATTTTAGTTTAGGGATTCAAATAGTTTAAATATAATTTAATGGTAATGAATATTAAGAAACAGGTCAACGACTTAACGGATAAGCAGCAAAGTATTTGAGTAGATTTAATTAGAGGTCATGGGTTTGAGTCTCAAGAGGCACCTATGTCTTTAACAAAAAAGAAAAAAAAAGTAATAAAAATCCCGTGCTCATACACAGACGCAACAACAGCCGCACATACGTCCGATCGAAGGAACACTTGACGCCAGCCATACGCTCGCCCCAATAGCAAAACGTTGCAACTCTGATTAGCAACGATCAGTCCATACACCATACACGCCTGTCACGAACTCAACAGCTGCTGCAACTCTGATCAGCAACGATCAGTCCGCACACCATATACGCCTGAAGACTCAACAGCCGCTGCAACTCTGATCAGCAACGATCAGTCCACAGCCGATCTACTGCATACACCCTTCAGCATGCAGTCGCAGCAACATCCGTAACCAATCAGTGCACTGCATCGCCACACGATAGCCAACGTCGACTACATGCCAACAATAGCAACTCGCGCCGACTATACAGACATGCCATAGCTACTGTCCTCATTGAGTAAGAATAATTCAGGTTTGAATTCTCAATTATTATTATTAGTTACTAATTTATGTTGATTGTTTAATATGTAAATAGATATATATATATATATATATGTTCAGTTTAGGAATTTTTAGAATTAAGATTTTTAGAATTCTTCAAATAAAAAAAATTAAAATAAAATAAAATAAAATAGGATTGTTAGAGCATTTTTTTTTATAAAATAAAAACATTTAAGACTTAGGACCCCTCTAGATTTTTTAAAAATAATAATAATAATAAATCGAATAAATTAAAAATGTAAACCCGGTCAATTGTTTTAAAATTAAAATAAATTAATACACTAAATTTTTCGGAAAGAACTACGATCATCTGATCCCGACTAACGGATACGTAGGTACCTTCAAGGTGATGATAAAATATGCAGAAACTTAGGTTTTCTTTTTTTCTTTTGATTTTATTTATTTATTTATTTTAAATATTATAATTAAAAAAATAATCTTAATTTCGATAATAAATAGTGGTACCCATTAGAGTTTAATAGGTTAGCTCCCGAATTCGAAATTCTCTGGTTCTTTATTAAATTTGAAAGTAAAGATTAATAGCTAAATCGTAACCAATCCACCCAATTAGTTACGGTTTCTTTTTCTTTTCCCGACTTCGGTCGGTTGGCGACTCCAAAAATTATTTTTAATAAAAAAACCGGAATTTCTCAATTTATTTAGTCGAGGATTAATATTAAATGGGTAAAGGTTTAATATTAATCAAGAAATGAGAAATTAATTTTAAATAATTAGAAAACCGAAAAATTAGACTCGACAGACTAACGACTCCACTGGGGATTGCTAGAGGGCTAGCCATTAGAAGTTGCCAAAAATAGGATTATTTTAAAAAAAAAATGAAATAATAAGAAATGAAAAAAAAAAAGAACTTAGGTATGTTGTTTGATGTATTTGTTTATGTTATTTATTTGTTTTTTTTACTAACATTTTTTTTATTATGGCAGTTCATTTAAGGGAAAATTTTGGGAGGGTTTTACTTTTATCTTTTATTTAGTTATTTTTATTTTATTTTATTTTATTTTCCTTTCTGCATCATAAATTCATGTTAAACACAGTCAGAACTAGGCCGTCTTAGGACCTTAGGAGGGGGGTCATTGTGTAAGCTTCGGATGTTGTGGGGGTAACTACCTTCCGGGGCTGATCAGGCTACCCCACTCAAGTTCAAATGCGACCACAGAATCGTTGCTTTGAAAAAACGTAGTGGTTGCAGAACTTAAGGACCTTTAGAACCCACCCTTTATATTACATGAAAACTTTTGCAAAAATCACAAGAACCTATGATGTGGCAAACCTACATTGATAAAGCAGTTGTGAAGTTGTGATTGTAATTGTAATATTCCCTTGTAAATAATTTGTAATATTTTCTTATGTAAAGTTTAGAATGCATTGTAACTGTAATTTTAATTTTGATTAGTCATGGTTGGACAAAGTCAAGGGCCTTTTGAAGACATTCATGTCCACTTACCGCATTAGCCTCAGAAGCTGCTTCAAACGTGGTTTCGACTTTTTAGCCCAGATAAACAAGAGTCCATTAAAAATAGGATTGGGCCCATCCTCTCTCTACAAAAGATCCCTGTGAATATCACTATAGTCCGGGCCTTAGTTTACCTTTGGGAGCCCGAATCCACTAGTTTCTGTATGGGCTTACATTAGCTAAGCTCAACTATAGAAGAATACTCCCAATTGTTGTGGGCTCCTGCAATCACGAATGATATTTATGTCCTAGACTTGGAAGTTACAGCACCAAAGATCTTCAGCAGGTTGTTGGGAATCAGAAAAACTGAAATAAACCGGGTTCTAAATCAAGGAAAGATCACTCGATTAGAGGATGACATGGATTGGTTTTCTACTGAAGTGAAACACAGAGGAAAATGCTAGGTTTTTTATGCAAATTTAGAAGCGTGGCACTGGTACCGGGTCAACACTTTTATACTGGTAGTCTTTAATAAAATCCTGTTCCCTGATGAAAGACGTTGAGTCCATTTCAGAATTGCAGAACTCGTAGCCCAATTCCTTGAAGGGAAATCATATATCCCGGCCCTTCTGGCCAAGTAAATCTGGTCACTAAATCATCTCAAGAAAAAGAAACGAGGAGATCTGAAAACTAATATGGTCCTACTGGTGGTCTGGTTCGTTAGCCACATGAGAAGTTACCAGCTTGATTTTAATCGGGCCGAGTTTACTCAGCAATATGATCTCATCAAATCTTTTGGAGAAAGAATCGAACTGCCAGAAAATATAGCTAGCCGCTTGTGGGTCCAATACTTTCAGAGTATGAAAGCGGAAGATTGTTGTTGACATCCAGGTGGTTTGCAAGCAGGGAAATGATAAGAGGATGTGGAAACTTTAAAGCAGTCCTTCTGATCGGCTTCAACCTTTGCACCGCATACATTCCAGCCAATGGACTCATTGAGGACATAATCCCTAGACCATCATTAGAAGCTGCCTCGCTGGACTTCCTTAACCCTGGTATGATGATGGTTGATAAAATAACTAAGCTTCAAAGCATTCGAGCTCTTTGGTGCACGAGAAAGACCACCCCTACCACTAGAGGGATAACAGCTAGGAGTCAGACAACCAAAGGATTTCTTTATCACTAGCTAAAAGGGCTGAAAGATAAGGAAGACAACGAAGAGAAGAGGGAAGTTCAAGCTGAACCAGAGAGGACGAGTAAAAGAGAGCAGGAGTTGGAAAGCCGTTGCAAGGAGTACCATCAGAAGATAAAGGCATTGGAAGCACAATTGAAGAGGACCAAGGGTAGAGAAGAGCAAATTCCCATGATCCGAAAGAAGAGGAGGACGCATGATAAGCTTACTAGTCATTAGGAGATTAAATTTTAGATTTTAGGTTTTTTCATGTTTTCATTATAATTTATTTTCATGAAAAAAATAAGAGGTGTAAAGCTTCCCAATTGCAAAAATTAATAAAAGTTAGTTAGGTTTTGCCATATCAAAGGTTCCCCCCCTCCCCCGTGCTAATTCTTGATTTTTCATTGCACTCGTGTGACATGCATTTTGTGTTTGAACGATTAATAACCCTTTTTTAGGAAAATATAACATGTACTAACCCTTTGTTGAGTTGTTTAATTCAAATCAGGTAAAATTTCAAGATAGCTCCCAAACGTCAAGCCTTTCAAAGAAGTCCGATTAGAACACGTTCCCAGACTAGGATGGCCACTACTCAAGGAAATGATGGAGACCCTGAGATCAATGATCCCTCTGAGCTGAGGTTTCGTTCCATAGAAAGGGCTATGGAGAAGATGGCAGAACAAATGAGCTTTCTAGCAGATAGCATTTCTTTGCTACAAGCTACAATGCTGGCTAATGAAGAGGGTTCCAAAACCCGTTATAGGAAGAATACACAAGCTCCTGAAGCAGAACACGAATATCAAAAAGACCTATTCGAGTCGGAAGGAGTTTACCCGAAAGATAATTTGACCTTCGAACCTGACACATATGCGGCCCCGAAACCTGTCGACCATGGGCCAAACACGGACAGCTTAAAAGAACTGGAAAAGAAATTAACACAACAGATCATTGAGAAGATGAAGGAATTCGTAGGGTGTGTTAGATTTAAACAGGCGGGGATCACAGAGTTTTCCACGTATGACATGGAATCATACCCTGAGAAGTTTAAGGTTCTTGAGTTCAAAAAGTACAACGGGATGGGTTGTCCCAAGGTCCACACCAGGTTATATATCAGGAAGATGGGTAAATATGTCCAGTACGATCCACTCATGGTACAGACATTTCAAGATAGCCTGACCAGACCGGCCCTGACTTGGTATGCCTAGCTTGATTTGAATCAGATAAATACATGGGAGAAACTTGCTCGAGCATTTTATGAGCAATATAAATTCAATGTGGAAGTAGTCTCAACTATGATGGATTTGGTCGCCCTACGAAAAAAGAATAATGAATCGTTCAAAGAATACGCTCAAAGATGAGGTCCTTAGCTGCAAGAATCTCTACTCCAATGACTGAGAAGGAGCTCATATCCACTTTCATGAACACATTGGAGAGGCCCTATTTCTCCCATCTCATCGGGCAGGCCTCATCCAGTTTTGCTGAAGTAGTAGCGGCCGGGTGTAGGATTAAAAGTGTCGTTTCTTCCGGTAAGCTGCAAGACCCAGTAGATAGAAGACCACTAGCGTCATCATCTGGTCCTAGACCAGCCGCTAGCAAGCCTAAAGAATCTACTGTTGGTATGGTGAATTCAAATGCCAGACTAAATGCTCAAGTCGCTTTTAGGGCAAATCCGCCTCTCGCCCAGCAACAGTACAGAGATCAGTTTCAAACTAACAGGACTTATAGACAATTTACCAAGATACCGGTTCCTTTGAGTCAAGTCTTCGAGAAGTTGCGAAAGGATAATTTGATACGGTACGAACTTCCTAGCAATCGATATCGACCGAGATTCTTTGACTCCACGGTAAAGTGCGAATATCACTGTAGACAAGTGGGGCATTCGACTAATGCATGTTGGAGACTAAGGAATAAGATTCAGGACTTGATAGATGAAGGGACAGTGCAGTTGGATTTTGTAGAAGCCCCAGCTCCTAATGTTAACAATAATCCCTTACCTAACCATGAGTCGATGATTGGTATGATCTTTGATGACTGTGCTGTCAACGTCATTGAAGTAAATAAGAAGCCTAAGGTTTTCGAGTTCTATATTGGTAACCAGACTCCAGAAGGGAAGAGGTACACATTTCATGTACCGTTGCCACTAGAAAATTACAAGGCTGCTCCATTTAACTATCACCTAGTAAATCAGGGGAAACCAGGTTCTCTAGTAGGGGGCATTACCCGATCGGGAAATATTTATCACCCAAGAGAGGAACAGGGGAGGAAAGTCATGTCGGGAGAATCAAATGATAAGATGGCGCTTAAACGCATTGAGAGACTATCGGTTTTTACCAAAATGCTCAAGTTAAGTGAGTATAAAATCATGGATCAACTCAGTAAGACTCTTGCACAAATATTGCTGATGGGCTTGCTAATTGCATCTGAACCACACAGGGAGGCTTTGTTTCGCACTTTAAATGAGGTGAAGGTCCCTCGAGAGATTCCAACTGAGAGAGGGGACTGGTTACTAATTCAATCCTCGCAATAGATCAAATTTCATTTTCGGCTGAAGAATTGGGAGAGGAAGGGAACAAACATACGAAGCCACTCTTTATCATGGTAAGGAGTAATGACATAATTGTTACCAGGGTACTCATCGACAACGGATTGTCGCTGAACGTCTACCCACTCGCCACTTTGGATTTGCTGGGCATCGATATATCTGCAATTAAGCCTTCTTCTACAACAGTCAGGGCCTTTGATGGTTCTAGAAGAGAAATTATAGGGGAGATTGATTTATCCATGAGTATTGGCCCTCAACACTTCACTATTCGATTCCAAGTTATGGACATTCCAAGTTGGGAAGACCTTGTATTCATGCAGCAGGGGCCATACCTTCGAGCTTGCACCAAAAATTGAAGTTTATCTCCAATGGCCAGGTGATTACAATTCTGGGTGATCAAGATTATGAAATTTACAAGGAGACGGCTATACCCTACATAGGAAGTGAGGGACAAGATGAGCTGGGGCTACAAATGTTTGAAGAAGTGAACATTATTTCCGGTTCCGACAGAAAGGATGAGAGAGGGAAGGGATTCAAGGAAGGCTAGATCGGTACCTACGGCCTTGGCTACAATCCTACCTCGAAGGAAGAATTCCAAAAGAAGCAGGCGAGGGGTAAGAGAGGTGACAGATTATACCATGCCTCGATGACCTTTCCACCACTAGCTGAGACGTTTATACGGGAAGAGATTCAAGCCCGAGAATCTAACAAAGAAAGATCAACACACTCGCCACCTAAGTTCCAACATCATTTAAACAACTGGTTTTCCATCCCGGCGAATAGCAACAGGTCTTCCCTAGGGTAAAGGGGTGACCCATAGTTAGTATTTTCTAAATTTTTATTTTTTTTAATAGTCATTGTTTTAAATGTATCGTTGAACCTTCCGTTCAAAATTAGTTAGGCCTTTATCTCATTTGAGACCATACCTCCATTTATTCAATGAAGTCTTAGTTCGTTTCTTTCCAATGTTGCTCTTTAGTTCTCTTTTGTTTACATGCATTTTTTCATACATTCTCATTCAGATTCAATGAACCAAGCGAAAACCAGGAATACCTCACGCAGGTAGAAAATTTGAGTGTCGATATCGCTTCCGGCCCTGCTGAGTTAGTCGTCGGGAGCGATGTTGATGACCACAGTAATATACAAGAGGAATGGTAAAAACATGAACTGGATAGGATCACTATGGATGAATCGATTGTGACAATTAATGCGGGGAATGAAGAAAATCCTAGGAATTTAAAAATTAGGGCGAGTTTAAACGAGAAACAAAAAACAAAAATGATTACGTTATTAGCTGATTATCAAGACATGTTCACTTGGTGGTATGAAGATATGCCTAGGTTGGACCCGTCGATTGTAGTCTACCGCTTACCCATACAGGAGGACGTCAAACCAAAAAAGCAAAAATTGAGGAGATTTCGACTTGACGTCTTATTAACAATTAAAGAAGAAGTGAAGAAACTACTGGAGGTTGGATTCATCGAAGTGTCGGATTACCCGAAATGGGTAGCTAATATTGTTCCAGTAATGAAGAAGAATGAGAAAGTTAGAGTGTGTGTAGACTTTCGAGATCTCAACCAGGCAACGCCTAAGGATAATTTTCCATTGCCTCACATTGATGTCTTAATGGATAACATTGCTGGAAATCATCTATTCTCTTTCATGGATGGTTTTTCGGGATATAATCAGATTCGGATGTCCGAAGAGGATAAGACAAAGATGACTTTTATTACGACTTAGGGAACGTTTTGCTATAAGGTGATGCCGTTTAGGCTGAAGAATGCAGGTGCAACATATTAGAGGGCCATGGTTGCAATCTTTCATGACTTGATGCATAAAGAAATAGAAGTGTATGTTGATGATATGATTGCGAAATCCAAAGAGGAGGAAGATCATTTAGAAAACTTGAGGTAGTTGTTTGATAGGCTGAGAAAGTACCACTTGAAATTGAATCTAGAGAAGTATACTTTTGGTGTGACGTTAGAAAAATTGTTGGGGTTCATAGTTAGCCAAAGAGGTATTGAAGTCGATCCTGATAAGGCCAAAGCTATAATTGACATGCTTCCTCCACAAATGCTCAAGGAAGTGCGAGGATTGCTGGGTCGTTTAAATTACATAGTCCGATTCATTTCACAGTTAATAGACAAATGCCACCCTCTTTTTAAGCTATTAAAGAAGAACAAAAAGGTCAACTGGAATGAGGAATGCGAAAAGGCTTTCACGAAAATTCAAGAATATCTCATGAAACCTCCAATGTTGGTAGCTCCTAAATCGGGAAAGCTGTTGTTTTTGTACCTGACCATAATGCCCGAATCCATGGGATCTGTGCTTGGCCATAAAGATGAAGAAGGGAAAGAGAGAGTCGTTTACTATTTAAGCAAGAAGTTTATAGAAGGGGAGCAAAAATACTCAGAAGCTGAAAAAACCTGTTGTGCATTGGTTTAGGTTATGCATCGGCTCAGACAATATACGCTGTATTATCAGATTGAGTTGATAACCCAACACGATCCTTTGAAATACTTAGCTGAAAAACTGGCTCTCATTGGCAGAGTTTCAAAGTGGTAGATGTTGCTGACAGAATTTGACATTAAGTATATGAACTAAAGTTCGGTCAAGGTGCAAGCTTTGGCGGATCAACTAGCGGAAAATTCTTCTGAGTATACCCCTCAAGGAGCGAGGATTGAGTTTCCTGATGAAAATATCCTAGTAGCGGGAAATGATTCTAATGGTGAAATAGTCGAAAAATCTTCAAGGTGGAAAATGTTCTTTGACGAAGCAGCCAATGTGTCTAGATGTGGAATAGGGGCAATTCTGGTATCACCTGGAGGTATACAATTTCCAATGGCTGTGAGATTGGTTTTCCCATGTACCAATAACATTGCAGAATACGAGGCGTGTGTTTTGGGACTTAAAATCGCATTGTTTAAGGAGATACGGGAATTGCAGGTGAATGGAGATTCTTCGTTGAATATAGGCCAAGCTTGGGGTGAATATAAGACGAATACCCCAAATTAGTGCCTTATCACCAACACTTGGCCGAATTGATAACCAAGTTTGAAAAGATTACCTTTGTGTACGTACCAAGGGCTCAAAACCAATTTTCCGATGCTCTTGCTACTTAGGCATCAATGATTCAAATGTCGAAAGGAGTGGAGATTCAGCCACTTAAAATTGAAATTGAAGAAAAACTTGCTTTTTGTTTAGCAATGGAAAGTTCATGTGAAGAAAAGCCTTGGTATCATGATATCAAAATATTTTTACAACATGGTACGTACCTCAAGGGAGCAGAGAGGAAGGATAAAAAATTAATTAGAAGATTGGCGACTTAGTACTTGATGAGTGATTCTACGTTGTACCGATGATCGTTTGACGGTACACTTTTACGTTGTGTAGATGGGAAAGAGGCAGAGATGCTAATGAAAGAAGTGCACGAGGTAGTGTGTGGCCCTTACATGAATGGCTACATGCTCGCCAAGAAAATCATGAGGATGGGATACTACTGGTCAACCGTAGAAGCAGATTGTATCGCACATGTTAGACGCTGCCATTTGTGCCAGATCTATGCGAACAAGATAAATGCTCCACTTTAAGAGTTGCATACACTATCAGCACCATGGCCTTTTTCGATGTGGGGAATAGATGTCATTGGCCCAATCACTCCAAAGGCATCTAATGGGCATCGGTTTATATTGGTAGCTATTGATTATTTCACTAAGTGGGTTGAAGCCTCATCCTACTCTAGTGTGACGAAGGGATTAGTGGTCAAGTTTATCAAAAGAGACATACTGGCTCAGTATGGTACTCCAGAAACGATTATTACTGACAATGGTACGAATCTGAATAATAAATTGATGTCCGAGTTATGCCGATACTTCAGGATCATTCATAGAAATTCGACTCCTTATTGGCCCCAAATGAACGAAGCCGTGGAAGCAGCCAATAAGAATATCAAAAGAATTATTGAGAAGATGGCCATTATGTATTGAGATTGGCATGAGATATTGCCATTCGCACTCATGGCTTATCGAACTTCTATCAGAACGTCAACTGGGGCAACCCCCTATTCGTTGGTATACAGAATGGAGGCTGTACTGCCTGTAGAAGTTGAGATCCCGTCTCTCAAAATATTGTCAGAAACTCAGTTAGATGAGGTTGATTGGGTAAAGAAGCGTGTTGAGCAGTTGAACCTAATTGATGAAAAGAGGCTGACAGCTTTATGCCATAACATTTGCTATCAGCAACGAATGGCCAGGGCTTTCAACAAAAAAGTACGACCCCGAAGTTTTGAGCAAGGAGATATGGTGTTGAGGAAGGTGTTGCCTAACACAACTGATTCAAGAGGGAAGTTTTCCCCAAACTATAAAGGGCCTTACATTGTGAAGAAAGTATTGTCTGGAGGAGCTGTTATTTTGTCTCAAATGGATGGTCCGGATTTAAAGGACCCAGTAAACGCTGATGCGTTGAAAATGTACTATCCTTGAACATCAATGAAATTTTTGGAAATACTCTTACTATTATTGTGGTCTCGTTTTCATGTTTTACATGCAAAGTTGGTATTCCTAGTAGTTGTTAGCATTGGATAATATCCTTAGCCTTTCTTTTCCTCATTCCACTAAAAGACTCCGCTTCTCGCTCTATTATCTACTAAAATAAACCTTACACAAAGAACCACAAGAAAAAAATAATCATTTAATTTGAAGCGATGACTATTGATAAAAATTCTTTTAATACTTTATTGTGGTTAATTCCCCAAAGAAGGGGAGATCTGTTTCGTATTTTTCAGGACAGGGCTATGTTCAAAAAGGGTAACGTGTGGCGTGTAAGTAGAAACTCGCTTGAGAATAAATGCTTGCTCGGAAAGCCAATGTTTAGACCGGAAGTTCAATACAGGACATCTTTGTTCAACAAGAATATGTTTTACATTTGATTCAAGCTTAAGATTTTTTCAAGTAAAAAAAAAAAGAAGAAAAAAAAATAGGGGTTTTGGAAAGAGACGTCAGAAGAAAGAAGAACAAGAACAAGAACAAGAAAAGCAATAGTAAAGGTTAGAATTGTTGGTTCTAATCGGACTGCTTAATAAGACGAGAGATGATGTGGGAGCTATCATTGAAACCAGGTAAGTGGTTCTAAACCTGATAAAACAATGCTTTGACAATTGGTTTCCCCTTAAGGATAATAGCTTATTTTCTAAAAACAATTAGTTAGCTCGTAGATCATGGTCCTAGTGTGCCTTCAATTTCCAATCATCTAACTCATAGAACGTTATTCAACTCAAAATTTCTTCAAGGGATTTAGTGGAGCGTTATTTTAACTCATATTCTCATATAGGGATTTAGCTAGTTCATAGAGCATAGTCCCAATCTAAAGTTTCTTAAGTTTCTGGCTGACTCCTTAGACAGTCCCAATTCGGAGTTTCACAGGCTCCCAGTCACCTAACTCACAAAATGTTGCTCGACTTATAACTTTCAGGGATTTAGCAAGCTCATGGAGCGTTATCCCGATCCAAATCTTCTTAATATTTTTAGGTCTTAGCCAGCTCAAGGGGCGCTTTGATTGCCTTGGTGAGCCAGCTCATTAAGGGCACAATCCAAGTCTTCTTCATATTTTTAGGTCTTAGCCAGCTCAAGGGATGCTTTGACCGCTTTGGTGAGTCAGCTCATTAAGCGCATGATCCAAGTCTTCTTCATATTTTTAGGTCTTAGCCAGCTCAAAGGGCGCTTTGACCGCCTTGGTGAGTTAGCTCATTAGGGGCACAATCTAAGTCTTCTTCATATTTTTAGGTCTTAGCCAGCTCAAGGGGCGCTTTGACCGCCTTAGTGAGTTAGCTCATTAAGGGCATGATCCAAGTCTTCTTCAAATTTTTAGGTCTTAGCCAGCTCAAGGGGTGTTTTGACCGCTTTGGTTAGTCAGCTCATTAAGGGCACAATACAAGTTTTTCTTCATATTTTTAGGTCTAAGCCAGCTCATGGGGCCCTTTGACTGCTTTGGTTAGTCAGCTCATTAAGGGCATGACCAAGTCTTCTTCATATCTTTAGGTCTTAGCCAGCTCAAGGGGCGCTTTGACTGCTTTGGTTAATCAGCTCATCAAGGCACAACCAAGATTCTAGTTATATTTTTTTTTTTTTTAGAGATTTTTTCCAATTCACAAAGACACTTCCCATTGTCGTTCTAAGCCTCGTCAAGTGACTTAACATTCCTTAGGATAGAGTCATCTTGAGGCAAAAAACGGTGTCTCTTTTGTTTTTGTGGCAAAGTTTTGCTCAAACTTCACCACAAAGAGAGGCAACTGTAGATACCTAATTTTTGCCCTTTCATAGCCTTAGTTTTTATTTTTACAAAAAAGGGTCCTAATTTAAAAAATAAAATAAAAAATTAATAAAAGATAAAAAGATAGTAAAAATTAACAAATAATGAAAATACCAAAAAAATAATAATAAAAGGAAAAATCATAAAAATTTCTGTTAGGACTAATTAGTTTAATGGTAGTGTTAATTTTAGTTTAGTTAAAAAAATTTAGTTTAGGGATTCAGATAGTTTAAATATAATTTAATGGTAATGAATGTTAAGAAACAGGTTAACGGTTTAACGGATAAGCAGTGTAGTATTTGAATAGATTTAATTAGAGGTCACGGGTTTGAGTCTCAAGAGGTACTTATGTCTTTATTTTTCTAGCTTTACGAAAGCGAGACAAAAATCGGATTCATATCTAATCAAATCATATGAATATTAGTTAAATCAGATTTGAATTGAATTTGAATTTAATTTAATTAACGAATTGGCTATTGGTTTGGACTTTATATAAATAATACACATGTGCAGAAAAAAGGGGGATCCAGTTTCTATTCATAAAACACCACGTTACAACAAAAAAGAAAAAAAAAAGTAATAAAAATCCGGTCCTTATTGAGCCAAATTCCCAGTTAACTCCGATCAAGATTCGTGCCGTAATCTAGAAATTCAGCAGCCAAATTCCTAGTCAATTCCGACCAGGATTTGTGCCGCAATCTGGAAACTGTGCAGCAGTGAATCCATCCAACTCCGATCAACCGTACGTACTCATATATAGACGCAACAGCAGCCGCACATCTCCACGTCCGATTGAAGGAACACTAACGCCAGCCACACGCTCGCCCCAATAGCAAAACGCTGCAACTCTGATCAGCAACGATCAGTCCGCACACTATACACGCCTGTTACGAACTCAACAGCCGCTGTAACTCTAGTCAGCAACGATCAGTCCGCACACCATACACGCCTGTCATGAACTCAACAGCTGCTGCAACTCTAGTCAGCAACGATCAGTCCGTATACTATACACGCCTGTCATGAACTCAACAGCCGTTGCAACTTTGATCAGCAACGATCAGTCCGTACACCATACACGCTTGGCACGAACTCAACAGCCGCAGCAACTCTGATCGGCAACGATCAGTCCACAGCCGATCTACCGCATACGCCCTTCAACATGCAGTCGCAACAACATCCGTGACCAATCAGTACACTACATCGCCATACGATAGCCAACGTCGACTACATGCCAACAATAGCAACTTGCGCCGACTATATAGACATGCCATAGCCACTATCCTCATTGAGTAAGAATAATTCAAGTTTAAATTCTCAATTATTTTATTATTATTATTATTAGTATGATTATTATTATTATTATTATTAGTTACTAATTTATGTTGATTGTTTAATATGTAAATAGATATATATATATATATGTTCAGTTTAGGAATTTTTAGAATTAGGATTTTTAGAATTCTTTAAATAATTTTTTTTTTAAGAAAATAAAATAGGATTGTTAGAGTAATTTTTTTTTTATAAAATAAAAACATTGAAGAGTTAGAACCCCTTTAGATTTTTTTTTAAAAAATAATAATAATAAATCGAATAAATTAAAAACGTAAACCTGGTCAGCTGTTTTAAAATTAAAATAAATTAACACACTAAATTTTTTGGAAAGAACTACGACCGTCTGATCATGGCTAGCGGGTACGTAGACACCTTAGGGGCGACGATAAAATATGTAGAAACTTAGGTTTTTTTTTTCTTTTGATTTTATTTATTTATTTTTTTAAAATATTATAATCAGAAAAATAATCCTAATTTCAGTAATAAATAGTGATACCTATTAGGGTTTAATAGGTTGGCCCCCGAATTCGGAACCCTCTAGTTCTTTATTAAATTTGAAATTAAAGACCGGTAGCTAAATCATAACCAATCTACCGAATTGGTTACGGTTTCTTTTTCTTTTCCCGACTTCGGTCGAGTGGCGACTCCAAAAATTATTTTTAATAAAAAAACCAGGATTTCTCAATTTCTTTAGTCGAGGATTAATATTAAATGAGTAAGGGTTTAGTATTAATCAAGAAATGAGAAATTAATTTTAAATAATTAGAAAACCGAAAAATCAGACTCGACACCAGTATTAGGCACAAATCTTAAGTTTCACATTATAAACAATTCAATTATCTCAACTTCAGCTTTATTTCTCAGCTTTATATTACATTCCTTCGTATAAAGCTTGCTTAGGTGATCACCCTAAGAATAGTTCAGTTTTCAGGTTTTCCAAATAGAAATACATATTGATGAATTAGTCATACACAAGGAAACGTTTCACTTTCTCAACACATTCAATAGAATTAAGTATTCAATCAATCCAGCACATCATTATAATTCATAACATAATTGACTCTAAGTCAAGTAGATATAGGTCTACTTGCACAAAAATAGTAATATCCACTTACTCGAGCTCAAAAGTAGCGTAAAATCCTAAGCTTTACGATGTGGTTGTTCCTTACCAATCACACCTAGAAAAATACATATAAACCCCAAGTCAACTACGAGTTAGTATTAAATTCTTATGTGTTATTGCTATTACATTTCTAAGCTTAATTCGATTATATCTTAATCATTTCTTATTGGATTTTGATAAACTTTATATTGTCGCTATTGTTATTTTGAGTACTATTAGAATATTTTAAGAATCAAGGCTTATCAATATTTTCAAAATTCCAAAAATACCCTTTCATGTTACTGACTTGACCATACGTGATTATAACTTCGTAATTAACTTAAATAAATCTTAAATCTAATTTAAAATCATAAAATTCCTCATTCCTTAAGATGGTTAGCATTGATTATATACTAAAAAATAAAAATCCTTTACATGTTTAACAAGTATCACATCAGTACTAATTAGTAGATCATATATTAGACTAATATATAGGTTTATATTATGAAAATACGTAATAAATAGTATATGAGCCTGATTAATTCCACAAAAAATCCTATAAACTCACAAAAATATGTAGTTTAATTATTGACCATGAATTATACTAAACTAGATGTTATGTATTTTTTATAAAAATAGAAATTTTAACTCAAAATTAGCGAAAATTAAGAAAATAAGTGAATTTAATTGCAATATAAACTTTAAATGTCCCAAACATCATTATAAACTTCCAGAAATCATAATACATGGGGCTCATACTTTAATTTTTTTAAAAACAATTTAATTCCATAAAATAGTGAAATTGCCAATTCTATCCAAAATAATTACAATAAATAGTAAACATGATTATTTTCAAAAATTATTATTACTCCAATTAAATAGATATATTCAGTATGTCTTGTACAAATTTCAACTTGAAAGAACATTATTTACTATTTCTAAAATGAAATTCAATTTTCGTCCATACAGAGTCATTTCTTAAAGACCTTATATGTTCATTAATTATTTATCAAAAATAAGATTATTACATTAATCTACACATGAAATAACTCCATAAAGCCAAGTTTTATAATTAAATAATATCATTTGATATTTTTAGAAAAATTACAAAGTTTCCGTCGAAAATTTAGTTCACTTGAATTGGCCGCCTCTAGCCAGCTAATCTTATTGGAACACCTTCTCTAGTGGTGCTTTTCTTGACATGAAATGGCCACCACAATTAGACACTAATAACCTATTGAACTGGTCTAATCAGATTCCGTTTCCTATTTTTACTTTAATTTTCTTTTTTTTTTTCTAATTTTCTAATTTTTTTCTAATTTGTTTCAAAATTTTCTTGAATGGTTTTCTATTTTTCTTTAGACTTCCAAAATGTTGTTTTTAAAGTGTACAAGCCCTATTTATATTTTCCAGTTGGATTATGATTTATAAAAATTGGACATGTAGCTTACACATGTCATTTTCTTATTATTCCAAAGTATGAGGTGTCATTTTCTTATTATTTGCCTTTTGACTCATTAATCCTATTTAATCCTTAGCTACCACATTATGGGATGATTCATGATTTCATTTTTTTATTAATTTTCCATTATTTTATATTAATTTACCTTATTTAAATAATAATACCTTATTATATTTGTGTATTTAATACAAATAATGCATGTTCTATGTTAATACATGTAAAATTCAACTTCATTTATTATTTTTATAAGTTAAATAACTAATCTCTAATATCTCATTATATCTAAATGCTTCAATTTCATGTTTTTGATGTTTATCGACTTTAGCTATAAATTGATGTTTTCTTAAATTAATATTTTTATATAACTTATTCAAGAAATTGACTTTACTTAAATTATTTAATCTAATTTTTCTAACCTCACTGTAAAGTTTGAAATTAAATGGATATTATAGCTTGGCGCCCTAAATTTAGGAGCTTGGATCCTAGGGTAATCGTATGGGCTTAAAATCCTAGGGTGTTACAGTAAATGATGACAAACTTCCTGATCAGATCTCTCAAAACGTGATTCATCAATCTCATAAAAGTGTTTGGAGTGTTTGATAGCCCAAAGGGCATGACGATCCACTCGTATAGGCTATATTGAGTCTTAAAAGTAGTTTTCCATTTATCCTCTTTCCTCATTCGAATTTAGTGGTATCTTGACTTTAGATCAATCTTGTTGAACACTTTGGCACCACTCAGTTCGTTTAACATGTCATCTAGCCTTGGAATTGGGTATTTATATTTAATCATAATCTTGTTGACAGCTTTACTATCTACAGACATATGCTAAGTGCCATCTTTCATTGGTACAAGCAATGTAAGCACAACAAAGGGGCGAAGGCTCTCCTTTACGTATCTTTCTCTAATAGTTCATTGACTTGCTTATGGGGCTCTATAGCTTGGTCACAATTCATTCTATAAGCAGGCTTGTTTGGTAGTGCAGCGCTAAGTATCAAACCAATGCAGTGCTTAATTCCTTGAAATGGGGGTAATCCCTCCAGTAACTATTTGGGAAACAAGTTGGAATATTCTTTGAGTAACTTCTCAACTTCTTCTACCAGTTTCACTTATTCCTTCAATTCCAATAGTCTCCTTACTAATAGGGAAGTTAGTAGATCAAATTTGATGGTTGCTTGAAGTTTGGCTTTACTTAATACCAATGCCTTCTTCAATCATCGGGCCAATTTAGCTTGTAATTTACTCACTTAACTCGGGGTCATGAGGTTTAAGGCAATTTTGCTTCCATCCTTCTCAAACACATACGTATTCTTGAAATCATCATGAGTAACCCTTTGATCAAAAAGCCAAGATCTGCCAAGTAATACATGTAATGCACCCATACGTAACACATCATAAAGAATTTCCTCAAAGTAGTTACTAATAGAGATCGACAGTAATACTTGTTGAGTGACTTGTAGTGCTCTCTTCTTGTTCAGCTAAGGCAGTTTATAAGGCTTCGAATGTGAGGTAGTCAGGAACTTCAGTTTCTTGACCAAGTCAACAGATGCTACATTGGTGTAACTACCACTATCCATTATGAGCACAAAAACTTGCTTATTCACTTTATATGTGATGTGGAACAAATTCTCTCTATATTATATAGAGGGTTTTATACTCATCGTACGTCGAACAAGCAAGGTCAGTTTGTCTAGCTCCTCGTCCAACACATCTTCTTCAACCAGCTCATGCTCTTAGGTGGTCTCCTTCTTAGGATCAACCTCCTCCTCGGGTTCCTCATTAATGTTGTTGTTTCGAGGTATTTGCCAGTAGAGATTAGGCTTTACGTGTGGTAAGCCTCAAAATAGATCACTATGAGGGGATGTTGGGTTGTTGTCTGATGGGGTTACACCAATGCTTAAGTTAGTATTGTGTTTTGGAGAGTAGGGGTTACTTGAGAGTAATAAGCAAACTTTAGTACGCAAAATGTAATGAGCTTTATCGTTAGGTGGTGATCATGTATTATAGTTGAGTGGAGTCTGTAGTTAGAGGGCAATTAGTTGGTAGAGCTTCCTCTACGAGTATTGGAGAGTGGGCTCCTAGTATTCGACGTATCCTATATATACCGAAGGTGGTTGTTGACTTGGTCTCTTATCCTTATCCGGTGTCTTTTAGCCGTTAAAGAGCTTCTTAGGCCTTATCAAGCTAAGCTTAAGGCTTGAGCTTAGGGTAGTGAGCCCTAACTGGTGAGGGGCATTAGATTTAGACGGGCCCAAAGGGCTTATGTCTAAAGAGCCTTGTAAACACATGTACACCCTACCCACCTCTCCTCCCCTAATAGTCTCGTTGCTAAGTAGAAGAGATATGTGGCGTACTTAAGTATATGCTTGATTTGACTTAAAGGGGCTTGAGCTAGTGCTATCGTATTGACGTGGTGAGGGTATAGGTCTAGTTTAATAGAAGGCTAAGGCAGTGATGTCTGAGGTGATGAATATTCAGGCCGAATGTGTTCAAGGTGGAGAATAGCTAAAGTGAAGATGCCCAAAGTGGGAAGAGCTGAGGTGTCAGCAATTGTCCCTAAGAAAAGTGCCAATGAATAGGAAGGATTAAGATTTAGTTAGAACATTAGAGTAAGATACGTTTACATTTGACTGGGTAGGCGATTTGAGGAGCTAAGCAGGCTTGGCCAAACAGTGCACATCATGGACCAAACAAGATGCCGTGCTTTCAACATGTCGACTAAGTGGAAGTTGGAGGGACCTTGGGGAAACTTCTTGTGGAAGAAACTTTTTCAAATTTTGACCTTAGTAGGCATGATTTTAGTGCATTTAATGTGATATGAAAGGTATCCTACCATAGTAGATTAGTGTATAGCTATATGCATTTTGCCTTTTAAAGGTGATCGTTCGATTGACCCGAGCTCCATGTGTCTACCCTACAGCATTCCAAAGGATTTCTGCTTATACAAATCCTGATAACCGCCTATGCAGTTTCCCAAACCCTTGGCCTATAAATAGAAAAATCACAATGAAAGATCTTTTCTACAATCTCTTTGTTCCGTTATTGTGAATTTCACTCTTTTGCATCAAACTTCTTTTGAGAACTTTTCAAACTTTATTCTTCTTCATTGCTTTTCACAACCATGTTAGTTAACATAGGTGAGGCAGGTTTTAACTTGTCACGGCACAACATTTTTTACTCCAAGTCCATATGGAGTGATTCCCCTTAGTAGGAGAGGACAAAGTCTTGTTGTAGGCATAACTCAATGAGTTTACTAAGATGGCAATAGAAGCGCTAGATAGTGCCAAGCTCATCAACACAATCTTAAGGGATGGGATGTATATGCATGCCTCCCCTCACCCTTCCTCCTTCCCAAGGATTTATTTGATGTACTTGGGATGGGTAAGGGCCCTAGTAGCCAGGTGAGTAAGAGTAAACCCTCCGCCTTTAATTGGATCCTTAGTAACTTCGTTGTTGAGGTGATCCTTAGGTGGTAGATATAATTGCTGAGTAAGGACAAGTGAGCGGCCCTATTATTAGGGAGGTGCTTTGCAGTGTTTAAGAAGTGATTGGAGTTTAGGCAACACCTCCCTTTAAGTTGCTTCAAGAAAGATCTCTTCAATTTCCACCAGTGTAGTCTGGCATAGGTTTGTCCTAATGGGTAAAGGGTATTAAAGGATTTCCAAACGCTCTATGAGTATTGGTGATAAGGGCTACTCTCGAGCTTCTCAACCACTTTTATGTATGGAAATGCGTGGTAGGGTGGCTGTACCTCCAAACCCCTTGTTGAGCTTGTTTTTTCACCTTTGGTTCTTTTAAAATTAAGCCTTCTTTAAACCGATCAGTACTAAACTCTACCTGTTTAATATTAACCCTCAACTGGGGTTTAAAGAAAACAGTCTTTCAATTTGAAAATGTAATGGAGTTGCCACTCAACCGAAGTTGGAAAAAAGAGTTAAGTTATAATTAATTCAGTGGATTGGTTATAACTTAGTAATGAGTACCATTAACTTTCCAATTTTAACCTTAACCTTAAAAATCACCTTTCAATTTATAAGACAAAACTCTACTCTTTACCTAAATGGGATAATTCAAGCAATCTAAACTAAAAAGGGAAAATTAGTTTTTTGTTTTATTTTTATTGTGATCCTGTAGGTGCCTACATACCCACTATTCGAGATCAGATGTATATAGTTCTTTTAATGAAAACTTTAGTAGGTTAAGTTGATTTTAATTTTGAAAACATGTTGGATTTATGTTTTTAGTTTACTTTGGTTTATTGAAGAAAATTTCTAAAAAGTTCCTAAATCGAAAACTTTAATTTTGAAAAATCTAAAAGTAGTCCTAATTTGTAAAGGGTTTGTTTATTATTTTTTGAAAACTTAATTTTTCTAAGTGTTAAATTTTTTTTTTATTCTTTAACTTGTGTACTTATTTATTTTATTTTATTTTTTATTTAATTTTATCTATTAAACTATATAAATAAATTACTTTTTTTTTCTTCCTTTTTTGTTCTTTTCTTCCCTTTTTTTTCTTCCTTTTTATTATTACATTTACATTCACAATAAATAAATAAAGACAACAACAGCTAAATAATCAATAAATAAAATAAAAAAAGAACTTGGAATTGGATGCAGTTGGGCACGCGGGTCAAACCTAGAGCAGATCTCGAGTTGGTATGATTGAGTTTGGGTTGGATTTGGGTCGGGTCATCGGATCGAGTTCAAGTCATCTCCAACTCCACTTTAGCAATAGTAGCTATGTGCCATTCAAGGCGATTCGGACCGAATTTCTCATAGGTAAGGAAGGATTTGTGTGTTTTGGATTAGAGGTAATGGGGATAGAGAGGATGTCGTGGCATTTGGGGGTAGTTTGGAGGGTGTTCGGGTGTGGTAGCCAGTAGTAGTGTTTGGGTGGTGTACGGTGTGGCTACTGGAGGTGAGTGGTTGGTTGGGTTTGGTGTTTTCGAGGTCAAGGAGCATTGTTGTGGGGTTGGTTTGGAACAATGGGGTGGTTAGAGTGGTGGTTCAAATGGAATGTGGCGGCGGCGAGGGTTTAGTTGTGGTTGTTTGGAAGCGCAGTTAAGGGTTATAGCAGTATACAAGGGTGGTCGTAGGTAAAAGTGAGTGGCATAGGGAGTGCTTCTAGGTTGTTCAGTTATGGTGGTGAGCTTGAGAGAGAGAGAGAATTCGATAGAGAGAGAGATATATAATGATTCGAAAATGAGAAAGAAGGTTTGTGAGTTGATTCTATAATTTTTTGTTCTCCTTTGTCCTTACGAACTCCCTTATTTATACATGAATTCACTTAGCAAACAAGGAAATAAAAAATCAAACTTTAATGAAAATGTTAAAAAATTTAGTTTTTTTTTTTCCAAATTTTGGAGCTTGATTTGAATGTTCATTTGACTAAATTTGGACGCGTTTTTTTTTTATACTAATTTACAGTAGGCCATGGGTAAACAAGATCAAAGCAAGAAGTTGCACATGTGTGTGTAAAATTTGTGCAAAAATTGGAGATAAAGTGAAGGGGTCAGGTTTGTTTCAGCTCAGAAAGTACGGAAGACTAAGAGAAAATGAATGAAATAGAGAGAAAGAGTAGGAAAGTCAGCTGATGTAGTGCCGCGTCAATTGATTCGACCAATTACAGTGTGCCACGTGTCAATAGTGATATGTGGGTAGCTAAACGTGACATGCTATGTGACTGCTACATGGCACGTAGTGCTACGTTATCACTAGCCATCTAACCCGATGCTGCTACGTATTGGGACACGTAGCATAATGAGATCATGACATGTAGTAATTCCTTCCATGAAAAGAAAAATGACAAGGCTTTTACATGCTTTCACCAAGATTCGAACTCCTAACCTTATGCCCAAACACAATGCTCAGTCCATATGCTTATCTGTTAGGCCATTGGCTTGTACCCTGTCCATATGTACATTTAAATTGCACATATGGACCGGGTTAGCCTGGCCTAGATTCGAATCTAAACTCAGGCCTATTCGCTCAACTTCTAAACTTATTTTAAAATTTTAAAAAATCTATCTTATTAAGTTGTTATTCCTTAAAATCTTCTATTTTTTTCAATTTTTTCCTATTTTTTGTGATTTTTCAATTTTCTAATTTTTTTCAATTTTTATTTTCTAAATTTCTTATTTTTTGTGTTTCTTTCTAGATTTCTTATTTTTTGGATATTTTTCCAAGTTTCTTATTTTTCTATTTTTTTTTTGTATTTTTCCTAATTTATGACCCCTTGAGAAAATAAAATAAAAATAAAACGAAAAAAATTAGGTATTTACAGCTATCCCTTTTTATGGTGAAGAAGTTTGAACAAAACTTTCACTACAAAGACAAAAAGACACCATTTTTGCTCTTGGGATGACTTTAAAATGACTAACTAGCTATCTTAGACTCAATCTACTAGGGATTTGGTGAAGAAATGAAACCTGGTCATGCCTCTCTGTGCTTGCTAACTTAGGCGGGAGTGTCTCTAAGGGATAAGCAATCATATGCTGAAATTGATCTCAAGAACCTGGTTGTGCCTTTTTAGGCTCACTAACCTTTACGGGAGCGTCTCTTGAGGATTAGCAACCCTAAGCTAGAATCTATCTAAAGAACCTGCTTGGGCTTATCTAGGCTCACTAACCTGGGCGAGAGCGTCTCTCGAGGACTAGCAAGCCTAAGCTGGAATTGATCTAAAGAACCTAGTTATGTCTCCCTAAGCTCACTAACTTAGGTAAGAGTGTCTCTCGAGGGCTAGCAACCCTAAGTTGGGATCGATCTAAAGGACTTAGTTGTACCTCTCTAGGTTTACTAACCTAGGCGAGAGTGTCTCTCAGGGACTAGCAACCCTAAGTTAGGATTGATCTAAAGGAACCTGTCGTACCTCTCTAGGCTTACTAACCTAGGTGAGAATGTCTTTCGAGAACTAACAACCTTAAGTTAGGATCAATATAAAGAACTTAGTTGTACTTATCTAGGCTCACTAACTTAGGTGGGAAGGTCTCTTGGGGAATAACAACCCTAAGATGAGATCGATCTAAAGAACCTAGTCGTGGTTCTTTAGGCTTACTGACCTAGGCGGGAGCATCTCTCGGGAACTAACAACCGTAAGTTGGGATTGGTTTAAAGAACTTGGTCATACCTCTCTAGGCTCACTAACCTAGGTGGAAGCATCTCTCAGGGACTAGCAACCCTAAGTTTGGTCCTAATGTTGTACCCTATGGGCTTGCTAAAAGGAACCAATGAAAAGAAGTACCCTACGGGCTAGCTATTTGAAACTTGTTGAAGGAAAGTGCCTTATAGGCTCGCTTGAGAGAATTTAGTGAATAGAAATGCCTCATGGGCTTGCGAAAAGAACTTGGAAAAAAGACTGAGTTAAGATTGCATCTTTAAAGGCTAGCTAAACAATAAATGTAGAAGGTGAGTGCCTTATGGGCTAGCTTAAAAAAGACTATTGGGAGTAAAAACTTGTCATAGTCTAAATGCAAATGCAATGTTCAAAAATCGGTGTGCCACCATTGTGTGGAAGTACTTACTTAGTCTCTATTGATAGCACCCAAACTGTCAAACCATTTTCTTTAAAAAGCCGCATCAGAATTGATTGGCTCATGCTTTAATCCTTTGTTGTCAACCCAAATGATCTTGATATAGAATGTTTGAGACTTTATTGGCTTTTTTAAAGAAATCATGGAAATTAGCCCAATGTAGAATCTTACCCACTGTTTTTGTCTTTTTTGGAACTGTTATGAACCGAAAACCTCAATTCTAACTAATGAATATCTCTTATAGGGTGATTGCTTATTTGGATTTCGTGTTTCCTTGAAAAATAGACAATAAAGCTCCCTATTGAAAGGGATTAATCTGTAATAAAGTATTTCAAAGAGTTTTGTCAAATACTAATGTCCTAGATCTTACTTCTTAACTTCTCTCGTGTTTTTAGTATATGGGTTTGATTAAATGGAGTAAAAGGAGTTGGACCTTTCAATGGAGAAGGTGATTATTCCAATGTTGACAATAGCTAAGGATACCAACTTTGCTTGCAAGTAATAAAAATTAGACCATAATGACATTTAAAATGACCAGCATTACCGCGTTTTGAGTAAAAATTTCCATTGACTTCTCGCGACTTATACAACTTTACACCGTTAGCATTTATAAGGTCTCTCATTCTAGACCATCCATTTGAGACCAAATTAAAGCCCCTCTTAGTAATACTTGTTTCACGACATAAGGGCCTCTGTAATTGGGAGCAAATTTCCCTCTAAAGTCTTGTGCATTTGGGAGAGCCTTTCTTTACACCGGGTTACCCTCGTTAAAGTTCTGAGGTCATACCCTTTTGTTGAAAGCCTGAACCATTCTTTATTGATAACATTGATTATGACATAAGGGTGGCGATCTCCTTTCATCAATTAGATTCAACTGCTCGATGTGTTTCTTCACCCAATCAACTTCATCCAACTGAGTTTTTCATAGTGCCCTAAGTGGCGGGATCTCAACGTCTACTAGTGACACTGCTTTAGCACTTTATAGTAAAGAGTAAGGTGTTACCCCAATTGACATTCTAATGGAAGTTCAATAGGCCATGAGTGCGAATGGCAACATCTCATGCTAGTCTTTATATGTAACAGCCATTTTCTTGATGATTCTTTTGAGGTTTTTGTTGGCTGCTTCAATGGCTCCATTCATTTGGGGTCGATAAGGAGTAGACTTCCTGTGAATGATCCTGAACTATCGGCATAATTCTGACCTAAGCTTGTTGTTGAGATTGGTGCCATTGTTAGTAATGATTGTCTCTGGAGTCATATATCGAGCCAAGATATCTCTCTTTGTGAACTTAACTATGACCCCTTTAGTAATGCTTAAGTAAGATGAGGCCTCAACCCATTTGCTAAAGTAGTCAATGGTGACCAGTATAAAACGATGCCCATTAGATACTTTTGGAGTAATCAAGCTAATGATATCTATGCCCTACATTGAAAAAGGCTATGATATTGAGAGTGTATGTAGTTCTTGAGGCAGGGTGCTTATCTTTTTTGCATAAACTTGGCATAAGTGACAATGCCTGATGTGTTTGTTGTAATCACTTTCCCTTGTTGACTAATAATACCCTAGCTTCTTAACTTTCTTTACTAGCATGTAGCCATTCATGTGACGGCTATATATTCCTTCATGTACTTCTTTCATTAACTTCTTAGCCTCTTTGTCGTTTACGCACCTTAAAAGTATACCATCAAAAGAGCGCCAATATAAAGTTGACTCGCTTATTAAGTATTGAGTGGCAAATCTCCTAATCATCCTTCCATCCCTTTTTTCTACCTCTTCAAGGTATGTACCTTGTTGAAGGAATACCTTAACATCATGGTACTACGGCTTTTGGTCATTTATATCTTCAATTGTTAGATAGAAGGCAGGCTTATCTTCAATTTCAATAGTAAGGGGTTGAATCTCGACTCTACCGGAGATCTAGATTATAGATGTTAAAGTGGTTAAGGCATCAACAAACTGATTTTGAGTTCTCAGTACGTGATTGAAAGTGATTTCTTTGAATTTTCTTGTCAATTCGGTCAAATTCAAGTGATAAGGTACTAGCATAGAATCTTTTGTCTTGTATTCTCCTCGAGCTTAACTGATAATGAGTAAAGAGACCCCATACACTTTTAATTCTTGAATGTCTTTATTTAGGGCCATTTTGAGCTACATGATGCATGCTTCATATTTGGCGATATTATTAGTGTATGGGAAAATGAGTCTTATAGCCATAGGGTATTGAGTATGATAAGGATCAAAGAAACAACAGTAGGTCGGGAACCCAAAATGGGTATTCAGGATTCCAAAAGAAAAATGGGTACAAAGAACAGGAAGGTTTTTGATGGTGAATGTGAATGGATATAACTTACCAAGATACAAATAAGATCAAGGGCTTAAGCTCGAAATAAAGTTCGATATAACTCATAAACACTAAATTTCTCTTAGGATTCAAATGAAGGTTAGATATAACTCACCAATCGGTTCAAATGAAGGGGTTCACCACAATCCTAAGAGTAAGATTGATAAAAACACGAGAGAGATTAAAGAGATTAATTGATACTCAATAATCTAGCAAACGCAAAGCTCTACTAGCTTAAATATAGCCTTGGTTGAAAGAGGAAAGTTTCACTCTCTGTATATATATGTTTATATTTGTATGTCTTTGGCTATTAGATGTTTACAACAGTTGCTATTTATAGCAAGTCCTAAACCCTAGTAGCAAAATTTCACTCTCTGTATATATATGTTTATATTTGTATGTCTTTGGCTATCAGATGTTTACAACAATTGCTATTTATAGCAAGTCCTAAACCCTAGTAGCAAAATTGTAAATAATGTATAAGGCCTTACACCCTAAAGAATTGGCCCATAAATAAAATAAAGGAAAACATACACAAGAATACAAAACTATGTGTTTTATAGGACTGGGCATGCAATTACTCGGCATGTCCTGGGAAGAGTAGTATTAAAACCGGATGGGGTCAGTAGTTCGATGTATGGGTTCAGGAAGTGGTCCTTGATGTCTTGCGTGGCTTGGTTGAGACACTAGAGAGGTTAGCCCATAATTACCAAGTGCTAGAATTAGTCAGTACTAGTCTCTTGGGGTCGTACCGAGTGATTCTTTGGCCCTGAGTCCTCAACTGTATGATCTCTTGTCTTCTTAGTAGATGATGGACTTGTTGCCGAATGGCTTCTTTTCTTCCCCTTAGTCTTTTATCATTTGCCAGTCCTTGGTGAAAGCTATTTTGCCTCGGGTTAGAACAGGTTGGCATCTGCTTCAGATAGGTCAGTCTCAACTTGGACATAGTCGAAGGTTGATTTCCATCATTACCACGGGTCTAAAAGGAAGTTGTCCTCGATGTTAAGTGTTGAGTACGAATTAGGATGTCGAATAACCTTCTCTTCCCTTTTCTCTTCACCATGGGTACCAAGTGTCTCTGGATTTCCTCAATGCTCATGGGAGTTAAGCAATAGCTCTTCCCATCCTTCTGAACAGTGTAAGTGTTGAGGAAGCCATCATGGATCACTTCGGTCATACTCTCAAGGTTGATCAAGAAGTAGATTTATGGCATTCATAGGGACCACATTGAATTCAACCTCATCCTCATATTGTCTTACCATGAATGTTATTTACACTCTTTTATGCACATAGACCATACTCTTGTCATTAATTTGTTTTAATCCATAAGGTTAAGGATGTGGGTAGGTCGGTAATTTCATCTTTTCTACTAACTCGATAGAAATGATGTTGGTACAACTACCTCCATCGATAACTAGGGAACAAGTCTTCCCATTCATTAGGTACGACACGTGAAATAAATTTTCCTTTTGTTCGAGATTGGCCTTTAGGTTAGCTCATGTGGCTGTAGCGAGGAGTTTATCGAGGTCTTTGGGATAGACATCTTCTTCTATCAACTGGTCATTTGAGCTCTTGTCACTTTGACTCTCGATTTGAGCCTCGGGCCCTTTGCCTTTCAAGACCATGACCCTCTTATTCGGGCATTGGGATGCAATGTGTCTGTAGCCTAAGCACTTGAAGCACTTCACTTCTTGGGCCTTGTTACCGGGTGCCTTTTCTTTCTCAGCAATCTTTTTCTCGACATGGGTTGGTTGGCTAGGCTCTCCTTTCTCTATCTTCTTTTCTTGCCTTCTCTCGACATACCTCTTAGGCTTAGGGCTGCCTTGTTAAGGTTGGCTACTTGGCCTTAGATGCCTTCTTCTCTTTTACCTCTCTACTCTTAATGCCAAATTAATTAGCTCATCCAGAGAGTTGAAAGGCTGCAATTCAACTATATTGGCAATGTTGTCTTAGAGTCTACTCAAGAACCTAGCAATAGTTCGGTCTTGTAGCTCAACAGTCTTACATTTCGTCATTAAGGTCTCAAACTCTTGCAAATATTATTCAACAGTATTTTGACCTTGTCTCAGGTGCTGAAAAACGTGGAGCATCTCTTGCTTGACGTAATTTAGCATGAAGTGTTGATTAATCAACCTCTTCATAAGCCTCCATGTTCTAATTGACGCTTCTCCTTTAGCATCTCACTTAGTAACCAACTTATCCTACCAAAGGCTTGTAGACTCAATAAAGGATAATGATGCTAGCTTAACCTTTGTTTGTTCATCACACTTGTAGCACTTGAACAACTTTTCGACTAAGAGAACCCAGTCAAGGAATTCTTTAGGTCAGCTACTTCCACTGAAGGTTGATAGTTTCAGCTTCACATTGTCAAGTCCTCGGCCAGGTGCTCGGGGTTCATCCCTTGCATTCCAAGTTGGTCAATTCACTTTAATTTGGCCACTTCTATTAGAGCTCTACTCGGCCATGTTCCTTTTTAGCTTCAGATCTCTTCTCTAAGCTTCTTGATTTGTTTTGAAGTCAACTCTCCTTTCATTTCTTCTTCTCGACTCGGGTCAGTTTTCTCTCATTCTCAGCTTGGCAGTTCTTCTTCACTGTTGGTCATCATGATCAAGTTCATTAGAACCACTTCCATTTGTGGGTGTTCTCTCCCTTCTTTCCTCTTGGCCATCCTGTCTATGGCCTTTGACTAATCCAGTGAGTTCTTAGATAGAGTCAATGAGATTTTGAATGTGATATTCTAAGTTGTCAACACATCGCCTTAAGCTTCCGTGAAGACTATCACTAGTGTTGTTGACACTATCCTCCGACATCTTTGTATGTATAGTAATTTTTTTTTTTTTTTTTTTGCAGAAAATTGAACAAACAATAAAACATAATAATAGTAACCTAGAAACAACTACTATTCAGCTTCTATAGCTACTTACGACTACTACGAACAACGCACTACACTACAGAACAATGATTAACAAAAAGGTCAGAACCACAAATCTACTTTGAAGAACACTACCATGCATGTCTCCCCAAAGCTCTAATACCAAGATGATAAGGATCAAATAAACAGCTACGGGTTAGGAACCCATAATAGGTCTTCAGGATTCTAAAAGAAAAATGGGAAGAATAGGAAGGTTTTTGATGGTGAATGTGAATGGATATAACTCACTAAGACACAAACACAATCAGGAGTTTGAGCTTGAAATAGAGTTCGATACAACTTATGAACACAAAATTTCACTCAAGATTCAAATGAGGGTTAGATATAACTTATTAACTAATTCAAATGAAGGGGTTCACCATAATCCTAAGAATAAGATTGATAAGAACACAGGAGATTAAAAAGAGTAATTGATACTCAATAATCTAGTAAATGCAAGCTCTACTAGCTCGAGTACAGCCTTGCTCGAAAGAGGAAAGTTTTACTCTCTATATATATATGTCTATATCTATATGTTTTTGTCTATTTGATATTCACAACAATTGTTATTTATAGTAAGTCCTAAACCCTAGTAGCAAAATTATAAATAATGTACAAGGCCTTAAACCCTAAAGAATTAGACTCATAAATAAAATAAATGAAAACATGCACAAGAATACAAAATTGTGCATTTTCTTGTGCATTTTACAGGACTCGGCATGTAATCACTTAGCATGTCCTGAGAGGAGTAGTATCTGAATCGGATGAGGTCGACAATTGGATGTATGGGTTCGAGAAGGGGTCCTCGATGTCTCGTGTGGCTTAGCCAAGACACTAGAGAGGTTAGCCCATAATTGCCAAATGCTGGAATTAGTCTATACTAGTCTCTCAGGGTTGTGCCGAGTGGTTCTTTAGTCCTGAGTCCTCGGTTGTTTGATCTCTTGTCTTCTTGATAGATGATAGACTTGTTGCTGAGTGGCTCCTTTTCTTCCCCTTAGCCTTTTGTCATTTGCCAATCTTCGATGAAAGCTGTTCAGCCTCGAGTTAGAACAGGTCGACATCTTCTTTGGGAAGGCCGGCATTAGCTTGGACAAGTCGGCCTCAGCTTGGACGTAGTCAGAGGTTAATTCTCATCAGAGTACCTTAAGGGGATATTAGTATTACCCCAATTTCGCACCCAAATACGTTAGTTACCCCATCAAAGAACATCTTCCATTTCGATAACTCATCATCTTCTCCTTTATTAGAGTTTCCCTCAACTGCTAAGATATCATCATCTGGGAAATTGACTTGTACCACTTGGGGGGCTTTATTGGAGGGATTTTTTGCTAACTGATTTAATAAAGCTTGCCTTTTGATTGAATTCCAATTTACGTACGTAATGTCAAAATTTGATAGTAACATTTGCCACTTTAAGATTCTGCCAGTTAGGACTGGTTAGTTTGCCAAGTGTTTCAGGGGATCATGCTGAGTCAGTAATTCAACCTGCTAGTAAAGTATGTATTGCCTAAGCTGATGCATTATCTAGACCAAAGCACAACAGGTTCTTTCTATTTCTAAATATTTCTGTTCCCCTTTAGTGAATCTCTTACTTAAGTAGTATACAACCTGTTCTTTTTTCTTCCTCATCCTTCTAATCGAGCATACACCCTATGGACTCTGGTAATATTGTCAGGTATAGGAATAAAGGCTTCTTAGGTTTTGGAGCTATCAAAATTGGAGGGTTCATGAGGTATTCTTTGATCGTTGTAAAGGCTTGTTGCACTCTTTGTCCCAATTGATCTTGGCATTCTTTTTCAACAACTTAAATAAGAGACAACACTTATTTGTAAGTTGAGATATGAATCAAGCTATGTAGTTTAAATAGCCCAACAAGCCTTTGATTTCTTTGAGAGTGTGTGGAGGGAGTAAGTCAACTATTGCTTTGACTTTATTAAGGTCTACTCAATGCCCCTTTAGCTAATTATAAAACCCAACAATTTCCCTAAGTTCACTTCGAAGGTACACTTTTCTAGGTTTAGCTTCAACTATAATTTTCTCAACCTATGAAACAATCTCCTCAGATTATCTACATGATTTTCTTTTTCCTTAGACTTTGCAATCATATTATCAACATATACTTCAACTTCTTTGTACATCATGTCATGAAAGATTGCTACCATGACCCTTTGATAAGTTGCCCCAGCATTTTTAAGTCTAAAAGGCATTACTTTGTAGCAAAATGTACCCCAAGTTGTAATAAATGTTTTCTTGGCTTTATCTTCTTCAGACATTCAAATTTGATTGTATCTAGATAATCCATCCATGAAAGAGAAAAGATGGTTTCTGGCTATGTTGTTGACCAAGACATCAATATGGGGCAAGGGACAATTATCTTTAGGGGTTGCTTGATTAAGGTCTCAAAATTGCATGCGTATTCTAACTTTTCCATTCTTCTTCATTACAGGCACGATGTTAGCTACCCATTTGGAATAATTAGATACCTCAATGAAACCAACCTCTAATAATTTTTTGACTTCTTCCTTGATCTTCAATAGGATATCTGGTCGGAACCTTCTTAACTTTTAATTCTTAAGTTTGATATCCTTTCATGTAGGTAAGTGATGGACTATGATTGATGGATCTAATCTAGGGATATCTTCATAAGACCATGCGAATACATCTTAGTTTCAAATAGTAATGTGGTCATTTCTGACTTTTGGTCTTCTTTCAAATTTCCTCCAATCTTCAACATCTTAGGGTTATCATCGATCCCAACATTAATGATCTCAGTTGGCTTGTCAATGGAAATCTTACTCATTTTATGTTTTTGCCAACTTTCTTGCACGTCATTATTGTCATTGACATCACCCCCAATGACTAAACCAGTAGGGTCGGAGGTGATATTAGTATTTTCATCACCTATTTGTGTAAGGTATCCATGGCCTTTATTTAGATGATTAGATTTGGGAAAAAGAAAAGTATGTAAAAGAAAGAGTATAAGTAAGGCATAAGTGAAGAGAAAAGAGATTGATTCTTATTTAGAGGAAGATTATTTTGAGTTATAATTATTTGTAGCATAAAAGGTAATTTATTACAAAACTCTATAAAATACTAGACAGTGATTCATCTTTTACCTTAAGGAAGACTTATTGCTATTCATAAGGATGAAGAACCAATTATTCAAGCGCTAGAAGTTGTTGGATGGGCTAGCCACTTTATTTTTGTTGGAGGTATCTTCTTTGGTAGGCTTTGAATTCTAAACATCGACTCGGATGGAAGCTTCTGACAATGGTGGGAAAGTCATCGAAGCGTGATATAACTGCTACCTTTTATGCCCTTAGCTTACATTCTTTACAACTCCTCCATTTCCAAATTGGCCTTCTTTGAACTTTAGCCTCTCGTCTTTCTCTCGATCAGTGATCATATATATCTCTTCAAACATTTAGAGCCCAAAGTCCTCTTGCTCCTTAATGCCAATATAGGGTATAGTCGTCTCTTTGTAAATTTCATAATCCTGGTCACTCAGAATCGTGATTACCTGGCCGTTAGAGATGAACTTAACCTTTTGGTGAAGACTTGAAGGTATAGTCCTTACTGAATGTATGTATGGCCTTCCTAACAATAGGTTGAAGGTCCTTGGAATGTCCAAAACTTAGAAATGGATGTTGAGCATTTGTGGACCGATATCAACTGGTAAGTTGATCTCCCCTATTATTTCTCTTTTGGATCCATTAAAAGCTCTTACTGTTGTTAAAGTTAGCTTGACAGCGATCGTGTCAATGCCTAATAGATCTAGGGTACCTAGAGGGTAAACATTCCAGGATGACCCATTGTCAATGGAGACTCTTTTTGTGATAATGTTGTTTACTCTCGCTATTATGAATAGAGGCTTGGTGTATTAGTTACCTTCTTTGCCTAGTTCTTTGATGGAGAAAGAAATTTGATCCATAGTAAGGATAGAGTTGGTGATAGACCTAATCCTTTCAACTAATATTTCATGAAGGACTTTGACTTCCCTTAATGTTCTGAACAAAGCTTCTTGATGCAAATCTAATGCCATCAATAAACTTATGAGAGATATTTGTGCTAGAGTCTTAGGGTGCTGATCCATCATTTTATAGTCGCTAGACTTAATCATCTTAATGAAGGCAGACAATCCTTCTTCATGCTTAGTTTGTTCATTGTTTAGCCTTTTTAGCACGACCTTGTTTTTCAAGTATTCCTTTCGATCATAAATTCTACCGGAGTGGGTAATTCCCCCTACAAGTGATCTTGATTGCTCCTGATTTATTGCCTGGTAGTTGAGAAGGGCAGTTTTACAATTTTCAGGGGGTACAAGCACATAGAAGGTATACTGTTTAGTTTGTGGAATTTGCTTCTCTTCTTGTTTGTAGAGTCTATAAACCCTAGGCTCTGGGTTGGAACCAATCATGTTGATAGCAGGCTTTGAGTCATTAAATATCATATTGATGATGGGCCTATGGTTCAGCAGGGGGTTGTTGTTGATGTTTAGAGTAGAAGCCTCCACAAAATCTAATTGTACTATGCCTTCATCAATTAAGTCTTGAATTTTGTTCTTTGACCTCCAGCATGAGTTGGTTGAATGGCCTACTTACCCTAGCTGATACTAACATCTTGCATTAGGATAAAAAAATCTTGGCCTGTACCTTTCATTAGGAGCCTTAGAATGGAGCAGATTATCTCTTCATTTTTCAAGCACTTAATTGAATGGAACGAGTATTTTGGTGAATTGCCTTAGGGCCCTACTAACCTATGGTTGGCTTCTGTATTGTTGTTGAGCTAGTGGAGGATTTGCCCTAGAAGACACCCAAGCATTAGGCCTGGTATTTGAATTGACCATGATGATAGTAGCTTCCCTAGGCTTACTAGTGGTGGGTTTACTAGAGGGTAGTCTTCTGTTTGGTGTCTCATGTAATTTGTCGAAGGAGACAACACTTTCAATCCAACACCCTACTGCCACTACTTTTGTAAAGCTAAAAGAGGCTTGTCCGATTAGGTGAGTGAAGTAGGATCTCTCAAGAGTGTTGATAAAAGTTACGGTTAGCTCTTTCTCAGTCACAAGGGTAGATACTCTTGTAGTTAGGGACCTCCACCTTTAGGCGTACTATTTAAAAGATTCATTGTGCCTCTTCCTTAAGGCAACCAAATCCATCATGGTTAGCACTACTTCAATGTTGAATCTATATTGCTCATAAAATGCCTTGGCTAACTTTTCCCATGTGTTCACCTAATTCAGATCTAATTGGGTGTACCAGGTCAAAGCAAGGCCAGTTAAGCTGTCTTGAAAGGTTTAGATCATAAGCTGGTCATATTGTACATACTTAGCCATTTTGCGTACATATAGCTGGGTATACAGCTTAGGGCATCCAGTCCCATTGTATTTTTCGAAGTCAGGTACTTTGAACTTTTCTAGGAAGATTCCATAATCATAGGTGGAGAATTCTATTATACCAGTGTGCTCGAATCCATCATATCCCTCGAGCATTTTCATTTTTTCAGTAATTTGTTGAGTTAGTCGCTTCTCAAGCTCTTTCAGTTTGTCTTGATCAGCTTCAGGATTTGGATTGACTAGGAACAAGGAAGTATTCGGCTTGAAAGTTGGCTTGACCTTTGGAAAGACTCCTTTTATTTCAAAAGATTCAAAGGCCCGATTGACTTTGGGGTAGGCTTCTTCTACTTCGAGGGGTAGGATCTCAGTATTATTTCCATATTGGGTTTTAGAACTTTCTTTATTTGATGGAGCTATAGACTTAAGCAAAGCAATGTTGTCAAAGAGAAAGCTTAGTTGGTTTACAATCTTTCCTATTGTTTGCTCCAAAGATTGGAACCTTAACTTAGTGGGATCAATAGCATTGGGGTTGACATTGTCATTATTGGTGTTGGTGTTGTTGTTTCCTTGGTTGGCCATTCTGGTTTGAGAACAGGTTCTGATAGGACTTCTTTAGAAGGTTTGATGCTTGGGAGTTATCTTAGCGACTTATTTAAAACTACTTCTCAACAAGTTAGCACACAAATATTTTAATTTTTGAAAGAATGCAAATGAGATAAATGAATGAAAAGCAAATGAGCTACACAGATGAGCAATTAATTGACAGAAGGTAAGTTATTTATTATTCTTGAATTCTCAAAGTTTTATTACATAAAAGAAAGGAAAAGATACAAATTCATCTATACTAATTTTCTTTTCTTCTATGGGTCGAATGACATTTTCTTCTCCTTCTTTTGATCATGCTTAGTTGCTTTCTTGAACTCTTGAATCTTCTTTTAAGCCATCTTCAACTAGTGTTCTAAGGTGTACAACCTTTGCCTAAACTCTCAAAATAGTTTTCCCACCTATCTTTTTCATCATAGAGGACCTCCATATGAGCTTTTACTTAGTCCATATAGGTTACCATTTTAGAGCTAAGATGTGTGGGGGAAGGTTGAAGGACTTCTGGTGCCTGATACTACATCACGCTTGTCTTGTAAAGTATATCATATAAGTACACTTTGGTGACTTAGTACTTGTCTACTTCTCCTATGAATTCACTCAAATCAATGTTAGGGCTCACAATCTTGGTATCCTACCAAGCTTTGATCTTATGAAGCTTAGATACTTGTTTTATAGAGTAAGGCTTTTCGAGGTTAAGGCTAATGGCTCGAATGAAGGCTTATGAACGATGTAATAGATCCCCCCAAACTGGATTACCATGTTGTTTGGATAGTAGCCTATACACCAACTCATTTCGATCAATGGTACGATACGATAACCTTTACAAACCAGTATGATTTTAGTGTAATTGCTCTATCTGGTAGTCCATAGTATGTCTTTAACGTGGAAATCTCATAGAACTTCTATCCAGAGAAGGGTAGGGATATCTTCTAGTAATTTGATCTTATCAATGAAAGAGTCAATAAGATCAATTTTATTGGTGAATGCACCCCTGATCAAGTCTAACCCAAAACATTTGATGTGACTGACGAACCATACCATTAACAGTGTCATGCTTGACTTGAGATCTCCACAGCCTCTTTTCTTAAGGAAATTAAGGTTCCTTATCTATTCAGCAAGTAGGGTAGGAATATAAGACTTCCCTTCCTAAAACTGTGCCATGAATTTTACTGCCCTAAAGTGTAAGAGAAAAGATCAAGTCGAAATTAAGACAGTAGCGAATATTGCTAACACATCAGCCTTGATTCGATTTTCCCTCATATTTCTAAGAAACAGAGCTCGTTTGTTAGATCTGGGTTTGTTCTGAAACCAATGGATTAGATCCCATATCTTAATAGAGTGTTTGTTGCAATCATTTAGGGACTCATTTATCTTAATCTTACAGATCCTTAAGAATTTTGAACAAATGTAGGCTGGACCGAAGTTGAGCTCTAGAATGTATATTTCAACCCAAGGAGGAGCTTGGAGTAGTTAGGTATATTCTTCTAAAGTTGGATTGATTAGGTGTGGCCCAAAACGAAATGCCATTTCTTTGGGCTCCTAGAAATAGATTAAGGCCCTCACTAGTGTAATGTTAACAATCACCCTGGTTAGTGAGAGTATGGGTCTAATCTTATTGGTAATGAACTGTTATTCTCTTGGGTTAAAGGTTTAAACCAATTGGTTGAGTATAGGCTTTAGATTTGTGGGTTTGTGGACATGAATCTCCTTACTGAAGACCTTGGCATTGGATGAGCTGGTCATTTTTGAAATATTATAAGGAAAGCATAAATTACAAAGGAAACACTATCCACATAAAAAGAAATTCCAAAAGATTCCCCATGTACTTGAATTCTAGGAAAAAATATAGGGAAAGAAACTCCAAGTTTTGTCATATATATATCTTTTTTACTTTTTTTTTTATAACATTGCCACATTGTTAGTTATTCATCATCCCCATAAAATGTATGAAAGAAAGGGTGTATTCTAAGTCCTTAAACTCTGTAACCTCACACATTTATAAAAAAATGATTCTTTGGTCACATCGAAGTTTAAGGGGGTAGCCTAATCAGCCTCAAACGGTAGTTGCCCCACTATGCCCAGAACTTACATAGTGGCTCCTCGTCCTAAGGTCCTAAGATGGTTTGGGTTCAACCGTATCTATCATGCATTCATGGGAGAAGAAAATAAATCCTCCCCCCTCAAAACAGTTAAAAACTAAACCTACAAAACGTTAGTACAGTTATTTTACAAATAAATAACGAATATGTAAATAGATTACATTAAGGTGATTTTCAGAGGTTAATTTTAATTTTGGAAAGTTGAACGACTGACCCTCTTGACGTTCCCAATGGAGTTGCCAAGCTGTCGAGCCTATTTTTTCACCTCTCGGTTCTTTTAAAATTAAGCCTTCTTTAAACTGATCAATACTAAACTCTACTCGTTTAATACCGACCTTTGATTAGGGTTTAAAGAAAACTGTCTTTCAATTTTGAAAATGTATTGGAGTCGCTACCTGAATGGAGATGAGAAAAAGAGTTAAGTTATAACCAATTGAGTAGATTGGTTATAACTTAGCTACTAGTCTTTTCGATAAAAAACTGATTTTGAAAATTGTTTTATAACAAGAGATTTGGATCTAAGGGTTAAGAATTTGGAACCCTTACTGGTACCATTAGCTTTCCAATTTTAACCTTAACCTTAAAAATTACCTTTTAATTTATTAGGCAAAACTCTATTCTTTACCTAAATGGGATAATTCGAACAATTTAAACTAAAAAGGGAAAATCAGTTATAGACACCCAATTTTTGCCCTCTTTATTTTATTTTATTTTATTTCCTCAATAGGTCCTAAATTAAGGGAAAAAAGGAAATTAAAGAAAACAAAAAAAAATAAATAAATTAAAAAAAAAAGAATCTAGGAAAAATATAAAAAATAAGAAAATAGGAAAAAAAACACATAAAAAATAAGAAATTTAGAAAATAAAAGATTGAAAAAATTTAGAAAATTGAAAAGTCATAAACAATAGAAAAAAAAATAGAAGATTTTAGGGAATAATAATTTAATAGAATAGATTTTTTAATTTTAAAATAAGTTATGCTACTAAGCCTATGCTTAGATTTGAATCCAATCTAGGTTGATTTGGTCCACTTGTGCAATTTCATTGCACGTATGGATAAGGCACAGGCTAATAACTTAATGAATAAGTATATGGATTAAGCATTGGGTTTAAGCATGAGGTTAAAGGTTTGAATCTTGGTGAAGGCTTATAAAAGCCTCTTTATTTTTATCACATCAGGAATTGTCACATGTCAGTATTTCATTGTACCACGTGTCTTGATACGTGGCAGCACTAGGTTGGATGACCAATGCTGACATGACACCATATGGTACGTTGTGGTTGGTTAGATTGGCCGACATGGTGCCACGTCAACATTTTCTCTCTCTTTCCCTTCTCTTTTTCTCTCTTTTCCTTTGATTTCTTCCTCTTTCCCAGTCAAGAACAGCCAACTCCCTTTACTTTAGCTCTAATTTTTGCACAAATTCCATATACATACACGTAATTTCTTGCAATAATCTTGTTTACTACATGGCTTACTTCGAATTGGTGTCAATAATAAGTCTAGAATTAGTTGAGAGCACATTCAAATCGAGCTTTAAAAGTTGAAAAAAACTTAATTTTTGGACATTTTCATTTACTTCGATTTTTTACTTTCCTTGATTTTTAAGTTATATTCATGTATAAAAAGAAGTGTTAGGGGACGTTCGAATGGGAGACAACTACTCACAAGATACATAATCAACTCACAAACACTCTTTCTCTACACTTATAGAGATCTCTCTCTCTCTCTTCGATCCCCTTTCCCTAGTTGTTTTGGAAATGCAACACTACCCTAGCCACTATCCCTTAGCTCCCAAAAGTCAAGCTCAGCTACCTTCGTCCATCACCATAACCCCTAGCTGTAGTTGTTGTGGCCAAACCTTTGTTACCAACATCCCAACTCCGACCACCATTAAAAACACCTCCATCGGTCAAGGCATCAAGCCTACCCCCCTATCCCCAATTTGAAACACACAAAACACTCTCCAACCCCCTCACTTTGGCTACTAGAACAACCCAAACTGCATTTTGCCGCCGTTGCTTCTATTGAAGACATTAGAGCTCGACTTGAAACAAAGTTCGACCGGAGATCCAACTTGAATATCAAACCCAAGATCTACGTGCCTTATTTGCTATCTAGTCTAGCCTTATCCATTCAAATTCTTTTGTTTTGTTTTTTGGTTTCATTTTTCCTTTTTTTTTGTTTATTTCATTTTTTAATGTAAATGTAAATTAAAAGAAAAGGGAAGAAAAGAAGAAAAAAAGAGGAAGAAAAGAAAAAAAGTAGTTTATTTATTTATTTCTTAGATAAAATAGAATAAAAAATAAAATAATAAAAATAAAAATAAGTAAATAAGCAGATGAATAAAACATTTTTTTAACACTTAGAAAAATAAAGTTTTCAAAAATAAATAAATAGACCCTTTACAAATTAAAACTATTTTTAGATTTTTCAAAAAATATAAACCAAATTAGGACTTTCTTTTAGAAAATTTTCTTTACATAAATTGAATAAGATAAAAAGTAAAGCCAATCTCTTTTCAAAAATTGAAATCAAGTCAACTTAATAAAGTTTTCATTAAAAGAACTATGTACGTTTGATCTTAAATAGCAGGTACGTAGGCACCTATAGGGCGATGATAAAAATAAAAAAAAAACCTGATTTTCCCTTTCTAGTTTTGATTGTTCGAATTATCCTATTTAGATAAATAATCAAGTTTTGTCTTTTAAAATTAAAAAGTGATTTTTAAGGTTAATATTAAATTTGAAAAGTTAATGGTATACGTAAGGGTTTAAAAAATCTAACCCCCAAATTCAGATCTGTAGTCTCTAAAACCGTTTTCAAAATTGATTTTTTCGAAAAATGAGTTGCTAAGTTATAACAAATTCACCAAATTGGTTATAACTTAACTCCTTTTTTCCAACTTTGGTCAGGTGGTGACTCTAATACATTTTCAAATTGAAAAATGTTTTTTTTTTTTATTAAATGGGTAGGGTTTAGTACTGGTCGATTTAAATAAGACTTAATTTTAAAAGAACCAGGAGGTGAAAAACCAAGCTTAATAGCTTAGTGACTCTACTGGAGACCTTAAGAGGGTTAACCATTCGACTTTTCAAAATTAAAATTAATCCCTAAAAATCACCTTAGTGTAATATATTTACTTGTTCTTTATTTGTATCATATTTGCACTAATATCTTTGTGAGTATGTATTTAACTATTTGGGGGGGGAAGGGATTTATTTCTTATACCATGAATACATGATATATACGGTCAAACCCGGGCTATCTTAGGATCTCAAGACGGGGAGCCATTATATAAGTTATGGGTATAATAGGGCAACTACTGTTCGGGGTCGATTAGACTACCCTACTTAAATTTTGATATGACTGAGGAACCATTTTTTAAAAAGAAGTGAGGTTACAGAGTTTAAGGACCTCTAGAACCTACCCTTCTTGCATACATTCTTTAGGGCTTTGTGAGTAGCTAATAGGGCGGCATTGTTGTAAATGAAGAAAAAAAAAAAAGCTTCTTTCCCTGTATTTCTCTTAGAATTCACTCTCAACTTTTGTTATTAACTTCATCTTGCATATCATATGCATTGGGATATAGGGGTTCATTTGTGGCATCAAAGATGCAGGGTAAATGCGGTTAAGCCCAGGCCGTCTTAAGACTTTCCCCAGAAGAGGGGTCATTGTATAGGCTTCAGGTGTTAAGGTGTAACCATCGCTTAGGGTTGATTAGGTCACCTCACTTAAACTCAATGTGACCAATGAATGTGTTTTCTAAAAAATAAGTAAGGTCATAAAATTTAAGAACCTTTTAGAACCTACCTTAATCACATATACTCCCCTCTAAGCTTGAGTTAGTATAATATCCTTAAGAAATTGCAACCCTATTAATCATACAAGAGTTTTAATGCAATCAAGATTCTAAAAATAACAGTAGGGTTACAACTTAAGGGAGTAATGTATTAACCTAAACTATCCCAACATCTGTATATTTCCATGTGCTTTCTTTTGTTACATTGATGATTGATTTTTGTCCATGAAATGTATCAACCTAAGAATGGCGGGTAATTAACAAGAGAATAATCAAAATTCAATAGGTTACCAGATGCCCTAAGAATCCATGAGCAGTTACTACAAGTTAAAGTTACCTACTGGAAGCAAAAGGCTAGACGTGTTGAGGCCGCCAATAGGGCCTTATTAGCTTAAGTCAAAACAAGCGAAAGGACCATAAATTGGGCTTTAGAAATGTTGGATAAGATCAAAAGCTAGCTACAAGAGTTAGATTAGAAACTTTAGATGTAGTCAAAGGGCTTTGAATAAATTTTAAGTTTTGTTAAGAATAATTGTCAGGCTTCCTTTTATTTTGTTCTTTGTACTCTGGTCTTTCCAAAATAAAAATTTTCTCTTTAGTCTATCATTCTTTGTTCTCTCCTTCCTTACAGATAGTCTTTCAATAAAATTTGTCTAACCATTCATTCTCTCTCACTCAAGGTAATGTAATTAAAAAAGTAAAAAAAAAAAAATCACCATCTTTATTAGGATTTCTTTTTTTTTTTCCAGTTTCTATAAAATAAAGCTTTATCTTTCTCTCTCAGTAAATAAATTAAAAAAAACTAAAAATAAATTAAAAAAAAGAAGAAAAGTTGCTAACCGGTAAATAATTCTTCTAACTAGGTTGACATGGCTGATGACAGCCTTACCTCCCTAAAAAGGATGATGCATCGGATGGCTTAACAATGACATGTCTTGTTCTTAATGATCACCACTCTCTAAATATCCTAAGATTTAAGCTTAAAAAGGAGACTCGAATTTGGAAGAAAAGGTAGCCACGCTATAAAGGAACACTATAGATCTGTAAATGGCAATGGGCCCTATACTTAGAAGATTTTAACAACTGACGTTCAATACTAGTCAAGTGTCAATAAGCCTAAGCAATGAAGGAGGCCCAAGAAGAAAAGAGCCAAGGAGGAGTGAGAAACAACAAGCCCTAGGAACTTAGAGGAGACAATTTACTTTATTGAAGATCTCAATTACCCAAATCTTTCATCATTTGAAAGCAGCAAGGATTATAGCTTGTGAAGCCTTTAATTTGAATTACAAACCATGCAGCTTTGGCCTAGAAGCATGGTGTAACTATCATATGGGTTAGAAGGGGCACTCTATTGACAAATGCTGGAGATTAAAGAACAAGATTTAAGACTTGATTGATGTAAAAGTCATTCAGCCAGTGCTACAACGAGTCGATCCTTCTTTAAGTCATGGGAGTAGTTTAACTGAGTCCTTTAAAGCTCCATTTCCTTTTAGTATACCAATGTCTTTTGATAGGCTTACGGGTTGTTTTAAGTAGTTGGTTATTTGTTAAGATAGGGCAAAGAAAGTTGTTTTGTTAATAAATTCTGTAATAGCTAGAATAATATAATTGTCGCTTTAATTAAATGATTGCAATGTTATTGGAGCAAATAAACTCTCCTTAAGGAATCGATAACCTACTTTTAAAAGGTTTAGAATGAAAAGAGACAAAATATTTTCCACACACTAACTTGAAATACTTTGAAAGTTAAGAGACATAATGGTAAGGATACTTTGGACTCATTCCTTAAAGGAAGTCCACTTTGAATGAGATACACAGATTAAAATGAAGTTATGCATTCATTTTTTAAATCCAAAATCATCTCTTGTTCACCCCGTTGGACCCATTTAAAGAATTTTCAAATTTAAACCCTCTTAAGAACTACCCTACAATGGGGCAATTTGGAGGTTAGGGTCATTGATGAAGAGAGAAGGATAAAATTGGTTTATGCTTGCTTTAATAACATTAAATTCAAAAGAAGCTTTTATTTTTTATAAGTTATTTTTCTTTTGAAACGAAGAAGAGCCATATCCTTTCTAAACACCTTAAGATTATAATTACCTCACTCAAGCTTAGACAATAGAAATCCATGGATTTAGAGCCCTAAATCACTTAAAAGGAAAAAACTTAGCAATGGAGACAAACATTCTTAGGGCCTAAAGAAAAGAAAGAATAACAAGAGAATAGTGGGGCAAAGTAATAATAACAAAAAAGAAAAAGAAAAATATGAAGAAATGTGGTTAGAAAATTGAGCCTAAGCATAAAGTCAAAAACCTTAAGAGATATATCACCTTAGTAAGGGTAGCTAATCAAAAGTCAAAGCTTAAATAGGCCTAAAGATGTAAAGCTTTGAATCATAATCTGAGCTTAGAAGCCCAAAATCTCTATATTCACTCTAAAGCCTCTCTTATGCTGAATCACAACAAGCCTTCTTACCTACAATGCTACCCTTACACAATAAAAGCTCTTCCGATCTTAAAAGGTAATCTATCTTTAATAAAAGTTGTTTTTGAAGCTAAGGTAAGTATATTTCTAATTGTTTCTAAGGTTCTTGACTTGTATACCCGAGATTAATATTTATTTCAAAATAGGCTTCTCCATTAGTCCTTTTTGAAACCTTTAGACTAAAAGCTTAAGTTCATAATGATAAATTGAAAAAGACCTAATGGATTGATCAAGGCATATCATATGCAAATTGGACTAAAATTTTGGAACTATAGTCAAGAGTGTAATCTGGACCGAAGGTTTGCAAGGAAGTCTTCTTTAACTAAACTAGTCATGAGTTACCTTTTCCTTAGAAGATAAAGGTATTTGAAATCACAAGGCCTTACCAAGAGATTTAGCATTAAGGTTAGGGGGAACATGAGAGACACCATGTGATTATTAAAGAAGGGTTCTTTACCTATTAGCAAACTAAAAAAAAAAAAAGGGAAAGTATTTTTTTATTCTAAGTCCATGTTAGCCCAAGTGGCCAACTTTCTAATCTAATTAAAAAAAAAAAAGTCAACTACAATAGTCAAGGTTCCCTTTCTTCCCAAATGAAGGAAATCATCCCCAATGTCTTTTTTTTTTTTTAACATGAATAGTTTTCACCAAAGGGTTTATCTGTAAATATATTCATCAAACTGGGTAGTATTTTGAACAAGTTTAATATTAGCTAGCTCTTAAAGGGTTATCCCACCTTCCATCCATTCAACTCTCTTTAAGGATTTTAGCAAGCCCATAAGACATTTTTGTTCACCAATTTCTCTCAAGCGAGCCCATAAGGCACTTCCATTCATCATTTCCTTCTTAGCAAGCCCGTAGGGTACTCTCCTTCACTAGTATTCTCTTAATAAGCTCATAGGTCTAACTTAGGATTGCTGGTCCCTAAGAGATGCTCCCACTTAAGTTTGTGAACCTAATGAGGCACGACCAGGTCCCTTAGATCGATCCTAGCTTAGGGTTTATAGTCCTGGAGACATTCCCCCCTAGGTTAGTGAGCCTAAGAAAGGTACGACTAGGTTCTTCAAATCGATCCCAACTTAGGGTTACTAGTCCCTGAGAGATGCTCCCGCCTAGGTTAGCGAGCCTAATGAGGCACGACTAGGTCCTTTAGAGCGATCCTAACTTAGGGTTGCTAGTCCTCAAGAGACGCTCTCACCTAGATTAGAGAGCCTAAGAGAGGCACAACCAGGTTTTTTAGATCGATCCTAGATTAGGGTTGCTAGTTCTTGAGAGACACTCCTATCTAGGTTAGTGAACCTACCGAGGTACGACAAGTTCTTTAGATCAATCCCAACTTAGAGATACTAATCCTCAAGAGACGCTCCTATCTAAGTTAGTGAGCCTAAGAGAGGTACGACCAGGTTCTTTAGATCAATCCCAGTTTAGGGTTGCTAGTTCTCAAGAGATGCTCCTACCTAGGTTAGTAAGCCTAGTAAGACATGATTAGGTTTTAGATCGATCTCAACTTAGGGTTGCTGGTCCTTGAGAGATGCTCCCGCCTAGGTTAGTGGGCCAAAGAGAGGCATGACCAGGTTCTTTTGATTGATCTAACTTAGGGTTTCTAGTTCCTAAGAGATGCGCTCACTTTGGTTGGTGAGCCTAGTGAGGTATGAGTATGTCCTTTAAATTAATCTTAGCTTAGGGTTGCTAATCCTCAAGAGATGCTCTCGCCTAGGTTAGTGGGCCTAAAAGAGGTACGACTAGGTTCTTTAGGTCGATCCCAGTTTAGGGTTGCTAATCCCTGAGAGACGCTCCCGCTTAAGTTAGAGAACTTAGTGAGGCACGATCAGATTTTTTAGATCGATCCCAACTTAGGGTTGCTAGTCCTGAAAAGACGCTCTCGCCTAAGTTAGTGAGCCTAAGAGAGGTACGACTAAGTTCTTTAGATCAACCCCAGTTTAGAGTTGCTATTCCTCGAAAGATGTTTTCGCCTAGGTTAGTGAGCCTTATGAGGCACTACTTGGTCTTTTAGATCGATCCTAGCTTAAGGTTGCTAGTTTTCGAGAGATGCTCTCGTCTAGGTTAGTAAACTTAGTGAGGTATGTCCAGGTCATTTAGATCAATCCTTGTTTAGGGTTATTAGTCCCTAAAAGACGCTCCTGCTTAAGTTAGTGAGCTTAGTAAGGCACGACCAAGTTTTTTAGATCGATTCCAACTTAGGGTTGCTAGTCCCTAAGAGACACTCCTACCTAGGTTAGTGAGCCTAGTGAGGTGTGGCCAGGTTTTCGATCAATCCCAACTTAGGGTGGCTAATCCTTAAGAGATGTTCCCTCTAAGGTTAATGAGCCTAAGAGAGGTACAACCAGGTTCTTTAGACTGATCCAACTTAGGGTGGCTAGTCCTTAAGAGATGCTCCCTCCAAGGTTAGTGAGCCTAAGAGAGGTACAACTAGGTTCTTTAGACTGATCTAACTTAGGGTTGTTAGTCCCCAAGAGATGCTCTTACTTAGGTCAGTGAGCTTAGTGAGATACAATCAAGTCCTTTAGATCGATCCTAGCTTAGAGTTGCTAGTCCCTAAGAGACACTCCCACTTAGGTTAGTGAGCTTAAAAGAGGCACGACCAGGTTCTTTAGATCATCCTAGTTTAAGGTTGTTAGTCCCCGAAAGACGCTCCTACCTAGGTGAGTGAGCCTAGTAAGGTAAGATTGAGTTTCACCAAATCCTTATTTGATCGAGTCTAGGATAGTTATTTAGTTGTTTTAAGTCATCCTAGTGGCAAAAATAGTGTCTCTTTATTTTTGTAGCAGATTTTTGTTTAAACTTTTCCACAAAGAGAGGTAGTTGTAAACACCTAATTTTTGCACCCCTTTATTTTATTTTATTTTATTTCCTTAATAGGTCCTAAATTAGAAAAGGTAAATAAATAAATAAATATTTTATAAAAGGAAATTAAAGAAAACCTAAAAAAATAAGAATCTATGAAAAATATAAAAAAATAGGAAAATAGTAAAAAACACAAAAAAAAAGAAATTTAGAAAATAAAAAATTGAAAAAATTTAGAAAACTAAAATTTCAGAAAAAATAGAAAATTTTAGGGATTAACAATATAATAAAATAGATTTTTTTAATTTTAAAATAAGTCGAGTCATTGGGCTTAGGTTTAGATTTGAATCTAGTCTAAACTGACCTAGTCCTTATATGCAATTTAGTTGTACATATAGATAAGATATAAGCCCACGGCTTAATGGATAAGCATATGTACTTGGCATTGGGTTTAAGTATGAGGTTAGGGTTTCAAATCTTGGTGAAGGCTTGTAAAAGTCTTTTTATTTTTATTACATCAGGAACTGCCGGATATCAGGATCTCATTGCGCCACATGTCCTGATATGTGGCAGCATTCGGTTGGATGACCAATGCTAACATGGCACTACATGGTAACCACATGGTATGCCATGTATCACTATTGATACGTAGCACACTGTGGTTGGTTGGATTGACTGACGTAGTGCCATGTCGGTGTCACTTCAACATTTTCTCTCTCTTTTCCCTTGATTTCCTCCTCTTTCCCAGTCAAGAACAATTTACTCCCTTCACTTTAGCTTCAATTTTTTCAAAAATTTCACATATACACATGTAATTTCTTGTAATAATCTTGTTTATCGCATAGCTTACTTTGAATTAGTGTCAAGAACAAGTCTAAATTCAGTCTAGAGTACATTCAAATTGAGCTCTAAAAATAAATAAAAAAACTTAATTTTCGGATATAAAATCAACTCACAAACACTATTTCTCTCTTCTTGATCACTCTCTCTCTACACTTACCGAACTCTTTCTCTCTCTCTCTCTTCGATCCCCTATCCCAACCTATTCTAGAAACATAACACCACCCTCGTCCATCACCGTGACCCCTAGCTATAGTTGCTGTAGCCAAACCCTTGCTACTAACGTCCTAAGCTCTGACTACCATTAAAAACACCTCCATTAGCTAAGGCATCAAGCCTATCCCCCCTATCCCCAATCTGAAACACACAAAACACTCTTCATTCCTTTGCTTTGGTTACTAGAACAGCCTGAACCGCCTTCTGCCACCGTTGCAGCTATTGAAGACATTAGAGCCCGACTTGATCCAAAGTTCGACCTGAATACCGAACCCAAGATCTGTAAGCCTTGTTTGCTGTCCGGTCCAGCCTTATCTATTCAAATTCTTTTGTTTTGTTTTTCGATTTTCTTTTTCTTTTTTTTTATTTATTTATTTCATTTTTTAATGTAAATGTAAATTGTATTGTAAATGTAAATAAAAAAAAGGGAAGAAAAGAAGAAAAAAAAAGGAAGAAAAAAGAAAGAAAAGAAAAAAAGTAGTTTATTTATTTATTTTTTAGATAAAATAGAATAAAAATAAAAATAAGTAAATAAGGAGATGAATAAAAATTGTTTTCTAACACTAAGAAAAATTAAGTTTTTAAAAATAAATAAATAAATATATAAATGGACCATTTACAAATCGGGACTATTTTTAGATTTTTGAAAAAATAAAAACCAGATTAGGACTTTCTTTTAGAAAAATTTCTTTAAATAAATTGAATAAGATAAAATGTAAAGTCGATCTTTTTAAAAAAAATTAAAATCAACTCAACCTAGTAAAGTTTCATTAAAAGAACGACGTATGTTTAATCCCAAATAACGGATACAAAAGTATCTATGGGACGACAATAAAAAAAAAAAACATAATTTTCCCTTTTTAGTTTAGATTAGTCAAACTATCCTATTTAGATAAATAATCAAGTTTTGTCTTTTTAAATTGAATGGTGATTTTTAAGGTTAATATTAAATTTGGAAAGTTAATGGTACCCATAAGGGTTTAAAAAACTTAAGCCTCAAATCTAGATCTTTAGTTTTTAAAACCGTTTTCAAAATCAGTTTTTATCGAAAGACCAGTTGCTAAGTTATAACCAATCTACCTAATTGATTATAACTTAACTCCTTTTTTTCGATTTTAGTCGAGTAGCAACTTCAATACATTTTCAAATTGAAAAGGAGTTTTCTTTAAACCTTAGTTAAGGGTCAATATTAAATAGTTAAGATTTAGTATTTGATTGTTTTAAAGAAGGCTTAATTTTAAATGAACCAAAAGGTGTAAAATCAGGCTCAACATCAGTTTTTTTTTTTTTTTTTTATTGTTGCCTACGTACCCTTATTCAGAATCAAACATACTTAGTTCTTTTAATAAAAACTTTATTAGGTTAAGTTGATTTTAATTTTGAAAACATGTCGAATTTACCTTTTTAGTTTAATTTAGTTTATTTAAGAAAATTTCTAAAAAGGGTTATAAATTGGAAACTTAATTTTGAAAAATCTAAAAGTAGTCCCAATTTGTAAAGTGTTCGTTTATTATTTTTTAAAAACTTGATTTTTCTAAGTGTTAAAAAACAATTTTTATTCTTTGACTTATGTACTCATTTATTTTTACTTTTATTTTATTTTATTTTCTATTTTATTTTATCAATTAGAGTAAATAAATAAACTAATTTTTTCTTTTCTCTTTTTTCTTTTCCTTTTTTCTTCTTTTCTTCCCTTTTTTTCTTCTTTTTTATTATCACATTTACATTTACAATAAATAAATAAATAAAAACAACAAGAACAACTAAATAATCAATAGATAAAATAAAATAAAAAGAAACTGGGATCGAATGTAGTTAAGCATATAGGTCAGACATATAGCGGATCTTGGGTTGGTTTGATTGGGTCTAGGTTGGGTCATCGAATCGAGTTCGGGTCATCTCTAACTCCACTTCAGCAATAGTAGCTAGGCGCGGTTCAAGGCGATTCAGATCGAATTTCTTGTGGATAAGGATGGATTTTGTGTGTTTCGAATTGGAGATAATGGGGGGTAGAGAGGATGCCGTGGCGTTCAGGGGTAGTTTGGAGGGTATTTAGGTATGGTAGCCAGCGGCAATGTTTGGGTAGTGTACAGTGTAGCTACTGGAGGTAAGTGGTTAGTTGGGTTGGGTGTTTTTGGGGTTGAAGAGCATCGTGGTGGTGTTGGTTTGGACTAATGGGGTAGCTGGAGTGGTAGTTTGAATAGATTGTGGCAGTGGCTAGGGTTTAGTTATAGTGGTTTGGAAGTGTAGCTAGGGGTTACGACAGTGTATAAGGGTGGTCATAGGTGAAAGCTAGTGGCATAGGGAGTGTTTCTAGGTTGTTCGGTCGTGGTGGTGAGTTCGAGAGAGAGAGAGTTCAGTAGAGAGAGAGTGAGTGATTAAAAAATGAGAGAGAGGTTTATGAGTTGATTTTGTAATTGTATGTTCTTCTTCATCCTTATGAACTCCCCAATTTATACATGAATTCACTTAGCAAACAAGGAAATTAGAAATTGAGCTTAAATGAAAATGTTCAAAAATTTAGTATTTTTCCAAAATTTGGACCATGATTTGAATGCTCATTTGATTGAATCCGGATGAGTTTTTTTGTACCAATTCACAGTAGGCCATGTAGTAAATAAGATTGGAGCAAGAAATCACGTGTGTATATGTGACATTTGTGTAGAAATTGGAGCTAAAGTAGAGGGGTCGGGTCTGTTTTGGTTGGGAAAGTGCATAAGACCTGGAGAAAATGAGGGAAACAAAGAGAAAGAGAAGGAAAGTCAATTGACGTGGTGCTATGTCATCTGATTTGACTAATCATAGCGTATGATGTGTCAATAATGACACGTGGCAGCTAACGTAGCATGCTACGTGGCATAATGAAATCCTAATACGTGGTAGTTCTTGATGTGAAAATAGATAAATAAATAAAAAGGCTTTTATATGCTTTCACCAAAATTCGAACCTTTAACCTCATGCCCATACATAATGCCCAATCTATATGCTTATCCATTAAGTCATCGGCTTATGTCTTATCCATATGTGCAATTAAATTGCATATATAGACTTAGTCAACTTGGGTTAGATTTAAATCTAAGCCCAAGCTCAATGGCCCAACTTCTAAACTTATTTTAAAATTTAAAAAATCTATCTTATTAAATTCTTATTCCCTAAAATCTTCTATTTTTTTTCAATTTTTCCTATTTTTTGTGATTTTTCAATTTTCTAAATTTTTTTTAGCTTTTATTTTCTAAATTTCTTTCTTTTTTTTGTTTCTTTCTTGATTTCCTTTTTTTTTTATATATTTTTCTAAGTTTCTAATTTTTTATTTCTTTTTTGAATTTTTCCTAATTTAGGACCCCTTGAGAAAATAAAATAAAATAAAAATAAAGGGGGACAAAAATTAGGTATCTACACCTATCCTAAAAAAAAGCTATTCCGTGGCCTTATAGATTCAGTAAAGGGTTGGTAGGATGGGTAAGTGGTGGTCAAGTTGGCTAGGGGGGTAGACTTTTGGACGTAGTGGACTAAGCTAGTCCAAACCGGGGCTCAAGACGGGCTTACCCTAATAATGTAGAGGCCGTATAGGAGATTCAGGACATAGCTAGGAGATAAATGCTGCAGAGGCCTTGGAGAGATACTTCCAGTATCCGATTTTCAAGATCTTCCCTAATATGAAGAAAGTTGTGGTGAAGAAATGGATAAAAGGTATAGGTTCATTCCTTTTACAAATGCCTTCCTCTATTCCACTAGTATAAGGATACTTTGTTTGGCGTCTCTCGTTGTAAAATGGGGGATCTTTCGTATCCGTGTCGCTTATGGTAGAGTTAACGAATAGTAATGGTTTTTTTTTTCTTTTGATTTTGCCTTATTTTTCTTTTTCCTCACTGTTTTGATCTATTTTTGCAAGCAAAAATTTAGTCGTAAGGGTTCCCCATCCCTTCATAACAAACTGATGAGTCGCTGGTAAGTGAAGACAAAGGCCTTTGAGTTAAAGGGTAAGATAGTATGGGCAAAGTCAAGGGCTAAGGAGACCAGTAGGGTCGAACTTGTGGCTATTCCTTAGGGGATTGCCATTGGACTCCAAGTAAAGCCACTAGTTGCGAGCCTGTGGGCATGGCTCTTCTTGCCCTTGCCATCATCCCTACTATTAAGCCTAGAATTGTGAAGGAGGAGCCCACCAACGCTAAGGATTTAGATCTACAGATGCTTACCCCTCCTAGGAGGAGGGAGGAGGAGATGGTTGAGGTTATCGCTTTGCTTGAAGTGGTAGGGTAAAAGAGGAAAGCTCTCAAAACAGCTAGGGAAGCGAGGCCTAGAGCTAAGAAGCAGAGGCCCCTAGTAAAGGTACCCTTGAGTCATGAGACTTAGACCAAATGGTTGAAGGCTCATCCTTATAAGTGTATAGACAAACTTGAGGACTAGTTTTTTGACATTCTTAATAAGTTCAGATATTCGGGGATTGAGTTGGATTTATTCAAGGAGGTCTCGTATGTCTCTCGAAACGAAGAGCTCCTGAGCTAAGCTCATGAGTCTGAAATGAAGAGAGTTAGGGGGAAGCTCTTGAGGCTAAAGTGGGAGGTCTGGGCTAATGATCCTACATTATGGCATCAGACTCTCAGCTACCAAGCTTCATTAGGGTCTTACACCCTTAGCAACCAGGCTGTCCTTGAGGGGTTGTCCATGGTAGGTAGGGGCAACCCCATGGAGATGGCGGACCATTTAAGCATGCTCATGTGGTAGGTAAGACTTCACCTCTTTACTTTTATGCGCTTCATCCTTATCGGTGAACTAACCTTAGGTTGTGCTTCTTTATAATACTACGGCTAAGTGCTGCTTCAATTAAGCAAATATAATGCTACCCAAAAAGAGTTAAAGGGCTTTCGGGAGGCATTGTACAGGGCTGAGAGGGACCTGGAAGAGGTATAGTCCTTTACTAATAAATATTTAGATAAATTCACCAAAGTTAACTAATACCTACGTTGCTCTTATGTGCAGGTGGTTAGGCTTTAAGGGTAGCTGATGGATGCAAAATGAGAGAGAGAAGTTGCTGAAAAGGCTATAAAGGGGTTCGATGACCTAAAGGCTTGACTCGAGGATGAATAGAGGACCAAAGCTTACCTCTCTAAAAGATTGGATGAAGAGATGGAGGATAAGGCCTGACTTGAGTAGGAGAATGCTGAGCTAAAGGCATCAGTCTCCAAGTTATAGACCGAGAAGGTGATGAAGGCTTTCGAGTGCAACAGCATCAAAGCCACTTCATTGGAGCTAACCGGTCTAAAGGTAGGGTTAGAGTAGCAAGTCCAAGAGGTACAGGAGAAAGTTTTGGAGATGAAGGAGATCATCTCCAAAATGGAGAGTGGAGAAGTCCTTAGTGATACTACTGCAAAGAAGACTGTGGCTGATTATCAAACGATAGATGAGTGGTTGGATAAGTTGGAAGACCTATCCAGCGATTGCGCTAGCTACGTAAGGAGATAAGTGCTCTCCCATTATTCGAACCTCGACTTAGGCTTCTTAAGTTTTTTGGATTCCCTTACCTTTAGGGAGAAAAGGGAAGCTGAAGCGAGGGAGAAGGAGCTTGTTCAGGTAGCTAACGAAGTATAAGGTACCCCTTCTGTTGCTAAGGCCGAACAAGATGCTTCTACATCCACATCTACCCTAGTAGCTTAGCAAGAGGTCACCCTTGAGGGTGTTACACGGGGTGATCCTCCTACTGATCCTTGTTAGCAAGCTTCAGCTGTTGCTCCAGCCCAAAGCCAACCTCCCTAAGGGTTAGTGATGGATCAATGCTCCGAGCAAATTGAAGCCTTAGACTTTTCAAAGTTAGTAGAGTTAGTTGATCTTAGGTAATAGTTTTGTTTTCGTTCTTGTATTTTAAGTTAAGATGCTGGCCTTACTTTTGTAATTTTTTTAGTGATGAATGAAATTCTAACTTACTTATGTCTCTTGTTGTGTACTTTGGCTTTTTTTTTATGTTTTTCCTTTTATGGTTTTATTTTATTTTATTTATTTATTTTTTGCTTTTGTTCTGCCTTATTTAAATGTTTGCGTGTGGGAGTTCCTTCGTATTAAGGGTATTTCTCCTTGCCGAAGTTACCTTAAGAGGTCAGATTGGTAGCATTTTGACCTACTCGATAAGTGGGAATTCCTCTATGCAAGGGGTGTTTCCTTTTGCCGAGGTTACCTGGAGGGTCAGGTTAGTAGCGTTTCAACTTAACTGGTAAGTAAGAGTTCTTTTGTGCAAAGGGTGTTTTCATTTGCCAAGGTTACCTAAGGGAGTCAGGTTGGTAGCACTTCGACCCGACCAGTGAATAAGAGTTCTTTTGTTCAAAAGTTATTTTTCCTTGCCAAGGTTACCCAAGGAGGTCAGGTTAATAGCATCTATCAAGCCTTATTTCGGTTTTCCTTAATTTAATCTATACTAAGATCAACCCACTTAATATAAATTACTTGACATAAAATTAAAGAAAAGCATTTTTCTTTAAAAAAATGTTTAGAAAAAAAATATTTTGAAAAAACAATTGGAGTCGCTAATCGGTTAAACACGTAAAAAGTCAAATTAGGGTTTTCGGATAAAAAAACCTTAATTTAGACACTAGTGTATGAATTTTCTTAAAAAATAATTTTTCCAAAAATTTAACCAAAAAATCTAAATTCGAAAATTAACTTATTAAGACTAAGTCGCTATGTAAAAGTAAAAAAAAAAAAAAAAACTAATGAGCTTTTATTTTTTTTAAATTTTTCTAAAAATGCCAAAATATGTAAAGATATACAAAAATATAATTAAATGATTTTTTTATAATTTTTTATGACGAATTTTCAAAAAAAAAAAAAAATAGTTTATGTATTTTTTATGGTTGCCTTAAAAGTGTCTATGTACCAACTAGTCGAGATCAAACCAACATAATTCTATTTTTTAAGAAAGATTTAGTGCACTAATTTTTTAAAAAAGAAATCGAGCTAGATTTACGTTAGTTATCAATTTATTATTATTATTTTTAAAAAACCTAAAAAGAAATAACTTCATGATTCTATTTTTTTTTTTAAAAAAAAAAAACCTAACTAACTAAATCTTTTGAAAAAAATAAACATCAGTTAAGAATTTTATTTAAAAAACTACTACGTCTCAAAATTAATTTTTATAAATCATAAATGCAAGATTTATACGGATTTACTAAGATACAAAACTTAGAAACACATCTTTACCGAAGATATAAATCTTAGAAAAGATGTGAAACTATTTCTAAAAAATGCAATTTAACTAAAAACATGAAATTTATCATAAAAAAAAATCATCTAAAGATTTGCAAATTTATAGTTTATGTTAAAATTATTAAATAACCTGCACTAAAAAAAAAAAACAATTTAATAAAATAAAGTTTTTAAAAACAAAATAAATAGTCAAAACGATTTACCCAATTACCTAAGTGAGTTGGATTGTACACGGGAGTGTTGGACTTGGATTGGGCATGCGCGGACTCAGACATGCATGTGAAGTGCTGGACAGTGGTGTTTGTTGATAGGCATTTTTGGATAATTATTATGTGGGCTTATATTAGCAGGCAATGACCTAATTTAGATACAATTTTCATTGACTTCGGTATCGGAATGGCCTCGCCGGAGCACCCTTCAACGCCCCTCGAAGCTGTTTTTATGTTTTGCAGGTATTCGTATACCGGGACGAAAATCAACTATTAACAATTGGTGCCATCCGTGGCTACGTGTAATCATGGTCATGATTTTCGGTGTTATTTTGAAAAATCTCTTGACAAGACATTCCTCTAGGGGATGAACTTATTCATGTCTGATATGTTTTGGAACACTAGCTCTTTTGCATAAAAACTTTCAAAACTTGACTTTTCTCTTTAGCATTGATCCTTATACTCTTTATATTTGTATGTCCATTGACGTTTGAGGAGAATTGTCAGATTCTTTGAGCAAGTGGTTGCTGTGTTTCCCAACATCTGCTTGTACTACGAAAGTTGAAAACTACCTTGGTTAACTATCGTTTTCATGCAAGTGCACATAATCTATGAGTTTATATGTTTGTAACTGCCACTTTCATGGGAGGGTACATGTTTGAGTAATCATAATCTGAAATTTTTGTGGGTCATAACCTCCACCACTTGGTGGTTAATTGTAAATTCATGTGCTGCTTGTGTTTTGTGACCACGTTGGCTTCTGCATTCTCCAAATTCTGAACTTGTGTAGTAGTAAGGGCAAGAAGTATTCGAAGTCAAAATTCAAAAGCCCGAGGCTAAAATTCAAAAGGACCTCATAAGGCAAGATATTCACTCGACTAAAGGTCTATGTTCTAGCATAGGCTCGGTATATCCATGTATCGAGTAACTCAAGAGAAACTATTAAGTGCAGCATACTCTCAAGGAAATCAAGAGAAACTGCTCGTGAAAGGGATGAAATATTGCTCGAACCGAGATTGAGGTAATACTCATCGAGTGGTCCATTTAGCTAAGTTATCCATGGCCGAGTCGAACACCACAGCAGCTCCGATTGCCGAGTCATATTGACCGCGATCTACGGAGCGACGACGAGTACCCAATCAAAATGTACTACTTGCAAGCGGCCAAAAAGCCGAGCATGTTCAAGCAATTCTAATGTCACCGAGTTGCCGAAAAGAGATTGAGCAAAAATCCAAGATTGCAATGCTGAGTAATGTTTCTGAGTTGTCTTTCACATGGAATCCTCTTCCGAGCTTTCAAGTTCTGAACAATATTGTAAGCTCTCACCAACAAATATTGCAATTTCCCGAGCCACTAGCTTATGCCGAACAATTAAGATGAGTAATTATACAAGTTAAAAGGATTTTGACGTGAAATGGATAAACTAAGATGGTCTCATGAATTTTCGTTGGAGGATAGCGACATCGATTAAATATTTGACCGCCAACACTCCATCCGAGTTTTGAACATAGTTACACGGAGGCCATACGTTGTGTTTGAAGTTATCAATCTAAAGTCATCATTTGCGACAGTCATCTTCAATTGAACTGATACTCGTGTCCACACCAACTTCCAGTTGTGTGTCGCACCAAACTTAGCAGTAAGCTGTGCATACGTACGGGTGTGTATGGCCGAGAAACTAAGAAATAGGATGCCGAGAAGCGTCATACCAAACTGTTCTCTTACAACAATGGTCGAGAGGCCGAGAGGCAAGAAACTGAAAGGCCAAGGCGATGTTCAGGGTTTTGTCAAAGACTGCTCGCCAAGTTGCTTGGAGCGAGCAACTTCCTAAAGTCCTCTTGTCATGCCATGCCGATCAATCTATATCGGCCTGCGAATTGTCAAGAGGCCGAGTGCTTCAAAAATCTAATTCCCTAATCCATGCCGAGTGGACGATTACATTTTATCCAAGTCCCTGTCGAGTCACCGAGGAACTCTGACAAAGTAAGATCCAATCGGCAACCGCAACTAAATCAAGTCGTCATCACCAGAGCCGACCATGCCAGGAAGCCGAAAAGCCGAGCTTCTCTATCATCCTGCGACATTGCCGAGATGTCTATGCCTAATTATTCAATGAACATCCAAACAAGTGATCGCAACCTTGGACAAAGCTACTATATGAACTCCATATATATGCCGAGTTATCCATTGATCAGGTTTAAGCACCAATGACCTGGCCGTCAGGCTCATATGCCAAGGTAAGTATTCCAAGTCAAGCACTTTCCGATAAATGTTTCTTAACAAGATGCAAGTGCCTATTCATCTAGTGCTTCTCACACGCGACTTGGAAGCTCTAAAACTTATCGAGGTGGTTAAGAATTAGAAATTCCAGGTTTTTACTACATGTGCATGGCCGCAAGATGAATAGCCGACATATATCCTCCACTTGCCGAGCTTTAAGTTCTGATTAGCAATACACTCGTGCTGAGTGCCAAGTGACCAGTGGCCGTGAACCTTTGCCGAGAAGTTATGGCCAAGCCACTCGCTTCACCAAACGGAAACTCTAAACCCTATGCCGACAAGGTATTAGCTATTTGACACATACTTAACATAAGAAGTGGGCGTCCTAAGCTGCTCCACGTACTTCATGGGTATGCTTTATAGACATACCATAGTACTCGATTGATGTCAAATCACCTAAGCGACTATGCTTGAACGGATCATACTTTCACTATGCCAAATGACATGAATAATTCTATCGAGCATCACGTATGACCAAGTTCCAAATGAGTACATAAAAGCCTCGATAGCTGCTGGTGACAAGGGCAAAGAGACCTATTAAGCAACCAAAAAATGATACACTAATATGCATTTGGTAAAGCTCCATAACCTACCATTGCTAAGCGATGATTTTGAGTAGGAAACGCCAAGCTACTAAGCTTTGAGCACTCACTCATGCATCAATTCACATTGATGAAAGATGAGTGAAATCTTACTGATACTATTTATAATTTGTCTGTTATTTGTTCTTCGATATGCATATTTTATGTTGTAAATAGATTAACCAAAAGTCCTACATTTTAATAGACTAAGGGCTAACTAGCCTATTTTACAACCTTACCTAGCACAAGTCATCCCCAGATTGGGCGGCCTGCATGCTTTCTTAGCCTTTTTAGCCATATTGACCTCTTCAGGCACTCGCCTTTTTAGGCAATTCACCTCTTCAAGTGCTTATGCCTCCTAAGGTGCTCTTGCCTTTTCAAGCCTTCACCTTTTCAAGCCCCCACATCTTTAGGCACTCATCTCTTCAAGTGCTCTCACCTCCTCAAGCACTTTGGCCTCTTTAGGCACATTGGCCTCTACAGGCCCTCTCACCTCTTCAAGTGCTTTGGCCTCTTTAGGCTCTCTTACCTCCTCAGGCACTCTCGCCTCTTTAGGCCCTCTTGCCTCCTCAGGTGCTTTGGCCTCTTAGGTGCTTAGGCCTCTTCAAGTCTTCACCTGTTTTGGCATACCAATATTTATAGGTGCTTTGGTTACTCCTAAGTTTTGCCTTTTCAAGCCTTTGCTTCCTCAAGTGTTCTAGCCTCTTTAGGTTGTAATTCCAAATGTCTCCCGAAATCTTATGAAATTAACCTCCTTAAATGCTCTCTTTTTTCACTTTTTCACTAAACAGAGTGGGGGGCAAGCATTGATAGGCATTTTTAGATAATTATTATGTGGGCTTATATTAGTGGACCTAATATCTAAGCTCGGTCCAACGAACCAATCTAGGGACAATCTCCATTAACTCGCTATAAATATCAGGCATGACCTCTAGGTAAGGGGCCCCTTTTGCTCCTTTCTCATTCACATATCTATTCAAAGTATTCTCTCTACATGACAAGAGGGCTGACTTAGGCATCGGAGTGGCCGCACCAGAGCATCCTCCGACGCTCCTCAAAGCTGTTTTCATGTTTTGTAGGTGTTCATACATCGGGACGAAAATAAACCATCAACAGTGTTAATGGATGTGCAATGTAGAATGTATAGGATAGTAGATGTGAATTGTTTGCATGCAAGACAGTGTACGTTTGTATGAAGTGATCGTGCTATAATCGTGAAGTACTAGACGCATGTGCACCAAACAATGCTATGATTCATGAAGTGTTAGATGTATGTGTACTGATCATGAATTGCTGGACATGGAGTGTTCAAGAAGTGCTAGGATGCGTGTATGCTGTAATAGATGTGTGGAGGATAGTAAATGGTGGAGTATGTGAAAAGCTGTGATCGTGTATGTGTCGTGTTAACGTATGTAAATGTGAGCAGTAAAAACAATGTATACAGGCAATGTTGTGTATTGGACGCACGGTGATTGTGTGCTAGAACATTATGTGTATTGTAGCGTGTTGGAGTTTATTATGTGTGTGTGTATGTGGGCAGGGGGGCAGGGTAGCTGTCTGTAAGTGATCGTGAATTGTGTTCGAGTGTGGATAGTAAGTGAGGACAAATGTGAATAGTCGACTGTACGTAGTGTAAAATTTGTGTGGGACATGAATTGTGAAATTGTACAGGAGATGTGTAGAATTTGTGAGTGAGAAAAACTTGGACATGCAGGAGATTGTGAATGTAGATTGATTGTGGAGTTTGTGAATTTTGAGTAATTGTAAAACGTGTATTTTTTCACAGCCCAATATCTACTATTCATAGACTACAAACTTGAATCTTTTGGATCTTTTTATTGTGAAGATTTAATCTTAACAAATCCAATATTCATAAGATATGTTGATACTTGATTAAGATTTGTTAAATTCACTAAAGATTTAATCCAATCCATTTTCAGGATCAAGTTTTTAGAAACCCCATATTTTATTTGGGCTTTCCATCTTGAGTCAGACTCAACCCAACTTAATTAACCATAGCCCATATCCATTTAATAAATCTTAAGTCTTTTTTTTTTAGCCTAGTTAAAATATTCAAAATTGGACCAAAATTCACATTCATGAGTTCAAAGGTGTTTGGACTTTTTTTAAATAACATTTTTCTAATAAAGCTCGAAAGACTCTAAATTTACTATATCGCATGTATATATTTTATTATAATCGACCTAACTCTAAATGACTAACTGACTTGATTAGGACACTTTTAACACTTTGTATTTTATTTATTTTTCAATTATTCTTTTTTTTCAATTTTTTCAAATTTTTTTATAAACTTAGCCTAAAATTGACAAGAGATTGAAAATAAAATGAAGAATGGCAAAAATAGGGTGTCTACAGTTACCTCTTTTTATAGTGAAGTTTGTAAAAACTTTGCTACAAAGACAAGATAAGATGATGTGCTATTGAAGACAAAATAAGACAGTACTCTCATGAGCAAGCGATCTTTTAAATGATTGGATGAAACTCTTATGAGAAAGCGGTCTAATTAAGGATAAGATGGTGCTTTACTAAGCAAGCGATCCAATAAGGAATAAGATAATGCTCCTTTAAGTAGGCAATCTTAGAAAGGATTGGATAGGGCAACACTCCTTTGAGCAAGTGATTTTAGAAGGAATAGGATAATGCTCCTTTGAGCAAACGATCCTAGAAAGAATAAGATAGGACAACGCTTCTTTGAGCAAACAATTCTAAAAAGAATTGGATGATGCTTCACTAAGTAAGCAACCTAAAAATAAATATTGAGCAAGCGATCCTAGAAAGGATTAGATAGATTAACACTCCTTTGAGCAAGTGATCTTAGAAGGAATAGGACAACGCTCCTTTGAGCAAGCGATTTTAGAAAGAATGAGATAAGATAACGCTTCTTTGAGCAAGTGAACTTAGAAAGAATTAGATGATGCTCCATTGAGTAAGTGACCTAAAAATAAATAGGACAGTGCTTTTTTAAGCAAGCGATCCTAGAAAGGATTAAATAGGACAGTGCTCCTTTAAGCAAGCAATCCTAAAAAGGACTAGATAGTGCTCTACTGAATAAGCAACCTAAAAATGATTAGGACAATGCTTCTTTAAGTAAGTGATCTTAGAAAGGATTGGATAGGATAGTGCTCCTTTGATAAGCGATCCTAGAAAGGACTAGGATAAGATAATGTTCCTTTGAGTAAGCTATCCTAGAAAGGATAGGATGGTACTCTATTGAGCAAGTAACCTAAAAATGAATAAGATAGTGCTCTTTTGAAAAAGCAATCTTAGAAAGGATTGGATAGGATATCGCTTCTTTAAGCAAGAGATCCTAAAAAGGACTAAATGGTGCTCTACTGAGCAAGTGACCTAGAAATGAATAGGACAGTGCTCTTTTGAGTAAGTGATTCTAGAAACAAATATATAGAACAATACTCCTTTGAGCAAGCTATTCTAAAAAAGACTAGATGGTGCTCTACTAAGTAAGCAATCTAACAAGGAATGGGATAACACTTCTATGAGCAAGCAATCCTGGAAAGGACTTTAATGAGTTTTAAAAAATTGATTTGATACTTGAGTTTGAGGATTTTGATGATTCTTTGAAAATTTTAATTGTTTCTTTTTAAGAAATCTCCCTTGCCAATTTTTTGAAAAAGGTTTCATTTCTCTTTTGAAAAGTTATTTTTTTTTTTCAAAAAAGCACTCTTTGATGGAAAATTGTGTTACTAATAAGTAAAAAAGTCTCAAAGACTTTACAAATCCTAAATAAGGGGTCTGCTTGGCCCTTGCCCATTGATCACTCATTCTTTTAGTTTTGTTCCTTGGATCATAATTCATGATTTCTGAACTTTTTAGAAGCATCAATTTCAAACTTAAGGTTAGGACCAATCATGTTCTTAAGAAAACACTTAACTTGTCATTCAATTTTCTACTAAGGAGTAGGCATCATTACTTGAAATATTTACTCAAAGAGGACTTCCTTGCACTTTTACAAGCTTATTTTCACTCTCAGTATCAATTCCGAAAATTATAGTTCATCTTGTAAATAGTACACTCTGGTTAATCAATAAGGTCTTTTTTGGGTTTGTAATGTAAGGCTTTTAGTCAATGGTTTGAGCAACGGATATTAATATACTTCTGCAAATTTTGAAGAAATCATATACAATCTGTCTTGAGTTTACTAGCCAAGCACCTAGGAGAAACTAAACATGAGTTTGCCCTAGTTTCATGAGCAAATTTTGTTGAAGATAAGTCAATTTCTTCAATCAAAAGAGTTTCATCAAGGGTGGTATAGTGGGTGGGATCATAAAATGAGGGGTTTGCTTTTGGGCTTTGGAATTTAAAGTGTTTAGCCTTTGGATACCATCATAAATTCAAACTTTTAGCATATTGGCAATTTGGCTCATCTTTGAAGGTGATCACCTTTTTTCATTTTTTTTTTCCCTTCTTCTTCTTTTTTGGTCAAGGTGGTCATTTTCCATTATTGAGTTTTCACTTGATGGGATTTAAAGCCCTAAAACTGTGGTTTCAAAGAATATAAGTTTGGGAGAAGTGTATATGGCTTTGGAGTGTTTATGAAAAGAATCTACGGGCTTGATGTGTTTGCATGAGTGTATGGGAGTAAGGTACATATGGTTTGAAACTCTTCTTCATTCTAAAGAAATTGAATTGTCAATGACAACATTTGCTCATGAATTGGCATGACTAAGGTAAGCATAAGTTGGTCTACTCTTTTTCACCAAATGAATGATCTTAACCTCTTGATTGCCCTAATGTAAGGTGGTTCTTGATAGGGCTAATTTTAAGCAAAATCCCTTAAAGGTTCAAATGGATTTGCAAGAAATAAGCCTCATCATTTTAAGTTCTAAGTTCAATATTCACTTTGTTATTTTCACTTGCACCAAATCTACATAAAAAGTTTCATTAATGAAGAGCTAATAACATGCCCTTGTTGAGTTGAGCTAGCTCCAAAGACAAAAATGCACATAAAAATTGCTTTGTTCAAATAGATCATATCTACTACAAGCTTTAAAGTGAAAGATTATTTTCAAATAAATAAATGCAAAAACTAAAACTCTTTTCCACTTCAAGCCACATTTCTCTCACTCCTTCGAACTTGACCCATTTAGTTTAATTAATCTCTTAAAAATATACCCAACTGCTTCAAATGGTGAGCTACCTTATTAAATGATAGTAGTAGGCCTTTAATATCTAATGCCGAACACTATTTGTTTTATGCTTCTTCAAAACCTAGGGAAGTAGTACTACTGCTAATTAACCTATTAGCTTCTAGAAAGCTTGGCTAGATAATTTCTACATCAATTAAATCTTGCACCTTATAGACACCCAATTTTTGCCTCCTTTATTTTATTTCATTTCAATAGGATAAAGGGTCCTAAATTAAGAAAAATACAAAAAATAGAAAACTAAAGAAAACCTAAAAAATAAGAAATTTAGGAAAAAAAAAAAGAAGTTTAGAAAAATACAAAAAAAATAGAAAAATAGGAAAAAGCATAAAAAATAAGAAATCTGGAAAAAATATTAAAAAATCAGAAAATAGGAAAAAACACACAAAAAAAAGAAATTTAGAAAATACAAAAAAGAAAAAAATTAGAAAATTGAAAAGTCACAAAAAATAGAAAAAATTGAAAAAGATAAAAGATTTAGGGAATTTAGAAAATAATAATTTTTAATTTTAATTAAATTAGAAAGGGGACTATTGGGCCTAGGCTTAGATTTAAATCTAGTCTAAGCTAAATTTTAGTTTATATGTACAATTTAATTGAACATGTGGACAAATTATAGGCTCATACCGTAACGGTTAAGCACTTGGACATGTGCATTAGGTTTGGTTGGAGGTTAGGTGTTTGAATCTTATTAGAGGCAAAAAACTGCCTTTTTCTATTTTTTTTTTCTTTTCCCACATCATATACGACACTACCACGTGTCTTGACATATGGGAAGCTTTGGAATGGTGGTGTTGACATAGCGCCGCGTCAACTACCACATATCACTATTGGATACATAGCATTTCCCCACTAGACGATGCAGATGACGTGGCGGCACGTCAACACTACTTTGTCTCCTCTTCCTTCTCTTTCTTCCTGTTTTCCTTCGTTTTCCCCAGTTCTTCCGCACTTTCCTTCTCGGTCAACTGGTTTTGGCATGATTTTTTAACCCCTTTTGTTGCAATTTTGCCAAATCAATGGCAAAATTGCAAACTAGACATAGCCTAATTTTATTTTTAACCAAATTCTTGTCTAGATTCAGTTAAATACATACTTAATTCAAGCTCTAAAAATAAGAAAAAGCATGAATTTCGGAAATTTTCATTTAATCCAAATTTAAGTTTTCCTTGCTTACTGGGTTGATCTTGTATATAAAAGGGGCCTTAGGGAATTCACTAAAGAAAGACGATCACTTAGCATTGATTAGAATCACTTACGAACACTCTCTATCTCATTCACATTCATTTTCTCTCTCTAGCCGTAACTTTCTCTCTACAATTCACCCCTCTCCAATCACTTATGAGCAAACACATAACCACCACATCATCTCTACGGCATGAACTCTCCAACGCCACTAGCTACGAGCTTAGACACTCTTTTACTACCTTCAACCAAAGCTTCAAGTCAAAACCCTAATCACCACAACTACCCATCCTACGAACAATCGTAAACTACCGCCCTATGCCTAAACTAACCCTACAACTGAAGTCTCCACCACTAAAAACCCAAAACCCAAAACCCAAACATCCTTTAACACCTAGCAATAACCACCAAAATCATACACCACCACCACAATCTAAACTACCTTCAAACCCCATGGCATTGGCTTTACCCCCACTAACTCCAATTTAATAACCACGAAAATCTCTTTCCCCAGTTGATTAGGAGCTTGAAGTGGTTCAAACTACCCCCATGAGCCGCTGCTCTTCATCCTCTATTTGCGACCCGTAAATGCTGGAGCCTGAATCGATTTGACCTGCTTTACATTCAACCGAAGCTCGAGTCGGCCCACAATCCAACCCATATTCATCTCTCTTGGTCCAACCCTCATTCACTTGATTACTTTGGATTATTTATTTATTTACTTTTTCTTATTTATTTATTCATTTATTTTATGATGTAAATGTAAATGTTAAAAAAAAAGGAAAAAAGAAAATAAAAAAAAAGGAAAAAAAAAGAAAAAGAATAGTTTATTTATTTATTTGTTTTAGTGTAGTGCAAATAGATAAAATAAAATAAATAAGATAATATATATAAATAATAATAATAAAAATAAATAAGTTAGTGAATAAACAATTGTTTTATCACTTAGAAAAACATTTTTTTTTTCCAAATAAGCAAAATAAAGCAATCCATGTTTAAAATTAGGGCATTTTAGAATTTTTCAAAAAACTAAAAGTTCCAATTTAAGACCCCTTTTTAGAAATTTCCTTAAATAAACTAAATTGGGTTTAAAACATAAATCCGACATATTTTTCAAATTAAAACAAACCCAACCCATTAAAGTTTCACAAAAAGAACTACTTATGTCTAATCTCAAATAGCGGGTACGTAGGTACCTACGAGAAGATAGTAAAAAAAAAAAAAACTAATTTTTGTTTTTTAGTTTAGATTACTCAAGTTATCTAATTTGGGTAAATAATTGAGGTTTGTTTTATAGAAGTAAAGGGTGATTTTTGAGATTAAGATTAAAATTAGAAAGTTAATGATACTAGTAGGGGTTTAAAAATCTTAACCCTTGGATTCAAATCTATAGTTTTAAAACCATTTTACAAAATTGGTTTTATTATTAGACTAGTAACTAAGTTATAACTAATCCGCCTAACTGGTTATAACATAACTCTTTTCCTTGACCCCAGTCAGGTGGCCACTCTAAAGTGTTTTCAAGATATAAATAAAACCAGTTTTCTTTAAACCCTAGTCAAAGGTTAGTATTAAACAGGTAGACTTTAGTACTTATAGGTTTAAAGAAGACCTAATTTATAAAAATTGGTAGGAAAAAACTAAGCTCAACAGCTTTACAACTCCACTAGGGATTGTCAAGAGGGTTAGCCATTTAACTTTCCAAAATTAAAATTAATCTCTAAAAATCACCTTTAATGCAATTTATTTATTCATTCTTTGCTATTTGTACCATAATTGTATTAATAGGGGATTTATGTACCATGATTGCATGATAGATACACTTGAACTTAGGTCATCTTAAGAGCTTAGGATGGGGAACCATTGTATAAGTTCCAAGCGTAGTGGGGTAACCATCATTAGAGGTCGATTAGGCTACCATACTTAAATTTTGATGTGATTAAAGAACCATTTTTTAGAAATGTGTAAGGTCACAGAGTTTAAAGACCTCTAAAACCTAACTTTCATGCATACGTTCTTTAGGGTTTGGTGAATAGCTAATAGGGCGGCATTGTTATAAAAGAGAAAAAGAAAAAAAAAAAAAACCTGAAGCTTCCCTCCCTATATTTTTTCCTAGAATTCACTCTCAGCTTTTATTATCTACTATTAACTTCATGTGTGTACTATTATCATGCATTGGGATATGGGGGGTCATTTGTTGCATAAAAAATGCGGGGTAGATGTGGTTAAACCCAAATCGTCTTAGGACCTTAGGATGGGGGCTATTATGTAGGTTTCGGGTGTTGTGGTGTAACTATTGCTCGGGATTGATTAGGCCACCTTACTTCAGCTTAATATGATCAATAAAAGTATTCTTTAATAAGTGAGGTCACAAAACTTAAGGACTTTTTTAGAGTCTACCCTAATTGCATTTAATGAACCTTTTCCAAAATCGGCAAATTGACACAATGTGGCAAGACTAAAAACAATCTATGAAGTTTTCTAATCTTTCTCCTATAAACGTTTTCTTTCTTCAAAATATCGATTTAATCCTTGTAAATAAGATAGTTCTCATGTAATTTTCTCTTCACCTTTTTTTTGTAGAAAATGGTTAGGTCCTCTCTTATATAGGCCCTTTTCAAAGAAGTCAATATCTACGAAACTTTAGAGCCTAAGGGGATACTTAAAAGATGGTTTCATTTTTTTAATCCAAACTAATAGAAATTCATTGAAGACAAGATTAAGCCCATCCTCTCATTGCTCAAAGTTTAGAGCAATATCACCATGGTTTGAGTTGGTCTTTTCGTTTTGGTCCATGTCGACGAAGCCCTACCGTTGAAGAATACTCTTATTTGTTAGGCGTCTCCTCTATTGGAAATAGAAAATATGTCCTAAATATCACAACTAGCCTTGCAAAGATTCGTAAAAAACTCTTAAGCCTCTATGAATCTAAAATACGTAGAATATGGGTAGATCCCCATAGGAGAATCATTAAGGTAGATGATCTTTTTACTTAGTTCGTGACCCTATCTAGCTATAACTTGAAATTCTTTTGTAGTAGCTTTGAAGATTGGCAGCAATATAGGATCAACGCATATATCTTAGCAGCATTTGGAACTATTTTGTTTTCTAATGGGATATTTCACATACATCATAGGATTGTAGAGTTAGTGACTCAAATTTTAGAAGGAAAATCTTATGTCCCAACACTACTAGCAACATAAGCCAGATTGCTCAGTTGTCTACAAGAAGAGAAAAATGGAGAATTAATGACTAATATGGCCCTACCTATGGTTTGGTTTATCAACCATACTCAAAGCCATAAACTTGATTTTTTTTCATAAACAAAGCATCTAGAAGATGAATCCCATTGATGCGTTTGCTGTATCATTGAACTCCCTAAAGATATTGCTACTTATTACTAGGTTAGAGCTTTCCAAAAGTTCTACATTAAAGATATCTCCCAGGTTGCTAGATGGATCAAAGAAACTAAGTTGAAGAAAACAAATAAGATTGAAGAGGAGCCAAGACATCATAAGAAAAAGAGGATCTAGACTTTAGGGATTATTTGTAATAAATTTTTTAATAATGTAACGAAAACTTCAAAGATGCAATAAAATCTTTTTCTTACCACATCGTAGCCAATTTGCTAGCTCCCTTCTCTACATGTGCATATCCTCATATTGTACTTTACCTATAAATATTCATTAGTTTCTATTTGAATAACATCATCAGAGTCGCGTCCCCAAATTTCTAAGTCCTTTTCTTTATACCCTTTACTCTAACTCTTTCTAATCTCTTCTCTTGTACATCTTTAGGATCCTTTTTCTTGCAAGATTGTAAATATTTAGGCTCTTGATCCCTTAAGAATGTTTTTCTACTCCTTTTTCACAACTCCTAAATAAATCTTATTCGTATATTCCATTTTTCCTTTTCCTTTTCTTAAAAAGAAGAGATTTCTTTTAAGAAAGGAAAAGAAAAGAAAAGTTGCTAACTAGTAAATAATTTTTCTAATCAGGTTCACATGGCTTATGACAAAATTGCTTCTTTGGAAAAGATGATACATCAAATGGCCCAACAATGGTAGATCTTTTTTTTAAATAATCACCACTCTCCAAATATCCTAAGATTCAAACCTGGAAAGGAGACTCTTGAATCTAAAAGAAAAGGTAACTATGCTACAAAAGAGCATTACAAATCTAGAATTGGCAATAAGCCCAATACTTAGAAGATTTTAACACCCAACTTCAATATTGATCAAATGTCGGTAGGCCCAAATAATGAAGGAGGCCCAAGGTGAAAAGAGCTAAGGAGGAGTGAGAAAAAACAAGCCTAAGGGACTTAAAGGAGATAATTCATTCAACTAAATGTCTCAATTACCCAAATCTTTCATCATTTAAAAGAAGCAAGGATTATAACTTGTGAAGCCCTTAATTCGAATTACAAACCATATAGCTTTGACCTAAAAGCATGATGTGACAATCATATGGGTCAAAAGGGGTACTTTACTAAAAAATGCTGGAGATTGAAGAACGAGATTAAAGAACAAGATTTAAGACTTGATTGATGCAAAAGTCATTTAGCTAAAGCTATAACAAGTTGATCCTTCTTTAAGTCATGGGGGTAGTTCAACTGAGTGGCCTAAAGCTTCGTTTCTTTTTAGCATACCAATGCCTTTTGATAAGCTTACAGGTTGTTTAAATCGAGGACATTAAGGCAAAGGTAAAGAAAAATCAAGTTGTTTTCAATAAAGTCTGTTTTTTAGAATAGCTTTGTAACAGCTATAATAATATAATCGTATTTCCTTTTCAAATCAAATGATCGCAATGTCATTAGCATTAAGGCAAATGAATCCCTTCCTAAAGAAGCGGTAACTTACTTTTAAAAAGGTTTAGAATGAAAAGAGGCGAACTCCATCCTATACACTAACCCTTAAAACATATTGAGAGTTAAGCGACATAAATTGTGAGGAGACTTTGGACTCATTCCTTAAAGGAGGTCCACTTTGAAAGTGATACACAAATTAAAATGAAGTTAGGCATTCATTTTCAAATCCTAAACACAATTATCCCTTGTTCACCCCATTAAACCAATTTGGAGTATTTTCAAATTTAAACCTTGTTACAAACTACCCCATAATAGGGCAATTCAGAGTTTAGGGTCATTGATGAGGAGAGAAGGATAAAATTGGTTTGTGCTTGCTTCAATAACACTAAATTCAAAGGCAACTTGTATTCTTGATAAGTTATTTTATTATTATTTTTTAAATGAAGAAGAGCTAATTCCTTTTTAAACACCTCAAGCTTATACTTACCTTACTCGAGCCCATACAATAGAAATCCATGGATTTAAGGCCTTAAATTACTTAAAAGGTAAAAACTTGGCAATGGAGACCATCATTCTTGTGGCCAAAAGAAAAGAAAGAATAGCAAGAGATAGTAGGGAAAAGTAATAATAATAAAAAAGAAAAGAGAAAGATGAAGAAAAGAAGTTAGAAAATTTGGCCCAAGTGTAAGATGAAAGCCCTAAGAGATATATCATATTCCAGCAGAGGCAGCCAAATCAAATTAAAAGGTTGGGTGTCAAAACCTAAAAAGCCCAAAAGACATAAGGCTATGAATCATAGTTCAAGCTTAGAAACCCAAAAATCTCTATATCTACTTTGAATCCTCAGTTATGCTAAATCACACTAGGCCTCCCTACCTACAATACCACCCTTACACAATAAAAGCTCTTCCAATCATAAAAGGTAATCTATCTTTAATAGAAGTTGTTTTTTGAAACTGGGGTAAGCATATTTTTAATTTTTCCCTAAGGTTCTTGACTTGTACACCTGGGATTAATATAAATATTTCTTTCAAAATAGGCCTTCTTAGCAATCCTTTTTGAAACCTTTAAACCAAAAGCTTAAATTTATAAATGCTAAACCAGAAAAGACCAAATGTATTGATCAAGGCGTATCACCTGCAAAATGGACTATGATTTTGAAATTGTAGTCAAGAGTGTAGTTTGGACTAAGAGTTTGCAAGGAAGTCCTCATCGACTAAACTAGTCATGAGTTACCTTTTTAAGGGTGTTTGAAATCATGAGGCCCTACCAAGTGGCTCAGCATCAAAGCTAAGGAGAACATAAGAGGCCCCATGTGATTATCAAAGGAAGGTTCTTTACCTATTGGCAAACTAAAAAGAAAAATAGAGAGAGAGAGAGAGACAGACAGACAGAGAGAGAGACAGAGAGAAAGTAAGGGCTTATTATAAATCTTTATTTTAAGTTCATGTCAACCTAAGTGGCCAAGTTTTCAATCCATTTAAAAAAGCTTACCTTAATAGTCTAGGACATTCTCACTCTTCCCAATTGAAGAAAATTATCCCCAGTTTCTTTTTTAACATAAATGGTTTCTACTAAAGGGTTTATTTGTAAATTTTTTCAAATCAGGTAGTGTTTCGAACAAGTTTATTTTCCTTACCTTGCATCTTTCACAATCCTAACCAGCTCTTAAAGTGCTATCCCGCCTTCCATCCATTCAACTCTCTTCAAGGTCTTAAGCGATCCTATAGGGCACTTCTATTCTTTTAGTGAGCCTAAAGGGCACTTCTATTCACCTAGTTCTTTTAGTGAGCCCATAGGGCACTTCCTTTTATCATTTTCTCTTAAGAAAGCCCATAGGACGCTTCTCCTCCTCTTTTTCCTTTAGCGAGCCCATTGGGCGTTTCTGTTTACCAAGTTCTCTTAAAGCTTGTTAAGTGCTTTCTTTTACCAATATTCTCAAATGACCCCATAGGGCATTTGATTAATCGCAGCTTAAGGTTGCTAGTTTTCGAGAAATGCTCCCACTTAAGTTAATGAGCCAAAGAGGCATAACCAAGTTCTTCAGATCGATCTCAACTTAAGGTTGATAGTTCTCGAGAGACACTCCCGCTTTGGTTAATGAGCCTAGAGAAGCATGCTTAGGTTCTTCAGAATGATCCCAACTCAGGGTTACTAGTCCTCAAGAGATGCTCTCGCCTAGGTTAGTGAGCCTAAAGAGGCACGACCAAGTTTTTTAGATCGATTTCAACTCAAGGTTACTAGTCTTTGAGAAATGCTCCCACTTAGGTTAGTGAGCCTAGAGAGGTACAATAAGGTTCTCAAAATCACTTCAATCTTAGGGTTGTTAGTCCTCGAGAGATGCTCCCACCTAGGTTAGTGAGCTTAGAGAGGTACAGCTAAGTTCTTCAAATTGATTCCAACTTATGGTTGTTAGTCCCCAAGAGACGCTCCTACTAAGTTAGTGAGCCTAGAGAGGCACAACTAGGATCTTCAAATCGATCCTAACTTAGGGTTTCTTGTCCTTGAGATATGCTCCTGCTTAGGTTAATGAGCCTATAGAGGTACGACTAGGTTCTTCAGATTGATCTCAAGTTAGGGTTATTAGTCTCCGAGAGGCGCTCCTGCCTAAGTTAGTGAACCTAGAGTGGCATAACCAACTTTTCTAGATCAATTCCAACTTAGGGCTGCTCGTCTCCGAAAGATGGTTCTGTCTAGGTTAATGAGCCTAGAGAAGCACGACTAGATCTCCAAATTGATTCAATCCTTAGTGTCGAGCCTTATTTTAATTTCCTTAATTTAACATATATTAAACCCAACCCGCTTAATACAAATTACTTGACATTAAACTAAGGAAATATTTTTCTTAAAAAATTTTAAAATTAGAATTACCAACCATTTCAAATGGTAAAAAATGAAATAGGGTTTTCGAGTGAGAAAACCCTAATTCGACTATTAGTTTGCAGATATTTTAAAAAAAATGATTTTTAGAGAATTAAAGTAGAAAAACTAGGTTCAAGGGCTAATCTGTTAAGACTAAGTCACCATGTAAAAACTAAAGAAAAATCGATACGTTTTTATTTTTATAAGTTTCTAAAAATACTAAAACTATACCTAAATTTACGAAAGACAACTAAAGTGATTTTTTAAATTATTTTTTATTACAAATTTTTTAAAAAAGAAATTTTTTTAAATTTTTTATACGATTGCTCCGAAGGTACCTATGTATCGGCTAGTCAGGATCAAACCGGCTATAGTTTTCTTTTTATAAAATATTTAGTAAGTGGGTTATTTTTATTTTAAAAACCAAACAAGGTTTACTTTTATTTATTAATTTATTTTTTAAAAAAACCTAAGAAATCTAACTTTACTGAATTAGAGAAAATCTTAATTAATTAAATCTTTTTAAAAAACTTCAGTTAAGAATTTTTTTTTTTTTAAAAAACACTACGTGTAAAAAATATCTTTTCTAAATCCTACATATAAGATTTACTAAGATACGATCTAGATATGTATCTTCATAAGTTTCTTTACTAAACCTCAACCGTAAGATACATATTTCGATACTTATCTTCTTCAAATATATGAATTTTGTGGATATGCTTGTTTTTTTCAAAAATGCAATTTTACTAAAAACTGAATTTAGCTAAATTTAAAGAAAATTGATATTATCTAAAAGAAATGCAATATGGAAATAATAATAAAATACCAAATTGAGTCGTACATGATCATGCATGTGTGTCGTACGTTGGATTACGTGCGCATACCGTATTCTGTTGCGTGGACGTATGCTACTGTGTTGGATCAATGCTATGATTGGGATGTGGTTGTAATTTGTGCTCAGAAATCAATTGGTTTGCGGTTATTTGGTTAGGGGGTCAATCATGTTGTAGTTATAGGAGCTATCCAGTGGCGTTTGGAGTATAGTTTGGTATGTTAGGGTGCTGTGTGAATTTGTTGCCGAATGGAGTTGTACGGTATGAAGTGTTGGTCTACAACGTGAAGGATGGTACAAGGGATTAAGGAGCACACATATCAGAATGTGGAGCTATCGGGGATTGGGATGGTGTACGTAGATTTGTTGTCGTCGATGAGGGTATGTTGTATGGGTCTTTGGTCAAATTGTGGCGTTGATTAGGAAATTATTTGTATTGTATTGATTGGGTTAGGGGGTCAACGGTTTGTGCTTAGATTTGGGTGTAGAATGTAGTAGAGGATTAGACTTAATAGTGTAGTGTTTATTTGGATTTGGCATGGACAAGTGAATATGGCCTATGCATGTCTTCTTTGGGTGATGGTGTGGCAAGGGGTTGGTGTTAGTTTGTAAGTGGATTTGTTGGTTGATACTGTTGGGAAATGGAATGTGCGAATGAATTGTGTTTAAGGATTATCAAGGCATGTTGCAATTGTTAAAACAGTGAATGTGTGTTCTATAATTAGAAAAAAAAAAAACCTTTATCAATGTCACCTGCTAATTTATAAACTCCAAAACTGAATCTTCTATATTGTTTTAAATATAGATTTGATTCCAATTAAACCAAGATGCAAAAAATACAATTTTGATTCTTTAAAGATTTGTCTTAGCTTCTAAAAATCCTACTTAGGCTTTCTATTTTCTACGGCACGGCTCGATCCGATCCCTTTTGATTTAGCCCAACAACTCATCTAATAAATCTTAAATTTATTCTAGCCCAATATAAATTAAATAAAATTCTATTTTAGATCGGATTGGGTTAAAATCATTTTAATAAAACCCGATTTGTTAATGACTTAATGATTTATTAAATTGATCACATACCATTATCCAATTTGATTTTAAACGATCTGATACAACTCGGTTCGACACGACTCAATTTAATACGACTTGACTCGATACAATACGACTCATCTCCATACGATACAATACGATACAATGAGACTCTCTCTTTTCTATTTTTCATTTTTCTTTTAATTTTCATTTATTTATTTTTTATTTTTTCTATTTATTTATTAACCTAGCTCAATTAACGAAAAATAAAATAACTGAAAAAATGGCAAAAATGAGGTATCCATACTAAGGTTATTAGTCCTTCAGAGATGCTCCAACCTAGGTTAGTGAGCCTATAGGGGTACAGCTAAGTTCTCCAAATGGATTCTAACTTAGGGTTGTTAGTCCTCAAGAGACGCTCATGCCTAAGTTAATGAGCCTAGAAAGGTACGACCAGGTTTTTTAGATCGATTCAATCCTAGGGTTGCTAGTCCCTTAAAGATGCTCCTACCTTGATTAGTGAGCCTTGAAAGGCATGACTAGGTTCTTCAAATCGATTTAATTTAGGGTTACTAGTCTCCTAGAAACGTTCCCACCTTAGTTAGTGAGCTTAGGAAGGTACAACCAGGTTAGAAAGACATGACTAGGTCCTTCAAATCGATTCAATCTTAAGGTTGTTAATCCCCTAAAGATGCTCTCACCTAGGTTAGTGAGCCTAAAAGGGCACAATCGAGCTTCATTTCTTCACCAAATCCCCAGCAAATCGAGTCTAGGATTGCTAATTAATCATTACAAAGTCATCCTTAGGGCAAAAATAGTATCTTTTTTCTCTTTGTGGCAAAATTTTGTTCAACCTTCACCACAAAGAGGGGTAGTCGTGAACACTCAATTTTTGCTCCCTTTATTTTTTTTTCATTTCAATAAGATAAAGGGTCCTAAATTAGGAAAAATAAAAAAATAGAACATTAAATAAAACCAAAAAAATAAGAAATTTAGAAAAATACAAAAAATAGAAAAATAGGAAAAAGCATAAAAAATAAGAAATCTAAGAAAATATAAAAAAAATAGGAAAATAGGAAAAAGCACAAAAAAATAAGAAATTTAGAAAATACAAAAAATGAAAAATTTAGAAAATTGAAAAGTCACAAAAAATTGAAAAAATTGAAAAAGATAGAAGATTTAGGGAATTTAAGAAATAATAATTTTTAATTTTAATAAAATTAGAAAAGGGATCGTTGGGCTTGGGGTTAGATTCTAGTCCATTTGTGCAATTTAATTGAACATATGGATAAGACACTAGCTAATGGCTTAACAATTAAGCACTTAAACATATGCATTGGGTTTAGTTAGAGGTTAAGGGTTCAAATCTTGTTGAAGCAAAAACTGCTTTTTTCTTTTCTTTTCTTTTCTTTTCTTTTTTTCTTTTTCCCACAATACATATGGCATTGTCATGTGTCAAGGGTTTAACTATACCACGTATCCTGACATGTAGCAGCTTCGGAATGGTGGTCCTGAAGTGGAGCCACGTAGCATGTTACATTAGCTACTACCCATCACTATTGGATACATGGAATTTCCCTACTAGACGATGCGGATGATGTAATGGCACATTAGCACCACTTTGTCTCCTCTTCCTTCTCTTTCTTCCTATTTTCCTTCGTTTTCCCCAGTTCTTTTGCACTTTCCTTCTCGACTAACCGATTTTAGCATGATTTTTGAACCCCTTTGTGTTGCAATTTTGCTAAATCAATGGCAAACATAGCCTAGTTTATTTTTGATCGAATTCTTATCTAGATTCGATCAAATACATATTCAATTAGAGCTCTAAAAAAAAAAACATGAATTTGGGAGATTTTCATTTAATTTGAATTCGAGCTTTCCTTGCTTACTAGGTTGATCTTGTGTATAAAGGGGGCTTTAGGGAATTCATTGGAGATAGACAATCACTTAGCATTGATTAGAATCACTTATGAACACTCTCTATCTCATTCGCGTTCATTTTCTCTCTCTAGCCGCAACTTTCTCTCTACAATTCACCCCCTCTCATCACTTTTGAGCAAATACCTAACCACTACATCATCTCCACTGCATGAACTCTCCAACACCACTAGCTACAAGCCTCGCCACTCTTTCATTGCCTTCAACCAAATCTTTAAGCCAAAACCTTAATTATCGCAGCTACCCAACCTACGAACCACTGCCTTAAGCCTAAACTAACCCCATAGTTGAAGTCTCTACCACCAAAAACACAAAACCTAAACAGCCTTTAACACCTAGCAGTAGCCACCAAGACTGTACGCCACCACCACCATCGACCCAAGTTCTAACCACCATCTAAACTACCTTCAAACCTCGCGACGTTAGCTTTACCCTCTCCTCCACCCCCCTAGGGAGCCCGGAGCGATTTTAACCACCCCCATGAGTCATTGCTCTTCATCCTTTATTCATAACCCACAAATAGTGGAGCCTAAACTGACCTGACCTACTTTGCGTCCGACTAAAGCTTGAGCTGACCTGCAATCTAACCCGCACTCATCTTTGCTGGTCTGACCTTCATCCACTTGATTGCTTCAGATTATTTATATATTTATTTATTTTATAATGCAAATGTAAATGTGAAAAAAAGGAAAAAAGAAAAAAATAAAGAAAAGAATTGTTTATTTATTTATTTTAGCATAGTATAACTAGATAAAACAAAATAAATAAGATAATAATAATAATAATAATAATAATAATAATAATAATAATAATAATAATAATAATAATAATAATAATAATAATAATAATAATAGGTTAGTGAATAAACAATTGTTTAATCAATTAGAATTTTTTCCAAATAAGCAAAATAAATCAATCCATATTCAAAATTAGGGCATTTTAGAATTTTTTTTAAAAAATAATAGTTCCAATTTATGACCCTTTTTAAAAAAATTCCTTAAATAAACCAAATTAGGTTAAAAATGTAAATCCTACATATTTTTCAAATTAAAACAAACCCAACTCACTAAAGTTTTACAAAAAGAACTACAAAAATTTAATCCCAAATAGCGGGTACGTAGGTGCCTATGGGGCGACAGTAAAAAAAAAAAAAACCTAATTTTCCTTTTTCAATTTAGATTACTTAAGTTATCCAATTTAGGTAAATAATTTAGGTCTATTTTATAAAAGTAAAGGATGATTTTTTAGATTAAGATTAAAATTAAAAAGTTAATGGTATCGGTAAGGGTTTAAGAATCCTAACACTCGGATCCAAATCTCTAGTTTTAAAACAGTTTTATAAAATTGGTTTTATCATTAGACTAATAGCTATTGGTTATAACTTAACTCTTTTTCTTGACCTCGGTCGGATGGTGACTTCAAAGTGTTTTCAAGATATAAAAAAAAAAATGGGTTTCTTTAAATCTTAGTTGAGAATTAGTATTAAACGGGTAAGGTTTAGCAGTAATCGGTTTAAAAAATATGTAATTTATAAAAACCAGGAGGAAAATACAAAGCTCAATACACCTTATGCTTCAATTTTTAGTAGTTTTCTGTGGTATCCCCACATGACCCACATGATATTCACACCAATTGTTGAGGTAATTCTCCTTTAACCTATATTTCTTTGTTAGGTTTTCACATGACAACAATCTTACATCTCTCAATTGCTTAAACACTTGGGCTATTGGAATCTTGAACTGTATAAGTCGCCTCCTCTTGCTATGGACAGGCTTGTCTTGATCCTAAGCTTTCCCGATTGGTGTACCCATTCCTGACTTCTCTTTCATTGTATCATCCTCATGCTTGGGTTGTAATGTCCTTTCCGTACTAAGATCTAAGTTTTCAAGTTGCTTGATCACATAACCCATTGCCATTTCTATGCCTGCGAGCCTTTCTTCTAACATCACCAACATTTCTTCTAGAGTTGCAACCCTTTTTTTTTCTTTTTTACCCTAGCAGTGACATGTCCCCTAAGCTTGACCATTCAAATCTATCTTTAGCAACTTTTCCAAACCTTTTATCATGTTAATAGTGGGCTCATACACATACAGCTCTTTGGAATTGTCTGCTTAAGATGGTATGTCAATAAGCATCTAGGCTTAAGTATGGACTATTGTCTTGACTTACTTCATGTGCTTGCTCAGAACCTTTACTACTGTGGCTATTCTTTGTTTAAGAACTCCAGACATCTTTTTTTTTTTTAAATGAGTGATTATGAGCTTCAGGTTAGGCTTAACCATTTTAAAAGGGAATCTTTTAAGTCCTGTAAGAATCCCTTCCTGTTAACAACACAACATTCCCTTTTTCTTTTCTTTTTTTTTAAATGAAGTTTTTAATTTTGAAAACCTTTCTTTTTTTTTTTTGGAAACTTTTATTGAAAAAAAATCAAAGTTTATTCTATGTTATAGAAGTCTAATGCTGACATCGAAAAATCTTAAAAAAAAAAAAAGAAACATTGGGACTGACGACTAAAGACATAGGATAATGATTATATTACAAGGATAATATAGAGGAGCGAAAATTATTTTAGAATGAGAAACTTATTTAAATAGATGACACAAGGGTATGACTCATGGTGAAAACTCTACCGGAACCGTGACAACTTAATGGGTAAATAGGAAGAATGGGAAATTAGATATTTACAAGATTGATAACCTTAAGACAACAAATAATTTACAATGAAAATTATTATGGTTAAATCTTTTTTTTTTATTTTGTTAGTTTTGAACAATATGGCATATGTGGGGCACTGCAATAGAAATAGACCAAGTAAATAATTATCATGAAATTAGTTTTTTATCAGAAAATTTCTGTTTTAAAAAAAAAAAAATTGTTGGAAAGCCTTAAATTATGACAATTCCATAATAATCTTTATCATAGTTACATGCCCTAAAAAAATAATTTACAAGTTGATACTGAAGCTTTTTTTTTTTTTTATGTTGGCATATTTTAGTATAGGAGGAATACTAATGATTTTGAGTCTTCTATGTTAAATGTTATGTTATATAACCTATTACTCATGAAATAAAGAAAAAATCTACAACACTCACATATATTACATGAGATAGCATATACAGACAAATATGCATACTAAAAATATAAAATAAATGCAATGTAATATGCTACATATACATGCAATACAATGGTGTTGGTAATTAACAAACTATAGGAATAGAATTATTATAGACCCATTGTAAATATTCATGTAAACTTACATATAAGTGTATGAATTTTAAATTTTTTTTTTTTTGAAAATAAAGCCCATGTACACATATATATAAGTATAGTAAATTTGGAAAATAAGGCCCAATTCACTATAGGATATAACAATTTTTTTTTTTTGAGTTCTATAATTTAAAAATTACTAACCCCTTTTATTTTTAAAAAAATTGACACAAGAGGAAGGGATCTACAAGGTCTCAAGCTCTATAGCCTCAAGCATTCCCATAGGAAGCACTTAGTAGGTTACATCGAAGCATAAGTAAGCTCGCCTATCATAGCCAGGCGAGGGTAAAAACCCTAGTGATCCAAAGGTTATTCAATAGCGGCCTGTCTTAGGTTTCTAAGGTAACCTAAGTTCGACTGCATCTAAGCATACAAATGATAAATAAAAGTTCCCTCCCTACCCCCTTCCCCCTTACTAGAGGCCTATATTACTAAAACCCGATTAATACAACTATATTATAATATATACATAAAAAGGAAGAAAAAAAAGCCCATTAATTAATTATTTTTATTTTGACATGGCTAGCCCACTAGGGTCCTCAATAGAGTCACCAATTCTGTCAAGTTTTATTTCGGTTTTCCTTAAATTAACCTATGCTAAGCCCAACTATTTAATATAAATTACTCTACATAAAATTAAGGAAAAATGTTTTTCTTTAAAAAATGTTTAGAAAAAAAATATTTTGAAAAAACAATTAGAGTCACCAACAAGTAAAAAATCAAATTAAGATTTTCAAGTGGGAAAACCTTAATTCAGACATTAATCCACGTATTTTCTAAAAAAATAATTTTTTTAGAAAATTTAATCAAAATATTTGAATTTAGGAGCTAGCCTATTAAGACTAAGTCATCATGTAAAAATAAAAGAAAAAACTAATGAGCTTTTATTTTTTTTACAATTTTTCAAAAAAATGCCAAAATATGGAAAGATATACAAAAATATAATTAAAATGAATTATTGATGATTTTTTATTACGAATTTTCAAAAAAAAAAAAAAAGTTTTTTTATATTTTTTATGGTTGCCTCGAATGTGTTTATATATTCACTAGTTGGGATTAAATCAATGTAGTTTTGTTTGTTAGAAAAGATTTAGTGAGCTAATTTTTTTTTTTTTTAAATTGAGCCAGATTTACGTTAGATATCAATTTATTATTTAAAAAAAAACCTAAAAAGATTTAACTTCATGACTCTATTTTTTTAAAAAAAAAACCTAATTAACTAAATCTTTTGAAAAAAAAAAACTCTAATTAAGATTTTTACATATGAATCTTGGAAAAGATTTGTAAATATATCTAAAAAATACAATTTTGATAAAAAAATTTAATTTAACTAAAAACATGAAATTTATTATAAAAAAAAAAACAATTTATCTAAAGATTTGCAAATTTATAATTTATGTTAAAATTATTAAATAACTTACACTAAGGAAAAACAAGTTATTGAAATAAAGTTATTAAAGACAAAATAAATAACTAAAATGATTTACCCAATTGCTTGAGCAAATCAGCTCGTACATGTGAGTGTTAGACTCGGACTAGTCATAGGAAAACTCAGATTAGGCATGTGTAGACTCGGACGTACGTGTAAAGTGCTAGACAATGGTGTTGATGGACATGCGGCATGTAATGTATAAGATAGTGGATGTAAATTGTTTACATGAAAGATAGTGTATGTGTGTGTGAAGTGATTGTGAAATGCTAGAAACATGTATGTTAGACAATGTTGTGATTTGTGAAGTGCTGGATGTGTGTGTGTTGATCATGAATTGTTAGACATGGAGTGGTCATGAAGTGGTAGGATGCATGTATGTTGTGATGGATGTACGGAGGATAGTAGATGGTAAGGTGTGTGAAAAACTATGATCATGTGTGTATCGTGCTAACATGAGTGAATGTGAGCAGTGAAGATAGTGCGTACTTGTAGTATTGTGTATTGGACGTGAAGTGATTGTGTGTTGGAGCGTTATGCATGTTGTGGCGTACTGGAGTTTGTTATGTGTAGGGGCTGTGTATAAGTGATTGTAAATTGTATTTGAGCATGGACAATGAGTGAGGATAGATGTGAATAGTGGACTGTATGTAGTGTGCAATTTGTGTGGGACGTGAATTGTGAAATTATATAGGAGATGTGTAGAGTTTGTGAGTGAAAAAAACTTAAACGTACAGGAGATTGTGAATGTGGATTGATTGTGGAGTTTATGAATTTTGTGTAATTGTAAAACATGTATTTTTTTATAGCCCAATGTCTACTATTTATAGACCATGAACTTAAATCTTTTGGATCTTTTTTATTGTAAAGATTCAATCTTAATAAATCCAATATTCACAAGATATAATGATACCTAATTTAGATTTGTTAAATTCATTGAAAATTTTAATTCAATCCATTTTTAGGATCAAGTTCCTAAAGACCCCATATTTTATTTGGGCTTTCCATCTTGGGCCAGACTCAACTCAACTTAATTAACCACAGCCCATAGCTCATTTAGTAAATCTTGAGTGTTTTTTTTTTTTTAGCCCAGTTAAAATATTTAAATTGGACAAAGGTTTACATTTATGAGTTCAAACGTGACTTGACTTTTCTTAAATATCATTTTTCTAATAAATCCTAAAAGACTTTAAACTTACTAAATTGCACATATATATTTTATTGTAATTTGACCCGACCCTAAATAATTAACTAACTTGACTAGGACATTTTTAACACATTATATTTATTTTATTTTTCAATTTTCAATTTTTTAAAGTTTTTATTATTATTTTTTTTTTCTATTTTTTCAAGTTTTATTATTTTTTTGCAAACTTGACCCAAAAGTGACAAGCGATTGAAATTGAAATGAAGGGTAGCAAAACCTAGTTGTTTATAGTGTTCTGACCCGATCAATAAGTAGGAGTTCCTTTGTACAAGGAGTTTTTTCCCTTACCAAAGTTATTCAAGAGGCTTAAGTTGGTGGCCTTCCGACCAGCCCAATAAGTAGGTTCGTTCACCCTTTGGGGGTTAAGATGGTAAGAATGAGAGAATGGAAGACAACAATTATAGAACATAATTTTCATTCATTACTTGAAAGAATTTACACAGTAGTATGCTAATCAAAACAAAGTTGAAGGTTATCAGTGTTCCATGTCTGTCTAATCTATATGCCCCATTGCCTAAGTTTTCCTTAACTTTAATCGGGTCTTTACAATTGGAGGCCAACTTGCCCTTTCCTTCTAGTAAACCAGTGGCTTCTAACTTCCAACAAACCAGGTCGCCAACCGTAAATTCCTTGTATCTAACCTTTTTATCATAGTATCAGGCAGCTCAGTGTTGATATGTAGTTACCTGAGCCATGGCGAGGTCTCGGATCTCTTCAATAGTATCGACATTGGCTTGCAATAAGGACTCATTAAGGGTAATGTTGAAGTTTTAAGTCTAGATGTTAGGGAGTTCGAGTTCAATGGGGAGGACAATCTCAGACTTGAACATTTGGCGAAAGGGCATTTCGCTTGTGGAAATTTGATGAGTAATCCTATGTCCCCATAAAATGTTAGGTAGTTCATCTACGCATACACCATGGGCTCGGTCCACTCATTACTTTAAGCTATCTAGGATGATCCGGTTAGTTGCCTTTACCTATCTGTTTAACTGGGGGTAGGCAACTAACGTGAAGTGTTGTGTGATGTGGTGTTTGGCACAAAATTCTTTGAATTTAGGGTTGTTTATGATGAGAGCATAAGAAACCCCAAACTAAGAGAGGATGTTGATTCTAATGAAAGGCTTAACACTTCTCTCTATAATTTTTGCTACTGCTTTGACTTTAACCCACTTGGTGAAGTAGTCAATGGCAACTATTATGAATTGCCGCCCTCCCCAAGCCTTCAAGAAAGCCCTAAGGATGTCGATATCCTATTGTCAAATGGCCATGAGCTGGTCAAGGGCTGGAGATTGATGCTAGGTGCATGACTGATCGAGGCAAGCTTTTGGCACTTCGAGCACTTCTAAGCTATACCTTTGGTATCCTACCTTGTGGTAGGTCAATAATACCCAAGCCGTAATGCGTAGAAGTAGAGGGCTTGGGATTGAATGTGGTTGTTTCACACCTTAATGTGCAATTCTCTTAAGACGTATAGGCCCTTGCCTTCTTACAGGCATCTAAGCAAAAGGAGGTTGACGCCCCTGTAGTGCAAGACACCATCGACTAACATATAGTTGGTGGTATGATATCTGAGCTTCTTTGCCTCCCTCTTGTATTTTAGGAGTATGCTTTACTCCAAATAACTTCGGATGAGGTCTATCCATCTCAACTCTGATATTGTAGTTGTCAGTTCTAAGACTTCTGTCGAAACTAGAGTTATGCTCCTCTCCAGTAAGTATTCTATGAACATCTTCCTATTCCTTATCTCTGGTTTCTATATCTCAGTGGAGGCGAGTTTGGATAGCCAATCTACTACTAAATCTTAAGTTGAGGAATCTTCGTAATGCTCCATGAAGAGAATTTAACTAGAAGGCTCTTCAGCTTCTCTAGGTATCTCACCATTGTATTGTCCCTGGCCTCATAGTTGCCTTGAACTTATTGGATGGCTAGCATAGAGTCTGATAAGACCTGTAAGTTTTTGGCACTAATCTCTTTGGCAAAATTTAGATCAGCGATGAGGGCCTTGTACTCGAATTCATTATTGCTAACATTGAACTTGAACTTAAGGGCATAAGAGACCGTGACCTTATGCAGGCCTGTTAAAACGAGCCTCGTACCTCTACCCTCCATGGTGGATGATTCGTCGACATGGAGAGTCCACATTAGTTATTCATTGCCTAAGGGTGCTTCCTCCTCTCCTGCGTACTCTATCACAAAGTTATAGTCTATTTGTAACTGTATTGGATTTCATACGCACTTAGCTCCATTGTATACTTCATCATCCGTCTAGATGCATTTGGCTTGTACAAAATAGTACATAGCGGTTGATCTATGAGTATGATAATCTAGTGTGCTTGGAAGTAAGGCCTTAGCCAACATGTTGAGATAACAATAGCTAAGGCGAATTTTTCTACTCGGGTATACCTAACCTTAAGCCTATAGAGTATATGGCTAACATATTATATGTACCTATGTTCTCTTCCATCTACTCTTTCCAGCATAAAGGAGAGTACCAATTGCTCACAACCAAGTATAAGAATAGGTCCTCCCTATGGATGGGCTTGGAGAAGATTGGTAGGTGCACGAAGAAGTCTTGAAGTTGTTGGAAGGCAACGGTATACTCTAGGGTCATTCAAAACCCTTTAGATTTTTCAAGATTTTGAAGAACTCAACACATTTTTCTGCACATTTTGAGACAAACATGCTTAATGCGGCCACCATGCTAGTGAGCTTCTACACGTCTCAGACTAAGGTATGGGGCTTCATCCCCTTGATGGTGCTTATCTTCTTAGGGATTAGCCTCAATGCCCCTTTGAGGTACTAGGAAGCTTAGGAATTTCTTGGAGTCGACCCTGAAGACACATTTTTGAGAGGTTCAACTTCATGTCATGTGTCTACATCTGGCTAAAGGCTTCTTGAAGGTCCTTGACATGATCACTTGGCTTCATGCTCTTGACGACCATGTCATCAACGTACACTTCCATATTGTGCTCGATTTAGGGCTTAAACAATTTCATCACCATCTGTTAATACGTAGCCCCGACATTTTTTAGGTTGAATGGCATGACTATGTAGCAGTATGTGTTATAGTTGGTGACAAAGGAGGTATGGACTTCATCCTTCGAGTTCATTTTTATTTGGTTTTACCTCGAGAAGGCGTCCATGAAACTTAATGAGGCATGTCTCGAAGTGGAATCGACGATCTGATCGATTTTCGAGAGAGGAAAGTAGTCTTTTAGGTCGGCTTTGTTGAGGTCAATATAATCGACTCACATAAGCCACTTCCCATTCCTCTTCTTAACTAGCACGATGTTTGCTAACAAGGTCGGGTACTTCCATTCCCTCATGAAGCTGGTCTTAAGCAATTTTTTCATCTCTTCCTCAATTGCGGCTTACCTCTCTAAAGCCAAAATGTATCTTCTTTTGCTTGATAGGTTGTGCAATGGAGGCAATGGGTTGCTAGGTCAAGCGAAATTCTAAGTATATCTCATGTTGACCAGGTGAACCTATCTAAGTTAGCTCGTACGAGAGCAATAATTTTGTCCTTTACCTTAAGACAAGTCTCAATCCCAACCTCTGTGGTTTGGTTAGGAGAGGGACTAATCTAGACGTCTTCGATTTTTTCACCTAGCTTGCCCCTTTCTACTGGCTTCTCCTATGGGCCAGACTCCAGAGTGAAGACTTTATCGCCTTTGGCAACCCTAACATATAACTTATGTGAGAGCTTCTGATCATGCTTACATATTCCCACCCCGATCGAGGTTGGGAATTTCACCTTTAGATGAATGGAGGATATGATGACCCCAAACGTGTTTAGACTTAGTTTTCCCAAGAAAGTGTTGTAAAGGGAGGGGCAGTTGATCACAATGAACTCTATTGGTTTTCATGCTACGTAGTCATTATCACTAGGCACTATATTTAGAGTAATGATCCCTTTAGCTTAGATGGTGCTTCCATTGAACCCGATCAAGTTGTAGTGGTACGGCTTTATCTTGGCTGGTAACTTCTTCCTCATCCTCTCATATGTATGGAGGAAGAGGATATCAATAAAGCTGCCAGTATCCACCATAATTTTTAGGATCTCGAAATTCGCGATCTTCACCTCTATAACCAAGGCATCCTAATAGGGAGTATCTACCCACTCCATATCTTCGTCAAAGAAGCAAATAGAAGTGTCTAGCTTCTATCTCTTCTCCCTTACTATTAGCACCTCGAATGGAGCGTTAACTGAGCTACTGGTGCTTATCCGACTCCCAAGGTATGGCCCCCTAACTATTATGTTGACAACGCCATTAATTGTACGGCCGTTGTGGCTATAAGCGTTCTACTCAACTTTGGCATCCTCGATCCACTACCTCTAAGGTATTCTATCCTTATCATCATCAGAGTAGTCATCGTTCCTCATTTAGGCTACATACTCATTAAAGAAGCCTTACTAAATGATGTATTCAATTGCGTTCTTCAGCTGGAAGAATTTGTCAGTAGTATAGCCATGGTCACCATGGAACTAACAATACTTATCCAAGTTTCGACGGCTAGGGTTCCCTTTCATTTTCAAAGGTCTTTGCAACAGGTTCCTATGCTTCACTTCGGAATAGACTTGGGCTATAGGTTTATTCAAGGGGGGTATACTGTGTATAGATAGGAGGGGGAGCGAGTCTCACTTTGATTAGTGCTTCTTCTTTCTAGAACCCCTCTAATATACCTGGTACCCTTCTGTCGAGGCAATCCTTTACGGACAATTTTTCCTTGTCTTGCTTTTTACCCAACCTTTCTTGATCGACAGCGTGCTTGGCACGAATGTAGTCCTCCTGGTCAATATACTTGTAGGCCTTATTCTAGAAGTCGACTAAGGTCTTCAGCTTACTCTTTACAAGTGATTAGAAGAAGTCTCTCGAGCTGAGCAACATAGACAATGATACCCTCATCCAATTGAGGGATCTTGACTACAACATTGTTGAATCGAGCAACATAATCGTATAAAGATTTTCCTTTAATCTACCTCATTAGGTATAAGGATGATATATCCTTAGATAGGGGCTTACTAGCCCTAAAATGGAGGTTGAATTTCTATACCAACCCATCAAAGGAGATGATGGAGTTCTCGACTAGGTGTTTGAACTACGTCTAAGCCGCTTTCCATAGGGTGCTCAAGAAAGCCTTGCACATTATAGCATTCCCATGAGCATGAAGGTTCATGAAGGTGTAGAAGTGGAGGAAGTAATTGTTAGGGTCTCTTGTATTGTCTTATCGATCTAAGGATGGAATTTTGCTATTGGGAGGTAACACTTCATCTTAGATGCCCTTAGTGAAGCGGGTTCTATTGCTAGCAACTAGCCCTACGTCGCTGGCTTCCTTGCTTCCTTGTTGCTCTGAGAGCCTCTTGACAATTACACAGAGCTTATTAAGGTTGGCATCATTTGCCAGATGAGCTTAGCATGGTGTTGGGTGAGCCAGTACTCCTTGCAAGTTTGCTACTTGCTCATCACCAGCTAAAGCTTAGTCACAAGTAGCCGCAAACTATGTTGGTTGTTGTTGCATTGGGGGATCAAGTCACCAATCCTTACCATTTTGCGATTGCTATTAGTGGTTTTATCCAGTGCAGGCATCAAAGGCTTCATGGGGGTAGGTGAGTTAATACACTACACCTCTTAGCTTCTTCAAGGCGAGTGTGAAGTAGCCTATTTTGAGCAGCAAGTTCCTTAGCTAAGCGTTCTAAGTGCTCTAAGCACTCCTTTAGTGTTGCCCTCAGGAAGGACTGGTTAACTGCGAGTTGGTTATTCACCAACTGGCAGTTCTCCTATTAGTCAAGGTGAGACATGATGTCTAAAAATTGTATGTAAGGAATTTGGGCTTTTTCATCTAGGAATTCAACTACCCATAAATGGTGCCAAATGTCATCTTAAGGTATTTACCAGTAGAGATTAGGCTTTGTGTGTGGCAAGCTTATAAAATAGAACACTGTAAAGGGATGCTGGGGGTATTTTCTGGTGTAGCCACTTAAGTTAATAGTATGTTCTGGAGAGTAAGGGATACTTAAGAGAAATAGGCAAGCTTTAGTGTGCAAAGTGTAGGGAGTTTTACTGGTAGGTGGTGATCTGGTATTTATAATATAGCAAAGCCAATAGTTAGAAGGTGGTTAATAGGCGGAGCTTCCTCCGTAAGTATTGGCGAGTAGGCCTATGGTATTTGACATGTCCTACATATATTAGTGGTAGTTGTTGACTTAGTCTCTTATCCTTATCTAGTGTTTTTTAGCCATTAAAGAGCTTCTTAAGCCCGATCAAACCGGACCTAAGACTTGAGCTTAGGGCAGCGAGCTCTAAGTGGTGAGGTATATTAGATCTAGATGGGCTTGAGGAGCTCATGTCTAAAGAGCCTTGTTAACAAGTACTATCTACTTCGAGCTTGGAGACATCGCCTTTGATAATCATAGTTCATCAGTTTGGACACTTAGCAGCAATGTATCCAAACCCTTGATACTTAAAACACTTGATTTGGCTCGTCTTCATTCTAAATCCCTATCCCTTCTCATAGGTTCTTGGCAGCACATCACTATCAGCCAAACGACTCTTCTAGTTAGCTCTAACATCTATTCTTTGACTTAGCTTAATACTTTGCTAAGCTGGGTGACTTCCTTGAGAAGGTCAAGTTGATTAGACTAGTTAGCTCTTTAGAGGTCAACTTAGTTTATTCCTCCTTTTTCATTTTATATGCTAAGCTACTCTTATAACCTCATCTAATGTAGTTAACTATTGAAGGTCCATGATATCTTGAATATTACTTCTTAACCAATAAGGAATCTAGATACTGTCCGGGTTGGTGGTTCATCCACTTTACATTAGATCATAAGCATTTGTATTTCCTGAACACACTCATCAACAGTTCAACTTCCTTATCTCAACTTTTGAAGCCTAGCAAAAGTATCCTATAGGTAAGTATCTAGCACAGATCTATTTCTAAGGATTCTTTTCATCTCAAACCAAGTGTTGACTTTTCTATATCCTTCTCACCTCCTCATGGTTTGGAAATTCTTCCACTATATTGCAGCATAGCCTAATAATTCTACAACAGCAACTTCCACCTTCTTACGATCCTAATACTAATATTAGCCAAAAACATGTTCAACTTTCTCTTCCTAATCTAGATAGTCGTCCTCATCTCAAAATCCATTTAAGCTCGAAATCTAAAGCTTTACATAGTTGAAAGCTCGAGGTGCTTAAGCTTGCTATTGTTTCTCATTGTACTCTTCTTCTTCTTCTTCTTCTTCTCCATCTGTATCACCTAAATCGATTCTCCCTCATACTTATCCTTCTACTCCTCTACCTTTAGCTTGTCGAGCTAGGTTCTATCCTGGTGCAGGTCAAGCAGCTTAGGGAGTATTTTGTATGGCTCCAGCAAGTCGAAAGGCCAAATGCATGAGTAACTCTAGTCAAATCAGCTATGGGGTTAGCCACCTCATCAATCCACTCATCTACACTTCTAAGGGTGTTCTTGATAGAAATCGAGCTACTCGGACTTTAACTTGTAACCGAGCCCTTAACTCATACCTAAGCCCGAGAACTAGCAAAACTAGCAAAGCAAATCCTCTTACCTCAGCTGACTTCTATAAAAGCCAAGTTATTCCTTACTGCCGATTAACTCTATATGCCATGCTATATGACTGCCTACCCTTCGGAAGTTATGTGCCGACCTGAAGAATGTCTAAATAGTAACCAAGCCTCACGTGCTTGCTCAATCATGTTCGAGTTGAACACTTGCTTGGCATCACTCTTGTTGATAAGCGAAGAGATCTACCCTAAACTAATCCTCAACCACTCTTGCTTAGACGAGTCCAAACCTGCTCAGCACCCGTACTCAAACACTCAATTAACTTGTACTCTTTTTTTTTTTTTATCTACCAATAGTACCACCAATGTATTACTGCCATGTATCCAGGACCACTCATAGAATCTATTGCTATAATCATTACATTTTCTGTGAATATTCTTTTTCACCCTTTGTTTACTTTACACATTACTTCTTTAGGATAATACCATTTTTGTCTTTTCCTTTTTAGGTAGGATACCCTAAATTCTCGAGTATAAATACCCCTTATGCATGCAGTCGTAGACAATAGATTATCATTGATACATTGAATATTTTCCTCTCATAAACATTGTTTCTTTACTATCATTTCACTCTTATCTTAACCTTTAAGTAAGATTAGGTGACAAAAACCCTTACTAGACCATCTTATACATCATATTGAGTTGTACCATGAGTTCTCAGAAGTTCCCTTAGTGTATCGTATCCATTAGAGTTGTTCGTGGGTTTCACTTACTTTTTGATTCATTTTTCATCCTTAAGTGCATTCCCCCCATCGCTCTTTCAAGCTTTCAGCAAGCTTAGACCCATCCTTACAACCGGCCTTTTCTGTCCTTGGTTACGATACATACCATCTTGGTATCGAAGTAAAGGTTTAATTTGGATTATAGGAGTTTGTTTTGATGTCTGTCTATACTCTATTTTAGGCATGTGAAACAGAGCAATTTTTCTATATTGATTTAGTTGTCGTATTTGCTGAAGATTGAGCTTTTAGTTTGAAGGGAGTATGTATTGTTGGATTTGGAGAAGTACTGTTAATTGTAACTCCGACTTAAAGATTTGGGGTTGAGTTTGTCAAAGAAAATGATTGAACCAAGTATCAATGCTAGTGTTAGGGATGACAATATTGGTGTTGTCCAACATAATCGACAATCCCAAGGGACCCCTAGAAGTATTGATGAGAGATTTAATGAGGTGGCTAACCTCTTAGTGGATTTAACCCAAGTAGTTCATATATTAGCTTATCGACTTGCTGAAGCCGTGCATAGCACCCCATAAGCAGCCTAACTTATTAGAAGTCAGAACCCAACTTGACAAGTTCGAGGTAAAGGAATAGGTGGACAAGTGAGAAGAAGAATTGACTTAGGAGAAATAGACAATGTCGAGGAAGAAGAACAAGCTCGAGTACCTTGAGTTTTTGACCATATGAAGCTTTACATTCCAAACTTCAATGGGTCAGGAAGTCCGAATGAATACTTGAACTAGGAGAACAAGGTGGAACGTGTTTTTGATTATTACCAATATGAGGATTATGAGAAAGTGATAACTGCTGCTGTTGAGTTCTTTGAATATACCACCATGTGGTGGAAGAATTTCTAAGCTATGAGGAGATGAAAAGGTATAGAGAGATTAATACTTAGCCTGAGATGAAGAGAATACTCAGAAATAGATTTGTATAGGATACTTATCTACAAGACACATTTACGCAACTTCAGGAGCTAAGATAAAGAGGCCAAGCTATTGACAAGTATGTCAAAGAATTCCAAATGCTTATGATCTACTGTGAAGTGGAGGAACCACCTATACTAATAGTCTCTATGTTCCTTACTAGGTTAAGGAGTGACATTTGAGATATTGTGAAACTCCAATAATTTACCACAATGGATGAGGCCATATGAATAGCTCAACAAGTGGAGAGGTAGAGAATAAGTTGAGTACCAACCAAACTGCTTATTAGCCGACCTGTTCAAGGAAGTTACTAAGGTCAATTGAGCACCTAGGTGAATAGGTAAGTAGATGTTAGGATTGAGCAAAAGGGCCGAATAGAAGGTAACGTGCTAACTCGAACATATGAGAAAGGGTAAGGATCTGGTAGGACGACGAGCCAGATCAAATACTTTAAGTGCTAAGGGTTTGGACATATAGCTACCCAAAATCTGAACTGAAGGACTATAGTCATTAAGGGAGACATTTCGATGCTAGAAGTAGAAAGTGCCAATGAGGAACTAGAGGGAGAGTACATTATCGAAAAGGAAACTTCTCAGAAGAATGAACTGATTGAGGAAGATGTGTTTGCTGAAGGCTTGGATTAATTGATCCTAGTTGTCCAATGTGTAATGAGCTTGGAACCATCATGCAAGGAAGAGTAGAGGGAGAACTTGTTTCATATCACTTGTAAGGTGAATGACTAGTTGTGTACACTAATTATGGATAATGGTAGTTATACTAATGTGGCATCAGCCGATTTGATCACGAAGTTAAAGTTGCCAACTATCATACATCTAAAGCCGTACAAGTTGTATTAGCTAAATGAGAAGGGAGCACTATATGTCACCCGGCAAGCACTACTGTTGATTACAATTGGAAATTACTCAGATGAGATCCTTTGCGACATATGGCCTATGTACACATCATATGTGTTACTCGATTGACCATGGCTTTATGATAGAAGAGTTATATTTGATGGATATAGGAACACCTATATGTTCAAGAAGGATAGAAGCAAGATTACTTAAAAACTTGATGCTATCGATTCAAGTTAACAAACTACAAGAAAAACTTGCTCAAGGATCGAAGAAGACTTTGATGATGAGTAGAGCCGAGCTCTAAGAGGCAATTCCAACTGACGCACCGACCTTCATGTTGGTCAGGTAACTCTTAGAGTTAAGGGAGAGGGGTGAACTACCCTTAGAAGTAAGAGAGTTACTGAATGAATGTGTTGATCTATTTCCTAAATAGTTACTTGAAGGGTTACTCCTTGTCCAAGGTATAAAGCATTGCATTGACTTAATACCTGGCACTACCCTGCCGAATAAGCCAACCTATCGGATGAGTCTCAAATATGCTTTTAAACTACAACAATAGGTCAACAAGCTACTGGAAAGAGGATAGTTAGAGAAAGTTTTAGCCCTTATGCTATTCTGATGCTCCCAATGTTGAAAAAGAATGGTACTTAGTAGATGTCTGTTGACAGTTGAGTTGTGAACGAAATCACAATCAAATATAGGTATCCTATCCTTAAGTTAGAAGATATGTCGGATGAATTGAGTAGAGCTAAAATCTTCAATAAGATTGATCTAAAGTCTAGCTACCATCAAATTCACATGAGACCGAGAGATGAGTGGAAGACTACGTTCAAAACTTGGCATGGACTCTAGAGTAGATGATTATGTCATTCAATTTATCAAATGCCCCGAGCACTTCATGCGACTGATGAACCATGTCCTAAGAGATCTAATAGGAAAGTATGTCATAATGTACTTCGACGACGTCCTGGTATACAGTGCCAACTTACTAAGTCACTGTGAACATCTCCATGTCGTATTGAATGTCCTCTATACCAAGAGATTATTCGACAATCTTAAGAAATGTTGCTTTTGCTCAGAGGAAGTGGTATTCTTAGGCTATGTAGTAAGTGGAGGAGGTTTACGAATGGATGACAAGAAGATTTAAGTAATTGTCGAGCGGCCGACTCCTATTACTTGTGCCGAAGTGAGAAGTTTCCATGGATTGGCATCCTTCTACAAAAGATTCATAAGGAATTTCAACACCCTCGCTGCACCACTTACTGAGCTAACAAAGAAGAACATTGACTTTAGATGAGGAGAAAAGGAGGAGAGAAGATTTGCCGAAGTGAAGGAAAGATTGACTTCTGCACCAGTGTTATCTTTGCTTGGCTTCAAGAAAATATTTGAGTTAGAATATATCGAGTCCTATTTTGGTTTTCCTTAATTCAACTTATACCGAACCAAGCCCACTTAATATAAATTATTGGACATTAAATTAAGGAAATATTTTTCTTTAATTTTTTTTAAATATTTAGAAAAATTAGAGTTACCAACCAATTGAACTGGTAAAAATAAAATTAGGGTTTTCAGATGGAAAAACCCTAATTTGGCCACCAGTTTGCAAATATTCTAAAAAATTAGTTTTTTTTATAAAATTATCTATAAAAACTAAATTCAGAGCATAACCTATTAAAACTAAGTCACCATGTAACAAATTTAAAAAAAAAAATAATGGGCTTTTATGCAAAACATAACTAAAATAAATTTTTTATTAGTTTTTGTTATGAAATTTCAAGAAAAAGAATTTTTTTTTTTACTTTTTATACAGTTATCTCAAAGGTGCCTCCGTACCCACTAGTCGAGATTAAATCAACGTAGTTCTTCTTTTAGAAAAGATTTAGTGAATCAATTTTTTTTTAATTCGAAAATTGAGCCAAGTTTATGTTTTTTGACCAATTTATTTTTATTAAGAAAATCCTGAAAAACCCTAGAGACTTAATGATTAAAAAGACTCTAAGTTAGTATTTTTTTTTTTTTGGAAAAAACTACTATGTAACAAAACTTTAAAAAAAATCTTAAAACACCTAAATGAAAAATAAACAAATAAATAAAATATGCAAGTTTTATAAATTATGCTAATATGTAATTATCATGGAAAACGTGCCGTTTTATGAAAAAAAAATACAATTACTATTGATAATATGCCTAACCATGGAAAAGATGTCTAAACTATAGAAAAGATGCTTGAATCATGGATAAACCATGAAAAAGAAGCCTAAAACATAGAAAATATGTCTAAACCATAGAGCAGATATCTAAACCATGGAAAAAAAGTCTACTAAAGATTTCTTATTTTATGAAAAGCTAACTAAGTAATTAAATTCAATTTTCACTAAAAATTCCTAACATGCGTAATTAAAAAAAAAATACAAATCTAATGGAAAATATATAGTCTTATCCTAATCTTCGAAAATATGCGACCTAAATATGAAATATGTAAATTTTATCCTAAAGATACAAAATATGCTATTATATTTAAAATATGCACTTTCTCTAAAACCATGCAATTTTATCTAAAAAAAGTAATTTCTCTAAAATATGTGATTTTTCTAAAAATATGTGTCAAGCTTGGTTTTTACCTTCCGGTTCTTTTTAAATTAAGTTTTTTTTTTAAACTGATCAATATTAAACTTTTATCTGTTTAATACTAACCCTCGATTAGGGTTTAAAAAAAAAAACTGGTTTTTTATATTTTTGAAAACCACTTCGGAGTTGCCACCCAACCGAAGTCAGGAAAAAAGCTAAGTTATAACCAATTGGATGAATTGGTTATAACTTAGTTACTAATCTATTGATTAAACCAATTTTAAAAAATGATTTTTGAAACTAAAGATCGGAATCCGACGGATAAGAATTTTAAACCTTTATAGATACTGTTAACTTTTCAAATTTAGAATTAAACTTAAAAATCACCTTTTAATTTTAAAAGACAAACTTGGTTATTAGTTACTCTAATTACATAAATCAAAGTAATCTAAGAAAAAAGGAAAATTAGATTTTCTCATTTTAGCTCGTAGGTGTCTACATACTTGCTATTCGAGATCAAACGTATGTAATTCTTTTTATGGAAAACTTTAGCGAGTTGGGTTTATTTAAAAAAAAAATACATTGGATTTAATTTCTTAATTCAATTTGATTTATTTAAGGAAACTTCTAAGAGGAAAGTCCTAAATTGGAAATTATATTCATTTATTTATTCTAAAATGCCTTAATTTTGAACATGGATTGATTTATTTTTCTTATTTGGAAAAAAAACGTTTTTCTAAGTGATAAGACAATTATTTATTCACTAACCTATTAATTTATTTTATTATTATTATTATTATTATTATTATTATTATTATTATTATTATTATTATTTTCTATTTTCACTATACTAAATAAACTATTTTTTTTTCCTTTTTCTTGCTTTTTCCTTTCTTTTTTTTATCTTTTTTTATTATTACATTTACATTCACAATAAATAAATAAAACAATTAAATAATTAAAAAAAAGAAATAAAATAAAATAAAAAACTAAGCTTCGAACGCAGTGGGTACCCGGGTCAAACCTAGAGCAGATTTCAAGTCGGATTAGGGTTACGCTTCGAATCGCATCAGTTGAGAGAGAAGATGGCAGTCGTCTGGAGGGCGTTACAGGCATAATCAAGGGGTGGATGGCTGCTTCAACTGCTCATGGGCATGACAAGGGGGTAGATGGCCGTTGTCTTCAACCACTCACGACCGTAATCGGGGAGTGCGATTGTTAAGGTTCTATGGAGGTGGTTTAATAGGAAGACCTAGGGGTCATAGCGTTGCATGGGGGTTATTGCATTGAAAAGCTTAGAGCTTCGCGATGTTAGCTGCATAGTTAGCTTTGCTTGATTTCCCTTAAGCATGGCTGTAAGTTAGAGAGAGAGAGTATGGCTTCAAGTAAAGAGAGAAAGAGTGGTAAGGGAGTGATTGTACGTGGATTCACCACTCGGGAGTGATTGTAAGTGTTTCAATGAGCTCCCCAACACCCTTTTTATATATGAAAACACCCCAGAAAACAAGGAAAGCTCATATTTGGATTAAAAGAAAATTTTCCAAATTTTGGAGCTTAATTTAAATGCTCATTTGACTTAATCTGGACGCATTCTTGGTACCAATTCATAGAAGGCCATGTAGAGGATGAAATTACACCATTAATTGGTGTGTTTCAGTAAAGAAAATGAGCAAAATCAAAGGCTAAAGTGAAGGGGTCGGGTTTGCTCTTGGTAAGGAAAAAGAAGGAAATTAAGGGAAAGGGAAAGAAAGAGAAGGGAAAGAGAGAGAAAATGCGGACGTGGTGCTACGTTGGCCGTGCCAACCAACTAGGGAGCTACGTCAGTACACGTCCAATTCGATGTTACCATGTGTCAGGACATATGGCACAATGCGATCTTGACACGTGGCAGTCGATTATCTGAAAAAATGAAAAAAAAAAAAAACTTTATATGCCCTCACCAAAATTCAACCCCCTAACCTCATGCCCAAACCCAATACCAAGTCCAAATGCTTATCCGTTATACCGTTGGCTTGTAATTGCACATATGGACTAGGTCAACTTGGATTAAATTTAAATCTAAGCTCAAACCCAACCACCCAACGACCCCACTTCCAAACCTATGTCAAAATTAAAAAAATCTATCTAATTAAAATTTTATTCCTGAAATCTACTATTTTTTCAATTTTTCAAATATTTTAAAATTTTTTTGTAACTTTTCAATTTCTTATTTTTTTTAAGTTTCTTTATAGATTTCTTATTTTTTGATATTTATCCAAATTTCTTATTATTTTTTGTTTTTTCCTTATTTTTAAAATTCTTATTTTTTTTCTAAATTTCTTTATTTTTTTTGGGTTTTCTTTAATTTCCTATTTTTTTTATGTTTTTCCTAATTTATGACCCCTTGAAAAAAAAAATAAAACAAAATAAAGAAGGCAAAAATTAGATATCTACAGTTACCCTTCTTTATGGAAAAATTTGAACAAAACTTTAGCATAAAGACAAAGAGACACTATTTTTGCCCTTAGAATGACTTTTAAAACAACTAATTAGCTATCCTAGACTCGACCTACTGGGGGCTTTGGCGGAGAAAAGAAAATTGGTCATGCTTTTCTAGGCTTACTAACCTAGGTAGGAGTATCTCTAAGAGACAAGCAATCCTATCCTAGAATTGAATTGGAGAACTTGGTCGTGCCTTACTAGGCTCACTAATATAGGCATGAGCATCTCTCAAAGACTAGCAACCCTAATTGAGATCAATCTAAAGGACTTAGTCATGCCTCATTAGGCTCACTAACTTAGGTGGGAGCATATCTCAAGAACTAGCAACCTTATGTTAGAATTGAATTAGAGAACCTAGTCGAACCTCACTAAGCTAACTAACTTAGGCGGGAGGGTCTCTTGGGTACTAATAACCCTATGATGGGATCAATCTAAAGGACTTGGCCGTACTTCACTAACGTAAGCTAGAATGTTTTTCAAGGACTAGCAACCCTTTGATAAGATCGATCTAAAGGACCTAGTCATGCCTTACTAGGCTTACTAACTTAGGTGGAAGTTTCTCTTAGGGACTAATAACCCTATAATGGGATCGATCTAAAGGACCTGGCCATGCCTCACTAAGGTCTCTCAAGGACTAGCAACCTTAATTTGGGATCGATTTGAAGGACATGGCCATGCCTCACTAAGCTCACTAACTTAGGCAAGAGCATCTCTTGGGGACTAGCAACCCTATGATGGGATCAATCTAAAAGACTTGGTCGTACTTCACTAGGCTCACTAACTTAGGCTAGAACATCTTTCAAGGACTAGTAACCCAATGATGGGATCTAACTAAAGGACCTAATCGTACCTCACTAAGCTTACTGACCTAGGCTGGAGTGTCTCTTAGGGACTAGCAACCTTATAATGGGATCAATCTAAAGGACTTGGTCATGCCTCACTAAGCTCAATAATGGAGGCAAGAGCATCTCTCAAGAACTAGCAATCCTAATTTGGGATCGATCTAAAAAACTTGGTCATGCCTAGCTAACAAATCTAGGCAGGAATGTCTCTCAAGGATTAGCAACCTTAATTTAGGATTAATCTAAAAGACTTGGCCATACCTCATTAGGCTTACTAACCTAGGCAGGAGTATCTCTTGGAGAATAGCAACCCTAATCTAGGATCAATCTAAATCATGGTCATGCCTCACTAGGCTCACTAACCTAGGCGGGAGTATCTCTCGAAAACTAGTAACACTAATTTAGGATCTATCTAAAAGACTTGGTCGTACCTTACTAGGCTTACTAACTTAGGCGAGAATGTCTCTCAGGGACTAGCAACCTAATCTAGGATCAATCTAAAACTTGGTTATACCTCACTTAGCTTACTAACTTAGGCGGGAGTGTCTCTCGGAGACTAGAAACCCTAAATTTGGTATTAACATTGTGCCTTATGGGCCTACTAAGAGGAACCGATGAAGAGAAGTGCCCTACCCACTTGTTAAGAGAAACTTGGTGAAGGGAAGCGCCTTATGGGCTTACTAAGAGAAACTTGGTAAACAGAGGGGCCCAATGGGTACGCTAAAGGTAATTGAGAGACAGAAGCGCCCTAAGGGTTTGCTAAAGACCTTGAAGAGAGTCGAATGAGTAGAAGGCGAGATAGCTCATTTGAGAGCTGGCTATGATTAAACTTATCCAAAACGCTACCTGATTTGAAGAAAATATTCACAAATAAATCCTTTGGTGAAAACCAATTAGAAAGACATTAGGAATGATTTCCTTTATTTGGGAAGAATTTGAAAACTTGGCCACTTAGGCTGACTTGGACTTAGGATAAAGCTACTTTCTCTCTTTTTTCTTTTTCTTTTTTTTTTTTATCTCCCCTCTTTTTTTTTCTTTTTAGTTTGTTAAGAGATAAATAACCCTTTCTCAATAATTACATGGATCCTCTTTTGTTCCCCTGGTTTTGAAGCTGAGTTTCCTGGTGAGGCCTTGTGTTTTCAAACATCCTTCCTTTTTTAAGGAAAAGGTAACTCATGACTAGTTTAGTTGAAGAGGACTTCCTTGTAAACTCTTGATCCAAATTACACTCTTGACTACAGTCCCAAAATTATAGTCTATTTTGCATATGATACACCTTAACCAATCCATTAGGTTTTTTTGGGTTTGAATTTAGGCTTTCAGCCTAAAGGTTTCAAAAAGGGACTAATGAAGAAGCTTATTTTGAAAGAAATATTAATCCTGGGTGTACAAGTCAAGAACCTTAGGAATAAATTAGAAATATGCTTTCCCTAGTTTCAAAAAACAATTTTTATTAAGGATACATTACCTTTTAAAATTAGAAGAGCTTTTATTGTGTAAAGGTATTATTGTAGCTAAGAAGGCCTGGTGTGAGAGAGGCTTCAAAGTGGATATAAAGATTTTGGGTTTATGAGCTTAGATTGTGATTCAGACCTTTGTGTCTTTGGAGCTATTTAGGCTTTGATTTTTGATTTGATCGCCTTTACTAGGATGCAATATGGCTTTTGACTTTCACTTGCCTTTTGACTTATACTAGAACCCAATTTTCTAACCTCTTTTCTTTATCTTTTTCTTTTCTCTCTTTTTTTCTTGTTGTTATTACTTTACCCCACTATTCTCTTCATGTTCTTTCTTTTTCTTTTGGCTCTAAGTCTCCACTGCTAATTTTTTGTCTCTTAAATGATTCAGGGCCCTAAATTCATGGATTTCTTATTTTATGGGTTCGGATGAGGTAAGTATAAACTTGTGGTGTTTAAAAAAGGATATGGCTCTTCCTTATTTCAAAAAGCATAACTTATTAGAAATAAAAGTTGCTTTTGAATTTAACATTACTAAAGCAAACACAAACGAATTTTAATTCCTCTCTCCTTATCAATGACCCTAACCTCCGAATTGCCCCATTGTAGAGTGGTTCTCGATAGAGTGTAAATTTGAAAACTCTTCAAATGGGTCCAATAGAGTGAATAAGAGATGATTGTGTTTAGGATTTGAAAAATGAATGCATAGCTTTAATTTGTATATCACATCCAAAGTGGACCTCCTTTAAGGAATGAGTTCAAAGTATCCTCACCATTATGTCACTCAACTCTCAAAGTGTTTTGAGTTAGTGTGTGGAAAATAGTTTGCCTCTTTTCATTCTAAACCTTTTAAAAGTGAGTTACCGATTCCTTCAGGAGAATTTATTTGCTTCTAATAACATTGTTATCATTCGATTGAAAAGGCAATTGTATTATTCCAACCATTATAGACTTTATTGAAAACAACTTTCTTTGCCCATATCTTAACAAGTGTCCAATTACTTAAAACAACTTGTCAGCTTATTAGAAGGCATTAGTAAGCTCAAAAGAAATGGAGCTCTAGGTGACTTAGTTGGAATATCCCCATGACTTAAAGAAGAATCGACTTGTTGTAGCTTTGGCTGAATGACTTTTGCATCAATCAAGTCTTGAATCTTGTTCTTTAATCTCCAACATTTTTTTAGTGGAGTGCCCCTTCTAACCCATATGATAGTCGGATAGTGCTTTTAGGTCAAAGTTATGTGGTTTGTAATTTGTATTGGAGGCTTTACAAGCTATAATCCTTACTGCTTTCAAATGATGAAAGATCTAGGTAATTAAGATCTCCTATTAGGTGAACTGTCTCCTCTAAGTCCCTTGGGCTCATTTTTTCTCATTCTTCCTTAGCTTTTTTCTTACTGGGCTTCCTTTATCACTTGGGCTTACTAACATTTGATCAGTACTGAACATTAGGTGTTGGAATCTTCTAAGCATGGGGCCCGTTGCCATTTTTAGATCTGTAATGCTACCTTGTCTTTTAGATCCGAGAGTCTCCTTTCCAAGCTTAAATCTTGGGATATTTGGAGAGTGGTGATCATTGGGAACAAAACTTACCATTATTAGGCCATCTAATGCATCATCCTTTCTAGGGAGGCGAATCTGTCATCAACCATATGAACCTGATTAGAAGAATTTCTTTACTAGTTAGCAATTTTTCTTTTATTATTATTATTTTTCTTTTGTTTTAAGAGAAAGAGAAAGATAAAGCTTTATTTTATAGAAACCAAATAAAAAAGGTAGTTTTTTTTTTGGCTTTTTAATTACATTTCCTTGAGTGAGAGAATGAATGGTTAGATAAACTTTATTGAAGGACTATTTACAAAGATAGGATAAAGAGAAAAAAAATTATTTTAAAAAGATCAAAACAAAAGGAAACCTAACAATTATTTGAAATGAAACTTTAAATTATTCGAAGTCCTTTAACTACGACTAAAGCTTCTAATCTAACTCTCACAGTTGGGCATTAATCTTGTCCAGCATTTCCAAAGCCCAATTCATGGTCTTCTCACTTTTTTCAACTTGAGCTAACAAGGCCACAGCATGCCTAGCCTTTTGCTTCCAGTAAGTAGCTTCAGCATGTAGCAGCTACTCATGAATCCCTAGGGCATCTAGTAATCTATTGACTCATTGATTACTCTCTTGTTGGTTACCTACCATTTCTTAGGTCTACATATTTTATAGACAAGAATCAGTCATCAATGCAGCAAAAGAAAGCACATGGATATATGCAGATGTTAGGATCATTTGGGTTAATACATTACCCCCTTAAGTTGTAACCCTACTATGATTTTCAAAAACTTGATTTCATTAAAACTTTTGAATGATTAGTAGTATATACAATTAGGGTAGGTTTTGAAAAGGTCCTTAAATTTTGTGACCTTACTTATTAAAGAATACTTTCATTAGTCACATTGAGCTTAAGTGAGTTAGCTTAATCAACCCTGAGTGGTGGTTACACTACAATACCTGAAGCCTACATAATGGCCCCTCTCCTTGGGTCCTAAGACAATTTGGGTCTAACCGCATCCACCTTGCATCTTTGATGCAACAAATGACCCCCCATATCTTAGTACGTATGATATGCAAGATAATAGTACAGATAGATAAACAAAAGCTGAGAGTGAATTCTAGGAAAATATCAAGAAATAAGCTTCAGGTTTATCTTTTCTTTTTCTCTTTTATAACAAAGCTACCATAAAACTGTGAATAATGTATGTAAGAAGGGTAGGTTCTAGAGGTCCTTAAACTCTGTAACCTTATGCATTTCTTACAAAACAATTCCATGGTTACATCGAAGTTTAAGTAGGGTAGCCTAATCGGCCCTGAACTATGATTGCCCACTATACTCGGAACTTACATAATGGCTTCCCATCCTAAGGTCCTAAGACGATCCGGGTTCAACCGTATCTATCATGCATTCATGGTATAAGAAATAAATCCCAACCCCCCCTCCCCCACCCCAAAACAACTAAATAAAACTAAACCTGCAAAGATATTAGTACAGTTATGACACAAAAGCATAAGTAAATAAATTACAACAAAGTGATTTTTAGAGATTAATTCTAATTTTGGAAAGTTAAATGATTAACCCTCTTGACATCCCTAGTGGAGTCACCAAGCTATTGAACCTGATTTTTCACCTCTCAGTTCTTTTTAAATTAAGTCTTCTTTAAATCGATCAATATTAAACCCTTACCTGTTTAATTCTGACTCTTGACTAGGGTTTAAAGAAAACCAGTTTTTTATATTTTTAAAAACTACTTTAGAGTCGCCATCCTATCTTGAAAGGATAGGGTAAAATATTAGGGTATCTATCTTGAAAGTATGGGGCAAAAAATCAAGGTATCTATAGTGAAAAGGTAAGGCAAAAGAGTAGGGTGCCTATCTTGAAAGGATAGGGCAAAGGTAAGGGTACCTAGCTTGAAAGGATAGGACAAAGGTTTAAGGAGCCTATCTTGAAAGGATAAGGCAAATGACTAGGGTGCCTATCTTGAAAAGATAGGGCAAATGATTGAGGCTTGTCTTGAATGGATAGGGCAAAAGGATAAGGGCCTATCTTGAACGGATAGGGTAAAAGGATAAGGTAAGTACTATGTCAAAAAATTAATATTCTTAAAAGAAAAATTGGTTTCTTGAAAGGATAGATCTTTCGAAGAAGAAAACTTAACAAAAGGGTTGGAAGGCATGGATAATTGTTTTTTTATCCCTAAATAATTGATGTTCCTTGATGTAGGACAATAGAAGTTCTTATAGTGAAACTTTTTGAACTCTAAATACAGGATCACTAAAATTGTCAAAATTCCTAGGATAGTCTAAGCTCTTAGCATGATGACAAAAGTTCCTGAATATTCTTTTCATAAGATGGCTGAGGCTCCTGAATATTTGTACACTATAGGATAATCAAAGTTCTTGAACTAAGGATGACAAAGATTCTTGAATTAGATAACCTAAGTTCCTAAGGAAGGATGACTAAGGTTCTTGAATCATTAGATAATTGAAGTTCCTAAGATAAGGATAATTAAGGCACTTTGAAATTCCCTCAAAGGATTGCTGAAATTCCTAATTTAAGGGTAACTAAAGTTCACATTGTAAATCCTCAAATCTTTCACTTTTTAAAACTCAAATGAAAAAGGTATTCTATATTGAAAAAAAAAAAAAACTGTTCATTTTTTCCTTACTAATAAGTAACGAAATTATATCGATTTTGAATGTTACAGATAAGTGGCATGTTCTCATTCTTTTAACTTATTGGCCATTCATTCTTCATCTTTGATAGCTTGTCGGCTATGATGAGGGGATAAGGACAAAACTTCAATTGAACACCTTGTTCTTCTTACCATGAAGAATTCCCAATCAATTCCAAGGTGAAGTGTTTCTTGTACTCCTAGGGCATGATTGACTTTTGCATTCATAAGTGTCACATCAAGGAAAGTATCCAGTTATCTGAATTGTTTAGTCTAAGAGGACTTCCTTACACTCTCAAATGTTTTATTTTCACTCTTGACTACGATTCCAAAAATTATGGTCAGTCTTGTAAGTGATACACTTAGATTAATCTGATAGGTCTTTTTCCTTAGGGTTATAATGTAGGCTTTTAGTCATGAGCTTAAACAAAAGGAGATATAGATGTGTTCGGCCAATTTTGAAAAATTCATATCTTAACCTGAGTCTACAAGTCAAGAACCTTAAAGAGAAAATTCTAAGATGGGTTTGCTTAGTTTCAAGAGCAATGATTACATAAAATAAGTCAAAATTTCAGTTAAAAAAGCTTCGTTATGGCTGGTATAGTAGATTGGACCATAAAATTAAAGTTTTATTTCTTTAGGCTTGGAATCTCTTGCTCAGGTTTGTGTTTTGGAGGATATTGGGAAAAAACTTAAGTCTTTAATTTTAGAATTCATGGGTTCATCTTTTCTACGATATTTGGGCCCTAGGCTCTTTAAGAGCATTTGAGTTATCCTTTAGGATATGATCACCTTACTTTTATTTTCTTCTTTTTTTATTTCCTTTTTTTCTTTTTCTTTTCTTCTTTTTTCTCTTTTCCTTCTTTCTTTTTTTTTTCTCCAAAGGTGATCACCCTCCATGTGTCCAAGTTTCCGCTTGAAGAAATTGATGGCCTTAAAACCATGAGCTCGAAGTGTATAAGCCTAATGAAGTAGGGTATGGCTTTGGAGGGAGTGTTTGGGAAAGATCAATGGCTTTGCAGTGTTTGAATGAGTGTATGGATTCGAGTGAAATATACAATTTGAAACTCTTCTTCATTCTAAAGAGATTGAGTTATCAATGACAATTTTTGCTCGTGAATTGACACAACTGAAATAAGCATAAGTTAGCTTATCCCTTTTCTCCAAAATCAATGGCCCTAACCTCTCGATTGCTCTAGTGTGGGGTGGTTCTTAATAAGGTTAATGGGCTTACAAGGGATAAAAATATTTAGAGAGTGAAATAAATGCCTATCATCCTTTCAATCTACGTATCACATACAAGATAGACTTCCTTTAAGGAACAAGTCTTATCCTCACTTTCATGTCTCTCAACTCTCAAAGTATTTTAGAGTTATTGTTTGGGATTAGAGATTGCCTCTTATCATTCTAAACACTTTAAATAATGAGATACTTTCATTAATTCGAAAATGAAACATCTTATGCCTTCATGTTTGTCTTTATGTGCCTTAGTCTCATCTAATAAGACCAAATACTCTATGATGCCCCAGTTGGTTACATGCCCTTTTACCTTTAAAAGATTCCCCCTTTTAACTCCATTAATTAAGTCCTTTTATTGCCCCCTAAGCCCAAGCTCATTCATAGTAAAGATAAACTTTGTATTCGATTTTAAGGTTAGAACGGGTGGGCTAGTTTTCGTAAAGTAAGTGTTTAGAACCTTCTAGGCTTGGAGAGGATCAATGTTGATAAACAAAGTTCTAGGTGAAGTTAGTAGGCTATGTGTTTAAGGTTCTTTTCTAGCTCAAAGTGGATTGAAATAGATGGGAAGATCTATGATTTGTGTTTAGACTTTTGTGTCTAGAGCTTTTGCAAAGGTCTGATAATAGGCTTCTCTTCAAGAATTATGTTTAGCTTAGACTTTTCTTAGGGATGGCTATGTCTCCCCCATTTTCATTTATCAATTTCCATTGTATTGTGCTCCCCAGTATCAAGTTCAACTCATGGGCTACACAATGCTTTGGGCTTGGAATAAGTGACTACCAAAATTAGGCTTAAGCTGGAGTTGTTCTTTGTCAATCTATCTTAGCTTTAAAAAAGAATGGCTATGGACTTCGACAATAGGTTGAACTTCTCAAAAGTAATAACTGAAAGTCCGTAAAATCCATACTCATTAGCATATATTTTTTCTTTAAAAAATTTATGATTTTTTTTAAAAAGTATATTTAAAAGGCATTTAGAAATACTTATATTACAAAAACTTATGTTACAAATAAGGCTACCGACATCTCTTAACTTATTTGAATGACTGAAAAAAGTTATAGAGTTGACAAGAAGGAGTGAATATTTTACAAAGTTGACAATTGGGAGTAATGACTTATTTACAAACAAAAACCCTTGAAAACCCTAAAGAATGCTAAAGAGCATCTATATAATAGGTAATTGGATTGCTAACATTGCCTAAATAATAGAAAAACCAGATTACGAAAACGATACAATGAGGATGATAAAGCTAGAAAAGGACAACTGATGATTAAAGGGTAATAATTTCACCAAAAGGGTGCCTAATGTTACAAAAACATGAGCGGGGGACAATTTAGGAATAACAGTTACTTACAAATCATGAGTAACAAATATTTACAAGTAGAAGAATTCTTTTACTTATCACTTTTTTATGTACACATAGCTTATTGAACAAATTTCCAATACAAGTACAATAAATAAATAAATACACAAATAGCAAACAAGTAAAGCACACATGCAAATGCAAAACCAGCAACTAGATAATAGTGCGACAATTTATTTAAAAAAAAATTCAAAGTTTCAACTCTATTAAAATCAATTAGTAAAATCAATTGAATACAAATGAGTTAGACTCTTGTTGGGTTTATATTACAAAATAATACATGAGAAACCATATAATATATAGAAATTTAAAGTTTCACATGGAAATTTTGATACAGGAGGGTGGGGTCTATGAGTCTTAAGCTTTGTAGCTCTAAGCATTTTCGAAGAAAAACTTAATGGGCTACATCGAAGCATGAGTGGGCTTGCCTATCACCACCAGGTGGCGGTAAAGACCTTAGTGACCTAAAGTTTATACATTAGTAACCCATCCTAAGTTCTTAAGGTAGCTTAAAGTTGACCACATCTAAACACACAAATGATAAAAATAAATAAATAAACATTCCCCCCAAATCCCCAGTAACGAGCCTATTGGACCGAACTTTTCTTAAAGGCCTACATTACTAAAACCCATTTAGTACAACTGCATTATAATGTATAGATAAAAATAAAAAATAAAAAATAAAATCTTATTAACTATTTTTTTTATTTTTACATAGCTAGCACACTAATGTCTTTAGTGGAGTCGTCAATTCTATCGAGCCCTATTTTAGTTTTCCTTAATTCAACTTATACTAAGTTTAATCCACTTAATATAAATTACTCGACATTAAATTAAGAATAAAAATTTCTTTAAAAAATTAAAAAATATATTTAGAAAAATTAAAGTCGCCAACCAATTGAATTGGTAAAAATGAAATTAGAGTTTTTGGGTAAAAAGACCCTAATTTGGCCATTAGCTTATAAATATTCTAAAAAGTTATTTTTTTAGAAAATTAACCAAAAAACTAAATTTAGAGGTTAATCTATTAAGACTAAGTCACCATGTTAAAAATTTTTAAAAAATTAATAAGCTTTATTTTTTATAATTTTTCTAAAAGTACTAAGCTACATACAAATATGCAAAACATAACTACAAAGAATTTTTTATGACCAATTTTCAAGAAAAAGGAAAATATTTTTTTTTTTATTTCTTATACGGTTGTCTTGAAGGTGCCTACATATCCATTAATCAAGATAAAATAAACATAGTTCTTTTTTAAAAAAAAGATTTAATAGGTTGATTTTTTTTTAATTTGAAAATTAAGTTAGATTTATGTTTTTTACCAATTTATTTTTATTAATAAAAATCCTAAAAAAACCTAATTCTTATTCCTAATTAAAAGAAAAACCTAAAGACTTGATTTTTAAAAAGACTTCAAGTTAGTATTTTTTTTTATTTTTGGAAAAAACTGCTATGTGACAATACTTTAAAAAAAATCCTAAAATGCCTAAATGAAAAATAAATAAATAAATAAAAGATGCAAGTTTTATGAGTTATGATAATATGTAATTATCATGGAAAACGTGTCATTTTATAAAAAAAAATGCAATTACTATTAATAATATGGCTAACTATGGAAAATATGTCTGAATCATGAAAAAGATGCTTAAACTATAGAAAATATGCTTAACTATAAAAAAGATGCCTAAACCATGAAAATGATATTTGAATTATAAATAAGACGCCTAGACTAGGAAAAAGATACCTAAACCATGAAAAAGATGTTTGATTATAGATAAGAAGCCTATTAAAGTTTTTTTTATTATTTTATGAAAAACTAAGTAAGTAATAAAATTTAGTTTTTACTAAAAATTCCTAACATGGCTAATTAAAAAAAAAATGTAAATCCAATGGAAAGTATACAATCTTATCCTAATCTTCAAAAATATGTGACCTAAATATGAAATAAGCAAATTTTATCCTAAAAATACAAAATATGCTATTGTATTTAAAATATGAACTTTCTCTAAAAAGGTGCATGTTTATCTAAAAAATGTAATTTATCTAAAATATGTGATTTTTCTAAATATGATAACCCTAAAGATGCAGTTTTCTAAAAATGCAATTTTTCTAAAAGGAGGTAAACATTCAAAAATGAAATTTAACTAAAAAAAATGAAATTTGTCAATTTATCTAAAAAAAAACTATGCTAAAAAAAAAGACTAGTTAGTAAAATAAAGCGATTAATTAAAAACAAAAAATAAATAACTAACTAAAATAATTTACTCTATTACTTACATGGGTCATATCGTGCACATGATCGAACTAGATGGACTATTATTATACTCAGTTGTATGATCATGTGGCTACTGATTGTGTAAAGTTGCTGCTATGCATACATGTGTTGTTGTAGAGTTATACATGATCAGAAGTATGTATGAGATTAGATCAAATTGCATGGAGTATGCATGATTGAGAGTGTGTGTTGTGCAGGTGGAATTATGTTTGGGAATGATTGTATGTGGGCTATAATCAGATCAGTGTATGGGATATGATTAGGATTCGATGAGCAGTGTTGTAGGTGTCTATGTGTATTCAATGCGCATTGATTTCGGAGAATAGTGCTACCGTATTGTCATATGAAGTGTTTTATGGTAGGAGAGGGTGCGATCGAGGTTGTGTTTGTAAATGAAGGACGTAAATATGTAGTAATGTGTGTTAGAGATTTTAAAAACATGTCAAAACTTTACTACCAACTTCCTATTTATAAGCCACACAATCAAATCTTTTGAATCTTTTTGGAGGAAGATTTAATCTTAACAAATCCTAGATACGAAAGATACGATAATCCACAAATTAGATTCATTGAAGATTCAATTTAGTTTCTAGAAACCCTATTTTGTTTTGAGGCTTTCTATTTTTTAGACCCAACTCAATTTAACTTAATTTAGCCTAATAACCCATTTAATAAATCTTAAGTTTATTTAGCCCAATATGAATTAAATAAAAATCCACTTTATATTGGATTGGAGACTAAAAAAAAAAATTCAATGAAGCTTAATCTTTTAACGACTTAGAATTTATTAAATTAAATGCACACTATTATCTAATTCAACAATAAACTCGACTCGACTTGACACTTTATTTTTTATTATTTTTTAATTTTATTTTTTATTATTATATTTATTTTTTCCTTTTTTATGTTATTTATTTTTATTTTTTTAAACTTAGCCTAATAAAAATGAAAATGGTAAAAATAAGGTATCTATTGATGTGACGCATCAAGCTTTAGAATGGACGCTGTCCTAATATAGGAAGGCTAACTAATCACCTACTACAGTGAGAAGCTTAGGCGACTACCCCAACTGAACTACTCTGTGTATAATAAAGAACTCTTAGCACTCATCTAAGTACTTCATGTATGGCAGCATTATCCATTACCGACAGAATTTGTCATCTATATTGACCTTGAGTCTTTGAGGTATCTTTGAAGTTAATCAAAGCTATCAAAGTGGTAAGCGAGGTGGGTCAAATTCCTTGAAGGATTCAATTTTACAATAAAATATAAGCAAAGAAAGAGCAACGTGGTAACAGATGCTCTTTCTAGGAGACATATGCTTCTAACAAAACTGTAAACTAGATTATTTGAGTTTACAAGTATCAAAAGATAGTACTTCGAGAATCCACACTTCAAACCTATACTTGGGTGCTATACCCATAGATGGACATTAGATGAGTGTCACATGGAAGATGGATACTTATTCCGAGGAGGGAAATTGTATGTACTGACCTGTCCACTAAGAGAGTTACTGATTAAGGAAGCCCATGATAGAGGACTCTCTAGGCATATTGGGGAAAGAAGGATGTATGAGTTGTTGAGTGGGCATTTCTTCTAGCTGAAATTGAGGCAAGATATACACTAAGTTGTTGAAGGCTGTGTCGTGCAAGAAGGTTAAATGCTAAGTTGAGCAAGGGAAAGTGATGTTGTTGCCTATCTTGATGAGACCATGGACTAAGTTGAGTATGGACTTTGTTCTCGAATTACCATGAACTACCTGAGGCAAAGATTCCATGATGGTTGTCATCGATAGATTCAGTAAGATGGTACACTTTATGTCTTGCTCTAAGACTAATGATGCTTCGGCTATTGTTTTTCTTTCCTTGCAAGAAATTATTCAGTTGCATTTATACTAAGAAGTGTATTATCAAACAAAGACTCGAAGTTCTTGAGTCATTTTAGGAGAACTTTATGGTGATAGATGGGTACTAAACTACTATTCAACACTTCCTGTCACCCCTAAACAGGTAACCAAATTCACTTACAATCACATAGTACATGACACTACCAAGCAGACCCCCTTCAACAAGAAGACCTTGACATGAGAGCCTAAACATAGTCCCTTTAACACATCTACGACAAAGTTACTCGGTAGATTAACCAAGCCACTAGAAGGACGCGAGAGAAGGCTAAGGGAAAGATGACAAGATAATTTTAGCCTAGAAACTTGGTCTAGTTGCACCTAAGTAAGGAAAGGTTTCCAAGCAAGAGGAGGAACAAGCTATCCCCAAGGACCAAAAGACTTTTTAGAATCCTTTAGAAAATCAACGACAACTTCTATAAGTTAGAGCTACCTGAAGATTATGGGGTTTTGGACACCTTTAACATTGCCGACCTCAATATACATCACCTTAACAAAAAGTTGAGCAAAGACCAGTCAGATTTGATCCCAAATCCAAATCAACCTAAAGGGAATAATAAGAATCGGGCTATAGGGCCTTTAACTCACAACCAAGCTCAAGGACTAAAGGTGCTGACAAAGTGAATCCTCCTACCCTAGTCGACTTCTACTGAAGCCGAGTTATTCCTTGCTACCAATCAACTCTATATGCCATGTTGTATGACTGCCCACCTCTCAAAAGTTATGTACCGACCTAAAAAATGTCCAGATAGTAACTAAGCCTCATACGCCTACTTAGTCATGTTCGAGCCAAACACTTGCTTGGCATCACTCTTGTCGATAGACTAAGAGATTTGCCCTGAACTAATCCTCAGCCACTCCTGTTTGGATGAGTCCATGCTTGCTCGATACCCATGCTCAGACACCCAATCAACTTGTACTATTTTGTCTGCATCCTCTAATAGCACCACAATGTATTACTGCCACATGTTCAGGACCACTCATAGAATCTACTACTATAATCATTATTTTTTCCATGAATATTCTTTTTCACCCTTTGTATATTCTATACATTACTTTTTTAAGACAATACCCTTCTGTCTTTTCCTTTTTAGGCAAGATGCCCTGAATTCTTAGGTATAAATACCCTTTGTACATGTAACCGCAGACAACAAATTATCATTAATACACTGGATATTTTCCTCTCGTAAACGTTGTTTGTTTACTTTCATTTCACTCTTACCTTAACCCTTAAGTAAGGCTAGATGGCAAGTATCATCACTAAACCATCTTGTGCATCATATCAAGTTGTATCGTGAGTCATTGGAAGTTTCATTGGTGCATCATATCCTTTGGAGTTGTTTATAGATTTTACTTACTTTTTCATTTGTTTTTCGTCCTTACATACATTTCCCCCATCACCCTTTTAAGCTTTTAGCAAGCTTAGAACCATCCTTACGACCTGATTTATCTACCCTTAGTTAAGTATACATCAATTTTGGGTTGTCATCTATAGTAGACAACATCACTATCAGCATTTCCAATACCAGCATTAACACTTAGATCCGTCATTCTCTTCAATAGAACTTAGTAACAAACTTTGATTCTAAAAAAAACACAAATACTGTTCCTTCAACCCAGACAACATACACACACTTCCATACGAATGTTCAACTAATCTATGAACACAACAACTATTCCAAAAAACAATAAAGCAAACTAAAACTTTCTTTGTTTTCATATGTTCAAAATAGGGCAAAACAAAGTATACAACTACTACGCCTTCTACTTACTCAAATACATACGGCTAACTTCCACGCAACTACAACATGCTATCACAACAAGCACTACTTCACAAAAAGCTCAAGTATAACTTACCTAAATGAACCTTTGATCTGATACCAAGATGATATGATATGCCACATCGAGAGCTGACAAGGGTGACGGTATCAGGGTATGGGTCCAAGCTCATAAAAAGCTTGAAAAATGAGATGGAAAGCATATGAATAATAAAGAGAACAAACAAACAATCCTTAATCTGCGCTAAAACTTATGACGTACCAATGGAACTACTAAGGACTAATGGCTCAACTCGATATATGTACGAGCTAGTCCAATGAGAGTACTCGTCACTTAACTTTACTTAAGGGTTAAGATAAGAGTGAAGTAAATAGGCTAATAAAGAGCAATGTTCGCAAAAGGAGAAGTATATTCAATGTCTAATATATGTTAGGGCATCCTACCTAAAATGAAAAAGATAAAAAGGGTATTGTCTAAAAGAAATAATATGCAAGGAATAATAAAGAGTATAAATGAATATGTAAGGATGATTAGTGCAACGAATCCTTTCACATAGGGGACTAGATACGTAGCATTAGGTCATTAGAGGCGCTTTTGGTAGAAACAGACAAATAGTACGGTTAGGATAGAAGTAGCCAAGCAAAGGTATTGAATAGGGATGTAAAACAGACCTGGGGGTCCGCTTGAGAAGATGTAAGTATGGAAGTGTGCTAAGGCTCTCAACACCAATACATTTAAGCTAGAGGTTGGAATGGTCATAGCCAAGTAGACATATGAAGGGTTAGACTATCAAAACAGTTTGTATTTAGGTTGACTAAACTGTTGGTTGGGTAGAACGAGCTGTTATTCCAGTACATCTCTAGTTAGCCACTGGAGACTATTGATAGACAAATGAGGGTTTAACTTGGATAGGGCATTAAGTCAACAGACTACAGTAGCTCGAATTCATTAGCTATAAGGTGAGAAGAGAGAACTCGCCTCACCATGCTTTCTAGTCCTCAAGCTTAGGCTTAGATTAAAGATCCGATGGTTTGATTCCTATTGTTACCCAGTATGGTCGAGTTGATACTATTCCAACTGACAATGCTTGAAAAGGCAAGAGAGGAGTTCCTCAAATGTATGGACTAATACCTTATCGATGAGATTACCTGGTGTGGTAAGTTGATGGTGTTCCAACTAATGATGCCAAAAGGGACAAGTAAAGCAAGTAGGCCATCCATGTTGGACAACTAAGCAAGTGTATTCTCCTTTTAGTATCTCTTGTGCCCACCACCACACCACACCATACCAAACCCCACCCCTACTATCATTGCTAAGAGGTTGGAAATGAGAGTAAGCATATGAATGGCTTATAAGGCCAATATTAGAGTTATTTTGATCTAAAGATATACCAGCAATCAAACAATAAGCTATGCCTTTGTTTGTTGAGAATGGAAAAATGACAGGCCTACAAGCTGCATAGGTTCTTAGCCTTTGAAATTTACTGGAACATAAGTGTAGTCCATTGGAAGTACGTGTGCGAAATAAATATTGTAGCTCTCGCTTCTTGATTTATGGATAGTGTGTTACACTAGGTGCACAAGCTTCAACTTTCTCTCATGAGTAGATTACATGTATAAGCTTTATAATTTTTATTTCTTGAGCAATTCACTTTACTTAAGCTTCATATGAGGCCGAGCTTCGTCTATGACTCAAGTGTGGAGCTATTGAGCCTATTATAAGAGCTAATGTACCTATTTACATTGAGTATAGATCGGTTGCTTGGACTATGTATGGTCTCTACCGGAGTACTCCAGGCTATCAACATGTATAGCCTAGTTAGCATAGTGAATCTCAGTTTGATGAAGTGGATGGCTCAAGTTTAGGGGTCTACTCGGCCCCTAATATACTAGGCTTAGCCTTGCTATTGTCTTGTCGACAATGGAGTGAAAGTGCCTGAAGCTCGGATCGGTTGCAGCTCGGCTTAGCCATGTACATCTCAGAGCTCGGACTTGCAAGCACGGCAGCTTGATTGTAAGAGCTATGTTCAGCCTAGTAGAAGTACTAGGATCTTTGTTCTTTGATTTGCATAAGAAAACTCAGTATCTATAAGGAGAACTCGGATTTACTTGTAAGGACAGCTAGGAATGGATTCTCTTTAGTTATTGCTCATGTTGCAAAGAGCTCAAATAATGCAGCTTGTTGATGTTCTTGTTGTTGGAGTGCTATATTGTTTTGAATCGAGTGGAGCTGCCGCTCAGAGATCATATTTCTAATCACGAAGCTTTGCCTGATGAACTTGCCCGACATGATACATGAAAAGAATTTCAAAGTTGTCTTAACAAGAAGTTGGTCAGTCGGTAAGGCGTGAAGGCGAGACGGTTCTGCCCATTCAAGTGGTGCTCGGACTTGTGCGAGGGATTGATGCAAGGAGTGCTCGGCTTGGTCTTCGCTTAGAGACTGTTCAGGTTTGAATGGGGCTGTTCTGCACATTCAAGTGGCACTCGGGTACTGTTTCATGAGACTTAATTCCATTTATTTTAGTAACGGACTGCTTAGTTGGTGTGCCGTTGTTTTGTTTGCTATCGTCGGCTCCGTTCTACAGCTTGGACCAGTTGTATGTGTTGTTGAAGGCTTAGTGCTGCTACTCGGAGCTAAGTTCAAGTGCTCCCATGAGTGGACAAATCGGACTCTCAGATTTAGCTTAGCTTGAACGCTTGGATTTGTTGTCATGGATCTTAGTTAAAGTGCTGTTAGGCTGCTCGCAAATCATGGGCAACTCCGCTTCAAAGCATAGTTTGTAAGGAGTTACTGATTGTTTCTATTTGGAATTTAGTCAAATGTTCGGCCATTAAAGTTTATGTCTTAGTCTAGCTTGCCAAATGGAAGCTCGGATGGCACGGGCTCGGTTGGTGATATTTCTAGTATAGTTGGGCTTGTTCGTGGAAGATAGCCAACGTGGGCTAGCTCGGACTTGTTAGCTCAGACAAGAGCTTTCTGCTCACCAATGCAGAAGAGCTTGCTGTTTGGTATTTGAGCTTAGAGAAGAGCTCGTGCTCGAGTTGGACTTGTTATAATTGCTTAAGTTGTTGTGTTCGGTAATGGACTTGTTGCTCGAGCTTGCTGTTTGGCAATAGCTCATGTTGCTCGAGGAGATGCATGGCAAGTTGGCAATGGAGAAGAACTTGCTACTCGACAATGGTTTATTGCTCGACATATCGTGGCAGCTCGGCTGAAGCCCGAAGGAAAGATGTCTAAATTAATTATGAATTTGAGCTCTGGTCTGTTGTTAATTATGAATTTGAGCTCCAGAAAGCGGCGAGTAGCTCGGTTTGAAATTACTACAGGTTGGCAAGAGATGTAAGAGTACCCGGAGCTCGGATTAGTCGCGGTTCGGCAAAGCCATGATGGATAGCTTGGTGATGTAATTTATCCACTGTCACACTTTCTGTTAGCATGTTTACTCTCTCTAAAAGGAATGGATCGGCTTCGACATGTCACTATGTAGCTCAGACATGGAATGAGGACCGCTCTCATGCTCGTACTCCAATAGAGTTGAGGTTTGGTCACGTTGCTATATTATTGACAAAGGCACAATTCAAATAGAGGACCGATTTCCTTAATCTCCACCCACTAAAGTCCTATAGGCCTCTCGTAAATATGATGCCTGAAAGAAATGTATTCAAACTAATTTGCAAAAGTTGCTATCCGCTTTGTATCTAGATGAGGCACTAGTAATAAAAGCTTCAAACTAGGATTGAACACATAGAGAGACACTACAACAAAACAAACTAAAACAAACAAAGAAAAAGTTAGCAAAGTTTAGGCAACTACTAAATGGATATGATATACCTCTCGATCCTATTCGGCCAACAATCCAATCGAATATGACACATCAATTTGAACTGAAGATTACTCGCCACTACTTCTTGTTAAAGGAAATAGATAAGAGTTGAATAATAATGAGAATACCGAGGTCGCTCAAATGAATAGTTCTACATTGATTAGATGATTCATGTCCATATACAAGAAAGTGGAGGTTTATATACTCACCTACTAGGGTTACTCTACATATATAAAAAGACAAAAGGCTATTTTACATTTAAGTTACATAAGATATACTAAAAAGCGTAAAAGAGACAAAGAATACTTAATGTGAAAAAAGAAAAAATCATTCTAGAATACTGTGTCAAAAGACACGTGTCACTTGACATTTGGATAAGAGAAATATAGTATAAGGTAGGTGGAAATAAAGTAACGCTTGTGGTCAGGGACCGACCTAATGTGAACCAGGTTGGGGACCAATTATTTCTTTTGAAGAGAAGTCAGTTTGATTAGGGGTCGGATGCTTATGGTCAAATCAAAAGCTTACCTCGACTACTCTTAAGTTGTATCTTGGGATAAAGCATTGCTGCTAAACAGGGGTGGATCTGACGTATGTAAGGATCTGATAGTCAAGTCGGTAAAAGAATAGCTAAGGTAAGAATATTAGTCTCGGCCATGGCCTAAAGTTAGTATCCTTAGAGTGAGTCGAGTGAGTCTTTAGAATCCTCTAGCTTGGTTGTGCATGATCGGTCCAAGGGGTTGATTTCTATCATCTGCCAAGGATAAAAAAGATTTGTCCAAAAATCTAGAGCAGTCTCTGCTTTTCTTCTAGGGTGCTTGTAAGGTCTTCTTTTGTTGGTTGGTAAGGAATCAAATCAAACACATTAAAGGTAGAAGAAACTCCATAGTCATTAGGTAACTCGATTTAGTAAGTGTTGCGGTTGATTTTCTTTGGGACCTTGAATGGACCATCATAGCTCGACTGTGATGTATCCATGCCAAGTCTCCTAAGTGGAAAGAAATAGTTCGATGACCTCGGTTACCAATTTCATACTACCTCTAATTAAACTTAGCGATCTTCCTAGTTACAGACTGGTGTAACTTATGCAATTCTTGGACTCGGTCCACTTCGAATTGACTCTCTTCAGTAGTTGCTAAGGTCTCAATTATATCCAAGGGAATGGTAAGGTTAAGATCGTAGACGACCTTGAATGGGGTTTTCCTAATAGTGTTATGGACAATTTGGTTGTATGCGAACTCCATAACCAGTAGGCACAAATCCCAATGCCACAAGTTCTTTCCCACAACAGCTTTGAGCAGATTGCCCAACATTCTATTACCACTTTAGTCTGGCCATCAATTTGAAGGTAGCTACTAGAGCTGAATATAAGTTTAGTTCTAAGTCTTCCCCGGAGAATTCTTCAAAAATAGCTCAAAAATTTTGTATCTCAATCTGAGACTATAGTTTTCAGTACTCCATGTAGTCAGAAAATCTCCTGCAAAAACATATCAACAATATATAAAGCATCATTAGTTCGATGGCATGAAATAAAGTGTACCATCTTGCTAAAGTGATCCACTACAACAAAAAATAAAATCTTTCCCTCTTGATGTCCGGGGCAACCCTAAGACAAAGTCCATGCTAAGTTTGGCCCAAGGTAAGGTTAGTGTCGGCAAAGGCATGTACTCTCCATAGGGTTCTCTCTTCCTCTTAGCACACTTAAATACTTTACAACTACCAACTATCTTATAAACATCCTTAGCTAAACCTGGTCAGTAGAAGTTCTCCTTTAATAGATTAGCTATCTTAACCTCTCCAAAGTGGCTTAAAAGTCCATTACTATGAGCTTCCCTAACCAATAGCTCATGCATGGAGCAATTTGGAATACATAGCATGCAATCCTTGAACAGATAGCCATCATTATGATAATATCCTCCAACAATTATTCCTTCTCAACATTATTCAACAACGGAACCAAAGTGAGGGTCATTAGCATACTGCTCAGTGATAAGTGAAATTCCTAATAATTTTGTTTACAAAGTGGCCAATAGAGTTTGCCATTGTGATAGTGTTAGCGACCACATTTGTGCTTCCTTTCTTATGCCAAATGACATACGAGAACCCTTTCATAAACTCTAACCACTTGGCTTGCCTCCTTGAAAGCTTGTTCTGACTTCCCAGATGCCTTAGAGACTCATGGTCTATATAAATAACAAACTCTCATGGCAGTAAATAGTGTTTCCAAACAATAAGGGCTCGGAAAAGGGAGTACAACTCCTTCTCATACATAGAATAGTTCAAGGTAGGATCACTAAGTTTCTCACTGTAGTAGGTAATAGGTTTGTTCCTACATCAAGACAGCCCTAATTCTCACTCCTGATGCATCGCATTCCAATTCAAAGGGTTTGTCAAAATCTAGTAGTAAAAGGATAGGTACCGAGGTGAGCTTCTCTTTAATTTCTCTAAAGTTCTATTTTACTCGGTCGTTCCACTTAAATCCTTCACTCTTCTTAGTCAACTTAATCAATGGGGCGGCTGTTGTGCTAAAGTCCTTAATAAATCACCTATAGAAGGAAGCTAGGTCATGGAAACTTCAGATCTCAATGACATTCTTCGGCATTGGCCATTTTAGAACAGCTTGGATCTTCTCCTCATTTGCTCAGATTCCTTCCCCTAATACTATAAATCCTAGGAATATTACTTCTCTCTGGCAGAACATACATTTCTTTACATTCCTATACAACTTCTCGATTCGCAAAATATCAAATACTTCACGAAAATGTTGAACATGGTCGTTTAAGTCGACATTGCATACCAATATATCATCAAAATACATGACCACATAGCTTCCAATTAAGGGTTGCATTACATGGTTCATTAATCTCATAAACATGCTTGGTGCATTGATAAACCCAAATGGCATAACCAACCATTCATAGAGTCCATAACTAATCTTAAAGGTAGTCTTCCATTAATCGCCTGGCCTCATGCAAATTTGGTAGTAGCCACTCCGTAAATCATTCTTCAAAAATATTTTGGTACCATGAAGCTCATCTAACATATCATTGAACCTTGATATTAGGTATCTGTACTTAACAGTAATTTGGTTGATTGCCCGACTTTCAATGCACATACGCCATAAACAATCTTTCTTTAGAACTAACATAGCCGGTACAATACAAGTGCTCATGCTCTCCCTTATGTATCCTTACTCTATGAGTTTGTCCACCTGTTTTTTCAACTCTGCATCCTATTCAGGGTTCATCTATATGCAAGTCAATTTGATAGGGCAACGCCTTGCTGTAGATCAATACAGTGCTCTATGCCTTGGATTGGCAGCAATCCTCTAGGCAGTTCTTTCAAAAATAGGTTAGAAAACTCATCTAGCAAGCTTCGGATCTGTTCTAGGAAATCCTGTAATTCCCTCATCTTTAACAATTTCCTAACTAACAGGAACATCGACTCATCAGCCTTCTCAGTAAAATGGAGCCCTCTTCGGCTCATAACTAAGGTTTTCTTTCTATTAGCTTAGGTAAGCTGGTTAAGGGTTATCGAGACCATTTTTCGATTTCTTTTATTTAAAAATTGATTTCTCATTTCCTAATTAATACTAAACCCTAACTCATTTAATATTAATCCCCGACTAAAGAAATTGAGAAATTTCAGTTTTTTATTAAAAATAATTTTTGGAGTCGCCACCCGACTGAAGTCGGTAAAAGAAAAAGAAACCATAACCAATTAGGTGTATTGATTATGATTTAGTGACCGATCTTTAATTTTAAATGAAGAACCAGAGGGTTCCAAGTTCGAGGGCTAACCTATTAAACCCTTAACGGGTACCACTATTTGTTTACCGAAATTAGGATTATTCTTTTAATTGTAATATTTAAATAAATAAAATCAAAAGAAAAAAGAACTTAAGTTTCTATAGATTTTATTGTCGTTCCGAAAGTGCCTATATACCCGCTAGCTGGATCAGACAATCGTAGTTCTTTCAGAAAATCTTAGTGTGTTAATTGATTTTAATTTTTGAAAATCGGTCGAGTTTATGTTTTAGTTTATTCGGTTTAAAAAAAATCTAAACAGTCCTAACTCTTGAGTGTTTTTGTTTTTTTTTTAAAAAAAAATACTCTGATAATCCTATTTTAAAAAAAAGGGTCTTTTATTAATTTTTATTTAAAGAAAAAATAACTTTCTACGTGATAAACCAAATCTTAAGATATGACCAATCCTAACAATCCCTAAACTAATATATACGATCATCTATTAAAATAAATTAATTCCATATGATACACTTGTATAAAAACTAATACTAAAACTCCTGAACTAACATATACATATATCATATATTATGTTAACTAATAAAGTATAATTAATATAATAACATATATATGTAATAAAAAACCAATCTTAACGGTTCCTAATCTAATGTTTATGTCCACTTATTAAATAAATATTCACTTAAATTAATATAATGTACCTAATATAAATTACAAAGAAAACTAATACTAAAAAAAAATACCTTAAACTAATATATACATATATATACCATATTAAACCATTAAAGTCCTAACAAAACAATAATATAATAAATTAGAAAAAATTTGGATAGAAACCAAACCTAATTGCAGGGCTACTGTCTCCAACGTGCGTAGCTGTTGCAAAGCGTTATCGTGTAAATTTTGTTGGTGATCGGCGGTTTGTGCAGTTGCAACAATCAGTGTGGATGATCAGTACGTAGACTACGTCAATGTGGGGAGCAACATACGTGTTTAATGTGTGCTGCTGTTGATGGATGGGGCTAACTGTAATTGGAATGTGTACTGGAGTCGCTGTCCGTGGCGTTGGGATAATGCTGGATGTCGCCGCTCTCTGCCTTGTTGCTGTCCTATTTACTGCTGCCCTGTTCACTGCTGTCCTGCTCGCTGCTATCCTATTCGCTATTGTCCGCCTTGTTGGTGTCTGCCATGCTGCTATTCACCTGGTCGTGTTGAAGAATTCTACAGCAGTGGTTGTTGGACGTACGCAGTCTTAAAGGGTGTTATAATAGTGGGTTGTTTGTGGGACTGTGTTTAGTCGCTGAATTGGTCTTTTTTTACTGTGTCTTCTCTTTTTTTTTTTCTTTATGCACGTGTATGTATGTTTTTAAGGTCTAAATCAAATCATATCTAATTATATCTATTGGATCTGATTTGATAATGATTAAACTAGATTCAAATTAATTCAAATCCGATTTAATAAAATCAAACTAGATGCAAATATTTTAATTAGATATGAATCTTGTTTATTTCTCTCACTTTTATAAAAAAAAATAGAAAAATAAAAGACATATATGCCTAGCGAGGCTCAAACCTACGACTTCAAATTAAATCCAATCCAATACTCCAATGCTTATCCATTAGGCCATTGGCCTGTGCCTTAACATTCAGTACAATCAAATTATGCTTAAACCACGTGACTCTCTACAATGATTATTTTATTGAACTAAACTAAACTAAAATGAATGACTCTAAAATAATTTACTTCCTAAAAATCTACAAAATCTTTTTTATGTTTATTTTTATCTTTCATTTTTATTGTTTTTTTATTTTTTATTTTTTGAATTAAGACCCTTTTTGTAAAAAATAAAAAAATAATAATAAATAAAATAAAATAAATAAATAAAAAATTAGGATTACGAAGGGGCAAAAATTAGGTGTCTACAAGGGTTCATTTACTTAAGATGGGGTCATAGGTTGTAACACAATCTTCCTTCCATCCTCAACTAAGGCATAAGTGTTCTTATAATCGTAGTGAGTGACACATCGGTCAAATAACTAAGGTCGTCTAAGTAGTAGATATGAAGCTCCCATAGGGATGACATCGCATACTACTTCGTCCTTGTACACATTCCTAACATCGAATGGTACGGTTACTTGTTTAGTCATGTATAAAGCACCCTTATTATAAAGCTAATACAACTTATAAGGTCGGAGATGCTTTGAGGTCGGCAAGCCTAACCTCTGCACAAAGGATTGTGCAACTACATTAGTACAACTTCCTCAATCTACTATGATCTTGCATAATAAGCCTTTGATTGTACACTTGGTATGGAATAGATTCCCCCTCTAATCCTCCTCAGGGTTTGGCAAGGAACTTAATACTCATCTTAAGATTAAGGTTATTACTTCTCCCTAATCGACATAGACACAAGTCTCCTTTTCCTCTTTAGCCTTGTGTTTTCCAACATCTTCTTTCTTAGGTTCGTTCTCATCGGTGTTATCCACTACATCTCTTCCGAGCACCATGACATATCGGTTTGGACACTGAGTGGCCATATGTCTGAAGCCCAAGTATTTAAAGCACTTTATCTCATTGGTCTTCCATTTGGAGGTTTGCCCTTTCTCATATATCCTCTGGGTTGACTTATTCTCGGCTCGGCCTAGATGATCGACCTGGCCTTGCTAGCTTACTCGGCTGTCTTTAAATCGATCATTCATATCCTCAAACCTAATAGCCTCCTCGGCTCAACTCAACCAAGTCAGCACTACACTGGGACTCATGGGAATGTCGGTCTAAGTTAGCTCAAAACACTTCTTCTCTACCTTTCAACCTTCTATACTATCTTGATTACCTCTTCCAATGTATAAAACCGTTGTAACTCTATGACATTGCAAATCTCATACTTGATCCTAGAAATGAACTTTGATATTGTATGGGCCTCTGGTTCTTCTACATCGACTCAAATCATTAACATTTGAAACTCTCTCACGTAGTCATCAATAGATCGACTTCCTTAGCGAAGCTCTTGCAACTTTGTAAATGTAACTTGTATGTAAGTCTTAGGAACAAATGTTCTTCTTAATGACCTTTTCATCTCATCCCAAATTCTAACACCTCGTGTTCCATCTCTTGCTTTAGCGGCATTCAAATTCTTCCACCACATGTTTGCATAGCCAGTAAACTCCAATGCAACAAGTTAGACCTTGATAGCATCTTCATACCTATAACACTCAAATACTTTCTCGACCTTTTCTTCCCATTCTAAGTATTTATTTGCATCTCCTCTTCCACCGAAGGGTAGGATTTGCACCTTAACATTGTTTCACCCTCAAGGGACTTAGTGTCCTTGTCCTTGCACTTGGTAGTAGTCTACTTCTTCTTCACCACACTCTTCAACATCCATCTCTTCATCATCTTCCCCAATCTTCTCTAACTCCTATCTTTATCTAGTAATTCTTATTGGTCTGATTGCCTTGGCCATAGTATCTCTTAGGGACATCTTCCTATGGGTTTTGCTACTGTACACCTTAAGGTAGTTGTCTATTAACTTATACTGCGGTGACTAAACTCTCAACAAGATTTGTGAGTCTATTAAGTTTATTGTTAACCGACCCTAGGGTATTACTACCATTATGATTACGACCAGGTTGGGCATCATTGCTCTAGTCACCAATAACTCCCTTAACACTTGAATCTAACATGGTACAGTATTGTTCAAATGGATTAACAACTTGTTAACAACTTCAATACCTAATAGTCACTCAAACGGAATAGAAAAAAAACTTGCTATGTTTTCACAATAAGAAACAGAGTAAAAACTGAGTAACAATAAAATTACTCTTACTATCACACCAACACATTGTAGTAGCAAGGGAAAGGAATACGGTAGCTACTAACAGTAAAGTAAACCAAAACTACATTACAACTTCATATACTCCCTCATGGTACGGTTCTCTGGTACCAATGAAGATAATGCGTCTCTAGGGTCGAACACATGTAGGGGTATAACAATGAAGCAAACCAAAAAAATAATAATAATAAGGAAAAGGTTAGCAAAGTCTAAGCAACTATCGAATGAATATGACGTACTACTCGATCCTACTCGGCCTATAATCCACCGAATATAATACACTGGTCTGAACTAAAAGGTCACTCGCCACTACTCCTTACTAAAGGGAATAGATAAGAGTTGAATAATAACAAGAACATTAAGGTCGCTCATATGAATAGTTTTGTATTAATTAGATGATTGATGTTTGCATGCAAGAAAATGGGGGTTTATATACCCGCCCACTAGAGTTAGCTTACATATATAAAAAGATAAAAGCGTATTCTACAACTAGGTTACATAAAACATATTAAAACGGGTAAAAAAGACAAAGAATATTTAGTATGAAAAGGAAAGAATCATTTTAGAATATTATATCAGAAGACACGTGTTGCTTGGTGTTTGGATGGGAGAGATATGGTACAAGGTAGGTGGAAATAGAGTAACGCTTATGGTCAAGGGCCGACCTGATGTACACTAAGTCGAGGACTAGTTAGTTCTTCTGAAGAGAAGTCAGCTTGATTTAGGGTTGGATGCTTATGGTCGGATCGAGAACTCACCTTGGCTACTCTTAAGCTATCTCTTAAGGGTAAAGCGTTGCTACTAAATAGGGGTGGATTTGACGTATGTAAGGATCTAATAGTCAAGTCAGTTGGAGATCAACTTGGGGTAGGAATTCCTATCTCGACTATGACCTAGAGCTAGTATCCTCTAAGCGAGTCCTCAAGCTTGGCTGTACGTAATCGATCCAAGGGGTTGATTCCTATCACCTTTGTCCTAACTTAGTTGTGAATTTGTCAAATATTAATGGCCTATTCACTTCACTGAATTAAATGAAAGGGGAATAGGATTGAAATTCTTAAGAAATATAATAAGGATATAATATTTATTACTTTGTTTAATTTGATTTATAAGTAACTTAAGAATATATTATAATAGAATATTAATGACTAAATTACCTTCGGTCCGTCTATCATCTTAACTAACTCTAAAGTAATAGATGGTAATGGTGGTGGCGATAGTCGGTGGCAATGATGATGATAGTAGTAGTAAAGGCAACAATAGTAATGGTGGAGGTAATTATGGTAATGGTGGTGACAGTGATGGTGGCAGTAACGAAGGTTAATGGTAGCAACATTAGGTTGGTAGTAATGGCTATAATAATGGTGGTGGTGGTAGCAGCAGCAGTAATAATAAGAATAGTGGTGGTGGTTAATGACTACAATGGCGGTGGCAATGTTAGTGGAAATAGTGATGGAGGTAATAATGGTAGTGACGAAGCTAGCGGTAGCGATCAATGGTGGCAGTTTATAATGTTGGTGGTCGTTAAATTAGAATAAAGTTATTTTTGGGAAAAATATGAAAATTTGTAAGGAATCATGACTCTATGGTCAGTAGCAGTGGTAGCGATGATGGTAGTGGTGGTGGCAACAGCGACAATGGCGATGGTCGATTGTGGTGGTCGATTGTGGCGATCAATGGTGGCGGTCGATAGTGGCTGTCAATAGTCGCAATCGATGGTAGCAGTTTGTAATGTTGGTAGTCATTAAAATGAGATGAGGTCATTTTTGGGAAGAATATGAAATTTTGTAAGAAATCATGATTCTTTGGTTGAAGTAAGGAATCTCTTAATTTCAAGTAATACAGATTCCTACAAAATTGTGATCCGGTGATATGAAATAAAGTGAACGTCGTAATAAAAAATAAGGAGAGAATAAAATTCCAAATCTCCTCAAGTAAAGAAGCCATAAATGTGAGTATGCCTCAAGCATTGCTCCAATTGCCTCTTGTCTTCGATGTCATATCAAGTGATCACAGTATGCAATTAGACCAAAGGGTAGATGGCTAATAATTATACCATTTGGCATACCATGATGGTTACGAACCAAAATAACATCTATAAAATCATAATTTTCCTAGGTTCCCATCTTTTTTTTTTTTACGAGATCAGTACCACCATCCATTTCATCTTTAATTTGATTATCTTTAAATCTGAATCATTAAATAAATTGTGAATTTAATGATTCATATTTAAAAATATGGAAATTAATGGTGAGATAATGGGTAGGACTAATCCCATCACAATAGAGGACGGGATCATAAAATCTCTCATAAAATCATGTGCTCGACAAGCCATCATGTGCTTAGCAAGTCTCAATAATTTCATATATAACCTGACTACCACGGTTCATCTGTGGTGCATTAGTAAAGACGAATTTCAATTCCCTTTTGACAAGAGAATTCAAATTCATAAGTTGTCACACTATACACAATGTTACTTGCTTTTCACACACTCACGTAGCCTCTTCTTCACAAACTACAAAACCACCTTTTGTTGTCTCCACGTGTTGACCCTTAAGCATGACTAAGAATGGCAACTAGCTAGAGGTGTGTAAGCAGGCTTTAGCCCTTAAGCCGACTCATTTAATTAGCTTTTTAAATGGGTTTGGGCCAAAGGATTTTAGCCAGTTTAAAAGCGGGTCAAATGAGCCTGGCCCGTTTAACTCGCAGGCTAAAGTAGGCCAATTTAGGTTAGTTTATTTAATATATTTATGCTTTTCATGGCCAACCCGTTTAATCTGCTTTTTAAACAGGTTAGTGCTAAGATCTTTTGGCCCGTTTAACCCACAAGCCAAAGTGGGCCAAGCCAGGTTGGCCCGTTTAACTCATTTGCACACTTCTACAGCTGGCCAAACCAAATTTATAAGGGGACAAAGGATGGGATTACAATTCATGGTACAAAAGTTTTTCGAAATATTAGGAGAATATTAAGGGGCATGTGAATGACTACTAAGTCATCTCTATTTTTCCATTTTTCTCTTTCCTTTTCGTAGTGATGTTTTCCTTTTTTTGAAATAATAGATTACGCCAAACTGCCCTACATGTCTCCCTTTATGGAGTAATCACTCAAATCTGAAGGGCATGGGGAAGCTATTGCTATTTGTAGGGTGCAATTTCTCTTGAAGTTTCAAGGGTCATGCGGATGACACTCAAGAATACAATTACCAATGGGTCGAGGACTAAACACATGTGGATAAAATAATACTCCATGTAACATAAGTTTTATTAGGCATTTCCTCAAATAGGTTAGATGTACTAATTAATGAGTTGTGATCTATGTAAATTCACATCAAATTGTTGGCTAAAAGACATCATCTTACTACCAATAACTCAAGTCTAAGAAATTAGCAACGAAATGCTTTTTCGTGTCCAAGGGTCCATTTGACTACAATCACACAAAGATTCTACCATAGCACTCCACTCCATACTGATTGGGATATGTTAAAATAATTCAACTACATAACAAAATAGAGAAACAATCAGTGAGTACCACACTTGGGAATAAGTGTGATTCTTTCTTGCAAGGAGACATATTGATTTTTGAGAGCTAATTGGATCCTTCTTTGAAGTCCTTCCAATACCCAATCAAATTAGCTATGTATTTTAGGACATGATGTCTCATGCCCTGACATACTATAACATTTCAAAAATTCATTAGGAATCTACGATAGTGAGTTGTTTTTTCTACAGATAACGCCAAATGTCGTCTTTGGGTTTTGATTGGTAGAGGTTGATTGCAACTAGGTTTTGTACTATTGTTAGAACATACAGAACAAAGAAAAAGGATTATGGTTCCAATGCCTAAGTTAATATGATGGTTATAGGTGAAAACCCTAAGGAGTTTAAGGGAGAAGAAAGAAAGAGTCTCATACTTAGAGACCTTATCCCTTATTTATAATAGATGAGGCTAGGCTCCATTGGAGTTGGACCTTTATCATGGGCCAATCAATTTAGGCTTGGGTTGCTTATGTCTAAAAAAGCCAATCAACACATAGTTATCTCCATCTTATCCTTTTCTAGACCTGTAGACTAGGCCTATGCGCTATAGACTTGAAGGCCCAAGTTCTAAAGGGTTGTACAAAGACAAAACTCTATAAATGTCTTCCAACAAAGTTGGCCGGGCTCTTAGGAGCTTGAATTGGGCTTTGACAAGGTGATATCGACACTAGTAACTTAGCCTAGAACTTAATGAGGTCAGCCAAGTTGTAGAAGCTGGATCAAGGCCCTGAAGAGATTGATTGTGGGCTCTTGGGCTCAACTCATGCCCTAAGGAGATCGGTATGAGTTTAGAGGCCTACGTCCAAAATGATTTATGAGCACTTACTTGTTGCTCTGGTTAATCATACGTTGACAAGAAGAGTAAGCTCTCACTAGTGTCTCCAATATTTTAGGGCAAGCTTCTCCACGAACTGAGGCTAATAGGCGAGTTTCGGATGGGCCGCTGACGTTATCCTTGATGCTTGAAGCTTCTAAGTGCTAGAGCATTTGAACGAGCATTAGTCCGCAGTGGACTAAGTCCATTTGCAAAGTAGAACCAGCTTGCAATACCTAGTAAAACTAGGGAAACCATATGGCAAATTATTAGAAACTCCAAACTTCTAAGTCAAGTATTCAATAAACTATAATCCTTGTGTAAATAATAATAAAAACAGATAGATATATATATATATATATATATATTAATGAGATATTCTATTCGAAGTAAATGATAACCTAATTGAATAACGGACTCGATAATTCTAAGTAGTTTATTGAGATCCTAACTCTCATGATAAATCACATCCCTAAATGATTGGACTTAATCTAATCATAAAATTCTACAGTATGTATTTGTATTGAATAGCCTACTGACATTAAATTCAAATAAACATAATAATGTAAACGTATGGATAGGATCTCCTTCAACAAATGCACCATATGAAAATTATGCAAGCGGATATATATTATTTCTCTATTATATTAATAATAAACTTATATGAATTTTCATGTAATTAATTAATTGAAGGTAGGACTATTTCAGTGATATCACTATTATATAAATAACCATCGTACAACAGTGATTTTTCAAACATTTTACAGGAGTTAATAAAAATATAGAATACCTTGAGACATTATCCTTAAGAAAAGTGTAGTAGAAATTCGAAACACTAGAATTTAAGTTGTACAAATGGATAACTTAAATTAACATTATCTTTTCAAAAGATTTTATATTAATACATATATTGAAATATTTCTTAAGTCGACATTGATAGAGTATGTTCAAAAGATACAATAATGTAATTTAATTATATGCATCTATGCTATGTGATTTCAGAAGACCGCTTGATTCCACAATGGGACATCATTAAATTAAGTTTTGCTTAATATTTCGTTAACTTTATTTTACTTGCTTTGAATCACCTAAGGAATGAATTACAAAGTGCAAGAGAAAAAGGGCACAAACCAGCCCAGTAATATGTAGATTTGCTAGGCTGTCACGTGGGGAAGTAAATTGGAAGAAGAGGGACGGGTGCAACCCAACCAGCCCTGTCTAAATTAGTTCTACCCAAACCTATGCTCTAGTCCAACTCACTCAAGCCCAACATCCCAGCTAGTTAATCTCTACATGCAAGGTTCCACTTGTCTCCCACCAATGCCACTTGTTGAGAAATTGGAAGTTTCATGTAACTGCCGAGTGCTTCATAGGTAAATATAAGTCTCCACATGTCTTTAAATTGCGGTACTCGTAAGTAACTAAATGTAAAGGCATTAGCAATTAAATAGAAAATAAAATAAAATAAAATAATATCAATAATAATATGATAATATTTGTGTGTATATTCCTATACCGAATTGCATTAATACAAGACACAACATTTCATTTAATTGAACAATGTTAGACTAAAAAATAAAAATAAGAAATAAAATAAAATAAATAAATAAATAAAACTTGAACTATGATTTGGCCGAAAGCTACCTGAAGAAAGGTATTTGCCAACCGACTTGCATTATTCGATGTATGACATCTATTATTAATTAATTGAGGTGTTGCATAGCCGATAAATTAAAAATATAAAAAAATGAAAATGAAAATTTAAGGCTAAATACTCTTGCACGCCGAGACTTCTGGAGGAGTTTATAGTATGCCCTTAGTTAACAATTCTTAGATTCATGAATTATATTAAAGTTGTAAGGCGCAATACATTTCTTCTTTTGCTATGTTTTATCGGTAATAATGAAAAACAGAGGCAATGTAAAGTCGATCATAATGGAATAAGGATAGCAACGGAAAAAAGGGTATATATATATATATATAGAATATTCCTTATACTAGACGAGTTATAGAAATTAGAAGAGTCGAGGTCATGCTAGAAATGAAGAAGGCTTGTAGAGATGTTGAACCATGGCTAGATTATAGGGCTCACTCTTATTTAATTAAAATTCCCAACTAGTATTAAGTTCAAAATATAAAATTATAGGAAGTAGATAAGATCTTAGAAGGAATTAGGACTGTTGATAAGGCTCTTTGAATATGGACCTATCAGGTTTGACCGGATCTAATACGTATCGTAGTTTGGAGTTCGCCCCTATGAGCTTAAGCCTTACGCTTATATTGATCAAGCCTAGTAAGCTCTATAACGGCTAGAACACACAAGATAAAGATCAAAAGTGCTAAAACAACCACATCCAAAATAAGTAGGACTCGTTGGAGACAACGACCCCACTCTCTCATACTTATGAGAGAAGATCTCTCCCACCAACTGATCTCCAGCTACCGGCTTCACTCTACTATAAATACCGTATCATTACCCAGTGGTAAATCTCTCTAGACTCTGCATACCAAGCTCGCTTATCATCATGTCACTACCTAGTGGCAAATCTCTAAAATGACCACGCCGAATAACCCCCTAACATCCCCTCATAGTGTATTGTTTTGTAGGCCTTCTACATACAAAACCCTTACATCTATCGATAAAAACTTAAAGACGACATCTAGCGTCGTCTGAAGGAAACTAAATTCCTACACTTGAAACCTCAAACACATTAAATACCTACCCCTCGAACAATTCCTTTAACTTTACGTCTCACCGCAATGAGCAGGAGAATAACAAACATGGGGATAATCAGCCCCTCCTAAGGGTTATGTTAGAGGAGTGCATGGAACGTTTGGTTGAATAATATTTTGCACAAAACAAGCTACTTACTTAGCTACACGCTGAGCTTACCTAGCAAATGATGCCACCCTGAGCTCTGTGCTATAGTAAGGACGCTCTCCAAGCAATAGGGGAGTAAGGTTACTAGTGATACTGAACTGGTCACCAACAATAAGACTCCCTTTACTAAGGGTGTCCAAGATGAAGTGCTGCCTCCTAATAGTAAACTTCTATCCCTAGACCATTATGATGGCACAGGTGACCCTAATGACTATCTTCTCTACTTCTGCACCTTCATGAACCTTCGTAGTTGATGTTATAATATGCAAGGCCTTCCCAGACACCCTAAGGAAGACAGTTCTGATGTAGTTTAACTACTTCCCCAACAATTCCATCAACTCATTTGATGAACTGGTGCGAAGATTTAGTCTCCACTTTGAGGCTAACAAGCCCCCATGTAAGGACACATCTTCCTTATACCTTGTAAGGTAGGGTAAAGGTAAGTCCTTACATAACTACGTAGCTTGGTTCAACAATGCCGTAGTTGAGATCCCTCAGCTGGATGAGAGAGTAATTACTTATGCCGCGTAGCTCAGCATCCGACCTTTGGGAGATTTCTTCCAATTGCTTGAGAAGAACAAGTTGAAGACCCTTGCCAACTTCTAGAATAAAGCCCAAAAGTACATTAACCAAGAAGACAACATTTGTGTTAGGCACGATGCTGATCAAGAAAGGTTGGGTGGAAAGCAAGACAAAGAAAAATTGTCCATGAAGGATCTCTTCGATGGTAGGATACTGAGCAGATTAGACGGAGAGAGCTCTAGGAAGAAGAAGCACCATACTAAGTACAACCCACTCTTCCCTCTTATCTACACCCAATACATGCCCTTGAATAGACCTATTGCTTTGGTCTATTCCAAAGTAAAGCACTAGAATTTACTCTAGAGGCTGCCCAAGATGCGAGGCAACCTTAGTCGTCAGAACTCTGACAAATACTATTAGTTCCACAATGACCATGGCCATACCACCAATAAGTGCTTCTAATTGACGAACGCCTTTGAATATGCCATTCAGTGTGATTTGTTCAATGAATATGTGGTGCACTAAAGGAAGGATGACCGTTCTAATGATGATGGAGATAGGGCACCTTAGAGGCGATGGACCAAGAGCACCCATATCGAGCAGAACAATGACCACCGTAATTATCGTGCCCTCAATGGTATTATAAACGTAATCATGAGAGGGGAGGGGAGGGGGGACCACTTTGGGAGTTGGCCAAGCACTAGCAGCTCGATTAATGCCCCATCAAAAGTGTTAGCCGTAAGGGAGAAGAGATAGAAGTTGGACACTTTCATCTCCTTCTCTAATGAAGACCTTGAAGGGGTCGATACACCCCATCAAGATGCCCTAGTGATAGGGGCAAGGATCTCAAAATTTGAGATCCTAAAGATTATGGTGAATACTGATAGCTCTACCAACATACTCTTCCTCCATATATACGAGAGAATGAGGGAGAAGCTACCAGTAAAAATGAAGCCATACCACTATAATCCAATTAGCTTCAATGGAAATACGATCTAAGCTAAGGGTATCATCATGTTAGATATGGGACTCAATGATGACAACCACATAGCGCAACGACCTATAGAGTTTGTTGTGATTGATTGGCCCTCCCCCTACAACACACTCTTAGGAAGACTAAGCCTAAATGCATTCAGGGTAATCACATCCTTCCTTCATCTAAAGGTCAAATTTCCAACCCCAACTAAGGTGAGAGCATGTAGATGTGATCAAAAGCTCTCGCGAGAGCTATACGTTAGGGAAGCCAAAGGAGATGGTGTCTTTGCCTTAGAAACAGGCCTACAGGAAAGACTCCAGCCGAAGTAAAAGACGACATCATCGCCTTCTTATAGGAAAATTCGGACAGGTTTACCTAGTCGGCATTAAACATGCCTAGAATTTCCCCTAACCTAATGACCCATAGCCTTAATTTTGACATCACAACGTAGCCTTTCAAGCAAAAAAATAGGCATTTTGCTCCAAAAAGGTAAGCCATAATTGAGGAGGAAGTACAGAAGCTACTTAAGGTCGGCTTTGTATGGGAAGAAAAGTACTCGACATGGCTAGTGAACGTGGTACTAGTAAAGAAGAAGAATAGGAAGTGGCGAATGTATGTCGATTACACTGACCTCAATAAAGCTTGCCCTAAAGACTGTTTCCCCCTCTTGAGGATTAATCAACACATCAATTCCATATCGGGATACACCTTACTGAGGTTTATAAACGCCTTCTCAAGGTACATCTAGATCAAAATGGACTTGAAGGACAAAGTCCATACCTCTTCTGTCACTGATTACGGTAAGTATTGTTACACCATGATGTCATTCGAACTAAAAAATGAGAAATGCCAGGGCCACGTACCAACGAATGGTTATGAAACTGTTTAAGCCCTAGATTGGATGTAATATGGAGGTAAATGTTGACAACATGATCGTCAAGAGCCAAAACCAATTAATCATGTCAAGGATCCTTAAGAAGCCTTCGACCGAATGCATACATACAACATGAAGCTGAACCCCTAGAAGTACACCTTTGGCGTTAAATCCAGCAAGTTCCTCGGCTTTCTAGTGACACAGAGAGACATTAAGGGTAACCCCGAGAAGATTACTGCCATCAGGAGAATGAAGCCTCAATCCAAGACTTATAAAAGCTCACTAGCATGGTAGCTACTTTGAGTAAATTTATCTTGCAGAGCGCTGATAGATGCATTAAATTCTTCAAAATCCGAAAAACCCAAAGGGTTTTGAATGGACCTCGTAGTGTATCACTACCTTTTAGCAGCTTTAGGACTTCCTTACACACCTACCAGTTCTCTCCAAGCCTATCCATAGGGAGGACCTATTTTTGTTCTTGGCCTTAAGCGACCGGGCACTCTCCTTTATGCTAGTCAGAGTAAAGAGAACAGAACACACGCAAGTATATTATTTCAACCATATACTATACAGGTCTGAGGTTAGGTACACTTAGGCAAAAAAATTCCCCTTTGACATCTTTATCACAATACAACTGCTAAGGCCCTACTTCTAGATAATCGTACTCATGGACCAACCACTATGTACCATTTTGTAGAAACTTGATGTAGCTGGACGAATGATGAAGTATGCAATGGAATTAAGCACATACGGAATCTAGTATTGGCCACAAATGACCTATAAGGCACAAGTGCTGGACGACTTCGTGGTAGAATATACAAGAGAGGAAGAAGCACCATTAGGCAATAACAAACTGATATTGACTCTCTACGTCAATGGATCTTCCACCTCGAGGGGTGGAGGCATGGGCCTTACTGTGACTAGCCCGCATAAGGTTACCATCTACTATGCCCTTAAGTTTAGATTTGATTCCAGTAACAACAAATCCAAATATGAGGTGCTTATCATTAGTCTTAAGCTAGCTAAGGAAATCAGTGTCGAGCATTTATAGATCTTCTTAAACTTCATGCTTGTCATTCGATAAGTCCAAGGCAAATACGAAGCCAGGGACAACACTATGGCTTAGTACCTTGAAAAAGTGAAGAGTCTCCTAGCGGAATTCATTCCATGGGACACTAGGAAGATCCTTCGACTAGATATCTAAGTTCGCCTCCACTGGTATATGAAAGCCCGAGGTAAAGGATAATAAAATCTTCATAGAATACCTATGAAAAAAAAAAGTATAATTACGGGCTTAGTTCAAGTTTTGGAATTGACCACAGCAACACCAGAGTCAAGCTGGATGAATCCTATCTGAAGTTATTTAGAGTAAAGCTCGCTCCTAGAAGATAAGAGGGAGGCAAAGAAGCTTCGATATTATGCCACCAACTATACGTTGGTCGACGACATCTTGTATCGAAGGGGAATCAACCTTCCCCTACTCTAATGCCTCCGAGAAAGGGAAGGGTTGTGTATCATGGAAGAGTTGCACACTAGAATGTGTAACAATCACATTTAGTCCCAAGCCCTCTACCTCTGAGAGCTACGACTCTAGTATTATTGGCTCACCATGAGGCAAGATGCAAAAGCTATTGCTTGAAAATACCCGTAGTGTTAGAAGTACGCCGTAGTCAATCATGCACCTAACACCACCCTCCAACCCCTAACCATCCCATCCGCCATTTGCGCAATGGGGGATTGATATTCTTGGTGCCTTCCCAAAACCTTCGAGAAGATGGTAGTTCATACTTGTCGCCATTGATTACTTCACAAAGTGGGTAGAGGTCGAAGCGAGTAGAAGGCGAAGAAGTAGCTAAGATTACAGAGAGAAGTGTTGAATCTTTCGTTAAAAACAACATTCTCTCCTAGTTTGAGGCTCCTATACTCTTATCATGGACAATGGTCAAAAGTTTGATAACCCCAAGTTCAGGGAGTTCTGTGCCAAGCACTACATTACCTCATACTTCACCTTAGTTGCCTACCCCCAATCAAATGGACAAGTAAAGGAAACCAATCGAATCATCTTCAATAGCCTGAAGAAGTACATGGACCGATTGCAGGGTGCTTGGGCAGATGAACTGTCCAATATCTTATGGGCATATAAGACCACCCACTATACTTCTATAGGTAAGAGACTCTTTTACCTAGCTTTCGGGTCAGAAGTAGTCTTCCCCATCGAACTTGAGCTTCTTAATATCCAGACTTGAAATTTTGACACCACCCTTAACGAGTCACCATTACAAGCTAGCGTTGATACCATCTAGGATATCAGAGACCTTACTACTGCTCGGCTAATTGTATACCAACATTAGGCTGCCCAATATTATGACTAGAAGGTCAGACACAAGGAGTTTAAGGTTGGCAACCTAGTGTACTGAAAGCTAGAAGTCATAAGTTCGTACGAAGGGCAAGGCAAGTTGGCCCCTAATTGGGAAGAGTTGGTTAAAGTCAAGGAGAAATTGGGCAATAGAGCGTACAAATTGGAAAGACTAGATGGTGAGCTCATCAAGTATACATGGAACACCAATAATCTTCGGCTTTATTTTGATTAATATTATGTTATGTACGTTTTTTCTAGAATAATGAAATAAAAAAAGTTGTTTTATAATTGATTGTCTACCTCTCTCTCTCACTCCCCTTCTTTCTGTTATCATTCAAGCCTTTAAAAAGGCAAATGGATTGTTCATCGGGCAGGTCGGAATGCTACTAACCTGATCCCCCCTCAGGTAACCTCAGCAAGGGAAAACCCCTTTTACACAGAGGAACTCCCTTCTATCAAGAAGGTCAGAACGCCACCAACCTAATCTCCCATTAGGTAACCTCGACAAGGGGAAACACCCCTTATACAAAGAAACTCCTTTCTACCGGGCAAGTCAGAATTCCACCGACTTAATCCCCCCTCGAGAAACCTTAGTAAAGGGAGATACCCTTTGTAGAGGAACTCCCTTCAACAGGCAGGTTGGAATGCCACTGACCTAACCTCCCTTACCCCCCTTCCTTCAGGTAACCTCAGTAAGGGGAAACACCCTTTACACAGAGGAACTCCCTTCTATCGAACAGGTTGAAACGTCACTGACCTAACCCCCTCCCCCCTTCTCTCCTTAAGTTAACCTCAACAAGGGGAAGCACCCCTTACATAGAGGATCTTCCTTCCATCAAATAGGTTGAAACGCCTCCAACCTATCCCCCCTCCGGGTAACCTCAACATGGGGAGACATCCTTTGCACAAAGGAACTCCCCTCCATCGAGCAAGTTGAAACGTCATCGACCTGACCCCCCCAAGTAACCTTGGCAAGGAGAAGCACCTCTTACATAAAGAAACTTCCTTCCGTCGGATAGGTTGGAACACCACTGGCTTAACTCCCTTATTTAACCTCGATAAGGGAAAGCTCCTCTTAAGTAGAAGAATTCATATGCAAATATACTCAAAGGCAAAGAAAAGGCAAGTGTATATGAGGATGTTTCAAAAAATTCATTCGTTCATTGATTGTTAGATTACACAATAAAGGCTGGCATCTTGGCCTAACTTACACATGTTTCAAAGAAAAAGAGAGAAAGAGATAAATATGCTATTTCCTACGTCAACTTACTTCGATAACTTAGAAAAATCTAAAGCCTCGATTTGTTTGAAGCATTGATTTGTCGATGCTTTAAGCAATAAGCCTTGACTTAGAGCAGAGCCTAAAGGATGCAAACAAAGAGTAGGAGGAGGATCACTCGGAGATTGATTGTCTTGAGGAACTGCTTCTGGAGCAGCCTCCTGCTAGGCTGTTAGGATAGAAGTGGATGTGGAAGCACCTTGCCTAGCCTCAGCAGTAAATTAGCACCTGCAACATTGAAGGTTGCTTAAGTAATCTCTCTCTCACGTGCTAAGACTTCCCTCTTGTTGTTGAAGGTCGGAGAATCTAGAAAGTCAAAGAAGCTTAAACCAAGGTCCAAAAAATGGGAGAGAACCTCCTTCCTTGTATAGCATATGAAGTCCGTAGTTAGGTCTTCCAACTCATCCAACTATTGCTCGGTCTTTTAATAGTCTACAACCGCCTTTTTAGCAACAGCATTGCTTAGGACCTCCCCACTCTTCATTTGGAGATGATCTCCTCCATCTTTGAAACCTTTTCTCATAGCTCATAGACCTGTTACTTTAACCCAACCTTCAAACTAGCCAACTCCAGCGAAGTGGCCTTAATACCTTCGTACTCGGATGCTTTCATTGCTAGCTTAATTTGCAACTTAACCACCGACGCCCTCAGCTCGACATTCTCCTTTTCGAGTCAGGCCTTAGCTTCGCCCTCCTCATCTAACCTCTAATAGAGGCAAGCCTTCGTCCTTTGCTCATCCTCTAACCAAGCCTTTAGGTCGTCAGCTTTCTTGGTTTCTTTCTTAGCATTTTCTCTCTCCTGCTCCGCATCTATGAGCCTGGCCTAAAGCCTTGCCACCCGCACATAAGAGAAACGTAGGTCCTTGTTAGCCTTAGAGAATTTTTTCAAGTACTTATTAGTACAAGTCTTTGCTTCTTATAGGTTCTTTTCATGCTAACACAATGCCTTCCTAAAGCCCTTTACCTCTTTCTGGGCAGCATCAAACTTGTTCAATTGAAACAATACCTAGCCACGGTACTGCAAATTGAAAACAAAGGCCACCATTAACATAACGACAAGTAAAGCACATCAACATAGGACTAACAAAGACTTACCTACCGCATCAACATGCTCAGGTGGCTCGCTATCTCCATAAGGTCGTCCCTACCTTCCTTGAAGAGCCCTTCAAGGAGAGCCAAGTCACCGAGGGTGTAAGACCCTATAGAAGCCTAATAGTTGAGTATCTAATACTGCAATGTTAGATCATTAACGCTGACCTCCCACTTCAACCTTAAGAGCTTTTCCCTAGCCTTCTTCATTTCCATCTCAGGGGGTCCCTTCAAGAACTCTTCATCTCGGAAGGTATATGACACTTCTTAAAATAGTCTGGGCCTATGCCCATTAACCTAAAATTGTTCAAGACGTCAAAAAATTCATCCCCCAAGTCATCAACATTCTGATAGGGATAAGCCATCAGCCACTCATTCCATTTCCCTCTACTTAAAGGCGCCCTCGCTAGGGGCCTCTACTTCTTAGCTCTAAGCCTTAGCTCCCCAACCATTTTAGGAACCTTTTGGTTTTAGCCGACCACTTGAGGAAGGGTAACCCCTTCGACCATTTCTTCTTCCTTCGCCCGTGAATGGGGAAAGCATTTGAACATAGAGCCCTTTCACATCGATGCCTTCGTCGCCCATGACAATAGGCTTGGTGGAGGGGACGAGAGTAGAAGCAGGTAGAACCATACCCAAAGGCTCTACATCTACAGGCTTGTCCCGAATACTAATGGGAATCGCTTGAGGAACAGACCTCGATTGAGCCTTACTAGTCTCCCCAAGCCTTAGCTTTGGCCAAATTGCCTTGCCCTTCGATGAGTTTACCTTAGTTCTCGCTTGGCGACAGCTCATTAGCTCATCCACAAAAGGACGAGGCACCTTTGCAGCTAAATTTTTGCCTATAAGAAATTCAATTGAAAGTTAGAAAAGGAAAAGAAGACAAAACCAAAAGAAAATACTACTACCATTCATAAAATACTGCCGTAACTAACATAACCAAGGAAGCCCTCCCATCCTACAGGCACTGGACGAAGCACCTCAACATTAGCACAATAGACAGTCACATAGAATAAACCTGTACCTTTAACCCATTTCTTCACTACGGCTTTCTTCATTTTGGGAAAGAGCTTGGAGAACGAATACTAGAAATACCTCTCTACAGTCTCTATAGCATTAATCTCCTAGTCATGTCTCAGTACCATGAAGGCTAAGATCTCTTAGGCGGCTTCAGTGTCACTAAGACCGAGCCCCCTCTTACCCACAGTTTGAACCATCCCGATCTACCTTGTTCAAAAGTCTGCTTCCTCGAGTAGCTCAACTACCACATACCTGTCTTACCATCCCTTCATTGAATCCACATGGCTATAGAACAACTTCTTTCCTGAGTGTGATTAGAGGCAAGGCCACCCCTCATCCCCCTGACGTTCTTCCATATGTAGAAGTGCATGAAGAACTTGGGAGTAACCTTTATCACCAGATACTTACAAAGCGCTTGGAAAGCCTTCAATACCCTCTACCCATTGGGAGGGACCTGCAACAGACTATACCAATAGTAGTTGAAGAATTCTTTTTCGAAGTGACATGAAGGGAGGTACTACCTAAACTTTAGGCACTTCTCAAACACCGCAAAGCACCTCCTTAATAGTAGGGCCACCCGTTTGTCCCTATTCGACATCCTTATCTGCCACCAAAGGATCGCCTCAATAATGAAGTTGCTTATAATCCAATTGAGGGTAGATGGTTTATTTTTTCTCAAGAGCATTGAACAAATCCTTTGGTGAAGGCAGGGAAGCGTATACATATACATCCCTAAGCATGGCATTAATGATCCTGGTCCTATCCAATGCCTTTACGACTATCCTAGTAAGTTCGTCAAGTTGTTCTAGTGACAAAACCTTGTCCTCCTCCTCCTACATCTGAAGGGGATCACTCCTTGTATAATCAAAGCCAAAGACATATAGCGATGAAGATGAATCAATTTTACCTCTATTAGTTGACATAGCTATAATATGTGAAGAAGGAAGAAATGCTTAAGAAACTTTTGAAGAAAGTTTGATGCGAATGTAAAATTCGTAATGGTAGAACAAAGAGATTACAGAAAAGTGGTCTCTCATTATGACCCTACTATTTATAGGCAAACAATCTGGGAAGTCGTACAAGCGATTATAAGGATCCATATAAGTATGAATCCCTTGAAATGTTGTATAACAAACATGTGGAAAGTGTTTTGATTGGACGATCACCGTTAAAAGGCAAAGAGCATGTAGCTGTACATTGGTCTGCTACAACATGACACATGTAACGTCACATTTAATGCACGAAAAATAGGTGGACAAAGATCACAATTCGAAAAAGTTCATTCGATAAGAAGTTTCTTTAAGGCCCATTCGACTTCTACCTAGTCGATATGATAAAGACATGGTGTAGTTGTGTTTACTTCAAGTCTGGGCTTGGGATAAATTCCCACATATCGTCCCCCTTAGTTGATATGGGCTTGTTATAGACTGGGATAAGCCATTGGCAGCCAAATGGAGGGTAATGCAGGATACTACTCAACATCCAATGCATACCGCACAACATTTGACATGCAGACGATACAACAGGTATTATATGATAAGTTATCATCTTTGCTGCCCTTTTATCAAAAGTAAGTGCTAACCCTCATTGTTTCGCTGATTGTTTCTTCTTTTTTATGCCCGTTAAGTTGCTTGAGAGCCTTATATGAAGGAGTTGCTACAGTTGTTTCCTTACTTCTACATTGTTAGCCAACATATTTGGACTGCTTGAGTACCACTCATGTTTCCACATCATTGAGTGATGCTTTCCTGACTGTGCCATTCAGCAGTTTAGTAGATATCAGTATATACTACAGGACATCGACACCTCTGAGTAGCTCTACCAATTGGACCTTCGAGGTAGGATGGATGTTGATTTAATCAATACACACTCTGTGTACATCCAAGCTTAAAGACAGAGACATGGATTTTTAGTACATATCTAGGGTCCTCAAGGGGTCAACAAGAGTTACTGGCTGTAGTACAGATAGATCACCCAGCATTACATTACTCACTTGCACACTAAGGAGTTGTCATCGGTCAGCTAGTAAGTACATCTAAAATCATCCATTAGTTTTTTGCACTCGTACATACTTTCTAGTATATATACTAACAATTATTTTTCGACTTATTTTAGGTGGACTCACTTAATAGTGTGCAACTAGCACCTGACTATCCTACAACACTAGATATTGCAGTTAGGGCACTTCATTTTGTTAAGCAGTGCAATAGCCTCATCCTTTACATACAGTAGAAGGGTGTACATGAGCTACCTCATGTAGACTATGGTAAGGAATAAGTACTACTTACGGATGAGAATGTACCGACTCCTCGTACACCACCTAGGGGTAGAGTGGAAGTACGACAAGGTATGGCTCAATTGGGAAATTATCAGATAAACCTCGATGACAATATCCAACTACATAGGCATCATTCCGTTGACCTAGGGCAGATTAGTGGGGGATACATCACAATCCTCGGGTCAGGAGTTGCCTTCACTTCAAGTGCCAAATCTAGCTCCAGGGGTAAATCTAGCTCTTATACGAATCCTGAGTTCTAGCGACATCTTGATCTTGCCATTCTGCCAACACTTCAAAAACAACATTCCACTCTTACACAGTTATCCATGGGTGAGGGTGTCACTCAGCTGCATCCGGCCCCTCTTGCAAACCTAGTTCCTCTTAAGGAACTTGATCTCAACGATCCACCACCTCAGCTTATGCAGTCACAGGATAGACAGCGATGTTCACTTCTTTTCAGTACAGTACAGACCTTTATACGGCATAGGTGATAGTAGATATTTTTTGTCCTTTTTTTTTCTTTTCTCCTTTTTTTTCCATTATATTAATGTTTTGTGTGTATACTAATTATTCCAAATATAATTTACTTTTCATCAGAGATTGCAATTCAAAGCATTGTTTATTTACTCAACCATTACAATTTCCAATTATTTTTTTCCAATAACTGACTTGTATCATCATTTCGTATGCCAATATCTTCCCTACTTCCTATCTTTGTTGAGGCGTTCCACTAACTGTGATTTTAATCAATTGATTACTATGTCAAACTTTTCATTTAATTTTTAGCTTATGGTTGGAAGTACATTACTCGTCATACTTGCCAACCATGCGCCTTCAGTATACTTATGTTTTTTTAACTAAAGGCGCATGCATGCGCCTTCAATGTAATATTTTTCAAAAGAGGTCCTTTTCAATAATATTTTTCAGAAAAGGATTCGTATTCATATAAAACTCAAAAAGAGGAGAAGAGCTTTGCTAAGGTAAAAGTAAGGTTAAACTCGGCCTCAATCTTGGTTGTACTAGACTTTAACAAGTATCTTGAATGTGATACATCAAGTGTTAACATCGGAGCTGTATTGATGCAAGATGGCTAACCTATCACCTATCATAGCGAAAAGCTCAAAGAAGTGCATTTAAACTATTCTAAATATGACAAAGAGCTTTTGGAATTGATCTAAACTTTTTGCGTGTAGCAACATTATCTTCTGCCAAAAGAGTTTATCGTATACATGGATCATGAGTCCTTAAGATACTTGAGTTTGTCACTAAGGAGTCTATGCTACTGCATTCTACCAACCTGATGCCTTGGCTGAGCCAAACCCTCTCACACTCATCATTTGTCTCTAACTACTAACCTAAACTATACTTAAGCATTAGCTCGACTCATCTAACCATCAGCTCAGCTAACCTAAATTTGAGCCATACTGAATACGTCTTAAGCGAATTCACCTCAAAAGAATTATATGCTCAACTTAGCACAGTTGACCTACCACCTCTACTCAACACCTTGGCTCAGCAATCACTAGCTTGAACATATAGTTTGTCTTTTCTACTAGAAAGATTCCCATCCATAGAGAGCCATGTATCCAAGCAAGCACATGATAGAATCCTCCATACAAGATACTCATTTTTGTTGTATTTTAAATTGTATCCTTATTATTCCTTGTACATTATTTCTTTTAGATAATATCCTTTTTAGTCTTTTCCATTTTAAGAAAGTTGTCCCAGTTTTTTGGGTATAAATACCTATTGTAAATGTAGCCGCAATCACATTATTATCATCTTACATTTGATATTGAATATTTTTCATTTTGTGAACTTGTTCACAGCTTGTTTACTTACTTCACTCTTATCCTGACCCTTAAGTAAAACTAATTGGTGAGTACCCTCATTGGACCGTCCATGCATCATATCAAGTTGTGTCATAAGTCCTCGAAAATTCCCTAGTATGTCATATCCTTGGAGCTATTCGTAGGTTTGCTTGTTTTACTTTTCCTATTGTTTTCATGCAATTCTACTTTGTTCTTTAAGCTTTCGATAAGCTTAGACCCACCTCCGCCACCAGCCTTATTTGCCCTTAGACCTGGTTTGCATCATAGTGTACTCGGAGTATAGGTATGACTACAACGAGGAGAGGATACATGTGGTGATGACGAACATCGACCACTGACCTACAACCTACTTATATTTAAACCTCCACGCATGAGTTAGCCCATGACCATATTCGAGGATAAGGAGGATGAGATCGAAATAATTCTCAAGACTAATAAGCAACATATGGGTCAGCAACCATCTGACAGTTCAAGGCCTTTGAGCTCAGGTAAGCCCTCTAAACCTAATAAATCTAATATTTTCACTACATATTACAATAAAGGTACAAATGAATGGGAACTTGCGGGTGTACTGTAACTATTGCAATGCAAGCTATGCCTAGAAGATAGGAGATGGTTATGGTACTCTCAATAGGCACCTGAGAACAAAGCACTCTAAGGAGGCCTGGATAGACAAAATCATATAAGATAGTGGTTTGTCCGAACTAATGTTAATTAAGTATGATCAAAAGAAGCATAAGTACAATCTTACGCAGTACCTTGCCAACTTGCACTTGTCCATCAACATAGGTGCATCATAGTGGTAGAGCCAATATGTGTAGGAGAAGTTCAACACCAACGTACGCTAAGTAAGAGGCAACAAGTTGATATTAATGTATGGACAAATCCTTTCCGCACAAGATACTAACAACCCTACCATAAAGGTAAGTAGGAGCTTGCAGGTAAGTTCACTTCACTCGATACGTTAATATTCATATGTGCCATCGTATGGACAGATCCTTTCCATAACAATTCATATATTGGGATAACTTTTCACTAGAACGAAGATAATTAGTAACTAAGTAAAAAATTGTTAACATTGAGGGCGTTTAATGACCGCCATATGGTAAGAAACATTTATAAAATTATTTCTATAATTTTAAATGAGTATAGCTTGGTTAAGAAAATTTTTTCTATTAGGTTTGATAATGCAAGTACGAACATAGCTTCCATAACAGATCTACAAAATCTTTGTAAATCGACATTAGGGGGATTTTCTTTTTGTATACATTATGCATTTCATTTTTTTAACTTATATGTTAAGGATGGTATTGCAAATTTGTAAGAAATGATAGCTCCAATAAAAAACATGGTGAAGATAATAGCAAAGAGGTCATGATTGCACAAGAAGTGAAGGAACTATTGAATGGAACACGGGAAGAGGCTCCAAAAATTTAAAATGGATATACAACACCATTGGAACTTGAGTACAAGTTATTTCATAGCATTGTTCCTTACAACTAGTTGCTATATGACTTTGTAATGTACAACATATGTAAGGTTGAAATTCACTCCAGCAATTAGGATATATGTATCCAGTTGTTGAAGGTTCTTAAAGTTTTTCATGACACAACTAAAACTTTCTCTCAAGTATATGGGCTTAGTGTCCATCTATTTATGATGTCAAGGATTAACATTTCTAACGTACTATTTAAGGCATGCAAAGACTTGAAACTACGCGACTGTGTGCTTAATATGGCATTTAAGTAGCTATCTTATTATAAAGAAATTTCCTATATTTATCTTGTTGCAACCATTTTAGATCTTCATTATAAAACCAAACTACTATAAATGTATCTGAAAACTTATTACAAATATATTAATTATCTAATGGATTTGCATTATATGTACATCTTAGAAGCACAACAGGAGGTTTCCATAGCAACAACCGACGAGGAGAAGCTTTTCATGCACCACTAATGTCATTATGGTAGCCAGTTATCAGTCTCTCTATCACTACCCCTACAAAACACTGCTACTCATTTAAGGGCAAGCAATTGCTAGCATAGAAATTAAAAAGGCAACAATTTGAGGGGCCAATGTTCAAACTATAGCACTACATGAATATGAACTTCAAGTTTTCTAAAAGTATCTCCATCAAAGATTTCGACATCTTGGAGTGATGGAAAAAGCACGCGAGGTATTACGTAATCCTATCTCACATCGCTGGTTTAATACTTATTGCTCCAACATCAACAGTAGCCATTAAACAAGTGTTCATTATGACCAGCCTTATCTTTGATGATTAGTAAACCTCCCTTTTTGTCATCGGTATCAAGGTAAGCGCTTGCATAGAAGATTAGTACAAGGCGGTTTGCAAAAAGCAAGAATCATGTAGTACATTAAGCGAAGAAGACGAGTACTATAAAGACAGGAATAGATTGGAGGAAAGCCTAAGCTCAAGCAGGAATTCCACTTTTGAGCATGCACCGCCAACCCAAGGTGATACCTAGTAAGTATTAACCATCTCTCTCACTCTCTCTCTCTCTCTCTCTCTCTCTCTCTCTCTCTCTCTCTCCCTCTCTCTCTCTCTCTCTCTCCTTTTACTTTGGTCATTAAAAAATGTTTTGTCACCTAACAAAATGGTTTTCGCAAATACCCAAAAAATAAATTAAACAGTATGATTTTATGAAAAGTAGTGATTTAATCTTAGGCTTTTGAAAATATCATCAACGAAAAATTATTTTTCTTTGAAAAAATATAAATGGATAATCACATACACTTAGTGTTTTCTACTTAATTTAAAATTAACCAACACATTAAAGGTTTTCTAAAAATCTATACTGAACTATAGTGGTCTAATTTCGATTAGCGAATACTTAGGAGCCTTCGAAGCAACCTTAAAATCAACAAAAAAAAAAATTTCCCCTACTACCCCTAATTTCTCTAAGTGTAAACTATGAAAAGCCTTTCCTATACCATAATGGATGACATTATAATTTCTAATTCTGTTTGGCAACTGTACTCCAATCAAAGAAATAATACTTTGTATCGCACCATCACAAATCACAATTAATAGTTACACTATAATTTTCTTCTTCTTGTATTGATAATGTATTTTCATATTCGAATGTGAAATTCTCATTCTTTACAAATTGTAACTTTTCTTACTTTGCTTAACCTTTCTTAATATTTTGATATTAAAGTAATATTACACTCACGCAGTCCAAATGAATTCATAAGAGAATAAAATTTTCAACCTCTCTTGCTTTACTTTACTTTATACGATATAAAATGTTACGATCATTTTGAGAGAAAAAAAATAGAAAATGGGAGTAGGCAAAAAATTATTTATAATAATTTACGGCCATGTAGGAATAAGATTAAAGGGAAAAAAATGTGCAACTGGATTAAGGGCTGCCAAACTAACCCATCAATCACTAGTTCGATCAAATCGGCTCAAGCTTATGCCCATAAGGACTAAGCCTGATTCAACTTGAGGCTTAGGTTTACCTATACCTATCTTAGAACCTATATGTTAAAGTATACAAAGTATAGATATCATGATACCTTATACCCGCCTTGTAATATCAATTAAATAATATTAATAAATAAATAATTAATTAATACTATTGCATGTTTTTACCTTAAGGAAATTAATAATAAAGACCTAACCTATAATAGAACTCTAAGATTATACACCTTGTGCTATTGTCTTTTTTTTTTTTTTTTAGTAAAACCTTCTCTTTTTCTTTGTTTTTTACTATCTTATTTTGATGTCGCTTTCTTCCTCTTTTACCAACTCTAATGTAGAATGGTATTAAAAATATCTTATTTCTGAACTTATTGCTTAATATATTTTATAGGAGTTACTTAGTACATAGTTTTTTGTATTATGCTTACAACACATTATTTGTTTGATAAAAATTTTATTTGATAATTTGAAAAGAAAAGATAAAATAATAATTTTGCATGGCCTAATGAAGGGTTAAACATTTCTGCTTATAGGAATATTCTTTATTCCCCTTACCAAAGTTTTATATTATTGCAATTAGATATGTTATAAATATAAGTACCTTTCAAATTATTACCATTTGGTTAATTAGTGTAGTTATAGGTTTAATATTGATTATATGTCTGTATTTATGCTTCAAAAAAAGATAATGTAAAATAAAATAAAATAAAAATTATAGGCGTACCTTGTAGAATTTGCAAGGTATAGGATGGTTCCGAGATACTAAGGAGTATATTTTGAGTATAAAAATTTTTAAAATTATACCTATAAAATAAGATATGGATAAAGTATCAAACCCTACACATCCTATACCCACTCATCTCTAATGGATATGCATCTACTAAAATGTTTTAAAATAAAATTTGTGAATACCAAAGATCTCGACAGTTACCCCGTAAAAGGAAGTTTGCATGTATAGATAATTATGACATTGTAAGTCCATATGCCACTTTAAAGTGGCTTATAAAAATCTTGTTGGAACATTATAAAAAGAGATTTGCGGAACCTATATTAGAAAGGGAATTACTCCTTTTGAGATTCTACACAAATGCTAAATCCAAATATAACTGATATTTCAATGTACTAACCAAAATACCAATTTACTTGCTGATATTTAAGGTTTGAAATATACAATTGCTTAAAATATTTATTTTCTTGAGGTAAAAAATATAAACAGATATTTAGGCCAAATATGGTTCGGCAAAATATATTCAGTTAAGATATATTTATAATCTTGACTAGGGAGATAAAGTTAAATCATAAAGTGATAAACATCAATTGATATAAGGCCAATCTTTCATCTTAACTAGAAAGTGTAGACATATAAAAAACACTGAGTCAAATCTTGATTCGTCGTAAGTTGTTAGGAAAGAGATTTTGAAGTTTTAAGGTGAATTCAAGTGGGTTCCATTTCAACATGGCTTGAATCCCTTCCAACATGATAGTTGAATTGCTTCTAAAAGATTATGGCACGCGTAAAATATCACGCTGAACAACATATAAGCTCATAAAACAATGGACAATCAACAATGAACAATTCTAAATTGAATTTTATCATAATAATAAAATTTAATTTAGAATTATCTTTTAACCCAATAATATAAACATTAATTTTTCAATTGAATGTACTTCTCTTTTAAATTTAATTTAGAATTATCTTTTAACCTAGTAGTATAAACGTTAGTCTTTTAATTGAATATACTTCTCTTTTTATTGTAATCACAGGAAAAAATAAAAAATAAAAAAACATTAACAATTATTGTTGAACTCAATTGAGTCCTTACATGAATGTAATGAAAAAATAAAATAAAATTGCACAATGAAACTAAACTCAACATTAAATTGGGTTAAGCTTAAGCATTAATAAAAACAAACAATGAAAAAAAAAATACAAATATTTCTATCTAAGCCAGAAATTTGTCTTCCCATGATAACATAAAAATCGTGGCCTCTCGAGAGATAAGTGTCTATAAGAGGGGCATGAGGATGCTAGCTAGGAGAATTACAAGACTTTGTGCAGATGTGCTTGGTATCAATGTAATACTTCGGTGTGGATTTTCGGCGTAATACGAACATGGGTGACCACTTCTACCTCATACATTATGGATCCATATTTCATATCCCGTGCAAAACAATAAGCCATCACGTCATCAAGACATACCGAATCGGTGTCGATCCTTGTATCCATGTCAAGCCAAAACTGGCTCGCACCCTGGTGTTAATTAGGGATTTGGACGGTCGTGTGGCCGATTGAAGCTTTACGATAATACAAAGTTACATCGACACTATCATAATAGTTAATTTTCGCTTCTGCACTATTGTAAAAACTGAATGAGACGGTCCATGAGCCGCTGAGACTGGATGTGGAGATATAGAGGATGGACTTTTAGAATAAGTAATATTCAGAGGTGAGAGCGGATTGATTGATTCAATTGAAAGACAAGGATCAGTGAATATGCAAAATGTTAATATATACTGAAACAATTGAAATAGAAAAAAGAAAAAAGAAAAAAAAAAAAAGCGAAAATTGATAGGAGAGTAATAGCTAACAATGCCGTAAGCATATCTACTTGATCAGAAAGACAAGGCAAGGCAGATGCTATGATGTCTTTTAAGATTTCCCATTTTGTTGGCCTTGGTGATTCAACGACTTCCGCTTCAGTAATCCGTGGAGGTACAACCCCATATGGATATACTACAAGAGAAAATAAGCTAATTTTAAATAAAGGGTATAACCGTACAAGGGAACAAGGGACAGCAATTGTGGGCCAGTGGCATTCCATTCCCAAAGTTGTAACGGTAGTTGGAGAGAGAGAGAGAGAAAAAAAGAAAAAAAAAAAAAAAGAAAGAAAAAAGTGGGGGGGGGAGGTTATCAGTCGGATTCCATCACTTACCTCGTGATTTTGGCATACTTAGCTTCCTGGTGTTGCCGTTCTAATCGTCAAAGAGATAAAACGGTCAACTCATTTATACAGTGAAAGCCACCACAGCCGTTAGAGTAGCAAAAAATCAGATTTTTATCCCGGTTGAAGTACATAAAGTTTGTATAATTTACGTTACAAACAAAATATAAATCATATAAAATATTCACTGAAAGTTACAAGTTGACCGTAAAGAAAAACTACGTTTATCGATTATCCATTTTCTAACCTTAATGATCCGATCCAAAGGATACTCCAATTTTGGAGAGAGAGGTAGTTCAGTTCTTTTAGGTTTTTATCACTATTATTATTTTAGAATTATATAAATACCCATGTATGATGTATTAGATCAATCAAATTGTATACTTTATATATATATATATATATATGAGTAATACAAGTATTTTCACGCACTCTTTCTTACTCCAGGTCATCTCTCACCATTAATATCATATTAATTATAGGTTCTTACTTGTTTTCATTCTAAATTACAAACTTTAATTTGAAATCCTCTCTCTCATATATATGTTATTTACATAATTTATTACTATTTTTAAAACATCTAAGTTGTGAGTGCAACATCTACTCGTTCTAATAACATAAAGTAATTTTCTATCGTTAATCCTATTTTTAAAAGAAGTTGCTTTAATAACATAATAAGTGCATTTACTATTTTTTGATTGAAATATATATAAATGGACGATTATTAGAATTCCATACGGAAAAATATTTTGGAATTATTTAGTAGATTTTTCTATGGTATATTATCAAAGGAAGATTCCTAAAGTATTGTTTCATATAAAACGTCAAAAAAATATGACTCAAAGCATTCATGTTTGCTACTAATGATTGATTTTTATTAAAAAGTAAGGTTACTTTTTAGGAGATGTTGTTCTTGAAATTATAAATGTCGCCCTTTAATATTGGATAATGAAGAAATTGTTAGCAAAATTGAGCTACATGGAACATTTTTACTAAGCCGAAAAGTTTGAAATTTTACTTCATCATGCGCAAAACATTTTCATTATGAACAAAGCATTTTCATGTATGTACATATGATATTTACACTATAAAAAAACATTTATAAATAGGCTTCAATTCTTGCATTTGAAAATCATCCTAACATCTCTTAACACCTCACTTCTTGAATTACAAAATAAAGGAGAGAGGGTAGTGAGTTTTCTCCTATTATATAAGACGGAATATTAATAGTTCGTTCACTTTATCTTGATAACCATTTTATCCCCCTTCTCCCTACATTCCTTGTATAATAGTTATTACAAAGTTCACTTAAGTTTCAACCTTTATGCTATTATGAAAATTCTTAAATTGGGAAGAAGGGAAAATAAAAAAATAAAACTTAATTTCTCTGCATTGTTTGCTTCTTCCTCTCTATCCTCTCATTAACTTCAAACTTTTGTCAACTAAAAGGGAAAGAAAATTCAAAGAACAAAAGTAAAAAATAAAAAGAAAAAAGATAAACCTCAGCCACCTTAGGGTTATCGCATAACTAAGCATGTGATTCACTATGTGATAGTGGGTTTGGTTTCATCCCATATACTAATCAAGTGTAGGTTCTCCTCTAAAGCCCTAAATACATTACAATTTTTCTATTTTTTGTAAAATTAGTTACTTCTTTCTCTCTGAGTTCTCTCTGTTCTCTCTATTTTTGTTGGGATCTAATTGATCAAAGTGACTTTCAGATGAATGTTTATCTATCTTCCCAAAATACCTTCGTACAAAATCAAGAATTACACATTTTTTACCCTTAAATAAAACATCAACACTCACTGCATTGTTCTCTTTAATTAGTCAAAAACCTTAGTTTCATCACTTTCTTCCATGTCTCACGCATTTGAAATAATCAAAGGGGAAAAACAAGACGATGATAGGATGGTGAGTGTGCATAGATTATTGTAAGTTAATCACTCCCTTAGCCAATCTGCACTCACGTTCCCACCATTCAGTTGCTATTCCTTCCCCAATCATTCTGGAGTATTTACAGTTATTGCCTTTATGAACATAGTAGCTAATATCATCTCCTTCTTCCTCTCTATCGCTTTTACAAACTTTAACTTTTTTTTTATTGAAAGTGAAAGAAAAAACTCCATGGTCCCTCTCTCTTAGTCTATCTCTCCAAATGATGTCCTTAGTGGTTATTCAGTAGAATAGGGGTGTTAGGGTGTTAGCATCTTTATTCTCGATGGAGTAGAGTACACTGGTAGTCTTAGTTTTTCTCTAGAAGTGGTTCAAAGGTGGAGAGTGATGCTTCAAAGGTGGCCGACGAGTTAGATGTCCAGCTTTACTATCCACCTAATCAAGTGCAAATCGATAGAAATATATTGGATTTTTATGAAACCACGATCTTCCTAAAGCTTATATGCATTGTTGTTTTCTATCAAAATCAGGTGTATGTAAAGGAATCTAGAGAGAAGGTGGTGGAGATTAACAGAAGTTCTAAGGAGAAAAATTGACAATGGAGTTTGATTTATGTGATTCCAAACAAAATTAATTGTATATTCAAACTCCTCACACTCTACTATCTGTAGATTTAAATTTAGAAGTGAATTAATGTGTATGGATAAGATTTAAATCAAGCATCATTAAAGTTGGGGATAAAGCTCAACTTTTTAATTTAATCTAAATCTTTGAGATATTTCGAATCCTTATAAGATTTCACATAGATTTACATCAAAGTTTATTTCAAGTGATAAGATCTGAGTAAGATTCAAGCATCCCAAACATCACTGAACTTTTCCTTCTCTACTCCCCCCCCCTCCTCATGTCAGTCTAGATGAATAAGACATCATATGCAATGCATGTGAGTTAGCTAAGCACAGAAGAAAAAGATACATGAATTCATAATTATATTATCTTATAAATATATGAAGGGTCTTTTTAGTCTTTCCACTACCTACCTGGAATCTATCAATATATCAATTATGTAAAGTTAACAAAGTAATAGCTATTCAATGACACCTAACCGAACAAGGTAATGGACATCCCAAACCTATTATAGCCTTATCCCATTCCATAGTAATTACATTTACATTCCCCTCTCTACCCATTTAAGGCACATTTGGTTCATGGAATTACCATTCTATTCCATGCCCATTCCTGATTTTAGTAGTTATTCTCATGTTTGATTACATCTTGTGCAATACTTACATAAGATCCAAATCCTTCAAAGATAAGAATTTTCATTCTTTCCAAAAACACTAAACAATAGCAATTCTAACCCTCATTATTATTTTTCCCTAATAATAACATTACTAGGATTACATTATCATAATTACACAACCCTCACCACTATTTATAATGCACTTGCAATGACTATAAAATGACCAAAATAAGTTATGTGTTTTTGGGCATATGTGTGTAAACAATGATATATAATATATATATATATATAATATGTAATATGTTGAGAATATATTTCTATTCAAATAATCTAGTTAGATTTATATATATGCATATACTTTGCAAATTCATTTTTATTTTTTTTCAAAAGAATATGAAAGTTAAAGCTCAAGTTAAACTTGAATCTAGAAATAAAATCAAGTGTTTCAGAACAAACAATGGAGAGGATTACACTAGTGATGAATTTGATGAATTCTACAAGTAAGAAGACATCAAAAGATAGTTCACTATAGCATAAGTTCCTCAACAAGATAGAGCAGGAGAGAGAAAGAATTGGACTCTATAAGAAAGAGTAAGACCAATGTTGGGAGCTATAAGCTCAAATAAGGAATTTTAGGTAGAAGTAATCAACACCCACTATTATGTGGTAAATTGGGTACCATTAACAATGATTGGGTTGAAGACATTGATAAAGATGTGGACCACAAATTGTTTGACTAAACAAACCTTTATATATTTAGAAGTATAGCACATGCGATGTGATGGATAATGCCTAAACAACCACAAGGTTAAATCTAAAATCCAAGAAATGTTTGTTCTTAGGTTATACTAATGGTGTAAAGGGATATCACCTGTGATATCTTACCGTCACAAGATAATAGCCAATTGTGATATTATCTTTGTAAAAGACAAGTTGTACAGTAAAGCAAAGCAAATAACACCTCAAAAGAAAATTCAAAGAGTACAACTCTACAAGTAGATAAAGGGTTTAAATGAAATAATTCATTTGACATAGCACTAGAGTACAAGGAAAAAGATGTAGACATTCCTAAAGCTCCAAAAATGTAGAAGTTAAATTGTACAAGAAAAGCACTAAGCTTGCATTCTGATTGTGCTATTAGAAGCAATGTTGCATATTGTCTTCTAATCGAGGTTAGAGAGCTTTCAAATTTTTTAGGAGTAATGAATGGTCCAAATGCATCTTGGTAGATGAAAGCAATGCAGCCAGAAACTGAAGTGTTGCATAAAAAACAAAACTTGGGAACTTGTGCTATTATCACAACAAAGAAATCTCATTTGATATAGATAGGTTTTAAAGATAAAGAGGAATAATGATAATTAAGTGGAGTGATACCATGTAAAATTAGTGATAAAAGGATATACTCAAAAGGAAAGGATTGACTTTAATGAAATAATTTTCCCTAAAGTTTGACTCATAACAGTTGTGCTAGTCTTAGTCATGTATGTTATGTTTAGTTTACATCCGTTGCAACTAGATGTAAAAATAGTTTTTCTTTTGGAGATTTAGAATAAGAAATTTATATACTCCAACCAAAAGGATACGAAGAAAAAGGAAAAGAGAACTTGATTTACGGGTTGAACAAATCTCTACATAGTCTAAAACAGGTGCCAAAATGTTGGTATAAGAGATTTGATTCCCTTATAATGTATAGTGGATACAACAAACAAATGCTGGCCTTTATACATATTACAAGTAGTTTAGAGAAAATGATTTTGTTATCTTGCCATTATATTTAGATGACATGTTAGTAACAAGTCGTAATAATGATTGTATTAGAAAGTTCAAGACACAATTGGTCAAGGAATTCGAAATGAAGGATTTAAGGACCAGTGAACAAGATTCTAAGGTTGCAACTTCACCAAGACAAAATAGTAGGTAGAATTGGCTTCTTGAAAAGAATTATTTGAAAAACAATCTTACAATGTTTCAATATGCAAGGTTGTAAGTCAATCTCTATTCTATTTCTTGTTAATTTAAAGTTATCCTCAAGTATGAGTTCTAACAATGAAAAAGAGAAGAAAGCAATGTCTCAAGTATCATATGCATCAACATCAAAAACTCAATGTTTGGTATGGTATGTAAAAGACCAAATACTGCACAGTAAATCTTGGTAGAGAGCATAGAAATTATGTAAACAGCATCTTAAGATACATTAAAAGGACCTCAAATGTTGCATTTTGTTATGAAGGATCAAACTTAATTGTCAAAAATTATGTTGGCTCTAATTATGCAGGAGATCTTGATAAAAGAAAATCTACCACAGGTAATGTGTTTACACTTGTTAGCAAAACTATAAGCTTAGTTGTAAAACTAAAGTCAATTGCAGTTGCATCAACAACAAAAGTAAAATATGTAGTAGGCTAGTAGCTGTACAAGTCACTAAAGAAAAAAAATATGGTTAAAGATGATCTTAGAACAACTTGAGCATGAACAATAAAAAATATCATTATGTTTTAGTACTCAAAGTGTATTGCATCTTGCAAAGAATCCAACCTTTCATTCAAAAACAAAACACATTTGAAGAAGCAATTGTGAATATGTAGAAGAACCATAACAAAGACAACATAGGGACTTGACAAAGGTAGTCAATAACGATAGTTCTTTTTGTGCCAATCCTATTGTGGCTTAATGGAAATGTAAGCAACATTAAATGGAAAGGGACAAAGAATTGTATAAAGATATGATTGATCCTTAATCAAATCCTCAAGGGGTAAATTATCAGCGAAATTGAGATACATTAATGCTCTTTGACAAAGGCATAATTGGAAAGGAAGATAATTTTTATGAAGCCAAAACTTGGACCCGCTCGATCCAACTCGCTTAAACTTGACATGGTCATAAAACCAATCTAGATCAGCTCTTTGGTCCCTATAGACAATGAACCCAATTCAACCTAATTGATCTGATGATCCAACCTGGTTTTTAAAGAACCCAATTGGATTATGCACATCAAAATGTATCATATTCTTTTGTTTTTTCCTAGAGAATGCACCAATTTACTAAAACAAATAAATGTAGATTCAAGAAAAATGAAAAATAAAGTGTAAGAAACTCTAAACTTTCAAATCTCAAAGATGTGGATGATTTCATTATTTTATAAAATAAATGTGAATTATGTTTTAATATTTTTATTGACCTGGTTCAACCTTAGTTCAACCCCCCTCAAACCTTGACCCCTTTGTATTCTCATGTCCAACCTCTAAATCCGAGTTTGATAACATTAATAAAGCACCAAAAGAAAGGCTCACTTTAACACATTATGGATGAAGATAACCAATTAGTAGGGACATTTAAGTTTGCACCAATGTCCAAAATTATCAAGAAAATATTTGTAATAAGTTACTATAAGGTTTTAAAATAAAATTCTTTTTTTTTTCTTTTTTGCAACTTGATTATATTTATGATTTTACAAAAGTCATAAAAGAAAATGGGAATATGAATTAACCATCTATTTGGTGGCTAAAATTACATCCTTTTATGCAAAAACCTTCATTTAGTAATTTGATGATATTGTTTTTGAATATTAATTTATACAAGATGCATCTAGTTGATCCACTCATCATACATCAGAAGCTTCCATTTTCGCATCTGCAATAGTCATCACCATGCTTTTCAAGATTATAGTTACTTTATGTATGCTTGGTGATCTCACTAATCTCATCTCCCTATCATCTATATATTGATGTCTTTATCTAAATTGGATCCTTTCACTTATCACCTCTATTATGTATCTTTTTCTTAGTATTATGCAAGATTGAGCATTAGATATTAGAGACAATTTACCTACTTTGTTCATCAACTTAAATCTAGGCTTAGATATAAACATGGTGTGTTAGATGTTACATTCTAAGGTATTTTGTTGGCTCTCTAAGATTAATTCATTGCAATCAATTGATTTAATTTGTTAACTTAGAATTTTATTGAAGTTTATTTATTTATTTTCTTTATATTCAATTTGGGTAAGATCAAGTTGGTTATGACATAAAATTGTATGTGGGTTCATCATTTTTTATATAAAATGTCTCAATAGGGAAAGTTTGATACATTTTAAGGTGATGACCTTTTAACATGAAATACATCTAGTCTAGACACCACAACATATTACTTCTAGATAGATACACATTTTATTAAGATTTAGATTATACATTTCATTTATATACCATAAAGTTTGTCACGCCCCAAAAAGGATAATTCATAACAGTCACACTATATAAACTAACCTAAAATAAAAGCTGACCCCACAATTACTAACGTATATATAGTCTATACAAGGTGAATATGACACAACTAACTTGAAGCATCTAGTTTGATACTTATCTATAATCAAACTTTGTGGTGTAGCTTTTCAAAATACCTATTCACGATGACCTGTTGTTCAATAAAACAACAATACTTATATAAGCATTTTTATGCATAGAGTTATAATTTATATTTAGAGTTTATCAAAGCTACAGGTCTTAAAGCCTATTTATAATAAGATAGTAAACTAGTAGGCATCCTAGGAAATTCCCAATTAGTTTCCTCAAAACCAAAAAGAAAAGTCAAAAGCCTAGATTCAACGGATTCTCTTTTCCTCACTTTTTTAACCAATTGCACACAAACCTAAGGGTGGTAATATCTGAACATCTTGAACTCTTATTGATCACCTATAAAAGAGTTTATAGGAATGTAAGCACAACTAGATCAATAAGTGAGATGAAGTCAAAAGAGTACTATACAATCATAAATAAGGTTATTAATTATAACAAAATGCAATACAATCAATCACTTAAAATATCGTACAATATTATCGATCCATTATGAGGTCAAAGAAATTGCATTTGCTCCAACCCAGATTAAGGAGTTTATCGCAACTTAAAGTCAGATCAAACCTAGGCTTGTGCAATGGGGAACACTATCCACCCGTGACCACCTTTAAACCACAAACCCTACCCTTACCACAACCTCTTTACCTACCACTTAATTCGACTAAGGATGGGAAAAAAACTATTTCAACTATCCTCATTGAAGGAAGTTAGTATTTGATTTGATACTCCTAATCTTTCTCTTGACAGTTACTATACATGTCCAATTAAGTTAGTAGTCGAATTACTCTTAATTCCATTTAATGATGGCCAAACATGTTCACACAATACAAAATGAAATAATCATGTAGAACAATATGCCAAGGAGTTCAACTCTAGTCACAACCAAAATACCAACCACATACATGGCATGTACATAAACAGTTAATTCACAACTATAAGCAAAAGTAATCGTAAACCTCCACATGCTTTGACACAGTATCTCAATAAAAAGTAAAGCTATTATCCCAACTTACTTATCTTAATGCTCACCATAGAAAATCTGTATCGCCAACGCTTTGCTCACTGAGAGATCTTATATATACAAAATCTAGATTTAGTTTTCATATAAGTTATGAAAACGTTAGGATTTCACCTACTCTTTGATTTCATTATGAAGTTATATATATATAAATATATATATCTAAAGTATATTATTATTTTCCTCATATAAAGAGATATAATTTTATTATATAAGTTAAGTTATTAAGTATTGATAATATATGTAGTTATACTATTACTTATAATATATCATTTTGATCGTATCGAAACGTACTTTTAATCAATTAACTAATGTTTCAATTACGATAAGATTATCATATTACATAGATTCACGTAATATTATAAAGATATGGGTTATGTTACTTAAGATTGTCTGATTTTAGTAAAAGTAATGTCATTTGATATATATGAACCTGATGATACGTATTACGGGTTCTATTCTAAAAGATGACTTCTAAAAAGTATTTCTAGTTTCTAATATACCTATATACTCCTATAATAAGTATTATCATATTATATTCATTTTATGTAAATGGACTATATTTTATATAATTTTCTAATATAACTTAATAATATATGTAATATCTAACCCTAATATGTATATATCATAACCCGATCATATAACTATCATAAATAAGTTAAAAATTCATTTTCACCAAATGTGACCAGCATGTACATGTATAGGTTTTATTTTTATATTTATCACATTTTAGCCTGTTATTACTAAAAATGTGCTCCAGTTGGTAAATTAAGCCATTTTAGTAAGTAAATTCGTAATAAATAGCTTGAGTTACCAAATAATTCCCCAATAAATTCTATTAGCTCCTAAAAATATGGGGAATTCAATCAATATATGTTTTTACACTATCAGGTTTATCGCCTATATACACACAATTACGTCTTCACCTCTAAATTACAATTAATTACACAAATAATAACGTTTTTATACGAAAGAATTTCTAACGATTCCTAATATTACTATAAGTGTCCAAATGTCAGTAATTACTATTTTCATTAATTAATTTTATAAAAATCTATTTATTTTTTAATTTCTCCTTATTTTTTGCCATTTTTAGCGTCAAAAAAATAGAATGATTATTCAAATACATGAATAAAAAATCAAGCTATATGGTAATTAACTATATGTAATATGTATTTTATATAAAAATTTTGAGATAGAAACAACATTATTTAATACATTTATTTTCCATTTCAAAAATCGAATGAATAGTAATTTAGAATAATTTTTTCCATAATTTTTTAGATAATTTTACTATTTTTAGAAAATAAAGAAAAAAACAGGATAGAATTTGGACTAACCTGTTTGTCAACGCTCTAACAACCATTAGCTGGTGGAAGCTTATTAGAAAGTAGCACATAAGGTGGGCTACTAGGTATTGATAAGGTTCCATAGCAGATCACTTGGAGGTTGGGGCATCACACTAGCGCAAGGGTTGCTTTGTTTTTGATTGATTTTTTTTTTTAAATATTTTTAGTTCCAAATTATTTTCTATCTCTATCATAGGTTTTAATTTGCTAAAATAATGAGATTCTAGTGTCTTGTGATATTTATAGGGTTGGAGTTGGTCATATGAAACATCATTGTAATTTTTTTATACTATAAGCAAGTAAGAGGTGTCCAAATTGTGTTTAATTACCTTTTGGTTCATCTTGTCCTAGCTTAAATGATTGCTACGGATGTTTTCCAGTGTTTTCTAGATTGAATCCGGCTATCCAGATGACTTTTGGTGAGTTTTTAATTTAATTATTAGTATTATATATATTATGTTAATATTTAGTATACTTACTAATATACATGTATATATCATATATATATGGAACATGTAATGTGTAATTATATATATATAATTATGTTTCCAATGTATCTTTTATTTTTAAGATATATTTCTTATTTATTTTTATGAGTTTATCACGTATTATATATAATTGTATCATTCGGGTTAATTTATGGATATAATTATTATATATAGTAGGTATATTCATAAAAATACATACATACTCATATAACATATTATGCTATATCAATATCCATTTATAGCTTAATGAACTTATCTTTAAGTTCTCGTTGTTTTCCAAGCTCAATTTTAGCGCTTTCAACAAGTTTTATGCTATATTATATAATCACACTTTTAAGGCTAAATTTGGGATTTTGAGTCATTATTTTTGTAATCTATCAATAGTAAAGTTTGAGCTCAATTGAATAAGTTTTTTTCAGTAGCCCTAAATTTGAGTATAGTTGCCCTAAATGCAATTTTAGGAGCTCATAAAGTTTTCATGAATTTCCCTTTTTCACTCATGAAACTTCATACTTCTTCCTTGGTGGATGTATTTATTTGGCATACAAGTAACCCAAAACCACACATGGTTGTCCAATTACTAGCCCTTTGTACTAAGTCCTTTATTTTCTCTTCCTTTATCTTTATCATCTCTTTTTATTCTTCAACTAACCAGCTTATTACCTCACATTTGCATTTCTCAACCAAGTTCATTAACTTCCCACAATAGTGTTGAAGAAAATTCAAGTTTTTGACTCTTCAAAACACTAGCAACTTTACCCCTTGCAACAAGTATTGCCGATAGCTATATAGTGGCTATGTTTTACTCCACCAAAACTACATTCCTTGCACCTTTCTATGGAAATCAGGTAAAGGGCTATGAGGCCGCAAAGTCTGATAACTATGAGGTACCATAAATCATATACGGACTCAAACAGTAGTATACATGTAATACATGTATACTATTCTATTGCTCATACATCTTAAGCACACATATATTGCTACTTCGCAAAGGAAAAGAAATCACAACTAAAAGAATAGTATATAAGGAAAAATAAGATAGATAGGAAAATCTCATGATGTAAATTCTATTGATCAATGGGTGACCATGTTAAATTGAGGATAAAATGAAGATGAGCATGAATAAAATGGATAGCATGCCAACTTATAATAGACACATGATAAGACCTCTTGAAGGCCTTATCAAAGCAATAATGATTGTTAAGCCCTATTTCGTTTTCCTTAATTTAATCCATATTAAGCCTAACCTACTTAATATAAATTAATTGATATAAAATTAAGGAAACATTATTCTAAAAAAAATGTTTTAAAAAATTGAGGTTGCCAATCAGTTCAATAAGTAAAAAAATGAAATTAAAGTTTCTGAGTAAGAAAACCCTAATTTGCCCACTCATCCCCGTATTTTCTAAAAATTATTTTTAGAAAATAAAAAAAAAAAAGCTAAATTCGGGAGCTGGTTTATTAAGACTAAGTCACCATGTAAGAAAAAAAAAACTAATTAACAAGCTTTATTTTTATAATTTTTCTAAAAATACTAAGCTATAATACAAATATGCAAAATATAACTAAAATGAATTTTTTATTATTTTATTTTTTATTACGATTTTTTTAGGAAAAAGGAAAAAAAGTTTTTTATTTTTTATACAATTGCCCCTAAAGTTTCTAGGTACCTAATAGCCGGGAACAAACCAACGTAATTTCTTTTTATAAAATGTTTAGTGGGTAATTTTTTTTTTTTTTTGAAAATCGAGCTAAATTTACGTTTATTTAAACATTTATTACTATTTTCTAAAAAACCTAAAAAATATAATTTTATGAATCTGTTTTTTTTTTAACCCTAACTAACTAAATCTTTTTCTAAAAAAACTCACTACGTATCAAAATTGATCTTTTTTAAATCCTATATGCGAGATACGCTAAGATACAATTTAGATACGTAACTTCTCCGATAATATAGATCTTGGAGAAAAGATACGCAATTTAAAAAATATTGAATTTTCAACTGAAAATGAAATCTAACTAAATTTATCCAAAACTTAAATTATCTAAAAAAATGTAGCAAATGATATAATAATAAAAAAAAAAACCTACACTAGGAAAAACAAATTAGTAAAAAATAATTAAATTAACTAAATAAAATTAAATAATTAAATAAAGAAACTAATTTTTATTACCTAAACAAGTCGAGTCGTACGTGATCGGCGTATTCATGTTGATCGTCGTAATTGTCTAGACTACGTTTACGTGCTTCATGTAGAATCTAATGGTATGTATGTAGTAGTGGATCGTGATCATACGCGGCAGTAATGCATCACGCTCGTGTGCAGTAGTGGGCAATAGGTAGTATGCGTGTGTCGTAATCTTTATGTAATCATGTGTTCAAGTGAGTGGCATGCGGCTTTGTCAGTATATGTGGATGTATGTCGTTTGTATTGTCTATAGTGAGGGTCGACTTCTTATATTTATATGTTGTAGGATGTGTCAGGTGCTGCGAGTGATCATGCGGTGTCAAGGCATGTAAGATTGTATGCGATGACATATGGAATGCTATGTGATCAAGTCAATGAGAGGCAATGTGATGGCGTATGCTGTCATGTAAGTACTACCGTATGCTTGTGTGATTATAGTATTGCTATGCTTATGTGATTACAGTGTCGTGTGTATGGAGTGGTCATGTCAATTAGAGAGTATTGTGGCGTTGAACTGTTGTATGAGTGATTTGTCATGAAGTATGTGTAGTGTTAAGCGAATGGAGAGTGTTATGTATCAAGGGTTGCCAGTGAAGCAGTATATTCAGTTGGCTTTGTGTAATGCTAGTGGAGTGTAGATCTTAAATGTGTGGCATGGACTTATATGTAGCTAATCGATGAGGATATGCAACAATGTTAGGATTGTGAATGTGTAATGAGTGTGTTCTATTTTGTGTGAGTATGAATGTATTGTGGTATGGGTATCTTTGTGTGTTGGCGTAATTGAAGTGAAGTGAAGGGGGAAGTGATTGGTGAAATTAGGACGTATTCGATAAGTATGGGTAAATATCTATTGTGCGTTAGGGATCGTAAAAAAAAACTTCTAAACTCTACCATCAATTCCTATTTATAATACTTACAATTGAATCTTTCGTATCATTTTTTGATCTTAACAAACCCTAGATACAAAAGGTATGATAACAATTATTTAAAGATTTTATCTAGTTTCTAGAAACCTTATCTTAATTTGGTCTTTCTAGCTTTCGGGCTTGACTCAGTCTAACTTGATTTAGCCTAATAACCTACCTAATAAATCCTAAGTCTATTCTAGCCTAATATAAATTAGATAAAAATCCACTTTATATTGGACTGGGCCAAAATATTTTAATGAAGCCCGATCCTTTAATGACTTTAGAATTTATTAAATTGAACACTCATCATTATCCAATTCGATCCCAAACGACTTAAGTCAACTCGATACGACTAAATTCGATATGACTTAACTCGATACGATTGGACTTAATACAAATTGTCACTTTACCTTTTTTTTTTCTTTTCTTTTCTTCTTTTTTCTTTTTCTTAAACCTGGCTCAATAAGAATACTAAAATAAATATAATAAAAATAAGGTATCTACAGCTATCCCTTTTATAGTAAAGGTCTATTAGAACTTTGCTATAAAAATAAAAGAGATACCCATTTTTGCTAAACCCTACTTTTAACTAATAAAATGATGATTACTAACTTGAATAGACAATTGAGTAATGTCTCATTTTTTGAAATGGATGAGGTAAAAGGATACCGTGAATAAACTACCCATCTTGAAAAGACAAAGCAAAGGAATAGAAGGTCCATCTTGAAAGGACGGCACAAAGGAATTAAGTGCCTATCTTAAAAGCATAAGGCTTAAGATTAAGGGTACCTATCTTGGAAGAATAAAGAAAAAGATTTAAATTTACCTATCTTGGAATGATAGGGCTAAGAACTAGGGTACTTATCTAGGAATGATAGGGCAAAAGGATTTAAGGTGCCTATCTTGAAATATATGGCTAAGAATTAAGATGTCTATCTTAGAATAATAGGGCAAAATTTTTAAGGGTGCTTATGTTAAAAGGATAAGGCAAAAGGATTAAGGGTGCCTATCTTGAAATGATAAGGCTAAAGTAATAAGGGGGGCTATCTTAGAATGATAAGACAAAAGTTTTAAACAGGCCTATCTTGAAAGGATAAGGTAAAAGGATTAAGGGTGCTTATCTTAGAAGGATAGGGCAAAAAGATTAAGGATACCTATCTTGAAAAGATAAGGCAAAAGATTTAGGGTGTCTATCTTGGAAGAATAAGGCAAAAAGATTAAGGGTATCTATCTTTGAAGGATAAGGCAAAAAATAGGAGGCCTATCTTGAAAGGACGAGGTAAAGGGAACTTGTCTTGAAGAACAGAGCAACTAATAGGGTACCTATCTTAAAAGGATAGGAAAAAACCACTAGGGGTCAATTAACTTGTTTTGGTTTGGTAGATTATATAAGGAGAATAGATCTCTTCGAGATTTTAAAAAACTTTTTAATTCTCCTAAATATCTTTTTCAAAGACTTTTAGGATCATTTTACTTAGGAATAGAGAATTTTGTAGATAACAACCAATCGGCATACCTCACATTGACTCTCGATATGCATTCATTTAATCAACAGAATATCACCAAAATATTGTGCTTGCTCATTTTCTTTTTTCTTCTTTTTTTCTTTTTTTTTTTCTTTCTTTTTTTTTGTTTTTTTGGAATAAGGTCTTCTTCATAATTGAAACCTTCTGCCGATGATTCTTTTAGCCATACTATGCTCATGCCTTTATGATGTTTTTGTCATCATAAGGTCTCAATTTCCACCTCTCTATGATTCTTGAAAAATAAATCTCTTTTCAAAAGAAACAAAATTAAATCATTAAGAACATTCGATTCCAATTTATTTGGTGACTCGAATTCATTGGTAAGTGTTTGGTATTTAGTGTATAAGGTTAAGAAATATGGTATACAAGGATTTATTGGTGAAGTGTTTGTTGATCGATGACCATCCGTATTTGAGAACATTCATGAATATCAAATTTACTTGTAAACGATGAAAGATTAACCATAAACAATTCTCAAGAAAAATTGAAATCTTTATTGAACTCAGTTTTCATGAATAATACAATTTAACAGCATTTGAATTCATAGGTCCCCTTAATTCCTAACCATCCATTTCCATCAGCATTAATGTACCTCCCGATAATACTCTTTTCACCACATAAGGGCCTTTACAATTTGGCAATACTTTCTTCAACACCAAATCTTTTTCCTTGAAGTACCTCGGGCATACTTACTTATTAAAGGCTCGGATCGTCCTTTGTTAGTAACACCGACCATGACATATCGCTGCAAGCCTCCTCTCATTTAGGAGGTTCTAATGCTCCATTCAGGAGGTTCAAATGCTCCATTCACTTCTTCACCCATTCTGCTTCATCGAGCTAAGTTTCTACCAACACTTGAAACAAAGGTATTTCTACTTCTACCAATAGTACTACTTAAGTTTCACATACCAATGAATAAGGTGTTACACCTATAGAGGTTCTGATTGAGGTTCTGTAAGCCATAAGAGCTAAGAGAAGGATCTCATTCCAATCTCTATAAGTGATTTCCATCTTCTTAATAATTCTCTTGATGTTCTTATTAGCAAGTCCAATTTCTGTGATTAATCTTAAACTGATTGCACACTTCAACTATCAACTTATTGTTCAAATTTTACCCATTTTCCATAATAATAGACTTGGGTGCACCATATCTGGCAATGATATCTCTTTTCAAAAATCTGACTACCAATCCTTTGGTCATCGTAGCATACAACGTTGCTTCTACCCACTTAGTAAAATAATTGATCACAACTAGAATGAATCTATGCCCATTTGAAACCGTTAGCAAAATTGGACCAATCATATCGATTGCCTACATCAAGAAATGCCAAGGAGCCAACAACATATGTAATTCTTAGAAAGGAGTATTGATTTCATTAGCATATACCTAACACAGGTGATAATGCCTCACATACTTGATACAGTCTGATTCCATCGTCATCCAAAAATATCCCATCCTCATGATCTTCCTAACTAACATTTATCTATTCATATGAGGTTCATAAACTCCCTCATATACTTCTTTCATCAATTTCTCAGCTTTTTCTTCATCTACACACCTTAACAATGTTATATCTGGTGATCATTTGTACAATGTAGCTCCACTTAACAGGAAATGAGTAGCCGTTCTCCTTAAGGCTTTTATGTCTTTTCTATCAGCATTATCAAGAAACTCACCCGTTTTAAGTAACTTTTTGACATCATAATACTAGGGCTTCTTTTGTTGTTTCTCTTCAATGGTCAAACAAAAAGCTAGTCTTTCCTTTATCTTAATTTTCAGAGGTTTATCCCATCTGTAACTTTCACCATCGATGCTAACATAGCAAGTGCATCTACAAATTGATTTTAGGTTCTTGAAATATAAGTGAATGAAATTTCTTAGAGTTTTTCAATCAGCCTTCCTAAATGCTCATGATAAGGTATCAACTTCTATCCCTCTGAGTATTTGTGTTCACCTTCTGTGAACTTCTTGCTCAAGTATTATATAGGATGCTATTTTCTACCCGTTTCATCTTTCTGCCCCAGCATACATCCCATCGATTCAAGGAGGATCATTAAATAGAGAATCAATGGCCATCCTGGTGTAGGAGTTACTAGCACCAAAGAATTCATGAGATACTCCATGATTTTAGCAAATGATTGCTCACACACTTTATCCCATTCTACTATTGCATTCTTCCTCAAAAGTTTGAATAATGGCTTACATTCATTGGTTAACTGCGACACAAACTAAGTAATGTAATTTAACCTCCCCAACAGTCCTCGTACTTCTTTTATAGTTTTCAGTACAGATATGTTTACGATTTCCTTGACTTTGTCTAAGCCCACCTTGATCCCTCTTCTACTGACTACAAAACCCAACAATTTGCTCTAGGTTACTTTAAAGGTACACTTTTGTAGATTTAGCTTCGTTACGGGTAGGCATTTTACCAAAGGTTTCTATTGTATCAATCTACCCTTGTGTGCTTCCTGTTGAAGCGGAGGGTGGGCGCAAGGCGAACGATTTCAAAGCAGACTCTCCATTCGTTAGATATAGAAGATCGCCAAGATTTCGTGATCCACCCTACAATATGGGGTCAAAAAGCCAAAATAAATTATTTTAGCCCTTATAAAAAGAAAACTGATTCTTGAATCCCTTTCACGCTCATGTCACGTCGAGGTACTGTAGAAGAAAAAACTGCAAAATCCGATCTAATTTATCGTAATCGATTAGTTAACATGTTGGTTAACCGTATTCTGAAACACAGGAAAAAAATCATTTTCTTATCAAATTAACTATCGAGCCATGAAAAAGATTCAACAAAAGACAAAAAAAAAAACCCACGAAGAAACTGGTGAAATCAAAGGGCATTACTTGAATGCTACTGCAAGTACATGCAAAGAAATGATCAAAATGTTGATTCTAGTCTGCTCATTTCGTCATTTAATTTAAGTTAAGAGTTGAAACTTCCTTAACCGCTTGAACAACTTATATAAAATATCAACATGATTCTTGTCCTTCTTGGATTTGGTGATCATATCATCCACATAAACTTCAATTTCTTGATGCATTATGTCATGAAACAAAGCTACCATAGCACGCAAATAAGTTGCCCCAACATTCCTCAACCCGAAAGACATCATGCGATAACAAAACATTCCCCAAGTGGTAATGAAGGTAGTTTTGATTTTATCTTCTTCTACCATCTTGATCTAATTATATCCTAAGCAACCATCCATAAACAAGAAAACATGATTTCCGATCGTATTGTCCACCAATACATCAATGTGTGGTAAAGGGAATTATCCTTAGGTGTCACCTGGTTTAAATCACGAAAGTCTACACATACCCTAAGTTGCCCATTTTTCATCAACACCAGTACCACATTGGCTACCCATTCAAGGTAATTTGACACTTCTATGAACCTAAATTCTAGTAATTCCTTTACTTCTTCTTTTATCTTAAGGATTATATTTAGCCTAAACCACTTAAGCTTTTGCCTTTTAGGTTTAATATCTTCTTTTGTTGGCAACTTATGAACTATAATTGATGAATCTAAACCGAATATGTCCTCATAAGACCAAGCAAATATTTCTAAATATTCTAATAATAATCGTGACAACTCCTATTTTTAATTATCTGACAGATTTCCCCCAATTTTTAAGTTTTACTAATTCTCTTTTGTTCCCAAGTTAATCACAATAATTGATTCATCAATAATCACTCTCCCTTGTTCAAATCAAAGCCAACTCTCTTATATTTAACTTAGAGTCTCAATATCATCTCTAACGTCTAACCCATCAAGGTTGAAGGTGATATTGGTACTTTCAGCATTCACAAGCACAAGATATCAATTATGTTCATCGTTTTTATCGAATTTGAAGAGTAAAGGAAAAGGAAAAAAGGATAACGAATAAATAACAAGCAAGAATTAATAGAAAGAAAGGAACTAATTTTATTGAATCAATTCAAATTGTGTGAAAGAAAAGGCCTAACTAATCAGACTAATTATTGAAATCGAACACTCATAATTGATCTAATATTGCTTTTCTAAAGAAACCTATTAATAGAAATGGAAAACTAGTTGCATAAGGAAACTAAAACACCAATATCTTTTCTTCTTATCTAGAGTGATACCACGTTGCTAAGCCAAAGCCTTGGATAAACTAGCTATTTTAGGTTCTCAAACACATGCTGGTACTGAGAATGTTTGACGGATGTCTAGAAAATCCATGCAAACATGGTACGACCGATCTCTTATCTTCCTTTTGGTTTTAGCCTTCATTCCTTGAATCTCCTCATCAGTGGGCTCATATATAAGTATAAGCCCGAATGTTCCAATCTACTGCTTAAGCTGTTCCAAGCGACCCTGTACCCCTTATCTGGACACTTCAATCATGTTAACCTCATAAAAAATCTACAATCCTGGTTCTTCCAATTCTTTACTCCCGTTATACAAAATAGCCGTCCCTTTGTAAATCTCGTAATCTTGTTCCCCAAGAATAGTGACCAACTACCCATCAGCTATGAATTTCACCTTTTAATGTAGACTATATGGAATCGCCCCTACTGAATGAATCCATGGCCTTCCCAATAGAAGATTGAAAGTTCAAAGTATATCCAAGACTTGAAATGGAATAGTGAACATCTGTGGATCGATCTTGACCTGTAACACAATTTCTCTAAGTATCTCCCTCTTTAATCCATCAAAAGCCCTTACTAAAATCGAGGTAGGCATTATTTCATGTGAATCTACTCTAAGCAAATTCAATATCGCCAGCGAACATACATTCAATAAAGAACCATTATCAATCAATACCTAAGCAACCACTTTCTGTGCACACTTGACTACTATGAAAAGGAGCTTTGTGTGCTAGTCTCCTTCTTAGCTTAGCTCATCCGGTGATAATGAAATCTGATCCATTTCAAATATCGAATAAACCACCAATCCCAACTTTTTAGTGGAAATCCCTTTAGGTGCTTTGAAATCTTTTATAATTTTGATTAAAACTTCCCAGTAAGTATTTGATGATAACAATAAGCCCATTAGGGAGATTTGGGCAAGTACTTTGGCTAGCTCGATATAATCTTATACTCGCTAGCTTTCATTATCTTCTTAGCAATATTTTGATCTTTCTCATCTGTATCTTCAAAGATCTTTCGAGAAGCCTCCTCCATATTAGTCTTCCTCTTGGCCTCTTCATTTTGGTCATAAACTCATCCTGAGCAAGTAAGCCACTAACCATAGATAATGAGGACTTGGTTGTCTGATTCACCGTTTGGTAATCTAAAGGGGCTACTTTGTAATTCTCCAGAGCTAACGAGACATTAAAAGCAATTTTCTTGGGCTTACCTAATTCCTCAACCTTTTGATTCTTCCCGTAGCACTTAAAAACCAAAGGTTTAGGCCCATCTCCAATCATTTTAACCATCTTTGCTGTCTTCTTGGCTTTTGCAATAAGCTTATCTTCTTCCTCAAATTTAGAACCCCATCCAGTAGGTGGTTCATCGGCATATATGGTGGGTAAACCAGCATAATCGACCAAATACTCAATTTTCTTGACAGCTCTCCCAAGTGTTCGATTATCGAATCTCTGGCTTCATACCTTTCTTTAAGCTTCTTCTGAATACATCTCTTTTTTTGTTTTGGAACCGTAATAGCCATAATGTCAACTTTCTTTATTTTCCCAACTCTCAGCAATTGATATATTGCCTAGCTAGTCTAGGTTCTATCTCTAAGATTTATATTTTGCAAGTGTCTAGCTTGCCTCAGATTTTAACGTACCACTTTAATAGTAATGGAGAGACTATTTAAGTCGATTTTTGGTTCAGTTACTTCAGCGATGATCATGTTGATTGAGTGTCTATGATCCAATAAAGGATTGTTACCTATGTTAAGAGCAGGAGTCTAAATGAAGTCCAATTGAACCAATTTAGCATCAATGAGATCCTAGATCTTATGTTTAAGTCTCCAGCATTGGTCTATAAAATGCCCTACTTGCCCCAAATGATAATCACAATAAAGTTCCGAGTTATAGTCTCTCAATCTTTGTCCCTCCTTCGATATTTCAAATGTTAAGAGAGTCTCTTTCCTTAGTTATACAAGAAGTTGGCTTAAAGATATAGGTATTTGAGTAAACTATCTCCATTATGGGTGGTTATTCTTATTTGGATTTGATGGGGGATTAGATCCTCCTGACATGTCTACTAGGGCTGCAGATCTAATAAGGTTGCTAGTATTGACAAGGCATATAGTAGCTTTTTTAGCCTTATTGCAAAATCTTGCAAGAGGCGTCTTCTTCTCAACTGCTTCAAGATTAAGGAGCCTTCCAGTAGTAATAGCTTCCTCAATTCAGCACCCTGAGGTTACAAACTCTACAAAGTTAGAGGCAGGATGTCCCACCAAATGTTAGTAGTACAGGCTTCCAAGAGTGTTGATAAAGGCAAAGGTCACATCCTTTTCTGTTAGGGGTAGAGTCACCCTAGCTGCCATGCCCCTCCATCTCTAAGCATACTCCTTAAAACTTTTATTAGCCTTCTTTTGCAGATTATTCAAATCTCACATGGATGGGGCCACCTCGATATTAAACTTATACTGATTGTAGAAAGCTTGGGCTAACTTATCCCATGTATCTATCTCATTCAAGTCTAGTAGAGCAAACTAAGTTAAGGCAGACTTAGTCAAGCTATCTTAAAAGGTTTGGACCATCACCTTGTCATACTTTGTATATTGTCCCATCTTTCTAATGTGTAGCCTAGTATAGAGCTTTGGGCAACTAGTCCCATCTTATTTCTCGAATTCCAGAATTTTAAATTTTCCGGGAAATCATCAACTTCATATGTCAGCAAATTAATCATTCCCATCTACTCAAGCCCATTAACCATTTGTAGGGTTTTCATTTTCTTAGTTAACTTTTTTATAAACTTCCTTTCCATCTCTCGGTGTTTTTCCTTGATCTCCTTACTCCATGTCTCAACATTAGGGATTGATTTTGCATCTTCCAATTCAAGGGGAGGGGTTACTTCTGAATTGCGATTCAGGTTGACTTAAGATCCTTGTATATCATTAAAAATTCCAATAGCCCAAGTGAAAGCCTGGATTTGTTTGGCCATCTTATTCATGTTTCGAGTCGGGCATGATTTGATTGATGTTTCCAGTATCCTGAGTTGACATTCTTGCCTTAGAACGAGTGAATATCGGGCTATAAATTAAGTTTGCTCGCTTGGGTGCTATCTTCAAAATCTTAAACGAAAACCCAAGTTTTAGATACCTTGATGAACTAAAATTTTTGTTATTTTTTTAAGAACATATAATTGTCATGCCTTAAACCAATGAGTTGTAACAGTCTTGTCGCGTAAATCAACTTAAGCTAGAAACTAACCACTTTAGCCACTAACATAGGTGTAGTTCATACCAAGCCTTTACCACTTTACAGCTTTAAGTCATCCAGTTAAATACCTATTTGGTATCAACTGTAGTGCTAATTTCTAAAATAACTTTTGAAGAAGATTCTATGGTATAAAAGCTTGAGAAGAAAACAAGTTTTATAAGTAACTTTTAGAAAACGACATAATAAAGTATTGTACAAGTAACATTATTTAAAATTAGAGGGTTACCCAAAGAGACCCTATTAGTTTTCCTAAAGATTAGTAAAGTCAATAAATAAAGTAGGAATCCAGCTAAGTAGTCTTGAATCTCACTCTACGCTCCCGTTTTGTATACTTTTGGAACTCAGAATGGTACTGGTGTATCTACTAGAAACCTACAAAACAACTATAGAGGAGTAAGCGATAACTTACTCAGTAAGTAGGATAAAGACAATAGTGCATATCTAACATAGATCAATCAAAGTTTTCAAGCAAGTTTAGTTAGATGCTATGCATGTACAAGTAAGTGTCATCGCATGACGTTGACCGGTATGTCATGAGATCAGAAAAATTACACTCGCTTTAATCTAGGTTTTGAGAAGTTTAACACCACACCCCTTGCAAATTGAAACCAAACCGGGCTTATGCAATAGAGAAACACACTCCGTCCAAAACTTTACTTCAAACCACAATCCATTACCTTGCTACAACCTCCTCTCCTATCATTTAGTTTGACTAAGGGTAGGAAAATAACCATTTCTGCTATCCTCATCGAAAATTCCATGTTTAGCTTCAAAAACCTAGTTGATCCCCTACTAGGTTGTAATCCATGTCCAGTTAGAAGTTAGGCCAAGTTCTTGTAAGATTTATTTTAGGGTGGTCAAGCAATTTCAAATAGTTCAATCTAGCAAGATCATAAAGTAACCAATACATAAAATTCATCACTCTAAATAGCAAAACATTATTCAAGCACATACATTGGATACACATAGACAACTAACTTACAATAATAACCAAGATATATACTAAGGCCTCTAAGTATCCTTAAATAATACTTCAAGTATGGTGAAGCATTAATCCCACTTACCTAGACATGCCATGCTTAAGGGTCCTAATAATTGGTCTTGTTCGCTTTAATTGTTCCCCCTAAAATATACAATATAATCATTTTAGTTTTATTAAATATAAAGTTAAATAAGTTCGTAATAGTTTAAGTGTGGTCATGACTTATCTCTAACTAATGGTTTAAGCTTGGTATTGAGTTCTAACTTATTGCTAAAGTCTCTGAACAAGGTTCTAAAAACTTTCTTAATACCAAATTTTGATCTTAGAACCTTCTAATGAAGTCTCTGAAGTTATCCTAATTGCGCTTAATCAAACCAACTTTCTGAAATTATTTCCTTTAAGCATTCCATACTAATTAAACCTCTGATAAAGTCCTGAAGTCATTTCAACCACATTTTCCTTACCAATCACTTCCTAAACAAGTCTATGATAAGGGCATAGCTAAGTCCCTCTAACTATCTAACTTTCTAATCAACTCTCTAAACTAGAGATTAGGTCCTCTCTTTATAGACCACTCCTTTACAGATGTTTCTAAAGTGATTTCATCTAAGTCTTCTAAATTAGCCAACCCTTTAGTTAAGTCTCTAAAATCAATACGATCCCACTTCTTCCACCAAATAATTCTTTTAAACGAAGCTTCAACATATTTCAAGTTAAAGTCCATTCATCCACTAACCTTTTGAATATTTCTCTAAAGTTATCACAACCATGCTTCTTTTATCAAACATTGTCCCAACTAACCTAACATTATTATATTCATAATTCTTACATAAGTTGACATTTTAGTTAAGCATCTATAACAAGATTTTACTAGGTCAACCATTTAAAGAACTCTTTGAACAGACTAACTTCACTAGTTTGCTTAATGCGACTCACTCCGACATCATATTATAGGTTACAAACATTATATAATGTGATTATACAATAGATTCATCATAATCTCAATCACCATATTACCAAATTCTGAAATTCTCATCATTCAATCCAACCATCTCTAAACCATAAGGTTGGGTATAGTCTATAGAGACATATACCATAATCAACCTCCAAATCTATTGCATGTTATTTTTCACAAGGTTGATTACATAAAATTTTCGAAAATTGGCATTTTTCATCAATTTAGAGGCTAAAAAATATTACTAAAAATTATAGAAAATACTTTTGTCCAAAAATTGTTCATAAAAAATTCACATGAAATATAAGGACTCTCTAAAAAAAATTTGGTGTTAAAACTACATCAATAGGGTCATTTAAATTGATTTCGAAAATTGTTCGATTTCCTAAAGAAGTATTAAATCACTTGATAATTTTATAAGCTTATATTTTCTTCAAAAATATATGTAAAAATACTTCAAAATAGTTTTTTCTCATAATTTTTTGAATTAATTTATTATTTTTACAAAATTTAATATAATCGAACTAAAATCTTGACTTACCAGAAATTGGTCATCCGGCTACCCCTTCATCAGTTCTTCTAGTCGCTACCACCACTATTTAGTGGTGGTGGTAGTTTGCATCCATATTACGTATAAGCTCTCACTCCGCAATCTTGCTTGGTTTTCATTGTTTTAATATATTTTCTATAGATTTTTACCAATAGATTTTTTCACCTTCTGAAATTTTTCTAAGACCTTAAGGAATTCTTATAAAGAGCATGGATGATAAGTCCTAAGTTGGCATGTTGAGAAAATGAATTTTTCTCTCTCCTATGGGCCTTTATAGCCTCTTATTTTGTAGATTTAGTTGTCCTCTTGCTAATAATCTTGAGCAAACAGCTGTCCTTAAGCAAGCCATGCCTAAATTCATGTAATCTAAGTTGTTTAGGATATTTTTATTAATTTTTAATATTTTTCTTATTAATCTTTAGTTAACTACACATATTTTTAAGTATTTAAAGCATTTTCAAGTATATAATTATATATAATAATCACACCCGAGGTACATGTACTATTTTTATAAGTTATTTTATGTCACTTTACAATTTTAATGTCCAAATAATTTATCTTTAAAGTTTGGTTAATTTCCATTACCTAATTTACCCATTTACGATAGATGAATTATGATATAGTATAATTTAGTAAAATCATCTATTTTTGGCTATAATAACATTATTTTCTTAAATTTATATATTTTGGGACTCATGGTGTGTCATCATTTAACTCGTAGGATTCATACGTAAACTATTGTCTCAATCAACCTATTTTCGCATGCATCTTAAATTACTAACTCAGAATAATTACGTAAAACTACGAGACTCACAATAAAAACTGGATTAATTATAAAATGAAGGCTAAGTTTGACATTGATTCTTTTTTAATGTTTTTACTTGTATTGCTTTTTATACATATGAGCATACTATTACAATAACATAGCATAAAATAGAGGAACAAAATTTAAGAGCATGGTTAAGATTGAAGTTTATATGCTAATAAAATATTGTAGCAAAATACATTTTTTCGACTTTTTTTTTTCCTAATAGAAGAGTTAGTTATTGCAAAAGGATGTGTAAATTTTTTTTTCTTTTACTGTAGCAATGATATTTGTTGCATATAATAAATGTACAAATAAAATTTCAATTATTTTGTTAGTTGAATATTAAACTAAAAGAAATCATTATTCATAACCAAAAGATATACATGATTAAAAATAACCATAAATTGCCAAAATGTATCGCTAATAAAAAGATCACAACAAAATGTGTCAGAATAGGGAAAAAAAATAATTTAAGTACCTTTTTGTAGTGACTAACACATTGCATTAGAAATATAAATTTTCTACAAAAAGATATTTTTCTGCAATATTTTATTGACAAAACTTGAGTTTCTTGTAGTGAATAATATGATGGAAGATTTTATGAAAAGTATGTAGCATGGGGTCAACAATGCAGTTAAAGAGATTTTGAGTTTTCAAGCTCTATTACAAGATAAGAATGACGACATTGCAATATCATGGAAGGAAATTGATGATAGGAAAATTCAACTTGCAAAGGAGTTCAATGAGTGTAGGTCTAAACCTCAAGATGACTTGAAAACTAAATGGAATTTGAAGGTTAAGCTAGGGTCTCATGCATCAACATATGATATTACACACCAATTCCTTATACAACTTCAAACCATACTTAATATGATGCACAAGTATAATGTGAGGTTGCTCACCACTAATCTACTCTCAATGGTCTAGATAAGAGGTCTTCAAGGTCTTAGTTCTCAACAAGAAAACAAAAGCTTAAGAAGGAAGTAAAATAGGGAAAATGTCTATAATTCAATGTTACTTAATATGCAACTATTACATATTACAAGTATTCATACGACCCAATTAGGGTAAGTCTAGGGTAAACGTATATTACAAAAAAGGATTCCTACTAAAAAATGAAAAATAAATATTTATAAGGGTAAGTTTATAAAGCAGATAAGAGAATATTTAGGTATAAAAAGGACAATATGGATGTTAGAAAATAGACATGTGCCAACTGTTCTTTCTATGGTCTTAAATGGTGTTGTTTATGAAGTAGAGTTGGACTAAGTAGGTTGACCTTTACTTAGTAACTCGATAGCTCGAGAACCTAAACTTAGCATCGGTAATCTTAGCTTCGAAGGAAGGAGGTCGGTGTCAACCTCGATAAGTTAGCTCAATGATAAGGTAACTTGACCCAGCCATTCCTCAGCTTAACAATGTCAAGTTCTTCTCCTTCTAATTATAAAATGGTGATATCAGGGGAACTTGAGAGACATGTCAGGTCGACTCGAACGAACAGCTCCTCCTTCAAAGTTAGATTGCTCTCAATTGTTTGGTGAACCATAGAGATTAGGCCGCGCGCTTAGGATTGAGTGATCGATCCCCAATTCCTATTGTCGAGCCTAATTTTTCACCCTCCTAGTTCTCTTTATAAAATTAGGTCTTCTCTAAGCCGACCAGTATTAAACCCTTACCCATTTAATACTATCCCTCAATTAGGGTTTAAAGAAACCATTTTTCAACTTGAAAAGATTTAGAGTCGTCACCCAATCGGAGTTGGGAAAAGGGATTAAGTTATAACCAATTGAGTAGATTAGTTATAATTTAGCTACTGGTTTATCGATTTAAAAAAAAAAAAGTTATAAAACAACTTTTTAAAAACCAGAGAAGCTAGATCTAGGGGTTAGATTTTTTAAACCCTTGCAAGTACCATTGATTTTCCAAAATTAACTTGAATCTTAAAAAATCACCCTTTTATTTTATAAGATGAAACTCGATTTAACTATTATAATTAGATAAAAGAAATAATGTAAACTAAAAAGGGAAAATTAGGTTTTCTTTATTTTTATCGTCGCCTCGTAGGTACCTATGAACCCGCTATTCGAGATCAGACGTACATAGTTCCTTTTTTGTAAAATTTTAGTGGATTAGTTTTGTTCTAATTTGAAAACAATCGAGTTTACATTTTATTTAGTTTTGATTTGTTGAAGGAAATTCCTAAAAACGTCCTAATTAGTTTTTTCATTTTTGGAAACTCTAAAATGATTGTAATTTGGAAAGAAGTCTATTTATTTTCATTTATTTTTAGAAAATTAATTTTTCTAAGTGAAAAAAAAAGAAGAAATAATAATCTTTTTATTTACCTATTTATTTTTATTTTTATTTATTTATTTATTTTATCACTTAATTTATTTATCATTTATTACTTATTACTTATTATATCTTACTTATTTAAACTAATAAAACCAAATTACTCTTTTTCTCTCTCTTTTTTCTTTTTTTTTTCTTTTCTTCTCTTCTTTTGCTTCTTTTTTCTCTTTCCTTTCTATTATTATTATTTTCTATTACATTTAAATAAAACAAATAAACAAATAAAATATATATATATATAAAGACTTCGAATGGACTCAGATAAATGGATCGGACCTAGGCGGGTCAGACGGGTTAGGTCAGCTCTACTGGATTCAAGTCGGGCTTCCACAACAACAGCGTCGGCAAAGGTGGTTCCAATAGGTTGGAGCTCTCCAAATTGACTAGGAAATGGGATTTCCATGATTTTTTAATTAAGTTTAGGGGGGATAAGTTTGATACCCTAGCGTTTGGTGGTGGTTAAGAGGGTTGTCAGAGGTGGTGGTTTGTGTTAGAGCTCGAGTGGCATTGGATGGAGTTGTTGGTGGTGAACGGCCGATTGGAGCAGGGGTTTTAAAGTGTAGGGAGTTCAATCGTAGGAGTAATTTGGGCCAAGGGTAACTAAAGGTGGTGGTTCAAGGGGGGTGAGCTTCGGTGGTTAAGGTTTAAGGGTAGCGGTTTGGTTAAGCGATTAAGGGCTACGGCAATGGTTAAAGGAGGTCACAGTTGAGAGCTAATGGAGTAGGGGTCACAACCATGGTGGTGGTCGAGCTTGGAGTTAGCTAAAGAGAGAAACCCAAGAAGAAAGAGATTAGTAAAGAGAGGAAGTGATCGAGAATGGATAGAGAGAGTGTAGGAGTTGATTCTGTTGGTTGTGTGTGCTCATTGACGTCCCTAAGCCCCTATTTATACTTAAATTTCAACCTAGCAACAAAGGAAAGCTCGGATCAAAGTTAATGGGAATGGCCGAATTTTCAATTTTTTCCCAATCTTTGAATGCATAATTGACCCAACTTGGATGCGTTTCTATACCGATTCATAGTAGGCTATGTCTAGTTTGCAATTTCGCCATTGGTTTAGCGAAATTGCAACAAGAAAGAGTCCAAAAATCGCGCTAAAGTGGGCGATCCGAAGAGGAAAGTGATAGAAATCTAGGGAAAATGAAGGAAGGAGAGGGAAAGAGAAGGGAAAGTGAGGAAAACGAAGGGAAAAGGAAAGAAGGGGAGGGAAAAGTGAGCTGACGTAGCTCTATGTCTCCTGTGCCAGCCAACCCCGGTGTGCCACGTGTCATTCATAACACGTAGCAACTGATGTAGCACACTACGTGGTGCCACGTTAGCGAAGCCATCAAATCTGAGGATGCCACATGTCAGGACTCATGGTAAAATCAAATCCTGACACGTGGCAATCCTTGATGTGACTGAAAACCAAAAAATAAGAAAAAGTTCTCTCTATCTTTGCCAAATTTCAAACTCAAAACCTCATACTCAATGCTAATGCTATATCCATATACTTAACTCTCAGGCCGTTGGCCTATGCCTTATCCAAATATGCAATGTCCATATGTGCAACTCGGTCAGCTTATGCTAGATTTAAATCTAAGCCCAGGTTCAACAACCTAACTTCTAAACCTAAATTTAAATTAAAAATCTACTGTAACAAAATGTTATTTTCTAAAATCTTTTATTTTTTTTTTTCAATTTTGTGACTTTTCAAAATTTTTATGTACTTTTCCAAATTTTTCCATTTTTTTGTATTTTTTTTTTAAATTTCCTATCTTTTGCACTTTTTCCTATTTTTTCTAAGTTTTCCTAGAACTCTTATTTTTCTAAATTTCTTCATTTTGGGGGGGGTTTCTTTAATTTTACATTTTTTGAACTTTTGGAAAGAAGGGGAGGGAAAAGTGGGCTGTCATGGCTCCACGTCAACCGTACCAGCCAACCCCGGTGTGCCACGTATCATTCGTGACACGTGGCAACTGACGTGGCATGCTACGTAGTGCTACGTTAACGGAGCCATCAAATCCAATGACGCCATATGTCAGGACTCGTGGTGCAATCAGATCCTGACATGTAGCAGTCCTTGATGTGATTGAAAACCAAAAAATAAGAAAAAAGCTTCCCTACCTTTGCCAAGTTTCGAACCAAAGACCTCATGCTCAATGCTAGTGCTATGTCCATATACTTAACTGTCAGGCCGTTGACCTGTGCCTTGTCCATATGTGTAATTAAATTGTACATATGGACTTGGTCAGCCTAGGCAAGATTTAAATCTAAGCCCAAGTTCAATAGCCCAACTTCTAAACCTAAATTAAAATTAAAAATCTACTCTAACAAAATGTTATTTTTTAAAATCTTTTATTTTTTTTTCAATTTTGTGACTTTTCAAAATTTTTATGTACTTTTTCGAATTTTTCCATTTTTTATATATTTTTTTAAATTTCTTATCTCTAGCGCTTTTTCTTATTTTCCTATTTTTTTTATAAGTTTTCCTAGAACTCCTATTTTTCTAAATTTCTTCATTTTGGGGGGTTTTTCTTTAACTTTCCATTTTTTGAACTTTTCTAATTTAAGGCCTTATAACCTAAACTGAAAAATTTGGGGCTGGAGGGAGCAGTGGGTAAAAATTAGGTGTCTACACCTATCATAACGTCCTTATAGACAATTTAGTTTTTGAAAACATTACAATTGCTACTCCAGAAGAAGAGAGTTAGCCTAAAAACAAGGAAGACAAGCAATCAAGTGCACAACAAGTAAAAGCCTTAATGGTAATGTGAGGATGATCAATAGAACGTTGCTCAAGTGAGACCTAAATCGTAGTAAATCAATGTTAATAAATAAAAAAGAATTTAAAATGCTACAGCTGTAGCAAGAAAGGACTTGAAAAGGGATTGTTGGAACATAAACAAGAAAAGTTCCAATATTTAAGAAAACATTACACACACTTCAGATGCTGGAGATGCTTTATGTCATGAAGCAGTAAAGACAACTAAAACCAAGAAAAAATTTGCTAACATATGGCTTTTTCAACTCAAGAGCTACTTTTCACATCTCTAAGAGAATGGTTTCATCACTACGAACCTATCTTAGGAAGATCTATGTATACCTGTTATGACCATGCTTTAAAGATTGTCAGTATCAAGAACATCATGCTAAAGATGTATGACTATACAATATGCACTATTTAAGAAGTGCAACATGCGAAGGGCCTAAAGAAGAATTTATTATTTTTAGAACAACTAAATGATCTTAGATGCAAAGTTAAAAATGAAAGCAAAATCATAAAACTAGTCATAGGAGCACTTGTTTATGAAGGGGGCGAAATGATAACCACAAATTTATACATATTGAAGGGAGAGACTTTTTAAGAAGGAAAAGCATCAGTTGCTTCAAGCAGCTCAAGTGAATGATCTATAATGATGTAGTGTCAAAACTTGGACACAAATCCAAACAAGAATGAGAGTACTTATTGGGAAAAATCTACTTTTAAGGCTCAAGGTTTCAATACCTTTATTAGTATTATGTTACTAGTAAGTAGCATCAACTGAAGTTTAACACATTAAATTCTAGAAGCAAAATTATTGTTATGTCCCGAAAAAGTGAAGTCATAATAGTCCCGTCATATGAGCCATCCTAAGATAAAAACTATTCTCATAGTTGCTAGACCTAATTCACATCAAGAATACTTAACTCTACCTTTTTGAAGTATCCAATTTGATACCTGTTTGATATAAACCCTATGGAGTAATCCTTTGAAATAATTGCTAAAAAAAAAGTTATAATTTGACCTAATAAAAGAGTGATAGTAAATCCCATAGGTACTTATCATTTCATATACAAACCAAAATATTAAAAACTACCAAGTCCCTTGAGAAGTCTTGTGTAGTATTCCTTAAAAAATAAGAAAGTTAATATAAAGGGTAATAACCAGCTATTTCTTATTATATCTCATTCCCCATCCCGGTTTACTAGCATTTTGGCTTTAGGTAGGCATTTGTAATCTATTTAGAACCTGTAAAACAAACTATAGGGGAATGAGTAGCAACTTGCTCAGTAAGTTGAGCGGAGATAGAATTATGCATGTAGCACATCACAAGCAGAGTTTTTTATCAAGTTGGTTAGATACAATGCATATACAAGCAAATACCATCGCAAGACGTTATCAGGTCTGTCGTGAGATTAGAGAAATTGCGCCCGCTTTAATCTGGGTTGAGGAGATTGATGTTGTGCACTTCGAGAATTGAAACCAAACCAAAGCTTATGCAATGAAAAATACCCTCCTCTCATGACCACCTTCAAACCATGGCCCCCAACTTTACCGTAACTTCCTCTTTCATCACTTAATTTGGCTAAAGGTAGGGAAATGACCATTTCAACTATCTTCATCTACGAGATCCGTGTTTAGTCTGAAAATCCTAATTGTTACCCCTAATGGGTTACGATGCATATCAAGTTAAATATTAAGCCGAGTTTGAGTTAATTCATCTTTGTAAGGTGATCAACCAAGTTTAAACTATTCAAGCATAACAATATTCACAAAACAACCATAACATAAAGCTTAGCTCTCATCATAGCAATCAAAACTTAACCACAAGCGCTACATATGCATGAACAATTAATTACAATCACAAGCAAATACATACCAAAGTCTCCAAGTATTATGAAATAATAACCTAAAATGCTATAAAACATTGAACCCACTTACCTATCTTGACGCTTACTTTGGAAAACTCATATCGTCAACAGTTTGATCATTGGGAGACTTTATATATACAAAACCCAAATTCAGTTTTTATAATAATTACGAAAATATTAAAATTTTATCTAAAGTATTTTATCATAATAATACATAGTTTTATTATATAAGTCAAGTTAAGTTATTACTTATTAATAATATATGTAATTATACTATTATGTTTAATATATCGTTTCGATCATATCAAAATGTATTTTTAACCGTTTAAATCATATTTCAATTACGGTAAAGTTATTGTAATACGTAAATTCTCATAATATTACAGAGATATAAGTTATATTACTTAAGATTGTCTAATTTTTGTAAAATAATATCATTAGGTTCGTATAAACTTAGCAACACATATTACAGGTCCTGTTTCTAGAAATAATTTCTAACAAGTAGTTCGAATTTCTAACACAATTATACTTATTTAAATAAACATTATCGTAGGATATACATATTTTATATAATTAAATTATATGTTACATAATTTATTAACATTACTCTATAATATGGATATTATCTAACTCCAATATACATATGACATATCCTGGTCGCTAAAATATCATTAAATATATTAAAAATCTACTTTTTATCAAATCTAACCAATATGTATGTATATATATAGGTTTAATTCCAAAAATCAATCATTTTTTGGCCAATTATTAATAAAAATGAGTTTCAATTCATAATTTAAGCTATTTAAAACTATGTAAATTCGTATTAAATAGCTCAATTTACAAAATAATTTCTCAAAAATTTCGACAGATTTCTAAAAATGTGAGGAATTCATTCATCACATAGTTTCATGTTAGCAATTTACCATCTATATACTCGAAATTATTATTTTACCCCTAAACTATACTTAATTACCCAAATATTATTCTTTTTACACAAAATTATTTTCAACCTATCCTAACAAAGACTATAATTCACCAAAAGTTAGTATAGGTCAGTTTTCCCCCAATTAATTTCACAAAACCTATTTATTTCACATTTCACCTTAATTATAGCAATTTTTTGGGCTAAAATTATAATAAATATTAAAAATACATGAATAAAAAATCATGCTACATAGAAATTACCTATATATCATATGTATCTTAGACAAAAATAGACAAAAATTTTGAGCTAAAAACTATATCATTTAGTGTATTTATTTTAAATTTTAAATTTTGGGTGAATGATACATTTGTTAACTAGGTACATTAAATATTCCTAATTTTGTAAAAATAAATTTATAAAATGAAAGTACATCTAAAAGAACCTAGGACTTATTTTTTATATATTTTTCCTAATTAATTTAATAATTTTTCGAAAATAGAGAAAAATAAGGTAAAAACTTGGAACCTGGGTTCATTAGAGCTTCGGTCACCGTTGGCCGTAGAGGGGTTGTCGACTAGCCTAGTTGATGGTGGCTTTACTAGGTGGTGGTAGGGCTCCATGTCAGGTCATCGGATGGTTAGGGATCCACATAAAGTCAGTATTTTGCTCTGTTTTTCCTATATTTTGTCTAATTTTTCTAAATTTTTCTTAAGTGTTTTTTGTTGCCAAAACATGAAATCTAAGTCATAGTATCTTATTTATAGTGTTTTAGGACAGTTTCCATTTTTTCTTAATTATTAAATAATTTATTTTAATATTTTTCTTGAAAGAAAAAGTATGAGGTGGCAAATTGTTAATGACTTACTTTTGAGTCATCCATTCCAGCTATTCTTGAAGTGCTACGTAGATTCCAACAATTCCCACATCATTTGGATAAGTTTTGGTTTAATTTTAATGTAATTGTAATGAAATTTGAATAATTTAAGTATACTTATTATTGTATTAATATGTGTGTATATATACACTATATATGTAACACATGTAATGAATAATTATATGCATGTAACCATGTTTCTTGCATGTCTTTTATTTTTAAGATATTTTTCCTATTTAATTTTGCATATTTAACGCTTATTATGCATAATTATATAATTTGAGGTTAATTTATAAGTATATTTATTGTATGTATTAGATATACTCATAAAAATACGTATATACTCATATAGTATATTATGCTATATTATTTTCTTTTATTGTCTAGTTAACTTATCTCTAAGGTCTCATCGTATTTTAGGCTCAATTTTAATGATTTCGATGAGTTTTACGTTATATTGAATTACTATACTTCTAAAGCTAAAATCAAATTTTTAGGACGTTATTTTTAAAATTTAACTAATTTTTCTAACCTAGTTATAAAGTTTGGACTTAATCAGAGAAGTTTTTTTGAAAGCCCTAAGTCTAAGTATAGTTACCCTAAATGCAACTTTAGGGGCTCACATAAAGTAAATATTGATTACTTTGATTATATTTTTTATATTTTATTACATTTTTTACTTCCAAGTATATGAGAATTCCTCAATTAGGATTATCATTTTCCTTATAAGTTTCTAGCTTACTCAATCTACTTTCTCAAATACCCTAAATCAATTATCGACTCTAATTATACAAGGACATGGCTTTGTCCTAATACTCAAATGTGCATGTCTTGATTGCTAATTTATGGGATATCACAATTATTCTAGAATTGGTTCATCATGATGTTTGGTAAGCACTAGTTCAACCCTTAATAGCAGCAAAGTATTTCGTACCCCTTGTTAATGATTATTCTAGGAGATGTTGGGTATATCACATCAAAAGGAAAGCATATGTGTATTTAGTCTACAAAAAAGTCTTTAAAGCACGAGTAAAACTTAAATCTAAAACAAACAATGGAGGGAAATACACTAATGATAGATTTGATGCAAGCAAGAAGGCATCAAAAGATAGTTCATTATATCATAAACTCCTCAACAAAATGGAGTAGTAGAGCAGATGAATAGGATTTTATAAGAAATAATAAGATCAATGTTGCAAGCTACAAGCTTTAGATAAGGCGTTCTAGGCAGAAGTAATCAATACCTCCTATTATGTGATAAATTGGGTCCCATCAACAACGATTGAGTTGAGGACATCAATAGAGGTATGGATTGGAAAATTTGTTGACTATGTAAACCTCCATATATTTAGAATTCTAGCATACATGATGTACAATGCCCAAAAAACTATAAGTTTAGATCTAAAATCTAAGAAATGTTTGTTCTTAGGGTATGTTGATAATGTAAAAGGGTATCACATGTAAGACCACAAGTTATGTGTTCACACTTTCTAGTAAAACTGTAAGCTAGATTTTAAAACTATAGTCAATTGTGACTGCATCAACAATAGAAGTAGATAATGTAGTAGGCTAACTACTACATAAGTCATCAAAGAAACAATGTGGTTAAAAATGGTCTTCAAGGAACTTAGGCATGGACAATAGACAATATCATTATCTTTTGGTAGTCAAAATGCATTACATCTTGTAAACAATCCAACCTTTCATTCAAAATTAAAACACATTTAAAGAAGGAATTGTAGATATGTAGAAGATCCATACTAAAGACAGCATAGCAAACTGGATAGAGGTAGTCAATAATGACAAATTCTTTTGGTGTTGATAATATTGTGGCTTAACAAAAACATAAGCAACATGAAATAGTAAGGTAGAAAGAATTGTGTCAAGATATATTGATCCTTAATCAAATCTTCAGGTGTAAGATTGTCAACAAAATTGAACCACATTAATGCTCTTTGACAAAGGCATAACTGGAAAGGAAGATAATTTTTACCAAGTTAACAGTTTGACCCGCCCGATCTAACTTACTTTAACCTAACCCAGCCATAAAACCGATCCAGATCAACCCTTTGATCCTTATAGACAATGAACTCAGTTCGATCCAATTGATCGAATGGTTTATCTTGGTTCCTAAAGAACCCAATTGGATTTTCCAAATCCGAATGTACTATCTTCTTTTGTTTTTTCCTATAGAATGCACCAATTTACTACAAAAAATAAATGTGGACTCAAGAAAAATAAATAAATAAATAAACTGTAAGAAATTCTAGACTTTCAAAATTTAAGGCTAGGGATGATATTATTTTATAAATAAATATGAATTACATTTTAATATTTTTATTGACCCTAGTTCAACCCTTGACCTCTTTGTATTCTCTAATCAATCTTTAAATTTAGGATTGATAACACTAATAAAGCACCAAAAGAAAGTCTCATTTGATATTATGGATGAAGATAATTAATCAGTTGGCAAATACACCTATCAAGTTATAATATAGTAGACTGGCAAATCCAAGTTGTCAATCCATCAAGGACTATACCATACTACTCATCCTGGCTCTATTATTCTACTTATGAAGAATAATTAAAATTCAATCACAAAATGAACAAATAAATTTTATCAACTAAAATAAATAAAATTATGTAACTACTAATTAACGAAGTAACAATAAAATAAGAAACACTCTAATTAACCATATAGATATCTAAACTTTGCTTCACCAAGGAATTAAAATGTGATAATTTGAAAATTTTCTAATTTGTTCCCTATTCTTATTAACTAGAAAAATTCAATTCATGTGCTAATAGGAATTAGTTCAATTATTAACTCCTAACCGTCGCTATACTCTTTCTAAATTGCTTTTGCAATAGAGTAAATTAAGACATCATTAAGAAGAGGAATTCCCTTCGTAAATATTATAATAAAATCCAAAAGAACCTTATAACTTAATGCCAAGATTATGAAGATTCTCATCAATTATGGTAGATTTAATTATATACCAAGTCTCGAAACCTCAATTTACAATTTCAATTAATTGCATCGAGACTTTAGAAATAACAATCTAATTTAATACAAAATACATGATTAAATTAATAAGGAATAGGGAATTTCATTAGAATAGTCAAAATATGCATTATATGTGTCAATCCAAGGATTCACAAGTCTCTATATCTACAACTTACACTACAATCATGCTAGAAAATACAATCATAAAACTAGAAATGAAAATCCTAAGCATAATAGCTTCCTTCTTGTTCTCGATCTTTCTTCTCTAAGTATCCCTTCTCTTGAATGAGTATCTCACTTCCCATTCCCAAAAGTTTTTAAACATCATTGCATGATCACGCCCTAAGAACACGGGCGTATACTTAGGCAAGTTCTTTTTACAACATTCTTCCAAGAAATCCATAAAATTCTTTGATAGGAAGATCACAACTAAAGAATGGGGGTGTGCTCTTAGGCGCATTCTTCTCTAGATTCCAATCTTTAGTAAAATCTACTTTTGAGCTTGCTATTCTTGACTGATTCATTAAATTAAGTGAAATTCTTCTCAAACTTAGGCAATTTTCATTCTTTTCACTATAATAATTCCTTCAAGTCTTGAAATCAATAATTTATTCATGTAAGTATCAAAATTCATTAAAATTCATATCAAAATGGAAGAAAATTACTATAAAACGCCTCAATAAATATATGTAAATTCACACTTATCGGTAACCAATTAGCATGGAAATTTTAGTTGGCTTATACCGGAAAGGTTTCCAAGGGGCATCAAAAATTACCCAGAAAATATTTGCAATAGGTCATTGTATGATTTTAAAATATGATTCATTTTCCTTTTTTCTTTTTAACTTGGCTGTATTTATGATTTTATAAGTCATAAAAGAAAATGAGGATATGATTTGACCATCTATTTGGTAGCTAAAATCACATCCTTTCTTGCAAAAACTGTCATTTGTTAATTTGATGATATTGTTTTTGAACATCACTTTACATAAGATACAACTAGTTGTTCCACTCATCATACATGAAAAGCTTCCATTTTTGCATTTGCATTTGCATTAGTCTTTACCATGCGTTTCAAGATTATAGTTAGATTATATATGCTTAGTGATCTCACTAGTCTCATGTCCCTATCATCTATATGCTGGTGTCTTTAGCTAAATTGGCTCTTCTCACTTATCACTTGTATTATGTATCTTTTTCTTAGTATTATGCAAGATTGAGCATCGGATATTAGAGACAATTTACCTATATTATTCATCGACTTAAATCTAGGCTTAGCTATAAATATAGTATGTTGATGTTACATTGTAAGGTATTATGTTGGTTCTCTAAGTTTAATTCATTTTTAGTTAGTCGATTTAATTTGGTAACTTAGAACTTTATTGAAGTTTATTTATTTATTTTCTTTATATTTAGTTTGGGTAAGATGAAGTTGGTTATGACATAGTGTTATATGTAAGTTCATCATTTCCGATGTAAAATATCTTAACAAAGAAAGATTTTATAGATTTCAAGATAATCACCTTTTAGCATAAAATACACTCATTCAGTCTAAATACCATAACATGCTACATGTGGATGGATGCATATTTTATCAAGACTTAGATTATAAACTTTATTCATATAATATGAAGTTTCTGCAGATTTCCCCTTTTTACCAATGAAACTTCATATTTCTTGCTTGGTGGATGTATTTATTTGGCAGCCAAGCAGCCCAAAACCACACATGGAAGACAAATTACCAGCCCTTTCTACCAAGTCCTTTATTTCCTCTTCCTTCATCTTTATCATCTCTTTTTGCTCTTCAACTAACCAGCTTATTACCTCACACCTGCATTCCTGAACCAAGTTCTTTAGCTTCCCACAACATTGCTGCAGAAAATCTGGGCTTTCGACATCCCGAAACGCCAACGACTTTACTCCTTCCAACAAGTATTGCTGACAGCTATATAATGGCTGCCCTTTGCTCCACCAAAATTGCATTCCTTGCACCCCTTTATGGCAATCAGGTAAAGGGCTATGAGGCCGCAAATTCCCATTATCGATTTCAATTGTGGTGATGATGGTCCTTCCACCAGTTGTGGTGGCAAATACAAGCAAAAGAGTAAGGAAAATCAGTTTGAGGAAGTGAATTGACGGAGACATTATCGATGATTAAGCTGGAATTTGAATTGGTTAAAGGTTGGTTCTCTGTTTTGTGACTAAAAGAGAGTCAAAAGACGCTTTTATATAGGAAGTGTTGGTTATGTCTATGCGTTTCTCATTCATTTATGTCAAACGTGGAAATTACGAGGTGGATTTGATTTTGGGATATCTTTTTGGTATCCCAATGTTGTAAAAGTCATGTTTTCTTGTCTTCGCACATGATAGTCAAAGGTCTGTTGTTGTAATTATCATTATTATAAGCGAATATATATTGTCACGGTTATCAAAATAAATAAATATAATTTATGCTATTACAGTAATTAAATACATACATATATATTATATATTATGTATTACTATCATAATCTAGCTTTATTGTTATATCCACATATATAGATATCTACAATGTAGAGGTATCTTATCACACTTTTTTTTTTTCTTTTCTCACAGTGGTCATACTTAACAATTAATATTATCGATCATTTGTTAGATTTTTGGTGTTTGGTTGATTTTGTTAAATCATTCATCTCTCTCCTTTCTTTTCCATTAGTTACGTTTTCCATATTTTATTTTCATTGAAAATAATTAAACTAAAACGATCACTACAGCAAATATTGGAATGAGCGAAAGATGGATTGAGAGATAAAAACAAAGACTTATGTGGGAGAAGAAACGTATGATTAAAAATAAAATAAAATGAATCCTTGTATATACATGTGCACACATAGACCTATCAAAAGTATAACAAACCTATAATAAGAGTGGGGGAAAAGGAAAAAAATATATATAAAATATACGGCATCTAAGAAAATAATCTCAAATATACCGTACCTAAAATCATCTCTCGAACATCTCAATTTCAACTTGTAGTCCAAGATTATCACTGTGCCGTCCAACATCGTGTTCAACTGCAATAAGGGCTATCATAGTGGGTTCACTTCATGAATTTCAATGTAGATCTTCGTAGATTTACTTCCTTCACTACGTCCTACCGAGGAAGCCATCAGTTGTTGGATATCGTAATCATCATTGATGAGGATAGCACAGAACATGTCCTAGTCCTGCCTACGAGGGGGCATCTGTGAATCAACTCAATCTAGTATGTTGTTATGTCAACTCAAAGCCAATTACATATCATTCCAACTACATGGTCATACATAGCCCCAGATAGAACTCCGACTACTGTTCTTCGGTGCCTGTCATAATGCACTCTATCCTCTCCTTCCACAATATTTCCACCAACATAACAAACTAACTTCATATTATCCATCATACACCCATTTAACACATCAACTACATACACTTTAGCATGTGCGAGTAAAAGTACTACCTTATGCTAGTAAACACACTTTACTCTAGTTCATGAACACATCACCTAATTTGATTTCACTATCATTATACCTTAACAGTAGTAGAATCAGTAATTACTCCAACTGAAACAAATAAAAAAGTTACATTACCTCGCAAGCTAATTTATTAATTACACCCCCAATACTAATTATGTAAACCATGCAAATTTGGTTATTTGATAATAAAATTAAATTTTAATACTGTAGATAACTTTATGAGCCATTAAGGCTAAGGAAGATAAAAATTTTATTAAATTATGAAACTAAATATATTATAAGTAATAAAAATCTTAGAATTTCGCTTAAAACCTAAATCACATATGAAAACCCTAAACTTTATGTATGCGTAAATATCTGAAATTTAACTCGAACTTGACAAAACCCCCAAAATTATAATTTTAAGCTTATAAAATGAATAAATTTACCCTAATAGTAATAAAACCCTAAACGAATATAATTATCGATCAATATTAGTAATCGTGTAAAATTGTTAACGAACGTATTGAGATAACTTATAAATATTATAAACATAACGAGTAATAATTTAATTAATAAATTTTATAAAATTTCAATATTATTTCATAATTAATAAATTTATAATTTTTTTATATTTAGAAAAATCTAATATTTTTATTTTTATTTTTCCTTTTTCTTTCTTTTTCCTTTTCCTTTTCCTTTTCCTTTTCCTATTTCTCTTCTTTGGCCACATCCCGCTTTTAGAATCACGCTAGTGACACTTGTGTGGTTATTTTTTTTTTACCATGTGTAATTTATGTGTAAAAGACAAGGATAATAGATAAGCTTTTGGGTTAAATTTATTTTAATTCCCATTTGATCTTTCTTCTCTTTTCTCTTTGAGTCATGTTAATTCTTCCTTTCTCCTATCTAGTCCCACGCAATTGGAAAAAAAAGAAAAGAAACATACACTTTTTCAAGCACATAAACAAAACTACATATATCCCTTTCCTTTTTCCAACTGTAAAGTTTTCATCCTTTTCCTTTTAATTCCTTTTTTTTTTTTTACTTCCAAAAGTCATCAAGAAAACCAAGAAGAAGAAGAAGAAGGAGCTTTATCATCTTTTATTTATCAAGATACTCAAAGAATTAGATGAGTAGTATGTATATTATATTTATTTTGCAATAAGTATTTAATTAATTAATTAATTTATTTATTTATTTATTTATTTATTTATTTATTATTATTATTATTATTATTATTATTATTATTATTATTATTATTATTATTATTAAATTAGTCAAAAAATGAAATAAATAAGTTTTAAACCTTAAAAATGATGAAATATGTAAATTATGATAAAATGAACTCAAAAATAAGAAAATTTCAAAATATAAGTATTAGATATTTATTAAATCTTAAATATGTAAAGAAAAGCTTAAAATAATATTTTATAATTATTTAAGTCAAAATAATAAATTTCATAATATTTTTACATCGTAATAAAAAAATGTAGATTACAACATCTAAACCGAACCGAACCTTACTACGAGAAAATACATCCAAAAACGACAAAACTGGATTACAAGTTCATAAAAATCTGAGTTAAGATGAAAAAATTATATGCAATTAACAAAAAAGCTCAAAATGGGGATTTCGTTTGAATTAATAGCTAGTTTACATAGTTATCACTATATACGTGAATAGTTTAGTTATTTCACTTGGATGCTTATTACCTTTCATATTCCTTAAATATCAAGTAATCCCGATATGAATACCGACTTATTCAGTAGACTATTACGACCGTTGATAGACTCAATGACTAGGTAAGTACTCTCGATAACTCTATACTTATTTTGTGCTTGTAATTAATACACCTAAATTAAATATTAATAACTTAATGTATAGGGGTTCAAGATATGTATGTACTTAATATTGGTTGATTATTATGCAAAAATATTATTAATTATGATACTTTAAGATTTGGTTATACAATTGATTATTACATGATTTGAATAGTTTGCCGATATTGATTGATCGCCTCATAATTTGACATAATTATATTGGGCTTATCTTAAATTAAAAGGATCATGTACTGCATTACTTATTCCGGCTTTCACTTCATGCGAAGGTCAAGAGAGTCCTTGTAGGGGTTATTTCTATATATTGAATTAAAGTGTTTTAATACGATACACTCGTATAACATGATCTTACCTTAGCTCATAAGCTTACTAAAATTTGGAGACACCAACCGTCTAATTAAGGGTTAAGTCTAAAGACCTCCATTATACGGTGTGAATATAGATTACGGAGACCACCTCACCACTAGACTTGTGATTTTGTATACTACTGGATTTCTTAGAAATAAAAATGCATTTCGTGAAATATGAAATTTAAATTTATGGTTAAAAACCCTAAGTACTAGAACTCGATTGTGATTAGTACTAATGTATCTCCAACCTTTATTTCGGAGGGCGTTAAATGCGATGTTCCATGCAGCACTGATCAACTGCATATGTATTGTTTAGCATACTGCTTGTTCATATATTCATATGTTTAGTAATAGATTGTTTGATAACCTACTTACTAGTATAGTACGAGGGATATCTTACTAAGCTCATGTAATTCACTCCTTAACAGCTTTCTCTTACAGCTTATTAGATAATTGGGCATGAGTTAATAACTGAGTGTTGAGTACTAACATTAAGATGCATAGAAATTAGAATCTGAAAACAAACTGTATAGTTTGTTTGAATTATTATATATAATTATTAATACTATATTTAGATTTTATGACTTTCGTAGGTTTAAGTTTTAAAACTTTACTACATAATCTTATTATTTGGTAGGAGATACCGATTCTCAATAGTTCTAAGGAACTGTGGAATATTGGATATCCGTAGTTATTTATTAATACCATAAGTTTTAAAATTGAAAAATTTGAAACCTTAGAGACTAACTAATTAGAGTTTTGCAATCTCTAACTTGTAAGATGATTTTCATATTATCAATGCATACGTAATATGGAAATTTTAGACAATCCTACTAAACCTCTTATAGGGTCTTGACAACTTATTTGTATATGTATTACTTAATACATATGTGTATATACAATACAGTACCTACATACATGTACACATAAAATTTACTAAATAATGAACACAATGTTCTAGAAAATAAAAATTATACAAACATTAACATCATACAAAAAATAACAAGTCCAAATATGACATGTATATATAATTTACTAACAAACATATATTTATAAATAAAAATAAAAATAGCTTAGCTTACAGGCAATGGGGAATAAATAACTATTATGTTCAACTATATGTCATAATACATACAAATGTACTCACTTGTCCAAAAATTACTAGTAAATAACAATGTATCATCATGCATCAAGTGAGAACACTATTTCTTAAAAAAAAAAAACATATACTTAAAACGAATTAAAATGAGTAAAAATAATACATTTTCCTATATTGAAGTATAAAGAGAGAAAGTAATAATAGTACACCAATTGTCTCCTTATTTCCAGAAAACTTCCCATAGTAAAGATCTATACCATGTAACTACTCTAATTCTATTATTGATTCATCAAAAAAGGGACCTAGATAACTGATTTGGTTTAGGGTATTTGTAGATGGTTGAAGAGAGAGAGAGAGTATGTAAGATATGGAGAAGAAGGGTCGGGGAAGTTAAATCCTCGTGGAAATCACCCCTTAGTAAAAATTGAAATTGCCTTTTCAAAAGGTAATTTTAAGTACAATATATCTGGTATTATTTTTTCATATGTCACATTTTTATTTTTTTATTTTTTTCCTTTTCCCAAGAGTGAGAACTAAATTGATGATGACAAAATGATAGGCCAAAAATTAACTCATAAATTGATGACGTTTAAAACCAACTATAAAATGAGGGCAAATTCAAAATCCATCATAAACATTATAAATAAGATTTTAGATTCTCTTTCACAGCTCACTCCAGTTAAAAACCACTTGCTTGAAAGGGGAGATCAACCTCATCTCTAGGTCGTGACCGATGATAATAGGTTAATATACAAATTTAACTATTTTCCAGTTACAATTTTAATTTGTGAAACCAAAAAATAGCCACGTCTAAGAGCAAAACCAACCCAAATTAGGCCACCATCCAGAATTCGATTCTAAATTTTTCCCATGTTTCAAATTGACAAAACTATATCTTCTCATTAGGCATTAATTGTCAAGCTATAATAAAAGAGAAACGTAACCTATAAATTGAAAACCCAATCTAAAGTTTGATAAGTTGAATTTTGGCCCACTTAATGTAAATTAGGAAGCTTTAATTTCCATGTGCATTTTGTGACTGGGAAATGAAAAGTGAAAGGATGATTGGGATAGTAAAAACGGAGACAATGTTTGTTTATTTTCAAGTATAAATAAAGATATATGTATTTTAAACAATGCAAATTGATATTAAACGTACAACATAAAAGTAAATAAAGAAAATATGTCTGTCCCTTATGTTTAAATAGAGGATAAATGTATACAGCACATGGTATACATAAAGGATGTTTTGCCTATAAGCGTGAATATATGGTATACATAAATAGGATCAATACACTTGAAAACAGAGAGCTGCGGACATGTTTGTACCTCTTAGTAAAAAATGTATATTTTCTATTTATACTTGCAAATTAAATTCATGCGCTCCTTTATAATTATTCCAAATCTTTTACAGAGGAGCTATAACGTTGGGTTCCACGGTGTGCTTTCATATTTGCTTTAGGACTTTTTTGGCGTCTCATGATTGCATGCATAGTGTTTTTTCGTCTTCATGGCTGCCGGTCAAAGGTTTGCTTTTCCTTTTTCTTGAGATTTTGTCCATCTAATCTGTTTGTAGTAAATATTTTGTCCACTAATTACCTCCTTCGTACCTGGACCATTTATTGTATGTATAAAAATCAGATATGATTATTGTTTTAGATGTAAATAATTAACTAAATTTTGATATAAGTATAGATTTATCTCATAAATTTTTAAATATTATAAATCGCTCTCTAGAACTTTGACTGAATGATAAATAACACCATAAATTACAAATGACCCCTTAAATTTTGATTTTAGTGTATTAAAATATATTAAAATCTTTTAAATTTTAACCAATGTAATCCTTTTTAAAATAGAAAATAGAAATTACCTTTATACCATCAGTTTATTAAAATTTAGGAGCATGATTTATAAAATTTAATAGTTTAATTAATAAACCTACACATAAATCAAAATTTAAGAGGTTATCATAAAATACATATAGTCAGGCTAAACACCATAACATAGTATTTGCAACTACAAAGATTAGGATATACTTTATTCATGTATCATAAAGTTTCCGTGGATCTGCCCTTGTCACTCATAAAACTTTATGTTTCTTCTTGTTGGATGTTTCTACTTGGCACCAAGTAGCCCAAAGCCACACATTGTAGATAAATTAACGGAGACATTGCTGATATTGAAGTTCGAATTCGAATTCGTTAAGCATTGATTTCTTGTTTTGTGATAAGTAAGGAATGAAAGATGCTTTTATAGTAAGTTTTGGCAATGCCTCTGCTTTTCTCATTCATCTATGTCAAACGTGAGACCTACGAGGTTTCGGACCTTCTGTACAGGTCTTGCTGTTTTGCCTTTCGAGTATGCTGGTCAAGGGTTTGTTATTCTTTTTAGACCATCTACTCAACATTTTATCCCTTAGTTGCTTTACAAAAATATTTTAACATTATTTTTTAAATTTTTGTGCGCCCTAATTACTTTTTGTAGGGGTACGTCCCCTATCGGATAGGAACGCAAGCACTTCCTCCACGTCACCGAAGCGCCCAGCATTAAAGCTTAGAGACTTTCTTTGCTTATTAAGTCAAGTGAAGATACGTTTTTCCTTTCTTCTAAATGTTAAAATTATATTTTCCTTTGTCATTTATTGACTTTTTTCTCCTTTTCTGCTAATAGCTGTATGGTATAATTTTGGAAAAACAAGCATATCAAACATAATTTATCCCATTTAGAAACCAATATTTATGCAATTAGATTATGGGATATGGACTTATCGTTTCTACTTTCTCGATTTCCAATATGCACATTGTTTTTAATAAAACTTATTGTAATTTTATATACTAGATAAATACTAGATAAATACTCGTTTGCAAGATCAATTATCAAAATAAACAATTGGATTTCATTCTATTACAACAATCAATTATGACTCTGTTTAGTTTATCTTTTTTTTTTTCATCTTATTAGTATTTTATTATTGTCTACTTGAATATTTGTCTTTGGTAATAATAAGACAACAAAAATATTGAAAAATATTTTTTGCAAAAATACCAATTAAAATAATTATTTTCAATATATATTTTCAAATATTTTTTTCTTAAAAGTATGTAAATTTTTATTTCTCAATTATGATGCTTTAATCACCATTTTATCATAATTATAAAATAGAAATAGACAAGGTAGTTTTTCAAATACCAAATTTCAAATAGACACAAATTAGATATATAATACAATTAAGCTATATAAATACAAGAAAATTGCATGTTTACAATGAAAATTAAAAAAAATTACACAAATACCAATTACATTAAATCAATTACATAAATACAATGACAAAATCATATTTGTATTAATATTCATATATACAGATTAGACACAGATTAAATACACATAAAATATAGACAATAAAAAGATAATTCAAATAGGACCTATATAAATACAAGAAATTACATATTTACAATGAAAATTAAAAGAAATTACATAGGTACCAAGATTTAAACCTACGTTCTCACATATTCATGTACCCCGTTAGCCACTCAATGGTGATGTTATATCTACCATATATAGTAAAATTACATTTATTATACACAATTTAGCAATGGTATCCAGTTTGATTAAATCTTAATTTGTAAATACGAGATATTTATAAATTATATGTCGCATCTTCAAGATGTAATTTAGTATTGATAATTAGGTAATTAATTTTATCTCATTTCTATTTATGTAATTTAAAAAAAAAAATGAAAGATGTGTATTGAACCCATATAAAATCATATATACACATATACATATATATATACTAGCAAGCATGCATCAATATACATGTTCTAAAATATAAAATAAAAAACATAAATTAGTAATCCTTTAAAACTTTTCAATTTTTAAATTGAATTGTAAAACTATTGATTTCAATATTAAAGTTCAAAAGTTTTGGAATTTCTCATTTTGATGAAACTTTTAATTTCGGTCGTTTAAGTCCCAAGTTTTTCCGAAAACGTATATTCAAATCCAAAATTTTTTATAATAGTCTAAGCATTCATATAAATTAGTAATAACTTTGCTCACATGATACCACATCAAAACCACCTTGCATGAAAAAGTAATAAAATATGCTATTTGCCAGAACGAATAGATCGTGTTTTTTTTTTTTTTTCCTTTAATAAATTTTAAGGTTACGTCGGAACCGAAAGCTTTAGGTTTCACATGTGAAATTTTACAAGAATCTAGAACTTCCTGTATAGTTTACCCAGAGATGGAGATTAATGTGAAAAATTAACTCGATTACAAATAATACTAGATATTAGCCAAACATTGTAAGATAGGATTTAAGGATAAAAAACACATCTACACTAATACCGAGAATCCCTATTCTACTGTAAAATTTATATTTACCATATTAATCCTTATGCACAGTTGAAGTTATGACTCTATCATAATACCCATTTTCAACACGATTCTATTATTGGTCAAAAAAGATTATTCCTTTATTTCTATGATTTTTTCCCTTTATTTTGCCTTTTGTAGCTAATTTTTATTAGACATGTCCTTTTTTCGTATAATTCTTTCTTTTATTTTTTCTAAACACTGGCTAATGCATCCTCAAGACAATTAGTTAAACTATTGGCCGAGGAATCATGTCTCCTAACTATGCGAGTAAGACAAAGTTCCGTTAAACTCATTCTCTAGAGGTATTGGTTTAGGCATCTGATAAAGCATGTGCAGATTTTTATTTTTATTTTTTTTTTTCACCAAACAGCGTGTAGATTTCGAATAGTGCCTATTAGCTGAGTAATTTGTGCAATGATTAGCATGATATGTGTCCTTTTTGGTTTTAGTAAATAAATATTAGCTAAGATTAGGCTTTGTACTATAGTGTGAGCCTGCAAAACAATAAATAGTGAGGAGTATCGGAGTATTATTTGGCGTAGCCACTCTGATATTTATATTAATTAGGCTTGTGAAAAAGAGTAAGATTACTCAAATGTAAAAAGTAGGCTCTTATGTGCAAAGTACCAAGTAATGTATCATTAGGTGGTAATCTTATATTTATAGAGAAATAGAGCCAGCAATTGGAGATGAGTTAGTAAGCAAAAGCTATGCCTATGAATATTGGGTAGTGGAGTTATAAGGTTCGACATGTTTCACAAATATAAGAGATAGTTATTGATACAGTCACTTGGCCTAATCTGCAATCCCCTTGCTATTAGTGATCATTGTAGTTGGGTAGTCAGTACCTCCATTGTGCAGTCGATACAGTAGAGGTACCAACGTAATGTGTTTAGAGTCCATGCTAGTGAATGACCAAGATAAAGGCATCCAAGCTAAATGACTCCAGGGTTAAGCGAGAGTAGCCAACCTATGTAAGTTACCATTTGGTCGAACTGGGTACTCCAGCTCTAAAGTGGGAAGCAGGGGGTCCAAACTCCTTGGTCATCTAAGGGTATCAAGCCGTTAACCCTTCGTTTAGTCAAGGTGAAGGTAACACAAGAGAAGATCCGAGCTAATAATGTGTAAGGCCAAACAAAGTGAGATGATCTTAGGTGAATACTAATAGGCTAAACTAAGCATACTGAGCTGAAGTGAAGGTTCAGTAGGTGAGGCGCTTTAGATAATAAGGGTGCAAAGTGGAAGTGCTAAGTATGTAAAAGCGTTAGATGGTTTAAGCTGACATGAGTGAGTCAAGCTGACCACTATTCAAGCGGCTCCCATCTGTCCATGCTAAGGCATAGTGTTTTTGAAGTGCTAAAGAAATTCTCTTAATGACGTAGAAGTCAAAAGGGCCTTCCCCCTCAAGAAAACTTCTTATCAAAGTAACTTTTTGAATTCTTACTTTATCGCATGCTTTCATGGCATAGTTAATGTGATGCAATAAGTGTCATGTCTTTGCAGAATTACATGCAATTGTATATGTTTTGTCTTTTGAATGTAGCCATCCGATCAAAACAATCTCTACATGTCTGCATCGCAATGTTTTAGGAGATTTATGCTTATACAAATCTATATAACCACCAAATCACTTTCCAAAGTGTTCAACCTATAAACACCATAGTTGCTTGAATATATTACTCTTTCGCAACTTCTCTCACTTTCTTACTACAATTTGAGTGACTTTACTGTTTCCTTTCATCAACAAATCTTAACCTACTTCAAAGTTCTTCACATTTCTTCGATTCTTCAACATTGAAATGTTGACTAACAATGAAGAAAATACAAGTGACACTTCTTTTAATGTGTCCATATTCAATTTGACAACTGATTCTGAAGCCACAAGGAGTGATCCTCCTTACAGAGGAGAGGACGAAGTCTCATCATTAGTACGGTTGCATAATAGTTCGAGAATGGCAATTGAGGCGTTAGACAAAACGAGGCTCATTAGTGCCATCCCTAGGGAAGTTTATGTATATGATGCCTTACTTGAGACTGCAAACCTATTTACTAAGCCTGGAGTAGACAAGGGTCCGAGTGGTCGGATTAGTAAAAGTAAGCCCTTTGCCATTAACTAAGACTTGGAGAATTTTATGGTTAGATCAACTCTAAGCTGGGCAGTGCTACTACTAACAAGGGAAGAATGAGTATCTTTACTATTGGGGAAGCACTTTGCAGTGTTCAAAAAGTGCTTTAAGTATGGAATGTGCCTCCCCTCAAACAAGTTTAAGAAGGAACCGTTTGATTTCCACCGATGTAGTCCAATGCAAATCCCTCTAAATGGATGGAGAGTGTTAAAGGCGTTCTAAGGGCTATGCAAGTACCTAGTGATAAGGGCCACTCTAAAACTCTTCAACCATTTCTACCTTTGGAAGAGTTTGAATAGATGGACATACCTTTAAAACTATTCAAGGAGGGAGCTATTCGGAGGTTTGGTAAGTTCCGTTAAAGGTTGGTAAGATAAGTTCCTAGTAGTAAAGTTGCTAGACCAAGCAAACTTTTGGACATGGTAACTACACTTGATATGAACTGGGCCAACGACTGACAAGGTCAATTATAAGAGGTGGGTCCAAGCTTGTCAAAAGCTCAAAAACAACAGTAGAAATGTGTAAGAAACACATAAAACCAACAAGCAAATCTTAATCTACTCCAAGGATGTTATGTTCCAAGGATGTTACGCACCAAGGAACCACCAAGAGCTCATGGCTCAACTCAATATGACATACAAGTTGGACTAATAAGGGTACTCACCACCTAACCTTACTTAAAGGTTAGGATAAGAGTAAAGTAAGTAAAGAGGAATGCTCATGGAAAGAGATAATGTAGTATATTCAATATTTGATAATAATGCAACTACATTTATGATATTTACACATTAAATATTAAGACAATAGCTATAAATGGAAATCACTTAAAAGGTAAAGTCCTAAATAAGTAATGCACAAAGAATGGAAAAGGGCATAAAGAGAAAATCAAGAAAAGCATCCATCTTGTATAGAAGATTCTATCATAAGAGCTACATGGACATGTGTTAGATGACTAGTAGTCATGCGCTTAGCCAAAAACAAATATACTATACTATTAGAATGGTGACTGTCAAGCAGAGGTACTAAGTAGGACTGGGGGTTCTTCTAAGGTAAGTTCAGCTCAGACTTACTCAAAGCAATTCATATTCAGGTTGGCTAAACAGATAGTCAAGTGGCTGAGTTATTGGCCAAACGCATCTCTAATCAACAACTAAAGACTATTGATAGACCCGAGAGGGTTTGGCTTAGATAGGACATCAGGTTGGCAGAATACAGCAGCTTAAACTCATCGACTATAGGGTAAAAAGAGAGAACTCTCCTTACCATGCTTTCCAGTCCTTGGGCTTAAGCTTGGGTTAGGGTTCAATGGTCGAGTTCCTATCATCTTCACCAGGTTGATCGAGATTTAGGATCAAATCCAACTAGTCCTCATCCAAGCCTTCCTCAAATGGTAGGGACTAAGGTTTGCTACATTAAAGACATTGAACACTCTAAAGTCCTTTAGTCATTCTAATTGGTAAATGTTGTCATTAATCTTCTAGAGGATCTTGAAGAGTCCGTCAACTTTAGCAAATAGCTTACTCTTCCTCTTGTTTGGAAACCTTTCATTGATCAAGTGTAGCCACACTTAGTCACTAGGCTAAAACTACTTAGTCTTCCTTCCTTTGCCTCTCTCCTTTAGTTTTGTAATAGCTCAGTCAATGTGCTAGGCGACTCATTGGTAGATTTGATGGATAGACTGAGTTTTGGCTCTTACTTTTTAATCTTCTTGGTCAGTGGGCAGCATCAAGGTGTAGTCAAGGGGCAACTCAGGATTGAAGCCATGGACAACCTCAAATGGGGTGTGCCCAATGGTGCATGTACTCTCCTATTATAAGCAAACTTTACCATAGGTAGGCAAATGTCTCAATCGGCTAAGTTCTCTCCTATTATAACTCAAAGTAGTGAGCCTAGGGTACAGTTAATGACCTTTGTTTGGTCGTCAGTTTAGGGGTGATAAGAAGTACTGAATAATAATTTGGTTCCCATTCAACGTTAGAGAGTTCTCTAGAAATGGCTCAAGAATTTTGGGTCCTTATTCGACAATACACTCCCTAGCACTTCATACCAGTGAACTATTTCTTGTAAAAACAAAGAAACAATAGCCAAAGCATTGTTAGTTTTGGTGCAAGGTACAAAATGTTTCATTTTGTTGAACCTATCTACCATAATCATTACAAAGTCTTTGCTTCAGGTAGTTCAAGGTAATTTAAGGACAAAGTCTATACTTGAGTTGGCCCATGGTTTGATCAGAACAGGTAGTGGCATTGTCTTTCCTTATTCAACACAACTTTTGGCCTTCTTACAGATAGTGCATCCTTCAATCATACAATGAACATCACATTTCATTTTAAGCTAAAAGAACCTATCATTTAGTAATTCATAGGTCTTCCATTCTCCAAAGTGTTTGGAGATTCCTCCATTGTAGGCTTCTTTCACTAGCAACTCTCTTATTAAACAGGTCAGCACAGGTCAGCATACATAATTTACCTCCTCAAAATAGATAACCATCCTCCACATGGTGTTCATATATTGTTCTCCCTTCTTCGTAGTGTATATAAATTAGACCAAAGTGAGAATCATGCCAATACTGTTCCTTAATGCTTGCAAACCCTAATAGTCTGGTCTACAACTCAGTGAGAAGAACATGTCTTATTGACAACATTAGCAACTACATTATTCTTTCCTTACTTATATTTGATAACGAAATGAAATCCTTCTAGAAATTCAATCCATCAAACTTGGCATTTAGAAAGATTTGATTTTCTTCGCAGATATCTCAATGGCTCATGATCTATATAGATGACAAATCCCTTTAATAGAAGATAATGTTACCATATGTGAAGAGCTCTAATTAACGCCAAGAGTTCTTTATCATGTATAGAATAGTTGAGTTGTACTCTTCTAAGTTTTTCACTATGATAAGCGGTAGGTTAGCCTTCTTACATCTGTACAACTTCAATGCTGACACCTAATGTGTTGCATTCAAGCTCAAACACTTTATCAAAATCTAGTAGGGCCAAGACTAAGGTAAAGGTCAACCTTGCTTTGACCTCAACAAAACTCCTCTCTTCTTTCTCTACCCATTTGAACTCCACATTCTTCTTTGTTAGCTCAGTTAGAGGTACTACTATAGTACTAAATCCTTGGATAAAAAATTGATAGAATGATGCCAATCCATGAAAACTCCTTACCTCTACACATGAAGTTAGGGTCGACCACTCAACAATAGCTTAAACTTTTTCTTCATTAGCTCTTAATCCTCCTTCACTAACTACATAGCCTATGAAGATCACCTCTTCCTGATAGAAACAATACTTCTTCATGTTTCCAAATAATTTCTCTAATTGAAAACAGCTCGGAGATGGTTAATATGACTTATTAGGTTGATACTATAGATAAGGATGTCATCAAAATAAACAACAACAAACTTCCTAGTTAGGTCTCTCAAAACATGGTTCATCAATCTTAAAAAAGTGCTTGGGACATTTGATAACCCAAATGGCGTAACCATCCACTTGTACAAGCCATGTCAAGTCTTAAAAGCAGTTTTCTATTCATCCCATTGCCTCATTCAAATCTAGCGGTACCTTAACTTTGGGTCAATCTTACTAAATATGCTCACACCACTCAATTCATCTAACATATTGTCTAGCCTCAAAATATGGTATATATACTTGATTGTGATCTTATTGACAACGCTGCTATCCATACACATACGCCGAGTACCATCCTTCGTCGGCACAAGCAATGCAAGCACAGTACAAGGGCTAAGACTCTCTCTTAAATATCCTTCTCTAATATCTCGTTAATGTCATGCACCAAAGCGAAAGAGTTGTAACAATTCTACCGTACAAACCATTCTAAGAGAGAAATTGGCTATACAGTCGCTATCTTAGACCTGATTTAGACAAAGCGTCCACGACTAACTCGCTTTGAAGTAAACAATTCATAAATAAACATGTTATTTACTTATGAAATTATAAAGAATATATGTTTATTCTAAGATATTCTAAGTATATTATAAGATTTAATAACCTAAACATAATTTACTTGAATAATACATAAATTAATAGTAAAAACTGGAAAGGTAGAATCCAAACTTAAAAGTATAATTACTCTTTAGGCTATTATCCTCGCCCCCCCCCCCCCCCTCCCCCCCAGTTACTAACTTTAGGGTAATTATAAGCCACTTCCTTACTAGCACCTACAATAACACCTATAGGGATGTGTGCAACCATAACTCAGTAAGTTGAGACGGAGACCTAAAACTATACATCAAACACAAGTAAGGTTACCAACCAAATTAGTTAGATGCTATGCATGTACAAGAAAATACCATTACACGACGTTGTCCGACTCGTCATAAGATTAGAGAAATTGCACCCGCTCCAATCTGGGTTGAGTAGTTTCCATTAATGTAATAGCTTACGACCAAACTCAAGCTTATGCAATGGAGACACCACTCCTCTCGCAACTACCTTTGAACCATTGACTTCACCCTTGTTGTCACTTCCTCACTTGTCACTTAGTTCGACTAAGGATGAAGAAGGGACCAATTATGCTATCTAACGTTATCCCTTTTGAATGGGTCGGTACTTAGCCAAAGAACCCTAAGTTTCCCCTACTGGGTTGTTATGTAGGTCCAATTCATGTTTACAAGTCATATTTAGTTAGATCCGATTTAAGGTGTTTAGTCATTTCAAGCAAATCATACAAATACAATCTAGAGTAACAAATCAAAACCGTATCATTAACTCAAAACAAGCACATGTGTATAGCCAATTATCTAATAAACACAATAAAGTACAATTTCAAGCCTCTGAACACTACAAATTAGTACTCCAAAATACAGCAACGTATTAATCCCAACTTACCCGGACTCTCAACTTACCTAGACTCCCCACTTGCTCATTCAAGGTATAACTCGTCTTCGTATCCTATAATATATAATATAAATACATTTTTAGTATTTATATCTTAATGAGATATATATATATATATATATATATATACTCTAGGTTATGATTTAACTCAATTCTTCCCATATACATATTAGTTATTAAAGATTTATCCTAGGTTAGCTTAGGGCTTGGCTTTTAAATTTGATTTCAATTCAAGTTTTAAATCAGTTCTAACCACAAGGATTATACATCAATCCTAAAAATGCGGTCCAAAGACAAATGTAAAATTCGTCACATTAAGTTCGAGTATCCTAATTATCACTTTTAGTCCTAAATTAGTATTCTATTCTACTCGATATACTTAACCCTTATTAGTATACTAAATTTATTCTCGATGTGATAAAATTTTACATATTTCATATAAATACTTAAATTTAAGCTTTCTACTAGATTTATTGTATATTCCTATTATTATTATAATATCATTTTTTTAACCTAATATTTTCTTACTCATTAAAATCTTATACTTACATATTATACATTATCATCTAATATGTATATAATATATACATCTAATATTTCTATCACTCCAAATATCATCTCCCAACATTAACTAACTTCTCAAAATATATAAATTCATCACAAATCATATTTTACTCCTAATTACCTTAATTTACAAAATTAACTTAAAATATACCATTTTTACCTATTACATATATACTACATAATACCCTAATAATTACATCTAACACCTTAAAAGTTACAAATATCATACTTCATCAGATTTCAATATCCTAAAACATATAATTTTGCACTTGATAAGTAATTAAATATTTAATTACCTAATTAGCCCTAAATTACCCATTTTATACATTATTTTAAGACCTAAAAATTATCTAAAAATTTCGAAAATTAATTTTTTGAAAAAGGGCTTCATAGCACTGTTTTATAACCCCCAAGTAGTCTATAAAAGAAAATTTGAGCTCAAAACTACACTCATAAGGTCATTTATTTCTAACTCAAACAAAGCTCGAGTTTACATGGTTTTTTAGGGAAAGTATATTTTTAGACATAAATTCATCAAAATAAAATTTTTCCCTAAACATACATACTAAAATATCCCATAATAACAACATTCATAATTTTTCAAATGTGTTTAATATTTTTAAAAATTTAAGAAAAATCAGAAGGGAATTGAAACTTACCGGTGTTGGCTGCTTCGGTTACTGCCAGCCACCAAGACCTTAACCGGCTTGGGCACTACCACCATTGTGTAGTGGTGGTAGTCATCCACTCCTAGGTACTCGTCAGGTGTTGGTTCCCCTCTAAGGCCCTAATTACATAGATTTTTGTAATTTTTTTGAAAACCCTAATTTTCCCTTTATTTTCAACTCTATCTAATTTTTTACAATTCCAAACATCCCAAATGAGCTTCTATAAAATTTTAGGTATTTATAGAGATCTTGGGGATTTTTTGTGCATTAAATTAAGGTGGCATTTGCCTTATCTCTTCTTTTTCTCACTTTCTATTTGTTGCATTTTAATTAGTCAATTTTTTTTCTCTATTTCCAAGCTACTATGCCTCAAATCTAGATCATTCCTCATTTTTCCTAATTTTTCTGGATTTTTCCTTAATTAATTATGAATTTTATTTAATTAATTATCCTTATTTTGACATATTTCACTTATTTTAAGTAATTTCGCATATTTCTACCTATATGTAAATTAATATATGGTACAAATAAATATTCCCAAATATTATTTATGTTATATCTTGATTTTTAGTGTGCATATAATTTATCTCTAACGATTCGTTAGTTATCAGAATGCATTTTATGCATTTCCGATAAATAATAGGTAATATACTTAAAATTTGAAAATTTTATATTCTATCATTTTATTACTTATTTTTTTAAATTCAAATTTACAAGATCACTTTTACTATTATTCCTAGCCTTATCATGAAATTTGGGTCGAGTCAAACAATTTGCTCGATTACCCTAAATTCTATGAACCGAACCCTGAGTAGCTGATTGCGGGGCTTACAGTTAACTTACTTCTAGACTTCTGCAGCTTGCTCAGGATTCACTCTATAGGCAGGTTTGTTCGACAGTGCAACACTAGATACTAAGTCAATTTAGTGCTCAATACTTCAAAATGGAGTAATCCCTTGAGCAACTGCTCAAGAAACAAGTTGTACTATTCATCGAACAACTTCTCAGCCTCCTCTAGCAGCTTCATTTGCTCCTTCAATTCCAATAGCCTCTTCACCAATAAAAAAGTCAGCAAGTCAGATTCGATGGTGGTTTGGAGTTCGACTATACTCAATACCAAAGCCTTATTCGATCCTTAGGCCAATTTAGCTTGTAATTCACTCACTTAACTCGGGGTCATGGGGTTCAGGGTAATTTTCCTTTCATCCTTCTTAAAAATATATGTGTTCCTAAACCCATCATGCATAACCTTCTAGTAAAAAAACCAAGGTTGACTTAGCAACACATGAAATGTACACATGGGCAGCATGTCACAAAGAATTTCATCAGAATAGTTTCCAATGGAGATCAACAACAATACTTACTAAGTGACATGTAATGATCCCTATTTGTTCAGCCAATGCAATTTATAAGGCCTCAGATGTAATATGGTTAGCAATTCAAGCTTCTTAACTAAGTCAGGAGATACTATGTTTATGCAGCTTCTACTATCAACTATGAGTACATACACTTGCTCATTCACCTTACATATGATGTGGAATAGATTCTCTCTCTACTCCTCCTCTGTAGAGGATTTTATACTCATCATACGTCAAACAACCAAAATTAGTTTGTCTAGATCCTCAGCAAACACATCCTCCTCAATAAGTTCATCCTCTTGGGTGGTATCCTTCTAGGGGACAACCTCCTCCTCGGGCTCCTCATCAATACTTTTCACTTTAAACCTTAGAACATCTCCATTAATGATCATAATTCTTCTATTAGGATATTAGGTGGTCATGTGCTTGAATCCCTTGACACTAAAAGCACTTGATCTAGCTCGTCTTACTCTTAGATCTTTGTCCCTTCTCGTAAGCTTTTAGCTGCACCTCGCTATCAACTAGTCAGCTCTTCTATTCTGCTCTAACAACTGTCATTCTACTCAGCTCGGTACTTTGTTAAGCTCGGTAACTTCCTTGAACGGATTGACTTGATTAGCCAAGTTAGCTCATTGGTGGTCGACTCAGCCTATTCCTCCTCTGTCTTTCCACTCATTGGGCTATTCTTATAGCCTCATCCAACATAGTAAACTGTTGCTACTCCATTATATCTCCCATATCATTTCTCAATCCAGTAAGAAATCTAAATACTATTGGGGCTAATGGCTCATCCACTTCACATCAAATCGTGAGTATTTATAACTCCTAAACATATTCATCAACAATTCGGCTTCCTCATCTCAGTTCTTGAAACTGAACAAAAGTATCTCATAAATAAGTATCCGGCATGAATTTATTTCTGAGTATCCTCTTCATTTCTAGCTAATTATTTACTTCCCCCTATCCTTCTCGTCTTCTCATTATTTGGAAGTTCTCCCACAACATCGTAGCATAACTTAAGAACTCTACAGCAGCAATCTTCACTTTCTCGTGGTCTTTATACTAGTAATAATAAAAAACACATTCAACCTTCTCCTCCCAATCTAAATTGTCATTTGTATTCCCAAACCCATTGAAACTCGAAATCTAAAGCTTTACATGGTTAGCAACTTAAGGTGCTCCAGCTTCCTTTTCTTCCTTATTATGCTCTTCTTCCTTACTGGACACTTCTTCTCCTTCATCATCCAACTCACCTAAGTCAATCCTTCTCTTCCCGCGTCCTCCAACTCCTTCAAGGTTGAGCAACTTGTGGAGTATTCTATATAGCCTCAGCAAGTCGAAAGGCCAATACATGAATAGCTCTAATTAAATCAGCTATGAGGTTAGCCACCTCATTAATTCACTGATCTATACTTCTAGGGGTATTCTGGGGTTGTCGGCCATAGTGGACAATACCGCTATTATCATCTCCAATACCAGCATTAACATTGGGATCTACCATTCTCTCTGAACAAACTTAATAACAAACTCGGAATCTTCGAAATAACATATACCATCCCTTTTCAAGCTAAACAACTTACGTAAACACTTTTCCACACAAAAGTTCAAACTAACTATGAACACAACAGTTACTCCAAAGGACTATAAACCTAGTTGAAATTTGTTGTGTTCGTGTATGCTCAGAACAGGGAAAAATAGAGTATTTCAAAACAAAGGTCTCATAACAACAACAAAACTTCAAATACTCTCCAAAACACTTAAAACTAATCCTTCTTACAGTCTCAGCATACTTGACAACGGTATTACACACTATATACTAACAATCATAACTGAATAGAAACTTACCTAAATGAACCACTGCTCTGATACCAAGATGATACGAACCAAGCTAAAGACTCATAAGGCCAGTCACAAGAGGTGGGTCCAAGCTTGTCAAAAGCTTAAAAACAGGGGTAGAAATGCACGAAAACACAAGAAACCAACAAGCAAACCTTGATCCGCTCTAAAGATGTTACACATTAGGGAATTACCAAAGGCTCACAACTCAATTCGATATGACATACAAGTTAGACTAATGAGAGTAGTCACCACCTAACCTTACTTAAGGGTTAGCATAAGAGTAAAGTAGGCAAAGAGGAATGCTCATGGAAAGAAACAATGTAATATATTCAATATCTGATGATGATGCAGCTACATTTACAATAGGTATTTATACCTAAAATATTAGGGCAACAACTATAAATGCATATGACTTAAAAGGGTAAAGTCTTAAATAAGTAATGTACAAAGAATGGAAAAGGGTATAAAGAGAAAATCAAGAAAAGCGTCCATCTTGTACAAAAGATTTTATCACAGGGGATGCTTAGACACGTGTTAGATGACCAATGGGTCGTATGCTTAGCCATAGACAGACAAACTGTACGATTAGACTAGTGACTATCAAGCAAAGGTGTTAAGCAAGACTAGGGGTTCTTTTGAGGTGAGTTTAGCTCGAACTTATTCAAAGTAGTTCGTATTCAGGTCGGCTAGACAGATGGTTGGGTAGGCCAAGATGTTATCCGAGTGCATCTTTGGTCAACAACTAAAGACTATTGATAGACTCAAGAAGGTTCAACTCAAGACATTAGGCCGGCAAACTATAGTAACTTGGACTCATTGGTTGTAGGGTGAAAAGAGAGAACTCGCCTTCCCATGCTTTCTAGTCCTCGAGCTCAAGCTTAGGTTAGGGGTCCGATGGTTTGATCCCTATCAACATCGGTCTAAACTGGTGGTCAGAAGGAGCTTAGGCCCAATGATGCCGAAGCTAAGAGAAAGATAACAACCTTCATGGCCTTGAGACATGGCCAAGAAATAAACGCTGCAAAGATAGCTGACAAATACTTAAAGTGTCTAATATCCAAGCTCTTCCCCAATATGAAGAAGGCTATAGTGAAGAAATAAACAAAAGGTATAGATTTGTTTTTCACAAACAGCTTCTTCCATCATGCTAATGTGAGTCGATATAAAATTGTGCTTCTTTCAACGTCCTTCTAAGGAGAGGGGAAGGATCCTCCTTGCTTGTGCTGGTTACGGCAAAGTTAAGTAATGATCATATTGTACTTATCTCTGTATTGACAATGTTTGTTTGATTCTTTACAGGCAAGAAATTAGCTGAGAAGATCTCCCATCCATTGACATTCGAGCTATTGAGGTGGCATCTTAATAGAACACAGCTGTAGACCAAGATTTCTACCCCTAAAGGTAAAGCTATAGGGACGAGGTCAAGGGCGGGAGAGACGAGTAAGGCTACCCCAATAACTCTTCCGCAAGGGATTCCTCTTGGTAATATTCTTACCAAGCCGCTGGTCATCATCTTTATCAACATGGCTCTTCTTGCCACTACTTTTATTCCTACATCTTCGCTTATCACATTAATGGACGAAGGCGCTGGATCCAAAGGGCCAAATGTAGAAAGATCCTAGCACCATCCTATGGTAAGGATGAAAAGACTGAGGCTATTGATACGGCCTAGCTAAAGGGGTAAAAGAAGAAGGCCTCCAAAATTGGTAGGGATAAATCCTTTGAGCCTAATATAAAAAAAGGGAGGGAGCCCCTCTATGACTAGCCCTTAAGTCATCCCTATGGGTGTATTGACGACCTCAAGGATGCTTTTTACAAGGTCCTAAACAAGTTTTGGTGTTAAGGGATAGCGCCAAACTCATTTAAAGGCATAGTGTATGAGTCTTGGAATGAGGAGTTGTACCTTCAAAGGAGTAAGTCTAAAACCAGGAGGGTCAAGGGGAAGCTTCTCAGGCTGAAGTGGGACATTCAAGGCAATGACGTTACGCTACACGATCAGGATCTCATCTTTTAGGCCTTAATGGGATCCTTCACCCTTGGCTACAAGGCCATCTTCGAAGACCTATCGAGGGCCTAAAGGGACTCTCTTACGGAAATGGTAGGTCACTTGAGCTCGCTTATTTGGTAAGTAAGGCTTCATCTCTTTAAGTTAGCTTCTTTCCTTGATGATGCTAGTTTGGTCACAATTCATGTGTTTCTTTACAATACCATGGCTAGTTGCTACTATGGCTCAGTAACTATAACACGTTACTCAATGAAGTAAAGGGACTTCATAGGGCAGTGTTTAGCACATAAAAGGGCCTAAGGGAAGTATAGTCCTCCTTTAGCAAATTTTATGAAAAATTTAGCAAAGCTAGCTAGTACCTACGTTGCTTTATGTATAGATGACTATTCTTAAGGCAAAGTTATAATAGGTAGAGTAGGTTATGCAATGCTAAGGATACAACCAAGCGGGTAGGCGAACTTAGGACTTAGTTAGAGGACAAGTAGAAGACTAAGGCTTAACTCCCTCAAAAACGAGACAAGGAGAGGAAGGCCAAGGAAGAGCTTGAAAAGGAAAATGCTAAGCTGAGGGTATCAGTCTTTAGGCTAAAGATCGAGCTAGCGATGAAGGCATCTGAGTATAACAGTGCCAAAACAACTTTGTTGAGGCTAGCCAGTCAAAAGGTTAACCTAAAGTAGAAAATACAAGAGGTCTACAAAGAAACTACGGAGATGAAGGAGATCATCTCTAAGTTAGAGAGTAGGGAAGTGTTCAGTGAAGCCACCACCAATAAGGTCATCAAGGAGTTCTACAATACGAACCAATGGTTGGAGGAGCTAAAGGACATCTCTACTGAGTGTGCCCAGTCTATTTAGGACGAGGTGCTCACTCATCATCCTGAGCTCGACCTTAGCTTCACGGGTTGGCTGGATGCTCCTAATCATAAGGAGAAGAAGGGGGCCCTTCAAGCAGAAATGGCTACTACCTAAACGACCAACATAGTCCAGGCTATCCCTTTTGCTATTGAAGGTTGACAAGATGCTCTTCTATCCATTTCTACCCTAGCAGCTCAACAGAGGGTCACACCTAAAAGCACTTCTCAAACCTACCAAGGTTAAGGTGATCCTTCTACTGACCCAAGCCAGTAGGTTTCAGCTTCTCCCTCTGCAACTCAAGACAACACATCTTTCGAGTGAGGACTACTAGTGAATTAGCCCTCCAATTCAGAGCTCTTGGACCTGGCTAATCTAAAATAATAAATTCATCCCCCTTCCTCTTAATTCTGTATCTAGTCAAGATGTCATCCTTAATTCCATAAATCCCTTTTTTATTAGTGGAATTTGAACTTCTGCAATCAGTGTACTCACCTTGCTTTCTCTTCTTCAAATTTTGTCAATACTTCTCGCTTCTTTGTTTGGTATGTTGTGCTTGTTTGGTAGGATAGCTTGACACTTAGTCATTTGTGTATTTATGCCTAATTGTTCAGTTGTAGAGCTAATTTAGGGATAAAGTCTTGTGCATATCTATAGGGGAGTTCCTCAATTGTATAAGAGGTATTTATCCTTAGTAAGGTTACCCGAGGGGTCAGGTCTATAGTGTTCCACCCTACTTGAATAGTAGGGGTTCCTCAATCATGTAAGAGGTTACCCAAAGGGGGTCAAGTCGATGGCATTCTAATCTGCCCAGTTAATAGAAGTTCCTCAATTTTATAAGGGGTATTTCCTCTTACTGAGGTTTTCCAAGCGGAGGTCAAGTCGATGGTGTTTTAACTTACTTCGGCAATAGGAGTTCCTCAGTTAGGTAAGGGATGTTTACTAATGATACCAAAAGGGGGTTAAGTCAATGGCATTCCAACCTACCTAGGTCACAAGTCCATTTACCCTTTGAAGGCTTGGAGTTAGTATGAGAGTAAGAGAGAGAGAAAAAAAGTAAAAAAGTAGATAGTATTCATGAGGAATGAAACTTTTATTGATATTCATAAAAAGATTTAGAAGGGATTTGTACATTAATCAAAGTATAGCCTATGATTATTAGCGTTCCAAGTGTGTGGGATCAATTCGTCATCTATTCTTTCCAATCTATTTGCTCCATTCCCCAAGCTTTCTCTTACTCTAACAGGGTCTTTACAGTTAGGGGCCAACTTACCCTGTCTTTCTCATGAACCTATGGCTTCTATCTTTCCATAGACTAAGCTGCCAACCTTGAATTTTTATGTCTAACCTTCTGATCATAGTACCTAGTTACTCGATGCTAGAAAGTAGTTACTCGAGTAGCAGTAAGGTCTCTAATCTCTTCTATGGTATCAACATTAGCCTATAGTAGGGACTCATTTAGCATAGCATTGAAACTTTGAGTCCGAATGTTAGGAAGCTCTAGCTCGATGGGAAGGACAACCTCCAACTTGAATTTCAAGCAAAAAGGGTTTTCGCTTGTAGAGGTATGGTGGGAGGTCCTATATCCCACAAGATATTTAGCAACTCGTTTTCCTAAGTACCCTGAGTATGATCTATCCTCTTCTTTAAGCTCTTAAGGATGACCCGATTAATTGCTTCAACTTGACTATTTGACTAAGGGTAGGTGACCGAAGTGAAGTATAGCGTAATGTGGTGATTGACGCAATATTCTCTGAACTTAGGGTTATCGAACTGACGCCCATTATCAATACTCCTCTCAGTGATCTTGGCTATAGCCTTGACCTTAACCTATTTGGTAAAGTAGTCGACGGCTATGATGATGTACTACCAACCTACCGAAGCCTTGGGGAAAGGGCCATGAATGTCGATGCCCCACTAGGTAAACAGCTACGGATTGGTTAAGGGCTGGAGATTGGTATTGGGGGGCGTGACTTATTGGTGCATGCTTCTAGCACTAGGGGCACTTCTAGTCTATGGCCTTAGTACCCTGCCTCATGGTAGGCCAATAGTATCCAAGCTATATAACTCAAATATAGAGGGCTTGGGACTAGATGTGGGTGTTGCACACTCTAATGTGTAGCTCTTCCATGACATGTAGGCCCTCATCTGCTTAAAGGCATCTAAGCAAGGGAAGGCTAACTGCCATACAGTATAGGACATCATCGACTAACGTGTTGTTGGTGGTATGTTAACTTCTTTGCCTCTCTCCTATGTTATAGGGAAGTGCCTTACTCTAAATAACTTCGAATGGGGTCCATCCAGCTTAGCTCTAATGGTGCTACCGTAAGTTTTAAGACCTCAATCGAGCCCAAAGTTATGCTCTTCTCTAGCAAGTACTCTATAAAAATCTTCTTATCGTTCACCCTAAGCTTCTGTATTCCCATAGAGGTGAGCTTGGACAGCTAATCTGTACACCAAAGCTGACCCCAAATACATAATTCTAGAGGTTCAACTTCATGTTATATTTTCTCATCTGGTTAATGGCTTCTTACAAGTCCTTAGCACTATCACCAAGCTATTTGCTCTTGACTATTATGCCGTCGATGTATACCTCTATGTTTCACCCTAGCTAGGGCTTGAACAATTTGGTCATCATACGTTGATATGTTACCCCAGCATTTTTTAGTTCGAAGGGCATGACAGTATAGTAGTACGTATTGAAGCTGATGACAAATGAAGTATGGACTTTGTCCTTCTAGTTTATTTTGATCTGATTGTAGCCTAAAAAGACATCCATGAAACTAAGCATGGCATGTCTCAATGTGGAATCGACCAATTGGTCAATCCTAGGGAGAGGGAAGCAGTCTTTTAGGTAGGTTTTGTTGAGATTGGTGTAATCGACACACATACGCCACTTACCAAACTTCTTCTTGACCAGTACTACATTTGCCAACCAGATCGAATACTTCTCCTCTTTAATGAAGCCGACCTTAAATAACTTATGCACTTCTTCCTCTATTGTGGCTCACCTTTCTATCACGAAATGCCTCTTCTTCTATTTGACAAGCTGTACACTAAAGTCAATATTGAGGTTATGGGTCGCCATGTCAAGGGAGATCCTAGGTATGTCTAACGTCTACTAGCAAATGTATCTGAATTGGCCCGTCGGAGGGCAATTATCTCCTACTTCACCTTGGAAGGGGTCTTGATCCTAACCTTGGTAGTCTAGTCAAGAGAAGTGCTAATCTACACCTCTTATGGTTTTTCACCTGGCTTACCTCTCTTAATTAACTTCTCCTGTAGACGGGTCTCTAAAGCAATGACACCATCTGTACTAGCATCCCTAACATAAAGCTCTTGAGAGATCTTTTGGTCACACTTGCAAATTTCCACCCCAATGGGGGTCGAAAACTTAGCCTTCAAATGGAAGGAGGAGGTAATCACTCTAAAATCATTGAAGCTCAGTCATTCTAAGAGAGCATTATAGGGGGATAAGCAATTGACTACAATGAACTCCATTGGTCGTCACGTAACATTATCATCATCGCTAAGCTCCATGTCGAGGGTGATAACTCCCTAGCTTAGATAGCCCCCCTATTGAAGCCGATGAGGTTATGGTGGTAGGGCTTCATTTTGATAGGAAATTTGCTTCGCATCCTTTTGTACATATGCAAGAAGAGGATATCAGTAAAGTTGACAATGTCTACCATAATCTTAAGGACCTCGAAATTTGTGATCCTTGCCTATATTATAAGGGCATCTTGATAAGGGGTATCTACCCCCTCTAGGCCCTCATCAAAGAAAGAGATTAAAGTATCGATCTCCTACCTCTTTCATCTAATAACCAACATCTTGGACAGGGCACTAATCGAGCTACTAATCTCAGCCGGCTCCTTAGGTATGCCCAGCCCCCATTGATTATGTTAATTACGCCATTGGGGGCTCAATCATTGTGGCAATCTTTATTCTGATCTGTGAAGAAGCCTTGCTAAATAGCATATTCAATTGTGTTATTCAGCTGGAAGCACTCCTTTATGGTGTGGATACGGTCGTCATAGAACTGGCAATATTAGTCCGCGTTTTGATGATTGGGGTTCCCCCTCATCTTAAGGAGCTTCTACAGTAAACCTCTATTTCGCACCTCAGCAAAGACTAAGGCAATTGGTCAGTTTAAAGGGTATGTAGTCTATAAATGGGAGGGGGGAGTGGGTTCTACTCAACTTGACGCTTCTTACTACTCAAGCCTTCCCCCTCAACTCTACTCAGTGCCCTAACACCAAGGTGATCCTTCACGAACAATCTTTCCTTGTCCTTTTTCCTACCTAACCTCTCTTGGTTAGTGTCATGCCCATTACGAATGTTGTCTTCCTGGTCTGTATATTTCTAGGCCTTATTCCAAAATTCAACCAAGGTCTTCAACTTGCTCTTCATAAGTGAGCGGAAGAAGTCTCCTAGAAGTTTTGTGCTGAGCTATGCAGCATGCACTGCTACTCTCTCATCTAACTGAGAGATCTCGACCGCGGCATTGTTTAACAAGGCTACATATTCCTGTAGAGCCTTCCCACTCTACCTTATCAAGTATAAGGACAAAGTGTTCTTAGACGGGGGATTGCTAGCCTTAAAATGGAGACTAAACCTCTGTGCTAGCTCATCGAAGGAGCCAATGGAGCTCTTAGGTAGGTAGTTAAACCATATTCAAGGTGCTTTCCTCAGAGTTCCTAGGAAAGCCTTATACATAATGGAATTCTTATGACCGTGGAGGTTCATGAGGGTGTGAAAGTGGAGGAGGTGATCATTAGGATCACCAATGTCATCGTACTGGTCTAGGGTAAGAAGCCTACTATTTAGAGGCAACACTTCATCGTAGGCACCCCTAATGAAGGGGGTTTATTGCTAGCAACCAACCTAACATCATCAACTACCTTGCTCCCCTACTACTCGGAGAACCTTCTTACTATTGTACAGAGCTCGTTAAGGTCAGCATTATCTACTACGTAAGCTTAGTGCATTATAGAGTGTACTAGTACTCTACAGGAGTTAGCTACCTACTCATTGCTAACAGGGGCGAGGTCATGAGTAGCCGCAGACCGTACCTACTATTCCTTTGCTGGGGGATCAGGTAGTTAATCCTTACCATTTTCCAACTATAGTTGTTGGTTTTTGTGCCCAGTGTAGGCATTAGAAGCTTCAAGTGGATGGGTTTACGTGTTACCCTCTTGGCTTCCTTAGGGCAAATGTCGAGTAACCTACTTTGGGTAGTAAATTCCTCAAGCAAGCGCTATTCAAGTGTTTCCCTAACTGAGAGCTAGATTGGGCTTCTAATTACTGTATCAACCTATAAGATAATGAATAGTGAGGAGCGCCGGGGTATTATCTAGCATGGTTACTTCGATGCTTAAATCAGTCAGGTATGTGAAAGAGAGTTAAAGCACTCAAATGTAAAGAATAAGCTATAGTATGTGAAATATCAAGTAGTTTACCATTGGGTGATAGTCTTATATTTATAGAGGAGTAGAGTTGGCAGTTAAATAGAAGTTAGTGGGTAAAAGCCACATTCACAAGTATTGGGTAGTGGAGTTACAAGGTTCGACGTGTTCCGCAGATGTAGGAGGTAGTTATTGACTTGGTTGCTTAGCCTTATTTGCAATCCCCTATCATTGGTGATCACTATAGTTGGGTAGGCTATATAACGAGCCTGAGTTGAGGTTAGCCATAAGGATAGGAATGCCAAGTCTAGAGAAGCACAGCCCAAGCCATAAGCCTAGTCAAGTTAACACAAGCCTGAGGGGCTTATGTCTAGAAGGCCCTATCAACAATCAACATTTTGTTGCACACTCATAAATTATCTATGAGATCTAAGTCAATCTCTCAAAAGTAATCTTTTAAATTGAATATGAGAGAGGGATTCAACTTGATGATCCTTGCATTTAATTTGGATCATAGAATATTTTAATATGAATTAGTACTTAAAATTGCAAAGCATAAACATTAATATATATGTAAAAAGAAGCCAATATGCCAATGAGAATCCCCAAAACTATGATATTTGAAGGGAAAAAAATCTAATACGTTTGAAAAAGAATTTTTTTTTTAAAGATAAGAAGTTTTTTAGAAAAAGTAATAATCTAAAAAAATCAATAACACCTATAATAAAATTAATGGTACAAAAAGTACCACTTTCAAAAAAGAGCATCAATATTTTCTTGCCTATCACATTAACACTTTATAGATAGAATATGAAGAATTTCAAACTTTCAATATTTTTTTTTATCGTGTCCATTTTATTAAAATGTTCAACAGTACTTTTAGGTGTCACTACAACAATATGAATCTTTCCTAGCAGAGCAATTGAGGCGATTTTTATTTTAATCTCTAGCAATACAATAGGACTCTTTTGTTGCTACATAGAGACAATTAGTATGGGTGAAGATTAAAACCGCCTCAATGCAAGCAGGCAAATTAAATTGAAAAAGGGTAAAAAAGAGCAGGTAAAAAATAGCAAAGGGAAAACTAAAAGGAAAAGTTAAAAAACTAAAAAACCCTACTCCTCATTCTCCATTTTTGCCTCTACGTTCTCCACTCTCTTGAATCTCTTCTTCACTCTCTACATCTCTCAATCTCCTCTCTCACTTTGTCTACTAGGTCTAAAGCTCATATAAAGTTAAGGTACTTCATTATTTGATTACTTTTTAAATCTTTGCTTCATTCTCTCTCTTCATTTGTTGAAAATTTTTTATTTATCATCATTTAATTACACACAAGACCTGTAATCTATAAACAATTATTATATGGCTTTGGTTCCTTTGTTTTTTTTTTTTTTAAAAAAAAGAAATATTATTAACAATTGCTTAAAATCCATGAAAATATCGCAAGAATTAACGGTGGGATGAACTTAAGGGATGGAGTAGATGCTTTTGGAAGGAAGGGCAAGGTTAGGGTTTGAAATTCCAATAATAATCTTTTTTTATGAAATTTTTTAAAGTATTTATGTAAGTGTTTGAATATAGAAGTTCAATGAGGCCAATTAAGGTTAGAATTAGCAAAATTTAGTTATTCAAGATTATTATATATTTTTATTCTTTTCAAATGAGATTTTGTTATTTTACCAACCTAAGTTTCTTTCTTTTCTTTAGCAAACATGATGAGTAATTCGATAATTGATGCATTGCTTTGCAACCATGTTCATATTTTTTATTTCAACATTTGTCACATGCCTTTCATGTAATACACAAACAAGCAGCACATTTGCATGTACAATACATATATTCCATGATATTTAAATGATAAGGGTTGAAATGAGGCAATCTGCCTTAGATTGAGTGATAAGAGATATGTATTTGTTGGAGTGGATGAGTAAGAGGTGCTTTGGTGGGTAATTAAATTCTTTTCCTAACTTATGATCTTGTTTGATTGAATTTGACTAGCTTTATGATATGAATATGCTATGTTTACATTTAACCAAATTTGAGTTGATTGAGATTTTCTCATTTATTCCACATCTACAACATAATATAGGAATGTTTTTGTAGATGGCATGACTCACTTTAGATGGTAACATAAACATCAACCTAAGTGTTTTTTTTTTCCCCAAAAAAGTTTCCTGCACTCGAAGATGTGAGGACCCTTTTGATTCCTTATTCTGGTTAAGGATTTCCTTAGAAGTAGAAGGTAGTGCAAGTGAAGCGTCTTAGTTTATACAAAAAAATTGTAGTAAATTATGATGTTTCATTAGCCATAGTCACACAAGAGTAGCAAAATTACATACACATGTCTTAACTTAGATTATATGTTGTTACCTTTTTCAATCTACATTTGGTATTTTTGGTATCTCATGAAATAAATTTAGATAATTACAATTACAAGATTGGTGTTTCATTCTAGTTCTATAGGAAAGTCATACTAATTAATTAGTGAAAAGGAAAAATATACAAATTAAGAAGATGATGTGAAGTTATTACTTATTGTTCTTTATATGCATATGGCTCTTTGCATGGGCTCAATACATGTAATTGAGTTTAAATTGCTCTGCAATACTTAGGCTTTTAAATATAGAACAAATAGATACTTTGTTCATATTGAAATTTTTATAACTGTTTTCAATATTTCTTACCACTTAGCCCCTTGGATGACCTCAAGCATATGATGGGGACTACCTTTAAGTGAGATTATCTTACATTCTAACTATGTAATTGGCATCTTTTCTTGTTTAGTAGACTCATTATATAAAATATATATGTTATGCATTCGTTGCATTTCCAAACATTTTACTTGGTGATTGTTTGTCCATGCTAATTCAGAATGTAAGCCCCACTAAGTTATGGTTAGAATCAATCAAGAGTCAACTATATTTTCTTAAAGAATTTTTTTTTTCATGTGTAACAATAATATTCTCTTAGTGATATAATTGATTTTGATACTTGATTTTAACCAAATATTATATATATATATATATATTCATACATACATATATACGTATATATGCATATATTGATGCTGCAAAACCCAAGTTAAAAATAAAAAATAATAATAATTAATTAATTAATTTAAGGGAATTAAAGGAAATAAGTAATTTTTATATCTAGCCTTTGGTATGGTATGTAAATTGATATCAAATATTAGGGGCAAAATTTTCATAGGAAAATATTCAGACATTGGTATAACATGTAATTAAGTATCAAGTACTAAAGGTAAAACTGTTATGGGAAAAGATCCAAACATCGGTATGGCATGTGATTACACATTAATGGCTGGGACATTTTGGTCTGGGAAAAAGTTACACTCTCCATTAATTCAATCAATCATAACTTACAGTTACCATAACTCCCTCTCACACAGAAACTTATGATACTTTCGAAGAAACTTGCAAAACTCATCTCAACCCTATATCCCTAATCAAGATTCGTGTTCTTGAAAGAGGAATTCAACAAGAATCAATCTTTCCTCCTTGATCAAGTAAGTTATCCTTCTATCTTTATTCTACCTTTTTCAATTTATGCTTTTAGGTTTCCTTTAAGTTTTGGGAATGGGGAAATTGATATTGTTAGTATGGTGGTGGTGATGCGGTTGTAATGTAAAGTACATCCAGTTGGTGTCACAAAGTGGTGTGAGGATATGTAGCATGCATGTATCGTGTCTTGCATGTAAGTGTGTGTGTGTATTAGGTGTAGTGCGCATTGTATGTATACGTGGGCATTGTAAAGTGTATGATTGGCTGAGTAATAGTAGTGATCGTGTGGCGGCATGCAATGTGTATGCATACATGAACTCGAAGTGGCAATATGTACTATGTATGTACGCATGAGATGACATGTTGGGAGTTATGTGAATGTCTATGTCGTGTGTATTCATATTAGGCGTAACATTGGCAAAGATATATGGAATACGGTTTGGAAGCTTAGAGTATGGAATTGAGGGTGGGGTCAACGAGAAAAAAGTATCGAAACGTGAAATTATTAAATTCTAAGCTAGTGTTTATGTCTTAAATAGGTACCAAAGGACGCCTAGTGTTAAATAAATTTGAAATAAGAGCTCTAGGTACGAGATATGTGTTTGTTGAATGATTGTGTTAGGCTAGCGAATATAAACCAAACTAAATTGATATTTAGACTTAATTATGCTACTGGTTGTGTTTGGCTTTGACTACCCATTAGTTGGGTCCAGTAGTGTTGGTGAAGTATGGTGATGTTTGCGCAATGCTATCCCCTATGGAGTCTTACATTGAAATGACTAAGGTAGATCTAGATTGGTTTATGACACTTAGGTGTTGAGGAGTATTTAACACCAATACTTATATAATATCTATATATATTGCTTGTTATGGGTCATGAGTAACCCCAAGTCTCAAGATGTTGAGACTGTAATAGTTATGGGCCTAAAAGAAACATTAAATTTATTGCTTGTTGCATTTAATAGTAGTATTTGTATGCATCTATGTTTGACCGATGCTTGTGTTACATACGCATGTGTATGGTATCCTATATTAGGCTTTGACTCACCCTATGGGAATTATTATTTTCAGTTGCTAAGACAAATTACGAAGTAGATGATAGGGTTTATGTTGAGGATTACGGATTTGATTATCTTTACTATGATGAGTAGGGAGATTATTATTATTATGAGGATGGAGCCAGAGCATCGTAGTTTAGTTGTAGGGGTGGACTAAAGGGATTTGTACTTATTTCTTTTATAATTGTTTGTTTAGGAGACTTATGTGGTTTTGAAGTCATCTGTGACTTCTGTTTCTAGATTGAGTAGTTTAATTGTTGTTGGAGCTATAAAACTTTAGTTAGTGATCTAAAGTCCTTTCGTGTTTTATGGAGTTGAGTGGACGATATTTTATTCTTATTTGAATTCGATGGTTGTTAAATGGTGAATTAGCAGATTTCATGTTGTTATCTTCTGGATCTTAGTCAAGTTACATGTTTTTAAATGCCTGATGTATTAGTAGAAGATAAGAACACATGGCGGGATTATGGCATACTGGGTTCCAAGGCATTACAGATGCTCATCTTCTTTATATTCTTGTGACTTTTGTATCAGCGGATAGCATTATTCAAAAGGATTGCAATCCTTCCAAATAGTTATATAGGAAGGATCACAAACTTACAATAGAAATTGCTTTTTCCTCTTTTCATTGCTACTTCTTTCTTTCTTTGAATGGCAAAAAGTAAGTATAAATTATGCTTTCTTTTTACTTTTATTTTACATCATCCCTCATTTGTTTTGTAAAATCATCTAATTTACTTCTCAATACAAGTTGAAAAGTCATGAAAGTGATCAATTTGTGTCTCCTCGAACCAATCATTCATCACATTCAACTCATTGGTCTACATCTAATGATTGTGCTCATACAATTTGAAATACTTTATGCCTTTTGAGCATCAATTCTTTTTTGTTAAATATGTTAAATTCAAGTATTGTTAAGTTTATTCCAGATTGTAAAGTTTATCAACAAAGCCTTCCCATATATTATTATATTGACTAAAAATGTAGCATCCCTTTATCAACAAGTGAATTCAAACTTCTAAATAGTAAATGTACATATTTTAATTTTTTTTATTATTTTGATATTTTATTTCAAAGTAAATTTTGATGTGAGAACTACAAATCAACATATAAATCTATGTCTCCATTCACATTTTATTAGTTATTAATATTTTAGCACCAACAGCTATGGTAATTGTATCTGCCTATTTATATGTCTATAAACAAGAGCTAAAATTATACACCAAATTCTTGAGGTGGTTCAAACCACCAAAAAATTGATTATATTTTAATTTCCCCCCGTTATATATAAGTGGTTTGAATTGCAATACAATTCCCAAAAACCGTCACTATATAATAATGGTCTACGCTAACGGATGCCAAAACCACCTCTATGTAGTCAAGATGCTAACTTTCACTGTGACAATGAGGCAATCGCTAGAATTACCTCTATGATTGGTAGCAACAATTATAACCACCACTATGATACAAAATAACTACTAGGAAAAACCAGATTTGTTATTGTGAGTGGCCGGAGTTTGTCGACTACAATATTGAACACCACTTTCATTGTCTTTGACTCTAGCATCTACACTCAAATTTGTCATCTTTCTCAAGTACAACCTTAACCAATTTTAACCAAACAAAGTTTTTACCTAGATATATCAACAAAAGTCAAACCAATGAAACCCTATCTATCCCGACTATACATAAAACCTAGCAATAGCGGTTACTTTATTTTACTGTCTCAAAAACAAGGTAGAATAGGACCTCTTGCTAAATGCAATAAAATACTCACTACAAGCTTCACATAACTATTCATAACACTAGAAACACTTACCAACACTTTACAATACAACTGTATACATAGCTTCCACATAACACACTGCCCAACAACTCCTCCATAAGAACTTTTGCTCTGATATCAAGATGATATGCCGCGACAAAGGATAGATAAGGTTGGCGATATCAAGGGTGGGTCCAAACCTTTAGAAGCTATAAAGAGAAGAATGAATGTTAAAGGGAATCAAGTAAAATCCACTAAACACTCCGAAGATATGACTTACTAGCGAACTCTTATGGACTAATTCAAACTAACTAATATAGTGTACAACTAATAGAGTTATGTTACTCGCCACCAAGTCTTACTTAAGAGTTTAGAAAAGAGTGAGGTAAAATGCACTTATGAAAATAAGAGTAAGTTACAAAGGAAAGTTTAAGTGTATATTAATGAAGATGATTATTATAGCTACAATAATAAGAGTATTTATAACTAAAATCCTAGGGCTACTCCTTACGATGGTAATTTACTAAATGGGGCACCTTGCCTAAGATAAAAAAGTACTGAAGGATATATGCAATAAAACGACAAATTAGTAAAATATAGAAAAGGAATATCAGGCCTCTATTCGTACAGACTGCCAGAGAATACGTGTTGAATCCATGCTGGTAGTAGCTTCATTAAGTGAAAGCTAAGGTGTAAATAAGTCAATAGTAGTTAGATTGGTTGTTCTAGAGTCCTTATAGTTTGGAATGAGTGCAACCAAGCTATTAGGTGAGCTTACTAAGCTATTTGAGGATTCACATGGAGCTATATCAGGTCGGTTCTCTAAGACCTCAAACAATTTACGTAGATTAAGATAGTGGGGAAGGCATAGGAGGTCAAAGGCGAATGAGGTCGAGATCCCCGATAATAGGTCAGCAAGAGAGAATTTGTTGAACCATACACTCCGAGCTTCGACTTGCAATTTAGTCAAGGGTCTAGTTAGCCAATTCCCATAAGTACGCTTAACTTTGAAATTTTGATGAACTCCAAGCTGCAATACCAAAAGGCATCTCAATTATTAGAATTCCTTACATTTTATTCAAAGGATATTACAATCTACCCCCTTACAAAGCTGATGTCCTCGTCAATATTGTCACATAGATCCAAAACTACTAAGGATGCTATTAAACAAGCCACTATAGGATATCCAACCTACTCGACCCAATAATTACTTTATAAAGTCTGATTCAATAGGGTTTTGGTACATTATCTAAGACGAGTCTTATAGGATTGTAGGTTATGTTTTAAACCTAGAAAAACATAATGAGATACCCAAGATCAATAAGAAAATAAATAGCACATATATATATTTAATGGCTACATTGCATACTATTATCTACAACACATAAAATAAACCAAAATAATAATTAAAGATGATATTTGAAAAGAAACATTAATTGTTATCCCTACTCTCTCTCACTTTATGCACTCTAAGAAAATAAAAATGCAAGAAAAAAGGATTAATTTTCAACTTTCGTAGGATATTGGAACTTACTTAGTTAGGTAATATTGGGTTGAAATAAAAATGCAAGAAAAAAAGGAGCAGTTTTCAACTTTTATAAGATATTGAAACTTGCATAGTTAGGTAAGATTGGTCAAGTTTGTTAGTAGGTTCAAGAAAACTTACAGGGTTAAGTCTTAGGTACAAGATAAAAACCTTATAGGGTTTTAAGCTAGGTTCTGAGAAACCTTATTAGGTAACAGTTCAAGATGGGGTTTCGGAAAACCAATTGAAAATCTGCTCCTAGCATCCCTAACGACCACACTAGGTTCCATTCTCTTTTTCATATTTGAAAGTACTTTTAAAAAGTATAATCGTGATTCCTTAGAATCACCAATTCTAACTTCAAGGGGAATTTGGTCTTTAATGGGTAGAGTCGCAATTCCATTAGATTCTATCAATTGTCTTTAAGTAAAATTAATTATTCAACCTTCAAGCCAATTATCACATCTAATAATTAAAGACACTTTCTATAAATACTACTATAAATACGTCCTATTCCATTATGTTTCGTCGGCATTTACAAACATAGGAATAGATCTATCGTTCTGGTTTTAATTCCATTCCATCTTATTCCGATCAATTTCATTTCAATTGAAATAATTCATACCACCACCACTCACAACAAATCCCATAAAGGTTACTTCAGGTCAGTAAAAGATACGTTTCTTCAGGTTGGCTTAAAGCTTCTTAACTTGGAGTTTTGAAAAGACTGCTCAAAGGTGCTCATAATAAGTCTCCAAGTCAGGGTTGTAGACTAGAATGTCATCAAAATATACCACCACAAATTTTCCAATCAATTCTCAAAGCACATGGTTCATCAGTCACATGAACATGCTCGAGGCATTTGATAGTCTAAATGGCATGACAAGCCATTCATACAATCCATGGTAGGTTTTAAATGCAGTCTTCCATTCATCTCCCTCCTGCATTTGGATCTAATGGTATCCTAATTTGAGATCAGTCTTATAGAATACTCTTACTCCATTCAATTCATCGAGCATGTCATTAAGCCTTGGTATGGGAACCTGTACTTAATGGTGATGCGATTGATTACTAAGCTATCTACGCACATCCTCCATGTCCCATCCTTCTTTGGTACCAATAGGGTTAGTACGGTACATAGGCTTAAGGACTCTTACACATATCCTTTCGTCAACAACTCATTTGCTTGTCTCTCCAGTTCGGTAGCCTATTTAGGGCTCAACCTATAGGTAGGCTTATTCAGTAGTACAACTCTTAGCTGCAAGTCAATTACATGTTCAATACCCCGGAAGGGAGGTAAACCTTTAGGCAGTTCTCCTACAAACAAGTCAACAAACTCATCGAACAAGGTTTTCACCTTAGTAAGTAGTAACTCCTCGTCTGATCCCCTCATCTCGAGCAACCTTCTGACCAATAGATAAGTCGACTCTTCAAGATCCATCTCTCTCTTCAACTCAGATTAGATCAAAACTAAAGCCTCTTTCTTCAAAACTCGACTCAATTGAGTTTGTATGCTTTTAACTTGCTCAGTAATCATAAGGCTTAACTTCACCTTCCTGCCTTCGTGCTCCATGGAACATGTGTTCTTTCTTCCTTCGTATGCCACACTTCAATTAAACATCCATGGTCATCCAACTAAAATATATGATGCATTCATAGGCAATACATCACAAAGCACTTCATCTTGATAGTTTCCAATATTGATCGGAACAGATACTTGCAATACTTATAGGGCTCCTTTGTTACTCAGCCAGTATAGTTTATAAGGTTTAGGGTAGGGCTTGGTCGATAACTTCAATTGCTAGACCATAAAAGCAGATGCTACGTTAGTGCAACTAACACTATTGATAATCAATGCACATAATGGCTTATTCACCTTACATCTAATATGGAACAAATTCTTTCGCTACTTATCCTCGGGTATAAGACTCACACTCATTGTTCTCCTCAATACCAGTGTACTAGGCATAAAGTTACCTTCCTCACTTTAGATGACTTTTTCCTCTTCAAATAATTTATTCTGTACGATCTCTTTCGACTCTTCCTCTTCTGCATCAATATTATCAAACTCAATAGTTGGTGCTTCATGTTAGATTGCTATGGTTCTTCTATTTGGACATTAAGCAGCCATGTGTCCAAATCCTTGACACTTAAAAGACTTGATCTCACTTGTCTTCCTTCCTAAGCTTTGACTTTTCTTAAACTTCCTCGAAATCTCCTTCTCCTTTACTCGAATAGCTTGAGCAGGTTGTGTTTCAATGACTTTACTTGGTTCTATTCGCATAGGTCTAGTGGGAATAGGTTAACTAGGGGTAGGTCAATTGATAGGAGCTTGGAATCTTCCAGTTCGATGCCTCTCAATTCTTTGGGTGGCTTGGATAGCTTCATCAATTGATTCAATGTCCATGGTCTCTAAAATATCTCCAATCTTGTATTTCAATCCACTAAAGAATCGAGATACAGTTCAATCTTCAAGCTCAATAACTTCACATCAGATCATCAACATCTGGAATTCCTTTACATATGCATCAACACTCAATCCTTCTTATCTCAACTCTGGTAATCTCTTAAAGGTGTCCTGCAAATAATAGCTTGGAACGAACCTCCTCTTCATGACTCTCTTCATCTCATCCCAACTCCTAACTTCATGTTCTCCTTCTCTTCTACAAGTAGCTTGTAAGTTTTTCTACCACAAGGCGGCATAACCAGTAAACTATAGTACAGCAAGTTTAACCTTAGCATTGTTAGGTACTTCACAGTATTCAAATTGTTTCTTAATCTTATCTACCCAATTTAGGTAGTCCTCAGCATCCCCACTTTTAAAAATACTAGGGATATGCATCCTCAACCCTTTAAATCTAGAACATTCCTTTCCTCTAGTTCATAATACTCCACCTCATCACCTTCTTCCTCTTCTTCTTCTTCGATCTCACCTAATGTTAGTCTACACTTAACAACTCTGTCCACTCCAGCTAAGGGTAGTCAAATTGGGATATTAGCTTAGCCATACTAACTACTGCCTCTCTCAAGCTGTTCATTGGCTCGCCCTTTGTAAGGACCATTTTTGTTCATTCTCTACCTTTATTTATGGCAGTCACCAAACTAGCCAATAAGTCAATAAGTCTATCCAGTTAGTCATTCACAGATTAGTGTGTAGAACTTCCTTGTTGACCTTGGCCATTTCGAGCACCACTTTCTTGGGAGTTCCTTGAACACTATAGTCAAACATTGCTGTCTATTACAAGAGATTAAAAACTAAAACACTATTCAAACTGTTCCTTCCACAAATAAGAATAAAACAATGCTAAATACACCAACAAATAATATAACCAACATACGATAAATAAACAAATACTCACATTCTGTTTTGTGCACAAGAAATAGGGGAAAATAGAGCAATAGACCTCTTTAACACTAAACACTAACAATAACCACTAGCAATTTCTAAAACACTCTTACAACAGTAGTAAGTCGCCCGAACTTCCAAGTAATAGAAACTCGCTCAAATGTAACCAAGCTCCAATACTAAGATGATATGCGTATGTGGGTGAATATACAAACCATGATTTTAGGTATAACTAGGGGGTAGGTTTAAACCTCGAAGAGTTCCGAAGGATAAATGATAGTTAAAGGTTGAACAAGGGTCCTTGTGTACCAATGGTAGATATGATACACAAACACCTCATACAAGCTCAAGTCGCACTTAATATTATGTACAAGTATAGTAGAAGGTCACTCGCCACTAGTCCACACTTAGTGAGGTAAACAAGCGTAGTCGAGAGTAAGCAATGACACTTATCTCACAAAGGAAGAATATGTCTAAATATCTCTAATTAACTATTACAGCTATTACAATTTGCAAGTATTTATATGACCCAATTAGGATAAGTCCTAAGTTAGTATAAATTACAAAAAGATTCCTATCACAAAGCAAAAAGGAATAATTTACAAAGGTAAAGTTGTAATTAGACAAAAAGGGGATATTCTGGCATAAATAGGATAGTATGGATGTTAGAAAAAGGGTGCGTGTCAAATTGCCATTTCTGTGGTCCCAAAGATGCTATTTGCTGAGCAAAGCAAGTTCTAAGCAGATTAGGTTGGGGTCGGGTGCTTAGTTGCTTAGCAACTTGGATGTTCCGGATAGGGGAAGGGCCGGTTCAAGAGGTGGTCCATTGTCAGGTCGGCCTTGACTATGTACCAAGTTAGCAATATGCAAGCTCAATGCTTAGCCTTGGATTGACATATTATGAAGGGGTCGGCTCGGCAACAAGATGGTCACCTCAATAGTCTCTTAGATGAGGTAGAAAGCAAAGTAACCTGATAGGTCAGACTGGAGAATGCATTGCTCTTCAAAGTTAAGCTCCCCTTAGATAACTTAGCAAACCATATGAGTAAGTCATTGAGCTCAAGAGTACGTAATTAGTTCATGATCCTTATCACCCCCTGAAGAGGCTAATCATTTTGAAATAGTAGTGGCATGTAAGCAACCAATTGACCCTACAATAGCAACTTTAACAAAATCAGTCTCCATCACAATAAGCAAACTTAACCTAAAATGAAATAGGGAAGAGCTGCTGCTAGAAGGAGAGAAGAGGATAAGAATTGCTGACAAACCTTTCAACCTTGACATTGAACCTTGGCTTGCTCTCGGAGTTAAACATTACTAGAAATATAAGGAAAAAAGTAGAAAAAAAGGATGCAAAAAACTTGAGGAGAAGCTTGAGCAAAGTACTTTGTTTGTAGTAGAAGTCAAGGAAGCTAAGAATGACTTTAATCGAGGTAGTGGTGGTTGGCTTCTAACAACCACATGGGGGCCATGAAGATCGTAAGTTAGAATTATCGAGGAATTGGGCAATCCTTGACAATTCAAAATTTAAACTGTCTTTTGAATAAACACAATCCTTTTATAGTGTTCTTTATGGAAACAAAAAATCCTAACAACTTCATTGATAGAATAAGACATAGATAAAGGTACACACATGCTTTCGGTGTACCTTCGATAGGGATATCAATTAGACTTGCACTTTAGTGGACTAATGATGTTGTGATCATCATTTTGGAGTCAAAAAAGCATTGGATTGTAACAAAAGTAAAGAAAAGAGGTAGGTCCCTATTGGCATATATAACTTAGGTGTATGCACCCTTGAACCTTTAATGAAAAAAAGAAAAAAGAGGTTATGGAGGGACATAATTTAATGTTCCTTCTCTTTTAATGGGCCTTAGCTATGCATGGGGGACTTTAATGAAATTTTGGATCCTTTTGAGAAAAGTGGAGGAAGAGAAATAAGCAAAAGGCAGATAGATGCCTTCAAAAACATGGTTTTTAAAGCACACTTACATAGCCTCGGTTTTAATGTACAATGGTTCACTTAGCTCGATAGGAGATTTACTGGTGTTTTAGTCAAAGAAAGGATTGATAGAGGTTTTGCATTAATTGATTAGTTAAATGTGTACACAAAGTTGCAAATTGATTATTGTCTAGCTCTTGGATCAAACCATGTGTCACTTGTTTTAAACACGAACAGCCAAGAAAGCATAAGTCTAAAAAGATTTCGTTTGAAGAATTTATGGAGAGAGTTTGAAGAGTGTGAACTGGTGATTGAAAGAAGATGGCAGCAACATCATGGATGATCCTTGAATGATTTAGTATCCACTCTTAATGCTTGCAATGTTGACTTACTCAAATGGAGTAAACTAGCTACTCCAAACAGCAAGTTTAATATAGAGAAACTGATGTAAAAGTGGAACAAGATTGTCAAGATAAGAAAGAAATCATAGCTCAACTTAAGGGGATACAGAGGAGAGAGGAGAACTATTGGCACCAATGCTCTAGAGTCAAATGGCTAAACTACGAAGACTAAAACACTTTCTTTTTTCATCATACTACTTTATTAAGAAGATAATGCAACAAAGTACTCAAAGTTAAAAGTCAAAGAGGAATGTGGTTAGAGGAAGAAGTTGATGTATGCAGGGAGTTTGTGAGTTTCTTTTCTAAGCTATTTGAAAAAAAAAAAAAAAAGAACATAAGAGTTAGGGGCATTGTCTAGATTGGGTACCAAATGTTTTTAATGATGCTATAATGAGATATTATGTACAGAAGTAAGTAGGGACGAGATCAAACATACAGTATTTCAATTAAGGGGCTTTAAGGCGCTTGGACTAGATGGTTTCTTAAGGATTTTCTATAAAAGCTATTGGAACACTATTGGTTCAACTGTAGTGGAGGCAGTCAAAGGTTTTTTCAATCCAGGTCGAATTCTTACCTCCCTAAACAAAACTGATTTAATCTTTATTCTTGAAGTACCTAATCCTAAGTCTATCAATCACTTCTGTCCTATTAGTTTATGCAATTTTTATATAAAATCATTTCAAAGATTCTAATCAATAAGTTAAAGCCTTTCTTAAGTAAGTTTGTGACTGAAAATCAAAGTACTTTTATTTCAGGACATATGATTTATGATAACATATTGATAGCTTATGAAATGTTTCACTCACTAAAAAATCGAAGAAGAGGAAAAAATTTTGAATGCGCCCTTAAACTTGATATGAATAAAGTTTATGATAAAGTAAAGTAGGATTTCTTAGAGGTAGTTTTGCTTAAGCTAGGCATGAACCAAAGATGGGTCAAGTAGATTATGGCTTATGTCTCTATTGTTTAGTATAATGTCTTGGTTAATGGGAAATGCGTTGGTCATATTAAACCCTGAAGAGGATTCTACCAAGGAGACTCTCTATCCCCTTACTTGTTCATCATTATTACAGATGTTTTATCAAGAGGGTTGATTAAGCTTGGAGATTCAGGTGTCGGTAAAGGCATTAAACTCAAGAGGACTTGCCTAGAAATCACTCACTTGCTATTTGTGAATGACTCTCTTCCTTTTGGAGGCTAATGAAAGGCATTTGAGTACATTGAAATCTCTATTAATGGAATGCTACAATGCATTAGGGTAAGAAATCAAGTTTTCAAAATCATCACTCTTCTTCAGCCTTAACATCCCAAAGGGTTCTAGAAGAAGGCTTGCAAGGATGGTAGGCATTCAAGGTTCAAACGATCTAGGAAAGTATGAACTATTAACGATGTGGAGAAGATTGAAGAATGAAGTTTTAAAATTTGTAAAAGATAAGATCGGGGCAAAGATATAAGGTTCGAAGCAAAGCATGTTGAGCTCAGCTAAGAGAGAAGTTCTTACAAAGTTTGTTGCTAGTATGATACCTATGTATTCTATGGTATGCTTCAAATTCCCCCTTAGATGGCGTAAGGATGTCAAATGGACTCATCTCTAAATTCTAGTGAGGACAAAAAGGGGATGAAGGAAAAATTCATTAGCTTGACTGGAATGATCTCACATCACCTAAGACTAAGGGCGAATTAGGCTTTAAGGACCTCCACTTATTTAATTTGTCTTTATTAATTATGCTTGCATAGAGAATGTCTCATCAAACCAATAGCCTTTGGGTATGCTTTCTCAATGGGCTTTCTACAGGCAACTAAAGGAAGTAAGGCATCATGGGCTTGGGCTAATATCCTAGATAAAGCAAGGCCTGATGTAGAGGGGAAAGCATTGATGTGTGAAAAGATAGATGGGTACCTGTACTACTAGATCTCCATATTCATTGCCATGATGCAGCAAATCTGCCATAAATCAACGTTGAAGACTTAATTGATTAGGACGGTATCTTCTGGAATTTACACGCAGTAAGAAACCTTTTAACTTTAGAGGAGCAAAAGGGTATGAGAGCAATATCTTTGCCAGTGCACATACGTAGTAATGAACTTGTTTGGCCTTTTATCAAGAATGGCTAGTGCATTGTAAAATCGATGTATTTTTACCTAATGGACTGTAAATCGATCATAAGAGAGAATAGACCTTCGTCTTCAACTTCTCTCTCTGCAAAAGATTGGAATCATATATAGTCAATCAATATTCAACTGAAAGTCCATCATTTTTTATGGAGAGTTGTTCAAAATTTGTTACTTGTGAAAGCTAACCTGTACCATCAACACATAGGTGACACCCCCAATTGTAATCTCTATAGGGGCAAAGAATCAATTGAACATACGCTGCTACTATGCCTATGGGTGGAATGTGTTTGGTTCGCGATCTTTAGACGGAGATTTGATAGATCGAAAGTGGGCTGTTTTTAGAGATGGTTCTTGAATACTGTTGAAAGAGCCCCAAAGGAAGAGAGGAAAGAGATGGATGCCAAAATTGCTTTGGCCTGTTGGGTAGTGTAGAAGGAGCGATGCCGTGCTGTTTTTAAAAGAGGTGAAGTTTCATCTGATGGTTGCATGAAAGCCTTTAAGGTTTCTTGGGGGAGTAGGCTCTACTATTTGAAAAGTATAAGGGTTTGAGGGAAAGTGGATATGAAATGGCCAAAACAGTAGAAAAGTTGTGGGTCCCTCCATCAGATGGACAACTCAAGCTTAACGTTGATGGCTCCTTATTAGAAAAGGATGGCTCGGGTGCCATTGTGCGTATAGCTCACAATTGTCTAGGGGCAGTAGTGGGAGGCTTCACAGATAAGGTAATTGGCTTAAATGTAGAAGCAATGGAGTGCTAGGCTATCAAACAAAGCCTCTCTTCTCTTAGGCTTGAGACTTAGGCTAGCAACATTTTCTTTTAGAGTCCAAGGCCCAGTAAGTCAGTTACAAAAGGAGTGATATCAGTTAACTAGGCAAATTTAGCTTTCATTGATGATATTTCTTTTCTTTTGTTCGGATTTGAAAAAGCCATGCAAATCATGCCGCATATTGGTTAGCTTTTAATTCTAGAATTGGGATATGGCCTTTGGATTGGTGTATAAACACACCATCCCATTTGAGTGAGATCCTTTCTTTTGATTGTTTTATAGTTTATAGGGAGTATTTAGCTTGTACTGTGACTTCCGTTTTAGTTGAATGAATTATTTCTTTCTAGCCAAAACAAATAAATAAAATCTAGAAGTGCTTATATAATCTTGGAAACTAACAATAATTGTTGAATCGAACTGATTTTCTGAAATGTAAATGACAAAAATTGCTCGAACTAGGAGGGAAGAATTATAGGTGAGTAGTGAATAAAGCTTAATGAATATAATTGAGATCCTAATTTGGATTTAATATGGAAGAAATATTTTAGGTCAAGTTGAATGAAAAGCTTTGCCAATTTATGGGAGCAGAGAAATGAACTCAAACTAGAAATTAAATAGGTTAGCCATATACCAACAACAAACGAAAGAATTTCATTGAAAACCCAAAAAAAAAAAAAATGTATGAAGTCAGAAATTTATCTTTCCAATGATATATAACTATAAGACCACAGCCTTTCAAATGATAAATATTTACATAAGGGGCATAAGGATGCTAATAAAAATTAAAATGACAAGAGTTTCTTTATGAACAACGAGATTGGCCAACGCCAGTGTGCGTGGCATCAATGTAACACTTCAATGCAAATTTTCGGCCAGCTCGCCAATTTGGCGTAATACGAACACGAGCTACCACTTCCGCTTCATATTTGATGGTTCCGTCGTTCATATCTCGTGCAAAATAATAAGCCACTGCGTCATCAACACGTACAGAATTGGAATCGATTCTTGTAGCCATATGGATCCGAGTTTGGCTCATGTCCTGGTGGAAATTAGGGATGTGGGTGGCGGTGTGGCCGATGAGAGCATTGCGATAATATAAAGTCACACCAAGGCTATTATGTTATTTTCGCATGAGCAAAGATTAAGATGAACGAATGAGATGTTCCATGAGCCGGTGAGGCCAGAGGATGGGGATGTAGAGGACGGATATTTTGCATAAGTAACATTTAATGGAGAGACCGTGTCGATAGATTCAATAGAAAAGCAAGGCTCAGCTGCTATTACGAAATTGACGAGAACGATAATGACGGACACTGAAAACACCAATTACAGAAAAATAAAAACAAGCACACGTATGCTTTCTCGTAGCCTTTGTTCTCGAGTGACTTCAACGCCAGTGATCTCCAGAGGCACAACTGAAATTTTCAAAATATGTAAGAAGGAGCATAACTTTACGGGATAGAAAGGGAATTCCATTACTCATCTCTGGAATGCAGCACGGTTAGCTTCCAGATTGCTGCCCTGTAATTTCAAAGAGATGAAATTGTCAGAGTGAAAACTTACACATGCCCTAGAATAAGGACAGACGGGGATTTTCTCCCATAAATATGCCAATTAAAGTTCATCTATTAGTCAAAGAAAGCACAAAATTACTGTCTACTGGAAGAAAAATGTTTGAAGAATTGAACTTCACTATTTTTATTTATCACCGGAATGAATATATATATATATATATATATGCGTATAAATCACAATTTGAAATCGAAACTTTTCTGGTTTTAAAATAAAGCTTCCAGATATGCTTCGATCCAACCAAAAAAACAAAAAAAAGTGTAATAACAAATCCCACCGAATCTCCTCTAGACCTGACCCAAATCGACCTCTGTATAACCGATAGACCTAACTCCTTACCCTTGATAAAACGAATAACCCTCGGTTACTAGACAACTATCGTGATGTTCGCTAATGAAATCAAGAATCATAGTTCTATTCAATTTTTCCATATTTGGAAACGTATTTAAAAGTTAAAATTATAATTTTATTCATTTTGTATTTATTATTATTAATCAAATTATTTATTTAACATTTAATTTAACTATAATATTTAATAGTTAAACATATTTTTTATAATTATTACTATTGATAGTCAATTTTTGCTCATCTGACATACTCGTCTAATCGGCTGCCAATATAACAAATATGAATAATAAACAACATTTATGCTAAGTATCCTAAATCCGTTCCTTGTTTGAATTGAAGCCTATAACATGAACAGTTATCATAAGTATAGTTATATTACATAACCGTCTGCCATCCCTATAAATAAAAAAAGATGTCAAATCAAGAAACTTTTACATGTCTTAACATTTATTCCGACAGCTGCCTTAGACATTATAGCCAACTATAAATATGGGAAAGAAAACTTCATAAGATCTCTCTCTTTAATACTTAATTAACATATATTTTATACAAAGTCACCCTACTAACTTAGGTATCGGAGTGGCTGCACTAGAGTGACCCCGATACCAAGCGTCTCATTCTCTTTTGCAGGATTTTCTTTGATCCCAAAATTTACCAATAACATTTTGCACCGTCTGTTTTTTCCTAAACATACCCACATGGTTAGGATAAAAGTATCTAAAAGTGCAGGTGTTGGTACTACCTCCCAACAACCTAAAGAGGAGAATAGGCATACTGATGAACAGCGGTTGGCTAAGCTCGAGCAACTTTGCCTCAACTTAGCCAAGAAAAACCAAGAATTAAACAAAAAACATAAGCAAATCCTTAACCTCTTCCGTAATAATATTCACTCAAATCTAACCCAAAACAAAAACCAAGGTGATTACAATGCTAAAAAAAAAAAAAGAGATGATTCCATTTATTCACCCAAGTTACAAAAAAAGCAAGCCGAGAATATGATAGGACCTTCGGTTCCTACTTTCAAAAGGAATGACAAAGGCAAACAACCGCAACAGGTGCACTATACGAGTCCTTCGCATGTCAGCACCCCTGCTGCCCCAAGTAAACAATTACAAATTAAAAAGACTCTCTTTGTTCTAGAAATTTTGGAGAAAGTAATACCTCAGCACATAAAGTTACCACAGTTTGAGACTTATGATGGAACAAAGGACCCTGAAGACCATTTAGAGTACTACAGTACGTTAGCCAAGTTACATGGCTTGAGTGATGCAGTGGTATGTCAAGCTTTTCCTTCAAAATTAAGGAAGGCAACCAGTACATGGTTCAAACATTTGAAACCAAATAACAGTTCCTGTTTCAATGAACTAGCAGAAGTGTTCCTTCAACACTTCCTTGGAAGTAAACTTCTTATTAAGGACTCTCAATTCTTAACACCATTAAACAAAAGTCTAATGAGTCAATCAAGGACTATTTGGCCAAATTTATGGTCGAGATGGTCCAATTCCCAAAGCTCTCAACGCCATAAGCAACAAAGTCAAGCCTTATGGAGACTTTTTCAAGTCTCTCGCAAAGAACAAGCCAAAAACTTTTACGAGTTTAAGGCTAAAAATACCTCATACATCCGACAGGAAGACAACATAAAGGCACAATAAGAGGTCGATTAGAGAAGAGGAGGTGGAAAGAATGACAAATGGAAAAAAGTAAAGGATAGACTTGGCATAAACAACGACCATGGTTTAGATGCCAAAAGGAAGAGATCAAGGATCCCGACATTCTCATCCCACATGCCTGTCAATCATCCAATCTCTGATATTTTAATAGAGGTACATAGGGAGAGAGGTGCCCTCCAGTGGCAAAAAGAATGCGAAGGAATCCCTCAAGAAGAAATTCGAACAAGTACTATGATTTTCACTGTGATAAAGGTCACAATACAAATAAGTGCATTCAACTCAAGAATGCAATTGAAAATGCAATACAATGTGGGCACTTACGAAAATTTCTAACACATGATGCCAAAAGAATCGAAAGACCATCTCAGAGGAGAAGAGAGGAACAAGAGGATGATACTTGGCCAGCAATGGCCGTAAAAGATGTAAGGGATGTTAATCCCAACAAAGCACCCAACGGAGTAATTAGTACCATTGTCAGCAGACCTAGTATAAGCTAATCGAGTTCAGAACTCGATTAACACTAAGAATTACGTCTGCAATATTCACAGAAAGAAGGTTAGGATTGATAATACATATCTTTTAGAGAAGAAGATTTTAAGGGTATCTAGAGGCCGCACGATGATGTACTTATCATCAATGCGAGAGTCTCTAACTTTGAAGCCAAGAAGATTTTTGTCGATACTAGAAGTTCAGCCGATATCATTTTTCAACATGCCTTCAATCAAATGAGGCCCAAATCAAAGTGCACCTGTGGCCTTACAAGTATGACCTCTATGCTTTCGAAAAAGAACAACCTGTCTAAGTAGTTAGAGTTATCTCTTTGCCGATATAGATCGGTAATGACGAGCATGTTGTACAGGACAAAGTGGATTTTTTCGTTGTCAAATGTTGGTCCCTTTACAACATGATAATGGGACGGCCATGCTAACATTTATTCGGCATTGTCTCTTCAACGGCACCTCTTAACGCTAAGTTTCCTACTTCCACGAGGGTCAATGTGTACAAAAGGGATCAACAATTGGTACAGTGGGGATCAACAATTGGTACAGTCCTTATATATAAAGGCCTTAAAACAAGAGGAAGTATTTCAAGTTGAAACCTGTTCAGAAGGCAAGTCAATCAGTATAGAGAATACCAAGAATGATACAGAGGAAATTCCTTTAAGAAATGATCCCAGGAAGACAACAAGGATAGGAAAACCCATGTTAGTTAATGTCCAGCAAAGTCTAATTGACTTCCTGTAAGCCAATGCTGACGTGTTTACATGGTCACCTTCGAACATGTCGGGTATTCCGAGAGACGTTATGATATACAAGCTCCAAATTGACTCGAATGTAAAGGTAGTCCAACAAAAAAAGAGACATTTCGCACTAGAGAAACAAGTGGCAATAAAAGAAGAGGTCCAGAAATTATTGAAAGCAGGATTCATTCGGGAAAAGCCTTATTCAACTTGGCTAACAAATTCTGTGCTAGTCAAGAAGTCTAATGGCAAGTGGAAAATGTGCATAGACTTCATGGATCTCAATAAGGCCTGTCCCAAGGATTGTTTCGTACTACCAAAAATTGATCAGATGGTAGACGCAACTACAAGACATGTGTTGCTTTCTTTTATGGACGTTTTCTCTAGTTACAATCAAATCAAGATGGATAAGGCAGATGAAGCCCACACATCTTTTTTTACTAATTTTAGAACATATTATTATACGGTGATGCCTTTTAGGCTAAAGAACGCCAGTGCCACATACTAAGGATTAGTAACGAAGATGTTCAAATCTCAATTCCATAGGAATTTTGAAGTATATGTAGATAACATGATTATGAAGAGCATGAAGGAGATTAGCATCTCGCTGATCTGGAGAAGACGTTTACTACATTGAGGAGATATAGCATGAAACTCAACCCACGAAAGCGCGTCTTTAGCGCAACATCAGGAAAATTTCTCGGGTATATGGTTACACGATGCGGCATCGAAGCCAATCCGAGAAAGATTGAAGCCATAAGAAATATGAAATCACCTCGTACAGTCAAGGAGGTACAGGAACCCATCGGGCAAATTGCCACCATCAACAGATTCATGTCGAGAAGTACAAATAAGTGTGAAGAATTCTTTAAAATTTTGAAGAATCCAAAGGAACTCAATTGGACTGATTGGGAAAGAGCTTTCAACAAACTCAAGGAATTTCTTACATCACTCCCGATACTCTCAATACCCATTCTTGGAGAAAATTTGTACTTGTATGTAATAGTCAGTTACCGAACACTTTCCTCTATATTGGTCTGAATTGACGGCAAAGAGCATTGACCCATTTATTATGTAAGTCATGTTCTGCAAAGGCCAGAGCTTTGATACACAAAGATTGAAAAATTTGTATTAGCAGCGATTCTTTCAATAAGAAAGTTGAAGCCGTATTTTGAAGCTCTATTTTAAAGCTCACCAGATTATTATCCTCACCGATCAACCATTGTAGCAAGCATTACAGCAACCTGATTCCTTAGGAGGATGATGAAATATTCCTCAGAGCTCAATGCCGATGGTGTACAATATAAACCCAGAATAGTACTAAAGGCCTAAGTACCGACGGATTTTGTAGTCAAATTCTCTGTAAAGGAAAACTATGTAGAGATTGCCAAGAAACCTATATGGTTTCTTTATGTCGATGGTTCTTCGACACTAGAAGGAAGTGATGTAGACCTAGTTCTTCAAGGCCCCTGTAATGTCAAAGTTTATTACGCTTTGAAATTTGGATTCCTAGCTAGTAACAATAAAGTAGAGTACAAAGCTCCAATCACCGGATTGAAACTGGCAAAAGAAATTAGCACCGAGAAACTCGAAGTGTTCTCTGATTCCCAACTTGTAGTAAATCAAGTCACCGAAAGTTACATGGCAAAAGAAGAAGAGATGAGTAAGTACCTATTGGTGGTACAAATACTCGCAAAAGAATTCCTATCTTTCTCCATTCATAAAATTCCAAAAAGCAAGAATATTGCTACCGACAAGCTATCGAAGTTGGCCAGTATGGCATTTCCTGAGCTAAGCGAGAAACTTTTCATCGAGTTTCTCCCACAAAAAAGTTTATCCAATCTCTCGTAGAGCTATTGTCACGCCCCGAAGCAGTAGAGTCATGACAGCCTCACCGTGTAAACCATCCTAAAATAGAAGTTGGCCTTACAACCGCTATCTTAGACCTAATCTACACAAGGCATCCACAACTAACCCGCTTTGAAATAAATAGTTTGTAATTTAAATAAATCATTTACCTAAGAAAGTGTGGAAATACATATATACACTATAATTTAGTTAGCACAAATATCGTTTACAATATTTCTCCATAATATATTTCCTAATTATTACATTATTCAGAAATGAAAAATTCTAAAGTAAAAGCTTAAACCTTAAAAATATGTGTTTATTCTTCAAATGCTTTTCCTCACTCTCTAGAATCCAACAGTTGCTACCTTCAGAGTAGTTGTTTGCCGCTTCTTAGCCAGCACCTGCATGACGTCTATAGGGATGTGAGCAACCACAGCTCAGTAAGTTAAGATGGAGGACTTAAAACTATACCATAAACAAAACAAAGTTTTTAATCAACTTATTAGGTGCAATGCATGTTCAAGCAAATGCCATCGTACAACGTTGTTCGGCCCGTCGTGAGATTAGAGAAATTGCACCCGCTCGAATCCGAGTTGAGGAGTTGTCATTAATGCAATAGCTCACAACCAAACCCAAGCTTGTGTAATGGAGACCTCGCTCCTCCCACGACTACCTTCGAACCATTGTCTTCACCCTCGCCACGACCTCCTCTCCCGTCACTTAGTTCGACTAAGGATGAAGAAGGGACCATTATGCAATCATGCGCTATCCCTTTCGAAGGAGTCGGTATTTGGCTAGAGAGTCCTAAGTTCCTCTAATGAGTTGCCATGTAAGTCCGATTATGATTATAGGTCGTATATTTGACTAGGTCTAGTTTAGGATAATCAATCATTTCATACAAACCATACAATACAAGCCAGGACAACTGACAGAATCATAGCATCACTCATAATCAAGCAAATACACACATTCAACTATCTAACAAGCACAACCAAGTATAATCTTAAGCCTCCAAAATACAACAACGTATTAATCCCAACTTACCTTTACTCCTCACTCACTCACTCGAGGTCCTACTTGCTCAGGCTATCGCCGATCATCCCTATAACACAAACGTGGTTTCAGTTTTTTATATAACTATTATAGGTTCGTTTTATCCTATAACGCTTATTGTTATGTTTTGTTAAGATTTTAATATGCCTAATTATCTGGGTCTTGGGTCTTAAGTCTTTTACAATTATTTTAAGTTTGGGGTTAGGTTCAGATTCAGTTTCCGCATTGATTTTGAAATTAGGTTCTAGTTCGATTTCTAAGTATTGTTTTATACTCGAACCCTAGAAATTTGTTTCAACTCATAATGTGAAATTAATCACATTACTTCTCGATCTCCTAAATACCATCATTACCTCTAATTAGTATTTTATTCCACTCGGTACATTTAAATCCTTATTAGTGTACCGAATTTACTCTTGATGTAAGAAATTTTTACATTTTTCCTCTAATTACATAAATTCAAGTTTCCTATCAAATTTATTGTACATTTTTATTATTATCATAAAATCAATTTTTATTATAATGTTTTCTATTTATTATATTTCTAATAATTGTGTATTATATACTATTACTTATTATGTACATAATACACATCTAATATTTCTATTACTCTAATTACCATCTTCTAACATCAATTACCATTTCAAAATGTCTAAATTCTTCCTAAATTAGATTTTACACCTAATTACCCTAATTTACAAAATTAACTTAAAATGTACTATTTTTCCAAATTACTTATTTACTGCATAATTAACCTAATAATTATATCTAACACCCTAAATGCTACAAGTATCATACTTCATCAAATTTCAACATCCTAAAACATATAATTATTCACCAAATCAGTAATTAATCGTTTAATTACTTAATTAACCCTAAATTACCCATTTTATGTCTCATTTTAAGGCCTAAAAATTATCTAAAATTTTCGAAAATTATTTTTTGAAAACGGGAATTATAGCACTGTTTTATGTCATCTAAGTAGTCTATACAAAAACTTTGGGTTCAAAACTACACTCTTAAGGTCATTTATTTCTAAACCGAAACATACTAGATTTTGCATGATTTCTTAAGGACCCTATATCACGAGACATCTTTTCATCAAAATAATATTTTTCCTAAAAAATACATACAAAAATATTCCAGAATAACAAGTTTCATAATTTTCTAAGAATATTTACTATTTTCAAAAAATTACATAAAATCAGGCTGGAAATCGAACTCACCAATTTGGGTGGCTCCGGCCACCATCGGTGGCCATGTGTGTGTCAGCCCACCTGGGCGCTGCCACCACTATGTGGTGGTGGTGGCCATCCACTCTCAGCTGCTTATCGGGTCTAGGTTCTCCTTTGTGACCCTAATTGTACAGTTTTCCTTTTCTTTTTTTTTCTTTGGTTTTTCTCTTGATTTTCGAAGTTCTCTATTTTCATCAGTCTCCAAACTATCCAAATGAGCTTTTGAAAAATTTGGGGTATTTATAGAGCTTTTTGGTAATTAATGTGCATTAAATTGGACAAAACATTGTCCAAATTTCTTAATTTTTGGCTTTTGTGTTGCTCTAATTTAATTGGCTGATTTTTTTCTTATTTTCCCCAGCTACCACGACCCAATTCTGGATCATTCCTTATTTTTCTATATTTTTTCTGATTTTTTCTTAATTAATTATGAATTTTCTTTAATTATTTCTTATTATTTTAGTACATTTCGCGTATCTTAAGTAATTACAGGTATTTCTACATATATGTAAATTCATATATAGTACAAATAAATATTCATAAATATTATTTAGGTCATTTTATGATTTTTAGTATACATATAATTTATTTCTAACGATTCGTTAATTATCGAAATGCATTTTACGCATTTTCGATAAATAACGAGTTATATACTTAAAATTTGAAATTTTTATATTCATTTATTTTATTACTTATTTTCTTAAATTCAAACTTACGGGATCATTTTACTAATATTTCTAACTTTACTAATATTTGTAACTTTACTTATAATTTAGGCTCGATCGGATCTTTTAGCTGATCAAAACCCTAAATGACTGGTTGTGGGGCTTATAGCTATGAGTTAGCTCCTTTTCCAAGAGAAGAATCGTAGATGGATTCCCTAATGAATTATCTAAAAGATGGTACTATCCCTGATGACAAAAAGGAGGTGCAAAGATTAGCTTACCAAGCAGCGAACTACATGTTAATTGATGGTCAGCTGTATAAGTACGGCATATCTCAACCCTACCTTCAATGCCTTTCCCCGAGAGATGCCTAGAAGGTGTTATTTGAACTACATGGTAGAATATGCAGTAACCACGTAAAGGTGCAAATACTATACATTTGAGCTCTACGACTTAACTATTATTGGCCAACTATGAGAGAAGACGCAAAGAACATTATCCAGAATTGTCCTCAATGCCAGAAGCATGACTCGCTAAGTAATGTACTAGCCACCGAGTTATGTAGTTTGACCAACTTTCACTCAATAGAGGCTAAACATCCTCAAACCCTTTCCGAAATCTATCGCCCAGTGACAATTCATCATTGTCGCAGTAGATTATTTTACCAAATGGGCTAAGGCTGAGGTAGTGGCAAAGATCACTGAGCAAAAGGTGGAAGCATTTGTCTCTAGTTCCATCATATCAAGATTTGGAGTTCCTTATACAATAATCATAGATAACGGCCTGCAGTTTGACAATAATAAGTTCCGGGCATTTTACAAGAAGCATGGCATTCGTCTCAATTATATGTTTATAGCACACCCTTAAACAAATGGACAAGTCGAAGCCATCAACAAGATCATATTATACGGCTTAAGAAGGAAGGTTAGGGGGAGATGGGTATACGAACTACCAAACTTCTTATGGGGATATAGAACCACTTACAAAACTATAACTGAAGAGACACCATTCAAGTTAGTATATGGTACGGAATTTGTGTTGCCGATTGAGTTGGACTTGGCTAATCTGCGGATACATAATTTTGATGTTATGCTCAATCAAGTTAGACTGACAGTGAATCTAGACACTATTGAGGAAATTCGAGACATTGCGAGAGCCAAGGTCGCAACATACCAACATAGAGTAGCAAGGTACTATAATTAGAAAGTGAAGCACAAGGTTTTCCAACCTGGAGATCTGGTTTGCTGTAAAATGGAAGTCACCGGTGTGCGAGTGACTCAAGGAAAGCTCAACTCGAATTGGGAGGATCCTGTAAGGATCCGGGTAGTCGTTCACAAAGGGGCCTATCGACTAAAAAGGTTAGATGAATAAATCATCCCTCAAGCATGGAATTCCAAGAATCTGAAATTTTATTTCAATTAATCTATCGGATGATTTCAGTCTTCACTCATTTGGTGACAACCAACATATTTGTAAAACTGCAATACTTATTTATGAAAATTATATTTAAAGTCTCATTATGCTTGTTTCCGTAATTATTGCCAAATTAGTGAGTTCTAAGTTGCATAGCAAACAAACTGACCTATGTTCTAGTCGAATGTAGTTAATAAACTACATAAATTAACCTTACAGATGAGTAATGCGACTAGTCTACGCCTCAAACAGTTAACGGATAATATAAAACGATGGGCATGTGAAATAAAACATGCCTAGAGAAAGATGGGCGCGTAAAATAAAACTATCATGTCCCGAAGTAGCAAAGTCGTAACAGTCTCACCATATAAATCATTCTAAGATAGAAGCTGACTATACAGCCGCTATCTTAGACCTAATTTACATAAGGCGTCCACAAGTAACTCGCTTTGAAGTAAACAATTCATAAATTAAATAAATTGTTTACTTATGAATTTAAGAAAAATAAATATTCACATTAAATTAATCTAAGTGTATTTACAAGATTTAGCAATCCAATCATAATCTAATTTAGTAATTTGTAAACTAAAGCTAAAAGCTTTAAAATAAATCTAACTAGAGAATGAATTTGGTCTTCTATTAACGTCCTCACTCCCTAGGATCCCAAAGTTACTAGTGTTAAGGTGATTATAGGCTGCTCCATCGCTAGCACCTGCAACAACGGCTATAAGGATGTAAGCAACCACAACTCAATAAGTTAGCATGGAGGACTAAAACTATAACGCAAACATAAACACAAACACAAACAAGGTTATCAACTAAATCATTAGGTGCAATACATGTTCAAGCAAATGGCATCGCACAACGTTGTCAAGCCCGTCGTGAGATTAGAGAAATTGCGCTCGCTCTAATCTGGGTTGAGGAGTTGCCATTAATGCAACAGCTCATGACCAAACCCAAGCTTGTGAAACGGTGACACCGTTTCTCCCGTGACTACCTTTGAACCATTAACTTCGCCCTTATCGTGACCTCCTCACGTGTCACTTAATTCGACCAAGGATAAAGAAGGGACTCGTTATGCTATCCAGCGCTATCCTTTTCGAAGGGGTCAGTATTTAGCTGAAGAATCTTAGGTTTCCCCTAATGGGTTGCTATGCAAGTCTAATTTATGTTTACAGGTCATACATTTGATTAGGTCCAATTTAGGGTGATCGATTATTTCACACAATACAAGCCAAGCAGCAAACCAAAAATCATATCATTAGTTCAGAACAAGCACAATCGAGTACAATTTTAAGCCTCCAAAATACAACACTGTATTAATCCCAATTTACCTCGACTCCTCGCTTGCTCACTCGAGGTGCGAGGTGGGACTCGTTCAGTCCATCACTAATGATCCCTATAATCCCAATGTTATCTCAGTTTTCATATAATTGTTATAGGTTTGTTTTATCCTATAACACTTATTGTTATCTTTGTTTTAAGGTTTAATATGTCCAATTATCTAGGTTTTGAAATCTTGTACAATTATTCTAGGTTTGAGGCTAGATTCGGGTTCAATTTCCGCACCGATTTCTAAATTAAGTTCTAGTTAATTTCTAAGTACAGTTTTTATACACGAACTCTAAAACTCATTTCAACCCCATAACGAGAAATAAATCACATTAGTTATGGGTCTCCTAAATATCATATTTACCCCTAATCAGTATGTTAATTCATTCGGTATACCTCTTACCTTACTTAACTACCAAATTTGCTCTCAATGCGAGAAAATTTTATATTTTTCATATAATTAACTTAAATTCAAGTCTTCTACTAGATTTTATATATTTTCCTATTATTAGAAAAATATCAACTTTTATTCTAATATTTTCTATTTATTATATTTCTAATTTTCCATATCATGCATTATTATCTATAATGTACATAATACACATCTAATATTTTTATCACTCCAATTATCATCTCCCAATATCAATTAACATCTCAAAATATATAAATTCATCTTAGATCAGATTTTACTCCTAATTACCCTAATTTACAAAATTATCTTAAAATACACCATTTTTACCTAGTACGTATATACTATATAATACCCTAATAATTACATCTAACACCTTAAATGTTATAAATATCATACTTCATTAGATTTCAATATCCTAAAATATATAATTATTCATTAAATCAGTAATTAACCATTTAATTACTTAATTAACCAAAAATAACCCATTTTATGCATTATTTTAAGGTCTAAAAATTTCGAAAATTCATTTTTGAAAAAGAGCTCTGTGGAATTGTTATATATCACCTAAGTAGTTTACACAAAAACTTTGAGTCCAAAACAATACTCCTAAACCTATTTATTTGTAATTTGAAATATGATCGATTTTGCATAACTTCTTAAGAACGGTATATTTCTAGATATAAATTCATCAAAATAAAAATTTTTCCTATATCTACATACTACAATATTTCAACATAACAAATTTCATAATTTTCTGATAATATTTAATATTTTTACAAAATTACCCAAAATCGGGTTGAAAATTGAACTAACCTGAACTGGTAGCTTTGACTACCACCGGTCATCGTGGCCTTATCGACCAGTCTAGGTGCTATCACCACTATATGGTGGTGGTAGCCGTCTACTCCTAGGTGTTCGTCGAGTGTTAGTTTCCTTCTAAGACTCTAATTACACATATTTGAGTAATTTTTTGTAATTAATCCTAACACTCAATATTTCGGTTCTTTCTATTTTTCTCACTCTTCAAACTGACCAAATGAGCTTCTATAATTTTTTTAGGTATTTATAAAGCTCTAGAGAAATTATTGTGTATTAAATTGATTAGACAATCGCCTTATCTATTTTTTTTCTTACTCATGATATGCTGTAATTTGATTGGTTGCTTTTATTTATTCAATTCCAAATTGTCACGCCTCAATTCTGAATGTTTCCTCATTTTTCTTGATTTTTCCTCAATTAATTATGAATTTTATTTAATTATTTAACATTATTTTATCTTATTTCTCGTGTTTAAGTAATTATACATATTTCTACCTATATGTAAATTCATATATTGTATAAATAAATACTCTTAAATATTATTTAAGTTATTTTATGATTTTTAGTGTGTATATAATTTATCTCTAGTGATTTGTTAGTTATCGAAATGTATTTTATATATTTTCAATAAATAGCAAGTAATATACTTAAAATTTGAAAATTTTATATTCTTTTATTTTATTACTTATTTTCTTACATTCAAATTTACGGAATCGCTTTTACTAATATTTCTAACTTTATTTGAAAATTTAGGCTCCATCGAATCCTTTAGCCAATCACTCTAAATTCTACGAACTAAACTCCGAGTAGTTGATTATGAATCTTACAAAAACATACCAAGAAACAAATAGTGTATGAAATAAAACATGTAAAGCAACAACTAGCATGTGAAATAAAACATGTTAACAAATAAGAGTGTAAAGCAACATACATATACCATATACACCATGAAAGTACAGTATGTAAAATTAAACGTATTGCAGATCTGTCAATTATTTTTGCTCAAGTGTCATAAACACACAGCATTACCTTGAATATATTTCAATTGATAATTATACGAGAATGTAATGTGCCAATATAATAAGTCCTCTAGCCTATCCTCAGATTCAGCAGAAGTGATTTTTAAATCGGTAGCTGGGGCTTCCTCGACAATTGGGGTCTTAGAGGAGGCAACTTCTTTGGCATGAGTTTCATTATCACCTTAATTCATACTTTCAACACCTGTCTCGTTGCCTTTATCTTCGTCGGTACTACTAACTTTGTCGTTAACATCAGCAAAGTCAAGACACGAGAGATTATAATCAGGATAAAGCTTCGAGACCTCTTCTCTTGCTACTTGAACCCCCTCTAACAACTTCTTGCTTAGAAGCCTTTCGTATTGCCAACTGGGAGTGACTATATCAAGAGCCTCTTCAACTGATGGTCCCCTGCTCACGGTCTCCTCCAACTCAGCCCTACGGCTCTGTAAGTTCAAGTTGTTGGTCTCTAACTCCTTTATTTGCATCTTGAGCTTATCTCCATCGTTGCTCATCGTGTAAATAGTTTAGCCCAAGCCCCAGCACTCTTCTTTCTTCTTCTATAACTCCTTTTTCAAGCCTTCAGACTTTTTGTACTGATCGTTCAAGCTAGAAATTTCATTAGTAACAAGGTCATGTGCTAATTTCTCGACAGCAAGTTCTTCTTTAAGCTTTCTCGCCTTCATCTCAATCCCAATCCTTACATTCTCGACAACAGCAATTTAGGCCTTTGATGCATTGTATGCATCTTCAACTTTCTGTAACAAATTCATTTAATACAATCAAGAATAATTAGGTATGATACAGATAAAATTAAAGATATTACCTTTTTTGCCTCTTTATCGGCTTCGTCTAAAGTTGTCAGAATATGGTTGCTCATTTGGAAAAGGAAATGTGTTAGTTACCCGAATGAATTTGATAATTAAAAGCAATAGTTATGGATACTCACATCATACAATTTAGCTGTGATATGGACCTTATTGCAACCACCGACCCTATCGACATCCTTCTTAGCAATATCTTTGTCTTTCGGAAGAATGAACCTTTCCATTAGAGCAAAAGATTCCGTCCTGTCTCTTAAGACCAAGTCGATATCTAAAATTTGGTAGCTCCAGCAAGGGACGAAGTACTCACCGACCTCTTTGTTAAGGATAAATTCGGTGCTACTGATGTTGAGAGCTTTAGAACACATTGCCTCCTTCACCCTTTCGTCCAAGCCCCTAGACTTCTTGGTAGGTAGTTATCCGGCGAGTTCCTTCCCTAGTCTTTTATCGCCACTCAGAGCCACCGCAATCACCAATGATGAGCCTTCTACAGTAATTTCATTTTCATTCTCCTCGCCAAAGTGTGTCTCTTGATACTCGCCATCCCTCGGCTTAACAGAAGTTTAAATAATCTTGACCAGAGGCTCCTCAAAATGAAGAACCTTGGTCAGCAATATTTTCTCATTCTATATCTTTTGTACGAATTAGCTCAGTCCATTAGGTCTAGAAGTTCAATTCCTCATCAGATACTATTGATACGAATTTGTCATGCCACCTGTGGATCTTGGATTCTAATTCATCCATAAACTTGCATCCATGCCTCACAATGGCAAAGTACTACCGTCAGGCTACCTTCGAATAGTGAAGAAAAAGCTAAAAAATTGAGGCATAGCCCTGACCTTAACTTCTTCACAAACTATCTCAAAAGTTGCTAGGAGCCGATATGTGTTTGGTAAGAACATACTCAGCGCGATTCTAAAGTAGTTGAAGAATTCTCGAACAAAAGCTAAAAAAGGGAAATGCTACCCAAAATCCAGATATTTCAAGCATATGTGGAACTCGTGCTCCTTTAAGAAGCATACTCTCTCCCCATCTCTCTACCTCCTTAAGTTCCATGTTTTAGGAAGATCTCTCCAGTACTGGTTGTACTTTGTGACAAGAACTCTATCGACGGATTGGCTGTACCATCAAAAGTCGCGAGAGTAAGCTATTGTGTTGTACAGATATCTTACTGAAGACCTCCCTTCCTTATCCTCGGGATAATTATCCATAGGAAGCTCGTTAATTCAAACTAGTTTATCCCACTTTGCTTTCTACTATTGGCCGAACTGCCCGAAGAACATTCTGCCTTGCTCCTTATTTGGGGGGGAAGTGGCCTCAGTTTCCATTGCCTCGGAATCAGATAGAACAAGTCAACAAGCAACTTTGCGAACCATACCTGAATAGTTGTACGAAATGAAATAACATAAGTCGAAGAATGTGAATTTGAAGATGAGAAAGCAAACAAAAGTTTAAGACGCAACCAGAGAAATGAAATTTGATTATGAATAATACCTTATATATGGACAACCCGTCCTCGTAACTACAAGTTTGCTTTTGACAGTAATGATGCGCTGATTTGGTAATCACACGAATTGCTAACATGTGTTTCGTGACAAAAATCTAACGGTTGACAACTTTTTTACAGTTATTAAGCCTGCAGCAAAATGATGACCCAAACGACAAATGTCATGCCACTAATTTCTTAGTTTCTCAAACGAGCGAGAGTTTAGAAATGACAACCTTTCGACTAGGATGTGATCAATCCCACTTCCTATCTCGCTCGGCATCAATCTAAAGAATCAGTTCTCCACTCGACCTTTAGTGCAATATATATATATCACTCCCCTTATCGACTACTTGAACACGAGAGTTGAGGGGCAAATGTTGATAGTCAATTTTCATTCATTTAGCATACTCATCCATTCGACCACCAATTTGATGAATATATTGAATCTCTCGACATGCCTCTAGAAAAATAACACACAACATTTATGTCGAGTATCCTAAATTCGTTCCTTATTTGAATTCAAGCCCATGGTGCAAACAGTTATCATAAACATGATTATATTACATAACCATCTACTCTCCCTACATATCAAGAAATATGTCAAATCAAGAAATTTACATGTGTCTTAACAGTTATTCCGACAACTATCTTAGATATTATAGCCAACTATAAATATGGAAAAGAAAACTTCATAAGATCTCTTTCTTTAACACTTGATTGACATACTTTTTATACAAAATCACACTACTGACTTAGGTATCGAAATGACTGCACTGGACTTGCCCTAGTGCTAAGCATCTCATTTTCTTTTACAGGATTTTCCTTGATGCTAAAATTCACCAACAACAATTACATTATTAGCATTCAATTCCATTCCATGATATTTTCAAATATAGGAAAGAATTTGTCATTCCACATCTCGTTTTATTTCATTCTATTACAATCCATTTTATTTCAAATCATTCATATATATCAAACGTGACATAATAAAAATACGATTTTCAAAAAATTAAATATAAATAAATAAATTATTATCAAGATATCCGACAATGTTAAAAAAAAAAAAAAAAACCATTTATTTCAGTTGCTGGAAATTGATTTAACGAAAATGTAACTTCAGGATAAAATTCTCAAGCCTAATATTAAAATATAAGAGCTTTTATACCATTGATATTAACTAAATATTGAAAAGCTTTTCGACTCATCAAAGATGATCGGAACATGATATCATGCAAGATTTGCAGTTTATAAATCTTCCCTGGATGCATCATGTTAAAGCTACAAACATCAAAATGCAGCTTTTCATTAAACGAACATCACATGTTCTTTGACTATTTGCAATATACTCATATGTATTAATTAGAAAATGCTCTCCTTGTATTTTCTTAGAATAATTGACACATGATAGACTGCAACAATTTAGGTTCTGGAACATTACAATATACAATGTGAATTATAAATTGCGTGTCCAACTCATAACATAATAAATTTCATGATTATATAATAAAATATTGCTAAGTCTATTGTAATGCTAGTTAAATAACGGGATGAATCAAATTTGAATTTCTTTTTCTTAAATTATAATATAGATGAAAAAAAAAAAACTTTATTCAAGCACGTTAATTTACAGCGTCAGAAAAATATTGAAACACACGTAGGGAAGTCAAGTTGGAATTACCATATATTTATTTACATCAATAAAAGAAAAAGGTAAATTAATGAGCAAATTAGCCTTCACTCGTATTGCAAATAGCTGGAACATCCCGCGACACGCCCACTTGCACATACCACCTAATCACTGAAAATGACCATCACGAACTTTTTGGAATGCGGTTGTGACTTGTGAATGAAGAGCCTGGCTGGATGAGAGTCGCCGACGGCGGTCGAGATCTTAGGCGGAAGGTGAAGCTGTGCACTACTCTTAATACTATTAATGGAAGTTGATAAAAAAAAAAAAAAAGATTCTTTGCCTACTCTTATTTATAATCAACGTAGAAGGGTGTTCCTATTTTTTTAGGTTACTTCTTAGAGAAGGTTTAAGAGATAAGGTTTAAAAATTATATTTTGTGCATCAGAAAAATAAATTCTAATTGCTGTTTTGTAAAAATATAAATAAAATAAAGTAAAAAAAGTTTAATCCTATACAGTTTTTTAAAGTTCAATTTCGTAAAAAGCATATATCTACTTATATTTTTATCATTTTAGCATCTTATTTTAGCAAATACATAATGCCGAAAAGATACAAAAGGACAGAAAACTACAATCCAAATTTATTTTCTTCCTTAGATTTTTTTTTACAAGGGCATATAGACCCCTCTATAAAATTAAAAACTTAACTAGTATAAAGTTTGACTTATTTACCATTTACATTATTTAATTTTTCAAAAGAAGAAAAGAAGAAGAAGTTCAAAATCTTATTTTCCAACGAATAAAATATGTTTATAAAATCTTTTTTCTTGTAATAATATATATGATTTTAGTTCTTAAACTCTCACTCTTCAATGACCATCTTTATCAAAATTGTAAAAAAAAAAAATGCATAATATAAATCAAATAGCTCTCCGAAAATAAATAGCTCTCCAAATGTTATATTCTAAATATGAAGAAAAAAATAAAATAAAGATAAATTACAAAACAAATGGAGTAATTTATTAGATAGATTAGGGTTAATTGAGAATAAATAGAATAACTGGAGTTAATATTTGTTATATTTTATGAGATGATATTTTCTTATTCCCCATGTTTAGGGATTAGATAGTTTGAGCAATGTAATAATTATGCCAGCATTAAAATGATCAAGTGAAAAAAAATCAACCGCATAAAGATAAAACCCTCTATAAATATTAGTGTATATATAAGATTATAAATATATTAATATATATCATATATAAAAACCATCGTAATAATAACAATAATATACATTTATTTATATATATATCATATTATATAGCATATACTATAATATAATAAAAGATACATAATGATATATACGTGATCCTATATTAGTTACATGGTGGCCTGTAAGCACTTCATTTTCACCCTTTGTAATTTTTATTTTTAGCTTTAGGTAGATCTTCTAGTTAAAAACCAAAACTGAAAAACAAAAAAAACAAAAAAACAAAACAAAACTAGAAAAAACAAGGTGAAGGCAGTAAATGCTAAGTTAACACTATTTAGGAGCTTTTGGACCTAGTTATTGAAAAGGCAAATTGGTCACCTATTTGCTTAACCATTGACTACTTTTAGGCTAACATGTTATAAATGATTAAGGACCCTTTATTGTGATGATTTGGAGACAAACCAAGATGAAAGCTTTTAAGCATAAGTTGACCTAATATGGTATTGAAATCTTGGAGTTTATATTTGTTGGAATCTTTAGAATTATATCGGTCTTGGGGTAGTAGAAATGAATTGAATTGCATATCCAAAAATAGGAAACACTTAGGCCCAATATTAAGGTGACACAATGTGAATGTCATATATTTGGGGAGAGAAAAGATTATGATACTCATACAAGTGTGAATTCATTCATGAATTATGGAGAGTATAGTAGTTCTAAAGTATGGTAGGTACCAAGTTAAAGGAATCTTTGTTAGATTATTTGATTATGTGGATTAACATTAATTAATTATTTAGAATATATCCTTTTGAATTATTAATAATCAATCATGAAATTATTATTTAATTATAGCATTTAACCAATTTGGACATTTAATATGGATGACCCATAGTGGGTAGGGCTACTCATTTTGTTGCCCAATGAGAAGTCCCTACTCTCTTAGATATAAAAACTACTTACTCATTAAATAGTTTTAACCTAACTTAACATTCCTGTTGGAAAGTGAGTAGTCTTCTCTCATATTCTTTAAAAAATATTAATAAGAACACTTAAGATGGATCATCTCTTTAATTCAAAGTACAAAAATCATATCCTTATTTTATGATGAACATGCCATAGTCTTGTATCTATATTAGATCTTGATCTGAATTTATGTATACATATATAGTATTTTTCCAACAATTGGTATCAAAACTATTGTAAGTATAGATTATGGTTATTACTCTTGATTAAAATAAAATCTATGAAACATAATCTTATTAGTTTCAATTTCAACCAAATTAACAAACTAAATTAGGGCTCTTTACTTTATATATTTTCTTTGTACCATAAGTTGTTGTGTGGTTTTCAAATGATTTCCCTTTTGCAAACTACAAAGAACTAAAGGGTATCGAGGCCAGTTCGGTACAGCCACTCCGATACTTAAGTTAATAAGTGAATTTTAGAGAAGATAAGATGAGTAGTTGTAAGTTGTTAGATAGTTCTTACAGTGCTTCTTATCTGTATTTATAAGCAAATATCAAGTGTCTAAAACAACAGTTAATCACATGATCATTGGGACAGGTGAAGACTTTACGGTCAAGTATATTCCTGAAATGTAAGAGTAGTGGGTGGTTATGTAATGGAACCATGCCGAGAGATAATTATTCATGCCACTTAAATTAAACCAGATATAGTCATTTTGGTTAACATCTGTTGAGATGTGAATTACTCGGCTTCTCATCAATCGAGTGGATGAGTGAATATTATGGATAAGATTTGACTATCAACATTTGCCTCTCAACTCCTGTAATCGAAGATTCTACAAAGGGAGTAGTTTAATATTCTTTGTAGGGTTGAGTGAAGAACTATTTCCCAAATGTTCAGTGATGTAAGAAGTTCCTTGATTTCCATTTATAAGGGTGGATCGTATGCCATCCGAAAGGTTGCAACTTTTCAATTTTCCCACCTGTTAGAAGACTAAGTGGTAAAGCGTAAGACAATTGTCACCTTAGCCATAATTACATCGTAGGAACTAATAACTATCAAAGCCCCGATAACCGTTGAATCTCTATCTCGAAACACATATCAATAATCCACGCTATCATCTAATCAGTACATCATTACTGTTAGAAACGTATTGTGCTTTCAAGGGTAAATCATTCATATTTAAGAATTTTTTCAATACTGAAAAAGACTTCATTTCACCTGCATCCATAAGCTTTCACTTGCTTTCAGTATTTCGTCTTCATCTTCAAAAATCCTCCAAAACGTTATATGATGTTTGTCATAGTCAAGATCATGTATGGTTCAAAATGTAATTTGTCGATTTGTTCTTTTAGATTTTGAAGCAACTAAGACTAAGGCTACTTCTACCCCCAAAAAAGGAGTGATACAACATGTTCCTTAAGTAGCTCAGCCAACAGTATGATAGAACAATGGGACAAACTTGCTCAAATCAACTCTCTTATAGTAGATACATATCTAAACGACAAAGAAGGAAGATCTGTGGCAAGATATTTGTAAAATAATGTAGTTTACTTTAGTGACTCACCAAATGGAGTGGCCAATGTTACCGACAAATTTCTTGTCTCAAAGTACAATAAGTACTAGGAAGATCTTCCTGAAGTATGGAATCTTGGGAGGCTGAGAGAGGAGGCAAGAGTGTACTTTCCAAAGAAGCAAGAATTTCATATCTATCTAAAATATCTCAACTTTGGATTGCGCTTTCCTTTTTCAACTTTTGTCAAACAATTCTTCATCTATTTCCAAGTTGCACTAATCATATTATCACCAAATGCTTATCGACTTCTCGCGACTTTCGAGATATTCTGTGAAGAGGTTAAGGTTAGGGCTACGCCTTAATTATTTAGGTACTTCTTTACAATAAGGAGGCAACCCAATGGTTGGTTCTTTGCGGCTGCAAAACATGTGTCGAGCCTAGTTTTTCATCCTCCTGGTTCTTTTATAAAATAAACCTTCTTTAAACTAACCAGTACTAAACCCTACTCATTTAATACCGATCTTCGACTAGGGTTTAAAGAAAACCATTTCTTTTTGTGTTGAAAATAACTTTGGAGTTACTACCCAATTGGAGTCGAGAAAAATAATCAAGTGATAACCAATTGGATGAATTGGTTATAACTTAGCCACTAATCTAACAATTAAAACCAATTTTACAAAATTGCTTCTTAAAACTAAAGATTTAGGATTGGGGGTTAGGAATTTTAAACCCTTACGGGTACCATTGATTTTCCAAAATTAAAATTAAACTTAAAAATCACTTTTTTAATTTTGAAATATAGAACTTGGTTATTGGTTACTATAATTAGATAAATAAAATAATCTAAACTAAAGAAAAAGGGGAATTAGGTTTTTTTTTTTCATTTTTTTCGTTGTCTTATAGGTGCCTACGTACTCGCTATTTGGGATCAAACGTACATAGTTCTTTTTTCAAAAACTTTAGTAAGTTGAGTTGATTTTAATTTTGAAAATAATCAAGTTTACGTTTTACTCAATTTGGTTTATTTAAGAAGATTTCCTAAAGGGACCTAAATTGAATTTTATTTTTGGAAATTCTAAATGATCCTAATTTGCAAAATGGTTGATTTATTTTTATTTTATTTTTTTTAAAATCAATTTTCTAAGTGATAAAAATTTTATTATTTATTTATTATTTATTCCTTCTACTTTTATTTTTATTTTTCTATTTTTTGGCTAAATTGTGAAAATGAATAAATAAATAAACCAAACTAAATACTTCTTCCTTTTTTGTTTTCTTTTCCTTTTTTTTCTTCTTTTCTTTTTCGATTTTTATTTTTTTCGTATTACATTTACAAATATATATATAAAACAACTAAATCATAAAGTAAAAAAAGAAAGGAATAAATAAATAAATAAAAAGGATTAGATGTAGTGGGCACACGAGTTTGACCTAAAGCGAGTTGAGTCGGTTGGCCAAGTTTAAGTCAAATCATAGGTCGGGTCATCGTATCGAGTTGGGTCATCTGCAACTCTACTTCAACAACATCAACTAAGCACGATTCAAGATGATTCGAACCGAATTTTTCGGGGGTGAGGATGGATTTGTATGTTTGGGATTAGACATAGGGAGAGGGGGGGGGGGGTGGGTAAACCAAGTGCTACAGCTTGGAGTGGTTATTTAGTGGTGGTGCGAAGTGCGGTGGTGGTAGTGGTGTTTAGGTGGCACCGTAGGGGGTTGTTGGGCGTGAGTAGGGTGATGGTTCTGGGGTTAAGGAGGTCAAGGAGTGTTGTAGTGGTATTGGTTTAGGTTGAAGAGAGCTAAAGGTAGTAGTTCGAGAAGGAAAGGGTTTGGTGGTTAGGGTTTGGGTGGTGGCAAGTTGGTGGCGATGCTACAAGCTATGGCGGAGGTCGAAAGTGGTTGGGTTAAAGAGCCTAAGCTACGGATAATGTTCCTAGGGTAGTGGTTCAGCTCAGACTTAAGTGGAGAAAGAGAATCAAAGAGAGAGAAAGTGAGTTAAAGAGAGAAAATGATCGCAAGGGAGAGAGAGTTTATTTCAAGTGATTCAAGTTGGTTGTCTGTCCTTAATGAGCTTCCCCAACACTCTTTTATACACAAATTGAACTCAGAAATCAAGGAAAGCAAAATTCGGATTTGAATGCAAATGTCCAAAAATTCAATTTTTTCCAAATTTTGGAACTCGATTTAAATGCTCTTTTGACTGAATTTGGATGTATTATTAAGTCTAATTCAAAGTAGGCCATGCAGTAAACAAAATCAAAATAAGAGATTGGGTATGAGTATGTGAAATCTATACAAAAATTTAAGCTAAAGTAAAGGGGTAGGCTATTCTTCATTAAGAAAGTGGAGGAAAATCTGGAGAAAATTAGGGAAAGCTGAGGAAAAGAAAGGGAAAGTGCTTACGTGGCACCATGTCGGCCAACCCAACCTGCTACGTATCACCACGTGATACATGGCAGTTAACGTGGCATGCCACATGGTGCCATGTCAACAAGGTTATCCAACTCGATATTACTATGTATCAAGACATGTGATACAATGAGATCTTGATAGCAAGAGTCCTTGATGTAATTAAAAATAAAAAATCTTGTATGCCTCCTCCATGATTCAAACCTAAGACCTCATACTCAATATCTAATGCTAATGTCCAATGCTTATTCCTTAAGCCATTGGCCTGTGCCTTGTTTATATTGCACATATGGACTAGGTCAACATGAGCTAAATTCAAATCTAAGCCTAAGCTTAATGGCCCATCTTCCAAACTTATTTTTAAAAAATAAAAATCTATCCAATTAAATTGTTATTTTCTAAAATCTTTTTTTTCTGTAATTTTTTCAATTTTCTAAAAATTTTTACTTAATTTTCTCATTTTCAAAATTTCTCAATTTTTTGTGTTTCTTATCCAAATGTCTTATTTTGTTATGCTTTTCTTAATTTTTTGTATTTTCCTAAAGTTCTTTTTTTTTCTAAATTTCTTAATTTTTGTACTCTTCTTTAATTTCCTATTTTTTGTGTTTTTCCTAATTTAGGGCCTATTAAGAAAAGAAAGAAAAATAATAAAAATAAAGGAAAGCAAAAATTAGATGTCTACAACATAAGCGAAAATTTATGGTCGAATTGGAGTGCAAAATCTACAAGTGTCACGAAAAGTTCGTGTCTATTATTTCAGATAAAGACTTGGATTTTTGGACTCAATGGATTGAACCTATCTACACTAAGGATATTGAACCGATTGTCATGCCCTAAAGTAGTAAAGTTGTAACAGTCCTACCATGCAAACCATTCTAAAATAGAATCTAACCATACAGCTGCTATCTTAAACATGATTTACATAATGCTTCCACGACTAACCCGTTTTAAAATAAACAATTCATAAATTAAATAAGTTATTTATCTAAGAAAGTATGAAAATACATATATACATTAGGATTCAAATATTATAATAATGTTTGCAAGGTTCATCATACTATATTTCTTAAGTAATACATTCTTTAAAAAAGAAAGATTCTAAAATAAGAGCTAAGACCTTAAGATATATTTATTCTTCAGATATATTTTGTCACTCCCCAAGATTAAGCAGTTGTTAGATTCAAGGTGAATATAGGCAACTTCTTAGCTAGCACTTACAACAATATCCGTAAGAATGTGAGTAATCAACAACTCAGTAAGTTGGGATGAAAACTCAAAACTATACGTCAATCACAAACATGATTATCAACCAAATTAGTTAGATGTTATGCATGTATAAGAAAATGTTATCGCACAATGTTGTTTGGTCTATTGTAAGATCGAAGAAATTACACCTACTCTAATCTGGATTAAGGAGTTTCCATTTAATGCGACAGCTCACGACTAAACCCAGGCTTGTGCAATGGAGCCACCGCTTCTCTCATAACTACCTTCGAACCATTGACTTCACCTTTGCCGCGATCTCCCCACCTATCATTTAGTTTGACTAAGGATAAAGAAGGGACCAATTATGCTATCCTATGCTATCCAGCGCTATCCCTTTCGAAGGGGTTGGTATTTGGCTAAAGAACCCTAATGAGTTGCTATGTAAATCCGATTTAAAATTACAAGTCATATATTTAATTAGATTCGGTTTAAGGTGATCAATCATTTCAAATAAATCACGCAAACACAAGCCAAGATAGTAAATCAAAATCATATCATCAAACTTAAAAACAAGCATATGTACACAACCAATTATCTAATAAGCACAATCAAGTACAATTTTAAACCTCGAAGTACTACAAATTAATACTCCGAAATATAATAACGTATTAATCTCAACTTACTTAAATTCCTTACTTACTTACTCGAAGTGCGGCTTGCATAAGTTATCACTAATAATCCCTATAATACAAACATTGTTTCAATTTTCACATAATTGCTATAGATTGTTTTTATATTATAACGCTTATTGTTATCTTTTATTTAGGGTTTAATATTTTTTTTTCAGGTTTTTAAGCCTTTTTCAATTATTCTTGATTTAGGCTAGTTTCTAATTTAGTTTTCGAATTGATTTCTAAATTCGGTTTTAGTTTAGTTTCTGAGTACGGTTTTATACGTAAACTCTAGAAACTCATTTCAATCCATAATGTGAAATTAATCATATTATTTTTGGGTATCCTAAATATCATATTTAACCTTTTATCCTAATTTAACTACTGAATTTACTCCCAATGTGAGAAAATTTTATATTTTTCATATAAACACCCAAATTTAAGTCTCCTACCAAATTTTGTATATATTCCTATTATTATTATAATATAAATTTTAACCTAATATTTTCTTTCTTATTAATTTCTTATACTTACATATTATACATCATCACCTAATATGTACATAATATATAGCTCTAATGTTTCTATCACTTCAAATATCATCTCCTAACATCAACTAACATCTCAAAATATCTAAATTCACCCCAAATCAGAATTTATACCTAATTACCCTAAATTACAAAATTAACCTAAAATATACCATTTTACCTATTACATATGTTCTATATAATATACCTAATAATTACATCTAACACCCTAATTACCACAAATATCATAATACATCAAATTTTAATATCCTAAAACATATAATTATGTACTAAATCAATAATTATCCTTTTAATTACCTAATTAGCCCAAAATTACACATTTTATACATCATTCTAAGGCTTAAAAATCATCTAAAATTTTCAAAATTTTATTTCAAAAAAAGGTCTTTAGGGGCACTATTTTAAATGCTATAGCTAGATTACACAAAAATTTTGAGCTTAAAACTACACTCCAAAGATCATTTATTTCTAATTCGAAATATGCTCGACTTTATGCGATTTCATGCGATTTCTTAAGGACAGTATGTTTCCACACATAAATTTATCAAAGTAAATTTTTTCCTTAAATTTACATACTTAAAAACTTCATAATACCAAATTTCATAGTTTTCAAAGCATATTTAATATTTTTAATAAAATAAGCAAAATCGGAAGGAAAGATCAGACTGATCGGCCTTGTTGGCCAGCTTAGGTGCTACCACCACCTTGTAGTGGTGGTGGCCATCCATTTCCAAGTGATCATTGGGTTATAGATCTCCTTATATGCTCTATTTGCACTATAATTTTCTAATTTTTTGTAAAAATACTATTTCTTCTTTTCTCTCATTTCCCTAATTTTTTTGGATCGTAAATTGACCAAATGAGATTTTAATTTAATTTGGGTATTTATAGAGTTGTGTTGACATTGGCCTTGTCTTATCCTTTTCTACTTTCTATTTGTGTAATTTTGATTAGTTAATTTTGTTTCTTCTATTTCCAAGCTACCTCAACCACTTTCTAAATATTTCCTCATTTTTTTATTTTTTTAATTATTTATGAATTTTATTTAATTATTTAGTATTGTTTTAGCATATTTAAGGTATGTTAAATAATTTCGCATATTTCTACCTACATGTAATGGTAAATTCATGATTTTTAGTGTGCATATAATTTATTTTTATCAATTTGTTAGTTATCGAAACTCATTTTATGTATTTTTGATAAATAACGAATAATATACATATAATTCAATATTATATTATTTTATTATTTATTTTCTTAAATCCAAATTTACAGGATCACTTTTACTAATATTCTTAGTTTCGTCATAAAATTTGAGCTGAATCGGACAATTTGCTTGATCACCCTAAATTCTACGAACCAAACCCCGAGTAGCTGATTGCAAAACTTACACTAGTGTCAAATGATACCACTACGGCAAAAAAGATCTAAGATAGAAGAAAAAAAAGTTTTTCTAGGACGCTAAGAGGATAATAAGGTGATATGAGAACGTGGAGTTAATTTTCTTCTAGAAAGAAGGTATGCTATCGAGTAATTACAAGAAGAAAGTCGTTCTCGTAACTTGGGAGAAGAATAGTTGCCTTTAAGCCTTGCTCGGTATAGAAAACGTAAGTCTTTATTCCTTGCTTTATTACTAATTTATTTACTTTGTATTGCAAACATGGGCGCTAAAGATGTAAACCCTATCAAATTGTTAACTTAAGCGAAGGTGAAAAAGTCTAAAGTTGACAAATGAGTAGGTGTTGCCTGTTACTCTGTTAGTTGCTTCGAAGAAGGCCACATAAGAAAAAGTGGTGAAATAGGTAACAACCCCGAAAAAAGCATCCTGTCTAGCCAACAAACGTCAAGGGGGTGAAAATCCTATGCCCGTTGAGGCTGTACAAGTTGAAGCAATCCCAACCCCAATAAGCACTCCTTTGCCTAAAAGGCTAAGAGATTCTAGCTAAGATATTGCCATTGGTAGTGAGGATGAAATTACTCGTCATGAGGCTATTAAGGGACTGTTAGTTTAGGCGGATGTTGCACTGAATCCTAACAAGAGAAGTGGTAAGGAGCTTACTGGCCAACCTTTTCCTAAGAAGTCCAAGAATTTGGATGAGAGGATGAAGGAAACAATGAGGAACAAAGCTCTTGGCATCGGTAGCATCAAATTCATCCCTAACAATGAGGTGGGCAAGTACTTCATTCGCTTTTGGGGCCATAACATTCTTTACACTAACTTGACATTAGGCAATAGGACTAAATCCCTAACTTTGATGGAAGGTGTCATTCTTTCATAGGATAGGGAAATTACTAAAAAGGACATCAACGGAGTTGGCGATTGTCGTGAGGCACACATCTCAACTAAACTATATGATGTAAGTATCAATTGGATCCTTTCAATTATTATGCATGTTTTATTGCTAACAATCCTATTTGTTTACAGATCAGCAGCTACGTTTTTACGGCATTAGATAAAGCTAACAAAGAAATGAAAAGGGTAATAATAATAATAATAAGATTTTATTTTATGTTATATATTCTACCAGGTGGTCTAGCAAATTCACCATTTCACATATTTAACTTAATGTAAAAAATTGATGATGCATACAATTCCTCAAAGGCTCAAACTGTGGCTGCCAAGAATGTGAAAATCAGGGCTAAGATAGAGGCAAAAAAATATCAGGATAATCTAATTGTCAAGAAATTGGCACAGTCACTAACAATCGATGAAATCTCAAGCCTTAAGACCAAGGTCAACGAGCAATATAAAGAGGTTAAAAACTTGAAGGAGAAGCTTCGTAAGAAGAAAGAAAAGTCCTGGGGTTTGGGTCAAACACTTAACTTAATGAGTGATAAGGAAGATAAGCTTAGGATGAAGATAAAAAAGTTGTAGACCAATAACTTTGGACTGCAAAGTTTTATTGCCGAATTAGAGGAAGAAGCGAGGAAAGGGCCCTCTATTGAAGAAGCACTAGAGATCGCAACTCCAAGTCGACAGTACGAAAGGTTACTGAGAAAAAAGTTATTGGAGGGGGTTCAGGCGACAAGAGAAGGAATTCTAAAGTTTTACCTTAAATATAATCTTTCGTGCCTGGATTTCGCTAACATCGATGACCAAGTTAGTAGTTATGATGAACAAGTCGACGAAGATTCAAGTGCCAAGATCCATACGCAAGGTGATAACAACAAAAATTGTACCGAAGATCCAAGCAGTGACGAAGATCATCTATCCAAAGAGATCCCTTAAGTATACAAAGAAAAATTCACCTGTTCCAAGACCCCAAGCACTGAGAAAGAGATAAGCTCTAATAAGGTCCGATCCTTCAATCAAGGAAATGCCTCACACAATCGAAGAACTCGTCCCTTTAGGATTGTTGTATTATTATTGTTATTTTTTTTATGGACAGGGTTTAGTCAAGTGGTTAAACATTTCATATAATATTAGTATTTTCTATGTTTCCAATAATGTATAATTCAACAACATTAATATGTTTAATTTCATGTACCTTGTTTCTTGGCATATTTTATTTTACATACCTACTTTTCACGGCATGCCTTGTTTCACATGTAGCATGTTTTATTTCATTTCCAATATGTTGGATGATTTTAATCAAGGACTATCCAGTAGTCATTTGAGAATGTAGATTAGTTGCCTTATTTACACCACAAAAGATCGACTATTAGAATAATCACGTTCTTATTCAACTTTTCGACTAAATTATAAAGTTTGTTAACCATGATAAGCCTGAACATAAAGCACTAGTTCATTCAATGTGGTTTGAACTTAGATAACAATCCGTTGATCATAAAAAGATCAGGAAAGAAAACAAATCGAAATTCAAACTTTGAATATGTTTGCTTTTTGAAATAACTAGGCTATCACCTTACAAGACATGGAAATGCTCCATAACATCATAAGGAAATAATTGAAATAAAGTTTCAAGTTCCCGGCATTCCATGCATGAGGGTTGATTGTTCCATCCAACCTTTTTAGTCGATAAGCTCCCTAGCCAACGACTTCCCGGACCATAACAGGATCCTCCTAATTTGCGTCAAGTTTCCCTTTATTCTCTTACGCGCTAATCACCTCTAATCTCTAACAAACCAAATCCCTAAGCTAAAAAACCTTATGTTCTACCTTCTAATTGTAATATCCGGTTGCCCTGTACTGATATGTTGTGACTCTCGCTTTTGTGACATCTCTGATTTCTTGATAATATCCAAATTTTCCATTAAGCCGACTTGATTGGTCATCATGTCAAAATTTTGCATACGTGGATTCAACAAGTCCAATTCAATCAGCAATATTACTTCTATACCATAGGCCAATCTAAAAGGGCGTTTCCTCTGTCATGGTGCTATGAGTAGTCCAATATCCCCATAAAAAAAATCCAACAACTCATCAAGCCATCTTCGTTTAGCTTGACTAACTTTTCTCTTCAAACAGCCTAAGATGATCTTGTTAATAGCTTCCAATTGCCCATTAATCTAAGGGTAAGCTATAGACATGTAATTTAAGCTGATGCCATATTTTTCACAAAATGCCTGAAGTTTGTCATTGTTAAATTGCGGTCCATTAGTCATGATTATCATGAATGGGATGCTAAACCTTGATATAATTAAGTTAAAAACAAAGGCCTCAAACTTCTATTCGGTGATCCTTGCCAATGCTTCAACCTCTGCTCACTTTGTGAAATAATCCGCAGCAACAATAACAAATTATTGCTGGGTTGTAGACTTTAGAAATGATCCGAATATGTCTAACCCCCATTAAGCAAAAGGCTGAGGAGTAGTCAAATAACATAATTTAGTAGAAGACGCATGACTTAGAGCCTCATGCTTCTGGCGTTGTGCACAATGCCAAACAAATGTTCTTGCGTCCTCTTTCATTGTTTATCAATAATAGTCAAGTCACAAGGCACAGACATACAACATTTGTACTTTTACATGGTTATTGCATACACTACCTTATAGCTCAGATAACACTTGTTGTGCATCATTCTGTAGGAGGCATCGAAAATAAGGTTGGGAGATATCGTGCTCATACAATTGAACATCTACCAATATATAATTTATAGATTGATAAATCAATCTTTGAGCCTTTTTCCTATCATTGAGGAGGATACCATCCTTCAGATAATCTACAAGGGGATCTATCCAGGACTTCTCTCTCGGGCAAGGAGCTAATTTACAACTCTGCAAGACAATTGATAAACTCTTATACAAGGGAAACTCAACAAAGAGTTTGTCATTCAAATTAGGAAATGCCATACTGGCCAACTTTGATAGCTTATCGGCGGTGATGTTCTTACTCCTTGGTATTTTATGAATTGAAAAGGACTAAAATACTTCTACGAGCGTTTATACTATCAATAAGTATTTGCTCATTTCCTTTTCCTTCGCCGCATAACTTCCTTTCTTTTGATTCACTACAAGTTATGAATTGGAGAAAACTTCGAGTTTCTCAACACCAACTCCCTTTGCCAATTTGAATATAGCTATTAAGGTTACATACTCTGCTTCATTATTATTGGCTAGAAATCCAAATTTCAAGGCATAATTAACCTTGACATTATGGGATCCTTATAAAATAAAGACCCGAGGCACTTCCCTCTTTAGTAGAAGAACCATCGATATAAAGATACCAAATCGATTACTTGACAATTTCTATGTTATCTTCTTCACTTGTGAACTCAGCCAGAAAATCCACCAACACTTGAGCTTTTAACGTCATTGTAAGTTTACACCGTACGTCATAAACACTTAGCTCCAAAGCATATTTCATCATCCTTCCTGAAGAATCTAGCCATTGCAATGCCCACCGCAAAGGTTAATCAGTAAGGTTGACAATTTGATGAGCTTCAAAATACAGTTTCAACTTCATTGTCGAGAAAACTACTGTTAATACAAATTTTTCAATTTTAGTATATCGATATTCCGGTCCTTACAAGACATGACATACATAATAGATTAGCCGATGTTCCTTGCCATCAATTCAGACCAATACAAAAAAGTGCTCGGCAACTAACTGATAAGTGTAAATACAAGTCTTTCCTAAGATAAGTGTCAAGAGTATTGGTAGTGAGGCGAGAAATTCTTTAAGTTCACTCAATACCCTCTTACACTCATTCATCCATTTGAAATCTCTTGGATTCTTTAAAATTTTAAAGAATTCTGAGCAATTGTCCACGCTTTTCGACATAGACCTGTTAAGAGCAGCTATTCACCTAGTGAGCTCTTGAATATCCTCGACAATACGAGGAGACTTCATGTTTCTAAACACATCAATCTTTCTCGTATTAGCTTTGATGTTATGCCAAGTGACCATGTACTCCAAAAACTTTCCTGAAGTAGCAATAAAGACACGCTTATACAAATTTAGCTTCATATTATATCTCCTCAAAGTAGTGAATCTCTCCTCAAGATCGGCAAGATGCTAACCCTTTGTTATGCTTTACACAATCATATCATCTACATACACTTCAACATTTCAATGGATCCGGGGCTTGACCATCATGTGACAAGCTACTGATATGTTGCACCGGCGTTTTTTAACCCAAAAGACCTCACCATATAACAATATGTTCCAAAATTAGTGATGAATGATGTGTGAACTTCGTCTTCCACATCTATTTTAATTTGGTTATAACTAGAAAAAGCATCCATGAAAGAGAGTAAAGCATGCCTGACAATTAAATCAACCATCTGAGCTATTTTTAGTAAGGGAAAGCAATATTTGAGATAAGCTTGTTAAGATCCGTAAAGTCGATGCACATATGCCACTTGGTGTTACACTTCTCAACTAATACCCAATTGGCTAACCAAATCGATAGGTCTCTTCTCGAATGAATCTTGCCTTTAAGAGTTTCTAGACTTTTTCTACTCTGGCTACTTGCCTCTTAAGGACAAAATGCCCTTTCTTCTCTTAAATCACTTTAACACTTGGATTGATCTAAAGTTTGTATACCATAACGTCTCTAAGGATAGTCGGCATGTCTGTAGGAGACAATTGAAATACGTTAACATTATCTTACAGAAAGTTGATTAAATTTTGATAAATGTCTATTGATAAGGGTTTCCCTATCTTAGTTGTCTTGTCAAGATCATCTCCCAATGAAATTTCCTCCATTTCATCTTTGACGTTGCCTATGCTGACTAACTTTCCTTTTGCATAAGTTTCAATTTGAAAAATTTCTTCTCACCTTAACATCCTCATATGCAATGACATTGCCAACTATTAATCCCCTTTATACACCCCAACTCCAATGGGAGTAGGAAATCTAGCCTTGAAGTAGGCAGTAAAAAGGATGAAGCCAAATAAGTGCTAATACGATAGTCCTATGATCATATTATATGGGGACCAACATTTGACAATAAGGAAATCCCTTTATCCTCCACAACATGATCATCATCTCCAATTTGGATTGGTAGAGAAATTACTCCAGTCACATGATTAGGTTGATTGTTGAAGGCATACAAATCATAGCCATAGGATCTCAGTTATGCCTTCATCTTCAGTCTCATCTAATCAAAAGCGTGTTGCAAAAAAATGTTTACCGAACTTCCAGTGTCAACGAGTATTTTTTTGACTTCGAAGTAGCTAATTCTCATAGTAATCATGAGTACATCATCACGAGGCCTTTGAATACCTTCAAAATCTTCTTCTAAGAAGGAAATTATGTTGTTGATTCTAACCTTTTTTCCTTAGATATTACAAACATAATGAATGGCGTTAGTCAAGTTGAGGAGCTTAACCGACCAATGGCGAAAGGTTCATTGACAATAGTATTAATTATACCATTGGGTGCTCTACTGGTGCTTCCGTCTCTCACATCTTTCCCAGCAATAGCTAGTTTAGTAACATTCTCTTGGTCTTCTCATCTCCTTTGAGATGGTCACTCAATATTCTTTGCATCATGCACAAGAAATTTATGCAAGTGCCCTTGCTAAATCGCATCCCCAATCGCATTCTTAAGTTAGATGTATTCATTAGTGTTATGGCCTTCGTTGTAATGAAAATCGTAGAATTTGTTAGAATTTCACCTTGATGGGTTTCCTCTTATCTTTTCTGGCCATTGAAACATGCCTCTTTATCTGCATACCTTTATTAATATGTTTGAAATTAGACGACTGATTGGTGTATGGACTGAATATGTTGGAATTCGTAGCCTCTTTTTCTCGACGTTAGGACATTGGTCGTCATCTGTTTTGAATCAATCTTTCTCACTTCTTATCTTGTCGCCTTTCCTATCTCCTCCATTTTAATTGCCCTCTTGGTGAGCCTTAATATTGTTTTCTTGTCAAATGTAAGATATGTCTTTGGCTTTGAACTTGACAAAAGTTATTGGCTTATTTTTGGCGAGAAATTTGAAAAAGTCTCCATTGGGTTTGACACCATCTATACAACATTGAGGGCTACGTTCATATCCAATTCTGGAATTTGAACCACCTCGGCCATGAACCTAACTAAATAATCTCTGATAGACTCATCAGATCTCTACTTTATTGTGTTAAGGATAGAAGAATCCTTGATAGGAAGCTTACTCACAAGGAAGTGTTAAAGAAACACTTTTGCCAAATCCTCAAAACATGAGATTGTATTTTGCCTCAATAGTTTGAACCACGTACTTGCCACATTCCTTAGCATTGAGGAAAAAGCTTGGTAGGCCACAGCATCCCTTAGGCTATGCAACTTGGCTAAAGTACGATAGTACTAAAGGTGATCTTCAAGATCTTTCATTCCATCGTAGGTTTCAAATTATGGTAACTTAATGTGTCGTAGTTGTCACGCCCCGAAGCGATAGAGTCGTAACAGCCCCGCCGTGTAAACCATCTTAAGATAGAATTTGGCCTTACAACCGCTATCTTAGGCCTGATCTATACAAGTCGTCCGTGACTAACCCGCTTTGAAGTATACAATTTGTAATTTAAATAGATCATTTACCTAAAAAAGTGAGAAATTATATATATATATATATATACACTTTAATTCAGTTATAACTTAAAATATATGTGTTTATTCTTCAATGTTTTTCCTCACTCCCCAAGATCCAGCAGTTGCTAGCTTCAGGGTAGTGGTTTACCGCTTCTTAGCCAGCACCTGCACGACGTTTATAAGGATGTGAGCAACCACAGCTCAGTAAGTTAGGATGAAGGACTTAAAACTATACCATACACACAACAAGGTTTTCAATCACTTATTAGGTGCAATGCATGTGCCATCACACGACGTTATCCAGCCTGTCATGAGATTAGAGAAATTGCGCCCGCTCTAATCCGGGTTGAGGAGTTGCCGTTAATGCAACAGCTTAGGACCAAACCCAGGCTTGTGTAATGGAGACCTTGCTCCTCCCGCGACTACCTTCGAACCACTGTCTTCACCCTCGCCGCGACCTCCTCTCCTGTCACTTAATTCGACTAAGGATGAAGAAGAGTCCATTATGTAATCCTAGGCTATCCCTTTCGAAGGAGTCGGTATTTGGCTGGAGAGTCCTAAGTTCCCCTAACGGGTTGCCATGCATGTCCGATTATGATTACTGGTCGTATATTTGATTAAGTCCAGTTTAGGGTGATCAATTATTTTATATAAATCATACGATATATGCCAGAACAACAAATAAAATCATAGCATCACCCATAATCAAGCACATGTACACATTCAACTATCTAACAAGCACAACCAAGCATAATCTTAAACCTCCAAAATACAGCATCGTATTAATCCCAACTTACCTCGACTCCTCGCTCACTCACTCGAGATCCGATTTGCTTAGGCAATCGCCGATCATCCCTATAACACAAACGTGGTTTCAGTTTTCATACAATGATTATAAATTCATTTTATCCTATAACGCTTATTATTAGGTTTTGTTTAAGGTTTAATATGCCTAATTATCTAGGTCTTAAGTTTTTTATAATTATTCTAGGTTTGGGGTTAGGTTCGGGTTCGGGTTCGGTTTCCACATCGATTTCTAAATTAAGTTCTAGTTCGATTTCTAAGTAATGTTTCATATTCCAACCCTAGAAATTCGTTTAAACTCATAATGTGAAATTAATCACATTACTTATCGATCTTATAAATATCATTATTACCCCTAATCAGTATTTTCTTCCATCCAGTACACTTATATCCTTATTAGTATACCGAATTTACTCCTAATGTGAGAAATTTTTACATTTTTCATATAATTACATAATTCAAGTTTCTTATCAGATTTATTATATATCCTTATTATTTATATAATATCAATTTTTATCCTAATATTTTCTATTTATTATATTTTCAAAAATTACATATTATGCATTATTGCCTATTATGTACATAATGCATTTATAATATTTCTATCACTTTAATTACCATCCCTAAACATCAATTATCATTTCAAAATATCTAAATTCATCCTAAATCATATTTTACTCCTAATTTCCCTAATTTACAAAATTAACTTAAAGTTAACTATTTTTCCTTATTAATCATTTACTACATAATTAATCTAATAATTATATCTAACACCCTAAATGCTATAAGTATCATACTCCATCAAATTTCAACATCCTAAAACATATAATTATTCACTAAATCAGTAATTAATCATTTAATTACTTAATGAAACCTAAATTGCCCATTTTATGCCTCATTTTAGGGCCTAAAAATTTCAAAAAGTAATTTTTGAAAACGGGCTTCATAGCACTTTCTATATCATCTAAGTAATCTACACAAAAATTTTAGGTTCAAAACTACACTCCTAAGGTCATTTATTTCCAAACCGAAACATGCTCGATTTTGCACGATTTCTTAAAGGCCCTATATCACAAGACATATTTTCATAAAAATAATATTTTTCCTAAAAACTACATACAAAAATGTTTCATAATAACGAATTTCATAATTTTCTAATAATATTTACTATTTTTTACAAAATTACACAAAGTCAAACTGGAAATCGAACTCACCGATTTGGGTGACTCCAGCCACCGCCGGTGGCCATGGGTATATTGTCCCACCTGGGTGTTGCCACCACCATGTGGTGGTGGTGGCCGTCCACTCCCAGCTGCCCACCAGGTCTGGGTTCTCCTTTGTGGCCCTAACTGCACAGTTTTCCTTTTCTTTTTTTTTTTCTTCGTTTTTCTCTCAATTTTTGAGTCTCTCTATTTTTCTCAAATCTCTAACTGTCTAAAGGAGTTCTTTGAATTTTTTTTTATATTTATAGACGTTTAGGGAATTTATTGTGTATTAAATTGGACAAGACAATTGCCTTATCCCTTAATTTTTTGCTTTTAAGTTATCTTAATTTAATTGGCCGATTTTTTTCTATTTTTCCCAGCTGCCACGATCTAATTCTAGATCATTCCTTATTTTTTATGATTTTTATTTATTTTTCCTTAATTAATTATGAATTTTCTTTAATTATTTAGTATTATTTTGGCACATTACGCGTATTTTAAGTAATTACGCGTATTTCTACATATATGTAAATTCATATATAGTACAAATAAATATTCCTAAATATTAGTTAGGTTATTTTATAATTTTTAGTATATATATAATTTATCTCTAGCGATTCGTTAAGTACCAGAATGCATTTTACGCATTTTTGATAAATAACGAGTTATATACTTAAAATTTGAAAATTTTGTAATCTCCTATTTTATTATTTATTTTCTTAAATTCAAACTTACGAGATCGGTTTACTAATATTTCTAGCTTTATTTTATAATTTAGGCTGGATCGGGTCGTTCAACCGATCGAAACCTCGGATTGCTTAGTTGTGGGGCTTATAATAGTATCACCTTATCTAGGATTTTAGGGATAAAAGGGCTCTTCTTAATTTGAAATTGTTTACTTATCGTAACAGGAGTGCTAACATACGAGGGTCTAGTATGGTGCATCTACTGTAATTGCTTCCTCTTGTCATTTTTCTTGAGCGCGTGGGTTAAAGGTCCCATTATAACCTTGACTTACTTTCTCAGTAATTTAGGAGAATAAATCAAGTTGTCACTATTCTTGGCATGTTGATCATCGTGTTCTTTGTTTTGACTTGAGTGGACATTACTATGGATGAGATTAAGAATCTCTTCATGTTTTTTGCTTAACTCTTAGTTTTCTTTGGCCAAGTTGAGGCAAAGTTGCTCCAACTTAGCCAAACATTGCTCGTCAGTGTGCCTAATTCCCCCCTTAAGGTAGCAGGACAAAGTATCAGTACCTATACTTCTGGTTAATTTAGTTCTTGCCATATGGGTATGTAAGAAAAAAAAAATAGACGGTTCCAAATGTTGTTGTATAGTTTTCGAATGAATTCCTTCTTGTAAAGTATAAAGAACTACAGGGTATTGGTACTAGTTCGATGCAACCACTTGGATACTTAAGTCAATAAGTGAATTTTAGTAAAGATAATATGAGTAGTTATGAGTTGTTAGATAGTACTTACAATGCTTCGTATCTATATTTATAGGAAAATGTTAGGTATTTGAAATAGCAGTTAATCACATGATCATTGGGATACGTAAAGACTTTTTGGTCAAGTATATTCCTGAAATATAGGAGTAATAGGCAGTTATGTAATGGAACCGTGCTAAGAGATAACTATTCAAGCCACCTTAATTGAAACTAGATATGGTCATTTTGGTCGAAATCTATCGAGATGTAAATTACTTGACTTCTCATCAGCTGAGTGGACGAGTGAATGTAATGGATGAGATCTGATTATCAACACCACATACATAAACAATTGAGAAAAGATTTAAATATTCTTTTATAATTTTCTCTTAATGATATGAAATTAGCAGTGGCATATTAGGTTATTGGGTCTTATATCGTATGAATACGCATCATATATTTAGTAAACTGGCCTTTGATTTGTATTAGATTTTTTTCTTACCTGTTTGTCTAAAAATTAGCATTGTTAGGTGATGCATCATTATGATTGGTAGAGTTTTATCTCTTCCATATAACATATGGCTTATCTCGTCCTATTGTTCTTCTACTTATTGTTTTCTTTTTACAATTTTCTTGAAAATGTCTATTAAATCATGCCATGATTTTTTTTTTCTAAGTACTTGTATTATTTGTGGTAGATAATATTGTCCTTTCTCATCCTTTTTAGCAAAACTATTCTCACATGCCTGTATATATCGAAAAAAAAATATACAAACCATCTTTGAATCTTTATATGTGAAATTAAGGTTAAAATTCAATGCATTTTTTTTTCTTATGAAACCTTAATGCAACCTTCCTTCTTGATTTACCTCCTATGTAGAGGTTTGATTGGATGATTCATCGAGAGAGAGAGAGAGAGAGAGAGAGAACTGATTTGCAATAGATTTTGATCTAATAAGTTCGTCCTTTAGTTGCTGATATTTCAAAGGTGGAGTTCTTTGATTTTCCAAAGTGATACAGGAGATGTGGTATTGTTTTCCTCATGAAGAGTACCTTGAGAATGTTTTTATTTTATTAGTTTAATAGTTAAAAAAATTGACAACAAATATTGTGTTCATAATGTAACGCCTTAGGTTAAGAGTAGTAAATAAACCAAGTTAACAACATAAATGAGCCAATCAACCACTTAGCAAAAAAGTTGCAACCAAGTATTAACAAGATATTCACCATCATAGCCTTATAAATTAATACCACAACCTTCTATAATTCATGTAGGATACTTAAATCATGGGATATCACAATCTCTTCCCCTCTTCTCCAACATATGATGTCCTCATCACGAGACCTTACAATTGAGCATATTCCCCATTTTTAGTGTATGATTCAGGCTACCTACTACCTATAGATCATCTTAAAAACATGCAAGGAGTTACACTCTAGTGAAACTCTCCACCTTTCTCAGATCTCTTTTTTAAACTAGAGTTAGACCTGAATTGTTCACCTATTGCTAAGGGGTCCACTTTGATACTGTTGGTAACACTCCAAGCCAAAAGCAGTAAATAAACCAGGCCAACAACATAAATGAGCCCATCAACCACTTAACCCAAAAGTTGCAACCATATGTTGACAGAGAATTTAACATTATAGTCTTATAAACTAGTATCACAACTTTTCACAATTCAGTGGGACACTTAAATCATGAGATGTCACACATTATTGTGTTCATGTGTTCATGGAAACCACCATAACATTATGCACTAGTAACATGAACTGATGTGATCAAGAGTTTTAAGTAAATTAATATACAATACTTCTTTTAAGTGATTTGTGGCCATGTATTAACAAGTATGCATTGAAAGTTAAATTATGTTACATGTTTGATATGTTAATGACATATTTTTTAGAATTTTTGTCTTATATGTTAATGACATATTTTTTACTAGTAGCTATGTTAAACTTTTAGCAAAAAGAAAAGAGATTTTGTATAGCCACTTTAACATGAAAGACCTTAATGATGCTTCGATTGTTTTGGCCATCTAAATTTATCAAGATAGGTTATGTGACAATTTTGAGCTTGTCTTAGAGAAGATATATTGAAAAGGTCCCTAAAATGTTTAACATGCATTCTTGCTCCCATGTGTTGAACCTATTCAAGTAGGTAATAAGTTCTCTAAATTTCGATGTCCTTGAAAATTGAGAAGGAGAAGGAGAGAGAGAGAAAGAAAGAGAGGGAGGAGTGGTGTTGGAGAAGGAAATTAAACCCATATGCTTCGCTCATTTCGACATTGCTTTTGCTATTAATGTTTTAAGGACATACTTGAGTAAAATAGGTTTAGGTCATTGGAAAGTCATAAAGAAGGTAATAAGATGTTTGCAAGATACTAAGGATTATATATTAACCTATAAGAAGCCTAATCAACTTTAGGTCATTGGTTGTTTTAGATTTTATAACCTATCCTATCCTAACGACCTAAAAGTCTACTTTTGGCTTCACTTTTATAAAGGCAAAAGGAGCTATTTTGTGGAAAAGTGTCAAATTGGACAAATGTAGCTACTTCTACCATAAAAATAGAGTATATTGTTTACTATGAGGCTAATTGTCAAGCCATGTGGCTAAAAATATTTTAATTTATGGCTTTTAAATTACTAAAAGTATATTTAAACCACTTGTAATATATTGTTATAACACTGCTTTATGCATTTCTCTCACAACAACGAAAGCTTTTTTAGCTCAAAGTAATTTGATATAAAATATCTATTTATTAGAGATAAATTTCTAAAGTTTCAAACTCCAATTGAGTATCTTTTTACAAAGAATATGTTAGCAAATCCATTTAGTAAATGCTTAATTGTTGAATTTTTTAGAGCTACATAACTCAAATAAGCTTGGTTAAGTCTTTGGATATTGTGGGTTAATAGGTGTCTAGATTTGCATATTTATTAATTATTATGATATATATATATATATACATATATATAGATGAGATGCAATCATTTATACTATCATATTTTTTATAACATTATTGAGATGCTTGGACCATTCTATCACGTGTCATTTTTGTATTATTTAATTTTACTATTCTTATCTATCATTCCTTTGTCTTAAATATAAGCATATTAACATGTACGAAATATATATTCCTTTTCAATTCTATATCTACAATGTTAAGATTTATATATTTTTTAAATTGTTAGTTGATACGTGCTTTGGTCATAGTTGATATTTTCATTCTAATAGTTCATATATTTTTGATAATTGACTAATACAAATGTTAAATTATTTGATAATATGAATTATCATTAATTAATTATTTAGAATATATGATTTTGGATTATTAATAAATCAATACTTAACTAATATGGACATTGTAATTGGACTTTTAATGTAGATACTCCTTAGTGGATGGGAGTACTCACTTCATTGCATAATGAGATATCTTTACTCCATCTAACATGGGTATAAAAATTACCTACTTATTAAATAGTTTTAATCTAACCTTAACCTCCATGTGAGGAAGAGAGTGGTCTTCTCTCATGCTTTAAAAAAATACTATTAAAAATAATATTCAAGATGGACCATCTCTTTAATTTTAAGTACACAAATTGTACCCTTACTTTATGATAAACATGTCATAATCTGGTGTTTACATTAATTAATTATGGATCTAAATTTATATATAGATATTGTAATTTCCCCACAACTTTTAAACCTAATAGGTAAAAATACTTATTAATCAGCTATAAGTTTGGCTACTTACAACTTTTATACCGGATAATTGCATTAAGAATCATTTGCAGCATATCTACCAATTTCTTCATAAAACGTGCTTTTCCGTATAAACTAAGGCTGTCAAAATTCTAAGGATAATCCGGTTTCACATATCATTCGTATAGATATTACACTTGAATTTGCTGGTAAGGGGCTAACAAGAATAGAGTTTTTGCTGTTTCAGAATGAGTCGGACGAGAGAGCGTTATGGGCTTCTATAAATAGGAAGGAAACCCAGGACTGCTACCACTAGCATTAGATAATTACTTCAACTCGCCTTTGTTTTTGCCTTATTTTTGGGATTACTCGCCTAGTTGGTAGTCCTTAATAGGATAAATATTTGTGTGTTAAATTTGCTGTCTCGAGTGTTTCCACCAATCATAAATATACATCTAGATGAGGAATTAACGTATAAATATAAAGTTGATTTCATCAAGATAAATGTGCATATACAGTTGATAAGAACACACTCGAAAAGCGAACTGCAACAACAAATATTTATCAGCAACATGTATGAACAATAAGTCCTGTCCTACATCAAAGGAGCTTGGGCGGGTTCAATTAAAAGGATATATGCCGTTGGTTGGTTCTCTATATCCGAATGTTCCATACTTATTCCACTTCAATATAATGGACCAAAAAAGTTCTAGGGAATCGATAATAACAAGTAATGGTTGGAAACACCTTGTTGCGACAATAAAAGGCTGATTGCGATAGTTTCGTGTTGAGATGAAAAAATTTACTAAAACAGAGTTTTATATTTATACTAAAGGACAATGAAAAATGATATTTGGACGACATTTTTTTTTTCCTTCGAATTGGATGCTAATCTAGCTTTATTGCATTCAATCAACTGCCACGAAAATAGAATTCAATTAGTTAATATTTAGTATTCAAATAGTGGGTGAAAAGAAAAAAGATTCATTGATAAGTATTGGAAAACAACAAATCATATTTAAGCATATAGTGATAATAGGTATTCTTAAAAAAAAAAAAATATCATTTATGTCTTCGTGAGTTACAATTTCGTTACTATTTTCATATGATAAATTAGTATTGTTAAATATATATATATATATATTTTTGTCGAGATGAAGCGATTAAATTTTAAAAAATTGTCTGTGAAAAGGCTATATCTTTGCATCCTTACCCTTACATTCTCATCAAAACAATTATTAAAATAAGAAGAAATTAATGGTTTGTATAAAATTCCGTAAAATTAATCAGCCATAGTCCCAAAAAAGAGAAATAACTAAGCTCATGGGTGCATTTGATTCGTGGAAAACATTTTCCAAAGTTTTCTTAAAGATTTCTTTAAAATAGTCATCGTGATAACATATATATGATTTTCTCTCAACAAATTTATGGTTTGTAACTTTTTCCCTTCTATAATCATCAAGTATAGCATTAAAATTTTATGCAACACAAATATAAACTTTAAAAAACCCTATAATTGAGGCTTTAAATGAAGTAACTCTATAATTGAGGCTTTAAATGAAGTGAGCTGAGCTAAACTTTTGAAGGCTAAGTCTCAAATTATTTAAATATTATCGAATTTGAACTTAAGCTAAGCTTTTTAGTGAGTGTGCAAGTAAAGCTCAAACTTAACTTATTTAAATAAAAAAGTTTTGTCTTAAGCTTAAGTTCAGTTCGTTTACTAATTTGAGCTCCAACTGAGTCGAATCAAGCTTAAAGCGAGCCGAATCAAGCCTAAAGCGAGCCGAATCAAGTCTAAAGTTTACTCATAAATCTAAGTATATAAAATAAATAAATCTATAAATAAATAAATTAACAACTAATAAATAAGGATTATATTATATATCATGTATTATCCTATAACATATTATATATTCATATATATTATATGAACATTATCTTTTAGATTTTAAAAATATATAATATATACAATACATATATAAAACTCATAAGTTTACTTACGAACTTAAAAGAGTCAGCTCGAGCACTTTAACTAAACTTTTAGCTCAGCTTATTTAAATAAAACGAATTTTATCTTAAGTTCAAGTTTAAGCTTAAATCGTTTATTAATTGAGTTCGAGTCGAATTGAGCTCAAATAGCTTACTAAACAACTTAATTTATTTATTTACAATCCTGGTCTTACCCATAGTTATTCACTCTCATAAAACTCTTCATCAAAACAACTTGAGTTCATCTTTAGTCACAAATCAAAAGAAGGGACTGGGTGTTTATATTTTTATGATGGGTGTTCATTTTTTTATGGTTTTCTTACTTCTATGAGCGGTTTGTGTTTTCTACCATGTGTGATTTTAACATCACTTGACGATTGCAAGACGAAAAAGAACATGAATGATGCATTTATTAAAAGACAAAAACCACTTGTCGGCAAAAGTTCAAAACACATAATACATGTACATCAATTTTTAAAAAATTATATAATTATAAATTATATAAAAAATTCCTAAATACTATTATTATATTATATTTTGAAGATATTACTATTTATACTGATATCGTATCTCGTCATAACCATAACATATAAGATGTGGTATTAATATAAATAATTATGTTGTATCTTTAATATCATACTACTATTATATTTTGAAGTCTAATATCATATCTTTAAAATGTGATATAATAATAATATTTTAGTAACATTTTTATTTAATTTATAGTTATATAATATTTATTAATTTTGATAATAAATATATAAATGTCTATATATTATATATTTATAATTGTCTCTTATATTTTCTTTTGACACGAGATGGAGACGTTTGATTGCAAGGGGCTACACCAACTTGACTTATATCATTTTCAATAATGACGCTCAAATAAAATACTAAATATATACATAAAAAAAATTTTTTTGTTAGAAAGAACTAATCGATTCCGGAGAAAACTTGATTCGATCCATCGTTCAAACATAAATCTTTGATTCTCTAATTGGTAGGGGTTTTCACGTCAAATTGGGTCACCTTTGAAATCCCTAAAAGGTGATCTAGCATTAGCTACGTTGTAAATTATATATAATGATTATTCATCAAAACAATCTCAATATAACATGTATTTTTAATATTAGACATCTTATTTAAAAGATACAATTTTTTTTTAAAGTATCATTTTGTATAAAATCTTTTTTTTAATAAATTCATAAATATAAATTTAATTTATGTATATATATAATTTGCTATCTTTTTAGTAAGGTTATATATGATATATACGTACCATCTATTAAAAATATAAAAAAATTATTAAACTATATATATTAAAAAATATAATTAATTTAATTGTAAATAAGTTAGCAATTCATACTAAAGGATTATATTTGTATTTTTGCTTTTTATTAAATTCATAGAGGTACCCAAAAAATCACCGGTAATATCGGCATCATATTATCGTAGGCTTTTTTTTTTTCCTTATTATAGTTTTAACCATGTCCTATTTATATTATCATGTCATGAGACATAAAGGAAGAGGGAAAAAAAGTGAGCCTTCAAGCCCCACAAATCCACCACCGACCTACAAACAAAAAATCATATTTATTTATCGCTTTTTCGCTCCCTTCTATTTCTTCTCACTTTCTCTCTCCTCAAAAGTCCCCCACAATTTTCCGTGTGGAAGAGAGAGAGAGAGAGAACTAGAGTCGATATATCTCCAACCTCAAGCTTATCCGGATTTAGGGTTTCGTTTCCAAATTCAAATCTCACTAACAACACAAATCAGGTACATATGATCAAAACTCAATTCTTTTATTCGATTCTCACGATCTAATCGTTACGTTTTCTCTTCTGGTAAAAAAAGATCGTTACTTTTTCTCGATCTAGAACAGATTACTATCATCAAAATTAGGGTATTTTGTGGATCTTTGTGTTGGATCTGAAATACTCGTTTGATTATTGTTTAGATGGGGGAATTTCGGGGATTTTAACTGATTTGGCTTTATTAAGTTGAAAAGTTGCGATCTTATTGATCTGTGAGGTGATTTTGTGTATTTGATTTGCAGTGAATAGATTGATCTTGGGTGTAATTTGCGTTTTGTGGGAAAATTTTGGGGTTTTGATGAGTTTGTTTTTGGATTCTTTGGTTATTCCTTAATTTAAAGGAGTTTTTTATTAGTGTTGTGGATGATTGTTCCTCAATTTCTAGCGTGTTATTAGAGCAAAGAGTGATTTTCGGTGTTACATAAAGATTAATAAATAGAAAACTTGACCGGAAAGTTATCAATTCTTAAATCATTTTATTTTTTTTTTTGTTTGGTCCTTGCTTGAGTCTTGTATAGTAATTGAAGTCTTTTGTATCTTAAATTGTGTTCGCGATTTGTAAATTTTGCATTCAGACCTTTTCATTTGGTGTTATGAGAGCCATGACTGAAATCATGATGCGAAATGACCTTTAATGACAACAACCTAATACATAAATTCTGGAAAAGAATTTTACTTTTCATTGGTAAATTTTATTTTTTTTTTCTTTTTGGGTTTTATGTATGATTAAATTGGGCTCATGTATTGTGAACGTTTGTATGAGGACTATTTTCTAGTATGTTAGAATCCAAGAGCTGAATTATGTCAATTAAGACTTGAAGCACATCATACTTGAAGAAAGTTTGCCATCTGTTAAGGCAATGGGATTATAGATGCTCCTTATATGTTGTATGCCCTTTTTTCTATTTTTCCCATATATCCTTGTATGATCCCATGAACATGATCTGTGTTGTACGATTTCAGTATGGGTAACACAGGTTGGTTCTAGGGCATTTGTTTCCTTTGGTGTATTATTAGAGTCAGAGGCTTTTACTGGTTAAGATAATGAATTTACTAATTACTGATAAAATACCGTGAGTTTAGTATTGACTAGGACAACAAATGGACATCCTTAGGGGAAAACTTTCCCCCTATCCAAAAGATTGTCTCTATTGCTATGGAGGCTGCAAGATTTTTCAAAATATAACATCTAAAGAAGCATGTCATGGGGGTGTGTGAAGACATATGCCCTGAGTTTCTCATTTCTTTCTTCTTGTCTTTCAAGAGCCTGTCTTTGAAGTATGTTAAAATGGCTTTTCTATGGGTAACTGCATCATTTAATGCAGTCAAATCCTTAGTGTAGTTTTTCGTTTCCTAGTTCTTTCAGAATAGGATGGGAGAAAACAACTTGGTTTCTGGTTTTCAGAATGTTTTCTTTTATTCTGAGCATATCTGGTGGATGTATATAATAATTATTAAATAGGGTTCTTGGTGAGATGGTTTTGCTGAGGTTTCTCTATTATTTTTTTGTACAAGTCCAATATATTTGTATGGTTCTTGACTGTTTTCTTCTAATCCAGCTTTTGAGCACCTTGGTTACCGGAACCCTTTTCATCAACAGCCAAGTTTCATGTCTGATCTTGACGTCCAAATTCCTACCACCTTTGGTATGTCTGGGTTGTTTTATTTAATTTTTAACCGAATATGAAGGCTTCTTTAGATTAGTTGATTTTCCTGTGTCTAATTTTGCCTGGATCGGTTGGTGTGTCAGATCCCTTTGCTGATGCGAATGCTGAGGACTCGGGTGCAGGGTCAAAAGAGTATGTGCATATTCGTATACAGCAGCGTAATGGTAGGAAAAGCCTGACAACTGTGCAGGGATTGAAGAAAGAATTTAGCTACAACAAGATACTGAAGGACCTTAAGAAAGAGTTTTGCTGCAATGGCACTGTTGTCCAGGATCCAGAACTAGGCCAGGTGTGTTAGTCATTTGTCATCACTTTTAGTACCTGATGCTTTTCTGTGTTTGAAGAGATTCTAACCCTTTCTTGTCCAAGTAGGTTATTCAACTTCAAGGTGACCAGCGTAAGAATGTGTCTACCTTCCTTGTCCAGGTACTCAATGTGCTCTTTGTTCACTTGAATGCCAGTGTCTGAAGTCATGTTTTTTATTTATTTTTCTTTTCTTTTCGGAAACATTAACCATCTCTGCGATCATTGTCTGAGAATGGCTAGTACAGTTTAGGGTTGCTCATTAAATATTGTATCACAGTGTTCATCATTTATGTTGATTCATTGAATCCAGGTATTTGCCAAATGATTTCTCGACAATTTAGATGCCTATAAGAATGGTAGTGCTAAACTGCATGCTGTACGATGTAACAACATATTGCCAAAAAAATCTTAAGACAATTTTTCTTTTTGGAAAAAAGACCATGGATTGCTTTGGTTATTGGTTATCTGAATCATTGTTAATGATGAACTGTGTTCCCCTTTTCTTTTTCCTGAAAGAAACTGTGCTAATTATTTTCCATCTCCATTTGCTTTAATACAGGCTGGCATTGTGAAGAAAGAGCACATAAAGATCCATGGTTTCTGATTGCATCTTTGTGAATGCATGCCCTTGGTAGTCCTGTGCAAGGGATTAAAGTCAAGAAACTTATTATGTGATATTGGAGGTGGTTAGATCTGCCTCCAGTGTGTCTCTCTCTAGTTTACTTGTGTGTGTGTTTTTTAATGCGCAATACCTATGGAGTGTAAGACAAGTGGTGAATATGTTCTTGAAAATAATTCGAATGGAACGAATATAATTGTAGTTAGATATATTTTTGTTATCTTTCTTTCATGAGCCTCGTTCTCTCTCCTTTCCTTCTGAGGATTTGGCTATAACTTGAAGTGAGTGGGGTAGGGAATGTGGAACATATCTTCTGCGTGGTGGTTAATAAGTGAGGGTGTTGTGTGCGATTGGGGGTGAAACTTCCTGTTCTTTTTGGGTGTTGTGTGTGTTAGTGTCCGTCAATCCCATGACATATAACATGATGGGACTAGCAAGAATATGTTTGCCTTGTAGCTGGGGTTTTGTTTTAATGCAGGCAAACTTTGGCTGGAAGTGTAGTGGGAACACTGTTCATTTTATTGCTAGGAGGTTCTCATGTTGGGCTGCAGTAATCGGAAATAACTGTATGCTTTCTGAAGTTGACTGGTGAATTACCCACCGTTATTCTGAGGCTAGGGCTTAGATGTTGATAAATTTTAGTGCTTGATTAGTGGGTATTTTATTCCTTTTATGGTGGGTATGGAGAATGTGGGTATCATTTATAATGAGATGCATAGAAAATTGAAAGATATGTAAATGGGAATTTGGGATGAAATGTGATGAGAATTGGAAACGCATTAATAGCACTTGAGGTTGTTTTTTGGATGAATCTAAATTACATTAAACAAAAAAGGTATACAACCGGACTGAGTGCTTACAAACACAGTAGTCATAAAATAACAAAATCCGGGAGAAACAAAATAAACTCAAATGAAGCCGAGGAAAGAGATGCTAAGCTCATGTGAAATAACATAAAGATGCATGAGAAATGATCTGGTTGGCTTGGAATCTAGCCGGAGGAAGGTGACCAAGACGCGCTTTGATGTGAACCTTCCATAAGCAATATGCCGATGCAACAGAGCGGCTTTCTGCTGGTCGATGGAAGAAGCAGTAGAGCCAACTGATGCATGGGACTCTTAGTTGTACTTTGCTAGTCAACAAAGGAAGGAGAAAATTGGAGACTGGTGCATGTTCGCAATGAGACTTGGGTAAGAGCTGGTTTCAGAGTTTAGAATCAGCTCGGGTAGGCTTTAAATCGGTCTAATCTAATAATGGTCGGATCGAACCGTCGGAATTTAAGGGCTCAAGGGCTCAAGTAGTTCGCCTGAGTGGAATCAGTCAAATTAGTTGTTCATAAACCATCGAGTCGATTCACCATTGAGCCAACGAGTCGACTTGATCAGTTCACTTTTTTTTTTAAAAAAAAAAAAGAAGAGAGAAAAAGGTTATTAAGTCGGAAAAAATAATTAGACAATATCTAATAAGTCATTATACATCAAAGTTACTTTATTTGTAATGATGAATGTAATTTTTTTAAAAATAATATTATCAAATTAATAATAAATGATTAATCATAAATTAATTATTTGTTAAAGATAGATAAAAAATTAAATTTTTATTAATATAAGTTCTTTTTGTAAAACTTATTAAATATTAAAGATTTGAATAAGAAAAAAATAAAATTTCAAGGAAAAAAATAAAAAATTTGGAATCGTATTAAGTTGAAAATTGATAACAAATTAGAAATTATTAAATTTTAAGGAAAAAAAATAAAAAATTTGGAATCGCATTAAGTTGAAAATTGATAATAAATTAGAAATTATTAATGAATTAGTACATATAAAAAAAAGAGATCACATTATTATAAATTATTAATGTATATAAAAAATTGATAAAATAAAAGATTTAATATTAGAAAAAAAACGATTGAAGAGCCGCGAATCGGTTCTTGAACCGTCAAGCCTAGTGAACTGATTTATAACCGCTAGTTCACGGGTCAATCACGATTTATCGTGTCATTTACCCTTAAACCGGTAATTCAGGGTTGAATCTGAATCGGTTCGGTCTGGTGCTCAAGTCTACTTGCAGCCAAACATGGTAGTATCGGCAGTTGAAGAAGGGATGCCTGTGATCTTTGTTAGCACTTGATTTAAGTAGGCAAGTCGTAGATGAAGCAATCCCCAAAGCCTGTAGTTTATCAAGAGAGTTGGATGTTTTTGCAGCCATGCCATCCACAGGATGGAGTGTCTAGGCAAGGAAATACGATTTCGAATGAGTTTGTGCCAATTGACGGTAGCACGAGGTAGCTAGGAACTTGCGGCCACCTTTGATGGAATAATCACTGGACCGTGAGTGAATCCACCTTAAGGCGCTAGATAGGAGAGGGTTGGGCAGCATGTTAGGCAGAATATGGATATATGTCTAAGGTGGTCCAAAAGTTGAGCTCCAATCGTTCCTGATCATAATAGATTGCAGCTTGGAGTGTATATAAAGTTTCAGATGAAGCATTTACATATGGTGTCCGTTAAGTTTGACAAGCTTTTTCCGTGTCCACGAGGAAGCACTAGGAGCATTTACAGACCGGGAACATTTTCCTTTCAAGTAAAAGGAGTGTATCCATTTCGCCCGTTGGCCTTGCTACCCATGCTTACATAACAACCATATGTGCTTAATTTAGGCGGCCTTGTTCCGAATGTGGGGGTTAGGAATCTGTAGGCCACCTCTGTTTCGAGGTCGACAAATTTGTTTCTATTACACTTTCACTTTGGTGGCAACATTAGGCCGACCACTCTAAAGAAAATTCCTGATCAATACCACTGCCTTGGGCAAAGTAAAAACAGAACTATAATAAACTCGCTTAGGGAAGAGAACGGATTTAATTAGCTGGAGTCTTTCTACGTATGAAAAGGATTTAGAAGTTCGTTAATTAACCCAAGCAGGGATCATTCTCTAGAAAAAGTTGTAATGTCCTCTCTTAAGCTCGGTTCGTAGGAGGGGAACCCCAAAAATAGCGAAAAGGAATTTAGTTTTCCGGAAAACCGGTTAATTGGAGGATTCGTTCTTTGTCATTTTGTCAGACATTACAGAAGAAAATATTGCTCTTATTGGCATTCGCAAGCTGACCAGACCATGGAAGTGCTGGAGGGCTTCACAAATCAAAGTTATGGATGCATTATCTTCCTTGGAAAAAATTCCCAAATCATCTGCAAAGCAAAGATGGGTTGACTTTTGAGTTCTACATCTCCAATGGAAAGAGAAGTTAGGACAGTGAGCAGTCCTTCTCAAAAGAATAGAGAGAAATACCATTCCAAGAATATAGAGATAACCGGGAAATAGGATCCTCTCCTATGAGACTTGAAAGAAGCCCACTAATTCTCCTTTGATAATTATAGAGAATTTAGGGATAGTAATACAACTCTCAACAAGCTGGCAGAAATGTGCAGGAAAGCTCATAAAACGGAGGACTTTAAGGAGGATGTCCTAATTAAGTATGTCATGCACCTTTTGAACCTTTCAATGGCAAAACGAGGGGTCCCTTTGTGGTTATGATAACCGGCTACAAGCTTTTGGGCAATAATAGTACTTAATTGTACCTATTTTATAGGTTATAATTATTATACTTTTATAGATTTTTAGAATATTTTAAATGTAATTTGGTGTTAATTTGTTGATATTTTATTTTAACTTTATACTACACTAATATGTATAGTTTTTTTTTTTGAAAAAATGTGGATTTAAGAAATATACACGGGATGAGTTCAAGAGAGATCTAGCCCATTGCATTGGGGCATTTTGGTCCAGCTTTCGCTAGTGGAAGTCGGCCACGTTAAATGAAAGCCCAAGCCTATGTTTCAATTTGCAAAACATGTTCCAAAGTTCAAGAATGTGTCCATGAACTAAAGCCCAACTCTCGGATTGAATTCCGAAGTCCACACATGCAATTAAGCTACTAAGTGAAGTCAACCTGTGTTCCATCCGATTCCGAAGTCCAGAACGTCATGATGCAAATTGGAAAAGCAAGAATTTAACGCCATGCTTTGGAAATTGCCGAACAATTGAAGATATAAACACAAAGATACGCGACGAAATAGACATGGCCATGCCGAATATTTTATTATTATTAAAACCCTTGGCAATATTTCAAATGCCATAAATAGAAAAGGCCTTATAAAAATGGAGAACTTACAAAAATTCTTAGGAGATTAGAACTAGGGTTTCTTTTACTTCTTTTCTTTTGAGATTTTTTAATTTAGTTAGACTACATATTGAGAAATCCTAGAATTATGTAATAGATTCTTATTTTCTTTTCAATTAATCAATGAGTTTTAGATTATTGCAATCCAATTATATTACTTTTATTGTTATTTGAATTGGTATTATTGGCTATCGATTCAAATATTTGATTCTATACATGAGATCAAGAAAGTTGTATAAAAATGTTACATGTAATTAAAAAGAATTTATGTAACCCTAGATATAGATATTATAAATTCTTCGAGATTAAGGCAACCTAATACTAGAATTCACAAATTTTAATGTGATTCTAGGATTTGTAATTAGAAAGAGATTTTGTTTCGAATCTTTAGAATTAGGTGCAGTAATCTTGAGAAAGATGTTAATGTAAATTAGGAATTCTCACCATCTAACAAATCTAAGATGAGATTAATCAACTGCATGACTTCTTAGGATGCATTAATATATGATTATGTGTTTTTCTTGCATTCTTTATTTAATTCTTTAATTCTTGTTCATTTTGCAATTAGTTATTTTTATTCGGTTTAATTAGTTCTCATTTAAATTTACATTTTCTTGAATTTGTTCTTGAATTGAGTTATCAAGGTTAGATATTAGGGAAAAGGTAAAGTACTAATGATCATAATAGTCCATGAGGGATCGATACTTAAACTTATATCCACTATATTATTAAAATTGACAGGTGCACTTACCTCATATCAGGCAACGAAGAGGTTGTTGATAATTCTTCACCTAGAGACAAAGCTACTTACTTATCTGCTACTATCGATGGAAGCACTCTTTTCAATCTAGCTGCCTAAATCTTAGAAATAGCTTTTGTATATCACATTGTAACAAGCAATTAGCCTATAATTACTTAACTTTGAAGCGTTCTAAATCTTAGGAACATGTGAGATGATGGTTGAATTAATTTGTTTAAGCAAGTAGCCAATCGACAAGAACTCCTTAATCACTTCCATGACATTTGACTTGATAATTATTAACTAAAATGGTCATTCCTTACCTACAATATATTCTTATGTTTCATTAGTAGAGTTGCTATGTCAAGGAATTACTATCGCTAAAAATGAAGTTTCCTTTATGGGATTGAGGAAATATATAGTTTTTTTAATATATTTTTATATTTTTTATATGAGACCTCCAAACAATTAGGATTAATGTCAAACTTAGTACCTAAATTTTATCAAAAATTTCAATTTACTACCTAATTATAGTTTTTGTTGTCATCTTTGGTACCTACCTTAACTTGAATATATGTTAGCTTATATGGGCATATGAACGAATGAGCGCTTGACACATGTTATGGTTCATTACTTTTATAATATAATAGACATATATGACTCTAGCTAGGATGTAATTTTCTTTTTTTTCTTTAAAAAAACAACATAATATTAATACGACAAATAAAAGGAAAATTGATCAATTTCTTTCGAATACTGCCCCCCCCCCCCCCCCCCCCCCCCCCAAACATCATTATAAAGAGAGAAATTGAAAACCCTAAGAAACCATGTCTTCAAAAAGATAGGGATAACATCTTTTTCATGGGGTTGTGTATGAAATCCTTTCTAGAGTAGCAAGATCAACGAGATCAAAGGAGGGGTTTTTATTGAAGGACTGGACACCAGTGAAACATACCTTACCATTTAAGATGACTCTACGTGCTTTTCCTCTACAACGTATGATATTTTTGCTAATAGCTTCAAATAATAAAAGGTAATTCAATGAAGTCAAGATAACTATCTTCATCCATGTCCATCTCTTGGAAGAGTTTGCTAAGCCAAAGAAGGTTTGTTTCCTTTTTGGTTTTATGAAAATTGGCATGACTCATGAATTGCTATTTTTCAATCTCTGTCCTTGTCCATAGATTTGAAGTATTCCTTAACTAGTTATAATTTTTTTTCTCTATTAATGCTCATAGTGTGCCATTGCTACTCTATCTATCTCCTATGTATTATACTTAAGATAGTAAATTAAGGTTTTTAATTTTCAATTTGAGGGTAACATTAGCGTTAGGGTTTTCAATTCTTTCTTGAAAAAAGTGAGAGAGAGGGAATATGGCAATAAAAAAATTAGGGTTTTCCTTTTATTTGTTTTCTTTTTCTTATTAATATTTTTTTGCTTCTTTCTTTCTTCTTTTTTTTTAATTTTTTTTTCATCCCAGCTAGTGCCATACATGTCTATTATAATAATAAAATAATGGAACATGACATGTGTCAAGCACTCATTTGTTTGTATGCCCACTCAAACTAATAGATATTAACAAAGTTAAGGTAGGTACCAAAGATGGCATCAAAAAATATAATTAAGTAGTAAACTAACATTTTAAAAGTAATTGAAAATTTTGATAAAATTTAAATACTAAATTTGATATTAACCCAAATAATTATATGAAATAATTATTACTTCTCTATTTCATTTATAAAAATTACAAATTTATTCATATTATATTCCATTGTGTAAATAAACATGCCATACCACATGAGAGAGATATATATGAACATTGAAGTAGACAAAACCAAATAATTCAACATCCTTTCCACATCGCATTGCTTTTTGGAAGTCTTAGGCTTTCAATGTAATTACCTTTGTCTTTCTCTCTTGTCGTGATAACAATATTGTTGATACTCTTGGGCAATGTTTTCTAAGTTGGCACAATTTCCTATTATTCCCTTATTGTAACTATAAATGGATTGTCCTAACCTCAAAGGGTAGGTATGAGTCCTAAAATCGTATTTAGAATAACACAACTAGATTTAGGTCTTTTAAGAAAATTTATTTTGATTGAGACCAAGTCATACTATTAAGTTAAAAAAAAAATTAGTTACAACGACTCAATAAAGTTAAATTTTAAAAATAATGGCCTAAAACCCCAATTTTAGTTTAGAAATGTAATTATTTAATATAACGTAAAATTCATTAGAACCTCTAAAACCAAACCTAAAATTTGATGAGGCCTTAGAGATAAAATTATTTAAGCTATAAAGGGGAATAATATTACATAATATACTATATGAATATATATATGTATTTTTATGAATATATCGATATATAGAATAAATATATCCAAAAATTAACCTGAAAACCTTAAAATATATAAAATAAGCGATACATTCACAAATTAAATAGAAAATATATCTTAAAAATAATTAACATGAGAAAAATATAATTACATAAGGATAATTATACATTACATGTATCAAATATATGGGATATATACACATATACTAGTAAATGTACTAAATATTAATATAAAATACTTAAAATATCACTAAATAACCTAAAATTCAATCAAAACTCATCCAAATTGCAAGAGATAAGCTAGAAATTATTGAAATCAGTCATGCAGCCTCTAAAAGATCTAAACAACTAAATCAAAAGTGAAATAAACAAAATTAAGCCACTTCCTACTTAGAAAATTGTGAGAAAAAGAAAAGAAAAAAAAATCTTAAATTGAAGGAAAATTCCATACAACCCAAAATAGTATAAGTAGACCATAGAACTTCACTTGAGACATTTAGGAACACATATTACTTAAAGGAAAAATTTAGAAAAATTATGAAAAAATAGGAAAAAATTAGAAAAAACAAAGCAAAGACTGGACCTAAGCTTGTTCCCTAACCATTCACTAACCTACTATGAAACCCTGCCACCACCAAGCAATCCACCATGTACTTAGCTTGGCTGAAAACCCCCCATTAGCTGATGGTGGGCAGAGTTCCAATGAACAGGCGAGTCTAATTTCTACCTTATTTTTTAAATATTTTCTAAAAATATTTAACTATTTAGAAAAATTATGAAAAAATTTATTCCTAGGTTATTTCTAAGATAATTTCATGCGATAAATTTTTTTAATTTATGAATATTTTATATATTTGCTTAATAAATGCACTATTTACCCAAATTTTGAAATTAAAAATAAATATACTAAATGATGTTTTGAGCTCAAAATTTTGCTATAGAATACCTATTACATCTAGTTTGATTTTATTCAACCCAATTTTGATTTTATATATGTATAGTATTTATTATATTTTTTACCTTAAAAATGGTTAAAAATAAGGTAACTAATGGATAAATTGATTTTTATAGATTTAATTGGTGAAATTGATATCCAATGACTTTTAGAGACTTTTAATGATGTCAAGACATGTTATAAATAATTTGGTGTCAAAATGATATTATTTGCTTAATTAATCGCAAATTAGGGGCAAAAACGTAATTTTACATATCTAGGCAATAAACCCAATAATATGAAACAAATTGCTAGTTGAATTCCCTATATTTTTTTTAGTCTATAGAAATTTTCATAAAATTATTTGGTGATCCTAACTATTTATTATGAATTTTCTTAGTTAAATAACTTAATTTGCTAATCAGGATATGTTTCTAACAATACTAAGCTAAATTATAATAAATATTTGAATGAATCATATACATATCCATATTGATTAGGTTTGGCTAGGATGAGTTTCCATCGTATTTTGAGATAATTACATTCTATGATATATGTACATGTTATGGCTAGATATTACATACATTATGAAACTATTATGCCCCAACTAAGGAGTCGTAGTAGCCCTATCATATAGACCAACCTAAATTAGAAACTAGCCATTTTAACAGTTAACGTAGATATAGTTTACACCAAGCCTTTACAACTCCACATCTTTAGGTCATCTGATTTAATCCCTATTTGGCATCAACTTATGATATAACTTACTAAAATAACTTTTCAAAAAGATTCTATAATATAAAGGCTTAACTAGAAAAAAAGTTTTATTAACTTTAGAAAAACGACTTAATAAGATTTTATAAAAGTCCATAGGTTTACAAAACACAATACTAATAATAATAGTTGAAAATTAAAGAGTCGCCTAAATAAACCTTATTAGTTTTCTTAAAGGTTAATGAAGTTAATAAATAAAATAGGAATCCAACAAATTGGTCTTAAATCTCACTCCCTCACCATGTTTCCTACACTTCTAGAACTTGGAGCAGTATTAGGGTATCTACCAAAAGACTTGCAAGACAGCTATAAAAGAACAAGCGACAACTTGCTCAGTAAGTGAAATTGAGACAATAGCACATGTCTTATACAGAGCAACCAAGGTTTTCAAGCAAAGTTAATTAAATGCAATGTATGTTCAAGTAAATATTATCATACGACGTTAATTGGTCGTCATAAGATCAAAGGAATTATGCTTACTCTAATTCGGATTTTGAGGAGTTTCACAACACACACTTCGTAGATCGGTCACCAAACTAGGGCTTGTATAATGGAGAAACACGTTCCACTTGAGACTACCTTTAAACCACAGTCCCTAACCTTGCCACGACCTCCTTTATTGTCACTTAGTTCAACTAAAAGTGGGGAAAGAACCATTTCCGCTATCTTCATCAAAGGGTCTGTATTTGACCCAAAAAACCTATTTGTTTTCCTCTAGTAGGTTGTAATGCAAATCCGGTTAGTAGCTAAGTTAAGTTTATGTTAGATTGCATTTGGGGTGATTAAGCAATTTCAAATAGTTTAATCCATCAACATCATGAAGTAACCAATACATAAAATCCAACACTATAAATAGCAAAACATTATTCAACCACACGCGTTGCATATATACAAGCATCGATCTTACTACTATAACTAAGACATATACTAAGGTCTCTAAGTACCATTAAATAATACTTCAAAGTATGGTAAAGTACCAATCCCACTTACCTGGACATGTGATGCTCAACAGTTCTGATTGTTGATCTTGTCTGCTTTCATTGTTCTTCCTAAATAATCAATATAATCATTTTAGTTTTATTAAATATTAAGTTGGATAAGTTCATTCTAATAATTTAAATGTGGTTTTAACTTATAACTAATGAATGGTATAAGCTTTGTCTTAAGTTTCAACTTGCTATTGAAGTCTTTAAACAAGGTTCTAAAAACTCGCCTAATATTAAGTCTCAATCTCAGAACCTTCAAACCAAATTTTTGAAATTATCTCAATTATACCCTTACTCCAATCAACCCTCTGAATAAGACTTTGAAGTTATTTCCACTAAGCATTTCATACTAACTAACCCTTGAATCAAGTTTTAAAGCTATTCCGACTATATTTCCATTACCAAATACTTCCCAAACAAGCTTATGATGGGAGGTATAGTTAACTTCCTTTTACTATTTAACTTTCTAATCAACTTTCTGAATTGGAGAATAGGTCTCTTCGGTACCACAGTTAAATTAGGTTGCTAAACTAATATTTTTCCTTGGGTATTTACAGACCAACCCTCTGAAGATGTCTTTGAAGCGCTCTCATTTAAGCCTTCTAAATCAACCTACCTTCTAGTCAAGTCTCTAAATGCAATACAATTACTCTTCTTTTACTAAACATCTCCTTAAATGATGCTCCAACATATTTAGAGTTGAAGTCTTTTCATTTACCAACCTTCTGAACATGTTTCTGAAGTCATCACAATTAGGCCTCTTATAATATATAGCTTCTCAAACAAGGCCTTACTAGGGTTATGATAAAAATCCTTTACCATTTGTCCTTCTAATCAAGTATCTAAACCAAGAATTAAGTTCCCCTTCTACTAATTCAACCATCTGAAGAACTTTCGGAACAAAATTAATTTATACATTTACTCCCAACGACTTACCCCAATATCCAATTTCAGTTTACAAGCATGATACAACGTGATTATAGAATAAGTTCATCATACCCATAACTATCATATCACTCCAAACTTCCAAATCCTCCTATCTTTACTTTAACACATTTATATCACAACTAGCGATTTGTGCTTATCTCAAATCCCAAATTTAACCAACTCCAAATCTTTCTCTACAGCAATATATTATACAAACAAAGCCTAGAACCATTGCACATTGTTTTTCACATGACTAATTACACAAAAAAATTCCAAAAAATGGAATTTTTCATTAATTTAAAGGCTCCAAAGATTACTAAAAATTATAGAAAATATTTTTGGCTGAAATCTTTTCATAAGATAATCACATGCAATACAAGGACTTTTTAGAAAAATTTTGGTGTTGAAACTACGTCAATAGGGTTATTTAAATCGGTTTTGAAAATTAATCAATTTGACTCGATCTTTTAAAAAAGTACTAAATCCATTTAAAAATTTTACAAACTAATATTTTCCTTGAAAAAATATGTAAAAATAATTCAAAATAATTTTTCTCATAATTTTTGGAATTAATTTGATATTTTTACAAAATTTAATAAAATTGGGTTAATTTTTGGACTCACCGAAACTTGGCTGTCCAGCTACTACCTTCCACCACCACTGTGTTAGCACTATTAGGCGCCACTTCTACTTTCACTCTATAGTGGTGGCTCACATCCAGCAACATCTCGAACCTATGTTCTTAAAGGTAGCATAATTTGCACAATCTTGTTTCTAAATTTTCCCAAAAATTTTCCTTAAAGTTTCTTCATGCTTCCTCAATTTTCTCAAAATCCTAAGAGACCTAGTGATGCTTGGGTGATGTTTCATTAGTGTAAAGTACAAAATGGCTATTTTTCTCTCTCAGCTGTCTTTTTGGCATATCATGTCTAATCCAAGATGATTCTAGTAGTTTGGCTTTTGTTTGTTGTTTTTTATTATTTTTCTCCTAAAGTTTTAAGTAATTATATATATTTTAGGGTATTTTAAGCATTTTTTATTATATAATTTTATAAAAAAATTATACCCGAAGCATACGTACTATATTTATATATTAGTTTAAGTCACTTTAGAATTTTTGTATTCAAATAATTTATCTCTACAGTTTGATTAATTTCTGTCATCAAATTTACTCATTTATAGCAAATAAATTAAAATTTAGTAAAATTATCTATTTTTAGCTATAATAATATTATTTTATTATATTTTTATATTTTGTGACTCATCACGTGTTATTATCTAATTCCTAAGATTTACATGTAAAATATAATCTTGATCGACTTACTTTCACATATATCCTAAGTTACTAATTTGAAATAGTTACTTAAAATTACGGCGCTCACATAAACTATGTTAGGAAACTATATAAAATATAGTATATTTATATAATATAGACATAATATGATAATGCTGGTTATAGGGGCATATATATATATATATAATAGAAACTAAAAATACCTTTTAAAAGTTATCTATTGAGATAGAATTCATATTACGTATTGTTGAATTTATACGAATTCAATGATACCACTTTTACTAAAATTGGATAATCCTAAGTAATAAAACAAATATTTCTATAATTTATAAAAATTTATGAACTACGATAATTCAATCATAACTGAAATGTAACTTAATTGATTAAATATAAGTTTTGGTGTGATCAAAATGATATATTATAAATAATAATATAGCTACATATATTATTAATGCTCACTAATTTAATAAAATTTATATACTAAAACTATAATAAATACATATCTAAATATAACTATACTTTATCTTATAGGAATAATAATATACTTCCAATATGTATATAATATTTATGTATATAGCTTTTGGATAATATACAAAGTAGATAAAACCTTAACGTTTTCGTAAATTTTACAAAAATTAAATCTAGGTTTTGGTGTTATATATATAGGATCTCCTAATGAGTAGAGAATTGATAATACAAACCTACTATAGTGAGCATCAATATAAGTAAGTTGAGATCATAATTTTATCGCTTGTTGAGATATTATATCAAAGTATCTTAAAACTTAAGAGTACTTTTATTTGTGGTTGTAAATTAGTTGTTTGTGTGTATGTGACGTGTGTGATTGGTATTTTGTTTGTGATAGGAGTTAAATTCCTTGACATGCTATTTTGCATGGTTTCATAGTATTGTATTATGTGATCTTGTTTAGTTACCTTTAAATGAAACTAATGGTGATCTGATTGCTAACATCACTGGTCATGCATAACAACTCATTAGAAAAACGATTAGGTGTGTCAAACCAAATATTAACTCCTTTTGATAAAGATAGTCAAAATAGTTATTTCTCTATCTTTAGTCAAATTAAGTGACAGGCAAGAACGTTGCAGCAAAAGTGGGGGCTATGGTTCAAAGTTGGTTTCAGGAGAAGAGTGTTCTCCATTACACAAGCCTGGATTTGGTCTGATTTGAATCGTCGTAAACTCCTCAATCTGAGTTAGAGCAAACGTAATTTATTTGACCTCATAATGGATCAGATAACATTGTGTTTGTATGGTATTCGTCTATCTCTATCCTGCTAACTGAGCTAGTTATGCTCACATCCCTATAAACTTTTTTGTTAATGACGAATAAAAGTTCAAGATGTACGGATATCACCACCCCTAGGTTGGTGTACAATTGGTTGGGAAAGTGAAGAAAGAAGGATTCACTGAATGAAGGCTTTTAACTTTTTTTATATGTTTTACAGAAATTAACTAGGAATCATTGGGATACCCACTAGTTTCCTATCTTATTGTAAATAGACTTTAAGACCTATGGTTTTTGTAAACTCTTAATGTAAGTTATAACTCTCTGTATGAAAATGCTTATACCAGTACTGTTATATTATTGAACAATTGGTTGTTATATTAGATGCTTCAAGCTGATTAAGTCATGTACATCTTATAAAGACTGTATCTATAATAATAGTTGTGAAGTTAACTTTTATCTTTAGTTAGTTTACATGGTGGGACTGTTACGACTTTTTTTATTCGGGGCATGACAGTAGGGTATTTACAAATATTTTTATTGCAACAAAGCCAATTATCAAAAGATAAGTATAATTGATTAAAGAAGACAAGAGGAAAATACCATTTCATGATTAAAATTCTCTTTACTGCCTCTCATTATCGAAAAAGTACAAATAGTAGGCAGCTTCTGTCTTTGATTCATGATCAACTTACTAGACTTTATTCACTATCAGTATCTTCATTTTCTAGCATTCGGATGTCATTATCTTCAACAACCAATTCACTACTTTGTGTTCTCTTTTGGAATATCCATCTCAAATTCCTATAATCTTTGGTGGCATGCCTTACAACTCCATGATATTGAAAATATTCGGAATTATCCTTCTCTTATGGAGTAGCTCTCGATTTATCCTTGGTAATTTGATATTCCCATCTTTGATCCATTTATCGGAAATTATATGAACTTTGTCTATCGAACATAAGAATGGTGGAGCATTTTCGAGGACCTCATTCCTTATCTTTTTAATGTCACTATGTCTTCATCCGTGTATAGAGTTCATAGAAAGCCCCCACTTCCTTCTAGGTTCATCTTTTTATTTAAAGATTGAATTGTTGGTCCTCCGAACATTTTTTACAGATGTTCTAAAGGAATTTAGTGACAAGTTCTCAAGATATACGACATATTTCATAAACATACCTCAAATGCAAATCTTAACAAGCTGTTTCTCATCACATGTATCTTGGATGTCTAGCAATCGATCCTTAAAATCATTCAATGTAGTTCATAAGGTCTTCTCTTGGATATTGCCTAATGTGCCCCATATCAATAACAATCACTTGCTCTTGAGTCTCAAAAAACTTTTCCATAAATAGTTTGCACATGGCTCCCCATAAATCAATTGATATTGAAGGTAAGTTGATGTACTGTAACGATCCAACTGAAACTCCTCCCACTTAAGTATTGTCCACTTTATTGGAGAACGTCGCACAGTTTTATCTCCTAATACAACAGCTTCCCAAGAGGTCACCTATCTTAGGATCACTCTAGTCTGAGTACGCTTAACTCTGGAGTTTCGACGTACTCTAGGCCATTACACCAAAAGGTATCTCAATTATTAGAGCTCATTCTCCAAGCATATAAGGGGTATTACAATCTACTCCCCGTAAAAAACTGACATCATCGTCAGTTTCGTTACACAAGTCTAAGACCACTAGTAGGTAAGGCCCTTCCCTTCAGGCTGGTGGATTGCTCTGATACTACCTTTAATGACCCGTTCAAAACTCCTCCCACCCAAGTATTGTTTGCCTTAACGTGGAACGCCACACAGTTTTGTCTCCTATTGCAGCAACTTCTTGGAGGTCACTTATCCTAAGATTGCTCTAGCTCAAGCATACTTAACTTTGGAGCTTCGACGTACTTCGAGTCACTACACCAAAAAGCATCTCGATAATTTAGAATTTCATCACCTAGCATATGTACGCCTTTTTTGTTAAAGACTTTGAACACTTCTTTAACTTGAGATCATCATCAAGGTCGTATACATCAAGTGTCTCCATAAACTTGAGAAGATGTTCTTTGGTGCTTCCTTTTTTTTTCATTAAATTTGCTAAATTTAAGACTAGTATAGTCCTTTTGGTAAGACTTATCTATAACCCTTTGAGGGTATGGGAACTTCAAGTTAAGCACACTAGCAAAGGGCATGGCTTGCATTTACCTAACGTACTTTTCCATATCCTCCTTTGTTACATAGGATGAAACAGTAGGTGTAAGATTGGCTAATGATTGGAGTGTTGGCATAAAGTTGCATGGTGCAACAATGCTGGTCACTAGTAGATGCACTTTGCACCTTGAAGAGGAAGACCTTCCAAGATAGACCCTAATTTCTTTTGCAGCAAGATTCTATTGAGCTGGGGTTAAATGCTTTAATGGGTACATAGGGTCCTCTTGTTGCCATCTTTACCTTCTATGGGGCTGGGTCAATTTGTTCATGCTACTGAGTATCTTCCATGCCTATAGCAGGAAGAGTAAAACTTGAAACTTGTATGCTTAGTGTAGATATAGCCATCTTGGACAACGTACGAATAGGTGCAACAATAGCAATAGGTGCCTATAGGCTTACCTCAGGCAATGTGGCAACATTTGCTGAAATGATAGTTGTTAGCTGACGTTGGTAGAACCATATTAGGTAATATATCTGTATTTGTAGCAATTGCAGCTGCCATACCTGGTAGGAGCTACATAAAAATGGTAAAGAGCTAGTTCATCATATAAGTATTTTCCTGTATGGCATACAGTACAGGTGGATCATCAATAGCGGGTAGTTGCATGGTCCCGTATACTTGTACAATGCTAGGTGCTTTCATAGTTTCGGGTACTTACATATTTTCAAGTGCTTGTACGATTCTCAATGCTTACACAGCAATTGGCGCATTAGTATCATGCATCACTTAGGTTTGCTCAACATTTTTGTGTTAGTTCTCATGTTCTTAGACATGCCTATCGTTTCTAGTCTTGTTGCATTCATGTACCATTCCATTAAGTCTCTCCTTCCTTAGTGGAGTCGGTAAAATAATGGATGGTAGGGCTAACTATAGCTGCCAATTACGTATAATGAGTACACTGGTCAATTGAAGAGACATCTTAAGTTGATAGTATGTGGGGGGATATTATTAGGAAGAGGTATGGGAGGAAGAATAGGTATCTCAAGTACGTGTGCATTACAGAAGATTAAACTCGATGTTCTTAATTGTTCTTGATAAAATTACTTATTTGATCACTTCTAGAGTGATTTTAGCAAAGCCCACGTGTTTGTCTCAAACTTACCATTTTTCTAAACGAATCAAACGAGAAGAAAAGTCTCCTATTTATAGAGTTTAGAAGTCAATCTTATTTGTTGGATGACTTTAAGATGAATGGCTAAGATTTAAGCTTATTATTAAACCTAATATTCTCCTTTAACCTTCATGGGCTTGAATATGGGCTCAAGGCCTATGATAATTGAAAGAAGCCCATTTTCTCTTTTATTAAGTCTCAAGTACACTTAAGCTTCCTTAAAGCCTGATAAGCCAAACAAAGCCAAAACGAGCTTAAGAAGGCCATTTCTGAATCTATTTTTCACTCGTGAGATAACTAAGCGAGGCTAAGAATGAAAAGTCTAGTCTAGCAATTCCCGTACTAAATTTATCAAGTCAACTCTTCCTAAAATATTTCTAGTATAGACTGAACTCTTAGATCCTATCATTTAACCTAAGAGTTAAATCAAATAAACACTGGGCTTGATCCAATATAATAATATAACAAATTTATCCCTTTACAGTAACATACAAAGAATAAAGAACTTATTCTTAGCTCTGGTGAGTATCGTACATGTCTTTTGAAGAGTTCACTTAATCCTATTTTTAGGATTTAGTTTCTCCTTGAGTGTTTTACGTTTTTCTTTTTTTCCCGATTTATGGCTTTTATTTGTATTCTTATCATTTGCCTTCTTATCTTTGGTATAAATTTTTGTCAATGTGCCGCCAGTATGGACACCTTGATCGTTTTCATTACAATATAAATTTTGTGATATTAATCCATTATGGTTTTGAAAATAATAAATGTGTTAAGAAAGCATTACATCAGATAATAGTGTCTCGGCATTGTTCAGGACGTGTGACGGGCATAAGATAGACCGATAGAGAAAATTTTCCTCCATAGGAAAAATGAGTAAAAGTTGATTATAATGTCCATCCTTGATACTGTTAATTCAGAATTGTTTCCTGATTTATATGTTTAGTTTCTTTTGAATTATTCATATAAATCTCTAATGCCTTAAAATCCTTTTAGTTGTTTCTCTAATCATTTTGTTTATTGTACTTAATTATTCTGTTCTAAATTGCAATATAATTTGAACTAATTATTATATTCGTGGAAGCCATGTATCCAAATTCTTTAGGTCCTGTTTATTCAGCCTAATATTTGAATGATTTAATTTCTTTTTTGTTGTATAGTTATAGATTTGGTCTAATTTTTTTTATCGTTGCAGTTCTTTAAGTTCAATTCCTTCAATATAACTTATCTTGTTAGTCATAATTGATAGTTTACACAAAAACAAAAAGTGAGAAGAATCTACTAAAAGGATCCGAGCTTATCCCCTCTTTCAACTGACAACCTATAAAAATATAAATATAGATACATACACACATACACATACACAGGACCTAAGGATGCAACGTCGGCGTTCGCGTATATTAACAATGTCTGTGTGGTGCTGGCGTCTTACTTTAATTCTTTTTTATTTTTGTTTTAATTCTGTTCCTCAAACAGAAAAAGTAAAAACATGAATCGTGAAATGAAAAGAGATAAAAAGGAAAGGAGTTTTTGATCCTTTTCATGCATTTCTCATGAACATATCACGGTAGTAAACGCCTTTTCTAGAGCATAAAGAAACAGAAAAATAGAAATTAAGCGAAAAAGGAAGTCATATGACAAGTTCTTAAGAAAATTTCCAGAATTTTCTCTAACCGGGACACGTAGACCACACGACTCCATCATATGCATCTGCGTAGCAATTGCTTTTCAATAGCCCAAAGATTCTTCTTTTTCTTTCTTTCTACCCTTTCTGTTTTTTTTTTTATAATTAAAAAATTAGGTTTATATCTTCAATATATGTAATAATATATTTCTTATCCCAAAAAGACACAAACTATATGTTTTGAAGAACAAAAAAAAAAAAATACTGATAAATACTCAAACATTAACTCCAACTTAAACCGATAAATCGACATATAAAATCTGATATATTATAATTAAGTAAAATTTTATATAAATTATTGGAAGGGTTTTTATTGATTTATAAAATCAAAATAATAAATATCTTATTAATACAGCTATCGAACTAAATGATTAAAATGGGCTTACTAATATTTATTAATTCAATTATTTATTATTTTTACTAAGACTATAATTTTTTAGTTACATAATTAAAATTAATTTATTAATATTTATTAATTTAATTATTCACTATTTTTATTTTATTTATTATATAAAAGTTTCGTGGTTTCTCTCATATATCCACTATGGACAGTGCTACACGACAAATGATTACGAATTAATACTTGCTCATGGCATATTTAATCGGTAGATACACGAATGGATGCATCGATAGGCGGGGAGGAAAAAAAAGTTACGATAATCTACGAACGGTCTATCTATAAATGATTTACCCATTAATTTTATAATATATAGGATGATTGGTCCAATTTTCTTAACATGAGCCTCATACATAAACCCCGTTATAGTGTTTTTCACAAACATAAATAGAATGATCAACTTATATATAGCCAAGACCACCTATATATAGATATTTGAAAATTACATTCATCTAGTGTAAAAGGTTAGATGATTGGGCGAATAACATTGTGCTTCATTTGCCAATTTAATTATCTTTATCTTTTGTCCTTTTCTGTTCTTATTGTTTTATTCTTCTCTCCTATTACTTTTACACCCATAAATAATTTTACCTAAATATTCTGGTTATAACATAACTTTATTACAGCACAATATTTAGCCATATATCATTTCTCAGCAAACTTCCACAGAAGCAAACATAAAATACTGAAAATCTGCTCGAGAGTCGTTCTATAACTGAAATGGGGGCCTAAAAGTGAAGTGAGTACACTTGACAATGTTATTGGTCGCTCTTGTATGGAAGAGTATATATAAACTCTAAACTTAATATTTTTATATATCCTACATATATAATGTCAAGCTTTGATGCAGATAAAATATGATAGAATTTATTTTTTTTTTAAATTAAGGAGTTGATATAAGGGGTCAATTGGTTGGAATCGAAGTAACTATAAACTATTGATCTCGTTAGATTTTATTGAATTTAAATTATTTTGAAAATTAAATTAAATGATTAAATATTGATGATTTGACATAAAATGATTTAATTGGCATATCATGAAATGAAGAAATTTAACTACACACTAATGGATTCATGATGGTTTATGGTTCATAGCATTACAATCAAGTAGGGTGGCCAATGATTATTGCTATTCGAAAATCAAATTAAACGATATGACATCAATGGTATGACATATAATAATTTAAGTGGTATATTATGAAATGAAGAAGTTTAACTATATAATAATGGATTCATGGTGCTTTATGATTCATAATATTGCTATCACGTTGGGTGGCCAATAATTGTTAATTACAATAATCTTGATCTATATTTAGGTAGATTCCTTCTTGTGTAACCTAAAAATTGCACACAATAACATGATCAATAGTACAAAGATATTAAAAAATTGTGATGGCCATTAAAATTATATCAATAACTATTTTAGAGTTAAGATTAATTTCTTTTAAAATAGCAAAAATAATTATTTTTGCATAATCAAATGGTTAACTTGGTTTCGATTTATTTCGGCCATTGATAGTAAGACAGTAATTTAACACAATTTGCATTTGAGTATTAATGGGTAATTACTATGCAGGTTTTAATAGCTAATAAAGGCTAATTCCCTTTTAGACTTGTATAGCAATGTGATGGCTATATGCCACTTTTGGTGACAAAGGCTAATTGCCTTAAAAGATAAGTTTGGTAGAAAATTTTAAACTTCATTACGTGTCTCTATACTACAAGTCTAACATTTTGATGGTTTACCATATAACTAATCCTATAAACAAAAAATTTTGAGATTTGACACAATCATTGCATGCTAGTGAAAATAATGGGTTTCAAATTAATATTTATAAATGAATAGGTTCACCATATATATCAAATGAGTGCAACTTACATGATACACTTCACATGGAATGATTAGGTAAGGATTACTATATAATGTGCATAGCAACAATGCCTAATCAAGTGAATAATGAAGTAGATGAGGATTAAAAAGGTAAAATAAGCAACCTTTCCAACTATAAATGTAGTGAAAAGTGGAGTTAGTGAGGTTTAGGTGTGAAGTCCCTCCTTTGTCAAAAAAGCAATATCAAAAGGTACTTATAGAGATCAATGGCTAGTATGGCATTTTATAACTCCTACTATCAATGAACTAAATTTAATTAGGGTTTACCTGCCCTAATGAGTCTTTAAGCAAAAGGAAAAAAAAAAAGGCTTAATAAAGAGGAGGGTAACCTAAGAATATATAATGAATCTATATCAATATTTAAATCGGTTGTAACAGGATAAAATCATGCGAGACAATTTTATTGAATCCTAATCCTCTCTAAGCATAAAAAAAATATGTTTAACTATCTTTAGATTCTACCACTAAATCAAAGCTTGAGCCTTGAATGTAAATAAGTAGTACTGGACTTGCCTAATGAATTATATTTACTAATTGGCCCCTCTTACATTTTGCCTCTTGAAAAAAATTTATTGGATAGAGTTAAGGAATTATAGACTTTTTTAAAAACATATTTAATGAGTGAAATAATTTTTGAAGCTCAAGAAGTGGCCTGAGACTAGACATGGGGAAGTGTAATGCCCCTTATATGTTAGGTAACTGAACTTTAAATAATTGTGACACCTTTTAGTGTAATGACTTGGAGTATGTCAAAATTCCGAAGTTAAATATACTTAATCTAGGTCAATTCCAAGATGGGTGATCTTTTAGGAAGCTACTATACCAAGAAACAAAACTGTACAGCATTTGACACTAAAGCGAACAATATCTAGGTAGGAAGAGTTCCAACTGGATCGTTATAGGTAGTATTAAAGTACTTTACCAGCCGGAAGGGTAAGTCCCTGCTTGGTAATGGTCCTAAATTTGTGTAATGGAACTAACGAGGATGTCGATTTTATAAGGGGGATGGATTGTAATACCCCTTACATGCTAGATAACTAAACTTTAAATCATCGAGATGCTTTTTGGTATAATGGCTTAGAACACATCAAAACTTTGAAGTTAAGCGTGCTCAGGTTAGGTTAATCTTAAGATAAGTAACCTCTCGAGAAGCTACTATACTAAGAGATAAAACTGCATAATGTCTAACGGTAAAGTAAACAATACCTTGGTAGGAGAAGCTTTAACTGGGTTGTTACAGGTTGCAGCTTAAAGTACGTTGAAACTTCAAAGCTAAACATGCTCAAGCTGGGTCAATATTAGGATGGATGATCTCTTGAGAAGCTGTTGCACCAAAGGACAAAATTGTGTAGCATTCTACACCAAATTAAATAATACCTCGGTGAGAGGAGTTTCGATTGAGCCATTAGCCTTGATGTAAGCAAAATATTAGATTGTCGATAAAGGTGAATTATGGATATCAATATGATGGTCAGAGTGTCTAGACAAGATCATAACATAAAAAATGATAGATTAGTTGTAACAAAAGTACGAATTGAATTAAAAGGAGCAAGTAAAGGATAAGAGAAGAAAAGGATATTATAGAAGATGTTGTAGAGGATATGGCAAAAGACAAAACATGAGATATTCAAAATCAACTATATCAAGTTTATGATGTAGAAATTAAAGTAGAAGGCGAAGGAAGGTATTGAAGCCTAGAAGTTAAAGCCAAGAGACTCTCGATTAGACAACTTTGTAAATAGAATGTCACGCCTCGAAGTGGCAGAGTCGTAACAGCTCCGCCATGTAAATCATCCTAAGATAGAAGTTGGCTTTACAACCGATATCTTAGACCTGATCTATACAAGGCGTCCACGACTAACCCGTTTTGAAGTAAATAGTTTGTAATTTAAATAAATTATTTACCTAAAAAAGTGAGGAAATACATATATACACTATGATTTAGTTTATACAAATATCATTTACAATATTTTTCCGTAATATATTTCCTAGTTATTACATTATTCGAAAATAAAAAATTATAAATAAAACAAAACTTAGACCTTAAGAATATATATTCTTTCTTCAAATATTTTTCCGCACTCCCCGGGATCCAACAGTTGCTAGCTTCAGAGTGGTTGTTTGCAGCTTCTTAGCCTACACCTGCACGACGTCTATAAGGATGTGAGCAACCACAGCTCAGTAAGTTAGGATTGAGGACTTAAAACTATACCATAAACATAACAAGATTATCAACCAATTTATTAAGTGCAATGCATGTTCAAGCAAATGCCATCGCACGACGTTGTTCGGTCCGTCGTGAGATTAGAGAAATTGCGTCCGCTCTAATCCGGGTTGGGGAGTTGCCATTAATGCAACAGCTCACGACCAAACCCAGACTTGTGCAATGGAGACCTCGATCCTCTCGTGACTACCTTCAAACCATTGACTTCACCCTCGCCGCGACCTCCTCTCCTGTCACTTAGTTCGACTGAGGATGAAAAAGGGACCAATTACAATCCTGCGCTATCCCTTTCGAAGGGGTCGGTATTTGGCCGGAGAGTCCTAAATTCCTCTAATAGGTTGCCATGTAGGTCCGATTATGATTATAGGTCGTATATTTAATTAGGTTCAATTTAGGGTGATCAATCATTTCATATAAACCATACAATATAAGCCAGGACAACAGACAGAATCATAGCATCATTCATAATCAAGCACATGCACACATCTAACTATCTAATAAGCACAACCAAGCATAATTTTAAGCCTCCAAAATACAGCATCGTATTAATCCCAACTTACCTTGACTCCTCGCTCACTCACTCGAGATTCGACTTGCTCAGGCCATCGCCGATCATCCCTATAACACAAACGTGGTTTCAGTTTTTCATATAACTATTATAGGTTCATTTTATCCTATAACGCTTATCGTTATGTTCTATTTAGGGTTTAATATGCCTAATTAACTAGGTCTTAAGTTTTTTACAACTATTCTAGGTTTGAGGTTAGATTCGGGTTCGATTTCCGCGTCGATTTTCAAATTAGGTTCTAATTCGATTTCTAAGTCCTAAATATACTCGAATCTTAATGTAAAATTAATCAAATTAAGCTCGAGTATTCAAATGTCCAATTGGGTCTTAATTTAGTATTCTAAATTATTCGATACACGTTATTCCTAATTAGGTATTGGATTTATCATCGATGTGAGAAAATCTTACTTTTTTATATAATTACCTAAAATTTAATCTTAATTCAGATTTGGTATTATTCTGATTTTTACTCTAATATTATCTAAATAACCCTAATTTTTTAGATTTATTAATTTCCAATTCCACATATTACTAATTTCTTATGATAACTACCTAATTTCCTAAATTAACTATACTTAATACTCCAAAGGTTAGGATTAGGGTTCCACATCAGAGATTAACATCCCTAAACATCTAATTACTATCTAAATCAGTAATTAGTATCTTAATCACCTAATTAACCCAAAATTACCCAATTTTTCCATCATTTTAGGGTTAAAAATTAACTTAAAAATTTTGAAAATTAATTTAAAAAAAATGGCTTCATAGCACTATTTTATATCACATAAGCATTCTACAGAAAAAAAAATTGAGCTCCAAACTACACTCCTAAGCCTATTTATTTCACATTCTAATCATGCTTGGTTTTGATCAATTTGTTAAGGACCCTATATTTTCAGACGTAATTAAACTAAATCACTATTTTTTTTCCTAAATCTACATATAATAAAACCTTATAATAACAAGTTTCATAATTTTCTGGGCAAAATAACTAATTTTACAAAATTATTCAAAATCGGGGCAAAGGAGGGACTTACCAGTCTGGGTGTCTCCGGTTACCTCCGGCCGCCGTGGCCTTGTCGACCAGCCTGGGCGCTACCACCACCGTGTGGTGGTGGTAGCCGTCCACTCCCAACTGCCCGTTGGGTTTGGGTTCTCCTTTGTGGCCTTAACTGTACATTTTCCTTTTATTTTTTTTCTTTGGTTTTTCTCTCAATTTTCGCATCTCCCTAATTTTCTCTGATTTCTAACTGTCCAAATGAGCTTCTGAATTTTTTTCCCTATTTATAGAGCTTTAGGGAATTTATTGTGCATTAAATTGGATAAGACAATTTCCTTATCCGTTAATTTTTGGCTTTTATGTTGTCTTAATTTTATTGGCCGGTTTTTTTCTTATTTTTCCCAGCTGCCACGACTTATATCTAGATCATTCCTTATTTTTCCTGATTTTTCTTTATTTTTCCTTAATTAATTATGAATTTTTTTAATTATTTAGTATGATTTTAACACATTACGCGTATTTCTACATATATGTAAATTCATATATAGTACAAATAAATATTCCTAAATATTATTTAGATTATTTTATAATTTTTAGTATATATATAATTTATCTCGAGCGATTCATTAATTATCGGAATGCATTGTAAGTATTTTCGATAAATAACGAATTATATACTTAAAATTTGAAATTTTTATGTTCTTTTATTTTATTGCTTATTTTCTTAATTTAAACTTACGGAATCATTTTCCTAATATTTCTAGCTTTACTTTATAATTTAGGTTCGACAAGTCTTTCAACTGATCGAAACCTCAAATGGTTAATTGTAGGGCTTACATAGAAGTTATTATAGAAGGATTCAACCTTAATAACTACTAGAGATTGTGATGTGAGAATCAGAATTGCGCAACAGAAACATGATGATAAGTTCAAAACTTTTATGCTTTAGCGTGTGAAAGTTTCGAAGACAAAACTTTTGTAAGAGGGGTAGAATGTAAGACCCTGGACTTCAAGAAACTAGCTTAAACTCATAGTGACATTCTATTTTTAACTGAACATGGAATGTATAAGGTATAGTTGGGAAGGAAGAAATTAACTCACTATCAAAAAGTTGAAGTTCGAGATGCAAGATATAATAAGACAATATAGATAACTTAATTGACTTAGCTATTCAATGGTTTAACTAATATATATATACATATATATATATATAAGTGTAGTAATTTACCTAAGTAGCCTTGATACTTAATATATGTACACGTATATACCTTTGAAAAATGCTCCTTAACATATCATAATCAATACAATATAGCAATTTAGTACGGAAAATTTATCTGATTGTTGGTTGTGTCAACTCATAGGAATCACTCAAGGAATCAATTAAAGTAAGGACATCTAGGTTAAGCAATAATTATGCAAGGTGGTATAGTACAGATTTAGACACTTAGTTATTCAAAATTTTACACTACGAAATAGAGTGATATAAAATCACTCAAAATCTTGCTTTCTTATGTATAGTAGGGGAATGGAGCCCTTTTGGGAATTTTATTATAATTTATATTTAATATAAAGTTAAGATTATAGGCAATGTACATCATTGATTGGAAATTCAAAATTCAAGCTCAAAATATAACGAAGTGTTAAAAATAAATTGTTTAGCTTTCATAGATAATATTATAAAAGGAAAAGTATTTATTAGGACAAATCTTAATTATTTAAGAGTAAAGATTAAAATACGATATATAGTATAATGTTCTATTATTTTTAAAGATATTATGAAACTTTGATTTATGTTAAATTGAAATAAACTTTCACTTGAAGAGTCACGCAAGGTCGAATCGTGCCAGAATAATTCTCTAGTGGTGGCCGCAATCCTAAAATATGTCCACTGCTTTGATTTATTGCATTAAATAAATTGCGTAACAAAACATAGAGGATAGGAACAAATAAGTGAGCATTTGAAAGGATACACATTTGCTATAAACTATTATTATTAAACTCGTGCCGCAATTTCTAAAATCTTAGTAATGAAGAATTTACACTACTATTGAATTCTTATTATCAAAGCAATCATCCACCACCAATGTTCCTATTTAAAGTATCATCAAACATTTGAAACACAACAAGTCTAACAATTGGAAAAGTTAAAGCCATCTCCATACATATATATACATACCTATACATATATAGATGTGATATAGTTCACCATGGAAAGCATATCAATCATGAAGGAAATACTAATGAAGTTAGATTTCTAAAGGAATACGTAGCGGCTAAATCCTATCTTAAAATCGTGTATATATATATATATTTATATAGATATATATATTTGAATAAACGATTTGATAGTACATATTGTTATTAATATATATGTATGAAATGGCTAATTTTGAGATAATATATTATAAAATGGATAATTAATATTGATTACAGGAATTTTCATTTTAGATTGATTGCTTTAAAACTTGATAGTGATTTTACAAAAGAGATTTACGTTTTGATGTGATCAAAACAATATAAATAACATTTAGTTAGCTATACTTAAATTTTGCTCATACAATTTGCATATATTATAGCATAAATATTTATGATCATATATTGATATACAAAGTATGCAAATATATGGATGTCATACTTAACGTTGACCTATAACTATGAAATCATACATGTTGTAAGCCTTATAAGATAATAACTTTATAAATTGTATTATATATATACATATATATGTTTCTAATATTGGAATATATATATAAGTGCTAAGCCCCCTACTATAGTTTTACATTACTATGGTACATTGATATTAATCTATTTTTTATAACATGTTAGTATATATAATATGATTATATGAATGCATAGGTCATTTATAAACATATTATATGAATGATTCGATGTTGTAACTATACACTGTTGAAACAACTCTATAAGATGTATAAATATATGGGTAGCTACTATATGTTTATATGTATACATATATAATGAGTTAATGGAGGTATGGTTATATTATTGTAAGTTGTATATGTCTTTGCAAAACATGGTATCTTGTAAACATATTTATAAGTCTATTCTTTTATGAAAGCTTGTGATAAAGATATATATATATATATATATATTTCTTGACATTTGATGACAACGGAGTTCCATGGACATTATTATGATTATAGATATACATACATGTATGTGGTTTCAAAAATATTAGCAATGATTTAAAATAAAAATATATGAAGATACAAAGGATTCTGTGTGATATAATTTCAATATTTAAGCATGTATCCATAGGCATTAAGTTTGATGATATACTTAACTTTACATGTATCCATAAAAATTACCAATACGTGCATGTAAATATAATATAGACACACATGCCTAGCTACTTGTGTCTATGATTCTATACATATATACATATATATATTGGCATATATCTCTTTATATGTATACATCATAACATATGTATAAAGATAATACATTTTTATTTACAAATCTGCATATGTAATGCATATAGTTACATAATATTTAGCTTTCCACAACAATCATATAAAGTAAAATTTATTGGAATACTTATAAGGTTTATAAGTTATAGTGTTCCATAATATTGCAAAACTTGAAATAAGTTTTGTCATAATGTTAGGAGAGTTGATGATTCATGAATATATCTAGGTGATGGTAGCGGTATTGGATAATGAAATCATGCCTTGTCCTAAGTGAGTATTCCTTACTTTGTTGTTCTGTGTTTATGCTGTGGCCGAAAATATAGATCACTCACCTACTTGTTATGTGTAGCCATAAGATACACTTAAGTATATTGTATGGTTCGGAGTAATTATACTCTGAATTAATATGGTTTGTAATAAACTTTTGCTTGCTTAGTATATTATAATCTTGAGTTTCATGATTCTAATAATGGATTGAGACTCATAAGAAATGTAACTTAGTTAACCTTGGTGATATAATTGTACCTAGTTGATGAAAGTGTTTACCTTATATGATGATTGATTATATTATGCATATGACTTGATAAATCTTGGATGATATTAAGTACATATCAAGATGACTTGCTTTTGTAAAAAAGTTGTGATTTCTATATCATATCATGTATACAATTGTAATATGTGACTACTGGATTGAAAATTGGGCTTGGTTGCCATTTTCATGGCTCTTGATATTTAGCTAGAATTCATACTTAGCTTGATTAACCTAGAAACTCTCCTTGGTAGAAATTGTACTTAGTTGGGTTGATCTAAAACCCATACTCATTTGGGTTAAATATATTATTTGAATACATTCATGATATGGTACGAAAAAAGCTTACAGGTCAAGTTTTTTAAAGTTGTGGTTTACAAGTAAGGAACATGGTTTAAAATGTTAGGTTTTCAAGCATATAGAATTGCATTTTCTAGAGCAATTTGACCATTCCTTATGGCTTAATTAATGAAACATAAGTTGGGGGTTTTACTCTTAAGCAACTCCTTGTTGTTATCTAAGTTCCTGGACTTTGGTATCCAAATATCCAATGATGTCGACTACCTGGAAGTGGACCAGGTGAATCTATGATACCAATACCATGCATGTCACATACATTAGCATGGCATCCGTATGACACATGAACCGTTACATGTGTGCTTGATATTAGTCTAATGACTTGTATGTGATAAGTTATTAATAATTTTAGGATTATCAAATATATGATATATACTGCTTATTATGATTTAGAATAATCTATTGCTATGCTTTCTATATTTAGTTTTGTACTTACTTGGTTCAAAACCAGAGATGAGTAGTTAACTTATCTAACCTTAAGTACTTAAGACAAAACAAGCTAGAACTTAGATGTTAGATTGGGTGAAAGAGTTTGTGATTAGTTGTAGAGTTTTATATTAAGCTTCTGGAAGCAAGTTTGCAGGGAAATTTCCTTGTTACTTTTAGGTTTTTAATGTAAAAATTTATTGTCCTAAATGGATTATATGTAGAATGATGAAGTAAAATGTGATACTTTGAATGAGGTCTATATTTTGTGTAGTTCCGCTATGTTATTTTATATTAATTGAAAGAAATTTTATTGAAAATTTACATTGTGGAGTTTGAGTTAATAGATTGGTAATAGTTTTAACCTTATTTCTAACTTGAAGATAGTATAACAAATTGTCTCTTAAGTACCATGAGTAGAGAAAAAAGTATAAGTAGATCCTTTGAGAGGTAAGGTGTTACAGGTCATATTAGAGCAATTTAAAAATATAAATATGTGCTTATGTAGTTATGTGGGTATCGACAAATTCATACTTAAGGCTTTTGGCTCATAATTTAGGACTAATGAGGAATATATTTTGAATAACACTAAGTGGTAATATATGACCCATAAATTTAGAAGGAATAGCTACGTGAAGTTGGACTTCAAAAATGGGTTAAACTATAATCAATACTACTTATAAACTAAAGTTTATTAGGTTATAGTTTAATTGCTTCGAACATGAATAATTAAGATTTGATATAAAATATAATCTATTACTATTTTTATTATATATTATCAAATATTTACAAGTTATAAATTTAGATGGAACTCTATTTTGGAGAATTACAATAGGGACATTGAAGTAAAATAATAATAAAGAAATAAAATTTATGGCCTGAACTTCATATCCTTATCATGCAAGGATTATTTACGTTACTAAGCTAATGGAGAAATATTAATTTAAGTATAAAATATATTATTAGTCTTACCATTGAAGAATTGTCAAATATATATGTTAGGAATTGAAAACTTAGATTGGACGTTAATTGCTAATTTACTAGGTATAGTTGACAATACCAGTCAAAGAAGTAATGGGTTAAAAAAAAAAAAAAACAAGAAGAAGAAGAAAAGAAAATAAAGAAATATATGTATAGAATAAAATCAAATTTGAGCATTTGTTGGCTAAATATAATTGGACCTCTTGGAGAAGTATTCACCTAGACATTTTCAGCACCATCCCTCATTATGAATTATTTGTTGGCAACTTAACATAAAGACATGTGTCAACAAATAATTAAAGAAAAGAAAGAAAGAAAGAGAGAAGAGGAAGATGTAAATGGGTCGACAAACTCGAGCATAACTTGTAATACAACTATAAATCCTTCAGATTGTTGAATGAGAGAGAAAACATTTTCGTTAGAGCAAGAAAGGAAAAAAAACAAAGAAAAAAAAACTTTAGGGAAATAATTCCAAAACTCAACATAAGTTTTATTTTACATCTGATGTCAATGTAATAATGTTAGTATTCTTGTTTTGGATTATAATTTCCTAACAAATGTGCTTAGTAATTAAGATACATACATATATATTATATTAGTTATGAAGATATGTAAGCAAATTGTTAATATTATATAAATATAAATAATTGATTAAGAAAAAACCCAACCGTAGTTGTTAAAAGCAAAGGAAGGGTATGTAGACAATGATTATCAAGAATAACATAGTTCATAACAATATTAGTATTGTCACATATCAAAGCATCATGTGATTCGTACAAATGGAGAATTGAAAAACTGATATACATAGAATTTATTTTCTAATTCCTGTGGTCACTTACTTTATAATAATAGATAGATAATTTATAGGCAAAAACTAACATTATATGATGTTGTGCACTTACAATAGTTTGAGTAGGATTTGTTGGTGTTTGCTTAATAGTTATTTAGCAACTAACTTAATGAAATATTATGAAACTACCAATTTTACAATACTAGTTGATTCAATACTGATCTGAATAAAATTAATTGGTTCTCAAATATAACTTGACTAAATACGAACAAAACCATGTGACTACAATAATTTATAAAGGAAATGACAACATTGAGATCATTAAAATCTAGTGGGAAGTAGAATGAGTATGCCCATCCAAAGAATAAGAATGTCAATATTGTATATAATCAATAGTTAGCATAGGTAAATGTGAGATGCAAATTGACCCTAATATTTTGTGTATAATTTGCTAGGTGAAGTAGGTTGGGATGATTCACATGTTAAGGCATAAGATTATACTACTGTTAAATCATAGTAAGTGGGTATTTTTATTTTTGTATAAGTAGACCCATTTCCACTTGGCTTGAAGTCAATTGTGCCATAAACTATGATTGTGTGGTTGATTGATTAGATATGTAATTCATTGACTGTGTATTCTTACATATTAGGTGATAGAATTCTAATCATCGAGGCGCTTTTTTGTATAGCATGTTGGAACACATTGAAACTTCAAAATTAAGCATGCCCGGACTAGGTTAATCCCAAAATGGATTACCTTTTAAGAAGCTCTTGCTCTAAAGGACAAAACCATGCGGTATTTAATGCTAAAGTGCATAATACCTTTATGGGGGGAGTTCTAACCAGGTCTTTATAGATTGCATCAGAGCAATCCACCAGCCGAAAGGGCATAATCCTTGGTGGTCTTGGACGTATATAACGAAACTGACAAGGACATCAGTTCTGTAAGGAGGGTTGATTATAATACTCCTTACATCCTAAGTGATGGAATTCATATCATCAAGATGCCATTTGGTATAGCAGCTTAGAGCACATTGAAACTTCAAAGTTAAACATGCTCGAGTTAGGTCAATCCTAGGATGGATGACCTCCTAAGAACTGTCACGCCCTGAAGCGGCAGAGTCGTAACAGCCTCATCGTGTAAACCATCCTAAGATAGAAGTTGGCCTTATAAATGCTATCTTAGACCTGATCTACACAAGGCGTCCACGACTAACCCACTTTGAAGTAAACAGTTTGTAATTTAAATAAATCATTTACCTACGAAAGTGAAGAAATACATATATACACTATGATTTAGTTGGTACAAATATCGTTTACAATATTTCTCCGTAATATATTTCCTAGTTATAACATTATTTAAAAATGAAAAATTCTAAATAAAACAAACTTAGACCTTAAGAATATATGTTCGTTCTTTAAATATTTTTCCTCACTCCCCAGGATCCAGCAGTTGCTAGCTTTAGAGTAGTTGTTTGCCGCTTCTTAGCCTGTACCTGCACAACGTCTATAGGGATGTGAGCAACCACAGCTTAGTAAGTTAGGATGAAGGATTTAAAACTATACCACAAATACAACGGGATTTTTAATCAACTTATTAGGTGTAATGCATGTGTAAGTAAATGCCATTGTACGATGTTGTCCGGCCCGTCGTGAGATTAGAGAAATTATGCCTGCTCTAATCCGGGTTGAGGAGTTGCCATTAATACAACAGCTCACGACCAAACCTAGGCTTGTGCAATGGAGACCTCGCTCCTCCCGTGACTACCTTCGAACCACTGACTTCACCCTCGCCGTGACTTCTTCTCCTGTCACTTAGTTCGACTGAGGATGAAGAAGGGACCATTATGCAATCATGCGCTATCCCTTTTAAAGGGGTCAGTATTTGGCCAGAGAGTCTAAGTTCCCTTAACGGGTTGCTACGCATGTCCGATTATGATTACTGGTCATATATTTGATTAAGTCCAGTTTAGGGTGATCAATTATGTCATTCAATTCATACAATACATGCCAGAGCAACAAACAGAATCATAGCATCACTCATAATCAAGCACATGCACACATCTAACTATCTAGCACACATCTAACTATCTAACAAGCATAACCAAGCATAATCTTAAGCCTCTCAAAATGCAGCATTGTATTAATCCTAACTTACCTCAACTCTTCGCTCACTCACTCGAGGTCCGACTTACTCAGGCCATCACCGATCATCCCTATAACACAAACGTGGTTTCAGTATTTCATATAACGATTATAGGTTCATTTTATCCTATAACGCTTATTGTTATGCTTTGTTTATGATTTAATATACCTAATTATCTAGTTCTTAAGTCTTTTACAATTATTCTAGGTTTGGGGTTAGGTTCGGGTTCGGTTTTCGCGTCAATTTCTAAATTAGGTTTTAGTTTGATTTCTAAGTCCTAAACATGCTCGAATCCTAATGTGAAATTAATCAAATTAAGTTCAAGTATTCGAATATCCTATTGGGTCTTAATTTAGCATTCTAAGCTATTTGGTACACGCTAGTCTTAATTAGGGTATCAGATTTATCCCCGATGTGAGAAAATCTTACTTTTTTATATAATTACCTAAAATTCAATCTTAATTCAGATTTAATATTATTCTAATTTTTACTCTAATATTATCTAAATAACCCTAATTTTTTAGATTTATTAATTTACAATTTCACATATTACTAATTTCTTATATTAATTACCTAATCTCCTAAATTAACCATACTTAATACTCCAAAGGTTAGGATTAGGGTTCCACATCAGAGATTAACATCCCTAGACATCTAATTACTATCTAAATTAGTAATTAATATCTTAATCACCTAATTAACCCTAAATTACCCAATTTTTCCATCATTTTAGGGCTAAAAATTAACTTAAAAATTTTGAAAATTAATTTTAAAAAAATGGCTTCATAGCACTATTTTATATCACATGAGCATCCTATAGAAAAAAATTGAACTCCAAACTACACTCCTAAGCCTATTTATTTTACATTCTAATCATGCTTGGTTTTGCACGATTTCCTAATGATCCTATATTTTCAGATGTGATTAAATAAAATCACTATTTTCCCCTAAATCTACATACAATAAAACCTCAGAATAACAAGTTTTATAATTTTCTAAAACTATTTACTATTTTTACAAAATTACACAAGAATCAGGCTGGAAATCAGACTCACCAATCTGGGTGGCTCCGACCACTATCGGCCGCCGTGGCCTTGTCAGCCGGCCTGGGCGCTGCCACCACCGTATAGTGGTGGTGGCCATCCACTCCCAGCTGCTTGTCAGGTCTGGGTTCTCCTTTGTGGCCCTAACTGCACAATTTTCCTTTTCTTTTTTTTTCTTTGGTTTTTCTCTCAATTTTCGCCTCTCCCTAATTTTCTCTGATTTCTAACTATCCAAATGAGCGTCTTAATTTTTCTTGCTATTTATAGAGTTTTAGTGTAATTATTGTGCATTAATTAGACATGAATTTGCCTAATTTCCTTGATTTTTGGCTTTTATGTTGTCTAATTTTAATTGGTTAATTTTTATTTTGTGGATTCTGACCTGCCATGACCTTATTTGGATCATTCTTGATTTTTTATTAATTAATTATGAATTTTCTTTAAGTATTTAGTATTATTTTAGCACATTTGCATATTTTAAATATTTACGCGTATTTATACCTACATGTAAATTCATATATAGTATAAATAAATATTTCTAAATATTATTTAGATTATTTTATAATTTTTAGTATACATATAATTTATCTCTAGTGATTTGTTAAGTATCGGAATATATTTTACGCATTTTCGATAAATAACAAGGTATATACTTAAAATTTGAAAATTTTATAGTCTCCTATTTTATTACTTGTTTTCTTAAATTCAAACTTACGGGATCAATTTACTAATATTTCGAGCTTTACTTTATAATTTAGGCTCGATCGGGTCTTTTAATAAATCGAAATCTCGGATTGCTAGTTTTGGGACTTACAAGAAGGTACTGTATAAGGGAACAAAACCGTATGACATTCAAAGCCAAAGCAAATAATACCTCGGTAGGAGGAGTTCTAACCAGGTCTTTATCGAGGTACCTTTTGCTGTAGAGACTTAGAGTGCATCAAAACTCCGAAGTTAAGTATACTCAAGCTGAGTCAATTCCAAAATGGATGAGCTTCTGCGAAGTTGTTGCATTAAGGGACAAAACTATATAGCATTCCACACAAAAGTGTATAATACCTTAGTAAAAGGAGCTCAGGTTAAGTTGTTATAGGTGGTACCAAAGCAACTGTATCGCCTTAGCCGAAACTCATTCTACTGAGGTATTTTCGCTTTAGCGTCAGATATCGCATGATTTTGTCCCCTAATACAACAGCTTCTGAAGAGATCACTCATCCTAGTACTGCTCTAGCCTAAGCATGTTTAACTTTGGTCTTTTGATGTGCTTTGAGTTGTTATACTGTATAACGGCTCATAGTATATCGAAACTCCTATGTTAAGCATACTTGGGCTACGTCAGTACCGAGATGGTAGCTCTTAGGAAGCTACTTTACTAAGGCATAGAAACCGTTCTATAACGACTTAGTTGGAACTCCTTCCACTGAGGTATTATCCGCTTTAGAGTAGAATACCGCACGGTTTTATCTCCTAGTACAGTAACTTCTTAAGAGGTTACTCATAGTACGCTTAACTTTAGAGCTTTAATGTACTTCAAGCCACCACACCAAAAGGTGCATCGATGATTTAGAGTTAATTGCTTAGCATTTAAGGGGTACTATAATCTACCCCCTCCCCCCCCCCATAGAACCGACGTCCTTGTCAATTTCTTTATATAGGTTCAAGACCACTACTAAGCTGGGACTTACCCCTCCAGTTGGTAACTATTCAAATGAAACTCCTCTCATCGGGTATTGTTTGCTTTGACATAGAATGCTATACGGTTTTGTCCCATGGTTTGGCAACTTTCTAAGAGGTCACCCATCCTAGGATTGACCTAGCTTGAGTATACTTTATTTTAGAGTTTCAACATACTCCAAGCCGTTACAATTGTAATAACCTTTACATGTTAAATGACTGAACTCTAAATCATTGAGGTACCTTTTGGTGTAGAGGCTTGGAATATGTTGAGACTCTAAAGTTAAGCATTTTTTGGGTTGGGTTAATCTTAGGATGAGTAACCTCTTAAGAAATTGTTGTATTAAGGGACAAAATCATATGGCGTTTTACCCTACAGTGGATAATACCTTAGTGGGATCAGTTCTGGTTTGGTTACTCTATACATGTTAAGTGACTGAACTCTAAATCATTAAAGCATTTTTTTAGTGTAGCGGCTTGGAGCACATCAAAACTCCAATGTTCAACATACTTGAGCTAAGTTAATCTCAAGATAAGTAACCTCCTAAGAAGTTGCTACACTAGGAGATAAAACTATGTGACCTTCTATGCTAAAGTGGATAATGGCTTAGTAGGAAGAGTTCCAACTAATTTGTTACAAGAAAGGCTGGGTTTGGTCTATAAACTATATCGAAACTGGGCCCTATAGCTTTGAATTATAGGATGACCCATCAGTTCTAGAAGGTCGATGCGGTTAATTAGTGTGGACTTGCCAAATCAACAATTTAACCAGCTGATCTTACCCGATTCGTGACATAAAAAAAAAAGGCTCGTTGTTGCAATTGCAGTAACTCAAATTGCTTGGGTGGGGGGAAGTGTTGAGCTTATTAAATTGTGGGGGCTACAAGGAGAAAACAAACAAAATATACATATGTATATACATACACACACACACATATATATATATATATATCCTAAAACTAATTTGAATTGTTCACGTGAAGGTTGGTAGACATTGAATGTCTTAAACTCTTGAGAAACTTTAGTCATTTTGAAAATTTTTAGAATGTGCATACTATTGCTTTCCTTCAAAAATTTAAACTATAGTGCATAAGTTGTTATAATCATTCTCGTCTGTTTGCAATTTTTTCCAATATGCTCATTACAGTTCCCTAGCTAAACACTTTCTATTTACTTTATCTATACTTGTAAAACAAAAATATTTTGTGCTATAGTCAACTGAGAAAATTGTTATGACTAACTACGATCTCTACTCCATAATATATTTACAAATTTTTTGTTTACATAGAATAGTTTGTGCATATCTTTTCTCTTTTGTTTGCATTTATAGGTTATACGTATAAGGAAAAGTACAAATATATCACTTTTTACGCAAACCTTCCTCCAATAAGAAAGTCTCCAAGGGAAAAGGAAAAAAACCCCAAAATAAACAACCTCTTGACATTAACGACTATGGTTTCTATCTCGACTTTATTAATGAACAATATGAGGACTTATTAGAGTCTCCAGTGGTTCCTCCTAGTTTTGAGCAGTAAACTTCGTACCAATGGGAAGAACTTACAAAGGATGAGGAAGTTGCGAATATAGGTGGAGATGATGTTGAGGAGTTGCTACATGGCGATCCAGGGAAGCCCCTCATACTTAGGAAATTCGAAATATTTTTGAAATATTTCACTAAAATTACAGATGAAAATGGGAATTTATGTGCACAATGCAACTACTATATTGTAAACTATGCATGGAAAAAGGGCAACAAGTATGGTACGTTAATAAGACACCTTTAAAGGAAGCATCCAAAAGAGCATGGTATTGATAAATTGTAATAGCAAATTGCATATGGTGGCAATTCACAATCTTCAACATTATTCAGGTATGATGTGAAAAAATAGAAAATGGCATTGGCACAACACATCGTAATCATGCATCTCTCTCTTAGCATAAGTAAGCGCAAGTCTCATCTCTAGTACGAACAGGAGGTATTGAACCCCAACATGCATTTGTTCGATACCAAAAAAATATGCAAAGCTAACTAACAATTGTCTCACAAAGGTAAGAGAGAGTTAGCCACAATGTTCAGCTCCTTAGATACATAAGTATTGGTATATGCAGATATATGGATAGATAAGTGGTGAGAAAATTCATACATGGGAATAACTTATCACTAGATAGATAATAAATGTCAACTAAATAAAAGGTTGTTGGCTCTTAAGGTCTTCAACGAATGACAGACGACTTGGGTGATTTATATGATAATATTTATCATTCTCAAGGAGTATCAGTCGCTATGTAAAATATTTTCACTCGATTTTGATAATACTAGTGCAAACATTGCATCTATACGTAAACTACAAAATCTTTACCAACCTAATTGGGGAGGAACATTTTTCCACATAAAATATGTATGCTATATTTTAAATTTGTGTATTAAAAAAAGGTATGAAAGCTCTAAAATATAAAGTGACTCTAATAAGGTATGTGATTAAAACTATTATTGAAAAACCTTTCTGCATAGAATGTGGAGGGACTTTTGCATAGAAAATGATAAAAGGTCCAAAAAATTTAAAAAATATATATATAACACTTTTGGAATTCAATGTATGATATGTTACAAAGTATAATTGCATATAAAGAATTGCTATGTAGGTTTTACATGCATCATATTTAAGAAATTGAAATTCATACAAGAGATTTGGATGTTTGTGATAAGTTATTAGAAGTATTCAGAGTTTTTCATGATGCTACTAACACTTATTCTTAAGTGTATAGGCTTAGCGTACACTATTTCATAATGGAGGTCCTCAACATAGTTACGACTTTGCTTAATGCGCCTTAGGACTCAATACTACAAATGTGTGTTGTTGAGATGGTAAAGAAGTGGTTATAATATTACAGGGAAATTCCTTCTATCTATTTTATTGCTACTATTTCAGACCCTCGATGTGCAATAGAAGTTCTTTAAGATTATTCGAATATATATTATCAGATTATTGATAACCTTTTCGATATGCAAGATGTATATATGTTATAATTGTAGTGAATGAGCGTTGTTAAGTGATGGATGAAATGAACGCGCTGTTCCAACATTTTTCTTACAAATATAATGGGCAAGTTATGGTCACTCAATTGCCTCCCCTAACAACAAGTAACTACTCCTTTGCAAGGGAGAAGCTATTAACATAAAAGTTAAAGCACCATAAGTTTAGAAGACAACAAATAAAGCTATCAAACTATCTCAATACTGACTTTGAGTTTCTTGACAGTATCGATATCTATGACTTTGACATTCCTAGGTAGTGGAAATTGGGTAGAAAAACACATCCGATCCTTTCTCACATAGCTCGATATGTTCTCATTGCCCTAGCCTCAACAGTAGCAGTAGAATAGGCATCATTGGACTCATTCTTGATGACTGTCGTGCTTTGTTAAGCCCCGTCAACGTGAAAGCTACATTTCAACTTGCAACGGAGATTGGTGGAAAGCGACCAATAGAGAATAGGAGCCAATGGGGACTTCCATGAGGGGAAGACAAATACTTCAGTAATTTCAGCTCCTCGAAAGGAAGTCATTGATCCATTCTATAACAAAGTAGCCTCTAATGTGATGGTGATTAGCATTTACAATTTTTCTCATTTCTATTTTATATATTCGACACTTAGACTAGATAATCTTTTTTTTTAGAAAACCTCTCATCGACGTTTTTTCAAATCTAGAAATTAACAATATTTAGTCATATTTTGAAAATTGAAAGTGTTGGAATAAAAATTAGTTTGTGGTGTTAGTTTTTTTTTTTAAAGGAATTAAAATGGTTGATTATATAAATACGATGGTTTTTCGCGAATATAAAAATTGATCAACACATTAAAGGTTTTTTAAAAAAATTAAAATTATTCTGGAACTACGATAGTCTGATTTCGTACATTGGATATGTAGGCAACTGCTAATGTAACGCAACAAAAAAATTTTAATTTAGAAGTCGTTTGAAATAAAATAGACACATCCTCATTATATCTCATGTATAATACAATTTTTGAATGTATGATATAATACCATTATGTGATAGAATATTGTACAAATATTTACTATCAAACTTAAGTTTTTTTTTTTCTTAAATTTTAAATTTACATGTGTTAGTATACAGAATTGTTGTATAGGGAAGGAGAAGAATTGTTGTATAGGGAAGGAGAAAAATGAAACTTCCCAAAAAAGGAAAATTTAAAGAAATAAAAATTGCATAGATCATAGACCATTGAACTGACTTTTGAATTGGTGAGCCATGTTGAACCAGCCTTAGCTGGACCAATCATGATTCACTGACCCCCCAAGCTTGTGACGTACCACGTATTGGCCAAGTTCAACCTAGCCCCAAGTGTACCTAAGATGCATTTATACATTAGTTGATGCTTATATTACCATATGGCGCACCTTCATATCATAAGAATGGCTAAATATTAAGTAAGTTCCCATCATAATGCATCATCCATAATGCATGATTATTCATTTTTCAATTTCAAAGGTATAAACTTCACCTAGAGAGAGCTTTTCATAAAGTTATCTTTAGTAGGTGCTTTACAAAGATGTGATGAGCATTGTATCAAGAAAATATCATAAACTACTCCAACCTAGTAGTCTTTATCAAGATAAATTTAACAACTAGGAGATAATAGTAATATGGTTTAGGTGACATGTGTCACCTCTATATATTTTTTTCTTTTCTTCCTTTTTATTTCTTTTTCTTTTTTTTTTTATTTTTTCCTTCACTGCTTTCAACTTCCATGATTTCACTTTTTCTTTTTTCTTTTTAAATACCTAAAATAAAGACCTAGTTAATTATCTAACATGTAAAAAATCACACTATGTTCGTTAAGAAAATGTAGAGTCTAATAAACATATATTCAAAATTTTTTCAATTCAATCAAATTAGGAGCACATTTTTTACCTGTATTAGACTTTTATTTAAAAACTTCAAATAACCATAAAATGTTCATTTTATAACTAATTGAGGTACAGTTTGAGACTATAATCTTTTGCAAAATGAATTTTTTAAATACTTTGAAATGAGATAGCTAAAATAGATTAGAAAAAATGAATTTCAATAAATATTCATTTTTATTTAAGATTCCTAACTCGATTAAATCGCATATGCCTATTTTGACTCTAAAAGTTATTTTTGACCTTGAAAAATTATTGTTACCCTAAAGCAACTTGAATGGACTGTTAGACACATTTTTTCATAATTTTTTTTATTTTATAGGTTTTCTCACTTTTAAATTTTTTTGGTTCATTTTAATTTTTTATCGTTTATTTTTATTTTGTTTTTTTTTTTATCTTTTCTTGATTTTTCAATTCTTTCAGTATTTTATTTTTTTTTTCAATTTTTTTGGTATTTTCCACATTTTTCAAAATTTTTGCTATTTTCTATTTTTTTTGGCCTTTTTTGAAAAACAGAATATTCTAAACTAGAGATAGAAATAGAAAGGACATAAATGGAGTGTCTACAATATATTTTGGAAAGTAAAATCTTGATAATTTAATTAAAAAAACAATAAATATTTCCTAAATTTTAAGAAATATGATCTATATATGAGGAAATGGACTTTTAAATTATTTTTATTATTATGGAACAGTTTCCTTATTTAACATGGTAATATATAGGAAATAATGAAAAATACACATAAAAAAGGGTGTAGAAAATCTCATGTCGCGTGCTCGTCAATGCAAGTTGCACCTGACCTTGTGGAAGAGTGTTGAGATTATAGGTGAGACAAAACCGATCAAACCAAACTAATTTGTTAATTGAATTAAACCAAACTAAAATAATAGTTTTTCTTACAATTTGTTTTAGAAATTTCATAATTCAAACTAAATAGAAAATTTATGATAGATTTGAAAGGATAAACCAAACCAATTTATAAAACCAAACTAAATTGTTTTATATAAAATATAGTAATATTTCACTTCAACTAAGAAGTGTCTTTTGTCAAAATATAACACTTAAAAAATGTTATTTATATTTATTGAAATGTATATGTATGATATTTTTAATTATCATAATTTATAAATAATATATATAGTTTGATTAAAAATTTATACTATATGCTCTTTTTATAAATAAAATTAGCTATTAGTAAACATTTAAAAATTTTTAGTCATATAATTATTGATTTCATGATAAATCAATTCAATACTTTTTACCTAAGATTATATGTTTTACAAATATATTTTTTTAAATTAAAAAATTCAGCTTATTTCGTAAGTCAAACCAAACTAAGTCGAAATTATATGAGAAAAAAAAGGAAAGCATGAGTAATTATCACGTGTAATTAAGCAAATAAATTAAAATTTAGGTAATTGTATGACTTTTTCTCCGGCAAAGATTATAATATATATTTTTTTGACAACAAATAACAGGAATTGAATTGAATTGAAAAATTCAAAACTAAGATTTTATATTATACTTTCAAAACCCAATGAGCTATAGTGATTTCTTTTCAAATAAAAATCTAAACGAGTCATAATATAGAAAGAAAAATATTCAATCCTAAATTTGTGAAAGGATATTCGTTTTTACGAAAAAGTATACGGGTTCTATCCTAAATGAATTTACAATTTTTTATGAACCGTACATCACAAAATGCCAATACAGGTTATTCAAGAACGATGTATGACTTGGCCGCCGCCCCATCCCACCCAAAAAAGAAAAAAAAAAAAAATTTATGACGACTCATGGGACAACATCCAAAATATTTAGCGGACCCACTCCACACATTCCGTGCCAATATAATCAAATATCGACCCCAAAATGAAGAAAGAAGATATTAATTGCCAGTTTACTTAGAAATAATAAATATATATATTTTTTTTCAGAATGCTTACTATTATTTGTTTACTTAGAAAATATGTTTGAGAATATAACTATTCTATTCCCTCTGTACCGACAATAATTGTACTTTTTATAAATAAAATCTTTTGTTTATTTTTCACATAGAATAAAAAGTTCAAGTAATAAACAAATAAACTCTCAATTTATAAAAAAAGTTAAATAGTTTTAGATATTTTTCAAAAAGGCCAAATAAAGATATATTAGTATTTTCGGTCATATTCCTTACAATTAATGAGGTAAAATAAATACTGAAATAGGTATTTCCTAATAATAAAAAATTATATGAAGTAAATATTAGAATATAAATTTCCAAGTTTTTTTTTATAAAATAAATTCCTAGTTTATTCTTGATTATAGCTACTTTTAGGATGTAATTTTTATATTTTATATTTATTCTATTTTAAAGGATAAGCCAATGTTTCGTATATATTAATTAATAATCAATAAATTTTGTTTTTCCTTTCATATACTTATTTTCTCATCAAATGAGCAATCAATTTCGGAAATTTCAATTTTTTTATAAGCTTCTCAATTAGTGGCTAGAGAAACTGAGTCCAAAGGAAAAAATTTCAAATCAGTCATAAGAATACAAAACAGATGAGTTGATGTATCACCAAAAGATCTTAACCATGCAAGATATTATTTCCATCTTTCTCATTCATTCCAAAAAGTGTCCAAAAAATGACAAACTAACTTTCCCTTTTTCTTGTCCCTCACAAAAGGTCCACAACAGCATCAATGGTTCACCAAATTAGGAGGATAAAAGCAAAATCTGTAAGTTACAGTGTGATTCCAGCATGCAGTCGTTCACGGGTGCCACTTGTTAGTTGGAAACAAATGAAGACAACACAGCTGATGAATCAATGGGAAGTTAATGTAAAATTGAATTCCAACGCTACCGGCATGGATTAGGGTGGTGTAAACGAATCTGACTAGCCATGGTAAAACACTACCTTTAAGTTTTAGTTGGTGTTCGAGTTCGAGATCGAATTAAATGCTTGTCCTTAAGTTTTGAATATTTAACTCGGGTCTACTCATGTTATTCTTTTTCAGCCACGAGAAATATGCACAAAAGATGAATGCCCAGTGCGCGAAGTATTTGTTGAGAGCTTATGTTGTCTTGAAGGATTATTGGCAAGTGACAACTATCTCTTCAATAAAAATCCCATTTAATGGTAATAAATTATTAGGATATAGTACAATATAAGAATAATAGGATAGATATATAAATAAGGGAAAGCAGTATAGACAACTCGCTTGAAAGGATTTTCCTTAATGATCTTAAGGGACTAGATTAGAAGAAGAAATATAAATAAATAAATAATGTCACGTTTAGTTTATAAAATAGGCATTTAGGAGACATGACAAAATCTAAATATTTGAGAGTTGTCTAATAGATGATATGAAAAGTTTATAATTTTGCTGTCTTATTTTTCTCAGTCCCACTATTTTGATTGTCAAATACTATCTTAAGTAATCCTCTTACCTTTTAAAAAAGCATATATCACATGCGGCCTTAACCATTTACTATGATGTATTCATCATGCTGTGTTATATTATTCTCATTTTATTATGCTCTTTTAATAATCAAATGCTTTCCAAAATTATATTTAGCACACGCTGTTGTAGAATATTAGACGGTTGTTTTAAGATTTTTTAAAAGGATTTTGGCTTTGTATAATAATGAGATTTTTGTACCATCTATCCTAATAGATACATGATTTTTAAGTTTTATATAATCATTTAAAGGGCCTTTTATCTAGTGCTAGTGTCTTAGTTTACAAATCTAATTTAATACCATATGTTTTATCCATTTGTTCTTTGAATTTATGCAAATCACAGGCAGGTGAATAAAAAGTGCGGATAATGACATTTATCAGGACCCCTAGGGATATGTCTCCATACCAAAGTACTTGGTTGAGTATTGAGATTTAAGTCTCAAGGTTTAAACTTTTACTAAAATATATAATTGAGTATGAAATCTACTTTCTTTTACTTACGATTTTTGTTCTAAACAATTTGATTTTAAACTCTTCTGACTTTAAAATATTATCACGTATAATAATAGTTGAAGTTAAAATAAAAAAGATAATATCATAATTATTAGCAAGATTCTCTAAATATTAGGCTTTTTGGACTCATCGATAAGACATGTTTTATTACTTGAGGCTCGCCATCGATGGCTCAAGCCTTAAGCTTAGATTGACTAAGCTTAATAAACTATTCAATAGTTAAAATATATAAGATAAAGATAAAATATAAAATTAAAAGTTATGTTCAAAATAAGTAAGATATGTCGAACGTTATAGTCCTATTTTTCTATACTTATAGGAGAAAATCTTTTTATACTAATTATCTTTCAATTGTTAATGCCATTTTACCATAAATACTAATCAATTATTTAGTAGTAAAGTTTTCTACACTTTATACATTAAATTTACTCATTAATCTAAAACATCTTTTACTTTTTAAAAATTTATTATTAATTTAAATATTAGAATGATTGTTTTGAATAACACTTTCATATTCCTTTACGATGTTTTGTTTTGTAAACCCATTACTTGAGGAGTCCGATCACTACTGACATCCAAGACACAATAATAATGCTAAAAAAGTCCTAAAATTTAAATAATGGATCCATTTCCGGCGATTTTTGTTATACTCAATTTCTCAGGACATGGGGACTCCATTCTAGACCCTTCGTATCCTATCTTGTTTCCACGTGTAAATCCACCATTACCATCTATGATATTTTCCTTTGATACTCCCATCCTCCCCTATATTTACTCCATCTCCCAATCGCATACTTGCGCCACCGACCCTCCGTCGCACAACCCTAAAACACTCGCGTACTACACCCTCGAAAAACTTCACACCCAAACCTTCCTTTTTTCCATGGCATCCATGGCTTCTACATTGACTTCTTCGGTCTCTAGAGTCTCTCTCTTCGACAACTCTTCTTCCATCCATGGAACTCCCCTGTCTCCACCTTCTTCTTTTAGGGTTTTCCAACCCTCCAAGGCTTCTAACAACTTTTCAGTTTCTATGTCGTCATATGATCTTAATGCTTTTAGGTTTGAACCCATCAAGGAATCCATCGTTTCACGTGAAATGACTAGAAGGTACATGATGGACATGATCACACATGCGGATACTGATGTTGTGGTTGTTGGGGCTGGATCTGCTGGACTTTCTTGTGCCTATGAGCTTAGTAAGAACCCTAACGTCCAGGTCGCCATCATCGAGCAGTCGGTCAGCCCTGGTGGTGGTGCATGGCTCGGTGGCCAGCTCTTTTCTGCCATGGTAAGGCTCATTTATTGAAAAATTTATTCCACTAACGCGTGCTCCGAATTTAGCCCGCCGCCCCCACCCTACCACCCCGCCCACATCACCCCACCACCCAACCAAACCAAAACTGTGTAATCCATATTACATTTTTATTCTTTAACTGGCTAATAATATTCATACCACAAATACATATATTTTGCGTTCTTTTCAAATTTTTTTCTCTTTAATTTTTTTTTTCAATTTACTAATCAATAATTAAAATTATATAAATATGTAACTTCATCAGGCTTATTTCTTATAATCACAACTGGCTAATTATATACTATAGCATTTTAAGAGGTAAGTTGAGGGATGTTAAGCCAAGTTAAATTTTGCAAATATATATAAATGGGTCTATAGTAGAATTTTTGGCTACTTGTTATTAAGATCTGTTGAGATTTTTTATTTTTATATTATACAAGTGAATCGTGTGTTGATAAATGACCATTAAATTTGTGGGATAATCTAGCTTTTTAAGTTGCCCCACATATGTAAGAGCCGATAATACCTGGTACATCGTACAATAATTTATTATATTGGTTTAGCTTATGTCCCTTCCAATTATAATATATAAGTACATGTGGAAGGAAATAAAGTTCCGGGTGTATGAAATCGAAAAAAATGTTTATATAAAATGATTTTCAGTGTGGGGAGACACACGGGCATATGTAATTTTTTAAGGGTAAAATCTAAATCCACAGCGCTTAGACCCCGTCCTATTTCACTATCCAATGAAGTAATGCAACCAAAAGCAACACTTTTATCATTTTTCCCCCCTTTGTGAAGATTTAGGGTCAAAAGCCCCATTTTTAAACATGAAGAGATTAGTGCATAAAGAGTAATATATAACGAGTTGTACATGTAATTTATCCAGTTGTTGACGAAATTATAAGAATGGCCGTCATTGTTGTTGAAAATTGTTTTCATAATGAAAAGTTAGAAGGAAATATGATTGGATTTGCTGAGGTGATTTGACTAGCATGTACGTGGAAAATTTTAATTCACAGAGTGGGAAATAGGCTAATTGGATATATAGTTAAAAAATTAAGGCATTTATATTTGTTTTCATTTTCAATGTATAAACATATTTTGTCTAGGGGTTCATAACCCGTGATCGGACTCTACGAAACTTTGCAAAGGGTTATAAATTTTGAATCATAAAATTTTTTTCTTTTTTCCATATATATATATATATATATATATAGTGTGTGTGTGTGTGTGTGTTGGAGCTTTTAGTTTTAACTATCTCCTTGAAATTTCTGTATTTTTAATTCATAATTGGATTCGATTGTCCAAAACAGGTTGTGCGTAAACCAGCACACCGTTTCCTCGACGAGCTTGGCATCGAGTACGATGAGCAGGACAACTATGTTGTAATCAAACATGCTGCTCTGTTCACCTCAACCATCATGAGCAAGCTCTTAGCCAGGCCAAATGTGAAGCTCTTCAATGCCGTGGCAGCCGAGGACTTGATTGTTAAGAATGACAGGGTTGGTGGTGTAGTCACTAACTGGGCTTTGGTCTCAATGAACCATGACACACAGTCCTGTATGGATCCCAACGTCATGGAGGCTAAGGTTGTGGTGAGCTCTTGTGGCCATGATGGACCTTTTGGTGCGACAGGTGTGAAGAGGTTGAAGAGTATTGGTATGATCGATAGTGTGCCTGGGATGAAGGCATTGGACATGAATGCTGCTGAGGATGCCATTGTAAGGCTCACTAGAGAGATTGTCCCCGGCATGATCGTTACCGGTATGGAGGTTGCTGAGATTGATGGATCTCCAAGAATGGTAAGAAAAATTTGAAAAATTCTAGTTTGCATTTCCAGGTTTTGGAAAATTCTTGACTATTATGGTAAGTGCTCTATAAGAATACTTCTTTCATTAAGTCGATAACCGCATTAGCATTATAAGATCGTGGCTAATTTGATTCATTCATTTATATCTCTAGTTTTTGAGAGAATCTTTGTTATATCCAGAATTTAGGGGATTCGATTTCATAAATCGGACTTTGTGATTCTAAATTTGTTCAAATTGGTATCGCAGGGACCAACATTTGGAGCTATGATGATCTCAGGACAGAAGGCAGCCCACCTTGCGCTCAAGTCACTGGGGTTGCCTAATGCTTTGGATGGATCATATGTTGGAAGCCTTTCCCCCGAGCTCATTGTGGCAGCTGCGGAATCCGCCGAGGTTGCTGATGCTTGAAGTGAATAAAAAACCGTATGCTAGACCGGAATACAGGAGATGGTTTAGATAAGTTAGAGGGAGTTTGCGGTTTGATGGCATTGTAATTTAGGGTCTTAGTAATAAGGTTTTGTTTGGTCTCTTTTTTTCCATCTTGTCTTGTCCTGTTCATTCGTGAACCTCCCCTTTGAATGGTAGAAATTTTTGTTTAATTTTCGTCCTATATGTGTGAAATCAGTGCGAAGCTGTAATTCTAGAAGCAACCTCTGATATTTAAAACGTTATATATAGCATTTCATCTCGAGAGCACCATGAGCATAAAGCACGGATGCCACCGGCTTGGACCTTCGATAAGATTAGTGCTGGAACTAAGTCAGCTTCGAAACGATTTAGTATAAAACTCGAATTCAAAAAATTTTTAAATTCAAACTTCAATTGGATATAGAATTTTGGGTTGAAACTCAATTTATTTTATCACACTCGTTTAGATTTGATTTTTCTAAAATAACATTGTATTTTAATTAAAATTACAATTATAATAACAAGAAACTAGATTCAGAGTTGATTAAAATTTAAACTTGTTCGAGCTCAAGTTTACGAATTATCTTGCTAGGTAAGGCGGCCTCGTCTATGCCCCCTTCATTGTGACGAACCTAAGAACCGAAATAAGCACTGACGATGAATCCATGTAATCAAACCCAAGCCACCACAAGAGCATGACGAAGCCATCGAGGGTGCATGTCTAGACCACCATGAATCTACATGCCCACATTACCGCAATCAACATGTCCGAACTAACAAGGATGTTTAATAAGCACAACAGGCATATGAAAATGCTTTGAAAGGAGAGTTTCAACTCATTTGAATCATGGCTAGTTTGAATATGAGGCCTAATTCAGGGGACTCAATTTTATGGATCAAAATTTATGACAATACCTCTTAAATATTAGGTAATAAAATTTTAAAATATTAAAGCGCTTTTTAGTATAGCAGTTTAAAATATAATAAAACTATAAAATTAAGTATATTTGGATTAGATTTATTTCACGATTAATGACTTCTTAGAAACCTATTGTATTAAGAGATAAAAATACACATTACTTTATTTGTTCACTGTCAATTGACATTGCAGAAATCGAAATCTTGAGTCATAAAAGCAACTTTATCAAGATTCATTAATATAAGAACTAATGGTAAATTTGGTTACTTAATACAAGAATCAATACTAAGTTGCTCTACAAATGTACTCAACAAGCAAATCCTTAAGGTTGCTTTTCTTTTATTTTACTTGTATCTTTCATTTTATTTGTAAAATAAAAATACGATACGAGACTCACAAATTTTTTTGAAAATTGATAAAGAACTCTTTTAAAAGAAGTTATTGATAAGAGAGCCAATTATTTAAAATGATAATAATGGTAGAAACTTTGTAATGAACTCATTAATAAAGACTTTCTAACGATGTCGTGAAAAAAAGGAAGAGCACTTTCCACTTAAGTCACTTGGGTCGCCTGATGATTATGTGGAGTGGAGCTAGAAGCATTTAACTTGACTTAATTTTGTTTATTTCCCTCTTTTCCTATTAATCATATATTATTATGTGTGAAGAGGGTGTATACATATTTCAAAGGTTGTTAAACCTAAAATAGTAAATTTTTATAATTTATATAAAATATCTTTCAAAAAATTATGTATACACTTATAGTAGTTATAAAATATTTGAAATACACGATGAAAATAAAGAAATGAAAATATTGAGTTCTTTTTATATACAAATTTTGAATATATAATCTAACGTTTATTGAATAAGGATAAATATAGTTGAAATTAAATTTTTTCTCTATTATTTTATTTGAAAAGCAATAAAATTGAGAAGAAAAAAATATTTTAATTCATTTTAAGTTATTAATGATATATATTTAATTATATATTTTTTTCTTATAAACTATTTTATTGGAGTTAAAACTCAGAGAAAGGATATGCAATCAAACAAGGGATTAGGGGAGAGGGAGGAAAAAAATTAGAGTAAGATAAGGAATATTATTTAATATCCCAATAATCAATGGATTACAAAAACCTAATTATAATTATTATTTTTCTTTTTGGCCTATTCAATTAATATATATATATATATATAATTGGTAAATTCAATTAGAAACATAAGTTTTTATTGAGTTTAACGAGTAAAATCGATTAAAAATGAAAGTTTTTATAAATAAATAATTTTTTACTTGAATTAACTTGAAAATACCTATTAATATTATAAACTTATAGAATTATATAGATAGTATCATGATTTTGATAATTATACAAATATTTATATATTAAAAGTAATATATACTTATGATGCATGTATTCATAAATAAAAAAATTTAAAATTATTTCATGCATGACTCCTTATATATTTGAAATTTACAATATATACGAAGTGATTAATGTATGTATTATTAATAAATTATTCGTAGAAATCTTATACAATCAAACGCCCGCGTGAAGCTTGGGTTTTAATTGATTTAAATAAAAAAGAAAATTTTTATTGTTTGGCAAAATAAATAAATAAATAGAAAAGAAAACTTTGTTGCAAAAGAAAAAGAAGCCTTCTCGGAGAAAAATGCTAAAGGACCGCCCCGAAGCTCTGCTTAGCACCTTCCGCTTTCGCTCTGTATTCAAATTCTAAACCGAGAATTACTAATTCTTGATCTTGGTAAAACTAATTAAGATACCAAGGTCCTTCTCTTGACCAAATTCCAATACTGAAAGTATATTTCATCAAACAAAACCCTATAATTCGCATACTGCTCGAAGAATCAAACTTGATGAGCACCCATTTTAAATTACTGTGTAATTATGCATACCCTTTTATTATTTCATGTTTACTCGTTCACTTGGTTAATTTAATCTGATGGGTATGTTTCAGGTACTGTGTAGGATTGGAAAAATGGAGGAACATTTTGTTGCTATACTTTCTATGCTTCTTGTTGTTGCCCTAATTCCTCTTTACATATGGAAACGCCGTGGAGATTCGTGGTCACCAGACCCATATGAGGAACAAAATCAGGTCTTTTGTCTTTTCTTGGGATTTTGCTTGCACTCTTTTGGGAACATTGTTTCTATATATTGGCATTTGTGTCTTAATATTTTGCAATTTGTTTGTTGGAAAATGTTTTTGTAAGATTGGTTAGGCTTGCAATAGAGAGCGATGATGAAACTGAATTCATATAGGTGACTGTACCTGGTGGCAATAAGGTTTGGCTGCCTTGTTAATTTTATTATTCATTAGGCATTATTATCAATAGTAAAGTGTTGTTTTATTACCAGTAGCTCCTTAATGGTTCAAGGTGATGGGTGTGGCCAATGGTAGAAGTTAATTTAGGCAAGAAATGATGGAAACGATTTCTTTTTTGAAAAATGAAAATTGTTTCTTTGTCTAATTGAAGGTCTTCTTTTAAGGAAACTGTAGTATTCCATTGGCTAATAGAATTCCTATGAAAAACTTCTATGGTGGTACAAATGCAAATTTTTATTGTTTGAGATTTGTTTTTATGTTTTTTATTTGGGACAATTCATGTTGGGCAGAGAGAGACTGTAATCCGTGCCACAGGGACTCGGCGTATGCGGAGGAGAACAGTTTCTGGGGCTAGTACTTCAACAGCTGTGCCAGCATCTATCCAAGGTTCTGTACTGTTTCTTTGAGTTGAAATCTTCTTTCCAACACCATTTTATTAATGCATATTCACCTTGGAAAATATTGCAATTTGGGTTTTATTTGAGTGAGTGATGTGCTTTAGGAAGATGTAATGAAAGTAGGAGAGTGATTGTAACTGGGGAGTTTAGAAAAGATTAAGGCAAGATTATCTAATGGTTAGAGGGATGGACTTTTTGAAGTATGAAGCGATATTAATTCACCATGGTTGGTGTTTATTGCTCACTGCTTAGATTTGGTGTAGCTAGTGTATGAACTGGGTAATTCTCATTTTTGTGTTGGATTTGCTTTGAGATATAGACAAGCTTATATAGCTTGGAAAAGACAAGTGTTGCATGTGCTTTTGAAATCTATTTGTTTTACCATAATGAAATGTGGATGAGAACTCTTGAAGTTCTCTAACATAATGCCTTCCTTTATTATTTCCCCAGCTCACAGGCATGTACATGCTCCTAAGCTAATTGCCTTCTTTCAGAATTCTTTTGCTTTTCTGCACACAAGGGACAATTAGATCTGCTAAATAGTTTTTTGATTAGTTTCCCTTGCAAATTTCTCAATTGTGAACTTCTGTGTGATGATTGCAGAGGATATTGATGGAAGTGACAATGAGGCTGGTAATGACTATTATGAGGCTAAGACATCAAAGAAAAAGGAGAAGAAACGGCAAGAGCGGGAAGCACACCGACAGGTGTGCATTTTAGCTCTAAATGAGTTGCATGTATATGTGCTTGGGTCAGCAGTTTATCCTTGTAATTTGTGTGTGTAGTTATGGTAGACTACACGAAAAGGATAGAAATCCTCCAAAACTTTGCTCTTTATCATGGAACATTTGGAGAAGATACAAGAACAATGTCTCTTTTAGATAGTTAGCATGGACAAAGACATGTTGTAAAAAACAAATAGAAGTGCTACATAGACATAATAACAGGAAATAATGCTTGTTCTGACAAACAAATATAAAGAAATGATATACATATTATCACAAAGGCCTATCTCTGTTCCAGTTTGCATGAAATGTCTCAATGTCTCATTGCATTTCCCTTTCTTTTTTTTTCCTTTGTTGAGAATCAAATGCTTCTCATTAATCTGGTCTGCATAATCTCATTTAGGCTGAAGAAGCTGCACGTGAATCAAGGAAAACAAAGCAGGATTACTATGCAGAGACGCGGAGGAGGAAGGATGAGGAGCGTGAGGCAAAGGAGCATGCTCTGGTATGTGCTTCTCTTCATCACTTATTTGCTAGTATTTTTACAAAGACCTTTATTCTGCCAGAATCTTTGCAATATTGATTCATATGTCCATCATACTCTTGACTTATTCAGGAGGAAGAGGCGAGGGCTCGTCAAGCCAGAGAGGAGGAAGCTGCTGCACTGGAGTTTGACAAGTGGAAAGGGGAGTTTTCAGTTGATGCTGAAGGAACCACTGAGGACATGCAAGAGGGGAATGAGGACTTGCTTTCTAATTTTGTGGACTACATAAAGGTACTTTCATTTCTCCCTGCAACTAGCATGTAGCAGAATGCCATCTAAGCAGCTCCATTCTTTAGATTTATATAGAAATAGCAATTACAAAATTGCTTAGGGTGCAATGCTGTAATCATGTAGTTGAAATTTGTTTTGCCAAGTGCTTTTAGTACATGGTAGACAGCATTTTGATCTTGCTCAGTGCATCCTTAGTGATATGCCTCATAGGAGGAAAAATCCTCTTATACTTTGTTATATCATAACCATTGAATCTTATTTTTCAGAGCCATAAATGTGTTCCACTTGAGGATCTAGCTGCAGAGTTCAAGTTAAGGACACAGGTATTTATAGTTTTTCTTAGATCAATTGACACTGCGCTTTCTTAAAAACTTTTAGAATGTTGCTCTTTGCTACATGAGTGTTTACCTGCCATTTCTTGCCATTTGATAGCTTAACTTTTTGGTCCTCCTTACTATGTTTATCTTACCCTCATTTTGCTGAAATCAGGAATGCATCAATCGGATTTCATCCTTGGAGAATATGGGTATGTAATTAATACCTTTTGATTTGTCTAAGAAAATTTCATGCCATACTTGGCCACTTCTTTTTCATGACTGCTAGCAAGGAGCAATGTTCTTCTAGTTGGTTTTCCCCATGCATGAAGTTACTTGCTAGGTTTGCGTTATCATGCTTTCATGAGATCTAACTTGCTACAAGTAATATAAATCTGCATCCATTGTAATTTTGCCCTTTCACATCCTTTGTTGTTAGTGAATGTCTTAGTCTACCTTCCCCTGTTTTTTCGCTGCAAGGAGAGATGGAATTCTCTTTTTCATGATAAACTTCTGAGATCAAAGTGAGGAATTCCGAATCCAGGCTTCCCCGAAGGAAGGAATGAGAAACAAAGAGCTCCCTCCCTGATCAGGCTAATGAATGGACTTTGCATGATTTCATTTTTTATATTCAACTTAGAAATCAGAATCATGTTGTGAATATTTGTCCAATCCTCAAAATCGTATGTCAGCTTAGAATTAGTCCTTTTGTTTCAGGTCAATTTCAGACATCACAGAATTCCCGTATTCTTGTTGGTGCATTTAATCTTTGCAATTTGTTTCAGGCCGTCTTTCCGGGGTCATGGATGACCGAGGAAAGTATATATACATCTCCATGGAAGAAATGAAGGCTGTTGCAGACTACATTAAACGTCAGGGCAGGGTTAGCATATCACACTTAGCTAGCAAGTCCAACCAGTTCATAGATTTGGAGCCTAAAGCTCAGTTTGTAGAGGAAATTGGCAATATGGAAGAGATTATCACTGTTAGTTAATGCTTCGCTGACCTCCAAGTGTTATGAAAGCTTAGTAAAAGAGGTTGTTCTCTTTATCTTGTGCTTTAGTTTGTATGACAGCTTTTACTTTTTTTTTCTTTTTTTCCTTTTCCCCTTTGTTTTTAATGAAAAACAGTAGTTAGAAACCATGGTAGCAGAATTTTGTTTGTTTTGATTCAATTAGATGTGCCATGGTTCACATCCCAGCCCCGCTTGTTAAAAGCTCTGCGCAAACCTGCCTCAGAGCATGGAATGGGGCATGTCTCTTCTGCTTGTGATTTTGTATATTTGATAGAGAGCGTTATTTTTAGCATTTGTTATAGTTTTTTTTTTTCTTTTTTTTTTTTTAATCAAAAGGGCATTTCATTAAGCTGAAATTAAACAGAGTACAAGTACACAGCACACACCAGACACCAAGCACACTGACGCAACATTATAGAGCACACACAGCAAAAGAAAGCAACATCAAAACATGTCAGGGCGTGGACTATCTAAGAGCCATGGTCTCTCTCGCCCCATTATGACACTTAATTTGGGGACACAAGAGGGAGTTTTCGTTCCCCCGACACAACAGTTCCAAGGGTCCATAAACAACAAATATTTAGAGTCATGAGGAGGAGCAAAAAGGAGCATTACCTCCATTACTTCACTACTAATTCTGCTTGCTGGTCGGTCAGCCAACGCGTTTCCTTCCCTTGGCACAAACAAAAGCTGGTAGTCTTCAAGCAATGAGAGCTTTTCCCTGCAACCAAGAATAACGTTAGAAAATTTATTAATTGTATTTGTTTTGTTTTTGAGCATTTGCACTGTTGCCTTGGAATCCATACAAGTCTCAATCTTCCTCATCCCCATAAGTTTAAAGTAATGTAGCCCCCAGTACAATCCCCATAATTCAGCACTCAAGATGCCTACGTTTCCCACCTCTCAAATCCATCACTTACTTCATCTCTAACGATTCCTCCTACTGTGGCTAATTCACCAAAATCTTTAAGTGAGGCGTCAGAGTGGAGTTTAACCCAACCCTCTCTAGGAGACTTCCAGTTTATGTCCTCGTAATGAATCAGATATTTTTTCCTTTTGTGCCTCGTATAAGCCCAGAATTCATTTGCAAGGTGCCTTATCCTTTGGTGTATCTGTTCTGGAGCAATGTTTGGATGAAGGTGCTGTGATCAGAACAATTTCTAATTTCTTTGTCACCACATTGACCAAATAGCAAATCCAAACATGATTGCCCTTGGTGTGTGCAATTGGGCTTGAAACTGGCTGATCCGGTAATTGTTTTTGAACCATTCAACGAAGTCTTCATCAGGTCTCACAGAAGTTGAATTGAGAACTGACCATAAGTTTGCTGCCATTGAGCAATGTCTAAAAAAGTTCTCCACATCTTCTGTTGCCAAATTACAGAAGGAGCAAGTGGATGTATAAGTGGTGATAATTCTATTAGTTTTGTCCGCTGTTGGCACACTATTTGTTACCATTCTCCATAACAGTAACTTGAGTTTTGGCAGTAATGGTGATTTCCAATCCATCTCGGCTCACATGGTTTTTTCCCCTCCAGTCTTTCCAAACCCGTGTAAATGTCTATCCGTTGTAACTTGTGTCTTCCTAATAAAGAGAAACATTTTCTATCCGCTGCTGATTGAGATAATGCAATCGGTCCTATGTTTGTTGAGATCCTAGTTGATAACGGATATGCTATTAGATTATCATTCCAATTTGTCTCGTTTCTACAAACTTCAGCCACTGTTAGGGATGCTGCATTCCTTTGCAGAGGTCCATGGAAATAATAGCTCAGTTTCCCATAGTCTGACCATGCGCATTACCAAAAAAGAGGCGTTTCTCCCATTTCCGAATATATATGTCCCATATTGATCAACCCAATTCTAGCTCCTTCGTAATTCCTTGGTCAAGGGAGAGTACCCAGTCTTCTTTATATCATGTTCTTGAATCTTGCAATCAATCCTTATCCTCAACATTTCAGTCCATATTATTTGTCTATACCTCAAGTCCCATAAGTGCTTAATTTCCCAAGCTTTAGCTCTTTGAGTTAAGTTTTCAATCCCCAATCCCTCATTTTCCTTAACGGTTGTAATCTTGTCCCAGCCACTCCAATGGATCTTAGGCTAGTTCTACTCTTCCCCCCAAATGAATTTTCTGGTAATTTGATCTATCTTGAGCACTATCTTCTTCGGTAAGGGTACCACCTGCATGTAGTAAGTAGGTAGTGCTTGCAGGGTAGTCCTTGCTGATAACAACTTGCCAGACATGCTAAAGGTCTCACCCTTCCATCCAGCCATATTTTTATGTAACTTTTCTAGTATAAATTGGGTTATTGGCTTTTAGGCTTCATTCCCCTGTTCAAAGGGTATCTTAGGTATGTTCCTAGGTTAGTTTTTTTGTGGTAGTCCTAATAATATCTATATTCTCTCCTTAATGTTTGTTGGGGTGTTCTCAGAGAAAACCACCCTTGATTTGTTTTGATTTACTTATAACCCTATCCATTGTTGGAACAAATTCGAGGTGTTTGCTACAGTTTTTGCAATTGCAATGGTAGCTTTAGTGAGGAGCATAATATCATCTGCAAACAACAGATGAGGGACTCGGTCTTTACTCCCCTAAAAGGAATTGGTCTCCGCTTTCTTTTATCCACTGCATCTTCAATTCAACGACTTAGTAGTTCCATCACCAATATGAAAATATATAGGGAAATCGGGTCACTCTATCAAATGCCTCTTGATGGTTCAAAGCCTTGTGAGATTGAACCATTCAAGATGAGTTCCATGTGTGTTGATGTGATACAAGACATTAGAAGTTTGATCCATTCAAGAGGAAGTTTAGTGCCTTGTGAAATGGATCACATCCCATTCTAGTTTATTGTAAGCCTTGTTTAGGTCAATTTTGAAGATCATCCAACCAGTTTCTCAGGGGGATGAAACTAGCCTGGGTTGGGTATATTAACTTAGGGAGCATAGGCCTTAATCTTAATACTAATAACTTAGAGATTACCTTGTAGATGGTATTACGTAATCCAATTGGTTGAAATTTTGATATTGTATTTGCTCCCAAACATTTCGGTAGTAATACCAATTGTGTTGGGTTAAGTTCTTTTTCTACTGTTTGGGATCGAAAGCTTTTCTCACTTGTTCAATGACTAAACTTCCTACAGTTTCCTAATAGGTCTTGAAAAATAGTGCATGTAAGCCATCCTCACCTGAGGTCTTCCATGAACCTATTGAAAACAAAGCTTTCTTGATCTCTACATTAGAGATTGGTACTAGCAAGGCTGATCTTTGTGTTTGTGATAGGCCAAAATGATATGTTGATGGTATATAGTTCCTTATGCTAGCATATGTCTTTTTGGTTGTGTAAAGATTATGGAAGTAAGAGGTTATGTGTTCAAGCAGATTGGCTAGATATGTGATCCAGTTTCCTACTTCATCTCGAAGACAAATTATTTTATTCCTACTTTTCTTCTTCATCACAATCACATGGTAGAATTTGGTATCCCGTTCTCCATCAGTTAGCCACTAGAGTGACCTTCCACATTAGTTCCTCTCTATATAAAACCAAGGCTAGTTCCTTCTTAGAGTATTTTCTAAGTTGACTAGATATTCTGGTGGATTCTTGGTTATTTTTTTCTCAATACCCTGTAATCTAGCAAATAATCTTCTCTTTTGTTTTATAACATGCCCAAAAACTTTTGTATTCCAAGTTACAGTAGCTCTTTCAAAGCTTCCTACGGCTTGGGTATATGATCAGCTATCCTCCTTCCACGTTTTGTGAACTGGTTGTGGGAAGTCTGGATGTGTAGTCCACATGGGATGAAAACAAAAAGGTTTAGATTGGCGAAAACTTGGTGCTTGTTAGACTGTCGCTAGGAGGAGTAGGTTGTGGTTTGTTGTGTGTTTAGGGAGATGATAGATAGTAGCAGTGGCCAGTGGGATAAAGCTCCTTTTACTGTTTGTTACCCCAAGCCCTATCAATTCTTGTCGGTATCAAATTTAAAAGTTGTCTACGATTAGACCATGTAAATCTTAGGCCTATGAAATACAAATCTTGCATACCACATGTAGACATATAATCCAAATATTGATCTACTCTAACTTGGTTTAAAGGCCCCCCTCCCCATTTTTCAGAGTGTTTTGTGATCTCATTGAAATCTCCTATCAAACACCAGGGGTTATCCTGCATTAGCACTGCTTGTTTTAATTCTTCCCATAATTGAACTTGCATATATACTAGTTCGAAAGAAACATTTTGATAGATTGCGTACCTAAATGATGACATGAATTTGCCGGGCATTCATTTTAAGGAGGGTAGCATCAAGAAAGTTGGTGTTCCACATCATGACCATAACACCTCGCTGTCCTGCTTCAGAGCAAAGAAAGCGTTCATACGACAATTGATTGTATAGGACTGGCAGCAGCATTATCCAATTTAGTTTTAAGGAGTATCAGCACATCAGGTTGATATTGCCGAATGACCTCTAGAATAGCATTGCCTCTTGATGGGGCATTTGCTCCTCTGACATTCCAGGATACCATCTTGGTGGGGAAACTGTTTTGGAATTAAGCCATCTCGATTCCACCATTGTACTAAAATTTCTATGACAAAGAGTACTAATGCCATTTGCAACTCATCTAACATTCAATGCAATTTGGCATGGAGACATCCTTGTGGTAATGGCAGCCATCGACTCCTCTCTGTTTTGGAATAATAGAGGGATTGTCCCGAGCATCCTCAATTTTTACACAACTGGTAGGAGTAAGACAGGCATGGTGAGTTCTAGCTGGTGAACAATTGCTTCTTCCATCATTTTGCAAGTCCTTGTCCATCGTGTCACAATCTCCCCTAGGGCACATGGAGTTTCTATTAGGGTCGTTGGAATGATGAGATTGTACTCCCTCAACGTTTCCACTCTTTGGCCTGTCCTTGTGATCCAACTAATTCCATTTGGTTCTGTTTAGTGTAACCATAGGGTAGGACTTGATCCATTAGGGAGAGTTCGTTCTCTAAAACTGATACTGGGTTGATGTGAACAAGTACTCTTGCCTAGTTGTTCTCTATCACCACATAAAGGAGTCTGTGGGGATTGCCGATCCATGGAATTTCTGAATTGGGGTGGCGCACTTTGATTTTGAACAGGAGTCGCATTTTGTGGTTGAGTGTCTGCATTTTGTGCAGCTTTCTTAAGGTTGGTCAACCTAGCTTTATTGGTAGGTTGCTTAGCTGTAGCAGCGAAGATGATGTTGTCTTGTTGCATTTCACGTCCCTCTAATATATTTCCCTGAATCCCTATTGCTGATTGAAGTTTTCCTACCCCCTGTTCAGGTTCTTCTCTAGGCAAATTGGGCATTAATGAGATATTTTGATTCTCAGCTTGTCTTGACCTGGAGTGCTGCAATGTGCTTCTACCAGCAAATCCACCTTCATCATGAGTATCTTGTGGAGAGTTAGATTCTTGTCTGTTATTCACTCTCGTATTTTTTTATGATATGTTTCTCCTCCTTCCCGGCTCTACTCGAATCCATTCTCTATAGCCCCCCTCTTCCTTATTTAATTCATTGTCATGATGGCTACTCGGGTGATATTCTTCACTGGTAATAGGATTTTGTCTGCCATTTAATATGATATTTCCCCCATGTCTTGCATCCGTACCCTTAGGTGACCTTAAAATCCTCTGAATTTATCTTATTACACTGGGGTTTATTATGGTCTATACATCCACGGTTAAAACAAAAGCCTTGTAGGCCTTCATATTGTATCCTATAATTTCTTCCTTCATTACACAAGGTGTGAACTAAGGGTTTTTGGGAATTTGCTTGGACACATATCCAAGCAAATCTTGCTCTCTCCACACTTAAGGTATATGTATCTATTCTTAATAGTAGACTTATGATACCTCTAATTTTTAGGAAGTTTCTATGGTTCTATTCTTCATTTTACGAGAGCAATTTTACCTTCTATCACACTATTCATTTATATATTTTAGAATATAAATAATTGAATTCATAATTTATTCAATATTTTATATTTAAATAAATATAAATTAAGGGTGAAATAGTAGATAGTATTTATTTCTTAAAAAATAAGAATAGGATCATAAAAAATATAATTTTTAATAAGGTTTTGGCATTATAGAATTGTAAGGCATTTTACTAATTCTTGCCTCTATTGCCACAGAGTCTAAAGATGCTTAGAGGCTTTAAAATCCGGTGTCTATTTCCTAATTGCTAAGAATTCACCATTTATAAGCGATGGTCCTTTTATTCCCACTTATTTACGGTTTTGGTAAGAAGTGAAAGTAATTATATAGTAGTTGCTACATCCCAAAAAAATGAAGTCGTAATAGTCCCGTCGTATGAGTCATCTTAAGAAAGAAACTGTCATTACAGCTGCTATCCTAGATTTAGTTCACACTAGGCGTATTCAACTTTATTCCTTGAAAGCATCCAATTCGATGCTTATTTAGTATGAGTAATCATTTGAAATAATTTGTTAAAAATAAATTTGTAATTTAATCTTATAAAAGAGTGATAGTAAATCTTATAGGTACCTATCATTTCATATGCAAACCAAAATATTAAAAACTACCAAGTTTTTTGAGAAGTCTTGTATAGTTTTCCCTAAAAGATAAGAAAGTTAATACTAAGTGCAATAACCGGTTATTTCTTATTGAATCTCACTCCCTATCCTAATTTACTAGTGTTTTGGTTTTGGGTAGGAACTTGTATTCTACTTGAAACCTGTAAAATAAACTATATGGAAATGAGTGACAGCTTGCTCAGTAAATAGGGCGAAGATAGAAATATGCATTCAGCACGTCACAAGTAGGGTTTTCAACTAAGTTAGTTAGATATAATTATAAGCAAATACCATTATATGATGTTATTCGATCCGTTGTGAGATCAGAAAAATTTCGCTTGTTTAAATCTGAGTTGAGGAGATTAACGTCATGCAATTGCAAATCGAGATCAAACCAAGGCTTATGCAATAGAGAATACCCTTCTCTAGTGATCATCTTCAAACTGCGGCCCTCAACCTTGTTGTGACCTCCTCTCCTATCACTTATTTTGGCTGAAAGCGGAGAAAAGACCATTTCAGTTATCCTCATCAAAAGGAATCCATGTTTGGCTCAAGAATCTTAGTCGCTATCCTTAATGGGTTGCAATACATATCAGGTTAGGTATTAAGTTGAGTTTGAGTTAATTTATCTTTTTTATGACGATTAATCAAGCTCAAACAATTAAAATATAACGATATTTATAGAACAGCCATAATATAGAGCTTAGCTTCCATCATAGCAATCGAAACTCAACTATAAGCGTTATATACGTATGAACAGCTAATTACAATTACAAGTAAATACATACAAAAATCTTTAAGTATTTTGAAATGATACTCCAAAATGCTATAAGTATCAATCCCATTTACTTGTCCTGACGCTTGCTATAGAAAACTTGTATCATTTACAATCTGATCATTACGAGACTTTATATATACAAAACCTAAATTCAGTTTTCGTAATAGTTACGAAAATATTAGGGTTTTATCTGGAATGGTTATATATATATATATAAGTATATATATAAAGCATATTATTATAATAATATATAGTTTTATTATATTAGTCAAGTTAAATTATTAATTATTAGTAATATATGTAATTATATTATTATGTATAATATATCGTTTCGATTATATCGAAATATATTTTTAGTCGGTTAAATCATATTTCAATTACGATAAGGTTATCGTAATACCTAAATTCTTGTAATATTGTAATGATGTAAGTTATATTATTTAAGATTGTTTGATTTTTATCAAAATAGTATCGTTGGGTTTGTATAGACTTAGTGGCATGTATTATGGATTTTATTTTTAGAGATGACTTCTAACGAATAATTTGAATTTCTAACACAGTTATACGTATCTAAATAAATATTATCGTATTATACATATTTTATATAATTAAATTATATTATATATAATTTGTTAATATAACACTATAATATAAATATTATCTAATCCTAGTACATATATAACATAATCCGGTTGTCAAAATATCATTAAATATATTAAAAATCTAATTTTTTGTCAAATCTGATCCAAATGTATATATGTAGTTTTAATTTCAATATTTATCATGTTTTAATCTATTATTACTAAAAATTGAGTTCCGATTTGTAATTTAAGCTATTTTACTACGTAAATTTGTAACAAATGACTCGGGTTATTGAATAGTTTTTCGAAAATTTCTATAGACTCCCAAAAATATGAGGAATTCAATCATCACTTAGTTTCATGTTATCAATTTACCATTTATATATTCGAATTTACAATTTTACCAATAAATTATATTTAATTACCCAAATGTTATTCTTTTTGCACAAAATTATTTTTAACCTATCCTAACATCACTATGATTCACCAAAAGTTAGTATGGGTAAGGTTTTCCCCAATTAATTTTACAAAACCTATTTATTTCACATTTTCACCTTAATTATAGCTATTTTTGGGGTTAAAAATTACAATAAATATTAAAAGTACATGAATAAAAAATCAAGCCACATAGAAATTACCTATGATCATATGTATCTTTCACAAAAAATTTGAGCTAGAAACTATGTCATTTGGTGTATTTATTTTGAATTTCAAATTTCAGGTGAATAGTACATTTATTAAGCAAGTACATTAAATATTCCTAATTTTGTAAAAATAAATTTATGAAATAAAAGTACATCTAAAATAACCTAGGAATTAATTTTTTTTATATATTTTTAATTAGTTTAATAATTTTTTAAAAATAGAGAAAAATAAGGGAGAAACTTGGAACCTGGGTTCATTGGAGCTTTGGCTACTGTTGGTCGGAGAGGAGTTGTCGGTGGTAAAGGGCGTGGGGTCCATTGGTGGCGATAAGTGGGGATTGTTGTCAGATTGTCATTTGAGTTGGGAATGCAAAAGGGTCTAGCAGGGTCTCTTGTTTTTCTAATTTTTTTCCCTAATTTTTTAAAATTTTTTTAGGAATTTCCTAAGTGTCTAAAGTGTATAATTTGATCCTATGAGTCTTATTTATAGTAGTTTAGGTCGGTTGAGTTTTTGCTTAGCAACTAAGTAATTATTTTTTTATTTATTTAGTTATTCTTTTAAGATATTTAAAAGTATAATGTGTCATTTTCTTATCCAATTTCTTTTAATGCAGTTGGTTACTTTTTTTTTAAGCTACTTCCCATTTAATCTAATCATATCGTAGTTTGATTCTTATTTTTTTTTTATAATTTTTAGATGATATTTTAGGGTATTTTGGTATTTTATGTTAGTATTTAATAATTTTATTAATATACGAGTATATATCCTATATGTATCATACATTTAATGTGTAATTATATGTATATAATCATATTTTTTATTTTTAAGATACCTTTCTTATTTAATTTTATGATTTTATCGCTTATTATGCATAATTAGATAATTTTAGGTTAATTTACGGATGTATTCATTATAGATACCGAGTATACTCATAAAAATACATATATACTTATATAATATATTATGTTATATTATTTTGTTTTATTATCTAATTAATTTATCTCTAAGTTCCTATTGCATTCTGTGCTTAGTTTTAGGAGTTTCGATCATTTTTATACTATATTGATTAATTACACTTCTAAGGCTAAAATTAATATTTTTGGTTATTCTTTTTTAAATCTAATTTTACTGGGTCATTTTAACTAACTTTTCTAATTTAGTTGTAAAGTTTGGACTTAATTAGATATGTTTTTTCTAAAAACCCTAAATTTAAGTACGATAGTCTTAAATTCGACTATAGGATCTTTTCATTATTTTGATTGTATTCTTAATATTCTTATTATATTATGGACTTCCAAACGTACGAAAATTTCTCGATTAGGGTTATTATATTTCTTGTAAGATTTTTGCTTAATCGATTTACTTTTTCGAATAGCCTAGACTAATTATTGACCCTAATCTTACAAGAATATGACTTTGTCTTAATACTTAGATGTCCATGTCTTAATTACTGATTTATAGGAAATGTTTAGCAAAAGGCCATAAACCCGTCAATTTTGCTAAAATTAGCATATATCCAATAGAATTGCCAACTAGCTTTAGGATCAAAGAATTTCTCCATAGGTGATATAATTCTAATTTCTCTTCTTGAGAACCAAATATTCTTGATAGGTGAAGTGCCATTACTTAGTTTTGGAGTTATCTCTTCCATGCTATGTCTTCCTCCTTATCCTCATTTATCACTCCAATGCAAAAAAAAATTGTCCTAATACGCATTCAATACTGGAGTAAATCTTTGTAAGATTTGACTGTAGGACAGCGGTTGGTTGGGTTGCTTTGTGCATCCCATCGATAGGCTTTCTACGCCATTGTCTCCTTCATCATTGTTATTTCTGTTTTCCAAGGGAGACAAAGGGTTGCCATTTATTAATATTGCTGCCTCTTCATCAATTTGTTCAATATGTGCAACTTGATCATCAACTTCTACTTCGCTTTCAATCTCTTACCAATCCATTTTTAGGCGTTTCTTGCTCTTTGGAAAGACAATTAAGGTAGTCGCTGATATGGACTTGTGGTGTTGAACATTTGGTTTGGGTTTTGGTTTCATTTTAGAGAGTAACCTTTTTTTTTCCCTCTGTATGCTAGACAAGTTAGCATTTGTTATAGTTAATGCTTATAATATTTTTTTATATAATAATATCATAGGTTGGCGAAAATGACGACACTACAACGAAGAGTTGTGGTTAGTAGTTACTTTAAGGTGGTTACAAATGGGAATAGAAACCAATCAAATTGAAATAAATAGAAAATTTAACCAAATCAAATAAAAAAAGATATTGGCTTATTTTTGTTTTCCCAATTGGAAATTCATCAAACCGAAAATTTATCACTATTTTGATAAGGTAAATCTAATAAATTTAAAAAACTTGAACTTAATTCATCTAAAGAAATAAAGTACTATTTTAATTGGTATTTAAAAAATTTCTTCCAATTGTAACATAAATTTAAAAAGTTTAAGATATCATAGGTTATCAATATATTATATAGGTTAACTCAAAATCTATATCATATATGTCTAGATACTTTTGAGATTCTCTTATTGTATAAATCTAATTAATTTCTTATATAATGGCAATGCATGTCATTGTTAGAAAATTTTGATAATTGTTATATGATATTACATATCATGCATGCAAATTTTCTTAAATTATAGTTATGATTCAATCTATGAAGAGTTGAAGCAGACTGAAAATTTATGATTTGAAAATATTTGCAAATCAAACTATCCTTTTTGATAGGAAAAAGAACATTTTATGATTTGATTTAATTCAAAAGGAAAATTGAACCAAACTGAATCCTACCTATACTTAATTGGCAGCATTCAAAGGTGATGGTAAATTAGAGCCAAAACTAAAAATTACTAAATGAGGAAAAAATTTAAAATTAGAAAATGAGGCAAATGATATCTTTTTTAAAAATGAAAGTTGTTCTCTTTTGCTACTACTTTCTAACCTATATCACTCTAATTGCATTCAACCACAATTTAACTATAGAAGTCTCTTATTATCATAAAGTTTTGGGATTCTTATGAGAATATTTTATAATTATAACATTTAAGTTATATTAAATGATAAGGATTTTTTACAATATTTTTCAGCATAAAAGTACACCTAAAAAAGATGATTGTGATGATGGTGATAAAAATAATAGTAATGATAACAAGAAAAAAATTTCAGAAAGACTAGCATGTGTTTTCACACTTTTCCAAACAAGTAGACTATATTATTTTATGTTTTTATAAAGAGTTGATTAATATCTTCATTCTTTGCATCACATCCTTATTGTTATCAAGTGGATCATATGAGAGAAACGGATTAGCAAAAAGGAACAAAAAGAAAAAAACAATTAATCTCCCATCAAGTTACCTACGTTATTTTTTTACAATGAGTCAATCTATGTTTTTATCTATAATTTTACATCCATTTCACCATTAAGTGGGTCACATAAGAGACATGTTATTTAGAAAACCCCATGTCAAGCTTTATATCCTATTTTGCTTTACATCCCTTATGACAGCCTCCTTTGCCAACCCAAACACCCAAAATTACAATTATTCATCTCAAAACCTTAGAAAAACCCTCACTTCTCTCTATAATTAGGTCTCTTTAACCCTTAATTGTAGCTCACACACTAAAGCCACAATCCAAACCCTTGGACCTGCCTCTAATCTAGGGCTTTAGAATAGGTGAAAACTTTCATCGAAAAGGTAATAGCTTTAATCTTCATTTCTGATTTTAATTAAAGACATAGTTACATTTTCATGAAAGTTCTCACCTTTTTAGAAACCTAGATCATTGGAAGAGACAAGACTTAAACTAATTGGTAAGTTGCAATTTTGGGGTTACTAAGACTCTAATATAGAGAGAAGTGGAGGTTTTTAAGAAGAATAATTGCAATTTAGGGTTTTTTCGTGTTGGATCTAAAGTAAAATGGGAGACAAAGCTTGATGTGGGGGTTCTCTTATTAATATATATCTGTCCCATCACCTAATTAATGATAATTTAGATGTGATATAATGAAAAAACACATATAAGCCTTTTGTCAAAGGAAACAAATCATCTATTCATAAAAATATAAAAACAAAGATCAATTTTATATGATATTTTTCAATAAGAATAATATGCATGCAATCACATGGCGATCAATCGATAGAAAGGATGGCGATCAATCAATACCTAAAAGTGATTGTGAACCTTTCTATGAACAAATTGAAGATTAATAACAACCTAAGTGATTGATTAGTGCAAGGCTCATCATTTGCAACAGTGTACTATTGATCAATCGATAGCTTGTTTAGTGATTGATTAGTAGGCCAAAGAAACTAGCCATTAGCGGCATTTAATGCGAGTAATGAAAAGGTTTTACTCTAAGGCTATAAATACCTAACTACCCATCCAAGAACCAAAAAAAAAAAAAAATGTTATTCCTTTGCAAATTCCTTACTTTCTCTTATATTCTTTGAGCATTTCTACATTTTGTCTCTTAAGCTTTAATTTGCTACTTATTTTGATAGAAATTTGAGAGTGTAGTGTAAGGGTTCTACTACTTGTAAGTTTATTCAAATTAAAGCACTACAATAATGAGATTGAGATTGTCATTGAGTTGTGTTTAGTGATTATGGTGTACTTCAGAATTGGTGTAAGCTCTTACTGAGCATTGTAATCTTAGTGAATAATAAAATTGCATAAAGTCCTCAATTGGAGGTGATTAGTGTTCATAGAGAGTAAGGGGCGGTCCAAACTTTATATTATATTATAGCTTGATTTCTCTATCCATATCTCTTTTATTTTCTACAATTATTTTTATTACTACTTGTTCAGCTTATTTACTCATTAGATTGCAATAATTATTAAACATTAAAAATTAACCACGAATTGTAATAATACTTGATTCACCTTACTTCACCTTCTTCAACTTATCACAAATGAACCATAATTTTGAGTTCAAGTAATGTGCATTGGCACACACATTTACACTAGTCATCCAGTGCTCTTTCTTTTTCGAGGAGCACTTTTTATCCATTTCATGAGGTAAAGAGTGTAGGTGCAAGAGTTTGATTTTTGCTATGAGAAAATCGCGTTATAAGTAGTCTAAGAGGAATGACATTGATGGTATGTAGAGGATGATTAAGAGAGAAGTAATAATGAGGAGAGGTAGGCAATCCCAATAGGCGCAAATGCATACTTATAACAGCTAGAAAAGCTCAATAGTATCAAATAATTGATTATTTGATCTTTTGAAGAGAAAATGTAGCAGCACAACAATGGTAGTATAGAATTCTTAATGTCTAAATGAGGAGGGACCTTGGGTAATTATAGAAGTTGGTTGTCGATGTCATCCATTAGATTACATTAACAATCAATGGTTGATATTAGCCCCTTCACTAATGGATCTCTAAATGGGCTCCCTTTTTAAATCAAAGCTTAATAAAAGCTTTCTTTAGTATATAAGCAAATTGAGAAGGGTTGGTATTGCATAGGTTGATCTAGCAAACCATACTCAAAGCCTACAATGCCAAATTCCCCTTAATTATCCCAATTGTCGTGGGCTTAACTTTCTAGGCCCTATTCCCTTAACCTAAAGAGCCAAATCCAAATGATTATAAAATTTACTGCTTAAAATTGGATATAACCCTTTGTAAAGATTAAAGAAAACCAATAAAAATTTCCACCTAGACAAAGAAATACAAAGCTTGTTCTAAAGTTAAGAATAAAGATAGAAGAAATTGAATATACAATCTAAGTGATTTCATAGTCAACCAAATTCGTTAAATTACTAATTTTATCCCATTTTAATATATATCGAAAGGAGAAACAATACAAAATATTTAAAGATATTTTCTCTTTCCTTAAATAGAATGCCTAGATCTAGCTCAAATTAGTTAGTTAGTTCATGGACCCATGTAGGACTACTTGGGTTTTGTAAGTCCCACAATCAACTATTTGAGGTTTCGATCGGTTGAAAGATCCGATCGAGTCTAAATTATAAAGTAAAGTTAGAAATATTAGTGAAATGATCCCCTAAGTTCGAATTTAAGAAAATAAGTAATAAAATAAAAGAATATAAAAATTCAAAATTTAAGTATATAACTCGTTATTTATCGAAAATACGTAAAATGCATTCCGATAATTGACGAATCGCTATAGATAAATTATATCTATACTAAAAATCATAGAATGACCTAAATAATATTTAGGAAGATCTATTTGCACTATATATGAATTTGCATATAGGTAGAAATACGTGTAATTACTTAAATATACAAAATGAGCTAAAATAATACTAAATAATTAAAGAAAAATCATAATTAATTAATTAAAAATAAATAAAAAATCATAAAAAATAAGGAATGTTCTGGATTTGGGTCATGGTAGCTAGGGAAAATAAGAAAGAAATTAGCCAATTAAATTAGAACAACACAAAAGGCAAGTTGGAAGAAGATAAAGTAGTTGTCAAATCAATTTAATGCATAATAATTTCCCTAATGCTCTATAAATAGCATAAAAATTTCAGAAACTTATTTGGTCAGTTTGGAGAGTGAGAAAAATAGAGAGAGGTGAAATTAAGAGTAAATTAGGGTTTTAGAAAAAATCACAAAAAATCTGTGCAATTAGGGCCTTAAAGGAGAACCAGGACCCAACGAGCAGCTGAGAGTGGACGGCTACCACCACCATACGGTGGTGGCAGTGCCCAGGTGGGCTGACACACCCATGGCCACCAACGGTGGCTGAAACCACCTAAATTGGTGAGTTCGATTTCTAGCCCGATTTTGTGTAATTTTGTAAAAATAGTAAATATTCTTAGAAAATTATGAATTTTTTTATTATGGAATATTTTTGTATTTATTTTTGAGAAAAAATATTATTTTAATAAAAATATGTCCTGTGATATATGGTTCTTAAGAAATCATGCAAAACTGAGCATGTTTCGGTTTAGAAATAAATGACCTTAGGAGAGTAGTTTTGAGCCCAAAATTTTTTTGTAAACTACTTAGATGGTATAGAACAGCGCTATGAAGCCCGTTTTCAAAAATTAATTTTTGAAATTTTTAGGTCTTAAAATGAGACATAAAATGGGTAATTTAGGGTTAATTAAGTAATTAAATAGTTAATTACTAATTTAGTGAATAATTATATGTTTTAGGATATTGAAATCTGATGAAGTATGATACTTGTAGCATTTAGGGTGTTAGATATAATTATTAGGTTAATTATGTAGTAAATAAGTAATAGGGAAAAATAGTAAATTTTAAGTTAATTTTGTAAATTAGGGTAATTAGGTGTAAAATCTGATTTATGATGAATTTAAACATTTTGAAATGATTATTGATGTTGGGAGATGGTAATTAGAGTGATAAAGATATTAGATGTGTATTATGTATATAATAGGTAATTATACATAATACATAATTATTAAAAATATAATAAATAGAAGATATTACAATAAAAATTGATATTATGATAATAACAAAATATACAATAAATCTAATAGGAAACTTAAATTAGGATAATTATATGAAAAATGTAAGATTTTCTCATAACGGAGGTGAATTCGGTGATTAAACTAGGATATGAGTATACCGTACGGACTAGACTACTAGTTAGATACTAAAAACGATATTTAGGATATCTAAAGATAATGAGATTAATTTCAAATTATGGGTTGGAATGATTTCTTAGGGTATACATATAAATCTTTAACCAAAAAATTGAGTTAAAAACTTAATTTAGAAATCGATGTGAAAATTGAAACAAAACTTAGCACAATTCAAGAAGAATTGTAAAAAACTTAAGACCTAGATAATTAGGTATATTAAACCCTAAACAAAAGATAACAATAAGTGTTATAGGATAAAACCAACCTATAATAGTTATATGAAAAACTGAAACCATGTTTGTGTTATAGGGATGATTGGCGATGGCCTAAGCGAGTTGGACCTCGAGTGAGTGAGTGAAAAGTCCAAGTAAGTTGGGATTAATACGATGCTACATTTTGGAGGCTTGAGATTATACTTGATTGTGCTTGCTAGATAGTTGATTGTGTGTATGTGCTTGATTATGAGTGATGCTATGATTATATTTATTATTTTAGCTTGCATTGTATGAAGTGATCGATCACCCTAAACTGAACTTAACAAAGGTATGACTTGTAAACATAAATCGAACCTGCATAGCAACCCATTAGGGGAAACCTAGGATTCTCTGGCCAAATACCGACCCCTTCGAAAGGGATAGAGCTAGATGGCATAATGGGTCCCTTCTTCGTCCTTAGTCAAACTAAGTAACAAGTGAGGAGGTCGTGACAAGGGTGAAATTAATGGTTCGAAGGTAGTTGCGAGAAGAGCGATGTCTCCATTGCATAAGCTTGGGTTTGGTCGTGAGCTATTGTATTGACGACAAATCCTCAACCCGAATTAGAGTGGGCACAATTTCTCTAATCTCATGATGGGTCGGACAACGTTGTACGATGGAATTTGCTTGAACATGCATTGTACCTAATAAGTTGGTTGATAACCTTGTTGTGTTTATGATATAGTTTTAAGTCCTTCATCCTAACTTACTGAGCTGTGGTTGCTCATATCCCTATAAACGTCGTGCAGGTGCTGGTTAAGAAGCAGCTTATAACTACTCTGAAGCAAGTAACTGCTGGATCCTGGGGAGTGAGGAAAAATATTTGAAGAACAAACATATATTTTTAAAGTCTAAGCTTTTATTTTAGAATTTTTAATTTCTGAATAATGTAATAACTAGAAAATATATTACGGTGAAACATTGTAAACGTTAATTATAATAATTGAATTATAGTGTATATATATATTTTCTCACTTTCTTAAGTAAATGATTTATTTAAATTACAAACAGTTTACTTCAAAGCAGGTTAGTCGTAGACGCCTTGTGTAGATCAAGTCTAGGATAGCAGTTGTAAGGCCAACTTCTATCTTAGAATGGTTTACACGGTGGAGCTGTTATGACTCTGCTACCTCAGGCGTAACAGGTTTACGAGTCCTTAGTGAACCAGCGACTTAGGACCTAGGGCACTAGTGAGTCCTTAACTGATTTCATTGACAATTAGGAAAAAAAAAAAATAGACATACATACACATACACACAGAGAGAAAGCAACACACACATCACTATTTACCATTTCATTTGCACCCTTCACAAAAGTCATAAACATACATTATCACTCATACTTTCACACACAAACAATTAGACACCCACAAACACAAGCATACATACCACAAATTTTGTAAATTCACATGTACACACTCTCATTGTATTTTAAACCCATACACATACACAACTCATGGAATAGGGATTGTGCTACATAGTCTCTCTTAAACATAGGCTAATTTCTTTTTATTTTCATGCTCCTCTTTAATTTAATGTTTTCCATATATTATTAATTTCATGAATTCCTTTATAGCTATGTATTATAATAAACATTAGTTTTACATGGTGTTACCTATATTCTCACTTCATTTTGAAATTCTTGACAAATGAAGTAAGGGAATATAGAGTACATGAACTAGAGAGAGATGATCCTTTAACGTTTCATTTATTTCACTTCTAGCTGTATATGGTATTTCAAACTTTAAAAATATGTGGAAATTTTTTCTGATAAGATAATGTTCTTAAATCTTTTATTTCTATGACTTTAAAACTAGCCATTATTATTAATTATGTATGAGTTTGAGTTCTTAATTACCTTAGCTTGCAATGAACTGCATTCAACTCAATTAAACTCAAGTACTATGACATGCTTGGGTAACTGCATCACTTAAAATATACTAGACCACTACCAATGTTTGAGCAAGTGGTTGAACTAGAGCCAATTGGATAGCAAATGGTTCATTACGAGTTGAGATCAAATGAGAAGACTTACATAATCAATATAAATGGCTCCTCTCAAAGTGACATGAAAAGGGATTAAAGTTCATATTTTTCTTACAAATTTTTCGCACTTATTTTCCAAATTGGAAGTACTTTATGATATTCATATTACAAATAACATAACAATAAAGAACTTGCCTTATCCACCTCTCTCTAGTTCTTGAACTTTATATTCCTCTTCATTCCAATCATTTCTATAGTAGTAAAGGATGCATGACTATTATAATCTAATACTTAGTAGTAGTGCTACATATATAGAACAATACAATTTATAGAGGTATTTGTAGAACCTTTTAACATTTGGAAAATGTCAAGAATAGCAATGATGTTATTATATATATTTTAATGATTTTATCATATTATATTTCCTGAAATTATAATTTTAATGTGTTGTTGTAAAGGGATTTGTATTCCCATCTATCTATTAAAAGGAACAATATGAAGACTAGATTCAAGTTCCAACAACTTCTAAGACTTAGCTCGATAGGTATATATATATATATATATATATATATATATGTCCTACATTTTGGTTGTCAGTCAATCTTTGTTGTACAGTTATTACTGGCAGCCACTCGTATTTAATTACCAAAGAGTAACTTAACTTACTTTATTCTTGTTGATCGCTGCGTTTCTATATATATATATATATATATATATATAAGGAAATATCGAATTTGATATAGGACAAAGATGCTTTAATGAACCACTCGTAATTGACTTATTGTACGTATTCTATTAGATTTACCATTAACATTCCTTAATCAGCCACTCTTGGTGAGTTTCAAAGACACTTCATCTGGTAATTAATATTTTTACTTGTAGAAGCCTTGCATCAAACTTTTCTAGCTTGTGTTAATACTAAACATAAGTTGAGGGTACAAACATGTACCGGAAAGAATCTATTTGCATAATTTTTTTTTAGCTTCATAAAAACTTGACTTATAATCACACTTCCCATGCATATCTTCTTTGCACATTAGCAACTAAAAACAACAATAATTCCATTTTTTTTTTCAATATCCCAATATATTTATTATCATGATGCTTTAAAACTCAAACCATCTCACTAAATATCATCAATCTCACTTATATCTTGTTAAATCTCAACTCAAACCTTCAATTATATATATATATATCCTCAACTTGAGTCAATCCCTTCTTGTAAAGCAACATACTTTCAAAAAATTCAAACATCTAGATTCTTATAAAGTCGAGACCCAACAATCATTTCTCCAGTATTTGGTCTTTAGATCGAGTAAGGAGAATGAATTAAACAACGAAATAAAACTTTTACCAATGATTATACTATTGTCCCATAATGTTGTCAAATCGTAACCTCATACCCATAATATTCAAAATTTAATATATATTTTTCAAAATTGATGGAAAGACATTGTCTCATTCTAGCTTGGCCTGTATAAAAGTTTCAGACTCCCTATTCTTCTCTTAATTTTTTTTTTTAAATTTCCTCATTCAAGTTCATACCCTTTGCCTTACTTCACCAATAAACATGCTTTCTCATACAAATTAGTCTTTCTGCCCAAATAGTAGATATTGAACTATGTTTGTGTATACTCTTTCCCTTTATATATTTATATTCTTACGTTCTCATAGCATAAGTGTTGGAAATCCTTGCACATCACTAAAATCGTTCTTTCAATGGTTTGTCTAGGAGATATATATATATATATATATATTATTGCTTGCCTATGATTGCTATAGATGGATGAAATGGCTCCAATAAGGCTAAATGAACCTTCCTTTATTATTGAAACAACTTGTCAAGTATTGGTTTCTTGACTCATAGAATATTTTGATTTTACACTTTAGCAAGACAAGATATAAAGACCAATCCAAGCCGAAACATGGAAGTAGTGAAGATGAAGAACTTGTTGGTGCATCAAGATAAATATTTGCCACCAGTTCTGTATCCTCGGGACAAATGGTAAGATGAGACTATTTCTAAAGACACATTTTGGGACAAAGCTGAACGTCGAGAAGCCCTTCCAACACCTCTCACTGATGGTGGTCTTTAGTATATCAAGCTCGAGCCTCGTATTGATTTTAGAGATACCATTAAGAGAGATTCAGTGTTGTGCTTTAGAAACAAAATGAGAGAGCTACTTCTCTTTAATATCAAATTTGCATTCCTGAAGGAGCCACCCTCCATATGAGATGATTAGATGGTGTACATTGCAAAGAAGTCGGAGTATGTGATTATTCTGAAGAAGACTAAAGTCTTCCATTCTATTACCACTTCTACTTGATTGTGGTTCCCACATACGAATGGAATGGAAGTATGATAGGCCATTATTTTGCGCTGAAGTATCCAGAGTTTCTAGATACATTATCTGCAGATATTCAAAATTCAACACCGTTACAAGCATGGTAAGACTTCTCCCATTATCTAGATGTTTCTCTTCAATTGTTCTTTTCTTTTCTTTTTCTTTGAATACCATGTATGTCTTATCTTGTCTTGATAACTTCTTCTGTTATTCTTGTGGTTATAGTATCATAATTAATTGCCCCTAGTCAACCTCAGTATCTCCTTCAAGAATTAGTGTAGGCTAGCTTGTTTCTCTTGTAAGGAACTACCTTCTATAAGTAAGCTTCGAGCATAACAAGCCCCAGTAGGCTTCAAGCGAAGCAAGCCTTAAGAACATCATGCTTTACATAGAAGTGCCCTAAGCTAGAAAGCCTTAAGAGCAGTGAGCATCTCGCTTAGGAGGACTTAAATGAAGTGGGTCCCAACAAGCCTTAAGTATAACAAGACTCGTGTACGGTAGGCCCCAATAGGCTTCATACGCAGTAATCTTGTTCTGCAATGAGCCTTAGCGGAACTGTAAGATCAGCATCATTATGTCAGTGTTCTGATTTAGAATCAAGAGGAGAGCTACCTTTCCTTCATCCCCTGTTTTCCTTCCTTAGGAAGGTATAACTTGGATGGGTATGCAAATAGATCATATCACTGTAAAGCTATAGCATATGGTTTCTCTTAAAGAAGACTAAGATCCTTTCTAGCATCACTAATTTCACTCAACCGTAGTTCCTAAGAGAGTAAGATGGAAGCATGGTAGGCTAGGATCTATCATTATATCACTAATTCAATTAAAGAGCAGTTCCTACATGAATGCCAAATGCCAAGGCATTGCTTAAGCTTAAGGCATGAAAGCCGAGATGCTAAGCCATTGCCTAGGCTTAAGGTGTAAGAACTAAGATGCTAAGTATTGCCTGGACTTCAAGAGTGAGAGCTGAGATGTTGAGGCATTACTTAGGCTTGATGTATGGAAGCTAAGATGCCAGGGCATTGCTTGGGCTTTAGGCATGAGAGTTGAGATGCCAGGGCATCACTTAATCTTGAGGCATGTAAGCCAAGATACTGAGGCATCGCTTAGGCTTGAAGTGTATAAGTCGAGATATCAGGGCATCTCCTAGGCTTGAAGCATGGAAGCTGAGATGCCAAGGCATTGCTTAGGCTTTAAGCATAAGAGTTGAGATGTTGGGGCGTTGGGCTTTAAGCATAAGAGTTGAGATGCTAGGGCATTGCTTAGGCTTGAGGCATGGAAGCCGATATACTAGGGCATTACTTGGGCTTTAAGCACAGAAGAGGAGATGCCAAGGCATCGCCTGGGCTTCAGGCATGGAAGTCGAGGTGTAAAGGCATCACTTGTGCTTCAAGTGTGAAAGTCGAGATTGCCAAGGCGTTACTTAGGCTTTAGGCATATAAGCTAAGATGTGGGGGCATTGCTTAGGTGATGGGTTATTGACTTTTGAACCCTTCACTTACACCCATCTCCAAGGCCTACAGTCTCTTGCTAGAAGGATTATCTCTTGTCAAACTACTAAGGATGAGTACCAGTATGCGAAAGAACAATGGGCAAACTCTTTGAAGTCTTAGCTCAAACATACCCTTCTCTACCTTAACCCTTACCCAGTCAATAACTTGTAGACTATCGAAGCTGATTTATTGAATACCAAAGCTAAGGCAACCATGCGTCAAACCCTACTCTTCCTATCCATAGACATGTTGAGTCCCCTACATGTTGAGCTTTATTTACTCAACCTATCAAACAACAGTATGCCTGGTTCGTCTCAGGAACTCCATATACCATTAGTCAATAGTATCCCCAACATTAGTACAACTCAACCATAGTGTCTTAAGACTCTAGAATGTAGACCTTATCATAACATGCCACCTGTCATTCTTTTTTCTAAAATTGTACTATATTTATTTATCCTCTTTGTCCCTTTTATCCTTTTGGTAATGTACTATGATAGTATTTTTATATTACCCTTTATCGTAATTGCTTAGGTTTCCTTGTTATCCTAAGGACTTACTATAAATTCCTTGTAGTCGAAATCATCGTATACCTTACACTTGATGAATATTCTTATTCTTATGAGATATCACTCTCCAAGTACATTTTCCCTACATTCTTATCTAATCTTATTAAATAGCTCAAGATTAGTGATGAGGGAACCTTAGTATTAGCTTGTACGTCACACCAAGTGAAGTACTAAGTCGTATTGTGTTCATAAGTGCGTTATATCCTTCGAGTAGCTCACAAAAGCTACTATGTTTGATAGTTAATCCATTTCCTTTGCTTCAATATCTCAAAGGACCTGCTTGGTTACTCTTCTTGATGGTAAGCCTTAGTAATTACCGAGCTCCTAGGCACATTATATAATCTTGGTATTAGAGTTTAAGGTTACAACCAAAAGCTTAGTGTTAGAGTAGTTGTTCTTGTTCTAGGGTGTAAGTGCTCTGTTGTACTCTGTTTTTTTGTGGAAAAATAGAGCAAGTCTTTAAGTTACTGTATGAGTTAATATTTACAAGGGTTGTGAGAATTTTCTATGTAAGTAGTGAATTTCCTAAAGTCTTGTATTAAGAATGTTAAATCTTAGTGTTCAAGGAGAGATTAATGATGTTGAGAATGATGCTCATGATCATGGTCGTGGCCATGCCACTCAACAAACCTCATAAACTACTGAAAAGCAGATATAAGACCTTGTTATTACTGTAGCCAATTTAGCTGTTATTGTACAAAGGGCCATAGAGACTAAGCCATTAGAGAGAGTTGTTGAACAAGGCAGAGAAGTGAGAGATAAGTCCTACTCGGCCTACAACCCACCAAATATGACATACTAGTTTGAATTGAAAGGTCACTCGCCACTACTCCTTGCTAAAGGGAATAGATAGGAGTTGAATGATAACGAGAACACTAAGGTTGCTCTAGTAAGTAAGTTTGTATTGAAAGTTGAATGTGTGCATACATGGAAAGTGGGGGTTTATATACTTGCCTACTAGGGTTATTTTACACATATGAAAAGACAAAAGGTATTTTACAATTACGTTACATTAATCATAGTAAAAAGAGATAAAAAGGACAAAGAATATCGAGTACGAAAAAGAAAGAATCATTTTAGAACGTTGTGTCAGAAGGCATGTGTCACTTGATGGCTGTATGTCAGGAGTATGATACATAGGTAGAAATAAAGTGCTGGTAGTCAGGGGCCGACCTGATCTGGATTAGGTCGAGAGTCAATTAACTTGGCAAAAAAGTCAGTTGTCTTGAAGTTAAACACCAATGAGTCATGTGGGTAGCTTGACATGACTAGTTCTGTACTATCTTCTGGATTAAGACTTCACTGTTGGGCAGGAACATTTGGGACAAACGTAAGGATTTGAGAGACAGGTCAATAGTAGGTTAGATCGGGATAAGAGTCCCCGTCTCGGCTATGGAATAGAGTTACTATTTTTTGTGTGAGCCCTTAATGTGCTTTAGCTCGGCTTCTTGTGATCGATCCAAGGGGTTGATTCCTATCAATTGCCTGAGGTTTAAAGAGATTTGTCCTCAAATTTGAAGCGATTTCTATTCATTCTTCTAAGGTGCTCATAGGGTCTTCTATTGGTCGATGGCGAATCAGATTGGACACATTGAAGGTAGAGGAGACACCATAGTCATCAAGTAACTCGATTTGGTAGGCATTGCAGTTAATCTTCATTAGCATTGAGCATTAAATTGATCTGCAGCCAGGCACCACCCTACCGAATCGACCTACATATAGGATGAACCTTAAGTAAGATACCGAGATAAAAAGATAGGTGGACTAACTTATTGGGTGGGGATATGTAAAGGAGAGCATGAGCCCCTGTGCTGTACCGGCTTTGCTCGCTCCAAAAAAAGATGGTTCATAGTGCATGTACATGTACAGCTGAGGGATAAACCAAATTATTGTCAAGTACAAATACCTAATAGTGAGGCTTCGATGACATGTTGGATGAGCTTCATGGTGCAAAGATATTTTCAAAGATTGATATGCAGAGTGGCTACCATCAAATTCGCATGAGGCTGGGCGATGAATGGAAGACTGCCTTTAAGACTAAGCATGGACTCTACGAATGGTTAGTTATGCCATTTGGACTTACTAATATGTCGAGCACATTCATGAAGCTAATGAACCATGTAATGTGCTATCTTCTTGGAAGATGTGTGGTCATGTACTTTAATGACATATTAGTGTATAGTGCCAAACTAAACAGCCATGTTCAATATCGTCGTGAAGTATTTGGCATTCTATGAGCTGAGAAGTTGCATGGGAATGTAAAGAAATGCATGTTCTACTAGAAAAAGGTGATATTCCTAGGGTTTATAGTATCAAAGGAAGGAATTCGAGCAAATGAGGAGAAGATCCGAGCTATTCCATGGCCTAGCTTCTTTCTATAAGTGATTTATTAAAGACTTCAACACAATAATCGCCCTATTGACCAAGGTGACAAAGAAGAATGAACAATTCAGGTAGAACAATCGAGTTGAATGAAGCTTCAAGGAGATCAAGGAGAAGCTTACCTCGGCACCTGTTCTTTTACTACCAGATTTTGACAAGTCCTTCGAACTAGATTTCAATGCATCAGGAGTTAGAATTGGTGCTATCTTAATGCAAGAATGATGGCCCATCGCTTACCACTATGAGAAACTGAGTGGCCCAGCCCTAAACTATTCTGTGTACAAGAAAAAGTTGTACTCCCTTTTTTGAGCCCTTACCATTTGGCAACGCTACCTGCTATTACGAAAGTTTGTTATTTACATTAACTATGAATCATTGAAGCATCTTAGGAGTTAGAATAAGCTTTTAAAGAGATAAGATAAGTAGTTAGAGTTCATAGAAGGATTCTCATATGTCATTCGGTACAAGAAGGGAAGCGCAAATGTGGTCGTCGACGCTCTGTCCAATGGCAATCTTTGCAAACCACTTTGCAATATGCTGATGACCCTCACTTTGGTTCCGTTGTTGAGTAGTATCGTAAATGACTAGTTGTGAGAGGGTATTATCTTAAGGATGGCTATCTATTCAAGGATCATAGGCTATGTATTCCAAACTGCTCCATATGTGAATTATTGGTTCAGGTTGCTCACAATGGTGGATTTTCAAGCCACTTTAGGGAAGTCAAGATAGTTAATCTATTGAAAAAGAATTTTTACTAGCCAATTATGTCCATAAGGTAGTTGGTCATTGTGAAGTGTATAAATGTGCTAAGGGGAAGAGAGAACCCCATGGAGAATACATGCCTTTACCAACGCCTACCTTACCATGAGCCGACCTCGATAAGGACTTTGTCGTAAGGTTCCCCCGGACATCTAAAGGGAAAGATTCTATTTTTGTTGTAGTAGACCATTTCAACAAGATGGCACACTTTATTTTGTACCATCGATCTAATGATGCTATATATATATTGCTTTGTTTTTGTAGGAGATTATTTGACTACATAGAGTATCAAAGACTATTGTCTCATATTGGGACACAAAATTTTTGAGCTATTTCTGGAAGACTTTTCAGAGGAGACTTAGGACTAAATTAATGCTTAGCTCCAATAACCACCCTTAAACTAATGGCCAGACTAAAGTGGTGAACGGGATATTAGGCAATCTTCTCGGAGCTGTTGTAGGGAAGAACTTGAGAGATTGGGATCTATGCCTACCGGTCGTGGAGTTCACATGCAACCAAACTGTCCACAGCATTACAAGGAAGACCCCATTTAAGGTCATCTATGGCCTTAACCCAACTAATTCCCTAGACATGATCAGTACCCCAACAGCTATTGAAGAGAGTCAATTCAGAGTTGATCGAGCTCAAAGATTACATGAACTACACCAGTCCGTAACAAAGAAGATTGCTAAATTCAATCAGAGACAGCAAGAGATTGGTAGTTGAGGCCACTAAACTATTTCTTTCCAGCTAGGAGACTTAGTATGGATTCACCTTGGCCGAGAGTGATTCCCGCACTTAAGACAAAGCAAACTATTACCTCGAGTTGACGAACCATTCAAGGTCTTGAAGAAGATCAACCGTAACGCCTACCAAATCAAGTTACCTGATGACTATGTTGTCTCCTCTACCTTTAATGTGTCTGATTAGATTCCCCATCACCCAATAGAAGACCTTGTGAAGGTCGTAGAAGAACGAGTTGAAACTACTTTAGATTTGACGACAAATCTTTCCAACCCCCAAGTTGATGATGGGAATCAACCCTTGGACCAATCACAAGAAGCCAAGCTAGAGGACTTCAAGTGCTTACATGAAAAATACTAGCTCTAAGCCATAGCTGAGATAGGGACTCCTATCCCAACCCAACCTCTAGCCAACCTATCTGTCAGATCCTCACGTATGTCTAATATGCTCCTACTCAGCTACAAAGTCCTGACCTAAAAGGTAACCCAAGAAAGGCTAGTCGAGCTGAGCTCTCCAACCGACTAGTAGTGCTTGATTCCAATTCAGCTAACTTCCTAATCAGACTGAATGGCTCCTGACCTAATTCAGATCAAGTTGGCCCTTAAATGTAATGTATTTTTGCTTCTGGCTACGTTGTATCATATCCCTATTATCCAACCACCAGGTGACATGTGCCTTTTAATACAATGTTCTAGAATGATTTTTTCTTTTCCGTACTTAATAGTCTTTGTCTCTTTTACCCATTTTATTATGTCTTATGTAACCTAGTGTAAAATACCCTTTTATCTTTTCATACATGTAAAGCAACCTTAGTGAACGAGTATATAAACCCCCACTTTCTTGTATACGGGAATCAATTCATCTTTTAATACAAAATTACTCACTTTGGGCTACCTTGGTGTTCTCATTATCATTCCACTCTTATCTATTCCCTTTAGTAAGGAGTAGTTTAGCAAGGAGTAGTGGCAAGTACCCCTTCAATTCATACTGGTGTGTCATATTCAGCGAATTGTAGGCCAAGTAGCATCGAGTGGTAAGTCATATCCATTTGATAGCTACCTGAGCTTCACCAGTTTCTTTTTTGTTTACCTTTTTGGGTTCGTTCATTGTGGTGCCTCTCCGTGTGTATGACCCCGGAGACGCATCATTATGCTAACTTGTTTTCTATTGAGATGCCGAGAGGATTACTCTTTATTAGAAGTATAGAGCATTGTATTGACCTTTAGCCTGGAGCTACTCTATATAACTAACCTGCCTATAGGCTTAACCCCAAGCAAGCTATCGAGTTGAAGAAACAAGTTGATGAGTTGATTAATCATGGATATGTTCGAGAGAGCACAAGCCCCTTTATCATGCCTACTGTTTTGATGCCAAAGAAGGATGGCTCATTAAGAATATGCATTGATAGTCGAGCAATCAACAAAATCACTGTTAAGTATCGATATCTGATCCCATGATTGGTTGATATGCTCGATGAGTTGCATGGTACTTGAGTCATTTTGAAAATTAATTTGAAGAGTAGATACCACCAAATATGGATGAGACCTAAAGATGAATGGAACACTATTTTCAAAACAAAGGATGGTATGTTCTAATCAATAGTGATACCGTTTGGTCTGACAAATCCATCGAGCACTTTTATGCGACTCATGAATCATGTCTTGAGATCATTGATTGTAATGCGAATGGCGAGTAGCAATCTCGGAAGGAAGAATGGGTATTCAGGGTTAAAGAGGAGTATGAAGAATAGGGAGTAAAATAGGGGTTTTGACGGTAAATATATATGGATATCACACACTAAGACATAAACACAATTAGGGGTTTGAGTTCGAAATAAGATTCGATACGACTCACAAACACTAAATGTCACTTAAGATTCAAATGAGGGGTTCACCACAATCTTAGGGTCAAAATCGATAAGAACGCAAGAAGAGTAAAGGGTTATTCAACACTTAGTAATTCGAAAAATGGGAGCTCTAAGAGCTTAAGTGTATCCTTACTCAAAAAAGGAATGTTCAAGTGTAAACACACTGTCTAAATATTCTCAACTGTCCCTCTACTACTTACAAATGTTGTTATTTATAGTTAGTCCTAAACCCTAATGACGAAACTGTAAATAATGTACAAGGCCTTAAACCCTAAAGAATTAAGCTCATAAATAAAATAAAGAAAAACATGTACAACAATACAAAACTGTGCGTTTAATAGAAGAAGTCCGCATACAGTCACTCATCTTGTCCTAGAAGAAGCAGGATCTAAATTGGATAGGGGTAGTAGTTGGATGTTCAGGTCTAAGGAGGAGTCTCTAAAGTCTCGCAGTGTATGGCCGAGATACTAGAAAGATCAGCCCATAATTGCCGAGTACTAAAATTAGTTGGCACTAATCTTTCAGTGTCGTACCGAGTGGTTCTTTAGTCACGAGTCCTCGATCATGTGCTTTCTCGACTACTTGGCGGACGATAGACTTGATGTCGAGTGTCTCCTTTTCTTCCCCTTGGTCTTCTATTAGTATCTTGGCCTCGGCAAAAGTTGATTGGCTACGAGTTGGAGATAATTGTGAGCTAATTCCTATCATTACCACAAGTCCAAAAGGAAGTCGTCCTTAACTTTAAACATTGAGCACAGGCCGAGATGCCAAGTAAGCTTCTTTTCCCTTTTCCCTTCACCATAGGTACTAAGTGTCTATGAATTTTCTCAATGCTCATGGGGGTCAAGCAATAGCTCTTCCCATCCTCTCGAATAGTGTAAGTGTTGAGGAAGCCATCATGGATCACTTTCCAGTCATATTCCCATGGTTAGCCAATGAGTAAATTTATGGCATTCATAGGGACCACATCGAATTCAATCTCATCCTTATACTGCCTTACCTTAAATGCTATCCGAGCTCTTTTATGCACATGGACTATAACCTTGTCATTAAACCACTTCAATCCATAAGGTTAGAGGTACGGGTAGGTCAACAATTTCATCTTTTCTACTAACTCGACAGAGATGATGTTGGTACAACTTCCTCCATCTACAACTAGGGAACAGTTCTTCCCATTCACCAAACATCGAATATGAAATAAATTTTCCCTCTGTCTGGGATCTACTTTCAGGTCGACCCATGTTACCATAGTTAAGATTTTATCCAGATTTTCGACATAGACATCTTCTTTTATCAACTCATCTTCTGAATTCTTATCACTTTAGCATTTGGTCCTTCGCCTTTTAAGACTATGACCCTCTTATTCGAGTATTAGGACACAATATGTCCATAGCCTAAGCATTTGAAGTACTTCATATCTCGAGCCTCTTTCTCAACAATCGTTTTTCTCGACATGAACTGGTCAACTAGGCTCTCCTTTCTCCATCTTCTTCTCTAGCCCTTTTCTCTTGACATACCTCTTAGGCTCAAGGCTGCTTTGTTGAGGTCAGCTAGTTGGGCTCTAATGCCTTCTACTCCTCTATCTCTCCACCCTTAATGCTAAATCGATCAACTCATCCAAAAAATTGAACGGCTAGAGTTCGACTATGTTGGCAATGTTATCTCAGAGTCCACTCAAGAACTTAGTAATGGTATGGTCTTGTGGTTTGGCAATCTCACATCTCATCATCAAGGTCTTAAACTCCTACAAGTACTCTTCAATAGTGTTTCAACCTTACCTTAGGTGTTGGAAGGCATGGAGCATCTCTCACTTAAAGTATGTCAACACAAAGCGTTGGTTTATCAGGCGGTTCATAACTCTCTAAGTCTTGATTGGCTCTTCTCCTTCAGCATCTTGCTTGGCAATCAATTTATCTTACCAAAGATTTGCATATTCAACAAGGGATAATGAAGCCAGCTTAACTTTTGTTCAATCATCACACTTGTAGCACTCAAACAACTTCTTGACTCGAGGAACCCAGTCAAGGAATTCTTCAGTTTGGCTACTTCTATTGAAGGTAAATAGTTTAAGCTTAATATTTTCAAGTCTTTGGCCAGGTGCTTGGGTTTCATCACTTACATTTCAAGCCGGTCGACCACCTTGGATCTGCTACTTTTATTAGAGCTCTACTCGGCTACATCTCTTCTCGGCCTCGGCTTTCTTATCGACCTTGACTCTCTTGACTTGCTTCGAAGTCAACACTCCTTTCATTTCTTCTTCTTGGTACAGGTTTGTTTTCTTTCATTCTCAACTCGATAGCTCTTCCCAGTTGTCGTTCATCGTTATCAAGTTCATTGGAAGCACTTCTACTGGTGGTAGTTCATTCCCTTCTTTCTTCTTAACCATCACGTCTATGGCCTCTGACTAAACCAGTGAGTTCTTAGATAAAGTTAGTAAGATTCTAAATCTGATATTCCAAGTTATCCATATGTCTCCTTAAGCTTTCGTAAGGATTACCACCAATATTGTTGACACTATCTTCAGACATTTTTGTCTGTACAATAATTTCTAGAAAATTGAACAAGCATGATTTACAACAAAAACATAGCTACAATAACCTAGAAGCAACCACTACTCAGCTTCTACAACTACCACTACTGACAAATACTTCTACAACAACTAGAATCAACTACTGAAATTAATGTTACTAGACTCAACTGCAACACAATATTACGACTACTAAAACACGAACAACATATTACACTGCAAAACGACAACTAACAGATGTGCAAACCACCAATCAACTTTGAAGAACACTAACTTACGTATCTCCCTAAAGCTTTGATACCAAGATGATGCGGATGGTAGGCAATGGATCTCAGAAGGAAGAATAGGTATTCGGGGTTCAAGAGGAGTATGAAGAATAGGGAGTAAAACAGTGGTTTTGACAGTGAATGTGTATGGATATCATGTACCAAGATACAAACACAATAAGGGGTTTAGTTTAAAATAGGATTCGATATGACTCACAAACACTAAATGTCACTCAGGATTCAAATGAAAGTTAGATGCAACTCATTAACTGATTCAAATGAGGGATTTAACATAATCTTATGGTTAAGATCGATAAGAACATAAGAAGATTAAAGGGATAGTCAACACTCGGTAATTTGGAAAATAGGAGCTCTAAGAGCTCAAGCGTATCCTTACTCGAAAAAGGAATGTTTAAGTGTAAACATACTATTTGAATATTCTTAACTGTCTTTCTGCTACTTACAAATGTTGTTATTTATAGCAAGCCCTATACCCCAGTAGCAAAATTATAAATAATATATAAGACCTTAAACCCTAAAGAATTAGGCCCATAAATAAAATAAAGAAAAACATGTAAAACAATACAAAAGTGTACGTTTAATAGAAGAAGTCGGCATTCAGTCACTTGGCTTGTCCTAAAAGAAGCAGGATTCAAATTGGACAAGGGTAGTAGTTGGATGTTTGGGTCTGAAGAGGAGTCTCTGAAGTCTCATAATGCTTGGCTGAGACACTAGAAAGGTCGTCCCATAATTTCCAAGTACTAAAATTAGTCGGCACTAATCTCTCAGTACCGTGCCATGCTAAGTGGTTCTTTGGTCACAAGTCCTTTGTCGTGTGCTCTTTCAACTTCTCAACGAACAATAGACTTGATGCCGAATGTCTCCTTTTCTTCTCTTCAGTCTTCTAGTAGTAGCTTGGCCTTGGCAAAAATAGATCGGCCTTAGCTTAGAGATAGTCGTTGGCTGATTCCTATTAGATTGGTAAATGCATTGTTGTGTACTTCGATGATATTTTGGTTTATAATGTTGACCTCATTTCCTATGTCGTACACTTTAGGTCTGTATTTAATATGCTCTATATCGAGACATTATTCACGAATTTTAAGAAATGTGTATTCTATTAGAGTGAGGTGGTATTCCTTGGTTATGTTGTTTCTGGAGGAAGTATTAGAGTTAATGACGAGAAGGTCCAAGCTATTCTCAAATGGCCAATGCCGACTAGTGTTGTGGAAGTGAGAAGTTTCCATGGTCTAACTTCATTCTATTGAAGATTCACTTAGAACTTTAATTCCATTGCTGGCCCATTGATTAAGCTGACTAGGAAAAACTCCGAATTCAAATGGTTTTAGAAAGATAAGAGAAGCTTTGATGAGATTAAGTCCAGATTGACTTTAACCCCAGTACTCAACTTGCTTAACTTTGAGAAAGTTTTTGAATTAGAATGTGATACATTTGGAGTCGGTATTAGAGCTGCTCTTATGTAGGAATGCCGACTAGTTGCATACTTTAGTGAGAAACTTAGAGGTGCTGCACTGAATTACTCGACGTACGATAAGGAGTTTTATGCCCTTGTCTGAGCACTTCAAAACTAGCAATACTACTTATTGCCGAAGGAGTTCATCGTCTATACAGACCATAAATCTCTCAAACATCTTAGATGACAACAAAAGCTTTCCCAATGCCATGCTAAGTAGGTTGAATACTTGGAAACATTTTGTTATGCCATCAAATACAAGAAAGGGAATACCAATACCATTGCCAATGTGCTTTCTCATCATCATGTTCTTATTATAGCATTGCAAGCAAGGATACTTAGATTTGGCACCTTGCTTGATCAGTATGAGCATGATATATATTTTAGACCCTTAGTGGCTGATTGCAATATAGGAGGAGTAGTAGATGGGTTATATTTGAGCTAAGGGTTTCTGATGAAGGGTAAGTAAATTTGTGTACCAAGTGGTTCTACTAGGAAATTATTTGTCTGAGAAGCCTACGCTGGAGGCTTAGTCGACTACTTTAGTGAGAAGAGAATGGTTGAGTTGCTGAAAGAACATTTTTATTAGCTAGTGCTGATAAAGGATGTGCATAAAGTATTTGAACACTATGAGGTGTGTAAACTAGCTAAGGGAAGGAAGGAGCCATATAGACAGTATACACCTCTACCTATACCTAAACAGCCATAGATTGATCTAAGCATAGATTTTATGGTCGGCCTACCCCAAACACTACGTAAACATGATTCTATTATGGTGGTGGTCGATTAGTTTAGCAAGATGAGCATCTCTTACAAAAAAATCAATGACGCTTTATTTATTGCTAACCTCGTCTTGTAGGAGATCGTATGGTTGTGTGGACTACCAAGGAGTATTGTATCTGACCATGATTTGAAGTTCACGAGCTTCTTCTAGAGAACCTTATGAAAGAAATTCAGCATTAAGCTTATGTTCAGTACTTCTTGCCACCTACAGACAAATGACTAGATAGAAGTTGTGAATAAAGTAACAGGCAACCTCCTTTGAGGTACTGTTGGAAAGAATCTACATTATTAGGATCTATGCCTACCCATCATTGAGTTTACATACAACTGCTCCACTCATAGCTAAATAGGAAGGCCACTTTTTGAGATTGTCTATGGACTTCACCCAAACTACCTTTGGATATGGTTATTAGCTAACCACCTAAGCAAAAAGTCAATCAGGCATATAACGTGCTAAGGAGTTTCAGAAAATACATCAGAAGGTTATTGAGCAACTAGCCAAGACTATGGCTCGACGGAGAGAACAGGGAAACCAAAGAAGGAGGCGAATCATTTACAACCCAGGAGACCTTGTTTAAATATATCTCAGCATGGAGCAATTTCCAGGGAAGAAGATAAACAAGTTATCTCCCAGGTTAAATAGACCTTTTAGGATCCTTTGGCGTGTCAATGACAATGCTTATAAGCTTGAGCTACTCGAAGGATACGGAGTATCTTCTACTTTCAACGTCATCAACCTAATGCCCTATGTCCTTGAAGAAGAAGAAGATTAAGATTTGAACGTGAATCTTCAACAACCCTAAGGAACTGATGGATTACTGACTTCTAGACCCATCACTCGTGCCTGTCTCCAAGGCCTACAGCCTCTCACTAGAAAGATTATCTCTCGTCAGCCTATTGAGGACAAGCACCAATATGCGAAAGAACAGTAGGCAAACTCTCTAAAATCCTAGCTTAGACACACCCTGCTTTACCCTAACCCTTACTTAGTTAACAACTTGTTGATTGTTAATGCCGATCTATTGAATAATGAGGCTAAGGCGACCATGCGTCGAACCTTATTCTTCCTATCCATAGACATGCCGAGTGCCGAGGCCCAATCCCTTACATGTCGAGCTTTACTTACTTGGCCTATCGAACAATAGTGTCCTTTCTTTGTCTTGGTAATTCCAAATACCATTCATCAGCAATATCCCCAACATCAGTATAACTCAATCACAGCATCCTAAGGCTCCAAAACGTAGACCCAATCATAGCATGCTACCTGTCATTCCTTTTTCTAACATTGTACTATATTCCTTTATCCTATTTATCCCTTTTACCCTTTTGGTAATGTACCATGATAGTATTTTTGTAATACCCTTTATTGCAATTGCTTAGGTTTCCTTGTTGTCTTAAGAACTTATTATAAATAGTCCCTTTTTCCTTATAGCCGAAATCATTATATACCTTACACTTAATGAATATTCTTGTTCTTGTGAGAGATCCCTCTTTGAGTACATTTTCCCTACGCTCTTATCAAATCTTGCCAAATAACTCGAGATTAGTGGCGAGTAAACCTTAGTATTAGTTTGTGCATCATATCAAGTAAAGTACAAGTGGTGTTGTGTTCGTTGGTGTATCATATCCTCTGAGCAGCTTATAAAAACTACTGTATTTGATGATTCATCCCTTTCCTTCAATATCTTGAAGGACTTACTTGATTATTATTCTTGATGGTAACCCTAGTGATTATTGAGCTCTTAGATACATCACTAGGCTTGAGGCGTAAGAGTTAAGATGTTAGGGCATTGCTTAGGCTTATGGCATAAGTGCCAAGATACCAAGGCATGGCCTGGGCTTACAATGTAGGAGCTAAGATGCCAAAGCATTACCAAGGCTTAAGGCGTAGAAACCAATATGTCAGGGTATTGCCTAGGCTTCAAGAGAGTAAGATATAAAACATAAAGATGAGTAAGATAATAAAAGTTTTATTATTAAGTAGTGAAATTCATTCTTTATTTAGAAAAGCAATTTCATAGCTTGAACCCCTCTTTCTTCATACCTAACAAATCATTAATCACTTTTGAAGCACTCATGTAACACCACATGGGTATCATGGCTTAGGAGCGGGTTGTTGGAAATGTCGTTATCTTTGATAACAAGCTCCTCATTTTGAATTCTTTCATGAAATATCTTTCTTAAGCTTCAATAATCCCTAGTGGGATGATTTACAATTCTATGAAACCAATAATATTTAGGATTTCTTCTTTCTTTCTCCATAGGTTGGCACTCAACTTTTGGCAACTTAATAGCATCATCTTGCAGCCAATGGTTAAGGATGGCATGTACCTTACTCATTAGGCATGGAAACGAAGGAGCTTCTGCATCTTTCTTAGGTATCTTACTAACATTAAAGTCTCCACTCCTAGTCAAAGACACAAATGTTGCTCGTTTGCTAAGCTTGTTACTTTCTTCCCGTTACCTTGTAATAGAGTTGTTTGTCCTTCATGCATTCTCAACGAGTGTAACGAAGGAATACATGGAGAGGTTCTCTAGGTGTACAACATACTCAAAGAACATCCCTTGGATGCAGATCTTTACCAGCTTTCTTTCATCATAGATGTCTTGAACATCTAGGATACGTTCTCTAAAGCACTATATATAATCCATCAAATCTTCCTTCGAGTTTTTGTCATTTTCATCCCATGTCTATAATCGTAGCTTGCTCCTGAGTAGAGAAAATTTTCTCAAAGAAGAGCTTGCACGTAGTCCCCCAAGAATCAACTGACCCTAAGGGGATGTTAACATACCAGGTATATGCTTTCTTTGTCAATAAGTTGGAGAGCTCTCTAAGCTTCAAATAATCTGTGAGCCTATAAGGCTCCAAAGTTTCAATAAATTTCAGCATGCGTTCCTTGGTACTTCCTTTCTTACCATTGAATAGCATGAATTTAGGACTTATGTAGTCCTTAGGATATGGCTTCACTACGATGCATTGATGATATGGGAGTTTTATCTTCATATAAATGTTTAAGTCTTCCCTTATTATAAAGGAAGTCCTTAGAGTAGATGCTGTGGACACAAGTAGTAGAGTAGGGGCAACATTAGGATGGGAAGTACATTTACTCAAGATTAAGATGATAAGATTAGATGAAAGAGCAAGTACACATGAGGATAAAGAGTCGCCTAACTGGACTCTTATATTCTTTATTGGAAGGGTCGGTTGTTGTACAGGTTCTGGTAAGAGTGTTTCATCACCTCCTCCTTAATGGAGATCTTCCTCAACAGTTGGAGGATTAATTGGTTAAGCCAAGGTAGTGGTGCCTAATTGTGCAACAACCATAAGATTCGACAAAGCCATACCTTATAGCACGATAACAATAGCAATCAATCTAGTGAGCATGGATTAGAACATAGCCATGAGCTGGTTTAAAGCCCCTGTAGCTTCTTACATTCCCCATATTGTCTGTGTAAGATCTAGAGGAGCCTCTAGTATTAAGTGGTTCTAGCTAGTGTTCTCAAGTGGTGAGAGTGGATTCTACTAGGTAAGCTTAATATTAGTGTCGAGCTCTTGAGATGTGGTATCAGACGTGCCAGGTGTTTTCTTCTTAGAAAGTACCATGTCTCTTCAATTGCGCTTCCCCAGTAAAGTTGCCAAAAATGTAGATGAAGGGTTTCTATTGGAGTAGTTACGTGTGTGCTGCATGAGTAACATGTCAAATGCACAAGTGACCATGGTTGTTAAATTCGTAATTCTACTTAAAATCATTAGAGGGTCTATAAAATCGGAACGTAAAATCGAAATATAGAAACGTAAGTTTTTATAACTTATGTAGAATAGCTTTAAAAAATTATTAATATATTTATAGTAGTGATTCAAAACTTGAAATATATGATGAAAATTAAAAAAAAATGAAGAAATTAAGTTTTTCTTTTTCCATACAAATTCTTAATATATGATCTAGCATATATAGAAGAAGGAAAAATAGAGTTGAAACCAAAATTTTTCTTTTCTTTTTTTTAAAAAAAGTTATAAATTAAAGAGAACCAAATATTTCAACTTATTTTAAGTTATTGATTGTTTAAAATAAATTATATAGTTTTCTTTGTAAATTTTGTTATAAGAGCTGAAACTTGAATAAAAAAGCTACGTACATAAAATAAGAGATTAGGAGAGGAAGAAAGAGATAAAAAATTGGAATAGGATAGGATATGGCAAATGTTGTAATGTCTTAATAGCTAATGGCTTGTAAAAAGCTAGTTGTATTTTTTTTCTATAATTTTTTAGTCCATTTAACTCAGATATGTAGAACTGGTAAACTTAGTAAAAAACGTACGTTTCTACTGAGTTTATATATAAATTCAGTTAAAAACGTAAGTTTTTATAGAAAAAAATATTCTACACCCGAGTTAACTTAAAAAGGTCATCTAAAATTGTAAACTGGTAGAATCGTATGGATAAACTTGCAATTTTGACAATAATAAAAGTGACAGACAAAGTAGCCTTAAGGGATCTTAATTGTTCACCTTGTAGCTTAAGCGAATAATATTAATTATTTGCTTAAATCTCTTATTAGATCTTAGAGAATAGAGGTTTTACAAAGTAATATTGTTTTTCTATTCTTTCTAAGAGTTTCAAATAAGGAAGAAAGCTTGGGTATTTCTTAGTTATTAGGCACGAAAGCATTCATTATATCAACTTGGTAATTAACAGATGAGGTAGAGTTTGCTCAATTCATGATTATCCAAAATAAGCTAGCTAATGGGTCCAACACCAGTAACCTTCCTTATAAGTATATGAGCCTACTTGAAAAAGATTGAAGGCAAATGAACCGATTCAACGATTTCTGTTTTGAGCCCATTAAGCCAAATTTCCTTGAATCATCTCAAAATGAACTAGACTCTTTAGGCTCTATCACCTAACCAAGAGAGTCAAACCTAAATAAATTTTAGCCCTCTGTATTATATATATACATATATGTGAAATAAAAGCTAAAAAAGAAAAATAAAAAGGGGTTCCTCAAATGGGAAGCAATATTCCTTAATTATTAGCACTGCATCTTAAATCATACAACCTATCCAACTAACAAACTTAGTAGATGTATTTATATATATTATGCAAAACAAAGACCTAAGCAACTTGACTACATTGAGTTTAGCATTTTGTGTGCAATCCAATACAAGAGTATGGAATTTTCTAGTAGTTGTGTAGTGTCGATTAACTAAAATTTCAATCAGGGGATGACCTTGATTATGATTGGCACATTTTGTTGATACCTCAACGATTCTAAGTTAATAGGTGATCAATACAAAATGGTATTAACAACAACAACAACAGCAATAGTGACAAGAACAACAATAATACTAACAAAGAGGGTAAAAATTTTACTATTCAAAATCAAAGTTGTCTTAATAAAATCACATTGGCTACTGACCATGGTAACTTTCGAAAATCTCTTTTAGCTTAGTTTGATTTTGAAATAACCTACATAAGATCCTAGTGAGCTTTTATAAAAGATGATTTGAATGAAGACATCTCTTTTTTTGGATTGTCATGTGTAATAGAAATAGTTATGATTTAGTTTGATTTGATTTCACTATTTGCAATGGTTCAGTTAAGACACTTAATAGGCTAAATTGCTTTTAACGGTTCAAAGTTTTAAACCACAACGCTATATATGCGGTTCATTAAAGTTTAGTTTGCTTTGAATCACCTTTCAAAAGCATTTTATTTAACTAATAGTCATGGGAGTTTCAAACCCAATATTGATGTGCAAATCAAGGAACATTCCGTAAGAGTTAAAAGTCAAATAATATTATATCATAATGATATTACATCTTAAGTGATATTAAATGTGTGCAAGTCCATTAAAAATGAGAGATAATGGTAAAGAAGAAAGAGTGGAGTATTGAGATTGAGAGTGGGATGAGAAATGATAGGGTTACATTGAAATATTGACACTATGGAACACTCGAATGGAACTAGAGATCATTTAGACCTTCTTCGAACTAAAGTGCATATTAAACCTAAATATAAAAGAACATATTTTACAGTTTGGTCCAGTTTGATTTGGTCCGTAGTTTTGTTTGGTTCGATTTGATAAAAAGTCATAAATCATGTAAGGCAATAATGAAATAAATCAAAATTCTACTATTGACCGAAAAAAACAATAATAATGAAAGAAACCCAACTGAGGGGAAAAAGTGTTTGTTTCAACCAAACTGGTATACTGGCAAAAATAATGGAATAATATAACACGTTGCACATAATAAGTAAAATAGTTAGATATGGATATTTCTATTCACAATGTAGTTATAACAAAGTTATATCTTACAACAAACGACACAATACGATGTGTCGTTCAGCCGGACAAGAAAGAAAACTGACTTAACGGTTTGCTCCTCCCGCCATAAAAAGAAAAACAGACGACTCTTCTTGTTCCCGAAACTCTCGCTAAAACTAGAGGTACAAGACCACCTCGCTGACCCTGTCTTACAACGTCTCTCTCTCTCTCTCTCTCTTTCCTTTACCACCTTTCTCCCCACATTCAACACCCCCTTTCTTGTTAGTCCATTTTCCAGCCTCGTCTGGCCGCGTTCCCCAGCGCGGCAATATTCTTCCCCAACACCCCCTTTCCTTTTAGTCCCCTCTCTCCGTTTCGACTACCGTTTGTCTTCCACCACCATTACTCGTTCTGCATTCATCCTGAAAGGGAAAATTTCCTTCAAAACGGACATGAAGATACCTCTCTGGGTACTTCTTGTCTGTTTTCCAATCCTTTTGTCCGGGAATTATAATTTTTGCTATGCCCAGGACGACTATGCGGATTCGGACACCCCGGCGGCCCCACCCCCCGAGCAGGAACAATGTAACGGGATATTCGTGTCATACAACTTCATCGAGAGGGAGAAAGAATACCCCCATGTCAAAAATGCAACTGCTCAGTCTTGGGCTTTTAAGTCTATGGTTCAGGTTTTGAATGCTGGTACCGAGGAGCTTAAAGCTTGGAAGGTATTCATTGGCTTTCAACATGATGAGATCTTGGTTCAAGCCAATGGCGCTGTGTTGGTCGATGGGGATGATCTTCCAGCTAAGGTTGGAAACAATGGGACTTATTTGGCCGGTTACCCGCAGTCGGATTTGAAGACTGCCATCGATACAGCGGGGGATTTGACTCAGATGGGCACAAAGATTGAGTTGAGTGGTACGCAGTTTGGAGTGAAACCGCCTCGTGTGCCGATGCCGAAGACGATTAGGCTTGTCAATGATGGGTTTAAGTGCCCAGCACCTAAGCGTCGTGGTATGCTTGAATGTTTTCTTCTCGTTTTCTTACGTTGCTATTATACGATATTGTGTGTTAAAATGGTGCCACAACCAGGATCATCCTCCAGCTGAGGATTGGAGATTAACTAGGGTGAAATCATAAAAATTAAAAATTTCTTTAAGAATATATTAGATTTTCTAAAGGTTAAGTTAAAAAAATTTCCAAGTTATGGATAGCCACTAGATACCCACCCCTCCTCAGAGGCTCCACCAATGGTTTTTGGATTAGTTCAACTTTTTTTTTTTTTTTTTCCTTTGATTTCATTTGCATAATTTTGGTTTGTTGGTATTTTTTTTTTTATTTTTTTTCTCCAGAAGAAGGCATATGGAAAAAAGAAATAAAGAAGGCAAAATTTCTCTATCTTCGTTATATATGCACATCTATTTATCCATATCACGTGCATTTATTTTATTTTATATTTTTATAGTTTACACGCTAGATGCTTTCCTTTACATTCTATTTCTGGTTTATACATGACAATATATAAATGATGGGCTCATAACTGGACATGGAAATGAAGAAATATTGATTATTATTATTATTATTATTAAACAAACTAACTTTTGAATCCCATGTATTTGTTTTTGTTTGTGTAATTCATACTATGGTTCATGATTAATATTATATATTTGTTTGTTTTATTGGTTTTTATGCGTATTTTATTTGTATCCATTCTGTGTCTATGAATCGGAAATGTATTTGCTATGTAATGTGAAAACGAAACTAAGATTGGGAGCTAAAGGGGCCCTAAGAGTTTTTCTTCTTTTAATCCATTGCAGGGACCAGCACATTGCATCTATGTTGTGTAAAGGACAAGAAATTCAAGGTGAAGATAAACAAGACCAAGTTCTTGCCTCGCCAAAACGGTGATCTAACATTCACTTATGATGTTACTCAAGCAAATTGGGGCAATTACATGGCTCAAGTAACCATTGATAACAACCATCCATTGGGCCGCCTCGATAACTGGAATTTGACATGGGAATGGATGAGAGGAGAGTTCATTTACAGCATGAAAGGAGCTTACACCGACAAAATCGACTCTTCCGCTTGCATTTACGGTAAACAAGGGCAATTCTACAAGGATTTCGACTTCTCGCAGGTCATGAATTGTGATAAAAAGCCGATCATTAAGGACCTGCCCCCCGAGAAAGCAAATGACACAAAAGTTGGGAAGATACCCTTCTGTTGTAGGAACGGCACTCTTCTGCCAAAACTCATGAATGAGAGCCAATCGAGGTCTATTTTCCAACTGCAAGTGTATAAGATCGAGCCGGATATGAATAGGACTGCCCTTTCCCCACCTCAGAGATGGAAGATCACTGGAGTCCTTAATCCTGAATATAAATGTGGTGCACCAATCAGGGTGGATCCGACGGAATTTCCCGACCCGAACGGGCTTGCAGCTACAAAATTAGCGGTTGCTAGCTGGCAAGTGACTTGTAACATCACAAGTCCTAAGCCTAAGTCATCAAGATGCTGTGTTTCGTTCTCGGCTTACTACAATGATTCTATTATTCCTTGCCCGACCTGTGCTTGTGGCTGTCCCGACACCGATAGATGCAACCCCGACATAAACCCCATGATCCTCCCTCCAGAGGCTTCCCTTGTGCCATTTGAGAACAGAACCGCAAAAGCAAAAGCTTGGGCTAAGATCAAGCATATCCCTGTTCCGAAGCGTCTGCCCTGCCCAGATAATTGCGGAGTAAGCCTCAATTGGCACGTAAATTCGGACTACAAGGGCGGGTGGACAGCTCGGGTCACGCTCTTTAACTGGCAGGAGACACCTTTTAAGGATTGGTTCACAGCTGTGCAATTGAAGAAAGCCTGGCGTGGTTACGAGAAGGTGTATTCCTTCAATGGAACGATGCTGCCAGAGATCAACAACACCCTCTTTTTCCAAGGCTTGCCGGGTTTGAATTACTTGATGGGAGAAACAAATGGAACTAACCCACAGCGCAATCCTAGAGTTCCTGGGAAACAGCAGTCCGTCATATCATTCACAAAGAAACACACACCAAATATCAATATAGTAAAAGGCGATGGATTCCCGAATAAAGTTTTCTTTAATGGTGAAGAGTGCGCACTTCCAAAGATTCTTCCCACAAGCAGCGGTTATCGCTCTGGAGTAAATCTTGTTTTGGTTATGGTTGTTGGAATTGCCACCTTTCTGGTGATGACAGAACATCCTTACTGATACTTTTCGGTTTGTCTGAAGAAGAGTCTTTTGCACAATGTGGACCCAAAAAAAGAAAACCCCCCCCCCCCAAAATTTATCCCTGAACGGGGATTTTTCCATGAGTTGTTGCCTCCGGGTGAGATGGGGATGATTGATTCAAGATACAATCCATGACCTCCTGTTATTTTGTTTTCGGTGTCCAAAGTTGATGAATAGACTCTAACAAGATAAGATATTATATTTGATGATATATTTGTGTACAAATATTTTTCACTAAGAAATCTTGTTTTTTAAGTTATAAAATGCATACCAGAGAGAATTTCAGATGTAGTTTAACTCAATATAGCTCGAATCATCATTACATGCTGTTATTCTTGAAGTTTTTCGGTTTTGTAGAATGAATTTTGATCACAAGATTTCATTGGGGGTGATTAATATACTACATCTGAAGTTTCTGCTGCAAATTTAATAAACTTTTTCTATTTATAATGTAATTGAATGAGATTACTCAATGTCTTTTCAGCTAGAATAGTTTCATTCTGCGATCATTCGATATGAATGTTTAAACCTGCTACATTTGGTATTGTTTCATATTTATTCATTAACGATTTCTGCTCAATATAATTTGATTCTGGAACAACAATGCCTCATCTATTGATGTGAAATTCGAATCAGAGAGATGTAGTTACTGACTTCAAAGCAAGCAGGTTTAAGATTTGACAGCAAGAACTGATGGGAAGGACAGAATTCTCAGGAAATAGTAGAACAACTTGTGTGTAAAGTTTATTAAACTTTTTGGCAAATTTTGGTTTCTGATATAATCCATATCTTATATATATATATTTATGTTTGCTATAATTGATACTTTCTGTAAATCTTGACGACCACCACTAGCGACTGCTCTTTCTGTTATCACATACCCCTGGATGTTAATAGTATCTATAATCTCTTAAATTACTACAACAGCTATTGACAATTCTAAAACTTTAAACATAACAAACATTGAGAAAAAGTTTGGAATGCGTTTTTCATGAAATAAGTAAGCCTTAATTGTGGTCATTAGCACCCGTCTACACCAGAGGGACCAGAAAGATATTCTTCTGTCGCCCTAAACATGCCATAACTTTGGAATTGTGTCATGAAACTGTAGCTCAGTTACTCAAGCAACTATACAACATTCTTAGAGCTTCTAATAAGACTTGTTGCTAAATCCATTGCTGGCATTGATAATTTTCATATGAAGAAAATCTCTACAATCCCATGGACGAAACCATCCAATGCACCATCAATGGCCTATGCACTTAATAAGTATATTTCAAACTGTCCGTCTATAAATATGGAATATATATTGTTAAACCATAAGAAGAAAGATAAGAATCATCAAGTTCGGATCCGAGTTAGAAACTTCGTAGTGTTTAGGTATGAGTTTCCAATGAGGCTATCAAGGATACAAGTAGATGCTACTCGTTCCTATAGCTTTTTTTATTATTGATATGTCATATTCCGATTAATTTTCACTAATCTTTATCATGGACTATCTCCAATACTATCAGGTTAAAATATTATTATATAAATAAATATGAATCTAAATACACTTATACAACAACCACCATTATGGTTTGCATAAAGATAAATATGACATGTAGGCCCTATATTTTTATGACAGAATTCCAAGCAAGCAATTTAGAGCGTTTGTGAAAGTAACTTAGCTAAGTTGATATTTCACGAGTAAGTTTTAGGAGTTAAATCAAGAACACCTGGGTTTGGAGTATAAAAATATAACAAAATAATAATATTATAACTAAAATAGCTAATTTTATTAAATTACTTTATATATATCGGAAACACACGATTTAGGGATGAAAATTAACTAAACCTTAAAAATAAATTATTTGAATTATAAAATTTTATAAGGACCTAAAATAATGTGTAAAAGTAGTATGTGTGCTTCAATTATAATTATTATATATAAATATATACCCTTAATTGCATAAAATACCTAAAATTATAAAAATTATCTAAAAATTATTAAAAAGAAAAACTAAGATAACAAGAATTAATAGCAATGGGCATGGCATGGCTCAAGGACAGGTGTTAGCGGAAATTCTCAACTTAAGGACACTTAATTAAGCCACTTTAGACATGCATAAAAGGCATTTTACCCATGCAAGTTAAAACTTCCAAAAAATGCTCTCTACGTGCTCATTAAGGTCTTAGAATTATGGGGAAATTCTAGAAACTTGAAGAAGGTCAACTAGAAAAATCATAGGAAAATAAGAATGAAATAAGGCAAACTGAGCAAGATCACAAAGTGGGTGCTTACGCGCAACCTAAGTGCAAACCACCACCACCACTAAAAGCCAACAAGGGAGGTGGCATCCGAAAGTGCCAACATTGTAGTGGTGGCTGCTGGTGACTAAACGGCCAATTTCCTATGAGTTCCAAAATCTACCCAATTTTCTTATATATTTTAAAAATATTAGATTATACATTACTCCCTAAAGTGGTAAAATCGTAACAGTTCTATTATATGAATAGTTTTAAAATAGAAATTGACCTTAAAATTGCTACTATAGATCTAGTTCATACCAAGTATAATCAACTTTATCACTTTAAAGTATCCAATTTGGTACCTATTATTAGTAAAATTTATGGAATAAATTTTCAAAAACACCTGTTCAAAATAACCTATTATATACATCTTAATAACATATTAGTAATTATATAAGTATTTGTACATTAAAAGTTCCATTTTTCATAAAGAGTTTACAAAAGACATAGGTTTTAAAGTTTATGTATATCAAAGTAGAAAACTAGTAGGCAGCCTAGGGGACCCAAATTAGTTTCCACAAAAGTCCAAGAAAGCCAAAACAAAAGATTAGGTTCTTCTAAGTCTATAAGTCTCCTCACTCCTCTAGTTTGATAACGTTACATCCTTAATCCTTAATCTATAACTATAAAAGAATCTATAAGGATGTGAAGCAAGATGTAGACAAAAGAGTACATTAAACACAAACATGTTTTTTAGTCATTAGTTTTAAAAGAATGCAATGCAAACAGTTCAATAAGACATTGCACAATGTTAACCGATTTATTATGAGGTTAGAGAAATTGCATTTACTTTAACCTAAATTGAGGAGCTTCAATGTGACTCAAATCAAACCAAACCTAAGCTTTTGCAATGAAGAATACCTTCCTCTTAAGACCATCTTCATACCACAACCATTAACCTTATTGCGACCTCTTCTCCTATCACTTAGTTTGACTAAGGGTAGAAAAAAGACCATTTTAACTGTCCTCGTTGAAAGGGTCAGTATTTGGTCTGACATACCTAATCGTTCCTTTAGTGGGTTGTTATGCATGTCTAGTTAGGTTAAGATCAGTCTTTAGTTAATTCTGATTGCGGGTGATCAACACAATAACAAGACACGCAAATCAAGCATATTCATATAGAACAACACTCCAAGTCTACAATTCAAGTAAACAATCACATACGAGGCATGTGCACTTTTAACTACGCTACAAACACATCCAAATACGCTCCTAAGTCCCTAAGTACTCTAACATGTTGTGATGCATGAATCCCAACTTACCTACACTTCACTAGATTATTTTTCTTGACCATCACCCTATGGGTCTTCAATTATCCCTATAGATATGCACAATAGACTAGTTTTGATTGATACTCAAGTTTTAAATCATTAGTTCATCTATATGATTTTATTTATTTCAACATAAGTTTTATAAGTTATTTTTACTTAATAGTTAAGATTTCTTAAGTAGTTCACTAGTTTTTGTAAGCTAATTTAAGTTATAAAATCCCCTGAATTACCTTCTAATTTTAGTTAATTTTAGAGTCTTTAAGAAGTTACCTTCTGATTTAGCTTCTAAACTCCCCTATATTCATATTTCACTTTTACATTTGCCTCTGATTCTACTTCTAAGTAGAGTCTTTAGTATAGTATTCATTCAATGATCCTCTAAGTTATCCTTTATATTTAACCACCTACTATAACTACTTAATTTGCTAAATCTTTTACTAAGTTTCAGTTATAAAATCAACTTAGCACTTCAAATAGCAATTCTATTGATACTCCTTAATTTCATTACTTTCCAAATTCATCATGCAATACATCATTATGCCTCATTTCTCCAAATTATACATTACTAACTTCATGTATAAAGGCAAAATCATTACTCTCCTTAACTCCTTATTATAAAACTCCATTTAATAGCTTCTATATGTTACAAAATACTTCACTAAATAATTGAGCTCAGAATCTAAATGAGATCTTTTAGGAAAATATACTACTTGTAGCTAAAAATACTATTTTAAGTACAATTTAAAGGTCAAAAATTCAATAAAACTACAAAAAATACTTTAGTGAAAAATATTTTGATAGCAATTTAATATAAGTATAGGGAAGTTTATAGAAAAATTTTGGAGTTGAAACTACATCATTTAAATAATTTATTTCAATATTAAAAATAACTCGGTTTGGCCCTTTTTTTAAGGACATATATCATATCTACAAAATTTATGTAAAATAATATTTTCCTTGAATTCTATCCGTGAAAATATGTGGGAATAAATTTTTGTAAATTTTCTAAATAAATTTTTGTAAATTTTCTAGGTAAATTTCATATGTTAATAATTTTTTAAATCTGCTATAAAAAGGACACTCACTAAAATCTTGAGCTCCAACCACCAGTGGCGGCCACCTCCTTGTCAGCGACAGTAAGTGGTGGGTGCTACTCCTACTGGTGGCAACAGTTGTTCTTTAGTAACTGCCTAAGCTTTTAAACGCCATAAAGCCTAGACTCACACCAATTTCTGCTATATTTTTCCAAAATTTCTTCTTTTGTCTTCTAAACTCCAACTTCTTTTTCCCAACTCCCTATTTCCATGTAAGATTTTATAGACTAGACTCACAAATTTTTCCAAGCCTTTGGTAGTACAAATGAATTTGTTTTTCTCCCTTCCTAGAAGATTAGCTTATGTGCCTAATTCCTAATTGCATGTCTAACCTTGTTTCCTTACTCGTGCCTATCTCTCACCCTCTACATGCCTATAATAAGGCTAATCCAGCTGTTCCTAAATTTTTTATGATTTTTTACCCTATTTTAACTAAAAATATAGTAAATTAAGTATTTTAGTTAATTACAACTACCTATTTATACATAAAAATTACACTTAACATATATATGTAGATTCTATATATTATTTTATGTTATATAATAATTTAATTACATACATAATTTATCTCTAAAAATTTACTAACTAACATATCCTATTCCTCATGGTTAGGATAAATATTGAGTAATATAATAAAATTATACTATTTTAGTTATTTTATTATTATATTTTCAAGATTCAAGTCTAAGAAGTTTCATTGACTACGTCTCAAGCTCATTTATAAATTTTTAGCACAATTGGATTAGTTTCTCCAATGCCTTAAATTATCTGCTCAAAGCGATTAGGTAAAATTTTTAGTATCACATTAAGTCCACAAATTATGGACAAAGTTATTCTAGGATATTTTTACACACATAATTTGTGAAAAATGTCAGTTTATGAAAATTTCAATGTGATGCATACAATGCTTAAGAAATCCCTCAAATCTGCACCAATTTTGAACTTGTTTTAAATACCCTTACTGACGTAATTTTGAACTTAAAATTTTTATAGGATATCATTACAATTTATGAAAGAATGCTATGAAAAGATTCCATCTAGAAATTTTCTTTTTTTTTTTTTTAGTTTTTATGAGTTTTTGAGCCATTAAAACAAGAAAATGCTATTTTTCAAAATTGTTATTTAATTAATATTAAGGAAAAAAATTTGTACTTATTTTGGAATTCATTTATGTTGAATCTTATTGAGTTTAGTGACATGGAGATGAGTGGATTTGAATGGAAGTAATGATATGCTACAATTGGTAGTTTTTGACTTGTTTTGCATAAAGTAAAGTTTGGGAGTTGAGGAACTAAAGTGGAGATATGTTAATAAGATTGATGAAAAGTTGAATTTGATATGTTATAATGAGTTTAAACTAGAAATAAGGTGTAGGAATGAGTGACTTAGTGTAAATATACAAGTTTACACTTTGTCACAAGGTTCGTTAGAGGGTTAAATCGAAAAAATGAGAAATTTAACATAAGGGTTAAAGATTTGTTTAAAGAGTTGGCTAATGTAAGAAATAGCTAAAATAGCTTCAAAGACTTTGTCAGAAGGTTACTAGTTAATGGGACTTATCTCAGATACTTTGATGGAGGGTTCGTATACCAAAACTTTACACTATACACACATGCAAAACCTTGTTCAAAGACTTCACCACTAAGTTGAAACTCAATAATGGTTACTAAACTTACTTAAACCAAATCACAACCACACTTAAATCATTAAAATGACTTCATATACTTTGTATTTAGAGAAAAAACTAAGATAACTATGTTGAATGTTAGGGATTTGCAAAGGAAATGAGCACAAGACGCAAGGCTAACACACATCAACATCAAGTAAGTTGAGATCAGTGTTTCGTGGCATGTTGGAGCATTATTTCAAGATACTTGGAGGAATGAGAATACTTGCTTATGTTTGTAGTTTGATTGTTTATGCGCATGCTATGTGTGTGTTTGAGATCCTTTTTTTTGGTTGGTAAATGAATTCCTTGTGGTATTTTTTTTTTTATTGATATTACATTAGTTAGTCTATCTTAAACTTAGTTGATCGCCTATAAATTGGACTAAACTTAACTTGAATTTAAACTCTAATATGACATTCATGGCAACTCATTAGGGGTAACGTTTATGGTGTTAAACTAAATGCTGACACTTAGATAAGGATAGTAGAAATAATTGTTTTCCCATCTTTAGTTGAATTAACTGATAGGTAAGGAGGTCACAATAAGGTTAAGAACTGTAGTTTAAAAGTCTAAGGAGGAGGGCATTCTTTATTACATAAGTCCAGATTTAGTCTGATAGGGTCACATTGAAACTCTTTAATTTAAGTTAAGGTAAATATAATTTCTCTAACTTCACAATAGACCAATTAAACATTATGTAATAAACTTTCATTTGCGTATTGCATTGCATCGCATCACATCTAATTATTATTTGATAACCTTACTTGTTTGTCATGCTCTTATAACTCTCATCCTTCTTATTAAACTAGTTATGCTCACATCCTAATAGACTGTTTTGCAGGTATCGACTAGATTTTGAAGATGTCGTGCTATTAGCATCCATAGGTTAGTATTTGATAGGTTAGGGAGTGAGAATTTCAACAAAAATGGATCATCTACTCTTTTCTTTTTTATTTTCCTTTCTTTTTATGGGAAACCTATATGGGTCTCCCTTGGTGACCTTATAGTTTTCATAATGCCAGTTGATGTTATATGTAAGTATAAATGTGTCTAACCTGTAAAGTTAATAAGTTTCTTTTGAAAGTTATCTAAGGAGGAGCATGTTCTTTATAGCTTAAGTCTAGATTTAATCAAATAGTGTTGCATTGAAACCCCTTAATCCAAGTTAGAGCGAACATAATTTTTCTAATTTCACAATGAACCGATTAAACATTATGTGATAAACTTTCATTTGCTTGTTATATTGCATCAAATTATTGTTTGATAACCTTACTTGTTTGGCATACTCTTATAAATTTCTCTCTTCTTATTGAGCTACTTGTGCTCACATCTTAATAATTTGTTTTGCAAGTATTGACTACATCTTGAAGATGTCACATTATAATCATCCACAGGTTAGTATTTACCATGTCAAGGAGTGAGAATTTGAAGACAAATGGATCATCTAATCTTTTCTTTATTATTTTCGTTCCTTTTTGTAGGAAACCTATGTAGGTCTTCCTAAGTAGCCCTATAGTTTTCGAAATACTGGTTGATGTTATAAGTAAATATAAACATGTCCAACCTGTGGAGTTACAAAGTTTCTTTTGAAAAACCAAATCTTTGCACATACATACATATGTATTTTGAAAGTAGTGAATTATTAGTACTCCAATAAAAGTGTTTTGCAAAGTTATTCCATAGGTTCTATATATTATGAGTGTCTACCCAACTACTTCAAAGCTGGTTTAGTTTATTACACCTTATGTAAGCTATATCTACGATAACAGTTTAGCAGTTAGTTTTTATCTTAGGTTAGTTGACATAGCAAGACTGTTGTAACTCCTAAAGTTTGGAGCATGACATGACATGACATATACAAATTGTTTATGTTTTATATACCTTTTGCAACTGATGTAAATTTGACATAAAATAAAATACAAGCACAAAACAAAGAGATAGCAAATTTCGTAGCATTTTGGTTGAAACATGCTAGGGAATAATAGAAATAGAGATCATTATCAAACTAGGTTATTTTGTAATTTATAAGCAAGTATAGCACAATGAATAGGAATTTTTCAACAGTCTAATACGTGTTTTTAACAGGATTACTCTAGCCTTCCATCCTACATTTGATTTTATATCTATTAAATTTGAATTATTGAACTAATTATATTTTCAAAAGCTCAGATCTAATAGGTATAAATTAAAGATAAGATAGATGACTATACTGGATGGGATAGTAGAAGCTCTAGTGAATAGGGAGAAACAAAAGAACAATAACAAAGAAGAAATTTATATTTATGCTAATAAAAAAGAAGTTGATCTAATAAATTGCTTAACTAAGCTTTTCTTGGGGCCAAATACATAATTAAACTCAAGAGAGTGCAACCGGGAAGAAATTGAGATAATTAGTTATCTATTAATGATAAAAGCCATGAGAACATCCAAGTTTTCCTCTCTCTCTTTTTTTTTTTTGTTTCAACACATAAATTAAGGGGTCAAAATAAGGTTTTTCATCATTCTTCGTTATAAATATCATTAACATAATGATGTAAAACCCTAAATCCTAAAACAAAAGAAGGAAATTATAAGTGCGGAAAGGAAAAATAGGAAAACTTAGATCTTTTCCGTGTATTTTTTTCCATTTTCTTTTTAATAAACCATTGAACAAAATTAATAGGTTAAGTTGATCAACAAAATTGAATTTAAAAATTGAGGAAATAAAATTTGACTAAATTTGGTTGCAACATAGATAAATCAGATTGTCTAGTTATTAATCTGAAAAGAAAAAAAGGTCCCAAAGAATTTCAAAGCAGAGATGTGCAGAACTAAAAATTGGGGTTATATTAAAACAAAATTTAGAAATAAAAAATTATTAAGCATGATAATCGATATATTTAGATATATAAACGATAAGAAAATTAAGAATTTTGGGATTCATATCAAGAATCATGAGTAATTCAAATTAGGGTGAATAGTTAGCCTTCAACATAAAATGGTTAACCTTCGATATAGAATGATTCAATAAAGCATGACAATATACAAGAACGTTCAACCTTTGACAACAATATTCCGAATAATTTAACGAACACAAATTTAATTTTTATACAAAATTTCGAGAGAAATCGTTAATATCCTAATATCATGATATTTTCTATTACTATTTAATTTACTTAGCTCATAGGTTTAATGATTCGCGTTTCCATATTGTATTATAATCTATCCCTCATTATATTTTTGGTCATATCCTTATTTTCAATTTCTCTGGTGTCTGATGTGAAATCCTCAAATTTTGAAAGAGTTGAAAGTATTAAATTAATAAGGCTCGTAATCTCAATAACATTCACGATAATAAAATTTCCAAATTTTAAATTAACCATAATTATAAAACAATAAACAGACTTGAACTTGGATTGAAGAAGCAAATATAACTAAAAGTAAAAGATAAAAAAAAAAAAGAGAATGTAAAAATATATGATAAATAGTGTCCTAATGGAGGAATTTTCTAAGTTTTTATCAAAAGTAAAGACAAAATAGTAAAATGTTTCTATATTTACTTTATATCCATTTACATTTGAATACATATTATATTTTCAATGATTCATAAATAAAAGATGAATTGAGGGTGGACCGATTTCATTAAAAAAGGATGGAATGGTAGATGCTCCACCTAATGTAATATCCACACTAACGTTAATATCGGAATTTCAGACATGCTAAGTTTTAGGGCACAACAACTGCACCACATCCTCAAACTCCTATGTATCACTCTTGACTATTCCACATTTCTTCCTCAAACTTTACACCGAAACCATCACTTGAAAATGATATGTGAATCCATAAGACGTGTTACTATGAAACTCAAATAAAAACGACACTAAAAACTAAGATTGAAGTAGGATGACATATTTAATGGGAGTTTGAGTTTAAGTTTGAATAGTAAAAGTTAACATGAACCGCTTTTAATACCTTGCTGCTGTTATATAGGTAAAATTGAGGAGTTTAACTTGCCTCTTGACTACTACGACCAAACGAGAATGAGATCGAAGTGAGTGGGACATGATGAAACACTGCTTGTATGTATTTTATTGACATACATGTAAATTTGGCTTACGTATTATTTGATTCATGAGTTTGATGATTGAATTGATGTTTTGGTACGGAAAAACTTATTAAGTGATGGGATGATTGATGATATAAACAATATATGATCAAGAAATGGAGTTTTGAACATGATAGGATGGACTCGTTGCTGCTATTCATTGTTGTTGTAAGCTACAACAGGCCTTTCAAACTTAAGCATCCGAATGCTTAGGGAAGTCATTTGAATGCCTCTATGTAGACATTTGAACACCTTAGCCTAATTGAGCTAAATGTGAAAATTTAAGCCCCATTCGAAATGGCATAATATAACCATTTGGGTAGGACTCAAAAGTTATTTTAACAAGGAAATTAATCCTGTTGTAATCCATTGAAAAAGTACTTATATTGTAAATATGCCTTGGCTTTTTGTTTCTTTCTCTTTCTTGTTTTTTCCTTTTTCGTCCAAGAAATATGCCTTGATTGAGATTCATATTGCTCTATGTGGGAGTGATTGGATGATATCGTTCATGATATGGATTAATCTCTACATATTGCTATTGGATTAACTAATATTTATATTGGTTGGTTACCCTAAAGCAAACTAGCTAATGAATTGACCTTTAAATAAAAGTTGACATACATTGTAGGTCCCCTTAAATTATTTTAGAGAACTATCACTTCTATATGGTAGCATAGAAAGGCCTAAAAAGGTTTTTAAAACACCAAATGAGAACAAAGTGACATAGTGCAATGTCATACATATGATGAGGCTAAAGCCTATACTTTTATTGAGGGGTCTTGTTTGTGTGTTTCCAAAAGGATGCTGTGGGTAAGGGATCATGAGTTATTCTTAATAACTAGAGAACTGGTGAAGGGCTAGCTCCCTAATGCAAGTTAAGGAGGGTTTTATATTATTAACAGCATGTTGGTCACCAAAAGACAGTATGATGCAGAGGTCAAGAATTCAAGGTATATATAAGATCATTTGGGACAAGGCAACTTAATAGCTGTAAAGGAATCAACTCAAGAAACTAAGAAGTTTGATTTGCAAATTACCATCTATCGTCTTTGGATTTTGGCCAATAGAGATTGGTTGAGATTGGGCTTCATGTTATTGTGTAATCCTATAAGATAGTAAATAGTGAGGAGTACCCAAGAGTTATCCGGTGTGACTACTCAGATGATTAAGTTAGATTGGTTTGTAAAGAGAGTAACAATACTCAAATGTAAAGAGTAGGCATTAGTGTGTGAAATATCAAGTAGTTTACCATTGGGTGATGGTCTTATATTTATACGAGAGTAGAGCCAGCAATTGGAGAGAAGTTAATGGGCGAAAGCCACGTCCGTAAGTTCTAGGTAGTGGAGCCACAACATCTATTGTAGTCCGCAAATATAGGAGGTAGATGTTTACTTAGTCGTTCAGCCTTATCTAGAGTCTCCTCATCATTAGTGACCACTCTAATTGGGTAGATTGTACAATGGCCCTAAGTTGAGCCTAATGATGAAGATGGGGAGGCTAAGTCCAGAGAAGTACAATGTAGGCTACGAGCCTAATTAGGTCAATATAGGCTTAAAAGGTTTAAGTCCAAAAGGCCTTATCAACACTTATTCCCCACCTTGCACACTCCTTCCCTACCACTCCCCACACCACCCTCCGGAGCAATCTCATTGCCACTTTAAAGACAAGGAGAGGGGAAAAATGGGCTCTTTAAACCAAATTTGAGCTAATGGAGTTCTCGGGTAGGTGGTTAAACCAAATTCGAGCTACTCTCCTCAAAGTTCTTAAGAAAACCTTATACATAATGGCATCTCCATGACCATGGCAATTCATGAGGGTACGGAAGTGATCATTAGAATCACCAAGGTCGTTGTACTGGTCCAAGGTAAGAAGCTTGCTATTTGGAGACAACACTTCATCCTGGACAGTCTTAGTGCAGGGGCTTTTGTTGCTGGTGACCAACCCGACGTTGTCAACTGCTTTACTCCCCTGCTGCTCATAGAGCGTTTTTTACTATTACGCAAAGCTCATTGAGATTGGCATTATTTGTTGAGTGAGTTTGACACGCTGCAAAGTATGCTGATATTCCACGGGAGTTGGCCACCTACTCATTGCTAACAAGGGCACAATTGCGGGTAGCCACAAACTACACTTACTGTTCTCACACTAAAGGATTAGATAGTTGATCGCTGTTATTTTCCTACTGCTACTATTAGTTATTGTACTTAGTGTGGGCATTAAAAGCTTCAGGCTAACAGGTCTGTACGTTACATCTCTTGACTTCCTTAAGGCTAGTGTAGAGCAACCTATTTTAAGCAGTAAATTCCTCAAGCAAGTACTTTGAGTGCACTAAGCATTATTCAAGCATCTCCCTAGCTGGGAGCTATTTCTTGGCAGGTTGGTTATTTACCAACCAATTGGTCTCAAGGTTGTCGATGTGAGACATGCTAGCAATTAAGGGTAGTGTTTGGGAGAGTATTTGGTGTGTATTCGGGTAGGAAATTGGATTTTTCTTCCCATAATCAATGACAAATTTCGTCTTTGGGTTTTGGCCAGTATAAATTGGTTTAAATTAGGCCTTGCGTTGCCATGTAAGCTTGCAAAATAGTAAACAATGAGAGGTGTTAGAGAGTTGTTTGGTATAGTCACTTCGATACTTAAGTTAAATTAGTGTATTAGGAGAGTAATGGTACTTGAATATAAAGAGTAAGCTCTAATGAGTAAAGTATCAAATGGTTTACCGTTGGGTGATGGTGTTATATTTATAGAGGAGTGAAGCTGATAGTTGGAGACAAGTTAGTGGCTACATCCACAAGTATTGGGTAATGGAGTCACAGAGTCTGACGTGGTCCATAAATGTAAGAGGTAGTTGTTGACTTAGTCATTCAGCCTTATTTAGAGTCTTCTCATCGTTGGTAACCACTGTAGTTAGGTGGACTGTATAATAGGCCCAGGTGTAAGCTCTACAGTTAGGTGTTTGGGGTTCAATGTGTAAAATTTAAGGTGATCAGATAAGTTATTCGATCAAGCCCTAATTTTACGATGAAGCTAGAAATATTAATAAAAGCAACCTTGTAAGTTTAGATTTAGGAAAGATAAATAATAGAATAATTAAAATTTATAATATTGAATTATATGTATATTAACTAATAAATAAAAATAAATTATATACCTACTAAAAATCATAACAAAATTTACATAATATTTAGGAGTATTTATTTGTACTATATATGCATTTACGAATAGATAAAAAGACTCGAAGTTACTTAAATACTTGAAATATGTTAAATAATACTAAATTAATTAAAGAAAACTCATTAAAATTAAGCAAAAATCAAGAAAAATATGGAAATGTCTATAAATAATGTATAGCATGATGGGAATTAAAGAAAAAATAATGGCCAATAACATCAAGACAATTAGAAAGTGAAAAAGAGAAAAGATAAGTACACTGGGCATAAATAAATTAAAAGTAAACCCTAACCACCTCTATAAATTCAAAATTACACTTTCATAATTCATTTTGGTAAGTTTGGAGTGCATAAAAATTAAAGAGAGATTAAGAAGAGAGAAGAAACCAATTTTACCAAAAATATACAAAATAATATATACTTAGGGCATTATAGGAGAACCTACACTTGATGACAACCTAGGAGTGGATGCCCACCACCATTGGACAATGAAGGTAGTGCCCAACTTGGCCGATAAAGCTATGGTGGCCAACGGAGGCCTAAGCTAGCAATGCCGTTGAGTTTAAATCTCCTTTAGATTTTCGTTTAATTTATTAAAAATATTAAATAGTTAAGGAAAATTATGAAATTTAGTATTTTGGAATATTTTAGTATTTATATTTAGAAAAAAAATTTCAATTTGATAAATTTAGGCCTTAAAATATACTACTCTTAAAAAATTACTAAACCCAAACTAATTTTCGATATTGATTTAAATAATATGAATGATGTAATTTTGACTTCAAAATTTTTTTGTAAACTATTTAGAGTGTTTATAACAGTACTATGAAGAGATTTTCTAAAATTTTATCTAATTTTTAAGCCTTAAAATTATAGAAAAAATGGTATATTTTAAGTTAATTTTATGATTTAGGGTTAATTTTGTATAAATACTGATTTAGTACGTAATTAAATATCATGGGTTGTTATTTGTTGACGTAGTATGATATTGTGCTATTTGGAGTGTTAGATGTGAGCATTATGTAGTAAATCTGTATAATTAAATAATAGGTAAAAAGGATATAGTTAAATTAATCTTACGATTTAGAGATTATTTAGGTATAGATTATAATTTATGATATAAGTAGACATCTTAACATGTTTTTTGGCAGTGAAAGATGATATATGTAGTGTTGAAAGTATTAGATAGATGATATGAGTGTATAATATATAATACTGTATAATATGTGTATATAGGAATTAAATTGGTAGAAAATATTTGGTGAAAATTAATGGTATTATATTATTAGGAATATGATATAAATATGATTTGGAATATGAATCTACAAAATTATATGAAAAATGTAGGTTATTATCAATTTCTCACATTGTGAACCAATTCGATAATTAAATTAGAAATAAAGTATACCGTACCTACCAAAATACTAGTTAGAAGCTAAAACAAAAATTTAGAATATCCAAATATAGTTAAATGAATTTTACATATAAATTTGAATGAATTCTTAGAATTTATGACTAAAAACAATAACCAAAAGCTAAAATAGAACCAAAATTCCAAAAGTAATTCAAAAATTGAATCAAAAACTAGTTTAGAATTACCTTAGTTATGAGAAATATGAAACTTGAATAATTGAGTAAGACTATAAATTTAAACTAAAACTAAGGATTTAACCTAAATGTAGTAAGACCCTAAACTAAATATAATAACTATCTAAATTACAAAATAAAATCTATTTGTGGTAGTTATATGAGAAATAAAATAACATTCATATTATAGGGATTATCAACGACAGTCTGCACCTTGAGTGAACAAGCGGGAAGTCCAAGTAAGTTTGAGATTAATACATCATTGTATTTTAGAGTACTAATTTATAGTACTTTGAGGCTTGATTATACATAGTTATGTTTGTTAGATAGTTGACTATGCATATGCTAGTATGTGCATGTTTCTGGGTTTAATTGTATGATTCAAATTTAATGTTTTAGATTGAAATTTATGTGATTTGTGTAAAATTATTAAATACTTTAAACTAGATTTAACTAAATATGAGACTTGTAAGTCTAAAATAGACTTGCATAGCAACCTATTAAAGAAAACCTTTAGGGTTTCCAACTAAATACAGACCCCTTCGAAAGGAATAGTACTAGATAGTATAATTGGCCTCTTTTTCAAACTTAGTTAAACTAAGTGATAACATAGGAGATAACGGCAAAAGTAAAGTTAATGGTTTGAAGATAGTCGCAAGAAGAGTAATGTCTCCATTGCACAAGCCTATGTTTGGTCGTAAGTTGTTGATAAATGTGCTAAATTCCTCAATCTAGATTAGAACAAGTATAATTTTTCTAATCTCATGATGGACTAGATAATGTTATGTGATGGCATTCGTTTGTTGCATTGCATTAATAAAACTTATTGATAACTCTGTTTGTGTTTAGTGTATAATTTTAAGTTTTTGTCCTAACTTACTGAGCGATTGATTACTCACATTCCTATAGACGTTATTGCAGGTATTAGTTAGAAAGCGGCCATATAACTAACATGAAACTAGTAATGGATAGATCTTGGAAAGTGAGGAAATAAAATATGAAGAACATATACATTTTTAAGGTTTTAGTTCTTAATTTAGAATCTTCAATTATCATATAAGGTATTACTTAGATAAGATTATGCTTGAAATCATTGTAATATTTGAATTTTAGTATATATTTTTCATATTTTACTAAATAAAAATTCTGTTTAATTTGTGAACTGTTTACTTTAAAATAGGTTAGTTATAAATGTCTTGTGTAAATCAAATCTAAAATAGCGGCTGTAAGATCGGTATTTATCCTAGAATAATTTACACTATAGAACTATTACAACTCTACTACTTCGGCGCATAACACTAAGTTAAGCCCGATGATGGAGATAGGGAAGCTAAGTTCAAGGAAGTATAGCTTAAGCCATGAGCCCAATTAGGTCAGCACAAGCCTAAGGGATCTAAATCTAAAAGGCCCTATCAATACCATCTAAATTGGAGGAAGAAGGCCATCCGAACAGCAACTGGAGAAGAATCATCATCTAATTGGAGCAATTTTTACCATCTAAATAGGAAGGAGCACTCGATCTATAGAATCGAGTCACTCTCCGACTATTTGATCGGTGACCAATCTACCATCCAATTAGTAGTTTACCATCTAGATGGGACCCCAAAGAATTCGAGCATCGTATCAATTTTTTCTTTTATGTACAATTTAGCTAATAATTTTAAGGCAATTATACATGTAGTTACCTTTTTTTTTTTTTAAGAATATTATTCACTTATAAACCTAATAGCATCAACCTATCGTTATATTCCAATATTGAAAAGTTTTCAATGATCTTATCAATCAAGATAATCTTTTGATCATGGTGATTGTCAATTGAATTAATCATGTGTCATATCAATTAATTCAATTAAAGCTTTGATTTCTATAAACCATATGTTGTATTGCTTGTGAGTAAAAAAAAAAAAAAAACAATTCAATAATTGATCCCAATCCATCATTGTCCAATCAGTTTATTTAATTGTCTTTCATAAACACAAAAGCACATGAAAATCGTTCCTTTGCATTATTATAACCAAAAATATATGAAGATCCAATCCTTCAATTCACGGTGCATAAAAATCATTTCTAAAGATTCTAAGTAGACTTATGCAAAAGTTGATTCCGAATCATGAACTTGCCTAAGCTTATCTTGAGCGAACCTGAACCAATTATTGAACCGCCTAGATTTAAAGATCTAGGCAATTCAACCATAGTAACCCGCCGAGTTGACAAGCCACTGAAACAACAGCTCAAACCATCCTTGAAATGGCAGTTTGACTTGACAGTTTAAGGTTGGCCCAACCTGAAAAATTAAAATATATATATATAACAGATATATAATATAATATATATACTATATAATGCAAATAAATATATAGTATATATAATAATTAATATACTTTATACTTATACTATAATATACATATGTACATATATTATACTATATATAATATACCATATAATAAAACATCACATATTTACATTCACATGATCTAAATGAAATATTTTAAAATCGAAAAAAAAGAACTAAAAATAAAATTTTTTATTCATAAGTAATGATATAAAATTTTAGATTTAGTTAAAAAAAGGATGAATAGTTCTTAAATTATTTATAATAATTGAAAAAAATTACAAATAAAAAAATAAAAACAACTTATAATTCAAGGGCTGCTAAACCAACTAGACTCATCCCCTTTAAGTGTCAGGCCCGGTTCACTCTTTTGCAGCTCAAGAACCATTAGTTCAAGACCAAGCCACAAGTTCACGAACCCCTCTAAGTCTAGGTATATCATCCCATGTGGAGTTGCATCATATAAGCTTATTCATGCCACTTGATATTCTCCGTATGTGTTTAAACTTAGCGACAAGAGGCTTTTCCCTCGCTGAGGCTTTCCCTTCATTGAGACTTGAATCTTTCTCACATCCCCATAAGGCTACATGTATATTGCAAGTCCTTGTTACTATGTCATAGCTATGCGATTACCCATTTTGCAAGTAAAATATGATGTTCTCGGTAATTTATGGAAGCACTAAGTACTATACTAAGACCCTTGTTTAATTTACGAAGACTCGTAAGTTCAGTTTCGAGTGTTTTCCTGTTTTCATAATTGTGATTTAGACGCTATATAAGTAGTCTGACGAGAAGAGATTCAAAATACTACAAGTAACGTCCTCTCTCTCTTATGGTATTTAAGGCGAGCTGTGACGGGGCATGATATCTAGTTTGTTCATATTAATAATTACATGATTAATTTCTTATTACATCAGTTATAGATTGATCTTATCTACATTTTACATCCCTATTTTTTTTTTATTTAAATTCAATTTTTTCAATGTTATTAAGCCAGCGAAAGATACACTATAAGCAACTATATGAGAAGTCTATTTTTGAATTAGTTTTAGAAAATTCATGCGCTAAATTAAAAAACTAAATCCTAGTGTATTTTCTTCACCCTCTGAGCTGTACCTCAAAATTGATATAATGAAAATATTTGACTTAAAATCAATAAGCTGTGTCTAACTTAACTAAACTTGGTTAAAGCGATTCATTATTTCAGTGTTGACCTGCTTTACAAATTCTACCCAGCCTATTTTTACACTGTAGCTCTTTCTGATCCATAAAAGACAGAAAAGCAGTAGGGGAAGGGCCACCACGAAGCAATTCACACAAGATTGGCATCATTTCATTTGAGGTATGACGATTAAAACAAAAACCCGAAATGCCAGCACGTTGGAGTTCAAGAAGCCATACGCCGTGCCCCTTCATCACAAAAAAGGAAAGAAAGTTCGACAAGTCGGGGTAAAACTTCAGATACAATAGAGATTTTAACACAAAATTCTGCTTGAGTGATGACAAGAGGATACATACATACATACATACATACCTTCACCAAGCATTTTATAAATTTGTATAAATTTGTGTAAAGCAACTCTTTTTTGAGTTTGTCATGTGGTTACAGATTACAACAACATAAAACCAACAGGCTTTTGTGTACAGCCTAAAAGAAAAGGCAACGATTTAGTCTTCTTCTTGGGGAGAGAGAAACACTTAATCCTCACTCCCTTCTTTTTTTTCCTTTTTTCTTTTTCTTTTTTCTGTTTTTAGGTCAGCATTACCTGACAGAAAAAATGTATAAAAAGACCCCTTGAACTTAGAGCAGAAGATGAAGTTTTCCTTCACCACACGAAGTCAAACCTACGAATTGCATTTTCTTATTTTTGACACCACCTCAGACGGCATTGGTGATTCATCTGATGCTATGTCTTATTAGCCTGGAAATAACATGACATGAAAACAAAATAAGCCACCTCAAAAACCATTATGCATAGCAACAAAAGAAAATGTTTGATCATCACAAGGGATCAAAACTGAAACTACAGAAAGTAAGATGGGATGGGCAATTTTTTCTTTCTTTTTCTTCTTTTCTCAAGTGATGATAGCTTATCTTGTAAAGAAAAGCAAAGCATCTTTCTATGCCTAATCCATGTTAAACTAAAAGACTTATACATGAAGAAAAACATGCATCTTGTATGCTGGACTAAATGATCCTGTATCTGCACTAGAAGTCCTTATACACCCTAGTGAAATCACTACAACATTGAAGCCTCAGCTTGTCTGATAAGAAAAATTTCCTATGTCATCCTTCTAACTAGCTTTCAGGTATCACCTTATAGCTGTACATATGCTAATGTTCACACACATAACAGCATATATATCAGTGCATGATTATTTTTCTTTCTTTTGAAAATTTCTTTGCAGATTCTAAATTCAGGACAGAAACATCGATGAACAATAACTTTTAACTGTCTTATGGAAGGTCATCCTAGAAGCAAGAGGAAAAAAGATGTTCATACCTTTTTTAAATATTTCTTATGCAGCTTCATGGCCCCAGTGCAAGCTTTCTTGGCATCCAGATTTCCAGTAATATCATTTAAAATCTGAAAGACATATTGATAATTACTTTGGAGGGCATAAAAGCAAAAGTTCAAGCTTCACAAAATACCAGAATGCGTGTCCTTGTGATACCAACACAAAAAATAGAGTCAAGAAACAGATGCATTCTGACCTTAATGACATCATCCAGGCCACGGGCTTCTTGTTGTAACTTTGAACTCTTGTCTTTCAATACACTAGCAACCAGAAATACAGAAATTGGAAGAGGGGCTTCAGAACTCTTCCCTCCATTTCTAAGATTTTCTCTCTCAAATTTCCCACACTGCCGTATAGACTTTGGTTTCCCTTTAGATCCCTCTGCCTTTTCACCGGGAAGTTCAGGCTCTTCGTACATAGAGAAGAAGTCAGGATCATATTCTAGGGCCCACATCATCTGTCAAAAGCATAGAATAGCAATCCAGTAAAAGCCAATTAATACCAACAAATGATATAACCATTCAGGTCTCATCTATAGAAGGTGGAACGATTTGTGTACCATGAATATTAATGGTACAAGTTCATCTTAGCCCTTTCTAATTACTTTGCCAAAATTCATGCAAACATCCCAAGGGAAAGCCTTTCTGGTAGGGACCAACGTTGGATCCCAAGTTACAATTCATATATGAGTTTTACATCAGTCACCAGTCAAAGGAGTATAAACACCATAGGCAAATACAATGGCAAAGTACAATACACTTTATTCTTTTGCAGTTTTGTGGGTGATCAAGTCAGATAATTCAATGAATGCCTCTTAAAATTGGGCAGAGTCCTTTTGCGAAAAATCAATCTTCACCAAAGTTAATTTCTTAAGCCTCAAATATATATGCTGGAAGACGACATTAGTTTAGGCTGACATTACAATTGAGATGATGATACTTCAATATTTTTGTCAGTTGATTGTCTCCTGTAAAGATTAGTTGTTTGAAATTGACCACAAATACATAACAAGAAGGACAATAGCAATCTACAGATGAAAACATCTGATTTTCTTAATGTGCTTAAACAAAGCAGATTATCTGTCGTACAAACAAAAGCTGAAATCAAGCAAGAAAGAGAAGTGAAACTCACATAAAAGTTTGAAACCCTACAAGATTGGTATCTCCAGCAAAAAGAGCACCAACCTCATGTGAAAGAGCATCAGATATTGTAGTTGTAAAATAAATGAACAAACTATTACACAAGGCCAACATCTGTTGAACTTGAAGCCACTGTGAAAAGATAAGGAAGATCTAACCATGAAGAAGAGACTTTTTATCTATTTGTTTTACATGACCTTGCACTCCTGATCAATAGAAAATGTGCTATCTGCAAGTTATCCTCCCCAAACCTTAAAAGTAGGGAACATGCAAAAAAGCTTACTGTATTCCGTGATTGGTGGCTAGTCAAGAAGATGGCACATGTATGTAACTTTTCAAGCCAGTCAGAATGACGTTAATGCTAGAGGCACAGTTGGGTACAACTGTGCATTAGCCCTTCGGTAGTAGAGGCTTTTGGTTAAAATACTTGATTTATATTCAGATTATTCTCGTAGATTAACGTGAATGAACTAGATAAACAATTGCAAGAGATATGAGACAACCATTCAAACTACATTCTTTATTTTAACACCAAAAAGAATTGAAGAACTAAGTTTGTACCTCCCATAGGTAAAGTGAATCGCCAAAGGAGAATTCTCTCCGGAACAAAACCATAAGCATTCGGAAAGCGAAAAGATAGTCTCCTCCCCCAAGTGTTTCTGCACTCAAATTCAAAAGCAGGCATGCTATCATAACAAGTGCAACAATATCTAAATGCCCAAAAAAAAGTAACCTGGACAATATCAAACAATAACAAGTACAATATTTTATCTACAAGGTTTTCATTGGTCTTGATTTGTACAAGTAATGCAAACTTAAAAGATTTAGAAAAACAAACGAATAGCAATAAATACTTGTCCTTGCACAAGAGAAGAGACATATTCGTCACTTAAATATGGCAATGAACTTTATGATATGGCTTAACTTTTGAGTAATGAATGTCCGGTCCAGTTACCCCCAAAAATAAAACGAATGCCTTCATGCAAAGCTCCTTGCTACTTAGCCAGCCAGGAATGATGCTGTTTCAGGGGGTAAGGCTTATCTAGCCTCCCTCATCTTGCTAGGATGAAGCACACAAGATAATATGCGTAGATTAAGGTTCAATAGACTACAATAACTTGTTCTTCATGTCAAATGTTTCGTATTGATAGAGGAATGTCATCTTGCCTTCTTGTTGATGCCTTTTTCTGGATTCACATGGGCATAACATTTGAACCTTCAGGATGGAAGCATTTATAAGCAAAATTACATTCCAACATTCACTTTTTTATTCACTAAAAAGTACTCTATTGATTTGATAAAGCTAGCGGGTGCCACTCACCTTGTGGGCACCCACAAATTGTATATTAATAAGTAATCATTTGAGATAGCCAAAAGTAATCATTTAAAATAACCCTCTAAAATTTTTTATCTATATGTAACCATGACCCAATATTATAATTATTTAAAATAACTTATATCTATATAATCACCCAAAATAAATTATCTCTACAAACTGTTTCTAAATTTATTTGACTAAAATTATGTAAGACACCAAGTATTCCTACTCACATTGATTAAGGTTCAGCCATGATAAGAACTTCACAAGTGAAATTGAAAGTCAATATATCCAATCAGTTTCTCTTCCACTTTATTCAATTTAACACGAGTCCAGTTCACTCTAACAAACCTGACTAAAAGAATTATTTAGGAATCACCCACATACTAATTCACTAATGAAATCGAACCAGGTAAAATAATTGCAACAATGCTTGTACTACCTAATACCCCTTTTTGGGGTAATTTTCTCACTAATACCCTTCCTAAAATCATCCAATTCTTGCATGAATCTGTTATTCTAACAAGCCTGAGCTAAAACAGATTATTTTGTTTAGAGCAGGCAGCTCTTTTGCCAAGAGTGAAATAACATTTCAGGATGACAGCTCAGAGAACTAAGCCAATACATCAAACCAAGGCATATAGTCTATCTGTTCCAATCACTGATTGGACATCATACAGCCTAATCAGGTAAGCTACAAGTTGAATATTCTTATACAATGAAAGGATTTTCAACACCCAGCAAACTAATTTGGGTGGAGAGAGCCTGCAACTAATGTCAACTGCAATGCAAAGTGAAAATATATAAATAAATAAACATATAACAAAATATAAAAAACGATAGAGGAATGTCAATATGTTACCTAGATGCTGATGAAGTTTTGGATCAATAACTTGTGTGATCGAAGCCAAGTTACTAAGTTGTGCCTCCACGCCGACAGACCTTTCAGTGCATCTGAAGTTTCCTCTCTGTGGAATAACAAGGAAAAGGCATTTCAGTTATTGCAACCGAACTGAATGATGATCAACGGGGTGGGGGCAGGGAGGGGGAGAGCAAGAAGATAAGCTCATAATGCTTTAGAGCATTTATTCACTCTAAGAAAAATGACATGTGCACCATAAACATGAGCAGAAGCTTCTTTTCTTTTGTTTAAGCTTCTGAATATTTAGGTTTTAAGATGGACAAAATGGGAAAAGTGGTGTGCCAGCTGTCTCCTAGAGGCAAGCAAATGTGGCCTAGGAGGCCTTGCAATAGGATGCTTGTATCCATTGTTGAATGTGCATCATCTAAAAGAGAAGTACCAGCATCCTTAACGATGAAGTTATTGAATTTACCAAAAGTTGAATAATCTTCCTCAAGAATTCTATATTTACATAAATGGTACAGTAATCGATGAACTAGGGAGAGCACAGAATAAGTACCAATTGGCCAGTTCTTAGTACTGAGTGATTATCTAATGAACACTGTTAATAAGACACGGAAACACAATGAACTACAATTAATGTCTTGTGGCAATTACAAGAAGCAAAACTTCTAGGATGGGGTTACTTAATATAAAACATTCTTATGAAATTGTCCCCTTAATAACTTAGTTTAGACCTGAAATGAAATCAGACTATAATATCTACAGCAGAATGCATACAGGATAGAGTGATAAAAGTAAAAATTGAAATAAACCCATGGCATTGTGTGAAGCCAATCCATTTTTTGAAGGAACTTAAGAAATTTAATCCACGAAAAAAATACACCATCAATGAAATACACTTTGTCAGAGCTTGCCTATATGCTTTCAATGCAACTGTTTAGGAATGGAGAGTAAATGTAAGTTTTAACATTCCTATGAAGTTGAAAGGTGAACATCGATAAGTTGCAGCCTGCAAAGGCTAGAAGGATCAAGAGACAGTTCAATACGATGAATATAGAAAAATAAATTTCTAAGACATGTTTCTGCTCCACATGGTAGTGAACCTTTGCAATAAAATGTATTCACAAACTCAAGATGCGTTAGGCTTAAAAGGAAATGCACCATTTTCATCAGCATTTCCACTAGCTGCATACAGAAAGAGTAGGAGAATGAATGGCAGATATAAATTATATACCAATCGACGCATTAAGCGTTCAAAGCACCAAAAGGCATCGGCTTCATCTTGAAGAAGAATTATCATTGGGGAACAAAGGTCACTCATTCCTGCCATCAAATTCAAGCTTCAAAATCAGTTTACATAAAAACATAGATATCAGTTAACTGTGTCAGATAACTCATATTAGGATCAATCACTTGAACCACTAGTGTCACTCTTTCTCATTAGTCCATCAAGATATATGGAAGGCCACTGAATTACTCACCTTGACAATAGCCAACATCTTTGTCTATCCAGGCATAAACAGCCAATATATCCCAGAGTTTAGCCAGGTTAGTTTGCTTTTCATAGAACAACAATGTCCTGTCTGTGCGGACCACATCAAGACCTAGCAGAAAATATCTGATGCATAAGAAATCAAAATTGAAGAAGCAAACTTCCTAAAAGAAATGGATACATCGAGAAATCTCAGGTTGAATACATGTATGGCTAGCAATTGGCTCCTATTTCTACTGTGGCATTACAAAATATATGCATGCTGCAGATCAACTTCTCAAAAGTATATCCTAATAGCCATTTTATAATGGTTGGGGATGTTTTGTCTACAAGTATTCTTTAATTATGGAGGAAAGCAATTTAGAAGGAAAGAAAAAAAAATGAGGATCTTATAGCAACCTAAAATCTACTATTAATTATCTGTCTATATAATTATATCATCAGAGCTTTTCCTATATTATTATCCAAAATTATACTTTCCTATAAAAAAAAGACTTATAAAAACAAAACTAGCAACCTGAACACATCTCAAACAATAAAATATGCTGAAATTTTATTGGAACCATAGATTATATAGATATATTTTAGGCATAGGATGAAGTTGAAATTGGACTATCTCCAAGCACCCAAGCCCTCCTACAAGTCTATTACAAAGGTGAACTATACTCGCTCATAGTAAGCAGGCCCCATGAAGTGGCCTCACAACCCAAGAAATGATTGTCTACAAGAAAATTTATGTTTAGCCAATTTACAAGATATTATAAGTGACCAAACCACACATCAAAATTGTAAACAATCGAATGGATTTCATGCAAAGAGAAAGGGTGCATTCAATTTACAGTTGAGAGAAGTGCTAACCTATTTGGTGCAGTGTAAGCTTCCACTGAATTTCTTTCTTGTCCGTGATGACATTTGCGGGCTGTTTAACTGTTTCCACATGACCTTCTGTACTTGAAGATTCTGTTCCTGCATTACCATTAACTGATTTTTTTGGATCTTCATTTGGAGACAAAATTGGCCCTGCATCTGGATTTGTTTGCAACAGTACAATAGGATCCTGAATGGAAACACCATCCTCAGTGATTATGGGCGCTGTCACAAATTTACCACTGCCAATAAGGGGAAACATACGGTAGCACTCTTCCTTCCACATGACATACTGAACCCTGAAAAGGTAAAAGAGTAGCACTGTGAGTCTCTCCCAAATGAGATGGTGGTTAACAGCATGAGCTAGCAAACAAGCAAGAAGAAGATAACAGGGGCCTATGGACTGGAAAAAGTTAATTTCTTTTAATAGTATCTTGAACCAGATTTATGGATCACTGTTCTTCCCTGTAATATGCAAGTAAAACAAAGAAAGCCTAGTGGCCATTTTTTATAGAAAGGAGATAAAGTGCCAACCATCAAAAAGTTTTACTTTGTAATAGTGCATTTGGATTTTAAGGAAAAACTATTACAAATTATAATAGAGAATGCTTATGTATTTTCATGCCCATGGTACATGTTGTGAACTAGAAAAAATTAACTTCCCACCTTCGACTTTGGCATATTTGTTCTCGTTCCTCAAATGTACTTCTAGGATCATAACACCCAAGTAAAAACTCCCAAACTTCTCCTCTAATAGATGGATGAATACCCTGAATAATTCAAAAGAAGAGTTAGTAGAAAAATATAACCAACCTGTATTGCTAACAACACTGAAAACATCAGGTATAAATTGATGCAGGGCAGCATAGAAGAATAGCTTGTTATGGATAAGAAAAATAAAGACATGACTCCACTTGCACTGGGAGTGACAGAACAGGAATAGTTTGATCACCTTAAAGATCACAGACTCTTCATGCTACCTTGGAACTAAACAAAAATAAGTGCTACCATCCATATATTTTTTTTCGGTTAAATTACCATCCATATATTTGAGCAGGAGATAATCATAAATCCATCAAAAAATCAGGGGCAATCTTGCGGTTATCTTTAGAAAAGACATGAAAACTTTTGCAAACCTTGAGTTTTTTCTTACATGGAATTTACATTACATCAAATAGACAATCTATTAATTCATTTATCTATCTGTTCAGGACATGTCAATTAGTACCGTCAGGCTTATGATGATGCCCAGATATTCAGCTGTGAAGCTAAAGCTGGATAAGCAGTATTGTAATATGTAGAAGTATCATCACTGTGTTGACACTCTTAACAACCGAAGCAAAATCATCCACCATATACAAGATTTATGAGAAGATTGTTCATAGAGAGCACATAGACATTTTTAATTCTTTAGTTAGGTGGTAACAGCATACTTCAATCTCCGGCAATTCAGATATGCACGTTAGAAAACATTGCCACTGCAAGAACCCATACACCATTCCTATCCACTTACCCCACGTTGGATTCGACTAAGAGTTTTGCCTATATCGAGATAGCCCTCTGGAGTAAATGCAGCTTGCCACTTTCTAGCACTTAGGGTTTTCCCAGCCTGCACACACACACATCAAGAGACTCTGATATTAGCTATTAAGTACATAAAAGCATTTCTACTTACTATATTAGAGGCACAAAAAGCTTTCTGCAACGTAAACTATAGTTCCAAGTAGAATGAGGACTAAACAGTCACTATGAAATGTATATATGGTTCCAAGCACATCAAGTTATCACTCTTGCATTGAAACTCTAAATTTGAGAGAGAATGTCAGATATAGTTCCAGGAATATTTTTTTTAAAAAAAAAAAAAAAGAACGTGGAATAAAGAAGATTAGCAAATACACGAGATGCTTATACATAAAAAGCCACAGTTTAAGCAAGAAACTTCCAATATCTGTATCAATCTTGGCCTAATCCTTTTTAACAGAAATGATAATTCCCATAATATTCAACCTAAATTGATTGGATTGGGTCTACTCATAGCACATACTTAATGGAGTAGCAGAGGGTTGACACCTAAAGTTCAAAAATAGTAAAGAAAAATTGATGAGTAAAATTCTTTGCATTTCCCCTCAAGAAGAATCGACATATGTTTCCACTCCCCAGTTCAAAATGTCAAGGATATAACAAGATTCCTGAAGTCATGAGTTCATCTTTTAAGGATAGACTTTGCCAGCCATCAAGTTATCACTGATCTGGATCGATTCTTCTCACATTGCCTAGGCATCCATGGAACCATAGCTTGAAGAAAAGAATACAACATAATAAGTTCTCTCCTCCATACATGATTCTAAAAGCAACACATTGATCAACTTGCTTTTTTCCAACACACCCTTAAAGATTACTAAATCATAACTCCTTTTTGTAACTCCAATAGGTAATCAAATCTTATCGCATTTTTTCTTATACAATCTTTTATCACAATTAACAACTCCTACCCGTTTTTGTTAGAGATAAAACATCAAAACTAACAATACAAAATAAAAGAATATGCAAGTTTCTGATGCTAATCTCCTTTTTTTCCTACTCTGGTAGATAATCGCAATTTTTTGTTCTTCTCAAGCCTGGTCTTTTACCCAGTAGGCCTGCCAAGATGGATATTTTTGTCATCCTAATACCAAGTGATCCAGCTAATCTTTAACCCAAATTCATATTAAGATCCACATGCCCGACATAAACTGCTCAGAGTTCACCTAAGAATATAATATACCTTAAAATCGGATCATTGTAAACTATTTCGAACCATTTTGATTGAAAGACAAAACAGCAAAACCCAACAATGCAAAGGGAAAAAAAAAAGAAAAAGAAAAAAAGAATCCCAAATTTCTCACGGTGAGCCAAGAAAAAATAAAGGGCATTTCAAAAAATAAGAATTTACAAAATGGAAAACAAAATGAAAAAGAAAAAAGCCTCACCTTTATCTTGAATTTGGTTTTTGGAACATCCGTGCATTCAGGTCTAACCTCATAATAAGAATCGGCTGGGGTACCCGGATCTCCTTTCCACATTATAAAAACAACCAAAAATCAAAACTTTCAATTCTTTTCCCAATGAAAAAAGCTAATCAATTATTTACAAGGATCAAAACTATAAGCTTTTGAGGCAGACCCAGATGGATTTTCTCGCAAGAAGACCAAAATTCTACCCAAATCAAAACGAATCAAACAACAAAAAACTATATAATTAAGTGGAAAAAACAAGGAAGGGAAACCAAAATTTTGCTGCTTCTTTCGCTAAGAAATAATGCGATTTTATTTTGGCTGTATATTTAGTAAATATTGTGAGGTGGTATTGATTGACATATAGGGTTGTTGAAATGACAATAGAAATTAGTCATGGCGGGTGGTGGGAGTGTATGTTCTGTCATGGTGCTGGTTGACCTTCATTCTTCATTCTTCAACATGTTCTCTTCATTTCTTTTTTTTTTTTTTTTTTTTTACTTTTTTTTCCCTTTAAACCATTTTTTACTGTCCCAAAATAGAAGTAAAATATAACATTGGCCGGTTCCTACGTTAATTTTTAACTGTAAACAGATATTTATTTAAGACTTTGAAGAAGAAACTTTGGACATTTAAGTTTTTGTGTGTTTTGTTGTTTTCTTGCATCCCTTGTTCCCGGACGGCAATATGTTTATTTATTATATTTTCAGCATTTATTCGCACGAGGCAGAAATGTTCAGTTACTTACTTCCCAGTTCCAATAAATCCTTGCTGGAATAGTAGGACAATTGTCACATGAGATTGCAATTCATTGAGGCTCCTATAATCCGATCCATTTTTTAAAGGAAAGGTACAAAATAATTATCCATCCATGTTTACTAATATTTTCTCCATGTTGATTACTATAGTTTTTTTCGAGAGTTATGAATAAATTATAACGGTAGATTTAGTTTATAAAATAAAATGAGAAATAAATGGAATTGGAGTTTCGTAAGAGTATAATATATATTATTTTATTTAATTAGATTTATAAGTAATTTAATAATAAATATATAATATAACTTTAACGTTTAAATTATCCTCAATTCATTTTTTTTTCTTAATTAATCGTAAAGTAACAGGTGATTAACATTAGTGCTAATGGCAGCAATGATAATAGTAAACGTGGCTACAGCGTTCGATGGTGGTGAAAATGATGACGGTAACGATAGTGATGGCGACAATGGCAACAATAGTGCCGATAGCAGCGGCGATGGTGATCAATGATAGTGGCAGTGGCGATGATGATAACAGTGGTGACGACAGTAATAATAAAAAAATCGTGATTCCTTAGTTGAATTGATAAATCCCTATTATTTAAATAATAGGCATTCCTGTAAAATTGAGATTTTATAACAAAAACCTAAGTAAATGTGGCGATGGTGGAATAAGGAGGAAATAAAATTTCAATTTCATACACTAAACATTTACTAAAGTGTAGCGTTAAGTATAACTCGATATAATAAACAAATCAATTTACAATTGTACAAAGGTGTCCTTTTTAGTTGCTATGAAAGATGAATAAGTTAAATCGATAATCAAGAAAACTTAAATAAAAAAGTTTGAACTTTAAAAAAGGTTGCAAAATATATACATTTTTTCTCCTTTCAATGCAATCACAATATTCATTCATGATTTATGAATTCATATTCTTTGCTGATGTATTAGATCCAACATATTGTTTTGCCATATTTGTTCACTTCCAATATCTTAAAGAGCAAATTTTGTATGTCTATTAATTATTATCGTCTTTCTTTATTTATCTCGACAATTTTACATATAGCCATATATTAATAGGGAAAAAAGATCGTTTTCTCAACAATTAAGATACCTCCCATTTATATGATTTTTCAATGGAATGGATATTTCTAGTTCTATTTATCGTTTAATTTCTTTTTTCATTTACTTTCTTTTTTAAAAGAAAATAATTAGATGAAGATAGAATAAACCTACTATTTGGGCCAGGTTGCTTGTGTTAGAAAACAATGAAAATCATAAAAATTATTTATTATGCATATCACTAAGTAAATAAAAAATTTAAGATATATATGTTACATATCTATATAGCTAAAATATGTATAGAGACATGTAAGGAATAATTAAAATAGGAAATATCCTCTACTGAGGTTTGCATTTTTCGTTTTTTTTTTTTTAATCAGAAAGGTACGATTATAATTTAATTGGTTGTCTTCTTCAGACGGTTAAGCTATGTAAGTAATCTGAATTAAGTAACTTGGATTGGATTTTAAACTAGAATCTTACATAAATTATCATAAGAATTCATTGATCATTAGGGGCATACCTGGGCTGACATTTGCACGAATTGTTCGGGAGTATGTCTGAAATTGAGCTAAATGACGATGAAAAATTGGTGTTGAAAAAAAAAAAAAAAAAAGAAACCTTTACTCGCTGGTTCTGTCTAAAATACGTGTGTCCACTTAGAGATAAATGGTAGTTGGATAAGGACATAAGTGAGGAAATCATAGAACAAATCAAACCAGGGAAAAATTGCAGGGAGATATTGGTGTGTGTGGACCAATTGCCAAGAGGACTTTGGCCTAGTCAATTCAAAGGGGCTGATATCATGAGAGTTTGTATAATGTTCTTTTGGGTTTTAATATTTCCTTTGTAGTTTGACAAATTCAAAAGGTATAAGCAAAGCAACATGTAGATTTATTTCATCAAGCTTTTTATATCTTTTTGAAACGAGTTGATCAATATTAAATTGGTGTAAGAATCTGTCTTCTTTGAGTGGATGATTTGGTTTGCGCTTTGCGTAAAAATTTGTCGATGATCCCAAACCGACCCCATGGCCGATTGCATATGGACCGGGTAGCTCCATGGGTCATCATTGATTCAACTATCCATCCAACCACATTGAACCACCAGATCCATGACGGTTCCATCAACAATGCTCTCTTTGAAAAAAATAAAAATAAAAAAAAAAAAACAAAAAAAGGAAAAACAAGAAAGAAAAAATCACATGTAAGGCTGTAAGTTGCCGGCCATATTACATTAGAAAAGTTTAACCAACTCGTTAACTATAAATTTAAGTTTTCATTGGATTGGGATGTTTATAATTCGTTTGGTTCAATTTAAATGTTTGATGAACCGAATCGCTTTTAATGATTTAAAATTTTAAGTAAACCACTTTAAAACTTCAAATCATTTTTTAAAAGTATGATTATTTTTTTTCTGGGATAATAATAGTTATCGAAGTTTTCTACTAAAATTGATGTTCCAATTGAGAAATATTATGTAGAAAATAAAATTACATAATATTATATTATGATAACTTTATATTTTAAGTGAAGGTACATGAATCTACTAAAGATAAAAGGTAATGTTGAAGGAAAAGGAATGGATTGCAAAGGTTGAGGGTGATGATCTCTATAATGTTTTGTTTATTTCACTTGGAAGGAAATGTAGAATTTCTAAACTTTAAAGATGTATAGAAAATTTCTCAAAGATAAATATGCATTGCAACTATTTTTATCATCACTTTCTGCGTCAGAATTTGCATCCATTATGCGTGAGTTTTCAATATCCTCAACTTGCATGAACTACATGCAACACAATTAGATTCTAATACAATGACTTGTTTGGACATCTACATCACTTTAAAAAAAACCTTCACTAATGCTAAAGTTAGAGCAAATGATTGAGCTATAGCGGATTGTGTAGTAAATAATTTATTACAAATTGCCAATGATGAGAACATTAACCTAGCCTATTGAGGTAGGTCCAAAAAAGTGATTGTAACACTAATTGCAATGCATATTTAACTCTAAACATTTTCTATGCATGGTTCTAAAATTGGAAGTATTCTACATCATTGGTATTGGAATCAACAAAACGTTAGAGGGATTATCCTCCACATCTCCCTCTAATTCTTTAACTCTATATCATTCAATTTCTTACTTTAATATTTCAAGATTTCAAGAAAGATGAGAGAATGGTTATTTTAATCTAAGACATAAGCGCATGAGTGAACGGATACCCTATCATCCATGATATCTATATGTGCCTTGATAGATTGGTTAGGTTTCAAGTAAATATTGAAAATCACAAAATAAATTTTAAGTAGTAATTTTTTAAAATCTATTCTCACAAAATAAGATACAAGTATAGTATCTTTGTACTCCGTACTCATCTTAAAGCTTATACTCCCAAAATACATGTTCTAGAATTTCTTATATCTACCTAGCAAAATTTATTAAATTTTTATTTCATATACTTGTAAATAAAAAAAAATAACCTTTTTTTTTGTTCAAGAAAGGAATAAAACAAGATATTGTATTTATGTTGAAAAGAAACAATCAAACCTAAGACAGACCTTAAACTTAAATCAAATTTTGTAATTCATAACTATTTGGCAAAGATTTCATAGCTTTTCTTTGATATAATAACAAAATAACAAAAATTTCTAAATATTTATTTTTTTGATATTATTACTACATATAATGTCATGTAAAGATTGCTTTTTTAATATCACATGAACTTGAAAGTTATGAGAAACTAGGAAAATTTTATAGACTCCAAGAGGTACCTTACATCTTATAGACTCCATAGGTATAGGTTTTATGGTGATTTTAGGGTGTCATAAAGAAAGTTTCAATTTTAAAATTTGGAAAAATAAGATATAGATAGGCCTTCATACTTTACTCATCTTGTACCCATTTATTCCTATATAGATCATGAAATTGTATACCTTTTAATGACTTTATTATATTCTTCTTTTATATATATTATAGTAGTTGTAATATCTTATTCATTCTCGACAAATTTGTATCTTATTGTGAAGGAAATAGTACCCCATGCATTTGTGATATTATAATATTGATATAATACAATCTTATTGCATTTTAATGAGATAATCCGAACTAATCGATTATATATTTTTAATGTGTTAAGCAAGGCAATAAACATGAAAACCTCAATGCAGAAGGACGAATAACTTAGTTCTTAAAGGGGAAAAAAAAAAAATTGTGGACAAATTCTTATGTTAAAGAACTCTTAAGCGAGCCCCAAATACCTGTCGATTCTAATGAACCGACACCGAGCTAAGGGACCAGGCTAGTACAAGTTCCTCGTCTTTGGGGACCGTGGGCTGACGGATCTGGCTAGGTTGGGTGGTGATAGAATGAAACGTTTTACTTCTTTCTTTCTTTCTTTTTTTTGGCATTCTACTAGATTGTGCCTGATGTCTTTTTCTTATATGATTGATTTTCTTTTTATACGTAGATATTTATAGTGGTAATCCCATATAAGTTTCAATTAGATTTGAATCCTCACCATTTACCCTTCTTTTAATTTTTTTCATTTTACAAATTAATAGTTAAACTAGTTTAGATTTTTGAAATATCATATGATATCATCATTATATCATCAAATTCATTATAATTTTAATCGTTATAGTGATATCGTAAAAAGATAAATTTCAAAAATGATGATAATCCTAACCATTGATTTAAAAATTAAGAGAAATTAAGAAAATAGTAAATGGAGATGATGCAAACCTATTTAAAAAATATTGAAATTAAAGCTAAAATCATACCTATTTCCTATCAAAAAATACTCATATTTGGGTTCATTTGGATCCGATAAGTCAATTTGCTTGTATGCAATTTTTTTTTTTAATGAATTGGATCATTACTTTTGCACAAAGGATGTATGGATAAAGATAGAAAAGTTTCTTTCTAACCGTGACTAAACCTTCTAATTTTTGTATATTTTTATGTGGAAAAATACATAGGAGGTCATCAACGCTTAAGGGTAAATTCAAATAAAAGATTAAAATTTAAAAAAATTCAAATAACAAATTAACGTTTTAGTTTATAGTTAAAATAGAGGACTTTGTTAAAATATCGTTAACTCCTTACTAACGTAGCTATTATCTGCCACTAACGTGACATCAACTCAACAAACATGTGGCACTGACTCAATAAATACATAGCACTGACTTAGTAGATATTTAGTGTTGACATATATAATTAAATAATAAATAAATAGAAAAAATTGGATAAAAATAAAAATTTAATGAAAAATAAATAAAAATGAAAAAATTAAAATAATTAAATGTTATATGTATGTAATATAATGTGTATATCATATACATAATATATTATTTATATGTACATAATATAATATATATTTAAATATAAAATAAAAAAGTAGAAAAATACAAAAAACAGAAACCAAAAGAAAAAAAAAGGAGAAAATTGCTAAAAAATAAAAAGGGCTGCTTCAACCACCTTAAGGTCAAGGGTAGCTGGATCGATCACTAAATACATAAGTGAGTTGTGACCCATTTAAAAAAGTGGGTCATTTTACCGTCCAAGTGGTTGTAAGTGGCTACGCATTGCTATGGAGTAGTTACTCATGACCAAGGGTAGTCATGTAATCCTTCTTGGCCATAGACAGTTACCTACAATTATTAAATAAAAAGAAAAACAATGAAAATCCAATTAGGTTGCATAATTTGATTGTAATCCAATGGATAACCACTTGTAGCCACTTGGTAGGTTATAACCCACCTATATATTTGGTGGTCAATCAGGCCATACCTTAGCTTTAGAGTAGTTAATGCAATCTTTTTTTTTTTATATTTTTAGCAATTTTTTTCTTCTTTATTTTTTTGGTTTTGCGTTTTTTCTTCGATTTTTTGAATTTTTTATTATATATTATATTACACATATAATATATAATATTAGGTATATATATAATATATTATGTATATAATATGCATATTGTATTATATACATATAACATACATATTATATTTTACACATAATATTATATATATTACATACATATTATGTTTAATTTTACTATTTATTTTATTTAATTATTCTTTTCTTTCATTTTTCTTTATTTTCATTATTTTTTTTCTATTTATTTATAATTTAATCATACATATTTGTGTCACGTGTCTACTGAGTAAGCATTATGTTAGCACCATGTAGTAGATAACAATCACCTTAACATGGAGTTAATGGTGATATAACGGTGTTTACTATTTTAATCATAACTAAAATATTAACTTTTTATTTGAATTTTTTTGAAACGTTAATCCTTTATTTGAATTTATCTCTAAAACATTAATTACCTTTTATTTAATTTTTCTACGAGGAAATATTTAGTAAAAAAAAATAAAAAAAGGTATTAAAGATGTTTTTAGTTTACTAAAAGCATCGGTAAATTTAAGAGTCTAATCCCCCAGCAGGCTTTTACCCTCATCACCTGCTGTCATCTATTTCATTCACTTTAAATCTATTTGCGACCAAATGTTATTTGCCCCGCTTTTGATTAAAGGTATAGCATTTGATTATTACCAATTTGAATACTCACTGAGGAATTGATGGTGTTCGATGAATATAAGTCAATAAAATGATCAAACAAAAAGAAAAGGATCAACCTAAAGGCATGATGAAGTTGTTGGTTCTTAGAGAATTCAATGCGTCTTAAATAACAGTTTACCAAAGGGTTGAGCTGGTAGTTTATTCATACATTACAACTCTTTCTTGGAATATATGTCTACTATAAATTCCTTGCTAAATTATAAGAAAGTTGGTGCATATGATTAAAAGAAATGCCTTATTGAGGCATTCTGTTCGAATAAACTCAACAGCATTTGGATAATGTCCATATTTACAATATATAACAGAGGATTTCCCTTTAATTATGTTTGCAAGTCTGCACTTGCATTTAGATGGATTGCTCCAATCGGGAGGATTTAAACTACTTTAGCATATCATTTGATCTTAGTATCGCTTAGATTAATCAATTCGATTACTAACATGCCAAACAATATTATTTTAGAACTTAATTATATGCACTTAACATCATCATTGTCAACTTGTAGATACATTAATCATTTAAAAAAAAACTCTACAAACATTTTTCTAAAACAAAGCAACTACTAGATGTTTATTTATTGCAAATCTAAGTGTCCATAGAAGGTGTGTTTTGATGATGATACCAAATCCATGCTTGAATCTATTGGTTTTTTGCAATATAAGACTTCAATATATCAAATGATGCAATCATGAGATTGGAACATTGATCAAAGAACCAAAAGTTGAACCAGACCCAAATAGTAGTCAACAAAGAGATTACGGTTTGGAGCAAACTTAATTGTAGCATGTCAAATAACCTCATCCAAGTGACTATGGAGAAGAAACCAACCAAATTCCCTACAAAGCAAGATCAAATCAACCGATAATATAAGTAACCCAATTGGCTTGTAAAAGGATGAATAATCAATACTTTTAGGTTTTCATCCAGATGGAGCATTACCCTTGTCCAACAAGCCAAGCCTGGGAAATGAATATGGCTTCGTCCAAAAGCCCATCCAGTCGGTTCTAATATGGCCGTATGACTATATTAAGCTCTAGGGACAAGTATTGGATAGTTTACCTACTCCATTTAGTCAGCTCAATGGAAGAAAGGCTATTGATCCCAAAACCCTGTAGCCATCCAAATGCCTATATGTCCTTATAATGAACTATGCAACTTTGCAGAAGAAAAAAAATTAATGAATTTAGTTAATTCTATTGTTAGGACAAGAGAGAATGTGTTTTGGAAAGGAATAAATATTCCATCTATATGTAAGTACAACAGAGAGTTATTTATAGGAGTAAGCCTTATACAATAGAAAAAAACAACTATTCAAACTAACTCTAACTAAATATAGCTATACTATAGCTGGACACCAACTCAGATACAAATGTGCTACCATGTGAAACAAATATAACTATACAACTCTAAGACCCTACCCCCCTCAAGTTGGTGCATTTAAGAGCCCTAACTTCAAACATAAACTTGAAAACAATGATTTAGGAAGAGCCTTCGTGCAAAGATTACCAATTTGTGCCTGTGATGGAACAAACTCTATGGAAAGCAAACTGGAAGAAATATGACTTTACACGAAGTGCACATCAATATCAATAAGTTTTATGCGAGCATGAAGATAAAGGTTGTTAGCAATAAGGATAGCAGGATGATTATCACACTTTAAAGGAATAAAAATTGTAATAGAATTCTTTAAATCATGCAATATGTACAGTATAAGGTCCATAAAACTTCCTTAGCTGTTGAAGCAAGACTTGGATATTCCGCTTCCATAGACAAGGTAGAAACAATAGTTTGTTTCTTAGATTTCTAAGAAACAAGGGCCAATCCCAATAAAATGCAATAACTACTAGTAGACTTGCAAACAATAACATTTGCAACGCAGTCTGAGTCAGAAAAAACTAGCAACTTAAGACCATTCTAACTAAGATAATATAAACCAAGGGACAAAGTGCCTTTGAGGTATTGAAGTACATGGAAAGAAGCTTATAGATGATGAATATGAGGCTTAGACATAAATATGCTGAGAAAATGTACAGCAAAACTTATATCTGGCCGGGTTAGATTGATGTAAGAAGGTCTACCAACGAGTCGCCTGAAGGCTGATGGATCAAGTGATAAATCTCTAGATTTAGCATTAAATTTGATTCCATTAGGTAGTGGAGTTTTAGCTAGTTTAGCAACAGATAGACGAACTTCATCAAGAACATCAATAAAAAATTTGTGTTAGTTAAGTAGACAACCAGAATTGCCACAGCATAGTTTAAGCCCAAGAAAATACCTTGCTAAACCAAGATCTTTAATAGTAAATTGTTGATCTAAGTGAGCTTTCAAACTAGTAATCAAAACATTATCAAACCTCGTGATCAAAATGTCATCTACATAGACCAAAACAACAATAAAACTAGTAGAAACACTTTTTGTAAATAAAGAAGTATCATAGACAGATTGAATTAAACCAAGCCAGATAAGGAACTTAGAAATCTCTAAATTCCATTGTCTAAAAGCTTGGCGAAGACCACATAAGGATCACTTAAGACAACAAACCTGATTTGGATATGTAACACTATATCCCTTAAGTGGTATCATATATATTTCTTCATCAAGATATCCATGAAGTAACGCGTTATTGACATCTACATAGTAAATAAGCCAAGAAGAAGCTACTGCAATAGCAATCAAAATACATACTATGTTGAGCTTAGCAACGGGTGCAAAAGTTTCATCAAAGTCCTCCCCTTCAATTTAAGTAAAGCCCTTTACAAGAAGTCTAGCTTTATACCTTCCTAACCATCCAATCGATATTTCACTTTATAGATCCATTTACAACCAACAACTTTTTTATTTTTAGGCAATAAAGTGAGCTCCCAAGTGTCATTAGATTCTAAAGGATGTAATTCTTTTTCCATGGCTTCTATCCATTCTTTGTGTTTAATTGCTTGAGAGTAAGTTTTTTACTCTTAAATAGCTAATACATTGACAAGAGAAATATTAAACTCATGAGGATAATGACCGGTTGAATGAGATGGATATTTGGTAGGATGAGCAGTACTAAAAACATTAGAGATCAAAGAAGAGGGCAAACCATTACTTGCAAGGTATTCTCCACCCGATAATGGACATGAGCATCAAATTCATAAGAAATGTAGCCGTGCGAACACATTCTCCCTAAAAATTTTTTGGTAGATTGGCAAAAATTCATAAGGTTCTAGAAGTATCTAGCAAGTAATAGTGTTTACACTCTACTCTCCCATTTTGTTATAGAGTGTATGAGATTGTGCGTTAGTGAACAATGCCTTAGTTATGTAAAAGTGTTTGACAATCATTGGACAAAAATTTGCCACCATTATTAGTTCTAATGATTTTTGGAGTGATGGAAAACTGATTATTAACATAACGAAATAACTTATCAAGTATAGTACAAACTTGATACTTATGATGGATTAAGAAGGTCCATGATGCTTAAGCAACGTCACCTACCACAGTAAGAAAAATTGAGCACCACACAAAGAAGGAGTGTAATAAGGACCCTGCACATCAATATGTAGTAACTCAAAAGCAAATGAAGAGGAATTTTTACTAAGAGGAAATGGCAATTTATGAAACTTTGCTTTAAGATATGTTTGACAATGAAAATTGTTGAAATCAAAATGTTTGTAGATTTTAATATGCTGCAATTTTGAAATTGAACTATGACCTAGACAATTATGAACGAGATGAAGATCAATTGCAATAGAATTACTTACAGAATACTATAAAGTACAATCAAAATCACTAAGAAAAATATTACTAGAATTAGCTCTAGAACTGAGAACATAAAGTCCATGTGCTAGAACTGCTGATACCATAACTTTATTAGATGTCAGGTCTTAAAATGTGCAAGATTTCTAATAAAATATAGTTTGTAATGAATATTCACAAACACGTTTATTAACAAAAAGAAGGTTATAGGTAAACTAAGGAATAAATAGAACATTGGAGATGACAAGTGAATTGGTTAGCTTAATTTTGCGTACTATATCAGTAGGAAAAGTTAAACCATTTGATAGTTTAACAACAATTGATCAAGGCAAGTGTATAACATCATATAATAGATGTTGACAAGGTGTAATATGATGTGATGATCCTATATTGATTATCTAAAGAGCCAAAGAGTCACTAACACATTTAGACATGAAGAAGGCTCAAATTCATAAGTACCTGCATGTGCAACATTTATTGCAATAGTACTTGCATCATCTAATTGCTCTTTCATAAGCTTCTGCATCTCGTTGCACAAAGCTAAGATCAGATGCTTATCAAAAGTTTTTTCTATTTCAACAGATAAACAAGACTACTCATCAAAAGGTATAGCTAAATGAGCTTGAGAAAAATTAACTTACACAGCCTGTTTTCCTTTGATTTGTGTCTTCTTGCCTTTAAACCATTCAAGATAACCAAATAGTTGAAAACAACTATCAACTGAATGGCCTTCAAACTTACAATATTTGCAAATACTAACCTTTTAAGCTTTCTTTTATTTGCTAAACTTTTCACTACTGATGAACTTCCTTGATTAGTAGCAAAAGCAGTAATTTTAACATCACAATTTATTATTCTTGTTATCTATCTCTGCTTTTCTACTATTTAACCAAATAATAGGCTCGATTGATGGATGGTAGTGGCTCCATCAATAGGATCTGGTTTTGTACACTCTCATATGCCTCGTTAAGTTCCATCAAGAGTTGAATTAGTTTATTATGTGAATCAAACTCAGTCATCTTTTCTCTAAACACACATGTGTAGTAGTCAAGGCATCCACACTTGCACATTGGCATCGTATATAGCTCTTAAAGCTCATCCCAGCTCCCCTTTAGCTTGTTAAAATACATACTAACTGACTGATTCTGTTGCTTGAGGTTAGTGATCTTGTATAGAATCTAAAATATCAAAGGTCCATTTGCACCACCGTACTATTGTTCCTTTCTAGAGCTCCGCATATGATTTCACATACAAAATTTTTTATGCTAGATCTTTACTCATGGAGTTAAGTAACCAACATCTAACCATATAGTTAGACCTATTCCATTTAGCAAAGTCTGGTGAATTTTTCTTCTAGCTATTGAATTGATCCATCAACGAATTCAATTCTCATTTTAGCTTCAAGATCGAGTTTACTACAAAAGACATAATTTGTTCCATTGAATATCTAATTTCCAATAGACATTCCTAGGCTATTAGATCCTGATAAATAATAAGTATCACTAATAGTCAACTCTAATTGATTATTCATATTTGCTTTAGCAAGAATTTCAGCAAAAAACTTGATCTGCAAAAGTAAACTGACGAACACAACTTGACTTGCAAATACAAACACCACTTATCTATTATCTGTCGGAATGATCTCGCAAACTCAAGGTCCCTAAGATTTCTACTCTAATACCATGTGAACTACGCAAATTTATGAAAGAAAAACTGACGAATTTAGTTAGTTTTATTGTTAGGACGAGAGTGATTGTGTTTTGGAAAGGAATGAATATTGCATCTATCTGCAAGTACGACAATATGTGCAAAGCCTGATATAACCAAAAAAAAAAAACTACTCAAACTAACTCTAATTATCTACAACTATACTACAGTTCGATGCCAGTTTGGATATAGATGTACTACCACATGAATTAAATATAACTATGCAACTCTAACACTTATTCGACCGTATCCTAATGCAATACTCAAATATACCTCGTTTCATTTAGTTTTCATTTTATTAAACTTTGTTATATTTACAACTTTATGCTTTGACGAGTTGTCAAGTTTCTTTAGGGTTTGTGTGCAAACATTTAGACGTGAGGACCCTCGTGTTATTCTCTTAATTATAAAAACTCTCTATAAGTTTCTTTATAATTATAAAATGTACCCTTTAATCTACCGCTTTTTATTGGACTTCTTTGTTATTATTGAAATCCTTTAATAGCCCGAATTTATTTTAGTACTTGTGAGAATGTCAAACACTGACTTAAATTTCAAAAGCTAGTTTGTCTTTGGCATTAGTAAATTATATGTAGTGTTATTTATATTTATATCCTTTTCTTTTTCCCTAGAACACATTAAAAATCCAACAATATCACAGCTTCCAATTTGTTACTCATCTTCGCACCATCCAATTATAAGACAGGCTTCAGCTTCTCATCTTGGTATGCATCATTATGTGCCATATTTAACACTTAGCGGAACTTTTGCATTTATAATGTGACTCACCTCCTGCCAATAAACAACCTCTTGAGCAGACAGCATAGCCAGAATAAATCGAATCAATTGGATGCAATCATCAAAACATAAATTTCATTTCTATGTCATACTTGCTATTATAGAAAATTCATATGGTAATAGTTTTCAAATTTGGCATCCGTGATAAATTTCATTTCTATGTCATCGAGTAATGCTATTCATATTATTCTGAGATTCGATTTAGACTAAGTTTACCATTCAATTCACATGGATGTTCATTTCAAATAAAAAGTTCATGAGGTGAAGGACAAGAATAATATTAGTAATACACATCCTTAAGCGTGAAACCCAAATTGTAAGATTTAAATATTCCTGACAATTGTAAAGCAAAAGATGGACCTCTAAATCAAGTAAAATAACAAACATTCAAAAGAGTTTAACTATCACACATCACCTTTCTAATTAAAAAGGAACAAAAGCATGCACATATGCTTTGCATCAGAAGACAAGAAATCCAAATAATCTAAAAAAAGAAGCTAAGGCTTCATCTCTACAACTAAAACATTTTGCCTACAAAGCCCTCCATGATCTTCATACCTTAACATCACATTTCTTCATTTTTCAAGCAATTAGGAGATTTTGGGTTTATATTTTCTTTAACGAAATTCTCCAATGGCTAATAGATCAAATTTTCAAAACCAAGCATTCCCAATACTTAGTCTCTTTTGTTTAATGTTGTTGGTTCAAAAGATTGGTGCATATGAGTTCACAGTTGGTGGTTCCAAGGGATGGACTGTCCCGGCTGATGGGGCAAACATTTACAATCAATGGGTTGAAAAGATGAGATTTCAAATTGGTGACTCTCTTGGTAAGTGATGTCACCTTTTAGATTTACTTAAAATATGATCATGATTTTCAATCAATAGTATAAGTTTATAGATTGTTTTTACATATTGTTTGAATATTATTACTTAATTAGGTAAATATATAGCACATATTTTAGTTTTATAAGCATTATCAATTACATTGCCTCGTTTATGAAACTTTATAGCATTTAGGAAGAGTAAAACCGAAAGAATACAACCCTATGTACTAAAAGTTATGTCATTTTGCATTAACTCTTTGCAAATGTTGTATCTTCTTTATAATTATTATTCTTTATATATAAGAGAAAAATAATATCTATTTTTAAACATGTTATCTAAAAAAAGAGAATGTTGAGAGTGAAAAGGTATTATCAACAAAAATGTATAAGTAAGGATATAGACGAATCAAGTTAAGACCATACGATATTAAACCAAAGTTTACCTTGAAAACTAAAAATTCCAACTTCATCTAAGTTCAAAATTTTGAACTTAAATGCACCATAAAATAGTATTTGGTAAGGTCAAACTCGATTAAGTTCATTAGACCCATTTCATATAAAAAGACTAATCATTTTTCCTAAATAAATAATATTGAAGTATAAACTCTACACCATTTGACTTATATTTAGGTGACTAGCTCATCAAGCTAAATATTATGATGTTAAAATTCAACTTAATAAATTTCTCAAGTATCTTGTAAGTATGTTTGTTTATTTACACCCCAATCTATGATTAACAACAATGAAAGACACTAGAATGTCTATCCTATGCAATTTCAAATTTCTCTAAGACCCATGTTCTTTCCAAATGCAGTATTTGTCTACCAGCCTTCCCAGGATTCAGTACTCTATGTCAATGCTAACAACTACAACAATTGCAACAATGACTCCTACATAACCAAGTACACCGATGGCCACACTGTGTTCCAGTTCAATCAATCAGGACCCTTTCACTTCATAAGTGGAAACAAAGACAACTGCCTCAAGAATGAAAAATTGATAGTCACTGTCATAGCTGACAAGAATGGCAACTCAACAGTTCCTTCTCCTTCACCATCAAGATCCCCTGAAATTTCTCCTGCCCCAGCCCCTATTGGTAAGGAAGCACCATCCCCTCCTGTAGGGCCCACACCAGCCCCAACTCCTTCCAATACAACAACTCCAGCTTCTAAGGGTGGTGGTTTGGGTTTCGCTCTATCCATAAATCTCTTTTTCCAAATAAAATTGACACGCTGAACCTCTCAAAGCTTGTATCTATAAACTAAATTACAAAGTAGGACAAGAGGAATTTTACCTTAAACTTCTTTTTGTTGCAACTGACTAGAATAGTAAGATTTTCCTTTTATTTAGTAATAAAATTGGCAATCCACCATAACTAGTATGGGGTGAGGTCACATACACATCTCCTTTAATCTATTAAAAAGGTTCTTGCAACTTAATCTATAAAGAGAATAAATTAAATTATTAGTGCATCAATTTAAAGAGTTAAAATGACATTTAAAATTACATTAATTCCTTTCTATTTTATTTTTTGGGGCATTTTATGTCCAGCAGAGTTTAAAGTTATCTATGTCGAGTAACTTACACTAGAACCTCTCATATTAATCAAATAAGCTCTCATTGACATCAATCCAACAAAAATGGTCTATAGTTTTAGTACATGGTCTAGTCCTCTATTTGTATCCCCCCGGCATTGTCAAATTTGGGATAATATCACTAAAACTACTTGAGTTTTGGTTCAATGTTCAATATATAACTTAAATTTTCAATTTATCAAATTTGGTAACTAATGGAAATTTTGTGTATAATCATTACCACCTACTCAGTCTAGCCACCAATCAAGGTAAGACACATGTTGCATGCATGTGCAATAGATAGTAACGACGATACGTAAAGTTTCAATTAGGTATCAAATTTGACAAGTTGAAAGTTTGGATAGTATATTGAACTTTTTTCCATAATTCAAGTAATATTTGTAACATTATCTCTATTGATAGTAGTTTTCCCTAAGAGCATAAATCGAGCTACTTAGAACTTCCTTCGAGCTACTTAGAATTGCCTCCAATCTCTTATCAAAGTCATATCTCCCTTTTTACTAGCCCACTTACTGCCATTATGTCAGCCTCGTTCCCTAAAAATTAAGAAGTAGACTTAAAATTTAAACTGGTTACACATGGTTGAAATTGGAGGAAACAGTTACTACTTTTAAAATGATCTAGCAACTATAAAAGGAGGTTCGAATGCAACAGATATTATCTAACTTAGGCATCAAAGTAGTAAAACAGAGTTACCCTAGCACCCTGCTTAGCCTAACTTGCATTTGTTTTGCAGAGTGTTTATGAATCTATTATTTAACATAATTGTAGAAACCCATTTTTGTGAAACTAAACACCCCCCTTGTTAGAATAAGGTAAAAGGCCCTTATTGAGAAAAAAAGCACAAGAAAATAGAAAATCTAGAAAATAAAAAAAAGGGAGAAAATACAAAAAATATATACAATAAAAAAATAAAAATAAAAAAGTAGATAGTTTAAATAAAATAGGGATTTTTTTTTTAATATAGCCTTAGTATTTTAGGACTTAAATAATAAAAAAGAGGAGAGGGAAATTGAGCCTAGGCCACCTAGTCTACGTATGCAATTTGATTGCATATATAGATAAGATATAAGCCAACAGTTTATTGGTATTACACTTTGACATAACATCGCATTGGAGTTATAGGTCTTAGGTTCGAATCTCCTATTAGGTATGTTGTGCCTTTTTCTTTTCTTCACAACAAAAGCATACGTAACCATTGAGCCATGTGTTGATGCCTAACATGTGATACATAATTGTTTGGCCACGTAGCTAATATGGTACCTACATAGCCACGTAGCACCACGTCAACATCTGATTCTCCCCCTTTCTTTCCTTTTCCATCTTGTTCCCTCTCTTTATCATGCACAAAACAACTCATACGCCTCACTTTGACATGATCTTTCATGCATCTATCATACATAAACATGTGATTCACTAATTTGATCTTACACTCCACATGGCCTTCTTCAAATCGAAACCAAAAATGAGTTCAGATTGATTTGTTTTCGTATTCAAGTCAATAGTAGAACATAGGAAAAAAAAAAAGAAATCTGGAATTTAGCATTGATGGTGAGTTGACCATTAATGTCTATTTCCTTATATAAACCAGCCTAGAACCGATGATCTGTCCTCTCTCTTGTACCATACAAAAAATTAAAAAAAAAAGAAAGAAAAAATCGACTAAATGATAGATAGCCATTCCACCATCCTCTTTACCTTTCAATCCCCGCCACTTAACATCATTACACTTGTAGCAACAAAATATTGTTGACATAGCAAGCACACACCACACGCGCAACAATGACCCTTTCTCTCCATCTCTTAACCATCCTTCATACGCACAGTAGCACCCAACCAAATCCAACCCCCAACCCAACAATTCCACTATACCATGCACACCAACACCCACATAGCAGTACCCTCTACCCTCAACTCTCTCTCGCTACGAAAGTAGCAACACTATGGCCATAGCACCCTCGCCCAACCAAATTCGATCAACCCCATCACACATGACCCACAAAACACTTTACACCTTAATCTCCATTTACCACTGTCAGTCCCTTAACCACTACTAAACGCGATCATACATCAGACACCGACCTTCTCCTCTCTGACACAAATTCCACAATAGAGCCTCAACCTGATGACTCAAGCTCCACACTCCAATTCGCCACCTTCGTCCAACCCTAATCTATCTTGAACCATTATAGAATAATATCCCCATATACATTACAGTCTACAATATAGGGGCGTCAAATTCACACTTGAACGCTCTCTATCACACTACATACACACACACACTCTCTAATTGCTCGGATCTCTCTCTCTCTCTCTCTAAAATTTCTTCTACCACAACAATGGTCGAAGAAATCTAATCTCATAATCGAGATCCCTACTCCATCGGAAATCTATTCCACCTGCTCTTTACCTCAATTACTTCCCCTAACTTAGCCACCAAACACCTAGGGTTTAAGCCCTTCAACTACCACTCAAAACACTACCCTAAGGTGATTCTGACGCAAAACTACCACCATGACTGAGCTTATGGTGGATGAAAACCTAAGATCCCACACCTCATTCATCTCCAGTAACTACCCCAAGTGACAACCACCATCATTACCGCATGGAAGATTTCAAACCACCACCAAACAGCTAAGTTAGGCTACGGTGCCACTCCTAAACCCAATAAGCCTAATAAGATGCCCGTAAAAGTAGATTTACCCACTTCAAAAGCTGTAGAAAACCACCCTTAGTCACCTATTATCAGTTGTTGCTTTTGCTTCTCAACTATGCACATGTGTGGCACGTGATCAAGTCGGATGGCCTAGGTTTGATCCAGCGATGCTCTCTAACCTGACTTATGTACAGTATCCTTGATCTAAAGCCTTCTCCATTTTGGTTGTTTGTTGTTTCGTTGTTTTACTATTTCGGTTTTTTTTTTTTTAAATCTCTAATGTAATTGTAATTAAATAAAAAAAAATCAAAGAAAGGAAAAGAAAGAAATGAAAAAAAAAAAGAAAAAAAGATAGAAAACAGAAAAAGAAAAAGTTTAGTTTTATTTTTATGTTTTAGAGAGAAATTAATAATAGGAAAATAAATAAGTAGGAAATAAAATAAATAAATAAATTAGTAAATAAATGGATTTTATCACTTAGAAAATTGTTTTTCAATAGAAACAAAATAAAATCAACCCTTCTTAAATTTAGGACACTTTTAGAACTTTCAAAAATAAAATACCCAATTAGGACCCATTTTAGGAACTTTCTTAAAATAAATTATTAAAAAATGTTAAGCCGGACATTTTCAAGATTAAAAGGCATCCACAAATTAAAGCTTTTGTCAAATAAATTACGAAAATCTGATCCCAACTAGAAGGTACATAAGCACTTGTAGCACTTACGAGGCGACTTAAAATATGGAAAATTTTCTTTTTCCATATTTTGTAAATATTTGTTTAATTTATCTTTTTTGTAGATTCAATTTTATTTGCTTATTTGGATGTAAATAGATAATATTTTTTGAAGGGTATACTGAAAAATAAATCTAAATTCGGAAAGTTAAAAATGAAACCTGTTAAAGGTTTAAAAAAATTAGCTCTTGGACTTAAAAATCTAGTTTTCAAAACTGTTTTAAAAGATTGGTTTTATCGAAAGACTAGTAACTAAGTTATAACTAATTTATTCAATTGGTTACAGCTTAACTCTTTTTCTCGACTCAGGTCAAGTAACAACTCTAAACAATTTTCAAAATAAAAACCAAGTTTTTCTTAATTTTTAGTTAAGGGTTAGTATTAAATGGGTTAGGGTTTATATTAAATGGGTTAGGGTTTAATATTAATCAGGTTATAAAAAATAATAAAAACCAAGAAAAAATCGAGCTTGACGATTATACCTTAACCAAGATTTGATATCAACAATTGGCATCGTCTATTTTTGTTACCACAACATGATACGAACTAAGTCGTGTGAGACCATTATAGAGGGGAGTAGGGCCCCTTGGGTGGTCTAAGAATAGCAATCACCACCATAGTGTGCTCTTGAAGTATGTTAAGTTGAAGTACACAACCGAGTCATCCAAGAACATGAGTAGTAGGATGGTGACCCTTGAATAGCACAATTAGAGCAATTATGTGCTAAGTTTACAAAAGAATTGGAGGAGGTTCAGGCCACTAATAGAGATCATGCTAGAGGCTTAATGAGAGAGATGCTGCCTCTTCTTCCACCCCCTCCCAACAATAGGTCAGCCGGCAAGTTGATCCTACGATGCACAAAGACATACTTTGGCAACTGTAAGGAAAAGCTCTAGTAGCAAATGAAGGTGGTACCTAACAAGCATAGGAGCCATGGTCGGTTGAGAATGTTCAATTGTAAGCATCATTATAGTCTCCTATAGTTTTAGATGTGTAGACTCTCTTAGGATAAAGGGTGAAGAGTGTAACTATACGATTACCTCAAAAAGCTATAGCAAACATGAGTTTACAAGAGTTAGAGGACTATGTTAAGAATTTAGCTAATGAAGACAAATACAAAAGGCAGGAAGGCAAGCTCTTTTGCGTAGAATATAGTAGATGAGGTCTCGCCATTAAATGTTCACTTACCTCAATTTGACACATATGATTGGAAGGAAAGATCCAGATGACCACCTGAACACGTTCCAAACTTTGAAAGAACTTTACGAGCTATTCGATCTTATTGCTTACAAAGTTTTCCCATCAACTTTAAGAAAATCTACAAGCAATTGGTTTAACTTACTAAGAGTAGCTTCCATTTCCTCCTTTAATTAGTTAGCGGAGGAGTTTCGACACTACTTTTTGGCCAATAAGCCTCCAACCAAAGATTCTTCGCTTTTGGGGTCAATTAGGTAGAAACATAGAGAATCTTTTAGAGATTATGTCTACAAATTCCACCAACTAATGATTGAAATTACTAATTATGGCAAAAGTGTAGCTTTGCATGCCATCTGCAAAGGAGTCAGAGAGGACTCTGACTTCTTTAAGTCTCCTAAAAACATCTACCGACCTCATTAGATGACTTCATTAAGAGATAAAAAAAAAACTCATTTGGCAAGAAGACCAGATGCAAGCTAGAAGGGAACTGGAGAAGGAAAAGCATGAAAAGAAACCTAATAAGGATAGAGGATCCATAAAGGAGAAATTGGGAAGGACCTTTAATGCTTATAATGAGCTTAGCCAACTACCAGGTGATTGGAAAAGACCAATACCTATGTTTGCTGAGCTAACCCCCATCAATTGACCTGTGTTGGATATTTTGATAGAAGTTTGGAATCAAGTTTTTTTAGCTTGGCCTAAGAAAATGAAGAGTAATTCAACTAGAAGGAATTCCAATAAGTATTGCAACTTCCACGATGGTAAAGGCCATAATATGAATGAATGTGTGCACCTGAAGATTGCTCTTAAAGATGTTGTGCAACAAAGAAATTTGGAGAAATTCATAGCAAACAAGGAGGAGCACATTGAGCGACTTATGTAGAGAAGAAGGATGGAGCAGCAAGTTCAGAATATAGCTTGAGAATGTCAAGACACAGCCATACAAATATAGCTTATATGAATTCAATAATCAGCTAGTGAAGGTACATGGGGTGGTCACTCTATCTTCACTATTAGATATCTCTCATGAATTTTGATGATAACAAGAAAAGAGGAATGCTAATGAATTGATAAGTATGTAAGTATTCAAACAGCTCTTCAAAAAGTTTAAAATCGCAATTTGAGTTGTATTTAGAAACTTATTCAGATGGTCTAAATCATTTGAAAAAGAGTCAAGTATAAAAAACGTCAAAGAATGTTTTGGAAGCTTTTATGAGAAGAGTTAGTACAAGTACTTTAGAAAATAATTCGAAGACTTTAAAGAAAAGTAAACTAATACTCTTCAAAAGGTTATTCAAATAGGTAGTTTGGAAGGATAACATTGAAAATTATCACAATATTAGTTTTGAAGTAAACAAAATCTAACTCCACTAAATTGGGTGTATTAGAGAAATACACTCAATCTTTTCACCTAAGTTGGAATTAAAATTTGTGTGGATTATTTTTAAGCGAATTTATATTTGTATAAGGATAAGGATAAGATTGATTTCGAATTTTGTGAGATTTCAAATTTCGAACCTCAAGCTTATCCAGAAATTGCTTATCAAAGTATATTTGATCATAACAAGACTAGAAGATTTGGTTTAAAAATTCAAACTTCAAGATTTTCTCTAAAAATATCTATGGATTATCACTTAGACATTGAAATGGATGAACATGAATTGAAGATAATTGTCAATAAATTAGTCGTTAGAAAACCCCAGCATAAAAGGAGAAAGGATTCAAAATATGAAATATAATTCTAATAAGGAAAATACATATACTTTATACTCTAATCATAAATATTCTCTACTATATGAAAGAGCACAAAACGTTTCTCAGATATTTCTTCAGAAAGTTGAACCGAAGATGATCATTCATCAACCTTCATTTCTGTTTTTCGTGCGAAATTATTTAAGATTTGTATTATTGTTCTCACTTGTTATTTGTAAACTTTATTTGTTGTTTGAGTATTGACAGAAGTTTGATTGTACTCTATAAATCTATAATTGGCCTAAATTGTAGAGAGCCTAGATAGGTAAAGCAAAGAGTCATTGAGGCTAAATGTAGTTGATATTTGTAACCTTTTCGTGTTTCTAATTTAGTGGATCAAGTGAAATGGCACCGATAAAGTAGACTGGGTCCCCAATAATGAAGTTGGAAGAGAGCAGTAAGCAAAAGGACAAAACTTTATAAATCCTAAGCTTGATATTCTCCTCCTTATCTCTTTTAATTTGTACTATTTAATTGTGTTATTCATGTCAAATTATTAGAGTACCACTGTTCACCAATTTAATTTATTAAGAGAGTTAATTTTATTTACATCAAAAGTTTCAAAACTTTTAAAGATTTCAATTCAAACCACTCTTGCCTTCCTTCTCTTGATATATTATACGGAACCAACACTTACAAATAGGAGACAATGAGAGTATAATGGAGAAAGAGGTTGATTTTATGATCATGGATTGTCTTTCATCTTGTAACAACATGTTAAGCTGACCCTCCATCAATGCGTTTAAGATGGTCAGGTCCACTACTTATCAAAAGAAGAAGTTTCCCACCTCGACAGGAACGGGAACATGTTATGGTAACCAACAATTGTCTCAATCTTTATACTTAAAAGCTTTGAAGAGGGATTATGATGGGAATCAAGCTACCAAACCTCTAACCTACAGCTGAGCCCGAAGACTGGAGGAGCTGGCACGACGAATCCTTCTATTTCAACTAACCCCTACCGAGACCGAGTACTTCCTTGTTGAGTCACCCTTTATGTCATGCCGTATGACTGCCCATTTTTCTACAATATGCCGAATTAATGATTACTCTCTAACATTAAGCCTACCAATTACTCGGTAACCTCCTTGCTGAGAAGCCGAGAGAGAAAGTCCAAATTAACTAAGCCATCCCTACTCGAACAAGCTCATCTATCCGTACTTTTTGTCTAAATCTTCTAATGACCTTACCAATATAGCATCGCCACATGTATAGTATCATGTGTAAAATCCATTGCACTAATGATTTTTTTTTTGTATATTCATTTTTATCCTTTTATATCTTGTACATTACTTCCTTAGGAAATACCATTTTTGTCTTTTCATTTTTAGGTAGGTTATCCTAACTTATGAATATAAATACCTTTGTACTTGTAACTATGAGAACATTAGATTATTCTTAATATATACTCTTTGAGTACTTTTTCTTCCTTATGTAAACACTGTTTGTTTACTTTCGGCATCACTCTTATCCTTTTCCTTAAGCAAGGTTAGGTGGCAAGTAACCTCACCAGACCAATTCGTGCATCATATCGAATTGAGTGGTAAGTCCTCGGAAGTTTCATTAGTGTGTCATATCCTCTGAAGCTATTCATGGGTTTTGCTTACTATTTCATTCTTTGTTTTTACCCTTTCGCACTTTTCCTGATTAATCTTTTTCGAGCTTTCTGTAAGCTTGGACCTATCTAATAACCAATCTTATCTGTTCTTAGTCATGGTTCGCAACAAATTAGATTTACGTAATTAAGCAGAGCTTGGACAACCGGTTACTGGCATGGAAAGGACTCACAGAGGAGACCTTAACAATCCAACTCAAGGAGAATCTAAAGCATGTGACCAAGGTTGAAATTGCTATGCCACCCGACCTAAGAGAACATATAGTACACTTTCTTTACGCCAATAAAGACATCTTTACATGGTTCCCTTCAAACATGCCAAGCATATGTGAGGAGGGCATTACCCACAAGCTAAATATTAACCTAAATGTGAAAGTTATGCAACAAAAGAAAAGGCACTTTGTACCTAAGAAGCAGACCGCAATGGAAGAAAAAGTACAAAAATTACTAAAGGCAAGATTTATTAAGGAAAAGCCATATCTCACATGGCTAGAGAACTATGTCTTAGAGAAGAAAGCGAAGGGCAAGTGGAAGATGTGCATGGAATCTATAGATTTGAATAAGGCATGCCTAAAGGATTGCTTACCCTTGCCTAAGATAGATCAAATAGTTGATTCAACTTCAAGACATACGTTGCTAAGCTTTATGGACGCATTTTCAGGGTATAACCAAATCAAGATGAACCCTACCGATCAAGTGTACACATCCTTCATAAGAAATTTTTGTACCTATTATTATAACGTAATGCCATTTAGGTTGAAGAATGCAGGAGCTCCATATTAGAGGTTAGTGACAAAAATGCTTAAGCCTCAAATTCATAAAAATATTGAGGTCTATGTAGATGATATGATAGTGAAAAGTAAGACTAGTGACAACCATCTAGTTGACCTCCAAGAGACCTTTGACACTCTATAGAGGTACAATATGAAGTTAAACTAGCAAAAGTGTGTGTTCGGTGCTTCGCGAAGGAAATTTTTAGGGTATATGGTAACACAGCATGGGATTGAGGCTAACCCTGAAAAAGATCAAAGTTATACTTGACATGAGGTCCTTGAAGTTTGTCAAAGAGGTCTAGAGGCTGACGAGAAGAATAACGGTATTAAATAGATTCGTTTCAAAGAGTGCAAAAGGTGTATGGAGGTTTTTAAGGTATTAAGTAACTCGTTTGAGTTTTGATGGAATGAAGAGTGCAAGAAGCTTTTAAGGAATTTTTTACAAGACCTTCAATCTTATCGAAACCCTTGTAAGGAGAAAAACTTTTCCTGTACCTATCCGTAAGTAATGGGGCTCTCTCTTCTATCTTTGTATGAGTTGAAGCATGAGTTCAGCAACCTGTTTATTATTTGAGCCATGTCCTGTAAGGATTATAATTAAGATATACAAAGCTAGAGAAATTTGTTTTAGCTGTGATAGTTGCTACTCGAAAGCTCTAACCTTCCTTTAAAACTGATCCGATTGTAGTGTTGACAAACCAGCCTTTGAAGTAAGCCTTGCATAAACCAAATGCTTTCAAACATTTGGTCAAATACGCCATAAAACATAATGCCCTTAGAATTTAGTACTAACCTAGGGAAGATGTACAAAGCCCAAATTTTAGCTGATTTTATTGTTAAGTTTACGGCATTTGAAAGTTCCAATTCAAGCAAAGACTAGAAGACCTAGAAGCTACATGTAGATGGCTCATTGACCAATGAAAGGAATGTAGCTAGATTGATTCTTATGGGGCCTATAGGAGCTTGAATTGCTTATGCCTTGAAGTTCAGCTTCCAAGCTAGCAACAATGAATCAAAATATGAGGCCTAATACGGACTTGTGGATGAAAACACAAATCCAATATCACGCGTAACCAAAGGGATTTGTCTAAGCTACAAGATGGCTTAAAAAGTAAATGATAGTCGAAGGTAAGCAAGGGGTTCCCATGCACCAATGATGAATATGACACATCAATACCTCATACAAGCTCAAGTCATACTTAATATAACACACAAGTATGGCCGGAGGTCACTCGCCACTAATCTATGCTTGAATGGGCCAGATAAAAGTAGCTTAAAAGTAAATAAGATGACACTTAGCTCAAGAGAGAGTAAAAAGTTCAATCTATTCTTTGTATATCTTTGCAACTTTTATATTATGTGATTATTTATAGTACCCCGTTAGGGCAAGTTCTACATTACAAATAATTATAAAAATGAATTCCTATTTGCTAAATAAAAAGGAAAATACTTTATAGGGAAAACACAAATCGTATGCAGTAAATGTCATCTATCAGAAAAGACAGTACGATGGTCAAAAAGGACAGCACGCATGTGTTTTTCCTCTACAATTCTGACAATATTGTGATCCAAGTAAAGGCAAGCCTCTACTCAGGCCTGTTTGGCATCAGAAGTTCAACACCCTGACTACTGAGGCTAGATAGGGGTTGGCTTAGGGACAACTCACAATGGGGTTGGCCTTAGATGGTCAACTCCTGACAGTTATCAACTCGGCCTTGGCACCGTAGAGATTACTGTATTCAAATTAAGCGCTTGGAATAGTGCACAATGGAAGGTTCAGCTCAGCATGTTTATTGGTCACCTTGGTAATGCCTTGGATAGCATAGAGAGCGAAGTAGCTCAACAGATCAAACTGGGGCAAGCACTACTCTTCAGCACTTAACTCACCTCGAATAGCTCAATGGACCACTTAAGAAAGCCCTTGAGCTCAGGATCGTATAACTGGTCCTTGCTTGCTATCTCCCCCTCCGGGTTATTTGAGATTTGGGATCAAATCTAGTTCAGGTCCAGGCTACTCGTCTTTGGGAGTGTAAGGTTAGAGGTCGGCTATGTTGAAAGAGTCTAAGACTCTATATCCTTCAGGTAATTCAATCCTATAGGCGTTAAGATTGATCTTTTCAAGCACTTTGAAAAGCCCGTTAGCTTAGGGAGACAACTTACTCTTCCTCAAGTTTAGGAATTGTTCCTTGCTAAGGTGTATCCAGACTAAATTACCTGGTTGAAATTCTTTCTTCCTCCATCCTCGGTTTCGCTTCTTAAGCTTAATAATAGCTCGACCCAGTTGTTCTACAATCTTCTGGTGCATAGCTTTGATAGCTTCAACTCTCTCAACAACTGGCCGGTCATCATCAAGCATCGGTTGGGGTGCTTGGTCCAATTAATCCAATGGCAGTTCAGGGTTGAACCTATAAGTGACCTCAAATGGAGACATGCTTGTTACAATGTGAGTGGTCCTGTTGTAGGTGAACTCAATAATTAGTAAGCATAGATCCCAATTGGCCGTGTTTCATCCGACAGTAACCTGCAACAAAGTTCCCATAGTTCTATTGACAACTTCGATCTGTCCATCGGTCTATGGGACATATTATACAGTAACTTGGTTCCCATTCACCTCCATAACATCCTTCAAAAGTGGCTCATGAACTTGGAGTCTCGATTTAAAACAATGGTCTTAGAAATTCCGTACAGCTTGATTAATTCTTACAAGAAAAGAAAACAGATAGTCGAAGCATCATTAGTTTTGGATCAAGGCATGAAATGTGCCATCTTACTAAATCGATCCACAACCACTATGATGGAGTCCTTCCCCTAGGACGTCCTCAGCAATCCTAATATGAAGTCCATACTTAACTTGGACCATGGTTGGGTCGGGATCGGTAAGGGCTGGTAGTATCCTTGCTCGACTCGACTCAACTCTTTGCTGTCGAGTCTATTTTTTGATTTTTTTCTTTTAATTTGATTTCCTACTTTCCAATTAATACTAAACCCTATCTCGTTTAATTTAATCTTTGATTAAAGAAATTGGGAAATTCCGGTTTCTTATTTAGGAAAGGTTTTTGGAGTCACCATCCGAACGAAGTCAGAAAAAAGAGAAATCGTAATCAATTGGGTGGATTGATTACAATTTAGCTACTAGTCTTTAATTTCGATTTAAATGAAAAACCAGAAGGTTCCGAATTTAGAGGCTAACCTATTAAACCTTAACGGGTACCACTATCTATTTACCAAAATTAGAATTATTTTTCTAATTATAATATTTTTTAAAAAATAAACAAATAAAAATCAAAAGAAAAAGAACTTAAGTTTCTACATATTTTATCGTCGCTCCAAAGGTGGCTACATATCTGCTAGTTGAAATTAGACGATCGTAATTCTTTTGGAAAATCTTGGTGTATTGGTTGATTTTAATTTTTAAAAATCAATCGGATTTATGTTTTTAACTGATTCAATTTATTAAAAAAAAAAATCTAAAATGGGTCTTAATTCTCAAACTTGTTTATTTAAAAAAAATTCTCTAATATTCCTATTTTTTCAAAAAATGTTTTTTTTATTAATATTTGTTTCTAAAAAATAATTACCTAAGTGAGAAATTTTAAGAATAAAGACTTAATACTAAAAAATACTTAAGCTTATGCATATATATTTATACATCTATTTATATACTATGCTATAAACATAGCTAAATAACTAATAAAATAATAAAATATATAAATAAATAAACAATCTAAACTGGAAATGAAATCGAACTTGAATTTGGTCTCCAACGTACGGTGAAGGACAGTGGCATTGAGTAGCTGTTCAAATTTGCTGGTAACCAACAATGGATGGTAATCAACGTCGTGGGGTTGCTGGTGTCGGCTGTTGCTACTGCTGTCCGTGCTCGAGCAGATGTTGGTTGAGGCGTCAATCACACAATTATGTGAGTTGATGGAGCTACACGAACGAGAGAGAGAGGATCATAGATGGGATCCGTGACTGTTACTGTGTATTGTAGCTTGCTGCGTGCACTAAAGGGAGAGAGTTGTTCTCGTTCACGCGAGGATGGAGATGAGTGCTTCTTGTTCGTTGACGAAGCCGCTGTACAGTGCTAATCGATGGATTGATGATGAAAGAAAGGGTTGGCTATGCGTATACTATATGTTCAGTCAGGGGGGCTTGCGTGGTGGACGACATTAGTGCTGTGCGGCGTGGGGTGTTGGCTGCTGACCGATGCTATTGCTTAATCGGCGAGTAAGTGGACTTGTTGGCAGAACGTCTTGCAGCGGATTGTCGGTGAGGAGCTTGTGCACTATGCAAGGTGCAATGATTAGCCAAACTCGTGCTATACAAAGTTACGTGGATAGTGGTCTTTCTTGTGCGCGCGGTATGGAACGATTTGATCGGAGTTGGTGCAGTGACATGACGAGCGGGCGTATGACCGATGTTGCTGTAGCATGTGCAATTTGGTCACTGCTGTTTGATTGGAGAGTTCTCCGGACGTTGCAAGGAGCAGCATTGTTGATGATCAGTGCTCGGCATGGTTTAGGCGAGAGTAGAGTTTGGTCGTCACTGATCAGAATGTGGTCCAGCGGCAAGGATTGAAGATCATCAAGCGTTGGGGGGCTGTAGTCACAAAAAAAGTCAGAGGCTGAATGCATGCCGTTGGTTGTGGTCAATGCAATGGCGTTTATCTCAGCTGTTTGGAGCTTGGAGCTGTGCCTGCCATCACGTGTCTTGGAAATTGCTTCACCTGCTGCTGTTTGGTGGTCTCGGTAGAGTTCTTGCAGAGAGTGGATGTTGATTGGTGATTGGAAGTGGAGAATTGAAGTGGTGGAGCATGATTCAGCTTTTTCATGGGTATATATATTTTTATTTTTACGTCGTACGATTAATATATAAAGCTTGGAATCAAACCTTTAGATCATATCAAATCCTATCCATTACGTTGATCCCAATCTGATTTAAATCATTTATATCAACTTAAACCCGATTTAATAAAAATCAAACTAGATTTAAATCTAATTCAGTGAAAATCAAATTTGATTTGAATCATGTTCACTCAACCAATTTTTGAAAAAGAAAATATAGAAAATAAAAAACACATATGTGCGTAATGAGATTCGAACCCGTAATTTCAAGCTATTCCAATTCAATGCTCTAATGCTTTTTTGTTAAACCGTTGGTCTATATCTTAATTTTTAGTATAACTAAATTATATTTAACTCACATGACACTCTAAAATAATAATTTAAACTAAACTAAAACTAAAACTATTGAACCTAAAATAATTTAGTTCCTAAAAAATCTAGAAATCTTTGTAATTTTTTCTTTTCTCATTTTTCTGCTATTTTCATCATTTGTCAATTTATTATTATTATTATTATTTTTCTTTTTTTTTTTAATTAGGATCCTTTTTTTTAAATAAAAAATTAGGACTACGGAGGGGCAAAAATTAGGTATCTATATTCGCTTTTCAACAAGTCGTACAGCATAGATTAGACATCTCTCTTCATCCTTAGCCAAAAAAATCTAAAGGATAGTACCTCATAAGTTCAGTGCTGACTAAAGTGTCCCATCAATCCCTCTCTTTGTGCCTCGTGCACTAATAATTCTCGCGTGGAACAGGTTGAGATACATAGCCTTTTCTTCCTAAATAAGTATCCATCCTTCCTGTGATAGTCGTCCAGTATCCATCCTTCCTCACAACACACGTAGATAGGACCAAAGTGTGAGTCCTCAGCATACAAATTCTTGATGGTTGAAAAACTAAGTAGCCTCATCTACAGCTCGACCAGGAGGGTATGTTATCTCGATAGGGCATCGGCCACCACATTGTTCTATTTGTTCTTGTATTTTACGGCATAAGAAAAACCCTCCATAAACTCAACCCACTTGACTTATCTCTGAGATAACTTCGGTTAGCTCTTTAGATATCTCAAGGATTCATGATCAATATAAATCACAAATTCCTTAGGCAGTAGATAATGTTGTCATACCATTAGGATTCGGATTAAGGAATAGAACTCCTTGTCATAAATGGAATAGTTAGGTGTGACTCCTCGAAGTTTCTCGTTAAAGTAAGCAATATGTCGGCCTTCTTGCATCGACACAACACTTATGCCTAGTCTGAACGCGTCATACTTCACTTCAAACACTTTGTTGAAGTTCGATAGAGCTAAAATGAATGCTATAGTTAACTTCTCCTTCACATCCTCAAAACTCCTCCTCTCTTTGTCACCCCATTTGAATTCAATATTCTTCTTTGAAAGTTTGGTAAGTAGGGCCACAATTGTACTGAAATTCTTTATGAATCAATGATAGAATGATGCTAGGTTGTAGAAACTTCTCACATTGGCAAAACAAGTCAGCTTGGGCCATTCTATACTCGCTCTTATCTTCTCTTCATCAACTCAAATGCCACCTCCGCTCACAACAAAACCCAAGAAGATTACCCTAAAATTGCAAAAGTTGCACTTCTTCAGATTAGTGTATAGTTATTCAACTCGGAGTTTTGTAAACACTTATTAGAGATGCTCTCGGTGAGTCTTCAGGTTAGGACTGTGCACTAGAATGTCATCAAAATAAACTTTGACAAACCTTCCTAGTAATTCTCGAAGAACATGATTCAAAAGTCACATGAATGTGCTTAATGCATTGGACAGTCCAAATGGAATTATAAGCAATTCATATAAACCATGTTGTGTCTTGAATGCGGTCTTCCACTCATCACCTTCACGCATTCGAATTTGATGGTACCCAGCCTTAAGGTCGACCTTGGAGAACACTCTAGCTTTGCTCAATTCGTCTAGCATTTCATCAAGCCTAGGTATAGGATACCTATACTTGATAGTGATTCGATTGATCGTTCGGCTATCCACATACATTCTCCAAGAACCATCCTTCTTTGGCATTAATAAGGTCGGTTTAGCGTAAGGGCATAAGGACTCATACACATACCCCTTCTTCATCAATTCATCTACTTGCCTCTATAGTTCAGCGACCTGTTCAGGATTCAGCCTGTAGGCAGGCTTATTTGGCAATGCAGCTTCTGGCTATAGGTCAATTGCATGCTCGACACCTCGGTTTGGGGGTAAATCATTCGGCAACTCATTTAAAAACAAATCCGCATATTCATCCAATAGGGTTTTTACTTTGGTTGGCAATACCTCCTCCTAGGGTCTCATCTTCAAAAACCTCCTGACAAGCAGATAGGTCGGTCCCTCCAGCTTCATTTCTCTTTTTAATATGACTAAAGTTAATACCAAAGCCTCTTTCCTTAGGGTTTGACTAAGCTGAGACTGCATGGCTTTCACCTGCTTGGCAATCATGGGACTCGATTTCAACCTTCTTCCTTCATGCTCCACAGAATACGTATTCCTTCTGCCATCATACATAACTGCTTAATCAAACATCCATGGTCATCCAAATAGGATATGGGACGCACTCATGGGCAGCGCATTACAGAGCACTTCATCTCGATACTTGCCAATGCAGATAAGTACAAACACCTGTTTGATTACTTGTAAGGCCCCCTTATCATTAAGCCAATGAAGCTTGTAAGGTTTCAAGTGGGGCATGGTTGGCAATTTCAACTGCTAGACCATAAATGCAAAGGCTGTATTGGTGTTGCTCCCACTATCAACAATTAGCATGCACAGTGAGTTATTTACCTTGCATCTAATATGGAAGAGATTTTCTCTCTGTTTGTCTTCAGGTATAGGACTAACATTCATTGTCCTCCTCAATACCAGAGCAGCTGGTATGAAGTTGCCCTCCACGCTGTAGATGACTTCCTCATCGGACATCTCAGCCTATCCGTCTTCTTTCAACTCCTCTACTTCTTCATCAATACTGTTGACCTCAACGGTCCGCGCCTTACCTCAAATCACCATTGTTCGCCTGTTCAGACACTAAGTGGCCATATGTCCAAATCCTTGGCATTTGAAATACTTGATCTCACTCGTCTTCCTCCTTGAACTTTGGCTTCTTTCAAACTTCCTTGGGGGTTCCTTTTCCTCTATTCGGGTAGTCTGAGTAGGTCAAGTCTCGGTAACCTTGCTTGGTTTCGTTCCCACAGGTCTACTCGGAATAGGCGGCTACTGCCAGGACAGTTAATAGGTGGTCGAAATCTTCCTATTCAACACCTTTCTATCATCTAGCCGGCTCGGATTACATCATCAAGCATTCTAACATCTAGGGTTTCTAGGACATCCCCAATCTCATACTTCAACCCACCAATAAATCGAGATACAGTTTAGTCTTCCGGCTCTACAACTTCACATTGGATCATTAACATTTGGAATTCCTTAACGTAAGCATCTACACTCGATCCTCCTTGTCTTAGTTCTTGCAGTCACTTAAAGGCATCCTGTAGATAATAGCTCGGCACAAACCTTCTTCGCATAACTCTCTTCATATCATCCCAACTCCTAATCTCTCATTCACCTTCCCTTCTTCTGGTGGCTTGCAAGTTCTTCCACTATAAGGCAGCATAATTAGTGAACTCTAATATAACAAGTCTAACTTTTGTATTATTGGGCACTTCATGGTATTCAAACTGCTTCTCAATCTTATCTAGCTAATCTAGATAGTTTTCAGCATCTCTACTCCTAGTGAAACTTAGAATACGCATCCTTAATCCTTCAACTTTAGCGGCTCGTGCATTTCTTTCCTCAGACTCATAGTACTCCTCTACCTCGTCATCTCCTTCTGCTTCCTCCTCAATCTCTTGTAGCACTAGCCTTCATCTAACAACCCTACCAATTCCTTTAACTCAAGGTGGTTGAACTAAGGTGTTAACTAAACCAAACTAACCATTATCTCGTCTTTGTTGTTCATGTTCCCTAGTGGAGCTACTTCTAGTTCGTTGCTTGTCTTCCTAGGTAATAGTCACCAGATTAGCTACCAAGTCAATAAGCCTATCCAAGCAGTCACCCATTAACTAAGGTAAGAAGCTTCCTTCTTGCCCTTGGCCATGTTGAGTACTACTTTCTTGGTTTCCCAAAGTTCCTTGTATACTTGAATCTGACATTGATGGTTACTTCACAATGAAAATTTTACATTAACCACGTTATGTTTTGGCGTATCAAAAATAGGGAAAAATAGAGTACAGAATACTTCTCAACTACTAAACTTCAAAGCTAACAATAGAAACCACTATCACATAAGATCAATGACAAACTATCAAAAGAACACAATAGTAAATTCCAGCTTCAAACGTTGCTAAGCTCTGATATCAAGATGATACAGACTTGTAGATGAACATAAGAACCCAATATTACACGTAACCAAAGGAATAGGTCCAAGCCGCAAGATGGCTTAAAAAGTACATGATAGTCGAAAGTGAACAGGGTGTTCCCATACACCAATGATGGATATGACATATCAACTTTCACATGAGCTTAGGTCACACTTGATATGACGCATAAGTATAGCCGGAGGTTACTCGCTACTAGTACATACTCGAATAAGCTAAATAAGAGTAGCTCAAGAGTAGCAAGAGGACACTTAGCTTAAGAAAGGGTAAAACTTTCAGTCTATTCTTCTGTATATCTTTGCAGCTGTTATATTATGTGATTATTTATAGTACCCTGTTAGGGCAAGTTCTACATTACAGATAATTGCAAAAAAAGAATTCCTATTTACTAAATAAAAAGGAAAATACTTTATAGGGAAAACAAGAAATCATGCGCAGTAAACATCATCTATCAGAAAGGATAGTATGATTGTCAAAAAGGATGGCACATGCATGTTTTTACTCCGCGATTCTAACAATGTTGTGATCCAAGCAAAAGTAGGCCTCTGTTCAAGTCTGTTCGACATTAGAAGTTTGGTACCTTGACTACCAGGGCTGGATTGTGATTCGCTTAAACTATATATATAAAAATAAATCGTGAATACTCCAGCAAGTATACTGGGTCAAAATAAAGTAATATAAAGAAAGTAAGGTTATCGATCCCACGAGGACTATAACATTACTAAACCTATAATAATTCTTATCAATATTCAAGTAATCAAAATTAAATTAATTAATTTAATAATTACTCTAAAACTATTGAAAGGAAAATAACTATAAAAAATCTAAAATTAAGCAATCAATTGAAAATTGTGGGAAAACAAAATCCACCCTAAATTATGCAAATCAAATTATTATTATGTTATATAAGCTAATAACTATATGGTTATTCAAGTGAAATTATTATACCTTAAAACTAAATGATTTAAACCCCTTAGTAATTAGTCAGCTTCCGTATCTTTCAATTAATAGTGGACTCTAAATTACAATCATATATCTCCTGATACTATGATTATCTATTATCCTAAATTAATTATCCCTAATGTCTTAGTGAATAATCAATCGCCAAACATCGCATTAATCTCTAAATAATTTCTAATTAATTCAATTGACTTTGCTTCCACATTGATTAATCAAATCAACTAAGAATTTCTAACAAACCCTATATCAACTCTCGTATCATTAAAGTTTCTAATAATTATAATTAATTGAACAAATATAATTAAAATCATAGAAATTGAAATAATAGAAATTGCAATCATAAATCATCTATATATCTCTTAATCCTATAACATGAACACAATTATTATCTTAACTATTTAGGGTTTCATCAATTCCCACAAATAAAATTAACTAACCATGGATTTGGAAACAAAAACACAAATACTAATTGAAATTGCAAGGAAATTCATAATTGATAGCATAAATAATTCACAGAATTGCATAAGAATAATTGAATTAGATGTCACCAATTCTATATTGGAAAAGATAATCTTTAATTGCAACTTCAACTTAGCCTCCACAACAAAAGCAAAATCCTCTCAATGATCATAGTGATTCTCCCAAAGAATTTGTCAAGAATTAATTAAATATTATTCTACGACTCTCTACATCTAAGGAAAAAGTGTCTAAAACCTCCAAGTCCTCTCAACTGTGAAACATAAGCTATTTATGAGAAAAATTAGGGTTGGCTCGCGTGAAGTTTCTTTTTCATGAAGGCCAGCAGTGTAAGTGTAAGGCTGGCAACGTAGACATCAAACCTGCCGATGCAAGTTGTACGACCAGCTGCCTTCAATTCCAATTTGCATGTTGTTGATCAGGACTTCATTAATTTGTGTAAAACTCCTCTAAATTGTCCGTAATTTCACTCTTGAATCCTCTAATTCCTGCAATGTCCAAATGAAAATAATTAAGTACCATTTCTTAATGATTTTTATAAAATCAATAATAAGTTTATCTAAATTGGCACTTCAAAACATTAAAAATATGCCTTTATTAGATTGAGGTTGGTTCAGGACAACTCATTGTAGGGTCAACCTCAGATGGTCGGCTCCTAACAGTTATCAACTCGACCTCAGCACTGTGGAGATTGCTGCATTCAAATTTATTGCTTGGACTAGTGCATAGCAGAAGGTTTAGCTTGGCATGTCGGCTGGTTACCTCGGCAATGCCTTGGATAGCATGGAGAGTAAAGTAGCTCAACAGATCGAACTAAGGTAAGCACTACTCCTCAGCACTTAACTTACTTCGAACAATTTGGTGAACCACCTAAAAGAGCTTTTGGGCTGAGGAGCGCATAATCAATCCTTGATCCCTATCAAAGCCCTTTTAACAAGGTTGAAGATAGCAAAGGAGGTTAAGGCGAAGCATTTGATTGTATTCTCTGACTCTCAGTTGGTACTAAATCAAGTTGCTAACAGTAGCATGGCTAAAAATGAAAGCATGATTAAATACTAACCATTTGTGAAAGACTTTAAATCAAATTTCAAAGAGTAACAGTTGGAAAAAAAAAAAAAAAAAAGACTGAGAATTATGCAACAAAAAAATTATCTAAGTTAGCTTCAACAAGCTTGCCAAATTGGGAAGACAAAGTTTTTTTGGAGTACTTATCCAATAAAAGCATAATATCACAACCACAAGAGTGTCATGAGATCTAACAAAGTGATCTAAAGCGTTGCTAAATGGACCCTATAATTGACTACATAGAAAAAGGAACTCTATCCTAAGACACCAAAGAGGTACGATGCCTAATCTATAAGGCAGCTAACCTCATGATGATCGATGGGAATTTGTACAAAAGAAGAATGAGCATGCCTTATTTGCGGTGCCTTTAACCATTTGAAGCTAAACAAGTGCTATTTGATCTACATTCAGGAGTATATAGTAATCATATCAAGGCTGTAGCACTTTATGTTCAAGCCTTAAGGTTAGGATATTGGTGGCCTAAAATGAGCAGAGATGCGCTCGGATTAGCTCAAACTTGTGATCAATGTTAAAGGAATGCCTTAGTTGAGCAAGCTTTAAACTTATACCTGATTCCTCTCACTAGCCCCTAGCCTTTCACCCAGTGGGGACTAGATATATTAGATCCTTTCTTGAGAACTACCAAACAAAGAAGGTATATTATTGTTGCAATTGATTATTTCACAAAATGGGTTAAGGCCAAAGTTATGTCAAATACAACTGAAAGAAGCATTAAGGCATTTATGGTAAGTAACATCCTGTCCAGATTTTGAATACCTTATGCAATCATAATAGAAAATGGATCACGGTTCAACAATGATAAGTTTAGAGAATTTTATGAAGCTTAGAAGACCAGTGTATGCTATACTTCTGTTACGCATCCCCAAAGTAATGGCTAAATTAAAGCAGTAAATAAGGTCATCTTACAAAGCTTAAATAAAAGAGTGAACAAAGCAAGTAACAAGTAGGCAACTTATAGGGGTACAAGATGACTTAGAGGACATAGATAGGTCATATTCCATATCAGTTAGCCTTTAAGATTGAGGCAGTATTGCTAATTGAGTTATAAGTAGAGAGCACAAGAGTCCAAGCATATAACCCTAAGCTTAATGACATCAGTCTATGAGCCAACATGGACACAATTCACAAAACGCACGCCTTGCCTCAAGCCCACCTTACTACTTATCAACAATGAGCTGCTCAATACTACAATAAGTAAGTCAAGCATAAATGTTCTAACCTAATGACTTAGTCTACAAGAAGTTGGAGGCATTAGGCTCGAAGGAGTGTCAAGGGAAACTTACCTCGACATGGGAAGATCCAATAAGAGTAAAGGAGGTGGTCGGAAAAGCGCATGCCTATAGGCTATAAAGGCTAGATAGGCAACCCATACCAAAAGCATAGAATGCCAACAATCTTAGACCTTATTTCGAATGAAAGATGTGAAGAATCAACTCTAAAGGCATGGATGAAGTGTGTTAGTTTCTTTTTACATGAGTTAAGATATGTGTATTTGTCTCTGTTTGTTTCTTTCAGTATGTAGTGTGGTTTATGTTTTTCTAGACTTGTTCTTAAAGTCATATGTGTTAATGTGTATTATCCAACATTATGAAACTATGTTTGATTAAGAAGATGTTATGTATCAAGTCATGGCTGATAGCAACCTAATTTTCTATCTAAAATGGTTAATCTTAAAACATTTATTTATGGCTTTATTCACTTTATTCTCTCTACCATAATGCTTTGTGGAAAGTAAAACATGGTCTAAGTGCTATGCGAAGGGGCAACAAGCAAACTATAATAGCACTAATCATTAGGTCCTATGTTTAATGGACCACAGGAAAAGTATATCCTTAAATCTCTATGTCTCATGAACAACAAGATCTAAAAATCTCAAATCCTTGCAAAGGAGATGGATATGATGGCTTTAAATCCTTTTAAGAATGATGAGCCTATGATTTAAAATCCTCCTAAGGATGATGATCTATAAGTTATAAGTCCTTTAAGGACGATGAGCTAAGAGCTATAAGTCCTCTTAAGGACGATGAGCTAAAGGCTATAAATCCTATTAAGGACAACGAGCCATAAATTGCAAATCCTTTCAAGGATAGCAAATGAAGACACACTCTTAGGCCCTAACCAATAAGAGAACCATATTATAATCTCAACCACAAAGAAAATGAACTACTATAAGGGTGATAATCTCCAAAGCCCCAATCTCGATCTGGTCCATTGCCACCATAACCAACTTCGAATATGAAGGAAACTCATAAAGAACTCTTGAAACTGTATAAGTAAACAACAACATATCCTAATTGACATGCAACAGATATTCATTAAAAGGCACAGTTAAGCATCATCACAAGATGTCAAAAGTTTAGAGGTATTAAGCTGTCAATAAAGGTTCAAAGGAACAAAGTCTTCATGAAATACATTCTTAAATGCTAAGGTTAACATACTAACCGAAAAGAAAGTTTCAAATAAAAAATGAATGAAGGGTAGAAGGTTATCATTGACCTAAGGTTTGGGAAGGATGAGCATCTTAGGGATTAAAGCCTTGCGTAGCATCTGGCTGGGTGTTAGTCAAACGATTAGATACAACAATCTCTTAAACTTTAATACTCTCACTTCTTCTTTTCGCATCATGGCGATCAACTACTAAAGTATCTACATCTTCTGTTTTCTTCTCCATTTCTACCGAAAGCTCTCTCATTTCAGCTTGGGCTTAGACGTACTAAGTTTTTTTGGCAAAGTTAAGGTAGTTGAGGTCATACTTAGGGTGATGGATCAAAACCTCTTCTTAGGCAAAGTCGATCCCGTCCAACAATTTTCAACTCATCAACTCCTTATATTCATTGTTCTATTGAATGTCCGTATAAACCTTATCGTATAGAGAGTCATTCTCTTTTACTGTATCATCCAATTTAATTTTTAGCTCCTTGTACAACCTTTGCAAGTGAGCAACCTCCTCACTATGCTTAGTCTTGAGGGTTTCAACCTCGTTTTGAGCACTTTGGAGGTTGATCACTGGTTGGGAGTTCTTCTTTTACCACTTTATTAAAGGCCTCTCCTTCACTTCCCGAGCTCTAGTCTCTTTCTCAACTTTCTCTCTCCAAGATTTGAGTTCATCCTCAATTTTAGCTTTCTCTTCCTCTAATATGGCTTTCTCTAGTCCTGATTTCTCTTGTAACCTTTTCTTTTCAACTTCTACACTGGTTACTTGGTTCTTAGCCTCCTCAACAATTTGGAAGAAACATGAATGAGGGACTATAACCTTAATGGGAAGAAGGAGGCCAGAAGGATAAGATAAACTTGAAGACTTATAGCGTTCTTCTCTTCTAACAAGGCTTCTACAATCATTAGGAGCCCTTGAGAGTTCTGAAAAATTGATATGAGGATAAGAAAGAAACAACAAGCCTAGCAAAGGTGAAATCACGAAGGTAGAAGACTTACATCTTAACAACTAGAAGCAACTAAACAAAGTAGATTATCTGACCCCAAATTCTAACAAAGCTTAACTGTATTAGTCAAGGGCTGAACATCATTAGGTAGATGAATCCATTTGAGTAACTCAAGGGCCACACGACCATTTCCTAATGCGAAGTCTGCAGTGTTAACATTCCAAGTAGGCCAAAATTGCACCACTTTAGTGTTTTGTCTTTGCACAGGGGTTATTGAGCTCAAAATCCTAAATGAGCCTTTTTTCCTTCGTTGGGGTTAGTAGAATTACCTCTAACCTTAGAGTCCCTTAGAGTTTTCCCCTTTTGGGGCCCTCTCCAAGGGAGGATACTTGTGAGTATTAGGTCGCTTCCTAGGTTTGGTAACCTTGACAACCTTCCTCCTAGCAGGAGCCTTGAGTTGTTAAGACTCTTGAACGTTCTTTTCCTATTGACCATCCTTCTCTTTCGTAGCAACTAGATCAATGGACTTTACTGATGGTTTGATCAATTCTTTTGGGAGGACTTTAATCTAAGGTTTAGGTGGCTGCTTGGAAAGAGCTTACTTAGAGCAAGTGTTCTTGTTTTCCTCCTTTCCCTTGGACCCACCAATCTTCAACTCAACAAACAAGTCCTTGGAGCTATAATCCATAAGCATCATATCTATAATAAGCAATGTAAGGGATTAGATAAAGATGATTAAAAAATAAAATGAGAAAACTTACAATAGTCATACCAAGCACAGGCAAGGAGGACCATCCCACTCCCAAGTAGATGCAAAGGTTCCTCCTCTTACAAGCCCCTGTTAACACAATGAGATCATGATGGCCCATATCTTGTTCAACTTCCATTTACCCATCCAAACCTTTAGTGTTTCCATTAAAGTTACCATTAGCGCCTTTGTTGACACGAGCTTCATCTTTAGGGAAGATCGAATCGCTATGGGAGTTTTTGATTGTAATCTCATTAGCATCCTAGAGGAAATATCTATTATTATAAGCCTCCATAATAGCATCATAGGCTTTTGGTCGTTGGGGAGTAAGCACTTTATATCGGATAATTTGATCGATTGACTATAAGTGGTTAGAGAATCCAATAATGTAGCCAACCTAACTATTATCCATTTTTGCTTCCATTCATGAATGGAAGATTCTAATCCAACAAACAATTTCCTATGAGGTCAGGCGCAGATATAAAACCAGCCTTCTTTCTTCTTCAAAGTAAAAAAATATCTAAACAGGGTTACTACAGTCTTAACCTCCAAGTCTTCATATATACATTCAAAGGCTATGAGCAGTCTATAAGAGTTAGAAGAAAGCATAGAAAGACAAAGACAATGATACGTAAAATAAGACTTCTAGAATATAGTAAAGGTGAGTTTCAAACCAACCTTAAAATATTTCCTAAATAAGGCAAATTCTTGATTATCTAATGTCGTGATCTGCTCATGTGGTTGTGCTCTCTCAAACAACCACTCTTTGGGGGCACCTCTAAAACAAAACCGCATGCCATTAAATTCTTATTTAGTTATTGTGCTCATGACACCATTGAGACTCATATCGTATCTAATCCTAACATATAAGGGTAACGCGGGAGAGTCACATTCATTATCTAAGGGATACTCATCGTTCAGAAGCTTCATAATCTTCCACAACCGAAGGGCATACATTCTCACTAACCTGGTGTACTTAGTTAAATCTTAGGCAGTTGACAACATCAAAGTCTACCATGTTGGGGGGGTTCTTCCAAAGGAGGAAAATCTCCTACAAAATACGTAGTGGATGGATCTTAGCTTCGCTCTTGTACACAATTTGAGTCGTTTGATTGAGTAAGAGACATAATTTACCTTAGTGAAACTATTGCTACAAGTGAAAGGAAAAAAAAAAGGAGAAGAAGAAGGGAGGTATACGAACAATAGGAGAAACATAAAGGTTGGAAAAGATAAGAACAGTAGCACAAAATCAAAATAAAGGAGAGAAAGAGCGCAGAAGAAGAGTAAAGAAGATAGAGAATAAGTTTACCAGTAGTTTTCTAGGGATTTGAAGCTACTACAGCTACTATTTAATGCAGGTCATTTGATTTGTTACGTGTTATGTAAGATCGAACAATCCAAATGAAATTACCCATCCCAAAAGACATACATGGACTCTAACACAGTCACATAAATCCCGAAAGCGGTATGCAAAATGTTACGCCTGACAGTTGAGGCTTCCCCAACAAGTCACCTGAAAGGTGAATACCTAAAAGGTAACTTACAACCTATTAAGGTCGAGACTAGAAAACAGGGTATATTGCGAATCCATAATAGTGATAATGGGGGGCAAATGTTGATAAAGGTTTTCCCTAGGAGCACAAATCAAGCTACTTAAAACTGCCTCCAATCTCTTATTAAAATCATATCTCCCTTTTTACCTTGTTCTGACCTCCTTTAGATCTCACTGATCAAAAGGCAAGGTCAAGAAAGATTGAGTGCTTAAACTTCAATGAGAGAAGTCTTGACAAAAGTAGGTCAGATGTGCTTCTTCTAACTTGGAACAACTGCCCTTAGGTTAGACTTTGAACTAGTCAGCCCTAAAAGGTTCAAACTCTAACATTGGGTGCAAATAGTTAGCCCTCCTATCCAGATACCAACCTACTAGATTCCATTATGTCAGCCACGTTCCCTAAAAATTAGGAAGTGGTCTTAAAATTTAAATTGACTACATGATAAGGATTGAAATAAGAAAAGGCAATGGATCTAGAAACAAACAAGAATGGGTATTCAAAAGAAAATGGGTACAAAGAATATGAAGGTTTTGATAGTGAATGTGAATGGATATAACTCACCAAGACACAAACACAATCAGGGGGTTTGAGCTCGAAATAAAGTTCGTTACGACTCACGAATACCAAATGTCGCTCAGGGTTTCAAATGAAGGTTAGATACTGTTACGCCCCAAAGTCACAAAGTCACAACAGTCCCACCATGTAAACCATTCTATGAAAGTAACTGACCTCACAGTACCTACCATAGACATAATCTACACAAGGCATTGATGACTCCTCGCTTTGAAGTAAATAGTTCAATTAAGTATTTAGCTAAAGTTACAGTAATTATCAAGAATTTTTAGGTCAACATACATAATTACATGTACATTCTATAGAACTTCCTAGGAAATTATACATTAACATAACAATCCACTAATTTACATAACAACTATCAGTCTTTCATTCTTAAGCTATTAAGGTAACTCTAGCTATACATGCACTACTAGGCGAATTGATCCTCACATCCTAGGCTCAAAAGAACTAACCTCTAGATAGTTGTAGGGCAGCATAATACTCGAAGTATTCAGAAATCAGGACTTGTAAAAGAATCTATACGAGTATGAGCAACTACAGCTCAGTAAGTTGAATTGGAGACTCATGAATGTATACAAACACAAACAAGATTATCAAGCAATTATTTTCATGCAATGTAACAAGCAAGTGTCATCACACAACGTAGTTCGATCCATTGCGAAATCAGAGAAATTTCACCCGCTTTAATCCAAGTTGAGGAGTTTTCATGTTATGCAACAGCTCATAACCAAACCCAGGTTTGTGCAATGGAGACACTACTCCTCCTAAGACTATCCTTCGAACCAATGCCCCCATCCTCATCGCGACCTTCTCTCCTGTCACTTAGTTCGGCTAAATATGAGGAAAAAACCAATTTACTATCCAGTGCTATCTTTATCGAAAGTATTGGTAGTTGATTGGAGAATCCTAATGATCCCCTAAAGGGCTGCAATGCATGACAATTTAGGGCATTAGAGTTGAATAAGATTAAATTCCATTTCAGGTGTTCAGACAATTTCACACCAATCTAGTCATAACACACAATCAATCATAACATAAATTTCAACACGAATTCAAATACTCAAACATGTACATAAACTACTTATAATCACAATCATATACAATCTTAAGTCTCCGAGTACCATAAAATAGTACTCCAATACAGTAAAATAATAACCCAACTTACTTAGAATTCTCGGTCGCCTAATCACTTAATGGCAAGTCGAATCGTCTCCGGGTATCCTATAATACAAATACGTCTTTTTAGTACTTATACTTTGATAATTCATATTCTAAGTTATAATTTAACTTATTTTTCCATATATACCTATTATTTACTAATGATTCATTCTACCTTATTTCGGGGTTTGGTTTCTAAATTAGATTCCAGTTTTGATTCCACGTTGTCTTTAACTACAAGGAATTCTAAATACACTCGAATCCTAATGTGAAATTAATCATATTAAACTCGGGTATTCTAATATCACATTGGGTCTTAATTTAGTGTTCTAAACTGTTCAGTACACTCTAATCCTAATTGGGCTACCGGATTTACTCCTGATGTGATAAAATCTTACAATTTTTATACAATTACCTAAAATTAAATTTTATTTCAGATTTATTATGTACTGATTTTTATTATTGTATTATCCAAATAAACCTAATTTTTCATATTTATTAAATTTCCAATTTCGCATATTCCTAATTTCCTACAATTACTATATAATTCCTATATTAATTACATTTAATACTCTAAAGACTAAGTTTAGGTTTCCACATCAGAGATTAACATCCTTAAACATCTAATTACCATCTACATCAATAATTAATCACCTAATTAACCAGAAATTACCTAATTTTTCCATTATTTTAGGGCTAAAAAATTACTTAAAAATTTCGAAAATTAAATTAAAAAAAAAAGGCTTCATAGCACTATTCTATATTACTTAAGCATTCTACAGGAAAAAAAAATTGAGCTCCAAACTACACTTCTAAACCTATTTAGTTTTAGTTCTAATCATGCTCGTTTTGTTTAATTTCTTAATAACCTTATATCTATAGCGTTATTAAATTTAATCACTATTTTTTCCTAAATTTACATACAATAAAATTTTAGAATAATAAATTTTATAATTTTCTAAGAAAAATAAATAACTTTAAGAAATTGTACAAAATCAGAGCAAATGTGAGACTTACCCAATCCGATGGCTTTGGGCCTCCAACACCGATTCAAGTTTGTCAGCTGGTCCAGGCGGTGGGTCTGGAGTGGAGTAGTGGTGGTGGCTCGCTTCCAGGTAGTGATGATATATGAGTTCGGTTCACAAGCCCCTATTACACAAATTTGCTTAAGAATTTTCTAAACCCTAATTTTTTCCTCTAAATTTCGGTGCTCTCAGTTTTTTCTAACTTCTAACTGTCCAAATGAGTTTTGCAATTTTTCTTACTATTTATAGAGCTTCATAGTAATTATTATGCATTTAATTAGACAAGACATTACTCAAATCTCTTTAATTTTACCTTTTCTATTACTTGTTTTTTACTGGTTAATTTTTCTTCTTCAATTCCTGACCTACTACGACCAAATCCAAGTCATTCCCTACTCCTTTAATTTTTTTTATTTTTTATTAATTGTTTAATAATTTTATTTAATTATTTAATAAGTTTTTAGCTAATTTAAGTAATTTTACGTATTTTTATCTATACGTAAATACATGTGAGGTATAAATGAACATTCCTAACTATTATTTTGGTCATTCTATGATTTTTAGTATACATATAATCTATCTCTAGCAATTTATTAGTTATTATATTGCACTTTTCGCCTTTTCGATAATTAATAAGTATTATACTTAAAATTTGAAAATTTTATAGTATCTTATTTTATTACTTATTTTCTTAAATTCAAGTTTACAAGGTCATTTTTACTAATATTTCTATTTATAGTTTATAATTTAGGCTTGATCAGATCCTTTAACCAATCGCCCTAAACTTTATGTACTAAGTTCAATTATACGATCACTTGGCTTAACTTTAAAGCTTACAAATGCAACTCACAAATCGATTCAAGTGAAGGGGTTCACCATAATCTAAGCACAAGATTTATAAGAATGTAGGGATGATTAAAGAGTTTAATCAACATTCGATAATCCAGCAAATGCTAACTCAAGTATAACCTTGCTTTGAAAGAGGAAAGTTTCACTCTCTGTATATATCTCTGTATATCTATCTGTCCCCTTATCTCTGTACAAATGTTATTATTTATATCAAGTCATAAACCCTAGTGGCAAAACCGTAAATAATGTATAAGGCCTTAAACCCTAAAGAATTGGATCCATAAATAAAATGAAGGAAAACATATATAAAAATACAAAATTGTACGTTTTACAAGACTCAACATACAGTTACTTAGCATGTCTTAGGAGGAATAGTACCCAAATCGGATTGGGTCAGCAGTTGGATGTCTAGGTCCAAGAAGGGGTCCTTGACGTCTCGCGTATCTTGGCCGAAACAATAGAGAGATCAACCCACAATTGCTAAGTCATAGAATCAGTCGGCACGAGTCTCTCTTTGATGTGCTAAGTGGTTCTTTGGTTCCAATTACTTGGCTATATGGTCTCTCGGCACTTCAACTGATGACAAACCTGATGCTAAGTATTCATCTTCCTTCCTCTTTTCCTTTTGGCTGCAGTTTAACCTTGATAAGCATTGATAGGCCTTGGCTTGTGATTGGAGGGTAATTCACATCAGGTGCATGTGCTTGAAATTGGAGGAGGGAATGGTTATGATTTTCAAAATGATCTACCGACTATAAAAGGGGCTTTGAATGCAATAGACAGGTTCTTTTAAACATTGTCCTTTACTTTTCCCTTATCTTACTTGATATTACTTAACTTAAGTATTGGAATGGTAACACCGAAGTTGCCCTAGTACCCCCCCTTAGCCTAACTTTTGTTTGTTTTGTAGAGTGTTTGTGAATCTATTGTTCAACATCATACCTTAACCAAGATTTGATAACAACAATCTCGTCAAATTTAAGTATAATATAACATTACAAAATTCTAATTTAGACACCTTTTAACTCACTATCCATCAAATTTAGTTGTATTACAGGATTTCATTGTAAATTAAATGTCATCAAGAACACATAAAATAAAAAGAAAAAAGGCATATTTTTATTAAATAAAAAGGCTCATATATACAATCTATCTCTAAAGATGTTTATTGTAAAATAAAGGATCTCTTCCCCCATCAACTCCATCACAATACATATTCCATCTTTAGAAATATTTAGGTATTGTAGTTAATGACGTGAAATTGTAAATATTGTATTATTTATTTCTTTTTATATTAAGAACTAAAATAAGCTCTATAAAGGTGTTTATTTTTATAATTTATCATTTCTATGATAAATAAAAAAAATTAATTTAAACATACGATTGAAGTGGTGTTAAAACAATTATTTGAAGGCAAATTTTTTCCCTTCTTATTATTGTTTACTTGAAAAACTAGAGTAATTATTTGAAATTATAAAATTCTTTTTCAAGAATGTAACTTAACTAAGTTTACAATGTATTTTTGACAAATTTTGCTCTACATAAAAACACATAAGTTGTTGTAAATATCCTAAGTAGTCAATTTATTTTATTATCATACTAATTTGCACTCTATTTAGATTAGGGATAGACCCAAGATTATATAACCGGGGAGGTTGAACTTACTTTATTTTAAGTTAATGTTAAAATTATTGGTAGGAAAAGATTTGCTTATTATTATAATTATATTGCATCTTATATATATAAAACGATCTTATTAATGATTTGACTTACAATAATTTTTATAACTTAATAGGATGGAAAAATTCATTTAAAAAATGATTAAGAGTGATCAATATACTTTATAAGAAATTAAAAGAACTAAAATTTTACCTTTTTATTATGCATATATATTAAATAAAAATTAACTATTAATTTATAAAAAATTAAGTTAATATATAAAATTTGTGTACATTTTTATTTAACAAAAATAGATCAAAAAATAATTAAATAGTAAATTACAAGTAAAGTAGATAAAGCTACCTAACATAGGTATAAGTATTTTGCTATTTTTTATGGCGACTTTATATTATTGTTACATTAGCTATGCTAAAAAAAAATCCATTTTGAATATAAATTATTAGGTAATCAATCATTCAATAATCCACATTTATTTTCGTAAGATTAATTGTGAAAAAATTTATTAATTCAGTTCGTATAGTTGGTATTGTTTATTAATACTTTATGCAATAAGATTGAACAATTGTAATATAAATAAAGTAATTATTTTTTATTATATCACTTATGAAAAATAGCAATTCAAGAAAATTTATTTTATTATATATGATTTGTAATTAATGAATTTAATGTTATTAATTATTGTAAAGAAAAAAATATTAATACGTCCAAAAAGACAAATACCATTTAAGTAATAAGTACATCTTAAAAAGAGTAAAATTTGAACCCAAGATCTCATATTTGTAAAATAAATTCAATAATTAGGCTATGCTTCATTTTATATCATGTTTTATTCTTTAAAATATATATCCAATATATATTTTTTCCTTTTATAAAATTTTTAAGAGCAACTTTTCTTGATCTTAGGGGGAGGGAGCACCTATCAATGCCCCTTAGGCCTACCTGTGATTTGGATCATATTTATTTGTATAATATTGTGTCACATCCCCTTTTTATTTTTTCTAATATTTATTTTTTTACATCCATTAGAAGATGACTTATATATATTATAAATAATGAATTTTTTATTATATTTGGATTCATGGGTACCCTTGATTTTTTTTACAAGAATACCGATGACTTCCATTTAGAAATCTTTTGTAGTATTTAGTTTTCTCAAATCCTATTTACAAACAACATATCTTTCATGAAGAAATTTATGTTTTTGTGATTTTAGTAACTTAAACCCCCTTTCTTCTTCCTCTTCATTCTCCTCATATCACGATTGCTCTACCCCCTAGAAAATAGTATTGAACATTCCCAAGTTATTGCTAGAGATAGTGTTTTTCATAAGAAAATCAAAAGAAAGAAAGCAATAACAATGAGGGTGAGCTAGTACCAAGTGGGTAAGGTACGAGGCTTGTCTGTACCCTACCCTATAAGTATTGTTCCAAACTTTTTGTACCTGAAACCTCCCTTATGGCACATTGGAACCATCTTATAACCTGTAAAATCTGTGAAACCTGTAATTTTTTATGTTGTCTTCTTTGTAAGCCCCACAACTAAGCAATCCGAGGTTTCGATCTGTTGAAAGACCCGATCGAGCCTAAATTATAAAGTAAAGCTAGAAATATTAGTAAACCGATCCCGTAAGTTTGAATTTAAGAAAATAAGTAATAAAATAGGAGACTACAAAATTTTCAAATTTTAAGTATATCACTCGTTATTTATCGAAAATGCGTAAAATGCATTCTGGTACTTAACGAATAGCTAGAGATAAATTATATGTATACTAAAAATTCTAAAATGACCTAAATAATAGTTAGGAATATTTATGTGTACTATATATGAATTTACATGTAGGTATAAATACGTGTAATTACTTAAAATACGCAAAATATGCTAAAATTATACTAAATAATTAAAGAAAATTCATAATTAATTAAGAAAAAATCAAGAAAAATCAGGAAAAATCAATAATGATCCAAATCAGGTCGTGGCAAGTCAGAATCCATAAAATAAAAATTAACCAATTAAAATTAGACAACACAAAAGCCAAAAATCAAGAAAATTAGGCAAAGTCATGTCTAATTAATACACAATAATTACACTAAAGCTCTATAAATAGCAAGAAAAATTTCGAAGCTCATTTGGATAGTTAGAAATCAGAGAAAATTAGGGAGAGGCGAAAATTGAGAGAAAAACCAAAGAAAAAAAAAAGAAAAGGAAAACTGTGCAGTTAGGGCCACAAAGGAGAACCCCGACCCGACGGGCAGTTGGGAGTGCATGGCCACCACCACCACACGGTGGTGGCAGCGCCCAAGCCGGCCGACAATGCCACGGCGGCCGGCGATGGCCGGAGCCATCCAGACTAGTGAGTCCGATTTCCAGGCCAGTTCTTGTGTAATTTTGTAAAAATATTAAGTAGTTTTAGAAAATTATGAAACTTGTTATTCTAAGGTTTTATTGTATGTAGATTTAGGGAAAAATAGTGATTTAGTTTAATCACATCTGAAAAATATAGGGTCCTTAAGAAATCATGCAAAACCGAGCATGATTAGAATGGAAAATAAATAGGCTTAGGAGTGTAGTTTGGAGATCAATCTTTTTCTGTAGGATGCTCATGTGATATATAACGGTGCTATGAAGCCATTTTTTTTAAATTAATTTTTGAAATTTTTAAGTTAATTTTTAGCCCTAAAATGATGGAAAAATTGGGTAATTTGGGGTTAATTAGGCGATTAAGATATTAATTACTGATTTAGATAGTAATTAGATGTTTATGGATGTTAATCTCTGATGTCGAACCCTAATCCTAACCTTTGGAGTATTAAGTATGGTTAGTTTAGGAAATTAGGTAATTAATATAAGAAATTAGTAATATGTGAAATTGTAAATTAATAAATCTAAAAAATTAGGGTTATTTAGATAATATTAGAGTAAAAATCAGAATAATATTACAACTGAATTAAGATTGAATTTTAGGTAATTATATAAAAAAGTAAGATTTTCTCACATCAGGGATAAATCTGATACCCTAATTAGGACTAACATGTACCGAATAGCTTAGAATACTAAATTAAGACCCAATAGGATATTTGAATACTCGAAGTTAATGTGATTAATTTCACATTAGGATTCGAGCATGTTTAGGACTTAGAAATCGAACTAAAACCTAATTTAGAAATTGATGCGGAAACCGAACCCGAACCTAACCCCAAACCTAGAATAATTATAAAAGACTTAAGACATAGATAATTACGTATATTAAACCTTAAATAAAACATAACAATAAGTGTTATAGGAGAAAATGAACTTATAATCATTATACGAAGACTGAAACCACGTTTGTGTTATAGGGACGATCGGCAATAACTTGAGCAAGTCGGACCTCGAGTGAGTGAATAAGGAGTTAAGGTAAGTTGGGATTAGTACAATGCTGTATTTTGGGAGGCTTGAGATTATGCTTGGTTGTGCTTGTTAGATAGTTGAATGTGTGCATGTGCTTGATTATGGGTGATACTATGATTCTGTTTGTTGCTCTAACATGTATTGTATGATTTGCATGAAATGATTGATCACCCTAAACTGGACTTAATCAAATATATGACCAGTAATCATAATCAGACATGCATGGCAACCCGTTAGGGGAACTTAGGACTCTCCAGTCAAATACCAACCCCTTCGAAAGGGATAGCTCAGGATTGCAAAATGGCCCCTTCTTTATCCTCAGTCGAACTAAGTAACAGGAGAGAAGGTCGCGGCAAGGGTGAAGATGGTGGTTCGAAGGTAGTCGCTGGAGGGGCAAGGTCTCCATTAAACAAGCCTGGGTTTGGTCGTGAGCTGTTGTATTAACGGCAACTCCTCAACCCAGATTAGAGCGGGCGTAATTTCTCTAATCTGACGACGGGTCGGACAACGTCGTGCGATGGCATTTGCTTGCACATGCATTGCACCTAATAAGTGATTGAAAACCTTGTTGTTTGTATGGTATAGTTTTAAGTCTTCCATCCTAACTTATTGAGCTATGGTTGCTCACATCCCTATAGACGTCGTGCAGGTGCTGGCTAAGAAGCGGCAAACAACTACCCTGAAGCTAGCAACTGCTGGATCTTGGGGAGTGAGGAAAAACATTGAAGAATAAACACACATATTTTAAGGTCTAAGTTTTTATTTTAGAATTATTTTTCATTTTTAAATAGTGTAATAACTGAATTAAAGTGTATATATATATAAATTTTCTCACTTTCTTAGGTAAATGATCTATTTAAATTACAAACTATATACTTTAAAGCGGGTTAGTCGTGGACGCCTTGTGTAGATCAGGTCTAAGATAGCGGTTTTAAGGCTAACTTCTATCTTAGGATGGTTTACACGGCGGGACTGTTACGACTCTGCCGCTTCGGGACGTGACATTCCTTCAAAACTTTGTATTTAATTTATAATCAATACCAAAATTAGAACTATAGTAAGTAAATCTACTAGTAATAATTTGTATAGGCTATAATGCTTTTAAAGTTGGGACAGTATAAAACTTTGATAGGAAAAATAAATAATATTTCTACAATTGAAAATATTAAAACTCCTAATTGAATCATGCTTAAATTTCTTTTGTCCTTTCTTTTTAAATCATCAAAATAAAATTTTTATAAATCATAAGATTATTATATACAGAATATAAAAACCATATGCAAGTAATTCTGATATAATATATTGACTAATAAGTTAGAACTAAGATAATTTTAAGACCTTACTTATTTAGAGTTAGTAAAAGAGGAATGGAGATGTAAAAAGAAATAAGTTGGTAAAAGAAGAGAGACTTTTTTACCGAAAGAAGGAGAAGGAGAAGAAGAATAATAAGAATAAGAATAAGAGAGGGGGCTTGATAATAGACACAAGCTGCATATAGTTTTAGAGTATTATTATGAGTTAGCCTTTTATTATTATTTTCTTTAAAACTAAAATATAAAAAACAATAGTATTAATTTATTATTTATTAATATTATTAAATTATTGCTACAAAGTATATATAAAGTGTCATAAAACCTATACTCCGTATACATTAGAATACAGGTTCCACAATGGGACAAGGTACCTTAACTTCATACCTGTATCCTTTCCTATGAGTATAGATTCTGAGAAACTACTACCTAGAACCTATCCTATAACCCCCATTACCTACCTGAAACCTACATGATGGAGTAGGATTCAGGTAGGTACCCTATAGAATAGGGTTACTTGCTCATCGCTAAATAACGATTCTAATTAGTTTCTTAGCTAGTTTTCAAGTTGAAGACTTCAAAGTTTATTCCTTTTTCGTGAAAATTATAATGAAATAAATATGTTTTTGTGTTACCTCCAATGTTACAAAGTTAGTGGGCATGTGTAGTGTGTTTAGGTAGGGTATTGAGTATTTTTAGGGGATGACTTTCATTTAAGGTGCTGGGGTTTTGATGTTTAAGTGGTTTCTCAAGGGGATTTCTATAAATTTAGAACTATATTAAACTAGTCGATTGATTCAAAGGGAACCGTCTAACCAGTTTTGGCACTTCTTAGTCATAGTTGATTAGTGCAAACCAACTACACGGTTTGGTACAAACCATTCAACCGATTCATGTAAACTAGCTTTGACCGATTTTCCTCTTCTTTTCTCCTAATTTTACTATTTTATTATAATTGCAAGTGTAATAAACCATAATTTTCAATATAAATAAAACTAATGCTAAGCTTTAACATTTTTCTTATTTTTTTTATAATTATAGTTACATAAGTATGTTTTTTAGAATAAATATAACTAATACTAGATTTTTATACTCTATTTATCGATTTTGTTTATTTCTAACTAAATACTCCTTTATACACATATATAGAGACACACACACATGCACATATATGTATATATATCTTTAAAATTTTTCCATAACCTTATGACATATTAATCCTATCTCAGCTAGACTAACTTGCACCTTTTGGCAATATATTTAGTTAAAGAGTTCATGGTTGTTGGATATCCCTATTAGGATAGTAAAGAAAATGAACCTAAATATCCGACTTAAAATGTTTGTCACTTATACATGGTTCAACCTAAGGGCTAAAGGTAATAGAATCCTAAAAGGCACCCTGATAATCGATATGTGATATTATCCTCAATGGAGTCATGTATAGAAAGGATTTAGGGTAAATTTAGGGATATTGGGGCCAAAGATGAGAGTTCTCAACCCATATATGTATGTATATATATGCTAAGCATATGGGTATATTTGTACATGTATATATGTAAGCTATTTAGTGTGATAAGGGTCATAGGTACTCATTTGCTATTGAATAACCTAAAATGAAAAGATAACTAATTTGATTCTCTATGATTTCTATTGCATTAAATGCTTGTATCCTAATCATTATATGCCATACGCATGTGCAAGTGGTATTGACGAGTTGGGCTTAGGATCACTTCTTATTTCGTGCAGTCATAGGTGTATATGATGAATATGTTGACTATGATAAGTCTAGAGATGTTTATTATTATTATCAAGATAAGGAAAGCAACAACTACTACTATTGTTATGAAGATACTAAGTAATGGTGGGATTGATGTTACCAAATACACTCAATGATAGTTGCTCATATGTCATGTTTAGGAGATAAGGCACTAGTTTTTATGACATTCTATTATTGATGTTTGGAGCAGACAAACTTCTATAGCTTTTCAATAGGTCATGTCTGATAGGTTCAATGCTATGGGAGCTAAGTTCTAGATTATTTTATTGATTATGTTTGTGGTTGAAATAACTTGTTTGTGAAACATTCAATTAATTATGTGGAGATGTTATTCACTTATGCTACATGTGATTGCAGTTAAAGTAGGTGCTTGTTAGAGATTGTAGTAGTTTAGTTAATAAACTTAGCGTGTTATTAGCTGGTAATATCATGTGATGGGCTATAATATCTCGATTTGTGATCTTATATCTTTAAAACAAGATTTTTCTATTCTAAATCATGTACAGTTTAGTATGTACATTATACCATATCATATCTATTTCCACAAGTGCCCATCTTAGTAAAATTAACTATCTCTCTAGATTTTCTTGCTTAAGTAAAGAAAACATTTTAATAAGTACATAAACTCTTCCCTTTATCTTATAGATCCTTATCCAATTTTTGCTTGTAAAAACTCTCCATATCAGCATTAAAAAAAAAAAAGTTATCTATTTTACCTATTAATAGTGAATATATGTGCATAAAATAAAGTTTACTATATGAAAAATAAATGTATTCGAGAACTAATTTTCGAGTATTATAATGAGGTAATTAGGGTTTGTCCGATTGATGCCGTTTTGGCCTTAAAAAATGCTCTTTAAGGCCCGTTATAGCCTCCTCTTTATTTTTAGCAATATTTTAGGCCTAAATACAACATACTTGAAATTACCAACATTAAGATGCGATATAAGCTTGGTATTTTGATTTTTTTTATGTAATTTATATATTTTTTTTAATTTTAATAGTAAACAAGTTATTTTCTCTTGTTATAAATATCATTAAGTAATTATTATTGTAATTAATGATACTGTGCAGAAGTCATTAATATTACCATACAGGTGTATTTTAACTTTGGACAAAAATCAGAACCAGTAGAGTCCAACACAACACAACATAGCCCAGTACCCAATCCTATCCCTGAATATCACCAACGACACCCTCCCACGCCGTGCGTATCTGTTTCTGGTTTTTGTGCAGGGTAAAAAATATATACCAGATGTGGCATGGGTAATTATATTTCCTTTCTATGTCGTCAAGCAAAGCTATTCACATTATACTGAGATTCGATTGCAACCAGATTTACCGTTCGGTTCGCATGGAGACTAACTTGAGACCACATAACTGTCAATATTAGTCATACACATTCCAAAGCATGAAACCCAAATTGCAAGATTTGAATATTCCTGACAATTATAAAGCAAAGAATAAACCTTTAAATCAAGTAAAATAACAAACATTCAAAAGAATTCAACATGTCACCTTTCTAAATGAAAAGGGACAAAAGCATGCACATATGCTTTGCACCAGAAGGCAAGAAATCCAAAGAACCTAAAAAAGGAGCTAAAGCTTCACCTCTACATGTACAACATTTTTTGCCTACAAATCCCTCCATGATCTTCATACCTTAACATTGCATGTCTTCATTTTTCAGGCAATTAGCAGATCTCGGGGCCTTTCTTTTTTCTTTTGTGAAATTCTCCAATGGCCAATAGATCAAAATTTCAAAACCAAGCATTCATAGTACTTCGTCTCTTTTGTTTAATGTTGTTGGTACAAAACATTGGTGCATACGTGTTCACGGTTGGTGGTTCCAAGGGATGGACTGTCCCGGCTAATGGAACAAACATTTACAATCAGTGGGCTGAGACGATGAGATTTCAAATAGGCGACTCTCTCGGTAAGTGATGTCACTATTTCCATTCACTAAAAATATTATCTCGACTAATGTATGTTTATAGATTGTTTTTAAATATTATTACTTATGTCGAGAACATATTTTAGTTTTATGTTTTCACGATTACGAGACTTTCTACTATCTAGAAGGGTTAAACCGTGAGAATGCAACACTTTGTATTAAGAGTTTGTCATTTCACATTAATTCTTGCAAATGTTATACATCCTTTATAAATACTATTATTCGTATACAATGAAAAAATAAACACTGTTTCTAAACGTGTAATTTTTAAAAGAGAATGTTGAGGAAGAAAAGGTGTTAATAACAATAAGGTATTAGTAGAGATATAGATGAATCGATTTAAAGTCGTATTAAAAGTTCTAATTCGATCAAGTTTAAAATTTTAAACTTAAATTTAATTTAAAATAATATTTGATAAATTCAAACTCAATTAAGCTCGTTAGATTTGTTTTATTTTATAAAGTATGATCTATTTTTTCTAATTAAATAATATTAAAGTACACACTTAACTATATTTAGACTTATCTCAATGAATGATACTAGAATTTCTATCCTATGTAATTTCAAATTATTCTTAAAGACTATTCTATCCAAATGCAGTATTTGTCTACCAGCCCTCCCAGGATTCAGTACTCTATGTCAATGCTGACAGCTACAACAATTGCAACAATAACTCCTACATAACCAAGTACACCGATGGCCACACCGTGTTCCAGTTCAATCAATCAGGACCCTTTCACTTCATAAGTGGAAACAAAGACAACTGTCTCAAGAATGAAAAATTGATAGTTATTGTCATGGCTGACAGAAGTGGCAACTCAACGGCTCCTTCTACTCCACCATCAGGATCCCCTGATACTTCTCCTGCTCCGGCCCCGGCTGGTGAGGAAGCACCATCCCCTCCCGCGGGGATGGCAGAACCCACGCCAGCTCCAGCTCCTTCCAATGCAACAGCTCCAGCTTCTAATGGTGCTGGTTCGGCTTTCGCCGGTTTGACAAGCTCTATTGGAGCATTTATTGCTTCATATCTGCTGACTGTGTTCTAACTAGAGCATTATGATATTGAGTGTTGTGTCCATTGTTTGATTTTTGTGCAGTTCTTCAAAATATGATTTTCCTCACTTGAGCCTGGAAGATTCATCTGGGTTTTCAAGTGTGAATTGGGGTTTGATATTTGTTATTGATCGAGAAATTAAGTCTTGTATGTTTTAAGTGTGCTAGTTATTTTTACATTATACGTGTAGATATATGAAAAATAAATGCATCGCCATACTGTATGACAAAATTTAAATTTCTATGGACTATTACGTCAAATTGTTTAATTTTTATGGTTATACATGATATACCAAGACACTACAGCGTTCCTTAGCCAAAACATTCCACAGCGTACGAAGAACTAAATTGGGCAAAGAATCATGAGATAGCTTCCTGAACGCAAAACTATAGTGAATAGTTTCTAGATTTTTTTTTTTTTTTATCTTTTTCTAATAACGTAGAATTTTGCAGTTTTGAATTTAGTGTCTCAATGTAGCGTAAGGTACCATTAGTTTTAGGGATTATTGTAGATATAACCTCTAATATATTGGTCCCATGCAAATAAATCTCTTATATTTTTAATGTGGGATTATAGTTTTCCATGACATCTAAAAATGTGCAAATTACCCTTAAACAATTGTTAGAACTCTCGACAGTTACTCGAACGAGCACAAATATCGATGATTTTAGGGCTTAAATGACAATTTGAGAATTATTTACATATATTTAATATTTATGAGGAAGTAAGCTCACACATTCAAAGTTTAAGAATCAATTTGTATCTCGTCAATTTACACCAATTTTTGTTAAAAAATGCAATTAAAGTAATTGACTATATTTATTTTTACACGTGTCAAGAACGGCCTAACTTTTCAGCCTTTGATAAAAACAACTAAACAAAACATGTGACAATATAACATCACTTGGGAAATTTTTTTAAGGATAAATATTTTCCACTAATGAGTGATTTTTGTTAAAACAAATGAGACCTTAACTAAATATATCTAGCATTTAAGACCAGTACCTTTGGACCTTTTAGAACTATTTTAGAGTATATACGTTACTAAAATTTATAACATGTGAACTACCATATGGAAAGGTTGGCAGCCAAATATATATATATATATATATATATATAGAAAAGGAGAAGAAGAAAAGAAATAACTAGCATGTGGAACTTTTGTGTGTGTGTGTTAAGATATTACTAGTCCTTCATATTCATAAGATGAAATGTTGGCAAAAAAAAATTTATAAGCTGAAAAGTACATTAAAACAAAATTTTAGCGAATATATATATATATATAGATAGATATAGAGAGAGAGAAAGAGAGAGAAAGAGAATTCCAATAAAAACATTAAACAATAACAAAAATACGATAAACATAACTCATGATAGCGACTTATATTGGAATTTCGAGATGGAATTGAAAATTGACCAAGTGCTAACCTAAATAATGGTACTAATTTAGACCAACATAGTTAAATCTACATTATCTTTGTTAAACTAAATTATATATAATTATGTATTAGATATACTTTACAAGTGCGTTTCAATGTATCTCGCATATACTAAGAAATTATGATATCTTGAAACTTGGAAAATAATCTGTGACTGTAGGTCCCAAAATTTAAAAATATTAGCCTATCATGTCTGACTGTACCCATCTATCCGCACTAGGTTCAATAAGCTCGAGAGCTCCATACGTTCTGACATGTAACCCTAATAACCTATTCATCCCTAAATAGCCCTACCCTGCCCAGCACGCTGTCTCTGTTAAAAGGACTTAACAATTGCCATCGGAGGAGAACTACGGCGTAAGCTACCACGACCACTACCGGCTAGTGGTGGGTGTTGGTCAATGATCCTCGTTCTGGTAATGGGTTGAAAAATATAAAAAGAGGTTTTTTCTTTTTCTTTTTCTTTTTTTTTTTATTTTTTCCCTCTAGCCACTGGCTGTTGAATCTGAGAAGAAAGAAGAGGGGTTGATGTCGCAGTCCATGACCTCCTAAATCGCAAAGAGATAATTAAGATGCCTCTCTAACACTTAAGAGCATAACGTATGCCCTAAGAAATCAATAGGCCATAGAATAATCAAAACAATAGCCTAAAAGTTATCTCCATCCTGTGATAAATATGATCTCTTGCCTGCCAAAGAACTTTCTAATGCATGTACAAAGGCAAGTTCTGGGGTCTTTTTTTTTTTTTTTTTTTTTTGGGGGGGGGGGGGGGGGGGGGGGGGGGGGGGGGGGGGGGGCGGGGTGCAGCGGGGGTGGGGGTGGGGGTGGTGTGGCGGGCAATGCTAGGGCCAAGTTGAATTGATTCCATCCCACATGAAAATTACTACCATTTCAGTAATCCTCGAACAATTGAAAACATGTACAAATTGCAGCCCTGATTTAGACTTCACTGAAAGAATTTGTAAATAGGCATAATGCTTTGCTTCTCCATTTCACTACATGATGCAGGTTTTAAATTGTGCCTCAAGCATCATTTCCCTCTCCTTTATAACAAGGAACATGCCCATGAGCCATGTATAAGCATTATAAGCAGGAAACGTCATATGAATTCAATATGACTCGACAAATTTTCACCCTATATTTTCCTACTCCAGTGACTAATGTTCGAGACAGCGCTACAAGATTTTTAGACCAAAATTGTTCCTTTATCAAAAATTTTTGCCTAGTTCAACCTTTTTCATCAGCCTAAGTGTGTTGTGGAGAACAGAATCCAATATTCCAGCAACCTGCAGATTACAGAAACAGAAAAATAAATAATGCATCCACCGATGACAAATGCTGTTAAGTAACATAGGGCTGCCAGCACTAACCGTGAAAACACCTCCAATAATAGCACAAACATTTGTGATGAAATGCGAAAAAGACTTGGAATTTTCGGTTATTAAGACCTGATTAAAGGAAAAAAATCATGTGAAACAAGAAGCGGAAAAGGCCCTGAAATTTTTGGCACGCAGGACAGTAATATAGAATATTAAAGAGCCAGTTACTGACTTGCATAGGAGAGAGCTCAAAGTGAAATTTTGCCTCAGGTACATGCAGGGTTTGAACCACGCTACTGTGCGCTGTGTACTCGTACTCTTCAATTACTTTCTGTAGTCCACGCGTCATCACTTCTGTCTTAACTACTTGAAGGTAATGTTCTATCTGAAAAACAAATCACAAATTAACTAAGAATATGCCAGGACGATTATTTTTTTCCCTCATATATGCAATTGTATGGATAAGTAGAAACCGAGGTGGATTCTAAAATTAGAAAATGTACACCAGGCCAAATAGTCACATAGACATTTACATTGTGTTTGGTTCACTGGAATGGAGTTACCTTTCTACCTTTTATCGGAAAAAATCATACCATAAGCGATCCCTATTCCATATAATCTGGAATAGATAAAGAACTTCTGTTCCTTGCCTTCACCAGAGGAATTGCTATTGCGACATATAGTTTTTGGGTCAAAAATATTCCCAATCATAAAAACAAAATAACACCAGAGCAATGACTGTTCATTTCCATCCTTATCTCATCCCAGCGAACCAGATGCACGCTAATGTTTACATAATATAATACGTTAGAATCCATTAAAACAAAACGGAAACCAATATTCCGAAAAGCATCAAACAAAAACTAGCAAACATGCTCAAGAACAATGTTTCGACCAAAGGGGAATTGTGAAGCCACCCCAGCGGTCAGAGACTAGAGGCTTGCATTAATTGGAAAACACAAAATTTAGTTTCTCTATCACTCTATCTATAAGAACTTTATATCTAGTAACATAACACCATCTATCGATGCACCTGGCATGAGCTAAGTATCCACTGGACCAGATAAACATGATGGTAAGTAAGCTTCCAGGATCTAGAACTAGGCTGCTAACAGAGGGGAGAATGGGGCCCGAAGAGAGATAAGGGAAAGAGGAGGAGGAGAGATGGTTGGGGTGGGAGTGGGGATAAGTTCAAAGAAGACCAAATTAACAAACTGATGTATTTTGTACCAGTAAGTGTAGGTCATTTCTGCAATAAAGAAAAGTCCTATTTATATACACTCAAGTTTTTCTGCTACTCAATCTACAAGCGAGCCCAAAAATAGCTACAGAAAGAGATGCAAAGAGTTATCTCATTTCACCCCTCCAAATTCCAGCTGAAGCAGATTAGAGCTGCTGGCTGCATATATGGGGAACAGATCAAGTGGAAGTGGTAATTCACATTGAAACATACTGGCATCCAAGCAACAGATGATGAAAGAGAAAAAAGGTCACAAGCTTCAATAATATTCCATAGTACCCATGAGGAAAGGTAAAACAATCCAATGACCTCTGAACAGCATTGAGGCTGTTCACATAATTCCTTGAGTGTAAAACTCACCGTGACATTTGCACCTAAATCACGCTGATTAATGAATGCCCTGCCATTCAGCCTATCATGGCTTCCACCTAAATAAGGTAGCAGCCGCTGGAGGTCACTCAGAACTCTTGTTGATATCTTCTTACCAAATGAAAGATGAGATATGACATGGGACATGTTCATTTGGGAAGTATCAAAAGAATGGGCTCCTGAACGAGCAGAGATGATAAGGCTACCTGGAACCTGCCAAAAAAAAAAAATTGAAATCACCAATTATTCAAGTAAATAAAACCCTTAAAGCAACAACCAATATTCCCAAAGAAACAGACTCAGAAAATCAAGTGGAAAACAAGTACAAAATTAATGCAACTCTCACAGCTAAGATCAAATTCAGATCATTATACAAGTTAGCACATTAGAATACAAGCCATATCCAAGTAACACCTATCAGATCAAACTGCTAATGGTATTTTTAAAACAGTTTACCTTCTTTACTCGCACAAATCCTTCAATTCTGCAACCACCTGCCAATGGGGCAGGTCTTTTTACATTCTCTGTATGTTCATCAGAAGCATGTTTCTCAGACTCCACAGATATCGGAGCAACCAATGCTTCCATTGTCTGCAAGATTTGAATTTCACATGAAATTCTGTTTCTATTACGAGAGATTCCGCAACAACATGCGTGCGAGAGAGAGGTAACTTTTATAAGAAAAGTCGTTCACAATTTTCTTGAACTTGAGGGAGGGATTAAATCTTTAAGAATGAACTTAATCTTGAATAGGGGCATCACATTGCAACTTAATCAATATCCACACCTTAACTAGACTATCAGTATCTCGATCACCATAGTAAGATTCGTGTTCATGGTGTCCATGGTCCTCTCTGTGACAGAAAAGATGTTGCAGATTTCAGTCAATAAATAAAAGGGAGATGATGAAGGAAGCAACATGATGTTCACATTAAATCAATAGGGGCTAAACAAACAGTGATTTGGTGCACGATGTAATATTGTTACAATGAGCTTAACATATGCAAGTCAGACTAAGTTTCTGATCCATTTGTGCACGTAGCTCCAGTCCAATCTAAACATATGAAAACTAAGTGTGGCTTTCTGTCTCAGAACATAACTCGATTCACCTCTCTGATTACTTACCTAAATATCTTCTTTCCTGCTCTTCATCCATTCTACTATGATAAAGAAATAACCGTGCAACCAAGACAAAAGAAATGTCCATGCTTATGTCCATTACCTAACATCACTTCCCTTGCGAAAAATCCTAATTGATGGATACCCTTGGATGTGATTCCTGTAAAACAAATTGCATAAAAGTTAAAAGCTTGAGATTCATGGTCATGGAAATTGTTGGTGGGAAATATAAGAAAGAGAAATGTCAGAGAATAGAAGGACGAAGTTTTACAAGCACAATGGATGACCTGTTTGACTTCCTCTCTTTTTTCTTTCTTTTTTTTTTTTTTAGGGGGGAGAAATAGATAAATGTGTTTGACTTCCATTAATAAATTGGGAAATGCAGAAATGCCCTGTAAGATGTACCTTCGACACAAATCAGGTTCTTCAGTGCAATCAACCTTCCCCAAAAGAATACGTCCATCCATTTCAGGATCGTATCTGTAAATTATATTTATGAGAACAGATCTGGAACCAACCAATCCTTATAGAAGAAAGTATGTTTAAATTTTGACATCAACTTAAAAAAAAACTTGCTATTTCTCAAGTTAAATACTATGCGATAGCAAGAATTGTGGCAGATGGCACTACCTTTCTCTAATAATTTTAGCAGCCTTCTCCCATGATGGTTTCTGAAGCAGTATAACATACAATCATCAATAGAAGAATAGCATTGGTAAAGAGTAGAAAAGGTTGAAATTGATAGTAATTAACATAATTAATATCTCATAAATTCTAATTCACTAACCCAAGGAAATCAGTAATTCAGCATCCAGCGCAATTAATTCATAAGTTAAGAAAAGAAGTGTAGTTGATTAAATCACTTGAGAAAAAGTAATATTCGTCCAAAGCATCACCCAAACAGAAGAGGGACTACATAGATAAGCATATAGCTAATATTTTCTTGTTTTATTGAATACAAAAGTCAGATGGTTACTTCAGATATAAAGTTCCTGATATCATAGATGGCAAAGGTTCAAAATTCATAGGAAACAAATAAGGTCCGCAGAGATTTTTAGGCTTTGGTTCTATTGTCTAAACTAATGACAAACACCATTCCCTAATTTACACAAGAATTTCTATGGTATCAAAGGGTGCAAGGTCAAACTACACAATAGAGCTATACAATAAAGATGAAAATTACCAAGCGGTTGCTCCAATAGCACCAAGGAGCATAGAAATTAACAACCAAAATCGGATACCTGTGAAAGAGGAGGAAAAAAAACACACACACAAAAGAAGCATATATAAGTCTTAATTCCAATCAAATAAGTTGATCCTGGATAATGTACACTATCACCAACCAAGCAACTAAGTCAAAAGTAATGAATAAATCATGCAAGGAAGGACTTTGCTCTTCTATTTGGCAGCCCCTGGTAATTTAAATGTATAATAAATTATCCCTACCATAAACAATGCTTGGCCAGCAGGTTAGAGCTTAAAATTTTTACTTACTGATGAGATATTCGGTCAAAATTACGAGCATTCAAGGAGACAGAGCCTTCACCATATTCATCATCAACATCATCTCCATGCTTAATAGCATGTCCAACTGGATCTGAATGAAACTCCCCAGTGATTTTTAGATTTGGATCGATTGAAAATTTGCGTATTGTCTTTGTTATGTTCAACCTGTTCTGCAAGAAAAAGGGTAATGTTCAGGCTAGCTATAACAAAGATGTCAAAAACTAAAATAATAAAAAAAAATAAAAAAAGACTACCACAATACATCAGTATGAATAAATAAGCTAAGCATGAGCTCCAATAAGTAAGAATAGTTAAACACATTTCCTGTGTTTTGACAAAGCACATTGTTTAATATGAAACAACCTACATACACCTGTTAATAGGGCTGTCTCATCTAAAGTAATTAAACTATTAATGATGATAGGGATCAAATGCCATCTAGTCCCCTTACTAGAGCTAGAGCTAAGGGACTTTAGAATCTTGCTGATCAGATTTTAATCAGACTTTAGAACCTTACTAGAGCCAACAAAGAATGAGATCGTGCTTATCAATATTTCTGGGTTGCATTTTGCTAGCTTTGGAAGCAGTATGTTAATCTTTGATACTAGAGTAAACATAGTTGTTAAAATTGCAATTTTACTATTCATTTAAATTTATAGAATTAGTAAAACCACACAGAATTGTATAAAACCATAATCTTATAGAATCATATATTAAAATTTATAATTTTACCAAAAAATTGTACTTTAATGATAGTACATCCATTTCAATTAAAAAAATACAAGATAAAATCACAAACTCATATAATCGTACATTTGACTTGTGATTTTGACAACCAGGAGAGTAGAAGCTTGGGAGCAAGCAACACTAGAGGAGCATTGTGATTCAAGAGGAAATTCTACAAATTCAGAATTGCCGAACTGCCTTCCGATTGGTTGTTGCTTTCCCATCCAGCCAGTAGACATTCAGGGCATAGCATACAACCGGGATCCTACCGCCACCTGAAAGCCTGATGCATTTTGGATCCTCTAAATTGGTCATGACAACCATAAAAGATGCAGAGCTGTCTACCATGCAACTGATAGTCTCGAGCCTACTGAGGCATAGAAAGACAGGGCATGGCGTCCAATCAGTTGTTGATGTTACCATCTAAATGCCAACAATAAACACTTTTTGTTTCCCCAATTATCCTTTTAGTTATGTTTAAATTTATTTTAATGATTTAATTACCCTCAGTTATGTTTTAATCTCCGTTATATTACGTTGTACAAACCCAAATGATTCAGTTAATGAAAGTTCATCATTTTAGAGATTTGTTCTTATCAATATCTTAGAGGCTGTAGTGAACACTCATTTAATCTAATTGTACATCATATCAGTTAGGTTAGACATTGTTCAATTCTTTTTGGTGCATCATATCCATGAGGAACCATCCACATTCTTACCTTTCAATTAAATCCCTAAAAAAATACACGATTTAAACACTCATTGAATTCCTATGTGAAAGAGATTTTTGGCACTCCGCGTCATTCAGGAATTGCCCATATCAAATGAACTTGACAATGATTTATTCAACCTATACAAGTATTAACATTAAATGATGAAACATATTTAACCATGTGAGTATTACATTTGGCACCAACCATTGATTTCTATTATTTTGTCCTCTCTATTGCTCACTCATTATGAGATCTGTATGCCAAAAGATAATACATTCACCATATACTCAAATACTCGCAATTGAACAATAGAAGATGATAGTCATCAAAATAAACTAATCAATAGACACTTACCGTTCCTAACACATCACTGACATCCACCGACGCAAATTCACAAGAAAGTGCAGGAAAGCTGCAAAAAGAGAAGAGGAACCGGATCTGTTATCTCCATTTTTCACAAGCAATCTCCAAATTATCTAAGCCACCTTGCTAACACAATGACAGTAAAAACATAAAATAACAAAATATATCAAACCTAATATTGAAATCCATTCGCAGGAAGTCCCCATCTGAGCTCTTGTCCACAATGACAGTAGTAGTCGTGCTGACAGATAAATAATTACTCAGTTCCTGCAGTTAGGACACAATGTCATAAGCCAATCCAGCCACAGCCATTCTGATGATGAAATATATCAGAAAAAATAATACTTAATTAGGATCCTAAGTATAATCAATCACTGGAGGCAAACTAAAAGATCCAGCCCATAAAGAAAGCGGCTTACCATTCCAAATAAAAACATCATGGAAAGTGCTGCAACAATAGATAGTCCTGCTCCTGATAGTGAAGCTTCAGTCAAATCCCTAGGAATTTTCCTGCAGACAAAATAGAAAACGTTACATCGGTAACTGCAATGATAAACCTGTCAAAGTAATCTAAAAGATATACCATAATAGATATAACTTGGCTACATATCATCTAAAACTAATGATTACCACAACATGGAAACAGAAAGTACTCCCTGCCTGTTCTTTGTTCCCTTTCTCTTTAAAAAGTTAATCTCATGGGCGAATTATATCAGAGACATAGAGGTTTTGTGAATTTCCAGAGGCAGATTTCCTACTATGCACGATCATATTTCATGGCAACAGCTCTTTTAGGAGCACGCAAGGTAAGTGCTCTTTTCCCCAAAAAATCTCCAAATTATCTGAAGATGATCATTGCATGGTGGTCTTTCTTTCTTCCTTCTACAAGATAATGACTCTTCTAAGCACCATATTCCATCCATCATACTTTATCTATTGCCTTTTAATGAGTCCAACATCCAACAACACCAAAAGCTTATAGGCTTATGCAACAAACAGTCAGACTGAGATCATATTTTATTGCTATAAGTTGCCTTTACTTTTACTTCTGAGTAACAAAGATATATCTACGAGCACAAAAACACATACAAATCAACTGTTTGTACCCTTGATAGAAATTGTTAAATTTAACCCTATAATCATCTTACTAAAAGTTTAAACTTGTAAATATGATATAAACTTATCTTAGACACTTTATCTTTATATTCCCCTTAAGGAATAAGACTTTGAAAAAAAACCATCAAGTGGACAACTTAATTGAATGGGGTGAAAAGATAGAACAAGGATTTGAACTCACAACCTCAGCTCTAATTTCATGTTGAACTATTAAAAAATAAGCTTGTACATATATTGTGAACTTTATATTTATTACTTTATCCAAAAAACTTATGCATTTGTCAAGGGGTATTTAAGTATAAGTTCAAATCATCTACGACTTAAGATTCGGTTTACATGACCTTATAAATCAAAAGAAATCAGAACACAGAAAAACCAAACATCAACCAAAAAATAAAGAAAACCTAATCATGTGTTTGCTTATAAAAAGTTAACCACTGAAGCTCAGCTGGAAAAAAAAGGGAAGTGGAAAAGATTTAGCCTAAAAGTTTAAGTTCCCCACGCATGATTAAGTTTAAGTCTATTTTCTCACACCAAGACTCCCATCAAGAACACCTGATCAACAATTCTTGTTCTTACAAACATTCGCATCAATTCGACTCTCTGCCAAGGAGTTACAAGATAATGTAATTGTTTTGGTTTTGCCAACTTATTTGGTTTATAAACTCCATGGTCTCAAAATCACCATGACGTGCACAAAGTTTCAGTCTCAAAGTATCAACATTCAACCCTATATCAAGAACCTCGAGCCATCTATAAACAAGAATTAACCCCATCTCTCGTCATGCATGCTCATGGGAAAAATAAAACACTCTATTTCCACATCAGGCCTAAAAAAAAACACACTAAATTTAGTTCAAATTTACACAACAACACAAACCTCCCACCGCACTACAAACTCAAACAACAACCCGAGTCTATCTGGAAACAAGAAATAACCCTGGCACTTGCGCGGTATTCACTCAAATGGATTCTTCTCATGAATCCACATAGAGCCACCCCACGGACTTCATGACATGGTAACATTAATGGATATAAACCCTAGGCCCTACACTACGAGCAAAGTTGCCACCTAGACAAGGCATTCTTCATTAGTCCCACTAAAAATATCACCATTCTCAGTCTAATCACACTCTTAAACCATTTTTACATTCCCAAACCTCAATTAATCTAAGCCACCTTGCTAACACAAAAACCCCACATCCAATTCCACATTTCCACATCAAAAGCACGTACGAGAAAACAAACCACGAATCAAACGGCTCCGAATCCACGGAAATCAGTACGGACACATGCACGTAAAACGCGAAGAAATTATAAAGAAAATGAAAAGGAATGAACCTGTAGAAGTCGACGGATTTGAGCTTCGACGCCGAAATCATGGTGGACGGAATGTGATCTGAGGAGAGAGAAAATGGTGGAAGGAGAGAGATTGAGAGGGATTAGAAGCTTAAATGCAAGAGGAAGATGAGGGCATGAGATTTTCTTTTCTTTTTTCCCCCGACGGTTTGCAGATCTGCGGGGGGTCTACAGGAGACGCAATGAAACCAGTCGACCTTCTTTCTCTCTCTCCAGCTGTAGATTATAAAATCAACTATGTTTTTTTTTTTTTGAAACTGAGATTTTATATATATAAATATAGTTAATATATAGAAACTTGAATTTCAAATTGATATAAGTATATAAATATATGCGTATTATAAATAAAACATATAAAAATTCTCCTCACATGTCTACTCGCCCAATATTTCAAGTTATATTTTCCTTAAAGGTCACAATTTAAAAAAAATAATAATTTTTCTTTAACTACAATGCATAACCAACTTAATAAAGAGCTATAAATATCTATATTATTTAAGTTGAAAGAGGCTTAAATAATCATCTTACTTTATTTTCTACAAAATTCCAAAAATTATTTTTAAAAATTTATATCATTTAATGTCACTAGTAGACGTACATCCACATTACGTGTATAAATATTAAATATTATAATGTAATAAATTTTTAACATGACATAATTTTTTAATTAAACTATATGGACAACCTATAGTTGAAAAACAGAAAGAAAAAAAAAAGTAATTCATAACTAGTTGAAAGATTTTAACTTTATTATCATGTTTTCATTCATAATAACTTTCAAACTGGAAAATTTAAATTAGTAAATTATAAATTTAAACCTTTTAACAAATCTAATCAATAAAATCTATACTCATTAAACTAATCCAACTTGTTATTATGATTAGTTAGAGGAAATTAAAAACAATAATATTGAATTTGAGATAATTTGACTACCATGATAAAGGCTTATATCTTCTCAAAAGCACAATTTTATAAATACATTTTCTAGCATACTCAAAGAATGCATATAGTCATAATAATATGGGCATCTTACAATAAAAGTTATATTGAAATTATATTTATTTCTATCAACAAATCATATGCTAGGCTTTAAGGATTGAAAGGGATGTCAAAAGTTAAAGTAAGCAACAACTATTACGTGAAAATGAAATAAGAAATTTGGTAAAAACTTTTATTTTAAAAGTGATATGGAATTAAAAAAATTGAAAATATGGCATAATATTAAAAATATTAGTGTATTAAAAGATAAAGTTTAATATTGATTAAAAAGAATTGCATACAATGTTACTATTCGAAGGATTTAGAAATCTACCAACCATGTAAATTCCTTACATTTTGTTGAAAACTATTTAATTTATTTCCCTTATTTTTTTCAAGTGACAATAAAAAAAGCTATAAAATTTTTAAAAATTTAATTGTAGAATGGATTGAGGAAGTTGGTATAAAAGAAAGAATTAGAAATGTACTAACTATGTAAATTCTATGCCTATAGCCTTTAAGTCAATTAAATCCTAAAATTTCTAAATTCTTTTTTTTTTTCAAGGTAGGAGTATGATATCCTTATTACTTCAAAATAAATGTACATTTCAAAAATGTGAATTCATCATCCGCATCTAATAGAGTTAGATTTACAACTACTATCAATTAACCTGATTCTAGTCCTTTTATATGAATTAACTTGTCTCATCATTATAAATTATAAACATAACAAAAATTGGAGACTGTTAAAAAAAATAAAAAAATTTCATCTTTAATTGCTTGATGCATGTTGTTGGTTAGATAATCCACCACCTAGTTTTAAATTGCGTATTCCTCCATACGAACTTCACCAACTTCAACACCAAACCCTAAAGAACAACATTGTTAATGATAACTTTAGTGATTCTCAGAAATATCATGAAAGTGATAGCATCTCGTTCAATTAAAATTGAAAAAAATGGTATGGAATAAAATAGTAAATAAGAGTTACTGCTTCTTTCCATTGCATCAATTGATAGAAATATTTTTTAGGAAGAAAATCAAAATAAATGCTTTTTTTGTTCGCTATGCGCTAATGGTGAATACTTTGATGATGGAGCGCCAAGAGAGACCACGAGTTAATGCACCACAAAGAGAGAGCGTGTAGTACCATGTTGATTTGGTTAGAGCACAGATCTATGAAGGAAAGAGAAAGAGAGAGTGGAGGGGAGACTAGAAAAGAATGAAACTGTCTTTAGTAAAAGATAAGCAGGTTATTCGACATATGGATAATGGTTGAGGACAATTATAAAAAGATGAGAAGGGATGTCACACCCCGAAGTCGTAACAGTCCCGCTATGTAAACCATTCTAAAATAGAAGTTGGCTTTACAACCGCTATCCTAAACCTGATCTATACAAGGCGTCCACAACTAACCCACTTTGAAGTAAACAATTTGTAATTTAAATAAATCATTTATCTAAGAAAGTGAGAAAATATATATATACACTATAATTCAATTATTACAATTAACGTTTACAATATTTCACCGTAATATATTTCCTAGTTATTACATTATTCAGAAATAAAAAATTCTAAAATAAAAGCTTAGACCTTAAAAATATATGTTTGTTCTTCAAATGTTTTTTCTCACTCTTCAGGATCCAACAGTTACTAGCTTCAGAGTAGTTGTAAACTGCTTCTTAGCCAGCGCCTGCACGACGTTCATAGGGATGTGAGCAACCACAACTCAGTAAGTTAAGATGGGGACTTAAAACTAAACTTCCAACACAAATAAGGTTATCAACTAAATCATTTGGTACAATGCATGTTTAAGCAAATGCCATCGCACAATGTTGTCTGACCCATCATGAGACTAGAGAAATTGTGCCTGCTCTAATCCGAGTTGAAGAGTTGCCATTAATGTAACAACTTACAACCAAACGCAAGCTTATATAATGGAGACACCGCTCCTCCCACGACTAACCTCAAACCATATACTTTACCCTTACCGCGACCTCCTCACATGTCACTTAGTTCGACTAAGGATGAAAAAGAGACCTATTATGCCATCCGGTGCTATCTCCCTCGAAGGGGTTGGTATTTGGCCGAAGAATCCTAGGTTTCCCTTAATGGGTTGTTATGCAGGTTCAATTTATGTTTACAAGTCATATCTTTGTTAAGTTCAATTTAGGGTGATCAATCACTTCATACAATGCAAGCCAGAATAACAAACAGAATCATAGTATCACTTATAATCAAGCACATGCACACAACCAACTATCTAACAAGCACAACCAAGTATAATCTCAAGCCTCCAAAATACAGCAACTTACCTCAACTCCTTACTTACTCACTTGAGGTCCGACTCGCTCAAGTTATCGCTGATCATCCCTCTAACACCAACGTTATCTCAGTTTTCATATAACTGTTATAGATTAGTTGTTAACCTATAACACTTATTATTATCTTTAGCTTAAGGTTTAATATGTCCAATTATCAAGGTTCTCAAATATTTTACAATTGTTCTGGGTTTGGGGCTAGGTTCAAGTTCAGTTTTCGCATCGATTTTCTATATTGGGTTCTAGTTCGATTTCTAAGTACTATTTTATACCTGAACTCTAGAAACTTGTTTTAACTCCTAATGTGAAATTAATCACATTACTTCCAAATATCCTAAATACCATCATTAGCCCTAATCAGTATTTTATTCCACTCGGTACACTTAAATCTTTATTAGTATACCGAATTTACTCATAATGTGATAATTTTTTACATTTTTGATATAATTACATAAATTTAAGTTTTCTATCAGATTTATTATATATCCCTATTATTTATATAATATCAATGTTTATCCTAACATCTTCTATTTATTATATTTCCAATAATTGCATATTATGTACTATCACTTATCATGTACATAATATATATCTAATATTTCTATCACTCTAATTACCATCTCCCAACATCAATTATTATTTCAAAATGTTTAAATTCATCCTAAATCAGATCTTACACCTAATTACCCCAATTTACAAAATTAACTTAAAATTTACTATTTTTCCCTATTACTTATTTAGTACATAATTAGCCTAATAATTACATCTAACACCTTAAATGCTACAAGTATTATACTTCATCAGATTTCAACGTCCTAAAACATATAATTATTCACTAAATCAGTAATTAACTATTTAATTACTTAATTAATTCTAAATTACCCATTTTATGCCTCATTTTAAGGCTTAAAAATTATCTAAAATTTTTGAAAATTAATTTTTGAAAACGGGATTCATGGCACTACTCTATATCATCTAAGTAGTCTATACAAAAATTTTTAAGCCCAAAAATATACTTCTAAAGTCATTTATTTCTAAACCGAAACATACTCGGTTTGTATGATTTCTTAAGTTACATATATCACGGGACATATTTTCATCAAAATAATATTTTTCCTAAAAACTACATACTAAAATATTCTAAAATAACAAAATTTATAATTTTCTAAGAATATTTACTATTTTTACAATATTACACAAAATCGAGTTAGAAATCAAACTCACCGATTTGGGTAGCTCTGGCCACCGTCGATAGCCATAAGTGTGTTGGCCTACCTAGACACTGCCACCACTATGTGGTGGTGGTGCCCCGTCCACTCCTAGCTACTTGTTGGGTCTAGGTTCTCCTTAAAAGCCCCAACTGCACAAATTTGTTGTGATTTTTTCTAAATCCCTAATTTACCCTTAATTTCGCCTCTCTCTATTTTTCTCACTTTCCAAATTGACCAAATGAGCTTCTGAAATTTTTTTTACCATTTATAGAGTATTAGGGACATTATTGTGCATTAATGAGATAAAACAATTGTCTTATCTCTTCTTTTTTCTACTTACTATTTGTTGCGTTTTAATTGGTTGATTTTATTTCCTCAATTCCAGATTACCATGCCTCAATCTTGGATTTTTCCTCATTTTTATTGATTTTTCCTTAATTAATTATGAATTTTCTTTGATTTTTTATCATTATTTTAGCACATTTAGCATATTTTAAGTAATTACGCGTATTTCTACCTACATGTAAATTCATATATAGTACAAATAAATATTCCTAAATATTTTTTAGGTCATTATATAATTTTTAGTATACATATAATTTATCTCTAGCGCTTCGTTAATTATTGGAATGTATTTTACACATTTTTTATCAATAACAAGTTATATCCTTAAAATTTAGAATTTTTATATTCTTTTATTTTATTGCTTATTTTTTAAAATTTGAACTTACAAGATCATTTTTACTAATATTTCTAACTTTACTTATAATTTAGGCTCGATCGGATCTTTTAGCCAATCAAAACCTTGAGTGACTGGTTGTGGGGTTTACAGTAGAAAGAAAAAGAAAGAGATAAGATTTATGGTTATTAAATTTTTAGTAATAGGAATGGGAAGGAAGAGAAATTGATGAATTAACAAATATTTTTATTTTTATATTTTTAAAATTTTAGTTTTAATGTCAGTTTTGTTGTTATATATTTTTAGATTGAGGATTGAATAATAATTTTAAATAATAACGGTTACTTAAGCTCCAAAATGCTTTAATAATATAGATAAAAATAATTATATGTTATTTTTACAAAAAAAAATAATTACATAATTATTATGGTCAATTTCATGATAACATTTTTAATCCTACCATCTATCTCTATCTCCTCTTTCTCTCTTTCATGCTCCTACAACTCCAAAATTTTAGAAACAACTCCTCAATCTTCACTCCCTCTTTCTCTCTCCTTCATACATCAGGAGCCTTAATTAAAGTAAATAGAAAATAATGACAATATAAAGGAACAAAAAACTTATTGAAAGTAATAAAGTAATAATTAATAAGAAATATTAAAAAAAAATTGGACAAAAGATATTTAAAAATTTAACTGACTCTTCTCAATATAAAAATCAAAACATATGTTCTCAAAATAAAATCCAATTTACGTATTCCAAAAAATAAATTTACATAAACAATGATAGATTTATAAGATATCACTAAAAATGTATATTAAAATTTAAAATTATTAATAAAAATCAATATTAACAAAAATTATGAATTTTTATTAAATAAATAATAGTAAATTTTAAAGATATAAATTTAATATTATTTAATTTTCGTGCACATCGTATATGCATTGTTCGCTAGTATTCTATTATGTGCTTGTGCTTAATAGTAAAGCTTACAAAAATGTATAAATTAAATTAAGACTAAAACTAAACACCAAATTTTTATATTATATTCACCATAACTTTTATGGCGTGTTACACTAAAAGAGCCCACATTCCATTTAACATAATAGATAAAAAAACAAATTCTAATTTATTCTTCCAAGCTCAATTATGTCAATATTTATTAATATTATTGAAAAAGGTGAACCAAAGTGCCTCATTTTACATTCACTTAACTCAATGTAAGGAGTCTACAACAAAATACCTTCACTAAGAATAGAAAATAGTTGTAAAACTTATTAAGTTATTCACTTTAACAAAAAGGCAATTAAAGAATATATTAGTAGTAGAACTTAATCAAACCTATTGCCTTTATCCTTAATATCCTCTTTCACATTTACTCTACCTTTTTCTTATTCTATCATCCATATCTTAAAGAGAAAGTTAAGAGTTTGAATTCATAAAAGGCCAACTAATGTAAATTCCTCTCTCTCTCTCTCTCTCTCTTTGAGTCTATCTCTATATGATAGTAAAGAACCAACATGTCAGTCTTTGGGGATGCATGGTTGGATGGTTTGTGGTGGTGTGTAAGTGGTGCAATAATGGTCTATATTGGAGAAATTGTAATCCTTAATATACATGGGTAGTAGGTTAATGACATATGGTGATGTAATGGTGGTTTATATTAGTAACATTATTAATTACGAGTCAACAATACTATTTTACGAGTTTATGATATTTTTCTTAATTAAAATAAATGTTAAATCGTTTATATGTAAGATTTTAGTAAAATTATAAAATTTAATATACGATTCTATGAACTCACAATTTTATTGATTTTATACGATTCTATGCTTTCAAATGAACAGTTGATTCATGATTTTGATAACCATGATTGGTAAGACATCGTTGTGATTGATTATCTCAGTAATCTTCTTACCATTTCTTATGAAATTTATAAGGAATTAGATATGTCTACATGCGACTTCCTTTGATGAATGTCTTATTTATTTGTTGCTACTTAATTCTTAAAATTTCTTATGGAGCACTTATGAAAAATATTGGTTAGATGTATAGTTAAATATATTGCCCTAAATACACTTAACTTGCGGTGTTAAGCCTTCAAAAATTGCATTCTGATTCTAAATTCTAGTTTCAAAGTCTAAAATTGTATTTTGATTTGAACCTGTGTTATGATTCTGAAACTATGTTCTAATTTAAAATTGGTTTCTATTCTAAAACTACACTCTAATTATTAAGTTTGAAATTGCGTTTCAAAGTTTGAAACTACAGTCTAAAGTCTGAAGCTAATTCCAATTTTGAACATTGTTTCTGATTATGCGTTCTTATCTGTGTTCTGATTTTGATTCTAATTCTAAAATCTTGTTCCATACATCGATTCTAGTTTTGGACATGCTTTTTATTTTGAACATTGATTTTGAATGCACTTAATTCTAAACATTAATTTTGAAATAGGTTCTGAACATGCTTTCTTTCAACTATGCACAACTTCTTTCATTAACTCAAGTCTATAGCATGTTTAATAGTTTTAGCGGCACACTTAATAACTTCTTAATATAGTATTTTGTTATTTTCAAAATATCTTTGGAATACTTAATAAGATTTTATTTTACACATATACTATTGAGATGGAAAGGGGTAAACTTACATGAGTTTGTGTACAAGTGAGCTTAAGTACACATTTCATTTCATTCATGCGTTAGTAACTAATAATTTTATTATTGAGTGCCATTTGAAGGATTGCCAAGGTTATGTATCCTTTATAGGTATACTAGGCCCATCAAAACTCTGAACTCTATAAGGAATTACTATAAGTCAAGAGCAAAAGGTAGCCCCTTACCCATTGCCCCTCCTGGGACCAAACAAATGGAAAAAGAATTGTACGAAACTTTCTACTAATAATGCGGGTAACTGGGTAAAAGAATCAAACCAAAGTATTGATGGCGTAAGTCCTAATTTACAAGATCAAATAGGAATACAAAATAAATTCAACAAAAGTGACAAACATGGGGAATAAACTAAAGTTTAACTAAATAAAAGAAAATTCACAAACCCCTTCTTAATGGAAGAACAAAAGTTAGAAAATGAACTTAGAAAGCAATCAGTTGAACTTAACACAGCAAGAAAACTTCAAAACTCATAAAACTCAATTGAAGAGATATGAGGCATACCATTTTCTAAGGTTACACCAATTGATATGATCAGTACATCTATCTCTTCAGGAAAAGGGAAAGAGACACAAGGACTTCATGTTTTGAAACTACAAAGGGAAAACGTAATTATTGTAAATATAGATAATTTCTTACCAACTTTCTTTTCTTCCTCTTATACTACTGTTGAGAAAACTGGAAAAAAAAAAGAACATAGAAAATCCATTAACTAGTGAGTTAGAGAAAATAAAGCTAAAATGTTATATTGGAATTTCATTGCAACTCTTGCATACCTAATCAAATATCATGGCTTAATCAAAGCTCTAAAACATGGTAGTTCTACTCTAAGCACTATAAGATGGGGGTAATGGGAGAGATAATATCACAAAGCAAGATCCATTATGCTTAGGCCTCATCGGACCAAATTCTAGAACTGAAATATTAAGGGATATACTCTATAGGGAAGGAGATGATATCAAGATCTAAACAAATACTAGAGATTGATAAAGGAGTACTGGTGATCTAAACATCACAGCAAGGTTGAAGGATCAATATAAGGGAGATGATAAAGATAAGGGATTGGACTAGTCATATAATGGTGGAGAAGTTGTTCCTCCAACCAATGGTACCCCATTGATATAAGAGTCTTCCTCCTTATTTTAATGATGGAAGAGAGAAGATGTCTTCTTCTTTTTTTTTTTTCCCTATAACATTAGCTTAAAATATCATCTCTAATAAAAAAAATCCAAAAAAACTTTGGAAAAAAATTAAGAAAAATTAGAAAAAGAAATAAAAAGAGAAGAAAAAATTTTGGGTCAAAGCATACTTTTTTAGGGTGAGAAATAGTTTTTAGGGTTAGAAATAATTTTTAAAAGTGAGAAATGAATTTTATAATTAAAATTAACGTTGTCAAACTCAGACTGAGACCCGAAATAAGAAGCAGCCAAGGGTCGAAAGGATCAAACTAAGGTTGAACTTGGATCAAATTGGAGGCAATAAAAATATTGAAATATAATTCATATTTATGTACAAGGTAATAAAATTACTTTCATCCTTGAAATTTGAAAGTCATAATTTACTTTTAATTTTTCACTAATCTAAATTTATTTTATTAGTAAATTGGCATATTTTCTTGAAAACCATAAGACGAAACAATATATTTTAACTCAGAAAATCTGGTTAAATCTTATAAGAACTAGGTCAAAAGGTAAAACTAACTAAGTCAATCAAGTCAAACCTAGATCACTACAATAAGGGTCTAAGAGCTAATAAGGATCAATTTTATGGAGGGTTTAGATGAATCGGGTTAGATCAAACGAGTCAACCTATATCTAACGACATTGGTTGAAACATGTAGATATGATTAATGAATTTTGAGTTTTTAATAAAAAAAAAATCACTTCTTTTTCCTAAAAATTTAAATTCCCATCCTTAATCTAGTATACTCATTCTCGCAAGTATAAAAAAAAATCCAATTTCAACAAAATCTTATATGAAACGATGTTTCGTTTGGTATTAAATTAATTATCTTAACCCAAAATTAATTTTAATGCAAATTGAATCAATAAGAAACTTGGACTCCAAATTCTATCAAAATGATTTTATTTTGAACAAAATATTTTAGGTGTGTACTAGACTAATGTGTTGCTTATGGTGTAAAATCAATTTCCAAGAACTATTAGGCTTAAGGAGCTTAGATTTGCTACAAGTGAAATCATATAGCCAATTTAATTGCCAAATATAATTGGGTAAAAGCTAAACAACATGAAAGTAAGGGTATTATGTTTGCTTCTTAAAGGTTATAGGTTCGAGTAGGTATGTAGATTGCCTGACCGAGAAGCTCCCTATTAATAAGTCAACTTCTTTTTCCTCTTACTTAATTCCTTCACACGAACATAGTAAAGAAAGTAATTTTTAGGCAATTTCATGAACTTAAATTTTTAGGAAAATTAGACCAAATCTTATACATAATTTTTCAAATCAACTATCAATTTAAGGAAATGACACAATCTATAACAAATATCATAAACTAATTTCACAGGAAATAATAAGGATCTGATTAGATCAAGAAGAAAACACAAATTGCATCTAAAATTAGGGTAAGCTGAAAGTTGGTTGATTTGATACAATTTCATGCAAGATTGAACTTTAAATTTGTATCCAATTCAACTCTTTTATAAATAGAGGTGATCAACCTATGGTTAAGCTAGCTTAAAACTCACAAAACCTCATAAAGGTAAAAAATTCTCTCTAAACCATGACACGAAGACCTTAAGTTTTCTCTAAATTTTCACCTAATTTTAAACAAAATTAAACTTTGAGATAGATTCCACACTACCTAATAACTAAGAACCCTAACTCAATTTTGTAGTATCAATATCATTTACTAAGTTTTTATGTGATTTGCAATAAATTAAGGCTCTTGGAAAATTAATTTGACTTAATCAAAATACTAGAATGCAATGAAATATGAAATTGATTAAGAGCTTCCAATGATCCTAAGGAGTTATGCTAAGGGATCTATCACCATCAGTTACTACTAAAGTATGGTCTATAAGATACATAACAATACTGCAACAATTGATGGCCCTTACTGCTCTACTCTATTTGCCTCTAACATTACACATTTCCATAATCTAATTAATTGATAAGGATAACACAACGTTAAAGAAGGTGGTTTAGTAGCTCCCCTCCCACCAACAACCATTATAAATTGTCTACTCCCCATGATTCGCACCAACCAATAAGTCTTTTTCCTATTTTAATTTGTTTCTTATTAAAAAATAATATATTATCATTTTTTTTTTTACTTTCATAACTTTTGATTTTATTTTTGCAATTTTGATTGATTTTAGTATGTTTTATGTGCACATGCATGCTTCTAATTAAAAAATGAGAAGCATTATTTTTTCATGATAATATATTTATTATATCTATTTTTTTTTTTGCATGTTTTCCATGTTAAGATGTTAGGTATCTTTTGGTTACTATATTTTTATGATACAATAATGGATAGATTTTTTTGTCCATTATTTGGTTTGCATATTAATTAAAGTTACTAGACAAAAAGGTCACAAGGTATTAGACTAAAACTAAAAAATTTGTATTATATATTTGATAATACAAAAATCTACTTCATAGTATAGAATAAATAAAATTTAAAAATTACAAAAACTAACCCTACACTAAGTTCATAAATCACAAGATGAACTTTATAATAATCTTTAACATGAATAATTAATTTTTAAATTTTAAAAATTTTTTCAATCATAAATATCCAATTTTAATATTGTACATGATAAATATAGTACAAGTTTGTGATATATAGTTCTCATTATATTGTCAAATCTTGCTAATTAAACGCTACCTTATGATGGGATGTGAGATGAAGCATTGTGTTAGATGTCCATAAATTGATTTTTCATGTAAATTGGTTTTTATGAAACTTAGCTTTTTTCAAAAAGAAAAAATGATTATCACAAAATTAGAATTAAGGTTCTTCATGAAACAAAAAGAATAAATTAGTATTTTTCAAATTTTAAGATATTTTAGGAATTTCAAAAATATGACATGAAATTAAAGCTCCTTAAGATCTTCACGAAAAAAAAAAAGCTAATAAAACAAGAAAAAGGTTGAGAAATTTTGAAAAATTAAAGAAAACCTAACATTATGAAGACTTGTCATAAAGGAGAAAGAGAGAAAAAAAGAAGCACAACTGCTTGATCCTAACTAGTTGAATATGGGCATTTTAATTATCATTCACTAGAAAATAAAAATCAATTTTTCCATAAACATAAAGAATAAATAAAAATGAATTTTCACAAAAATTAGAAAAAAAATTCAAAAATGAACAAAGGAATATATTTTATTTTCTTTTTGTTGATTAAGTTTCTTAAAATTGAATTTCTTTCTTTTTGCATTTTCTAATTATGTTTCCTACACTTTATGTAAAATATTTCTAAGTTAATTAATAATTATGAAGATTTTAGGAAAATGCTTTATTTTGAATAAAAAATTTATTTATAGAAAAGCCCTTTTTCATTTATTTAGGAGGTAAAACGATTTTTGATTTAATATTTACTTTTTCTTTATCAAAACCCTCTTTATTTTTATTTATTTATTATAATTTTTATTTTACATCTTTTTTCTTTATTTAAACAATCAAACCAAAAGCTTTTTTATTTTTTAAGAAAAAAGGAGAAATGATAGAGTTTAGACATGGATTAAGCTTCGTTAAATGGGTTGACTCATGGATCAAATGTAGAGCTTAAATCGACGAAGCTTGCTCATCTCACACGAACATTTACCATATATAGAAGGTACGTTAAACCACTTCTATGAACCATAAAGAGTTTCCTAACAATGTTAAATAATAGCAAAACACATGTGTAGGTTGAGGGGTGTTCTCGTTCAAGGGTAGCTACGGGTTGCAGTTTTAGGGTTCTTTGTTGTGGCTATTCATGATGGTTTGCAACCATATAAGAGTGTTTTAGTAACTTGTACAATGTAGAAGCTAATAGTGGTGTTAGCTTAACCTAAGTGAGAGAAGTATCAAATTTAAGCTCGATTTTGTGAAATTAATCTATAGTTGTTAATTTCTAGTATTAAAGGTCCCCATTTATCAAGATTCACGTTTTGAATGCAATAAGGCAAAAAGGATCAAAGGGCAAACTTAATAATTTGAAACTCATTCCTTGATCTACCAATGCTTGGAAACTTAAGGTTATGCAATTGCTATAAGGAATTCTTCTAAAATTTTAGATCTTAAAGTTCTAGAATGCATTCAGAAATTGATAAAATGAGCTTATCTCAAAGCTTTAAGCTTGACTATTATTCCATTCAAACATGAAGCGATTGAAGTACGTACACTCATCTTATGTTGAAAAAGAAAACAAGCTTACATGAGGCAAGTTTTAACTCTAACTAGTGTTTGTAAAATTGAACGACTTAACCAGTAAGCCAAAGCTAATCTCAGTTATTTTATGTAACTAATTTTTATTTCACTTTTAAAAAATCTTGATCTAAAAAATTCTTAGAATATCATCCTAACAAAAGGGTTCAAACCCTTAACCATTAATTCCAAAATACACTCCTTAATTAGCTAAACCACTAGTTATTCAAGTATATGCTTAGTAAAAGTGATTTTTACTATAAAGCCTAATAAGTGGATTTAGTGAACAAGGGAATAAAGACTTATGCACTCCACTTTTTCTTTCAAACATCTTATCCAAATCAACAATTAGCAAATAACTATAACTAATAACATTAACTATGAAGCACAATCGAATAAATCATTTAAGAATAACTATGACGCAATGCATCGACTTGAGCATTTTGGACAATACAAACACACAACTTCCTTTAATCGCAACCATAATTATGCAAATTTCAACACATAACCTAATTCAACTTGAGAACCAACTTAGAAATTCAATAAATAAGTTTGAGAATTCCCAAACTACCAGTGAAGCACATTGTTTCAAAGCTCTAATACCATCAATATAATGCAATCCAACTATAAAACTTAAATTGCATACAAATTGTAGGCATGTAACAAAGAGAACCCAAATTGAAAAATAACTATTTTTGGGTTTCTACTGTATAGTATGTAAGAAAATAATGGATATGGACATAAATCATGTTACATATTACTCATTAGTGCCAAATACAAACTGGTTTATGGTTAAATTAACAATCAATATTACTTACAATTGCTAAAATAACTACAAGCTATCAACTGAATTTCAGTGTTACTTACGAAAACTAAATAATTAGATTGATTAAAGAGGTTGATTCACTTAGTAACATAAAGAAACATAAGATATTAGAGTTTCATACAATTAACACTTAAAGACTAATGTAAAAGACTCTAAGTGAAAGCTAAAATTAAGTTTCGAACACCTAAAGGGCATTCTTGTAAGTAAGTTAAAGTTCTTAAAAATAAAAGTAAAATGCACTTTAGGAATTTGCCTAGCAATAAACTACCATATAGATGGTAGCTAAAATATTTTGAGAATTGTTAGTGTTTGAACGGTAGGGTCTATCATGTAAATGGTAAGCTACCATCCAGAAAGTCCAAAATAGATAAATGAAATCATATCAATTTTATTAACAAACTTGGGAAGTTCAGGGCATAGAGGACATTTCTCATGAAATTCTACACTAATTTGTCATAAGCTTTCTCAAGACTTAGCTTAATGATCATCTAACTCTTCTTTCCTTTATTTCTTTTGGAAGAATGCAAAAGCACTCGTAATATAATAACATTGTCTAAGTGTTTCGACTAAGAGTGAAGCTTATGGGATACGCTAAAAGTCTCGTTTAGAAATGGACGATTGACTTACTTTAAAACACTTGAAAAATAATTACTATAAATCACAATTTTTAAAAAATAATTTAGAAAAGTGTGTATAAAGAAGTGTACTAAGTTGTGATTGTAGTATATTAAGGGTAAGTCAACGTCATATCTATAAGGAAGGAAATTGGCTAAATACTAGATTAACAGGTATTATCTTAAGTTAGGTCGAACGTATTAAGACTTGATTTGATTAAAGATAAAGAAACAAACACCTCTAAATAACTATGAAAATCAATAATCATTAAAGTTGTTGATCAATGATGACATATCATTTGGCTTCACGCCATATAATTGCCAATTTGAGTATATTGCATAATCTTTGCGTGTCAATTAGTAGAACTCACTTGAACCTGTCTCTCTGATTAAGCAAACAAAATTCATTATACAACAAAAACATCTAGTTACAACATGTTTTCTTACATGATCAACTAAGTGAATAGTCTCCATTACCGATTGCACACTCTAATTATAAATACAGGTTAATCGTTTGGTCGGCCTCAATAACCCATATTTACAACTGCATAAAACTAATGAATTTCAAGTGATTTTTATCAAGCTTCGAAGCAGCAAAATAGTAATAATCCTGTTGTGCAAACCATTCTAGGATGGAAGCTGACATTCTAGCTGTTATCATAGACCTAATTTACGTAAAGTATCCATGACTAATCTACTTTGAAATAAATAGTTCATAAATTAAACATGTTATTTATTTACGAAAATATGAAAAAAATACATACTATTATTTAAATATCCTAAGCAGTGTTTCCAAGATTTAGTAACCTAATCTTACTTCACTTAAGTAATACATAAATTGATATTAAAAGACTTAAAGTTATGACCTAAACTTCAAGGGTATGATCTATCTTTAGTTTTATATCCTCACTTCCTAGGATTCAATAGTTGTTAGCTTTGAAATAATTATAAAGCCGCTTCCTAGCTAACACCTGCAACAACATCTATAGAGATGTGAGCAACCAACCGCTCAATAAGTTAAGGAAGAGACTTAAAACTATACATTAAACACAAACAAGGTTATTAACCAAATTAGTTAGATGCAATGTATTGTCAGTCAATTTTTGTTTCAGTGTGCGAACACCTACAAAACAAGAAAATAGCTACGAGGGGCACCGGAGGATGCTTCGGCATAGCCACTCCAATGCTTAAGTCAACCTCCTAGTCTTATAGAAAGACTTGTCAAGTGATTAGGAAAATGAGAGAATTGAAGAGAGTTCCCTTACGTGTAGGTTTTGTACGGTATTTATAGCAGGTGAATTGATACTCATACCTAGATAGATTGTAGGAGTTGGGCTTAAGCCTCAACATTATCGATTTAGGCCTTCGGCTTACTTTACTAAAAAATACTATCAATATAATGCATGTACAAGCAAATGTCATCGCATGATGTTATTCAATCCATTACCAGATTAGAGAAATTATACCTACTCTAATTCAGGTTGAGGAGTTTAATGTACATTTCAACAGCTCGCGACCAAATCCAAGCTCGTGCAATGGAGATACCAATCCTCTTGCGATTACCTCACGTCATTCAATTCGACTAAGGATGAAGAAAAAACCCATTATACTATCCAGCATTATCCCTTCGTAGGGATTGATATTTAGCCGAAGAACCCTAAACGTGTCCCCTATTAGGTTGCTATGCAAGCTCGTTTTAGACTTACAAGTCATATATTTAGTTAGATTCGATTTAAGGTGTCTAAGCATTTCATAAAAGTTACACAATTTTTAATCTAGAACATCAAGCCATAATCATATAATCAAATCCAGAAACATGCACAAATAGGTATGTGTATAGTCAACTATCTAACAAACACAATTAAGTATAATCCAAGCCTCTTAGTACTATAAAATAGTGCTCTAAAATACAGTAAAGTATTGATCACAACTTTCCTAGACTTCCCGCTTGCTCACTTAAAGTACAATTCGCATAAACCATCACTAATAATTCCTATAATATAAATATTGTTTTAGTTTCTACATAACTACCATAAATAAATTTTATTATGTAATTCTTTATGTTATCTTTAATTTAGGGTTTTATTATACCTAATTATTTGGGTTTTTAACTTTCTTACAATTATTCTCAATTTAGTTTAGGTTCTAATTTAATTTCCGAATTGATTTCTAAATTAAGTTTTAATTCAATTTTTTATTACGGGTTTTATACGCAAACCTTAAGAACTTATTCTAAACCATCATGTGAAATTAATCACATTGCATGTGGGTATCTTTAATCTACTATTTAGCCTCTAACTAGTATTCTAGTTTGTATGGTACACTAAATTCCTAATTTAACTACTAAATTAGTTCTCGATATAAGAAAGATTTATATTTTTCATATAATTACCTAAATTTATATTTCATATAGATTTATTGTATATTATTATTAACATAAATTTTGACCTATTATTTTCTACTCATTAATTTCCTATATATACATATTATCTGTTATTACATAATTCACATCTAAATCACTTATCTAACATTTCTAATACTATAAATATCATGTTTAATCACCAAATAATGTATTCAAATGTCTAATGATTCCCTAAATCATAATTTATACCTATTTAATCTCTAAATCACAAGTTAGCTTAATTATGTACTTTTATCCATTATTCATTTATTATTATTGCCTAATATGCATAATATACACAATTAACATTCCAAACTCTAGAAATACCATCATACATTAGTCAATTACATCTCAAGATTCCTAATTACATACTAAATCAGTATTTATATCAGCTTATCATTAATTTACCAAAATAAGCCCAAAATCACTCTTTTATGTACCATTTTAAGGCAAAAAAACTATCTAAATTTTTCAAAAATTAAGTAAAAAAAACTCCATAGTATTGCTATAAACACTCTAAATAGTTTACACAAAAATTTTAGGCTTAAAATTACCCTATTAAAGTTATTTATTTTTAAATAAAAAATAAGCTCGGTTTTAAGAGTTTATTAAGCACTATATATCACAAGAGTTAATTTTATTAAAATAATATTTTTCCTAAAAACTACATAGAAAAATTTCTCAAAATACTAAATTTATAATTTTCCATAATTATTTAATATTTTTAATAAATAAAACAAAATCGGAAGGAAAATTAAACTCACGAGCATTGCTTGTTCCAACCACTGTAGCCTTATCAACTGGTTTAGGCACTGCCCCTACCATCTATGGTAGTAGCTATCCACTCCTAGGTGGTTATTGGTCATAGTTTCCCTTTAAAACCCTTAATTGCCCACTAATCTTTTAAATATTTGTAAAATTAATTGTTCTTCTCTTCTCTACTTCTCTCTATTTTTTTATTTATTTATTGAGGAATGGGGATGCTGTTCTGAATTTATAAGGTTGCTTTGATGATTTGTTGAATTAATTATTGTCGTTTGTTCCTTATCCTCTTCCGATTTACTTTTTATTTGGCCTAATATTATTGGTAGTTATTTTTTTTAATTTTTCGCATGTTACGCCTCATTTTTGGATATTTTCACACTTTTCCATATTTTTCTTAATTTTTTATGGATTTTATTTAATTAATTAGTATTATTTTAACATATTTCGGGTATTTTAAGTAATTTTGTATATTTTTACTTTCATGTAAATATATATGATATAAATAAATATTCTTAAATATTATTTATGTTATTTCATGATTTTTAGTATACATATAATTTATCTCTATCTATTTCTTAATTATTAGAACTTATTTTATGTATTTCCGATAAATAACGGATAATATACATATAATTTAATATTATAATATTTTTTTCCTAAATCTAAACTCATTGGATCGCTTTTACTAATATTCCTAACTTTATTATAAAATTTGGGCTCAATCAAACAACTTACCCAATTATCCTAAATTTTACGGATCGAATCTCAAACAACTAATTGTGGAGTTTACAATTTTTACTAAATCCATGATTACGAAATAGGAAAAAAAAAACCTAAACATTCTTTAATGAATTTTAAATCCTTGATCAGGCATTTGATAAGCCTAAGTTTACTAAATCTATTGGTCATGCAATTTGGCAAACTTTCAAAAGCATTACACTAATCACACAATCAAACATGCATACATATGCAACACATTATACCATTGTTCTTATAAAAAAAACATTAAAAACCCACTTAACCAACACTTAACTACTCATCAAAATAATAAGAACAATTAACAAACAATGAGGAAATAACATGAAAATCATTAATAAAAATTGAGTAAAGGATTAGAAATTTCCAATATGGCAGGATCTTTAAGAACTACAAAAAGCCAAATCTCCAATGTTTGGACCTCTATAAACTTAAGGTCTAAAAATGTTCCTAATCCTCAAGAAAACTACAAAATTTAAGCTAAAATAACTGTATCTAAGTTAAAACTACTCTAATGTACTAAACCCTACAAGAAAAAATGAGTAAAACCCTAAAATGGCCGCATCCTCTTTGATTGCTACATTTTGTAGCTTTTATAATTTTTAACTATTTTTTAAAAGCTATTAGTGTTGGCATTAGATGCTAAATACATGGTGTCTCCTTGCAAGCTAAGGTTTTCGGGTACATATGGCAGACTACTGGTTAATGGTTAAGTTTGGCATTTGGACATTGATAGTGGATAACATTTGAATGGTAAGAGAGAGAAATGCTTCTAGACATTTTTAGCATCCTTGGCATCCAGATGCTTGTTCAGATATTTGAATAGCAGATTCTTTGATAAGTGTCCCAAATGGTAGCCGTGATGGCATCCGGACGCCATATCTTATCTATATTTTCCTTCTTCTTTTGGCATGGCAATTGGATGCTAAGTAATTTAGCATTCAAATGTCACTTGTAACCTATATATAGTACATAGATTATGTTCCTCTTTACTTAATTTAAGTTCTTCTTTTTTTATCAATTTAAAGAATTTAAGCATGATTGGTTCATTTTATGCACAATTAGTCTATTTTGATCATTTTAAACCATTGCTTAACAGATTGTGCATAACTAGTGCTTTTAAGTTGTGAAAATCACAAAATTTGACATATCATCATTGGTTCATTAGGATTTCTATCATTACTTTCTTGTTCATAATGCAAAGGCTAGTTAGTTAGAAGTTAAAGAGCATTTGCTCCTTTGACCCTTAAAGTTAAATCTATTAAGGTGTAGTTTAATTGCTCATGTATCTTCCTTGTTTTAAAGACTACTGTCGAGCTTGGTTTTTTATTCTTGGTTAAATTAATCTTCTTTAAACGGATCAATATTAAACTTTACCAGTTTAATACTAATTCTCGACCGGGGTTTAAAGAAAACTAGTTTTTATTATATTTTTGAAAATGCTTTGGAGTCGTCATTAAGTCGAAATTAGGAAAAAAGTTAAGCTATAACCGGTTGGGTGAATGAGTTATAACTTAGCTACTAATCTTAACGTGAAAACCAATTTTATAAAACAGTTTTCTAAAACGAGAGATCTGGATCCGAGGGTTATTTTATTAAACCCTAAATGGGTACCACCTTTTAACTTTCCAATTTTAAATTTACTTTTCAATAATACCTTTTTTTAAAATTTCTAAACGACTAATTATATCATGTACTACTAATCTAATTAATTTACATAAATATTCACAAAGATGGAAAGAAACTAAAGTAGTCCTAATTTGGAAAGAATCTTAAATCGAGGTTTATTTTTGGAAACTCTAAAGTAGTTCTAATTTGAAAAGAATGGATGATTTATTTTTGTTGGAAAAATTATTTTTATAAGTGATAAGATGATTCGGTGGGTCGAATCTAGGTTGGACTTTGGGTCGGAATAGTGGGATGCGAGTCGGGTCACCAAAGAGCTAATGAATAGAGGTGATCTGAATTGTTCTGATTGGTTTTTGAAGGGGGTGAAGGTGGTTTTGTGAATATTATATTGGACTTTGGGGTTTTAAGGACGGTACTGTAACCTAACTTAGCCGTTGGTAGTAGTTAGTGAAGAACGGCCGATGGTGATGATGGGTGGTGCTCATGCGTAAGGGCAGAGAGAGGGAATGTGTAGCGGCTGTGCATGCACATCATGACTGTGCAGTGGGTTGAGTTTGTTGTAGTTTGGAGTGTATGCGAATGGGTGATGGTCGGTTAGGGTGCGGTTGGTTATTGTATAATGGGCGTCGTGCGGTATGGAGTGGGTTTTAGGTTAGTTTCTGGTTGGCGTAGTGGTAAGTTGGGGATTAGTGTGGCTAGCTTGGGCTGTGCATATGTGGGGTTTTAGCGAGACGGAGATATAGTGGTATGTGTATTCTCGGTGTTGTGAAAGAGAGTAGCTAAGTCGTATAGATGATTGGTGAAAGAAGGTAAGTGTAATAGCAGGCGTTGTGGTGGGCTTTTGAAGGATAAAGGTAGTGTTGATTCAGTTGTGGTGGTCAAGAGAAGTTGCAGGATTGGGATGTGGATTATGTGCTACAATGTATGGCCTTGGTGGTTAGTCGTAGTTGTAGTTCATTGGATGTGAGAGAGAGAGGGTCCAAGCCGTAAGTGAGATAGGTTGAGAGAAAGAGAGAGAGAGCCAAAGTGAGATGCTGTGTCAGTGGACCCCCTCTGCGTGTGTGTGTATGTTCAAAAATGAATTCCCCCCTTGTATGTGTCTCCTCTTTTTTTGTTTGCTTTTTTTTTTTTAACAAGAAAATGAGGGAAAAAAGGAAAGGGGAGAAGGGAAAAAAAGAAAGAAAACTTATTGTCTAGACTAATCATAAAATGCCACATGTCACAATCAAACACGTAGCCTAATGATGGCTTGATAAGTAACAACGCACAGAGTTTGAAAAAGAAAAAGATAAAAGACATCTTAATGCCTCGAGTGAGTTTCGAACTCCTAATCTTCGACAAACCTATATTCAATATCTACATACTTATCTTTTAAGTCGTTGGTCTATACCTTGTTCATATATACAATTAAATTGCACATATGAACAAGGTCAGCCTAAACTAAATTTAAATCTAAGTCCTAGCCCAACAGTCTTCCCCTTATTTAAATTAAAAAAAATCTATTATATTTAAACAACCTAAAAATTATTATTTTCTAAAATCTTTTTTTTTTTCAATTTTTCTATTTTTTATAACTTTTCAATTTTCTATGTATTTTTTAAATTTTTCCATTTTTTGTATTTTTACTAAATTTCTTATTTTTTGTGTTTTTTTCCTATTTTTTTGTATTTTCCTGAATTTCTTATTTTTTTCTTTAATTTTTTATTTTTTTCTGTAGTTTTCTTAAATTTCTTCTTTTTTTTTGTTTTCTTAATTTTTCCTAATTTAGGACCCTTTAACCTATTCTAAAAAATAAAAGAAAATAAAAGAGGGCAAAAAATTAGGTGGTTACAGCTGTCCTTCTTTGTGATGAAGTTTAAGCAAAACTTTGCCATAAAGATAAAAAAGATACTATTTTTGCCTCAAGGGTAGAAATTATCTTAAAACACGCTATGACTAGTTGGCTATCCTAGGTCATCCTAAGCCTTGTTCACTAGGGACTTTGGTGAAGAGAGAGGTAGCACTCTAGGAGATGACCAAAAGATTGAAAGAAGAAATGAAGCCTGGTCGTGCTGTTATGAGTTGATGAACCAAAATGAAACGGACGAAGCACTCCTTGAGCTAGCTAAGGCCCTAAAAAGAATGAGGAAACTTGGTCTTATTCTTAATGAGCTGATTAACTAAGGCGGGCGAAGGGCTCTTTGAGTTGGCTAAGGCCTTAAACTGAATGAAAAAGAACTTGGTCTTGCCTCTATGAGTTGACTAATCAAGGTACGCAAAGCGCTTCTTGAGCTAGCTAAAACCCTAAAAAAGATGAGGAAACTTGGTCGTACTTCAATGAGCTAACTAACCAAGGCGAGCAAAGTGCTCCTAAAGTTGGCTAAGACCTTAAAAGATATGAAAACTTAATCGTGCCCCTATGAGTTGACTAACTAAGGTGGGCGAAGTGCTCTTCGAGCTGGTTAAGACCTCGAATTGAAACTTGGTAGTGCTCCTTCGAGCTAGCTAAGCTAGGCGGAAGCATCTCTCAAGGATTAGTAATCATAAGTTGGGATCGATTTGAAGAACCTGGTTGTGCCTTTCTAGGCTCACTAATTTAGGCGGAAACGTCTTTCGGGGACTAGTAACCCTAAGTTGGGATCAATTTGAAGAACCTGGTCATGCCTTTCTAAGCTCACTAACCTAGGCGAAAGCGTCTCTTGGGAACTAACAACCTTAAGCTGGGATCGATCCAAAAAACCTGGTTGTACCTTTCTAGGTTTATTAACTTAGGCGGGAGCGTCTCTTAAGGACTAGCAACCCTAAGTTGGGATTGATCTGAAAAACCTGGTTGTGCCTTTCTAGGCTCATTAACCTAGGCGGGAGCGTCTCTCGAGAACTAACAACCCTAAGTTGGGATGGATCTGAAAAACTTGGTCATGTCTTTTTAGGCTTACTAACTTAGGCGGGAGCATCTCTCAGGGACTAGCAACTTTAAGTTGGGATCAATTTAAAAAACTTAGTCGTACCTTTTTAGGCTCACTATCTTAGGCGGGAGTATCTTTTAAGGACTAGCAACTCTAAGTTAAGATTGATCTGAAGAACCTGCTTATGCCTTTCTAGGTCACTAACTTAGGCAAGAGTATCTCTTAAGGACTAACAACTCTAAGTTAAGATCGATCTGAAGAGCTTAGTTGTGCCTCTTTAGGCTCACTAACTTAGGCGGGAATGTCTTTCGGGGACTAGCAACCCTAAGCTGAGATCAATCCAAGATAAACTTAGAAGTGCTCCTTTGAGCTGACTATCCTAGGTGAAATGGGAAAAACGCTCTTAGAGCTAGCTAAGACCCCTAAATTGAAACCTGGTAGTGCTCTTCTGAGTTGACTGACCTAGGCGAGAGAGTCTTTGGCAGACTAGCAACCTTATATGAAATTGATGATGAGAGAAAATGCCCTTTGGGCTTGCCCGAGAGGAATTGGTAAAAGAAAGCATCCTATGGGTTCAATAAAAGGAATCGATTAATGAAAAGGAGTGCCCTTTAGGCTCACTAAGAGGATTTGATGAGGAAAAGTGCCCTATAGGCTCGCTTAAGAGAAATTGGTAAAAGAAAGCACCCAACAGACTTACTTGGTGAACAGAAGCACCTTATGGGCTTGCTAAAGCAAATTGAAGATGAAAGGAAGTGCCCTTTAGGCTCGCTTGAGAATTCGATGAGGAAAAGCACCCTATAGGCTAGTTAAGAACTGGCTAAAGAGAAGTGCCTTATGGGCTTACTAAGAGAAATCGATGAATGAGGAGGTAATGTTTTGAAAGTTTTCTAGAACCTTAGCAAGATAAGGCAACGCCCTAAAGGCAGGATAAAACCGTAAAAAGAATAGAAGAGGAGACAACAATCTAAGAGCTAGCTTGAATCCTAAAAAGAAGTGAGGATAGCACTCTAGAAGCTAACTAAAACCTTAGAAAAGACTAAAAGAAAGAAGGGATAGTGCTCTAAGAGCTGACTAAAACCTTAATGAAAGATGGTACAGTACCTTGACGGTTAGCTGAATCCTTAAAAAGAATAGAAAAGGGGATAGTACTCTAAGAATTGGCTTGAACGTTAAGAGGAATTTGATGAAAGCGAGGGTAGCATTTTTTAGCGCTGGCTAGCGCCCCAAAAAGAAAGATGGGACAATGCCTTAAAGGCGAACTATAACAAAAGAGTGGGTTAGTGCTCTAAGAGTTGGCTAGAACCCTAAAAAGAATACGGGGCAGTGCCTTAAGGGCTAACTAGAACCCTAAAAAGAATAAAAAAGTAGGTTAGTGTTTTACGAGTTAGCTAGAACCTTAAAAAGAATAAAAAGAGTAGGTCAGCGCTATAAGAGTTGGCTTAAGAGAAGACAGGGCGATGCCCTACTAGAATCCTAAAAAGAATAAAAGAGTAGGCCAGCACTCTAAGGGCTGGCTAGAATACTAAGGGAAATTAATGAAGGATAGAATAAGTAAAGTAAGGAAAGTAATCAATTTTAAAAGACTTTTAGGCTTGGAAAAAGTATTTACAGGGGAAATTGTTGAAAAACACTTGTTTATGAAAAAGGAAATAGGGATATGCCCCTTGACTTGAAAAAGAGTTAATGGACATTTAAAAACTGCAATTAGGGAAGAATGATTTAGACTACTAAGATCAATTTAAAATGTGTGACCAATTTGAAAAGGAAACAAAATGACATGAGTTGAAAGCTTGGCTACTCGAGCTGATATGGATTGGACAAAAATCTTATGACAAGCCTTTACTGTCTCTCTCTTCTTCATTATTTTTCTCTCTCTTTTTTTTTAAAGTTTTGCCAATATGTATAAATTCTTATTTAAGGAACAAGCTCATAACTACCACTATCATTGGTAATCATGTAAAGTTTCTCAATGCCTCTGACCCTAAGGCTTTATCATGGGACTTTTGTGATTTTGACGCATTCCTTTCTTAGGGAAATGATAACCTATGATTAGTTTAGTTGAAGAGGTCTTCCTTACTAGCTCTCAATCTAGATTTGTGCTCTCAGCTTCACTTCAAAAAATTACAGTCTATTTTGTAAGTGATACGCCTTAATTAATCTGTTAGTTTTTTTTTTTTTTTGTTTAACATTATGAATTTAAGCCTTTGGTCAGAGAGTTTCAAAAAGGACTAATGAGAAGGCCTGTTTTAAAAGAAAATATTTTTATTTATCCCGGAAGTACAAGTTGAGAACCTTAAGGAAAAATTAGAAGTATGCTTGCCCTAGTTTCAAAAATAACTTTTGTTAAAAATAGATTATCTTTTAAGATCGGAAGACCTTTTATTGTGTAAGGGTGGTATTGTGGGTGGGAAAGCCTTGTGCGATTCATCATAAGGAAGAAAAGCTTCAAGGTGGATATGAGATTTTAGGTTTTCGAGCTTTGAAACGTGATTTAGGGTCTTGTGTTTCTATGGTTATTTAGGATTTGACTCTTGGCCTTTTGATTCAATTTGGCTGCCCCTGTTGGGATGTGAAATATTTCTTGGGGCTTTTGTCTTATGCTCAGGCCTAATTCTTTTGGCCTTTTATTTTTTTTTAATTGCTTTGCCCCATTATCTTTTACTATTCTTTCTCTTATTTCTAGCCCCAAAAGTTATTGTCTCCATTGCTGAGTTTTTTTTTTCTTTTTAAATGATTCCAAACCCTAAATCCATGGATTTTTAGTGTATGGACTTGAGGTGGTTAAAAAGGAATTGACTTTTCTTTATTTTAAAGAAAAATAATTGATCTGAAATAAAAGTCATTTTTGAATTAAAGTTACTTAAGCAAGCATAAACCAATCTTACCCTTATCTCTTAATCAATAACGCTAACCCCAAATTGCTCCATTGTGGGGTGGTTATCGATAAGGTTTAAATTTGAAAATTCTCTAAATTAGTCCAACGTAGTTAACAAAGGGTAATAATGTTTTGGGATTTGAAAAAGAATGTTTAACTTTATTTCAATCTACATGTCATGTTCAAAGTAGACCTCCTTTAAGGAATGAGCCTAAAGTATCCTCATCCTTATGTCGCTTAATTCTCAAAGTGTTTCAGGTTAGTACGTAAGATATAGTTTGCCTCTTCCCATCCTAAAGGTGAGCTACCAATTTCTTAAGGAGGGAAATATATTTATTTGCTTAAGGTGATGATCGGATTTGGCCCCTAGTTTCTCAAATCATGCCCCAATATTTTGACTTTGTGTTTTGGCTTGGTTTATGATTAGGCTTGGCTTTCTAAATAGATTAGAGATTTTGGCTTGGCTTGGTTACCTTGAGGATTGTGCAAAGGTTAGCTGCTTTGATGGGCCGTGGTTCATGTTCGAATCAGTTGCTTGTCCTAGTGGCTTATGTTTGGGTTAGTTACCCGAATAAGCCTAAGGTTGGTGTTTAGATTTAAATGCTTAGCCAAGTGGTTTGGGTTTTGGGTTGAATGGCTAAATGGGCTTGAGGTTGGTGTTTAGATTGAATGGGCCAAGGGACTGGTGTTTGGGTTGAATGGGCCAATTGGGTTCGTATTGGATTCCTTAATAGGTTGAGGGGCCTTGTATGGTTTGGAAACCAAGTATTTGAGTCAATTACTTAAGTGGGCTAAAAGCCTAAGCTTGTATTGGCTCTTTGAGCCCATAAGGATTTATAATTGTTAACAACCTTTCTTTTCATTTTATTTTTCAATTTTTGTTTCTTTTTCTTTTTCTTTAGAGTGAAAGAGATAAAGTTTTACTTTACAACAAACAAGAAAATTATTTACAAATAAGGATGATGATTTTTAGGGTTCTAGTTTACAAGATTATGGATTTTATTTACTTTTTCCTAAATGAGAAGGAATAGTGGTTAGATAAATGTTTATTGAATGACTATTTACAAAGAAAGGAATGTTAGAGAATGAAGAACAATACATTAAAGAAGACTTTATTAATTTTGAAAAATCAAAATACAGAAAAGAAAGGTAGAGAACCTAAGATTTATTCTAAAACTTGATGTTTATTCTAGGTTCTTTAGATGTGAATTTGGAATAAACCTTCCATTAAGTCTCGTATCTAAGCCTTAAGGTCCTCTATCATCTCATAAGTATCTCTAATGACCTGTGCCAAAACGGACCTTAAGGCTCGATTGTGAGCCTCAGAACATTTGAGCTTTTCCTTCAAGTAGGCGATTTCATCTCTCAACATCTACTCATGAATCTTACATATGTCATGTAGCCTATCATTCCCTTAATTATTTGCTCGGTTGTCTGCCATTCTAGGTTTACATAATTTTGAACAAGAATTAGTCATCAATGCAACAAAGGAAAGCATGTAGAAATATACAAATGTTAGGGTCGTTTGGGTTAATGCATTACTCCGTTGTAACCTACTGTAATTTTAAAAAATTTGATAGCATTAAAACTCTTGATTGATTAATAGGGTTGCAATTCTTAAGGATTGTATATTAACTTTGGAAAGTATTTAAGTGGTTGGCACTCTTGATGTCCCCAGTAGAGTCGCCAAGATGTTAAGCTTGGTTTTTCCCTCTCGGTTAAATTAATCTTCTTTAAACCGATCAGCATTAAACCCTATTCATTTAATATTGATCATCGACTGGGTTTTAAAGAAAACTAACTTTTATTGTATTTTTGAAAATTCTTTGGGTAGATTGGTTATAACTTAGCTACTGGTCTTAACGAGAAAACTAATTTTATAAAACGGTTTTCTAAAATGAGAGATCTAGATCCGGGGGCTATCCTATTAAACCTTAACAAATTCTACTTTTTGACTTTCCAATTTTAAATTTTCTTTTCATTAATACCCTTTTTTTTTTAATTTCTAAACGACTAATTATATCACATGTGACTAATCTAATTAATTTATACAAATATTCATAAAGGTGGAAATAAACTAAAATTTTCTATATTTTAAGTCACCCCATGCATACGGGTGCTTATATACCCGTTATTTGAGATCAGATTTTCATAGTTCATTCACTAAAAACATTAGCAAGTTATATTGATTTTAATTTTTGAAAAGGAGATTGGGTTTATGTTCTTTACCCGTTTTGATTTATTTAAAGAAATTTCCTAAAAGGTTCTAAATCGAGGTTTATTTTTGGAAACTCTAAAGCAGTCCTACTTTGAAAAGAATCGTTGATTTATTTTTATTTTATTTTCATTGGAAAATTTATTTTTCTAAGTGATAAGATGATTTGTTTATTTTTATTTATTTCATATTTATTGTTATTTTACTCTTTTTATGTTTTTTTATTTCACTTTTTATTTATTATTTTACTCAGCACAAATAAATAAGTAAAACTAAACTAAACCTTTTCTTTTTTTTCCTATTTTTTTCTTTTCTTTTCTTTTCTTCTTATTTTTTTACAATTACATTTATATTTACATTTACAATAAACAAATAAAATGAAATAAAATAAAATACATAAATAAATAAGACATAACTACAACAAATGGATATCGAACCAAAGGGGGATTTGTGCGGGTCGTGGAGCGGGCTTGAGTTGGTGGGCCAAATTCGGGTTAGACTTTGGGTCGAAGCGGTAGTTTGCGGTTTGGGTCACTAAGTAGCTGATGAATGGAGGCAATCCGAAGTGTTCTGATTGGTTTTCAAAGGGGGTTAAGGTAGTTTTGTGAATAATATATTAGACTTTGGGGGTCTAAGGACAACGCTGTGGCTTAACTTGGGCGTTGGTAGTGGTTGTTGAAGAACAGTCAGTATTGATGATGGGTAATGCTCATGTGTAGGGATGGAGAGAGGGAATGTGTAGTGGCTATGCATATACATTGTAATTGTACAGTAGGTTGAGTATGTTATGGTTTAGAGTGTGTACGAGTAGGTGTGGGTCGGTCAAGGTGCAGTTGGTTACTGTATAGTGGACATCCAGGTTGGTGTCTGGTTAGCATAGTGGTAAGTTAGGGATTAGTGTGTGTGGCCTAGGTTGTATGTATATGGGGTTTCAATGAGAGGGAGAGATAGCGGTGTATGTGTTCTCAATGTTGTGCGAGAGAGTAACTAAGTCGTGTAGATGATTGGCGAGAAAAGGTGAGCATAACAACAAGCGTTATGGTGGGCTTTTGAAGGATGAGGGTAGTGTTGATCGGCTTGTGGTAGTCGAGAGTAGTCACAAGGGTTGGGGTATGGATCGTGTACACAAGTGCTACAATGTGTGGCCTTAGTGGTTAGTCACAGCTATGGTTCATTGGATGTGAGAGAGAGATGGTGCGGAGAGAAAGAGCTAAGAGGGTGGACATGTGTGTGTTTTGTTTTTCATGAGAGGGGGATAGTAGAGAGAGAGGTCTAGGCTGAGAGTGATATAAGTTGAGAGAGAGAGAGATAGATAGATTGGTTTTGAGAGAGAGAGAGCCAGAGTGAGTTGTATGTGTTAGTGGAACACTTACTCCCTGTATATGTCTCCTCTTTTTTTGTTTGCTTTTTTTTTTTAAACAAGAAAATGAAGGAAAAAAGGAAAGGGGGAAAGGGAAAAAAAGAAAGAAAACTTATTGTCTGGACCAATTACAAAACGCCACGTGTCATAATCAGACATGTGGCCCAATGATAGCTTGACATATGGCAACGCATGAAGTTTGAAAAAGAAAAAGATAAAAGACATCTTCATGCCTCTAGTGAGTCTCGAACCCCTAATCTCCGACCAACTCATATGCAATGTTCATGTGCTTATTCATTAGGTCGTTGGCTTGTACTTATTATACATGTGAACAAGGTTTCATATGCAACGTTTATGTGCTTATTCATTAGGTCGTTGGCTTGTGCTTATTGTACATATGAACAAGGTCTCATATGCAATGTTCATGTGCTTATTCATTAGGTCGTTGGCTTGTGCCTATTGTACATTTAAACAAGGTTAGCTTGGGTTAGATTCAAATATAAGCCCAAGCCCAATGGTCATCTTCTTATTTAAATTAAAAAAAATCTATTCTATTTAAACTACCTAAAAATTATTATTTTCTAAATTCGTTAAATCTTATTTTTTTTGTGGCTTTTCAATTTTCCATGTATTTTTCTAAAATTTTTCCATTTTTTGTATTTTTCCTAAATTTCTTATTTTTTTGTGCTTTTTCTTATTTTTCTATCTTTTTATTTTTCTGAATTTCTTATTTTTTTGGGTTTTTTTTAATTTTCTATTTTTTTGTATTTTTCCCAAATTTCTCATTTTTTAGGTTTTCTTAATTTTTCTTTATTTAGGACTCTTTAACCTATTCTAAAATATAAAATAAAATAAAAGGAGAGAAAAAATTGGATGTCTATAACTACCTTATAACTTCAATTATTAAATACTTAATATTGCCTAAGCATTTCAAGTATAGTAAGGCGTTTAGTCCATCAATTCTAGAGTTTTTCTCAAACCTATGCATTTTAAGGCCTTCTTTGTCTCACTTAGGCCTACATCCAAGACTAGATTATCTTCGTGGCTGGGCTGAAAATATTACTTATCACAAGTAAGAGCTAAAAGACGAAGTGGGAAAAAATGGTTATTGATGCAAAAGAGCTTAGAGAAGTGTTCTACTATTAAGGAGTCTAGGTTTTCCCTTCTAGTAATACAAATGTGTGTTAAGCTTGATTTTTCGATTTTTTTATTTATTTAATTTAATTTCCAACTTTCTGATTAATACTAAACCTTAACCTATTCGGTATTAATCATCGACTAGAGAAATTAGGAAATTAGGAAATTCTGGTTCTTTTTTTAAGAAAGCTTTTGGAGTCACCATTCAACTGGAGTTGGGAAAAAAAAAATCGTAATAAATTGAATGGATTGATTACGATTTAATTACTGGTCTTTGATTTCAATTTAATAAAAACCAGAGAGTTTTGAATTCAAGAGCTACCTATCAAACCCTAACGAGTACCGTTATAGATTTTTCAAAATTAGGTTTATTCTTCCAAATTATCCTTTTTTGATATTTTTTAAAGAAAAATAAAATAAAATAAACCTTAAGTTTTTACAAATTTTTATGTCGCCTCGAAAGTACATATGTACCCATTAATTGAGATAAGATGATCGTAGTTCTTTTCGAAAACTTTAGTATATTAATTCTTTTTAATTTCTAAAAACTGACTGAGTTTACGTGGTTATCAATTTAGTTTAATGAAAGGAAAATCTAAAAAGGTCTTAATTCTCGAATGTTTAAAAAACTCTCTAAAATGTCTTAATCTTTTTTTTAAATGGCTTTTTATTAATTTTTATTTCTAAAAAAAATAATTTTCTAAATGAGAAATCCTAAAAAAAACTCTTACACTAATATATATATATATATATTATTACTATTAAACAACTACCTAAATAAATAAATATTATATTAAAGGAGAAAAAAATTGAAGATCAAACCTAATTGGCCATTGTGTGGTTAGTAAAGCAGTAGGTGTTGGTTACTTATGTATATGACTGTGTTTGTATGTACGTGGACTGTATAGCAACGTGCGAATGTGGATAGCGGACTGCGGCGTACTCATGTGTAAGTCTCAGGTCGTGCATCTACGGTCGATCGGAGAGTGGGTCGTTAGTTGTAGGCATGTCTTCTACTATGCTGTATGATTGCTGATGGGAGAAGGAATCAAATGAAAGTGGACAGTGCCATGGACACTTGGTCAGTAGGGATGATAGCAGTTATCATGTGTGATCGACGAAGTGTGGGTGGTAGTGAACATGTGATGTGTCTATGATTAGTCAACGTGGACTGTTATACAAATGTGTGTGAGTGTTGGCAATCGGTTTCTTGCATGTATCCTAATCATGAATTATTGGACAATGTGACAGTGACAGAGGATGTGGCATTTGGTTGTTTGGGTGATGTGTATGGGACTTGGGATATGTGTATAAGGATGCGCTGTGGCTATTGAATTATGTCTCATATAGGACAGCATTAAGCATGAAAAACAACACTAGAAACTCAAGATGAGGGGTTAATTGAGTTCAATGCCCAAATTTTAATTTAATACCAATTTTTTTTATTTAATCAACTAAGTGAATGCAATATTGAAACAATAAAGCAATAATGAGTATAATTAAGATGGTGATAAAATAATAATAAGTGTGGAAAATAAAAGAGATAGGGATAGAGAAAATCAAGCCCAGATTTAATGTGAATTTCGGATCACCACCTGCCCTCCACATACATATAATGCCTCCAATCAAACTTCACTCCACTTTATTAATTTCTCAATCAAAACTTCAAGAGATACACATACAAAAACTTAATTATGCAAATTTTACACTTACTACTCACCTAATCTTGATTTTACAAGATTCTCAATCATAATAACTCTCAAAACAAACTCAATCTCATGTATAGTGCACTCTTTCAAAGTTCTTGTAAGTATAAATTACTTTGTACTATACTAGTGTTTCACAAAGATTTATCAAGTTAAGTACATAAGACAAAGGGTAAGTGAACAAAAGGAATAATTACAGATTTCTAGCTCTATTTGTTGTCCTTCAACTACCCAATAATTTGTATTTATAGCCTCTCGAGAAAATCTAACCGTTGGTCCACTTCTCTCTTCCTTTAATGCTTTATAACGACTCTTTTCTATGTGGATCAACTAGACGATTCAAGTGGGACCAGCTAGACGGTTCTTTAAATAAGGTCACCATTCGGACGGTCTTCAGGTCAATAGTTTCATGGTCCAACATAGTTTACTGACCTGCAGCAACCAACCGAACAGTCCAGGGATAACCAGCCGCACAGTCCATCTCCTGCTACTAATAGGTAGAAACTAGCCAAACAGTTTAGGGACAACCAGCCGGACGATCCATCACCTGCCATTGATCTGCAGTAACCAGCTGGATGGTCCAGGGACAGCCAGCCGGAGGGTTTACACTAGAATGGCTGAATAACATATACTAAGATACAACGAATAGTTTTATTCCCTTTTACTTTTTTCAAGAATTTCAAACTCAATCTAATCAAGTTATATTATAAAGATATCATACAAAACATAATGATAATTCAAGTCCTTTATCAAATTAATCATATTTTTTAAGATTTGTAAAGAGGTTCATAATTAACAATTAATTTAACATAACTTTCATGGTTTTGTTCTCATTAAAATCATACACAAGAACCTATTGGTTCAAAAATCTCTCCCTTTTTGATGAGGACAAAACTTTACAAAATAAACTCCCTCTAAATATGATACTCGCCTTCAAACTAACACTCCCCCTCAATGAGGCACTAGTTATAAAAGATTTCCTTTGAGAATGTTTATAGGAGACTCAATATAAAAAAAAGTTGAAAGTGTTTAATCTTCATTTTAGAGGATAGCCAATTCAACTTTATGTTTTGATTTGACACTTATTAACCACCCAATCTTTTCAATTTTATGATCTCACCTTCACTAAATTTAGATAAAAACAGTTCAACTTCATGTTTTGATTTAATACTTATTAACCAGCCAATCTCTTCAATTTTATGATCTCAACTTCACTAAACTTAGACAAAAACAGTTAGGTGACTTCAATTCTTCTACCCCTTTGGCCTCATAAAAAAGATGAGATTCCAGGCGGTAAAGAGGAAGAGAAAAGCAAGTAAGAAATCTGCCATAACCTTGACTTAAGCCTTGGGGTATGCCACTGTCAAAAAAACATAATTCAATAGCTAATATAATCAAGTAATATATTGCACAATCATTCTTAAGATAGCAGTCAATTTTTCATTATAACAAGATATTCCATACATCCAAGCAACTAAAGTTCACAAGAGATATCATAAACACATATAGGTATTATAACAAAAGGCTGGTAGCAAAAATTCAAACTCAGTACACAATAAAAAAGAGATAACTAAAGACGATCTTAAGAACCAATAGACAACATATACAAGCTATATAACAGAACAAAGGATGGCTGGAGTTTGAGTCTATATATAAATAGAAGATATATTGGTATGCTAATTTTGCAGCAACTGTTCGGATTGTATGATTGAACTGTCCACATGGTTGCATACATATTACACTAGCCACTTCAAATTTCCACTTAGCTTATGGACTCTTTACAACATTCAAACAAATCTTACCCCAACAGATTATATAAGCTCAGATGAATCATGTTTGACAATTACAACATTACATTTTAAGCTAGATTAAAATAAGATGTTCTAAATGTCTAGCTTTAGCTTAGTTTTTGCAGGTTTAAGGGTGCCAAAAACACATCAATCCATAATGAAGTAAATTTAATCATTTAAACACAACTTATAAGTTAAACTAAGCATGTAAGAGCCTTTATTTAACTTGGAATTCATCAAATGATAAGGATGTCCATAAAAAAACTTCAACAAGTATGAAATTAATTGTGTACAAAACATATCAAACGATGAAATTTATGCAAGAAACACAATGGGCATGTTCTTAAGACCTAATATTGTATTGTAAGCCATTTGATTTAAAGGGAAAAACATTTTATCCAAAAATCACTACTCGAGATCATCAAAATCAACTACTTTGAGCACAAATTGAGCTTAATGAAAAATATGCACACCAAGTTAAGTTTATAACTAGTTAGTATTTTAATGAAGTTTCAATAGCAATGATAGGCACAAAGATAACATGATTAAGACATATAGTGTATAAAGGAGCAAAATGATTATGTGACTTCCAAATTATCAATAATAAGAGCCTAAATTGGGTCTAAGGGAGTCAAAATTGCACAAAAACAAAAATAAGCCAAATTAATCATTTAACCACGATTTATGGACAAAATTAAACATGTGGGAATTAGATTTGAACACGGAAATTGAAACATAGTAAAATTGCGTGCATATGATCCTAAACATATATGAGTAAATTCAAATGTGCACAAAATGTATGATATTTATAATTATTCGTTCCAAGCAAGATTTAAATGTGTATTATAATATGGTAAGAGTATAAGCATGGCTTGAAAAGCAATTAATTACAAAGATGCTGTGTAAGTTCCCAAATGCTCATGAAAGCTCAAATGTGGTTGAAAAGAGGTTAAATTTATATAGTTTCATAAATATATCAAATTAACCATTTAAGCATGAGATATTAACATATTTAAACATGCGTGAACACATATTTGATAAGAAGATCAAGATATAACAAAAATGTGCATATGAAACCCTAATAAGTATAGAAAATTTCAAGTATACACAAAATATATTAGTTATTCTATAAAAACTACTTGAATGAGTTTCTTTAATCAAATACTATATTGGAGGCATTCCAAATTTTCTTTGAGCATTCTCCATATGAGTTTCTTGAGTTGCTCTCACTTTAAGTTCCTATAAAAACGTCTAATTGCTTCTTTGGTATCTATGCAAGTTTGGGTCTTTTTGTGGTTAGTAGCAACGATATATCTTTATCCTTTTAAAACCTAAATCATCTTGTATTTATGATTTAAATTGGTATTGTAACGTATTACACACGTATGTGCAATATGGCTATATTTACTGCAATAGTTATAAGTCTTAGCTATTTCTTTTACAAAGTGACTTTTGTAAGACTTGTAAATATATTTCTTACGATAGCCAATTTCAGTTTTATTCAATCCTCACCTTTGAAAGACAAGGAGCTTATTCAAATTCTTTTCTCCATTCACGAACTTAGCTATAGTTTGTTTTGAATCATCTAGGCTAGACTTTAAGATAGTATTTTCATTTTGAAGTTCTCCTAACCTATCTACTATAGCATCTTCACTTTTCATGTTTTCAACTTTTGTTTCAAGAGAATTATACTTCTCTTTTAATTGATCATTTTCCTTAGTTAAATTCTCATTCTTAAGATTCAATTCTTCATTATTTCTATTTAATTTATCAACTTCTAATCTTAAGTACTCATTTTCCTCCTCTAAACTTTCTTTGGCATAATTTACTTTATTGTATTCATTTCTAAACACATTAAATTCACTTCCTATTTCAATCATCATTTGTTTCATTATCTTATTTTTCTTTTGAACCTTAATAAATTCCTTAAGCAACTCATCATTTATATTTTTGAGCTCATCAAATGAAGAGTCATTTGAAGTAGAACATAACTCATTATCCATTGCCATAAAGCACATGTCTCCCTCTGAGTCACTTGAATTACTATCACTCCAAGTTGCCATCATAACCTTTTTCCTTGCTCCTTTCTCGGCTTTCTTAATATTCAGGCAATATTGTTGAATGTGACTTGATTTTTTGCAATTATAGCACTTGATTATTTCCTTCTTCTCCTTTCTTGATCAAGATATGTTTTCATCCTTGTTTTTCGCTAATTTCCTATTGAACTTCATGAACATTTTGAAATTTCTTATGATCGTGACCACATCATCACTTTCCTCACTACTTAAGCTCTCTTCAGTTGTCTTCAACGCAATTGTTTTCTTTTTGGACTCTTCTCCTTACCTCTTAATCATCTCATGAGTTTTAAGAAGTTGCTCCTTTGACATTGTGTTAAGATCATGAGCCTCCTCAATTGTAATTCTCTTGGCTTCCTAATCCTTTGGTAAAGACCTAAGGATTTTGGAATTGATTTCAAGATTAGTAAATGATTTACCGAGAACATTTAAAGGATTGATTATGTTAATGAACCTATTATGCATCTCATCAATTGTTTCATTAGGAATCATCTTAAAATTTTCAAATTGGCCACAAAGCAAGCTTCTTTGTGTCCTTAACGCGGCTAGTTCCTTCATATGTGCTCTTTAATTCTTCCCAAATTTCCTTACCATTCTTGCATAAAACTCTATTAAAGTCATGTTCATTGATGGCATAATGCAAGATATTCATAGCTATTTCATTTAATTCAAGTAATTTCTTATCATTTTCGGTAGAATTCCTTTCTTCCTTACCTTCTATCTTAAATGGTCCTTTATCAACTACTTGCCACAATAACCTATTTTGTGCTTTTAAGAATATGATCATTCTACATTTCCAATAAGTATAATTATTCTTAATTAAGAGTGGTGGTTTATTTATAGCTTGCCCTTTCATGAAGCCTAGTATGTTTAATGCCATGATCTTTACCCTAATATGCGATTAAGCAAAAGATTTAGAGACTAGCTTTGATATCAAATGAAAAACAACACTAGAAACTCAAGAGGGGGGATGAATTGAGTTCAAAGCCCAAATTTTAATTTAATACTAATTTTTTTATTTAATCAACTAAATGAATGCAATATTGAAACAATAAAGCAACAATGAATATAATTAAGATGGTGATAAAACAATAATAAGTGCGGAAAATAAATGAGATAGGGATAGAGAAAATCAAGCCCAGATTTAATATGGAGTTCAGATTGCCATCTACTCTCCATAGACGTACAATGCCTCTAACCTAGGACTTCACACCACTTTATTAATTTCTCAATCAAAGCTTCAAGAGCTATACATACAAAAACTTAATTATGCAAGTTTCACACTTATAACTCACTCAATCTTAATTTTACAAGATTCTCAATCACAATAACTCTCAAAACAAACTCAATCTCAAGTATAGTGCACTCTTTCAAAGTTTTTGCAAGTATAAATCACTTTGCACTATACTAATGTTTCATAAAGATTTATCAAGTGAAGTACACAAGACAAAGGGCAAGTGAACAAAAGGAATGATTGCAGATTTTTAGCTATATTTGTTGTCCTTCAACTACCCAACAATTTGTATTTATAGCCTCTTAAAAAGATCCAACCATTAGTCTACTTTTCTCTTCATTTAATGCTTCATAATGACTCTTTTTTGTATAGACCAGCCGAACGATTCATTTAAATAAGGTCACCATTTGGACAATCTTTAGGTTACCAGTCACATGGTCCAACACATCTCACTGACCTGCAGCAACCAGCTAGACAGTCTAAGGACAACTAGCCACATAGTCCATCATTTGCCACTAATCTGCAGCAACTAGTCGGGCGGTTTAGGGATAACTAACTGTATAATCCATTACTTGCTACTGATCGGTAGAAACCAGCCAGATAATCTAGGGACAACTAGCCGGACGGTCCATCACCTGCCACTAATCTGCAGTAACCAACCAGACGATTCACACCAGAACAGTTGAACAACATACACTAAGATAAAACAAATAGTTATGTTCCCTTTTACTTCTTTCAAGAACTTTAGACTTAATCTAATCAAATTATATTACAAAGATATCATGCAAAACATAGTGTTATAATGATAATTCAAATCCTTCATCAAATTAACCATGTTTTTATAAGATTTGCAAAGAGGTTCATAATCAATGATTAATTTAACATAATTTCATGATTTTGTTCTCATAAAAATCACACATAAGAACCTATTGGTTCAATAGAGCATAGGTAGTGGCTAATCGATGATTACATGTAGTCAATGGATTGCTATTGCGTAAAGAGCAGCCATGAGCTTAGTATTGTGGTGTGCATTAGACTGATGTGCTAGTTTGCATATAGAGGATGGAGATGCGTCATGCACTACTTGTGTTCAGCAGTGGAGGCTGTTCATCGTGTAAAGGTATGGTTATTGTACCGCTGTATGATATTGGTCAAGTTGCTATGTTGGTTGGGAAGCTACGGTTGCTTCTTAGATGTCAGTACTGGCATTAGATAGTTGTTGGGAGTAACTACTGCTGTAGTTGCTATGGGACGCTATAGACATGGCCGTGTAGAGTAGTTGGGTCAAATGTTGGTGTTATGGATTGGTTTGGAAGTGTAATGGATTGTTGTTTGGTATCGGGTTAAAGATGGTCAGTATGTGTAGTTTGCATGTGTTCGGCGTGTGTAGAATTGTTGTGGCGTGTTTTGGTGTTAGTGCTAATTGGTATGAAGTGGTACATGATTGTGCAGTCGTGATCTATAATGATCTTGTGAAGTAAAGGTCATGAGATGTGGATAAGAGCTAGTTGAGAGAGGATCTTTAGGCAAATATGTAATTGTAATTTATTTATGCTGCATGATTGATATATATATATATATATATAAAGTTTGGAAAACAACTCTTGTAAAGCATATCAATTCTAAATCAATAAAGATCCAAAATAGATTCAAATATTTTATGTCGACTCAAATCTGATTTGATAAAAATTCAAATTAGATTTGAATCACACAAATCTTTATCACATGAGATTCAAAGGATCTAATAAGATTTAAAATTAAATTTGAATCTTGTACGCTCAATCCATTCTCACAAACAAAAGAAAGAAAAAATGAAAGGCATATATGTGCTTGGTGAGATTTGAACTCGTAACCTCAAGCCAACCTAATGCTAATGCTAATGATTAAATGCTTATTCGTTAAGCTATTAATCTATACCTGGACATTTAATATAATTAAATTATACTTAAGCTATATAACTCTCTAAAGCTACTTGAAATGAGCATCAAATGGATTGACTCTAAAATGTTTTACTTTTTAAAAATCTATTTTTCTAAAAAATCTTTATAATTTTTTTTTCATTTTTTAATATTTTCATCATTGTTCAAAATTTATTATTATTTATTTTATTTTTATTTTATTTTTATATTTTGAATTAGGACCCTTTAAAAAACAAAAATGAGGGGGCAAAAATTGCATGTCTACAATGTACAACTAATCAAAAGGCCTTAAAATTCTAGATTTGGATCTACTTATAATTTGTGTTAAAGTGAAAGGATTTTGTGCTTTCTTCACCTTCTACAAACCTCCTAATTCTAGCTTTAGTTTCTAAAAATTTCTTTTCTCTACATGGAACTTGTTTTAACTCCCTTTAATGAAAGGTTTTTGTTAATCAAACTTTAAGAGGGTTAATAGCTTCTCTTATTCTATTGAATTTGTTTTTGGATTTCTTTTTTCTTATATAAGTAATTAATTCTAAACACTTCCGTACTCCAATCCTTAGGTTTATTTTAAAAAACTTTCAAGTCTCATAATGAGTTGTAGAAATAAACCATTTACTTCTTGCAAATGGCTAAAATTTAGGTGCTATAGCCACTTACCCTAAACTTTAAAAGGTTTTCTATTTTTTCTTTTTCCTTTGAGACCAAGCCAATTTTTAGATTAGTATAACAGAGGATCAAATAGTGTTTCAAATCATTTTTGGATGTGCTAAACTTTTGATTTAAGGAAAAAACTCTTCCATTCATTGTTTACTTATGCCCTATCTATACATGTCTAGATTAGGCTAGTTAGTTTTTAATTCTATTATATGAAGTGAATTTTAACTCAATAAAACTGAGGTCTATTGTACCATAGCTGTGCATACAACTTTAGTAAACACTAGCCCTAAAGCAGCTAATATTTTGTCCCTTTTACTTTCTATTATCAAATAAAGCATCATTGAAGTCACTGGTCATCATCCATGCCTACTAACATTATTAGCCGCCATTCTGAGATGATTCCTCTACCCATGCTAATAACCTTAGCATAGTGATTAAAAAAAAAGAAGAAGCCTTCGTATAAATCATATTTTAAAGCCCTAGTTAGGGCATCATCTAATGCATTTGCAATTGCTTGTTTAGATGGTTTCTTAACAACATGATCAAACTAAATTTAGAAAAAAAAAATATTAATTTAGTTATTGGTTAGCAGCATCTTGATGAAACAACACTCTTAGCATTCCAAAATAACACCTTAAATTACTTTGAGCAGATTTCAAGATTTTTAGTAGTCGTACTTTTAGTATTGAGCACAGATGGGACCATTTTGAACCATACATGCCATGTTATGTACAATCTTGAAGATTTTTTGCATGGAGCTAATCTAGGTGAAATTGAGTTATCTTCACAACAATTGCTCTATCCTATGAGAGAAACAAACATTTTTCATAATTTTCTTCGTTATCAAGCTTGAAATTATCATTTTTTCCCTTAATTTTAATCTATACAAAACATAGCCCATTTAGTATAAATTGCTTTAAAGAAAATATTTATTTTGAAAATTCTTTATTTTTTTAATTTTTAAGAAATACATATATTTGGAATCACTACCATTTGAAGTTATAAATGGGCTAGCATCACATTGTTAGAATGATACTAACAAAATTATTGATATGTAAATTAGTTAAAAAAATCATGAGTAAAAATTTTAGTTTTGAGGGTTAACTTATTTCAAACCCTAAAGGGATTATAAACAACAACTTTTCTAAAAGAGAATATTTACTTTCCTTTCATATTATAAAATTAAGCTAGATATATTTCACATCTTGGAAGATAAATAAAAGTTTTTCAAATCAATTGAATTAAGTAAAATAAAAAAATTACTCAAAATTAAGAAAAAAACTAAAACTTTTTCAGAAAGCAAATTATGGTAGGCTAACCCAATTAACCAAGAGGCATCCTTTAGGAGCTATTTATAAATAAATATTTAACATTTTCCAAAACAAAATGAAATTTCAGAAGTGATCGTGTAATTATTATATTAATATAATGGGCTAATAATAAGGATAATGAGATTATAGTGTTGAACTAAAGATTTACTAATTGATTTTGATGAGAACAAAACAAATTAAACTAAGTATTATTTGATTATATTGAGTTAATTGAACAAGATTAATTAATTTGTTTAATGATTAAATATACCAATTAATTTTTGAGTGGTGATTAAATGATCTTGAAGTTGATTGCAAAGTATATTTGCTTATTGTGTGTTAAAGTTGATTTCAAGAAAATTTGGCCTACCGTTATGAAAGCACAAGGAAGAATTAGACTAACGGTGTTAAGCCCTGGATAGCAAGAAGAAAAGCCTTTTGATCCCCAAGAGCCAGCATACTAGTATACTTACCGGTGTTCTTGCTGGCAATGATATTGCTTACTGTTATGACGATAAGAGTACAATACCGTTAGTACAATACCGTTATGTCAGTATATTTCAAGTAGCCATTTCAACATTTAATGTGCGGTAATTGGTAGAATTTAATGAGTTGGTATAAATGCTCAACAACCTAACCAAAGAGAATTAAGAATTGATATTCCATTACAATCAAAAGACATTCTCTTACATTTTTTGGTCTTATTACTTACTATTTGTCTCTTGTACTCTTAAATTACAACCAAACAAGTGAGATTTAGTGTATAGTGCTTGTAAGTTCTTATATTTGCAATCTTGAGAGAGAGAGAGAGAAAAACACTATACTTGAGATTATTTTGTGTGATAGTGATTGTGTAAGCTTGTGTAGCTTTTTGAGCATTGTATTGAGAAATTAATAAAATGATATGAAATCCTCGATTGGAGGTGTTATGGGTTCATGGAGACTAAGGGATGGTCCGAACTCCACATTATATCCGGGCTTAAATTTCACTTATTATTGTTTTCTCATTGTCTTAATCATTCTTGTTATTGTATTTAATTGGTAATTCTGAAAAGAATTTCAATTTGTCCTAAAAACTCCCCCACCTCCTCCTCCCCTCTTCTCTTGAATTTAGCCTAGTGTTCTACAATTGGTATCATAGATAGTCTCTATTTACTTGCTTAATTGCATATTAGAGTAAAGATCATGGTATCTAATGCACAATGCATTAGGCTTTCTAGAAGGATAAGCAATTAATGGGGCTCCTCTTCTAATCGGTAACAACTATCCATATTGAAAATGTAGGATGTCTATATATTTGAAAACATACAATAGATTATTGTGGTATGTAGTTAACTAAGGACCATTTAAGATAGAAGAAAAAGAAGAAAGAGATTACTCGGATGATGATTGGAAATTACTTAATCTAAATAAAGTTGCTATGAACATCTTATACTGTACCATAAATGAAAATGACTTCAATAGGAAATGTATATGCAAAAATGTTAGAAGAATATGCGATGGACTAAAAAGTACACATGAGGGAACTAATAGAGTAAAGGATATAAAAATAAATTTATTATGTGGACAATTTGAAAATTTTAGGATGGATCCAAATGAAACAATTGATAAAATGCATAATAGACTTACAAATATCATTAATCCCTTGAGTGTTTTTGGAAAAGAATTTACTAATCTTGAGATAAACTTTAAAATTCTTAGGTCTTTACCAAGAAATTAAGAAGTCAAGAGAACTACAATCGAGGAAGCCTATGATCTTAATGACATGTCAAAAGATCAACTTTTTGGAACACTTGAGACACATGAGATGATGAAAAAACAATGAGAGGATTCTAGAAAAAAGACAGTTGAGCTAAAAGTCATGGAGGAGAACTTAAGTGAAAAAGAAAGTGAAGATGATGATGAAGTAGTAATGTTGACAAAGAAGTTTAGAAAGTTTATGAAATTCAACAAAAGGATTAAGAAAGATAAGGATGGATGTAGATCACCTTCTAAGTTCAAGAAGGAAAAGAAAGAAGTCATCAAATGCTACAATTGTTAAAAATTGGGACATATTCAACAATATTATCCTTTACTGAAGAAGGCCAACAAAGAGTTAAGAAAAAAGGCTATGATAGCTACTTGGAGTGATGGAGATTCTAGCAATTCGGATAATGAAACTTGTTTTGTAGTTCTCAATGAAGAGATATGCTCCCCCTCACATGACTCTTCCTTTAATAAACTTAGAAGTATGTATGATGAGTTATTGAAAAAGCTCATAAAAGTGTAAAAGAAAAATAAAGTGTAAAAGAAGAATAAAGTTTTAAAGTAAATGACGAGTGAAGTAGGTGATGGGTTTTACATTATAAAAAATGAATACAATAAGGTAGTTTATACAAAAGAAGGATTAGAAGAGGATAATGAATATTTGAAAATTGAGACTGAGAAATTAACAAAGTAAAATGAATAGCTAAGTACTAAAAACAGTGAATTGATAGATGAAAATAACAAATTGAAGGAAGCTATCAAGAATTTTGGAAAGGAATTGAAAGAATTTAAACTTGAGGCAAAAGATGATGAATGCATGGTTGATAATCTAAGTCGACTTGAAATTGAAAATTCAAACCTAAAATCTAGCTTAGATGATTCACGAAAGACAATAGTGAAATTTGTAGATGGATAGAAAAACTTAGACAAAATCCTTAGCTCATAAAGGTAAGGGTTAGGCAAAACTAAAATAGATTATATTAAATAAAATGTATATACGGCATACAAAAGTTATTTTGTTAAGGCCTAAAATAAAACTTGTAATTATTGTGGAAAATATGGTCATATTACACACACTTATGCAATACGTCATAATCTCTCCTTAAATAACAAAGGCAAAATGGTTTGGGTCTCTAAGGGACAAGCTTACATTACAACAACTAACCCTGAATAACCAAAAACTAAAGTTGGTACCAAAGAAATAACTATTTATTTTGTAGGATCTTTCAAGGCATAACAACAAATGGGTCTTGGATAACGATTGGTCAAGACATATGATAGATGGAGGAAGTGTGAGCTTTAAAGATAATTAGAAGGCCCATGTTGTTGGAGAAGTTAATATTTGCGTTAATAATGATCTTACTATTAAGCATGTGTTATTTGTTGATAACTTGAAGAATAATTTACATAGTATTAGCAAATTGTGTGATATAAGATATAAAGTAATCTTTTATGCATCAAAGTATTCTATTGAAAACATTAATAATAATCAATTCCGTTTTGAGGGGTATAAACAAGGAAACATTTACAAAATTGACTTTAATATGTTTTCATATTCTTTCGAAACTTGTCTATCCGCTCAAAATAATGATAATTGGTTATGGTATAGGAAATTGGACATGCTAGTATGAATATCTTATTAAATTAGCCAAAAGGAATCTTGTTAAAGGATTATCTGTCGAGCCTTATTTTATTTTATTTTTGTTTTTATTATTTTCCTTAACTCGATTAGTATTAAACCTTAACTCATTTAATATTAACCTTTGACTAAGAGTTAAGAAAAACTCGATTTTTAAACGTGTTTTGGAAAAACTTGGAGTTGCTACCTGACTGGAGTTAAGAAAATATTTAAATTAAAACTAATTGGGTGGATTGATTTTAATCTAGGCACTAGGTTACATAAAAAACCAATTTAAGAAAAAAAAAAGTTTTTGAAAATCAAATATTTAAGTTTAGGGGCTAACTTTTTTAAACCCTTAATGGGTGTCACTTTTAACTTTCTGAATTTATATTTACTTTTCAATATACCTTTAAAAAAAAATTATCTATTCACATGCAAATAAGCAAATAAAATTGAATCTAAAAACAAGATAAATCAAACAAATATTTACAAAAAATGGAAAAAGTAAAATTTTCATATTTTAAGTCGCCCCATATTTGTGTACGAGTGTCTATACCCGCTATTCAGGATCAGATTTCTATAGTTCGTTTCGAAAATATTAGCGGGTTAGTTGATTTTAAATTTGGAAAGTGGTTGAGTTTATATCTCTTAGTAATTTCATTTTATTTAAGAAAAACACCTAAGAGAAAATGATAATAATTTGGTGATTTTATTTTTGGAAAAATTCTAAAATATCCTAATTTTTGAAAAAAAGTCAATTTATTTTTATCTATTTAAAAAAAAAACCTTCTAATTGATAAATTTTTTTAGAAAAATCCTAAAATACTTAAATATGCAATTACCATAGTTAACATGCTTAATTATAAAAAAGATGCCTAATTATAAGCAAAAAGCCTAAACTATGGAAAAAAAAGCTTAAATCATTGCAAAGATGTATGAATAATAGAAAAGATGTTGGAATCATGTAAAATATGTCTAAAGAGTTTATTTATTTTATTGAAGAAAAAAAGGATTTTTCTAAGTAAGACATCTTTCTTTTTCATTATTATTTTTTTTACTTTTTTAATTATTTTTATTGTATATTTCTGACTAAAACATAAAAATAAGTAAACAAAAAAAATTAGGCCTTTTCCTTTTTTTTTTCTTTTTCCTTCTTTTCTTTTTCTTCCTTTTTTTTCATTTTTTTCTTTTTATAATTGCAAATAGAATACAATCATAACAACAGCAACAACAACAAAAAAAAAAAGAAAAAGTACGATATTACAAAAATAAATTAAAAAAAAATATAAAATACGGAGAACAAAACATAAATAAAAACTAAAGCACAGCCAGACCAAGCTATAGTTCACATGGGTTGGAGCTAGGCATTAAAGCGATAAGGTTGGGTTAGAAAGCTTTCGATATGGGGAGTTTCTAGCACAACTTGTCCTATCTTGAAAAGCCTCAAGCTTGTGCAAATCCTAAAAAAAGGAGCTGTGGAGAGAGAGAGAGTGGCATTGTGAATGGATTTAAGTGATTATGAATGATGAGTTGATGGTTTATGGTAAAATGAAATCTCTTATTTATAAGTATCATGGTCGAGTTAAGGATGAAAAATATTGAATGTGGTATGATTTTCCTCCATGTTTAGGCTAGGTGAACCTAGATAATATATGGTGCTAAATACAAAGTTGTGCGTAAGAGTATGTCGAAGTATGTCCAATGAATATATTGTTACGCCTTGAAGTCGTAGAGTCGCAACAGTCCCACCGTGTAAACCATTCTATGATAGTAACTGGCCTCACAATGCCTACCATAGACATGATCTACACAAGGCGTCGTCGACTCATCGCTTTGAAGTAAACAATCTGATTAAAAGTTTAACTACAATTATGATAGATATTACAAATTTCTAATAAACATGTATAATTATATGTAAGTCTACAGAACATCCCAGGAAATTCTACATATTCAGAACTGTTCACTAATTTACATAATAACTTTCAGTCTTTCATCCTTAACTACAAAGTCACTCTAGTTACACATTATACTAAGTAACTTGATCCTCACACCCCTGGCTTCAAACGGACTAACCTCTGGGTAATTGTAGGGCTGCATAATACTTGAAGTGTTTAGAAATCAGGACCTGCAAAAGGATCTATAAGGGTATGAGCAACTACAACTCAGGAAGTTGAATTGGAGACTCATGAATGCATACAAGCACAAACAGGATTATTAAGCAATTATTTTCATGCAATGAAACAATTAAGTGTCATCGCACAACGTAACCGGTCTGTTGTGAAATCAGAGAAATTTCACCCGCTCCAATCTGGGTTGAGGAGTTTCCATGTTATGAGCAGCTCACAACCAAACCCAAGCTTGTGCAATGGAGACCTCGCTCCTCCCGCGACTACCTTCGAACCATTGACTTCACCCTCACCGCGACCTCCCCTCCTGTCACTTAGTTTGACTAAGGATGAAGAAGGGACCATTTTGCAATCCTGCGCTATCCCTTTCGAAGGGGTCGGTATTTGGTTGGAGAATCCTATGATCCCCTAACGGGTTACAATGTATGATATTTTTGGTTATTAAGGTCGAATAAGATTAAATTTTATTGAGGGTGTTCAAACAATTTTACACCAATTCAATCAATCACAAAATCACTCACATTACAAATTCAGCACGAATTCAGATACATCAAACACATACGTAAACTACTTACAATTATAACCATATACAAGCTTAAGTCTCCAAGTACCAAAAAAACTAGTACTCTATTACAATAAGTAATAACCCAACTTACTTGGAATTTCTCAATCGCCCGATCACTTAGTTGTAAGCCGATTCGTCTCTAGGTAACCTATAATACAAAGAGGTCTTTTTAGTACTTATACTTTAAGGATTCATATTCTAAGTTAGAATTTAACTCTATTTTCCATGTATACCTATTATAGACTATTAATTCTTTCTACTCTATTTCGAGGTTCATACCCTAAATGTGATTCTAATTTTAAGTCCTAAGTCCTAAATATACTCGAATCCTAATGTGAACTTAATCATATTAAGCTCAAGTATTCAAATATCCTATTGGGTCTTAATTCAATAGTCTAAACTATTTGATACACGTTATTCCTAATTGGGGTGTCGGATTTATCCCCGATGTGAGAAAATCTTACATTTTTATACAATTTCCTAAAATTCAATCTTAATTCAGATTTAGTATTATTTTGATTTTTATTCTAATATTATCTAAATAACCCTAATATTTTAGATTTATTAATTTTCAATTCCATATATTACTAATTTCTTACAATAACTACCTAATTTCCTAAATTAACTATACTTAATACTCCAAAGGCTAGGATTAGGGTTACACATCAGAGATTAACATCCCTAAGCATCTAATTACTATCTAAATCAGTAATTAGTATCTTAATCACCTAATTAGTATCTTAATCACCTAATTAACCCAAAATTACCCAATTTTTCCATCGTTTTAGGGCTAAAAATTAACTTAAAAATTTCAAAAATTAATTTTAAAAAAATGGCTTCATAGCACTGTTCTATATCATATAAGCATTTTACAGAAAAAAATTGAGCTCCAAACTACACTCCTAAGCCTATTTATTTTTCGTTCTAATCATGCTCGGTTTTGATCAATTTGTTAAGAACCCTATATGTTCAGACGTAATTAAACTAAATTACTATTTTTTCCTAAATCTACATACAATAAAACCTCAGAATAACAAGTTTCATAATTTTCTGGGTAAAATAACTAATTTTACAAAATTATTCAAAATCGGGGCAATTAAGGGACTCACTGGCTTGATGCTTTTTGGCCGTCTAAATCCGGTCCAAGTGTATCGGCCGGCCTAGACGGTGGGGCTGGAGTGGTGTGGTGGTAGTGGTGGCTCAGTCCCAGGTGGTGGTGAGATGTGGGTTTGGCTCACTAGTCGAATCTGTACAGCTTCCTTTTCTTTTCTTTCTTTTTTTTTTCTGGATTTTCTCTCGAATTTTTGAAGTTTCCTATTTTTCCCTAATGCTAAACTGTCCAAAGGAGTTCTCTGCAATTTTTCCCTATATATAGACATTTTAGGTAATTAATATGCATTAATTAGACATGTCATTGCCCTATTTCCTTGATTTTTGGCTTTTGTGTTGTTTAATTCTAATTGGTTAATTTTTCTTTTTCAGATTCTGACCTGCCATAACCATATTTGCATTAATCCATACTCTTATGATTTTTTTAATTAATTTAATAATTTTCTTTAGTTATTTACTAAGTTTTTTGCCAATTTATAAAATTTCGCGTATTTTTATCTACACGTAAATACATGTGGGATACATGTGAACATTCTTAATTATTATTTAGGTCATTCTATGATTTTTAGTATACATATAATCTATCTCTAGTAATTTATTAGGTATTAAATTACACTTTTCGCCTTTTCGATAATTAGCAATTATTATACTTAAAATTTACAAATTTTGTAGCCTCCTATTTTATTACTTATTTTCTTAAATTCAAGTTTACGAGGTCATTTTTACTAGTATTTCTCTCCATAGTTTATAATTCGGGTTTGATCGGATCCTTTAACCGATCATCCTAAACCTCGTGCTCTAAGTTTAATCCTACAGTCTCTTAACTTAACTTTAGAGCTTACATGTATGAGTATATCTTGTAACATGACGACGATGTAGGATGACGCAGCGATGACATGGTAAGTGACATGGCATGACGTGGCAATAATATAGCATGGTGATGTGATAAATGCATGTACCAATGAGGGATAGACAAGTGTTCAAGTGAGAGAAGAAAAATAAAAGGTGCATTTTGCACCTTCTATGGATTAAATGTAGGATCTTCAAGTCATATGCAATACTAATGTTCAAATGCTTTACAGGGTGAGCTATTGGTTTTTCTTATCCATATATGTAATCAAATTGCACACATGGATTAGTATTAAATCTAAGCTTAGGCCTAATATCCTTCTTTTGTTTTAATTATTTAAAGCTCTAAAAAATACTGAAGCTAGATTAAACAAAATCTTACTCTTTTTAAACTATCTAAAAAAATTTATTTTATTTTTGTACTTTCCTAAATTTCGTATTTTTTGTGCTTTTTCTAAATTAAGATCTTTTACCTTATTTTAAAAACTTTAAAATTACAAGAGAACAAAAATGGGGGTCTACATTACTTAAGATTAGTTTTGATAAAGATAGAACATGTCAAGTATGTCAATATGACAAACAAACAAAATCATCTTTCAAATCAAAAGATGTCATCTTAACATCTAGGCCACTCCAACTATTACACATAGATCTATTTGGTCCAAGCTAAACCTTAAGTTTAGGAGAGAAAAGATATACCTTAGTCATAGTTGATGATTTCACTAGATATACTTAGACTTTCTTCCTTACAAATAAGGATGAAACATATTATGTATTCTTGAATTATAGTAAGAAGGTCCAAAATAAAAAAGGTCTTTCTATTGTCTCAATAAGAAGCGATCATGGGAGAGAATTTGAAAATCATGACATGGAAGATTTTTGCAATAAAAATGAAATAAAATATACCTTTTCAGTATCTAGAACTTCATAATAAAATAGAGTTGCCGAAAGGAAAAATAGGACCCTTATAGAAATAGGAAGGACTATATTATGTGACAATAATCCACTTAAGTATTTTTGGGCTAAAGCCGTTAATATCGCTTGTTATATATCAAATTATGTTTTCATAAAACCTATTCATAAGAAAACCCCCCTATGAGCTTTGTAGAGGAAAAAGACCTAACATATCATATTTTCATTTATTTGGTACAAAATGTTATATTCTTAATAATGGAAAGGAACGACTTGAAAATTTTGATTCAAAATCAATTGAAGACATCTTTCTTGGTTATTCTCCAACTAATAAGGCTTATAGAGTATATAACAAAGGTATTTTTGTTGTAGAAGAGTCAATTCATGTTACATTTGACAATACATATGCATATAGAGAGTTTAATGATGAAATAGAGAAAATTGGTGCTCAATTAGATGGTCTTAGTCTTAATAAGGATCAATCTACTTCAACTGAGAAAGAATCCTCTAAGCAAGTTGGAATTATTGACAATTCCAACATAGACTTACCTAGAGAATGGAAATTTGTAAAACATTACCTTAAGGATCTAATAATAGGAGAACTATCTAATAGGCTGTAAACTAGAGCCTCTCTTAAGAATCTAAGCAATATAGTGTTCTTATCTCAACTTGAACAAAAAAATGTAGATGAAGCTCTAAAGGACGAATTTTAGATTTAAGTTATGTAAAAAGAGCTAAATCAATTTACTATATATAAGGTATAAGACTTAGTACCTAAACCAAAAAATAGATCGATAATTGGATCTAAATGGATGTTTCAAAACAAGTTAGATGAAACTGAAATAGTATAAGAAACAAGGCACGTCTAGTTGCAAAAGGTTATAATCAAGAAGAAGGAATTGATTTTGATGAGACCTTTACTTCGGTTACTAAATTAGAGGCTATTAGGATGCTTTTAACATTTACCATATATAAAGACTATAAACTATATTAAATAGATGTTAAAAGTACCTTTCTAAATGGCTATATTAAAGAAGAAGTATATGTAGAGCAACCATTAGGATTTAAGGATAGTGAATTCTTGGAACATGTATATAAGCTCAATAAAGCCTCGTGTGGACTTAAACAAGCTCCTAAAGCTTGATATGAAAGATTGAGTAGCTTTTTGATAAAGAATGGTTTCACTAGAGGGAAACTTGACACAACATTATTCATTAAACAATTCAGTGCTCATATATTAATTGTATAAATATATGTAGATTACATTATGTTTGGTGTTACTCACATGGATCTCATTAATGAGTTTGTCCCATGCATGAAAAAAGAATTTGAAATGAGTATGATGGGAGAAATGAACTATTTCTTATGTCTTCAAGTTAAGCAAACCAAAGACAGAACCTTCATCAACCAAGCCAAATACACTAGAGAGCTCTTAAAAAGGTTTAAAATGGAAAATTGCAAGACTAAGCCAACTCTAGTAAACAACACTTTAAAATTTGATAAAGACGAGAGTGGAAAGAACATTTGTGAAAAGATATATAGGAGCACGATAGGGAATCTTCTATATTTAACAACATCTAGGCTCAATATCATGTTTGCTGTGTGTCTATGCATGATTTCAATCTTGCCCTAAAGAATCTTACTTGAATGCGGTCAAATGCATCTTCAGGTATCTTGTAGGCACCGTTGAAATTAGCTTGTGGTATCCTAAGTTCACTTCATTTAATCTTGTTGGATACTTCGATGTTGACTTTTCCGTTTACAAAGTTGATCGGAAAAGCATAAGTAACATATGTCACTTCCTTGGTAACTCTTTAGTATCATGGCATTCAAAGAAACAAAACTTAGCAGCACTTTCTATCGTGAGGCAGAATATGTAGCAACTAGTAGTTGTTGTACCCGAGTATTATGAATAAAGCAAACATTGCTTAACTATGATCTGAAATTTACTAATGTCCCAATAAGATGTAATAATACAAATGCTATAAATTTGACCAACAACATTCAAGGACTAAGCATATAGAAATTAGATACCATTTTATTCGTAATCAAATGCAAAACAATGATATTTGCTTAGAATTTGTTGATACCAACAATCAAATAGCTGATATCTTTACAAAACCCTTGAGTGAGGAAAGGTTTTGCACTCTAAAAAGAGAATTGAGAATGATCATACAAAATAAGTGCTAAACACATAAGAACTAAGATAACATTTTTGAGCAAAAATGATATACTAAGTGGGTTGATTGGCAAAATTCACACCATGAGGTCTAAGAAGCTTGATCATATGAATTTCATACATTAAAAATGATATTTAGCATGTTTTAAGCATAGTTGAAGTCATTCATAAGTGTTCAAGCTCATATATACACAAATTTATCATGTATTAGTTTTCATGCCCAAAATTGATCCTTGCATGTTCTATTTCATAATTAAATCATAGTGGAATGATTATTCTTGTCAAATGTCAATTTTGTGAAAAATTTAACCTCTCTAGACCCTTACGAGGAACTAAGTGCTATTTGAGATATCTCGTGTTTATTTGTGCCCATATGGATGTTACTTGGATTGATCATTCATCTTTTATGCTTCTTGGTATTTTTCAAACATGTTTGAAGCATAAACTTGTCTTAAATTTGAGGAAGAATCCATACTTGCTTTCTAGCTACATTTATGATTAACATTTGATCTTAAGGAACTTAGGTAGTGATTTTATATCTTATAAAGCCTTAAAACTAAAATTTGTTCTTATTATGCTCAAACATGTATTTGAAATTTGCTTAATGTGTTGATGTGCAAAAACTTAATGTCTATGCACATGGTTTACTCATATATGCCTATTTTCATTTAAGTCATAAACTTTAGCTTTTAGGATTTGATTTGGCTTCATCTTAGGAATCAAGTTCAAACTTAAGTTTTTTAAATCTTAACGGACTCAAATAAACTTGTTTGAAGTGTTAGAATACTCATTAAATCAATCCAAATCAACTTGAGTTGGTAACTTAGACAAATGAAATTGGCAACTTGAACAAATGAAGTTGGCTTAACCTAGTTTTTGCAGAATTGTAGACAACAGGCATGATGGTACCCATCATTACTGGCATACCGGTATACCCCTTTAAATAAAAAGTTGGAATCAATTATGTTCGATTCACCAACATGGCGGTCTATCCTATTAGATAAAAAATTATAATATGTTCTATTCCAAGAACTAGCATGATGGTACCCCTTCAGTACTAGCATGCTGGTATACTATTTTATATTGAAACTTGACAACGCTTTTGATCCCATCACCGGCATGCTAGCTTCCCCTATTGTTGTCATATCGGTACCTTTGTTTCTAGGTGCGAATTAAAAAATGCCCTATCCTTTTCTATCCCTTTCATCTTCTTCCTAAAATCCCCTTTCTCTCATTTTCTAACCTTAGCCTCTTTCTCTCTCTTCAATCCACCCTCTTCCAACCATAAAAATCCCATTTTTTCTACCTAAATGATCTCCCTACTCCTTCAATCACTTCTCCCTTCTCTTACCTTGTCTCCTCTTACTTTATTCTTCTTCTTCATGCAACTTTCTCTCTTTAAACCCACATATCAACTGTTACATTGCCAACCGCTGTTCTTACACCTCTATTGCCAACCTAGCTTCCATCACCCATACTCTCCACTTCCTTATCCATCTTCTCTTCTTCCCTCTCCCTTGTCTTCATCTCCCCTAATCACTATGGCATTGTAAACTGCTCATGGTCTTACACCCCTCGCTTATGACCATCGCCTCTTTCCTTTACATCAACATGTCCAACAGTTTGAAAAGTTTGTTAATTTAGAAGTCGATACTAGTATATTCTATCCTTCGAAGGTGCTCAAGGAATTTCGTATTATAGTTGTTCTTGGCGTCATCACTAACCATGCCCTTGACATCCTTCAGCTTCCAAATGAGGTACATGATGATGCTTTCAAATACTTTTATTGTAACATGTCAAATTCCTTAGATGATTAAGGTAGGCCTAAGCTGAAGATGAATTTTAGTGATGAATTGCGTCGCACTACTCTCTATTCTTATGTTTACGACACTTTAACAACCGTTATTCTTGAGGATATTTGTAGCCTTATTGGAGCTTCTATTGAAGGAACTGATGTGAATGTAAACTTTTATGGGGCAAAATTCTATGAATGGGTTTTTCAATTTAAGGGCATTGGAGCTAACTAGGGGAAGATAAAGAATTTAACTACTATTAGACTTAACCTTGGGATCAAGATTCTCAACCACATCATGATCCATAGCTATTGTTCTCATCGAGGACAATAGTCAAATGTTACAAATCAAGACTTATAGATCCTCTATTATCTCCTCATAAACAAGCAAATCAACTTCTTCAGCATTGTGGTTTAGTGTTTTAAGCATGTTACCGAGAAACCCTCTTAAGCTTTCCTAAGGCTTGAAAGGCTGGTTACTCAATTACTGATTAGTAAGGGTGTTCAATTCCGCACACCTTTACGGTAGCTCGCGTCAAGCATCTTGAACTTGTTAACATCCATCGGGGGGTTTGGAAAAAGATTGGCAACAATTAGGTTAGAAGGAAACCTCTTCCTCCACTTGATCTTAGCTTTAAGTATGACCCACTTGACTTGCCTATATCCTTTGATGGGTTCGGCAATCACAATGATCATACTCCCTCTGGTGCGACTCTTAGTCATGATGCTACTCCTCCTCCTAAAGGCTCTCCTCAATAGCCTCTACCTGATTTTAGATTTCCTACATTTGATTTGGCTGCTCCTCTTATGTCTTAGCACTCCTTCTATCAATACTCTAAGATATAGCTTAATCATCTCCAGGGGGACATTCATGGTCACATCTACAGTAGGTTTTAAGGGCTTTACAATCATTTCCAGTAGAATTATCACTGTCATCTTGCCTGTCGGGACCCTATAAAGGGCTTAATAGGATTACTTAAAATTTTCATCTCACATGTGCATTCATGATACGAAAACCACCTTACAAGTTAGAGATTGCAGGACTCTAAATAGTTAATCTTTAGAGTTTCTGATTTTAAATTTATTAACTTATTGTAAAATATAAATAACTATAGATATCCAATATTCCATTGTTCCCTAAAACCACAGAGAATCGATATTCTTTACCCAATGAAAAGATCACGTAGTAATGATTAAAAATTTAAACTTAGTGAAGTTACAAAGTCTAAGTATAAAATTAATACATTGAAGTAATATTTCAAACCAATTATATAATCTATCTTCAAATTCTAACTTCTAAGCATCTTAATGCTTGTACTCATCACTTGGCTCTTAACTCACGTCCAATTATCTATCGTCTGATTATCTATCATCTTATAAGAGAAAACTGTTAGGGAGTAAGTTACATGAGCTTAATGAGATATTCATCATACTATATCAATAAGGAGATTATCAAACAGTTAATTAACAACATGTGAATGCATGTACATGTAGTATGTCAAATAATATATGCAGTTGACTAGTATTGTATAATGTAAATCCCGCAAATTTAGTATTTTAGATAACAAATCAATTTAAATATTATAGGTAATACCCTAACTCAACGAACTCAATAAATTTAAAACTAATTAAAATTTTAAATTTGAATATAATATGAAAGATAAAAACCCCAAAATTTTAATCAAAACCTATATTGCGTACAAAAACTCTAAATTCGATGTACATGCAATACTTAAAATCAAATTCAAATTTGATCGAAATCCTAAAACTATAACTTTAAGATTATAAAATAAATAAATATCACTTAATAGTGATATAATCGTAGTCGATTATAATTATCGACTAAATCGTGTAATTGTGTAAAACTTTTAACGAAAACGTTAAAATAACTCGTAAAAATTATAATTATAATGTGTATCAATTAAATTGATAAATTTTCATAAAATTCCAAAATTAATTTATAAATTTTATTTTTACTATTTTTAGGTTTGGAAAAACTACATATAATTATTTTTATTTTTCTTTTCTTTCTTCTAATTTTTTTTCCTTGTGCTACATTACAATTCCAGCATAGAAAACAACAGCCCACGTGAACAAATTTCCCTCCAAGTGTTGATTGATTAATAGCAAAACAATGGAAATGATGAGATTGTCTCATCTCATTAAATGCTAATTTGCTTTTCTAATTCTTATCTTCACTCTCTGCAATTTGCTTCCAATTATCTTAGAGAAAAGCAATATGTTTGGAACATTTGCAAGTTAGAAAAAGAGAAAAAGAAACTAAAGTAAACACACAAATACACAAAACCAAAATCGAAAACAGCAAAGAAAACTAAGCAATCAAGAGAAGAAGAACAAGAACAAGAACAAGAAGAACAAGAAGAAGAACAAGGCTAAGGGAAATTTATCAGTTATATTACTAAAATAATTAAATAAGCTTATTTATTTTACTTCTATATATGTATATCATATAGTATGTACATGTATAGTGAGTATTTGTTAATTTTATTTTATTTTATGTATTAAATGTTTGTATGTGTAATTATAGATGTATATAATATAAAGTATGTACATAGTATTTTTTTTATATATTATATACATGTCTATGTACATGATAATTATTTTATATAAAATATACATACAAATATACGTATATGATACATATGTACATATACTATGTATTTCTCTACACATATATTTAGGTACATGTGTATGCGTACATATTATATATATATATATGTATATTTAGTATTTTATTATATAATATATGTAGGTATACACATTTAGCATATGTATATATACTAGGCACTTCCTTTATATACATGTATATCTATTTAGTATTTTATTTAATTATTTATATACATATGTGTGATTATGTATATATATGCACTTATTATTATTATTATTATTATTATTATTATTATTATTATTTTATATGAGGTATATAAATGTATACGTATATAGTAAATATATGTATATATACTTAGTATTTTCAAAGTATAAGAATTTTAGTATATTCATATATATACATATAGCTGGATGTGTTGGATATGTAAGTATATATGTATATTATTATTTGTATTTTGTATTTTTGTACATATGTATATATGTATAGTATAACCGTATATGTACATAAGTATATAAAATATAAATAAGAGTATACTATACTTGTACATAATGTATAAGTAAAATTAGAATAATTTGTTATATAAAGTATAGTATACGTATAAATGTATGTATAAGGATAGTGACGTATACATAAAAATACGAGTATAATTAAATGATATATACAATATATTATAATATTAATTTACTAAAAAAAATAAGTTAATATATATATACATAAATACCATAAATTTGGAAAAACATTAATAATTAAGAAAATTATAAAATTTAATGAAATATAATAATAAGTATTTATATATATATATATTTATACCATAAAATAGGAAAAATGATAGAAAATTTTTAAAATTATGCAAATATGATACATGGTACCCTCACATACTACCACATCATCATATATGTATAAATTAAGTGATTTTCAAAATAATAACAATAATAATTAGAAAAAGATAATAAAGTAGAAAAATTTGTGTTAATAATTCTAAAATCTTAAAAATAAGAAAGAAACAAGTAATTATAGTAAAATAAGCTTAAAATAAGAAAATTATTAATTATATGATCTAAATAATTATTAAACTGTAAATATACTAATAAAAGCTTAAATTAATATTTTATAGATTTTTAAGTTAAAATAATAAACTTTGTGATATTTTTATATCATAGTCTAAGCCGCGAGATACAATGTTTAAAATAGACTTCGCTACGAGAAAGTATGCTTGAAAATGATCGAAATGGACTGTAAGTTCATAAGAATCCGAACTAAATTGAAAAAGTTATACACGATTAAAAATTTAAGATAATTTGAGTAAAAGATTTAAGTTAAACTATATTTATATCATACTTGGGTTGTAATGGGAAACTGGGCAAATAATGAAAGATATTTAGTTAACAGGGAAACTTAGTTTTTCAAAATACTTATAGATTTTCTCATCTTTTAGGTATTTGATTATCGAGCCTTGGAATTCTCAAAGATCATGAAAGTAAGCATTAACTCAAGTGAGGGAGTTCTTATGATCTGTTATTTGTTTGCTGTTTGTTGATTGATACTGATTGCTTGATTGAATGATTGATTGCTTTGTGTGTTATTATTCGTGTGATCACTTTCTTAAATTAGTAAATATAACTATTCGACTAAAATAACTAGTTATACTTGTTGCATGTTTGTGACCTAATTGGTATACTGATGGAGTGTATTAGTTTTGCAAATTTTTGAGAAAATAACTTTTGATAAACATTTTTTCAAATCTTAAATATATTTGTATGAGTTTTGTAAGTGCTGGTAGTGGCCGTGAATGATATTTTTATAGTTAAGGCAAAGTTAGCATATTATCTCTAATTAATTGCTAGAGGACTTACATATTTGTGTCCGTGGGGCCTTGGATATTGGTTGATAGCGAGATGGACTCACTATTTGTGCCTAAGAGGTCTTTGATATGTTTGGTGGGCGACCGTAGTTGGGGTTTACCTATATTGATTGTTGATTCTTAGACTAGAGTAATAGTTAAGTAACGTTTGGTGGGATGTTATCCCCAGGTAGCCTCATGTGGTTAAGGTGAGGTATTCTATGTGGGAAAGTATGGGGGAAAAATTGACGTGCAGACGACGCAAATTTACACCATCCATAGTTCTGGATTCCTATGGATGTGTTGCTTGCATTTATCGCGTTTGCATTCATTTCATATGTAGATAGCAAGTATGTGTGCTAATAATATTTGATAACTTGCTTGGTGGTAATGAGAAGGAATAAACTCATAGAATTGTGGTTTACTCATGATCTTATAGTTTCTTTTGTAGGTTTTTTGTAAGTAAAGATCGGGATAAGCTTGAGAGCAGAGTATAGGTTTGGCAATTTAGGGTTGATTGAAAAGTGTATAATAGTGTAGAAACAATTTATATAGATTATATTCATATGACAAAATTATGAAATATTTCTCATAAATTGATAAGTTGTTTTACCTTATCTTAGTACTTAGTAGGGAATACCAATTCTTTGTGGTTCTAATGGACTGTGGCCTATTGGATATCCATAACCATAATTACTATATTTTATAGTAAGTTAATTAATTAAAATTGAAAACCTTAGCGACTAATTGATTAGAATCTTGTAACCTTTGGCTTACAAAATGGTTTTTGTATTTCGAGTGCATACGTAAAATGAAAATTTTATGCAATTTTACTAGCCTACCCCCCCTTAAGGTCATAATATATACAACATTGGATTTAATGCCGTTCGAAGTGAGGGTTGGAGATACATCAGCACCAATCATAATTAAGTTCTTGCATCTGGGTTTTTTTAACCATAAGCTTAAATTTTGTATGTCCTGAAATACATTTCATTTCATTGAAATCTAATAGTATACAAAATCCCAGATCTAGTGGTGAGGTGGCCCTGCAATCCATGCTCATGCCCTATAGCAGAGGTCTCTAAACTTGACCCTCAACCATACAGTTGGCGTTTTCAACGCTTAGTAAACCCATAGGATAGAGTAAGGTCATGTTATATGAGTGCATTGTACTAAAACATTTTAATTCAATATATAGAAACAATTCTTGCCTAGCCTCTCTTTATCTCTGCGTTAGGTGATGGTCGGAATAAGTAATGTAATGCATAGTTGATGCATGATCCTTTTAATTTAAGATAAGCTAAATATAATTAAGTTAAATTATTAGGCGATCAATCAATATCAGCAAATCATTCAAACTATACAACGGTCAATCATACAACCAAATCTTTAATTATCACATTTAAGAGTATTTTGCATAATAATTAATCAATATTAGGCACATGCATAACCTAAACCCCTATATATTAAATTATTAATATTTAATTTAGGTACACTAACTACAAATACAAAACAAATATAGAGTCATTGCGAGTACTTACTTGACCAAAGCTGATATGACTCTTAGCAATCAACAGGCAGCTTGTCTTCTTAATTGATATCTCTTGATAAATAGACATAAGAGGAACCTAATAAGTATCTAGTTGTAGAGCTAAATAGCTTAATTGCTTACTATCTAATTTATAATTCCCTTTTTGCTTGGATTTTAAATTCCATATAACTTTTTAGTTTATCTTAAATCTTTATATTTTCATAGTTAGTTTTTAATGAGTTCGCGTTGCTTTATCTAATAGGTAATAACATATTGTTTATTTAAGATTATATAAGTTTAGATTATCCGATTTTTTGTAAGTTTTATATCGATATTTTGTTATAACCCGATTTAGTTATAATATTTGTATATAATAGAATAGATATTAGTGTAATGATATATACATATAAGATAAAGTAATAGAGTTAAGTAGAACATCTCAAAACTGTATAATTAGATAACTAAAAACTTTAGTTTCGTCATATTTTAGTATTATTCTAACTTTATGTTGTGTATGTATATAAATACATATATTCAATTTATTTCCTGCAAGTGTATGATTCTATCTTATTTTTATCATTATCATCATCATCATTATTATTATTAGGTGTTATAATCATTACCATTTTATATTCACATATATCATTATGATATATGGAAGCATTCTTCTTTAAAGTGCTTTGACTTTTAAATACGTGTGTATATGTCTAATACTTTGATCTTTCGAAGAACTTCGTGTTTTATAATTATATTTTATTTGTATTTTAGAATATGTATTTGTCAGTTTCCTTTTGTAAGAAATTATATACGTACACTTATGGATAATCGCGTCTAGATATTTTTTTATTTGGTTGAAGCTTTATCTTAATTTTTTATTTGTAAAATCATATTATTTAAATAATGTAATCAATTTTCTTGTATCCCTCGGTTTTCTTGAGATCTTAAATTACATATTACTTTTTTATTTTAATTCCAATATTTATAAACTTATAGTTGATTTTTATCGTTTTTAGACGTACGTTCATGTAATGGGGTTTATTTTGGATGTTAAAATCCGCATTTTTTTATGTGGGTCTAAATTATTATGAAATTGATTATTTTGACCCCAATAGTTTTATTTGTCAATTTTAAGTTTTTTTTTATGATATAATTATTTATAAATTATATATTTTTATGCCTAATTTACATATATTTCATTATTCCTTCATATTTAAACATAATTACCAATTATATTAATTTGATTATTATTTTATTTTTTTCTTAATTAATTAATTAATTAATTATTATTTTCTAATTATTTTGAAACTCTTGGTTCAATTCATTATTTTAGGTAAATTGCTAATGTAGCATGCTTTAATTTATCCATGTGGCAATTTATTAATTTTTCCTTTATATTTATTTATTGCATTATTATTATTTTAAAAAATTTTGAATTATTACTATATATACATACTTTTTTAACTTAAATAAGTATTTAATGGATTAGTGTATATATATTTGTATTCCTTAGGTATACATATATATACATATATATGTTATTATTATTTATTAAACATTTTATATTTCTCAAAATTTTTATTATTATATATATTTATATGCTTTCATAATTAATTAATTAAATTATTATGGGCCTTCGTTATCCTTTGTGGGTTTTGGCCCATCATACATATATATATTTTATGATATTATATTAATTAAGTATATTATACGTATGTATATACTTATATATATATGTAGTACATAAGTATCCTTAAGTAAGTATGTATATTTAATATATTAGTATATATGCTTGTACATATACTTATACTATACTATTATCATACATATGTCTATACATGTATATATATACGTATAATACTTTTAATATACTTATAATTATATGTTTTCATATACATGTACATATACTTGTATACATATTTATACTTAATTTTATACGTACTTTTATACATGTATATTTATATTTTACTTATATTTTCTTAATGTATTTTCAAGAATTCTCAATATATTATGTATATATATGTATATTTTCAGTTATATATATATGTATATATTTGCTTATTATAACCTATATGTAAGCTTTTGTACATCCTATAATATATATAGTTATATATATAGTGTATATGTATGTATTTATGTATATATATTCCTTATCTTGTTTCTTATTTACTCCTATATATGTATATATATATATATATATATATTAGATATTCATATGTATATGTACTTAAACCATGTATATATTTGTGTATATGTACATATACCTACTAAATTTATATTATGACTTTACGTTTAAGTATATACATATACGTTTAGACATAGTTTCCATGAAAAATAAATTGTTCACTTTATAAATCTAATACTTAAACATAAAGTTTTTAATACAATATTATAAAATACATACTCAATACATGATATTTATGAATATACCAAGTGTAATATATACATAATACAAAGAAATACATATACTATAATTTACATAAATAATTATTATTAAATACACAAAGGAAACATATTTACTTATCTTAATGTATTCTTGAAGAAAAGTCCTTCTTTGCCTCCTTCCTTTGATGTTAAAATTAAATGGAATGGTAGGCTAGTTTGTAAGAAGAAAATTAGGTGAAAGTATGTAAAGAAAGTGGAAGGAAAGTGAGTGAAGAGGATAGAAAAATGAGGGGGATCAATTTTTGATTGGGAGTAGAAAGAATAAATGAGATGTTCATGCATTAATCAAGGAAATTGCAAGAAATTTAAGGGTGCTTCTAGACCCTTTAGGTATCACGACCACATTAGAAGAGAATGGAAGAAAAAGAAAAAGAGAAAAGAAAAGGAAAGAAAAAGATCACTAAATGAAATGAAAAGGACATGTTGGTTTTTGGTCAATATTGAAATAAAATATTATAATAATGTTCCATACATGTAACATGCATATTTTAGTAAAAAACAAAAGATAAAAGAAAATAAGGAAAATGAAGACATACGTAAATATAATATTTTGAATTTTCTTTAAGTATTTCTAATATTATAAATAATATTAATAATAAAATATATTATAATTATAAGAAAAAGTTATAAAGTATAAAAGTAACATTAGTTATATAATACTTAAATAACAAATACTAAAGAAATCAAAGTTCAATTAACTAAATATATTTATAATACTAATTTACTTATATATATATATATATATAGCTACTATCGATTATAAGGTAATATTATCAATTTTATAAATTAATTAAGTATCGTTATGTTTACTAGCATTTGAAAGTTATCTTTAATTGTTCATTAATAATTTTACATGATTAAGCATATCATTCAGTAATTATACCTGATTAGGGCTTTATCACCGTTGAGGTAAATTAAGTGTTTTATAAGCTTAAAATTTTAGTTTTTAGGGTTTTGACTAGGTTTGGATTAGATTTCTCATATGTATACACATATACAATTTAGAGTTTTCATACTTAATTAAAGTTTTTATCAAGTTTGAGATCAATCTCTCATAGTTAAATATATTTATTAAGGTTGTTGTACGTGATTAGAGTTTCGATTAATAAGTTAGGGTCTTTCATACCTGTTTTCAGTTTCGAATTTAAAATTTTAATTGGTTTTAAAGTTATTGGCTCGGATAACTTAAAGAAATCATTTACAGTACACAAGTTTGATTCTATACTCAGAAAGCTAAATTTACGGAGTTTACATTGCCCTTTTCCTCCTCTAGCTCATGATGAAGATCTACTTGCTGCTTAGGTTGCCGACTCTAGTTTAGTTTGTTTTATGTTTTTGTTTATGGACTTAGCCTTTAGCTACTTTATGTTTCCTTTATCTTGTTTTTGATGGACTTTGGTCCTTGATGGCCTGTATTGGTGGGGCTTAGGTCTTTGTGCTAGGTTCTAATGACTCTTACTTGTTTTATTAATTTTTACTACTCTTGGACATTATTACTGGTTGTTTCATTGCTCCTTTCGAGCTTTGATGTTTCTTTGTTCTTCTTCTTGCAAAGGGCATATTCTTTGTTTTAAGTTGGGACTCTACCGAAATTTTTACTTGAATCTCTTCCCTCTTCATTGCCTAGATCCTCTTCTTTTTGGTAAGGCCAAAAGGAGAGAAATTTTCAAATTGTTAGAGTGTCAAAAAGTATAAAATTGCTTAGATTGGATAAATTATATTTTGTTTAGTTGATTGGATAATAGTTATCTCATTTTGGCTTTTTGGACTTATATTATAATTTGGCATATCTTAAATCCTTGTAAAATTGATATATCAAAATATGAAGTTATCATAAAAAGAATCAATACTTTCATTTTGCAAGCACTCGCTTAATCTTATTCAATTGTCAAATATCTTAAAATCAAGTGCTAAATTCTAGGGGAGTTCTTAAGAATATAAGAGTTTTGTCCTCATAAAAAAAGGGGAGATTGTTGAACCAAAGGTTCACTAATTGATTTTGATGAGAACAAAACAAAAGTGGATGATTAAACTAAGTATTATTTGATTATATTGAGTTAATTGAATAAGATTAATTAATTTGTGTAATGATTAAATATATCAATTAATTTTTGAATGGTGATCAAATGATCTTAAACTTGGATTGCAAAGTGTATTTGCTTATTGTGTGTTAAAGTTGATTTTTGGAAAATTTAGCCTATTGTCATGACAACACAAGGAATAACCAGGCTGCCGGTGTAAAGTCTTAGATGGTGAGAAGAAAAGCCTTATGATCCCCAAGAGTTAACATGCCAGTACACTTATCGGTACACTTGTAGGCACACTTGCCAGTAGTAATATTGTTTACAATCATGACAGCAAGAGGACACTATCGTCATGCCAGTAAATCTATTTCAAGTAGCTGTTGGAGTATTTAATACGCGATAACGGGAAGAATTCAATAAGTTGGTATAAATGTTTAACAACCTGACCAAAGAGAATTAAGAACTGATATTTCACTGTAATAAAAAGACATTCTCTTATATTCCTTGGCCTCATTACTTACTACTTGTCTTTTATACTCTTAAATTGCAACCAAACAAGTAAGACTTAGTGTGTTGTGCTTGTGAGTTCTTATATTTACAATCTTGAGAGAGAAAAAGGCACTGCACTTGAGATTATTATGTATGATAGTGATTATGTAGCTCGTGTAGCTCTTTGAGCATTGTATTGAGGAATTAATAAAGTGATGTGGAGTCCTTGATTAAAGGCATTGTGGGTTAGTAAAGATTAGAAGGCGGTTCGAACTCCACATTATATCTATACTTGAATTTCTCTATCCATATCTTTTTTAATTTCTGTACTCATTACTATTTTATCATTTTCTTAATCATTCTTATTATTGTATTCAATTGATAATTTCAAAAAGCATTTCAATTTCTCCTAAAACCTTAATTTACTCACACTCGCAAACCCCCCTTTCTTTTTTGAGTTTAGCCTGGTGTTCTACATGTCGGGGGTTACAATAGTTGCTTTTGTTTTTTAACAAATTTCTCAATCACTATCTATTTTACATATTTTCTTTTGCAATTCTAATATATATATATATATATATATATGTGTAAGCCCTAAAGTTAAACCAAGTGACTATAGGATTGAACTTAGAACACAATATTTGGGATGATCAGTGAAAGGATTCGATTAAACTTAAATTATAAACTATTGATAGAAAAATTAGTAAAAACGACCCCGTAAACTTGAATTTAAGAAAATAAGTAATAAAATAGGAGACTATAAAATTTTTAAATTTTAAGTATAATAATTGTTAATTATCAAAAAAGTGAAAAGTGTAATCTAATAACTGATAAATTATTAGAGATAGATTATATGTATACTAAAAATCATAGAACGACCTAAATAATAATTAGGAATGTTCACATGTACCCCACGTGTATTTACGTGTAGGTAAAAATATGCGAAATTACTTAAATTGGCCAAAAACTTAATAAATAATTAAAGAAAATTATTAATTAATTAAGAAAAAATCAGAGGGATAGGGAATGATGAAAATTTGATCGTGATAAGTCAGGAGCTGAAGAAGAAAAATTATCCAATTAGAATTAAGTAACTCAAAAGCTAAAAATCAAGGGAATTGAGCAATGTTATGTCTAATTTAATGCATATTAATTACCAAAAAATTCTATAAATAGGAAAGAAATTTAGAGAACTCCTTTGGATAGTTAGGAATTATAGAAAAATAGAGAGTTTCGAAAATTCAAGAGAAAAACTAAAGAAAAAAAAAAGAAAAGGAAAACTGTGTAGTTAGGGTTAGTGAGCCAAAACCACACACCACCACCATTTGGGAATGAGCCGCCACCACCACCACCCCACTCCAGAACCACCACCACCCCACTCCAGACCCACCGCCTGGACCGGCCGACACACCTGGACCAGTGCTAGAAGGCTAAAAGCTATCGAATCGAGTGAGTCTCTAATTTGCTTCGATTTTGTATAATTTCTTAAAATTAGTTATTTTGCCTAGAAAATTATGAAACTTGTTATTCTGAGGTTTTATTGTATGTAGATTTAGGGAAAAATAGTGATTTAGTTTAATTACGTCTAAAAATATAGGGTTCTTAACAAATTAAGCAAAATCGAGAATGATTAGAATTAAAAATAAATAAGCTTAAGAGTATACTTTGGAGCTCAAAATTTTTCTGTAAAATGCTTAAGGGATATAGAATAGTGCTATAAAGCCATTTTTTTTAATTTATTTTCAAAATTTTTAAGTTAATTTTTAGCCCTAAAATGATGGAAAAATTGGGTAATTTTGGGTTAATTAGGTGATTAAGACACTAATTACTAAATTAGATAGTAATTAGATATTTAGGGATATTAATCTCTGATATGGAAACCTAACCTTAGCCTTTGGAGTGTTAAGTATAAGTAATGAAGGCATTATGTGCTAATTATAGAAAATTAGAAATATTATAAAAAATTAGTTTTAATTAGATAATATAATAATAGAAATTAGAATATAATATATCTGAAATAAAATTTAATTTTCAGTAATTGTATAAAAAAGTGTAAGATTTTCTCAAATCGGGAATAAATCTGGTACCCCAATTAGGATTAGCGTGTACCAAATAGTTTAGAATGCTAAATTTAGACCTAATAGGATATTAGAATACTCGAGCTTAATGTGATTAACTTCACATTAGGATTTGAGCATCTTTAAGATTTCACAATCAAAACTAAAATCTAATTTAGGAACCAAACCCCGAAATAGGGTAAGATGAATCATTAGTAAATAATAGTTATACATGGAAAAAATAAACTAAATCATAACTTAGAATGTGAATCATTAAAGTATAAGAACTAAAAAAGACCTATTTGTATTATAGGATATCCAGAGACGAATCGGCTTGTATATGATACTCGAAGACTTAGGATTGTATATGGTTGTGATTGTAAGTAGTTTACGCATGTGCTTGATGTATCTGAATGCGTACTGAATTTATAATGTGAGTGATTTTATGACTGATTAAATTGGTGTGAAATTGTTTAAATACTCTAAATGAAATTTAATCTTATTCGACTCTAATAACCAAAAATGTCATGCATTGCAACCCGTTAGGGGATTATAAGATTTTCCAACCAAATACCGACCCCTTTGAAAGGGATAGTGCAGGATTGCAAAATGGTCCCTTTTTCATCCTCAGTCGAACTAAGTGACATGAGAGGAGGTCGCGGTGAGGGTGAAGTCAATGGTTCGAAGGTAATCGCGGAAGGAGCGGGGTCTTTATTACACAAGCTTGGGTTTGGTTGTGAGCTGCTGCATAACATGGAAACTCCTCAACCCGAATTAGAGCGAGTGAAATTTCTCTTATTTCGCAACGGACCGGATTACATTGTGCAATAACACTTGATTGTTGCATTGCATTAAAATAATTGGTTAATAATCTTATTTGTGTTTGTATACTCTCATGAGTCTCCAATTCAACTTACTAAGCTGTAGTTGCTCATACCTCTATAGATCCTTTTGTAGGTCCTGATCTCTGAATACTTTAAGTATTATGTTGCCTTATAATTATCCAAAGGTTAGTTCTTTTGAAACCAGGGGTGTGAGAATCAATTTACTTAGTAGTGATGTGTAGCGAAAATGTTCTTTGTAGTTTGAGGATGAAAGACTGATAATTATTATGTAAATTAGTAAACTGTTGTGTATATGTAGAATTTCCAGTAAAGTTCTATGAACTTTACATATAATTATATAGGTTTATTACAAATTTATGAAATTTATCATAATTATAGTTAAACATTTAATTGGACTGTTTACTTCAAAGCGAAGAGTTGACGACGCCTTGTGTAAATTATATCTATGATAGGTACTATGAGGCCAGTTATTATCATAGAATGGTTTACACGGTAGGACTGTTGCGGCTCTGTGACTTCAAGGCATAACAATATGTATGCATGTATATATATTTTCCAACTACATTATAAGTTAAGGGAGGGGGATTCGAACATGATTTATCCAATTTGAAGATTATTATTCATATTCTTAGGGTATCACAACTTTGATAAAATGCTAACATAGTTTATTTGATAAACAATTTTAAAAATATCAAATACATCAAAGGATACACAACTCTTTCATACTGTAGAGATACCTTTTCTTCTTTCTTGCATGTAGCACTAGAAGTCTCGACATGAGAAATAAAGTTTAAAGCCATTTTAAGGCTGAGATTAGTTGGATCTTTATTGAGTTGCATTTGATTGAATTGGATTTAGCTTCCATTATTGGATTGCTCAAGTTAAATTGGTGTTTAAACATTTTCACATATCATAAAGGTACGTTATAAAGGTTGGATGAAATCGAACCCATCTCAATGGTACGCTATCTAAGTCATGAGGATCTAGCTTATAATACAATCATATAAATATTATTTGTAAATAACAAAAATGAAAACTTATAAATAAAATATTTGCTCATACTTTTAAAACTTTGTCATAAATATGAAAGGAATTGATTAAAAATGAATATAAATGGTATAAAATTTTAAATAAATATTGAAAAATAGTAGATAATTTACAAAAAAAAGGAAAACAAGAAAAGAAGCATTAAGGAGTGAACATACTAACTTAAAAATTAAAAAAAAAAAAAGGTAAGAGACTGGATTTTATAGGAGAGATATCCTCCAATAAGTTTACAAAAATTAATATAATTTGTTATGAAATTATTAAAACATATATAATATTTGATAGCATAGATGAATAATTATAGAAAAGATTTTCTTCCTTCTACATTCATTTGCATTGGGTTGCCTTTAAATCGCCCCATCAATCATCTTAAGATGGATTAGATTTCAAACTCAGTTCAAACATAAGTACTTCATGCTGGGAGGCCTTAAATGATGCATATTTTTCCATCTTGTCAAGAGCAAAATCGGACGGGATATCTATCACTAGATATTATAATATCAATTTGGGCCAATTTTCTTCCCATCACTAGGTAACATAACATCAATTTTAACTATATGTTTCCACTGTTTAGGTGGATGAAAATTTTGATCGATCTGAACTCACTATTTAGGAATCAAGTAAACCAAATCGAGGTAGCCTATTATTAAAAAGAATATTGTAAAAATTTTAACAGCAAAGCGCATCAATTATTCATTTTCATTTTTCATTGCGAAATGCTTTGACTAATCTCTCTCTCTCTCCATATATATATATTTACGAATTGCTTTTACTAATTTCTAATATGGCTAAGAAACTCGCGGATAGAGGGAAGCGGAGTCCAACAAAAAAAAAATAAAAAACAGATGACATATGTTGCCTTATTTTACGGAAAAAAAAATAAGGTATATCTATCTATATTATTTAACTCTGAAGGGCTTTATATTGTTTTAAGTACATGCTGAAAATGCTTTTAGGACATTATTGAGATTCATATCCTCTTAGAGCCAACAAAATAAAAATTCACGGTTGGATGAATCCATAAAAATTTAATCATGTATTATTATTTCACATATGGTATGTATATCAATATTTATGATTAATATTTTTGTGTATCGATAAGGTTTTATGTGTCATATATATATATATGACAGAATTCTATTAAAATCGCGATCTATGCGAACATTAACCAAAACAATCCTGCTGGTAACACAAAAACTGGAAGTAAAAAAGATAATGGCTTTACATGTGTTAGTGAGACAAACTTGAATTCGACCTCCACTGCTTTGCAACAGGAGAACTAGCAGTATCCTCTAAAGCATCATCAACCCTTCCTGGTTTAATTTCCCCCTCTTCATGACTCGATCTTTTACTACTTCCACCCCGGACGCCGGCTGCAGGTTTCCGCATACCCGAACAAGCAGCATCAGAGACTGTAGAAGAGCTTTTGCTTTTACTATCAGAATGAAGTTTCCCATCCTTATGATTGTTGATGAAGAATTCATCAAAATACATTGTCCAGCTACTCTCTTCTTGAGAATAATTGCTTGTTGCATGAGAACTTACTTCTTGGCTGGTGGGTTTCCAAGATTGATCACTCATTTGTAATTTGTAGGAACAAGTTTGAAAGAAATGTTTGTCCCCAGAGAGATAGCGAGAAAGAGTGTATCGGCTAGCTTTAAACGGACCAATGTAGATTTGGTAGTATAGGTTTCATGAGATTTGATGTTTTGGTGTGAACATTAATGTGGAAGTTAGGGAAGTTGATTCGAGACAACCTTGGATATAAATAAAGGTGGGCTTAGTACTGAATTGTTAGGCACATTAGGCATGCAACATATAATAATTTTTTTTCTTTTTTATACCAAAAAAATAATATTAGCTTTTTTGATAGGTTTTTGGTTGTATTTATTTGGTATAATTATCAAGGAAATCATAATATATTAATTGTCAAATTATTATAATTTAACAGTATGAATACCGATGTCTTAACAAGATAAATGGGATTTGAATCTTCCCTCCTCTAAATTATAACATGAGAAAACATACCAAAGTAAATGTATAGAACACTCAATTGATATTAGAGTAAATTAAGAAATAGACTAGCCATGACATGTTCCTTCCTATTTTCAATCAAGACACTCGTGAATAGTTTAAATGGTTGATTCCACAACCTCATTGCCCCTATTGAATTTTTTTTTTCCAACTAAAATGTATATCATTGAAAGGTGAAATCAAATTTAATTTATCTTATTAGAATACTAGTATTTATATCACCAAATTATGACTATCTTAGTATCTTTATTGAATTTGGATTCTGTGTAAAAGCATACTTAACCTACCATCAACTTAGAGTTTGGGTATAATTTTATTTGGCCTCCTATTTATCTAACTCAAAGTTAATTTTTTGAATAAGCAATTGAAGTAAATACTCTAGCTAGCAAGTAATTAAGGGGGAGATAAGTAATTAATTTCGGAAAGAAAAGAGTTACCATTTATTTTTAGTAAGTTCCAAAGGTTATCTACATAATTTTTCAATTTATCATACAAAATTTCATTTCATATAAAACGAATTAAATAACAAAGCACAAATAATTAACTTATTCACATTCACGCCAATTTGAAATGAGGTTGTTCAGTCATACGTACTCAGATTAAATACGTTATGCTTCATGGGTATTACTTTGATAGCGTTAGAACAGAAGAACAAGCACAATAAGCTTTTAGAAAATTTTAGTGCAAGTCCTTTTAGAGGAGTACTTGGTTTCTTTTTTCTTTTTTTAAAAGATTTATAAAACTTTTATTTTATCAAGCAACATTTTTTCCTTTACCACTTGTAAGGTGGTATAAAAATTTTATGTTTTATCTTGTTCTTTGAGGGATTATTTCCAATATCACATCTAATTTGCAAATCAAACATGGTATTAGATATTTCATCCGCCTCATTCCCTTAAATTTTTGCAAAACAAATGTTACCTTATCTTTGAAATTTTATTTTTAGATCTAGTCTTGTCCTATGAGGATTACGACATCATGAAATCGATTTAATGTATTCACTAGAAACCAAATTGAAAGGAGAAAAAAAAAAAAAAAGAAGGTCGAGTGAAGTAGAACTCCTTCCTTGGAAGAGAGAAATTAGATTTTTTGGTCAAAGTTTGTTCTAACATTATTCTATTGTTGCTTATATGACGAGAATTCATAGTTTGGATAAAGACTGAAGCATCGTCAGCAGCTCGTGGGATCAAAACCTTAAAATAATTATGGCTACATATATAAAATAGCCTGTAAATGTTCTTATATGTAAACTATCCTGATCAGCCCACACATAAACTAAGTTTTCAAATTTGTTCACATTTTAAATGAACAGGTAGGAGGAAAAATAGACATACACCAGCCTCAGTTAATAATACCTCTGGATTTGGATTCCCACTATTTAATATATTTTTTAATTAATGATAAAAAATAGGATATGTGTTTGAAGGAAAACAGCAAGCACAGCGCCGTCTTTCATTAAAACGGGGAAAAGACTGTAGCAACTTTTTGACTTCAATCTCAAACCTAATTAATTTCAGAAATCTGGAGCATCTTTGACAAGACAGGTTGTATAGAGTTTTGCTGTCCTTTTCCTACGTTGTTCACTTTCTGTCATTCCCTCACTAGGTGTCGATTGCGATGTCCGATTCTTGGCAAATTAGTATCTTTCAGTTTTCTTTATATTTAGTACAATTTAACGTGTATACATTCACCATAAAAATGAAAGAGCACTAATTCGATGTTTTTGTGATTATGAAATAACGAAATATCTTTAATAACTCCAACTCATGACATTAACACGAAAAGTAGTAAAATGCAGTGATGGAAATTGAGGAAAGAAAAAGAAGTATAAAATCAGTTATTGAGGTTTGATTATTTTATGTGAATTATTAATTCTTTTTCTTCCTATTTTAGTTTTCAAAGTATTTTTATGGAAGAACATGACCACGTGTTGGTTTTAATATACTATTAAAGTTCGATACATGTCACTTTATATCTATAAGTTCTACTCATTAAATTCTTCTAACCCTTTTGAGCCTTATAATCTTTTTAACTATATGTAGTGGAGGAAGGATCATAGACAATGGCTTGCAGGCTTCTTACGAGTCACAATGCTAGGAACTGTTTGACACGAGTAAAAATCAACAGGATCTACGTTTGTGTAAGGATTTGTATAGGGAGTAATCTGTTTTAATTTCACTTTTTATAAAGTTTGAAAGTAAACATTTAACCATCTCATCATATATATTATATGATAGAGTGATATTATTGATTAAAGAAAAGCCTAAGGAAGGAAAAGAAATTTAATTATATTAATATACTATGTAAATTGATGAATAATACGTAATCATTAATAGCAGTTATGTCGAGAATCGAAACAATTATAATAGCATGGAGCTTGTTAAATATATCATTTATCACTTCATCAATGTTGTAAACTAGAACATATATAGCAAAAATTTATGACTTAGAAAATATTTGTGTGGACGATTGGACAATAAAAAACAAAAATACTAACCATTATTTTAGATAATAGCATGCCACATATGAGCACGTAGAGAGGTTAGAAAATGCAAACATATCAAATAAGGCTAAACCAGATGATGATTGAGAGTAATTATTTGAATTACAAACATGACATAAATGATTAGATCCTATTTAGGATGATTTAAAGAGGATTGGATTGATAAACTAGTAACATAATATATCAAGACCTGACTTGTTCCGTTTTAAAATTCCATTATAGGCTCATGTATTTGGTAAGTACTTTAAAAGGCTTTTGAACTTATATGCATCTCTTTTGGATGCCCGCTAGCGGCTATAGGAAACTTTATTAATCTCATTCGCCCGTCAATGAGATAATCTGGTGGTGGCTATCGATTGCCAAATTGCTTAACTTTTCTTTATGGGGACCTTACGTGAAAGACACAAGTTTCTACACTGAAATTGCCACTGATCCATAGATCAAGTACTACAAAACTTTTAAGCACTTTAGTTTCTTTGACTATCAAAATAGTACGCTGGCCTACTAATTAAGAAGGCATGTTCCTTCCCTTGATGACTCTCTATGGCATCTGACTTAAAAAGGGTTATTAAAAAGCATAGCACTCATCTTTTTATATATAAAGCATTCGACTCGAGTTATTCACGTTTGAGTCTTGACACTCTTAACCCAATATATCTCTAAGTTATATATTCACAGAATCGATCGATAATAAAAAATTTTTAGGTCTTAGCGAAGATATAACTGCTATAAATTTGGAAACCAAATTGTATTAATTTTTTGATTTGTTCATCTAGGTTTGATTGCATGTAGGTCTAATAAGATGAATTTACTAAATCTGCACTCAAAATATCTCATTCAACTTTCGAATAAAATAGTGTTAATGGGTTTCCTCAATGCATATTGATGAACAACCGTATAAAATTGTACTTTGTTTGGCTGTTATTTTGTAGTATTTCCTAGTATATGCAATTTCATGGGATAATTTTTGACAAGTAAGCTTACTTCATACTGTTTTTTAGGAGTTGCCCTAAGATAGCCGTGAATATAACCCATTTACGTGTAACATGTATTCTATAAACCTTTCCATTTATTAAGATTTCTCTTCATTCGAAAATAATTCGACTGGTTGATTTAATCTATATTGCTTAGTTCTTTAGATGGCATAAAAAAAAAAAAAGAGGATTATTCTTGCTCATAAGCAAGTGTCTATTTAAACTTGGCGAGCGCAATGCAAGATAATAAGATATTGTATTAAATGGACACTAAAATAAAACAGTGTGTATTGGAATATGGGACAATTAATTCATGACAAATATATCTTACAGTGCCTACATTTTTCATTTCATTTATGATAACTGGTGGAGGATCGTGTCTTTCCGGTGCCTCTGCTTCGCCAGGCCTCTGTCTCTTTGTATAAGAACAGCAGAAATGTCATGCATCTGTCTAGTGTAGCGTACCATGTTCCTTAAATCCTCATTTTATATTTTCGTTTATTGTGCGGGTAAGCGGATCTGGATTTGAAAATAATTTTTTTTTTAAAAAAAAATTATTCTCTTAAAATCCTATCATTATAATATATTATAAAAAAATATATTATAATGATGTTATAAGATATCTAAAAAATCTAAACATTTTCATTCATTCATTCATTTATAACTTCAAAAAACTTTAGAAGATCTATTTCTTTAGTTTTAAGGAGACCTGATTGGACTAATTAATAAGTTCAGGAAAAAAAAATCGCTGTCGTTTTAAAGCTGATTACGTATTTCATGAGAAATAAGTGTATGAAAAAATATAAAATCTTCTTTTAACTGTTAAGTGCCCAAGCCCCCTTAACGTTTTCCTTATCTTTAATACTTCAACCTTGCATGCGAAAACGTATATCGATCTCATTACAAAACATAGACATGATATTGGCCTCGGTGTCAAGCTCGATTTTCTACAACATATTGAATTTCTGCTATATTGTAATAAACACGATGCATAAAGTTTCTCCGACCTCATCAAGTGGTATGTTCACTCGTGACACTTCCATTTATATATTGCTATAAATTAGAGAGAAACAGACATAAGATATATATGATATATCATTCAGTTACAATAGTATATGATTAGCAAGATACATACAGGGATACCATATACGATTTAGAATCTTGATATATGTAAATAAAAATGATAATAAGATATGATCTAAGCTTGTTTTTTTCTCTGTGTCAAAACAACAACAGAAATATTTGTCAGAATTGCATGGTCTGAGGGTCCCCCTTTTTCTTTTCCTCCTAAGCTATCAGCATCACAGTTTTATTACCTTTATCGAATATGGATTTTATCAGCTAATGTATTCATTATTCAATGAAAAAGGCATATACCAAAATTTGGGTATCTTGTGAGGATCAGAAATCAAAACGAGGCAAGAGTCATTTTTTTTTAAGGTGAACTATATCTTAATTCTTGAGGTGAGGAGTCTCTTTCTGGATGACATATTGAAGCATGAAAAAGGACGCCATAATTCTATATTATTCATAGTTCACAAGTAAATGGTTCCTAATTTTAGGTCATACTCTTTTGCATTTTCTTCTCAAAGATGTGACCTAATCGGACATTTTGGTAAACCTAGTTAGGGCAAAGGATCTTTCCATGTTCAACCAGCAGATGGATTGATACACTTGTGAAGGGAATTGCACGTGCAGGTTCACTCACGTGTGCTATGTGTATACATATATTCCTTTGGCTGAACAGTGCATGTGCCACCACGTGAAGCCCCACGGAAAAAATAATATATTAATTTTAATCAATTTGGCTTTATAAAAATATGGTCAAAGGAACCCTTTTTACTGGTATTGAAATTTCGAAATCAGAATATTAACATGAAAGAAGATAAAACTCATTACATCTATAATCATAAGTGTATGTCGCAGTAGTTGAGATAAATTTAAAACGTATATTCACATTCGAACCTCATAATTAATATCTAAACGAATGTATATTTGCTGTTTTTTGATTTTCTTAGGTATAATGTCCATGCTTATGAATCTCTCCTACGGGATTCATCATGTTGACCGGAGTCCATTTCGCCTCAATTAAGTGGATTTTTGAAAGTTTATGAACAATTAACACAAACATTAAATGCAAAATATAAAACACTTTACTAAAAGCTGATAAACACACGTCGAGGATACAATTTGTCCTTTTTTTTCGACATAAAGCATGCCCATGCCGTATTCTACATGAAGCTCTAGGTAAAAATTACAGAAAATTGCAATTTATGGAAATCTATTTTTAACTAAAGATTGTCCATGGTGTCTTCTCCTTCTTTGAGAACGAAGATGTAACTTCACCTCATTATGTAAGGCCCATTAAGCATCGTCAGAGCCTTCACTAGACCTTTTTTCCGTTGCTTTCTTCGTTTGACAGTATTTTACTCTCTTCATCAACACGTCACAGCTTAATTACAGCTTAATATTGCTGTGTTTTACATATTTTATACCATCTGAAATATTTGTATTAGACCATGTAGATCGGCAGTTCCTTGACACATGTTTAATGGTAAGCAACTCACTTTTTGGGTTTCTTTTCAATAATATTGGGTTTTTAAGAAAATTTAGTTCCTCTGACAACTAACGCAAAAAGTAGTTTTATTTTCTTTTTTTCAATTTCTGATTTGCTAAAATAGTTGTTATCGGGGCATAAAATTTGAAATAATTTTAAATAAATTCATTTGAAAAACCTAGAGATAAAAGCGAGAAGTTCTTTAACGAAAATAGTGTCCCATATTGCTATGGCAATCCGACGAACGGGTTCAAACCATATTTTTGACCCTCATTAGCCATAGTTCCACCATATCGGCAATTGATGTATCCACCCATGGTGATATTTGTACCTGACCATTAACCATTTCATTTCTAATGTTGAACCTACACTAGACAATGAACAAACTGTTTATCACATCCAACTAACAATTGATTTCAGTTCACTTATTAGAAGTCAATTTTTCAATTATTTGACTAATCCAAGTAGATAACCAATAAGCAAGTAGAATAGTCATTCAACTCCACTAGTTTATTTGTAAGTTAATATATTTCATCTTTGTTCTTCCCATAACCTTATAAATTGGTAGTGATCAAATCAATTTCCATACATCTTATTTTAATTCATTTCTTGTTTAAAATTTGGTTTTAGCAATGTTTCTAAATTAATTTAGATTAAAAAATAGTTTAAAGGTGTTTAAAACAAAGTTAAAGCAAAACCAATAAAATAGGTTGACCAGGAAGATGAAATGGTTAATTAGGTCCAAAATGATACAAAATAGTTTGATTGTACCACCAAAATGGTTCATTGGGGGCCTAAAGTGGTCAACTACATAGTAAGAGTTTAGTTAATTAGTTTTGGTTAATTTCCCTCCATTTAGATTTTGTTTGCATTTTGTAGCTTCAATCCAAAAAAAAAAAAAAAAAAAAATAGGCCCAGAGATTTGATATAGGATCCTATTAAGTTATTCTTTCAATTTAAGGCTTAGGAAAGATAGATTAAATCATTTTGTTACATTTTCTTCATATATCTAAACTCTAATTATTAATCTAGTGTCTTAAGTTAAGGAAAATAATTAACTAAATTCCAAGAGATTCCAAATCTTGTTATTTCAATTCAATTATTAATTTATTAGATTTATTTAGGGTTTGGTTTAAGATTTAGATCAAGACAAAAAATTCTAAGGTTTGATGTCTTTATATGAATTAACCAGAATGGATCTCTAGAAGTTTTACTAAATTAAGAATTGAAAACTTCTAAAGCTTATTTAAGTAGTGTAATCTCACGATATTTCTTTTATCTGATTGTAGCGAGTGGTTCCATACGTGTGTAAATTGTGAGAAAGGCTCTAACTTTATATTTAGAATTAATTGCAAAACATTTTCTTCTATGTACTCTATGCACACTTATGACTATTAGCTTAACCTTAGTATTAATTGGTTAAATCCTAAATTTTTTTAATACATGTATTTTGTACCCTAATTTATTAGTTTACACTTATATAAGATAATTAGAAAGTAAAATATCACTTTTATTATTTTTTGAAGAGAAATATGGTCATATGGTGGATCAAGAAGCACTTTTTTTAAAAAAAATTAGGATCTAAATACTCAATTTCATTGGCTTATGTGGCTAAATGCACATAGATGAAATATAAGGGGTATATTTGCTAAGTTTAGATATTTATGTGAAAATTATGTATTAATTGAAAAATTTTAGCCAAAACTAATTTTATTTTAGTTTTAAAAATATTTATTAATTAAGAAGAATGAATAATGACGTTATTTGCAACTTTTAAGTAGCCTAATGCTATGCTTTACATGCTTTTTGATTATTTACAAATTTCTTCTAATTTTTCATAATTTTAATGTTTTTTAGAAATAAAAAAGAAATAATGACCAACTTTTTTTTTTCTTCTTGACTTCAACATTGCAAACTCTTTCTTTTATGTGGAAGTTCTAAACATGTCCTCTTCTCTCTCAAACCGGTCTCTCCTAAACCTTAGCCCCCTTTCTCTTAATTAAAAGAAAAAGCGACACAAACCTCAAATCTTCAATAGATATGATTGGTTTTTCTTCCAAAAATTATTGGCCTTAAATTGTCTCTTTGGAGGAACAGGTGTCGAATAAAAATTTATACAGAGACATGGCTTTGGGAAAAATGTAAGATGTAAATGCAAATTCTTCTCCCTTATTCCAAATGAGGAGATAATGAATGTCAAGAGGATTAGGGAGGCCAAAGCAGCACTATTGAAGGGGACATCTCAATTGGTCTAGGTATTAAGAAAAATTCCCTTTCCTCTAATAAAAATGAAGAAGAAGAAGAAGAAGAGAGAATTAAAGGTAGATGGTGAGATTTGCTAATTGTTAAGCTTTATGGTGCCACCTTAAGTTACAAATTTTTGTCACAAAAGCTAAAACATATTTGGAGCATTGCATCAAATTTCTCTATGTTTAGTATAAGCTTTAGGTACTATGTTATTTCTTTTCAAAATCTTGATCATTTAAATATTGTAGCTTGAGACAACCCTTGGTTTATCAATGGGCACTTCTTAGCAATTAGAAGATGGGAGCCAAATTTTAGGGTCTCCTCATCTATTTTTTTTTAGTTGTTGTCTAGGTAAGAATTAGTCAGCTCGTTCTCGAATATTATGATTTAGCCTTCTTAAAGAGGTTAGGAAGTTTAAATGAGCCAACTCTTAGAAGATGAAAGTTCACTAGATTGTGTGTTCAAGTCAATTTTAACCAACCCTTAATCTACATAATCATCGTAGAAAACATTCCTTATCAATTGCAATATGAGAGAAGTAAACTATCGTGTTACAAATGTGGATGTGTTGGGCACATCGAGAAAAGTTGTTCAGACAATTTGAAAAAAGATATCTCTTAAGAGGATCAATTAGCTCTTATAGGGCAAGAAACTCAGAGTCAAAGTTAACCCCTAAATAATCATAGATAAAGTTGTGATAATGTATAGAAATTTGATTCAAAGAATAACCTTAACCCAGGAAAAAATGAACCACCCTTAAAGGAAGCTTGTAGGATTTGGATATTAGTAGTTAATAAAAAAAAAAAACCAAAGAAATTTAGAAAGGAAAAGAGCCAACAAATAAAAAAACATATGAAAATCAAAAGGAAATTAAAGATAAAAAGGAATTTGAAGCAAATGGCGGCAACTTAAGTGTAATGACATCACTCTTGGGGAAAGATACACAAGGAAATGGAATTAAAAAGGAAAGTTTAGAAATAAATAAGGAAAAATCTAATAAAATTAAAGGATGTCAAATCATAGGAGATCAATATTGACTTAGGTAAGGAAATGTCGATGTAGGCTAATGATGCTCCTCAAAGCGATTGCTATGCAGTTAATGCCATTTTAGACAATGGTTGTCAAGGCATAAGCTTTTCTTTTGAAGCTTAACCTTCAGCTAAGATGGCACCCAATTTTGGAAAAAGAAAAAAGAAACAACACTTATTCTCTTAAAAAAGTTATCCATCCCAAAAGCCGCTTAGGACAAATGGAACATAAAGTCACCCTCACCTTCTTGATCTAAATTCTAAGGCCATACTCAAACCATCCATAGAGGAAGGAAACCAATAAGTTGCTTACAATAGATTAGGGCAATTGTTTGGAAAGATTTTGAATACAAATAGTGGAGGATAGGAGAATACTGGATCAAGTAACCTAACTACACACGGTTCCTAAGATAACGACAATAGTTCTACGACCAGAAGGGGAAACTTACCTATTAAGAATGGGCCTAACCATAGCATCAAGGAGGGACTGTATTGTATAGATACACATAGCAGTCCCTCATGACAACATCATAAAGGCTCAGTTAATGGTGAAATGGGAGAGGACCTTAAGGGTTCTATTAGATCAAGTGTTAAACATGCTAGATATGGACATTCTGAATTAGACCATCTTGGTAACAGTACTCTTGAAGAAAAGATAGGATATCCCCTTAACAGTTATGAATAGGAAAGAGACCATAGCAATCTTGAATTTATAAGAGAATCAAAATAAATTTTCTTGGATATTAAGGGCATAGGGAGAGTTAGGCCAGGTTTTGTTTGGTATAAAATGATGACACAAAGAATGGAGGAAGATAAGTGACCAATACCTGTGGGGAATATAAAGAAGGATGTTATAAAAGAAGTTATAGGTGAATATATTTTGGATTTGGAGGTTTTGATGGAGACTAGTCTAGGCTGTTTAAATGCTTATACATTCTCAAATAGGTTTCCTTTGGATGGATTTGCTATTGAAGAAGCAGATGGTTAAAGTGAAGGTATCTCATTACTATGAAACACTAAAGTCTTAGATGTAGATGTTGCTTATCAAACCCTTCAAGAATTTTACCTTCTTTATAAGGTTAGACAATATGTTACACCAAATCCTTCTTATAAGTCTTCTTTTTAAGATAATTTAAGATTTTTAGAAAATTCAATTGGTGATAAACCATGGTGCATAATAGCAGACTTTAATGATATCATTTCTCTTCTTGAACAATGGGGAGTTACGAGCTTCAACAAAAGCATCTAGGATATATAGGACCCAAGTAACTTAGTGGAATGAACAAAAAATCCTTAACCTCATTCAAAGGCATCTAGATAGGTGATTGGTAACGCCAAGGGCAAATAAGGTCGATTGTATCGGAGGTAGATCCAAGCTTGCTGAAAGCTTAAAAACGAGGGTAGAAATGCACAAAATAGAAAGTAAAGAAGAAAATCCTACGAATGATTTCAAGGATATGACCCATCAAGGAACCTCCATAGACTCATGAACTAACTTGATATGATACATAAGTAACTCGGTGATGTTACTCGTCACCTAAGCTTGCTTAATGGATAGGATAAGAGTTATGGAAGAAGTAAGCACAGTAGCTCACAAAAAGGGAAAGTTGTAGTATATTCAATCTCAGATTACTGTTGTGGCTGCATTGTATAAGGGTATTTATACCTGACATTCTAGTGCGACTTGCCAAAAGCTGAAAAGACAAAGAGTATTTCCTAAAAGAAGAAAAATACAAGGAATATAAAAGAGTATAAATGAAAAATTAAAAGAAAAAACACATGATTGGTGCAGTAGATTCCAACACAAGGTTGTTTGGACATATGGCTGATAGACAATGGTGGTGTTTTTGGTAAGAATAGACAAAATAGTATAGTTAGTTTATTTGTTGCCGAACTAAGATGCTAAGTAGACTTGAAGATCCTTTAAGGGTGATGTTAGCTTGGATGTGCTTAGGGGTACTCGACACACATATTGTTGAGCAATTAGTTAGTAGAGGTATGATAGAGCAGACAGTAGAGTTGGTCGAGCTATTAGTAGGGTATGACTTAGACTGGCATACTATAACTGACAAAAAGGAAGTTATTCAACTTAACATGTAAAGTTGATCAACAGTTAGGATTAGCTCAGCCTTTGCTAGCATTGGCTAGTACAAGAAAATTCGCTTTATCAATCCTTCAAGGCCTCAAGCTTTGGCTCAAGTAAGAGGTCTAGTTGGTTGATTCCTATAATCTCTTTTAGGTTAATTTGGATTTGGGATCAAATCTGGTTGTTTTTCATTCTATTCACCTTTAGGTTGATAGGGGTTGAAGTCGACAGCATTGAAAGTATCATAAACTCTATAGTCTTCAGGTAATTCTAGTTGGTAGGCTTTGTCATTGATCTTTTGGAGTATCTTAAAAAGACCTTTGGCTCGAGTAGACAACTTACTTTTCCTCTTTTTTGGAAACCTTTCCTTGCTCAAGTGTAACCATACTAAATCGCTAGGTTAGAACTATACTGTCTTCCTTTCTTTACCATTCTCCCTCAACTTCTTAGCAACTTGATCAATTTATCAAGCAACATTCTGATAGATTTGTTGAAAGGATTGTATTCAAGCTCTTTCTTTGAGGTCTTCTTGCTTGGGCATGGGTGCTAGAGTATGATCAAGGGGTAACTCTAGGATGAAGCCATAGAGACTTCAAAGGGTGTTTGTTTAGTGGTGCCATGTACCATTTAGTTGTAAGTAAATTCTACCATGAGCAAACAGATATCCTAATGAGCTATGTTCTTCCCTATTGTAGCTTAGAGTAGTGAGCCTACTAGCCATTGATTTGGGGGTGACAAGAAGTGCTGAAGAGTAGTTTGGTCCCCTTTCGATGCCAAAGAATCCTCTAGAAATGGGTCAGAAACCTTGGGTCCCAATTTGATACTACACTTCTCAACATGTTGTACAAATGAATAATCTCTTATAAAAAAGGAAGAGCAATAGTCTAAGCATCATTAGTTTTAGTACAGGGCACAAAGTGTGCCATTTTATTGAATCTGTCTTTAACGACCATTATTGAATCTTTGCCATGGGCAATCATGATAATCTTAGAACAAAATTTGTGCTCAACTCAGTCTAGGGTTTGGTCGAAACAGGTAAATGCATTACTTTCCTTTGTTTGATTCGGCATTTGGCCCTTTTGCAAGTAGCATAATTCTTAGCAATCTGATGCACATCTTGCTGCATCTTAGGCTAAAAGAATCTTTCATTCAATAGGTCATATGTTTGTTTTTCTCTAAAATGTCCAAAAAGCCCACCATAATGAGCTTCTTTGACAAGCAATTCTTTCAAAGGATAGATTGGCATACATAACTTGCCTTCCCAAAACAAATATCCATCTTCCACATAATGGTCACCTACTGTTCTTGTCATGCCTCGAAGCGGCAAAGTCGTAATAGCCCCGCTGTGTAAACCATTCTAAGATAGAAGTTGGCCGTACAACCGCTATCATAAACCTGATTTATACAAGGCGTCCACGACTAACTCACTTTGAAGTAAATAATTTGTAATTTAAATAAATTATTTACTTAAGAAAGTGAGAAAATATATATATACACTATAATTCAATTATTACATTATTCAAAAATGAAAAATTCTAAAATAAAAGCTTAGACCTTGAAAATATATGTTTGTTCTTCAAATGTTTTTCCTCACTCCTCAGGATCCAGCAGTTGTTAGCTTCAAAGTAGTTGTATGTCGCTTCTTAGCCAGTACCTGCATAATGTTTATAGGGATGTGAACAACTACAGTTCAGTAAGTTAGGATGGAGGACTTAAAACTATACCACAAACATAATAAGGTTATCAATCAATGTATTAGGTGCAATGCATGTTCAAGCAAATACCATCGCACGATGTTATCCGGTCCGTCGTGAGATTAGAGAAATTGCACTCGCTCAAATCCGGATTGAGGAGTTGCTGTTAATGCAACAGCTCATGACTAAACCCAAGCTTATGCAATGGAGACATCGCTCCTTCCATGACTACCTTCGAACCATTGACTTCACCCTCGTCACGTCCTCCTCTCCTATCACTTAGTTTGACTAAGAATGAGGAAGGGACTATTATGTAATCGTGCACTATCCCTTTTGAAGGGGTCGGTATTTGGCTGGAGAATCCTAAGTTCTCCTAATGGGTTGCCATGTAGGTTCGATTATGATTACAGATAGTATATTTGATTAGGTTCAGTTTAGGATGATAAATCATTTCATACAAATCATACAATACAAGTCAGAACAACAGACAGAATCATAGCATCACTCATAATCAAGCATATGTACACAACCAACTATCTAACAAGCACAACCAAGCATAATCTCAAGCCTCCAAAATACAGCAACATATTAATCCCAACTTACCTAAACTCCTCGCTCACTTACTCGAGGTCCAACTTGCTCAGGCCATCGCCGAGCATCCCTATAACACAAACGTGGTTTCAATCTTTCTTATAATTATTATAGGTTCATTTTATCCTATAACGCTTATTGTGGTCTTTTGTTTAGAGTTTAATATATCCAATTATCTAGGTTCTCAAATCTTTTACAATTACTTTAGGTTTGGGGTTAGGTTCAGATTCAATTTTCGTATCGATTTCTAAATTAGGTTTTAGTTCGATTTTCTACGTATTGTTTTATACCCGAACCCTAGAAATTCGTTTCAACTCATAATGTGAAATTAATCACATTACTTCACGATATCCTAAATACCATCACTACCCTTAGTCAGTATTTTATTCCACCCGGTACACTTAAATCCATATTAGTGTATCGAATTTACTCCCGATATGAGAAATTTTTACATTTTTCATATAATTACATAAATTTAAGTTTTTTTTTATCAAATTTATTATATATTGTTATTATTATCATAATATCAATTTTTATTCTAATATCTTCTATTTATTATATTTCTAATAATTGTGTATTATATATTATTACTTATTATGTACATAATACATATATATTATTTTTATTATTCTAATTACCATCTCCCAACATCAATTATCATTTCAAAATATCTAAATTCATCCTAAATCAGATTTTACACTTAATTACCCTAATTTACAAAATGAACTTAAAATTTACTATTTTTTGCTATTACTTATTTACTACATAATTAACCTAATAATTACATATAACACCTTAAATGCTACAAGTATCATACTTCATCAGATTTCAACATCCTAAAACATATAATTATTCAATAAATCAGTAATTAACCATTTAATTACTAAATTAACCATTTAATACCTAAATTACCCATTTTTTGCCTCATTTTAAGGCCTAAAAATTATCTAAATATTTCGAAAATTAATTTTTTAAAAACGGGCTTCATAGAACTATTTTATACCATCTAAGTAGTCTACAAAAAAATTTTGGGCTCAAAACTACACTCCTAAGGTAATTCATTTCTAAACTAAAACATGCTCAGTTTTACATGATTTCTTAAGGACCATATATCACGGGACATATTTCCATCAAAATAATATTTTTTTCTAAAAACTACATAGAAAAATATTCCAGAATAACAAAATTTATAATTTTATAATAATATTTACTATTTTTACAAAATTACACAAAATCGGGTTGGAAATTGAACTCACCGATTTGGGTGGCTTCGGCCAACTTCGGTGGCCATAGGTGTGTCGGCCCACCTGGGTGTTACCATCATCGTGTGGTGGTGGTGGCCGTCCACTCCCAGCTGCTCGTCTAGTATGAGTTCCTCTTTATGGCCCTAATTGCATAGTTTTTTCTTATTTTTTTCCTAACCCTAATTTTTTTCTCAATTTTGCCTCTTCCTATTTTTATCACTTTCTAAACTGACCAAATGAGCTTTTGAAATTTTCTTGCTATTTATAGAGCTTTAGGGAAATTATTGTACATTAATTAGACAAGACAATTGCCTTATCTTTTCTCTTTTTTCACTTTCTATTTGTTGTATTTTAATTGGTTGATTTTTTTCTTTAATATCAGATTGCTACGCCCACTTGTGGACTTTTCCACATTTTTCTATATTTTTCTTGATTTTTTCTTAATTAATTATGAATTTTCTTTAATTATTTATTATTATTTTAGCACATTTCGCGTATTTTAAGTAATTACGCATATTTTTACATATATGTAAATTCACATATAGTATAAATAAATATTCCTAAATATTATTTAGGTTATTTTATGGTTTTTAGTATACATATAATTTATCTCTAACGATTCGTTAATTATCGGAATGTATTTTACGCATTTTCGATAAATAACGAGTTATATACTTAAAATTTGAAATTTTTATATTCTTTTATTTTATTACTTATTTTTCTTAAATTCAAACTTACGGGATCATTTTACTAATATTTTTAGCTTTACTTATAATTTAGGCTCAATCGGATTTTTCAATCGATCGAAACCTTGAGTGATTGGTTGTGGGACTTACAGTTCTTTCTTCTTCACATTATTCAAATATAGGACCAAAATTGGGGGTTTGAAGATATTGCTCTTTAGTGCTCGTAAATCCCCAGAGTCTAGTCTATAGCTTAGTGAGAAGGACATGCCTTTTTGATAAGGCATCGATAACCACATTGGTTTTGTCTTGTTTATACTTAGTCATAAAACTGAACCCTATAAGAATTCAACTTATCGTACTTGTCTTTTTGATAACTTAGTTTGACTTCTAATATGCCTTAGGAACTCATGATCAATGTAAATGATAAGCTCTCTCAGCAGTAGATAGTGCTACCACACTTGGGGCACTCAAATAAGTGCTAGGAATTTTTTGTAATATACTAAATAATTCAACTGAGGTCCTCATAGCTTCTCACTATAGTAGGAAATAGGTTGGCCTTATTGTATCAGCATAAAGCCTATGCTAATACCTAATGTGTCTTATTCAAGCTCAAATATTTTCTCGAAGTAAGGCGGGCAAATACAGTTATACAGGTTAATCTCTCCTTCACCTCAGTAAAACTTCTCTCTTCTTTCTTACCCCACTTAAAGTCAATGTTCTTCTTTATCAACTCAGCAAAGGGTGCAACAATGGTGCTAAAACCTTTAATGAATCGTCAGTAAAAGGATACCAATCCATGAAAACTTCTCACTTTGATATAAGTGTTAGGGGTCGACCAATCCACAATTGCTTGGACTTTCTCATCATCAACTCGTAAACCTCTTTCACCAACTATGTATCTTAGGAAAATTGCTTCCTTCTAGCAAAAACAAGACTTCTTCAAGTTGTTAAACAGTTGTTCAACTCAAAGCATGTCAAATATAGCTTGGAGATGGTTTAAATGGCTTGGTGAGTTGGTACTGTACACAAAGATGTCATCAAAGTAAACCATGACACACTTCCAATCAAAATTTTCAACACATGATTTATCAATCTTATGAAAGTTCTCGAGGCATTCGATAAGCCAAAAGGCATTACCATCCATCCATAAAGACCATGCCAAGTCTTAAACATAGTTTTCTATTCATTACCTTGTCTCATATGAATCTAATGGTATCCTGACTTCAGGTGGATCTTACTGAACACTTTAGCACCACTTAGTTTGTTTAACATATCTTTTAGCTACGGAATGGGGTACTTATACTTTATTGTGATCTTATTCATGGCTTTACTATTAGTACACATTTGTTAAGTACCATCCTTTTTTAGCATAAGTAATGCAGGCACAACATAAGTTCTAAGACTTTCTCTTACGTATCCTTTCTCCAGCAACTCATTGACTAGTCTCTAGAGTTCAATAGTTTGCTTGGGGTTCATCTTATGAGCAAGCTTATTTAGTAGAGTAACATCAAGTATCAAGTTAATGTAATGTTTAATACTTCGAAAAGGGGCAACTCTTATAGGTCGGTATATTCATCTAATAGCTATTGGACTTCCTTGAGTAGTACGATTTGCTCCTTCATCTCCAATAGTCTTTTAATTAACAAGAAGGTAGGCAGGTCAGACTTGATGGCTTCTCAAAGCTTGGCTCGACTTAGAACCAAAGCCTTCTTTGACCCTTAAGCTAGCTTAGCTTGTAACTTGCTTACTTGGCTCGAGATCATAAGGTTCAAGGTGATCTCCCCCTTATCTTTCTCAAATACATATGTATTTCTAAAGCCATCATGAATGACCCTTCGATCAAAGAGCATGGTTGGCATAACAGTACATGGGATGTGCACATGGGCAATACGTCATAGAGGATTTCATCAAAGTAATTTCCAATTGAGATCAGTAATAACACTTGTTGAGTGATATGTAGTGCTCATTTCTCACTTAACTAGTATAGCATGTATGGCCTTAGATGTGTTATGGTCGCCAATTTGAGTTTCTTACTTAGGTTGGCAAATGTTATATTAGTAAAACTTCCATGATCCACTATAAGGGCATAGACTTGTTCGTTCACCTTATAGGTGATGTAAAACAAGTTCTTGCTTGCTCTTCTTCAATTGATGGCTTAATGCTCGTTATATGTCTGATGACTAAGGTTAGCTTATCCAAGTCTTTGACATATACATCCTCTTCAACTAGCTCATCATTAACCTCAATTTCTCCCTCCAACTTTCCTTTCTCCTTAGGTTCTTCATTCGAACTGTCTATTTCAATCTTCAAAGCATTGCCTTTAATAATCATGGTTCATCTATTCGAGCATTAAGGGGTCGTATGCCTAGATCCTTCACTTAAAACACTTAATCTGCCTCATCTTTCATCCAAACCTTTATCCCTTCTCATAAGTTCTCTTGGGAAATTCTTGGTCAGCAATGCAACTCTTCTACTCAGTCACAACTTTAGCTCTTTCACTAGACTAAGTATTTTGAGGTGTCCAGCTGCTACTTTAAGTTGGTCAGCTGCTTTAAACTAGTCGGCTAATTTGAGGTTAGATCAACTTTTTCTCCTTTATCTTTCCACATGCTAGGCTACTCTTATAGCCTCATTCAATATAGTAAATTGTTGAAGCTCCATTACATCTTGGATATCATTCCTTAACTCAGTAAGGAACTTGAATATTGTTTGGGCTGACCGCTCATTAACTTCACAACGAATCTTGAGCATCTAAAATTCCCTCACATATTCATCAACAATTTGGCTCCTTTGCCTTAGTTTTTGAAGCTGAGTAAAAGTATCTTGCAAATAGGTATTAGGTACAAATCTGTTTCTAAGTACTCTTTTTATCTCAAGTTAGATGCTGACCTCTTTATATCCTTCTTCCCTCTTCATGGTCTGGAATTTCCTCCAATGCATGGTAGCATAACCTGAGAATTCTATAACAGCAGTTCTTACCTTCTCGCAATCCTTCTATAGTCAAAGACTTATTCCACCTTCTCTTCCCAATCTAAATAGTCATTAGCATCTCTAAAACCATTGAAGCTGGGAATTTGAAGCATTACATGATCGGTAGCTCAGGGTGCATAAGCTTGCTCCTCTACCTCAACATACTCCTCTTCTTCCATTTCTCCTATATCAGTTCTCATCTGCATACACTATCTTACTCTACTGCCTCGATTTTATCAAGCTAAGACTTGTCCTCTTGCTACTTAAGCAACTTGAGGGTTGTTTTGAGTGACATCAGCAGGTTAGAAAGCTAATGCATGAATAGCTCTTGTTCGGTAAGCTATTATAACTCCCAAAAATTTTAAGAGATATTAAGAAAAGAAAATCCGCTATCTATTTTAATTCTACCATAAGAAATATTTAAAATCCTTAAAGATATAAAAAAATGAAAATAAAAAAGAGATACTTTTGAACATAATGTATAATAACAACAATAATAAGAGATAATAACTAAAAATTATAAACTAATAAGAAGCTAGTTACTTATAAGTTTAGTTTCGATTACAGGAACATAGCATTTCAGATCACCTACTATTTCTTATCATCATGCAATTGGGTAACATTCCATGTGGGATCCAATAATTCAAGCTAAGCCCATCACCATCACAAGCTCACTCTCTTCCTCAGCCTAAGACTATAGCTCACATTACCCAAGTCCAATTTTTTTTTTAATAAAGACCACCCCGATGTAGTTAGTTTAACCAAGGCCCCCCAACTAAGCAAGCTAGACAAATCCTACGTGATTTATTTAGTGCCACCTATGTATGCTTTGTTGTCTGAAAATATACACAAAGATCAACCAAGTACATCTTATCTTAGGTGAAAATCTGCTCAAGAAACACTCAACACACTACCCTCTTTATTAAGAAAGAACCAAAAATATTTACATCACTGTAATTCTTCTCCATTATCATTGTAACAACCATGTTCGGAGAATGAAGAAACAAAACCAAGAAGATCGCTGTTCTTCACCTTGAGCCACGTCGACAAGCCCTTTCAAACGGTTACCTCATATCACCTTCTTCCTCCGTATTTTTCTTTCTTTTCCATACTTTGGCTATTCCTTCTATATGTTCGAACTAGAAACAGAGCACCAGCTTCAATAGCAATCTTCCCTTGTGTACAAGCATTTCCCCGATAACGAAACTCTGAGGTAAGCTGTGATTGCTAACTATAAACTCACTCGTGCAAGTTAAAAGCAATTTGCTTACGTATTCTCTTCATTTCCGTTTTCATGGCTGCAGATTTACTTGTTGGAGTGTCACAAAAAGAACCGATGAACTCCATTTCGTCGACGTAAAGTTCCTAAGACTCCCATATTTAGCTCGATAACACGAACAGAAGACCAAGGAAGCTTCGGCTCTTAGTTCAGATTTGTTAGCAATTCTGTAACCAAAGGAACTGACCATGTCCTTCCTTTTCATGTCATTTCCTAGTTGTGTAAGGAAAACGCCAGTAGGAACCCATATCAATACAACCGCATCTCGCTTCGCAGTTGGACTACCGAAATTCCGCGCATTCTCTTAGCTGCGGTACGTTTGCTTATGTTGTGTTCATCTGTGAGTTTTGGTGAGGAAGAAGACGAGAGAATTGCTGTAGAAATCTTGCGGTTTTTTTTTTAAACATAAGTTTCACTCAATGGAAACTCAAGAAACGGAATATTTTGAAAAGAGGAAAAAAAAAAAAAGAGTTGTAGTAGACATTGTCTTTGTTAATAATAATAATAGAAAGAATAAAGACAAGGTGGAATAAAAGATGGATGTAATAAACATTGTTTTAGTTAATAGTGATAGTAATAATAATAGGAAAAATGCAAGACAACATTACGTGGTTGAAGTTACAATTACATTAGTTGAAGATAGGAAATGTTTTAATGCCAGCTACTACATGTATGGACTATGGGAGTTAGGACAATAAAGAAATAGTATAAATTTTTTTCTTCTCACTGTAAGCTACTGGGAAGAAATCCTAAAGACCTAATAAATAAATATATATATATATATATATGTATAAGTGTAATGGAAATAATGATTAAAACAATGGTAAGAATAAGGCAAAGTAATATATATATATATATATATAACTGGCTATTAGTGGGAGTTAAATCAAAATATAGGTAATTATAGAAAAACCGACTAGTAAAATTTAAATAATATTTTCTGTTATACTTATTACATTTCTTTTTACATATTCAATAGGTGATGTTGATTTTGATATTAACTATTCTGAGGACTACTACGATCAGTGACTTTCATGGATGAGTGAGTACTAACAATGATTATCACATTGGTTGTGCTTATAGTTTAGTTGCATTGAAATTATAATATTTGAAATGGAAATGCATGGGTTATTTCGCCAACTTGCATGTGATTGTACCTACGTATTTTAATGTACCAAGAAACATAATATATATGTGTATATATATAAACACAAGAGGTTGTTACATCATGAATTGGATATATTTATGTTATGGAGTGTTTGTAAACTTGTTTGGCCACTAAATAAATTGAAGTAACAAATATCGAAACTAAATATAAATCGAACATCCATCACACGACTGCATGAAGAAGGTCATTAACATTGCGTTAGTGCATAGAGAGGTTATATAAAGGTGATGCTTCATTCGATGTAACCTTATCCTGATCTCTGGAAATTATCGTATACCAAAGAATGCCATCCTTTGATTGGGGCTTTGTCTACCTTGCAAACGCTTAAGGTTACTTACACACCCTCTCCCTCTCACACACACACGCACGCACCCACCCACACACGTACACACATACACATACACAGGCACACACACACGTGCCCGCACGCACGCGTACACACACACACACACGCGCGCGCATGCGCACACACACACGCGCGCGTGCGCACACACACACACGAGCACACACACGCGCGCGTGTGCGCGCACGCGTACACGCAAACACATTAAGACATTGGGCTATTGACGATCTAGCTCGAAGTGGTGGTGCCTAGAGCTGACGTGTTGGTACTTATTCCCCAACTCTTGGCGATCGGAGGGCACAAATCTAGGTTATACACAGTTTTTGAATAACAATGTATATTGTTGTATTCATATGCTTATTCATGCATAACATGACAATATATGATAACTAACTTGTCCTTGCATGCATACCGTGTGAGCAATATCTCACTAAGTGGTTGGCACTTATACCCCCATAGATTTACTTTATTATAGGCACTGTATTGGTTATATCCTAGGTGCAAGTATGCCCAGACGAGAGTGATGAGGGTCACTTATGGTATTGTAAGCTATATTTTAGTGATTATTATAACAATATCTTATCTCTAAGTTAAATTACTTATGGTATTGTAAGTTATATTCAAACTTATGGGACTATAAGTGAGGGATTCAATATGATTTAGAACTTTGTGGTGGTGTATTTGGACTACAAAATAAAAAAATTTGCTCTATTTATTATTATTTATCATGTTGTACATGTCTCAATGCTTCTTAAAATTGACATGATTGGTTGGAGTACCTAAGTTATAAAGATGCCTTATGGATATATTGAAGCTCCAAAGTAATAATGGTATTGGTTAGGAGTTTCTATATAGTATACAATGGGTTGTTATAATGAGGTTACCCCATAGGTTGTTATTACTATTAAGTTAGCCATTTTGTTGATTTGTTTTTTTAGGAATGTTTGGGGGTTGTTGGCCATTTTGGACGATACAACTGTTATTGTCTCCAATGCCTATGTTTACACTCGAATAAGTCATTCTTTCCTTAACGTAGTATTGCTTCCACAGTGAACTCAAAAACAAACTCGAGGTCTTAATGTTCGTAAAGACAATAATCACTATTTTTGAACTAGCTACTCCATACACGTACAGTTCTCTACTCAAATATTTAAATCTAAGTAAACCTCAACCTCAGATAGTTACTTCAAAGGACAATACAACCCAATTGGAACCTACTTTATTTCATAAGGCTCAAAACAAGGTAAAATAGAGTACTTCTCAATAGTTATCACACTACAATAATACAACTTCCACTACTTACTAAAACACTGCGGCTAACCCCTGTACAACCATAACATACTACCATAACCAATCTTACTAACGACATAGTAATAATAAGGTTTGAAATGTAACTTACCCTAATGAATTGTGAATCTAATATCAAGATGATAGGCTGTGCTAAGGATAGATAAGGTCGATTATGTCGGGGGTGGGTCTAAACTTGCCAAAAGCTTGAAAACAAGAGTGGAAATGCTTAAAACAAAAGTAAAGAAGCAAATCCCATGAACGATTCCAAGGATATGATGCACCAAGGAACTTCCGTAGACTCATAAACTTACTCAATATGACATACGAGTAGCTCGGTAAGGTTACTCGTCATGTAACCTTACTCAAGGGATAGGATAAGAGTTATGAAAAAAGCAAGCACATTAACTCACAAAAAGTTGTATTGTATAAAGGTATTTATACTCGATATTCTAGGGTGACTTACCAAAAGAAAAAAAAAAAGAAAAAAGAAAAAAAAAAGGGAATTTCCTAAAAGATACAGAATATAAGGAATGTAAAAGGGTACAAACTAAAAATCAAGAAAACAAATGATTGGTGTGCTAGATTCCATTACGTAGTCGTTTGGATATGTGGTTGGCAAATAGTAGTGGTGCTTCTGGCAGGAATAGACAAAATTGTATAGTCAATTTGGTTGTTACCGAACTAAGATGCCGAGTAGACTTAAAGATCCTTCTAAGGTGATGTTAGCTTGGATACGCTTAGGGCTACTCAGTATACGTATTGCCGAGCAATTAGTTGGTACAAGTATGATAGAGTTGACAACAGAATTGGTTGAGCTGCTAGTATGACAGAGCTAACAACAAATTGGTTGAGCTGCCAGTAGGGTATGACTTAGACCGAAATACTATAACTGATAGAAAGGAAGTTGTTCGACCTAACATATAGAGTAAATTGATAGCTAGAATTAGCTCGGCTTCTTCTAGCATTAGCTGGAAGGAGAAAATTTGCTTTGTCAGTCTTTTAAGGCCTTGAGCTTGGGCTTAAGTCAAAGGTCCAGTTGTTGGAATACTATCAGTAGGGGTTGGCGTAATACTCACTGGAGGAACTTGTTTCCTAATATAAAAAATTGTCATGCTAAGAAATGGTCCCTCGATCACTATACATTGCTTCTTAAAACTCAGCCAAGGGAATTTCTTCCTTTAAAAACTCAACCCTTGGATTCCGTACCATGTGGTTTGCACATGAAGGTTGTCTTCTCCTTATTAAACAAATTTAGGAAAAAAAACTACAATGGCTGTCTTCATGCAATTGGAGTACTTTTCTCAAAATTTCAAAAGTAGAATAAACAAGTGTTTCAGATTATTAGAGAACAAAAGAGGCACTTAATAAAACAACTTGAACAGTTGAATGCCCAAATAGCAAGTCACTTGCCCTTTCCTTAATGCTACAAAAAGATCATATTAAATGAGAAGTGAATCATGTTTTGGATAGGGAGGATAGCTTATAGAGAATGAAAGTTGGGAAAAAGTGGATACTTGAAAGGGAAAGGAATACAAGATACTATGAAGCTATTGTGTTGAATAGGAGAGTTAAAAATAGTATTTCAAGACTTTAAGATAGCTTAGGTAATTGGAGCTTTGATATAATACATATTAGTACCATCATTAATGAATATTCAAATAAATCTTTTCCTCTTTTAGGTCTTCTTGTAGTCTAACTTGTCCTATTAGCTTTAAGTTATGAGGAGGATTATCTAATGAGCAAAGACTTTCCTTAGAAAGGCTTATAGGGTAAAAAGAGGTTTTGAAACATTAAACACAAATGGGCCTTGGAAGGCATTAGGGAAAGATGGCCTACATGCCTCCTTTTTTAGAAATGCTTAGCACATTATAAGTCCCTTAGTAATCAATTTCATCTTAGACATTTTCTCTTATAGCCAAATGTTTCATAAATTATTTAAGGCTCAAATTTGTTAATCCCAAAACAAGGGCAAGCATAAAAAATCTCATATTACAAGCCCATCAATCTTTGTACAACTCCATACAAAGTCATAACCAAAACCTTGATTAGAAGACTAAGGCCTCTTGTGGATAAGCTGATGCACCTTATGCAAGCTAGCTTCATACTAAGAAGAAAGGTCTCGAATAATGCCATCATTATAAACGAGTTACTTCACACTTGTAGTAAAAGGAAAGGCAATGAGGTTGGATGATGATCAAACTTGATCTCTTCAAAGCTTTTGACTCTTTAGAATAAGACTTCATCTCCTAGACCCTTGAAGTCTTTAACTTCCCTTAGTAGTCGATGAAACTAATAAGGAGTTGTCTTACATTTGCCTAGTTTGAAGTTTTAATAAATAGACAACTCCTAAAAAATTCTTTTTCACTTAACAGAATAAGGTAGGCTAACCACCTATCGCCTTATCTTTTTTTCTTGTGTTTGGATATCTTGAGTAAAGTTATTGAAAAGGGAATTCAACAAAGAGAATGGGAGCCAATTAGGATAAGATGTTCAAATATTTATGTATCTCATGCGGTCTTTGTAGATGATCTAGCCCTCTATGCTAAAGCATTTGAAGCAAATGCTACAACTATCATTAGAATTCCAGACTAGTTCTCAAATATATTAGGGCTATAAGTGAAAAAGAACAAATCAAGCATTCGTTTCTCTATAAACACTCTTATCAACAGAGTATAGCTAAGCTAATGGGAATGAAGATCCTAAGCTCCTTTAGTAGGTATCTAGGATATTCTCTAGAGAATGGTCTAAAATCGAAGGTAGCTTAACAATAACTTAGTTAATGGATGAACACTTAATATGGTAGGAAAACTCATTCTAGTTAGATTTGTGTTGCAATCCTTCCTAACATACTACATGTAGATGGGAAAACTTCCAAATGCAATAATTGATAAATTGACATAGGTCATCAATAACTTCTTATGGTTTGGATCATCTTCAGTTAAGAAAATTCCACTAGGTTAGTTAGGACAAGATAACCAAACCTACAACGTAAGGGAGATTAGTCTTACTAAGCCTACATACTAGAAATAAAGCTTTTGCAGTCAAAAGATATTTTGAGCTTCATATAAGGAGAATGTCTTGAACTTTATTAATAAAAGCCAAATATAAGAATTGTTTAGACAAGATGTTACTCGAAACTCTCAATCACTATCTTTCATAGCTAAAGAATTAAGGGATAATGAGCTTTTGTAATTGAACTCTCTGTATGTATTCGTAGGAAATGATAGAAAGACTAAGTTTTGGTTTGATTTAAGAGCAAACTGGGAGAATTAAGATCAATTTTTTAAGGTCCATTAACATAGCAAAGTGAACAGCTCAATGTTTTTTATAGCTAGAGTTTGATCATAAGTTGGAATGAGGACAAAGTTGGTTTTAGTATCTTAAGCTATCTTTACAATAAGATAAGGCCTTTCTCGTTAGATATGAACAAAGAAGACCAAAGAATTATAGGGAATAATTGTCATGTCATCCCAATCATTCAAGATATCCATGTTGCTCTTCTCCTATTCATCTTTAACTAATCTAATTAGAATTGGATTTAGAGTAGAATCTTCCTTCCAAAAGTAAAGATCTTCCTATAGAGGATATTCAATTAAGCTCTCCAAACCATATACAATCTAAGGAAAAGGGACATTCATATGCATAACTTGTGCTAGACATGGAGGAGTCGAGTCTTTAAATTATATCTTTTTCAATTGCCCATACATTAAACCTGTAGTGCAACACTGGCAATCTGTTAGCTGTGATAACTTTTCTTCAAAACTTACTTTCTTTTATTAGGTGAAGACTAATCACCACATCAAGAGACAGAGCTTATCCCTATCTACCCCTTTGAAAGCTTTTTGTTTTGCCATTATGCTATGGAAAGTTTAGCACTACTGGAACATCACCATATTTGCAAATAGTAGTAAGCAAGAAAACCTAATTCACTCCATTTAAGCAGCTGCACATGAATATCGAACACACTTCAAACACTCCAAAACAGTCTTTAAGATAAGCCTAACCAATCTGGTTTGGTCTCTATCAGAGCAAGTATGGGTGAGCCTACATACTAATGGATTAATTATCAGTGACTTTAGCAACACAACAATTGGTGGAGTAATTAAGGACTTACAAGGAAAATGGATGTTTGGATCCGTTGGAAGACTTGGGCATTTAGACATCCTTACAATAAAACTTTGAGGGCCTTATTAAAGGGTATATTATTGTCTTGAGCATAGCTTTAAAAATGTTGATATTAGGCTTATTCTCTTGTAGCTTATTACCTATTAAAAGACAATGCTGATTTTAAACTTGCATACTATCATATTATTGTCACTTATTAGGAAAAGCTATCCTAACTCAAGGCCTGAAACATTAAAGTGGTTCTAAGGGAGCTAAACAATATGGTAGATGCTTTGTGTAGTTGGATTCAACATGAAGATCAAGTTCAAGATCATGCTACTCTTCCTTCTCTACTTGTTTTTTGTTTGTCTTTAATTAGAAGATTTACTTTTCGTTGGAATACATAAAAAGAGCAAGACTCTTATAGCTAGTTCTGCTGCTGCTGCTACTACTGCTGCCATGATATACAAGGATAGTGGAGTTATCAAATCCAATCTTTTGTTATCTAACTCTAATAGGAGCTAGGCTTATTGTCTGTTTCTAATATAATACTGCTATTTATCGAAAAAAAAAAAATCTCTCTTCCATTTGCACATCTTAGAATCATGCATGTGCTAAATCAACAAAAAATAAAGGTCATTAATTTATAAACTAATAGAAATACCATTTTGCAACCCAAAGTACAATCATTAAATATAGAAATAAAATGGTTCATATACCAAGTTCCTAAATATTGAAAGGTATTTTTGGTCCTTCTATCCATTCAATTCTGGATATTGATTAGTAATAGAGTTTTTTTTTTTTTTCAAACTCTTAGAACTTGATAAAAATGAAACACCTTAGAATTAGGAGAATAATTAGTAATAAGACCTTCAGGCTCCATGCATGTGTGCTTTTACCTCCTCCGCTTTTAACTACAATGGACAACAACAATATATAGATAAAGTTAGCTAGAATAGATAATTGATGTTGGCATTCTTTTATTGTTCTCTTCATATTAAAGTTATTTCATAAAAGTAGGTGGACTAATGTAATATAATATTACTAGTGAAAATGATGTATTTGGAATGGATGCAGCACTTACAATAATAGTTGAAAAGAAGTGGGGTAGGGAAGTAGGATTGGGCTAGCTATTTTAACTTTAGAGGTATTTTACGTAATTGCCTATCACAAATATTTGATCAAATTATAAGTAAATGAAATATTTGGTATTACTCTTAAGATTGCCCTTCTTTCAAATAATTTTGTGCTAATCATGATAAGAAATTATACAAAGATACTGATCAAACATGTATTAATCCAATTAAAGCCTTTTAGGGTCAAAATCTAGTACCATTAATGGAACCTAACGTTTAATTTGTTGCTTTTAAGGTAACATGATGAATCTACTAGTACTATATTTAATTTATAAAATAAGTCTAATACTCAACTAAAAATCCCTTATAGTATTAGATAAATTTCAATTAATGGTACAAGAATCTTATAGTAGAATAAATAAATTTCTTAGCTAAACTCCTAAACTTATATTTCTTTTCAATCACTACCACTAGTAACCTCATTGTCACCACCTTGACCTCATTATCACCACAACTGTTATTGTTATTGTCGGTACCACCCTAACCACTAGCACCATCATTAATACAAGAAAAACATAAAGTCACCACCACCATCACCATATTATCACCATAATGACACCACCATTACTACTATTATTTCATCTCTAAAACTTTATATATTGTAAGCATCATCATAACATTATACCATATCACCAACATTACTATCGCAACCATTATCACCACTTCCACAATAGTTAGAGGCAATATATTTTAACACCTTTACTAAATTACACCACCATCATTGCTATCGCCCTTACATAGTTAACACCCATCATCACCTATTAGGGTATGTCACTACTACTACAACAGTTCATTGCTACTTACATGTATGTGATAATGGTGCTAGTCTTATAGTGGTACAGTGTTGTTATAATGGTGGAAAGAATAGCATAAACAGTATAGTTGCCACTCTAGTATATTGTTTAGGCATAACAAATAAAATATAACAAGAAACAAAAAGATCCTATGTTGTAATCAGCACACTAGACATATTATAAAAACTTTGATGTACTATTATTCTTATGTTATACATGGAGTTTATCTTATATTATATTAGAAATCAAGCAAAACCCTAATCCAATGATTGTGTATGTCATCATAAAAGAAACCTTAACAATTTAGTATGCTATCTTATGATTACTCTATATGCATTTAACCTCTTAATTTTTTAAGTTATACTTCCAGATTTGTGTGTTTTTTTTTTAAAAAGTGCATTTCAATCCTTTACATGATTATTTTGCCCTTTAAAAAAAATAAAAAGGTGTTTTTAGTCATTTTTATTTATTTTATTCAAGAAGAAAATAGTAAAATAGAGTCCAAAAACATTTTTAGTTTGAGAGTCTATGTTCAAAAGCAAAGATAGGGGACTTACTTACTACATATAGTAAATATAAAGAGTTATATTTGCAATTTAGCCTAACCTTTATTGTTGTATAATTGCATACACCCATGCAAAAACCATTTTAAAGAAAAGCACAATAGAATTTGAAGCTCCTTAGTCTAAGCAATTAATAACCAAGTTAATAGTGACTCATGGGCCTTTTCAACCGTTTGGCCGAAATTTCTTTGGTCACTGTCAATTTATTATTTACTAATTTGTCCTGTAAACCATTGCTATTACCCTTCCATAATCCATCTAGTACTTTACTCACATAAAATATCACAAAATCAATGGAACACTTGCCTTACCGTAAACTAAGAAAACAAAAATTATCCTATTACTACTACACAAAATTAATGAAAAGCAATAAAAAATAAAACTTACTGTAAGTCCTATTCTCCCTTATTCTTCAATCCCATTAGTGGCTGCTTGGTGGATTAGAGTATAAAGAAAACATAATTGATTCAACAGTTTTTGAAGCAATCTTTTGGACAAACTCAAGGGATGCAGTTGAAATATGATTGAGGTTCACCGATGCTGGTGAAGAAGTATCCAAGATATGGAATCCAGCAGTCACAACAGATCCTTGGCTCTCCTTTGAGGAAGGGGTGACCGTATCTGGGAGGACAGTAAAACCTGATGGTAGAATCATCGCGGTATCTGGTTCGCCGCCAGACAGTAGGTGGTGCACCGTAGGCCTATCCAGTGGCGCATACACAACATATGCACCGGCATCATCTTTGTATGCATTTTGGACGAAATACATTACATTGCAGTCTCCAACCACCTGCAAATTAATGGGTGTTGTAACTTTCCAAAAAGATAAATTAAAGGATGATTTAAAAAAAAAAATAAAAGGAATAATTGTAAATATACCCTCTACTGCAGAAAGATCGTCTAAATTTTCAATGTCATTCAACTATTACATAACTTTTGGAAATGTGTATAAGAACATGGAAGTTTAAATGTTTCAGACTTTAGCAACCTTTAAAAGTTTATATGCACATTTTTGGTAGTTATGAATAGGTGAAATTGCACTATGGGAATTTAATATGTCTATCTATATTTGATTAATAGCTTAGGGTGTATTTGCAATTAAAAAAAAATGGAAAGTAGATAGAATTTGCCTGATCAGTAAAATGGATGGAGATTTCTGTTAAAAATTTTAAATGAGCAACTTTTATCACCCAACTCCCAATAATAGTAAAAAATGACAGAATTAGGCGAAAAAAAAAATTCAAAATACGATAAAATTGACCCAAATGATCTCATGTACATTCCACCTAAATAATAACCTTGATTTAGTTATCTCCTACATGTGCTTCCCAAACAGAATGCTTTTCCCCTAGATTGTCATGTTAATTGTGATTGATAGGAATAAACAAAGTATAATATATCAGGAACCACCCGGCATAGTTATATGTCCTAATATATGGATGACGTGTTGAACTTTATTAGATCTTGCAGAGTACTTAGTATTACACATGAAATTATCGAACTCCTAATAAATCTTTTTTTTTTTTTTTCGATGTGTGATTATTCACTCTTTAAACACATATATGGGTTCCACATATAGCTTATGAAGAATGCAGGCAACAAGAAGGTCCTAGCATTCCCAATAATTTCACCTGCACACTTATTTATCCGAAAAGATGAACACCGAAAGATTGGATTTAATACCTATTTTAACTATTATTATTTACTTAATCACGTCTAATTGCTGAAATTTCATAGAGCCAAAGTGGGGGGGGGAAAAAAAAGAAGGGTTTAAACTTACGGAAGTTTCAATAATGGAAATATAATTTTGATCCGAGCTTTGACTAGTTGATAACCGAACTATGGCTCGTATGTTACGCCCATGAGAGAGGATGTCCCACTGCATTTCAACAAGTAAAAAGTAAAAGGATAGTTATAACATGTCTTTTTTTTTTTTTCTTTTTCTTTTCGCACTTTACGTGAAAATAAATGCAAAACTGAAGTAGCCCAGCCGACGAAAATATGAATAGAAGCAAATAATATTTACTTAAGATCTTTTTAAAATTAAATAACTAATAACTAGTGCGTGAATAATTCTTCTTTTCAATAGATTCCTTTATATCCACTTATGTGATACTATCATTATATCATACAAATATAATCTATCTATATTTAGATATTATTATTTATATCCAAAAAGCTGCATGATTTTGAAAAAAACTTGTATAGTTTGAGAAGACGTTTTGATTGATTGGAAAGAAGAACTTACTTTAATCGATATGCTCTAAGGTAGGGTCTTACATAATATAAAAATCACACTTAGAAATGACAGACAATTAATTGAAGTAGTGAGTGTATAGAATTAACAACATTTAATTTAAAAATAAAAGGAATGAGGCCTAAATCAACCGATAGCTATAAAAGAATTAACTATTGCTATAAAACCAATGTTATTATTTGGACAAAATAAAGGTCAAGATTCAATATATTAATTGGACACGATAAAACATTTTTTTGCATTAAAAAAGAAAAGCCAATTTCATTGTTGGTACTAAAACAAAATAGATCTTGTTGATCACGTTATCTGATTTAGGACTTGGCTTATTTGTAGTTGCAAATGTTATTCACAACGGGAGTCAACAAGTAAAGGAAGTTCAATTATTAGTAAACCCGGAATCAATTTGAATTATCAAAATTTTAAAACCTTGAGCTTGTGAATAGAGTTATACAATAAAAAGAACCAGGGACGAAACAACACAATACTTACTCAAAAGAAAACACCAAAGATAGTTTACGCTTAAAAGCTGGTACATGGTTCAAATACAATTATTCAGTATAAGGATAAAACACATCATGACATGTATAATGGCAGAGAATCACAAGACAGATAAGTCCTCTTCATTTCGTACTTGATACAACTCTTTGGTTTCAACACCAAAAGAAATATTATTTCTAAGTGTCTATAAGAAGATCAAAAGATAAGAAATTATACCTAGTATTAGAGAAAAATCTTGTGAAAATGTCCTCTATGGTGAAGGAGCTTGTGCATGACAAGACATTCAACAATGAATCATATTCAAGTAATAATCTATATGGGATTCCTAAAGTTACTAAAGGAAGGCAAAACTCAAAGAATCACAAAGTTAGCAATGAAAATAAAAAAAAGAATCTAATTCTGTGAATCTAAAGCTCAAAATTGCTATTACAAGGTTACAAACCCTCAAAAGCCCTAAGATTCTTGTTGAATTTATAGCTGGATAGTTAAAACACCTAAGTTTCAGTTTGCAAAGCAATAAAAAGACTACTGTATTAACAAAAAATTTCAAATTCTTTGTTCATATTTTAACTAATACAAGGTCAACTAATATTTATTTATTTCTAATTTTATTGATTTATAATTCATTTTATCCGTTCCAAATAAACAAAAATTCTTTTCTTGGATCACATCACAGCTCATCTCAATATTAAAAGCTTATCTGAATATTATGCTATTGTTCTCCTAAATCAAACCAATCATATATTGGAACGAACATTTTTTGAAATAAAATTTTTAATTTTGTATGATAATTACCTCTACTTTATCTTAACACAAAAAATTCTTCTGAATAATTTAATTTGAAAGATTTAATCCTTTAATACATGTGTAGGATCTAGTTTGGAATATTCTAACAGTAATTGCAAGATGCATTGATTGAAAAGAAACCACACATACTATTAAAGGGGCTCGAGAAAATAGGAGGCTTCTTCTATGAGCCATTCATGTTAAAATTGTCCGTGGGTCCAAACCATTTAAGGAGTATCATATCCATCTCATTGGAGCAATACAATAGGTGGAAAGAGTCCTATGCTATAGTTTCTTTTCTTTCTGAGCTAGTCAATTTTAATTCCTAAAACACTTCAGAAAGGTAATGAATTTTGCAATATTTTGATATGTAAATAATCACTTATATTATACATGTATAATGCTGTCTGAGATTTGTTCAAATTCAAACTAGTGTATTAAACAAAGCAAACTAGCAAGCTCAAACATAAAGGAAAAAAAATATGCACATAATGAATATGGGTTCCGTTGCCTTTAGCTCATTAAGGCAGTTGCCAGTCATAGGATCCTACTAGAAATTAAAAAAAAAAAAAAAAGACTACATATCGCTTAAAATATATATATATATATATATATATATATGTATACCTTGGGTCGATTATCTTCGTAACTAAGGAAGTCGAATACGCTTCTAGGTGAAGCAAGAAGCCTGACAGAAGTTACAAAGGCAATAGTATCACCATCAGGTAACCCTACAACACCTTTGTACTTTCTCCTTCCTACTTTTATGCCCTTAGCATCCAACAATGTTGTAGGCGTCCATATGCTGTATTTTGAACGGCTCATATCAATGAAAAAACTTCTCAACAATCTCTCCCCCAGCCTCAACACACTCGCTCTTCCTTCTTGAATGATGTTTACTGTACAAAGACACATTATCATAAAATAGGAGAGATGATAAGCAGCAATTTTTCATGGCCAAATTGTGCTCCACGCATGAGATTATATACTACTATCACGCCCATACAATCTAATATGGAAAAGTTTGAGCAAACTAGTAGTCAATTATGGATAAACCACATAAAAACGAGCATATAGGCCCGATAACTTTTAACCTTTTAATAACGATTTTGGAATTCATACTTAAAAAGTATAGGGAGTTTATTTATATTTAACTAATAGCTTACATGTTATATTCACAATTATCCCTAGAATTTATGCATCATTGTGCTAGTAATATAATTACCTCCATAATGGGGGGACATCCCAGTAGTTTTTATTGCATTGCACCAATTCGCATATCTACAAAGTGTAGAATGCCAATATCTGGCCCCAAATCCTATTCCAGCATCCACAATATGTTTAAGATCCTGGTCAATGCCACAGTCATCCACTAGGCAATGCTCAACCCAAGCCACCTAAAAATTGTACAAAAATCGAGAACAGATTATTTAATTTTATTTCATTGTAAGAAAAATAATAGTAATGGATGCATGATTTGATGAATTCGAACATTTGAGAAGATTCCACCGGATGTTTCTGTAATCAAACACCCAGAAGGCTTTTTCTGAAACTTAGTTGGAGGACAACTGGGAATTAAATTTTCAATTGAGACATCCACGACTCCCCAAGTGTATGGGTCCAATTTTCTACAATATCTTGCAAGATAGCTTTCTCTTGTTGGGATCATTGGACTAGTTGCATGAAATTCTGCATTCAGCTGCAAAAACAAAAAAAAGAAAAAAAAAAAAAAAGAAGAAATCAATCTTACTGTTTTGTAAAATATATGAAGGAAATTATTTTTTACCCTTTATATGCTTGCTTCTTCGCAAAATATTAGGATCCTTACTCTTCCCTTTTTATTAAAGGCAAGATGGAAGTCTTACTCAATAAAAATAAATTCATACGCCAATTATTTTCTTTTCTTTTCTCCTTTTCTCCAAACTCATGTGCCATTTTATTAGCATTTTTCAAAGTGCTTTTCCAGCTTAATAGAAAGTATTTTCTAGATTTTGATCGAACCAAAATAAATACGTCGGTCTATAGAAAATAATCTTCATTTTCTTGGTCATAATTTTATTCTTTCGTGTTTTTATTTCATACACATTAATTAGCTACCATTAACTGTGTACCGAAAAAATAGATTGCTTATAATAAGATATATCGATACCTTAGATGATTCTTAATAAAATTATCCAATTGCTTGTAACCTAAAAGAATTAGTCAACATATTAATCCCTCAAACAAGCATTGCATGGAGTGAATTCGGATGTCAGGGTAATCAAGAAACGAATTACCCAATTTGTTCTCCATAAAGGAAAAAAGTTTTATGAGAACTAAATTTAGTGATAAAACTCCAAAATATTTTTAGAAGGCTGTCGCAGCAAGAATCTCACTTCAAGAAACATATTTCTTGAGGTAAGCTCCCTTGCCTCGTGTAATCTATTGCGGCGAGATTTCGCGACAATGATCTAAAGTCAACGCTTGCGGGCTGCAAGCTCACTACAATAGCCTTCTGCAGCAAATTTTGGATTTTTACTGTTAACTTATATTGCCAAGTAGAGTAATTTCTTGTAGTGTAGAGTTTACCATTACAACGGTTCCATCATAGTTCTCTCTTCCTGATGGTAATACACCAAGCACAGTTGCTCTTGACACAAGATTGCAAAAGTTGGCAGCCCATAATTCCTGGAATAACAAACATATTGATATATATATATGTTACTATTGTAGAATAAAAAGAACATACACTGTGTTTCATATAATTATGAATTATTTTCTTCTAAAATCATTACTTACGCAATTCATAAGCATGTCAACAATGTCTGCCCTAGGCATCGGCACACAACCAAATTCTCTGGTCACCTCGACATTTGCACCATGAGATTCATTCTCCCTTGTTTCAAATAATCTTGCTAGATTCTCAAAACTTAGATCATCACGATGGAACTTGTTCCAATATTCGATTTCATTTAACCTTTCCGTTCCATCTTTTTTGGTTATCCACAATGGTTCTCGTTCAGTAGCTTTCACAAGGAGTTCATCCATGGCGGCTCTTGCTATACTCAACACTTTGGAAGTTTCATTTGACAATAGAATTGACAACATTAGATCAGTGGCTCTTGGAAAACCATCTTTAGGATCCACAATTGATATGGAAGCAACGGGAAAACCACCTTTAGGATCCATACTTGATCCAGAAGCAGCAAAAGAATGTTGTTTGGGTAAATATTGAGCAGTTTTTGTATTATTAAAACTGGCAAAGGTATCACCAACATTTTTTCCCTTCTTCAGAGCGCCTGTGTTCTGTAATTACATGAAACTCATTACACTTATGTCGATATCTCTATCAAAATATGAAAATGGAAAAATAAATGTAGACAAGTTCTACAAAAAATGAAACAACTTTAAGGTCAAATATAACTTAAGGGTGTGTTTTATGGAATAATTTTTCGAACTACTTTTGGTATCGCTATATAAGTAATGTATGCAATACTCAAATTTTATCATGATAATCTCAAAAGAGCAATTATAGAGGCAATTAATAAAACTAAAGATGATCATGGGCGACCATAAACTACAGCAGAGGGGGAAAAGAAGGATCAATGGCAAATGAATGACTTAATTTTCTCTTTTTAAAGATAAAAATCATTCCCCCTCATTTTCTACTACTATTTTAAGTGGCTAATCACCATTACTACTCAATAGCAGCTATCCTAGCTTGTGACACCGCCTTTCCATGAAAGGCATTAGCACAACATATTAAAGTCATACTGATAGTGCTTAATTATACCTGATGCTTGAAAAAAAAAAAAAAAAAAAGATAGCATTTTCCACGGGGAAAAAAAAAAAATTGCTGATGCTCCGGCATGTCAAATAGGCCTCAGCATTTATGAATTGAAATTTCTACAAGGGATGGATAACTTAAGAGACTCTCCCTTCAAATACTTTCATAGACATTGAGATCCATTTTGCTTAAAGAAAGATATTAAAAAAATTCCAAGTAGAAAACTATCTTGATAACAAGTTAAATAGTGATTTAACAAATGTATTTATTGGAAATGAAGTTAAAATATGCACACACTGAACTTTTGAATAATCAAATTCTCTTACAGGTTTTTTTTTTTTTTTTAATTTTTGGCCAAACAATTAAGTCCTACACTTACAGAAATTGAGATTGCTCCAAAAGGGTCTCTTAGAACCATCCTCAAATCATTGATATAGATGTTTGGAATAACTCGCTCACTAGAAAGACAAAAGGACTATGATCAATTGGCCTCAAATATATATTACTCTAACCTAGTTTGATTTTTCGTGGAATATGACTTCAAAGAATCTAAATTTCGATTACTTTTCAAAACATATCACAGCATGATAATCAATATAAATGATTTCTCAAAAGCTAGTAATTACTTTGAACTTAATTTCACATCGTACATGTCATACATCCAATTTGTAAAACAGTTTTCTTTTAAAATTTTGGTACAAAAAAGACATGCACTTTTATTTACCTTCGATTTGGCATCAGATGAAACCTTCCAATTGATGTTAGTTCCCATTATATTATTGGAGCTGTAAAGATGAACAATTTAGAATATCATCAAGAAATATATAATCATTTAGGCCATGTCAAATAAAGATATGAAGGAACTATTTTATAAAGATTGAATATAAAAAAAAAATAACAACAACAATGACGATCTTGAGAAAGCATGACCTCATAGAAATGACTTCTTCTTCAATACGACCAGAAGTTTTATGTTGATAATTTGTACGAGGATTACCATAAAGGTAAGCTTCCAACTCTGCATGAGTACTCAAAAGAGGAATGTCATTCCAACTTCCTTCGCTATCAGTTTTGCTTGATTCCTTTTTGTTTAAGTTTTTGTTCATCTGAAAAAAAAATAAAAATAAAAATTTGTGGTTCATCAAGGATCATCAGTATTATTACACAAACCAATCCTATTACACAGAAGAAAATGAAAAAATGGAGTTTAAATGAATCTAAATTGCAATCTAATCCTATAGTACAACTTTCAACTTAATTAATGATGGAAGAAAATTTCAAAAAATTAATTAGATACATATATTAACATAATTTGATATTGATTGTGATTGATGATATTATGAATGTCAGTAAATTGGAGAATAGATCAAATCAAATTTTAATTAAACTAGGTGCAAATCCAATAGCTTGATAATTAGTCAATCAAGAAATCATAGTGAAGGAAACTAGTTGATAGTGATTCTTTGGTGGATGGATTGTGACAAAAATGTATAATAAAATGTCAAAGAGCTAATCTAAGATCCACTAAAAAAAAAAAAGAAAAGGTAAGCATACAAGTTAATCCAAAATAAGATATCATGATAATGTGAAAAGTATAAATCCATTCGAATTAGATTGAGCATGAAATGATCCATAAATGAAAATGAAACATGGAACAGATAATTAATCATGTAAATACTAAAGAAAAAGAAAAAATAAAAAGAAAGAAAGTTAGAGTAAAATAAATTGAAAAGCTGTTTGCTACACTCGAATCAACCAAAAAACATACCTTGAATTGATTGACTTAGTCTCAGTGTATTTGACTCTCACTTATCCGGATTGTACTAAACTGAAGACCTAGGGCTAGGGTTAGGGTTTAACTGGAGTCTATCTTAACCTTCTTATATAGCGGATGTCAATAGTCAATCATAAAAGGAATTAAATGGAACAAGACAAGCAACATTAAACAACACTAGTTGGAGAGAGAGAGAGAGAGAGAGTACCAAATGCAATGCGATTGAGTTGGTACGCCATTGTTTCATGAAACATCATGCTGATTTCACAAAGTGGCGGTTTCTGATACGATAGAACGAGGAAATACATGGTAATTGGTGATGTTTTTATTATCTGCTGTGTACGTCAAAACTTGCCCTATTGAAGAGAGAGAGGGAGAGAGACAGAGGGGTTAAGAACCAATGAATGACGGAAAAATGTTTGAACATAACGGTTTAAATGTATTTGAAAGAAATTGTATCCTCCAGGTAATTTTCCTTTGGAGAAGTTTCCTCTCCTTTCTGATTTTCCTTTTTGTTTTTCCAAATTCTATCCATTCTCATGATTTCTTAACTGGGAAGCAAATCCTTTGGCGGACAAATTTGTGCTCAAAATAGGTTTAGATGTTTGCTTATCGTCTTGTTTATTTTTATTTTTTAAATATATAGTAGATAATGTTGGATTCTCGTTATCGGTGCAAAAACCCAACACATTTAATAAAAAGGAATAATTACACACTAGTCCCTAAATTTTGCCACCTTTTTTATTGGGTTTTTAAGCTTTTCTTTCTTTTTTATTTTTTTCTCCTATTTCACTTTTCAATGTTTGCAAAAGCTTAACAAATGAGTTTTATGTTAATCAACCGTTACATTTTATGTTAAAGATGACACATGGTATGATTAGATTGGTTTAAAAAATTAGTTTAATTAAATAAATTAGTATAATATATACTAATTAATAAAAATATAGAAAAATTATAACAAATCAAAAAATGAAAAAATACAGTAATATATATAAACATAATATATATAAGTAAATTAATTAAAGAATTTTAAAAAATAAGATAAAAATTGTAAAACAAATAATAATAATAATAATAATAATAATAATAATAATAATAATAATAATAATAATAATAATTTGACCATCGAATAACCTAATGTAGGTTACAACCCACTGACCAAAATGGGTAGTTTCGACCCACTACAGGTGGTGGGTGTTATCCTACTACTCTAAGAGGCTTGCATACCATCTTCAATTGTTAATTTGAAAAGAAAAACCTATAAAACCTAATTAAGTTGCAAGCTAATTGGATTTCATTGTTTTTCCTTTTACTTAAGGGAAAAAAATGGTTGAGGATAGCTACTCATTATCTTAAGGGTGTCATGCGACCCCTGGGTTATTGGGGGCCATTTACCATCGCTAATGGTATGGAAACTAGCCGTTGGAAACAATCCACTTTGGACCTTACCTTAGGTTTTTGGTTGTTCAAGCTACCCCTTGGCAATGAGGTGTTTAGAACTTTTATATAAATGTGTATTATTTGCGTATATATATATATATGTATATATTTATTATTTTTTTTTCATTTTTTAATATTTTTACCGATGATATATAGTATATTAATTTAATTAATAAAGTAATATTTTATAACAATTAGATCATGCCATGTGTCGTCTCTAATGGAAAATGTAATGATTGACTAATGGAAGATTTGTTTGTAAATTTTTACGTACTTTGATCATTGAAATAAAATAAATAAATAAATAAAGTTCAAAGGCTTAATTAGAAAAGGTTAGAAAGTTTGAGAACCCACCAAAAAATTATCATAAAAGAAAAATTGGAAAAATTTACAAAACAAACATATAAATGGAAAAATCATTAAAAAAAGCATACCATAATGATAGTGGATCGTTATTTAGGATTGAGTAGAGGTCATATAGGGTGGTAGGTAGTCTACCAAGATAAAGTGGGGATTATTGATGGTAGTGGGTGATTTTATAGTGAAACGAAAATTAAAAGAAAAAAATAAAGTTCTAAAAACACCAGAGTGGATTTCCACTTTAATACTAATAGATAGTATAGAAAAAACGTAATAGAAATTACAGGATATAGTGTAATAAATAGAGTGGTTATTGGAGGCGGTGGAAATGGAGAATAAGGCATAATCAAAGAACATGGCATTAGAAGTAGTAGATAGCTATTTGAAATTATGCTTATGTGAATTCTATTAAATTAATTGAAGTATCAAAATATATTTAGATAGAATAACTATGTAAGATATGGAAGCACAACCTCTAACTTCAATATTATATATATGACTTTTCAAATATTTACTTATTAGATGATGGTAGGTATTCAATTGTGTCTTAATTTTCATTTGATTCTTAAGATCAGTTTAGCGAAAAATGTGCACAAAAGGCAAAGCTCTAACATGATTCACTGGAACAACAACTTACTATGGATTGCATTGTTGTTTACCTAAAGGAGTTGTGACTAATTGGCTAGGCAAGCGTTTTTTAAGTGGCTAAGTCATTTCTTATATCACGTATGTTAGGATTTGGATTTTCATAAACTATAAACTATACACATACATACATATATATTATTTAAGTCAATGTAGGCTTAAGTAGTCACCTTTTTAAAATTACTATTTAGCCCACAAATTAAAAATTACATAGCAAAAAAAAAAATAATGAAAATAAATTTTTAAAACTATATATAGTTAAAGTTGGTATTTTCCTCAAACTCTCTTTTCGTCTCTCTCTCCATTGATTTTTGTCTCTTTTCCACTCATTTCTTTTCTCTTTGTCTTTCTCTTCATTGTTCTCCACTCTCTTTCCTTTCTCTTTTCACTTACATTCTAAACCCTACAATTCCATTTAGTGTTTTACCCTTTCCACCACAACGACAGACCGAAATCTTCATACTTGTTAGTCCTTCTCTTTCTCTCGTTTCTAAATCTAAGTTTTATTCTCAATTTATTTTGCAATTTATCTATATTGGTCCTAAACGCTTTTTTTCCATAATTCTTTTATATGTAGATGTATATATATGTATGTATGTATGCATATATACATACAAGAGTACTTAATTCGTAATTTTTTGAGGTGTTGGGTAGAACAAAATCAATTATATCATGTTTAGTTTACAGAATAAGTCTAATAGAGGATAAAATTCCCGTTATTACACATAACAAATTTGAAAATATTTATTCCTTCCACTTGATAATATAAATATCTTAGGGAAAAACAAGTAAAATTTTTTAATGAAAACACACATTCTTTCAATCACTATCTCACCGGTATTTCACCACTAACACCACCGTTACCATACTCACTAATACCACCACTATCACAATTGTTGTCACTGGCAACATAACCACCATTAGTAAACATTCACACCACTTCACTCCTACCATGAGCATATTATTAGTTTATTACTACTATGTCACCATAGTCACTTGCCTTATGACTACTACACTACCTTTTTCATCATCACTATCACATGAAAACCTTATATATCACTATTGCTATTGTACTTTATTACCAATTGTCATTGCAACTCTACCATTATCACCAACATCACTTTTACAACTGCTAAATCTCATTAGTAACAACTATACTGTATTATACTATTATTTTTATTGTCGCTTTAAATATCTACTACTTTGTTATTACTATTGCAAAAATAACTTCCTTAGTTGCTTTTTGTTACCCAATGCCTCACAAAGCCATAATACGTTATACTAATAGTCTATTAGAGAACTTTTAATATGAATATATTAGTTGCCATAAAAACATTACAAGGAATCTGCTAAACCCACCAATAAACTTGTAAAAGTAAAAACAATTAATAAAACATGCCTTGCATCTTGGTTAACTCTCAATCTTCACATTCAACTTCATGTGTCTAACTTCAACCGTGTTTATATTTTGAAAATAAAGGAAAAGTAGCCAGATTAAGGTTTAAGTGATTCAAGTCAGTTCAACTCCCATAACTAAACTGTAAATTGTTTGGATTGTTTATGAATCGAATTGCGAAAAGTACCTAAATATAAAAATAGCTTGGTTCAATTCTTTAAATAGCCATATTTTATATTATTCTATCATCGTGATATGTGGTTTACTCTGCAGTAGTAATAGTTAGCAGCAAGCACTCTTTAATTAATAGGTTTTTGCTATTGTTGAATTGAATCACCTAGAAAATGCTTTTTTTTTTTTTTTCTCTTTTAAACCTTGAGGATAAGCTTCTCATCCCAGACACTTGAAAAATCACATATTTGGAAAATATCAGAAGAAATTAATGGGAACTTAGAGAGTTAGTAAATACTCTTTAGTTAGTTAAGTCAGGAGTTGTGGAATAGAATTAGAAGCATAAATAGAAGTTTTATTGTAAAATTAGGCATCCAATTTTTAATAATTAATAAATAATATGTCTTCCTCGGGGACAACTCTCTTTTTCATTTTATCTGTACCTCCCTAAGACCATCGATTTCTAGAAGATCTCACGAAATATTAATAGCATTAAACTACGATGGAGAGTGCTCACAAAAGGAAATTTATCATGTCATGACAATAATGGGACCCAGCAAGTAAACAATTATCTTTTCTTCCATATTGTCACTATTCTAAATTTTATAGGACAGATCAATCTTTGTCCTAGTATAGGCAAACCGTTATCAAGCCGTTTGGGTATTAGGTGCTTCGGCAAATAATCTGACCATTAAAAAAATAGGTTCATTTTCCTCAATAATAATTACCCTACATGAGAACTATCATGTTCTCTAAGACGATATTAACCAGTTGAATCTTCTGATACCATGGCAGGAGGGAACTGAAACTTGATAAATGAATAGCTTAAATGCTGTAAGCATCACCTAAAACTGAAAAACCACCAAATAATCAGCACTTCAAAGGCAGAAGCACAAAAATTACAACACGATATATAGCAAACCCTAATCCAGTGACGGTTTATGTCATCATAAAGGAAACCCTGGCAATTTAACTTCCATTATGGTCTATAATTCGCATGCATTTGAAGCAAAAACCATTTATTTAAAAAAAAAAAAATTCCGACACGACCGATGAAAGACAAACTGTGAGTTCAATTCTCCCTTCTTCTTCAATCCCAAGTCATTGTCCATCAATGGCTGCCAGGTGGATTCGAGTACAGACCAAACATAAGTGCTTCAACAGTGACTGAGACAATCTTTTGGACGACTTCAAGGGATTCAGTTGATATATGATTGGCATTTGCTGATGATGGAGCATCCATGATATGAAATCCAGCAGTAACAAGACACCCATCACTCTCCTTGGAGAAAGGGATGACCCTATCTGGGAGGACGGAGAAACCTGATGGCAGGGTCACCACTATATCCGGGTCGCCGCCGGTTGAAAGATGGTGAACTGTAGGTCCATCTATTGGCGCATACACAACATATGCGCCGGCATCATCTTTGTATGCATTTTGGAGGTAATACGTTGCATCGTTGTCTCCAGGACTCTACACATTAAGGGATGATTTAATGTTCAAACAATATATCGAAAGATGGTTTAAAAATATAAAAAGAGAAAACCGTAAACACATCCCCCAAATTACATGTAAATGCAAATAAGCTCCTTAAACAATTACAATGTGACCACCTTTTTCTAGCATTTTAAAATATGAAGGGGAAAGTAAAAAAGCGAGAGAAAAAAAAAAAAAAAAAAAAAAAGGCTAGAAAACTTTAGCGTTTTAGTGACAGCTTAAAGACTGTATATATATAGTAGTAAAAATATAATTTTAGAGTTTAAAAATCTATCCTTACCTAATCAATGATTAATGAAATATTTATATACATAATCTAGATATAAATAGATATAGATATATTCTATCTTATCTATAAGAAAAGTTACATTCACAGCATGTACTTATGTTGGGAGATTATTTTGTGATATGCTCGTCTAGAACAAATAATTTATAAAAATAAAGAAAAATGATAGATACGATTTAATACCTATTTTAATTCTGTTACCATTATTTACTTATGTTTAAATGATGCTTAAGCCGAAATGAAAAAGGAAAGGAAAAAGAGTTTATACTTACAGAAACTTCAAGAAGGGAAATACAGTTTTGATCTGAGCTCTCACTGGTAGGTAATCGAATTAGGGTTCGTGTGTTATGCCCATAAGAGAGGATGTCCCACTACAATCAACAACATATAAAAAGGACACAAGAATCATTTTTCTTTGATGAAAGTGTTATGAGAAATACATCCATTAGGGTTTTACAGAAAAATATGTACATAACTGAATATTTAATTAAGATCTTCCTAGGAGCTAAAAATTAGTGAGTGAATCCCTTTTATTTCCCTAATGATAGAATTAACAACATTAAATTAAAAAAAAAAAAAAGAAGAAGAAGAAGAAAAGAAATGGTACTGACGGCTATATCAATTGATAGCCATAAAATAACTAATTACAGCTATTCATTGGATATCAGAAAGTTAAAGTTAATTTAAATCTGATACCAAAAAGTATTATAACCTTAAGTTAGATGATGGAGTCACCCAATAAATAAATAAAAAAAAAACCACTAACCCTATGATCATTTTCAAATGAAAACAACAAAGATAGAGCATGTCAGAATCTAAAACAGCAAGGAATTATGAGATACATAAATCCTCTTCATTTCATACTTAGTACATCTTAAAATAATTAAGTTCTTTGGCTTTCGAAACCAAACCAAAAAACAACAAAAAAAAAAATTTATTTCATGGTCCAAAAGAAGATAAAGAAACAGAAAAGAGAGAGAGAGAGAGACTGTATGTATTATTGCATAAAAAAACTATGAAAACATCCCCTATGTGTATACGCATTCAACAATGAATTGACCTAATTCAAGTAATAATCTATATGGGTTTCCAAAACTATTAATGGAAGGAAAAATTGAAAGAATCAAAAGAATTAAAATTAAATATAGAAAAGAATTTAGTTTTTGAACTTAAAGCTGAATTGCTACAATAAGATTACTAACCTTCAAGGAAAACCTAATATTCTTATCGAATTCATGACAGGCCCAATAAAATGCCAAGTTTCTTTATGCAAAACAATGCAATGGATGTTTACTTAACTGTATAATCCTATACATAAGGAATTCAAGTTGAAAGTTCCTTTCTATTTTCTTTCTTTTTATCTTACTAATGAAAGTTCAACTAATAAACATATATTTGTTCCTAATTTCATTGATTTTTCATTTATTTTATGCAAGAAATTTTTTTTTATTGGATCACATCACACAGCTCATTGCAAGATCCAGGGACTCATGTAAATAAATGTAGAAATTTTTATTAACTATTGAATCGTTGTTTTCCTATTGAAAGTTTTGATCTAAGATTTATCTAATCAATTATGTATTCCTTTGAACATCCTGTCAAGAAAGAGTTTTGATTTTTTATAAGAATCGGTCGTAATAAGGTGGTGAAATTTACAATATATTCACATCTAAGCAATCATTTATATTATACAAGCTCGATCCCGTTTAAAGGTTTAAATTTCTTAAAATTCAAACCAATGTATTAAACCAAGAAAAGTGGCAAGAGTGCAAGACCAACAAACACATACACAAAACAAATTCATAATAATCCACGAGGGAATGGGACTCAATAGCTAAGACATAAGTCTAATATCTCTTAACACTTGGATTGGAATCTTAGGATAAGCAGGACGAGGGAAGTTTTCTCAGTGAAAAAAAGAAAAAAAAAAAGTTCATAAAAAATAGCACCTTGCTTGAAGTAACATTAACAAAATAAAAAAGAAAAAAAATTACCTTAGCTCGATTATCTTCATGACAAAGAAAGTCGAATACTCTTCTTGGTGAAACCAGAAGCTTAAAAGATGTTGCGAAGGCAATAGTATCACCATTAGGCAACCCTATCACGCCATTGTACCTGTTCCTCCTTACTTTTATGCCCTTAGCATCAAACAATGTGGATGGCGTCCATATGCTGTATTTCCATGGACTCATATCCATGAAAAAGCTTCGCAATAATTTCTCCCCCAACCTCATCAAGCTCACTCTTCCTTCAAGAGGGATACTTACTGTATTGGGGTAAAAAATAAAAAATAAAAAAATCTAAAGTTAGTTATACATCAAATTTACTTAATTAGCTATATAGTTTGATTATCATAAAATAAGAGAGATGATGATAAGTAGTAACTTAATTCGTAGTCAAACTATGATTTGCATGTGAGATTATTGATTATATCATGCCCATGCAATGTACTTGAAATTTTTTGTTAAACTCTAGTGTGGATTCACTTTTTAAAATTGTGCATATGAGCCCCAACCGATTACAAATCTCCTTTTGGGTATTAACAACAGTTTTGGGTTTACACTTTGAAAGTTTAAAAACTCTATCTACACCAGACCTATAATTTGTGGGATTATTTACAATAATCCCTAATATCTATACACGATTATACTGGTAATATAGTTACCTCCATAGTTGGAGAGTATCTCAGTAGATACTAATGCATTGCAACAATTTGCATATCTAGACAGTGCAGAATGCCAATATCTAGCACCAAATCCTACGCCAGCACCGACAATCCGTTTAAGATCGCGGTCAATGGCGCAATCATCCGTTAGGCAATGCTCAACCCAAAGCACCTAAAATTGTACAAAAATCAACAATAGGTCATTTGATTTTGTGTCAGTCGGAAAAAGACCAATCGGCTTTACCAAAATAAATAATAATTATAAGTGTCAGTAAGTGATGCATGATCTGAAATCGAACATTAGTGAAGATTCCACCGGGTATTTCTATAATCAAGCACCCAGAAGGCTTTCTCTGAAACGGAGTTGCAGGACTACTTGGAAATAAATTTTCAATTGAGACGTCAACAACTCCCCAAGTGTATTGGTCCAATTTTCTACAATATCTTGCAAGATAGCTTTCTCTCGTTGGGATGAATGGACAAGGTGTATGAAATTCTGCATTTAACTGCAAAAGAGAAAAGAGGGAAAAAAAAAAAGAAGAGTAATCAATGTTGCCTTTTCGTAAAATAATAAGAATAGAAATTCATACATTGATCGATAGAAAATTATTTTCATTTGAATGGGTATATTTTTGTGATTATAAACTTCAGTCTCATCAAGGAGCAGAATATGCTCAACTATATTTGCTCATATTCCCATTTTATATGTTTTAATTAGCTATAAAAACTGTATGCTGAAAAGATAAATTACTTATAATAAAATATACCGACAACTTCGATGATGCCTAGAAAACTACTTAGCTTGTTGCCTACAAGAATTAGACGAAACAATCCCTTAAGCAAGCTTTGTGTGGAGTGAATTCGAATGTCAAGGTAATCAAGAAAAAAATTTGCACAAAAAACGAAATGTTCGTCTCAGACAACCTATTGACCATTCAACGATAACCCAATTTGTTTCTTGATAAAGGGAAAAAGTTGAGCGATAAATTTAGCGTTCAAACTCTAAATCGTGTTGGAAGGTTATTGTGCCAAGGATGTCGCTGCAAGAAGTATATTTTTTAAAGCGAGCTCCTTGCTTTAAAATCTATTATGGAAAGTTTTTTCCCTATAAATGGTCTAAGACAGCAAGTTTTTTGCAACCAATGCTCACATTGTGCAAGAACACTACAATAGCCTTTTGCAGCAAATTTTGGATTACTATAGCCAACTTATATCAACATAACAAATAGTGCAGAAATTACCATTAAAAGGGTTCCATCATAGTTCTCCCTTCCCAGTGATAATACACCAATCACATTTGCTCTTGACACAATACTGCAGAAGTTAGCAGCCCATAAATCCTGAAAAATAAAATACATATAGACATATGCTAGCGTGGAATAAATAGAAAATCCATTACATTTCATATATTTATGAATTGTTTTCTTTCAAAATCTTTACTTACGCAATTCATAAGTAGGTTAACAATGTTTGCCCTAGGCATTGGTACACAACCAAATTCTCTTGTCACCTCAATGTTTGCACCATGAGATTCTTTCTTGCTTGTTTCAAATAATTTCGCTAAGTTTTCGAAACTGAGATCATTAGGTTGAAACCACTTCCAATATTCGATTTCATTGAAGTTTTCTGTTCCGTCTTCATTGGTCATCCATAATGGTTCTTAAAAGCTTCATTTGACAACGAAATTGACAACGTTAGATCAGTGGCTCTTGGCAAACCACCTTCAGGGTCCACATTTGAGGTAGAAGCAGTCACAGCATGTTCTTTGGGTAAATTTCGAGCTCCCTTTGTATTGTTGAAACAAGGAAAGGTATCACCAACATTTTCTCCCCTCTGTGGAGCGTCTATAGACTGCAATTACTTGAAACTTATTAACCTTACGGTCATGTCTTTTATAAAAATATGTAAGTGCAAAATAAATCCAAACAAATATTATAAAAACAAAACAAAGTTAAGATCGATATAACTAAGGGTGCGTTTTATGGAAAACGTTTTTCCAACTACTTTTGGTATCATTATATAGGTAGTGCACACAATAATAAAATATTATCATAGTAATCATAAAAGAGCATATATGGAGGAAACTATTGTAAGAAACTAGCGTTGACCAATGATCATCCGCGATCATACACTAGATGGACAAAAAATCAATAGAAAATGATTGAATTAATTATCTCTTTCCAAAGCTGACAACCGTTTCCCCTCATTTTCTACTACTATTTTAGGTGGTTAACCACCACCACTATTCGCTCGCTACTATCATTTCATTGCATGCTACAACACCTTCCAATGAAAGGCATAAGTTATCACTACACGTTAAGAGTTATATATATAAAGTGCTTAAATATATTAAATGCTAATGAACATTGAAGAAGCATCTTCCCCATAACAAGAACATGCTTATGCTTTAAGTTAGACCCTTAGCATTTTATAAATTGAAATTTCTACAAGGGATGGATTACTTAAGAGACTCCCCCTTTCTAATCGTTCTTCCATCGATATTGGGAACCTTTTAACACAAGGAAAAACATAAAAGACTACCAAGAATGAAAACCATCTTGATGGTAAGTCAAATAATGATTTTAAAAATGTACCGATAGGAAATGAAGTCAAAATACAAAGGCCGGCGAACATGATTTGAGTTTTAGAAATTAAGATTGCTTCAAAAATGGTCTCTTTGGACCCTCCTATGAATCAGTGACAGAGATTTTGAGACTAATTAACTCACTAGGAAGACAAAAGGATTATGTTCAATTGGTCTCAAATAAATGAAACTCCTTAACCTCCTATGATTTTCCATGGAATATGATCCCAAAGTATCTAAAGTTCGATTATATTTCAAAACATATATGCGTGTAGTGTGAAAATCAATACAACTAATAGCTCAAAAAGATAGTCAATACTTTAAACTTAATTTTTCATTGTATATGTATGTCATACATCCAATTTTTTCTTAAAATTTCAAAAATAAATAAATAAAGAAAAGAGGACATGCACACTTTACCTTTAGTTTGGCATCGGATGAAACCCTTGACTCAATGTTACTTCCCATTATATTATGAGAGCTGTAAAGATGAACCATTTAGAATATCATCAAGAAACTTATAATCGTTCAGGCTGCCTCAAATAAAGATCTGAAGGAACTAAGTATAAAGAATGAATTAATATATTGGAAAATAATGGCAGAGAAGATCTCGAAAAACTAAGACCTCCTAGAAGTGACTTCTTCTTCAACACGACCACCAGAAGTTGTATGGTGATCTTTTGTACTAGGATTACCATAGAGAAAAGCAACCAACTCTTCGTAGGTATTCAAAAGAGGAATATCATTCCAACTGCCCTCACTACTGTCGGTCCTGCTTGATTCCCTCCTGTTCAAGTTGTTGTTCATCTGAAAATTAAATAAATATGATTGATTAAAGATTTTTGCTATCATTATTCACACTAAATCACTCCTGTTACACTTAAGAAAATATAAAAATTGAGTAAATATATCATGTATAAATCGTTTTAATCAGATTGAACATAGAATGAACCACAAACAAAACTGAAGAAGAGGAAGAAGAAGAAATGAGAACAAAGGAAATTAAAGATCTGTTTGTTACATTGAAACCAAAGAACACATACGTTTGATCGACTCTAGTTTCAATGTATTTTAACCGTTACTTCTCAGGATTGTTCTAAACCGAAGAACTAGGGCTAGGGTTAGGTTTTAACTAGGAGTCCATCTTACCTTCTCTTATAGCCGGTCTCAATAATGAATCACAAAAGGAATTGAATGGAACAAGACAAGCAACACTTGAGTAGAGAGAGAGAGAGAGAGAGAGAGAGTACCAAATGCCAGGCAATCCAGTTCATACACTTTCATTTCATGTGACAACATCTTGATAACTTCACAAAATGGTGGTTTCTGATAGGATTGCGGAAGGATATACATGGAAATCAGTGCTTGTCGTCTTCTGCTGAGGACGTAAAACTTGCCCTAGAAAGGATAGAGAGGGTGGAAGAACAACTAATGATGGAAAAATGTCAAACGTAGTATTTGAAAGAAAGTGTAATTCTATTCCTCCAGGTGGTTTTTTCCTTTGGAGAAGTTTCCTCGTTTTTCCTGATTTTGCTTTTTTTTTTTTGTTTATCCAGATTCTTGCCATTCTCAATAATTCCCCAACTGGAAGTAATTCTTTTGCGGCTAAGTTTGTGCTCGAAATAGGTCTATACGTTTACTTCAATTATTATTTGAAAAAAAGAAAAAAACTTTTTAAATATTTACACCCTCTTACTAGAGAGAAAGGCTTTAAATGTTGAATCCTTTTTCCTTATGGGATATGTAAATTGTGCCGACTATACCTAAAAATTTTAAAAACTGCATCAACCTTGGTATTTTCAGAAGTCCACATGAAACAAGTCTAAGTCCCTTTTTTTTTTTTTTTCTAACTCGACTACCATGAGTAAAATAAGTTGATATGAATGCTTAAATGGCAATTTGTTCATATATTTCATTTATTAAATCATATAAAGTCAAAGAAATAACTTTTTAAAAAAAAAAAAGCAAAAAAATTAATATTAAAAATCAGAAAATATTATTAAAAAAAAGTTTAAGTCATTGCCGATCACCCATTACCCTTAGGTGGCTGACAACTTTTGTGTAGGTTCCGACCCATCTTTGAAAGTCGGTCATGTAATATACTCATGTTTGTAGTGATTGGAGGTAGGGTCAAAGTGGTAAGGCTAAACTATATTTTTCTCTTTTATTTTTTTCTTATATTATTTTATTTTCATTTTTTAGTTATTATTTGCAATTAATTTATTAAATATATGAACAAATTGGCATGTGAACATCCATGTCAACTTTTTTACACGTTAGTAAAAATGAGGCCCACACTTGTTTTCGAGATCCTTATAATAAAGGGGGAGGGGTTCATGTAATTCTAAAAGCACCTAAGGATGGTCGACGCAATTTACTTTTTATATTTATATATTTAATATATATAATATACTATATTAATTAACAGTTCCTCCATATTATACATTAGAGATAAATAGTAGAGTAATCAAAACGATATATGATGGCAAAAATAATTATAGGGTAAATTACGTTTTCCGTCTCTATAAACTTTTAACTTATATCAAAACCCTATTTTCTCAAAACCGTACAATTATACCCATGCTTTTGCGCACTTGGATGTTCACATGGCAAAAAAGCTTACTATCATTGTCACATCAACATTATTAATTATATAATATATATGAATGAACTTAAATAATAAAAATATAAAAAGGAGGGGAATGTTTAAAAATTTTAAATAAGACATTGGTAAAGTTATTTTATATATATATATATATTATATAATTAAATTAAAAAAATATGAAATGACTTAACTGGAGGTTACTAGCGATGATGGTAGTGGTGGGCCAAACATCACTATAGTTTAGTTACACTTTATCATCATAACTTTTTTACAAAGTTGCCAAAACTCATTTCTCTCATTTGCGCTTAATTTCATCCAACCAAACCAACTTGTTTTGCACTTCCCATGCTAAAAACTCTAACAACTTAATACATAGTCATGATAAACAACAAAAATATTGGAAATTATATGAGGTATGTATTCATACACAATCAACCATTACACTTCTCCATGTCGATCTATGATCTTGTTCTATCACAATATAATAACTGTTTTGATTTATCTATGTTGTATATTTATTTATTTTACTTGTTCTAAGCGAGATTTTAGTTATTGGTATGATATTTATAAACTAATGTAATACGGCAATTAGAGTAATTTTAGATGGTAGTTTTAATTAATATGTATATATATATTTATAATATGTATTAGTAATGTCCTATATTTAAAAAAAATACAACATTTTTAATTTTTTTAATTTAAATTATTTAGATTTATTAAAATATATTTATAATATTTAAATATAATGTATTAATAATACTGATGTGGCAATAATGATATATTAGCCTCTTTGCCATATTAGCATCCATGAGGGTAAAAGTAGAAGTGTAAGTATAGGATTTTGAAAAAATAAGATGCCAATGTAATTTATAAAGTGTACATGAATAGTCAATGTAATTCACCCATAATATAATTATCAAAATCACTACTATAGTGTAAAACTTACGTATAATAATTAAAAAGCAACATGTGAAATATATATACATGTATGTATATATGTACATACATACACCTTGTATCATACTTAACGGACTAAATATATAATAATAATAAATCAAGTAGTACTAGTCACCTTGTATTGTTGTATGCTATTTTCCTTCTTGTTCACTAGAGACAAAATTCTATTTAATTATATATTGGATAGTATATAAGAAATGGAAATGTACTCAGTTAAAGATAGTGTTACGTGACCAAGAGAAAATTGCAATACCAGTGTTGTTTGCACCGAGGATTTGTTTAGTTTTGCCATGGTATTTTACACTTGTAAGTTTTTCCATGTAAATTTTGTGTGCATACTCCCTTTTTTGTTCATTATTTCTCTTATTTATATGTCCTCAATGATCTGTAACCTAGAATTCCATCTAATTCCAACAAAACTATTATAATTTACTAAAATATTTATTTTTCCAATGATATTTGTAAGGCTATAATGCCACTGTTTCATTTTCTTCTCCCCTTTCACTAATTTCTCTCTCCTAATCACCTAATATTCTATATTCATATAATTATTTTTAGGGATAACTATGTTGGATGTCCTCAAAACTTAACTAATGATTTTATTTTCAAGAGTACTAGGAAAACTTAGCCATCTTGCATAATGACATTATCATAACAACAATCCTTTACTCCTTTTAGATAGCAAATTAATTTATAGATATTTATAATATATATATATATATATGTGTGTGTGTGTGTGTGTGTGTGTGTACTATTGATAAGAAGTTTTGGATATAAGTCCCTTAAGCCTACAGTAGCCTGTTTAAGCTTAAGACTGACTTGATTAAGCCCAAACCCATGTAATCCACTAATATCTGAACTGTTTTGCTTAGTGATCGACCTACTTAAGGAGTCTCTAAACAAGGACTTAACACCGTCTAACGACCGACCTGGTATCAGGATGGTCATAACGGTCACAAGACAAGTGAATAAGGCCATAAGACCTAATCAACAACTACATCCTTACAATCTTAGAACATGCTAGCTTACATGATCTTAGGACATGCCACCATGCTAAATATATTTCTAGATCTACGACGACCCTCCTCTATAAATAGCCTACATACTCTAATGATAAACCACCTTGACTTCTTTGCGCGCTTAACTTACTCTAAGCTATTTAACTCTCTTATTCACCTTCTTACAGACTTTTATTAACTTAAGTATTGAAGTGACTACATTAAGCAACATCCCAACTCCTCTCATTATGTTCTCTTTTGCAAGTCCATCACACTCTTATATAAAGCTCAATCACACCACTCTCTATTGGAAGAATCCTACTTATGACATTTGGCACCGTTTGTGAGAACCTTAACTCACTTTTCTCTTTAAACCACCAAAAACTTTTGTCCGTTCTAGTATACGTTTCTTATATAGTTTACCTTGTCAAGACTTACAAACCTAACTAACGATCAAGTCCTTGTTGACTAATGTCAACTTGAGCAACTCGAGAAGACTCTTAAAATGCTCTTGGCCAAGAACGCTAAGATGGAGGCCCAAAACAGGGAGTTAAGGGCTAAGTTAGACGAGTTAAATAGACAAAGAAAGATGCTTTCCCTCAAAGATGCCTCAGATGTCAGAGGCGATCAAAACTGTTACAATATGAAGTGACTTAATAGTAGGTTGCTAACAGTGGTGGCGGGTTAAACACCACCTTAAGTAGGTTGCACTCTATTATTATAACCTTTTTACAAAGTTGCCAAAACTCATTTCTTTCATTTTCACTCAATTTCATCCAACTAAACTAACTTGTTTCATACTTCCCATGCTAAAACTCTAGCAACTTAATACATACTCATGATGACCAACAAAATCATAGGAAATTATATTCGGTATATAATCGTACATAATCAACCATTTTCACTTTCCCATATTGATCTATGATCTTTTTATATTACATTTTAGTAACGATTTTGATTCGTAATAATGTTGTTTAATTATTTATTTTATTAAGCGAGATTTTAGCTATTGCTATTATTGATAGCTAAATCTGGAAATGGGGATTTTGGGCTTGAAAGAGAATTTGGCTTACAAAAGAAAGAATGATGGCTATAGATGTGCCGAGGCAACTCTAGCGTTGCTATTCTGATACCTAAATGAGTTTAGTATAGAAAGGAAAGAACTTAAGAGAGAAGGTAAATGTACAAGGGGTCTAGAGATCATTACTATGAACTTTCGAACTATATTTATAGTCCATGACCTACAACTACCATGTTGTCTCTTATTTACACATTTGTCACATGTAGATTTGGATTCTAAACCGCTTTCTTATATTTAAGGACAGAGTGATAATAGGTAATTACTTCTGTGGTAACTGTCAAACTATTCATGCCTACTGTCTTTGTTTGAATTGAATGTTACGTTTAATGAGAATGAATTATACAGAGTAGAATGGAATAAAGACTGAAATGAGAAGATATTTCTTATATTTGGAGATGGCTACATAATGGAATGGAATATAATGACATTAAATGTTCAAATAAAATTATTTATCGAAAATGCCCTTCATTATTACATGTTATAATTTCTTTCAATGTTAGAAAAGTAATTCTAAATGGAATTGAGATTCCACATTCTCACTAAAATTATTGATTCCATGGAATTGTGATTTCGGTTTCAAAATGCACTTCTAAGCATGGTGAACAAGGATGGAATTCAGAATCATAATTTCATTCCGATTCATTTACCATACGTGACATAAGGAAGCTTTAACCTTTATGCCCAGTCTAACTATGCAACTAACAAGTGTTGGTAGCTCATTCCCAAGTTACTCCAAGTGGCCCTGAGCTTCTTTGACATGAGCTACACTCCATCAGCACACATGGAGTGTTCATCTTGTGCTAATGAGGTCTAACCTAGTAACCTTGGTTGAAGAGACTTTAAAGAGGTTGTCTATGGGCCTAAAGGGACCTTATTGGGCTCTTGTGGGCTTGTCATGAAAAACTCCCATCAATAGTTTTTGTTTTTATCTAGTTAAAAAAATAAACAATTCTCATCTTTATAAATTGATGTAATATGGCAATTGAATTAACTTTAGATGGTATTTTTAATTAATATGTATATATGTTTGTAATATGTATTTGCAATGCCCTTCTTAAAAAAAAATCAACATTTTTTTCTGAATTTATTTTATTTTTATTATTTAAGTTTATTAATATATATATTTATAATATTTAAATATAATTTATTAATAATGGCAATGTAGTGACAATGAGATGATGATACATTAGCCTCCTTACCGCAATAGCATCTATGTAAGTAAAAGTATGAGTATATGTATAGGATATTGAAAAAATGGAGTGTTAATATAATTTATAAAGTGTATAATATAATTATCAAAATTACCACTAGTGTGCAATATTTGTGTATAACAATTAACAAGCAACATGTTAAATATATATATATATATATATACATGTATGTGTATGTATATACCTCTTGTTGTACTTAGCGTACTGGGCATATTTTATTAATATATAAGAAAGAAAAACTATACTTGGTTAGAGGAGATAGTGTTATGTGATTGATAGCAAATTTTACACTAGTACTATTTACATTAAGGATTTGTTTAGTTTTGCCATGGTATTTTACCCTTGTATGGTTTTCCATGTAGATGTCATGTGTCATACTCCCTTCTTTGTTCATTATTTCTCTTGTTTATATGTCCTTAATAATTTGTAACCCAAAATTCCATCTAATTTTAACAAAACTATTATAATTTATTAAATATTTATTTTTCCAATTACATTTGTAAGGCTACAATTTCACTGTTTCATTTTCTTCTTCCCTTTCAATAATTTCTCTCTTCTAATCACCTAATATTTTATGTCCATATAATTATCTTTAGGGGATAACTATGTTGGGTGTCGTCGAAGCTTATACTTAACTGAATGATTTTATTTTCAAATGGCTATCAAACATAATCATCTTTTTTCCATTTATTTAAATCCCTTTCTCTCTCTTTTTTTTTCAATAATTTATACAGTTGCTTTTCTATAAATGTATATTCTACTTTGATCTTACAAATGATTGATGTCCAACTAAATTACACATAAATTTATCCAATTACCCAATAAAACTAAATCATTTCCGATAATAACAAGTGGTTTGTCATCTCAAGATCTATACTAGTATAGATTGGACTTTATGTAAGTAGAAAAGTCTACAAAAGAGAGTACAGTGAAGGGGTATCGGGGTGTTGCCTAGCATGGCTACTCTAATATTTAAGTCAGTTAAGTGTTTGGAAAATACGAGTGTTTAAGAGCAATAAGTAAGCTTAAGTGCGCAAAGTATCCAGTGATTTAGGTGATGGTCTTTTATTTATAAAGAAGTGGTACCAATAGTTAGAGAGGAGTTAGTAGGCAAAGTCGCTTCCATAATGTAGGAGGTAGTTGTTTAACATAGCCTTTTAGCCTTATTTAGAGTCTTCTAATGGTTAAAGGCTTCCTATAATTAAACAGGCAGTGTTCTAGGCTTGGGTTGAAGGCAACTTGTCATAGGCTGTGAGCGTTATTAGATCAGGAATGACTTGAGGAGCCCATGTCCAAAAGGTCTTATCAACACTTGTACCAACCCCCCCAAAAGCAGTCTCATTGTCATAGTGAAGGTAAGGAGAATAAAAAGATGGGCTTCTCAAGTGTATAGTCAATCTAATCTAGAGGTGTCTGTGTTAATGTTATCGTGCCGACGCAGCGATGATGGAGTCCATGGTGGCAAAAGGCTGAGATCAAGATGTTCGAGATTGTGAAGGTCAAGGTGAAGATGTCTAAGCTGGCATAGGGCCGAGATGAAGACATCCAAGTTGAATGCCACTATGCTCGAACAAGTGCGACATATCCGAACAGATTGCCTTTAGTGCAGCGGCGAATGCAACAATTCTAAAGTGGAATAAGGGGGGTCTAACATCCTTGGTCATTGGGGTACAAGAGTGGTTAGCCCTTGATCTAGTCAGAGTGGAGAGCATGTATACCAAGCCGGATGGGTGAACTAAGGTGAAGACTCCAAAGCTTAAGGTAGGCGCTCCAAGCTGAGGTAAGAATATGGTAAGTTGTGCATCTCAGGGTAGAGTTACAGAGTAAAGGTGTTGAGTTGACCGAACCAAACTGAGCCGATAAATACTTGAGCAGATACAATCTGTTCAATCTGAAGCATAGTGCTATTGGAATGTCGGATGAGTCTTGTCGTGGAAGTTAAAGGGGCCTTAGAGAAACTTCTTGTGGAAGTAATTTTTCAAATTCTTACTTTATTGCACCCGTTTTTAGTACATTTAATGTGATGTGATAGGTGCTCTGTCATAGCAAATTTGTGTACAGCTACATATGTTTTTCTTTTGAATGTGGTCGTTTGATTAGAACTACCTCTACGTGTTCGCATCCTAGCATTTTAAGGGATTTGTGCTTATACGAATCCCTATAACCACAGATACACTTCCCAAAGCGTTCAGCCTATAAATACCCCAATTGTTTAGAGAAAACACCTTTTTTGCAATTCCTCACTGCAGATTTCACCCTCTCTTTTTATCAATCTTCTTCGAAACTCATTCTCTTACAAACTATTCTTTGAAGTTTACTCCCTTTTGCTTCACTATTGATCATGTCGACCAACATAAGTGAGACACCATCAGATGCTTCAAAATATAATATTACTAACTCTAAGATCATGAGGAGTGATCCTCCCCTCGAAAGAGAAGATAAAGTCACATTGTTAGCACAACTTGACAACACCACAAGAATGGCAATGGAGATGTTGGATAGGGCCAAGCTGATTAATGCTATCCCAAAGGACCCTTATGTGTATGTGCCCTTAACAATAGCTAAAGAATTGTTTGAGGCGCCCGGGATAGGCAAGGGTTCAAGAGGCCGAGTTAGTAGGAGTAAGACCTCTACTCCTAACTGAGTTCTGAGCAATTTTATGATTGAGCCAATTCAAGGTTAGAGCGTACAAGTGCCAAGAAGGGAGGAAAGGGTACCCTTGCTAATACAGAGGTGCTTTACTGTGTTTGAGAAGTGCTTGGAGTATGGGCAGCGCCTCTTTCTAAGCAACTTTGAGAAGGAGCTTTTCAACTTTCATCGGTGCAATTTGGCGCAAGTCCCTCCCAATAGGTAGGGAGTATTAAAGGCTTTCTAAGGGTTGTACAAATACCTGGTGATAAGGGCTAACCCCAAGCTTTTTAACCACTTCTACATGTGAAAAAGTACAGGTGGGTAGCCATACCTGTAGCCTTATTCAGGGAAGAAGCTATTTTATAGCCTCATAAACTTTGTTAAGGACTAGTAGGATAACTACGTGATGGTTAAGCTGCCAAAGGAGGCAACTTCTAAATAAGATAAACCGAATTGGTCCAAATAGGGGCCTAAAAGGAGCTTGGGCCCAGTAATGCAGAGGCTGCAAAGGAAATTTAAGCTTTCATGGCCTTCAAATATGGTAATGAAATAAGCACTGCAAAGATCGTGGATGGATACTTCAAGTACCCATCTTTGAGTTCTTCCTTCCCCAGCATGAAGAAGGCTATCGTGAAGAAATAGGCAAAAGGTACAAGTTCATTTTTTATGAACCACTTCATCTCATGCCAATGTGTAAAGTTATGCTTCATTCGACAGCCATTTTAAGAGGAATAGAGACTTAGGGGGATTCTTCCTTGTCCGTGTTGGTCATGGTGGAGCTAGTGAATGTCAATGCTTTATGTTGTCTTCGTTTGTTTTTCTTTTCCTAACTACTTTCTCGATTCTTTGTAGGTAAGAGATTAGTCAAAGATATTCCTCATCTCTCGATGGACGAGTTGATGAAGCATCACCAAGCCAGGTCAAAGCCGACCACAAAGGCCTTAGACCCTAAAGGCAAGGCGTAGGGCTGAGGTTAAGGGTTAGGAAGACCAATAGGGTTAAGCCGACAGCTCTACCTTAAGGAATTCCTCTTGATCCCTAAGCAAAGCCATTGGCTGCTAAGCCTATGAGTGTGGTCCTTCCTTCCATGACCTTTGTTCCCACCTCTGCATTTATTAATGTAGAGGATGAACCTGCCAACACTAATGAGCTAAATGTAGTGATGCTTACCCCTCCTGATAGGGATGAAGAGGAGAAGGTTGAGGCCAACGCCCCATCCGGGGTAGCTAGTCAAAAGAGAAAGGCCCTTAAGACTATTAGGAACGTGACGTGTAGAGCCAACAAGAAGAAACCAATAGGGAAGACGCCCCTGAGCTAAACAACCTAGTACAAGTTGTCGACGACTCACCCCTACAATCGTGTTGTTGAGCTTGGGGACAATTTTTTAATGTCCTTAACAAGTTCAAGTTCATACTGATTAAGCCAGACTCATTCAAGAACATGTCATATCTCTTCCAAAAGGAAGAGCTTCACCTTCACACTTCCAAAGTTGAGAACAAAAGGGTCAAGGGAAAGCTCCTAAGGCTGAAGTAAGATATCTAAGGCAACGTATTATGACATCAAACTCTCAATTATCAGGCCTCACTAGGGTCTTATACCCTTAGCGATTGGGCCATCCTTGACGATCCATCGAAGGTAGGAGGAGGCGATCTTATGGAGATGACAAGTCACATGAGTTTGCTTATCTAGTAGGTAAGTTTTTGCCTCTTTACATTGATGTCCTTTCTTATCATCACTGATATGATCTCAGTTTGCATTTCTTTACAGTACTACAGCTAGGTATTGCTCTAGTTGAGCAACTACAACATCGTATGGAAAGAGGTAAAGGGCATTTAGGGCGACATTATCTAGTGCCTAGTATAAACACCCTATTTTTGCCCATACTATAATTTTAGAATTTTTAGAATAGGATAAGGGTTCATAAGCTAGAAAAAATACAAAAAAAAAATTGAAAAATTAGAAAAAATACAATAGATACAAAATTTGGAAAAAATCACAAAAAATAGAAAAATTGGAAAAATCACAAAAAGTAGAGGATTTAGGAAAATTTTAAATGATAATAATAATAATAATAATTTTTAGGTAGTTTAAATAAAATAGGATTTTTAATTTAGCTTTAGTATTTTTAGAGCCTTAAATAATAAAAGAGGAAAGGAATGTTGGGCTTGGGCTTATATTTAATCTAACCTAGGCCAACTTGTCTATATGTGCAATTTGATTATACATATGAATAAGGCACAAGCCAACGGCCGGATGGTCCATACTCTGACTTGCACTTGGGTTTAAAATGAATGTCTTGGGGTTGATACTCGTTCGAAATGCTTAAGCGTTTTTATTTTTGTTTAGGCACATGGGACACATGTTAGCCAGTGATTGGCTAACATAAAAATTTTCCATCTCTCTCTCCAATTCCCTCTTATTCTCACATTTACCCCTCTTGGATAACCATGCTTCTATCTATTTTTTATCCATCTAAACTTACAATTTCACAAAATCAATGGTGAAATTGCAAATTAGCCTTAGGATACTTCGAATTGGTATCAATTTCTTGTCCAAATACTCTCATTTATGGGGTAAAAAATGGAAAAAAAAAGTGGAAAAAAACTTTAATACTCAGAGTTGAAAATTCTAAGATTTAGGCTGTTCATTGATTTTCAAAGCTTCCTTTAGGTTTGTTTTAGTAAAATTGCACCTCTATTACTCCTTTTGATTAATGATTTCACTTAAGTTATAGTTTTTTTGTTCAATCACGGATTTAACATCGATCAAAAACCCATTGATTTCTAGATCTTCGTTTTAATGATTTGCCTTGCTTAATTCATACCATGAATGTATAAAATGAGTTGTTTAGGAACTCGTTCAATAAGAGCTTAGACTGCTCGTACACTAAAACACCCCTTCGAAACTCTTAATCTCTCTTTCACTCTACCACCATTGCTCTCTCTCTCTCTTTCTCTCTACAACTCCCTCTCTCCAATTACTGTGGAGCTACGCTATTACCACGGCCAAACCCCTTGGACCTTAGCTTCCTAATGCGACCAATCTTAATGCTTGCCGTAACCTTTAGCTACTTCAACCATCCCCACTACCATGAAACCCTAAGCTACCATATCCCCTACTCAAAACCACTACATCCAGCCACCATTTAGTGAAATCAACACCACCACTAGCCTCACCACACTCCAAAACCCAAACCCTAACCAATCTTTGGACTATAGCAACCACCACTGCACATAACCTAACAACACCGCCATCGCTACCCTTCGCTTTGCAACCACCGTCAATTGACCTCCAACCGCCTTGAAACTCTCCTTACCCCCTTAAGTCTAATTTAAACTCATAAAAACTTCCTCACCCACTCGTTTCAATGCCTAAAAGTGCTAGAACTACCCCCTTGTTGTTGCTGTTGTTGCGACTAGTTCTCCAGGATTTGAGCCCACGTTCAACTTAAAGATCTAACCCAAACCCAATGCTTCAAGCTTAACCTACACGCTTAAACCCTCGGTCCGGCCTCACTTCCATTCATTCATTTTTTTTATTTTCTGTAATTTTTTTATTTTATTTTTTATTCATTTATTTATTTTCACATTGTAATTATAGCTAAAAAAAAAAAGAAACAAAGAGAGAAGAAAAAAAAAGGAAAATAAGCTTCATTTTATCTTTTAGTTATTTTTATAAGAAAATAAAGAATAAAAAGAAAATAAAAAATAATGAAAAAATAAACTAAAATAAACAAATAAATGGATTTTACTACTTAGAAAATTGCTTTTTATGTAACAAAATCAAATGGACCTTTTCAAAAATTAGGAAATTCGTTATAACTTTCCAAAAATAAAACCTCGATTTAGGACCCTTTAGATTTTTCAAAATAAAATTGAACCAATAGAAAACGTAAACTCGAGTATTTTCTCAAATTAAAATCAATCAACACACTCAAAGATTGATGAAGAACTGCAGAAGTTTAATCCTAAATAGTGGATATATAGGCACTTGTACGTAAATACAAGGCGACTTCAAATATGGAAAGTTTTCTTTTTTTATCTTTGCGAATAACAATTCAATTATCCTTTTTTAGTTGGTTTAATGTTATTCACTTGCTTATATGTAATTAAATGCTTTTTTTTGAAAGGGTATTATTGAAATGTAAATCTAAATTTGGAAAGTTAGTAACGGTATCCATAAGAGTTTAAAATATTATCCCCTAGACTCAAAATCTTTGGTTTTCAAACTTTTTTCTAAAAATTGGTTTTTTAAGTGGATTTGTAGCTAGGTTAAATTGGTCTACCTGGTCAATTTAACCTAACCTTTTTTTCCTTGACTTTAGTTGGATGACGACTCTAAAACGTTTTTTTTTTAAAAAAAAAAAAACTAGTTTTCTTTAACTCTTAGTTAAGGATCAATATTAAACAAGTTATGGTTTAATATTAATTAGGTTAAGGAAAATATTTTAAAACCGAAAAAAAAATAAAGCTCGAGAGCTTCAAGAGGATTAGCCATCTCACTTTCTAAATTTAGAATTTTTTTTTTTTAAATCACCTTTCTAAGTGTAATTTATTTATTTATTCGTTATTGTTTTATATGTTTATCTATTGTTATACTAACTTTTTGCAAGGTTAAGCTTTATTTAATCTTTAAACATTGGTGGTAGGTGGGGGGATTTATTTTATATATCATGAATGCATGGTAAATACGGTCGAACTTAGGTCTTCTTAGGACCTTAGGACGAGGAGCTGTTATGTAAGTTTCAGGTGTAATGGAGTAACCATTGCTCAGGGCCAATTAAGCTACCTTACTTAAACTTCAATGTGACTAAGGAACCATTTTCTTTGGAAATGTATGACTTCATAGAGTTTGAGGACCTTTAGAACCCACCTTTCTTGCATACATAAGTTTTTCTGAACTAGCGAGTAACTAACAAGATGGCATAAAAAAAAAAAAAAAAGAAGAAGAATAAGAAGAAAGGTAACAAACCTGAAGTTCTTTTCCTTATACTTTTCCTAGAATTCATGTACATAAGAGATCTTTTGTAAACATAGTTTCTTTTTTATGTAAATATTGTTCCCTTTATAATTTACAATTTCCTTGTAATCTTTCAAAAATGGCCAGTTCATCCAATTCTAGAGTCTCCATCAAAGAGATTCATGTCTGCAAGCCTACAAACCTGAAGCTTATATTCAATCAATGGTTTCAGATCTTCAACCCAAGGAAACAAGAGTTCATCACCAGTAAGATTAGGCTCATACTTTCATTATCTAAGGTTAATGTTAACATCACATTAGTGAGAGCCTTGGTATATTTCTAGGAACCCAAGGAAGTTATATTTTGTCTTAGGCCACACCTAATCAGCCCAACTTTGGAAGAATACACCTAACTACCTCAAGCCCCTCCTTTGGATGAAATAAACGTTTTGGAGCTCAATTTTAGCCCAACCAATATCTTCTCCAAATTCTTGGAGATCTTTAAATCTAAAATAAATGAGGCCTTGAGTGATTACAACAATTAAACTATCAAAATATGGGATTTGATCCATTGGTTCCAACAAACGGGCTCTATTTCTTAGCAATTGGAGGGAAAATCGGATCAAAGCTTATATATTAGTAGTATTTGCCACTATCTTATTTTCATTTCTTATATACTTTAGAGTGGTAGAATTAATGGCTCAATTTTGGGAAGGGAATTTGATAGGAATCAGCCTACAACTATCTTCCAACTGAGGCCAACATGTTCTAACTTGAGGCCAAACAGCTTTTGTTGAGGTCAAGGCTAAGATAATACTAGAAGATCAAGAGGAAGAAAAGGAGCCACTCGGTATCAGGTCTATCGTCTGTCGAAACACTGAAAGACTACACTATTGAGGACTTAAGGCTAAAGATCCACTTGGTACGACACAGAGATACTAGTGTCAATTAATTCTAGTACTCAATAATTGTGGACCAACCTTTCAAGTATCTCAACCAAGCACTACAAGACTTCAAGGACTTCTTCTCAAGCCCAGACATCCAACTACCAACCTTGCCCAATTCAAATCATGCTCCTTCTAGGATAAGTTGAGTAACTGCATGTTGACTTCTATTAAACGCACAATTTTTGTATTCTTGTACATATTTTCTTTATTTTTAATTATGAGCCCATTTTTTAGAGCTTAAGACCTTGTACATTATTTACAATTTTACCACTAGGGTTTTAGGACCTATTATAAATAGCAACATTTATAATTAACAAATAGACAATGAGACAGTAAAGAATATTCCCACGCTTAGAACTTTCCTCTTTCAAGCAAGGTTATACTTAAGCTCTTAATGCTAACATTTGCCAGATTATTGAGTGTTAATTAACTCTTTAATTTTTCTTGTATTCTTATTAATCTTATTCTTAAGATTGTGGTGAAACCCTTCATTTGAGCGAGTTAGTGAGTTGCATCTAACCTCTCATTTGAAACCTAAGCGACATTTAATGTTCGTGAGTTATATCGAACCCTATTTCACTCTCAATCCTTGATTTTGTTTGTGTCTTGGTACGTAATATCAATATACATTCATCATCAAATCCCCTATTTTAACTCTCAGCTCATTAATCTCATTCGAACCCTGCTTCCTTCATTCTAGTTCTAGACCCACTGCCTTACCAGAAGTCCTATGTCCTTGCCTTACTTGCTGAACAACTAAGGAACCTTAATTTCCTTAAGAAAAAAGGCTGTAAAGATCTCAAGTCAAGCATGGCGCTTTTAATGATATGGTTCGTCAACTACATCAAATGCTTCGGGTTAGATTTGATAAGGGGTACGTCCACTTATAATATTGATCTTATAAAACTCTTTTGTTGCTAAGATCAAGTTACCAGAAAAGTTCACAAGCCTTCATTAGAGTCATTCACTCTTAACCTTAAAGAGCCTCATTCTCTAGGAAAGGTATCTAAGCTTCTTAAGATCAAAGCTTGGTGGGACACAAGGACTATAAACCTTAACATTGATTTAAGCGAATTAATGGGAGAAGCGATGAAACACGGGGTCACAAAAAAAAAATTAATACAATCAACTACACAAGATAGGCATGATACAGTATTGAGCACCAAAAGTCCTTCAACCTTCCTTCACAAATCTTAGCTCTAAAATGGTAACCTATATGGATAAAGTAAAAGCTCATATAAAAGTCATCTATGATGAAAAGGGCATGTGGGAAAACCTCTTTTGGGAGTCTAGGTAAAAAGATCTCGTGTCTTAAAACACCAATTAAAGATGGCCTAGAAGAGGATTTAAGAATATAAGGAAGCAATTGGGCTTAGTCAAAAGAGGAGTAAAGTAGTGGCAACTGAACCTAGCAACTAGAAGAAGAATACATCATTTGGTCCATTGAAGAAAAGAAGAATAATTTAGATTGATTTTCCTTTCTATCTTCGATGTAATAAAACTCTAGGAGTTGAGAAATGACAAATAAACTTATCGTTTTGTTAGTTAATCACTGATTCCCTTCTTTGCATCTGTGTGGGACACTTGCAGTTTTCTTTACTTATTTGTTTATTTATTTCTTTTTCATGTCTCCAAAAATTAAGAATAATATATGTGCTAACTTATTAAGAAGTTTTCGTCAAACAGGTCAAAAAGATAGCTTCCAAGCGTCAAACCTTTCAAAAAAGTCCCATCCAAACCTACTCTCAAACCAGGATAGACAACCAAGGAAATGACAACGTCAACACCAAGAACAACAACAATGGCGTCAATCTCGAAGTCATCGATCCTACTAAGTTGAGGCTTCGCTCCTTAGAACAAACAGTGGGAAAGATTACAGACTAATTAAGCTTCCTTACTGACAGTCTTACTTTGCTCTAATCCACAGCATCATCAAATGAGGAAAGCTCCAAGGCCCAGTATGGAAAGATTGCTAAAGCCCTACCCCTTGAAGTAGAAGAGGCCTACCCTAAAGTTAACCTGGACTTTATAACTTTTGAAATAAAAGAGGCTTATCTAAAGGTCAACCTAACTTTTAAGCCCAACACTTACTCATTTTCAGTTAACACAAGGCTAGAAGCTGACCTAGACAAATTGAAAGAATTGGAAAGGCAATTGACCCTACAAATTACTGAAAAAATGAAGATGTTCGAAGGTTATGATGGTCTCGAGCAAGCTAGTATTATAGATTTCTCTGCTTATGATTATGGAAATTTCCTTGAAAAGTTTAAGGTACCAACTTCATGAAATATAATGAGATTGGTTGCCCTAAACTACATACCAGGTTATAAATGCGAAAGATGGCGTAGGTACATATAATACAACCAACTCATGGTTCAAACTTTTTAGGATAGCTTAATGGGCCCTTCTTTAACTTAGTACTCCCAACTGGATTTGAATCAAGTGAATACATAGGAGAAGCTGGCTATGGCATTCTACAAACAATACAAATTTAATGTTGAAGTGGCACCAACCATGATGGACTTGGTTGCCATATAAAAGAGGCACAATGAATCATTCATAAAGTATGCCCAAAGGTGAAGATCCCCAACTGCAAGGGTATTCATCCCCATGACCGAAAAAGAGATAACTTTAGCTTTCATCAATACTCTTGAAAGGCCTTACTTCTCCCGCCTAATTGGGCAAGCCTCCTTTAGCTTTGCAAAGATAGTGGTTGCAGGATGCCGAATTGAGAGTGTTGTCTTTTTCAGTAAATTATAAGAGCCAACAAATAGAAAACCATCCCGAGTTTCTTTCAGAACAAATCCTCCACTAGTTCAACAACAATTTAGAAGCCAGCCTCAAGTCAATAGGGACCCACAATAGTTCACTAAGATACTAGTTCCTCTTAGCCAAATGCTTGAAAAATTAAGAAAAGATAATCTACTCCATTTTGAGATTCCTAACAAAAGGTATAAGCTAAGGGTTTTTTATCTAAATGCAAAGTGTCAGTATCATTTGGGGCAAGTAGGCCATTCAACCGACTCATGTTAGAGATTAAAAAACAAGATTTAATACTTGATTGATGAAGGTACGATCCAGCTAAACTTTATGGAGCATCCAATTCCAAACGTCAATAAGAATCATTTACCCAACCATGGCCCTATCATCAATACGATATTTGATGATTTAAATCCTACCATCAACATGATTGGTTCCAATTGGGAGCCTAAGGTCTACAAATTTTATAAACAAGAGGAGAAGTAAGCTTCAAAGACTAAGAGGTACACCTTTCATGTACCTCTAGCTCCTGAGAATTATAAAACTGCCTTTTTCAACTACCACGTAGTTAACTAGGGGCAATCGAGTTCTCTCGTAGGAAGAATTACTCGTTCTAACAGAATCTATGACCTAAAAGAAGACCATAAAAAGAATAATGTGCTAGAAGAATCAAACAACAAACCAGTTGAATAGGAAGAAGGATCGTCTGCCTTAAGTAAGATTATCAAGTTAAATGAGTATAATATAATGAATTGGCTCACTAAGACTCTAGCACAGATATCTCTTATGAGTCTATTGATGGAATTTCAAACCACATCAAGAAGCTTTATTCCAAACTCTAAGGGGAGTTAAGGTCCCTTACGAAATATCAATTGAAAAGATGGGATCAATTATCAACTCTATCCTCACCATGGATTATATCTATTTTTCCACTGAAGAATTGAGTGGAGAAGGTAATTAGCACACTAAGCCTCTCTTTATATTGGTGAAAGTAAACAATATGATCTTAGCCAAAGTCCTTATTGACAATGGGTTATCACTAAATGTTTGCCCTTTCACTACCCTGGACCTATTGGGTATTAATACGACCGTGATCAAGCCAAGTTCTACAATAGTCAAAGCTTTTGATGGGTCTAGGAGAGAAATCATAGTGGAGATTGACTTGCTAATTATCATTAGCCGAATAACTTTAAAAGTTTGATTCTAAGTTCTAGACATCCCAAGGTCCTCCAATCTCTTATTAGGAAGACCTTGGATTTATGCAGTAGGGGCTATACCTTCAAGTTTACATCAAAAGGTCAAGTTCATCTCAAATAACTAAGTCATAACAATTTTGGGTGACCAAGATTATGAAATATATAAAGAAATAGCCATACCTTACATTGGCTTTGAAGAGTAGGAAGACTTTGGGCTCCAAATGTTTGAGGAAGTATGCATGATTACCAATCAAAGGAAGGATGAGAGGATAAAATTCAAGTAAGGGAAGATTGATATTTACCGATTCAACTACATTCCAACTTCGATAGAAGAGTTGTAAAATAGATAAGCAAAGGGAAAAAGAGATAATAGATTATATCATGCCTTAATGATCTTTCCGTCGTTGATAGAGACATTCATTCGGGTTGATGTTTAAACCCCAAAATCTACTAAAGAGGATACCCTAGTAAGAATGAATTAGCAAGCCCATCCCGCAAACTCTAATACTTAAATAACTGGTTCTCCATCCCTGTGAATGGTGATAAGTCTTATCTAAGGTAAAAGATGAATCACGGTTTAGTATTTTCTTAAGGTTTTGTAACAATTACCTTTGTTCTACAATTATGAATTTGAGGGAACTTTTTAATATAATAAAAGATCAATTTTCATTCTCTTCATTACACTCCATTCCTTCTTTACTTAGACTCTTTCCTTTACACACTTTTGGCCCAGATCCAATGTTCTAAATAAAAGCCAAGCATACCTCGTGCAGATAGATAATAAAAATATCGATATCACTTCCAACCCCACTAAGTTAATTGTTAAGGGTAATGTCAGTGAGTACGGCGACATATAAGAAAGCTAGCAAAGACATGAGATGGGTAGAATTTCCATTGACAAGCCAACTGAGACAATTAATATTGGGACTGATGATAACCCCAAAAATATGAAGATTGGAGGGGGCTTGAAAGAAGAGTAGAAGGAAGAAATAACTGCACTACTTTCTAAGTATCAAGATGTTTTTACCTAGTCTTATGAAGATATACCCAAGTTAGATCCATCTATTGTGGCTTACCGCTTACTCATATGAGAAGATATCAAACCTAAGAAGCAAAAGCCAAGGAGATTCCAACCAGATATTTATTGAAAATTAAAGAGGTCAAAAAGTCATTAGAAGTTGGTTTTATCGAAGTATCTGACTATCCTGATTAGGTGGCTAACATTGTGCTAGTGATGAAGAACGGAAAAGTTAGAGTGTGCGTGGATTTTCATGACCTTAATCAAGTAACACCTAAAGATAACTTCCCTTTGCTCCATATTGACGTCTTAATGGATGATATAGCTGGGAACCATCTCTTCTCCTTTATGGATGGATTCTTTAGATATAATTAGGTCTAAATGTCTAAACAAGATAAAGCCAAGACAACTTTCATTACAACTTGGGCCACATTTTACTATAAAGTAATGCCTTTTGAATTAATATGCCAGGACAACTTATTAGAGAGCAATGCTCGTAATCTTTCATGACATGATGTGCAAAGAAATTGAATTATATATTGATGATATGATTAAAAAATCCAAAGAGGGAGAAAATCACATGGGTAACTTGAAGAAGTTGCTTGATAAGTTGAGAAAGTTCCAACTGAAGCTAAACCTAAAGAAGTGTGCCTTCGGAGTAACTTCAGGGAAATTATTAGGTTTCATCATTAACTAAAAGAGCATCGAAATGGATCTTGATAAAGTCAAAGCAATACTTAACCTGCCCTCTCCACGCATACTTAAAGAGGTCAGAAGCTTATTGGGTCATTTGAACTACATAACCCGGTTCTTATCTCAACTCACAAATAAATGTAGTCCCTTATTTAAGTTGTTGAAGAAGAACGCCAAGATAAATTGGGATGAAAAATGTGATGAAGTTTTCACAACAATTAAGGACTACTTAATGAACCCTCCAATTCTGATAACTCCCAAACTTAGGAAGTAGTTGTTTCTATACCTAACCATATTAAAAAAGTCTAAGGGGTGCATGCTTGGTTAAAAAGATGAAGAAGGAAAGGTACGGGCCATATAATACATAAGTAAGAAGTTTATAAAAGGGGAATAGAAGTACTCTGAAATTGAAAGAACGTATTGTGCCTTAGTTTAGGTCATGAACCGACTCGAACAATATATACTCTATTACCAGATTAAATTGCTAACTTAACATGATCCCCTAAAGTACTTAGCAAAAAAGTTAACCCTGATTGGTAGAATCTTAAAGTAGCAAATGTTACTATTAGAGTTCAACATCACATTCATAAACTACAATTCAATCAAGGGGCAATCCCTAGCAAATTAGCTAGTAGAGAATCCCTCTAAAGATACCTCCTAAGAGGTACAAGCCAGATTCCCCAATGAGGACATCTTAGTAGCTGAAATTGGTTCTGAGGAAGAGAATAATGAAAATCCCTAAAGATGAAAGATGTTCTTCAATGGAGCTACCAATGTATTTGGGTGTGGAATTAGGGCAATATTGATATCTACTGAAGGTACGCAGTTCCCTATAACTATAAGGCTCATTTCCTATGCACTAACAATATTGCTTAGTAAGAGGCATGCATTATGGGACTTAAAATAGCTTTGGATAAAGATATTCAAGAGTTAGAAGTGTATGGGGATTCTTCACTCATTATTGGCCAAGCTCGAGGAGAATATAAGACGAAGGACCCTAAATTGGTACCTTATCATTGGTACTTGACTAAATTAATGGAGAAATTTGAAGAAATCACGTTCACTCATGTACTAAGGACTCAGAATCAATTTGCTAATGCATTAGCCACTTTAGCATCCATGATCTAAATATCCGGTAGAGTTGAAATTCAACCGCTCTTAATTGTATCAATGATCATTTGACAGTAACCTTCGAAGGTATATGGATGACAAAAAGGCCAAGGTTTTAATGAAGGAGTTATATGAGAGAGTATGTGGTCCCCACATAAACGATTACATGCTCGCTAAGAAGATTATGACGCTATGATACTATTGGTCAACAATGGAAGATGATTATATCAAGCATGTCGAACATTGTCACTTATGCCAAGTTTATGTAAACAAGATAAATGTCTCGCCTGAAGAATTACACACATTCTCTATGCCATGGCTATTTTCAATGTAGGGTATAGACATCATTGGCTTGATTACTCCAAACCGATGTAATGATCAATGCTTCATATTGGCCACCTTGATTACTTCAGTAAGTGGGTTAAGGCCTCATCTTATTTAAGTGTTACTAAAAGGGTAGTGTTCAATTTTATGAAGAGAGATATGTTGGCTCGATACAAGGCTCCAGAAACGATCATCATAAACAATTGCACTAATCTCAACAACAAGCTTATGTTAGAGTTGTGCCGACAATTCAGGATGGTCTACAGGAACTCTACCCCTTATCAACCCCAAATGAATGGGGCTATTGAAATAGCCAACAAAAATCTCAAAAGAATAATTGAAAAGATGGATGTTACATATAAGGATCGGCATGAGATGTTGCCGCTTGCACTCATGGCACATCGAACTTCCATCATAACATCAATAGGGGCAACGCCCTACTCCTTAGTATACAGCACTTAAGTAGTATTACTAGTGGAAGTTGAGATCCCATCTCTTAGAGTGTTATCAGAAACTCAGTTAAATGAGGCCAATTGGCTTAAAAAGCGCATCGAGCAATTGAATTTGATTGATGAGAAAAGGTTAACGGCCATGTATCATAATCAATGCTACCAACAACGAATGGCTCAAGCTTTTAATAAAAAGGTACGACCCCGAAACTTTAAAGAGGATAATATAGCGTTGAGAAAGGCCTTCTCCAATGCATAAGACTTTAAAGGAAAATTTGCTCTCAATTATGGAGGCTCTTATATTGTGAAGCAAGTATTACCAAGAAAGGCTTTAATTTTGTCACAAATGGATGGTCCAAAGTTGAGAGACCTTATAAAATGCTAATGCTATAAAATTGTACTACCCATGAAATTCAATGAAAATTCTTACTCAGAATACGAAAATACTAGTGATCTTAAATGTTGTTATGGTTTAATTTTCATCTTCTATAAGCAAAGTTAGTATCCCCGATAGTTCTCAACATTGGAATCACCTCCATATCTTTTGTTGCTCCATCAAAAGGTCCTATTCCCTTACTCTACAAAACCATACACTTAAAACACGAGAAAAGATGAAAATGATATATAAAGCATTGGTTACTAACAAAACTCTTTAAAATACTTTATTATGGGATGATCCTTCTCAATGGGGAGTTTTATTGTCTATTTTTTTAAGGAAAATGCAAAATCCAGACAAGTAAATACCTCACAGTAGCTATTTACTGGTCAGGGATAAGGGATTTGGTTCGGAAAAATCTAAAAAGCAATCAATTGATGAACAAAAATAGTAGATGACACTCTGTATTGGGTTGATTTCCATGACTTCTCCAAAAGGTTAGCAAAGCCTCAGAGGCTCCATGTCAAGGTCAGTTGGGTTGACAATAAGAAATTAGGGTTGAGTCCATCGAAAGATGAATTACTTAGTTTTGATAAGACATTTTCAAAGAAAGGTTTGACGGTTTGGACACTATCAACAAAACTAAGTAAGTACTTCTATACAATGTTAGCATATTGGTTTTTGAACATTGCATTTGCATTTAGACCTTATCTCCTTGGATAGTAACTAATATTTAGGATACTTTCCTCCTAACAATCTTTTGGGTGTTTTATTGATTCATAGGACTTTGTCCTAACTCCTTTTAAGGTTGTTAGCTAGCCCACAGGCAACTTACCCTTTGTTCCATCTTTTGAGTCTTAGCTAGGTTTTAAAGAAGCTATCCCAACTCATTTCCCTTAAGATCTTAGCCATCCATCAATCTTCTTTTTGGAGTTCTTAGCCAGCCCATAGGGTGCTTCCCTGTTCATTAATCTCTCTCTGAGGACCTTAGCGAGCTTATAGGGCGCTTTCCCTTTTGTCTATCTTTTTTTAGTATTAAGTAAGCCTGTTAAGTGCTTCCTTTCATTAACTTCCCTTTAGGGTCTTAGCGAGCCCGTAGGGTGCTTCCCCTTATCAATATTTCTTTTAGGGTCTTTGTGAGTCATAGGTGCTTCCCTTCATTAATCTCTTTTTAAGGTTTTAACAAGCCCATATGGCGCTTCCTTTCACCTAGATTAGTTAGCTCAAGGTGCACTTCACCTATTCACCTAGGTTAATGAGCTTAAAGAAGCATGACTAGGTTTTCAAAATCGATTTCAATTTAGGGTTACTAGTCCTTAAAACACATTCTCGCCTAAGTTAGTGAGCTCAAAAGAGTACTTTAAGGTTTTCTCAAAATCAATTTTCATTTAGGGTTGCTAGTTCCCAAAAGATGCTCCACCTAGGTTAGTAAGCTTAGAAGAGCACTTCCAGGTTTTCTTAAAATCGATTCTCATTTAGGTTTGCTAGTCCTCAAAAGATGCTCCACCTAGGTTAGTGAGCTCAAAAGAGCACTTCTAGGTTTTCTCAAAATCAATTTTTATTTAGGATTGCTAGTTCCCAAGAGACGTTCTTGCCTAGGTTAGTGAGCTCAAAAGAGTACAACTAGATTTTCTCAAAATCAATTCTCATTTAGGGTTATTAGTCTCCAAAAGATGCTCATGCCTAGGTTAGTGAGCTCAGATGGGCACAACTGAGTTCTCATTTAAGGTCTTAACCAGCTTAAGGAGTGTTTAGCCCATTCACTTAGGTTAATCAACTCAATGGGTCATTACTAGGTATCAATTTCTCATTTAGAGGCTTAGCTAACTTAAGGAATGTTTCGCCTATTTGCATAGGTCAGTTAGCTCATAAGGGTACAACAAGGTTTTCAAATTCTTTTTAAGGTTCTTACCAACCCATAAGGGTACTACCCTCTTTCAATATCTTTTATATCTCGGTTAACTCTTCAGGCGCCTCCTCTCTCTTCGCTAAATCCTCAATAGACCAAGCCTAAGATAACTGGTTAGTTGTAGTGTTTCTTAAGACAAATTCATCTCCAAGGCAAAAATAGTCTCTTTTGTTTTTGTAGCAAAGTTTTACTCAAACTTCACTATAAAGAGAAGTAGCTGTAAATATCTTATTTTTGTCTCCTGTAATTTTATAATTTTTAGAATAGGGTAAGGCATCATAATCTAGAAAAAAAATAGAAAAATTAGAAAAAAATACAAAAGATAGAAAATTTGGAAAAAAAAATCACAAAAATATAAAAATTGGAAAAATCACATAAAGTAGGGGATTGAAGAAATTTTTAAAAAATAAAAATTAATAATAATAATAATAAAATTTTTAGGTAGTTTAAATAAAATAAGATTTTTAATTTAGTTTTAGTGTTTTAAGGCCTTAAATAATAAAAGAGAAAAGGAATGTTGGGCTTAGATTTAAATCTAGCCCAAGCCGATCTTGTCTATGATTGCACATATGAACAAGGCACAAGTCAATAGTTTGACGGTTCTACATTTTGACTTACACTTGGGTTTAACATGAAGGTTCTAGGTTCGAGATTTGCTGGGTCAACCAGCAATTGGCTAACACAAAATTTTTCCCTCTCTCCCCAATTCCCTCTTATTCTTGTGTCTACCCCTCTTGGATAGCTATGTTTCTATCTGTTTTTAATCCCTATAACTTTGCAATTTTTCCAAATTAGTGGCGAAATTGCAAATTAGCCTTGGGATACTTTGAATCAATATTGATTTCTCGTCTAAATACACTCATTTATGGGGTTAAAAATGGATCAAAAAATAGAAAAAAAAAAGTTAATACTTAGAGTTAAAAATTCCAAGATGTAGGCTGTTTATTGATTTTCAAAGCTTCCTTTAGGTTTGTTTTAGTAAGATTGAGCCTCTATTACTCCTTTCGACCAATGATTTCACTTAAGTTGCAGTTTTTTGTTCAATCATGGATTTAAAATCGGTAAAAAATCCATTGATTTTCAAATCTTCATTTTAATGATTTGTTTTAGTAAATTTGTATTATAAGTGTATAAATGAGTCGTTTAGGAACTCATTTGATAGGAGATTAGAACCCCCTTACACTAAAATGTGCCTTTGAACTCTCAATCTCTCTCTCACTCTACCATAGTCGTTCTCTCTCTCTCTTTCCAACTACTGTCGAGCCACGCCATTACCATGGCCAAACCCCCCTAGATCCTAGTTTCCTAACACGACCAATCTCAACGTCTGCCATAACCCCTAGCTACCCTAACCATCCCCACCATTCTGAAACCTTAAACCACCGTAACCCTCACTTGAAACCACCACATCCAGCCACCATCAAGTGAAATCAACACCACTACAAGCCTCACCTTACTCCAAAACCCATATCCCAACCAATCTCTAGACTCTAGCAGCCATCACTGTGCACAACCTAACTCCACCACCACCCTCCGCTTCGTAATCACCGCTAAACGACCTCCAACTGCCTTGGTACTCTCCCTACCCCCACCTAAGCCTAATCTAAAACTCACAAAACTTCCTCGCTTGCTCATTTTAATGCCCAGAAGTGTTAGAACCACCCCCTTGCTACCACTGTTGTTGTGACTCGTTCTCTAGGATCTAAGCCTACATCTGACTCAACCAAATCCGACCCATACCTAGTGCTCCAAGCCCTACCCGCGCTCCTAAAGCCCTCAGTCCGACTACACTTCCATTCGTTTGTTTTGTATTTTTTTAATTTTATTTTCTATAACTTTTATTTATTCATTTATTTATTTTTACATTGTAATTGTAGCAAAAAGAAACAAAAAGAGAAGAAAAGAGATAAGCAAAAAAAAAAAAGGAAAAGAGGCTTAATTTTATCTTTTATTTATTTATTTATTTTTATAAGAAAATAAAAAAAATATAATAAAATAAAATAAACAAATAAATGGATTTTACCACTTAGAAAATTGCTTTTTTATGGAACAAAATCAAATGGACCCTTTCAAAAATTAGGAAATTTGTTAGAACTTTCCAAAAATAAAATCCTGATTTAAGACTCTTTAAATTTTCCAAAATAAAATTAAATCAATAAAAAATGCAAACTCGAGTGTTTTCTCAAATTAAAATCAACTAACATGCCTAAAGATTTATAAAAGAACTACGAAAGTTTGATCTCGAATAGCTCGTACGTAAGCACTCGTACATAAATACGAAGTGATTTAAAATATGGAAAAAAAAAAATTTCCATCTTTGCAAATAACGATCAATTATCCTTTTCTAGTAGGTTTAATGTTATTCACTTGCTTACATGTAATTGGTTTGGAAGGGTATTATCGAAAAGTGAATCTAGATTCAAAAAGTTAGTAATGGTACCCATAAGGGTTTAAAAGATTAGTCTCCGGACCTAAAATCTTTGGTTTTCATACCTTTTTCTAAAAATTGGTTTTTCAAGTGGACTAGTGATTAAGTTAAATCAATCCATCCAATCGATTTAACCTAACCCTTTTTCTTCTTGACTTTTGTCAGGTGGCAACTTCAAAACGTTTTCTGAAATAAAAAGTCCAGTTTTCTTTAACTCTTACTCGAGGATCAATATTATACGGGTTAAGGTTTAATATTAATCACGTTAAGGAAAATATTTTAAAACCGAGAAAAAATCAAGCTCGATACTAAGAAGGGCTTGAAGGAGGTAAAATCCTCTTCCAATAAGTATATAGATAAGTTCATCAAGGTTAACCAACACTGTCGCCGGCGTCGCTCTTATGTGCAGGTGGTTGGGGCTTAGGCAAAGCTGCAGGATGAAGTAGGAAAGGACCACTACTGAAGAGAACCCCAAGCAGGTTAGCAATCTGAAGGCTCGGCTTGAGGATGGGAAAAGAACCAAGGCCCAACTCTCCTAAAAGCTAGATGAGGAGAAGGAAGCTAAGGCTGGCCTTGAGAAAGAGAATGCCAAGTTGAGGGCATTGGTCTCTAGGCTAAAGATCGAGATGGAAGATTAGAAAGTTGAGTTGGAAGAACAAATTAAGGAACTCCAAGGAAAAGCTTCGGAGATGGAGGAGACATCTCCAAAATAGAGAGCAAGTAGGTTCTTAGCGACAATGCTCCCAAGAAAGCCGTCATTGATTTTCAACTAATGAAGTAGTTGTTGCAAAAGCTAGAGGGCATATCTATTGAGTGCATACGCTACACATGGAAAGAGGTGCTCTCTCATTATACCGATCTCAACATGAGCTTCCTTAGTTTTCTAGATGGCCTAACTTTTCGAGAGAAGAAGGCTACCTAAGCACGCGAGAGAGATAAGCTACTTAAGAAACTATCAAAGTTTAAGATGCCCCTTCTGCTACTAGGTCTAAATAAGGCACTGCCTCATCAACTTCTATCCCGAAAACTCAACAAGAGGTCACCCTTAAGGGTGCTTCTTAGGGTGATCCTTCTGCCAACCCCAGTCAACAGCATTCAACCCCTTCCATAGCCCAAGGCCAATCATCTCTAGAGCCATCAACGGACTAGCCCTCCGAGCAAATTGAAGCATTAGATTTTTCAAAATTGTTGAAGTTTGCTAATCCGAGGTAGTAGTTATTCTTTTCTCCACTTTTTTTGTACTCTAGGTATGCTAACCTTAATTTTGTATATCTTCAATCTAATAATAATAATTAAATTTCTTCATGTGCTTTGTTTTATCTTTTGGCTTTTATTGAATGCTCTCTTTTTTCGCCTTCTTACTCGGTTCATTGTAACATGGTCTGATACTATACAAAGGGTGTTATCCCTTGCCTAAATTGTATGGGGGGTTAAGTTGGTGGTATTCCGACCTGCCCTATTAGTCAAAGTTTCTTAAGAGAAAGGGGTGCTTCCCCTTACTAAGCTTACCCGAGGGGGTCAGGTCGGTAGCACTCTGACCTGCTTAACTACTAAGAGTTCCTCAAAGTAAACGGTGTTTCCCCTTACTAAGTTTACCCAAGGGATTCAAGTCGGTAGCGTTCCAAGCTGCCCGGTTAATGGGTCGATTCACCCTCTATGGGCTAGGACTTAGTGTGAGAGTAAGAGAGAAACACAAATAATTGATGCAAAATCTAAACTTCCATTCATAATTTTGAAATAATTTACATGATGGTACATTAATCAAAGTAAAGCTAAAGGTTATTGGCCTTCCATGTTCGTAAGATGAGCTCATCATCCAGTCTTTTTAATCTGTATGTTCCATTACCTAAGTTTTCTCTAACTTTAACCGGGTCTTCCCAATTAGGTTCCAACTTACCTTATCCTTCTCATAAACCTGTAGCCTTTAGCTTCTAGCAAACCAAGTCACTGACCTTGAACTCGTTGTATCTGACCTTTTGATCTTGGTATCTAGCTACTTGGTGTTAGTAGACAATTACCCAAGCTAACGCTAGCTTGTAGTAGGGACTCATTGAGGATGGCGTTAAAGCTTTAAGTTTGGATATTGGGAAGCTCAAGCTTGATAGGGAGGATTGCCTTTAATCCAAACGCTAAGCGAAAAGGGGTTTCGCTTATGGAGGTGCAATGGGTGATCTTATACCCTTACAAAATGTTAGGCAGCTTATTTGCCTAAGTGCCCCGGGCTTGGTCTACTCTCTCCTTCAAGCTTTCAAGGATGACCTGATTGACTACTTTAACCTGACCGTTCGATTAAAGGTAGGTAACTAACATAAAGTGCAGCATAATGTGGTGCTTGGTGTAGATTTCTTTGAACTTGAGGTTATCAAACTGCTGCCCATTGTCCTTAATGAAGGCATATGGGACCCCAAATTGGGAGAAGATGTTATTCGGAATAAAGGACTCAATACTCCTGTAATGACCTAGCTGGAACTCCTCCCATCGAGGTACTATCCACTTTGGCGTAAAACGCCGCAGAGTTTTGTCCCCTAGTGCAATAACTTCTCAAGAGGTTACCCATCCTAAGATTACTTTAGTTTGAGCACATTTAACTTCGAAGTTTCGATGTACTCCGAGCCGATACACCAAAAGGCACCTCGATGATTAGAATTCTAATCTTTGGCATATAAAGGGTATTACAATCCACCCCTCTTACAAAATTAATGTCTTTGTAAATTTCATTGCACCGATATAAGACTATTACCGGGCAAGGCTCTGCCCTTTAAGCTAGTGAATTGCTTTACCACATGTAACGACTCGGCCGGAATTAATCCCACTAAGGTATTGTCTATTTTGACGTGGAATACAATATGGTTTTGTCCCCTAGTGCAGCAGCTTCCCAAGAGGTCACCTATCCTAGGATTGCTCTAATCTGAGCACACTTAACTTCGGAGTTTTGACATACTCTAAGCCGCTATACCAAAAGGCACCTCAATGATTAGAATTTCATTACTTAGCATATAAGGGGTATTACAACTCCTCTCAATAATCTTTGCCATGGCTTCGGCTTCAACCTACTTGATGAAATAGTCAACGACGATGATGATGAACTACTAACCTCCCAAGGCCTTAGGGAAGGTGTCAAGGATGTCAATGCCCTACTAGGTGAATGACTATAGACTGGTCAAAGGTTGAAGACTATTGCTGGGGGTGTAACTGATGGGGTTACTTCTAGGCTACGGCCTTGGCATCTTACCTTATGGTAGGCTAATAGTATCCGAGTTGTAGAGCCTAGATGTAAAGGGCTTAAGATTGAATGTGGTTGCTATACGCTCCAGTGTGCAACTCTTCCATGATAAGTATGCTCTCGTCTTCTTAAAGGCATTAGAGTAGGGGAAGGCTAACCCTCCTGCAATACAAGATGTTGTCAACGAGCATATAGTTGGTAGTATGGTATCTCAGCTTCTTTACCTCTCTTCTATCTTCAGGGAGTGTGCCCTGCTCCAGGTAACTCCAAATGGGATCCATTCAGCTTGGCTCTAATGTTAAAGCCGTGATTTCTAAGACTTCTACTTGGCCTGGAGTTATGCTCTTCTTTAGAAAGTATTTAATAAAGATCTTCTTATTCTTTACCTTAGGCTTATATCCCAAAAGAAGCAAGCTTAGATCACTAATCTGCTGTTGAGTTTTTGAGTTGGGGGATCTTCATGATGGTCCACAAAGGGAACTCAACTAGAAAGCTCTTCACCTTCTCTAAGTATCTTACCATAATGTCATCTCTAGCCCCGTATTAACCTTGGACTTGTTAGAGGACTAACATAGAGTTTGAGAACACTTGTAGATGTTCGGCGCTGATCTCCTTAACCAATTCGAGATTGGCTATTAGGGCCTCATTTTCGAATTTGTTTTTGCTAGTGTCGAACCTAAATTTAAGGCCATAGCAGACTGTGATCTTATGCAATTCGGTCAAAACGAGACTCACACCTCTACCCCCTAAGGTAGATGATCCATCAATGTAGAGAGTCTACACCGGTTTGTCATCACCTAGTGATGCTTCCTCCCCTCTTGTATATTCAACCATGAAATCAACTAGCACTTGTACCTTATAGGCCATTCATGGCTAATATTGGATACTATATATGCTTAGCTCCATCGCGTACTTCACCATCCATTCGAACGCATCTAGCTTTTGGAGCATCATATGCAATGGTTGGTCTGTAAGTACGATGATCTGGTGAGCTTGGAAGTAAGGCCTTAACCAACGTACTAAGATAACGATGACTAAGGAAAACTTCTTTGCTCTAGTGTACCTGACCTCAAGCCCCTAGAGTATATGGCTGATGTAGTATACGAGTCTTTGTTCTATCCCTTCCACTCTGACTAGTACAAATGAGAGTACCTAATCACTTACGTCTAGGTACAAATACAGGTCCTCCTCTAGAACAAGCTTAAAGAAAACAAGAGGGTATGCGAGGAAGTCTTGCAGTTGCTTGCAAGCTGTTGTGTACTTAAGAGTCCATTTAAAACCCTTAAGATTCTTAAGGATTTTGAAGAACTCAATGCATCTATCCGCGCTCTTAGAGATAAACCTACTCAATACGACCACCACACTGGTGAGCTTTTGTACATCTCAGATCAAGGTAGGGGCCCCTAATGGCATGTATCTTTTCAGGGTTGGCCTCGATACCCTTCTAGATGATCAAGAAACTAAGAAATTTAATCAAGTTGACCCCAAACACACTTCTAAGGATCCGGCTTCATGGCATGTCTCCTCATCTAATCGAAGGCTTCTTGGAGGTCCTTAACATAATTGTCTGGCTGCTTGCTCTTGATAATCATGTTGTGAACTTACACCTCCATGTTGCACCTAATATAAGGCTTGAACAACTTCGTCACCATTCATTGGTATATTGCCCCAGCATTTTTTAGGCTAAAGGGCATGACTATGTAGTAGTACGTATCGAAGTCAGTGACAAAGGAGATATGAACTTTATCATTTGGGTCTATCTTTATCTAGTTGTAACTCGAGAAGGCATCCATAAAGCTTGGCAGAGTATGTCCCGAAGTGAAGTCAACCAATTGGTCGATCTTAGGGAAAGGGAAGCAGTCTTTCGAGTAGGCTTTGTTGAGATCGGTATAATCGACACATATGTGCTACTTTTCGAACTTCTTCTTGACTAGCATTACATTTGCTAGCTAGGTCGGATACTTCTCCTCCCCCTTAAAGCTAGTGTTCAATAGCTTCTACACTTCTTCATCAATTGCGACCTACCTTTCTAAGGCAAAGTGTCTCTTTTTCTGCTTAGTAGTCATGCAATGGAGTCTATATTGAGACAGTATACTGCTAGGTCTAGGGAGATCTTAAGCATGTCCAACGCTGACCAAGCAAACCTATTTTAATTAGCCCACAGGAGGGCAACTATCTTATCCTTCACCTCAGAAGAAGTCTCAATCTTGACCTTAGTAATTTGGTTGGGGGAGGGGCCAATTTGCACTTCAATTTTTTCACTTAGCTTGCCTCTCTCAATTGGCTTCTCTTACGGGTCAGTCTCCAAAGCAAAGACTCCGTTGGCTTTAATCACCCTAACATAGAGCTCTCTTGAGAGCTTTTAATCACATCTACAAATTCCTACATTGGTCAAAGTTAGGAATTTGGCCTTCAAGTGAAGGGACGACCTGATGACCCCAAACGTATTCAAACTTAGTCGTCCTAAGAGAGCATTATAAGGGGATAGGCAGCCAATTACGATGAACTCCATTAACAGTTGATCATGACACTAAGTTCCATGTTGTGGGTCATGATTCCCATGGCTTGGATAGTACTCCAATTGAAGCCGATGAGATTATGGTGGTCTGGCTTCATCTTGACGGGCAACTTAGTCCCTATCCTTTCATATGTGCGTAAGAAGAAGATATTAGTAGAGCCACTAGTGTCTACCGTAATCTTGAGGACCTCGAAATTCATGATCCTCGACCCTACAACTAGGGCATCTTGATAGGGGTGTCTACCCCTCCAAATCTTCATTCAAGAAGGAGATCGAACTGTTTAAATTTTATCTCTTCTTTCTTACTACCAACACCTTAGACAGGGCGTTAACTGAGCCATTAGTGTTCGGACGGCTCCTAGGGTATAGCCCCCCAACTATGATGTTTATAATACCATTGGGGGTTCGATTGTTGCGACGGTTATCAATTTGCTCTATTCAGGCACTCTTGATTTGCCGCCTTCAATGTGCCCTATCCTCGTCATCATCAAAATGGTCGTCATTCCTCTGTTAGGCTACGTATTCACTAAAGAAACTCCGCAAAATAGCATATTCAATTGCAATCTTCAGCTTGAAGCATTCATCAATGGTGTGGCCATAGCTGCCATGGAACTGGCAGTATTTGTTTAAGTTCCGACAATTAAGATTCCCCTTCATCTTAGGGGGTCGTTTCAATAAGTTCTTATGCTTCACTTCGAAATAAACCTAAGCAATGGGTCAATTCAAAGGGGTTTGCTACGTATAGATGAGAAGGGGAAGTGGGTCTCGCTTAGCTTGGCACTTCTTACTGCTCAAGCCTTCCCCTTCTGTTCTATTCAATACCCTACCACTGAAGCGATGCTTAACTGACAATCTTTCCTAATCCTTTTTTCTGCTCAAATTCTCTCAGTCAGTATCACGCCTAGTACGAATATTATCCTCCTATGCCATGTATTTCTAGGCCTTATTCTTGAAATCAGCCAGGGTCTTTAGCTTGCTCTTTGCAAGCGATCGAAAGAAGTCTCCTAAGGGTCAAATACCAAGTTGCATGACATGTATAGCTACTCCCTCGTCCAGTTGAAGGATCTCAACTACGGCATTATTGAACTGGGCCACCAACTCGTATAGAGTTTCACCTTCACTCTGCCTGATCAGGTACAAGGACGATGTGTCTTTAGATAAGGACTTGCTAACCCTAAAGTGGAGACTAAACCCCCATGCCAACTCGTTAAAGGAGCCAATGAAGTTCTTGGGCAAGTAGTTAAACTGTGTTCGAGTTGCTTTCCTCAAAGTGCTCAGGAAAGCTTTGCACATTATGGCATCCCTATAATCATGAAAGTTCATGAGAGTACAAAGGAGGAGGTGGTTATCAAGATCACCAGTACCATTGTATTGGTCTAGGGCCGGAAGCTTACTATTAGGGGGTAACACTTTGTCCTAAACACCCCTGGTGAAGGGGTTTTATTACTAGTGATCAGCCTAACGTCACTAGCTACCTTACTCCCTTACCGTTCAAAAAGCCTTCTCACCATCGCGCAGAGCTCATTAAGGTCGGCATCATTTGCTAGATGAGATCGGCACCCAATAGAGATTGCCAATACCCCATGGGAGTCATATAAGACCTATAATCATGCATTCAAGGTTTGATTCTTGAAATTTAGGGCGGTCGAGCAAATTGTCCAATTCAGCCTAAATTTTACAACAAAGTTAGAATTATTAGTAAAAGTAATCTCGTAAGTTTGAATTTAGGAAAATAAGTAATAAAATGATTAACTAATATAATATTGAATTTTATGAAAATTGTCCATTATTTATCGAAAACACTTAGAACGAATTTTGATAACTAACAAATTAATAAAAATAAATTTTATGCATACTAAAATCATAAAATAATATTTAATAATATTTATTTGTACCATATATGAATTTAAATGTAAATGAAAATACGCATAATTACTTAAAGTATGCGAAATATGGCAAAATAATGTTAATTTATTAAAGAAAATGCATGAATAATTAAGGAAAAATAAATAAAAATCAGGAAAAATGAGGAAAATTCTAGAATTTAAGCATGGTAGCTTGGTATTTAAGAAATAAAAGTAACCAATTAAATTAAGCCAAACAAAAAGAAAATTTGGAAGAGAATAAGGGCTATGTAAGTCAATTTAATGCATAAAAAATCTCCTAAAGCTCTATAAATACACAAATTAAATCAAAAGCTCATTTGGTCAGTTTAGGATCATAGAAAATTAGAGAGAACCAAAATAGTGAGGGTTAGGGTTATTTACAAAAAATCTGTACAGTTAGGACCCTAGAAGAAATCCCCAACCCAACGATCACTTAAGAGTGGACAGCCACCACCATCATATGATGGTAGCAATGCTTAAACTGGCCAATAAGGCTATGGCGACCGGTGGTGGCCGGAGCCACTAATTCCAGTAAGTCTAATTTCTCCTCCGATTTTAGTTATTTTATTAAAAATATTAAATAGTTTTAGAAAATTATGAAATTTGTTATTATAAGGTTTTTAAGCATATAGATTAAAGGAAAATTTTTATTTTGATGAATTGATGTATGGAAATATACTATCCTTAATAAATCTCACAAACTCGAGCTTTATTCGATTTAGAAATAAATAGGCTTAGAAGTGTAATTTTGAACTCAAAATTTTTGTGTAGACTACTCAAGGGTTATAAAACAGTGCTATGAATCTCTTTTTCAAAAATTAATTTTTTTAATTTTTAGATAATTTTTAGGTCTTAAAATGATGCATAAAATGGGTAATTTAGGGCTAATTAGGTAATTAAATAGATAATTACTAATTTAGTGCATAGTTATATGTTTTAGGGTGTTGAAATCCAATGAAGTATGATATTTGTAGTATTTAGGGTGTTAAATATAACTATTAGCGTATTATATTGTATATATGTAATAGGTAAAAATGGCATATTTTAAATTAATTGTGTAACTTAAGGTAATTAAGAGTAAAATCTTATTTAAGATGAATTTAAATATTTTTGAGATGTTAATTAATGTTGAGAGATGATATTTAAAGTGATAAGATTATTAGATAAGTATATTATGTGCATATTAGGTGATAATGTATAATGTATAAATATAAGAAATAAATGAGTAGGAAAATATTATATTAAAATTGATATTTTAATAATACTAATAATATGTAATAAATATGGTAGGAAAATTAAATTTAAGTGTTTATATGAAAAATGTAAAATTTTCTTACATCGAAAATAAATTCGATAGACTAACAAGGATCTAAGTGTATTGAATATAATAGAATATTGATTTAGGACTAAAAGTAATAATTGGGATACTCGAGCCTAACGTGATGAATTTCACATTTGTGTTCAGATCGCATTATTAGGACTTATGTATAATACTCATGGTTAGAAGTGATTTAAAACCTAAACCGAAATCAGATTTGAAAACTGAACCTTAAACTAACTTAAGATGAATTAATAATAACTAATATCTATATGAGAAGAATTGAGTTAAATCATAGCCTAAAGTGTGTGTGTGTGTGTGTGTGTATGTATAGTCATCAAAATATAAATACTAAAGAGCATATTGATATTATAGGACACACGGAGACAAGTCGACCTGCAATTGGTTGAGCGAACAACTAAGGATACCAGGTAAGTTGAGATTAATACTTCACTGTATTTCGAAGCACTAATTTGTAATAGTCGGAGGCTTGAAATTGTACTTAATTGTACTTATTAGATAATTGACTATGCACATGTGCTTATTCTGAACTGATGATATGATTTTGATGTGCTGTTTTAACTTGTATTGTATGATTTGTATTGAATGATTAATCACCCTAAATTGGACCTAACCAAATATATGACTTGTAAACATAAATTGAACTTATATAGCAACCTATTAAGGGAAACCTAGGGTTTTCCAGCCAAATACCGACGCATTCAAAAAGGATAACACTGGATAGCAAAATTAGTCCCTTCTTCATTCTTAATCGAACTAAGTGACAGGTGAAGAGGTCGCGACAAGGGTGAAGCCAATGGTTTGAAGGTAGTCGCAGGAGGAGCGGTATCTTCATTGCACGACTTAGGTTTAGTTGCAAGCTGTTGCATTAACAGAAACTCCTCAACTTTGATTAGAGCGGGTGAAATTTCTCTAATCTCACGACAAGCCGGACAACGTCGTGCGATGGCATTTGCTTGAACATACATTACATCTAACTAAATTGATTGATAACCTTGTTTATGTTTGATGTATAGTTTTGAGTCTTCGTCTCAACTTATTGAGCTGTGATTGCTCTAATCCCTATAGACATTACTGTAGGTGCCAGCTAAGAAGTGGCTTACATCTAGCAATTGCTAGATCCCAAGCTAACAATTGCTAGATCCTAAGCGAGCAAAGATATAAAATAGAAGATATGATACCCTTACAAGTTTGAATTTTATCTTTTAAGTTTTATGAATTTCTCAAGTAGATTGTGTTAGGTTGCTAAATCTTGTAAAATACTCATATTATTTTCATGCAAGTATGTATTTTTCTTAAGTTCATAAGTAAATAACTTATTTAATTTATAAATTATTTACTTCAAAATAGGTTATTCATGGATATCTTGTGTGAATCAGGTCTAAGATAGTAGTTATATGGTCAGCTACTTTAGAATGGTTTACATGACGAGACTGTTACGACTCTACCGCTTCGAGATATGATAAGTCGACCACCTAATTTCTAGCCAAGGCTTAGTTAAGGGTAGTTGCAAACCTTACTAGCCATTGCAACATTGGAGGATCAAGTTGCTAATCCCTGCCATTATGCTGCTACTTATGGTGGTTGTTATGCCCACTATAAGCCTTAAAAGCTTCGAGGTGGTGGGTTTGTGCACTGCGCCTCTTGGCTTCCTTTAGACGAGCTTGGAGCAACCTATTTTAGGCGGCAAACTCCTCAATCAAGCACTCCTCCAGCATTTCCCTTAAGAGGGCTGGTCCTCAACATGTTGGTTATTCACCAACAGGTGGTTCTCAAGGTCATTAACACGAGACATGCTGGTCAAGGTGGTGTTTGGGGAAAGTGTTTAGCATGTTTGGTTTGTTTAGATGGGAACTTAGATCTTGTTCCCACAGATGACACCAAATGGCGTCTCAAGATCTTTGCCGGTATAGATTGGACTTTACGTAAGTTGAAACACTTGCAAAATAGAACACAATGAAAGAACGTCGGGGTATTATCCGGTGTGGCCACTTGGATACATAAGTTAGTCAAGTGTTTAGAGAATATGAGTGCTTGAGAGCAATAAGTAAGCTTAAGTACATATAATATCCAGTCGTTTACCGTTGGGTGATGGTCTTATATTTATAGAGAAGTAATGTTGGTAGTTAAAGAGGAGTTAGTAGGTAAAGCCATTTCCGTAAGTATTGAAGAGTGAGATCGTGATGTTCGATGTGTTCCGTATATGCAGGAAGTGGTTGTTTAACTTAGTCTTTTAGCCTTGTCCAAAGTCCTCCAACCATTTGAAGCTTCCTATAATTGGATGGGCTGCATTTTAGGCTTGGACCGAGGACGACTTGTTATTGGCTGTGACCCTTATTAGATTGAGATGGGCTTGGGCAGATCACGTCTAAAAATCATATCAATAGGTACTATAAAAATATAGAATAAAATAAAATAAATAAAAATAAGGTCACAAACTCCATGTTTTCCAAGAAACGTCTCGACTGGAAAACAAAATGACTTTGGGCTATTCCTCTATAAATGGGAACGTCATAAGATTTTTTTTTTTTTTTAATTATCATTCATTTACTTTCTGATATGGATTTTGTTAAGAATTCTCTAAGACATCCGTTACAAACCTAAAATTTTGCCTCTTTATAAAACAATTCCTGACATGTAAATAAATCAAAAAATAAGTCCATGCAACTTTATTAATATGCAATTGAACCGCTGAATATTGCTTACGTGCAATTAAGCTGATATTCATTTCGTTCTTCCAAATTTTTCGATTGTAATAAAATGAAAATTATTACTTATGACGTCCCAATATCAGAACAAAATATAACCACTTGTATTAATTAATCCTAGGCACATCATATGCAAAGACCGCATATTCCTTTTCCTTTATATAAGTTATGTGGGTATAGTATCATGTATGTTTCAAATTAAAGGCTTAATTCATTATTTGGATCCTAATTTTCCAAATTGAAGTTTAATTCAAGTATCTACTTGTAAAACTTCCATTTTGTTACAATTATAAAACATTTACCACTTACTTGAATGTGTGTGTATATGTATATATGTGTACTTGTGTGTGTTTTTGGAAAGAAATCAAAATATAGTTTTGTCCATGGAAAGTCATAGAAAGGGAAGAATGTGGAATGGAAGCAAATCATTATATCTTCAATGGAATAGGAGAAATGGAAGAATAAGAAATAAAAATAAAGGTTGTTGTATTCCTATAATTGCTTAACATACTTCAAAGAATGCAATTTGGAATATATAGGAGGTATAAATTTAATTTTCCATATTAATTCCTTTCTAATTTCTTTGAATTCCTTTATAATCCCTTTTAGTCTTTCCCTTCTCTCCTTGTCCTCAAATGACAACTGAAGGGAACAGTTCTTATGAGTTCGAGTCAATATCATAATTGACACATTAATTTTGTTTCTACAATAGTAACAACCCACTTAAAAAATGTGGATCACCAAATCCACCAGCCTTAGGGGGATTGTGCGACCCCCTAAACCCATAGGCAATTACCCCATTGAATAATCATGCTAACTAGAGCAATGGCACAATTTAGAGCTAATGAGATGTAGAATATGATAATTAAATCTTTAATTGGGTGTATAATTAAATAAGTTGAAATTTTATATGTATGATCATAAAATGTGATAAAGTTAAAGTATAAACTGTAGTACTATTCCTATGAACTTTATATTTAACATCTTGTCATCATTTACAGGCTCTTTCTTTTCCTCTCTATAGCTTCTCTTTAGAGTATGTTTGGCATCATCATTTAAATTTAAACATTATTTTCCAACAACCACTTTGGCAAAATTTTATCATATCTCCAAGATATAGTATGTAAACTTAACTACTTTGCACTTAGCATTATCCATCTGCCTCTAGATTAGGACTAAACAAGCCGAGTTAAAACAATATAGTACTAAATTCAAATTCAATCTTAACTCGAAATTTAGGAGTGTTCATAAAACTACTAGAACTTAATCAAATTGTAATACAATTGTTTTGTGTTTTGGTGCGGTTCATAGATTATCAAAACAATTCATGATTTGATTCATGCATTAAACCTACATTCGAAACCCTTATGGGGAATAAGATAAAAAGAAATCCAATTTTGACCCTAAAACATTAATTCTGAACCTCCCAATCCTTAACATTTGCACTCCTCCTTTATTTCACTCTTTCACACACTGTCTTCATGTTAGACTAAACTCTCATTGTCAGTTGACACCTTCATTGAGTTCATTTTCATTGCTTATCTAAGCCACAATTTCTCACACTCTCATTGTCTCAACATCATTTCTCAACCTCTCCTTGATCCTTAAACTAACAAAATCCAACATTACGCAAGTGAAAAGTCATTTTCTTCTCTTGACTTGCTTACTATATAATGTGAAAGATATAAAAGTGAATTTCAAGATAACTCTAACTCTCAAGTTAAGTGTATTGAAGGTAAATAATTATTTATAATTCTTTTATTTTTATATGTGCACTTATGGTTATATTCCATTTGTTATATTCTTTTGACTTAAAATCTTCCATCAAATTTTACCATAAAATTAGAGTGATATATATGTATATGTATATATATATATATATATATGTATGTATTATGAACCATGAAATGTGTTTCAAACTACTAGAGTTTTGAAAATAGTTCAAATTTAACTAAATCAAACTAAGTCTAACTGCATTTGAAGTAGTTTAGTTTAGGACATCAAGTCGGTAAAAGCAACGTAATCTACTAGGAGTTGAATCAAAGCAAATCAAGCACATCCCTATCAAAATTTCAAAGCTTGAAATTGATTGAGTTTAGAATTTCAAGCTTAAGCTTAACTACAATTGTTATTCAATACTTTGAGGTAAGCTTTAGTAATCTCGTTTAAACTCAATTTATGAGAAAGAATTTTTCTTCTAATTAAAAAATTATAAGTATTTACAATTTTGATATACATTTAAGCTCAAGTCTCCCTCAATTAAACTTATGAGCTAGTCAACCAAATATCATAAATCTCAACTTTCATAATAAATTACTCCAATAACTTAAGTTCAAGCTTAACTTAATCTAAGCAAGTATATGTTGTTTTGTTCCATATATAATGCTTCTAGTGTCTAATTATGAAACCGAGTATAATAATGTAACATGGTCGTAAACCTAAGGTCTTAATTTTGTATTAAGACCCTAAAAGTAAATGAGAGTTTAAGCGAGACTAACAGCAAGCTCACTTCATTATAATAGTCATTCCATTCCTCCTTATTCCTCATGGAATGGCTAATGGAATGGCTATCATCGCGTTTAGTTCAATTTAAGGCTGTAATGCCAGTTCCTTATGGAATCACCATTCCTAAAATTGTTGAATCAAGATTCCTTATGTAGATTCATGAATCACAATTCTGAGTCTAAATTTTTATTTTTTCCTTCCCAAAATATCATCTTGCAATTTGCTATATGATATGTATCTAAGAGTTTATCAGCCCATGATTTAAGTTTGTAAGAGGCGCTCCAGGTTACATTAGGAGGAATAGGTCTAATAGTTTTATATAGTTTGTGATATTTAAGTAATTGTATTAGCTGTTAGTTGGGAAAGAAGCCACTACTCCGACAAATAGAGATAACAGATAGTTAGTTGGTTGGTTAGAAAGAGATTTCATCTTGTAACTAGTTTAGGAAACCCTAGCAGAAAGGATTGAGAGCTTACAACTGAACTCCTCATGGAATTCTTGGAAACTTCAATACAAGTTTAGATTATTTCTTGTTCTCTACAACTTAAATTCTATCAATTTGGTGCAGCCTGTAGATTTCTCATTCTTTGGCAATGACGTAGATGGAATCTTGCGTTGACTCCCTCGAACAGTCAATGAAGGAAGTTATTAGTATGATTCAATCTCTAAAAGATAGTATGGAGAATCGTGTTACTCTATTAAAGGTAGGATTTTTAGAGATTAAATACGTTTTGAAAACATATTTTTAGATAATCCTTCGAAACATTCAGTGTCAAAGCCTCATGTTGAATCTTCGTTGCATTCAACTCGTTTAGCTTCATCAAATCTCCAACTTCCTATGGAGATTTATGAGATTCTGCATTTTAATCTCAATCGATTTCCATTAGCTTATTTCGATGGATTGGAGGCTCTTAGTTAGATTATGTAGGCTAAGCAGTACTTGAGCTTTTTCGAATTGGCTTAGATAAAAAAAGTTACTATTACTTTCTTATATATGCAAGGTAGAGCTATTTCTTAGATGTACACCTTTCAACATCATCATTTGGATTTAACTTGGGAAATGCTTGTGCATGAGCTTTTGTTACAGTTTGGTAGTTGAGATGCAACTAATCTATTTGTGCCTTTGACTCTTCTCAAGCAACTTTCTTCTGTAGATGTTTATGTTGATGAGTTTGATGCACTTTGTGCGCAAGTTCCCTCAATGTGCGAAGAACAAGCACTCAGATATTTTTTAGGAGGGTTACATAAGGAGCGACGTGTTCATATATTAACGTTTCGACCATGCACCATGGCTTGAGTTATAGATCTTGCTTTTGATTTTGAGCAAGAATTTGCAATAGAAATTTGTTTTAATTTGGCTTCTCCATCATTATCTTCTGTAAGTAAGTTTGATGCTCCTTCTTCACAATTTTCTCGCTTTCTTTCTACTAATTTGAGGCCTTTAGATTGTGTGATTTCTCAATCGTCTCATACAGCTCTTTCTTGGAAGGATTCTGGTTCCAGGAATGTTGTTAGTTCAGTAGCAACAAACAATTCTTATAAAGGCAATAAACAAATTACTTATGCTAAGAATATCAATAAGCACAATAAGGGATTATGTTTTTGATGTGATCAACCTTATTCTCCCTCTCATAAGTATGCTTTTAAATCTTTGAGGGTGACTCTTTTGGAAGAGGTTTTGATTAATCTAAAGGACGAAGGTACCTATTACAATTGTCTACACCTGATTCTTCTTGTATGGAGTTGTCCTTTTTAGCTTTTCAAGGATTTAATCCTCCTTCTGCCCTAAAATTTCAAGGTACATATTCTTCTTTTTTTGTTACTATTTTAGTTGATAGTGGTGTTTCTCATAATTTTGTCTCTCATCTCTAGTGGATTTACTGTCTTTAGAGATTGTTCCTACTGTTCCATTTAGTGTTTGGTTAAGGGATGGACATTTTGTGACACCTAGTGGCATGTGCTATAACTTACAGCTTTACATAGAGGATAATCTTGTGACTATTGATCGGTATGTATTAGAGTTGGGTGATACTGACATCGTTTTAAGGGTTTCTTGGCTTAGTACTTTGGGTGAAAATTAAGTGGATTAGTCTAGACTTGTGATGAAAGTTCCTTATCAGGAGGGTGAAAAACTTTTACAAGTTGATCCCTCTTTGCTGAAATCCAATGTATCCTTAACAACTTTAACAAAGATTACGAATGTTATGTTTGCAGGGTTGGTTTAGTTTCTAGTTGATTTATGTACTGTTGACAAGCTTGGGATTCTAGTTTGGATTGTTTGTTGCACGAATTTATTGTCGTTTTTTCTGAACTTCCCAGTTTACCTCCTTATAAGAGTACGGACCATCTTATTATTCTTTAGGAAGGTATTAGACTGATTAATGTAAGACCATATCATTATGCCCATGTTCAGAAAGATGAGATTGAGAAGATGGTTCAGGATATGCTTAAGGTAAGGATTATTCAACTTAGCTCTAGTCCCTATTTGAGCCCTATGATTTTGGTCAAAAAGAAATATAGATCTTGGCATTTTTGTGTAGATTATCAAGCTTTAAATGAAGTTATTGTTCCAAATAGTTTCCTTATTCCTGTTATTAAGGAATTATTTGATGAACTTTTTGGGGCTTGCATTTTTTCCAAAATAGATATTAAGGCTGGTTATCATCAAATTCATGTTCATCCAGATGATATCTGTAAGATCGTATTTCATGCACATCAAGGGCATTATGAATTTCTTGTTATCTCATTTGGTCTTACTAATGACCTTACCACTTTTGAAGCTACCATAAATGCTTTATTCCAGCCTTTTCTTCATCGTTTTGTCCTCTCTTTTTTTTTTTTTTAGTGATATCCTTGTTTATAGCAAAGACATGGACACACATTTAGTTCATTTGTGTATGATTTTCTCTCTTTTATGTGATCACTAGTTTGTGCCTAACCATAAGAAGTGTATGTTTGGTGTTTCATTGATTGAATACCTGGGTCATATTATTTCTTCCAACAGTATGAGTATGGATCTTAGTAAAGTGGTTACAATTCTTAATTGGCCAATTCCCACTACACTAAAAGGAGTTTGAGGATTTTTGGGATTGTCCGGTTATTACTAGAAATTTATTAGGAAATATGGTCAAACTTCTCGTTTGTCGACCAGTTACTCAAGAAGGATCAATTTTATTGGATTGATGAATGCTTATTGTCTTTCCGCATGCACTAACTAACACCCCTATTTTAGCCTTGTCAAATTTTGCTAAGCAATTTGTCATTGAGTATGATGCGTCTGGTAATGGGATTGGAGTGGTGTTAATGCAACATGATCACCCATTGCTTTTTACAACAAAGCTTTATCTTCTAGTACTCTTGCTAAGTTGGCCTATGAGAGGGAATTGGTGGCTTTGGTCATGTCCATTACTCATTGATGTCCTTACTTGTTGGGCAAGAAATTTATCATATGCACTTATCATAGGAGTTTACGTCATTTGTTCACTCAACATATTACTACCATTGCCTAATAGCATTGGTTGTTTAAGTTGCTAAGTTATGAATTTGAGATTGTTTATAAGCATGGCAATACTAATATAGCAACTAATTCTCTATCTCACTGCAGTAAAGAGGTAAGGGATGTCACTTGTGGTGCTATTAGTGGTCCTTTATGGACAAACCTTTCTAAGATTACAACTACAATTCAACAAGATCCTATCTTAGGTGAAAAATATAGATTGTTGAAGCATAGGTAGTCTGTAGGAGTAGGTTTTCAATTGGTCAACGACATATTGTATTATAAACAACGCTTAGTTATTCTTGCTTGTTCTAAATGGGTATTTATCTTTCTTTGTGAATTCCATTCTACGCCAGTTGGTGGCCATGGTGGACTTTTGAAGACATATCAACGGTTGACCTCTAAATTTATTTTGGTTCGATATGAAGAAGGACGTCATGGAATTTGTTGCTTCTTGCACTATATGTCAACATACCAAGGCTCAACACATGGTTCCTGCTAGTTTGCTGATTCCATCCCCTATTTAGGAAGATATTTCTTTGGACTTTATTACAAGTTTACCTAAATCTCATAGTTTTGATGCAATTTTAGTGGTGATTGATCGCTTGTCTAAATATGCTCATTTTTTGGCCTTGCGAATCCTTATATTGCTATTACTGTTACTGATCTATTCTTGCATAAAGTTGTTCACCTTCATGGGATTCCTTGCACCATTGTTAGTAATAGAGAACCTCTTTTTTTAAGTGAATTTTAGACTACTTTGTCTCGGCTTTAAGGTACCCAATTGCATTTTAACACTTCCTATCATCCGGAAACGAATGGTCAAATGGAGGTCCTTAATCAATCCTTCAAATGTTATCTTCATTGTTTTGTTCTTAAGCAACCGAAGCAATAGGCATCATGGTTGCATTGGGCTGAATACTCTTACAACACTTCCTTCAGTCTTCAACTCAAGCTACACCTTTCAAGTTTGTTTATGGTCATAAGCCACCTTCTCTATTGTCATTCTTTCCTGTTAAAGGTGTTAGTCCTACTGCACAATTACTTCAGCAACGTGCTAATCTTATCCAACAACTCCATGCACATTTGGAAAAAGTTTAACTCCTTAATTGTGTTCAAGCTAATAAACGCCGTTGGGATGTTTCCTTTAAGGTAGGTGATTAGGTTTTTCTTAGGCTCCAGCCTATTCTATATATAAAAAAAAAAAAATTGTTGCTCTATGGTTATTCAAAGCTTGTTCCTCATTTCTTTGGGCCTTATCAAGTGGTTGAGAAAGTAGGGACAATGGCTTATCAATTACAGCTATATTCTAATATCCACATTCATCTAGTGTTTCATGTTTCCCTTCTTAAGGCATCCGCTGGTTCTTTCCCTATTTCTATGAGTTGCTTAACAATTTGTTAGCTAAAGCACCTGAAGAATCTTGCCAACCATCAACGATTTTTGGGACATCATTTTATTTTACAAGATAGGTTTGAGGTTCCTCAAGTTTTAGTTCAGTAGTCTGGGTCTTTAGTTAAGGAAGCTACTTGGATGCACCATGATTCTTTTCTTCTGCAGTTTCCTACCTTTGACCTTGGGGACAAGGGTTTTTTAGAGGAAGGGGATATTGATAAGTGTCCAAGAGATTATCAGCCCATGACTCGAGTTTATATGAGGTGCTCCATGTTACATAAGGAGGAATAGGTCTGATAGTTTTATATAGTTTGTGATACGTAAGTAATTGTCTTAGCTATTACTTGGGAGAGAAGCCATTACTCCTATAAATAGAGACAACGGATAGTTAGTCAATTGATTAGAAAGAGATAACATCTTGTAACTAGTTTAAGAAACCCTAGTAGAGAAGGTTAAGAGTTCACAGCTGAACTCCTTGTGGAATTCTTTGAAACTTTAGTACAAGTTCAGATTACTTCTTATTCTCTACATCTTGAATTTTATCACCATATTACAAAATTATACCATTAAAACCATAACTATGAATTCCATTCCAAATCTTTTTTTACTATTGACTTCTCTAATTTCTATCTCTCTCTCCTACCATCTTCGACCACCTTTCTCCACTACCACCATTAGACTCGCGAATCACCACCATCAAACTCGTGAATCAATACCATCAAAATTGTTCTTACTATCGACTTGTGAATCACCCATTTAAGGACTTATGATTACAAATTTATTCTTCTTATCAACTATAAATCCATTCTTTAACCATAACACTCATTCGACTCAAGGACTTGCGAGATTACCACCATATTCCATCAAAGTTCTCCTTCTTTCTCTTCAATTAATGCATCTCTCTTCCATCCATCCAATTCCCCTCTGGATCATCATCAGAGTAACTAAGATTTAATTCCAGTCTAGATCATCGTACCACTAGACTTGCAATGCTTCTTCTTTCTCTTCTCTTGGTAGAAGGATTCACAGTCCATAATGTCTACAGATACATTGATTTTGTGAATTAGATTAAGGTTAGTTTAAGGTTTCTTAAGTTTATTTTGCATTTGTTTGGTTGTAATGTTGTAATTTATTTTGAATTTGTTTGGTCCATGATGTTTGCAAATAGATTGATTCTTAAGTTTATTTTGAATCAATAATTTATTTCAAGCTGCTCGATCATGTCTGATTGTAATAGTTCTCATTTAAGGTTAAGGATTTTTTAATTTGGATTAGGGTTTTGATTATCATATTTTTATGATTAGGGTTCTGATTCATTTTTTTTATTTTATTATTTTGTAAATGTATTAGAATATTGTGATTAATTTAATTACCTATTTAAATTTTATTCTTTTATTTATTTTTTTTACCTAAACAACCAACTAAAAAACATAATAAATATTTCCCCACCTATTACATCTTTATTCCATTCCCCAGTAATAGCCATTCGATCCCCCCCTTGTTACATTCAATAAACTAAATGAGGCCTAAAGTCAAAATCAATTTGTGTCTGTAAGCTTGAGTATAGCAATAGCTTTTTCATTCCTTTTAATCATGTAACTTCTTCCTAAGTACTTGCTAATAAATTGTCCTTTTCTATTTCAAATCATATTTGTGTAAACCGTATTTATACTTAATTCCATCTATATATTGACATCATCTTGATATTTGATTACTGAATGGGCTTATGTGTGATCCATGTACAAGATTCAATATGATGTATTTACATTTTTTATAACATCATATATTAGATTTTTTGAACTTAATATTACACTTTTATCTGAACCCATCAACTAATCAATTGATTATTAATTAACTTTTTATAATGACTTAACTAGAACTTTGCACATCAAGGTATTATTTGCTTTAACATAGTACACATATTATGGGTTTGTCTCTTAGTGTAGCTGTTCCCCAAAATGTCACCTATCATGACAATAGTTCCTATCGAGTATACTTAATGATGTAGAATAGCAGAAGGAAAAATTATAAAAAAAATGAAAAAATTATGGAAAGCAAGGAAAGTGTGAAAATCAATAAGAAAAATTAATCTAACGATTTTTCTATAAAAGAATAATAAAACTTGGAAAGATATATCTAGTAGCCTCACACTATCGGTGAATTATATGGTCTCGTATCACATGATGAGATTTTGATCGCCTTACACTATTAGTGAAAAAAGAAAAGGCATCACACTAATTCAGAATAATAATATATAATCATTTTATTTTTAATTGATTATAAGTTTTGCCTATTTATAGGTATAATAAGACCTATTATTCTAAAAAACTAAATCTTAATAAATCTAGAATATAAAAGATTTGATATCTTAAAATAATATGCCTATCTAACTAGATCTTTAAAATAAAAAAAAAATGAATCTATTTATATAAAATATAATACAAATTCTTTCAAAAATCTTCTAATTTGCATCATTTCCCCTCTCTTAAAAAGATTTGTTCTTGAATCTTTAAGATTTCATCTGAATCCTCTTAGATCAAATAACAATATGTGAAAACCAATCTTGAATTCATAATCGAACAATTCTCCATACTTTTCATCAACTTTTCTTGGCTTGAAAAGATTCAACTTTAATAAATGGATGTATCCTCGATTTTAATTGTTCATAATGCATCCCGTCTCCTCTTTTTCTCTTGTCATAAAAACCATGTTTTTCTTTTAATGCTTTAAATCTTTGCAATGAAGTTCTTCCGTAAACTCACGTAATTCATTGTTTAGATTAATTTCCTTATCAATATCTATATAGATATGAGTTTGAGTAGGAACTGATTTACATAATCTAAAGAATATAATATAAGAGGATTTGGAATAGTCTCACTGGCTTTCTCTGAAATAAAATAAAAAAACTCACATTTTTTCATCTAGCTCACGAGCAATGATTTTCTTTTCAATCTCTATAAAATTATTATCGATTTGAAAAGGGATTAACTCAGTAGTAGGTAAAACTGACACAACATCGCTAACATACTCGCAAATTTTCTCTATCTCCTTAAGTGCACTACCCTAGATATTTTGATATGGTTTAATTTCAGAAAAAGTGTTCGTTATATTAGTTTCTTGGACAATATGTGAGACTTAGGTTATGACATATGTTTCCTACTTAACAAGTAATTTAGAAATTCCTAAGTTATCAAAACGATAGTTAATGAATTTGAGTTGGTTACTCATTGTACTTAACATAGTTATAATCTTATCACTCTTTGACATAAATTACTTTAAAAATTTATGGAAAGCAGAGTGATAAGATAATAAGCTCTAAGAAGAAACCTATTGTTTGGTTTTTATACCAAATTTGATATAAGACGGTAGAAGTGAAAATTATGAAAGAATGAAAAATTAAGGAAAGCACGAAAATTAATGAGAAAAATTAATTTAACAATTTTTTTATAAAAGAATAACAAAACTTTGAAAGATACCACACCACCAGATTAAAATGATGGTCTCACACAATTGGTGAATCATATGGCCTTCCACTACATGATGAAATTTTGATGGTTTCACACCATCAATGAAAAAAAAAATGACATTGATTCAAAATAATAATTTTATTTAATATATAATCACTTTCTTTTTAATTGATTACAAGTTTTACCTATTTATAGACATAATAAGACTCATTATTTAAAAAAAAACTAAATTTTAATAAATCTAAAAAATAAAAGATTTGATATTTTAAAATAAGATACCTATCTAACTAAATCTTGAAAATAAAAAATTAAATCCATTTATATAGAAGATAATACAAGTCATATCTAGAACTTCTTTTCTTCTTTCAAAAATCATCTAATCCACATCACTTTAACTTTAAAGTTCTAGGTTGTCATATAATATAATAAAAAGACCGAGGTCTTGATAATTAGAGTTCCATCATTTTATATAAGGAATGTCAATAATTGCAACATTCCTATTAAAATTGATAAGCTTATGATTCAAATGAATTGATCAGTATCTAAGAAAAGAGCAAGACTCACTGTTTGGTTTCTATAAGCAATAATCAACTAACTAAATAATGTATGTGGAATAGTAATATAAAGCGAACCCTAAGATCCCCAAAATAAAATAGGAAAAGCCCACTAATAAGATAGACTCAATTGTAGAAGTCTAACTAAAATGACCTAGGAATTAATTAATTAACAAAAGGACACAAAAAAAAAAAAGTATCAGTCAATCTAAATTAATGAAAATTAACAAATCTTCTTAAGATAACAGGTCTACATCCGTAATGCTTCGTATTGGTGCCATGCAAAAGTTCATATTTTTCCATCCAGTTCCATGCAACCTCACGCAATTCTTCATGTAATGCTCACCAAATTTCATAATCTTTCCATAAGTCTTCATAATGCACAAATAAGGAATTTGATCCTTGTCATCTTATTCTCATTGCTAATATGGGGGTATATAGGTCGGTTATAATATAAACAAGATAGCAAATCCTTCTCAATTTCATCAAAATTTGGGCTAAAACTAATCATGCAAACTCACGTAATTCCTCAGGCAATGCTCACCAAATTTCATAATCTTTCCATAAGTCTTCATAATGCATAAATAAGGAATTTGATCCTTCTCGTCTCTTTTTTTACTGTTAATATGCTAGTATAGGAAATTATAATATAAATGAGATAGAAAATCCTTCTCAATTTCATCAAAATTTGGGCTAATACTAATAGTTCTTTTGCTAAAAATCGAGATAAAACAACTTAGTTTTTGGGCTTAAATTAAGTATTTGAAATCTAGAAACTTAAAAAGAAAAGAAAAAGGAAAAGGAAAAGACAATTTAACCCAATTGATTGGACCGAAAGCCGACTTGTAGAAACCTCCGGGTCAGTCTCGAGACGGACTCTCAACGGGCCAATCATGTTCCAAGCTTGAGATGCTCCGTGGCCCAGTGATTGCACCTAGGAGGGCCTATATGTGGACGGTTTCCGACAAAATAATTTAGCAACTTCCCCCATTAAAATTTTAACGCAAAGAAAATGGATTCGCTTCCGACTTTTTACTTATATAGACCCCTATTTTCCTATTTGTTTAATTCTTAATGGAGATATTAGGGGCAATAATGAACAAAATATACTAGCAAGCTATTCTAATTTAGATTGAAATTCATACAGATTTTTCTTTTTTTCTTATAATCAAGTAAAGTTCAAGCTCTAATTACTCGAGAAGTTAATCTCGAATTTCATGATATTTAGTTCAATAAGCTTGCAATTATAAACAAAATATAATTCAATTCAAATTAAGTTTGGATATCGACATTATTCAAGTTAAAACGAAAAACTAGTTTTTTTCTTTCTTTCTTTCTTTTTTTTTTTTTTTTTTGAATAAAATGGCTTAAAGAAATTAAACCCAATATGCTCTCTCGATTCATAGCCTGGAGAGGTTGACAAAAGCTAATTATATGCTAGTTATGCTATTGTTGTATGATCAGCATTATATATTTGGATATATGTACACACTATTGCAAGAGTTGCCGCTATTGTTTTTCAGGTTTCGAATATACAAACATAGATAGGTCAGTCAACAATGTCTTGAGAAATTTTCTATGTTCAGCAATGGTGAGATAAGTTGCCTCTAATTTATTGTTAGTGTTATCACTATGCACTCTAGCATGATAAGACGCCAAAAATGACAGATTTTCTCTTCCTATCAATCTCCTCAAACTCCCTCCATAATAAACTCACCGTGTGCTTTATTTCGGGTGTGTAACCTCCAATAGATATGCCATTCTCAAAGCGCGACGCGAGAGAATTGTAGAGTACCTTCTCCAGAGTGTAAAATTGTTGTCACCTGAGTAGAAGGTAGTACCACAAGGGGTGCCTAAAATAGTTAGGTCTTCTATTCACCTTTTAGCACGCGGGATGTTAAGGTCTGTAGATATAACAGTGAAACTGCATTTAAACCCGATTTTCTTATATGTGAAATACTTGATGAAATATGGATCCATGCATAAAACTCATTCTAACAATTAAAGTTGGATAATATAATGAAGAATCGCACCAATTTAAAACTACCTAGATCCTTACAGTGATATCTAAATTTTCCCTATTTTATCCAACCCGAGTGAAATCTTCTCATAACTATGAAGTCTCAACAAGGAAAGACAAAAATAACAATAATAAGAACTAAAAAAAAAAAAAAAAAATACAAGAATATTACATGAGGCCAAGAAAACTCTCCATTCATTTCATGGCTTCTTGTTATGTCTTCATCAACTTGATAGAATATCAGAAAAAGTAAAGTCATGAAATGGTGGACCTGTATCAAACAACAGAACAGAAGTTTGAGTTGCAAGTCTCAGAAGCAAGTTAATTTCGAAGCCAAATTCTTTTAGACAAGAACACAATTCTACCATATTGCTGAAAGGCAACAGCTTGATAATTTATAGATATTGGTCAAAGCTTGGCAAATCATCAGGCATCATCATGTTTCAATGTAACATAATTGTTTCGGATGAGTAATTTGATTTTGTCGGATAAGTCTGCACGTCTTTCTTTTCCAACTCTCATCACAATCTTCTACTCCCATCAGACAAAAGGATCATAAATGCTTCCTCCTCAAACTGCGCTTTGTCTAGTCCAACCAGATAAATGGTTGTAACCTAAAACTTACTTCCGATTCATAGAAGCAAATGTCCTCATATATTTGTGATATTCATTGAACTTTTTTCAATGCTCTGCCGGTTCGGTTAATATTTATGGGTGCAAGCATCAAAAGTTTCCACAATTTCAAACACATGACAGGGCAGAAAACTTGATCAATCTCCAACAATTCTTACATGGTGAGTTTCGATCACATTTTGATTAACCTGACAGGATTAGACCCACATGGCATTGCATGAAACAAAAGGAAAAGATCTAACCTTCTTGTTCCCCGAGGATGTAAAATGGAATATGTGCAATCATCTTAGAACTTCCTGCACTCCAGTTAACAACGCCAGGATTCTGCATATGTTCCTCTGATTGATGTGAAGGCCCCAAAATGGAGATGGAAATAGCAGGTTCACTCATTAAACCCAAATAGTCACGGGCACGCCTCCACACTCTCACATCAGATATTCGTGATCGTGCTACCTGAACAAGTGCAAATATTAGAAATTTGCTCATGTAACAAGCCTGCCAAATCTGTGAAACCACAATCGCTTGAGCAGAAATAAGCATGTGTCAATTGACAAAGGATTGAGGCAAAAATTGACAACAAACCTTCCCTAGTGACACACGTGCCCTTGGCAGCAGTTCACGATGGTAAGTAGTAAGCTTTGCAATAGCAGTGACAACAAAACACAGGAGCCTTGATTGTGATGACCTCTTATATTTTTCGCCACTTGATGTTGGGGTAGATTCTTGCGTGATACCAAGACGACTTCGCAAACCACAAATACAAGTTCAATATCAAGTAAATCCACATAAAACGTGGCTTGCTTTAAGAGCAAATCTTAACTCAAGAATGATTAGCCATAAATGTTGTGCTCTACGTATCTTTCAATTGGTTTGTTTTTCTTAGTACTTTCCTTTTAATAGTTGGATGAAGAAAGATATGATAAAGGACACGTACATTCTCAGTCTGCAAAAGTAGTGGCCTAATGATGATACCTAGATGTAAGATTTTCGTACAACAGTAGCTCCAAACTCTCAAAAAGTTCACGAGCTGCATCTTTATGAGATCCACCGCCACCTCCATGCTCTCCAATAGCCCAACATAGCTGCAATGCTAGCTCCATCTAGAGGGAAAGGGAAATGACTTGTGGGTTTGAGGTAACTGGAATCTGTTTCTGCCGCAATCTAAGGCAAGTGACTGACCTTGGCAGGGCCATCATAAGCTTCTCCAAGCCTATCTATGATAGGTTTCTGTGAAACATGCATAAAAAATCACTATATGCTCATATGCTTTATTCAAATTACAAAAGATAAATACATAAGACCTTGTCAAAAATTATCTGATCGGCAACTCCATATACAGTGTCTGCAGCTTAGTCTTTTGCCAAAAAATAAACGTATTTTGCATAACAAAAAGGACCTCCACTTTCATCAAATGAAAGAAAATGTGCTAAAGTTGAACAAGGTTGCATATCAAACTTTAAGTTTTAATACCTTAAGCAGGGCAACAAAATTAGGAGAACGTTGAAATGCAGCAAGCATGAATTCTATGAGCCTCTTTTGAACCTGAGAAAAAAAAAGGAACAGAAATAGAAATCTCCATCTCAGCACCAAATTGTATACTAGATGTTCCAAGCAAGAAAAAAAGGTCTACAATAACCATAAAGAATAAAAAGAAGGCAACGCATTACTTCATAAGTAAAATATTTGTCAGGAAATATAGATGAAATTCTTGACATGAGAAGGGGAAGTAGTGCACATACTAGAGCTGCAAAAAATAAACAAGACATGAGTCAATGATCTACAATCTTTGTAAAGCATTTCTTACATGGACCACTTGAGAGAAGGAATTATACAGTCATTCACTTCATCAAGAGAAAAGGTGAAAAAGACATGAAGAAGCCGGGGAGCTATCTTTAAAGATTGTTTCAGCCGGTCAGACTGAGGGCCATTAATAGCAGCCTGTATCGCTGCAGCTATCCCAGGTGAAGTTGAGTGGCGTTCCTGAAACACAGTTTTCTGGTATTAAAACTTATTTGAACTTTTAATTGAATAAAAAATTCAGCCCACAATGTTACTCAAAAGATAGGGAGGCTCATTTGTACATGACAGAGCATATCTAGATTTGATGATCTTCCATCTGAGGTTATCAATTAAGTTTAATTAAAACCCAGCAGAACAAGTTCACTCTTATACAGGCAGTAAACAAAATACTTCGTCAAAAAGAACTGAAATTTATGGCAATCGAAATCCAAGATCACCAAACGCTGAATAGATAAAGGATAACAAGTCCTCAAAGCATCTAACAAATCATTGGCTAAATAAGTAAGCCATAACAAGTTCCTTCAAAGAAACAGTCGGTTTTGTCTCGAATTGAGGGATGCTTCAGGAACAGCCAGTAAAGATTACAACATAGGAAGAACATACAGTGAGGCCGTCATTCTCATCCTTTAGAAGGTCAAGAAACACAGGATCAGCAATATCAATAGTATTATTATCCTCTGATTCAGAATCTCCCCCTCCATCTGCAATGGTAGATCCGGTATATGCCTCATCCATGAGTGCAAGCAACATCTATGGTCAGACAAAATTGGACACATTAAACAATTCCAACAAATTTAAGCTTGCTTTGAGATGTAAAGTATAAAAAATCAACCTCAGGAGCCGTACTCTTCTGGATTGTAGCTATGCTATTTCCAATGAGAGATCCAGAGCTTCGCTCTACCTTTTCCAGTGCAACAACCAAAACTAGAAGGAATAGGAAAGAATATACATAAGCAAAAAGAGAAGATGAAAACATATACTAGTCAGTTTACATATTCATCTTGCTGAGCAGTCTGACAGGCTCTAAATGCTGAACAATCCTTGTCAGGCCACGATGAGTAATAATCACCAAAATATAAGACAACTTCATTTACAATCAAAACAAGTTTAAGGGACATAATTTTTCTACAGTGCATATAGTTGGATGCAACCCAAAAAATGCACTTTGGATCATGCCCATCCTGCCTATTGAGTACTCCCAATCACAAAGGTTTCCAGTTTGCAATTAAAATTAAATAAAGAGCAAAAAGGAAAAAAGGTGGACCCATACTACATTTGAAGTGGAAAAATAAAAGTATTGCAATCCAATCCCAGAAGGGAGGCCTCCCATATCATGACACATTTTCTAATTTCAGCAGCAATGGAACCAAATTATGATTGATTCCATTCCTTCACAGGCAAGTGATGCAACCTTTGATGATAACTAAGGCAAGAACATGTACAGGACTAGAAGTATAAATGGCTGAATTCAACAGACCACAATCAATAAATATCATCACCACTAAGCCAAAAAGAAGGAGAGAAGCTTTAGATGGAAAGCCAATGCAATTCACCTGGCAAGTCAACCAAAGATGGGAACAGGGGAAGAAAAGACGCAGAAGATATCAAAGCAGGAAAAACCTTCAGAAATGATTTTTCTAATCTGCAATACCAGAGACATAAACGATGATCAGCTGGCACCATTTTGTTACCATTTGGACAAAGAACAACTGGCCATTCACAGTAAAATGGGAGTAGATAAGTTCCAAGAATGATTTATAAGGTGCAAGCAATCTCCAACATTTAGATAATATAAACAGCAAGCACCTCATGCATAATATGCACCTTACCTTCCACCCTATCATTCCCGATTCTATCATACGAATTACTCTCAAAGATTTACTTGCATTAACAAAGGAGAATCCTCATTGCTGATAATGCATACTTACTAAACTACATTGTGTGGCATTATATGGTGAAATAGAACAAGAGTTTTCTTAATTTCCTTGCATTAGTTTCAATGAATTATAAATTTAATTCCATGCTTCATGCATCTACTACGGAATTTCCAATTTGAGCATTTGCCTCCTCCTTACCTCTACACTGTTGGCACCAAGCTTTGTCATCATATCCAATAATTCATCATATATGTTTATAACTTGCTATTACTATATACTTTCGTACTTTCACAGGTAAAATAGAAATCAAGTCATCAAAACTTCCTTGCTCAATTCACCTCAAAAACATGACTAATATTATCTTTACCCAGGTCACAAATCATGCTTTACTAGTGCATCAACCATCAAGATGGAAAGGACTAATTACTAAGAGGAATAACTATAGATTCGTGTATGTAAAACGCAAATTTAACTTCATGCATCATGCATCCAACATTGAAATATCCCATTAGAGCATTATCCTCTTCCTCCTTCCCTCCAAATGTTGGGCCCTCGAGGAGCATTTGCTTTCTCCTTGTTTTCACTCAACATTCATACAAAAGTAATCAAGTCATCAGGCTTTTCTTATTCAATACGCACCTTTGAAAGATTAATAATCACCTAGATTACATATCACATAATACAGAAAAACTACACATTTAGATCTCAAAGTTTACCAGCCTTTTCATTTGAGTCATTTCTTTCTATATTTGAAACCCCCCCCCCCCCCAACCCCCAATTTTTTAAATTTTACAAAAGAGAATTTCTATCAAGACAGTTTGAAGTTTCCAACTTTGACATATGTCAACTTTTAATTGGTCAACAATCATTAATTTTATAAAATAATATTACTATATATATTTAAAAAAATATATAATAAATTAAAAATTAAAAGTTAAAAAAATTACAGAAAAATATACAAACCCCCCTTCACCATTAAGGCTATAATATCCCAAGTTTCAAGTTACTAAATTTAAGGCTTTAGAAAATCATTTTCTATTTTAGTTTAAACTCTATGATAAGGTCACAAAGTTAAATGAAGAGATCCCATAAAGTTCATATCTCAAAGTTAGAGTCTATAATGGTTTTGTTTTAATAAAATATATGTTTACTGGTATAGTTTATTATTTACTGAAAACTCAAAATTCAACTCTTAAAATAATATAAGGTGCTAGATAAGGCTATTTGGCTTAGGTAATTAATGGTTAATATGTCACTAAGTGCACATGTAGTACTCAATAATTTTATACATATATAATCATAAATATGTAGGTTTAATAGAGTAGATACACATATGGCCTAATAATTTTATACATGTACTATAATATAGCATCAACCAAGCAAACATTCATATAGTTATAAAATAGCGAATAAGAATACTATTTAGTATTCCATTCAAGTGAAATTCAATGAGAGCAAAGCATACCAAGAAACCAAACTACAATACATGAGTAAACAAACTCCACCAACTCATCCCCAACATCATTTACCCACAACAAACACTAAGCTAAGTACAAACATGAACAGACAGATAGCTACATACAATAGCCAGCACCAACATAAGCACAAACACCAATGAGTCAAAATCTCAATAAAGCAAAAAATTCTAAATACTCACTTAACCAAAGCTATTGCCTTACTTGATATAATTATCATCAACTATTACTTTTATACATATACCTCATCATTATCTAATCCATTCTCAAATACAGTTATGTTAACTTACACAAGAAGAGGTAGTAGGTAGATTTGATTGAAACAAGGTTACAAAGAAGAAAAAGACTAGAAAGGAAAAAAAACCAAGAAGAGTCGACTAGAGATGATCCCAGTTGAGCGCACAACTAAGGTACTCCCTCGCCTTTCTTTGCTATGCCTCTTTTTCTTTTGTAAACAATTTATGATAACGTCATTGAACATAAGAGGTCTTAACGACCCACTTAAAGCAAAGGCAATTAGAGAATTTTGTTTTGAGCAAAATATTCCCTTATGTGGCATCTTAGAGACTAAAGTCAAGACTCGGAAAGCCCCTACAATTTGGTTAGGAATTCTACCATCTTGGCAATGTAAACAACATCTTAATGGTAGAGTGTGAGTTGCTGAAAACCTCTTGATGTGGTCAATTCATATTTTGCAGTCACATCATTAATTTACTCATTGCAAATGTTAGAAAATGAGTGACAGAGCATGGTACTGGGTTACTTTTGTGTATGTGATCAATTCCACAAGTAAAAGATTATCTTTGTGGAATAATCTCTTCCTTCTAAAAGCATCAATCCTTAGGCCTTAGATGATTCTTGGACATTTTAATGAATGGAGAACCATTGAGGGAAAACTGGGAGGAAATGAAGTTTTAACCATAAGTATGAAGCATTTTAATGAGTTTTGTTACAAAGTTGACATAAAAGAAGCTAACACAAGTGGTCCTCTTCACACTTGGTCAAACAAGTGCCTAACCAACCTTTTCTCCAGAAGATTGGAATAATCTCTTCCTTCTAAGAGCATCAATCCTTAGGCCTTGGATTATTCTTGGAGATTTTAAAGAATGGAGAACCATTAAGGAAAAAGTGGGAGGAAATGGAGTTTTAACCATAAGTATAGAGTATTTCAATGAGTTTTGTTACAAAGTTGACTTAAAAGAAGCTAACACAACTGGTCCTCTTTACACTTGGTCAAATAAGTGCCCAACCAACCTTTTCTCCAGAAGATTGGACTGGGTCCTTATAAATTTCCAATGGCTTCAAGATTTTCCAAAGACTAGCGTCAAGGTTGATGCTCCTAAAGTATCCAACCATTGTCCCCTTATTGTCTCCATGAAATCTAATGATTATTCAAGAAACATTCCCTTAAATTCTTTGATTTTTGGAAGACTAGCCCAAATTTTATACCAACGGTGAAGAGAGTTTAGGAAAAGGAAGTTGAAGGCACTCTCATGTTTTAGATGGTTATAAAGCTTAAGTTGCTAAAACATGAGTTAAGGAAACTCAAGGGTGACTCTTTTTTTGATATATCTAGAAAGGTGCTGAAGGCTAGATGCAAGCTAGAGGAAAAGCAATTGTTCAACAGACATTTTCTAGGGCGAGAAGAAGTTATTTGTAGAGTATTATATGAAACGTGCTGCAGAAGAATCTTTCTTGCATCAAAAGTCAAGAGATACATGGCTAAAACTTGGATACAAAAATTCTAATTTCTTCTACAAATCCTTGAAACAAAAATCTTTAAGAAATGGAATTTTTTCTTTGAAAGATGAGAATGGTTCGAGAATTGAAGAGAAAATGAACATACAAGAAGTGGCAGTAGGTTTCTTCAGTAATTTATTATCAAATGGTCCAGGAGTTACAAAGGAGTGGGACATTTTGCATAGTCTCATCAAAGCCAGGATCAATGCGTCATATGTTGTTTTTCTTTCTAAGACAATGACGGATGAGGACATCAAAAAAGCTATGTGGTCCTTAGAAAATGACAAGTCTTTAGGCCCAAATGGATATAATGAAAATTTCTTTAGATATACATGGGATATCATGGGTAAGGATATTTCTTTGGCTATTAAAGATTTCTTCATAACAAGTAAACTGCTAAAGTCCATCAACTCCACATACTTGGCTTTGGTTTCTAAGGTAGATTCCCCAGAATCCTTTGCTGATTTCAAACCTATTACTTATTGTAATACTTTATATAAATGCATCACTAAGATTCTAGTCAATCGTCTTAAATCAATTATTACAAGTTTAGTTAATATGTAACAATCTACTTTTATCAACAGAAGATGTACTGTGGATAAAATTTTGGTGGCTCAGGAATTGTTGTATGGCTACCATAGCAATGCCCATGAACCTAGATGTGCTATCAAAGTTGACATTATGAAAGCTTATAACCATGCGAATTAGTCATTTCCGAAGCAAACATTACTAACAATGGGTGATATGACCCTAGAAGTAGAGTTGATAAAAATGTATGCTATAATGTGTATTGTTCTATGTGTAAGGGTTGTGTTGTGTAGTGTATTTGTGTGAGTTATGGAGTAACTTGTGCAGTGTAGTGTGAATGTGTGTGTTTTGTATTATGTGTCAAGGTATAAAGAGTTGTGATGTGTCTAGTATAGTGTTGTCGAATGTGTATATGCTATGGGTAGAATAGTAATTACATAAAATAGAAATATTATAAACAGTGGCAAAAGGGCATTAGTAGGAGCCAGTTAATGAAGTTAGTTAGTGGTGGAAGTGAGAAAAAGAGACTTGAGTAGTAAGGATTTCTCCCTTATATTTTACTATAAGTCTAGATTGCGAAGTACCAATTTGATGATTTGCTTCACAAGAGATCTATTGGAAGTGCAAGTAAGTGCTCTTAACTACTCTGTTCTTATGGAATTTCAATTGTTGAACCCTAAGTTGTATCAATTAGCACCGTCTATGGAAAATTCATTACCACAAGGAGATAAACATGACTATAATAGAATCTAGCATAGAAACTTTAGAGAAGAATGTTGGAACCCTAGAAAAGCATGTATAGGAAATTAAAGTCAAATTAAAAGGTAGTTTTGATGAATTACAACATCAATTGGTAACAGTCAAGAGGAATTCTACTGCTAGTGCAACTGCATTAAAGGCTTCTTTAATTAGATTGGAGACTTCCCTTGCTTCGATACAGGCTATCTTACAAAATTTTTGTATAAGTTCTCAAAAAGACGAGAAATTGAAGGCCGTGAGTGGAACAACTCCCGATTTTTCCATTAACGAAAGAATTGATGTCGAAACATATGGCAAAAGAGCTATTGGAGGGTTAACATTGATAATCGATGGTGATGATAATCGAATTAAATCGTTGATATTAAATCTACCTACTTTCGGTGGAGAAGATCCGAAGTAGATGCTAGCCTTGTTGGAATAGTATTTTGAGATTAATAAAATGAGAGAAGAACAAAATGTTACCATAGCAATCAAGTGTATGAAGGGGAAGGCTATGTATTGGATCAAAATGTTGAAGCAAAGAGTAGTTCGATTAGATTAAGATATTTTCACCAAGAATTACTATCTAGATACATTAGACCATCCGCGGTAAATCCCTATGTGAGCTTATCAACATTGTGCCAAACTACCATGATGACTGCATTTATAGAGTCCTTTGAAACCCTAACTTCACAAGTACTAGATTTAACTTAAATGCAATTGCTTAGGTATTATTTAGGTGGATTAAGCGATGATATCAGGATTCAGGTGATGACATTGAGACTTGTATCTCTATCTAATGCAATAGAGTTATCCTTAAGTGTTGGACAAGAATATGAAAAAGGAATTTCCATTTCACCTCAAATGACTAGTGGAGGCCAACAAACAGAGGGGGCTAATCAAATCAAGGTAAGTGATCATTGATGTTTTTCTTCGAGTGAAGATCAGCCATGGAAGTTGAAAATTGACCAACAGTTAGGAATTTTTTATTTGGAATTAGAAAAAGAATGTTTATCGAGTGGAAGATTGGTTGTGGAAGTATACCGATAGCCACAAAGTGAAGGAAATTGATAGGAAAACAGAAATTAAGTTAGAAAATTAGAAAATAAAATCTGTAAGACAGCAAACAGAAATTGCCGCTTTCAGTTTGATGAGCAAGGGGTCACCCATGTGTGACTTAGGGCTTGCTTATATGGGGAAGGGGTAATTGGTTCCATGTGTCCTTTATCAATTGCTGCCTAACCATGATTCCTCTCTATGGTTACAATAAGATTTCATTGTGCCATTTTCAATGAAATGGCGGAAACAAGATTAGCTTGTGAAGATTTGTTTGATGTGTTGTTGTAGGTATTCATTTTTGTGGACCCAAAAGTCATTTTACACTGGAGGATACTTGAAAATGTTGCAATCTCTCTTTTGTATGTGGTAATGTTTGATGCTATTGGAGTAGGATAGCTATGATTATTTCTTTCTTTGGTCTTTGAGGGTAAGGACCTTCAAAAAGAGGCAATTGATACAATCCTAGAAATGAAGTTGATAAAAATGTGTGTCGTAATGTGTATTGTTCTGTGTGAGGGTTGTGTTGTGTAGTATATTTGTGTGGGTTGTGAAGCAACTTATGCAGTACAGCATGAATGTACGTTTTTTGTATTGTGTGTCACGGTATAAGAAGTTGTGATGTGTCTAATGTAGCATTGTTGAATGTGTATATGCTATGAGTAAAACAGTAATTACACAAGATAGAAATATTAAGATAGAAATATTATAAATAGTAGCGGAAGGGCATTATTAGGAGGCAGTTAGTGAACTTAGTTAGTGATAAAAGTGGGAAGAAGAGACTTGAGCAGTAAGGGTTTCTCCCTTGTTATTCTATTGCAAGTCTGGATTGCAAAGTACCAATTTGGGGATTTGCTTCGCAAGAGATCCACTGGAAGTACAAGTAAGTGCTCTTAACTACTCTGTTCTTATGGAATTTTAGTTGTTGTACCCTAAGTTGTATCAATGGGCTTCCCTCCTCACTTTGTCTCTTGGATTATAGAGTGTGTCTCCATCCCAAAATTCTCTGTTTCAATAAATGGAAAATTATCTGGCTACTTTTAGAGCTCTCATAGTCTTTGGCAAGTTGATCCCCTCTCTCCTTATCTCTTCTCTTCGTTTTATTGATGGAAGCCCTTTCATGTTTCTTCAGAAATCTTGATGGAAAGCCCAATTTCAAGTACCACTGGAGGTGCAAAAGAGATAAGCTAATATATTAGTGCTTTGCAGATGATCTCATTATTTTCTCAAGAGGGGACTAATCCCCAATTAAGCACATCAAGGATTGCTTTGATGGTTTCTTTAGACTTTCTAGGCTTCAATGTAAGCCCACCAAAAGCTAAGTGTTCTTTAATGGAGTGTAGATGGTAGACAGAGAATTCATTCTGACCCTCTTGAACTTTCCATAAGGTTCTCTGTATGTAAAGTATTTAAGGGTCTCCCTAACCTCTTCAAGGCTATCAAAGAATGACTGCAAAGTTCTTGTGCAACGGTTCTCAAATTGTATCAACCACCTGACCTCCAAAGACCTCTCCAATGCGAGGAGACTTCATTTGGTCAAAAGTATCCTTTTCTCCTTACAAGTATATTGGTCGTCCACTTTTCTCCTTCCTAAAAAGTATGCTCAAGGATCTTACTTCCAAAATGAGAAAATTATTATGGAATAGTAGTTAATGAGGCCAAAGCAAAAGCTAAAAGGGCATAGGAGGATGTTTGTTGCCCAAAGGAGGAGGGTGGCTTGGATAGCTTAGATCTTCAAATTTGGAACAAAGTCACTCAAATCAAACATTTTTAGAATTTATGATCAGATGAGGAGGACTCTATGGCTAAGATAGGTAAAGCATGAACTTTTGAAAGGAAGGAATTTTTGGTCAATTCCTAAACCTGCTCAAAGCTTTTAGACATGGCTCAAACTACTATAAGCGAGGGATTGGATCGGTCCTCTCATTCAATAGAAGATTGGAAATAAGCAAAAAATATCCTTATGGTATGATAATTGGCATGCAAAAGGTCCACTGGCATCATGGTTGCGATAGCAAACTATATGTAATATGGGCTAACCAAAATATGCTAGAGTAAGTTCCATCATCAACAATAGCGGGTAGTATTGGCCAAAAGGGGAAACTTGGCAACAAATCAAAGAAAACCTTCCTTCATCATACATTCCATATGCAAGCAATTTAGACTAACTCATGTGAAAAGGAAAACCAGCTACCACTTTTTCCATACGTGAAGCATATAACATTCTCAAACAACCTCATATCAAAGTGCAATGGCATAACATCATTTGGAACAAAACCAATTTGCCATGCCACTCGTTCATTTTATAATTGGTCTTCAAAGGGAAGTTATGCACACAAGACATTTTCCTTCGATGGGGCATTATCGAAAGAAATTGTTGCTTACTTTACAATAGAGAGGAGGAAACTCATTTGCACTTGTTCACAAATTGTGAAGTCTCCAGAATGAATGTTATTGCATACCTAGGTTAGATGTCCACACAGCAAGTTCAGTACAAGAAGTAGTGATGCATTTTAGACGATTCTCTTATGGCTTTAGCAAGAAGATTCCATCAATTGTCGTTTATTTTCTTAAGAAAGAGAGAAATTGTATTAGGACAGAAGGTCTCCCCTCTCCGCCTTTAACTCTAGCTACGAAGATTTTTTTCTATATCGGGTTTTCTCCTAGTTAGTTTTTGTTATGGCATGTATAGTTCTTAAATGTGTTAGCTAAGGCTCGATCCAATAACCCTTTTGTTTTTTTTTTTTGGTTATGGATCGAAGCCTTAGGCGATCTTTGTATATTTTCTCTTTCATATATTTATATATATATATATATATATATATATATATATATATAAACTTACACAAACTATAAACTTCTAATAGACATAACTTCTTTTCTTATCCAATTTTATTGTTCTCTATATCTTTAGGATTGTTATTTTAAAAGCTATTTGAATATGTAAAAATAACAAAATGAACAAATCGGGAAAATATATATATATATATATATATATATACAGAATTTCCCTTTTCTTAAACCATCATTTTCAGTTCTTAGTATCCAACCACACATTTTAACATATTTTGACATCAACTTGATCATAGGTTCACTAGGGAGTTAGGTGTATCATTTGAAAATGTTTTCAATGCTAAAATGGTAGCAACAACAGCCCAAAGCAGGGCAATTACCCCTGCCTCCACTTGCTATAATTCCCATCAAAAAGATTCTTGTACAGTTTCAATCAACACTTGCTTTAACTTGATTTTAGCTTCACACCAGTTCTATAACTAATAATTAAATCTTAAGATGACCTTAATATCAGATTTAAACAACAATTTCAAACTTGACTCATTCAGATTTTAGCAGCACAATAGGACTTCTTTGGTTCAGACCTTAGAAAACTCATCAATTAGCTTCTATTTCAGTATATCAACAATCTAGCATGTAGTCCCATGATTGGAAAATGTTTCTAGCTCCCAAATACACATTATCAACTCAACAGTATACTGATATATCAGATTTTTACAAATATAATCTCTAAAGTTTCAGATTAAATTTGGATCCCTATAAAAGAGTACATAACCATGCATATAACTTCAATATAGTAGCTTTTGAACCATTGGCACTTATCTTATTTTGATCTTATCATGCCTAAAGCATGCTCAAACCTCAAGATTACTCCCCAACTAATACATAGCACCAATATTTAAAGCATTGTCAGTAAGTCTGGACAAGCATTTCTACTCCTATTTAAGACAAGTATTGGTGAAGAGGTGGCTGTGGTTATCTAAATAGCAAGGCTTGTTGCTATTATCATGGTAAGGAGGGCCGGTGTGATGAAACTTGATGATATTTCTTGCAAGAAAAATCAAGTAACGGTAATGTTGCTTGCAGTAAGAGAGCTAAGAATGGCACGGTTCCTTCCTTCTTCCTTGTTCTTTTGTTGTTAATTTCTTTTTTTTCTTTTTTTCCTTTTTTTCCTTTTCCTTGGTTGAATGTGCCTGATAGCTCTTTCCTCAAATGAGAATAGTTTGCCTAAGGTGGTGGAATTTGTGGAAATGAAGTGACTTTTTTCTTTTTCTTCCCAAAAATCATCCCTCCAAATCCCACAAGCTCTTAATATATAATAAGCAATTTACTTCATTTGTGGTGTACTTATTATGTTTCCTCTTGAGAGATTGCATGCTTACCTTGTTGTGTTGGACCTACAAAATACTTAATGCTTAAGGAGGTGGCCTATGGTCCAGTAGAATTAAGCAACCAAATCGTTAATGTGTCAACTTCACCAATTACCATATTCAGAATATGATTGCTGATACTGATTAGTTGTTTCCCCAAACTATGTTAATTTATTTCATCCCAACTTGTTTTATATTTCACTCACGTCCACAATCAAGTAAGTGATTGTCCCTTTAAATTGTTGTCATATAATAGATGTAATAAATCCGTGATGTAATCTACATCACCTAACTATTTATGATATGTACAAAATTATTGAGAACCATATGTGCACTCAGTGACATATTAAAATCTTTGAGTGTATTTCCTAGTAAAACCATTGATTATCTAAAGCCAAATAGCCTTTATCTAAATCTTTGAGTGTATTTCCTAGTAAAACCATTGATTATCTCAAGCCAACTAGCCTTTATCTCTAGTGAACCACTATATCTCGAGACTCAAAGTTCAAGTTCCTAATAAATAACAAGCTATATTGGAAAATCTATATTTTATCAAAATAAAGCCATTACAGATTTTTACTTTTGAGATACAAACTTTATTAGGTCACCTCATTTAAATTACATGGCCTCATCATAAGGTTTGAACTAAAATGGAAAACAGTAATCCAAAACCCTAAGTTTAGTAGCTCAAAACCCCATAAAATTATGAAGGCCATACATTAGGGATGAATCGTGACTCACCCATGATGATAGATAGCCACTTACCCTTGTTGGTGGGTGGTGCAATCTACTTAAGGTGGTGAATGGCTCTACCCACCCTCGAAAAGCAAAGAGAAGAGAAATAATAAAAATAACAAAATAAAACAAATCCGAGTTGAAAATTCCTCATGTTGAGTGACCCAGTTGTTTTTTAATTCATGATTCTTTCTTTTTTGTCTCTTTGCTTTTTTCAGTTGTGGTGAGTGGGAACCCACCAAAAACTTGTGGGCTTGACCACCTGCCCCCTAGCCTTTTCTGGTCACCAATGCCAAGAGTTTAGGATTTTTTTTTGCAAATTATTTTTTTTTTCTTTTTTGGTGTTTTAAAAGCTTTATTATTTTTATAACATTATTCAGTCTAATTATTTTATTAAATTAATTATTATTAACCTATCAAAATAGTTGACATGTATGAAGAGCGTGAATTTCTTAATAGACCTCTTTTGTAAAAGTTGGAAGGCTTTAAGGATTCAAAGAAGAAAAGAAGAAGGAAATGTAAGGACCCAAACAAAAAGAAAGTTAAATCTTAAGACTGAATCTGTATTTTTCCCCCATGAAATACTAGCACCTATCATGAAGATGGAAAGGGTCAATTAGTAAGAGCAATGACCATGCAATCAAAACTTACTTCTCTCCATTCCATGAGATCAGCTTTAGCAACAGCGGAAAGAACTGCAAACATGTCATCAGAAAGCATGGGTAGAAAAGTCAATTTCAACCTCTTTTTTATTATATTTTGGTAGGATTAGAACATACAAAAAATAATAGAAAGAGTAAAAAAACTATTTCATGAAAAAAAGGTATAGAATTGTATGGCTTTGTTATCTAAACGAGTTGTGCAAGAGTAATGAGTAGTCAACGAAAAAGCACAAAATTCAAAGAGATGGTGACTTCCAAAGCAACAGTAATATCCAGGATAAGTATACTAATGACTCACTTAAAAAACATAAAACTTAAAATGAATTTTGCCATAAACATAAAAGACTTAAATGACTCGTTTAAAAGTAAGGACATAATTAAATTTTGGTCCAAACATAATTAGCTCCTAAAGTACTTATTCCCTTTATATTTTGTTTGAGCAAAAACTGAAGTAAGAATCCATGATCCCTATTCATGCAGCTAGTACTATTAATTATTATGTACAAAATATAATCAGAGGTACCCAACAAAGTACAGTGTAGAAAGAGTTTGGTCCAAACCTGTGGCAGCAAGGTGGGAAAAGAACTTATAAGCTTTTTCTTATTTGTATTCAGAAAATCAAGGGTGGCTTCAGCAACCATAGGATCTGCAAACTCACTGCATAGAACATAAGATAGGACTTAGACAATGTTGACAATTACATTGATCTAAAATAGTAACGTAATAAGATATCCATATCTCATCAAAATAGGCTGCAGATACTAGAAAATAAACTTAAGGGTAAGTAACAATTGTACAGGGAGTTTTCAGAAAATCAAGGGTGGCTTCAGCCATAAGAGGTTCTGCAAACTCACTGCTAAAAAATAAGATAGGAATTTGATTTCGTTGACAGTTACGTTGATACAAAATAGTAAAAGGTGATAAGATATTTGTATCTCATCAAAATGCACCGCAGGTGCCAGAGATAGACTAAAGGGGAAGTATGATATTATGGGGATAACAATTGCACAGGGATAACAAAATTGGATCATAAATATGTAAGTCTCAGATTTCACTTTGTTAAGGTTAAGCTCTCAAACATCTTATCCATTACAATGGGAAAATGAAGTCAATTTTGAGCCATTTCCCCTCTTATATATTGCTTTTGTGAGAGGGTTGGATTAAGGAAAAGTATCAAAGCAACAATTAAAGAAGAAAAAGGACAAGGGAAGGAGCTAATGATTTCCACATTTGTATGTTGCAGTGTGTACAAAATGAATCCCTGCTTTCTTTTGACATCCCTTTAAATGATTACAGAAGTGGATATGGTGCTATTTTCCTCTAAAGCAAGGAAATCCTTACAGGGCCAAGTCTCAAGAGAAAAAAATCTAAATCCCTTGGCAACACAAGAGAAGTTCCTTGCATTCCCATCAGTCACCTAACATAAGCAGAAAGGCATTCTGGAAGCCATCATGGTGCAATCAAACCCTTTTTTTTTATTTTGTTTTAATGTTTCTTCCTTAATATCCTCTTTCTCCCTCGAAATTCTTTCTCCCAAACTGAGTTAACTATTGTCTAAATCTCCCGACAGACTGCCATTCACAGCATCCTCCTACCATATGGCTACTATTAGCTATCAATCTAATAAAATCACTAAAATGGTATCACACTTCTACATCACATCTTATGTGGAAAATTTATTACCAATAATAAGACAACAGTAGCTTCTTACCGGCTCAAGCATGACCGAAAGAAAGCCCTGAGACTTAAATCAGCATCACGAAGAACCACATCCCCAAAATCAAGATAAAATTGAAGAATAGCCTGAAATTAAGCATGAAATGTGACACATCATTTCAGTCATAGTTTAGAAGCAAAATTATAACGCACAATATTTTCCAATATTAAAATCAGAAATATGCTAATAGGAAAATCCTAGTAGCAGCAGAAAAACAATTTCTGCTTCTGAGAAAAAGAACATTTTTCTCTTTCACGATCACTTCCAAAACTTAGACATTAACCACTTGCACCATTCCTTTGCTTTACAATTTTTTCAGTGCTATTGAACCACTAGTTGCTACCAATGGGGAACTAACGGGTGGGGTAGACCCAATTGTCATCACTCCTTGAGCTTTGACCCCAGGCCATCCACCACAAGTTGCATTAATATGGCACATTTCAATTACAGACTTGATATAAAAAAAATTTAATAAAAAGAAAACCATCTAACAATAATTTAAAAAAGAAAAACAAACAAACTGGGGACAAATAATTGGATAAACAGACATTTCAATCAACATATTGGTATTATTGATATGGAAAGAGTCAAAACCAGCAAGAGAAGTCCGGAAGAGGTCCTGGATTGAGATAACGAAGCAATCGCGCGTTGAAAAAGCTTGTTAATTTGAGGATAAACCCTAGCGACAAGGTCGTCTGAGTTCTCGTTCTTACATAACTCGTGAAGCTTCTTCACCTACCAATCACAACGTAAATGCTAATTATGCACAAACATATAAATATAATTAAATGTTACATAAACCCTAAGTGTTCTGATTAGATGAGTATGGAGAGGTTTACGGAATGGAGAAGAGACGGATCGGAAGCAGGGTCATTGGCGAAATTGGAGACTCTGGCGCTGCTCGATAGGGTTCGGAAATGGAAGTCCCAGTCTCTGTTCCGATCCACCATTGTTGGAGAGACAGCGAAGTTCGAAGTGAGTATCGAAATCAATGATGTTGCAGAGAAAGAGAGAGTTGGGGGGAGGTGGGGGTGGTGTGGTGTGGTGTGGTGTGGGGGGAAGAGAAATGAGAGGCAACTGTCAACCGAACGCTGAAAGGCACAGTTTATTTCTGGCTTTTGATGTTTTTCTTTTTTACTTTTGTGGCACGTGAGTAGCAAATTTAGATCGTGATTTAACGGTTTAAGAATTAATATAATAAGATATTTAATAGATTAAAGGAGTCTCATAAAAAAGTAAACAATACCTTAGACCCTTTTCTCAAATTTCCAAAAGAAAAGATTGACTAAATGTTAGGAATGGATGCAATTCAATTTAATATGATTCATCATTTTTCTCGAATAAAGTCTAATATAATAATTTGTTTTTTTAGATCAAATTTAATGATATATTTCATTCTTAAATTTTTAAATCTAATTAAAATCAGTTCGGTTAAATTTAATATGCAATTTGGATAATTAATATCAAATTTTTACTAAATATTTTTATCTCTATTAACATATTTTTCTTTCCATTAAACTTTTATATTTTTCTAGTTAATTTTTCATACATTTATCATATCTAATGATATTTCGTAAAAAGTTGAATGAAATCTTAATAAATTCAACTTGAATAAACAAATATAAGAGACTTTGTTCTAATAAACAATAATAAGAAAAAAAAAAAAAAATAAAGCTGTCATCCAAAAGCGATATAAAGAAGATAAAAAAAAAAAACACCAACAAACTATTTATATATAATCAAATCAAACTATTTATAGAATAATTGCTTTTTGAATTTGATTCACAGTTTGCAGTTTTTTGGCCTAATCTTATTAAGTGTTACGTTTGGCAATTTTTTTAAGATGAGAAATAGATGAAAATAAATGAAAAGGAGAGAAAAGGAGTCAAATTAAAATGAAATATTATTTTTCACTTTGCCTTTAAGAAAATAGGAAATAAATCAAGAGAAATGTTTTTTTTTTTCCTTTGTTTAATTGGATTTATAAAAAGAAAATGAAAAACATTGAAGTTAATTTTTGACAAAGTTGCCTCTCTTTTATTTTGATATAAATCATTATGCAAGTTAATTTTGTAACTATATAGTCATTCTATTCATTTTTACTTATTTCTTTCTAAAATTAAAAAAAAAATTGATTTCAAAATGAAATATTACTACTCATTTCCTTTCAATTCCACTCATTATCACTCTTTACTTAAATTTATTAAACACAACATTTCCTTTCAATTGCATCCATCCCATTGAATCTAAAACAAACTTTAAAAAACGTGTCAACTTTTGATTCATCACAATTATTTTTATGTAATAATAACATTAAATATATTTGATTAAATAATGAGAAAATTACCCAAAAAAAAAGAGAAAATTAAAAAAAAGGTAAACTGTAAAATATCTCCCTTTATATTTGTTTCATATGTATTTAATTTCTTATATTTGAAATTGTGCATGTAAACTCCCAAAATCTTTTTTTAAAAATGTGAATTAAAACCACAAAATAAAGATGTAATAGCCAATATAACAGATTGCTTCAAAGATTTGGGTCTCAACACACAATTTCAAAGAGTGGATTTACAAGAAAAAAAAAAAAAAATTGAAGTCAATAGTTCGTCAGGTGATAATCCTCCTGGGATTTTAACTGAATTTTTATCCTTTGTTTTTAGGAGTGATGTATGGCAACCTATCGTAAACTTGCAGCTAACCGAGGCCTTAAGTGTTTAGGATTTTCTTCTTTTTTTTTAGCTTTTTGTTTTTTTATTTAATTTTTGTAAGTTTTATCAACATTTTTAATATTATTTAATTTAAAATATTCAATAATATATTATGCACTTATAAAGTTCATAGGTGCAAAGATTTGATAGATTTTTCAATGAACTTAATGAAAACCTCTTCTATAAACGTTAAAAACATTGAAAACTAACATGTTTGGTTAACGAAAAAGAATATATAATAGGAATCTTTTTTAGGTTTTTTCTTTCTAAATTTTTGTATGTTTTATCAACTTTTTTAATATTATTTAAGTTAAAATATTCAATAATATATTGTGAATAAATTAATTAGCATGTACTTATATGATTGGGAATTTCATAAGAGTTAGATAGATTTTTCAGCGAAATTAATGAAAATCCTCTTCTATAAAAGTTAAAAGTATTGAAAACTAACATGTTTGTTTAACAGAAAAGGAATATATAGTATATGAATAAATAATTATTATTATTTTATCACAATAAAATTGATAATATCAATATATTAAGATTATATCTATAAATACAAGTATACACTTAGTCCCTCTATACCATTATTATTGACTAAGATCTCTCGGGACCTCGAGTAGAATATTGAAATATATAAGAAAATATCAAGGAATAACCATTCCTTCAATCTCAAGAAAAAATTCTAAATTCTTATTTAGAAGTAATAGGAATTCTATAAAATAGTTATTTTACCAATTAAATCCAATAAACTCGGTATAATAGAAGGAAATAAAAAGCTAAGAATTCAAATAAAAAAAAAAGTAAACAAGACTAAATTTATAGTCTCTCAAAAAAAAAAAAGATTTTTCAATATTTTTTCTTTTCTTTCATACTTATCATTATAATTCCTTTTTTTAATGAAATTTTACGTAAATATTAATGTAGGCATCGTGGTTTTGGCTAGTGTTGTATTACGATTAAAAAAAAAAAAAGTAAAAAAAGTGAATCGAACTAAATCCTTTGTTAAGAGTCAAGAGTTCATAGATATTATATATATTATTAAAGTAAAAAATCTATAACTAGCAAGTTTAGTATCTTTAGTCTTTTAACTTATTTTATTATCTCAATTATCAAATATAACTCACTAGATAATAGAAGTTATCAAATATAGTTGGTTATCATCTATATTATCTATTAGGTAGCTTTAAAAAAATTGTTTCACTTTTAATTTTTACAAATTTGAGTAGATAAAAATACACTTTTCATTTTTTTTATTATAAATGCCATCATATTCTTATTATATTATTTATATTTTATTTTTTTAAGTACACAAATTGCAAAGACATGGTTCTGCTAGTAAAATTATAATGACGATGGTAACAATATGGTTGAAGGACTACTTATATGAGAAAATTTGGGCTTTAGTTAAAGCTTATTGTCTCTCAATATCTGTTAGGACAATTATTTTACAGTTTTATCAGTGTTGTTGATGAGATAGATTCAACATTTATCTTAGCTTTCATTTTATGCTCATTATATTTAAATCATTGAATTAATTATATTTTTAATAGTTTAAATGTAATTAATATGAATTAAAGACGAGATTAAAGATTGCGTCAAGAAATGGGACCGAGCTCCGCCGGACAGCAACATGCGAACATCCGGAAAATGATAAAAGCTGACGAATGAAATTTCCGAAGGCTTTGCTCCAAGCCTAAATAGCAGTGTAAGAAAATGACAACTCAAAGCTCCTTCGACGCAATGTTCAGGACAATATCATTCGGCTTTCCATTGTTACTTTTTGTACCCTATACTTCCGTTAAATTTAGCATTTATCATATTTTTACCATACATATATGTAAGTTATGTTATTTCAATTGTATCTCTCCATACATCTCTTTAGATCTTTATAGCGCACTTTTATATATCCATATATCCTCTAAAGCATCATAAAAGGTACATTTGAAAAAATCCCGATAATCGGATCATATCAATTGTGATTTTCTCCCTTTCTTATTCATCTATATTACTCCAACTTTTTTCTGACAAATTTCATGTTCGGTTCTTATCTTATTTGTTCTCTTTTGACCAATTATATGCATCTTCGCATTCTTATCTCAACAAATTTCATGTTTTATTAATGTGATTGTTGATGCATTAACAATCGCAATATGGGGGCATTAATACATTAACTTACATCAAAATGTAATGAAATATTATTATGTCTGACAGATGACAAAATATGATAATCTTATCCCGCATATTTAATTGGTCAAATGAACTAGGGGTAGAAATATAATTATAATAAAGAATATTATTTCATTTAATTACACTTAAATGACATTATTAATATATTAGAAACTTATCTTAAAAGTACTAATATACCCTTATATCAATCAAACGGCTTATCTATGAAGTTAAGGTCTCATGGATAGATGAAATCAACCCCCTGTATCAAGGGTGGGATCTCTCATGGTAGTGCGAGTTTATGTGCAACCGTGCCACCATCTTAAAACAGCAAAATAGGCTGTGTTGTTGAATTTTATTACTACATTGCACGATCTGTTCTCAATCGAAGTATCCACTCTCAACTTTGGGTATGGCGGTAATCACGATGGAATGCGAAAAATCGCTTTTCCATAAGTTAAACAGTTTGTGATCCTAGAAAGGATTTGCGTACAAGCTCCAGAATGAGCTGTAATATACAAACAAAATACTAGATAAACTACATAAGCTGATTCCTCTATTGCCTGCTTCCCAGGATGGACATTGCGAAACCCTATCATCCGCTTACACGACAAAACTACACCTGTAGGTGCTTAATGGCTGTATGGACATCTTTGTCCCCTCTGCCACTGCAGTTGACAACTACTCTTGTTCCATCGGGAAGAGATGGGCATAACTTCTCCAAATATGCCAATGCATGAGATGTTTCCAAAGCTGGGATTATACCCTCGAGCCTTGATAATCTCTTGAAAGCTGCATAGAACCGGAAGGAATGATAAGAATAAACGTCAAGTTCAAAAAAAAAAAAAAAAAAAAAAAAAAAAAACGAAAGAAGAATAAGACATTAGGACAAATAACGTCCCAGATAGCGCAAATTCCTAGTCAACGTATAATGAGCTCGTTAGTTTTGGGCCAATACTAAGATCAGTCACATTTTGGGCCAACGGGAATGAAATATCCAAACCCTGTTCACTCTTCCCTGCCTCTGTAGACAGCTATCTCCTAATTTTCAGGTGAAACAGTAACCTATAACTAAGAGTGGTCTCAACAAACAACAGTATATTAAGCAACGGTAACAACATACAGATACAGCCAAATGAAGAAATCTAAGTTGACAGCCACGAATATATGGAACCAAATTAAATGAACAAACAGATACATGATTAATAGGACAGCTCTTAAATATCAGAGCCATGCAAAGTAGCAAGCATATTAATTCCAAAATTGCCACCAGACTCCCTTCAAGTTTCAACTCGGATTGAAGGCTCCAATAATGTATTTTCTGATTTCAATAAGAATTGTAAAGAGAGTTTCCCATTACCTTCCAATGCTTCTTCATCAGTGACGTAATGATATTCAGCACGTCCTATATCCTTTAGATAACTGTGCTCAGGTCCAACTCCTGGGTAATCCAAACTATAATAGATGTAAAAAGTTAATTAAAGTTAATTTTTAATACAAAATATTAGCCCAATACATAGATATTGTCCTCACCCTGCACTAATAGAATGTGGCTCAATTATCTGCCCATCATCATCTTGTAACAAGTAGCTCATTGCCCCATGCAACACCCCAACCTCCCCTTTGTTCAAAGTAGCAGCATGTTTGCCACTATCCAAGCCAAAACCCGCAGCTTCCACACCAATCAATCGAACATCCTCATCATCGACAAATTCATGGAATAGACCCATGGCATTCGATCCCCCACCAACACATGCAACTAGCACATCAGGTTTGCCACCCCATTTCTCCGATGCTTGTCTCCTTGTTTCTTTACCTATTACTGCATGGAAATCTCTGACCATCATTGGATATGGATGCGGCCCAGCAACAGATCCCAATATATAATGGGTTGTTTCTACATTAGTCACCCAGTCACGAATAGCCTCCGATGTAGCATCTTTCAATGTTGCTGTACCAGAATGCACTGGTCTAACCTGTCGATGACAGAACAAATCAAAAATAGGGGATATGAGGACCACAAAACTATAATACATCGTGAACTAAAGTTGGCATATCAAAAAGAAACAGGGTATACTTCAGCAGTTACTATTTATTAACATGAACAAGTATCGACATTATTCAGACTGCACATCATCATGAAGTTTTCCTATGATATGATGAAGAGGCACTATCCATATGTAATGAACAGTTGTTTCGTCATGAAGATGGTATTCACAGGACAGAGCTTTCAGCATGCGCTATTAAATAAACATGGATAATTAGCAAAACAGATTATCACACTTTATATCTCTCTTTTGGAATAATTACACATTAATTTTGTGGATAAGGACCAGACCAAGAGATAGGAAATAAGTCCACCTAACAAACTGAAGCAATAAACTAAAAAAAAAAGACATTAGATCCTGCAGTAGTTTCTAATAAGAGAAGCACATTAAAATTGAAATTGCGAATTCATGGGCAGAGACAAAATTACAAATTACATGCAACACACCTCTGCTCCAAGAAGCCGCATTCTAAAAACATTGAGAGCCTGTCTTTCCATATCCTGAGCACCCATATAGATAATGCACTCCAGGCCAAAACGAGCACACACAGTAGCAGTTGCCACACCATGTTGACCAGCTCCAGTTTCCGCAATAATCCGCTTTTTACCCAAATGCTTTGCCAGCAAAGCTTGGGCAACAGCATTATTGATTTTGTGTGCTCCAGTATGGTTAAGGTCTTCCCTTTTAAGGTAAATAAGTGGCCCTTTACCATCTGGCTGCTTATAATGCTCCGAAAGCCTCTCTGCAAAATAAAGCGGACTCTCTCTACCAACGTAATCCCTCAAAATATTGTCCAACTCTTTCTGCAAGATAATTGGAAACTTCAATATCAAAAGGGCTAGTATTTCAAGTAATTACATAAATAAGGGAATAAGCATCAACTCTACAGTAAAGCACTTCTCCCAAACATATGAAGATGTAGATAATCTAATTATTGCACATTGCAGGTGTAAAGGTCGGTCTCCTGAATGCAACCAACAATTAATTAATAATGAATAGAATCCAACACATCTATCACCGGCTTTACTTTTTACAAGATCATGAAGATTCCTTTTTCCTCTAACATATAAAATCATGAAAAGTAATTCATGGGACTGAAAGCATAGAACAACAACTACAATAAAGACATCAAAGGTTAGTTTCTTTATATATTTCAACAAAATAGTACCTTCTATTGAAAGGAAATCCCAATGCAAGTATGCATGGGGAGAAAAAGTCACTTCTTATTTATTCCCAATTAAAAAAAAAAAAAAGAAAGAAAAAAAGAAAAAGTCATTTCTTCTACCTACAGCCTGTAGCTATAACTGAACCTTATCTTGCTAAGGCACTTCAAAATTCACATTCAGAAGATCACATCACATCTTCTTCATTCTAACAATATCCAATTAGTTATTTATCTAAACATACTCCAAAGAAAAGCATTTACAATGCATCATACTCTTTTACTGAAGGTGCCCTAACATGATACGCCATGTTTGGATCACGGATGTATCGATCATTTGCAAGAAAGATAAGTGTAATTTGTCCATAGTTACGTCCAATTCAAAATCAAATTTTTCAGAACAAAAACCAACTGATGTAGGATCTAATTAATTAATCTTCTATGGTGGCTAAAACTCTAATTGAGGCACTAAAATGATAGCTTAATAATGTTCAAAAAAGAAAAAAGGAACATTTCAACAATCACAACTAACATAATAAAGATGGAATTCACATATTTAATGTGCCATCATTCGCCCATCTGTAAGTATGCTTGGATTATCATCAATTAGATGATTTTCATTAATATGCTGCTTGTTAACTATAATGAATAATATTTATCAACACTAATGCGAGTAATAATATTAGATTGTGCATTTAAATGAATAATACATCGTACTTCAATTATAAATAATAATATCGCTGTAACAACTTAACAATTTTACGTGCTTATTCGCTACATCGAACAATATCAGCATGAAAACGTTGAATCATAAACACCGTGAAATTCAGAAAAAGTGAACTTTATCTATAACTAAACTTCAAAATCCAATCTTTACACTAAATCACAACCATTGCATGAATTGATCTAATAAACTTGAATAAATACAGTTAAATTGAATAAATAGCTTTATTTAAAAATAGGCTAACACAAACACAAACCTGAAACCTTATCAATACCCATTCAAAATCCAATCTTCACACCTAATTCACAACCGTCAAATGAAATTTAAAATTTACAAGTAATAATACATAGCTTCATTTTGAATTCAATAACCCAAACACATACCTGAAACTCATGATCCTTAGCGAGTGCATGGAAGGCGGTTTCGAGCTGGGAGAGAGCGTACATTAGGGTTTCAGGGACATACTTCCCGCCAAATTTCCCGAACCGGCCGAATGAATCGGGTCGCAGCATCCGGGTCGGTTCGGAAGCGGTCTGCTCCAATTGGACGGGAGGTTCTCTAGCAATTGTATAGGAGATTGAATTTCTGTGGGGATACGTTGATTGGGGAAAAGACATTTTGTTAAATTGAATTGGGAATTGGGAACTGTAGGATTTGTGAAGAAGAAATTGGGAATTGTGTGCAGTGGAGAGGGAGAGAGATTTGGCGGCCATTTTGCATAGAGAAAGAGAGAGAGAGAGAGGTGGTGGGAATGGGGGTAAAGGGAAGAAAGGAGGGAGGTCGTGGATTGTATTCTATTGTGCTTTGTTTTATTTACACTTTCTTTCGTTGCTTCATGACAATTTTGATATATATTTATTGCCTTTCTTTTCATAGCTTTGTTTGGTAATAAAAAGTCGAAAAAGTTTTGCTTTCTTTCCATAACAATTACTGTTTTTCTTGATACAATTTCCTTATTTTAGAAGTGGAAGTCGGGGAGAAGAATACGAGAGAACACGGAGAGAGAGAAAATTGGGACAGGTGGAAAAATAAAATCAGGAGAAATTGCCAAAAACAAAAAACCTTTCTATTTTTACTTCAATGCAAATTCATTCTTAAATTTTGAAAATGAGATTTTTAACTTTAAAATTTCCACTTTAATACAGATTTATCCCTTAAACTTTCAAAATGAATTTTTTTACCTATAAACCTTTGTTTTAATACGAATTCATCCATAAATTTTCAAAGTAATATTTCTAACCCGCTAAGCTTTCTTACAACTTGCAATATTATGTCCATTCAATTTTTTTATTTTAAAATAAAGACATATACATGGGATAATTTATGATAATGTATAATATATTATTAAAATATAATATCTGTTGTACATATGTAATGTTGTAAATCATATACTATAAGGCATATATTAAAATTATATTAAATACCATATATTATATACTCACTAATATTATATATTACAATAACATATATAAAATATGTTATGCGTTATTATATGAAATCATATTTTCTGGCAAATGAAATTATATATTATATATTTATTGTAATGTTACGTAAATTAAATAATTATTCAATCATTCAATGAGATTAAGATCATATTTCATATTCATCTTAATTAATCATGTATCATGCACATACTTTTTTATGCATAATATATCGGTGACAATATATTCATAACATTTTATAGTAATTAAATGAAAAATTTTTAATAATAAACTTACTGTTCATTGTAAGTACAACAATTTTTTTAAGTAAATATATCTTAGTTGGTAATTAGTACTAATTTCATTAAATATAAAATGAAAATTAAATTATTGTTGAACCATTTCCTAATTTTATAGATACATGAATTGAAAGTTAGTATGATGATTTAATATATAATCAAGGTATTTTTTTAATGTATTAATTAAGATTGATATGAAATACAACTTTTATCTAATTGAATGATAGAATAATTACCTATTTATGAACATATACAATAAATATATAACGTATAATTTGTCAAAAGATATAATTTCAAATAATAGCATATAGTATATCTTATATATATATATATATATTGTTATAATATTAGTGAGTATATGAGATATGGTATGCTTCATAGTATAAGGTATTAAATGGACATAATGATGCAAATTGTTAAAAGCATAAAGGGTCAAAGAACATATTTTCAAAGTTTATGAAGATGAATTTGTATCAAAGCAACCCTTAAGGTGATTAAAAAATTTATTTTGAAAGTTTAGATAACAAATCAATACTAAAGCGAAAATTTATAAGATAAAAAGACTTACCTTAAAAGTTTTAAAAACGAATTTATAGCAGGGCAAAAGTCATAAGGATATTTTTCAATTTTCCCTAAAATCAGTTAGGGAAAAGTCGACAGTTGTTTTTGAAGGGCTTTAAATACATTTTAAGTTTTCAAACTCTCCCACAACTGAAAAGTAGACAAGTGGTTTCCAGAAGGATAATTTAAAAATGTTTTAATATCTTTATAAACTATTTAATAAAAACACCAAATTAAAAAAAAAAAGTCGTAGATATTTTGAGGTTTTTCTTTTCTTTATCCTTCTAATAAGGACATGATGTAGTATTAGGCTGTAAGGCAATCTAGAAATAGCCTTTGTCCTCCATACCAAGAAATAGTTGGACTAGGAGGAGGCAGGCCAAAGAGTGGTTGACTTGGCGATCGAGAGGGAGTGGTCCCATGGTTAATCGAATCGTATTATATGGGTGAAAAAAATGAGATTTCTACCGCCCATAAGAAAATTATGCATATATACAAGAAAACCTTACCAATTGCGAATGCTCAGCCTTTGGTTACACATGTTCCCTTCAATTATTAGCAAAATCCAATCTATCTCATAGATGGTATGGTTACACATATTATATTACTAATAATGCCGTTGTGAAATTTGATAAAATTTGGTAAAAATCCATATTAAATGTTTATTAATATCATCAAATATTATCCTAAGCTTTAAACAGCCATTACCAATGATCCCAAAAAATATACAAATTCCTCTTATTTTCTTTTTTTATATTTTCTTGCTTTTTTTTCAACTATTTATTTTTATGAATTTTTTTAGGATTTTTCTATGTTTTTAGTTAAATGTATTATATGTGTTGTCTACATCAACAAGAAAATACATACCACATCCACTGCATAAGAAAGTAAAAAAAAAAAAGAAAAAGAAAAAAAAAGTGGATCTTGTAGCTCTTTCAGGTGGTACTAGTGTTGGCTTTCAAAAAATTAGGAATTCCACGCAATTTTTCAAATATTTCAAGTGTTATCCGTGCAATTTACTCTGCGTGTATGTGTATGTACATTAGTAAGCCGCGCATCCCTAATGCATTTATAGAATTATATACGATAGCGCATTAAATTTTATAATATATAACAATTATTGGGTTATACTGTGGGAATAATACATGAAAAATAAAAAAAAAAATACAAAACAACAATAATATTTGATATCCACGTTATAATCCTTAAAATAAGGTTTATTTTAAGTAGCTTACCGTATTGTTATTGGAAAAATTGTACTTGCACGCATGCATGAGTAGTCAAAATGTGTTTTCCATCTTCAAAAAAATCTTTTCGAAAGTAGGGTTTCAGATAGTTATCACTTTGAATCCCATAATTATTCATGTACTTATTATTTGATAATACGGGTCTTCCAACATTTCTTTGTTAATAACATAGTGCTTGGATATTATAGAGTTAAAAATCATCAAAAAAATTAAAATGTTTATGCATGTATATTCTTCCTCAAAATTCGTAGGTCGTAAGGAAAACGCTTTTCTAATAAGATTTTCAAACCAACATTTTTTTCACAATGTGTGTCGAAATATGGACACTTGGAAGTTGCACGATAATCTATAGGTAGCCATATTTGGAAGTTACGTAATTCGCAGTTGGAAGTTGGGAAATATGGCAAAACAAAATGTGAATGAATATAAGGCTACTGTAAAAGCTTAGATTTTATAATATATTTATATTAATAAAGCTTTTTGGGTTTAAGTAACTATCACCCCTAAAATTATCCTTAAAATTACCTATTTAACTTATATTTAATATTATTTTAAAAAAATTAATAATAAAATAAATTATTAAAATTATAAAAAATAAATAAATTTATCTACTTACTCATTTTTCTCTCTCTTTATTCATTTCTTTATCTCTTTTTCACTCTTTCTCTCACTTTCCTACTCTCTCTTTCACTTTTCCTTTTCTACTTTATGCTATTGACTGCATCACATATCTCTCTCTCTCTTTCCTAACATCTTACGACCCTATTTTTCTCCCCATAACCCCCATCTCTCTATCATCCTGATTTATTATACATATATATATATATGTACTCTAATATAAATATTAGTCATGATGTTTTTTGCAGTTATAATGACCTAATTATTCCCCTAAAGTTATTATCCTCTTACAAATCTGCAATTCTCTCTTAGATTCTTTTGGAAATAAATTCAACCCAAACTAACTTTTTTTCTTTAAAAAAAAAAAGAAGTAAAAAAAAAAGTAACAACAAGAACTATGTTTTGACTCTTTTGATTAAGTCCTAAAGTCACTAAACCTATGTAAAGATAAATTAAATCGTAATTAGTTAATCCCCACGGAATGTGTGAGTTTACTTTAAAATATATTTTATATTAATGATAATAAAATACTAACACAAAAGACATCATAATTAATATGCTAATAAATTCAGATTACGTAAATGCATTTATTTAATTATATAAATATATTTTATATGTTGTAATTTTTGTGGCTATATACTAATGGTCACATAAAATAGCATACTATTTAGAAAAAATTATAATCTTTTTGGTTAAGAGATTATAACAGAGAAATTTGTATATTTAAAATCAAAATTAATCAATATTACAAAAATATAAATTAGATAAAAAATTATTATCAAAATACCAAGCTTACTAATATCACATTTTTTACATGTGAGAAAGCAATAATATATGAAATATGAAATCATCTCTTTTAGGTGCAATTTATTCCTAAATCACTTTATCGCATCTTCAAAATGTGACTTAATGATGGCATTACCATAATTATTTTTGTATAATTCATATTTTTGTATTTTTTTTAAAATTTCATAGACATACTTTACCCAATTACAACACCATAAAGCAAGAGTTGCATCATTTTACATCCAATTATGTAAAGGTTACGACTATTCAATTATATATATAAAGAATATATCTCTTGAAAAATGAAAAGGTATGGATAATAAATTAATAATCAATGAAAAAGTACAAATAATAAAATTTTTCTAGAAAAATAAAAAAATGATTAAAAAAAGGAGAAGTGAAGAGTCATATTGTTACATACTTACCAATTATTTATTAATAGGTAGTTATTTTCATTGCATTGAAAGATAACATTAATGTAATGACTTTTCATTTTCATTAAACATAATAACATGAAAACATAATATCAAATGGGTATGATAACAAAAAATATTCTAAATTTATTATATAAGACAATGAATAATATATGATAGATAAGTTCTACATAATGCTTAAGAAAAAGGATAGAAGCTACTCCTTTTTCCACTAAAATATAGTATTTTTTTTTTCTTTTCCTTTTTTTTTCAACTAACAATAAAGTAATAAATTTACTTAAAAATATCAAAATTGATATGTTAACAATAATTGGTTATAATTTTTTTTTTAACTATAGCTTGACTACTATTACTAAATTCAATATGACAATTATATAATATATTACAGTATCCTATAAATATCAAATGGTTTTCACGAAATAATGCACCATTTAGAAAGAAAGTGTAAATAGTGTTATAAATTTTTTTAACTATAGGATAATTGCTACTGCTAAATTCAATATAAAAAAATTTATAATATATGGTAGTATCTTGTAAATATCGAATGGTTTCCACAAAATAATGCACCATCTAGAAAAAAAAGTATAAGTAATTATGATTAAATGTATTATCCTTTAAAACGAAATATATTTTATAAAATAAAATATTATAAATGTGAAAAAGCTGTGTTACTCTACCATAAATTATGCAAATGATATAATTACAAATATAAATATGATTTGATGCATGCAAACATCCTTTTACTATAAATGACAAATACAATACATAAAATGGCAAGTCAATAAATAAGAATAGAAGATTTGATTATTTAGTTTTGATCATGTTTTCTTATATGTCAGAGGTTGCACTTATCTTTTATTGAATGGGATCTAATAGTGTTGAAAAGATATTGCATAAGAGTTGAATTTGAAAAATAAAAAAAAAATTAGAATAGCCTTATAAGATTAGCAATTGTAAAGCAAAAATGAAATGCATTACCACTACATCAAGATAACAAAATACTAGAAACAATATCATTTTGTTCTTTAATAAAGATGCAAAACTCCTTATCCTTGGATATACAATTCTCTAGATAAATATTTATTATCCCCGACTAGCTATCTCAAACATATCTCTATCAATCATACAACTATTACATATCACAACTTTATAAGTAATATTTAATGTAATAATGAATTACATAAAATCAATCTATTTCCTACATTCATTTAAAATCATTAAAATTCAACATGTTATTTGTCTCTCTATTGGATGAAAATAAACATATAATTAAAAGAATTTTTCATTTTTGGGCTTCATTTAAAACTATTGAAAAATACAAAAGGTTTAAAAAATCCAAATAATATTTCTTGAAACGTATCTAGTAGTATGTATAAACAATTAAAATATCTTATAATAAAGGACTTCATCCATTCTTTATATCAAATGTAATGCAAAAACTTAAAGCATTGATGGATGAAAATATGATGGCTAATTTAAAAAATATTGATAATATACAAGATTACAAAATTATGATTATTAGAATCTAATGGCTAAGAATAGTATACAACTATTCTTTGAAAATCTTTGTTTCTCTTAGTTAACTATTTTTATTTAACACAATAGAAATAGTGGTATCATTAGGCATAAACATGAACAAAACTTATATTTAGTTAGACCCGTTTAACACATTTTATGCATATACAATCCATATACCAGATATTCATCAAAATAGATGCAATTAGAATCATATCAATATGAAAAATAGTAAGGCAAGATGACTCTTTACAGTTGCTAAAAATCATGTTTTGTATACAATAGTTCAACATCAATTTAACAAGACAAAATAAATAATAAGGACTATTATAAACCAAACATGTACAATATAGGAAAAAGAAAAACCTTTAACTTTAGTCGCCAATATTATGCAAAGTAGGGTCAGGAAGACAAATCTCCAAGCAAATACACACACTTTATATAAAAGCATTAAGATTATTGAAAAAGAGAAAATAAACAAATAAAAGCATTGAAGAAGAGTAGAGGAAATTTTATTTTCAAGAAATAAGGAAAAGCGAGTATTAGTTTCATAGTAATTATTTTATACAAGCAATAAGAAAGTGTTGATAGGGCACTTTGAGCATGGACGCCTTAGGCCCGACTAAATCTGTTAGGCCTCGTTACCTTAAGCTCACTTTTATAGGCCTTGGGCTTAGCCCTAAACCACCTAGGCTTATGAAGCATTATAATGGTTATGATCCACAAGATAAGAATAAAATAGCCACATCCTGAATATAAGGGACATGTTCGACATAACAACTCCACTCTCCACACTTTCAAGAGAAAATCTCTCCCCCCAATTGATCTCCAATTGTCGACTCCATTCCGTTATAAATACCAGGTTACTGCCCAACGATAACGCTCTCTATACACTCTACATTTTAAGCCTATATTACCTATACTTACAAGAGCCCACTAATAATTTAAGCATTGGAGTAGCCACGTCAAATAATCCCTTGGTGTCCCCTCACTGTGTGTTATTTTATAAGCCCAATACGTGCAAACCTCAATCAACTACCGATAAGAACTGAGAAAACAACATTTGGCACCATTTGTAGGAAACAAAATTCCTTTACCCGAAATCTTAAACATATTACACACATAACCCACATTAAGCCTTTCAACATCATGTCGTAATGCGGCAAGCAAGGAAATCAACAGTTGGTGAACGAGCAACCTATGGGCAACTAGCCCCTCTAGAGAGCTATGCTGGAGGAACGCCTAGAGCACATGGAGCGCCTGGTTGAACAATATGCTAAGCAAAACAGGGAGTTCTACGCTTACCTTGACGAAGCAGGGCACCGCAGCATACAAACTCACCACCTCGAAGCTTTAGATGCCCACATTGGGTAGGATAACATCCAACAACAACAGCAGAATGGAAGGGATCAACAACTCAATCCACCATTGCGTTAACAGCCAATAAGGTCTGTGGCTACCTGTGATCTTGCTGTAACTAACAGCGAGCAAGAAGTCGATTCGCAAGGAGTCTACGCTCATTCAGCTGCATGACAAGCTCACCTAGTAAACAATGCTGATCTAAACGAGCTCCGCGTAATGGCAAGGTGGCTTTCCGAACAATAGGGTAGTAAGCCTACTGGCAACGCCGAGCTGGTCGCCATAAACAAGGCCCCCTTCATTAGGGGTATCCAGGCAAAGTGCTGCCCCTTAACAGCAAACTTTCGTCCCTAAACTAGTATGATGGTATAGGCAACTTTGACGACCATCTTCTCTATTTCTGTACCTTCATGAACCTTTACAATCATGGAGATGTTATAATGTACAAGGCCTTCCCAAGCACGCTAAGGAAGGCAGTACGGACGTAGTTTAACCACTTACTCGATAATTCAATTTGCACCTTCAGTGAGCTGACCAGGAAGTTCAGCCTCCATTTCAGGGCTAGTAAGCCCTCGTCCAAGGACACATCGTCCTTGTACCTGGTAAGGTAAGGTGAAGGTAAGTCCTTATGAGATTATGTGGCCTAGTTCAATAACACCGTAGTCAAGATCCCTCATCTAAACGAAGGAGTCACCGTCCACACCACATAGCTTGGCATCCAATCATAGGGAGATTTCTTCCGATTGCTTGTAAAGAGCAAACCAAAGACCCTAGCCGACTTCTGGAACAAAGCCCAAAAGTACATCAACTAGGAAGACAACATTCGTACCAGGCGTAACACCAACTAAGAGAGGTGGGGTGAAAAGCAAGACAAGGAGAAATTATCGTAAAGAATTGCCTTGGCAGTAGGTTACCAATCAAATCATATGAGGAGAGCTTAGGGAAGAAGAAGCACTAGGCTAAACGTGACCCACTCTTGCCCTCCATCTACACCCAGTATACACCCCTAAATAGGCCAATTACCCAGGTCTAACCTGAAGTGAAGCACTGGAACTTACTTCAGAGGCCACACAAAATACGGAGGAACCCTAGCGGTCGAAACTCTGACAAATACTTTTAGTTCCAAGATGACCATGGCCATACCATTGAAAAGTTCTTCCAGTTTAAGAACACCATTGCATATGCCATTCAGTGTAACTTCTTCAACGAATATGTGGACCATTGGAGGAGTGACGACTACTTAAACGATGATAAAGATAAGGCACCTCGAAGGCGACGAACCGAAGACTCGTGCAGAGCAGAATAACAACCGCTACAACGATCATACTCACAATGACATCATTAACATAATCATGAGGAGGTTGCATCCTAGGAGCCAACCAAGCATAAGCAACTCGGTTAACGTCCCATCAAAGGTGCTGCCAATAAGGGAGAAGAAATAGAAGTTAGAAACTTTATCTCTTTCTCTGACACCAATCTTGAAGGGGTCGATACTCCCCACCAAGATGCCCTTATGATTGGGGCAAGGATCTCAAAATTTGAGGTCTTAAAGATTATGGTGGATACTGGTAGTTCCATCGACATACTCTTCCTCCATACATATGACAAGATAAGGAAGAAGTTGCCAGTAAAGATGAAGTCGTATCACTACAATCTCATTAGCTCCAACGGCAGCACGGTCCAAGTCAAGGGTATTGTAAGCCCCACAACCAATCGTTACGCCCAGAAGTCTCAAAGTCGCAACAGTCCCGCCGTGTAAACTATTCTATGATAGTAACTGGCCTCACAGTGCCTACCATAGAAATAATCTACACAAGGCGTCGACGACTCCTCGCTTTGAAGTAAACAGTTCGATTAATAATTATACTACAATTATGATAATTATCACAAAGTTCTATAAAACATAGATAATTATAAATATGTCCACAAAGCTTCCCAGGAAGTTTTACACAAACACGACAGTTCACTAGATTACATAATAGCTATTAATCTTTCCTTCCTAATTACATGGTCATTCTAGTCACACATTATATTAAGTAACTTGATCCTCACACCCCTGGCTTCAAGCGGACTAACCTCTGGGTAATTGTAAGGCGGCATAGTACTTGTAGTGTTCACAAATCATAACCTGCAAAAGGATCTATAAGGGTATAAGCAACTACAGCCCAGTAAGTTGAATTGGAGACTCATGAATGCATACAAGCACAAACAGGGTTATCAAACAATTATTTTCATGCAATGCAACATTCAACTGTCATCGCACAACGTAATCCGGTCCGTTGTGAAATCAGAGAAATTTCACCCGCTCCAATCCGGGTTGAGGAGTTCCATGTTATGCAGCAGCTCACAACCAAACCTAGGCTTGTACAATGGAGACCTCACTCCTCCCGTGACTACCTTCGAACCATTGACTTCACCCCCGCCACGACCTCCTCTCCTGTCACTTAGTTCGACTGAGGATGAAGAAGGGACCATTTTACAATCCTACGCTATCCCTTTCGAAGGGATCGGTATTTGGTTGGAGAGTCCTATGATCCCCTAACGGGTTGCAATGCATGACATTTTCGGTTATTAGGGTCGATTAAGATTAAATGCCGATTAGGGTGTTCAACCAGTTCATACCAATTCAATCAGTCACAAAATCATTCACAGCACGAATTCCAACACGAATTCAGATACATCAAGCACATGCACAAACTATTTACAATCACAATCATATACAAGCCTAAGTCTCTGAGTACTACAAAACTAGTACTCTATAACAATAAGCAATAACCCAACTTACTTGAATTTGCTCGATCGCTCGATCCTCTAGTTGCGAGCTGATTTATTTCTGGGTGTCCTATAATACAAATAGGTTCTTTTAGTACTTATATTTTATGGATTCTTATTCTAATTCATAATATAACTCATTTTCCTCATGTATACCTATAACGTAGTAATGATTCGTTGTGTTCTATTTCGGGGTTCGGCTCATAAACTAGATTCTAGTTTTAATTCCTAAGTCGTAATTAAGCTCGAATCCCAATGTGATATTAATCACATTATGCTCGGGTATTCAAATATCCTATTGGGTCGTAATTTTTGTATTCTAAACTATTCGGTACACGCTAACCCTAATTAAGATATCAGATTTATTCTCGGTATGTAAAAATCTTACATTTTGAGATATTTACTTAAAATTAAATGTCATTTCAGATTTATTATTTTTCTGATTTCTATTATAATATTATCTAAATAACCTTATTTTTTTAATTTATTAATTTACATTTTCACATATTACTAATTTGTTATATTACTTACCTAATTTCCCTAATTAACCATACTTAGTACCTAAAGGATAGGATTAAGGTTCCACTGTAGAGATTAACTTCCCTAAACCTCTAATTAAGATTCAAATCAGTAATTAACATCCTAATCACTTAATTAACCCTTAATCACCCAAATTTTACCATCATTTTAGGGCTAAAAATTAACTTAAAAATTTCAAAATTAATTTTAAAAAAATGGCTTCATAGCACTGTTATACATCAAATGAGCATCCTATAGAAAAATTTTGAACTCCAAACTGCATCCCTAAGCCTATTTATTTTCCGGTTTACTAATATTCGGTTTTGAACAATTTGTTAGCGACTCTATATTTTTAAACATAATTAAACTAAATAAATATTTTTCCCTAAATCTACATATAATAAAACCTCATAATAACAAGTTTCATAATTTTCTGGGCAAAATATATAATTTTACAAAATTATACAAAAATCGGGTGAATAAATGACTAACCGGTTCGAAGCTTTTGGGCCGTCCAAACCCGGTCCAATGCTGTCAGCCGGTCCAGGCGGTGGGTCTACTGTAGGGTGGTGGTGGTGGTTCGGTCCCAAGTGGTGGTGAGTGGTGGGTTTAGCTTACTTGCCTAATCTGCACAGTTTTCCCTTTTTTTATTTTTCTGGATTTTCTCTCAATTTTTTCGATGTTTTGATTTTTTTCAGATCTTAAATTGACTAAAGGACTTCTGGAATTTTTTCCCCTATTTATAGACAATTGTAGAATTTAATGTGCATTAATTTGATGGGATTTTGCTCATTTTCCTAAGTTTTTGGCTTTTAGGTTGTCCAAATTTGATTGGTTAATTTTTTTTTCTGATTTGAAGCTGCCACGACCTGATCTTACTTCATCTTATCCTCTTTTGATTTTATTCTAATTTTTTTCTAATTATTTTATAATTTTCTTTAATTATTTGTTTAGTTTTTGGCCAATTTAGTTAATTACGCGTATTTTTATCTACACGTAAATATATGTGGTGTACACGTGAACATTCCTAATTATTATTTGGTCATTCTAAAATTTTTAGTATACATATAATCTATCTCTAGTAATTTATTAGTTATTTCATTACACTTTTCGCATTTTCGGTAATTAATACCAATTATACTTAAAATTTGAAAATTTTATAGTTTCCTATTTTATTACTTATTTTCTTAAATTCAAGTTTACGATGTCAGTTTTACTAATATTCCTCTCAATAGTTTTTAATTTGGGTTTGATCGGATCCTTTAACCGATCGCCCTAAACCTTGGGTTCTAAGTTCAATCCTACGGTTACTTGACTTGACTTTTGGGCTTACACTAATCACTCAGGGCTTCAATCGGCTGAAAGATCCGATCGAACCTAAATTATAACTAAAGTTAGAAATATTAGTAAAATGATCCCGTAAGTTCGAATTTAAGAAAATAAGCAATAAAATAAAAGAATATAAAAATTCCAAATTTTAAGTATATAACTCATTATTTATCAAAAATGTATAAAATACATTCTGATAATTAATGAATCATTGGAGATAAATTATATGTATACTAAAAATCATAAAATAACCTAAATAATATTTAGAAATATTTATTTGTACTATATATGAATTTACATATATGTAGAAATATGCGTAATTACTTAAAATACGCGTAATGTGCTAAAATAACACTAAATAATTAAAAAAATTCATAATTAATTAAGGAAAAATAAATAAAAATTATAAAAAATAAGGAATGATCCAGAATTGGATTGTGGCAGCTGGAAAAAATAAGAAAAAAATTAGCCAATTAAATTAGAGAATACAAAAGCAAAAATTAAGAGATTTAGGCAACATCTTGTCCAATTTAATGCATATTAATTACCACAAAGCTCTATAAATAGAGAAAAAAATCAAAGAGCTCATTTGGATGGTTAGAATCAAAGAAAAATTAGGAGCATCGAAAATTGGAAGAAAAATTCGGGTAAAAAAAAAAACTATGTAGTTGAGGCTTGTAAGGAAAACCCAGACCCGACGAGCAGCTGGGAGTGGACGACGATCACCACCACAAGGTGGTAGCAATGCCCAGGTAGGCCTACACACCAGTGGCCAGAGCCACCCAAATTAGTGAGTTCGATTTGCAGCCCGATTTTGTGTAATTTTGTAAAAATAGTAAACATTCTTAGAAAATTATGAATTTTGTTACTCTTGAATATTTTTGTATGTATTTCTTAGGAAAAATATTATTTTTATGAAAATATATCCCGTGATATATGGTCCTTAAGAAATTATGCAAAACCGAGCATATTTCGGTTTAGAAATAAATACCCTTAAGAGTGTAGTTTTGAACCCAAATTTTTTTTTAAACTACTTAGATGATCTAGAACAGTGTTATGAAGCCCGTTTTCAAAAATTAATTTTCTAAATTTTTAGATAATTTTTAGGCCTTAAAATGAGGTATAAAATGGGTAATTTAGGGTTAATTAAGTAATTAAATGGCTAATTACTGATTTAGTGAATAATTATATGTTTTAGGATGTTGAAATCTGATGACTTTTGATACTTGTAGCATTTAAGGTGTTATATGTAATTATTAGGTTAATTATGTAGTAAATAAGTAATAGGGAAAAATAGTAAATTTTAAGTTAATTTTGTAAATTAAGGTAATTAGGTGTAAAATCTGATTTAGGATGAATTTAGATATTTTGAAATGATAATTGATGTTTGGAGATGGTAATTAGAGTGATAAAAATATTAGATGTGTATTATGTACATAATAAGTAATAGTACATAATACACAATTATTAGAAATATAATAAATAGAAGATATTAGAATAAAAATTGATATTATGATAATAATAAAAATATATGATAAATCTGATAGAAAACTTAAATTTATGTAATTATATGAAAAATATAAAAATTTCTCACATTAGGAGTAAATTCGGTACATTAATACAGATTTAAATGTATCGGATGGAATAAAATACTGATTAGGGGTACTGATGGTATTTAGGATATCAGGAAGTAATGTGATTAATTTCACATTATGAGTTGAAACGAATTTCTAGGGTTTGGGTATAAAACGATACTTTGAAATTGAACTAGAACCTAATTTAAAAATCGATGTGAAAACTGAACCCGAACCTAACCCCAAACCTAAAATAATTGTAAAAGATTTGAGAACCTTGATAACTGAATATATTAAACCCTAAACAAAACATAACAATAAGCGTTATAGGATAAAACCAACTTATAATAGTTATATGAAAAACTGAAACCGTGTTTGTGTTATGGGGATGATTGGCGATGGCCTGAGCAAGTTGAACCTCGAGTGAGTGAGTAAAGAGTCCAGGTAAGTTGGGATTAATACGATACTATATTTTGGAGGCTAGAGATTATGCTTGGTTATGCTTATTAGATAGTTAGTTGTGTGCATGTGCTTAATTATGAGTGATGCCATGATTCTATTTGTCGTTCTAGCCTGTATTGTATGATTTTTATGAAATGATTGATCACTCTAAACTGGACCTAATCAAATATATGAATTGTAATCATAATTGAACCTTCATGGCAACCCATCAGGGAAAACTTAGGATTCTCCGGCCAAATACCAACCCCTTCAAAAGGAATAACGCAAGATTGCATAATGGTCCCTTCTTCATCCTTAGTTGAACTAAGTGATAGGAGATGAGGTCGCGGCAAGGGTGAAGTCAGTGGTTCAAAGGTAGTCGTGGGAGGAGTGATATCTTTATTGCACAAGCTTGAGTTTAATCGTGAGCAGTTGCTTTAACGGTAACTCCTCAACTTGGATTAGAACTAGCGAAATTTCTCTAATCTCATGATGAACCAGACAACGTCGTACGATGGTATTTGTTTAAACATGCATTGCACCTAATAAGTTGATTGATAACCTTGATATGTTTATGGTATAGTTTTAAGTCTTCCATCCTAACTTACTGAGCTGTGGTTTCTCACATCCCTATGGACATCGTGTAGGTGCTGGCTAAGAAGCGGCTTACAACTCTTCTGAAGCTAACAACTGCTAGATCCTGGGGAGTGAGAAAAAACATTTGAAGAACAAACATATATTTTTAAGGTCTAAGTTTTTATTTTAAAATTTTTCATTTTTGAATAATGTAATAACTGAATTATAATGCATATATATATATATATATATTTTCTCACTTTCTTAGGTAAGTGATTCATTTAAATTATAAACTGTTTACTTCAAAGCGAGTTAGTCATGGACGCCTTATGTAGATTAGGTTTAAGATAGTGATTATAAGGCCAACTTCTATTTTAGAATGGTTTATACGACGAGACTGTTACGACTCTGCTGTTTCAGGGCGTGACAGGTATCATCACACTAGACATAAAACGTGGCGATGACGACCATGTGGTGCGACGACCTGTAGAGTTTGTTCTAATTGGTTATCCGTCCCCTTATAATGCATTCTTAGGAATACCAAGCCTAAATGCATTTGGGTCAATCACATCCTCCTTGCATCTGAAGGCTAAATTCCTAATGTCAACCAACATGGGAGTATGTTGGTATGATTAGAAGCTCTCACGGAGCCATATGTCAAGGCGGTCAAAGGCAATGGTGTCTTTGCCTTGGAAATAGGCCAGCTGAGAGAGGCAAGCCAAGATAAAAAATAGAAGATGTCTAGATCAGTGCCTTACCTGACCAAACTATGAAAGTTGGGATTGAAACCCCAGCTGAAGTGAAGGATGAAATGATTACCTTCTTGTAGGCATATTTAGATAGGTTCACCTGATTGGCATCAGATATGCTTAGAATTTCCCCCAACCTGGCGATCCATAACCTCAACATCTATGCTACAGCACAGTTTTTCAAACAAAAAAAGAGGCATTTTGCCCTAAAACGGCAAGTCGCAATCAATGAAAAAGTATAAAAGTTGCTTAAAGTTAGCTTCATAAGGGAGGAAAAGTACCCGACATAGCTGGCCAATGTAATACTAGTTAAGAAGAAGAATGAGAAGTAGTGCATGTGTGTTAATTATACCAACATTAACAAAGCCTGCCCTAAAGATTGTTTCCCCCTCCATAGGATCGACTAACTTATCGATTCTTTGTCAAGACACGCTCTGCTGAGCTTTATGGATGCCTTCTCAAGATATAACCAAATCAGAATAGACCCAAAAGACGAATTCCATACCTCCTTCGTCATCAATTATGGCACCTATTATTATACCATAATGCCATTCAGACTAAAAAACACAGGGACCACACATCAGCGAATGGTGATGAAGCTGTTTAACCCCTAGATTGGGCATAACATGGAGGTGTATGTTGATGACATAATCATCAAGAGTCAAAAGCCGGTCGATCATGTTAGGCATCTCTAGGAAGCCTTCGACCAAATACATAGCATAACATGAAGCTAAACCTCTAGAAGTGTGTCTTTAGCATAGGCTCTAACAAGTTCCTTGATTTTTTTGTCACACAGAAAGGTATTGAGGCAAACCCCGAGAAGATTATAGCCATCAAAGGAATGAAGCCTCTAACCTTAGTCCGGGACATGTAGAAGTTCATTGGCATGGTGGCTGTCTTAAGCAGATTCATCTTGAAGACCACTAACTGATGCATTGGGTTCTTCAAAATCCTAAAAAATCTAAAGGGTTTTAAATGAACTCTCGAGTGCACTACTTCCTTCTAGTAGCTCCAAGACTTCCTCGCTCATCCACCGGTCCTCTCCAAGCCTGTCTAAAGGGAGGACCTATTTTTGTACCTAGCCGTTAGCGATCGGGCACTCTCCTTTATGCTGGTCAGTATAAAAGGAAGAGAACATAGGCTAATATATTATGTCAACCATATACTGCATAGGCTTGAGGTTGGGTACATCCAGGCAAAAAAATTCGTACTGGTTGTTGTCATTATTGCTCAATAACTGAGGCCCTACTTCCAAGTATACCAAGTGATCGTACTCAAGGATCAACCAATGCACACCATGCTGCAAAATCCTAATGTATTTGAACGAATGATGAAGTATATGATGGAGTTGAGCATCTACAAAATCCAGTACTAACCGCAAGCGACCTACAAGGCACAAGTATTAGTCGACTTCGTAACAGAGTACATAGGAGAGGATGAAGCACCACTAGGCGATGACAAACTAGTGTAAACTCTCCATGTCGACAACTCCTCCACCTCAAGGGGTAGAGTTACGGGCTTAGTTTTAACCGGCCCGCATCAGGTCACTATTTGTTACGCCCTAAAGTTGAGATTTGATTCCAATAACAACGAATCTGAATATGAGGTGCTCATTATCGATCTCAAACTAGCCAAAGAGATCGATGCGGAACAATTGCGAATCTTGTCAAACTCTATGCTAGTCGTCCAGTAGGTTCGAAGTAAATATGCAGCCAGAGACAATACAATGGTAAGGTATCTTGAGAAAGTGAAGAGTCTCTTAGTAGAGTTCCCTTCTTGGGATATCATGAAGATCCCTCAACTCGAAAATTTCGCGGCAAACTAGCTATCCAAGCTGGCCTCCATTAGTATACGGAAGCTTGCGATGAAGGATAACAAGATCTTCATAGAGTACCTGTTGGAAAAAAGCATAGCTCTAAGCTCGACTGAAATTCTGAAACTAACCATGGTGGCACCGGAGCCGAGCTGGATAGATCCTATCCAAAGGTACTTAGAGTAGGGTACGTTACCGGAGGACAGGAGGGAATCGAACAAGCTTCAGTACTACGCTACTAATTGCCCGTCGATCGCCGACATCCTATATCGCAGGGAAGTCAGCCTTCGCCTACTTTGGTGTCTCTAAGAAGGAGAAAGGCTACGCATCATGGAAGAGCTACACGTCGGAGTGTGCAGCAATCATAGTCAATCCCAAGCCCTCTAAGTTCGGGTGCTACAAATCAGATATTATTGGCCCACCATGAGGCAAGATACAAAAGCTGTAGCCTAAAAGTACCCATAGTGCTAAAAGCATGCTCTAATCAATCACGAGCCCAGTACTGCCCTCCAACCCCTGATGAGCCTATTGTGGTTCGTATAATGGGGGATCAATATCTTTGGTGCCTTCCCAAAATCATCAAGAGAACGGCAGTTTATAATTGTCCCCATGGATTACTTCATAAAGTAGGTAGAGGCCGAAGCAATAGCCAGAATCACGGAGAGGAGTGTAGAGTCCTTCACCAAAAACAACATTCTCTCCCAGTTTAGAGTCTACTATGCACTGATTACGAACAATGGCCGACAATTTGATAACCCCAAGTTTAGGGAGTTCTGCGTCAAGCACCACATCGCCCCACATTTCACCTCGGTTACCTACCCTCAATTAAACGATTAGTTCGAGACAACCAATCAGGTCATTTTGGATAACCCCAAGAAGCATGTGGATCGATCTCAGGTTGCTTGGGCAAACGAACTGCCCAACATCCTGTGGGGGTATAGGACTACCCACCATACCTCTACAAGTGAAACCCCCTTTTACCTTGCTTTTAGGTCAAAAGCAATCATTCGAATCAAGCTTGAGCTCCTGAACATCTGGAATCAAAGCTTCAATGCCACCATTAATGAATTACTATTGCAAGCAAGTGTTTATACCATCGAGGAAATTAAAGACCTCGCTATTGCATATCAACATCAGGCCGCCCACTATTATAATCAAAAGGTCTGACACAAGGAATTCAAGGTTGGTGACCTAATGTGCCAAAAATTAGAATCCATAAGTTCATGCAAAGGGTAGGGCAAACTGGCCCCCAATTAGGAAGAGCCAGTCAAGGTAAGGGAGAGATTAGGCAATAAAGCATACAGGCTAGAAAGATTAGATGGCGAGCTCATCCCGCATACATGGAATGCTAACAATTTACGTCTCTATTTTGATTAGAATTTCATTATGTATAGTTTTTCTTTCAATTTTATTGAAATAAAAGATCCCAATTGATTGCATACTTCTCTCTCTCTCTCTCTTTCTCCCTTTGTTCCTCTCACCTTACAAACCTTCGAAGAGACATGGATGGTTAATTGAGCAGGTCGAACCACCGCCAACTTAACCCCCTTTAGGGTAACCTCGGTAAGGGGAAACACCCCTTACATAGAAGAACTCCCCATATACCGGGCAAGTTAGACCACCACCGACCTGATCTCTTTTAGGGTGACCTCGACAAGGGGAAACACCCTTTGCACAAAGCAACACCCATGCACTAGGCAAGTTAGGACACTACCGACCTAACCCCCCTTAGGGTAACCTCAGCAAGGGGAAACACACCTCACATGGAGGAACTCCCCCACTCTAAGCAAGTTAGAACCCTACCGACCTAGCTCTTCATTGAGTAACCCCGGTAAAGGAAATCACCCTCTGCATGGAAGAACTCCCCTAACGAGATCTCAACAAGGGTTAACTTCCCTTAGAAAAATTCTTTAGCAAATACATTCAAAGACGAATAGAGATCACGAGAAGGCGTTCAAAAAACATTCATCTATTTATTCCACGATTGTTTAATTACATAACAAATGCTGGCATCCTGGCCCTAATTACATTAATTCAAAAAAAAAAAAGGAAAGGAAAAAGAACCACGCTATCTTCTAGGATTAGTTAACTCTGGTAATTCAAAAAAATCCAAAGCATCTATTTGTTTGAAGCGTTAATCCGTAGGCATTTCAGACGATAGGCCCTAAGTTAGAGCAGAGCCTGAGGGATGTAAACTAAGAGTAGCAGATGGATCCCCCACAAACGAATCTTCCCTAGGGATAACTTTTAGGGTGGCCTCTTGTGAGGCTACGAAAGCAGAAGCGGATATAGAAGTACCTTACCCCACCCCAACAGCAAGGGGTACGCTTGCATCATTATCAACCACCTGAGCGGACTCTTTCTCCTGTACCAGGGCTTCCTTCTTCTCATTAAACGTTAAGGAATACAGAAAGTCCAAGAAGCTCAAGTCCAAGTTCGAATAATGAGAGATAACTTCCATCCGAGTGTAGCGAGCAAAGTCAGTGGACAGGTCTTATAGCTCTTCTAACCACTCTTCGGTCTTTTGATAGTCGGTGATTACCTTCTTAGTAGCAGCATCACTGAGGACCTCTCCACTCTTTATCTTGGAAATGATCCCTTCCATCTCCAAAACTCTATCCCATAATTCCCTGACCGGTCGCTCCAAACCAACTCTCAAATTAGCTAACTCCAGTGAGGTCACCTTAGCGCCCTCACACTTGGATGCCTTAATTGCCGGCTCGATTTGCGGCCTGGCCATAGAAGCCTTCAACTCAGAATTCTTCCTCTTCGTCCAGCCTCTGAGAGAAACAAGCTTTGTCTTTTACTCATTCTTTAGCCAAGCCTTCAAGTCATCAACCTTCTAAGTTGCCTTTTCGACTCTATCCCTCTTCCGCTTTACATCCTTGAGCCTCACCTGAAGCCCACCACTTGCACAACAAAGCAGTACAAGAGCCTATTAGCTTAGGCAAATTTTCTCAAGTATCTCTTACTAAAAGTCTTTGCCTCTAGCAAGCACTTCTTTTCCTGATGCAACTCCTCTCATAAACCTATTACTTCTCTGTGGGCAGCATCAGACTTACTTAATTGAAGTAGCACCTAGTTGTGGTACTGCAAGATGGAAATGAAACCCACAATTAATACAAGACACTAAAGTACAACACCACAAGAGCAATGAAGACCTACTTGCCGCATCAGCGTACTCAAGTGGCACGTAGTCTGTATAGGGTCATCCCCACCCTCTTAGGCGATCTTCTTCGGGATAGCCTAATCACCAGGGGTATAAGACCCCATCAAAGCCTAATAGCTAAAGGTCCAGTGCAGCAGTATCAGATCGCCGATACAGACCTCTTACTTTAACTTTAAGATCTTCCCCAGGCTCTCTTCATTTTTGACTCGGAGGCCCCCTTCTTCAGTGCCTCATCCAAGGAAATGTATGGCGTTTCTTAGAATGAGTCCATCCCTAAGCCCATCTTCTTAAAATAGTTGAGGATGTCTAAAAACCTATCCCCCAAGTCATCGATGTTCTGGTAGGGATGAGCCAAAGGCTACTCATTCCACTTCCCTCTTGCCAAAAGATCCATCGCCAAGGACCTTTGCTTCTTCGCCCCTAAACCTGGCTCCTTAGACATCTCGGGATCCCTCCGCTTTTGGCTTATAGCTAGAAGAGGGTCAACCGCCTCAATAACCTCTCCTTATGTCGCCCTTAGAGGAGAAAGCACCTATACGTCAGGCCCTTTTGCTTTGGCATCTTCATCACCCACGATGATGGGCTTAAACGAATGTCACGCCTCGAAGTGGTAAAGTCGTAACAACCCCGCCGTATAAACCATCTTAAGATAGAAGTTGGCCTTAGAACCGCTATCTTAGACATGATCTACATAAAGCGTCTACGACTAACCCGCTTTGAAGTAAACAATTTGTAATTTAAATAAATCATTTACCTAAGAAAGTGAGGAAATATATATACATACACACTATAATTCAGTTATTGCAATTAAAGTTTATAATAATTCTCCGTAATATATTTCCTAGTTCTTACATTATTCAGAAATGAAAAGCAATAAAATATGTGTTGATTCTTCAATGTTTTTCCTCACTCCCCAGGATCCAGCAATTATTAGCTTCAGAGTAGTTGTTTGCCGCTTCTTAGCCAACACCTACACGACGTCTATAGGGATGTGAGCAACCACAGCTCAATAAGTTAGGATAGAGGACTTAAAACTATACCATAAAAACAATGAGGTTTTCAATCAACTTATTAGGTGCAATGCATGTGTAAGTAAATGCCATCGCACGACGTTGTCTGACCAGTCATGAGATTAGAGAAATTGCGTCTACTCTAATCTGAGTTGAGGAGTTGCCATTCATGTAACAGCTCACGACCAAACCCAAGTTTGTGCAATGGAGACCTCGCTCCTCCCGCGACTACCTTCGAACCACTGACTTTACCCTTGCCGCGACCTCCTCTTCTGTCACTTAGTTCGACTGAGGATGAAGAAGGGACCAATTGTAATCCTGCGCTATTCCTTTCGAAGGGGTGGGTATTTGGCCGGAGAATCCTAAGTCCCCCTAATGGGTTGCCATGCATGTCCAATTATGATTATTGGTCGTATATTTGATTAAGTCCAGTTTAGGGTGATCAATCATTTCATACAAATCATACAATATATGCTAGAGCAACAAACAGAATCATAGCATCATTCATAATTAAACACATGCACACATCCAACTATCTAACAAGTATAACTAAGCATAATCTTAAGCCTTCAAAATACAGTATCGTATTAATCTCAACTTACTTAGACTCCTCGCTTACTCACTCGAAGTCCGATTTGCTCAGGCCATCATCGATCATCCCTATAAGACAAACGTGGTTTCAGTTTTTCATATAACTATTATAGGTTCATTTTATCCTATAACGCTTATTGTTATGTTTTGTTTAAGGTTTAATATGCCTAATTATCTAGGTCTTAAGTCTTTTACAATTATTCTAGATTTGGGGTAGGTTCGGGTTTGGTTTCCGTATCAATTTCTAAATTAAGTTTGAATTCAATTTCTAAGTATTATTTTCTTCTCGAATCCTAGAAATTCGTTTCAACCCATAATGTGAAATTAATCACATTACTTCCCAATCTCCTAAATATCATCATTACCTCTAATTAGTATTTTATTTTACCCGTTACACTTAAATTCGTATTAGTGTACCAAATTCACTCCTAATGTGAGAAATTTTTACATTTTTCTATAATTAAGTAAATTCAAGTCTTCTATCGGTTTTATTATATATCCCTATTATTTATATAAAATCAATTTTCATCCTAATATTTTCTATTTATTATATTTCTAATAATTATGTATTATTATATACTACACTTCCACCATTTCTATCACTTTAATTACCATCCCTAAACATCAATTATTATTTCAAAATGTCTAAATTCATCCTAAATCAAATTTTACTCCTAATTTCCCTAATTTACAAAATTAACTTAAAGTTAACTATTTTTTCCTATTACTCATTTACTACATAATTAACCTAATAATTACATCTAACACCCTGAATGCTACAAGTATCATACTCCATCAGATTTCAACATCCTAAAACATGTACTTATTCACTAAATCAGTAATTAACCATCTAATTACTTTATTAACCCTAAATTACCCATTTTATGCCTTATTTTAAGGCCTAAAAATTATCTAAAAAATTTCAAAATTTGATTTTTGAAAACAGGATTCATAGCACTATTCTATATCATCTAGATAATCTACAAAAAAATTTTGGGCTAGAAACTACGCTCCTAAGGTCATTTATTTCAAAACCGAAATATATTCGGTTTTGCATGATTTCTTAAGGACCATATATTACGAGACATATTTTCATCAAAATAATATTTTTTATAAAAACTACATACAAAAATATTCTATAATAACAAAATTCATAATTTTCTAAGAATATTTACTATTTTTAACAAAATTACATAAAATCAAACTAGAAATCGAATTCACTGATCTGGGTGGCTCCAACCATCGCCGGCCGCCGTGGCCTTGTTAGCCAGTATGGGCACTACCACCACCTTATGGTGGTGGTGGTCGTTCACTCCCAGCTTCTCGTCTGGTATGGGTTCCCTTTGAAGGCCCTAATTGCATAGTTTTTCCTAATTTTTTTTCTAACCCAAATTTTTCTCCCAATTTTCACCTCTCCCTAATTTTTTTTTATTTCTAATAGTCCAAATGAGCTTCTAAATTTTTCTTGTTATTTATAGAGCTTTAGTGTAATTATTGTGCATTAAATTGGACAAGACAATTGTCTTATCCCTTAATTTTTGGCTTTTGTGTTGTCTTAATTTAATTGGCCGATTTTTTTCTTATTTTTCCTAGCTACCACGACCCAATTCTAAATCATTCCTTATTTTTCCTGATTTTTTTTATTTTTTCCTTAATTAATTATGAATTTTCTTTAATTATTTAGTATGATTTTAGCACATTACACGTATTTTAAGTAATTACGCGTATTTCTACATGCATGTAAATTCATATATAGTACAAATAAATATTCCTAAATATTATTTAGATTACTTTATGATTTTTAGTATATATATAATTTATCTCTAGCGATTCGTTAATTACTGGAATGCATTTTACGGATTTTTGATAAATAACGAGTTATATACTTAAAATTTGGAATTTTTAAATTCTTTTATTTTATTGCTTATTTTCTTAAATTCAAACTTACGGGATTATTTTACTAATATTTCTAACTTTACTTTATAATTTAGGCTCGATTGAGTCTTTTAATAGATCGAAACCTCGACTGGCTAGTTTTGGAGCCTATAACGAATGGACGAGTGCAAGAGTAAGTAAAGCTATGCCTAAAGGCCCTATGTCCATGGGCTCATTGTGGATGCTAAGGGGAATCCCTTATAGTACAGACTTCGACTATACCTTATTGGTGTCACCAGGCCCCAGCTTCAGTCTTACCACCTTTCTAGCTAGCAAGTCTGCTTTGCTTTGCACTTGGTGCCGGCTCATCATGTCGTCTACAGATGGATGAGGCATCATCAAGGCTAAATTTTTGCTTGCAAGAATGCCGATCTAAAGTTAGAAAGAGAAAACAAGGACAAATCCAAAGAAACTACTACTACCATTCATAAAACACCACCATGACCAGCATGACCAGCATGACCAGGGAGGTCCTCCTATCCTACATATGTTAGACGAAGCACCTCAATACTAGTACAACTAATAAGCACATAGGAACGAACTTGTACCTTTAACCCACTTCTCTACCACAGCCTTCTTCATGCTGGGGAAGAGTTCGGAGATTGGGCACCAGAAATACCTATCCGTAATCACCACAGTATTGATCTCATGGCCACCTTTCAACACCATGAAGGCCAAGATCTCCTGGATAGCTTCAGTGTCATTGAGACCGAGCCTCTGCTCACCACTAGTATGGAACATCACGTTTCACCAGGTCTAAAAATTGGCCTCTTCCGGCAATTTCACCACTACATACTTATCCTGCTAACCTTTGACCAAGTCCGTAAGGGTGCAAAATAGCTTCTTCCCTAGGCATGGTTGTAGGTAAGGCCAACACCCAACGCTTTTCCACTTGTAGAAGTGACAAAAGAGCTCAAAAGTAGCCTTTATCACCAGGTATTCGTAGAGCGCCTGGAAAGCCTTTAATACCCTCTACCCATTGGGAAGGATCTACGACGGACTGTAGTGGTGGTAATTGAAGAACTCCTTCTCAAAACAACTTAGAGGGAGGCGCTGCCTAAACTTTAGGCACTTCTTAAAGATTGCGAAGTGCCTCCCTGATAATAAGGCCACTCGTTCATCCCTGCTCGGCAACCTAATATGCTACCCAGGAATTGACCACACAAGAAAGTTGTTGATAACCTAGCTAGAGGCAAATTGCTTACTTTTGCTCACACGACCGTCAAGCTCCTTGCCCGTACTAGGAGCGTTGAACAAGTCCTTCGCGAGGAGCATGGGAATGTCTGCATATACATCCTTAGGGATAGCATTGATAATTCTGGCCCTATCCAGCACCTCTATGGCTATCCTTGTAGGTTGGTCAAGTTGTACTAGTGATGAGACCTCGCCCGCCTATACTTGAAGGAGATCACTCCTTATAAAGCTAAAGCTAGAAGTAAGCAATGGTGAAAAGGAGCTAACCTCACCTCTATTAGTCAACATGGAAGAATAAAATAGTTTTAGAAAATAATTGTATTGTGAAAAAATAAATAATAGGTAAACTAAATAGTTGTTGAAGTTAAATAGCTTAAATTGAAAAGATACGATAAACAATTATACCTTTTTTCTTTTTTCCATGTAAATCCGAAAAGTTACGACAATTGAAAAAGTTTTCAAGATTATATATATATATCGGATTTTTCTACAGTCCCGTGCTTATTTTTTATGAGATCGATATTACCATCCTTCTTACCCTTAATTTGCACTCTTTTAAATCTAAACCATTAAAAAAAATTTGAATTCAATTGTTTAGATTTTAAAATATATGAATGAGTGGCAAGATGGAGGATGGAACCAATCTCGTTAATCAATTTGTAAAGAGAAATTATCCCCTCAACTAGGTCACTTTGCAAAAACAACTTTGAAAGTTACTAAGTAAACAATCCAAAGCTAAGTTCGGAGTACAAAGTATTTTTGCATGATCTAATATATATAATTCAGCTAATATGCTCCACCAACTACTTAATTGAGAAGGAACCACCTAATAGAGGTTAAACTCTACTCTCAACACCCAATTATTGCCTAGCTCGAGCTAATACATAGCCGAATTAGACATGGAGGGTTAAACTACATATAATATCAAAAATCAAATAGCGTAAGTAACCCTGAAAGCCTTACTTTAATAACCTCTCTTTCTAACCTTTTGTAAAGAGAAATTATTTTCTTGATGGGAGAGTTTTTTACAATTGTATAATAAAAATAGTTATTTTATCTTTCTTCATGACCTTTTTTACATTATACTCATGTGCTTTTAGAACTTATGTGCATCATTCAACAAATTTTCATTTACTAATTTTAAGCCCCTTTCTAATTGTTTTTTAGATTTTTTAACCCCAAGTTTGCATCAATAAACCACATTTCCAGTATATGTACCCATTTACATTAACATATCTTAAAATTCAAAAACAAAATACAAATCACAAAACTAAAAAAAAAAATTACAAATTAAGACCACCAAATCTGTTTTTATTTACACTTTCTCATTTTTTTTTTATGATATCAATTCATCACTCTACTAAAGACCCTTTAATTTAGAGATGAAACATAATAGCTAGCGCCATATGGGATATTTCTATGATCATAAAAAAGGAATGGCTCAGGCCTTAGCAATTTGTTGGAATGAGATTGTCAAAAATGATATTTTAAATGGTTATCAACAGTTTATAGACCATTGCATTAATAGGCATAATAGTTTGCCTTTTGGGCATCTAACTTGGATACACTTCTCAATTGATTTTCATCTTAAATGATCATTATGTAATTAGTTGCATTTATTTGCTTCTAATATGCACCAACTGTAGCTCTATATAGGAAATTTTAATACAATTCTCCATAAACATGTAAAAGAAGGTAGAAGGGGATGGAAGAAATAAAGTTTTTGTAGGCTTCCATGATATGATTGAGGATACTAATTACTAAAATCTAGAGTTTGATGGCTTAAGTTTACTTAATCTAACAAAAGAGAAGGGGATGTTTTGGTACAATAATGTATTTGATAGAGGTCTAAGGTATTTTAATTGGATGTGGAAGTTTCCATAATATTAAATTGAATAACTATTTAGCTAAATACTGGATCATGTTGAATGAAATTCATCTTCTAGCAAAAAAAAAAAAAAAAGGGTACTAGATCATGTTGGTTTAATTATTAATTTGATGCAAATGATAAAAAGGCATTAAATATTTTGAGTTTGGGAAGAGGTGATTAGTGTTACGCTCCGAAATCACAGAGTCGCAACAGTTCCGTCGTGTAAACCATTCTATGATAGTAACTGTCCTCACAGTACCTACCATAAACGTGATCTACACAAGGTGTCGATGACTCCTCGCTTTGAAGTAAACAGTTCAATTAAGTATTTGGTTAAAATTATAGTAATTATCAAAAAATTTTAATCAACATACATAATTATATGTAAAGTTCACAAAACTTCCCAATAAACTCTACATAAACATAACGGTTTACTAATTTACATAACAACTATCAATTTTTCATTCTTAAACTATAAAGGACACTCTAGCTACACATCCACTGCTAAGCGAATAGATCCTCATACCCCAAGCTTCAAAAGAACTAATCTCTGGATAATTGTAAGGCGGCACAATATTTGAAGTATTGAGAAATAAAGACCTGCAAAAGGATCTATATAGGTATGAGCAATTACAACTCAGTAAGTTGAATTGGAGACTCATGAATATATACAAACACAAACAAGATTATCAAGCAATTATTTTCATGCAATGCAATAAGCAAGTGTCATCACACAACGTAGTCCGATCTATTGCGAAATTAGAGAAATTTCGCTCGCTCTAATTTGGGTTGAGGAGTTTTTATGTTATGCAACAACTCATAACCAAACCCAGATTTGTGCAATGGAGACACTGCTCCTCCTAAGACTATCCTTCGAACCAATGGCTTCATCTTTACCGCAACCTCCTCTCCCGTCACTTAGTTCGGTTAAGGATGAGAAAAGGACCAATTGCTATCTAGCGCTATCTTTATTGAAGGTGTCGGTGTTTGATTGGAGAATCCTAATGATCCCCTAACGGGTTGCAATGCATGACAATTTAGGTCATTAGAGTCGAATAAGATTAAATTTTATTTAGGGTGTTCAAACAATTTCACATCAATACAATCATAACATAAAATTAATCACATTACGAATTTCAGCACGAATTCAGGCACATCAAATACATGCATAAACTACTTACAATCACAACCATACGTAATCCTAAGTCTCCAAGTACCATAAAATAGTACTCTAATACAGTAAGTAATAACCCAACTTACTTGAAATTCTCAGTTGGCTGATTACTTAATTGCAAGCCTGTTCATCTTTAGGTATCCTATAATACAAATAGGTCTTTTTAGTACTTATACTTTAATTATTCATATTCTAAGTTATATTTTAACTCATTTCTCCATATATACTTATTATTTACTGATGATTCATTCTACCTTCTTTTAGGGTTCGGTTTCTGAATTAGATTTTAGTTTTGATTCTAGAATCTTGAATATGATCAAATCCTAATGTGAAATCACTCACATTAAGCTTAAGTATTCTAATATCATATTGGGTCTTAATTTAGTATTCTAAACTGTTCGGTACACACTAATCCTAATTGGAGTACCGGATTTATTCCCGATGTGAGAAAATCTTACATTTTTTGTACAATTAACTAAAACTAAAATTTGTTTCAGATTTATTATATATTGATTTTTATTATTATATTATCTAAATAAACCTAATTTTTCATATTTATTAAATTTTCAATTCTATGTATTCTTAATTTCCTACAATTACCACATAATTCTTTCATTAATTACACTTAACACTCCAAATGCTAGGATTAGGGTTCCATATCAAATATTAACATCCTAAACATTTAATTACTATCTAAATCAATAATTAATGACTTAATCACCCAATTAACCCAAATTACTCAATGTTTTTATCATTTTAAGGCTAAAAATTTCCTAAAAAATTTAAAAAATTAAATTTAAAAAAATGGCTTCATAGTACTGTTCCATATCACTTAAGCATTCTACAAAAAAAATTTGAGCTCCAAACTATACTCTTAAACCTATTTATTTCTAATTCTAATAATGTTCAGTTTTGCTTAATTTCTTAAGGACCCTATATTTTCAGACGTAATTAAAATTAATCACTATTTTTTGCTAAATCTACATATAATAAAAAATCAGAATAATAAATTTCATAATTTTTTAGATAAAATAAATAATTTTAAGAAATTATACAAAATCGGAGTAGATGAAAGACTCACCTGGTCCGATGACTTTTGGCCTTCTAACACCGGTCCAGGTATGTCAATCAGTCCAGGAGGTGGGTCTAGAGTAGGGTGGTAGTGGTGGTTCAGTCCCAAGTGGTGGTGGTGTGTGGGTTTAGTTCACTAGCCCCTTTTGCACAAATTTTCTTATTTTTTTTCTAACCTTAATTTTTCTCTTCCAATTTTGATGCTCTCTATTTTTTTTTTTTTCTGACTTCTAACTGTCTAAAGGAGCTCTATAATTTTTTTCCCTATTTATAAAGCTTTGTAGTAATTATTGTGCATTTGATTGGACAAAATATTGCTCAAATCCCTTAATTTTTGCCTTTTTTGTTGCTTGATTTTTATTGGTTAATTTTGATTAGTTAATTTTTCTTCTTCCCTTCCTGACTTGCCATAACCAAAACCATATCATTCCTTATTCCTCTAATTTTTTGCTTAATTAATTAATAATTTTCTTTAATTATTTAATAAGTTTTTAGAAAGTAATTTCACGTATTTTTATCTACACATAAATACATGTGAGGTACATATGAACATTCCTAATTATTATTTAGGTCATTCTATAATTTTTAGTATACATATAATCTATCTCTAGTAATTTATAGTTATTAAATTACACTTTTCGCCTTTTCAATAATTAACAATTATTATAATTAAAATTTAAAAATTTTATAATCTCCTATTTTATTAAATTCAAGTTTATAGAGTCATTTTTACTAATATTTCTACCTATAGTTTATAATTTAGATTAGATTAGATCCTTTGACCGATCGCCTTAAACTTTGTATTTTAAGTTTAATCCTACGGTCATTTGGCTTAACTTTAGGGTTTACAGTTGACATCTAATGAATATAAAGATGTTTTGGATAGATGTTGGGGGGCTATGGTTTTGGCCTTGAAATGGGATATAGTAATGAACAAATTGAACTCTTTTAAGAAGGAATTGATGACATATAGTAATTATTGAAAGGAATTTGATAGTTTTATATGAATTAGTCATGGTGCATGGAAATCATGAGGGCTTGGATGTAGAGAAGGAAGAGAAACTTTGGCCAACTTCAATTGATTGTGAGAGAATGAGTAAAAGTCCTGGTAACTTGTAACTTCCTAAATTACATGACTTTAATGTATACTTTTAGCCATTTATGAACAAAACTTTCAAATAGTAATTGTTAAGGTATTTGATAGTTCTTTATTCAAAAAAAGAAAAAAAAAAGTTGATATCCTTCATGCTTAAACTATATCGAACATCTTGCATCATTAGACTCTCTTATCTAATAGCCATGCACGAAAAAATGGATTTGATATGTGAAACCCAACTAATACCTTTCATTAAAAAAACCCATAGAAAATAAGTTTAATCCATTTGTCTCTTGTCACGCCCCGAAACGGCAGAGTCGTAACAGTCCCGCCGTGTAAACCATCCTAAGATAGAAGTTAGCCTTACAACCGCTATCTTAGACCTGATCTACACAAGGCGTCCACAACTAATCCGCTTTGAAGTAGACAGTTTGTAATTTAAATAAATCATTTACCTATAAAAGTGAGGAATTATATATATGTTATAATTCAGTTATTGCAGTTAAAGTTTACAATATTTTTCTATAGTATTTTCCTATATCATTACATCATTCGGGAATGAAAAATAATAAAAACTTAGACCTTAAAAATATGTGTTTATTCTTCAATGTTTTTCCTCACTCCCCAGGATCCAGCAGTTGCTAGCTTCAGAGTAGTTGTTGCCGCTTCTTAGCCAGTACCTGCACGACGTCTATAGGGATGTGAGCAACCACAGCTCAGTAAGTTAGGACGGAGGACTTAAAACTATACCATACACACAACAAGGTTTTCAATCACTTATTAGGAGTAATGCATGTGCAAGCAAATGCCATCGCACGACGTTATCCGGCCCGTCGTGAAATTAGAGAAATTACGCCTGCTTTAATCCGGGTTGAGGAGTTGCCGTTAATGCAACAGCTCACGACCAAACCCAGGCTTGTGTAATGGAGACCTTGCTCCTCCCGTGACTACCTTCGAACTACTGTCTTCACCCTCGCCGCAACCTCCTCTCCTGTCACTTAGTTTGACTGAGGATGAAGAAAGAACCATTTTGCAATCCTGCGCTATCCCTTCCGAAGGGGTCGGTATTTGGCCGGAGAGTCCTAAGTTCCCCTAACGGGTTGCCATGCATGTCCAATTATGATTACTGGTCGGATATTTAATTAAGTCCAGTTTAGGGTGATCAATCCTTTCATACAAGTCATACAATATGTGCCAGAGCAACAAATGGAATCATAGCATCACCCATAATCAAACACATGCACACATTCTCTATCTAACAAGCACAACCAAGCATAATCTTAAGCCTCCAAAATACAGCATCGTATTAATCCCAACTTACCTCGACTCCTCACTCATTCACTCGAGGTCCGATTTGCTCAGGCCATCGCCGATCATCCCTATAATACGAACGTGGTTTTAGTATTTCATATAATATTATAAGTTCATTTTATCCGATAACGCTTATTGTTAGGTTTTGTTTAAGGTTAAATATACCTAATTATCTAGATATTAAGTCTTTTATAATTATTTTAGGGTTGGGGTTAGGTTCAGGTTCGGTTTTCGCATCGATTTCTAAATTAGGTTTTTAGTTCGATTTCTAAGTAATGTTTTAGATTCCAACCCTAGAAATCCGTTTCAACCCATAATGTGAAATTAATCACATTACTTCCCGATCTCCTAACTACGATTACTACCCCTAGTCAGCATTTTATTCCATCCAGTACACTTAAATCCGTATTAGTATACTTAATTTACTCATATTGTGAGAAATTTTTACATTTTTCATATAATTACCTAAAATTAAATTTTGTTTCAGATTTGTTATGTTCTGATTTTCATTATTTTATTATCTAATTAAACCTAATTTTTCCATATTTATTAATTTTTAATTCTACATATTCCTAATTTTCTACATTTACCACATAACACCTTCATTACTTACACTTAACACTCCATAGACTAGGATTAGGTTTCCACATAAGAGATTAACATCCATAAACATCTAATTACTATCTCAATCAGTAATTAACATCCTAATCACCTAATTAACCCTAAATCACCCAATTTTACCATCATTTTAGGGCTAAAAATTAACTTAAAAATTTAGAAAATTAATTTTAAAAAAATGGCTTCATAGCACTGTTCTATATCTCATGAGAATCCTACAGAAAAAAAAAATTGAGCTTCAAACTACACTCCTAAGGTCATTTATTTCTAAACCGAAATGTGCTCGGTTTTGCATGATTTCTTAAGTACTATGTATTACGGGGCATGTTTTCATCAAAATAATATTTTTCCTACAAACTACATACAAAAATATCTCAGAATAACAAAATTCATAATTTTATAATATTATTTACTATTTTTACAAAATTACACAAAATCGGGCCGGAAATCGGACTCACCGATTTGGGTGGCTCCGGCCACCGCCGGCCGCCGTGGCCTTGTCATCCGGCCTGGGCGCTGCCACCACCGTGTGGTGGTGGTCGTCGTCCACTCCTAGCTCCTCGTCTGGTGTGGGTTCCCTTTGAAAGCCCTAATTGCACAGTTTTTCTAATTTTTTTTTTTAAACCGAACTTTTCTCTCAATTTTCGTCTCTCCCTAATTTTTTCTGATTTCTAACTGTCCAAATGAGTTCCTTAATTTTTCCTGCTATTTATTGGGCTTTAGGGGATTTTTTGTGTATTAAATGGGACAAGACAATTGCCTTATCCCTTGATTTTTGGCTTTTATGTTGGCTTATTCTAATTGGCCGAATTTTTTCTTATTTTTCCCAGCTGCCACGACCCAATTCTAGATGATTCATGATTTTTCCTGATTTTTCTTGATTTTTCCTTAATTAATTTATAATTTTATTTGATTATTTAGTATAATTTTAGCACATTTCGCGTATTTTAAGTAATTACGCGTATTTATACCTACATGTAAATCCATATATAGTACAAATAAATATTCCTAAATATTATTTAGGTTATTTTATAATTTTTAGTATACATATAATTTATCTCTAGCGATTCGTTAAGTACCGGAATGCCTTTTACGTATTTTCGATAAATAACGAGTTATATACTTAAAATTTGAAAATTTTGTAGTCTCCTATTTTATTACTTCTTTTCTTAAATTCAAACTTACGGGATTGGTTTACTAATATTTCTAGTTTTACTTTATAATTTATGCTCGATCGGATCGTTCAACCGATCGAAACCTCAGATTGCTTAGTTGTGGGGCTTACATCTCTCACAAAGCACCTTTCTCTCTCCATAGGCAGCTTACAACCTCCTTTTATTTTAGCCATACAAACAAACAACATCTCCATATTCATACAAAATCAATTAGAATCTAAAACTCAGTCGGTGCATCATCTCTCTCTCTCTCTCATGTTGATACAAATTAAGTTAACTATTGCCCATTATTCCCCCTCTTCGACAATAAATATGTTAAACTAGAATTTACAAAACCTACGTACACCAACACACACATATATTACACATGGTTTAGAATCTGCCTATGTTTTTTACATTTCTTCAAGGAATGTTGCAATCTAATCTTTAGGAAAGATATTACCTTTTTGAGGATTTATGTTGCAATTTGTTCATTTAGGTACTTATAGATACTTAATTTGGGTATTTAAACTTTTAACATTAGAGTTATCTATCTTTTTCAAATTTAAGATATAGTTTGTCCCACATTTTCAAGTTATAGGCATTTAATTATTTCAATGGTGTGTTGAAATGCTTTCTAAAATTAAATAGAACTTATTTTTCATTTATTGGTAATTATCATCTATAGAGGTTTGAAAATTGCGATATTAGTTATTAGGTTAAACTCATTATTTATTTAAGCTTGACTACTTAAGTTAGGTAATAAGGTCTAAGGAGTTCGATCCATATATTGGAATGATTTAAGGAGAATTGGCTTAGTGGGCTCAAAATAGAGATCATTGGTCCAGTTTATCCACATCCAACCTTTCTCAAGCAGGGTCATACACCTATGAGCAAAGCTATTAGCCTTAGGTCCATTAGCCAGCTCATTCAAGATAACCATGAATTGAGCAAACTTTATCTCATCCGTTGATTACCTAGATGATCAAATGCATGCTATTTTGCCCAAGAGCCTATAAATACCCAGTATTTCCTCTTCATTTGAAACTCGTAGAGAGAATAAAGAAATAATAGTACTTTGCAAAATCTCTAATCTCTACTCTCTAAAATCAAATAAGCAATATCGAGCAACAAATTGATTCCATTCGCTCAAACTATAAGGTGAATACCTAAGGTTACCTTATTTGTCACTTGTATATTTGAAATATTAAGATTGCCTTTATTCTCACCTAATCATCCCTTCAAGTGACAATCTCGTTTTAATTCTTTGAAGCTACGTATAGTATGTCACCCACGCAGCATACAGTGACTACTTCAATGGAACCCCTTCATCTACATCATCCATAAGGATAATCCATGAACTTAGACTTAGAAGAAAACTCTTACTCTTCTAATTTCCTAATGTTGTCCCATAACTACAATACTACTGAGAATCCCATTACTGACTATCATTCAAATGTCATAATTCCATTTGACAAACTTCTATGTGTACATATTATTACCATAACCTATGTTGTACTTGTGAACAGTTTGGAAAGTATGTATCTACACTTACTAATTCTTTTTCTAATAAGAAAAAAAAAAAAACTATCTAGGAAGGAATAAAATAAGATAATTTTTAGATAGTATATTATTAACTAAGCAAGCCGGCAAATGGACAAGCAAGGGGAAGTCCATTCCCCATCTCTCCTCATATCTGTTATAATAAGGGAATAACCCTTTAATATAATAATTGCAAGAAATTTTTAAAAAATAAAAATATTTTTTTGAAATCCCTTGATATCTTTTAAAGTCAAAGTACTACAATAACCTCCATTAATGGTTGGTGAGGGAAAAAAAGAAAAACCTACTACAATAACCATATACTAATTTATTATGTATGGGCATTCCAGTAGATTGCCTCGATGGATAATTTTCTACCTTAAGTTATTAAGATGCTAAATCCTTAGTTACCCTTAACTTGCTTTAATTAATTACACGAAGTAGAATTTTCTACCAAAGGGTAATATAGGTAATCGACCATTGATTCATGTTATCAGTTGAACTTTATGTGTTGATTATATTCTTCATTTATACTAATATATGGAGTAGATTCCACGTAGGTGATATTGTATGATCCATGCAATGTAACATATGTTTGTGTGTATGTAGGGTTATTATACTTGGTTTTACGACTCACATATTCAAAATTTTTTAAAGTGATGATGATTATACAAATCATATGATGAGTTGGGACTTGACTTTTATTTGGGAGATGAGACAAGCGCTAGTTTGCATGACTTATTAGATATATAGATTGATTATTAGAAGGATCTGTTAATTGATATTTATTAGACATAAATTGTTACGTTCTTTTATTGAAAGATTCGCAAGACAAATATTAAATGTTAATTTGGATATTTGATGTTATTTAACTGTAAGATATTGGAGACTAATATAGCAAACTTACATTGAGTCAATTTAGTAGGTATATGAGTCTTAGTGTTCTATAAATGATAGAAATACACCCTATCCATGAGACGTGACGTTATTTGTATAAAATAAGGACAAAACTTTTCGCTGTAATGGGTGCTTCATTCATTCTTTATTTATATATTTAATAAGCATTAAATGTCTAAAATTACCGATTAGATGCAAAAGTGGTCCAAAACAAAGGGCATGGGATCATGAAGATTAGAAGCATGCCTGTATACAAAGGAGAAGCATGTTTGTAATGAAGAATTGCGAGGATGTACATGGCTGAGAGGTTAACTGTTAAGATCACAGTCACGATCATGATCATGTTCTTTAGCGAATTAATTAGAAAAGCTTCAAGAGGAAGGAATACACCTATGTTCTTTGACTGTGATCACGATATGAACTTTTTTTTTTTTCTTATTTTGACACTCCTTCTTTGTTAGTGTCCATTAATTTATTAATTATTAATTAGTTTTAGTTAATTTGGTCTTATTTTGCTCTTAAGATATCAAGATTTTATATAAATACCCTTGTGAACACTTTAGCCAGTTTAAAGCCAATGAATTTTTTAAATCGAAAACCTTTCCCTTGAGATAACTTCTCTCTTAAAACCCTATTCTTTTATTAATTTTTTGAAACCCTTCATTGATCTTGTTCAATCGTACTGTCACATTGATTGAATAATTTTAAACACTTGAATCACTCAATTGTACTATCATGTCAATTGATTGTTTCAAAACCTGCTTAATTATAGTTTGCAGTGTCATATCATATTATAATTAAACAAAATCCTAATTCATATTAATCATTGGTGTTGTCAAATCCACATATTAATTTGCCATATTTTTATTTATTTGTTATTCATAAAATATCCAAAAACCCAAAAATTAAATTTTTATTTATTTACACAAGAATCATAACACTAAAACGAAATATACAAAACCCCAATTGTGTCAATATCTTTTTTAAATGGTTCCAATTTAGTTTGGTTCATCCCATTAAATCATATATAAGTTATTATCTATTTTGGTTGGATGCAAGTGACAATTTGATTTGGTATTACGCCCATCACTTGTATTATGAATTGTTTAAATTGTATTTATGCTACATAAGTCAAACTCCTTATAATCTAATAGTATAAAATATAGCCTTTTTAATGGGATAGAATAATTTTTATTCCCCAATAGTTGTAAATTGTAATAATAGTTGGTGAAAAAAAAAAAGCGCTATACAAACAATAAATTGTAGGGAGAAAATAATTCAAAAGTCTTAAGACTTTTTTGAATTTTTACAATAAATCCTAAAACTAGATCGTCGGCTTCAATAACTAAATTTTAATAGCTTTACAATTGAGTCCTAAAACAAACACACAAAGTTTAATAAAATTTATTTTCTTGTAAATTTTGCTCATATGAAATGTCATGTTAATGTCGTACAAAATACAACTAAAATATGTCATTTTAGCATCAAATGATATTTTTGGAATTATTTTAGCTTTCTTTTCTCCCTCTTAAGTTTAATATTTAATTACTGGAATTTAAACTGTACGTACTTTAATTATGGAAAACTAAAAGATTTTGCAATTTTTAGTATACTTTTTTTTCCTTAAATAAGTCTATTTTAAATCTAAAAATAAGAAATTCTTGTAAAGCTATACATAGAACCATATCAAAGACCACAATTAACTTGCTTAAGGACAACCTTTAGGTAAATATTATTGATAGTCAATTTTAGACATAGGCCTTTAAGTCTAGGTTAACCTCTTTAAGCCTTGGGTCAAGTTTAAGCGTTGGTCCCTAAGCTCAGACTAACCTCTTTGAGCCTTAGGTTGAGTTTCACTACATGCCCTTAAACCCAAGCTAACTTCCTTAAGGCCCCAACCGAGCTCCTTAATACTTAAATTGACCTCTTTGAAAGTTAATTACCCATGAATAGCACTAAAGAGTAAGCTAGTGTCCATCTATCGCCGATCGCAAACCCTTAACATAAAAGCACCCATATGCTTCACAACGAAAGCCTACATACTCATCCCTTCAATGCCCACATCGCATTAAATGCGATACAAAATTTAAGAGGCTTCTCCCCAGACGTCTACATAGCTTTACCATACAATACCCCTGAAGCATTAAATGCAAGAAGACAAACACAAGGCCCTAAAACAATCATATACCTTCACTACATTAGAAAATCTTACAAACATCTGGCCTACAAAAATTAAGACAAGACATCTTAAGTCACAAGCTATGAGTTGACTGAAGTTCAGGGCACCAACTATAAGTATTGTGATTTCTCCCTCTTGGAAGTAAGCATTAGAATCCATACACACTTCTTAACTTTGTTTTCTTTATTCTCTTTGTTAACTTAAGTATTGGAGTAGTCTCACTAAATAATCCTAATAATCCTTGATTCTTTTACTTACCCCTATCTATTTTATACGCTTACTCATCGGCCTCCAGCTTGGCAAAGTTCATCTTGCGCAAGCCTGTCCAATCTTATAACCCAAATACTCTATCGACATAAACTAAAGCCAACAAACATGATCTATTTAATCTAGATAAGAGTAATACAACGTAATTTAGTAAAAACAAGAGTGATATAAAAAAAAAAAGAGATGAAAAGAAATGTTTTCTTTTCTTTTTTTACTACTCCTATTATTGTAGAGCATTCTTGATTTTGATTTCTCTTCCTTACGCTCCATCAAGGATATTATCATTGAAAAAAAAAAACTACATAGTTAGCATAAAGCTAGTGACAAGCTTTTTTGGGCCTAAAGGCTTAACGCACCTTCTAGGTTGATAAAGTAGCTTTTTATCTTCAAATAACAATTAAAATATTAGTTTCAAATAAATAAGAGATTTATCAAATCCTGAGTGGAGTTCTACAGTGTAATGGTAGATAAGAGTTTATGATTATTGGTGATGGTTATCTTAATACAAGGTGTTAAATTTTCCTTTGACTATACATATTAATAAACATAATAAATATTATCTCTTTTTTTTTTCAAGAGGATGCTAATATAAGTCCTCATGTTACAAATAAGGGTAAGTGGCTATAAAGTGGGTAAGGTATAAGTTCCTAAACTTTATTATTCATACCATACCTTGTAACACTTTAGAACTACCCTATATTCCATATCCTATAAATTGTACAGGATAGTCGTACCCTATAGAATTTATAACTCTTTTTTTTTTTCTCATAAGTTTCAATATGACTAAGTTTTTACTTATTTTTACTTTCCTTCCGATTTTCTTTCATTTATTTTTCTTTTTAATTATTTTCTTCACCAAGCATTATTATATAAACATAACAATTTTAGTAAAATCCCGGTCTTGACTTTAAATACTAAATAAATAACTGTAAATTGGACTCATTTAAGGGCTTGACTTATTTTGGCAATAAAAATATTCATATATTACAAATTACAATCTCTTAAATTGTAACTGCCTAAAACTTGGAACGCTATAGCTCGCCACGTGTTCTTAGCTTCTACTGATACGTTAGGTGTCCGGGAACTTGCATGCTATCTAAGATCCACAAAATAATTACATAAAGTTTGTTAAATTACAATTTAATAATCTCAAATTTGAATAAGAGTGGAATGTCAACCACTTAACCTCTACATAGAACAATAGTAAATAAAACCAACTATCATGAGTGAATATACCTGAAGATGATATAACTTTAAGATAAATAACTTAGAGTCTCACAACTCCAACAAGTGATAACCTAATGAACATTAACTACAGGAGTCACATGTGACTCTAGACAATCAATGTAGTCTCCAAACATATACAAAATAAAACGATAACATATAGTCTCTAATAGTTCACTCCTAGTATCTAAACTATGTTATCCCTGCTCCATCACCATAATAATAAAGGTCACCCTCCTTATCATAGTATAGATAATCATAACCTACATCCTCTACAGAATAATTACCATAAACCTCATATCTTGAACTTGCAACTAAAAAATAATAATTCTCTTAAACGGTAAGCTAACATCCAGTATAGGATACCATACATATGCGCATGAACAAACATGTAACAGGCTAGGCATACGAGTAACCATAATAAATGCATCAAACAACCGTTTTTAATATTTGCTATTTAAGTCCATAAGTAGCACATTCTTAACGTTCTAAGACTTAAGATTACTTATGGCCCCTATACACACAATATAGATAATACATAGGTATTGGTGTTAGGTCCTCCCCAAACACCTAAGTGTCTGATAACCATCCTAGATCTACTTGGATCCTTTTAATACTGGACTCCATTCAAAACAGCATTGCTTAAAGATCACCAAGCACCTCACCAACATCACTAAACCTGACCAGTAAGTTTCTAATCAAAGCACAAGCAACACTTTCAATTTAAGTTCGGGTTTAGTTAAGTTCAATTTAAAGTTCTAACCTAGTACACATACAACCAACAATCATGTATCTTGTACCTAACTCTATAATGGTGTTCAACACACATCCTAGTGTCTGACAACTTGGTATAACACAAAACTAGTAACTCAGCTTTTAGACTTAAACACAAAAGCCACTATTCAAACCTTATATCCTAACCCCTCAATTAAGCCATAAGTTTCTATAAACAGTCTTGAATCATTCCTTAGGAAAACAGAGTTTATCGCTATTTTAATTTAGAAAACTTGTTTAAAAACATGTTTGGAAGGTTTTAGAACAAGTTAGAAGAAGAGAAAAGCTTTAAGGAACGAAATTGAAACATACTATAAACAATTGCAAACATGGCGTCTAGATGCTAAAGAGTTAGACGTCTAGACGCCATGCAAAGAACCCAAGACTGGGCTTTAGCATCCAAACGTTAGCCACCTAGGTGTCTAAATGGCAATTGTGGTCTGCAATTTTTTGTAAATTGCAGTTCGTAACTCCTTTTGATACGAATTCATGGATGAACACACTAACCTAATATCACGCATAACCAAAGAAGGTGGGTCCAAGTTGCGAATTGACTTGAAAAGTAAATGATAGTCAAGAAGTAACAGGGATTCCCGTCCACCGACGATAGATATGATACACCAATACCGCACACAAGCTCGGGTCACACTTGATATGACACATAAGTATGGTCGAAAGTTACTTACTATTAGTCCATGCTCGAATAAGCTAGATAAGAGTAGCTCAAGAGTAAGCAAAATGATACTTAGCTTAAGAGAGAGTAAAAAAAAGTTCGGTGTATTCTTCTGTATATTGATTATGAGGCTATTACATTTTGCAAGTATTTATAGTACTTTGTTAGGGTAAGTCCTTAGTTACAGAAATTATAAAAAAAATGGATCCTTATTTGCTAAGAAAAAGGAGAATAATTTATAGAGAAATGAAATTGTGCAAAAGAACATCCTCTGTTAGTAAGGATAGTACAGGTGTTAGAAAGGATAGCGCGTACGCGTTTTACTCAATCTATAATTCTAACAATATTGTGAGCCGAGCAGGGGTGGTCCTTTGTCTGTTCAGCATCGGCAATTTGGAGCTTTGATGGCTAAGGCTGGATAATTAGGGTGCAACTCACATTCGAAACAGCTTTGATATCTTAGAGATGACTGTTTTCCTGATTTGGTGCTTGGACTAAGGTGTGCGGAGGGGTTGGCTCCAAGTGTGCTAATCACCTTGACAGCTCCCTGGATGGTGTGAAAAGCGAAGTAGTTCGGCAAATCGAACTGAGGAAAATACTACTCGTCAATGCTTAACTCGTCAATGCTTAACTCTTCTCAAACAACTCGGCGAACTATGTGAGAAAGCCCTTGGGTTCGGGAACAAGTGATCGATCCTTAATCCCTATCATTCCCTCCGAGTTATTTGAGATTTAGGATCAAATTTGGTTTGGCTTCAGGTTACTTGTCCTCGAGAGTGTAAAGTTGGAGATTGGCAATGTTGAAGGAGTCTAAAACTTTGTACTCTTTAGGTAATTCAATCCTATAAGCATTAAGATTAATCTTTTCAAACACTTTGAAAGATCTGTCAGCTTTGGTAGACAACTTATTGTTCCTTAAGTTTGGAAACCACCCCTTACTGAGATGTATCCAGACCCAATCACCTGGTTGAAATTCTCTCTTTCTCCATCCTCAACTCTGCTTCTCGAGCTTAGTATTAGCTTAGCTCAATTGCTCTACAACCTTCTAATGCATAGCTCTAATGGCCTCAACTCTTTCTGCGGTTAGTTGGTTGTCATCAAGCTTCGACTGGGTTGATTGGCCCATCGAGAGCTCGGGGTTGAATCCATAGGCGACCTTGAATAGAGATATACTAATAACATCGTGGGCGATCCTGTTATAGGTGAATTCGATTATTGGTAGACATATATCTCAATTGGCCATGTTTTGTTCTATAGTAACCCATAACAAAGTTCTTACATTTCGGTTGATAACTTTGGTTTGTCCATTTGTTTATGGATGGCAAGACGTACTGTACAATAGCTTAATTCCCATTCACCTCCAAAGTGTCCTCCAAAAGTAGCTCATAAACTTGGGGTTTTGATCCGAAACAATGGTTTTAGGTATACAGTGAAGCTTGATCACCTCCTGTAAGAAAAGAAAAGAGATAGCCGAAGCGGCATTAGTTTTGGAGCAAGGCATGAAATGTATCATCTTACTAAATCGATCCATAATCACCACGGTAGAGTCTTTCCCTTAGGACATCCTTGGCAATCCTAACATGAAGTCCATACTTAGCTCAAACCATGGTTTGGTTAAGACAAGCAAGGGTAGGTAATGTTATGGTTTAGCTTGGCTCTTTGCCTTTCTACAGGTCACAAACCTTTCCAACATAGACTACACATCTCTCATCGTTCTTGACCAAAAGAATCTCGTAGACAGTACTTTAAGGGTTCGATGTTGGCCAAAATGTCTTGTTCATCCTTCTCCATGCGCTTCACGTACCAGTAATTCTTTCATGGAACAGGTTGGGATGCATAGCCTCCTCTTCTTGAATAGGTATCTATCTTCCTTATGAAAGTTGTCCAATATTCATCCTTCCTCACATTGAGCATAGATAAGACCAAAGTATAGATCCTTAATAGATAATTCCTTTGTGGTTGAAAAACTAAGCAATCTTGTTTGCAGCTCGATCAGGAGGGTATTTTGTCTCGATAAGGCATTGACCACTACATTGTTCCTTCTATTCTTGTATTTTACAAACATAAGAGAAACCCTCTATGAACTCGACCCCTTTAGCTTGTCTCCAGGACAACCTTGGCTGGTTGACTCTTAAGATATCTTAAGGATTCATGATTAGTGTAGATCACAAATGTCTTGAGCAACAGATAGTATTACCTTATCGTAAAGGCTTGGATTAAGGAGTAGAACTCCTTATCATAGACAAAGTAGTTAAGTGTAGCTCTTCGAAGTTTTTCATTGAAGTAAGCAATAAGTCAACCTTTTCGCATCAGTATAACACCTATGCCTACTCTAAATGCATTACACTCGACTTCAAATACCTTATCAAAGCTCGGCAGAGCTAAGATAGGGGTTGTAATTAGCCTCTCTTTCACTTCCTCAAAACTTTTTTGCTCCTTCTCTCCCCATCTGAATTCAATATTCTTCTTAAAGAGTTCAATGAATTGGGCTACAATCGTACTGAAATTCTTTATGAACTTACAATAGAATGATTCAAGGCCATGAAAGCTCCTTACATTGGCAGAATAAGTGGACTCAAGCCATTCTATGATCGCTCTTATTTTCTCATCATTGACTCGAATGCTACCTTCACTCACTACAAAACCCAAGAAGATCACTTCGGATCAGAAAAAGTCACACTTCTTCAAACTGGCGTAAAGTTGTTCAGCTCGGAGTTTCTTGAGGACTCTTCAGAGATGCTCCTTGTGAATCTCTAGGTCGAAGCTATATACTAAAATGTCGTCAAAATAAACTTTAACAAATTTCCTTGTGAATTCTCAAAGCACATGATTCATTAAGTGCATAAATGTACTTGACGTGTTGGATAGCCCAAATGGCATTACAAACTATTTGTATAAACCATGTCATGTCTTCAATATGGTTTACTCATCACCTTCACGCATTCAGATATGATGGTATCCAAATTTGAGGTCGATCTTAGAGAACACTCTTGCTCTACTTAACTCATCTAGCATGTCATCGAGCCTAGGTATAGGATACCTGTACTTGATGGTGATTCAATTGATTGCTTGGCTATTGACACAGATTCTCTAACAACCATCCTTCTTCGGCACTAACAAGGCCTGGACAGTACAAAGGGTAAGGGACTCACCCACATACCCCTTCTCCATTAGCTCATCAACTTGTCTATGTAACTCGGTAGCTTATTCAAGATTTAGCCTACAGGCAGACTTATTCGGCAGTGCAACTCCTAGCTGTAGGTCGATTGCACGCTTGACACCTCAGATTGGGGGTAGAACCTTCAGTAGCTCCTTTGGAAACCAGTCGGCAAATTCCTTCAGCAAGGTTTTTACTTCGGCAAGCAACTCCTCGGGTCTCAACTCCTGAATTCTTCAAACCATTAGATAGGTCAGTCCTTCAAGCTCCATCTCTCTCTTTAGTTTAGCTTGGGTCAATATCAAAGCCTTCTTCTTCAGGGCATGACTTAGTTGGGACTGCATGACCTTCACTTGTTCAATGGTCATAAGACTTAATTTCATCCTTCTGCCTTCGTACTTTATAGAGTATGTATTCCTCCTTTCGTCATACATAACTGCTCAATCAAACATCCATGGTTATCTAAGTAGAATGTGGGATGCACTCATAGGCAACACATCATAGAGCACTTCATCTCGATACTTGGCAATGCAGATCGGTACAAATACCTATTTGTTAACTTGTAGGGTTCCCTTATCACTAAGCTAGTGAAGTTTGTAAGGTCTCAGGTGGGGCATGGTCAACAATTTCAGCTACTGGACCATAAATGTAGAGGCTACATTAGTGCAACTCCTACTGTCAATGATCAGCGTGTACAATGAGTCATTTACCTTACATCCAATATGAAAGAGATTTTCTCTTTATTTGTCTTCGGGTATGGGACTAATACTCATTATCCTCCTTAACACTAGAGTAGTAGGCATAAAGTTGCCTTCCTCACTGTAGATGACTTCCTCCTTGAACAACTCGGTTTGTCCGTCCTTCTTCAACTCTTCTACTTCTTCATCAGTACTATCGACCTCAACGGTTAACACCTCACCTCTAATCATCATCGTTCTCCTGATTGAATACTAAGCAACTATGTATCCAAATTCTTGGAATTTGAAATACTTGATCTCACTCGTCTTCCTCCCTAAACTTTAGCCTTTCTCAAAATTCCTTGGAGGTTCCTTCTCCTCTGCTTGGGTAGTTTGAGCAAGTCAGGTCTCAGTGGCCTTGCTAGGTTCCATTTGCATAGATCTACTTAGAACAAGTCAACTACTACCAGGATGGTTGATAAGTAGTCGGAATCTTTCTATTCAGTACCTTTCTAACCTTTGGGTGACTTGGATTGCATCATTAAGTGTTTTAATGTCCAAGGTTTCCAGGACATCCCCAATCTTATACTTCAACCCACCAATGAATTAAGATACAATTCGGTCTTCTGGCTCTATGACTTCGTATCAGATCATTAACATTTAGAATTCCTTAACGTAAGCGTCCACACTCGATCCTCCTTGTCTCAATTCTTGCAGTCTTTTAAAGGTATCTTATATATAATAGCTCAACTCAAACTTTCTTCACATAACTCTCTTTATTTCAACCCAACTCCTAATTTCTTGTTATCGTTCTCGTTCTCATTCTCCCTCCTTCTTCTGGTGGCTTGCAAGTTCTTCCACTACAAGGCGATATAACCAGTGAAATCTAACACAACAAGTTTAGCTTTTGCATTATAGGGAACTTCATAGTATTCAAACTACTTTTCAATTTGATCTAACCAATCTAAGTAGTCCTCGACATCACTATTTCCAGAGAAACCTAGAATGTACATCCTCAATCCCTCAACTCTAAGGGCTCGCACATTTCTTTCCTCAGCTTATAGTACTCTTTTGCCCCGTCTTCTCCGTCTGCTTCCTCCTGAATCTCTTCAAGTGTTAACCTTCGTCTAGCATCCCCATCAATTCCTTTAGCTCGGGGTAGTCGAGTTAAGGGCGTTAACTTAGCCAAATTAACCATCACCTCGTCCTTGCTGCTTGCGTTCCCTAGTAGGCCTATTTCTAGCTTATTGCCTATCTTCTTGGATAACAATCACCAGGCTAGCTACCAAGTTGGTAAGCCTATCTAAGCAGTCACCTATTGATTGAGGTGTGAAGCTTCTATCCTGTCCTTAGCTATGTTAAGTACCACTTTCTTGATTTCCCAAAGTTGCTTGAACTTTAGAATCCAACATTATTGGTTACTTCACAATGACAATTACATAACAAATGAACAATCAACTACACTCTATTTTGCGTATCGAAGATAAGGGAAAATAGAGTCTAGAACACTCCTCAATTACTGAACTTCAAAGCTAACAATAGAACCGCAATCTTATAGGAGCAATAACAGACTATTCAAAGAATACAGTAGCAGAATCCAACTTCAAACGTAGTTAAGCTCTTATACTAAGATGATAAGGATTCGTAGATGAACATACTGACCCAATATTACACGTAAGCAAAGGGGGATGGGTTCAAGCTATGAGATGACTTGAAAAGTAAACGATAGTTGAAGGGTGAGCAAGGATTCCTATGCATCGATGATAGATATGATGCACTAATGTCTCATATGAGCTCGAGTTGCACTTGATATGATGCACAAGTATGGTCAGAGGTCACTCGCCACTAGTCTACACTCAAATTATAGTTATTTATAATTTATTTTCCTTAAGACTTGCTAAATACTATTAATGTGTTTATTATTTATTATTAGAATACTTTATTATTTGCATTCTAGTCTTAAATTCTTTGATTATCACTTTACCTATTTTCTCACTTTAATCCTTTAATATAGAAGAATTTTTCCACATTATACATTTTGATACAGATACACATAAATATGGGGTTGACAAGTAACATAGGTGATCAATTTGAAAAGATAAGATTAACAACTCGACTTGACTCACATGATATGATCGATACAACCCATCAACATAACTGACATGTCAACATACTAGACATGACCTTGACTCACCACGAAAGAAAAAAGACTCAATAACCCCATTTTACGTGTACATGTGCTAATGTATATAGGACCAATTCATGTTTTTAATCTTTTACTCAATTTGTTATTATTATTAGTCTTTGATTTGATAACTTTTATTGATTAATGTTGCATTAATACCCACTATAGATAATTAGCAAAGTGAATTCACATTTTGCCTTGATGTTGACATTAGTATTTATATGAATCACCCCAATTAAATTAGTAATTTAATTAAGTCGTAAAATTCTTTTAGCTTGTACTATTAAAAACGGTTTCCTAATATATAATTTATAAATTTATTAAACTTCAAGTAATTCCAAATTCATTTAAATATATACATATATAATAAATGTCTAATTTAAGGTCTGATAATATTTTTCTGAAACTTTGATTTTACATACAAATTAAATAGATTTATTTTATTTATTTATTTGCATAAATAAAGTATATATATATATTTTTTATTTTATTATACTCATCCTATTGCTTCCCATATTTTAATTTCTTTTCTATTTTCCTATTTTTCTTCATTTCCTTTATTTCCATTCTTATTTCTTTTTTATTTTTTTTCTCCAACTTTCATGTAAACCCTACCTTACATTCTAGAATATCCTACCCCATCCTAAACCCTATCCAATTTTCCTAACTGCAATCTTCATTCCTTTTTTTTTTTCTTTTCTCTTAACTCGCCTGGCTTTTTCTTTCTTAGTCACTCTCTTCGTTTCTCTCTTCCTCTCGCTATCTCCTTCTTTTCGAACCTCACCCCATTATTCCCCATTCTCTTTACTTCTCTCTCTCACCCCATCATTATCTCCTTCGTCTCTGTCTCTAATCCCCTCTCTCAATTCTCTCCTTAACCCTATAGGCGCACGCTGGAACAACACCCCCCTCAGTCACCTAACCTTAATTCCCACGTAGCAAATATCTCTCGCCCCTAAGCTCATTCACTGTCTAAAAATAACGTCGGACCCCATTATCATTTTCCAATCCCCCGTTCAAACTCCTACCTCCTTAAAATTTCTTTCTCCTTCCGTTAGTGATTTCAATGCCAATTTCTTCATGCGTTAGATTCTCTTAGCTGTATGTTTATCTTCGTTCCTGTTTTCATGCTTTTCAAGCCATTTCAGTAAATTAATATTTGCTAATTATTTAAGTATTTTACTAAATAGAGTGTAATTTCTATATTTTTGTTTATAATAGGTTCATGTTCGGCATTAATTCTATTCATATGGTGTTTCCATCTTGGCTTTATTTCATGAGTCAATTCAATTATCCTTTTTCGGTATTGCGTATGTCGTGTATTATTTTTATTTTTCCATTATTATTGTGAATAGTAATTATTTTGTTATTACTTGATTTTTGTTATAAATTGATTTAATTGGCATAATTGTGATATTATTTAATATAAAGTTGCTATTATAAATTGTGTCGTGATGTTGATACATGTGTATATGTATTTTTAAGGCGTTAGATTTCTATTTCTTATTATATTTGGTGTTGGGTTACTATTTTCTAGTTTGGTATACAGTTACATTAATACTCATATCATATACGTATTTCAAGTGTCAATGTAGTTTACGGAAATACTATCTTATTATTATTATTATGCCATATTATTAATATTGATAACATTACAATTTAAGTATTTATATTACGTTAGTTATTATGATTATATTGTAAAGTATATCTGTTTTGGATTCCGATTATTAATATGTCATTCCCTATGTATTTCTACGAACTATAATAATATCTAATCAAGTACGTATTCTTTTATTATTATATCAATTAATAAAAAAAAATTATATATTTTGACACACTCATCATGTGTCCACTTTATATTTTGTTTTATATATATTTTACTTTATGATTTAAAGTAATTAAATAATATTATATAAATATATCAATTTTTTGCTTTATCGTATTACGTATTAATATTATCTTCAATTTCTATTTTTGATTTGTTATTGAATTTGGTTATTTTCTTTTGGAACCTTTGATTGGATAATTTATAGATTCATAGGTAATTTTCTAGCTAGAACTTAGTTATCGAGTATTTGAGGGTTAATATATATGCTTGTTTTTCAAATAAATTCTTACTTGTTATCAAGTTCCTTCCTTATTGAGTAGTTAGAGCTTTTTCATATGGGACTTAAAGTTATGGATTCCAATTAATTATTAGGTTGTTGGATTTGAGTTCCATGATTGATTCAGACTTTGTAATTGGTTTGATTTCGGCTTTTTAGTTACATGATGCTTGTTAGGAATTAGAATGTAACTAAACTAATTCATATATGACTTAAATGACCTTGACTGTTCGTTATACTTAACCTGCTCGCTATAGATCCCTAAAGGAGCAACCACTAATCATATACAGGGAGTGAACTTTCATATTGGATGACGTGGCTACAATTTTAGGTTTCCAGTCTCCAAACTCTAAGTATAAAGGACTTAAAGGAAAACATATATTTATATCTACTTATGTATGTGAACAAAATCATGATGTAGTGGGGTTATTAGTACTCTTTTGATGATAACTAGCCTAAATTAAAGATAATTAAACTGTTGTATGTTTATATATTGTTTTGGTTGTATTATATGCATGAGAATGTTTTGGGCTTGAAGTCCATATGTGTTTGTGCACCTGTATTAGGCTTCAGCTTACTCTTTTATTTTTACAGTTGCAATTCGATTTAATAAGTTGTAATAAGTATGGAAATTCCCATCACTAAGTTGAGAAAAAGGAGCGATTAATTTTGTATATTGTAGTTATTTAGTATGTTTGGGGCTAAAGCGACTCGCCTGTGAGCCACTTGAATTAATATATTTAGAGATTTGTTGTTTTATACCTATTAAGTAGTTATTATAAGGAATTTTAGAGAATGTAGTTAAATTTAAAGCCTTAACATGTTCCTGATTGATAGGGACACATGACGAGTTGTAGCACCCTTTGGTTTTGGGGTGTTACATTATAGTTCTCTAGTTTTTATTATATTATACATTTTCCTGAAGGTATCTTATTTACTCTAAGAGCCGTTATGATCTATCACTTAAGTTTACAAAATCTTTTGAATTCCTTATTTGGTTATTTATGCTTATCTAATGCAAAAGGTTTTTAACTTTCTCTTTAAGTATTAATGTTTTATGTTATCTTCCTATTATTCATAGAATTACACTATCGTATATAGTATTACTGGGTTTTGGTTATGAATGTACATATGGGTACATATGAATAACTTATTCATAAATTGTTTTTTTATCTTTATTATAAATTAAGTAGCTTATATTTCGTTCCTTGTCAAATATTTTACTTGTTTTACATTACCGAGCTGATCAAAGGGATTAGCTTTAGCAATTCTAACTCCAGTATCACTTCCACTGCATCAATCTAAGTCTTCCTTCACCATACTTAGATAAACTATAGAAGGATAATGAAGTTTTGAGAGAGAAATAGAAGAAAGAGACTAATGCTATATATATATATACATATATATATATATATATGTAAAAGATACCAAATATATGAGCTAAACATTATGAAAATCAAGCCAAAAGTAAGGTAAAGGTAATAAAAAAAAAAGATGACAACTAAAATAGGAAATCATAAGTATTAATTAGTAGCAAATGGTAGTATAATAGGGAAGAAAAATATATTTTTGTGTGATTAAGTCAAATTACCCCAAACCCTCAACAAGAACCACTATCCTAGATTTAAGCTTAGCTCCTTAACTACTCACACTCTTCATATCTCACTATCTTAAAAATTTAATACTTAATATTCTAAAAATCCTTTAACTTGGCTCTAATACCACTAAAACTATAAAGCCTCAGAACATGGAATGCTATAGTTCGCTATGTGTCCCTATCCTCTACTGATACATCAAGCATTTAAAAACTTGCAATTTATCTAAGATCCATAAAATATTTGCAAAGTTTTCTAACTCACAATTTAATAACCTTAAATCCGAATAAAAGTGAAATGTCAACTATTCAATCTCTACATACAACAATAGCAAATGAAATTAACTATCATGAGTGAATCAAATTGAACACGATATAACTTTAAGACAAACAACCTAGAGTCTCATAGCTTTAACAAGTAACAACCTAATAAACATCAACTACAAGAGTCAAAAGTGACTCTAAATAATCAATATAGTCTCCAAATATATATAAAATGAAACAATAACCTATAGTTTCTAATAGTTCAATCCCAGCATCTAAACTAAGCTGTCCCCGTTCCATCATCATAATAATAAAGGTCACCCTCCTTATCATAGTATAGATAATCAAAACCCACATTCTCTGTAGGATAACTACCATAAACCTCATACCTCGAATTGTAGCTGAAAAACAATAATTCCCTTGAAAGGTGAGCTAATGCCTAATATAGAATATCACACACATGCGTATGAATAAACAAGTAACAAGCCCAAGTAACCATAATAAATGCATCAAACAATTGTTTTTAATCTTTGTAATTTAAGTCCACAAGTAGCATAGTCTCAGCATCTTAACACTTAGGGTTGCTTATAATCCCTATGCACATAATATAGATAATACATAGGTATTGATGTTTGATTGTCTCCTAACACCTGAATGTCTGATAATCGTCCTAAATCTACTTGGGTTATTTTAGTATGGGACTCCAATTCAAATAACATCACGTAAAGTTCACCAAGTACTTACCAACACTACTACACAAACCAGTGAGTGGTCAAAGCCAAACATAAGCAGCACATTCAATTTAAGTTTAACTTTAGTCAAGTCCAGTTTAAAGTTCTAACCTAATACATACATAACCAACAATTACGAATTCCATACTTGACTCCACAGTGGTGTTCAACACGTATACTGGTATCTAAAAACTTAGTATAACACAAAACAAGTAGCTCAACCTCTAGACTTACACACAAAAGTCACTTCTCAAATCTTATAATCTAGCCTGTCAATTAGGCCACAAGTTTCTACAAATAGTCTCAAATCGTTCCTTGGGAAAACAGAGTTGATCATTGTTTTAATTCAAAAAACTTGTTTAAAAACATGTTAAAAAGGTTTTAAAGCAAGTTAAAAGAAGAGAAAAGCTTTAAGGAACAAAATTGAAACATATTGTATTCTATTGCAGATATCGTGTTAAAATGCTGGAGGATTAAGCGTTTAGACTCCATGCAAAAAACCCTACATTGGGCCTTAATGCCCAAATGCTAGCTAGCAAGGCATCCGAACACCAACTATGGTCATGACTCAAATCATGATTAACATTCACAATGATGCTCCATATACCACAAGTATTAAATCCTAATATTTTAACTAAATCTTTTTCAAACTAAGTATAAACCCTAATCTTGAAAGAGAGAAAAAAAGTATAAATACTGATCTTAAATAAATCTTAACTTGAACAATATTATATAAATTTATTGTGAAATATTTTTCAAACCCAATATAAAGAAATTGTTGCATGAAAAGAAAATAAGTTAATAATATACCTTATTTAGGTGACTTTATGTGAATTTTTTCTTTTATAACTTTAGTAAAATTGAATATAACAAACTAAGAAGATGGATGGAAAGAAAAAGCAACAAAGAAAAAATTAAGGAAGATGAGATTAATATAAAGATATCAAATTTAGTCTTAAGGTATTTTTCAAGCTACGTTTTGTTATTTTTTTAATTTCGTACAAATGAAATAGTATTATTTTTTATTTATTAATTATTATAATAAGAAAAATATAAGATACTCTAAAATCTATACTCTATATAGATTCCAAGATAAGTATAAAATATTCTAACCTTATATTCATATCATATCTTGTAAATATAAGTTCCAAAAAAACTATTACTAAAATTTCAAGAAATTATTACTAAAAACCTACCATATTATCTTAAATATCTATTCAAAATATATTCAAAATCCGTTGAAATGAATAGAGTGTCGATGGACACTTTATACAACAGAATTTTCATTTATCTATAGTTATAAACATGAAAGTTGCTAATACTATATATATAGTAATGGAATGGCAAGGAAACATGGAAAAAAAAAAAAAAAACAGGGAGAGAGAGAAACATTGAACATCATCTTTTTTCATTTTCCTTTCGTCAACTACTCATTGTTCTTCCTTTGAATCGTCATCAGGTCTTAATCACACACAAAACGTCAAATCTCCATAACCATTTTCCAATCTCCTCCTTTGAAAAGAGAAAAAGAAGAAAAGAGAAAATGCCGAAGCAGCTGGGCACAATTTCGTAAAATTTGCAAAATACCAAAAAAAAAAAACGTAAATGATCACTATTTTTTTCCCTTCATCTTTTTATTTTTCCAATTTTTCTTTTGAGCTATGTACAAAAATAATCCTTTAGTCACTCCTGTTGCTGTTGAGCTTTACCCAATTCCTGTGGTGCATCATACGATTCAAAATATTAATATATTATTCTCGTACGAGAATAACAAGTTTAGAACGATGTGGGAGGGCCATTATATCAATTTGGGATGTGACAATGATGCACATTAAAAATCAATGATGGGTTCTCCAATAGTCAGATTCCTCTCAATTTTCCAAGGCAAGTTGAAGAGTTTGGCCATGATGAATTTGAAGATCTTGTGAACGTTGATGTTATGGGTGGCACTCGAGAAGAAAAGGGTCGCCTTCATTGCCTTAGCATAAGCCCTCGCCTGCATAGAAATAAATTAGACATCATTGGAAGAACTAAGAAAAGAAACTTAGCGTGTATAACAATTCGAATATCAATTGTCTAAATAACTTGATCCAATTAAATTTTGACATAAATTAAATTGATTGAAATATTTGGGATAATATCAAAATTATTATCTTAACTTTGGGTTTTTTTTTTTTTTAATTTTACATATAAAATTTAATATCGAAGAATGTCATAATTAATTAAACTTTTGCTCATTAAATTTTATATACGAAGTTTAAATTTATTAAATGCTATGTCTAATTGAATCTCTACTTGTTAAATTTACTATATTTATAACATGAATTAACAAATACTCATTGATGAAAGTGCATATATTAGAAATAAGGTGATAAATTTATTTAAGGAAAATTCTATTGATTACGGGATTTAATAACTTCGAGTTTTAAGTATAAAATAGAAAAAAATACCGAAAATTCTGGTGATCATTCTCATAGAATTCCGAAAAATTTAAATTAAAGATTGATTTTTGACATAAATAATTAAATATAGATTAGCTTTTGCATAAAAAAGGAACACGAATTCAAATTCTCTACAAAAAAGAGTCTACTAAAGTGATAAATAAAGCAAATTACTTGGATGAAACTTGTGTTTAAGAAAGTTGCCCATTTAGAAAGGTACAAGCAAAAGCTTATCTAGTGGCCCCAAGGGCTTATCCTTTACGCGTAGGATTAGGCATGAAAAGTCTTCAAAAGTCACTAGTGTCCTAAAGACTTGCCAAACAAGAGACTCCAAGTCTTCTAAGCCATTTGCTACGACATTCTTCATTTTCACATGCATAGAAAAAACTAGGGTATATGTCAGATTTCCTGGAATTTAATATGGAATTTTATGCAACCCACTGTTGGGTTCCCAGAAATTAAGGCTAGATAATGAAATCTGAGAATTTCCCATCTAGAAGACACAAATAATAAATAATATGTAAATATTAATAAAAATTTATATATATAATATATGTAATATATGGATGATAATTGTTTTAGAAACTTCCAATTCTACTGCCATGCATTTGTACATGTAAAATGTGTGTAATATATAATGAATCCCCAATTTCGGATCGAGACAATTAGGATAGTAGTCATATTTCATTTACAGTGATAGGTTTTCTTTTACATTTTGAGGAAAACTTTGCATACCTGTGTCATGATTGCCCATTGCAAATCAGCAGGGAGTGTGACAAAATCATCAAATTTTGTTCCAATTAGGATGGGAATTGCTGTCTGAAAGGGGGGAAAAAAAAAAAAGGAAGAAGAGAAGATGTGAGGAAGCATGAAAAAAGATTAATGTACTAAAGTAAAATGGAAATTTGATAACGTTTGTTCAACGATCATGGCCCCCATAACATTGTTTTCATAAAAAACTAAAAGAAAATTATTGTCAAGTACCTAGATTTCAATTAATAGGGCACTATCATTAGGACCACTTCTTAAATGGGACACTTATCTTTTACCCTCTCAAACCCCATCCCTTGACACCATGTTCCTATCCGCCGCCAAGCCTGTCCACTCATTGCAAAATTTTTTGGCCCTCATAATTATACCTCATAATATTTTCCTACGCCGAAATATATAAACCGTAAAATCTTAACAAGTGTTGGGGACACATGCCCGCTAGATAAGTCGGAAATAATATCATTAAAGTGTTAATGATACAGTAATGGAAAGAAGAAAAATAAGTTTGATGATTAATTACCTGATTCCACTTTCTTGCCTGAGTATACCACCCAATAACGCTGTTTAAATTAAATGCCACAAAATTAAAATCACACGGTGTTAGAGAATATTCTTACATACAATCTTAATTAGTAATCATTAACTATAAGATTTCAATAATGTGATTATATCACATGATTTTTGTCCTTACCTGTTTAGTGTGCACCGACTGGTAAGATCAAACATGAATAGAATTGCTACGGCATCTTTACAAGCTAGAGGGACATGATGAAGAGACTGATGGTCTCCTGCAATTTTTTTTTTTTTTAAATACATTAGAGAAAAAGAATTAACTGTAATTAAGGTATTAGCCCAACTTGCTCAAACGATTCGGGTTCGATTCTTACAGTAAATGGGCAGGGAAAATCCCCTATTGAATTCTCTAAACGAGCATGCATCGCTGCCATTCACTGGCCCGGAAAATGTTAAGAAAAATTAATTAGACGTGTAATTTATGGCTAAGTATTTACCTGCTACATCCCATATGCTAAAACAAATCCTAGCTCCTTGAACCAACAACGTTTTATCAATTAAATTCAATCCATTCATTTGAAAGCTTCCATTTTCCTGCTCATCCCCCGCATATTTAATCTGAAAAAAAAAAAAAAATCAACAAACAACTCGTCAGAAAATTGGGAAAAAAAAATAAGGAACGAAAGCATAATTTTTTTTTTTTTTTGTGAAATTATTTTCAATAAACTTGAGATATTTGAAAAATAATTCATTTAGGTACCAAGAAGCTTGTTTTCCCAATCTGGCAATCACCCAACAAGCTGATCTTCAAAGACACCAAATCATCATCGGAATCACATCCTCTACAAGTTGTGGTTGGGTTCTCTGACACCATACCCGACTCTGCTATCTCCAAACACGGCTGAGACAACGACGACGACGTGCGGCGCGATAAACGGCGGTATCGAACCGGTCTCCCGGTCGAGCAAACAAGAATTCTATTCCAAACGAACCGAAAGAAATTCCGAAAAATCGAAGCCCTTTCGATAATTCTCCAGCGTAGATTGACACGGACAATTTTTCGGCAGAATTGGGTCATCTTCCCCGTAGCTTCATTGATAAGTTCAGCCATGGCAGTAAGAGGTAGGTCGTTGTGTTCTTTGCTTTGGCTTTGGTTTTGGTTCTGGCATAGTAATAGTGTTAGGCTGTTAGGTGTAAATATGTGATGTTCAAGTTACCGTGTGTGTTTTTAACTGCCCAATGAATAGAGAGGTGAGGTCACTCTTATAAGTAGAAAAAGGAAAATGTTTATTTTAATACAGAAATGATTATCTGACAGGACCAAATTTAAACTCTCTCCCTCTAAATTGTATATATATAATTGAGTTAAAAAAATAATAAAGTAAGTTCATTCATTCTATTCGTCTAAATTTTACAACTCATTATATTAATTTTTATAATCAATTTCATGATTAGATAATAAACTGATGTTAATATATAAACAATATTAAAAATTATAATAAATTTTCTTTTAGATTTTTTATAATGGTTGACGCATTTGTCGACGGAAATCTAAAGAAGTGAAGCAGAAACGGTTGACGGGTATTTTACTTTCATTAGATTACCAGAAGGGTCCATGTTGCCGGCTTCTTGTGTTCCACGAGGATATAGGTATTAGAGTAAATACATGGATGTTCTAAATTGTGTAGTGCATCCAAAACTTTAAATCAATCTTGGAATTAAGCAAACTGCCCTTTTTGGTTTTAAGTATGTATTTTGAATGAATTAGGTATTAATTAAATCATATTGAAGTATAAAAATGAATGTAGGATCCCATTGATGGGTAATAGGTTAAATAAGAGACAAAAAGGCCAAAATTAGAATCAGGTCAACAATTCAAATACGGTGGTGTTATGAATTTAAGTTTGTTACCAAGATACAAAGCTAGTGTGCGTATATTTGGAATTTTTTTTTTACTAACTATCTATTTTACGAGGATTAAAAAAAGATAAATTAAACCCGTTCCATCCATTAAAAAATAATAATAATAATAGTTATACTAATTGAGTTATTAACTTTAGCATTTATTTGAAAGGTTGATTTAGAGTTCTAACGTATTGTGTTATTATTCACTCGTTTTATAAAAAAAAAATTATTTTATTTTTGGATCTTATTATCGGCAGCATATAATATATGCAGGGTTGATGATAAATCATTTTTGCTACTTTATTGGGAGAGGGTAGTTTTGGTAATATGCTTTTTGTATTTTATTAAACTAAAGTGACATTGCTTTATGGCCACAGCATGCACAAAGCACAAGCATCTTGTGATGTGTGTATTGAGCTGCAAAATCCAAAAACGTGATCAAATTTTTATGTGGAATACCATCCGGTGGAGAATGATGTACCCTAGGGCTTAGACTGTGTTCGGCGTTTACAAAATGTGTTTTTTAAGTGCAGAGGTACTAATAAGCGGAATGAAGGTGACATTTTTTTCCTTTTTAAAAGATAATGGGAAAATTGTTATATATAGATATATACATATATAATTAACCTGAACTTTGAATTATTATATATTACACTCAATCAAATTTTTATTTATAAAATTTATCATTATATTTTCTCAACATTCGCTATTATATCATTTATACCATCAAGAACTTATTTATAATATCTATACAAAGATTATGTAGATAGTAAATACGATAAAAGCATGTTTAACTCGATACACGTTTAGCGTTGAGTGTAAAATTTAATTAGAAAAGTCTAAACTAGCAAGAAATTAGCAACTTTGAGCTTCGTAATAAAATTAATATACTCGTAAACTCCTATTATTAGCACGTTACGCTTCCTTTTCATGCACCGTACCCCTGCAAAAGTATAAATATGGTATAATAGCAAATAAACATTAATAGCTTGCTTATGTATATTATACTCATTTTAAAGGACATTCGTGATCTTAAAAAGTATATATATATATATATATATATATATTTGAAACTACCCGTGATATAGAAAGAAAAATAGGATTTATAAAAGTCCTTCCTTAGTTAAAAGATTTAAAATAAATAATTCAAAACTCAGCTTTTTCCCTCCAGAGGAGGGTGGAAACTAAACAGTACTTCCCGACTCAAGTAAAAAAGAGCCAACTTTGCACAGCAAAATAAAGCTGCTAAGTCTGAGAAATTGATTTTGATTTGATGTCATAAATTTCGAGAGACGTATCAGAAATGGTGTGTTTTCGCGGCAATCATTTTTTGAATTTCTTTTTAAATTTGTTATTGTAATTAAGTTTGTTACTTATAAAAATTATTATTATAATAATTTTAAAAAGTTTGGGACGCTTGTAAATAATAATAACCAGCGATATCGGTGACGAACTATGAATAATGGTAGTTAGTTAAAATGATCACAAAACAAATATAATACTATTCCTTACAAAATAAAAATCATATTTTTGTTTTCTAATAATATTTTTTGCAATGATTAATCGTTCTTATTGGTAACTAGCTATGGTTTATGTCTTCTACCATTAAATAAATCAATACAATAATATTTTATAATTCTCAAACTTTGATTACAATAAATGTCAAAAATGTTTTTTAAAAATGTGTTATGTGAAACAAGCATATCCTCTGTTTGGTATGAGGGGGACAATTATCAAGGATGGAATATAGGGAGAAAGAATATAAATGGAAATAAGTATGAGAGTAATAGAGGGGTAAAGCTGGGAAAGAAAATTAAAATAATCCCATAGGAAAAAAAAGGACACTTTCTCTTATCCTTTTCTACAATTAAGTCGGAAACAAACGTATGACATTCAGGGAATCAATTTGCTCTTAATTTCTTTCCCCCTAAATCCTCTCTCAACCAAACAACAGAAATAAATCTTTTTCTCCCAATTTCCTGCTCTTTTTATTTTTTTCCTCCTCTTTCCTTCTTCTCAAATATAATGTAAATCCACCCTCAATTCATTATATAAACATGTCCTAACTTTACCCAAAAGTTAGATAATTTAAAGGATTTTATCCTTTAAGATCATATCCAAATATCTCAATATGTCTCATTCAAAGTTGTATTTGGATTGTTTTGAATACATCTTGATATTCAATAAAATAACCAACATAATCTTACATGTAGGGACATCTTGGTTAACACAATCATTTTCCACTTTCCCTCGCATTCTCTACAATTTGGTCAGGAGCAAACATATGAGATTTGTGGAACCAATGTACTCTCAATTTTTTTCCCCCCAAAAGCCCCCTCAACTCAAACAATGAAACTAATCCTTTCCTTCCAATTTTCTTCTTCTTTCCTTCAAATGTAATGTAAACCCATCCTCAATTCATTTTATAAACATGTCCTAACTTTACCCAAAAGTTAGATATTTAACGGTATAGGTTTTTTAATTCTACTTTCTATTTTATCCTTTTGAGATTGTATATGGATATCCTAATATAGACTTTGATTGACCAAAATAAGATACGATATCATGAGAGTGATTTCTCATATGTTATTAGTTGTATGATAATTTTGGAATAAAATGTCTAATTCAAAGTTGTATTTAGATTGTTTCGAATATATCTTAATATTTAATGAAATGACCAACATAATCTTACATATGGTTATGATGTATATAGGAATAAAATCATTAGAAGTACTTAAATTTTCATATTTTTTCATTTTAATATTTTAAATTTAAACTTATTCATTTTAATATCCCAATTAGTATATTTATTATAACAACCATTATAAAAAATATTTATTTGTTTTGCTTTAAAATGTTGAAGTACGAAAATGGAATAAAAAATAAAATTCGAGCACTAAAATGGAAATAAAGTGAAAGCAAACATACTTATATTATTATTTTGCTATTTTATAATAATGGCTGTTATGATTAGAGGTTTTCATGGTTTGGTTTGATTTGCTTCAAAAAGTAAACCAAATTGAACCGTATTTCAAATGGTTTGATTTAAATTCTTAATGAATCAAACTGTTTTTAATGGTTTAAGGTTTTGCAGTTCAGTTCTATTTAAACCACTTTTAAAAGAGATTCATTATATTTGATAATGCAAATGGTTATTGAAGTTTTTAACCATACATTAATGTTTAAAATGAAGAATATTATGTAAAAGCTAAAGTCACATGATATTATATACAACAATATTCTATCTCACAAAATATGAAAATTTGTTTAAGAGATGAAAAATAACAGTGAAAAAGAAAGCATATACTCTAGAAGTTGAATGAGAAGAGAGACAATAAAATAAAATGTAAATAAGATTAAAATGAAATGTTAATATGATTTAAAAATAAAAAATATCACTTATTTTTTATTTTTGAATAAGAAGCGGTTTAATTCGAATTCAAATGGTTCAATTTGGTTCGACTTCCTAAATCAAACAGTAAACTGTTTGAACCTCCTTTAAATGAACCGCAAATCCAACCAAAACATAAAATAATCACATTTTACAATTCAATGCCATTCGATTGGAGATTTGGTTTTGTTTGATTTAGTTGAATGAATAGTCTTAGTTATGACAAGGATACTAATTTATCTTATTTAAAAAGTTGAGATATTAAAATTAACGAATTTAAAATTTAGTTACTAAAGTGAAAATATATGAATATTCAAGTATTTTCATTAGCTTTATCTCCTATATTATATATTACATTTTCATGTACGTTAAATTTTGGTGCATCTTTCATTAAAATACCCTTTTTTTTTTAAATAAGTTCTTAAAAAATACAGTACTTCCCTTACTGGAGGAGGGCTAGAGGGGATGAAGAGAAGGAAATTGATTGCGTTTCATTTAGGAAAAGAGCAATAGCTATATCATATGGACTAGCAAGGATCTTGCTCCAAAAGCTAAACTTTTATTTGAAGAGATCTCTAAAGTTTTTAATATAAGCTCCACTAACGGATGCATTCGAAATACTATACATATCTATTAATTTTTTCTTTTTTAAATATTAGGAGCAAGAGTAGCTATGTCTCTATCCCTTCTCAAAGTTTTACAATGCCAAAACTCTCCTCCACAATTTCCTTTATTTACAACAAAACTTCGTATCAGAGGTTCACTTATATTTCTAGGTACTGCAGCCTGCACCCATTTAAAAAAAAAAAAAAAAAAACATTACTGTGTGATAAAATGGATGGTCGGCCATAATGAATCTCATCTGGTATGAATAAAATATTTTTCAACCATAGTTATCGGCATTGATTGGAGTCAAATCATCATCCTTATGTACTATCACAGACTTCCCGTTAATAATTATTACACAAAGGAAAAATCACATCCAATAAGACATATATTTACCTTTAAATAAATATAGAAAATATAACTTTTAAATCATTCAATTTGTTAGTGAAAATTATAATACATAATATATGTAGAGAGATTATCGTTATATTTTGATTTAAATAAAAGATTAAATATTATATTATATGATGAATATAGATATATATATATATTAATTTATATATATAGATTGTTGAGATACATATGATGGAGATCATTTAATTAAGATAATGAGTTAACAATATTTTTAATACATACGGTTTTTTCGTTGTAATTATCGCTTCTTGTAACGTGTTGAATGGATAAAAAAAGAAAAGAAAAACCTTTAAAGATTACCACCATAAGAACAGATATACGTGTGAGGAAGACATATTTTGATTCCTCAAACCGCAATTCCAAGCAATAAAAGTTGGGAATTATCATAAGTTCATCTGACACAGGTCAGGAAAATATGGCTGTAGCCTGTATTTAATTGGCAGATCTAGATCAAGACTCGGAAAAGCTTTTTTGGAATAAAGGATAAGGTTGAATTAAACGCCATCATCATCATATGAAGATGCACATACCCCTTTACCTTTATCCAAATGTGAAAGAAGTAAAGTATAAAAAAATAATAATAATAATAATGAAGACTATTGGTTGCTTTCATTCTGTTGGCACTACAAATCTTCACCTTCAAGCGATTTCTATGACATGCACATACTACCAGAGATTCTACTTTTATAATTAATACGAGTCTTTGTTAATTTTTGGAGAGTGAAGTCGTAAGCTGAGTGATAAGGATCGGTTTACTTGAATTATATCACAGAATAGAAAGTGATATAATAAAAGTTGTCTTATCTCATAAATATTCTAAACAAATACGAACATGCTATTTATAACTCAACGAGCCAGTATTGCCAAATTATGTATGTGATTTAGATTTACCTTTTGTTTCCATTTTTCATTAATTAATTTAGCAAGCTAATATTCTCATATAAGAGAATCCAGAGGTTCAACATGAAAGTTTCCCAGCTACTCAAAAAGGTATTGTGCCTGCTTATTAGTTATTCCTACCATTTCAGTCACCATCCAGAAATTATGAAAATTAAAATTTTTGAAATAAAATGGAATCAGGAAAACAAATTCACTGCCGGGAATGATGATCCTATAACTGCACTTGGTCTAAAGCCGAGTCAATGCAAGCGGTAATGTACGCCTCCATAACTCCATTACTAAAAATCTATTGGATTGGGGAACGGAGATGGTCCGCTTGATGTTGATTTGTCATTAGTTGTCACTAGACTAAGTTTTGTTTCTTTTAAATTGAATTATCAAATGTCCAATTTATCAGTTGTGAGTCTGTCTATATGAACTTATATATCCGATATAAATGTAATTTTACTAATGGCGGAAAAGGAAAGATGCTTTCCACCAACCACATCCGTCGAATGAAAACATATTAAATATCGGAGCCATGGTTGCACATCATTTACATCGAACCGGGTTCGATGGGTTTGTTTTGAGGTTCAGGCCTTTTTTTTTTTTTTTTTAATTTTGTAATAACAAGTTCCTTTTAGGCAGCGTTATTAAAATAAAATTGAATTTTCCTAATTCTCTCTATTAGACAAAGCGAAAATCCAAACACTGCTAAAAATAAGGTAAAAACACAAGAAAAGTCTTACGTTTGACTAAAAATTATTGTCTCTTTCAAAAATAGTAATAGGTAAAGTGGAATGTCGACCCACGTAGGCAAAAAAATGTATTTTAGTAAGCTAAGATATACTTGAAATTATGTTAAGAAAAAAACCGTTGGTTTGGTAATGCATTTCCTCTTGTACCTTTCTTATACCTAACTATATATTTTTGTAAGCCATTGGGTGTATAAATAAATGTGGTTGGGTATGATATGATAAGAAGTACCAAACTGCAATTATTTAAGAATTTAGGTTAATTTGTACATTAGGCCTTTGGGATTCTTGTTGATATATTGACTAAGGACTAACTCTGAAATGTTTTTACTTTCAAGCCCGTTTGTTTAACATGTTTTTTCTTTTTTCTTTTTCTAAACTTTACCTAAATATGATATGCATTCATTTTCTATATTTTCTGTATCTATTACGTATCTTTTTTCTTATATTAGTACCTTTATTGCTTGAACACATGAATCTAAAGCGATATCTACACAACATTGAAGTGGCGTTAGAACAACCAATTTCATTTGAGTTGGTTTGTTTCTCTCTCCATAGCAATTCTTTACTTATTATCCGTCTTTCTTATTTTGGTGCTTATGCTATCGAAATGCCCAATTTAATGTGATATCAAAACTGGTATTTAAGTATATCAAAAGTTTCATTCAAGCTTATTTGCTTCATTTGATTTTTGGTTTATATTTTTTTGTTTCTAATAGGTACCTATTTTGTGTTTATTTGTGTCTATTATACGTATTTTTCCTTTTGGTGCTTTTGTTATCTAAATATCTAATTCTAAAAATTTGAGGAAAATGAATTATCTAAAATTAGATAAAGTTACCTAGAGTTTATATCATAATGACGTAGTTGGATTCTAAAGCGAAATGAAGACGGAATCAAAATGGTGCTAAAACTACGGTGAAAAAGTCCAGAATGTGTAGGAGTGACGTGCTATGTGTTTCTAGACGAATCATCATCAGTTTCTGTGATGGGAAGTGCACATGTAGAAAGCACTTGTTGACACATCGTGGGGATGCCAAGAACACCGCAATTTAATGATAGGCGAAAACAATTTGTCTACATAGGAGGACCCACACATGTATATATATCTCGACCATAAGGGGGTCCATGTTAATTGCTAGATGTACACAAGCTTACGCTACTACCAATGTTTATGGGTGTTGCTCTTCTTTTTTCCCTTGTCCGTCTACGAAGTTCAAATAATATCTGCTTCCTTGCCACAACAAGGAAAACAAAAAGCATAAAAAGAACCGCATTCAACCATAAAGAGAAGAGTTAAGGTTTCAACTCCATGTTTTTCGCTAATGTCCAATTTAATTTTAAAGCTTACAAGTCAATTCATTTTGCATATGCACTGTTCTTGGATATAAATTATGAGGGTATGTGATGCATCATTTACATAAAAAGGATTTATTGGAAATCTTTTAAAAAGATGTATGACTTAATCAAATCTTTAAAAATGTCCAAGAGCCAATTGAATAAGTAAGAATGTTGTGTTTGGTTATATATGCTAAATATAGTATTTGTCCAAATTCATTTTAGACACGTCATGTCGTGAATCCGAAGAGCATGCCCGTTTCCTGCATGTAAGCACACCCAAACTTTAGAAGCCTATACCATCCTTTATCTCCTTCATCCACCATCTTTTGCTAGAGATGTTTTAAAATAAATCCCACAACGATTAAGTCATAAAACTCAACTAAGTAAAAGTTCTAGCTAAATGCAAATTCTACACCAAAGCCATGTGATTCAACACTATTTAAATATAACAATTATACATCAGTAATACACATTTCAAGTTATTAGTTGCTTAACAGGAGGCAATATAGACAAGCAAGCCCATCTTGGGCCAAACGAAGAGCTTCTGAATCCAATACATCAAGAGTCCAAGAGTCCCAAGGCAAAACAAAACCATCCTCCATCCTCATATTAGAGTTCATCGCTTGTATTAATCATCAATAGTCTAGTCAACTATTTTTGTCCATGACTATGCTTTATACCATTACTCTAACCTCTCAACCATCATGTCCCTAAATGCCCCTTAATCATACCAATCCTTCATGTACACCATACTATGATGTTAACCTACCAATTAATTACTACTATAGTTATGGCATATACAAGGCACCTAGTAACTAAACTCTCTTAAAGCATATTGTTCAATGGAAACATATTTTGAGTAGATATAAGTATATGTATTACATTGCTTAAATTTTAGTTTCTTAAGAAATCACTCTATACCATGTAAATACCAATTGCCATAATCATGCTAATGGTACACACTAACATAAAAGGTCATATGATCTTGTGGTAGCTTAAAATAAAAGTATCCTAAATTATGCTTATAGTCCACATGCACCCACATTATTAGCCATGAACCTACATGAGTTAAATTAACCCTCTGTATCGTAATGGTACTTACCTATAAAATAGACTATAAAAAGATGAATGAAGGTTAGCTAGCTCAATTAAAGGTAGGAAATTTGCACTATACCATAACATAATGTTAAAAAAGATTGGCAAATATTGAACTGCAATCAAGAATATGCATCAACATGTTGTTATTTGAACTAATATGAAAGATAAAGAACTTTACCCTACTGTAGCCTAAGTTCAAAGGTGTTTTTGCTTTCAAATTCACGAAGATGACCACTAAACCTAAGATGTGTAATGGGGGCATACTATTCGATTGTGATCCCATCCATAAGGCTATCCAAGTTAGTGGCTAGCCTCACTATGATCTTTTCTGCTATTGTTTAGTTTGATGTGGTTATAGAAAGGTTTTAGCATAACATTCTCACCTGTCCCTAGCTTTGAATTTGGTGCGCTATTAAATGCAACCCTTCATTTAGGTGTAACCTTATTCATAATACACCAATTGGTAACAAATTAATATCTTAGACACTCATCAAGATTATGACAAGTAAATACATATCAACATATAAATCATAATACCTTCATCAGTAAGATCAAAAACATATATTGTATGCTTAGTTGCACACAATTTGAAAAACTTACAAATACATAGAAACATAATGACGAATCACCTTCAAAGTGCTTTTGTAGTATTCAACATGCACTTTCATTTAAATAAACCTCCTTACTTGGTTACTTACTTAATCTAGATTGTCCCCATCGAACGTATTGCAATCCTTAAGAGGACTCATTACGACATAGCAAATGTTAGTTTTTATGAAAATTTTACTAAGGCTCTGTTTGTTTCAAGAAAAATATTTTTCCTATTTTCCCTTATTTGTTTTCTTGAAAAAATTACTTTAAGTAGAAAAGTTTTCCATTGTAAGGGAAAACGTTCTCCCGTTGAAGGTAAATTTTTTCTCTTTTTTTGGAAAACAACTTAATCTTTTCAAAACGAAATGTTATTTTTCGATTTAATATTTACAAACGTTTTAACTCAAAGAAAATAATTTTTTTTATTCTTATTGTAACTTACCTATAAATTATATATTAAACATGAAAAAATTATACTAGATAAAAAAACTATAGACCTATTAAAATATTATCAAAATCAACTAAAGTAATTACAGTAATATATATTGAAAAATTCATTTACATTTATACTTTACTTTTAAATGAAATATTTGATATATTATATTTATAGTAACATTCAAATATTAATATATGTTGATATGGTTGTAAGTTATATAATATTCATTAGTCAAACATCAAAAAATCTTTTCAATGCATTCTTATAAAAATATCCAAACACATGAAAACATATTATTTTCGTGAAAATACTTTTTAAAATAAAATATTTTCCTTAAACATGTAGTTTTACTTAAAACAAACAGAGCCTAAGTTTCATTTAATCTCCTTTCCCTTCTGTAAGGTTATTATAGCTTCACTTGCATTATGAGTACTTAAGAGCTAAGTTGATAAGAATCGGCCAACAAGACCATCCACCTAAGCCCAAAATCAAGGTTTAGAGAACATGGTACAATGAATTCTTACTTCCTATCCAAGTACTAAGGACTCTAACTTGTTGTCTAGACCTAACTTTCCTTGACTCTTTAGTTTCTAAACTGTACACTTTAACCTCGGTTATGGAATGCCAAACTTGTAATGAACTAAGTCATTCATCTAATATCTTAGCAAATCTATCCAATAGCTTGGCCACCCCTGTCCTAAGATATACTAACCAAGGTTTGAGCTATGTAACTACGGACCGACGTGTTTTAGACTACTACTTCATGGTAGGCAATTATTTACTTAAGCTAACAATCGAAGTCTCCATGCCGAGCCATCTAATAGTTGTTGACTTGTCCGATTCCATCCAAGTATCTACCTTAGTGGAGGTCTTGACTACTCAAGCCACAATACGTGTTCTTTAGTACAAATGTAGGCCAGATATTCTCTCCTTATACATTCTAATTTTTTCCTTTTACATGTATATTCCTTTGAGTATTGTTCCACTTTAGGTAAAATGCCCATTTTAGTAATTTCTTCCAATGTAATAGTTACCCTATAATTCTACATATAAATACCCCGTTGAAATGTAAGTCACAATCATCTTCGTCGTTAATATATTTAAGTATTTCCTTTAATTTGTGCTTACTTATTCGAGTGCATTTTGCTCCCCTTAACTCTCATCCCATCCCTTGAATAAAGTTAGATGGCGAGTGACCTCATTAGCTATTCTTACATCATATCACGCTAGCTCTTGAGTCTTAAAGAGGTTATAGTGAGTCATATCTAAAGCTAACTTTCAATTGCTTAACTTCACTTTATCTATCTATAGTTTAAATCATTGGTAGGTTCGGACCCACCCTGATATAGCTGCCTTTATTAGTTCTTAGTGTGGCATATTATCTTGCTATTATAGTAGAGGTTCATAAGAGTAAGTTATTTTGTTAGTTGTGTTGTAAGTGTTGGTATTTAGAGTGTCTAAGGTTTGTCTAATGATTACAATAATTGTAAGTAACTGTATGAAGTTGTGAAGGGTGTTTTGTTGTATTTAGAAGTAAGGTTTGATATATTTTGTTTTTTAAAATCAGTAAAACGAAGCAACTATCAATATCTAATTTTTTTGTGTTTGGTTAGATAAGATTACTATCAGAAAAGAGTGTAAATGCAGCAGTAGATAATAATGAAACTGACATCCAATACCATGGACGTTAAACATTAACTACCCCCTAGGAGTGTAGATGAGAGTTTAAATGAGATGGCACTATGATTGCTAAGTTGACTTATGCAGTTCGTGAGTTAGTCACCACTTGACCCATTGAGTTCCATCATAATGCCCTTCGAGCCGTTCTTATTGGTAGAGATGTAGGAGGTAAATCTTTACAATTGCAAAGGCAATTCTTAACTCGATAAGTTCAAGATGAAGGAATGGGCCGACCTCCCTGAAAAAGGGATTAATTTGGGGGATGTTGAGGAAGAAGGAGATGAGGAGTACTATGAAGTAAAAGAGCAAGCCCATGTCCTACGAACAATTAACCATTCGAAGTTGTAGTGCTGACCTTTAGTGGTATGAGGGATGCAAATGAGTACCTTGACTAGGAAGAGAAGATCGAAAGAATTTTTTATTACTACCAGTATGAAGGTTATGACAAGGTAAGATTAGCTACCCTTAAGTTTTTAAGTTTTGCTATAATGTGGTGGAAGAACTTTAAAATCATACGAAGAAGGGAAAGGTACCGTGAGGTTAGTTAATGGCCAAAAATGAAGAGGGATGATAACCTGCACCTAAGCTTGAAGGTTGGAAAGCATGACTTGGTGAATTCTTTTCTTAAGGCCTACCATTAAGGAGTTTGAGTTACTACAATTTGCCGATTTGATACCGTGGTTGAAATAGACCTTCTTTCACTCATCATTGTCTCCAACTGTTGACCTGAACTGCACTTAAACATTAGCTTGGGTCATTCCACCATCAGCTCAATTGACCTGAATCTAAGCCATACTGAAAGTGTTTGAGATAAATTTGCCTAAAAAGAATTATTTGCTTGGCTCAGCTCGACACAACTGACCTATCACCTGTATTCGATACCTCGACTCAACGGAAACCAAACTAATCGTACAAAATTGTCTTTTCTGCCAAAAAGCCATCTACCTACAATGAGCCACGTGTCTGAGCAACCATATCATAGAATCCTTCGTATAAGATACTTATTTTGTTGTATTTTCAATTATAGCCTTAATATTCCTTGTACATTACTATTTTTATATTATACCCTTTTTAGTATTTTCCATTTTAGGTAAGTTACCCTAATTTTTCAAGTATAAATACCCACTGTGCATGTAGCTGTAATGATCTTATCATTATCATCAATATATTAAATATTCTTTCTTTTCGTGGACACTACACTTGTTAACTTGTTTATTTACTTCTTTCTTATTCTAACCCTTAAATAAGGCCAAGTGACGGGTAACTTTACTAAACCATCTCATGCGTCATATCGAGTTATGATATGAGTCCGTGGAAGTTCAATTAGTAAGTTATATCCTTTGGAGCTGTTTGTAGGTTTGCCCGATTTTACCTTTTCCTATTGTTTTGTACATTTTCGTTACCGCTTTTTTTTTTTTCTTTCTAGCTTTCTACAAGCTCAAACCTACCCTAGTGACTTGCCTTATCTGTTCTCGACTATATTTTCGCATTATGGGCAATGAAAACATGGTTTATATCAGACTCATACTTATAAGATACTTTTGCTCGATTGTAAGAGCTTAAGTAGGGAAGTAGCACTATTGATGAGTATGTGCAAAAATTCCAAATTCTCATGATTCATTGTAACGCTAATGAGCCAGAAGCCTAGACAATATTGAGTTGCCTTATCGGCTTGAAGTACAAAATCTAAGGCATTATTGAGCTTCAACGATTTACTACACTTAATGAAGCCATCAAATTAAGCTTACGAATAAAACTGTGGAGGAATAGATTGATTTGAGCTCCATTTAATTGGATTGTTTTGAACAGTGGACCTATTCTAAGCGGAAGTCAAGCTCAAACTAATACCAAGCTAAGTAAAAGGAATGAAGCTCAACCTAAGCAAAAAAGCTGACTTGCTAAGAAGGTAATGCTAAAGAAGTTTGAGAAGGTACAACCATTAGGAGGGAAAACTAGTTAGATTAAGTGCTTCAAATTTCAAGATTTTAGATACATAACCATTTAGTATCCAAAACGATGTACCATGGTCATCGTGGAAAAATGCTAGACCATTGATGTGAATAGTACCAACGAGGAACTTGAGGAAAAGACTAAAGTACAGGAAGGTGCTGGTTGAAGAGGAAGTGTTTATCGAGGACTTAAACAATCTGCCCTTAGTGGTTTGACATTGGAGACATCTTATTTTTGCTTGAAAAAAAAAAAAAGAAAGTTTAACCCAGAAAATAAATTTTTTGAAAGATTAAAAAAATAAATAAATTCAAGAGAAAAAGAAAAAAAAAAGAAAGAAAAAAAATTGCCATGTTGACAGAAATAATAATAATAGGGGCACTTACATGCCCCTTTATTTTTCAATGCATATGTGCATTGCACGAGCGCATAGGTGCGTATGAGCCCAACCTGGCGCACATACTCGACCCCCCGTCTCTCCTCATCCCCTCTTCTTTCCTTCTTCTTTCCTTTCCGTAATTTGTTTTTACGAACAGAAGCATCTTTAAACAAGGCATCTTTTGTCCTAAAAAAAAATTGATTTGATTTGATTTTTTGCTTTTGAAAATTGGGAAAAATATGGAATTAAAAGGAAAACATGTATATGATATTTCAAGTTTGAAATCTTCAAAAATGATAAAGGATAAGTGTAGCATAGCAAAGAAAAATAATAAAAAAGTTGTTTTCTAGGAAATTTAGTGTATCTAATTGAATCTTCAAAAAAGTTGGAAAATTGAATCTTCTAATGCTATCCTACCGTGTTATTAGTGTACATAATTGGTAATAAGATAAAGGATGATGATTTTACTCAATTAATTGACAACAATAACACCTAAAAAGAGTCAAAATCGGACAAAAAGATGGAAGAAAAATATAAATGAACAAAACTTATGAGATGTAAGACGATTCAATTCCCTAACTCAAAAGGAAAGTTTCTTAGCCAAAAAGCTCGAGTCGAAACTATAAATAAGGGTCCCTTTTTCTCATTAATAAAGATAATTGCAGGAAAAACAAATTAAATTGAGGGAATTCATAAACTCTTACTCTACATTTTAGTTCTAGGGTTTTGTTGAAAGTTTGGTTTTCTTTGAGCAAATCAAAGAAGGGAAGCACAATCTTACTGGAAATTAGTGGAAGGGTTTTATAGTTTAGGAAGTTAAGGGTTAAGAATCATTGCCGCCTTATCGCAAACCACCCAGAAAGTCCTTAAACCAGCTATTGGTTCATTATTGTGTAAGGTAAGTTTCTAGAATCCTTATGTGTTCTTAATTGTTCTTGTTTTCTTTGTCATTTTAATGCATGTTGTGTATCGATTAGTTGTGAATCATGTTTTATGTATGTAAAAAGCTTGTTTGATGCAATTTTTGTAAGATAATTGATAGGATTCTTGTTTCTATAATATAATAATCATGTAATGTCCATGTAAGCTTATGCACTTGAAGTTATCCAGGCTTGGTTTGTGTTAATAAAGGGATGGAAAGCAGGAGAAAGAGATGGAAAATGGACACGGTCAGCTAATTAGACGCTAACATGTGTCCAAGTTGCTTACCAAAAAAGAAAAAGGTGCTTAGCGCTTATAAGCATAATCGAACCCCTAACCTTTTGATTATTTCCGATCATAAGTCTATATGTAATACTAGCTAAGCTGTTCACTTATACCTTATTATGTTATGCAAGTTAATTTTAGTTAACTTATAAACTAACCTGATTTATTCTAAAACTACCTAAATAAATTAATCTATCTAAAGATTCAACGCATTTTTAAATTCCCATTTTTTTTTGAAAAATTATTTTCCTAAAAATATTTTATTTATCTAAAAATTTATTTTACTTAAAATGGTCTATTGTCGTAAAAAAGATCTATTTTTTTTTTAGTTTTTGGTACTTTCGTGAAATTTTATATATTTCTCTGAATTAGAACCCTTTTTTCCTATTAAAAAAAATTCTAAAACTATAAGGAGCAAAAATAAAGTATTTACAATCATCAAAGATATGAAAATTGTATAAAATATAGAAATTCACTAAAAAAAATTTATAGGTATATTATGAAAGCTAAGAATTGTTAAGAAATAAATAAATATATGTATATATATTTTATGAAAGAAATAAGTTTAGCCTCACAAAACTAGATTCAAATGATAGTCCCTCATTATCAATTATTCATATGCCTCATACTATACGATGAATTTTTTATGTACTCCTACTATATTTGACAAAAGGATGCCCTATACCATCAATAAGAAAAAAATGCATCACTCAAGTATATAAAAAAATTTCATTCAAGATAAAGTTGCTTTGTTTATACTTAATTATAAACTTTACCTACTTATAGCCATTAAAACACTTATCATTTTAGAAAACTAAATCTTAATTTTATTGATTTGGTTAATATTTTTTAAAAATTATCCTTTCATTCTCTAAAGTTACATAAACCACAAGAATAATCCTAAAGAATATAATTTCTTTATGGATATTATCCTAAGAACCAAATATCAGATTATATGCATAATGCATGATCAACATCTAGATCTTTTATGTGTGTAGATATTATCAAAAGTTCCAAAAATTGATTTTTCGAAATTGAATTTTACAATTGTGAAAGTATAGTGTAAATCGGGCTATACACAAATTTTTACGTCAAAAGAAACAACATAAACTAGCCAAGCATAGAGATTTGGGTTTCACCAGCTAAACATGGAAATTTGGGTAGTTGGAATCTAAGCAGTTCATCAGCCAAAATACAAGTAAAATTAAGTTTACAACTATCAAACTAAATACAGGGTATATTAATTATTTCATGATTTTGGAAGATTGGTAGGACGAAGAAATTGGTCAAGGATTTTGCAATTTTGGTTTCAATAGACCTCGCCGAGGCTTGAGATGGATGCTGCCGGAGAAGATGACTGGAACCTGGAAGTTACATTGAGAGAGGTCCAGTGAACGTTCGATTAACTTTTTTATGAATCAAATTGGGGGTGGAAGGTCCAATCGAGGATTGCATTAGTACATAGCTTGAAATATATATAGTTAATTAGGTATATGGGTTCCATTAGGATTGGTTTAGGCCGGTCCATATATATATATATATATTTGGTAACACTATTAATATGGGTAAAATAACGCTATCATAACGTAAATCCATCTAAATTATTAATTTATAAAAACTTAATATACACTTTTTATTTTATTAAAAAAACTTAACATATTGCTTAAATAATAAGTCAACGAAAAAAAAGACAACTTATTAATTTTCTAGACCAATATTATGGTAACAAATGTTATTATAGAAAAATCTTTTTAAAGGAGGAGAAATCTAGTACATTGCAAGAGGGAAAAAAAAAAGGAAAGAGAAAGAAAATCTAAAGGATATGATTGAATGAATAATATTGGGAGAATTGCATATTTAGGATTTCATCTATTATATTTTTTCTATTTATAAACGTTTTAAAATTTCTATTTAAATTGTTTATGTTTGCAAACACTATCAAATAAAAACTTCTATTAATGTTATCGAGTTTTCTATCCACTGTGTCACATTGCACATTTGGATTGGTTAACTTTTTTTATTAAATAAATATTATAATAAAATATTTAAAAAATAAATAAAATAATAAAAAGTAAAAATTTCAAAAAAGAGGAAGAATTATTAAAAATGGAACAAAACAACAAAAACATATATAATAATAAATCTACACACATATACTTTTGTTAAAATTACAATAAAATAAAAAAATTAAAAAGTAGAAAACTGAAAAAGTGAATATAAAATTGGTTAAATTGAAACTCGATCCAACCCTTTATCCTTTTCTTTTTCTAATTTTAAGTAACCACTCACCGGTAATCCTGTTAGGATGTGGTGGTTACACATTATCAGTTGACCCCTCTCTAGTGTTATTGGTTATCCTATCTTAGTCTTGGGATGGTTGAAATTTTTTTTTTCTTAATTTATTTATTTTTTATTTTTTTGCAATTTTAATAAAATATATGTTTATATATTAATTATTTTACATAAGGATATCTGTTTATTTTTTTTATAATTTTCCTTTTTATGGAATTTTTCTATAATTTTTAAAATTTTATTTATTTTTAAGATATTTTATTATAATATTTATTTAATAAAAAAGTAGACCAATTAAAATGTATTACGTGATACAAATGAATGGAAAACTTAATGGTATTAATGAAAATCCTTATTTGACAGTATTAATAAATATAAAAAACTTAAATAAAAATTTTGAAATATTTAAAATTTAAATAAAAAAAGTAAAAGGTTAAGTCTTAAATATATAATTCTCCTTTGATTATATGAACATTTACCATTATTAAACTTTATAAACTTAAAAAAGTTACGGTTTTTAATTTTATAAAGTTTAACAAGTAAAAATTACATTGAATAATGGTACATAACAATTTCACTCTTCAAATTTAAAAGACACGTAATATCGACTTCGGAGTTCGGACAACATGCCAAAAGAAAGCATGTCTCCGACGCCGTTCAAGATCGATAGTCTGGATATTTACATCGTGTAGTCAGAGAAGTCCCAAAATAAACTAAAACTGAACACTAAGAAGCAGTGACATACATACATTCAAACACGGACATAGGCATGGTACATGTCCAGACATCTCAGTTTGTTCTTCAGTTACCTTCTCGTCCCCCTATAACCAGGTATTGCTTATTACTTCTCTCTAATAACTCTCTCTCTCTCTCTCTCTCTCTCGCTCCCCTTAATCTGTCTATCTAAAGAGAATTGTTTAACTTAGATGATTTTCATTGATTTTCTACAACTTGATGGATTGGAACTTAGTGAAATTAAGCAACAACATCAATGCTAGTGATTATGTCGTATTATGATTGTTCATTGAAAACTGTAAACCGAGTAATGAAAATTGGGTCTCCTTAATGACCATTAGGATACTCAGATTACATATTTTACGAGAAAACAAATGCTTAATACTTTCTTTTTCCAGCAGCTAATAAGCGTACATGGGTACCCCTTAACATTTTTTGTAAAAACAATGGCTTTCGATTTGTTAGGATATGATTACTTAGGATAATCATCAAAGGATAAATGCCGTTAAGAAATGTGTATGCCTAAGAGGCCTCACTTAATTTACATATCGGCTGTGTACCCGGTCATATGGACCAAGGCACGAGGTTTATGCACTCTCCATATTCCAACATAAGGGATACTTTGTTGAGAAATCTTGAGAGCATTGATATGGTTTACACCCTGTTTTCAAATGCTACCTCTTTGCTTGAAATTGCCGGGTCCAACTCTAGGTTGGACCACGGTCGTGGGGAAAGGAAAGAAAAGAGAAATCACATGCTTCCTAGGGGTTTTGACGGAAGTGCTGAAGGAAGATTAGGGAATGAATTGGAAATTCGAAGTTGCAATGTGAATGAAGAATGTGGTGAAAATGCATCACTCCTTGAACCGTTTTGAGCATCTCTTGAACAATTTCAAAGTAGATTCTAAAATTTGATGCATGTGAAGAGTTTGACCTATGATTTTGCATTAAGCAGAATTGCATGAAAAGTTCATATAACAAAGTGGATAGATTGGGAAACAGCTTAGTATTGGTGGAAATTATTTTCTTCACCAAAAATTTTTCTTGAACTTGAAAAGTTTATTGAGGATGCTTTGTTAAATAAGTTGAATAAATAGATTGTACATTGCATCTGTGTATCCATGATAGTTTGTGTACATTCAACTGCTGTCTTACTCAATGTTGTTCAATAAATCTTCTTATGGGCAAATGCAGTTTAGGCATTAGTGCAGAAATGTCGAAACCAACCTACATCCCTAAACTGGCTGTCCTTTAGCATTAGGAGAAGGATTTGTGCTGGATTAGCTTTTAATACGACTAATCATATGAAGAGGCACAAATTTTAGTCATTTGTATCAAGCTCAACAGTCTTGTTCAAGTGCTACTTGAAGGAAAATTCCACCTAAGTATAATGTCTAGCAGAGTAATATGATTGAATGCACTATCAGGAAACTTGTTTGGCACTAGTTATTTTGTTTGCAGCTCATCTGTAGGTAGTTTGCAAGGTGGTTTAGTTTGAAGTCAATGGCTTATTCCAAAAAGAAGAATAATTGGAAAATAGATGGTTAAAGTGAAAATCAGCAATGAAACTTCTCATCAGAGATCCTTATAGCACTTCCTGTGCAGGGTGATGCTGGGGAAGGAAAGCATGAAAATGGTGAAATGTGCTTCTGAGCAACCTGCATCGGGTAAAACAGTGACTGGAAAAGTTATCACAGCACTTACTGCTACCTTAACGTTCCTCAGCCCTGCAAATCAGGTTGGTCAACCTCATGTTGAAGGAGAGTTTGTAGAAAGGAAGCAAAACTGTATTTTCCTAAAACGTGAATGGTTGCTGTAGATAATTTATCACCATGTTCACTCTATGAAGAGTGCAAAACCCAGCAATGCTGGATGCTTACCACTTTCAATTGGGATGTTCATTAGTCTTTGGTGGGTATAGAGTTCAAAAACGTCGGAATCTTGATTTAAAAGAGAATAAAAGATGATTCTATTTGGCTCCCTTTTCTACTAGAGCAGCACCGTTTCTTAGATTGCCTTCCTCTCTTATGACAGGTTCTTGCTAGTGATCTCTCACATAACCACAATATATGCCAACTGGCAAGTGCCCAAGCTAGTGTCACACTGCCTTTCGACAAGGGATCTGGTGAAAGAAATGAAAAGATGATGATGATGAGAGGCATGACAGCAGAGAACTTTGATCCTATAAGATATTCAGGAAGATGGTTTGAAGTAGCTTCTCTTAAGCGGGGATTTGCTGGACAAGGTCAAGAAGATTGTCATTGTACTCAGGTAAATGCAAAGGGTAGGTACTTTTTCATGAGCTATAGTAATCAAGTTTAGCATATTGAAATGAGCTTCATTTAGGTGAGCTTAGGCTTGATTGAAAAACCCATACATGAGTTTTCATGCCTTTTCACTTTGCATACCTGTGCTTTCTTTTCATTTCTTCAATTACATTACCTAAGTTTAGCTCCATCATGGAAACATTAAACTGCCATTAGAAAAACAGGTGAGATGCGTGTGGCAGGCTGAAATCCTCAAAAGCCTCATCTTTCTCCCATTCCTCTTCATTCCAAGCCCTGAATCAAAGCAGTGAAAACACAAAACCTGAACATAATTTTCTTGTCATGTTTTTAGCAGATTCAGGGCTATAAGCACTGCATTTTGTTGTTGCTAAAACAACTGCATGTGGAATGATACAGGGTGTGTATTCATTTGATATGGAACAACCAGCTATCCAGGTTGATACCTTTTGTGTGCACGGTGGTCCTGATGGATACATTACTGGTATTAGGGGAAAGGTTCAGTGCCTCCGGGTGGAGGAATTGGAGGAAAAGGAGACTGATTTAGAAAGGCAAGAAATGATCAAAGAGAAATGTTACCTTCGCTTTCCTACATTGCCATTTATCCCCAAGGAGCCTTACGATGTCATAGCTACCGATTATGACACCTTCTCTCTTGTTTCTGGAGCAAAAGACAGAAGTTTCATCCAGGTAGCTGTATATGATAATTGATCGTGCCCACAATGCTCAACAGTTCATGATTGTACTTTATTATTTCTCTAGCATACCAAATATGCCTTTGGTCTCACTTGCTTCTTTTTGATTATCATTTTAGATTTACTCAAGAAAGCCTAACCCTGGACCCGGATTTGTGGAGAAGTACAAGAATTACTTGGCCAAGTTTGGTTACGAACCTAATAAGATCAAAGATACACCACAAGACTGTGAAGTTATGTCAGATAGCCGGCTTGCTGCGATGATGTCAATGTCAGGAATGCAACAGGCCTTGACAAACCAGTTCCCGGAGTTGGACCTAAAGGCTCCCATTGAGCTCAATCCTTTTACAAGTGTGTTTGACACATTGAAGAAGCTTCTAGAACTCTATTTCAAGTAGGCATATCTATGAATATTCATGAGAATTGTAAATCTAATCAGAGAAGGAAGGGAATGTGGTCTTTGGATTCTCTGTGATATGCTAGTAATGGTTGTGCAAATTTTTTCTTCCTGCAACCAAAATTAAATGAATTGCTCATACCTTTCATGAAGCTTCAACATGGCCTTTCAATTTTGTGTTGTTATGTGTATGTTGTCACATTTTGAATGGATCATGTAAGTTCTAAATTTCTGTAAAAGGATCATGGAATTAGTTTGGTCTACGTGGAAAATCACTCAAATCGAACTTATGTTTAGAAATCATATCCAATCGTTATTCCATTTGTTATAATGATCATGCAAACTGGTAAGGATTCATATGTTTTTGAAGAGATGATATACTTATTTGATTTATCATAATGCAAATTGATCAAATTTTAGGTTGACTAACCTCGACCAGATTCGTTCATCAAATACGAGTGCTAAAATTAAGAGAAATAGCTAATTTTATTAGCTTCGAAGGCAAATCTGGAAAGCAATTAATTGAACAGATGAATCTATCTAGAGGTAGATGTAAACTGTGAAGCAGGAAAGGATATGGTTCCACTTCCACCTGAACGCACATAATGGCGCTTACACAGCTTTACTTTCTGTTGGTGGATTTTATAACACCAATTTTATATTTAGTCCTTGAGCTTAAGGTGAAGAAGTACAAATCCCCGTGAAATGGATATGTAGCACGAAGAGTATCATTTCAGGGCACAACAGTTCCAGCTGTAGTCAATCTAAGAGCTGGAATTTAGAATTTAACCAGTGAAATGTTATAACCCTTTGCCAAGAGATGTCTTCTTCCATGAGCATCTTCATGGGAATCGAAATTTGCACACATAACTCTCTCAGAGAACCCTTACACTTTAGAAATAGAAACTGAAATATACAGCAAAGTACTATTGGAGGAAACCTGTTCTTGATTAATGCGATAAAGAAAGATGCTGTTTTCACTTATGCGGAAGCAATAGCATCCTGAACAAACGACACGAGAAAGAAACTACTCATGCTAAAAAATGATTCAACTATGATATTGTTAAGGGAACTCATCTCAAAACCGAGCCTATGTCATCTACAACATTGATGACCATAATTACATGATCCACAAAGCTTATGTAGCTAAAATTCTAAACGGATAAATAAATTGATACATAACATACGACTGCCTCATGACTTTTGCACTGAAAACCCAAGGATGAACTCCCTGATTTCATCATTGGCCCTATCAAGTGCAGTCCTTCCCTCAGCATCCTTGACATCATACTTAGCTCCAGCTCTTAGCAGTTCTTCAATTTTTGGCTTGTCACCTTCTGAAGCGGCCATCAATAATAAGATATCTACAGGGTGAATGTTCCGGTTCAAAAGAGCCTCCATCTTATCATATGATCCTTCAACCGCAAGCATCCCCATGTAGTTAAAGTACTGTCCAGCAAAACACTTCATTCAGTCAGTCAAGACCCTCTAACAAACTTCAGATAGATTTCTTAAAACTTGATAAGAAAATATTAATCTCATAATTGTGAGACAGATTTATCATGCGTACCCTAATAGTATCGATTATTGATTAGAAATACTCTCATTTTGAATACATAATTGATATGCTGTTTGTCTTTGACATGACATATTTGTGTGTCTTACACATGCCATGTGGAAGCCAACAACTCATGAATTGTGCTGGAAATATAAATGATATTTCTTTTACCATTACCCCTTATGCAATCATTAAAAGAACCCTAATCATGAATTTTATCATGTGGAGTATCCTTGTGTTTACATTGCATTGATGCTTTGAAAACTTCTATGCACTCAAATATTCTTTAATCATAGAGGGGACTTCCAAGATGCAAGATAGCATGACAGGACATAATACTCAAAATAATAGCATACCATCACAGCTCCCTTAAATATAGGTATAGATATGTATCAATTACATTAAAAAATGTTCAAATCACTCAATTACTGTCACAAAACCAGTAGAATAAAACAAGCGAAGCTATAAATTTGGTTGCCCAGATGATTTGAGAATAGCAAATGCATTGGGGTCTTATTTCCTTCTTTGAGCTTTTTTCTCCTACAAGTAAAATGCTATATTACACAGCTTCATATACCAAGCGGGAGAAATCAATTTCAGAAGAAAATATCAACAAAATAAACCACTAAGAATATACTATAACTGTCATGCTCACTGATGCTAAATGCAGACCATGGACAACCTAACTAGCAACATGACACATTGAGAACAACAACATATCAGATATCTTTCCAACAAATTAAATTTTCAGTCCTGTTTGCTGCCACAAAACAAAATTTCTGTTATTCCCTCATAACATAGACAATGACCCTTCACTCAAAAGCAATAAAAACCAAATTGCACATGGACCTTCACAGTCCAGTTAACCAAAATTTCCATCAACATAATTTCTGTCCTACAAGTCATAAAGTCAAGCTCTTTCAATTCCACTTTCACAGTATTCATCATTTGAGCCGTCAAATTGAGCTCTTTCATATAGTGATCCAACTTCACATCTAGAAGAACATTATTATTAGGGGTGTAAACAAACCAAGATGGGCAACAAGCTATTCAAACTCGCTTACATGTTTACTTGAGTTTGTTTCAACAACAAGGCTGAGTTGAACTTAAACTCAAGCTACTCTAATAGCTTATTGAGCTGAGCTTCGGCTTCAACCTATTTAACTCATCAGCTTACAAGCATTATGGAACTCAAAATGGGCTTAATCATATATATCAAGTTAATCGAATTCGGACTTTCTTTGAGATTCAATATAAGTTAAAGTTACAAATAATATAGTAATTTCTTACATAATTGAGTTTAGTTTGAACAAGCTCGAGTTGCTTGGATTACACTTTGCACCAAGGTGGGGGTTTGATATTTTGGAGTCAAGCTCAAATCAATACTGTTTGATTTGATTCCATCGATATAAAACCGTTTTTCGTCATTTGCAATATTTATTATGTCAATACTTCGAATTATGATGCATAGGATAGGACCCGAATTACAACATAAAACATCCGAGATACAACTACATCTACTAAAAGCAGAAAAAACCCACATACTCATGTAGACCAATCAATAAATTTCCAAACTTTAGCAGAAAAACACAAAAGTAATCAACAATGGTACAAAATTTAACCACAAAAAAGCAAGTGGAGTGGAACAACCTGCTCAACATCATCTCTATCAAAATCATCACGTGACTGGCTGCCATAAATCCCGGCACCTTCTGCATCAACCCCACTTTTACCAAACCTGAACCAGCACCTGGTTCTCGACCCATTACGTTGGCCAGCACCAATCCTGGACCCAATCTTGATGGGTTTGACCCAACCTAGATTCTTATTAATACCCAGAAACTGGGAAGTGAAGCTGGTGCGTTTTGAAGTGAAACTAAGTGGTTGGATTGTGCATGGAACTGATGATGCCATTGTTTATATGTTGGGTTTTTAAGTGACAAGTGGTTAGTACAGGTTTTGAAGTGGTTGTTTTTATGGTGATGCAACGCTGTCTGCACTTTAGTTTCTATTCTATCCACTGGAGATGGGAGAGATAACCTTACCTATGGGTGAGTTCAACGTGGTATCGTGAGGCATCAATGATTGTGGCTACTGTATGGTGAGATTTGGTCTCTTTGGTTTTATTTTATTTCCATTATCCAGGACATTGTTCTCTTAATTTAATTGGAGTAAATTAGAAATATACGCCTCACGATGTTAACCGTTAGCTTTTTGTGCGTTTAATTTCTCTATGTCCTTTTGATCCCTAAAGTTTTTAAGAAAAATTTAGTAGTCTTTTGTTTTACTATTTTATCCTTAAATAAAACTAAAGTAGAAAGTGAAAAATTAGAAAATTATATAAAATTAAACGTAGAATAGTTATACAAGAGTCCAAATTTACTTTTCTTAAAGAATTTGAGGTCTAAATACATAGTTTCAAATATAAAGGATTTAAGTGCACATAAAATTCACCTTTTAATTTTGTATTAGAAAATGTTTGCATGATGCCGTAATTAAGAAAATCAAGGGAAAATTACTCTTTTGTCCTCAAATTTTATCACTTTTTTTAATTGAGCCATTAAACTTTCATTTTTTCTATTTTAATCTTTAAATTTTTGAAAATTTGCAAAAGGGTCCTCCATTGATGAATAGCTTTTTCGTTGATTTTTTTCTTTAAATATAAAATTTAGTGATAATTGATTTTAAGAAAAGTTACACTTTTAGTTATCAAACTTCATCCTTTTTACAATTGGATTGTGAAACTTTTATTTTATATAATTTCAGTTTTTAAAGTTTTCAAAAGTTTATAAAAAAGTTCTCTATTAATGGAAAAACTAATGTAGAATTCTTTTGCAAACTTTTAGATAATATTGTTAGATTCGATTTAAGTAGTAAGCTCACACAAATAAGAGAGTCAAAGATTAAAAAGGTAAAACCAGATTCAATTAAGATTGGGTCGAATCAGTTTTATGGTTAGGAGATCAGTACAATGCTCTATAGGTCCTGCTCAACAATTACCATTATTTTCATCATTATTTTTTCTTTCGATAATTACAATGATGGGAGAAGAAAGATTCAAACTTAACCTATCACATTTAGAAAATGAGTATCTATATCATTAGATCATAGAGCCTACGGAGCTTTTATTTTGTTATATAGACCAAAAGAAATAAATAAGTCTCCGTTCAATATCTTAAAAATGTACGTCCTATATTTACATTTTAAAGCAAAAATATATAAATTAATTACCATTACTACTTTCGAATTTATAATATTTTATCAATATAAATTCAGAATCACAATGAACATATGTATTTGCAAAATAAATATACCCTCTTGAATATTACAAATCCAATTCTAACTTCGATTGTACTAATTAATTCTTTTTTCGTTCAAAATAACTAATTAAACCAACAATTTGGAATGGCAAATTTGTTGACCGTGATTTTTCATCAATATTGATGTTAGGCCTCCATTCACCTGTAATAACAATAACACGAGACTAGAGTGAGGGTTGGAGTTTACTTTTGGTGTAATTATTTTAATATTTAAGTCAATCACAAATGATAATAAATAATAATATAAAAATATGGGAGTATGGATTTACGAGGGAAATTGAGTATTTATGCGAAGGGCTCTAATTGGTCGATAAGTCTAGGCGCGTTCAATGAATCGCGGGCATCCTACTATTTGGGCATCCGGTTCCGTATTTATTGACTTGTAGGCGTCATAGGGTTTAGGCACGATGTATGCCCCTTTGTATTTAGTGACTCGTGGGCATACGTGGCCTCCTGTTTAAGGGGCTTAGCTTGACGGCCGAGCATCTCAGGGGTTGATCGTAGGGTGAGGAGACGGGAGTGTAACCTAGGCAATTCGACTTATTTGTGTTGGATAATTCGGGACGTACCCAGTACGGCTCGACTCGTCCGCATTTGGCAATTAGATTTTGGTCGTATTGGGCCTCAAGTCCGTAGCTTGAAATTCACCATTAGCAAGTTCTAAAATATGCACAGGTCATAGTCACGTTCCTTCACTTTATCTGAATCGATTTGTTTTATTTCTATAGTATAAAAGTTTGTTGTTTTTTTATATTATTATGCTTTATTCTGTCAGGTATAGAATCATTTATATTGTGATGCTTCCTTTTTTACCAAGAGTAACCGATTGCTTTCTTCAAGGTTTTTTTTTTTTGTTTTTTTTTTGTTAAAGTTATTTACACAACACTACTGCCTCGACTGACTTCACTTTGAGTAATATTGTCAAAACCTTTTATTAGAGTTGACTTTCTTAGGTACATTTTGAGAATATCTAAGTAGATAATAAATCGACAATATGCTTTGGTTTTTTTTTTTTTTTTTTTTCTCAACAACGATATACTTTCTTATAGCAATAAAATAAAATAAAACAATCTACTCTCATATGTTTTTTTTTTCTTTTTATGTTTATGGATACGAAATTTGTAACTTTTGATATTGTGAAATTTGTAACTTTTAAACTTTTTTTTATAATCACGCTTACAATGCTATTTATGATGGTATATAGATGGTAAACACTTTTGTATCTACTAAAAAGCTGTAATTTCAAACCGAATGTTTACTCTATGGCCATAAGAACAATTGTGATTGAGAAAATTACAAGCTTAAGATAAATGTTGACAAAAATGGAAATTTTAAAGGTACTTCCCGAGAAGAGTAACCCATATATGTAGTACAATAATTGAGAAGATCACAATCGCAAACTATACAACAATAAAGGCTATCAAGAACTAAAAGAGAGTTGTGGTTTCAAGAGTTCAACTGATGTGCCAACACTTTTAAGTGGCCATCATGAATGTCATATATAGTCATGACATTATAATCGCTTATATTCCGCTTTTTAATTGCTTACTTTTCTTTTAAATCTTTTTTGCCACTTCAATGAGGTAAAGATAAGGAAAAAGGTAATGTAAGAGATAGATCACAATGGGTTTATCAAGTAAGATCTATAAAATGTTAATATTTGTTGTTTGGTTCTGTTATCCTTGGTTCGCGTATATTAAAGTTTATATTATGTGTTTTGAATTATTTTTCTAGACAACCATTAATCTAATTATGCATTTTTTAAAGTTATTATTGATAATATTAAAAAAAGTTTATATAAATATTGATTTTTCTTTTCTTATATATACTTTGATATTATATGATTTACCAATATTTTCTAATAGCAACACAAATCTTTTTTTAATTTAGGCACACCATACACGCATTTAGTGTGAGTTAAACTAGTTTCATATTATTTGTATTTATGTATCTAGTATGCCCTTGTGCTAAATTTAGTGTTATATCATTCCTTTTTTTCATTAGTAGTACAAAATGATAATCCTTTTCTTCATTTAAGTGGTGGTATCGTAGTAAGTCAATTCTTAAAATACTTCTCAAACGGTAAACTTTTCTCTCGTTTTATTACATGCTTTTATCCCAAATTCCAAAAATGTTAACTTAAAGGTAAAGTTTTAGCACCATTTCCAATGTAATACGAGAAATTATTCATGGGTTATTTACACCTAGGCTGCTATGGGATGGGTTGATGTAAGATAGTCAATGTGCTCAATATGATAAAACTCTTATAGAGTTTATGGAGTTTTGCAACATTGTGCATATTCTTATATGGTTGAGGATTGGGTTTCCAAATTACAAAAAAATTCAATAGAAAACGATATGATAAAAGTGATAAATTAATGATAATATTTACTTTTAATATAGGCAAGTCCTAATCTACACATAAACATATTGAATATATTGAGCATTTTGAGCATTTGTATGTAGATGATAATCTCATTATTTCATCGATTTTATTTTACATATTTCTCTTAAGAAAATTAGGAACTATATTGTGCAATATTTTATAAAAACCATTTTAAAAATATACTTTCAATAGTTTAAAAAATTAAAAGTAAAGTAAAATATTTTATGTAATTAGGATGGGCAAGGTCAAGTATCTGGCCCATAATGACTTATAGGATTGGGTTTTGTTAATAGAGAGAAAAACTCTATAAGATTTTTAAAGTTTTGGAAAGTCCTAAATTGTATAGGAGTTAATTCAATTTTATAAAACTTATTCCAAACTCGTTTTAGTCATAATCCCTATTTACATATCATGTGTTATACAATGCATGCAAAATATAGATGAAAGTTATTTAAAAATTACTCGTTTCATTACTATAGAAATGACAATTTTGTTGATGTTTTATATGCCATATATATATATATATATTAACCTATAATAACTAATAAGTCCTTGAAACGGTAATTAAATATGATGGCAGATCTTTAAACGTTTCTCAATTAGTTATCATTATCTCCCTTCAAAGATAACAAGTTATTTTGTTATTGTATATATATATATATATATGTATATATATTGGGGGGTTTGGGGAAGTAATAACATGACTCTAAAGCACGAGAACTCTGTCAGATAACACAGGACGACATGCTTTCCATAATGACAAAATTTTCATTAACTTTACATTTTTCTTTATTAACTTAAAAATGTTAAGTAATTAGAAGGATTTTTAACAGTGAATGGTACTCATAATTTATCCACGTCCATGAATCGACACGTGAGAGACGCCTTTGACATGCAACTTTTAAAAAGAGCATCATATTTCTTTCGATTTGCCCAACACTTGTAGAATTTTTTTCCCAACTATATCATATTATATTTTTAAAAGGGAAATCAAATCTAGCCAATTTCATTGGAAAAATAGTGGTCAAAATACTTAAAGATAATGATGTTCGCATTTCACAATTTAATTAATAAAATTTTCCTAAAAACATGTTACATCTAGCCACTACTTTCATGTTATGTTCTTTTCTTACGTTTAAAAAATCAAACACTTACTATTTTTAGTTTCATATGGTTTTCATTTCAATATAGTCCCATAAAATTGTTGAATCATTACACTGAATATATCATGTGAAATACCTCAATAAATAGCTTAAACCCAGAGCTTGCTCTTTAAAAGATAAGCTAATCTTTTATGTTGTGTGTAAACTCACAGAAACCCTCAAAGGAAAAAAATTTAACTCTCCCTCCCTCTCATCGCAGTCTTCCCTCTTTCCGTTTCTTATTCACTGCCATCATCGAACCCCTTGTTACACTTGGTGGATCACTTTCCTTGCAATATGGGAGTAAGGCAATCTTTAGTGATTCGTTAATCAATTACTTATCATAAGAAATGGAAAAATGTTCAAATTCTAATCCTCTTACACTCTGTCTGGGACGAAAAACTGTGGAAGGAAGTAACAAGGTGGGGAGGAAATGGAGGGTAATTATTTCCATTCCTCAATTTTGTTCACGGGAACAATGTAAGAGTGGAAGAAAAATAGACGGAAATAATTAAAGAGGAATGCTGTGGGTTTGGCATTACCAATTTGCTTTTATTAAATTAACCGAGTTATGTACTTCTATAGTATAGATTGCGAAAAAATGTATAAAAATAGTGTGTCTAGAAATTTTTTTTTTCAAAAGTAATATAGTTAAGGCACGGACTTTATTAATTTTTTTAACTAGAGGTGCATTCTCTAAGCGCGCTTTCTTTATTCAGTAAGAAGGCGTATATAAGGAGCGGATCTTCTTTATTCAATAAGAAGACATGCTCTTTATGTGTGCCTTTAGTGTTGATAGTTTTTTTTTTTCTTTTAAGTTACTTTATGTAATTAATTAAGCTATTAAATAAATTTATGTCCCTTTTACGTGCTTTCAGTATTACTATTACGCACATTCAACTGAGGCTTCACACTCTCCTTAGTTAAGTATTTTCAATATAGTAAGTTAGTTACTTATTCCACTCATAAGTTCAATTCATGCTTCACATTCCCTCTTACTAAGTGTACTACCTATGAAAGTTATTAATAGAATGGGTTAGCTTAAATGATTCACTAAAATACCAACTAAACATGTTAAAAGCAGCTATAGCATAAAGAAAGTATATATATATATATATATATATATATATATATATACTATCAGTATTAAGAGAATAGCAATATAATATGAAAAATTATTTTAAAAAATCATTTACACAATGAGTAATAGATGTCTATAATACATAACAATCAAACTAAGTAATACAAATATAATTATTTATAACCACTTTTTCCTAGATCTAGTTAATTGTTTTTCGAAACGAACTAATAATGATAGTTTATGTGTGGACAAACCCTTTGATGGCTGAGACTTAGATAGCTGTAGAGGAATGTTAATGAAATATACATAAGGAACTGGAGTAGACGGTGATGGTGGTAGCTGGGTGTCGGTCTCCTTTATGTGTACTATCTGAATCTGTCCTGTACGATGTTTACGAGAAACTAGTGATGTTGATTGCGGTTACATCGACACGTAAGCATTAGGAGTGTCGAACGAAGTATGACTCGAACTAGATACATACGCGTGTAGTGTACTATTACCAATCTTATTCAAGTCGATCGAATAGCGAAATTCTAATAGCATAGAATCATTACCGTACCTCTAACCATGTGCCTATGCTGGTCGATGTTCTATGGTGCGAACTCTAGGACTTGTATGCGGTCGACGGGTAGGTACAAGGATTAACTCAATTGGCTGGTCAAGAAATAATATTAAACCGCAGTCTTCGAGATAGTGAAGACCACCATCGATGATATGATGAGTAGTATGGATACCATCTACTAACCTTGCCCAATGTAAAGTGTCTGCCTATAGTTAATGAAATAGTTAATGTTGTATTCATATAGATTGCTTTGAAAAAACCATAAGATAAACAGAAAGAAAGCTTACCAAGTATCCCATTACAGCCCTATCATAAGTAATGTATCGGCATGTATGATCCCTATACTAGTCATAATAAGCTAGATCAATACCTCTTGGTCCCTAAATATCAACAACCTACATATGGCGGTCTACCCAGGTCGATATATATCTCTAATGGGTGATTAACCAGTCAATGTCTATCTTACCTCTAAGGTCGATATGATGTAGTTTGTTACCCGTATGAACATTAGTTGATATCGATTGGAAACCTCTAACCTCAGTTGCAAGTCCCATTAGAATCATATCTTTATTAGGGTTGTAGCTCAGGTCATCTTGTAATATTGATCCTATTTCTATATCAATTACCTCTTCATTCACACCGCCTTCACCAAAAGTAGGGTCTTCCACTGGATAAGTTTTTAGTCCATCATACATAGGGCTATCTTCATCAGTTTGATGCACCTGAGGTTCAGGAAAACTAGAAGACTAAACTCGTAAAGTTCTATCGACAATAGTCTCACTAAGCTAACCAAAAGCCCTAACATATATCTTCTGTATTCGGTTTTCTCCAAACAAGTCGGCCATTTTTATAAAGTTTTCTATATCATCATCATCCATAATGGCCATCAAAGTATACAAAACACCCCCTTTGTAGTAACAAGGATGTCGATGAATAAGCTCGTCGATGAATAAGCTCAACCCTATAAGGATTAACTCCGATGCTCGTATAGATCCGCTGGAGAAAATTATTATAATTGGAATCCTTCCTCATCTTTAAGTTTTTTACTGGGTCCTTATCATATTGTGGGCTATTATTTCCATTTAAAATACTTCTACCTACATACATAATTATCTTTATGTAATTAACCATTGACAACTTCTTGAATCATGAATGACAAAATCAGTAAAGTCTATACGATTTTCCACAGTTCATAGTATCTACACAATTTCAATTCTTAGTAGAGCATCTTACTATATACTATAACGGTAAACTTCCATGCTACTTTGTTTCTTGGTGAGGTGTGTTATCGTACCCATACAATTTCACTTTTTGATGGAACATCTTATCACTTCACATTATAACAGTAAGTTCTCATATGACTTCATTTCTAGGTGGGGTATCTCATCGTACCCATACAATTTCAATTTTCGATAAGATATCTTATCGCATACTATAACTTCACACTATAACAATAAGCTCTCACATGACTTCATTTCAACTCTAGGCAGGAAATTTTATTACACACTATAACGGTAAGTTCTCATACAACTTCATTTCTCGATGGGGTATGTCATCACACTCACACAATTTCAATTCTCAATGGGGCATCTTATCACATACTATAATGGTAAGCTCTCACACGATTTCATTTCTTAGTAGGACGTCTCATCACACCCATATAATTACATTTCTAGATAGGCCAGCTTATCACAAACTACAACTTTATACTATAACTATAAGCTTCTATACGATTTTATTTCTAGGTGGAGTATAACTAATATATCGATAAAATCATATATAATGTATGAGTCGTATATATATTTTTTTACATAACCACCACTACTTATATAACTACAAAACTTATAAACACTACAAAATTATTAATAATAAACAAAATTCAGCATGCATATTAAGGAAATATGAACACTACAAAACTTACCAAGTAACTACATTTTACATCGACAATATAAAAATAATTATAAATACATCATCATTTTTATTTAAAAAAAATTATTATGAAATAAAGATTATCGAAAGTTACTTACAAATGAGTTGAGAAAAAGAAGGTACCGTTGTTGCCTAAAGAGAGAAAATACGGCTAAGCTATCGCTCTGAGGGAGAATATTAGAGGTTTTGAGGATTTTATGAAATTAGAAGAGGTGAGAATGAAATTAAAATACTGAAATTGGAGCATATATAGGTGAATGGAAGGCGTATCTCATGAGCGCACCTTCCTAATTACAAGGAAAGCTAGGAAGGTATGCTTAAATGATGCGCTTTCCATATAAATATAAAAGGAGCGCATATACAGTGCATCTTCAGTTAAAAAAATCAATGAATGGTGAAGATGCATGCGAATTTGTCATATTTTTTCACGAAACGCCATTTTTGTACATTCTTCTGTAATTTATACCGTAGAAATAAAAAACTCTTATTAACATGCCTTTCCTTTCTATGCAGCAGGAATAAAGAAAAAAAGTGTGACGTTGCTCTTCCCTTTCGTCCATTCCTCTCAAAGCCTTCGTGGCCACTTTCACCGTTGGAGCTAATTGTTCGAGTAAGAAGATTTTACGGTTTTATTTTACTTCTCTCTTCTCCATAATAACTTCTTATTTATTTTACTCATTGTGTTAATTTTTTTAAAATTTTCTATCAAAAGTTTTTTTTCTAGAAATTTGATGTGAAATCTAACTGTTAATTGCTTAAAGCTATGATTTTATTTTTTTTTAATAGTTTCGGTTCAAATTTTACGTTTTGTGTGAATCTTTAGATTTATGTTGAAAGTTTTATGGATATGGTGTTTCGCAATGTCGATGATGAAACCTGTTTTAGAGTTGTGTAATATTCTTGCATATGAACAATACAACAGGATTATGGAATGGGTAATTAGTCGAGGGCCTGAAAACTCTTTGCCAGCACAATACATATATTTGGCTAAGATATCTTCACATTTGTCCCAACTAGTTTGTTTTCATTCAAACTAGTTAGAAAATGTTAGCTTGTATATTAGGAAAGCTACCACAAGAATGACTATGAATAACTTATCAACGTTAAATATTTATTTGTTTATTAGGAAATTCGGTATTAGGTGTTATAATTTTAATTTAGTATCATTCATATGAAGTCTTTATCAATGGAATTCGGGGAATTAGTCCATTTTTCATAAAAGCATGAACTTTTCTTGATGAAAATATTGGTGGAATCAAGTCGTGTTTTCATGTTTTTAGCTTTATTATTTTTAGTGGTGAGTGAAGGATTATTTTCTAGGCAAAATAATGGACATATTTTTCTTCCTTATATTTTAGTTATTGTTTGTATATCTACAAAACTACGATGCCTTGAGAGCTTTATTTAGTAGGCTTTGCAAGTATCTATAATGCTAAGAAATTAATCTTTATACTCTTCCACACTTGCAATGTTTTTAGTCTACTACGTTGCATCTACCGTATAATATCAAATGGATCTGCCAAAAATTTCCATATATATGTGTATTGAATCCTCCCATCTTAAAGAGAAATACATTAAGTACAGACACATTGGAAAAATATGTTCTTATGCATTATACTTTTATATTCTGTTATAAAAAAATTTTAACATTATTGTAGAGAAATTCTTAGTTTTGTGAATCTTTTTCATCATTGTACAGTAAATCCAATGTAGTAGAGTCGACCTTGTAAGTATGAAAGAGTACAGAATTAATTTCTTAACATTATAGATACTTGAAAATTCTTCTAAATAAGGCTATCAAGGCGTTATAAATTTGTAGATACATAAACAATAGCCAAAATATGAGGGAAAAAAAAAAATGCCTAAGTTGCCTTGCAAACTATTCTTCACTCACCACTAAAATAACAAAGCTAGAAGCATTAAAAGACAGCTTGATTCACCAATATTTTCACATAGAAAATGTTCATTAATTCCATTAAGAAAGGCTCCATATAAGTGATACTAAATTAAAATCTTAAGATCTAATAATCAATTTCCCAATAGCGATATGGACAAATAAAATTTAACGCTAGTAAATTATTTGTAGCCATTCTTACGGTAGTTTTCCTAATATGCAAGCTAATTTTATCTTACTTCGAAAGAACATATATTAGTTGGGACGAATATGAAGGTATCTTAGCCGAGTATATATAGCGTGCTGTCATAGAGTTTTTAGGCCCATCAACTAATTACCCATTCCGTAATTTTGTTGTGTTGTTCTTCTGCAAGACCATTACATAACTGTAAAATAGGGTTTCCTCATCAACATTGCAAAACACCGTATCCATAGGGTTTTCAACATAACTAATTTAAAGATTCATAGAGAACGTATATTTGAACCAAAAACCATTAAAAAGTTTGTACCTTTTTAAGCTACTAACAGTTGAATTTCACTTCAAGTTTCTAGAAACAAAATTTTGATAGAAAATTGAAAAAAAAAAAAAAAAACAAAAAGACATTGGACAAAATCAATAAGAATTCCTATGGAGAAGAGAGAAGTAAAATGAACCCATAAAAATCTTCTTACCTGAACAATTAGCTTTGACAGTGAAAGAGTAAGAAAAGAAAAAGCATGCTGATGACGCTTGAAAGGAGTAGATGAAAAGGAAAAGCAACGTCACTTTTTTTTTTCTTTTTTTACTACTATACAAGAAGGGTAAGGAAAGGCATGTTAGAAGGGGCAAGTTGGTTACTATAAATATTTTCCTCCCATTCCCTTCTCTTTTCTCTCAAATTTGGGGGGAAAAATTTGAGTGGCCTACTCCTACGTTCTCGTTTAAACTAGACAAAGGAATAGAAAGAATTATCCCCCATTTCCTCCCATCCCTTCCTTCCATGTTACCTTATCCCAAACACAATGTAAAGGACATCAGCCCTTTTATGTGTTATAAAACTTGTTATATTACTTATTTTACCTAACCTACCTTCTCCATTATCCTATTAAAAGTAATCTACCATGCCCCACTCTATTAGATATACTTTGTCTAATGTTAATACAAACTTTGAGTCATTTACCTATAAATTATTTCATTTACTTTGGCTAGCTTGATGTTCAAGTAATTAATTTTTTTTTTTCATATTCTAACATAAGCAACACAAGTCCATGCCACTAGTTATGGTGAATCCATTTTAACCAAATTTTAGAAAGAGCAAAAAGTAAACTCTTGAATCAATAATCCAAAGTAATAAAGGAAAATTGCATATATACCTTTTATATTTACTCCATATATATTATAAGTGAGGTATAAGACAGGTAAGGTATAAGGTATAAGGTATTATACGTATCCTACTTATAGATATAGATTCCCAAATTTTAAAATCGGGACCTATATAACACTTTAAAAATACTTGAAACTTATATTGTAAAACCTACAAAGTACTAGATACCATTTTGAACTTGTAAATTTTTTTATTTATTTTCATAATATTAAAATTTTGATGTAAATTTTTGAAAACTTAAATTGTCAATTTTTCCCCAATATCATGTTCATTCTAATCGTATCAAGGTACATTTTGTGCAAGTTTAAAAAAGTAACATTATAAAATCTATCTCATATAATGTCTTAAACATGAACGGACTTAAAATCATATAATTGGGGAATTGAACTTTAATTAAGTCAATATTAAAATTATCGGTAGGAAAATATCTATTTATTATCATAATTATATTGCATTATATATATATATTAAGAGTTTATTATTAATTTGACTTGCAATGATCTAAAGCTTAATAGGATGAAAAATTCAATTAAAAAATGACTAAGAGAGATCAATATACTTCATAAGAAATTAAAACAACTAATTTTTTTTGCCTTTTTATTATGCATATATATTAAATACAAATTAACTATTGATTTATAAAAATTACATTAATAGATGAAACTTGTTTTAGCAAAAATAAATCAAGAAAAATAATTGAATAGGAAATTACAAGTAAAACAAAAAGAGTAACTTGATATAAATATAAGTATTGGATTATTTTTGTAACACCCCAAAACCTAGATAGGCATTACAAGTCGCCACATAATCCCACAAGCCAAAATCATACAAGGCGTATAAGTCTACTAAACATCATCATAACATTACCATTCTATCAGTACTTAAAGATTCAAAGTAGGCAAAGATAACAACTGTTACTTAAAATATCATGACTCAAAGTTTATACTACTTCATTAATACTCGGAAGTCAACCTACTCATAGCTATAAGTATCATAAGACAGTGCCAAAAGTAGCTAAACAACTCTGTATAATCAAACTGATATAACATAATAAAAAGGAGTCTCCTCAATAGTGAAACTCTCTTAACATAACATAAAATAACACTAAGAAAACATAAGTCGTCTCAATCTAGTCAACATGGAAATGAAGGTACTCAATACCTTCTTCCTTTTGGATATCATCTATAAACGGTTCCTCAAATATATCATACTCGTTTGATCCTGTGCTTGGAAAAGAATAAAGAATAAGCTAAAGCCCAATATAGGTGCACAAACACACACAGATGTTAAGCCCAAGACATTTACATGTATATAATGTAACTGTAATATAATATAAACAAACAATAGTTTAATTATCTTTGATTTAGGTTAGTAATCAATAAAGGGATACTAATAATTCCGTCATATCATAATATTTGTTTACATACATAAGTGGATATAATATAAATTTTCCTTTAAATCCTTTACATTTAGAATCCAAAGTCTAGAAACCTAATATTTTAGTTGAATTGTCCTATATACAAGTCCACTAAAGAAACCTCATATATGATCAACAGTTACTCATTTAAGGATCTGCCACTATAAGCTCCTAAAGCGATAAGCATAACTAAAAACCAAATTTAATTAGACCAAATATAATTTTTTCTGATTTTATGACTAAGTCCTAATAGACATAAGTAACAACCAAGCACCATGTATTTGAGATCATCTTATAACAGCTAATAGAAACTCCAAACTTATAAGCCTCGAATGACACAAATAAGACTACTCAACAAGGAAGAAACTTGATAATTATTATGAATCTATTTGAAATTAAGAATAAGTATATACATTAACTTATCAATTCAAATGTTCGAATAAAATTAATCAAATCAATTCATTAGTCTAGATAGGAATTGAAAATAATATAATATATACAATAGAGTAAAAAGCTAACATATTTATATATATAGTACTATTTATCTACTCATATCGTTAAGGTACAATATATGGAAGAGAAATAATAAGTAAACATATAATGAAAATATTAAAATATTTAACTTACTAACCAATATAATAAAAAGAATATGTATATTATTAAATAAAACTAAAATTCATATAAATATGTAAAAGAAAAGCATTTTAGTAATTGGAAGTTGAAACGGACATACTACACTATTAGGACCCTATATTACATAATAATAGTAGTAGCAGTAGCAGCAGTAGAAATAATTTAATAATAATGACAACAATAATAAATCTAAGGTATAACATAAGAGAATGAAATCACCATAAACTAAATCAATAATTAAAATGGTATATATATAATATAAGTATTAATATAGATTCTACATCCAACAAAAGATAATAAACCAACTCTACATCCATACACATACGCACATGCATACACGCACGTACACATACAATAATACAATAATATAATATGTGACATAATTTATAATAGAAAACTTCTATATAAAATAATAGTATAATATGACATATAACATAATTTATAATAGAAACATATTTATTAGCAAAATAATTACTTATTACAATAATAGAGGAAAATAAAAATAACATGAAACGTACACAATATCAAAAAGGTGACCAAATCATCTCGTTGGATATATATAGCTAAGACAAGAATAACCGATAAATACGAAATTGTCCCTAGATAGTAGACCTACTAGGAAACAATAAAACCTTAATTTACACTTTATTTCATAGAGAACCCAAAACAATTATCGATAAATCACTTTACTAAAATGAAACATAGAATGGTGACCGAAACGAAGCTTGGAATGGTGACCTGAATGAGGTTGGAACTCGTTGTTGTTGGGGAAGTAAGAGACAGTGAAGAGAATTGAGAAGGGGTATGGTTTGACTTGAAATTGGGGGAGGAAGAGTATAGGTTCGGTGAGGATGAGAGATGAGACAAGAGGGAATGAGAGAATGGGAGGTGTGGGTTTCGATGAGGATGATAGACAAGATGAGATGAAATGAGAGAATGGGGGTCCGGTGATGATGAGATGAGATGAGAGGGAATTAGTAAGGCAGAGTGATGAATGAAAGGGAGGGTAGGGTTTGTATGAGGGAATGAGAGATGAGCAACAGAGGAAGAGTCTGGACGAGGGAGAGAATTTGAGAAAGTAAGGGAGGTAGGGTCCAATGGAAAGTAGATGGCGGCTAAAGAGAAAAGAAATCAAGGGTAAGGTTTAAGGTGGGTAGAATATTCTAGAATTTAGATACGTAGGGTTTCAAGAAAGTTGGAGAAAAATAAAAAGAAATAGAAATAAAATGAAAATAAAGGAAATTAGGGAAACTAAGAAAGTAGAAAAGAGATTAAAATATAGGAAGTGGTATGGTGAATATATAAAACAAAATATAGAATTTGTTAGTGAAACTAATTTATTTTATTTTATGATTGTATATGATAAGAGTTGTTGAAAAATGTTATCGAGAATCTTAATTTAAATATTTATTATATAAAACAAAATTTTAATAAGCATGAAATTATATTAAGATTTATAAATAGAAAATTTTTCTTACTATGATGCATTTTATATTTCCATAACCTAAATAAATTTTATTATTTAATTATTATTTTTACTTTAACTAGAGTGTTTCATTTTCTTTTTATGGGAACTTTATATTATGATTACATTAGCAATGCCAACAAAAAAGAATAGAATTTTAAATATAAATTATTCGGTAATCAATTACTCAATAATCTATATTCATTTTCATAAAATTAATTACAAAAATTTTTAGTAATTTAAGTCATATAATTGATATTGTTTATTGATACTTTATGTGATAAGATTTAAATACTTGTAATATGGATAATGTAATTGTTTTTTATGGTATTGCATATAAAAATAGCAATCTAGGAGTATCTATTTAGTTATATATGATTTATAATTAATGAAATAATGTTATTGGTTGTTGTGAAAAAAAAAAATTAACACATGCAAAAAGACAAATGGTATTTGAACCCAAAATTTCATGTTTATAAAACAAATACATAATCACTAAGCTATACTTTACTTTATGTCATATTTTACTCTTTAAAATAGATACTTACTAGATATTTTTTTCATTTTCTAAAAATTTTAAAAATTAATTTTTCCCAAACTTCCTTTAGGGGTAGTGGGGAGGGGTCTTCAGTGACATTGCAAAACAAAAGAAGCAAAAGAACACGTTCATAAAGAAGGCACATCCTCCACTTATAAGGAACTTACAAATACAATATTTAATGAAAAATATAATAACAATGATAATGCCAATAATGGGAAAAAGTTAAAAAAGAGAGGTGGAAAATAGAAACATTTAAATGAGATAAGAGAGATGGAAAAAATGAAACAAGAAATTCTTTACGAGTTTTTTATGAATAATGGACTTGTACTATGACTTATAAATTTATTTCTTTTTTTTTCCTTATTAGTAAAACTTGGAAAGTAAAAATATAACAATGTTTTGCATTTATTTTTATTATTTAATAATTTTTATTGGGTTAGTGTAAGTTATTGAGACATTATATTTGTACTATTTTATGAGAGTAGGTTATCGAAATTTGCACTCACAATCAATCTTATGACATTCAATATCTATCCGATTGAGGAAAGTATTACACGCTATTGAATATAGAAAATAATAGGGCTATTCACTTACCTTTAACTTAAACCCCTCATCTTTGAAATTAAGCATTTTGATCCATAAATCTTAAAATATATATATATATATATATTTTTATACTCTATTTTCTTACCTTTGTTATTGGATAAAATAATTAAAAAAAATACTAAAAGCACTTCCAACAAGTTTTTCAAGGGAAAAATGGCCATGTATGGAACTAAAAAGCACTTCTTCTTTTTTTAATTTGAGGTTAATTTGGCAAGCAATTATGCATGGCCCTAAAATAGCAGATGATATCTTTAAAAGGGAAAATAATACAATCATATCACAATTATGACAAAAAAAAATTAGTAAAGCTAAAAAACTTTCATTTTCATTTTGTCGAATTGAAATATATATATATATATATATATATATAGCAGTTCGGAATAATTGGTCTATATATATATAGCAGTTTGGAATAATTGGTCAGACCATTACTTTTTTTAATATTCCCAAAATCGAACTGCAAAACACTAAGAACTGACAATTTGGTTTGATTCTATAATTGCCCTAATAAAGATTTTATTTTCATTCACAATTTACCTATCTTTCTACTTTCCCTCAGAAGTGAGGTCGGATAGCTTCTAAAAAACCCAGTAGTTGTCTCTGAGTTGGCAGTCTTAAGATTATTATGCAGGTGACCAAAGATAAAAAAAAAGTTCAATATTTTAAGTTGATGAGGACAAGGGATGTACTATTTCTAATATTTTCTGACCAGCTCGTATAGTTTACTTAGTATGAGAGGGTTGAGGATTAAAAAGTTACAATGGGGTTTGGCGAGAATTGAATTAGGATTAAATCAAATTGATTTTATGATAACTGTCTAATCTGAGTTTGGCAATATTTATTATTTTTAGATGGAATTATTATGAATATAAAGTTAAATCTATATGCACCATCACGATGGGGTTTGTTCTAAAGGATACTTGAACAAGACAAGTATGCCATGGTCACACGTTTTGATCGGCTTTTATCTCGGATTAGGCACTGATGAGGATATTATGCAACAATCAGGGACCTGCTCTACTAAAATCATCCGGGACTTCCGATCCGACCGTGCAAATTTCAGAAAATGTCTAATTCCAACCCCCATCTCAGTATGTCACAGCACAAGACGAACATGGGAACATAAAAATATAAAATAAATAATTGTTATTATACGATTTTTCGATAAGATGGTGTTACTAATACTACTAGAACTTTGGTAAAAATACTTAAAAAGTTTAATTTACTACTTGAACTTTTAATTTGATAAATTTAGCATCTAATTGAAACTTTTCATGTTATTATTAGTACTTAGCTTAATCTAGCTACAAATCAAAATAAGATATGTGTTTTATGTATGTGCAACTGGTAGTAGTGATGATACAAAGAGTTTCCATTAGTACCGAATTTGCTAAATTGAAAGTTTAAATGGTAAATTAAACTTTTCATCATAATTCATTTAGTATTTGCAACCTAGTTTTCAAACTACTTAAGTTCATTCCTTTATTTGCTTCGGTTCAAATCAATTATGATTGAAATATTAATTCCACCATTCATAAGTATATAAAATATATTTAGCTTAAACAACTTGCAAATCTAATTAAGCTTAAATATATATCGCATTTTATCAAATTCGAAGAGTTTCAATACAAATTTAATTAAAAAGAATAGAAATTCTTTTGAAATATCATATGTAGACAATTTTAATTCGATTCGGATTAAAATGATTATTTAAATCCTTAATTGAACCAACAATCTTCAAAGATGAATTAAAAATAAGTTGGTACACCAGATTATGCAGTAGTTCTTTAGAGTCACATTTACTGCTATTTTTATTGCAACTGTCGACAATAAATGGAAAGAAAAACAAAAATATATGGATAGCCACAACCTGTTGGCAAGTATGAACCCAACAATGCATTAATAAAGCATTTCAATCATGGCTTCCTCATGAGCCAATTGAAGAAGATAAAATTAAGGTGACAAAAATAAAGGACCGGCAAAAGCAGACCAACCCACAACTCTCTCTCCTCTCCATTCTCCTCATAAAGCACTCAACTCCTCACCAATTCAAGCATTACACATTAACTTGGTACCAAAATTCATCAAAAGTAAAGTTACAAGGAAAATGAGAAAAAAAAAAAAAAGTACTATGATAGGACGAAAATCATCCACACATAACCCATATTGTTGTGTCCAGTGATCGAAAAAGTTGATGCTTTCTGATGAAAAGTTTGATAGTATGTTAAAAATCTAACCCACCAGCAATCCAATGCAATACTGTGACTTTTATAACATAAATGGAATGACTAAACTTTCTAGCAAATGCATAAAACAAAGGCCATAAATAATAAAAGGGATTTTTCTATATCGAATATGGGTGCACTATCTTTATACCTACTAATCATATTCTATCAAGATAAAAGGGAGAATTATAATAAAGGATATTAACTTTTAAAAATAAATTCAAATAAAAAATTAACGTTTTAAAAAGTTTAAATCAAATGTCAATGTTTTATAAAATAATTTAAATAAAGAATTTATGTTAATCAATTCATAAAATTGTTTCAACCATTTTATACAATATTAATTTTTTATTTAAACTTTTCGAAATATTGATTCCTTATTTAAAAGTGTACAAATAAGTTAAATTGACCAACTCGATCCAACCTACTTTAGCCCATGGATTAAACGGATCAGGTTTATTTAACCTGTTTTAAAATGGACAAAAAAACCTTAACTCTAACCAATTTAAAAAACGATTAAACGAGTCGATCCGCAAGTTAAAGACATAAATATCTTAAATAAATCTATTTAAATCTATCTATTTTGGCTTGTAAGTTAAATGGGCTAGCTCATTTATCTCATTTTTAAATAAGTTAAAAAACCTTAATTTAAACCTATTTCAAAAACGAGTTAAACATAACAGCCTGCAGATCAAAATTCACTTATATACTTCTATCTTTATTTAGAAAATATTGATCTTTTATTTGAATCTTTCGAACGAAATGTTAAACCTCTGAACACTGATCGCCTTTATTATACTTTATTATAATTTTTCCTCAAGACAAATAAAACAACAAAATAGTAACTTGCCTTAAGAAATCGTCATATATAATAGCACGTAACTGATAGTGAACCAAGTTTCTTTGTTTCCAAACGGCATCTCCGTCATGCCCATTCAAACATTTGTTGCTACATGTGAAGTATCTTGTATACATTATCCCAGCCTCATACCCATTTTTGCTTTTTTCTTTATAAATGATTAAATGTGATTGGTGGATATACACATAAAAACAAGAATAAAGATAGCATTTGGAATGGGTAAACTTTGTCCACTGATGGATAAACCAGGCATGCAGAATGGGTCCAAGGAGACTTTGTCCAGAAGTAACAGACAAGAAACAGTACGTAGCAAGTTAAATTGGTTTAACTACACACACATGAATAAGGTGGTGGTCACTGTCCAATGACTTCCCCCTAACTAGAAAAAACAATTAGTGATCACTTTTAAGATAAAAAAGTTATGGTGCAGAATTCATGTGAACACTGCTATAAGACCAAACAGCCATCTGGCTAGACTCAAAGCAATCTCCCAACTGAGATAAGATTTAAAAAACAACCTCTCTTCATCTACAAGCCTTCCATCACCCGTATAAATTAAAAAACCATGTACAAATCCATCACGATCGATGCAGTAGTCCCTGAAAAGATGGCTGCTCCTGTTAGAATAGGTACTAAGGGCACCGTCGGGTCACTCATAATGCAGGAGATTGAGTACTTCAGCAGGCTTGAGGTGCAATGCATAGATACCTCAAAGAAGACTCAGTCTCACAGCTCAGGTGCTATTGTTTCTTGCAGCAATCATTCCAGACCCCTGTATGGATCGGTGATAACTGAAAAAAAGAAAAAGAGAGAGCGCACCAGGCTCCTACCAAGCATGTGTTCTATGGTGGAAGTTGCAGATAACAGAAGGCCCATCAGGATATCTGGTTTCAGCTACAGATACCTCAAATTTGATGAAAACCAGCAACTTTAACCTATGCTCTCGGAGAGCTTTGAGAAACTGAGCTTCTTAAGACGATTCGTTATGGGGATAGCCCAAGCTCTATCTTGGTTTCCACATCTTATATCCACAACTTCAACAATGTTAGGTCCCTTCCTTTCGGTTTTGTCCCTTGCAGGAGTTCCATCCAAGGAAACATCATCAGCTGCTAGAATTGGAACTCGACTATGAGTATTTTTAGTGTGGCCCTTTGCTTTTCGGGCAACCTCATGGACTCTTTGGTCCATGAGGTTGTTGTTTTTGCTGCTGCTGCTTGCTCCATCCATTGTTTTTCTTGGTTGCTGTCTTTTGGGAGTGCTGGCCTTGCAAGAGACAGAAACCGGACCTGTTTGGGGTCTGACTCTCGGGGATATTGGTGCCTTCGGGGCTGACCTGATGGATTCCAATTCCCTTGTCATTAGGGAACTGATGGTTCCAGTGGTTCCAACTTTGATTGAGCCTCCACCACCCCTTATAGCTTCTAGTGTTTGAACCATCTTATAAGCAGCTCCAACAAACTGATGTCCAATGGTATTGTGGTTATCAGCCAGTCCTGAATTATAGCAACTTTAAACCTTGTAAAATCACCGTGCTAAGTGAAAATGAAAGCTGAAAAGATATGAAGTACTTTTGTGTCATAGACAACAGAAATATAATCAAAAGCAATGCAACCCGACTCTCACAAGCTGACATTGGTGCCAACTTCTCCTTGTATCAAGAAAATGTCAATTTCTCTCCTTTTTTTTTGGCTACATAAATATAAACTTGTATGTACACAGAAGGTTTTACAGTCTAAGCCAGCTGATACTACTTAAGCATCAAGCCACCCCCATCCCCCAAAACCCCCATTCCCCGACCACACGCATATATGCAAATGCACACACTTGTGCTGAATTGACACACATACATCAGTATAGAACAGTATTTTACAGATTATATAATTAAAAATGTCTAGGACCGCAACATGATGCCTAGATTTGTAGCAATTTCTTTGTAGCGTATGCATTTGCAAGAGACCATATGCATGATCTTCGTGATGGTGCCACCAGGAGTTTTTTTTTTTTTTTTTTTAAATAAAAAGGGGGGTAAACAATCATCGGTCTGTAACTCTAGATTTTCAAAATGTGCATCGGAACTAGACAATCAATTCGAGGTTTCAATTGCTTATTAGATGATGCGAAGGTAAATTTTGTTCTGAAACCATACAAACACCACATCCAACGTGACTATTCTTCCCAGAAACTTCCTTCTACTTTTGAACTTCCATGCTCTAATTTTTTACCAATTTGAAAAAGCTAAAGCAACTAGAGAAGTCTCAGTGAAAATTAAGTTGAAAGGGAAGATAGCCATTTGACCTTATTGGCTAGAAATAAAGATCCGCTAATTTTTCACTTAAATTAATGTTGTAGACCTTAAAATCTAATCAGCTTCATCAAAGATCTGACCATTTTAAGATTAACTTACTCAAACACCAAACCATATTTCTTCATCTTAATTATCTCCTATCAACAAAAATCTATTACCATGAAAACCCATGTGAGAGAGAACAAAATCCACAATTTAAACAAAAAGATGTGACCTCGACAAGAAACTAGAACAATGTAACTTGACAAGAAACTAGAAAAAAAAAAAGAAAAAAAAAAACCTGGTAAATGTGCCAAAGGTAGCCAGTCCAATTACGACCGCGGTCTTTCCAAAGAAAAGCAATTATAATGGATAGAGAAAAAAAAAAAAAAAAACAAAGGAAAGCCCAATAATTATTACATAAAACAAACTTCAAATCACTCACTATAACTTACCCTGAAGCAATTTTGTGAAAAAAAATTCGAACTTGAACTTCAAGTGTATCAATAGTGACAAGAAAGGAGATGACCCAGCAAAGATCTTGAGCAGATAGTCCAAATCCAGAAATTTCCTAGCTTTTTTGCGTATCTCTGTTGCTTAAAAGTTAAAACTTTGGATATAAATGTTGATGAAGACTCCTTCAATGATGATATTATTAATTGATAATTGCCATCATCGAGAAAATACAAAAATGATTTTGAATGAGCTTGAAGCTTTTCACACATGACTTTGGCTTTGTCTTTATTTGCATTTTTTTTATTATTATTATACAATGACGATGAATTAGTCAAAATTATACATGACATGGTGGATCTGACACTAATCATACAGCCGGTCGGTACTTTTTTTTTAAGAAAAATAAATTGAAATTGAGTATAATAAATAAATAAAGAAATAAATAAAAAGTTGGGAGTACAAATATAACCTTCTTTTACTTATAGGAATGTTTATACGTGTACGGTGTTTAACCGAACGCATCGGTAACTTAACTTAACAGCTCTCTTTTTTAAATATTTCTACCCTTTATATAGAAATATTTAATAAATTTTATTAGTTAAAATTTTAAATCTTTTACAAATATTGTATTAATATGACATCTCAAGTCAATATATAAAATATAATATTTTTTATTATTATATATTATATTAACAATACTTTATTTATTATCTATTAAAAATATAAAAAGGAAATTAAAAAAAAGGCATAAGCCTTTGCTTGGCCATGAAAATGCAATACCAAATTGATGGAGAAGAGCAAATGTCTTGATTTTGTCAAATAAAACAACAGAGAGCACTCCATTCCTTATAAGTACGGTTTGTTATAAAAGAAATAAAGGTATTTATAATAGAAATTAAAATCAAATATCCTTTATATGATGCCAAATTATATTTCATAGGACCATGTACATCTCTTAAGGGTATGAAATACATTTTTAAATATCATATTAATATTTAAAAAAAAAATTCAAAAAATTTACTATTTTATTTCTAAATTTCTTTACGAAAGTTTATTTACATTTTATAAAAGGTTTTACAAGTTTCAATAAATATGTTTAACCAATCAAAACTCTTAAAAATGAATATTCATTTTGGCTCTGCTCAGACAAGCAATCCTCCTCACCAAGGAACTTGCAAGCAATGGGCTTTATCACTCGAGGAACTCACACCGCCCGAGGAAATATTGCAAACAACACGGGTTATTTATATTTTTATAATATAATGATATAAATACTAATTTCTTAATAAAATACAATAAATTTGTATCTCTATTCTCTAAATTATAATATATAATGCTGTTAGAAAATAAAAACACATATTTTAATGTTTTGTGATTAGCTGATTTATATTTTTTATTCAACAAACGGATTGTATATATATTTTCCCTTGTGCGATTGCCGAGCATTTTGTTAAACTATGAGATATCGGAAATGTGACCCTAAAACACTTTAAATCATATACATAAATTAAAAATCTGAAAACAATAAATTCAAATGCCTCCCTTTTAATGGAAATAAGGTAAGGAGTTCAAAATATCTAATCAAGTTTCGTAAAAGTCTAGTGATTTGGAGATTTAGGAAGATGGAAGTATCATATAAGATTTTAGAGCAGTTTTCTATAAGAATGGTTAATGTAAAAAGGAAAAAAAAAAATAAAAATAAAAAGGACTACGACGATGTTCTGGCGCTCCAATTTAAATTATGGTAAGAATTTTTACTTTATAGAGAGCCCATTTACAAAAGAACAGGTTAATTTTTTAGAAGCCTAATTTTTTTTCTCAATAATAATACCTAATTTAAAGACACCCTTAATTTATACTATGCTCTCAATAGGAAAAGAAGGAAGCTAAGTTTTTCTAGCTAATCAATATATATGCGCTATGCTTTCAAGACGGGAAAAAAAGGGTTGGAATAAGATTGAATCTGAATGGTAGAATTTGGTGATCTCTTTGGGAGGAACCCTAAGTGCGTTTTTCCAAAAAAAAAAGAAAAAGAAAAAAAAGGGATCCAACAAATAAATATTGTATATAAATGGGGTCATGAAGGTAGTTTTCAAAAAACACTTTCAGTTTGTGTTAATTTTCTACTAAAAGTATCTTTAGTATATTTTATTATAATTAAAAGCATATTCAATTATAGTAAAATCACAATTGGCACCTAATCATTTTATCACATGATTTTCCTCTCTCTTCATCACTCCTCTCCTGGAAAAAAACCACTCCTCTCCGAATCCTTTTACTCAAATCCATTTTTTTTTTTTTTTTGCAAAAATTTATCCAACAAATAAAGGTAAACATCCTAAAAACTTAATCTAGGTAGATTTATCGAATTTCATACATTGTTTACACTTGTTTTTGATAATTTCTCATGTGAAATCGTAGTTTTAGATATATGTTTTTTTTTTACTAATCTAGCATGTGTAATTGTTATGTTTGCATACCAATATGTATTTTATATTATATTTTAGCAATTTATGTAAAAGATTTGTGTATAGGCATATAGATTTTGTGTTATGGAATTGTAGTTTTATTGTTATGAAATGTGCATGATAAGTATTTGGTGAAATGTCAATTAGAGGGTTATATAGTTTAGGAATTAAGATAAAGCATACAGTCTCACCGAATGGTACGATATCAATTATATGCTAATTGAAATGATAATTACCTGTATGAATAGGCTAAAAAATGGTGAGTACCGTGAAATTTATGATTTTCACCTATGGAAACATTTTAAGAAAAAGTTTGGGGTTGGAATATTAACGTGACCCAATAAAGTTGTTAAAGTTGAGAGCCAATGCAAATTTCACCAATCTTTTCGAAAGGGTTTATTAGGGCGTTGGAGTGGATTTAAGTGCTAGGGTTGAGATTTTGTATAAGTATTCGAATGCTTACTTGGATGTCATTAATTAATCGCTTATTGCCATCAAGGAGGACCATAACGTTGATAATTTCTTTGAGAAGGTAGAGACATTTAGGTAGACTCGTATCCCCTAATTGTATGTTAAGATTAGAGGAGCAAAAGGAGTTGCCCCTCTTTCTCCCCCTCACCACCACCATACAGGAAACGTATGTGACTTTGGTGGAAGAGAACAAAGGGATGACACTAGTGGAGGAGAATGAGCAAATGACATATGAGTATGAGTCATTGCATATATGGGACGATGATAATGCGGTAGATGATGCTATAGGATCGATTTGGAAAAGGAAGTTTTATACAATCATATGGTTCGGCAAATGGGATGCTTACTTGGAGATGATGACAATGATGATGATAAGCTTAAGAAAGACGAAGAGGATGAGGAAGATGGATATGGTGGCGATGACGGTAATGAGATGCCTCTTGCACCTCCTATTGTGCTCGGGATGCTTACCATCCGAAACTTCCAATTGAATATGCTTAATATATATTCGTACGCTTCAGGTTCAAGTTCAATGACTCTAACACCAACTTTAATGTAGACTCTAGAATTAGATGCGGTATAAACAAGCTTAAGGGATGCGATTTCCTTTTACAATAGGAGTAGAGAGGATGGTTACCTAAACTTCGAACGGGAAGTGAACGAATAATTTAGCAACTTGCAGGTTAGTGAAGATCTTCATATAGGTATGAGACTCATTATAAAGGAAGAACTCGTAAGAGCTATTAAGCACTACCACATCAAATGTTATGCCAACGTCAAGTCTTCGAAATCGAGGCCAAGTAACTATTCCATCTTTTATACCAAGCATAAAGATGGCTACTAGTAGAGGTTATGTTCTTGTAAGAAAAAATTAGAGGGCATGTTTGTGATTATGAGATTGGTGGAGACCTACACATGTGTCAATCCCACAATAAATTAAGATCACCTGCAGTTAGACAGCAATACCATGGCAAATGAGTTCTTGAATGTCATTAGGAAAGATCTCGACACCAAGATTTCCTAACTTTGTAGTATTGCTGAGAAGCAATTTGGGTATCAAGTCAATAATAGAAGGGTGTAGGTTAGAAAAATGAAAGCAATTGAAGTCATGTATGAAAATTAAGATAGGTCATACGATGATTTGCCTCGATTGCTGAATAAAATTTGAATGACTAACCCCAGCACCAAATTAGAGTGGATGTAGAACTAAACAACTCGTCCAGGAGTGATAAAGTTAAAGTAGGTATTGTGATCATTCGACCCATGCATAGAGGCATAGAAGTACAATAAGCTTATGGTAAGTATTGACGGTATGTTCTTATACGAAAAGTATTGCTACATTTTGTCAGTCGCCACTAGTATAGATAGGGTGAACTACATAGTCCCGCTTGCTTTTGCGCTGGTCGATTATGAGACTGCTAATGTATAGGGATGGTTTCGTAGGAACCTGAGGTAGTACGTTTGTGAGGATAGGGCTGGCCATCAATCCATCTATGTGATATTTGATAAAGGGGTGAGGATTCACTTAGCATTGGATAAATTGGAGAACGATTAGAAGCCTCCTTTTATTGTATGGCGGTGGTACATTTGACATATTGCAAGCAATTTCAATAAGGTCCACAAAACCCAGCCGTATAGGAAGTAAGCGACCTTAGCAGCCATATAAGCTTAGCCTCAAAAGTTTAAAAAATGCTTCCATGTTGTAAGACCTATAATCAAGTGTTCGAAGTTTGGTTCGTAGAATTTAAGGTGATTGAGCAAATTATCTAATTCAAACCAAATTTTATGACGAAACTAGGGATATTAGTAAAAGAAATCCCATAAATTTGCATTTGGGAAAATGAAGAATAAAATAATTAATTATTCTAATAGTGAATTATATGTAAAATTCCTTTTATTTATTGTAAACTTGTAAAATGAGTTCCGATAACTAACGAATCAATAGAAATAAATTATATACACACTAAAAATCATAAAGTAATATAAATAATATTTAGGGGTATTTAATTGTACCATATATGAATTTACATATAGATAGAAATACGTGAAATATGTCAAAATAAAGTTAATTAACTAAAAAAATCATGAATAATTAAAGAAAAATCAAGAAAAATATGGGAAAATGAAGAAATCTCTAGAAAGTGGTCGTGGCAACTTGGAAATAGAAGAAAAAAAATCAACTAATTAAAATTGTAATAAATAGAAAGTAGAAAAAAAGATAAGATAAGACTAATGTCACTTCAAATTAATAATATATATATATATATATATATCTATGCAGCACTACAAATACTAAAAAAATTTCAAAAGTTCATCTAGTTTGTTTGGAGAGCAAAAAAATTAGACAGAATCAAAATAATTAGAGTTAGGGCTTATATACAAAAATTACAAAATATTTGTGCAATCAGGGCCTTAGAAGGGAACCAACACCCAACGACAACCTGAGAGTGAATAGCCACCAAGTGGTGGTAGTGCCTAGACCGGCTAATAAGGCCATGGTGGCCGAAGCCACCAATTTCGGTAAGTCCGATCTTTCTTTTGATTTTTCCTACTTTGTTAAAAATACTAAACATGCTTAGAAAATTATGAAATTTAGTATTTTGATGTTTTTACATATGTAGATTTAGTGAAAAATTTTAGTTTGATGATTTTGCATCTAAAAATATACTGTTTTTAAGAAATCACGCAAACTTGAGCTTTGTTCAAATTAAAAATAAATGACCTTAGGAATATAGTTTTAGGCTCAAAATTTTTTTGTAAACTACTCAGAGGTTATAGAGCAATGTTATGAAGGCATTTTTCAAAATTTTTAGATAATTTTTAAGCCTTAAAATGATATATAAAATAGGTAATTTAGGGCTAATTAGATAATTAAATAGATAATTATTGATTTAGTGCATAATTATTTGTTTTAGAATGTTGAAATCTAATGGAGTATGCTATTTGTAGTATTTAGGGTGTTAGACGTAATTATTAGGGTATTATGTAGTAAATATATAATAGGTAAAAATAGTAAATTTTAAATTAATTTTGTACTTTAGGGTAATTAGGTATAAAATTTGATTTGGGATGAATTTAGATATTTTGAGATGTTAATTGATATTGAGAGATGACATTTGAAATAATAGAAATATTAAATGTGTATATTATGTACATATTAGGTAATAATGTAAAATATGTAAGTATAAAAAATTAATAAATAAGAAAATATTATGTTAATATTGATGTAATAATAATAATAGGAATACATATAAAATCTAGTAGGAGACTTAAATTTAAGCGTTAATATGAAAAATATAAAATTTTATCACATTGAAAATAAATTCGATAGTTAAATTAGGATAAGGAGTATACCGTACAAATTAAAATACTAGTTAGGCGTTAAAAATAATTTTCAGGATACTCGAAAATAATGTGATTAATTTCATATTATGTGTTGAAATGAGTTTCTAGGGTTTATGTATAAAACCGTACGCAGAAATTGAATTAAAGCTTAAATTAGAAATTGATACAAAAACTAAATCAGAACTTAGCTTAAATCAAGAATAATTGTAAAAGATTTAATAATTTGGATAATTAGGTATATTAAACCCTAAACTAAAGATAACATAAAAGAATTATAAAATGAAGTTTATACAAGATAATTATATATGCGTATTAAATTAATATTTGTAATAATAGGATTATCGGCGATGGCTTAAGTGAGGTGCACCTCAAATGAGCAAACAATGAGTCCAAGTAAATTAGGATAAATACATTGTTGTATTTCAGAGTACTAATTTATAGTATTCGAAGACTTGAAATTATACTTAATTATGCTTGTTAAACAGTTAACTAAGTGCATATGTTTGTTTCTGAGTTAATGGTGATATTTGGTTTATTACTCTGACTTGTATTATGTGATTTATATGAAATGATTGATCACCCTAAACTAGACCTAACCAAATATATGATTTGTAAACATAAATCGGACCTACATAGCAACCCATTAAGGCAAACCTAAGGTTTTCCAACTAAATGCCAATTCCTTCGAAAGGGATAGCGCTGGATAGTATAATTAATCCCTTCTTCATCTTTAGTCTAACTAAATGACAGGTGTGGAGGTCGCGACAAGGGTGAAGTTAATGGTTCGAAGGTAGTTGGAGGAGGAGTGATGTCTCCATTGCATAAGCTTAGGTTTAATCGTAAGCTGTTGCATTAATAAAAACTCCTCAACCCAGATTAGAGTGGATACAATTTCTCTAATCTTATGACGTGCTGAACAACGTTGTACGATTGCATTTGCTTAAACATACATTGCATCCAATTAATTTGGTTGATAACCCTATTGTGTTTATTGTAAGGTTTTAAGTTTTTGTCCTAACTTACTGAGTTGTGGTTGCTCATATTCCTATAAACGTTGTTGTAAGTGCTTGTTAGGAAGTGGTTTACATTTATCTTGAACCTAGCAATTGCTAAATCTTGGGGAGTAAGGAAATACGTCTGAAGAACGGATATATTGTTAAGGTTTTAACTTTTGTTTTAAAAACTTTTATTTTTGAATAATATATTACTTAAAAAATATAGTACAATGAAACTTTTCAAACTTTAATTGTAATATTTAAATTCTAGTATATATACATATTTCTATAATATTTTAGGTAAACAATTTATTTAATTTATGAACTGTTTACTTCAGAGCGTGTTAGTCGTGGATGTCTTGTGTAAATCAGATTTAAGATGGTAGCTATATAGTCAACTTTTATCTTAAAATGGTTTGCACAACAGGACCGTTACAACTCTACCTTTTCGAGGCGAGACAAACATAATGTCCAATATTGAGGATTGGTATAAGTTTGCATATCAAGTTCAGATGTATAGAGCCCATTTCTTTCCAATTAGTGATGAGTCGAGTTAGTCAATCATTCCACACCTCCAAAAAGTATGACTAAAGGCATTATTGGAGCAAAAGAAGGGTAAGCGTAGGACTAAGCGTTTCCATATGGAAATAGGCATTAGAAAACGACTGGATAGAATAACTTGCATGTTATGTAGGACAGAGGGATACGATAGAAGAATATGTCCCCATAGAAATCAATAGGGTAATTATAACCAGTTGTACTAGGTTATACTTGATTGGATTTGTTTATCAAATGAAAATGCATAATTATTTTGTAAGTTCACTGTATTAACCATATTGTTTGGTGCTTTTGCAGGCTACATGGAGCTTGAACCAATTGATGGATTCATTCTCATTGGATAAGATAAGCATAGGTCTAGATGTGTATGGGTAGAACATGTAAGAGAACTTATTTTTCTTTTAAACATAAATTACTTCACTTAATCGTAGCATACTTATTGATATCCCTGACAATGTATAGAGACTTTACATGTACAATGATAGGAGATGACACTTAAGCGAAGCCAACAAGTTCACGAGATCCTACTAGATGACCACATGCTACCTTACCTTGATCAGGCTGGCTTTACAGGCTTGAGCCATCTACCCTACATCCAGTTGGATCACTACTTGATCATAGTACTAGTAGAGAGGTGGAAGAAGGTGACCCATACTTTTTACATGGCCCATGAAGAGATGATGATTACATTCTAAAATGTGGAGGTTCAATTGGGCATTAGAGTTGATGGGCTACTAGTGACAAGGAACATGTACAAGACGTAGCCATAAATATGCACTACTTACCTGGGCGTAGTTCTAGAGGACACTATTGATGGGTGAGGAGGGTGCCTACGAATGGTCTAGTGTACGGGCTACTTTCCTTCCTTACCTAAATGGGTGGACAATGAGCAAGTTACATGGCATACCTAAGCTTACATCTTGCAAATGGTAGGGGAGGTTTGTGTTCGCCGATATATTCGGCAACCTGGTGTATTCCATGTTCCTGCCTTCGTTAGATGACTTTGAGAGAGCTAGGCAATACAGCTAGGGATTTGTATGCCTTGCATGACTATACAGGTAACTATGTGGCTCCTTGTTAGAAACTTCCCATGAGATGGGAGGTGTAATGATTCTCCTTCAAGTATAGGCATGGGATAGGTTCCTACACATAGCTTCCATCCCTAGGCATGGCATGATAGTAGACAACAAGAGACCGTTGGCTGCTAAGTGGATGATTGATCGTGATACGAGGACGTACCCTACTCATGTTGTAACAGCCTACAACGATGCCTTTAATAGATAGAGCCCTAATCAAGTACTTATTTTACATGCAATTTAATTGCTAGCTCTTTCACAATATTGCCATTACAATGATTATAACAAACACTTCTTTCAAGTAGTTTAGTACCTGTATATGGACTAGCTTCTGGAGATATTACTTCAGTTTTGGTATAGTGGCTAACACATATGGGAAGCTTAAATGCTACTCATATGCTTCTACATTGTTGAGTGGTACTTTCCCGAACAAGCCATTAGGTAGTTTAGTAGATTGTAGAGGATTCCATTGAGATGCGATAAGGAATATTCTTTGCACCGCATAAACCTTTGTAGGAGGGAGGATGTGGATTGAATCACGCGGCATCTTCCCTACATCACCACATGGAATGATAGCGACTCTCGAGTCATCTAGATTGATGGACTTAGAGTAATAGAGCATGGGTATCGACAATGGTTTAGGAGGATCACTCGATAGTATATTGGCTAAACTGGAGCATTGCTTGGACAATTGGTAAGACCACTTTCAATTACGATTACTTTTTCCTACTTTCATTTTTATGCGATGTCTTTGACATCTTATCTTTTGCAATCTAAAGAGTTCTACTAGATTAGGATATCTCTTGATGGGGCTGACTACTATGTAGCTCGATTGTCAATTGAACATGGGATTTAGTTGCTATACGACCATCTCCCAATCACTCTTTACCTTCTCCATGTAGCTCAAGTTTAAGCGAACAAACTAAATAAGGACACCCAGATGGAGTTCGACCCTCTAAACCCCCCTAGGTAAGGCGGATGGACATGGATGAAAGGAGTTAGGTATGCTCAAGGACAGCGTTGCCGTGGCGATGATAGTATGTCTCTACTCTCTTTAGAGGGGTCTTCTGTAAACCCTAAAGTTAAGCTAAGTGGCCGTAGGATTGAACTCGGTATACAAAATTTAAGGCAATCGGTTAAAAGATCCGATCAAACGTAAATTATAAACTATAGATAGATAGAAATATTAGTAAAAATGACCCCGTAAACTTAAATTTAATAAAATAAGTAATAAAATAAGAGACTATAAAATTTTCAAATTTTAAGTATAATACTTATTAATTATCAAAAAGGCGAAAAGTGTAATCTAATAACTAATAAATTGTTAGAGATAGATTATATGTATACTAAAAATTATAGAATGACCTAAATAATAATTAAGAATGTTCACTTGTACCTCATATATATTTACTTGTAGATAAAAATACACGAAATTACTTAAATTAGCTAGAAACTTATTAAATAATTAAAGAAAATTATTAAATAATTAATAAAAAATTAGAGGAATAGGGAATGACTTAGATTTGGTCATGGTAAGTAAGGAAGTGAAGAAGAAAAATTAACTAATAAAAAACAAGCAACACAAAAAGCAAAATTGAAGTGATTTAGGCAATGTCTTATCCAATTAAATGCATAATAATTACTACAAAGCTCTATAAATAGAAAGAAAAATTAGAGAACTCATTTGGACAATTAGAAGTTAGAAAAAATTGAGAGCACCGAAATTTGAAGAGGAAAATTAGGGTTTAGGAAATTATTGAGCAAATTTGTGTAGTAGGAGCTAGTGAATCGAACTCATACACTACCATCACTCGGAACGCCGCCACCACCACCTAGATTGGTCGACATACCTGGACCGGTGTTGGAAGCCCAAAAGCCATCAGATTGGGTGAGTCTCACATCTACTTCGATTTTGTACAATTTCTTAAAATTATTTATTTTACCCAGAAAATTATGAAATTTATTATTCTAAGGTTTTATTATATGTAGATTTAGAGAAAAATAGTGATTAAGTTCAATCACATCTAAAAATATAGGGTTCTTAAGAAATTAAGTAAAACCGAGTATGATTAGAAATAGAAATAAATAGGCTTAGAAGTATAATTTGGAGCTCAAATTTTTTCTATAGAATACTTAAGTGATATAGAATAGTGCTATGAAGCCATTTTTTAAAATTTAATTTTTGAAAATTTTAAGTACATTTTTAGCCCTAAAATGATGAAAAAATTAGGTAATTTTGGGTTAATTAGGTGATTAAGTGATTAATTACTGATTTAGATGATAATTAGATATTTAGGGATGTTAATCTCTGTTGTGGAAACCTAATCCTAGCCTTTGGAGTGTTAAGTGTAATTAATATAGGAATTATGCAGTAATTGTAGGAAATTAGGAATATGTAGAATTGAAAATTTAATAAATATGAAAAATTAGGTTTATTTAGATAATATAATAATAAAAATCAATATATAATAAATTTGAAACAAAATTTAATTTTAGGTAATTGTATAAAAAATAAGATTTTTTCACATCAGATGTAAATCCAGTACCCCAATTAGGATTAAAGTGTATCAAATAATTTAGAACACTAAATTAAAATCTAATATGATATTAAAATACTCGAGCTTAATGTGATTAATTTCACATTAAGATTTGAGCATATTTAAGATTCCTCATAGTAAAAGACAATGTAGAATCAAAACTGGAATCTAATTTAGAAATTGAACCCTGAAATAAGGGAGAATGAATTATTATTGAATAATAGGTATACATGAAGAAATGAGTTAAATTATAACTTAGAATATGAATCATCAAAGTATAAGTACTAAAAAGACGTATTTGTATTATAGGATACCTGAAGACGAATTGACTTGCAATTAAGTGATTAGGCTACTGAGAATTCCAAATAAGTTGGATTATTACTTACTATATTGGAGTACTATTTTAAGGTACTTGGAGACTTAGGATTGTATATGATTGTGATTGTAATTGTAAGTAGTTTATGCATGTGTTTGAATATCTGAATTCGTGTTGGAATTTGTATTGTGATTGATTTTGTGTTATGACTGGATTGGTGTGAAATTGTTTGAACACCCTAAATGAAATTTAATCTTATTTGACTCTAATGACCTAAATTGTCATGCATTGCAATCTTTTAAGAGATCATTAGAATTCTTCAACCAAACACCGACACCTTCGATAAAGATAGCGCTGCATAGCAAATTGGTCTTTTCCTCATTCTTAGCCGAACTAAGTGACAGGAGAGGAGGTTATAGTGAGGATGAAGGCATTAGTTCGAAGGATAGTCTTAGGAGAAATAGTGTCTTCATTGCACAAACTTGGGTTTAGTTGTGAGCTATTGTATAACATGAAAACTCCTTAACCCGGATTAGAGTGGGTAAAATTTCTCTAATTTTACAATGGACAGGACTACGTTGTGTGATGACACTTGCTTATTGCATTGCACGAAAAAAATTGCTTGATAATCTTGTTTGTGTTTGTATACATTCACGAGTCTTTAATTCAACTTACCGAGCTGTAATTGTTCATACTTGTATAGATCCTTTTGCAGGTCTTGATTTCTGGATACTTCGAGTATTATGCTGCCCTATAACTATCTAGAGGTTAATTCTTTTAAACCCTAGGGTATAAGAATCAATTTGCTTAGTAGTGAATATATAACTAGAGTCTCCCTAATAGCTTAAAAATGAAAGACTGATAGTTGTTATGTAAATTAGTGGACTATTATGTTAATGTAGAATTTTCTGGGAAGTTCTATGAAATGTACATGTAATTATGTATGTTGACCTAAAATTCTTGATAATTACTATAACTTTAGCTAAACTTTTAATTGAATTGTTTACTTCAAAATGAGGAGTCGTCGACGCCTTGTATATATCATGTCTATGGTAGGTACTATGAGGTTAGTTACTATCATAGAATGATTTATACGGCTAGACTGTTATGACTCTATGACTTCGGAGCGTAACATCTTTCGAGAGCATGCATCGGGGGAGTATGTTTATGACCCCAACTTCAGGTATCTAGGATGAATCTCCTTTCATACCGACAGTACCAATTAAGAGGGGAGGAGGTTCGTCACTTCTCATGACGAGAGTTCTTCTTAAGTGGCTACCATTGATGCCCCATAATTTTCACACCTACTTTAGCAACTGCTAAAGACATAGGAGTCTCAAGCTCCTCTTATTCTTGAGGAGAGGAGACGTAGTAAGAGTATCGTGTCTAGACTATCTTGAGTATTCACTAGGATTAAGGGACAATGAGATTGTATTTCTTACAAATTACACTTCATAACATTTGTGTTTATATAGAACTTAATATCAATTTAACTTATTCGTAATAGTTTCAATGAGTTGTATACTTTACGTTTCACTTTCTGTATTATCATAGTAGTAAATGATTTGGGCCTTCGTGAAGTGAATTGGATGTCAAGTAATAAATACCATCACATACTATAGCTATATCTCGAGAGGTTGGGAGATGGCTTAGATTTGAAGTTTAAGGGTTTTAGTAGCATTTTTATCTTCGCTTTTACTTTGTTTTATGCGCGCATGAGGTCTCTAACTTATTTATTTAGTATGTATTTTATTGCTACGAAAGGCATTTTTTCAAAAAGCACCTTCAGTATATTACATTGAAAGCGCCTTTTAGAAAGTTGCCTTCAATACAAAATTAACACAAATTGAAAGCATCTTTTGAAAATGCATCTTCATGACCTCATACATGTAATATTTATTCCACAGACCCCTTTTTTTTTTTTTCGAGGAACACACACTCATCTTTTTGGAATGGTTATTTAAATAAAAAAAAAAATATTTTATTGCACAAATAATAAAAGAAGCCTATTTGTGACATGGGTGCAATATTACGATGTAACACATATTTACAAATCTTTTTAAAAAAAATTATACAAATACAATTCATATATAAAAAATTTATATAAGTACCATTGCAAAAGATTGCATATCTAACATGCAAGGAATGTATGTTGTTGTAAAATCATATCGAAAAACAAGCAATTTTTTGATATGTTGTTGCAAAATTGCATGTTTTAGATGCAATTGTTGATTGCAACAAAATGAATGTTGCATTTCTAGCATGCAATGTTTGTATACTGTCACAAAATCTCATTTAAAATATACAGTTTTACAATAGTATTTATATAATTTTTATATAGTTTATGTTTATGTAATTTTTATCTAATTACACTAGTAAACATATGAAAACCATCCCAATAGTGTGTGTACGTGTGTATATATATATATATTAATGCAAAGAATGACCTATTCCAAAAATATTTTGTTATTAGAGTTTCGACAGAATATTGTATTTTATAATTCTCACAGTAAAAAATAAAAAAGAACGAATGATGTTGTGATTTTTCATCTTTTCATTTCATCGTTCCAAGATAGAAATAGAAATGAAGCATCCTGACGTTGGTATACAAAAACAGAATATGCTAAAGACCCTCTTGGATTATCCAGTATCGTGGTAATTGAATTCTGTATATAGTAACTGCAATACCCTTTTTATTTTTATTTTTTTTTCCTTTCCTTTTAATTTGATAATAGAAAACAAACATTACATAAGTTACTTCCCTTAATATACATATTAGCAGAGTAGTCAAAACAAAACAAAGAGCACATCTCTTGGATACTTCCATAGGAGTGATATGCTGTGACGAATAAATAATCATAAGGCTTGTTTGTTTTATGAAAAATATTTTGCGATAATTTTTTATTTTCAATTTTCAGTAGTTTGTTATGTTAAAAAAAGGTCATTTAAATAGAAAACAATTTTTCTTACAAGAGAAAACATTTTTCTATTAAAGAAATATCATATCCTAGTTTTTTTTTTTTTTTTTTAAAAAAAAAAGACATACTCTTTTTAAAACGAGCACACTATAACAATGAATATTTCGTTTGTGTTGTTATTGACCGATCAATTATAGTTTAAACATGAAAAGGAAAAAAAAAAAGAAAAAGAAAAAAATTAATGGGCAAAACTGCAGAGATCAGGCTGATAGTTCTAATGAGATATATGATATATCTAGTGCTAAATGGAAACCATACTCTTAAAGAAATTGATTTGAGTTAATCTCAGACGATGTTTTCAAAGTTTTTGTCCCGTATGATGTTGGTAAAATACGAACAACATTTATCTTATACGCAAAGGGTGGACCATGATGAAGCGTGGTCCAAATGCTCTTGGAAATCTTCTGAAATCGAATAACATAAAATCTTATCACACACTTCTCACAATCGACAAATTTTCATAATAATTTTCAGGGCGTTCAAAGAAACTCTTTACAAAAATGCAAAGACAAGGCTGCATACATATGCATCCTTCCTTCTCCACCCAGCACCAGCTACAAGCACCTTCCGCACCAAACACGCCCATTCTTGATCGAAATCCATGAGACAGCAAATTGGAAAGATTCGATCTGAATTATTCTGCTAACAGAAAGAAAAATCGAAATTAGATGCACTACAAAGCTGATAAATGCAATGGAGATCGGATTTGATGGAATGAAACATGACGAACCCTTGACAACTTTCAAGATCAATTGCCGCTTTCTCATCCGCTCGCACACAAAAAAAGGAACATTTGATCTATTCATTTTCACTCTCATTACCAATGTCTTCATCATTGTCGGGAAAATCTGATTTGGTGCTTTCCATCCCAAGGTCTTGCCTATTGTTAGCTAAATATTCAAGGGCGGTTACAACATCACTAATCAACGGTCGGGTACTTGCTTCCTCTTGAAGGCACATTGCAGCGACTGCAAGAGCCTGGTAGAGACCCTTCGTTGGATATTTTCCTTCAAGCAATGGATCAGCCATGAGTGTGAACTTCCTTCTGTCTTTAAACAGTGGTTGTGCCTGCATAAAAGGGTTGATGAATAATTCAAGTCTGCAGATACTGACCCACGTGTACTTTTTTATTTTAAGGAATAAGCGCACTACAAGTTCGGTATTCATTTGAGCCATGAAACTTCTCAGGGGAACTTCTACGGACTAGTCAACTAGATCATCTATCTACCGCCGATCTGTCAATTAGATAATGCTCATTGAATCAGGACCGTAAAGGATCGACTGTCAGTACTGTTTGAATGGTCAGATGGTTGATTGGACTGAAGAAATTATAATCTTTTCAGAACTTTTGAAACTGTCCATTGGACGTGGCTTGTCCAGAGAAAAAATTTATGCTCCAATTATAGACGTCAAAATAGCTCAGAGGTTGTAGTGCGCTTACACCTTTTTCAAACCTATGATCATATTAAGCTCTTTGACATACCCAAGTAACTAGATTTTGCTCCTCAGTTGGTCTTGAATTATCGATGACTCTCCTTCCTGTGATTATTTCCAGGAACACAACTCCAAAACTGTACACATCGGATTTTGTTGTCAACTGACCTGTCAATGCATATTCGGGGGCACAGTATCCATAAGTTCCCATCACCCTAGTGGATACATGGGTCTTATCTCCAGTCGGACCTAGTTTTGCTAGGCCAAAATCAGAGAGCTTCGGATTGAATTCCTCATCTAGTAGTATGTTGGATGCTTTAAAATCGCGATATATTACTGGAGGATTTGCTTGCTCATGCAAGTACTCAAGTCCTTTGGCAGCTCCTGAAGCAATTTTCATCCTAGTGAGCCAATCCAGAGGCTTCTTGCCAGGAGCTAGTTCTGCAAATTTTTTAATCACTTCTTTGATCAATAAATAGGAGTAATTGGAAAATCCTTGTCGAGTTTAAAATACAAAGAACACAACAGTTTTTCGGTCTGTTGGTTTTGTCTAAATTCATCATGGCATAAAGAGCGAGATCTTGAGTTTAAAACCCATGCGCTCTTCTCAACCCTGCTTAATTGAATAGTCCACTTGACAGGATTCAATCAAAATTTCAACCTATAAAAGAGGGAAATGCTAACCAATAATTTAAAAATTGCATACCTAATAGGTTTAACTTTTAGGTCAAATGGCTATGGATTTAAAAATTTACCGATAAGTAATGAGACTAAGATTTTGAATACTACAAGAATCCTACCACTAGGCCACATTGCTAGTGTTATTGGAGAGTGAAAGTTAGCATGGTTTTTTGGTGATTGCAGCCACATTTACTAAGAAGGTAAACCAAGAAAAAACATACGTAACTTACCAAGAAGATGATCCTCTAACGAACCATTAGCCATGTACTCGTAGACCAAAATCCTTTGATCTCCATCACAACAATATCCCACCAGATTGACAAGGTTCGGATGGTGAAGTAGACTTAGCATCAAGACCTCTACAAGAAACTCTCTATTTCCTTGAAATCCATTTCTATCAAGTTGTTTTACAGCAACAACCTGAGAGACAAAAGAAAAAAATGTGCTTTATAACTATCTCGTTTCAAGACAATTTCGATTGAATTTGTGCTCGAATTACTTCAATAAGTATTGAGATAAACATAAAATTACAATTACCTGATTTTTGCTTTCAAGGGATCCTTTGTAAACCCTGCCGAAACCCCCTTCACCGATTAATGAATCTGGATTAAAATTTTGGGTGGCAACACATAGTTCTCTATATTCAAATATCTGAGCAGAAATGTTTCCTTTCCCGATTTTCTTAATTTCCTCTGTTATGTACCGTCGCCTGCTGCTGTCTGCAATCAACGACTGTTTTAAATCGAGACTTGATCGTGTAATGGTATTGCCTCGAAATGTCGTGATGAGTCTAATTTATTTTCCAATCATATCATATTAACTCGTATCTAAGTCTCCAGATACAAACATGGAAAATAGATATTTAATTCTGCATTGTCATGATCATTTTACGTTGATGGGAATGCATTCGATATATTGGCAATCCCGACAAAATTACGCGAGGAACATTAGAATCAATAAGGGAAAAGGATGAAAAATTACCCGACTTAAAAGAAATGTTTGCGAACGAGGCTAGTGTTTTTGTGTCATGGTATTCCTGGATGCTCTTCTTCAATGACTTTCTGGAAAGTTTCTCTTGTGACCTGCAACAGTTGAAACAGCTCATCTTCCTCCTGTCAATTTCCAACCTTAAAGAACCGACACCGAGCCACCATTAAGCTTCAAAACTGAATCTCCTGAGGCTTGCTTATCTCCTCCAAATATGTGATCATTACAAACACAGAAACAGGAATAATTTCGAAGAGAACTCTATATATAAACGTATCAAATAGTATCAAGACTAGGAAGTGATATGGAACTTAAGATATTGATAAGTTTTGCATGAGACAAAATGGTATATTATCCCTGGAAGGAACCAGATCCCTGGTCTCTCAGGAAATCCGGATGCAGAATGTCTTGTCTAAATGTTTGTTTTCCTTCATCTATCTCTAAAGTTCCAATTACCTGATGTGGGGTGGGTTGGGTTGGGTGTTGATGTGGGGTGTGGTGGGGGGAGGGGTTAGGGGCGGTGTGTGGGGGACGGGCGCATGGAATCGGTAAAACAACCTTTTACTAAATAAAGAAAATCAGACAGGGGCACACGGTTATCCTTCTCGATCTTTTCAAAAGCTTGTTAAAAATATTTGAAAATGGTTTCCTATTCTAGGCAGGTTTTTCTTATCGATAATAATCCTTACACTAATCTTCTCAAGTGAGCATCGGAATGAAACAGGGAGGGCTGTCGAATTATTACATTTACTGGTGGCAGTTTTCATTCTGATTACATTTTATAATAATTCATGGCAACACTAAAAGTAATTATAGATATTTAATTTTTGCCCCTGTAATCCTAATTTTTATTTTACAAAAGGAGTTTTAATTCAAAAAATAAAATTATTAATATAAAAATTAAATAAAATAATAAAAATTGAAAAAAAAAGAAAAAAATGAGAAAAAAGAAAGATTTTTTTAAAAAAGATTTTTTTATATTTTTTTAGGAAGTAACTCATATTAAAGTCATTCGTTTTAGTTTTATTTTAGTTTAAAAATTATTTTAGGGAGTTGTGAGGTTTAAGTGCAATTTAATTGTACTGAATATCAAGATACAAGCTAACGGTCTAACATATAAGTATTGGAGTATTTGGAATGAATGTAGTTTGAGGTTTTGGGTTCAAGTCTCGCTAGATACTTATGTTGGATTTGAATTAATTTGGATTTAGTTTCTATCGAATCAGATACAATAGATATAACTAGATATGATTTTATTTAGACCTTAATACACACATATATGTGCATAAAAAAGAGGAGACACAGCAGAAAAAAGACCACCTTAACACAGCAATAATTCAGCGACTAAATACAGTCCTACAAACAGCCCACTGTTATAACACCCTTTAAGACTGCATACGTCCAACGACTACTGCTGTAGAATTCTTCAGCATGACTAAGCGAACTGTAGCATGACAGACAGCAGCAAGATGGACAGCAACAAACAGGACAGCAGCGACATCCAACATTGTCCCAACACCACGGACAGTGACACCAGTACACATTCCAATTGCAGCTAGCTCCATCCGTTAATAACAGCATACATCAAACACGTACGTTGCTCCCCACACTGACGTAGTCTACGTAATTGATCATCGGCACTAATCGCTGCAACTGCACAAACCGCCAATCACCAACAAAATCTGCACGATAGGGAGCATATGAGATAACTAAACTCAACATTTTTAGAGGAAACCAAACTCTATAAGAGAGCATGCACTACCAAAAGAAAAAGTAACCTAAATGTCCATGACAATGAATTTATGGCTCTAAAATAACCTCAAAAACTTTTTGAGTTCAACCAAAATCACTCTAGCTAGAGAAGTCATGATAGAAAGGGGTTTTTTTCCATGTAAAACATGACATCTCACATGTGAAAATGCTCTTTTTCTACCATAAATATTAACCAATAAAGATATAACCATTTTAGATTAAAAATGAAACATGATATATGTATAGGAGTGCGTACAGATATAAGTATCACGTACGTGCCGCGTGTTAGGTCATGTTACATGTGACTAGGAAAATAACTTGAGTAATTCGCATGGAATGATCAAGAGAAAAGTGTAAGGAGGAGGAATAGGCGATCTTAGTAAGGCTCTAACACGTATGGTGATAGGTAGAAGAGTGCAATGGCATCAAAATCAAGATTAATGAAGAACAGAGTAATGTTCCTGAAGTGTTTAAACATTTGATCTTTGAGACAAAGTTCCAGCAAAGTAACGGCATTAATGGGAGTTTTTCTCCTGTTCAAATGAGGAAATGAATAGGATATTTATAGGGTATTTATAGGATATAGTAGATAAATTCGATACATTGGATCATAACGATGATCAATGGCTAGAATTGAAGCCCTTTTATATATGGGTATTAAATGAGTTTTTTCTATGGGTTTAGGCTCAAATAAAGGGTTTTATATTTCATTAGTGTGAGCTAAATAAAGAAAGGTTAGATGAAATGAACCGATTCAACGGAGCCTATTCGAAGCCTGCTATGTCAAGTCTCCCTTGATCATTTCGATAATTTATGAGCTTAGCTCTTTAGACCCTATCATCTTAACTTAAGAAGTCAAACCCATTTAATCAATGGGCTTGAAAGCTCAATATTAAATTTGACCCTCTACATTTTGCCTTCTGACCAAAGTCCTTCAGACGAAGTCAAAGGGGTTTGGGCACCGAGTGAGCTTTTTAGATAACTTAAGTGCGTACATGCTGTTAAATAGCTGCGTTGTTGCCAAATTAATTTGAAATTTGTATTAGTATGTGAATCCGTAGCACCTCTTATTTATGTATCATGCCTCAACTAAATTAGGTTGTATATTGCCCCCAAGGTAATACTCTGAAATACGTCTTCTTTAAGCTGTTTTTTCTTGAGCTGATTTGTCTTTTTGATTTGATCCATATGATTTATTGACTCCTTTAAGTTGAATTTGTACTTTAAGCTCACATTAGTGATTTCGTTGGTTGACTGCACATATCAATGCTATCTTGATCTTCTCCTCATGCAAGGTCTTTCTTTTTATAAGGTTTCCACATATCATATAAACACTTTATGTTAATCAAATTTTATTTGCTATGCTACGACTTGTAAGCATGGCGATCCCACTATAAACAATTACCGTAGTAGTAAAAGCTGACATTCCAAGTAATTGTAAACTCATTGATGATTAAGGTCCGATTATAAATAATTATCGTAGTGGCAGAAGCTCAACTTACAAACTCATCATACTAGGATTTTAAGTAATTGTACAACATAGAGAGCCTAATAACCAGCATTCTGAACGTAGAAGTAACAGCATAGTATTAGGCTCCTTTTTCTCCAATTCATTCCCACTAGAAACTTGACAAGTGTCTTATTCGCTTTTCCTTTTCCCCCCAAAAGCTGCCGACTCTAAATTGAATTTCGACCACCATTATCCTTGAATATAAGTCCAGTTGTTATAGTAAAAGAAAAAGAAGAAACAGCAACTTCCTCTTCAACCAGCCATGGTATGTTCTATTATCCCTTTTTTTTTTTTTTTACAACTCATGAGTATAGCTCGTTCGATTCCATATAATTCCATTGTCCATTGCCAACAAAAAGAAGACAAAGAATATAATTATACCACATAATTCCTTCTTCTATCTATTGGCCTTATCTTTGCACGAGGATCAAAATTTAACAATCTAACATTATGCCCACTATTCAATTTGAAGGTTCCAGCTCATAAGTCTTAGTAGTATACACTAAACCCCCCCCCCCACATGCCATTTTTTTTTATCAAAATAGAATGAGCCTACGTTTAATTTGACACCCCACCATTAGTACATGGTAAAAAGGGACAAAGACGAAGGTATATTGTATATCTCTTTTATCCTAATCCATATAACTTCTAGCTATAATCGTAGTCAAATTTCCTTTACAGATAGGGCTTATCTCTCCCATTTTCCTTTCTTAGCCGCCAGAGTCTCAAACAATATATACATATATGTGAGTTCATAAAAGAACTTCAACAGTCACAACCAATGCATCTTTAAGGATCTCCTTCTTGCTGCAGGGACAGCTTGGGTCAGATTAGCTCAAGTTACTCCTCTGCTGCTTACGTATGTGCTTGTAATGTTTTTATGACTTGTGCTTGTTATGTTTTTATGACTTATGCTCGGATCAAGTGTTTAGACATGGGCAACTCCTCACGTAAAGAAAAGATGAAGTGGCTTCGGGGTCTCAAGTTGTTGTACTCAGATTTGTTTGATGCTCCACTCGGTTTATTTTTTGGTTCTCCCTTTTTTTAATACTATTCATTGTTGTAATTAACTCAACATAGGGGCCTGTTGCTGTCTTATTGTTATTCCAATAGATGTTGCAGTTGTGACTTGTATTCAGTTGAAGAGCTGTCTGAAGTTGCTACTGTTGCTGGTTGGGAAAAACTTAAGTATAGGTGTACTTGAAATTGCAGCTACTACTTCGATCAATTTTGGTGTTGTTCATTTGAGGAGCTACTAAATTGGGTTATGTGGATACGAAGCGTAGGAGTTGCTTGGGTTTGGTTCTTTCTCTGTTTTTTTTTTCTTTTTTTTTTTTGTTATGTTATCTTGTTCTTACATTATACTTTCTTGAAGCAGCAAGGACCAAATCTGTCAAAGTTGTTTCCAACTCTAAGGAGGCACTGTTGATAGGGGCTTTTGAGAAAGACTTCATTATTGGTATGATGGAATTACTCTACTTAACCCGACTTTGATTTCCCTTGTTCTTTGTAAACGTGCAAATTCTCATAAGTTCACTACTTGATGTTCATTTGGAACCAAATTTGAGAGGTTACTATTAGCTTATCCTTTTCCTATATAGCTTCATGAATCCTTTAATAATTTCAAAGCCTTGTCAAAGTCACTGATTATGAAATAGCCACAAATAAGTAGTTAACATGTTACTGTATTCAATTTCTTATGCTTCTTTCTAGCCTTAGGCAAAATTGAATATGTTGTGCTGGGTACTATTCACATAACCACTAATAATCATAGCATGGGTCTAAATATCTGGTTTTAGTCCTCGAGCTTCCATCAGTAGCCTCAATTTCATTTCTTTAGTCTTTGCCTACCCACTTACAACAAAACTGAAAATTGGGTTTCTAAGTGGAGGGCCCTAAGCAATCATCCTATCGATTAATTCTTTTGCCCTACTGAGTTCTCCATTTCTACACAAACTGACTTTACCTATTATTTCTAGTCTATTACTCTTAGAATCGGAGCTCGCTTCTATTGTTGTACGATGGCTTTGAGTCATAGTAGGCTTGACATGTTGAATCAACACAAATCCATGTAGCACCCCTTCAACCAATCTCCTCTTTTTCTTTAAACTTTGAAATTGACATCTCATTTCTCATGCTTTGCAGGTACCATAATCAACATTTGAGAATTGCTTCAAAGATCTCTTCATTGCCTGAATTGTAGCCGCTTGCAATCGAAGGCTGAAACTCTGCAATTTTGACTTGAGGACCACATCTCAAACTAGCAATAGTCAGCAAATTGATACGAAGTTTTCAGAAAAATGTGTAAAAGTGAGTATAGATATAAGTGTCACGTACATACCGCGTGTAAAGTTGCATTACATGTGACTAAGGAATAACTTGAATAACTCGTATAGAATGATCAGGAGAGAAGTGTAAAAAGGAGCAGTAAATGATCTTAGTAAAGCTTTAACATGTATGATGATAGGCAAAAGAGCACAATAGTATCAAACTTCAAGATTAATGAAGAACGGAGTGGTGTTCTTGAAGTGTTTGAGTGTTTGATTTTTAAGACAAAATTTTGGTAGAGTAACGATGTTAATAGGTGTTTTTCTCTTGCACTAATGAGGAAATGAATAAAGTACTTATAGAACATAGTAGGTGAATTCGATATGTTGGATCATAACGATGATTAATGGCTAGGATTGAAACCTTTTATATATGGATATTAAATGGGCTTTTTCCATTGGTTTAGGCTCAAATAAAGAGTTTTATATTTCATTAATGTGAGCCAAATTAAGAAAAATTAGATTGAACAAGCTGATTCAACGAACCCTATTTTAGGCTTATCATGTCAAGTTTTCCTATAATTTATGTGCTTAGCTCCTCAGACCCTATCATTTTAACCCGATGAGTCAAATCTATTTAATCAATGGGCTTCAAAACTTAATATTAAATTTGGCCCTCTACAATATATATATATATATGCTCGATCAATACAGCATATTTAAATTTATAGTCTATGTAATGCAAGTTTTGCAAGCGTATAAGACAGCTTGCCAAACAGAGACTAAAGCAACCTGACAAAACTAACTGTTGGAGAAAATGAAAACTGAGGCAAAATCGGTCCCATACATAGCACACTACTGTATCGCCTTTCTATATGACTTTATCAGATGATTTCACGAACTGTAAAAGACACAAAATTTAATTATATAGTAACCTCTATAGACAAGCAGACTCCTATTTTTGAGTCTTTATACTATCATAGTCCTCTTGTTGCTTTTAATATGGCAACCTCCCTCTCTAGGTCTTTGATCCGGTTTTTAATATCCAATTCCAACATCCAAAGTTTCAATCACTGACTGCTTTTACCAATAATCTCATTGACAACTCCCCTCTCATCAAATTTAGTTCCTCCGCCACACTATTCCTCTTCAAGGCTGGCTTTTGGTTGCTTGGTATCAGAACATTTTGGCACATTCCTTTCAATAATCTCCAAAGATTGTTCTCTCATCCTGGTGGCTATATCATCCATGTCTTCTTTTGATTGCTCACTAGGAACAATAGTTTGGCCATCTGTTTCAATAAGCTCAACTGATGACTCCCTCATTCTAACATCGCTGTTATCAATATTTGGTGACGACAGTTTTGATACCTGAGCGTCTTGTTTATATATAGCATCATGGGTATGGAGAGTACTTCTCAATGCACTCTTCTACACCAAGCAGCTCTGCAGGCATCAAGCACTGAACGAATGACATCAAATCTTCATCCAAATCATTATGAACCAAAATCTATTCTTCTTTATCTCGATAAAACCGAGGTAACACCAAATTCTGCACAGGCAACACATAAGGGTGCGATTGGAAATACTCTCCTGCTGAATCTAAATCCAACCTCAGTTTTTCAATCCCCAAAGTAGGCCCTTTCAGTTTGCTCCATCTACTTAAGCGAGTTTCTCCTTCAGAAATCAAGCCTGGAAATGGCCTAAATTTGACAAACCTCTCCCAAACCCATACTTGAACCAACACGAAAGGTGCCCAAACACTAACTGCAGCATCAACTCCTCCAACAATAGCTCTCTTCAACTTACTCAAATCTCGATAAATACTTGCAAGGACAGCCGGTGCAAGTGCAATCCTTGTACCACTAGCTAAATGAACAGCAATAGGCAAAGCACGTTCAAAGATAGCCCGAGTACTATTAGCAAACAAAAACTTTGGGAGCCAGCAAGCATGAAAAGCTTCGTGCTCAATGTCCGAGCCACTGTCCTTAAACATTTTCATCCAAAGACTATAACTCGGCTGTCTCGATCTTAACGCTAAAAGTTCTGACCATCTATGTTTCAACCTTACGTACACATCTCCCAACTCTTGTTTTGTCTCAAAACCTCTATGCACCGAAGACCCTAAAACAGAATAACCACCTAAAACAATCATATCTTCAAGAGTCACACAAACTTCACCCCAAGGGAACACAAACGTTTTAGTGTCAGGACACCATCTTTCAACGAAAGGAATAAATATCTCACTATGCTTGTATATATTTAAAGTTGAACACTTAACTGCCTCGAAGATACCTGCTTTCTTCCATGTAATACCATGCAAAACCTCCATTTTCTCAACCCAATCAGTCCAGTTCTGCTCACCGACCCAGCTACGCAAGTTGATTTTTTTCTGTGTCAAGTTTGGGTTTTTGAACCTCGGTTGCCACAGAAAAGGCAAAGAACTTGGAGGGCTCGAGCCGTTCTTGGTTTTGTCAGAGGTTTTGATGAAATGGGCTGTCCTAAAAACTGGTTTTGTATCTCCAGTTGGTGAAACCATGTGTTCTTTTCTTTTTTCGACAATGGAGTTTGTAGCTTTCTCCATTTCTTTTTTCTCAAAAAGATGAAAACTTTCAACAGTGCAAGATTAAGTAATGGAAGTAGAAATACTTACTTGAAGAGTTTTTCAGGTCTTCTTCAACATTAAGACATACTTGGAAACTTAACATGAAAGCTTTGTTTCATACAAATGTAGAAGATGTGACTGATTACTCTTCAATGTCACCATTTTGAGTATACGATAGCTGCAGCCATGATCCTTACGTAAAGGGAAATAATCGAGCGGTGTATAGTGCAAAAAGTTTGAATATCGGTGACCGTAAACACCAATAAATATAATTATTATTTATTCACCGTTATACTTAAATATGACTCATTAGGGGATGTGTGTTCCATTAATGGTGAGGTGATTGACTGAATATAGTTCTATCATTAACATTATTATATTTACACTGAAATCTTAAATCTTATAATATTATATTTTATTTTTTATTTGTATATCTATTTATTCGAAAAAGTATTGTACATGATTATACATGATAATAGCAAAAATATAATTTTTTTCCCCACATTTTCAGGTTGAATATTTAAAAAAATGGATAAAGTCTATTCTACATGATTATGGGAATTTTTTTTTTTCCCTTTATGTCCTGGTTGAATAGATGACACATGATAGATTTGAGTATATTTAAATTATTTTTCTAATTGAGAAAGTTATCAGCTGGACAATCGTAATATAAAAGATGTCTTCATGTATGTTTCCGTATGAAAAAACTATATTAGAGAGAACGTTTGTATTTTGATTTTATTAAGAGAAGAGACTTTTAATCCAATCATATTGAAATATGCACTGATATTTTTAAGAGGAGATTTTTTCTTTATGTATGACCAAAGTTTTTATTTTATGTGTGTAGTTTCTGACAAAATTAATTACAACAAGTGTATCTGAGTTTTTGTATGTTTTCATTTTAATAATCTTTCTTGGTTCTTTTTTCCAACCCTTTTTTTTTAATTATATAACCTGATTTTCGGCTTTTCTTCATTTAGACGGTGTATGTTATTTTACCAAGGTATTATAGCCTGGTTGATATGGATATTCTTTTCTCTTACAGCATATTTACTTACAGATATAAAATAGATAGGAAATAGAAAAGTTATGACTTAAAAATAACTATTAATAAAATCATATTAAGAAGTGTTTACTTTGCATAAATTTTTATTGTAGGATAATCTTTTCAATGTTTACTTCACCTTGAGAATACAAATAAAATTACCAATTTGCCCTTATTTAATCATTTTGAAAAATGACCAAAATTTATTTAATCATTTTAATGAGAGTATAATAGTCATGATATTTAAGCATTTTATTCTCTATATTGAGTGAATAAAAATTCCACATCTTCATAAGTAATATTTATTCTCAATGGAATGGGAATATAAAAACTTTAGAAATTATAATTCCCTTCCCATTTTTTCCAAGTAAACAAGTAAATAGACTAATACAAAAGGAACTCAAAAAGGGGGTGTATTGAGTTCAATGCTCAAATTTTACTCTACTATAAATATTTTTAGTTAAGTAACTAAATGGATGTAATATCAAGACAATAAACAAGAATGAGTATAATCAATATAATGATAAAAAAATAATAATTACGAAAATTAAAAGAAATAGAGATAGAAAAGATTAAGCCCAATTTAATGTGAAGTTCAGACCGCTCTTACTCTCCACGGATACATAATGTCTACAACTAAGAACTTTACACCACTTTATTAATTTCTTAATCCAAGCTTTAAAAGCTACATATACACAAACTTAGTTACACAAGTTTTACATTCATAACTAATCTAATCTTGATTTTATAAGATTCTCAATAACAATAACTCTCAACAAATCACAATCTCAACTCATAACACAAAAAAACTCAATTTTAAGTATAGTGTGCTCTCTCAAAGTAATTACAAGTATAAATCACTTTGCACTAGAGTTTACAAATGATTTAGCAAATTAAGTACACAAGATGAAGGGTAAGTGAACAAAAGGAACAATTGTGGATTTTCAGCTTTGTTTCTTGTCATTCAACTATCCAACAACCATTAGTCCACTTCTCTCTGCAATTAATGCTCTAAAATGGCTCTTTTCTATATAAACCAGCCGAACGGTTCAAGTAGGACCATTCGAAAGGTTAAAGACCAACCAACTACATGATCGATCACTTGCTTCTGATCACATATCACTTGGTGCAACCAATCGAATGGTTTCATGACTAGCAATTAGATGGTTCATACTAGAACAACTGAATAATACACACTAACGCACAACAAACATTTCTTATTCTTTTTACTTCTTTCAAGAATTCCAATGAATATTATATCATAAGGATATCATGCAAAACATGGAGTTATCCAGGTAATTCAACTCCTTTATTAAATTAACCATTTTCTTATAAAATTTGTAAAGAGATTAATAATCATGATTAATTTAACATAATTTATATGGTTTTATTTTCATCAAAATCATATAAAAACCTATTGGTTGAACATAAATAATTGATTTGGAATGATTTATTCATTACCTCACTATTATCTATGATAAACAATTTGTTAGATATGGAACATGTTCAAATCTTTCCTATCTCATTAGTTTAGTATAGTCGGCTTAAGAGGAAAAAAAAAATGATAACCTTATGTTTCATGTAACATAGATTTGCTTTCACTTTAATAAACATTAATTATTTTTAATTATATAACATTTATATTTCCTTTTCATTTTTACCAATAATACTTTTTTTTCGTTAGTATTTTCATCACTTCTCCAATTAAATTGTTAAGGTATCAAAACAAGATAAAATGAAGTTCATGCACTAAAGAAAAGGAAAAGTTCTACCATTTTCATTATTATTATCACACTTTTATAAATATTGTTATAATGGAATCACCATTTGTCTCTTTTCAAAAATCGTAGCATCAAAACAAGAATTAAATAAATGAAGTCTTGACTACATCAAGGCCGTTGTAGGCTGGGGATATTATCATTGATCTCCTAGGGAGTCATGGAATCTCTCCTTTTCTAAAGTTGAAAAAAAAAAAAAAAGTCTTGATTACAATTAAGAAATATTAAATTTCAGATAATTGTACTGATGTCAAGCTTAAGATAAACTAAGAAGGTCAGTTTTCTTCTATTCATATTATTTAAATCCTTTTCGGGTGAAATTTGATTTTTGAAATTTATGTATATAAAATATGACGAAAGCGCATTATAAAGAGAAGATATCCATCTAATAACAAAACTGTGAGACATATTGCAAATTTAGCTTGAGTCTCATGACATCGGGTTCCATTATGTGTCATAATTAGAAACCACAAATTTGAAATTAACACTGTTTATTTACAAATTGTTAGCCAAGACTCAGTAATTCAACTTGACTCAATAAGGAAAGACAAATCCGAATATCCAATTATTGGACCAAACTTTATAAATTTCTTCGAATACGTTCGATTACCAATGGATAAAATAAGATAATAAATAATCAATTAAAGTACATTAGTATTCAAATTTGTTTGAGAAATAATAATAATAATAATAATAATAATAATAATAATAATAATAATAATAATAATAATAATAATAAAGAAAACATACACCCACACAAATTTGGAATCAGCACCTCATGCTTGAACTTGATTTGATAAGGAACAACAAACACTTCTGTCGAAAGTATGTTAAAATATGCATGGATATTTTAACACAGTTAAAGATGAAATTTTCTTTTTGGTGCTTACATGATTTCTACAGAATCTTGTTACTTTTTTGTTTTACTAATTGTCATAGATCTTTCACACCTTTTTTATTTTACTTTATTAAGAGAGATTTATTTATGCTTGGATTGCATAATCTGAATTTCCACGTTTTATTAATATATGCTGACATTTCTTTTTCAATTACATCATAATTAACCGATAAATATAAATCATATTAGATCAATCAATTTTGAAATTAATTCTAACTGGACATTAATGCAGAAGGCTCTTAGTTCAAACCTCGCGCATTAATTTCAGGGCCTACTAATCAATACAATGTATTTCAATTCACAATCCATCTTGGAAGAATTCTGCAAGCGTATCAGATAGCTCGGTGAAAACAGACACTAAAGCGACGTGACAAAATCAGTCCCATGCTATTGCATGCCCTTTTCATTCAACATCACATCACATCACCAGGTGAATTCCCAAAATATAATCACATGTGACAATCATTGTAAAAGACACCTTAGAGGAATTTAAATTTTTTTCTTATTTCCAAGATACTTTTTTTTTTTTTTTTCATTTTCAAAACAAAATCAGACAACACAACACAACACTTAGCACGCCACTTCATTCGTGATTTTAATTTCACAATTAATTTCGTCTCACCACACATTTTCGTTATATTTACTATATTATAGCGGACAAATCATAGTCCTCTTGCAGCTTTTAACATGGCAACCTCCTCCTCTAGATCTCGGATCCGTTTTCTGATATCCAATTCCAGCACCAAAAGCTTCAAGCACTCACCGCTTTCACCAACAATCTTGCTGAAACTTCCTCCCTCATCAACTATAGAGTCTCTGCTCTGTTCATCTTCAAGTGCGGCTTCTGGTTGCTCTGCATCAGATAAATTCTGCACATTCCTTTCGATAGTCCCCAGATAATGTTTCTCTCATCTCGGTTGCTATATCCTCTCCTTTTGGTTGCTCGGATGCGACGACATTGAGTACATCTATTTCGATAATCTCAACTGATGACTCTCTGCTTCTAACACCGGTTTCATCGACATTTGGTGATAACATTTTTGATACCTGAGCATCCTCTTTCCAATTACCAGCATGGGATGAATCACAACCATTCTTCTTCCTCTGTGTCCTCAAGAGTCCTGCTTCTGCAATTGGAATCTCATCTTCAACGCTGTACTTAGCTTCACTCGGCCGATAACGTTTTTGCTGAAAGCCAGGATGGATCGCATCACTATTGTGACTTTCTCTCGCTCCAGAATCACCCACTCGTCTTTCCATTAGCATTACTGACGTTGCCCGTTTAGGCTCAGGAGACTCAGATGGTTGTTTTCAAACAAAATTCGACTCCTTCCACCACTTCCAAGTATCGAACCGTAACGTCTGGCTGAGATGCTCTCGGGGGAATGTGCAATTTCATATTGGTTACTGGCTTATTGTAAAATTCTCCAGGCAATCTCTGGATTTGGGTCGCATTGTGGTATAAATTTCGATACATCTTGATCCAACCCGAATTGCATGGCTACTCGGTGTGGAGAGTACTTCTCGATGCAGTCTCCAATACCAAGGAGCTCGGAAGGCATCAAGCACCGAACAAAGGACATCAATCAAGTCTTCATTCGAATCATCATCAACCGAAATCCACTCTTCTTTATCAGGATAAAACCGAGGTAACACCGAATTCTGCACAGGCAACGCATAAGGGCGCCATTGGAAATATTCACCTGCTGAATCTAAATCCAACCTCAGTTGGTCAATCCCTAAATTGGGGCCTTTCAATCTGCTCCATCTACTTAACCGAGGTTCGCCTTTGGAAACCGAGCCTGGCATTGGCCTAAATTTCGCAAACCTCTCCCAAACCCAAACCTGAGCCAACACAAAAGGTGCGGAAACAATAACCACAGCACCACCTCCTTCACCTTTTATCAACAACAGCTCTCTTCAACTTACTCAAATCTCTGTAAATACTCGCAAGGACAGCTGGCGCGAGCGCCATCCTCGTACCACTAGCTAAATGAACTGCAATAGACAAAGCACACTCAATGATAACTTGAGAATCATTAGGAAACACAAACCTTGAGAGCCAGAAAGCAAGAAAGGCTTCATGCTCAATGTCCAAACCACTATCCTTAAACATCTTCATCCAAAGACTACACGTCGGCTTTTTCGAACTTGACCTAGAAAGTTCAGACCTTCTATGTTTTAACCTATTATACGCATCGCTTAAATCTTGTTTTGTCTCAAACCCAAACCCCCCATACAACGAAGACCCTAGGACAGAATAACCACCTAAAACGATCATATCTTCAAGAGTAACGCTAGCTTCACCCCAAGGGAACACAAACGTGTTAGTGGCAGGACACCAACGTTCAGCAAAAGGAGTAAATATCTCAGTGTGCTTGTATATGTTTAAAGTTGAAGACTTAACTGCCTCGAAGATACCTACATTCTTCCATGTCGTAGTATGCAGAACTTCCATTTTCTCGACCCAATCAGTCCAGCTCGTGGGTTGACCTACCCAGTTGATCTTTTCTGGTGTCGAGTTTCGGTTTTTAAGCTTGGGTTGCGATGAAAATCGCGTAAAACTTGGAAGGTATGAGTCGGTGTTTACGGAGATTTTAATGAAATAGGCTGTTCTAAACACTGGTTTAGTGTCTCCAATTAATGAAACCATGTTTTCTTTTCTTTCTTCAACAATGGAGTTTGTAGCTTTCTCCATTTTTCTTTTCCCTACCCCTCAAAAGATGAAAAGTCTCAGCGATGCAAGGAACAATGGAAGTAAAAGGACGAAGTTGAAGGGTTTTGTGTTTTCTTCAACATGAAACCATACATTGGAGAAACTTGGAAGCTTAGCATGGAAGCTATCTCCGATAAGCCCGTTGAAGATGTGGCTATTTTGTCATCCTCGTCATCGTCGACTTTTTCCACCTTATTTGCAAATATTGTATTTATCAAGAAAAAGAAATAAAAATAGAAATATAATTTTATATGCATCCCTTTTTAAATATTAAATATCTAACAAATTTCAAAATATTTAAAGTTATCTATCATGTACATTATTTACTTTTATAAAAAAAAAACAATTAAAATAATTATCTCTAATAAATAAAATATATTTTTCAAACTTTTTTTTAAAACACATGAATTTTTATTTCCTAATTTTGAGACTTCAATAACTATCTTCATCATAATTATTAAATAAAAATATATAAGATACAAATAAAAATGTTTTCAAATTTTAAATAAATAGAGATCAGACATAAAATAAATATAAATAATAACATATTAAAAAAAATAATTCAGATAGGACCGAAAATAGTTGATAATCTATATAGGCATGTGTTATGGATATTTAAAAATGATAAATAATTAAGTATTAAATAAATCATTTGTCGGGGTTTAAAAAAAAATACATTGGTTTTCTATATAATAGCTTTTATCTATTGGAAAACAGTGAATATATACTTCTATAAGGTTGTTTTAATAAATCGTAATTGCAATTTCTATAGCTTCTTCTTTTCTTGATCATATATATCACTATGATATATTTAAATACATGAAAGCTCCCATTCCATCCGTTTATCATTTGATCCGAACTTTTATCATAAGCGGTACGGAAGTCTTAGTGCTCATAAAATAAATTTAAGTAGAAATGAATAATGTTTATGATTGTGTATGATACTTATTAGGAGATTAAATAGAGAAAAAAAAAAAAGAAAAGAAGAAGTTTCTAACTTTTGTATATTTATTTTCTTTTTTTTTAAATATTGCAACTAGTTGAAAAGAAAACATTCTTTTCATTATGAATCAAAACACTTATATCATTTATAAAGAAAAGATTCTTTTCAAACTTTTCATGCATTTAACTTTTAATCAAGTATACAATCTATGAAACCCAAATTTCACGTAGTAACTTCGAGTGAGTAATTTAGAATGTTGGTAAAACTAGTTCAATTAAACTGAGAATTTATGAGTAAGCTCGAAACATTAGTCAATAAGACTTTCTTGACTCGGATTTTGAAAATATAATAAAATAATTATAATATAATTAAAATAGTATAATTTTGTTACTTAATATTTATTGTAATCACATAAAGTTAGCTTCGTCAGCTCGTAAATTTTTATAAATAAATTATACAAGTAATAAAATTATTAGATGACATGAGATAATATATAGAATATATACATATACATAGTGTATAATTTTTATGTATAAATATATACTTATAATTAACTAAAATACCAAATTAATTATATTTTAAGCTAAAATAAGCTAAAGAAATTGATAGAAAAATTATAAAAATTAGGAGACAGCTAGCATAAACTTGTTTTAGGCATGTGTAAGGTGAGGGACAGGTGTAATTAAAGAAACAAGGCTAAGCAAGTAATTGGAACTAAGAACTTAAGCTAATTTTCAAGAAGAGAGAGAAAGAAAATTACTTTAGTTACTCCAAACACTCTGACAATTTCCAAAATACTCCCCATAATAATCTATATGCAATGCAAGATTTAGGAAAAATAGATCCAGATAAGAAGATTAAAGAAGCAAATTTAGAGAAAATATACAAAATCAAGTGTATATCTAGGCATTTGAAGGTCATAGAGTTAGAGAGTTATTGGGAACCAATCACTACCAGTAGGTGATAGAAGACCCAACGCCTACGCTGATCGATAAGGTGGTGGCCACCACTAGTAGTCGAAACTCAAGTTTCTTGCTAGTGTCCATTTTATTCCAATTTTTAAATAAATTTTAAAAATGTTAAATATACCTAGAAAATTTTCCAAAAATTTATTCCTACATATTTTCCATATGTGAAGTACAAGAAGAATATTATTTTAGATAATTTTGTAGGTATCATGTAAGTCCTAAAAAAATCAACAAAACCAAGCTATTTTCAATATGGAAATAAATTAGCTTAAAGAGTAGTTTTGACCTCAAAATTTTTCTACAAAATTTTTTATACTTTTATTAAATTGTTATGAAATGATTTTTCACAAAACTATTTTCTATATTTTTATTGAATTTTTGAACTCTAAATTGCTTCTAAAATAAGGTTTTCGAGTGAAATTTAATATATTTTTCATAAGGAACTCACTTAAAATCTAAGTATAATCATTTAGTGGAATATTTGTAACATGTTGGATCTATTGAATTGAGTTTTACAATGAGAAGTTATGGCAAGTCAAGATTTTGCCTTAATATGAATAGTTTATTACCTTGCCCACTTGATAAATTCAAAGAATTGATAAATTAGGATATTTTTTGTGAGAAGTTAGGAAATGGTGAAGATGAGTATTAATGAATGAAGTGTTATTTTGTGTTGATACCGGTTGGAGTTAAAGAAAAAGTGAATAAATCTTTTAGTTATAGCAAGTTAGTTAGGTAGAAAGGATAATTTAGAGAATTTTGAATGAATATTGTATTAAGGAATCTACTCAGAAGCAGAATCATTAGCAAATTTAAAAGTGAAATATAGGTACAAGGGAGTTCAAAAGTTAAATCAAAGGATAATTTCCTAAAGACTTTAAGGTTAACTAAAATCAAAGGAAAATTTGGAGGATTTTGTAACATAGGATAGCTCATAAAAACTAATGAACTACTTGAGAAATCCTAACTTGAAAGTAAAAATTACTTATGAAACTAACTTCCAAAAAACTAAAATCATATAAATGAATTAATTACCATTAATTCAAGGATTAAATATGGACTAAATCTAATTTATTGTGTATATATACAGATAATTGAAGATCATCAAGACAACAGTCAATATTAATAAACCAATGAAGTGTAGGTAAGTTAAGATCCATGCATTACAGCATGATGAAGTACCGTGCTAGAGTACTTAGAGACTTATGAGTGCATTTGGTTATGCTTGTAACTTAGCTGAATGTGCGCATGCTTCATATATGATTATTTACTCGAATTATATACTTAGAGTATTGCTCTGCTTAAGTATGCCTGACTTGCTTTATCTTACAAATTTGTTGATCACCCTTAATTGTAAATGACTAAAAACTGACTGTTAAACTCGGTAGACATGTATAGTAACCCACTAGAGGATTGATTAGATGTGTTAGACTAAATACCAGCTTCTTCGATAAGGATAACTAAAATGATTATTTCCCCATTCTTAATCGAACTAAATAATAGAAGAGAAGGTTATGATAAGGTTAAGAGTCGTGATTCGAAGGAGGTCTCGAGAAGAAGGTGTTCTATGTTGCATAAGCCTAGATTTGTTTTAATTTGAGTCACGTTGAAATTTTTCAATCCAAGTTAGAGCAGATATAATTTCTCTAGTTTCACAATAGATCGGTTAACATTAAGCGATGTCTTATTTTATTATTTGCATTACGTTTATTTACAATCTAATGCTTGAAAACCATATTTGTGTTTAATATACTCTTTTGTCTCCTTTTCGCTGATTGAGCTGATTGTGCTCGCATCCCTATAAACCCTTTTGTAGGTGTAGACTAAGAATAAGAATGCAGCGCTATAACCACCCTTAAGTTAATATGTGTCAAGCTGGAGAAGTGAGGAGACTTGAAAACTTGCAAAAACCTGATCTTTTGTTTTGGCTTGTCTTGGATTTATGTAGAAACTAATTACACATTAGTTTCCTACTTTGATATACACAAACTTCAAAGCCTATGGTTTTTGTAAGGTTTTTACGAAAATTGTAACTTTTAATGTACAAATATCTATGTAGATACTACTATGTTACTAAGGTGAGTACTACAGGTTATCTTCATAGGAGTGTTTGAAAAGCTATTCCATAGGTTTTATAATTAATAGGTATCAAACTAAATGCTTCAAAACAATTGAGTCGAGTACGCTTGATGTATAGGAGCTGTAAGGTCGACCTCTATTTTATGATAGTTTATACGGTGGTACTGTTACAACTTAACTACTTCGGGATGTGACACAATTAGCATTTAAATGTAATAATTTTTTTTGGTATAAAATGAAAAGTGTATTTCACATATCAAAATTAGTATTTTAGTAAAATGAAAAAACACTTTCTTATTTTTGAAATTATCATTTAGGCCTATTTTACAAAAAAAAAAAACAAAAAACAAAAAAAAACAAAAAACTATAAATTTATAACAAAAAGGTATAAAATCAAGGGGAAATGGTATTATAAGAATTAGTATACACTCTTTTTTTAATCAAGAGGTTTATTAAATATAAAATTTTAAAGATACTAATTACAAGTGAAATAAATAGAAAAAGATGTACTTATAATTTATCCAGATTATGTTAAGTACTAATTAAGAGATTCATATTAAGAAACTGTCGTAAGGTGGTATTATTGACTTCGGGGCAAGATGATATGGCTTTTTCCCTCTTTAAATGGTCATGTAGTTATAGTCAACAAGCTACACGTAAAGCAAATGATACATGCATGGGGCCCGTTCCTCAAAGAAGATAAAGGAGGATAGCATGCAATAATGGTCTGCGGTGATAGGCGACCGATTGTCATTACCTTTCCTTTGTTCTGGTGACTCATGACGGAGCGTGTGCAAGTGTAACTATGAATTCCTACAGAAGCTTATACACCATCAGCCATGCGAGTGTCATCTCATCGTTAAAATGGCTACAATGATGGAAATTTTTTAATCAATATAATATGATTTAATAATTGGAAGATATCTCCATAAATTACGTTATTTATTTAATTGCTTAATTTATAAAATTGACTGTAATGGAATAATCGGAACCATATGAAGAAAAAAAATTAATTATTCATATAAATTACTTAGTAAGAAATGTCCCAAATAAATCCGGCTAGTAACTAATAATCCTATTATAGAGAAAAAAAAAGTAGTTATTATGACGTTTTTCTGAAGAATCATATATTCCTTGGATTTTATCAACTGATAAGGTTATTAAGGAAATTATAATTACAATTGAAATTATCGAAAAATATATATGAGTTAATATATATTCAAAAATAGAAAAAAACATCAAAATTCTTAACTTTTATGATTTACTTGTATCTTTTAGATATATATATATATAATTACTTAATAGTACATTAAATCCGATTCATTTATCTGTATATTTCAAGAACATATCAAATTAAAAGCTAAATAAATATAAATAAATCATCTTCTTATTAGAGTTATAGAAAATAGAATTAATCACGGTAACATAAAAGACTCCAAGGGTCCAAGAAGAGAAACCATTTATACAATAGATTATTAATGCTTTCCGCTATAATTAAAGAGATAGATTAATCTTCAGTATCAAGTATGTTATATTATGAAAATTATTTTGTTCAAAGTCTTGATTTTATATTTGTTTGAACCTTAGAGATATTATCACATGTGGATATTAGAACAAGGGTTTTTAACACAGAATTTTCCAATTAATGCCTGTTAGTTTTGTGGATTCAAATTGTTTTAAAGGGATAGATATTCATATTGTTAAATCTTGTTTGGTTGAATTGATGTTGATGACACTTAATAATAATAGTGTAAATTTTGAAGGAGTAAACATACAGTATAATTAAATTATGAATAAGATTTCGTAATAGACTAACAGTTAAAAGGTTTTATTTTGCTTTGTGAATATTACGGCTATGCCTTTTAATAAAGCATGGTTGACTTTTCATCGGAAGCGTTGATCTCTTGAAAATTTCGTATGCCATATAATTTTATATGCTTTTCTCATACTAAATCCTTTATGAAATATTCCGATGTTAATGTTGAAAGAAAACGTATAATTGGTTTGGGATTAAAGATTTGTTCATCGTGATGCCACCTGGTGTTCACTTGCTGCCTTCCATATTTTAGTATTTTATTTTTACTACATGGATTCACTTACGGATTTTAGATGGTGACAATTTGCATCGGCACTCATTCACGCATCTTCCGTGGACTTTGAAATTGCCCCAATCCTAAACCTTATTGCTTAAGAGGATAGTGGTTATCTATTTTGAGGGGGTAATTTTGTTTTGTTTGTGTATAAAATAGAATTGGAAAAGGTTGATTTGCGATATAGTATTCGATCTTCGCTTATATTTGGATGAATGTGGCAATCCTATTATTGAACCCATCTCAAATATTAGGTTAAGGAATTGAGATAAAAGTGATTATTTTTAATTTTCCTTTTGCAAATTTTGTCTAGTATTTCAAGATAAATTAAAATGTTGCTAAAATAACCTCTATTATTTAGTTTATTTTGGAATACATGGACATGAGGTTAAAGATTTATAATAAATGTTTATAATTTGTTGTCACCAAATTGGCCGAATCATGATGTTGATTACTATGTACCATACATAAAATTGTTATTTATCCATAAAATTGATGAAATGCCTATTGTTGAAATTAAATGGATAATCAGCATTCACTTAGTCATTAAAACTTTTAAATTTACCCAAAGTTAAATTATTATGCTAAGAATAGTAAGCATAAAGCAGGTGAATTAGTATTTTGATCAAATGTATTAGGTTATTTATGGCTTTCATTTAATGATAGTATATTATAGCTTCTATGCAAAGGATAACTATAATATACTCTAATGATTTGTTTATTTGAATCTATCATGTGATCCTTTATCTAATGAGCATCTATGTATCAATTGCCGCTATTTTACCCCCTTCACAAACTTCTTCTATTACTATGTTCAATGGATTAAACTTTTTTGAATGTTACGAACAAGTTAACTTTCTTTTAAGTGTACTGGATCTTAACTTGCCACTACTGGAAGAAAAACCTACTGCTATTACGGATTTAAGTAATGAGGAAGAAAAGTTATATCATAAAGCATAGACACGATCTAACAAATTAAGTTTAATGTTCATGTGAATGACTATTGCGAAAAACATTAAAACTACTGTTCCACAAACAGGAAGTGCTAAAGAATACCTTAAGTTTGTGGAAAAGATTTCATTCTACATATAAGTCCTTTATTGGTACTTTAATGGTAGAACTCATGACCATAAAGTTTACTAGGTCAAAAAGTATACAAGAGAATATCATTGAGATGACCAATATTACAGCAAGGCTAAAAACCTTAGGAATGATTTTAGATGGCTTCTTCTTAATACAATTCATTCTTAACTTGTTATCTCTCGAATACAAACATTCCAAATTAACTACAACACTATTAAGGATATGTAGAATGCTAGTGAGTTGTCCAGTATACTTACTTAAGAGGAAGTGAGACTAGAAAAACAAAGAAGTCGTTTTGTTAACCCTATGGGACAAGGAGGTGGTAAGGGAAATGTAAGTGCCATCAAATTTAAGAAGAAGAAAACGCCTACTAAAACTTCATAAGGCAATAAAAAAGGAACAGATAATAAATAGGTGTTATTTTTATGGTAAGGTAGGACACTGTAAAAAAGGATTACGTAAAGCATAAGGCTGGGTTCGAAAAGAAAAGTAACATTGATTCTTTCATTTGTTTCGAATCAAACGTAGTTGAAGTTCCTAATAATACTTGGTGGCTTGATTTTAGTGCTACATCTCATATATCTAATGTAATGTATGTAGGGATTCAATACGATCTAAACCATAAACCCAAATAAAAATTTTCTATTTATGGTTAATCGTACGAAGGCTCCCATTGAAGACTTAAGGACTTACTGTTTAGTTTTAGATACTGGTCATCATCAGATTTGTTCCACACTTTTTATGTTCCTTTGGTTTCTAGGAATTTGATTTCTCTATCAAAACTTAACGTTTTTGGGTTATAGTGTAAACACTTTATTTTTGCTCTCTCGTAATTTTAGTTTTTATTTTTAAAGGGTCCTAATTCAAAAAAATTAAAAATTGAAAAATGATAAAAGATAAAAGAAATAGAAGATTTTTTGAAAAAAGAAAAAAATTAAGAAAATGAAAAAGAAAAATTCAAATAAAAAAAGATTAAAATGATTAGGTTGTTATAAAATATTAACTAAATAGTTATTGAAAAATGCAAATTTGATATGATGACATTAAATCAAATAAGATCAGGATTTCTAAGATTCGAATCTATTTTGGATTTTTATCAATTTAGATTTGATATGATTCAAAAAATTCATTTTCGAGTTTTATAAATTGAAATTAAGCCCTGCAAGAAAAAAATGTCAATTACACTCACCTACTCCATCCTCATCTAACCTTTATCTCTTATGTAAGGATCAAATCCCCGTCTGCTCCACCCTTCAACACCACATACAGTGAAGCGCCACAAATCACCCCATCCTTTCTTCGTCCTAACTCAGCTATCCCCCAACGATGTACAGCAATAGCCTTATCCTCTCATGCGCACAGTCATTACCCACTACTTCTCACAAAATAGACCCCTCTCGCCTGATCATCCTTGTTGTTGACCATCAACACATGCACTATGGTACACGATCATGCCATAAACAGCAGACAACGTCGAGTACAGTCCACAGACCCTTCCTCTTTCTCACAACCCCGACCGGAATCACCAATCAACTACGACCCTAACTTCATCCTTACTTAAATGTGATTGAACATTGCTACAATCCGTAGCAACACTTACACCAATAAGCGCCAGTTGTGCTCTCCTCTGACCATATTGATGATTTGTCCTGACGGTCCATCATCACCAATAGCAACAGCAACCGCAACTCCAATATCCCCACACGTCATAGCACACCCTTGTACGACAGAACTCAGCCCCCATTCACACGTAGCACACTGTCACCTACGCTCGAACACATATAACCTTCAACCTATGCCCAAAACAAATAACCTCAACACCTCTCTCGTTCTCCAACATCCAGCACCGAACCCAACAGCAACTTACCGCCAACAGCACCCCACAAACCATCCTTCACACGACCCCACTGTCCACACTCTACTTCTCGCGACAATCACACATGACCCAAGCATCCGCAGCCGCACAGCAAACTCCAAACGTCGATACTAACCAGCCGCAAGACCCAACATTCCCCTTACGAACAGCAGTAGCTCTTACTTGGACTCCCCAACCCGTATGCTGATTATCCAAGGTTCGGCTTCTTCTTCTTTTTATTTTAATTTATTTTATTTTATTTAGTCCGTTTATGAGTTATTCACAAAAAAAAAAAAAGAAAACTTTTAATAAAATAGTTTGTTTTTAGGAATTTTTTAGGAAACGTGTTTTATCACCTAGAAATTTTCATTTTGTTTAAAATAAAAAGCTTGATCTACCCGTTTTAAAACCTAGGACCCTTTCTCTAGAATTTTCATTTTTTTTTAACTAAATGAATTAAAAACATAAAGTCTATTGGTTTTCGAAATTAAAACAAACCCATACATTGAACTTTTTGGAAAGAAGGCAATGTAAAATCTATAAACTTATTTTATTTTTATTTTTCTTAAAAATATTAAAAAAGAATAATTTTCAAAATTAAGCCTAATTTTGGAAAATTGACAATGGTACCCGTTAAGGTTTAATAAGTAGCTCTCGAATTCGAAAATCTCTAACTTTTATCAATTTGAAATAAAAAACCAATAACTAAATTGTAGTGAATTTACCTAATTAATTACAATTTCTCTTTTTTCAAACTCTAATCAAGTGGCGACTCCAAAAGATTTTCAATTAAAAAAAAAAAAAACGGGAATTTTTCATATTCTCTAGTTAAAGATTAATACTAAATAAGTTAGAGTTTAGTATTAGTTGAAAAATGGAAAATAAAATTAAAATAAGAAACCGAAAAGTCAAGCTCGACATTTAGCTATATTTGGACATGGATGTTTCAGTTTATTTAAGAATACTTCTTTAATTGGTTCAGGTACTCTTTGTGATGAATTGTACCAATTGAAACTTGATAATGTTTTTGATAAATCTCTACTTATCATTTATCATAACGTTGGAATTAAGCATAGCATGTAGATAAAAATTTAGCTTTCTTGTGTCATAAATATTTAGATCATTTTTCTAAAGAAAGATTGGAAAGATTAGTGAGGAATGAAACCATTTTGAATTTTGATTTTACTAATTGTGAAATAAATGTAGATTGTATTAAGGATAAGCAAATAACAAACAACAAGAAAGATGCTGCAAAGCACCTAACTTCTTAAAATTATACACACTGACATATGTAGCCTTGATGTTCCATCTTTTAGTGGTGAAAAATGTTTATCACTTTTGCTGATGATTTTTCATACTATGGTTGTATGTGTTTGCTTAATGAAAAACTTAGGCAATTGATGCTCTTAAGATGTATGTTAAAGAAGTTGAAAGATAATCAAATAAAAAGGCGAAAATAATCAGGTTTGATAAAGGTGGTAGATATTATGGAAAATATGGAGAAATAGGACAATGTCTTAGTCTATTTGCAAAGTTATTTAAGAAACATGACATATGTACACATTATTCTATGCTAGGCACACCTCAACAAAATGGTGCAGAAAGAAGGCATGATTGGATATTAATATCAAATCACCAAAATAAGATGAAAATAGAAGTTTAAATACTAAAATAAAGAAAAAAAATGTTAAATTTTTCAACCATTTTCATTGCATTATCCCATTTTTCATAAATATTGTTATAACAACATTATAATTTGTCTCTTTCCAAGATTGTAGCATTAAGCCAAAAAATATTGTTTAAATACATTTTAGTAAAATTATGCTTATCAATAGTAAAAACAAAAATATTAACAGTTTTCGTTTTATTGTTCATGATATTTTCTGTTGAAATTGGTATGATTTACCATGATGTTATGCTAACATAATGTGACCATTGAGTTTTCCATAATTGATGGATAAAAATATAAAGTCAATATCCCTTGAAATTATACCTATTAGATAATAAATATTCAAGTAAAGTACATTATTTTTCAAATTTATTTAAAAATAACAATAGAAAACATAAATTTGGAACTAATTTTTTCTATTAGGTGTCACACCTCGAAGCGGCAGAGTCGTAACAACCCCGCCGTGTAAACCATCCTAAGATAGAAGTTGGCCTTACAACCGCTATCTTAGACCTGATCTATACAAGGCGTTCATGACTAACCTGCTTTGAAGTATATAGTTTGTAATTTAAATAGATCATTTACCTAAGAAAGTGAGAAAATTTATATATATATATACACTTTAATTCAATTATTACATTATTTAAAAATGAAAAATAATTCTAAAATAAAAACTTAGACCTTAAAATATGTGTGTTTATTCTTCAATGTTTTTCCTCACTCCCCAGGATCCAGCAGTTGTTAGCTTCAGGGTAGTTGTTTGCCGCTTCTTAGCCAGCACCTGCACGACGTCTATAGGGATGTGAGCAACCACAGCTCAATAAGTTAGGACGGAGGACTTAAAACTATACCATACATACAACAAGGTTTTCAATCACTTATTAGGTGCAATGCATGTGCAAGCAAATACCATCACACAATATTGTCCGGCCCGTCGTGAGATTAGAGAAATTACGCCCGCTCTAATCCAGGTTGAGGAGTTGCCGTTAATGCAACAGCTAACGACCAAACCCAGGCTTGTGTAATGGAGACCTTACTCCTCCCGCGACTACCTTCAAACCACTATCTTCACCCTCGCCGCGACTTCCTCTCCTGTCACTTAGTTCGACTGAGGATAAAGAAGGGACCATTTTGCAATCCAGCGCTATCCCTTTCGAAGGAATTGTTATTTGGCCGGAGAGTCCTAAGTCCCCCTAACGGGTTGTCATGCATGTCCGATTATGATTACTGATCGTATATTTGATTAAGTTCAGTTTAAGGTGATCAATTATTTCATACAATATATGCCAGAACAACAAACAGAATCATAGCATCACCCATAATCAAGACTCCTAAGCCTATTTATTTTCCATTCTAATCATACTCGATTTTGCACTGTTTCTTAAGGACCCTATATTTTCAGAAGTGATTAAACTAAATCACTATTTTTTCCTAAATCTGCATACAATAAAAGCTCAGAATAACAAGTTTCAGAATTTTCTAAAACTATTTACTATTTTTACAAAATTACACAAAAATCGGGTTAGAAATCGGACTCACCAATCTAGGTGGCTCCGGCCACCTCCGACTGCCGTGGCCTTGTCAGCCAGCCTGGGCGCTGCCACCACCATGTGGTGGTGGTGGCCGTCCACTCCCAGCTGCCCATCGGGTCGGGGTTCTCCTTTGTGACCCTAAATGCATAGTTTTCCTTTTCTTTTATTTTTCTTTGGTTTTTCTCTCAATTTTCACCTCTCCCTAATTTTCTCTGATTTCTAACTGTCCAAATGAGCTTTTGAATTTTTCTTGCTATTTATAAAGCTTTAGTGTAATTATTGTGCATTAATTAGACATGACTTTGCCAAATTTCCTTAATTTTTGGCTTTTGTGTTGTCTAATTTTAATTGGTTAATTTTTATTTTGTGGATTTTGACCTGCCACAACCTGATTTGGATCATTATTGGTTTTTCCTTATTTTTCTTGATTTTTTATTAATTAATTATGAAATTTCTTTAATAATTTAGTATAATTTTAGCACATTTCGCGTATTTTAAGTAATTACACATATTTACACCTACATGTAAATTCATATATAGTACAAATAAATATTCCTAAATATTATTTAGGTTATTTTATAATTTTTAGTATACATATAATTTATCTCTAGCGATTCGTTAAGTACCAGAATGCATTTTACGCATTTTCGATAAATAACGAGTTATATACTTAAAATTTGAAAATTTTGTAGTCTCCCATTTTATTACTTATTTTTTAAAATTCAATCAGATCTTTCAACCAATCGAAACCTCGGATTGCTTAGTTGTGGGGCTTACATTAGGTTAGCACTTGACAAACTTGAATTCGATGAGAAACCGATGTTATCGAAATTAGATTGGGAGGTTGATCCTAAAATGAGAAGGGCCAAAGATTAAAAGGGTCGAACTGAGATCAAATGGGAATCAAAATAGGGTTAATTGAAATATTATAATGTAGTTCATATTATCTGAGTCTGATTTTTTCCCAGTTTTTATAAGTGAGTTTTTCCTAAATTGATCAATACGAAACTTTACCCGTTTAATATTGATTATTAACTAAGATTTAAAAAAAAAACAACTTTTTTATAAAATATTTGGAGTCGCCACCCAGCTTAGATCAAGAAATGATTTAGGTCAAAACCAAATGAGTAGGTTTGATTTTGATCTAAACACTAGTTTATGCAAAAAAAAAAAAAAAAACCAACTTTATAGAAAAAAGGTTTTTGAAAAAAAGAACCAATGAAAAGGGTGCGGGGGTTAGATTCTTTAAATTCACCTTTTAAGAAAAACTAACATTTAATAAGGTTATTTTTACTAATTTGAATGATTTTAAAAAAATAGGAAAAAACTAAAATTTTTATTTTTTTACATCGCTCAGAGATACCTACATACTCGCTATTTAGGACCAAACGTACATAATTCTTTCTTGTAAAACATTAGTAGATGTCGTGATTTTAATTTTGAAAAGTGAGTTAAATTTACGTTTTTAACTCAGTTAGAGTTATTTAAGGAAATTTCTTTAATTAGTCCTAATTGAGGTTTTATTCTTAAAAACTCTAAAGTAGTTCTAATTTGGAAAAAAAGTTTATTTATTTTTATTCATTCGAAAAGTAAGTTTTTCTAAGTGATAAAATAACTTTATTTTTTATTTATTATTTTTTTATTTTATTATTATTTTTCTATAAAATGAAACTAAGCTTTTTCTTTCTTTCCTTTTTTTCTTTTTCTTTTTCTTCTTCTGTTTTCGTTTTCTTGCTTCTTTTTCTTTTTCTTGTTTTTTCCTTTCTCTCTTTTTTTTTTTTATTTTTGAGTTACAACTACAATACAATAAATAAATAATATAATATAATATAAAAAAAAAACCTAAAATGCAAATACAGCAATTCAAATTGAAAGATGGCCAAACCAAGAAGCAAGGGTGTTGGTGTAGTGGACTCAAAGCAAGGGTCAAACCCGCTAAATCAGGTCAGTCGCAGATCGAGTAAGAGCTAAAGCAGATGAAGGGAGGAAAGAGCAAAGTGTGTGGGGGTTGTCTCTTAGGGCGATTCAATCACCAAAATGAGTGAGGAAGGTTGATTTCATGCATTGTTTATTGGGGTTAGGGGGTATAGGGAGAGTGCCTTGGTCAATAGAGTTTGTTTGAGTGGTGGTTGGAGCTTGAGGTTAGCAATAGAGTAGGTTACCACTCGCATTAGTGTCTGAGGGCGAGTGAATGGTGTTGGTTTGTGTTTAAGGATGTGGGGAGCTTCATAATGGGGTTAATTGTGTAGTTGAAGTAAAGCTTAACTGTTGGTCATATGTGTTGTGTACGGTAGATGGTTTTACAGTAGAAAGGACCGACATGGAGTTACTACAGCGGGTTAGTTGCTGTAATTGTAGCGCTGAAGAGGTTAGAGTGGTGTTTGGATCTAGGTTCGATTGAAAGAAAGAAAGGGAGAGTCCAAGTGGTGCAAGAGAGAGACAGATTGGGGATGGGTCTACTATTTAGTCGGCTACGATGGTGAAATGGTGGTTGCAACAATAGGGAGTGGCTACTGTTGGTTCCAATGTTTAGTGTTGGGTCATTAGTTGAAGGTTGATATGTTACTCACCACTTTTGCAATATTATGGTGTGTGCTCGTAGGTTGAAAGGTGAAGAGGATGGAGATCATTGATCATCCCCTTTTTCTTCTTCTTCCATAACCCTTCCCTGAGGAACCATCTTCACGAGTCTTTTTCCAATCAAAGAAAATCTCATAATTAAATCCATTTAACGAAAATTGCTTAAATTTTGCATGTTTAACCCACAATGAATTCTATGAAGTTAGTTCTTATGAGGGAAGGAGAAGGAAAGGAGGAGAAAGAGAAGGAAGGGGATGATGACATGGCACTATGTGGTCAAACCATTGCACATATTAATAAAATTTGTTTAGGCTAGATTTGAATCTAAATTTAAATACAATACCCCTCTCCTTAAAAAAAAAAAAAAAACTTATTATTAAAATACTAAACTTATTATTTAAATTTCCTAAACTTTTTTACTTTTTGTGATTTTTCTAATTTTTTTATTTTTTATAGTTTTCTAAACTTTCTATTTTTTTTTTGTTTTTTTTCTTAAATTAGAACCATTTACCTTATTCTAAAAAACAAAATTACAAGGAGGGCATGTAAAAATGGGGTCTTTACACATATTTATTTACAAATAATAAAATTATCTACATTTTTTAGATTCAAAAGTTAATAACTTTTTATATTTACCTTTTATTTTTCTTACATCTAAATTTATTTATTTTTAGTAAATTAGTGCATTATATGAAAAAGAACAAAAGAAAATAATATATTCCAATTCGAAAAACCTACTTAGATTTTATAAGAACCAAGCAAAATCAATCGTATCATATAGGTCTAATGTTGGGCCACCATCAATAAGGATAAATGGGTGAGTTAGACTGGTTTTGTAAACTAATCAGATCAAATCAAGTTAAACCAGATAAGTTAACTCGGATCTACCACACTATTTAAATTGTCAAACTTTTGTGAAAAGTATAATAAGATAGGTATGGATATTTTGACATAGTAAAGACGAAAATTTCCTTTTGGTGACTTAAGAATTTTCCCAATTTTTTAATTTTGCTAATTTCAATATCCATTCCATAACTTGAGCTTTCACATTTTTTTTTTTTTCACTTTACTAAGAGGTATTGATTTATATTTCGATTATGTAACTTGTGTTCTTTCACTGACTTTAATATGCAGGCCTTTTATCGTAAATTGTTACTGCATGGAAACTTGGTGCCAAGCAGGAACAATTACAGTTGGATATGGAAGTTGAGTGCCCCACTGAAAATTCAGTTGTTCATTCGGCATGCTATAATGAATGCTTTTCCTGTAGCAAGTATCTTAGTAATAAGACATGTGCAAACACAGGGATGTCTTAGATGCTTGGATCTTAATGAAGATGTGGAGCATACACTGTTGTATTGTCTAGTGATCCAATCTTTCTTACTGCACAAAGGTCTTAAAACTTAACTACGATCAATCCTTGCTTGATTAGTTGAAAACACACACGAAGATAAATCACAGACACTTGAGCACGCCTCACGTTCCTCAGGAAGTCATCATTCCTTTCTTTTTCTTTTCTTTTTTTTTTTCTATGGAGGAATAGAAACAAGCTGATCTTTGACACTAATACTAGTAAAGATTTGGATTCGGTGTTGGCGCTAGCTAGAGCACTTGCAAGTGAATTCTAGACATCGAACTGTCATATTAAAAAAAATAATAAAAATAAAAAATTGCTTTTAAATGTGTAAGCATGTTTCATACGAGAAAATTGTATGGACTCCCCTAAAAGAAGGATGGGCATGTCTCAACACTGATGCTTCGATATCCACTGTAGACAATGCCGCTGCAGCAGGGGGAGTAATTAAGAATGAAGAAGGACAGTGGATAGCTGGTTAAATGTGTAATTTGGGGAAAATCAACAATCTAAATGCGAAGCTATGGAGTTTGTTCTGGGGCTTGGACTTGTGTCAGAGAATGGGAATTAAAAGGATTGAGATGCAGATGGACTCCAAGCTAGCAATGGACAAGTTAAATGGTAATATACAAGACATTCCTTGTACTTTACATGTTCTTTCTCTATGCAGGGCAAAGATTAAGGAGCTCAAGGAGGCCACGGCTTTTTTTTTTTGTGCCGAGAGAGGCGAACCAAGGCAAGTAGCAGACTATCTTGCCAATGCAGCAAGACAGCAAGCAGTAAGGGATTCTGTTCTGTTTGTTTCTCCATGTGGTGTTCTAAAATTTCTGCAGCAAAATATAATGTGTTTTTGGCTCAGTTATAAAGACAAAGACTCGTGTATCTGATCATATTCTCATGTAATATAGTTGGAAACGGGGCAAGGCGTTATTATGGAATTTCTCTAGTACAAGATTATATGCTTTTTTTTTTTTTTTTTGTGAAGAGCAAATGGAAAATAAATTTAATAATCCTAATACATTACATATCTAATAAATGGTATACAAACATTAATGATTCGTAATTTTATCAGTACTTATATACTATTAATTCTTTAAGTGATACTTATATGTTGCTAAACCAAAAAAAAAGAAAAGGAAAAAGAAAAAGAAAAAGAAAAAGTCATAGCATGCATAATCCTACATTCCAATGATGTAGTAAATCAAGTCTGTGTATTTATCTTATTTTTTTTCTAAATTTGTTTATTCATTAGAAATAATTAATCATATCTTTAAATTTTATCAGTCATGTCATCTCCAAGTTTATTTTTCATTTGTGTATCCATATCTTTGAAATCACATTTTGCGAAATAGCCTGATCAAGTTGAATGAAAAGGGAATACAGTAGTACATGTTATGCATTGGATTGATTTTGCCTCAGCGTTCGTTCATTCATTCATTCATTCATTTATTTATTTTTTAGGTTAGTTACTTTTGCCAAATCGCTTCAGGGAGGCTAGAACCGTAACAGCTCATTAATTCACCCGATTGAGCATGACATTTATAATAAGTTAAAGACATAGATACAACATTATTTAAAGATATGATTAATTACATAGTTAATCTTGGTGGACAAGCAGACGATATTTTCGAGGAGTTATGATCAGATATTAAGCAGATAACCTCGATTCTGTCACTATTACAAATCACAGACTTCTTGCTGCTTTTAACATGGCAACCTCCTTCTCTAGGTCTCTGATCCGTTTTTTGATATCCAATTCCAGCATCCAAAGTTTCAAGCACTCGCTGCTTTCACCAACAATCTCATTGACACTTCCTCCCTCATCGAATATTGATCCTCTGCTCTGTTCTTCCTCTTCAAGGCCAGCTTTCGATTGCTCAGTATCAGATAAATTCTGCACATTCCTTTCGATAATCTCCACAGATGGTTCTCTCGTCCCTGTGGCTATATAATTAATATCTTCTTCTGATTGCTCTGTAGCAACAATATTCTCCACATCTCTTTCAACTGATGACTCTCTCCTTCTAACACCGGCATCATCATCATCGGTGTTTGGTAATAATATTTTTGATCCCTCACCATCCTCTTTCCATATACCATCGTTGGCTGAACCACCATTCTTCTTCCTCTGCGTCCTCATAAATTCTGAAATTGTAACCTCATCTTCATCACTGCACTCACCTTCACTTGTCTGATGAAAGCCAGGATGGATCGCATCACTGCTGCCGTTTTCTCTCGCTCCTAAATCACCCACTCCACTTTCCATTAGCATTGACGTTGCCCCTTTAGGTTCAGGAGAGTCGTATGGTTGTTTGCAACTGAAACTCAACTCCTTCCAGCACTTTAAGTATTGAACCGTGACATCTGGCTTAAATGCCCTCGGGGGAATGTACAAGTTCATATTAGTTACTGGCTTATTGTAATTTCTCCAAGCAGTCTTTGGATCTATGCTGCATTGTGATATATATTCTGGTATATCTTGATCCAATCCGAACTGCATGGCTACCCGGTGTGGAGAGTACTTCTCAATGCAGTCTTCTATACCAAGCAGCTCCGAAGGCATCAAGCAGCGAACAAATGACATTAAGTCTTCATTCGAATCATCATCAACTGAAATCCACTCCCCTTTATCACAATAAAACCGAGGTAACACCGTATTCTGCACAGGCAGTGCATAAGGGCGCCATAAGAAATATTCACCTGCTGAATCTAAATCCAACCTCAGTTGTTCGATCCCCAAATTAGGCCCTTTCAATCTGCTCCATCTACTTAAGCGAGGTTCACCGCGTTTGGCAGCCCATCTTGGCATTGGGCTACATTTCACAAACCTCTCCCAAACCCAAACCTGAACCAACACAAAAGGTGCCGAAGCATTAACCATAGCGTCATCTCCTTCTCCTTTCTCAACAACAGCTCTTTTCAACTTACTCAAATCTCTGTAAATTCTTGCAAGGACAGCCGGTGCGAGTGCAATCCTTGTACCACTAGCTAAATGAACAGCGATAGACAAAGCGTGCTCAATGATAACTTGAGAATCATTAGGAAACACAGACTTTGACAGCCACAAAGCAAGAAACGCTTCATGCTCAATGTCCAACCCTCCATCCTTAAACATCTTCATCCAAAGACCATACGTCGGTTTTCTCGAACTTGACCTAAAAAGTTCAGACCTTCTATGTTTTAACCTTTTATACACATCCCTCAATTCTTGTTTTGTCTCAAACCCTCTGTAGACCGAAGACCCTAAAACTGAATAACCACCTAAAACAATCATATCTTCAAGAGTGACACTAGCTTCGCCCCAAGGGAACACAAACGTATTAGTGTCAGGACACCAACGTTCAACAAAAGGGGTAAATATTTCACTATGCTTATATATATTCAAAGTTGAACGCTTGACTGCCTCCAATATACCTACTTTCTTCCATGTAGCCGTATGCAGAACTTCCATTTTCTCAACCCAATCGGTCCAGTTCTTCTGCTGACCTACCCAGTTACGCAAGTTGATTATTTTGGGTGTCGAGTTTGGGTTTCTAAACTTGTGTTGCGATGAAAATGGCGTAAAATTGGGAGGGTTTGGGTTATCTATGGTGCTTTCGGACGTTTTAATGAAATGGGCTGTTCTAAAAACCGGTTTAGTGTCTCCAGCTAGGGATACCATGTGCTCTTTTCTTTCTTCAACAAGGGAGTTTGTAGCTTTCTCCATTTTTCTTTTTTTCCCTTCAAAAGATGAAAACTTGCAACAGTGCAAGAAGCAACGGAAGTAGAAAAACTTACTTTGAAGGGTTTTATGTCTTCATCAATGTGAAAACACTCATTTGAGAAATTTGGAAACTTAGCATGAAGCAATCTTTCATGAAAATGTAGAGGGGTGACTACTCGGTCTTCGAAATCAACTATCGACCTTTTTGAGTATACAATAGGAGTCGGTGCAGGTGCAGCCGTGTCATTACAGAGAAGGCGTAGACAGTGTAAATATCGTACTGGAAAAAGAATGTCCAGGGAACAATGGGCAGCGGTAGTTTTTGAGAAAACTATCATGATGTAAATACTCAAAAGTACAATAATAAATTTTAATTCCTTTCACTTTTTTACAGCGCAGTAAATTCAAATCCAATCATTTATTTAAATACGTAAACGAATAAAAAATTAATAAAAAACCAAGTTTAATTATAAGTTAAATCGAAATTAAACTAAGATTGACCCGAGTTTAATAGCATTAATTTTCCTACATAAAAATGCTTTTAGAAAGTAAAATCACAAATACTTTAAATCGATACTCTGTTTTTAGGAAAATTTGATTTCACCTTTTAAAAAATGCAATCCCAATTCTATTCTATCTTATTTAAAAACTAGAGATTTAAACTTCAATCTAACTATTTAAAAAAAAAAAATTTAACCTAATTATTGATTATATTTATTAATTAAGAGCATTTTTACAAATATTACTATATATGCATTCCAATATGTTACAAGTAAACATGAAAAAGGAATAAAACCTAAAACTATGATTCCGTACAAAATTTATTTCCACATATGAAACATGACAAACGTGTTTTTAGATAGAAAATTGGATTTATAATTTTAGACCTAATTACCATTTAATTCGAAACTATTTTTTTATATCAAACATAATATTATGTGTTGTTATTGAAACTTACTAACCATGATATTATATAAGTATATATATATATAAGGTATATATTACCTTATCAATCCCTTTATATGCCATTCATGGATAAATATTTTTAAATATTAGAAGATACACCTAATTTTAAGGGATTACATCCATCTTCTAATCCAAAATTTTATCATAAGGCCATAGTGATAAAAAATTTAGGTTAAAAATGAAAAAAAAATGTTTATCAATATATATGATTTTTATTGGGAAATTAAATAAAAAAAGGTTTTTAATTTTATGTATTTATTTCTTATAAAGAGTGAAATTAGTTAAAAAGTAAAGTTTCCCTTACAGTTAACTTTTTTATTATAAAATCAGGATGCTTGTCATCAATTTAAAAATTAAAAAAATTCTATTCACTTTTTTTATTTAACTTTTAATCAAGTATGTAGTCAACATTTAGAAATAAAAATGTTTTTTTTTTTAATAAAATGAAAGTGGATTCATAGATCACAATTAGTATTTAAGCAAATTGAAAATATACGTGTAGCCTACTTTTGAAATCATGCATTTAAAATCTCAATTTTGTTTTTCCTTTTTTCTCTTTGTTTTTCTCTCCTTTTCCTTAGATAGAGTAATAAAAAAATCCAAATTCAAAAAATGAAATTGTACATAACATAGTAAAAGGGAAATCTATACTTTTAATCTTCAAACTTTATCACTTTTTCTAAATGAATTCTTAAACTTTTCCTTTTTTCTATTTTAGTCCTCAAACTATCTAAAAGCTTATAAAAAAAGTCATCCATTAGTGAACTGTTAGTTTTTACATTAGAAAATTACTCTTTTGTAAACTTTCAAAAAGTTTGAGGATTGAAATAAAAAAAAGAAAGTAAAAATTCAAGAACTTAATTGGAAAAAGTGGCAAAGCTTAAGGACTAAAAGTGTAAAATGTAAATTTTCTCTTTTTTTTCTTTTAGGATCTACATATTTATTTGTATTTTAATTTACAACCTATGCTTATATACATACATACATACATATGTTACACCTTAAAGTCACAGAATCACAATAGTCTCGTCATGTAAACTATTTTATGATAATAATTAGTTTCATAGTACCTACCATAGACATGATATACATAAAGCGTCAACGACTCCTCGCTTTAAAGTGAACAGTCCAATTAAGAGTTGAGCTAAAGTTACAGTAATTATCAAAAACTTTAAATCAACATATATAATTACATGTACACTCTACAAAACTTTTTAGGAAATTCTGTATCAATGAAACAGTCAGCTAATTTACATATCAACTATCAGTCTTTCAATTTTAAGCTACTAAAGAAACTTTAGATATACATTAACTATTAAGCGAATTGATCCTCACACTTCGGGCTTCAAAAGAACTAACCTCTGGATAGTTGAAGGGTGGCATATTACTTAGAATATTTAGAAATCAGGACCCGCAAAAGGATCTATACGAGTATAAGCAACTACAACTCAGTAAGTTGAATTAGAGACTTGTAAATGTATATAAATATAAATAAAATTATCAAGCAATTATTTTCATGCAATGCAACAAGTAAGTATCATCACAAACGTAATTCAGTCCGTTACGAAATCAGAGAAATTTCATCTGTTCTAATCCCGGTTGAAAAATTTTCATGTTATGCAACAACTCACAACCAAACTCAGGTTTGTGCAATTGAGACACTGCTCCTCCTAAAACTATCCTTCAAACCAATGCTCTCATCCTCACCACAACCTCCTCTCCTGTCATTTAGTTCGGCTAAAGATGTGAGAAAAACCAATTTGCTATCTAGTGCTATATTTTTCGAAAGTATCGGTGTTTGGTTGGAGAATCTTAATGATCCCCTAAAGGGTTGCAATGCATGACAATTTAAGACATTAGAGTTGATTAAGATTAAGTTCCATTTAGGGTGTTTAAATAATTTCATACCAATCTAGTCATAATACACAATCAATCACAACACAAATTTCAACACGAATTCAGATATACAAACACATACATAAACTACTAACAATCACAATCATATACAATCCTAAGCTACAAGTACCTTAAAATAGTACTCCAATATGGTAAAATAATAACTCAACTTACTTGGAATTCATGATCGCCCAATCACTTAATTGCAGGTTGGTTCGTCTCCGGATATCTTATAATACAAATACGTCTTTTAGTACTTATACTTTGATGATACATATTCTAAGTTATAATTTAACTCACTTCTTCATGTATACCTATTATTTACTAATGATTCACTCTACCTTAGTTCGGGGTTCGATTTTTAAATTAGATTTCAGTATTGATTCTACATTGTCTTTAACTACTAGAAATCCTACATACGCTCAAATCCTAATGTGAAATTAATCACATTAAGCTCGAGTATTCTAATATCACACTAGGTCTTAATTTAGTATCCTATTATTCGGTACATTCTAATTCTAATTGGTGTACTGGATTTACTCCCGATGTAAGGAAATCTTACATTTTTTATACAATTACCTAAAATTAATTTTTTTTTCAGATTTATTATGTACTGATTTTTATTATTATATTATCCAAATAAATCTAATTTTTCATATTTATTAAATTTCCAATTCCACATATTTCTAATTTCTTACAATTACCATATAATTCCTATATTAATTACACTTAACACTCTAAAGACTAGGATTAGGTTTCTACATCAGAGATTAACATCTTTAAACATTTAATTACCATCTAAATCAGTTATTAATCACCTAATTAACCCAAAATTACCCATTTTTCATCATTTTTGGGCTACAAAATTACTTAAAAATTTAGAAAATCAATTTAAAAAATGGCTTCATAGCACTATTTTATATCACTTAAACATTCTACGGAAAAAATTTGAACTCCAAACTACACTCCTAAATCTATTTATTTCTAATTCTAATCATGATCGGTTTTGGTTAATTTCTTAAGAACCCTATATTTACAGACGTAATTAAACTTAATCACTATTTTTCCCTAAATTTACATATAATAAATCCTCTGAATAATAAATTTTATAATTTTCTGGGCAAAACAAATAATTTTAAGAAATTTTACAAAATCGAAAAAAAATGTAAGACTCCCTAGTCCGATGGCTTTTTGGCCTCCAACACCGGTTCAAGTGTATCGGCTGGTCTAGGCGGTAGGGTGGTAATGGAGATTCGGTTCCAGGTGGTGGTGGCGTGTAGGTTTGGTTTTCTTGCTCTCTTTGTACAAATTTGGGGAAATTTTCTAAAACCTTAATTTTTTTTCTTTAAATTTCGATACTCTCAATTTTTCTAAGCTTCTAACTATCCAAATGAGTTCTCTAATTTTTCTTACTATTTATAGAGCCTTGTAGTAATTATTATGTATTAATTATCATGCATTAATTAGACAAGACAATGTTTAAATCTCTTCTAATTTGCCTTTTATGTTGCTTGTTTTTTATTGATTAATTTTTCTTCTTTAATTCCTGACCTGCCAAGACCAAATCTAGGTCCTTCCCTATTCCTCTTATTTTTCCTTAATTATTTTATAATTTTCTTTAATTATTTAATAAGTTTCTAACTAATTTTAGTAATTTAGATAATTTCACGTATTTTCATATATATATGTAAATACATATGGGGTACAATTAAACATTCCTAATTATTATTTAGGTCATTCTATAATTTTTAGTATACATATAGTCTATCTTTAGCAATTTATTAGTTATTAGATTGCACTTTTCGCCTTTTCGATAATTAACAAGTAATATACTTAAAATTTGAAAATTTTATAGTTTCTTATTTTATTACTTATTTTCTTAAATTCAAGTTTACGAGGTCATTTTTACTAGTATTTCTAACTATAGTTTATAATTTAGGTTTAATCAGATCATTTAATCGATCGCCCTAAACTTTGTATACTAAGTTCGATCCTACGGTCACTTGACTTATTTTTAGGGCTTATAATATCACCCTATAAGTTTGATTTAACATATAAAGTATGCTTATATGAACATCTTTGACAACCATGATTAACAAAATAAGAATCAATTTTAGTGTACCCAGCCTTATGAGCTTGCTTCAAGCCATATAAGGCCCTTCTCAATCTATAAACCATGTCTTCTTCCCCCTTCTTCATATAGCGAGGAGATTATTCAATATACACCTCCTCCTTAAGTACACCATTCAAAAATATATACTTAACATCTTGAAAAGTTTTTCAACTATTTTGAGCAATAAGCGAAATAAGAATTATAACAGTATAAAGTTTAGAAACGGGAGTAAAAGCCCTAAAATGGTCAATACTTAGCTTTTACTTGTAACTAAAGGTGTACAAGTGGAGTTTGGCTAGCAAGTCAACCCTTTTAACCTGCTTTTTAAACAGGTTTAAGTCTAAGTTTTTAGCCTATTTAAAAAGTAGGCCTAATGAGTCGGGTTCATTTAACCCATAGATCAAAGTGGGCTCATTTGAGTCAACCCGTTTAACACATTTACGCTTTTGGTATGCTGGCAAACTCGTTTAACCCTCTTTTTAAACGAATTAAGGTCAAGGTTTTGTCGTCCGTTTAAAAAGTAGGCAAAATGGGCTTAGCCTATTTAATCCATGGGTAAAAGAGAATTAAGCCGGGTTGGGTTGGTTTATTTAACTCACTTGTACATTTCTACTTGTAATCTCTTACAACCTTTTGCAACTACCCATACTTTGAAATGATCTGCCTCTCCATTCGACTTATACTTGGTCTTATACACTCATTTAACTCCATTTGGCTTCTTATCCTTAAGAAGTATAGTAAGCTCCTTAATTTCATTATTTTCAATGAAATGAATTTCATCATCCATTACTGTCACTCAGCAATTATTACTAACAGCTTCCTTATAAGATAAAGGATAACAATTTGAAAACAAGGCGTAGTGTACTACATCATCAAATTCACCATGAAAAGAACTGTAAACATTACCAACCACATAATCCTCCAAATAAGAAGGTATCATGCTTTATCTTTATGGTTGACTAGAAGATTCTCTAAGCAAGCATACATTAACATTATTTTCAACACTAATAATAGGAGCTGGTTATGATATTTTCTCTCTGCTAAACCAATCCTAAATACCATACTCATAAAAAGCGACCTCCCTACTAACAATTACCTTTTCAATGTTAAGATTGTACAACTTGTAACCCTTTGTCTCATGATTGTACTCAATAGAGATACATTTTTTTACTTTATCGTTAAGTGTCTTCCTCAACTCATCAGGCACATGAGCATAAGCCATACAATCAAACATCTTGAGATGCCCAATATTGGGCTTCTTGCCATTCCAAGCTTCTTACAAAGTTTTATCATGAATACTCCTAGTAAGATACTTATTTAAAGCATAAATAGCACATGTAACTATTTCTACTCAAAATTGTTTAGGTAGATTTTTACTATGCAGCATGCATCTCACCATATCCACAACAGTTCTATTTTTCCTCTCAGCTACACCATTTGATGAGATGTGTACCTAACAATTAATTGATGCTAAATATCATGTTTTTCAAAAAATTCATCATACATAATATGTTATGTACCATTATCAATTCTCAAAATTTTAACTTAATATTCACTTTACCTTTCAACATAAGTTACAAATGATTTCAAAGTATCACACGATTTAGACTCATACTTCATAAAATAAACTCAAGCATTCTTATTGAAATCATCTGTGAAAGTAATAAAATACTTGCTACAACTAATGGAAGGAATCTCTATAGATTACAAATCTAAATGAACAAGTATAAGTAATCTACCAACTTTTTTAAAGCTTTTTGTTTTGGAAAGACGTGCATGTGCTTTTTACCTAAATTGCATAACTCACATACTTTATTAAATATACTAATAGTAGGCAAACCAGAAACTCATTGTTTACGCACAAGAAAATTGAGGCTACTAAAATTTAACTACCTAAATCTCATATACTATAATCAATTATTATTAATAATTGTAGATGCATGACCATATATGCATCATAATTAAGCTTCGAAGGAAACAAACAATTTTTAGACATGTTATTAATAATTGCAGAGGCATGACAATAAATGCATCATAATTAAACTTTAAAGAAAACAAGCGATTTTTAGACATGTTTATATTTGTTATAACTCGTTTATTAGCATCAAGAATTATATAGTCATGTTTGCTAAACTATAGGTCATAGTTTCTCTGCTTGCAAGTTGTCTTGCACTAAGAAGATTTTAACTAACATTTCGAGAGTAAAATACTTCTGAAATATAGTTTATGAACCCATCTTTTAACTTAATACCAATTTTACCTTTCTCACATACTAGAATATTACAATCATCACCAATGTTTATTGAAGTACGAAAGTATCATCAAAGTCAGTAAATAAGTCCTTCCTACTATTAAGATGATTGTTGCATCCCATATCTAACAACAACTAGTTATCATCTATAATACTATCGTGATTGGCAATCAGCAAGGTTTTTGTATTATATACACCATTCTCTATAATTTTTTAATAAAATTTCTTATCATTTCTTGTCTTAGCACGAAAGTTTTTATTAATATAGCCATTTCAATTATAGTTAAGATATTAAATATGAGTCTTATACTCAGTTTATCTATTAACATACTTCTTGCATTTGTGGCATTGAATAGATGAGGTATCATGATTTTAATTAAACTCACCTTTTCCTCTTTACCATTTATTAGATTGAGAATTCCTATCACCTCTACCTTTCCTTTTTAAAACCATCATTCGCTAATTTTTCTCATTTTTAATATTTATCCGAGCTTTCAAGGCTTACTTAATTTTTTCTACAACCCTTTCATTCAACCGCAAATTCATAAGCCTCTAAAAATCCCTACAAGTCATCAATGGTTCTAGTAGTGAGATCAGTCTTTTCTTTAACTATAGTCACAACATCAAATCTCTCTGTCAATGTACAAAGGTTTTCTCCATAACTTGAACATTTGTAATAGTGTCACCATTTGCCCTCATATTATTGACAAGTTTCTATGTATGCAAGAAATAATGAAATATCTTCTCGTTCTTTTTCTATGAAGCTATTCATACTTCATTCTCAATATCTCCAATTGAGTCTTCTTAACCTGTTCTATACCCTGATGATATTGATTCAAACTTATGCCTATTTTGAAGACATAAAATTAATAATTTTTTGAAACACTAAAAGTTCAACACATTAAAAAATATAATGAGTGATTTAATCATCTTCAAGTTGATTACAAAATAAATCTCATCATTACACATTTTACAATACCTTAAGATTTTCTGGTTTGTTGAAACCATTTTCTATAACGTCCTAAACACCAACATTCCTTAAGAAAAATTGCACCGAGACTTTCTATTCATGAATATCATTTTTCCCATCAAATTTTGGTGATGGCAATTGTATGTGATGTGTATTGTAGCCATCACCCAAAAAAAATAGGAAGAAAAAAAACTTACCGTCGAAGATGCTTCCATTTAAGGATTTTATTCATGGCAATGAAGATTTGAATTTATTTACATGTAGTTGGAATTGTTGGGTGAAGATTCTTTCAACCGTAAATTATGTCAGCAAATGTTCAAATCATTGAATCTTCAACGACAACGGCAACGATAACATCAACTTAGTGAAGGACTTGATTCGGCTGAAAGACAAAAGGTGATAGTCAAATCTTGAAAGATGAATCAAACCGTTAGGACTTTTCCGGCGACAACAATGAATTTACTTCACTTTGAATTTGTTCCACTTTACTTTTGGGCAAAGCTTTCGTCTGTTGACGAGATTTTCTAAATCCACAAAACCTTGATAAATCGAAATTCTCTCTTCTTTTTTTTTTTTTTTATTGTTGCAGTTTTCTCGACATCGAAAAATACAAGATATTAATTGTAGAAATAAGATTCACTCGATCAAATAAATGAATTGCTTAAGAAAAAAAATACATGCTTATGGCATTTATGGTTTTTTCAACTAACTCTTTTTCTTTTGATTGTCTCTCTTAATTTTGATATCCTAAAACAAGACTTTATATAGTTAGGTTAAAATATAGAAACAGTAATATTTGATATGACATATGGTAAACACTTTAATGAGCAATAAACTAAAAATATAATGTTACATAGTTTAATTAATTCCATTAGTTTTGCAACATGGGCCTCTCTAATCAATTCCGTACATAGCCAGCTAGAGACCAACTATCAAGCCAAAAATCGGTATTCCTCTCATTTCCTAATCTAACAACCGGCTTTTTCTTAATCCACATAGCCATCCTTTTTCGGCTTCTTAAATAAACTTGATCCCAATTTTTCCTTCAAACCTTTAGAACTAAACTTGTACTTTTGTTTAATTAAGTTCACTTAGAGCAGATTTTTCCTTCTTACTACCCTAGCGAACTCGGCAAATTTTGCTTCATTACTCTGCCTTAGATCAAACGAACCTAGCCCTTCATCTTTCATTAATCTTTTTCATTTCTAGTAAGAAATTCAATGCATCCTCCTCCTGCTCCCTGTCAACCCATAGATGAAATCTCTATGTACCATCTCCAACTATATCACTAACTTTGTCGAGAGAATAGTAGTTTCCAATGCTTTCCATCATTGACGATAAAAGAAGTTTCTTTCCTGCCATGCTCAAAAGGTTAGCCTTCCACCCTATTAATTTTCTTCTAGCTTTCTCTAGAAAAAAGTTCAAAGTAGAGCATTTTAATGCTCCACCTTCCTTAATAGGTATACCCAAATACTTTTCAATAATTGCATTTAGATTAATTTCGAAAATCCCACATATTTGTTCTTTCAAGCTCCTTTTGGAGTTTCCTGACATTCCAAAAACCTTGGTATTTCACATCATCAATTTTGCATTGCCACCAAAAGCTTGACCCATTAGTAGGATATCGTCTATGAAAAGGAGATAGGATATATTAAGCTTTATCCCTTTTAATTTATTGGCTTCCATGATCCTTCCTCCACAAAAGCATGAATAACTCTACTCAACATTTTCATAACCAATATGAAAAAATAAGGCAACATTAGGTCTTATTATCTTAATCTCCTACTCAAAGGAAAATTTTCTAACATAGCCCATTTAAAATGACCTGATAATTAACTGATGTTAGAGATGAATCAATGAGTTTTACCCACAATAAGGAAAGTCCAAACTCTAGAGAGTATGCATCACAAAATCCCACTCTATCCTATTGTACACTTTCTCTAATCCTAAGACTAACATATACAGTAGATAAATGAGGAGACACACTCATTGTCTTTATCTTATTGTACACTTTCCTTGAAAATCCTCCTTCAACTTAGCCAACAATGGTTGTCTCATGTCAAACCTAGGAATAGCATATATTGCAAATAAATCGCAATAGAAAGGAGAATTGCTTATCTCAATTTCCATGAGAATTTGTTGGCGTAAAGCATCTTCCTCATTGATGTTGATCTCAACTGAGTCCCACAGTGCTATGATCCATCAACTAAACCCAGTAACCTATCAACCAGTCGTCTTTTCAAACCTTAGATATCTCTAGAGTCTCAACTCCTTCCCTATTCAATTGAGTTTCAATAATCATCACAACTTGTAGCTCGTAGTACACAACCATCTCTCATAAATTGCCTCCTCTTAGTGACAGAGGCAGCTCCTCTCGCATTCTACGCTAAAATTTTGAAAGGCTTAGATTTCATTTTCGATGATAACATGTCTATTAGTTCAAGATTAAGCATTGAAAATAAGATACGATACCACATATCTTTAGCATTACTCTGCTATGTCCTTAATAAGCATCTTTTGAAAAGGATCATTAATAAACCAAGGGCCAATCCTAATGACCTATCGAGAATCTTCAATACCATCCAGCATAATCAAATAGTATCCTGGCCCTACATGAATAAATTTAAATGAACCTAAGGCCATCAACGCTCAATTTAACCTTTTCTAATATTTGTTTATAGTATACCTTAGATTTGGTCCCATTACTTTCGCAATAAAAGTATACCTCCATGGAGCATATAGATTATCCCTTTTCATTTTCAAAAATGAAACAAAACAAACCCTAGGTTAACCTTTTTATTTACCAATTTTTCTTCCATTAATGTCCCCTCTTGATCATGGTCCATTTTGCCATTATTATTTGTATCCTTAAAACTATACTTCTCTTAAGCACAAATAATATTTGTTATTATAGTATCCTAAAATGATAATTTACCAAAAGGCATAGCTAAAGTATCATGAACATTTATTTCGTTTCAATTGGGGTGCCTTAAACTTGTCATTCATAGATGACGCAAGGCATTTTTTGCTTTACTATAGATAGTCACGATCTTCATCTTTTGAAGAGGTAGGAGGCTTTACTCAAAGAGAGCATGTTTATGAAGTTAGTCTTAAACAATGAATCCCTACAACTTAATTTAATACACTCTTAAATGACACAAACATGCAATACATGAACTTTAGATAGTAGTTTTGATTATTATATTAAAATATGTGTTGATTAAGGATGACCAGATACATAATGAGTTGTGAAGCTCTACCCATACCCTATCCTATAGGTATAGATTCTCAAATTTTACTACTCATACTTTATCTTGTAACACTCTGAAACCACTTTATACTCGTATAATATATCCTATAAATTGTACAGGGTATCCTAAAGAACTTGTAAATCTTTTTTTTTCCTTATAAATTTTCAATATGGCTAGTTTCTACTTATTTTTCCTTTTCTTTCAATTTCTTTCATTTATTTTTCTTTTTAATCATTATCATACAAACATATCAATTTTAATGAAATCTCGATCTCAACTTTAAATTCTAAATTAATAATTATGAATTGGACTCATTTGAAGAGTTAACTTATTTTAGTAATAAGGATATTCCCACTTTACAAATTGCAATTTCTCAAATCGTAGTCAACATCCATAATGATTATCTATACATTACAACTATTAAATCATAATACTTCAACTAGATCTTTTTCAAAATTAGTATAAACCCTAATCTTAGATAAGGGAAAAAGATAAAAACATTAATCTCAAATAAATCTTAACTCAAATAAAGTTATATAAATTTATTACAAGATATTTTTCAAATCTAATAAAAAAAATTATTGTATCAAAAGAAAATAAGTTCATAACATACCTTGTTTAGGTAGCTTTACACAGATTCTTTCTATTTTAACTTTAATAGAGTTAGAGATAGTCAATGAGGAAAATAGAGTAAAAATAAAATGCAATAAATAAAAGACTAAGGAAAAGAGAAACTAATATTAAGACATCAGATTTAGTCTAAAACATCTTATAAGTTGCGTTTTTTTATTTTTTTAAGTCCATACAAATGAAATAATATTTTTTAAAAAATTTATTAATTTTATTTAATTATTATTATAGGATAAGTATAAGGTACCTAAAAACGCGTACCCTATATAATTTATAATATAGGTTACGAGGTACCTTTACTTTGTACCTATATCCTACTCTGTAAATACAAGTTCCAAGAAATTATTATCCAAAACTCACTCTGTAACCTTAAATACCCACCTAGAACTACCTGATCAAGCAGAGTTCGAGTGAGTATCATGTATGATAAGGTTACTTGCTCAACCCCAATATTGATATTTCAATAAGGTTCCTTGAAATTTTTCTTTATGTGTGAATATTTTCACCAAGTTAGATGAAGATTTAGTTTTTTACATTTGTTGTTTCTAAAAAATCTAGTAGAAAATATATATATATATATTTAAGTTTTCAAATTTTTGTTTCACTATAATACGTTAGTTTTTTTTTCTTTTTCAATTTTTCTTAGTTTTTTAATTTATATAATACGATTTTTAGCACTTTTTTTTTAATTTGATATTGCCTTTATGTTGCAATTACATAATATAGACTTTCACAATTTGTTACTTTATACTAATGTTGCTTTCTTAATTACATATCTTTATCTTCCCTTTTTTTTTTAATGCTAGAATCCTTTCTCCCTCGGTATTTTCAACATTTTACCTTTTTCATTTAAAAATTTCAAAGTATCAAAATGTAAAAATGGAATAAAAAAACACTTTTAATCTTCAATAGTTGACCATTTCTCTACTTGAAACAAAAACTTTTATTTTCTTTGAATTCTTAATATTTACAAAAATTTATAAATAAGCACTTCATTATAACAGCATTGATTATCTATCTATAAATGTCGTGTAGGATAACATCATTGGTTTAAATTATTAAATTAAATAAATAATATAATTATTTTTAAATAAGGTAACTAAAATAATAAAAAAATTCAAAAAATAAAAAAAGAAAAGCAACATAAGAAAATTTGAAAAAGAAATTAGTATATGAGAAGACTAAAAGTGATATAAATAGTCACTTTCTAATAGGTAGGTTATCACTAACTTGAAAAAGTGAATCGGTCTACTTATTCGTGGTGTTGGGTGTCTACCCAGTACCTTACTTAAACACAAAAAAAAAGAATGAAGAATGAAGAAACTTGAGTAGATTACGTGACCCAATTATGCCCTGGCCAATTGGGTTTCCTTATTATTATTTTCTTTTCAAAAAAGAATTATGATGATGCTACAAAAGGGAAAATTAAGAATTCAAAAAATAAAATAAAAAAAGAAGTTTGATAGTGAGATATTAAGATTGAAAATGTATCCATGCAAGAAAAATTGAAGTTTTTTTTATTGCCCTTATGTGCAAAAAGAGAAATTGAAGTTTACGCACTAAAACAAAAAGATTTATGAGAGAAATCTGGCCACAAATATTAAGTATCTGGATTCAATTAGTGACTAAAGAACAAAAAAACTGTAATGTAAGGGATAATGCTTATGTATAACATTTTAGAAAAAATTTTAAGAAATAGTACTACAACTTTATGGGAAAGTTATAAAAAAAAATTTTCTATAACAATTTCATGCAAATCTACAATTAGGAACTAACCCATATAATTTTATAAATAAAATTACTATGTTAATAATGAGTACACATCCTAATATCTACAAGTACAAATGAATGCGATGAGAGCCTTAAAATAATTACAATTAAAATATTAGAGATATGTTAAAAAGTTCTAAAATAATTTCTTTTATCATTATAATATGACATAATGTTACTATGAAAGAAATATAGCAAATAAATTATTTTTGAAATTACTAGAACAACTAGGACAACAAATTTATAAATATTTTAAAGAACAAAAAGAACCCATATTACCTATAGAACTAATTTAGGCACTAAAGTACGATTTGTGTTAGAAAAATTAGTAGAAAAATACACAAGTATATAAATTAAAAAAAACAATTAAAAGGAGAATATAATTTCTATGGAAATATCTATACACTTCAAAAATATGGAGATAGGGAAAATAGTGGACCAAGAAGGAGACAATGCAAGCTTATAAAAAGGTATTATCTTAGAAGAAGTAAAGAAAAAAACCTTATTTAAATAGAGAAAAGCATATAAGAAAACATGATAAGGATGGAAATTGTAAAAGTACTTTAATATGTTTTGCTTATAAAAAGGAAGGATATATAGCCAGGGATTGTGATAGAAAACATAATATTCACAGTAAGTATGCTGCATTAATTAATTACGTAGAAGAAGATATACTAAAAGTATATGAGTTTATAGATGATACAGAAAACATATTCAGTATAATTAATACAGAAGATAGAGAAGAAATTAACATGATTATTTTATTCAAAGAATTCTAGGAAGAGAAAGGGGAATAGAAACTATACAAGAAATAAATGAAATAGAAGAAATGTTAGATAGCATAAATATTGAAGAATTTATAAATGATAAAATAGGATGTGATCATGATTGGAATTAAAGATCAAGGTTAGATGATCATCCTTATAAATTTTCTAACAGATATCTACAGTTAAAGCTTAGATACCAATGTAATAATTGTTTAATAGAAGCTTATAAAATTTGCTTAGACAATCAGTGAGAAATAATAGAGTTCAAAACAAAAATTTTCAAAAAAAGAAGAAGATAGTAATGGTTTAAAGGAAAGAAGGTTATTGAGATTAGAAAAAAGGATAGAAAGAATTGAAGAAAAATTAAACTTAGAAGAAAATATAGAACTAAAACACAAATAAAAAACAAGAAAAGAAATAATAAAAAAAAAATTAGAGAACAACTATTTAAACATAATTAAAATATATTTTAAAAAAGAAATAGACAACAATTTAAGATCATTAATAGCAAATATAAGAATAAATGTAAGATTTATTATTAGAGAATTCATTTTAGAAATGCAAACATTAATAAACATGGAAGCTTTTAATAATTGTATAGATGGTAAACAAATTCCCAAACATTTAATTAAAAAATTACTAACAAATGAAGGTGTATATGCAGAACAAATGGATGGAGGATTTGATCAATATTATGAACTATTAACTAAATATAAGATAGCATTAGAAAAAAAAAAAAAAAAGGAAGGACAATGGTATATATAGTTCTAGAACTATGTAAAAGATATGAAAATCTGAAAACATGTATGTATAATAGGATTATAGTTTTTATTAAATGATAATTATAAATTTAGTTTAGATGTACAAAAACTAACACATTTAGCTTCTCCTATTGTACCTATATTAAAAGAAAAATGTGAATATGATATGCAAGGTAAATATAAAATAAAAATAGTAGATAAGAAAGTAGAAGGAAAAAAAAAAGTAAACATGGAAGAAAAATTTATAATTTTATAAAAACAGGAGTGACAGAAATAGATAATATAATTAGTAAATTAGAAAAAGAAAAAGTAATAGGAGAAAACCCCATAAAACTATGAGATAGAAATAAAATATATTGTAAATTAAATATACCTAATATGGATCTAAAAATAAGGAATAAAAAAATGTGACAATTTAGATGGAAAATAATTTAAAATGCATATTAGTGAATTATTAAAATTAGGGTCAACGAAAGATCTAATAGTTCCCATAAAAGCCCATCATTTATTGTTAGAAAAACATAGTGAAATTGTTAAAGGTAAAAGTAGCAAAAGCTTGGATGATAATATGAGAACAAATATATATAATATCTTTGACAAGATAAATTTAATCAACATAATACAAAATAGTAATATTTTTAGGAAATTTAATTGTAAATTGGGATTCTAACAAATTAAAATGCATGAGGAGTCAATCTTATGAACAACATTCACATGTCCATTAGAACATTTCAAATGGTTAGTTATGCCTTTAGCTTAAAGAATGCTTCTTCAATTTAAAAAATAATAATAATAATAAGATGAATAAGATTTTTTCAAAATATCCCCTTATTTGTGTATATATAGATGATATTTTGATACATTCCAAGATTGAAAAGAACATAAATCACATTTAAAGATTATTTTATCTAAATTCCTTAAAAATGGAAGAATTATAAGCAGAAAAAAGCATAATTTTATAAAAAAAAATATATATAGAATTCTTAAGAGTAGAAATAGAAAATGGAAAAATTAACCTACAACCTTGTATTTATAAAAGAAAGAAAAAAAAAACTTAGAATTTAGTGAAAACTTTGAGGAAAAGACTTCACAACAGTTTTTAAGTGTAGTAAATTACACAAAATCATTTATAAAAAATTTAGAAAAATATATCAAACAATTATAACAAAAGACAAATAACTTTAAACCTTTAAATTTAGAAGAACTTAAACAAGTAATACAGATTAAAGAAAGGAAAAGCATAAAAAAGTCTGTAACATTTTATGTTTCTACAAATTAGTTCTTAACCTTTTATTTAATCCATTTTAGTCTCTAAGCTTTTCAGATTGTATCAAATAAGTTCTTTTGTTAACTCTGTTAAATTTTTCGTTACTATGGATACATGTTAGCATATAATTGGTCTATGTAAATATAGAAAAGTCTCTAACGTTTACCTATATATACAAATCAGTCCTTAATATTTACCTATATATACGAATCAATACTTAACCTTTCTCATTTGATCCATTTTAATCCTCAACATGTCCACACATAACGGAAAAACTAACAAAGAGATTTTTTTGTAAATTTATTAAAACATTGTAAGCCCTAGAGTTAAGCCAAGAGATTATAGAATTGAACGTATAGTACAAGGTTTAGAGTGATCTGTTAAAGGATCCTATCAAACCCGAGTTTTAGTAAAAATGACCCCGTAAACTATGAATTTAAGAAAATAAGTAATAAAAAAGAAGACTATAAAATTTTCAAATTTAAGTATAATAATTGTTAATCATCAAAAAGGCGAAAAGTGTAATCAAATAGCTAATAAATCACTAGAGGTAGATTATATATATACTAAAAATTATAGAATGACCTAAATAATAATTAGGAATATTCGCATGTACCCCACATGTATTTACGTGTAGGTAAAAATACGCGAAATTTTTTAAATTAACCAGAAACTTACTAAATAATTAAAGAAAATTAATTATTAAATTAATTAAGAAAAATTAAAAGGGTGTGGAATGATGCAAATCTAGTCGTAGCAGGTTAGGATTTGAAAAAGAAAAATTATCCAATTAGAATTAAGTAACACAAAAGCCAAAAATTAAGGAAATGGGACAATGTCATGTCTAATTAATGCATATTAATTACCCTAAACGTCTATAAATAGGAAAAAAATTTAGAAAAACTCCTTTGGACAGTTTAGAATCACTGAAAAATAGGGAACTTAAAAAATTCAAGAGAAAATCCAGAAAAAAAAAAAAAGGAAACTGTGCAAATAGGACTAGTAAGCCAAACCCACACCTCACCACCACTTGGTACCGAGTCACCACCACCACCCTACTCCAGCCCCGCCGTCTAGGCCGACCGACATACTTAGAGCGAAGCTGGACGGCCAAAAAGCATTAAATCGGTGAGTCCCTTATTTGTCCTGATTTTGTATAATTTCATAAAATTGGTTATTTTACCTAGAAAATTATGAAACTTGTTATTCTGAGTTTTTATTGTATGTAGATTTAGGAAAAAATAGTGATTTAGTTTAATCATGTCTAAAAATATATGGTTCTTAACAAATTGAGTAAAACCGAGCATGATTAGAACTAGAAATAAATAGGCTTAGGAGTGTAGTTTGGAGCTCAATTTTTTCTATAGAATGCTTATGTGATATAGAGTAGTGCTATGAAGCCAATTTTCTAAAATTAATTTTCAAATTTTTAAGTTAATTTTTAGCCCTAAAATGATAGAAAATTGGGTAATTTTAGGTTAATTAGGTGATTAAGATATTAAATATTGATTTAGATAGTAATTAGATGTTTAGGGATGTTAATCTCTGATGTGGAAACCTAATCCTAGCCTTTAAAGTATTAAGTATAGTTAATTTAGGAAATTAGGTAGTTATTATAAGAAATTAATAATATGTGGAATTGAAAATTAATAAATCTAAAAAAATTAGGCTTATTTAGATAATATTATAATAAAAATCAAATAATACTAAATCTGAAATAAGATTTAATTTTAGGTAATTATATAAAAATGTAAGATTTTCTCACATCGGGAATAAATCTGATACCCTAATTAGGAATAGCATGTACCGAATAGTTTAGAATACTAAATTAAGACCCAATAGGATATTTGAATACTCGAGCTTAATGTAATTAATTTCACATTAAGATTTGAACATATTTAGGACTTAGGAATCAAAACTAGAATCTAATTTAGGGTATAAACCTCTAAATAAAGCAGAAAGAATTATTAGTATATAATAGGTATACATGGAAAAAAGAGTTAAATTATAACTTAAAATATGAATCCCTAAAGTATAAGTACTAAAAGACCTATTTGTATTATAGAACACTCAAAGACGAATCGATTTGCAACTAAGTGATCGGGCAATTGAGAAATTTTAAGTAAGTTGGGTTATTACTTACTGTATTAGAGTGCTATTTGATGGTACTCAGAGATTTAGGATTGTATATGGTTGTGATTGTAAATAGTCTACGCATGTGTTTAATGTATTTGAATGTGTGCTGAATTTGTAATGTGAGTAATTTTGTGATTGATTGAATTAGTGTGAAATTGTTTGAACACCTTAAATGAAATTTAAGCTTATTCGACTCTAATAACAAAAATTGTTATGCATTGCAACCCGTTAGGGGATCATAAGATTCTCCAACCAAATACCGATCCTTTCGAAAGGGATAGCGCAGGATTGCAAAATGGTCCCTTCTTCATCCTTAATCGAACTAAGTAACAAGAGAGAACGTCGCGGCGAGGGTAAAGTTAATGGTTTGAAAGTAGTCGCGAGGTCTCCATTACACAATCCTGGATTTGGTTGTGAACTGCTGCATAACATGGAAACTCCTAAACCCGAATTAGAGTAGGTGAAATTTCTCTGATCTCACAACGGACCGAACTACGTTGTGCGATGACACTTGATTGTTATATTGCATGAAAATAATTGCTTGATAATCTTGTTTGTGCTTGTATGCATTCATGAGTCTCCAATTCAACTTTTGAGTTGTAGTTGCTCATACCCTTATAGCTCCTTTTGCAAGTCCTGATTTCTGAACACTTCAAGTATTATGTCGCCTTACAATTACTCAGAGGTTAATCCTTTTGAAGCCAGGGGTGTGAGGATCAAGTTACTTAGTAATAATGTGTAACTAGAGTATTCTTGTAGTTAAGGATGAAAGACTGATAGTTATTATGTAAATTAGTGCACGGTTATAAATATGTAGAATTTCCTAGGAAGTTCAATGAATTTTACATATAATTATATATGTTTATTAGAAATTTGTAATATTTATCTTAATTGTAGTTAAACTTTTAATCGGACTGTTTACTTCAAAGCGAGGAGTCATCGACGCCTTGTGTAGTCGCAGAGTCGTAACAGTCCCGCCGTATAAAATATTCTATGACAACAACTGGCCTCACAGTGCTTACCATAGACATGACCTATACAAGGCATCAACGACTCCTCGCTTTGAAGTAAACAGTCCAATTAACAATTAAACTACGATTATGATAAATAGTGCAAATTTCTAATAACATGTACAATATTATATATATAAGTCCACAAAGCTTCCCAAGAAGTTTTGCATAAACATAACAGTTCACTAGATTACATAATAACTATCGGTCTTTCATCCCTAATTACATGGTCACTCTAGTTACACATTATACTGAGTAACTTGACCCTCACACCCCTGGCTTCCAATGGACTAACCTCTGGGTAATTGTAGGGCGGCATAGTACTTGAAGTGTTCAGAAATCAGAACCTGCAAGAGGATCTATAAGGGTATGAGCAACTACAGCTCAGTAAGTTGAATTGGAGACTCATAAATGCATATAAGCACAAACAGGGTTATCAAACAATTATTCTCATGCAATGCAACAATCAAGTGTCATCGCACAACGTAGTCCGATCCGTTGTGAAATCAGAGAAATTTCACCTGCTCCAATCCGGGTTGAGGAGTTTCCATGTTATGCAGCAACTCACAATCAAACCCAGGCTTGTGCAATAGAGACCTCGCTCCTCCCGTGACTACCTTCGAACCATTGACTTCACCCTCGCCGCAACCTTCTCTCCTATCACTTAGTTCAACTAAGGATGAAGAAGGGACCATTTTGCAATCCTGCGTTATCCCTTTCAAAGGGGTCGGTATTTGATTGGAGAATCCTATAATCCCCTAACGGGTTGCAATGCATGACATTTTTAGTTATAGGGGTCGACTAAAATTAAATTCCGTTTAGAGTGTTCAAACAATTTCATACCAATTCAATCAGTCACAAAATCACTCACAATACAACTTCAGCACGAATTCAGATACATTAAACACATGCGTAAACTACTTACAATCACAATCATATACAAGCCTAAGTTTCCGAGTACTACAAAACTAGTATTCTATTACAATAAGTAATAACCCAACTTACTTGGAATTGCTCAATCGCTCGATCCCTTAATCGCAAGCTGATTTGTCTCTGGGTATCCTATAATACAAATAGGTCTTTTTAGTACTTATAATTTATGGTTTCCTATTCTAAGTTATATTTTAACTCATTTTTTTCCATAAATACCTATTATGTCCTAATGATTTGTTGTACTCTATTTCGGTGTTCGAATCCTAAATGAGATTTTAAATTTTGATTTCTAAGCCTTAAATATGCTCGATCCCTAATGTGAAATTAATCACATTAAGCTCCAGTGTCCAAATATCCTATTGGGTCGTAATTTGGTATTTTACACTATTCGGTACACACTAACTCTAATTGTCGTATCGGATTTATTCCCGATGTATGAAAATCTTACATCTTGAGACTTTTAGTTAAGATTAAATGTTATTTTCAGATTTATTATTTTTCTGATTTCTATTATAATATTATCTAAATAACCCTATTTTTTAGATTTATTAATTTACAATTTCACATATTACTAAATTCTTATATTAATTACCTAATTTCCTAAATTAACAAAGGCTAGGATTATGGTTCTACATCAGAGATTAACATCCCTAAATATCTAATTAATAACTAAATCAGTATTTAACATCTTAATCACCTAATTAACCCCAAATCACCCAATTTTTTCATCATTTTAGGGCTAAAAATTAACTTAAAAATTTCAAAAATTAATTTTAAAAAAATGGCTTCATAGCACTGTTCTATATCATATGATTATCCTATAGAAAAAAAAAATTGAGCTCCAAACTACACTCCTAAGCCTATTTATTTTCCATTCTAATCATGCCCGGTTTTGAGCAATTTGTTAAGAACCCTATAATTGCAGACGTAATTAAACTAAATCAATATTTTTCCCTAAATCTACATACAATAAAACCTCAGAATAATAAGTTTCATAATTTTCTGGGCAAAATAACTAATTTTACAAAATTATTCAAAATCAGGGTAAATAAGGGACTAACCGATTCGAAGCTTTTTGGCCCTCCAAGCCCGGTCCAAGGTTGTCAGCCGGCCCAAACGGTGGGTCTAGTGTAGGGTGGTGGTGGTAACTTGGTCCCAGGTGGTGGTGAGGAGTAAGTTTGGCTCACTTGCCCAATTTGCATAGTTTTTTTTTTTCTGGATTTTCTCTCGATTTTTCAGTTTTCCTATTTTTCCCTATTTATAGACGATTCTTGTAATTATTATGCATTAATTTTGACAAGACTTTGCCCATTTCCCTTTATTTTTAGCTTTTATGTTGTCGAATTTTAATTGGTTGATTTTTCTTTTACAAATCTAGACCTGCCACGACCTGATTTAGATCATCTTATCCTCTTCTGATTTTTTTTTATTTTTCCATAATTAATTTATAATTTTCTTTAATTATTTACTTAGTTTTTGGCCAATTTAGGTAATTTCGCGTATTTTTATCTACACGTAAATACATGTGGGGCACATGTGAACATTCCTAATTATTATTTTGGTCATTCTAAAATTTTTAGTATACATATAATCTACCTATAATAATTTATTAGTTATTTGATTACACTTTTCATATTTTCGGTAATTAGTACTTATAATGCTTAAAATTTGAAAATTTTATAGTCTCCTATTTTATTACTTATTTTCTTAAATTCAAGTTTACGGGGTCAATTTTACTAATATTTTTCTCATTAGTTTATAATTTAGGTTTGATCGGATGCATTAACCGATCACCCTAAACCTTGGGTTCTAAGTTCAAGCTTACGGTTACTTGGCTTAGCTTTAGGGCTTACAAGGACTAAAATAGACTAAATAAAAAATTAAGGACTAATTCGTATATATAAGTAAACATTAAGGACTTTTTTGTACTTTTCCCATAAAATAATTAGTAAAGAATTTACTAAACTTAAGGTTATCGTTAGAGAATGACTATTTACTTATACAAAAGAATTTACTAAATTTAAGGTTACCATCAAATAATGACTATCTACTTATAGAAACAAAAAGCTATGAAAATGGAGGGGGAGTAATCTTAAAAAGGAAACCTTATAAATGCATCACAAAAAATTATGAAGTTTGTAGAAATAGTTGTAATATGTTTAAAGAAAAAGGATTAACAAATAGTATAGATATGTAAATTCTTGTTATAATTTACAGATTAAATAATTTATTTTATTTTTTATTAATTAAGCTGAAATTTTAGTCATAGCTAATTGTAAGGCCATTATTAAGTTTTACAAAAATAAGAATAATAAAAGCATATTCCAAAGAAGGTAGATCAAGTTCACAGATATTTTAATTAATGTTGGATATAAAGCAAAATAGAGTACATAAAAGAAAAATATAATAGTTTAGTTGATATCTTCAGCAAGTACATGTTCTATGGAGAATTACAATAAACTTGTTCAACCAAATCAAATGGGTTAAGGCCTGGTGTCATTCTCAATCAACGATAAATAAATGGGTATGGCAAATAAACAAAGACTGACAACCTTTGAGCCCACTTTAAGATCCAATGGTAGTAATAATAACATATTCACCATGATGAATTACAATAGAATAGAATTCCCTATATATCTAAAAAGGTCTAATGTAGATGTAGAAAGTACTTATTAATGCAGTTTGGAGACTTTAAACTATAGGTAAAAATAAGTTAAAGGTTTGTATAGATTTATCAAATTATTTTATAAAAATAAACAATGAGTTTGCTCCTATACAAGAAGATACACTTTTTTTCACAAAGTAAAAAGTTTTATTGTTATACAGTAACAAATGGATTTAACCCTGGGGTACAAAGTAATTCTTGAGATAAGAGATTACATTGGCCAATCTAGAGGGGATGTAGTTCTATTACTAATGGAAGATAAAAAAAAATGGTTGAATTTTTAGTAGATCCACAATTAGTCAATGAACATAAATGCCAAATATAAAAGATTCCTCTAATAAAAAAGAGAGAGTCTATAAATAAGTAGAAAACTTTTAAACAAATATTTCCTAAATATTACATTAGACATGAAGAAAACAAAGATATTTTATTTGAATAGAAACATGCATGTATTTTCTTCAGAAGACATCCTTATGTAGATAAATTACCATCAAAGTGTAGATAATATATTAGTAAATTAGCAAGATTTTTAGAAACCATTTTATGTACTAAAGATTATGGACAAAAATGTTTTCCCCGTATATTTAAAAATAAAAACAATCAAATAGAATTTTATATTTATAAATTTGATATTGAAATAGAAATTTTTCTTAGTATTTTTATAGATGAATTTTTTTTTTTACAGAATAAACATTGTTAGACTGTGGTTTGATAAGCGCATTTAAAGGCAATTTCATCATTATATGATTATTCAGAAAGAGGAAAAATACTATACATAAAAATGACTTTCCATTCCTTTCCATTCAATTCCTTCAGAATGATTTGAATATGATGTAAGATTAGCTTATCATGCTATTTATGTAGACGTTGAATATAGTTCAAGATGTAAGAAATATAAAAGTCAAATAAACACATAATTTTTTTTTAGAAAAGCTTTATTAGAACAAAGTAAAAATTGGACAAGATATCAATTAGCTAATATTCCAAACCAACCATAAGATTATTTTTAAATTTTTCAAAATAAGACTTACACCACCTTCTCTAAAATCAACAACCGTTATGAGAACCTATGGATGCCATAGAAAAATATGAAAGTTATTTTTCAAGAGAAGAATAGGACTCAAACTCCATGATGGAAGGATGAAGACAATTCAAAAAAGTGGAGTAGAGAATCTATCAAAAGCAATCATTTAAGCCTTAACTAGACGAAGCAGCATTATTGTCCTTTTTTACTAAACCAATTCTCTTGAACACAATTTTAAAAGTATTATTATCCTTTTTCACTATAACAAGAAACAAGATTCCCTTTTTTTTTTTTAAATTATTGTACTTTTTGGAAATCTTTACATTTTTTCCATAAAAAAAAAAATCCAATGTAAGGGTATGCTTGGTCTATTGGTATTCTATAGAAATCCTAGATGTAAACTAAAAGGAACTAAGAAAAATCATCAAAGGAAAACACAAGTCCTAAAAACTCTTTAAATACTCTTATTTTGTAGACATTCACATCTTGTAATCATATCTTTTAAAAGCATTAATACATTATATTCCTTTATTTTATAAGTTCTTTACTTTCAGTCTCTATTTTTATATAATTTTTCGGGTCTTAGTGAAAGGAAATTAAGCTATTCTCTTATTATTTCATGCTTTCCTTGCTTATTATTTTAATAGTCATTCTCAATTTTTGTTATGGTTCAAAACCATAAAGAAGGTTTTGTTGCTATTGGACAATTTAAACCCACCTTAAGGTGAATTTTGATTTTTAAATATAAGAAGTATCCATCACTTGTTAAAATTGTTTGATACTTGCATTCTTACTAACGATTAAAGAAAGTGAAATAGAAAAAATTGGAATTAACCCTATTTATTTAAAAATTGTTAGCATGAGAACCTAATAATTAAATTTGACTTGAGAACGAAAGATAATTCTGAATATAAAACCAACTTTATAAGTTTCTTAAAATATGACCTATTACTGGTAGATTAGAATATAAGACATATGATACCCAATCAATATACATCAATACAATAATAGATATTCATATATGATAATATTCAAATTTATTTTTTTTTAAATGATAAATGTAATTACTAATCTCAAAAAAGAATACACTAACACATTTGGTTTACATAATAGAATAAGGTAAGAATGGAATTGCATTTCTTTAAAAATGAAATAAAGAAATAATAGGTATCTTTTATAGTTATTTTGAAGTATAATAAATAGATATGAAAATATTTTATAAAAAATTAAAGAATATATATCCACTTAGTCTCGTAAAGGAATTGTAATTCCTTATTTTCTAAGAATATCTATTCCATGAAATAGCTATTCACATGAGAATAGGTGAGTAGATAAGGAATAACCGCTCTATTCCAATTTTCTAAAGTCAACCAACCGTGCCTTGAACCATTCTGTTAACTATTGAGTCTATGTTAGTACATGATGAAAATATAAGACATATAATATTCAATCATACTGCTACAGATGGATATTCAATAAAATACATTAATGTTCATCTTCCATACGTAAGCATGGAAAAAAAATCATTTTTATCTATTTATTGATTTTTTCAGTTACTATATGTCTTTAATTATTGAAATGTGTTTATCTCATACGGCATCTTTATACGTATTACTTATTCCAATTAGATATATAAATGAAATAAGCTTACTTACAAACTACTCAAATTCAGCTCAATAGTTACCTGAATCAAGTCAAACTCAAGCTACTTAGGATAGATTTTCAAGTTAAGTTTAAGTTTTATAATGGATCAAACTTGAATAGAGGTTGATTAAATTTTATTATTTTTTAATATCATTGAGTCAAAACGAGCTTAATCGAAGCGAGCTTACTGTGAAGGTCAAATGTCTTGCTCTGAATGACTATTCGTAGTAAACATTTGCTTATGATCAAGTACACGAAATGAACACTAAGATCTGTAGCAATAAGGTAAGCATGAGAGAAAGTGAGAATGATATGAAGTCAGAAAATGTGTAACTAATTGAATTAATTTAGTATACATCACAGCTAGACTATTTATATTAGACAATGTACATGTGATAATAAACTAACCATCTAACTGTACAAAACAAGCACTAACTAATTGTAATAGCAAACATGACTAACTATTAGAATATACATTTCCACAACCCCCCTTTAAGTTAAAGCTTCCCGCAAGCCCAACTTAAAATATAACCCGTGCAAATGTGAAGAATTCAAGGCTTTGGTGAAGACATATGTAACTTGGAATGAAGACGGGACATAGACAGGCTGTAAGAAACTGAATGAAACATGATCTTGAATAAAATGAGCTTCAATGTCAATACATTTTGTTTAAGCTTGGAAACAAGGATTATATGCAATGACCAATGCAAACTTGTTATCATAAGCTAACTGAACAAGAAGATCAATAGAAAAACGAAGATCTCTTAAGATATGCGAGACCTACAACAACTCCTTTATAACAACCCCCAAACTCCGATATTCCACCTCGGTTGTGGAAGTAGCAAGAGTAAGTTGCTTCTTTGTTTTCCAAACAACCAAAGCATCACCAATGAACACACAATAACCCGATAAGGACCTTCTATCAACAGTATTGGAACCCCAATTAGAACAAGAATATGCCTTCAGTACAAAAGAATTGGTAGTAGGATAGAAGAAACCATAACTGATGGATCCTTTCAAATAATGTAACAAATAAAGGAGTGCATCCAAATGAAGTTTACATGGCTGAGCTAAAAATTAGCTAAGGCAATCAATAGCATAACTAACATTATAACAAGTTAAAGAAATACAAAGCAACTTGCCAACAATCTTGCAATACAATGTAGAATCGGCTAAAAGTTCACCAAAATATGCATCAGGGAGTGAACGAAGTTGCATAAGGAAAGAGGTCGACTTTGCTCCAATAAGACCAACTTCTTGGAGAACATCCATAATGAATTTTCTTTGATGAACAAATAGACCACAATTTGTTTTACATAACCCAAGACCAAGAAAAAAAGTGCTATACCAAGGTCCTTAATTGTGAATTTTTCATCAAGAGAAGATTTAACATGTGCAATAAAGTCAGTAGTTGATCTTATAATAAGCATATCATCAACATAAAGAAGGATAAAAGCATAAACATTGTCAACTTGATGTGTGAATAAGGAAACATTATGTGCAGATTGAGAAAATCCCAAAGAAACAAGAAACTTGGAAATTTCTAAATTCCATTGTCATGAGGCTTCCTTTAAGCCATATAAAGAAAGTTTTAGGTTGCATACTTGATGAGAAGAGGCTTTATCATAGCCTTGAGGCGAAATCATTTAGATTTCCTCATCCAAATGCTCGTGTGGCAAGGCATTGTTAACATCTAATTGAAAAATAGGCTAAGATGAAGTAGTAGCCAATGCTAAAAGTATGCAAATTGTGCCCATCCTAGCAACAAGAGAGAATGTATTATGGAAATGCTCTCCTTCAACTTGAGTAAAGCCCTTTACAACTAAACGCGCTTTATAACTTTTAACTGCCCCATCTGGTCTATACTTAACCTTGTATACCCATTTAGATCCAATTGCCTTTTTTTTTCTTTTATGCAATGTAGTTAAATCCTAAGTATCGTTACTTTTTAATGTAGTAAGCTCATTTTGCATAGCTAACTGCCACTCTTTAGACTTGGATGCTTCCAAGTAACTACTAGGTTCTTGTATAGTAAACACCTTAAGAAGTGATGCCATAAAATCACAAAGGTAAGCAAGGAGTAATGATGAAGTAAACAGAGGATAAGATTTGGGCAAAACAACTAGATTAGAAACATTATCAGAGATTGTAATAAAAGTTTGAGCAGAATGAATAAAGTCCTGCTACCATTATGGGTTACGTCTTACTCTATTTGAATGCCTCAATTGTGTATGTGACTGACTTTTAGAGGAAGTAATCGAAACTGGATCAATTGAAGACTGGTCAACATAAGAATGAATTGGATCAGAAAAAGAATCCTAGCTTGCAAATGATTTAGACAAAGAAATTTGATTAGTTAAAGACCGACCAAAGATTGAAGGATGAATAGAAGATGTGGACAAAGGAAGATTAGTCTCAAAATTTATTGGTAAAGGAAAGAGGACATCATCAGAATGTGTAGTTGCGTGTAAATTTTCTTTATCCTTGAAAGGAAACTTTGATTCATAGAACATTACATCACGAGAGACAAAAATTTCATGACTTTGAAGGTCATAGACATAATAACCTTTTTGAACAAAAGAGTAGCCAAGAAAAACATACTTAAGTGCCTTGGACGCAAATTTATCATTAAGAACAACACGTTTAGCCGCATAACATAAACACCTCATGACTCTAAGATGATCATATGGAGGAACATGACTAAATAACTTTTCATATGGTGTTTTTTACCCCAACAATTCTATAGGCATACAATTAACTAAATAGGTTGTTGTAAGAATACATTCCCCCCAAAACTTTCTAGGTAACCAAGCATGAAGAGATAGAGCTCTTGCTGTCTCTATCAAATGACAATGTTTTCTTTCTACTCAACCATTTTGCTATGGAGTGTAAGTAATGGACTTTTGATGAATAATGGCCAACTTTGAAAACCAAGAGTGATAGTGAGAAGACAAGAATTTTAACCCATTGTCACTTTGAACAAATTTTGGAATTGTAGAAAAATGATTGTCTATATAAGCAAGAAAGTTAGAAAGAACAGAAGGCACTTGACTTTTATGATGAAGTAAAAAGGTCCAAGCAAACCTAGTGCAATCATCAACCATTGTAAGGAAATAATGTACACTAGTAATGGAAGCTTCTTTATATAGGCCCTAAACATCCATATGTAATAGTTCAAAAGCAACAGATGAGACATGATCACTTTTATGAAAGGATAATTTGTGAAACTTTGCTTCATGGCAAGCATTACAGCAGAATTCATGAAAATGAAATTACTTACAAGTATCCAAATGTTTGAGTTTCGACAATGAACTATGACCCAACCTAGAATGAAACAAATAAAGAGAAATGGTAGAAGAATTGTAAGACATGTCTAATGAAGAAATAGAAACAAAACATGGTAAATTGTTAGTCACAGCATTAGATTCACGATTCTTGTCCACTTGAAGAACATATAGCCCACAACCAGCTTTAGCAATGGCATCATCATTTTTAGTTTTCTGGTCTTATATGATACAACTATTAGAATTAAAATAGGCAGTCAAATGATGATCTCTACCAAGGCTTTGCATAGAAAGGAGATTATGTGTGAAGCTTAGTATCAGGTAAATATTGTGCAAAACAATTGAAGAATTCAAAGATACTGAACCAGCTTGAGTAACAACAAGCTATTTCCCATTAAGTAACTTAACAAGAATTGGGTATAAAAGATAAAAAAAAACATCATATAACAGTGTGTAATGAGGGGTTATGTGGTTTGTGGCACCAGTGTCTACTATCCAAGAATCCAAAACTACTTAGAATATTAAAGCAAAAGAGATTAGAATGTAACATACCTGCATAAGTTAGATTACCCGCCATAGAGTTACAACTCGTAGCATTTTGTCCTGCATGAACTTTACGAACTTACAATATAAACCTTGCATAACTTGTGAATTTGTAGCATTAACAAAACACTAAAATGATTCCTTGACAAAGCAATCTCCAATTGAACAATCAAGTGGAGACCTAAACAACCCTTTTGTGTTTATGTTAACATCAAAAAGCACAGCATTAGCACTATTAAGCTTTCCTCTAATAGCTCGTTTTCCTTTAAACCAATTTAAATATCCTATCAACTGGAAATAATTTTCTATTAAATGACCATCAGTCTTGTAATGTTTACAAGTCAGCTTGCTCTTTAACTTCTTCCTCTCATTATTACTCATAAATGTCTTCCTCTCATTATTACTCATAAATGTCTTCCCTTTAGTAACAAATGCAGATGCATTTGCATCATTGAAAAGAACAGAAGATAATTGTCTCTATTTCTCAACTCATTGCACAAAATAAAATGCGTTGCTTACTAAAGGCATAGGATCCATTGACAAGATTTGATTTTGAACATTATCATAGGCCTCATTAAGCCCCATCAAAAACTGCATTATGTAATTTTTCCTGCAAATTACAACCACAGACATCCATAGAACCACAAACATAATGTGAATAGGACTATACCTGTTGTAACTCACCTTAGCATCTTTTAAGTTTGCAATAATATCCACTAACACTTTGATTATTTTGCTTAAGATTACAAATATCATACTGCAATTGAAACAGTAGAAGACCATTAGAAACACCAAACTATTCAACTATGTCCTTCTATAATTGTTCAATCGATTGTGCATATATGAAGCTCTGAGAAATTTCTAAGCTCATTGAATTTAGTATCCAGCATCATACCATATAATCACACTATAACCATTGCACTAAATCATGAGAATTGTCACTAGGCTTATTTACAAATCCTTCAATAAAACTTAGTTTTAATTTCACTCCAAGTCCTAGATTAATCGATCATATCTAGCTAAGAAAATTATTTCCATTGAACATTAAGGTTCCAATCGCCATGTTAGGATTATCTGAGTTGGATAAAAAAAAATGGATTCGAAATTAAAGGATCTATTGCAAGACTTCCTGTTACTGTCCTTAAGAAAGCATCACCAACGGTGTTCTCTATTGATCCTTCTAAAGTACCCATATTTCTAAATTCAAGTAAGCAAGGATACCACCTAAACCGAAGCTCTGATACCATGTAAAGGTTGAATGTCTTGCTCTGAGTGACTCTTTGTAGCGAAGATTTGTTTCTAATCAAGTACACAAATGAACACTAAGATCTGCAACAGTAAGGTGAGCACGAGAAAAAAAGTGAGAATGATATGAAGTCAGAAAATGTGTAACTAATTGAATTAATTTAGTGTACAACACAGCTAAACTATTTATACTGGACAATGTATACGTGATAATAAACTAACCATCTAACTGTACAAAACAAACACTAACTAACTGTAACAGCAAACATAACTAACTATGAGTATATACATTTCCACACTTACACTTATTGAGTATTACTCTGAGTCGAGTTTGAATTCAAGCTCAAGTCTTAAAATGCTTAATCGAGTTTCAATATTGTATCATTTCGATTCGATTTGATTTATTTATATTCTTAATCTAACCATATATGATATTAGAATTGAAGCTAATCCAACTAATTACAAGAAAAAATTTATTGGTGATTGTTAATATTTATATATGGTATGTAACTATTTATTAAGTATAATAAGAAAAGATTTTATAAATAAACACAACAAATACTTAACATTTGATTGGTTTCTTATCCACTTGTATTTTCACGAACGGATGGGGAAAAAGGAAAAGGAGCGGGAAGAAAAGGAAAATGGGAAGTAAAAGTTCTACTTTCATCGTTTGGTTTAGGAGGAAAGGTGGGAAGGCATCGCTTCTTATCATCATTTTCATCCCTTTTATTTTTAATAATGATTGAAACTCCTCCCGTTTTCTTTCTCCATAATATCTAAAACATAATATCTAAATATATTAAAAGAAATTTGAATTAGTAATTTTTATAATTCATTCCTTAGTATTCTTTCCTCCTCCATTCTTTCTTTTCCATCCCTGGCCTCGTCCAAATATAGTGAATGGAAATTCATCATTAACATAAATTGTCCTCGGAAAATGTGCTCCTAAATGATGGGGTTATTTTTATCTGTTCGACTGTGTCGGGACCATAAAAACCCTCAAAAGACGTGAACCATTCCAATCGTTACATTCGCTTTATTCATATTGAATAAGAACAAGCAAACGTGTTTCAAGTGCTTGAAAATGCAATTAATTTTGTCTAACGTGAGAGGAAAATCCTAAATGGGTCTAAAAAAAGTATAAATTAACAATAATTTACATCATTGGGAAAAAAAAAATAATAATAATAAAAAAATAATTCACATCCCCATACCCGAAGTGTAATAGCCATCTCTGGGATGCAAAATCTGATAATCATGAGAAATTTCAAATCTTTTGTTCGGAGTAATATGTAAAGACCGTGAAATTCAATTAAATAAATTCCACAAATAGAAAATAAACAGAATAAGGAGAAAAAAAAAAAAAGGAAAGGGAAAGGAAGAAAGGTCGGTGCTTTAGCAAAATTTGTTTACGATTAAAGAAAATAAGAAACACCCAATTAAACAAAAACCTAGTCCATTAAAATCGCCAGAAATATATTTTCACTTTGCATCTCTAAGATCGAATTTTTATCATCGAATCTTTTCCGCTGTTGGAGGCGATCGGAAGAAGTGAGATGGGAGTCTAGGGTTAGGGCTCTTTTTCGTATAGATTATAAAAAGCTGGAAAGATGGAAGCCGAAACAGAGGCAAAAGTTGCTTGATAAAGCTAACATATACAGAAAATTAACGCTGATGCAGAATCAATCCATGATATGTTGCATACCACCGCTTCACAAACTATAAAAGACACAGAATGTTAATTACATAGTAGCCTACAAGGCGACTCTTATGCTTGAGTTTCTATACAAATCATAGTCCTCTTGCTGCTTTTAACATGGAAACTTCCCTCTCTATGTCTCTGATCCGACTTTTGATGTCCAATTCCAGCAGCCAGAGTTTCAAGCACTCACTGCTTTCACCAACAATCTCATTGACAATTTCCCCCTCATCGATTATAGATCCTCTGCTCCCATGTTCCTCTTCGAGACCAGGTTTTGAGTCGTTTGTGGTTTTTTCCAAGGTTTTGGTGAAATGGGTTGTCCTAGAAACTGGTTTTCTGCTTCCAGTTAGTGAAACCACGTGCTCTTTTCTTTCTTCAACGATGGAGTTTGCAGCTTTCTCCATTTTGTTTTTCTTTTCCTTCAAAAGATGAAAACTTTCAACAATTTGAGAAGGACGGGGAAGGAGAAAAAACCTTTTTGAAGCGTTTTAATGTCTTCTTCAACTTCAACCGAGGACATACATTTGAGAAAGTTGGAATGCTCGACTGTTGCAGCCGTGTGTCTTGTAATCACGTGTCAGAAGAAAAATTGATTCGTAGTATTTCAATGCACTTTCTTTGCCCTTTGAACGGCTGAAGAGTAAATATAAATCATGTTAGCTTAGCTTAGTGTCGTAATTCTCGTAGCGATTAGTGGTATAATTCTTACAATATTAAATTAAATAAAAAAATTTATTTTATATTTAATTTATAATTTTATCCGATGATTAAATAAAAATTTAAATTGGTAGATTAAATAAATTATTTAAATTTTATTTTATTTATATCTTAATAAAAAATAAAATTTATTTTATGAAAAATAAAAATATTTTATATTTTTAAAAATATTTATTTATATTATAAAATTAAATTAATTAATATTATTTTTATTAAATATTATAAAAAATTATTTATTTTATAATATAAATAATTAATTTTTCATATAAATTTTATATTTTATATTATATATATCAAACATAATATAATAAAATTATATCCTTATCCTATTCAACCTTTTCCGTATAATTAGGCGGCGCCTATCTATGTCAGCGATATTGTCATCGAATACGGCAGACATGGAGAGGTGGTCATGCATTAAAACTCGTACGTTTACTATCTTTCTATGCCACACTCCAATAAAGGATTTTAATGTCATTAAGATAAGCATATCAATGACTTAGCTATCTTTTATCCCGTGTTTCGGTAGGTGATAACAGTAATGTGTAGGTTTCAAGAAAGATTGCTTTCAGTAAGTAATGTGTTCTATTAATATTTTAATTTTACTAATAATTACTTACCATTTATACTTTCATATGTTATATGTTATTTATTCATTTTTTTTCAATAGATCGCATTTTTTTTTTAAGAGCGCATTAGAAGATGCACATAATTTTATTAACTTTATTTGTTGGGATATTAAATAATTTTTTAATTAATATTTACATTTTTTTTATGAAGAGTGGTGTTAGTTGTAAAGTGTTGAAATGTTTTCTTATTTTTAGTATGTGTTTTGAATCATTGTATGAAAAACTTTTTAATTATGAATCCAGAACAAAATTCATTTTCCCTTTTTATATATTTGATGTTTAGTCAAGAATATAAAAGTACCTTTTTTCACTTAGATTATAATTCGCGTTTATTCATGAATGGGACTTATTAAGAAATGGTTTAAGGTGTTACACTGCTACTATCGTGGCCTAATTTTGAAATTATAATGGAGTCAACGAGCTACATGAAAAAGCAAATCGTGCGTTCATGTGCCTTGTTTGGATTGGGGGTAAAAAAACAAAAGAAGGGGATGCGGCAAGGTGATTGAATGGAATTGGAAATCAAATTTTAATGATAAAGATTGTGAAAGTTGTCAACAACCTTCATGAAAAACTATTAGTATTTAACCGTTGATGAGTTTTATTTATTATAATTAGATTAATTTAGTATAACTTAAAAATGACTACACCCTAAAATCTTCATTTTTATTTCCTTTCTTTGCCAACAAAAACATTCATTCTCTACTTCTTGTCACTTTCTCGCATGTATCAATGATCTGCCTAATAATCCTTTTTCAAACAAAGTTTTCCCTTTTTTTGAAATTTTGTTTTCACTTTAAGATGTCTTTAACTGTTAAGGAAAAAAAAATTAAAGCTATATAAACAAATCAAGAAAACATAAAAGTTTGGCAGTTCCACCCTAAAAGCCTACCAAGTACCAACAATGTGCCCTAACAACACTTCTGGCACCTTCTAGAACGCTCTTTAATTTCAGATCAAGTTTACACAAGACCACTAGCTCTAATTTGGTTGATCCACGAACAGCATATTTACTGGGTTGGGGGGGGGGGGGGGGGGGGGGGGGGGGGGGGGGGAGGGGCGGTGGGGAGTGGGGGTTGGGTTTAACCGTAACATCATGTTCCAATCCAATAACTATGAAAAGCTAAATAGATATAACACATAGCTTAAAAAGGCAAAAAGAGGGAAAATGGATCTCAGTAAGGGAAAGAAAGTGAAAGCACGAAAAACTACTCTACCAATCTTAAGAGCAACTAAGGAGATGATTTAGTTTTTTAAAGACATTTAAGGACCTGGGCTGATCTCCTAAAGCTCAGGAATGAGCACTGAGCTGCCAAATTTCTACTCGCCTAGTTGATCTGATCAGAACAACAGCAGCTGAACTCCTTAGAACCTGGGCCTTGAGGCCCATAAATCGTATAAGTTATTCACACAATATCACCTTAATGGTTTGATTTCATGCATAAATATCACCTTCACTCATTTGCTTCGTGCTTAAAAAGATAAATATGTTAAAAATAATTTACTGATTGGATTACTATATACGAAGCATTGACAATATTGAATTTCGATATTTTCACATATATCTTGGTAATGAAAAAAGCAGGGAAAGTGAATTAATTAGTGAGTTGTAATTTAGTTTCTAAGAATAAAGTAATCATAAAAACAGAAAAAGCCCAAAGCAGATTCATTCATTTTTATAATAAAGATATCATATACCATTGATATTATTTAAACGTTTCGTTTCGAGATATCATTACCTAAAATGTAAATTGCAGAGTTGATCATGCGGACAACAATAATTCCAAAACTGCAGCTTTTAGTTGTTGTTTTTTTTGTTTTTTCAATCATAGAAGGCATTCGATATGTAAATTACGTAATTACAAAGGGTAGATTTTGGCCTATTATAGTTTTATATTCCAGAATATATACACGCCTCATATTAGATACGATGGATTCTGTCCCTCGTCCTGTAACCTGACAGACATTCCGATTTCCGGCCAATTTAACACATGTAATTTAACAGTTGTAGTAGATATCCTCAGCTGATACCACATATATTGCGAAATAAACTGAAACAATTACAAATAATATCGTATCAATAAAGTAATTCTCTAAATGAATTTTTTTAAGGAATATACAAATAAGAAAAATCAGGCACAAATTGTTATTCTTTCCCTATCATTAAAATGCCTCAACTGGGCACAACTCCATCATTCTGTTCATTTTTTTTTTCATTTTTTAAAATTTTTATTAGATGAATCCAATCTTTCTGATCAATAATATAATTTTAATTAAATCAAAATTATTTAATTAAATCAATAATTTAAATCTAATAAATATTATAATAATTTAAATCTAATAAATATTATATTAACAATTAAAAAAAATAGAAAACCAATCCATATTTTATATGATCAGAAACATAAAAATTGCCTAAGAATAAACAAAATTCAATAATTCCCTTCCCCCAGAAGAAAAGTGAATAATTTGTACGGTAAGATTTTAACAACTCGCATCCCTCAGAAGTCAGAGATATTTTATTCTCCACGAAATTAGTCAGCCCTATCAACATCCATCATCGGGATGCGAAATCTGATGATCCTGAGAAATTAATTTTAAATATATAACCCAGATTTAAAGTAAACATAAGCGAATAATAAATAAATATATTATTTAATTAATTAATTTTGTAAATGATCGTGCTTTACCAAAATTTGATTCCGATTTGAGAAAGTTAGAAATACCCAATCGAACAAAGGTTTTTACTTTGCATCTCTCAGAATAAGTGTTTTCATCAATGGAGGTCAGGCCACTACTTTTAGAATAAAGACAACATAAACTCCTCATGGAGATGCATCTCAATTTGTGAATCGCACAAACATGTAAAAAAAAAACTTTCTTTTTCGATGAAGGAAAACGAAGAAAGAAAAAGCACCGTCGATGATACCATTCTCCAATCTCTCTGTGCTGTTTTGGCCATATCTGGAGAGCATGAAGTAGAAGAAAAATTGAAGCCTAGGGGTGGTGTTAGGATTAGGGTTAGATCTGGTAAGTATTGGTTGGGAATGTGGAAGGTACGAAAGAACATGAGATATTTATACATGAAAACAAAGTAGCCCCGCCACACGGGCCGTGTTCGGACCAGTCCATGTTGGTTCTGGGCTTGGTCCACAGTGCTCGCGTCCACGAACAAGTGAACTCAGTCGACGGATAAAATATCTGAGTTTGGGACGAAACTTGTTTAAGGTTGAATCGCTACCCAGCTGAATCTAAACTTTACTCGCTTATGCTTCACACTAATAATATTTAAATATATAGAGAGTTTTATTAAATTTACATTAACTTGAGCTTTAATATAGGTTAAGAAAAATGAATACAGTTTTTCAAAATTAAACTTAACTAGGCACGATAAAGTTAACCTCGAGTTTATTAAATAATATTTTAAGCTAAGCTCAAGTTTTAAAATGTAAACTTAACCGAGTTAATATCAAAATAAGCTTTATAGAGCCTTAGCTTAACATTGTTCTAGCCAAATTTCATTCTTTTACAAACCTTTTCCATGTACATGTAAATGTTATACAAAGCTCGGTTCAATTAAGTAGAGTTTAAGGATGTAAATGAAATAAATATGTTTGAAAGCCACTTGAGTATAGCTTGATGTTTCCTCAAATTTGACCTAATTACAATTAATTTAAGTTTGAGTTTGAATTAATTAAGTAACTTATCAAGTCAAGCTTCAATTAATGATGTCCTCCTAATAAGCCCACTAGCCTAATCAAACTAGGGTTAAGCTCGAATATTAACCGAATTTAAGTCTAATTTATATATATTTATTATTTTAACTAAATTAATAATATACATAATTCTAAATTTGGAGTCAAGTTGAGTTCATGGCTTAAACAATTGAAATAAACAACTTTGAGCATTCTTTAACCATTGAGCTCCAACTTAATCAATTAAGTAAGAGATTCCATTAACCAGGGTGGTTGATTCCCTCCATGCAGTCAAGCAAGTCAAGAAGTCAATCATTCGGGTTAGATCTTAGCATCATCTAGTTTACCATATTGAGGATTAGTAGACCATATTTGTCTTTTCTAGCCTTAAATGATGAATGACTGGATGTTGGGTTTAACTCTTAAGTAAACCAATGAAACTCGATAATAACCTAGAAAACAACAAATATAAAAATAATGGTCAAAAAAAAAAATTTAAATATAAAATTGATCATTATGGAACATTGAAGCTAATGAAAACTCCTTCACGAGGTTGACTTTTGTTGTAATCCTTAAGATCTTTCCTTGGCTTAGAAAGATTCACCGATGTCAAGTGAAAATTAATGCAACACTTATTAAGGTTTGGATCAATACTCTAAACCTCTAACCTAATGATCCATGTAGCATTTGAAAGTAGATAATCTAAAAATGTAATTAAAAAAATACTTGCCACTTTCAATGCTTATGCAAGTAATATGATTGTCAATGAAACCCGTAATCTATTCTTTCTTTCATATTGGTGGTGAAACATGTGGGATTTGTGGAAACAAAAGGAAGAAAATTAAGCCTAGGTTTAGGCTCACATAAGGGTTGGTAGAAATAGTAAGATTGATATATTAAATGGATATAGGCACATGGTATGGTAAGAGACCTTCCACATTAAGATGATGGAAATAAAGTTTAAAAAACATGGGCATTTATATATTTTCCTCAAAACCTTAAAATACCCCATGGCCCATGCCCTCAACATGTAATTTTTTGAAGACCATCAAGGGATTCTTTCAGGTGTAACCTAAGCAATCATCGATTCTATCTTATAAAACAATTGATATAATTTATTGCTTAAATAAATTTTGTTTTGATTATCACGTGCAATTCATGAATATGGAAACAAATAATTTGCTAGGTTCATTTTAGTTGAATTTGTTTTACACTTGAAATTCAAATTATTATCTACACATAAAGTTGTACAAGCAAGCTTAGTGAGTTAACTCGACCTATCTTACACTGACTCATAAGTTAAGTAGGTTGGCCCGCTTGCAAATGCAAGTTGGAATTTCTCGCTTAACTTGTTTTATTGTAGGTTGTAGATTAACCAGGTCAACCTACGAATTGTCATGAAGTTAGTTGTTTTGTGAAAGTGAATAAGAGAATTTCAATCTTTAATTGTTTCTCAACTGAACAAGTGAAATAACTAACGTACTATAATTGATCATATAACATTGTATTTCAATTTCATTTAGAAACCGTATAATAGAGCTTACAATATACTAGTTAGAAATTCGAAAAATAGCAAAGATGTCGTGCTCCTTCTGCAACAAATCCAATGCATGGTTCTCATCTTAAGCTTCATACATTAATTTCTATTCTTTCCTTTCTAAAAGCAAGTCTTTGTCTAATGTCAAACAATGTAGAGCAAGAAAGGAGAAGTTTTACATTTACTAAGAATGTTATCAAATGGGTCATTATAAGGTTTCTAATTCACTAAAAAAACCTGGGACAAGTTATGGGAGTAGTTCTTAAACCTAGCTTTCGTGTCTTGTTTTAGGATTTAGAGAAAACCCAATTAAAAATAATAACTCATACATATATGATATTAGTAATTTGATATTAGTTGTAAATAATAAAACATAATAATTAATAAAAAATATCTTATCTTTTTATGCTTTGTCTTTTAAAGAAAAAAAAAAAAACTGGTTCCATCTCTCTCTCTCTCTCTCATAATATTACACTTTTTGTAATTCTCTTTTCTTGCCTTTACTCTCTCCCTTAGCTAGTAAGCCACATTCCTCAATCCTCACACATCTTTTTTTTTAATTAATCATGTATTAATTTAAAGAAAAAATAAGTTGATTTAGTCTTAAATAACCATACATCATTTGCTTTATTTATAGTGAACATCAACATATCAATTTTAATTTTTTTTTTATATTAGCAAGTCAAGACGAGTTTTTAATGTGTTGTACAAAACCTTATAGAAGTGAGATATGGAAACAGGGTAAAAACCCTATAAGGTATCATATAGGGTTTTGGAAGCCCTATAGAATATTAGGTCAGGTTTGAGTTTTGCAAAATCCGTTTTGAACCCACGTTGGTGCATCCCTAATATTTACATGTAATTCTATAACGATGTTTAAGAGATTCGATGATGTCTTGTACTTAAATGATATATGCATATTATTGCATCAATTATAGATTATGCATGGATTGAATAACTTCATGCTTATTTGGTAATATATGGCTTCCGATTGATCTTCTAAAATAAGTTGTTAGTAAATTAGGTTCCAAGTATTGAGAATTCGATAGCAATACTTGCAAAATTCTAAAAGCTGGTTTAATAGCAAAGCAACCAATAGACGCTAAAATTACCGTAGACTATTCGTGTGATTTCTTTCCTCCCTTTATTTATAAAACTTTTTTTTTACGGGTTTGCGAGCTAACCCACTCCACAATTGGTTAGCCCTGGTTAAAGAGAACCAGGCTAAAAAAGCCTACGTTTAAGTAGATCAAAATTTCATAGCCTAACTTGCATTGCACAACTCTATCTATGTATTACACAAACCCTTAATTCCTTAATAACTATCCAAAAGAAAAACAACTTAATTCTTTAAATCCTAAATAAATAAAATGTTCTATAAATGTATAAATACATCGTTAACAATTAACATATCTTATAATAGTAACTTTATCCCTAGTTCCTTAACATAAAGATATAAGTACAAGCAAAAAAAGAAAAAACTAGTAATATTTTTATTTTTCTTTAGCTAGTAGTGATTGGGAAAATATTTTTCTAAAAGTATTGTTGAAAAAATGATTTGTTTTACATAATTTTAACCTAAGTAACTTGTACTAGGTTTATTAAATCCAATATAAACTAAACTAAAGACAAAAGTGAAATTTCAAACCTCATAGACAAAGCTCCTCTATTAAGGATGATCCATAATAGAGGCCTAAGTCTTAGAATTTTTTTTTTTTTAAGAAAAAACATTCAGTTAACTTTCTTAGAGATAAGGTATTCACTATCTCATCAAACTATTGGAATTTATAGAGATATTATTAAAATTATTGGTTAAATTTTTTTTATATTTTTAATTTACTACGTAAAGTTTGAAGTTACTAAATTTTATACTAATCAAACTTGTACTTGTTATATTTATTATTTTACCTCTAATTGTTTTATACTTGTACTCTTTATCCATTTGTCGCATCATCTTTCCTAAAATGGTGGAGATAGTAAATTTAATAAGTAAAAATTTAGATATATTGGATTTGAGATTTAACAATTTTAAATTTTAGATGTAAATTTTGACAACCATACTACTAATTAAATAGCCATCTCTCTAGTTTAGATTATGATAGATTGATTAATAAAATTTAGGATAGATTGCAAATAATTCTTTAACCTTTGCCTTCAATCTAGACATAACATAAACTTTTAAATATTACAAATAACTACTTAAACTTCTGCAAATTGGCAATATAAAAGATATCTATCTTTTCAATTCATAAAAGATATGCAAAAGTCAAAGTTTACAGTGGGCTAAAGTATACCTCAATAAGTTTGTGATGGTTTATTTTCAATCTCTAAATGTTATATTTTAATTTATCAATCTCTAAAAGTTATTTTTTAATTTATTGAAGTTTAATGGGTTATTGTAATGTTTAAAAGCTCAAAGATATATCAACACCAATGTTAAGGTTTAGGGGTTATTTATATTTTTTTTCAAAATTTATATTTTATAGGATATATTATTTTAATAATAATAAATTAAAAATGATTATCACCAGATGTATTTAATTTCTTAATATTATCAAGAAAAAAATCTTAAAAGAATGTAAAAAAATTAGGCTAATAGCATGATATTTGGGATAATTTAGGAAAATTTTCGAGTGAAATGAAATGTGATATTAGGGATAATTTAGTGAAATCTTTGGGTGAAATTTTCTTCGTAATATATAAATTTTCTCTAACAAAGTGTGCAAGATAGCAGATTCTAGTAACTAGCAGATTCTAGTAACTAGCAGTTCATTTTAACACTACGCTATCACTTGCCCACAATAAACAAACAAAAATAAATATTTTCAGCTCGTTCATTCTACTGAATGAAATGAAAAAAGAATATAATTAGAATTCTTAAAGAATGTAATACTTATTACTTTATTTAATTAGATTAATAAACAACTTAAGAATAAATACGTAATAAAATTTTAATAACTAAAATACCCTTAATTTTTTTCAAGTAATTCTAAAATAATAGGTGATAGTGGTGGGAATCGACTGCTGCGGAGGTGATAGTAATGGTCGACGGTGGTGGTGATGACAGTGGCAGTAGTGGTAGTAGTGGTTAATGTTAAATTGGTATAAAGTTATTTTTTTAAAAAATATAAAAATCATAAATTTTTGATTGAGTTAAGAAATTTCAATTACTTATGTTTTAATAATAATAATAATAATTATTATTAAGAAATCGCAAAAAAAATTAAGTGAATTGTGAAGACCCTCGGGGAACGAGGCCTCCTTCTTCTTCATTCCAAAGCTTCCCTTCCCCTCCTCTCCTTTTATTTTTTACCACCTTAACAAGACAAAGAAACCCCAATCAACGAAAAATAAGATGGACTTCACCGACAGAAACCTCTTAATCAGTCTCTTCCTCATAGTCATCTGCATCAACGGAGTCCATTTCCATGTCCAAGGTTGGACTGGTGAAATCCGCGGTCGTGTTGTTTGTGATGTCTGTAGTGATTCCTCAATTGGACCTGAAGATCATGTACTCGAAGGTCAAGTCTCCTTCTCCCTCCTCCCTCTCTCTCTCTTAAACCCTAATTGATACTCAAGACTTCATCTTTGTGCTTCTTTTTTGTTTGCACTTGTTTGGGCGGCTTCAGAAGTATTAATATGGGTATTCATTGGATTTTGAAGTTTATGTTTTTCAACTTCACGATAAAATATAGACATTGCCACTTGATTGTTGTGGTTTGATTTGTAATAAAGATGTGATCTTGCTGTCTGTGGATTGATTCTTTTCACTTCTGTTGTTGGGGATTTCTTATTGGGTAATCCTATTTCATGCCCGACTGAGCACATTAAGGAATATATCGGTGTTTCATTAGTATCGTGGGATCTAATCCGATATTCAGGCCGGTTAATGAATTAGTTGCGTAGTTGCTGAGTACTAAAGACGGATGCTGTGGAAACTTCGATCTTTGGATAATTAGTAGTGCATGCACTCTGTTTTCGCCTTAACTTTCCAATGGTTTATAAATGCCCAGGGCGATCATCGTTGGTGGTTTGGACTATCTGATCATTTATCTGGCACTGAGGGCATATTACTTGTTACAAGTTCAAATTCACGAGGATATCAAATCATGCAGTCCTTTTGCTATTCAGTATAAGTTTGTTTCTTAGTCGAGCATATTGAATTCAGTTTGGTGTTGCCTCTGAGTGAATAATTGCCTCATTGCCACAGGCACTCCTCTGTAAAATTTATTCATAACTGAGTGTTGACTTTGCCTGCAAAAGATGTAATGGGGTCTTAAGCTCCTTGAATAGAGTGGATTGTAGGTATAATGATTCAGTTTTTTAGTATACTCAAACGGGATCAGTAAGTCATTGCATTTCTGCTGGTACTAATCCACCTTCTGGACTTCAGTCTGTTGTGTTTTTCCATGATAATTGTGCCATGAACCTTTAATATATTAGATTTGTGTTGTCGATGTGCTGAAGTAGTGAGTCCTTTAGGTTAAAAATAATTATATTGGTTCAGCTGATACATCTAGTAACTGCCTGAGTGAAGATGGCTTTGCAAACCTACACTCAACACTCTCAACAAGAACAAGTTTTTCAGTTCTTCTAAACTATGTGAGGCAGCAATGAGTGGATGCTTTCTAGTCAACATTATATACATTTGGGGACAGGAAAGAATGGAAATTGGGGAGGCCTTATTCCAATTATTGTTTTATTTTCTTCACCTTTAGTTGAGGGATGAGTCTTAAGAAACGCGCCTGGTTTACTATAGCTGTCCTTGGCTGCAGCATTGTGCCAGATGGATTTGGAGCTCTGGATCATCCATTGTCTTTGCATATGCTCATATGGCTGTATAATTTTTTATTTTCAAGGACCCTACCAATTTTTTCATTAACATTTGAATTTATATAGATCTTATCAGATAATCTAGGCATCCACTTTGGAGATAGATAGAGTTAACACTTTCATGACTACGTTGTGCTTATATGGTATCAAAGAACTAGTTCTTATTGCGAGTTGTGACAGTTTATTAAGTTCCATAGGTCGTTTCAAACTTCTTGTTGTAACAGTGCAGGTGCTGAGGTTGCTGTTCTCTGCATAACAAAATCGGGAGAAGTTGTAAACTATCAAGCATTTACAAACGCCAAAGGTGTATATAGAGTTGCAGAAACAATGCCAGAGAGTGAACGCTGGAATGCATGTCTTGCTCGTCCCATCAGCAGTTTTCATGAGCATTGCACTCGTCTCGGGGATGGAAGCACTGGTATTAAGTTTAGTTATAATCATCCATCAGGTTACTTCCACTCCGTTCGGCCTTTTGTCTATCGGCCTGCTGATCTTCCCACATACTGTATGTAACATCTTGCAAAGAAATATATGGCAACAACTCAGTTGTTTGCACCAATAAAGCATTGTCGAGCGTATTTAGGAGCAGCTTGTAAGTTATCAGCAACTGTTAAAAAGCATGTTCCGTTATTGCATTCTTTTGTGTGTCTTCTGATGCCTTTTATGCGAACTTTTCACTAGGTAAATTCAGCAGCACTGCACCTTTTCTCCTGGAATTTGCAGGCCAACTATGTTGTTGTAACTTTAAGGTTAAATTGCAAATGCACCCCTTGTTTCATGTACCCTTAGCTATTTTGTCTTTAAAATTATACTAAATATTAGAAAAAAAAGGTGCATTTTGATCCTATTTTACTATTTTGTTCTTGAATTAAATAATAAAAATCACTAAAATTAAGAAAATGCATAAAATTAATGGCAAAATGGTCATATAGAAGTCTAAATACACCTTTTTTTTTTTAAGTTTAGAGGTTTAAAGTACAATTTCGAAGATAAGGGGATTAAGCTCGTATTAGACAAATATAAGAAGCGATTTTGCAAGTTATCTTAACTTCATATCTACAAGAATTGCTAATCAATCTTGTGTTCCTTTGAGCGGTAAAATTTTATTACAACACATAATTTAGAATCTCCTCCCTTTTTCTTTTTGGTTTTGTTTGTGTGTGTGTGTGTGTGTTGATTTACAATATCCTTTTTATAAAGTGGAAGAGAGTAATCAAATTACATGGGAGTAGAAGCATACATCACATTTTTCTAGTCTCAAATCTTACATTGTCTTCAAGTTCTAATGAAGGAAAGAGTATGAATTTAGATTCATGGAATCCTTTTCCATGATATTAAATAAACGCGGCTCTTTCATTTTACTTCTAAAGACCAACGATATATTATGCTAATATCTATACGTTATGAATTAGTAAAATGTTAGTCAATGATCATCTTGTACAAAACCAAATCAATAGATTTTTATTTTTACTAAATTTGTTAACAATCCATCATAATGTAATCTTTTCAAATTAAGTATAAATTGTTAATATTAGGGTTGGAAAAAAAACCGTGAACTATGGATCGAATTGTGAATCGAATCGAAAAATCTATTTTTTCGCGAATCGTTTGGTTTACGGTTTAGTTTGATTGTGTATGAACGGTTCGTGATTTGACTCGAAAAAGTAAACCGATTTATATCGTTTTGAATCGAATCAATTTGTTTAGTTAAATAAAAAAATATTATATAATTATTTTGTATTTTTTAATATTTTTTCCATCAATCTTTATAAATTTTATTAAATTTTTCATATTTAATTATTTTTTATCATAATTTTATGTCACTTATTAAAATTAAGTTGAGTAAATTTTATTTAAAATTTTATATTTATTGAAAATAAAAATATTTATTGAAAATTTAACACAAATGGTTCAAATTGTGGAATAAACTGAATCGAATCGGTTTTAATTAAATTTGAAAAATTTATGAATCGAATTATATACTTAGGTTCAACGTAAAAAAAAATCAAAACTTTATATTAAGCTCAGTTCAGTAAGAGAAGTAAATCTTATCGAACTAAACCGCACTTACCCCAAGTTAATATGCTTATTTACATTTGTTCTATAAGCACTTATCTTTTTTCTATAATTTAAGCGTTTAGATCCATAAGTTTTCAAAAGAGATGTATTAAGATCCTTACTTGATCATTTCCCTTTAAAAAACAAATCTAATGGCAATATAATAAAATAGCTCCATAAATATTTTAGAGGTCCATTTCTTACGGTCTTTTTGAGGTACCATTAGTAAATAGAAATATGTAAAAAAAAAATAAGGAATTTGATCCTATATAAAGAAATTTTTACTTCTTATTTCGCAAACCAAATTCATGAATAGGTTCATAGGGAAATAATAATCGTCTTATTTTACCCTTATAAAATTAACTAAATGTTTTATGAAAGTAAAATGTTTTAAATGCTAACAATTATGTAGCTTTATATTAAATCATTTCAATATTATAAATATTTTAAAGGTATCCTATATTTATGTGAAAGTATGATATGTCTTAATTAAAAGTTCCGAAAATATATGTGTAAGTTGTTTCTCATAAATATGCCATTATAATTTGAAAATGGTATCCAAGACAATGGTAACAAAACTCAATAATTCAATATTGGACACTAGAAGGAGGGGATTAAAAAAAAAAAGAAGCATATATTCGTTGCCCCTCAAAAAAAAGAAAGCATATATTCCTTACCCATGTGGCAATCTACTATAGGTTAAGTGGACGTGTCCAAACTTCTATGGTGAATGGACGGAACCACCCATCTAATGTTCTCCCTACCCTCCACTAAATCGAAACTAGGGTAAGGGCAAAATCGTCAAATACTTGAAACGACAAAATCAAACCGTTGAACGTTGTTTGTTAATACAGATAAAATGAAATGAAAGAAAAAGAACCAAAACAGGATCGAGGCTGTAGAGAAAATATCAATGGAGAAAAAGATTTGATCTTTTCTTGAGATTTTTCTTATATTCTTTATAAGTGATCGTGAAATATACAGAGGAAAATGATCCAATGCGTAAAGCAATTGACATCAGCATTTGGCGCAGCCTTTCTGTGGCTTATTTGCTTAATTTACTTCACACAGGTTCGGTTTCTTTTCTCTCCTCTTTTTTTTTTTCCCATGTTTGATCATTTTTTTATGCTTTAAATGATCATTTTGATTCCGGGTATTGATTACTTACTTGGGTTTGTGTTAGTTTTTGAGAAAGTTTTGGTTCTTTCATATATTCCGGTGTGCACTTGTTTACAGGATTTCGTAATTCCAAGTGTTTTCTTTTTCTAACTCTGTAATGGACTAGTTAGATCGGTTGCATTGGTTCCGGCATTTTGGATACTGTTATGTGTTAGGTCTAGCTTGGGCTACGCTAGACTGCGTAGGTGGTGTTGGTGAAACTCCAAGAGGATCATGTATTATTGTTACGCAACCATGTAGAGATCTTTTTTTCGTAATATGGTTTAACATAGAGCGCAATGGAGAAACGCAATCCTTATAGCTGACCTCACAAAGTTGGAGTAAGGCTTGAGTAGTGTTGTAGGACTAGAATTCCAAATGTTTCTAATTTTAGTTTTCTGTGAGAATCAACATGTATGTGGTATGCTTGTTCAGTTGCTAAGAGTTGCATGGCTGCAGGATAAGCAGTACACTTGTTGAAGCAATAGCTGTGCACCTTGTTTTTTGTGATCAGGTTTTTCAGAAGTTCCATGTGCTTGATGGTTGTTATTTGAGTTTTTCAGAAGTTCCATGTGCTTGATGGTTGTTATTTGAGTTTAAGAGAGGATACACATTGGATTGGAGTATGTCAGAGATAGGTTATTTATATAGGTAGAACTTGGTAGTGACTGAAGTGCTCGTGCTCTGGCATATAAGGGGAAAGATATGATTAGAGGTGTGAATATCTTGCTGAAGTAGATGTTGCACTGATTAAGATGAGAAAGTAAAGTACCCCTTGTTTTATATATAGGTGATTGGGCACACCTACTCATGTCTTTCTAAGAAGATGTGACATATTGGGGATTCATTTTAGAAGAGGGAGGTGATAGTCAAGGAGTTGGGCTTGCAGGTGACTGATGGCAGATTGAACGTAGTGTTGCTAATTAGTTGATCTATTTGTATATTGAACAAAAATAAGGCAGGAAAGACAATGCTGCTTGTGCTGCAATTTTGCTGGATGGAGATCAGATGGTATGATCATCCCTATTGGATGCAACAAGTATCCCTTCTCTTTCAAATTATGAAAATACTCCTTTCCCAAGAAGGTGTTTTGGTAGGTACTATGTGCATAATTAGGCTCATGATATTTGGAGGAATCATGCTTGAACAGATTCTTACATTGTGGTAATGTGATACATAATCACCTATCCTAAACTGTGAACTGCCTCCTTTAGACAAGGCATGAGAATGATTGTTATAGCTTTTAGGCTTTTACACTTCTGCAAGTACCATTTTTGAATTTACCTTGAGCAAAGTATACATTATTCATTTTTTTTTTTGTTTAATAAGTTTCAGACTGGAGCATGGGCATTTTATTTTCCCTTTAAATATTGAGGGCCTAGACTAGTGTCATATTTGTGAATGCAAATCTGCCTCTGTGGACCAAAGAACATTTTCATCCTATCTTCCATTCCTTTTTGATGTAGTTGCTTTATTTCCATCTAGTTAGTAATTACTATTATGTATGCAGGGCTTCAGATCGTTTGTATGGACTGCAGTTTCCTACCTGCTCAAAGATAAACTCAAGTTGTCCCCTTCAGCCTCTCAGTTTGTGTTTTCAGTAGCATTTTTCCCATGGAGCATAAAACCATTATATGGGTATGCTTAGAGCATCCTCACCTATCTGGATTTGTCCATTTCAATACTTGTTTATATCCATGTCCATTAATCTTTCTGCATGCATGATCTATCGTATATTGTTCAGTGAACTTCACAAAATTAAGCCTTGTCCTGCTTGCAAATTGTAATAATGCTCTTCAGAATATGTACACAATCAGTCTCTTATTTCTTCAACATCTTTCATCTGCAGAATTTTATCAGATTGCATTCCAATTGTAGGAAGAAAACGTATACCATACCTGATAATTGCAACCATGTTGTCCTTGGTGCCATGGCTTATTCTAGGCCTCAATGAATATTTGAGGAGTTCTACATGGTATCTTATGATCTTGTTAACTGCACAAAACCTCGGCTCAGCCATGGCAGATGTTGTGATTGATGCAATGATTGCTGAGGCTGTAAGATTGGAGCGGTATGTACAGGTTAATTTCATTTCAAACGGTAGGAAAAAATCTTGATAGATAATTGCATGCCATAGAATGTATCTATAAAATATAAATGAGGACAATTTTCAAATGAAACTTGGTTCATTGCTTTAGTTTTTCAATTAATATATGTATTATTATTTTTTCATAGCTGTTGTAAACTGTATTTCGAATGAACACGTCTGTTTCATGAATTTAGAGGAAAAACTGTCCACCAAAAAGAAGAAATTTTGTCTTATCATATAAAATATGCTTTTCAATCTCTTGTCCACTATTTTGTACTGGATTATCTATTTCCTTAATTTTCTTATGTGGCGGCAATGCTTTTATATCTAAATATTGCTCCTTTCTTTGAGTTTCTTATAGGGCCTCATATGCAGGAGACCTCCAGTCTATGTCTTGGTTGGCGATGGCTTTTGGAGGAATATGTGGGAGTCTCCTTGGAGGATATTCACTAAACAACTTACAAATAGAAACTATTTTTCTTTTATTTACCATCCTGCCAACCATGCAGTTACTATCATGTGGTACGGTTAAGGAGATGTCTGTAGATAATAGAGGTTCGCATGAGTATTCTGATTCCGACCATATAGCAAATGGCAATGGTATTACATTTGATGATGATAGCTTCATCTCTAAGAAATCTAAGGGCAGTACTAAGAGGAGGAATAAGAGCAAAAACAGAAGCAAGAAGAAAGCACTTGCTTCTAAGAAGTCTCTAGATGTTGAAAGAAGCGGTCCACTGGTCTTGAAATGGTTCCACTCTCTGAAAGATGCTGCCTATAGCCTCTGCAAGGCTTTTAGACAGCCAATGATATTGCGGTAAGCTAATGTGGAGATCCTTAACTAAATCCATCAATTTCAAAATATGAATGTTGTCATTTATCTCGAAATGTCCTTTTATCAGCACTTATTTAATGTCTTTGTTTTATCTTGGCATGTACATTACTTCTATACAAGCCATCATTAGCTTTTTCCTTATCCATAACAAACCTAGTACTTTTAAATTTTGGATTTTCTGTCATTACATTGTTTCTATAGTTTCCTGGACTTTTGATAATTGACATGTCTTATTGTATTTTCATTTTTGTTCCTTGATGGCCAGACCAATGGCATGGTTTTTCTTGGCACATGTCACTGTCCCAAACCTCTCAACGATCATGTTTTATTACCAAACGGAGTTCTTAAAGCTTGAGGCATCCTTTTTGGGTACCGTTCGTGTTGTGGGATGGGTGGGCCTCATGGTTGGGACTTTTGTATACAATAGATACTTAAAGACCATGAAATTACGAAAAATCCTACTGTAAGTGCCAACTCTTCTCCCCCACTGTAGTATCTAAAGAGCATTTTCTACTATATTTGATGACCTGATACTGTTTTGTTCCATCCATGAATATGATGCAGGATGGCTCATATTGGCATAGCGTTGTTAAGCCTACTGGATGTGGTTTTGGTATCTGGGTTGAACCAATCATTAGAAATATCAGACAAAGTTATGGTTTTAGGTGGATCTGCTCTTGTTGATGCAGTCAATCAATTCAAGTATGTATCGTATTTTTCAGCTTCAATTTATACCTTAAATAATAAACTTCTACAACTTATTGCCTATTGACAATTTGGCCATCACCTTTATTGTCAGGTTCATGCCATTCTTGATTTTGTCTGGACAGCTGTGTCCTCCTGGAATTGAGGGGACTCTATTTGCACTCTTCATGTCAATTAACAACTTAGGGTCCACATTAGGATCATTTATGGGTGCTGGGTTGGCTTCATTTTTGAACATCTCTTCCGGTTCTTTTGACAATCTTCTCCTAGGCATCGTGATTCAAATTGTCTGCACTTTTATTCCTGTCACTTTTCTATTCTTAATTCCAAAAGAAGCAACAGGAATATCATCTTGATGGTTAATGCGCACGCGCGGGGTGTTGGGGTGGGGGCGGGGCGGGGTGGGTTGGTGTGGGTGTGGGTGGTGGTGGTGCATGTTTTTATAATAAATTTCCCCGTCATGCAATCACAAGGAATAGCTGAGCTGAAAAGGAAATTTTGTAGATGTGATTCATAGATTACAGAAGTTTTTCTTTTCGGAAAATTTCTCACGTATAAACTTTATAGAGCATCTTATTTTAGGAATTTTGCAGGGAATAGTTTAGCAGATGCAGCTAAATCACATTTTGGTTTTCGTCTTATGCTTTTTTATGTAAATGAATGTGGAAAGTTTACAACTGGTTATTGAGTCTGGTTTACTTAGTAAGATTACTTTTGGAGAAATGGCATTAGATGGAGATTTCTGATTTATTCAACTTGTGAGCATATGGGGGGGCTTTAATTTCCTTGATGTCCATATTTGCTAAGGCAAAATGTGATTTTGCAGTCAGAGGGATATGGAGTTTCTGAGAAAACAACTGTAGCCTCCTCATGTAAAGATTTCTAATGCAATGATAGCTCCCTTTATATAGCAGGGGATACTCTCATTCTAAGCCTTGGATGGTACAAGGATTTATGGATGAATCCATCCATGTGATGGAATGTATAAAAGTGCTTTCTCAGCAAATGTTTTGTGAGCACTTGTTAAGAGGAAATTAGGAAATTTTTAATTTTTTTGTCGAGTGAGATAAAATTGTTGATATTAGGCTCTAGGGGAGTCTACTAAAGTAAAATTTAATATATAGGAATGAACCTGAAATATAAATTACAATTCCTAGAGTCGAATAGCCACTTAGAATCTCACTGTTATGTTTGGATGCCATGCTTAAAATTAGAATTGCGATTTCTTGGAATCAATCGTAGAAATTTTAATAATTTTAATATTTTAATTCTAGGTTTAGAGTGGGAGGATCGTGACTATTCTTTTTTTTTCTTTTTTAAATACATTTTTAACCTCGATTCTAAACTAAAACTTAAATTATGTGTATATATATGAATACCTATGTAGATGCATTGTATCTTATACATAAATACGTTTATTAGCATGTTTAAGTGACAGATAATTATAATATTCTCTTTTATGCTACAAATAATTATAATTTATTTTATGTACAATGTATTACACACTTTACCTAATATATTGTTGAATATGTTATATGCCATATATATTATGCTTATACATCGTATACGTTATAATAATATATAACTTATCCAATAAGTGCTTAAATGATAAATATAGAATATATTTTAACACGTCATATATTTGCAAAATGCATATCCAAAATGCGTGTATGAAATTAGTTACAGAGTAACGATCAAATTTATAGATATAATAATTAAGTGAAACTGTAGATCAATGATTTAAGAATGGTGTGTAGATGGTCTTAGAAAAGCACATGAGCATATTGTAATACATAATTCATCAACTAGCACATGAGGCATAATCAAAATAAGCAAATTCATAAAACTGTGTATCACCCATTTAAATTAACAGTGTCTAATTTTAAAACACTCCCATAACTCCCATAATGTTTATCCCATTACTCATACTTTAATAGTCATTATCTTGATAATTAAACGTGTTAATACATGAAATGACTGAAATCAAAAGTTCAGAAATAAAAATAAAATCTCGATTATTAATTTATTTGAATTCTCATACACCTGAAGCGTTTTCTATATCATCCATCCTTTCTACAAGATGTTGTTAATATAGATTTCTTTTTCATTACCAAGTGCACTTACAATGAAGATTAATTAAAATAAAATTAGGAAAATTGTTATTTAGAGAGGATATGAAAGAATATTAAAAATACTAGCCTAATTAAGGTCCTCCAAACATTTTTTTCTTGTATATTAGTAATTATAATATAATATTAATAATGATATTAGTAACAACTTAATTACAAAATACCGAACAAAACTATGATTAATAGAATGCTAGGTTCATATAAACGCGTGAAAGCTAAAAGTAATTATAAAATAAAATAATAATTATGTAAAAGCTATAATTAGAGATAAGCGGGTAATCTCATCATAAAAGGTATCCATTTAAACTCTGCTCCACTGAGGAGGTTTTGGATGAGTAATAGGGATCATAGAATGGGTTCTGGTTAATAGTTTTTGGGAACTTGCTCTTACATGATAAAGTAAGAGTATGGGTACAGGTACGAAGTTAGAAGTTAGGATATCCTGTTTTACCTTAGAACCTATATTCTAATATATAACGAATACATGTTTTATAGTAACTTCTACCTACTTTATAACAATAATTAAACAATATAATAAAAATAATATTATCATTTTTCTTTTCAATCTTAAAGAAAATAATAATAATAACCTAACTCTTAATAATACTCTAAAATTATATACAACTCGTGTCAACTATTTAGTTTATCTCTTTTTCTTTTTCTTCATCCTCTTCTTTGGTTAAAAAACTCTCTATTCTTTTACTATCTTTTTTTTTTTTAATACCTATTCTTCTTTTATTAACTCTAAACTAGTAAAGTTTTAAAAATATCTCAATTTTTAACTTATTATTCAATATATTATATTATAATTACTCATACATGATTTTTATACTCTATGAATAGTAATCTTATGATTTGATAAAAATTTTATTTGATGATTTAAAAAAAATAACAAAAGAAATTTAAGCATGACTCAATTAGGGTTTTTAATATTTCTAATTGCAAAAATATTTTCTAATTTGCCTATCAAAATTTTATACTTCCTCAATTTAAGATGCATTGTAACTTATATAAATTATTTATCGATAGATCTATTAATAGTATAGTTATAATTTTAATATTAGTTATGCATTCAATACAAAGTTTTGAAGAATGATAAAAAAGGAAAATTATAGGTTTCACAAAGTATCCTATCTATTATAACCTGTAAAATCTAAGTAGTACAAAGTGATTTCTAGATGTTAGAGGGTAGATTCTGAGTGTAAAAACTTAAAAACCTATATTTATAAGATAAGGTATGGATAGATTTTATATCATATTTATCTTACACCCGTTCACTTATGACTATAATGTAACAATTTGTATAATATTGTAACTACTAAAATAGAATTTTTATTTCTACATTTCAGTGGTTTTATGTCTATGGATTATTGTGTAATAAACAGAAGCAAGATATTATAGATATTTATTAATGTGATAAAATAAATTTCTTTCGTATATACTAATATTCAATAAAATATATCTACCAATATCTTCTTCTCCCTGCTACAAAAAGCAGCACTAAAAGTTGTTTCTCTTAACATATCAGAGCCAGGTTTCGATCCTGGGACCTGTGGGTTATGGGCCCACCACGCTTCCGCTGCGCCACTCTGATTGCTGATATGATGATGCAATCTTTTTTTAAGAGGACAACAAGCTACATGACGGCATCCAACTGAAAAGAACAACTAGCTAGGGAAAAAGAGAGACAGTAGAGCCAAAGTAAACGATCGCCGATTACGATGCGAAGACGACCGGGAATTGGCGGCTTACAAACAGCTGCTGCGGCCAGGGTTTGTTCGTCTCTCTCTCTGCCCCCCCTTCTCTTTCTTCGTGGATTTCATGTTGTGGTTAATATACTTGATTTCTCCTCATCTCGCAGGATCAGTACCGATTGCTCGGAGAAAATGTAGCGAAGATCAAAGCTGATCTTATGAAGGAGCAGCTTGCCACTTTTCGATCTCAACTAGAAGAGTTTGCTCGTAAACACAAGGTCTTTGATGCTTTCACATTCTAACTTTCGAATTTTTATACATTTTTATTACCGATGAATTTATCGCTAAATAGCTTTCAAGTAATTGCTAAACGAAGATGTTCTTACTCGTCATATTGATGTCCTGTGATGGAAAAAAAATTAGTAGTTGTTACTGTTCTTTGGTTGTAAGATCAATATTTGGTTATGTAATACGATTCGATCCGAACTTGTTATATTCTTTGTGATTGTTGCTCACATTAGCGGTCAATATTAATAGGAATGCGTTAGTGGCGTTCAAATCATTAGTCCAGTAATTTGGAGAAATTGAAGGCTTGCAATGGAAAGGAATTCATTTTTCGTTGCTTAAAGAGCAGAGGGTAATTGGTTGAGGGGTAGTTTACTTCTTGCCCCTAGAATTGGGGTTAGCTAGCTTTCAACTTAAAAACTGAGGAGAGATTCCACCGCTTTGATCAAGGTTCTTTACGAGATGCAGTTGATTGTAGAATTTAAATTGTTAATGTATAGATCCTTTAATGTTGCAAGTTCTTCGTGATTATTGTCAGTAGTGGTGAAACTTCATGTTCTCAGTAGGAATCCATGTATTTGGGACTTTTAAATCTTAGAATGCTCTTGTTTCATGGAAATGAAAAAGATATCCTAGTTCTATTTGAGGACTTAATATCTGGAGTTTGTAGCATTAGAAAATTTCAGGTGTAATTGAGAACGATGCTGGTAACTGATGGCAGCTAGTGGCTGGCAAAGATAAGAATGGATGTTGTAAAATGATTTTTCTTGAAGTCATTTTATTCATACCTAATGTAACATCTTCAATTAGAGAACTGTATTCTCAATCTAATCAATTGTGAATTTTCTGTAAGACAAATGCACTGGCATTATATTTTGTTGTTTTCTGGTGGATGAAATGCAACTTTGTTGTGACTTTACTTTCTAGCTGATGTATTGAGGATTTTGAGTTTGTGATTACGTGTACTGTGAAGTTGAATTGCATGAGGTGTTATTAAATTTAAAATTTCCAGAATTTGAAGCAGCTTTAATTTGTATGTGCAGAATGATATTAAGAAGAATCCTGCATTTAGATCACAGTTCCATGAGATGTGTGCCAAAGTTGGAGTAGATCCTTTGGCATCGAATAAAGGTTTCTGGGCGGAACTGTTGGGGATTGGTGACTTCTATTATGAAATTGGTTGGTATCATGTTCCTATCCTTGCTTTTAGTTTCCTAGCATTGAGGATTTGAAGCTGTTGATAGGGTGGACCTTGCTTGATCACTTTTATGTTCTATAAGTATGTCAAAGTTTTTATACATGCATGTGAAGGACAAACATAACATCTCAACGATAAACAAATGATGGTTCTTTTGTTACAAGACAATGGCAAAAAGATTGTATACGTGCCTGTTTCAGCATACTGTACTTGAAATCATGGAGATTTATTTGAGGAGATGTATTTGCATACTTTTAGACTTGAACTAAAGATGTAGTGAAGGTTTAAGATAGGATAGTGGTCACAAAGTAGTTCTCTGTAGATGCAGCAAATTTCACACTTTGTCCTACAATTGCCATGACCGTGGGCTGATTTCTATTGACTGGTAATCTTCTTGTTTGCGAGAGGAAAAATTGCCCTGGCGTTCAACATTTCCATACTTAAGCTCCCACATTTTTAATCTTGATGCTTGCTGATTACAAACTTAATGGAGCATGTATTCTCTTCTGAGGCTATGGATACTGTGATTGGTTTGAGTTGCTTGAAACATAAGGCTTTTTGATCGTGATTTACAATGCTTGTTATTTTATATTTACAAAATCTTTTGCCTTCAAAATATGGACTTGCCAAGTTTACAAATCATGAATTTTTTAAAAAAAATTTTTGTTGGAATTTCAATTTTTCCATGTTTATGGCACCTATTCAGACGGTTTATCTTCTAAGAAAAGCTCAGGAGTTACATTTTTCCCAGTATGCTTAAACATGGTTGTTTGGTTAGTCAGGGGTGCAAATTGTGGAAATTTGTTTGGCCACAAGACCTCACAATGGAGGTTTGATCAACCTACAGGAATTGCGTAGTCTTCTCCGACAGAAGAGAAAAAATGCTCGGGAGACTCTGTCTGAAGATGATTGTCTTCGTGCTATTAGTAAGCTGAAGGTACTGCACTGAATCCTTTGTGTTTTATTGCTAGTCCTAACAATATCACGTTCATAAGTAATTGGTGTTTCTTCTTCTGGGTGACCATATCATAGGCGTCTCTAGAATCTACTGTAGAAGGCAACCTTACTTACCATATATGAAAATAAAAGTCATCTATATCTTATAGGGAGCTACATTTCGTTGTCAAATTTACATGCAATTATAATATGCATGTTTTATTAGAATGAATTTACGGACATTTTCCACATCCACTCAGCCTCATCTTCTTAATCTCAGAATCCAGACCCTTGTTTGCTTGCTTCTGTTTTTGTTAGATCAGATAATGAAAGATCTCCCAGCTTGCTATTGAAAATTTAGGTTTAGTTCCGGTGGTTTCAGAGAGGTTGATTGCAGTAGGCATATATCCACTCTATCTACATTGTGATTGCAGATGCTTGGTGCCGGTGGTTTCAGTTTTTCCCCTCTTGTGCATCATGATAGCATTGTAGATTGGCCCTTCAAGACGATCTATTACAGTGATGTCTATATTTATATCAGTTGTAATTTCTAGGTGTTAGGTAGCGGTTATGAGGTGATATCTGTTGGGAAGAAAAAGCTTGTCCGATCTGTCCCAACTGAATTGAACAAGGATCATAACGAGATCATAGAGCTTGCCCAGGTATTGTTCTTTATTTCTCTTTCAAGCTATCACTCCATTCCTATGATCTTATAAATCTGAAAAATTTCTGATTCCTTCCTCGTGTATGCAACCCTCTATGTTAATTGCTTGTACTGCCGACAATTTTTTTGCAATTTATTTTAACCCCAGCGCTGAATCCAATGGGTTTTTAGTTTGTCTTTTTTTTGGGTGTGTGTGTGTGTTTAAATTAAATTTTTACTGAGGAACTACTTGCATAAGATTCCATAGTTATTTTTATTAATTTATGATGATGGAAAGCACATTCCAGATATTATCTCTTCTTCTGTTGTTGTCAATCTGGGGTAAGGTGAGGTGAATATTGATATCTATTATATTGATGTGCTTGCTGTGATTTCAGGCTCATGGATTTGTGACTGTAGATGAGTTGGAGAAACGGTTATCGTGGACATCTGGTCGTGCTATTGATGGCCTTGATACTTTGTTAGAGGTGACTTGATTTCTGTGTATAAGCTGTTCTACATTTTCTGTTTACTCATGTGATGGAGTCTTCAGGCTCATAATCCATGTTGTCTCTGGCAGGAAGGATTTGCAATGATTGATGATGGGCATAGAGACGGCAGGCGAAGGTACTGGTTTCCCTGTGTATCATCCATTTCTTCTTCAGTGGGAACTGATTCATGAGAGGACAGCTTTACTGATTAAACAAAGTTCGGAAGATTGTATCTTTACTCCATAGTAATTCAAACGCGGAACTCTCTGTATGATATCCTTTTCTGAACAACTTGTTATCTCTGCCGTTACATTTTGCAAAATAGAATTCATCAACAAATGGTGGCTGGGTCATGGATTTTGCACGATCTCTAATTTGAGGGACTTGTTAGTATTTTCCTTGTTGGAACTGATACCAGGCTGTTATTGCTGAACCTTGTCTTACATTTGAGCGTGTGACAAATTTTCTCTTTCAGCACTTTCTTAAGGAAGGTCCGTTGCTTGTTTTAAGTGAATTCTATGTTGTAATGGTCCAAAACAAAGGGATGCTGCTCCAGTACCATACAATTGATACAACCACTGTCAGGATGCCAAACGCAATCTTCTCATAATGCAATGTTTGTGTAATGTAGTATTTTTCCCTATGTCTGCTTTATCTCTCTCTTAAAAATGATGACTAAAGCCGACGGACATAGAATTTCCTGAATTCTTGGTTTAATTTGTTCACGAAAATTTTCATTTCGTAATATAATTTTCTATTTTCTTTAAATATTCATTAACATATTCTACCTATTTTTTTTTTTTTTTTATTGGCCATCTCTTAGTTTAGGTTATGCCAATGAAATTTATATAACTGAAATAATTCTGGAGAACGTGTAAGAATGTGTATATTTATTTCTCAACATTTATTTATCTTTTTTAATTTAAATTCTTTTTTTTTTCCTCCTTTGTTTTTAAATATGTGAACTTTTGTCGATGGAACATGTTGGATTCCTCCATCTTTCAAAATTATAATATGATAATTGAGAAAAGAAAAGAAAAAAGAAAACATAATACTTCCATCAACGGAGATATTTTGTTTATTGCCATTATATATTTTTCAAAAACTGTCGTTATTCGTACATTTTCCTTAGTTACACCTTCACTTCTCTAGCAGCCGCTTGGGGAATAGAATAACTCTTATGCATTTGGGTCTTGTAAATTTGCTATTATGTAATCTGTTAAATCGCATATTCTTAGGTTTTGTGGTTTATAATCTTTTTTTTTTTTTTCTTTTGTCACTTAAACATTTTCATTGAAGTAGTGGCTAACAATTCTTTTCTTTAACTAATCTATTCAAAAAAACATGTTCTTATTATGGATGATGGTATTTACAATTTTTGCATAATTTAATGTTATATAAATGTTGCATTACCACCATTTCAATGATTATAACTCTTAAATGGCATATCTATATAATTAAATAATTGTATTCTCACCATAAATGAAACAATAGATGAATATATATTATTAATATATTTGCCACGATTATTTTAACTCTTAAGTAGGTATGTTATTTCTGTAAAAATTAATATGATTTAAATCGAAAACCAGCGTTTCATTTTTAACTAGGTAGAATTAGAACAGCTCAGCTTCTCTCTCCATAACCAAAAAAAAAAACAAAAAAGGAGAGTTTCCATTTTGTAAGATACAAGCTAACTTTTCCCAATGTATGTTCTCCTTATAAAACGCTATATGCTATATATCGATATATATATAATATTTATAATCCTAAATAGTTATCACAATATCTATTGCATTTATTTATTTTTTTCTCTCTATCTATTTGTTTATTTATTTATACTGTAATCTAGAGTATGTACATATATGTGTATACATCCATATATATATATTTTATCATACTATATAAAATTACATGAATGTATTGTTATATATGTTTTGTTATTTCGTGACAAATATATTGTTGTATATATAATATGTTATTAAGTCCTACCATGTAAACTAATTTAAATTAAAAACTAGCTACTTTAGCTGCTAATATAGGTGTAGCTTATATCAAGCTTTTACCACTCCACAACTTTAAGTTATCTAATTCAATATCTTTTTGGTATTAACCCTTAGTGTAATTTTTTAAAATATCTTTTGAAAGAGATTTTATGATATAAAAGCTTGAGAAGAAAACAAGTTTTATAAATAACTTAAAAAAAAACGATATATTAAGGATTTATAAAAGTTCGTAGGTTTACAAAACATAATACCGGTAATAATAATTGAAAACTAAAGGATCACTTGAAAAAACCGTATTAGTTTTCCTTAAGGTTAGTAAAGTTAATAAATAAAATAGAAATTTAGTCAATTGATTTTGAATTTCACTCCTTAACCCTATTATTTATACTTCTGAAACTTGGAGTACTACTAATATATTTACTAAAAAAACCCGCAAAATAACTATAAGGGAATGAGTAACAACTTGTTCAATAAGTGAGATGGAGACAATAGTACACATCTAATATCAAGTAACTAGGGTTTTCAAGCAAACTTAATTAGATGTAATACATGTTTAAGCAAATACTATTATATGACATTAATTAATCGTTGTGAGATTGAAGAAATTGCACTAGCTTTAATTTAGGTTTCGAGAAGTTTGACACTATGCACTTCACTAATCAAAACCAAATTGGGGCTTATTTAATGGAGAAATATGCTTGATACAAAACTACCTTTGAACTATGGTCTTTGATTTTACTGCAACCTCTTTTCTTATCACTTAGTTTGACTAAAGGGGGGAACATTTCTGCTATCCTCATTTAATGGTCCGTGTTTGGCCCAATAAACCTTATTATTTTCGCTAGTGAATTGGGAAAGAAGTCCGATTAAAAGTTAGGTTGAGTTTAGTTAGATTGCTTTTTGAGGTGATCATGCAATTTCAAATAGTTCAATCCATTAACAATGGTAAAGCAACCAATACATAAAATCCAATACTTCAAATAGCAAAATATTATTCAAACATACACGTTACATACACATAGACAACTAACTTATAATCATGATCAAAATATATACTAAGGCCTCAAAGCATCCTTAAATAATACCTCAAAGTGCAATGAAGTACTTATCTAACTTTCCTAACATGTGATGCTCAAAAGTCTTGATAGTTGGTCCTATCCGCTTCAATTGTTCTCCTTAAAATATACGATATAATTACTTTTGTTTTACTAAATAAAGTGAATAAGTTCATTTTAATAATTTAAGTGTGGTTTGTGACTGATCTTTAATAAGTTGTGTAATCTTAGTATTGAGTTCCACCTTGTTATTGAACCTTTCGATGAAGTCTTTGAAGTTATCCCAATTGTATTCTTTACTTGAATCAACTCTCTAAACAAGTTTCTAAAGTTGTTTCTCCTAAATATTTCACACTAATTAATCCTCAAATCAAGTCCCTAAAGGCCTTCTAGCTGCATTCCTATATCAAGGATTTCCTAAACAAATCTTGGATGGGGTATAATCAAGTCCCTCTTATCATCCAATTTTCTGACTAACTCTCCGAACTAGAGATTAAGCTCCCTCTTTACAGACCAACCATCTAAAGATGTATTTGAAACGATTTCATCTAAAACCTTCTAACATCCAACCTTCTAGTCAAGTCTTTGAAATCATTTAAATCATATTAGTTTCACCAAATAACTTTTTAAATAAGGCTCTACATATTTTAGAGTTAAAATACTTTCACTTGCCAACCTTTTGACCATGTTTCTAAAGTTATTTCAACCATGTTTCTTTTACCAAATATTGTCTTACACAAGATTTTAACATAATTATAATCAAGATCTTTATACCAGCTAACCTTCTGATCTTGTATCTAATCCAAGAATTTAAATCATTCATTTGCTAGATTGACCAATTAAAGAACTCTCTAAATAGTTTAAATATACAAGTTTGCCCAAAGTGACTCACTTCAACATCTTATTACAGATTACAAACATGGTATAACATCGTCATACAACTGATTCATCATACTCTCAATTATTATATTATCAAATTCTCAAATCCTCATATCTTCACATTAATACATATAATCTATAACTAGTGATTTATGCATATCTCCAAAACTCATTCAATCCAACCATCTTCAAACCATTCTCCATAAAGACTTGTACCACAATCAACCTCCAGATCTATTGCATGTTATTTTCCACAAGGTTAATTGCATGAAATTTCTGAAAATGGCATTTTTTTCATCAATTTAGAGGCTACAAAATTATTAAAAATTGTAGAAAATATTTTTCATCAAAAACTTTTCATAAGATTAATACATATAGTATAAGGAAGTTTTAAAAAAATTTTAGTTTTGAAACAATAACATTAGGGTTATTTAAAACAACATCGAAAATTGATCGATTTTATGCGATTTCTTAAGGTTTCTAAAGTCATTTCAATCATGTTTCTTTTACCAAGTATTGTCTTACGCAAGATTTTGACATAGTTATAATCAAGATCTTTATACCAGCTAACCTTCTGATCTTGTATCTAATCCAAGAATTTAAATCATTCCTTTACTAGATTGACCAATTAAAGAACTCTCTAAATAGTTTAAATATACAAGTTTGCCCAAAGCGACTCACTTCAACATCTTATTACAGATTACAAACATGGTATAACATCATCATTCAACTGATTCATCATACTCTCAATTACTATATTATCAAATTCTCAAATCCTCATATCTTCACATTAATACACATAATCTATAACTATTGATTTATGCATATCTCCAAATCTCATTCAATCTAACAATCTTCAAACCATTCTCTATAAAGACTTGTACCATAATCAACCTCCAGATCTGTTGCATGTTATTTTTCATAAGGTTAATTGTATGAAATTTCTAAAAATGGCATTTTTTTTCATCAATTTAGAGGTTACAAAATTATTAAAAATTGTAGAAAATATTTTCCATCAAAAATTTTTCATAAGATTAATACATATAGTATAAGGAAGTTTTCAAAAAAAAAATTTAGTTTTGAAACAATAACATTAGGGTCATTTAAAACAACTTCGAAAATTAATCGATTTTATGCAATTTCTTAAGGAGATGATAAACCTACTTAAAATTTTTTTGATATGATATTTTTCCCTAAAAGTACATAAAAAATATTTCAAAATAAAAATTTTCACAATTTTTGGAATTAATTTATTATTTTTACAAAATGTAGTAAAATCAGACCAAAATCTTAACTTACTAGAAAACCATCGTCCAACCACCACCACCCTCTTCCACTTTGTCAGTAGCCTTGGGCGCTATTACCTCTATCTCTCAATGATGGTTTCCAAAAACACCCTATACTCATATTTACAAAAATAACTTGGTTATGCGGTTTTTCTTTCTAATTTTTCTAGAATTTTTTTTTTACTTTTCTTCTTATTTTTAAAATTTCTCCAGATTCATAAGACTCCTAAGAATTTTCAAAGAGTTCTTTTTTTTTTTATGATGATTTCTAAGTAACAAGTTGTAAAATGTAAATTTTCTCTCTCGCTTTATATACCAATTCCATAATGCATGTTTATGTGTCCTAAATTTAATTTCTACTCCCATTACTATCCATGCATTTGCCATGCCTAATTCCATCTTAGTTCTAGTAGCTTAGAATTTTTTTCTAATTTTTTTATCACTTTTCTTTCTAGTTAATTATATGGATTTTTTAGTATTGAAAGTATTTTCAGGTATATAATATAATTATAGCCAAAGTACACATACTATTTTTATATGTTATTTTATAATTTTAGTATTCAAATAATTTATCTTTAAAGTTCAGTTAATTTTTGTTATTTAATAATGTTAAATAAATTATAATATAATATAATTTATTAACATTATCTATTTTTAATTATAATAAGATTATTTTATTATATTTTCATATCCCAGACCCATGGCTTGTCATTGTCTAACTCTTAGGATTTACACGTGAAATATCCTCTCGATTGATGTTCTTTCGCATACCTCATAAATTACTAATTCAAAATAACTACATGAAACTATAAAGCTCACAATATACACAATTAATATATAGATTAATATTTGTAGTTCTATTTAATTAAGCATATTATCTATTACATATATATATATATATTTAGTATCAAGTACACATTGAATCAAATAACATATGATATACATTATATATCTATCATAATATTTAAGCCAATGACTTTTTGTAACTACCATTAACTACAATTCATCTCCACTTTTTTTAAGATAAGGTAAGACAGATTACATTTACTATTAAAACCTTAATTCTTTCTCTCTCTCTCCTTCCGCTACTTTTCTCTCTCCCATACTCTCTCTCTCTCTCTCCCTTCCCTTTCTATCTCTCACATTTATATCACTAAGTTGCATTTCAATATTCTTTTTTCTTTTCCCCACTTTAATTTTTCTTTCTTCCACATTGTTTCTTATTATCTTTATCTCTTCCCATGTTCATCCTCCAATAGTTTTTTCAAAATAATTTCTTATTTCTTTAATTATATCCTATTTTGATAAATTGCCAATACATGCACAAAAAAAAAAAGTAATGGCATAATGTTAATATTATTAATTTATCCTATTTTGATAAATAAATAATTTTTATTTATAAGATAGGTTTTTTTTTTTTTTTGTTATTGGTCATTGTTCAGTTATTAGTCATTGTTTGATATAATTTCAAATTATTAGTTTTTATAAATAACTCCCTTAAATTATAAACAACTCACAATGTTTTTCACTATTTTTATTGGCATACGACAATTTGTGAGATGAAGCAAATAATATGTGATTAGCAACATTGTTACTCTATTAAGAAAGATAAATTATTCATGTTGTTAATAGTTTTCACTAGCTTTTCTGCTAAACTTTTTTCTGCTAAACTTTTTTCTTTTTTGGTATTTCTAATTTTTACTCTTACATGCACTTCACTATGTAATTATATAATTTGCCAATATTGAAAAAAACTTAATTAATATCTTTTTTATTGTTGCTTAAGATCATTTTCATTTGATGAATAATTAATGTATTATTGTTATTCTACATTTCATATTTTTTTCTCAAACATTTTTATGAATGTCCATCAATTGTTACATATAATATCACTTTATTCCCTTTGTCTTTGTGAAGTAAAAAAAAAAAAAATACTTAAATTGTAATTTCTATGTAGTAACCTATTAATAATTACATAACTTTACCAATGTATAACCCTAAGATATTAAAATTATTATGAATAACATAATGCATATTAAATTAAATTTAAGGTTGTTAATTCAATAAGAGTCAATTATTAGATGTAACTTAACATTCCCTATATAATTGCATCTTTTCTATAACCATGAAAAAATGGGTTATTCCCATATAAGCAAATTACTATGTATTCAATAAGCAAGTAAAAAGTAATTGTAGTATTTTTAATTTACTTATATAGGTAAATTGATAATACATTACTATTATTATTCATTTCCTTCTCCTTTTATATGTAATTTTAACTCTACTTATGCAAAACCTTTTTCTTTTGTAGATTAACAACCATTCTTATAGTTTAGTTAATTATACATATATACCTCTATTTTATGCTTTTTTGATCGTATATTTTTTATTTTCCAATTTTAATTATGTTTAAAATCCCCAAAATTATGATATACACTCTACATTCGTCCTTATCTTTTTGTTGGTAGTGAGCAGATAACGATTGTTGTTTGTTATCTCTTTGTTGATGGTGGCTAGATAAAAGTTGTTGGTATAGCAACAAATCCTTTTTAGCAAATTTAGAAGACCTCATATACCTCCATATCAATATATTTCCAAGGATTTAAAAGGATTCAAATATGTTCCAATGACAATAAACCTTTTTTTTTTTTGCATATTTCAAAGAATTAAAATAGTTAATCGTCATTTCCTATGTTTTATATGTTCGATTGATTCAACTCTTACATATTTCTTATTCATATAATTTTTGTTACTTTTTTTTTCCCTAACTCTTAGTCTAGATCAAGGATTTTATTCTTCAATGATTTTTAGTATATTATTGTTATTGTATTCTTTTAATTTTAATTATTTATGAATTTACAATTTAGTAATGTTATTGTTTTCTTTCTTTCTTTTTTTTTTTAATTTTGATAAATATCTTCGCCATTTATGCATGATTTTTTTTTCAATTTTAGCCAAATTTAATTTTGTACATACAATACAGTGCAACAGCTGCTGGTATAGATATATGCGAGCACCTATCTTATATATATATATACACACATACATATACATACATACAAAAGCATGCATCAAAACACGTATCAACAAATATTATTAAAACATACATATAATTTTTAAATTAATATAATATATCATTGACAAGTAGTTCATTGTTTACAAGGCAATTTACAAACAATATGATAGAGAGAAAAAGAGCGAAGGAGAAGAAAAAGGCCAATGATTTGGAGGCTTCTTACAATATTAGTGGCTTTTTCTTTTGAATATCAGTAAGGAGGGAGATTGAAAAAATAATATATATTTATATGTATATATATTATAAGCTAAAGATTATTTAGGTAAATTTTCATTAATGAAGCAGAACGAGATCATGATTCCATCTCCTTAAAGGCAAACTCAAATTCACCATCAAAAGTGAGTAGAATCAGCAATTTTGACTTCTAAAAATGCTTTCAAATATGAGAAAGGTGATAAAACAAGAAATTTGATTTTATTATGAATCCATTTTTCATATATCAAACATGCCACAAATAAGATAGTAATTTTCCTACATGGATGACATTTAAATGTTTTAAGATTGGTATTTGGGAACTTAATTTGTGCGAGAAATTGTTGTAGAACATTTGGGGCACTTATTATAGGACCAGGCAAAAAAACCGTAAACTGCGAATCAAATCATAAATGGAATCGAAATGAACTGAAAAATCATTTTTTTTTAGAACTGTTTGGTTTACGGTTTGATTTGATTGTGTATAAACAATTTGCGGTTATGTTCATGAAAGCGAATCAAACCAAACTAAATCGTTTAGTTAAATAAAAAAAATTATACAATTATTTTATACTTTTTTGTATTTTTTTCCATCAATCTTCATAAATTTCATCAAATGTTTCATATCTTCTTATTTTTTTATCATAATTTTGTATCAATTATTAAAATTAAGTTGAGTAAATTCCATTTAAAATTTCATATTTATTGAAAATAAAAATATTTAGTGAAAATTTGATACAAACGATTCTAATCGTAAATCGAACTGAACTAGTTTTAATTAGTTTCGAAAAATTTATAAACCGAATCGTATGGTTATATTCAACTTTTAAATAAAACCGAATCATTATATTAGATTCGGTTTGGTAATGGAGAAGGAGGGGGGGGGGGGGTGAGGGGCGCAAATCGTACCAAATCGAACTGCACTCACCCCTAACATACTAGATATCTATATGAAAAATCTTTCAAGTACTTTGATATTAATTATACGTATAAGGAAAAAAAAAAGGTATATCAAAAGGTAAAATAAGTTTATTAATGATTTTTCATATGGCTTATTTGATAACTAGGCTTAGCCAAATTTAATCTTATAGACCAATTATTTGGGTTAATGGCATAGCTTAAGGAGTTGGACTATTTATTTAGAGACATTTTAAAAAGATTTAGCTTGGTAGGTTTAAAATAAAGATTGTCGAGTCAGATTCAATTGTTCTTAGTGCTTCTCGGTTAACTAACTTTTAACAATAGGCTTATCCATAAGTTTATTCATTTAAGTTTGGGCAATATTAGACCCATTAAAGGATTCATATGTATTGAAGCCCATAAATAAGGAGTTATATATGAATTAATGAGAGCTACATCTCATCATTTAATTACTAAAAACCATCCAATTGATGCTATGGAAGACTTATCTCATCCATTGATCTTTAAAGTAATTTGACGTCATGAATGAATATTGAAATCTATAATAGGTGCTTCCTTCTCCTTGTCTAATAAATTTGAAAGATTGAGGAAAGCACCGTTATACCACTTAGATCTTCCTAAAAAAATAAAACCAACAATCTTACGAAGAGTTATTATAAACACTTAAGAACAATATATCGATGTTTATAGACTGTTGAGTTTACTTGTTTCTCCTTCGATGCTTCTATCTAATAACATTTCTCCACATATCCTCATATCAGGGATTCTCTACGGTCATCCATGGTATTACTAGTCATGACATGATTGATTGTTTTTAGTACACTTCCTTGCATTATTAGAGGCTCCACTGGGGAGAGAAAGGTTTGTCTAGATGGCACCCGTAAGAAAAAAGGCTGCGCAGCGAGGAAGCTTACAGGAGTAGGAAACTCAACTCAACATCATCGAGTGAGTTCCTCAAGCAATGGAAGACAATGTCCATAGCAACACATTATAACTCTTTTGAAGTCTCGATGATGTACGAATTATGCAAGATAATACTCGAGTTTCCAACTAATTTATGAGTGCATTCGTGCAATTCCAACCAAGAATCGTTATAGCTGTCGCTGCTGCTATTGTTACACAACCTAGATTGCATTACCAGCACTTGGCTTACCAACATTAAGATTGGTATATGTAGCTATTACACTATATGGTGTTCATCAAGACTAAAATAACTATTAACTAAGACTTGTAAGGATGAAGGTGTACTATAGAAAGGTGTGTAGGCATCATTATTGCTAGCATAAGTCGAATCAAAACCACTTAATGAAGACATAAGGACTTACCCCGAAGAATCTTCATCTTCTTGCAATAATCTACAAATGCTCATGATTGGCATGAGTGTTCTCCGCAATATCATCCCTGCTTCTGTTGTTTAATTATCATATTTGATGAAAGAATACTTAGAGAAATATCTGAAGTAGCCACAGGCAATATCCTCAATCTGCATCTTAAACCTTAAGCATTTATACTAGTAAAGGGTAACAGAGAAACCATATTCAAAGAACTATATAAGTTTCAAATTCATGAAAACATCTAATGGACTAAATCAAGAACAAGTGACAATAATAGACATAGGACACATCAGGTAGCGTCTTAAAAAAGATCTAATAGACAAAATCGAGTGATTTAGAGAATGTTCTATAAATATTCAAGATGAATGTAATGAGAAAGAATGGGTAAAGATCTGTAATTACTGGTGTTCACTAAGAAGTCGCAAATAAGTTGGTGAGTAACAAACTAAAGGCATGACTAAAACAGATCGAGTTTTCAGGTTTTTTTTTTTTTGGTAGTGTGTTTGATGAAAATAAAGGATATGGATATAAATGCTGCTAGATATTACTCGTCAACTAAAAATATGAACTATAGTTGTAATTAGAATAAGAACTTATATGACTCGTATGTTAGTCCTAGCCAAACAATCAATAGGGTGGATTGAGTTAGGTTGTTAAAAACATTAGAAGAAAAGTATTTCCCGACTATGTCATTCTAGACTATCAAAAAACTGAAGTTGGGTTAGATCAAAGATTTGTATGCAAAAACTTCTTGTAAATAAAGAGTTTAATCAACGCATAGATCAGTATTACTTAGAGTATGAAAATCAAGTATGATGGATTGAAGTCTTTTATGTCCCACAAATCTGATGGTGCAATCCTTATGTAGTTAATATTAGGGAAATATGGTAGGTGTAGCAATATAAAAGAGAAAGAGACAAGAAAATCGGACAAGCATATGTAGTGGTTCCGCTTTATGCATCAACCACTCTTCAAGTACCATGAGCCAGGGAATTGGTTGGTCCTTCTAGCATGTTCCATTATTTGAGAAAAGAGATCAATATGGTAAAAAAGTTATAAACTCAGTTTTGTTTGCCCCTCACTCTCTGCCTTAGAGTATTCCAAGTATAATAGAATCTTCTCCATTTTCTCTCAAACAGTCACAATAACTACCTCTATTTTCTTTTTCTTTTTTTTTTGTCAAAAAAAATATATATATGATTCAAGACATCAGTAGCACTCTTCAAGTATTAATAGTATATTTCTCAACACTTTAGCTCAATATCCCAAAATGACAATAGGATAAATGCTTTAGCACTTCCTTTTTCTTTCTCTTTTTCTGCCTGTTCTTTTCTACCATCTTCCTTTGTTTACTTTATATAGATTTTTCCTTCCTTTTTTTTTTTCTTTATATCTAATGTTCTATTCATATATAGAGTTGTAGCTTTGTTTATTTTCCATATCTTCAAGATATGCTTCAATTGTCGTGAACTTTGCTTCCTTATATAATAATATTGTGTTTCTTTTAATAATCCTTGAATCCTGAAATTACTTATTTAGAGTTTATTTTAACCATTTATCGTCTATTATTGTTTTCTTTGAACGGACTCATATGATATGAATAGATATATTACCCTATCCATTTTTCTATCTTGATAGACCTATGATTCATAGAATCTTTTGTTTATTTGTTGTTGCTACTCAAAATTTCTCCAAAGTAATTTTCTGATCTTTGTTTCTGTTCAGAGTTTACTTTCTTTCTCAACGGTAAAATTGTTGTGCTTCCTCGATGATTCTGATCTTCAATGTTATAGTAATTTGGCTTCTGATGTTCAAGCTTCATTCTTGCTTCTATTTTTTATTATCGTTCTAGTTTGTCCTTCTTCTAAACTTTTGTTTTGACTATTGTAGCTTCTGATTCTATTCTTAGTAATTTTATTTACTTTTCTGGTATTGAGCCATTTATTCTTCTTTACTCTTCTATTTCTACCAGAATTGGCTCCTTTTCAGATTTAGCTACTCGTTTTCTATATTCCCGAAGGCTCCTTCTCATTACTCATTTACATACCATTTATGTATTTGCTTAACCCAAAACACTTGAATAGCTTTATCAGGAAAATACACGAGTCATTTATCCTCATCAGAATACTTTTCTTAACAGAGTCCAACATCACAATAATTAAACTAATCACGTCATCTAGTAGGACTTGATATTACGTACAAATCCTAAAAGAGGGATCATCAGAACATAAGAAGATTGATAAGAATACAAATTAAAAAGGACGTAAATCACTCAATAATATTGATAATTCGCATATAGATAGGATTTAAGATGATTAGGCATAAAATGATTATAAAACTCTTTAATTAGTATGGGGTAATAAAATAATTGAAATAAAGTCTAATAATTAAAAATAACACAAAATGCAAAGCTCTGTGTGTGCTTATCGGTCAAACGGCGGATGATGCTACCTGTCGGACGGTAATTGATACCAATATGTGGATGGTCAGTCTCGTTTGGACGAGGTCTTACTACCGTGTACCGTCTAAATGGCGTGTGGTTAGTGCACGAAGCCACATAATGCTATGAAATACAGACCAGATGGTGTTAAGGTACCTTGTGGATAGTGGTCCCCGATTATGAATCCAACTTTCCTTCATCTTCTTAGTAGCTCCACCGGTATGAGAGCGAACCGGGTCCGTTACTTAAACTTTTGATGGGAGGTTTCAACCGATGACCTCATCATTGAGCGTGCAATCCATATGAAAAAACTATTTTTGAAACCTTTCATGACGTTAGTAGAAAAGGCACGAAGAATGACTAACTTAATCACCAAACAGGTGAGACTTAGAAGTAGGTGCCTTGTTTGAGCTCTGTTCGGGGAGGAAATTGTCGGAATGCTTAGAGAATGAGGAAAAGTACTTTTCCACGCCCAATAGATGAGATTCATGCCATCCTTGACAAGTGGCTTGGAAATAGAATTGTCAATGTAGTTAACACATAAATGCAATTATAAACCATATTCACTTGGATGCAAACATCATTTGTTTTATTATATAGAGGATGCTACATACATATCTATGCAGTCAAGTGTTAGTGGGATGAAAGAGCATCATACTTTTTTTAAAATTTACAAATTTGCAATACGGTGGAGTTGTTAGGAATATAATAAACTGAAAATAATGATTAAAAAATCAATGAACGACTGCCTTGCAAATGGTTAGAAGAGACATTTTTACCTATCCATAATCCCTTTGAGATATCACTATCTAAAGCATAAGAAAGAGATAGGTTGATGAAATCAATTGCTTTTTATAAACTCTCCCCAAAATGATTTCAGCAACTTGGCACGAGATAACATATACTTAACTTTATTTGTAATAATGTGGTCCCCCCTTTTTACGATGCCATTATGTTGTAGGGTTTTTAGTACTGTCTTCTTAAGTTTAACACCATGTGTCTTGCAATAGTCTTCAAAGGGACCTTTGTTTTCTCTACCATTATCTACTTGGACACATTTCAATTGTCTATCTATTACTATCTCTACTCTAGTATGGACTTGCTTAAACAAATCCATAACTTGATCGTTATATTTCAAAGCAAAGGTCCATAACTTTCGAGAATAATCATTAATAAAAGTTACAAAATAAAGTACACTAAGCATTTTACCTTTCATGTAACATAAATCAAGATGGATTAAGTTAAGTACATGAAATTTCCTTAGAGGTAGATGTCTATGAAATGCAACTCCATGTTATTTACTAACAGGATGATAAGTACAAGTTTTCAAAAGGGTACCTTTCACATTAGGGAGAAGTTGCTTCTTGGCGAGCAATTGTAGTCTTTTCTCGCTCATATAGCCAAGCCATTATGCCATAGTTCAATTGATGTCTCATCTATCATGTTCACCTCTCCTTTACTTACTTTTGCTAACATTAAGTAAAAGGTATTATTCTTTTTCTTTCTTTCTTTAGCCACAATCAGAGGACCTCTAATAAGCTTCTATTTACCTTCACACCAAAATAACTACTATATATTCATCATCAAACTTTCTTGTAAATATAAAATTTATGCGAATATGTAGGACATGTTTAACATCTCTAAAAATGATTTTGTAACTAGCGTTAGTCTTCAAAATAATATTTTCAATGCTAATAGGTATCTTAGAATGTGAAATCACGAATATTTGACACATGTTTAATGTTTCTAATGTCATAAGGTAGGTTCCAAGTACAAAAGTTTAGGAACTTATGTTTACAAGATAAAGTACAAGTAAAACCTTATACTCCACCTACTCTGTACCAACTCACTCCTATCATAAAGAGTATTTACTTACATCCTATTCCACTAAGTAAGTATTAAGGGTCATAGGTAAGTTTTGGGAAACAATTCGTCTGGAATCTACTCTAACAAAATAGAGTACAAGTATAATGTCTTTATAATTTATACCTACCCTAAAACTTAAGGTATATAAGGTACGGGTTTAAATGTATCCTATATCTACTTTATAAAATTTATTAAATAACATAAAATTTATTGGACGAAAAAAATAACCTCATATTTTTTAGAAGAAAAGAATAGAAACAATATTTATATTTATGGTAAAAAAAAATGACCTAAGCTTAATACAAACCCTAAATTTAAAGCGATTATATGTGATATTTTAACTTTTGTAAATGATAATTTTCATTATAATTGACTATAGGTACAATAAATTTTGTTTAATAACACATAATGAAATGACAAAAATAGAAATGTACTTTTTAGATATCACTGGTATAGTATAAATTCAATGGATTTTATAATAGGTTCCATAAGTTTACATAGGAGAACTTATAATATTAGATATATATATATATATTTTAATATAGAACTAAAATTTATAAAAAGATTAAAAAAAATTACAAGTGGTACAGAATATCTAATACTTTATAGTATCTATAGGAGAAAAAGAGGTGGGTATATAAGCAAATTAATAGTAATAATACAATTATTGATGTAATTTCTAAAAACTTACATTAATATTTTGGAGATATCGTTACGTATTAAAGCTTTACTAATTCGCACCCGCCATTAACCAATTTAGGTGTGCATGCAATTAAAGAATCGAAACAAAAATTCAGCAAGAGTTTTGGTATCGCTGACCTGCTTTTATATCTTTGTCGGGGCGAAAGCACATCTGCTTCATTCTTCTCTTCTCTTCTTAAAAGTAGAGAGAAATTTGTAGAAATATGAAGCAAAGAGAAGAATCGTTTTCCATTTTTGTTATAGCCTTACATGTTGTAGTTGGATCACATTCACATTGTCTGCAATTGCATGCACTATAGTAACTTACTAGGATCATTCCTGGGAAGGTATGTTACAATATGCAATGTCGGTTTGCATTGTTCCGTTATTCCTAGGAAGGTAGTTTCAATATGAAGTGTCAGTTTTTCCATTATTTCACGCCCAAACAAGCGGTTTCTTCTTCTTTTGCATTTTCATGGCGGAAACAGCATTGAGTTAGCTCAGGAGTCCATCTTTTATTCAAATATTCAATCCATTATTGAGAAGACGAGAGAAAACAAAGAAAGACGATGAGTCTTTCATTCACATTAAATCGTGTTTTATCAATGCTGCTTCTGTGTTTGTTTCAGACACTCACCTTTGCAATCAAAAAGGTGAATTTGCTTTTTTCTTTCTTTTTCCTTCTATGTTCCGTAATATATATATATATATATATATATATATATATATAACGATTCTTGTATTTCATATTTGTCACAGCCTTACATAGTGTACTTGGGATCACATTCACATGGCCTGCAACCAACATCGGCGGATGTAGAGAGCGTCACGAATTCGCACTATAATTTACTAGGATCATTCCTAGGAAGGTGTGTTACAATATGAAATGTCAGTTTTCACATTTCCCTTTGTTGGCTTGTATGATTTACGTTATATCTTCTCTTTTCTTGAATGTGCATTTTCATGACGGAAACAGCAATGAGTTAGCCCAGGAGTCCATCTTTTATTCGTACACTCAATCCATCAATGGTTTTGCCGCGATCCTAGATGAAGACAAGGCAGCCGACGTCGCAAGTATGCTGCTCTGGCTTTGCTCTTTTTCATGTGGAGGAAACAATATTTCATGGCAAAATTGATGAAAATTATTGATGGTTTTATTTTATTTTATTTTATTATTTTTTTTGGGGGGGTTATGCAGAGCATCCAGATGTCATATCTGTTTTTTCAAGCAAAGGAAGAAAACTGCATACAACTCATTCATGGGAGTTTCTGAGATTAGAAAGAGATGGTCATGTTCCCAAACGTTCTCTCTGGACAAAAGCAAGATTTGGTGAAGATATGATTATTGGCAATTTAGATACTGGTAAGTATTATATATATATATATATATATAAGTATACTCCTTATATTATATTTCCATCGGATTTTTAATTGTCTGTGTGAATTATCCATTTTTGTTGAGTAAATTACTATGATAATCATTTATCTGAAAATAGCACATTTTCTATTGGATTAATTACATAAATTAAAACCCTGTTTAAAAAATTTCTTATTCCTCTTTGTATAAATGTGTTTTGATTGTTTATATTTTACGTACCTATGAAATAAAAATCCGAAAACATCTACCTAGAGATACGAAAAACGGAAGAGTTTTCAGTTTTTTTCTTTTTTCCCCAAATGTATGCCACGGACGTCCAATTAATTTATTCTATAATTAAACTTTTCTATGATTTTAATTATCATGTGCTACCAACGCAATTTTCCCGTTAAAATGTACTCAATTTTTTTTTTTTCCCGTTTGTTAAAAGTTAAAAAATCGACATTACTCGCACGCCAGCAATAATAAAAATGTATCCATTTTGCACTTACGCTTTACTTCCCACTTTATTTATTTATTTCTTTTAGGGCAAAAAAATCTTTGTATTAATGCATGTATGATGCAATAATGTTGACGATGATGTCTTTCTGGTAGGTGTTTGGCCAGAATCAAAGAGTTTTAACGATGAAGGAATGGGTCCTGTTCCATCAAGGTGGCGGGGAATATGTCAGCGTGGGATAAAAGATGGATTTTCGTGCAATAGGTCAACTTCTCTTCTCATCTTATCTTAGCTTTTTGTTTGTATTGATTGTTTAAACAATGACCCAAAATCGTATGCTTCCTTTTGTGCATGATAATGATATGATCATGTGTTATTGTTCACGATTTTGAAGTCAACTTTAATAGTTTATGACGTTGGATGCCACCTTTGTATTCACTATCTTGCTTTGTGTAACTTTGAACTTGTAATCCCTTGTAGGAAGTTGATAGGAGCAAGGTATTTCAACAAGGGTTATAGAGCACTTGCAGGCAAACTAAATGCATCCTATTATACTGTGCGTGATAAGGATGGTCATGGCACACACACTTTGTCAACTGCTGGGGGTAGTTTTGTTCCAGGAGCAAACGTTTTTGGTCATGGAAATGGTACGGCAAAAGGAGGCTCTCCTAAAGCCCGTGTTGCTGCCTACAAAGTCTGCTGGCCACCGGTCGATGGCGATGAATGTTTCGATGCAGACATCCTGGCTGCATATGATGCCGCGGTTGCAGATGGTGTAGACGTGCTCACCATGTCGCTTGGTGGTGATCCTATTGAGTATCTTGAAGATGCGATCTCAATTGGAGCTTTCCATGCGGTTAAAGAGGGAATTGTAGTCGTCACTTCCGCTGGTAATGAGGGTCCCACTGCAGGCTCTGTGTCTAATATCGCACCCTGGATGCTTACTGTTGGTGCAAGCACGATGGACCGCGAGTTTAACACTGTTGTTTCTCTTGGCAACAAGGTGCACCTAAAGGTACTTGTGTATAAATATTTTTACCTGCAAGTTTTTTGGTCTTTACTTGCTGTTCAACATGAATAAATCAAGATTTGCATGCTTTTACCTTTTATGACTTTGTGCATAACACAAAAGGACGTATCTTATTAAATTTTCCTAAGAATCTAATTCCTTTTTACCACAGTTAGACGATCCTTATACACATCATTACCATCTATTCTGCTGTCATCTCCTCCCGACTAAGTTGCATTAACCACCCTTAAAAAATTTTGGAAACAAGATTAAGACCCTTGATTTTTATGACCGTAGAGTTAACATCCTTCTAATATTCATGGAGCCTGCAATTACAGAATTAGTGTAGAAATATCTACGTAATGCAAAACTTATCAAAGGTGTATATGATAATGAAACTATTCGATGGATGAATTATTATATGATAAGGTGTATTAAGTGTACAGGTGAAAAAAAAAAAATTGGATGTGTTAGTATGTTTCGAGAGTTTTCAGGGGTAATCGGTGCTTTATAACATTTCTTTTTGAAGACACTGATTCATGTGAGTTTTTTTTTTTTTTTTTTTTTTCTTTGATAGGGTTCCAGCCTTTCATCCAAGGGTCTTCCAGCTGATAAGTTCTATCCATTAGTCAATGCTAGGTTTGCTGGCCTTCCTGGGGTGTTCATGAGCGATGCGTGAGTTTTCTTGTCATATCCTCTTGTAATCATATATTTCAAGGAATTTGATGATTTTTCTTCACCAAGATGGATGCTGCTGCATTTCGTGTTTCTAATCTCGTCATCCTCATGAATCTGCTTGAAATTTTGCAGCGTACTTTGCAAACCTGGGGCACTTGATCCAGAGATGGTTGCGGGAAAGATTGTGGTCTGCTTTCGTGGTGATAATAATAGAGTTGACAAAGGTCACCAAGCTCTTCTTGCAGGTGCGGTCGGGATGATTCTAGCCAATGATGAAAACAGCGGCAATGATATCATTGCAGATCCTCACGTTCTTCCGGCTGCACATATTTCCTTCGATGATGGAGAAACCCTACTTTCATATATTAACCCCAGCGAGTAATTGCCTCTCCCTTTTCTCGTATAGTTACCGAGTTTAAGTACAGATTTTGACGAAGAATCACTTCCTTAGGACTTCTGTTGCCTACTTTACGCATGTGAGAACAGTATTAGACACAAAGCCTGCTCCATTCATGGCCTCATTCTCATCCAGAGGGCCGAATCCTCTTGATACATACATTCTGAAGGTAATTATATACAAATACAATTGGTTGGTGCTATATTTGTTGGCAATCGTATCTTTTATGTAAATTTGTTTCTTCAATGCCCCGTTTGAAGTTGATGTGAAAGTGAAAATGCAATCAAAACCAATGGAGAAAAAAAAAAAAAAACTAATCCTTTTCTTCTATGTAGCCTGATGTTACGGCGCCTGGAGTGAGCATAATTGCTGCATTTAGTGAAGCGGTTGGACCAACCGAACAAGCTTATGATCCTAGAAGAACCCCATATAACACGGAGTCAGGCACATCGATGGCATGTCCCCATGTTGCTGGAATTGTTGGCCTTCTCAAGTCTGTTCACCCGGACTGGAGCCCTGCTGCTATCAGATCCGCCATCATGACAACCGGTATCAACATTTTTTAGCATATTAAGCACAATGGGATAGAAATCAATTAGGAATGAGAAACCATTCTTTGGAAACCTGAAATTTTCTATTTCCTTATTGCTTCATGTTAATGATTCAACATTTTTTTTTTTTTTTTAATAATTTCGATGCACAGCAAGAACACGGGATAACACAAAGAAACCAATTCTAACATCAACATTCGAGAAGGCCGATCCATTTTCTTATGGGGCTGGTCACGTGCAGCCTAACCGCGCAATGGATCCTGGTTTGGTATATGACTTAACAGTCAAGGACTACTTGAACTACTTATGTGCTCGAGGATATAATGAAACCGTGCTTAAACTCTTCACCAAAGATCCTCATAAGTGCGCGGAAAAAATCAGTTTAGCCAGTTTTAACTACCCTTCAATATCAGTTCCTCGGCTCGAAGGGAGTGCTACCGTTACTAGAAGGCTTAAAAATGTTGGCACTCCTGGAACATATGCAGTGCGTGTAAAGGCTCCAGCAGGAGTATCGATTATGGTTCGACCCAAAAGCCTGAGGTTCGATAAAATCGGGGAAGAAAAGGAATTTAAAATGGTGATCAAGTCCAGGGGAGACAGTAGGCCAGATGACTATGTGTTTGGAAGTTTGGTGTGGTCAGATGGAAAGCATTATGTAAGGAGTCCTATTGTTGTGAAGAGGTTCCAGACATGGTAGCTTGGTGATCAGTCGAGAAGCATGGGACAAAGGTCTTCGAATTTTATGAGTACATATGGACAGATATTATTTTGGCATTTTATTTTAAGTAATTATTTTTCATGAATTTTAAGGATTGACATGTTTCTTTTTCCTCTTCTTTTTGAATGTGGAGGAGGGGAAAAAGATATTTATTGATGTTTTCTTTATTTCTTATTGATAATAAGAAGGGTAAGGAAGGTATTTTTGAGTAAAAAATCTGCATTAATTTTACAGAGGGGAAAAGAAAGTAATATTGTATTTTTAAAAAATAATCTCAAAAATAGTGATTTTTCAAAATTAATCTCAAGAATATAACACTTGAAATCGGTTTTAAAAATGCGATTTTAAAATGAATTAACATCGGCTTTTCTAAACCCAAGTATTTGAATTTTAGTATAAAATCGACTTTTGAAAAGCCATTTTCATTATCCGTAAAAAGATCGGTTTTTTAAAAGGCAATTTTTATTTATTTTCCCAAATTATTACCAAGGTTATATTGTGATTCAGTGGTGAGGATGTTGGGCTTTTATATGGAGAATATGGATTTGATTCTCATTGTAAGGAAAAATGTTTCTTTTTTGCATGCAGTAAATCAGTAGGTGCAGTAAAGGGCAAAAAAGGAAAAAGGGTGTTACTGGGAGTCAAACCTAAATGAGTGAATTTCAAATGCAAGCTTACCAACTACCACACCACATCACATTACTTATTATTTGTCATTACATGCTACATTAAAATTTTCTAAAATTGGCTTTTGAAAAATCAATTTTATTTTTAAAAAGCTGATTTTAGTTCATTTTAAAAGCACATTTTTAGAAACCGATTTTAAGCGTAACATTCTTAAGATTATTTTTAAAAAGACACTATTATTGGGATTATTTCTAAAAGTTACAAATATTAATTTCTTTTGCCCATTTTACAAAGACAAAATAATTAGATTTTGCTAATATATCATTTATATAAATCTTGTATAATATATGAATTGGTAAATAGATAAAATGCTTCATTAAATTTTTAATCTGCAACTTAATTTGGACCTCACTTAGTGAGATCCAAGTGATGAAGATCTAGATAAACTTTTGAAAGTAAGACTTTGTTCGAACTTTCCTAATGGGAGATTTCAATAAAGTCCTATAGAGAGGGGTGAAGCACTTGATTTAAAACTTACTGGGTGAGCTCCAAGCAAAGTGTCTTGAGTTCATTTCACTTGTAAGGTCTAAGGAATTGATCTAAATCTAATAACGGGATTTCAACAAAGTCACTAAGCAAGATTAGGATCTCACATACTTGTTTTGAATGAAGTCCATAAAAATAGCCATTAAATATGTCTCATTGGCATTTTGTGCAAAGGAAAAAGCAAAAGTGATGGGAAGGATTTATTTGTAGGTTTTAAATACATGTCAAGAGCATATATGGACGAATTGAATTGAGCTAAACTCTTTTTGTCATGTCTTAAAACCACGACATGTCAACCCTCTACATATTCTTATGTTAATAGGAACATGGAAGGTGTCATGCCTTTGAATCTGAATGGTATGCCAACCTACTTGCATATAAGACTCACCCTTAACTCTCTATTCTTCACATCCAAAATTATAAGTACATGGAAAACAAGATCCCAAAATGCATGTAACAAGCAAAAGTTCAATGAGTAACCTTCTATACAATCACACACATATGTCATACATCACGACCCATATGTAACCTTAAATCTAATGCGATAATCTCCGACTTATTATCTCATTTAATCTAGGCCTAAAAAAAACAACATGATCTTAGTGTCTCGAGACATGAACTTGGAGTAGCTCAAACTCTTGATATGCACATGTGTAGGCATGCACATGTGTAAGCATACACAGATAGATCACACATGCACACATACTTAATCTTAGTACAAATACTCCCCATTACCCTAAAATCAAGACTATGTCTCATTTCAAACTCGTCATTAGTATTACCCATTAGTACAACTTGTTAACTAGTCCATCGCAACCATCCATAAGGGTGCTCCATACATCAATACGATTTGGTTATAACTTCCTTCCAACGAATTAATCGGCATCACAAGAACTAACTAGTTAACAACCCATTTATTGCTTATGACAAATGTAATGCCCAATTTACACCACAATATTCTAAATTGCTATCCCCAAAAGACGATATGACTACCAATTCATGGTTGTTGCTTTTGATACTCGAGCACTTCCCGATCCTCTTTGGTATGAACATAAGCATAAGTAGCAAATCAATTTATTGGTCAAATATAATGAAGTTCACCTATAGCCAACCCTCTAGCATGCAACAAGCAATAGTAAGTCACTCATCCTATTTTGCTCAAAAGAGTCTTATGTGCATTCTTTTCCAATTTATAGCAATTCTATAGAAATTTCAATGATAATAAAATCAATAAATTGCCTAAGTTTTATTTTAACTGTATTGAAATTAATTTCCTTATAATTTTAGAATATTTCTTTCATCTATCAAATGGTAAATTAAGTCTTTATAAACTCATAGCATTTTAATCGACCGAGCTAAGATGGTGACCATCTGTAGACCAAGCAATGTTATTTAAATTTCTATTATATTTTGCAACATAGGATTCACTAAAAGTTAATATGTTCACAAGGAAAATTGAGAAATGATCGCTGGATCATGGATTTAGCATGATCGCTTGTTATATGAAGGATTCTAATGTATTTTCGATTGAAATTGCAACAATTAAAAGCTCCTATTTCTCAACAATGTCTTATATTTGAATGGTACAAATTTCTCTTTCAACACTTTCTGTAAGGAAGATTCGTTGCTTGTTTTGATTGAATTCCATGTTATAGTAGTCCAAGACAAGACCATATTTTTGACACTCGTGTGTGGTGGAGTGAGGTTTCTGGACCATTGTCAGGATGACAAGCTTTTCATAATGCAATGTTTTTGTAGTCTTTTTCCCAGCTTCTACTCTCTCTCTCTCTCAAAACGTGATAGAACAAGAGGGATTCCGTGGTTTAGTCTGCTTACAAAATGGAGATTTTTCGTTTTGTAATAGAATTTTCTATTTTCTTTGAACATCCATTCACATTTTTTACATCATAATTTACATCAAAAGTATGTGTGGAATTCAATGCATATAATTTGGAGTTACAATGTATATATGTATATATATATATATATATATGCGATAATTATAGATGCTTTTCTCATTTCTGCATTTTTCATATATCATTATTAATATATTCTTGTAATATTTTTAACCGTTTAAAACTTTTAATTTTTATTGTCTATACTTTTCCATTCCCAATATCTTCTGGTTACTAAAAATTCTTTCAGTTAAGTATTTCAAATATATAAAAATATATATATATATATGGTAAGAATTATTATCCTTAAAACTTAATATAAAATGGTATAATGCTGAATATTTTTATGGAGTTATAACTCTTCTAAATGACATAATATTTCATATATAAATGTAGAAAAACAACCAATAATCATGGAAGACTAATATTTTAAGTTAAATTATTGTAGTTGTACCATATTTAAAATATTTTATAAGCAGACTTTGAATAAATTTATTGTTCTTCATAAATAAGCGTGTATTTTGAATTGAAATCCGCACATGGCTTTGATAATTTGTTGAAGAGACGTGTTCTTAGTGTATGGTACTTATTTTTTTTAATAAAATGGCATAGTTATTGCTGCATGGTGTTGCATTATCATAATTTGAAGAATTGTAAAACATGACATTTGATCGAACTTATAGGAGCCAAAGGAGATAATATAGTTCCTCTCTTATACAGTTATTTATTATTATTATTTTGCCAAAATTGTAGAGTTACTTATTGCATTTGATATGTGGAATTGCAATTATGTGAAATTTCTATCATTACTAAACAATTGATTGAAAGTCCTTTCTAAGACCAGGGAATAGCTATTTATTTGAACTTTTTTTCCCTACAAATTTCCATAAACTATCCATTAGAGCTTAGCTAAGTAGTCAAGTCATAGATTTGATAAGAGTATATTAGTATTCTAAGATTTTCTCATAATATACCTCTACTGTCACTTTAAATATAATCATACAAAGTAATAGTTATTTCTTTTTAGTTTTAATCTTTGAGAATTGTAATTCTATTTTTATCACATTCTACTTCCCCCAACCAGTCATGCCATAAAGAGCATATTTTCATATGAGCTAAGAAATAACATGTACTATATGTGGATATTGGTAAGAATATACTCGTTGCTAAACATAATAATTTTTTAAAAGATTATCATACTTAAGATGTTAAGAATATATTTATAAAATGCTATGCGTATAGGAAAATATTAATCGGCTATTGCGAGTAGTCTATTTAGAATTCCAAACAAATGATGGTAACTAAACACGATGGTTGTACTCATTAAGGGACTTAAAACAATACCCTTTTATCAATAGGGAAACCGCAATTTATTAGTCTTTTTTGATAAAATTAAATAAAAAAGCCCAAGGATGCCATATTTTATGAGTCCAAAAACTATGTGAGACTATAATCCCAATTATTCCCAAATAGATTAAAAAACAGATAGTTATAGGGCAGGTAAAAAATAAACTTCATATCTTACCCATACTATTAAGCTTAGCCTAATCTCAACATCTAATCACTCCTTTTAAAAATTCCTAATATTGAATAAATCTTCCCTTATCTATTATGGGTCAAAGGCAAATTTGGATTCCTTTATGTCTACTAATGTGGTATTTCGTTAAATCATATAAGTAAGATCCATTTATACAGATATCATCATTTATATCTAAAAAGTTGTATACTTTTAAAAAGCTTGCATTGTTTAAAATAGGTTATCATCTAAAAGATAATACATTGCAATATCTTATTATTACTAAATTATTTTCTATTAAATGATGCATTTTATAAAAAGAGTTATAATCCTTCAAAATATAAAATCAAAGTATGAAAAATATGATAAGTCTTATACCAAAGTATGCAAAAGTTTGCTAAAAGATGTTATGCAACAATAATAATTATTTTAGCAATCACATCACTAGCTTGAAAAAACATTTCTTAAGAAAATCTTCCCTATATATAAAAGATATTAATAGTTACATAAACTTATAATATGTTGTATATTTGTATACTTTAATAAAAGTATTTATACCATACTAGAAACAATAGATAAACACATATATTGACTACACTTATAGTGATAATTTTTAAGTATGGATGTCATTTTTGCTAATATGAATATAACTTAAATCAAAATATATCCATGCGCTTTACTTTTAGTTAGAAACAATATTGTCAGACTTAAACTAACCTACCGACGCAATTTAACCTGGTTTTCCGAATCATCTCTTTCACTTTTTTTACAATAAATCAGACCCTACTGGGTTTTTCAACTTGAAATGTAATATTTTCTTTTGTTTTTCTAGAGATGCACCAATTATTAAGAAAATAAATGTAGATTTAAGAAAAATAAAAAGTAAATTATAAAAAACTCTCAACCTTCTAATTTCAAGAATGTTGACAATTTTATTACTTTATAAAAAAAATATTAGTTATATTCTAATATATTCATCGAACTTAGTTCAATCCTAGTTTAATTTGAAATTTTTATTACTTTATAAATAAACATTAATTACATTCTAATATACTCATTGAACGTAGTTCAATTCTCAAATCTTTAGCTCCCTTTCAATCTCAAATCAACGTTTTAGTCGGAGTCCAATAACATTGGTTAGAAAAGCTACTTCTTTCCTTAACAAAATGAAGATTTTCCATCTTTAGAGGGTATAAGCAACTTTATTTTACCAATCTTCTTTTTCCTTCTCTTTTTTTTTTCCAATTAAACACCTCACAAAAGTAAAAATGAAATGTAAAGGTATACTATAATATAGTTTTCAAATAAATAAAATTAGATCTTATTGATAGGTCATTTTAGACACGATCTCAAAACCTAAATCGACCTGCTTAAAACATCAATCAAACTCTCAAAGCCTAATCTAACCTCCAATCTCGAGCCAAGCTCCTTGCACTCTAAATGCCTTCCCCGGAATCTAGGCTAAGTTATAAAAGAGTTCTACCAATCTTACTTCAATATCAATATGGAGTTCAACCTAACTAGGATGGAGGTTAAACTATGTTACATAGGAATAGTTTAGTATAAATGGCAATTGGACAACTGTGTCCAATCACTTCTACAAAATTCGAAACACATCTTGGGATCAAGGTGCACTTATCAAGAATAGCTTGGTCTCATCCTCTATATTAAGTTCTGTTATCCTTTCTCTATCATATTATTAATATAAGTATTGAAATAGTCATGCTCGAAATACCTTTTGGATGCTCCTTATAACTTAACATATGCTCCATTATGTGTGCTCAATCACTCACTCAAAACCTTCAAATACCCTTCTGATATCCTAAAATAACAAATTTATACTCTCTTAATTTTTATTTTCTCAATTTCCTTCCTTAAATAATGTTGCATGTCATAAACAATTGACATTATAAGGAAAAAAAAAATGATATGACAACAATATTACAAGAGAGTGTGAAAACCTAATTAATATGAACAATTGATTTGGAAATTAATAAAAATGGAGACTCGAGATGATGAAAATAGAGAGTATGTTTCCAATTAGAACAACTAAATGGATGGCTATCTTATCAAATGCAAGATGTAGGTGGCTTTGGATCCGTATTTGGGATGCTTAATTTGTATTAGATCACATCAATAGATACTCTCGAAATATTTGTTTGGTGCCCAAAAATTCTCTTTAAATACTTTAATATCAATTTCATCCTTTAAGAGAAAAAGAAATAAAGATAAACTAATTTTTTATTCGATTCATAAGTATTTTGAGACACCCATCAATTTTTCTATTTAAATTATTAAAACAATAATAAATTAATGATATAAAAACCGATCGGATCGAAAGTCCGTATCCGTATCGCGATTCACGTGGATGGAAAATAACATTTCTAGATGGATATTCTACCTAAATGCCGTTTCATATTGGCATCCCTCACGTGGGGTCTAGCTTGAAAAGGAGCCTGGGAATCGATTGTTTTGGGCACGTAGTTCATTATTTGTAATTTGCATACACAGGACAACCCGTGCACATCTTTGAATTTGTGACGGAAAAGGCATTAATCATAAATATCCAATCTATCGTACATGTGAGCAAATATGTGGTAGGAAGAAAATGGGGAATTTTAATCATTGATTATTTAAAATATGGAAATATAATGGTATTATTATTAGTATTCTATTGAGATAAAATTAAATTCGAATCCTATCTCTCTTCTATAGTTGATAAAAAAGAAATAAATAATCACCGATTCTTTCTTTTTTTTTTCAAACCATGAATTGTATTTTATCTATATTTATGTCTAATATTATTAGAGCGATAAAAAATAAAAAGGTTTTTAATGTTTTATATATTTAAAATAACTACAAGCATTTATATAATTAAGAAAAGAAAAGATTATGGGAGTCACAAATCAAGGTAGTGGAATGGAAGTTACAATTATCACATTAAAAAATTTTCATTTCTTAAACAATCTTATACTATATAATTTGTCTACTTAATTATGAACATTTTACTAAGAACCCATAACACGATGCAGCATTTGTTAATAGTGTAAATATCCATAAAATTTGGGTTCAATTACTACTAACAAGTGTCATAAGAAAAACAACACTTATAAAGGGTTTATAAAGAAAGTTTTAATTTTTCAAATAATGAATACAAGCATTTCTTTAAAAAAAAAATTACTACAGGCACGTAAAAACTTTATTTAGCATACATAAATGTTTAAATTTTCCTATTTAGCGGAGTAGAATTTAAATTTGTGGAAATGAAATTAAATGGGATTCGGGGAGGGGGGATGTTAAATTGCTTTTCTTTAAGCAAGTTGAATCAAAATGGTTTTTATTTTTATAGTTAGTAAGAGAAATTAAGGAATGGATGTGATGAGAAAGTTAATTATGAGCTTTATTCCAAAGAATTTCACCTCTATAAGCACCAAATATTTTAAAAGTGTTATTTTATATAAGAAATATTGGCAAACAGGACACTTGTATTGCGTGTACAAAATACACATTAAAGAAAATATAATTAAATTATAGTAAATACACATTAATATATGGCAATAATTATATTTGTATATAGCCAAAAAATAATAATACAAATTAAAATATAATAATTATCCTATATGGTGAAACTATAATGATATATATTAATATAATTGGTCCAACTATAGTAAATACATATTAATTCATGTTAATAAGTAGTAAATACTTATTAATGTAAGGTAGTATGCATGAGTTAGTTTTGCAATTGTTAATCCAAATTGCACTCGACATGAAGAAACTTAAAATAAACTATCAAAAGAGAAATTTCTAAATACAACTTGCTTTAGTAAAATACCATAAAATTTATGTGATACATATAAAAATTATAACCATTAAATATGGAAACAAATTGAAGCAAATATAGATATAATAATTAATAAATAGCTTTTGGAATGCATATCAAGATATGTATATCAAAAAGACATAAAAAAGAAGAAGAAGTATAGATCGTAATAATTATTTCTAGCAAAGTTTAGATGACAAATAATAGTGATGATTTTCATTTCTATTAAGAGTTCTCTCCCTAAAATAGATCCTTTAAGTGCATGTAAGAGAACAGAACTTGCAAATGGAAAACTGATAATAGTTAATTTAAAAGATAAAATCTCTAGATTCCATAAATGATATAAATATTGCATGATACAAAATCTAAGAATACCTAAAATGACCAAACTATTGACATTCTATATTTAATTATTAAAATGCGGTCTAAACATCCATAGATCATGGATCATTAAGAAAAAAAAGTATATTTACCTTCAAGGGCCATAATTATCTTTATTTAATAAGTAATTAGATGTCAATTCAAATATATATATATATATATCCTTTATAAGAGTGCATTTAACTTAATACTTATTACTATTAGTTTATCACTATCATAAAAATACTCCATTAAAATTCTATTTGTATGCTTTAATCGCCCCTTTTCTCTTTTTGGGTGGAGATTCAATAATCCCTTTTCCATCATTCATAACATAGCTCCACTTATTTTTTTCCTTTTTTTTATGGCGATTGATGAATCTAAGATGTTTGAAAACACAAACTTCTTATAGGAGACCAACTTCCCCACTATACCCTATTTAATTTTAATTACTTTAAAGAATCTTTTCATTCGATAAATCACCAAGAATTGCCATAAAAAGAAAAGAGAAAAGGGAAATTACATATCCTTCTACCTTCTTGTTTTGCGTTAGCTAAAATAAAATAAAAGTTTATTTTAATCAAAACTAAAATAAAAAATTTAAATACCAAATTTCCATTCTTTATATAATCTGCATGATTAGATAATAATATGCATGAAAACATGATTATGATCTCAGGTCAAAATAAAATAAAGAATAAATAAGTTTACTTATATAAACTATGTTATCAATATAAAGTATGCTTAAAGAGGAAATGGACGTAAAAGGAATGACATACCTTAACCAATCATATTCTTATACCGACAATTAATTTTTTCTAAACTAATCATAATAGAAAGTCAAAAAAGAAAATAAAAATTCAACAAGCTTATTGATTGACAAAAAACAAATTATATGAATTAAAAAATTGAACTTTTTCATCAAATGAAGAAATTAAGCAAAATACATAAATTAAATAATTTTGCTAACATAATTGCAAACTGTTTGGTCCTAATTTGACAAAGAACTAAAAAAAAAAACCTAAGGTATGAAAAATTGAGAAAAATATAAATTGAATGATTTTATATAATAAAGTTATAAGAAAATGCACAAAATTGATATAACATTTTTTGTTCTATCTACTAAGAAAAGATTGAAGATAAATATATATAGGTGAAAATGATAAAGAGTGAAAAGCGTGTTGGATAATTCATATAATTTGAAGAATGGTAATTAATATAACAATTTTACGAATGATGATAATGGAAAAATGCGATCAAGTAGGATTGATACTTTATTAAATACCTATTCAAGCAACCTACATAAGCCATTAAAATATATATTTCTTTTCTAGCATTAAAAGAAACGGGAAAAGAAAGTAGAGATAAGGTTGAAAAAAATGAAGAAACATGAATTGTGATAGAAGGTAGAAGAGAGAAACATATAGAAAATATTTTATAGAAAACATTTCATATAATAGATACAGAAATAATAATATTTTTATGGGTAATTTGGGAAAATTAAAAAAAAAAAGAGATCAAACCGATGTCTTTCTCTTTAATAATATAGAGATTATTATTTTATTAAAATTTCTTTCTCATGCGCTCATGAAAATCAATTCGAAGGCAACCCCTCTAACTCCATTTCATTCCAACCTCCAGAGCAAGCATATTGCCACCTTGGCAATGGCATATTTGTTTTGTTTCGGATGCCTTTTTCTATATTTGTTTTGTTAACAGATCTAAAAAATAGATAAAGAAACTTCTCCCATTTACAAATCTCAAATTTTTTAGAAGAAAAACCTTAACACAAGATATAACTTGAATGGATTTAAAATAGGTTTTATAAAATCTCAATATATTTTTATAGGATTTAACATTTTTTTAATTCTATAAAAAATTATAAAAGATTTTTATTCTTGTTATTACGATCTATACTTATAGAATTTCGACATTTTCAAAATCTTATAAAATATTTTCTCCTATTACTAAGATCCATGGCTAAAGTCATTATAGACATAATGCTTAAACCATTCCATCCAAAATACTGCGAAATGCTTTATTTTACTTTTTGATTTTTTAAACTGATGTTTTAAAGGGAACAAAGCAATAGAATTTTCAAAACCTCCCAAAATAAGCCAATCCAATCGCCTATGATCAGAAGGGAAGCAAATAAATGGTGGTGTTTCTTTCAAAAAGATAAGTTACTGGAACCAAATGTTAAAAATTTCCTGCAACCTTCGAACATCAAAGAAAATTGGATTGGGATCAACAATGATGGAGTGTTTCTGAAAATACCAAGGCAACGGGAATTGGAGTAATTCGTAGAAATTCCCAAGGTCTAGTCTTAAGAGGAGCCTACAAATTTTGAGAAAATCTTTCGTCCCTTGAAGCCAAGATACCTGATTTTAGCCCAACAAACTAAGGGAAATGAATATTTTATGTAAGACTGACTCTCAACAATTGATCCATTGGATACAAATGTTTGTCATCATGTTCTCGCTGAGTGTATACGTCTTCTAACTTCCTTTACACATGTTGAAATTCACGAGGCTGCATCTGACAAACATGTAAAAGAAGCCCTGGACAAGAATACTGATTTTGTGTTTGTTGATTTCATTCCGTTGTTTTTGTCGAACTTTTGTTCTCCGAACTCTGTTGCTAGATTTTGTGCTGGGATGGCTTTAGGTGACAACTTTGGAAGGAATGCCCTTTCTTTAGTATGTAAACTTTTCCTTTGGGTTAATAATATCTTTGCTTTTATCGGAAAAAAAAAAGGGATTTTTATAAAGAAATGCTTATATATTTGTTAATCTTCTTAATTAAAATAAAATATACATAAAATAAAGTTCGTAAAACAATTTATTATTTATTACTAGATCGGGTTTTCTTAGTCCAAAAACCCGATCGTAAATCCTATAATATTCTTAATCATATTCTAAAATCTTAGCTTATAAGATTTTTATCGGATTCGATAGGTTAAATATCCTATAATAATTTTGTTGGATTATATATCAAATGGGGGCTTGTGAACTTTCATACATAAATCCTCATCAATGCATAGCCCAATTACATCTTCAATTAATTATTGAAATTATTTTGATTTTTAAAATGCTTTATGATGTCATTGTAATATCATCTCCTTCCTTTTAATCTTAATTATTAATTATATATGATAATATTTTAATAGGATAAATTCAAGGAAATTGAGAAAATTTAAATAAAGAGGATTCGGTTTCATTAGTTTTTCCTATAAAAAAAAGAGATAAACTAGAACAAATATTTGGAGAAATAGGAAATAAATCTACGTGTACATATTTCTATCTACATTTTTCATTATATCTATGTTATTTAGGATATTATTTAAAAATTGCACCAATTTTTATGTATAATGTAGGCAAATGATGAGTTTCCCAGCGAGACAAATCATATACTGTGTATTTTAATAAAATACATTCATAATATGTATTACAATAGTATATTTTTTTATCTTTTTTGTTAGAATGTTATGTTATAAGTTTTATTATTTAAATATTTGCTTTTTCATATGTATCGTAGGTACATACCTACTAGTAAAATCCTGAATATTATAATTGAAATCAAGTATGTTGATGATACATTTATTGTTACTCATCTATTTCTCTCTAAGTTAAGCTTGCCTCCTTATTATCCCTAATTCGATTCGGTACAAGACTTGGATAAACCCAATTTGTATGAGTCCTATGTTAAAAAAAAAATAGAATTATATAATATTGACATATCATGTATATTTTACACATATAGTAGTTTAATCAATAGTTTATGAAAAATTGATCGTTTTTGATAAAAATAAGAATAAAGAACAATTAATTATTGCTTTATACACATTTTTTATGTTAAAATTTTATCTATCTTTTATATTATTAAGCTAATAGAGTTTTATTTTTTTATTATTTTTAAATCATAAACTTTATTAAAATATCAAAAGTGCGTAAATACAACAAAATAAGCTGTGTATGCATCAGAAAATAAGTAGGATTCTCAATCAAATTAAGTACACAATCCAATATTATCGCATAATCTTGTCTAGTTATTATTTATTTAAACATTTGAAAAAAAATTTCTCCGTTTTAAAGAAATTTTACAATACCACTCTTTATATTAATAAAATGGATCTAATCTTATTATTTATTTTTATATTGTTAAAGAATCTCACAAGAGAACGGTAACATCGATTCCGTAAAAGGAAAACGAGACCGTTGAAAAATTGTTGCAAATATTGCAAGAAAACGAACGATAAAATTAAGAGAGGAATGAGACAGACGTGGGGGCTTTTTCTCTGTCCCGTTCCGGATGCCTGAAAAATGTAAACTGCATTTTTGTCCAAAAATGGCGTCCAAGTAATTCCAATACCTCCTGCATGTACAAATAACACACATCATACATGACCCTTTAGCCTTCCCTAACCTCTATCCCTCTCTCTCTCTCTCTCTCTCTCTTCAATGGCTCCAGTTCCCTCCTTCTCTATCTTCTTCTTCTTCTTCTTCTCTCTGTCACATGCTTCTCCTCCAAAATTACCATTCCACCCTCAGGACGTACTCCCTCTCCTCCCACGCCAGCTCTCGTGGCCTATTCTCAACTACCTCAACGGTCCCGTCGATCTTCTCCCTACTTTTGTAGGTGCCGCGTCTTCTCCCAATCGCACTCTCGGTTGGAAAGGCGCGTGCTTTTACAATAACACCGCCTGGATGGAGTTCCATAACAAAACCGGTAGTGAATTCGGTGGCGGCACGCTTCATATCAAGGTGTGGAGGAAGGAGGTCTTGGAAATTTTTGAATTTTTGATTAGCTAGGTTTTGAATTTTCAGTTCATTAGGGTTTCGAAGTGATTTTAGGAGTTAGTAAGTGTCAAGTCACGCATTTGAGAGCTTGGAAGTTAATGGTTTTACTCATCGTTCTTGTGTGATTGCAGTGCCGCGTGATAGAGTAGTCAAGCTATGTTGTTTATTGCTTGCCTTTTTTGTTTTCTGTTAAGTAGTTACTAGTTCAGTTTCGTTTAGTTAATTTGTTAAATAACTAATTCATGAGACACCGGCACGCTGCCTTCTTTCTTCTTTTTAATTTACCTGGAGGTTTCAGTAGAGCGAATGAACCCTGTGCTGAGACTTTAAAGTGTGCATATTGTGTTTTAGGAGCTAAACCCGATTGCAGAAGGTTTTCAATAGAGTGTCTGAACTTTCCTTCCAAGTTTTCTTTAAGTGTGTGTCTTATCTGTTATTGGAGCAGCAGAACAGTTCAGATGGTGTCTTTAGTTATTTTTTTGTTAAGTAGTTATTGGTGGAGTTTAATTGGAGTGCTGCTGGTTGTAACTAAGATTTTTGACAATTTCATGTTGTGGTATTGTCTAACCTTGTACACTTGAAGGTTTTACAAGGCGAGTACTTGGTGTCCTGTGACAGACAAGGGTTTATTCTGTAGAATTCATATAGCATTTCATTCCATCAGTACCTATATTGTTATTATGTGCTTGTGTGCTGTCACTAGTGTTCTCGAGCTTGTCCATACTGTTTTTCCTCCCTCTTAATCTGCTTCAATTTATATTTGAAAAGATTCTAATGTAGACTTCTTTGAAAAGCTAACCTTTTCCATTAGTTTAGCTGGTAATGAGACTTCTTGGAAAGTGCTGTTTCTGTTATTGAAGCAGTGCTCTTGAGTGTAACTGCTAGTTCGTCCTTTGTCTCTTAATTGGATTTTGTGGTCTCTGACACACAGCTGTTCTGAATTATCTCTATGAGAGATTTGTTTCCCTCGTGCATATGTAATATCTGGTGCATCTGGGTGGAAAATGAGATATCTGCTTTTTGATGCTTTCTTGCCAGGTCAACAAAGCCCACAGTTGGACCTGTATGGATATTTATGTCTTTGCAACTCCATACCGAGTTACATGGGATTACTATTTTTTATCACGGGAGCACACGCTTGAATTCAAGGAGTGGGAAGGAAAAGCAGAATATGAATATGTAATTTTCTGCTATTATGAATCGTGAATATGCCTTATGTGTAAATTTATGCTCTATAGTTACTATTTATTTGTTAAATAAATCAGGTGAAAAACAGGGGCATTTCAATCTTTCTCATGCAAGCAGGTATGCTGGGAACACTGGAGGCATTATGGGATGTCTTCCCTTTGTTTACAAATACAGCATGGGGAGAGAATGCTAACATAGGCTTTCTTGAGAAGCACATGGGAGCTACTTTTGAGAAGCGACCCCAGCCATGGGTAACAAATATCAGTGTTGACGATATTCACTCTGGAGATCTCCTTGCAATTTCAAAGATTCGTGGACGTTGGGGTGGTTTTGAGACTCTGGAGAAGTGGGTTAGTGGATCTTATGCTGGTCATTCAGCAGTTTGTTTAAGGGATTCTGAAGGAAAACTCTGGGTTGGTGAATCGGGACATGAGAATGAAGAGGTATGAAAGTCTTAACTGCATGAACCAATGGCAAGAGAGTACCTCTTCTGCCTATTTTGTAGTGGGGGCATTTCAATTTTCGAATTTGTTTATTTTTATCTTCATGTCATCAGAGGTTTTTGCCAATGCCTTGTGGATGAATTTATATTATCATTTATGCCTGTCAAAAGTGTCATCTCTCTCTCTCTCTACACACACACACACACACACACACACATATATATATATATATATTTACTAAAAAAAAAAATCCCAAACATGTATAGTTGTGAGTGTCAGCATCCTGAAGAGAAGCTATATACAGGCTCATGTTGTTCATCTACGAACTACTTTAGCTTATCTAAGATTGTGGCAGCAGGGAGGTTTTGTTCATCTTATACTGGTATAAGAGATGTTATTATTAGTTGGAGTGGTATGTGCTACCTTGGTGTTAGATGAGCTTTGGAGTGCTAGAATTCAAAGATGACTATTGTGCTGTTGCTTGCAAAATTTTCCTCAACCAGTTTATTCCATATTATTCAATCTGACAATTTTCTGATGCTGAGGACAGTTCATATCTTTCTGAGTGGTACTCTTTCTTCTGTAGGGTGAAGATATCATTGCCATTTTGCCTTGGGATGAATGGTGGGACTTTGAGCTGAATAAAGATAACTCTAATCCCCACATTGCATTGCTTCCTTTGCATCCTGATATGCGGGCCAAGTTTAATGAAACTGCTGCCTGGGAATATGCAAAAAGCATGGATGGAAAACCATACGGTTATCATAACATGATATTCAGCTGGATTGATACTGTTGATAGAAACTATCCACCTCCCTTGGATGCTCATCTGGTATTCATGTTACATGCTTCTTCTCGTCTTCGTTGACAAATTACCTAATATCCCATTTTTCCTTTAACTGGTAATCTTTTTAGCATATATGAAATTATGTGATAGTATGTAGTTTTCCGTGATTTAAACCTGAATCCAACTTTAATTGACTGATAATGCATATTTATTTTTGGCGCTTCAGCTAGTCTTAACTTCCATTTGCATCTAATTAGGGCTAATCTTGTAATTTCTGGGTCGTTGCGTTCTAATATGAATTTCCAGAAGCATATTTCCAATTGCCTTGTTTTCTGCTCATTATGCATGTTGAACATAATTTTTGCAAACAAGGTGGATTCTTATGTTGGTGCATGAATAGAATAATTTTGCATCTGATATAAGCGAGCTAGCATCCAATTTCAAAATTTTCAATTTCTTGGTTTGTAAGTTATGAATTCCCAGAACTATAATGATTTTCATCTCAGATTTTCTTTTCTGTTATACATCTTAGATCTGGGATATTGCAGGTTGCTTCTTTTATGGCCATGTGGAATCAACTACAACCTGCTTATGCTGCTAATTTATGGAATGAAGCCTTGAATAAGAGACTTGGCACTGAGGTACTTGGCAATATTCTATATTTCGTAAGGGCAATTGTGATGCATCTTGAACTTGAATGCAAAATTTTGTGAGTTAACAGTGTAAAAAATCTTTAAGGAACAATATCCATTTTGAGATGATACTATGCATGGTATCATTGTGAGGGCATCCCTCTGAATGATTGTCTTCAAATTGTGCTTTTCTCTTCCCATCTTTCTCTCTCTTTTTTTTTCTCTCTATCAGAGTGGAGAGTTTGGCACTTTGGCACTCTGGAATCGAATTGAATTATACTGTTGCACAATTGCAGCTAGAATTTTAGTTACATGCGACAGAGTGAGTTACATGAAGATGGTAATCTCTATATTGTTGGTTTTCATTATTTATTGAGACAAGATACCCTTCTGAGAGGGATTTATTTTGTATCAAGGATAGGATACAGCTAATTTGGTGAGTGTATAAGACAGTGAAAAGAAGAGATGTTTTTCATTGATAGAGTGGCAATTGTTGGTAGACATGTTATTTCTTGCACCATCATTGCATGCATATTTTTTCATCTGTGGCATTTCACCAGCCATTAATTTTTTGGGCTACATTTCACATTCACACTTGCACTTTGGGCCTCTAGCATAATCCCTTTTCTTAACCATCTCCTGTTCCCGAGTTAAATTAAACTCTTACAGAAATCTAGGAGTACATGTGAATATGCAAATGCATTTTCTGAGAATTATCCACCCTATGAATTTGAAAATTTTTTATCTGTACTTGATGCAGGGTCTGGATCTTCCAGATATCTTAGTAGAAACTGAAAAGAGAGGGTCCTCTTTTGATGAATTGCTAGCTATTCCAGAGCAGGATGATTGGCTGTACACTGATGGAAAGTCAGCATCATGCATTGCTTTTGTTCTTGAAATGTATAAAGAGGCAGGATTGTTTGATCCAATTGCTAGCTCTATTCAAGTCACAGAGTTCACGGTGAGTAAACCAGATACTAATGACGAATTTGATGAAGCATTAATTTTCTTGTTGAAGTAGAGTTTTGAATCAGTAGTGTATGTTTTGTATTTTTAGATGAGTTAAGTCCCAAAATGTGTACTGTTCATAAAGAAAGAGAGAGAAAAAAAAAGTTGAGTCATTTTATAAAATCGACAAGACTCATTGCATTAAATTTAATTAGGTATGTCTGAATTATGATGCTTACATTTTATTTAGCTTATGGGGTTTTGGTGGCTATATTAATCTTTGACATGCTGGTTTGTGAATCATGTGATTGCTACTAATTTAACTCTGTATCAATGTGCAGATCAAAGATGCATATATGCTTAGGTTTTTTGAGAATAATTCAAGCCGTTTACCCAAGTGGTGCAATGATGTGGATGATGTGAAACTCCCCTTTTGTCAAATCCGTGGGAAGTATCGGATGGAACTGCCAGGGTATAATACCTTGGATCCATACCCTCATATGAATGAGATGTGCCCATCTCTGCCTCCAAAGTACTGGAGGCCAAGAAATTGCTGAAGTGTTTTAGTTTCAGGTCTCTTTTAGATCTTGTATATATTCAGCTGACTCTACCCAGTGGGTATGGCCAAATTTATGGGGGAATACAAAAAATCATGATGTTCCCAAAGAGGAGGTGGTTCTTCCGCTGTTAGTGAAACAAGATAGAACATTAAATGGCATTCAGTCATCAAGGTTTTGTACATTGTATTTTAGAATGTTTATTCATTGTAATTGGGTGGCAAAAGTTTGATAGGTCCTTTCAATCCAAGCGATTCACCTAAATAGCAGTGCCAGTTGCAGTTGTTTCTCTGTTATTTTGGAATCTCCATTAAATCCATGTCTTATTGTTTACGCTCGGCAATTTTTCGATCAAAGAGTGCTTGTCGCAATATATTTCAAAAAATAATTAAGATAGTAAATATGGTAAGTAAGATTCGATTGAGTATTTACATTTAGTAAGTTTAAATTTTAGGTATAAAACTTACTAAAAAGAAAGTTAGATTTGAAGAATATTTTTATAATGTTCAATATCTAAGCGCATGATGAAAATCCAACATTATGTCCTACTAGATTGGTTAGACAAACTGATTAATGGTAAAGTAGCCATGTCATAACTGGCAAACGGAGAATCACATCTTTAGACGTTTAAAATTGTTATGTCTCGTAAAGAAGTGCAGACCCCAAAAGCAATGCATCAGAACATTGGATAGTAGCCAATTTCAGTTCCAATAGTAGGGCAATAAAAATGCTTAGATTGGATGTACCCAGCATAAAAACACATTGTTAACTACCAAAAGTACCTACAAACACCAGCACATTGATGTGGCGATGTTTTAAATAAAGACTTGCTAGAAATTCTACAGAGGATTCACGGTGATTGAAATCAGAATGTAGATAGGATACAGACAGGATAAGGAGCATGAGGCAGAGACTTGTCCAAAGAATGTCACATTTTCCAAATACACAACGGTAGTGGTACAATGCATACACCCTGAAAGGTCAGCCCGAGAAGCTCATATCTGCAGTTGAAAATTTGGGCTAGGATGAATAGCCTACGCCATCATTCAGCTTTAGCAGGAATATGGTTGCCACCGGTTGCAACTTTGTAAAGATAAAATCCCGTCATTAAAGCACTGAAAGAAACAATGCAGCACCCATTAGCGCCACAAACGAAGGAGATTGACTCCAGTTTAACTAACAAGTCATTTCTGACAGTTTCACTTCAACAACTGTCTACATAGAAAACACGGTTTAGAGGCCAATGCATTGTAATACGGCCATCTTGAAGACCCCACTTCCCAGCTCATTACTGCTTTGATAAAAACTGGATTCCCTCCCACTTCCTAATTATTCTACTACAAGTAACATGTTGAAATCACACATCACTGTAGCTTTATTATGACTGCATCCATCTCCTAAAGAAATGGGTAAGAAAAAATGGATACATGGGAATTACGGGAGTAGATCCAATACCAACATGGACAACCCACTTCAATTCTTGTGCTTTCTAAAATTGCACACCTATACAAGGGATCAAGTGTCTATTGTATGCATAAGCAAGCCTTTCTTGTTGATTGTCTAAGAGTCTATCCCTCTCTGAAATTCCAATTTTCAGTAAATAATAAAATACTTCCTCTAATATTGTCCAACTACATTCTTAATATCTAAGCACATAAATAATAGACCTTTATTGCTGCTATCCGTCGTAAAGAACAGTACCCAGGAGCTAAAATGTTATAGAGAGACGAATAATGTTATACACTGTTGCATGTTTATCATTATCATAAAGCATGTAACAAGTCAGAACTAGATGCAGCACAACCCATACCTATCACTTACCCCCAGATATATTATATGCGTTGAAGGAGCTCATATGCATGAAAGATGGTTTGTAATGACCAAGCAAAATAATTGGCAATCAACAGAGTTTTCCAGTTACCTTATTCCAGCAACAATACCGGCTGGCATAATCTTTGAGGTTTGCATGTAGCGCTGCCCCATGACAAATGTAAGCACAGCAGCGCAAACTGTCATAAAAGGGAATTAGAAAAAAAGATTGATTTAGTGATCCAGAGATTTACAATGAAAGAAAGCCAGTGATCACAATAACTTGATCATTCAAATGACTGAATAAAAAGACAGAAAGTGAAGAAAGAACATAAATGGAGTAGTGCACATAATATTCACAGAATAAACAAAGGATGAGTAGGCTTCATGTTGTGAATTCAATAAATGAGTCTTTACAAAGCCTCATAATTATCTATTTTCTACCATAAATGGCCAAATGCTGCTAATCACAGGAAAAGCCAAAAGGTGCAAAACTGTCACTAGCTTATGGGAGGAAAAGGCCAAAACTGTCACAGTATATCTTTTTACAGTATTACCTGCTGTTAAGAAATGAAAAACCAAATTCAACAATGGCACTAGTGCTAGAGGTTTTCTATTGCGTTCAAAAGCCCCCTGTTCCACTCCCTTCTCAACAACTAAAAGATAGTGAAAGCAAATGGGATGATCAAGTACTTTTAAGATTCAAGGAAAACAACTGTCCCGCTAGGCAGCTAATTTTCTACAGGACCGTTATCCAAAACAGCTGAGAACTACAAATTAAATTGGCAATATGAAAGGAAATCAGAAACAGATTCAGCATTAGTAGACCAGGATCCTTCCATTCTCTTCCTCATTTGCAGTCTTTTTAACTCTGGAAATAGTGTCATACTTCCTCAACAAAGAAACGAAAGCAGGGTAACAACCTGCTTTGCAGCACTAGCACAGTTAAGATAAGAAAATTTCAGTCAGAGTCAGCCAACCTCAATATTTTGGTCCTAGTTACACCACCTCCGGCTTACTTGACATCTGGCACATTAGGTCTGTTTGTTTCACATGAAATGTTTTCCTTTTTTGACGTCTCTGGACATTAATTATAATCAAGGCTTTGTAATGGTCAAATACAATTGCAATAATCTCAAGTGGTAATGGAAGGCAGCGGTAGTTGCTAGCCTTCAGTTAGGTGGTTAAACACCAAGGAAAGTACAAATATATAAGGAGAAAAATGATTTCTGCTATTTTAAAAAGCAAATATATTTCCCTCATTTTCCACCTACATTTTTTGTAATGGGTGATTATCGCTATCAAGCACACCTTCACCTCTCACCATCGCCTTTGGCTAAAACCACCCGCAGTCACAACCTCTTGAAACTAAGCTCTGATTACAAGAAATACCTTAAAAATTCTTTTAAAAAAAAAATCTGGCCGAACAGACACATCCATGACGTGCCTGATTATGGTCGGTGGGAATATATTTGAGACAGAGAAATAGAGACGGTGGATATCTGTCCCAGTTTCATCAACAAACATATTACCTGACATCATAGAGGCACATAACACGCATGTAAAAAGACACTAAAAACCAGATCTTCTTCACAACATGAACACGAATCATGAAAACTCAATCGCTTAACCACCCAAGACACAATTCAACCATAAATCTCGACGTGAAAACGACATAAATTAAGCTGAAAAGCAGGAAACATTGAAAAAAAAAAAAAAAAAGAGTAGTCATTGAAGGTAAAAAGGATTGATTACCAGTCTCGAGAATCAAAGCAAAGTAAGAATTTTTCTTCTTTTCAAAAGCTTTAAGACTCAAATACCCAGCAAGAAGGAGCAAGCATCCAGTGCCAACACCACCACTCAAAGAAGCAATACTTCTCTTATTTACATACCCAATGATGCCTCCAACTACTAGGAGGAAACCATATGGGATCGTGAAACAAAAATCGTGCATTTTTTCTGCTTTCCTGGAAAAATGAGAATGGGGTGTTGGGTGTTTTGGTGCGTAGATCAAGGAGGAAGAGAAAAGATGTGAACTTCGTCGTGGTTGGGTGGTTTTATTTTGTTGAATGGGAAGACTTTTTTTGGGTTTGGTATCGGTGGGCGTGTGGAAGCAATAAGTACATACATACAATATGGTTTGGTCAACTCTTGATTTTTCAGTTTAAGAGTATTTTTACCGTTTTATCCTTTATTTTGATAATATTTAATTATTTATTTAATATTTATTAAATTTAAATAATTAATAACGTAATTAATTTAATAGTTCATATATAATTAATATTAAATTAAAAGTATAATAAAAGATGATACCAATCCTATAAAAATAGTAAACCAAAAGATAAAAATATCAAAAGATAAAAGTTTATGAGTTAGAATCAAGTTAGCTACTTACTTTAATTCTATTGATAAAGTAAGGTAATCTAGTAGATCTCAAATTTTATAATATATAACTTAATTATCTAATTAGTATAATTGAACTCGATTAAATATTGATTGAGCTAAATTTGAATTTGGACATTAGTATATTACTTTAATTGAAAAAGAAAATTAGAAAGATTGAACTAAACTAATTTAATCTAATCAAATTGAATTTAACTACACAATCCTAAATTTGATGGAATTTTGATTGAATTGAAACTCAAACTCGAGTTAATACGATATTTTCTCAATTCAACTTTACTAACTTAACTTACTATTTTTTTATTATTTTATATTCTTTAAATCATAGATAATTTACTCATTAGATAGATTAAGTAATGCTAAAAGATACAATTATCTTCTTGGTCTAAAAAAGAGCAAAGGAATAAAAATTAATTATACATTTTGCAAGGGAAAAAGAAAAAAAGCTAAAATTTTAAAACTTTTAGCCTCATCTTAGAATTTCGTCTCCCCATGTCGGGAAGATTCTTCCATATTTATATCTAAATTCTTTATATTATAAATGAATTAAATTCTTTTATCTAAGTGTTAATATACAAGTAAATCCCCTAAATATATAATTATACATTGTAAGAAATAATAATGTAGGCTTGTTCAATATCTGTTATACAAATAAGAAGGGCTTGATTTAATTTTCATAAAAATTTAATAACTTTAAATGATTCAATTAAAATATTAAGAAAATGAATAGATTTTAGTATAAATATAAAGAATTTAGCTACCACTCTTCTCTAATCCTTATTTTACTTAGAGATTTTTCAAAAATTGGTCTAACAAGTAACAATTCTGCGTTTCTCTATAGTAAGTGTGCATTAGTTTCCTTTTTGTCATTTTTCAGTTTTGCCCCACCTCTTTTCCTCTTTGAAGGAAAACATAATGTGCAAACTCCATGACTTTTATAATTAAATTCAAAATTCAGCCAATTTAGAATAAATAAAAAAATGTAGGGAGTTAAAAAATTTAATATATATTTCTATTTATAGTCAACAGTCACATATAAAATAGATTATTTATCAAACAATTTATTAATTTCATCAGGGATACTTGTTTCTTTAATAAATAATAAAGTGCCAAAAGTAAACATCGACCCACGCCATTCCTCCATTAGATAATTTTGAACCACCGTTTGGAAGTCTGACTGTCTGAGTATACAATCTTCGTTTGACCTGGGAAGGGAAGGAAAAAAAAAAAAAAAAAAAAAAAAGTTTTGATATTTCCTTAAAATCCGGTACTTACTAATTATTAAAAAACATTATTATGAAATACAGGTGTTAGTAGCTTTTCTTTTATAGAGAAGTAAAAGATAATAACAGTGGTCTACCACTAAGGCTGTGGTAAAAAAATCATGAAAAATACTAATAAAAATGAAAACTCTCTCTCTTTCCAAAAATTAAATCGTTGTTTTTTCAAGTATTTTATCCGATGGTTTTTGCATTACAGCCGATTAGTGGCCACCACTACTTGTAGCTGAAACCTGTATAACCATTGTATAATCTTGAATATAACAAATGTTGAAACGCTTTCCAAATTTACATATATCAACAAAAAAAAAAAAATCCCTTTGATGGAGCACAAAAAATTTAATTTGTACAATAGTCTGTCTCAATGATACTCTTTTCCCATTCAAATAAACCTGAACTCTCTACATCTTCAGGTGACAAAAGCGGCAAACCGGATTTCCATCCCAGCACTTTCGAGAACAGCAACATTAGAGTTTGACAAGCATGGATTTCCTCAATCTCTTGTGAAGTTGTTTGCTCCAGTGACAAATCCTTCCAAGGCCGATAATAGGACCTGAAGAAAAGAGAAGGCAACTCTGCGAATCAATATAGTGTATTGCTCACAATAAGAAACAGCTAAACTATCAATGAGAAGTGAAATCCATTGAAGTCTGTTGATGAAGATAACGAAAAAAAAAAAGAAAGTGGATTTGTTTCCAAACAGGAAGTTGTTCAGACTGGCTTCAATTAAGGAATAGAGAGAATTTTGACATTCTCCATCATGACAACTCAGACAATAGATGAATATAAATGCAATACGCGAAAAAGGAAGCAAAACAACAAAAGTAAATAGGACAAATTACCATCTCCAGGCAGGATTAGCTTCTGGGGGGCAACGGATCTTAGACAACAGTGAAGCATTATTGGTAACATCAAGTGGAAGCTTCAATCCTGCTGTATGAATCATGGTGCATGAAAATGAATATACATATATTGGATATATAATAAGTTGATTAAGAAGCCAGGACAAATATTTGGAGGAAACCAGCAAACAGAGCTCCAACAAGATTTAAATCTGAACATACTGCAAAATTTTGTCAAAGCTACAGGAAAAAACTTCACCTAGCATAACTTTCCCCAAACATAAAGCAGAAAGTTTCTTGGGTTATTAAAACGGACACAAGCAAAAACATACAAGTAAAAATGGGTCTCCTTGGGAAGTGCAAACTATCAGCAGTCTGATGCAACAACTCTTTTGGAAAAGTGGAAACAATGATTTCTCTACATACATCAGATCAAGCAGGAATTGATGTTCGAGTAACATTTGTGTTTACACAGTTAACTGCCTCTTTTTGATGTATCAAGATCACTTTCAGCATTTAGTCTTTCAGAACATACACCAAATGTCCAATTCTCTAGTTCAAAGAGGTTTTTGCATTCATATCTTTCACAAAAACTGAAAAAGAAGCCGATTTTTTCATATTATTATCATGAATAAAACTCGTAAGCACATCAATTTTAAAAGTTCAGCCAGATAACATGCCTAGCATATGTTTCTCTTTCATAAAAGATAGCACCAAGACTATTTCTCACATCCTATGGAAGAAGTTGACACACAATCTTAATCCCTGAACATCAAAAAACTTCCTATGCAACAAATTACCTGCAATAGTGGAAGAACTAAATAGCAGGAGACAAAGCGCAGATATAGCTGAGGGCAGCACTTTGTAGTTTATGCCTAAAAGCTGTTGAAGATGTAATATTGCATTGGCTAAAAGCTCTTCACTTCCATGTGTATTTAAACCACTAGGATCACACGTTTCCAGCAATGACGGCAAAGATTCCAAGCTTGACCACTCTGAAATTTTGGTATCAGAATTCATAAATTCGTTGAAGATTTTCCCGCGTATCACAGATGAAGTGAGCCAGCGAAGAAGTTTTGATGTTAAAGAATCTTCAGATGTTTCTTCTGAAGAAACTGGTGCATTATAATACCCTCCTGAAGAGTCTGCTTTAAGAGCAGCAGGTATTGCCCACGTAACAAAATTAGAAAGCTTTCTTGAATCCTAATAGTTGGAGGAAAACAGAAAGTTATTCCATAGATCACATGAAGATACAATATTAACATAAATGTCAGTCAAATACAGAAATATCAAGAATGGTGAAAGTATGAGGCATGTCTGTGCATAGATACAGTTTTGCTATACAAATTGATTGAGAAGATCATTATGCAAGTTAACCAGGAGAAAATTAGATATAATTGTCTCCTCAAAAGCTACTCTACTCAGAAATGAAGAAGAGAACAGAGTGGCTTTGATTATAGGTAATAGAAGACAAACTGATCATAAATCACAGACACTTATATTGTGTGGCATCCTTCCAATTGAATCAAAATTATATGTGATCAACTTCATCCCTCTTTTCAAAAGAAAATGACTGCAAAATGAGCAGGAATAAGGGCCATACTCTATATCCAAATGAACTACATCTAGAGAAGTATTGATTTTGCCTTTCTTGAAAAGGGAGATATACCATGCTAATTATGTGTGGAGGAGGTGAACTCATTAGTATTGCTCTAAGCCCAAGTTCCAGGTTTGGATTCAAGTTGCTATTTTCACTCAAATTAACAGCTTCATACACATCAAATAATCCATCGACTGCAATGGTGAAATGTGGCTGATATATCTTCCTCTTCAGTGATATGCTTTGTGTTGATATCAGAATCTTCAAAATCAAATCCATCACCAAAGAATTTTGGCTTATCATTCTTAGACCACTCAGTAAAAACTTGTAAAGATATGATGATATTTCCACAAGTTGCTCAAGGGCATTCTTTTGCAACCACTCAGAGATGTTTCTGAACAAAATAACCTCATCAACAACCTGTGTTCCAACACATAAAAAACTTAGCAAAAAAAAACAATTATAATTATATCTTTGGCACCTATTAAAAAATATGCACTTAAATTGCAGCAGATTAATATGGGCATCTACTTTTTGGTTGACAGTGTGCGACAGCAATTGGACTAGCCACTGCGCCAACTATAGAATACCCTATACAAGACTCAAATACAGATGCTCAGCTGTGTCAGTGGACATGATAAATTGCCCAAATCACTGGGATCTGCATCAAATGTCTATCCTCAAAATAATTTTGGAGAAAGGAAATATTTAAATCTTTTTGGATGTGATAGTTGCCATGCAGGTAACTCTTTAGGTGGCCATCAAATCTTCCAGATGACTCTGCATCCCCTACCCTGAGAAAGGAGGAGGAGCTAGAGAGAGCAAAGGAAGAAATAATAGAAGCTTTGAAACAAAGAAACACCTTATAATAATTAAAAGAGCTACAGCCCAATTCAAAAATAATATAAAATAAGAAGAGAGTAAAATTACCTCCAACATCAAAATCAACTGAGCATTGCTTAAACCACCTTCATCTGCAAATTGCTTTTCGGCCGCTGCAATGAGGCCAGATGATATCCAAGACAATATACCACAGTTCTCCACCAAATGCCGACCCATCTTATGCAATTTCACTGACTTCTTTATTGTCTGATCCAGAGAAAATATTAGTTTCCTAGATCTAAATGAACTATGAAAAAACTAACTACTGCTTTCTGAAGAAATTCATCCAATTAACATAGTGATACAACATTGCATTTTTTTAATGCTTACCAACATATTCAACCAGTTCATTTACTTTTCTTCTGTTTTTTTTGGGTTGGGGGTGGGTGGGTGGGTGGTTGTGGCCGCTTGGGGGAGTTTAAGTGGACCTGTTCAAATTTACTTAAGAAACAGACATAAACAGAAAGAGAAGCAACAAAAGTGAGAACGATGCTAAAGAAAAGGCATATAAGGGAACGCTCCAATCATTCAAAGCAATGTCTACTCCGCTCAGTCAACTTGCTCGAGGTTCGTCTGTCCATTATGTGTATGTTCTATTTTAGGAGTTTCTACATGTAGACTTTCACCAGACTATACAAAGAAAGGCGGCCGTTCATGTATTGAGACACAAGAATGTATTATTCCTCTATGTTCCTTTTACTCACTAAGACCATGGACAGAACAGCGGGAGGATCTATTTAGACCTTTTTCCAGTACAATGAGTTTGTTCCGAATTGAAGATCCCATTATTTTCTGGGCATGGCAATAACATATAAGGAGGTAATCCATGTACTCCCCAGAGTTGTATCACATATATGATGCAACACCATTTCATATTAATGAATGGAGATGAATTAGCAGAAAACCCTGTTTTCCTATAGTTACAGAGATCTAATTAATCCACAAAAGAAGGGATCATTTCCATCACTCATATTTGGATAGGAAAAGAACACATCTACATATCTTCGCCCCTTATATACCCAACAAAGAAAACCTCCACTTTCCTTCTTCTCAAGTATATCTTTACTTTTTTATTTTTTATTTATTTATTTATTTATTTTTTTTTTGGGCTTCACTTTCTTTTGATAAAAAGGAAAAAAAAAGATACCATGCATCAGATCTCTAACTTTGACAATCTATCAAAAATAGAACAATATACAGGCAAGCAATGACATTTCAGTAAAGTATATCATATCACCCAGTGTTTAAAAATTACCTGAAGAATCAGTTCCTTGGACTCATCATCAGAAAGAGGAGAAGAGTAGAAACTCAACAAATTTTCAAAGACACAACTCTTAACGTATATGTGGACATCATCATCTAAGTTAAGCCCCACATAGATTAGTTGAAGCATCCACATCCTCTCGTGTCGGAAATTAGTAGAGCTACTCCATAGAAAATCTTGAAATAGAGGTATCATCTACAAGATAATCAGATCAAGTATGAACATATAAGAATAACCATAGGAAAAAAGTGACACCTACAAAATCAAGCAAGATAATAATCAAAGCAAGAAAGTGTAGCCCACATACTGATTCTCACCTTCATATTCATCTTGGCAGTACGCATTAAAAGTTTACTCAGAGATGCATAATGATCATGTGAAGAATCCAACAATATGAGAGATGACTCTGCTGCAAAAGTAGCAAGAATAGATGGGACTCTTTGCCATGGTTCTTGAATGGCATTTTGTACATTATTCAATAGAAGACGGAGATGAATAACATCCTTCTTCTTTTGAGATTTCTGAAGACATTAGTGCACAAATTGGTTAATGAGAAAAATATCAACAGACAAAAGTATCATGAAGAACAGCATATCATTCCATCAATCCAAAATAAAACGTACAGGCATGAAACATTAAATGTGACTCTTCAGTAAATGGAGATAGTTCTCTGTAATTTGTATTGATGGGAGAAACATATACTATGACTTGCTATAAAGCAAGAATGAAAGCCAGTATTCCCCCTAGAAGACAATCTTTAAAACAGCTATTACATGACAACTTGGAGGGGTGCAAAAATACAAGCTGATAAAACCTGAAACTCAAGTAAACCAAACAACAAAGAGATTGACATCACATTTTTCATCCAGCAGGCAATATTTGCCTATAATAGGTCTGCCCTGAATTTCATTGATGTTATACAAAGTACATGATTGCATAAATGTGAACCTCCAGAGAAATTTTCTTCCTTTCTTTCTTTCTTTTTCATTTTTTTTGGGGTGCTTAACAGAGTGATACAGCCAGAGTAGTACTAACTACCTAGCAAAACATGAACTACCCTACATAACCTAGACACTAGTTAACTATAGCTTGCACCATAGGTACTTAAAAGATTTGAAACGAGGACCTCACGAAAGTTTTCATGACAATTCCCCCACCTTGATCATTGGCCCAACTCTTTGAGGTTAGTTAATATATTGGAATAGCACGCATTTCACAAATTGGACATTTCTTCGCAATAAGACAAAATTGATTCTTATTTTTTTAATAAAATATGCAAAGTAAAAAAGGTGATATCTGCATATAATTACCTCCAACACATCCTTGAATCTTGCAAGGGTTTCATAACCAAGTTTTCTTATAGAACAGTCAGGAGATGATAGGGAAGAAAAAGCAATTGCAAGCAAGCCCAGTCCAGCAAATTCCACAGGTTCAAGGAATCCCAACGATATCACATGAAGCGACAATTGCAGCATAAAAACAGGATCATATCTCTGTATGCTTTCATTAAATGGTACTCGCATCTGCATGAAAGTCCAAATAACAGTATTTTAATGTCAAACATTGAACAAAGAACCGAGGACTGCTCTATCAATCCATTAAAACAGCCCACGACATACCTTATGTGTAACTGTACCATTATCTATTTGAATCGACGATGGAGATTCAGAATTTGCTCTTCTCTCGTGAGGAAAATGTAAAACTGTAGACGCACACAATTTAGGATCAATAGGAAGGTTTTCTCTGAACTGGCTTTTCCACCTCTCTTTAACCTCTTCAACATCAGTTGTTAGAACAGAAAAATTTTGTTGCAGACCTTGTTCTTTCCTCACTTTAAGGGCAGCACTACCCCACAAACAATTTGTTTCATGAAGGTTTAAAGGGTTGATTTCAATCAAACATTCCATCTCTTGCCTGATGCTATATAACTCCACGTCAATTTCACTAATTGTTCCACCATAAGAAGATAGAAGTAACAACTGCAATTCTCGAAAATTTATGCCCTCATCTTCCAATCTGCAGCCATTACTACGGCTAAAGTGGAGTAGCATCCTTAGTAGCTTAAGAACTTCAATCTTTGTCAATAGCTGCTTATCTTTTTCTGGATCATTCTCAGGGTCAAGAGCTAATCGACTTGTTAAGGGGATCACAAGAGATCTCAAGATGCTGGACATAGGTTTCAAAAATGCTCCAATCTGTGAAGAGTGGGACAACTTGGAACTGGAATTTATTATGGAACTAAATTGAGAGTGGGCAAGCAACAGCTGCAGATATGAAACAGATGACAGCTGTCCTTGCTGCAACAAATTTAGTATGCTCCAAAGCACCTTCAAAGTTGTTGGGTCCTCAAACCTATACAGAAGGGATGATCTTACTAACCGTCCCAGAAAAGGAATGGACTTAAGCTGAATAAGCCTATCCTGTGTCTTTCTTGTCAACTCGTGGATGCTTCTCAGTAGGAAAACTTCCAAATAATTGTAAAGAGCAAAATGTTGCTTTGTTATCCCCTTTTCAGGGCTATCAGAAACTAAAGGGAACTTGTTAACAATCTGATGCCATGTGTCAGCTAGAATGCATAATAATCTCACCCTTAAGGTATCCAAATCATCATGTTCCACTTGCAGAGAATTCTCCACATTTGCTGTTACTTTACTTCGTAAGAACAGCATTTCATTGTCATCAGGAAACAACAAAGTTCCAGACAAAGATACCTTTGCAACAACTCTATTAATAAGATTTATTGATTGCTTATTTGAGTAAACATCTATATCCTTAATATCCCAGTCAAGCAACTCAAAGCCAGAAGCACCTGACAGTATAGATTCGCATAGTTCCAATTGCTCCTTTCTGTTTGATGGATCTGGGTTCAGAAGAAAGTGATAACGCAACATGTCAATGGATTTCCCAAGAAGACTACCTTTAGCAAAGCTCAGTATCTCTTCAACAGAAGATGGAAATAAGTCATCACATTCTTCTTCAAATACATGGCTGGATACAAAGTGTTTCCACTGATGAAAACCATTCAAAAGAATCCTATAATACAAAAAAGGAATGCTTTTAAAGTTCCAATAAAACTGCTTTCCATAACTCAACGACATATCCAAAAACAATAAAGCAGTTGGAAGAAGCTTCAGACAATCCACATCTGAGAGTGCAGGGTTGCCTTTCTTCACCACTGAATTGCCATCTGCAACTACAATACCTGAGAATTGTTTCCCAAACAATGACAAGTGTAGAGGACTTAACTCACAAAGAAGAAACAATATTCTAGCTTTTATCGAGCTCGTCCTGGTGATGCAAAAAGAAAGTATTTCCAGAGGAGTGCTCACTATGACCCTTAGCATTGCAAAATTCATAGGATGTAAAACAAGTTGTTGCACAGATTTCTGTCTGTGAACAGTCAAAATAGCTTTAAGCAAACTTACATCAGCAGACTCAACTTTAAAGTAAATGGCCAACTGAAATGCTCTGACATAAACTTCTTGGACAACATTCATATCAAAATGTTGCTCCTCATTTTCCCACATTGTATCATATTGCATTCTCCCATCATTTGGCTGCCGTAAATAAAAGGCAAATGTTTCAAAACCACCAGAGGCAACACAGCATCCAACAGAGAGAACTGATTTTCTGCAGAGTTCAGGATATTTTGTATCTCCCATGTCGAGCTTACTGAACATCCAATGCACAAGCTTGAAAATCTTGAATGGTGACATGAAGCGGTTGAGAGTATGTATAGCATAGAATGTTTGAAAAAGTGGCATAAGATTATTATTCTCAACACATCCATCAACCACACTCCTGAATTTCAGAAGTAGCATTTCTAGCATAGAGTTAAGGGGCCTGGCAAATTTTGAAATGGAGTCCACTGTTACCTGCTGGCGGCTAATCAATGATAGGAAATAACTGGTGGCAGTTTGCAGTACCATCAAAATATCATAATCTACAACATGAAGACTTTGCCTGGATAAACTAAAGAGGGCATCCACACTTTCCATAATATTTTGGTGAGATAACTCCACAAAGGGGTCCAAGGGACAAGCCAGGGATTCAACAATTGCTGGATGAAAATAGATACTTTCAGCCAATTCTTGGAAGTCCACTCCATGTGAAAGAACACCAGTAGTTTGTACACAAACGATATTCTGTTTTGAAGGTAATACCTGAGCCAAGATGTGAATCAGAAGATTAATGCAAATTTTAGAAAGCTTTGTGAGGTCATATGGCGATATAGTTCTCCAAGAAGATCGTATCTGATATAGCCAAAACAACACAAGGCGTAAACATGAAATAAGGCACTTGACAGTTGACTCAGAGAGTTTCTCCAGGAGCAAATTTTCTATTTCACAATAATCCAATAAAAGTTGCCCACTTAAGCCCATAATTGCAGGAAACAACACATGAAAAGAAGCCTGCTTCAATAAAACACTAAAAGGCTCAGCAGCAGCAGCAGCATTTTCAGCAAGTTCATTATCACGGTTTGTGCTGTTGGCATGCAAAAGATAGTCAGAAAAGTCTGTAGTGTCCTCTCTACCAATCTCTTGCTTTGAAACAACTAATTTGATAGCAGCAGAGAACATCTTAGGCCATACCCGAGATACACTTGCAAGCAGACTGTGTTCTGAAAATGACAATGACAATAAAATCGAGATAGGAACCCTGTGTAGATGATCTGACATAGTCAAAATCGACACAATGTTTTTTAATATCACATCTGGTGATGCACATATAAGCGAGGAACATAAAGCCTTGGCCATTCCAACTATTTCATCAGGCTGACTCCCTTGTAACATTTCTGCTTGATTCAGTATGCTCGAGAAGGAATTACCAGATGGCGTAATCTGCTCATTGGTGGCAAAAAGGTAACAATTTTGATGACGTGACACGCTCTGAGCAAAATTCAGTAAGTTCCTCAACGGTCTCCATTCACACAATGAATCACCCAAACATTCATCATAAGAGCAACCATCGTCAGATTTTGACATAAGGGACAAAACCATTGAAGATATCAATCTCACATCCACCTGGCAAAAATGTGTATCTATTATCATGATGGAGAGAAATATCACCCTGCTAAAAAGCTAGCATAAAAATGTACCTGTGTTTGCATGATATGTTTCAATGTATTGCAAACATACAATGAAATCATAGTTTTCTCAGGTAGTGAGAAAGAGCTCGAGTCTGAATTTAGCACCCTCAGGCACTTCTGCAGGATGCATATAGTAAGAGGGCTGAAATCAGGGGAAGCATCTGGCATGAAAACACTCACAGAATGAGGGAACAGGTTGGACAAAAACTATAAAACAACTTGCAGTGAGAGAAAAATGAAAGCCACTTCAATAGTTTCTACTTTTTTCTACATGAATCACAAATTTCCAAATGTTTATGGAATTTTGACAACACATAGTCCTTTTGAAGTTGGAAAGGCAGAAATTCTGTCCCCTTAAAAAGTGTGACCAAACAGTGTGTATCATCATTAAGTAAGAAAGAAACTCCAAAACATATATCCCAGAATGAAAGAAAGCCAAAAAATTTTGAAATAGCAATTACCCTATTGATCAGCTAGACCGTCAACATGCTGAAGTACATCCAATACCAGAACAAATTATTAAGTAAGAAAGCATGATTAAAGTTATTAACAGCACATATCATCATTAACTAAGAAAGCAACTCCAGAAGATATATCATGAGACTGTTGACATGCTGCAGAAGAGTTTCCCAATACTTGAATCAATTATTAACAAAGCATAAAAAAGTCAGTTACAGTGTGTATCACCATTATGTAAGAAAGAAACTACAGAACATATATCCAACATTGAAAGCAAGTTAAAAGAAGAAACTTTGAAATAGCAATTACCTTTTTGATCATGTTGACTATCAACATGCCGAAGAAGAACATCCCAATACTTGAACAAATTATTCCCAACTGTTGAAATGGCATCACAAAGGAATGAGATAACCACTTGAGACAAATCCTTCAAAATTTCCATCCGTTGGATGTGCAGTGAATATTGGTTGCTGACATGAGTAGGGAAAAACTGGAACCATGCATGAATCTCAGATGGATTCCTATCAAAAGCACCCGTGCTTACAAAAGCTGCAACTGACAGGTGATTTGCTTGATCCCTAATGCCAGCAACAGATGAATACAGTTGCAAATTAATAAAAAGCTGCAAATGCTTGTACATCGATGGTGGGGTTTTAACTGGCATTCCACTCCTTGGGGACCATTTGACAAATTCCAACAGCAATTTTAGTAGTATATCCAGGATTTCATTGGGTAATTCTGAAGCATTTCCAAGAAGACTCACAAAGAAATCATATGATACTTCCAATACAGTACGTAGTGTACACTGAAAAGACAGAATAAAGAACAGAATCACATTGGGGTACAGAGATGACTGAAGACATTTCGATAACAAAGCATACTAGCACATCGACGCACTAGATCTATAAATGACATAGCCAAGTTACACCAAAAACCAGAGGTTCTTTGTTCTTATGATAGCAAAGACTAGCCTACAGAAAAGGCATAGAGAGTTAGCAATACAGACATAGAGTGTTGAAGGGAAAACTCCAGAATCATAATATAAGATGGGATGAACAGATGAAACAGATAAATTGCACATCCAATAAAGGAGATGTTTCTCTGTCATGGAGATTACAGAACAAGCACTAGTAAAAGGAAATGAAACCTAGTAATACAAAATGTATGATGACATAGGAAAACAAACTTATGAAATTCCACTGCACGTATAACACCCAAACATGCAGCAACATATTCACCCATTCTCCATTACAGCCTCATGCATTCAGTAAATTTATCTTTCCCATTTTCCTCACACAAAGGAAAAAAACCCCTTTTGGCCTCTATCTATTACCTTGGCTTACCTTCAAAATCCAAGAGAAACATTTATCTGAGGTTTCCCTCTGAGGATTTGTTAGCCCTATAAATGCCTTCAAAATTTAAAGAGCAGACTTTTTTGGCAACTTTGCCACTGAAATTAGCAAGGCACAAGTGTAAACAGCCTTCAAAGAGAATATTTTGTTTTCATTTGCAAAGTATCTCATGAAATAGCACAAAATTCGGGAGGTCTTCTTCCAGTATTAGGGTTCTGGTTAAAATCGTAGAACACCTTCATGAAAACTAAAAAAATTGATCATTTCATTAATATTCATCTGAACCTGCCTCTTATTAATGAAGCCTTTTTTATTGAGAAAAACACATTGGTCAAAGGACAGATCTTATCCCATCTTTTACAGGACGACTGAAAAGCAACCCAAACCTCACGTGCAATTTTTCTATTACTATATGATCAAGATCATGGCCAAAAGTCTCTTCCACATGTCACACATAAGGAATCCCTTGCTTCAAAGAAGTACTCATTTTCCGAGTTCAAATGCCTTTTCCCAGATCAGCTATATAGGCACGACAGAATATGAACAATGAACAAAAAGTTTTATTTTCTTTTAGTCTAGGAAAAGTACAGAATTGTCCGAGGTATAAGCTTGTTATCAAAGTCAGATGCAATTATAACCAACTTGTCTAGAGCACCAACTAATAGATCAATGGACGTTGAAATATTTGCTTCAACACTTCATGTTATATCAAGGTTTGAAAACTGGACATAAGTCACAAATGGAACCAAATTAACAAGTTCACAAATGACAGTGTCCTGGACCAGATTCAGGTCCATGGGTTCTCATATTGTGTGAAAGCATTGAGAAACTACTGTCATGTAATCCTCTAGCTAAATTGTGTCATAGTACAATAATCAAACAGAAATGAAAACTAACGAGTCCTTTGAGATAATTGTATGATCATGTTTCAATATGAAGAATTAACTTACAAGATATAACCGAAGAGCATCAAGAAGCTTGGAGAAAAAATATACTTCCACATCCCTTAGACCATGATCGAGCAATGAAGAGCTTTGAGTACCCCATATGTTAGCAAAGGCAACTGCAAAATTCTTTCCATCATCATCCTCATCTCTTGCTTCCTCCATTCCCACATTATCGTCAGGCAACTTGATGTCCTGATGAGATGCAACTCCAGTTACAATAATATCAGTATCTTCATCCGCAGCAGATGTTTTCCTTCTCTTGACAGTATGACCACTGTGACATTGAAAGTTTTCCCTATTCGCTGTCCACTTCAAATTTGAGTCTTTATTTTCAAATTTTCCATTTAGAGAAGAAAGTAAAGTCATTAGGACCTGCGGATCAGGAAGCAAAGTATGGACTTCATTCTGAATTTCACTCTTGAGAGCCTGCCAACTTTGCAAGTATTTACTACTAGCATGAGAAGCCTGGTCTAAGGCAACCAAAAAAGATTCCAACAACTTCAATGCCTCCCACAAAAGCCGTAGACTTCCATTCTTCACAAGAAAATCAGAATGGAGCAACCCCTTATTCATACTAGACCGGCTGAATGGGCGAGGACATATGCATCTTATGATTGCTTGCACATCCATATCGCCAAAAGGAGGAGGACAATGAGATGATTTCTTAAGGAAATGGAAAGTTCTTTCAGACCCCACCAAGGAAATCACATCTGCTGCCAAAGTAACAACAGCAAACCTGCTAGTGCTTCAGTAGCCATAAATTGACAGAAAACATAACCCAAAAAAAGAAGCTAAAAATGAATGAAGCCAACAGAAACCTACCAGGTCGGTGATGTATGATCTTCAACATTGTAAGGGAACTCATCCAAATATGCAGAGACAAAGAAAGGTTTACCACGAACAATACATAAAAGAAGGTCTCTATGATATCTAATTTCAGATGCCCTAAGCTTCTTCATGAGATCTAAAATTCGCTTTTGGTTACCCCTTAATTTTCTCTTTACATCTGGAATCAACCCATTGGAAGGATCAGTACATACCATAACAAGAACACTGTGAGCCAACTCTGCCACAAAACCTCCAATCTCTCTCCCTGAAATGCTAACCAATTGTTCCAAGGTAACGTTTCCAAACAAAACACTCCGAAGACTAGGAGGCACCAAGGATTTCTCTGTCAGAACCCTATCACGCAGTACCAACAAAACATAAGAAATGGTCTCATCATCGTCCTTCCCAATCCCACGAAGGACACCAGAGTACATATCCCTCTGCTGCAAAATCCACCTCAATAATCCAGGCTTCCCGACCTCCAAAAACAATATTGCAAACCTAACAAAACATTTCCGAGTGGATTGCTTCCTCTTGTACTCTGCAAGCTTACGAAATGCCTCAAGCTTAAAATCAAACTTTTTTGCAACCTCAGAAGCCAAATCCGACCCCCGTCCAACAATCGAAGCCATCAGCTGCAAGGCCGCTTTCTGGCGCTTCGGCTCCCTACTGCTCAACTCCTTATAAACATCCTCCATCTTTTCATTGACAAGCAACCTAGCAAACTTATCAAGAACCCTAGACGCCGTACTCCCTGCCCTATCCCCACCCGACCTCCCATCCTCATGACACAATATCACAGATATTAACTTCAACACATATCGTATCCCAGCTTTCCCCCGACGAATCTTCCAAGCATCTAGAAGCTCAGAAAGCTTCGAAGAAACACTTACATAAAGACTCAGCAATTCACCTCCGTCCTTCCCTTTCAACAACTTAATGAACTCCTTACTAGCATCAGCACACAGCTTAATTTCCAAGGAAGTAATATAATGCAAAAGCTCTTTAAGTTTCGCATCGAGAGAGGCTTTCGGGGCTACATTGAAAGCACCTACTCCTCCTTTAACAGCATTGTCTGTCCTAGCTTCATCTTTATCGGCCATAACTAGTGAGAGAGTCCAAAATCAATGGGAATCTAGCTAAAAGCAAAGTATCGATTAGGGTAAGGGTTAGGTCACCTAATCATGTCATATGCTGAGCTTTAGCTTGAAAGATTATTTCTAATGCAGTAGTATAATGAATAAAGGAGCTATTGCAAAACTATAAATAGTGAGACAGTAGCAGTAGTGAAGAAAGGATGAGAGAGATTAATGGCGGTTGCAGGCGAAAGCTCGGGGTTTTGCAGGGATGCGACTTGTGAAGAAAGGGGAGGGAAGTAAACCGAAACTCAAACGCTCGGGCAGGTTGTTGCTTTATAATTATTTATATTTATATATGAACGTTTTATCTTAATTTGTTTTTAGTTTTGGTTGCTTTTAACTCATTTGTTAAGGGACAAAATGGTCATATAATAATCTAAAATAAGCATATTTTTTTAAGATTTAAATCAAGATGTTGCATATCAAATATGATGAATAATCTAAAAGAATACATATTTTCTTAATATTTAGATCAAAATCTTCCGTCTCAAAAATAATGAGTTTAGTAAATATAAAAAAATGTATTTATAATATAACAAGTATAGCTTTTTGTTTCTAATGTGAAATTTATATTCTTTATACTATTATAATTGTTATTCCGAAAACTAACTAAAGGTCTTAAATACCAATATCCATTAAATTACAAAAATGTCATTTCCTTACTTTCCACTTACTCATAAATCACCAAAACTCCATTTTTATTGAGAAATACAGTTCATTTTCAACTAACTATCAAATAAACATATATAATGAATAGAGGTAATCATGTATCTCGTACCTCAAAATCAATTCATAAACATGCAAAATTATCAAATTACCCTTTGTTATTCCAATTTATGCTTAAACTGTCTTAAATTCCTTAATTAGTCCAAATCATGTTAAACACCCAAATGATCTTCATATTTTCCTTAATTTTTAATATTGACCGATAGATTTAATATAGAATATCACCATTTAGGTCATGCATGTATCATTAAATGACTTTCTCATCGGATATTGAGCCTTATTATACCTATTTACAAGTTATTTAACTAATATAGTGTGTAAGTATTTGAATAATTTCAACAAAATCTTTATAAGTTTAAAAAGGTATATAGTTTAGCTTTGAAATGCTCGACAACTTAATCCCTTTGGAGTACATGTTTTCAAAATTTCACATTTATCTTCTAAATTAATTGAAATTATGTAGATAGTGTAATATTTACACAAAATAAAAAAATTATTTATTTCTTACATTATAATAAGACTTTAATATTAAAAAAATATCAAAATTGTAAATTAATTTCGATGATGGTATACATCACGGTATATCTTAGTAGCTTGGTAGTTGTAGGCAAAAATAAACCTATAAAAAACCTCCTTTAGCATAGCTAATGAAGGCCCTTCAACACTTAAGCTAATAAGGAAAATAGAAAGTTGAGAAAATAACAATGGTAAGTTCCCAGGATAATGATGAGAAAAATCAATCCCTCTACTTAAGCCTCTTACCCTTTTTTATAGGACAAAGATATTGGCTTGTGCAAACATGTAGAGAAAGAGGACTAGTCAATACATAATCTAAGGGGACGGTACTGCTAGCACTCGATCAAACAACTTCCTTTCTATCAATTAGTAGATGCTTAGCAAACCGGCCTTATCCCATCAACAATGAGTGAACACCCAATTCGGCAGCTAGATAATAGGTCACACAATAGGTAATCATTCAGCATGAGGAGAAAGAAAGTAGACTAAGGGTAAGGGAAGTTCTTAACTCGGAGTCTACCCAGGCCCTTTGATAGAGGTCTTCAAAAAAGAGGGAAACGAACTTCCTTTTTATGGACACCCTTAGAGCAAGTACCCTAGGGCTATTCAGGATCCATCCTTAGACAAGAGAGGAGCTTCAAGCTATTTCTAATTGATTACTTAGATTGGATATCTTAGTGGGTTTAAAAGTTTAGGAGAGGCCTAAGGTAAGTGTAAGCTCCACAACTAAGTAATCCGAGGTTTCGATCGGATCGTTCAAACGATCGAAACCTAAATTATAAAGTAAAGCTAGAAATATTAGTAAACCGATCTCGTAAATTTGAATTTAAGAAAATAAGTAATAAAATAGAAGACTACAAAATTTTCAAATTTTAAGTATATAACTCGTTATTTATTGAAAATGTGTAAAAGACATTCCGGTACTTAATGAATCGTTAGAGATAAATTATATGTATACTAAAAATTATAAAATAACCTAAATAATATTTAGGAATATTTATTTGTACTATATATGAATTTACATGTAGGTATAAATACGCGTAATTACTTAAAATACGCGAAACGTGCTAAAATTATACTAAATAATTAAAGAAAATTATAAATTAATTATAAAAAAATCAGAAAAAAAATCATAAGAGGATAAGATGAATCAAGATCAGTTGGTGGCATGTCAGGATAAGCAACAGAAAAATCAACCAATAAAATTTGGACAACATAAAAGCTAAAAATCAAAGAAAATGGGCAAAGTCTTGTCAAATTAATACATAATAATTACAAAAATTTTCTATATATAGCAAGAAAAATTCAGAAGCTCATTTGGCCAGATATAAATCAAATAAAATTAGAGAGAGGCAAAAATTGAGAGAAAAATTCGGTTTAGAAAAAAATTAGAAAAAACTGTGCAATTAGGGCCTTTGACGGGAACCCCCACCAGACAAGCATCTGGGAGTGGACGGCCACCACCAGCACACGGTAGTGGCAGCGCCCAGGCCGGACGATAAGGCCACGGCGGCCGGCGGTGGCCAAAGCCACCCAGATCGGTGAGTCCGATTTCCAGCCCGATTTTGTGTAATTTTGTAAAAATAGTAAATATCATTAGAAAATTATGAATTTTGTTATTCTAAGATATTTTTTTAATGTAGTTTGTAGAAAAAATATTATTTTGATGAAAACATGCCCTGTAATATATGGTCCCTAAGAAATCATTCAAAACCGAGCATGTTTCGGTTTAGAAATAAATGACCTTAGGAGTGTAGTTTCAAACCCAAAATTTTTGTGTAGATTACTTGGATGATATAGAACAGTGCTATAAAGCCCATTTTCAAAAATTAATTTTTGAAATTTTTAGATAATTTTTAGGCATTAAAATGAGGCATAAAATGGGTAATTTAAGGTTAATTAAGTAATTAAATTATTAATTACTGACTTAGTGAATAAGTAGATATTTAGGGATGTTGAAATCTGATGGAGAATGATACTTGTAACATTTAGGGTGTTAGATGTAATTATTAGGTTAATTATGTAGTAAATAAGTAATATGAAAAAATAGTACATTTTAAGTTAATTTTGTAAATTAGGGTAATTAGGAGTAAAATCTGATTTAGGATGAATTTAGACATTTTGAAATGATAATTGATGTTTAGAGATGATAATTAGAGTGATATAAATATTAGAAGTGTAATATATACATAAAAGGTAATAATACATAATAGGTAATTATTGGAAATATAAGAAATAGGAAATATTATAATAAAAATTGATATTGTGATAATAATAAAAATGTACAATAAATCTGATAGGAAATTTGAATTTATGTCATTATATGAAAAATGTAAAAATTTCTCACATTAGGAGTAAATTCGGTACACTAATAAGGATATAAGTGTACCGAGTGAAATAAAATACTGACTAGGGTAATGATGGTATTTAGGAGATCGGGAAATAATGTGATTAATTTCACATTATGGGTTGAAACGAATTTCTAGGGTTAGAATATAAAACGCTACTTAGAAAATAGAACTAGAACCTAATTTAGAAATTGATGCAGAAACCGAACCCGAACCTAATCCTAAACTTAGAATAATTGTAAAAGACTTAAGACCTAGATAATTAAGTATCTTAAATCCTAAATAAAACATAACGATAAGCGTTATAGGATAAAACGAACGTATAATAGTTATATGAAAAACTGAAACCACGTTTGTGTTATAGGGATGATCGACGATGGCCTGAGTAAATCGGACCTCGAGTGAGTGAGCAAGGAGTAGAGGTAAGTTGGGATTAATACAATGCTGTATTTTGGGAGGCTTGAGATTTTACTTGGTTGTGCTTGTTAGATAGTTGGATGGGTGCATGTGCTTGATTATAGGTGATGCTATGATTCTGTTTATTGCTCTAGCATGTATTGTATGAATTATATGAAATGATTGACCACCCTAAACTGGACTTAATCAAATATATGACCAGTAATCATAATCGGACATGCATAGTAACCCATCAGGGGAACTTAGACTCTCCGGCCAAATACCGACCCCTTCGAAAGGAATAGCGCAGGATTGCAAAATGATCACTTCTTCATCCTTAGTCGAACTAAGCAACAGGAGAGGAGGTCGCGGCGAGGGTGAAGTCAGTGGTTCGAAGGTAATCGCGGGAGGAGTAAGGTCTCCATTGCACAAGCCTGGGTTTGGTCGTGAGCTGCTTTGCATTAATGGCAACTCCTCAACCCAGATTAGAGTGGGCGAAATTTCTCTAATCTCACGACGGGCCGGACAATGTTGTACGATGGCATTTGTTTGCACATGCATTGCACCTAATAAGTGATTGAAAACCTTGTTGTGTGTATGGTATAGTTTTAAGTCCTCCGTCCTAACTTACTGAGCTGTGGTTGCTCACATCCCTATAAACGTCGTGCAGGTGCTGGCTAAGAAGCGGCAACAACTACTCTGAAGCGGCAACAACTACTCTGAAGCTAGCAACTGCTGGATCCTGAGAAGTGAGGAAAAACATTGAAGAATCAACACATATGTTATTACTTTTCATTTCTGAATTATATATAACTTTTCTCACTTTCTTAAGTAAATGAATTATTTAAATTACAAACTGTTTACTTCAAACCAGGTTAGTCGTGGACGCCTTGTATAAATCAGGTCTAAGATAACGGTTGTAAGGCCAACTTCTATCTTAAGATAGTTTACACAGCGGAGCCGTTACGACTCTGCAGCTTCGGGGCGTAATAGTAAGCACTCGAGCCGAGCACCCTACCAGGCTTGGGCCTTTGAAGCCTTTTTATTGAGAGAAAATCATTGACATTAGCCTTTCTTCCCTCCAACTCTCTATAGTGATTAGGTGGTAGAGAGAATGTTAGTGACAAAGGCTCCAAAAGGCTGAAGCCTTCCATGGCTCGACAGCGGTTAAGCAGGAATGGGCCAATAGTGTTATAGGGGTCTTCCTAAAAGTAACCCTTCAGAAGTGACAATTGATGGGACTGTTGGTAATAGTCTTTTCCCATGCTTAGTCCTTTTCAAGTGGCAACACCTTGGGAAATTTGCCATACAAGTGTGTCATTAATTGCATAAGGAAATCACAACTTGGAGTAATGGGCATTAATGTTGCCCTTTTGCTATTGCTCTTTCATTGTCGCCCTTTCCTAACCATTAGATGGGTTGATGGATCACACATGGATAGATCAGATCTTCTTCCCTTTTACTATATAAAGGGGTTATAAAGACCATCTTTCCCATTCTGTTTTCACTTCTCCTAACCTAACTTAAATTTTGATATAATTCTTTCATCTCTATAAGGTCTACTATACATGAGTGAATCTCAAACAATCTTATTAAGTAAGAGAGCATTTAAACTAAGGCTCCACTCCATTAGCAAGCCTTTTAACCATTGATTGAAGGGTGTTGAAGGCTGCTCAATGCAATGGAAGGCTCTTAAGCTCTGATTAGGGGTTTATGAAGATTCATCTCCCTCTAATCGGTGGTTCTTTATCCTTACCATGTCGCTGAGTACTCGTATCATTAATGTCTAAGTTCCCGGATTATATGTTTAGGCAATTCCTAGCATCAACAGTATCTTCGATCTTAAGAAGGGGAAACTTTGGCAACTGAAAGGTTCTCAACCTTCATCAACTAGAAGACTCCTGGAGGGCGCCATGAGGTCTGGAGAGCATAGCAAGCTGCATAAGTCCACATGCTTTCTTTGCTTTGCAATGGTTGTCTCTGTGAGCTTTGAGTACTTGGGTGACTTCCTTGGGCTCCCTAGTAGTTTTTGGCTACATATTTCGAGAGGTCAGGTAATCCTTGGTCGCTTTTAAGTATGAGAGGGACTTCTTCTTAGGACCACCACGGTAGTACGTAGTTGGCGAAGGAAGTATATACCATCACGAACTTAGATGGATAAAAGAAACCCTATTCTGTGGCGACTGTGGCAATAGAGGAAACACAACAATGGCTATCCTCCCAAGTTTAAAGTTACTTACTCAAGGTAGCTCATATCAAACATAATTCATCGGGGCAGACGAAGAGTCAAGCTAAAGTTGCAAGTCGACCAGCCCAAATAGGGACTCTTATTTTTTGCTAACTTAAGGTTACATGCAAACTTAGTTTGGAAGTCCATCCCTCAAGGTTGAGTTAGGGTTATGAGCTAGAAGATGGATATCTGATGCTAACCAATAGAATAAGAGGGTTTCCTGACTTACTTGATATAATTTTACGCTATTATACCTTCTATCTTTATATTTGAGGCTAGGATTTTAGTCCTTAGGCCTTGTAATAATCCTTCAAATTAATAAAAGTGAAGTTTTTCCTCATATACTTTGTGTGCATTTTTCCGTTTCCTTTTTTCCTCTTTTTTCATTTAATTATATTTTCTTTTCCTCTGTTCATCTCAATTGTTAGCATAGTACTTAGAGAGAAGGCCGAGTACTCTTGGTCCTTGGAGAGCTCGCAAGGATGCACACTCGAGAATCTCAACCCCAATTACTTAGATATGACTGTTGAGATTATTAATGTAACTATTGGGGTATTCAAGGTTCTACGAATTTACGTGTCATTAATGCCACACATGCAGGTGCCTATGTGGCAATTCATGCAATGAGCAATCTTTGAGCATCAATCATGTGATCGTAACACATAGTCACCTGTGATGGCTTGCTGGCAAAGCGACAATTCGTATAGCCTAACTAACTTATATAAGGAATTGGAGGTCACTCATTTTTTACTGACTGTTATTTTGTCAAAATCCTTAAATCTTCCTTTTTCCCATTTCTGCACTTTCTATTGCTTCTCTTTTTCTTCACTTTAGACCTTTAAGGATGGTAAACCAATCATAGCGACCGATGACAACTTAACTTGTAGGTAAGGCTCTAGCAAGTACTAGTCGTAGGGGCAAATTTGTCCCTACCCTTCCCAAATGACAATGGCAACCAGGGACGACGATGTGGACAGAAGTTACACATAGGATGTAAAAAGAGCCTTCATGGAGGCGAGGACTCAATGTAAGTTTTTTTTTTTTCCATAGAAGGAGGAGGCTGTTGAGCATTGTTGCCAACTGCTCTGAGTAGCATCATCGTCACCGAGGTAAAGTATGTACACAAAGAAGATTAATGGATGAAGGTTCAAGATAAAGTGCGTTGGAACGTGAATGCATGGGAAGTGTCCATGCTTAAGGAGGGGGTCACAGTCATGTGACTATGGTGATGGCAAGGGCTCATTCTGTATATACTAAAAGGTAGTAGAGATAAGGATGCAATTGCCCTTCACTGAGTTTCAATTAGACGTATTTAGGTACTTTGGGGTGTGCCCAAGCTTGCTCTATCTGAATGCATGGCAGATGTTGGTGGCCTTTAAAGCTGTATTCATCTTTCATATGAGGAGGCCAACTACTCGGTTGTTTCAATATTTTTTTCCACTTGAAGGGGAATACGAATGGGTTGGGTGTATTATTTGAGCCAAAGATCTCTGACGAAATCGTTTTACAAGCAGAATAATAAGATCAATGAATGGAGAGACCAATTTTTCACTGTAAGGTTACCATACACCTTAGATTTTCCTGTAAAGTAGGCCAGGTTACCCACTTGAAGGAAGAAGATAAGGAAGCTAATGAGTAGGTCCTTCATATTGGTTGGTGGAAAGGATCGGGGTTTGTTGTTGTAGAGACAGTAAAACAATATTTGAAGGATGAGATGTTATACACTTGGGAAAGAAGTATGGTTATGGCTATAATTGGGGAGGGTAGCTAAGGCTATGCTGTCGTTGGTCGTTAATAGGGGAGCACAAGGGTTACTCACTCCGTTAGGTATGTTATATCTATGTCTACTTCTATTACTTAGTCTTTTGTTGTGTTTGTAGTATATAAGTTGTCTAAGGATGCTTCAAGAAGCAAATGTTGTAGATATGGGAGAAAAGGAATTGACTAAAGGGGAAAAGGCCTAATGAAGGAGATATGTGATAAAGGAGACTCCTTTGGAGGCCACTCCTGTTGTGCAGAAGAAAAAGAAGTCTAATTTGATATGGAATTGTAGATGAACACACAATGCCGATATCAAATGTAACTGAAATTGGTGGGTTCGAAATACAATATGGTCCGAAGGATAAATGGAAGTTGATGGTTTAGTAAACCCATGCACTAACTCTATGGATATGATATACCATAGAACCACATACAGACCAACTAACTTATTAGATATGATGCATTAGTCGAAGCTACATGGGTTGATCACCATAATCTTTGCTAAAAGTGATAAAGAAGAGTTTCTTAAGAGAAAAGACTCAAAGGATTTATCGTTAATCTATCAAATCTATCCAGAACCCTACACATGTGCCATATTTATATATAGTGGCAAAGTTGTAAATAAAATAACTAAAAGGATACCCTAATGGGTAAATATAAAATAAAACATGAGGGCAGTTTCGTAACATTACAAGAAACGAGAAGTCCAAAATAACATAGCTAAAAATAAGTAATTAGGTGATTTATTTTAGTAATGGGCTGATGAGCCAGTGGCACTTTGAAGACCTGTTCCAAGCTAACCTGTAATTTAGGTCGACCTGATTGTACTGACCTGTCTATCTATGTTAGCTTTAGCTATAAAGAGGTCTTCAGCACATAGAGAACGTATGAGTAAGTCACTAATATTGCCTAAAACTTAGTAATTGGTTAGTCTAGCAACTAGTAACATATCATCAGTTGTAAAGGCGAATCAAAGAAGATTGTGACCGAGGGGCCTAGGGGTATTCTAACTAGTGTTCCTTTGGATATTAGCATGCAAGAAGGTACTGCTATGGATGCTAGTGTTGTGAGCTCGCCAAGGGGAAAGGGGTGCATGAGGTAGTTGGAGAGGATACACATGAGCAAAGGGTGCCCAAGCAAGGTGTAAATAAAGTTGCTTTAAGGAAGTATCGAAGCATGTATCGTATGAACAAGTCGCGCCTATTGAGGGAGGGTCAGGAGAACCGGTTCTTGATCATAATAGTGCTCGTTTGAGGGATAGAGGCACTAGGAAAGAACCCATGAGAGATGTGCTAGAGGAATATGGGGCTTGGGTAATTTCAGGTGGTAACAAAGATGGTGATGGTAAAGAGGGGCATTTCCTTCAGTATCGTATTTGGAGTTTGAGACGGGCATCACAATTTATGATAAGGTTTGCATTTGTAGAGAGTGGCCATTAAAGAGAGCCCATGACTTATGGATGCAGGACAGGACATTTAATGACTGCTCGCTAATGGTTTTAAGTTGTTTAGGGGAAGCTATTAGCCTTCGTAGTCATGCTTTCACTTAGGGGGCTTAGATTCTTGACTAGGTATGGTTTAAAGTGTTGCTGTCATACTTATGATTTTCTAAAGTTAAAGTGTAGTCGTCCATTTATTTCTTATTTTTATTTCAGGTTACACAAGCAACGGGCAGGGAGATGGTAGGGAATGCAAGTAGCTGAAGAAAGAGCTGGTTGAGCTAAGGCAGGGAAATTTGAGGCTACAAGGAGATTACAATGGGCGAGCTATAGAGAAACTACAACTGGAGCAGGAGATTGGTAGCCTCCAATCCAAAATGGGTTGGTATGAGAAAGGAGTTAAGGATTTGGAGGTAAGGTATGCAACTTATGAGGGGGAGCTTGCTACCGCTACGGGCGAGATGGAGTTGGCCAAGCAGGAGGTGGAAGTTGCATTTGAGGAATTAAGGGTTACCATAGTGAAGGCTAATGTTGCCTTAAAGGGAAGAGAGGTCGGCGAACTGGAGGCTAGCATCTTAAGGGGGAGTTGGAAAGGCTCCTACCAGTTTTCAAAGGCAGGAGGAGGAGTTGAAGGATAGCTACAACTTGACCCAAGTGGCAATAGATAAGCTCTTCGATGAGTTCCCATTGGAGTCAAAATTTTAAGGAAGTAGTATTGCACATTGGTCAAGATGGTGCCAACATGGTAAAGATAGAGTATGAGGAGGCCTATCCTGAGCTCAATTTCAGTTTTCTCAATTATCTACTAAAGAAGCATCCTGTCGAGGATTAGGGGGATAATGGAAATGATGGTGAAGTAAATGGGGGAGCTAATGCTTGAAGGGGTAGAGAAGCTTGAGCAATGTTTGTCGCTTATGGCTTTTGTTGTGTTTTCTTTTGTTGTTCCTTTCCTTTTGTTTGTACTTTGGGAATGTAAGGTTGGATTATATTTAGTCGAACATTTGTTGTTGTAAGTAGATTAGTATGCTAACCTGAAAAGTTGTATGATTTGGGATGTTTGAATGAATAACTTTTAATTAGCTACTTATCCTTTTGTATGTAATTTTTTGCTCCTTTGTGCATTCTTACTTAGTTATTTTATGACAATGTGTGCTCAACCACTAATTAAGTTATGCGATTTAAGGCCCTAACTTGGGAGTCCCAATTTGGGTAACGGTTGGTCAGGGTCATCGAGCTATGGGGTAGAGGGGGGGGGAGGGGGCTTTAAGTCTGGGAGGTCAGGCATTATAAAGTTAATCTATATACCTATTTTCACGCTCCAAAGCGGTAGAATCATAACAGCCCCGCCGTGTAAACTATCTTAAGATTGAAGTTGACCTTACAACCGCTATCTTAGACCTGATCTACACAAGGCGTCCATGACTAACCCGCTTTGAAGTAAACAATTTGTAATTTAAATAAATCATTTACCTAAGAAAGTGAGGAAATATATATATACACTATAATTCAGTTATTGCAATTAAAGTTTACAATAATTCTCCGTAATATATTTCCTAGTTATTACATTATTCAAAAATAAAAAGTAATAACATATGTGTTGATTCTTCAACGTTTTTCCTCACTCCCTAGGATCCAGCAGTTGTTAGCTTCAGAATAGTTGTTTGCCGCTTCTTAGCCAGCACCTGCACGACGTCTATAGGGATGTGAGCAACCACAGCTCAGTAAGTTAGGATAGATGACTTAAAACTATACCATAAACACAACAAGATTTTCAATCAACTTATTAGGTGTAATGCATGTACAAGCAAATGCCATCGCACGATATTATCCGGCCCGTCATGAGATTAGAGAAATTGCACCCGCTCTAATCCGAGTTGAGGAGTTTCCATTAATGCAACAGCTCACGACTAAACCCAGGCTTGTGCAATAGAGACCTTGCTCCTCCTGCGACTACTTTCGAACCATTGACTTCACCCTCGCCGCGACCTCCTCTCCTATCACTTAGTTCGACTAAGGATGAAGAAGGGACCAATTGCAATCCCGTGCTATCTCTTTCGAAGGGGCCGGTATTTGGCCGGAGAGTCTTAAGTTCCCTTAATGGGTTGCCATGTAGGTCCGATTATGATTAGAGGTCGTATATTTGATTAGGTCCAGTTTAGGATGATCAATCATTTCATACAAACCATAAAATACAAGCTAGGACAACAAACAGAATCATAGCATCACTCATAATCAAGCACATGCACACATCCAACTATCTAACAAGCACAACTAAGCATAATCTTAAGCCTTCAAAATACAGCAACGTATTAATCCCAACTTACCTTGACTCCTCGCTCACTCACTCAAGGTCCGACTTGCTCAGGCCATCACTGATCATCCCTATAACACAAATGCGGTTTCATTTTTTTATATAACTATTATAGGTTCATTTTATCCTATAACGCTTATTGTTATGTTTTGTTTAGGGTTTAATATACGTAATTACCTAGGTCTTAAGTCTTTTACAATTATTCTAGGTTTAGGGTTAGGTTCGGGTTCGATTTTCGCATCGATTTCTAAATTAGGTTCTAGTTCGATTTTCTGAGTATTATTTCATACTTGAACCCTAGAAATTCGTTTCAACCCATAATGTGAAATTAATCACATTACTTCCCGATCTCCTAAATATCATCATTACCCCTAGTCAGTATTTTATTTCACCCGGTATACTTAAATCCGTATTAGTATACCGAATTCACTCCCGATATGAGAAATTTTTACATTTTTCCTCTAATTACATAAATTCAAATTTCCAATCAGATTTATAATACATTTTTATTATTATCATAATATCAATTTTTATTATAATATCTTCTATTTATTATATTTCTAATACTTGTATATTATGTACTATTCCTTATTATGTATATAATACACATTTAATATTTTTATCACTCTAATTACTATCTCCCAACATTAATTACCATTTCAAAATGTCTAAATTCATCCTAAATCAGATTTTACACCTAATTATCCAAATTTACAAAATTAACTTAAAATGTACTATTTTTCCATATTACTTATTTACTACATAATTAACCTAATAATTACATCTAACACCCTAAATGCTACAAGTATCATACTTCATCAGATTTCAACATCCTAAAACACATACTTATTCACTAAATTAGTAATTAACAATTTAATTACCTAATTAACCCTAAATTACCCATTTTATGCCTCATTTTAGGGCTTAAAAATTATCTAAAATTTTCAAAAATTAATTTTTGAAAATGGGCTTCATAGCACTATTCTATATCATCTAAGTAATCTACACAAAAATTTTGGGTTCAAAACTACACTCCTAAAGTCATTTATTTCTAAACTAAAACATGCTCGGTTTTGTACAATTTCTTAAGGATCCTATATCACGAGATATATTTTCATCAAAATAATATTTTTCCTAAAAACAAAAAATATTCTATAATAAAAAAATTCATAATTTTCTAATAATATTTACTATTTTTACAAAATTACACAAAATCGAGTTGAAAATTGAACTCACCGATTTGGGTGGCTCTAGCCACCTTTGATGGCCATGGGTGTGTCGGCTTCCCTGGGCGCTGCAACCACTGTGTGGTGGTGGTGGCCGTCCACTCCCAGCTGCTCGTCGGGTTTGGGTTTGGGTTCTTCTTTGTGGCCCTAGCTGTACAATTTTCCTTTTCTTTTTTTTCTTTGGTTTTTCTCTCAATATTCGCCTTTCCCTAATTTTCTCTGATTTCTAACTGTCCATATGAGCTTTTTAATTTTTCGAGCTTTTTAATTTTTCTTGCTATTTATAGGGCTTTGTGGAAATTATTATGCATTAAATTGGACAAAACATTATCCAAACCCCTTAATTTTTGGTTTTTGAGTTGCCCTAATTTAATTGGCTGATTTTTTTCTTATTTTTCCTAGCTTCCACAACCCAATTCTAGATCATTTCTTATTTTTCCTAATTTTTCTTGATTTTCCTTAATTAATTATGAATTTTCTTTAAGTATTTAGTATTATTTTAGCACATTACGCATATTTTAAGTAATTATGCGTATTTTTACATACATGTAAATTCATATATGTCATGCCCCAAAGCGGGAGAGCCGTAATAGCCCCGCCGTGTAAACCATCCTAAGATAGAAGTTGACCTTACAATCGCTATCTTAGACCTGATCTTCACAAGGCGTCCACAACTAACCCGCTTTGAAGTAAATAGTTTGTAATTTAAATAAATCATTTACCTAAGAAGGGGAGGAAATTTATATATATTCACTATAATTTAGTGAATATTATTTTAGCACATTACGCATATTTTAAGTAATTATGCGCATTTTTACATACATGTAAATTCATATATGTCATGCCCCAAAGCAGGAGAGCCGTAACAGCCCCGCCGTGTAAACCATCCTAAGATAGAAGTTGACCTTACAACCGCTATCTTATATCTGATCTTCACAAGGCGTCCACGACTAACCCGCTTTGAAGTAAACAGTTTGTAATTTAAATAAATCATTTACCTAAGAAGGGGAGGAAATTTATATATATTCACTATAATTTAGTTATTACATTATTTAGAAATGAAAAGTAATAACATATGTGTCGATTCTTCAATGTTTTTCCTCACTCCCCAGGATCCAGCAGTTGCTAGCTTCAGGATAGTTATATGCCGCTTCTTAGCTAGCACTTGCATAATGTCTATAGGGATGTGAGCAACCATAGCTCAATAAGTTAGGATGGAGGACTTAAAACCATACCACAAACACAACAGGGTTTTTAATCAACTTATTAGATGCAATGCATATGCAAGCAAATGCCATCGCATGACATTGTCTGGCCCATTGTGAGATTAGAGAAATTGTGCCCGCTCTGATTTGGGTTGAGGAGTTGCCATTAATGCAACAGCTCATGACCAAACCTAGGCTTATGTAATGGAGACCTCGCTCCTCCTGCGACTACCTTCAAACCATTGTCTTCACCCTTGCCGCAACCTCCTCTCCTATCACTTAGTTCGACTAAGAATGAAGAAGGGACCATTTTGCAATCCTGCGCTATCCCTTTCAAAGGGATCAAATATTTGATCGAAGAGTCCTAAGTCCCTTAACGGATTGCCATGCATGTCCGATTATGATTACTGGTCGTATATTTGATTAAGTCCAGTTTAGGGTGATCAATCATTTCATACAATACATGCTAGAGCAACAAACAGAATCATAGCATCACCCATAATCAAGCACATGCAGACATCCAACTATCTAACAAGCACAACCAAGCATAATCTCAAGCCTCCCAAAATACAGCATTGTATTAATCTCAACTTATTTCGACTCTTCGCTCACTCACTCGAGGTTCAACTTGCTCAGGTTATCGCCGATCATTCCTATAACACAAACGTGGTTTTAGTTTTTCATATAACTATTATAGGTTCGTTTTATCCTATAACGCATATTGTTATGTGTTGTTTAGGGTTTAATATACCTAATTATCTAGGTCTTAAGTCTTTTACAATTATTCTAGGTTTGGGATTAGGTTTGAGTTCGGTTTCTGCATCAATTTCTAAATTAGGTTTTAGTTCGATTTCTAAGTCCTAAACATGCTCGAATCCTAATGTGAAATTAATCACATTAAGCTCAAGTATTCAAATATCCTATTGGGTCTTAATTTAGTATTCTAAGTTATTCGGTACACGCTAGTCTTAATTAGGGTATCGGATTTATCTCCGATGTGATAAAATCTTATTTTTTTATATAATTACCTAAAATTCAATCTTAATTCAGATTTAATATTATTCTGATTTTTACTCTAATATTATCTACATAACCCTAATTTTTTAGATTTATTAATTTACAATTTCATATATTACTAATTTCTTATATTAATTACCTATTTTCCTAAATTAACCATACTTAATACTCCAAAGGTTAGGATTAGGTTTCCACATCAAAGATTAACATCCCTAAATGTCTAACTACTATCTAAATCAGTAATTAATATCTTAATCACCTAATTAACCTTAAATTACCCAATTTTTCCATCATTTTATGGCTAAAAATTAACTTAAAATTTTCAAAAATTAATTTTAAAAAAATGGCTTCATAGCACTGTTCTATATCACATGAGCATCCTACAGAAAAAAAAAAATTGAGCTCCAAACTACACTCCTAAGCCTATTTTTTTCCCGTTCTAATCATGCTTGGTTTTGCACGATTTCTTAAGGACCCTATATTTTCAAACGTGGTTAAACTAAATCACTATTTTTTCCTAAATCTACATACAATAAAACCTAGGAATAACAAATTTCATAATTTTCTAAAACTATTTACTATTTTTACAAAATTACACAAGAATAGGGCTGGAAATCGGACTCACCACTCTGATGGCTCCGGCCACTGCTGGCTGCCATGGCCTTATCAGTCGGCCTGGGCGCTGCCACCACCATGTGGTGGTGGTGGCCGTCCACTCCCAGCTGCCTGTCGAGTCTAGGTTCTCCTTTGTGGCCCTGACTGCACAGTTTTCCTTTTCTTTTTTTTTTTCTTTGGTTTTTCTCTCAATTTTCACCTCTCCCTAATTTTCTCTGATTTGTAACTGTCCAAATGAGCTTCTGAATTTTTCTTGCTATTTATAGAGCTTTAGTGTAATTATTGTGCATTAATTAGACATGACTTTGCCCAATTTTCTTGATTTTTGGCTTTTGTGTCGTCTAAATTAATTGGTTAATTTTTATTTTATAGATTCTGACCTGCCACGACCTGATTTGGATCATTCTTGATTTTTCCTAATTTTTCCTAATTTTTCTTGATTTTTTATTAATTAATTATGAATTTTCTTTAAATATTTAGTATTATTTTAGCACATTTCGCGTATTTTAAGTAATTACGCGTATTTATATCTACATGTAAATTCATATATAGTACAAATAAATATTTCTAAATATTATTTAGGTTATTTTATAATTTTTAGTATACATATAATTTATCTCTAGCGATTTGTTAAGTATCGGAATGTATTTTCCGCATTTTCGATAAATAACAAGGTATATACTTAAAATTTGAAAATTTTGTAGTCTCCTATTTTATTACTTATTTTCTTAAATTCAAACTTACGAGATCAGTTTACTAATATTTCGAGCTTTACTTTATAATTTAAGCTCGATCGGATCTTTCAACCGATCGAAACCTCGGATTGCTAGTTTTGGGGCTTACAGTATATAGGACAAATAAATATTCCTAAATATTATTTAGGTTATTTTATGATTTTTAGTTTACATATAATTTATCTCTAGCGATTCGTTAATTATCGGAATATATTTTACGCATTTTCGATAAATAACGAGTTATATACTTAAAATTTGGAATTTTTATATTCTTTTATTTTATTGCTTATTCTCTTAAATTCAAACTTGCGGGATCATTTTACCAATATTTCTAACTTTACTTTATAATTTAGGCTCAATCGAGTCTTTTAACTAATCGAAACCTCAAATAGCTAGTTTTGGGGTTTACACTTATCCTATAAAAGCCTTAGGTATGGGTAACTAGTGGGTGCTCGGGGTAGAGCTCAAGGCTTGTATTCTCTTAAGTGGATGAACTTGTGAGAGCATCCAGATGCTAAGGATGAAAATCAACTTAGTTTATTCGACACTGTCGCGGTCGTTAGAGGATGGGGTAAAGACCTAATCATTATGTAAGATGTGAACTAGAAATGCTAGGATGGGATAGAATATGATAGTTCTTTCATTAATTCGTTCAAAAGATACATAAGTGCCCATAACTAGTTATATGTGCTATATAAAATATTCGTGCGAACCGTGACCAAGAATAAATAAGGCCGGTCGCTGAATGAGTCTAAGCTTACCAAAAGCATGAAAAAGAAATGGTGGGAAAAATGTGTAAAAGAACAAAAGCGAATGAAAAATAAGCAAAACACATAAATAGCTCCAATAGATATGATGTACTAATGAAACTTCCGAGGACTCATAACATAACTCGATATGACGTACGAGATGGTCTGATGAGGTCACTTGCTACCTAGCCTTACTTAAGGGTTAGGATAAGAGTGAGATGAATGTAAACAAAGTAATGTTTATGAGAGGAAAATGTTAAGTATATTAATGTTCAATCTACTATTTACAACTACAAATACAAGGAGTATTTATACCTAAGAATTTACAGCAACATGCCTAAAAAGAAAAAAAAAAAACAAAAAGGGTATTACCTTAAAGAAGTAGTGTATAAGAATACAAAAGGATAAAAATGAATATTCGAGAAAAACAATTATTAGTGTGGCAGATTCTACAAGTGGTCTTGTACACGTGGCGACAATATATTGGCGAGGTCGTTGGATGATGCGAGCAAAAGAATATGATTAGATTACTAGTCTGGGTAGGGGTGACTAAGGATTGGTCTAAAGTCTCTCTTTGAGCACCTCAGCAAAGGTAAGGTTGAGTAGTTGGTTAGCTCCAACGTAAGTGAGTACTCAAAAACGGCTTGGCTATTATCCTGATAATCTACAATTCAGCATACTTCAAAGAGATGGACAGTCATTCAACTCAACATATAGAGTGACTCAATAGAGAGATACTTGGCTTCAGTAAGAGTCAACTGGAGCAAGAGGATATACCTCGTTGGCCCTTCTAATCTTCAGGCTCAACTGCAGGGTAATGACCTGGTAGCCTAATTCCTATCATTCCCTACTGGTTAACTTGGATTTGGGATCAAATTCGAATGGTCTCCAATCAACTTTCCATCAAGGTGATACGAACTAAGGTCAGCAATGTTGAAGGGGTCAAAAACCCCAGTCTTCAAGTAGCTCCAATCTGTAGGCATTATTATTAATCTTCTAAAGGATTCTGAAAGGTCATTTAACCCTTGGGGATGGTTAAAAACATCTCTTTGCTTAGGTACAGCTACACCAAGTCTCTTAGTTAAAAATGTTTGGCTATCTTACCCTTGGTCTTCTCTCACATACGTTTGGTGGTTTAGTCGATGTGCCAAGTGACTTTGTCATAAATGTGCTGAAGGGATTGTATTATAGCTCTTGCGTCAAGGTCCTCTTATATGGGCACAAGTATAGGGGTGTGATTGAGGAGAAACTCTAGATTAAAACCATAGACCACTTCGAAGGGCGTCTGCTTAGTGGTGTAATGCACCATTCGAATGTAAGCAAATTTGACCATTAGCAAGTAGAAGTCTTGGTTAACTAAGTTCTTACCCACTGCGGTTCAAAGTAGTGATCCCAAAGTATTATTAACTACCTCTATTTAGTTGTCAGTTTGGAGGTGACCGGTAGTACTGAATAGTAGCTTAGTCCCAATTTAGCGCCATAAGGTCCTCAAAAAATGGCTCAAAAACTTCGGGTCACTGTCAAAGACTACACTCCTCAGCACGCTGTGTAATTGCATAATCTCTTGCAAGAAAAGAGAAGTAATAGCTGAAGTGTCGTTAGTCTTGGAACAGGGCACGAAGTGTACCATCTTGCTAAACCTTTCAACGACAACCATCACGAAATCTTTGCCTCAGCCAGTTTATGGTAGTTTGAAAGCCAAGTCAATGCTCAATTTGGTCCATCGCTTTGTCAAAATAGGCAAAGGCATTGCCGTTCCTTATTCAGCTTAGCACTTAACCCTCTTGCATATGACACGGCTTTCAATAACTCGTGCACATCTTGCCTCATTCTCAGCCAAAAAAATCTACCATTCAGCAATTCATGTTCTTTTCTCCTCAAAATATCTGAACAGTCCTCTGTTATGAACTTCCCTGATCAGTAACTCCTAAAGTGAATAGGTCAGCACACACAATTTCCCTCATGGAAACAAGTATCCTTCCTCCATATGATACTTATCTACTATCCTTCCATCAACACAAAGCGTAAATATAGATCCAAAGTGTAGATCATCGGAATACTGTTCCTTAATGTTGGCAAATCCAAATGATCTAATCTACAATTCAGTCAGGAATGCATGCCTCTTCAAGAAAGCATTTGCAATTATGTTGCTCTTTCACTGTTTGTATTTTATTACAAAATTGCATCCTTTAAGAAATTCAACACATCTCACCTATCGTTTCAACAACTTGGTTTGACTTTGAAGGTACCTCAAGGACTTATGGTCAATATAGATGACAAACTCCCTCGGCAATAGATAATGCTATCATACTTGTAGTGTTCAGATTAACGCTATCATACATAGAATAGTTTAGCTAAGGTCCTCTAAGCTTCTTACTGTAAGAGTTTAGCTAAGGTCTACCAATTCTCCGTATGATCTCATCACTGGGTTTAAGTTTAATCAATATTTTCCTCAATTTGGCATTATAGTCACCATTACTCTATAATTTTTAATACAATACTTTACTACCCATTTACTTCTACCTACTCTCAATGTACTCTTAAAATATATAATTCTTTTAATTGTTATTTTTCAAAACAAGATTACTAGAACTTTGTTCCGATACCAATTCAGAACTGTCTACCCCAAAGTAACAAAGTCGTAACAGCTCCACCGTTTACACCATTCTAAGATAGAAGTTGGCCTTACAACCAGCATCCTAAACCTGATTTATACGTGGCGTTCACGATTAACCTGCTTTGAAGTAAACAATTCGTAATTTAAATAAGTCATTTACCTAAGAAAGTAAGAAAATATATATATACACTAGAATTCAGTTATTACAATTAACGTTTACAACGTTTCACCATAATTTATTTCCTAGTTAATTCATTATTTAGAAATGAAAAATTCTAAAGCAAGAACTTAGACCTTAAAAATATATGTTGTTCTTCAAATGTTTTTTCTTACTCCCTAGGATCCAGCAGTTGCTAGCTTTAGGGTAATTATCAACCTCTTCTTAGCTAGCACCTGCAACGACGTCTATAGGGATGTGAGCAACCACAACTCAATAAGTCGTGACGGAGGACTTAAACTATACCACAAACATAAATAAGGTTATCGACCAAATTATTAAGTGCAATGCATATTCAAGCAAATGCCATCTCATAACATTGTCCGACCTATTGTGAAATTAGAAAAATTGCACCTGCTCTAATAAGGGTTGAGAGGTTGTCGTTAATGTAACAGCTTACGACCAAACCCAGGCTTGTGTAATGGAGACATCGCTCCTTTCGCAACTACTTTCGAACCATTGACTTCACCCTTACCGTAATATCCTCACTTATCACTTAGTTTAACTAAGGATGAAGAAGCGACCCATTATGCTATCCAGCGCTATCCCTTTCGAAGGGGTTGATATTTAGCTGGAGAATCCTAAGTTTCCCCTAATGAGTTACTATGCAGGTCTGATTTATGTTATAAGTTATATATTTGATTCGGTTTAGGGTAATTAATCATTTTATACAAATCATAAAATACAAGCTAAGCAGCAAGTCAAAAATCATATCATCAGCTTAGAACAAGTACAATGAAGTACAATTTAAACCTCCAAAATACAACACTGTAGTAATCCCAACTTAACTCGACTCTTCTCTTATTCACTTGAGGTAGGACTTGTTCAGTCCATCGCCAATGATCCCTATAATACCAACGTTGTCTCAGTTTTCATATAATTGTCATAAGTTCGTTTTACTCTATAACACTTATTGTTATCTTTGGTTTAGGGTTTAATATGTCAAATTATCTAAGTTCTCAAATCTTTTACAATTATTCTTGGTTTAAGGTTAGGTTTTGGTTTAGTTTCCGTATCGATTTCTAAATTAGATTCTAGTTTAATTTCTAAATACTATTTTATACACGAACCATAAAAACTCGTTTAAAATGATAATGTGAAATTAATCTCATTATTTTCGGGTATACTAAATACCATAATTATCCCTAACTAGTATTTTATTCCACCCGGTACACTTAAATACTTTTAGTGTATCGAATTTATTCCTGATATGAGTTTTTTTACATTTTTCATATAATTATCTAAATTTAATTTTTTATCAAATTTATTATATATTCCTATTATTTATATAATATTAATTTTTATTCTAATATCTTTTATTTATTATATTTCCAATAATTGCATATTATATATTATCACCTATTATGTACATAATATACATATAATATTTCTATCACTCTAATTACCATATCCCAACATTAATTAACATTTCAAAATGTCTAAATTCATCCCAAATCGGATTTTACACTTAACTACCTTAATTTATAATATTAACTTAAATTTACCATTTTTACTTATTACATATATACTACTTGATACCCTAATAATTACATCTAACACCCTAAAAGATACAAATATTATACTTCATCAGATTTGAACATCTTAAAACATAAATAATTTACTAAATCAATACTTAACCATTTAATTACTTAATTAACCAAAAATAACTCATTTTATGCATCATTTTGAGGCCTAAAGTAGTCTATATAAAAATTTTGAACTCAAAACTACACTCTTAAGATCATTTATTTATAATCCTAAACATACTCGGTTTTGTTCAATTTATTAAGCACCGTATATAAACAGATATGATTAAACTTAATCACTATTTTTTTCTAAATCTACATACAATTAAACATTATAATAACAAATTTCACAATTTTCTAGGCAAAATTAGTAATTTTAATAAATTTTACAAAATCAGGCTAAATCGAACTCACTTGGCTGTTGGGATTTTGGCCACTAACGGTGGCCCTAAGGGTGTAGGCCAAGTTAGGCAATGGTCGTAGAGCAGTGTGGTGGCAGCCGTTCATTTCCATGTGGCCATCGGATGCGAGTTTCCTTCCAAAGCCCTAATTATACACATTTTTTATAAAATCCTAATTTACTCTCAATTTCTCCTCTCTCTAATTTTCTACAGTTTCAAACATCAAAAATGAGCTTTTGAAAAATTTTAGGTATTTATAGAGGTCTTAGGGAATTATTATGCATTAATTAAAGAAGACAATTACCTTATCTTTTCTTTTCTTTTTTTACTTTCTATTTCTTACATTTTTATTGGTTGATTTTGTTTCTTCAATTTCAGATTGCCACAACCACTTTCTGAAATTTTCCTCATTTTTATTTATTTTCATTTAATTAATTATGAATTTTCTTTAATTATTTAGCATTATTTTAGCACATGTCGCGTATTTTTGCCTACATGTAAATTCATATATGGTATAAATAAATACTCCTAAATATTATTTAAGTTATTTTATGATTTTTAGTGTGCATATAATTTATCTCTAGTAATTCGTTAATTATCGGAATGTATTTTACACATTTTCAATAAATAATAAGTAATATACTTAAATTTTGAAATTTTTATTTTTTATTTTATTACTCATTTTTTTAAATTCAAACTTATAGGATCATTTCTACTAATATTTCTAGCTTTATTTTATAATTTAGACTCGATCGGATTCTTTAGTTGATGGGAATTCCAAGTAGTTGATTATGGGTCTTACAATTGATAACTTTCCTTATCCTTCTCAAAACCTTATAGCTTAAAGTTTATGGCACACAAGGTCGCCTAGTTGGAAGGCCTTGTACTTTACCTTCTTGTTATAGTATCTAGCCGTACGTTGCCAATATGCGACTACTCGAGCTCTTATTGCTTCCTTCACTTCATCAACAGTATTTAAGTTTACTTGGAGGTCTACCTTATTGACACTGATGTCGAAGTTCTCAGTCCTGCTTGTGGGAAGTTCAAATTCTATGGGCAACACAACTTTAGATTTGGATACGAGATAAAAAGGGATTTCGCCCGTCGTTATTAGGTATGTAGTTTAATATTCCTAAAGGATAATCCAAGGATGATCTTATTGATCACTTCGAGTTGCTCGTTTGTTTAAGGGTAGGCGATGGAAGTGCACTGGAGCTAGATGTGATGCCGATGGCAAAACTCTCAACATTGCGCGCTGTCGAACTGCCTACCCTTATCTATGTTAAGGTTATAGGGGACTCTAAGTTTGGTGAGGATGTTCATGTGAACAAAGTCCTCAGTTACTCGTGTTGTGATGTTAGTGACAGCTTGCGCTTTGACCCATTTAGTGAAGTTATTAGTGGCCACCAAAATGAATTATCGTCTACTTGACGCCTTCAAGAAAAGCCTTAGGACATTGAGCCCCTACTAAGTGAAGGGCCAAAGGCTAATCATAGGGTGGAGTTTTAAGTTGGGTACATGGCTCATGGGTACATGTTTTTGGAAGGCATATCATTGCTATACTAAGGATTTAGCATCCTCTTTCATAGTTGGCCAATAATATCTAAGGTAAAAGGCCCATACATATAAGGCTTGAGCCTGGATGTGATTACTGCAGATGCCAATGAGTAAATCTTTGAAGGTGTGGAGCCCCCCTTCTTTGGTTAAGTATCGGAGGAGGGGTAAACTAAGTCTACACCTATACAGTATGTCATTTATGATAGTGAAGTTTGTGGCACTATATGCTAGCTTCTTGGCTTCATTTCTATCTTTGGGTAAGGCACTGATTTTGATGTGTTGATAAAGGGGGTCATCTAGGAGGGTTCAGCGAGGGTGGTGCTAACTTCAAAGACCTATTAGGGGGACTTATCAATGGTGTGTTGTGGCACAAATTGGAGGAAAACTTGCTGGTTAGCTTCCTAAGGGGAGGGGAAGGGTACAAAGGCGAGCATAGAGAACTCTTAGCTATTGTCTATGAGGAAAAGTTTGAGGTTAAGTCTTGTACTATTTACAGATATTTTACCATACTATCCCCGTTTGTCTCATATTCTTCTGTCACCTACTGAACTACTAAGATAAAATCGAAGTATATGTTAACCTTCTCGATACCCACATCCGTCATGATTTGTAGTCCCACTATGAAGGCTTCATTGTTGCTTGCATGGAATTTGGATTTTAAGGCATATGGTACTTTGGCATTATAAGGACCCTGATGGACTAATCTTACCCTCCTCCCTCCTTTAGTAGAGGATCCATCCTTATGGAAGGTCTATTCCGGTATATCAGTACAAATAGGTGGTTTGTCTTTGCTAGTATATTCAAAGATAAAATCTATGAGCACTTGTACATGTGATGGGTATACTCCAGTACACTTCCATGCGTGGTGAGTGTTTTGAACATTTATCTCTTTTAAACATTTTGCATTCTTGATTCAACCTTGATACCTATAAATAGTGGCTTTCACTTTACTCCAAATCATTAACAATCACTCAGAAATCACTCCATAAAAACCTTAATTTGCAGTTTCTCTCTAATCCAAAAACCTCTTAGCCAACATTGCTCACAACCATCACCGGAGAACCAAGAAACCACCTCATTGCTACCGTTATCCTTCTTTCCAAACTTAAGACTAACCTACCTGACCTAGGTTTATCTTTTCTTTTCTTTTCTTTTTTTCATTTTACTTTGATTTTAATTTGTTTTATTACTCTCATAATTTAAAAGACAAAAAGAAAAATTTTCAAGATAAGGACGTTTGTATAGTCCTTAAGTGCTGTAAAGTGACAACCTCCTAAAGAATGAGTAAAACATACTAAGTATAAATAAAATAAAAAGAAAAAGGTACTTTGTCACTTAAAGAAACATTTTTTAAAAAGGTACAAATCTAATGAACTTTTTTTTTTCAAACTTAGGAAAATTGGAGTTCCTTTTTGAAAATAAACATTAGTAAAACTAAGAACCTCTTCTAGGATTTTTTTTTTTTCAAAGCCAATAAACCCATTGATAATGTAAATTCAGCATGTTTTTTGAAGCAAGAAAGAATTAAACCACTAAAGTTTTATAAAAAACCGAAGTATGAGAAGTTTGATTTTTACTGGAGGGTATGTAGGCACTTGTAAGCCTACTTAAAATAGGGATTTTTTTTCCCTTTTGTAAGTAAATTTAAATTCTCATGTTCTTTTGTAAATAAAAATTTATTCATTTCTTTACTTATAAATTAGAGTTATTCTTTCAACTTCAAATAATATTTTGAAAAATAAAATAAAATTTGAAAGGTTGAAAATGGTATCGATTTAGGATTTAATAAGACAACCATTAAATCTAATATTTATGGTGTATTTTTTTCCCGTAAACTAGTAGCTAAGTTAAAATCAATCTACACAATTGATTATAACATAACTTTTTCTTTTTTTTTTTCAAAGCTAGTCTAGGTGGCGACCCCAAATTTTTTGAATTAAAAGAAATCCAGAATTTTCCTTAGTCTCTAATCTATGGTTAATATTAAATGGATTATGGTTTAATATTAATTAAATTAAGGAAAATGAAAACTAAAAAATTCAAGCTCAACACGTGAATAGCATAAATATATGCACATGACATACAAAATTAACAATTCACATGTATTAATGCAAATAGAAATCATAAACAATTCATTTACTTCCTTTGATTTAGTATATCAAACATCACAGGGTACTTATGATTATGCTTATACTTGATAATATATATATATATATGAAGAGAGAGAGAGAGAGAGATGCAAATGGGTCTTAGCCTATAGTCCAACCTATTTAATCTACATTTTAAACGGGTTTGGGTTGATTTTTTTGCCCCATTAAAAAAGTAGGCCAAATAAACCTGACTCGTTTAATCTGCAGACCAAAGTGAGCCAATTTGAATTAGCTGGTTTAATCCAATTACACTTTTACCTCGTGAACTAGCTAGGGTTAAGGTTTTTTGGCTCGTTTAAAAAGTGAAATAAATAAACTCGACCTATTTAACCTACGAACCAAAGTAAGCCAGGCTAGGCCAGCCCAATTGGCCTATCCAACCCACTTGTATACTTCTCTATATATACATAATATACACATGAATTATCACAATCAACTATAAGATTCTTTGGTTAGAATTGAGCACCATCTAACCAGTATTGAAAACTACCACCTCCAACCCATATACCTCTAAATCTATCCCATATCATTTTCATCAATGACATCATTAAAGACAAATGTCACACAAGGATCATCTGGATGGCCTCTAAGGTTCTACTACCTCCGACTCTTAAGATGAGCCATGTACAAACAGCATACATGTTATTAATGGCTAAGTATTTAATTAATCCATTTAGCTTTCTAACTTAAGAAGTAGAAACAATGTAACACGTACCTAGTTCTTGAGAAATTGATATCATTAAACTGAAACTAGAAATATATTGAAATGGTTCCACACTTGAGTTAAAGGATATAAAATTACTAACTTTCAATAACTATCTAGTTAATTAATCTATAATAGCTCCTTTAACATTATTAGGACTAATCGTAGGGTTAAGTACTTAGGCTCAATTCTTTAGGTAGTTAAATCATTACATTAGGGCTTAAAGTATTAAAAGAGGCATTAAATAATTAAATAAAAGATAACACAGTGGAAAAAGAAAAGAAGGTATATAACCTCAGTATACCTAAGCATGAAAAAAAGCAAAACACACCAAAGACGTTTACGATTACCCATGATCGATACCATGTCTCCTGTACTTTACACCCACAGGGTTGGCGAGCATGATCATAGGCATAATCCTTCTTGTGCTCCTCTATACATCTTGAACCCTTCTTCTTCTTTCAATTTTTCACTAATTCTCTACCCTTCAACGTCCAATCCATCATCCTTATACCTAAATTCTCCAAAAGGATCTCTAAGACAAAGATCTAAAGACATTCAAACATGTCTTTTCAACTAAAATTTAAAAAGAGATTTTGGCAATTGAAAAGATCATACAACCCTTGATTTCTCCAAAATATTACCACACTTGAACTATTAGAGGTTCTTACTCATTCCAATATGAATCTTAAATCAAAATATCAACACAAAATTAAATATACCTTAAAGTTCTTACCTATTTGACAAAAGTATCATAATTTACCACGTAGGGTTTTTCCTCAACAAGATCTCTACAAATTTTCTCTTCAGAATTGTTGTTTAACTACTAGATTGCAATAACACTTAATTAGAAGGGATTCTCACTTGATTAATCTTTCAAACAAACGAAGATGAAAGCCTTACCATTTCACTTTTGTTGAATGCTTGTTCCTCTAAAGAAGACTTTCCTATGAGACAAAACAATAGCAAAGTGAGGTTGTAGGTTAAAAATGAAGGATTTTATACTTAGAGATTATACTTGCCTTTTTGCCCTTGCACTTAATTCCTTTTTTTTTTTTTGGTCATTGCTTTTATATCTCATCCTTTTTATATTCTTATTTATATTTTTTGTTGGTTTTAAATCAACATAAGGAGATATATTTACCCTTATTTCTATTCCGTTTAAGATATTAGATCAATTAAAGAAATTTTTTTTCTTATTTTTTTTTTATTATCACTTATATCTTGCATTATAGTGTGTTTTTATTCATGAAAACTAAGTTTAGAATGATCTAAGTCAAGACAACATAGTATTGAGTTGGAGCATGAGTTCGACTTGAAATTTCAAAACTCTAACTAGACTTGAGCTTGATTAAGCATATAGTTTTGAGCTTCGGGTTGATACAAAATGATACTCAACAAGTTTTAGCTTCCATTTAGTGAAGCTCATTTAAGTATGAGTTATTCAATTTTTTTTTCCTATAATAAAATCAATATCCAAATTCGATTCAAACATGATTAATGTTTATACTGGACTTGAGATTGATTAGACTTGCAAATTGGGAATCAAACACTACAAAATTCAAGCTTAACTCCATTAACTACTCAAGTAGTTCGAATTAAAGTTTGACTTGATTGTTCTTGAGTCAAATTTGAGTAGTTTGCATGTAATTTGACTCACTTGCATCTCTAATATAAACACTCAATTTGTCCTGCATATTATCGAGCCTTAAAAAATGAGATGACTTTTATCTTATACAAATATCTAAATCATAACTTGGAAAAGGAAAAGAAAAGGAGCATCTAAGTCATACATGCTGTGATTATTTATAGTAAAAAACAAGATCACTATACGTGTTAAAAGCTTCAAATTGAAATTGAAATATGTGCACTTAAAAACTTATGGTCAACAATAAATCTAATTCTTTTTGACCTCTTCATAGTAATTTTCATTCATTTGCAAAATGTGATTTAGACATGTGATTTGAATTATCAACAAACAAAAATATATGGCATATATTTTCTATCTTATTCCCATTATGTAACAAGATGGCTATACATAATTTTTTTATGCCAATATGGAGATTTTTAACGAGCAAAAACTCGATAAAGATTTATAAGATAAAAGAAAGAGTTTATTTACTTATTAATTTTTCTACTTTACTAAGGTTATAAAATCTACAAAGATTATTAATTTTACTAGGATGTATTCTTGTAGAAATAGATATGATACGATACGATAGAACCTACGTAACTAATCTGTACATGATCTAAAATTGAAAATCTCACTTTAAAGATATAACACCCCAAATTCACGACATTATAATCCCCTCGCATGGCACTACTAGCTAATAACATGTTTAAGGCTATTAACTAAACAATTATAATCTCTAACAAGGACCTACCTAAAATGCAATCACATATGTGAATTAATAACAACTCCACGTAACTATTTGAATGTCTCATAAACAAGTTATTTCGACCGTAAACATAATTGGTAAAATAACTTAGTGTATAGATCCCATAGCATTGAACTCGTCAAACACAACCTATTGAAAGCTACATGAGTTTGTCTCCTCTAAACGTCACTAATAGAACATCATAAAAGCTAATGTCTTATCTCGTAAACATGATCAATGAACAACTATCACTGAGTTTATTTGGTAACACCAATCTTTACACTGTTGATTATCATCACAATAGTAGTAGTTGTTGTTGCTTTCCCTATTTGATAATAATAATAGACATTCTTAGACTCATCATTGTTAACATATTCATTGTATACATCTACAACTGTATGAGATAAGAAGTGATCCTAAGCTGAACACATAAACACCACCTGCATATACGTGTACGTCACAAAGTGATAGCGTACAAGCATTTAATGTAATAGAAATCATAGGGAACCAAATTAGTTATCCTTTTGTTTTAGGCTATTCAATAGCAAATCAATATTCATGATCCCGCTTATACTCGATAGCATACATATATGAGTTAGGATAGTGTTGCATACCGATTATCAAAGTACTCTCTAGGTTCTACCATTTTAGCATATAGGTCAAGTCATACATAAATAATAAACATCTTAAGTCAAATATTTATTAGGTTAATTTTTTTTTTGTTTTATCTTAACAAACATGATAAATACATACCTAATAAGGTAGTCTCAGCAGGCAAAGAAACTAAGTCACTCCTAAAACTTGACATTAAACACGATACCAATATATTTACAACTTTCTAACTAAATATATTGCCAAAAGGTATAAGTTGGCTTAGTTGAGATAAGATTAATATGCCATAGGGTTATAGGAGAATTTTAAAGATAGTTGAAAATCATATACATATATATAAAGGAGTATCTAATTAGAAATAAACAAACTTGATAAATAGAGCATTAAAATCTAGCACTAATTATATTTATTCTTAAAAAAAACATACCGATGCATTAAGGAGTATTTAACTATAATCATAAAAAAAAAATAAGTAAAATGTTACAACTTAACATTAGTTTTATTTATATTGATAAGTGTAACTTATTGCACTTGTAATTATAATATAGTTTTAAAATCAAGACAAAGAGGAGGAAAACCAATCAAAGCTGGTTTACATGAACCAGTTGAATGGTTTACATCAACCCGTGTGACCGTAGACTGTAACCGAGAATTGTCACAACCGGTTAGTCAATTCAATATGATTTTGAATTTGTAGAACTCCTCTTGAAAAACTACTAGAACTCAACACCCTACCTGAATACACCATACAGGCCTACCAACTTTGTAACACTATAGATAACATAAAAACGAATTTGTTCCATCATAATTCTCATGAAAAAGAATAAACTTTAGAGTCCCCAATTGGAAAATTAGCTTAGAAACTAAATTAGAATCATTATTGATTTGTTTCTTTTAATTTTCTTGTGAAAACACACTATCTCCAATAATAACTTGGTAATGTTGAATACTAATTGACAAGGGGGTAGAGGTATTGTGATATGAGGAGAATAAAGAGGAAGGGAAAAGGGGGTTTTAAGTCATCACAATCAGAAAATCGCCCCTCAACATAAATTTCATTATAAAAGATTTATTGCTTGTTAATATGATTTGAGAAAATCGAATACTATAAAAGATTTCTACATAGAAGTCCTTGGTATTCTTGTAAAAAAAAAATCAAGGGTACCCATAAATCCAAATAATAATAAAATTAATTCATTATTTATAATATATGTAAGCCCCACAACTAGTCATTCAAGGTTTCAATCGGTTGAAAGATCAGATCAAGCCTAAATTATAAGTAAAGCCATAAATATTAGTAAAAATGATCCCATAAGTTTGAATTTAAAAAAAATAAATAATAAAATAAAAGAATATAAAAATTTCAAAATTTAAGTATATAACTCGCTATTTATCGAAAATACGTAAAATGCATTCCGATAATTAACAAATTGGTAGAGATAAATTATATGTATACTAAAAATCATAGAATGACTTAAATAATATTTAGGAATATTTGTTTGTACTATATATGAATTTACATGTAAGTAGAAATATGCGTAATTACTTAAAATACGCGAAATGTGCTAAAATAATACTAAATAATTAAATAAAAATAAATAAAAATCATAAAAAATAAGGAATGATCCAGAATTTGGTCATGGCAGCTGGGGAAAATAAGAAAAAAATTAGCCAATTAAATTAGAACAATACAAAAGTCAAATTGGAAGAAGATAAGGCAATTGTCTAATCAAATTAATATACAATAATTTCCCTAAAGCTCTATAAATACTCTAAATTTTTTAGAAGCTTATTTTGGATGTCATGAAGTTTATAAAAATATATAGAGGCGAAATTGAGAAAAAATTAAAATTTTACAAAAATTTAGCAAAAATCTGTACAGTTAGGGCTTGTAAGGAGAACTCAAACCTAACGAGCAACTGGGAGTGGACGGCCACCACCATCACACGGTAGTGGTAGCACTTAAGTGGACTAACACACCCATGACCACCAACGATGGCTGGAGCCACTCAAATTGGTGAGTTCGATTTCTAGCCTGATTTTGTATAATTTTGTAAAAATAGTAAATATTCTTAGAAAATTATGAATTTTGTTATTCTAAAATATTTTTGTATTTATTTTTTAGGAAAAATATTATTTTGATGAAAATATGTCCCGTGATATATGGTCCTTAAAAAATCATGCAAAATCGAGCATGTTTCGGTTTAAAAATAAATGACCTTAAGAGTATAGTTTTGAGCCCAAAATTTTTGTGTAGACTACTTAGATGATATAGAATAATTTTATGAAGCCTGTTTTGAAAAATTAATTTTCTAAATTCTTAGGCCTTAAAATGAGGCATAAAATAGGTAATTTAGGGTTAATTAAGTAATTAAATAATTAATTACTAATTTAGTGAATAATTATATGTTTTAGGAGGTTAAAATCTAATGAAGAATGATACTTGCAGTATTTAGGGTGTTAGATGTAATTATTAGGTTAATTATATAGTGAATAAGTAATAGGAAAAAATAGTAAATTTTTAGTTAATTTTGTAAATTAGGGTAATTAGGTGTAAACTCTGATTTAGGATGAATTTAAATATTTTGAAATGATAATTGATATTGGGAGATGGTAATTAGAGTGATAGAAATATTAGATGTATATTATGTACATGATAAGTGATAGTATATAATATACAACTATTGGGAATATAATAAATAGAAAATATGAGGATAAAAATTGATATTATATAAATAATAGGGATATATAATAAATCTAATAGAAAACTTAAATTTATGTAATTATATGAAAAATGTAAAAATTTCTCATATCAGGAATAAATTCGGTACACTATTAAGGATTTAAGTGTACCAAGTATAATAAAATACTAACTAGGGGTAATTATGGTATTTAGGATATCTGGAAGCAAAGTGATTAATTTTACATTATGAGTTAAAACAAGTTTTTAGAGTTCGGGTATAAAACAGTACTTAGAAATTAAACTAGAACCAAATTTAAAAATTAATGCGAAAACTGAACCCAAACCTAAAGTAATTATAAAAGATTTGAGAACCTAAATAACTGGATATATTAAACCTTAAACAAAACATAACAATAAGTGTTATAGGATAAAACTAACTTATAATAGCTATATGAAAAAACTGAAACCATGTTTGTGTTATAGGGATGATTGGCGGTGGCTTGAGCGAGTTGAACCTCGAGTGAGTGAGTGAGGAGTTCGGATAAGTTGGGATTAATACATTACTATATTTTGGAGGCTTGAGATTATGCTTGGTTGTACTTGTTAGATAGTTGGTTATGTGCATGTGCTTGATTATAACTGATGATATGATTCTGTTTATTGTTCTAGCTTGTATTGTATGATTTGTATGAAATAATTGATTACCCTAAATTAGACCTAATCAAATATACGACCTGTAATCATAATCGGATCTGTATGGCAACCTATTAGGGAAAACCTAAGATTCTCCGGCCAAATACTGACCTCTTTGAAAGGGATAGCGCAGAATTATATAATGGTCCCTTTTTCATCCTTAGTTGAACTAAGTGACAGAAGAGGAGGTCACGGCGAGGGTGAAGTCAATAGTTTGAAGGTAGTCACAGGAGGAGCGGTGTCTCCATTGCACAAGTTTGGGTTTAGTTGTGAGCTGTTGCATTAACGGCAACTCTTCAACCCGGATTAGAGCGGGTGCAATTTCTCTAATCTCACGATAGGTCGGACAACGTCATGCGATGTCATTTACTTGAACATGCATTGCACCTAATAAGTTGATTGATAACCTTGTTATGTTTATCCTATAGTTTTAAGTCCTCCATCTTAACTTATTGAGTTGTGGTTGCTCACATCTCTATAGACGTCGTACAGGTGCTCGTTAAGAAGCGGCATACAACTACTCTGAAGCTAGCAACTACTGGATCCTGGAGAGTGAGGAAAAATATTTGAAGAACAAACATTTATTTTTAAGGTCTAAGCTTTTATTTTAGAATTTTTTCATTTCTGAATAATGTAATAATTAGGAAATATATTACGGTGAAATATTATAAACATTAATTGTAATAACTGAATTTCGGTATATATATATATATATATTTTCTCACTTTCTTAGGTAAATGATTTATTTAAATTACAAACTGTTTACTTCAAAGCGGTTTAGTCGTGGATGCCTTGTATAGATCAGGTTTAGGATAGCGTTTGTAAGGCTAACTTCTATCTTAGAATGGTTTACACGGCGGGGCTGTTACGACTCTGCCGCTTCAGGGCGTGGCAATATATATAAGTTATCTTCTAATGGGTGTAAAAAAAATGAATATTAGAGAAATTAAAATGACAAGTTATGTGTTTTTACATAGAACAAAATTTGTTAAAAATACACCATAAACTTAGTTTAGTTACATTCTTGGAAACAAAATTTTATAGTTTCAAATAATATACTCTAGTTTTTCGAGCAAACAACGATAGGAGATGAAAAAATTTACCTTGAAGTAACTATTTTAAAACCATTTCGATCATAGGTCTAAATTTTAAATTATATTCTTTTATTTTTTAAACAGAGATGATAAATTATCAAAAAAATCAACCTTACAGAGCTTATTTGAGTTCTTAATATAAAAGAAATAACAATACAAGATTTAAAATTTAATGTCTTTAATTGTGATAGCTAAATATTTCTAAAGATGTAATTTACATTGTAATGGAGTTGGTGTAGAAGAGATCCTTTATCTTACAGTAAACATTTTAGAGATAGATTGCAAATAAGAGCCTCTTTTTTTATTTATTAAAAACTTGGCTTTTTTGTTTATTTATGTGTTTGTAGTGACATTTAATTTACAATAAAATGCTCTAATACAATTAAATTTGATGTATAATGAGTTGAAAGGTGTATAAATTAGAATTTCATGATGTTGTATTATACATAAATTTTGATGGGATTGTGTTACAAATAGCACTTGAATTGTGAAAAAAAAAATTAATTTACCATTTAAAGTTCTAACTTATAAAAATTTTATACCTAATTGAAACTTTTGTCATCATCATCACTATCTGCAGTATATGCATGCAACATATATCTCACTTCGATTGGTACTAATGATAGACAAAATTCCAATTAGGTATCAAATTTGATAAATTGAAAATTTAGGTTGTAAATTGGACATTTAACTAAAACTTAAGTAGTTTTAGTGATATTGTCCCCATTGATCGTAGTTAGACCAACAAGAATGTGTAGGCTCGTGTGAAGTCTAACTTGAGTGGCCTCAGGGTTTGACTCTTGCTCCTCGATACTTACAAAAAGCCCCCATGGGTATGGCTATAAGGGCCTTCTGATAGTCGAGTTAGTAAAGAAGACCAAGAGAAGGGGGGACAAGTACTAAGAACTTAAGGGACTGTGTTTGCCTAGTATGTGTGTAATGTGTCGGACTTCAATTCTAGAGAGAAGGCGAAGAGAAAGATTCTTAGAGAGTAAAAATGTGTCCCCTTTTACTTTCTAGTACCTTTCATGTGAGTTACCTAGATATGTAGCTATCGGGGGTTCACTTGTATTGGCTACCGATAAGCAATACGCTTCGTAGTAGATGTTGAGCTTAACTGCGGTGGCATGTTGTGGTTGGCCAAACCATCAAATCTGCAGCTTAATGATCTAACAAGAGTAGGGGTTATCAAGTATGCTAGCTATACTAGGAATGTCAAGCGTTCATTAATGAGCTATAGTAAAGAGTAGGTACTAAAGGCAAAAGCTAAGTTGAGATGCTGAGGAAGGGATCATGATACGCCACGCCAAGGGCCAATAAGGGCGATCATATCTAAGTAGGTCCAAGCTTGCAGAAAGCTTGAAAAACAAAGATGGAAAGAGAAACGCGTAAATAACAATAAAAGTAAAATAAGCAAAATCTATGATCAACTTCGAGGATATAATGTACTACGAAACTATTGAGAACTCATGGCTTAACTTAATATGACGCATAAGCTGATCCAATGAGGGTACTTGCCACCTAGCCTTACTTAAGAGTTGGGATAAAAATAAGAGTAAGAGTAAGAGAGGGAAGTAGGCACACTTAGCTTACAAAAAGGGGAGTATATTCAATGTCTAATATATGATAATGTGGCGACCTTTACAATGGGTATTTATACCTGACATATTAGGGCAACAACTATAATTGGAAATGACTAAAAATGGTAAAGTCCTAAAGAAGTAATGTACAGAGAATGGAAAAGGGCATAAAGAGAAAATTAAGAAAAATGTTCATCTTGTACGGCAGATTCTATCATATGATTGCTTGGACGTATAGCTCTCTGTAGGTAGGTGACTTTTTGGTAGAAGAAGATAAACTATAAAATTAAGTTGGTGATTGCCAAGCCGAAGTACCAAGCAAACTTAAGGGTCCTTCCCAGAAGTCATGGGTGTAGATGTACGCTGGAGGTTTTCAACACCAATACTGCCGAGTTGAAGGTTGCCACAATTATGGTCGAGTAGATGTGTAAGGGGTCAAACTTTCCAAGCAATTCCCGTTTAAGTTAGCTATAAAGTTAGTTAGGTGGATTGAGCTGTTGTTCGAATGCATCCTTAGTTAGTAACTAGAGACAATTAATAAATACAAGAAGGTTCGGCTCGGACAGGGCATTGGGTGGGCAGACTATAGCAACTTGAACTCATTAGCTAAAGAGTGAAAAGAGAGAACTCGCCTCACCATGCTTTTCAATCCTTGGGCTTGTGCTCGAGTCAAAAGTCTAGTGATCTAATTCCTATTAGATCAACTGATGCTCGATCGAAGGGTAGCATGCTCGGATAGGTGCTATTCGGCTCATTAAGTAGGTAGTATTGTAAAGGATGAGCTTGCCGACAGCTCGTATGTTCCCTGCGTAAGCACATGGCTTCATGTGAAGGTCACCGAGTGAGTGACAAGCTTCCAAGTCATTCGCATGATAAGCCTTCAAGATGGGCCTCGCTTGTTAGGCTTTGATCCAGGCAAAAATCGAGTGTCAACACTTATCTCCCTACTCTCCTCAACGTCCTAGGTATGAGGAGAGTAATCCATGTAAGGGGATCGGTGTAAGCCTTGCAATTGGAAGTGTGGATTCAATAGGTAAGATTTAAGGATGATTGGATAAAATATTCGATTAAACCCAAATTATATGATGAAGTTAGAAGTATTAATAAAAGTGACTCTGTAAGTTTGAATTTAGGAAAATAAGTTATAAAATAATAGGATATTATAATATCAAATGATAAGCATATTACCCGTTATTTATCATAAATATGTAAAAACAAGTTCTAATAATTAACGAGTCGCTAGAGATAAATTATATGTATACTAAAAATTATAGAATAATATAAATAATATTTAGAAGTATTTACTTATATCCCATGTGTGTTTACTTATCAGTAAAAATATGCGAAATTACCTAAAATGCTTAAAATATACTAAAATAATGCCAAATAATTAAAAAAAATTAAAAAAAGTAAAGAATCGTCCAAATCAAGGTCGTAGTAGGGAAAGGATTAAGAAGAAAAATTTTCAATCAAATTAAGGTAATTATAATGCCAAAAAGAAAGAAAGAGAGAGAGAGAGAGATAATGGCCAAATGTCAATCCAAAAATTAGAGAAAAAAAATCCAAGCAACCCTATAAATATCTCAAATTTTAACTAAAGCTCATTTAGTCAGTTAAGGACTAAAGCAAAACTGAGAGAACTCAAAAAGAGAGGATTAGGGTTTTTCTTCAAAAATTAGAAAAAAATCTGTGTAATTAGAGCTTATAGAGCAAACCTACAACTTACTGATACCTGCAAGTGAACCACTGCCACCACGACACCCTAACACCAGAGCCCAAATCGTCCAACACCCTTAGGACCACCCCTAGTGGTCAGAAGTCCACTAAACAGGTGAGTTTGATTGTTAATTAGATTTTGCTTAATTTATTTAAATTATTAAATTAATTTATAAAATTATAAAATTTAGTATTCTAATGTCTTTATGTATGTAGATTTTAAGAAAAAATTTTATTTTGATGAATTTATATCTAGAAATATACTATCCTTAAAAAATCTTGTAAACTCAAGCATCTTTGATTTAGATATAAATGGCCTTATAAGTACAATTTTGAGCTCAATTTTTCTGTGTAGATTACTAGAGAATGTAGAAAAATGCTATAAAGCTATTTTTTAGAAATGAATTTTTGAAAAATTTAAGTAATTTTCAGGCCTTTAAATTATATATATAATTAGCAATTTTGAGAATAATTAATGGTTAATTGAATAGTTACTGATTTAGTATATAATTAGGTATTTTAAGATGTTCATGTCAAATGTAGTATGATATTTGTAGTATCTAAGGTGTTAGATATAATTATTATGTATAATATGTAGTAAATATATGTAAATTAATAATATAAGAAATTGAAAATGTAATAAATAGAAAATATTAGGTTAAAAATTTATGATATAATAATAATAATAATAATAATAATAATAATAATAATAATAATAATAATAATAATAAATAATAATAAGCAATAGATCTGATATGAATATATATTTTAATGAACTACATAAAAAATATAAATTTTTCTCATATCAAGAGTAAATCTCGTAGTTAAATGAGGGCTATGGTATACCACGTAGACTATAATACTGGTTAGGGACTAAAAATGATATTTAGGATACCCAAACCTAATGCGACTAATTTCATATTAAGGTTGAAACACATTTTTAGGATTTAGACATAATACTCGCAGTTAAAACTGAATTAGAACCTAAATTGGAACCAAATTCGAAAACCTGGTTCTAAAACTAACCTAAAATGAATCGATAATAAATAATGCTATATATATATGGAAAATTGAGTTTAATCATAACCTAAAATTTATATATAACATAAGGATATAAATACTAAAATAGTATTTATATTATAGGACATACAAAGACAAGTGACTTGCAACCAATCGAGTAAGCTAATTGAGAACTTCAGGTAAGTTAGGTTCAATACTTTATCGTATTTTGAAGTACTATTTTAAAGTACTCAGAGGCTTAAGATTGTATGTGATTGTGTTTGTAAGTAATTATATGCATATGCTTATATGTATTTAACTTTGTGCGAAAAATCTGTATTTTGTTTGGTGATTATTATGAATTGAATGGTGTAAGATTGCTTAATTACCCTAGATCATACTTAATTATAACCGACCTAAATACCCTAATTAGATATGCATTATAACCCTTTAGGAAACTATGAGGATTCTCCAATTAAACACCAATACCTTCAAAAAAGATAGCGATGGATAGCATAATAGTGTTGTCTTCATCCTTAGTCGAATTAAATAATAGGAAAGGAGGTCACAGTAATAATGAGGGCAATGGTTCAAAGGTTAGTCATAGGAAGAGTGGTGTCTTCATTACAAAAACTTGGATTTGGTTGTGAGCTATTGCATAAATATAAAAACTCCCCAACCTGGATTAAAGCAGGTAAAATTAGTCTAATTTCACAACAAACCAAACCACTGATTGCCTCTAAGCAGAGCTTTCGAATTTTACAAATTAAATTCCTATATTTTATCCTTAACTTAGTTTAATAAGCAAGTGTACCTATCGTTTTATAATACGGATGAGTATAGAGTTATCTCCACTGGGAAAAGCATTCAAACACTAGTACTTATTATTCTTCCTATTATCTAGCTATCCAATTTATCATGTGATTAATTATTGAAACTCTAAATTGTTGACTAAACTACACTAATCCACAAACTAATGCCACTAATACAATGGTTATAAAACAATTACTAACAACACATTTAACATTGTAGACTTGCTTCACCACTTAGTATAATACTACCAAAATATTTTTTTATCCCAATACTTGTTATCTATAGAAAATTACAGTATGTAAGCATTATTCTCAGAACTATTTACTTCTAATCCTAATTGTGTCTATTCGAATCTTTTCCTAATTAACAGCCAACTCGGATTGCATTAATGTCATGTTAATGTATTAATTCTTCTAAAGATGTAGCAACTTTCCTAATAATATTATTAGGAGTAAGTTATTCCAATAAACTAGATCTATTCAATACAATTGTGTCTTGACATATTCTATTGAAATTTGGCCTAAGTCGATGTCGTGCGCTACACCATACTTAGATTCATTAAGTGCAATTCATCGGAATTAACATTGATCAAGAAACTATTATTCCATGCACTTGATCATACTAAGTGATGTAATGAGTCTTAATGTATTACTTACACATGATAAAATAACAAAGTGTAATAATACAATGCAGAGATAACACTTAAATTAACATAAGACAAGTAAGAAATACAACTACGTTTGAATTTCACTGTAGAAATCTTTACAATGTACGAACAATGAATCACATTGTTCCTCTCAAGTCGTTCCGGGAAATATATGTTACAAAACTTAACCAAACTCAACTGTAAATTTGGGAACACAATGATGCAGATGTAGATGATTAGGTGTTCGTTTGTAAATTGATGTTCTGATTGATCCCCTACTCTCTACAAGTTGCAGTATATTTATATTCTCCCTATCAAAAAACTCGAATCTAGCTCTTTAAGGCACCACCTGATGTTTTCAACATACCAGTTCCTGTAAAAAGATTGAAAAGAACAGTTATGCACCTTACATCATGCCTGTGACTACGGGCGTTACCATCTCAAAAAAACAAGATTCTTCACCAATCACGGTTATGATGAAGGCCGTGAACTCTTCGCCATTTTATTAAATTACATCATGCCTGTGACTCTAACCGTGATCATCCTCTTACTATGCGATCACAGTTGTGATTGATAGGGGCATTGTTAATACTTCCTCAATCACGACCGTAATTGAGGATGTAATCAGGGCTAGATTTTTTATTACTTCATTATTACGCCAGTGATTGATACTTCTTGATACTACTTCACTAATTTCTTCTCCTCACAGCCATAATTGACTAAAAAGTCATTGTTATTGTATATATTTCATCCTGTTGCTTGTAAATTACCTGAAATCAATATTTTATACAAATTTAAGTACCAAAACTTAAGATTTAAATCACAATTATGATCAATTCTATGCCTAAACATGTCTTAAAAGTGTAAAGTAATTTACACTTATCAACCACGTTATGTGATGACATTTGTTTGTTGCATTATATATAATTAATTGTTTAAAAACCTAATTTGTGTCTATTATGCATTCATAAGTCTTTAACCTAATTTATTGAGCTGTTGGATGCTCATATCCTTATAGATTTTCTTGCAGGTACTTACTGATATGCTACAGTATAATTAACTTGAAGTCAATTACTTTTTGAAGCTATAGGGCAATGGGAATCAACCCGACGTACGGTCGAGTCCTTTAATGTCTTATTAATACTTTTAGGTTTATGAATTAGTATTGTTTATAACTTCCCTGGATTATAAGACATATGAATTTAATTATGTATATATGACTTAAGGTTCTGCCTTTTCATGTAAAGTTTAGCATTGATTTTAATTGAGCTGTTTACTTCAAAGTGAAGAATCGTGGACGTCTTATGTAAATCCTATCTATAATAGTGAATGTGAAGTCAGTCATTATCCTAGGTTGGTTTACATGACAAGGCTATTATGACTCTACGACTTTGGGGTATAACAATCGGGCCAAAGCCGAGCTATCTATTCTTTCGAGTAGGGGACTAGTTTAACTGCTTGGAGTTACAGTGAACAATACCTCTAGTTGGGCTCATTTTCCTATACCTGGGTTATTGCGTCATTAATGTAGTAAGTTGCTCAATGTGTCATGATGGTTATCTTAGAAAACGTAACGTGCATTAATGGCTTGCAAAGAGCAGCTATACGCGTAGGGCAATCCATTGTTAGGCCATGTAGATGGGGGAGTAGGGCCTTTAACTGAAGGAGTAGGGCATGTAGATGGTTGAGGTTTAACGCACGTCCTTTCATAGGCTCATGTCTTAAGAGTAGGAGAAACCGTTTACGTTTTCCCTTTGTTTGTCTGTATAAAGGGAGGCATAGGTCCTCATTTTTCACTTTGCTCTGTTTACTTTGGGGAAACTCTACCAAAGTTTCCATTTGCGAATTAGTTGCATTTCACCGTATGCTTCTATTCTCAGTTGATCATTCATAATGGCTGATCAAAGTACGACCTACAAATAAAGTAAGTCCTCCCATCCTTATATTTTGGAGGAGGTAGATGAAGGTTGGGAGGCAAGAGAAGAAGATGGGGAATAGAAGACAAGGTTATATTATCCTGGGAAGAGAAGAGGGAATGTACGCAATGATGCCCTTATGATGTATACCCTTCAAATGGCGAGAAGGACAACATTGGGCGTTTGTTGCAAATAAGTAATACAAATGAGCACTCATGTTGTCAAGTTCCTTATATGGCAAGCAAAGAGAAGTTGAGGTAGGTTAGTCTGGCAGTAAGGGCAATGCCTAGGTGGCAAGTAGAGGTACCCATAGGTGGGCAACGAGCTTATGATATAAGGGATGACCAATCATTTAATATTTACGCGAAGGAATTTGAGCTCAGTCTTCGGATTCCCTTTTTATAATTCCTTTTGGAGTTTTTTTGGTACTTTAAAGTTATGTTGGGTAGTCGCAAACTTATAGATTCAACTACTTGCATTTGAGGCGCTATGCATTTGGGAGTTGCAATGGCTAATCGCACAACTGTTTAGGCACTTCTTCTATGTAAAGAGGGTAGCCGATGGATGGCTATACGTTGCTACCTGGGGCAAAGATCTAAGTATTTTTTATAAGCCACCAAATAAGGTTAAAGGATGGAAGGAGTTCTTCTATTGCATTCATACTCCCAAGCCACTAGATTTCTTGACCTAGTGGAGATGGCCTATTTATGAAAGGAAGTTGAAGTCTTTAAGAGATAAGGATGTAATGACTAGCATTGAGTTACTGAATCTGGTGGATGGAGAAAATTGAATCCTTTATCGATATGCCAGAAGTATAAGGACAGCATGCTGTTGTTTGCAATAGAGATAGATATGTGCTATGTTTGGCCAAGGAGGGATGCTTGGTTACCTACTACGGCATGTCGTCTCATTGCTGGAGTAGGGGGTATCGGGTTAGTCATCCTTGGCTTAGTAAGTACCTTATCTTTTCTTTAGTTTATTTTCCTAACGAGTTTGTTGCTTCTTTTATAGCTTCGAAACTTGTCATAAAGAGAGTGGGCACAAAGTTAGTGGCTATGCAAGTGAGGCAACTCGAGAATGCATTAAGGCCTAAGAAGGGGAAACAACTTGCGCTAGAAGGGGAAGAGGAGACCTCGTGTTACCCTTCTAAAAAGTCAAAGAAGAAGAATGGGAAGTAGCAGATACTTCCTAAGGTTGTTCAACAAGGCGATGGTGATGTGTTGACAGGAGTGCCATTGGGGGCTTTAAGGCTAGGTTAGGGGCATTTAATGGGGGTCTAGTTTAGGATGTTGAAGCAAGGGTTGCAGCTGCCGTACAAAGGCCCCTTAGCAGTGGATGCAAGCGCTCAAGTAGATGAAGAGTGAGAGAGCTTGGAAAAAACCCTTGAAGATGCTGTTGCGCATGCCATCGGGATCTTTGATGGTGATGACATCCAACTTCTAGTTTGTTGTCAAAGGCGAACAACTCCTATACAACTTGCCTAAAGGTTTGAGCAGCTACAAATGCGGTTTGGGCGATTGGTTGCAGGTAGGAATAACATAGAGGCCTTAACGAAACTGCTAAGGAGGCATAATGAGATAAGCTGCTTATATGTTCCTATCTAAGTGTTCGATCTTAGTTTTGTTACTAACTTTGTGTTATGCTTACAACTATATGACTTGCTGGACTTCATTCTTGCTTATAACCAATCATTCCTTCTATAAAAGGGAAATCAAGTAAAGGTTAAGGTTAAAAGGGTCTAGAAGGCATTGGAAGAGGAGAAGAGGGTGTGCAGCGACTTAGTCATCACATTTAGCAACCTGGAATGCTAGTACGGGGAGCTCCTAGGTAAAGTAGGCAAATTGAAGGATAACCTAAAGATGGTCAAGGAATTCGATAAAAGTATTGAGGATAAGTTGATTACCAAGTTGAAGGTAAGGGGAGAAGAGCTAGAGAGAGTACGAGCTGAGTTTGCTAAGAGGGAGTCTAAGCTCTTGAAAGGAAAGGGGTTGTTAATCAAGGTTAAATGGGATATCTTTATAGAGACCTTAGACAACCCTTTAATCAAGAAGGCCATCACCATAGTTAGATATGCAATGGCGAAGGAGGTGCGGAAACAAGTTCGGCAGAACATACCTGGTGTAAACTTATCCTTTTTGCATTGGTTGGATGAACCCAAAGTTGCTATTGGAGGTAGGTCAGGTGGCAAGTCGTATGGTGACTCATCAAAAGTTCCCAGTACTCAAATGCAAGCTTCAAGGAGGGAAGTGGTGATGAGCAGGGTGGTCAGGAGTAGCAATAGCAGCAGGTCAAGGATGCTTAGGGACATCTTTGAATTTTTTCTTTCTTTCTTGTAGCTAGTATGCGCGATGTGTACCTAATTCTAATTTCACTTTCTATAATCTTCCTTTTTTTTTTTGGTAAGGGTCGAAGTACCATCCTCCTTTTATGTAATTATAGAAGACTTTTATCAATGAAATCTCTTCGTAATCGTCTTTGATATTCTTTCTCTTTTCCTTGGTTGTTACTTCTCATGTTTTTACTATTGTCCCATTCTTAAACTTAATTTAATTTTTTTTTCTAGGTCTTTTGTACTAAAGAAGATGTTTCTCGAGTAGACTTGTGTACCTTATTTCCTTGTTAGATTAGCTGAATTCTTTATCCCTGAGTAGATAGTCTATGCCTACTTGCTGATATTTCTTTGTAGGCCTGCTTGCTTACTCATGTACCATCGCTTTAGGCTTATCCTTGATTTTTGTCTAAATGTTTTGCACTTGTGATGATGCTTTCTCATAGGTAGACAAACCCTATCTCCTAAGGAGATTGTGATTCTCTAGGTCATTGTAAGGGCCCAGTGTCATGGAGCGATGAGCTTACCAGAGTAGATGTTGTGATGATGTCATTAGATCCCCTTGGCAGAGTAATTTCGACAATGTGAATCTTTGTTGAAATAAGCTATCTTCTCAACAAAGTTAATTTTGAGTAGCATGCGTTGTTGGTAGGTGGAGTACCTTAGACAAAATGCCTTCCAAAAGATATTTAATGCGCATACAACACATCACTAATTCCTTAAGTGTCGCTTGGGTTCCTAACGCGTTAAGCTTATGTGATGGCAAATACATATACTATTGGGGTTGTCTCATGTCTTTTACATAATGGGGGCATAGGTCTTTGCTTTGCCATGCCAAACATCCAAACAACTTAATAAGGTATAGGTAAGAGTTGACATGAACGTGTCCAAGTTGATCATGTTGAGGGATGGGGTGCTTAAGCTGGGAGGGGGTCATATTTGACCTCTTCCTTTAGGTTGTGATCGTGAAGCATAAACAATTGCTTGGTAGCAGTAGATAGATCCTAAGCTATGACCAAAAAGAGTATGTGGCCTTTGAGTATTCCTTTCTTTGTGTCTTAATAATGCTGGGTGAAAGAGAGGGGCCCAGATGTTGCCTACCACTTATCCATGGTGACACTTATCTACATCAAGTTCTGCGTGGCTTTTACATGCACTGTCCCAGATGACCCTGAGAAAACAAGGATGGCCGTGGTGACTTTGGTGGCAAAAGGGGTCTTTTCTCTACCTTGACCTATAGACCAAGGTAGTCATGGGGAATCTTTTGCTTCGCAAGTCCTCTAGTTCACTTTGGGTAAAACATCGACCCTCCTTTGTTGTTAATAAGGCCTTGGTAGTTCGGCGCGTTAGGTGGAGTAGCTAAATTAGCTATCCCCACTACTGCTTCTGTGGAATAGAGGCTTTGGAAGGTAGAGTAAGGATCTTCACTTAGAAGTCGAGTATCATTAGGACCTCTAGAACTTGGAGCTCGGCTTTGCGGGAGCATAGGGAGGTAGTTACAGCTATTCTTTTAGAGGTCGCAGACTAAGTCAAAGTTGAGATGAGTTCCTTATGGAGAAGAGCTCTAAGCAAGAAGCTAAGTTGGAGTCGATAGTAGCCGTTCAAGTTAGGCACATTAGCATAGTGCAGAAACTAGCTACATGCTTTGGTATCACTTAGTTTTCTTTCTGGACGTAATCAATGTCGGTATGTCTACCCGTCGAACTTTGTACTTTGCTACTTTAATGAAATAAAGTTCTCCTTTTCTACTCATCATTTGTTATTTGCTCATTTTATTTCTCTTCGATTCTCATTGTTCAATTTAACCTAGAGTTATATTTAATAACTGTTATAATAATGCCTTACATAGACAAGTGTTTAGGGATGAAAATCAACTCGATATTGGGGGCTTGATGTAGATTGGGGCCCAAGTGAAGTGTACATGGCGTTAGTACAGGAATTAACTTAGGCAAAACTTGGGGATGAAAATTGACTCATGGTTGAGGGCTCGATGTAGATCAATGCTTGAGAAGGATGCTCGCAATGTTAGTGTAGGAACTAAATTGGGTAAAGCTTGGGATGAAAATCAACTCAAGGTTAGGGGCTCAATGTAAATCGATGCCATTGCACGTTTCCATCATATTAGTGTAAGGATTAATGGGGGAAAGTGTGCTTGGGGATGCAATTTGACTCAAGGTCACATCATAGCCTAGGCAAGCATTGCGTAAATGCATGAGAAGTGGGAGAGGAAGAGAGACACATGTAAGAACCTTCATCATTTCATTTGATCCAACCATGTTTACAAATGCTTTTGATTCTTGTCATTGTAACTTAAAGGAAGTGAGGTCTTAGATTCTAAGCATTCCATGCCTTGGGGATGGTCATCCTTCTAGTGTCTCTAGTTTTTAAGCACCTTTTCCCACACCCTCAACTACTTATACAAGGTCCTCCTAATTGGGGGCAAGCTTGCCTAGACATTCCTCAGAACTACTAGCTTCTAGCTTTCTATTCACTAGGTCTTTTGGGTGGAAAACTTTGTTTCAAATACTACAGTTGTAATATAGGGTGACTTGCTACTAATGACCCATTGTACATGCTTATGTAACATCGCACACTTCGTTAATGGTGTCAAGGCTCACTTGCTGGGCTGTGTAATTGGCATTCACATTGTAGTGCTGGGTCCTGCTAGTTAGTAATTCTAACTCAATTGGGAGTACGACTTCTATTTCGAACGTGATACGGAATGAGGTTTCTTTGGTTAAGGTTCTATGCATCATGTGGTATCTCTAAAGTATGCTTAGAAGCTCGTTGGCTTACCTACCTCTTGCTCGCTCCACCTTCTTCTTCATACTATTAAGGATTATCTTATTGATAGCATCAACTTGGCTGTTGGTTTAAGGATGGGCTATCGAGGTGTAGTGTAACTTGATGTTATGCTTATTACAGAAGTTTTCGAACCAATCACTGTCGAATTACCTTCCATTGTCATTGATAAACTTGTATGGTACTCTGAAACAAGTCAATATGTAGGTGAGCATGAATCCCTTGGCAACTCGGACTGTGATGGTTGCTACGGCCAATGTCTCTACCTACTTAGTGAAGTAATCCACTGCTACCGGGATGAATTGTCGACCTGCCGAAGCTTTCAAGAAGGGACCAAGGATGTCTGACCCCCACCGTACGAATGGCCATAGGCTTGTCAAGGGGTAAAACTCTGAAACGGGGGTGTGAGCGATTAACGTATGCTTTTGGTAGGAATGGCATCCCTGGACCATGGTTTTGGCATCCTCCTTCATCATTGGCCAATAATAACCTAGCTGAAGCACTCAAAGGTATAGTACTTGGGATTAGATGTGGTTACTACAAATCCCTGTACAGAGTTCCTCGAGGACCCAAGTGCCCTCTTCTGTCTGGAGGCATTTGAGGAGCAGGGTGTTATGTCCTCATCTATAGAGTATATCATTAATTAATGTATAATTAGTTGTAGCATAAGTTATCTTCTTCACTTTTGCTGGTTCCTTGGGTAATTTCCCCATCTTAAGGTACTACATAAAGGTATCCATCCAAGAGGGTTTGGGGGTTACTTCTATCGTTTCAATGACTTGTTGTTGTTATACCTCTATACTTCTCTCCAAAAGATACTGTATAAAGAGCAACTTATCACAATAGTATGATGTAAGGATGGTGGATGAAGTTATCTTAGATAGTTTGTTTGCCTCTGTATTTTTTGCTTGGAAGATCTTGTTGACTTCCCAAGAAGTGAATTCCACAAGAAGGCCCTACATTAAATGTAGGTACTTGGCCATTGTTTCACCCTTAGTCTCGTATCCTCCCTTAACTTGTTGTACAACTAGCATGTCCTATATTGCTTTGATTTTGTTAGGGTTGACTTCTATCCCTCGCTTTATGACCATGAAACCAAGAAACTTGCCCGAAGAAACTCCGAAGACGCACTTTTAGGGATTAAGTTTCGTTTGGAATTAGTGAAGGGTTTGGAAGATCTCTTGGGGGTTGTTAATGTGGTCTTTTTTGGTTTTGGTCTCGGCAGTCATATCATCGACGTAAACCTTGATGTTTCTACCTATTTATGGCTTGAAAATATGGGTAACCAGCCTTTGATATGTAACTTTGCAATTTTTAGGCTAAAAGGCATTTCTTTATAGTAATAGATCTCGAAGTCTGTAATAAATGATGTATAGACTTCATCTTAAGGGGACATTTAGATTTGGTTGTATTCGGAGTAGGCGTCTAAGAAACTGAGAAGCACTTGATCAAACATCAAATCAATGAGCCGGTCTATATGCATTAAAGGGAAGCAGTCCTTTGGGCATGCCTTGTTGAGGTCAGTATGGTCAATGCGCATGCGCCACTGTCCATTTGCTTTCTTGACGAGCACTATGTTGGTGAGCCAAGTAAGGTATTTCTCTTACGGAATGAAGCTTGCTCATAGCAACTTTTGCACTTTCTCCTTGATTATGGCCTAACATTCTGGGGCTATGTGTTGTTTCTTTTGCTTGATAGGCTGAATGGTAGGATTGATATTGAGGTGATGAGTAGCCTCTAGTATGTTGATGATCCCTAGCATGTCTTCTAGGGTAAACGCAAATATATCTGAGTTTTGATTGAGGAATATTGTTAATTCAGCCTTATCATTGTTTGGCAATTTAGCCCTTATTTTGGTTATCATTCCAAGCACATCAAATATCCGAACTTCTAGGGTATTTTTTATTAGTTCTCCCCGTATTGCTGAAGTAGGGAAATTAGTTAACTTGAAGTTCATAATGTTGCTTCTAGATTCGACTTTGAGGTAGAGCGTTTGGGATAAAGCTCGATCGCCTCTAGCTTCGCCTACACCAATGGGTGTTATGAATTTTGCTTTGAGGCATCTTTAGCCAATAAGCACATCAAATTTTGTGATGCTTGATCTGTTAAAGATAACTGTGTATGGTAACCATATGTTGACAATGACAAATTCTATTGATTGTGTGGTGACATGTTTGTTGTTTCTTAGTCGAACCGGTAGGGTAATGATTCCCTCAATAAGTACTGGTTTGTAGCCTCTGAACCCTACGAGGTTGTGTTTGTAAAACTAAAGTGGCTTATCAAACTATTCTCTCATTTGCTCAAAGGTGCTGTAGATGAGTATATCTGCCAAACTCCGTTATTGATGAACATTTTGAGGACATTGAAGTACCTAATTTCAACATTGATGATGAGTGTATCGCTATGAGGCAGGTCAATACCCTGCTCATTAGCGTTGGTAAAAGTTTTGGCTATGTTAGTCTTTAGCTTCTTATTTCTTTCGATGTGAACCTCATGTTTGGTTATTAAGGTTGTATCATTTGAGAGGAGGCTAAGGCTACTAAATATAGTATTGATCTGGCCTGACCATACCCTTCAATTCTATTCGTCTATAGGCGCATTAGCTTACCTATTATGATGTTACTGTTTGTTATCTACTCGGTAGCACTGGGTTGGCCATTGGATTTGGTTTTTCTTGTCTATGACAAAGTTGTTGATGTAGCCCTTGTAAACAAGGCCTTCAATTACATTCTTAAGATAGCAGCACTTGTCAGTGTTGTGTCCATGTGCTTTGTGGTAATCACAATACGTTCCTAAATTTATCGCCTCTAGTGTCTCACAAATGTTTAGTGGTCTTTAGAGTTGCTCTTAGACTTCGTATATGATTTTGTCGAATGGTCGAGTTAAGGGTATGTACAAAGTGAGTCTTGGAATTTATGCCTTTGCTTCTCTTGCTTTTCTTGTGCCGAATGTAAACCTTAAATATAAGCTAAGTAACCGTAAAATCGAACTTAGTACGCAAAATTTTTGGCGATCGGTTAAATGATTAAGCCTAAAATATAAATTAAAATTAGAAATATTAGTAAAAGTGACCTCGCAAGTTAGTATTTAAAAAAAATAAGAGAATATAAAATTTTTAAAATTTAAATATATTACTTATTATTTATCAAAAATGTGTAAAATACATTTCGATAACTAATAAGTCACTAGAGATAGATTATATGTATACTAAAAATCATAGAATAATGTAAATAATATTTATAAATGTTTAATTATACCCTACATGTATTTACTTGTGGGTAGAAATAAGTGAAATTATCTAAATTGCCCAAAATTAGCAAAAAAAATTGCTAAATAATTAAAGAAAATTATAAAAATATCAAAGAAAAATTAGAAAGGTTGAGAACAATTCAGAATTTAGTTGTAACAGGTCAAGAATCAAGAAACAAATTTTGTCCAATTAGAATCAAGTAACAAAAAGGTAAATAGAAAGAGATATAGGCCTTGTCTTGTCCAAATTAATATATTATAATTGTTTTAAGGCCCTATAAATAGCCAAAAAAATTTAAGAGACTCTTTAGACAGTTAAAAGATTGGGAAAGTTAGAGAGAAATTAAGGTTTTAGAATTTTTTTTCCCTCAAATCTGTATAGTTAAGCCAAGTAAGCTAAACCACAACCACCCTACTCCAAATCCAACATTTGGATTGACCAACCACCCCTAAGCTATTGCTGGTGGCTGGAAACCCAAGAGTCAAGTGAGTTTAACTTTTCAACCGATTTTGCAAAATTTCTTAAAATTATTAATTTTACTTAAAAAATTATGAAATTTGTTATTATGGCGTTTTATTGTATGTAAATTTAAGGAAAAATAGTGATTAAGTTTAATCATGTCTGTAAATTTAGGGTTCTTGAGAAATTGGACAAAACCGAGCATGTTTAGAATTAGAAATAAATAGGTTTAGGAGTGTAGTTTAGAGCTCAAATTTTTTCTGTAGAATGCTTAAGTGATACAGAACAGTGCTATGAAACCATTTTTCTAAAATTAATTTTCGAAAATTTTAAGCAACTTTTTAGCCTTAAAATAATGAGAAAATAGATAATTTTGACTTAATTAAGTGATTAAATGATTAATTATTGATTTATAAGTTAATTAGTGTTTAAGGATGTTAATCTCTTATATGAAAACATAATCCTAACATTTGGAGTGTTAATTGCAATTAATATAGGAATTATATAGTAATTGTAAGTAATTTAACAATATTTGAAATTAGAATTTTAATAAATATGAAATAATAGGTTAAATTGGATGATATAATAATAATATTAGTACACATTAAATCTGGTACAAAAATTAATTCTAGATAATTGCATCAAAATTGTAAAATTCTCTTACATTGGGAGTAAACTCGGTATATTAATTAATATTAGAATGTACCGAATAGGTTAGAATACTAAATTAAAACTTAGTATAATATTAGGATACTCGAGCTTGATATAATTACTTCCACATAGGGTTCAAAGTGTATTTTAGGATCACTCGTTGAAATTGAATTAAAACTTGAACTGGAATCGGATTCAAAAACTGAACTCCGAACTAACGTAAGATGAATTGTTTGTAAATTATGGGTATATAAGGAGAATTGAGTTAAATCCTAACTTAAAATATGTATCATCTAAGTATAAATACTTAAAAAAACGTATTCATATTATAGGACACACAAAGATGAGTCAACCTACGACAAATGGTTGAGTGACTCAGGATATTAAGTAAGTTGGATTTAATACTTCATTGTATTTTGGAGTACTATTTTAGAGTGCTCAGAAACTTAGGTTTATATATGATTACGATTGTAAGTAGTCTTATGCATGTACTTGTGTATTAGATTTCGTGCTAAAATCTATGTTATGTTTTATTACTGTTGTGATTAGAGTGGTGTAGAATTGTCTAGTCACCCTAAACCGAATATAATCTTAATCAACCTAAATACCCTAAAAAGACATGCATTACAACCCTATAGGGGATCATTAGGATTCTCCAACCAAACACCAACACCACAAAAAAAGATAGTACTGGATAACAAATTGGTCTTTTCCTCATTCTTAATCGAATTAAGTAACATGAGTGAAGGCCGCGATAAGGATGAAGGCATTGGTTCGAAGGATAGTCTTAGGAGCAGTAGTGTCGCCATTATACAAACTTGGGTTTGGTTATGAGCTATTCCATAACATGAAAACTCCTCAACTTGGATTAGAGCGAGTGAAATTACTTTGATTTCACAACGAACCAGATTACGTTGTGTGATGGCACTTGTTTGTTGCATTTCATGAAAATAATTGCTTGATAACTTCGATTGTATTTGTATACGCTCATGAGTCTCCAATTCAATTTACTAAGTTGTAGTTGCTCATATACGTATTGATTTTTTTGCCGGTCTTAACTTCTGATTTGTGATACTACAATACAATTACCATGAGGTTAAATTTCTTTTGAAGCTACGGGGAGTAAGGATCCATTGATAAAAGATCAAATCTTAATTAGAGTCTTGTTAGTATCCTTAGGATAAAGAATTGATATATGATATATATATTAGTTAACTGTTGTATTATGTAGGATCTCCTGGGAATTCTAAGATAATGTGAATGTAATTATATATACTGACTTAAGGTTTTAATCGTTGCTATAAATTTTAGTTAAAATCTTAGTCAAATTGTTTACTTTAAGTGAGCAGTCGTTAAAGTCTTGTATAAATCGTATCTATGATAGGCACTGTGAGGTCAATTCCTATTATAGGTTGGTTTACACAGTGGGACTATTGTGATTTTGTGGCTTCGGTTCATAACACAAGAGTTGTGGTATGGGATCGCGAGGTTCTAAACGGTCCTTTACTGAGATGTGGATGTTATTTTCCACTTCAAAGCGAGCTCTAATGGCATCTTCTTGAGCAATATATTTCTCGGCAACTTTCATGAATTCATCCAAAGATTTAGGCTTATCCAATGACACTACATTTAAGAGCCTTTTGTTACGATCTATGCCTATTAGGAGTGTCTACAGAGTCGTTCCCGTGTTTAGCTTCAAAACTTGCAACTTCGTTCAATTGAAGCACTTAAGGTATGCTTATAGGGTATCATTAAGGTGTTACTTGACATTGTAGAGGATGGAGGAGTCTGTTCGTAGGACTCAGGAACTAAGGAAGTGTTGTTGGAATCTACTCTTTAGACTGTCGAATGAAGTATAGATGCCTTAGGGAAGGTGTTAAACTAGAGCAAGGCAGCTTTTGCTAGTGTGTCTGAGAAGTTGTAGAGGCTTATCATTGTCCGAAAGTGGACAAGGTGGTCATCGGGATCGATAGTGCCATCGTAAGTATTGAGATGTGATAACCGTGCTCTTGTAGGGAGCATTTCCTTAAGGATTAAAGAGATGAATGGGCTCTTTATCAACGTAAAGAGTGACGCTCGTATAGATGATTCAACTTTCTCTAATCATATATGTTAGAGGCATGATAGATTGCTCATTGAGTTCATCCATGTTCATGGTTTCATAGTCTTTTGGCAATCGCCTTAGTGATAGGCTATCGATTGGCTTGCTTTTTGCTATGCGCTCGCCTTCATTTTACTACAATTGAAGTTCAACTGTTTACGCAGGTCTTCATGTGGTTGGTGATCGTGCTAAATTTGCTCACATAAGCGCATAGGACGTGTAATGACTAAGTCATCATTTTCACTTAGTTGTGAGGAAGAGTCGAAAAATGTCCCCTCATTTGGACATTTTTCAGATACATTTTTTAGTAATGCAACATCTTTGTGCAAAGCTGCAGTAGATTCATGATATTTTCGGTTTTCTTCCAGCAGTTACCATACAAGTGACTTAAGCTATTGGACTTCAATGCTTTTGCTTTGAGATGGAAGTGTTTGATTGCCTTCACCTTGTTGGGAAGTGTTGGTATCTTCCATGTGGGAAGCTTATAGGTTATTATTTTTGTTTTTGTTTTTGGCTATCATTGCTGTGGTGGCCTAAAATGATAGGTGCCAAAATGTTAATCGTAGTTAGACCAACTAAAACATGTGGGCTCACGTAGAGTCCATCTTGAGTGGGCTTGGGCTCCAACTCCCACTCCTCGATGTAAGCCTCATGATTATTTACTTGGGGTTCAATTCATAGAATATAAAGCGATCGAGCAAATCGTTTGATCAAGATCAAATTTTACAATGAAATTATGAATATTAGTAAAAGTCCCGTAAGTTTTAATTTAGGGAAAATAAATAATTAAGTAATATAATATTGAATTACATGTATATTATCCGTTATTTATCGAAAAAGCGTAAAATGAGTTTCAATAATTAACGAATCGATAGAGATAAATTATATAAATATTAAAAATCATAAAATAACATAAATAATATTTAAAAGTATATATTTGTACCATATATTTATTTATATGTAGGTAGAAATAACGGAAATTACTTAAAATACCTGAAATATATTAAAATAATACTAAATAATTAAAATTTTTCATAAATAATTAAAGAAAAATATGGAAAAAATGAGAAAATATCCAGAACTTGGTCAGGGTAACTTTGAAATGGAAGAAACAAAATCAACCATTCAAATTTAAACAAATAAAAAGTAGAAAAGGATAAGATAAGGGACACATGTCAACTAAAAATTAAAAGAAAACCCAACCATAAATTTGAAAACCCACCATCAAAACCTTATTTGGTTAGTTTAGGATCCACAAAAAGTTAGGGAGAGGAGAGAAAAGAAGAAAGAGTATTTTTGCAAAAAATTACAAAATTCGTGTACAAACAAGGGTTATAAGATAAACCCAGACCCAATGAGTACCTAAGAGTAGACAACCACTGCCGCTCGACGTAGTGGCAACACCCAAGCTTGTTGACAAAGCCTTGGTAGTCAGCGATAGCTAGAGCAACCAACGACGATAAGTTTCGATTTCCTCTCGATTTTGTTTAAATTATTAAAAATATAAAAAATATTTGAAAAACTATGAAAATTATTATTCTAAGATATTTTAGTATGTACATTTAGGAAAAAAATTTAGTTTGATGAATTTATCTTTAGAAATATATTGTTCTTAAGAAATCCTATAAATTTTAGTTTTGTTTGATTTAGAAATAAATGACCTCGGGAATATAGTTTTGAGCTCAAAATTTTTGTGCAAGCTAGTTAGACTATTTAAAATAGTGTTATGAAGAGATTTTTCAAAAACCTATTTTCAAAAATTTTAGATGATTTTTAGGCCTTAAAATGATGCATAAAATGGGTAATTTTGAGCTAATTAGGTAATTAAAGGGATTATTACTAATTCAGTGCATAATTATATATTTTAAGTAGTATACTATTTATAGCATTTAGAGTGTTAGATGTAATTATTAGGTCTATTATGTAATATATATATATATATATAATAGGTAAAATAGTATATTTTAGATTAATTTTGTGATTTAGGGTAATTAGATATAAACTCTAATTTAGGATGAATTTAGATATTTTAAGATGTTAGTTGATGTTGAAAGATGATATTTGAAGTGATGGGAATATTAGATGTGTATATTATGTATATATTAGGTAATAATGTATAACATGTAAGTATAAGAAATTAATAAGTAAGAAAATATTAGGTTAAAATTGATTTACAATAATAATAGAAATATATACTAAATCTAGTTGGAAACTTTAATTTAGGGTAATTATATGAAAAATTTAAATTTTCCTTACATCGAGAGTAAAATCGGTAGATGAATTAAAATATAGGGTATACCATATGAACTAAAATACCGATTAGGGGTTAAATATGATATTTAAGATACTTAAAAATAATATGATTAATTTCGCATTATGGGTTGAAATGAATTTTTACGGTTACGTGTAAAATTCATAATCGAAAACTAAGTTAAAACCTAATTTAGAAACCGAGTTAGAACCTAGCTCAAAATTAAGAATCACTGTAAAAGACTTAGAAACCTGAATAGCTAGGTACAATAAAACCCTAAACTGAATATAAGAATAAGAATTTCAGAACAAAACTAATCTATGGTAGTTGTGTGGAAACTAAAATAATATTTGTATTATAGGGAACTATGAGCAATAGCCCGTGCGAATCACACCTTTAATGAACAAGCGAAGAGTCTAGGTAAGTTGTGATTAATATGTTACTGTATTTCGAAGTACTAATTTGTAGTACTCGAAGGCTTGAAATTGTACTTGATAGATAGTTAACTATACATAAGTGCTTGTTTTTAAGCTTTGTGATATGGTTCTAACTTATTGTTTTAGCTTGCATTTGTGTGACTTGTTGAAATGATTGAATACCTTAAACCGGATTTAACTAAATATATGACTTATAATTCTAAATCGGATTTGCATCACAACCCATTAGGAGAAACTTAGGGTTCTTCGGCCAAATACCGACCCCTTTAAAAGAGATAGTGTTGGATGGCATAATTGGTCCCTTCTTCATCCTTAGTCGAACTAAATGACAGGTGAAGAAGTTGCGATAAGGGTGAAGTCAATGGTTTAAAGGTGGTCACGGGAGGAGCAATGTCTCCATTACACAAGCCTTAGTTTGGTTGTAAGCTGTTGTATTAAACAAAAACTCCTCTACCTGGATTAAAGCGGATGCAATTTCTCTAATCTCACGATGGGCCAGATAACATCATACAATGACATTTGCTTATACATGCATAACATCTAACTAATTTGGTTGATAAACTTATTTGTATTTGATGTATAGTTTTAAGTCTTCATTGTAATTTACTGAGTTGTTGGTTGCTTACATTCCTATAGACGTTATTGCAGATGTTAGCTAGGAAGCGACCTATATTCACCTTAAAGCTAATAAATGCTAGATCCTAAGGAGCAAGGAAATACATCTAAAGAACAGATATAGTTTTAAGGTTTTAACTTTTATTTTAAAATTTTCCATTCTTGGATAATGTATTTCTTAGGAAATATGGCGTGATGAAATCCTGCAAACGTTATTTGTAATATTTGAGTTTTAGTGAATATGCATATATTTTCATAATTTATTTGGTAGAAATTTATTTAATTCATGAACTATTTACTTCAAAGCAGGTTAATCGTAAACACCTTATGTAGATTAAGTTTAAGATAGCGATTGTAAGGTTAGCTTCTATCCTAGAATGATCTGTATAATGGGACTATTACAATACTGTCGTTTCGAGGCGTGATACTAAATACCTGCAAAAAGCCTCTTGTGGGTATAACTATATGGGCCATTTGACGCTCAAGTTAGTAGAGAGGACTAAGAGAAGGGAGGATGAGCACTAAGAACCTAAGGGGCTGTGCTTGCTTAGTGTGTGTATAATGTGTCAGACTTCAATTCTAGAGAAAAGGGGAAGAGAAAGGTTCTTAGAGAGTAAAAGTGTATCCCCTTTTATTTCTTGGCACTTGGCGCCTTTTATGCGGGTTATCTAAACACATGGCAATCAAGAGTTTGCTCGTATTGGACGTCGGTAGGTAGTGCGCTTTGTAATAGAGACTGAGCTTCATTACGGGCGTCATGTTGTGGTTGGCTAAACTATTGAATCTACAACTTAGTGATTTAACAGGAGCAGGGGTTGCCGAGTGTGTTGGCTATGCCATGGATGTCAAACACTCATTAATGAGCTGTAGTGGAGTGTAGGCGCTAAAGACAAAAGCAAGCCCGATATATCAAGGAAGGGATCGGTTATGCTCGTTTAAGGGGCGACATGCTCGAACAAGTGTTATTTAGCTCGTTAAGTAGGTCATGGTGTAGAGGATGAGCTCGTTGACAGCTTGTATGTTCCCTACATAAGCACATGGCTTCGTGTAAAGGTCATCAGGTGAGTGATGAACTCGCAACTCGTTTACATGATAGGCCTTTGTGATGGGCCTCACTTGTTAGGTCTTAGTCTGGGCGAAAATCGGGTATCAACAGTCCCAAATATAATAGTACATAAGGAATATAAATAGAGGATTAGACCATGTAGTAAAACTGTAGACCATTTTCATCAAGTTGATGTCTATGAGTGCTTGCTCAATTAACACGAGAGGTTTTAATATAAGGCCACTTGACATGATTAACTTCAAAGTGTGTTGGACACAAAATGCCCTCAAAATAAAATAGAAAAAAAAAGACAAAGACATTAATGTAATTTTACCCATCATCTTACCTCTTTAAATTAATGCATTAATAATTTAATTTACTTCTCTTTGCATGTTAAACTATAAAAACATAACCTTTTTTAATATATTAAGGGAGATGTGTGTGAGACCTCACCCCATACTAGTTATGGTGGATCACCAATTCCATTACTAAATAGAAGGAAAATCCTATCATTTTGTTTAATTACAACAAGAGAAGCCTAGAGGTAAAATTCTTCCCAACCTACGTTACAATTTAGTTTATAAATATAAGTTTTGAGAGGTTCAATGCGTCAATTTTATTTGAAATAGGAGATTTATGGATATATTAAAATTTAAGACCAAAGAGAATTTTCGGAAAAAGAACGAAATTCTTCAAATAGGTAAGTATTTGACCCCTTTTATGTAATTCATTGAAGAATATAGCATTAGTGGATATGTTTTGACTATTGATAAGGGAATTGAAGGATTGTTGTGAATGTGATCTTGTATAGGTGGCGCAAATCTTGTATGGCAGTTGGATTTCACTTGAACTAGGAAAAAGATTGAATTTCATGTTTATATTATGGTTTATTGAGGAATTATAGAATTAAGGTATGATTATTGTTTTGAATCTTGGAATAAAAAATTATGGAGTTAAGTTTTGACCTTTTAAGATCCACGGAAACAGCAAAGTCTATGATGTAATTGGATTAAGTTATAATGCTTAATTGACTTATGGGTTGAAACAAGATTCAATCATTGAGAATTAATAAATATTGAATCAAGTTGATCCTCAAACTTATGGATTATTGATTTGGATGTTATAAGAATTAGAGTACATGCAATATAAAATGTTAATGGAGTTATTTTGTTTTGGATTTCAAATGATTAATAGTCGGTTGCAAATTCTTATCGTTAGTATTTTATAACATTGAAGAAATAGAATTCTTTATCATGTTTTGAAATTATGATAAAAACTTAAGGAGAATGATGTGAATAATGAAAAGAATATTACAAAAGAGATTTTATTAAATAGGTTTTTAGTTGGGGTTAAAGTCTTGTGTTGAAAAGTGCTCATGGAAAGCAGTAAACCTTTAGATTTGTTTCAACCATGCAAAGAAATATATAAAATAGTACGTACAAGAAGGTGGTCTATTAACCTTGTGATTGGACTAAACTTAGTAAGCTGATCAATTGTACCAAAGTAAGGCGGTCCATTAACGCTTGTAATGCAATTGATTAACCCCTAAGAGCAACTTCAATAATGATAATAATATATGTTTGAGAAAATATAAGTAATATAATATTGGTACATGTAAGTATATTAAGTAGATGTATATATTGTAATAACAATAAGTAGATTGATAAATGAATAATAACAAGAATAATTAAATGGATATTTTAATTATAGTAATAGAATGACTTATTATTAAGCAAACATATGAGGATAAATGTCAATATGTATGTAATATAAATTTAGATAGTTCGTAGGCTTGAATTATATGTAAATGGGTAGACTAAACCTTGAGTATAAATTTTTATCAAGTATTATACCGAATGTAGTTTCTAAAAGTTTGCAAGAAACCATAATTATGTGAACATCAACGTTTAATATATATGTATTTAATTATATTAAGTTCTCCTAATTCATTTGATTCATTGGTTATAATCACTCAAAAGTAAGATACATGGCTACTTGTACATTATAGCTTCATGTTTGTTAGGCCTCAACAATAAAACTAAGTCAATGAAAAGTAGGATCATAAATTTGCTCACTGTTTCTATTTAGGTTGATGCCAAAAGGACCAAGAGAAGCTAATGATTCAAATAAATAACCATTGATCAACATGATATGATTGGCCAATGAATAGCATCACATCATAATGGTTTCGTAGTTAAGTACTGATGATCTCAATAGGTTGCTTACTATAATAATACCTATAAGCCTATCATTTTGGTTTATGGGACACCTTTTTGAATATTTCAAGCACTTAAATTGCTGATATGATACTACGATGAGAGAATACGACTAATATTTCGGTTTTGGTGTATATATAGCTAGAGGCATGAGATACTTTAGGCTTTTGGACACCTTAGGCCACACTGGTTATGTTGGTCAATTGAAGATTATTAATTTGTTGATCGTTACATTAATACAGGAATGTAACATTTGATTAATGGCATCCATATTGCTTACATGATTACAAGGATGTCATCAAAATAAACTATGACAAACTTCCCTAATAAATCTCAAAGCACATGATTCATTAGGTACATAAATGTGCTTAACGCATTCGATAGTCCGAATGGCATTACAAGCCATTCATATAATCCATGGCGTGTTTTTAATGCAGTTTTCCACTTGTCACCTTCGTGCATTCAGATAAGATATTATGGGTTCGGGCTGTAAGATAGCTCGAAAAGTAAATAGTAGTCGAAGGTTGAGCAAGAGTTCTTTTACACCGACGATGGATATGACACACCAATGCCTCATATAAGCTCGGGTCATACTTAATATGATACACAAGTATAACTGGAGATTATTCGCCACTAATCCACATTCAATGAGCTAGATAAGAGTAGCTTAAGAGTAAGCAAAAATAGGCACTTAGCTCAAGAGGGAATAAAAGTTCAGTGTATTCTTCTGTATGTCATCCTTTGCGGCTATTACATTATGCAATTATTTATAGTACCTAATTAAGGCAAGTCTTAAATTACAAAAATGGATCCTTACTTGCTAAATATATGAGACCTTGCAAATTAGCAACTAGAATTTTAGCATTGAAATATGGAGCGTTAGTGAAATTTTTTTTATTGAGCTTAAAACTTGCAATGTAACAATAAAACTAATTAAAATGACCTATGAGTTTGGAATGAAATATTAAAATAAGAGCATAATTAAACAGGTAATTATATCAAAATTACTCGTTGCAAAATGAAAATGAAAAAATTCAAAATTTGATAATTGATAAGTTCTTAGGAATAGACTATTTAAGTGGTAAACATAATAAAATATTATGTAATATTTATAAAGTATGTATGTTTACCAAATATATTTAATATGCAAGAAATATACCCATAAATTAATAAAAACCTTGAATATATACATAAAATACTTAAGTCAGTTCAATAGCAAAGAATGTAGCTAGATACAAACCTAACTAGCTTTGAGAAGGTACTACATATCGCAAAAAGGAAATAGACACATACCCTATTTAAACACTATGAAATTGATAGAAACATTGTCACTTGGCCAAATGAATCATCTATTGACCTATACTCTTATTTAAATGCTAAACTAGCTTTCCCTGATTATTTTCACATAAGTTAGAATCTAGGAAAAATAAATGGTCCTTAAGACAATAGCAAGAGAAATTTAGGAAGTATAAGAGGAATTATAGCATAAATTTGGTGGTGTGAAGTACATAAGGCAAACCAGGATTTGACGTTGGACTAGTATTGCAACTTGAAGGAGTACCCCATCTAGCATTTTTTATGATCCCATGCGATTGGTCAATAACGAGAAGTTGCTTCGCTAGTGAGTGTTCAATTTCTGCCTAACTTTCAATAATTTTCTAAAAATACTAAATCTTATGGGAAATTTTTAGAAAAATATATTTTTAAATTATTTTGTATATAGTTTCATAGAAAAATGTCATTTTGTTGAAATTCAATAGTCATATGTATTGCTTCTAAGAAATGACTAAACCATAATGAATTTCGATTCAATTTTTAGAGGTCTAAACAACATAGTTTCGGTTTTAAAATTTTTCTATAAACTATCTATAATATCCAGTTTAGGATTATGTGAAAAGTTTTATTATAAACTACTTGTCTTAATTTTGTTAATCTTCTAGCTTATTAAATGATGAATAAATTGGAATTTCTTAAAAATATATTCATTCTTCAAGAAAATGGTTCGGGCTCCAATCTTGTTGAATTGAGTTGTATTTCAAGGGAGTATAATAAAGTTGGATTGAAATTTATAAGTAGTAGTAGTCGACTTTGGGAATTCACAAGTCTTGGAGCTAAAACCGTAATTTTTCTAACCATGCGATTTCGTTGTTTTACTTAAATGATGGGTTAAAGGAATTTTCTCATAAAATGTTAAATAAACAGGTGATGAAGTATGTCTGTGGTTACTAATTTTAATTAGAAGTTAGGGCTAGAATGTGAAAATTTAGTAAAATACTATAGATGCTTCATTTTTGCTATCCTTAAGATTCTTTTTTTGTTTTTATTGGTCCAGGTTTAAAAAAGTATTAAAAAACGAAAAAAGATATAAAATAATAAAATGAAAAAATGAAAATTGAAAAAATGAAGAAAATATAAAGTGTTAAGTTATATTGAGTTAAGTCAAGTTATTTAGGGTCAAATCAGACAATAATTGAAGATGTATATTCAATTTAATAAATTCCGAGTCTTAAATTGTCAGGTTTTATTTAAAAATATTTATAGTCCAGTCCAATATAAAGCAAATTTTTATTTAATTTATTTTGAGCTAAAATACACTTATAATTTATTAAATGGGTTAGAATGTATATTGGGTTAAATTAAGATAGATTAAATTGGGCTCAAGATAGAAAACCTAAATTAATATAAGGTTTTTGAAAACAAGATTAAATCTTCAATGAATTTAATAAATCTAAATTGGATATTATCGTATCTTATCAATATTGAGTTTGTTAAGATTGGATCTTTACAACAAAAGATTCGAAAAATTTGAATTTATGGTCTATAAATAGTAAACAATAGCTTGTAAAAATTTATGTTTTCATAATTGACAATTGTATAAACACATACCTTCATATTATTCACACACGCAATTCAATCACATATAAACTCCATTCACTTATACAACACTCTAGACCACACAATACGTCACTTACTCTTCACGTTTATAGTCATACCCAAACACAATTCAGTTACATTCTACGCATACACTCTAATCTCACACATGTACAGGCCACATACAATTACTCCCATGTATAATTCGACTCGCATAACACATACTCTCGATCACGCATACTTTATGCATTCCGATCCAGTCCCATGCATACACTTCTGATCACATACAGCTTTACAACAACATATATATGCATAGCAACAATTCCATGCGATCAATAGCTATATGATAAACAGCCTGTTAAACAGTAGTTCCACACAAAGCAAACAACAATGTAATCCACGTAAGTTTTATCCCTAATTCGACCCACATTATAGAGTATAGTTGGGTTTTTTTTTTCTAGTATAATTATATTTTATTTGTTTCCCCCCCCCCCTCTTGTTTTATTTATTTTTCTTATTTTGGTGTAGATAATTTATTAATAACCCACACTAATTTTAGTTTATTTTTATGTAAGTTTTATTTTAGTGATAGTTTTAATTTTTAATCATATGATTTATTTATTTATTGTTATTTTGTTAGTTTTATTATATGAGTATATTAAAGTGTTATATTAGTTTTTACACGATTAGGATTTTACGTAGAATCATTACTAATCTGAATCTTTATAGGTCTTTTATATTGATTCCCATTGATTTGTGCCTTTTGCATATCATGCATAAATTGTATGTTTTAGCACAAAGTTTCATACTTTTAGTCATAATTGCATATTTTAATAAAATTTAATATTTTTGTTAGAAATTGCACTTTTATAGGAAATTTGCATCTTTTGTTTAAATTTAAATGTTTTTCATTAAATCTACATTTTTAAATAAAGCCGGTATTTTAGGGATTTTTAGAAAAATCATTTTGTCACTTTGTTAGCTTTTCATAAAATAAAAAAAAAATTAATTGGCATCTTTTCTATGGTTAAAGATTTTTTTCATGGTTTACGCTTTTTTTCCATGATTTAGGGTTTTTTTTTTCCATAATTTAGGCTTCTTTACATAGTTTAGGTTTCTTTTCCATGGTTTAGGCTTCTTTTTTACAACTCAGACATGTTTTCTATAATTCAGACATCTTTTCTATAATTAAGCATCTTATCCATAATTTAGATATTTTTTCTATAGTTTAGGATTCTTTTCCATAGTTAGGTATCTTATCCATAGTAATTACATTTTTTTCATAAAGCGACACGTTTTTAATGATAATTGCATATTAGCATGATTTCATAAAAAGTTGCATCTTTTAGTTATTTATTTTTTCTCATTTAGGTGCTTTAGGATTTTTTTTTTAATTTTGTCACATAGCAGTTTTTCCAAAAATAAAAAAAATATTAACTCGGTGTCTTTTTAAAAATTAAGTTTTTAGTTTTTTTTAATTAGGAATAAAAATTAGGTATTTTTAGGATTTTTTTTAATAAAAATAACTTAGTTAAAAAACATAAACTTGGCTCAATTTGAAAATTAAAAAGAATCAACTCGCTAAATCTTTTCTAAAAAAATAATCACATCAATTTAATCCCAATTAGCAGTTATGTAAGTACCTCTGAGGTAACCGTATAAAAAATAATTTTTTTCTTTTTTTAGAAAATTCGTAATAAAAATTACTAAAAATTCATTTTAATCACATTTTTGTATATTTATACATATCTTAGTATTCTTAGAAAAATTATAAAAAAATAATAAAAGCCTATTAATTTTTTATTTTTATGTAGTAACTTAATCTTAATAGGTTAGCTCTCGAACTTAAATTTTTTGGTTTAATTTTATAAAAAAATAATTTTTTAAAAAATCTACAGACTAAGGGCCAAATTAAGGTTTTCCCACCTTGAAACCCTAATTTCATTTTTATCAGTTTAACTGATTGGCGACTTTAAGTCATTTTTTAAAATATTTTTTAAAACATTTTTTAAAGAAAAACGTTTCCTTAATCTAATGTCGAGTAATTTATACTAAGCGGCCTAGCCTTAATATACATTAAAATAAAAAAAAATGAAATAGGACTCGACAAATACATAATATTTGAGTTGAATTAAAGGATATATCATAGGATTTATTGAATAATTTGCCATACTAATATGTAGAGCTTTGGGTATAAAGTTGCAGTTTGGTACAGCTTATCACCTACAAACGGATGGACAGTCTAAGCAAACAATTCAAACCCTACAGGATATATTACGAGCTTACGTGTTAGATTTTGGAGACGATTGGGATAAGTATTTATCATCGATAGAATTTGCCTATAATAATAGTTATTATGCGACCATACAAATGGCATCTTATGAAGCATTATATGGGAGAAAATATAAATCGCCATTATATTAGGATCACGAAGAGTATGCAATGATTAAACCAGACATGATTAATCAAACAAGTGAGAAGATTAAGATTATTTGATAACAAATGAAAGAAGTTTAAGACCGTTACAAGAGTTAGGTAGATTTGAAAAGAAGGCCATTGGAGTTTGAAGTTAGTGATCATGTTTCTGTTAAGATAAGTCCATTTAAAGGATTTAGACGATTTAACTCAAAGGGAAAACTGAGCTCACGATATATTGGTCCATTTGAAGTATTAGAGAAAGTTAGTAGTGTATCCTATAGACTAGCTCTATCTCTAAGTTTATTAGGCTATCATAATGTATTCCATGTTAAGAAAATTCGTTAAGAACTCGAATGCAATAGTAGAAATAAAGCTAATGGAGTTAACAGGGAATTTTCAATTTGTGAGGCAGTCTATAAAAATACTAGATAGTTGAGTTCAAAAGTTAAGAAATAGAGATATGAAATACGTGAAGATTCAATGGAACGAAGGTCTAAACTTAAAGATGACTTGGGAGTCAAAAGCAGTGATGATGAAGCAATATCCATTGCTTTTCTAACTTCTAGGTTAGTAAAAGTATGTGATTAACGTATTTAGTCATTTAAGTGCAATTTAGATATACAAAAGTTTTAAGGACAAAACTTTTTCAAAGGAGAGTGGAAATTTAAGCCTTAAAGATAAATTAAGTAACCATAAGATTGAATTTAATACACAAAATTTAAGGCGATATATTAAAAGATCCAATGAAACTTAAATTATAAACTATAGTTAGAAATATTAGTAAAAATGACCCCATAAACTTGAATTTAAGGAAATAACTAATAAAATAAGAGATTATAAAATTTTCAAATTTTAAGTATATTATTCGTTAATTATCGGAAAAGCGAAAAGTGTAATCTAATAACTAATAAATTACTAGAGGTAGATTATATGAATACTAAAAATTATAGAATGACCTAAATAATATTTAGAAATGTTTACTTGTATCCTACATGTATTTATGTGTAGATAAAAATATGCGAAATAACCTAAAATGCTTGAAATTAACTATAAATAATTAAAGAAACTTATAAAATAATAAAGGAAAAATCAGAAAATAAATTAGAGGAATAGTGAATGATCTAGATTTGGTCGTGGTACGTTAGGAATTTAAAAGAACAAATTTTGGCTAATTAGAATTGAACACTTAAAAGGCAAAAATGCAAGAGGACAAGCCCTTATCTTATCTAATTAATGCATAACAATTGCCTTAAAGCCCTATAAACAGCAAGAAAATTTACAAAGCTCATTTGGTTTATAAAGCTCATTTGGTCAGTTAGAAGCTTAGGAAAATTGGGAGGAGTAAAAAACAAGAGAGAAAATTAGGGTTTAGAATTTTTTTTTTCAAATCTGTACAGTGAGAGCTTTTGAACCTAACTCATACAGCACTATCATCTGAAACTGAACCCATCACCACCCCACTCCAAACCTATTGCTTGGACCAGCCAACACACCTGAACCGGTGTTGGAGGCCAAAAAGCCATCATTCCAAGTGAGTCTCATGTTTTCTCCGATTTCGTAAAATTCCTTAAAATTTATTTATTTTGCTCAGAAAATTATGAAATTTATTATTTTGAGGTTTTATTGTATGTAGATTTAGGGAAAAATAATGATTAAGTATAATCACTTTTGTAAATATAGAGTTCTTAAGAAATTAGACAAAATTGATTATGATTAAAATTAGAAATAAATAAGCTTAAAAGTGTAGTTTGGAACTCAAATTTTTTCTATAGAATGCTTAAGTGATATAGAACAGTGCTATGAAGCCATATTTTAAAATTATTTTTCAAATTTTTTAATTAAATTTTTAGCCCTAAAATGATAAAGAAAATGGCTAATTTTGACTTAATTAAGTGATTAAATAATTAATTATTGATTTAAAAGGTAATCAAATGTTTAAAGATGATAATATCTGATACAGAAACATAATCCTAACATTTAGAGTGTTAATTGTAATTAATATGGGGGATTATGTAGTAATTGTGAGAAATTAAGTAATATGTGAATTTGTGATTTTAATAAATAGGAAATAATAGGTTAATTTGGATAATATAATAATAAAATTAGTACATAATAAATCCGCTACAAAAATTAATTTTAGGTAATTGGATAAAAAATGTAAGATTTCTTCATATCGAGAGTAAATCCAGCACCCTAATTAGGATTAGAGTATACTGAATAGGTAATAATACTAAATTAAAACCTAATATGATTTTTAGAATATTTGAGCTTAATTTGATTAATTTTGTATTAGGATTTGAGCGTATTTAGGATTTCCTCGTAGTAAAAAACAATTTAGAATCAAAACTGGAATCTAATTTAGAAACCGAACACCTATATAAGGTACAACGAATCATTAGTAAATAATAGGTATACATGGAAAAGTGAGTTAAATTATAACTTAATATATGTATTATCAAAGTGTAAGTACTAAAAAGACGTATTTGTATTATAGGATACTTAGAAACGAATCAACCTGCAATTAAGTGATTGAATGACCGGGAATTCCAAGTAAGTTGCTTCACTGTATTTAGAGTACTATTTTAGGGTACTCGGAGACTTAGTATTGTGTATGATTGTGATTATAAGTAGTTTTATGCACGTGCTTATGTATCTAAATTTGTGTTGAAATTTGTGTTGTGATTGATTGTTTATTATGACTGGATTGGTGTGAAATTGTCTAAACACCCTAAATGGAGCTTAATCTTAATTGACTTTAATACCTTAAATTGTCGAGCATTACAACCCTTTAAGAGATTATTAGGATTCTCCAACTAAACACCGACACCATTGTCACGCCCCGAAGCGGCAGAGTCGTAACAACCCCGCCGTGTAAACCATCCTAAGATAGAAGTTGGCCTTACAACCGCTATCTCAGACCTAATCTACACAAAGCGTCCACGACTAACCCGCTTTGAAGTAAACAGTTTTGTAATTTAGATAAAGCATTTATCTAAGAAAGTAAGAAAATTTATATATATATATATTATAATTCAGTTATTACATTATTCAGAAATGAAAAGCAATAACACATGTGTTGATTCTTCAATGTTTTTCCTCACTCCCCAGGATCCAGCAGTTACTAGTTTCAGAGTAGTTGTTGCCGCTTCTTAGCCAGCACCTGCACGACGTCTATAGGAATGTGAGCAACCACAGCTCAGTAAGTTAGGACGGGGGACTTAAAACTATACCATACACACAACAAGGTTTTCAATCACTTATTAGGTGCAATACATGTGTAAACAAATGCCATCGCACGACATTGTCCGGCCCGTCGTAAGATTAGATAAATTACGCCGGCTCTAATCCTGGTTGAGGAGTTACCGTTAATGCAACAACTCATGACCAAACCCAAGCTTGTGTAATGGAGACCTTACTCCTCCCGCGACTACCTTCAAACCATTGTCTTCACCCTTGCCGCGACCTCCTCTCCTGTCACTTAGTTCGATTGAGGATAAAGAAGGGACCATTTTGCAATCCTGCGCTATCCCTTTCGAAGGGGTCGATATTTGGCAGGAGAGTCCTAAGTTCCCCTAACGGGTTGCAATGCATGTCCGATTATGATTACTGGTCATATATTTGCTTAAGTCCAGTTTAGGATGTTCAATCATTTCATACAAATCATACAATACATGCTAGAGCAACAAACAAAATCATAGCATCACCCATAATCAAGCACATGCACACATCTAACTATCTAATAAGCACAACCAAGCATAATCTTAAGTCTCCAAAATACAGCATCGTATTAATCCCAACTTACCTCGACTCCTCGCTCACTCACTCGAGGTTCGATTTGCTCAAGCCATCGCCGATCATCCCTATAACACAAACATGGTTTCAGTTTTTCATATAACTATTATAGGTTCGTTTTATCCTATAACGCTTATCGTTATGTTTTATTTAGGGTTTAAGATAGGTAATTATCTAGGTCTTAAGTCTTTTACAATTATTCTAGGTTTAGGATTAGGTTCGGGTTCGGTTTCTGCATCGGTTTCTGCATCGATTTCTAAATTAGGTTCTAGTTCGATTTTCTAAGTAGCGTTTTATATTGTAACCCTAGAAATTCATTTAAACCCACAATGTGAAATTAATCACATTACTTCTCGATCTCCTAAATACCATCATTACCCCTAGTCAGTATTTTATTTCACCCGATACACTTATATCCTTATTAGTGTACCGAATTCACTCCTAATGTGAGAAATTTTTACATTTTTCATTTAATTACATAAATTCAAATTACCTATCAGATTTATTGTACATTTTTATTATTATCACAATATCAATTTTTATTATAATATTTCTTATTTATTATATTTCCAATAATTACCTATTATGTATTATTACCTTTTATATATATATTACACTTCTACTATTTATATCACTCTAATTGTCATCTCTAAACATTAATTATCATTTCAAAATATCTAAATTCATCCTAAATCAGATTTTACTCCTAATTACCCTAATTTACAAAATTAACTTAAAATGTATTATTTTTCCATATTACTTATTTACTACATAATTAACCTAATAATTACATCTAACACCCTAAATGCTACAAGTATCATTCTTCATCAGATTTCAACATCCCTAAACATCTACTTATTCACTAAGTCAGTAATTAATAATTTAATTACTTAATTAACCTTAAATTACCCATTTTATGCCTCATTTTAATGCCTAAAAATTATCTAAAAATTTTGAAAATTAATTTTTGAAAACGGGCTTCATAGCACTGTTCTATATCATCTAAGTAATCTACACAAAAATTTTGGGCTTAAAACTACACTCCTAAGGTCATTTATTTCTAAACCGAAACATGCTCGGTTTTGCATGATTTCTTAGGGACCATATATTACGGGGCATGTTTTCATCAAAATAATATTTTTTCTACAAACTACATATAAAAATATCTTAGAATAACAAAATTTATAATTTTCTAATAATATTTACTATTTTTACAAAATTACACAAAATCGGGCTAAAAATCGGACTCACCGATCTAGGTGGCTCCGGCCGCCGTAGCCTTGTCGTCCGGCCTAGGCGCTGCCACTACCGTGTGGTGGTGGTGACCGTCCACTCCCAGCTACTCGTCTGGTAGGGGTTCCCGTTAAAGGCCTTAATTGCACAGTTTTTTTCTAATTTTTTTATAAACCGAATTTTTCTCTCAATTTTTGCCTCTCTCTAATTTTCTATGATTTGTATCTGGCCAAATGAGCTTCTGAATTTTTCTTGCTATTTATAGACAATTTTTGTAATTATTATGCATTAATTTGACAAGACTTTGCCCATTTTCCTTGATTTTTGGCTTTTATGTTGTCTAAATTTTATTGGTTGATTTTTCTTTTGCTTATCTTGACATGCCACGACCTGATCTTGATTCATCTTATCCTCTTCTGATTTTTTTCTAATTTTTCCATAATTAATTTATAATTTTCTTTAATTATTTACTTAGTTTTTGGCCAATTTAGGTAATTTCGCGTATTTCTATCTATACATAAATACATGTGGGGTACACGTGAACATTCTTAATTATTATTTTAGTCATTTTAAAATTCTTTAGTATACATATAATCTATCTTTAGTAATTTATTAATTATTAATAATCAGTACTTATTATGCTTAAAATTTGAAAAATAGTCTCCTATTTTATTACTTATTTTCTTAAATTTAAGTTTACGGGGTCAGTTTTACTAATATTTCTCTCGTTAGTTTATAATTTGGGGTTTGATCGGATTCCTTAATCGATCGTCCAAAACCTTATGTTCTAAGTTCAATCCTATAGTCAATTGGCTTAACTATGGGGCTTACAACCTTTAAAAAAGATAGCACTGGATAGCAAATTGTTCTTTTCTTCATCCTTAGCTAAACTAAGTGATAGGAGAGGAGGTTGTGATGGGGATGAGGGCATTGGTTCCAAAGATGGTCTTAGGAGGAGCAGTGTCTTCATTGTATAAACCTAGGTTTAATTGTGAGTTATTGCATAACATGGAAACTCCTCAACCTAGATTAGAGTTGGTGAAATCATTCTGATTTCACAATGGACCGAACTACATTATGTGATGACACTTATTTGTTGCATTGCATGAAAAATAATTATTTGATAATCTTGCTTGTGTTTGTATACATTCATGAGTTTTCGATTCCACTTGCTGAGCTGTAGTTGCTCATACCCGTATAGATCTTTTTGTAGGTCCTAATCTCTGAATACTCCTAGTAATATGTCGCTCTAAAACTATCCAGAGGTTAGTTCTTTTGAAGCCTGGGGGTATAAGGATCAATTCGCCTAATAGTTAATGTATATCTAAAGTCTCATTAGTAACTTAAGACTGGAAAACTGATATTTGATATGCAAATTAGCTGATTGTTATGATATGATGTAGAATCACCTGAGAATTCTACTGTAATGTACATGTAATTATATATACATATTGACTTGAAACTTTAATATTTACTATAACTTTAACTAAATTTTTAATTGAACTGTTTACTTTAAAGCATGGAGTTATCGATGTCTTATGTAGATCATGTCTATGATAGATATTATGAGATCAGTTACTATCATAAGATGGTTTACATGGTGAGATTGTTGCGATTTTGCGACTTCGAAGCGTAACAAAAACTAAATCAAAGAATACTTAAATGAAAATTGTAACTATAATAGATTTAAAAAGTAAGTCAAAAAGACCTTAAAGCTAACCGAATTTAGAGGGTGTTTCAAATGATGATTCAAAGGTTGTCATGTGTGCATGATTGTTGTCTAGTTGGAAGCTATGGCTAAAATATGGAAATTTAGTAAAATACAAGATAATTAAGCTAGACAAAGGATATATTAGATGATTTGGTGGATAAGTTACCTTAAGAGGACTTACTCATGAGCTAAATAATAAGATATTTAAATGAGAGTTTCCATTATAATTGATTTAGAGAGTAAGTCAAAAGATACTTTGTAAAGGACCTTAAAGCTTACTAAACTAATATGATATACAAGAGGATAACTCAAAGAGTAAATATAAAGGTATCTTAGGTAAAAAATTATTTAAAAGGACCTTAAAACCTAAACATTCAAGTATGGGTAGCTTCTTAAGTTAAGGTAGACGAACTCAATTTTAGAAATAATGAGTAAAATATTGGTACATATAACTTTTATAGGTGTTGATTCATAATACAAGGATTTTCAACGAAGTAGTATTTTACTCTACACCACCTATGATTATTGTAAGTAGCAGGGAATCTTGGTAAGTTGAGATCAATTCTTTATCATATTACAAAATACTATTTTTATAATACTTGGAGACTTAAGTATGTACTTAGTTGTGCTTGTAAGTAGTTGATTTTATGCATGCATGGTATGCGATTGATTATTGGTATGCTATTATGGAAGTGTTTCCTTTGCTATAATTTGTTTATTATACAATGTTATCTAATTGAGTGACTATAGTTAGTTGATTACTCTTAACACATAACCAACCTAAACTTAGCTTATAGCTTAACCTTACTTACATTGCAACCCACTAGGGAATAGTTAGGATTTTCAATAAAATATTTAGCTCATTGAAAGAGATAATAGGAAAAGTAAGGAATAACTCATTTAGGTACTGCATCTTAGAGGTTCTATACTATTTAGGGCTTATTGCTATATTGACTTTGTGGTTAGGGTAGCTTGTGACTCATTGATCCTAGGCTAGGTTGGGGCAAGGCCATCTAGCTGAAAAGGATTCGATCGGGATGGTGATGTGGTGGTAGCCCTAAGGTTGGCTGGGGTCCTAGTCTTCTTCATTAGGTTGTTAGTCAGTTGTCTTATTGGCATCCACTTGGTTATATGGATTGGGTCCACGTGTGATCTTACCTGCTAAGGAAGTGGCCTTAAGCTGTTTTAGTCTTAGGCCTTAAGCTATTAGACCATGCCCAATAACTAGTATTAAGAGGTTCTATTTTATTATAGTTCGTCTACTTATTTTATTTTATTTTTGCATATTTTAAGGGTTTGGAATCTAGTGGAAGCTTATTTATACTAAACAATTTGGCTTTTGTCTAAGAAAATGAACATATATGATAATAAATATATTATTTCTAATGGTAGGTGGTAAAGAAAGTACACAGTGGTGATAGATGATATAATTTTATACAAGTATAAAAAGTACGTAAAAAAAAAGAAAACAAGAAGAATGACATGTCATTATTATTAGAAATCTCATGCATTAAGCATGGATTATATATATATATATATATGGGGATAATATCATAATTTACACTTCAACTATGTCACTTTTGGCAATTATATACCTGAAGTTTTGAGTTGTCTAATTATACACCTGATGGAAGATTTAGTTGTCATGGTATACACTTCAATTAACTCTAATTCATATTATTAATCCAATTGATAAAATTAACCAACATGATTAGTAAAAATAATCTCGTGAGTTTAGATTTAGAAAAATAAGTAATAAAATAATTAAATATTATAATATTAAATTATAAGCATATTACTCATTATTTATCGAAAATGCATAAAATGAGTTTCAATAATCAATGAATTAATGAAGATAAATTATATGTACACTAAAAATCATAAAATGACATAAATAATATCGAGGAGTATTTACTTATACTATATATGTATTTATATATAAGTAAATATACGTGAAATTACTTAAAATACCTAAACTAAGCTAAAATGACATTAAATAATTAAAGAAAATTCATAAAAATTATAAAAAAATCAAGAAAAATGCTGAAAAAATATGAAATATTTTGGAAATGGGGTATGGCAATTTAGAAATGGATGATGGACTTCAATTAATGGAAATGGAGGACGGAATTCAACCAATAGAAATTAACTAGCTAGAAAGTGAAAAAAAAAAAAAGAAGACAAAGACACTTGGCAATCCAAAATTAGAAGAAAACCCAAAGCCCTTCTATAAAAATTAGAAGACCCCCACTAGAACTTAATTTAGATAGTTAGGAAGTTAGAAAAAAATAGGGAGAGGTAAGAAAATGAGAGAAACCAATTTTAAGAAAAATTTGAAAAAAAAATGTAATTAGGGGTTATAAAGGGAACCTATGACAAATGAACAACCTAAGAGTGGACGACCATCACCATTAAACGGTGGAGGTAGTGCCTTACTTGGTCAACAAAGCCATGGTGGTTGGAGTTAGTGACATTGATGAGTTCCGATTTCCTTTCAATTTTTGTTTAATTTATTAAAAATATTAAATAGTTATGGAAAATTAAGAAATTTAGTATTATAGCATATTTTAGTATGTAGATTTACGTGAAAATGTCATTTTGATAAATTAGGCGTTGAGATATACTGCTTTTAAGAAATAATTAAACTTGAGCTAATTTTAGATTTAGAATTAAATGATCTTAATGATGTAATTTTGACTTTAAAATTTTTGTATAGACTATTTAAGATATATATTATATTTCTATGAAGAGTTTTTCTTAAATTTAATTTTCTAAATTTTTACTCAATTTTGCAATTTAATGTTAAATTGGTGGAAATTATGATTTATTATATAATTTGGTATCCTTAGATATTGGTTGCTAATGTAGAATAGTATTTGTGCAGTCTAAAGCATTAATTGTATATAATATGCATATTATGTAGTAAATATGTAAGTAAAAGGGAATATTTAAATTAATTTTGTGATTTAGGGTTAATTAGGTATAAATTCTAATTTAGGATGAATTTAGACATTTTGAGATATTAGTTAGTGATGAGAGATAATATTTGAAGTGTTAGGAATGTTAGATGTGCATATTATGTAATAATAGGTTATAAATAAATATAAGAAATTAATGAATAGAAAAATATTATGTTAAAATTGATAATATGGTAATAATAATAATGATATAAGATAAATTTGATATGAAATAAAGTTTAGATAATTATATGAAAAATATAAATTTTTCTCATATTGAAAAGTAATTCGGTAGTTAAATTAGGAATATAATGTATTGTACCATCCGAAATATTGGTTAGGAACTAAAACAAAGATTTAAGATACTTAAGTATAGTTATATGAATTTCATATAATGATTCAAAAGGAATTATTAGAGTTTACAAATAAAACAGTAACCAGAAGCTATAAATACAACAATAACTAGAAGCTAAAACAGAACTTAAATTCCAAAATTGATTCAGAAACCAATTTAGAAATTAAGTAAGATTATAAGTTTAAACTAAAAGTAAGGATTAAACCTAATTGTAGTAAAGCCCTAAACAAAAGATAATAATCGACTAAATTACAGAATAAAATCTATTTATGATTGTTATATGAGAACTAAAACAACATTCGTATTAAGGGATTATTATCGACGGTAAACTGCAAGTCGTACTTTGAGTGAGTAAGTGAGAAGTCCAAGTAAGTTAGGATTAAGATGTCACTGTATTTCGGAATACTATTTCAAAGTGCTTAGAGGCTTAAAATTATACTTATTTATGCCTATAAGTAGTTTGATTGTGCACATACTTGTGTATGCATGTTCTTGCTTGTACAATGTATTATTGGCTTGATGTATTGATTCACAATTGTTATGTATTGTGTGATATGAATTGATTATCTTAATTATATTTAATAATATATGACTTGTAAAATTAACTGGACAAGTATTTCAACCCAGTAGGGAAATGTTTAAGATTCTCTAGCTAAATACCAACCTTTTGGAAAAGGATAGTGCTGAATAGTATAATTGGTCCATTTTTTATTTTTAGTCAAACTAAGTGATGGAAGAAGAGGTTACGGTAAAGGTAAAGTCAATGGGTCAAAAATAGTTATGAGAGAAGCGGTGTTTCTATTACACAAGCTTAGATTTGGTCATAAGCTGTTGAAATGTATGCTTGTAGAGGGTCATTTCGATTGTTAGGCTTTTAACCTAATTTAATGTCATCGGCCGATATCTTAGGCTAGTAATAGAGTCTACGGAATTGGCCCGATTAAGGATGTTTCAAGAAGATGTAGCTCGATAGGCTCAAAACAGGGATCGTTAAGTTGGATATTTCACTCTTAGCCTTGCTTGGTTATCTTGTACGCAAAAAAGAAGGCTTGGAAATATTGCTTTTAGGCCTATTTAGGCTTTATTTAGGCTTCATTTGGTCATATTGGGCCTTAAAGAGACTCGGGTAGTCTTTAGGCTAAATAATAATGATAATGGACTTTTTTTAGTTGACAAAATCCTTAAGTATACTTAGGCTCGTATCTAAGCCTTAGACAAGCAATTTCATCAAGAAACACCGAGTCTGATTCATTGTCACATACGCGCATTCGAGATACCTAGTTTGCTTGTTCTTTCTCCCATGCCTCTTTCTAACGACGTCCCTCCATGTGTCATCGGCTCAAGACGTCTCTTTAATAAACTAATACACCCATTACACACAATTGACCAGTGAAAGTAACCTTACCATATAGCGTTAACCTTTTCAATTCGGATTAAAGCGAGTGTAATTTCTCTAATCTTCGAATTGGATAACGTTGTGGATGGTATTTACTTGTTGCATTGCATTAAAATAATTAGATGATAATCCTGTATGTGCTTGATGTATAGTCTTATGTTTCTATCTCAACTTACTGAACTATTGGTTGTTTACATCTTTGTAGATGTTATTGTAGGTGTTAGTTAGAAAGCAACCTTATAATTACCTTGAGGTTAGTAACTGTTAGATCTTGAGAAGTAAAAATTAAAATTGAAGAATAAATATACTACTAAGGTCTTAGTTTTTACTTTAGAATCTTCCAGTTTTGAATAAAGTATTACTTAGATAATATAATGTTATAAAATCATGTAAACATTAATTGTAATATTTGAACCTTAGTATATATTTTTCATATTTTCTTAGGTAAATAACTTGTTTAATTAATGAATTATTTACTTTAAAGAGGATTCAAAGCGGATTAATCATGAACGCTTTATGAAAATTAAGTTTAAGATAATGATAGTAAAGTCAGCTTTATCATAGAATGGTTTGTACGGTGAGACTATTATAACTTTACCTTTTCGGAGCATGATATGTAAGCTTCCTAAGGCTATAGGTGACTATCTTATGGGCTGATCATGTTGATTGGACTAAAAGTGTGAATTAGAGTTAACTGAGGTGTATACTATGACAACTAAATCTTCAATTGTATACACAATTAAATAAGTAAAAACTTCTATATAATTGAAAAAAATAACAAAGTTGAAGCGTAAACCATAGCATTGACTTTATATATGTATGTGTGCGTGTGTATAAGATTTCTTGAGAAGTTGAACTATAGAGAAGTATGTCACATACCAATTTAATAGAGGAAGGTTTTCTTTCTATAATGTGCTGTACTTTAGCTTGGAATTTATGTGAAATTGACATAATTATAGTATAAAACAGTTTAAGTTTCATTAATTTGGTTAAGCAAGTTATAATAATTATGATGAAAAAGATTAGAGTTTAAGTTTCATTAATTTGGTTAGGCAAGTTATAATAATTATGATGAAAAAGATTATAGTCACTATAAAATGGAGAATTTTAGTTTATTACTTAGGTATGGTTTTTTTTTTTTTTAAAGTGTAAGGGATTGGCTCCATGAGGAATGTATTCAATCAAATCGCATCTTTTATTTTTTTATTAATACAATTTTTTATGTGTAGATTCTTAGTATTCTCTCTTAAAGAACTAGATGTGACTAATTTGAAAATTACTATATATAATAATATTCCATCAGACTAAGATTTAACTTAATGCTATTGTGTTATGTAGCTAATTAATTTTTGGATTTCCTATATTTGATTAAACTTTTCTTTTATTAAACTTTTGTTGGGTTGTAATTTTACGTTACAACTATGCTATTTTTATTTGTAAATTATTTTATAATTGTCTTTTATCTTATATATCTATAATTATGTATAGATTTATTAATAACATTTTAATCAATAACATAGGTGCGAAATATACAAAAAAAAAATGACTATTAAATTGGTTTTAGGTTTTCATATACAATTAATAAATTGATTATATTATAAGTTAAGGTTTTTATGATATGGACCTATTTGCACACAAACACGGAATATTATGAATTAACACAAATTATCATTCTTAGCTCTATATAGAATGTTTATATATCATGTATATATATAATATAGGGATGTAAATCTTTTTTAGTAGGACGATGGGTTATACATGTTAAATTCCTTTTGTATCATTTATTGCTCAATTTGCAAGTAACTATTGTTGTGTATAAAATAGAGATAAAAGTATACAAATAATTAAATCTACATAGCAATTTGATAATTTTAGTCAAGCTTATCATTATTGTATTAAAAAAATTTCTAAGATATTAATTTTTGTGTAATTATTATTGGTAGTTTTATAAAAAATAAATAAACTTGTTATTCAAATGTCTCAATGCATTTATTAGATAATATGTTATAATTTTATCTTTTAACTCCATTTCGGTAACACAACCTAATATTTTTTGAAAACTTCCAATTTTTACTATCATAAATAAAAAAACCCAAATTTATTATATATTATACCTTGTATTATATATACTAAATATCAATAAAATTTTAATACATATTATAAACATAATAATTAGATATTTCAAAAATTACTTATTCCATTAATATGTAAATAAACTACGTTCAATATTTAATAAATCTTGTTTCATCAATTAAAATAATTAAAAGGAGCAACAAGCTTAGTTGCACCTTCTTTTGTTTTTTCTTTTTTTTTTAATTGTATTTTTCATATGCCAAAATCAAACAGCACGCCGCCTAATTAAACTTCACACGTTACTATAAAAGCCTGGACTCTCTTCTTTCTCATTCTCTCTCACCCTTTTCGGGCCGAAAAACAGAAGCTTTCAGGTCCGGAGAGGAAAAAAAGTAATCCCAATTAGGGTTAGGGTTTATGTCCTGCTTAGCTTCATCCACCACGATGCAGCAACCAGTTCCCGGAGCATTTCCTGAACGTCACGTACCATCGATGTACTCGCAGCCTCCGATGGCTGCCGCTCCACAGCCCCAGCAGCAGCAGTGGATGATGCCTGCACCGCCGCAGCAACAACAGCAGCCTATTCCTCCTCCTTCTGGATGGACTCCTCAGCCTGTTCCGCCTCCGATGCCGCAGTATCAGTCGATGACGCAGGGTTCCGGCGGCTCCAACGAGATCAAGTCGCTTTGGATCGGTGATTTGCAGTCTCATATGGATGAGAACTATCTTCTATCTTGCTTTGCACACACTGGAGAGGTAATAACAGCGTAGAAGTGTGGATTTTTGTGATAAAGATTGGATTTTATGTATTTTTTTGTGATTTTGTGTTGCTTGTATTGTTATTGATGCTTGGTGTTGGAAGATGGAAGTTCAAAACGAGAAATTTGATGGTTAGAACACAAAAGGCATGATATATCCCGCGCGTTGTTCCCCTCGAAACATGCTATGCTATTATGCGGAATAGCAAAAACTGGGGGCTGTATTAGATACTTATCACATAAGTGGCAGCATGTGATTAATGAGGACACTGGATGAACCATTTTATTTATATCAGTTTATGATTCATAGCCACTGTGTCGTTAAACCATGCTGAAAGTTGGCATATGTCAAAAACTGGGTTCTATTGTATATGATAAGAACAATTATAGTCCACCTGCTGTTTTTATAAAACTTTGGACCGGATTAAACTGACATAACGCTTTATTGTTTTTCCTGCATCTTTTTGGTCTAGTGTGGAGACTGATGAGTGTAAAAAAGCTTGACTTTAACAAATAGCAAAAGAAAACAACGCATATTTATTAGTTGATCTTTTGGATCAAATATTATGGATCTGGAATAAATGAAGCAGAGCATTGTGCTAGTCTATGCAGTCATAGCTATAGATTGCTTTTGTATGCAAGGAATGCACTGTGTAAGTGTGTGGATGATTGCCATTGGCAATATTTGCTTGTGTTATGTGATATTATATTCGGCATACAATGTTTTGATATTGTTTTAAGATTGTGCTTTGAAAAAGTAGAACCACCACTGCACCACCCCTATCCCCAACACTAAAAAAAGAACACCCCACAAAGAAAAAACCACCAAAAAACCCAACTACCAAAAAAAAAAAAAAAGTGGGGAGAGCGCTCAATGGGTCTGATTTCTTACCAAACACCATGGAAGATGGTAGTTCCTTGTTATTGTCCCTGACCTTTAACCTTTTCACCTAAACGTGTTAATTGTGCTTCCAGGTTCTTTCTGCTAAAGTCATTAGAAATAAGCAAACTGGTCTACCTGAGGGTTATGGTTTTATTGAGTTCTCGACTCGTGCTGCGGCAGAGAGGATTCTGCAAACATACAATGGCTCCTTGATGCCTAATTCTGATCAGAATTTCCGCATGAACTGGGCTACCCTTGGTCCTGGTGAGAAGCGTCAGGATGATGGTTCTGACTATACAATTTTCGTGGGAGACCTTGCTGCCGATGTCACAGATTACGTGCTGCAAGAAACATTTAGAGCTCACTACCAGTCTGTGAAGGGTGCCAAAGTAGTTACTGACAAGGCAACTGGACGTTCTAAGGGCTATGGGTTTGTCAGATTTGGCGATGAAATCGAACAAACGCGTGCGATGACTGAAATGAATGGTGTTTACTGTTCTTCACGTCCAATGAGAATAGGACCTGCAGCTAACAAGAAGGGAGTCTCTGGACAGCAGTTTCAAAATGGTATGACTAGCAGATTGTGCTGATACATATTGGTTTAGTGCTCTTGAATATCCTATTTCACATGTTTATCTTAAATTCCTGATGTGTCTGGGTATATCTGCACCTTGCTTCTTAGTGGAATTGTAAATTGCAATGTTTGGAGTTGAGCCATGTCAAACGATCTGTTGTTGCTTGTTTCCCTTCAGTATCCTCCAGGGAATTTCACCACTGTCCTTTTCTTCCAGCACTTACCTATCTAAAGTTCGGCAGATTTACTTTAAGTTTGTTAAAAGATTGTAAAACTTATATAAAACTCATGTTGTCTTAAAGCAGGACACCAACTGGCTCTCCTCTTCAGAGGGCCCGCATCTGATTTCAGCTGAAATGATTCCACTTTAATCCGTGGCCTCATTTAGGTCAGTTATCTGTTTTATGACGTGAGTTCATCAGTTACCTTGTGGCTTTTGCCATGCTACAGTTCAGATTACTTAGGTTTCATTAAAGCTTCAGTTGGACTGAGTAATTACTTTCCAGTCGCAATGTAATTTTTTCATTATTTTTTTTGGATTATTTTTGTCAAGAAGATTTTCTCCTGCCTTTGTAGATCATTATCTTCCATTACTTAGCTAAATTAGTTTTTTGTTAGGTGAGGGTATATCTTCCACTTCAAATATACTTTATACATGAATCAGTCACATGGTTCTAGATGTAGGATTATTCACTCCATGCTGCTTCAACCCTTGCTGTTGTCTAGAAAGCCATTGTAATGCTTTTATTTGTTAGGATTGCATCCTCCTCAGTGCTGAACCTATTCTCTTTTTCTTCTATCTTATCTAATTGCCAGCTGAAATTATGGGCATTTGGCCTTTAAGACGATGCTTTGATTTGGTTGTAACCCAATTTTGTTTATGTGTGAGTGGTGGTCGTTTTTCATCTTCTGAACCACTGTTCATCTGCTGCTTATCTTATGTCCAACGGAGGGTGTCAATTTGATTAAGCCATTATTTGCTCTTGCAAAGCCTTGAAGTGAGATAACTTGGAACTTGATGGACTATGCTTTAATTGAATGTTCAAATTGAAATATCTATATTGCTTGCGTGCATATTATATTATAAACCTAGAGAAGCAATTCTTCCTTTATTGATTGATCTGTAATTGGATTGTTAATTTGCCTTTTTTTTCATTTTGATTAAATGCGAAGTTCCTAACCTAGCCCAAACGGTGGACTATGAAATTGTATCTTTGCTCTCCGAAATGATCACTTGTGTGTTCCCTCTGAGCCCTCTATTTCATATCATATGTGTATACTAAGAGACTGACGATTTGTTTAGGATGAGTGGATGTTAAAGGAAAGAATTGTTTATGGGGGGAAGGAAATTAGGAGAAAAATATTAGATTCCATTAGTTGTTTATAAGGTGGAATAGGGGAGGAAAGGAATGGGGCAGGAAATGATCGCCTGGGTTGCACAATTATTTATTTCTTGACAAATTGGAGAGAAAAGGTGTGAAGAGTGAAAAAAGTTATTAAGTGTCCTATATCTCATCTCTCTTCTTTACCCCATCTTTCTTTTCTAACTATTTTTTAATGGGCATTTAGGTAATTTTATAGTGCACCTCATTTTGTCATAGCATTCCCTTCATTTTTCTTCCCTTAATTATCCAAATATATCGAAAACAAAGAGATTCCCTCATTTCCTTTCATATTATTTCCTTTCTAATTGCTCTTCTCATGCCAAACAAAGTGATAGGGGGTATTTGAATTGGTTTTGGAGATGTATGTTAGCTTAGTGGGTTAGCATTAATAGTCTTAGTCAGCTTCTTCCGTACTTTTGACATCTGGCATATGTCAGTTGGCAGCTTACTTCTATTGTAGTAGATGGATATGTTAGAGAATTAGAATTTTACATCTTGTAAGTAGTATGGAGTTGTCAGCTCTTGGGAGCTTTGATAGTTAGAAGCCATGTATTAAACTTTGATTTTCATTAATGGAACTGTCAAAGTTTCCCTCTAAACACAACAATTGGTTCGACCTGTTTGATCACCTTGCCAGAGTTTTGGGATGAAGCATGAAGAGAATGGAGTAGATACTTTGGAGAAATAAGTGAGAGATTTGCAAGGCTCAATGTCTAAAATGAAAGAAATGTAATAGCAAACGATAATGATTGAAGATTTAAAGCACTTGATGATGGCAAAGGTCATCAATGAGCAATGGAAGGAGAAGTTATTTGGCTAGACTTTTAATGCTGGTGCTTGAAGTGGACCTAAGTTCAATGCTTTTGATTGTGTCTATCAGAATTTGTCAAGGAAGAGATCAAGTTTGCTTATGCGAATCATAAAACTCATGGAGGATGAAGCGTGAATATGCTAGGTGCATGACATTATTGGCATCTAAGGATGCTAATTTAGTAAGTTGGACTGCACGAGTGGAGCATTATTTCACTATTTGTGGTAGTGGACATGATATGAAGGGGTACTTCGCATTCACTTGTATGGATGGAAGAGTGGTTCCATGTTTTCAAATATTGAGGAGGAGATTTGTACATTTCATGTGGGAGTTATTGATGCATGAAACGCTGATACTGTATAGTGGACACCGAGCACTCAATCAATATGAGTACTTATCCATGATTAGACAAAACTTCATAGTTGAGTTTTATGTGAATTTGAGCTTTTGTTAGTGTAAGTTCCAATATTACTAGAGGAACGATTGCTAGATTACTTTTTGATGGCCTAAAAGAGGAGATAACGGCACAAATACGGACTTTAGCTCCGATGACTGTGGTGTGAGCCATGGAGAGTTATAAAAATGGAAATTGGTTTCCCTTTTTATTATTCAAGGAGCATCTTGTATTTCATAAAAATTAGGGGTAGTATAATCCATACGTAAAAGCCTTCCTATCCAACTTTCAGGCATTAAACATACATTTTAGTTGTGGATGAGTTCTTGAATTTTTTCCTTGTTGTGGATAACGAAGTTATTGTTTAGGTCATTTCAAAATAGTTGAATTGGCATAATAAGAAATAAGTTAATTTAGAAGCTTTTTGATGAATTTCTTGTGGGGTCAAGTTCTCATTAACATGCATAAAAGGAATGGCCCCTTGTCCTTTGAATTTTTTGGACATATAAAATGAATTCCAATGTGTAACTTTGACTCATAATGTGATAAGGAAATTTGTGATTACTTCTATTGGATATCCATTCTATGTTGGAGTTTGAGATAGTGAAATTTGACAACATAGATTGGAGTATGGGGTGACGATAAATTTCTTCTTAGTATAGATTAAAAGATAGTTTTTAGTCTAGCTCTTCTTGACCTTTGACTACTAATAGGATAGTGGAGTTGGTAGCTCAACTATGAGCACAATATGCTAGGTACAAATGATAATAGACTCTTTCCTATGCAAAATTCTAAGGGTGATCAACCTCATCATGCTCAACTTCAATGTTGCCACAAGACTTCATGAATCGCTATACTGGATGGAGGAGCTTGATAACCCAAAGTTAGGGAAAAGATTTGCTATGGAAGGTGTTGCATCAATACCAATTAAGGAAGCCAGTAGAGGCAAAGGACTTGGAGCTTTTTATATTAGCTATGGGTGGTTTTACTGGGCCTATAACTGTGAATTTTGGATGCACTTTTATGATCATGGTTGATAGTGGAGAAAGTCATGATTTAATCTTGAAAAGATTGGTTGCGGAGTTTGGATTGAATGTTGAACATACTGGACCATACTCAATAAAACTAGAGGATGGACATTTGATGATGTCGAGTGGACTGTGCAGGAAATTGAAGGTTGATTTGGGAGTAATGTCTATCAAAGTAGATTGTTTTGTATTTACTTTTGGGGGAATTGATGTAATTCTTTTGGTGTCTGGTGGCTGGCAACTTTTGGTGAAGTAATGGTAGGTTGGTTTAGGATGACTATGAAAATTTCAACTTTGGAAAGAGAGAAACTTTGTGGTGATCCTTCTTTTCTTAAGTCCTGTGTGACCTTCCAATCTCTACTCTCGATTGTTGACATGGAATTTTGGGTATTGTTTGACAAGAAAGTGATGATCAGTGTTAGACATTTTTTCGTAACATGAGATTGTTGTGAGCCTAATGTTTGAAAAATTTCTGGAAGCTTTCGGCCAGAAGTTTGGGGTATAGGCTGCAAAATTTGTTCATATAGATATGCTCACTCTCAAAATGATGAAATGGAGCGTTTAGTGGCTGACATGCCAATCCTTGATGTGCTGACAGTAGGGATCAGTTGTTTGAGTTCTACTTCATACACTAGCCCTGTCATTTTTGTGAAAAATAAAGATGGCTATTGGACATATTATGTGCATTATAGAGCCTTAAACAATGTTACCATCCCATTCTCGTGATTAGGGAGCTTGTAGACGAACTACATGTTGCTGCGGTTTTGCTTCGGCTACTATTTAAGCTAGTAGGAATGAGTTAATTTTACCTCATATGTATTGATTTGTTTTTTAATTTTGATGATATTCTAATTTATAGTAAGTCTTGTTTAGAGCATTTGCAACATTTAGAAGTGTTATTTACCAAACAACATTTAGTAGCATTGTTATCGCAGTTGCCATTCAATTTGCAAAGTTTGCAAGCAAGAATGTTGAATTTTGAGAATTGCAAACGTCATGGAGTTCAGTTTGAAGTGAGCTACTGGCTTTCTTTGAAGTTGTGGCCCCATAGACAACGTAGTGTTACTCCTTCTGTCTCAAAAGCTTGCTGCTTGGTTCTTTGGGCCTTTTCAAATCGTGGAACATGCTTATCATGTGGCTTTTTATTTGTTGCTTCCACTTAGCTCTCGTATTCATCTTGTCTATCACATGTCCCTTGTTAGGATGTCTACTGGTGTGCTTTCTTTTGGCTCTTCTCTCTTAATTGAGCTTGATTCTGCCCCTTCTGCTGAGATGTGTCTTTCACATGTTTTGGTTGTTGGTATTGTCTCTGTAATGGCTCCGAAATTTCCCTGTTTCTTGTGTAGTGGGAAGGTTCTTCAGCTGATGATGCTACTTGGATGCATAATACAGTTTCCTCAATTTGACTTGAGGGACAAGATCAATGCCAACCATAGGGTATTTATGTGTTCCCTAATGCTGAGATGCCTATTTTGCATGTTATAGGGGTAACTGAGATAGTTGGAGTTGCTAGTTAAGTTGGTTGGCATTGGAGGCTGCTAGAAGATTCAAGAAGACTCGTTTAACAGTCTAGAATGGCTAGCTTCTGCCATGCTTGTGACAGCTGGCATTTGTTAGTTAACAACTTTAGCATCTAGTGTAAATACTTCTATTTATAAATACCGTTCTTCTTCAACTTTAGTTAAGTGCAAAACGATACTTTTGTTTCGGTTTTTTCTTGCTAAAAAATACTATTCAACCATAGTTAAGTGTAGTAGTTAGAGACAATACGTTCATTTTGGTTTTCTCTTTTTCATAAGTACTATGTGATAATATTGTCCTCCGTCGTTAGAAAACTTTGCTGTCTCTACTTGTCTACCAGTCAATGTAACTTGTCTTTGTTGATTTTATGCTTTCTTGCGGTATTTCCAGCTTCCTACCAAAATAGTCAAGGAAATCAGGGGGAAAATGATCCAAACAATACCACGGTGGGTAGCTTCTTTCCACCCTATATCTTTATTATTGGTTTGGGAGCATGACTGTTCATTGTTTTGAGTATAGATATTTGTTGGGGGACTGGATCCAGGTGTCTCAGATGACCTCCTGAGACAATTGTTTAGCCAGTTTGGAGAGTTGCATCATGTGAAAATACCTCCTGGCAAACGTTGTGGATTTGTTCAATTCGTTAACAGGCAAGTTTTGATAATTATTTTTCTGTCATATATTATAATGCTTGCATGCTGATATGATTTTCTACCACAGAACCTGTGCTGAGCAAGCCTTGCAGATGTTGAATGGCACACAGTTAGGAGGACAGAATATTAGACTGTCATGGGGCCGCAGTCCATTGAACAAGCAGGTTTTAGGCTTCATTCCTTTTTGTAGTTGTGATATATTGATTTATGGGATGCTAATTTGTTACATGAGAGCTGGTGACATGTATCGTAGAAACTAACTAGACAATTTTTCTCATAAAATCAGCCTCAGGCAGACCAGGCCCAGTGGAATGGTGGATATTATGGTTATCCACAGGGATACGAGACATATGGTTATGTACCTCCTCCACAAGACCCTAACATGTATTACGGAGGTTATGCTGGATACAATTATCAGCAGCCTGTAACTTATCAGCAACAACAGCAGGTAATCCAAATTTGCAGCCGTTAAATTCTATTGTTTGTGCTTTCTTTTTGAGGTGAAGGTGATATACTTTCTATGGGGTTGGTGGTTGTAGAATTTATTGAACAGGAGAAAGTTAGTTGAGGACTGTAAGAACACACATATCTGATCAATCTTTGAAATGAGACAGAATTGAAACAATTAAATAAAGACCATCCATGTCATCATTTTGGTACATTACTTGCCTGGATTTTGTTATGCTTTAAGTTAATGAGATTTTGTAAATGCTTTATCCATGACTGTTCTTTCCTCCGATTTGTTTTATATATCATATCTAATCACGTCAATTTTAGAGAACTTGTACTAAACCATCACTTGTGAAAGGGTGGTGGTTTCTTAGAAAACATTTGCACAAGCTATTACCTCTGTGGCATCTCTTTCCCTTCACATTTCAAAAGGGAAGTAGTGTCTCTGTCATATGGTGCATAAACTACCTGTTGCATTTTCGTTTTTATAATGCTTCCATTGCACCATGTGGTCCTCTGGAGAATGGCTTCTAATCTGTTATGATGCTTTGTAAATTTAGTTTTATAAGTTCTTCATGTGATTGCTTTTGGCCTTGTTGCAGTGAGCACTCCCTGCGGGATGAAATCTAGGTTGGTCAGAAATCTTCCGAAACTACAAATGCTGCAATTAGCTTCCCTTAGCTTGTATTTTATTGCTTTTCTATGTCTTTATCTTTGAGTTGTTAATTTAGCTACTATTTTTTTTTTTTAAGGGGTAATTACTACTATTGTGTTTTGGAAAGACAAGTTTGCACCTTTTCGAACTGAGCTGTATGGAATGTTAGCAATAGGGCTGCTTTTGAATGCATTTTGGTTATTACTTATGTTACAGATGCATAGCACGGAGTTTTACGACGTACATCTTTTTGCTTAATAGGTTTATTCTGTGCTTTTGTTTTAACGGTTTTACCACGTTGTGACTTGTGAGCGAGCTTGTGTGCTGTCAGGCTAAAGCACAAATTTGGCTCTGGAATGCTTTCAAATGATGTGTTCATTTCATCCTAAACCGCTGATAGGATCCAGCAGTGGAATTGAGAAGAAATTGAACCTACTTTTATTGATTTGATATAGAAATTGTGTATACAAAATCCTAATCGAGCAAAAGCTTACTTAAGAACATGAGCATATAAGCTCACAATTATAACAAACTGATCTAACAAAAATATCTGGACTCACTCTCACACTAGCTTTCTCTCTCTTTATTTATAGTATCACTAACCAAAGTATCTATTAGTATGACCTATAATAACACACCTATAAATAACACCTACCGTATTATCACCTACTGCACACACGACAGTCATACTATACTTCATACAACTAACGCAGCTGCGGGTTCAGATCAGTGCCGGCCCCCTCAAGACTATCCTTGCCTTGAAGGACAGAATTTGAGCTGAAGAAGAGGTATTATCCGACCCCTTTGGTAACTAAATGTGGAGCTTGATGCAAAAAATTGATTTTATCATCCCACTCCCATATGCAACTTGAGCCATCTTGGTTCTCTTTCAAAACAGTCACACGCAAGAATTTATTAGGACATTTGTGAGTGGGAGAATAGGGATGGTCACACTTAAAAGCAAAGTCTCGTGGCCAACTTATCATGAAACTTGGCATTTGCTCATTTGTTTTTGGCCACAAGATTTCTTCCAACCTTCTCAAGGTTGATGGTATAAAGAAATGGTGGGCTTGGTCTTGGTCTTCCCTGGGATGACAAGCAGTAGAATGCAAAGGCATGCCGTCCTTAGAAGAAGCAGGATCACAGAGGGAATGAGAGGGGTAAGAATTATGAGACACTAATTTACTAAGAGAGAAATATATTGATAGTGATGCAAAGAAAAAGATATGTATCAAACTCTATAATATTTAAGAGTGAACAGACCTATACCTTGGGCAAGAGGAGAAACCACAACAATTCCATAAGCAAATTCTCGTTCCACTTTCTTGGCTAACTCTATCATCATAGCAATGGAAGTGAGAGTAAGATTGTCTAATTGCGCTTGAATTATTTTCCCATAAATCTCCTAAAAAATATCCAAGTAATTGAGATTTAGTCATTGGTGGAGCTTGCGACACCAAAAACTCAAACTCCCTAATGAAGTGTTGGATAGAATCAACTTGTTGAAGTTGAGAGAGGCATTTGTATGGATTAGCTAGTGAAAAGCCACCAAAATGGTGCAACAGCTCTCTTTCAGTAACGACCAAGAGAGATTAAGGAATTGTTGCTGAAGAAATTGCAACCAATGGATAGCGTGGTTGTGCATACATAGAGAGGCCAACACAACTTTGTGTGAGTCACTAGTTTGAGTGACCTTGAAGTAATGTTCAATTAGTGTGAGCTAAAGAGTGGAATTAGATCTATCAAAAAGAGGGAGATCAATATGAGAAACTTGAATATGGTGTTGCCCGATCGAACCATGGCGTTGGTGATTGTTGAGTGTAACGACAGGTAGTGGAGAATTGCTAACAGGCAGATTGGATGCAAAAGGCGTGCTACTATTAGAATTCTCATCATGGGGAACTTGAGACTGAAGTCCAATTGGAACTTTACCATTTGACTTTGAATTCAACGAAATGTCTCTTGGAAGGTTGGTGTCAAAATGGTCCAATTTCAATGCATTTGCCAACATATTTTGGATCAACTTCAATGAGTCTTGAACTGAGGCAACATCACCACGTATAGCAGCAACTTGATTCAATAAGTCTTTCTGATTGTGATCCATTGTAGCAACCTAAAGCTTGACAGTGATGAAGTCCTATTGCAACTCCTTCATTGAAATCTCCAATTCATCATTTAGAGATCCTTGTCGAGTCATGGCAAGAAAAGGTGAAGACAAGGAAGCCGTAATCTATCAAAATCGGAGGAAGGCGAAAAGAACAAAAATGAAAAGAAGTAGAAGAGGAAAACACAATGACATGGAAGATGCAGCAAGGTGGGCCAACAGCAATGAGTTCGAGATCGAGACGGTGCCAACTGATGAGATACGACAGTAGAATTCAGGAGAAAATGAATGTACTTTTATTGATTTGATGTAGAAATTGTGTATATAAAATCCTAATCTCTCAAATTGAGAGCTATGAGCAAAAGCTCACTTAAGAACATCAGCACAAGCTCATAATTATAACAAACTAATCTAACAAAAATAGCTGGCCTCACTCTCACACTAACTTTCTCTCCGTTTATAGTACCACTAACTAAATTATCTATTAGTATACTTGCTATATTGGCACCTCCATATAACACTGACCTCTACTAACACACCCATACACATGACACGTACCACGCTAACACCTACTACGCACACATGACACACATACTACACTTCATACTACTAAAACAGCTGCTGGTTCATATCAACCGCCCTCGATATATTTGGGTCTGATCACGCAATTTGTAGAATGCGGAGACCTCATTAGATCGCACAGTACATGACTCATTGTTAATCAATTCAATGTTAAGCCCTGTATTATTTTCCGAAGGGAATGAAATTCCCGTACAAAAAACTTCTTCAGGATGTAAAATGGATCTGATTTACTCGGATACCGTGCTCAATGTCGATGGAGTGATTTTTAACTTGAAGGGCACGTTTGTTTTGCAATATTTAAGGGATAACAACGGGCAAGTTTACTTGTCCGATGTTTATCTTCTAATTTAACATAGTTATTAGACAAGAAGGATCACAGTTGGACAAGTTTGCTTGTCCGATGCTTGTTTTGTAATTTAAGGAAGTTACTGGACAAAGTGGGAAGCTCATAATTGGACAAGTACGAGTTTGTAACAAGGATTTTCCAGCATAGTAGGCTTGTAAAGAGACTTGAAAACATTCGAACTTTACGCGGTATTTGTATTCTCCATCTATCATATTACTCGAGGTGTAATCGAAATTAGCCGAATCGAATAGTATTAAGGTTGAGCTCGTTTCAAAAATATACATAATAAGTTTGAACTTGATTCGATTAATTCAATTAAACTCGAATTTTTTTATAAATTTTTCCTTATTAATATCAAATTCCTTTATATTTAAATAAATTAAAAATTATACGAAACTCGAATAGATTCGTGAGCTTGGTATTTTAAAATTTGAGCAAGTTTGACTCAATTGTTATCGAATCAAATTTGAATAAAATTTAAACCAAATTTAAATAGTTTGCTTTTATATATTACCATTGGATTACCTCTATCTCTGTAGCTTTGAATGACTGCAGGACACCGTAGTCACCACTGTGCCCACATCCGATACAATGGATATTTCCTTTGTGCCTTTTGCTTGACTTGCAAGCGACAGTTGTTACTGGAATAAACTTTTCCGGGTGGTTTTTGCACTTCTGGTTATTTTGTCTCTTTGATTGACTCAAATATGAGGATGCCCTCGAAATGGGTTTTCACCATCTTGAGATTATCGTTCCCACCGTTACAACAATTTTTCTTCCTCCCCAACACGACACACCCCACCACCTCCCACACAACCCCCTGCCCCAGCAATGATTGACGTTACTTTGAACCAATTTTCAAATACTTCTTTTTTATTTGAACAAATAGTTTAGATAATTATCTTAAGTAAGTGGTCTAAATAAGGATTGAACTTTTCGGTGGTTCAAACAAGGAATAAAACTTTAATTTTATTAGAATTTTAATTTTTTATTTGAATAATTTAATATGACTTGAAAATTTGATTATTTTCTTAAACTACTTATCATAATATTAATGCTCTATTTAAATCATTTAATATTATGTTAATTCTCTATCTGAACAAGTTTAATCCTCTATTTATTTAAATTTGTCTCCAAACCTTAATCTCTCAATGTATAATTCTCCCTAAAGTGATACAACATGATGGTAGCAATGATGCAAACGCCTGCTTGTCTAGTTACTTTTTTCATTTATAGGCTTACCAACTCGATTATTGGAATTGAAACATTTTCATGAAGGGGAAGAGTATTCGGTTATTTTTAAGAAATTTAGTAACTTCGACGCTTTTACCAGCCTCACTGGATGCATGATGGCGTGCTCAATTTGCCATTGGACTCCTCAAATTTGGATATGAAAGACATCATCCCTTCTTAAGGTAAGGGCATCGTTTTAGTATTTTACTGTTACGATATCTTTTGGAGTATATATATTTCAAAATCTGAGGGGAAATCCAAAATTTACGTGGTCATATATAATACAGGATTTGATCAAATGAAAGACTTAGATCGAACAATCATCATATTATTAAGGGTAAAAATATAGCGACTTGTGCTAAAATTATAGTAATATCTTGGATTTAAAATATGATGTGCATATCTTTTGAAAAATATCGATATCAAATTTCTTCTTCAATGTAATATCAATTCGTCTTTTTATTTTATTTTATAACTAACACTTATAATTTTTTTTTTAGGTGTATTTATCGTCTGAATAGTGAGTTCTTTTGACCAATTTAACCTTTAAGTGCTTACTTTGAGTAAAATCAGTTGATTAATTAGCCTTTAAAAAATAATTAAAATTGCCAAAGATTGACTTAACCCTGCATTGAAGGAGAAATTTTGCAATAAGCATCGACAAAAAGGTGCAAGTACATTATTTATGAGATTTGAGGTGTCTCAATTCTTAGAAATTTATTTCATTCATATGATAATTTATCATTAATACTCATGTTGGGTCGCGCTCACTTTCTTTATGAAAAGAAAAATTATACTAACATAACATGTCTGTTAGCACCTTTTCATTTTCATATTCCATGTCTTCTTTATTTTATTAACTAATACGATCCATTTTTTCCATAACCAACCTGAAAAATAAAATTGTGACAAGCACTTGGAATTTAGGAGTTTAATCATCCAGTACGTGTCATATAACGGAAACGGGCGAGAAAATCAACCATTTTCTGGATGGAAAATGATATGGGTCTTATCAACAACGAAAGAAATTATATAGAAATCGTGTCCCCTACTCCCTTTCCCTTTCCAATTTCAAAGACGAACTCATTCAATCAACATCACGAGGCCACCTTCTAGAGGTTTCTGTTTTAAGACCATGTCGGAAGTTTTCTAGGCAGAAGAGAAGACACGGGCAACTTGCGACGTTGCTTTTTAATATTTTATGTAAAATGGTCCACAGTTTGCACGTTTTGTCGTTATTGTTCTTTTTAATATTTCCTGGCAATTCCTATATCCAATCCCTAATTTAAGAATGTCCACATTTTTTTTTTTTTTTTTACTTTCACAACACGTGTAACCAACCAATAAATGTCCAACTACACTGATAACTAATGCCAAAACTTATTCTCTTACCAACTTTTCAACGGAACAGATCGAATTCCTTCCTCATCATGTCAACAGTTGTAATAGTAACAAAGAAAAGAGATTCGATTCCCCTACAAAATAATAATAATAATAAAACTGGCTATGATCTCGTTACTATTTATTACAAAAATCATCTACTCTCATGTAAAATATGTGTATGATTCCACTATGATTTCTTGCTACTCTTAGTAGAACCTGAATCAAGAGGCCTTTGGGATTCATTAAGGTTTCTCACATATACGTCATGGATCATTTTCACATACTCATCCACGCGGTCAGCTTCCCAGTCATCGGTATTTACAGGAGGAAGAAATTTTACAGAGATAGGAGCTGGACGGGCATGTAAACTGCCTTTTCTCCATGCTAGGTATGTTCCTGTCAGGACCATGGGGACGATTGGTCGACGTGTCTGCAATGCCAAGTGAACGAAGCCCTACACAGGAAATCTAAAGATATAGAGTGCTTCTAGGACAAAAAGAAATCGCATATAAAATAGACTTGGCAATTCCTCTCTTATGGGTCGAAAGATGGGATGCACCTATCTTCTATGCATCAGGGTGCTCATACACAAGGTAAAGTAACCTCAAAATCCAGTGGTAAAAATGTTCAAGAATCAAGATTCAAGTTCAACGAGGAAACTCAAATGACAACAAGGTAGAGTAATTGCCTTTTTAAAGGGAAGCAGCCGTCCATCTTTCGATCGTGTGCCTTCTGGAAAGATGATCAATGATAGATTATTATGAACAACAGCCCGAGCAGCCTGAACCAGGAAAAGAAAATCGCACTTTAGTGACATGTGAAAGACCTTAAGACGTAATGCACAAAGTAAAATGTACCTCTTTCATAGACCGAATGGCTGCAGTTGGATTAGAGCGGTCTATGCGGAGATGGTTAGCCAACACATAAAGTTGTCCAAATAGTGGGTACCAAACAATCTGCAAGTGAAAGATTTTTGACCAAGAATTAGAATCTGTTAGAGTCATGCAAAAATTTGCATGCGGCGTGGGTAAACACGATCAGCATAGTAGATAATTGCAATAGCCTAATGAATTGAGGAGAACCATGACTATTACAAATGTGAAATACACTGATGCATCATAAAAATAACAGCGAAACATGTTTCGGTGACTTCAACTGACAAAAACATAGGTTAGACGAAGAAAACTGCCAATATAATTGCACTGTTTGGAGAAATTTATTTAGAAGGCCACATATCTTCTACATAAGTTGTGGAGGAGGGGAAACTTACCTCCTTTTTGGCAATGCCAACAGTTCCTGTAGGAGTCAACCACATCATTAAAAAAATATCTATTGGAGATGCATGATTACTAATATAAATAGCCTTTTCATTAGCATATTCAAGCCCTTCAATCTTCATAGGGTTCCCTAAGATCCACATCTGCAGCAAATAATCTGAGCTTCAACGATCTAATGCATTAGCGTGAAAACTTGAAGCTTTGCTCGTACGGTGGCATGATAGGAAAAATAGCAATAGCCTATAACATTAACCCAAGAAAGCATGGAAGAACGGAAAAATTAACTCAAGCACTATTTAAAAAGTAAGGGTAATATCCAATAATTGAGGAAACTGGTGGATTCATAACCAAACAACCGAGGGAAAAACTTTTCTCATTTCATCATTCAACTAGGAAACTCGCATCGATCTCTCCTTACACATCGCCGATGTTACTAACGCATGGGCAACTTCAAAAGAAGAGGTCAAGTAGCTTTTTGAGAGAATGACTATCGCCATCTCCAAATTAATTTACAGTATACTACAGAAATATCTAACATTATTCCTGGGTCATGGCTTTGATGCTTTATGCTGTTCAGTATTTACCTAATTTAGTGCGACATCAGAAAGAAAATGTTAATTATTGTCAAAGATCATAGAAGCACAAATCATGGAAGCCCTAGGGAGACACAATATTTGTAGCAATATAGAATGTGTTCAGGGGACCCGTGAACACCTGAATGCATTAATTTTTTGAGAAGAATTCAATAGCCTTAGGACCAGGAGACTGGAGCTAGCTGTGAGATGAATGCGTGGCTCATAAATAACTTGAAATCTCGCATGTTTGCAATCTAGTATCTAAAGTTTTTGCATTTTAGCGTTATGAATGTTATAACTCTGCTCCATACATGTCCCAAATCAACCTAAGGGAATTCAAGGCTTTCCCACAATATTTGAGGCTGAATCCAAAACACTAATTGCATAATGTTCATAATTACCAAAAAAAAAAAAAAAAAAAGAGGCAATAAAGGTTCTCCTCATCAATCAAAGACCCAAACAAAATAGTCAAGAGTGTCCTACAAAATTCATTCTGACATTTTCAGCAGAAGCAGGTAGGTGCACGCGATTGCACCTATTTCTGGGTACAACTTCCATTAATTATTGAATACAAGACCCACACATGCATAACTGGATCACTAGTAGGTCCAATTTTGCCATATGTAAATAGATCAGATCAAACTCTACGTGCAACTGAACTGACCTAATTTCTTCATCCTCCATAACCATAGTATATATAAATTACAGCTTTGATTAGCCAATTTAATAACATCAGTAAGCATGATCAAAGTTGACTTACCAGCATTCTACCAGTAACATGTCCATAAATATTTCCCTGTCGAACCCTCTCATATGGCCATGGAATCAGCAGAAGCATAATGAATGCCCATATGGCTGTAGTAACCATCATTGACAAGAAACAAACAAAAATTCTTATCCATGACATCAACACCGAAAACCACCCATCATCATCGACAAAACCATCAATTCTTGGCAGATGTTCAACGCTTGCTTTCACCACAGACCTTGATAATTCAACACCATTAGCAGAACTTGTGTTGAAAAAGCTCTCTAGTTTTCTATTCCTCAGGAGGGAACCAACTCCGGTACCTTCCATGGCATCGGAATCACTGCCGAATGCTTATGGCCTTGGAAACACACTGAGCCATTGCATAACAAAGTATGAGTCATTAAAATAGAACATAAAAGACAATATTTAAGCAAATTAACAATCATCTTATATACCAATCGAAATTGACACAAATATGTAATATTAAATTAAACATTCTAAATGGTCATAATATAGGAAAAACGACAAATATAATTTGATTTTAATGCTTTGACTTGACATTGAGCATGCAAAACATTGAATGGAATGTACATGTTCAGTTCATTTATCAGTAAAACAGCTAAAATCCTTTGGAAAAAAAAAAAAACCACTCTTTTCAATGCAACTACCGCTATTCATTGGGAAAAGGCCATAAGCTGACCACTAATTTGAGTCCTATCAACCTTATTATGATAATCGCAGCTTAATGATTTATTTGTCGCTAAAAGCCTGACAAGTGTCGTCTGTGTCCGAGAAACCAAAAACAAAGTCAAACCCCAAGGATTAGCCAATGACTTCGAAAAAAAAAAAAAGGAAGACATCAAATCCAAGTCCTGAAGTTTAACGTTGAACTCATTTTCTCAGAAACCAAACTGACAGAGACCCATTTATTCAAACCAAAGTATTAACACTTTTCAATGAATAACCGGTAAAAGTTCTCACCTAAAAAGCCTTTATCTCACTGAAAAAACCAACTTAAACAAACCCAATAGAGTTCATGAAAGTGGGCATACGATAGCATATATATGTGTGTGTATATACATATATATATATATATATATATAGAGAGAGAGAGAGAGAGAGAGAGAGAGAGAGAGACCAATGGAGAAAGTGTGGGTAGGGTGGAGTGGAGTGGTGTGGTGATAACAAGTTTATGGTGAATGATGACGATGAGGGAATGTAAATGACCCCTCAAGTTCGCTACTTTAAGCTTTTCGTTTGGTTTTGGTATTTGTTTTGTCTTATACTTTTCTCGTGGCGAGAAAAACGTTTCGCATTTGCGTACTCAGCACTTGAATATGAAAGGACGATTTTGCTCGTAGTCCATCGAGTGTCTGCGGTATGTGTTCGATGAGAAGAAGGGTGGATTTGACCTTTTCTGTATCTGTGGATAGAAGCTGGCATAGTCATATGCCATGAGTAATTTATTTATTTATTTTTTCAATTTTATAACTTGGAATGAAATAATTTTATTTTTCTTTTTACCCCTTGAATAATTCTGCCCTTGATTGGTCGGATAACCTTTTCGCGAAATTCCTATTGTCGTCCAATGATAAATTACAATTTCTTCTCATATAACTATTACTTAATCATTTTTACATATTTCTATATTCTACCTTACATTCCTAGTGAACGATCAAATTAAGATCAGGATATATTAGCATTTTAAATATATTCATAATATATTTTTAATATTAGTTTATTGAAATTAAATAAAGTTGTAGTTATTGATCTTCTGTGATTCTTTTTCCACTTTATGTGAGCATTCTATTGCAGTATTATCGGCATTGAAGAATTAAGCTATAAACCACTTACGGAACTGCTCACGAGATAAAGATAAGTGCTTATTTTAGTGTCGTCTAATTTCTTTTTTTTTTTTTTTTCCACTTTCTCCGACAACTTATTAGACTTTGTTGCATGAGAGTCCTCACGAAATATAGGTGGGTACTTTAAGTGCTAACTTTTTTCGTTTCCCCCCTAGTTTTTCTAGCAATTCGTTAGACTTTGCATGCTTCTTCTATTTTAATATTTCTAAAATATAAATTCTTATTTTGCATCTCGTAAATAATAGAAAAATTACGAGAAATTTTGTATAAAACCTTACTATAAAGTAGAGATATAAAATTCCTTAAGATTTGGACTATAAACGAGTTAAATTGACGAGATATAAAAAATAAATACTTTAATTCTATTTAAACTCTGATTGAACTTAAAGTTTTTAAACTTAAGCTCAATTTGCAGCATCCTTCATAAATTTGTACTCAATCTAATCAATTTCATTTCCTTGATTTTCTAGATATATATAATTTTTAATTGAAATAATATTGATTTACAAACTCTACTAACATTTAAGATCGGTTTAAGCTTGATTTGCCAACTAAGTTAGATGAGCTAAATAGCATGATGAAGTTGGGGCTCAACTTAATAAATTAGCACTACTCAATTGTTGGGAAATCAAACTTAGAAAAAATTCAAGCCACACTATCTATATCTCTTCTTTAAGACACTTATGTGATATCCTATGGATCTCATGGGATTTCTAAAAGATAAAAGATGGTCTGATGTGGATCTCAATCTATATTAATAGATTTATTAGTGAGAAAAATTAACACTTTTCAGTTTTCAATATCAATTATACATTTCAAAAGTTAGAAATATGTAAAAAGACGAAAAGAAATCTTTATTTACCCTTTTGATAGGTATTGGCTGATCCTTTCCTCTTAAAGAATGACATTAGCACTTTGATTGGATAAGAATGATGATGGGTCCGGGATAAAAAGAAAGAAAATAGGGGAAAGAATAATGAAAATTTGTTTTCCTTACTGGATAGGTTCTTTTCTTTTCATTCTGTTTTGTTTTTTTTTTTCCCCAAACGTTGTTGGACAGTAAAAAGATTGAAAATGATAGGATCTCACATATTGTAAAATGTTAAGAATATCATTAATAAAAATAAGGGATAATTATAAATACGTTTCCTAAGCTATTGGTCTATTGTGGATAGACTTTAAAAATCTAGAAGTACAGTTTTATCTCTTCTTAACTTTGAGAATGTGCAAACAATTTTTAAACTGTAGGTAAAACCCTAAAAGTTGTGTAATATAGAAATAATTCAGAAATTATTTATATGTTTTCGAATGTTACGGAGAGTTAAACATGCATGTTGAACATTTAAAGAGTTTACTCATACCAAATGATGGTTCAGAGAGGGTAAACAAATCCAACTCTCTTTTTCCAACATAAAAGGCAGATTGGTAATTGTATTGAGTATCAACTTTTTGGTGGAGCTGTGCATATTATGTTTCAAAGTGGTTTCTGTTACTTCACAATCCCATAGTTCCCCATTCATGGAAAAAAATAAAAATAAAAAAATTCCTCCATAATCTATCTGTTCAAAGTGATGCTCTTTGAAAGAGAGTTAAAATGCAAGTGGATGGATTGACTGATTGAATATAAATATATCGATTTAGCATTCCATAAAAGATCATAAAACCTATTTTGTTTTTATAAAAGTAACAGCGTTTATACAATCAGCTTGTTATACTTTAACATATTCTTTATGTAATTATATCAATCACATTTTACAAGATCCAAGATGTATTTGCCCTGAATCTGACTTTTTTTTATTTTTTATTTTTTTTGACATGTAACCACATGCGATTGGCTTAGGTGGAGCTATAATTGAATATATGACAATTTAAATTTGTTTTATGCATCCTGTGGGTCTGCTATTTTATTTTTGTTTTATAGTATATGAACTGTAAGGAGATGTAGCATTTGCGATAAGATTGGCCATGTTTGGACGAGTATTGCTGAATGGTTAAAAAAAATTGGACAAGCTTTAACTTGAAAATGAAGTAATTTAGGCATTGTCTTTGAAGGAAACAATTCAATGAAATGATCCTTATTATGACTATATTTTAAGCATTCTCTCCAGTTTAGAGCTTTGTTTTCCTAATAAAACCACAGAGGCCCGGATGGAAATATGGATTCCATATTTGATTTTATTTGTTTCCTTGATGGAACTTTTCTTATCCAAAAGTTAATGATATCATTTTATTTTCTCCTAATAATCATACTATCTATACTTGAAGAAATGTGACCTTTCGTTTGAATTTTGACCTCCATCTCCTTAGAATTTTTTTTTTTTAAATACGAATAGCTGTGTAATTTTTTATTTGTTAATGAAATGACTTTTTGTTCTTTGGAAAAAAAGAAAAAAGAAATCAATTCATTTCAAAATGAAAATGAGTTTCCCTATGTTCTTGTTCAATAGATTGATGAAATGACGGTGTTGAGTGCTTTTTACCTCTCAAACTACATCTTGATGTAAATGATAATTACGAATTTAAGGATGAATTTCACTTTGATACCTAGACTTGGGTTGGCAATGAAATCTAGGTTTTGTTCTATTTTTCCCGGAACATTTTTTATTTTTTATATTTTTATTTATTAATTAAATATATATTTAAAATTATTTTATTGAATTAAATGTTTTGTGTTAATTAAAAATTATTTTATTAAATTAATTTTTTCGTATTAGAACATCGTTAACTTGACACATTTGCACATGTGGACATGTCACAAGTTATATTTTTCGAACCATTTTTTATATTTGTAATTATACATAAGTTACCCATTGTATGTAAGCTCGTCTACTCCTATAAATGTTTTAGAAGTATCCGAATACATTGAACCTTGATAGATGGCTAGGTAGGGATAGTTGGAGTAGGATATATCAGATCATATAATAGTTATTAGATCAAATAGATTTGGGTTGGCCAATGATAGAGATGCCCCCTTCCCCCTCCCTCCAAATAAAAATAATATATATTTATAAATTATCTATAACTATAAGCTCTATTCTTACTTGAATATCTTTCTCTCTCTAACTTTTCTCTCTAAGTAAGTGTGATCTTATGTGTCTAGATAGGAAGATTGTCTTGACCTCTCTTCAGAGTATTGGAGAGTTTAAGTATCTCACGTGAGAGTTAACAAAACGCTTTACACGTGACAAACACACATGCAATTGTATGAAGTGGGTTTATCACAAATAATTGAGTTATTTGCCCTACGTTTGGTGATCTAATGATTATGTTAATAATGAGTCTTATCATCTTATAACGATGCATGTTTGATATATATATTTTGTTTAGATTCCTAAGCTACTATCGATACTAGATGGACTCTTTTAGTAGCACAACTTGTATTAACTATCGGAGTTATGGTCCCTAGTTATAGATGCGGTTTTGGTATTTAAATTGAAGCTTTTATCATCTCCTCTTTCTAGAGAATTCTTCCGTTTCTCAAAGAGAGAGTTTATGTACATAGCCATTTGAAGATTATCCATCTACGTTCCAAGTTGCTGCAAAATAGAACAAGATATGCTTTTGTTTCTTTTTCGTGCATTGAATAATTTCTATATTATGAGGTGACTTGGTTTTGGGTATTAAATAGTGAAGATTTTCTTCAATAGATCTAACAAGTTCTTCAATTGATCTAACATTATGAACTATTTAAAAACTGATACGTGCCTATTGTTCGCTGATCACTAGTGATGATAGTGATATAATATAAATACACGAAGTGCCAAAAGATGAAAACAACAAACCTAGAAAGTGTCGAAAAGATAAATATATGTTCGCAAAGTAAACTTTTTATTATGAGCCATGTTAACATAATTTAACATATTCCTAAACAATAGATATTTTCTCCATCAATTAAAGAAACAAAAAAAAAAAAACATTCTAAAACTTTTATCAAATCTAATATGAAAAAGAGAAATAACAAGGGGTTGAACATTGTTTGCCAAATTCATCATCTGGGTCTTCATTTGCATTTGGTGATCAAGATATGAAAAAATAAATAAAAGCTCCCAAAACCATCTTTTAATACCTTACATTAACACCGTGGCACATCTCATATGCCGATTTCTTTTTGTTTTTTTTTGTATAAATCTCTTTATTATTATTATTATTATTATTATTTTTTTTTTTAATGTGATATATCTTTATTGAAGGTGTTGGCAAAGGTAAGTGGTTCAAGACATTACATTTTACTCTCAAGTCACGTCACTTTTATTTTTCTTTTAAATACTGTTTGAATTTTTTTTTTTTCCAACCCTACGTCTCACATCATTTATCATTACTTGCATGGAAAAATGATAGGATGGCCTTCTCCCTCCTATTCCATGTGCATTGCTTTTTTCTGGATAGTGATTCACAATAATAGCCAGCAAATGAATGCACCATTGCCCTATTTAATTACACAGGTCTACTTGCGAGTCAGAAGCCAAGTTAAGATGCAAGACAAAGGTGCATCCACTTTTATTGTGTTTGTCATTTGGCAATCCATACGTCTTTTGCACAACTAGGTCAGATATATCAGATGTTTAAGTTTCCAACAACAAAATATAGGTGAAATAAGCTCATATGCTTTTGCCATCCATATCCTCTTAGGAATTGCGTGTCAAACTCGAACTAGGCATCATGCTGAAGCTGCCTTATGTAAACTAGATGAGAAGAGAAGGATCCGGATGGAATGGACTTATAGGAGTTTCATTTAATTTGTCAAGTTTGTTGTTCCTACGATGGGCTTCTAGTGGGAAAAAGAAGGAAAAAAAAAAAAAAAAGAAGAAAAGAAAAAAAAGTGCTCTTCTAAATCGATAATAACAAATTGGCTTGTTAAAAGAAGGTCGGAAACCTATTGAAATCTAGCTGGCCTTCTTGTCACTGAATAGTAAGAATTAATAGAAGAAATTTTTACTTTTTCTTATTTTTTTAGTTTACATTTTCATGATTAATTACTTGGTATTGCCCTACAGTAAAGTATTTCAACAAAGTTGTGTTAGCTGCTTGGGAAAGTTTAATGACTAATGTAAGTTTCATCGAAGGACCTTGAATAGAGATGTAAATAAGTCGAGTTGAGCTTTTAAAGACTTCGACTCGATTTATTTAAAAATTATCAAACTCGAGTGAAGCTTTAACCTATCCTATAATTGAGACTTAAGCTTGGCTTGTTTAGATAACTGAGTTTTATCTTGAGCTTAAATTTGACTCATTTATTAATCAAGCTAATGATCCGAGCTGAATCGAGTTGAGCCAAGCTTACAGTGAGCCAATCTCTAGTTTGCTCACGAGTTTAAGTATATAAAATAAAGAAATATATAAATAAATAAATTAACGAATAATGAATAAAAATTAAATTAGATATTATATATTATTTTTTAACATATTATATATTTATATATATATATTAACTTTTAGATTTTAATAATATATAATATGTAAAATTTGTAATATATATGAAACTTACAAGTTTATCTATGAGTTTAAACGAATCAGCTCGTGAGTTTAAGTGAGTAGGTTCGAATTTAAACTCGACTTATTTATTAATTAAGTTTAAGCTAAATTTAAAATGAGTTGAGCTCGAATAATTTACAACTCGACTTATCTGTAGCCTTAGGCTTGAAGCACATTTTAAAAATCCTATTAGGTTTGGAATGTACTTCCAAATGCTTGATGGAGCACTAGATGGGTTTGGCTAATATGAAATCTTTCCACATCTGTTTGCTACTTGCATCTCTATATATTGTAAAGTTATAGATGAATTATACCACTTTCAAAGTTCAAATTTCTTATATGTATGATCCACTTAATTCATATTGTTGATAATTAAAAGTAATTTAAAGATAACTATTCACTACTTTTCTCTACATATCCACTCGTTCCTCTTACGAATGATCACATTTCAACATTTAACTTAAAGATTACTTGAAAACTTCTACTTTATCTATTAGACTTCTACTCCATTATCTATCACAACGAATAGAAAATCATAAAGATTGTCTATTCTTTTTTTTTTTTCTTTATTCCTCTCTATTTCATCCTTTGTAATTAAGAACTATTTGAAGAATAAGATTCATCCCTATCAAATAGAGTGTAAGATGCATAAAATGCACATATGACACATACCCAATAAGATCCCATATCTACACATCCCAACTAAGCCACTCTGACGAGGTTATCTAAGTACAGAACAAATAGATGCATTATGTATCCCCAATTTTTGAGTTGGCCAAGTACATGTTTAATTAAGCCACTTTTAATGGTATGTACTTGATACACCTCCCAATGCTACTGACTTTCTTTTCAAGTCCCTAAGCATCATCCATAACTCCTTAAGAAAAGTTCTATACTTGGCTAAAAATCCTAAATAAAGCCTGCACCAAGGTTTTTTTATTAAAAAAAATAAAATTAAAAGGTACTATTTTGACTTTAAGCTTTGTATCATGATTAGATAATGCAAATAAATGCTAAAGAACTGATTAAAAAAAAAAAATTCCCTAAATAAATTGGTGACTTTTCTAAAGAAGAGAGTTCTTAAGATAAAAAACTGAAAATAAGATTCTTTAACAATAAATATGGTCTTACAGATTCAGTAGTGTTTTAAATATATGAAGGGCTGAATTTTTGCAATTCGAAGAATATCTAATTAATCGTGCGATTATGATTTTCTTTATACATTATGTTGGCACTCCTATAAATTATTGAAATTATGATATCAACCCAATTTTTCCCTGTATAATTAGAAGCGTTCAAACGCGTAGGACCCACTAATTTAGCACATTTGTCCTCCTATACGTCCGTCATCCAGTATGTTTTATTTTTTAATAGTAAAGCCATAAAAAATGCCAGAACAAAACAACCATACATCTAATTTTCAAACCCGACAAAATCGTATAAACAGCCATTCTCCTTTAAGATCTGTACCGTGTTTTTTTTTTTTTAATAAACTATGCATTTGATAAACTATTTATTTTATTGCAAGCAATCGATCAAAAATCTTCTAGTTTCACATTGAAATAGTTTTTCTTGAAGTATAAATTAGAAAAGAAATAGAAGATAAAGATATTCAGCTATTAATTATACAAGATCTCCATCTTCACTAGCGTTAAGCTCTAAGCTTCAGTAAAGAGATGTTAAAAAGTTTAATATTAATTGGTTTTCCGGTTTATGAATGATCGAACATTAAACGTTGATCTGAATATGCTTATAAATAGGTTTAAATAAGTTTGATGATTTATTAATCGTATTGAGCTTCCAAACATAAACTCATTCATTACTGGATGAAATGTATTATTTAGGTTGGTGGGTCATAAACCAATCTGTCAGCCCTTATTCATATGGACATTTTCTTATGTTGAGCTCCACAAGGAGCATTGGCAAAAGCAACACGGCACATTCGACAAGTCACGTGAAGCCTTTCATTATAAATAAAAGAAGTATGAAACACGAGAAGTGACTTTCATGGGGCAATCTGTCAATTTCCTATTATCTAAATGGGTCTCTTATGTAATACTCGTTATATACATACATATATATATATTTGATAGATAAATACGAATAAAGTTTGAATACAAGATAATATTAATAAAATATAAGTAGTTATTATTTTAAAAACTGCTAATTATTATTATTATTATTTAATCAAATTTTATTAATACTTATCCATAAAAATGTGTATATTATTTATTAAATCTTAATTTAAAAAATCGATACACCTGAATATGTCCAAAACGGTTGACATTCTGAAATAGAAAAAGATATGTTTCCGTAAGCGTTGTTTTAGCAGAATTCAAGGGTTTTTTTTTTTTTCTTTTTTTCTTTTAATTTTAATTTTTATTTCCCCGCATTTATTCGTTAGAAAAAACCACGTGCTTGGCTGCTATGGAAATAAAGGAAAAAAAATCTGGCGCTTAGGAGTTGCGGAATGTGCGGTTCACCATTTCGTCCAAGATATAGTATTGTTATTATTAAAAGATATAGCATTGTAGTTAAGTCAAAGATTTTAATGCCCTATAAATTTCATACATATATAACAATCATAAATTTTATAACTAAAGCTGTTATATTTTAATGGTATGAATTCTTATCTTTTAAACAGTATGAATCGGGTTTGATACATTCATCTCCAAAAATTGTATGTGTAATGGTTGATTAAAAAGAAAAAAATCTTAAGTTTCATAACAAGCATTGATAAACATAAAAATTAAAAAGGGAAATTACCTAAGTATGATTTGCACTTTAGTGATTTTACAAAACCTTTTGGCTTTTGATAAATTAACTATTTGTGTTTCATTACTCTCTTTTAATTTTAGATAGGGAAAGCATTTTTACTTTTAATTGGTCTATACTAATTAATTTAATAAAACTATAAGAAAATATAGAAAGGGGGAGAAATACAGAAAATAAAAAGGTAAAAAATTTGTTGAAACCTTAATCCCCTTTTGGCCACTCCAAGGACTAGATGTGGCTGGTAAGGACCCATGGAGTCTGGTGAGTTTTTCTACTTACCTACATGGTGGGTAATAATCCTCCTTCCTTTAAAAAAAAAAAAAAAAACTCAATAAGCTAAATTTTTTTAAATTTTATGCATTTTTTAAATTTTTATTAAATTTTATTATATCATCAATAAGGTTTACTGTACAATAAATTTATATTAAATTAATTATTAAAAATCAATTATGAGGCAGCACGTGTCCACTGAGTAATAATATAATATTTACACGTAGCGAAAAATTTAGCTCGTGAGATTACAAAGGACTAGAACACATGTAATATATATTTGTGTAATTTTCTCATATAATATGTATGTTTGTGTGTGTATATATATATATATCATACAATTGAGTACCCTAAAGTACCTTTATCAAAATTTAGACAAAAAGTTTTGTAATAAACACAAGATTTTCATTTTAAAAATTGCAAAATTGTATTTCCGAATCTTTCTCACGCTCGTTACCATTATTGTTATCATAACCGCTGGTTACTTTTACAATTATTCATTGACCAGTAGACTATATTGATAAAACAAAATATTTGAATATTCAATTTCAAATAGAAAAGATAAAATATAAATTATTGATCTCATATGAATATATTCCTTACATAAAGTTTGGTTGTTAAAACTAAACTAGATAAGAAAAACTAGATAGTACAAGTATAATTAAGGAGTATAGAATAGTACAATATTATTGTATCACGTTTGGTTTATATGGTATTGGATAAAAATTTTTGTGATATCTCCTATTTGGTATGTATAAGTATTGAACTCAATATTATTTTTTGACATTTATATCATCAATATTATTTAATATTTATTTAGTAGTATTTTTATATTATTTAAAAGTACAAATTTTAATTAGTATATAGTATTTATATCCTCAATAACGTCTAATATTTATATAATTACATTTATATTCTTAATATTTATGTCTTTGTCCAGTGAAGTTAACTTTTATATCATATTTTAAATAAATTTTTTTTTAAGTATTTTATCTAGTCCTTTAAACACTTTTTTCCTCCATTACGCCAATATTACTAGTCATTGTTATTACTTTGTGTATTTTATTTATTTGTGCAATTCAAGGTTGAAAACATTTTGCTTAGTTCAATCCTATAAGTTTTATACAATTAAATGGTACCCTAAACTTTAAAAAGTAGAAATCACAACTCTATAACATTTAAAAATATGAAAATGTGATTCCTATCATTACTAAACTTCCCAAAAACCTAATTATTTATAATTTATGGTTCCAACAAAGTAGCAATAGTGTGCACATCATTTATATATTTTTGCAAAAATTATAAGTAGAAATGTATGAGATTAGAAGTTTTAAGGAAAAGGGGAAAAAAATGCAAAAACATAAAAATGCGATATCTAAGAAAATTATTTTAGAAATACTATACTTGAAATTACCTCTTCAAGAGGCATTTCCACGAGCATAAATCTTGTTCATGCTTTTTTTTTTTTTCTCATTTGCATGTGATCAATTTTTGAAAAACTCTCTTTCTCTCTTTAACCATCCGAGAAAACCCTTAACCAAATTAGTAATCTAAATTCGTTTTTTTACAAATCAATTATAGAATTGAAGTAGTTGCGTAGTATAGATCTATATTATGGGAATTTTTTTAGAAATGGGGAGACAATCAGTACGCTATCATCGCTTTCTCTCTCTTTAGACATAAAAATAGAAAAATGTATGATTTTTACTTGTTTTGATTTATTTTAAGTTTATGTTTCTTAAAGAAATAGTGTTATGACTTGATGCATGATGATATATTGTATACTGATAATTTTTAGGATAAGTGTGTAAATTTATATGTGATATGTTATTTTAAATCTTACTATGAAAATGTGTGATTTTTACTTGTTTTGATTCGTTTTAAGTATATATTTTTCGAAGAAATAGTGTTATCATTTGATATATGATGATACATTGTTAGATACTGATAATTTTTAGGATAAGTCTATTCGTTTGTATATAATATGTTATTTTAAACTTTATTACGAAAGTTATGATTTTTACTTATTTTGATTCGTTTTAAATATATGTTTTTTGAAGAAATAGTGTTATCACTTGATGCATGATGGTAGATTATTGCATACTAGTAATTTTATACTAGTAAATTTATACTCATTTTGATTCATATTAAGTATGTGATATGTTATTTAAAAAAATTATACGAATTATTGTAAATTATAATGTATATATAATGATGTTACTAAGAAGTATTCTTAATATTCATTAGATGAGATTTTTAAACTTTACTACGAAATAATTATTGGTAGTATGTATACTTCGAAAAAGAGCAATGAAATAATGACATAACAATAACATTGACATTAATATTATATAATTTTTTGAATGTTGACTTAATAAGATTATTTAATTAGTAATTCCATAGGAAAAATTCTTACATAATGCAAGTAATTATATAATTGGTTGTTAATTATACCCATTAGCTTTCGTAATATTAGCTATGAAAAGAAATTAGTGGTACAACAAATAATATAAATATTATTATTTAATAATATTTTGTGCAATAAAACTCATTAGCTTTCATAATATTAGCTGTGAAAAGAAATTAATATCTACTAACATAAGGTAGTATTTGTACATGCGCATACTGAAGTTTGTGCAGCTAATGTGATAAACGAGTGTATAATAGATAATATGAGGTTGGTTTGTTATGTTGGTAGAAATATTGTGGAAGGAGATGATGGGGTGCGGTATGACAGGCGCCCGAGAATAGTAGTCGGAGTTTCATTTTGTAGTTGGAATGATACGTAATCGGTTTCAGGTTGACATGACAACATACCGGATCGAGTCGATTCATAGATGCCCCTTCATAGGCGGGACTAAGGATATGTTATGTGCTTTCCCCATCAGCGATGATTACGATGTCTAACAGTTGATGGCTTCTTTAGTAGGGCGTGATGAAGTTAACGATTTTGCAGAAATATATATTGAAATTTACGAAGTGAAATCACCACCGATAGCCCCTATTGCAGTAGAAGATGATGTCGAATGGCACAACAATGATATTAGACTACAAGTTGAAATCGGGGTATTCGAATCCCAAGCGATCCCACTGAAGTACGTACTGAGCACTGGTTACATGTCTAGTAAACCTAATGTCTTGATCATTAGCAAGTCAAATAGATATAATGATGTGGAGAACAAACTGGCATTTATTGACATTGATAAAGATTCCAATGATACTGATTATAATGTGGACGTTGGCTCGAGTGAATGGTGGTTGCAGGAAATGGAGGAAGAAGCATAAGGGTTGCATGGATGGAATGATTAGAGGCATGGGTTATCAACATTTGTAGATGCGATTGGGATGTTGGAACTTGTGCCTTTCTACACGTCAAGTCTAGGGGATGGACTGGTGGCTGATGATAGTATAAGTGATAGTAAATGGAGCTTCAGCGATGAATTGAAGGTGGGCATGTGGCTCAAGAGTAAAAAACATCTACAGACAGCTATGAGGTTGCATTATGTTATGAACTGCCATGACTTTATCGCGAAGGTGTTTGAACCGACGTTATGGTCTATTAGATGTGTTGATTGAGAAAAGGGCTGTAGGTGGAGACTTTGAGCTTGTAAGAAGCAACATGCAGGATGCTTTGTGATAACCAGGTTCGTGGGTCCATATAAGTGCCTCAATCCTACAATTAGCTAGGAACACTCGAAATTGGATTCAAACACACTATCCTACTTTCTGATTAAGGATGTTCAAGAGTCACTAAGTATTAAGGTAAGACACTTACAGGTGCTTATTTGTAAGCAATACAGTTATACTATCTACAGTAAGAGAATTAGGGAAGCGAAGCGAAGTGCAAAGCGATTGAAATGGTTTACGATAAATGGGAAGAATCATGTGTAGTGTTCTTACATGTACTAAATGCAATACGAGAGGCTAATCCCAGTACTATAGTAGAGTGGAAATGGTGAGACAATGATACTACTAGGCATGTGTTCTTCGATAGTCTTTTGGGCATTTGGACCGTACATTGAGGCGTTTATACATTGTAGGCCTATAGTTACTACCGACGGAACATTCCTATATGGGAAGTATAAGTATAAACTGCTAATTGTGAAAGGAGTTGATGGTCAGAATTACGTAATCCACTTGGTTTCACCTTAGTTGATGAAGAATGTTTTCTCATATACGTTATAAGAGATTGTACCGATATACGTTTGATTTTAGATTATCATGTAGGGTATCCAGTTTGTAGTATAGGGCGAGAAAGCATTATGGCCAAAGGGATTGCCTTGGTAGTGGTGTATTTGACATGTCGCTAGTAACTTCAATGCTCGAGCTAAGAATAAAGACTGCAAAGAGATGATAAAGAAGGGCACTTACTGATTATAATCTTAAAAGTTTCGTGCCTACTATGACGAGGCCAAGACTATGAGCCCTCCATACTAGAGCTTACTTTAGAGGCTTACATCCTAAAATGTAGACGCTGGTGTATGATGATGGAGCTCGGTTTAGTTATGAGTTGACCAACATTGCAGAAAGTTATAACAGTGCTTTGCATGATGCTAGGAACTTGCCCGTCGCAGCACTACTTAAGAAAACTTTCTGTAACTGTAACAACTACCTCAATAAACATACGATCAAGTTAGTAGAGTAAGTGGGCATTGGTAAAGTGTTGACCAAATTTGCGGAGAGAAAGTTTGACAGGTGGCACAAAGTGGCCAATGGTCATTAGATTGTGATTTTTAACTATAATGAGCAGATATTTGAGGTCATAATAGCACCTAAACCAATGAAACACGGGCAAAATGAAGAGAACAACCATATGGTCACCCTTAGGACTGCACAGTGTACTTGCAACAAGTGCTAAACATATAAAATTCCGCACTCACATGCTATAGCTAGTATGGGAAAAATAAGCATGGACTGTGCTACATACATTAGGTATTGGTATACAATGCAAAATTAGCTACATGTATATGCGGGTTCCTTCATGCCCTGTACTGATAAGTCTAGTTGGTCATATCTTGACGTTCCTGTATGGTATCCGGTTACAACATCAGACAGGGTTAAGAATCCAAGTAGGCCATAAGAGAAACAATTCTAGAATGAGATGGACATTTGGGAAGGATTGTTAACTTAAACTTAAGGACTACGCAGTGGGGATGGACATAATAGGACAAGATGTCTGTAGTGAGGAAGACATCCAACGTCTAGTGGATTTGTTGCGAATTGTAACTAAGAACAGATAAGGTTGGTCGTTGGATGGGTTCAAGCTTGTAGAAAGCTTGAAAGAACTAATGGAAGAAAGAGCGAAAGGAATGAATGACAAATGAAAGGTAAGCAAAACCCATAAATAGTTCCAGAGGATATGATGCACCAATGAAACTTCCGATAACTCATGGCACAATTCGATATGACGTACGAATCGGTCCAGTGAGGTTACTCGCCACTTAGCCTTGCTTAAGGTTAGGATAAGAGTGATGCCAAAAGTAAACAAGGTGTTTACACAAGAAAGAAAATACTCAAGTGTATTAAGGATAATCTAATTCTCATAGCTATAAGTATAAGGGTATCTATACCCATAAGTTAGGGCAACTTCCCTAAAAAGTAAAAGACAAAAAGGGTATTTCTTAAGAAAGTAATGGACAAGATACAAAAGGGTAAAAATGAATATACAAGAAAAACAATTATTAGTGCAATGAATTCTACACATGATACCGTACATGTGGTAATGTTACATTGGAAAGGTTGTTAGAAGATGTAGACAAAAAGTACAGATAGCTGGCTTGTCTAAGAAGAGATGGCTTAGTTAGTCCGGAGTCTCTTTTTCTTAGCTTCTTAACAAGGAAGATGCTGAGTAATTGGTCTGCTTAGATGTGAGTAAGTAATCTTTAATTTGGCACAATACAAAAAGATGGGAAGTCATATGGGTCTGCATGAAGGGTGATTCGGCAAGGAAGTATTCGGCATCAGCAAGGGTTGGCTGAAATAGAAGGATTCGTCATACCAGTCCCTCTAGTCCTTGGGCTCAATTATGGGTCAGAGGTTTGGTAGCCTGATTCCCATTATTCCTTCTGCGTTGTTTTGGATTTAGGATCAAATTTGAATGGTCTTCGCTCAATTCTCCATCAAGGTAATATGGACTGAGGTCAACAATGTTGAAGGTGTCAAAAACCCCATAGTCCTTAGGCAATTCCAATCTATAGGCATTATCATTGATCTTTTAGAGAATTCTGAAAGGTCCTTCCATTCTTGCAGATAATTTGTTCCTCTTCTTATTCGGGAACTGTTCCTTGCTAAGGTGCAATTACACTAAGTCTCCCGACTGAAATTATTTAGCCTTCTACCCGTGGTCTTTTCTTGCATTTTTCTAGCAGCTTGGTTGATGTATTGAGTGACCACATCAAAGATGTGCTAAAGGGATCATATCGAAGGGATCATAATGAAGGGATCATGCTTTAACTGAGGTGTTAAGGTCATCTTGCGTGGGTATTGGTATAGGGGCATGGTTAAGGGGTAACTTAGGATTGAACCTATAGACCACCTCAGAGGGAGTCTACTTAGTGGTGTCATGTACTATTCGGTTGTAAACGAACTCAACTATTAGTAAGCAGACATTCTAATCAGCCAAGTTCTTGCCTACTGTAGCTCAGAGCAGTCATCCTAAAGTGCGATTAACTACCTCTGTTTGGCTGTTAGTTTGGGGGTGACATGAGGTACTGAAGAATAATTTGGTTCCCAATCGATGCCATAAGATTCTTTAGAAATGGCTTAAGAACTTTGAGTCTCTATTGGAGACTATACTTCTTGGCACACCGTGTATCTACACAATCTCTTACAAGAAGAGAGAAATAATAGCTGAAGCATCGTTAGTTTTGGTGCAAGGCGCGAAGTGTGCTATCTTATTGAACTTATCTACAATGACCATTATAGAATCTTTGCCTCGAGTAGTTTGCAGTAGTTTGAGAACAAAGTCCATACTCAATTTAGTCCACGGCCTCATTGGAACAGGTAAAGGCATTGCTTTACTTTACTCGACCCGGCACTTGGCCTTCTTGCATATGACATAGCTTTCGACAACTCGATGCACATCCCTCCCATTTTCGACCAAAAGAATTAGCTATTTAACAGTTCACATGTCGGGACCCTAAAGGGAGCTTAGTAGGATTATCTAAAATTTTCATAACATGTGTGTACCTATGATATGAAAACCACCTTGCAAGTTAGCAAGTTAGAGATTATAAGACTCTAAATAATAAATCGCTAAGATTATTGATTTTCAAGTAATTAATTTATTGTAACATAACATAACATATAAATATAAATAACTATAGATATTCGATATCCCACAGTTCCTTAGAATCGATATCCCCTATAAAATAATAAGACAGTAATACTAACATTATAAAAAAAATATGTAAGAAAAATTAAATTATAGTAAGTTCTAACATATAAATATTTTCTATAAAGGATGTTTATATATCATCTAAAGATTACTTAGCTACTTCCAATACTAATATATATATCTTCATCTCGCATTCAGCACTCAAGACTTATCCTAATCCTATTATAAGTAAACCTGCAAGAGAAATTAAGGGGGAATAAGCATAAAACAGCTTAGTGAGTTTGTTCCTCACCACTAATGTTCAAGCAAATTATCACACATTATTATCATACATCAAGCAAGCTATCTACATACAAAATGAATGCAAGCACGATGAATGCAAGCAATACATTTATAAGAGTCTGGAACTATAGAAGGTGTAGAATTACGTCGTCTACACTTCGATTATTCTCTATACTTACCCGTACATGGTACCTCAGCTTACCCGCATGAGGCTGCCTAAAGGCACCACCCCTGTAGGCAACATTCGAGTATTATCTTAGTCGAGAAAAGAGTTCCAATCCAAATAGGTGGATCCCAAACTAGGACTATCTACCATCCAAAGCCTCTTAGATACAAACATGCGAGTCCTTTCGTAACCAAAATTATTTAAGGCCTTACAGGCACAATAAAGCGATTCCTCTTGCTATCAATTGGAGATCTTATGCTAACTTTGCCTTAACACTAAAATATTATTTATGGCTCTACGAGCCTTTATAGAGATCATACAAAAATATGTTTAGGAGTAGAAAAGTTTTTTCTAAAAACACTTTTCTCAAGATTTTTGCAAAGCTAGCACTCTCCATTCATATCTTTACCGAATCATAGACATGCGACGAATATAATTAGTTATTTTGGTCTAATACTTATATTTATGAATTTAAAAAGGTGATCACATAGATGATACCAAATACGCAAAGTAGTCATTCAGACATACAAGCAACAGTAAGTAACAAAACCTCATATAAGTAATACGCACAAGCAAGTAGCAGGTCATTAGAACTTTCTTACCTGGATTATTGCTCATTCTCCAAGTCTTTGGGGTTTCTAGAACTCGATATTGAATGCCTAAATCAAAATAGTAAAACTTATAAGTATTCTGAGAAGTCAAACTCCTTAGTTAACTAAAAGTCTATTGTAGTTTATCTAGTTCCCCCAATATAACCTAAGTATAATGTGTATACTGTTTACCATACTCAATGGGATTAATACTAATTACTTATATTTGTCAGTTATGAGACTTCCTTTATGTATTTAGTGACTTTTTATTTTAATTCCGATATTTACAAACTTATAATCATTTTTCATTGTTTTCGAACGTACGTTCACACGGTGATGTCTGTTTTAGACGTTAAGACCCGTGTTTTACGATATGGACTAAACTTATTGAAATTTTAACTTATTAAAGTTTAATTATTCTTATTGCTTATATTTATATCTTATTTTAGTACTTAATGATTTAATTAGCTATTAGATTCTTACACTTGGGGAATTTTACATTGATATTACCAATTCATGTACTTAATTAAGTTTAATTCAATTTAGGAAGTGTATTAGGGTTTAAAGGATCTTCGACTCCTAAGTACATGTATACATATATATGTTATATTCTTATATAATCTTATAATTTATTATTTTATAAACTTATGCTTATGTCATTGCTTAGGTCATCAATCGCTTTATGTCATCATTTGTTTATGTTATGGTTTATGTAATCATTTGATTACATATAAATATATATATATATATCCTTATGTACTCATACATACACTTTATACATATGTTATATACATACCTATACTTCTAACATACTAATATGTATACTTGTGTACTTATATGTATACTAATACACATACGCATATATACATACGGTGATATACGTATTTTTATACGTATTTTCGTATGCCTAAAATTCCTCTTAAGAAAGCTTCTTTAATTTCATTATTTTTGTATTTTAAGGATGTATTTAGTATGGTATATGTATGTATAGTTAGTATATGCCTTATTTTAAGTTATGTATATAATAGATACTTATGTACAAATGGCTTTATACATGTATTTATTAAGTATACTCTTATATACACATACTTAGATATATGTATACATGTGTTCTTCTTCCATGTACTAAGGATTCCTACACTTTTAAGCATGAATATGAAGCTTCCTCTTCCAACAACACATGCACATATTATACCAACTTTCTATACTAACTTAACTTACACAACTAACTACTACAAAACATATATAATTAAATGATAACATACCTATTTCTCCTTGATTTATGTGAGTAGAAATTGTGAAAGTGAAGTGTTAAAAGAATATGAGAATAAGGAGTAAGGAGAAGGGGGGGGGGGGGTTTACGGTTTAAGAAGGGGAAAAAGAGAGTGTTTTGTTGTCTTAATTTGTGTTTTCAGAAAGGAATGAGTGGGGTCTAAATGATAGGAGATGCGGATGGCAAAGAAGAGAAGAAAAATCCAAAAGAAATCATTAGAAAGAAGGAGAGAATTCTAAATGACGATGACATTTTATTGACTTGTCAATATATTGACTTAGTCAATCGTTGACTTGGTCAACTTTCTTAGAATTACATGTAATTTAAATGCTCATAATGAAGTAATTAAAAAAAATTAGAAAGAAAATTAAGGAAATGTGAGATTTGTTGAAATAATTAGTAAAAATAGGTAATGAGATCTTTCTTTAAGTATTTATATCTTAGAAACATCATTTGGTATGCCACTTTATGTAATTGTCATGAAAAGTATCATTTAAAGTACTAATATCTACTATACGTAATATAAGTATCAACTAAACTCTTAACTCTATATAATACTACCCTAGTTATATACTTAGAAGATGAATATGATCTAGGATGCAATATCTTAGTTTCTAAGGGATCACTTAAGTATTATAAGTATTTATGCATGATTGAAAGTTATCTTTAGTCGTTTACTAATGAAATGGCAAAATATGAAGGATATATTATCACTTAAGGTTTTAGGGTAAATTATGGTGAATTAGTGCTTTTATATCCTTAAAGTTATAGTTTTAGGGTTTTTTTTTTGTTACTTCAGGGCACAATCTCTAGTGTTTTTACATATTTAGGGTTTAATATATTTGTACATGATTAAGTTTTCGATTGTTATCTTAGGGTTTTGATGAGGTTCGAGGTTAACTTTTGCAGTTACATATACTTAAGGTTTTAGGGTCTTCATATGTGATTAGAGGTTTAATTGATAATTTAAGGTTTTTCATATTCACTTTACGTTTTGAATTGAGATTTTAATCGGTTTTAAATCTCACTGGCTCTATTAACTTTACAAAATCATCTACAGTTTAGGGATTTGATTCTATACTTAAAAGGCTAAATTTGTTGGGTTTACATCACAAGTTCTCCATTCTCTAAAATGTCTAGAGAGTTCTCTACTGCGAGCTTCCTTGATCAATAACTCCCTTAGGGAATAAGTCGGTATGCATAGTTTCCCACTTTGGAACACGTAGCCATTCTCCACATAATACTCATCCATTGTTCTTCCATTAATACATTGTGCAAGTATAGGTCCAAAGTGTGGATCCTTAGAGTACTGCTCTTTAATACTTATGAACCCAAACAGTCGAGTCTATAGGTTAGATAAAAGCGTGTATCTTCTTGAAAGAGTATTTGCAACTACGTTGCTCTTTCCCTACTTGTATTTTATTACAAAATTAAATCCTTTAAGGAATTCAATCTATCTCACCTGCCGCTTTGACAACTTAGTCTGACTTCGAAGGTACCTCGGCAATTCATGATTAATATATACGACAAATTCTCTTGGCAGTAAATAGCGCTGCCATATTTGCAATACTCAGATCAGTGCCAAAAGTTTCTTATCATACACAGAGTAGTTTAGCTGCGATTCTCGGAGCTTCTTACTGTGGAAAGTAATTGGTCGACTTTTCTATATCAGGACAATGCTTATTCCAGTGCTTGATGCATCACACTCCAACTCAAAGATTTTTTGGAAGTCAAGCAGAACTAACATCGGGGCAGAGGTCAATCTTTCTTTTATCTCAACAAAGTTGTCAATTCAGTAAGTAGCGCAGTGAGGATGGTAAAATTCTTGATGAATCTTCTGTAAAATGAAGTCAGTCCATGGAAACTTCTCACATTGGCACAAGTAATGGGAGTCGACCACTCGATGATTGCTCTGATTTTCTCATCATCGAATCGTAAACCTCTTCCATTGATTACATAGCCCAAGAATACCACTTTCTCCTAGCAAAAGCAACATTTCTTTAGATTGCTAAGTAGTCTCTCAGTACGGAGAATATCCAGGACTGCTCTGAAATGTTCACAGTGACTCGACATATCGGTGCTGTAAACCATGATGTCATCAAAGTACACCACAATACACTTTCCTATGAGATGTCTTAGCACGTGGTTTATTAGTTTCATGAAAGTACTTGGGGCATTCGATAAGCTGAAGGACATGACCATCTATTTGTAAAGTCCACATCAACTCTTGAATGCAGTCTTCTACTCGTCTCCTGGCCATAGGTGGATTTGATGGTAGCCAGATTTAAGATTAATCTTGCTGAAAATTTTGGCTCCATTGAGTTGATCCAACATGACTTCTATCCTTGGGATCGAATACTTATATTTGATCATAATCTTGTTCACAGCTCAATTATCTACATACATCCTCCAGGTTCCATCTTTCTTCGGCACTAAAAGCGCAGGCACAACACAAAGGCTGAAACTTTCTCTTAGGTAGCCTCTCTCTAGCAACTCATTGACTTGACATTGGAGCTTAGAAGCCTACTTTGGATTCATCTGATAAGTTGGCTTATTTAGTAGTGTGGCGCTAGGTTTTAGGTCAATGCAATGCTCTATGCCTCGAGTTAGGAGCAACCCCTTAGGTAATTGTTCCTAGGAGTAAGTCAGCATATTCATTTAGCAACTCCTTGATTTCCTAGGGTAGCTCATCTCGCTCCTTCATTTCCAATAGTTGCTTAACTAATAATAAGGTCGACTCATCAACATTAATGGCCTTTCGGAGCTCGACTCCGCTCATTACTAGAGCTTTCTTCAATCCGTGAGCAAGTTTTATTTACAACTTATTCACTTCTCTCGACGACATCAGATTTAACATGATCTTTTGGTTATCCTTCTTGAACATATACGTGTTCCTGTAGCCATCATGTATAACCTTCCAATCAAACAACCACGGCCTACCTAGCAACATGAGGTAAGCATACATAGGCAGTACGTCGCAGAGAATTTGAATAGAGAAATTCCTTATAGTGATCAGCAGTAGTATTTGTCAAGTGACATGCAATGCTCTTTAATCACTTAACCAGTGCAATTTGTATGGCCTTGAATGTGAAATGGTCGGTAACTTCAGTTTTGAAACAAGATTAGCTGATGCCACATTGGTGCAGCTTCTACTATCTACGATGAGGGCATACACCTAATTATTCACCTTATAGGTAGTATGAAACAAATTCTCTCTCTACTCCTCCTCTCATGAGAGTTCTACGTTCATAGTACATTGAACATCCATGAGTAACTTGTCCAAGTCCTTAGTAAACATGTCCTCCTCAATTAGTTATTTTTCGGCATTTTCTTTCTTGGTAGGAACTTCCTCCTCCTCGAGTTCTTCATCCATACTATCTACTTTTACCTTCGGGACATCTCCCTTGATGACTATTGTCTTATGGTTCAGGCACTAAGCAGCTACATATTCGAACCCTTGACACTTGAAGCAGTTGATCTGGCTTGTCTTCTTGCTAAACCCTTGCCCCTTTTCATAAGTTTGGGTCAACACTTTACCATTAAGTTAGCTTTTTTGCTTGGTTTGGACATTAATCTTTCTATTCAGCTTTGTACTCGATTAAGCTCGGTGACTTGCCTATCCAGGTCGGTTAGTTGGTACCGTGGCCGTTAGTCAGCTCCTTCTTTGCCATTCTACTCGCTGGGTAATCCTAATAGCTTCATCCATTGTGTCAAATCGTTGGAGCTCCACAATGTCTCAAATGTCTCTTCTTAACTTAGTAATGAATCTTGAGACTATTCAAGTTGGTGATTCTTTCACTTCGTAACATATCATAAGCATTTGAAATTCTTAAACATAATCATCAACAGTTCGGTCTCCTTGTCCCAGCTCCTGAAACCGAGTGAAAGTATCTTAAAGATAGGTTTCTAGTACGAATTTGTTCCTTAGTATTCTCTTCATCTCTCAGTATCCCTCTTGTCTCCTCATGGCCTGAAAATTCTTCTACCACATGGCGACATATCTGAAGAACTCAACAGCAATAGTTCTCACCTTTTCATAATCTTCATATTGATAGTAATCAAACACATACTTCACCTTTTCTTCCTACTCTAAGTATTTATTAGCATTCCTAAATCTATTGAAACTTGGAATTCAAAGTTTCACATGGTCGGATGCTCTAGGGACCTATATATGATCTTTTTCAAGATACTCCTCTTCTTCCTCGTCTTTCATGCCTGCCAAATCAATCCTTCTCCTCATTTGTCTACCTACTCCTCTACCTTAAACGAGTCGAGTTATGTTCTCACCTCTAACAGTCAAGCAACTTTTGGGGTGTTTTATGTGGTCTCAATGAGTCGGCAAGACAACGCATGTACAACTCGGGTTAAATCCACCAAGAGGTTAACTATTTCATCAAGTAATGCCGAGAGTAAACAGGGTGTTTACACAAAAAAGAAAAAAATACTCAAGCGTATTAAGGATAATTTGATTCTCACAGCTACAAATATAAGGGTATCTATACCTATAAATTAAGGCAACTTGCATAAAAAGGAAAAGAAAAAAAAGGTAAAGAAAAAAAAAGGTATTTCCCAAGAAAGTAATGGATAAGATACAAAAGGTTAAAAATGAATGTATAAGAAAAACAATCATTGGTACAATAGATTCTATACATGATACTATATATGTGACAATGCTACATTGACAAGGTTATTAGAAGATGCAAACAAAAAGTATAGATAGCTAGCTTATCCAAGCAAGGATGGTTTAATCAGTCCGAAGTCTCTCTTTCTTAGCTTTTTGGCATGGAAGATGCTGAGTAATTGGTCGGCTCGGGCATAAGTGAGTAATCTTCAATTCAGCGCACTACAAAAAGATGGGCAGTCATACAACTTGGCATGAAGAGTGACTCGCTAAGGAAGTACTCGACCTAGGTAGGGGTCAACTGAAATAGAAGGATTCATCATGCTAGTTCCTCTAATCCTCAGGCTTGGTTGTAGGTAAGAGGTCCAGTAACCTGATTCTCATCAAGATTCATTGGTAATTCTCTTATTGAATGTGAAAAAACCCGTGATAATATTTATTGATTATATATATGGTAGTGTATTTAAGAAGTAGTTATTTTTTGAAATTTTTGTTTTTATCATATGACTTTTCTCATAAGCTTACAGATTTTCTTTCCTGTTTTATATTTGCAATAGTAGATGGATTCAGGACCGGCAAATAGGTCATTACTTTACTTGCAGTCATCCCATAGATCTAAGTTAGTGTGGGGTGGTCAGGTAAGGAATAGTAAATATAAAACATATTTGCAATTTGTTCCATTTCCTATACTAATTGTAACAATATTTCTTCTTCCTTATTTACAAGAAAACTACTGGCTCAGGTGCCGTAGATGTGAACCGATATTTAAGCGTCGAGATGGCTAGGATATCCCGATAAATCCACGTATAATCCCGTATCTAAAGCAATCAAGCTTCATTGGTGCGTACCAAGTTCTCTTGATACAGTTGGATTGACATTTGATTATTACCCTGGTTGAGTGATGGAAGGAGGAGACACATACATTTTACTTCTTCATTGGCGAGATGATGGTGACACTATAGGATATATCTTTGCTTATAAGTCTGTCAGCCGATGGTGACGTAGTTACTAGAGTGACAGCTTCTACTGGGTGGGCCAAGATATGTCCCCACTTATTAGGAATTCACCCACCAGAGAGCACCTTAAAGGGTGTCAGATTGAAGTTGTTATGGTTAAAGGAGAAATTTATTGATTTTCCTTTTCATGTAGATGAGGAGATAGTGCAGCACTTTACAAGGGCACATATGATGTAGTTGATCGGAGGTATGCTGTTCTCAGGAAAGTCTAATAATATTGTACACCTTATGTTCCTCCCTCTCCTATTGGACCTCATCATGACCAGGTGATACGCTTGGGGAGCAACTTGCTTGGTGTAGCTGTACCGCCAATTGTACCTGGCTTCTAGGGTTGATGCAGGAGAGATTAGTAGTTCATTGATGATTTTACAGGTGTGGGCATGGGAGTATTTCTCATACATTGCCCCCTTGTATTGTTGGATTACAATTACTATCGATGCTTAACCACTTACGAGTCAATGGGGAGCAGACTTTGATGTGATTAAGCTACCTAAGCAGGTGATTGGACAATATAGAGATATATTCGATCACCAGTGTCCAGAGCAAGTGCACATTTACCAAAATTGTTTTCCTTATTCATTTAGTAATCGTTGACTATGATGATATTACTAGATTGCCAACTTATTGTCGATATGGGAGTGATGTATGGCTAGACTGTATACCGCTTATATTCTTTTACATCGTGGAGATGCACTATCTTGATTGCGTTGTTTGATAGTTTAGCGAGATGTAGGAGATGCCAGCCTACCCTAATACGAGACATGCCTTGTATGATATCGACTTGAGGGGTAGGACGGAGATAAATTAGGCGACTTACCATGTAGCTTGGATAGCACAATGGGAGGATCACCGAAACTGGATAGCTTAGGTTCGACTACCACTTGGTTTACATCCTAACTACGTCCCTTGATACCACGAAGTTACCTGTAGATATATTAGCCGGTCTAGGGCTTCTTGGATGCATATGGTACGTACAGTTGCTTTTTTGTTTACACTTTTATTTTCCAATTTATATGCAACTTAAACTTTTTCGTTTGGAATACAGGCGAATTTCATACGTAAAATGTCGCACATGCCATACTAGGACATATTATTCGAGTAGCATCGAGTAGATGACTTCATCCTGGAGATTATTGGGGTTCACATAGGCGACCCGGCTGTACTTGGTCTAGACGTCGATGAAGACGACTCCTCACCGAACGGGCCATAGAGAAGTAGAGGTCGTGGTGTACGTGATTATCGTTGAGTTAGGGGTTGAGGACGTAGACAGCCTAATGTAGAGATTTGCGACAATGCTTCTCCTATACCCTTCTCACCGCTAACATCTCTTGGGCCATTTGAATTTAAGTTTCATAAGCCATTCCTTAGGGAGAGCTCCGACAATTCTATGTATCATACCCCTGTCGTTGGACAGGCCTTTATTGGCTAGTTTTATGCCTCTCCCGCACCATTAAGGAGGTCGATTAGAGATACTCAATATGACATGGGCGATGGAGTCACGCAGATACATCCTTTTCCGGTCCCTATGTATGGATCAGTCTCGGGTACTTATAGCTACAATGATGGACAGATCATACAGCTGGATGCAGTTTAAATGGTTTAGCCACAAGACAACGCAAAACCTTAGGATGCTTGGCTACTACCTCCAGCATCATTAGCTTTGTATATTTCACTTCTGATTTACCTTCTTTATTTTTGAAACACTAATTAGCTATTTCAACGGTTTACTTACATTTCGTTCAATGGTTTCATTTCTTCATAATTTAAAGTTATTAATAGTATTCGCTATTGATTCAAAATGCGTATCTGGTAGTACTGAAATTAAACAAAACCGAACATCTCACAAATAAATAACCAGATATAATTTGACTGATTGACTAAAAAAAATATTTGTCTATTAAAGATCACGTTCTGAATATGTTTTTAACTAAAATCATGCATAGGTTCCACAAAATTTAAGGTAATGCAGTTTTCAACTGCAACCGCATTTAGGCTCGAATAAATTTAAAACAGAAGGATAAATGAAAATGTAAAATATGGGTTTGTTGAAATAATTTGTATTAGAATCACTTCTTGAAGAGGCGATTTTAGCATGGGGCGATTTCAAGTATAATATTTTTAGGATTATTTTCCTATATGCTATATTTTTGTATTTTTTTTTCATTTTCTTGAAGTTTTATATACTTATCGCTGTTGAACAAATGAGGCAATGACCACCTAACACGATTCTTAGTATCTTGCGATGTCGGCTTCATGTCACGTATGTTGGAGTTAGAAATTATTTTTACGTCATTGGTTTTATTGATAACCAGTAAAAACAACGTGGTTATAGCATATGTAGGATGAAAAAGATTGATTACAAAATCATTTGGCATATATATATATATATTAAGGTAGAGGGGTGAAATTTAATTATATTATTTGTTTGGTCTTGGTTCTCTAAATTAGTTAGGTTCGATGGTAGGGTTCAGAGAATTTAGTCTGTCTTGAAATAATTTAGGAAGATATTATTTGGTGAGTTTAGAATATGATTTGTTGGATTGGTTCGTCCACCTCCAATCTTTTTTTAGCATGCTCATATACTTATGAGGAAAGTTAGAGGCTTTGAGCCCATCAATTAGCTCATTTAGGATGATCACGGATTGAGCAAACTTTATCTCATTTATTGATCACTAAAACGATCTGACGAATAAAGTTACATCCAAGACCTTATAAACATTTAGCCATTCCTTTTTATTTGAAAAAACTCTAGATATTAGAAGAACAATATTCTACTGTGAAACTTCTACTTTCAAAGATTAAACGAGTGTTTAAGTGAAAGACGATCTTAGCTACTTAAGAATGGTAAGATCAACGTCTTAAGTTCTCTAGGTTTCCTTATCTGTCACTTATGCATTCCTAGGTAAGATTATTTGTTCTTTCTTTCTACTGTTCTTTCTTTAATCATCCTATTAAGTGTTATCTCAACATCACTATTATGAGATTACCTATAACATAATAATTACATAAATAGCATGTGATCACTTTAATCAAAACTCCGACATCTATAATATATAAATATTAATAAAATTTTAATATGTCCAATAATGTAATAAAAAATTTATAGAACAATTATCATCCATGTTTTACATATTAAAGTTTCATTATTGCTAATACACCATGTGGAAAATGTGTCATAATTGGATCTTTGTGATTTTGAATGGCTTAGGTAGGCGTAGATTGCAGTTAGGGTTGGGTATTATAGCCGAATGCCACCTATTATGCGAATGGACAATTGGGAAGAAACTTTCCAAAGAGAAAAAGAACGAGACTTATGGCTGTTAGTATGTTTGCAAATGGTATGTAGAGAAAATGTTGACTCTAGGTGGTTCCTCTAAAATTACCATAACGTAAAGAATAATGAGACGTGTGCTTTTTAGTGGAATTTTTCTTCTTTCTTTCTTTTCTTTTTACCCTAACCATTATGGTTAAAATTATACAATTGTTGAATATCCTCATAGTAATTTTAGAGGAACATATTTAATAATTTATAATGGTAAATGATGATGGAAGGTGATGATAATGATTAATCAGCACTAAAATTGCTTAACAACTTTGAAATAACCAATAGTCATAGGACTCTTGCCTCTAATCATTAATTATTGCTTAAAGATACTACTAACTCCAATCTTTTGAAATTACAACAATAATATTTGAACAATTTGAATTATTTGATCATGACAAAAGTTGAAAACAATTAAAAGAGGAGTATTTTTTGGAAAACAAACACAACCTTAATAACCATTTTTTTTTTGGAAAAAATAGTAAATGTTTCATCTAACAATAGAATTTTTTCAAACTTTTTTAACATTAAAAATGGCATTTTATTGCAATAATATTGAGAAGGTATAATTATTAGTGGTTTTTACTTAGCACCCATCCAAGAATAGTTAATGATAAAATTATTACGTAACTAATGAACTTTTTAAAAATTTGATCCAAAAGTTCTTAACTAGTGTTAGTTGCTATTCTATATTTTAACCTTACAAATAATGGCTAATGCTCTCTCATAATTCATATGGAACTTTACACATTAAGCATCACGATCTTCCCCATCATACATTGTCCCCCACATAAGAAATTTTAATTAAGTCTAGTTTCTCCCCCATTTTTAATACATAATTTGGTTTATTTTTGCTACCTTTTACCTATAAGCTACTCTAGAAGTATGTTAAGAATAACATCTACTTTGCTACTATTGAACCTTTTCTCTAGATCAAGTCAAATAGTCTGGCTTCTATCTTGGTTCGCTTCTAAACTATACACCAATCGATAAGAGGTTTACTTTGATACAGTTTGTCATGCTCCAACCCAAGAGTAGTCGATAGTAAGCCAATAAGTGATATATGGACATTTTCAATCCTTTAGCTTAAAAGTTCCTCATTAATAATGATAGATATTCTCATACTTTATCTTATAAACTACTATCAATTTTCTTATATAATTTATATGAGGCAATATTAACAAGGTAATATGTTTTGATTTTTAGTGATAAGCATAATGAGAAGCAAAAGGTACAAGATAGATTTACAATCATAAAGATTTACCTAATTCTAAGTTTTTTTTTAATGTATTTAACTAACTTTTGAAAATTTTCAAAATTTTGCAAGTAGGTTTCTTTTAGACATGTTCTTTTAGGCCATAAGTTATGGGATAAAAAAGAAAAAACAAAAAACTCCATAGGTAAAGGTTTAATCTGTGCTTGACTTGAACCTAACCCCATAAGGAGTTGAACCACTTATTGGGGCCCTTTGTAGGCCTTAAGACCTTGTAAACCCTTAATAGGGAAAAAAAAAAAACCAGAAAGCATCTTAGTGATAGTGGATATTATAAGTAAGACTCTTGAATGAACTCTTAGTGGTTTATCAACTGTGTACAATTCCGATACTCAAGTTAGTAAGGAAAGGAAGAGGATTACCAAGAGATTCAAGTGAGTTCCTAAGAGTAAAAAAAGGCAAACTCTTTTACCTAGTAGCTTTACCTCTATTTATGGGCCAGGGATTTAACCTGCTCGAATAAGTGGTAAAAGGGGAATTGGTCGGCATAGGATCCAAGGAGGTGGCGTTGCCGGTACAAGAAAAAACAAGCCAGATTCTACCGATTGGTAGTGGTTAAGAAGATAGGCTTGTCCTATCGGTGGAGGGTGGCTTCCCTAGTTTGGCGGCTAGGTGGTAAGCCATGTATCAGTTAGTCATTCAACATTTAATGATAAGAGAGAAAGACGAGTATAAGCCCCACTTGTTGATTGGCAAGCTCTTTAGGTGTGGTCTTCAGGAAAGGGGATGGACTTCTCTTTTCAAGGGCGAGGGAAAAGGCTCCTGGTGGAAGGCTCTTAAAGTGCTCGAAGTTTACCCTGATTAAGAGGGATTGAGCTCAGATAGCCTTCGAACCGTCCGTCACTCAATTTGGGGAGATCTCACTGCAGCCTTGATTAAGCTCCTTGATGCGCTTGGACCTAAAGAGCCTTAAGTTGAGGAAGAACCATTAACACACTTGATTGAAATGATAGTTGCTTTTAATAGTGTTATTGCAAAGGTGTAACTCAAGTAAAAAGTTATAGTAGAAATATATATACATATATATATGTAAGTATATATAAATATGTTTAAATCTAACCATTCAATATCCTGAACAAGAGAGAATCTTATTGCTTGGATGTATCACCCTGGAATGTGTATTATGTTAAGTGTATTGTAATTTAGTGGCATAAATATTGATTTTTAGATGAGATCGATTAAGTTCAATTTTCCCTTTTTCTTAAATTGCAATATAGTTAGAAAAAAATATATTACTATTATTTTATTTTTTATGTGCAATATCTTGAAAGGCTTATCATCATGCTTTGATAAATCGTGTAAGGGTAAGGTTTCTCGCCTATATATTATAAAGACTTGATTAAGAGTACATTGTATAGAGCTCTCTCTTTCTATCTCTTTCTCTCTATATACATATTTTCTTTCTTTCCTTTCTACTTAAGTAATAATGATTGTAAGGTGAAAAACTAAGGTCCAAAAAACATTAGGATTTAGTTTTTTCCATTTTTTTTTTAAGATTTGCTAATATAGCATGAGGTGTAATTGATTAAACATGCCATTGTGTTTTGACTCACTTTTAACTTGTGAACTAAATTGGTTATTTCCTCTTGGCTTACTTAATAAGTAGGCTAGAATTTAAGCTGGATTTATCCCTCCGTGACTTAGTAGATTAAGCGAGTCACTTTATCAATTCATGAAATTTGATTCTTATATAATTTGGTGGGTCAAGTAAGTTAACCCAACAAGACACCAAAACTTCTTTAATATAAAAGTTTAATATTATAAAATAAGCCTATTGAAAATAAATGTTATTTCTTAATTAAAATTATAAAATAATAATATTTATATGTAGAAGATTGAAATAGACAATTCCATTAGAAATAATTTTATCAATTCCATTGTTGTCAATCCTGCTATATATGTATAATACGTATGTTATGGAGATTCGAATGTAGGTTTTTTAAATTACTCGGTATCATATATTATTTTTAACGTTAGGTTATAAGGAATTGACTAGATAAAAAGAGCCAGATATGAAAAGTACAAGAGGACTAAATAATACAAATTGTACCATTTTTGGTTTGTACAATATTGGACACAAAATTTATATTAAAAAATTAATTATTTATATTATAAAATAAAAAATATTTTTGTAATATTTAATAAAAATAATATTAATTAACTCAATATTATAACATGGAGGGGTATTTTTGAGAATGAAAAATATTTTTATTTTTATCTAATAAATTTTATTTTTGTATCATAGTGTAGATGTGATAAAATTTAGCTCAATTGTTCAGCCTTTCAACCCAATTTTTTTGTCTAGCTACTAAATAAAGTCACAAATCAAATATCGGATAAAATTCTTTATCAAGTTCAATATTATAAAAATTACATAGCTAAACGCTACTTTAAGGGATTCTTATTTTCTTTACTTTAATTTAGAGTATTGTTTAAAAATAAGCTAGAGATCCTTTTTTTAAAAAAAAATTTCTAACTTATTCTTTTTATTTGAATCTTTATATTTTATAGGTCCGTGGGCTAGCTTGCTTTGCCATGAGCTGACCCATTTTAAGCTAGGTTACTTGCTTTTAGATGGATTGGAATTTTCAACTGTAACCAACCCAACATTTCTTTTTTCCTTTTGGTATAACAAGTTGGCTCACGTGATCGGACTCGTTTGCATAGCTTTGACATCAATACTTTATACAACTCTCACCTTTGCAGTGTGTTTGGATGGGTAGAATTATGGGAAACCAATGGAAATGAAAGAAAATCATGTGTTTGCAATTGTTATGGGGAATGGAAAATGAATGAATTGAATGAAAAAAAAAAAGTGCCAATATTTACGCTCTTCGTCCATTTTTGTTTCACTTCAAGTCTAGAGGGAAAATAATTAAAACAAGTGGAAATTGCAAGAAGTGATACCCAAAGGAAAGAAGGGATTAGGACAAGATGAAGGATAATTTAGTCAAATTATCTTCTTGTTTTTTTTTTTTTTTAATTTCTTTGCATTAACCAAATAGAGGAAAATGAAACATTTTGGCTAATTTCTTTTCCATCATTTCTATACAAATAAGGATAGAATTGGATTTCCCTTTGTTTCTTTCTTTGTGTTTTCTTTTTTTTTCCTCACTTTCCATGTATCCATTTTCCTTTGCCTTACAAATTGCCAAACACGGTGTTAATATCTCTACTTCAGTGATGAGAACCTTAAATGGGTTCGTTGTATTAGGATATGGGACCACTTTATAATAAAGAAGACTGAATTGTACCATCTTACCTGTTTACATTTATGAAGGAATGGATTCTTACACATGTATGCCATCCTGTTTAAAGAATCACTTTAATAATTGGATTTTTTTTTTCTTTTTTGGTGAAATTTCTCGTTGTTGAGGTTTGTGATAAGGATTGACATGGACTTACATTCATTGTCTTAATTTTACTGTCCCAGTGGTATCTCATCCATTTATAATAAACATGTAATGGTTTAGGTAATAAATATTTGTATTGGGTTGTTTGATTTACTCACATGGTAAATTATAACAAATAGGAATATAATTGAGATTCCCAAATTTAAAGCAGGAAATATCCATCCGATCGGGACGAGTTTGGGCATCGAAAGGCCGGACCGAAGTTTCCATAGAATGAGGGGCTGACAAATTATTATACGACTAGTGCTGTTGAGAATACGCACAAATGGAAGGAACTTGTGCTGTTGCGCTATTTAGGATTTCACATTTGTAAGCTAATTCCCATGTTTAGAACTCGAAGATTGCAAATATATATATATATATATATATATATATTTTATATTATTAAAGTGAGTAATACTCATTTTTTTCATAAAATCCTGTCCTTAAAATATTTATACTATTTAATGTCTTTTAACCTCACTAACAATAGTTTCTCCTCCATTATTTTATCCTCCTCCTTCCTCTCTCCCGCATTTCCCTTTAATTTTTCTTTATCAATTTTAATCTTTCTTTCTTCTCACGATTTTCCTATAAGTGATGATCTTTTATTATTTAATGTACATATAGTTTGATTAATAATTTAAAATATTTATATAAGATATTAATAATACAGATGAGAAATAATATAGTAATATAATGTAATTTACCGTAAAATCAATTTATATCTCTATTTTTTAAAGATAAGATCCAACATAACTTACTCTAAGTAAAAGTATAACAGCCCACAAATTGATAGCATGAATCAAAAAGAAAAATTTCATGACTATTTATATCGATAATAACTTTTATATATAATTTTTTGTCCTTTTTTATTTTCTTATACTAATATAAAATTAGTCCAAGTGATCTTGTTTTTTTTTTTTTTTTTTTTTTTTTACATTATGAATTGTTGGAGTTTTATTTAATAATTGTTTTATGTTTTTAATTTTATTTTACTATTTTTAAATTTTTTTTATGTACCCATGGCTAGTACATGTCTAATATATATATATATATATATATATATATATATATATATGTTTCCACGTACATACATAGACATATATATATATAGAAAATAGTTCGAACGATTGCTTATTAGAATTACAGGTCTCTATAAAGTTATAATACCATGTATGAGAGTTGATGCCTATCTAATGTCGAATAATTAAGAAAGTTAGTTACCTAATTATAGGAGAGTCGACGATCGAAGCTCTGATGAATGGCAGCCATAACTATAATAAACTTGAGGTAGCCAAATTCCTTATCGAGTAAAGTCTAACCTACATGAAAGGAGTAATGGTCTAGATGTTGTCTTGAAGAGACACTAGGTGAAACGTACATGCATACACACACATAAATCATATTGGCTCCTTTGTTTATCATTTGTTAATAAATTAGGGGATGATTCTTTTCCTTTATATCTTTACCATTCCAGTGGAAAGGGGTTTTAGAGGAATATACAATATTATCAAATTAATAGTCTCTCCTCTAAAAGAACATAAGTTAATTAAAGGGTAGTTGCACATAATCGTAATTTATACCTTGAAAGCTTTTGCGCGTCTTCATTGCTTAAAATTTGAGGAAAAAAAAATTTTCTTTTACTAGAAAATGAGAAATTAAATATCTAGTCTTTCATCGTTCTGTTAATTTATATTTTTAGGCATCCATATGAGTACTTTGTTCATGAAAAGAGATAAGCAATTCTGGGCCTTCGATTGGGCTTATGTACGTTTATCAGAAGCTCAATTCAACTGGAAGAACTGGGCTGCAAGTTTACTTTGCTTGGGGTTCTCTTTATTCCCCTAGGATAACACAATCAATAATGTAGTACTCAATCTCTAAATACAAAAACGAGACCCTAAAATATTAATTATTACGTAAAGTGGGTTTGAAGAATACTTTGGCTCCAACGAATCTTTAAAATTTCAAATTTGTTCAAATAAACTCGATAACATTAAGGCTAATAACACAAAGCCCATATCAATACTTCAATATTATTCCTTTAGGTGCTCATCTTTGTCAAGTTCGCGCGGTTAAGAATATATTTATATTAATAAAACTCGATACATTAATAAATAGTTTAGACTTATGAGACCCGCAGCACTAATTGGAATGTCATCGAAAACTTTACTATACAAAACTATATGAATTAGTCAAAATGATCATGTGAGCTTATATTTTTGAAATAGAATAATAAGATGGTAGCATGGATAAAGAGCTAAAAATAATAGTAAGATGTAATCCATAACATAGCGATTCGAGTTAAGTGCTTAAATTTAAGATATTTATGTGAGTTGACCATTTAAGTTTAAAGCTTGTAATAAGGCTAGAAAGAAATTAGTAAGAGTAACATACAAGCTCCTATTTTTAGAAATTTAAAGTGATAAAATAATGTGGCTAAAACGTTAATTATAAATATATCATTTGTTATTTATTGAAAACACATAGATTGGATTTCAATAACTAATGAGCTATTAAAGGTAAATCATTTGGATAATAAAGTAAAGAAAAGGCATGGAATAATGTCTATAAACTAAGAATGTACCAAATATACTTAATGTATAACATATGTACCCATAGTTAACTAATAAGTTATGATATGATATGTAATATATACATATCTCATAATAACTAAATTATACAAAATTAATAATAAATTGGTAAAATTAACAAGAAAGGCTTCTTAAGGAAGTATTTAGGTATGGCAAAACTTGGGAATAAGTTTGCATGTAAGTTGGAATTCACTAATGATGCATAATGGGTAAGAATCAGAAGAAATAATACATTCATCATCTACAAAATTCCTATCAACTTGTTCTCACTCTATTTAAGCATAATCTTACTTTCTATGCAATCTTTGGTTAGTTTAGTCTCAAAGAAAATTAGAGTAGACCAAGAAAAATGTTAAGGAAAATTTCTAGAAAAATTAGCAAAGTGGAATATAAATTTTGGTATTTACGAATCCAAGGGTAAAAGGGCAATTTAGAAGCAAATCATCACCACAAAGTGATAAGGAGAGGTCGTGCCATGAGCTACAAACACACCCTTACCATCTCTTGGTGGTAAGAACCTCGGGTATTGGTGAGTGCTTGGTTTTCCAATTTTTCTTCCTTAAAATTCTAAAAATAGTAAAAGAGGTTTAAAATTTTGCAAATAGAATCCAAAAGTCATATTGGTTTTCTTAAATTTTAAATGCATATATAGGTTCCTTAAAAAATCACGCATGTCAATTAATATTTTATAGCATTTTTAAAAACCAAAATGATATAGTTTTGGCCTAAATTTTTGTGTATATGCTCATCAAAAGAATTATTTTCGAGCTATATCAAAGGTTATACAAAATTTTGAAGTCAGATATTTGATATTTTGATTTAGATTAAATCATTGAGTTGGTGGCTGATTTTCTCTTACTTTTCTTGAAGAACCTAATGTTACATTTTAAAGAGGTATAATTGTAATAGTCTCACCGTATAAATTATTTTAAGATAAAAGTTAATCTTATAGCGACTATTATAGACTTAGTCCACGTCAAGCGTACTTGACTTTGTTGCTTTAAAGTATCCAATTTGATACATGTTTGATACAAACCAGTAGAATAATCTTTAGAAATAATCGATAAAATGAACTCGTTGTTTGACTTTTTAGAAGAGTAGCTATAAAACCTACAAGTACAATTTACTTAGTATACAGACTAGAAGATCTAAAGCTACCAGGCCACTTGGGGAGACCCACGTAGTTTCCTTACAGGTTAGAAAAAGATAGTAATAAGAACATGAGTCCAGCCAATTCTTCTTGTTCCTCACTTCCCAACCATGTTTGCTAGATTCTGGTTTGGATGTTGTACTTATAAATTCATTCTGAACCTGCAAAACGAACTATAGGAGAATGAATAACAATATGTTCAGTAAATGGGATGGAGACATAAATATGTATTTAACACAAAGCACTCAAGGTTATTAAGTAGTTTTAGTTAGATGCAAATTTTCAAGTAAATGCTATTGTACGATGTTGTCCATTCCGTTGTGAGATTAGAGAAATTGCGTCTACTCTAATCCAAGATGAAGAGTTTTACGTTTCACATATAAATTGGAACTAAACTGGGGCTTATGCAATAGAGAACACCCTCTGCTCAAGACAACCTTCAAACTATTGTCCTCAACCTTGTCATGACCTCCTCTCTTATCGCTTAGCTTAACTAAGGATGAAGAAATGACCATTTCAACTATCTTCATTGAAGGAGTCCGTGTTTAACTTGGGAATCTTAGCCGTTAAGTAAGTTACAATGCATGTCCAATTAGATATTAGATCAAGTTCAAGTTAGTTTGTTTTTAAGGTAATCAACTAAGCTTAAATAATTTAAGTAAAACAATATTCATAAAGCAAACATAATATAGAGCTCATCTTCCATCATAGCAAATCAAATCTCAAACACATGAGTTGCACGCGTATAAACAACTAACTACATTCTCAAGCAGGTACATACCAAAATCCTAGAGTATTCTGAAACAATACTTCAATGTGTAGTGAAACACTAATTTCACTTACCTAAAACTCTATTGCTTACCAATTGTAGGTGTTGTATTTGTCTCCTTTCATTATCCCTATAATTAGTTGATCAACTTTAGTCTTTATGCAAGCTACTAAATAGCAACAATTGATTCCTTTTCATATGAATTAATTTTTTTGGACATTGATTTTATAAGTTATTTATACTTTGATAATGAGATTTTAAAGTTATTTACAAGAGACCTCTATACATAATACCCTCTAAGTTAGGTTCTAGTTTAAGGTAATTGTAGGGTTTTTTGGGCAACGGATCCTCTGAGTTATTCTCTGAGTTGTAGTGAAGTTAGGTTTTACACTAAAGTTACCTTTTGAATCAGCTTCTAAGTTTGGTTAAATTTTAGGTTTCTTAATAAAATGCCTTCTAAACTATCCTCCGAGTCTAGTTAGTTTTAAAATTCTTCAAGAATATATCTTTTAACTTACTTTTTAAGTCTAAAATAGTCTTAAATCACATATAAAGATTCTCTGATTTAGCTTCTAAGTAAGTTTTTAAGATAGAATTTACTTAACAATCCTTTGACCCTACATAAACACTAAATTCTTAGCTAAATTTCCTTGACTTCTCCTTATTTTCAGTTAAATCACTAACCAAATATCATTTATAATCCCTTTCCATCCCCTGATTTAGGGAAACCTTATTCAATTCTTCATTTAGGTAAAGAATCACAAAGCCACATAATATAAAATCTAGTAATTGAGCCAAAACTCTAGCATATACTTGAAATCAATCACTTTAACTTACAAAATTCACCCTTGCTTCACAACTCCTCATCAAATTACACCATAAACCCAAGTAAAGTTAGAATTCAAGTGAGTTTCATGGAAAATAATTAAATTATTCTTAATAAATCCTATTTAACCATTAGTTGTGAGCTAGAAAATTAACAAAAATATAACAAGTAATTTTTAGTAAAACTTGTCACACAGAATCCTTCTATATATTTTTTTTAAAAAAAATTCAAAAACAAAATTACATCAAGTGCTAACAAATAAAAGTGAAATTCATTTGGTTTTAAAAGTTTCTCAAGGACAATTATAAAACGACTTAAGTTTACAAAAGCAACATTTTTCTTTGATTCTACATATAAAATAGCTTAGGGATATCAAGTTTCATTAATTTTGGACAAGATTCGGTATTATTAATATCTTTTTAGAAATTTACCAAAAATTGAATCAAATTACGAGACTCACCAGCATTCTAGTCTCTGGCTACCCCTAGTGGCAGCGTGTGTGTTGGAGTGGCAAGATGTAAGGTGCTCCTTCAAACTATGGTCTTGGATAATTGTCATGTCTCAATTGACTACTTGAGTTCCCTGCAACCAGATTTTCTCTATGAAAATTCCTAAAGTTCTTCTTATATCCTCCTTGCTTCTCTTAAAGTTTTCTTAATTTCCCGAAGTTGAATTCTGTCTAAGGTTGATGAAATGAAGCTTCTATAGTGCTTATAAAGCACTTAAGGGGTCAGTCGAATTGGTTTTACAACCACCATACATGTGTCCATTTCTAATTTTATAATATATACATGTGTCTTCAAGTCATCATTTATTGTTAAATTCTTTCCCATTTTTTGTCCATCAGCATGCCACATTAAATTGCTTGATGCTTTTAGGTATCCTTTACTTCCATCTTTCTTGTTGTAGGTTAACCAATATGGTTGTAATATATATACATATACACACCTTTGGGACTTAATTAGTTGCTAATATATATATTTCCACATATTTAATCTGATAGCTGACATACATATTTTTTTTAAATATTGTTTTATGTTATTTTTATTAATTTTAGTTCCTGTATAATTTATCTGTAAAAGCCCGTTATTTATTGAAACTCGTTTTACGGGTTTTTGATAAATTAATAGTTAATATATTTATAATTAACTATTTAGCTTTATTATTATTTTATCATTTATTTGTTTCTAAACCCAAGTTTATTGGACCACTTCCACTAATTATTCTAATCTCATTGTAAGATTTAGGTACAATTAGACAATTTCTATGATCACCCTAAATTTACATACTAATTTCGAATTGCTAAGTTGCGAGCTTACATTTTTGCTCAAATAAATAATTCCCATGATTATACCTAAATGATGCAATAACTCAAAACACGATGAATCCAATCTCATAATTAATAAGCATATTATTGTTATGTTGTGCAAGGAAACTAAGAGTATCAACCGAAGATAACGGCCACCAAAGAGTACTGGCAAGAAGAGATCATATCATATGGACCTAGTTGGACTATAAAGCGTACAACTAAAGTAGAAAGTATTGAAAAAGTAACCAAAGAAGTTGAGTAGCACTAGACAAATACAATCAATTCAAGCAACTAAAGACTATGTAAGTGGGATCAATGCCTCATAATATTTCAAAGTACTATTTTATAGTACGTAGGGAATTGAGTATGTATTTGTTGTGATTGTAAGTAATTAATTGTGCACGTGCATTATATGTGGTTGATTATTGATATATGTCACCTGCTTAGATTGTCTTCAATTGGTTGATCGCAGTATAACATGGACTAACTTAAATCAATCCTTAACTTAACCTAACAAACATTACAACTCATTATGAGAAAACGGTTAGGATTATTAGGCCAAACACAGACCTATCAATGAAGATAGTTAAAATAGTATTTTTCTTTACCCTTAATTAAACTAAGTAATAGGAAAGGAGATCGTAGTAAGGTTGGGGACCATGATTCGAAGGTAGTTTCAGGCAGATTAGAGCGTAACATTAAACTCCTTAACGCTGATAAGAGTAAGAGAAATTTCTCTAATCTTATGATGGATCGGATAACATCGTGTGATAGCACTTCTTATACATGCATTGCATCTACCTTGGATGATTTGTGTTGGATGCATACTTTTGTCTTTGTCCTATTTATGAAGCAAATTATTGCTTATTCGCCTATAAAATTTTTTATAGGTTAAGAGTCAAATGTAGCAATTTTTTCGATTCCAAATGATTTACAAACGAGATTAGGGAGTGAGGATATTGAAGACATGGTTGGATTTATCTCCTTCATGGTTTTTTCCTTTCTAGAAATCTAATTGTCCCATTGGGCGACCTAACAGTTTTCAATTATTGGTTTAAAATTTATTTCAAAATACCTATGGATCTATAAACTTTTATTTCAAATTTAAATTTATATATAAATTTTCACTATAGAAAAGTATTACTGATTTATTATAAAGTTATTTTAAAAGATTACACCATAAGTTTTATATCAAAGATATACTAAACTGGATACTTCAAAGCAATCGAGTCGAGTATGCCTTATATAGACTAAGTTTATGATAGCAGTCATGAGGCTAGTTTCTATCTTAAGATAGTTTATACAGTGAGACTGTTGTGGCTCTACTTATTTGAGGCATGAGAAGACCTGTTTGATGCTGTTAATAACATATTTAGATTTGAGTTCAATTATTCAACCTGTTCAAATCAATAGGTCTCGTTAATAGGTCTAAGTATAACAAATAGTCTTCCTTAAAATTAGAATTTCTAAGTCTTATGGTTTTTGTTATGAAATGAAGTACTACATTGTTTGTTAGAGTCTATCAATAGTTAAGTTTTAACATACTCGAGAGCATTTGGTTACCATCATTTTATAATGCTAAATTGGATAAAATCTTTTTAATTATTTGGTTTGCAAAGTAGGCCTAGTTACATGAGAAAAAAGATTAAAATATTGAGAAAAACAAAAAATATATATAATGGTATAAAAATTCCTCTTTATATATATTTATTCAAAAGTTTGCATTTAGTAGTGTACAAACCAAATATGGTATAAGATGATTATATTATACCGTATCATTCTCCTTATATAGTACAGTCTTATTCTCGTTATATTATCCTATTCTACCAACTATACATTTCTCCATTCTCAATTGTAATCATGATATCTAGTTTTTTACTTAATGGACAAGCAAATAATCAAAACATCACAACATCACTCGTATATGAACTTTAGGAGCTTTTATGGTCTCATTCTCCAATTTAATGGGATTGATTGAGCCTTTCATCTCTCAATTAATTTATTTTCATTTAAATTTAAACTATTGAATTCATAATTAGTTTGATGGTACAAATTTAAAGTAATATAAGTTAAAAGTGAGGATGAAGAGCTAAATTGATTCCCTAAAAATAAGAATTGGACCATAAAAACATCCATAAATTTTTGTTTGTAAGGTTTCCACATCTTAACATTTTCTTCGGTAGATTAAGGATTTATAATTTCTGATGTGGATATTTTGCATGCTTCCAAACATTTTCCTTTATTTTTCATCTTAAACTATTACCATTACATATAATTTTGGATGTGTTAATAATTAAAGAGCATATAATGTTATAGCTAGGCCTATGGCTTATGGGCCTAAGTTGGAGTTTGCACACTGGTATTAGTTTTACTTTCTTCTTTTTCTTTTTTCTTGTTTGTTTTTTGAAGAGTGATTTTTCCGAACCATATGATAAATTCTAAATATAACTTGCTTTTTTGCTCCATATGTGCTTAATCCTCCCCATCTTATAATTGAGCGCCTATTTCTTGAAATCTTTAAAACATATGCTTTTTAAGATATATTTTATTAGTTTGTACTTAAAAAAGATAATAAAAATTAAAAAAAAAAAACTACACATGATAAGAAAAGAGAGAACTTCTATTTTCTTTAGTTTTAGTTTTGAATTTTTTATTATAGTTAATGTTATTTTAATTTATTCTTCTCTAATTAAATGCAAAAATGTCATATAAGATCCTCAAGGGGTTGTTTTATTGGTTAAGGCATGTATGAGGTCTTGTTTCAACTCCTAAGACTTTTCATAGGTTACCTATATAGTGCAAGCTATTTTCACTTTATGCATGGGTCTTATGGGTAGTTTAGAGGAACTGGTGGAGGATCACATGCTTGAGGGTCATATTCTTATTAATTAAGTTGATATTGGAATGTAGGAAAGTATCCACTTTCTATTGCAATCATATAATACCTTACATATGTAAAAGGATTCTATTAACTATTGCACTCATAACATTTTCCAAAACTTCATAAGATGGAAGAATTCTTTTTAAGATAATTTTAATGAAAATTAACTTTTGTTATATGTACTAAGGGAAATGTAACTATCAATTTACAAAAAATAAAACAAAATTAATATATAAAACTAATGCCGATTTTATTTAAAAATAAATCACAAAAGATATTTGAATAGAAAATTGCAAGTAGAGAAAAAATAGCAATTCAATATAAATATGAGTATTTAACGGATAACTTTACAAATTTGTTCTATTAGCAATGTGAAAAAATATCATTGTGAAAATAAGTTATTTTGCAATTAATTATTCAATAAAACACATTTATTTTCACAATTCTAATTGTAAAAAGGAATGTTTCAAAACCAAGTTATATAATTGGTATTATTTCGTTGATAATTTATAATACTAAAATACTTGTAAGATGGATAATGTAATTTTTATTTATAATGTATTATTAATAAGAAAAATGTATGATGGTTTATTTATGAAATATGATTTTTTTTAATGAATGAATTTAATGTTATTAGTTATTGTAAAAAGAGAAGATAGAAAAGAAGTTTGAAAAAGAATGTTATTCAAGTAATAAATGCATTTTGAAAAAGTGAAATAACACTTAGGAAATTTGAATTTAATAAATACCTAACCTCCTAATCATGCCTAATATTATGTTAAAATTTGCTTATATATACCTTTTATTCAAAAAATTAATATTTGCTCAACTTAGGGACGTAAGGCCCCTATCTCCCTCCATACCACCCCCCAAATCTATCCCTAATAGTTCATGCAGTCGAAGGTAGTTGATTATAACAAGGTCATATCCTCCATTAAAAAAACAAAAAGTTTGTATGAGAGTAATATCGAAGATTTGAGAGTCCAAATGCTAAAATTCGATTGTAGAGTCCTAGGCACAGATGGAGCAAATACAGCAGCTTATATTTGTAGTTTACCCTAGACTTTCTACATGTTGTACATGATATAAAAATCTTACATTTCAGTTTTCTTTTATGTTTGATTTATAATTATTAATTCTAACATTTGTTGTTTTATGTAAACATTTTCTAGACATTTTTTTAGTATTTATTATTGTGTAATTTTTATAGTTTTTCATTGTACAATAAATTTAAAAGATGATAATGAGTGATTTTGAGTTGTGATTTTAATGGGGAATGTCCCAATTAACCTCAAATAACTTTGGTCCACTATAACATAAAGTATGTTGATGTCCATCACTGGTACCACTAGAAACTACTTAATCCTCTTTTCTTGTCACTAAGACATATCGTTTTTAACATCTCTTTTCTTTTATTTGGATCCCATCAATATATGTCCTTGAGTATTAAAAATCGAAAAAAGAATTATATTTTTAAGAATGATTGTACTTCCTGGGAAAAGAGAAAATATATAAATATATAAAATTTTTGCTATTTAACCTTCCAATAAATATTCTAAAAACATCCATATTTTCATTTGTTATCGTCTAAACAATAGTTGAAAGCTCAAATAGGACCATTGGTATATGTTCTTGCCATCCCCTAAAATCGTATCTCTCCTTCTTTATGCCACTTATCTAAAATGAAATTATTTTTCCAAACAAATAGGTGAAAAATAGATTAATAAACCCCAAAATTGTTGGGAAAAAAAACCCAAAATTGACATTTCAGCACTTAAAGATTCGAATTTTTTTTCCTTTTCTCAATCATGCCCAAAAAAAAAAAAATCTTAAAAGTATACCATAATCTTGAAAGTTATGAGTTTAAAAAATTGGGATTACTATAGTGAAAGGGAGGCATATTTATAAAATTAAGGGAAGGTAGGGGGTTAGTGTAAAGGATATATGTATTTGTTGATATCTCTACTAATATCTTTGTTCTACTAACTACTGTAAATAGTTTTTATACTTATTCTATTTATATGCTGAGTTATCGAATATACGCGTAATATAATCCGGCTATCATAGTTAGTTAGATTTGTTAGTTGGTTTAAGGCCCTATATAAATACTGCTTGTAACAAATGATTTTTCATTAAGATGAATAAATACTACTCATTTTTCTACTCAAACCAATACCGATTTACTTCACTTTTGTGAGAGAACTTAGAAGCTTGATTAGACATTGCCGCTATTGTTGCAAGTTCTCATGGTATTAAAGGCAATGATAACAATCTTTTATTTGTTTCAATTACAACTTCGTAATTGCCTTGTTGTTTCACAGTTGAATTTTAATTCAAGGATGAATCAAGAAGTAGTACAGTTTGACCTTTCTATAATAAATCCATTGCACATTTCTAGATATGATAATCTAGGAATGTCAATTGACAATATATTAATTATCGGATCTACATTCATGGCATGAAGTTATTCTATTCACATGGCTTTAGGAGCAAAATTAAAGTTAAGATTCATTGATGGGACAATTCTTAAACCTAAAATAAATACTAATGATTTTGTAAGATAAACTAAATTTAATTATTTAATGAGGTGTTAGCTACTTAATTCGATGAATAGAGAAATTGTGTAGAGCTTCATCTATACTCAATCTTCTACAAAACCTTGGAAAGAGCTGTATGAGTAATATGGACAGGTAAATGGACCATTACTATTTTTGCTAAAACAATAGATATCTAATGTGCATCAAGGAAATTTAACTGTAAATAAGTATTATAACCAATTGAAGAGATTATGGGAGGAATTGCAAGACTTACATCCTTATCCTAGCTGCTTGTGTAGTAGGCTAAAGTACTGCACATGTAATTTGAAAGGAAGATTGCTTAAGTATGAATCTAGGGGCAAAACAATTCAACTTCTACTTGGCTGATTTGATGCATATAAGTCTGTGCGAAGTTAAAAATTATTAATTAATCCACTTTTAAGTGTTTCGCGCACATTCTACTTAGTTTGTTAAGAAGAGAAACAAAGGCAGCTTTCGAATGTTTTCTCAATTGATGCTAATGCTGTAGCTTTTCTATATAGTAAGAACATGAATGTTAGAGATAAAAAGCATGCTAGATGCAATAAACTCAAATGTAAGCATTATCATATGGATAGACATTCGGTTGCGTTATGCTTTAAGATTATAGGGTATTCGGAGTGGTATAAAGGGAGGTAAACTAAAAGAAGTAAGAATTTGAAGTCAAGCTCTACATCAAACTATCATACAAGTTGTGGTATGATAGTAGATACTCCTCTTGATTTTGACTCTACTAATGTGTTTGTTTTGGACCAAAAAATTTTGAAGACTGCTTGCCATGAAGTAATGAGAATGATGAAAGGAAAACATGTACTAGAAATAGAAGAAAATACAACTAATCCAGCAACTCATTATGTAGGTACGCTTCAATCCTTTACTCATTTAGCTATTGTTAATGATAAGCAGGATCTTTGGATAGTGGATACAGGAGCAAATGGTCACAAGACTCTATTGGAGTCTAATGTTTGATAAACATTATCTTCACAAGCCTATAATCATCACTCTACGCGAAGGTACTCAAAAGAAAATGTATGTTATAGGATTTGTGCATCTTCATCAAAATATCATCCTTTAAAATGTGTTACTTATGCCTGATTTCAAGCATAGTTTGTTGTTTATTCAAAAACTCATAACTAACCAATCTCTTACCATTTTTTATAAACATTCTTATTCTTTATAGGACCTGACAACTAAAAATACTCCTCTTACAACGGATGCACGTCATGGTCTATATGTTTTGTACTATTCTTCTGTTGATTCTTGTACAAACATTAATGTAAGACCTGATTTCTAGTGTACTTCTTTACACAGTGTTGCAACTTCTTATAATTCAAAGTTAATGTTGTTTCATAGCAAACTTGGATACACTTCATTATCCTAATTAGAACATCTTCCTTATTGCAAACATCTACCTTTGAATAAATTCCCTTACAATACTTGCCATTTAGCCAAATTCATCCTTTTTCTTTCCCTAGAAGTGAATTTGTTTCTAAGTTTACCTTTGAGTTATTACATGTGGATTTATAGGGGCCCTTTCAGATACCTTGCCGGATAGGGGAGTAATACTTTATGACAATTGTAGATGATCTTTTGAGAGGAACATGGACCCACTTGCTTAAACAAAATATAAACACTTTCTACATTGGAAACCCTTATTCATCATACATAAAACCATTTTTCTATCACACCAAAGCATATTTGTATTGATAGTGGCATGAAATTTGTTTCCCAAGCATGTTCTCAATTGTTTGCAACCTATGGCATCTTACGCCAAAATCTATTCCTTTCACCCTAGGATAGAATAGCAAAGTAGAACGTAAACATCGTCATCTACTAGACATTGCTAGAGCATTAAGGATATATGTTAGACTACCAAAGTTTTTTTTTTTTTTTTTTTTGTATTTGGGGATTGCATCTTGATAGCCACCTACTCAATCAATCGAATGCTAATGGAAACCATACAATAACAAACCCTATATCAAAGACTATTTGGAATACAACCTTCATATGTTCATTTACGAATTATGGGATGTTTGTACTATTGTACTAATTTGAATGTGCACAAAGAAAAATTTGATCTTAGGGGACTTCGTTATGTCTTTCTTGGATATGCTCAAGGCTACAAAGGATATGTAGTGTATGATCTTGCAAGAAAAATGTCTTTTGTTAGTAGGGATGTGATATTACAAAGATTCGATTCCATTTAAAGAAGGCCAATCACTTAGAAAACATTAATTCACTTTATTCACAGTCTTCTCCTACATTACCTCTTGTTTCTTTATTTGACACACCATACATTCAACACTTTTCTAGCTCTCCTACACATACTTCAATTCCATCTACCTCTATCCCAACTTCTGGTCTTCGTAAGTCTACTCGAACTGTTCATATCGTTGGCTTGCCGATTATGTTACTACTATTCATTCTATTTGTTTTGGTACTTTATTTTCTTCCCTTCCTCGTAATTCTTTTATCATACATCCTTTGGTTTATGCTGCTAGCTTTCATGGTTATCCTATTGACTACACTTCATCACTTGCTAATGTCTTTACTAATAAAGAGCTTACTTGTTATTCTCAAGTAGCTTTAGATGACAATTCGATTAATGTAACGAACAAAGAGCTATAAGCTATTAAAAAAAAATAATACTTAAGAATTGGTATCATTATCTAAAGGAAAATGCCCTATTGGCTGTAAGTAGGCATACAAAATCAAATGTATTCCCCTATTGCCAATTTTTGCATAGTTTTATTACTACTAGCTGTAGCAACAATGAAAGGATGACCATTACTCTAAGTTGATATTAATAACGCCTTCTTCCACGGTCTTTTAAACAAAGAAATTTATATGTTGCCTTTACCTAGTTACTTTAAATGTGTACAAGGTCAAGTTTGTCAGTTATTGAAGTTTTTATAGAAGCTTACACAAGCCTTACGACAATGGAACCTTGAAATCTCTAATTTTTTAGTTAAATAAGGGTTCACTCAATCTCCTCATGATCACTCATTATTCACCTGCTCTATTAATGGTAAATTTTTAATTGTGTTGCTTTACATAGATGACATTCTTCTTTCTGGTACAAGTATTCCTACTATTAACAATTTAAAACAACAACTTCATCAGACCTTTACAATTAAGCTTCTAGGTCAGGTTTATATTTTTCTTGGTATTGAACTCTATCACAATGCATAAGGGCTTTTACTTCATCAACGTAAATACATTACAAACTTGTTGATTAATTCAGGATTGTCTACCTCTAAGCTTACTAAATGCCCTCTTCTAATAGGTCTTAATCTTGCCACAGCAGAAGATGATTTACTTGATGATCCTACAGTCTATAAACGACTTGTAGGCTGCCTTTTATACTTGGCTAGGTGTTTTGTTTACTATACACAAGCTTAGATAATTTTTGGCTTCTCCTTGTGTTACACATCTTAAAGCTACCTATCATGTTTTAAAGTATTGTAAAGGAACTGTGGATCTTAGTTTGTTCTATTCAGTCGATAATCCTCTTGTTTTGCTAACCCTGACTCAAATTGGGGAGGATTTGTCCTAGATATTAAATTTATCATTGGTTATTATACTTTGTTGGGCCCTTCTCTTATTTCTTGGTTACAATTTCCACATCTTTCACGGAGGCCAAATATAGGAGCTTGGCTTCCAATACCAAGGAACTACTTTGGCTTTCTTACCTTCTTCAGGATTTATAGATTCCATTTTCCACTCCAATCACTTTATTTTGTGATAATAAATCTACCCAATTGCTTGCTAATCATCTTTATCTCCATGTTTATAGTAAACACATTGCTATTGATACTCATTTCACGTGTGATAAAATTACTAAAGGCTTTCTTCTCATCATTTATGTTAATTTTCATACTCAGCTGGCTAATTTTCTCACTAAACTAGTCACTTAAGCACAGCTACAGTTTGCCAGTCCACGTTAGGCTTTTGTATAGCACCAACTTGAGAGGGGCATGGGGTTTGAAGGATATATGTATTTGTTGATATCTCTGTTCTACTAGCCGCTGTAAATAGTTTTTGTATTTATTCTGTTTGTATGCTGAGTTGTCAAATATATGTATAATATAATCCAGCGATCATAGTTAGTTAGATTAGTTAATTAGTTGAAGGCACTGTATAAATATTACTTGTGATTGATCATTTTTCATTGAGATGAATAAATACTTTTCATTTTTCTGCTCAAACCAATACCGATTTACTTCACTTCCGTGAGAGAACTCAGAAGCTTGATTCAACATTGTCGCTACTGTTGCAAGTTCTCAGTATTTGTTGATATCTTATGTATCCAAAAATATTATGATTATGTAATAAAAAATAAAAGATAGATGTAAAAGTTATAGTTGAAATAGAAGTTTCAATTGGCATGGAGGTTAATGTAAAATTATTAAATTATGCAGAAAAATTATCTATTTTATGGAAAAATAGAAGAAAACTTATATTTTTGAAGTATTCATAACGCGAGTCCTTTCTGTTGATGCAATATTATTACTATGAACTCACGGAATATTAAATATAACGTACACTTACCTTATGGACACCATATGATTGGCTATTGGAAAACCCAACCGTATTCTTAATAATGTATGGCACCATGCGTGGGATGTGGGCAGGTAAGAAAATTCCGCATTATTGTCACTCGATTCGACAAATGGCTTTATTAACAGTGATAGTTTTTTATGTGGACCATTTGGCAATAGTAATTAGGTATTAAAAAAAAAAAGTTATTTTCCGGTCCGATTTTGAAATTGTTTATTTTATTATCTAATCATTTAAATCTAAAAACTATAATATGTAATTTTTTTTTTCTCGGCGAAACATGTAAATATTTTGTAAGTGGTCATGTAGTTCTAATTTTTCTAACATAACAAATATAAGTATCAAAACCATGGACCACTAAATATATATATATATATATATATATATATATTTTGCCTTTAGCAGGTTTTCCGCCCTCGGTTCCCTAGCTTAAAAAATTTCTAAATTATTCTTCAAAAATCTCTAAAATTTTATAAAAGTATTTCATTGATTTATAAACTTGTCTTATCTATTTTTTCGGTAAATGTCTTATTTATTTTGCTATCCTCAAAAATTATTTATGGTTTAGTAAAATCACATCTCTGCCACCTAAATTGTTGGGAAAAGTGAGAGAGAGAGAGAGAGAAACTACCTATACAAAATTAAAAAATAATAATAATAAAATAAAAAACCCTGAATTTTTTTGCCCATTATAGTATGATTTTATTTTTATGTGTGTAATGTGCATTACTACATTAGTATTCTTCAAATCGAAAACGTTAATTAATTTACATCTTTGGCGAAAAAAAAAAAAGAAAAAATTTCAAATCAAATCTAACCTAACCCCTCTCTCTCTCCCATATTCGCATAACAGTATATCAGTCTACCCTAACTGGCTAGATGCTCTCGGGAATGCTCTGTAACTTAGGCCTCCAAGCTTTTTGATTCGTCCCAAACTCATCTCGCCGATTCATCAACAGTGCTATCACTTGATTCACCGACAGCTCCTTCACGTCCAGTCTCCCTAACAACTCCTCCAGCTGCTTCTTCGTTATCTTTATCTTCACTTCCGTCGAAGCCGAAGATGATGACGAAGAAAACGACGTTGGCTTTCTCTCTCCAACGAGGAGATCTTCCTCGGCTGGTGGTATAGGTTTCAGCGTAGTTCCCCAGTCATCACCGCCCCAGTGCATGGGAGACTCGTGCCCAACGCAGTTTCCCATATTGCTTGATATATAAACGGGATGAATATGATAATTAGGGTTAGGGTTTTGTGTTTGTGATTGAGAGAAGAAGAAAGTGAAACTAAAAGGAATGAAAATGAAGGAAGAGTTGGAGTATATATAAATGGATAGAGAGAGAGAGAGAGAGAGGGAGAGGATGGGGATCAATGTCAAACCTAATGCAGGTGCCACGTTGGATGAAAAATGACATGTCAGCTGAGCTGGCAGATAATGATTAAAATTTAAACTTAAAGTGTGGTGGGGTTTGACATTATCACCTACTTCTTTGGCGCATACATTGATTATCGGTTTCAACTAAAAGTGAAGCTTTTATAAGTTATTTAGGTTTCATGTGATATGTCCCACAATCATTTTTCCAGCTGCTTGCAGCTAGGCTCAGCTCCATTTGATATTCGAGTCGATTCCGCTGTATAATAATATTCAGTGTCTAAAAAATTTTGACCAAAATCTTCGATATTATTAAAGTAAAATTTGCTGCTTAACTCACACCATATAATAATTACGGATGCGTGTATAGAAGATAATGATGACTTTCTCATAACTATAGTTTCTCTATTATCACAAAACAAACGTAACAACAAATCATTATTTTGAGGCACATGCATCTTGAATTTATACTTATCCTGCAAATATCTACTCAAATAACCTCATAAACATTTTTATAAATAATTTATTATTTATTCAATAAATATTTTTCGCTCGAATTTCACTTATCTAGCCAAACTTATAATTTGTGTAGGATTCATTAAAGGTAGTAAATGAAAATCCAAATTATTTAAGATTCTGTTAACAAGAATCGTTTACGGACATATTAACAATTAAGCAAATGAAAGAATTTTATCCATATTAATGCACCAATATATATGGTTTTATAGAAAAAAAAGGGCTACTAATTTATCATATAAATAATAATAGATAAAATTGTAATTTATTTAGAATAAGAATTAGGTTAGCGGAACCACGCCGCACCACACACCCCCAAACCCCAAAAAAAAAAATGCTTAGCCGACGAAAATTAATAATTTAATGAGGAGCAAGAAGTGTCTCTTCAGGTGTGAAAAGGGCCATGGGATGGAATCTCTCGAAAATGGCATTTGCAATTGCAATGTGAACGCAGATTAGCAAATGGAATCTTTCCTTAGGAATTATATTCCTTTCACACCTACACCTAGACCTAGGCCTGACCTAGTGGATCCACTACGAGTTCACCCACTTTTGCCTGCCAGAGTGCCAACTACGGATGATATCGTTTCCCTCACGCATCCTTTTCGAAATGTATGTAGAGTAGAGAAACAGGTGCAGAACCATATAATCAAGAGTTGGATATATTTAGGGAAAAAGTATATTTTTAATAGACAATATTTATCCATTTTTCTCATCCGAGCTTTTCACGTTTTTTATCGTTTACAAATTAAGATTTTTATTAATTAAAATAATGAATTTAAATAAATTATCTAATTAAAAATATGTGAGTTAACTAAAATAATATATGACAAAATCCAAAAATTAAATTAATAAAAACTAGAAAAAAAAAAGAATTCAACTAACAAGGAGGATCATGAGACCTCTTAGGTGGTTAAATTTGCCTTCAACAAGAAATTGAGTCGTAGCCCATATTAACAGTGGATTGTTTGACCCACCTATCACCACGAAATTATGAAGTAAATATATGATATAAAATTGAGAAACACTATTAGATTACAATTGGATTACATCATTTGATTGGGTTTTTTATATATTTTTTTTTTTTAGTTTTTCTAAATTTCATGGTGATAGAAGGCCAATCGCTACTATTGATGAATTGAATGATCTACTTTTATTTATGGTCTTAACCTACTTAGCTAATCTCTAACAAAAAGTGATTAGTTTCTTTTCAAATATTTTATTAATTGGCTTGATTTTTTTAATTCTTTATTATTTTAGTTTATTCATATATCTTTAATCGTATTATTTATTTAAATTAAATATAGACCACTCGGGCTCAGTCATATATTATTTGTGGATTTATTAATTAATGGTATCACCAAAACTCCTAGTTTGTTAAATGTTGAAAAGCGTTGAAGACTTTTAATAGGACGAAAAGGAAAAAAGTTGATGGGGACAAATATTAATGATTAAAATTGTATTTAACCCTATATTTTATTGGAGATAAATACAAGAGAATTGAACTTTTATATATATATATATATATATATATATGCATTATTTAAGATTTTCTTTTAGCTTCTCCATCAATAAGTAACTAAGGTATATCCCTTATTGTTTTCCCTACATGAATGTCGTTGAGTAAAATCGATATTTTCCTTCATAAATGGCTTCACTCAGGTGTGAAATATGAGTGCCAAGGCAAGTAAATATATGCCTATCTTGCGTCTGGGTTGCAGAATGAAATGAGATAGAGATTGAGGAGTAATAACTATTTTCTTACAGCTCATATGAGGTTTTATAGGTAAATATAGAAGTATATTTAAAATGAATAATGAATAATCATTCCTTTAAACCTAAAAAGGAATTATAGTTCCGTATTTTGATAATTTTGTGAAACAGATTTTCTGTTAATCAAACACAAAAATAGTTCTATTGGAAGAGGAATAATTGTTCAATTCCCTTCTTGTGAAATCAAATACAAAAGATAATGGTATATATGGTAGGACTTACTTTTTCCAAAAATATACAGGAATCTAATTATCTAAGCAGTTCTAGGAAGAAGTGTTCAATTAGCAATCTACTATCCATTAAGAAATTAAAGGTAAGCAAGAACTTGTACAGCTCTAGTTAGGCTACTAAGAACCGGCTAACATTATTGGCTATCCTTGTATAAATATAATATAATTAACTTGTTCTTAAAGAACAAAGGGAATATCATTACCTAAACCATTTTCACAAATTCTATGGGCATTCTTTAGGAAAATAAAAGCCAGGAAGCTTGGTATATGAAATAGTTTCCCAAGAATACCTAGTAGCAGTGTCGTCATGATATAAATATATAACTTCCCCTGTTAAAGTATACAGGATAATATTATTATATCAACAATTTCACTAAGGAGTGCCTTAACAGCATCTATTAGGAACCCCCTAAGCCAAGTATTTTTGTACGGAACAGATAAGAAAGGATAAACTGCTATAATTACGTCGCCTCATATTTTCTATATATACTTTTTAACATCTGAACATTTAGACCTAAAATCTTTAAAAATTGTGCATTTACACTTTACTCTAGTTTTTCTTCTTTCAAAATACTGAAAAATTCCAAAAAAAAAAAGAAGAAGGTCAAATCAATGACAATGTGATCATGTATGATTCAAATGCTTTTTTTTTTTTTATTCCTTTTAAAATAACATAAATCCTCCATTCAATGTTAGATATTTAAACTTTGACTCACTTTAAACTCAGCTTTTCTTGAGTTTAATTTATAAACAGATCGAGTTCAAACTTAAAATAAAGTTCGTTTCTCTAAAAGAGTAAAGCTTAAATTTGTGGTTTTCGAGTTTGATAATAATTAAAGTTTTGTTTTATTCAAACTCGATAATTTTTAAATGAATCCAATCTCAACCTTTAAAAATTTAACTTGACTTATATATAGCCTTATTATCCTGTCACATTTTAAATCTATCTTGAAACCAAACTCTCCAGACCCAACATATTCTAAGATTTCGCAAATTCCAATATTCAACACCATTTTTATTGATAAAAAAGTAAAAATCAAGGTGTGCATTGATGTCCATTATGTGAAAACCATTGTGTTGTCAATGGGAGTAGGAAATTGAAGGAAAAAAAAAAAGTTACAAGTGACAAATGTCACAAATATTACTCATGCTAACTTAAAAGATAATATATAAAATATCAACATTTCTATACCAACATTAGGACATCTGATTATGGGATATATATTTTATCGATTTATGTTACAGTTTCTGAAATGCTATTGAATATTAACATTTATTTTTCATTATTGATGGTATATATTATTTCTTATTTATCGGCGATTACTTCAGTAGTTAGAAATTGATTTAAATGATTCTAATTTTCTCGAATAGTATAATAATGAAATTATTTTCCTCTTATAAATATTCGAGACAACGTTTCACTCGTTCGGAGATATATTGTTCCTATTATGGAGTAGGTGAGTAGTAGCTAGCTGGCTTCTGAGTCGTCCTTACCTACCAATCGCGTTGCCTCCCAAATAAGAACCAAAAGAAACAAGACAAGCACTTCATCATGGGGAAAAAGAAAAAAGTTAAATAGACTTCATCGGTGCCAGAGTTTTGAGACACAAATGAAAAAATCCCAACATGGTCGGAGGATGTCTTTGTTATTTGAGCGGTGAAGAATTGGCGAACACAATGCTGATTGCTACTGAGAAAAGAAAAGAAAAGAAAAAAAAAATGGAAGAAAATGATCGACAGCAGATTCGCAATATATATCGCACTTCGTATGGATTAGTTCACCTTTTAGGAAGATTTGCGATTCTGATCCAACGGGGAAATCGAAATAGAAAATATAACAAAAGTTTTAGAATGCTTATCATCATAATTTAGTGTGGTGTTGTACGATTTAGTGCATCCATGGAATTCAATTCAATTATTAATGTGCGTTTGGGACTGTGGTCTCAAAGTTCTTACTGATATTCGTTTGGATTCTGTGTATAATGGGTCTGTAAAACCATACATAATGAAGGGATGTCGAAAGATTGTTCGACGTAACAATTTCGATACTTAAATTAGCAGTAGGTTCTTGTAAGTATAGAATACTTGGCAGTAATACGCAGAATGTAGAGAAGTCTACCATTAGATAGTAACCTAATATTTATAAATAGAATGGAGCTGAGAGTTAGAGATTAGTTGATAAAAGAGATCTTTTACCATAAGTATAGGAGAGTGGAATTGTTATACTCGACGTATCTCATTTATTCAAAACATGACCGTTTCACCCTTATCTTATTCATTCTAGTTGTTACAGGATTTACTAAGCCTTATTCATTTAAGCCTAGAGCTCAAGCTCTCAGAGGTAAGCCCTAAGCTATAAGACACATTGGGTCTAGTCAAGCTTGAGAAGTTTATGTCTAAAGTGCTATGTCAACAGGGACAACCCTAGATAGCTTTATATGGGAGTGGTCATGGATTAAGATTAAACCCATTTTCGTAGTACTCTGTCTCTACACTAATGAGGCAATTATATATGGTAGGAAAAGAATTTCCTGAACAATAATGTCATAAAAACATATTGTCTATAGTGTGTTATGATAGTGTAATCTTTTTATTCTTAAAAGTTATATACTTGTTATATATAATCAACGATTAAAATTATAAAGAATATAATGATATCATCATGATATAATATTTTAAAAATCTAGATAATATTAACTATTAATTTATAAATTAAAAGAAATTGGGGAAAAAAAAGTAAATAGAAAAGATGCAAATCCAATTGAATTATTATTCAAAGTGTTAGACAGTTTTTTTTTTATTATTATTATATAAATTTCATTTTGCATCTTTAGAAAGTTTCAAAGTTCTTTTTTTATTAATTTGAATTTTTATAGTTAATTTTACTCAATTTTCAATTTAAGAAAAGGTACTACATTGCAAGGGTAATGCACCAATAATGAACCGAGAGCTTCACCAGAATAAACATAGTAGTTTTAGCCATCGCCTGGAAATAGTGTTAATACATAAATCTATCTATGACCATTCCTAGCGGGCCTTTGTCCTTTTAAATATACTCTTATATAGTAAAGTGTCTATAGTTGTTGAAACCTAATTACACCGGGCATTGATGAGACTTTTTTCTTTTCTAATTCAACTATCATATTACAACTATCGGAGGAAGAGTGAATCTAACCTTATCTCTTCTATGAGGAGATTAGAGTTTATATCACTAGACTACAATAATTTTGGTGGTATCATTTTACTTGAAGAAGAATGATTATTAAGGTAAAAGGAAAAAAGAAAAAGAAAAGAAGTAAGTTATAATAACACCATGTTTGGGATGAAGGAAGGAATTGGAAGGAGAAAACAAAAGTGGAAGAAAGATACAAATTTTAATACATTTTTTTTGTGAGTGGGAATAGATTTATGATAAAAAAGTTTTCTTTAAAACCTACATATGTTTTTTCCCCTCTAAATTGGAGTGATTTATGAAGGAAAGATGTTGAAATTTCAATTATATCTTATTTTTTAAAGTTTCATCAACTTTTTTTAAGATAATATACTAATTGTGTTGTATAAAATATTTTTAAATATTATCTTAAAAAGTATTCAATCCACATTAATTCCTCCCTCTTTTCATCAATCCAAACATGAAAAGTAAACAATTCTTTCATTTTATTTTTCTTTCTTTCTAATTCTTTCTTCCACTTTCGTTTCCTCTTAATTCTTTACCACTTCTCAAGCATAGTGTAAGCTACTACCCTACAATGTATTACATTACATGTAAATAATAACTGGACAGCCAATAAATATCTTCTAATTTTGCATTAATCAAATTATGCCTTTTCCAACTTCAGTTTTTAGGTCTTTCTTGTCGTGCATGCAAATGTAATAACTTATTTTGCCTCAATTTGATCTACTTGGCTGCTTCTTTGTCATTTCTCAATTAGAAAAGCTAACTTCAAGTATAATCCATTTTTTAAACTCGAAATTGCAATTATCTCCATTTAAAGCTAACAAAAGAACTTTCTTGTAGTTAATAAGGTAAATGTGCTTTATATCTTATTATACAAATATTAAATAATCTTAAAGTACTATTGATAAAGTTTCTCCATTTCGTATCCCTAATCATACTTATCAATAACTAATTGTTTTGTCTATTAAGTATTTAATACCGGTTTTATGTTTTATTTTGTAAATGAATAACAAAAACAGTTTTCAATAGAATAAATTAGAATGGATTCTCTTAACTTGAACAGTTGTAAAAAAAAATGACAGTTGAAAGGGAAAAAAAGAACCGAAGACAATAAACAAAAGACACTTTGGGTTTCCTTCGGTTTTATATAGATTATTCGAGAAATATTGCTGCTAGTAATATGCTAATCTACCCACTTCTTCTTCTCCTTCCCTTTCATAAAGATGTGATAATCATTAGGTCTCGTCCTTTCGTAATACACTAATCTTCCTGCTTTTCCTGACACGTTTACACGTGAAAATGAATTATTATAAGATTTAATTATGGCAGGAAAAAGGATGGTAAGTTTAGCCATGTGTCACCTGGTCGACTTCAAAGTAGTGCTCATGAATCGTGATGCCAATCATCGCATAGTTTATGGATAAAATCTGTTTCTAAATCTTAAATAATGTCAATCAGTGCAAAGGGCGTGTTTTGTTGAAAAAAGTTGCTTTGCTGACTTCCAATTTTTTTTTTAAAATAAATTTGTTATAACCAAAGCATAAAATTTCAAGATTTTAGGTAATAATCTTAAAAGGCTGTGATTTAATTGCCAGTTATTTAATCAGCAACTTATGATGTGAAGCAAAAGTTACACCCATTTGTTAGTATGTAGTTAACTACCGCTAAAATATCAAACGAAGATGGGAAAAAATTATTTTTAATTTTTTAAAAGAGGAAACCGTTTTTTATTTTCTATTGGTATTTTTTATGATTATCAATCACCAACATTTGTGATTCTATGTTGGTGTTGCGTTCCACCAAGGCTTATCGCTGAATGCAACGTGTATAAGTAGCTTTTTAAGATTATAAATCTATGATTATAAAATTTTAGTTATAAAGAATTTGAAAAAAAAAAAAATATGAAGAACATCATTCAATGAGCAAAGACATCCTTAGTCTAGAGTATATCCAGGTAATGGCCAAACCTGTTCTGAATTATCGATTCATAGGTTGGTGACATGGTAAATCATAACCAACTTGTGAGTTGACGGCTTACAGTCAGTTTGAGACTCTTGAATCATTTTTTTTAATATTTAATTTTTAATTAATTTTATTTTTTAATATATTAATAATTTATAATAATATGATCTCCTTTCTTTCTTTTTTAAGTATACTAATTCATTAATAATTTTTATTTTTTTATTAATTTCTGACTTAATGCAATTCCAACTTTTTTTATTTTTTTTCTTAAATTTTATTTTTTTTTCTCATATTCAAGTTTTTAACATTTGATAAGTTTTACAAAAAAGATTTACATTAAATTTCCTTTCTATTATTAACATATAATTAACTTATGAGTAATCATCTATTATCAGTTTAATGATATTATATTTTTATAAAATTATATTTCATCATTGTAAATAAAGTAATTTTGACATGCAATGACTTACTAGATATTATCAAATTATTTTTTTCAACTTAGTAGCATCTCTTTTCTCTTTCTTCTTCTTCTTTTTTTAAGGGGTAAACATGCTGGGCAGACCCACCGATTCAATAGCAGGTCAGCCTGACTATTTGCGACCTGTTGATTCAAGTGGTCCGCCCTCTTAAATCACTTGGGCCCTTAAAGCCTGGTAATTCGATCCACTCATTTTCGAGCCAGGCTGGTTTCGGGCTAATTCATAATTTGGAACCGGCCCTTACCCAAATCTAATTTAGAGGGTAAGTCAGGATGTGAGGAGTTTGTTGCCTTGAAATATACGAGCGATTTGGACTAGTCATTTATTTATTTTTCTATTTATTTTAGGGTGCAAAACATGTCTATTATTTTTTTAAAAAAAAATTATATAAAATATGGATTAAATGAAAGAGATTACATAAATATAAAGCATAAATCGTATTTAAAAAATGCGATATTAAAAATAGTAAAAGAATCGTATTTCATAAATGCAATTTTCTATGGTAATTATATCGTATTTAAGAAATGTGACATACATTAATTGTATGTATGCCGTATCTCTTAAATGTAACATAAATACATGTACTTATATCATATTTAAGAGATGTGATATTAATATAATTAAATATATATTGTATCATAGGTGCAAATATTTATATCGCATTTTAATGATATAAAATAAGTTTGATAAATTGATAATTTTTTTCATATAATTAATAAATATGTAATATTTATTGTATATAATGATAAATAAATAAAATTTTCATTTATTTTTATTTATTTTATGTTTCCGTAAATTTGAAGCGATGATTCTTCATCGACTACAAAATAATTAAACCCAAGATTTGAAGCACCGAATCTCAGACTGAATACATCGAAAATGCAAAAAGGAATATATATATACATATATATATATATATATATATTTCCATTATTATTATCTTGCATCATGCTTACTTGGGCCTTACGTTGAACCAAGTTTCTATTTAGCTGTTCGCCTGTTCCTACACAATCTTTCTCATCATTTCCCGCTGGAAATTTCAATTATTATTGGTTTTGTCTTTTGCGTCAATGTGCTGTACAACTCTACCATAAATAACTTAACGGGAAAAAAAAAGAAAAAAAAAAAGCTCTACCATAAATTGAAATTATGCTTGTGGATATTTTCCGCAGTTCCATAACATATTAGATAAAGAAAATTATCATCGTATTTATGTTTTTCTAATAAAATGATTAATGTACAAATAATGCCCTGACACATGTTTTCGGATATCCATTAATGCAATCCTATTAAATTAATATTCTCTAGATGGGTTCTACGGTTTCTTATAGGAATGAGCGCTCTCCGAATTAACGCATGTTCTGCCCTGTAATTGCATAGCTGGAAAGGCTTTTAAGTGAACATCAAATATTATAAAAGAGTCGAAACCTCCTTTTACAAGATAAAATATAAATACAACACTTTTTATATCATATGCAATTCTAGAATCCGTATTTTAATATATACAAAATATAAATTCTAATATACATGTATTTAACTTATAAAAATTCTTAATTCATAATATTAATCATAAGCTTGTGATAAATAAATAGCATATTTTTTTGTTAACTTACAATGTTGTAAGATGAGTGCCTCTTTAGTGGTTGTTAATTCTAAGTTTGTATGTACTAGTGTCATATATGTACAACAATTGATCCTTCAATTTATTTAAAAAATTATATAATGTAATAAAAGATTTGATAAGTTCTATAAGTATCTTACATCACACCATTTTTTTAGGAAATAGGTTTTAAGATAACCACATGATATAAGTAGATGTTTTGATTATCAATTTTAAGAGCAGATATCTATAAAGCAAGATTTATTGATAGAATCTCATATTCTACTCACTTTACACTGGCTTATTTATAATCATAAATAATTTAGGTTATATTATATACATATAAAGATTATGGGGTACTCGTATATATGTCATAGAGATAGATGGCTCAAACTATATTCAACCATTTCACCTTCTATAGGTGGATAAATTTTGACCTTAAAATGATACCTGAAAAACAGATCATTTATATAAGATCCCCTTTTATCAACTTTGAGAAAGGCCTTGATTGTTTTTGAAAAAAAGTTGTTGGATAAATATATTTTTTTTTTCTTGTTTGTTATACTGAAAAATACATTTTAAATAGAAAAGGATTTCTTTGTAAAGGAAAATATTTTTTCATTTAAAAGAAAAAAAAAAACTAATCTTTTAAATAGAAATGAAAACTACATTTTATAATTATTGTCTACTGCTTTCTCTCTCTTACCATCCTAACCCCCAAAGGGTAAATGAACCCACTTACAGAGCAAGTCGGAACACCATCAACCTAACCCCCTAGAGTAATCTCGGTAAGGTGAAACACCCCTTATATAGAGGAACTCCCTCTTACTGAGCAAGTTGGAATGCCATCAACCTGACTCCTTTAGGCAACCTCGACAAGAGAAAATACCCCTTATACAGAAGAACTCTCATTTATCGAGCAAGTTAAAATGTCACCGACCTGACCTTCTCAAGTAACCTTAGCAAGGGAAAATACCCCTTGCACAAAGGAACACCCACCTACCGAGCAGAAACACCCCTTTTATAGAGGAATCCCTACTTATTGGGCAGGTTAAAACACCGTTGACCTGACCCCCTCAGGTAACCTTAACAAGGAGAAATACCCTTTATATGAAAGAACTCCAATATACAAACATTCAAATAAAGCTGAACGTAAATAATAATAATGAGAAAAAGCCAAAGTGCACAATAAGGGACATGAGTAAGTTGAACTTTCATTCATTACTTAGAAATTACAAAATTGAGACTGGCATCTCGATCTAAGAAATATAAGAAGGAAAACAAAATTATTGCCTAAGATCAGCTAACTCCAGAAAGTCTAAGGCTTCAATTTGCTCGGAGTGTTGATCCGTCACTAACCCTTGGGGAGGCTAGCTTTGGGTTGAAGCAGAGGTTGAAGGTTGCTAATAGGGATTAATAAGAGGATCACCCCAACCTTGATCAGCTCAAGAAGCACCCTTAAGGGTAACTTCTTGCATAGCTACTAAGGTAGAAGTGGATATAAAAGCATTGTGCCCAACCTCAACAGCAAAAAGGGCACCTCGGACTTCGCCAACCGCTTAAGCAGCCTCCCTCTCCCGTGCTTCACTTCCCTCTTCTCCCTAAAGGTGGGGGAATCCAAAGAACTCAAGAAGCTCAAGTCGAGGTCCAAATAATGGGAGAGTACCTATCTCCTTATATAGTAAGCCCATTTGGTAGATAGGTCTTTCAACTCATCTAGCTACTCGTCCGTCACCCGACAATCGATGACAACCTTCTTTACGGCGATGTCGTTGAGGACTTCTCCACTCTCCATTTTGTTGATGATCTTTTCCATCTTCAAAACTCTTCCCTGTAACTCCTAGACTTGCCGCTCTAACCTTATCTTCAGACAGGCCAACTCTGGCGAAGTGGCTTTGACACTATCACAATTGAAGGCCTTCATCGCCAACTCGGCCTGTAATTGAAAGACCAAGGCCTTCAGCTCAGTGTTTTCTCTCTCAAGTTAGGCCTTAGCCTCCCTCTCTTCATCCAATCTTTGAGAAAGATGAGCCTTAGTACTCTATTCATCCTTAAGCTGAACCCTCAGGTCGTCAGCCCCCTTGATAGCGTCTTCAGTAGCTGCTCTCTCCCATTCTACATCCTTCAGCCACCCTTGAAGCCTAGCCACCTACACATAAGAGAAATGTAAGCACCAATTAGCTTCAGTGAATTTATTCAAATACTTATTAGTAGAGGACTCTACCTCTTGCAGATCCTTCTCATTCCTACACAATGCCTCCCAAAAGCTCTTTACCTCTTTTCGGCTAACATCATACTTGCTTAGTTGAAATAGCACCTAGTCGTAATACTGTAAAGAAGCATGAGCTAAGGTTAGTTCAATGACAAGGGGGAAGCACATCAAAGTAAAGAGGCGAAAGCTTACTTATCGCATGAGTGTACTTAAATGGCCGGCCATTTTCATGGAGTCATCCCCACCTACCCTAGACAACTCCTCAAAAGATAGCTCAATTGCCAAGGGTGTAAGACCCTAATAAAGCCTGGTAGCTGAAAGTTCGGTATCACAACATAAGTTCATTAGCCCGGACCTCTTACGTTCGCCTCAGGAGCTTTTCCCTGACCCTCTTAATCTTGGCCTTACGAGCTTAGCTCAGGAGCTTTCCATTTTAGGAGACATATAACACCTCCTTAAAGAAGTTTGGCTCAATCCCTAATAATCTTAAAGGTATCAAAAAACTCATCCTCAAGTTCGTCTTTACACTTACAGGGATAAGCCGTCGGCCACTTGAACCAAATCACTCAGCTCAAGGATGCTCTTATCAAAGACCTCTACTTCTTGGCTCCGAATGCTGCTTCCGTAGATGTCTCAAGAGCCTTCCTCTTCTGCCCTACTATTGTAAGTTAGGTAGCAACCTTGATCGTCTCCTCCTCCTTCCCCCTAAGAGGGGTAAGCATTAGTATTTTTTACTCTTTGACACCGATAAGCTCGTCCCCTACAATAATGGGCTTAGCAGTAGGGACAAAGGCTAGGGAAAGATGAGCTACGCCTAAAGGCTCTACAACCAATGTCTTTACCCAGAGATGGATGGCAATCCCATGAGGAACAACCATGAGTTAAACCCTACTAATCTCCTTAACTATTAACTACGCTCACACTACCTTACCCTTCAGATTGGACCCCTTAGTCCTCACCTACCAACAGCTTGTCTACAAAGGGTCGGAGAACCCTTATAGCTAAATTTTTGCTTATAAAAAAAGATCAAAATAGTGAGGAAAAAGAAAAACGAAGCAAAGACGAAATAAACAACTACTACCATTCATCAACTCCGCTATGATTGTCATGGACAAGGAAGATCCCCCATTTTACAAAAAGAGACGTTAGACAAAGTATCTCTACACCAGCACAACAGATGAAAGGGTTCGCAAAAGGAACGAACATGTACCTTCGACTCATTTCTTCACCACGGCTTTCTTTATACTGGGGAAGAGCTTGAAGATCAGCTACTGAAAGTATCTCTCCACAACCTTTACGACATTTCCATGTCTAAGGGCCATGAAGGCCTAAATCTCTTGTGCAACCTTTGCATTACTAGGGTTAAGCCCCTTTTGAGCGCTAGTCCGAACCAGCTCGGTCCATCGTATCCAAAAATCTACCTTCTCAAGCAACTCAACCACCATATAGTCATCTTACTAGCCCTTTACTAAATCTATAAGATCGTAAAATAGTTTCTTTCTAGGATGGGATTAGAGGTACGGCCACCCCCCCTCCCCCCAACGCTTTTCCACATATAAAAATGGTTGAGAAGCTTAGGAGTAGCTATTAGTACCAGGTACTTACAGAGCGCCTGAAAAGCCTTTAATACCCTTCACCCCTTAGGATGAACCTGTACCGAACTACTGTAAACCCTAAAGCCAAGCCAAGTAACCGTAGGATTGAACTTAGAACCCAAGATTTAGGGCGATCGGTTAAAGGATTCGATCAAACCCAAATTATAAACTAATGAAAGAAATATTAGTAAAACCAATCCCGTAAACTTGAATTTAAAAAAATAGGTAATAAAATAGGAGTTTATAAAATTTTCAAATTTTAAGCATAATAAGTACTAATTACCGAAAATGCGAAAAGTGTAATCAAATAATTAATAAATTACTAAAGATGGATTATAAGTATACTAAAAATTTTAGAATGACTAAAATAATAATTAGGAATGTTCACATGTACCCCACATGTATTTACGTGTAGATAAAAATACGCGAAATTACCTAAATTGGCCAAAAACTAAGTAAATAATTAAGGAAAATTATAAATTAATTATAAAAAAATCAGAGGAACCTAGATGAATTAAGATCAGGTCATGGCAGGTCCAAATCTACAAAATAAAAATTAGCTAATAAAAATTTGACAACCTAAAAGCCAAAAATCAAGGAAAATGGGCAAAGTCTTATCAAATTAATGCACATTAATTACAAAAAATGCCTATAAATAAGGGAAAAATTTTCAGAAGTCATTTGGTCAGTTTAGCATTTGGAAAAAATAGGAGCAATGAAAAAATCGAGAGAAAATCCAGAAAATAAAAAAAAAGGGAAAATTGTGCAGATTGGGCACGTGAGCTAAACCCACCACTCACCACTACCTGGGACCGAGCCGCCGCCACCACCACACTACTCTAGCCCCACCGCTTAGGCCGGTTGACAACCTTGGACTAGGTTTGAACAGCCAGAAAACTTTGGATCGGTTAGTCTCTTAAATGACCCGATTTTGAATAATTTTGTAAAATTAGTTATTTTGCCCAGAAAATTATGAAACTTGTTATTCTAAGGTTTTATTGTATGTAGATTTAGTGAAAAATATTGATATAGTTTAATCACATCTGCAATTATAGGGTTCTTAACAAATTGCTCAAAACCGAGCATGATTAGAACCGAAAATAAATAGGCTTAAGAGTGTAGTTTGAAGCTCAAAATTTTTCTATAGGATTCTCATATGATGTAGAACAGTGCTATGAAGCCATTTTTTAAAATTAATTTTTGAAATTTTTAAGTTAATTTTTAGCCCTAAAATGATGGAAAAATTGGGTGATTTGGGGTTAATTAGGTGATTAAGATGTTAATTACTGATTTAGATCTTAATTAGATCTTTAGGGATGTTAATCTCTGATGTGGAACCCAATCCTAGCCTTTAGAGTATTAAGTATGGTTAATTTAGGAAATTAGATAATTAATATAAGAATTTAGTAATATGTGAAATTATAAATTAATAAATCTAAAAAATTAGAGTTATTTAGATAATACTATAATAGAAATCAAAAAAATAATAAATTTGAAAATAACATTAATTTTAAGCAAAAGTCTCAAAATGTAAGATTTTCACACATCGGGAATAAATCCGATACCGCAATTAGGGTTAGCGTGTGCCGAATAGTTTGGAATACCAAATTACAACCCAATAGGATATTTGGACACTCGAGCTTAATGTGATTAATTTCACATTAGGATTCGAGTATATTTCAGGCTTAGAAATCAAAGTTTAAAATCTCATTTAGGATTTGAACACCGAAATAGAGTACACGAATCATTAGGATGTAATGGGCATACACGGACAAAAATGAATTAAAATATAATTTAGAATATGAAACCGTAAATTTTAAGTACTAAAAAGACCTATTTGTATTATAGGACACCTAGAGACAAAATCAGTTTACGATTAAGGGATCGAGTGATCGAGCGATCGAGCGAATCCAAGTAAATTGGGTTATTACTTATTGTAATAGAGTACTAGTTTTGTAGTACTCGGAGACTTAGGCTTATATATGATTGTGATTGTAAGTAGTTTACGCATGTGTTTGATGTATCTGAATTCGTACTGAATTTGCATTGTGAGTGATTTTGTGACTGGTTGAATTGGTATAAAATTGTTTGAACACCCTAAACGGAATTTAATATTAGTCGACTCCAAATAATTAATAATGTCATGCATTGCAACCCGTTAGGGGATTATAGGATTCTCCAACCAAATACCGACCCCTTCGAAAGGGATAGCGCAGGATTGCAAAATGGTCTCTTTTTCATCCTTAGTCGAACTAAGTGACAGCAAAAGAGGTCACGGCGAGGGTGAAGTCAATGGTTCGAAGGTAGTCGTGGGAGGAGCGAGGTCTCCATTGCACAAGCCTGGGTTTGGTTGTGAGTTGCTGCATAACATGGAAACTCCTCAACTCGGATTGGAGAGGGTAAAATTTCTCTGATTTCACAACGGATCGGACTACGTTGTGCGATGACACTTGATTGTTGCATTGCATGAAAATAATTGTTTGTTAACACTGTTTATGCTTGTATGCATTCATGAGTCTCCAATTCAACTTACTGAGCTGTAGTTGCTCATACTCTTATAGATCCTTTTGTAGGTTCTGATTTCTGAACACTCAAAGTACTATGCCGCCCTACAACTACCCAGAGGTTAGTCTGTTGGAAGCCAGGGGTATGAGGATCAAGTTACTTAGTATAATGTGTAATTAAAGTGACCATGTAATTAGGAATGAAAGACTAGTAGTTATTCTGTAATATAGTAAACTGTTATGTTATGTTATGTAAAACTTCCTAGGAAGCTCTGTGGACTTATATATATAATATTGTACATGTTATTAGAAATTTGCACAATTTATCATAATTGTAGTTTAATTGTTAATAGGACTATTTACTTCAAAGCGAGGAGTCATCGACGCCTTGTGTAGGTCATGTCTATGGTTGGCACTGTGAGGCCAGTTACTATCATAGAATAGTTTACACGGCGGGACTGTTGCGACTCTGCGACTTCGGGGCATAACAACTGCACAAGTGGAAGTTGAAGAGCTCTTTCTCAAAGCTATTTGCAGGGAGGCACTGCCTAAACTTCAGACACTTCTTAAACACCATAAAGCACCCCCTGATAATAGGGTCACTTACTCGTCCCTACCCAGCAATTGTATCTACTACCTAAGGATTGACTCAATAACAAAGTTATTCAGGATCTAATTAGGGGTAAAAGGTTTACTTTTACTCACCTAGCCGCTAAGGCCCTTATCTGTCCTAAGCACCTCAAATAAATCCCTAGGAGGGTACAAAGGGGGTATATATGCATACATGTCCCTAGGGATGACGTTAATGAGTCTAGCCCTATCTAGTACTTTCATTGCCATCTTAGTGTGGTCATCAAGTTGTTTCAGCAACAAGACTTTATCCCCTTCTACTAGGGGGGATCACTCCTAGTAGAATCGAAGCCAAAGATGTGTCGGGATGAGTCCAATCCCATCTCATCTATGTTAGTCAACATAGTTGCGAAAGGTGATAAAAAAGATTGAAGTTTGAAAAGTTCTCTAAATAAGTCCAATGCAAAACAACGAATTTTACATTAATGGAACAAAGAGATTGCGGAAAAGTAATCTCTAGCTGTGATCATGCTATTTATAAGTCAAGCGTCTAGGAAACTGCATAAGCAGTTATAAGGATTTGTATAAGCACAAATCCCTTGGAATGCTACAGGGTAAACACATGGAGTTAGGTTTGATCGAATGATTACCTTTAAAAGGAAAAACGCATGTAGTTGCATGTTGGCCTGCTAGGATAGGACACCTGTCACATCACATTAAATGCACCGAAATCAAGAGTGCTAGCGTCAGAATTTGAAAAAATTTCTTCTACAAGAAGTTTCCTCGGGATCCCTTCAACTTCTACCTAGTCAACATGCTAGAAGCACAACGTCCTGGATTAAGTAATCTTGTTTGCTTAGTCCATAACAAGCGCAGTTTGACTAGTCTTGCTCGACACCTCAAATCACTTACCTAGTCAAATACAAAGGTATCTTGCTCTGACACTCCAACTAAAGCTCCATCCTACTCGGGTCATCAGCACTTTGCTTCGAGATAGTTATTGACCCCTCAGTTTTTCCCACCTCGAGCATCTTTGCTCTAACTATTCACTACTACGGACACATTTGGCCCGGATGTTCACTGCATCAAACATCAACACCTTGGCCTTCCGCTTGCCCAGTCCTACACCCTCGCTATGTCAATACAGTAGCACCAGCTTGAGCTTCTCTAAGTTAGATCAATTGCATGCCTGAGCAGCCCGTATATCCTTTCTCTTTACTTTCACCTTAGCAACGAAACTGTAAGGGACAAATATTGACAGGGCTCTTTAAACATGATTTGGACATAAGCCCCTCAAGCCTATCCAAATCTAATGCGCCTCGCAGGTTAAGGCTAGCCACCTTAAGCCAAACTTGTTTGGGCCCAAGAAACTCTTTGATGGCTAGAAGACACCGGATAAGGATAAAAAAACCAAGTCAACATCCATCTCCGACAAATGTAGGATATGTTGGACACCGCGAGCCCACTCTCTATTAGTTGCGAAGGAAGCTCCGCCTACTAACTGCCCTCTAACTGTTAGCTCTACTTCACTATAAATATTAGATTACTACCTGACAATGAACTATTTGACACTTTATGCACTAAAACTTGTTTGTTGCTCTCAAGTATCCCCTATTCTTTAGAACACTATACTAACTTAAACATTAGAGTGATCATACCGGACAACACCTCGACGTCTCCTCATAGTGTTCTATATTGTAGGCTTATCCAAAGCGCAAAGCTTAATTTCTACCGGTAAATACCCTAAGACAACACCATGTACTAACATTCTATTAATTGATGTCTAACTACTAAGGGATCCATATTATGTGTCACATTCCTACCGAAGCTTTTCTTATTTTCAATTAATTGTATAGTTTATGTGATTGATACTAAGGCTATTTTTGTTTGCATAAAACACTCTCCAAAATATTTGTTATTTTTTATTTTTTTTTATGATGGCGGGGTATGACCGTATTGCGATCGGCTACTTTCAAGCACGTAAACTATTTTATAAGACCCTTATATTAAGTAATTTTTTTTTATAATTAAAGACTTAAATAGTAAAATATTATCGTAATAATCTTAAAATGTTGTAATTAGTAATGTCTTTTGGCTACAAGTGGAAGTTACGACCAATGACCAACAATGATGATTAACCATCCCATCAATTAATTCAAAATATAGAAAATAATTTCCAATTTAAAGAAAAAATGTGATCTTTTTTTTTTTCTCATTTTCCATTAACATTTTTGGTGGTTGTGATCTACTACTATTAGCCTCTACTGTAGTTATCGCCTTCTATCATCCTTTATTGCCAACTACTACTATATTCAAAATCTCTAACTTCAAGATGATATTCGACGACTGTATGAAGGTTTAATTGTGCCAAGGGCCAGAAAAAGTTAGAAAACGTTTTCACCAAAATAAATACATCCAAATGTTCTCCTCTCAATACATACGGACTGAAATTGTTATGATAAATACTTCCCTTTTATTTTTTATTTTTTAAACATGGCAACCCTTTAATCCACAAAAGTAAAGGGCATTGTCACATTTCAAGGATCATCGAGCATTTTTGTGATTCACCCCAAATTAAGGACAGCCCTATAAGGAAACATCACTGCCCTATAAGGAAACATCACTGCCCTAATAATGTCAAGTTTCCAGTTTCTAGGTGGCATGTGATGACCACTCAGTAATGTGACAACGTCAACAAGGATTAAGAAATTAGTAGGGTTGTACTTTATTCCTTAGCTAGCTTCTGACCCTCATATAGGGTCAACAACCTAAAATAACGTGCCCTCGCTTTTGACTTGGGACTATAAGGTTCGCACAATGAAGAAATTCAATGTATCCTCACATTTATACTTCTTTATCACCCCTCAAACTGATATAATATAAGACATGAGAAATTAAGAAAAGTTCAAATTTTATTATCCCAATTTTAATCAACGTTTAGATTCAAAGAGAAAATTTTATCGAATCCCTAAGATATAAGTAATTCCAAACCTAATTCTTTTATTAATATGAATCGATATTTTATTAATTTAAAGATGTTGTAGTTATGATATGGCTATACAATTGGATCATTTTGATTATAGGTTTGTGAAGCACAAAATTGAAGTTGATTGCATAACTAAAAGTTCAAAGTTTATCATGTTTAATTGAGCAATCAGCATCACCTATCGCAAGTATCCATCCTAACGTCACCTTCGTATTATCGGGGTGTATTTATATTACGGAAAATGTTGACATTTTTAGTGTTTGTTATAACTATTGCTTTTATAGGTATCAAATATCCTATGTCCCGATGGTTATTGGGATAAACTCTATATGCAGGTATTTACTGAAATCAATCAAACTGAATGGCAAGCTGAACCGTATTTTTAAAAATTGGAAAAAAAATTGCCAACTTGTATAGAAGTCTCCATTCCACCTTCTACATCATCAATTTTATTTTATTTAATTCTTTCTATTTCATAGCCATTGAATTTTATTAGTCCAAGCCTGAAATGAAGCATTTATTACCTTTTAATACATATTCATTTTCTAAATTGATGAAGACTACCTATATTGATTCACAATAGAGGATTGTTGGGAAGTAAAAGTTCAATTTAAATGCAAATTAAGATAAGATAAATTGACATAGAACCATAATAAATGGTTAAAAAAAGAGAAACAAAAGAAAACAAATGCATTGTAAACCAAAATTAAAGAGAACTAACCATTCCATTTTAGAGTAGTTTAATTTGACTCCCCAGATCATTTAAAGTGGTTTGATTTGGCCTAAAAAACCAAAGTTACTCAAGTAAATCATGAAGGAACTCTATTTTGAACATCCTTAATTCTACCATAGCAAATAATTTAAGGTGGGAAGGAGTGATTGCAGTAGCCAGCACAGTTGTAGTGATCAAAATCTGTGCTGAGACTGACAAAAGAGTGAAAATTTCCTCTTTCCTTTATTCAAGAAACATAATTGTTAAATTGGTCAGGAAATTAGTTATATTTTCTTTACTAAACACTAGAAATTACATTATTAAATGAGCGAATGGATCGGGTACAATTATAAATAATAGAGAATAGATCTTAATTTGTAATATACAATAGTAGAGGACATTTACAACAATCTTTCTAGCGAATAAGCCCTTCCTCTCCTACGGGCTACGACATACGACAACAATTGGACCAAAGAAAAGAGGAACATAAATTTATCACAATTTACGACATTTGGGGAGAAAAGAAAAGAAACATGCAAATTGCCCTAATTTTGCTGGACTTTCATGGATATATTATACGAGCCACCAACTTTAAAAGGGAAATAGAGATATAATTGGTCAACGGAATATTTTAACGAAAAAGAGCATCGGTCTATTCTCAAAAACTTCTATGATCTCTGATGAGACCCGATGTATCTTTGATTTGGGTTTAGTAGTTAGAACATGCATATCACACTGCGCAATGATCCGTGTTAAGAGAGAAAAGGAAAAAAAAAAAAAAAAAAAAAGGGCACATAGCACATGGAATTCGGAAATATCCATAGTTGGCAGCCAGTCACCACAAACTATTGCTTTGACGTCTGGAAAGTAATAATATCCGTTTCAGATATGACTCACACAGCATTACTTAGGAGCAGTAATAGACATAGTGAATATTTAATATAATATGGTAGCAAATTAATTTATTTCTAGGGCTTTTCTAGTTAAAGAGAAGATCAAACATTACAACAGGAACACCTACCATGCCATTTGCAATTTTACTTTTTAACAATCAATTTTCAGTTAAGAAATATTTTCCATTAGTTAGCTTTTCAATCTCTAGCTGATTAATTTTACTAACGACACAAATTTTGAGCGCGATTAAGCTTGATTCCTGCAGGAGAGATGCAATTTATATAAAGCATTCATCAAATCTTTGACCAAATGGTAGTTGTGTGTGGGTTAAGAGCGTCCAAATATAGAAAGGTAAGAATACTCAATAAGCTGCTTATGCAAGTAGATGTACAGTATTTGTTAGTATAACCAGGAAGAGAGAATTCAGTCTGAAAAAAATAATTGAGACAAATATGGTGGAAGTCAACCGTTTCACTTCATCTTGTAAAGATTTAAGATAAAACTATGATGATAAGCTTGACAACTGGGGTCGCGCATCCATGTCAAATATGCAAACCAAACACGCAAAAACGATGGAACAAGCTGACAGTAGCAGGAGGTAAAAGTAAAAGGCAAGGAAAGGATAGTTTATATGAAAATATATACACAAAATACAACAGCTACAAACTCACAGGAAGAAATGTTGTCAGGTGTGTAATGCTGATCATTGAAACCCCAATAAAATAATGAACCGTAGTATAAATTTTTTCTCTTCCGGGAACAAGAGAAAAATAGCAAAATTATGCATTTTGGTGTTCCGGTAAGCGCTTAAGATCCATTTCCACTTGGTGTATCGTCCACTGCATATTTTCCAGTTTCTGTGGGAAACCAAAAACATTGGAGTTGTCAATTCGCAAGGGAGGAAAAAGGAACGATTAAATACTAGGATTACCTTTACAATATCATGGTACTGCCTTGCTATGGTATCAAAATGAGGATCAACACCCTGATATTCTCGAAGGCGTGTAACCTGGCAGGAAAGTTGTTAAACATTTGCTTATTGCAAAAGAAGAACCAAGCATATGTTAATAGCTCAGTACACAAAAGGAAACACAATTATGCCTATAAGCCTTGGCAACAAATCTCAAGTAGCCTGGAGATATGGTCACATTACAATTAGCGAATGTGCAGTTGAAAGAAACCAACTCAATCAAACATTCAGTTCTTTAGTGTGGTTTAAGTTTGGATATTGTCTTCCCCCAAAGATAAACTTCTTAAGGTCAAGTGCTTTTTGAGCGATTGATTTTCTGTTTTCCTTCTCCAGAAAGTACAAAATGATCATGTGTGGATCAACAAAGAGAACGAAGGAATAGAAATTGCAGCTTCATTGAATTCATTTTAGAGGTTCGGTAATATTTTTCAATTGGACATTATTGGTATATCCCTCTTAAATTGATTAAGGGGACAAGGGTATTGGTAGGGAATAGATTTGGTGGGTCTTGGACCATGCATATGATTCTCTTTTCCTTTGGCAATTTAATTCAATTTTACTTTCTTTTCAGTAATTAATTCAATTTTAGTTGTCTTTTCTTGATCATAATTTCTTCTATCAATTTTCCTCACAATTCTTTCTTCTTCTGCTTCTTCTTCTTCTTTTTAATATATATTTATTATAAAGGGGTATGGCCATGATTGACATGGTTCCCCTCAGCACATGAACCACCTTTCTAAACCGATGCACTGGTTAAGTATAGTTTGCACCACATATGTAGCCCCAGGAAGCATCCTAAACAGGATTTGAGCCAAAGACTGGATGCAAATCATCATGGGAGTTCTTTGGTCTTAACCACTAGACTTAACCTTTGAAGTTGCATATAGTTTCTTAATAGATAGCAAAACCTAAAAACTTTTAATTTCATAAAGATATTGGATTCAAAGCACCCACCCCTAAGTCTACAATGACAAGAGGCCCTAAATCTCATAAAAACCACATGAAAATCTTGACCAAAAGAACTAATATTGCAACTATACTTCATTCCCATTCCAAAATGACATTCACCATCAGTACCAGGGAAAGAAAAAGCATATTTATCCACCCAAAAAAGTAAAACAAAGAAAGGCAGATGTGAAGGAAAAAAAGGGTCATGGAATTATTTGTTGAAAACTGTAGGCAAAAAATATCGAGGATTAGAGTAATAGAGCAAACCGCTTTATTGTATGCAATTGAAGCTTCTTCTGTAGCCTCAACAAGATATTTCCTGCATGTATGAAGCTCATCAATCCTCATAGTTAAAAAACACTATCAACAATCAACAGCACATTCAACCTTACCTTATTTTGTGGAGAGCTGGAATAGATTCTGGAGTATATGTTTCATAGAGAAGAATATGCTTCAGAACTCTGGCAAAGATATTGCTTGATCAGAAGACACTAAAAGATACATATATTTCATTTCAGGAATGGGATCAGCATTTTCTAATCAGAATAATAAGTTCAGGCTTGTTCCAGTTCTGTAACTTAGACTCATGTAACAGGATCTGATATGTATGGACATGGATCCAAGTCTCAGACTTCTTGTTTGGTAAAAGTGAAAGACATGGGGATTCGTCAAAGAAAGATCCATGGGTTAGAGCGGATACACTGGTATTTGCAGCATTATATGATAATGTTTTTAACTATATTTCATATGCAATACTAGTTCTGAATAAAAAGCCAATGGGTAACCTTTAATATCTGGAGAGGGGGGAAAAAACACATAGCTACTGACTGAACCTTCTATCTTGTACTTTGCCTAATTCCCTTCTTGTCTCTTGACTGAGCCAGATAAAAACCTACCAACTCCATCATTGTCAACCAAAACAAATCCTTTACCGCCCTCATTCACTTGTCACCATCACCAAATTATATTAATAAAAAAGACTTAAATGTGCAGTCTATAATTAAGTTCAATTATTTACCATTTAATATGAACATGTAAATAAGTTCCATTGTTTCAACTGAGGAAGCCATTCTTTGTAAGAGATAACTATAAGTTTGTTGAAAAAAGAAGCAACACAACTACACCAAAACAAACCATCTAAACAACAACATCATTCCAATTGCATCCAGTAAGCAATTTCTTGAAATTGCTAACCAGGCTTCCATCACGAACAAGATCTATGAGAGAGAAGAAAGAAAACAGTTTTTATAGCAAATGCATGCACTAGATTAATAGCATAAAGCAAAGTAAGTTTTCCTTTGCCTCAATTTAAGGACAAGGTCAGACTGAAGCATTAATTTTCGAAATTGACAGAGAAATGCAATAATAAGCAAATTTATTACAAGCAAAGAGAGATTTAAGATGCGTAATTGTTGTTCATTAGAATTTTGCGAGAGCTGTGATAAAGTAAGTGTTTATACAAAATAAATCTTAATAATAACCTGTCAGGTGATGGAAGTAGACCATAAATTAACAGAACAAAAATATGCCCACTGGTAATGGCATTATTCTATCTCAGAATGCAAAAGCTCGTTCTCATGTTATTAAGAAAATTATCATAAAGAAGAAAATGCCCATCAAGCTAGGAAGATCCACCACATATGCATTAGCATTGAATAAGACATGAGAGGAGTAGAAAGAGAAGTGAACCATAGTGAAGACAGCGAAAAAGGAGTGATTAAAATTTAAAACCTAAATTTTCAAAGTTAGACTTTTCCAAGTAATGATGGCAACATAGATCTAATTGGGCGACTCAACCAATGTGAACACTTTTCAAATATTAGAAGATTGTGGAAGAAGAACGTTTCACACAGAGGGCAATGCACAACTATGGTTCTCTAAGTTAGAACATAATCGACCTGAGTTTTCTTGAGACGAGTTAAAGTCCTTATATAACTTGCGCTTCAGATCTTTTGCATGGTAACAAGTGGAAGTTGTCAAAATGGAGACAAGTTGGATTCGCAAAGACTTATCAGTGATGGTTTGGACAGCTATTGGCTCAAGTGATGACATTGACCCCAGGGCAAGAAGTTGCTATATTTATTAGTGGCTTTTAAGAAGATTGCTGTTGAAGTTGAATTGCATCAACCCCAAGATATCAATCATGCAATGGGATATACGCTTGTATGAAAGAAAGGGGGTGCATATGAAGAGGAGATCAATAGCAATCTAAGAAAAAACACTCAAGGCAATATTGTGAGTCAAACCCCTTACATTAAGAGGCTAAGCCAATTGGAGATGGAAGAGTGAAGAGCCAAAGGCCTTTGTTTTAATTGCAATGAGCCTTTCACAATAGGGCATAAGTGCAATAGGGTATTTTGCCTAAAGTGTGAGGAAGAGCAAAGTTAGGAAGTCTAGGGAAATTCAAAGGAGGAAGAAGTTAAATGGAGATATCATTACATGCTATGATGGACATGGATCAACCCAAAATGATGAGGCCATGAAGTTACAGGGACATATTCAAGGAAACCTGATTCTAGTCCTCTTGAACTAAGGAAGCACAAATAGCTTCATGAATGCTAGCATTGTTAAGAGACTGCAATTGCCCCTGGAAGATAAAGATGTTTGAAGGTAGTAGTAGCCAATGGCAAGAGAATAAGCAGTAGAGGAGTTTCTGAGTTGGTACAATTGACGTTGGGTGTTGGGGGGGGGGGGGGGGGGGGTTGCAGAATTTTTTCACTTTGTACTTATACTCCTTACCATTGTGCAAAATTGGTGTGGTATTAGGTGTAAATTGGCTAAAATCTCCAGGTCCCATTGCTTAGGGCTTCTTGGCGATGAGGATGAAATTTACCCAAGCAGGCAAAATGGTGTTATTTAAGGTAGTGGACATCTTTGCATGAAGTAGACAGAGAGTAGAATTTTAAAAAGGTTTGGTGGTTGAGTTTGATGACTTGTTTAAGACATCGCAAGGTATCCCACCACCATGGAGTTGTAACTGTACAATTACATACTTCACATGTAGCTATTTGACCCTATCCCTATCCTTATTATTAAAAAGATGAAATAAAATAACAATGTAATGAGATGCTTGTGAAAGGGATTATAAGCCCAAGCCAATCCTCATTTTCCTCACTCGTTTTATCGGTTAAGAAAGTGGATCAAACTAGAAGATTTTGTATAGATTATCGGACTTTAAATAAAAAGACCATCAAGGATAAGTTTCCTATTGTAGTCATTGAGGAGCTACTTGAGGAATTTTACAAAGCTCACCACTTCTTAAGATCAGATCTATGCTCCCATTATCATCAAATAATGATAAAACCCTTAGACATAAAGAAAATAGCTTTCCATAATCATCATGGGCACTTTGAGTTTTTGGTAATACCATTTTGCCTTGGGGATTCCTCTCTACTTTTCAAGATATCATGAATTTTTTTCTTTTTTTTTTTTTTGACATTTCAATTTATAGTTGATCATAGGTAGCACATACAACACATGTGAATGGTTATTATATCACTTTGGAAGCATCGACTCTATTTAAAGCAAAGGAAATCTGCTTTCACTCAAATGCAAGTGTTGTATTTGGGGCATTTAATATCAGGAAAGGTGTAGAGGCCAATCCAAAGAAAATTGATGGTGTTATTGTGGGCAAAACCCGTGATGGCTTGAGGGGATTCTTGGGTTTGAGCAGCTATTATGGAAAATTTTTGAAGAACTATGGAATCATAGCTGAACACTTAACATGTATGCTGCAGAAGAACAGCCTTCTATGGTCGGAACAATCCAAGTAAGGTTTCCTTCATTTGACACAATTTATTGGGGGTCAATCTGTTTAAGGACAGTGCTGATAAGACTTTGATTATTAATAATAACTATGCTTTTTAGATCTATTTTTGCCTGTAGCAAATATGCATCCCACTGTGCTTCCATTGCATAACTGACACTTTCCATCAACCAATATGATAAGACTTCAGCATGTACCTTAATTCCTTAAAAGCAAATAACAATCAGCAGAACAAACTTCTGCTAGGACATTCAAACAATTTTCTTTTTTTTTTTTTCTTCTGGTGGAAAAAGGAAGAATGTTCAAGCATTTTTAGCATGTTAAAATGGCAAAAGCAAGGCTAAGAAAGAATGGAACCATGTTATTGGAATTATAAGATGCAACAAACCTTAGCTTTGCATTCATTGTCTCACACCTTTTGCAAAGCCAAGTCTTTTGTAGTTCATCCTACAATTGGCAACACATTCAAGTAAGAAACTTTGACAAAGACTTTTCAGCACCCACTCAAATCTTTATAGTAATAAACTTAACCAGAAGAATCATTCTCAATTGATAGGATGCTCAAGATATTTCACAATACTAATCAAAATAAAATTAATATCAAAACACTACATGTTGATGTTGATGCTGCAGCTTCAAATCCTTCACCAGCTTGATGAGCACTCCAAGTATTTGCTCTAAGACCTAGCATGCAAGATGACTTAAAGGTTGCAGATCAGGCCAGCTAAGAGATCAAAGGTAGATCACTTTCGAATAATAGAAATGGCTAGTAATCAAGAGAAGGGAGTAAGATTATTTTGTTTTGCATACATTATAGTACTCTGTAAATTTCCTATCTGCAGAATAAAGGTCTTCCCTCAAAGCTGCTTCTTCTCTATCAATCTCCTCAATAATTAACTTCACCCTGATAAATTGATTCAAGAAAGAAAAATCATAGGCCATGAAAACAGAAGAGGAAGCTCAGTTCTTTTGTTGAAGCATACTGTCTTTTGCAATATGGTACAGAGCCCATTGTGAATAAATATTGACACCTAAAAATTAATCAACAAAAGCATGCAAATAAATGCATGGATCTCATTTTCACATCATCCTCGAGGTCAATATGCAAATGGTTTCTCCTGATGAACAGATAATTCTTGGAAATTTGAAAACACACTTCAATTAAAAACGTTTTGCCAGACTTATAATCGCTGGTTACAACTAATGAAAAGAAGCTATTTTTATCTTGTTTCTTCCCTTAAGAATCTCATTATAGAAGCTGAATACCATTCCAGTCATATGTATACACACCAAGGATGGTTTATCAAATTATTCAACGGAGACATCATAGAGGGCATTTAAGTATCAAAATTCTTTAGACCTTCTTATTGTACAAATGTCTCCATTCCTTGATCTATTGTCAATTAGATATGATTCTAACCAAAGAACCATTTCTATGAATACTTTATGATGCTATTTACCAACACCTTAATTACTCCATAATGACAAGTACTGGTGCAGCACCACAGAAAAAGAGAGAAGCGAGGGGAAGAAGCACAATTATAAAGAAACACAATTTAGGTCTCAAAAGATGGAAGAAATACAAATTTATTTGATCACCAAGTCCTCTCCACACAATTTTTAAAGCACTGGATCCTATCAAGAATGTAAGAGGCCCTTCCCCACACAGAATTAAACGCTAACTGAATCATCTCTGTGCCAATAAGCATAATGAACTGAGGTAAAAAGCTTCCGTTCCACATATATCAATCATTTCAAGGCCAAAAGCAACAGGCTTAAGTTTAGTAAATAAACTTGACAAGTAGAGAACTTTTACTCATGAGGAGTCATAGGTCTCATAAAACTTTTGTACAAAACATATCACGAATTAATAAAGAATTGATAAAAGAGACAGATACTACACACAACTACTATGAATTGTACAAGTGGCAGAACAAAGTTAATTGACAATCACTTTCATGTTCTATTCCTTTATCTTTCTTGCCATAAAACATTTTCCTTTACTCATTTGTGGGATGACAACCAAACATTCTACCACTCAGAAGGATATTCAAACCATTTAACAGCTCATAATTTGAGTTGATCTCAATGATAAATATGTAATTAAAAAATTGCCATGGAAGTTACACAAGCAGTTCAAACCTTTCTGGGAGACGAGTACTCAAATTTTGATTTCCAGAAGATGAATCTGTAGCAAAAAGCCAGATGGTAAAGTTGTCAACCATATCGTTCTCAGATGCAACAATAACATTAAGTCTTGATAGCAGATCATTTGGCCTTCTTATTTTCGGCAAAATATGCAGCAGTATAAACAGATCGGACCAAGTTAACTGAGCAATGCTATAAGGAAGGTTATCGTGTGCAACAATCCTTGCATCAATATTTTAATTTTTTCAGAAACTTAACATAGTTGATCTTACAAGAAGAATACTTGCACTAAAATCTAGAGAAGAGTACAACCAATCAAAACATATCAAGTAACCATCTTCTATGCAACATTTTTCCCTAACCAAGCTGACACAATATCGAAATTCGATCGTTTCCTCTAATATTTTTCTTAAAAAATAATTCACTCTCAAAAAAACAGGATTCGACCTACCAATTTCATCAGAAAATACATCAGCCAATTTGTCACACTTAGCTTTCAAACGAGTTTCAATCTCATGGGAAAGAGAAATCTGGTAATCTGTCATATCCTACATTCAGGAACAGGTTAATCATTATAAGCTGTTCCATTCCCTGGCTGCAGATTCATGAGAGAACCTGATATCTAAAACTTGGTACCATGTACAAGATAAATAGAACTATACAAAGAAATAACATAAAACATCTATCATAATCTGTTACTATACCATGGATGAAGGTGTCCGCTGGAGCTGAGTTTGCCATAAATAAGTGGGTGTGATTCCCATAAAACGATTAGGGCCACCACCTATTCCAGGTTCCGCACCATCAGCGCAATTTGCAATGGAGAGGGAATTATTTCCTGTGCCAAAAGTGCTGTTTGCAGAACTATAGTTTGCTGAGTTAGAGCTTGAGCTAATAGTTACACTGGTAGAAGTACTATCAATGGAGCTTCTTGACATTACACTCCATTTCTCGATCTCTTCCTCATGTATTTCACCATCTTTAGATATCAAAGGAAGCCTCAATCTTTGAGCTGCTTCTGCAACAACCAGCCGATGCTCTAGAGTTTCATAGACCTAAATTTTAATTTATAGTAGAGAGAGTAAAATATCAACAATAACATGTCAAACAACAAACTCCAATGCCACAAACAACAAACAAAGGACATAATTTGAAAAACATGAAGCAATAATCTTAAGTTAGGCATTAGTCCTTTTCTTCCTACCATGAGGATAAAAAAGACATGTTCCTTCTTTTGCTCGATGAAACAACTCATCAAGCTCAACCAACATGCATCTGCAGTGTCTCCATTTTAATGACCAACCATACGAATTTATATAAAACAATGTCCTTGGAATTCACGATAGTCCTAAATGAATCTTGATAACTTGCAATTCAGTGTATGGATTTCATGCCATGAAATACTCTGTTCAGCACCTTATACTATTGCACACAGAATCACATACATAATCTAGCTATTGCATGATGCATAAAATTAGAAACCTGGGGAGGGTTCTTCAAGCCCAGCTGTGAGTACGAGCTTTGCAGATCACGGATTCCGCCAAGATTAGCAACAGAAACAGCCTGTTGAAACTCTTCCACCAACGCAATTGCCTCGCAGTATATTGCCTAGAAATAATTTCATCTCAGCACATTGAGAGACAAAACAACAACTTTGTATACTATTCTCCTAAACTTGCACAAACAACTCCAACTTCATTTCAGAAAATTGAAAAAACTATAAATGCTAAGCCCCTAAGCAGCAAACTCAAGCCTAATCATCCACTCAATTGCACTAGTCTCCTTACAAAATTTAAAAGATATCCAATTCTGAAATTCACATAACTTTACAGGTTAATCTACAGTTGATCCTAATTAAATTATTCTACTCTAGAAATTCCTCATATTATTCGATTAAGTACAGTTAAAATTTCAAGCAATAACAAAAATACTTAGCATTTCTTGCACAAATTAGTAAGTAAACAGTGTGCTGTTCAAACAAGATTTAATAAACTATGAAAGAAACTGCATAATTCTAATTCTTACCATGGCTTCGAGATATCGCAATCTTTCTCTTGACATTTCCTCTCTTGCCTAATACAAAAACAAACAACAATTACAGTCACGTACATTATCTTACAAACCTAATGAACGAAATTAAACCTTCCGCATTCTCATTCAAATCGACATAGATACCCAACTTAGCTGCAATGCTTCCAATTTCTCGATTTGAGGGGGGGGGGGGGGGGGGGGGGGGGGTGAGGGAAAGGGAGGGAGGGAGGAAGAGAGAGAGAGAGAACACGAGTTCTTTCAATTTCTCGACTAGGAAACGCCACAGAAATCCTAACCGCGATAGAGAAAGAGTTCGTAAAAGCGAATTTGCTATAGCTAACCACAACTAAGTAACTTAAATAGCTTTAAATTAACCGAATATTGAAGAAAATCCAATTCTATCGATCCAGAGAGAGAGAAAGAGATTTCGCTGTTCGTAATATAAGTAAATTTGCTTTTACTAAACACAACTAAATAAGCTATGATGCTTTCAATTTCTCGACGAACAAATGCAAGACAAAGTCGAAACACACATACACACACAAAGAAAGAGAATTTGTACGAGTTGGAGTTCAAGATAAGTGGATTTGGAGACAAGAGATCCATCAGGAGCCAAACAATGGCGTTCAAGCTGATCGATGACTTGAATGACATCTGGCGATAGGTTTTGAGCGGATTGCAATGCCTTCCCCATCGGCGATGTGGTAGTTGCTGATGTTGAACTCGACGGGCACGGTTGTTGAGAGCGAGTGAGTGAGAGGCAAGAGTGCTCTCTATCCGTCTTTCCCTTTTTCTCCTTGTTTTAAGGGTTACAGGCCGGCTTTTTTCAAGTTCGAATTGAAGTAGGCCTGAGCGCTTATTTTTTCAATTTTATTCCGTTTAACTCTATGGTTGGCCTGCTTGGTGGACGATGCTTTTTAAACCGTCGGATGACATATACCGAAAAGGAAACATGTACTGAATCCCTTCTCCACGGATAAGGCTGTCAATTCGATATCCCTAACCCCCAACGTCTAACGTTAAGTTTTTACCATCCCCTCTTCCATTCTAACAAGATGATTTCTTATTTTGATAAGATTAATCCATTTTTATAATTTATATTATTTTAAATTTAAATACTTAAATTCACAATTAAAATGACTCATACATAAAAAAAATATATAAATCAAGAAGAAAGGCACTGAAAGCTATATCTTCTAAAAAATAAGGATGAATGGTAAAAAAAATCCTATATAAAACTTTGATACAGCTAATAAATAGTGGCTTAGCAATTCAATATCTAAACTCCTTTATGAGCCACTTTAATTAACAGGTTCCATATAATTAAGTTTGGATCTAATTCATACGTTATTTTAGCATTCCCAATATTAATAGTTTAATTCTATATACTTTACTCTCTATTTCCCTTAATCTCTATTTTGCTGTCCAGCCTCAAACTCTCTCTCTCTCCCTCTCTCACCACTCCTATGGCTTCAGTATCAATATTGCCCATTATTGTTATTCTTTTTAATTATCATCTCTACCAGTTCAGAATTAGACATAGTAAGAGGAACAGTGTAAGCATTTCATTACCTCCTAAAATCCAATTTCCATATGTAAAGTATATTTTATTTATCAATTTCATATTTTTTTTCCACGTCATTTATTCATTGCTTCAAGAAGATTCGTTAGTTAGTGATCTTAGTAATTGTATAGATAGTAGCCTTTGCAACCCAAGTCTAGAACTAAAGTTGACCGTTATATTGTTGTATTGTTACTTTGCACCATGCCGCTTCAAGTTATTGACCAATTGATGATCAAAACTTCATCTTTCTTCAATCCAATTCATAATTTCTACATAGTATTAGAGCATAAGTTAATCTGGACACATATATTCCAATTTGTTTTCGTCATTCTACGTCAATTTCTTTGTTGTAATCATTAAAGATGAATAATTAAGTGAATATCAATCATGTTGTTCAAGGAGGTTCAAATACATTTCAAGTTCAAATTATCTAAGAATGCTTATCGACAATATTACTTTGGGGAAAGCACATAGTCCGTTATTTTAACAAAGGGACTTGTTTGACTTCTAAGTATAAAAATAGGGAAAGAAAAGTTAAGGACTAAATTAAAAAAAGTGGTAAAGATTGATGATTGGATATACACTTTTCCTTTTTATCAAATTTCAAAAGTTACAATACATTTAAAGCACATAACTTTTAAAACAAATCATTGAATTAAGTTCGAACCAATTGCAAACTCATGTAGGACATTCATTTTGAAGAATCACAGCTCAAAATAATTAAAAAAATTATTGAATTAAGTTTGGAATAGTTGTAAGCTCATATGAATGTCAATTCCAAAGAATCACAACTCAAGTAATCAAAATATTACACTTATGGAGCTTAAATGAGTGAAAGTGACATTCTATAGAAATCTAAAAAAATTTAAAAATGTCTGGATGCATTGAAAAACGTTATTGATGCTTTTTCTTTGATTACCCATTTTTTTATTATGTCATCGATACGTTTAGATCTTTCTCGATACACCTAAATTCATCAATTATGAGATTTTCCTTTTCCCATTCGGTGTTGATATGTTGGATCTAACTCCAAAAAGATCAAAACCCATTTCAAACTTTAAGAAAATTAATATTGAATTAATTTCATATATGTTTTAAAATATTTTTATATTTTTTTACTTCATTTTATATAATATGAAAATCTACTTAACACTTAGTGTAAGGAGTGAGGGAGACAGGGAAGTATGTTACGTCCCACACTAGAAGGTCATAACAGTCCCACTGTATAAAGTAACTTAAGTTAGTAATCAACCACTTTAACTGTTAACACAAATATAGTTTATAGAAGGTCTTTACCACTTTGAGTCATCTAATTCTAAGTCTAACAAACATCAATATGTGATATAACTTTTTTAAATAGCTTTAAAAAATAAATTTGTGGCTGTAATGACTAAGAAAATCGAGCTTTATAAATCATTTTGAGTACAAATTTTCAATTTTAACAAAAAGTTCTAAAAAGGTAAATTGATATGAGAAAATAAAATGATTAATAAAGGATTTATAAAAGTTCATGGGTTTATAGAACATAGTAGCAATATTAACAACTAAAACTAGAGGGTTCTCAATAGAGACCCTATTACTACAAGTTAGTGAAACCATCAAATAAATAAAAATTCAGCCCATTAATCTTGAATCTCACTTCCTAACCCCGTTCTCTAGTCTTCTAGAACTTGGAGTAGTATTAATGTATCTATTAGGAAACTTGCAAAACAGCTATAGGAAAGTGAGTAACCATTTGCTCAGTAAGTGAGATGGAGACAATTGTACATATCTAACATTAAGCAACCAGGGTTTTCAAGTAAGGTTAATTAGATACAATGCATGTTCAAGTAAATGTCATAATATAAAGTTGATTGATCGTTGTGAGATCAGATAAATTGACCTCTTTTTAATCCGAGTTTTGAAGAGTTTGGCGCCATGCACTTTGTAAATAGGAACCAAATTGAGGCTTGTATGATAGAGAAACACGCTCTACTCAAGACTTCACTTCGAACCACAGTCGCTAACCTTATTACAACCTTCTCTCTTATCACTTAGTTCAACTAAAAGTGGAGAAAGGATTATTTCTACTATCCTCATCAAAGGGTTCACGTTTGGCTTAAGAATCCTAATCGTTTCCCCTAGTGAGTTGCAATACAGGTCCAGTTAGAAGTTAGGTTGAGTTTGAATTAGTTTGCCTCTTAAGATGATCAAGTAATTTCATATGATTCAATCAATGCAATATCATAAAGTAATCAATACATAAAGTCTAATAATCCATAACAGCAATACAATATCCAAGCACATGCATTGCATACATACGAGCTACTAACTTACAATCACAAATAAGACGCATACTAAGATCTCTATGTATTCTTAAACAATACTCTAAAGTATAGTGAAATACCGATCCCACTTACATGAAACTTAGTTGCTCACCAACTTGGTTGTTTACTTATCCCACCTTCGAGAATTCCCTATATATTTAATCAATTTGTTATGTTAGTAACTATATAAGATATGGAAAACCATTTACTTGCTCATTCCTTAGAAATTAGGTTGATTTGAAACTAAATTTATAAGTTATGATGACATTAATATAAGGAGTTAAAGTCATTTTGCCAAGGAAATATACCTTTAATATCCTCCGAGCTACCCCTAAGTCAAGATACCCTTAAAATATTTATTAGAGAAGCTTCTGAGATATCCTTTGCACTACATAGACATTAAAGTTCACCATAGATTTAGCCTCTGCGTTAATTTCTAAGGTTGGTAAATCACTAAGATTTTTAATAAACACCTTCTAAGTTAAGTTTTAAGTTAAGTCACCCTTAAAGTTCGTTCCTAAAGTGAAAGCTTTTGAGTTATCCCCCAAGCCATATCAGGGTTAAGGTCTCAATGGGATTATCCTCCAAATCGTCCTCAAAGTCTGATAACTACTTAAGATTTTCTACGAATTACCTTTTAAAACAACTTCTGAGTGATCACACTCATATATTATCACTTTAAGTACCATTTAAGGCACCTTTTGAATCAAATGTGTAGTCTACTTCACTTTTAGATCTTTTGGCAAAATATCCTCTGAGCGTAGTAAATTTCCAATTTCTTAAGAGTTTGCCCTCTAACTCAACCTCTAAGCCTCCATTATCTATACCTCTCTTCGAATTTTGCCTCTAACTGAATCTCTGAATTAGTATTCAGTAGAACATTTGCCTTCACTTCCTCTAGGTTATCTTCTACTTAAGTTCAATTCTATATACAACTTTGTTGATTTGTCTACTTCTACCCCAAACTTCAATAAAACAACCAAAGTAACACTTCAAATAATGTTTCTCAATCTCATTACATCCCAATTCTTTATGAAGCCCATTATCATCTAGCATTCTTTCAAGATTACACACTACTAGACTACACGTTTTAGGGCTTATTATTGATTTCTTTTAACTCCTTCCTATAAAATCTAATCCAATAGCTCGAGTACACCATAAATGCTCCATTAATCACTTCTACTCAAAATCCAAGTAAGGTCTTTGAGAAAAATACGATCTTTTTTACCAAAAACACCATTTTAATCACAATTTAGGGTTCAAAAATTCATAAAAATCATAGAAAATAGTGTCGGCCCCCAAATTAGAGAATTGTAATAACCCTGCCATGTAAACTTGCCTAAGTTAGAAGCTAGCTACTTAGCCGTTAACGTAGGTATAGCTAACACAAGGTATTTACCACTTCCCTACTTTAAGTCATTCAATTCTGAGTTTAATAGATATCAACCTATGATATAATTTTTCAAATAACTCTAGAAAATAAACTTATAGCTTAAATAATCGAGAAAATTAAGCTTTACAAATCATTTAGAATATAAAATCTCAATTTTAATAAAAAGTTCTAACAGCAAATTGAGTTGAGAAAATAGAGTGATTAATAATAGAGCTTCTAAAAGATCAAAATTTAATAGAGCATAATAATAATATCTATAATTGAAAACTAAATGGTCATTAATAAAGACCCTATTAGTTTTTGTACAAGTTAGTAATATCAACAAATAATTAAGAACACAGTCCATTAGCTTTGAATCTCACTCCCCAACCTTGTTCCCTTGTCTTCTTAGGACTTGGGGCAACATTGGTGAGTCTATTGGATAACCTGCAAAATAACTATAAGGGAGTAAGCGGCAATCTACTCAGTAAGTAAGATAGAGACAATAGTACATCTCAGTCATCAAGTAACTAGGGTTTTTAAGTAAGGTTAATCAGATGCAATGCATGTTCAAGTAAATGCAATTGCATGACATTGACTGATCGTCTTAAGATTAGAAAAATTATACCTACTCTAATCCAGGTTTTCAGGAGTTTCACTCCGCGTACTTCATGAATCGGTCACCAAACCAAAGCTTATTTAATGGAGAAATACACTCCGCCCGAGACTACCTTTGAACCATGGTTCCTAACCTTGCTACGACGTCCTCTTCTATCACTTAATTCAACTAAAGGTGGGGAAATGATCATTTATGCTATCCTCATCGAAGGATCCACGTTTGGCCTGAAATTCCTAGTCGTTTTCCCCTAATGGGTTACGATGTAAGTCCGATTAAAAGTTAGGTCGAGTTTGAATTAGTTTACGGCTTAAAGAATCAAGCATTTCAAGTAATTCAAAGAAAACAACATCATAAAGCAACAAGTATATCTAGTCCGGTACTCCACAATAGAAATACAATATTCAAGCACACATCCATACAGGTTTCTAGCTTACATTCATAAGTAAGACACATACTAAAGCCTCCAACTATTCTTAATAATACTTCACAATACGGTGAAGTACTGATCCTACTTGGTTGCACTTATGGATAATGTCATGCCCTGAAGCAACAAAGTCATAACAGACCCATCGCGCAAATCATTTTAAAATAGAGACTAACCATACTACCATCATCTTAAACTTGATTTATACAAGGCATCTATGACTAATCTCCATTGAAATAAACAGTTCATAAATTAAATAAATTGTTTACTTATGAACTCAAGAAAAATATATACTTATATTAAAATAATCTAAGTATGTTTACAAAACTGATCAACCTAACATAATCTACTTGAGTAATTCATAAATTAATACTAAAAAATTTAAAGGTAGAATCCAAACTTGAAAATGTAATTACTCTTCAGTTTATTATTCTCACACCTCCAAGATTCAACAGTTGTTAGCTTCAGGGTAGATATAAGTTGCTTTCTAGCTAGCACTTGCAATAACGTTTATAGGGATATGAGCAACTATAGCTCAGTAAATTTGAATGGAGACTTAAAACCATACCGCAAACATAAATAGAGTTATCAACCAAATTATTAGGTGCAATGCATATTCAAGCAAATATCATTGTACGACATTGTTCAACTCGTCATAAGATTAGAGAAATTGCATACGTTTAAATCAGGGTTGAAGAGTTTCTGTTAATGCAATAATTTACGACCAAACCTAGGCTTGTGTAATGGAGACATTACTTCTCCCGTGACTACCTTCAAACCATTGACTTTACCCTTGTTGCAATCTCCCCACCTATCATTTAGTTTGACTAAGGAAGAAGAATAGATCAATTATGCTATGCAGCGTTATCCTTTTCGAAGGGATCGGTATTTGGGCGGAGAATCTTAATGTTCCCCTAATAGGTTGCTATGCGAGTCCAGTTTAAATTTATGAGTCAAATATTCAGTTAAATTCAATTTAAGGTGTTCAGCTATTTCAATCAAATTACATAAATACAAACCAAAGTAGCAAATCAGAATCATATCAGCAGCTCAAAATAAGCATATGCATATAGCCAACTATCTAACAAGCACAGTCAAGTACAATTTCAAGCCTCCAAATACTACAGATTAGTACTTCAAAGTACAGTAACGTATTAATCCCAATTTACTTGGACTCTTCACTTGCTCACTTAAGGTGCGACTTGCACAGGTTGTCGCCGCTAAACCCTATAATGCAAATGTTATTTCAGTACATATATAACTATTTTATATAAACTCTATCCTATAGTACTTTTATGTTATCTTTAGTTTAGGGTTTAATATACCTAATTATCTTGGTTTTTAGGTTTTTTACAATTATCCCTAATTTTGAGTTTTGATTCAATTTTTGAAGTCGATTTCTAAATTAGATTTTCAACTTAGTTTTTTATTAGGGATTTTATATGTAAACCCTAGGAAGTGATTTCGACTTATTGATTCAATACATTATACTTCCATAGGAAAATAAAAAATAATGTTCATTCTATATACCTTATCATTATTAGACTTCTCGATACTATAATCAACTATTATACTAAACGCTTGAATTAATCTCCGTGATCATCTATATATCTCATCCCTATATTACTTCTTCTCAATAACATCACAACTCCATCAACAATTTCTCAATAATCTCATCCATAGTATTAACATATACTAATTAACCATTTCTAACAATGTTCTCCACATCTCAACTTTAGATTAAATCGAAGATATTCCTTTATTATACTTAAACCACTTTAACTAATTACTGCTCCACCATTTTACTTGGATTACTTTTACTAATAATCTTAACTTCATCGTAAAATTTAGACTAGATTAGACAATTTTGCTCGATCGCTTTAAATTCTACGAACCGAACCCTAAATACCTGATTGTAGGTCTTTAAGATACTTTACTTCTGATCGTTGTCTCCTTAATCTTCAAGTGTCCCTAAAATATAGAATATATTAGTTTTCAAGCTTTGATTCATTAGTAATTAGTTTGTTTTATATGTTTTTTATATGAATTATCATAATCAGCCGAATCCTCCGAGCTATCATCTAAATGGACTTATTGTGGTACTTTCCTTTAATAAAAAAATCTTATGAGTTTGATTTTGAGTGAATTCATAGTAAATTCCTTTAGTAAAAAAATCCTCTAAGTTTGTCTCTAAGCTAATCAGGGTTATTTATTACACTAATTCTTTCCTCTAAGATAAGTAAAACTCTCTATCTGAAAATCTTTCGAACTATCCTCTAACCTTGTTCTCTATAGAAGTTTTAATATCATCATCCTCTAACTAATCCTATACTTTTCCTTTTTTTTACATTTACTTAAGAATTTTTGCTTTTGATATATCCTTTGAGCATTAATTTAGTGCATTATTCATTACCAAAATCCTCTTAATCTTCCTTTACCTATTATCAATGTCCTATAATTAGTTTATTTACTAACTTACTTCTAACTTTCAGTTATAGAATCGGTTTTTAAACAATGAATAGCACTTGGACAAACCTTCCTTAGCTCTTTATTGTTCAACTCATCACAGCCCATCAATTTAACCTAATCGAACTTATACATCCAATTCACCACTTCATCTTTTAAGGCTAATACATAATTTTCCATAACTTCACACTTCATTAATCAATCTACTTACTCCAAAACAGTATACACACTTCTAATATTGAATCAAACTCATTAGCTAAGTAGGATTATCAAAGGAAACTAAATTACACTATTTTAAGCATCATTTTAGCTCACAAAATTAAATAAAAATATGGAAAATAATATCACAAAAAAATTTAACATAATAATTTGGTATTAACTTATGATAGTTTATAGAAAAAATTTGAAATAAAAACTACCCCATTAACCTAATTCATTTCAACTTTAAAAATTATCCAATTTTGTCAATTTCTCAAGAACGTTTATATTAGCTACTAAATTTATACAAATCGATTTTTTTTTTCTAGATTCTATACATAAAGATGTATAAGATGATTTTTTTCATAATTTTTTAGAAAAATTTGATATTTTTACAAAATTTCTAAAAATCGAATAAAAATGGGTCCTCATCGAAATTTGAAACTCTGGCCACCAACAACCTCTCCCACCTTATCAGCAATAATGGGAGATGGGTGTGGCCTCTAATGGTGATGATAATGGTTGCCTTCCAATTCTACCTCACATTAGTGAACTACCCAATCACTTAACTCGTGCACTGATTTTACTATTTTTCCTTGATTTTATTTTTTGACCAACTAAACTCAATTTGATTTTTCATAATTCCTTATTTGGATGTTAAATATGTTGGAGAGGGTTTCTAGGTTTTTCTCAGCTGCTTAGATGTCCAAAATAATTTTCTTTCTCTCTCCTCTAGATTACTAGCTTAAATACTTAGCACAATTTGCATGTTTTTACTTCACTAAGTTGCCACACTTGTTATACATGATGACACACACCCTTAAATCAAATTCCCAATTCTCATGATTTTTTTATGATATTTTAATAATTTTTGTTAAGTTATTTTAGTTTAAATTACATATATTAGGGTATTTTGGCTATATATAGGCATACACATATACTTAAAAATTACACATGATGCATACATATATATTATATATTTTATTTCATGTACTATATTAATTTTATTACATCTATAACTTATCTCTAAAAATTTATGAATTAACGAAACCTATTTTGTGTGATTACGGCAAATGATATATAATATAATTAAATTATACTATGTTAGTTATATTATTATTTTATTATATTTTTAATATTTAGATCCATGGGGTCTCTTGATCTAATATCTCGAGTCTACTTGTAAATTCTTAGGTCATTTAGATAAATTTCACTAACATCCTAAATTACTCATTTAAACCACTACGTGAAATTATAGGGTTTACAAATAGTTTTGTGAATAATATCTCCCCAGAAATTTACTATAAATATAGGATAGTTTACAAAAAAATTTCGAAGGTGAAAGTGCATCATTAAACTTATTTATTTCAATATTGAAAATTGCTCGATTTTGTCGATTTCTTAAGCACATATACTATAGCTATTAAATTTTTACAAAACAATATTTTTCCTAGATTCTATATATGAAAATAGATGGGAATAAGTTTTTTCTTAATTTTTTGGATAATTTTAATGTTTTTACAAATTTATGAAAATTCGGATGGATTTTGGACCCTCGCTAAAACTGGCTGCTCTGGTCACTAGCAGTAATAACCCCCTTATTGTATAGCTAAGGCATAATAACTACTGTCATCTAGTGGTGGTGGTTTTCTTTCAGCTACTATTTAATCCCTCTAACATGCTATATCCTAGAATTACACCAATTTTTTATAATTTTTCCTAAATTTTTATCATTTGACTTCATCACCTACTTTTATTTTTCTCCCTCTTCCCATGCAAATTCCTTCTTTTATCTCCATCCTTTAGGTGTCAAATTGATATTTTAAACATCCACAATTGTCTTTGGACCTTCCATGCCTTGGTTAAAATTATCCCAACTATTCTCTATGTTCTTATTAACATTTTTATTATTTTCCTTTGGTTATTTAAACTTAATTAGTATTTTATTCGGTATTTTAGTTAATTACAGGTATATAATTACTCATGATATTTACATGTAAGGTATGTACATATATTGGTATGTACATATATTCTATATATTATCTCAAGTCATATAATATTTTTATTAAGTATATAATTTATCTCTAAAAGTTTATAAACTAATAGAACTTATTCGACGCGTTTATGATAAATAATATGTATATATTTAAATTACATTATTTTAGCTATATTATTATTTTTTTATTATATTTTTGAAATCCGAGTCTACGAGGTGTCTTCAACTAATATTTCAAGTCTACTCGTAAATTTTTTGGTCATTTGGGTTAATTTTACTAACACTTTAAATTACTTGCTCGAATAATTACATGAAATTACGCGATTCACAAAGTACACATTTAGTTCTCAACCCTTGGTACTTATTCAAATTAAAGCCTCAGTCTTCATTATTTATTTTTTTAATTCAGTCCTTAGCATTTTCAATTTTTGATTTTGTTAGATATATAATGTATTCCATATGTTTTTCTAATGGAAATACTTGTTTGATAAGAATAAAAAACGTTAAGAATTGAAATATATATAAAAGAAAAAAATAAAGATTGAGAATTGAATTAGAAAATATGACACAACTTGAGAACTGAAGATGTACTTTTCTATATTACTTTTAATGGATCTAACTATCTAATATGGGGCAAATCAATTAAAATTGGATTAGGAACAAAATCAAAATTAGGTTTTATTAATGGAAATATTCCAAGACCTAATGATAATTCATTAGATTTGATTTATTGGACAAGAAATCATGGTTAGAAGTTGGTTACTAAATTTGATGAATGGTGAAACTTCACAAAACTTTTTGCATGCTAAATCGGCCTTTGAAGTATGGAAAATGGTATGGCCAAGATAATAGACCATTAATCTTTCAATTACAACATAAGATCACTAATCTAAGGTAAGGAAATAAGTCTATTGGGATGTATTGCAATATATTTAAAAGATGTTGAGATGAATTATAGGCCTTAAACAGATATATTGGTTGTGATTCTAATTGGATTGAATATTGTGGCTTAGTAGCTTGAAATGCTTTGTCCGAAATACAAAATAAGATCACGTGCTTTTTGATAAGGTTGAATAAGGGATTTGAAAAAGGGCAATCAAATCTTATCAACAGAGCCCTTATCAATTGTCAATAAGACCTTTTATCTAATATAACAAATAAAAAATTAAAGGCAGATAATAGGAAATAAAATTTCTAATATTTGAAGAGTCAGCATATTATTCAAACTAGAAAGAAGGGATTACATATTCAAATGACATAAAAAGAGAGAAAATTGTAATTAATAGCAAATTGTTTTGTAAGCATTATAAAAATGATGGTATACTATTGAGAATTTCTTTCTAATCATTAATATCCATATCAATAAAAAGGAAAGAGAGTTACTAAAATGCAATTGAGGAAGCAAGTAAATATGTGAGAAGGAAGGCGGATCTATCATTAGTTGAGACTCCTTTTGAACATTTAGTTGAAGTTAGAGAAAGTTCTCATAACATTATGCCTCTTGATCAATAAATGATCTGTGTAGTTTGTCAGGAAGTAATGAAATTGATAAAAGGAAAGAATACTTAAGGTGGATCTATGGCTAATGTTTGTTTCATTATGCAAGTAACATCAATACTATTTCTAATTTCAAACCTTTCAATAATAATGAGTTCTTGGATTGTGGATATAGGTACTACCAAACATGGGACATCATTCAAAGCCCTTCAATCTAACATACAAATTTGAACAAACCAACAATAGTATGCTTATATATCATCTATTTATTATTTCCAATTTTTTCCACTTGTTAATTATTCATTGTTCCAAACAGTTTTGTTAGTTAATAATCTTAGTATTTATAAAATAGCAGTATTCGTAACTAAAATCTATAAGTAAATTTCAGTGTTATATTACTATACTTGTTACTCTATTACTCTGCTGCTTCAAGTTCTCCATCGATTAATGATCAAGACTTTATCTTCTTCAATCTAAATCACAATTTCCTATATGATGTATATACCATTTATTTCTTTTTTTTCATTTTTTCTAGGTGTTATTTGTTCATTGTTCTAAGTAGTTTAGTTAGTTAGTGATCTTAGTAATCTTCATAGATAGTAGTCATATAGATAGTAGTATTCATAACTGGTTCACTGTTATATTGCTATACTCGTCAATCTGTTACTCTATTGCTTCAAGTTCTTGACTAATTGATGATTAAGATTTCATCTTTTTCAATCTAATTCACAATTTTCGTACTAAGTATATTTTACGGTTCTATTAACTTTGGATGGTTTTACTATAGTTAAAACAATAAGGCATATATAATGAGATCTAAATTTGATATGTGGCTAGATGTGGGAGTGATGAAGAAATAGTTTTATGTGTACATAATTTTGAAGTTTAGCTTTGTATATAATCCTGTTTAGGAAGCACACCTCATTAGAACCTTGACTTTATTAGTAAAATCATTCTCAATATTTTTAATAGAACCAATTTTTTTTTTAAGTTAATAAAGAGATATTATGCATTAAATGAGTTCAATTCGAATAAGAAACACACTTGCTAAATATATTGGAGTTATAGCTTTAGAATTTCAACCATGATCAATAAATTGGTTGTGCTATGGATGGAAATTCTTGTACATAAACTCGTTGATATCTAGATACAAAATATAACTTGTTATCATATATCACTAACAAAATGTAGCTACACAAAAATATAAAAATTTGTGACAATATCAAAATCGTGAATTTTAAGTTCTTTTTTCAATTTTATACTTAAATATTGAAGTTGTAAATGTCTTACCAAATCAAAATTTCGCTACTAATAAATAATGAGATCGTAAACTTAACAAATAAAAATTTAATGCTGAATAAAATATAGTGAATTTGAACTTTAGTATTAAAATTAGACCAAAAAAAAAATTTAATTATATATAATATTTAGTACTTTTAAATTTCTTGTGTAAAATAGAAGTTACAAAAAGTTTAAATAGCAATTTTAACATTATCACTTAAAGTGTTGGAGTTTGATTATGAAGATTATGTGCATGTTGTGTGACAAATGTGCTATATGTGATTAACGGAAATGACTTAACTTGAATAGTACTTGCAAGATGATCAAAAAAAGAAGTGAAAGGGAGGAGGAATAGGTAGCCTTAGTGGGGTTTTAACACTTATAGTAACAAGTAGAAGAGCTTGATGACATCAAACTTCACAATTGATGAAAAATAATGTGTGCTCTTGAAGGAATTGAGTGTTTAATTAAATTCACAATGGTGATCAACGGCTATAATAGATCTCTCCTTTTTATAGACCTTAGATGGATTCTCTTTAATGGGTTTAGGCCTAATAGTGGTTTTATTTTCTTAGTGTGAGCCATTTGAGAAATGTTAGATCAAGTGAACTGATTCAACGAACTCTACTTTAAGCCCACCATGTTAAATCTTCTTTGATCATTTCAAATATACATATAGGCTTGACTCTCAAGTTTTGTCACCTTTTCCCAAATATTCAAACTTAATTAATTAATAGGTTTGAAGCCTAATTTTGAATATAGCCCTACCATAAAAGATGCCTTTGTATGTGCTGTTCAAAATCGATGGATTAAAGTGATGGTGGAACCAAACAGTTTGATGTTGGTGCAAAGTATATTAGACCTCTCTAAAGCAACATGGATTGCTAAACCTGTTATTAAGGACATTTTATCGTTGAAATCTTGTTTTGCCTTGTTTTAAATTTATTTCTTGTAAAGCTAATACTTATGTTGACTAGGTTGTTATAAGTCCCACAACTAGTCATTAGGGTTCCGATCGGCTGAAAAATCCGATCGAACCTAAATTATAAGAAAAGCTAAAAATATTAGTAAAAATAACCCCATAAGTTCAAATTTAAGAAAATAAGTAATAAAATAAAATAATATAAAATTTTCAAATTTTAAGTATATAACTCGTTATTTATCGAAAATGCGTAAAATACATTCCAATAATTAACGAATCACTAGAGATAAATTATATATATACTAAAAATCATAGAATGACCAAAATAGTATTTAGGAATATTTAATTGTACTATATATGAATTTACATATAGGTAGAAATACGTGTAATTACTTAAAATACGCGAAATATGCTAAAATAATAATAAATAATTAAAGAAAATTCATAATTAATTTAAGGAAAAATCAAGAAAAATTAAGAAAAATGTGGAAAATTCTAGAATTGAGACGTGGCAATCTGGAATTGAAGAAAAAAAATCAACCAAGTAAAATGCAACAAATAGAAAATGAAAAAAAAAAGAGATAAGGTAATTATCTTGTCTCATTAATGTACAATAATTTCCCTAATGCTCTATAAATAGCAAGAAAATTTCAGAACCTCATTTGGTCAATTTGGAGAGTGATAAAAATAGAGAGAGATGAAATTGAGAGTAAATTAAGGATTTAGAAAAAATCACAAAAAATCTTTTAGTTAGGGCCTCTAAGGAGAACTCAAACCTAACGAGCATCTAGAATATTTTTTTATTTAGTTTTCAGTAAAAATATTATTTTGATGAAAATATATCACGTGATATAAGGTCGTTAAGAAATAATGTAAAATTTAGCATATTTTAGTTTAGAAATAAATGACCTTAGGAGTGTAGTTTTGAGTTCAAAATTTTTTTATAGACTACTTAGATGATATAGAATAGTCCTATGAAGCCTGTTTTCAAAAATTAATTTTTTTTTATTTTTAGATAATTTTTAGGCCTTAAAATGAGGCGTAAAATGGGTAATTTAGGGTTAATTAAGTAATTAAATAGTTAATTACTAATTTAGTGAATAATTATATGTTTTAGGATATTGAAATCTGATGAAGTATGATACTTGTAGTATTTAGGGTGTTAGATGTAATTATTAGGTTAATTATGTAGTAAATAAGTAATAGGGAAAAATAATAAATTTTAAGTTAATCTTGTAAATTAGGATAATTAGCTGTAAAATCTTATTTAGGATGAATTTAGACATTTTGAAATGATAATTGATGTTGGGAGATGGTAATTAGAATGATAAAAATATTAGATGTATATTATGTACATAATAAGTAATAGTACATAATACACAATTATTAGAAATATAATAAATAGAAGATATTAGAATAAAAATTGATATTATAAAATAACAGGGATATATAATAAATTTGATAGAAAACTTAAATTTATGTAATTATGTGAAAAATGTAAAAATTTTTCACATCAGAAGTAAATTCGATACACTAATAAAGATTTAAGTGTACCGGATGAAATAAAATACTGACTAGGGATAATGATGGTATTTAGGATATCTAGAAGTAATGTGATTAATTTCACATTATGAGTTTAAACGAATTTCTAGAGTTTAGGTATAAAACACTACTTAGAAATCGAACTAGAACCTAATTTAGAAATCGTTGTAGAAATTGAACTCGAACCTAGCCTCAAACCCAGAATAATTGTAAAAGATTTGAGAACCTAGATAACTGGATAGATTAAACCCTAAACAAAACATAATAATAAGCGTTGTAGGATAAAACCAACCTATAATAGTTATATGAAAAACTGAAACCATATTTGTGTGATAGGGATGATCGGTAATGGCCTGAGTGAGTTGGACCTCAAGTGAGTGAGCGAGGAGTCCAGGTAAGTCGGGATTAATACGTTGCTGTATTTTGGAGGCTTGAGATTATACTTAGTTGTGCTTGTTAAATAGTTAGTTGTGTGCATGTGCTTGATTATGAGTGATGCTATGATTTTGTTTGTTGTTCTGGCTTGCATTGTATGATTTGTATGAAATAATCGATTACCTTAAACTGGACCTAATCAAATGTGCGACCTGTAATCATAATCAAACCTGCATGGCAACCCATTAGGGGAAGCGTAGGATTCTCCGGCTAAATACCGACCCCTTCGAAAAGGATAGCGCAGGATTGCATAATGGTCCCTTCTTCATCCTTAGTTGAACTAAGTGACAGGAAAGGAGATTGTGGCGAGGGTGAAGTTAATGGTTTGAAGCTAGTTGTGGGAGGAACGATGTCTCTATTGCACAAGCCTGGGTTTGGTCGTGAGTTGTTGCATTAATGGCAACTCCTCAATCTGGATTAGAACGGGCGCAATTTCTCTAATCTCACGACGGGCTGGACAACGTCGTGTGATGGCATTTGCTTGAACATGCATTGCACCTAATAAGTTGGTTAATAACCTTGTTATGGTTATGGTATAGTTTTAAGTCCTCTATTTTAACTTACCGAGCTGTGGTTGCTTACATCCCTATAAACGTCATGCAGGTGCTAGCTAAGAAGCGACTTACAACTACTCTGAAGCTAGCAACTGCTGGATCCTGGGGAGTGAGGAAAAACATTTGAAGAACAAACATATATTTTTAAGGTCTAAGCTTTTATTTTAGAATTTTTCATTTCTGAATAATGTAATAACTAGGAAATATATTACAGTGAAACATTGTAAACGTTAATTGTAATAACTGAATTATAATGTATATATATATTTTCTCACTTTCTTAGGTAAATGATTTATTTAAATTACAAACTATTTACTTCAAAATGGGTTAGTTATGGACGCCTTATATAGATCGAGTCTAGAATAGTGACTGTAAGGCCAACTTCTATCTTAGAATGGTTTACAAGGCGGGGCTGTTACGACTCTGCCGCTTCGGGGCGTGACAGTTGTTATGAAATGGAAAAGGGGGGTGAACATTTCTTTTAGAGATATTGATCTCCCATCTCCTTTATTAAACTTATTATTTGTTGATGGCTTAATGCTAGGTCTAGATCACCTGAATTGTAGGATAGTTATTTCCCTCGTCTTTTGAACATTGTATTCTATTTTCTTTTGAATAAATTCACTTTCGGAAAAAAAAAGAAGAAAACTTTCATCCATGATCATGTATTGCTCAAAATCATAGGTATTTGGCAAAAGGTTTGATAATTCTAAAGTTTTCGTCATAGCAAATGCAAAAACAATTTTCCACATATAAGCGCATCCTAATCTTTAAGAACTTTATGAGCAATATTGTTGACAAGGTATTTTGGACATGGGCCTGTGGGCCTAAGCCCTAGGTTTGTATTGTCCAAGCCCAATATGTCCTACAACAGCTAGAATGTATAATATAAGAATTAATTAGCGTGAAACAACCATGTCCAGAATAAGTGGGATACGTTGAACACAACGACCCCACTCTCCCATACTTACGGGAGAAGATCTTTCCCACTAATTTACTTCCAACTGTCAGCTCCACTCTATTATAAATACCAGGCCACTACGTAACAGTAAATCTCTCTAAACTCTGCACATCAAGCTTGCATATTATTCCAAATTACTTCCTATTTTAAAAAGTCTTATTGTTAACTTAAGCATCAGAGTGATCACGTCGGACAATCTCTCGCATATCCCCTCACAGTGTGTTGTTTTGCAGGCTTTCCACGTGCAAAACCCTAACACCTACCAACGAGAACTCAAAGACAACAGATATAATATGAATGTTGTTTCGCCATAAAGTGTCCTTCGTTTCATAAAATCATCAATGACAACACCACAAATTCACTTCTTCATGTTTTTTTTTTTTTCAGTTTAACAATTCTTTTTTATTTCTTCATTTGTTAAAATCTTTTTATTGAAGTCACAAGATAAAAATATGGCACATCATTATTAGATAAGTATTATTTTTTCTTGTTACTTAAAATTTAAATCATAATTTCCCACATGAGTAAAACCACAAATAGATTGTGGAAAAAGTATGATTAGTAGTATATAAGATCCAAGTAGTGAATCTCACACTAATATTAGTTAGGAACTATAAACCCGAGGACTAAAAGGACCTATTAGTTATTTGTTGATTTAACAATTTGTTATTTTGTGGTTTAGAGCATAACAAATGTGTCAAAGCTGATTCTAGGCAATAAGTGAATGATTCATGGACAAATCAATATGAAAGCTAGTAAGTATATTTTGATTAGCTTTAATAAAGAGGTTTGACAAAGACAAAAACTATCATTGGAGTATGACCCCTAATGAAATTTGAGGATGATGTATAAATGGATGATGGATACAACTCTTGGTAGTCTTGTCTGGTTATTTGAGATGCCCATAGTGCGTGATTAATGTCTATTGATATATATTAACACTACTATACTTGAAGTTCCTCACTATTATTATATATTGTTCTTTTTTTTCTTTCTGAATTTATAGTATTTTCAGGATATTATGCTTTGTTATCTACAAAAATTATTCTGATTGATTTTTTTGTCGTCTACTATGTAATTTGATTTGCGGGTACCATTTCGATCACCGTGTATATTTGAATAGGTTACAAGCAAGTTCATACTCTAACTTCATAATGATTAAGTATAGTCATACTAGGTATTATATTTTTCATATGGCATCAGAGTCAAAATCATTTAACTTCCTGATTCTTAAAGTCCATATGAAATTTAAACTTTTGATAAGATAGCTGTGAAATTATAATTTTTAGTAAAACAATTTGGAGACCAATCATATGTTATATATTCATTCAAGAGAATAATAACTCATTCATTTATAGGACATGATAATTATATAAATCTCAGAGAAAATATGTTAAAAATATGCGAGAGTCGTAAATAAAAAATATAATGGTCACGGCTTTTTATAATAAAACTAGATATTAATAACCCTTGAATAATAAAAGTTCTTGTAAGAAAATGAAGATTTGATCCTCTAATAAGAGAAAGTACCCATCTCAAAGATAAAAAAACTTAATCAAACAAGATAAAAGCAAGCAAAATCACACCACCTGTGCTTACATTGAAGAGGGAGTGGAGATGGAACTGGAGGTTTGATGTGCGCAATAAAGAGAATGACAACCTTCAATAGAGTGCAGAAATGGCGGCATTTTGCTATCAAATCGATTATTATAATTCTGTAACATTAGTTGAATAAAACCTAATAATACGATATTTGGAAGTTGGAATTTCAATATTTAATCCATCGGACGATAATGTTAAATTAGGGTAAGTCGGAATTTCGATGATTATTTTAGATGATGCTAATAAATCATCCAACACTAAATCAATTTGTATGCTTCTTTTGTGGCCTAACTCTATAAGATATAATTGATTTTCAATTGTTGATTGATAATTTTATAAGTAACCTTATGTTTTGTTTTTTTAATCTAAATTACAAGTTTTGGTTACATACCCCTTAAAAAAACGACAATACATAAAATTATACAAATTACTATTGCATTTTATTTTTATTCACAATTTTACAACTCGTGCACAATTCATCATTAGTATGTTCTCTGTTGCCTTCTTTCTATAACCAAATATACCTAGACTCGTGCAAGCACCGGTTTCGAACTGTGAACCGGCTTAGCCTTGAAAACACAGGTCAGAACTGCTACTTTAACCAACGGGTCATATGAGCCTAAGTGGTTTGAGTGGATGGAACCATATGACCCAACAGACCATGATGGTCGGTTACTTTGTTATTAAAAAAAAAAAAAAAAAAACCCAAGCCACATTCTGCAAGCCCCCCCTCTTCCCAAATCCTCTAACCCACTTTTTCTTTCACTCACCCAACCTTACTTTTTCCACCCTCAATTATTAACACATGCACCCCTCTAATTATTCCTACCCCTTCATTCATATGTCTCTTTTTTACCATCACAATTTTCTTTCCCTTTTATAGCTTTTCAAAAGCTTTGTCTCCATCCCATATTAAATCCGCGTGCATCCTTCTGTCTGTTGCAATTGTTGAAATGTCAGATGGCATCACATGAATGCATCAAACATTTTAAATGGTTCAACGCGTTTTGCACTAAAAAAAATTTTCAGATGTCAGTGCAGGTAGAGCGTTTGAAAATTTAGAGAATTCAAACATTATGGCTTTAGAACAGTTTCATTTCAAATTTTAAACAAGATGTGCAGACTAATTGAGTTGTATATAAATTGGAGGGTAGAGAAGTGAACACTCCTTCACAAAAAAATTCAAATGCTCCAATTATTCTGTTTTCACATCGAAATTCTAAAACTCTCTTAGATAAATATTTCTTTTAGTAACCATGAGGCTTTGAGTATAATTCTTTATTCAACTTTACTGAACGATTTCATTAACTAAAACATTTCTATATACTTACTTGGTAAATAATTTCCATTGTGTTGTCTTACAATTTCTTTCTATTCCTCAATTGTAAATCTTTCTTGTAGTAAACATAAAAAAAAAAAAAGTTATCTCCATAGAACGATTCTTATGCCGTACTTTCTTTGGGAAGAAGCATAGTTCCTCCTTAGGTGAGAAGGGTAAGGATAAGGGTATTGGAACTAATATGTCATTTGAGCTACAGTGGTTCAATTAAGCATACCCAAATTATAAGTATGACCTCAACGAGTGAAGGATACACAAGGTGGTAAGGAATGTCAAACACTAAGGTACAGGAATGTCAAACACTAAGGTATACCGCCTCTTGGCTTTGAACTTGAACATCAACATACGAGGTATCAAGGCATACCACCTCTTAGGTTTAAACCTTTATGCATGAGTGTTCTTGAACATCTTCCTATATTCAAACCTCTTCGCATGAGTGTCCCTATACGACTTACTGGATTTGAACCCCCGTGGATAAGTTACCTCAGGACCATGTTTGAGGATGAGAAGAATGAGATAGAAATAATTCCTGAAATAGAGGAGCAACATATGGGTCAGCATGCCCACGGCAATTTGAGGCTTTTAGACTCAAGTAAGTCCCTTAAACTTAGTAAATCTAATATTTGCACCACACATTATTGTAAAGATACAGATGAGAAGGGAAATTTGAGGGCATTTTGCAACTACTGTAATGTGATCACACTTGGAAAACAAGAAAGGGGTATGGTACTCTTAATAGGCACTTAAGATCGAAGTATCCTAGGAAGGTATGGATAGACAAGATGCAACAATAAATTGCTTAAGGTAGTGGTTCATTTCAATAAACACTAATGAGGCATGATCAAGATAGATACAAGTACAACCTGGCGTAGTACTTGGCTAACATGCACCTATCATTTAATACGGGTACGTAAGAGTGGCAGAGCCAATATGAGCAGGAGACGTTCAACTCTAACTAGCGATAACTTAGCCACAACATGCTAACCCGAGCTATGTAGGAGCTTTATCATAAAGGTAAGAGGGAGTTCGTAAGTAAGTTCGCTTCACTCGATATATTTATATTCATATGTACAGACATATGGACGAATCCTTTTCGTAACAATTTTTACATGCGTATAACTATTCACTAGATAGAGGATAACCAATAACTTAATAAATGACTATTGGCTTTAAGGGTATTTAACGAGTGTCATATGGCACAAAACATCTATAAAATTATTAGAGAATCCTAAATAAGTACGGATTGATTAGGAAATTTTTTTCCATTGGTTTTGACAATGCAAGTGCCGATACAGCCTTAATATCCTATTTGCAAAATTATTATTAACTTACGTTGGGGGGGGGAGGGGCGGCGCGGGGTCTCAATATACATTATTCATGTCATATTCTTAACTTATGTGTTAAGGATGGTATAGCAACTTTGTAGGACAGTAATGCTTAAACTAAGAACAAGGTTAAGATAATAACGGAGACATCGTACCTTCATAAAAGCTGGAGGAACTTGTGCATGAGAAGAGGCCTTGAAAATTTAAGATAAATGTGTGACACTGCTGGAACTCCACATACAAGTTGTTGCATAGCACCGTTCCTTATAACGAATTGTTGTGTGACATTTTCCCCAGCAACTAGATACATACTAGATACAACAACCGGGATATATGTATCCAGTTGTTGAAGGTTCTAAAAGTTTTTAATGATGCTACTAAAACTTTCTTGTATGTTTACAGGTTTAGTATATACTTGTTTGTTATGTCATCAATCAATATAATTGACATGCTACTTTAGACCCATGAAGACCTTAACCTACATGCCTGCATATACGATATGTTGTTGAAGTGATTATTTTATTATAAAGACATTCCCCGTATTTATCTTGTAACAATTATTCTTGATCCTCGTTGTAAAGCAAAAGTACTACTGATATATTTGAAAACATATTATGGTTATATTGAAGATTCAACGAATTACCAAGATATGTGTAACTCAAATGCATAGTAGGAAGTGTTCGCAACAACAGTCGACATAGAGGAGATGCTCGAGCATTATCAAAGGTAGTTTAGTAGCCACCAAGGAACGACATTACTCATTTATAAGTGAGGAGTTGTTGGCATAGAAATTCAAGAGGCAACAGTCTGGTGGGCTATTGTTTAAGCTACAGTATTACATTAATACAAATTTCGAGTTCTCCAAAAATATCTTCATCAAAGAAATCAATATCTTGGAGTAATGGCAGAAGCACATAAGGGACTATCCACTCCTCTCTCGCATCGCCTATGAAGTACTTGTTGCTCCAGCGTTAACGGTTATCGTTGAGCAAGTGTTCTCATCCTTAACAATTAGTAAGCTTCCTTATCTGTTGTTAACATTGAGGTAAGCACTTGCATAGTAGATTGGTATAAAGTGGCTTGTAGACTGCAAGAACCATATGGGATATCGAGTGGGGAGGATGAGTACTTTAGTGATTAGAATAGATTTGATGGAAGCCCAAGCTCAGCCACCAGTTCCATTCCCGAGCATAAACCATCGCCGCAAGGAGATACATTGTAAGTTTTCTTTTTTGTTCATTCGAAAAAATTTTTGTTACGTAGAAAAATCCTTTTTTGTAGTTGCTCCAAAAAAAACTAAACGGTATGGTTTTCCTAAAAGCAGCGATCCGACTTTAGGATTTTTTAAACTATGACTAAGTAAAATTATTTTTCTTCGAAAAAATTAAATTGGATAATTGCGTACACTTGGCTTCTTTTTTCCTAATTTAAAATCGACCAACACATTAAAGGTTTTCTAAATATGCAAACTGAACTACGACAGTTTAATTTCAATTAGCGAACATGTAGCCACCTTCGGGGCGACCAGAAAATTAAAAAAAAAAATCCCCTCCTCCCTCTTAACCCCTAAATTCTTTAATGCCAAACTTTTACAATAATTGTTTCAACTAATAAGGACCACTAAAAGTGGAAAATATTTTATTTTATATTTCTGTTCGACCATTATACTTTGATTGATCAGATAATTTTTTGTAATGTACAAAAACAATTTATAGTTAATAGTGGCATTGTATTTTATTTATGTACTGTAATCCGATCGATCAAATAATAATTACATACTATGTTATGCAAATGTATGCCTTATGTTGCAAGATAATTTTAGGAATGAAATATAAGTGTGGGAGACGGCCGATAATTATCTTGAAGAACATTGATTTTGAAAATTAATAAGAATTTAGAAATTATTAATATCATTGGTAAAAAAAAAAAATGAAAGAGCTGGTTTAAGGGCTAGCGAATTGGCTCAGGACTGTGACTAGCCAGGCTGGTTTGGCCTGGTGAACGGGTCTAAATATATTTACATCTTCTAACTTAAGAACAATAAGGCTACGATCAGCTAAGTTATTAGCAAATTGCTGGAACTTGCATTGTTTAATAAGCTAGGTTTCATAATAAAATAGAGCTTATTTATTTAAACAGGTTAAGTTGTAACTCTAATTTAAGCTCTCAAACTCAATTATAAGCCAGCACATTGGCATTCTTGTAAGCAAACTTGTTACTTATTCATTAGTTGACTCATGAGTTACATATATATAATATATATTGTATTTGATATAATATTAATTGATGGTGCATTGGCTATATATGTGCTCATAAGGATAATTTTAAAACATAATTTTTTAAAATAGATGGCTAAAAGAAAGCATTTCTAAATATAATTGATGGTTTGGGTGACATTATTAGCTTAAACAACAATCGAAGGGAGAGATGAGCTTACTTATTTCCATCATTAGCTATCCTTTCGATTAAAAATGTTATAAAATATTCTTAGATGTCAATTGTGTGATCAAGGCTTATACGTACATGTCAATGCTTATTTTCTTGTTGATAGTAAATATATGATTTGAAGAAAAATTATAATATATAGAATCCTTAAGTTACAAAAAAGAAAAAAAAATATCATACACCATAGTAGATCTCAAGAGAGATATTTTGGACTAAATCTCTTAAAAATAAACTCCAATACAACACTATAGAACCATTAGGATATTACATCCCGATAATAATGCTAAACTAACCACTGTAGGGTATTGAAAATGTAGGTTTTTTATGTAATTGATGCGTATCATTTCTTCTCTACTAACTTCCAATAAATGTTTATGTCTTCTCCCGCAAAAGGAAAAAAAGAAAAGAAAAGAAAAGGCACAAAAATATTTGATTTGTAATAAAATTTAGTAAATCCAAATAATAAGTAGAAGGCTTGAATTTCAATAGTACACCGAAATGAACTAGGTATGGTATAGATGAAAGGTTCCGACTCGAGCAGTTATGTACAAGTTACACGAATATCGTGTTACATGTGACCCTGGAGTAGTGATGTGGGAATGACACTTAATGGAATGATTGAAGAGAGAATGATAAGAAGTAGGAACAAGCAATACCGGAGTCTCAAATGCATAAATAATAAATAAGAGAACCTAAGGGACTCAGGATGTTAACCTTGCAGTTTTTAAGTAGCTAAGATCGTTCTTTGTCTGAACGTTATTTGATCTTACAGAGTAAAAATTTCACAGTGAAACATCGTTTTTCTAATCTCTAAAGTTGTATCTAATGAGGAGAAATAATTGAGTATTTATAGGTTTTTAGGCTTAATGACATCCGTTGGATAATTTTAGTGATTGATGAACGAGATTGAATTTCACTCATTCCATAATTATCTAGAATAAGCTTACAAAGGGCTCAAAACCAATAGCCTTTCTCATAATGCATGAGCCTACGTAGAAAAAGGTTAAAAGTGGATAAATCGGTACAAAGATCCTTATTTCGAGTTTACCAAACCAAATCTTCTTGAATCGTCCCAAATATAAGTTGTACTTTTTAGTCTTTATCATCTAACCCCAAAAGTCAAACCAAATAAATTGTAGGTTTGGCCCAATATACCTATGTTTGGAAGCGCTTTTGAATGATGGACTTGCTGATTTCAGTTTCAGAGGAAAGTTCGATTGTGCTTTTGAGAGGGTAAAATTATTATTTTATTATGCCTTTATTAATTATTATTAATTAAAATTAGTCATTTAAACTTTAAGCCAATTATGGTATCTAATGATTAAGTGCATTTCTTACATTCACTACTATAAGCACATCTTATTCCATTCCATTTCATAATTTATTATTTTGATTTTAATTTAATTTTATTCCAAATGATTCTTGCATGCAAAAGCGTGATATAAGTAAATTGAAAATAAATGAATATATTATATGTCGAAAAGTGTCAATTCATTGCCTCTATACTAAAAGCAAACTAAATGTGGAAATCGATAAAACCACAATACAACAAAGTCTCAGTTAAAATTAAAAAATAAACTTATAAAAGCATAATAGGAGGGAAAATTGAAGAAAAAAGATATTGTAATTCATTACCTTGTGTAGGAGTTGGACCATATTTATTCTCCATTATTTGGGAGATAAATGAGAAGAATTTGTATTTATATTTATTTGACTATGAGTGAATAACCGCTTTACTCTTCCCCTAAGAATTAGGAAGATTTATAAACTGAATCAAGTTTTATGTTATTATATATCAGTTAGTTTTATAGTTGTATCATGTGGATTTCAATAAGACATACGCGTGTTATGAACCTCCTAAAATGGGCCATTCCCGGGAGGTTTCTAAAGCCCAAGACTAAAGCCCAAGCCTCCTAAAAGTTTCTAGAAGATGAAAAGCTTCAGAAGGTTCCAGAGAAGTCTAGAATCTTATATAATAGTAGGTAGGGTAAGTGAATGTAGTAGTTGAGAGTTAACTATAACCGTTAGATCGAATTGATTTTAACCATTAAATTATAAAGGCTTTTTGTATATATAGAGGTGTTCTCCTTAGATGTAAGACATAAGTTATTTGAATGAATACAACATACCTTCAGAGTTTCTCTCTCTACTTTCTTTATCTAAACTTTATGAGTGTATTACAGGCTGACTTAGCTTTCCTTATTATGGTTAGGAACGCTAAGTGTCGTACGAGATCGAGTGACGGAATCCACCCGTGACAAGTGGTATCAGAGCTCGGAAAAGGGGCTACTTATGGAGAAAATGTCATCCGGAGGAGACAACAACACTTCAATGGTCAATGAATTGGCCGACCATTAGGATCGCCGTGTTTCTAGGCAAAAGGCTAGGTCCCGAGACTTACCGAACTCCCTCCTTAATAGGATGAATAAGGCAGAGTTGAGTATTGCTGAGGCCAAGGAACAATTTGATGAGTCTCGTGGCAGTCTCGAGGAAATGGAAGAAGAACTCCGAGGCGAATTGCAAGGAGCACTGAATCGGGCAGTAGAAGAGCTTAGGCAGCATGGAAACGTTATTGAAAAGAAGGGTGATGCTCTCTAAGCCCGAGTTATAGCTTTAGAAACTAAGGAAGAGTCTTATGAAGTTAAGATTAATGCAGTGGTAGTAGTCATGCGTCAGGAGATTAAAGATCTCAAGACGCAATTGACGGCTTGTTGAATTGCTGCTGCAAATGGAGTGACCGTCCAGATGGGCCATGTTATGCCCTGAAGTCGCAACAGTCCCGCCGTGTAAACCATTCTATGATAGTAACTGGCCTTATAGTGCCTACCATAGACATGATCTACACAAGACGACGACGACTCCTCGCTTTGAAGTAAACAGTCCGATTAAAAGTTGAACTACAATTATGATAAATATTACAAATTTCTCATAAACATGTATAATTATATATAAGTCCACAGAACTTCCCAGGAAATTCTACATATTCACAACTGTTCACTAATTTACATAATAATTATCAGTTTTTCATCCTTAACTACAAGGCCACTCTTGTTATACATTATACTAAGTAACTTGATCCTCATACCCCTGGCTTCAAAACGAACTAAGGGGCATAGTACTTGAAGTGTTTAGAAATCAGGACTTGCAAAAGGATCTATAAGGGTATGAGCAACTACAGCTCAGTAAGTTGAATTGGAGACTCATGAATGCATACAACCACAAACAGGATTATCAAGTAATTATTTTCATGCAATGTAACAATTAAGTATCATCGCACAACGTAGTCCGGTCCGTTGTGAAATCAGAGAAATTTCACTCGTTCAAATTCGGGTTGAGGAGTTTCCATGTTATGCAGCAGCTCACAACCAAACCCAGACTTGTGCAATAGAGACTTCGCTCCTCCCGCGACTACCTTCGAACCATTGACTTCATTCTCGCTGTGACCTTCGCTCCTGTCACTTAGTTCGATTAAGGATGAAGAAGGGACCATTTTGTAATCCTGCGCTATCCCTTTCGAAGGGGTTGGTATTTGGTTGGAGAATCCTATGATCCCCTAACAGGTTATAATGCATGACATTTTCGGTTATTAGGGTCGAATAAGATTAAATTTCTTTTAGGGTGTTCAAACAATTTTACACCAATTCAATCAATCACAAAATCACTCACATTACAAATTCAGCACGAATCAGATACATCAAACACATGCGAAAACTACTTATAATCATAATCATATACAAGCCTAAGTTTTCGAGTACCATAAAACTAGTACTCTATTGCAATAAGTAATAACCCAACTTACTTGGAATTTCTCAATCGCCCGATCACTTAGTTGCAAGCCGATTCGTCTTTGGGTGTCCTATAATACAAAGAGGTCTTTTTAGTGCTTATATTTTACGGATTCATATTCTAAGTTATAATTTAACTCTGTTTTCCATGTATACCTATTTTATACTAATAATTCTTTCTACTCTATTTCGAGGTTCAGACCCTAAATTTGATTCTAGTTTTGATTCCTAAGTCCTAAATATGCTCGAATCCTAATGTGAACTTAATCACATTAAGCTCAAGTATTCAAATATCCTATTGGGTCTTAATTCAATATTCTAAACTATTCGGTACACGTTATTCCTAATTGGGGTATCAGATTTATCTCTGATGTGAGAAAATCTTACTTTTTTTATATAATTACCTAAAATTCAATCTTAATTTAGATTTAGTATTATTTTGATTTTTATTCTAATATTATCTAAATAACCCTAATTTTTTTATTTATTAATTTCCAATTCCACATATTACTAATTTCTTACAATAACTACCTAATTTCCTAAATTAACTATACTTAATACTCCAAAGGCTAGGATTAGGATTCCACATCAGAGATTAACATCCCTAAACATTTAATTACTATCTAAATCAGTAATTAGTATCTCAATCACCTAATTAACCCAAAATTATCAAATTTTTCCATCATTTTAGGGCTAAAAATTAACTTAAAAATTTCAAAAATTAATTTTAAAAACATGGCTTCATAGCACTATTCTATATCACATAAGCATTTTACAGAAAAAAATTGAGCTCCAAACTACACTCCTAAGCCTATTTATTTTCCATTTTAATCATGCTCGGTTTTGAACAATTTGTTAAGAACCCTATATTTTCAGGCTTAATTAAAGTAAATCACTATTTTTCCCTAAATCTACATACAATAAAACCTCAAAATAATAAGTTTCATAATTTTCTGGACAAAATAACTAATTTTACAAAATTATTCAAAATCGGAGAAATTAAGGAACTTATCAACTTGATGCTTTTTGGCCGTTCAAATCTGGTCCAAGTGTATCGGCTGGCCTAGACGGTAGGGCTAGAGTAGTGTGGTGGTGGTGGTGGCTCGGTCCCACATGATGGTGAGGTGTGGGTTTCTCTCACTAACCGAATCTGCACAGTTTCCTTTTCTTTCTTTTTTTCTGGATTTTCTCTCGAATTTTTTAATTTTCCTAATTTTCTCTGACTCTAAATTGTCCAAAGGGGTTTTCTGAAATTTTTTCCTATTTATAGAAATTTTGGGTAATTAATATGCATTAACTAGACATGACATTGCCCAAATTCCTTGATTTTTTGCTTTTGTATTGTTTAATTCTAATTGGTTAATTTTTCTTTTTTGAGATTCTAACTTGCCACGACCATATTTGCATTAATCTACACTCTTTTGATTTTTCTTAATTAATTTAATAATTTTCTTAAATATTTATTAAGTTTTTGGCCAATTTAAGTAATTTCGCATATTTTTATCTACATGTGAACATTCCTAATTATTATTTAGGTCATTCTATGATTTTTAGTATATATATAATCTATCTCTAATAATTTATTAGGTATTAACTTACACTTTTCACCCTTTCGATAATTGACAATCATTATACTTAAAATTTGCAAATTTTGTAATCTCCTATTTTATTACTTATTTTCTTAAATTCAAGTTTACGGGGTCATTTTTACTAGTATTTCTCTCCATAGTTTATAATTCGGGTTTGATCGGATCCTTTAACCAATTACCCTAAACCTTGTGCTCTAAGTTTAATCCTACAGTCTCTTAACTTAACTTTAGGGCTTACAGGCCATAGGGTCGATGTTCCAAAGCTAGAGCATTTTAACGGAACGCGGTCCACTCGAGAAGTAGACAACTTCTTATGGAGAATAAAACAATACTTTAATGCTATAGGAATCTTAGATGATGCTGGAAAGGTACGTACTACTGCCATATATATGAAAGACTCTACTATGGTATGGTGGTATAGGAAGGCAGCTGATATCAACACATGGGATAGCTTTGTACAAGAGCTGAAGGGTCAATTCTCCCCTCAAAATGCTACTAAGGAAGCAAAGGTGAAATTGTGTCACCTAACCCATAAGGGTGACATAAAACAATATGTAAAGGAATTTTTAGAGTTGATGTTGGAGATCCCAGACCTCAACCAAGAAGATACTTTGGTAATGTTTGTAGATGGCTTAAAGCCCTAGGCTAAATTAGAACTGGAGCGAAGGGGAGTAGAAGATATTTCCAAGGTTATAGCAGTTGCTGAAGGCTTAATGGAATTTCAGAAGACAGATCCTAAGATCATAAGGGGAAAATGGAAAAAGGGAGTTGAAAGGGAGAAGAGTGGGAGTTCTTCCAAAGGGAAAACCAAAGCAAAGAAAAGAGATAACGATTAAGGTAAAACTCGTGAAGGGAGAGACGGGGAAAGATGGAAATCCCATGAATTGAAATGTTATTTCTGTAATGGTCCCCATTATGCTAGGGAGTGTTCGGAGAAAGAGAGATTAGCAATGCTAGTAGCAGGTGAAAGCTCAAATGAAGGGGATAAGGCTCAGTTAGGGTCAGTTCGTCTACTCAGTTCCATGAAGTCTCAAGTTAATGAAAGAAAAGGATTGATGTATACCAAAGTATCGGTAGTAGGTAAGAAGCTTAATGCCTTCGTAGACATAGGAGCATCTCATCTTTTCATTTCTGATATGGCAGCAAAGAACTTGGGGCTAAAAGTGGAGGAGACCAAAACATGGCTTAAAACAGTTAACTCAAAAGAAGTTCCCACTATTAGAGTAGCTAGGGGGATAGAGCTCCATATTGGGGGTTGGTAAGGAAAGGAGACGATTAAAGTAGTGCCAATGGATGATTTTGAGTTTGTGATTGGGATGGATTTCCTAGATTGCATTGATGTACTTATTGTACCGCGGGCTAACTGTATTTGTGTACTTGATCACAACTCACAATATGTAGTCCCTATCATAAGAAAGGTAAGCCAACCCACCAAATTCCCACCGGTTATGCAATTGGAAAAGGGACTCAAGAAGAACGAAGTCACTTACTTGGCTGCCTTAAAAGTCAGGAAAGAGACTATTGGTCAAGAAAGGGTTCCACCTCAAGTGAGGGAGATATTAGAAGAATTTAGAGATATAATGCTGTAATGTTGCCAAAGAAGTTACCACCAAGAAGAGAGGTAGACCATGTGATAGAATTGGAACCTGGAGCCAAGCCGCCCGCTGCCATCTCATACAGGATGTCACTTCCAAAATTAGAAGAGTTAAGGTGACAATTGAAGGAATTACTAAAAGCAGGTTTCATTAGGCCTTTAAAGGCACTTTTTGGAGCTCCCGTACTCTTTCAAAAGAAATAAGATGGATCACTCTGAATATGTATTGATTATCGAGCCCTAAATAAGGTCACTATAAAGAATAAGTATCCTATTCCACTGGTATCGGACCTATTTGACAGGTTGGGAGAAGCTAAATACTTCTCCAAATTGGATTTACGGTCGGGATATCACCAAGTGAGGATTACAGAAGGAGACGAACCCAAGATCACTTGTGTTACAAGGTATGGTGCTTTTGAATTCCCGGTCATGTCATTCGGCCTTACCAATGCCCCGGCTACTTTCTGTATACTTATGAATCGTGTTTTAGCCCCCTTTCTTGATCAATTTGTGGTAGTATACTTGGATAACATTATGATTTATAGTAAGATGTTGGAGGAATACATAGAGTACCTTCGCTCGGTATTCTTAGCTTTGAGAAGGAATGATCTATATGTAAGACTAGAGAAATGTGCTTTTGTACAAGAAGAGGTGATGTTCCTTAATCATATAGTAAGGAGAGGAAAGATTAGAATGGACGAAGGAAAGGTGCAAGCCATCTGGGATTGGAAGGAGCCTACCAAGCCTACTGAGTTGAGATCCTTCCTTGGCTTAGTGAATTACTATAGAATTTTCATTAAGGGCTATTTGAGGATAGCTAGCCTATTGATAGACATACTTAAAAAGAATACCCCTTAGGCTTAAAGTACAAATAGACGACAGGCATTTGAGACCTTGAAGATGGTAATCACTAAGGAACCAGTCTTTCTCCTTTCTAACTTTAGCAAACCCTTTGAGTTATGTACAGATGCTAGTGATTTTGCTATTGGAGGGGTTTTAATGCAGGAAGGATACCCTGTGGCATTTGAGAGCCAGAAGCTAAATGATATAGAGAAGTGATATCCAGTGCATAAAAGGAGATGACGGCGATAGTACACTATCTTCGAATATGGAGGCATTACTCGTTAGGGAAGAAGTTTGTGGTCAAAACTGACAATATGGCCACTAACTATTTTTAGACTCAAAAGAAGCTCTCTCCTAAGCAAGTCTGATGGTAGGTTTTCTTGGCAGAATTTGATTTCGACCTTGAACATAAGTCAGGTAAGACTAATGTTGGGGCGGATGCTTTGAGCCAAAGGGTTGAGTTGACAGCCATCAACAAACCTGAAAGTAAGTTTGTTAATAAAATTCAAGAGGGGATGAAGAGTGATAAACAAGCTAAAGCTTTATTGATCTAATGTCAAGAAGGGAAAACAAGGAGATTTTGGCAAGAGAATGGACTAATATATATAAAGGGACATCGAATTTATGTGCCCCAATCCTTGAACCTACGAAGGAAGATACTTAGAGAATGTCATGATTCTAAATGGGGAAGTCATCCAAGAATGCATCATACTTAAGCTTTAGTGGAGGAAAAGTATTTTTGGCCACACATGAAGGAAGACGTTGAGAGCTATATCCAAACTTGTCTCATATGGCAACAAGACAAAGTTGAACATAAGACAACTTTGGGACTACTAGAGCCTCTTCTCATTCCTGAACGGCCATGGGAGAGTATTTCCATGGACTTTATTGTAAGTTTACCCCGATCGGAAGGGTATGGTACAATCATGGTTGTAATAAACAGGTTCTCAAAATACGCAACTTTTGTTCTAGCAACAAAGGAGTGCTCGGCAGATGAGGCTGCCCGATTGTTCCTAAGACATGTAGTAAAGTACTGGGGCTTGCCAAGAAACATTGTAAGTGATCGAAATGGGCGATTTACAAGGAAATTTTGGACATAATTGTTCAAACTTCTGGGATCCGAGTTGAACTTTTCAACTAGTTTGCATCCCCAAACGAAGCAAGCAAATACTCTAGCAGAATTATACTTAAGGCATTTTGTAGGAGCTAACTAACATGATTGGACCAAGTTGTTAGATGTGGCGCAATTCTCGTTCAACCTATAGAAGAATGAGTCCATCGGACAGAGTCCTTTCGAGATTGTCCTAGGAAGGCAACCTTTAACTCCTCATACAATGACAATGGGATATACAGAGTTCAGCCCTCCCGCATATAAATTTGCAAGGGAATGGCAAGAAAATCATGACTTAGCTCAGACATACTTAGATTAAGCTATCAAGAGAACAAAGAAGATTGCAAACAAGAAGCTTAGGTCGATGGAATATCAAGTAGGCGACCAAGTGCTTGTTAAGTTACATTTGATACAACGTACGGGGGGACAACTGCATAAAGGTCTAATGAGGCGCTACAAGGGTCCATTCCCAATTGTGAAACAAGTGGGGTAAGTGCCTTATAAATTGGAACTTCTATCTAAACTAAAATTCCACCCGGTTTTTCACGTGAACATGTTAAAACCACTCCACAAGGATGAGGAAGACCCCATAAGAGCTATATCACAAAGAGCCCCAATAAGAGTACGTGATTCATTCGATAAGGAAGTTGAAGGGATCATAGCCGATAGACATGTGAGGAGATGTGGACAGACTCCTAGACATGAGTATATGGTAATGTGGAAGGGAAGACCGGAGAGTGAAGCTAGTTGGGAACCGGCCGAAGCACTATGGCAATTCAAAGACAAGATTCAAAAGTTCCATGATAAAGGCGCGACGAGGGCGTCGCTGGATTGAGTGGGGGAGAATGTTATGGACCTCCCAAAATGGGCCATTCCTAGGAGGTTTCTAAAGCCCAGGTCCCCTAAAAGCTTCTAGAAAATGAAAAGTTCTAGAAGGTTCTAGAGAAGTTTATAATCTTGTATAGTAATAGGTGAATGTGGTAGTTGAGAGTCAACTGTAATTGTTAGATTGAATTGATCTTAACCATTAAATTATAAAGGCTTTCTATATATATAAGGGTGTTTCCCTCAGATGTAAGACAGAAGTTATTTGAGTGAATACAACATACTTTCAGAGTTTCTCTTTCTACTTTCTCTCTCTAAACTTTGTGAGTGTGTTACAGATTAACTTAGCCTTCCTTAGTATGGTCAAGAATGTTAAGTGCCGTACAGGATTGAATGACGAAATCTACCGGTGACACATGAGTACCTCATAGATATAGACTACATGATGTTTCCTTTAGTGGAGGCGGTTATTATCAATATTATTAAAACTCGAAAGAGTTTATATAACTATTACCTTTATAAATTATATATTTAGCTCTAATTCAATAAAAATATTTATACTAAAATAAATTTTTAAAATGATAAATATTTTACATTGTGGATAAATATATAAATTTTCTCTTTCCTTTTTTGCTTGATTTTTCTCTCTCTCTCATTACTTTTCAACTCCAATTTTTTCTCCTTTCTCTGCCTTACTTTTTTCTTTTTCTCCTCAATTTGTTCTCTCACTTCCATGTATAAAATAACTACAATTTTAGCATTCGCGTTTTTCTAGTTTCCATAACATTATCTCCCACGTCTCACATTTTTCTATAAATGCTTTTTTCTATTTTGTCTAAACTTCTATATATGTTTACATATCTCATTTTCAATATCATTTTCCTTTTTTTTTTGTAAAAAAATCCTTTCCCCCTATCATTTCTATGTAGAGAATATAAATTTATTAAGTAAATATTATTGCTTTATTTGAATTATATTTTATTAAAATAACATGCATTGTACAATTTTCTATAATCAATATTTTTTAACTACCATGTTAAAACTTTTTTTCGATTGTTTTATTTTTTACTCTTCCACATAATTAATTATGTAAACATTATGAATTAAAATTTCATGCATCCAATACGTGTGTGCAGCATCTGCTTATGATTCTTTATAAAAATTAGAAGGCTCATAAACTTTTGCATACTCATGTGGTAGTATGTGCATGTAATAGATTTATGGCATACCATGTGCATGTAATGGATTTATGGCATCTTAGGTTTTGTAGGTGTAACAATTTTTATGAAGGAACATCCTTGAATTAAGTGCATATCATATGTATGATACTAGAAAAAAGTGAATAAAAGAAGTAGCTTTACCAGTGTAGACTATAGTTAAAAGGTTCTTTTGGGTTAATTTCATGGGAATCAAGTTATTGGACTCCCTCATGCACTTTATATTTTCATAACTTAACAATCTTATTTATATTTATCCATATTATTAAGTAAATAAGTTATTGGACTCCCTCATTTACTTAGTTATTTAAGGGGGGTTTGGGTAAGTAAAGGTATAATGGCTAATGCTAATTTTCTCATATCTGCATTGATAAACATTATTATATGTATTCTTGATTTTGAGGCACTTGCATTACAAGTGCTGTTTTCCTTCTAGCCCATTTAAAAGGGTAAAATACTCGATTTTAGATGCGCTAATTTTATTTTTAATATAAAATTATCCATATATTGTGTGTGTTGAACGAGCCATTGAACATTTTTGACATGGGCCCCTTAAGCTCGATCAGATCCAATGCATCTCATGGCCTAAGGCACGCTCCTGTAGGCTTAAGCTTTAAGCCTGTATTGACCAAGTTTAATAGACCCTGCAACAGATAGAATGCATAAGATAAGGATGAAATAGTCATGTTCTAAATAAGTGGGACACGTTGGACATGACGACCTTACTTTTCTATACTTGTGGGAGAATATCTTTCCTACCAATTGATCTCCAACCATTAGCTCTACTCTATTATAAAAATCGGGTCACTACTCAATGGTAAATTTTTCTAGACTTTGCATATCAAGCTTGCATATTATTCTAGATTATTTCCTACTTTCAAAAGTCCAACTACTAATTTAAGTATCAGAGTGGCTATACTGGATAACCCCCTGACGTTCTTTTACTGTGTGTTATTTTGTAGACCTCCCCCATACATAACCCAAACATTCACCTGCAAGAACTGAAAGATGACAATATGTATGTCTCTCTTTCTCTCTCTTACAATCATTCCCTTAGGGAAACTATTGTTTGATTGCATCAAATAAACATGATTAAAAATTAAAGGATATATCGTTTGTAAAACAAACTTGTTTAGAAAATGAGAAAGGAACTCCTAGATTGTTTTACCATCTTAAACTTAAAAATGCACCATTGACTACACTACTGACTAAAACCACTTAAAACCTAGATAATAAGGCAATCGCAACAAATTCATTTGCAAGCCTCCATACATAAAGCAACTGACATCACCAATGGAATGGCTTGTTGTCCGTAACAGATGAGCACAAAGTGTAGCGCAACCTGTCAAATAGGGTACTTCCTTCCTTGCTTTTTAATTCAACAAAATTAATATTTGATAATTCAATAATGTCTAACCTGGTATAGCCCAAAGCTCGTATATGTTACTTTGTAGTTTTGGATAAGCATAAAAAAAAAAAAAAACATACCTTCTGAAGCAGTGAGAATTGCCGCATAAAACTTCTTATATTAAGTGCACTAAATTTACCTCAAGGCAAGGCATCACATACCATAAGTAATTGCAAAGTCTGTGAGTCACAACTATGGCTGTAAGCCATTTGCAATTTAATCGAGTTTGACTTACTTTAAACTCGATTCAGCTTAAACTTAATTTATAGATGAGTTGAGATTGAACTTAAAACAATATTCCTTTATTTAATCAAGCTGAGATTAAAATCCTATTTAGACTTACGAGTTAGTTTATGAACAAAATCATTTATATTTTTAAGAAGCCAACTCCCGAGCCAATATATTATATAAAAATCATATCATATTAAAAGATATAATATAGGAATATAACAACGAGTAGTACAATTAAAATTTTTTTTTTACAATATAAGAATGGATAAAAAAGCACTACAAGTTGAAGCGAAAATTATTAAAAATTATATACATAACCCAAAATTATAAAATTCTGAACTGATTTTATAGAAAAAAAAAAAAAAACAAAAAAAAAGGATTGATTTTAAGCTTTAGTTTGAGTTTTAGCTCGAGCTCGAACTCTAACCTATTTATACTCATTTATCCAAGCTAGAGCTCCGAATCGTTTAGAAAAACGAGCTTCAGCCTATTAATCTAAACAGGTTGAGCCAAAAACTTTCACAAGTAAGTTAACCAATGTTAATGCCCATTTGTGCACCCCAATGGTCATGGAGCACCAGAATCATTAACAAACTTTTGGATTCAGCAAGATTATTTCTAACAAAAGGCAACTAGACTCTGGATTTTACATAAAGAATTTTGTACAGCACAAAAGACATGGTTACATAAACTTCTAAATATCATACTCATGCTTTGAAATAAAACCATAGCAGAAGTTTGTGATATAAAAAGCTGACTAACCACCGGCTTCACTGGAATCCTCGTCCAGTGAAATTGCTAAAATGCCGAGACTAAATGCAGTACTAAATGCTCCAAAAAGTCGTCAGATAACTCAACGCTTATGGAAAAGACATAGGAAAACTAGATTTGAAGATGATCTGAAAAATACTGTTCCAGAGGCAACATACGTGCTGCATTGAGTCTAATCTGCTCACGTCTGGCTTCAAGATCCGCCGTTTCCTAAATTAGGTTAAGGATGTAATCAAACAAAGATTATGAAAATTCCGAAGTTTTCTACTACACGCCCAAATATCCATAAATAAGATATAATTTGATCAAATCAAACTCTAGTAGGAATGGTGCTAATGGAAAAGAATCTTCGCCTCCAATGATGCTTTCGAGACAACTTATAGATTATCAAATACCAAATAAGAAGAAAAAGAAAAACTCCACATTTGATTACAGAAAAGACTATTGGTTTTTATAGAATAAATTAGCGCCTACAGCTTCTCCACAAACGGAACCAAATATGCTCTCTTTTAGAGCCAAAGGAGTTAAAAAGTGCAGCATTAGAAAAGATGCTAGTCCCGTCACTTTCCGTCGTAAGATTCACTTCATCAACATTTATTGTGAAGTTAAAAATTATTGGTGTTAAAAAGCAGGACGAGAAAATTCTTTAAAGAAGCTGAGTAAATCTACAAACAGATGGACCGTGTTCAAAAATCATATCAACTGAAATGAGAAAAGTTCAAACTTTATGAAATAGAAAGAGACCAAGAAGCTCATTAATGTGTCAAAAGTATCAGCTAGAATGCGGGGTAGGAGTAACCAATTAAAGCAACCGCTTTCCCAAGTGACTCGGTACCTGACATATCATAAGTACTAAATGTTAATCTACAAATTCTAATGCCGGTCGACCACCAACCGTAATTCTCTTCGAGCCCCTAATTGAAAATGGACCTGATAATTCAATCATTTACTCTACAGTCTCTCACCATCTCTAGAGACTACATCCGAATTTTGGACTTTCATCCAACGAAAAAACATGAGACCAAAAATAGGAAAAATAAAGATATAAACAAAAGTTCCTCATCAACTACACACAATTCAAATTATAAAAATCCCTTAATTTGTGCCCCATTTTCAATCCTCTTTCCTCCATTTCTTGTAAAACCAATTTCGCTAAATCAACTTGATTCATTTTAATCAAATTATCCGCCAAAACCCCAAAATTCTCCGTATCCAAACCCTTATCCTTCCCTCCAACTATCTTCACAAACTCCACCGCCTGTCCATGGTAACCCATCCTCAGCATCGTCTTGATAACATGCACGTGCGTCGAGTAATTCGCCGGCACTCCTTCACACGCCATCCTCTCCAGCATCACCAATGCACTCCCCAACTTCCTCGCCCTACACGCGCCCAATACCAGCGCGTCATACGTGCGCGAGTCCGATCCCATACCCTCTCTATCCATCTCCTCCAAAACCCCCGCCATTGCTGGCAAGTTTCCGGTGACGGCGTGCGCCGTGAGGAAGTTATTGTATGAAGTCAGATCCGGCGTAATGTTCTTTTCTCTCATGGATTTCATCACGCTCCATGCGCGGTCTATGTCCTTTACGCGTGTGAGATAATTGAGGATGTGATGGTAACTGATAGCATTTAGTCCGAAGTTTCCATGGGCCATTACATCCACCACGCGCAGCGCGTGATCCATTTTCTTCAACTTGCAGAGACGCGCGATGAGCATGTCGCAGGCGCTCTTGCGCGTGATTCCTTTATCAAGGCGCGTGAGGGTTTCCAAGAGATCGTCGAACGCAGAGAACGAAGATTCGACTTCGGTGAGGAAATTGAAGGTGTTAATGGTGTTAAAACAGCCGTCTTTCACGCGCTTGTTGAGGAGGTTACGGAGTGTGTCGAAGTCCTTGTGACGGCCGGCAACGTAGATGAGTTCGTCGTAGTAGGCGGAAGTTGGTTCGTCCGGGATTACGATCGGGCTGGGGTTAGGGTTACGGTTGGGATCCACGGTGGAAGAAGAGAAGAAGCGGCTGTCAGTGGTGAGGATGGATCGAAGAGAGATACGACGGCCTGGGAGTTTGATAAGTAAAGACATGGTCGTTTTACCTTTTGGTGGAGTTGGTCGATTGGTGTTTTAGAAGAGGATGATTTTGAAACCAGGTTTAGGGTTGACGGGATTTTTCTACGTGTTTTTTAAGAAATTGATTTATTTTTTTATTTAATTTTTAATTTTATCTTTATTAAATTTAATTATTATACAGATTGTATTTTTAATGATTTAAATTTAATTAATATTAAATAAAAAATTAGACAGAACGAAGGTTTAACCGTTAATGGGATGTATTGTTTTTTCAGTTGACGTGATGGCGTGTGGAAATATGTTAAATGCATATAAACTATATTATATATTTGGATATATGAATCTGTATGCATCTTAATTTTGTTATTTTTTATAATTATATATTTAAAATTTTAATTCACTTATTTATATATCCAATTGAATATTTTATTGATACTATTTATACTTCAATTAACTTAAATTTATACCATTAGTTCAATTAACATAATTAACTAATTTATTAGTTGTCTGTAATCTTTAAAATATTGCAAACATGCAAAATAATAAGTCTTCATGCACTTCAAAAATATGACTTACGAAGTCATTGAGGAATTTGTTATTCATAACAGGATGCTTTACGTTTGTCTTTAGGAAGCTGAGAGGCATAACAAGCAAACCCACCTGCTTGAGGTTTCTAATGCTCGTATTGGGCACAACAACTAATAGTAGTAGTAACAAAATGGTAGGGATTAACTTCTTAATCCTCCCAGTATAGGAATGATAGGTATGGTTTGTGGCCACCCATGACCGTACCTTTGCTAGCAATGAGTAGGTGGTGGACTCCCGTGGAGCACTGACATACTTTATAACACAATGAGCTCATCTAACAACCAATGCCGACCTCAATAAGCTCTATGCAATCATAAGGATACTCTCTGAGCAGTAGAAGAGCAAAGTAGTTAGCGATGTTAGGCTGGTCGTCAGCAACAAAACCTCCTTTACCAAGGGTATCTAAGATAGAGTCTTGCCTTCGAACAACAAACTTCCTACCCTGGACCAGTATAATGGTACTAGTGATCTTAATGATCACAAGTTGCTAGTTAAGATAAAGCCCTATCACCATAATATCATTGGCTTCAATAGGGGAACTATTTGAATTAAAGGTGTTATCACTCTTGACATGGAGCTCGGCGATGATAACAATATTACTCGACGACCAGTGAAGTTTATCGTGGTCTACTGCAGTCCTCCTACAATATTATCTTGGGACGATCGAGCTTAAGTGTTTTCTGAGTCATCACTTCATCATTCTACCTAAAAGCTAAGTTCCCGACCCCCATCGGGGTGAGAATTTGCAGTGTGACTAGAGGCTCTCTTGAGAGCTTTATGTTAGGGCTGCTAGAGTTGATGGTATCTTCGCTTTGGAGATCGACTTGCAGGGGAAGCTGGTTGAGAGAGGCCAGTTGGGTGAGAAAACAGTAGAGGTTACAGATTGATGCCTCTCCTAATTAAGCCACTAAGAATGGGATTAAGACCCCCCCGCCCCCCCCTCCCCCCCGCCCCCTCCAAGGTGAAAGAAGAGATAGTTACCCTCCTACGAGCCCACAGACTCATCATTGACACTAATGCTTAGCTTGTTAAGCAAAAGAAGAGGTACTTTACACCAAAGAAGGTAGGCCACTATAGAAGAAAAAGTGTATTAACTGTTGAAGGCAAGCTTTATGCGAGAAGAGAAGTATCTGACTTGGCTAGCCAATGTGGTGCTAGTCAAGAAGAAGTCTAAAGAGTGGTGCATGTGTATCGATTATACTAACCTCAACAAAGCTTGCCCAAAGGACTGCTTCCCTTTCCCTAGTAATGACTAGTTAGTTGATTCCATATCGAGACACGCTTTGCTCAGTTTCATAGATGCCTTCTTTAGTTATAACCGGATTAAATGGACCCAAAGGATGAAGTCTATACCTCCTTTATCAACAACTTCGATACCTACTGTTGCACAGTCATGTCCTTTAGCCTTAAAAATGCTGGGGCAACATACGTATGATGACCAAGTTATTCAAGCCCTAACTCAGGCAGAACATGAAGGTGTAACGTTGATGACGTGAATGTCAAGAGCAAGTAGCTGAACGATCATGTTAAGGACCTACAGGAAGCCTCTAACCAAATGAGAAAGTATGACATGAAGCTAAACCTCTAAAAGTGTGTATTTGGGGTCGACTTTAGCAAATTCCTAAGCTTCTTGGTCATTTAAAGAGCAATCAAGGCTAACCCTAAGAAGATATAGCCTATTAGGGATATGAAGCCTCCCTCCTCGATCAAAGACATATAGAAGTTCACCGATATGTTATCTGCACTAAATAGGTTTGTCTCCAACAGTCCAGACAGATGCACTGAGTTCTTAAAAAATGTTAATAATTTAAAGGGTTTTGAATGGACTCTTTAGTATGTAGTAACATTCAAGGAGATGACTTCCTTGCATACCTTATCATCTTTTCTAAGCCTACTCTAAGGGAGCATTTATATTTATACCTAGCCATTAGCGACTAGGTACTCTCCTCTGTGCTAGTCAAAGTAGAATGGAGAGAGTACAGGCCTGTATATTATGTTAGCTATATCTTTTAAGGGCCTAAGGTCAGGTACATTAGAGTAGAAAAATTTACCTTGGCCTTCGTCATCTCAGTGCCTTGGCTTAGGCCTTACTTTTAGGTACACTAGATTATCATGTTACCAGATTAACTACTAAGCACATAACTACAAAAACCAGACGCATCTAGATAGATGGTGAAGTATGCGATGGAGTAGAGTGTATACAACATCCACTATCAACCACGGATAACCTACAAGGCATAAGTACTAGCTGACTTTGTGTTAGAATACAGAGGAGAGGAGGAAGCACCACTTAGAGAGGATAAGTCGGTGTAGACTCTCTATATTAATGGATCATCTACCTTAAGGGGTGAAGGTGCTAGTCTAGTTCTCATCGGACCATACAAGATCATTATCTACTATGCCCTCAAGTTCGGGTTTGACACTAACATTAACAAATTCGAATATGATAGCCAGTCTCAAGCTGGCTAAGGAGATTGGTGTTGGGTACCTACAAGTTTTCTTGGACTTGATGTTCGTCGTCTAGTAAGTCCGAGGTGATGTGCCCCCAGGGTTGAACACATGGAGAAGCACCACAATTAGACGAGCTAAAAAGAAACAGAAGAAAAGCTAGCAAAACCCAAGCGGCTACTGAATAGATATGATGTACCACTTGATCCTACTGGGCCTATAATCCGCCGAATATGACACATTGGTCCGAACTGAAGGACCAATCTCCACTACTCCTTATTAAAGGGAATATAGAAGAACTGAATGATAACGAGAACACTAAGGTTGCTTAAAGTGAATAATTTTGTATAAAAAAGAAAAAGTTTTTATTTGCATTCAAGAAAGTAGGGGTTTATATACTCATCATGATAAGAGATCAAATCTCTAATACCAAGATGATAAGGAATCAAAGGATTGATCTAGAAAGAAACAGCAGCGGATCTGGAATGAAAGAACAGGAATGGGTATTCAAAAGGAAAATAGGTATGAAGAATAGGAAGGTTTTGATGATAAATGTGAATGGATATAACTCACCAAGACACAAACGCAATCAGGGGTTTAAGCTCAAAATAGAGTTCGATACGACTCACGAATACTAAATGTTGCTTGGGGTTTCAAATGAAGGTTAAATGCAACTCACTAACTGGTTTTAATGAAGGGGTTCACCACAATTTGAGAGCAAGATTAATAAGAACGTGGGATGATTAAAGAGTCTAATTAATACTCGATAATCTGACAATTGCTAACTTAAGTATAACCTTGCTTGAAAGAAGAAAATTTTACTCTCTGTATATCTATCTGTCTGTCTGTCTTTATCTATGTATTTGTACAAATGTTGCTATTTATAGTAAGTCCTAAACCCTAGTGGTAAAATTGTAAATAATATACAATGCCTTAAACCCTAAAGAATTGAGCCTATAAATAAAATGAAGGAAAACATATACAAGAATATAAAATTGTGCATTTTATAGGACTCAATATGTAATTACTCGGCATGTCTTGAGAGGAGTAGTATCCGAATTGGATAGGGTTGGCAGTTGGATGTTCGGATCTGAGAAGGGGTCCTTGATGTCTCACGTGTCTTGGCTGAGACACCGAAGAGGTCAGCCCACAATTGCCGAGTCATAGAATCAATCAGCACAAGTCTTTCTCTGATGTGCTAAGTGGTTTTTTGGTTCTGATTACTCGACTATATGATCTCTTGGCACTTCGGCTGACGATATACATGATGTTGAGTGTTCATCTTCCTTCCTTTCATCCTTCTAGCTGCAATTTGGCCTCGGCAAGCATTGATAGGCCTTAGCTTGGATGTGTCGGAGGTTGATTCCCATCATTACTGCGAGTTTAAAAAGAAGTCGTCCTCAACATTAAGTGTTGAGTACAGGTCGGAATGTCGAATAAGCTTCTCATCCCTTTTCTCTTCACTATGGGTATCAAGTGTCTCTGGATTTCCTCAACGCTCATGAGGGTCAAGTAATAGCTTTTTCCATCCTTCCGAATAGTATAAGTGTTGAAGAAGCTGTCTTAGACCACTTTCCGATCATACTCTTAAGGTCAACCAAGAAGTAGATTTGCGGCATTCATAGGCATTACATCAAAATCAATATCATCCTCATATTGTCCAGTCTTGAATGCTATCCGCACTCTTTTATGCACATGGACCATACCCTTATCATTAAACCATTTCAATCCATAGGGTTGGGGATGTGGGTAGGTCAGCAACTTCATCTTTTCTACCAACTTGGCAGAGACAATATTAGTATAGCTACCTCCATCAATAACCAAGGAATAGGTCTTCTCATCACTAGACACTACATATGAAATAAATTTTCCCTTTGCCCGGGATCTTCCTTCAGGTTAGCTCATATCGCCATAACCAAGAGTTTATCGAGGTCTTCGAGATGGACATCTTCTTCTATCAACTGGAGCTCCGAACTCTTGTCACTCTGACTTTCGATTTGAGCCTTGGGCCCTTTGCCTTTCAAGACCATGACCCTTTTATTCAGGCATTGGGACGCAATATGTCCGTAGCCTAAGCATTTTAAGCACTTCACTTCTTGGGCCTTGTTGTTAACTGCCTTCTCTTTCTCGACAATCTTTTTCTTAGCATGGGTTAGTCGGTTAGGCTCACCTTTCTTCATCTTCTTTTCTTAACTTCTCTTGGCATACTTCTCAAGCTTAGGGTTACCTTGTTGAGGGTGGCTACTCGGCCTCTAATGCCTTCTTCTCTTCTGCCACTCTACTCTTAATGCCAAGTTAATTAGCTTGTCCAAATAGTTGAATGGCCGCAATTTAACTATGTTAGCAATGTCGTCTCGGAGTCCACTCGAGAATCTGGCAATGGTACGATCCTATGGCTCAGCAATCTTACATCTTGTCACTAAGGTCTCAAACTCTTGCAAATACTCTTCAATAGTATTTCGACCTTATCTTAGGTGCTGGAAAGCATAGAGCATCTCTTGCTTGAAATAAGTCGGCATAAAGCATTGGTTCATCAATCTTTTCATGAGCCTCTAAGTTCTGATCGGCTTCTCTCCTTTAGCATCTCGCTTGGCAACTAGCTTATCCCACTAAAGACTCGCGTATTCAACAACAGGGATAGTAAAGCCAGCTTAACCTTTGTTCAATCATCACACTCGTAGCACTCAAACAATTTCTCGACTCAGGGAACCTAGTCAAGGAACTCTTTAGGTTGGCTACTTCCACAGAAAGTCGACAACTTAAGCTTTATATTGTTAAGTCCTGGAATAAGTGCTCGGGGTTCATTCCTTTTCATTCCTAGTAAGTCGATTTACCTCGGTTTGGCCACTTTTGTTAAAGTGTTGTACAACTATGTTCCTTTTCGACCTCCGCTCTCTTCTCCAAACTTCTTGATTTGTTTCGGAGTCAACACTCCTATCATTTCACCTTTTCAGCACTGGACGGTTTTCTCTTCTTTTCAGCTTAGCAACACTTCTCGTCTGTCGTTCATCATTATCGAGCTTATTGGAATCACTTTCACTTGTGGGTGTTCGCTCTTTTCTTCCTTCTCAGCTATTACGTTTGTACCTTCGGACTAATCCAGTAAGCTCCTGAATAGAGTCGGTGAGATTTTGGATCTGGTATTCTAATTTGTCAACATGTCGTCTTAAGCTTCCGCGAGGATTATCACCAATGTTGTTGATACTATCCTCCGACATTTTTGTTCATATAGTAATTTACCAGAAAATTGAAGAAATAACAAAACAAAAATACAGTAACTCAGAAACAACCACTACTTGGCTTTTGCAGCTACTTAGCTACTTACGACTACTACGAATAGTACACTACCCTATAAAACAATGATTAGCAGAAATGTTAGAATCACAAATCGACTTCGAAGAGCACTAGCATACGTGTCTCCCCAAAGCTTTGATACCAATATAATAAGGGATCAAATCTTTGATACTAAGATGATGAGAAATCAAAGGATTGATCCAGAAAGAAACGGTATCAGATCTGGAACGAAAGGACATGAATGGGTATTTAAAAAGAAGATGGGTACGAAGAATAGGAAGGTTTTGATGGTGAATGTAAATGGATATAACTTACCAAGACACAAATATAATCAAGGGTTTGAGCTCGAAATAGAGTTCGATATGACTCATGAACACTAAATGTAGCTCGAGGTTTCGAATAAAGATTAGATGCAACTCACTAATTGGTTCAAATGAAGAGGTTCACCACAATTTGAGAACAAGATTGATAAGAATGTGGGAACAATTAAAGAGTTTAATTAACACTCGATAATCCGACAAATGCTAACTTAAGTATAGCCGTGCTTGAAAGAGGAAAGTTTCACTCTTTGTATATATCTCTATTTATTGATCTGTCTGTCTGTCTGTCTTTATGTAAGCCCCACAACCAGTCACTCAAGGTTTCGATCGGCTGAAAGATCTGATCAAGCCTAAATTATAAGTAAAGTTAGAAATATTAGTACAAATGATCCCGTAAGTTTGAATTTAAGAAAATAAGCAATAAAATAAAAGACTATAAAAATTCCAAATTTTAAATATATAACTCGTTATTTATCGAAAATGCGTAAAATGCATTCTGATAATTAAAGAATCGCTGGAGATAAATTATATGTATACTAAAAATCATAAAATGACCTAAATAATATTTAGGAATATTTATTTGTACTATATATGAATTTACATGTGGGTATGAATATGCATAATTACTTAAAATACGCAAAATGTGATAAAATAGTATTAAATACTTAAAGAAAATTCATAATTAATTAAGGAAAAATCATGAAAAATATGGAATGATCCATAATTGGGTCGTGGCGGTTGGGAAAAATAAGAAAAAAATCAGCTAATTAAATTAGGGCAACTCAAAAACCAAAAATTAAGGGATTTTAACAATGTCTTGTCCAATTTAATGCACAATAATTTCCCTAAAGCTCTATAAATAGCAAAAAAAATTCAGAAGCTCATTTGGACAGTTAGAAATCAGAGAAAATTAGGGAGAGGTAAAAATTGAGAGAAAAATTAGGGTTAAAAAAAAAGAAAAAACTATGCAATTGGGGTCTTTAAAAGGAACCCACACCAGACGGGCAGCTGGGAGTGGACGGCCACTACTACCATACGATGGTGGTAGCACCCAGACTGGTTGACAAGGCCACGGCAGCCGGCGGTGGCCGGAGACACCCAGATCGATGAGTCCGATTTCCAGCCCAATTTTATGTAATTTTGTTAAAAATAGTAAATATTATTATAAAATTATGAATTTTGTTATTCTGGAATATTTTTGTATGTAGTTTTTAGGAAAAATATTATTTTGATGAAAATATGTTTCGTGATATAGGATCCTTAAGAAATCATGCAAAACCAAGTATGTTTAGGTTTAGAAAAAAATGACCTTAGGAGTATAGTTTTGAACCCAAAATTTTTATGTAGACCACTTAGATGATATAGAACAATACTATGAAGCCCGTTTTCAAAAATTAATTTTCTAAATTTTTAGGCCCTAAAATGAGGTATAAAATGGGTAATTTATGGTTAATTAAGTAATTAAATGGTTAATTACTGATTTAGCGAATAAGTATATATTTTAGGATGTTGAAATCTAATGGAGTATGATACTTGTAGTATTTAGGGTGTTAGATGTAATTATTAGGTTAATTATGTAGTAAATAAGTAATATGGAAAAATAGTACATTTTAAGTTAATTTTGTAAATTAGGGTAATTAGGTGTAAAATCTGATTTAGGATGAATTTAGACACATTGAAATGATAATTAATGTTGGGAGATAATAATTAGAGTGATAAAAATATTAGATGTATATTATGTGCATAATAAGTAATAGTACATAATACACAATTATTGGAAATATAATAAATAGAAAATATTAGGATAAAAATTGATATTATATAAATAATAGGGATATATAATAAAACTGATAGAAAACTTAAATTTATGTTGTTATATGAAAGATGTAAAAATTTCTTACATCAGGAGTAAATTCGATACCGCTAATAAAGATTTAAATATACCGGGTGGAATAAAATACTAATTAGAGGTAATAATGGTATTTAGGAGATCAGGAAGCAATGTGATTAATTTTACATTATGAGTTGAAACGAATTTCTAGGGTTTGAGTATAAAACAATACTTACAAATCAAACTAGAACCTAATTTAGGAAGTGATGCGGAAACTGAACCCAAACTTAACCCCAAACCTAGAATATTGTAAAAGACTTAAAACCTAAATAATTTGGTATATTAAACCCTAAATAAAATAAAACATAACAATAAGCGTGATAGGATAAAATGAACCTATAATAGTTATATAAAAACTGAAATCACGTTTGTGTTATAAGGATGATCGGTGATGGCCTAAGCAAGTCGGACCTCGAGTGAGTGAGCGAGGAGTCAAGGTAAGTTGGGATTAATACATTGCTGTATTTTGGAGGCTTAAGATTATACTTGGTTATGCTTGTTAGATAGTTGGATGTGTGCATGTGCTTGATTATGAGTAATGTTATGATTCTGTCTGTTGTCCTGGTTTGTATTGTATAGTTTGTATGAAATGATTGATCACTCTAAACTGGACCTAATCAAATATATGACTTATAATCATAATCGAACCTACATGGCAACCCATTAGGGGAACTTAGGGCTCTCCGGTCAAATATCGACCCCTTCGAAAGGGATAGCGTAGGATTACAATGGATCCCTTCTTCATCCTCAGTAAAACTAAGTGATAGGAGAGGAGGTCGCGGCGAGGGTGAAGAAAATGATTTGAAGGTAGTTGCGGAAGGAGTGAGGTCTCCATTACATAAGCCTGGGTTTGGTCGTGAGCTGTCGCATTAATGATAACTCCTTAACCCGTATTAGAACGAGCGCAATTTCTTTAATCTCACGACGGGCCGAACAACATCGTGCGATGGTATTTGCTTGAACATGCATTGCACCTAATAAGTTGATCGAAAACCTTGTTGTGTTTATGATATAGTTTTAAGTCCTTCATCCTAACTTACTGAGCTGTGATTGCTCACATCCCTATAGACGTCGTGCAGGTCCTAGCTAAGAAGCGACAACAACTACTCTGAAACTAGCAATTGCTGGATCTTGGGGAGTGAGAAAAAACATTTGAAGAATAAACACATGTTTTTAAGGTTTAAGCTTTTACTTTAGAATTTTTCATTTCTGAATAATGTAATAACTAGGAAATATATTACGGAGAAATATTGTAAATGATATTTTTACTAACTAAATTATAGTGTATATATGTATTTTCTCACTTTCTTAGGTAAATGATTTATTTAAATTACAAAATATTTACTTCAAAGCGTGATAGTCGTAGAAGCCTTGTGTAGATCAGGTCTAAGATAGCGGTTGTAAGGTCAATTTCTATCTTAGGATGGTTTACACGACGAGGCTATTAAGACTCTGCCACTTCGGGGCGTGACACTTTGTCCATGTGTTTATACAAATGTTGCTATTTATAGTAAGCCCTAACCTTAGTGGCAAAACTGTAAATAATGTACAAGGCCTTAAACACTAAAGAATCGGGCCCATAAATAATATAAAAGAAAAAATATATAAGAATACAAAATTATATGTTTTACAGGACTCAACATGCAGTCACTCGGCATGTCTTGGGAGAAGTAGTATCTGAATTGAAGGGGTCCCTGGCGTTTTATGTGTCTTGGCCGAAACACCCAAGAGGTTGGCCCACAATTGCCTAGTCATAGAATTAGTCAGCACGAGTTTTTCTTTGATGTATTGAGTGGTTATTTGGTTTTAATTACTCGATTGTATGATCTTTCGGTACTTCGGCTGACGATAGACTTGATGCCGAGTGTTCATCTTCCTTCCTCTCATCTTTCTGGCTGCAGTTTGGCCTCGGCAAGCATTGATAGGCTTCGGCTTGGATGTGGTCGAAGGCTGATTCCCATCACATCCACTAGGGTTACTTTACATCTATGAAAAGACAAAAAGGTATTGTACAATTAAGTTACATGAAACATACTAAAAAGGTTAAAAAAGACAAAGGATATTCAATACGAAAAAGAAGGAATCATTTTGGAATATTGTGTCAGAAGATACATATCACTTGGCAGCTAGACATTAAGAACATGATACAAAGTAGGTAGAAACAAGAAATTGTTGCAGTCAAGGTCGATCCGATCTAAATCAGGTTAGAAGCCAATATTAGGTTGGAAAGCCAATCAGTTTGGTAATGAAGTCAGCTGAATTGGAGTTAGATGCCAATGGTCGATTGGGGAGTTCAGCTTGGATAGTCTTGGGCTATCTTCTAGATTAAGACTTCGTTGTTAGGTAGGAGCATGTTGGACACGTGTGAGAATCTAATAGATAGGTTGGTAAGAGGTCAACTCGGCTAAGGAATCCCCGTCTTAGCTATGGTTTAGAGCTAGTATACTCTAAGCGAGTCCTTGGAGTCCTCTAGCTTGGCTTCTTATGATTGGTTCAAGGGGTTGATTCCTATCATGAGGTGAATAGGAGACTAAAGACAACTCCATAGCAAGATACTTGGAAAAAGTAAGAAGTCTCCTTGTTGCGAATCATGACCAAGAACAAACAAGGTTGATCACTTGATGGGTCTAAGATTACAGAAAGCTTGAAAAATGGTTAATGGGGAAAGGTATAAAAAGAGTGACAAAGACGAATGGAACAGTAAGCAAAAACCCACAAACAACTCCAGAGGATATGATGCACCAATGGAACTTCCGAGGACTCACGACATAATTCGATATGATGCACGAATTAATCCAGTGAGGTTACTCACCACCTAACCTTGCTTAAGGGAAAGAATAAGAGTGATACCGAGAGCCAACAAGCAGTGTTTAAGTAAGGAAGAAAGTACTCAAGTGTATTAAAGGTAATATGATAAGTTATAGCTACAAGTACAAGGGTATTTATCCCTGTAAGTTAGGGCAACTTATCCAAAAGGAAAAAGACAATAAGGTCATTTCCTAAAGAAGTAATGTATATGATACAAAAGGGTAAAAATGAGTATATAAGGAAAAAAATCATTAATGCTATAAATTGTCCATACGATACTGTATACGTGCGATACTACCTTGGAAAGGTTGTTAAGGGATGCGGACAAAAAATACGGATAGATAGGCTTGTTTGAGCAGGAATGACTTAGTTAATCCAGATTCTTTATCTCTTGGCTTTTCGGCAATGATGATGTCGAGTGATCGGTTAACTCGACATTAGAGTAATCATCAACTCGTCATAACATAAAATAATGGGCGGTCATATGGCATATCATTAAAGGTGACTCGGTAAGAAAGTACTCGGCCTCAGTAGGGGTTGGTTAGAACATATGGATTCGTCGTGCCAGCCCCTCTAATCCTTGAGCTCGGCTCCAAGTCAGATGTCCCATAGCTTGATTCTTATTACTCCTAATTGAGTTTCCCTTATGGAACATCACGAAGATCCCCCAAATAAAAAACTCAATAGTAGATTGGCCTTTAAGCTCAGGATAGGAAAATTTTGAATAAGTACTTGCTAGAAAAGAGCTTAACTCCAAACTTAGCTAAGGTCTTAAAGCTCATAGCAACACCATCAGAGTTAAACTGGATGGACCTTATCCAAAGTTACTTAGAGCAAGGTACATTCCTAGATGATGAGAGAGAGGCAAAGAAGTTAAGGTACCGTGCCACTAACTACATGTTGATCGAAGACATCTTGTACTGTATAGGAGTCAATCTTCCCTTACTTAGATGCCTTTGAGCAAACAAGAGCTACAAGTTATGGAAGAGCTGTATGTTGGAGTGTATGGCAACCACATTTAGTCATAAGCCTTCTACATCTAAGCTATATGGCTCGAATAAGATTATTTTACTATGAGGCAGGATATCAAGGCCGTAACTTACAAGTACCCCTAGTATTAGAAGAATGCTCTAATTAGTCATGCCCTTAGCGCCAATCTCCAACCCTTGACCAGCCCATGGTTGTTTGCTTAGTAGGGAATTGACATCTTCAGCACTTTCCCTAAGGTTGCAGGAGCACAACAATACATCATTGTGGTTGTTGACTACATCATAAAGTAGGTTAAGGCTAAGCTCGTAGCTAAAATCACTAAGAAGAGCATTTGGTTGTTCGTTTGGAATAATATCCTCTTTAGATTTGGGATTTCCTATGCCCTCATTATGGATAACGAGTATTAGTTTGACAACCTTAAGCTTAGGGAATGTTGCGCACTAAGCACCATATTAGGCCCTACTTCACCTCAGTCGCCTACCTTCAGTCCAACGGCTAGGTTGAAGCCACTTCATTGTATCTCTACTGGCGAGACCCCATTTCGATTGGAGTTTAGGTTAGACGTAGTCCTCCCTATTGAGCTTGATTTTCCTAATATCTAGACTTAGAGTTTTAATGCCATGTTAAACAAGTCCTTACTGTAAGCCGGCATTGACATTATTAAAGAAATCGAAGATATTGTTGTAGCTCAAGTGACTACTTATCAACACTGAGTAGCTAAATATTACAATTAGAAGGTCAGACACAAGGAATTCAAGATAAGCAACTTGGTCTACAAGAAGTTATAAGCCATGGGCTCATGTAAAAGATAAGGGAAGTTGGCCCCTAATTAGGAAGACTCGGTCAAAGTAAGAGAGAACTTGTGAAAGGGAGTATACGGGTTAGGAAGATTGGACAGCAAGCTCATCCTATATACTTGGAACGTCGATAATCTTCGACCTTATTTTGACTAATGTATAAATCTTTTGTAAATGTCAATAAAGTTTTGTTCCTCAAATATATGTCGTGCATTTTTTAATTTCTTTCTCTCTTTCTCTTATTTTCATACTAAGTCTCAGCCCTCAAAGGGTAAATGGATCTATTGTACACCTCGTCAAGCTTAGGTAGGTCGAAATGCTACTGACCTGACCCCTCTTAAATAACCTCAATAAGGAAAAACATTCCTTGCACAATTGAGGGACTCCTATTACTTAGCCAAGTCGGAATTCCATCAACTTGACATACTTTGAGTAACCTCAGTAAGGGAAAATGTTACGCTCCGAAGCGGTAGAGTTATAACAGTCCTATAATGCAAACCATTCTAAGATAGAAGTTGACAGTCACTATCTTAGATTTGATTTACCTAAGACGTCTACGACTAACCTGCTTTGAAGTAAACAGTTCTCAAATTAAACATGTTATTTACCTATGAAATCATAAAAAATACATATTTATACTAAAATAATCTGTGTATGTTTACAAGATTTGGTAGCCTAATCATAATCTGCTTGAGTAATACATAAATTAATACTAAAAGCTTTAAAGATAAAATCCAAACTTTAGAGTATATCTGATTCTCAGTTTTATATCCTTACTCCCCAATATCTAGTAATTGTAAGTTTTAGGATAGTTATATGCTCGCTTCTTAGCTAAAACCTATAAAAATATTTATAGGGATATGAGTAACCAACTGCTCAGTAAGTTGGAATGAAGACTTAAAACTATACATCAAATACAAATAAGGCTATTAACCAAATTAATTAGATGCAATGTATGTATAAGAAAATTCCATCGCATAATGTTATTTGGTCTGTTGTAAGATTACAGAATTTTCACCTACTTTAATCCAGGTTGAGGAGTTTAGTATACATATCAATAGTTCATGACCACACCAGGCTTGTGCAATGAGGACACCACTCCTCTCGTGATTACCTTCGAACTATTGACTTTATCTTTGCTGCGAGCTCCTTTCTTGTTACTTAATTCGACTAAAAATAAAGAAAAGAGTCATTATGCTATCTATGACTATCTCTTTCAAAAGGGTTGGTATTTAGCTAAAAAACTTTAAACGTTTCTCTTAATGGGTTGCTATGCAGATTTGTTTTAGACTTATAAGTCATATATTTAGTTAGATTCAGTTTAAGGTATTCAAGCATTTTATATAAATCATACAACTTTCAATCCAGAACATCAAACCAGAATTGTGTAATTAAGTCCAAAAACACGCACATACAAACATGCATATAGTCAACTATCTAATAACCACAATTAAGTATAATCATAAGCGTTCGAGTACTGGAAAATAGCATTGTAAGCTACAGTAAAGTATCGATCCCAACTTACCTGAACCTTCCGCTTGCTTACTCAAAATGCGATTCGCACAGGCTATTGTCGATAATCCTTATTATACAAATATTGTTTTAGTTTTCACATAACTACTATAGATAGATTTTATTATATAATTCTTATTGTGATATTCAATTTAGGGCTATTATACCTAATTATTTAGGTTTTTAATTTTTTTATAATTATTTTTAATTTAGGCTAAGTTCTGATTCAGTTTTCGAATCGGTTTTTAAATTAGACTCTAATTCAATTTTTGATTACAAGTTTTATACATAAACCTTAGGAACTCGTTTTGAATCATTATGTGTAATTAATCACATTTCATTTAAGTATCCTAAATCTCCGTTTTAGCTCCTAATCAATGTTTTTGTTGGTACAGTACACTATATTCTTAATTTAACTATCGAATTAACTCTCAATGTAAGAATAATCTACATTTTCATATGATTTTGTAAATTCACCTTTCAAATTAGATTTATATTATATTCCTAATATTATAATACCATTAATTTTTATCTAATATTTTCTATCCGTTTAATTCCTATATACACATATATTATGTAATACTATATATTCTACACTTATACCACCTATCTAACACTACTAATACTACATATATTATCCTTCATCATCTAATAACATATTAAACTATCTAATTATATCCTAAATAAGAATTTATACCTAATTACCCCTAAATCACAAAATTAACTTAAAATATATCATTTTACCCATTACATATATACTACATAATACACCTAATAATTATATCTAACACAATAAATACTACATCAGATATTGACATCTTAAAACACCTAATTATACGCTAAGTTTGTAATTATCTATTTAATTACCAAATTAGCCCAAAATCGCCTATTTTATACATCAATTTAAGGCCTAAAAATTATCTAAAAATATGTTTTTAAAAAATTTCTTCATAGTGCTATTTTAAATACTCTAAATAGCTTATACAAAATTTTGAACTTAAAACTATACTATTAAGGTCATTTATTTCAATATTAAAAACTAACTCGGGGTTTAGTCATTTTTTAAGAGTAGTATATATCGAGTTTTAAGTTTATTAAACTGAAAATTTTTCCTAAATCTCTATACAAAAATATTCTAGAATACTAAATTTCATAATTTTCCATACATATTTGATATTTTTACTAAATTAAACAAATTTCAAATAGAAATCGGAACTCATTATTCAATTGGCTTTCGGTCACAAGTGGTGGCTCCACCTTTATTAGTAGCTCTAAGTGTGGGGTCTACTATCTAGTGGAGGTGGCTGTTCTTACTCAGGTGGTCGTCGATGTGGGTTCCCTTTACAAGTCTTAATTGTACATGATTTTCCTTTTTTTTTTTAAAATTAATTCTCTCTTCTCTTTTTGGCCTCTCTCAATTTTTTTTTATTCACTAAAGGTCCAAATTGAATTTTAGAAAGGGTTTTGGTATTTATAGAAGATGTTTAGGGCTTACTTTTGATTTTTAGAGGACCAAGTGTCCTTTATCTTCTTCCATTTTCACTTTCTATTTGGTTAATTATTATTGATTGATTTTTTTCTTTAATTTTCAGCTTGCTACGACCCATTTTTTTAGAATTCCACATGTTTTCATAATTTTCTTGATTTTCCTTAATTTTTTATGAATTTTATTTAATTAATTAGCATTATTTTAGCATATTTCAACATATTTTGGGTATTTTAGGTAACTCCACATATTTTTATCTATACGTAAATACATATATAGTACAAATAAATATTCTTAAATATTATTTAAATTATTTTATGATTTTTAGTATGCATATAATTTATTTGTATCGATTCGTTAGTTATTGGAACTTGTTTTACGTATTTTCGACAAATAATGGAGTAATATACAATTTTCATATTTATTTTTCCTCAAAATCTAAACTCACGGGATTATTTTTAATAATATTCCTAGTTTTGTTCTAAAATTTGGACTTGATTGTACAACTTACCTGATCATTCTAAATTTTACAGACCAAACCCTGAACATCTTATTATAGGACTTACAAGAAATAACCCCTTGTGCAACCGAAGGACTCCCACTACTTGGGCAGGTCAGAACGTTACTGACTTGACTCCCCTTGGGTAACCTTAGTAAAGGGAAACACTCCTTATGCAACTGAGGAACCCCCACTACTTGGGTAGGTTAGAACGGTATCACCCTATCCCCCTTGGGTAATCTTAGTAAGGAGAAACACTCCTTATGTAACTGAGAGACTCCTACTACTTAAGCAATTGAAATGCCATCGACCTGACTCCCTTTGGGTAACCTTGATATGAGGAAACAACCTTTTTACAACTTTTCCATAATCAGGCAGGTCAAAATGCCATTGACCTACCCCCAAAAAATTCTAAGTATACAAGTTAACTCTACAATTAAGCAGTCAAGTAAAAGCATGCAATGACTAAGTGTCAAGTTATGCTACCCAGTAAGCGTAACATATCAAACAAAGAAGTAAGAGTATTGCCAATACTAGGAAAGAGAAGGCAGAGGATAAGCATCAATTGAAAAAGCCAAATTTTATTACTTCAAAAAGAATTTACAAGGTTAAGGCCGGCATTCCAACCTACTATATAGACTTTCTTGCTTAGGTATAAGAAAAATAAAAAACTGCAAAGAAAAAAATAGGGGAAGGGGATAGTAATTTATCATTTCGAATTGGCCAGCTTCGGGAGCTTTGAAAAATCTAATTCGTCAATACATTTGAAGGACTGATCCACATGCGATCCCTGCTCTAAAGATGTTTTGTTATGAGCTGCAGAGGAAGGAGTGGAGGTTTGCTGGCTTTGGTGCCGCGTCTTAAAGCGGTAAAGTTATAATAGCCCAATCATGTAAACCATTCTAAGATAGAACTTGTCTTTACAACCGTTATCTTAGACCTGATCTAGATAAGGTGTCTACGACTAACTCGCTTTGAAGTAAACAGTTTGTAATTTAAATAAATCATTTACCTAAGAAAATGAGAAAATATATGTATATACACTATAATTCAGTTATTAAAATTAACGTTTACAATGTTTCACTGTAATATATTTTTTAGTTATTACATTATTCAGAAATGAAAAATTTTAAAATAAAAGCTTAGACCTTAAAAATATATGTTTTTTCTTTAAATATTTTTTCTCACTCCCTAGGATCCAGCAGTTGCTAGCTTCAGAATAGTTGTAAGCCACTTCTTAGCCAGTACCTGCACGACGTTTATAGGGATGTGAGTAATCACAGCTCAGTAAGTTAAGATAGAGAACTTAAAACTATACCATAAATATAACAAAATTGTCAACCAACTTATTAGGTGCAATGCATGTTTAAGCAAATGCCATCGTACGAAGTTGTCCAGTCCATCGTGAGATTAGAGAAATTGCACCTGCTCTAATCTGAGTTGAGGAGTTACCGTTAATACAACAGTTCACGACCAAACTTAAGCTTGTGCAATAGAGACATCACTCCTCCTGCGACTACCTTCGAACTATTGACTTTACTTTCGCTCGACCTCCTCTTCTGTCACTTAGTTTGATTAAGGATAAATAAGAGACCATTATGTAATCATGCGCTATTCCTTTCGAAAGGATCGGTATTTAGCTGGAGAAATCTTAGGTTTCCCCTAATGGGTTGCCATACAGGTCCGATTATGATTAAAAGTTGTATATTTGATTAGGTCTAGTTTAGGATGATCATTTATTTCATACAAATCATATAATATAAGTCAAAACAACAAACAAAATCATAGCATCACTCATAATCAAGTACATGCACACAGCCAACTATTTAACAAGCACAACCAAATATAATCTTAAGTCTCCAAAATACAGTAATGTATTAATCCCAACTTACCTCGACTCTTCGTTCACTTACTTGAGGTTCAGCTCGCTCAAGCCATTGTCGATCATTCCTATAATACAAACGTGGTTTCAGTTTTTCATAAAACTATTATAGGTTGGTTTTATCTTATAACGTTTATTGTTATCTTTTGTTTAAGGTTTAATATGTATAATTATCTAGGTTCTCAAATCTTTTATAATTATTCTGGGTTTGGGGCTAGGTTCGAGTTCAGTTTCCGCATCGATTTCTAAATTTGGTTTTAGTTCAATTTCTAAGTACTGTTTCATACCCGAACTCTAGAAACTTGTTTGAACTTATGATGTGAAATTAATTACATTACTTCTAGATATCTCAAATACTATTATCCCTAATCAGTATTTTATTATACCCGGTACACTTAAATCTTTAATAGTATACTAAATTTACTCCTGATGTGAGAAATTTTTACATTTTTCATATAATTACATAAATTCAAGATTTCTATCAGATTTATTATATATCCCTATTATTTATATAATTTCAATTTTTATTCTAATATCTTCTATTTATTATATTTCCAATAATTACATATTATGTATTATCACCTATTATGTATATAATACATATCTAATATTTCTATCTCTATAATTGCCATCTCCCAACATCAATTATCATTTCAAAATGTCTAAATTCATCCTAAATAAGATTTTACACCTAATTATTCTAATTTACAAAATTAACTTAAAATTTATTATTTTTCTCTATTACTTATTTATTACATAATTAGCCTAATAATTACATCTAGCACCCTAAATGCTACAAGTATTATATTTTATCAGATTTCAACATCCTAAAACATATAATTATTCACTAAATTAGTAATTAACTATTTAATTACTTCATTAACCCTTAATTACTCATTTTATGCCTTATTTTAAGGCTTAAAAATTATTTAAAAATTTCGGAAAGCGGGCTTCATAATACTGTTCTATATCATCTAATTAGTCTATACAAAAATTTTGGACTGTCATTTATTTCTAAACCGAAACATGCTCAGTTTTGCATGATTTCTTAAGGACCATATATCACGGGATATATTTTCATTAAAATAATATTTTTCCTAAAAATTAAATACAAAAATATTCTAGAATAACAAGTTTTATAATTTTTTGAGAATATTTAATATTCTTACAAATTAAACAAAATCAGGCTGAAAATTAAACTCACTGGTTTGGCTGGCTCCGGCCACCGTCAGTAGCCATGGATATGTCGGCCCACCTGGGCGTTGCCACCATAATGTGGTGGTGGTGGTGGCCGTCCACTCTCAATTGCTCATCGGGTCTGGGTTCTCCTTAGAAGCCTCGACTGTACAGACTTTTTGTGATTTTTTCTAAATCCCTAATTTACTCTCAATTTCACCTCTCTCTATTTTTCTCACTCTCCAAACTAATTAAATGAGCTTCTGAAATTTTCTTGCTATTTATAGAGTATTAGGAAAATTATTGTACATCAATGAGACAAGATAATTGCCTTATCTCTTCTTTTTTCCACTTTCTATTTATTGCATTTTAATTGGTTGATTTTTTTCTTCAATTCCAGATTACTACACCTCAATTCTAGATTTTCCTCATTTTTTCTTAATTAATTATGAATTTTATTTAATTTTTCATTATTATTTTAGCACATTTCGCGTATTTTAAGTAATTATGTATATTTTTACCTATATGTAAATTCATATATAGTACAAATAAATAATATTAAATATTATTTAGGTCTTTTTATGATTTTTAGTATACATATAATTTATCTCTAGCGATTTATTAATTATCGGAATGCATTTTACGCATTTTCGATAAATAACGAGTTATATACTTAAAATTTGAAAATTTTATATTCTTTTATTTTATTGCTTATTTTCTTAAATTCGAACTTATAAGATCATTTTTACTAATATTTCTAACTTTACTTATAATTTAGACTCGATCGGATCTTTCAACCAATTGGAACCTTGAATGGTTGGTTGTAAGGTTTACATTTGGTCAACATAAGGGTTATTGTAATCTTGATCTTCCTTGAAAGCACCTTCAGAAGTGACCTCCTGCTAAGCTGCTAAGGTGAAAGTTGATGGATCATCTTGGGCATCATCGGTAGTAGGAAAGGCGCCCCAAACTACATCGGTTGCTTGAGTAGCCACCCTTTCTCGTACTTAGGCTGTCCCCTCCTCCCTATCTATCAGATGATCCAACCAGTCTAGGAAGCTAGGGTCGAAGGCTAGGTGATGTTAGAGTATGTCTTTCTTGATGCTTCGATCGCACTTAATGTAGATGTCCTCTAACTCTTTAATCCATTGGCAAGTTGTAGAGAAATTCTCCATAGCCTTCTGTTCGGCTATCTCATTAAGGACCTTCCTACTCTCCAACTTAGAGATGAACTCCTTCATCTCCTCAATTTTCCCCTAGAGCTCCTAGATTTTTTGCTCCGGCTTAACCTTTTGACTGACTAGCTTTAGCAAAGTTGTTTTATCAATTTCACATTCAACTGCCTTCATTGCTAGCTTGATCTGTAGCTTGGAGACCAATAACTTTAGCTCAACATTGTGCCGATTGAGCTCTTCCTTAGCTTTCCTTTCTTCCTCTAGTCTCTTGGAAAGTTCGGACTTAGACTTTTGCTCATCCTCTAGCTTAGCCTTGGGCTTGCCGCCCCCCCTGGCGACTTTATCGACCTTGATTCGACCATGCTCTTCCATCTACAGCTGCTTCTTTAGCATGGTCATCTACACAATAGAACGACGTAGACGCTGGTTAGCTTTGCTAAACTTGTTGTAATAACAATTAAAGGAGGAATCCGCCTCCCTTAAACCCCTATTCGAGCTTAACACCTCCTTACAAAGACCTTTTACTTTATCAAGCAAGGTGTTGTAGTGCATTAGTAAAAGCAACACCTGGACATGGCATTGCAAAGAGGCATGCAAACCATGATCAACCTTGATAAAAACTTAAGGGAAACAAATACTTACCTATTGAATGAGCGAGCTTAAGTGACCCATCATATCTAGAAGAGAATCTACCTAGGTATTCGATAGGTCTTCGAGGATGGCTCAGTCACCAAAGGTGAAGGACCTCATCAAGGCCTAAAGGTTGAGGTCCTAATGGTACAATGTAATGTCATTGCCTTAAATGTCCCACTTCGGCCTAGGAAGCCTTCCCCTAGCCTTCTTGATCTTGGACTCACTACTCCAAAGGCGTGACTCCTCATTTTGGGACTTGTGCAATACGTCCTTGAACGAGTCTGGTGCTATCCCCCAAATACTGGAACTTATCTAGGATCTCTTAGAAGGCATCCTCGATGATGTCATCACATTGATAGGGATGACTTGAGGGTCAGTTGTAGACGTATGACCTATTGATAGGCTCCCTCCCCTTCTTCATCTTCAACTTAGGCCTTGTCCTTAGCAGTTGTAGGGGCCTTTCTCTTTTACCTTACCAATTCTACTGCGGCGCTGGCCTCTAATTCTCCCTTACTTTGGTGAGAAAGGGGGAGCATCACCACTTCTAGCTCATTAGAGCTAGCAAGTTCATCTACTACTGTAATCGACTCAAAGGTAGAAGCAGAAACAATCGTAGGAAGGATCATGCTTATGTGCTCAGCAACCAATGGTTTTGTATGAGTAATAACGAAAGGAATCCCTTAGGGCAAAGTAGCTGGTTCGGTCATGCTGGTTTCTCCCATTCCCGACCTCGAACCGATAGCTCTGCCCTTTTGGTTGGCAGTCTTGGTACTTGGCTTTGCCTTAATCTGATGGCCCTTCATCAACTTGAGCCCAGAAGGGCAGGGCACTTTTTCTTTTCTAACTAATTCTCACCTATAAAGGAACAAATAAACAACATTAAAACAAAATAAATGCATCATAAGTATTTAAAAAATCTACTACGACCAGCATATGCAAGTAGGACTCCTTGTTCTTCGTAAACACTATGGACAAAAAATAGCTTCAAGTAGGCCCATGCTGGAAAAACAAAAGAGGTAACTTACGACAAGGATAAACTTGTACCTTCTAACCATTTGTTTAGGACAACATTTATAGCAGCCTTCTCTATGCTTAGGAATAGCTTGGAGATCGACATAGAAAATTACCTTTGCACCATCTCCCCAGCATCGATCTGTTGGTCACCCTTCAGAGCTACGAAGGCCTCAATCTTTTAGGTGGCCTTGACATCTCCTGGGAGGAGCGCCTTTCGAGTCCCAGTTCGGCCTAGCGGAGTCCATCGTATCTAGAAATTTGCTATCCCAAGTATCTCTACCACCACAAACTTGTCTTGCTAGTGTTTCACTAATGAGTCTAAGCCCCTAAACAGCTTCTTCTCAATACGATTCTGGAGGTAGGTCCACCCGCTTAGATTCTTCTACAAATAGAAGTGGTTGAAGAGCTCAGATGTAGCTCTTACCACTAAATATTCACATAAGGCCTAAAAGGCCTTTAGTAGCCCCGTATTTGGAGGTATTTGATAAGGGAGACAATGGTAGTAATCGAATAACTCCTTGAAGTTGATGAAGGGCAAGAACATTTCATGCTGTAGAGACTCTTCATATATCACGAATCGCCGCTTATGTAACTGAGTCAGCTGCTCGTTTGGCCATGGCAGTCACACAACCAAGCTAGGTAACTCACCTACGATAAGATTTTGAAGGTGAATGATTTGCTTTTGCTTATCCCGTCATTTGGTTTCTTCCTATTCTCCACTGAATCATAAAAATCAATAGCTACCTTTAGATGCTCTAGTAGATACCAATCTTAAGGGATGTCTCTTATTACAGTCGCCCTATCGAAAGCTTTTAGATGCCTCCGTATCCTTCTATCCAGTTGTACCAGCGAGGTTAAAGCCTCCTCGTCCCTTCTTGAGGGGGGAGTAGCACTCTTCATAGCCTCGGAGTTTGAGGATGTTATATTACACTTAATAGAATTTGTCCTTGATTGTGACATCATGTTACAAGAAGGAAGGAAATGTGAGTCTCGATGAAAGCATTATCAAAGAAGAAAGGAATAGAAACACTTAGGATGCAGCTAGAAAGCAAGTTAAGAAAAGTTGCAAAAGAGTAATCTGTGCAAGTATTGAGGGTATTTATAGGATGAACACTTAGAAAAGCAAATTGGCGAGGGATTTATATTCGCACAAATTCCTTAATGCGTTGCAATGCGGATATGTGAGGATAGTTTTGATCGGACGACTACATTTAAAAGGAAAAATGTTCACAATTGTGCGCAAGTCTGCAAAGACATGCACTTGTCATGTAGCTTTAATCGCACCATGAAAGCATACGATAAAGTAAGAATTCGAAAAGTTGGCTTCAATGAAAAGTTTTCTTGAGGCTCCTTTAACTTCTGCGTCAACAATAGAACTTCTAAAATGCCATTGGTTAGCATGGATGGGTTAACCTTACTCAACTTTGCTAGCTTAGACCATCTAACGCCTTTACATACTTAATATCTCTACTTTGCACTCCTATTGCCTAAAGCATCCAATCTACCAAATTTTCATTTTAGTGTTGAATGCCCTAGCTTGGCTCAAAGAGTACCCACCTTAGCTGTTCATCTAGCTCAACACTTGAGCATTTAGCTCTGCCCAAGTTTGTACTCTTCGAGTCATGTTACCCTAGTTTGAGCCTCGTGTTCAACTTTGATCTCCTCGTTGAGCGTTTCCTTTGCCCTAACTAAACGAAGGGCTAATTGTTCAACAATCTCTGCTAACTAAGGATGTTGTACCGTATCCCACCTTAGTATTTGTGCACTTAACTCAGCCTAGTATTATAGGAATGGAATTAAGGTAGAAGAGATTCCCTAAGAGGTTATTGAGAAGAAGGATGAAAAGAATATCACCAAGAAACCTACTTGTGAGAGTAATAAATTTTCTATAAAAAATGTTAAAGTGGGAAAAGAATTCATTAAGGATGAGGATTGACACCATGAATTCCATATTATTAAATTCATAAATGGAAGAGTACCGAGTTTCTAACCACTTCATATTATGGGATACATTGCAGTACTTGAGCAATTATAGTTTTGCATACAGCCATCTAGAGTTCATAGTTTTTATTGATAAAATTAATAAATCGCATTTTAGATCTATTTCAGCTAGCTTCAGTTTTGCATATTTATGTTCAATGTAGGAAAACTTACAAGATTGTTAAGATTTGAGGGCTAATCTTCACCACCTTTATGGTGATGGTAGGAATTAGGGTCCTATAATATTTCCCCATTATCCAAGGAAGGGTGGAAGGCATGTTGAAACTTGAAAGGCTTTGGAACAGGAAACAAACATCTCTCGTATGTGGTGGAACAAGGGAATTTCAGGCAAGAGAGATACATATATACAACGCTCCTACGTTGGTTGTTGTGATCATCAATACATGCATCACAAGGAACAACATGTTGTTGTTGGATATAGAGGGCCGTGAGTTAGTTAAACGATCACCCGCCCACGGTTCAAATTTAATATCAAAATCCTTGCTCATACTAGTGTTATTGTTATTATTAATTTTTGGGAAGAGAAATTACAAAATCATATGATAAGTGTAACAAAAACAAAGATGCCTGACATTGATGAATGAATGCACAGGCAATCTTTTGAAGAAAAAGACAGCAAAAAAAAAGAATTGAAAATATTTACACGTCATATGCTCCGGTTAAAAGTTTCTATGTTTTTCTTTAATTTTTTTTTATATTTCATTTGGCACGCAAAAATAGTTTGAATCTTACATTTCATTTGATATGTAAAATTGGTTTGAAATGGTATAGAATGAAATAGAATAATCAAAATGATAATTTTTTTTATATTTAGAAATACCTAAGGAATGGAATAAAATGAAATAATATTAGAAATATTAATAATAATAATAATAGTAAAATATATTTTTAACTATTGTATGTCATAAATTATTTAATAATTAAATAAATAATTTTAAATCAATGCAATTTAATTCCACCCTCTCAAAGACAAAATTGACCATTTTATAGAATCACAATTCTGCCTTTAAATTACACTTCCAAATGTATGGAGGGAGAATGGAATCCCAAATCACAATTTAATTTTGGATTTTTGTACTTGATTAACTTATTCTTTTGTCCTTCCCTATTTTAAAATTTTTTACCACTATTTTATTTTCAACATAATTTTCTTTACTCACTTTCAATAATCTCATTGATAATGGTTCGTATTGGTCAATTACTCGAAAACAAAGAAAATACGGGAAAAGTTATCTTATTTTGAAGCAGTGCTTCAATTCATACCTGCTTCAATTACATACAACCACATATGAAGAATATCTATGCACATAGCAAATTGCAATTGAAATCGGCACGGATGTTAACAATAGATGGCACGGAGAAATTCTGCCCAAGCTATTATATTTATTTAGAAGGTCAAAAAATAAATAAATCTTCATATAAGTGAATAATATTTGGGTTTCCATTATGATGGATTGGAGCACTCGATATCATCAACTATAGCTCTTCTAAATGGAAGCTTTTATAGGTACTAACATAATAGGTGATTAAGATTGGGAATCCATTATCCTCGTACTTATTTTAGTTGGGCATGAAAGCACTAACGTTGCGTTTAGTTCCCTGGACTTGCTGTTATACCTTTTATTTCTTGTACAATTGTTATTCCTTTACTTGGTTAATAAAAAATTATACTATAACTAATGTATATTCTATATAATATGCAACAAATAAAGAACTTCTATTATCACATTTGAACAGCGGAATCGCTATTTTCAATGGAATGCAACTTTTGCTAGTATTGCTATTCATTTCCAACTTTATTCCATTTAGTTAGCCAAAGAGAACGTAAGTTGCGAATAATGGAGGAAGTGCCGGAATCCTTGAAGAATTAGAAGAGTATTCATGCTTTTCTTGCAGACGGTAAGAGAAACCATAAAGAAGAATGCCAGGATGATGGAGGATAACATAGGGAAATCTATTGTGTTTTTTTGGTAAATGGGGGATGGCTATCACAAGATGCAATGACGGAAAAGCTGCAGTTAGATCTGATCATCAAGTTAAATCAGTTTTGAATAGCTGATTTATAGATTACTAACATGGAAATGATATATTTTTTTTAAATTTAATTTTTTTATTAGTTTCCTTTAAAATAAATTAATAATTTTTAATAATATAATTTTTTTTATAAAGTATACTAATTTATTAATAACTTTTAACATTTTTTATTAATATCTTGCTTAATGCGATTTCAATGTTTTTATTTTTTTTTCACTCAAATTTTATTTTATTTTTTCTCATATTCAAGTTCTTAACATTAAATAAATCTTCCTAAAGGAACTTATATTAACCGAAATTGAAATTTTTTATTTATCCTTAATGCATAATTAATTTATGATTAATTATCTATCATTAATTTAATAATATTATTTTTAAAAAAATTATCATTCACCATCATAAATAAAATGTTTATGACTTTGATATATAATGATTTACTAGATATTAACCAATCATTTTTTTCAATTTAATAATCTCTTTTTTCTCTTTTTTTTTTTTATTTTTTATCGAATCGACTCACTGATTTAATGAGGGGTTGATCCAACAGTTCGCTAAAGTTATTCGACCTAGCCACCCTTACCCAAATCTTACTCGTAGTGAAGGTAGATAATACATAGTATCTAGGAGTAGGAAAAAAGAGACAAGGGCAAATTTGATTCCATTAATGAGAAGGTCTGGAACAAATTATTAGGATGGAAAACCAAGTTACCATCATCAGCATGCAGGGTCGAATGGATAAAATTAGCCAAGGAGCCGAAAGTAAACTCTCACATGCACACACAGAATATATCGATACGAACATTTTATAAATAGGCAAGAATATGTAATAAGTTCCTTTAAGTTGGTGGTAGATTAGGTCGCAAATTACAGGCCCTGGCGAAAACCCATGAGAGCCAAACACCACATCAAGATGGAAAGTGGTAGAACTACAAAGACAAATTCAGAACCATCAACAATCAACAAAGCTATGCTGCTAAGGGACAGGGCTGAGGAAGCGGGACTAAGTGATAGGAACAGCCAAACAATGTGACCTTTGAAAGGCAAGAAGGATTAGGGGCAACTACAATTTCCATAAAATGAAATTCAATACGTATAGTGAAACTATTACGGGGTAGACACCTTGATATATGGTGACAGAAGGGATACCTTAAGGGTCTTCCGAGGATTATTGAATCCATAATTTAATTGAAAACAAATTTACAGGCTAATCAAATATCAAATTGCCTCTAGAGGAAGATATCTTTTATATCAAGAACATGATGTCCATTTTTCACTCGTTATTTTTTTATGCCGGGAATTCCTGTTACTGGAGGAGTATGTTCTGAGATGTATGAATGCTTATTTAGCAACTGTTCTAAATAAGAGTCCCTAATTACCAAAAAAAAAAAGTGAATCTAGAAACAACAGATGTGTCACCAATTGCTAAAGCTAACACCCCGTCCCCACCCCCCAAAACAAAAACCACCACACCCCCACAACAACCCCAAAAAAATAAAAAATAAAAAAGAAGAAGAGAGAGAGAGAGAGAGAAAAGAATCAATTTTGTCTTCCATCCCTATCTGAAGTAATACAACATACCACGGCGGTGAGAGGTTAAAATTTTCATGTAGGTGGTTGCCATGTCCCTGGTTTGAAGGATGCACCTGATCCTATTGGCTCAGAAGACCTGAAAATGGACAATGCAGACAGTTGATCAGTCACAAGATTGACAATTTGTCTTGCCTGGTCATGTTCGTAGACAAAAATACATAAAATTTATTTGACATCATCAAAACTTAATTTATTTCATAATTACATCAATTCATGCCACATAAGCGTCGGTGTCATTTCATGTTGTGTCATGTGGATTCTATGCATTGTCTCCCTGTATAAATCTTACAACCGTGTCATTTTTGAGTTCACTTTTCTGTATCATATCAGAGATTGCCGGGACCATCTAGTGTCTAGGCCTCTAAATCTAATTCACATCAGCTCATGACTATTCAAGTTTAGCCCAGTGGTCAAACCCAGCCGCTAATATACTCATCAAGGAAGCAGGCATATCGATAATTTTGATCTTCTGATTTACAAAATTGAAAATTATGGTTGAAACTTACTGTGGTACTTCTTTTGCTTCTTCTATATCTCTCTCTTCAGGTTTCCTGAAAATGCACAACAGAATATCATCCTTAGAAGCATGAGTGAAGTAGAAAAATGGATATTCTTTCATGAAGCATACAACAATGTATAAAAATAAATAAAAAATAATCCCCACTACAGGTGTTCATTTTGACAGTGGCAAAACAGAAGTCATCGGTAACATGCTTTAACTTCTTAAGCATTCGAGGAAAACAGTTCTACAAGCTCCAATAAGAGAACGAAGAATTTTCAACCAGAAATACCATTAATAAAAATTAAAGATAGTATGTAAATTGAACGATGTTTGAATGATGTTACAACTTACAAGTTCTACTTGGAACTTCCATTTTGTCAGGAAAAAGGAATGACAGCACCAATTAGAAAGGTGACATAGTATAGATATGAAGAAGACTATTTCAGCATCATTCTGGGCAATACGATTAGCACAATAAAGCTACTATAGGGAGGTACAACTTTTTATTTCTAGCATTTTACAAGGAGAATTAACAGGTTTTAAGTTGAGTTTTGTCTTTGATAGTAAGAGTACATTTGTTTAGCTGGCGCACCTCAAATATTCCTCCTTGTCCAAAGGCTCCTCAAACTTGACACCCCCTGGAAACAAGAACCAAAAGGTGAGCAATGGCATCTACCAATTAGTTATAATTCTAAGATCAAGAACTACAAATTTCTTGGCAGATGTATCAAAATAAAAGAAAATAACTACAGTACCCATGCTAAACTTGTGTTATCCAGTGTGATTCTTCACTATCACTCATATTATCTTGTAACTAGAGGAATCTCAAGGCACGAAAAGATCCAAATCTTGGTACCATGGTTCATTGTCCATTCACTTTTGTATTCCATCCCAACTATTCATCGCCTCCCTCAATCCTAAGGAACAACTACAGTTTAAGTTACCAATCCACCTTGCTGATAAGTCAGGTTTCAGAAGATAACAATATTTGCAGCCTTAGAAACTATAAGGATTTAAAAGTCAAATCCAACCCTTAAAATGAGAGAGGAACTCCGTCTCAAATACTCAATTTCCTATCATGAATCAAATAAAAGTGTGCCATTGACTCTAGTGCTGACTGAAACCACATACATCCTAGATAATAAGGCAACAGCAAGTCAGCAACTAATTCAATTGAAAACCTCCATAAATAAGACAGCACCATCCAAAGTACTTTATATTCAGTAACCAGGTGACCCTCCACTGTTGAATAGGATAATATTTTCTTCCTTTCTTTTATTATTTGATAGTTCAACATTATGTCTAATGTGGCTTTGGCCAATAGCTTTTGTATCTACTGCTTTGTGGCAATGGATAAGCAAACAGCCATACCTTCTGAAGGAGCTGGGAATTGCCGCACAAAACTTTTCAAATCAGGACCACTAAGTTTACCTGCAGGCAAAGCATCCTGTACCATAAGTAATTGGCAGGTCATGACCTCCACTATTTAAAGACTTCCAGAAGTAAGCTAACCAATGCTAATGCTCTTTCGTGCACCACCTTCTTTGAGTTTCCTTTCTTCTTCCTCCTTTAAACCTTTAAAATTGAACATTGAGTTAAGATCACTGTTGAATTTATTGATGAATAGTTCATAAAAGAAACAAAAAGAAGTCATAAAACTTTGAGAACTGCAACGATCACAGAGCACCAGATTCATTTATAACTTTTGAATCCAGCAAGATTGTTTCAATCGAGAGGCAACTACTCTGCAGGTTTTACAGGAAGGACTTCACAGAAAAAGAATTCTGTGACTGCCCGCTGCAACAAAGTCATTTTTGTGTGAACTTCAAAATAAAATATGCATAGTTTGAAAGAAGTCCATTACAGAAATTCGTGATATAAAAAGCTGACAAGTTTTCATTTTTTCAGAACCAAACGACCTCACCTAAATCCTCATCTAGCAAAACCAGTATACTGCTGGAGACATATAGAAAGTCAACTAACATAACATAAAAACATCCACTTATATCATGTTGGAACCCAACATTATAACTTTGCTTTTACTTGAATTTCACTGGCTAATACATATGAAAACAAAGTTTCAAAAGTAACAGAAAACAATTGTTTAAAAGCAACATACGTGCTACATTGAGTCTAATCTGCTCACGCCTGGCTTCAAGCTCAGCCATTTCCTGAATTAAGATAAACGCATTAAGAAACAAGGAATCATTTGATCGAAACAAATTCTAGCAAGTAAGGTACTAATAGAAAAGATTTTTCCATATGAAAGTTTCTCACAAAATATCTCAATCATCGAAATAACTCAAAAAATTAAAAAAGAAAAAAAAAGCAAAAGAACAACTTTGCATTTGGTTACAGAAAAGGATTTCAGTTTCTATGGAATATGGTTAGGGCCCACAGCTTCTAAACAAACCGAACCATATCTCCTCTCTTTTAGGGCAAAACTTCTAGCCAAAAGAGCAAGAAGGTAAAGCATTAAAAAATATCATAGCCATGTCACTTTCTGTTGAAAGAACCATTTCATCAGCTTTCACATATATTTGAAATTGTTTTAATACATTGTTTCGAATCAATAAAAGTATAAAGAAACTAAGATCCCAGAAATGAAGCTAATGGTTTGTTTTGTACAAAACCCCGAAGCCATGATGAGTATGATGCTTCCATGTCTAAAGCTTACAACTATACGGCCACTTTACATGAGCTTATCTGGTCCTCATGAAAAATCCTCCTCCCCCAAGGTCCAATAACTCTCTATCACAAATATTTCTAAATTAGGCATCAGCTGATCATTAAAGCATATGAAAGTATTTCATTAACTTAACCAGGACAAGAAATTCTCTAAGAAGTCCAATAAAGGCATACATGACACATCACGTCCAACAATGGTGTCAACTTAAATCAGAATGTATAACTAGATGATTTAGAACGAGATGGGAGACCCATTAATGAGTAAATGGTATCAGCTAGTTCTATAAAAGATGTGGATAAAATAGGGTCACGGCCAGCAGAAGCAACTGCGAGCCAACAAGCTATAGATTTCTTTGAATCAGAAGGAACTAGTGAAAAGGAACAGTGATTGCATAAAGGAAATTGTATTAATTATAGTGTTACAAGATAAAACGTAGATATCCAGTTGTTCCACCATAGTACTAGAATAAGTATTTATATGGAGTGAAAACAAAGTAGAACTCTTAGATTGGGTTGCATAAGAATGGCAAATGCCACTGTAAACATTAACTCTGGTGGGAGTGTTCTCTAACTAGTGAAAGTTCAAGTACATCCCATCTAATGGTGATGAACACATGGATAAATTTAGCTAACAGTCTGATGGTCCCCATTATATAATTTAGGGGAAAAAATAATGAAAGAAGAGACATGAACTCTTTCCACCTTCCAAACCACCCGGTTATTTCAACCTTTTTTTTTTTTATTTGGCTACTTACCAGAACCTGTTAATTCAACTTTTTGGTGCTTTTGTCATAGTTGGGAGGTTAAAGCAAAGAAAAAGTAGGTGCAAAATATTGAAAGAAAATGTTGATGCGAGGATTCCAACATATGCATGAAGAGATCACAAGGTGTTATTGTACCATACTGCATTTCACAAGTCTACAGTATTAATCATATGCATTGTCCACTTTTTATGGATAGCAAAACTATCCTTCTTCAGCTTAAGAGATTCATTGAATAATGGATTTCCTCAAAGTAAAGGAAGCCATACAGCACCTCTGCTGGTGATGCACAACTAAATATCAAGATGCATTTCTACAATAGATGCATCTCAAAAGTTATCATTATTGTACCATACTGCATTTCACAAGTCTACTATATCAATCATATGAATTGTCCTTCTTTTAAGGCTGAAAAACTATCCTTCTTCAGCTTAAGAGATTCATGAAATACTGAATTTCCTCAAAGTAAAGGAAGCCATACAGCACCTCTGCTGGTGATGCACAACTAAATATCAAGATGCATTTCTACAATATATGCATCTCAAAAGTAATCATTATTGTCCCATACTGCATTTCACAAATCTACTCTATCAATCACATGAATTGTCTGTTTTTTAAGGCTGCAAAACTATCCTTCTTCAGCCTAAGAGATTCATGAAATACTGAATTTCCTGAAAGTAAAGGAAGCCATACAGCACCTCTCTTGGTCATGCACAACTAAATATCAAGACACATTTTTCTTCTACACTATATGCCTTGATCCCTTTGCCAAAAGTATGACTTTCATCGTTAATGTGATTGAATTACCTCTGGAGCGGGAGCTGATTTGCGCTGTCCATTTAGCCAACATATCCATTCAACTATTAAAAGCAAATGAAAGACCATCATTAGACAAAGTAGCAGATATAAATAATCTAGGTACAATGCATACCAAAGCAAACTACAAGCAAATGCATGAAAGAGCAAGAACTTTAATAAGGCTTAAAAGTTCATATATACTGGGCTCACCGGGTATTGATGTAGGGTCCTGCTCTCCTTTAAACACCATCCATCTTTTCTCCTTCACTACAAGTTTACAAAATTACAGCATGAGAAATAGCACAACACATCCCAAATTAGCTCCTACTATGACATTTACCATGGCAAATGTTCAAATAATCATTACCACACATTCTCAAAACATGTCATGTAGTAACAATAACAAGTAGTCTCCTTCATGTAGTTAGATGAAATAAACATGCATTTAAATCAACAGACTCTATAGACCTCGCATATAGATCACTGCATTATTGAACATTACCTATCCTCTCAATATGTTGAAAATGATAAATTCTAAATTTTGTAATAGACTACAAGGACATTTTTAGCCTTATTAGTTATCAGTAAGGACTTCATGGTTTTCAATGCACCTTCTTCACCGGGTTCATTTTCATTGAGAATTACAAACTATGCTGGTACTAGGCAGCAAAATCTTTAACATAGGAGCTATAACTAACGAGTACTGCTTCTAAGCCTATAAGGTTTGATAATTATGCATACCAACTAAAACAAAAATTGGAGATCAACAGATAAGATTTTACATAAAACATTTTTAGATGCTTTTAGCATTTATCATACTCAAAGCTTTGAGAACAATGTATATTATTGTAATAATCCAGATAGTTAATGATCACTTGTGGTTTTTAGTTCTAGCACCAAGTGCTAGTGGGATGTAAAACTGGCAGCTGACGGCCAGTGGTGGTCATTAACCATCCCTAAAAATGTCTATGACAAATAAGGAAAATGATTTTTGTCATCATAAGGACAAAATCATTCTCCCCAGTATCTGTTGTTATTTTCCGTTAATCATTATTCAGTTGGTATTCATGTTGTTAAGCACCACCGTGAAGAATAACTACTGCCATTGTCTTCCACTATCACTAACCCCGAAAACCCACGGTTTATTACGGTAATAATACTCACAAAACTGTAATCACAACAAATATCAAAAGAAGAAGTCATGACAACATTTTCAGCATAACAAACACAACCTTAATTTCAAATTCAGAAACGATCCCAAATGACATAAATTTAATAAGTAATGACGGATCAAACAAGAACAAAAAGGAACGAACTTTAAGGGGAAAAAAAAGGTAAGAAGATTAGGGCTTGACCACGTCCATCAATCTCTTCTATTCTGGTGAAATATCTATTCCCTGCTTTGTCCACGCCGGCTAGAGTCCGATTCGTGAAAAACCCAGCAATCCTTGATAATATCTTCGACATTTATCCTCGCAAGGAACCAGCTTTATGGTACTAGGATATAAAACATTGATTCTTAAGTTGGATCATCGGTGATCGGTATTCAGTGACACGTTCTAGTGCTAGCTAGTTTGGAACGTTGATAGAGCATTAGGCTTTAGCGGAGAACATATAACTTCTCCGGCCTGTGAGCAAGTCTTTCGGCTAGTGCTCCGGTTGTTATTAATAAAATTTCAGCTACAGTAGTTTATGAGAGCCTGGTTTATTCCCAATAAAATTTCAAATTACACATGCCCTATGAAAGACCCCAATTAGATAAAATATACATTTTCAAGCCCCATATCAAAAAACTTTGAATTATGTTGTTTTATGTGATTATGTTATTTATTTTTAGTTTTAACTAATTTGGAATTTTATTACACTTCAATAATCTCAAGCGGAAGGCGATACAAGGTTTTCAATTTGTGACTATGATATTTGTCTTGATTGAATTAAGTCGAGGCTCATTTCGATAATTAGGTCTTTAATCCAATTTAATGCCATAAACAGATATTTTAACCTAATAATAAAGCTTGAGAAATTGGTTTGTTTAGAGATATTTTAAGAAAATCTAACTTGGTAAGCTCATAACGGTGATTACTGAAATGGATATTTCACTTTTAGCCTTACTTAATTATTTTGTATGTGAAAGGTAGACTTAGAAATAGTTTTTTAAAACTTATTTTTGGTCTTATTAGGCTTTAAGTATGATTAGTTGGTTTTTAAGTCAAATAATAATAATAACGGGCCTTCTTTAGTTGACAAAAGTTTTAAGTATACTTTGGCCCATATCGAAGTCCATCAAGACTAAAGGAGAGGATAAACTTCAATAAAAAAAAAAACTCACTCTTAGTTGTTTATCTTAAAATCATCCGGCGGGTTAGATTAATCTCCAAACTCTATAAATAGGAGACTTTTTTTTCTTATTTAATTGATTCAGAACATTGGTAAGCTTAAGACAAACACTAAAGTTTTACTAGAATCACTTTAAAGAGAATCAAATAAGCGATTCAATTAAGAATAATTAAGAACACTGAGTTTAATCCATTGTCATATGTGGGCATTTGAGATATTGGGCTCATGCCTCTTCTTAACAACATCCCTCCATGTTTCATCAATTTAAGATGTTTGTCTATCGGTACACCTGTTGCACATGATTGGCCAACTACAGCAACCTTACTACATAAACTCTTAATTAAAGTTCATTCCAATTCATAATTTACTAAAATTTATTTCAAGTAGTCTCTTTATAGTCGACTAAATAGTATATGAGATATAAGTATTGTCAAGCCTGATTTTTAGTTTTTTAATTTTCCTTAATTTGATTGAAACTAAACTTTATACCTATTTAGTTTAAACCTTTGACTGAAATTAAGGAAAATCCAGTTTCTTTTGAAAATTTAAAGTCACTACTCAGTAAAATTGGAAAAGGTAATTAAATTGGAACTAATTAGGCGGATTGGTTCTAATTAGTCACTAGACTAAATAATTGAAAACTTTTTTGAAAAGATTTTGAGAAACCAAAGTTTTCGAGTTTGGGGACGACCCTATTAAAACCTAATGGATACTTTTCGAAATTAAGTTTGTGTTTCAAAATTACCTATCTAACTTAAGGGAGAGAGCTTATATTTACTGGTAAAAGAAATATAATTATAATTATTTACAAAGAGAAGAAACTTAAAGAAAAAGGAAAAAAATTCAAAGGGGAAAATAAAATTTTGTATATTTTAAGTCACCTCGTAATCGCTTGTGAGTATTTACGTATCTACTATTTAAAATTAGACTTCTGTAGTTCATTGATGAAAATTTAAAATAGGTTGATTTATTTTAACTTTAAAAAATATATTTGAGTTTATGTTTTAATTTATTGATTTCCTCTTAAGAAAATTGTAAAAAGGTAAAGTTTGATAATTTTGAGTCATTACCTTTCTTGAAAAATTCTAGAAGCCCTAAATTTGAAAAAAACGTTTGTTACATTTTTTTTTTTAGAAAATAGATCTTTTTTATTAAGTGAAGAATTTTTTTTTATGATAAAAAAAAATTTGAGGTAATTTTAAGAGAAAGAAAAGGAAAAAAAAAAAAACGAAAGCTTGAGGTGAGAAAAAAAATATTATTTTGAAGAATTTTTTTTTTATTTTTAAATTTTTTTTTATGAATTTTCCAAAAGGAGCTTTAAGAGAAGGAGAAAAAAAGAGAAGAAAACAACAAAAAAAAAGGAAAAGTAAACGTTTAGAAGTTTTCAAAACCAAAGTTTTTTTTCTTTTTTTTTTTTAGTATTTTACTATCTTTATTTATCTTTTTGTTTATTTTATTAATAAAAAGAAAGACACCAAACTAACTTGGTATTAATCGTAGGTTGGAGTAGGCATTTTAGGTCAAGTTGTGGTCTTTAATCTAGGTCACGGGTAGATGGGTCTTCTGTGATGCCCAATAGCAATGATGAACCAACAATATACAATAAATTCTAAGTACTTTCTTGAGCGGGTGATTGAACCTTTTGTGAGCTTTTGATTGATGAAATAAAGTTTGGTAAAGGTGTGGTGGCTTAAGGAGTTTGTTTGACTGTTGTTTGAGAGAGGAAACAGCGATAATATTTGGGGTGCTACTTGGGTTGCCATAGCTAAGCATGGTGATGGTTCGAAATGGGAGCTAGAAGCTTAAGGAAGCTCATTGCACTAATGGTTTTCTTCAATTGATGAGATAATGGAAGAAAAACTATATAGAGAGAACATTCGGGTCTAATGTGAGAAAGTTTGATGATAGCTTAAATAAGAGAGAATTAATGAGTGTTTAATGCTTAGACTACTTGTTTGAGCTCCAATTTATGATGTTGAACCTAGAATTGAAGATGGAATGTCAAAATGGCCATAAATTTGAGGTTGAATGCATAAGCTTTAACCTTTCTTGAATGTGCAGTTTAACAAGGAGCTTATGTCACGGGACTGAGTTTTTTCTAACTTTAAAGGCAGATTTGACCCATGAATGAATGTTTTTAGGTAAGATTTTTAGTTCGATTTGTAATAGGCTATGCATATTACACGATTCTACCATTAATTTGGGTAGAATCATATGGAAACCACTTGAAAAGGTGGTTGTTTTTTGGCAATTAAGTAGCTGGGGAAAGGTGTAGAAATCAAGAGAAAAAGATGGAAGTTGATGGAATGTAAGCTAGGAATGTACCATGAACATGGGCATACGCTTAGCCTGGCACATGCATTATACATGCCCAAAAGAAAAAGAAATAATAGGTATGGAGCTCTTGCTTTCATGGATTAGATTTTAGCTAAGGGCCTTTAGCCTTGTAGTTTACTTACACTGGTTAGGTTACACTTGACTTAGCACCCCCTTACCCCTTTTTTTTCATAAATAATTAAAATAATAAAGAAAGAAAGAAAAATAAAATAAAATAAAATACCAAACTTAGTTCTAACCTAAAATTAAATCCTAAATTATTGATCCTAAAATTTAGTCTCATATGAATTAATTTTTATTTAAGCTTAAACCCAATGCTAAAAATTAAACGATCTTCTCAAATAATTTAACAATCCCTAAAAAAAAAACTACTTCAATGCGACCTAACGATACTAAAAACGACTTAAGACTTTTAGTTTCCTAAAAATTCTATTATTCCTAAATATTTTGTCTTTTTTCATTTTTTTTTTAAATTTATGAAATATTAAATTATAAGGAGACAAAAATGAGGTATCTATAAGTATCCCTAAGAAGAACTTTTGTTGGACAAAATAATACACTCTTGAACCCTATATCAAGAAACTTTCACTTATGTTGCTTTGTTTAATTTTGGGCTTTTAACTAATGAATTCGAACTTGGGGTTCTATTGGGATGAGTACTTGTTTCTTTTAGCTTTGGTTGGTTTAGAACTTTAGGGCGATATTGTAATCTTAATAAGGGAGAAGATGTAACTTTTTATGTTTGTGAGTAAGCTGGCTTGTTTCAATTTATCTCTTAATATAAGGTTTGTTCTAGTTTATAATTCACTAAAAAAATTGTATATAATCTCTTTATTGCTAGCTGAAAATAGTACATAAGGTATTGGTTTGTCTCTAACCGAATTCCAAATTACATTTATCTCACTAAAGAACCTTTTATTAAACAAAATGATACAATCGGTAACCTTGAATCCAAAAACATTAGACTTGTTATTTTTTCTAATTTAGGACTTTCAAATAATGAATAATCATTTGGTGTTCAATTAGGAATAAATGCTTATTTGTTCTTTATCTAGCTAGTTTAGAACTTTTCGATTTGTGAGTATGATAGTTCATTTCAATTTAACTCTTACTCTAGGGTACATTCTAGTTCATCATTTACTAAAATTCATTATAAGTATTCTCTTGATTACTCACTAAAACTAGTACATAAGATGTAAGCTTGATTACTCTCCAAAAATAGTTACATATACTTTACTCAAAAACCTTTTATTAGACAAAAATAACATATTCTTAAACCTAATATAAAGAAACCTTAGATTATGACATTTTGTCTAAGGGTTTTTAAGTAATGAATGCTTATTTAGGATTCTATTGTGGACAAATGCATGTGAACCATAGTATAACATTGTAATCTCCAAAGGGAGAAGATGCAACTTTTTGGTTTACGAGTAAGACGGTCTATTTTAGTTTAGGTAAAAAACTAAAGTTCAATAAAATTAAAATTTTTAAATAAACTCTAGATGTAAGTTGAAACTAGTTCACGAGACATAAGATTGACCCTAATAGAATTTTAAATTATATGTACCTTATTGAAGAACCTTTAAGTAAACACAATTAAAGTACTCTTAAACCCCATAGCAAGAAACTTTGGATTATGTGTTTTGTCTTATTCAGGATTTTTAAGTAATAAGTGCTAATTTGGGGTTCTATAGGGGATAAGTGCTTATTTCTTCCATATTTAGCTAGTTTTAAACTTAGCTTCGTCATTCAAAATCAGGAGAGGAGAAGCAACTTTTTTTTATTTATGAGTGAGATAGTTCATTTTGGTTTAGTTCTTAATTTAGGCTTGTTTCATTCATAATTCACCAAAATTTATTTTATGTAATCTATTTATTACCAATTTACGTGCCTTTTCCTACTCCTCAATATGCTCTCAATTAGCTAAACTGAAAATAGCATGTGAGACATAAGTTTATCCCCAAAAAAATTCCATATTATGTATACCTTTGCAACACTTCAAAACCTAGAGTATTATAACCGACCATATATTATTACCAGTATATGAGATAGGTTCTTTAGTCAGTCTAAAACCACAATGAAACATAAATACTACCAAGCTCACATAGAAGAAAATGTCTAAATACAACCATCCATCGAAATGCTCTAAGGAGTCTCATTTATCCACATGCAAAATCTGTAGATCACAAAACCAAAATGAAACAACAATAACAAATATTAGAGCCTAACATGGCTTCTATACAATCGACAATACATTGATAGTAATTGTGACAAAAGTTGAATATGCCCTAGTTAACAATTGGAGCTCATCTCCAAATACAACATAACACTAAAATCCATATAATCATCAATCGTGAACCTTACACCACTACTCATCAAAGTAAAAGTTAACAACATCATACACCAAATCATAGCGCAGATCATCATACTAACCTACTTCCTCAAAAGTCCTACAATGTAAACAAAAGGCTCTAATGAGGGTGAGTTGAAGCCCAACACATGGAATACTAACAATCATGAGTGCATAGAGTATAATCTCACATGTGGATACAGAAACATTTAATGCAACAAGGATCATTTATTAAATTATTTTTATTTAAGTCTAACATATAACATAGTCTTGGTATGCCAAGGTTTAGGGTAACTCATGACTTAGGTACACATATATAGATATATAATATTCATATATAGTGTTGGTACTCCCTAATACATAAGAGTGTAGAAGTTAATCCTGAATATATGTAGATCCTTTCGATGTACATGCACTGATCATTAAGTTATCACGCCAATATCACGGGTGCCCATGGTCCTTGAAAATGCCTAAGCATACACTATATACTTTTATTAAAGCCAATTAGGTTTATTAAATTCTAGTTTAGTAAGCACAACCAACATACATAGTATTTACATACCTAGATTAAGTAGCTTATAAGATACTAACTCTAACTCCACTCTTAACACATGGTATTAATTACCAACAGTAAGCCTTTAGACCATAAATACCAACTCACTTAAGTTTACTCTTCCTACCAACACTTCTTAAACTCTTCAACCATTTTACTTGATTTAAGCAGTAATCATTTTTAGAAATTAAAAGTTGATAAAATTAGTGATAATGTTTACAAATTTAGTATAAGAATTTATTTTATTATAAACATAAGAAAAGGTGAAAGAAACCTTTGTAGTTTTGAATGTAAGGCAACTAATCGAATGGTAGAAAATGCTACCATTCGACCAGTTAAAGAGAGTGTTTTATGCTCTAATTGTCCATTTACTGGCTTAACGATAAAGAGTATACAATTTGGACAATATGAAATAACTTTCTTTGGCCAAGAATACACCTTGCTATTTGGATGGTGCGAAGGCTACGATCCAAATGGTAGTCTAAAATCTATAGACTTGGAGACTTCCTTTCCTCAATCATACATAGAGTGTAAACTTACTATCTCATCCACAATATACCTCTTCAACCCAATTTACACCATAACACAACAACTTTCTGACACTAAAAACACCTTCGGCAATTGAACTTGACTTACACCTTACCCTTCAACTCCTTAAGTCGCAACAACTAACCCTTCAAGACATATTGCTCAAAAAAACTTAGATAAGGACTAGAAGAAAGGAAAACTTACATAGATTAATTGAGAAACTCAACAGCCTATGCATGTAACTCTTAGAAGTTTTGTAGAAAAATGATGGCCCGATAAGAAATCGACAAGCACTCAACATAAACAAACCCAATATAACCTAAATTCTAAAACTCACCTAAAAATCCTCCTTAAAACCAATCTTGTCTTCGTTTTTCCTTTTTAATCTTGTGAAAAACCTTCATTTCTTGAGGCTAAATGTGATGAAAAAGAGGAAACTGCCTAAGGGAAATAGTAAACATGATGAAGGGAAAGGGAAAAGAGGGAAATAATCATATTCTTAATGAGAGGGGCAACGGTTTAAAAGAAAGAGATTTTCTAAAATAGCTATGACAATAAAACAAAATTTCTAATATGCTATTATTTCAAAACATATCTTATAAACTTTTTATTTTAAGTAAAAAACTAAGCATCAAAACTATATTGAAAAAACTTCAATTATACAAAATAACATACACTCATGAGACATAAGTTTATGTGGTGCTAAAATTTTCTTGAGATCAGTAGTTTAGATATTTTAGTTTCAAGCTCTCGAATATCCCATAGTTTTTTTTTTTTTTTTTTTAATATAGACAAGTCTTATGAACTTAACTTGTCCAGTATAGTAAATACATAGAGTTTGATTTAACGAATATATTGAAAATTTCAACAATGTGAGCTTGACTTATAATTCATTTTATTTGACCAATAATCAATTAGAGGATTAAATTTATCTCTAATCTCCAACTTAAATTGGTAAAGAGGTTTATGTTTATTTTGTTTTGTTAGTATTTTGTATTTTATTGAGATCCATTATGTTTATATTTGTTTAGAATTGTCATTTATAAGTGATATAAATTTATAATGTAAATATTATGTTTTTGAATAAGAATTACTAATAATATTTTATCTTAAGGCCATATATATATGTATATATATTTATATGGGAAATTACATATATACCCCCAAGCTTTTAGTGATGTTTTTATGGTTCCAACAATGACTTTTGAGTTATTTGTATATTTTCAAAAGTTATAGAAAGGTAAAATCTCATATTGCAATTTTGATATGGAGATAAGGGGTACTCACATGACCCCTCTAAGATGGGGGCAACCAATTACAACCCCTTGGGGGGTCAAATGACCTCTTTTTTCAAGTGGGTCACGACCTACTTAATTCATTTGTAGTTGTATCGATCATCGAAGGTTGGGGATAGCTGGCTATGCTTTTTTTTTTGTAGTTTTTTTTCTAATTTTTAATTAATTATATTATAATATATCTAATATATACTTATAATATATATATATATAATCAATAGTTATATATATATTACAATTTTTTCTAAATCTTTTAAAATATTTGTCTTTTTTATGATAATTTTACACGATTCTTTTTATTTTTTTTCCTCCTTTATTTCTAATTAAATGTTATATAGACACTACGTAAACACCATTTAAATGCCATTTGCCACCTAATGGTAACATTAGATTAATTTAATGACATTGTAAATGTGAGTTACCATAATCCCTTACTCGAATCACTTAACAAAATACCGATCTCTTATTTAAACTTACTCTAAAATAATAATACCATCCTATGTAATTTTCTTGTTACTATTCTATTATAATGCTTACATGCGGCAAGCAAACACTGGTGTAAGGTTAGCGTATGAAGGATAATAAGATTTTTTAGCACATGTTGTCTTTACTACACATAATTAACTTGACGTTTCTAAAGTTTTTAAGGCAAAATACACTAAATATGATAGTAAAGAATGATAATTTTGAAAAGGAGTTGAGGATTTGCCTCAACTAGGTGTTTGATTTCCTTTGCTGAAAAATGGCTGGATAGCCTCACTGGCTATCCATTACAAAATAAGCCCGATGAAGAATTAATCTCCTATCTTCCATATTGAGGTGTTAGAGAGGATGAGAAAGCGAGACACTATCTACTAATCACTTAGGGATAATTCTAAAGATAATTTAAGAAAAAAAAAAGGTTATGCAATTGTTAAGGTATAGGATACCTTATAAAATTTTGCTATTCGTACCCCATTTTATAGTATATTGGAATCATCCCATACCTTATGCTTTATGAATTGTAAAGGTATAGGATACCTTATAAAACCTATAGATTTTTTTTAATTTTCCTTATAAATTTAAATACAGATGTTTTTCAAATATAAAACAAACCTTCACCTCTTTTTTTAAAAAACAATTACTTGATTTAGTTAATCTTTCAAAATGATGCTAATGGAGGAAGTTCATTGAGGTTTATTTCTAACCTTTCTTTTTTCCTTAAATGGTTTTTGAACCATTATTATTATGAATAAATTTTTATGGAAGTTATACAAAACATTTTTTGCGCAAGTAAAATATTCATTTTGTAATAATCACATTGCAAAGATATTTAATAGAATAAGCACAAGATTTAAAAAATTAAAAGCACGAGACATTATATTTAACACGAGATTTACAAAGTTTATTAAATTGTGAATAAAATATTCACAAGATTATATATATAAGTCAATAATTATGGATATTAAGATAATATAGGATCAAACAAATAACTATGGAAAGATGAAGACATAACATGGAAAACGTGATGTCCCAAGTGCCTATATTGTAACAGTCCTTTTATGTATATTTATGGTCGATGATAACATAGGGCTTATAACTACCATTCCATCGTAAATATATACAAGACTTTACTTTTAAGTTGGTAGCATTAAGTGGAAGTGAAGCACACTACTAATAACTTTGAAGAACAATGTCTCTTTCATCTTAAAGTTCTTATTTCAATTTCTTAGCAAAGTGGTTAGTTAGCTTCTATTGATTAAACTCACTCAGTCTTCTTATCCCAAACTTTTGTAAAGTTAATTTGCAAAAGAATAACTATAAAGGTATGAGCAAAACTATGTGTTTAGTAAGTGGTAAGGAATAAGTATTATACTTAAATAAGTAAGGGAAGCAAGTCCTTTTAGAACATAACATAACATTCAAATGCCATTCGCACAACTTTGATCAATACGTCACGAGATTAGAGAAAATAACCCCACTCTAGCCTATGTTTAAGGAGTTTCTTTTGCTTACCATATGCGAGCTCAAAACATTCCCATCAATCCGAGGATATGTCATAGACTTTCCTTTGTCTCCTCTATACCCATTCCAACTATCCTTTCTTAATACTTTCTAAGCTATCGATGATCCCCTCTCTTGCCTTTATAGTTCCCCAGAATTGAAAGAAGGAAATCTCATTTTCTCGTTGTATGGGTGATGTTGATGGGAACATTTTGAAATGTGGGTATGCTATGTATGTATAATTTTTTATAGTCGAATATTACATTAATCAAATTCATTAGGTGATTAATTAGTGATTCAAAACCATATTATAATATTAAGTACTCATACCAAGTAGCACAAGTTATTAATCATAATTTTTGCGTTTATATACAACAAATGCATGTAAATAGCTAACTACGAGCACAAGAAAATATAATGGCTTACTATCCCTTATCAACGTGATAATAACTGCTGTGAGATAGCCACTTACCTAGGTCACTGTTGCCTAATACCCTCCTAAAAGTTGTGTTGAAATCCTAAAAAAGGTTTATTATTAGTTGTATTTTAGAGTTTAGTTATATTATGTAATTAGTAAACTTTTACTTATGATTGTTTTATAGATTATATTATTTCACTATGTATTTATAAAATAAGTAATAATGAATATTCATTAAAGGAAATCTTAACTTTTATAAAAGAGTGTAATTACTATATATAGTTTATATATGTATACAAAGATTTTGGAATGTAGTTTTAGAATGTTTAGCGTAAAAGAATTAAGATAAGACTATGCTATAACTCTTGTAAATGGTAAAATAAGAATATAGGAAGACTTAAAATATATGATATTTAGAATGGATATTATTTAGGAATATTTATATATTATACAATGTATTGTATATTCAATATTTTAAGAGAAAATTAGGCCAAAATACGAAGAAAATTAGAAAATAATTTAATAATTATCAAGGATGGAACCAAAATATCATATTACTTATAAGAAAGCATGAGAAAAATTTTAGGGAGTTTAAGAAATTAATAGATAGGGTTTTGTGATTTTTGTTTGAAATGGATATTTTTTTTAACAAAATAGGTAGAAATTTGGAAAAATTATAAAAAATAATAAATATAAAAAGTTAATTCTAAAGAAATTATTGTAAGAAGGTAGGGTAATAGAGTACTTATAAGTAAAATAACTTCTTGAAACAACATGGATTGAAAGCTCAAAAATTATTGAAGTGAAAACCACCAAAATGGCCAAAACCATCACTGCTCCAACCTTGTATAACCTCTTAGGAGAATATGGAGAAGCTTCACAAAATTTTCCCCAAATTTTAGAGGCTTAGTTTGAATGTTGTGAATTTTTGAAGTGAGGAGAGGGGTATTTATAGTATTCAAGAATTATTATTAAATTATGCACATGTTTAAAAATTATGAAAAATTAGATACATGTTTCAAATAATATTACACGTCTCCCATCAAAATTTCACAATTTTTAGACAAGTGTACAAGTTTTGGTGAATTTTTGAAGAAGTTATCTAATATTTTAATAATTTTCTAGTAAGTATAAATTTATAGAAAAATTGCCACGTGTCCCTGACCCTAAGATATGTGGCTAGCTAAATTTTGAACAACTTATACAATTTTGCTAAATTCTTGAAGAAGTTATTAATATATTTTATTCATTTTGTGATATTTCATAATTTTATAAATTTTTTTTAATTTTCTTACATGTTGTTGAATATTTTTATGACATACCATCGATTGTTTGACATTTATAGAGTTGTTTTGATATTTCTTGAGTATTCTACAATGCTTTATAGGGTATTTTTATTATATTTTAGCAGTTTACCTAATTATTTTATTATTTAAATCACTTTTCCAAATATATTCTTTACTTTTACTTAAAATATGTCATGATGATGTCTTATATGTAAGGGATATGGGTTGTTATCATGCTTTTTACTCTTATTTATTATTTATTTACCTTACTTTATTATTGGTTTACTATTTACTATTCTATTTTTACTTTTTACTATCTACTTTTACTTCTAGGGGCAAAATAGTCTTTTCTCACTTTTTATTATCTTTAATTATTGGTAGATGCTTTATAATTAATGTCTTGACTTTTTTTTTTCTTATGGTAACTAATCTTGTTTTACTAATTGTTAATTTCTATCTTTTATAGCTAACAATATATATATATATATATATATATGGGATTGTAACATTGCTATCCTTTTTTGAAAACTAATGCTCAAGTTGGCCAACTTGAGATAACTTTCACTCAAGTGGCTTGTATTATACTTCACTAAATAGTCCTTTTTTAGATAGCCTTCTCTTAGGTTGCCTCTTTTGTGGGGTTAACCTTTTAACGAAAGCACAAATTGTTACAACTCAAGTCCAAAGGAAAGAACCTTAAGTTTTCTTTTTTTACTTAGCTAATTTTTTCTATCAATTTTAGTTCTTTTTACCATTATTAACTTTGTAGGCCCCAGTTCTACTGATGAGTTGGAGTGCTTAGGTAATTCTCATATTCTAGAGTTATTTAGTGTTATGGGATTGGTAATTGAATTTGTCTTAGGTCCTTAAGTACCTATAGTTTGAGGTTTATATCCTTGTGTTTGTTTAAGCAAGATAATAGGTTTAAGAAAATGAGATTTCGCTCTAATAATAATGCCAAGTCTTTTGTTAAATCTAAAATAAGGATACTATTCTACTATAAAAGACAAGTGATGGTTGTACCTTGTAATTCGTAGGTTGCACTAAAAGTAGAAAATAAGAACTCAGATTCCCTTTTTCAAACTTTAATAGATAATGGATATAGCAAACGAGGAAAGAGTAAAAAGAAAACAATAATGAAGTAAAAAATAAAGATGAAAGATGAAATGGAAGGGATTAGCAAGTGTTTAGTTTAAGGTTTTTAATAGGTTGGGCTTTGCCTTATTTTAATGAGATGGTATTCTTTATTTATTAATTTTATTTAATTACTATAGGTGGGGACCTTAGAACTAGTATCCTATATGCTTCAAAGTATAGGTTTTAGAATGGGTACGTGATATCTTGACTTCTTACCCATATCTTACTCTGTGAGAATAAGTTCTAAAAAATTATTATTCAGAACTCATCCTATAACTTTAATTACTCAATTAATATCTAACCAATTGAGTAGAGTTTGAGTAGATACCCTATATAATAGGGTTATTTGCTTACCCTTAGGAATGACTCACATATAATATTGCTTTAAGATGCAAGATAAATGGATGAGAAAGCATTAACATCTTTGGTGTTAAGGTATTTGGCCACAACAATTGTGAGAATGCACTTTAAACAAGCAACAATTTCATTTTTTGTAAACATTTTCCGAGCCAAATATGAAGTAAACATCAATTCTTGATCATATTGTACAGCCATCTTAGTACAAGTTCCAACACTAACTTCAACCAAAATGGTAAATGACCATATTATGTCTTAAACATAAATAGAAATATTAATGTTAACGCAGGACACATTAAATTACCATACTATAGTGACTTTCTAAATCAAAGGGTAAGAATTTCCTTATGAAAATACTACAAAAAGCCTAAAAAATTACAAAGAAATTAAAAAAAGGAAAGGAAGTAGAAAGTGAAGTGCTCATCAAAATACTCAACTGAAAGAGATGAACCAACTAAATGAGATAAGTGATGGCTACTCTTAAGCAAATTAGAAATAGAGTTAATGTTTTAGGTGAGGGGACTGTGAAAATTATATGAGATAGTATTAATGTTTGAGGTAAATTTAAATAAGGAATTAACATTTCAAATGTTTAAATAAGGGATCGGTGTTTCATTGAGTGGTTCAAGTAAGGATTTCGCTAATTTACAATTATAATATCATTAAATCAATCTTATGTAGCCGTTAAGTGATAGATGGTGCTTATGTGGCACTTAATTGGAAATAAAAGAGGAAAAAAAATAAAATTATAATGTAAAATTATAATAAAATGGAAAAATATTTGAAAGAATAAAAAAATATGTGAAAAAAATTTGTAAAAAAAAATGCATAACTATTTATATAACTATTAATTATATATATATATTAAAGTACATATCACATATATTATAATATAATTAATGAAAAATAAAAAAAAAGAACAATTAATCACTAAAGGTCATTAGTGGCTAATAGCCACTTGAGAGGAATTATACGATCCCTTAGAGGTAGCCACCAACCACCCCTTAGCCTTAGATAGTTGGTAGCCACATGGGAAGGATTGGGTGATGCTCCTTAAGTAATAGTCGGTTAACCCTTGTAACTATTCTAGGGTAAGGTCGTTACCTACCACCCTTAACAACTTATTTTTTCAAATGAGTCACATACCACTTGGTTCATTCATGGTTGTGCTAGCTACCTACGGCTTAAGGCGTTGTTGATTGTTCCCTTTTTTTTTTCAATTTTTTTTTTTTGTAGTTTTAATTTTTTTTTTCATTTTCAAATTATTAATTAATTATATTATAATATATATAATATGTAGTTATAATATATATAATTAGTAGTTATAATATATGTAATTAGTATTTATATAAACAATTATGTATATATTTTTTTACATTATTTTATATTTTCAATTTTTTATTATAATTTTACATGATTTTTAATTTTTTTCCTCCATTATTTCTAATTAAGCGCTACATAAGCACCATGCAGACACCATTTAAGCACTATTTGCCACTTAATGGCCATGTTAGATTGATTTAATCATATTATAACTGTAAGTTAATAGAATTTCTTACTCGAACTATTTAATGAAATGCCGATCCTCATTTAAATTTTTTGAAACTTTGATCTTTTATTTAAACTTACTTTTAAATGTTAATACTATTCCGTCTAATTTTTCCCTCCGTAAGATATAAAATCATGGTAAATATCTTTATCGTAATGCATATCTCTATATAAGTACATACATCTCTATAATTAAAAGTATAAATATGTAATTAGAGAAAAGTAATGATGTATTTATGGCTATAAAATTATGACATTCATGTTGATGCATATAAGCATAACTAATGATGAATTGCACATATTATCCCTAATTTTTTTTTAAATTGCACAAATCCGTATTTCAAAATTAAGCATCTATCCCTTGAAACATGCTTAGACTCCAAAAATTTTCTCCTTTTTTTTTAAGTTGTAATATGTAAGCAACATGGGCATGAAAATGTGAAAAACAAAGGCAAGATCAAATTTTTATGGATACATGGCAATTAAACCCATTTTCTTCTTATTATCGGAATATACAACTAAGATCGGGGATGGGGAGGGGTGAAAAAAAAAAAAAAAACCGACCTTTTTTACTTAAAAGAAAAAATAAAACCCATGCTTACTGAAATTGCTTTAAAAAGGACGGAAAGAGCAGAGTAAACCTCTCGAAATATTCGATCGAAAACCCTAACCCTATCCTAAATTTTATTTAAGATTAGCAAATATAAATTGAGTTACACTTTGAGATATATGTAGACCGATGCAGTAAGCGTGGGGGCTTTCTAAACACTTCGCCATCAGTCAATGCAAAAGCATCAAAGCTCTCTTCTCCCGCAATTCATTGAGTGATTATTGCTGAAAAGCACCATGTTTGATTGTCATCAAAAGAAGGCTTATCAGAAAAATTTTCTTTTTCCGTGACCTTTTGACTGCTATCAGCAACTTTTGGTTCTTTATTCTCATGAAAATCCTAAGTTGGTAATGATGATATTAAGGAAGAATCTTAATTACATGTCTACATTGAATTCACTGCCTTACCTTATCTTGCATTTTCAACTATGGGAAGACTTTTTACCCTATATTTCAATTTATAATAAGCAAGAGCAACAACAATCAAATCAGCTACAAAGGGTGGGGGTGGTGGGAAGCGTCAAATTTGCACCTGTCTAGATATCTCAAAGTGTATATAGAGAGGGTTACTTCATTAGTCAAGAGCAGCAAATTAGGTATAGGGTTAAGGCTTTTTATTTATTTATTTAATAACCAATGTTTAATGAGATTTACTTTGAGAGTAATACATGTCTATTGATCTAAAAAAAAATTACAAAATATGAATTAGAGAAAATTAATTACATGATTATCGAAGATAAATCACATCTTGGAGATGCCATTTTAGAGATGTAACAATAATAATTACACAAATATCATATTTAAAGGATACAATTTAACTAAATTTAGTGCCATCCCTAAATCATATCTTGAAAATGTAATATAATTAAGAGTGTTAATGTCGTATTTTGAAAATTGGACATATATATATATATATGTAATAATGTTGAATCTTAAAAATGTGACATAGTCAAAAGTAATAATGTTGCAATATATGATAATGTTGTATCTTCAAGATGTGCTATAATAATAGTATTTTGGTAATATTTTTTTATATAATTTGTAATTAATGTAATATTTATCAATTTTAATATTAAAAAAGCAAATTTCTCAATTTACTTTATTCTTTCCATTTCTTTTTGGAAATTTCACCAAGCATGAGTTTTCTTTTCTTTTTTTTTTTTTTAGTAAAATAGTCAGGCTTTGCTTTGTTTCTCGGGTCGAGCTCTTAGTTGTATGATTTGCCAATAATAAGTAAATTAGTCTAGCAAATTTCCGTGTCAAAATAAAATTTAATCTAACTTCTATTTTTTTTACATTTTACGGTCCATATCACCTACATATAACACATAGATAACTTACCAAAAGAAAAACTACGGTCCACACTTGTTTCAATTGTCAATGCCTATTTCAGGCCATAATCGCTTTTTTTTTTTTTTTTTAAATAGGGGATTTGAATTTTCAAAATTTTCAAGGATGTTCCATTTCTTTACCCCATGATTCAATAAGCATCAATATGTTACTCTTATTGAATTTATGCATATATAAATATTATGTATATTTTTTATATATAATGGTTTTTTTTTTTTTTACTTACTAATATCATATTACAACTATTAGGAAAGACTTAAACTAAATCTAATCCATCTTATTTATCGAATGATTAGTCATTAAATTATACTAATCATAGTATATGATTTTTGTTATACATCTTTGGTAACAAATGACGACAATAAAACAAGATCTGATAAATGAACGTTACAAAAGTTAACATTGTTTGTCACGCTTAGCAAACATTATAAAACACCTCGTATAGGTAAACTTGATTGCTTGGATCGGAGCTAGGGTTTTGAGAACAAATCAACACACAAGAAGCTCCCCTAGAGCGGGTATGTTTTTATGAAGAGTCATGTATTTATTTCGCGATGTATGTTTTGGCTGTTGTTGAAATTATAGTCAAACTAAGAGACTATACTGAGAAGGTCTATGTGAATGTTAAAGAAGCTAAACGCGTTAGTCACGTTTAATGAACATTTCAAGATACCTAGTATCGGTAACCTTTGTTGTTCGGAGGTAGGGTTTTAGCCTTTGGGCACAAATTATCACCGAGAAGAAGATCCGATTGAGTAGGTATGTTTTTACTATGAGTCTTGTATTTATTTAGCTAGGTTAATTTTTTTTTCAACTCTTTTGAAAAAAATAAAGAAAATTGTTTAGAACTATTCACTTTATTTTGCAGGTCTCTTGCGACCCTGCTCGTTGTTCCTTCCTCCGTTCACCAAATAACAGCGATGGCAATAGCCACCACAAAACTAGCCATGGCGATTGATTATAGAGTACGATGATTTACATAAGGGAATGACTTTTTCTTTTTATGTTGGTTTTTATGGTATATTGATTAATTCTTATATCCGGATAGATTATATTAGATCATAACAATATCCATCCATGTGATAGGGATATGTTTTTAACTTTTAGGTTAACGATGTTGTGATTTATGTATTTGCTTTGTTGTACACATGGATTTAATGTTAGTGTAAATTATAGCAGCACCTCTTTAAAGCTATTATAGATAGACTTCCAAGTTTTAATTATCATATTCACATCTTTTGATAGAAGAAAAATTTTCTCCGGTTAAATTTAAAGTTTAATATTTAATATAAAATTATAATATCAAAACTGTTATAACTTAGTGATATCGTTAGTAGTCTCTTATTAGGATAGATAAATCCCCTTCCTCAAATAGTTGGTAAAAATATATATATATATTATATATATATAAAAAGAATTATAATAATTTTTTAAACTGGATTTATTACCCATTTTGATCAACATCGACGAATGGAATATTGCTCATGTTATAGTCTAAGGATCCTCAAATCAGATGATGAATTTGCTTAAAAATTTATTTTAAGTATATGAAACACTAATTTGGTACTGTAATAGAGGGACAACTTTCCGTCAACATTTTTTTAAAGGGCATCAACGTAGTATTTTATAGATAAGGAGTATATCTGTAATTTTGGTAATTTTCAGAAGCATCATTATAATTCACCCATCATATTAACAGTAGAGTTCTAACTTATGTATTTGTTTCATTAAGTTGTGGTCACTGAAATTTTAGTCATATGGGTACTTATATTATATTTAAACAAATACAGAATAGGTACATATACTACGCGTTTTTTATTTTCTTAGACTAATATATAAAATAACTGCTGGAGACGGCTGTTGGAATGTCATTGTTCATTCTGTTAATAATACAGGTAGATATAGTACGTTGAATATGCTAGGTGTGCTTTATTATTTATATTTTATAAACATTTAAGTATTACCATGATCTTTATAATTTAGTAAGACACGAAAATTAGTCTTTATATAAGATTGATCGAATTTGAATCCCTTTTCTCTAAATTATAATACAATCGGTAAAGAAATAAAATAGAAAAAGGTTCAAGCATTAACAAAGATGTACTTTTTGCAAGTTTAAACATCCAAGTATTACCTTAAACATGACCAAGTTGTTTTACCTTTACATGTTGTTTTAATTCTGAAAAAGCTTGGTCGTCTTTTAAGGTAATCTCTTTTACGGTAACATGTAGATGGTACACATTATATTATGTGTTACCCTTTTCAAGGCGAGTTACCTTTTACTACGTTCAAATGTGCTCATTTGGTATTCTTCTTTTCTATTGCTTAAATGTCACAGAAGCTAGGTATTTTATAACACATATACGTTACCCATTTTCTTTTCTACGCCCTTGTAATCATTTTATGTGTATAAATTTTACAGAATTATCTGTTTTGGCGATATTTAAACGCCACTAATAATAGTAACCTCTTATAATGTTTGGACGTTACAATATATAAGCCTCCAATAATTTTCAAACATTGCAATATTATTTTCAAAAATTGCTGAATCGTAACATTCAAACTTTACGAAATATTGCTCTTTGAATGTTTTAGTGGCTGATTGGTTTTATTCATTGAGTTTAAACATTACGAAGTGCTGATTGTGTTTCAATATTACGAAAAGTCAATAAATTTATGCCATGTTGACGGGATTGTAGAATAACTTATTAAAAATAAATACAGGATTGCACTAAAACATCATAAATTTCAGGTGAATTTTTTCAAGCATTCATTAATGGATGGTTTAATTTGACATACTTTTCTCCCTTTAAAATAATTTCCTCCTAGCTGCTCTTTTTTTTTTTTTTTCCCTGAAGAAATCATTCTTCAAGTTTATAATCCTTATCTTATCTTATCCTTAGAGAAACAAGTTTGGAAACACGTACTCTCACAATCCATAGACCCTTCCTTTTTGGTAAAATAAATCCTTAAACAAATGATATGTCATTATGCATTGTAATATTTTCTTTTAATTTATCTAAGAACGATAATATTTCCTTTTATAAATTGTGATAAGAGATATATTCTTTGTTTCAACAAAATAAAAAAGATTGATAACTTACATTTTGTTTGGGTGCTAAAATAGTTAATTACATGCCAAAGGAAATTAATTAGATAATTACTTACTTAATAAAGTCAAAATCATGATAAGAATGTGAGAGCCTACCATTTAAAATAGGGATGCAACTGGGTGTATTGTTAAAGGATACCAAACCCTGTTGAATTTGATAAAAAGCTATATAGGGTATTATGTTATAAGGTTTAGGGTCAGGTTTTGGAATTAAAAAGAAAAAACCAATAGAAAATTTAACTCTATTAAAAAAATATATTAATAAAAATATTTACTTTTAACTTATATAACTGTATATTTTATATAAGTTTTATATTGTATAACATATTTAATTCTTAATTTTTATTATTATGTAAATAAGTAAATATAATTTTAATCCTACTTAATTTCTTCCTTTCTATTTCCCCTTTAATCCCATATAAACCTTATAACAAGTTGTCTCTATAAGGTCTCTTAAATTTTATAAAAACCTACCCTTGTAAGGTTAAGAATCCTATAGGATCATGTTTTAAGAATAGGAGGTAAAATCCTGTAAGATTTTTACAGGGTTTTGAGAAATACCAAATTTTATAGAGATGAGTTCAGGTTTCACAAAACTTACCTCGAACTTGCTTCGATTGTATCCCTAATTTAAAATAATAACTACACATTTGCATTTAAAATTGTTCCATTTTTAGCTAATGAAATGGTAAGAAATATTATATTGAGATATAATATATATAATTTATAAAAAATATATAAATAATATCTACATATATTAATATATTAGAGGCAATGTAAGTCTCATGAGTCAAAATTTCCTATGACTTCAGGGTAACATTCGAAGAACAGACAAAAATTGACTAAACTAAATCTTATGTTTTCCGGTTTTTATTTTTTATTTTTTAATTTCTTTTATATTTTCTGACTGGTCTATTTCTATGTAGGACTTGAGTTTAAATTTACCATGTACATTTTCCTGGAAATTTCGCAGGTAAGTAACACTTAAGAACTTGAATATTCGGAATGGTCTGCCTTTGACCAAACCCTTCGTAGTATTAGTGTGTGTATATATATGGATATATACATGTATGTATGACCACTTGTTTTACTATGTGGTTGTCTTCTCTTTAGCAAACCCCACTCAAAAAGTCGCAGAATCTTTATTGAAGTAAGAGGAAAGGAGCCTCAAGTAGTTAAGCACAATATATAGTGTACTTTTAACAATAAAGTTTTCCTTTTATCAACTGTTCCATTCCGTGTACCTGGATGGATAGACGGTATATAAAAAATGTATAGGAAAATTTTCAATATAAACTTGGTTCATATGTCAATTGTAAACTTTATTTTACGATTTTATTTTACAGGTGTTGGCAGATCAAGATGGAGGGCAAGAATGGCTACTATTACCGCGAACCTGGCTTGTTGATTGCATTGAGGAATGGCGATTTTGGGGAACAAGATGTTTGGGATGTCAATGATGCCAAAGGGGATCATGTCACACCGAAACTGGATGCTGCTCATGGTGAAAACGAACCACCCAAAATCCCTAATCACACAAGACTCCTCCTCCCTTCTTCACCCAAAACTAAACCAACAACACAAAGTGCAGGCACAAATGATCCTAAATCGACTCAATCGAAAGCCAAAAAGATTCGTCAAAAATCAGAACCTAGCCAAATCCCTATAAACTGGCAAAAAACGAGGCTAAACAAGGGTTCTTCCAAGAATGACTCGAAGAGTGAAGGTGTTGATGATGTGAATAATGCTGACAGAGAAAGCGACGACGACTATATGGTGCCTCCCCATGAGATCATAGCCAAGAGGCTTGCAAGGACTCAGATGTCAACTTCTTCAATGCTTGAAGGTGTAGGTAGGACTTTAAAAGGGAGAGATCTTAGCAGGGTTAGGCGTGATGTTCTTGTTAAGACTGGATTTCTTGAACCAGCACCGTGATTATATTCTCAAGGATATATATTTATGCCATTTTTGTATCGGTATATTACATAGTTGGTTATTAGTCTTTTTTATTTTCTTTTTCCTTTTGTCTTCCCCTTTTCCTGATGGCCACCCTGTTCATAGTCATTCCCCCTTTTTCCTGGCATATAGCAAGTTCCGAGACATTATTGGCCGATATTGGATATGATGTAAGAGGAAATCTTAATGATATCTCTCCTCTTCTTCTTCTTTTTTTTTTTTATATATATATTTCTTACGAATTTTCCTTTTATCTGTTATACATATTTTATAAATTTCATATGCAAGGACATCTTTTAGGCCAATTGGATTAGAAGGCCTCAGCCATTATGACAATAAATTTGTTTGAATTTTTTCTTTCTTTTCACATTTTTACTTTTATTGGATGAAATAATAATGGGATATTTTCAACATACCATGATAAACTTTTGGCTTGATGAGATGAAAATAAAGATGGACTCAATTGGACATGTTGCAAATTGACCCTTTTCGGGATCAAAATGTGTTCCCCAAATATGTGAAATATGCAAGACTTGAGTTTGAAAGTAATTTAGAATTTTTCAAGAGTAATAATTAAAAATGCGTTTGTACTTTGTTTCTATTGAATTTATTCCATTTTCTGAATTCTACGAAAAAGACAAAAATTTAAAACATGAAATGGGCAGCCTTCGACGCCATGCGGTGAGACCAAAAGGACCACTTTCTTATGTGCTAGAAAACCGCACAAAAACCATGTGAAATGTAACAAAGAGAAAGAAGCTACGTAATTTTGAGGATACCATGCAAAGACAAAAGTAGTATAGAAAATCACATAAATTATGGATTTTTGAATTTATGGCTATGTTTTCACGAGCAATTGCCCTGCTAAAACGGGAATAGAGCTTTGTTTTTAAAAACAATGGGTGATTTGTTCCCAAATTTCATATGATTTTTCATGCACTGGCGGATTTGTAATCATATTCGAATCACATTACTATGTATGTGATGTCGATTGCAATTATCGAAATTTATTACAGGATTCACCAGTTTAAGTAGTACTAATACGTTATTGCCTTTTGAGATATAAGTCAATGGAAATTTAAATTACCATATAACTTAACATGCAAAGTTTCACATGGCAAGTTGTCTCCGGGATATCTAATTTGACAATCTTTCTTATATCATAAAGTAATTTTTATGAATGAGAACATGAACATTACTTGGTGCAAATCTACTTGAGAAAGCTTCTTCCGTCTTAATTGGAAAAAAAAAAAAAAAAAACATGAAGAAAATTCCGATGGTTGTATGAATGAGGACCCATATATTCGCCTACAGAGGAGCAACATATCACTTATTTTGGACTAATGTCACAAAAGGTACTCTAATTTTACTAAAATATGTAATTTACTATTTATATTTTGATAAAAATCAATTTACTATATAATTAAAATTTTTCTAAGTCTGGAACTAACTATATTAAGACTGCTTATTGTCGGCTACCTCTAACTTCAGAGTGGTTAAAATAATCTCTTAAGGTAAAGCAGGTTGTAAGATCTTTCAAAAAGTGGTCCACTATTATAGGTCAATTCCTAATTTATCTTTACGTTTACATTGGTAAAAATATTTAATAAAGTTAGTTTAAGTTAGCGAAAATAATCACGAAAACTTTAATTAGATAGTAAATTGATCTTTTTAAAATACAATTAATGAAGTTTATATTTTAGCAAAGTTTATGTATTATTTATGATGTTAACCCTTAATATTTATATATATGTTTAAAGCCCATCCTTCCAAAAATAATTCATTGGAGCTTCATTAAAACGAATTCAAGGATTAGGTTTTCAAATTGGACATATTTTGCACTGAAGGTGGGGGTGAAAATTTGGTCAAACAGGTGATTGTATACATGTCTTGATTTGGTTTTAAATTCCCAGTAAAGCTAAAAGTATATTAAACTAAATTAAGATTGCAAATAATTACTTTCCAATATCATCGTGCTTATTCCTGTCATAAATGTGCCTTTAATGTCACGTATCATGTCATTTTCATATTTTCTCTTCGTAGACATGTTTCAGTAATGTTTGTGGTCATGTCATTGCATTATATAAAAAATTACCAGCCCTAAAGGGTGCATACCATACAACTTATCCTTAGCATGCACTTTTAATGCAACTTAGATACATGCTAAAGGTACACACTTAATATGAGGTTTTTTTTTTATTATTTTTTTATCTCCTACAAAATAAAACACAGAATTGCAATATTTCACATTTAATTACAATATATGCCAAAAATTAGTTGCACTCATTTTAAAGAACTAACTCTAAACTCCAAATGTTAGCATAAATATCGATTAGTTTCAAATGTGAACTTAAACTTGAATTCTTAAATGCAAAAGCTATTCCAAACTCCAAAGACAAACTCAAAACCTAAACCTAAATGGTATAAGAAGCGACAAAAGAGGTGGTTAGTTGCTTCCTATACTTAAAAGTGAGACATTTTGTTTAATCTATCACTACAAATTCATAAAAAAAAGTGAAAACCTTTTCTTTTTTTCTTTTTTGTATTCATGATAGTTGGTGGCTATTAACTACTAATAATAAGTCAAATGACTCACTTTTAAGTATAATCACATTCACAACCTTTTTTTTGAGGTTGCTCTAACTATCTTAAGATTAGGAATAGCTAGTGACCTCTTATTAAGGGTTGCATGACCATCTCCTCCTCCTTCTCTTAAGGTGCCCTAAGCTTGGCTAGGGACTTTTTTTTTTAGTTTTGTATCTTTTTTTTATGCTTAATATATTTTTATTTAGTTAATTATATACACATATATAATTATTTATATGTATATGTGCAAAAGTGGGGTGTAACTTGAAAAAAAAATTGGCTTTTTCTATTTTTGTTATTTTTTCAAAATTCCTTTAATTTTTATTATTTTAGTTACTTAATGCATACAATCATGATATTTAAGTAAAGGAAAGAAACAACATTAAATATAGGCTATTATGGTATAATGTAATTAGGAGGACAAAAATAAAGTAATCTTAGAAAACTTTACTCCTTGCTAGTTGTGTACATCAATTGAAGAGATTAGGACTTATTGTCATTTTATTTTCGCCTGTAACTTGATCTTACAAGAGAGAATACGGTTAATGGCCATCTCAAGGTTATTTAGTATGACTACTTCGATACTTAAGTTAACAAATTTATAAGATTGATGTGAGATCAAGAACTATAGGATTTGTGTGTGTATGAAAAGTGTCTTACCTGTTGGGTTTCTCTTTACTTATAGGATTTATGGGGCACATATTTTTTAGATATGCGTTTCTCCCCAATGGGTAAGTATATCATCTAAAACGATATGCTTTCAAATATGAAAAAGATGGAGTTACAGGTATCCTTTAGTGCTTGTTCTCTACGCCTATTGGGCAGGTTGCCAAGGAATAAGGTCATCCATAGTATGGGCACTTCAAACCTAGTTATGATGTGAGAGCTAAGGTTAGACCAGTTTAGGCTAAGGTCTTATAGTTGGCTAAGGTCAAGTTGTTCGCGCTTGATTCTCTTTGTTCAAGGCTTAGGTTTTTTTTAAGTAACCATGAGCTGAGATTGTTTAGCCTGTGATCTATAAAGATTGGAATGGGTCTTGGAGTCCATAATAAAAAATAGCTCGTCAATAGTTTCAAAGAATTTACTTGAACTTATATCTCCATTAATGATTTGGGTTTTGGAACATGCGACAATGATTTTCACAAGCAATTGACTCATCTTTTTTTTTTTTATTAATAAAAATTTGAGTGGCTTTGGCTCCAATCACTATTATGAACTAAGAGATACCTCAAAGATCGTAGACTATTTATAAAGAGATTTACATATTACTTATCAACACAATCCCATGTGTTAATAGCAGTATTCAAACTTTTCTCCTCTTAACAAATCAATGTGAAACCTTACTAAGTGGGCTAACTTGTGTTCACACAATCGACTTGCTAAAATATGGACGATGCTTCGTTTCTATACAGGAACGGGTGATATATCCTCAACTTTCATATGCTTTATTCAAGCAATCACGTAGTCAAAATTGTCTTCGAATTATATAATGACATGAGGCATTGAATGCAATCACGCGGGCTTGTCACAGGATTCATAGTTTTGAGATCAATAAAGTCATTCCGTGAGATTGATGGGTATGTCTAAAACTCATGGAATTCGTGCCCATTTTGCCAAATTGGATCCCATGTGATTTCAGGGGAACAGGACCATCACCACACATGTTAAATAGGTGTTCAACTGCTCTCATAATGATCAATTTTAATAAAAAAGTATAAATTTAAAACTCAATTTTTTTATATCTTTTATATTTGAATTCTAAATATTTTAAATTTTTTATTTGAGTCCTTAACATTTATAAAAATTTTTAAATATATCTTCTGTTATTTTTTAATTCTTCCGTTAACTATGACACATGACAATTTCCGAATGGTCAACAGCACAAGTTCAAATATAGGACTTAAACTTTTATTTATTTTCTACTCAAATCATAAACATTTTAGAATTTTTATTTGAATTTTTAATGTTTATAAAAAATTTTGAATAAGTCTTCTGTGAATTTATCTATTAACTTTTTCTTTAACTAATGGTATGTGGTACTTCCTGATTGGTCCATATATGTCTATTAAATAATTACTATGATAAAAAAATTAACAAAATCTCTCTCTCTCTCTCTCTCTCTCTGTGTGTGTGTGTGTGTATGTATGTGTCTCTGTGTGGGTTGGGACTTACTTTAATACGTGGATTGCAACCTTTTACTTCATTTTGACCAGTTTGGCCATCTTAAGGTTAGAAAGTAGTTGGAACAATTTCTTTTTTATTTTTCTAACATTTTCTTCTTTTTTTTAATTTAATTTTTTTATTTTATTAAAATTATAATAACTGTACATTTATATACTTATATATATTTATTATTTGATTTTTTTTTATTTTTTTGAATTTTCCAAAAATTTTATTATTTTCTTTATTATCTTTTTCATTTTAAAATATTTTATTATATTAAGTATCTAATAAAAGCACATGGACTAATTAGAAAGTGCTATGTATCATAGTTCATGTAAAAATTAAAGACAAGCAAACAAAAAATTATTCGAAAACTTTTGTAAATAGTGATGACTTAAATAAAAATTTTGAAATGTTTAGAACACAAATAGAAAACTTACAAAATATTGACTCTTAAATTTGTACTTTTCTTATGAATTAATTAGAAACTACCACATATCATGGTTAATGAAAATGTTAACAGCTACTGCTATTGCTGCTACTGACCACCATTACCACCACTATTGCTACAGCTACTGCCAATTGCTATTATTATTACCACTATCACCATCATCTTTATTGCCATTACCGCCACTATTTTTATCATTTATATACTGTTATCATTACCACCGTTGCTGCCATCGCTATCGTTATAGCCATTGCCATCGCCATCGCAACACCGAGGGTGATTTAATTATTAAAATTTTATTACCTTTCTATTTTTAAATATTTTTTTAATCCAACTAAATAAAATAATTGGCATTACACCCTTATTGTGTTATCTAAGAATTTTAATTCCTTTCTTCCTTTCTTCCTTTCTTCTATTTAGTGAAGCAAACAGGCATAAGTGTTTTGAGTTTACTTTATAATTGGCTTAACCCAATGACTTTTTCTCAGAAAAGTTTGACTACCTTACTTTTCTAAGTTCGAAAGTGACTCTGTGAGTTCATAGGTAGGTCATCTTTATAGTTTCATATACACTTTAATGTGGATTTTTGTTTGGTCTTTATATATGACGTAGAGGCTTTAATGGTAATTACTAATTATGACTACCGCTCCTTTATACTCTATTGTGATTATAGTAAATTGAAGTTCCTCCTTTAATTTTTTTTTTAATTTACCTCCATGTTAAAGTTTTCCATTGCATATCCCAAGAAATTAACATAAGGGCTAAGAATTGTGTTTACAAGTGTTTTAGCTTTGTTTCATTTAAAGGTTATTGTAAGTTGATGGTGTAAATCTATTATACCCCGAAGTCACAGAGTCGCAACAGTCCCACTGTGTAAACAATTCTATGATAGTAATTGGTCTCATAGTACCTACTATAGACATGATCTACACAAGGTGTCGACGACTCCTCGTTTTGAAGTAAATAGTTCCATTTAAGTGTTTAACTATAAATATAGTAATTATCACAAATTTTTAATAAACATACATAATTATATATAAAGTCTATAGAACTTCCCATGAAACTCTACATAAATATAACGGTTCACTAATTTACATAACAACTATCAGTGTTAAATTATAAAGGACACTCTAACTATATATCCACTGCTAAGCAAATTGATCCTCACACCCTTGACTTCAAAAGAACTAACCTCTGGATAATTATAAGGTGGCATAATACTTGAAGTATTTAGAAATCAGGACCTGCAAAAGGATCTATAAAGGTATGAGTAATTACAGCTAGTAAGTTGAATTAGAAACTCATGAAAGTATACAAACACAAACAAGATTATCTAGCAATTATTTTCATACAATGCAATAATCAAGTATCATCACATAACGTAGTCCGGTCAGTTGCGAAATCAAAGAAATTTCACCTACTCTGATTTAGGTTAAGGAGTTTTCATGTTATGTAGCAGTTCACAACCAAACTTAGGCTTGTATAATGGAGACACTGCTCCTCCCGTGACTACCTTCGAACCATTGACTTTACTCTTGTCGCGATCTCTTCTCCTGTCACTTAGTTCAACTAAGGATGAAGAAAGAACCATTATGTAATCCTACACTATCCCTTTCGAAGGGGTCGGTATTTGGTTAGAGAATTCTAATGATCCCTTAACTGGTTGCAATGCATGACATTGTAGGTCATTAGAGTCGAATAAGATTAAATTTCATTGAGGGTGTTTAAAAAATTTCACACCAATTCAATCATAACATAAACTCAATCATATTACAAATTTCAGCACGAATTCAAATATATTAAACATATGTGTAAACTACTTACAATCATAACCATATACAATCTTAAGTCTCTAAGTACCAAAAATAGTACTCCAATACAATAAGTAATAACCCAATTTACTTGGAATTTCTCAGTCGCCTGATTACTTAATTGTAAGCCGATTCGTCTGTGGGTATCTTATAATACAAATAGGTCTTTTTAGTACTTATACTTTAATGATTCATATTCTAAGTTATAATTTAACTTATTTTTCCATGCATACCTATTATTTATTAATGATTCATTCTACCCTATTTCGGAATTCGGTTTCTAAATTAGATTCTAGTTTTGATTTTGGAATCTTAAATATGCTCGAATCTTAATGTGAAATTAATTATATTAAGCTCAAGTATTCTAATATCATATTAGGTCTTAATTTAGTGTTCTAAATTGTTTGGTACACGCTAATCCTAATTGAGGTATCGGATTTATTCCCGATGAGAGAAAATCTTAAATTTTTTATACAATTACCTAAAATTAAATTTTGTTTCAGATTTATTATATTCAGATTTTTATTATTATATTATCTAATTAAATCTAATTTTTCATATTTATTAAATTTCCAATTCTACATATTCCTAATTTCCTACAATTACCACATAATTCCTTCATCAATTATACTTAACACTCCAAAGGGTAGGATTAGGTTTTCACATTAGAGATTAACATCCCTAACTATTTTTTACTATCTAAATCAGTAATTAATATCTTAATCACCTAATTAACTCAAAATTACCCATTTTTTCTATCATTTTAGGGTTAAAAATTTACCTAAAATTTTCGAAAATTAAATTTAAAAAAGTGGCTTCATAACACTATTTTGTATCACTTAATCATTCTACAAAAAAAAAAAAAATTGAGCTCCAAATTATACTCCTAAGCCTATTTATTTCTAATCTTAATCATGTTTGGTTTTGCTTGATTTCTTAAAAATCCTATATTTTCAGACGTGATTACACTTAATCACTATTTTTTCCTAAATTTACATACAATAAAATCTCAGAATAATAAATTTCATAATTTTCTAGGTAAAATAAATAATTTTATGAAATTATACAAAATTGGAGCAGATGAGTGACTCACTTGGTCCGATGACTTTTGGTCTTTCAACACCGGTCCAGGTGTGTCGGCCGATCCAAGCAGTAAGTCTGGAGTGGGGTGGTAGTGGTGGCTCGGTCCCAAGTGGTGGTGGCGTATGACTTTAGCTAGTTAACTCCTACTGCATAGATTTTCTTCTTTTTTTTAACCTTAATTTTTCTCTTGAATTTTCGATGCTCTCTATTTTTTTCTGATTTCTAACTATCTAAAGGAGCGTTGTAATTTTTTCCCCTATTTATAGAGCTTTGTGGTAATTAATGTGCATTTAATTGGACAAGATATTGTCCAAATTCCTTAATTTTTGCTTTTTGTGTTGCTTGATTTTGATTAGGTAATTTTTCTTCTTCACTTCTTACCTTGTCACGACCAAATCCACATCATTCTTGATTCCTGTGATTTTTTTATATTTTTTCTTTATTAATTAATAATTTTATTTAATTATTTAATAAGTTTTTAGACAATTTAAGTAATTTCACATATTTTTATCTACACGTAAATACATGTGGGGTACATGTGAACATTTCTAATTATTATTTAAGTCATTCTATGATTTTTAGTATACATATAATCTATTTCTAGTAATTTATTAGTTATTGAAGTTTAGATAAAGGAAGAGATTAAAAAGTTGCTTCAAGCTAGCTTCATTAAGCCAATTGAGCACCTTACGTGGCTAGCTAATATCGTACCAGTAAGAAACAAGAATGGACAAATATGGGTTTGCATAGACTTCTGAGATCTTAATAAGGCTTGCCTAAAAGATGACTTCTCGTTGCTAAACATTGATACATTAGTGGATGCCACAACAGGACATGAGTTATTGTCATTTATGGTTGGATTTAGTGGCTACAATCAAATGAAGATGGCTACTGGAGATGCCGAGTGTATCGCTTTTAGAACTCTAGTAGGGAACTTTTATTACACTGTCATGCCTTTTGAGCTTAAGAATGCGGGAGTTACTTATCAAAGGGAGATGACCGCTATATTCCATGACATGATCATGACTTCATGGAAGACTATGTTGATGACATAATCATTAAACCACTTAATACATTTGAAGAAGTTCTTTGAGTGATGCCGACTGTCTAAGTTGCGCATGAACTTATTAAAGAGTGTATTTAGGGTAGCATTTGGCAAATTCCTTGGATTTATCATTCATAGACAAGGGATCGATGTTGATCTAGCAAAGATGCAAGCCATACAATCTATGCCCTTGCCTACTAACTTGAATGAGTTAAAGGCCTTTATTAGGAAAGTTTCTTATGTTAGGCATTTCATCCCCACAATGGTGGGAATTTCATGTCCCTTACAACAACTTATGAAGAAAAGAACACTATTTGAGTAGGGACAACCACAAGAAAAGGCTATCAAAAGAATAAAGGAGATACTTACTTCTCCACAAACAATGACGATGCTTGTTAAAGGTTTGTCGATGATCCTCTATTTGACATCTACTAATAGGTTTGTTGGGGCTTTGCTAGCATAAGATCTAGATGGTAAAAAGCGACTAGTCTACTACTTAAGTCGATCCCTCCAAGGAAGTGAGACCAACTACATAGCTTATAAGAAATGTCTCGTGCTGGTATTTGCTATGCAAAAATTATACCATTACTTCTTAGCACATAAAGTTAACCTTATCACTCACTTAGATCCATTGAAGTACTTATTATCATGACTAGCTCTCTTAAGCAGAATTGCAAAATGGTTGCCCTTCTTATCGGAATTTGACATTATAGTTATGCTACCTAAAGCTATTAAGTCTCAAGCTTTAGCAAATCTCGTAGCTCAATTTCCTACAGCACATGGGACTCATAAACAAGACACAACTCCCATAGAATTCCATAAAGACTCTATGAGTGCAAAAGCAAATGGAGAATGGCAAGTGCAGTTTGATGGCTTTTCTAGTAACACTAGACGAGGAGCTAAAGTAGTATTGACATCTCCTGAAGGCTAAGAGATACCTTTAGCTTTTAAGCTAAGCTTATACTATACCAATGATGAAGTTGAGTACGAAGCTCTCTTACTTGGACTCGTTTTTGCACAAAATGTTGGAGTATCTCACTTATGTACACGTAGTGATTAAAATTTGATCATCAGATAAGGCAATAGTTAAAGAGCCAACACTTGCACCTTATAGGGTTATAGTGCAAGCTTTAGTCGAAAAATTCACTTTAATAAGATATGAGCATACTAAACGATCTAACAATCACTACGTGGATGAATTAGCAACATTAGCCTCTAAAGTTCCCATTTAAACTACAGAAAACAGTTTGAATGTCCAAGTCATTAAAAAGTCCATCCCTTGTACATCCTTACAACTATTGGACGAAGAGGAGGAAGCATAAGATGATTGGCACACTCCCATTAAGGCATAGTTAGCACATCCTAATGTGGCTTCTATTGTAAACTTGAAAAATTTTACTAATATAAATGGCATCTTGTACTTTAATGGTCTAGAGGCCATTATTTCTTGATGTATATGTACAAAGTAAGCTTGTCTAAGGTTGGGCAAGTACCACAAGATTTGGTGTGGAGAAGAAGGATCTCCTTTGTATTACTGTGCTCATTATGTGGGATATTATTGGCCAATAATGTCCAAAGATGTTTCTTAAGTACAAATGAGTTACCCAAAGTGCTCTGAACTTCTCAATTAGGGAGAATGCAACTTTGTAGTAAGTGTTAATGACTGGAGACGCCCATATATTGATTACTTAAAGAACAATATATTGTTTACTAACAACATAGATGCTCGACTAGTAAAGTAAAAATCAAAGAAATACATCATATATGAAGATGAGTTGTATAGGGTATCGATAATGGGAAAGCCACTTAAGTGCATAGTGCCACCCAAAACAGAGACTATCTTATTTGAGGCACATTTAGGAGAATATGGAGAGCACCAGGGGGGAAGGAAGTTATGCCATCATTTGCTCGATATGGGATACTATTGGCTCACTATGGAAAACGACACGTTCAACTTTGCTAAGAAGCATATCGCATGCCAACAACACAGTGATGAAATCCATGCTCTTGCTATTGCATTGCATAGCTTGATTACTCTTTGGCCATTTCATACTTGGGCATTTGATTTGATCAGTCTTATACACCCACTATCTAAGGGGTGCATCTGGATTTTGGTGGGTATGACGTGTTTCACCAAATGGCTAGAAGCAATCCCATTAACGAAGGCAATAGGTCTGACGGTAGCAAGCTTCATTAAAGAGCATATCATTTGCCACTTTGGAATCCCAAAACGTATCTTATCTGATAATGGCACTCCCTTCATCAACTCATATGTGCAATAATTGCTAGCCTCATATGGCATTGATCATGTGAAGTTTACACCTTATTATACTAAGGGAAATGGCTAAGTAGAAGCAACAAATAAGAGTCTCTTGAAGGTGCTTAGTAAGATGGTTCATAAAAACCATAAAGAATGGCATGAAAAATCTATTAGTGCTATAGGCTTATAGAACATCCAAGTGAGGTCTGACACAAGCATACCCTTCTCTTTGGTATATGGATTTGAAGCAATGATGCTCATAAAGGTATTAGTTCCATTTGTGCAATTAGACATCAATGCCAACTTAGAGCTAGATACTTTATGCACATTAGACCTTGAGGCTCTAAAGGAAAGATGGGACATAGCTAAGCTTAATCTTGCCAACTATCAGTAGAGACTTAGCATTGCTTATGATTGCTTAGTTTGAAAATGATCTTTTTAGCAAGGTGATATTGTACTTCGCATGGTAGATCATGTGTAGTGAGGTATTCCAGTGCCAAAGTTCACAACTAAGTGAGAAGGACAATTCATTATACATGATGTCCATGATAATGGCTACAGCAAACTCCTTAATTAAAAAAAAAATGCCATAACTCCTCCTGCCAATTTTTAGTATGTTAAGAAATTTTACACGTAAACGCAATAGTGTACTTATAATCCTTATGAATGCAATATGAGCTTCACAATACTTTATCTATGTCTCTCTCTTTATTTTGTCTATCGTTGTTGTAAAGTTAGAGATTTATCTCCTTCACACACAATAATAACCACCTTAGTTTTCTATTCTTGTTGCTGCAAAGTTAGAGATCTATCTCCTTAGTGCACAAGACAAATTTATAGACATTAAATAATGTATAATTCTTATTGTTGTTGCAACTTGGTAAGAGCATTGCCTCATAAGTGCATGATGATAACTAATTGCTAACTGGTAAGAGCAACACTCCCAGGTGCATGGCGATAGTCCATCATTACTAAACAGGAGAATAATCTCTTGTGAAATAGAAATTAGAAAACGCTTAAGTATTGGGAAATACCCTCTTAATCGTTAAGGTTAATAAAGTGTAATTGATCTCAAACGGTTCTACTAATTGTTGCTAGCAAGTGAGAGCTTTACTCCGATGTGCAACAGTATAATCATACGAGTTATGACCACTCATTACAAGCATTGTTTGATGGTATTAAGTGAAGGTTATGCTTCGTAAGCGTATGATGATTTTTAAAAATTTTGGTGCTTAAACAGATTGAAATATACAAATAGAAATGAATGAAAAGGCAATCTAAGTTTGTTCATTCAGGATGTCTTACTACAAAGCATTGAAAATGGTTCAAAGAAAAAAACACTAAAAGAAGAAGAACCATAAACAGAATAAAAAGTACTTTGCTAAACTAACGCATATGATTTAAGGCTACTTTGGACTCTAAGTCTATGTCTCCTAGCATTGCCTTTGCTTTAAGATCTATTGCTTCAACTGCCTCTTGTATCTCTTGTAATTTCATCTTTAGTTCATCATACTGTCTTATAGCAGCATGGTAACTCAACATTTGCTTGTCCTTTTCAGCAATAAGGTCTAAGCTATCAACCTTGAACTTTAAAAGATAGGCTGCTTCTATAGACTTAATCAATTATTTTAGTTGAACATCTGATAAGGAATTCCAAGGCTTATTTAGCAATAGCATGGCTTCCTATAGCTACGGTGTTGGCTAATTCTGTCTTATCATAGGTAACTTAATCCAAAAGTTTCTATCTATGGCATTAAGTCTCTCTAAAGATTCTAATAGATGAGGTGGTATAGTAACCCTTGAAAAAACACTGTCTCCTATACTATAATAACATTTGAAGTTGCTACCATGTCTCAAGGAGACATACCATCAACCGAGAGAGGATGTATATTAGTAAATGCTAAATACGACTCGTCTCTATAAAGTCTTGCGTAAAGTAATGCATAAGCGTAACTATCACCAGTTCTCCTAGCCTTTACAACCAGCGCATCAGTATCGGGAATTATTTTACCAGCCTCTAAGGAGTCATTGAACTCCTCAGTATGGTTATCACCATCCTCACCACCTTCAGATTAGGTTGGTGATTCCCCATAATTCACCATGTCCTGTCCATCATCTTCCTCATCCAGAACCATTATTGGTGTAGTAGGATGGCTCAAACAAAGTTCAGGGTTTGAAATAACAACACCCTTCCTCACACCAACTGATGGAAGAGAGTTAGTCACATCTTGTAATAGTTAAAGAAACAAAGTTATATGAAGAAAAGCAATAGCTAAAAGACCTTGAAAAAAAAAATGTACACATAATAGCAACAAGATACAAGCAAGAATGTTACCTTCTAGATAAATGTACGTTTGGTGACTTTGGGATTTTCCAATTCAGGTGGAAGATGTTTCCCCCTAGATTTTGTAAGGAACCTTATTACTCTTGCATCATTACAAGGATTTGATTGTTGAGATGCTTATTTAGCAACTTCGTGAACACCTCCATTTGACCAAGGCATAGGCCTTAGTAGCTTGAGGTAAAATTCATGGCTGTATACATTATGAGTTGGAAGTCCATCATCTTGTAAAGTAAGGATCGAAAGACATTTAAGGAATTTGACTAGTGAGTTAGCTAGCTTATGGAGGAAACTCCTAAATGACTCAAAGAAGGAAAAAATAGCTATTGCACCCTTAGGCAAATCTTCTTGAAATCACTTGGTGAGAGTGACTAGCAACATGAATCAAAATTCTCAGTAATGGTGATGAGGTGAGGGACCCCCTAGTCAAAGCTAAATCAATAACAACTCTATGAGGAGAGTATGACATAACTCCATTCTCTAGAAAACATCTAGAGAGGTCTTTGCTATCAAGAAGGGAAGGTAAACCCTCAAGGGTACACCATAGAAGGAACCTTACTTCAAAATTACAGAGAATCTTATGCCTTCCCACTAAAGTTACCTCATCCTTTGAACCAAGAGGATATAATTCAATACTATCATCATATTTGGCTAGCTATTTTACATAGGGACAAAATGTACACTCGTCCTCTATATCAATGAGTTGTAGTAGTAGTTGTTTAATTGTTCCCTCGATCCAAGCCCATGCTCTAGGAAGAGTAACACTCGATTCATCATTAATAGCAGGAGTAGTAAAATGACTTAGATATCACTTACAGAAGAAAAGCTAAAGAAATTTAAGATTTATGTGGGATATGTTCACATAACGACCTTTCGAGCATATAGAAGTTTTATGATATAAATCCAGGTATCGACAGAATGAACCTAAGTAGAAAGGAGCTAGTGTGAAGCACTCACCCTAAGTAATGTGTATGGCAAAAGAGAAGAGCCTTGGGCTTATACCTTCTTTAAGACCTCTAGGAAACACAAATAAGGAGAGCCAATATGCTATGAAAGTCATAAGTTCATACTTGCAGGAATAAGCTAAGAAGCATGAGTAAGAAATATCAATAATATACATGTATATAAACAACCATGAAGATACTTACTCTTGCCTATGCCCTGCGCTCGATACTCGAGGCCTATCTTTTCTATGCTCCTCAAAATAGTATGCAAGCCAAGTAGAGGAGCATGGTTGGCTCTTTCTATTGTGAGCAACTTTCAAAGCTTCTTGTAAAGATATTTCAAAGTTGTGCTCTTTATGAGAAATTGAGGAGGTTGTGATATTGGTTCGACCAATGCAATGTAAATCTAAAAGTATAGCCACATCTTCTAGGGTCGGCGTAATCTCTCCCTACGAGGTAATAAATGTGTGGATTTAAGTACTCTATTGAGAGACAATAGCTCACTATACTTCCATCTCACTCGCTTATGGGAACCATAGTCAAGTAGAAGTGATAATAGCTTGAAGCACCTTAGCTTTCTTCAAGAGGGCAATATAGTTTGGTTTCGTGGTAATGTAATCCACCTACGACTCCTTCTTCTCATTTCTAAACTGTAACAAAGAATCCTTACTAATAAGGTCCCTTGAACTGGTACGAGACTCCTACTCAATAAAGCAAAGTTTGCTATCAACAAGCGATGTTTTGAGTAGTTTGTGACGTTTGGTTATATCCTAAAATGTATCTTCAGAGACGGTCTCATCTAGCCAATTTTCCTAAAGGCTCGGGATTGATGGTGGACGTTTATCCAATTGCACCAGTAAATCTTTTTGCTTAACTGGTTTCTTGTTTTGAGTCTAGTTATTCCTGGAATCTCTTCCCATCTGTTGACAATATTCTTGGAAGCAGTGATGATTATAAGATAGAACCTGCAGATTAAAAAAAATAATAATAAGAAGATCAATACATGAAGAGGCATGGCATGGCAACTAACTTATTCAATAGAGAACAATGGAAAGAGGTAACTCATTATCCATGTTCCAAAAGCGGATCAAGTTCATGCAATAATCTTTATATTTATATATGTGAGTTTACAAGAGCATGTATAACCATGTAATGAGTCGAAGAAAGAATAGATGAACAAAGAAGAAGAGAGAGATGAGTCTTGATAACTTGCCTACACTCTGCATGTACGCCACTACCAAAGTCGGATTGTGCCTTGTCTTTGTTCTGGTTTTTGTTGACCAACTGAATTCTTACATCATTTGTGAAGATATAAACATGTGATTTCTTATTAGGCTTGCCTGGAATTACAATGCATTGTCTACCATGATTAAGTAAAGATAAGATAAAGAGCACCACTACCTCATGACTTTAATTGGTTATGGAGCAATTGTGAGAATACATCATTTTAAGGTTTAATATGAAGATTCTGATCTTTCCAAATAATATGGAATATTGGTCGTATTAAAAAAAATTATCGAAAGTATTTGAATCCGAAAATGTGAAAGAGCATATTGTTTGGTCTTACTGACTCTTTGTCAACATGGACGGGACTCGGTTTGGTGAAGCCACCAATTACGATATTTGCTCACGTTTGTTTGTCAAAACAATCACATCGAAGCAAAGCAAATTTGGAACCAATAGAAAAAGTAATAATAATAATTGATGACGTAATAAATGTTGAAGTTGCTCGGTGCTTCCTTTGAAAGGGTATCGCAATTGGAACATTAATTTGTTTGAAGTTATTAGTTGAAGATTGAAGTTCGAACAATATGAGTATGGAGTATAAAGAAAAAATTAGCGACTAATATATATAAATAGTAGCTATAAGGATGCAATAAAAAGACATGAAGGTGATTTAATCATAGAAGTTGATAGATTTGAAAGATATGTTTATATTTAGAATGGGATATGATATGCAAGGATATTATTTTAGTAAGAGGATATTTATAGAAGAGTTTAGAAGATTTATGCTATGATATTTTTGAAGTTTGAGATGGATAATTCAATAGACTTGAAAAAAAAAAAAAAGACATAAGAACGAGCACTTTGTGTCCAAGGACGGTCTAAAGTAAATGAGGTGAAGGACAAGTGCTCTCGCAGAAATGTTCCATAATCAAGAGTTGCCAACTTATTTTCCTATGGAAGTTCATCATCAAAGATTGATTTAACACACACGTCTATGTAATTTGTGGAATTTTCGTTTGCTAGCAGACACCTCAATATGCGAGGGTGCATCTTGTATGAACATCCAATTTTATTGGAGTTTATTTATTAAAAAAAGAAAGAAAGAAAAAGGGCAATATGGGAGAGGATGTTCCATATTTAATATATGAAGAGTTTGTTTCCAACAGAGTTTGAATAAGTTCCAAATCTTTAAAGGGGATATGCTAGTTGAGTGGAGATTCAACAATACTTGAGCTAAGTTTAATGATAAGGTATATTGGAGTATGATCTATTTGTGGAAGATTTGAGGGAATAGATAAAGATGTGGAGGAGGTATTGAATTGAAAAACAAAAAAAAAAAAGAAAAAAGAAAAAGAAAAAGAAAAAAGGGAAAGCGAAGTTATATGGTGGAGTACGAAAACGCAGCTTCCTTACTATGAACTTGTGATTGATTATCTCAAAGTCAAGTTCCCAAACCCACGAGCCATGAAAATCTCTGTGAGACGTAATGGGCATGGAATGATACTTATAAAATGCAAAGGCACCGAACTTAATGCAAGAAATGATATATTTAAATTATAAAGAGACATTTGGAAATATTGGTATATAGGAGTCAACTTAATGGGAGGAATAATTCACATATTGATGCAGAATTTGCTTGCATGAAGGAAGCTTATGATACGGAAAAAGCATCTAATATATTGCTCCATAGGCAATGATACTTTGTCAAGCCTAAAGCAACACACATAATTAAATGGAGCCCGTAAGCTTGTGCACTAAAATACATAATAAATAAATTTATAGTGCTGGCATTAGGCTCGTATCGTCCAATTCATTAACAAAATAAAGTCTTCAGCTATGCGAACGCACTTGGTAGCAATACAACTACCTCACATTGTGTATGTATTGAGTATTGAGTAGCGACCTAGCTATTCATAATAAGATATTAACGCCTATTATAGAATTTTGGTTAGGGAGTAAAATGTAGAGGACTAAAATTGTTGTCTTAAAATATTGGACTAAAAAAAATATTTATTTGGCTTCACTTCTTAGGTTAAGTGATTGAGCTTAAAGAGTCTAATTTTTATCTCGAATGATTCGAGGAGATTTGGTTTGATAGACTTGGAATAAGGATCATTGGACTAGTTCGTTCGCTTGTAACCTCTCCTAAGTTGGCTCATGCACCATTAGGAAGGCTATTAGCCTTAGTCCTTTACAAACTCATTCCAAATAATTACGAAATGAATAAAACTCAATTGCATTTGTCAATGGTCAAGATGATTCAATGAATGTCACCAAGCTCAAAAGTCTATAAATACTCAGTTATTTCTTCTCGTTTGGGACAACTCTAGAAATCCAAAAAACAGTATTCTATTATGAAAACTCTGCTCTTTAAGATTAAACAACATTTAAGCAAATATCGATTTTGGTTTGTTTAAGAACTATAAGGTTGACGTCTTGAGTCCCCTATGCTCCATTGTTTATCACTTATGCATTCAAGATTACAAAATTACCTTTTTCTCCTCTTTACCATTAACTATCATTTCTATGTCACCACTTCGACATTACGTGTAACATAATATTTGTGTAACTCGCACGTGATTGTTTCAATGATTTACAAAGTGTAACGTAATATTTGCGTAACTCGCACGTGATTGTTTCGGTGATTTACAAAGTGTTGGTCATTAAGTGCGCCTAAGAGTCAATCAGGTTGGTCTTGATTGCCATGACTATTCAGAATTGCTTTGTAAGGACTCTATCCTCATTTTTATGACCTGCAGAATTCTAAAGAAAAACAAAAGTGCGAAATTATTGGCGTGGAGTCCTGTTATTTGAGTTATTATGGCCGTGTTGGAGCTCAATGATTTGCTTGCTGCCGGAGACGGAAAGTTGGAGCTCGGAATTGTTTTCTGAATTCCTTACTCCCAAGATGAGGAACACCTCCCTTTGACTCCAAGGTGCTAGCTACCCTGTCATCTTTCCCCCCGTAAACGTGTATTGTAGCCGCCAATTTATTACTCGTGCCACAAACATTTTGAGTACAGCTTTATAGAATACGATTCCACCTTCTACGAATTGGCCGACACCGGAAAATCACGACCGGAGGAGGATCAAAGGACATGCAAAGTATACTGCTTGATTTCCTCAGGATCAGGGTGGACAAAAAGCTAGATGTTTATTAGTCAAACATATAGGTTTTCAGAGGAAAATACAATAACAACACTTTATTTAGCTCAAAATATCTCCATCAATATAATGAGACACAGAAGCAATTAGGACGTAATTGTGCCTCATGGAATTATAATAAGGTTGTTGCGTAACTCTTGGATTCAAAAACAATTGCATGCAGAGTCTTTCCTGGAAGTTCCAAATGTACTAACAAACAATAAGGGAAAAAAATAAATAAATAAATAAATAAAAGACTCATATTGGAAATTAATTAAGAACCAACGGTAGTGAGATGCAGTTCCCATCGACAACGCCAAATGTCGTCTCTAAATGTTGCAGGTAGATATTAAGATAAGTTGTTCCATTGGGTTTCATCTGCAAGACAAAGAAAAAGGGTTACAAGGTCGATATTGGAGTGTGCTCCAGAACACCATTCCAATACTTAAGTCAGTACTGTGGTTACAGGTGAAAAACCTTAAGGAGTTTAAGAGAGATGAGACAGAGAAAGAGGGAGAATTGCCACTCTAATATCTAAGTTAGTATGGTAGTTATAAATTAAAAACCTTAAGGAGCTTAAAAGAGATGAGAGAGAGAAAGAGAGAGTTCTTGTACCTAAAAGCCTCATTTTTTTATTTACAGGATGATGCTAAGTTAAATCTAAATTGGGCTGTTAGAGCAAGGCCTTTATTTTGGGCCTATCAATTTGGGCTTGAGAGGTATATGTCTAAAAAGTCCTATTAACGATAATGTTTTTCTATTTACCGTAACACCCAATGTAAAAGAAATCAGTAACCAAACTAACATGTAATTAATTGGTCTTTTTCATCCATTGGACTCAAATGGTTTTCGTCTAGAGTTGACTTGGTTTTATTACAATGATAAACTAATATTATCGATGGTCGGACTTTTACTTTCTTTGAAGCATGATAAAAAAGCTAAAACGCGTATCCTCTTCTTTGCATTGCTTTATAATTGGGCTCGGACGTTGAACTTTTCTTAGTTATGTAATTTTCTTCATTCCCATTACCCTTCAATACATATACAAATTTGAAGTTTCCTAAACCAAATATGAACCCTAAGATTTTGCGTAGGGTCGATGTAAGTCCGTTTGCTTTCTCCTTGGTTTGTTCCAAATCATACACCTATTAGCTGGACGGGGGTTTGCTTTAATACATTATATAATGCCACAATCGAAATGTACTCAATTGCCAAGGTAATAGTTGACTAATGTTCATTTCTCAACAATTTTACCAAAATGTTTTTAATTATTATTGATTTGATATTCATTATCATTAACCTTATGAACTAGCATTAAATCTCTTTCGCACAGTCATGTCCGTTTTACTTTCTTTGGTTGTCACGATTGCTTTATTCTTTCTTCCTTTAATTTGCATTATTTATTTGACTACGAAGGACTTTTTGTCTACAATTTACATTAGTAGTCTCTTAATTGAGGCGAATATGATCCACGACTTTTTGTTTTCGCTGTAGTCTAAAAAAATATTGAAAGCAACAAACATCTTTTCAATAAAATTTAACAATCCTGACTCAGACTCATTCATGTATGTACAAGTCTTTCATTTGTTGATATTTGGAACAGGAAAGCTTCCAATAATATTCCCGTACATGTGAATAAATTGGTAGGGTGTAAGTACAAAAGATGTTTCAATATAAGATTTTTCTATGTTTCAGTCTATATTTTTTTATGAGATTGATACAACTTTCATTATATCTTTAGTTTTATATCTATTAGATTTGAACTATCAAACTAATTACATTTTTCACAATTTAGTTCTAATAAATATAATTAAAACTAGAATGTATGGTTGAAATGGTTTTATCAAAATGATTGATGGAATCATAAATATTGTAGAGAGTTGAAAATTGTTATATTAATTATTGAGATAAGCCCATTATTTATTTAGGTTTGACTCCTTGGGCCAGATGATAGGGCTTAAGAGAATAAGTCCATTTTGGGATGATTCAAAGAGATTTGGCTTGTTAGGCTCGAAATAGGGATTATTAGACTAATCCGTTCGCATCTAATCTTTTTCAGGTTGGCTTATGCACCTATAAGGAAAACTAATGGCCTTAAGCTCATTAGTTAGCTTATTTTAAATAACCATGAATCTAGCAAAATTTACTTCATTCATTGATCACCTAGATGATGATTTGACGGATGCCATCATGTTCAATAGCCTATAAGTATCCAACATTTGAAACCCTTAGAGAGATCGGAGAAACAATGTTTCACTATGAAAACTTTGTTTTCTAAGATCAAATAATGTTTAGGCAAAGAATTGATCTTATTTGCTCGAGTTACAAGATGAACGCCTGAGGTCCTTTAAGGCTGTCTTATTTGTCACTTGTACATTTGAGATACTGAGATTGCATATTCCTTCTTCCTACCTTATTCTCACCTAATCATCCCTTTAGGTGTAGTATGTTACTTATGCAACACGCACGTGACCGCTTCAATTGGATCCCTATAACTACATTTTGGCGACTTCACTAGGGAAGAGTGATTATAGAGGCATAGCACCTCTCAAGAAGAGAAAAATTGGTAAATTTGATACCACGTCCCAAGAGCTCGACATTAATATTAAGCTTACTGAGTAAAATCTACTTCTATTGCCTGAGAATACTAGCCAGGACCATTTGGTACCTAAAGCTCCTCTAGATCCCATACAGGTAATTCGAACAACACAAGAAGCCACCAAGGATTTAAATCAATTCCTGACTATGTTCCAACTCATCCTTACCGGGACAATCGTTACCACTACTATGCAACAAGGTATGACTTTGCTAAATCCTATGGTTGTTGTACAACTAGGCGTTATTACCTCAGCTTAACCAATTAATTCTCCAGTCATTGAGGAGAATCTCCATCAAGGAGGAGGATCTACTTCTCATCCAAATCGTGCTTTTGCTCCGTTACCTACATCTACAGCTTCTATTCCAAAGACTTTCTTTATAACAAAGGAAGACTTAGACATTTATATGAGAGAAATACAAACTAGGTTGTCTATGGGAGTACTAGAGTTGAAACTCCCATATCACAAACGCATTGCAGTGAAGCCATATCCTAAGGATTGTGTAAGTCATAAGTTCATGTTGTTTAATGGCAAGAAGGGAAGTGCAAAGGAACACCTTCTTGAAATTTATCGAAACCTTGGAGCCTTATAGGCTTAATGATGACCTAAAGCTCAAAGAATTTTCTAAATCATTGATAGAAAAGGCATACACTTAGTATGTCAACCTTCCCTCGGGATCAGTTAATTTATGGGGGACTATGTCCAAGCTCTTCTTAGAGTAATTTTTCTCTACTTAGGAGTGAGTCACGATTACAGATATAGGAAGAATACGACAAAACCAGGAGGAAGATTTGATGGATTATATAGAGCTCTTTAGAGAATGCACTTTAGACATTTAAGATATTTATGATGAAAGAGAACTATTGAAGATCTATATCCAAGGGATGTTCTTTGGATATGTTGTGCACTTGGAAAACCTTTCCGTCTTTTGCTACACTCTAAGAATGCATGAAGGACAAACAACTTTGTTATGAGGCAACAGAAGGAAAGTAGCAAGCTTAACAAACGAGCAACATTCATGTCCTTGACTAGGAGTGAGGATTTTAATGCTAGTAAGAGACCTAAGAATGATATAGAACTCTTCTATTTCCATGCCTAACGAGCAAAGTACATGCCATTCTTGACCGTTAGTTATAGGATGAAGCTATCAAGTTGCCAAGAGTTGAGGGCTAACCTATAGAGAATGAAAGAAGAAATCCCAAATATTGTCGATTTTATAGAATGGTAAATCATCCCACTAAGGATTACTAAAGCTTGTAAGCCCAAAAGCCAAGCCAAGTAACTGTAGGATTGAACTTAGAACCCAAGGTTTAGGGCAATCGGTTAAAGGATCCGATCAAACCCAAATTATAAGCTATTGAGAGGAATATTAGTAAAACTGATCCCGTAAACTTGAATTTAAGAAAATAAGTAATAAAATAGGAGACTATAAAATTTTCAAATTTTAAGCATAATAGGTATTAATTATCGAAAATGTGAAAAGTGTAATGAAATAACTAATAAATTACTAGAGATAGATTATATGTATACTAAAAATTTTAGAATGACCAAAATAATATTTAGGAATGTTCACGTGTACCCCACATGTATTTACGTATAGATAAAAATACGCGTAATTACCAAAATTAGCCTAAAACTAAGCAAATAATTAAAGAAAAATACAAAATAATTATAAAAAAATCAGAAAAAATCAGAAGGGGATAAGTTGCAACAAGATCAGGTCGTGGTCAGTAAGAAAAAAAAATAACCAATAAGAATGTGACAAAAAAAAGCCAAAAATCATGGAATTGGGGCAAAATCCCATCAAATTAATGCACATTAAATTCTACAATTGTCTATAAATAGGGTAAAAAAATTCCAGAAGTCCTTTGGTCAAATTAGGATCTGAGACAAATCAAAACACCAAAAAAATCGAGAGAAAATCCAGAAAAAAAAAGAAAAAGAAAAACTGTGCAGATTAGGCAAGTAAGCTAAACCCATTACTCACCACCACCTGGGACTGAACCATCACCACCACCCTACACTAGACCCACCACCCGGACCGGCCGACAACATTGGACCAGGTTTGGACGGCCCAAAAGCTTCGAACCGATTAGTCATTTATTCACCCGATTTTTGTATAATTTTGTAAAATTATTTATTTTGCCCAGAAAATTATGAAACTTGTTATTATGAGGTTTTATTGTATGTAGATTTAGGGAAAAATATTGATTTAGTTTAATTATGTCTGGAAATATAGGGTCCCTAACAAATTGTTCAAAACCGAGCATTAGTAAACTGGAAAATAAATAGGCTTAAGGATGTAGTTTGGAGTTCAAAATTTTTATGTAGGATGCTCATATGATGTATCACAGTGCTATGAAGCCATTTTTTTAAAATTAATTTTTGAAATTTTTAAGTTAATTTTTAGCCCTAAAATGATGGTAAAATTGGGTGATTTAGGGTTAATTAAGTGATTAGGATGTTAATTATTGATTTGAATCTTAATTAAAGGTTTAGGGAAGTTAATATCTGCAGTGGAACCTTAATCCTAGCCTTTAGGTACTAAGTATGGTTAATTAGGGAAATTAGGTAAGTAATATAACAAATTAGTAATATGTGAAAATGTAAATTAATAAATTTAAAAAAATAAGGTTATTTAGATAATATTATAATAGAAATCAGAAAAATAATAAATCTAAAATGACACTTAATTTTAAGTAAATATCTCAAAATGTAAGATTTTTACACACCGGGAATAAATCCGATACTTCAATTAGGGTTAACGTGTACCGAATAGTTTAGAATACAAAAATTACGACCCAATAGGATATTTGAATACCCGAGCATAATGTGATTAATATCACATTGGGATTCGAGCTTAATTACGACTTAGGAATTAAAACTAGAATCTAGTTTAGGAGCCGAACTCCGAAATAGAACACAACGAATCATTAATACGTTATAGGTATACATGAGGAAAATGAGTTATATTATGAATTAGAATAAGAATCCATAAAATATAAGTACTAAAAGAACCTATTTGTATTATAGGACACCTAGAAACAAATCAGCTCGCAACTAGAGGATCGAGCGATCGAGCAAATTCAAGTAAGTTGGGTTATTGCTTATTGTAATAGAGTACTAGTTTTGTAGTACTCGGAGACTTAGGCTTGTATATGATTGTGATTGTAAATAATTTGCGCATGTGCTTGATGTATCTGAATTCGTGCTGGAATTTGTACTGTGAATGATTTTGTGACTGATTGAATTGGTATGAACTTGTTGAACACCCTAACCGGCATTTAATCTTAGTCGACCCTAATAACCGAAAATGTCATGCATTGCAACCCGTTAGGGGATTATAGGACTCTCCAACCAAATACCGACCCCTTCGAAAGGGATAGCGCAAGATTGCAAAATGGTCCCTTCTTCATCCTCAATCGAACTAAGTGACAAGAGAGGAGGTCGCGGCGGGGGTGAAGTCAATGGTTCGAAGGTAGTCACGGGAGGAGCGAGGTCTCCATTGCACAAGCCTGGGTTTGGTTGTAAGCTGCTGCATAACATGGAACTCCTCAACCCGGATTGGAGCGGGTGGAATTTCTCCGATTTCACAACGGACTGGATTACGTTGTGCGATGACACTTGATTGTTGCATTGCATGAAAATAATTGTTTGATAACCTTGTTTGTGCTTGTATGCATTCATGAGTCTCCAATTCAACTTACTGGGCTGTAGTTGCTCATACCCTTATAGATCCTTTTGTAGGTTCTGATTTGTGAACACTTCAAGTATTATGCCGCCCTATAATTACCCAGAGGTTAGTCCGTTTGAAGCAAGGGGTGTGAGGATCAAGTTACTTAATATAATGTGTAACTAGAACGACCATGTAATTAGGAAGGAAAGACTAATAGTTATTATGTAATTTAGTGAACTGTCGTGTTTGTGTAAAACTTCCCGGGAAGCTCTGTGGACTTATTTATAATTATCTATGTTTTTATAGAACTTTGCGATAATTATCATAATTGTAGTACAATTATTAATTGAACTGTTTACTTCAAAGCGAGGAGTCGTCGACGCCTTGTGTAGATTATCTCTATGGTAGGCCCTGTGAGGCCAGTTACTATCATAGAGTGGTTTATACGGCGGGACTATTGCGACTCTTCGACTTCGGGGCGTAACAGTTTTCGGTTGGTATCAGAGCGTAGTTTTAGTAAACTCGCTTTGAAGCGTCATACCTTAAAAGAAATAGACATTATAGGAATATTGAGAGTGGGTAATACTAAGTGGGCGATAAAAGATTGTATAACATAAGTAACCTTAATCTTTAACATAAGAAATATTAATTGGTTTAAATATACTTACAGGGTCGAAGGGGAGAACTAATTCATAGTTGGATACGGTTTGGATGGAATGGAGAAGTATCTCCTATTGATTATAGGGTTAAATTACAATGGCTACTGATGGAACTAGCCCATTGGAATATATTTAGGACAGTTGATGAGATTATCAATAAGTTTCATGATTGAATGTGCTATAGCTGGAAGGATGAGTGGGCATGGATGGAGACGAGTTTAGGCCCCCGGTATAATAGATACACCGCTATAGCAGCTTTTGAGCAGAGATGGTTGGAGAATGAGGGAATCATAACCCTGATGATGCCCTTACGGTATTTTCCTGCTAGGTTAGAGGATGGGAGACCATACCCTACCAGTATTGCACACATCCCTGCTAACATTCCATACATTCCTAGACAGTACCCACCAGGGATCATTGATTGGTTTCCATAGTTTCCAGAGCCTGCTAGGGATGGTATAGAGATACCATTGAACCCTAGTCCTGAACCTGAACCTGACATACCAGGACCACCACTAGAAAACCCACCTCCAGTTGAACCCCAAGAGGATGGAGTTCATATAGAGGAAGGCCCTGAGGAGGACCCAGAAGAAGAAGATCCAGAAGAAGACCCTGAAGAGGAGCAGGAAAACGAGGATGAACCTGGTGTAGACCTACATGCCTTGCTCATGCAGGTGATTGCAGACACCGAGATAGCTGGAGTAGGAGCTGGTAATCCAGTTGAGTCAGATGATGATGAAGTGCAGGAGGTGATTGCGATCCCTGAGACTCCAGAGATGATATATATAGACTCTGCATCAGAGAGTGAGCATGAGGATCATTCGGTTGGAGGCCATATGGATTATGATCCTTTTGATGACGTAGCTGCTATGGATTCAGAGGAGGACTAGTTTAGTTGGATGACTGACATGTTTAGTTAGGTAGATTTTTTGATATGATCCAGTAGCGATTTTGATGGAAACTAATGTATTTTAGGATCTTTTGATGTATTTTGACTTTTGATATATTTTTTTTACTTTTGATGTATTTTATAGCTTCTGGATCAAGTTAGATGTACGTTGTAAGTAAGTTTGATGTAGCCAGTTGATGTAACTTTTTGTCTTGTACAGTTGTAAAGATCGAGTCTGTACTAAGTTATGTAAGTAATAATGTAATCGAGTTGTAAATTTGATGTATGTATTTTAAAGTTATCGAGTTGTATCTTTTGTTTTGAAGTTGTAATAGTAATGATGTAAGGTTGAATGAAATATATAGTGAAAGTTAGATTTCTAAGTACGTTGACTTTAATACTATTGTCAGTACTATTTGATATGAGGACATATTGCAAGCATTTATTTATTTATAAATATTATCTAAACAAAAGTAGGGATAACTTATAGAAAGATATGAATGCAGGATTATAAGTTAAACTAGTAAGTGATTATGGCTGAAGCTGGAAACGGGAGTAATCAAGGAGGAACTGAAGGGAATCAAAACCCTCCACCACGAGCACCATCACCACCAAGAGAACAACATAGACAAGATTTACCTCCGCCGCCTCTACAAGAAAATATGCCTATTGGGCAAATACTTGCCAGTATGCATACGATGATGAGACAGCAAGGAATGTTGATTCAACATCTTATGACTGGTGGTAATGTGGGAAACAGAAGACCCTAAGAAGTTGAACAATGAATAGAGCGACCTCAAGAGGTAAATAAACTTCCTGAGTTTATAAAAGCCAACTGTTATTTTGAGGGGGAGATGGGTAGGCCAGATGTAGCTGATGACTGGTTAGCCCAAGTTGAACGGAGTTTTGAGGCTTTTAGAGTCCCTGAATCCCAAAAGTTATCTTATGGTACATTTATGTTAAAGTTAGCTGCGAGAGTATGGTGGGACTCGAGAGCAAGGCAACTTGGAAATAACATTGATTGGAAACAATTTAAGGAGGAATTTAGGAAAGAGTATTTTCCCCATAGTGTTCAAAACAGAATGGTACGAGATTTGTTTAAACTGAAGAAGGGAGGTATGAGTGTAACCCAGTATGAGACTGAATTCAATAGATTATTACAATATGTACCTGGCTCATACCGGGATAATGTTGAGTTGAAAAAGGATTTGTTCCTTACTGGATTTGACCCCACAATGTGTTGTAAGTTATTGGATTACGATTTTACCACTTACAATGAAGTGGTAGATAAGGCAAGACAATTAGAAGATAATCGTGTGAGGATGCAAGCAATGTGGAGTCAAAAGATTAATAGAGGATATCGATCGAGTCCATCATTTAAGAGATTATATCCTGGTGCCTCCAGTAGAAGTTCTGGGCAGAAGAGAAGGAGACCAGTAACTCTGGCTAGTAACCCAGCTCAATCAGTACCTAATTTGAGCTTTTATGACAAGGATGGAAATGTCAAGTGCTGGAAATGTGGTGCAAATCATTTTCCAAGAAATTGTGTTCAGCTTAGGGGAAAATGTTTCATATGTGGAGATTCGAACCATGTGCTGAAGGCATGTCCTAAGATGAAATTAATAAAGTGTAATAAGTGTGGTAAAAGGGGACATTTCTCCAGGTATTGTCCACAGTTTGTACAAGGAGCTAAGCGAACAGAAGGTGTTGATAACACTACTGCACCTGCTCGTATCTTTGCCCTGGAGGATATGGAAAATGAGGAGAATGAGGATTTCTCAGATTTTATGGAAGAGTACTACCATGATGATGTTGAGGAGCTCATGGGAGTGGAAGAAGAAAACGATGAAGGACTTGTAATTGGTATGTACTCAGAATATTTATTTTAATAATAATTCTAAGTGTGAATTAAATTGAAATCTTTGCATTTTAAGATTTATGAATGTTAGTGTAGTTGGTAACCATAGTAATAGTACATTCTAGAACATGTGCTGATAAATGGACAACCTGCTTTTGTGCTGTTTGATACTGGTGCATCTCATTCCTTTGCAAGTCAAAAATTTGTAAATGAACAAGAGATTAGTATGGTTACAGTTAATGTAACTTATAAAGTTAGAACTCCGACTGGGGAGAAGGTAACAACACGAGAAGTAGTAGCTGATGGTAGGATAAAAATTCAACAGAAGGAGTATCCTATAAGTCTTGTGATATTACCTCTACAAGGGTACGATGTCATAGTAGGAATAGATTGGTTGTCAAAGAATAAAGCTATTATGGAGTGTAGGAATAAAATTGTCAATCTTAATGATGAAGAAACAATATTTCAAGGAAAAGCTGGTGGAAGTAGGTAGAATTTATCAGTGATGGAGATATGTGAGGAACAATTTGAGACAAGAGTAAAGAAGGATGATTGGAAATTTTGTTGGGTGTTTACTGTGGACGCAGAAAAGGAAATACCCAAGGTAGCAGACATACGGGTAGTGAATGAGTTTCCAGATGTATTTCCGGAGGATTTACTAAGGTTAGCTCTACCCCGAGAGTTGGATTTCAATGTAGAATTAGTTCCTGGAACTGAACCTATTTCGAAAGCTCCATATCGGATGTCACCCATAGAACTTCAGGAACTAAAGAAGCAACTTCAGGAGCTATTGGATAAGAGGTTTATTCGATCGAGTGTTTCACCATGGGGAGCACCAGTATTGTTTATGAAAAAGAAGGATGGTACTATGAGATTGTGTATAGACTATCGGGAGTTAAATAAGGTTACCATTAAGAATAGGTATCCGTTACCTCGCATTAATGATTTGTTTGACCAACTCCAAGGTGCTACTGTGTTTTCTAGAATAGATTTAAAATCAAGATATCATCAATTGAGAGTTAAGCCGGAAGATGTACATAAGACTGCATTTAGAACTCGTTATGGTCATTATGAATTTTTAGTGATGCCATTTGGCTTGACAAATGCTCCGGCTGTATTCATGGACCTGATGAATCGCATTTATCAACCATATTTGGATAAGTTTGTTGTGGTGTTTATTGATGATATTTTGATTTATTCAAAAAGCAAGGAGGAGCATGCAGAGCATTTACGATTGGCATTACAAAAGTTGAGAGAGAATCAATTATATGCTAAGTTAAGTAAATGTGACTTTTAGTTGGATAGAATTTCTTTTTTAGGTTATATTATATCTGGGGAAGGAATCTCTGTAGACCCGGATAAAGTGAAAGCAGTAATGGATTAGAAGTAACCAACCACAGTGACTGAGATAAGGAGTTTTCTGGGTATGGCTGGATACTATCGACGGTTCATAAAGGATTTTTCCAAAATTGCCAAATCGTTGACTCGATTGACCCAGAAGGATGTAAAGTTCGAATGGAGTGAAGATTGTGAAATGAGTTTTTAGGAGTTGAAGAAACGACTGGTTACAGCACCAGTATTAACATTACCTGATCCGGATAAGCCTTATAATGTGTACAGTGATGCTTCACGGAATGGATTAGGTTGTGTATTGATGCAGGATAGAAAAGTTGTTGCATATGCATCAAGACAATTGAGGCCACATGAAAAAAATTACCCAACTCATGATTTGGAGTTAGCCGCTGTAGTGTTTGCCTTGAAGATTTTGAGACATTATCTTTATGGACAACGGTGCGAGATGTACATTGACCATAAGAGTTTGAAGTATTTTTTACTCAAAAGGAGTTGAATTTAAGGCAAAGAAGGTGGTTAGAACTGATTAAGGATTATGATCTGAATATAAATTACCACCCTGGAAAGGCCAATTTGGTGGCAGATGCATTAAGTCGAAAGAATTATGAACATGTTGCCTTATTGTTAACACCTCAACATGAATTAGTACATGAATTTGAGAGGATGCAAATTGGGTTTGATTGGTGTGAACCTAATAGCCAGTTAATGAACTGGGAATTGCAACCTACTCTATTAGAGAGAATCAAGTAAAAGCAAGAGGAGGACAGGGGTCTGATGGAGCTAAAAGAGAAATTGAGTAACGGACAGTACCCTGACTTTAAGGTGGATGATAGAGGTCTAATAAGGTTTAGAGGAAGAATATGTGTACCATAAGATGCAGACATAAAGAAGCAAATTTTGGATGAAGCACACATTACAGGTTATACTGTGCACCCGGGAGGAAATAAAATGTACCAAGATCTAAAACTTATGTATTGGTGGAATGGGATGAAGAGAGAAGTGGCACAATATGTATCTGAATGCATGACGTACCAACAAGTCAAAGCAGAACACCAAAGACCAGGTGGACTATTACAACCTTCAGAAATACCGCGATGGAAATGGGATCATATTACCATGGATTTTGTAGTAGCATTACCAAGGACTCAAGTTGGATACGATTCCATTTGGGTAGTTGTGGATAGATTAACGAAGAGTGCACATTTCTTACCTTATCGGACTAGTGATTCAATGGAAAAGATGGCTAGACTGTATGTCCGATAAATAATAAGGCTACATGGTGTTCCTGAGAGTATTGTTTTTGACCGAGATAGTCGGTTTATATCCAAATTCTGGGAGAGCTTACATATAGCTTTGGGTACAAAGTTGCAGTTTGGTACAGCCTATCACCCACAAACAGACGGGCAGTCTGAGTGAATGATTTAAACTTTAGAAGATATGCTATGAGCTTGTGTGTTGGATTTTGGAGGTGATTGGGATAAATATTTACCATTGATAGAATTTGCCTACAATAATAGTTATCATGCAACGATACAGATGGCGCCGTATGAAGCACTATATGGGAGGAAATGCAGATCGCCACTGTATTGGGATCATGAAGAGTATGCCATGATTGGACCAGACATGATCAATTGAACAAGTGAGAAGATTAAGATTGTACGACAACAGATGAAGGAAGCTCAGGACCGTTATAAAAGTTGGGCTGATTTGAGGAGAAGACCATTGGAATTTGAAATGGGTGATCATGTTTACATTAAAATAAGCCCATTCAAAGGACTCCGACGGTTTGGTTTAAGGGGAAAACTGAGCCCACGATACATTGGTCCATTTGAAGTGTTGGAGAAAGTTGGCAATGTATCGTACCGAGTGGCTTTACCTCCAAGTCTATCAGGCTATCATAATGTATTCCATGTATCCATGTTGAGAAGATTCATTAAGAACTCGAATGCAATAGTGGAAATAGAGCCAGTGGAGTTAACGAGAAATTTTCAACTGGTGAGACAACCCATAAAGATATTGGATAGCCGGGTTCAGAAGTTAAGGAATAGAGATATGGAGTACGTGAAGATTCAATGGAATGAAGGTCCAGACTTGGAGATGACTTGGGAACCAAAAGCCGCAATGATGGAGCGATATCCATGGCTTTTCTAATTTCCAGGTTAGTAAAAATATACAAATTATTGTATTTAGTCATTTAAGTGTAAATTAGATGTACAGAAGTTTTAAGGACAAAACTTTCTTGAAGGGGGGTGGAATTGTAAGCCCAAAAGCCAAGCCAAGTAACTGTAGGATTGAACTTAGAACCCAAGGTTTAGGGCAATCGGTTAAAGGATCCGATCAAACCCAAATTATAAGCTATTGAGAGGAATATTAGTAAAACTGATCCCGTAAACTTGAATTTAAGAAAATAAGTAATAAAATAGGAGACTATAAAATTTTCAAATTTTAAGCATAATAGGTATTAATTATCGAAAATGTGAAAAGTGTAATGAAATAACTAATAAATTACTAGAGATAGATTATATGTATACTAAAAATTTTAGAATGACCAAAATAATATTTAGGAATGTTCACGTGTACCCCACATGTATTTACGTATAGATAAAAATACGCGTAATTACTAAAATTAGCCTAAAACTAAGCAAATAATTAAAGAAAAATACAAAATAATTATAAAAAAATCAGAAAAAATCAGAAGGGGATAAGTTGCAACAAGATCAGGTCGTGGTCAGCAAGAAAAAAAAAACCAATAAGAATGTGACAAAAAAAAGCCAAAAATCATGGAATTGGGGCAAAATCCCATCAAATTAATGCACATTAAATTCTACAATTTTCTATAAATAGGGGAAAAAAATTCCAGAAGTCCTTTGGTCAAATTAGGATCTGATAAAAATCAAAACACCAAAAAAATCGAGAGAAAATCCAAAAAAAAAAAAAAACTATGCAGATTAGGCAAGTAAGGTAAACTCATCACTCACCACCACCTGGGACTGAACCACCACCACCACCCTACACTAGACCCACCGCCCGGACCAGCCGACAACATTGGACCGGGTTTAGACGGCCTAAAAGCTTCGAACCGGTTAGTCATTTATTCACCCGATTTTTGTATAATTTTGTAAAATTATTTATTTTACCCAGAAAATTATGAAACTTGTTATTATGAGGTTTTATTGTATGTAGATTTAGGGAAAAATATTGATTTAGTTTAATTATGTCTGGAAATATAGGGTCCCTAACAAATTGTTCAAAACCGAGCATTAGTAAACCGGAAAATAAATAGGCTTAGGGATGTAGTTTGGAGTTCAAAATTTTTATGTAGGATGCTCATATGATGTATCACAGTGCTATGAAGCCATTTTTTTAAAATTAATTTTTGAAATTTTTAAGTTAATTTTTAGCCCTAAAATGATGGTAAAATTGGGTGATTTAGGGTTAATTAAGTGATTAGGATGTTAATTACTGATTTGAATCTTAATTAAAGGTTTAGGGAAGTTAATCTCTGCAGTGGAACCTTACTCTTAGCCTTTAGGTACTAAGTATGGTTAATTAGGGAAATTAGGTAAGTAATATAACAAATTAGTAATATGTGAAAATGTAAATTAATAAATTTAAAAAAATAAGGTTATTTAGATAATATTATAATAGAAATCAGAAAAATAATAAATCTGAAATGACACTTAATTTTAAGTAAACATCTCAAAATGTAAGATTTTTACACACCGGGAATAAATCCGATACTTCAATTAGGGTTAGCGTGTACCGAATAGTTTAGAATACAAAAATTACGACCCAATAGGATATTTGAATACCCGAGCATAATGTGATTAATATCACATTGGGATTCGAGCTTAATTACGACTTAGGAATTAAAACTAGAATCTAGTTTAGGAGCCGAACCCCGAAATAGAACACAACGAATCATTAATACGTTATAGGTATACATGAGGAAAATGAGTTATATTATGAATTAGAATAAGAATCCATAAAATATAAGTACTAAAAGAACCTATTTGTATTATAGGACACCTAGAAACAAATCAGCTCGCAACTAGAGGATCGAGCTATCGAGCAAATTCAAGTAAGTTGGGTTATTGCTTATTGTAATAGAGTATTAGTTTTGTAGTACTCGGAGACTTAGGCTTGTATATGATTGTGATTGTAAATAGTTTGCGCATGTGCTTGATGTATCTGAATTCGTGCTGGAATTTGTACTGTGAATGATTTTGTGACTGATTGAATTGGTATGAACTTGTTGAACACCCTAACCGGCATTTAATCTTAGTCGACCCTAATAACCGAAAATGTCATGCATTGCAACCCGTTAGGGGATTATAGGACTCTCCAACCAAATACCGACCCCTTCGAAAGGGATAGCGCAGGATTGCAAAATGGTCCCTTCTTCATCCTCAGTCGAACTAAGTGACAGGAGAGGAGGTCGCGGCGGGGGTGAAGTCAATGGTTCGAAGGTAGTCATGGGAAGAGCGAGGTCTCCATTGCATAAGCCTGGGTTTGGTTGTAAGCTACTGCATAACATGGAACTCCTCAACCTGGATTGGAGCGGGTGAAATTTCTCCGATTTCACAACGGACCGGATTACGTTGTGTGATGATACTTGATTGTTGCATTGCATGAAAATAATTGTTTGATAACCTTGTTTATGCTTGTATGCATTCATGAGTCTCCAATTCAACTTACTGGGCTGTAGTTACTCATACCCTTATAGATCCTTTTGCAGGTTTTGATTTGTGAACACTTCAAGTACTATGCCGCCCTATAATTACCCAGAGGTTAGTCCGTTTGAAGCAAGGGGTGTGAGGATCAAGTTACTTAATATAATGTGTGACTAGAACGACCATGTAATTAGGAAGGAAAGACTAATAGTTATTATGTAATCTAGTGAACTGTCGTGTTTGTGTAAAACTTCCCGGGAAGCTCTGTGGACTTATTTATAATTATCTATGTTTTTATAGAACTTTGCGATAATTATCATATTTGTAGTATAATTATTAATCGAACTGTTTACTTCAAAGTGAGGAGTCGTCGACGCCTTGTGTCAATTATCTCTATGGTAGGCAATGTGATGCCAGTTACTATTATAGAGTGGTTTACAGGCAGGACTGTTGCGACTTTACGACTTCGGGGCGTAACAAAGCTTAAGAAAGATATTTCATGAAAGAACTCAAAATGGGGAGTTGTCATTGAAGATAACGGCATTTGCAACAACCCACTTCCAAGCTATTATACCCATTTTATAGCACATGAGTGCTTTGAAAGTGATTAGTAATTTGTTAGGTATTGGAAAAAAAACTGGGTTCAAGCTATGGCATTACTTTTATAAATAAAGAACGAATTTCACTACTCAGTAATAAAACTTTTATTATCTTACTCATCTCTATGTATTATATCTTATGCCAAAAGCTTAGGTAATGCCTTGGCATCTTGGCTCCTATGCATTAAGCCTAGGTAGTGCCTTAGCATCTCAGCTCTTACACTTAAAGCTTAGGTGACACTGTTGCATCTCGGCTTCCATGCTTAAAGCCTCGGTAATACCCTGGCATTTCGGCTCCCACACCTTAAGCCTAGGTGATGCCCTAACATCTTGGCTCCACACCTCAAGCCTAGATGACGTCCTAACATCTCAACTCCCACCCATTAAGCCCAAGTAGCACCCTAGCATCTCGGCTCCCATGCCTCATGCCCAGGCAATGCCTTAGCATCTTTGCTCTTACATCGAAAGCCCAGGTGACACCTTAGCATCTTGGCTCTTACGCCTTAAGCATAAGCGATGCCCTAGCGTCTTAGCTCCCATGCCTCAAGCCCAAGTGTCGCCTTGGCATATTAGCTTCCACGCCTTAAGCCTAAGCATTGCGTTAGCATCTTGGCTCTCATGCTTCAAGCCTAAGAGACACTGTAACATCTCAACTTACACGCTTCAAGCCTAAGTGGCACCTAAGCATCTCTACTCTCATGGCTAAAGCCCAAGTAATGCTTGTCATCTTGGCTTCCGCACCTTACGTCCAGGTGATGACCTGACATCTAGAACTCTATGCCTTAAGTCCAAGTGATGCCTTGGCATCTAGTGTTTGTGCAGGGACTATTGTTTAATTGAAGAAGTGATCCAATGATAGATTTTAGCTTACCATGCTTCCATCTCACTCATGCAAGAACTACGGTCAAGTGAAAGTAGCAATGGTAGCAAGGATCTTAATCTTCCTCAAGAGAAACATACGCTATACCTTTATAGTGATATGATCTACCTGCTCACCCATCTAAATTGTACCTTTTTAAGGAAAACTGGGGATGAGGGAAAGATAGCTATTACTTCTCTTGATTTTTGAATTAGAACGTTAACATAATGCTGTTGATCCTATAGTCCTGCTAGGACTCGCTGCAAAACAAGCTTGCAGTGTGTGAAGCTTATTAGGGCTCGTTGTGTACAAGTCTTGTTGTGCTTCAGGCCTATTTAGACCTCCTTCATTTGAGGCATATGTCATACCTTGAAGCGGCAGAGTCGTAATAGTCCTACTGTGCAAACCATTTTAAGATAGACGTTGGCCTTACAACCGTTATCCTAAACCTGATTTATATAAGGCATCCATGACTAACCCGCTTGAAGTAAACAGTTTATGATTTAAATAAGTCATTTACCTAAAAAAGTAAGAAATATATATATATATATATACTAGGATTCAATTATTACAATTAATGTTTACAACGTTTTACCGTAATTTATTTCCTAATTAATACATTATTCAAAAATGAGAAATTCTAAAATAAGAGCCTAGACCTTAAAAATATATGTTTGTTCTTCTAATGTTTTTTCTCACTCTTTAGGATCCAGCAGTTGTTAGCTTCAGGGAAGTTGTAAGTTGCTTCTTAGTTAGCACTTGGAATGATGTTTATAGAGATGTAAGCAATCACAGCTCAGTAAGTTAGGACGGAAACTTAAAATTGTACCATAAATACAAATAAGGTTATCAACCAAATTATTAGGTGCAATGCATGTTCAAGCAAATGCCATTACACGATGTTGTCTGGCCCATCATGAGATTAGAGAAATTGCACTTGTTCTAATTTGGGTTGAGGAGTTACCGATTAATGCAACAGCTCACGACCAAAATCAGGTTGTGCAATGGAGATATTGCTCCTCCCACGACTACCTTCGAACCATTAACTTCACTCTTGCTACGACTTCCTCAGCTATCACTTAGTTTAACTAAGGATGAAGAAGGGGTCAATTATGTTATTCAGCGCTATCCCTTTCGAAGGGTCGGTATTTAGCTAGAGAATCTTAGGTTTCCCCTAATGGGTTGATATGCAAGTCCGGTTTATAGATGCAAGTCATATATTTGTTAAGTCCAATTTAAGGTGATCAATCGTTTTATATGATATAAGTCAGAACAATAAACAAAATCATAGTATTACTCATAATCAAGCACATGAACACAGCTAACTATCTAACAAGTACAACTAAGTATAATCTCAAGCCTCCAAAATACAGAAGTGTATTAATCCAAAGTTACCTCTACTCTAAGGTTGCTCACTCAAGGTGGGACTCATTTTTCATATAACTGTTATAGATTAGTTTTTATCCTATAACACTTATCGTTATCTTTGGTTTAGGGTTTAATATGTCCAATTATCTAGGTTATCAAATCTTTTACAATTATTCTCGGTTTTGGGTTAGGTTTGGGTTCAATTTTCGTATCGATTTTTAAATTAAGTTTTAGTTTAATTTCTAAGTACAATTCTATACAAAACCCTAGAAACTCATTTAACCTATAATATGAAATTAATCGCATTACTTCCAACTATCATAAATACCATAATTACCCTTCATCATTATTTTATTTTACCCGATATACTTAAATCCTTATTAGTGTATCAAATTTACTCTCGATATGAGAAATTTTTATATTTTTCATATAATTACCTAAATTTAAGTTTTCTATTAGATTTATTATATATTCCTATTATTAGTATAATATCAATTTTTATTCTAATATCTTCTATTTATTATATTTCTAATTTTTGTATATTATGCATTATTATCTATTATGTACATAATACACATCTAATATTTCTATCACTCCAAATATCATTTCCCAACATCAATTAACATATCAAAATATATAAATTCATCCTAAATAATATTTTACTCTTAATTTCTCTAATTTACAAAATTAACTAAAAATATACAATTTTTACCTATTACATATATACTACATAATACCCTAATAATTACATCTGACACCCTAAATGTTACAAATATCATACTTCATTAGATTTCAATATCCTAAAATATATAATTATTTACTAAATCAGTAATTATCTATTTAATTACCTAATTAACCTAAAATTATCCATTTTATGTATCATTTTAAGGCTTAAAAATTATTTAAAAATTTTGAAAATTCATTTTTGAAAAAGGGCTTTGTGGTACCATTATATATTACTTAAGTAGTTTATATAAAAATTTTTGGTTCAAAACTACATTCCTAAGCCTATTTATTTTTAATTCGAAACATGTTTGGTTTAGCATGGTTTTTTAAGGACAGTATATTTTTAGATATAAATTTATCAAAATAACATTTTTTCCTAAATCTACATACTAAAATATTCCAAAATAACATATTTCATAATTTTATAAATAAAATTAATAATTTTAATAAATTTAATAAAATTAGGCTAAAATCGGACTTACCTAGCCGTTGGGATTTTGGCCATTAGTGGCAGCCCTAAGGGTGTCAGCCAAATTGGATGGTGGTGGTGGAGTGGTGGCTGTTCGTTTTTAGGTGGCCGTCGGGTGTGGGTTTTCTTTTAAAGCCCTAATTATACAGATTTTTTGTAATTTTTGCAAAAATCCTAATTCCTTCTTAATTTCAGTGCTCTCTAATTTTCTAGGTTTTAAACTGACCAAATGAGCTTCTGTAAAAATCTAGTTATTTATAGAGGTCTTGAGGATTTTTTGTACATTAAATTGATGTGAAATGAGCCTTATTCTCTTTTAAATTACCTTTTTTGTTCGCTAATTTTTATTGGTTAATTTTATGTTTTAAATTTTTGCTTGCCATGCCCCTATTCTGGAAATTTCCATAAATTTTCTAATTTTTCTTGATTTTTTCTTAATTATTTATGAATTTTATTTAATTATTTAATATTATTTTAACCTATTTCGTATATTTTAAGTAATTACGCATATTTCTACCTACATGTAAATTCATATATAGTACAAATAAATACTTTTAAATATTATTTAAGTTATTTCATGATTTTTAGTGTGGCTATAATTTATCTTTAGCGATTTGTTAGTTATCAAAATGTATTTTACGTATTTTCAATAAATAACAAGTAATATACTTAAATTTTGAAAATTTTATATTATTTTATTTTATTACTTATTTTCTTAAATTTTAACTTACAGGATCACTTTTACTAATATTTCTAACTTTATTTGATAATTTAGGTTCCATCAGATCTTTTAGTCGATCACTCTAAATTGTACGAGTCAAACTCTGAGTAACTGATTATGGGTCTTACAGCCTACTAAGCAAGATGCTCACTGCGCTTGAATTAAAAAAAAAAAAGCATATGAAGGTATTTACTCTTTCCCCCAATCTAGGCCTTGAGCTTAAGGCTTGTCTTTCCTTTGCTCCTCAAAGAAGTGTGTGAGTAGCTTTCGAAGCACTCATTAAGGATGCTTAAAAACTGTACTCTTGTTGAGAGGTTATTGTGATAGCAAGGTCAGCTCGTCCAAAATTGTATAAATTCAATAGTATAGCTATCTTTGCTAATGTTGGAGCTATCTTCCCCCACGAAGTGCTAAACATATAGGTCTAAATACTATAACGCGAGATAATTGCTCGGCATACTTTCATTCCACTCATTTGTAGGAACCGCAGCTGAGTAGAAATGGTAATAGCATGGAGGACTTTAGCTTTCTTTAGTGAAATCATATATTTTGACTTCTCTACAATATATGCTACCAAATCATCTTATTTAGAAGGTGGCTCCTTCAGGAATGTGAATTGAGTATTAAAGAGATTTAGCTCTCTTTTTTTTATTTCTAAAACGTAACACTGGATATCCCTTAATAGTGTCTCTAGAATTAGCATGAGACTCGCCCTCAATAAACTAGAGACTACTACTAGTGCGAGGTGTTACACGGGTTTCTCAATGTTTAAATTTGTCCCAAAATGTGTTTTTAGAAATAATCTCATCCAATCGAGTATACGGGATGGGTGATAGACATTTATTTTGATACACGAATAAGTCCTTCATCTTCACTATTTCTATGTTTCAACTTGAATTGGTCTTCATCTCTTTTTTTGCGAAAGCACAAAATCAATATATTCTTTAGGTCAAGAAATCAATACTCAACAAGTTGTTTCGACGATAAAGGAAATAAACCTGGTAAGACGAGATCTTGAGGTTAGACAATTCATGAAGGTTCACACCACTCTTGATTGAATAATGGAATTAGTTAATGTTCTCAGTGACCAATCTATATGAGAAAAATGTGGGAAATTAAGTTGGTAAATAAAAAAAGAAAATAGGAAAGAAGAAAAATAAGAAGACTCAAAGCCTATGTTATTTTGAATTTTTTTTTACCAAAAAAGATTTGGTGTATTTAGATCCTTGAAAGAGAATGAAGAAAGAATATTTTCAATTATCAAAGCCAGTGAAACTACCATAAATAACTGATGATGGCAAGAATACTGTTGGGAGGGGAAAAGATTTGAGGAAAGGAACATTGTATATAGGGAGAAAATGAACTGTAAAGTGTATCACGAAAATAAACTATTACGTAAAGTAAATAAATATAAATTAGAAAGTTTGAGAATTCAAGGAAACTCCCATACGAGCTGAAATTAGAATTTATGGAATGGTGCTGCTAGTTCACAAACCGAAGCATTGGAATTATTCAAAATAATTAAAGTAGAGTCAAAGTTGAGGAATTCAAACCGACTGAAAAGGACCAAAAGGGAAAAGATTTAAAGAAGAGGTAACTCCAAGAAATTCTATTTAGCTATGGTGGAATAAGAGAAAGAAGATATATTTATCTTTTATGATCCAGATATGGTAATTGGAAAAAAAAAAAAAAAAGACTGAAGAAGGTGGAAGGCAACTTACTCCTTGATTATCGTATCAGCGGGATGAAGAAGCCTGGCCAAGCATCACTCTACGGGATAAAAAATAGACCGTATTCATCTAAATTTTCTCTAGCTATGTTACGGAACGTGAATTCGGTGCAATCCAACGTGAACAATTCCAAACCAACTATGAGCTTGATCACGTGATGTTCTTTCCCCAAAGAGCCACATTTTTTTTAAAGCAAAGTTTGAGTATGCCACTACTATTGATCTTGCTATCATGAAATGCAAGGGGTTGATATATATTGAACTTATATTTCCTAAATCACTTGAGACGAATTCTTAGTGGAAAGTCTTAATATTGTGATAAACCTACTGAGCCCTAGCGTAAATTCCGCTTTTGTTGAAAGGGTTGCATAAAGGCCATAAATTGGAAATCACAATATTTAGATTAAATTTAGTCTCATGATCTAGATTTATAAGATTAAGAAAAATTAGTCTTATTTGAAAATATGAATTTACTTAGGAGATCTATGTCCTCTTCTAGTTTTGCTCCCACGGAGCAATCCGAGGAATTTATGTTGAATAATAAAGATGAGATATATATAAAAGACTTTGACAAAGCAATTGATGAATGGAAAATACCAAAAACATCATACGATCAGATATATCAAATAGGCAAATGGAAAATTTTTGGAAAAAAAGATTATGTGATAGCCACAGAAGAAAAAGATATTCCTGTATCTGATGGTCTAACAACAGTTAAACTTTTAAATGAAGAATTAATTAAAAGATATGCAAAAGACTGGAATTATATGCATTTAGGCTTAGTTCAAGTAAGAGCAAAACCTCTTACTAAATTAGTCTAGATACATCAATTTTCATGGTTTTCAGAGATGCTAGAGAATTGATGTATGAAAGGTCAATACATGCCACTATTGAAACCAGTCTTAGTAGTGGTCCAATACAATTTGAGTGTCATCCAAACATCACCCTTGCTCTTAGGGATAAAATAATCATGAGTTCATTAATTCTTCAAATCAAAACACATAATTATAGAATGGTAGAAGGATCAATACCAATGGTTGTAATATACAGAATATATTTCAAATTAATGAAAATTGTTTTTTGTTCTAAGGCTTATAAAATGGATAAGAGAGGCCAGACTCTACTTATTCAAACAGACTTACCCAAAGCCAACGTATCAGTCCCAAAAATGATCCAATGGTCACAAGTCAATTTACCAGAATATTGGGAAGTAGAAAATCCACTTCCTAAAAAACCAATATACAATACTGAACCATTAAATGTAGTTCAACACCCTGATGGTAAGGTTACTATCCAATTCAATAAGAAATCATTTGATCAGCCAAGAAGACCACTAGAAATAAGATCTATGACATCTTCTTCTAGGAGATCAGCAGATCTTCCTAATCCTCCTCCAATAATTTACACTCCATATCATACTCAATCAAACAATCAGCAAGAGAATCCGTCCCTTTCAGGAATTGTCCATAATAGGTCAGGTATAACCCAACCTGTTTATCAACCAAATGAACCTGAACATGGTGAACCTTCATTATCAGAAATTGGTGATCCAGAATTAAATGTGATAGAAAAATTATTTGTACTAAATAAATCGCTTTTAAATAATGAATTCAATTCTCAAAAGAATGAAAAAATTAGAAATTGTTATTTTGAAACATTTGGTCATATAAAAATGAAAATAAAAGATGAATATTATAATTTCATGGAAGAAATTGGTGCTCAGATATATTTCTTTGAATGGTTTGAGAATTATTATCTGAAATCTAAAGAAATCAATGTTATTAATAATTGTTTTAAATGGAAACTTAGTGATTGACAAATCATAGAATCAAATCATCCCCCCATTAAGTAATATAAAAATGATTCATAAAAATACAGAAATCAATCTTACTCCATTTAAAAATGCTACAAAAGAAGAAGGATCAGGAATCAAGAAAATAATAAATCAAAATATACACTAATCAACATTTACATACTATAAGGGAACAATTAAAGAGAATGGAAGATACAATTAATATTGAAATCAATAAAACAAGCGAGAAAACTTTAATCAATAAAAATATTCCATTATTTAAACCATTTGAAATGCCTAGAAATCCCAGTCATGAATGTTTAAAAGCTTTAGAAGATAGAAAAAGAATATTAAAAAACAAATCAATAAAAGAAGAGTCTTCATCAACAAAGCCAATAAATTCTTTTCAAATGGATACTCCAACTCTAATTAGAAAAGGAATAGTCATAGAAGATACACCCTCAGAAAAAATTCATGTTTTAGATGATGAATCAGTAGATAAATCAGATAATGAATCAGTAGATAAATCAGATAATGAATCAATGAGTGAGTCAATAAATGAATCAATGTCTAATATTTCTTTGAATAATAATATAAAAAATGATGATGAAATCAATAAAATAAATTGGAAAGAACCTCAAAAATTATATTATCAGAGAACAACACCTCCTAATATATTAATTGAAGAAAAAAATGACAATTATCAGAATAAATACTCAGTAGGATCCACCTATGAATGGAATCTAGATGGACACTCGGAACAAAAAGTTCTCAATGTACTCAATCAACTGATAATGTTCTCAAATACTAATAAAACTGTTCCAAATGTAACAGATTATCAGATAGCACTTCTTTTATGCTCAGGTTTCACAGGCCAACTGAAAAGTTGGTGGGATAATTATCTCACTGAAGAACAGAGAATCAACATTCTTACATCATGTAAAATAGATGAAAATAATAGGAGAATTCTAGATGATAATAATGAACCAATTCAAGATATGGTTAATACTTTAATATTCTCAATCAGTCAACATTTCATAGGAAACCCTTCTCATATTAGGGATAAAACCCTAGATCTGTTATCAAACATGAAATGTAAATCACTTGGAGAATTCGGACAATATAGAGATATTTTCTTTTAAAGAATTTTCCTTAGAAATGATTGTAACCAATCCTTTTGGAAAGAAAAATTTCTCGCCGGTTTACCAAAACTTATAGGTGACCAACTTAGAAAATTACTTAGGGAAGAAAACAATGGTGAAATTCCCTATGATAATTTGTCATATGGAGAATTAGCATCATATGTTAATAAAATTGGAATCAATTTCTGTAATACAATGAGGTTACAAAAACAATTAAAAAATGAACAGCGCTTAAAACACCAGATTCTTGGTGATTTTTGTGCTCAATATGATCCTTCTTTTGTCAATAAAAAATCAAAAAATCATAAAAGGTCATCTCATAAATCACAAAATTGTCCTGAATGTATAAATAGAAAACTTCGAAGAAATTTTAAGAGAAAATCATTTAAAAATTTTCAAAATAAACAAAATCAAGAAAAATCTAAAGATAAAAAATATAAAAGGAAATCATATAAACAATTAAGGTATTATAAATGTAAAAAAATTGGTCATACGGTAAATTTTTGTAAAATAAATAATAAGCTTAATGAATTAGACTTAGATGAAAGAACAATAGAAAATATATTACAAATTTTTTGGGAAAATGAGTCATCAGAAAATGATAGTAATGATAGAATCCAAGTCAATGATATGAACTCTACTTCATCAAAATTAGAAAAAGAAGAAATCAATGTACTAACTAATAATGAAAAAGTAATTCTTGAAAAAATTGATCAGATGACAAATGATAATGAAAAGTTTGAGTATATTAATAACTTCAAAATCAATACAAATCCCACTCCAAAATTATCATATAACCTTAATAAAATTCTCGAAAGAGGTAAAAAGAAAATTAAAGAAGTAATAACAATCAGTGATTTGCAAAAAGAAATTAACATTCAAAAACAAGAAATAAAGGAATTAAAATCGATGCAAAAAAAAATTTCAACAAGAATTACTTGAATTAATTCAAAAAATAATCCAAGAAAATGAATCAGATACTTCAAATGAAATAAAAACCTCATCAAATTGAATTGATGATTATTTAATGCATCTTGTTCGAATCACATCAAGAAAATGGATAATAAACATATCAATCAAGATTAATAATGAATTCATTCTGCAAATACTTGTTCTATTTGATATTAGTGCTGATTTGAATTGTATTAGAAAAGGCTTAATTCCAACAAAATATTTTGAAAAAACTAGCCAATCCCTAAGTTTTGCATCCGGTAATAAATTGAGTATCAAATATAAATTATCAAATGTTGAAATATTAAAAGATCATGCTTCTTATAAAACCTCATTTATATTAGTAAAAAATTTGAATAAAAATGTTATTTTGGGAACACCATTTATAAATCAAATTCAACCATTTGTTATAGATGAAAATGGAATTAAAACGCAGTATCTGAAAAAAGAAATTGTTTTTAAATTCATGACAAAATCACAAACCAAATATATAAATCAGTTAAATAATAATGAGTTAAATTGTTTAATACAATGCAAAGAAAATCATTTGATGTACTTGAAAAATGATCTTGAATATAAAAGAATTGAGAGCCAACTTGATAATAAAAATTTGAAGTTAAGAATTTCTCAAATAGAATCAGGAATAAAAAATTCAATCTGTTCTACACTTCCAAATGCATTTTGAGATAGGAAATCACATATTGTAGATCTCCCATATGAAAATGATTTTAGTGAGAAAAATATTCCAACAAAGGCTAAACCTTCACAAATGAATCATGAAGTTCTCAATCATTGTAAAAATGAAATAAATGATTTACTTAATAAAAAATTAATCAGAAAAAGTAGATCACCTTAGAGTTGTTCTGCTTTTTATGTAAATAAGAATGCTGAAATTGAAAGAGGTGTACCAAGATTAGTAATCAATTACAAACCTCTTAATTTTGCTCTCAAATGGATAAGATATCTAATCCCCCCATAAAAAAGATTTGCTCAATAGATTAAATCAAGCTAGGATATTTTTAAAATTTGATATGAAATCTAGATTTTGGTAGGTTCAGATTAAGGAAAGTGATAGGTACAAAATTGCCTTCACAGTTCCTTTTGGTCAATTCGAATGGAATGTAATGCCATTTGGATTGAAAAATGCTCCTTCAGAATTCCAAAAGATCATGAATGAAATTTTTAATGATTATATCAGTTTTATAATTACATATATAGATGATGTTTTAATATATTCATCTAATATTGATCAACATTTTAAACATATAAAGATTTTCACTAATATAATCAAAAGGAATGGTTTAGTAGTCTCACCTACTAAGATTAGTCTTTTCCAGACTAGAATCAGATTCCTAGGATTTAATATTCACAATGGGACAATAATTCCCATACAAAGATCAATTGAGTTTACTGAAAAATTTCCTAGTGAAATCAAAGATAAAAATCAACTTCAAAGATTTTTAGGAAGTTTGAATTATGTTACAGATTTTTTTCCCAAATCTCAACATAATATGCAAACCACTATATCAAAGATTAAAAAAGAATCCACCTCCGTGGTCAAAAGAACATACTGAAATAATCAAATTGATCAAACAAAGAATTAAAGGAATTCCTTGTCTGCATATTGCAGATCCCTCATTGTTAAAAATTGTAGAAACTGATGTTTCTGATTTAGGATTCGGAAGAATTCTAAAACAGAAATAAAATGATAAAGAATATATTATTCAATTTGTATAAAAAAATTGGAATAATTGCCAATCAAATTATTCTACAATCAAAAAAGAAATTTTAGCTATTGTCTTAACAATTTCAAAATTCCAAGGAGATTTATTGAATCAAAAATTTCTTTTAAGAATTGATTGTAAGGCAGCTAAAAATATCTTATTAAAAGATATTCAAAACATTGCATCAAAACAGATTTTTGCCAGATGGCAATCTATTCTTTCTGTATTTGATTTCGAAATCGAGCATATAAATGGATCTTCCAATTCTCTTCCTGACTTCCTGACTTCCTTACTTGTGAATTCTTGTAGGGAGATGCCTCCCAAAAAAGACAAGGATAAAGGTAAGGAAAAAATTTCCTCATCAGGAAAAGGATTAACCAATATCAAAATATGGTTAGATGTTTATAAACCATCCAACACTTCATTAACAATTAAAGAAGAATCCTCATCAAAATCATCAAAACCAGTGTCTTCAAATAGCCAATCAATATCTAAAAGTCAGACTAAAGAAGCCCTTGCAAAATTAATAGATATGGATCCAGCCCCTGGATTGCTTGATGCAATCTCAATGGTCTTGCAATCACAATCAGAACATAAAATCCCAGTATTATCAGAAATTCCTCAAACAGTCTCTCAATAAAAAGAAACCCAAAGAAGAAATCAGAATTTCCAGATCACAGAAATACCATCACCAACACCAGTTGGAACAATCTCTTTTAATCAAAGGTCAAAATTTTTTATAAAACCTACTTCTAGATATGTTTTCTCTATAGAAGAAAGCCTATCAGAAAAGGACCCTTTTGATTTTGCAAATAAAATATTTACAAAAGATTTTTTTTATGTGCCATATGATCCATACAAAACAATCCAGTTTTATGAAAAGATTTTAACTAGAACTGGATCAATCAGATTTAAACATTTTGAAAAAGAAGGAATAATCAGCTATTCTACAGCTAAAATACTAAAAGCAATCAGTTTGAAAGAATGGCGAGTTCATCCAATCATAGCAACTAAACTCAATATAGAACCATTGTCAGCATAACCAAATCATCGAGCTACTTATAATTATTATGATTATAAGCAAGCCTGGTGGAATGTGTTTTATCAAATGAATCCAAAAAGAACACATACTTGGTTGATTTTTTTTTATAATTGTTCTACTTTCAATCTTCATACCTGGTTTAATCATTGGTGAGAACAATTTGGTGCTACATCAGAAATCATTCATCAAAATGCTAGAGAAGGATTGATACTTTCCTAAGTCATTATAATCCTACACCTCATGAAAAGAATTTTCCAAAAAAGATGTTATATTTTATACATCTCGAAATATCATGGGTTATGGCTTAATGGTTCAAATATAAACCAGATCGAACATCAAACATAAACAATTTGGTCAGAATGTACAAAATCAAATGGTAGGACAGCTTCAAAATGTGGAATAAATGTGAAAAAATTCAATTTTGAGTTGGATCAAAACTAATTCTACAAAATTACCATCATCATCATCAACTAGGCAATATCACAACAGAGGATTTTTAATATCATCTCTTGCAAGTGAAAATTCTCCAGACTAATTGAAGCAAATTTTGGAAAAAGCACTTAAACATATCAAAGAATCAGAATCAGTATAAGAATCAAGTTCAGAAACAAGCTCAACATCTCACCACAGCGGAAATACCAATGAAGATGACTACTATGGAATAGATTTAGGAGATTCGTAATTGTATTATTTGTATCATACTGCACTGTAAAAGTAGAAATATGGTATTTTACACATATACCACAATGCACAATACAATCAACAAAAAATCAGTCAATCAGAAAGTCTGTATATTACTGTAGCAATAGTACCTTGTCGGCCATAACATCACTGTAGCAACAGTACCCTGTCAACTTTAACATCACTGTAGCAACAGTACCCTTTCGGTTACAATAATCCAAATCCCTCTATAAATATGGACTTTCAGAATCAGAAGAGGCATCCGAAAAAACACAAACCTCTCCTCTTCTAGCTCTCTTCTTTGATCTCCTCTCTCTCTCTCTCTCTCTCTCTCTTCTATCCTTTCCATCCCACTCATACACTTATATCAATTATCATCTAAACAACTTCAGAAGCATAATTGTTTGCTTCTTTCTATCAGAGGTAGAACAATCATTTTCCTGATCATACCTCTCAATATTTTCTATCTTCCATTTATGCTCTAGTATTTCTATGTTTTGTAAAAATCAATTTTAATCAATAAAATTGGTTTGATTCTTATCTTACATTATATCTCGTATGGGGAATCTCCAATTAAAATTGGGTGTAATTCTACGAGATTGTATCTGTCTATTCTTATTTATTAGTTTATCTACCAAAACTCCATAATCGGCTGGTATTACCGCCTTTGGAGGTTTTATTATTTCAAGTCTGCATCAAAGCCCATTAGCCTTGGCACTGCCGCCTATGGTGGTTTTAATCATATTTTGCATATAGATTTATGTCTCTATTAATTAATGATTTTCATCTTTATCATTACTTAGATAATGCAATAGAATTCCTTAAATGGTATTATACTGTCATAATCAATACCGATTCGTATTATACTGATGATGAATAATCTATTTTATGTTATAGATGTCAAAACAATATAATCCAGAAAATTGGGAAGAAGAAGCTGAAGTATTACAATATTTGTTTAGTGCTATAGTTTGGCTAGAGTACTTTTATAAAAATTATCTTTGGCTTGCTTTCACTATAATCAACATCTTAGATCACTAATCAAGTGTAGTTATTATTCTCTATCATTAATAAAATCAAGTATTGTTCTATATTATTTTCTCTTTTATGTCTGTAAATACAAAAGAATATAATGGAGAAGATTTAATTGAATATAATCAATACTGAGAAGATGCGATAGAATTCTTATTCTATATAATTTGGGCTTACTCTCTACTTGGAGATAGATTTTATTTAGCTGACATATCCTTTAATCATTAAAATCATTTTTTTAACATCAGTCTAGAATCCTTCTTCACAAATTCAAATCTAAATCTTTATTAAACATTCAATAGGTATTTATATATATATATATATATATATAGCCAATTAACGAAGGTTGATATGATAGAGATTAAAATATTTAAATCAAAGATATGATGAGGTTGTATTTTTTTAAGATTTAATAATAAGGGGTGATGAGATATTGGTTGGTTATAGGAGATTTGTGGAGTTGAGAAAGAAATTGAAGGTTTATCATTTACAAATATGAAGCTGCGGAAGAGGAGTTCCCAAGTGTACGGAATTACAGCCGTAGGCCAAAATAAATAAATTGTGAAAAGATTGCATGATACCGAATAGTTGAAACATGGCATCATATGTCTACCAATATTAAAATATCCTATGTGTCCTATAAATCAACGTCAGAAGAGTACGGAACTTGGACCACAATGAAGCAAGTCATTATCATGTTCACCGGAGAAAATGGTACTCGAATGGGCATTTGTATTGGGAATTTATTTACATGAGGAATGTTGGAAGCTGCTATCGGAAAAATGTAGAAAATCATATCATATGCACAAACATAGATGAAAAATAAATAAATAAATGAATGGAGAATGAATCGTGGAAAAAACAAATATGAAAGTGGTTGCTCAGTACCAATATTTAGAGTTGGTCTGATGTACGAAATAATAAAATTGGATTGATATGAAGAAGATTTTAAAATAAGACTCAAAAAGGGTACGAATGGAATTGGAAGATATGATGTTTGGATGTGGAAGAAAGATACTTTATATATATATATATACTTATATAAGAATATATGGAAAGGGTGAAAATTAAGTAACAATTTGAATGGGAAATTTATAGTGTATTACAGGGCCATTGCCTTACACTCCTAAGCCATTGCTACACAACGAAACATGTTATTTTGTTTCGCTACGTTTCTTCACTTTTCTTCACTTCTCGATCGCATTGCTTTGTTTACTGGTATGAATGAGATGCGTATATACACATATATACACATATATATATATAATATGGCTATATAGGATATTATGAAAGCTCTGAATTCCTATGAACGCTCTAATGATTTTATTTTTCTACCAATGATCATAAAATGAGAAAGAAATACTAAGAAAAATCACCATACATACATTATTTGGCGAATTAATATCATAGGAGTAATAAGTCAATAGTACGATACAATAGCATATTGAAATATGTGTTTTGTGGTAGTAAAATAAATATTAATATATTATACTTAGCTTATTAGTGATCCAAAAGAAGTGTCAATTCTGTAGATATTGGAAGTTGTAAACCCTGTATAATCGGTAGTTTGAACCTTAATTTAAGTTCGAATGTCCTAGATTAAACTATGAGTCGATAAAGCTAGATAAAATAAAATTTTTAAGTATCGATAATAAAAGCCCTAAAAATTGATCGAAACCCTAAATTCAATGTGTACACAACTACTCAGAATCGAACCTAAATTTGATCGAAATCTTAAAACTATAACTTTAAGCTTATAAAATGAATAAATATCACTTAATAGTGATATAATCGTAGTCGATCACAATTATTAACTAAATTGCGTAAAACTTTTACTAAAAACATTAAAATAATTCGTAAAAATTATAATTATAATGGGTACTAATTAAATTGATAAATTTTCATAAAATTCTAAAATTAATTTATAAATGTTATTTTTACTATTTTTATGTTTAGAAAAATTACATATATTTATTTTTATTTTCTCTTTTCTTCCCTTTTTTCTTCTCCTATTTTTCTTTTTGTTCCATGTTGAAATCCAACACAGCACAAACAGCAGCCCATATGATTAATTCATTTCAAGTGTTGATTCAATAAAGAGGAAAAAAAATATGAAACTCGATTGCTTTGTCCCATCATATTTAATGCATTACTTATCTTAGAAATTGTCCTTGACTTATTTTCTTTATATTGAATTTTTTTTCATTTGATCAACCTCACTTTGATTCACATTTGGAAGCTAAAAAAAAAAAGAAAAAATCTAGAAAAAGAAAAGAACACGAAACTAAAACTAACACACACAAAACCAAGAAGAGCAAAAGGAAAAAGAGGAAGAAGAAGAAGGCTAAGGAAATTCAACAACTATATTATTAAAATATTTAGGTAAGTTATTATTTAAATTTTATACATGTATATATACTTTATACTATGTACATATATATTGGGTATTTGTTATTTTTCTTTTCTTTTATTTCATGTATTACATGAATGTGTGCACAAAGGTATATGTATATTGTATATGTATATTATACATGGTTTAAAGTATGTACATGTATGTGTATATAATATAGATATACTAAGCATTTCTTGATATATATATATATATATATATGTATGTAGGTATAAATAAGAATACATAGGATATATATTTAGTATTTTCACTATTTAGGAATTTATATATATATATGTATGTACACGTGAACATATATGTATGTGTGTATTATATATGTATGGATGATTAGTACTTGGTATATTATATATATACATGTATTATGTATTCTAATATTTATGTACACATATAAGCTATTCTTTTATGTATATATATATATATGGGTAGCGTGAATATATGCACATGTATATATAAACATAGTATTTATTATATATATATATATATGAGTACATGTATCATAGTAGGTATATATATGTATATTTATACTTGGTATTTTCATTTTTATAAGAATTTTTGTATATATTTATACATGTATTAGGTTGGACCTTATATATATGTATTATATTATTAGTTTTATTCCATATTTTATGTATATATATATATGTGTGTGTGTGTGTGTGTGTGTGTGTGTGTGTTTAATACAACCGTATAAGTGTATATGTATATAAAATACGAATACATCCATATTACACTTATATGTATAGTATATAGTATCTAATTAAAGCTAAAATAATTTATTACATAAAATATAGTATACGTATAAATATACATATATGAATAGTGATATATACATAAAAATACGAGTATACTTAAATAGTGTATACAGTATACTATATTAATAATTTAATAAATAAAGTAAGTTAGTAAGTATATTATATATATATGCATAAAAACTGTAAATTTAGAGAAAATTTAATAATTAAGTAAATTAGCAACTCTAATAAAATGTAACCATAAGTATTTATATATATTTATACCGTAAAATAGAAAATAATGGAAAAATCTAGAAAAATATGCAAGCTAGCCATGTGACACTCTTTCATGTTGCTATGTCACCATTTGTTATTAATTAATTAATTTTTTTAATTAATAATAATAATAATTAATTAAGTAGAAAAATAGTAAAGTAGAAAAAAATTGAATTAATAATTCTAAAATCTTAAAAATAGGTAAAAATAAGTAATTAAAGTAAAATAAGCTTAAAATAAGAAAATTAGTAATTATACGATTTAAATAATTATTAAATTATAAATATACTTAGAAAAAGCTTAAATTAATATTTTATAACTTTTTAAATTAAAATAATAAATTTTGTGATATTTTTATATTACAGTCCTAACTGTAAGTTACAACGTTCAAAACGGACCTCACTACAAAAAAATACATTAAAAAAGGATCAAAATGAACTATAAGTTCATAATGATCCAAGCTAAATCGAAAAAGTTATATACGATTCGATAAAAAGTTCGAATCGATGATTTTATGTAACTAAGTTAAGCAAACAGTACAAATTACGATATTAGTTTAGCTTTAAATTCTTAAAGTTACTATTTTCTATATTCTTTATTCTTAGGTGATCACGACTTTGACTTTGAGTTGCCATCGGATTACTACGACTCTTGAATTGAGCATAGCTGAGTGAGTTTTTTCTAATGATTCCATAATTGTTTGTGTTTGTAATTAGTGAATATGTAATTGTGATTAATAATTGAATATTGTATGGGGTTAGATTATACTTGTATATGATACTATTTATTGATAGTGAATTTACTTTAAAATATAATAACGTATTAATTATTGCATAGTATATTTGCTACGAATTGCTTGCTTGTGACCTTGTTGATTACTAAATAATAAGATCTAATTTTACTCGATTTGAAAGAACTAATTCGGAACACGCATAATCATATACCACACAATTAATTCCGACAGTTATATTACAAAGAGGTAACGGAGGCTATACTTAGGTTGATTATTTGTTGTTATATATTTTGTAGGCTGCACACATGCAATATAACCTTACCCTAGCCTACAGGATCACTAGGCGTTGAAAGCACTAACTGCTTAGCTAAGAGTTGAGTTCAGAGGCCTCCGTTTAGGGATGAGTGAAGGCTATATGAACTTACTTACAACTATACATAGAACTCGTTTTTAATAAAAACTGAGAATGAATATACCATTATATTTTAAATGCAAAATGCGGAGTTTCATTATAATATAAGTTTTAGTATGATACCTAAATCTAATTATGCCGATATATCTTCAACTCTGACTTTGGAAGATGTTAAATCTGAGTTATATACAGTACCAGGTCACCTGTATATATTTATTTGGTATATTGATTGTCATGCGTTCATTTGGTTGAATTTAATTGACGTATAACTTGATTGCTATATGGTTGAGGGAATTATCTTACTAAACTAGTTAACTTATACTCTTGTAGTTTACTTTCGTAGGCGGATTTGTTCGTGAAGTCGGGTCGTCGCATGTCCGAGGTTAATTTTATATCATGGGATTGATATGAGAGTAAAATGTGATAGGAGTGTACTGATGATAGTGTACTTAAATTTCAAATCTTATGATATAGTGAGATGATATTAATTGATATTAAAAACTATTATAGATTCTTACCTATAAATTTCTATATAAATAGGTGCGTATTATATTTCATTAGCTTATTATTATTATCATGAAATGATATTACTTATACCTGTGTAACTCTTAGATGTTAGTTGTGCCAAATTTTGACTTGGTTGTGATTTTGTTTTTGCAGGTTAGATTCCTATCTTACCAGAGCAGCCATAATGCAAAAGCAAAAACAACTTCCTTTGGCACCACATTAAGCCTTTGCATCGTTCTATTTGCTTATCTAATTGAGTTAGCCATTGATGAAACAATAGGCATGTCAAAGATTCTGTTTTAATGTTAATTTCTAAGTCATCCAAAATATATTGAATTGTTGGACATGACCTTAGTGCATGTTCAAAATCCTTTCTTTACCTATACCTTCTAGGACATAAGTTGGAGTAATCTGGAAATAATAAGCTCAATAGCACCGCCATTGGTAGACCGCCATTGAGTATTTTCCAAATAAAAAGCTTCACTTTTAGACTCAATAGAGCTTGCCACACCCAGTTGTATTCCCCAATTCTTGGAATCTCATATCTCTTTAGCATGTTGTACAGTTCCTTAATTGAAGGACTAATGTGTAACTTAGAATCATCTTACTTGTAACATAACTGGCCTTATGTGCTTTTGCGATATTATTTGTTAATTCAAAATCAACATCATCTTTCCATTGTAATTCTGAATGCTACACCTCCTTGCCTATCAGGTGTTCTAAATTTTTTATCATAGGCCCTTCAACTAGTTGTCTTACCATGACTTCCCCCCAACAATTCGTCGATAAACTTGTAGTTGCTCCGTCTTTTAAGGCTATTACTCTTTGTCTAGACAACCAATCATAAGCTTTAACCAACTCTTTCCAAATAGGAGATATTGATCTAGTAGTTGTTAAAGTGATATGCCTTTGAGATATCGAAGAAAGAGGAAGTGGGTCAGCAAACGTAGTAGCTTTCATGAAATTGCTCTCCAAATATAACTCATCGAAGAACACGATGTGACTTAGTATTTTATTTAATATGACACACAAATTGATATTAAGGTTCACTCGCCCCTAATCTCGAGCTATTTGGAAAAATTAGATAAGAGTGCAAGAAAGATGTACTCGAAGAATAATATCTCACAAAAACAAGAATATTCATTAATAATGTTGTGTAAGATGATGACAGCTACAGTAAAAATAACTATTTATAATAAGTCTTTTAGGATAATAATACAATAATAGAAAATTACGTAAAGGATAATGTAAGAAGAGCTTCTTAATGCAAGCAAAAAGTATAAATATGACAAAAGACAGAAAGGAACATAGTACAAATGTTAGAAAATACAAGCCAGGTGGTAGATTGTCAATTGGAGTGCGCTTTAGGAATCTTATGGCATTATGGTTGAACTGAGTTGATGTTGGGGCTGTTATTGTTGAGCTATGCTAAAAGCTGTTAAGATGACTGAGTGAAGTTGTAGCTTAGTAAGATGGAAAAGGAGAGCTCAATGTATAAGGACCTTGGACTCGGCACTCCGTAAGTTGGCCTCATCACTCAGTAGGTCAGCTTCAATACCCTATAAGTTGGTGATTGGGCAAAAGTTCAAGCAAAGTAGAGTGTATCCAAGTTAAGGCCTTAAAGAGTTCTTCTACAGTTGTTCCATGTATTGAAGCTCATCCTTAACAAGTTGAGAAGACAAGATCCTTCTTGTGAGATATTGTAAACTTAGAGGCAAGCTTGAGTAAGGGGTCTAATAGTTGGCACTCCATTATAAAGTTTCCCCTATTATTTGTTTTTTTTTTTCTTTTTTGTATATTTGTTGACAAATTACTAACTAAGGGATAGTCGTTGCAAGCACGCCTTGTTCCGTGCATGCATGTCATGTACCCCCAACCCTCCTAATTCTTTATGTTTCACCATTTGACTCCAACCAATCCGTTGCTTTGCACCATGATCTAATTTCCTCTTCCATATAAAACTCCTTACCAATTGTTCAATTTGATCAACTAAGTATGCAACCCTTCCAACCATTAAACTTATTATTTAGTTTATCTAAGATGAAATCAAAATCTTTAGTCTTAACCCATTTCTAAGTGGATAGCTAAGGTATTTTCCTAACACATCAACCTCCTTATATCATAAACACTCCTTAATTGACTCTTGGAATTGCTATCCACATTAGGAGAGAACAGGATTATTGACTTATTGAGGTTGACTCGAAATCTTAACCACTATTGGAACTTACTTAGCACCATCTCTATCTCTTGTACCATTTCTACTCATCATCATGAAACAAATGGGATAATTGAATGTTAGTTCCTCAAAACTTCAAGGGCTTCCAATTCCTATCCTTTACTTCCTTATTAATTAGTCTACTAAGCAATTCCATTCCTATGATGAAAAGATAAGGAGATAACAGATCTCCTTGTCGAACACCCCTTGAAGGAGAGAAAGGATCTAAAATAGCCCCATTCATTAACACTTCAATTGTTGCATTTGATATACAACTAGAAATCATATTCAACCATTCAGCTAGGAACCTAAGCTATCTAATGCCCATCTAATGGATCTCCACTCAATTCTATTAAAAGCTTTTTTTAGATCTATTTTTAATACCATAAGCCCTTTTTCCCTCCTTTTTTTCCTAACTTTATACATAATTTCTCTGATCAACATGATATGATCAGCTGTCCTTCTATTTGGAATAAAACTAACCTTCATTAGGCAAATTAATTGATCTAAAAAAGGGCAAAGCCGGAAAACCAAAATTTTTGTGAACAACTTATAAAATGTGTTACATAGACTAATCAGCCTATATTGATACAAGGTGTTTGCTGCTACTTGCTTAGGAATGATCACTAGCAAAGTTTGGCATAAGGACACCGGCATAGTTTCGTCATTGAAAGTTTGCTTAATAAGAGTTTTTATTGAACCCCACAATCCCCCAGCAACTTTGATGAAACAATGCATGAAGCCCATCCTTGCCAGGGGCCTTCCATGGATGCATAGTTTTAAAAGCATTTTCAAATTTTATTTATTTATTTATTTTTTATCATCTATCGGCTTCAGCACTTTGTGAGCCCGATAACTATCTAACCCACCTCTCAATTCAATTGGTAAAGGGTTGGTTTGCGGGCATTGTTCATGCACTGTTTGAAAGAGGTTTTCATAATATCGTCAAACATGTGCTTTCAATTGCTTAATATCAGTATTTGAATTCCCCACTGAATCCTTCAATCCAACTATCTGATCTTTTGTTCTTCTGGCAATCACTAACGAATGATAATATTTAGTGTTACGCTCCCCATCCTTTATCGAATTCACCCTAGCCCTAGTCTTCCATAAAATTTCTTATCTAAATTGCAGCTCCAATAAATTTGCCCAAGTGCCAGCAGTTAAGCATTAGGCCTAGTTGCCAATTCTTTTTCTACCCCAGCAGGGCTTGCTACTGTTATTGACATAAAGAATAATCATTTTACTATCTGCTACATATTGGCAACTACGAGTGATAACTTATCATAAGTACCCCTTCGAACACACACTGACACAACAATTGCGAACGCACACGACACCGTTACGCTATAACACATGCCCATTTACACGAGAACACATACATAAAACAGGAAAGTGCACATACCATGACACCATACTCTCATACCGGTGGGTCTTGAAGACATACATACGCAATCAAACATTCAATCATAACAAACTATATACCGACCTTGGCCAATAATCATTCTTCGTAGTACTCTGAAAGTAGTTTCGATTGGTCAAAAAATCCTAATATTGGATAGAATAATCTATATAGTTATCACTCACCTCTGGAATCTACTTATTTTGTTAAAGTTTTGGTCTCTAAATTATTTTTCTTATTTCTACCTATGATTCCTAGCTTCCAAGAAGTGCTTATTTGTTTAAGTTGATTAATATTCATCTTGAATTATTTTACAATTCATAGGAAGTAATTTAAGATTGAATTTTCCCAAGAAAAGAGGTTTAGCATGAAAAATATATTGACAGTTTGAAAACATCGACATCTAAAATTTGAATCAAATTAACTTGCTATTGGGTTTCTTTCAGGTAGTGGTATCGTGGATAGCGACTCAACTCAAGATTAAAATGGTGGTGGTGGTTTGGGCTGAGATGACTGGAGGAGTAAGATTTAGTGGTTTGAATTAGGAGGTTCGGGCTGACTGCAGCACTTAAATAATTTCTAGGTGTGGGGTTTGATAAGTTAATTGTAACGATTAATTGACGGGTTAGACCATGGAACATACTTGTCCATAAAATTTACGGAGTTGAAAGATATGGATGCATACAAAGGAACGTGACATCATGATGAAATTTAATAAATGTCAATCAGTATGCATCAAATAATGGATGGTGAAGTTATTTCATAGTGATAATTAGGAATGTGTAGAAGCAGGGATCCAATAGTAGTGGTCACATACGTGCAGTTTCCATTTCTCTTGACATGTAATATCAGATGAGTGACTTGGAGTAACAGGCGTGAGATGACTTGGAGTTTTGAATGCACGTATGATGGGTGAAGAAGTTATAAAGCATCACACCCTACTATTTTTGAATGAGACCCGGTATATATTCTTCATTTTGAGTTCTATTTAATCTTATTTGATAGCACAATACTATTTCTCTTTCAATAATTAGATTATGTAAAATGAGGAGGAGTTGAATGATATTTATAGAGTTAAGCCTTCAACGACATCTCTCATATTGCATTGTTGATGAATGGCTAAGATAAGTCCTTCCATTAATAGATTCTTTCGTAGACCCCTATTAAGCCTAACCCTATGGAGAGCATCTCTAAATTTATGAGCTTTCTTTAAAAAAGTTGTAAATAGATAGATTGATTCAATAATCCTTATCCTTAACTCACCTTACTAAATCTTTTTAAGTTATTTCAAGCTCGTAGACTTGACTCTTTGAAGCCTATTATCTTAACCTAAAAAGTCAAACCCAAATCATTACTAAGCTTAAAGCCCATGAACCACTTTAATCCTCTACAAAGCGATATTTTAAACTAACAAAGGAGTTACATTCTAAAATAGAAAAGTTACGAGTAAGCATAGGAAGCTTAAAAGCCCATAAAATATAATTTTGGGAGTGTGCTTTAACAAATGAAACAATATTAAATCGATAGGAAGCTTAAAGCCTATCAAAATATTATTTTGATGGTGTTTATTAACAAATGAAACACACATGCTACTTACTAAGATTGACATTGTTGTATGGTGATCATATTAAAGTAGGTCTAATTTTTATTTATTTATTCATTTATATATATAAAAGTGAAGACCTTGATTAAGTATCGTCACTAGAAAGTTTGACATGGTATAATGATGTGTTTTATGGACATTGAATTTTTTATTATGTAATCTTTTTTGGGAAATACCCCGGGGGTAGGTAAGTATGGGAGGAAATAAGATCAAAAGCTTATGTTTACATTGCTTGGGTACTTATAGACATAAATTTCCAAAATTTGAAATTTAAAGAAATATTATAATTTGTTAAAACCACTTTCCAACCTTTATTGTGCCAAGGTTGCTTCTTCCTTTAACCCTTTCAAATTTTTTTCATTATATTCTATAATTTATAAAAAAACATTTGGAACATGTTTGGCAATGGTTGGTAATCACAAATGGATCTCTTAGGTCAACTCTGAGCTATCCTTCGACCACAAACAATGGGGATCTTGTAAAAAGCCCCCTATGATTAAACCAGTAACGATCCTTTGATGCTCAAGTTAGCAAGGAGAGAGAGAGAGACAGAGAGAGGCAATGCATGTAATATAAGTGAGTTCCCAAGAGAAGATAAGAGAGTAACAAGTATTGATCCTTTTACTTGTAGAACTTACTCTTATTTAAAGGTTAGAGATGCTTACTACCATTGACACATGGCGGATTATGATTGACTAACACGGGATTCCATAAAGCTTATTGCCTATGCTTGATGGGGCATCCTTCCCTCTTTCAATTGGTAGAAACGGGAGGGATAGGCCTATCCATTGGTGAGGGTTGGCTATCTTAATTTGGCAACTAGTTAATAAGCCACTTGATAGGTGGTTAATTAGCATAAATGAAGAGAGAGAGAGAAGACAGTCAATGGATAGAGGAAATAGTCATCGCATGGTAAATGCTCTTTTGGTTGTGGTCTGTCAAGGGGATAAGGATAAGGTTAGTGTGAACACTACAGATAGTGGTCGAGTATGTCTAAGGTATCCAGGGACTCTTCGAGTGGAGGGTATAGCTTGGTATTGCCCTAAGTGCATGTGAGTAACCTAACGGGCCTGCACAATTTGAGCTAGGCTTGGATGGTAGTCTATGAGACTTGGGCTTGGGCCTCAAAAGCCCTTGTAATCAGAATTGATTGTCAACATTTGCCCCCTACTCTCTTAGTCATCTAGTTGGCGAGGAGAGTGCCGATGCTCCTAGGCTCTAAAGGGGCTAAACTTATGTTATTTGAAGGCCTAGAACTAGCCACGTGGAGATTGCCCTTCTAGAAGCTATCTTCTGGAGATGATGGTTGATATGATAGTTGATGGCAATCCCTTCAGCCGTTTGTTCCTTTCCAACGCCTATTTCTTTTCCAATGCATAGTGACAACGCTTCATATGATGTGAACACGCATGTGTTATTGACTGCATGGGGAAACCGTTACCTATCATTAATGCCTAACTTAATGCCCAACTTTTCACTGTCATTCCTCCTCGACCGTTAGATAGGTTGATAGGCTATTCATGGATGATGGGATTCTCTTACTTCTTATTGTATAAGGAGGATATGAAGACCATCTTCCTTCATTCCATCTTGTCCTAATTTCTATTATCATGTGATCTTTCACTTTTAGAAAACTTCTTTGCGAATGAGCATGGCTTGGATAATCTTCTTGAGTAGAAAAGAGTTGAGATTCGGGCTCTGTCCTACTAATGGAGCCTATGAGCACTTATTAAGGTGTGTAAAGGGTTGTCCGGTGATGTAAGGCAGCCTATGAGCGCTGATCGAGGTGTATATGGGGATCCGTTCCCTTAGATTGGTGATTCTTTGTCCTTATTACATCGTCAAGCACTCGTACCATTGGCCAATAAGTCCTTGGACCATATTTTTAAGCAATTCTCGGAGTCAATGGTGTCTCTGATGTTAAGAGGGAGAAACTCTAGCAGTTCGAGGCTTCTTGACCTAAGTTAGCTAAAGGACTCTTGAAGGGCCCCATAAGGCCTTGAAAACATGGCATGGGATCCTGTTTTCTCCATCTTGTAATGGTAGTTCCTGTAGGCTCTGAGTATTCGGTTAACCTCCATAGGCTCCTTGGTACCTTTCTAGCTGTCTTCTAAGTAGGTTAGGTGTAGCTCGTGAGTGTGAGAGGGACTCCCTCTTAGGATCACTGTAGTGGCGTAAGCTCGTCATTAGAACGATGTGCTACCTTGGCCTTACCCCATGGTGACTATGGTGGCAAAGGAAGAGCAACAACAACTATTCTTTGAAGTCCTCGATCATTTGCTCGAGGTGGCTCAGGTCGAGCTTGGTTTGTTAATGCAAACAGAGGACTAAGTTGAAGTTGTAAGCTAATCGATTTAAGCCAACCTTTTTTCTATTGGCTTGGGATTGTGTACAAACCGGGTCGAGTAGGCCATCCATTAAAGTCGAGTTAAAGTTGCGAGCTTGAAGACTAGAGTCAAGTAATAGGATAGAATAGGGTTCCAGTTTATGTAATGTATTTTATGTTTTCCTTCATGTTTTTTGTTGTAACAGCTTATACTCAGGGTTGGTATGTAGGCCACTAGGCCTTGTAACGAGTTTGGAACTTAATGAAAATTGAAGCTTTTTCTTTACATATTTGTGTACTTCTTTGATCCCTCTTTCTTACATAGTCGATTGCACTCTTTTACTTTGTCTTTCTTGTTTAATCGATTTTACTTTTTGTGTTTTGCCTAACTGCAGTAATGTACTTGAAGTTGGGTACCATTGGGAGCTCGCATAGATGCTCGCTTGGTCCTAGCTTTCGAAGTGCTCGAAGATTTAAGCTTTAGGTGCATGGGGATCAAGTGCCCTTTGGACTATAAGGAGCTCGTGTGGGCATGGGCTCGATTTGGACTTTTACTGTACCTAAGGATCCAAGCCCTGCTCATTCTAACATGACTTTTAATGTGACTAAAGCGACTGTTGGAGTCTGTAAGGTCTCAAAAGTCATGCGTAATTAATATCTTTGCACGTTTGTGCCTCGTTGGTAATCTACTTACTTGTACGATGTCCGCCATTAATATAGAAATTTCAGCACTTATTATACTCGGTACATTTAAATCCTTAATAGTATACCAAATTTACTCCTGATGTGAGAAATTTTTTTATTTTTCATATAATTACATAAATTCAAGATTTCTATTAGATTTATTATATATCCCTATTATTTTATAATATTAATTTTTATTTTAATATCTTTTATTTATTATATCTCCAATAATTACATATTATATATTATCACCTATTATGTATATAATACACATATAATATTTCTAACACTCTAATTATCATCTCCCAACATCAATTATCATTTCAAAATGTCTAAATTTATCCTAAATCAGATTTTACACCTAATTATCCTAATTTACAAAATTAACTTAAAATTTATTATTTTTCCTTATTACTTATTTACTACATAATTAACCTAATAATTACATCTAACACCCTAATGCTACAAGTATCATACTTCATCAAATTTCAAAATCCTAAAATATATAATTATTCATTAAATCAGTAATTGACTATTTAATTACTTAATTAACCCTAAATTACTCATTTTATGCCTCATTTTAAGGCCTAAAAATTATCTAAAATTTTCGAAAATTAATTTTTGAAAACAGGCTTCATAGAACTGTTTTATATCATTTAAGTAGTCTAAAAAATAATTTGGGCTCAAAACCACACTCCTAAGGTAATTTATTTCTAAACCGAAACATGTTCGGTTTTGTATGATTTCTTAAGGACCATATATCACGGGACATATTTTCATCAAAATAATATTTTTCCTAAAAACTACATACAAAAATATTTCAGAATAACAAAAATTATAATTTTCTAAGAATATTTACTATTTTTACAAAATTAGGCTGAAAATTGAACTTACTGATTTGGGTGACTTTGGCCACCGTCGATGGCCATGGGTGTGTCGGCCCACCTGAGCGCTGCTACCACCGTGTGGTGGTGGTGACTGTCCACTCCCAGCTACTTCTCGAGTTTGGGTTCTCCTCTGAGACCCTAATTGCATTGATTTGAGAAAATTTTTAATAATTAATTGAAACACTCACCATTTTGACCCTCTCTCTATTTTTCTCACTCTCCAAACTGACCAAATGAGCTTCTAAAATTTTCTTACTATTTATAGAATATTAGGGAAAATATTGTGCATTAATTAGACAAGACAATTGTCTTCTCTTATTTTTTCCACTTTCTATTTATTGCATTTTAATTAGTTGATTTTGGTTCTTCAATTCTAGATTTCCACACCACATTTTTGGATTTTTCCTCATTTTTCCTGATTTTTCTTTAATTAATTATTAATTTTCTTTAATTATTTATTATTACTTTACATATTTTGCATATTTTAAGTAATTACGCGTATTTGTACCTACATGTAAATTCATATATAGTATAAATAGATATTCCTAAATATTATTTAGGTTATTCTATGATTTTTAGTATACATTTAATTTATCTTTAGCGATTCGTTAATTATCGGAATGCATTTTCCGCATTTTCGATAAATAACAAGTTATATGCTTAAAATTTGGAAATTTTATATTCTTTTATTTTATTATTTATTTTCCTAAATTCGCATTTACGGGATCATTTTACTAATATTTCTAACTTTACTTATAATTTAGGTTCGATTGGATCTTTCAGCCGATTTAAACCCTGAGTGACTTGTTATGGGGCTTACACGGGGTCTGCTAAGAGATGGGTTAGAATATAAATGCATGGGAAGTGTGTTTACCTAAGAAAGGTGATCGAACTTATGATTATAGCTAGGATGGATGCTCATTATACCTGTATTAGAGAGTGGTGGAGATAGAAATGTGCCTACCCTTTATAGAGTATCAGTTAGAAGTGTTCAAGTATTTTCGACATGAGTCTGAGGTCTTTAGACCCCGACACTTGGCAAACACTAGTAACCTTTAAGGTTGTATGTATCTTTCATATGAGGAGGCCATCCGCATGGTTGTTTTGATATTTTTCCAATTGAAGGGGAATAAGTTCAATTGGGTGTATTATGCTAATTGGGGTTCTACAGGCAGAAAAGCAAGATTAAGGAACGGAGATATCAATTTTATATCATATGGGAGCCCTATGTCTTGGATTTCCCCAGCTGGTGTATACGTCATCAACTACCTACTTGAAGGGGGAAGATGAGGATGTGAAGGAGTAGATCCTAGATAGTAGTTAGTAGAAGGGCCCAAGGTTTAATGTTATGTAGGTAGTGGACTTATATCTGAAGGGTAAGAAACCTGGCGTCTAAGAGATAGCTATGGGTATTGTTGTGGTTGAGGAGGGTAGAAGTCCATATGACATCACCAATGGACTATTGGGGGGAAGGGGAGGGGAAGGCTAGGCTCAAGGTTGCTCTCCTCTATAGGTATGTTTCCTTTAACTTTTTTCCTTAGGTTTGTCTTAGTATCTTTCTATTTATGCAGCGTTTGATTTGTTCGAAGACAACTTCAAGAAGGAAATGATGCAAATTTAGAAGGAAAGGTATTATTTGAAAAGACATAGGTTGGAGGAAAGGGATAAACTTATTCACAATGTGGCTATAAGCTTAGCTAATGAGACTGTTGATGTGGGTAAGGAGGAGGAGGTTGCTACTGTTACGAAGAAGAAGAAGAAGGTGGTTAACCCGAAGACAAAGTCAAAAAGACTTATGGTGGAAAGGTCATAGGGCATTTCAACTAATGTGCTTGCAAATGCTATTGAAAAGTAGAAAGTTGCTGCGTTTGTATTAGGGGAAGGGTTACCCAAACAGATTGAGTCAAAGGCTGCAACACTTGTGTCTAAGGAAGGGGGATCCAGTAGTTTGTTGTGAAAGGGCTCTCGAATAAATGGAGCTAGAGGTTCCTGCTAGGAAGGTCCCTACATAAGTACTGAGCAAGTCAACTATGCCCATTGAGGGTAGTTTAAGAGGACCTGTGCTTGACTATAGGGGTGGTAAGCCTATTATAGACTCAGAGAGGCAGCTCAATGGAGAGGGAGGTTTCGATGAGTTGGTTTACACTTGGATGTAGAGTTAGGAAGGGGTAGTTAAGAGAGAGTCTACGTGGTGAGGGAGTGGCCACTGAACAAAACCCATGCAAAATGGGTAAAAGATAAAACGTTCAATGAGTGTTGGTTGCTAGCTTTAAGGGGACTAAGGGAAGCGATAAGCCTTTGCCGCTACTCTTTCATGAGAATAGGTTAGCCCCTTAGTGAGGTATAACCCGGAGTTCATATTGAATGTATTTCTTTTATTAGCTTATGTTTATGAAGTTTAACTTTGGTGAAATTTGTTGTAGGCCAAACGGGTAGGCAGGTAAAGGGGTGGTAAAGAGCAGGACCAATTGAGGTAGGAGATGGCCATGCTATAGATTAAAATATGCAAATGTAAGAGGAAAGCAATAATTAAGGGATTGAGAAATTTCAGCTATAGTAGGATGTTGTCACTCTTTGATTTAAGCTGGGTTGGTATGAGAAGCAAGTTGAAGATTTGGATAAGAAGTGTAAGGTTCGAGAAGAGGAGCTTTCTACAACTAAGGGAGACGTAGATTTGGCTTGTTAAGAGGCAGAGCCTACCGAAGAGGAAACAAGGGTTACAAAGGTAAAAGCTAATGTTAGCTACAAGGGGGAGGACGCGGCTAAGGTAAAGGTTGATGTTGCTTGAAGGGAGGGAGGAGTCAACTAAGGAGGAAGCCAACTACTTACAGGGGGAACTTGCTACTACTTGCACTAAGTTTGCGAAGAGGGAGGAGAAACTGAAGTATGGATGTAACCTGACTTTGGTTGCAATGAAGAAGCTTTTGGTGAGTTTTTATCAAACCAGAAGTAAAAAAAATGTTGTATTCAATGCTAGTTGAGATGGCACTAGATTAGCTAAGAGCGATTGTGAGGAGATGTATCTTGAGCTCGACTTCAACTTTCCGAACCATCTAATAGAGGAACATCTTGACGAAGATGCAAAAGATGTTAGGGGTGATGTTAGGAGAATGTTGCTAGTAGAGTAGGTGGCCAAGGGGAAGCCTGATTGACTATCTGTATATGGGCTTTATATCTCATTTTTGCTTAGTTTTGGCTTGTTTGTAATATCAATTTATGTTTTGTAGGACAATTATGAGATTTTCCTAGAAATTTGTATAAGTGTTATGATGATGAATAGAATGTTATTGCCTTTGTGTGCTTTCCTTTCATCCCTCCTTCTTTGGTGTTCCTCCTTGATTCTTTTTGTTATTATTTTTGTGATTGACTATTATGGGGTTGTTGCATCTTGAGGTATAGATTCTGTATTTGTGGATCATCAAGCTATGTATCATAGATAGTTTATGACTTCATCTTGTAAGGAGAAGTAAATGCTAGAGGTTAGACTCGACACTTACGATCTCTTAAGAAAACAAGCCTTTAGGTAGGTGCTTAGGATAAGACTTGAGGCTTAGACTTATTTAGGTGCATAATCCTATAAGTTGGTACTCAAGGTAAGACTTGGGGCTTAGACTCATTCAAGCACAAAGTTCTATAAGTATTGCTCAAGGTAGGACTTGAGGCTTAGATTTGTTCAAGTGCATAGTCCTATGAATTGGTACAATCACTAAGGATGAGAATTGACTCAATGTATTCAACGCTAGTTATTAGGTCCTTCTAAAAGAATGCAGTTTGCAGAACAACCATCATTGTTTTTTATTAAGTTTTTCAAAAGATATATTATTGTGTGCGACTTATTGTCATGATTTACATGAAGTATGGTTGAAGGTTGGTTGCATTCCATGTTTAGGAGATGGGTTACCCGTTAAGAGTTTCAAGTTTATATCTGTTGCAACCTACATCTGCTTAGATGTAGATGGGATCTTCCTAATTAGGGGATAATTTTCCTTATCCTTCATGAAACCTTGTTGACTCTAACTTACGGTAGACAAGATCTTTAGTTGGAAAACCTTGTGCTCGACTTTCTTATTGTAGTACCTGGTTGCACGTTGTTAGTATGTAGCTACTCAAGTTTTTATGGCTTCCCTCACTTCGTTAATGGTGTCCAAGCTGGGTTGTAGAGTGATTTTATTAACACTAATGTCAAAGTTTTAGGTTTTGTTTATTGGGAGTTTGAGTTTTATTGGGAAGATAGCTTTAGAGCCAAAGATAAGGCGGAAGGGGGTTTTACTTATGGTTGTTCAATGTATGGTTTGGTAACCCCAAAGGATTGTAGGGAGTTAGTTTAGCCACTGCTTACTAGCTTGGTCGACCCATTTCTTTAAGCTATAGAGGACGATCTTGTTGGTTGCCTCAACTTACCCATTTCGACTACTTATGTCATGATGGTAACGACGACATGTGCCTCAACCGATTTGGTGAAGTAACCTATGGCTACTAGAATGAATTGTTACCCATCGAATACCTTAAGGATAGGACCTAAGACATCAAGTCCTCGTTAGGTAAAATTCTATGGGCTGGTGATGGAGTAAAGGTCTAAGCTAGGTGTTTGGCTGATGGGTACATGGTTCTAATAGGCATGGCGCTATTAGACTAAGGCTCATACATCTTACTTCATGGTTGGCCAATAATACTCGAGGCGGAGGGATCGGATGTATAAGGCTTAGGTTGCTTAGATGCTAAAATAAAGTTCTTCAAGGATGCGGTGTCCTTCTTTAGTGGTTAAGCATCGGAGGAAGGGCAGACTATTTCGTGCCTATATAGGATGCCATTTATAAGAGTGTAGTTGATGACATTATAGGTGAGTTTCTTGGTCCTAGCTTTGTCTTCGAGGAGGGTGTTTATCTTGAGATAATTAGTGACAGGGGTCATTCATGAGGGGTCAATTAATGTGTTTGTAAATGCAAGAACTTGTTGGAGGAACTTGTCTACTGTATGTTGTGGCATGAATTAGAGCAAAACTTGTTTAGTAGATTCCCAAGAGGTGGATAGTAGTGTAGAAGTGAGCTTAGAGGGCCTGTCTATGTTGAAATTTTGGATTTAGGGTGTCTTAGTAATTTTTTACAAGGAGAAATTGGCAGCTAAGTGTTGCACCATCTATAGGTACCTCATCATGCTTTCTCCCTTAGTCTTATAGTCCCTTTTACTTGTTGCACAACTAGTATGGAGTTGGAGTATATATTGATCTTCTCGATGCTTACATTTACTACGATTTGTAGTCTTACGATAAGAGCTTCATATTTAACTTCATTGTTGCTTATGTGGAATCTAAATTTGAGGGCATATAAAACTTTGGTGCCATAGGGGACATGCAGGGCTATTCCTACTTTACTCCCCTTTTAGGTGGAGAGCTTGTCGATGTGAGGGGTCTAAACTAATGCGTTGACTAGGATGAATGGTTCTTCTTTGCTGGTATATGCGGCAACAAAATCCGTGAGCATTAGCGCTTTGATCGCGTGGCATGGGTGGAATTGGATTCCATAAGCATTAAGTTCAAGGGAATACTTGACCATTCATCATGAAGTATCGAGTTTCTGTAGGATCATTCTTATGGGTTGGTCAACTAGGACAACTATAGAGTGCACCTGAAGTATGGGTAGAGAGGGCGAACTTCTTGATTTGAGTGTATTTAGTCTCGGGTCCTTAGAAGATGTAACTTACATAGTATATTAGCTTGCGCTTGCATCCTTCTACTCGGATAAGTATAGAGGACAGGGCTCAATCGCTGGCAGAAATGTATGAGTAAAGCTCTTTACTTGGTTTGGATAACACTGGTGGGTTCTAAAGGAATTCTTTTAACTTCTCAAAAGAGGCGTTGTATTTGGGTGTCTAGTGGAATTCTGTTGGATTCTTAAGGAGTTTGAAAAACTCGAAGCATTTGTATGTGTTGTAAGAGGAAGTGATTTAAGGTAGAGATCCTACTAATAAGTTGTACGACTTCCTTGATTTTTGGTGGGGCCTTCATGTCTTTGATTACTTGAATTTTGTCAATGTTAGCCTCAATGCCTCTTTTGTGACCATGTACCTAAGGAACTTATTCAACCCTATACTAAAGACGAACTTCGAAAGGTTGAGCTTTATCTGGTACTTCTGCTACGTGTTAAATGTTTCGCAGAGGTCAATAATATGGTTAACTTTTGTCTTGCTTTTGGCAATCATATCGTCAACATAGACTTCAACATTTCTTGTAAGCTCGAGCTTGAAATTTGCGATTACTAGACGTTAGTAGGTGGCTTCAATGTTCTTTAGCCCCAAAGGCATAACCTTATAATAGTACTTATCGAGGTCCATGACAAAGGAGGTGTCAACTAGGTTTTCGAGGGCCATGCAGATTTGGTTGTAGCTAGAATAGGCGTCCATGAAATTTGATCGAGTATGGCCTAAAGTAGAGTTGACGAGCTGATTGATTCTTGTAAGAGGGAAGTATTTTTTCGGGTATGCTTTGTTTAGGTCAGTGTAATCTACGCACATTCTCCATTTGCTACTTAACTTCTTGACAAGGACCGTATTGGCAAGCCCAGTGAGGTACCTCTCTTCATTAATAAAACTAGCCTTCAGGAGTTTTTGCACTTCCTATTTGGTGGCGACTTGTTGTTTTGGTGCGAAGTATCTTCTTTTTGTTTTATGTGTCGGATGTGTGGCTCAAACCTTAAGTAGTGTATTGCTTCAAGAATGTTGAATATCCCTGACATTTCATCTAAGAATGTCGCAAAGACATCCAAGTTGTAGTGTAAGAATGTGATCATTTCTTCGTTTTCCTCAAGGGACAAAGATGTTCCCATTCAAGTTGTCTAGTCGGAGCGATCATTGTATTAGATGAGTTTAGTCTTTTCGGCTAGTTCACTAGAAAAGGCCTATGGAGTCTCTAAAGAGGACTCGATGTGCATGATTTTATTATAGGAGATGTCGCTAAGGTACAAGGAATAGGATAGCTACTGACTTCCATGCATAAATCTAATTTATGTAAGTGTAGGGAACTTCATTAGGAGGTATCTTTAGCTTATGCATGCGTTGACTTTATTAAGGTTAGGACATCCGATGATGGCATTGTATGGTGATAAGTGCTCAATGAGGTGTGAAGTGATATGGCTGTCATTAGAGTTGGGTAAAAAAATCATAAACTATATACCAAACCAAGAATTAAATCGAAAATTCAATTTTTTTACATTTGGTTTCATTCGATGTAGTCTAATTGATTCGTAGTTTGGTTTGACTATTTGAACTAAACCAATTACCTATAAACATTACTAATTACACATTGTGCCCATGCATCTCTACTCTCCTATGCATCCCTTCCTCATGACTCATAATCTCACTCACCTAATCACCTATACAGAGGCACTTGTCTTCTCCTTAACTTGGGTCCTACTCTCAATACTCACTTTATCTCTCAATACGATTAACACTCAACAGCTCCTGACCCGTGTTGATTATCATATCAAAATGAGGTATGAAATGGTTTTGAAGCTGCTCCTATGTCTCTTTCTTTCTTTATGTAGTTTATTCCATCTAGGTCATATTTACTCTCTTTCTCTCTTTGTTTTATTATTATTTTTTTTACCCTCCAAATCTTTCAAGTATAGTGTATAGCTTAAATAACATTTATAAAATTATCTTTTAGATATAGCTTGATGATGACTATGTATGGAAAATTTAAGTATGATTTAATTTTCAAAGAAGGAAAGCCCCCAGGTTGTTTTAGATGTTCTAAGGTAGTAATGCTAGTAGATTAAAGAATATATATGTATATATATATATATATATTCGAACCTCAAATAATAAATTATCATATTAAAAGTTGTAATCATTTGGAGTAATAATTAATTGGTAATTTTGCATATTGTTATTTCTTATAGATTTGATACAGGGGGAGGCAAATATTCATAGTATTCATTTATGAAGAGTGTATGTGTATGTGTGGATGTTTCGGTTTGTACTAATTGAAACAATGTTGATTATTTGCTTTGTCTCATTATAACTAGCAAATTATTTAGCATAACTGACACTGAGTTTATGATGACCATACTTCTCCAAATTTATCACCATTTTTGTCAAAACTATTAGATCTTTTGCAAGCATATTGTTAGAATTTATTGAGATTGAATTCTTGTCAAAATGTAGCTTGTATTAGATAAATGATCTTTATTTGTATTTATGCTTTTTTTGTGTAATATGACATTATATGTTGCCACCCGCTAATAATTAGTTGTTGAGTTGTTTATGAGTGTTTGAATTTTGTACAGGCTTTAAGTGAATGGATAGGTTTACATAAATTTGGTGCTATTGTGACCAAAAGCAAAATTCTTGTCCTGACCTTCTAATTTAACATACTCTCCTTATTGTCATGGAAATTATGCTAATTTAACATACTCTCCTTATTGTCATGGAAATTATCATATTTATGAAGGTTTATGGGGTCTTATAAATTACTTATAGCAAGTGTAGATTCCAAAGCTACTTTTATGGGTAAGTCTTATTGAATTTGTGGAAAATGTTAGATGACTTTTTTATAAGGGATCTTGCACTTTGAAGGAAATGAAATATTAAGACACAATACTTACGAAAGCAATAGAGAATAACACCAATAGAATCTTGTGCAATTCTAAATGTTAAGTGTAGCCTAAATTCAATACTAAATGTTTAAAATTGCTGATTGCTAAATTTTAATATTTTAGGGGAAAAATGGTTTGAACCGTGAACCAAATTGTTTCTTTTTAGGTTTGAAAAATTTGTGAATCGAACTATATAGTTAAGTTCATTATAGAAAAAACCAAATCAATAATTTTAGGCTTGATTCAATAAGGGGAAATAAACCGTATCAAACCAAATTTTGCTTACCCTTAGCTGTTGTAAGCCCTAAAGTTAAGTCAAGAGACCATAGGATTGAACTTAGAGCACAAGGTTTAGGACGATCGGTTAAAGGATCCGATCAAACCCAAATTATGAACTATAGAAAGAAATATCAGTAAAAATGACTCCGTAAACTTGAATTTAAGAAAATAAGTAATAAAATAATATATTACAAAATTTTCAAATTTTAAGTATAATAGTTGTTAATTATCAAAAAGGCGAAAAGTGTAATTTAATAACTAATAAATTACTAGAGATAGATTATATGTATACAAAAAATCATAGAATGTCCTAAATAATAATTAAGAATGTTCATATGTATCCTACATGTATTTACGTGTAGATAAAAATACGCGAAATTACTTAAATTAGCCAAAAACTTAGTAAATAATTAAATTAAATTATTAAATTAATTAATAAAAATCAGAAAAAAATCAGAAGGGTGTGGATTATTGCAAATATGGTCATGGCAGGTCAGAATCTAAAAAATAAAAATTAACCAATTATAATTAAACAACACAAAAGCCAAAAATCAAGAAAATGGGGCAATGTCATGTCTAATTAATACATATTAATTACCCAAAATGTCTATAAATAGAGAAAAATTTTAGAGAAAAATTTTAGAGAACTCTTTTGGACAGTTTAACATTAGAGAAAAATAGGGAACTTAAAAAATTTGAGAGAAAATCTAGAAAAAAAAAGAAAAAAAAAAGGAAATTGTGCAGATCCAGCTAGTGAGCCAAACTCACATCTCACCACCACCTCACTCTAGCCCCACTGTCTAGGCTGGCCAACACCCTTGGACCGGATTTGGTCGACTAAAAATCATTGAACCGGTGAGTCCCTTAATTGCCTCGATTTTGAATAATTTTGTAAAAATAGTTATTTTGCCCAGAAAATTATGAAACTTGTTATTCTGAGGTTTTATTGTATGTAAATTTATGAAAAAATAGTGATTTAGTTTAATCACATCTAAAAATATAGGGTTCTTAACAAATTGAACAGAACCGAGCATGATTAGAATAAGAAATAAATAGGCTTAGGAGTGTAGTTTGGAGTCAAATTTTTTTTTTCTGTAGAATGCTTATGTGATATAGAACAGTGCTATGAAGCCATTTTTTTAAACTAATTTTTGAAATTTTTAAGTTAGTTTTTAGCCCTAAAATGATGGAAAAATTGGATAATTTTGGGTTAATTAGGTGATTAAGATATTAATTATAGATTTAGCTGGTAATTAGATGTTTAGGGTTGTTAATCTCTGATGTAGAATCCTAATCCTAGCCTTTGGAGTATTAAGTATAGTTAATTTAGGAAATTAGGTAGTTATTGTAAGAAATTAGTAATATGTGGAATTGAAAATTAATAAATCTAAAAAATTAGGGTTATTTAGATAATACTATAATAAAAATCAGAATAATACTAAATCTGAAATAAGATTTAATTTTAGATAATTGTATAAAAATGTAAGATTTTCTCATGTTGGGGATAAATCCAATACCCCAATCAGGACTAATGTGTATGGAATAGTTTAAAATATTAAATTAAGACCCAATAAAATATTTGAATACTCGAGCTTAATGTGATTAATTTCACATTATGATTCGCGCATATTTAGGACTTAAGAATCAAAACTAGAATCTAATTTAGGGTCTGAATCTCGAAATAGAGTAGAAAGAATTATTAGTATATAATAGGTATACATAGAAAAAAGAGTTAAATTATAACTTAGAATATGAATCCTTAAAGTATAAATACTAAAAAGACTTATTTGTATTATAGGACACCCAGAGATGAATTGGCTTGCAACTAAGTGATCGGGTGATTGAGAAATTCCAAGTAAGTTGGGTTATTACTTCTTGTATTAGAGTACTAGTTTTATGGTACTCGGAGACTTAGGCTTGTATATGGTTGTGATTGTAAGTAGTTTACGCATGTGTTTGATGTATCTGATTTCGTACTGAATTTGTAATGTGAGTGATTTTGTGATTGATTGAATTGGTGTATGATTGATTGAACACCATAAATGAAATTAAATATTATTCGACTTTAATAACAAATAAAAAGTCATGTATTGCAACTCGTTAGGGGATCATAGGATTCTCCAACGAAATACCGACCCTTTCGAAAGGGATAGCGTAGGATTGCAAAATGGTCCCTTCTTCATCCTTAGTTGAACTAAGTGATAGGAGAGGAGGTTGTGGTAAGGGTGAAGTCAATGGTTCGAAAGTAGTCGCGGGAGGAGCGAGGTCTCCATTGCACAAGCCTGAGTTTGGTTGTGAGCTGCTGCATAACATGGAAACTCCTCAACCCGGATTGGAGTGGATGAAATTTCTTTGATTTCACAATGGATCGGACTACGTTGTGCGATGATACTTGCTTATTGCATTGCATGAAAATAATTGCTTGATAATCTTGTTTGTGCTTATATGCATTCATGAGTCTCCAATTCAACTTACTGAGCTGTAGTTGCTCATACCCTTATAGATCCTTTTGCAGATCCTGATTTCTGAACACTTCAAGTATTATGCCGCCCTACAATTACCCAGAGGTTAGTCCTTTTGAAGCCAGGGGAGTGAGGATCAAGTTACTTAGTAATAATGCGCAACTAAAGTGACCTTGTAGTTAAGGATGAAAGACTGATAGTTATTATATAAATTAGTGAATAGTTGTGACTATGTAGATTTTCTTAGGAAGTTCTGTGGACTTACATATAATTATACATGTTTATTAGAAATTTGTAATATTTATCATAATTGTAGTTCAACTTTTAATCAGACTGTTTACTTCAAAGCGAGGAGTCGTCGACGCCTTGTGTATATCATGTCTATGGTAGGCACTGTGAGGCCAGTTACTATCATAGAATGGTTTACATGGTGGGACTGTTGCGACTTTGCGACTTTAAGGCATAACAGTTGTCATCACCGAGTCTAATAAGAAGTGTGATAAGTCCTTTTATTTAGACCATTTTTCCTTCAACACTTGCTAAGCTTTGGTTATATGGGTAGAGCTACTCATTGAGCTTATCCTTCATCTGTTCATAGGCTCAAAAGAAATGTATGTCAGCCAAGCTTCCGTTGTTTGTGAATGTCTTTAAGATATCAAAGTATCTTATCTCAACATTAATGACCAAGGGATCAGTACGAAGATACTAGATGCCTATTCAATCATCTTCAGTGAATGATATATTAGTATTGAGTCATTGTTTCATAGATCGAACTGAGAGCACCTCGTGATGTAGTTAGGTGGAGTTGTCTTCGTTTAAGAGGCCAAGTCCACCAATGATCGTCCATACTTGTCCTTTGCGATGTCTTTGCTCCATATTGTCTTATAGGTTTTGCTTCTCGAGCTATAATTGTTGTTGTTACTGAGGTCCCTGTGTAAGGAACCTTTAGGTTAGATGAGGGAGGTTCCTTTCATTGGCGATGAGGTAATTGATGCAGTTCTTGTGAACAAAGCCTTTGACTGCATTTTTGAGGTACCTACACTCATCAGTGTTATGGCCTTGTGCTTTGTAGCAATCACAGAATTTGCCTAAGGCAAAAGCCTCGAGTGTTTCTCAAATGGATGGTGTAGTTTGAAGGTGTTTGCTAACTTTGTAGTACACTTCGCCAAGGGGGTAGGTAAGTGGTGTATAATTAAGGAAGTCCACAAATCTTTGCTTGTCTCTTTCATACCGTTCTCAAGAGGAAGAAGGGTAGTCGCTCCAAGGCCCAAACAGTCCTCTACGAATATGGTATGTTGCCTATCATTTTAAGGCAGGCTTAGATAGAGTCCTCTTATGCTACATATTGCTCGACGAAAGTCATGAACTCCTCAAAGGTTTTTGGTTGGTATAGTGTCGTGGCTTTAAAGAGCTTTCTGCTTGGGTCCAAGCCATATATGATGGCTTGAAGCATTGTACCTGATTCCACTTTTGGGAAAAGGAGCTTAGTGTAAATTGGAGCACTTTAAATATGCTTAGAGTGCTTCATTAGGATGTTATCTCACGTTGTATTAGGTAAATAAGTCCATTAGGATGTTATCTCACGTTGTATTAGGTAAATAAGTCCTTATGTGGTACTTTGCTACTTAGGAAGTGTTGTTGGAATCTAGTGGCTAAGTTATTGAAAGAGTGAATGCTACTTCTTGCAAGTTGATTGAACCAAATCAACACGACCTTTGTTAAGATGTTTAAAAAGGCCTTGCACATTATTGCATCGGAGAAATTACAGAGGCTCATCATGTTGTTGAAATGTACTAGATGATCGTTGGATCACCGGTTCCATTCCAATTATTGAGGTGAAGGAGGAGTACGCCTAATAGTAGGGTTTCTTTGAGGATGCACATAGTGAATGGGCTTTTACTAGCGGCTACATCCGATTGCCTGACAAAGGATTCCTTGCATTTCTAGTCATACAGACTGGATGTACAACATATGTGTTCATCAAGCTCCTAGTCATTCATATTGTCTAAGTTCTTAGGCAATTGTTTAAGAGAGCAAGGTCTCGAAGCTCTACTTGTTTTTGAGTAAGTAACAAGGAGGTACACTTTGCTACGATTGTTGTTAAGATGTTTACGTAAGTCTAAGAGCAGACGCTACTCAATGCATAAGGTTTGTGGGTAGTGTGGATGAGCGCCTGAGGTGATAGGTCTCTAGGGTCGAACACACGGAGAAACACTACAACGAAGTAGGCAGAAAAGTGAACAAGGAAAAAGTTAGCAAAGCCCGAACAGCTATCAATGGATATGACATACCAAGTGATCCAACTCAGCATACAATCTGCTGGATATGACTTATCGATCTGAATTGAAAGGTCACTAGCCACTACTCCTTACTAAAAGGAATAGATAAGAGTTGAAAGGGAATGAGAACACTAAGGTTACTTAAATAAAATTTAATTAAATTGTGATATTAAGGATTAATATATGTGTACGATTAAGTGGAGGTTTATATATCCATCCACTCGGGTTACTTTACATATATGAAAAGACAAAAGGATATTCTTATAATTAAGTTATATAAAACATACTAGAAAGGGTAAAAGAGACAAAGAATATTCAATACATAAAAGTACAGAATCCTTCTAAAATATCATACCAAAAGACATGTGTCAATCAGTGGCTGGATATCAATAATATAGTATAAGTGGACGAGAGGAATTACAGTTAAGAGCTGACTTGATCTAGATCAAGTTAAGGCTCAGTAGTCCTACTGTAGAGTAGTTAGCTTGGGGGAGGGTTTCAGATGTTTATGGTTTGCTCAAGTGCTAAGCTCAAATAGTCTTGGGACCTTATGCTCAGATATCCTATCATAACATAGTTGTTTGCTGGGTATGGCACACGTGAAAGTTGGGCAGTCATGTTAATAGAAAAAGGGAATACAAAGGTCGGGATAAGAATTTTCGTCTCGAATAAGGCTTCTAGCTAGTATTCTCCGAGTGAGTTCTTAGAGTCCTTTAGCTTAATTTCATGTAATCAGTCTAGCAGGTTGATTCCTATCATGGGGTGCCTACTTGAGTGGGTAAGAGAACTAGTAGTGGTTTCTTTAAGGTAGACTCTATCATTGAGGTTGAGTTTTCCTTTTAGATTTTGAGTAGTATTAAATTATTGTCTTAATTGTGCATTTTCCTATAATATTTTGGCATTAGTCTTAATAAGTTACTGGAGCATGGTTTTTACTTACTCTATATCTAAGAGTTGTAGCTCTACTAGCAATGGTGGTAGGTCTGTGTTGGTTTAGTCACCATCGCCTATTAGTATCGAGAAAGGGTGTATGTTTTTGCTCTTTTCCATTACAAAAAGTTTGCATAAACGGTAGGCACCAGATGGTAATGGTTGGTAATCACAGTTAGGTATCTTTGGTTAACTCCAAGTTGTCCTTTGGCTACAAACAATGGGGATCTTGCAAAAAGCCCTCTGTGGCTAAGCTAGTAAGAATTCTCTAATACTCAAGTTAGTAAGGAGAGAGAAAAAAGGTAATGTAGGCAATATAAGTGAGTTCCTTGGAGAAGATAAAAGATTAACAAGTGTCAATCCTTTGACTTGAAGAACTTACTTTTATTTATAGGTTAGAGGTATAATTATCACTGATATGTAGCAGATTCTAATTAGCCAGCATGTAGTCCAATGAGGCGACGTTGCCTATGCTAGATGGGACATCCTTCCCTTTACTAGTTGGTAGAGATTAGAAGGATGGGCCTGTCCCATTGGTGAAGAGTGGCTATCCTAGTTCGGTGGCAAGTTAGTAGGCTACATGATAGGTAGTCAATAAACATTAAATGAAGAGAGAGAAGACAATTAGTGGATAGAGGAAATGCTCGGCTTACAACAAATATTCCTTTGGTCACGATTTGTTGAGGGGATGAGGACAACCCTAGTGCAAACACTGCAGACAGTAACAGGGCACATCTAGGGTATCTAGGGACTCTCCAAGTGGAGGTTGTAGTTTAGTCTTGCTTTAGATGCGTGCAAGTAGCTTGGCGGCCTTATAGGGTTTAGGCTAGGCTTAGAAAGTGATTTATGAGACCTAGGCTCGACATTTCAGCAAGATTGGGCCTTGGGAGCCCCTATAGGAAGAATTAACCGTCAACAATGTCAATAATTGAATAATATAATAATTCATGCTTATAGTTAGCATGGATGACGATTAACTACGGAAGGGTTGAAAAGTTGAGAAAGATGGTGGAAGTTTCAATTTAAATGTATTAATATATTATAAGTTTGAGATTATATGCAATAAAACCAAAGATTAAGAGGTTATTTAAATTTTTTCAAGACAAAAGGTTCATATATATTCGAAATTTAACCGATGTTATATTGTTCATTAAAAAGAAAAAGAAAAAAGAGAAAAGGAAGAATGTAATGCCCTTGCATCATCCATTAGCGAGAGTTTTGTAAAGTATGTCAACACGATTGGTGCTTTCAACTTTCTTAAATTTTGTTGAATTTTACTTGGATTGATGGATTTAGGAATTTCCTTCTTTTTACAGAGGATGGGAATGGATTTGGAAGTAGAAGCTTTTCCTTTAACTTTGAAAAACTATTCTCTCCAAAATTGACAATAATTGGAATGAATTAAAGTAAAATTACTATTTTACTCTTAAAGTAAAAGTACACTTATGCCTTGTTCACTTGAAGAGAATTAAAATTCAATTCTCCCCTTATTCCTTATTACAGCATTCACTTAGTTTTTTGTCTTCGAATCACAATTCATTAAGAATTCCTATTACGTAAAATCAAGTAATAAGGATTCTTTTATTTAACTAAAGAATCACGATTCCTCACAAAATTTCATATTTTTTTCCAAAAAAAAAAACTCATATTAAATTAATAATGACCATCACTACCATTGCCATCGCCACTACCACCACCGTAGCCACAGCTGCAGTCGCAACCGCAACCACCACCCCCACTACTGCTAACTACCAAATGTAAGCCCTATAACCAGTCACTTAAGGTTTCGATCAACTGAAAAATCCGATCAAAAGTAAATTATAAATAAAGCTAAAAATATTAGTAAAATAATCCTGTAAGTTTGAATTTAAGAAAATAAGCAATAAAATAAAAGAATATAAAAATTTCAAATTTTAAGTATATAACTCCTTATTTATCGAAAATGCGAAAAATGCATTCCGATAATTAACGAATCACTAGAACTAAATTATTTATATATTAAAAATCATAAAATAACCTAAATAATATTTAGGAATATTTATTTGTACTATATATGAATTTACATGTATGTAGAAATACACGTAATTACTTAAAATATACGAAATGTGCTAAAATAATAATAAATAATTAAAGAAAATTCATAATTAATTCAGGAAACTCAAGAAAAATCAGAAAAAATAAGCAATGATCTAGATTTGGTCGTAGCAAGTCAGGAATTAAAGAAGAAGAAAAATTAGCCAATTAAAATCAAGCAACACAAAAGCTAAATATTAAGAGATTTGGGCAATGTCTTGTCCAATTTAATACACATCAATTACCACAAAACTCTATAAATATGGAAAAAAAAATCACATAACTCATTTGAATAGTTAGAAATCAAAGAAAAATTAAGAGCATCGAAATTGGAAGAAAAAATTCGGGTAAAAAAAAATAAGAAAACTGTGTAGTTATGACTTTTAAGGAGAACCCATACCCGACGAGTAGCTAAGAGTAGATGGCCACCACCACATGGTGGTGGCAGTGCCCAGGTGGGTTGACACACCCATGGCCATTGACGGTGGCTAGAGGCCCCCAAATAGGTAAGTTCAATTTCTAGCCCAATTTTGTGTAATTTGTAAAAATAGTAAATATTCGTAGAAAATTATGAATTTTGTTATTCTAGAATATTTTTGTATGTAGATTTTAGAAAAAATGTTATTTTGATGAAACTATGTCCCGTGATATATGTTCTTTAGGAAATTATGCAAAATCGAGCATGTTTTAGTTTAGAAATAAATGACCTTAAGAGTATAGTTTTGAACCTAAAATTTTTGTGTAAACTACTTAGATGATATTGAATAGTGCTATGAAGCCCATTTTTAAAGATTAATTTTCGAAATTTTTAGATAATTTTTAGGCCTTAGTGAATAATTATATGTTTTAGGATATTGAAATTTGATGAAGTATGATACTTGTAACATTTAAGGTGTTATATGTAATTATTAAGTTAATTATGTAGTAAATAAGTAATAGGGAAAAATAGTAAATTTTAATTTAATTTTGTAAATTAGGGTAATTAGGTGTAAAATCTGATTTATGATGAATTTAGATATTTTGAAGTGATAATTGATGTTGGGTGATAGTAATTAGAATGATAAAAATATTATATGTGTATTATGTATATGATAAGTGATAGTACATAATATGCAATTATTGAAAATATAATAAATAGAAAATATTAGGATAAAAATTGATATTATATAAATAATAGGGATATATAATAAATATGATAGAAAACTCAAATTTATGTAATTATATAAAAATTGTAAAAATTCCTCACATCAGGAGTAAATTCGGTATACTAATAAGGATTTAAGTGTATCAAATGGAATAAAATACTGACTAGGGGTAATGATGGTATTTAGAATATCTAGAAGTAATATGATTAATTTCATATTATGAGTTGAAACGAATTTCTAAGGTTCAAGTATAAAACAATACTTAGAAATCGAACTAGAACCTACTTTAGAAATTGTCGCGGAAACTGAATCCGAACCCGAACCTAACCTCAAGCCTAGAATAATTGTAAAAGATTTGAGAACCTAGATAAATGGATATATATTAAACCCTGAACAAAACATAACAATAAGCGTTATAGGATAAAACCAACTTATAATAGTTATATGAAAAAAAACTGAAACCATGTTTGTGTTATAGGAATGATCGACGATGGCCTGACCGAGTTAGACCTCGAATGAGTAAGCGAGGAGTCCACGTAAGTTGGGATTAATACAATGTTGTATTTTGGAAGCTTAAGATTATGTTTGGTTGTGCTAGCTTATATTGTATGATTTGTATAAAATGATTGATCACCCTAACCTAATCAAATATACAACTTGTAATCATAATCGGACCTGTATGGCAACCCATTAGGGGAAACCTAGAATTCTCCGGCCAAATACCAACCCCTTAGAAAGGGATAGTATAGGATTGCATAATGGTCCCTTTTTCATCCTTAGTCGAACTAAGTGACAGGAGAAGAGATTGTGGCGAGGGTGAAGTCAATGGTTCGAAGGTAGTCACGGGAGGAGCGGTGTCTATATTATACAAGCCTAGGTTTAGTCGTAAGCTGTTGCATTAACGGCAACTCCTCAACCCGGATTAAAACAGACACAATTTCTCTAATCTCACGACGGGCCGGACAAAATCATGTGATGGCATTTGCTTAATAACCTTGTTACATTTATGGTATAATTTTAAGTTCTCCATCCTAACTTACTGAGCTGTAGTTACTCATATCTCTATAGACGTCATGCAGGTGTTGGTTAAGAAACGGCATACAACTACTCTGAAGCTAGCAACTGCTGCATCCTAGAGAGTAAGGAAAAACATTTGAAGAACAAACATATATTTTAATTGTAATAACTGAATTTTAATATATATATATATATATTTTCACTTTCTTAGGTAAATGATTTATTTAAATTACAAACTGTTTATTTCAAAGTGGGTTAGTCATGGACGCCTTGTGTAAATCAAGTCAAGGATAGCGGTTGTAAGGCCAACTACTATCTTAGAATAGTTTACACAGCGGGACTGTTACGACTCTACCGCTTCGGGGCGTGATATCAACTGCTACTACTTACCGTCACCGGCACTGTCACCTCCAACCACCACTACTACCACCATCATTATCATCACTAACATCATTACCATTACCATTACATTGCTACCACCACCATCACCCATCATCACCACTGTCGTTACCGCCGTCACCGCTGTTACTACCTCCTCTCACCACCACTATTACCACCGCCATTACTATCGTCACCATAGCTGCAACTACACCCCCCAAAAGCCACTACCCCACCGCCACCGCTATTATTACTGCTGCCACCGCCATTGTATCGCTCGTAACTACTGTCAACCATTACCACTGCCTCCATCCCTTATAGTCGATTTTCACCACTACCACCACCACCACCACCTATTACTTTAGAATTACTTGAAAAAGAAAATAAATCAAGAGTACTTTAGTTATTTTTATTAAAGTTTTATTACGTGTATATTCTTAAGTTATTTATTAATCCAATTAAACAAAATAATAAGTTATTACACCCTTATTATATTTCTTAAGAATTCCAATTACATTCCTGCTGAATTCCATTTAGTGAAGTGAACGGGCTGTTAAAGTTATTGAAATTTTTACTACATTTTAATACAACGAAATATCATATTACTAATTTACTTTCTTCTTCCTTTTTTCTATGTCTAGAGAAACTCATACTTTTTTCTCCTAATTGTTTTTTTCTTTTGTAAATCATTGCTTATCGTTGGCTATCTTTTCCCATCTCCTCTTATTCCTTCCCTCTTCTTAAAGTATAGGATAACTTAGAAGATACATTATTCTATAAGGTACTCTATGTATGCACTAGTAAAATAAAGGTTAGTTATAAGATAGAGCAAAAGTCATGTCTTAATCTCAAAACTTGTAAGGCAAATTAAAGCTCTATAAGGTGTTGACTAAAGTATTAGAGTATAAACAAATCCATGAATGTTGTGATACTTGCCACAACTAGATCTATACTTAATAGATGTTTTAGAAATAGAGGTGCATTGACGTTTTAACCATACGTTTTTATCATGATTTTAGATTTAATTAGGTAATTTAATGAATAATTATAATTATTAGGATTAATTAATTAAGCCAGATATTAAATAGCTATAATTGATAAAGTTTATTAAGAAATTAGTTACTATAAAAGATATTATAAATAGCACTTGTAGATACCAAAAATGGATGAGAATTCATCACTATATTTAAGAACTATTGTTCTCAAGTTCTCTCTTATTTTCTTTCAATTTTCTGGGAGTTTATTTTTTACTCAAATTAAAAATGATTATAATTTTGTATTCATTTGAGTAGGCTATGTGGGATTCTAATAATGATGCTCTCATTGAAAGAAAGAGTGGAACTGGAAAAATTGCTCATGCAAATATTAGGATGTACAGAAAAAATGCAAAAGGAAATTAAGGAATAATGAAAAGATAAGAAGAAAACATATGATTATTGAAGGAAAGTTTTAAGTGTTTATTATAAGCAATGGCAGAAAGTATAAAAGAAGAAAAAATAACAAACGAAAAAGAAAAAGATGTCACACCAACTATTGATAATACGAGTGAAAAAAATTTTCATGAAATAGATCAATGTGTTACCAAGAATGATATTAAAGAGGTGGAGGATCTAGTGTAAGAAAGTAATGTAAAGAATGATTAAAAAAATAGAGACACGGACATTCCTAATACAACGATACAAGAGGAAAGACATTTTTCCAAAATTGTCTTTGTGCATAAAACAATATCAAATGTAGAAGTTTTTACAGCAAATGTAATTGGAGAACGAAAACCCATGACGATCATATTGCTTAATAATACTAATTATGAACGTGAAATTCCCAGGCAAAGAAATTTTATAAATCAAGTTTTACACTTTACAACCCATGAAAATCTTAAGTCAAAAAAGCAAGAAAATACACGAGCAATACTTCACAATGATGTCTAAGGTGACATTAGCCTTATTATTTTGAAGAATGAAGCATATATAGAAAATTTTGTCGATGATTCTTTAATGTTACCAAATCATATTAGTAAGTAATTCTTTTGTTGAATTTTTCTTTTTAGAACTTGAGGATAAGGTTTTTTGTAAGAACTACAGAAATTATTATAATTTTACATATTAGTTAGGAAACTTAATGAATAGTTACAATTATTATAATTAATTAGTTAAGCAAGATAGTAAATAATTGTATTAATCGAGTAAAGACCAACTAAGATATGTAGGGTCAAATTAGATCGAATTTTGCCTTTTACTTCTCGATACCTGCAAAAAGCTCCTTATGAGATAGACCACGAGGGCCCTCTGATACTCAAGTCAACAAGGAGGAATAAGAAAGAGAGAGATGAGCACTAAAGACCTAATGAATTGTATTCACTTGATGTGTATGCGTACCTTCACTTAAAGAAAGAGAAGAAGTTTGAGAAGGTTAGAAGGAGAAAGAGAGAAAGAGAGAGAGAGAGCTAGGTCCCATCATCTTACTTAGTGGTGCTTGGTGCTTAGCACTTTTATGTGATTATCTAGACATGTAGCGACTAAAGATTCGTTCGTATGAGTCAAAAGTAGATAGTGCACCCCATGGTAGGTGACAAAGCTTCATTAAAGGAGATATGTTGTAGCCAATCAAGCCACTAAATCTATAACTTAGTTATTTGGCAAAGATAGAGGCATTTGATGTGCTAATTACACTACTAATGTCAAAAGCTCATTAATGCGTTGTCGTGAGCCATAGCCACTAAAGACAAAAATTGGGTCGAATCGCTCATTGAGGGGCCAATCGATGCTCAACAAAACAAGTACAGCTATGAGCCTCTCCTAAACAGTCAATAGACATTAACTCGTTGGTCAAGGACTAATCTGCTTAAGCATTCATTACTTAGCTTACCAAGCACATCACGATGTGAGGAATTGGCATTCTTCAATTGCACGAGCTTGCATACTCACAAGAGAGCATCCATTGAGCATATCTTGTGACGGGCTTTATCCATTGAACAATCGTTCGAGTGAGAATTAAATGTCAACTAAGTAAAGTTTATTAAAAAATTAATTTTTATAAGAAATAATATAAATAATACTTATAGAAATCAAAAGAGAATGAAAATTTATAACCAAATTTAAGAATTATTATTCTCAAGTTCTCTCCTCATTTCTAACTCGAGTCAAAGACGATAACTCGAATAAAAAACAATAACAATTTTATGTTCATTTGACTAGGCTACGTGAAAACAGTTTGCTAAAAGTATTATTTGTTAATTTATACCTTGTATGTTTCGAACACATACAAGAATACGTGAAAACGGTTTTCTAAAGGTATTATTTGTTAATTTATACCTTGTATGTTTCGAACACATACAAGAAGATGACGATGGTGAAGATATAACCTTATTAGCTAAGAGGCTTAATAGGTTAAGAGGCTTAATAGAACACTCAAGAGAAAGGGTAAGAAAAGTTTTCTAATAAACATTCATCATCTAACCGTTCAAAATATGACATAGGAAAAAGCTATAATGAAGAGAAAAAGAAAAGAAAGAGAAGGGAAAAAAAAAAGAACGAGAAGGAGGAGTTGGTGTACTATTGGATGCAAGAAGCCTAGGCACATCAAGTACAAGTGTCCAACATTGTTGAAGAAATTGGAGAAGTATGAGAAGAAGCATATATTGATGGCCACTTGGAGAAGTATTTAAAAGCCACGCTAGTCAGTCATACGCTCATTGGCGCAGTATCCATTGAAGTTCGTCGACTGCTTGTCGGAAAGACATCCCCCCATCACCCCTCGCTTTCTATCCTTACAATGTGAGTTTCTCACTACCCGTTTTCTCTCTTCCAAATTATCTCTCATCTTTCAAGACTATAAAAAGCAAATTAGTTGCAACATCCAAGCACACAATATATTCATCTTAATGTAAATGAGGTCCCATAGGTCCAGCATATTGATAAATTGGAAGTCCAACCTCACGGCGCAAGTTGTTGCACTCACTTATGTAGGTCGGCAGATACCGCATTTACATCTTCCTTCTTGTTTGAACATTATGTACATAGAAAAGCATCAAGCTCGCATGCACTCAGAATGATCCAAATGTGTTCTCGCCACTGTAAGTCATATAAAGGAAACCGTCCTCATCTTTGTTTTCTTCATAGATTGCAGACATCATAGCAGCTGTAGTAAATGATTCAAAAAAAAAAAAATTGAATGTTGGCAACAAGACAGGGAAAATAGTGCAGCACCTAATAAGATTTTCCCTAGGAAAAATTAGTAGTAGCTTTCTCACCTGTTGGTGGCAAGATGTTCTTAACAAAGATGAATATTGCCTTCTCAGCACTAAGCTTTATCCTCTTACGAACAACATAAACAAACTGCCCAACAGTGAGATCAGCAGGAACCAGATATCTGCAATTGTAAGGCATATATGAGCAAATATTCAAAAGAAAGATCTACGAGAAAAAGATCTTTCAATAAAACATCCATAGAACGGGCCTTTATGAACATAAGTAAGAAATGCTGACATCTCTGCATGAGCCATACGTTTACAAAACGTATTTGTATTTCTTACTCCAAATCCCTCAATAATACGAGATGTCAAGTCTTTCCTATATGGAATGCTATTTGCAAAATCTAAAAACAGTATTCCCTTTCCACAATTGAAGCTTGGTAACGGCCAAAGAGCATGAATAAGCATATGGCAGATAATATTTGCCTCCTACATGCAAATTAAAGAACTACATACTTGTAGACATTAGCATAACATAAAATTTATAGGGATAGAGTAGATGAAATGCAAACTATACTAACTTCTTTTTATCAATGTCAGGGATGTCACTTCTTTCTGCTTTCTCCACAATAACCTGTACATTTCAAGGAGGGAACAAAAAACTTTACAAGTGTGATCACCTTCACATTCAAATACATAATGCATGTAATGGTCCAACAAAAAGAGGTACTTCCATACCGGTATTCTATCTGGATATTTCTCTCTAATCCGAGCAGCTTCTGCCTGTCTTCTTTCTTGTTTTCACACAACATATATTACATAAATATAAACATGATGTGACAATCTAACAATTTAGTGCCCAAAATACATGGGTACCATTCCAAAGTCGCAACATTGACAAACTGACAAGAACAAAGCTATAAGATGACACTCACAGGAGTAAATAATTTAAAATGCATAAGAAACAAAGAGTAATACATGGCATTAATATATTGCAGCCGAGGTAAAACAACATGATTGTTTGAACATGGCACACTCAGACCATGAAACCTTTGAAATAGAACAAATGCCCATACACGCAACCAACCAATTGTCTCGATCTCTAACCAAGTCCATGAAAGAGATTAATGAACCAAAGCTCTAAATCATTATACACATTTTCGATATAGTCTTGCCACATCCAAAATATTATTTTTGCCCCCTAAGACGACTTTCTGTAAACACAGCGCTCAATTATGATTAAATTAACACTTGGAAAACCTTCTTCGAGAAAGATTGCAGAAGCTCGAACCTTAACGACATGCTACGAATTTAAACTCAATTTCGAAAAGTGAAACCATTTCAATAATTAGCTATCCATGTCTTACCTAAAAAACAAGACCTTCAAGTGGATCACGGAGTGGATAATAGTAAAATTTGACAAAAGCACACAAAATTGAAGAACGGATAGAGATGCATGTTCTTCAGAGCAATTAAACGGTGATCAACTAGACCTATGATCAATACGAAATACGGCATGAGTTATAACAAAGAAAGATCAGATAGAATTATGGACTGTGCTCGCTAATTTCAGTCTAGGTCAGTACTTCAGAAACCCTAATTTAAGCAAAAAAACTAATAAATGTTTCTAGATAAAAGCAATCGTCATAAATAGCCATATGTATATGCAAATTGAGAGAGAAATGGAGAGAGAGAGAGAGAGAGAGAAAGAGAACCGAGGGGGTGTTCGAGTTTGAAAGATCTCTTAGCCATGGCGATCGATCGAATTCGACGAGTGGTGAGAGAAGGAAAAAGAGTGTCAGCGTGGCAATAGGGTTTCCTTCAGGAGAGAGAGAGAGAGAAAGAGAGAGAATTCAGTTGAAGAGAGAATTCAGTTGAAGAGAGAATTTGGTAAGAAATAATGAGAATTATCTTTTCTCCAGAAAGATGAGCGGGCAGTCAAAATCGCAAAAGAAATACAAACCTATTTAGCGCTGGGATAGAGGTTAGAGGAGCCAATCCAGCCCAGCTCGCTACACGATATGGTTAAGCCTACATGCTCGTGCCCTCTTTGATCGGTTTAATAAATCTGATTGAAAATTTTGCCGTACATCTCGAGTGTATATAGATTGGTAGGTCAGACACACCAATTCAAAAACTTTCATCTATTTAAAAATTTAATGGATTATACGTAACCATGAATCCCCAGAATAAAGGTAACTATACAATGGATTAGAGAGTTCATCGTTATGGTAACTCACTCTAGCATATTTAGTGGGTTAAGGAGAATGGACTCTTTAAGTCTATTCACACTAATCGAGTTAAAAGATAATGTGTTAGTAGATTAATTAGGCCAACTTAATTTATAAAGGATTGACTCATTTTAATCCGTCAGTTAAATAAATTGAGCTAAATATCTCCTTATCAAATAAGTTAAAAATTTAGTTTTAACATGATTTTTCGATGGGTTAAATAAGCTTTGCTTGTTAAATCTTACTTATTCATACAATTATAAACCAAACCAAACTAAATGAGACAAAATTGAGTACAATAATTGGATTTTTGTAGGGATGCCATTGAGGTGAGTTTGAGATGAGTTTTGCAAAATTTCAATCCGTCTCATTATCTTATAAAGTATCTCAAATCCATCCTAAAATCTTATAAGGTTCTTATCCGATCCTAAAACTCATCCTCATAGGGTTTTATAAAACTTTTTTAAAACCCAACTCCACTCACTACGTATTGTCATGCCTCCAAAGGGGTAGAGTCATAACTGCCTTGCCTATAAACCAGATAGAAGTTGACTTTACAACCGCTATTTTAGACCTGATCTACATAAGGCATCCACCACTAACCCGCTTTAAAGTAAAAGTTTACAATTTGAATAAATCATTTACCTAAAAAAGTGAGAAAATATATATATATACTATAATTCAGTTATTACATTATTCAAAAATGAAAAATTATAAAATAAAAGCTTAAACCATAAGAATATATATTTATTCTTCAAATATTTTTCCTCACTTCCCAAGATCCAACAGTTGCTAGCTTCAGAATAATTGTATGGCGCTTCTTAACTAGTACCTACACAATGTACATATGATTTATTTCTAGCGATTCGTTAATTGTCAGAATGTATTTTACGTATTTTCAATAAATAACGAGTTATATACTTAAAATTTAGAAATTTTATATTCTTTTATTTTATTACTTATTTTCTTAAATTCAAACTTACGGGATCATTTTACTAATATTTTTAGCTTTACTTATTACTTAAGCTCGATCGAATTTTTTAACCAATCGAAGCCTTGAGTGACTAGTTGTAGTACTTACATCTCTACCCCCTTTAAAATAGTTTCGTCTTCGAAATTACTGTATATCTATGTATTGTTTACTTACTAGGATTGAGAGTTTATATATTGTTACTATTCTAAAAATTGAAGAAACCACAAGTAATGCTTTGTCTTCACAACATTAAGCTCTATTTTAGTTTCTAAGTCTAAACCTTCGTCCGATCGTATCTTTTCCTACTCTGTGTCTCAACTCTTGAACTTCTGAACCTGATTATCCAGTATTTTTAGGAGTTACTTCATAACCTTAAAACCTATCTTTCATTCTACTGAACCATCTTCAAATGAAACTTCTGTGTAGTCTATTGATTAAGTTTCTGAATTGCTTTTTGATTAACATTCCACTTCTTCTCTACTTGGACCTTTGCTCGATCTCTTAATTTTCCTTCTTTTGCATTCCCTACTTTAGTATCAATTAGGGCTTATTTTATCACCGTAGTCCTTTAGTCGTATTGTAATATCTTATGACTTAGTTTTATGACCTCGCAAATTTTCTTATTAGTTTATTCTCTATTTATTCCTTGTTTGATTGTTTCTTAAGTTTTATTTGTAATCATTAGTGATTCTAAATTTACTTCATATCATCACATTTCCTTTCATCTAAAATCTTCCACTTAAATGATTATACTACTATTATAACTTCTCATTTGTTCTTGAAAAAGCTTAGCATAGGATCAATAAAAGCAAATTTGGCAAATCTCGACTTTTCTCCATCTTGGATTCAAATGAGATAGTTAACGACTCAATTTGACTTGACTTGACTTGACTTGAGAAGGATGAATATGACTGTTGACTGACAGACTCAGCAAAAGAGACAGTATTAAGAAGGACTGATTACTTGACAAACATGACACATCAGGATATATTGGCCAAATCAACATGATATGAGACTCGACAACAACAATTTGACAATTTCAAATTTGCCATGTCTTTGTTGGATTACCTATTGCAACTGCTAATATAAAGTACATTGTAGCTTCATAGCTTCTTTGTATACTAGATTACCTCAATGGATTTTCCTCTACTCACCAATAAAAAATTTTTAATATCCACCGAAATTCCTATTCTAAATATAATGAGCATAACGAAAACTTATTCTCTCCTTCGAAAATTACATGTCTTCTATTTCAATATACTACTTATAATCACTCAACTTCAATAATGCTATCCATAGATATTTTGTACATCAAAATACTATTGATGAATACCACAACAAGCGTTTTCATATACAGTTGGCATGCATACGTTTCTCCCAATTCTGTAAAGATAATTTATGCACTAATTCTATCTTAATATTATTCTAATCTAATATTATTCAAGAAATTGACAGACACTCCTTTAACTCTTAAAGTCTTATTTGCAACGTCCAGTACAAAGTTTCAACCATAGGTTTGATTCTTGATTAACTTAATCATGAAATTCAAATATCCACAAAATTCAAATATCCACAAAATAATCTTCAGAAATACATTTAAACCTTTATATGTTACTAGTAGATTCAATACTTATTGGTATTTTCTTCAATCTCTTATTTATAGATATCAACAAACTTTTCATAATCTACTAGTAACTTTCCTTTTAAATTTCATTTCCATCATATCTTACAATTATGTGAGTTAATCTAAATCACCTTAAATCCTTTTCCATTCACTAGTTTTTAACTTGTAGGGAATGAATACCTCAATATCATCATTGTACTTGTATTTCATCTATTTGTATATTTTAGGGTGAGGGTACTCATCGATTAATTCTTTTGTTCATATTTATTATTATTCAACTAAGATCAAATGAAAGTCCTTTGCTAAAATCACTATTTATCTCGTAACTTCTTTAAGCTTCGATCCCTAAATAACTATCCGTAATTAATATTCCTTATCATCCTATCGTAATTAGTTTACTAATAGATAATTGTCTCATAAAATTTACTTTCTAGAGAGTTATGCCTTTCTAGATTGATCCTTAAGATAACTAATTAACCGTTGATTAAAAGTCCTAATTATCTCCACCTTATTATTTTAATTTCATCTCCACCGTCACTTGTTACTCATCTTACTAAAATTTTTTTTTTAGGGTACCTGAATACATATTTAGTTACAGTTTACGTAACAATCTTATTTCATTTCTCATGTATCATTTAATAACTATCTATCGCCAATAATCAATTATAAATACCATATAATGATATAATTCCACTTGCTTCAGCACTACATAAGGATCTCATTTTCCATTTCATATTCATTTGGCTTCACTTACACTTAATTATCACTCCAAATTATAATTCTTCAATTTATGATTCAGTAAAGTTCTAAGGATTTTTAATCTAATTATAACCTCATAGCACTATTTCTTCTACTGTTCTTATATATATAAAGGACTTCTAAGATTGATCATCAAAATACATTTGATATTTTTTTACACTCTTAGCTATAAACATATCAATCGTCATTACATTTTCACATGTCCAAAACATTACACTTCCATTGAGAAGCACGATTACATCCATTAAGAGATCGGTAGGATATCTACATATATGAATGACTAACGTAGAATCAATTCTAATTCTCAAGAAAACATGACTAACTATCATACCATATCCATAATTCAAATTACTTATAACAGCTATTCATTCAAAAGAATTCCACCACATTTGTCTTCTAATTAATTCAGTATCGTTTCCACTTATTGATTTAGTACTTTATACTTCCATAGGAAAATCAGAAATATCGATCACTTCCTATACCTTATCATTATCAGACTCCTTATTATTGTCATCACTTATCATCTCCTATATCGCATTCTTATTTTATACAAGATTTACATTTGAATTAAGTTTTGATTATATCTCTAGTATAAGTTCTGATTTATTTCTGAATCAATTTCTAACTTTTCCCTCTCAATGTTTTGTCTTTCTAGAATCCATTTCTATACTATGCTTTATTTCATTTCAAATTATACTACCTCATATTTATACTAAGCACCAAGTTGAGATCATCTCAGAAATCCTATAAGTTTCGGATTTACCTTAATTTTTTGTACATATTATCATATCTCTCTTGTTCTAAACTCAAATTGATTTCCACTATTGTTTATGAGTCTCATTACTTCATCATATCTTACTGATTACAACATAACTTCATCAACAACTTCTTAGGAATTTCATCCACAATATTAACATATCCCACTAATGTGTTCTATCAATATTCTCTACATTTCAACTCTATATTAACTCAAAAATTCTTCTTCATTCAATCTAAATCACTTCAATAAACCACCAATTCTTACATATACAAAGCACTTCCAAAATTGGTTACCTAAAACACATCCAATCTCTTTTTACATTCTTACTTATAAGTATATAATACATCATAGCATATGTACATATCCAAAGAATATACATCTATCAATGAGCACAACTATATCTATTAAAAGATCAATAGGATCTTAACTTATATAAATAACCAATCATATGATCAATCCTAACTCCTAACAAAATATAACTAATTAATACATTATATTCATTATTCAAATCAACTACCACCTCATATACTGTATTCTCATGTTGTATATAATCTTAATCTACTCCAACTGATTCAGGAAAATGTGAAAGCCATTCGATAAACCTTTAAAGTTAATCATCTAAAAATATATGATATGCTAGTCGAAGTATAAGTCGTATTAGCAGAATAGGATATCTTTCTTTTACCATTACTATACATATCTTACTAGTATTGCTTGAGTTATAATCCTTCACTTCTAAATAATCCTTCACTTTCAAACAATCCTTATTCAACAAGACATATCACATAATTTGCATTATGATAAAGCTCAGATTAATCTTTGTTATTGTCTATAAGTCTCATCATTTCTCATCAATTTCCATATAACTCCATTAACATATCCTAACTAACCAATTATAATATTGTTCTCTATATCCAAATTTTGGATTAAATCAGGGATTCTCTTTCATTCCACTTGAATCACCTCAACTAATCACCAATTTCTTCATATGATTCCATCACTAAAGTTAAATTTGATTAACGTCTATCTCAATTTAATGTTATAATCGGTACTTATCTTATAATTTGTAGTACGATAATTTAATATCTCTTTTTTTCTACGCACTCTCAATGTACTTCTCAAATGTCTAATTCTTTTAATTGTTCATTTCAAAATGAGTTCACTAGAACTTTACTCTTATACCAATTTAGAACTGTCACGTCCCAAAGCGGCAAAGTCGTAATAGTTCTGTCGTGTAAACCATTCTAAGATAGAAGTTGGCTTTATAACAACTATCTTAGACCTGATCTACACAAGGTGTTCACGACTAACCTGCTTTGAAATAAACAGTTTGTAATTTAAATAAATCGTTTACCTAAGAAAGTGAGAAAATATATATATACGCTATAATTCAGTTAGTACATTATTCAAAAGTGAAAAATTATAAAATAAAAGCTTAGACCTTAAGAATATATGTTTGTTCTTCAAATATTTTTCCTCACTCCCTAGAATCCAGCAGCTGCTAGCTTTAGAGTAGTTGTATGCCACTTCTTAGCCAGCACTTGCACGACGTCTATAGGGATGTGAGTAACCACAACTTAGTAAGTTAGGATGGAGGCCTTAAAACTATACCATAAACATAACAAGGTTATCAATTAACTTATTAGGTGCAATGCATATTCAAGCAAATGTCATCGTATGACGTTGTTTAGCCGGTCGTGAGATTAAAGAAATTTTGCCCGCTCTAATCTAGGTTAAGGAGTTTCCATTAATGCAATAGCTCACGACCAAACCCAAGCTTGTGCAATGGAGACCTTGCTCCTCCCACAACTATCTTTGAATCATTGACTTCACCCTCGTCGCGACCTCCTCTCATATTACTTAGTTTGACTAAGGATGAATAAGGGACCATTATGCAATCCTGTATTATCCCTTTCGAAGGGGTCGATATTTGGCCGGAGAGTCTTAAGTTCTCCTAATGGGTTGCCATGTAGATCCGATTATGATTATATGTCGTATATTTGATTAGATCTAGTTTAGGGTGATAAATCATTTAATGCAAATCATATAATATAAGCTAGAACAACAGACAGAATCATAGCATCACTCATAATCTAGCACATGCAAACAACCAACTATCTAACAAGTACAACCAAGCATAATCTTAAGCCTCCAAAATATAGCAACGTATTAATCCCAACTTACCTGGACTCCTCTCTCACTCACTCGAGGTCCAACTCGCTCAGGCCATCGCTGATCATCCTTACAATACAAACGTGGTTTCAGTTTTTCTTATAACTATTATAGGTTTGTTTTATCCTATAATACTTATTGTTATCTTTTGTTTAGGGTTTAATATACCTAATTATCTAGTTCTTAAGTCTTTCACAATTATTCTAGGTTTAGGGTTAGCTTTGGGTTCAGTTTCCGTATCAATTTCTAAATTAGGTTCTAGTTTGATTTCTAAGTATTGTTTTATACTCGAACCTTAAAAATTCGTTTCAACTTATAATGTGAAATTAATCACATTATTTTCCAATCTCCTAAATACCATTAATATCTCTAATTATTATTTTATTCCACCCGATACACTTAAATCCTTATTAGTATACCGAATTTACTCCTGATGTGAGAATTTTTTACATTTTTCCTCTAATTACATAAATTCAAGTTTTCCTATTAGATTTTTTGTACATTTTTATTATTATCGTGATATCAATTTTTATTATAATATTTTCTATTTATTACATTTTTAATAATTATATATTATGTACTATTACTTATTATGTATATAATATACATCTAATATTTCTGTTACTCTAATTACCATCTCATAACATCAATTATCATTTCAAAATGTCTAAATTCATCCTAAATTAGATTTTACACCTAATTACCCTAATTTACAAAATTAACTTAAAATTTACTATTTTTCCGTATTACTCATTTACTACATAATTAACCTAATAATTACATCTAACACCCTAAATGCTACAAGTATCACACTTCATCAGATTTCAACATCCTAAAACATATAATTATTCACTAAATCAGTAATTAACCATTTAATTACTTAATTAACCCTAAATTACCCATTTTATGCCTCATTTTAAGTCCTAAAAATTATCTAAAATTTTCAAAAATTAACTTTTGAAAACGGCCTTCATAGTACTATTTTATATCATCTAAGTAGTTTATAGAAAAATTTTGGATTCAAAACTACACTCCTAAGGTAATTTATTTTTAATCCTAATTATGCTCAGTTTTGTATAATTTCTTAAGGACCATGTATCGCGGGACATATTTTCATCAAAATAATATTTTTTCCTAATAACTACATACAAAAATATTTCAGAATAATAAGTTTCATAATTTTCTAAGAATATTTACTATTTTTATAAAATTACACAAAATCGGGCTGGAAATCGGACTTACTGGTCTGGGTAGCTCCGGCTACCGCTGGCAGCCGTGGCGTTGTCGGCCAGTCCAGGCACTGCTACCACCGTGTAGTGGTAGTAGTCGTCCACTCCCAGCTGTTCCTCTGATGTTGGTTCCCCTTTATGGCCCTAACTGCACAATTTTCTTTTTCTTTTTTTTTTTTGTTTTTTCTCTTGAATTTTCAAAACTCTCAATTTTTGTCACTCTCCAAACTGCCCAAATGAGTTTCTAAAAAATTTAGGGTATTTATAGAGTTTTGTGGTAATTAATGTGTATTAAATTGGACAAGACATTATCCAAATCCCTTAATTTTGGCTTTTGTGTTGCTCTAATTTAATTGGTTAATTTTTTTTCTTATTTTTCCCAGTTGCTACGACTCAATTCTGGATCATTACTTATTTTTTCTCATTTTTCTTTATTTTTCCTTAATTAATTATGAATTTTCTTTAATTATTTAGCGTTATTTTAGCACATTTCGCGTATTTTAAGTAATTATGTGTATTTCTATATACATATAAATTCACATATAGAATAAATAAATATTCTTAAATATTATTTAGGTTATTTTATGATTTTTAGTATACATATGATTTATCTCTAGCAATTCGTTAATTATCAGAATGTATTTTATGCATTTTCGATAAATAACAAGTTATATACTTAAAATTTAGAATTTTTATATTCTTTTATTTTATTGCTTATTTTCTTAAATTCAAACTTACAAGATTAGTTTACTAATATTTCTAATTTTATTTATAATTTAGGCTCGATCGGATCTTTCAATCGATCGAAACCTTAAGTGACTAGTTGTGGGGCTTACACGTGTGCCAAAAGAAAAAAAAAAAAAAACAGCATCACATCCTTGTTATAAATGGAGTTAGAATCAAGCTCCATCAAAGTTCGCATGCATCACATCATTATACAATTTAATTTTCAAATAACCATTATTATACATCCAAAATCAAAATAGCAACATAAACATTCATCAAAATTCTAAATTAAATAAAGCTCAACTATCCTCCTTTATATCTGTTAATGATAAACATCCACATAAACATTATAGCTTACCATTTTTCTTTTTTCTTTTTTTTTTTTATTATGTCAGCAAATAAACATAGTTATAATATATATATATATAACTTTATTACGTTTAAGTTTTTCCGTCACGTTTTTGGTAAGTTCCAAAATGTAACTTGAAACCCTATACGGTTTTGAACCCTTTCCCAAGATTGGTCTCGAAATCTTATAGGGTTAGACACTATAAAGACGGCTCAAGTACTCTATAAGAACTCACGCGATAGCATCCTTAGATTTTTGTACGAGTTTCTATTTTTATTTGAATTAAATTAAACCAAAATCTTATAAGCTTTTAAAATTTTCATTTCCAACAATATATAAATTAAGTTCTTTAAAAAATAATGAAATATATAACAAAATAAGACTATAAAATTTAATTATAAAATATTTTGTTATATATGATTATCTTTTAACATCTATGTAAATGTGTGCAATATATAAAGAGTAGCATCTACTTTTTTTGAAAAAAAAAATCCTATTTGTATTGCATATGTATAATTTAATATTTATTGATGGGATATTTTGAGTTTAGGCCCTTTCGGCCTACATTGATCTGTCTGAACTTGTGGTCTAACATACCTCTCTTTGAATCCAGCCTGCTTCTTTACCTAGTCGATCTCGACCCAAGCCCTTTATACGGCATGTACAGTGACTGTAGCTTACAACAGCTAGGAGATAGTGGATAAGGCTTGAAAACCGAGTCAATAACCACCTTCTACATATCAAGACTATATTGGATTACATGACTTCATTACCCTCAACTTATGGATGTGTCACCTGCTTATTAACGGTCTTCATCTTTTGGTAGTCTTTTTCTATAAATACTAAGTTATCTCTTAACGGTAAACCACTTGATCACTTTGCGTACTTAACCTCTTCTCTACATTCTTAGCATTCATACTCCATCAACTATCTAACGTTAATTTAAGTATCCTTAACTTTTGGTAGTCTTTCTCTATAAATATTAAGTTATCTCTTAACGGTAAACCATTTGATCACTTTGCATACTTAACCTATTCTCTACATTCTTAGCATTCATACTCCATCAATTATCCAACGTTAATTTAAGCATCGAAGTAGTTACGTTAACGAATACTACGAAACCTCTTATTGTGTTCTCTTTTGCAAGCTATCAGTCAAGCGCAAAGCCTAATTCACTTACTACTTTATTGGCCAAATCCTTTAAATGACAATATTCATCTTAAAGTTATATAATATGATTTTATAAATATTGTATCATATTATTTGTAATTTTTCACTTATATAAATTTAAGTTCATTGAATATGTATCCAAATAAACATTTACAAATTTACATGTGATGTTAGTCATGGATTGAAATAGGATCAAACTTTAATCAATTTTAGAATGACTCTAAAAAAAATATGGAAAAAATATATTTTTAATCCTTAATGTTTTATTGTCATTCTATGTAAGTTATGAATCCATTACTTTTTGTATTTGGGCCCTCAACGTTTATAAAGATTTTCAAAAAGGAAATTTTTTTTAACACTATTAGTTTTTAACACATGGTGACCCTCAATTCATTCATGTAATTAATTTAAATAAATAATATAATATTAATAAATTAAATTACCAAAAAAAATGCATAATTTCTGAAAAAGTAAAAAAAAAAAAAATTGAAAAAAAGCCCTTTCTGCCATTTCAAGACTAAGGGTAGCCATCAACCACCTGATTTTTGGTATTGAAAATTCCAATTTAGATTTTTGGTTTAATTTGAAAAATTCTAAAAAAGAATTGTGCACTCTCTACAGGGATACTGCGAGTGGTTCTAATACTAGAACCTACTAGAATTAGCAGCATGGTTTTCAGTTCAATATGTAGAACTTCGAGCTAGCCTTGATTACAAAAAGAGAAAACTTAAAACTAGCCCAGAGGCTAGAAATTCGAAGTATCATTGAAGTCTTACAGTTGCTTCAAAGAAAAGATGAAAAGCAAAAGAATACAATGAGGTGGAAAACCGTGTGGCACGATGGGTGGGTTCCTCGGAGTGAGCAAACCCGGATTAGTCAATTCAATGAAAAAAGTTTCAATAATAATAGTAATATTTCATACGGAATATTGAACGAAAGACAACAGCAAAAGACAATTAATACATCACACCTTGTCGAGAAAATTAACACGAATGGTTACATAAACTCCCACGTGTTAAGTTTTTGTTTGCTGATGCCGTTGCTGGCCTACTACAAAACGATCCACATGGTTAAGGCGCAACCCAAATCTAATGGTCCGTCCTAGAAATCAACCTAAGGCAGTATTTGTAACCACCGCCCTTATGAGTGGCTTCAGTTCTCTTATCGAAGAGGTGTTTCTCAATCGTGATCAAGATTACATGGCGCAATGTATGACAAAAGGTTATTAACCAATATATACTGTGTATATATACACATGATAATTAAATAAAAAACGTATTTTGACACGTGATAGATATTTATAAAATATGGGTTAAATTTTAAAAAACTACCCATTACCATTACCATGTGTCCAAACGTGATTGGTAGTTAGGTATAACGTGTACTTTATGTGTATTATCTAATCAATTTTTTCTTGTGATTTATTATAATTATGCTACAGATGTAGAAAAGGGGACATTTATTCAACATGAAACAATGAGAACTGAGAGCAGAAACCTTTCCATCACTACATAACATAAAGCCATAATAAAAAGGCTCATACAATAATATGGGGATATGTCATTTCCCTGAATAAGGAAAGAATAGTTTGACATAAATTTTTATTAGGCTCATTCCCCTCTTACAAGAGTCAGATTCCTTGTAACAATGCAGGCTCCATCTTCAGGAAATACTGCCTCCAGTCATGGTCAAAGAGGGAAAAAAAAAAAAAAATCTTGCTTTCTATTGTATTTTACATTTCCTGATATTACATACATCCTCTATATCCAGCTCAACGAGCGAGGTCCTCGCGTTGATTCCTTTGAATTTGGGAAATAATTGCTGTTTTGTCAGAAAACAGCATTCCACAAAGCATTCTCACCTTCACCACAGCGCCGATGGACCTCCTTCATTCTTTCAACTGATTTGCATACGCCACTGCAGCTCCAATCAAAGGAAGCAACACAGACATTTCCAGCCTGAGCTTTCCACTCACAGTCTGTCACAAATTCGCAAGCTCTTAGGCAGAATCTTTTTCACTAACCATATTGTTAATTTTTTGAGTTTCCGTATCAGACCAGCATATATATATGCAATGCCAAGCACAAAAATCAGAGGCAATAAATTTGCTAATGTTATTAGGAAATCCTGTATACATGAAACAGCGGGATGCAAGTTTCTATTTAATTACATTTCACACTGAAATGATAAGCCTAGCGTATGGATCACCAGTTAAAAGACAATTCAAGGGTGCAAGCACATGAACGGTTGTCATCAAAACATTGCATTTGTATTCTATTTTGAATGAAGAAACTGGGACATGCATTAGAGAAATGATCCAACAATAGTTGTACGTGTGACACTCTGATTGCATTTGAAATTCTTCCAGTAAATTCTAAGATGAATTTGTTTCCATTACATCAATCCCATATTTTCCAGTTTGCATTTAAAATTACTGAAAGAAAAAAAAAAACCCCTGCTTGCTCATTGCATGTTGCAAGCCTTCTGAACTTGCAAGCATCCTACACTAAGAATAGTACAGGGTATCTCGCCTGATGGCATCCTCTAAAATATATATATTTTCTTTGCAATTGTTTTGGAGATGATTTATTTTTTAACCTGTATTTTGCAAGAGATTGAGGCCTACAGTATCTGCTAATGTAAATTAAATCAAGTTATATTCTATGGCTTGCACAGTACCATGTTTCATATTTTCCATCACTTGAGTGATTGCACAAAGGAAATACTACTTTTAGATGAAACTTGTTCCACTAATACCTTATAGCTTGTCTGAAGATCAATATAAAATGTGTCGTTTTTGCTTAATTTTCATCCTGCTGCTTGTTCATTGCTTGCTGCCACTTATATTAAATACTTATTTTCAGTTGCTTATTTTATTTTTGTACGTTAATTATGGGTCACTAACCAGTACTTGTTTCTGTTGTGGTCAGTTCTCCTAACTTACTATCCATAAAAGGAATAGTAAATGCAGCAGGGTCCTTGGTTATTAGCCAATAGCCCGGACCATGAGATTAAACATACCAGGACTACCCTATTCTGCTCTGAAATTAAATGTCAACACAAATTCCCCATAGCCGTAATTGAATCCCAGAAAATCTAAATAATTACCTGGAGGAGTACCGCAACATAGTCTACGGTCATCAATATGCTCCACATCTAAACCAATAAACCAGGAACCTAATGAAACATCTTCATTTGCATACCTATGAAGCATGTGCCTGCAAAATTACCATCACAACAGACATTTGAGTTTGATGACTTTCTGTAATAGAGATATCGTTTATCTTTACTAGAACTTACTGATTTATTGATATATAAGTGGCCAGGTCTTTTGAAATGGCATAAAGTTGGCCTGTAGCATGACGGAAATACTTATTTCCCTCTTCACCAAATTTCCAATATTCAGGTTCATGGTACCTCACGCCCCTATGGCACAGAAAAAGTCTCGTTAGGACTTAGTAAATCAAGTTCATGGTCTCGGGGTATTCAACAAATAGTAAACCCCATCATATGCTACTCACTTCTGAGCAAGGACAGGGCCAGACTTCATGCATCCAATGTATACTCTCGGCTTCGACCTGTGCCTTGCTAACGTCTCTCCAAGTGTGGCTGTAAGATTAGTAGGAAGGATTCTAAACATCAATATTTGCATGGAGATCAAAATGATACACACATTGGAAGGAAAACTTCGCTAAAAAATAATTTGAAAAATATGTAATGCTTAGTCTCCTGCAATTGTAAAATGACATAAGGAAGTCCCTTGGTTTGAGTTCAATTGATAAGATAAACTAAACCCTAGAACACTCAACAATTAAGTTATAAATATGATACCTTGTCGAAAGACTATTTCCTGAAGAATTTTCTGGATCAAGTCTAGACTTCCATCACATTTAACCCAAAGAAAAGCAAGGAAAATAAAAAATCCTTTGATTACTAATTAGTGTGAGCATATAAAAAAGATGTACCCTACCTATATTTACATGCACATCATCATCCACTTTGACATAAAAATCTGCATCCCATACAGCAACTGCAGTTGCAAAGTATATCCTTGTCTTTGCTGACAATTCAAGGTAACCTTCAACATGTTCCTGCTTCAATGGAGCTCATGAGTACAACGAAAGGACAGATAAATCTTTTATGAAAAATGAAAATAAGATCTTGAAAGCAACTCTTCAGCTATTCATTTGAATTAGATACATCGAAGTAGTTGAAAGATCTCTGACTACATACCAGCCTCAAAAAGTCACCATGTTTTTTATCTTCGGCTTCAATAGCTCTATCAAGGATACCACCAGCTGTTGCACTAGCAAGGAAAGGAAGAAACCAACGTCAAATAAATGGAGATTTCTAGTTTCAACACATTCTCCAGTACCGGAGTATATAGAACAGTATAGTCACCTATGTCCTATCACAAATCTCATTATGATGCCTTTCTCTTCTTCCAGCTTCTTTCTCTTCTCACCTATAAAAATATCAAAGTAACAGAAAATTAAGATTGGATTCAATCTTGTTGAAAGGTTTACAAAACAGTCAGAAGCAAATTCAACATACCCTGAGGTATCCATGTAGCACGAACTGAATCTCTTCTCTTACGGCTGCTAAATGCGGTATTAATACCTATAACCATGAGGTATTTTCTTTTTCCCATCGATTCCTTAGTTTGCAGATCATCGGACAGAGGTGTACCACTAAGTATAGATTCTTGTGCAGCCCTTGCAGCAGCTAATTCCATTTCCAAGTTTGAAATTGTTTTATCCAGTGTCCTGCAGTCAACCGTCATTGAAACAGCTGAGAGCAGTTTAGTTTGATGAAACGCAAACTTTCAAAGCTGAGAGAAATAGTTTACTTACAGTATAGCATGATGGGTCTTTGAGACTTCCCCTAGAATGTCATGCTTTACAATGTTCTACTCAAACGACAATAATAAATAAGTAATAAGAAAAGACTTTCTGATAAATGCAAGAAAAGAGCAGACTACTGTGATAACCGAGAGAATTAATACTTCATACTCACAGATTTTGGATGACAGCCTCCCTCTGAAATTATCTTTAATTTCTCATCACTAGGCGTGCTTCTTGAAAGGTCTTTAACTTCAGGCACTGTCCACATTCTACTGCCAGAACTCATAAATCATAATCCATATATTGGAAAATTGCATCAAACATATAATGAATACTTTGCATTGCTATTACAGCCAAAACTATATATATCCGTAAAATTGCAAAATTTTTGCCAAAATGAATAAATAATAGGACTAGGATCAATGAATGAAACAGTAAATTACACTTATACAGGTTACAAAAATAAAATATAAAACCAATTATAACCACATTCAGCCTGTTGGCACATGATCAAATTATTTAAATATGGAGCTGAAGAAAAGTAGATCAGGCGCAGATTTTGAGAGTTCCCATGGTTAGTTCAACCAAGAAGTTCCATGTCAGCTTTATAAGACATTAAGCTACCAAGAGCCTAGGAAGCTGAACGAATAATATTTGGGATCTGACTACAGTATGAAAGCAATCAAAGAAGAGCATCACACTTTATGCAATCAAAAAGTTTTATCATTACTCCATCTTTAGAAAAAGTGCAAGCGTCCATCATTATGCATAAGACCTTGGCACTCCCAGAATTTACCATTAAAAAGAAAAGCCCAAAAAGGATTCAATCATGACCAAGAACATACCCACAAAATACAATCATAAATTTCAAAATCGAATTGGTCTCCCAATTCATGATTTCAAATTAACATCACAACCCGAACAACCCAGCCTGAAAAGTTCTATTACTTAATCTATAAATCTTCAATTGCAAAACTCTAAATTCTACAATAAGAAACATTATCAGCCAACCAACTTCTAAGCATGCAATAAAATGGAGGAAAAAAACAACATCATTCCTCACAATTAGATCAAGAGAAGCCAGAAATATAAACATCTAGGACTATCATTTAATACCCACTCAACAAATCTGCAAACAAGATCCATATGGATGCAAAAGAATAGGTAAAAGAAAAATGGATAAAATTAGAAATTACCTGCTAGAAAAGAGCATTCCAGCACAAAAGCAACCAACACAAAGCAAAAGAGTCAACTTTTTAGAAAATAAACTCTTTGAACCATACTCTACTCCTCCTCTGCTCTTCCAAGACATTGTCTTTTTTATAATTCCCTTCTTCTTCTTCTTCTTCTTCTAGCTAACTTATCTCAAATCCAAAATTTCTTGAATTCAACAAATACCCTTTTGAATTCTCAACTCAATTCACACTTAGATCTCAACAATCATCAATTTACAAACAAAAAGCAAGAGAATTTACATAAGCATCATACATATATATCTCTCTCTTTTTGTGCTTTAAGGCAAGCAACTCTTGTTTCTTCCTATAAAAGTCTTGCTTTGACTGTAAAATTCCAGACGTTCCCGGGTCACTTTCAAGTACCGATAAGAAGGAGGAGGAGGAGGAGAAGAAGAAGAAGTAGCAGCAGAAGGGAAATAGAATTAAGCTGACTTTGAAAATTATTTAAAAAAACTGTTCAGTACGGTATTTATAATGTATAGGTGTGTGTATTTTATAGTTGTGGAAGTATGTGAAAGTGAATGTCTTGTCATGTAATGCTGTTTTACCGATCTCAACTAACTGCTCTATATAAAACTCACATCCTCTGGTCGTACGGTTACCGTTTTAGAAAAAGGCAAATAGCCCAAAAATTTTATCTATTTAAATGTAACAATTAAATTTTTAAAGTTTGCATCCTAAATTATTATCTCAATTTTAACTTTAATATAGAAGTATCCCGAATTTACCAGAATATGTTTTAACTCTCTTAAACTTAAAATTTAATGTGTTTTCTAAACTAAAAAAAAACATGTTTATATTATCAATTTATTAAAATATTTTATAATTTCCCATATTTTTAAAGGATGATGAACATGTTTATTTTTCTTTTAGTTATACGCTATTAATTAATACATCTTTATCATACGTTATATTTACTATTTTTTTTTTTGCCATCATACGTTATTTATACTATTATAAAAATAGATTCAACGTTACATTAGTGTATTTTTAAGAATTTTTCAGGATGATGGACGTATTTATTTTTCTTTTTCTACTATGATTTAATGAGTTGGCTAAGGATTTTGTTTGTTATATTTTCGGTTCATATATTGTAATGAACATTGTCTACCTCCATAAGGGTCCATTTTCTCTCCCCTACCTCCTATGCCGTAGAACTGCGGTTAAAAAAAAAAAAAAAAAAAACCCTTTTACACAAAAGTAAAAAAATTTGTTGGTGTCAACAGTTAAATGTTGTCGGTCTTATTTAAAACCCTGCAGCATGGAGGTAAACACTTTAATTTTGTTTTTATATAGTTTCAAAGGTAGCAATATTGGAGTCCAACTCGAATTCAACTTAAAAACTCAAAAACTTAAGGTTGATTGAGCTTTAAATTTTAAGTTTAAACTTGATTAGAAAATACATATAACAAGTTTAAACCCAACCCAATTAAATTCGAATTTTTTTATAAATTTTTCCTAATCAATATCAAATTAACTTGTATTAAAATAAACTAAAAATTATTTTAAACTTGCTTAGATTTACGAGTCTAGAGAATTTAATATTTTAAAGTTCGGGCTCAAGTCGAGTTACTACTTGAGCAGTTTTAACTCAAGCTTAAATTTGTAAACCTTAAAGTAAAGTCAAGTGACCGTAATATTGAATTTAGAACACAAAGTTTAGAACGATCAGTTAAATGATCCAATCAAACCCAAATTATAAATTATGGAGAGAAATATTAATAAAAATGATCCCGTAAACTTGAATTTAAGAAAATAAATAATAAAATAGGAGACTATAAAATTTTTAAACTTTAATTATGATAATTGTTAATTATCGAAAAGACAAAAGTGTAATCTAATAACTAATAAATTACTAGAGATAGATTATATGTATACTAAAAATCATAGAACGACCTAAATAATAATTAAGAATGTTCACATATACCCTACATGTATTTAAGTATAGATAAAAATATGCGAAATTTCTTAAAGTAGCTAAAAACTTATTAAATAATTAAAGAAAATTATTAATTAATTAAGGAAAAATTAGAAAAAAATCAAAGAAATCTAGAATGATGTAAACTTGGTCGTGGTAAGTTAGGAGTTGAAGAAGAAAAATTAGCCAATTAAAAACAAGCAACACAAAAGCCAAAAATTAAGGGAATTGGGTAATGTCATGTCTAATTTAATGCATATTAATTACCAAAAATTTCTATAAAAAGGGAGAAAATTTACAGAGCTCCTTTGGACAGTTAGGAATAAAAGAAAAACTAGAGAAAAAAAAAGAGGAAAACTATGCAGATAGAGCTAGTAAGCCAAACCCACACACCACCACCACTTGAAACTGAGCCACCATCACTATCCTACTCCAGACCCACCGCTTGGACCAGCCAACACACTTGGACCGATGTTGGAAGGCCAAAAGCCATCAGATTGGGTGAGTCTCTAATTTGTTCGGATTTTGTATAATTTCTTAAATTTAGTTATTTTGCCTAGAAAATTATGAAACTTATTATTTTGAGGTTTTATTGTATGTAGATTTAGGAAAAAATAGTGATTTAGTTTAATCACGTCTGAAAATATAGGGTTCTTAACAAATTAAGTAAAATCGAGAATGATTAAAACTAGAAATAAATAGGTTTAGGAATATAGTTTGAAGCTCAATTTTTTTTTTTTTGTAGAATGCTTAAGTGATATAGAATAGTGCTATGAAGCCATTTTTTAAAATTAATTTTTGAAACTTTTAAGTTAATTTTTAGCCCTAAAATGATGAAAAAATTAAGTAATTTTAGGTTAATTAGGTGATTAAGATACTAATTACTGATTTAGATAATAATTAGAGGGTTATGGATGTTAATCTCTGATGTGAAAACCTAATTTTAGCCTTTGGAGTGTTAAGTGTAAGTAATGAAGGAATTATGTGCTAATTATAGAAAATTAGGAATATTATAAAAAAATTAGGTTTAATTAGATAATATAATAATAGAAATCATAATATAATAAATCTGAAATAAAATTTAATTTTAGATAATTGTATAAAAAATTGTAAGATTTTCTCACATCGAGAATAAATCCGGTACTCCAATTAGAATTAGCGTGTACCGAATAGTTTAGAATACTAAATTAAGACATAATAGGATATTAGAATACTCGAGCTTAATGTGATTAATTTCACATTAGGATTTGAGCATATTTAAGATTTCAGAATCAAAACCAGAATCTAATTTAGGAGTCAAACCCCAAAATAGGGTAGAATAAATCATTAGTAAATAATAGGTATACATGGAAAAAAATACGCTAAATTATAACTTAGAATGTGAATCATTAAAGTATAAGAACTAAAAAGACCTATTTGTATTATAAGATATCTAGAAACAAATCGGCTTATAATTGAGTGATCAAGCGATTGAGAAACTCCAAGTAAGTTGGATTATTACTTATTGTATTAAAGTACTATTATATGGTACTCGGCGACTTAGGATTGTATATGGTTGTGATTGTAAATAGGATATGCATGTGTTTGATGTATCTGAATACGTGTTGAAATTTGTAATGTGATTGATTTTGTGATCGATTGAATTGGTGTGAAATTGTTTAAATACCCTAAATGAAATTTAATCTTATTCGACTCTAATAACAAAAAATGTCATGCATTGCAACCCGTTAGGAGATCATAGGATTTTCTAAGCAAATACAGACCCCTTCGAAAGGGATATCGTAGGATTGCATAATAGTTTTTTCTTCATTGTCATGCCCCGAAGTGGCAGAGTCGTAACAACCCCGCCGTGTAAACTATTCTAAGATAGAAGTTGGCCTTACAACCGCTATCTTAAACCTGATCTACACAAGGCGTTCACGATTAACTCGCTTTGAAGTAAACAGTTTGTAATTTAAATAGATCATTTACCTAAGAAAGTAAGAAAATTTATATATATATACACTTTGATTCAGTTATTACATTATTTAAAAATGAAAAATAATTCTAAAATAAAAACTTAGATCTTAAAATATGTGTGTTTATTCTTTAATGTTTTCCCTCACTCTCCAGGATCCAGCAGTTGCTAGCTTCAGGATAACTGTTGCTGCTTCTTAGCCAGTACCTGCACGACGTCTATAGGAATGTAAGCAACTACAGCTCAGTAAGTTAGGACAGAGAACTTAAAACTATACCATACACACAACAAGATTTTCAATCACTTATTAGATGCAATGCATGTGCAAGCAAATGCCATCGCACGACGTTGTCCGACCCGTCATGAGATTAGAGAAATTGTGCCCGCTTTAATCCGGGTTGAGGAGTTACCGTTAATGCAACAGCTCACGACCAAACCCAGGCTTGTGTAATGGAGATCTTGCTCCTTCCGCGACTACCTTCGAACCACTGTCTTCACCTTCGCCGCGACCTCCTTTCCTGTCACTTAGTTTGACTAAGGATAAAGAAGGGACCATTTTGCAATCCTACACTATCCCTTTCGAAGGGGTCGGTATTTGGCCGGAGAGTCCTAAGTTCCCTTAACAGGTTGCCATGCATGTCTGATTATGATTATTGGTCATATATTTGATTAAGTCCAGTTTAGGGTGATCAATTATTTTATACAAATCATACAATATATTCCAAAACAATAAATAGAATCATAGCATCACCCACAATCAAGCACATGCACACATTCAACTATCTAACAAATACAACCAAGCATAATCTTAAGCCTCCAAAATACAGCATTGTATTAATCCCAACTTACCTCGACTTCTCGCTTACTCATTCGAGGTTCGACTTGCTCAGGCCATCGCCGAACATCCCTATAACACAAACGTGGTTTCAGTTTTTCATATAACTGTTATAGGTTCATTTTATCCTATAACGCTTATTGTTATATTTTGTTTAGGGTTTAACATACTTAATTATCTAGGTCTTAAGTCTTTTACAATTATTCTAGGTTTAGGGTTAGGTTCCGGTTTAGTTTCCGCATCAATTTCTAAATTAGGTTTTAGTTCGATTTCTAAGTCCTAAACATGCTCGAATCCTAATGTGAAATTAATCACATTAAGCTCAAGTATTCAAATATCCTATTGGGTCTTAATTTAGTATTCTAAGCTATTTAGTACACACTAGTCCTAATTAGGGTATCAGATTTATCCCCGATGTGAGAAAATCTTACTTTTTTATATAATTACCTAAAATTCAATCTTAATTTGCTGTAATATTATTTTGATTTTTACTCTAATATTATCTAAATAACCCTAATTTTTTAGATTTATTAATTTACAATTTCACATATTACTAATTTCTTATATAATTACCTAATTTCCTAAATTAACCATATTTAATACTCCAAAGGTTAGGATTAGGGTTCCACATTAGAGATTAACATCCCTAAACATCTAATTACTATCTAAATCAGTAATTAATATCTTAATCACCTAATTAATCTCAAATTACCCAATTTTTCCATCGTTTTAGGGCTAAAAATTAACTTAAAAATTTCAAAAATTAATTTAAAAAAAATGGCTTCATAGCACTGTTCTATATCACATGAGCATCCTATAGAAAAAAATTGAACTCCAAACTATACTTCTAAGCCTATTTATTTTCCATTTTAATCATGCTCGGTTTTCTATGATTTCTTAAGGACCCTATATTTTCAGACGTGATTAAACTAAATCACTATTTTTTCCTAAATCTACATACAATAACACCTCAGAATAACAAGTTTCATAATTTTCTAAAACTATTTACTATTTTTACAAAATTACACAAGAATCAGGCTGGAAATCGAACTCACCAATCTGGGTAGCTCCGGCCACCGTCGGGTGCCGTGGCCTTGTTGGTCGGCTTGGGCGCTGCCACCACTGTGTGGTGGTGGTGGCCATCCACTCCCAGCTTCCCGTCGGGTCTAGGTCCTCCTTTGTGGCTCTAACTACACAGTTTTCTTTTTTTTTTCTTTGGTTTTTCTCTCAATTTTCGCCTCTCCCTAAATTTTTTTATGATTTCTAACTGTCCAAATGAGCTTCTGAATTTTTCTAGCTATTTATAGAGCTTTAGTGTAATTATTGTGCATTAATTAGACATGACTTTGCCCAATTTCCTTAATTTTTGGCTTTTGTGTTGTTTAATTTTAATTGGTTAATTTTTATTTTGTGGATTCTAACCTGCCACGACCTGATTTGGATCATTATTGATTTTTCCTGATTTTTCTTGATTTTTTATTAATTAATTATGAATTTTATTTAATTATTTAGTATAATTTTAGCACATTTCGCGTATTTTAAGTAATTACGCGTATTTATACCTACATGTAAATTCATATATAGTACAAATAAATATTCCTAAATATTATTTAGGTCATTTTATAATTTTTAGTATACATATAATTTATCTCTAGCGATTCGTTAAGTACCGAAATGCATTTTACGCATTTTCGATAAATAACGAGTTATATACTTAAAATTTGAAAATTTTGTAGTCTCCTATTTTATTACTTATTTTCTTAAATTCAAACTTACGGGATCGGTTTACTAATATTTCTAGCTTTATTTTATAATTTAGGCTCGATCGGGTCTTTCAACCAATCAAAATCTCGGATTGCTTAGTTGTAGGGCTTACATTCTACCCCCTTTAAAATAGTTTCGTCCCCGAAACTATTGTATATCTATGTATTGCTTACTCGCTAGGATTAATAGTTCTAAAAATCGAAGAACCTATAACTAATGCTTCGTCTTCGCTACATTAAGCTCTACTTTGGACTCTAAGTCTAGACTTTTGTCCAGTCATATTTTTTCCTACTCTCTGTCTTAACCCTTGAACTTCTGAACCTGATTATCCAATATTTTTGGAGGTTACTTCATAACCGTAAAACCCATCTTCCATTCTACTAAACTATCTTCAAATGAAACTTCTGTGTAATTCTCTAATTAAGTTTTCAACTTACTTCCTGATTACCATCTATTTCTTCTCTTCTTGGACCTTTGCTCAATCTCTGAATTTTCCTTCATTTGCATTCCTTACCTTAGTATCAATCAAGGCTTATTTCATCATTGTAGTCTTCTAATCATATTGCACTATCTTATAACTTAAATTTATGACCTCTCAAATGTTCTTATTGGTTTATTCTCCATTTATTCCTTGTTTTATTGTTTCTTAAGTTTTATTTGTAATCATTAGCAAATTCTAAATTTACTTCGTATCATCACCTTTCCTCTCATCCATAACCTTTTACTCAAAATGATTATACTACTGTCATAGCTTCTCATTTGTTCTTCATACAGCTTAGCATAGGATCAATAGAAGCAAATTTGGCAAATCTCAACGCTTCTCCATCTCGGATTCAAATGAGATGGTTAACAACTCAATTTGACTCGACTTGAGAAGGATGAATACGACTTTTGACTAACAGACTCAACAAAAGAGACAGTATTGAGATTATTATTGGACAAGACACCACATGACAGGGTATACTGATAGAATGAACATGACATGAGACTCAATAACAACAATTGGACAATTTAGATTTGCCATGTTCCTATTGGATTACCTATTGCAATTGCTAATATGAAGTACATTGTAGCTTCATAACTTCTTTGTATATTGGATTACCTCAATGAATTTTTTTTTTTTCTAATCACTAATTCAACTTTTGTTAAATATCCACCGAAACACCTTCTCCAAATATAACAAGCTTGATGAAAACGTATTCTCTCATCTGAAAATCACATGTCTTCCATTTCAATATACCACTTATGATCACTCAACTTCAATAATGCCATCTACAGATACTTTGTATATCAAAATACTGTTGACGGTTACCACCACAAGTGTTTTCATATATAGTTGGCATGCATTTCTTTCTCCCAATTCTGTAAATGAAATTAATGCACGGATCTTATCTGGATGCCATTCCAATCTAATATTATTTTAGAATTTGACAGTCACTCCTCTAACCCTTAAAAGTCTCCTTTACAATGTCCATTATAGAGTTTCGATCATAGATTTGATTCTTAATTAACTTAATCATGAACTTAAAATGTCTACAAAATAATCTTCAGAAATACATTTAAACCTTTATATGTTACTAGTAGATTCAATACTTATTGGTGTTTTCTTCAGTCTCTTCTTTTTGGTGTTTTCTTCAGTTTCTTCTTTATAGATATCAACAAACTTCTTAAAATCTATTATCAGTAACTTTCCTTTTAAAATTTCATTTCCATCATATCCTACGATTCTACAGATTAATATCTTTCCTCCAATATAAATTCTAAACTGATGGGTAACAATAATCCTAATCACCTTAAATTCTTTTCCGTTCACTAGTTTCCAACTTGTAGGGAATATCATCATTATACTTGCATTTCATCCATTTGTATATTCTACGGTTAGGGTACTCATTAACCAATCCTTTTGTTCGTATATTATTATTCGATTAAGATCAGTTGAAAATCCTTCGCTGAAATCACTACTTATCTCCAACCTTCTTTAAGCCCGGATCCTTAAATATTATCTCGGATTAAAGTGGGTGAAATTTCTCTGATTCCGTAACGGACCGGACTACATTGTGCGATGACACTTGATTGTTGCATTGCATTAAAATAATTGCTTGATAATCTTGTTTGTGTTTGTATACTCTCATGAGTCTTCAATTCAACTTACTAAACTGTAGTTGCTCATACCTTTATAGATCCTTTTGCAGGTCCTGATTTTTTATTACTGCAAGTATTATGCCGCCATACAATTATCCAGAGGTTAGTCTTTCTGAAGTCAAGGGTGTGAGGATCAATTAGCTTAGTAGTGGATATGTAGTTAGTGTGTCCTTTGTGGTTTAAAACTAAGAGACCGGTAGTTGTTAGTAAACTTAGTAAACCATTATGTTTAAGTAGATCTTCTTAAGAAGTTCTGTGGACTTTACATATAATTATATATGTTTAATAAAAATTTGTAATATTTACCATAATTGTAGTTAAATATTTAATTGGACTGTTTACTTTAAAACAAGGAGTCGTTGACGCCCTATGTAAATTATGTCTATGGTAAGTATTGTGAGGCCAGTTACTATTATAAAATGGTTTACACGGCGGAACTGTTACGATTCTGTGATTTCAGGACGTAATAAAATTTAAACTCAACTTGACTATTATCGAATCGAATTAAAATAAAACTTGAGTCGAAGTTGAGTAACTTGCAAATTGATTTGATTTATTTATACCCCTAAGCATAACATCGATACAACGAAGAACATAACTTAAAGATAAAATATAAAATGAAGATGAAATAGGGTTACAATATGAATAAATATGATTATAGTAAAATTAATCATTTGTATTCCTATTTATTGTTTTTAACTAATATGATTTTAAGATAAAATAAGATACGGACCTGATTGAGACTTACCAAACTTAAAGAGACAAAAGAAATAAGTGTTTTATGATATCGATATGATTGGGAGAAATAACACGCATATTAGAAGACACAAACTAGAAATCCTTCAAAATAACGGAATTTAATGAAAATATGAAATCGAAAGTAAATATATGTGCACTAGTGGATGGAACATCTACGATATGTATATTAAAAAAATTAAATTAAAATCTTTTAATTTTTTTTCCATTACATTATAAAATTTCCAATTTCCAATTTTAAAATTTATTGATTATATAAAGTTTTTTCATTTAATTAGTTATTTTTATTATATATTTTTAATGTTTTTCTAAGAACAAAAATGCTGCTCTAATTAAAGAAAAAATTACCTAATCCATATTTTAGCGCAGCTATTGATTTAGTAGCCTTACGAATGAGTTTTTGTAATTTACATTAGAAAAACTAAAAGTCTTTTTGTGATATAATTTCATTTTGTAAGTACGAATACAATAAAATAATTAATATATAATTATATTATTATCAATATCGAGGACATTCACTTTAATAGATTTCTTGAACTAAAACATTTATTTACATTGCTTATAATAAGTAGTGTATTTTAAGGAAAAAGTATGTGATTATATTATTATCTCATTGCACATTAAAGAAATGAAAAAAAAAATTGTATATTACATATAATGCATTTTAAGGAAAAGGTAAATATATGATTTTGTTATTATCGATATTGAGAACATTTACTTTCACAGATTTTTTAAATTAAAATATCAATCTATATTACTTATAACATATGCATTTTAGGGAAAAGGAAAATATATGGTTATGTTATTATTACATTATGTATCGAAGAAATGAAAAATTAACATTCATAAAACAAATTGATATATATCAAAACTAAAAGGATACAAGAAAAATTAATAGTCTTTTTTTTTTATTTTAATAAGGCTTTTAGCCTAAATAAGCTATGGGCAAATATTCATTGTTGAAATCGTATATTACATGTAATTTTATACAATGTATTTAGAGAAAAGATAAATATATAATTATGTTATTGTAGATATCGAAAACATTCACTTTCAAGCTAATGTTGACATCATTGAGTGGTGCTTTCCAGATTGTGTCGTCCGACAGTTTAGTGGATATTAGTACGTCCCACAGGAGCTCGATACCTTAGAGTAGCTCTACCAGTTTAACCTTCAGGATAAGATGGATGTTAACTAGATCAACGTACACTCTTTTTACATCCAAGCTTGGGGATAGAGACACAGATTGCTAGTACACATTAAGGGTCTTAGAGGGGTCGATAAGAGTTATTGATCGTAGTATAAATAGATTACTCGGCGTTACATTACACACTATAGAGTTATTATCGGTTGATTGGTATATACATCTAAAATATTTTATTATTCATTTATTTATTTTTTTGCATTCATATATACTTGCTATTATATATTGACAACTATTTTTCTACTTATTTCAAGTGGACTTGCTTAGGAGTGTCAAACTAACACCTAACTATCCTACAGCGCTGTATATTGCAGATGAGGCACTTCATTTCGTTAAGCAGCACGGTGGCCTTATCTTCTACCTATAGTAGGAGGGCATATATGAGCCACCTTATGTAGACCACGGTAGGGAGTAAAGACCACCTACTGATAAGGAAATGCCGACTCCTCGTACATCACCTAGGGGGTAACACTAGAGTTCAAGGAGGCAAGGCTCGAGCGAGATGTCATTAGGTAGACTTTGATGATGATATTTCACCACATGTGTATCGTTTCGTTGACCTAGGGCATATCAATAAGGGATACATCACATACCTTAGGTCGGGTGTTACCTTTTCCTTGAGAGCCAAATCCAACTCCAAGGCTGGATTTAGCTCTTATATGACTCTCGAAATCTAGCAACATCTTGATCTTGCGACTCCATCAATGCCTCAAAAGTGATGTTCTACCCCCACACAATCATCTATGGGTAAAGGCATCACTCAACTGCATCCGGCTCATCTGGCCAACCCAGTTCCACCTAAGGAACTTGATCTCAATGATCCACCACCTTAGCTTATTTAGTTATACAATAGACGGAGGCGTTCACTTCTTTCTCGTAACATAACAACCTTTCACGATGTAGGTGTCGGTAGATATGTTTTGTCTATTGGTTTGATTCCTCCTTTTTTAGCCATTGTATTGATGTTATTAGTGACTCATTACGAATTTTGTATCATCATTCTACACCCCATATTCCTTTTTCCCAATCCCCATAGTATTGCTTTAACACTTCTCTAGCCTATCGTTTAATAGATATTTGTTGCATGGCACATTTACGTGAATCAACTTCTAATATTGAGAGCTTCATCTCTCTTCATGTAGATCATATAAATACTCACACATAGATAATCCTTTTATTTGGGCTTCTATGGTATTAATTTGAACGTCAACTCTATATTCACCTTTACAAAGTTATGCATATGGTCATCATTCTATTTAATTCTTATACAAGTTACACGAACGAGTGGCGGCTATTATTGAATAAAGGCAAAATAAAGATTCAGTTGGAGTGAAGAGAATGAGAAATAATTGTAATTATGTGCTTGTCCTATACTAAATTTTATATGGTTATGGATATATAGGTTTGGCTACCAATTTTCTTTTATCCTTAAATAAGGCTATTAGCCCATTACTTAAATGCATATTTTATCCTATATTTTTTAATGATTCTGTAGGCTCTTTGTTTCTTTTAGTTTCACTCCAACTAAATCTGCAGTTGCTAGTTTGACTTTGTTGTCCATCGTAATGCCAATTCACATGGGTACATTACATAAAAAAAATTACAATGAGTTACAAGGAATCCTCTAATAATGCGAATGGGATTATTGTGTTGTAAATTTGTTCCTGTTACATCAGTTTTTCTCATGTAATAACCATTCATAAATATGACATATACTTGAGTTTATCTAGTACTTTAATATTTATCATCTGCACTTAGTCAAACATAATATTTGGTTTTTACTAGTATGATATGTTGACAAGCAACTTTAGACAAGAGCCCTCGAGCCCATGTCGACCTCCTCCAACCATGGGTTGAGCTGATTCAATTTAATACAACCTATTTGGTTAACCCAAATTACGTTTCAATATAGGCCTCTTTAGTAGGGTTTTGAGTCAACTCAAACTTAGTCACATCTTGTGCATATCTCTAATAAGAGATCGAATTTAAATGGAATGGCTCAAAATAGGTTGAAATTAAGATCATAAGGACTTAGGCCCTAGGCCTAAGTCCTTAAGTACAGCCTAAGCATTTAAATCATGACAAGTGACATGTATAGTTCAACGGTTATTGCACTCAGAAACCTCATAAGAGTGAATAAGCCTTGACTTCTATAAATAGAATGCAAGGGTCATAACTAAAATTTCTATCCCACTTTCACCCTTCACTTACATACTTTTTATATTCTCTCCTTTTCATGATATTTAACTTAGATATCAGAGTAATTACATTGGATAATTTCAACACCCCCTCTTATCCTATCTTTTTAATTTTACATGCTCTTGAGTTTATTACGAAGATTGAAGAACATGATATATAATGTATGCAATTTAGATTAGCTTTTTTTTTTTTCTTTTTTAATGATATGAAAATGAACTCGAAAAAAGTTATAAGTCTGATGTAACATATCAAGATAAGGTATGAATTGAAATCTTTATAAAAAATTGAAACTTTTTTAGATTTAGTAAAATCCCCTCTTAATAACTTAGTTGTAGAGCAATTTAAGGTTTAACACTTAGGTGCAAAACAACAAAAATAATTATGTAGGAAAGTAAATAAAGAGAAGGGAAGAGAAAGTCAGATCGATAATTTAAAGTGCTTTGATCTTATGCCTACTGTATTTTTTCAGCTCTGCTATTGGGGATTTACTCTACTATTGGGGATTCAATCTTCCTCAATGGTATTGTTTCACTAATCTAATATAGATAATCAAATGAAAAGAAGGGTTATAATTTGGTATAAGTCACTACTTCTTTGTTTCACTAACTTATCTCTAAGCTATTAACAAGTTTGTAGAGAACTCCTTAACCTCTCTCAATCTCAATCAAGACTCTCTAGATTATTACTAACACAAAAACACTAAGTTATTAACCTTATTGTGTATAGTATCTAAATAAGTTTTTGAGGTAGTTTCCAAGAGCAATTATGATTCATAAAACTATGTCTTGTGTTTTGTTCTGTTGTACAAAATATATGGGAAAAGGCTAAAAATGACTAGTTGGAGAGGGAATAGGGATATGATCGATACTTGAAGTTTATGTTTAAATTTGAAATTAAAATCAAATAGATCTTATAAAATCCATCCAAAAGCTTTGGCTTATCATTTCACTTAGTAAACTCCAATAAAAAGTCTAAAAGTATCTTTTCAAAGTTTATCTCATAAGGGATAATGTCACGGTTGATACCTCTATTTTACCTTTTTTGCAATTTTACACTTGAATCTTGAACTTATCTTATTATACACCTACTTAGAACATTTATTTGTCACGACATACAACTTGGTTACTTCCAACTAACATTGTTGGTTTACTTAACTTTATTAACCAACGGATTCGGGCTACGTAGGTTTTTATTAATTTGTATTTCCAAGTTAGTCTTTTTATTTCCACTAACCATCCACATAAGAAAATTATTTTCCATGTCAAACCTACCCCCTGTTAGGAAAAAAAAAAAAAAAAAGAACTACAAAGGACAAAATAATAAACACAAGTTGATTACCTAGTAAAGTCAAATTGGAAATACATTCCCTTTCTTAGAACCCTAACTCCTTCTCCCTCAAATCAAAATCTTAAACCTTTCCCTTCAATATTGAAACTGTAACCCCATCACATGTATACAGAATCCAAATTTGTCACCTATTCCTCTTATCTTTCACATACACCTAAACCTTAACCTTAAAATACACTCACGTCAAGTTTCAAGAAAGCCAAATCTTGTCAAATAGAATGTTGTGAGAAGACTACATAAGAAAAAAAAAATGTCTTATGCAAATTCCATAGGATAGTTGATGTCTTCCCATAATCTTAGTGGTGGTGTTGTGATTTGTAAATTTAGTCTAAAAACTAAAGTTTCAATGGCAAGGACCAAAGAAAATGTAGGAAGGAGATTCTATGGATACTCAAGGTTTAACAAAGTACTCTGATTTTAGGCATGAAAATTTCAAACAAGTTGATATTTAGTGTATAGTCTTGAAATTTTTATTTGAACTTGTTGAACTAATTTTAAAGTAATGAAATTTTTTGCTTTTGAAATATGGTAGATCATTATTGGGGTTAGGGCTTAGCTTCAATTGTTTAGGTTAAGTTTTCAGTTGAATTAGTGACATGATTTCAACTTCGACATTGAGGGGAAAGGGCAAAGGGTTTCGATATTGCAATTAGGAAAAAAGATTGTTTTTTTTTTTATTTGGTTTACTAATAGCATGGTTGTTTTAATTTGTTTTTGTTTTAACATTTCATTTATTTTTTATAAAATATGTTTATTTATTGTTTTTTGGTTTTTTGATGTGGACTTTTATTCCAGTGGATGCTAAGTGGAGAAAAATAGTTTTATTGTGAAATAGAATTCAATGTGGTGTGAGTCCAATGATTAATAAATCTAAGTAGACTAATGGTGTTAGTAGGAAGTAATCAAGGTGCATGTAGTGACAAATAAATATTTAATTAGGTGTATAATATAACAATTTCGAAGTTCATGTGTAAAATTAAAAAAGAAGAAGAGTAAAGTATATGTGTAAACCGTGATATTATCTCACCTCATAATAAATATACATACCCCACTATATTTTGAAGAGTAATGTCTTATAAATCTCCACTCTATCTCCAAACTTTCTTAAAACAATCACATTATACCTAATTCAGAAATTTATATTTCAATAAGTAGCATCAAATGAAATACAAGTAGAAAAATAAGAAGAACAATCAAAAGCGAATAGCTTAAGGAGAGTAGATGGGGTGTTCAACCACCAATCTTAAAAGCACATCCCTCTCTTGACATGTGAGGTTGCCTAATTAGCTATCTAGTTAGCACACTTAGGTACAAAGGAAATATAAATACAAGAAAAGAACTTTAAGTCTTCTTTTTAACTTTTTAATAAGAAGATTGTAGCAACCATACCTTATTTGAAGCATCACACTCCACCACTAAACAACGTTATCCATTCTCTTGAGCTAAGAGAGACAAGACCTCTCTTAATAACTAGACATTCCATAAACTATGGACTAGGCCTAGACATACTCTTAGCAAAGCCTAAGATAACTCTACCTATTGCGTTTCTGAAAATTCCACTACTACAACCTCATAAACTGGATCTAGACCATAACCCATCCACTTTGCGCTTTAGAAAATTAGACAGAGGTGGCATCTAATGCATTGGATTGAATTGAGACACATCTCTTTTCTATCTTACTGTAAGCAACTTCGACCTTATTTACTCATCCCAACTTTTCTTGAAATTATCAACATAAACTTGAGGACTCAAAACACTAGATTCATATAACACCTTACACCTCTTAAGCCAAATACTCCAACAAACTCAAGCAATTCCAGCACTTTCTTTCTTCCTATGGGCACTATTGAGATATCTTGTACTTCTTTCAACCAACCAAAAAAGATCTAATCTTTTGCCTGTCGAGCTTGATATCCATAGCTCTAAACTACACAATCTTAACCCATGGGGACAACAATACAGCATGTTCCTTGGATTCCTCTTCCCTATAGAAGACACATGAAGGAGTTTATGTTACATGCCATTGAAATAGATTCAACATCACAGGAAGAGGTCTACTTAACAATCTTTATAAAGAGTGTTTAATTTTCGGCTAAACATCAAGATTCCAAATTTCTTTCTAATCACTAGTTGACAAAATAATGGATGAAGTTGCTTTTGATGTAGAAACTGAGAGGCATACTTCAGCCAGAAACCAATATGTCGACTTAACAGTATAAGATCTGGACCTATCATGTGGCCGGATAAGTCAATCTTCACTAGCCTTAGGTGCTAAAGGTATTTCCTTGATCTTTCTCTTCTCATAGTTTGTTAAAACAAAAACAATAAGATTTAAATTCCAAATCTCCCTTCTAAATTTACTATAGTAACAACTCTCCTTTCCAAAGTATCATGTCTATTTCCAATTTCTATTCTAAAATTTAGAATATTTGGAATCCAGCCATCCTCCCAAACCTCAGCTTTCTTGCCATCCCCAATTTGCCATGGTGCTCCTTCCTAAAGTGTTTTCTTTCCTTCTAGAATACTTCATTAGGTCTAGGAAGCTCGACCCCTTTTCTAGCTTTGAAGAAATCTACATTAGGGAAATACAATCCTTTTAGAAGTCTAACCCATAATTTACTAGGCTCTCTTAAATCCTTTGTAAGCTCCACAACCAGTCATTCAAGGTTTCAATTGGTTTAAAGATCCGATCAAGTCTAAATTATAAGTAAAACAAAAAATATTAGTAAAAATGATTTTGTAAGTTTGAATTTAATAAAATAAGCAATAAGATAAAAGAATATAAAAATTCCAAATTTTAAGTATATAACTCATTATTTATCGAAAATACGTAAAATGTATTTCAATAATTAACGAATCGCTAGAGATAAATTATATGTATACTAAAAATCATAAAATGACTTAAATAATATTTAGGAATATTTATTTATACTATATATAGATTTACATGTAGGTAGAAATACGTGTAATTACTTAAAATACGTATAATATGCTAAAATAATACTAAATAATTAAATAAAATTTATAATTAATGAAGAAAAAATCATGAAAAAAAGGAATGATCCAGATATAGGTCGTGGCAGTTGGGGAAAATAAGAAAAAAATTAGCCAATTAAATTAGAACAACACAAAAGTTAAATTGGAAGAAGATAAGACAATTGTCTAATCAAATTAATACGCAATAATTTCTCTAAAGCTCTATAAATAGTAAGAAAAATTCAGAAGCTCATTTGGTCATTTTGGAGAGTGAGAAAAATAGGGAGAGGTAAAATTGAGAGAAAAATTAAGATTAGGAAAAAATAATAAGAAAAACTGTGCAATTAGGGCCATAAAAAGGAATCAACATCAGACAAGCAGCTGGAAGTGGACGGCCACAACCACCATACGGTGGTGGCAGCGCCTAGATCGGCTGACAAGGCTACGATGGTTGGCGGTGGTCGGAGCTATCCAGACCAGTGAGTCCGATTTCCAGCCCGATTTTGTGTAATTTTGTAAAAAATAGTAAATATTCTTACAAAATTATGAATTTTGTTATTCTAGAATATTTTTGTATGTAGTTTTTAGTAAAAATATTATTTTGATAAAAATATGTCTCATGGTATATAGTCCTTAAGAAATTATGTAAAATCGAGCATGTTTCGGTTTAGAAATAAATGACCTTAAGGGCGTAGTTTTGAACCCAAAATTTTTTGTAGACTAATTAGATGATATAGAACAGTTCTATAAAGCCCATTTTCAAAAATTAATTTTTGAAAATTTTAGATAATTTTTAGGCCTTAAAATGAGGCATAAAATGGGTAATTTAAAGTTAATTAAGTAATTAAATGGTTAATTACTGATTTAGTGAATAATTATATGTTTTAGGATGTTGAAATCTAATAAAGTATGATATTTGTAGCATTTAGGTTGTTAGATGTAATTATTAGGTTAATTATGTAGTAAATAAGTAATAGGAAAAAATAATAAATTTTAAGTTAATTTTGTAAATTAGAGTAATTAGGAGTAAAATCTGATTTAGGATGAATTTAGACATTTTGAAATAATAATTGATGTTGGGATATGGTAATTAGAGTGTTAGCAATATTAGATGTGTATTATATACATAACATGTAATTATTGAAAATATAATAAATAAAAGATATTAGAATAAAAATTGATATTATGATAATAATAAAAATATATAATAAATTTGATAGAAAACTTCAATTTATGTAATTATATGAAAAATGTAAAAATTTCTTACATTAAGGGTAAATTCGGTACATTATTAAGGATTTAAGTGTACTGGGTATAATAAAATACTAACTAGGGGTAATTATGGTATTTAGGATATCTAGAAGTAAAGTGATTAATTTCATATTATGAGTTAAAACAAGTTTCTAGAGTTCGGGTATAAAACAATACTTAGAAATCGAACAAGAATTTAATTTAGAAATCGATGTGGAAATCAAATCCAAACCTAACCCCAAACCTAGAATAATTGTAAAAGACTTAAAACCTAGATAATTAGGTATATTAAACCCTAAACAAAATATAACAATAAGCATTATAGGATAAAACGAACTTATAATAGTTATATGAAAAATTAAAACCACGTTTGTGTTTAGGGATGATCGGCGATGGCCTGAGCGAGTTGGACCTCGAATGAGTGAGCAAGAAGTCCAAGTAAGTTAGGATTAATACGATGTTGTATTTTGGAGGCTTAAAATTAGCTTGGTTATGCTTGTTAGATAGTCCGTAGTTTGCATGTGCTTAATTATGAGTGATGCTATGATTCTATTTGTTATTCTAGCTTGAATTGTGTGATTTGTATGCAATGATTGATCACCCTAAATTATACCTAATTAAATATACGACTTGTAATCATAATCGAACCTGCATGGCAACTTATTAGGGGAAACCTAAAACTCTCCAGTCATATACCGACCTCTTTGAAAGGGATAGCACAGGATTGCATAATGGTTCCTTCTTCAGCCTTAGTTGAACTAAGTGACAGGAGAGGAGGTCGCGGTGAGGGTGAAGTCAATGGTTCGAAGGTAGTCGCGGGAGGAGCGAGGTCTCCATTGTACAAGCATGGGTTTGGTTGTGAGCTGTTGTATTAATGACAACTTTTCAACTCGGATTAGAGTGGGCGAAATTTCTTTAATCTTACGACAGGCCGAACAATATCGTATGATGGTGTTTGCATGAACATGCATTGCACCTAATAAGTTGGTTGATAAGCTTGTTGTGCTATGGTATAGTTTTATGTCTTCCATCTTAATTTACTGAGCTGTGATTGCTCACATCCCTATAGACGTTGTGTAGGTGCTGGCTAAGAAGCAGCATACAACTACTCTAAAACTAACAACTGCTCAATCCTGAAGAATGAGGAAAAACATTTGAAAAATAAACACATATTTTTAAGGTTTAAGCTTTTACTTTAGAATTTTTCATTTTTGAATAATGTAATAACTAGGAAATATATTATGGAGAAATTTTGCAAACTTTAATTGTAATAACTGAATTATAGTGTATATATATGTTTCATCACTTTCTTAGGTAAATAATTTATTTAAATTACAAACTGTTTACTTCAAAACGGGTTAATCGTGGACTCCTTGTGTAGATCAGGTCTAAGATAGCGGTTGTAAGGCCAACTTTTATCTTAGAATGGCTTACACGGCGGCGGGGCTATTACGACTCTGCCGCTTGGGGCGTGACATCCTCTATGTTGGTTTGGTGAGTAAGGCTACATTAAACAATCTTAAATCCTTAAATCCTAACCCTCCTTTAAGAGTAGTTAATCTTTGTCAATTAACCTAATGAATTTTCCTTTCACACTTTTGTTGTGCCTATTTGAACTTAGCTAACAAACTATTAACTGAATTGCACCACTTCTTTAGAAAGTTAAAACAACCCATTGATGATGTAAGAATAGAGTATGCTACGGCTTTAATTAGTACTTCATGATCAATAGGACTTGACAAGTTTTGCTTCCAGCTTTGTAGCTTAGCTTCAAAGTTGTCTAATATAAGCTTTAAGGACTTAGTTTTAGACTTCCCCTACATAGTTAGAAGCCCCAAGTATTTGCCTCAATCCACTAACATATTCATTCTTAGTAGATTTGCAATCCTTTATCTAAGAAAGGCAAGAGTGTTCTTGTTGAACAAAAAGAGTTAATTTGTTAAAGTTCACCTCTTGACCTAAAACCTTGCAATATGTCCTTAACATGACTTTTAGCTTGTTCATATTTGTCTTTGCAGCGTTAAAGAAAAAAAAAAAAAGAGGAATAAATGAGAAATAATAGGGTGCTCTCTCAAAGGTCAAATACCTTGCAACACCCCTTTCTCCACCATCTTAAGCATGGATTCCTCTAGATGATCTAACTCTACCCACCTCTCTGCCTTTCACAGCAATATTATATTCTACTGTGGTCACTCACAACATTACCCATTTGATCCACCTAGTTGCTAACCTCATTCTATTTGGAATCAATCTTAGGAAATCCCACTTAAGTTAGCCATATGCCTTACTTGTATCTATCTTCAATGCACAACTACAGGCCTTGTCTCTAGACTTACTCCTTAAGTAGTAAAACTTTTCATAAGCAATACAAATATTATCAAGAATCAAATGGCTTGATATAAAAGCACTTTGTTTTTCAATTATAACTTTACCGAGGAAAAGTTTGAGTCAATCGACAAGGATTTTTGAGATGATTTTATAATAGGCTTAAGTCCTTTAATTCAATTAGCACATTGATGCTCACTTTCCAGGTTGACTTTAGACTAATTAACTTCACTGACCAATAATCTTGCATACAACGTTGATGTTAAACCAAAATGGAAGCTGATGCTCTAAATTGACATATAATCTTGGAAGAGTTGTCATGTATTACCTGAAATCTTCATAAGCTAATGAAATTCCTCATTGGCATAAAGATGAAAATCTTGCCACGTTTGAGACAAATAACAAAACTAACCATGAAGCAGATTCCAAAAGATCAATCCGACAAGCAGTTATTGTTTTCAAAATTCAAATTATGAAGAGGTCATAATACAAATATCAAATGAAAGAATTTATCTCTTTTAGAGGAAATGGCTAATCTGATAAATCTAAGTGCTATATTAAGACTCCTTTAAAATAAAATTAGGGATATCATCGGTTTCATAAAACTCGTCTCGTTTTTCCATCGGGCATCTCAGAACCCTATAGAGTTTATATTTTGTTTAACCTTTGTTTAACTTTCTCCTATAGGTTTGATAAAATTCTGTTTAAAACTCGATGTGACTCGCTACGTAAAAAAAATAACAATAAAGTAAAATAAAATAAAATAAGTAAATAAATAAGAAACATCACGCCTCTTAGTGCCATACATGCATCTAACTTTAGGTTTGTGATAAAAGTTCAAAACGGCAGGTTGTTTCTAAACCATTAAGCCAACTGGTATTCAAGTCGGTGAAAGCAATCCTGGTGTAAAAGCAATCTGAGTTAGATTTCTATTCGGTTAATAAAAATCAGCACTATGTATCGATCAAATAAAGAACGAAACATGTTTTAACAAGTTCTTTCGGAAGACATTTTCAATTCTGTTTCTTTTAAAAATCAGCCCTGTCTTTTTTATTTTTCGGTAATCAGTACACAAAAAAAATATACATTAATTAATCAAACGACACACATTTTTCTCCTTGAAAATGTTTCCACCGTAAAATTTCTCTTTGATGCACTAAGAAGACAGTTTTTTGTATTAATATACAAATGTTGCTAGTTTCTTTCATCACATGGTTTAATTCGAAATAGCATTCATTGATACATACATACATATATATTAATAACATAAAAAATAGGGAGAGAAAATGCAAAATTGTCCCAAACTAGGATGACAATGTAATACTAACTGATACTAACTTTGTCTAAAAATTTGCAATTTAATTGTCAATGAAATCATAATAGTTAGCCAAAGTCATTGTAATATAATAATATAAACATTGATTTTTCAATGAGATAAACTAAGTTTGAATCTGTCTTCCTGACTTGTAATATGTAAATGTAGTTGGAAAAAAAAAAAACACACACACACAATAGTTAAGAAAAATAACTTAATAAATAACTTATATTATATTTGTTATACAACAAACTTATTCTGAAAAATATACATGTTTTACCAATTACACTTGACTTTGACAGAATAGATAAAAGTCTTATCCTAAAATTATTTGATTTTTGAAATCATTATATATGCTGTATCACCGTATTATTAAACTCAAGCCCCAAATTGAAAACCTTATAAATTAATAAAAAGGAGCCGAAAAATGTAATCTGTGTTATCATTTTCATTCCATTTTTTGAGAGCATTTCAATTGAAAGACAATTTTTTAATTTATACTAATTTCGAACCATCTAATATCGTCATGTTTCATTCATTCACTTTTAATATATACGGTTCTTTCCAATTAATGCGATTTCACAGTCATAGACAAAAAGCCAAAACTAAATAGTAAAAATAGAAATACAGAAAATATAGAGACCTGGAATTGATGGTGTTTACTAAAACATCAACAGCATATATACATAAAACACTGGGGAAATAAATACGCAAAATTAAAAACCTTGTAAGATAAGAAACAAAAAAGGAACCGAAAATCGATACATATTCTTAATCCACATTAATTATGAACCAATTTATAATATCCTAATGTTTTATTCACCCAGTTTTCATATATCGTTCTTTTTAGCTAATGTATCTTTATAATAATAGATCGAATAAAAAAGTTATATAGCATTAAAAAGATATAAAAACAAATAAATAGAGGTTTGGCATTGAAACGAGTTACGAAAACATCAATAGCATGTGTAAAACCAAAACCGAAAGCAATAACATTTTTTATATAGATAGTGGTGTTTTTATTCAGGCCTCGGATATCTAGGCTTAGCTCTATTAGTTTTTCCCGAATTGGGCCCACTAGCCCATTGCTAAAATGCCTATTAACAAGAATGATTAGATAATATAAATTTATTACACTATATTTATTTTATATAGTATTTGATATAAAATTTATATTAGAAAATTAATTATTATATTATAAAATAAATATTTTTTTAATATTTGTTAAAAATAATATTAATTAATTTAATATTAAACATAAAATGGTATTTTTGAGAATATAAAATATTTTTATTTTTGTATCACTGTATAAATGTGATAAAATTTGAGTCATTTGTCAGGTCCATCAGCTCAATTTTTCGTTAAATCATTAAGTAAAATTAAAAACTAAACATAAGATAAAATTTTTTATCTAATCCAATATCACAAAAATTATACAACCAAATACTAATCCAACCGCTCTCCAATCCCGACATCAATGTAAATCAAGAGGTGGCTGAAAAAATTCTAGCGCATGAAGTATAAGAAAATTTACTGGAAGAAACTGCATTGAACCATTTAAGAATTTGATTAGATATGGTTGCGAAGGTGAATGCTCTTCTATTAAATCGGTTTTTCCCGTTCTCATGATTATCCATAAATGTGATACACATTTAGGGTCATCCAGTGCTTTATTATTTATCATCTGTATATAGTTGACTTCAACTATTTGGGTATTTGGGTATACGATGTATATGGTTTGCAATTTAGATTAGCTATTTCTCAAATCATGAAAATCAACTACTGAAAAACACAGGATTTGCTTACCGTAAGTTTCAACTCATCAAAGGAATCTTTCATGAAGGGCCGTTCTTGATAAGTGTTTATGCAAAATATTGCGCTACAAGATTGAGGAATTACGGGCACTAAATCAGGTGATAACCAAGTAATTATGTCAAATGTATGTGCATTAATGAGGATGTTCTTCTGACCCATTCATGGTGCGATTGTGACCTTGGGATTTATACCCAAAATGCCATGTAAAGGCCTGAGTCTTGAAAATAAACCCAAAGATGGAAACTACCACTCCTTCATGACAACTCATATCACACCCATCTTGAATTTGCCTGTCCCGTTTAACACGCAATAGTTGCTATTACTCCAGCATGTCACCTAAAGAAGCCTAAGTATGTTTGTCTAAAATCAACACTAATGTGGTTCTGGTTTAGATGGGACATTAGATGAACTGAAGATGAATCAGACCACAAAATAGGACTGTTGTATATTATGGTTTAATTATTTCACTGTGGATTAGCAGTTCCTAGTTTAGTTTGAGGGATCAAATCGAATGTTAAACACGAGCCAAGCTGTTTTTTCTTTTTTCTTTTCTTCTTTTTTCAAAAATAAAAAAATAAAAAATTATTCAACTAAGTTTACCTTTTTTTTAATGACTAATGCTAGATCTCTAATTTTCAATCTCAACTCTCCCATTTTATTTTGTCAATTCTCCTTAAACTTAACTCTCACACTTTATTTGGTATGAGAGAAAGTATAATAAGGAAACAATATAAAAGATAGAAATCATGGGAATATTTGATTCCTTTTAATGTACTTAGATAATCAAGAGAAGAAAATAAACGAAATCTTAATAATTATTTAAAACAAAAGAATATATAATTTAAAATTGCCAATATATATAAGGAAAAGTAAATCAAAAGGAAAGATGGATTAGTAAATGCAATTTTTCTTACCCTCTCCCTCCATTTTAGAGAAAGAGAAAAAAAAAAAAATATAAAAAACGGTATAAAAACAGATCTCACCTTTATCTTTCCCTACTAAGCCAAACAATGAAATTGGAATATTTCCCCCATATTACCTTTCCTCCCAATTCTTTCTCTTCCATTTATATAGTGTCAATCTTAATCATAATCCCTCATGGTCAAGGCTCATAAAATCGCACCTCCACTCCATTACAACACTAACATCTCTGCCCTTTTGATGTTAGTAGACAAGCCATTATTGATGCCACCTAATCTTCAATGCTAAACCATCTTCCACACCACTTCTCCCTAGCATTTACAATAGCATGGGAAACCCCAAGTTAGTGATCCAGCTGAAATAATCCATTTAGTTGTTGCACAACTTCATCTTGTCTCTATTTTTGCATCTCTACTTTATTTTTCTGTTAAATCTATGGTCATATTGATGATGTTATTGGAAGGAGCATTAGAAAGCTACTAGATTACAATCTAGGCATTCTAAAAAGCAACTAAAACAAATCGAACCCTAAGTGATGTGATTTTGTCAAGGACCTAAAATGTTTCAGCTATGGTTCGTTTTAGTTTTAACTCATAAATCGAATTAAACCATATCATGGACACCCATGAGTTAAACTAAAAAATATCCTTCTTAAACATTGAAAATTTTGGAAAAATGTTTATAAAAGTGTAGGAATAATTGAATATAGAAGTACTAATTATGGCTTCGTCTGTCCTATATGCAATTCCCCTCCCATGGAAGAAATTCTACATCTACCACCACATCTCGTGATGAAATACTAACAATATTTTACTGTGTAAACAATACCATCAAATGGAGCATTAGTAGAAGCAAGGATCTTGTGAAGCTTTAAATATCTGTAAAGCTCTTTATTATTGATAAATTGTCTTAAAAGCGTCATAGCTCTTGCAATTATATGCAGTTCATAAAATAGTTTTAGTAATACAAAAGTTTTATATTAGTGGTGGTGGCAACCAACCATGAATCGGCTTCCAAAAAATCAAACCCAGAAGAAGTTATTACTATATGATCCCTTGGTTTCAGCATATTCTGGGTAAAGTGTCCCAAGGATAGGAACCAGAAATTCTTCCATTCTCAGCAATAGGGTCCACTGGAAACAAAGCAGCTATATGATGTGCCTCTAGTCCAATCCCATCATCTGATAAGCCCGAACCATTATTCGAGTTTTGGCTGTTTACCATCTCCCCATTGGCACTACATCCCTCAGAAACCGGTATAGCAGAAGGGATTGAGTTGAGCAGCTTTGACAAGTTTTCCTGCACGGAGTTCATAGGACCTGTTCCATTGACAAATGCATGAGAACGATCAAGAGGGAAAGCAAGCGATTTAGGTGAATCGAGCATAAAGATTGATATCGTACAAATAGGAGGAAAAAATTAAAAATTCTTTGCTGGCCTTACAGAATAATACAAAAAATTCTTTGTTTTATTTATTTATTTTTTAAAATCTAATACAAATGTGTAAGTAATAAATGTTAACATATGTTAAGTGCAAAGAAAACGAATTGCTAGTCCTGCCAATTATATTAACAACAGAGACCTAAAAGTACCTCCTTCAAGATAAATGATGAAATAGACAAGCATGAAGAACAACATTTAGATAACAATCATCCTACGGAAAGTTAATGCAAATAGGCTATGGCCCTTATGATATAATAACATGATAATTGTTCTCATAATGGAATGGAGTAGGTTTGATTTTCTTTTCCCCCAAAATATCTTATACATGTAGTCGGCCTAGTTAAAGTTATTGTCATTAACAAAAATTTATTGCTTTTGTACCTAAGCATAAAAAGATAAGTACTTAACTAACCAATGCAACTTCTTATTTTTGTTGTTACAATAATCATATGAAAAAGAAAACAAAGCAATCGCCAAGATAGCTATATAGAACTGAAAAGTCTTTCCTAGAACCAACCTGTAGAGGTACTAGTAGAGTTGGCTGCATCCCTTTCAGGTATAGACTTGATGGATGCATCAAACTTCTTGTCATGAAGATTCAACAAGTTCTGCTTTTGTAAGTTATTACCAGATGCAAATCCCTGAGCTGCCTCCAATAGATCCTCCAGTAAGTTGTTGTTGGACCTGCCAACCTTCGGTTTTTTCTCCACACTAGCCTCAGCTTTTCCTGTTTGAGGGAAGTAAAATTGGCTTGAAGGGAGCTCAGATTTGATTGAATAAATTGAACTTGGTGGCAACATTGGTTCCATACAGAGTCTTAAGTTTCCTGGTGACCTCAAGTTAAAACTCAGGGGACTATACTGAATACTACTGCCCATACCAATACCTAGGTTAGGCAACAGGGATGATCCTGTTGGCGTTCGAGGAGAGGGGATTCGTGAGCTTTGTGACATGGTTGGAAAAGAGAGTGAAAACCCGGGTGTTTCATAAGGCTTGAATCTAACAGAGGATCCAAGTGCAGGAGGTGTAGGTGGGCTAGTTAAGCAGCTTGTAGGAGAATGTAAAGGAGCAGGTGGATCAAAGAGTGGCGCCGAGCTACCAAAGCTCGTTGTCTTGAACTGCTGATGAGAGTGTGGTGGGATAAGTAGAGGATTTGGAAGATGGAATTGGCATTGTGGGCTTGCTTTTCTCTTGTTAGCAGCTTGGGTAGGTGTTGCTGTATCAAGATGGAGACTGGTAGTTGGTAGTTTCTCTTGTGATGTCCCCGCAACTGTTGTTTTAGGCTCTGCTGGTTGTTGTTTTTGTTGTTGTTGTTGTTCTTCTTCTTCTCCTCCTCCTTCTTGTTGCGGTGTTACATCATTGGTGTAGAGAGGAAGGCCTTGGCGAATGCGACGCTTGATTCTCGTGTTCCAATAGTTCTTGATTTCGTTATCTGTTCGTCCAGGTAGCTAGAAAATATAATGCAAATAGACAAAATGTTCTTATTAATGAGTGCTGTAAGCACTACTTAAGAGGCATGAATAATAAACTTTTCATTTGATATCACACTATTAATAACTTAGCATTAGTGAAGCACAGCCAATGGTACGTTTCTTTCCTTGTTTAGAAGAAATTGACTTAGAGCTACGCTAAATAAATAAATAACATTTTTTATGCATGGAAGACATGCTAATATCAACTTTTTTTTTTTTTTTTTTAGCATAAAGAACAACAATAGTTCAATATATAAACAATCCAATTTGGATCACCAACAAATTGAAGTCCACGGGCTTGAAAAGCCACATCTCAAGAAATAAATAAGTAAATATGGATAGGATTAATGTACATTTTCCATTGGTTTTACCATCCAGTCAATCATCAAAGTGGCTAGTTGATCGTTCATGCATTTAATGAGTGGGTTTCAATCGTCTAATGATGATTGAGTCGTTGGAAAAATGAAAAAAAAAAAAAGGGAAATTTTTAGATAGAACTACGCAATAAGAAAAAGAAAAATATATAAAATTAAATTGCAAAGACACCTATTTATGTTTCCTCTATGAGCATTTAACTCCTTATCAATAAAACTAAGTCTTTAAACCCTCAATTCTTCAAGAAAAATTGCTCTTTGGTCCCTTTATAACCATTTTACCCCTTAAAAATAATAAAAAAAAAATGTATTGGTATTTATTTATTTATTTTTTGGTTATTTTACCTACTAGAGCTTCATAGTGTAAAAACATACCCTTAAAAGATTAGGGGTATAAATGCTATGTGCATATGAATTAAAGAAAAGAGGATGTAGATACTATGTACATCAAAATTTAAATCATCAACCATTCCTAATGCGATTAATAAGCAAATAAAGGGAAATTTATTAAGAAAACCGCAATGAAAAAATTTCCCTCTGAAAATCCTGGACAAAAATGACATGAAACGGGACAAAGATCCTTAAATAAAACAAAATTATGTTGTGTATTGTAGAAATATATTTTAATATTACACAAGCTTCAGAACTAAAACAAAAATAACATGGAATTCTTGATATATTAAATAACAGAAGGACAATGCATTGCACCGAGAAGGAAACAGAGCATAATAGTAAACATCCGTATCCGCGTCGTCTCAACAATTGCCAGGCCTCCGAAGCTGAACGTAAGAAAAGAATAAAGGAAAATGGTACCTGAGCGGCCATACGAGCCCATTTATTCCCAAGTTGAGAATGCAACTCAATGATCAATTTCTCTTCCTCAGGAGTAAACGAACCTTTCTTCAAATTTGGCCTTAAATGGTTAGTCCATCGGAGTCGACAGCTCTTTCCACATCGGGCTAAACCCGTATTCTTCTGCACCGCATTCCAGTTCCCTTCTCCATTTTTCTTCACATATTCCACCAACACCGCATCCTCAGCGGCCGTCCATGGTCCCTTCTTCAACACAGGTCCACCAATTCCATTATTCCGTGCCCCATTGATTGGAGGAGACATAAATTTGAAACCGAAACCGACCCTGATGGACCGGAATCTCCTGTCTAGACTCCTAAGCTTATTCCATTCATATGATTTTTCCTTTTTATTTATATATATTTGGTTTTGTATGTATGAACTTTGATTAGATGGAAAAAGGTAATGAAATGATAAAAAAAATAATATGAAAAAAAGAAAGAGAAAGTGATCCTCTTCTCCCTCTTTCTCGCTCTATAAGATGGAGATAGTTCCAAAAGACATTTACATTTTGCAACACAGTTAGTCTGTCAGATCATTTTTCCAAAAAGAACAAATTTTGATCATGGTTCTGACTTAAAGAAGATGTTTTCGGTAATGGGGTTGCTGTAAAACAGCTAACAATCATTATGATAATGATTTTACAGTTATTCTAACTGCAAAGGCTGCAGCTTTATGTGTTTTCCTTGAAAAATGGGCTTTTGGTTTAGTGATTTTAGAGAGAGAAAGAGCGAGAGGGAAAAAAGAAAAAAGGAAGGTGTATTTGGTTGCGGAGGGTCCCGTTCGTGCCCCCACATGGATCCACAGGTGAGACTCATGTCGGGATTGATTTGTTCGCACAAATATAACAGGCAGAGAGAAAGAGGGAGACAAAAAGAGAGAAAGAGGGGAGTTTTTTTTTTTTCTTTTTTTTCTTTTTCTTTTTTTTGCCCATTTGTCTATTTTAAGGTTTCATGGCCGACGCTCTGAGGTGGACGATTTTGATTGCAGATGCATTACAGCCGTTCTATGGGAGGACATTATGACCATATTACTCGGATTTTGCGACTTTGATGTGGTTGTTTTTTGTGTTGGATTACAGCTTGTCATCCAACACGGACCACTAGGAATGGTTTTTTCTTTTCATGTTATGCTGCTTTTAAGGATAGAATATAGAAACTTTGGATTCCATTGAGCGTTTGTTTGCTGTTCATTAGTTCACTAGTTTACTCCTAAAATGAAAAGTCTCAAGTCTCTTTCCCCACTGGAAAAGAATATAGTATGGACCCGATTTATATAGTCCATTGAAGCAAAATGTAAGTATTTTATATGTGATATTTGTATGTTGATTTCAATGGGATAATGTTTCTTTCTATACTTATGTGCTGCCACTATTAGTATCCTTTCTTATTACATTTGTTATGTAAAATTAAATAAAAGGAAAAAAAATATACATATATACCCATTATAGGCAACATAGGATTAGAAACAAATGCTATTTTAGATAGACGAGTATATATAGAAATATCTTACTCCCTACATGTACCTATATATTTTTTATTTGTTGCTAATCAATTAGATAACCTGCATTGCATGCATTTGTATTGGGTTTATTCTACATGTTACCTCAATGATTCTTTTATTAGTATATTCCAATCCCATTTCCATCAATGAGTTTCACTAATAGCCAAACATAGCGTCACAATAAATGGTATACTTTGACCATTTGATCATGCTTATTTCATTATTTCCTACTCACAATTTTAAGTGGACAATTGTGGATTATTCATGTGAATAGATCCTTTTTGGGTCGAGCAACGTGATGTTGAAGCATGATATAAGTTTTATTTTGTATTGTTTGCTTTCATTATTTGTGATATGTTTGATTTATATATAGCTTTGTGTCTTATGTAATGTATGTTTGATTTGGATAAATACAAACTTGAAAATGGTGCAATAGCAATATCCGAATAGCCAAGCAAATAAGCACTAGATACAATCTCATTAGATGGTGCAAAATATTATATAAGAAGTTGATCAGCCCAGGTTTTGAGCTTACTCTTCATGATTTAGCATGTATAATGATCAACGAACTTTAGCTTAAAATGATTTTTTTTCTTATAGGAAGAAAAGTACATGAGTTCATCTATGAGGAAATGTAAGGAAAAAGAATATTATATAGGTCTCAGTTATAACCCGTGCTAGCTTTGATCTCTTTTCATTGAAACAAGGAAGTAGAAGAGTTAGCTTTCTTTCTATAAAAGGAATTATGTTTTGTTGCTTATTATCTGCATTATACATTATATCATAACTAATTAACATTATAAAGATGAGAAAAATGTTTTTCAATATGCTATTACCTTTAAGTTGTTTTTCAATATGCTATTACCTTTAAGTTCAGTTTAACACAGTTATACCTATATTTTAGTTGATCTTCATGCCCCCTTGGTAATTTAAATAGGTATAGGTCAATCATTTCTATGTAGATTGTAAACAAAGAAGCAATATTCCTCTCCAATGAGTGTAAAAGAAAAAGACGATTAAGCTTTTGCGGTCTCATATGAGAGTGATTATAATCTAGGAATCAAGTGAAAACAATAAATATAAAGTTTTGAATTCACAAATCAAAAGTAGAATAGTAAACCGAAGGACTTTGTGATTCAATAGTGGATCAATCTTTTGATAGAATATATCAGATTCATTGTTCCTCTTCCTCTTCAATAGTTGTAATAACTACTTGGAAAAAAAAAAAAGATAGAATGGTTTAAATATGGCTTTAGTTGGATTGCAACCTATAGTCATAAGATTTGAATAGGGTTTTCAAATATATATGTATTTAGTTGAGAAATTGTTGTGCTTCAATATAATAATTATTATATAGAAAGATGGCGTATAACATAACTAATTTCAAAGTAGCTGCCAAGAGTTTATTAGAATATAATATAGTTAATCATAAATTAGTTATAACATTGAATAATTCCCAGATATTGTAACATCCAACATCTTTTTAGCTAGAAATTATTTTATGTATAGTCATATATTGAGATATGAAAACCATGTATATATACTAGTATGTATATATACATAGATACATACATAATATATGTATTGGATTGCAACCAGTGGTTCATATGATCTGAATTGGGTTTTCGAATAATATATGGCTTATATGGGAATTTAACATAAAACGTCATGGTAATAAGTTGAGAATTGTTGTGCTTTAATATAATATATATAATTATTATACAGAGAGGATCATGGATAACATAATAATTAATTTGAAAGTAGCTGCCCAAGAGGTTATAAGAATATAATATAGTTAACCATAAATTAGATATACATTAAATAATTCCAAATATTACAAAATCCGACATTTTTTTTAATTAGAAATTATTTTATGTATAGTCATAAATTGAGATATAAAAAAAAAATGTATATATACATGTTTATATACACACATACATATAAATACATACATGCAAGATGTTCATTAAAACATCCTAACTTGCAAAGCCTATATATATTATATTATATACTTATTCCTAAAAAAAAACCCTTAAATTTCTGATATATATATATATATATCTATATATTATTCAGCAATGGAATCATTCTTCTTCGCTGTTCGTAATTGCTACCATGTTCGTGCCAGCTGCGGTGGTGGCATCACCTGTTGCCCTTGTATTGGGATTTTCTGGGTTAAGGGTAATGCTTATCGAAATGTGGAAAGAAAAGGGCCTTTAGATTACTATGGCATTTATTTGGAGATTTATTATTATTTCATGATTTATGGAACATGTTTGATTTGGATTATTTCTATATTACAGTTTTCACATGATTCTTTTTATGTATTTTAAATCCACTGACTTATATTGCGTCTCTGTGTCAATTTTTCAAAAGAACAAAACACTTGTCAGAGTTTTATATATATATATATATATATATCATTGTATACTTACATTTTGTATTACAGGTTTGAAAATGAAAGATTTTATTATTGCATTAACAAAGATCGTTAATATATTATGCCTTTCTATAAATACACTTCTACATGGCATCACTAAAAAAAAAAAAAATTGACATATATATTCTTTTTTGGGGCTGAAGGCATTAGAGGGTTAAAGTCCGTGGAGGTATCGTTACTCTCAATTTTTTGTAACTTAGTGTATAAACTTTATAATTTGCCATTTAGCATCTTAAATTAGATTTCATTGTGTTTTGGTGTCTCCGTTAAATTATATTTTGGTTTACTTCCAACAGCTTTTAGGTATTGATTTTTCAAATTTTTTATCCTTTTAACCTACAAATTGAGTATAGTGTGACTATAAAATTATAGCAACCGAAAGCTTATATTACAAACTGTCTAAAATCTATTAGTTTAACTCAAAATATACAGTTCGAAAATAAATGACTATTATAGGAGGATATTACATAATTCTTCTATTTTCTTCAACGATTTTCTCTCTTTTCTTTTCTTTTCTTTTTTTTTTTAATTTTTTTTTTCATGTAACGGACGTTTATTTTTAACATTCTCATGCTTTTGTAACTCTCTTCTATCTGCTATAACAATACAAGTGACGGATAAGTGCAAGGCCATATAATTTATTTTGTTTTATTTTATTTTATTTTTTATACAAACATGGCAAGTGATTTGATGTGGTATCATCGTTGGCACACCTAGTGTTAAGACACCACACAAAGAATTTAGAGAGTTTAATTTATAAAGACTTATGTATTATTTGTTATGTGTTTCTCTTGGCTCTAATTTATAACAAAGTCTCCTAAGATTAATATATAAAGTTGACATTCCAGTGTAGTTGGTTGTCCGATATGAGGCCCAGTTGCTTTGTTACGTCACTGCTAATGTGTCAATTTCATCTTATATGTATAATGAAATATAAAAAAAAAATACCACGTCATAATAATTTTATGCTGATATAGTAACATAATAATTATTTTTTTTTTAAGAAACCTAACAAGATAGAACCAACCTAACATCCATATAAACAGCGTCCGGTCGCTCCTATTTTATAACATTTCAATTCAAAAACAAAAAAGCATAATGCAAAACACATGATATCTCCCACAATCATGACTCCTCTCCAAATAGTCCATGAGCGGATTGCAAGTATCATGTGCGGATAGTGGTGTGACCTTGCTCGTTAAGGCATCCATTAGAGTTTAGCACAAGCCATGCAGATGACCAATAAGGGGATTATCCATTGCTTGTAATTTTTGTTTGCCATCTTTTCTAATTTTGGCTTATGTATGCATCATTGAGACGTTGAATTCCCGGTTCTCTATATGCGTCACCTAAAATTGTTGGAGATAAAACAATGGATTCTACAATGTTTCGATTATGCTCTTAAAAAAAATGTTGGGACTTGAATACTTCGAATCAAATTGAAGGAGCAGACATGATTTAACACCTTGTTTGGTCAGAGAGTTGGAATAATTACATGCCACAGAAGAACGACCTGAGTTAACACCTTATTCGGTCGAGTTCTGTTTATTTGGATGTTGGGTTTTTTTTTTTTTTTCTGCGCGCAAAAATAAGATAATTTCATTTCGTTACTAACGGCGGATGAGGGGTTAGACCACCAATTTAGAAAAGCACATTTTCCTTCTAAAATTTTCAACTACCCAATCTGCAACTAACTTTGCATTTCTTGAAAAACACATTCAACTAACATGAGGCAGTTGCCTTAGTTGAACTTTTATATCATCTGCTGGCGTAATACAAGCCTAGCCCACAGCTTTCTTATCCTTCACTCCTGCTTCTACAACATTTAAAGCATCTTATTCATTAAGGACATCTATCCAATTTCTTTTGCTAGCTCATTCAATCCCTTTCCTAATTGCTAAGGCTTCCACCTGTTCTGCATAAGAGGATTGAACTTTTTCCACAAAACCCTCTATCACTATATCCCTTATTGTCACGAACTACTCTACCCACTGCCCCTTCCCTTTCCTGCTCTGAAAACGAGCCATCTACATTTATCTTTGCTTCAACTCCATGTGGTGGCAACCGTCTTTCTATTCTCTCCTCCACCTCTCTATTCATGACTCTTTTCTCTTTTTCCTCAACAGCTTCCATTCCCCTAGAAAATCGAGACACTTTACAAATCGCCTTGTTAGGTTCTAGCTTTTTATAAAGAAAGTTAGGAAGACTAATATGCCTGAATTAAGACACTGTCTTTGGATTAGAAATTTTAGGAATTAAGACTAAATCAGCGGAATTGAAAGAGGAAGGGGAAAATACCTGAAATGAAAAACGACTGGACTACTTTCACAATGAGATTACCAATTATATCTCAATACTGTTGATAGAAAATTCCTGGAAAACCGTCCAAACTTAAAGCCTCAAAGCTCCCATTTGAGACACTACACTTTTCACCTCCTCAGCCGTGATGTCACTACAAAGAATTCTATTATTACCCCTTGAAAAAACTGAGACTATCCATTCAAAAACATTTCCAAAGTCTCTATTTAGTCCCTTTCTAAATAAGTCTCGAAAAAACTCCACAAATGCCATCCCAACTTCTTCTTCATCCTCTTTCTAAACCTCCTGCCTATTTTTAATTTTTCCAATGATATTTTTCCGTCTTCTATTCACGGTGGTTTGATAAAAAAAGCTGGTATTCCAATCACCATAATTAAGCCAATTGACCTTTGATCATCGACGCCAATATTGTTTCTCTCTCCCCCACATTACGTCAAGTTCTTACAAAATTTCCTCTTGTTCATCCTTTGCCTGCTAATTCATAGCTCCCTACAATTCCTCATGTCTTTTCAACAGCCTATCAATCTGGAATCTACTATTAGGGACCGCATTTTTACTTTATCTCCTAAGCTACCATTTACACTTCCCCAGCTTGCTTAACACCTCCTATAGACGCTGGTTATAACAACATTATGACCATACGTTTTAACTACTTCTTTACACCGATTCATCACTCGCCAAATATTTTCAAATCTAAATTTTTTTGCGTACTTCTTTTATTACTTTGTGCAAATTGATAGATAATGCAATATGATTGGATCCTACAGCCGGCTAGTGCACCACACTCATTTCAGGAAACATCATCAGCCAGTTATTGTTGATCAATGCTCTATCTATTCTTTCCTTAATGAGAATCCCATCAAATCTCTTATTTATCTAAGTGAACGACTGTCCTCGGAACCTAAAATCCACTAATTTCTCACTATCGACCATCTTCCAGAATTCCTCTATTTGTCTCCTACACCTTGGCTACCACGCCACTTTTCACGATCTTCAAGAATTTCGTTAAAATCCCCTATACACATCCATGTACCCTTAATGGATTGTGAAATACGAACGATAGTCTGCCACAACACTTTTTTTCTAGTTAAACTTGGTTGGAGAATACACTCAACAAACATATGATGCACAACTTCCCAACCCTTCAATCCATGTTAACAGAAAATTCTTCATTGCTTCTAACACCTCAATAATAACATCATTAGTCCACCATAAGGCCAATCCACCCACTAGACCACAAAAGTCTACATAGAAAGCCTCATGAAATCTCAAACATCATCTTTGCCTATCCATAAATGTTTTGTAATTTTTAGTTTCCTTTAAAAACACCACATTAGGATTTTTTCTTAATGAGACCTTTAAAATGTTGAATTGTCAAGGAAGGTTCCAATCCGTGACTGTTCCAATCCTTAACGGTTATAGCATTAAGGTTCACTTGTGGCTGTTAAAAGCTAGCCACTATCAGCTTTCAACTTAGCAAAATCACCTTCTTTGATTGGGACATCAACTAAATGCTCCAATGTTTGACTTTTATCCTCAATAGTTTTTAGCAAATTTTTCTTCTAATTCTTTCTACCACTCTACTTGGTATTTTATTCCCATTTGCAGTTCCAGCTCTAAAAATTTTCTCATCTACCTCTAAACAAGGTTGCTCAAAACAAAGCCTTTTGAGATGGGAAGTAAATTCATCATCTTTGCCTCTTTTGAGTTTTAAATTACGAATTGCAAATACCACTTGTGAAGGGACAATAACTTCTTTCTTCTTAGTCACTAAAGCTTGAACAAGGGACTCAACTCCATCATCCTCAAGTGGGAATTACACAAAATATGAAGTTGAAATTCCTTTGATTTTGGAAGTTGTTTCATTCAAGTTGTTACGGCTTTTCAATGGGGTATTTAATGTGTTTCGGTTTTGAAATGTGCAGATTATTTTGTGTGGTAATAGGATTCTATTTTGGAATTTCAGGCACTTGCACACTTCTGGGTTTGTTGTTTTGGTAGTGAAAGGTTAGTAAGAGGTTCGGTTAGATTAGGTTCTAACGGTTTATTAGAGTTGATGTCCTTGCTCAATCCATCTATTTTCCTCCAATTTTCTTTTTCACCTTCCGTCTCCATGTTTAGCTACCCAAAACCCATCTCTAAGAGGTGTTGTATGTAACCTAGGGCTAAAAATGTTGCTCAAACATTATTTAACAGTATGTCATAATCACCCACACACAAAGCAGAAATCAGTAAGTCTTTCGTACTTAAACCTTATTATATAACACTCGCTCTTTCTTTCATTTCCTTTTTTAGTGGTTTAGTATAATTAAATTTAACTCTAACCCTAACAAGTGTCCTTCTTATACCATTAGCCCTATCCATTAGCTTAAAATCCACTACCTCTCCTAACGAAACCCCAATAATTTTTGCATTATTGATTGTTATTTGATCAAGTTTCAATCTATGTATTTATACCCCAAATACTATAAAATTTAGATTCATTTCATCAATATTCGACTCTTCATTCTAGTTGTTAAAAATAATGACATGGCCTAAAATGCACCAAGGCCCCTCATTCAAAACTTTTCTCATCATGTCCAAAGAATCAAAATAAACCAAATACCTGTTGAAACCCATTAGCCCGAGTGAGACATTAACAAAATCCTCCCAAGCCTTCTGCAGTATATTCATGGTGACATTCTTATTTACAGCCTTATCAACAAACACCTTCCCCACCAGCATGAACTCTTTCTAACTTGATCCACTAGAGTCCAATTCCAAGATTAAGTTATTTTCAAAGTTACTATCTTCAGATTCGAATATAATTGGAGGTTTTCCATTGTTTTTGCCTTCCATATTGACTGCCAAAGAGCAACAAAAAAAAAAAAAGAGAAAAAAACTAATTAGACAAAACAAATAAACATCACAAAAAGGAATAGAAGTTGAATAATGAGGAGTAAACGATAGAAAGGAGTTAATATATTTTTTCTTTTTCAAAGATGCAAGAATGAACTAAATGCAATCCACAGATCTAGAAGTAGTAAGCAACTTAAAATAGTTTATTCCTACTAACCAGAAAGTTTTAGTAGGTTGATTACAAATTATTCAAGAGCCATGAACCACTCAGATGTAGAGAAATTGTATCCCCAAATGTATTATAAATTTGAGAATTTTTCTGTTTTCTATTAGTTTGTATCAGCACTCTCTTCTTTTTTTTTTGTCTACTTTTTCTAAATTTTTCTTGCTTTTTGGGTGACTTAAGGGTTTAGAACTAATGATGTATAAGGCTGAAATGAAAGGATTGTTAAATGCAAAACATAAGCTACTATAACAAATTCCGGAAACAATTTCTTATTGAAGGGTCAGTGCATATGCATGTGCCCTAATGTGTCACATCCATTTACTAAAGAGTGAAGAATATTCTCCCAACGAAAAGAAAATTTCTCCCTCTAAAACTAGAGAGAGAGAGACTCTTTCTTAACATGATTTACCCTGTTTAATTGTTGGGTTGGCTTTTAATACCTTATTTGGTGGTTGTGTTAATATTATTAAATTTTTTTTCACTTATAAGAAGTAATTGACATATATTCCTATACTAAATTCCTCATATACTCTTATAAATAAAGGGGGAAATGAAAAAAATAAAAAACCTCTTAAACTTTGATTTAGATACGAATTAACCTTTTGAACTTTCAAAATGAGGTTTTTAACTTTCTAAACTATGATAAATTGGTAAAACAATCCTCATAACTCTTAAATTTTGATTTTGGTACATAAATGCTCCATAAACTTTGGTTTTTGTGCGTAAATAACCCTTCTCAAAAATCAAAGTTTAGGAGATATTTACATACCAAAATTAAAATTTAAAAGATATAGAGATTATTTACCAATTTATGAAAATTTAGAAAATCAAAAGCCTTATTTTAAAAGTTCACGAGTGAATTCGTATCTAAGTTAAAGTTTATGAGGGTTTTTTGTAATTTTCCTTATATAGAGAGCAATCATAGGTTATTAAATCTTCAAAAGTAAAGTATATTTATAAAGGGATGTTTGGCATAAATATCTATGGAAAATACTCATCTTTCTTTATCATTTTGCACTTATGAATATGTACTTAACTTGAGGGAGATACTTTGTGAAGAATTAATTCTTCACTTTACTTTTTTTAACATAATTAGCTTTGTGGCCAATGTATCTTATGCCATTAAATAAAAACAAATGCTATATTGTTTAAAAAAAAAATAATTAGGATCTATAAAATAATTAAATAAAAATAAAAAACCTTTACTTAAAGTATCATTCTAAGAATTCTTTTATAAATATGCTCTTACATAAGCACCTCATTCTTCCGGCAATTTGGCGGACATGTGGGGCATGTGGCCCTTTAAAAAGTGATACCTCCGGTTTTCTTTTGTTTTTTTATTAATAATTAACATGGCCGTCGGTTGAATATTCAACCCCCAAAGCTACTGGCTGTTGCACAAAGTACGTCCAATTTGGTTGTTTTCCATAATGATAAATAAAATCCTATAATTGTATGTGAAATCATAAATTTATCACCATATTTTCCATTATATTTAAAATCAAATGATAGCCGTATTTTTCCATTGGCTGGTCTTCAAGATGAATTCGTCACGTTATTATTGACGTCTTTTTTGTTTTATTATTTATGTTCCTTTTTATTTTTTCCATAATAAAAAATAAATCACTATCATAATATTTAATATTAGAAAAATATTTTTTTCATATATGAAAATTTTTATGTATTATTTAAAATATAATGATAATATGAAATCTGTAGAAAATTTTAAAAAATGGTAAATAACTTTTGTAAAGTACTCTTTTTTTTTTAAGTAGAAAATTATTTAGAAAGGGAAGTTATTTAGGATATTAATGTGGCATTATAAGTACCTCCCTAAACACTCTCTTTATAAACATGTTCTTAAAGGAGGGAAAAAGGTCATGTTGCCATGTCAACATAAAAATATGATGTGGGATTTATCTCTTATATTTTATTGTAAACATAAGAGCCATACTTTTTCTAGAAGAGTAATTTGTTGACTTCTAAAAAAATGCAATTTTAAAATTTTTTAGGGGAGGTCTATGTAATTTATGCTAATTTTAGACTAATGTGTAGAGTGTTGTGTTTTTATATTAGTAAAACATAACTTATCCATAAGTTGTTATAAAATCAATTATTAGGTATGACTCAGACTACTTGAAATGGAAATGAAATACTTGAATATAAATATTTTTACATTAAGGGCATCAGAGTAATTATATAGCTTGAGTTTTTAAATTAATGTTATTGTTACTAATAGAAATCATGTGGTATGGCCATAATGGTAAGTTAATGGAAGTATTTGATTGCATGATTTTAGAAAGCATTGTCCTTTTTTTTTTTCAACTACATTAAATATTATAAATTTCGAAAAGGGAGGATTCAAATATGATCCATTTCACTAAGAGTTCATACTATTAAATTATACTATCTTAGTACTTAAATTAAAAATTTTAGGATTTAATTGGAAAAAAAAAGAAGTGCTAAAATTATATATATATATATATATATTCTAGTTCTAAGTTGACCCATTTGTTATTCAATCATGGTGACTAAAGTAAACCATCGAAAATTCAAATAAAATTTGAGCACTTTTTTATCTAACACTACATAAATATTAAATTGTGCTTGATTAATACATGAAAGTGAATGTAGATAACACTTATGTATTTGTTCCAAGCTTGGTGTTGTTTTTATATTGATTTTAAGGTCAAGTGATAAAATATAGCTCCTCTATATATATATATATATATATATATATATATTCTAGTTCTAAGTTGACCCATTTGTTATTCAATCATGGTGACTAAAGTAAACCATCGAAAATTCAAATAAAATTTGAGCACTTTTTTATTTAATACTACATAAATATTAAATTGTGCTTGATTAATACATGTAAGTGAATGTAGATAACACCTATGTATTTGTTCCAAGCTTGATGTTGTTTTTATATTGATTTTAAGGTCAAGTGATAAAATATAGCTCCTATATATATATATATATTTTAATATGGAAATACATAAAGTTATAAAACATGTTTTTGTCTTATCATAATTTTTAAAAATATACATGTACCACGGTATAAATAGTGAACAATGGTCTTTTCAACGGTGTTTGGGGGTTATTTTAAAATTTTGAAGAGTATTTATGCACTGATCCATCGATGTTAATGGGAATTCCATCGCAACTCAAATTTTCAATTTTCAAAATTATTGACCGATGACTAGTCTATAACGACGGAGGAACTATGCCACATGGCTTTGCCCGAAATGATTCGATTAGAAATTTCCAATCACTTTGATACTTTAAAAATCTGAGAATCACGATTGTTTTCATGTGGAGACCCATACTTTTATAAAGATAAACTCTAACTTAAATATGGTGGTTAAAGCTATTTAATAATTACAATTTATTGTAATATTGTTATAATTTAGTGGTGTGAATAATCATCTTTGAATGGGATAAATTAGGCTTCAATCTTTTCTTTTCTATGTTGTAATAATAATAATAATAATAATAATAATAATAATAATAATAATAATAATAATAATAATAATAATAATAATCTTGTTGAAGTGAATTTACCTCTCTAATATTATATTAGCTCGTCATGGTCACTACCTTTAAAATTTAATTTTAAACGATTTTGTTAAGGGATTGGAAGTTACAAGTATATATATATTGTGATTTTATTAAATATCAAACTTTGTAATTTTTAAAGTATTAATCATATATTAAAATGCATACGGGAGAGGTTACTTATTTAACCCAAAAAAATAAATAAATAAATAAAGACATTACTACAAGAAAATGAAGCAATTTATAGGAGAAAATTCTACTTTTTAGTAAATACCTATTACGCTAATTTCATTTTTTCTTTGTTATAGCTACAATTTGTACATTAGGGACAATTTAAACACCTCAAATTTTGAAAATATAAAAACTTAGCCGCCAACACCTTTATATTTATAGAAATATAAACCGACGCTACTTTACCTCCCTATGGCTTAATTTTCTCATTGTATATACTAAAATGAAAGAATGAAAAAGGAAAAGGATTATTTATTTTCTTTTTGGGTTAAATATATTATAACTTCAAAGATAGGAGATTCAAATATGATTTATTTCGTTTGAAGACTAATGTCATACTACCAAACTATAACAACTTAGGTAAAGGATTTTTTTTTTTTTATGGTATTGATGGTGATGGTTGATATTTATCTTAATATAAAGGTGTGTTCATTGAATAAATATATCACAAGATACTGACCGTATACCAATGAAATAAATTCAATTCAAATGTTTCATCAAGTCATAGCCTACCAACAATGACCCGCGGCTTCCTCTCCTATGAACTTTCTGTCACATGAAAAACGAAGAATTATTCAATTCAATTCTCTCTTCATTAACATTTCTATTCTTTCTTCTATATAGACACAAAGACGTATACATATGATCAATTGCAAAGAAATTCCAGCACGATAATTTCTTCTCACCATGGCTTTGTTATCGAATATCTTTGGATGCTTTTCGGAGACGTCTCAAACAAGGCAATATGTGTGCAATGGCGATGTATGTGTTCTAGCGGATCCAAAAAGCTTGAAGAATGAGAAGAAGCAAAGCCTTGGAATATCATTCAGTCGTCTTTCGTTGAGAAGATCCAGAAATTTACCCTGGAACTAAGCTCCATCAATGAGAAAGTCTGGTCCTTCATTTCCGTTGAGATGACTATAAGATTTGGCACAATCAAGATTTTAAAGATGGAGTAATGAACAGGGATTCATTGATAGGACCTACAATAGCATGGTATATCTATGGGCTACGATTGTAGAGCTTTTTCTTGTAAGGTTTCTTATGTTCTCATCAAAATTATCTTATCAATAACCCAGTTTTGTTCCTATTCAGATGGGTGTAAAAATCAAAGCTGTTTGAACTATAAATCATCTTGTTTTGGTTAGGTTAATGTAGATGTAGCTACATGCGTTACTTTGTGGAAGATTTTTATTATGTTACAAGGCCTTCTTGTTTCCAAAAAATTATCTTGGATTATCACAAGATCATATTATTCACATAATCATAAGTATTTCATTCGGTTAGCTTTTCCAGATAATATCCATCTTCACTTGCACTTCACTGATCTTCATTAGTCAATATGGCAAAATAATATTCAGCGCGTGAAAATGCTAGAAGTGAAAAAAGTGAATAACTTAATTATTATTATTTAATGTCTACTTGGCTGCTAGCAACCCTCTCATTTGTCACCTAATTAAATAGAGTGATATATGATTCCATTCTTTTTATATAGAATTCACATAATGCCTCTTAAATACTAGATGATAGGGCACTAATTATCAAGTTACCTTTTGATGTAATAACTTAGAGTTCGTTAGAACTCCATAATTAAGTATGCTCCGGTTGGGTAAATTTCAAAGTGCTTAACCTTCCAAGAAACTACTATACCATAAGAAAAATATTTTGTGATGTTTCACTACAAAGAGATAATATCTCAGTAAGAGGAATCACAATTGAGTCATTAAAGGAGTTATTAAAGTAATCCACTAGCTAGAAGAGCGAAATTCTTATCTAATGATGGTCTTGAACCTGTGTGATGAAACTGATGAGGAAGTTAGTTTTGTAAGAGAGATGTATTGTAATAACCCTTAAATATTAGGCGACATGATTCTAATTATTAAGGTGCTACAGCTTGGAGTACGTCAAGATTGTAAAATTAAATGTGCTTAGGCTAAGTTAATCCCTAAATGGTTGATCTCTTGAAAAGTTACTGCATCATGAGAAAAAACCATACTACATTCTATTTTAAAGTGGACAATATATCAGTAAAAAGAGTTTCTAATCAAGTCTTTACAATTCATCTTTTCTTATGCATCAAACACTCACTATGTTATTTACTTTAGTGGGATGATATTAGTTTATAACAATAGAAACTCTGCACATACTTATTGTAGGTTCTTATGTTATATGCTTCATGGTTTTATTTTTGGTAAAGCTATTTTGTAGAACTTTGCCCACTTTGGATATGCTGGCCACTAGCATATTTAACCTTAAAATTCTAATAAGCTTTATGCCATTATGCTAAATGGTATTTCGATAATTAGAATTTTATCATATTATATTGATAATGATTATTGAGCGGATCTGACGTTTATTATGACTAATTGCCTTTATAATTTTTTCAAAGTCAGCTGGACAAAACTTTTCATTATATCATTTACCCTCTAATGCAATGTGAGGAACCTTGCCTTGCAATGAAAAAGAGGGGAGAGGGGGTAGCGGCGGTGGCCGCGGAAAGGAAGTTTTTCTCCCACAAATGTGTGTTTTTTATGAAAAATCCGTTTTATATAAAAAAATAAACAGAGACTTACTTAATAAGGTAAAAAAGATATTTATTAGACGATGATAAGATATGTCCTTAGCAGGGATGATTTAAAGACAAAAAAATATCTAATATATTATTATACTAAAGCTTGGAGTTCTACTTTTGATTTTCTTTAATTTCTTAATAAAGATCGACATGAAAACTAGAAAAAGAAAACAATAGAAAAGGAGAAAGGAGTCGATGAAATTTCATTTAGGAAACTGATTTTTGGATTGTTGTTGTTGCTATTGGCAAATTTTAATTTAATTTTGTTCTTTTATTTGGTGGTGGGCCCTGGAACAAAAGCTCGTCCTATCATTTATCGAGCCTAACGAACAAGACAAATTTTAACTACCAAATTCGCGTAAAAACCAATGAGCTGTCCAGTAACACTACTAACGTTATGATGGTAGCCGGAAACATGATACGTGCTGTGATGTTGTCCTTTTAATGCTTTGATAAATCCAGAACCTTTGGATTGAGAGAACCATGAAATTATCGGGAAATTGAGTCATGCCGGACTCATATGAGAAAAGACAAAAAAAAAAAAAAAAAACTATATGAATTAGAAACAGTTCAAATTGGATAGAGCCTTCTAAGAAGTAATTGGCTAAAGCTAATACAGGTGGGTCCGTGGACTTAACTATAAGGTAAGCTTATATTGGGGGATTAATTCATAATTCTATGGGGTGATAGTCGGTACAGAAATTTGGACCATATTTGAGGGTATTTTTTTGTATCTACCAAAGAACTATCTAAGTGTAGAAATTGAAACAGATGCGAGGATTGCAGAGCATTTATTGTCATTCATTGAGCTTTCCAAACTTAAATAACACTCGATTCTACTCTATTGCAGGGAAAAAGTGTACTTGTTGGATAGAGCAACGATCAAAGTGATTCCATGTGAAGCAAATCATGCAACGGGTTGGATGGCTCATTTTGTTAGTGCACATTAAGAAGCTTATCAGATTTTTGAAGAAGCACCATGGACAGATTTGCAAAAACTATTAGATCAAGACTTATTAGGATATGGTATGGAGAACATCGCAAGTAATAAAGCAATATTCTTGTCATTTCTCAATTTTTACTGGTAATTGATCGAGATCTGCATGTATTGGTCATACAAAATAACATACATTGAGGAGATGTTAGGGAGTTATCCCATATACCCACTTTGATACTTAAGTTAGTAATAGACTCTTATGAGTGTAGAATACGTGTGGATAATACGCAGGCTTAGAATGCAAAGTATCTAGAGAGGATTATTGTTGGACAGTGGCTTGGTATTTATAGCGGAGTGGATCTAGTAGTTAAAGATTAGTTGAGGGAAAAGTTCTTCTCTTGAAAGTATAGAGAGTTAAGCTTTCATGCCTGACATGTCCTTAATATTTAGGATGTAGCCGTTTTATTCCTATCTCATGAATTATGGCCGTTGCAGTGCCTTATGAGCCTAGGCAATTTAGGCTTAGGCTCGAGGCCTATGAAGGTGAACCTAGGGTGGCAAAGCTTAGCGAATCTAATCGGGCTTAAGGGATTCATGCCTAAAATGCCTTGTCAACACTTGCCCCTTCCCAGTCTCATTGCTAAGGAAGAGGCAAGGAGAAGGAATACATAGGTTACTTAGGTGTGATTGATCCAACTCCTATAAGTTCGATCCAATGCCGTAGGTGCCGATGTGATGAGATTGTAGATTCGGTATGATGGACAATTGAAGGCGAGAAGGCCCAAAGTGGGAAGTCATCTAAAGCGATAGATTGCTAGTCCGAAAATGTCTAAGGCTAGGTGAGCAGAGGTGGTTAGGTGCTCTTACGCTATAGACTGGCCTATTGGAGCATAGCTTAACAAGGGCTGAACAGACATAGATGCGTTGTCTTCATAATGCCAACCAGGTAGAGATGGGATGAGTCTTAAAGAAGCTTCCTATTAAAGGAACTTTTTTAAAATGCAACTTTTGCTCGTTTATATTCCGTACGTTAAATGCGACATGATAGGTGTCATGCTGCAGCAGCCTAACGTGCAACTATATACCTTTTGCCATTTAAAGGGGACCGTCCGATGGAAATATTTTCTACGTATCTGCTAGGCAACGTTCCAAGGGATTCATGCTTATATATATCCCTATAATTAGACTTGGATAAGGGCCGAATCTAAATCGTGAACTGGGCAGGTCTAGAAGTGAGCAGGCCGAACCATTAGGCTTTAAGGGCCTAAGCAGTTTAAGAGGGCGGTTTTAGGTTACAAATCATTAGGCCGACTGACTATTAAACCGGTGGGTTAACCCGATTGGTTTACCCTCTTAAAAAAAAAAAGGAGAAAGAGAAAAAAAGAGGTCGTTAAGTCGAAAAAAATAATTTGATAATATCTAATAAGTCATTGTATATCAAAGTTATTTTATTTGTAATGATGAAAAACAATTTTTTAAAAAATAATATCATCAAATTAATGATAAATGACTATTTATAAGTTAATTATGGATTAAGAATAGATAAAAAAAATAAATTTAAGTTAATATAAGTCATTTTTGTAAAACTTATCAAATGTTAAGTATTTAAATATGAAAAAAAAATAAAATTTAAGGGCCTTAAACCGGCCCTTAAATCACTAGGTCTAATGAACCAGCCTGGAACCACTAGTTCACAGGCCGGTCATGGTTACCGTGTCATTGACCCGTGAATCGGCGATTTAGGGTTGGTTCGGCTTGATGCCCACCACTACCTATAATCGTCTGTACGGTTTCCCAAGCGATTTCCCTATAAATAGGAGGATTGCAAAGACAAACCGCTTTTCTGCAATCTTTTCACTCGGTTGTTGCAATTTTTGCATTCACATTCTAAACTTCAAACCTGTTTCAAAAGTTTTGAGTCTTTTGATCATGTCAACTAACAGAGGTAAAGCTAGCTCCTTTTTTGTTGTTACTTACTTCTATCTCCAGTTCTATAAGGAGTGATCCCCCTTAGGCATAAGAGGGCGAGATCTTATCACTAGCACAACTCGACCAACCCATAAGGATGGCCGTAGAGGCGCTAGATAAGGCCAGAATTATTAATGCTACCCCCAGTAATGTATATGCGAACGTTTAACTACCTCTCGTGAAGGACTAATTCGACGCTCCTAGTACGGGTAAGGGGCTTGACGGTCGTGTAAGCAAAAGTAGGCAGTCTGCCCTCAGCTGGGTCATCAGTAACTTTCTTGTAGGGGCAATTCCTAGCAAGCATATTAGGTTGTTGAGTAGGGATGAACGAGTAACCCTACTATCAGGGAGGCGCTTTGCAGTTTTTGAGAAGTACTTACAGTTTGGGCAACGCCTCCCTCTAAGTTGTTTTGAGAAGGAGTTCTTCAATTATCACTACTACAGTCTGTCGTAGGTCCCTCCCAATGGGTGGAAGGTATTGAAGGCTTTCCAAGCGCTTTGTGAACACTTAATGGTAAAGGCTACTCCCGAGCTCATCTATCACTTCTATATGTAGAATAGTGTTGGGGGTTAGCCTTACCTCTGGCTACACCCGGGAAAGAAGCTGTTCTACGGCTTTGTGGACTCGGTCAAAGGTTGGCAGGATGAATATGTGGTGGTAAAACTGCCAATGAGGCCGATTTCTGGACTCGGTGGATTAGGATGGTCTGCACCAAAGGTGAGCAGAGGTTCGATCACAACGACATCGAGGTTGTCCAGGAGATCTTAGCCTTTTATGGCACTAAGAGGTGGCTAGGAGATCAATGCTGCAAAGACTGTGGAGAGGTATTTCCGGCTCCCGATCCCTAAGCTCTTCTTTAGCATAAAGAGGGTTGTAGTGGAGAAGTAGACTGAAGGTAAAAGTTTATTCATATGGACCTGTTAGTTGTGCTAGTGTCAAGGTGCTTACTCTAGGGCTTGTAGGATAGGAGGACTTCCCTAATCTTGTTAGTCACGGCGGTGTTTTGCGAATGGTAATGGTAGTGGTAGTGGTAGTGGTAGTGGCAGTGGTAGTTTCTTTTGATTTGTCCTTGTTTTCTTTTTCTAACTTTAGATCGACATTCTTACAGGTCAAAATTTGGCCTTAAAGATGCCTTATCCATCTATGGACAACCTAATGAGCTAGTACCAAGCGTGAACTAAAGTAAACCGGGTAACAAGAAAGGCAATAAGACTGAAGCCAGGGCTTAGTGAGATCGGTAAGGTGTGGCTGAAATCTGTGCTACAGAAGATTCCCTTCGGCATTCGTAATGAGCCTGTAGTTGTAAGGCCTTTAGGAATAGCTCTGTCCGCTCTTGCCCTCATCTATTCGTTTAAGCCCATCATCATGGGTGATGAAGGCATTAAAGCAGAAGGGCCCGATGTGTAGGTGCTTTCTCCTTTAAAGGCGGCGACAGGAGAGGCTGTGGAGGGGGCTGCCCTTCTTCTAGCTAAAGGCCAGAAGCATAGGGTTCTTGAGACATCTAAGGAGCTAGGTCTAAGGGCGAAGAAGCAAAGGTCCTTAGTGAAGGATCCTTTAGCCAATGGGGAAGTAAAATGAATGGCCCCTAGCACATCCTTACCAAGGCACCGATGACATAGGGGACAAGTTTTTGAATGTCCTCAACAATTTTAGGAAGATGGGATTGGGGCCGGACTCATTCCAAGAAGCACCATACATTTCCTGGGATGAAGCACTAAAGAGGGGGGCCTTCGAGTTGAAAATGAAGAGCGCCCGGAGGAAGATCTTAATGCCGAAGTAGGAGGTCTATGCCGACGATCTAATATTGAGACCCCAGACCCTTAGTTATTAAGCTTTGATGGGGTCTTATACCCCTGGTGATTGGGTTGTCCTGGAAAGGATTACCCAAGAGGGTAGAGACGCCCCTATATAGACTGTGGGCCACTTGAGTATGCTAATGTAGTAGGTAAGTTTTCATTGCTCTTATGGTGTTGTACTTTAGTGTCTTGTATTAATTATAGGTATCATTTTCATCTTGTAGTACTACAGCTAGGTGCTGCTTTAATTGAGCAAGTCTGATGCCGTCCATAAAGAGGTAATGGTTTGCGGAAGGAGTTGCATCAGCAGAAGCAGTAGTTACTAAAAGCAGAGACTTCTAGTAAGAGGAACTTGAGAAAATTTTCCCAAGTTAATAAGCACCTACGCTACTCTATTATACATGTGGCGGGGTTTCAAGTGAAGTTTAAGGATGTAGAGTGCTAGAAGGATAGAGTTGAGAAGGCGGCCTAAAAGGTCAATGACTTAAAGGCTTAGCTAGAGAACGAGTAGAAGATAAAGGCTCGTCTCTCTCAAAGGATAGACGAGGAAGGCGAAGCTAGGGCTCGACTCAAAAGGGAGAATACCGAGCTAAAGGATTTTGTAGCCAGGCTGCAAACCAAGCTGGCAATGAAGCAATCCGAATGTGAGGGTGTTAGGGCCTCTTCGTAGGAGTTAGCTGTTTTGAGAGTCTGTTTGGAAAGGCAAGTTAGGGAGTTACAAGATAAAGTTTCGGAGATGGAAGAGATCATCTACAAGATGGATAGTGGGGAGGTCTTTAGTGATGCTTCCATTAAGAAGGCGGTTGCTGACTATCGGAAGATTAAGGAATGGTTAGAAGAGTTAGAGGACCTATCCACTGATTCTCCTCACGACACTTGGAGTGAAGTTCTCTCTCATTGTCTGGACCTAGATATGAGCTTCTTGGAATTTCTAGATCCCCCAACATTTAATGAGAAGAGGGAAGCTCTGGCATGGGAGAAAGAGTCTACCCAGGCGGCTGACAATGATGCAAGCGTACCCCCTACTACTAGAGTGGGGTAAGGCGCTTCTGCATCCGCTTTTACCTTAGTAGCCTAGCAGAAGGTTGCCTTAGAAGCTATCCCTAGGGAAGATCAGTTTGTAGGGGATCCTTTTGCCGCTCTTGGCTTACATCCTTCATGCTCTACTCCAACTCAGGGCCTACCATCTAAAGTACCTGCGGATCATCGCTCTAAACAAATAGGTGCCTTAGATTTTTTTTAATTGCCAGAGTTAGCTGACCCTAGGAGATAGTAGGGTTTTGTTTACTTTTTTTTTTTTTTTAAAAAAAAAATTATTGTAGTTAGGGCCGAGATGCTAACCTTTACTTTATAATTAAATAATCGTGGAATAAATAGATGAATGTTTTCCGAACATTCTCTTTGGATCTTTATTCGTCTTTGAATGTATCTACTAGAGAATCTATCTAAGAGAAGTTGACCCTTGTCGAGGTCTTGTTGAGGGAGTTCCTCTATGCGAGAGGTGTTTTCCCTTGCCGAGGTTACTCTAAGAAAGGCCAGGTTAGTGGTGTTCCAACTTGCCTAGAGTGGGGAAATTCTTTTGTACGAAGGGTATTTTCCCTTGCCAAGGTTATCCTAAAAGAGGTTGAGTCAGTGGTGTTTCGACTTACCTAGTGTGCAGGAGTTCTTCTATGCAAGGAGTGTTTCCCCTTACCGAGGTTACCCTAAGAGAGGGTTAGGTTGGTGGTGGTTTGACTTACCTAATATGTGTGAGGAGTTCCTTTGTACAAAGGTTGTTTTCCCTTAGTGGTTTTCTGACTTGTTCAAGTTAACTATCTATGTCTCTTCGGAGGCTCATACGAAGAGAGAAACAAAGGGGGAGAGAGAGAGAGAAGTATGTAATTGAGATCTTTTATTTCGACACAATTGAAAGAAAAACTGTACATAATGAAATTCTAATCAAAATAGAGATGTAGATTATCGATGTTCCATATGCACGAGATGAGCTTGCTATCCAATCTTTCTAACCTATATGCTCCATTGTCCAGTCTCTCCTTGACCCTGATTAGATCTTCTCAATTGGGGGCCAATTTGCCCTGCCCTTCGCGTGAACCTATGACTTCTAATTTTTGGCATACTAGGTTACTAACCTTAAACTCCGTGTAACAGACCTTCTGATCATATTACCAAGTGGCCTAATGTTGATATGCAATCACCCTAATAGCAGCAAGGTAACTGATTTCCTCATTGATATCAACACTCGTTTATAGTAGTGAGTCATTAATGGCAACGTCAAAGCTTCGAATCCAGATGTTCAGGAGCTCAAGCTCGATTGGGAAGAACGCTACTAACCTAAAAGTAAAGCGAAAGGGGGTCTCGCCTATAGAGGTACGGTGGGTGGTCCTGTATCCGCATAGGATAGTAAGAAGTTCATTTACTTAAGCACCTTGAGATTGGTCTACGCACTTCTTCAGGCTATCTAAAATGACCTGATTGGTTGCCTTACTTAACCATTTGATTGGGGATAGGCAACCGAAGTAAAATGTGAGGCAATGTGGTGCTTAGTGCAAAACTCCCTAAACTTAGGGTTATCGAATTGTCGGTCGTTGTTCGTGATCAGTGCGTAAGGGACTCTAAATCGGGAGAGAATGTTGTTTCTAATAAAGGACTCTACACTCTTCTCCGTAATTCTAACTACCGCTTCAGCCTTCACCCACTTCATGAAGTAATCTACGGCAACGATTATAAACTATTGTCCTCCTAATGCTTTCAGGAAGGTGCCGAGGATATCGATCTCTTACTATGCGACGGCCATAGGCTCATCAAGGGTTAGAGGGTGGTGCTGGGCATGTGACTGATTGAAGCATGCTTTTAGCACTGCAAGCACTTTTAGGTTACGGCCTTTGCATCTTGCCTCATTGTAGGCTAATAATATCCTAACCATAGTAGCCGAAGGTAAAGGGCTTGGGACTAAATATGATTGCTGTACACTGTGGCATATAGCTCTTCCATGATGCACAACCCTTCCCCTTCTCGGAGACACCAGAGTAAGGGGAGGTTGAAGGGGAGGTTGACTCCTTTACAATACAGGATGCCATCGATCAGTGTATAATTGTTGCATTTTAATTAGTTGATTTTTTTTTTCAATATCAGATTGCCACACCCCACTTCTAGACTTTTCCTCATTTTTATATATATATATATTATTTTTCCTTAATTAATTATGAGTTTTCTTTAATTATTTATTATTGTTTTAGCACGTTTAGTGAATTTTAAGTAATTACGCGTATTTCTACATACATGTAAATTCATATATAATACAAATAAATATTCCTAAATATTATTTAGGTTATTTTATGATTTTTAGTATACATATAATTTATCTCTAGCGATTCATTAATTATTGGAATGTATTTTACGCATTTTCGATAAATAATAAGTTATATACTTAAAATTTGGAATTTTTATATTCTTTTATTTTATTAATTATTTTCTTAAATTCAAACTTACGGGATCATTTTACTAATATTTCTAGCTTTACTTATAATTTAGGCTTGTTAGGATCTTTCAGCTGATCAAAACTCTGAATAACTGGTTGTGGGGCTTACAATGTCCCAAGAAGAGAACTTCTCTAGGAGACTCTTCACTTTCTCGAGGTACCTTACCATAGTGTCATCTCTAGTTTTATATTTACCTTAGACTTATTGGACGACTAGCATAGAGTTTGAGAAGATTCGCAACTGCTCCGCATCTATCTCCTTGGCTAGTTTGAGATTGATGATGAGCACCTCATATTTGGACTCATTGTTACTAGAATCAAATCCAAAGTTGATGGTGTAGCAGATGGTGACCTGATGCGAGCTAGTTAAAACCAAGCCCGTGCCTCTATCCTTCAAGGTGGAGGAGCTGTCGACGTAGAGAGTTCACACCAGTTTGTCATCGTCCGATGGTACTTCATCCTCTCTTATGTATTCTACTATAAAGTCGGTTAACACCTATACTTTGTAGGTTATTCGTGGCTGATACTGGATTCTGTATGTGCTCAACTCCATCATATATTGCATCATTTGTCTAGACGCGTTAGGTTTCTGTAGCATAGTACACAGTAGTTGATCCGTGAGTACAATCACTTGGTGTGCCTAGAAGTAGGGCCTCAGTCATCAAGCAGTAATGGCAACACCAGTATGAATTTTTCTATCCAGGTATACTTGACCTTAGGCCTAATCAGTATGTGGCTGACGTAATATATTAGCATGTGTTCCCTTCCCTTTGCTCTGACCAGCACAGAGGAGAGTGCCCGGTTGCTTACCACTGGAGCTTCTATATGTCTCGGACTAAGGTTGGAGGCTTTATTCCCTTAATGGCTATAATCTTCTCGAAGTTGGCCTCAATACCTCTCTATGTGACTAAAAAGATGAGGAACTTACAAAAGCCGATGCAAAAGACATACTTATAGAGGTTTAGCTTCATGTCGTGCATGTGCATACTGTTAAAGGCTTCCTAAAGATCCCTGACATGATCAGCTGGTTTCACTATCGTGTCGTCGACGTATACCTCCATGTTACTCTTGATTTGAGGCTTAAACAGCTTCATTACCGTTTGCTAATACGTGGCCCTAGTGTTTTTTAGTTCAAATGGCATTACAGTACAACAATAAGTGCTGTAATCAGTGACAAAAGAGGTATGGACTTCATCCTGGGGTCCATTTTGATCTGGTTGTACTTTGAGAAGGCATCTATAAAGTTCAACCGAGCATGTCTTGATGTAGAATCAATAAGCTAGTAGATTCTAGGGAGGAGGAAATAATCTTTAGGGTAGGCTTTGTTGAGGTTGGTATAATCCACACAGATGCGTTACTTCTCATTCTTCTTCTTAACTAGTACCATGTTAACTAATCACATCGAGTACTTTTCCTCCCTCACTATGCTGACTTTAAGCAATTTCTGCATTTCTTCCTCAATTGCGGCCTACTATTGTAAGGCAAAATGCCTCTTTTTTTTTGTTTGATAGGCACCTGTAACGTCGATGTTAAGGTTGTAGTTCACCAAGGCCGGGGAAATCTCAGGCATATCCAACACTAACTAGGCAAACCTATTCGAATTTGCCTGCAGGAGGGCAATTATTTCATCCTTCACTTTGGTTGGGGTTTTTATCCCAACTTTTGTGGTTTGGTCGGGTGAGGCGCCAATTTGGACATCTTCTGTTTTTCCTCCGGGCTCGCCCCTCTTAGCCAGACTCTTCTTCGGGCCTATTTTTAGGGCAAAGATGCCATCGCCTTTGGTTGGCCTAACATATAGCTCTCATGAGATCTTCTGATCATGCTTACATACTCCCTCCTCAATTGGCATTAGGAATTTAGCCTTCAAATGCAGGGAGGATGTGATCATCCCAAATGCATTTAGGTTTGGTCTTTTTAATAGTGCATTATAAGGGGCGGGACAATCAATCATAACGAACTCTATGGACCATATGGTCCTTGTGCCACGTGTTTTTCATCACTAAGTTTCATGTCTAGCGATGCCCTTAGCTTAGACAGTACTGCCGTTGAAGCTAATGAGATTGTGGTGGTACGACTTCATCTTTACTAGCAGCTTCTTCCTCATCCTATCGTATGTATGGAGGAAGAGTATGTCGGTGAAATTGTTAGTATCTACCAAAATATTTAGGACCTCAAATTTTGAGATACTTGCCCCAATCACAATGGTGTCTTGGTGGAGAGTGTCGACCCCTTCAAAATCAGTGTCAAAGAAGGAGATGGAAGTGTCTAACTTTTGTCCTTTGTCCCTTACTGCCAGTACCTCTAATGGGTGGTTAACCAACTACTTGTACTCAATCGACTCTTCCATGATCAAGTTTATGACGCCATTGGGAGCATGATCGTTGCAGCAATCGTTATTCTGCTCGGTATGGGCGTTCTCAGTTTGTTGCCTTTGAGGTGCTCTATTTCCGTCATTGTCCGAGCAGCCGTCACTCTTCCGATAGTCCACATATTCGTTGAAGAAGTCGTACTAAATGGCATATTCAATGGCATTCTTCAACTGGAAGCACTTTTCAGTAGTATGCCCATGGTCATCGTGGAATCGATAGTATTTGTTAGAGTTTCGATGGCTAGGGTTCCCTTATACTTCGGAATAGACCCAGGCAATTGGCTTATTCAGGGGCGTATATTGGGTGTAGATAGGGGTTGGGAGCCGGTTGTGCTTGGCCCGACACTTCTTTTTCCTTGAGCTTTCCTTATCTAATCTGCTCGACAACCTACTGCTGAGGTGATCCTTTACGGACAATTTCTCCTTGTCCTGCTTTCTGCTCAACCTCTCTCGATTAGTGTTGTGCCTGGTACAAATGTTATCTTCCTTGTCAATATACTTTTGGGCTTTATTTTAGAAGTCGGCTAGATCTTTGGCTTGTTGTTCGTAAGCGATCGAAAGAAATCTCTTGAGGGTTGGATGCCAAGCTGTATGGTATAAGTAGGGACTCTCCCGTCCAACTAAGGGATCTCGACTATAGCATTATTGAACCAAGCTACGTAATTGTGTAGGGACTCACCTTCACCTTGCCTTACCAAGTACAAGGATGATATGTCTTGGACGGGGGCTTACTAGCCTAAAAATGGAGGCTGAAATTCCTGGTCAGCTCATCGAAGGAGTTGATCGAATTGTCAAAGAGGTAGTTAAATCACGTTTGTGCTGCCTTCCTTAGTGTACTCGGGAAGGCCTTGCACATTATAACATCCTAATGACCGTGAAGGTTCATGAGGGTACCGAAGTGGAGAAGATAGTCGTTGGGGTCACCTGTGCCATCATACTGGTCCAGGGATGGAAGTTTGCTGCTAGGGGGCAGCATTTCGTCCTGGACACCCCTAGTGAAGGGGGTCTTGTTACTGGCCACTAGTCCAGCGTTACTAACAGGCTTGCTCCCTTGCTGCTCAAAGAGTCGCCTTACCATTGCATGGAGCTCATTTAGAGTGGTATCATTTGCCGATAAATTTAAAATAGAAAAAGATAAAGTTTTGGAAACTCCATTCAAAATTGCCTAAGCTTAATAAAAGGATTCTATTAACGTTATTTACTATTTAGGGTATAACAAAAAATTGGTATCTTCTAACATTAATCATACATTTAAAGTAAGTACAAAGATGAAAAAGTTTTCTATCTAATATGTAAACACGTACTTGAGATATCCAACATAGTTTTCCTATGAAAAAGATACAAAAATATATCTAGTCATTTTGTTGCCAGTTTAGATGTTAGGTTTGGGTATGCCATTAAATGTTAAGGTGGGCATGTTCTCTTTAGTCAGGTTGTTACAATTTAGGCTCTTACACTATGTGCATCATAAAGAAATTTATTTCATACACTAAGGTGTCACATTAATATATTCTTCTTAAGAAACTTGTTACTTTATTTTTTAGTTTCTTTATAAAAATCTTTTAATATTTTTTTAAATTTTTTTATGGCTCCTAATAATAATTTTTAACCAATTGAAATTTAAAAAATAAAAGAAAGTGGCATGTGCCTTAAAGGAACATACAACACTAGTCAAGAAACTCAATTTCGTTCCTTTATCATGGAGTATTGTACTAAGGGATGACCAATGCACGTAATCACGTCTATAACAATAGTGTCGATCTATAATAGTCCAATCTTATTATGATCCAACACTGGTATCTTCAACAAGTTAGGCATTATGGTAACAGTTGGAAGCAATGGGTTTGCTTATCAATCCATAAAAATAGTGCTATATAATACTTTTTAAGTTTTAACTCATTAAGGGAAAAAAAAAAAAACAATATCAAGCTAAAAATTCGATTTTTCTCTTTTCCTAACCCAATTTATATTAAACTTGGCCTACTTAACATAAATCTCTCGACTAGACTAAGAATTTAAAAAAAAAAATACACAAACACTTTTGAAAGAGGAGTCACCACTTGATTGAAATCGAGAAAGTGTGATATTAGGATCCATAGGTAGATGAACTATAATTTAGTTACTGACTTATTGGTTTTTCTAAAACAAAAAATCTAAAAAAATAGAAATTAGGAAATTTTGAGTCTGGATGCTAACTTATTAAAGTAAGAAGGTTTTTATAAAAGATGTCCATGTAATTGTTTAATGGGCCATAGGTTTTCTTCTTATTCTTATTCTTCTTTCTATTTAAGAAAATAAAAAAAATTAGAAAAAGGAAAAAAAATTATTTATTTACTTTGGGTAGTTTAAAGTGCCTATATGATAGTGGAGCAAAATTAGGCCTTCGTAGTTCTTAATTAAATTAAAACTTTAGTTTTTTGGATTATTTTGTTTAAAAAAAAATCACTTTAAATTTGTTAATTTAGGGAAAATAATTTTTTTGTCTATTTTTTAAAAACTTTAAGAAAATCCCTAACTTTTAGAAAAATGTAAACTTATTTTTTCTGTTAAGGAACATTCCATGTATAAGAAAACTAATTTTGGTGAAAAAAAAATCGTCTTATTTGAAAATCATAACTATGCATTTATGGCAAACAAGGCATAAGACATATAGTAACTAATTATGCGAACATCAATTATAACATGTTGATTTATTAGACCTTAAGCATGCTAAACTTGCAAATTAATAAATAGATTATTAACTCAACATGCAAATTACCAATCATTCATCAAGCAACACCTATCAATTATTTAACAAACAAATTATTTTATAAAACTACTAATTAATTAACAAGTTGATTATTTATTTAAAACTAAACTTATGAGCAAGATAACTAATTATTAACTAAAATCTAAATATGCCATTATTTATTAAAACTAAGCTAACTAATTATTTATTAAAGATTAATCATGCCAATGATTCATTAAAGCTAAAACACACAAACTATTATTTTTATTTAAGTATAATCATGCAAATATACCACTCATTTTATTTAAAGTCTAAGCGTATTATCTTAAAAAATCAACAAACAAAATGAAAATTAACTAACATATTAATATTAAATATTATACAAAAATACATTATTCAAGTGAAATTATAACTACAAAAGATCAAAAAAACATTTTTTATTTTTATAGATTTTTAGGATTTATTTGTTTATTTATTAATTTTTTTGAATCAACAAGTAACACAACATACAAAGGGAAGAAAACTTGCCTTTTGTGTGCAATAGATCGATGACTAGTTCGGGTCAATTCTAACTAGTTCTTGATGTGGGGTCGATAGCTCTCAACTCAAAAGAGGCTATTTTACAAAACCTCTAAGCCAGTTTTTGAAAAACTCGGAACTTATCTTCTGTAATTTTAATAAAAACTTTAAGTTGGTTATGAACAAACCTTAAAAAAATATATCTCTTGATTCAAATTTAAATTACGCACTCTAACTACGAAATTAAAACAATTCACCCATTAAGCTCTGTTTTAGGATGAGTATAGATGATTTCACTATTTTATCTTGAATCGATTTACTCTAAAATAAGAAAAATCTAAGAGAGAGTGGATTTAGCATTAGGAGCACCTAAAGAAAGAAACAATAATATGGTGATTTTTAATACTTTAGAGTTGAATGAATGAGTTCTAGGTACTTATATTTATAGTGTTAGGTTGGAATTTCAATTCAAGAAACCTCCAATTTGGAGACAGATTGAATCGTCTATGATAATAGCAAATTCTTGTGTATATCTTAATTTTCTCTATTTTGGCCAAAATTGATCATGTTTTTGCATGAATTAATGGCAAATGAGTATGTACGCATATAATAGAAGGTGTAATTGCATGTTTTGAGTGATTACATTAAGGAATAATGTAAGAATATCTTCCAATTTTATCAAATAAAAACGAGATCCAAAATATATACATTTTAAGTTAGCCAATTTTCATTTTTTTTTACTTAACAAATTTCTATCTTTAAAAAGTTAAAAATTGAACATTTCTTACTCAGACAATTCGTGATCTTTCCATTTCCTATTTTTTCAAAATTTTTCATGGTGAAAAAGTAGCTGAAATCATGTAAAAAATTATATAGATACACTTGTCATATAATTGTAATTCAATTTGGAAGTTGATGTTCTTGACATGGGGGAGAAAGACGGAAAGAGAAAAGGGTCAATAACCCAGGGGTGCCATGTGGCACTACTTATGTCATGTAGTGCATGGAGATTCCAATGTACGGTAGCCTGTTATTTGTTTCTTTTCTTTTCTTTTCTTTTTTCCTTCTTTTATCTTTTTTCATTCTCTTTTTTATTTTTCCCTTTCTTCAACGGCGGTTCCATTTTCATTTTCTTTTCTTTTTATTTCCACTTATTCTTTTCTTTTACTTCTTTTTTTTTTTAAAAAAAATCACCTCAGATAAGACCTAATTAATTATAAGAATCTAAAAAATTACGCCATACTCTTCAAGTAATTCTCAAGTGTAATAAATATATATTCAAAATATTTTTAAAATTTTTTTAATTTGATCAAATTAGGATCTCACTTTCTATCATGTTCTGTTTTTATTTGAAAACTTCAAATGGTTATAAAATACTTATTTTAAATCCAATTGAGGCATTGTTTGAAGCCATTATCTCTTGAAAAAATGTACTTTCAAAATTTTTTGAAATAAGTAGTTAGAATTAGTTTAGAAAAATTAATTTTCGAAAAATATCCATTCTTATCTAATATTCTCTATTCTATCAAATCATGTAAGCCTATTTTGACTCTAAAAGTTATCTTTGACGTTAAAAAATAATTCCTAGCCTAGACTGGCTCAAATGGATCATCACAAAACACTTTATATATGTATATATATATATATATATACTTTAATTTTCAAGTTTTCTCATTTTTTGATTTTGTTGATTTTTCTTAGTTTTCATTTTTCATGTCTTTTTTTTTATTTTTCAAATTTTTTGATATTTTCCCATATTTTTAGATATTTTATATTTTTTGCCTTTTCCAAAAAATAAGAAATTCTAAATTAGAGATAGACTTAAGAAGGATAAAAATGTGCTGTTTATAAACAATTTAAATGGGTTGCCTCATTCAACTCATATTCTTTTTTTTTTTTTTCTAAAGTTCAACTTGTAGATTACAATAAAGAAATGGTTTATGGGTCGGTCAACGTACTTAACCTATTAATGCATAAGTAAATCCAATTAATTCAAAACCCATATTCCTTTATATCATCCTAAAATTGATAGAAATATTTATTATTAAATTGTTTAAAAATAAACTTATTTCTTAGGATTAATAAATTAGCTTGTTTAACTAGGGATGTTATTGGGCAGTCCGTATAGAGTACCCAATCTGTTCAACTTGTTAAAAACCTATAGAGCTTTGAAACAAGATCTGAAAGGAGTTCAAAACCCTACGGGGTTTTAGATTAGTAACCAAGACTTACAATACACCTTATGAAAAAATCTAAACTCGGTAAAATCAATAATATTTATTGTAATTATGTTTAATTGCCAATAAAGAAAATAAGAAAAATAAACTAGATAATAGTTAATAGAATAAACCCTAACCTTTTAGTCTTTCATCCCTCTCTCTCCTCATTCAATACTCAACTAAGAAATTAGTTGCTTATAGATGTAGCTACAGTGCCTCCCTTCTTCCTCACTGCCCTCACCTTTATTCTACAGTCCATGACTCCACACTACAATCAACAGTCAGCATCTTATAGATTTAATTGCAACACCTCAACCTAATGGCCCTTACAATTAGTCCATAACTGTACACTACATCACTCATGAATTGTCATTACATACGTGAATCTTGAATCACAAACTCATACTCAACCCTTACTTAGTTACTGATACCGTTGTCATCGGCTAATTGTTTTCACCTCGCCATCTTTACAACTTACTTGCTTAGATTTTCACTTGTGAGTTTTATTTTGATTTTCAAATTTTCGTGTTTGATGGGTATACCATCTTTATTCTTCATATCATGTAATTAAAAAGTTTAAAAAAGAAACATGTTTACCCTTTGTTGAGATTCACAGGTCTATTTGACTATAGACTCAACAATTTTGGTTTGATTGGTTTTTTCACTTAGTTTTAGTAATTCTCATGTCAAATAACGGTTGATCTTGGCGATTATAGAAAATAGTAGCGAATCTGCATAATTAGTACATGTAATGGAGAATGATAAAGTTTGGGATTTGATGTTGTTTTGATTAATTTCTTTTCTTTTTTTTTTTACATAGCAGGTCGAGCCGGGTTTTATAAAACCTTATAAGGGCAAATTCTAAAAACAAGATAAAATCCCTATAAGGTTTTGGGACTTTTTCTATGATGCCTTGCAAGGTAATTGTATTGGTTTAGATTTTACAAAACCTATCTTGAACCCTTTTGATAGTTAGGGGTAGGCGCAGTTTGGTACGGTATAGTTTGATTCGCTTCCTTTTACCAAACTAAATTTAATATAATAATTTGTTTTTTTTTTAAGTTAAATTTAACCATACGATTCGGTTTATAATTTTTTTAAACCTAATTAAAATTGGTTTGATTTTATTAGATTCACAGTTCGAACCTTTTGTGTTAACTTTTCACTAAAAAATTTTATCTCTAATTAATATAAAATTTCAAATGGAATTTATTCAACATAATCTTAATAATTGATACAAAATTATGATAAAGAATAACAAGATATAAAAAATTTGATGAAATTTATGAAGATTGATAGAATAAAATATGAAAAAGTACAAAATAATTGCATAATTTTTTTAATTTAGCTAAACAGTTTAGTTCGGTTTAAAACGATATGGTTTGGTTTATTTCCCCAAATTAAACTGCATACTGTTTATATATAATTAAATCAAACTATAAACCAAATGGTTTACAAAAAAATTGATTTTTTGGTTTAGTTTGATTGGATTCTTGGTTCGATCCATGGTTTGCAATTTTTTTTGCTTAGCCCTATCGATGGTATCCTTCTGTTTAACTAGAGATATGTAAGTGGGTTTTAGCTTGTAGACTAGCTCATTTAACTTGCTTTTAAAACGAGTTTGGGCTAAGTTTTTTTTACTTGTTTAAAAGTGGGTTAAATGAGCTTGGCTTGTTTAACTAGTAGGCCAAAGTAGACCGATTTAAATTGACTTATTTAATACATTTATACCTTTAGCTCATGAGTTAGCCCGTTGTAAGCCCTAAAGCCAAACCAAGTAACCGTAGGGTTGAACTTAGAATCTAAGGTTTAGGGCGATCGGTTAAAGGATCCGATCAAACCCAAATTATAAACTATTGAGAGGAATATTAGTAAAACTGACCCAGTAAACTTGAATTTAAGAAAATAAGTAATAAAATAGGAGACTATAAAATTTTCAAATTTTAAGCATAATAAGTATTAATTACCGAAAATGCGAAAAGTGTAATGAAATAACTAATAAATTACTAGAGATAGATTATATGTATAAAAAAATTTTAGAAGGACTAAAATAATAATTAGGAATGTTCACATGTACACCATATGTATTTACGTGTAGATAAAAATACACGTAATTACCTAAATTGGCCAAAAACTAAGCAAATAATTAAAGAAAATTATAAAATAATTATGGAAAAATTAGAAAAAAATCAAAAGAGGATAAGATGAAGTAAGATTAGGTCGTAGTAGGCCAAAGCTGCAAAAAAAAAAAAAAAAAGATAGCCAATAAAAATGAGACAACTTAAAAGCAAAAAATTTAGGGAAATGGGCAAAATCTTGTCAAATTAATGTACATTAATTACAAAAAATGTCTATAAATAGGGGAAAATTTTTTAGAAGTCATTTGGTCAGTTTAGCATTTAAAAAAAATCGGAGTACTGAAAAAATCGAGAGAAAATCCAAAAAATAAAAAAAAGGGAAAACTGTGCAGATTAGGCACGTGAGCTAAACCCACCACTCACCATCACCTGGGACCGAACCACCACTACTACCCTACACTAGAACCACCGCCTGGACCGGCCGGTAACCTTGGACCGGGCTTGGATGGCCAAAAAGCTTTGGACCAGTTAGTCTCTTAAATGACCCGATTTTGAATAATTTTGTAAAATTAGTTATTTTGCCCAGAAAATTATGAAACTTGTTATTCTGAGGTTTTATTGTATGTAGATTTAGGGAAAAATATTTATTTAGTTTAATTAAATCTGTAATTATAGGGTCCTTAACAAATTGTTCAAAATCGAGCATGACTAAACCGGAAAATAAATAGGCTTAGAAGTGTAGTTTGGAGTTCAAAATTTTTCTGTAGGATGCTCGTATGATGTAGAATAGTGCTAAGAAGCCATTTTTTTAAAATTAATTTTTGAAATTTTTAAGTTAATTTTTAGCCTTATAATGATGGGAAAATTGGGTGATTTAGGGTTAATTAGGTGATTGGGATGTTAATTACTAATTGGGATATTAATTATATGTTTAAGGATGTTAATCTCTGAAGTGGAACCCTAATCCTAGCCTTTAGGTATTAAGTATGGTTAATTAAGGAAATTAGGTAAGCAATATAAGAAACTAGTAATATGTGAAAGTGTAAATTAATAAATCTAAAAAAAAATAAGGTTATTTAGATAATATTATAATAGAAATAAAAAAAATAATAAATCTGAAATAACATTTAATTTTAAGTAAATATCTCAAAATGTAAGGTTTTTACACATTGGGAATAAATCCGATACTTCAATTAGGGTTAGCGTGTACCGAATAGTTTAGAATACCAAATTACGACCCAATAGGATATTTGAATATTCGAGCATAATGTGATTAATGTTACATTGGGATTCGAGCCTATTTAAGACTTTGGAATTAAAACTAAAATCTAGTTTAGGAGTCGAACCCCAAAATATAGTACAATGAATCATTAGAGCGTTATAGGTATACATGGGGAAAATGAGTTACATTATAAATTAGAATAAGAATCCATAAAATATAAGTACTAAAAAGACCTATTTGTATTATAGGACACCCAGAGACAAATCAACTCGCGACTAAGGGATTGAGCGATCGAGCAAATTCAAGTAAGTTAGGTTATTACTTATTGTAATAAAGTATTAGTTTTGTAGTACTCGGAGACTTAGGCTTATATATAATTGTGATTGTAAGTAGTTTACGCATATGTTTGATGTATCTGCATTCGTGCTGAATTTGTATTGTGAGTGATTTTGTGACTAATTGAATTGGTATGAAATTGTTTGAACACCCTAAACAGAATTTAATATTAGTCGACCCCAAATAATTGATAATGTCATGCATTGCAACCCGTTAGGGGATTATAGGATTCTCCAACCAAATACCGACCCCTTCGAAAGGGATAGTGTAGGATTACAAAATGGTCCCTTCTTCATCCTTAGTCGAACTAAGTGACAGGAGAGGAGGTCGCGGCGAGGGTGAAGTCAATGGTTCGAAAGTAGTCGCGGGAGGAGCGAGGTCTCCATTGCACAAGCCTGGGTTTGGTTGTGAGCTGCTGCATAACATGGAAACTCCTCAACCCGGATTGGAACGGGTAAAATTTCTCTGATTTCACAACGGACCGGACTACGTTGTGTGATGACACTTGATTGTTGCATTTCATAAAAATAATTGTTTGATAACCCTGTTTGTGCTTGTATGCATTCATGAGTCTCCAATTCAACTTACTGAGCTGTAGTTGTTCATACCCTTATAGATCTTTTTGCAGGTTCTGATTTCTGAACACTTAAAGCATTATGCCGCCCTACAATTACCTAGAGGTTAGTCTGTTGGAAGCCAGGGGTGTGAGGATCAAGTTACTTAGTATAGTATTTATCTAGAGTGACCATGTAATTAAGAATGAAAGACTGGTAGTTATTCTGTAATCTAGTAAATTATTATGTTATGTAAAACTTCCTGGGAAGCTTTGTGGACATATATATATAATATTATACATGTTATTAGAAATTTGCACTATTTATCATAATTGTAATTTAATTGTTAATCGGACTGTTTACTTAAAAGCGAGGAGTCGTCGACGCCTTGTGTAGGTCATGTCTATGGTAGGCACTGTGAGGCCAGTTACTATCATAGAATGGTTTACACGGCGGGACTGTTGCGACTCTGCGATTTCAGGGCGCAACACTCGTTTAATCTGCTTTTTAAATGAGTTAGGGTTAAGGTTTTTTGGTTCGTTTAAAAGCGGGCTAAATAAGCCCGGCTCATTTAACCTGTGTAAGCCCCAAAGTTCAGCTAAATAACCGTAGGATTAAACTTAGAACCCAAGGTTTAGGACGATCGGCTAAAAGATCCGATCAAACCCAAATTATAAACTATTGAGAGGAATATTAGTAAAACTGACCCCATAAACTTGAATTTAAGAAAATAAGTAATAAAATAGGAGACTATAAAATTTTCAAATTTTAGGCATAATATGTATTAATCATCGAAAATGCGAAAAGTGTAATGAAATAACTATAAATTACTAGAGATAGATTATATGTATACTAAAAATTTTAGAATGACCAAAATAATATTTAGGAATGTTCACGTGTACCCCACATGTATTTACGTGTAGATAAAAATACGTGTAATTACCTAAATTAGCCGAAAACTAAGCAAATAATTAAAGAAAAATAAAAAATAATTATAAAAAAATAAGAAAAATCAGAAGAGGATAAGCTGCAACAAGATAAGGTCGTGGTCAGCAAGAAAAAAAAAAACCAATAAGAATTTGACAAACAAAAAGCCAAAAATCATGGAATTGGTGCAAAATCATATCAAATTAATGCACATTAATTTCTACAATTGTCTATAAATAGGGGAAAAAAATTTCAGAAGTCCTTTGGTCAGTTTATGATTTGAAAAAAATCAAAACACCGAAAAAATCGAGAGAAAATCTAGAAAAATAAAAAAAAGGAAAACTGTGCAGTTAGGGATTTTAAAAGGAACCCACACCAGACGAGGAGCTGGGAGTGGACGGCCACCACCACCACACGGTGGTGGCAGCGCCCAGGCTGGCCGACAATGCTACGGCGGCTCGCGGTGGCCGGAGCCACCCAAACCGGTGAGTCCAAATTCCAGCCCGATTTTTGTGAATTTTTTTAAAAATAGTAAATATAATTATAAAATTATGAATTTTGTTATTCTGGGATATTTTTGTATGTAGCTTGTAGGAAAAATATTATTTAGATGAAAACATATCCCGTAATATAGGGTCCTTAAGAAATCATGCAAAACCGAGCATATTTCGGTTTAGAAATAAATGACCTTAGGAGTGTAGTATGGAGCTCAATTTTTTTCTGTAGGATGCTCATGTGATATAGAACAGTGCTATGAAGCCATTTTTTTAAAATTAATTTTCTAAATTTTTAAGTTAATTTTTAGCCCTAAAATGATAGTAAAATTGGGTGATTTAGGGTTAATTAGGTGATTAGGATGTTAATTACTGATTTAGATAGTAATTAGATGTTTAGGGATGTTAATCTCTGATGTGGAAACCTGATCCTAGTGTATGGAGTGTTAAGTATAAGTAATGAAGGTGTTATGTGGTAAATGTAGAAAATTAGGAATATGTAGAATTAAAAATTAATAAATATGGAAAAATTAGGTTTAATTAGATAATAAAATAATGAAAATCAGAACATAACAAATCTGAAACAAAATTCAATTTTAGGTAATTATATAAAAAATGTAAAAATTTCTCACAACATGAGTAAATTCGGTATACTAATATGGATTTAAGTGTACCGGATGAAATAAAATGCTGACTAGGGGTAGTAATCGTATTTAGGAGATCGGGAATTAATGTGATTAATTTCACATTATGGGTTGAAATGGATTTCTAGGGTTGCAATCTAAAACATTACTTAGAAATCGAACTAAAAACCTAATTTAGAAATCGATGCGAAAACCGAACCTGAACCTAAACCCAACCCTAAAATAATTATAAAAGACTTAATATCTAGATAATTAGGTATATTTAACCTTAAACAAAACCTAAGAATAAGTGTTATCGAATAAAATGAACTTATAATATTATATGAAATACTGAAACTACGTTCGTGTTATAGGGATAATCGGCGATGGCCTGAGCAAATCGGACCTCGAGTGAATGAGCGAGGAGTCGAGGTAAGTTGGGATTAATACGATGCTGTATTTTGGAGGCTTAAGATTATGCTTGGTTGTGCTTGTTAGATAGAGAATGTGTGCATGTGCTTGATTATGGGTGATGTTGTGATTCTGTTTGTTGCTCTGGCACATATTGTATGACTTGTATGAAATGATTGATCACCCTAAACTGGACTTAATTAAATATCCGATCAGTAATCATAATCGGACATGCATGGCAACCCGTTAGGGAAACTTAGGACTCTCCGGCCAAATACCGACCCCTTCGGAAGGGATAGCGCAGGATTGCAAAATGGTCCCTTCTTCATCCTCAGTCGAACTAAGTGACAGGAGAGGAGGTCACGGCGAGGGTGAAGACAGTGGTTCGAAGGTAGTCACAGGAGGAGCAAGGTCTCCATTACACAAGCCTGGGTTTGGTCGTGAGCTGTTGCATTAACGGCAACTCCTCAACCCGGATTAGAGCGGGCGCAATTTCTCTAATCTCACGACGGGCCGGACAACGTCGTGCGGTGGCATTTGCTTGCACATGCATTACACCTAATAAGTGATTGAAAACCTTGTTGTGTGTATGGTATAGTTTTAAGTCCTCCGTCCTAACTTACTGAGCTGTGGTTGCTCACATCCCTATAGACATCGTGCAGGTGCTGGCTAAGAAGCGGCAACAACTACTCTGAAGCTAGCAACTGCTGGATCCTGGGGAGTGAGGAAAAACATTGAAGAATCAAAACATGTTTTACTTTTCATTTCTGATTAATGTAATAACTGAATTATAGTGACTATCTATAACTTTTCTCACTTTCTTAAATGATTTGTTTAAATTACAAATTGTCTACTTCAAAGCGGGTTAGTCGTGGACGCCTTGTGTAGATCAGGTCTAAGATAGCGGTTGTAAGGCCAACTTCTATCTTAGGGCGGTTTACACGGCGGGGGCTGTTACGACTCTACTGCTTCGGGGCGTGACAACCTGCAGATCAAAGTGGGCAGGGTTAGGTTGAACTTTTTAACTCGTTTGCAAACCTCTATGTTTAACCCATCAACTTGTAACGGGTTAGGTCAAATGATCTCATTCCCTTTACTAATTGAGCTAAGATGGACTAATCTATTTATATCCTAACCTATCACAAGTTAGATTGAGTTCATCTATTTGACTCATTTATATAACTCTAAAAGAGATTGTAAGAATGAATGTCCTTTTAAGGTAGTTGCTTGAAGGGAGAAACATAGATAAGTTTATGTTTTCCTCTCTTTTGGTGGAATAATATAGAGAATGATCCCTTTTGTATCTTTTCACCATAAAATAAAAAAACAGAGAGTTAACCGATGCAATTTTTGAAAAGTGGAAAGGATTTGCATCCAATAATACTAAACGACATGATATAAAACAATAGTTAATTTCCTAACAACGTAATAAATAAGGTTTTTTTCTATATTTTTTTTGGACCAATTCCATCATCCATATTACTCTTAATTTGTATTTTTTAAAATTTGAATCATTGAATAATTAGTGAATTCAGTAGTTTGGATTTAAAATAATGAAAACGAATGATTGAATAAAAAGTAAGATCGATCTCGTTAAAATAGATGACAAAACTATAGAATTTCCTAAATAAATAAATAACTTCGACAAACTCATGGTTACTATCATTGATCAAGCTACTTATTATTTTACCAAATTATCATATATTATAACCGTTAAAAAGGGAATTAAGTTTAGTTCATCTCTTTAAAAAAGCGGTGATCAAATCTCTTTAAAAAAGCGGTGATCATAACACTCTATAAGGGTTTTGGCATCAAATCACCTTTTCTTGGCCTTAACAATGGGAACAAAATTTTTATTATCAGGTCTATGATTGACTTTGTTTTTTATTAAGCTTTGTACCATTATTATGTGAGATAAAAGGGATAATTGCAAGACTGCTTCTTAAACTTTTGATCATGTATGGATAGATCTCTAAATTTTTACTTTTACATAATTTTTAAAAAATATTCAAAATAACCCTAAAATGGTTGCTAAAACCCAAATCCATCACTAAAAGGATTATAAATAACGATAATTTTACATCTTTGACAACAATTTGAGGTTATTTGCTTATTTTTGAAAAATTATGAGAAAATCACACTTTTATGAATTTAGAAGTCTATTCACATTTGATGAATTCTTTGTATTGTTTATTTGAAATATTTTATTTTATTTTTTTAAAAAAATCTATCTAATAACAAGTTTGCGCAATCCAATTTTCTACTTTTCCATGTTGCATTATTTCACATTTTAAATTTTACAAACAAGAGGAACAATCTCTACAGTTGAATTATTGTTACTCTTGTAGCTCTTCAATTTGGAAAATATGAATTCGGTGAATGAAAATTGGAAACTCTTCAATTCAAGACGAGGTGATCTCTATTATTCCTCTATTTGAGACGAGAGAATCCCCATTCAACAGATGTTTACAATTATATATGAATGATTATTTATTTCTTCCTTCAAAAAACGAAAAATTACAAGATGAATTATGTTTACAATTATATGGATCATTATTTATATTTTCAAATAAGACTCTAATATATTACTAATTATCTAATTACTAATATAAAAACCACTAATAATTAACTTGATATTATTTTATTTGAAAAAACTACATATCAGCTGTCAACCATGCTTGAATTCAAAATTTTAAACTTAGTTGAATTTGAAATCTAATTTCGAGAACAAGAAGTGAGTTTAGCAATCTGCTATTTCAATTCGAGTACGACATTAATTTCTAGTAAAAATGATCATATAAGGAAAAACAAGGCTATGTTGTACACAAAAAGGTTTAGCGAAAATATATCTTGTTACATATCTAATATGTGCTGCTTATTTTTATCTTTCTAGAAGCCTTGGTTTGATAAAAGTTGGTGATGACTTGGAAGCACTGGTTAAATCCAAAATGAAGAAATTTTTTGTCTTTTTATGTACTTGTATTCTGATCAAAACATTCGAGATTGTAACATTAAATTATAATTTTTTTTCTAGTAATTAATGGAAATTGGGAATCGAGTTTAATCCTTGTCGGGAGGAAAAAACGTAGGGATTTAAGGCCTATTTTCATGTGTTTGGTTATTATTTGGAAAATATATTGAATTTTTTCTTACTGTTTAACATAAATTTTATTTGAAGTTTTTTTATTTTTAAATAAAATATCATTAGCTTATTATCATGAATATAGTACAAATTTTTCATATATAAGATGGTCACCTTTGTTTCTATTTTAAAATTTTATTAACAAGTTAATGTTTTTCCATATTTATAATAAGTCGATAAAAAATAACGTAGATTTTACTTTTCAAAAATTAGAAAACTTGTGAAAAGTATTTTGAAAAATAACTTTTCAGCCGTTTGTTTTGAAAAGCTGCTTTTCTTGTAAAGGAAAATTTTTTTTTAGTTAAAAGGCTACTTTTAATCTAATAAATAAAAAAAATAAGAAAAATGTTTTTTTTTTAAACTATTTTAATGGGGAGCTAAAGTTTTGGGAGAATGTTTGGTATTTGGGCCCTGCACGTATGAAATGGGCCCAACCAGAATTTCCTAGGAGATGTCCGATGTCCATGTCAATGTCCTTCTTGTCCTCTTGTTTCGTCCACGTCCTTCTTCATAGTTTCACTCTCACCTCGCTCTTCACCTTCTCTCCTTTCTTCCGAAACTCCATAACTACCAACGATGGAGAAACTAAGGAGGGTGGTAAATGAAATAGCCTACACCCAGCCTCATCACTTCTCCGACTTGCCTCTACTTCACCGCTCTTTAATTCCTCTTCTCTCTTTTGCTTCCTCTTTATACAAACTCGTTCTCTCTCTCCGCCGCTCTCTCTACCACTATGGCTTCTTCTCTAGTCGCAGGTAATCTCACTCCCTCCACTCTCTCTCTTAAATGTCTGTGAGAGTTTCGGTTCGGTTCGATTCGTTTTGGACTTGCTTTAAAATAAAATGCATTTTCGAAACCAAAACCGTGCTGAAACTAGTATTTCCATGGATGAACTAATTGAAAATTTCTGTTTTGTTCGGTCTAGTTTCTATTATGAAATCCTATCTTATGAAATCTTTGTTGAAAAAAAAAATATAAAAAACGAATAATTAATTCATTTTATGATCGTGTTTGCTCGGATCATATGAGTGGCAATGGCATTGTGTCGGTTTGTTTCGGGTTTTATCTTTTGAGGGTTGTTTCGTTATAGTGTGTGGAGTTTCATATCAGATCGGTAGTTTTATGTCCAAAAATGTTGTTTTTAAACATCAAATCAATGTATTGCCTTAACAATTTCGTAAATGCTTGGAAAATTCAGCTTCAAAGTTATAGTTTTTTATCATTGACTTTATTTTCCATGAAATTGTTCATGAAATGGCTGTGGTTTCGTATATCTGGTTCCGGTCTTGATTGTTTTAGCGCGTTGTGTTTTCTTTTACAAACAGGGGATTCCAAGAGGTTGTCGTGAACTAGTTGGAAAATTGTAGCTTCAAATAGGTTTATTATTAATTCTGCTGATGAAATTGATTGATTCCTAATGTTTCTGTTAAGATGATGGTCATTTTGCTGCATTCTTTTGTAACGATTAATAAAATTTTGCTTAAGTGAAATAACGTTTCGTGAAGATCTTTGCAGATTTTAGCTTCAAGTTTGAGGTCTTTAGGAGGAGTCACTTTCTTGATGTCAATTTGCATAAAATGGGTCGGTTGAATGTTTGATGCCCATGCTAATAGTCTTAATTATTCATTTGTTTTGGTTGTAAGATTGCCTTTGCCAGTAATAAGTGTGGGAAATTTAACTTGGGGAGGCAATGGGAAGACGCCTGTGGTCAAGTACATTGCTACTTGGTTGTTGGATATTGGGATTTCACCTCTCATTCTTACACGGGTATCTTCGCCCTCTTCTCTGTTGTTCTCTTCTAAGAGATTGTTGAACTCTTTATGGAAAATTGTAGTTTGATGTGTTCTAAATGATAACAAGGAGAAGCATTGTTTTATACTGATTCATGGTTGGAGTGCTCTTTTGTTTATAGTTCCATTGGCAATGTATGTTTTGGAGCTGAAGTACAGCCATTGGAAGACCTATTTGACATAACTGAAGCTTCAGTGTTATGTCATACATGATTTGGCCATCAAAAAATATGCTGAAGGATGTTGCATAACCCCCACTATTGAATTCCTTTCATATGCTGTTTCTAATATGCACAACATTTCTTCTGGACCAAATTCATCTACTTGTTTCAGCATTGACTTGTGGTTGATAAATCAATATGTATGATTGAAGAGGAAGATTTTCACAATAATATGCCACTGGTTGACTGTAATGTCTAACTTCACGGAGCAGGGCTACGGTGGTGGTGATGAAGCTAGAATGCTTCAAAGACATCTGCTTGGGAAGCCAATAAAAATTGGTGTCGGTGCTGATCGTGCAGCAACTGCTACTACTTTCATAGCAAAATATGGGTTCTCTGATCCTCGAGTTAAGTCATGCCCAAAGAGGGTTATCAGTGAGAAGGTGGAAAGTTATAATTGCTCTGATGGAATCGGTGTGGTCTTGCTTGATGATGGGTTGCAGGTATATGACTATTTTTTTTTCCCCCAATTGTGTTGGTATTGCATTCGGTAAATTAGTTTTTATCACCATTTTTCTTACCTGAGTTAGGTACATACCTTAATATCCAAGATGACTTCTCTGATCAGGTCTTCTCTTAACTATTGGAAGATGTCCATGACTGATAGAAAATATAAGTAACACTGTTATTTACTTTTATGGTAGGTAGCATTGGCGCTTAAGGCGTGATGTGGATATTGTAATGGTTAATGCATTAAGGCCTTGGGGAAACTGTCGGTTACTTCCACTAGGACCTCTGAGAGAACCTTTGATGGCCCTTAGACGAGCAGATATTGTTGTAGTCCATCATACTGATATGGTAGTATTTACATATGTTTCTTATGGATATTCTAGTGTTCATGCTCTATATGCATTTTCTTGAGGGTTATCTATTTTCGTCCATGTTATGAACATTTATCTTGAAATTTTTGACTGGTGGCTTGCAGGTAAACAAACAGAATGTCCAAGACATTGAGTTTATGATCCGGGAAGTTAAAGGGTGTATCCCTATTTTTTTCACTAGAATGTCTCCAGCATGCTTGTATCAAGTGGGGAATGCTACTGCCACCTTACCTCTTGGAACATTGTCTAAATTTGTTGTATTATGCGTCTCTGCAATTGGTTCAGCAGATGCATTTGTTCAGGTGATTGAAAAGGTACTTGCTGTGTGTTCTTATATTTAGCTTTAGGAAACATGGTTGTATATGCTGAAAACTTAATGGTTTATCCTGCTTGAATCCATCTTCTTCTGGTTTCCAAAATGTGGATATGTCTGCAGTTTGGAGCACGTTTTGTGGATCGAATTGACTTCAGTGACCATCATTTATTTCAAATCAAGGTACTTGTGATTTCCATCGCCATCTAACTTTGATGCAACCATGTCCTCAATCTTTCTGCAGAATATTGACACATTTCTCCATCCAAAAGGTGGCCGATAGAGCCTGAGTTCTGTATCCTCATGAAATAGAAAACTAGTTTTTCTAGAAATATGACTCCTTCCCATATTAAAAAAAAAAAGAAAAAGAAAAGAAAACATCTAGCAGGAGCTGGAATTTAAACATATGTGAACCAAATGATACTTTCCTCCAGTCTTGTCAGACTTCTTTTTTTCTTCGGTGCAATATTTTGCCCCTTTTATTGCTTCATATTCATATTCTAATTTTCCCAGGACATTGAAATAATTAAGTTGCGGCTTGCTAAGCTGGAGAAGGAATATGCTTCCAGGCCTATGGTCATTGTTACTGAAAAGGTAGGAAAATACAGGAAAATGGTTCCAATTGGTCCTGCTGCATGGTTCATATTGTGATTCCTGATTGCAATTTCTACACCACAAGCTCCAATTTATGCTGCATGATCAGGTCATGCATTTTAAATTGAATGGTTCTTTCAGCAGCTATGTGTTCAATGAGATATCAGATCTTGCCACTGCTTCCATTTTTATTATTAATTGTGGGGAATTTAGGAGGAAACGATGAACAATACTATGGAAGATTGAAGTGAATGTGATTCAGGTTCAAATGGATAATGTAAAGTAGTATTGGTAAACATTATGTCACTATTTCTTGACTCAAATTCTACATTGACAGGACTATGATCGAGACCAAGAGATCTTGATGTACTTGCAACCTTTTAAAGTTTGGGTTCTACGTGCTGAGTTGCAATTTGTACCTTACAGTGGAAGAACTGAAGACTGTTTTAAGAAATTGTTGAAGGAGCTGCTGATGATCAAATAGACCTTCATACTGGGAAGTAGGGTTTGTGTGTGAAAAAATAAAAAATAAAAAAAAGAGCGTCATTGCACAAAGAAATCATTGAAGGAATGTCGGATTAACACTAGATATCTATGTCTTTTATGTTGTTAGCAACAGGATATGTTTTTAGGTGTTGGTGTAAATTGTAATTGCATTACAGGAAGAATCCTTGTAAAATGGAACGGAAATCTAATGGATGTTTTCCTTCTCGGTTTTCTTTCCTCCCCTTTTTTTCTACTTTGTCTTTCTTTGCATGTCTTTTCATGATTTGTAAACCTGATCGGGTTAAAATTTTTCATCAGTATGGCATGGTTTCTGCAAGCATTCACCACCTGGAATTGGTGACGAAGTGGCAACAACTGTATCTTATGGCTGGTGGTGACTCGGGATTTCACCAAGGGAAGGCTAAAAATTGTAAACCGGAGTGGCGAAACCATACAAGAATTTATAATTTTCGATCTTTTTTCCTAAATTTTCAAGGGTCGTGGATGTTTATGCATGGCTATAGGAGGGTTGAGGAAAAGTAAACTTTTATATGAAATCTAAGGGCTTTTTCAAGCGATAATAATGGAACATTATTGTGAAACGACATCGACCGGTGTCATGCTCATGCTACAAATAAGCAACGGAATTTTACTATGGATATTGGGGATTTCTTGGGTTCACTGTGTGGAAGATTGAATTGTGTTATGAAATATTTTACATTTTTCGACTCTGCACATACATAACATTATAGCCTTAAACGCTTATCATGATGCTTTGCTGCAGTTACCATTCTCATATGACGATTAAAGTGAGGCTGTCGCTCTACATCTCCTAGAAATTATACCCTAAATCCTTCAACTGTCGTTACTTTAGATTCAAAAATAGCATCCAACACCTACATTTCATTCCTAAATCACCTCGAGAATCCATATGCCCTTTGGGTTAGAGTGCCTAAATGCATATGTTTTCCTAATTCGGACTTTCTAAGTTCATTTGTTGGGAGAAGGACGTTCTAGTGTTGATACAGGTTTATAGAGTCAAATTTTCTATTATGGGTGAATAGAGTCCATATATGGACGGATTCTTGGATACCAAATTGCTCTTGCCCTGACCGTTATTTTGGGCTGAATAACACAGGACCGTTCATTAGGCTAACTGAACATCAGAAATTTTAGTGGACACGGTGGAAGGGAGGAAAAAGAAAATCAACGTATTTTGCGGTGAGCGTGGATCGAACACGCGACCTTCAGATCTTCAGTCTGACGCTCTCCCAACTGAGCTATCCCCGCCTGTTTGATAATTTTATTCTAACAATTAAAAATCTAATTTTACTCTTGTTGACCCGTTCATTCCTACATTGTAGCATTTATGAAATTGCTTAGACTATGGACCCACCGATAGCTATAACTTGCTTGTTGCAGGACAATCATTTAACCGAATGTTGGAGACCCTTAAGCATTTTCGTTTACACTGGGGAAAAAAACCACTTAGAACATGTTTATAAACAACGTGTTAAGGGTAGATTTATTTATGGGTCAATTTTGAATTGTGAATTAGCTTTGCTTAGTTCAAAACGAGCCTAAACTAGTTTTTGAAAAGTTGAGTCTCAAGATCTAGATGGTTCAACTATTTAGGTTTGCTAATCGACTGATAGTGTAACAGGTGGGTTGGTCCATCATTAAATCGATTGGTTCGGTCTTATTTTTTTATTTATTATTATTATTATTATCAAATGTGGAAAATTTTTGTTTACCTTTAAGAAAAAAAATTAAATGAAAAAGAAAGAGAAGATTTTATTTCTGATTTATAATTAATAATCGCATTATGTTTTATTTTTTTTACTGTAGTTCACAATTCTTTGATCAAGGAAAATTATTTATCTATTGCAACTTCTTTTGCTTTGCTTAACATTACTTATTATTTCAATATTCTACTAATATTAATTTTATGCGGGATGAACCTATTATTTCGAAACCCAATAAAATTTTAATTAAATATATTACTTAATTATATATGTGATATTAAAACTTATTATTTCAAAGAAAATTGACTCGAAAATTAATAAAAAATTAAAATTAATAAAAATTAGAAATTAATAAAAAAATAAAAATTATTAATATAAATAGTAAAATTAAAAAAAAAAGAGTTAATTCAAAGACTAACAAATTGACCCTTAAACCACCGGACCTATTGAACTGGCTTAAAATTGTAACCAGCTAGACTAGTAACAGTTTCACTTGGTGATTGGGTCTAGCTTAGAGAGGTATCCATAATGCTACATTTAGAGATGTAATCGAATTGAGTTAAACCAAATAGACAAAGCTCGAACTTGACTTGAAAACTTCAAACTCAATCTCAATTAAGTTTTAAATCTTTAACTTAAGTTCAATTCGAAAATATATATGATAAGTTCGTGTTCGACTTGATTAGCTAGATTAAATTTGAACTTTTTATAAATTTTCTCTAATAAATATCAGATTCGCTTATATTTAAATAAATTAAGATATATTAAAAATTATTTTAAACTTGATTAAGCTCACGAGTTTAGCAAGTTTAATATTTTAAAACTTAAGATCGACTCGATTTATTACTCGAGTAGCTTAAGTTTAAGTTTAAGTTTGATTCAATGATTGAGTAAAACTTGAGCTGAGCTCGAGTAATTTGCGAACCAGCTTGGTTTACTTACACCCTTAGACACATCTAGCATTGCAAATGAGCCAAACTTAAGTTTGTAGGATCTCCGCTTGATTTGATTTATTTGTAGTTCTAACCACATTAGTATTCTAAACAACTTACTTTTTAAAACAAGTTTCTATTTTATAAAAGTATACTTTATCATTGTCATTTTTTTAAAATCTTTTACGATCTTATATTATCATTACTTTTCAAATAATATATAAAATATTACGTTAGATATTTTCAAACATGAATTGACATTCATCCGTTGGAGTAAATTTTTCCATGGCACAAATTGGAAGATTCGCATTGGTATGCATGCAGTAAACTTTTGTTAATATCATGTATTGAAATAGCTTTGGTTATATCTCAAAGGGCTACTTTCCTTTAGAAAAAAATTACTCGGCACATTTTAGGGGGCCATGTCAGGAAAAGGGGAAGAAGAATAGAGTTACTTAGGGAAGTATTTAGGCAGTAGAGGACCTGCCCCCTCACTCCGCCCCAACAATATTTAACAAATATAAAGGAACATTACGGTAGTCCATGTAAATATGCCCTTATAACAGCTATCTCTCTCTCTCTCTCTCTCTATATATATATATATAGATATATTTATACACGTACATACACGCATATATATTAATTATTATGGGAGCATTTATTTTTACCCTTTTTTAATACCCTTCCCTAAAAACTATGACATCATTTTTCCCTAAAATTAAGCGTTCTATCCAAAGTAAGCTGTTTACACTAACAAATCCTTAGCTTATATATCTCCCCTATCCATAGTTTGTCAGGACAGAACATTAAATAGTCCTATGCAGTTCAATAGAAGTCTCCGTGTGTGTTTGCTGGAAAACTTTACTTGTATATAAATATCTTTTAATTATTATATTTTGTATATCATATCAATTATTATATAACTTATTCTTATTTTATTAATATAATTATAAGTTAATAATCTGCACCAATGTCATTTAATCAAAACACAATATATTATATAGCATAAGAAAATTTACACTATAAAATTGATTACATGAAATGGACAATCCAACAATATTATATTAAATTATAAATATATAACAATATGTAGTTTCAATCTGGTGGAACATTATCGATAAAATATCAAAACAAACCAGTGTATTGCAATATATACTATAATAAGAAATATAATAATTAACCATCCTACATAAAATATTATATCACTATCATTTGACATATATAATATATATTATTTATGAAATCCACCTTAAAAATATAATCAAAACGAAGGGTAGTATGAACATTTGCCCTTAGGTTCTCTTCTATAAACAAGAACTAAACCTTGTCATCCTCACCGTGCGGAAGACAAGAGTGAGACTTCCCCAACTCTCTCCTATGCCTTAGAGCCATACCACCACTCCTCTCGTGACTTCTATGTGTGCTTTTTCTTTCTTTCAAAATGATGAGCAAGAATCGTGTCCGAGTAAACTAATAATTACTCTATTAGTCGATTTCACTTTCTTTATTGATTAATCAGTGTTTTTTTTTCTAAAATTTTATCAGTAGTTAATTGAGGTATGCATATATTGGACCTACAAAACAGTGCACAAGGAGGGGACATTGGAGGGTTATACGATATAATCACTTTGATATTTAAGTCAGCAATAGACTCTTCGTAGAATAGAGTATTAAGTATGCAGGCTTAAAATGCAGAGTTTGTAGAGAGAATTACTATTGAATAGATGTCTAGTATTTATAACGGAGTGGAATCAACAGTTAGAGATCAGCTGGGGAGAGAGATCTTCTCCCATAAGTGTGGGAGAGTGAGGATTGTTGTGTCCGTCGTGTTCGTCTTGTCTCTTATATTTAGGACGTGGTTATTTTATCTTTATTTGGTAGTTAATGGCCATTACAGTTCTTTATAAGTCTAGGCTACTAAGGGCCAAGCTTAAGGCCTACAGAGGAGAGCCTAGAAATGCAAGGCTTAGTGCATCTGGTTGGGCCTTAGAGGTCCTTACTCAAAGTATCCTATCAATACTTGCCCTTCTACAATCTCATTGTCGAGGAAGAGGCAAGGAGAAAGAATGCATAGGCTGCTTAGGCATGATCAATTCTACTCTAAGTTTGATCTGATGCCATGATGCCAACGTAATGAGGCTGTAGATCCAAAGTGATGGATGATCTAAGGTGAGAAGGCCTGAAGTGGTGAGTCATCCTAGGCAGTGGTTTGTTGGTCTGAAAGGTGTTCGAGGCTAGGCGAACAGGGGTGTTAAGGTGCTTTAATGCTACAGACCAGTCTACTCGGATAGGGCTTGATAGGGGCTGAATGGGCAAAGGTGCGTCATGTCTTTGTAATGTCGATCGGGTGCAGATCAGATGGGCCTTAAAGAAGCTTCCTGTTAAAAAGACTTTTCAAAATACAACTTTTGTTCGCTTGTATTCTGTGCATTAAATGTGATATGACAGGTGTTGTGTTGCAGTAGACTAGCATGCAACAACATACTTTTTGCCCTTTTAAAGGTGGTTGTTCAATTAAGATGCTTTCCATGTATTTGTTAGGTAGTATTCTAAGGGATTCGTGTTTATACGTATCTCCATAACCGCCTTTACTGTTTCCCAGGCGGTTATCCTATAAATAGGAAGATTAGAAAGAGAGACTATTTTTTTGCAATCTTCTCGCTCAATTGTGATAATTTTTATGTTTGCATTCTAACTCTCAACCTTCTTCAGAAACTTCAATTTTTATTTTTAAGAATCACAAGCATGTTTACCAATAGGGGTGAGGCTAGCTCTTCTTCGCTAGAACTTACCTCCAATTCAGATTCTATAAGGCGTGATCCTCTTTGGGCATAGGAGGGCGAAGAGTCATCACTAGCATAACTAGACTAACCTACGAGGATGGTCATGGAGGCATTAGACAAGGCCAGAATCATCAATGCCATTGCCAGAGACGTGTACGCAAATATCCCCTTGCTTCTTGCCAAGGATTTGTTCAACGCTCCTGGTATGGGAAAGGGGCTTGACGGCCGTATAAGCAAAAGTAAGGATTCTTCCCCTAGCTGGTTCATCAGTAACATCTTCGTAGGGACAATATTGGGGTGGCATATTAGGTTGCCACGTAAGGACGAACCGATAGGCCTGCTATCGGGGAGGTGCTTTGCGGTTTTTGAGAAGTGCTTAGAGTTTGGATAGCACCTCCCCTCAAGTCGTTTTAAGAGGGAGTTTTTCGACTATCATCACTGTAACCTGTCATAGATACCTCCTAATGGGTAGATGGTGTTGAAGGCATTCTAGGCATTCCACAAATATTTGGTTATAAGGGTTACTCCTAAGCTTTTCTGTCACTTCTACATGTAGAAAAGTGTTGGGGGGTGACCTTATCTCCAGTCACGCCCAAGAAAGAAATTGTTTTGCGGCCTTGTCGACTTGGTCAAAGGCTGGCAGGACGAATATATGGTGGTGAAGCTACTCGAAGAGGTTACCTTCTAGATTTGGTGGACTGGAATGGTCTGTACTGGAGGTGAGAAGAGGCTCGGTCCAAGCAACGCTAAGGCCATCCAGAAGATTTTAGCCTTTATGTAGCTACGAGGTGGCTAGGAGATTAACACTGTAGGGATTGTAGAAAGGTATTTTCGATGCCGATCTCTGAGCTCTTCCCTGGCATGAAGAGAGCTGTGACGGAGAAGTGGGTTGAAGGTACTAGTTCATTCTTGCGCGCCTGTTTGTTGTGCTAGTGTTAGGGTGCTTTGTCCAATGTTTGTAGGATGTGTAGACTTCCTTGGTCGTGCTAGTCATGGCAGTGTTTTACAAATGGTTATAGTAGTGGTAGTTTCATTTGATTATACCTTGTTTTCTTTTTCTAACTTTTAGATTGGTCTTCTTATAGGAAAAATCTTGGCTTCGAAGGTGCCTTGTCTGTCTATAGACGATCTGATGAGTTGACGCCAAGCGCAATCAAAGGTAAGTCAGCTAACAAGGAAGGTGGCAAAGCTGAAGCCAAGGCCTGGTGAAACTAGTAAGCCACAACTAAAGCCTATGCCTTAGGGGATTTCCCTCATCATCCAGGATGAGCCAACAGTCATAGCACTATTGAGCATAGCTTTACCTGTTCCTGTTATCCATTCGTTCGATCCCATCTTCGTAGGCGATAAAGGTGTCGAGGCGTAGGGGCTTAACGTGTAGGTGCTTTCCCCATCAAGGGCAGTTAAAGAAGGAATTGAAGAGATGGCCGTCCCACTTGCAGTCGTAGGTAAGAAAAGCAAGGCTCTTGAGGTACTTGGGGAGGCAGTTCCAAGGACGAAGAGGTAGATGCCCCTGGAAAGGGAACCTTTGGCTAAGGGGAAAGGGAATGAGTAGCCCTTGGCTCATTTCTTCCAAAGCGTGGATGATGTTGGGGATGAGTTTTTGGACATCCTCAACAATTTCTGAAAGATGGGGCTGGTGTTGGGGCCAAACTCATTCATAGAAGTGTTATATACTTCCATAGATGAGGTATTGAAGAGGGGGTTCCCCGAGATGGAGAAGAAGAAGGCCCGGGGGAAGATCCTGTGGCTGAAATGGGAGGTTTGTGCTGGCAACTTGACACTGCGGCACTGGACCTTCAGTTACTAGGCTTTAATGGGGTCTTACATGCTTAGTGACTGGGCTGTGCTAGAACGGATCTCCTAAGAAAGTATAGGTGACCCCATACAAATTGCAGGCTACTTGAGTACTCTCATACAGTAGGTAGGTTTTTCCATGCTGTTGTTGTGTTTTGTTTTGTTTTAGTATCTTATACTAACCTGTAGGTTATATTTTCTTCTTGTAATACCATGGCCAAGTGCTCTTTAAATTGAACAAGTCCCATGCCACTTGAAAAGAAGTAACTAGATTGCGGGAGGAGTTGCATCAGTAGAAGAAGTTCCTACTAGGGGCTGAGACTTCTAGTAGGAGGTACTTGAGAAAATTTGCTCAAGCTAACAAACGCCTCATCTGCTCTATTGTGTAGGTGGTAAGGCTTTAAGTGAGACTCAAGCATGTAGAGTAGGAGAGGTGCAAGGTAGAGAGGGATGCTTAGAAGTTCACGGAACTGAAGGCTCGACTAGAGAATGAGTTGAAGACTAAGGTTCGTCTCTTGCAATGACTAAAGGAGGAAGGTGCAACTAGGGCCCAACTCAGAAAAGAAAATGTTGAGTTAAAGGCTTTTATGGCTAGGCTGAAGACCAAGCTAGCGATGAAGGCGTCTAAGTGTGATGGTGCTAGGGCCACATCACTCGGGTTGGCCAGTTTGAAGGCTACTCTAGAGTAATAGTTCGGGGAGCTACAGGGTAGGGTTTTAGAGATGGAAGAGATCATCTTTAAGATGGAGAGTAGGGAGGTCTTCAACAATGTTGTCGCAAGGAAGGCAGTTGCCAACTATAGGGCCATCAAGGAGTGGATAGAGGACTTGTCTACAGATTTTGTTTGCTTCACTAGGAGAGAAATCCTCTCTTATTATCCAGATATGGACCTAAGCTTCCTTGACTTTTTGGACTCCCCTATTTTCAATGAGAAGAGGGAAGCCTTGGCGAGAGAGGAGTCTACTTGGGCAGTCGTCAAATATGCACGCACGTCCTCTAATGCCGGGGTAGTATAGGGTACTTTTACCTTCAGCCCCACCCTGGAAACTCAGTAGGAAGATGCCTCAAAAGCTATCCCTGGGGACGATTTGCCGTGGAGGGTTTCGCTGCTCCTGTTTCGTATGTTTCATGCTCCCCTGCGACTTAAGGTCTGCTTATTGAAGAGCTTGTGGATTAGCACTCGGAGCAGATTGATGCCTTGGATTTTTCGGAGTTACTTCAGTTAGCTGATCCCAAGCGGTAGTGGGATTCTATAATTTCCTCTCTCTCTCTCTCTCTCTTTTTTTTTTTTTTTAATGTTTCTGGATAGGGCTGGGATGCCGACCTTTTCTTTGTAAACAAATTTGTATGATAAATAAATGGATTTTTTTGAAAGTCTCATTATTCTGATTAAATTTTCTAGATCCTTGGTGAAGGCCTTGTTGGGGGAGTTCCTCTATACAAGTTTCCCCTTGCCAAGTTTACCCTATAGAGGTTAAGTCGGTAGCGTTCCGATGTGCCCAATTCATGGGAGTTCCTCTGTGTAAGGGGTGTTTTCCCTTGTCGAGGTTACCTTATGGGGGGTCAAGTTGATGGCGTTCCGACTTGTCGGCATTCCAAGTGTGTAGGATAAGCTCACCATCTAATCTTTTTAGCTTGTATGCTCCATTGCCTATTTTCTCATTGATTCTAACTGAGTGCCCCCAATTGGGGGCCAGCTTACCTTGGCCTTCTCATGAATCAGTAGCCTCCAATTTTTGGCATACCAGGTTACCGGCCTCGAATTCCTTGTGTTGGACCTTCTAATCATAATACCGGATGGCCTGATGTTGGTATGTAGTAACCCGAGCAGCACTGAGGTCTCTGATTTCCTCGATTGTATCAATGTTTTCCTGCAGCAAGGAGTCATTCAGGGTAGCGTAGAAACTCCGAGTCCGGATATTGGGGAGTTCAAGCTCAATAGGTAAGACAGCTTCCAACCCAAAAGCCAGACGGAAGGGGGTTTTGCCTGTAGAAGTGTGATGCGTGGTCCTAGAACCCTACAAGATATTAGGTGGCTCATCAGCCTAAGTGCCATGAGATCGGTCCATACACTTCTTTAGGCTATCTAAAATGACCCAATTGGTTACCTCCACCTATCTATTCAATTGGAGATAGGCAATCGAGGTGAAGTGCATGGTGATGTGGTGCTTGGCACAGAACTCCCTAAACTTGGGGTTGTTGAATTGTTTACCGTTGTCTATGACAGTGCATAGGGGACTCCAAATTAGGAGAGAATGTTCTTTTTGACAAATGACTCTACTTTCCACTAATGATCCTGGCCACGGCTTCAACTTCCACCCACTTTATAAAGTAGTCCACTACGACAATTATGAACTGCCTTCCCCTTGATGCTTTCGGGAAGGCACCGAGGATATCGATCCCTTAATGAGTGAACGACTATGGGCTCGTTAGGGGTTAGAGTGTGGCATTGGGGGTACGATTGATTGGGGCGTGCTTTTAGCATTGCGGGTTCTTTTGGGCTACGACCTTTACTTCCTACCTCATAGTGGGCCAATAATATCCAAGCCGTAACACTTGAAGGTATAGGGCTTGGAATTGGATGTGATTGTTGTACAATCCGGCGTGTAGCTTTTCCATGATGCGTAGCCTTTCCCCTTCTTGGAGACATCAGAGCAAGGGGAGACTAATTCCCCTACTGTATAGGACGCCGTCAATTAGTGTATAATTGGTGGCGTGGTACCGAAGCTTGTTTGACTCCTTCTTATCCTCTAGGTAGCTCCAGATGGAATCTGTCCAGCTTAGCTCTAGTATCGCTGTGGTAAGTTTCAGAATTTCAACTGAGCTTAGAGCTATGCTTTTTTTTTTGTAGGTACTTGATGAAGATCTTACTGTCCTTCATCTTGGGCTTCTAAAAGCCGGTGGAGGCCAGCTTGGATAGTCATTCGGCCATTGTATTTTTCATTTAAGGGATTTTCTCAATGTCTTAAGAGGGGAAGTCCGCTAGGAGCCTTCTTGCCTTCTCTAAGTACTTGGCTATGAAGCTGTCCTTTGCTTCATATTCACCTCGGACCTACTATATAACGAGCATGAAGTCTGAAAATATCTATAGATGCTCGGCTTCAATCTCCTTAGCCAGCTTCAGGTTGGCGATAAGTGCCTCATACTCAGATTCATTGTTGTTATAGTTGAACCTGAACTTAAGGGCGTAACAAATGGTAACATTATGGGGGCCGGTTAGCATAAGGTCCATACCTCTACCTCTAGCGGTGGATGATCCATTGACGTGGAGAGTCCATTCTGGTTTGTCATCTCTCAGGGCTGTTTCTTCTTTGGTATATTCTACTACGAAGTCAGCCAGAACTTGTGCTTTATAGGTCGTTTGTGGTCGATATTAGATTTCGTACACGCTCAGTTCCATTGTGTACTTTATCATTCGTCCGAAGGCATCAAGTTTCTAGATTATGGTGTACAATGGTTAGTTCGTGAGTACAATCACTTGGTGCACTTGGAAGTTGGACCTTAGCCGCTTAGTAGTAATGACGATGGCCAGCATAAATTTTTCTGCTTAGGTGTACCTTACCTCAAGCCTATGAAATATGTGGCTGACGTAATATACTAACTTATGTTCTCTTCCATTTGCTTTGACCATCACAGAGGAGAGAGCCCTAACAGCCAGGTATAAAAATAGATCCTCTCCCTAGACGGTCTTGAAGAGGACCTGTAGGAGAGCAAGGAAGTCTTAGAGTTGCTAAAGGGCAGTGATGCACTCTGAAGTCCATTCGAAACCCTTGGGATTTTTAAGGATTTTGTGCATTTGTCAACGCTCTTTGAAATAAATCTGCTCAGGGTAGGCACCATGCTAGTGAGCTTTTGTACGTCTTAGACTGAAGTTGGGGGCTTCATTCCCCTGATGGACATTATCTTCTTGGAATTTGCCTTGATACCTCTCTAGGTGACCAAAAATCTGTGGAACTTGCTAGAGACGATGCCAAAGATGCACTTCTAGGGGTTCAACTTTATGTCATGTCTGTACATTTGGTTGAAGGCTTCCTGGAGATCTTTGACATGATCGATTGGCTTTTGGCTCTTGGCAATCATGTCATTGACGTACACCTTCATATTGTACTTGATCTGAGGCTTGAACAATATCGTCACCATCCACTAGTATGTAGCCCCAATGTTTTGCAGTCCGAACGGCATCACAATATAACAGTACACGTCGTAGCCGGTGATGAAGGAGGTATGGACTTCATGCTTTGGGTCCATTTTGATCTGGTTGTATCCTGAGAAGGCTTCCATAAAGCTCAGTAGGGGATGTCCTGCTGTAGAATCGACAAGCTGGTTGATTTTTGGGAGGGGGAAATAATCTTTGAGGCAGGCTTTATTGAGGTCGGTATAATCGACACTTATGCGTTACTTCACATTATTATTTTTTTTTTTCACAAGTACTACGTTTGCTAGTCACATTGGTTACTTTTCTTCCCTTACAAAGCTGACTTTGAGCAGCTTTTGCATTTCCTCCTTGACTGCGGCCTGCCGTTCTAGGGTAAAATGTCTCTTTTTTTGTTTGACAGGCCACGCTGTAGTGTCGATGTTGAGGCTTTAGGTTGATAGGTCGGGGGAAATTCCAAGCATGTTGGACATCGACTAGGAAAACCTATTCAAATTTGCCTACAGGAAGGCAATGATTTCATCCTTCACGTTAGCTGGGGTCTTGATCCTGAATTTTGTTGTATGGTTGAGAGAGTCGTCAATTTGGCCATCTTTAGTCTTTTCTCTAGGCTTACCCCTCTTAGCCAGTCTCTCTTGTGGGCCCATCTCTAGGGTAAAGATAGCATCGCCTTTGGTCGCCCTGACATATAACTCTCGCAAGAGCTTCTGATCATACCTATATACTCCCACCTCCGTGGGTATCGAGATCTTGGCCTTGAGATGCAGGGAGGATGTGATCATCCTAAATGCATTTAGGCTTGGTCTTCCTAAGAGCGTATTATAAGGGGAGGGACAATTGATCACAATGAACTCCACTGGCTGTTATGTCACATAGTTGTTATTGCTAAGTTCCATGTCTAGCGTAATGACGCCCTTGGCTTGGATCATGCTGTCGTTGAAGTTGATCAGATTGTAGTGGTACGACTTTATCATTACTGGTAGCTTCATCTTCATCCGGTTGTATGTGTGGAGGAAGAGTATACTGGTGGAGTTGCCAGTGTTTACCATGATCTTGAGGACCTTAAATTTTGAGATCCTAGCCTTAATCACCAGGGCATCTTGGTAGAGAGTATTGACCCCTTGGAGGTCGGCATTAGAGAAGGAGATGAAGGTGTTAACTTCTATCTCTTCTCCTTAACTGCTAGTACCTCTGATTGGGTATTAACCGAGCTGCTAGTGTTTGGGTGGCTCCTAAGGTGCGCCCCCCCCCCCCCCCCTCCCCCCCTCATAATTACATTTATGACGTCGTTGGGGGTGCAATCATTGTGGCAGTTATTGTACTGCCTTGCTTGGGCATCCTTGGTCTATTGCCTTTGAGGTGCCTTGTCAATGTCATTGTCGGAACGATCGTTGTTCCTCCGGTGTGCCATGTATTCGTTAAAGAAGCCGCGTTGAATGGCGTATTCGACGGTGTTCTTCAACTAGAAGCACTCTTTAGTTGTATGGTCGTAATTGTCGTAAAACTGACAATATTTATCAGAGTTCTGGTGACTAGGGTTGCCCTGCATTTTCTACAGCTTCTGCAGTACGTTTTGATGCTTCACCTTAGAGTAGACCTGAGCTATGGGTCTATTTAGAGGCGTATATTGGCTATAAATGGGAGGGGGAAGAAGGTGGCGCTCTGCTCGGTGTTTCTTCTTCCCAGAGCTTTCTTCCTCAAGTTTGTTCAGCATCCTTCCACTGAGGCGATCTTTGATGGACAGTTTCTCTCTGCCTTGCTTTCCACCAGTCCTTTCTTGGTCGGCATCTTACTTGGCATGAATGTTATCTTCTTGGTTGATGTACTTCTAGGCTTTGTTCCAGAAGTCGGCTAAGGTCCTTGGCTTACTATTTGTAAGCAATTGAAAGAAATCTCCCAAAGGTCTGATGTCAAGCTGCGCGGCATGGACAACGACTCCTTCGTCTAATTGAAGGATCTTGACTACGACATTATTGAACCGGGCTACATAGATGTGCAGGGATTCGCCCTCACCCTGCCTTACCAAGTACAAGGACAGGGTATCTTTGGATGGGGGCTTACTAGCCCTGAAATTGAGGCTGAACTTCTTGGCTAGCTTATTGAAGGAGTTGATTGAATTGTCGGGGAGATGGTTGAACTACGTTTGTATTGCCTTCCTTAGTATGCCTAAGAAGACTTTGCATAGTATGGTATCTTTATGACCGTGAAGGTTCATGAGGGTGCAGAAGTGGAGGAGATGGTCATCGGGGTCACCTGTGCCATCATACTGGTCCATGGATGGAAGTTTGCTATTGGGGGGCAATACTTTGTCCTGGACACCCTTGGTGAAGGGGGTCTTATTGCTGGCGACTAACTTGGTTTCACTAGTAGGCTTGCTCCCTTATTGCTCGGAGACCTGCCTTACCATTGCATGGAGCTCATTTAGGTCGGCATCATTCGAGTAAGCTCGTCGTGCAACTGAATGAGCCTAGATTCCCTATGAGTTGGCTTCCTGCTCATTGGCAACTAGAGCTTGGTTACAGGTAGCTGCAGACCTTGCTGGTTGCTACTGCAGCGACGGGTTAGGTTGTTGATTCCTTCCATTCTACAGTTGCTGCCAAATGTTGTCTTACCCAATGTGGGCATCCAAAGCTTCGGGTTGGTGAGTTTGTTCGGTATGGCACTTTGCTTCATCTAGGCGAGCTTGGAGTTCCCTGTTTTGCTCAGCATACTGCTTTACTAGGTTTTCCGCGTACTCCAAACGTTCTTCCAGCACAGCTCTTAGGATGGGCTAGTTGCCCCCAGGTTAGTTGTTCACTAATTGTTGATTTCCTTGTCCGTTACATTGAGACATGTTGTAGAAAGGCTTATTGTGGGTTATGTGTTTGGTGTGTTTAGGATTTCAGGTGTAGGAATATTCGTTTCCCATAGACAGTGCCAAATGTCGTTTCTTAGTTCTTATCGATAGTTAGTTAAGGTCTGTACGTATTAGGCCTGCAAGATAGTGCACAATGAGGGGATGTCAGGGGGTTGTCCAACGTAGCCACTCCGATGCTTTAGTTAGCAATAGGCTTTCTATGGAATAAAGTACTAAGTGCGTATGCTTAAAATGCAGAGTTTGTAGAGAGAGTTACCATTAGATAGATGTCTGGTATTTATAACGGAGTGGAGTTGGCTGTTGGAGATTAGTTGAAGGGAGAGATCTTCTCTTGTAAGTGTAGGAGAATAGGGCTTGTTGTGTCTAATGTGTCCCTCATATTTAGGACATGGCTGTTTTATTCTTATCTGATAGTTTATGGCCATTACAGTTCTTTATGCGCTTGGGCCATTAAGGGCCAGGCCTGAAGCGAACCTAAGGACGTAAGGCTTGGCGGGTCTGGTCGGGTCTAAGAGGTCCTTGCCTAAAGTATCCTATCAACAATTAGGAAAGTATAGATGATTAAATCCGACTCATGAGTTTCAAATTCAATAATGAAATGGATTTGACTTATTGAGCTATGGTGATAACACCTAAAGAATCAAGCTCATGAAATTTGGGATGATTAAGAGAGATTTAGCATGGTGGGTTTGGATTAAGACCCGTTAGATGTGTTCGCTTAATCCAATCTTTTTTGGTTTATCTCACATTGTAAATACTTAATTTTTGCCCTTCTGCAATTTTGTTTTTTAGAATTAGATAAGGGGTACTATTTAGGAAAAAGCAAAAAAAAAAAAAAAAAAGAAGTACAGAAAAAAGGAAAAAAATTGAAAAAGTCACAAAAAATGGAAAAAATTGAACAATAGAAGAATTTAGAAAATAATAATTTTAGATAGTTTAGAATTTTTAATTTAAATGAAAAATAAAGAAAGGGTCGTTAAGCTTGAGTTTAGATTTAAATCTAACTTAGACCGACCTTATCTACATATGCAATTTAATTACATGTATAAATAACACATAGGGCAACGACCTAACGGTTAAGCACTTAAGTCTAACATTAGAGTTGGCATGGAAGTTTGGAGTTCAAATCTCACCGAGCACAAAGTACCTTTTTCTTTTTTGAAAAGAAATGTATAAATAATAATAATAATAAGATCTTAATATGCATTTAAGATAGGAGTTTTTTTTTTAATTGTAGTTTTTAGTTCTTTCTTAAGAAAAAAAAAAAAGAGGTCGAGGGGTAGGGTGGGGTAAGGTTATGTACGTAAGGGGGTGTAGTACATGCCCTATAAGTGACCAATACCTTCATCTTCTTCCAGTTTTTCTCCCGATTTCTAGTTTTCTTCTATTCTTTTTCTAAACATGAGGAGTTGTGTTCAAGGATAATATATAAGCATTTATCACACATTGACAACCATTTTTTTGATAAAATCACATACCATACATGGCCTAGTTTTAAATTAAACCAAAAACACATCTAGATTTAATTGTTTATGCAATTAAAATCTAGCTCAAAAATGGAAAAAAAAATTCAGTACAAGTAAAAAATGTCAACAATTTGATTTTACTAATTAATGGTTTCCTTTACTTTTTATGCATATTTAAGATTTGTTTAAATATAAATAGTAGTCAAGGAACACACAAGAACACACAACAAAGCTTTGAAATACTCTAGATAAACAAAAAATTAAGCTTTCTCTCTTTAGCACGATTTCCCTCTCTAGGATTCTCTCTCTCTAGGCATCCTCTTCCAAAATCAACACTACGACTGACTTCATAGTGGTAAAACAACCAAGACTCAATCTTCCATTCACTTTTAGTGATCACAATGCACCACCACCAATAACTACCACAAGCCACCAACTCCAATCACCATCCAAATGCCACCAAACATCAAGGCATCGAGCCTACCCTCCCTAAGTCCAATACGAAAAATATAAATCTCTCATTCTCCACTTGTTTTAATGTTATAGGTGTTTAAAACCACCTCGACCAATCATTGTAGTTGAAGTTTGGAGCTGACCCAAGCTAACCTAGTTGTAAAAAAAAAAAGAGCCAAAAAAAAAAAGAAAAAGAAAAGAAAGGAAACAAAAAAATAAAAGAGAGAAGAAAACGTGATAGTTTAGTTTTTTCTTTGTTTTTACATAAAATAAGATAAAGTAAAATAAAATAAGGAAAAATGCTAAGGAAAAAAAGAAAATAAAAAATTATTTTACCACTTAGAAAAAATTAATTTTCCAAATAAGTAAACACGAACCAATCCTTTTTTAGAAATTAGGATACTTTCAAAACTTTTCAATAATAATAAAAAACCCTAATTTAAGACCCTTTAGAGTTTTTTTTTTAAATAAACTTAAATCAATTCAAAAAGTAAATTAGAGTGTTTTTCAAAAATTAAAATCAATCAACCCGTTAATGTTTTTGATAAATAAACTATAGAAGTTTGATCCCAAATAATAGGTATATAAGCACTCGAATGTAAGTACAAGGTGATTTAAAATAAGAATTTTTTTCCTTTTCCATCTTTTGTAAATAATTGATTGCTTTATCTTTTTAGAATTAAATTAAGTTGAATGTAGATAGATTTCATTATAAGGGTATATTAAAAGGTAAAATTAAATTCGGTGAGATTAAAAGTGGTATCCATCTAAGGTTTAAAAATTAGTCCTTGGATCAAGATATTTGATTTTCAAAAATCATTTTAACAAAAATCGGTTTTATCAAAAGATCAATAGTTAAGTTGTAATCAATCAATCCAATTAATTATAACTTAACTCTTTTTTCCAAATTTAGTCAAGTGGTGACTCCAAAAACTTTTTCAAAGTAAAAAAAAAAAAAAAACAGTTTTCTTTAAATCCTAGTTGAGGGTTAATATTAAATGACTAGAGTTTAATATTGATCGATTCAAAGAAGACTTATTTATAAGAACCGGGAGGAAAAACTAGGCTTAATAGCTTAGTTACTTTACTGGGGTACGTCAAAAGGGTTAGCCACTTAAAAACTTTCTAAAAGTAAATTTGCCTTTAAAAATACTTGTGCTATTTATTTATTTACTTCATGAAAATGTTACTTTAAATTGCCATATTCATCTTGCATACATTATACTTAGAATATAGAGGTGGAAGGGGGAGGGGGTTCATTTTTTATGCCAAAGATACAGGATAGATGCGATCATACTTAGGCTGTCTTAAGACCTTAGGAGGGAGGCAATTGTGTAAGCTTCGAGTATAGTGGGGTAACTACCGCTCAAGGTTGATTAGATCACCCCACTTAAGCTATAATGTGACAAATGCAAGTGTTTTCCAAAAGAACAAGTGAGGTCGCAAAGCTTAAAAATCTTTTAGAACCTGTCTTAATTGTATATACCTCCCTTAAAGCTCGAGTTAATACACTACCCTTAAGAATTGCAATCCTACTAATGTTTGAAAGATTTAGCAATATAATAAGTCTTTTTTAAAAGTAAAAACATCAAATTAAATAATAGGGTTACAACTTGAGGAGTAATGAACTAACCCGAGGAGTTCTAGCATATGCATGTTTCCATGAATATTGTATTGTTTTATTAATGAATGATTTTTGTCCATGAAACATCTTGTCCTAAAGATAATGGCAAGTAACGAACAAACGAATAATGAAAGAGTCAATAGGCTGCCAGATACCCTAGGAATCCATGAGCAGCTGCTACAAGCTAAGGTTACCTACTAGAAGCAAAGGAATAGATGTGCTGAGGCCTCTAACTGAGCCTTGTTAGCTCAGGTCGAAGAAAGTGAAAGGACTATGGATTGAGCTTTAGAGATGTTGAACAAGACTAAAGCCCAACTATGAGAGTTACATTAGAAATTATAGATGTAGTTAAAAGACTTTGAATAAATTTTAAGTTTCATTAAGAATAATTGTTAGGCTCCCTTCCTTTTGTTTTCTCTAGTCTAATCTTTCAAAATAATAAATTTTATCTTTAGTTTATCATTCTTCATTCTTTAGCATTCCCTTCCTTATAAACAGTCCTTCAATAAAACTTACATAACCATCTATTTTCTCTTACTTAAGGAAATGTAAATAAATCTTACTAACTTGTAAACAGAACCCTAAAAAATCGCCATCTTTACTAGATTTTTTTTTATTTCTATAAAATAAAACTTTATCTTTCTCTCTCGGGAAAAAAGAAGAAGTATAAAATAAAAAAGAAAAGAAAAGTTGCTAATTGGTAAATAATTCCTCTAATCAGGTTCACATAGCTAATGACAAAATTGCCTCCTTGGAAAAGATGATATATCAAATGGCCCAATACTAATAGATCTTATTCCCGATAATCACCACTCTTTAAGTATCTCAAGAATCAAACTTGGAAAGAAGACTCTCGAATCTAGAAGAAAGTTAGACATGCTACAAATGACCATCATAGACTTAGAACTGGCGATGACCTTAGTACTTAGAAGATTTCAACACCCAATGTTCAACACTGATCAAATGTCGGTAAGCCCAAATAATGAAGGTGATAGGAATTAGGCTACTAAGCCTTTGATTTACTGTTAAGCTTGAGGATTGGAAGGGTTGGTAAGGCGGATCCTCCTCTTCTTGCTCCATTTAACTCTTACTAAAGTCGAGTATTTCCTTGCTGAATTACTCTATATGCCGAGTCGAATGACTGCCCATCTATTTGAAGTATGCTGAATTGTTGAATGTCGAAAGAGTTGCCAAACCTTACGCATCTACTTAGCTATGTTTGAACTATCCAGTTTCTTGACACCACCTTTACCAAGAAGCCGAGAGATAGACCCCAGGCTAATCAGTTGCCCCTACTTGGACAAGTAACTTGACCTTTTTGTTTGCATCCTCTAACAACGTTACCAATGTGCCCATGCTACATGTACAGTACCACGTGAAGAATCTGCTACATCAATTATTGTTTTTCTCGAATATTCCTTTTTACCTTTTGTATTCTTGTACATTACCTCTTTACGGAAATATCCTTTTTGTCTTTTTCTTATTAAGCAAATTGCCCTAACTTATTAGGTATAAATACCCTTTGTACCTGTAGCCATAATCATTAGATTAACATTAACACACTTGACATTTTCTTCTCATAAATACTATTTCGCTTACTCTCATTTCACTCTAAAGCTAGGTGGTGAGTAACCTCTAAGTAAGGTTAGGTGGTGAGTAACTTCATTGGATTAATTCGTACATCATATTGAGTTATGCCATGAGTCATCAGAAGTTCCATTAGTGCATTACATCTGTTATAATTATTCATAAGTTTTGCTTACTTTTCATACGCTTGTTCTTTCGTACATTCCCCCATCACTCTCCCTTTTTAAGCTTTCGGTAAGCTTAGACCTATTCAGCGACCGGCCTTGTTTATTTTTTATTACAGTTCGTATCATCTTGGTATTAGAGTCGAGGTTTTGCTTGAGTTGTAATTTGTTTTAAAGTTCTATTTATACTCTGTTTTGCGTGTGTGAAATAGAGTAAGATACTATGTTCGTTTAATTGTTGTGCTTATTATAGATATCCTATTTTTGTTTTCGCGTAATTTTAGTTTTTGATTTTAAAGGGTCTTAATTTAAATGAAAAATAAAAAAATTGAAAAAATAATAAAAATAAAAAAGAGAAAAATCATAAAGATTTTTAGAAAGAAAAATAGTTTTAGGGTTAATCAAATTAGTTTTAACTCGGTTTAAATAGTTTTAGAGAAGCATATCGTTTAAGTACAATTTAGTTACACTATATATCAACGTATAGACCAATAGTTTAATGAATAAGCATTGGTATTGAGTTAGCTTAAAGTTATGAGTTTGAATCTCACTAGGTATAAATGTGCTTTTTATTTTTTTCTTCTATTTGCAAAAATCGGTTAATTGTACGTGATTCAAATCTAATTATAAATCTTGTCAAATCTTTTGAATCTAATATAATCATATTTAAATTCGATATGGTAAAGACTTGTAGGATTCAACTTTGATTTTGATTTTTATCAAATTAGATTTGGATCAATATAGAAGATTTATTTATAAGATTTATAAATAGATCTTTTGCACAACATATAAAAAGGACAATTGTGTAATCCAACAAAAAAAATTCACTTTTATATGTCTACCCGCGTTTAAGCTATGTCCATAGTAGAACACGCATGAGCTACGTCTACAGCTGAACCACCATTCGCATCCCAGACACCCAACCAACAAAACACTTTAGCCCCCTTCATCCTCACCCTGCCGATCAACCCATACATGCATTGTCGATTGAATTCACACTTACTTCACTGTAGCAGTAGTGATCGACCCAAACAGCCCAGACCAAACACAATTCAAACTCATGATCGGATTTACACACATAAACACAAGCATACACATCACTGATCCAACATATACACACACTTCGCGGATCACATACTGCACTAACCTCACATCCACAGCAAGACATACTGCTACCATCGTCTACTTCTGATCACATAACTATAGCATCGGTGTGACTCACTACAGACATAATGCACGTTCACTGCCACCCACACTTCGTTAATCATACATAACACATTCTCTCCATCTCCACTAACTGAGCATAATACGGTGATAGCACACGACCGCCCTTGCTGCAACTTGCAGCAGTTACCATCACTTCACAGCCACTTCACCGTACATCAAACAACAATTGAGCAGTGTAGCCCCATCCATATACAACACCCAGCATCCACGCCACACGCCTGCATCAGATTCAGGCACCCTGACTGTTCTTCTTTCACGCGATAGTCGCCGCAACCATCAATGCCACACTGCAGCATACCATATTAATTGAAAACTCCCCTACTACACACAGCTGCACTTTGCTCGGCAACACAACTTCACGGTCCATTCCACTAAGTTCTGAGTAGAAAACACTCCTACGAAACTGGCCACCAACGCTATAGCCTGAATGACCAATCCTCAAGCAACCATGCGCGAGCTCTAGCTGCAACACCCTCTCTCCCGATACGACAACATCAACTCCGCTCTTAGTAACATAAACCTCATCAAAGTGGTGTTCCATGTTCGATTTGGTGTTTGACAGTGTTCATATGGACTTGTGAAGTGGTTAGAGCAGTAACCCTATCTGTGACTCGATTTGGACCCAACTTCATGATAGAACTGAGTCAATTTTCGATCCTAACCAGGGCCAACTCTAATCGAGCTCCTGATCCTAACAGGTAGATTGTTTTGATTTATTTATTTCAATATTGGTTTGTTTTAGTTTATTTGATTAGTCATAAATAAAAATAAAATAATTTTACCCCTAAAAATAATTAAAAAAAATTAATAAAAGAGTTTGTTTTTAGGGTCTTTTAAGATTTTTTTAGGAAATGTTTCTTATCATTTAGAAAATATTTTATAAAAAGTTTCATCAACTCGTTTTAAAACTTAGGACCCTCTTTCTAAAATTTTCAAAAAGATTGAAAGTTAACTTAGGACTTGTTTTAGAATTTTCTTTGGAAAAAATGAAATAAATTAAAGATGTAAACTCGGTTGATTTTCATAAAATAAAATAAATCAACATATTAAAATTTTCGAATAGAACTACGTGGGTTTGATCTTAACTAACTGGTACGTAAGTACTTTTGGGACAACTGTATAAAAAATTTTAAGAATATTTTTTCTCTTTTTTCTTGAAAATTCATAACAAAAAATAATAAAAAATTCATTTTAATTATGTTTTACATATCTGTATATATTTTAGTATTTTTAGAAAAATATAAAAATAAAGCCCATTAATTTTTTTTTATTTTTACATTGTGACTTAGTCTTAATAGGTTAGCTCTCGAACTTAATTTTTCTAGTTAATTTCTAAAATTATATTTTTAAAAAATCCGTATATTAGTAGCCAAATTAGGTTTTTCTACCCAAAAACCCTAATTTCATTTTTTTTTTTTTACCAATTGAATTGGTTGGCAATTTCAATTTTTAAAATATTTTTAGAAAAAAAATTTCCTTAATTTAATGTCGAATAATTTATATGAAATGGGTTAGGCTTAATATAAGTTGAATTAAGTAAAATCAAAATAAAGCTCGATAGAATTGGCGATTTCACTAAAGACTCTTAATAGGCTAGCCATATAAAAATAAAAAATTAATTGATGGGTGTTTGTATTATTTTTCTTTTATTGTAATATAGTTATACTTATTAGTTTTTAGTGATATAGGCTTTAAAGAAAAACTTGGCCCAATGGGCCCTAATTAGGGATTTAAAGGAGGTTTTATTTGTCTTAATAACCATTTACATGCTTAGATGTGATCGAACTTGAGCTATCCTAAGAACTTAGGATAAGTTGCTATTATGTAACCCTTTGGTTGTTAGGGTCTTTACCCCTACTTGGTGATGATAAGTGAGCCCACTTAGGCTTTGATGTAGTCTACCCAGGTTTTTTTCCAAAAATCCTTGAAGCTACAAAACCTAAAACCTGTAAACCTTACTCTTTTACATCATTCTTTTTGAAAAAAAGGTAATTATTTTTAAATTATAGGAAAAGCCTAATTAATCCATGATTAGTTAGACTTTTTTCTTCTTTTTTTTTAAAGGGAAATTAAAAATCAGTAATCCTTATGTATAAGTATTCATGAGCTTCATTTCTTTTTAAATCTTATTTCGAGTTTACTCATATATAAGGGTACTTTTTGACTGTAAGTTCATAATAATTCCTATTATTTATTAATTATCAACCCCCATTGCATTGTACGCTTATGTAGCCTATTACATCATATTTATTTTATGTTTTTAATTTGCATATTTGTCTGTATATGTTATCTTTGTAATATATGTGAGTCTTGTAGGTTTTGTTTTATTTCATGAGTAATAGATATTTAACATAGAAGGCTTAAAATCATTAATATTCCTTTTGTACCATAAAGTGCCAACGTTTTAAAAAAAAAAAAAGCAACTTCATTATTAACTTATAATTTTTTTTTGGCATGAAATTATGGAAGTTTATCATGGTAAAAATTATTATGGAATTTTCATTTTTTCAATGTTTTCAAACAATTTTTTTTTTAAAGAAATTTTGAAATGATATTTTATTGTTAAAAACCAGTTTTATGATAATTATTTACTTAGTTGATTTCTATTGCAATGCCCTATATGTATCATACTGTTAGGAATTAACAAAATAAAAAAAAATAGAAAAAAAAGATTTAACCATTAGATTTCCATTGTCAATTATAGACACCTAATTTTTGCCTCTTTATAGTCCTAATTTTTATTTTTAAGGGTCTTGATTCAAAAAATAAAAATTAAAAAAATTAATAAAAGATAAAAATAATAAAAATTTAGCAAATGATGAAAATACCAAAAAAATAAAAAAAGAAAAAATTATTATAAAGATTTTTGTAGATTTTTAGGAAGTAACTTTTTTTTTGGAACAAATAGTTTTAGTTTTAGTTTAGTTAAAATATTTTATTTTAGGGAATCGGATAGTTTAAATATAATTTAATTGTAATGAATGTTAAGGTATAGGCTAATGGCCTAACGGATAAGTATCGAAACGTTTAGGATGGATTTAATTGGAAGTCTTGAGTTTGAGTCTTAGCAGGTACCTATATCTTTATTTTTCTATCTCTACGGAAGCGAGATAAAAATGGGTCATATTTATTTAAATCATATGAATTTAGTTAAATCAGATTTGAATTTATTTGAATCTAGCTTAATTAACGATAAGATATGATATGGTTTAGATTATATAAACACACACACGTAGTCAGAAAAGGAAGGGGGTCTCTGGACATGAAACACGAAAAGCGGCCTGCTCATTCCCTCCTTCAGCCAACAATTGAACTCCATAACCGAATTCCAATTCACAAATTCCAATTCAAAGTTCCTTGACACAAGTCCATTCGAAGTCAAAGTCCAACGTTTGAAGTCTAATAATTCCAAAATCAACAATTCTATTCAATTTCGAAGTTAAAGCCAACTCCAATTCTGAAATCAACGATTATGAACTCGATGCCCCCAGACGAAAGCTAACATCTAAGTCCAAACAAAACCGAAATCGAAAGCAAATAGCCAGCGTCTGATTCCTAGATGAAATATGACATCCGTTCATGTACACCGAAGCGAATGAAGCTCCTTCATGTTTAATTCAAAAATAAGTCCAACAAAAATCTAACGTTCCAAAAGCAGACACCAAAATGAATTCCAATCTATAGTCCTCATGTCCCAACAATTTGAAGCCTGACGAACATCCGAAGTCTATGTCATACACACTTCTCCTTGCACTCCCACTTGACTGTACTGCAACCATACAGACAACACTCGACCCGAAGCTCCATCATGGCCTTTTCATCCTCACGACAAGGATTAGTTCGCACAACGATAATCAGGTTCAGCCACAAATGTTCTCTTTCATGTTATTTATTTATTTATTTATTACTATGGTATATCATTATATTATATTAGATCTTTAGTTAGTCATAAGCAGTTACCTATATTAACTTAATAGGTTCTTTTGGTATTAGTCGCTATATAAAAAGAAGTAAGGCTATGGAAACTTCAAACTTCAAACTTCAATGGCATTCTTTGGTGTCAGCTACTCCAATACAGCTCGAATCTTTTTCTCATCAGCTTTGATTCCTTCCCCTAATATTACATACCTATAAAAAATTATTGTACCTTAATAGAATGTACACTTCTTCAGATTCCTATACAACTTTTCGGCTTGTAATATATAACAAAATACTTGGAGATGTTGAACATAGTTGTTTAGGTTGGCCTTGTAGACCAGTATATCATCAAAGTACATGGCCATACATCGTTTTATCAAAGGGCGCATCATATGGTTCATAAGCCACATAAATGTACTTAGTGCATTGTTAAGTTCGAATGACATAAGTAACCATTTGTAGAGACCATGCCTTATTTTAGAGGTAGTCTTCCATTCATCACATGGTTTCATGCGAATTTGATGGTAACAACTTTGCAGATTAATCTTCAAATATATCTCGGCACCATGAAGCTCATCTAATATGTCATCGAGCCTTTGTATAGGATATTTGTACTTGACAATGATACGGTTGATCACTTGGTTGTCAATGCACATTTACCATGATCTATCCTTCTTTAGGACAAGCATAGCTGATATAGCCTAAGGGCTTATACTCTCCCTCACATAGCTTCACTCTATGAGTTCATCCACTTTTCTTTTTAGCTCAACAGCTTGCTTAGGGTTCATTTTGTAGGCAGGTTAATTCGGTAGGGCTATGCTTGACTGTAGATCAATCTATGCCTCAGACTAGAGGTAATCCTTTTGGTAACTCCTCAGAAACAGGTGGGAAAATTTTTCAATTAGTCATTTGATCTCATCAGGAGCATCTTTAAGATCCCTTATCCCCAACGATCTTTTAATCGGTAGGAACATAGGCTCATCGGCCTTCTTAGAGCTCTCCTTGGCTCATCACTAAGGTTTTCTTCTTATTAGCTTAAGTGAGCTAATTATGGGTCTTATACACTTAGGTCAGTGTTATGGGTTGCAACATAATTTTCTTCCCATCCTTAACAAAGGCATAGGTGTTCTTGTACCAGTTGTGAATAATACCTTGGTCAAACAACCAAGGTCTTCTTAATAACAAATGTAAAGCTCTCATAGAGTTGAGATCATACACTACTTCATCCTTTTACACATTCTCAACACTTAACAGCATAGATACTTGTTCAGTAACGTGTAAAGCATCCTTATCATGAAGCTAGTATAGTATGTAAGGTTAGAGGTGCTTAGAGGTCGACGGTGCTTAGAGGTCGACAGTGCTAATGTCTTCACAAAGGACCATGCAATGACGTTGGTATAACTTCCTCCATCTACTATGATAGTGTACAATTGTCTTTTGATGGAACACTTTGTATGGAATAGATTCCCCCTCTAGTCTTCTTTGGAGTTCGGTAGGGAACTTAGTACTCGTCTCAGCATTAAGTTCATTACTTCTCTCTTATTGACATAGACATAGGTTTCCTCTTCTTCCTCAACTTTAGCTTTCTTAGCATTCTTTTGCTCTTTGGGTTCGCTCTCATCAATACTATCTACTATATCTCCTTAAAGCATTATAGTACATCAGTTTGGATACTCAATAGCCATGTATCTAAAGCCTAAACATTTAAAGCACTTCACCTTGCTAGTCTTATGTCCTAAGGTCTATCATCTTTCATATGTCCTTGGGGTTGACCTAACCTCAGTTTAGCTTGGCTAGGCTACTCGGCCGTATCGGCTTACTCGGCTATCATTAAGTTGATCATTTCACTCCTTGGCTCAGCTTGAGTAGGTTAGTGTAAAACAGGGATCCGAGAAGACGTGGGCGCAAATCAACTTAGAGCATTTCTTTTTTACTTTTCGACCCTCTACACTACCTTAATAGCCTCTTGTAAAGTGTAGAACCTCTATATTTCTACAATATTACGGATCTCATTTTTTATTCTAAAAATGAATCTCGATACTATACGAGCCTCAAGTTCATCTACGTCAATTTGGATCATTAGCATCTGGAATTCTCTTACATAGTTATCAACAGATCGGCCTCCTTGGCGAAGTTCATGCAGTTTGGAAAATTTGTCTTGCAAGTAGGTCTTGAGCACAAATTTACTTCTTAATAATCTTTTCATTTCATCCCAAGTTCTTACTCTTTGTTGTCCATCCCTTGATCTAATTGCATTCAGATTTTTCCATTACATAGTAACAGACCTAAAAAATTTAAGTGCAGCAAGTCGTATTTTAACAGCATCAGTATACCCATAACAATTGAACATTTTCTCTTCTTACTCTAAATATTCGTCTACGTCTCCACTTCTATTGAAGGGTAAGATTTAGACCTCAACATTGTTTAGTCCTTGAAGAGCTTGGCAATCTTGCTCTTGCTCTTGATAGTACTCAGCTTCTTCTTCTTCTTCTCTATCAATCTCCACATCCACTTCCTCATCATCCTTTTCAATCTCCTCCGACTCCAACCTCTTTTTAGTAACTTGGTCTGCAACTCCTCCAACTCGATGGGGGTTAAACTGATTAGTTGAGTTAACCGTATCTTTGTAACACTTTCAAGTGGGTTATGATGTAGCACACCTTAGGGTTATTGTATTTTAACTTACATTACGATGACTAAACTCTTAATAAGATTAGTGAGTTTATCAAGTTTATCATCCATTGACTTAAGAGTGTTACTACCATTATGACACTAGTTTGAGCACCACTACTCTGGTCACCAATAACACCTTGAACACTCGAATTTAACATAGTGTATATAAGCCCTAAAGTTAAGCCAAGTGACCGTAGGATTGAACTTAGAACACAAGGTTTAGGACGATCGGTTAAAGGATTCGATCAAACCCAAATTATAAACTATTGAAAGAAATATTAGTAAAAATGACCCTGTAAACTTGAATTTAAGAAAATAAGTAATAAAATAGGATACTATAAAATTTTCAAATTTTAAGTATAATAAGTACTAATTACTGAAAAGGCGAAAAGTATAATCTAATAACTAATAAATTACTATAAATAGATTATATGTATACTAAAAATTTTAGAATGACCAAAATAATTATTAAGAATATTCACATGTATCCCACATGTATTTACGTGTAAATAAAAATATGCGAAATTACCTAAATTGACCAAAAACTAAGTAAATAATTAAAGAAAATTATAAATTAATTATGGAAAAAATCAGAAAAAAAATCAAAAGAGGCTTGAATAATCCAAATCAGGTCGTGGTAAGTCAAGATTTACAAAATAAAAATTAGCCAATTAGAATTGGACAACATAAAAACTAAAAGTCAAGGAAATTGGGCAAAGTCTTATCTAATTAATGCATAATAATTACAAAAATTGTCTATAAATAGGGAAAATTTTTTTAGAACTCATTTGGACAGTTTAGCATTAGAGAAAAATAGGAAAACTGAAAAAACCGAGAGAAAATCAAGAAAAAAAAAGAAAAGGAAACTGTGCAGATTCGAGTAGTGAGAGAAATCCACACCTTACCACCACCTAGGACCGAGCTACCACCACCACACTACTCTAGCCCCACCATCTAAGCCGGCCGATAGCCTTGGATCGGGTTTGGACGGCCAGAAAGTTTCAGACCGGTTAGTCTCTTAAATTTTTTGATTTTGAATAATTTTGTAAAATTAGTTATTTTGCTTAGAAAATTATGGAACTTGTTATTTTGAGGTTTTATTGTATGTAAATTTAGGATAAAATATTGATATAGTTTAATTACATCTGAAAATATAGGGTTCTTAACAAATTGTTGAAAACCGATCATGATTAGAACGGAAAATAAATAAGCTTAGGAGTGTAGTTTGAAACTCAATTTTTTTCTGTAGGATACTCATGTGATATAGAACAGTGCTATGAAGTCATTTTTTTAAAATTAATTTTCAAAATTTTTAAGTTAATTTTTAATCCTAAAATGATGGAAAAATTGGGTGATTTGGGGTTAATTAGATGATTGAGATATTAATTACTGATTTAGATGGTAATTAGATGTTTAGGGATGTTAATCTCTGATGTGGAACCCTAATCCTAGCCTTTGGAGTATTGAGTATGGTTAATTTAGGAAATTAGGTAATTAATATAAAAAGTTAGTAATATGTGAAATTGTAAATTAATAAATCTAAAAAATTAGGGTTATTCAGATAATATTATAATAGAAATCAGAAAAATAATAAATCTGAAATAACATTTAATTTTAAGTAAATGTCTCAAAATGTAAAACTTTCACATATCGGGAATAAAATCCGATACCTTAATTAAGGTTAGCGTGTACCGAATAGTTTAGAATACCAAATTAAGACCCAATAGGATGTTTGGACACTCGAGCTTAATGTGATTAATTTCCCATTAGGATTCGAGCATATTTAATGTCACGCCCCGAATAAGAAGAGTCATAATAGTCCCGCCATGTAAACTAATCTAAGATAGAAGCTGACCTCATAGTTGCTATCGTAGACACAGTTTACACAAGGCGCACAACTCAACCAGTTTGAAACATCTGTTCTGACACCTGTTAATATCTAAACCTGTGGTAAACCTTTCACAAAACACTTGTTCTATACAACCTGCTGTTTAGTACCACAACAGTATTTAAACAAACATTTCATGTTCAAGGGTAAAGTTTATAATCAGAGTTTATTAAAAACCATAGGTTTTATGATCTATATACAATAAGTTAGAAAACTAGTGGGCTCCTAGGGAATTCCCATTTAGTTTTCCTCAAAACTTAAAGATAAAGCCAAAAGCTCGGGTTTAGTTAAATTCCTCGATCTTCACTTTCCCACACAGCAGCACACTAACCTGGGAACAGTGGTACCTAAATATCTTGCCTTCACTCAATACTTGCAAAAGATTCTATAGGGATGTGAACACAACTAGCTCAGTAAGTGGGACGGAGTCAGAAGAGTATTGTACAATCACGAATAAGGTTAATAATCATGATGAAATGCAATGCAATCACTCAAATGAAAACATTGCACAGTGTTATCTGATTCACTGTGAGGTTAGAGAAATTACATCTGCTCCAACCCGGATTGAGGAGTTTCATCGCGACTCAAGTCAGACCAAACCTGGGCTTATGCAATAGAGAACACCCTCCTCCTATGACCTCCTTCGAACTACGGCCCCCAATCTTGCCGCGACCTCCTCACCTGTCACTTAGTTTGACTAAGGATAGGGAAAAGACCATTTCAGCTATCCTCATCGAAAGAAGTCGGTGTTTAGCCTAACACTCTTAATCGTTTCCCCTAACGGGTGATTATGCATGTCCAATTACATTTTAGTCGAATAATTGTTAGTGTTAATCAGGGGTGACCAACAAGTTCACACAATACAGAATCTATGCAAATATGCAGAACAGCACACCAAGGAGTTAAACTCTTGTCACAACCGAGTATCATTTACATACACAATATGAGCATAATTATCTAATTACAAACACAACTAGAAGTACTCTTGGGTCCCCGGATACTTTAAATAGTACCCAAACAACGGTGAAGCTACAATCCTAACTTACTTGTTTAGATGTTCGCTATTGCTGACTTGAATTGTCAACCGTTTTTGGAAGGTCCTAATTACACAAAAGGTCCAAATTTAGTTTTCGTCATAATTACGAAAACATTAGGGTTTAATCTAAAATGGTTATATATATATATATATTATTTCCATAATATGCAGTCATGTTATTACTATATATCGAATTAAATTATTAATTATTGATACTGTACATTATATATACTATTACGTATTATATATTATTTTGATCGTATCGAAACGTACTTTTTATTTATTAATTCACGTTTTGATTCTGGTAAGGTTACTGAAATGTGTATATTCTTGAATATGATATAGTTATAGGCTAGATTGCTTAAAGTTATCCGATTTCAAAAAAACTAGTGTCATTGAGTTCGTATAGACCTAACAACATGTTTTACGAGTCTTGTTTCTAGAGATGGATTTTAACGGGTAGTTTGAATTTTTAATACAACTATACATAATTATATAAAAATGATTGTATTATGTGTAATTTACAGATTTAAATTATATTTTATCCAATTTGTCCTTATATTGTAACAATATAAGTATTATTCAATTCTAATATACCTAAAGTGTATCCTAATCAGAAAATATTAATAATTATAATAAAAATCTCCATTTAATCCAATTTGATCAGCAATCCTATATATAGGTTTTATTTAACTATTTAATTCATTTTAGCTTATTAATATTACAAATACACCCCGACTTGTAATATAAGCTATTTTACTTAATAAATTTGTAATAAATAGTTCGGATTACCTAATAATTCCCCGAAAATTTCTATGGACTTCTAAAAATATAGGGAATTCAGTTATCACTTGGTTTCAAGTTTCTAACCTATTGCCTATATTTTCATATTGATGATTTTATCCCTAAATTTAATAAATTATCCAGTTATAATTCTTTTAACACCCAATTAATTTCAATCTGTCTCAATACTATTACTATTTATCATAGATCAGTACATGTCCATTTCATCAATAAATTTCATAATTTCCTATTAAATTCATAATTTCAGCCTATTTTCGTGCTAATTTCAAGCCTAAAAATTCAATAAATATTAAAATTATTCAAATCAAAATTCGAGCTACATAGCAATTACCTATATCTCATGCACATCCTACACAAAAATTTTCAACTAGAAACAACATTATTTAGTACATTTATTTTATAATTATATATTCGGGTAAACAGTAAATTTCTTAATAAAGTATATTAAATATTACGAATTTTTCAAAAATAGAAATATCATACGAAAGCATGTTTAAAATAACCTAAGTACAATTTTTTTTCATAATTTTCTGGGCAGATTTACTAATTTTTAAAAATTCTTGAAAAACAGGGCAGAAATTTGACTTTGGTGTTTTTGGGCGCTCCGGTGGCCGTGGGGTGGGGGGGGGGGGGTGTGTCGAAACGCCTAGACGCTGGGGGTACTCCTTGGTAGTGGAGTGGCATAATAGCAGATTAAAGAAAACCCTAAGAACTAACTTTGTTCGGTAATTGTTCTGTTTTTTTTTTTCTACAATTTTTTCTAATTTTTATTTCTAAGTATTTCTGATTCCAAACTGCTAAAATTTTCTTATTTGAAGGTGTTGGCTTTTTATAGTGTCTCTAAGTCGGTTAAGGGATTTTTTTTAAAATTATTTTAGATTTTTCTTTCTAGTTTCTTTTTGTTTTTCCTAAGCATGAGGTGCCCTAATGTTGTGAATTTGCTTTTTGAATCAGCATTCCTGCCATGCTTCATTGTCCAGCAAATCCCAATGTATTTGATTAATTTTTCTTTTTCTTTTTCTTTTATTATATAATTACTTAAATATAGATATTATATGTTAGAATTAGTTATTTAGTTAATATACAAATTAATACCCTATGTAAATAACATGTGAAATATATAACTTTACTCATATAATTAAGTTTCTAGTATATCTTTTATTTTTATGATATGTTCTAAAGTCAATTTCATGAATTCAACACAATAAATATATAATTACACAATTTAGGGTTAATTTACGGGTATAATTATTATTTATACTAGGTATACTAAAAAAATTACGTGTATTTGTATATAGTAAATTATACTACATTATCTCATTTTATAGCTCAATTAACTTATCTCTAAGTTCTCGTTGCAATCTAAGTTTAATTTTAGGAGTTCCGAACATTTTAGTACTTTATTAAATATTCCAATTTCTAAGGGTAAAATTGGAATTTCGGGTCATTATTACTAAAATCTAACTTCACTGTAATATCTCGACTAACTTTTTCATTCTAGTTGTAAAGTTTGAGCTCAATTGGATAAATTTCCCTAAAAGCCCTAAATCTAAGCTCGGTTGTTTTAAACTCAATTTTGGGAGCTTACATTTAAGGCTAAGGAATCAAAATTTTAAATCTAATTTAGGATTTAAACCCTGAAATAGAGTACAATGAATCATTAGAACATAATAGGTATACAGGAAAAAAAGAGTTAAAATATAACTTAAAATATGAAACCATAAATTATAAGTACTAAAAAGACCTATTTGTATTATAGGATAGCTAGAGACACATCAGCTTGCAATTAAGGGATCGAGTGATCAAGCAATTCCAAGTAAGTTGGGTTATTGCTTATTGTAGTAGAGTACTAGTTTTATGGTACTTGGAGACTTAAGCTTGTATATGATTGTGATTGTAAGTAGTTTACGCATGTGTTTAATGTATTTGAATTCGTGCTGAATTTGTAATGTGAGTGATTTTGTAACTGATTATATTGGTATGAAATGGTTTGAACACCCTAAATGAAATGTAATCTTATTTGACCCTAATAATTGAAAATATCATACATTGCAACCCGTTAGGGGATCATAGGATTCTCCAACCAAATACTGACCCCTTCGAAAGGGATAGTGTAGGATTGCAAAATGGTCCCTTCTTCATCCTTAGTTGAACTAAGTGACAGGAGAGGAGGTCGGGCGAGGGTGAAGTCAATGGTTCAAAGGTAGTCGCGGGAGGAGCAAGGTCTCCATTGCACAAGCCTAGGTTTGGTTGTGAGCTACTGCATAACATGGAAACTCCTCAACCCGGATTAGAGCGAGTGAACTTTCTCTGATTTCACAACGGACCAGACTACGTTGTGTGTTGACACTTGATTGTTGCATTGCATGAAAATAATTGTTTGATAATCCTGTTTGTGCTTATATACATTCATGAGTCTCTAATTCAACTTATTAAGCTGTAGTTGCTCATACCCTTATAGATCCTTTTGCATGTTCTGATTTTTGAACACTTCAAGTACTATGTCGCCCTATAATTACCCAGAAGTTAGTCCGTTTGAAGTTAGGGGTGTGAGGATCAAGTTACTTAGTATAATGTGTAACTAGAGTGACCATGTAATTAAGGATGAAGGACTGATAGTTATTATGTAATCCAGTGAACTGTTATGTTTATGTAAAACTTCTTGGGAAGCTCTATGGACTTATATATATAATTATACATGTTATTATAAATTTGTACTATTTATCATAATTGTAGTTTAATTGTTAATCGGACTATTTACTTCAAAGCGAGCAGTCATTGACGCCTTGTGTAAATCATGTTTATGGTAGGTACTGTGAGGCTAGTTACTATCATAGAATGGTTTACATGGCGAGACTGTTGCGACTTTATGATTTCGGGGCGTAACAGTATAATACTTATCTTAATAAATTAACAATACAACATACGACCAACACTTCTATTAACAACCTAAAACCTTACCGATACATTCTTAACAACTTTAACACCCAACAATCACTCAAATACAATAAAAATACACTTGCTCTATTTTCACAGCTAAAAATAGAGTAACAATGGAGTGACACTTACCAACACACAAATCTTCACTACACAACTTAAAACTTCATAACTTACTTCAAATGAACACACTGAAGTAGCTACAGAAGAAACACAATAGCCATTAATAGAAAATACGAAACAAAACTTCACTATAACTTCACTAATTTCCTCTTGGAACACGGAGGAGGTTAGATATCAGCGAAATTGATGCATATATAAGGTCAGATACATGGAAGAGCACTACAACGTAATGAATTGAAAGAAAATAAAAGAGATTAGCAAAAATCCAGGCAGCCATCGATTGTATATGATACACCAATCAATCTTACTTTGCCTACAATTCACCGGATATAACTCATCATGTTGAACTATGGGGTCACTTACCACTACTCTTTGCTAAAGGGAATATATAAAAGTTAAAAACATAATGAGTATACTAGGGTTGCTTAAAAGGGAAACTTATATATTTTGATAACGAGGTATGATAGCTACATACAAAAATGAATGTGGTTTATATACTAGCTTCATTAAGGTTACAAACATACATGAAAAGATAGAAAATGGTAATTTACAATTGGAATACATGAAATATACTAAAAAGGGTAAAAGAGACGAAGAATATTTAGTATGGAAAAATAAAGAATCCTTTTAGAATGTTGTATCAGAAAACACGTGTCATATATGGTTGGCATTATCAAAATTAAGTGTAATTCTGATAAGATGAAGAAAAGAGAGTTCGTAGCTAGAGTCGACCTGATCTGGATCAGGTCGGAGCTCAGTTACTAGAGAGTATTCGGCTTGGACTAGGATAAGGTATTGATGGTTAGCTTTGGAGATTGGCTCAAACAATCTTTTGAGGCTAATACGCTTGGATGTTGTCTATGTCATGGAACTGTTGCTCAATAAGTCGGCTTGTATGCTTGGTAGGTAAGCATGCATGCTTAGTAGCTTCAGGAACTATGCTGGCATATGTGAGAGCTTGATATTCAGGTTGGTAGTAAAGTAAATTAAAGCATAGAGGTTGGGATATGAATTATTATCTTGGATGGGGCTTTAAGCTAATATTCTTTGTATGAGTCCACGTAGTCCTTTAACTTGGTTGCATATGATCAATCTGGGAAGTTAATTCCTATCATTGCCCTCAACCCAACATCGGCCTTGGTTACTCCCTCCTCATCCCTATCAGAAGGGGCAAGAATCACTACATCTGGCTCATTAGTGCTAACAGGTTGATCCTTTATCAATATGGGTGTAGAGATAGGGATAGAATTAATGGGGGTAGGGACTATGCTGATAGGCTCGATAGCTAGCGGCCTTATAAGAAGTTGAATAAGAGGAATCCCCTAGGGTAGAGCAGTAAGCTTGACCTTACTACACTCTCCTACCCCTGGTCTTAGTCTTACGATGTTGTCTTTACCCTTGCCCTTGCCCTTGCCTTTGCCCTTAGGGTTAGTAGTAAAGATACCTTATTTTTGCCACTCTTAGAATTTTTTTTTCTTTCTTATTATGTTGGATTTGAAAAGAAAATTAAAAAAAATAATAAAATAAAAAGGAAAAAAAACGAAAATTAAAAGAAAAATAAAAAATACAAAGTGTTAAGTCAAGTTAAGTCGTTTAGGGTCAGATTAGATAATGATTGATGATATTGTAAAACTCGCAAATTTAGTTATTTAAGAGAAAAATTAAACTCTAGTATTGTAGATAACTTCATGAATCGATAAGATCGAGTAAGATAGAAATTTTATTAAATTATAAATTTGAATATATTATAAATAATAAAAACCCTAAAATTTTGATTAGAACCTTAATTACGTACAAAAACCTTAAACTTTATGTACACATACATACTCCTGATTGAACTCGAACTTGACAAAAAAAAATCCTAAAACTATAACTTTAAACTTATAAAATAACTAAATTTATCCTAATAGTAATAAAACCCTAGTTGAATATAATTAGCAACCAATATGTATAATCATGTAAAATTATTAATGAACACATTGAGATCATTCCTAAATATTATAAATGTAATGAGCAATAATTTAATTAATAAATTTTATAAAATTTCAATATTATTAAATTATAATTTTTTTATGTTTAGAAATTTTTAATTTTTCGTTTTCGTTTTCGTTTTCCTCTCCTATATTTCCTCCTTACAACGTTGAGTTTCTAGATTCAAGCTTTCGATGGACACTTGTATGATGCAGTTTACCATGTGCTCATTATTTACACAAAACAAACACATTAGATGAGGTTCTTGTCATATCCATTAGTTACCTTATCTTATATATATATATATTTTTTTTCATTTTATTTTCCCTTCTTCCCTCACAAAGTTCATGTCTGCTGGAAGGAAAAAACAAAAAGAGGAACAAACACCCACACACTTTTTAAACACAAGAAACAAAACCCTACCTAAACATATTTTACCCAAAACCGTGAAAGCCTTGCCTCTTTCCTTTTGATTTTTTTTTTTAATTTCAATTACCCAAGTAAAGTAAGAAGAAGAAGAAGCTCTCCAATCTATTGTTCACCAAATTATTAAGAGAAATAGATAAGTAGTATATATATTATATTTATTTAGTAATAATTATTCAGATGTATTCTATCATGTACATGTATTTTGTATCCATTATTTTTGCAAAGAGAAATCTATGCACTATGTATTGAAGTTTACAAAAAGTTGGTATTATACCATGTCCATGAGTTTGCATATGTATAACTATTTAGATATAACTATTTATACATATATATTATACTTGATTATACAATATTTAGTATAAAGGATTTGGGTATATGTACACACACACACATATATATATAGGCATGTATAATAGTATGTATACTATGTATTTTCATTTTATATGTATAAATATGTGATCAAATATGTATATCTATATATAGACATATATGTACAAAGTACAAAAATATTAGTATAATATATATGTGGATATCGTCTATGTATGTATATGCGTATAGAACGCATAGTATATTTAATTACATTAGTATATATGTATAAATAAGTTGAGGGAAAATAATTACATAAGTATGTGTATACATATAAAATACGTATGTTAAGAGTATAGTATATATATATATATATATATAAAAGTATATAGGTATACTTAATTAGTATATGCATAATATATCATGATACTAAATTAATAAATAAAGTAAGATAATATATATAATTATGTAAGCCGTGAGTATTAAAGAAAGAGAAAAATGGATTAATTTGAAAAATTTAATAAAATATAATAATAAACATAATTATATAAATATTATGTAAAATACCAAAATAGAAAAATTTGAAAAACATATCAATTTATGGAAATGATGCATAGCACCTTCCCATGCTGCCACATCATTATTTAATAGAATCTAACTAAATTCATAATAATAATAATAATAATAATAATAATAATAATAATAATAATAATAATAATAATATGATTAATTAACTAGAAAATTACTAAAATAGTAAAAATGACTTATACAAGTATTAAACCTTAAAAATGGAAAAATATGTAAATTATGATAAAATAAACTCAAAAATAAGAAAATTACAAAATATAAGAATTATATATTTATTAAATAATAAATATGTAAAGAAAAGCTTAAAAAATTCTTTATGATTACTTAAGTCAAAATAATAAAATTTGTAATATTTTCACATCTTAATGGAAAATGCAAGTTACAGCGTCCAAAATGGATCCTTACTATGAGAAAGTATATTTAAAACGATAAAAATAGATTGTAAAAAGTAAAAATCATAAAAATCAGAGTTAAAATGAAAAAAGTTTTACGCGATTAATTAAAATGCTTAAACTAAAGATTTTATTTGAATTAATAGCTAGTTTAGGTAGTTATTACTATGTTTGTGAATAGCTTAGTTATTTTACATATATACTCATTACTTTTTATATTCTCTAAATATCAAGTAATCTCGAAACGAATACTGATTTATCAAGTGGATTATTACAATTGTTGATAGACTCAATGACCAAATGAGTACTCTGGATGACTCTACACTTGTTTTGTCCTTGTAATTAGTACACCTAAAGTAAATATTAATAATTTGATGCATGGAGGTTTGAGTTATGCATATGCCTAAATATTAGTTATATGTTGTATAAAATATTGTGAAACATAATAGCTAAATAATTGGTTACTTGATTTATTACTACATAATTGAATGATTAATTGATATTGGCTGATCACCTTATAAATTAACTTAATCATATTCAAATTAACTAAAATTAAATAGATTATGCGTACATACGAACATTGTATATAACGTTTCGACCATCATCTCATGCAGTTGGAACAGTATAGGAACATTGGTACAATAAGACTTCATCCTTAGTTTAAGATTTATTTGGCACTGAAGACACTAATCATAGATGACTGGAGGTTAAGTTTGGAGACCACTGCTGTAAGTTATAAGCATAGACTATGGGGGCTACCTAATTGCTAGACTTTAGATTTTGTGTATTACTAGATTTCTTTGAAATAAAAACATATTTCATGAAATATGGAATTTAAATTTATGATTAAAAACTCTAAGTGCTAGAATCAGATTGTGATTGGTATTGATGTATCTGCAACCCTTACCTTAAAGGGCGTTAAATTTGATATTGTATGCAATATCTGTCAATTGCATATATTTTCTTTGGTATACTACTTGTGCATGTATTTATATGTTTAATAATAAATTATTTGATAACTTACTTCCTAGTATAGTATGAAGGATATTTCACTAAGCTCACATAACTTACTTTTCAGCAGTTTTCTCTTACAGATTGCTCGATAATCGAACATGAGTTAAGAGCTAAGTGTTAAGTACCAATGTTGAGATACATAGAAGTTAGAACTTGAAAATAGATTGTGTAGATGGTTTGAATTATTATACATAATTATTGATACTACATTAAAATTTTATAACTTTCATAAGTTTAAGTTTTAGAACTTTACTATCTAATTTATCATTTAGTAAGGGATACTGATTTTTTGTGGTTTTGAGAAACTGTAGAATATTGGATATCCATAACTGTTTATATTTTACAATATGTTAATTAAATGAAAAAAATTGAAAACCCTAATGATAAATTATTTAGCTCACATAACTTACTTTTCATATTATAGGCATACACGTGATATGAAAATTTTATGTAATTCTACTAGGCTCTCTTAGGGTCATAATATATATACTTTTGATTTAATAAATTTCGAGTTGCTAAATAGTTGGGCTTCATCAAAAAATATTTTTAGTCTAGTCCAATATAAAGAGGATTTTTTTAATTTAATTTATATTGGGCTAAATAGACTAAGGATTCATTAAATAGGTTAGCATATATTTTAGGCTAAATTAAGATGGACCGAATTGGACTCAAGATAGATTACCTAAATCAATGTAGGGTTTCTAGAAACTGGGTTAAATCTTCAATTAATCCAAATCAAATATCATCGTATCTTATTAATATTGGATTTGTTAAGATTAAATCAATGTTAAAAAAGATCCAAAAGATTCAAGTTTATGGCTTATAAATAGTGAACATTGGCTTGTAAAAAAGAAACATTTTTACAATTACAAAACAATATTGCATACTGGATCACAAATCTTACACATAGTCTAAATAACACACATTAATTGACTATCCAATATTCATACACACTTACAGCATTACACACCACACGATCGGCCTACATATACACATTACATCACTCGGCATAGTCTACACCACCCTTATGTTCACGCATGCCTGATGCTTACACACAACACATACGCTATTGTCTTTTGCTACCCATACATAGCCACACATTAACGCTATTGATGAGCACTGTCAAGTTACGTATGGTCATAGCACGCCATGCATCACTGTACTTCACATACGTTTGCACTACACTTAACTACATGATTGTACACATCAACACATACATCCACTGTTCAAGTACACAAGCCACGCCCAATTACGCATTAACACACATGACTATTATCTAAGTACACAATTGAGTCTAGCAGCAACACTTTACAAGCATGCCTAACAATCCATCAATAAATTACGTCTATGTTTGATCACGCTTGATTACGTACACGATTTGACCTATTTAGGTAATTACTTTAGTTATTTATTTATTTTTTAAATTAATCAATAACTTTATTTTACTCATCTTTTTTTAGTGTAGGTTATTTTGATAATTTTAAAATAAACTAAAATTTGCAAACTTTTAGATAATTTTTTTTAGAGAAATTTCATTTTTTTAGTTAAATTATATTTTTTATTAAAATTGCATTTTTTTTAAAAGTTGCATATTTTTTCTTTGAGACATATCTTTGGAGAAGATATGTATCTTGGTCATGTTTTGGTAGATCTTGCATTTGAGATTTTTTTTTTTTTTACAGATAGTAGTTTTTTTTAAAAATAAAAATCTTAATTAGAGTTTTAAAAAGATTTAGTTAGTTAGATTTTTTTAAAAACAGATTTGTGAAGTTAAATCTTTTAGTTTTTTTTTAAAATAAAATAAATTGATAATTAAAGTAAATTTGGCTTGGTTTCTTTAAAAAAAAAATCAAGCCATTAAATGTTTTTTTTTTTAAAAAAAACTATATTGGTTTGATCTTGACTGGTAGGTATGTAGACGCCTCTAGGCAACTATAAAAAATATATAATTTTTTTTTTCTAGCAAATTCATAATAAAAAATATTAAAAATAAATCTTGATTATATTTTTACATATCTATACATATTTTAGCTTTTTTTTTAGAAAAATTATAAAAAATAAAAGCCTATTAGTTTTTTTTATCTTTATATGGTGATTTAGTCTTAATAAGTTAACACCTCAACTTAGATTTTCTATTTTAATTTTCTAAAAAGTAATTTTTTAGAATATTTATAGACTAATAGCTAAATTAGGGTTTTTTCACCCAAAAAACCTAATTTCATTTTTACTAGTTTAACTAGTTGGTGACTCTGATCTTTTTAAATACTTTTTAAACATTTTTTTAAGAAAAATGCTTTCCCTTAACTTAATATTGAGTAATTTATATTAAGCAGGTTAAACTTGATATAAATTAAATTAAGAAAAATCGAAATAAGGCTCGACAAGTAACTTTGGTGGTTGGCTTTGCCAGACCTTAGCGTTGCCTTAACAGCTTGGACACTAATGGATGGGGTATCTCCTCGACCAATTTCTTTCCTGCAAAGAATTAAAGAAACTTTCAACACAAAGAAAAGTACAACACAATCATTTATTAACTTTACCGTGACCAGTATGGACAAGAAGGATCCCTCTCTTCTCCTTATGAGGACATAAGACAAAGCATAATTTTACATGCGCTAAAAAGGTAGAAGAAGCTATTCATAAAGAATAAACTTATACCTTCTGTTCGTTTCTTCACCACAGCCTTCTTCATGCTAGGGAAGAGCTCAGAAATTAGATACTTGAGGTATTTCTTTGCTGTCTTTGTAGTATTTATCTCCTTACCATGCCTCATGGCCATAAAGGCCTTTATCACCCTTGTGGCTTCGATGTTACTAAGCCCAAGCTCCTTTTAGCCCTTAGTTTAGATTAATATGGTCTATTGCATCCAAAAGTCTACCTATTCCAACAGCTCCACAACTAGGAACTTATCTAGCCAACCTTTAACGGAATCTGCTGGGCCTCTAAACAGCTTCCTCCCCAGACGAGGTTAGAGGTACGACCATTTACTCAAACTCTTCTACATATAGAAATGATTGAAGAGTTCGGGAGTGTCCCTTATCACCATGTATTCACAGAGGCCTTGAAATGCCTTTAACACCTTCTACCCATTGGGAAGAACTTACGCTAGACTACATTGGTAAAAGTTGAGGCTCCTTCTCGAATTGCTCAGGGGGGAGGTACTGCTTATATTCTAAACACTTTTCAAACACTGCAAAAAGCCTCCTTGATAGCAATGCACCCTCTCTTCCCTTGTCAGCAGTCGTACAGCCCAGTTAGAAGTCGATCCAACCATGAAGTTGGCTAGGACCCAGTTTATTGCGAAAAGCTTACTCTTATTAAGCCAACCACTCAGACCCTTACCCGTCTCAAACATAGTGAATAGATTGATAGCCTTAGGTAAGGAATTGTACGTATAAATGTCCCTTAGGATGGCATTAATAAGCCTTATCTTATCTAATACCTCTACTACCATTCTTGAGTCATCATCCAATTGTGCTAATAATGTAGCTTCATCTTCTCCTCCATTGAGAGGGTTACTCCTTATGGCTTCGGAGTCTATCGTGATGTTGTATTTCGACGCATTAGAGGGCATCTTACCTGTGTTTGCTCCACTATTTGTTGACATCTTGACGATGAATAAGTAAAGAAGTGTGAAAAAAAAGTGAGCTTTACAGAAAGTTAATGAAAAAGAGAATAAGGTTGCTTAGATTTGTAGTAAGAAAACGAAAGGTTGCAAAAGAGTAATCTTTTTAAGCAACTATAGTATTTATAAGTTGAATGATTTGGAAAGTGAATTGGCGATTATAGGGATTTGTATAAGTACAAATCCCTTAAAATGTTGAGATGTAGATACGTGAAGACAGTTTTGATTAGATGACTACATTCAAAAGATAAAACGCATGTGACTGCATATATGTTTGTAATGATAGGACACCTATCACATTGTATTAATTGTACCATGAAAGTGCGTGATAAAGTAAGAATTCGAAAACTTACTTTCGCAATAAGTTTTCTCGATGGCCCTTCGACTTCCATGAGAGAACTTGTTTGGTACTTTAACAACACCTCTTTAGCACTGACAAATGGGAGCTGCTTAGACAGTATTCATCTCGAATCGATCCTATTAGCCTAGATCATTCAACGCCTTTGTATACTTAGCACCTATTCCCTGTACCCTTAGTGTTTAAAGCATCCTACCTACTGCACCTTTACCTCGATTCAAAGTGCCTACCTTGGCCCATTAAGTATCCACTTTAGGCCACCCACTTAGATCAACACTTGAGTGTTTCCCTCTTTGTGTAGTCTCCTCAAATCTCCCTTTGGGTGTCTCCTTTGCCTTAACTTGATGAAGGATCAATTGCTCAATATCCCTTGGTGACCGAGAAGTATAGACCTCTTGTATTCCACCTCGAAGCTGGAGCACTCACCTTAGCTTAGGTGGCAACTTGCTTAATTAGTCCACATCTGCTTGACCCTTGTGTCACTCAACTCGAATGTTTTCATCGCTACGTTGGCACATTAACATTATCACCATGTCACCTTTCTAACATGGATGCCTCAGGACTAGATCGACTGTACACTTGAGAAGCCCATCTCTCCCTTCTCCTTGCTTTTACTATGATAATAGGACTACACCTAATGGGAGGGAGCAAGTGTTGATAGGGCTTTTAAGATATGGCCTCCTGAAGCTTATGCTGACCTGATAAGGCTTATGACATAAGTTACGCTCCTTAAAGACTAAGCCTTTCTCCCCATGGCTGACATCAGCCCAGGCCCATCATACGGCTTGCCCAACCATAATGGTCACCAACGGCTACAAGAATATAGATAAGGTCGAACGATAAAGTTAATAACTATCTCTTACATTTGTGAAATATGTTGGACGTTACAACACCATTACCTAATATTTACAGATATAGCTTCTGCCTACTAACTCTTCTCCAACTGCTGGCTCTACTTCTTTATATATATAAGGCTATCACCTAACGGTAAATTACTTGATACTTTGCATATTTGAGTTTACTTTCTACCTGTGAGTGCTCTTACTCTCGTCATACACCAATCTTACTTAAGCATCTGAGTGAACATATTGAACAACACCTCGACGTCCCTCACTATTTCTTGCTTTGTAGGCCATACTATTATACGAAGTCAATTCTAGATAAATCTCTACAGGGTAATATCCATAGATGATAGTTCACAAATCAACTTGATTCATTTATACCTTTAAACAAGGCATGTAGTTAGCTATCATGCCCTTCAGGTTTAGGCTATATATTTTACACACAAAGATATACATGTGTATTTATATAAAAGATAATTTAAAGACTTCTCATAAAGATAACAATAGATTTAGGGGGAAGATATTGCTTGAGAAGAGACTATTACCATGCAATAGTATGAGGGGTAAGTGTTGTTGGGCCTTTTGGACATAAGCTCATCAGTTCGATGCTGACCTAATAAGGCTTACGGCTTGGGTTGTTCCCCTTAAAGACTCGACTTTTCCTTTCATGGTTGACCTCGACTTAGGCCCATCATAGGGCCTGCCTAACCATGTGGTCACCAACGGCTAGAAGAATATCGATAAGGTTTGATGACTAAGTTTGAAACACCCCATTTAAGTTAAAATAATAATTTATTAATGAAGTAGTAAAATAATTTAGGTTGTATCAATAGAATCGCATTCTAATAGGAAAAATCTCAATTTATTAATCTTCAAGTAACTCTAGATTTATTTTAAAGTGTATCTTATAAAATAGATGTTTAAATTAAGATTTTCATGATATTTGTTTGAAATAGATTAATTTTATTTTACAAATAAAATATATATATTTTATTAATATTATATATCTTATAGTATTTTAGGCCTTATTTGTTTTAAGGAAAAGCACGTATTAGAGTAAAATATTTTCTCTTAGAAAGTATTTTCATGAAAATAATATGTTTGGATATTTTTATAAAAATGTATTGAAAATGCTTTTCGATGTTTAACTAACGAAAATTGTATAACTTATAATCATACTAAAATATATTAATATCTGCATATTACTGTAAATATAATATATAAAATGTTTTATTTAAAAACAACAGTATAAATCTAAATGAATTTTTCAATATATATTATTGTAATTGCTTTAGTTGATTTTGATAATATTTTAATAGGTCTATAGTTTTTTTACTTAGTATAATTTTTTCATGTTGAAAATATAATTTATAGGTAAGTTACAATAAGAATAAAAAAAAGGCATTTTGTTAGAGTTAAAATATTTATGAATATTAAATCGAAAAATAACATTCCTTTTTAAAAAGGGTAAGTCATTTTCCCAAAAAAAAAAAAATTTTGCCTTCAATGAGAGAATATTTTCCCTTACCAGTGAAAACATTTTCTATTTAAAGTACCCTTTCCAGCAAAGCAAATAAGAGAAAATAAGAAAAATGTTTTTCAAAAAATATTTTTCTCAAAACAAACGAAACCTTAATACATCATCTATTTCCTAAATATTATTTATTCTTATTTTAATTAATTATTTATATTTTTTCCTATCTTAATTATAGACATAACCTATATCGCTTTAGAATAATATAAAAACTTACCTAAACCCTACCCTAAAATTTTATCCCCTCCGTAATCTCTTTTTCTTCTACCCAATTCTCTTGGCTCTCCTTGTTCTTTTCATTTTTCTCTCTCACCTCATTAATTTTCTCAACTTTTTCCCAAATCTTCTCCCACTTTGCCCCCTCCTCCCTAAACACCCCAACGTACTAGACCCTTCACCCACTTCTATTCATCCTCACCCTCCGCCCCTTTAATTTCCCTTCCCTACGATTCTATCCCATTTTCCTTCGTCGTCGGCCGTACCCCGTCCACCTGTCTAGTCCTTGCCCCAATCCTAATTCCCTATTCCCTGACGCCAGACCCTCACTTCCCTTTTCCCATCCCCTTGTGTCATCAATTTCTTTTCCTTCTGTCAGCAATTTCAATACCAATATCTTCGCGCGTTGGATTCTCCTTAGCTGTGTGTTTGTCTTTGTTCCTATTTCCATGAGTTCTGAGCCATTCCAATAAAGTAATATTTGTTAATTATTTAGATTGTGAAACAAAGTGTAATTTATGTATTTTGCTTTTTAATAAGTTTTTATTCGATATTGATTCATGTTTACTAGTGTCCTCATCTTAGTTTTGTTTAGCAAGTCAACTCAGGTTTTTTTATTTTATTTTATTTTTTTTGATATCGTGTATGTAGTATACCCTTTTTTTTTTCTCCATATTATTGTGAAAAGTGATTATTTTATTGGTACTTGATTTCTATTATAAATTGATTTATTTGCCATATTATACTATTATTTTATATGAAAGTTGCTAATATAAATTATGTTAGATATTGAATTATGTCTATATATGTAATCATGGAGTTAGGTTTCTATTTTCTATTATATTCAAAGTTGGGTCACTATTTTCTAGCTGGATGTAAAGTTATATTAATACTCGTATCATATATGTATAATTTTAAATATTGATTTAGTTTACAACAATTCTATCTTAATGTGATTATACCTTAAAATTACTAGTGATGATCCTATTATTCAATTATTTCTATTTTGTTTGTTATTATGATTATATAGTATATAATATTAATTGTAAAGTATGTCCCTTTTGGATTCCAATTACAAATATGTCTTTCTTTCCTTTTTTCTATGAACTTTAATATTGTCTGATAAAATACGTATTCTTTTTATTATACTGGTTAGTAAATTATCTATTTTAATACCCTCATTATATGTTTACTTTCTATTTTTCTTTTACAAATATATATTGTACCCTTATGATTTAAGTAATTAAATAATATTGTATATAAATATATTAGCTTTTTGCTCTATCGTATTATGTATTTATATTATCTCCAAATTCTATTCTTCATTTATGAATGAATTTGATTAATTTCATTCGGAACCTTTGATATGATAAGTTTATAGGTTCACAAGTAATTTTTAAGTAAGAACTTAGTTATCAAGTACCTAAGAGTTAATGTATATACTTGTTTTTAAATAGATTTATTATGGTTGTCAAATTCCTTGTTGAAGTCTAAGCTATTCATTCAAGATTTGTGAGTTTAGAGTTCTATTAGCTGTTGTGGTGCGATTTCAAGTATGTAGTGCTTATTAGGATAGAAAAGATCTAACCAGACTAAATTATATTTGGCCTAAATGAATAGTTTGCCGAATGTACTTAACCCATTTGCTCTGGGGGCCTATAATAGTAAATCCTTAGAGGAGAAAATGTTAATCATATGCGAGGTTTTCCTAGTGAATTTTCATACAAGATGATACAGCTAGAATATTAGGTTTCGAGTCTTTAGACTCTAGACTCTGAGTGTAAAGGATTTAAAGGAACACTTTTATTATATCCACTTATATATGTAAACAAAATCATGGCATGGTGAGATTATGAGTACCTATTTATTTATTTCTATTCCAAATTAAAGATAATTAAACTATTGTATGCTTATATTTTATTATAGTTACATTATATGCATATGAATGTTTTGACCTTAGCATCCATATGTGTTTGTACACTTATATGAGGCTTTAGCTCTTTTTTTTTTTTTTTTTTTTTTACAACTGCAAGTTGATTTGGCATGTTATTTTTTGTGAGTATAGAAATGGATTTTTGGGTTGAGAAGAGAGACTAATAGTTTTGTATTGTGTTGAAGAGGTTGCTGAATTGTAGGATTGTGAAGCTGGTTTTGAGTGGAACCAATATCAAGTTTCGTTGATTTAAAGTTAGAAATCTTTCATATATAACTTATAGTTAGATTGACTTGCCTGAGTCATTTTTTGAGTTATTGTAATTGGAGAATTACATTTAATCAAGTGATTAAGGAGATAGTAGTTGGTTTTAAAGCCTTAATATATTCTTAATTGTTAGGGACATGTGGCTAGTTGTGGTGCCCTTTAATTCTGGGGCGTTACAAAGTCAATAACAATCTCTTACATTTATGGATCACATTGAACGTTACAACTCCATTACCTAACATTTGTGGATGCAGCTTCTGCCTACTAATTCTTCTCCAATTGTTGGATTAACTATTCTATAAATACAAGACTATTGCTTAACAGTAAACTACTTAATACTTTACATATTTGAGCCTACTTTCTACCTTTAAGTACTCTTACTTTTATTATATATCAATTTTACTTAAAGATCGAAATGATCATGTCGGACAATACCTCTTTATTTTTTATTGTTTCTTGTTTTGTAGGGTTATACTATTATGTAAAGCCTAATTCTAGCTAAATCTCTATCGAGAATATCTAAAGACGACAATTTACAAATCAACTTCATTCATTTATACCTTTAAACAAGACATGTAGTTGGCTATCATGCCCTTCAGGTTTAGGCTATATATTTTACATGCAAAGATATATATATATATATATATATATAAAAGAGATAATTTAAAGACTTTTCATAAAGATAACAATAGATTTAGGGGGAAGACGTTGCTTGAGAAGAGACTATTGCCATGCGATAATACTATCCAAAGGGGAACTCCTAGGTTCAGCATGTGTTGAGTTATGTTAATAATTTAGGAAATGAAATTAGAAAAATTGAGTATAGAGCTTGTAAAGTAAATTGCGGGCCTAACCATTTTAAAGGCTGAACTTAAAGAAATCTGTATGATGGGAGTGATATATCCATTCTATATTTGGGGTCACTATTGCTACGTATGATGTGATGGCCCCCTAACTATTCCTGAAAAGAGGTGTAATAAACACAAAATACCTTAAAATGCGGTGAGCGTGGATCGAACACGCGACCTTCAGATCTTCAGTCTGACGCTCTCCCAACTGAGCTATCCCCGCAAGTTGTAGCGAGATAAGTTTTTAATTATTCATTATTGATATACCTGTCAGTGAGGAAAAGGTAGAAGGAATGCGATCTAGGCCATACCAAAATTGCTAGCGCTATGCTTGCCAAAGGGTAAGGGTCTAAGGGGTGAAATGGATTTAACCAAAATTTGAAACTAAGGTCGGATGGAATCATTTTATAGTTAGAATCATGTTGAACCAGGTTGAACAACAACTTGGCTATTAACTATGTAATTATTTATAAAAAAAATTCAAAAAGTTAATGAATGAAGTAGAATAAAGTATTATCTTTGATTTTTTTTCTTCATGTAGTTATGAGATACATTAAATTAGATTCATCTTTACTCTCTCCTCTTTTTATTATTTATTTTTTGTTTTTCATAAATTCTTTTCAATAGGTATCATCATATGGTGAATAAGATAAATTAAACAAGCTCATTTTTCATTTTTCCGGATCCATTCCTTATGCTTCTTAATTGTGAATTTTATTATTATGTTCGATGAATCGGAACATAACATTAAGTTTGTCTCAGTCTTATGTCCTTTTTCATTATAAAAGTCCTTATTGTATATGTTACTGTAAAATGATGATGCCACTTTTTTTCTCCATCTTTTTTACTTTTACCAGTATTAATCTATCACAATCTCGATATTTTATGTCCAAAATATGGTTCTTATAGTTTTATACACTAGCATTTTCGATCCACGTCACTCAGAAGATCCGATTGTTTTATGTATGATTCGAAATGAGAAATTTTTAAGCTCGACATAAAATTGAAGGCAAACGTATAGTCACATTCCTCAAATTGTAAGCAACATAGTCGCTACATTTATTAAATTAAGAACTTTGACTAAGTACTGAATTTTTGTACTTAAATTCAATCAAAGTCCTTTGATTTTTGAATGGGTTATTTAAGTGTCCTATGGTTTATACCATGATTCTGTGTATGAAGTCATATATGAGTAAAAATAATTGATTGGCTCTATATGATACGATAACAAAATGGCTCGCCATGGTTTTACGTTTAGATTTGTATCTACATGCAAGAGTCAATTAAAAAACCTAAGTGATTATACAGTAGAGATGAAATGCAGTTCGTTGGCTAGTTGAATATTATACGTCATTAATGACATACATACCGTTTTAAATTTAAGGAAGACGAAATCTGGTGTTTAATAGCAAAAATAGTATTTGTGATGGTTTTATCTCCTGCTTAAAGTACAAGAGATTTAATTGAATCTCAGCATAAGCATAGCGGCATAAAAATTTAATTGAATTTTCTCACTAATATAGTGAATTTTATTTCGAGAAACATCGGTGGGAGTGGGATGTAATAAATCCTCAACTAAAAGAGCCAAATATAGACAATTGAAGGAGCACAACACTAGCAAAACTCTTAACTACAACTCAGCGATGGAATTGACAAAAAATAACCCAAAAGACGAGAAAGTCAGAGAGGCAAACTACTCCAAAAAAATAACAATAAATAAAAAATAAAAATCAATGTCTCGTAGTAATGTGATAGCCTGATAGCTGATCTAAATCTTTCACTAACTTCATGTAAATCTGCCCTAGAGATTGTCGTTATCAGATTGCTGATCTTCACTTGCCTTGTCAAGACCCATGTTGTTGGATAACATAGTCGGCACCACGAAATTCGCGATAAGGTATGCTATCAGCATCAACCCACTGCAATAAATTTGCCAACAGAGTCAGAAAATTCAAGCACCAACATATGCTTCCACAAGTCCTAGAGTTGCATTCCCTGGAAAATTACAAATGAACCCAATAAATCAAATGAAACTTGAGGCTGAGGAGGGGATTTAATTACCCGGTTTGAAGGATGACCGATATATCGCCGCCACCCGACATCGGGGAAGACGCCGTGGTGAGAGTAGAGATGGGATTGGTAGCATTGATTTTTAAGGAAAATTTTGTTGATATCCTGTGGCTTTCTTGGGCACTGGGGAGCAAGATAATTGGACTAGCGTAGGAAAAGTTGTGTTTGTGTTTGTGTTTGCGCAAGTGAATTAGATGAGATGGGTAAGGATTGCTTATGGATTTCATAATGAATTTCAAGTACTGAAAGATGTGGTTTTAGGATTTCTGGGACTATGTTGGATGATGAGCTTGCAGTGGTTAGTAGGCGTTGGCTTATTTTGGATATTTGTGGATAATGTTTATGCTACCGGAAGGAAATGTTTATAGGGGGTTGCCTTCAAGTGGTCAATGTCATTGGCGATACGCAGCGTTTCTGTCTCTTGCTTTCTTTTGGCCGAATTATCGCACTATTTTTCTAGTAAAAAAAAAAATAACAGAAAACTAATATTGTGAAAAATGATTAACTAGGACAACTTGCTAGTGGAGGAAATTTGCAATTACTTTGTTAAAATAGGATTTGCAAATTTCAAGAATATAGAAATTGAATCTCAAAGAGCTTTCATTTCTTATTTTCTAAGCAAGTTACATGTGTACATATGGTTTAGTTCAGTAGTCGTATTATATATTATTATCTATCAAGTTAATACATGCCATATTAGACTATATACCCTTTTAAAAATTATTAAAAATAATTTAGTTAGCACTAAATATCATCTCATTTCCATTTCAACTAAAACTATCTTTCGAGCTGCTCCACCTCCAATCACCTAAATTACAGAGTACCACATTTAATGGAGACAAACAAAACCATCTACCAAATCTTCCAAACTCAATTCTCACTCCACATGTCCAATGTTTTCTTATCCGCTAAATACTCATAAGTTAATAGTTTTTATTTTTGCACATATTTTATGGATGCATCCTTGCTAGCGTATACTCATCTCTATTAGTATATATTTCTACTGGATTCAAATTGAGTTGTGGAAGGATTTAGCCGTCTTTATTTGAAATATCAAGACTAGATTCTCCCACCTTAGCATTCATTAATTACTAACTAATTTATTGGTAATTGTAGAGCATATTGTTGAATCATCAAAAAATGCCATTTGCGATGGGTTTAGATTGGATTACATAAAATTCAAGCACAATCCAATATTTTATATGACTTTGCAAACCTATCTCAAAACATTATAGGGATTTTATTTTAGATACAAAATGTAACTCTTTAAGGTATTATTAAACTTGCCAACTAACTCATTAATTTTCATATATATATATATATTAATTTCAATTATGCCCTATAGTTTCATAGTAGTCACTTGAATTTTCTTGACAACTTAGATTAAATTTAGTATATGAAATTTATAAAATTTAATGAAAGCCACTCAACATCAAAACAAAACCTACTACCATTTCATAATTGGATCTATATGAAGAGGAAAAATGAAGATGTGATGGATGATGGATAATGGACGATGGTGAGACAATAAGATCAGAGGTAAAGGGTGGGTGATTGTTATGGAAATTGAGATGAGAATTATTTGAGACAAGACAAGAAAGAGTCCGGAGAGATGGTGAGATGAGGGTAAGTGATTAGAAAGTGTAAAAGATGAGGGGACTATAAAAAAAGAGATTATATCATAATAATATTACAAGATAATTCAAAAGTTTAGATAGTTCCACTATTAATTTTAAAATTAATGGGAACATGAAGAATGGAAATGAATGTCATTTGGATTCCTTAACTTTTAATGTTTACTATCACATTTTTTTTTCTTGGATTGGCCTTAGTCTTGCTGAGTTAATTACCTTCGGCATTTTTATACTAGTTAGGAAAATATTCTTTTGACTAGAATAATTAGTTATTATATCGACCAAACTTTTTCTTGGGTAATGTTAGGATTTTTTTATTTTTATTTTTTTCATTTCAAAGGAAAGAGAAGAGTTAGGTACAACAAACAACATATTCTTAAGCTATCGATCCACAAAACTAGACGAAAAACAAAAAGGAGTATATGGATAACTTGGCAAAGCTTAGCATAAAATTATGTACAAAGGAAATACAAAATTTTCCTACTTAGAACAAAATCTAAGGAAGAGAACCCTCTACTCTTCTAAGGTTTCTCTCTTTCCATAAATGATAGATAGCTACTGATGAGATTTTCCTCCAATGAGGGTCAACGCATCTTCCAAACACTAAAATCAAGTCATTCATGGATGAAGCCACGAATATGTCCACAAAAGAGGCCCAAAAATGTCTTTGAACTTCTGTCCAAACAAACTTAGGATATTGACATTCTTGAGAATAGGTGTAAATGTGATTCTTCTTCCAAGTTACATAGGTAGCATTTTATATGGTTAATGATACCCTAATTGATCAGTTTGTCTTATGTGAGGTACCTTTTTTGAACAACTAACCAAATCATGAAAGCATGTCGAAGAAGGTTGGTTTTGCTCCATACAACCTTATGCCACAAGGCATGTTGCCACCTAAGATGGTTATATGCTAACTATATGGAGAAGGGAGAGGGAATATGTATCTTCCAAACAAATCGGTCAGGTGAACTTAGTTTTGGAGCCATGCTAGAAGGAACTTCTGATTTGATACTCTGCCATATTTTGCCCTTAGGCCAATTCTACCCCCTACTACTAATGATAGAACTTAAAGTTGCATCTTTAGGCCAACCTAGATTGTATATGGTCCTTTCCCTTAGCCAATTCACTAAGGGTCCTTTTAGGTGCTAAGAGTTGTACGATAAATATATGTTTTGGCCATTGCCCACTTCCTACAACAATAGTAGTTGATGGGAATTAGACTACTGGGTCTTTGACCCGCAACCAAACCCGAGGACTAAAGGGGCCAGCATGACAAATCTTTATGTTCTAATCAATTCCTACAAAGACCAAGTACTTGCTTGTCGAGTCACCCTTCATACCAAACCGAATGACCGCCTATTTTTTTATAGTATGCCGAGTTGATGATTACTTTCTAGCGCCGAACCAACCAATTACTCTCTAGCGCCGAACCAACCAATTACTCGGCATCTTAACTAATCCCTATAGAGACCGAGTACTTCCTTGCCAAATCACCCTTCATACCAAACCGTATGACCGCCTATTTTTCTATAGTATGCTGAGTTAATGATTACTCTCTAGCGTCGAACTGACCAATTACTCAACATTTTCCTTCTTAAGAAGATGTCCAGAAGTTAAGAGGGAGAATCTGGATTGACTAAAGCATCCCTGCTTGGATAAGTCCATCTGTTTATACTTTTTGTCCGCATTTTCTAACGATATCGCCAATGTAGCATCACCATATGTATAGTATCATGTGTAGAATCTGTTGCAGCAATGATTGTTTTTTTCTTTTCTTTTATATTCAATTTTACTTTTTTGTATCTTGTACATTACTTCTTTAGGAAATGCCCTTTTGTCTTTTCCTTTTTAGACAATTTACCCCAACTTATGCATATAAATACCCTTGTGCTTATAGTTGGAAAGTATTAGATAATTAATATACACTTTAAGTACCTTCTTCCTTGCATAATCACTGTTGTTTACTCTTGGCATTACTTTTATCCTTTCCTTTGAGTAAGGTTAAGTGGCGAATAACCTCACTGGACCAATTTGTGCGTCTTATTAAATTATATCATTAGTTTTCGGAAGTTCCATTGGTGCATCATATCCTTTAGAGCTATACATAGGTTTTTCTTATTGTTGTTCATTCGTCATTTTTTCCCTTTTGCACTTTACCTATTAATCCTTTTTCGAGCTTTCTGCAAGTTTGGACTCATTTAGCAACTAGCCTTATCTGTTCTTGGTCACGGTTCACAGCATCTTGGCATTAGAGTAGAGGTTTTGTATGAACTGTATTTAGTTCTTCTTAAAGTTCTATCATACTCTGTTTTGCATATGTAAAACAGAGCAGGTTATTATGGTCATCTAATTGTTGTGTTGTTAACTATTAAGTTCCTAAAATGTTTGTTTGAGCTTTGAATCTGTAAGAAAAATTGAGAAACCCAAGTATGAATGTTGGTACTGGCAATAACGATAGAGTTATCAATCATGAACGATAGTCTTAGGGAACTCCTGAAAGCACTAACAAAGGGCTTGATGAGGTGGCTAATCTCTTAATAGATTTAACCTGAGTTGTTCATACACTGTCTTGTCAACCTATTAAGGGTGTACAAAACACTCCACAAGCTACTCATCCTGTTATAAGTCAGAACTTAGCTCGACCAATTTAAGATGGAGGAGTTGGCGCACGAGTAAGGCAAAGGATAGAGATGAGAGAGCTTGATGAAGAGGTAGAAGAATACTTAGAAGAAGAGCATGTATGAATCCCTAGAGTATTAAACCACGTGAAGTTTTAGTTTCTTAGTTTCAATGGATCTAGAAATGTTGATGAGTAGTTAGAGTGGAAAGAGAAGGTAGAGTATGTGTTTGATTATTATCAATATGGGGATTATGAGAAGATAAGAATTGTTGCTATCAAGATCTCCAGGTATGCCGTTATGTGGTGGAAAAATTTTTAGGCCATGAGAAGACGAAAGGGCTACCGAGAGATTAACACTTGGCTCGAGATGAAGAGAGTACTCAGAAATAGGTTCATGCCGAAAACGTATCTCTATGATACTTTCACTTAGCTTCAAGAGCTAAGACAAAGAAACCGAACTATTGACGAATATGTTGAAGAGTTTCAAATGCTCATGATTTGTGCGAAGTGGAGGAACCACTAACTCGAACAGTCTTAAGGTTCCTTACTGGGTTGAGAGGAGACATTTGAGACGTTGTGAAACTCCAACAATTTGACATAATGGATGAAGCTATTGGGATTACCCAATGAGTAAAGAGGCAAAGAACGAGTCGAATACTGGCAATGATGCTAACTAACCGACCTAAACAGGTAAGTCACTGACCCTCTTGAGTATCAAGCAAAGCAGAAAAGTTGATGTAAGAGCCGAGTAGAAGGGCCGAATTGAAGGTGAAATGCTAACTCGAACTTATGAGAATGGGCAAGGGTCTAGTAAGAAAATCATCCAAATCAAGTGCTAAGGGTTTGGATACATGGCTGCTTAGTGCCCAAATCAATGGATGATGGTCATTAAGGGAGACGTCTAGAAGTAGAAAGTACAGATGAGAAAGAAGGTATAGAGAAAAAATTAATTGAGGAGGTCGTGTTTCTTGAGAACTTAGATAAGTTACTAATGGTTGTCTAACGCACTATGAACGTATCGTAAGAGGAGGAATAGAGAGAGAATTTGTTTCATACAACCTGTAAAGTGAATGATTAGGTGTGTACCCTCATTGTAGATAGAGGAAGCTATAATAATATGGCATTAATTGATCTTGTTTCGAAACTAAAGTTGCTGACTATTGCACATCCGAGGTCGTACAAGTTAAACTAGTTAAGTGAGAAAGGAGCATTACATGTCACTAGGCAAATACTATTATTGAGGTTATTTGATAGGAGAGTAATATATGATGACTACATGAACATGTATATGTTCGAGAAAGATGATCAGAAGATCATGCTAAATTTAATGCTGTCGAGAGAAGTTAATAAGTTGCAAACAAAACCTGCTTATGGATCGAAGAAGGCTTTTGTGATGAGTAGAGCTGAGCTCCAAGAGGCTATCAATGTTAATGAGTCGACCTTCTGGTTGGTTAGGAAACTATTACAAATGAAGAAATAGGGTAAGTTACCCTAAGAGATCAAGGAGTTGTTAGAAGAATATGCCAACTTGTTTCCAAAATAGTTACCTCTAGGGTTACCCCTAACTTATGGCATAGAGCACTGCATTGATTTAGTACTTGGAATTGCACTGCCGAATAAGCTAGCTTATCGAATGAATCTTAAGTAGGCTTCTAAGCTCCAACATGAAATCAATGAGTTGCTGGAGAGAGGCTATGTTAGAGAGAGTCTTAGCCCTTATGTTGTGCCTGTACTTCTAGTACCGAAGAAGGATGAAACCAGGAGAATGTGTAGACAATTGAGTTGTGAACAATATCACGATCAAATACAAGTATTTGATCCCGAGGCTAGAAGACATGGTGGACGAACTCAATGGAGCCAAGATTTTCGGTAAAATTGATCTCAAATCTAGCCTACTATCAAATCCACATGAAGCTAGGAGACGAGTGGAAGACTACATTTAAGACTCAATATAGACTTTAAGAATGGATGGTCATGCCATTCTGCTTGTTGAATGCCCTGAGCACTTTCATGAGATTAATGAGCCATGTGTTGAGACATCTCATAGGAAAGTGTATCATGGTGTACTTTGACGACATCTTGGTCTACAGTGTCGACATGCCGAGTCACTATAAACATCTCAGAGCAACTCTAGATATCCTCCATATCGAAAGACTATTCAACAATCTAAAGAAATGTTACTTTTGCCAAGAGGAAGTGGTATTCTTGGGCTATATAGTCAATGGAGGAGGCTTGTGAGTTAATAATGAAAAGATCTGGGTAATTATCGAGTGGCCGACTCCTATTACATGTGCTGATATGAGAAGTTTCCATAGACTAGCTTCATTTTACAGAAGGTTCATCAGGAATTTCAGCATCTTTGCTGCACCACTTACTGAACTAATGAAGAAAAACACCAACTTCCAATGAGGGGAAAGAGAAGAGAGGAGTTTTGTCGAGATAAAAGAAAGATTGACCTTTGCCATGGTATTAGTTCTACTTGACTTCGAGAAAATCTTTGAGCTATAATATGACACATCAGGCATTGGAATAGGTGCTGTCTTGATGTAGAAAGGCTTACCAATTGCTTTCCACAGTAAGAAGCTCTAAGGACCATAGCTGAACTACTCCATGTATGATAAGAAAATTTTGGCACTGATTTGAGCACTATAAGTATGGTAAAATTACTTACTGTTGAGAAAATTTATCATATATACTAATCATAAATCACTGAGGTACCTCCAAAGTCAAATCAAGTTGTCGAAATGGTAGGCGAGATGTATTGAATTCCTTAAAAGATTCAATTTTGTAATAAAGTATAAGCAGGGAAGAGCAACATAGTTGTAGATGCTCTCTTGATGAGATATGTGCTTTTATCAGAACTACAGACCAGACTGTTTGGATTTGCAAGTATTAAAAAACAATACTTTGAGGATCCATACTTTGGACCCATAATTTCGCGATGTGTCAATGAGAGGACAATGGATAAGTATCATGTGGAGGATGGCTATTTGTTTCGAGGCAGAAAATTATATGGGCTGATTTGTTCACTAAGGGAGCTATTGATTAGGGAAGCCCATAGTAGAGGATTCTCCAATCATTTTGGAGAAAAGGAAGACATGTAAGCTGTTGAATAGTCGGTTCTATTAGCCAAAGATGAGGTGAGATGTGCACCGAGTGGTCAAAGGCCGTGTTGTGTGTAAGAAGGCTAAGTATCCAACTAAATAAGGGAAAGCAATCCCTTTGCCTATCCTAACGAAGTCGTAGACTGAATTGAGCATGGAGTTTGTTCTCAGGAGACCATGAACTATCCAAGGCAAAGAATCTATAATGGTCGTTGTGGATCGGTTCAACAAAATAGCACACTTCATGCCCTGCTAAAAAATTAATGATACTTTAGCTATTACTTTTCTTTTCTTACAGGAGATTGTGCGGATACACGGAATGTTAAGAAGTGCAGTCTTTGATAGAGACCTAAAGTTCTTGAGCTATTTCTAGAGAACCATGTAGCGTTGGCTAGGAAGCAAATTACTTTTCAGTACCTCATGTCACCCTCAAACTAACGGCAAAATGGAGGTAGTTAATCATACTTTGGGGTCACTACTCTATGTTGTCGTAGGCAAAAACTTAGCTGATTGGGACGTTTTCCTACTAATGGTCCAATTCTCCTATAACCTAACAGTATATGACACTACTAAGTGGACTCCCTTTGAGGTGGTTTATGGGTTCAATCTTGAGTTACCCCTCGACCACGCCCCGGTACCAGTATTAGTGTAAGAAAACCCTAACGCATTGGCCACAGCAGAATCCCTTCAACATATCTATGACAAGATCACTCAGCACATCAATCAAGTTGCTAGAAGAATGCGAAAAAAGATCAAAAGTAGGACAACTAAACAATTTTAGTTGAGAGATTTGGTGTAGTTGCACCTCAGCAAGAAACGATTCCCAAACAAAAGGATGAACAATTTGCTTGTAAGAGTAGAAGGACCTTTCAGAATCCTCAAGAAGATTAATGATAATGCCTATAGATTGGAATTTCCCAAGGATTATGGGGTTTCTAATACCTTCAACATTGCCGACCTCGGTCTGAATCACCTTGACAAAGAATTAAGTAAACACTACTCGGAATTGATCCTAAATCTAAAACAACCCAGAGGGAATGATAGGCATCGAGCTACCGGACCTCTGACACGTAACCAAGCTTGAAGACAAGAAGGGTTAGTACATCGAATCTTTTTGTTCAAACCAACCCTTGTAGAGGCTGAATACTTTCTTGTCGAGTCATCCTTCATTGCGAACCATATGACTGCTTATTTTTCTATAGTATACCGAGTTAATGATTACTCTTTAGCACCAAATCAACCAATTACTCGGCATCTTCTTTGTCGAGAAGTTGAGAGAGAGATTCTAGATTGACTAAGCTATCCCTACTTGGACAAGCTCATCTGTCCATACTTTTTGTCCGCATTTTCTCACGACCTCACCAATATAGCTTTGCCACGTGTATAATATCACGTGCAGAATCTGTTACATCAATGATTTTTTTTCTTGTATATTTATTTTTACCCTTTTATATCTTGTACATTACTTTTTTAGGAAATTCCCTTTTATCTTTTCTTTTTTAGGTAAATTGTCTTAACATATGGATATGAATACCCTTATACTTGTAGCTGGAAAGCATCAAACCATTGATATACACTTTGAGTATCTTCTTCCTTACATAAACATTATTATTTACTCTCAGCATCACTCTTATCCTTTCCTTTGAGCAAGGTTAGGTGATGAATAATCCCACTGGACTAATTCGTGCATCATATCAAATTGTGTCATGAATCTTCAAAAGTTTCATTGGTACATCATATCCTTTGGAGCTGTTCATGAGTTTTGCTTACTGTTTTTCATTCGTCATTTTTGCCCTTTTGTACTTTACCCATTAATTATTTTTTAAGCTTTTTGCAAGCTTGGGCCCATCCAATGACTAGCCTTATTTATTCTTAGTCATGATTCGTAACAGTGGTTGAATCTAGCTTTTAGCCCATTGCAATTTACGCCAAGTCCAAGAGCTTTGAGATGGAATTGATATTGACAAAAAATTCCTACTTTTTAAAAGTTGCTTTTTAACTTAATTTGGTGAAAGAGTACCTCCTTCATCTAAACATAAATTCCAAATATGCTTAATTTAAGTTATTTTATTCCAAAGGGAAAGATCTAGGATACTTAGACTACCTTCTTCTTTTGGTCTGCAAATGTCCTCCTATGCTACTTTTGCTCTTGCTCTTGATTCATCCAAGCCATACTACAAGAAACACTTCATTTTGGAAGTTAACTCCTTTAAGATATATTTTGGTAAGAGGATGATTGAAGCATAATAAACTTGAAGGGAGAATTAAATACTTTTAATGAGTTGAATTCTCCCAGCATAAGAAAGAAACTTCGATGTCCAATGATTAATTCTAGCAGCAAATCTATTCACCAAAGAGCAGTGAGTAGACTTAGCCAATCTAGAGGATATACGAGGTACGCCTAAGTACTTAATAGGAAGAATACCCTCTAGAAAGCAAATGGAAGAAAGAATATAAGTTTTTGTTTCGATTGGATCACCACTAAAGAACATGACTCTTTATGGGAATACATTTCAAACTAGAAAGAGCAAAAAAATCATTAAGGCACCCTTTAATTAAGCCTATCGATTGAGAATTCCCCTTAGAGAAAATCAGTAAGTCATTTGCGAAACATTTGTAGATGAGCTTATCTTTCATGCATCTCCTATGGTGCTTAAAAAGAAGGTTAAAATTGAGGCTTCTTAAAATGCACAAGAGAGTTTCTATTACCAAGACAAAAAGATAAGCGACAAAGGGTCCCCTAGTCTAAGCCCATACAAGCTTGGAAAATATCCAACTAACTCACCATTTAAGTATAAGGAGAATCGAGGGGTGGTGACACATTCTACGATCCCATTAAAAAATTGAGTGGGGAAATTTATGGCTATCAATAAATGCTTCAAAAAATTCCAATTGACATGGTCATAGGCCTTCAAAATATCAACCTTAATAGCCCATCTATGCCTATGGCAATCTCTATGATACCCATTCATGAGTTCTTGTGCCATTAAAATATTATCTACAATTCACCTATTCTTGATAAATGCTATTTGTTCTCTTCCAACTAGTAAGGAGACCACATTTTTTAGTCGATTAGTAATAATTTTTTAGATTCATTTATATACGGTGTTACAACACACTATTGGCATAAAATCAAAATGAGATTTGGGGGTGTCAGCTTTAGGAACAAGAACCAAATAAGTGGAATTGATTGACTTTAAGAGATCACCTATAGCAAGAGAAAATCTTTAATTGCCATGTACACATCACTACCTACGATATTCCAACTCAATCTAAAGTTTGCATTACAATCATCCGACCTTGGCAATTTATCCTTTGCTAAAGACCACATAGCTTCTTTAATTTCTTGGTCTAGTATAGGCTTGATAAGATTATCCTAAGCTGAAATCTCTACTTTATGCTGGACTAGATTGGGTAAACTATCCAAATGAGGAGAACAAAAGGAACCTAATAGCAAATCCTTAAAATATTTAATAGCTATGTCATGAATCTGCTCCTTGCCAGAAATTCTACGTCTGTCCTCCAACTTTAAAGAGTGAATGCCATTTTTAAGTTGCTTTTGCTTAAGAGAGTTAAAGAAGTAGGGAGAATTCCAATCTCTTACCTTAAGCCAAGTGTCCTTAGATTTTTGTCGTAAAAAAGATTCCTCAGCTACCCTTAATCGATAATACTCTTCAAAAGCACTTTTTTCTTGAGACAAGTTGCAACACTAGGGTTTAACCTGTTCAACATTTGAGAATCCTCTAACTTCTTGGTAACTTGTACTTTTGAGGTGATATCAGAGAAGAAATCTTTATTTATTTTCCTTAGCTCACTCTTCAACCTCTTGAGTTTCATCACAACTTGGGACATAGGGGTTCCATCAACCTCTGTTTTCCACACTCTTTCCATCAATGGTAGAAAATTAGTTCATGATTTTCAAAAATCGAAGAACTTGAAAGGAAGTTTTCCAGAAGATAGTGCAACATTCATCTTCCCACTAGGGAGGCTATGATCAGATACTCTTGGAAGGGTAACATTTACTTCAGAATTTGAAAAATCTTGGAACCATGATAAGTTATTTAAAGCACGGTCTAGCCTTCTCATGAACAAATTTGTAGGACATTTGTTTGACCACGTGAAAACCGGCCCACAAGCCCTTGCCTCTTCCAAATCTGCATTGTAGCAAAAGGCGTTAAAATGATCCATGCCTTGGGTGAAGACTTCATTACCCCCCATTTTTACTTCAATGGTGCGACATTCATTAAAGTCTCTTAGAAGCATCTAAGGCCCTGAGGTAGAGTTCTTGACCTGCAGAAGGTCATTCCAAAGCGTAACTCTTTCGGAGACTGAATTTGCACCATAAATAAAAGTAATCCACAGCCATTTATCTTCATTAACCAGATGACAAGGATAATGGATAAATTGCCTTTGAGAACTGATGATCTGAATATTCCATAAAGATAGATTCCCACCAATCTAAATACAACTGCTTGGATGCATATCAACTTACCATGAAGGTAGGATTCTTGACCACATGGAGGCTGAGTTATTTTGTTTAACTTTTGCCTCAACTAAACCCAAAAGAGAAATAGCATTATCAAAACGCAACTATCTAATTGCTTTGGCTTTGAGAGGGTCATTAAGACCCTTATATTCCATGCTACAAACATAAGCCATGTACAAGAGGAGAGAAAACACATAAAAACTGGAAGGGGCATACCCCAAATTAGGATTTAGTAAAACTGGTGTTTCCACCAGTCTGATCCCCTAGATTCCTTTTCTTTTTAGACTTCTTTTTCTTCACTATACTGTATACTCCAAAGATTACCTTTATTTGAATGTTGTTGGGCCTGTGGAGGCATAGCCCCTAGCAAATCAGGTACAAAAGAAGAGCATGATTCACCAATATCTTGAGAACTATTACCAGTAGTATCAGCTACTAAAGCTTGCTGTTGTGCAGAAGGTTCACCACAAAGAAGCGATCATCTAATGCTAGAGCTATCAGAGTCTTCAACAGCCATCACATAATCTCTAGCCTTACTTTTCTTTGGAGCCTCTGGATTCTTAACTTGGGCATTATTACCTTCTCTGATCACAATGTCCAACCTCTTATGCGAAACCGCATGCTTGTTGGCATCTGCCATATCATTCTTAACAGTACCTTCTTCTTTCTCCATACATGCTTAGACTTCTCCGCTGTAGATACGCTCTTGATGCCTATTTTCCATCTCACACTTTCCTATACTATGCCCAAAGACTTGGCACTTACTACAACGAGATGGAAGATTCCAGTATTCAACATTCACCATAGCTAAGGTTCCATTAGCTTTCCTCATAGCAAATCTCAAAGGTAATTCAGCGTTTGCCTCCACTTCAACCGAGGCTCTAATGTAGCTAATTCTTTCATTTTTTACAATAGCATGGTCCACTTGAAGAGGCCTTCCAATGGCACTTATAGTGTATCTGATTCCATCTCTATGTAGATATTGCATTGGTATGCCCCATAATTTAATCCAAATAGGGAGCCTTCTAAGATGAACTCTATCATAATCCTCCCCAACCTTCCATCTTTCAAGAATAGTGAGCTATTTAGCAAAACACTAAGTTTGGCCAAGAATCTCAAAGAGAGAGAACTCATTAACAAATTTAAAATAGAAATAACCACTTCCATTAGGAAAAACCACTTGAAAATAGCCAACGACTGTATTTCTCCATATTTTTTCGCCTAGTAAGGATACCTTTCGAGGAGGTTCCATACAAATCAGGCCGTCTACTCGCTTAGGAGGATAGTAGTCAAGAGTAACATCAACCAAAGGGATAGGAACCTGGTTATTTTTGTTAGAAACTACTTGAGCAAAGGATGGTTGGTTTAGAGAAGCTGGTTTCTAGTTTTGAAAGGGGGTAGTCCAGCACTATCCTTCTTGTCAGCACTTTTTCCTTTTGATTAAAATTTTTTTCAATATTCTTGGTAACTTTTGCTATAGCTTGAATCATAGAGTCGTCGGTAGAACTTTGACTTTCATGAGAAAGAGAAACTTGGCAGATGTCTTGTTTCCTTTGGAAGGAGAGCCAAAGTTAGGAATGGAAATTGCTTTATATCCCACTTTACCTAAGTTAGTAGAGGGACCAAGGATACTATGACAGGTCACATCACCTTTAAAACCCTCAAAGACTGTGCTTGGACCAAGGTTGTTTTTTGTAATACCAGAAACCACCACTTCATTCACAATGTTCATGGCATTTTTTAGAGTCATACCAATTTTTACCACCTCTTTGAACCACCAGATGAAGAACCTCTCTTTTTGCACTTCCCCTTGCGTGCCAAAGAAGAAGGATTCATGGCTAGAGCAATGGTAGCAAAAGATCCAAAAGAGACTTTCTTATTCCTCCTCACAAAAGTTCTCATGGAGGAAGAAAGCAAAATAAAAAACCACTAAAAAACAAACAGCCAGCAGGGAAGATAACAACTACTAAGAAAATGATGATAGAAAAGAACGAAAGGAGGGAAGAAAGGAGAGGACAAAATGAAAAAAAAACGTAATATAGAGAAAAGAGGATAGGAAAGAACAAAAAGAAAGAAATAGAGCTTAGAAAGGATTTTCTCTCTCTACGTAAAGAGGAGAAAGAAGCTTCTTCTCAATATGAATCAAACTTGATGGTATCTATCTGTCATATTTTTGTATATGAGAGATAAGATGCCTTTGCATATATGTTGAGAAAGTGTAAAATACTCTAATACGTGAAACTTGAGTTTTGTGTTTTTATAGTAACAATTTCAAAAAAATATATTGAAATGATGAATCATAAATTTTTTTTACAAAATTAATATAATGAAAGTGCGCTTGGTGCAAAGAGGAATCGTATTTTCTTCATGACATAGAAGATGTATGCTAGAAGCATACCTTCTTTGTATTTAGGAAGGCGTACTCTTGATACGCACGCTCCTGACACGCATTTTCTATGCATTATATAAACCCTGATTTGACCTTCCCCCTTCATTTGCACCACTTTTAAACACAGAAAACTCTCAAATTTTTTGATATTCTACTTTGGAGCGATATTTTGACCTTATTTTCTTTTTCCAAGTAATAGTATTCTCAATAATATTGTATATAATTATCTACTATCTTTGTTTTGTAATAATTTTTTTTTAAATTATTAATTACGTTATATTTACAACTATATTTATATTGTCCATGTAAAATATAGTTACATGGTAATTTTTGTAGTGTTTATATTTTCGTAATATAGATGTTAAATTTTGTTTATTATTCTTAATTTTGTGTCATTTATAATTTTTGTAGTTTTATAAGTTGTAGTGGTTATGTAAAAATTTATATTTATGACTCGTATATGATATGCGATTTTACTAATATATTAATTATATCACACAGAGAAATAAAATCGTGTAGAGAATTATAGTTATAGTGTGAGATAAGTTAGTCCATGTAGAAGTATAATTACGTGAGTACGATGAGATGCTCCACCACGATAAAATTGTGTAGGTGCGATGAGATGCCCCGTTGAAAAATAAAATTGTGTGGGAGCGCACAAGTTATAGTATGAAAAGATATCTCACCGAGAAGTAAAATTGTTTAGGTGTGATGAGAAACCCTACCGAAAAATGAAGTCGTGTGGAAGTTTACAGTAATAATGTGAATTTATAAAATGTGATAAGATGTCCCATTGAGAAGTAAAATTATGTGGGTGTGATGAGACATTTGTAAGCCCCACAACTAGCTATTTAGGGTTCCGATTGACTAAAAGATCTTATCGAACCTAAATTATAAAGTAAAATTAGAAATATTAGTAACAATGATCCCGTAAGTTCAAATTTAAGAAAATAAGCAATAAAATAAAATAATATAAAATTTCAAAAATTTAAGTATATAACTCGTTATTTATAAAAAATATATAAAATGTATTTCGATAATTAACGAATTACTAGTGATAAATTATATACATATTAAAAATCATAAAATAACCTAAATAATATTAAGGAATATTAATTTGTACTATATATGAATTTATATGTAGGTAGAAATACGCGTAATTACTTAAAATGCGCTAAATATGTTAAAATAATACTAAATAATTAAATAAAATTCATAATTAATTAAGGAAAAATAAAAAAAAATATAGAAAAATGAGGAAAAGTCTAGAAGTGGGGCATAACAATCTAAAAATTAAAGAAGGAAATCAACCAATTAAAATGCAACAAATAGAAAGTGAAAAAAAAGAAGAGATAAGGTAATTATCTTGTTTAATTAATGCACAATAATTTCCCTAATACTTTATAAATAGAAAAAAAATTTCAGAGGCTTATTTGGTTAGTTTGGAGAGTAAGAAAAATAGAGAGGACCGAAATAGTAAGTGTTCGAATTAATTACAAAAAAAAAAATTACTTAAATTTGTACAATTGGGGCCTTAGAGGGGAACCAACACCCGACGAGTAGCTATGAGTAGATGGCCACCACTACCACATAATGGTGGCAACGCTCAAGTGAGCCGACATACGGTGGCTAGAGCTATCCAAACTAATGAGTTTGATTTTTAGCCCAATTTTGTTTAATTTTGTAAAAATATTAAATATTCTTAGAAAATTATGGAACTTGTTATTTAGGAAAATTTTTGTACGAAGTTTTTAGAAAAAAAATATTATTTTGATAAAAATATGTCCCTTGATATATGGTCCTTAAGAAATCATGCAAAACCAAGCATGTTTCGGTTTAGAAATAAATGATCTTAGGAGTATAGTTTTGAGCCCAAAATTTTTTTAGGCTACTTAGATGGTATAGAATAGTGCTATGAAGCCCATTTTCAAAAGTTAATTTTTGAAATTTTTAGGCCTTAAAATAAGACATAAAATGGGTAATTTAAGGTTAATTAAGTAATTAAATAGTTAATTACTGATTTAGTGAATAATTATATGTTATAAGATGTTAAAATCTAATAAAATATGATACTTGTAGCATTTAGGGTGTTAGATGTAATTATTAGGCTAATTATGTAGTGAATACATAATAGGGAAAAATAGTAAATTTTAAGTTATTTTGTAAATTAGGGTAATTATGTGTAAAATCTGATTTAAGACAAATTTAGACATTTTGAAATGATAATTGATGTTGGGAGATGATAATTAGAGTGATAGAAATATTAGATGTGTATTATATACATAATAGATGATAATACATAATATGTAATTATTAGAAATATAATAAATAGAAGATATTAGAATAAAAATTGATATTATATAAATAATAGGGATATATAATAAATCTGATAGAAATCTTGAATTTATGTAATTATATGAAAAATGTAAAAATTTCTCACATCAAGAGTAAATTCGGTATACTAATAAGGATTTATGTGTATCGGGTAGAATAAAATATTAACTAGGGGTAATTATGGTATTTAGGATATCTGGAAGTAATGTAATTAATTTCATATTATGAGTTGAAATAAATTTTTAGGGTTTGGGTATAAAACAGTATTTAGAAATCGAATTAGAACCTAATTTTAGAAAAATCGATATAGAAACTGAACTTGAACTTAGCCCTAAACCCAAAATAATTGTAAAAAATTTGAGAACCTATATAACTAAACATATTAAACCTTAAACAGGACATAACAATAAGCATTATATGATAAAACCAACCTATAATAGTTATATGAAAAACTGAAACCACGTTTGTGTTATAGGAATGATTAGCGATGGCCTGAACGAGTTAAACCTAGAGTAAGTGAGCAAGGAGTCGAGTTAAGTTGAGATTAATACGTTGCTATATTTTTTAGGCTTGAGATTATACTTGGTTGTGCTTGTTAGATAGTTGGTTGTGTGTATGTGCTTGAATATGAGTGATGCTATGATTCTAATTGTTGTTTTAGCTTGTATTATATGATTTATATGAAATGATTGATCACTTTAAACTGGACCTAATCAAATATACAGCTTGTAATCATAATCGGACCTACATGGCAACTCATTAGGGAAACCTAAGATTCTCCGATCAAATATTGACCTTTTTGAAAGAAATAGCGTAAGATTGCATAATGGTCTCTTCTTCATCCTTAGTTAAACTAAGTAACAGGAGAGGAGGTCGCGGCGAGGGTAAAGTCAATGGTTCGAAGGTAATCGCGGGAGGAGCGGTGTCTCCATTACTCAAGCTTGGGTTTGGTCGTTAGCTGTTGCATTAACGGCAACTCTTCAACCCGAATTAGAGTGAGCATAATTTCTCTAATCTTACAACGGGCCGGACAACGTAGTGTGATGGCATTTGCTTGAACAAACATTGCATCTAATAAGTTAGTTGATAACCTTGTATAGTTTATGGTATAGTTTTAAGTCTTCTATCCTAACTTATTGAGTTGTGGTTGCTCACATCCCTATAGATGTCGTACAGGTGCTAGCTAACAAGCGGCTTACAACTACTCTGAAGCTTGTAACTGCTGGATCTTAGAGAGTGAGGAAAAACATTTGAAGAATAAACATATATTTTTAAGGTCTAAGTTTTTCTTTTACAATTTTTCTTTTCTAAATAATGTAATAACCAGGAAATATATTACGGTGAAATGTTATAAACGTTAACTATAATAACTAAATCATAATGTATATATATATATTTTCTCACTTTCTTAGGTAAATGATTTATTTAAATTACAAACTATTTACTTCAAAGCGGGTTAATCATAGATACCTTGTGTAGATCAAGTCTAAGATAACGGTTGTAAGGCTAACTTCTATTTTAGAATGGTTTATACGGCGAGGCTATTAGGACTCTACTGCTTCGAGGCATAACAACGCCCCGTTAAGAAATGAAGTCGTGTAGGAGCTTACAATTATAGTGTGAAGTTATGATGCCCTATCGAGAAGAGAAATTGTATGAGTGTTATTAACTGTACACAATTGTATAGACTTTATTGATTTTGTCATTCATGATTCAACAGGTTGTTAAGGGTTGATTATGTAAAGATAATTGTGTATGTAGGTAGGAATATTGTAAATGGAAGTAACAGTTCATAATATAATAAGGACCTAGTAAAAAAGTCGAAGATGAGAAAGGATTTCAACTACAACCATTTTCTTTAGCGGATTTGTATGAGTATTAGAGTTAATCCTTGTAGGATTAAGCTTGTTCATTAACAACCTTGTTATTATGAAGGAGGTGTTTCATGTACTTTGATAGCCATTACAGATGATGATGATGATGTAGAAAACTTTATAGAAATGGCTGATACGTTTGGAGAAAACTAGATATAAGAGTATATGTTAAGGCTTCCAGTCAGCCTAGCAAGACTATTGTCAATAGAACTTTATGGATTGAGTCTTCCAGTTTTCCTCAATATTATATGCAATAAACCAATGAAGATAACCCTATCTATGATGAACTGAAAACTTATCCAATTAAAGACCCCACTTTTGGTGAGGGTGGTGTAGATGAAGAGGCAATTGATACAGAAATAGGGTCAATTTTATAAGATGACCTAAGCTATGATCTTGATGGAGATATGATTTTAATGGGACTTGGAACTGAGGTTGAAGGGAAGCATGTAGGGGTTGAATATGAAGTAGATGGAGAAATTGTGGAAGTTGAAAACATCATAAATTATGCAGCCATGTCTGAATATATATCAAGCAGCATTCCATTTGTACCTTAGTTTACTGTTAGTTAGAGGATTAGGATGTCTTCACAATATAATCAGTCTAGGATGCCAACATCCTAAGTTAGAGATTCAATTCTGTATATGAATATTGGTAGTGACAGTGGTTATGTAGAATTCGAAAAGGACATGGAAGTGGAGAATAGTAACCAGGTTGACGGTGTGGATTTATTTGTCGGACAACGCCTTAGTACAAAGGATGAGCTTCTTGACACCGTCAAAAGATATCACATTAACAACCATTGTGACTACCATAGCGATAAATCAAAATCAAACCTATAGGTTGTTTATTGTAAAGAGAAGGTTGATAGTGGATGCAAGTAGAGGCTATGGACATCATATAAAAGTTTAATAAGGCTATTCGTCATAACAATTCTTAAGAGTTCACATACTTGTATCAACCTTGATGTGATGCAAGCCCGCAGATATATTGATAGTAGACTTATGGCCAATTGCATCATCAATAATGTTAAAAAGAATCCCGATATAAAGATTACAGACTTGCAAACAAATATTTTAAACATGTTTAGCTATAATGTGACTCAAAAGAAAGTTTAGGATGCAAAGAGAAAGGTTATAAAGATGGTATATGGTAATTGGGAGAAAGCATAAAACGAGCTTCCTATTTTGTAAAACGCAATCAAAATATCAAATCCTAGAACTAAGGTGGTGTAGGGATGGAGGGGATCCCTTAAGCCTAGTGTTTCAATAATGAAGTGGATCTTTTAGATATTTGATTCGTGTATACATGCATTTAAGTATTGTTGACCAATGGTTTGTATTGATGACACATTTCTTTATAGGATCTTGCCATTCCATTAACTTGGCCGAAATTGGTAGTAGTGCACCACTTGCTTATGCCTCCAGTTCAAGCCATACCTCATTGGACACTCCTGATGCTTGCATGTGGATGTATCTACAACCAACACCGCTAGCTCCCCATAAACATTGCATAGGATGGACTTAGATAAAGCAAACAAAGAAAAAAAATTAAACCAGAAAGCGTACATGAGAAGCGTGCCTACTTATTGGACATTAAACCCTTTATGTCTTCATTGTTGTAATGGAAAGTGTGCTCTCCAAACGTACTTTCAATTAAAAAAAAATGATGAATAATGAAGGCATGCGCATACTACTTTTGTAAAAATTTTTTGAAACGTACTATTTCGATATATTTTTCTAAATTATGTATTATGGAAGTACAAAACTCAACGAAAGTTATGGTATAGGATTATGATTAAATTATGGTATAGATTATAGAGAGAATATGAGATGGGGTTCCTTAAAATTTAGAATTTGTAGCTTATCTAATGGTATTTAATGTTTGGAACTAATATGTTATGCAAGATTTACCATATTTCGTAGTTGGATAGTTCTAATGCTTAATTCTTTCTCCAAAGTACTTTAATAGCACCAAGTTTATTATAGTCTATTAGTATAAAAACTAATCTTTCAATTAGATAGATAAAGTTTAAATTTTCTCTTCATACTATAATATGCATTATAGTTAGAAAAAAGCAAAAAAAAAAAAGTATTTTAATAGTTTACGTACCTTTTGAATGAACATCTCATTTGATTAAAGCCCTATTTAAACTGAAATTGTATTATTGGTCCTTTTTGGTTTAAAATAATGGTTCAACCTTTTGAATGGATGCCTACGCAACTTTACGTCCTAGCCAGATAAATGTAAGTATCATATTGGTAGATCGATAACAGTTCAAATAAAAAGAATAAGAAAAACGCCACAACATCAAATGAAAAGTGTGAAATTTCTTCAAACACAGTGGCGGTATTATTATTATTATTATTATTATTATTATTATGTTATACATGAAGACCTTTTCTAGTTGAATGTAATATTATATCGTCTAGCAAATCTTGTTGGATTTAATAATTTCCACTGAGCAGGAGAAAGGAAGAAGCACATAAATGCCATGCCATGCCGCATATGCCCATACCAAAAGATGGACCAATAAAAAAAGAGTCCGCACACGTAAATCAGCTGAATGCAAAACTCAAAAGTCAAGAAGTTCGATGCATGCAAGATCACCTTAAAAGAAGAACACCCTACATGGGAGAGCATTAATTGATCTTGTCTTCAAGAACAGTTTTTAGATGAGAAGTTGAATCCAATTAAATTCAATGCTGTCTAGACACCATTATATATATGTTAGTGTTCTTGTCTATGCCAATTCATCTGAATCCAAGATAATATTTTGGTCACTGGTTCGAAACATGAATTATTTCAATTTATGTCTTCTTGTGCTTTTTGGTACTCTCATTTGCACCACAAGTGCTAGAAAGCTTCTCAATGAGAATGCCGTTTCTTTTCATGACGAGAAGAAATTCTTCCATCGTCCGAGGTTTGGCCGTGGTGGCCTTGGAGGAGGAGGTGGCGGCGGCTTTGGTGGTGGAGGGGGAGGAGGGTTAGGAGGTGGTGCTGGTGCTGGTTTCGGTGGTGGTGCTGGTGCTGGTGGTGGACTTGGTGGTGGTGGTGGAGGAGGTTTTGGTGGTGGATATGGTGGGCGATCAGGAGCTGGATTTGGTGGTGGGGCTGGTGGGGGTCTTGGTGGTGGAGCTGGAGGAGGTGGTGGTGGAGGTTTTGGGGGTGGTGGCGGTGGTGGACTTGGGGGAGGATATGGTGGTGGAGCAGGTGCTGGTGGTGGAGCAGGTGCTGGTGGGGGGTTTGGAGGCGGATTCCCTTGAAGAATAAGATTAGTGCATAGGCTGCACCTGCCATTTATTTTTACTTGCCTACGTTATTAGTTTAAAAAATTTGACTAATAAGTGGAGTTCCTTGGTTTTTCCACAATTGATGTATTCATTTTTATGAGATTTTATCTCTTCATTTTGAAGTAATGTACTGGAAGTGACATTCCTGTGCTGTAACTTCGATATTCGCTAGTATATAAAAACGTCCATCTTAAGTGCTTTTTCTTTATTTTTATTTCCTTTTCTTTTGGTAGGTATTTTATATTTACTTTTTTTTTTGTTAAATAACACTATGTTTGTTTTTGGAATGTTAAGTTAGATAGTATAATATTTCTTCTAACTCATTTTGAAATTTTAAATATCAATTAAATTTATTTAAATTTTATAAATATAAAAAAATTTTCATTTTCTTCTAATTAAAATGGTAATGATATCTAAGCTCCATTGGGACTTGATTAACATTTAGTTGAACTTATTGAATTCATTTAGACTTGCAAGTTAGCGACCTAATTAATGTTGCATGAGTTACGATTTGATAAATAACTCAATTGTGCCACGAACCCAAATCAAAGCAAATCAAAATCGAATCATTTGATGTTGCTCTCTTTTTAATTGTTTTGGCCGTATTTCTTTTTAAATTTAATAAGAAGAAATTACCAACTCAAGCTAAGATAGACCAAACTTTCCTAGAGCTAAATCCAAAAAAGAAAACCCATTAATGCATAAGCCAAACTTAGTGCTGTGAAAAATTTGATTAGTAAGTGATCTTACTACAAAAATTTCCCATAATCGATGTATTCACTTTGTCTAATTGGATTCCATCTCTTTAATGCACAGTAATATGAATAAACAAGGAAAATTCTCATGTTTGATTTAGATTAGTTAGTTGTAGAGTTAATTCTCTGTTAGTTATTAATCAACAAGTGAGGAATTTCATTTATTCTTTGCAACTTAATTAACAACAATCGTTAGCCATCCTAAACATGCCAAATATGACCACACGATATGCCAGATAAATCCATCGTAATTAGTAAGCATGCTAGACTTGAATATAAAGTTCAAGCCATTAAAATGATTATTTAAAAGATTATTTTCGATAGTATAAATATGGTCCTAAGACTTCTATAAATGGAAATGATGCATATATTATTTGTCAACTTTCATCTTAAATGACATACTTTTATACTTTTCTTTTGCCATGTGTATGACCTCAACCCTTCGTTAAAATATAGTTAAAAATTGAAAAGACTTTCATTTATATGTGGATAGTAATTACATACACATGCAAGTATTATTTATATACATTTTGTTGTCCACTTGGGCGTTTGTACTAGAGTCCCATGTATTCTCTAGAGGAGGCATTGACGGGTCTACCAATACATGCCAAGATTTAGGTTGTTCTTTAATATGCAAAGATAAAATATTTTTTCACTTGCCACACGTATTCGTCTCTTGGTGATTAAGCAATGTCTATTATTGTATTATAACTGAATGATTATATTTTTCACTTGACTCATGCCTTTCGTCATGATAAGAAGCTAATTGAACTCTAAAATCATTGAAAAAGTGAAAAATAATAAATAACTTCTTGTGGAAAGGGATGTGTGATATCCCATAATTTTAGTAATTAGGATCTAACAATTAATCTAAGAAATATAGAGTTCCATGGTTTTGACAATTAGGTTTTGTGCAGTTGATTTAGGGTGCTCGTAAAAGTAACCTAATTATAATAAAAATTTACAAGGTGGGTTAGTAACATTAGTAAAAAAGATTCAATAGGCTTATATCTCGAAAATATAATAAAATAATAAAAATAAAGCTAAGATGGTGAATTTCACTACAATATTATATATGTATAAAAAACATGTGAAATAGGCATTGTTAGTTAATGAACTTATAGAAATAAATTATGAGTAATAAAATTATGAAATGACATAAAATAACAAGTAGAAGACATGTATATACATAGAATATAATTATCATATAAATATATACTTGTAATTATTAAAAATATCTTAAGACATGTAAAATTTATTAAATTAACAAGAGAAAATTTTAAAAATTATAAAAATACATGGCATGAGGAAGGAAACCTGCATGGGACGTATCAACCTTAAGATTGTAGTTTGGACGAGGTAGGAATGGAAAACATCAACAAATTACCATCTAATAATGTAAACGCCAAGTATAGAAGAAGGAATTAAAATTAAAACACATCACAACATGCTTATAAAAACCACCCACTAGTCACTTCTGCAGAGTCTAGCCCCTGAGAAATTTGGAAAAAATTCATGAGAGGAGAACTTAAAGGAGAAGTGACGCTTAGGGAAATTCTCAGAAAAAGCAGTGTGAAGTTGGAAATTTAAGAGTCTGCATGTGTAATGAATTACTGAAAGTGAAACCAGACCACCACTTGAAGAAGAAGCCATATCCATTCAAGCTAACATATCCCCTTACCCATGGTGGCTAGAGCAATAAGATCTAGTAAGTGATCACCTCTCTTCGTTTGTAGCTAAAATTTTGAAAAAATAGTAAATAATCTCGAAAAATTTTGAAATTTAGTATTCTTAAGTATTTTTACATGAAAAATTCAAATCTCCAACCATATTTTCAAAACCTTGAATTCTAGTATAAGATCCTTAAGAAAAATGTTCTCATAATCAATTTTTTATTGCATTTCAAAAAAACAAGTGTTGTAGTTTTGACTCGAATTTTTATAAGTAGACTCCTAAAATGTTATATTTTGATGCCATATGGTTAGATATACAAAATTAGGTTGTTTAATTTGGGGAAATTTTTTAATTTTCATGAAATAGTGAGTTGGAAGTGGTTTTTCAAAATGATCATTATTGAATTTTCACGAAAACATGTTTTAAATCTATTTTATTAACATGCAGCAACTAAAAACGACTGACCTAAAGTTTTCAGTTGAGTGTTTATGAGTTTAAGTTGGAATGTAGTAACAAATAAGCTTAATTTTATGGTTTTCTTAAGGAGTGATACATATGTGTAGCTTTGATAAAAATTGTAATAGGTGGCTGTAGAAATCTTGTTATTATTATGCTTTAAATATAGGCTAGTTGTGGTTTATAACTTAAGGTAAGTTAAGTTTAAGTGTAAAATAATGAAGGATAGAAGCAACAATAGGGTTGGAAACAATGTTAGAAATTAGGTCAAAATATAGTTCAATATTGAATATTTTGACCACAAGAAAAGTTAAGCAGTAGGTCAAAAAATGGTTTGTATATGGACTCTATACCCTTACTAGAGTTAGAATTGAGGTCAAAATCTTTTTAGATAAGAACTTATATAAGGACATTAGGTCAAAACCTTAGTTAGAAACTTAGTTAAAACCTATCTCAATGAATTAAAACTTAATAAAGGGTTAAGAAAACCTACTTAACTAAAATTAACAACATACCTTATATTGAAAAATAAACTCTTCATATGGTGAATAAATACTTGTGTATTAAATTTTTAGGGATTATCAATAAAGACACCTATAATGTTTTTAAGGATTACATGACACTACATCAAGGTAAGTGAGATCAATATTTTATAGCATTTCGGAGTATTAGTTGATAATACTTAGAAGCTTGGGTATATTTTTCGCTTGTGATTGCAATTTAGTTGGTTGTGTGTGTGTTGTACACGTACCACTACAAGAATTTTTATGTTTGGCGGCGTTTGAAAATTTTGCAAACGTTGTAAATTATTGTATATTCTAGCTATGTTTATTAAACGTTGCAAAAATTGAATCATAGGAGACGTTTATAATAGGCATAAGATATATCATATGCATAAATAGTATTATATTATATTATATTATATCATATCATATTATATTATATAAATGGTTTTATATTATTTTTTATATATTATATTTATATTTATGTAATTATAATATATTATATTATATCTTATATATGAATGACATTTTAATACCTAGAATAAATCTTAAAATTTCATATTCCTGCCACTCTAAATTTTTCAAAAGGTGATTTAACCATCATGTTAAGTTTATCCATCGCTACCTTTTTTGACCCGCTCAAATAAGCAAAACCGTTGCCTTTTTTCCACTCGCTCAAAACAAAACCCTTGCCTTTCTACCTTTTTTCCACCTACTCAAAACAAAATGCCTACCTTTTTCCACCTTTCTAAATTCAGTCTAATCTCCTTCTTATGCCTCGTCTCTTTACCCTAGTCAACAGTACCTACTTCTCAATATCAACCTCAGTAACTGCCCCATTGCTTCACTATCCTCAGTATGACTTCTGAATATCGACACTAAATTGACGTACTCTTTGGTGTCATCTTCATCTAAGCATCTTAGTAAGCTTGTTATTCTTTTTTTTTTTCAATTTTTTAGGCTTGAAGCTTCACAGATATTTTAAGGCTTTAATCTAAAATTGTTATTGATTTTCATTTTCATCTTCACTCCTCATTATCGAAGTATCAAGCATCTATGTCTTATTCTTCTCTTACCTATGCATCAAGACAAGTAAACTCGTGACTTAATTCTTTTTCTTTTTTCTAGTTTAACTTTCTTACTTCTTTATGTCTATGTTGCTTTCATTTAAAATAAATTTGATTATTTTTCATGCAATTGCCAATTAGGGCTTTAGATAGTTGCCATTGTCAAAAGGTTCTTACTTTTATTTTATATCTGGATTCTCAGCTCAATTTGTTTATTAGGTTCATTTTCTGTTTTTCTTTGATGACATATCTTTGTGGCCTTTCATCATGTCTTGTCTTATATTTGCCAATATATATATATATATATATATTTCTATTAATTTGGCAACTATATCATGTTGTTATTTCATGTAGAGTTTGTCTCAAAATCAACAATCTGTTGAAGTTGTCCTCTTTTTTCCAAACAACGGCAATTTGCGTCTTTTTTTGGAACAATAGGTCATTCTTAGTCAAATGTGACTGTTTCTACTTTTGATTTTGCTTCTATAATGGCATTGGACCTTGTCATGAGCTTATGTCTTCTATTATGTCCATGTCTTTTTCTGTGCTATTGCTTCTACTTGAAATTTGATGGAATAATGTCAATGGGATTATATTTTCTTAAGAAATCTTAGGTTTTGGGCTTAAAAACAAGGAATTATAGTTGGAGATCTAGATCTTGCAATTGTAAGGTTGCAGGCCAGATGAATTTTGAACCTTTCTATTTACGCTTATGGTGATGGCTATTATCTAAGCTAAGCAGATTGTTTAAATTTACTCTTATGTTGTTTGCTTTCTCTTAAGGTATTTTGTTTTTTTTTTTTTTGTTTTGTTTTTTTTTTTTGTGGTTGGTGAAACGAGTAATGATGTTGGATGCTTACTATTGGATATTTATCTATTAAGATCGTAAGATGAAATTAGTTGGCTATCTTTATCAAAAAATACATAATTACTTATGAGAATTGTTAGGTAAAAGAAATTTTTATGGTTGGTAAAATAAGGAACTACGTGGTAGTTGGTGCACTTGGCTTAATAAGCCTTTTGTTTAGGATATGTGCTGGTGGGTGACTATCTAAGGTCATTATGTGGAATTGTAATCGATTTCTCCACAATCATTGTTATGCACTTACTAAGTTTAACATATTTTTGAAAGAAGAAAAGACTTGAAATAGTTTATAGTATAAGATGAAACCTAAAAAACCCATGTTAATACCTCACTTTATTTGAAGACTCAATCATTATTTCATGTTTTGAGGTTTACTTGTTATGTTGAATGTGAAATGATTTATTATTTTTCAAATGTATAATCAGTTATGTATAATAGATTATTTTTAATAAGCATTTTAACTTGATTAGAATGGGTATTTAGAATTTGGAGATCATTGAGTCTTTAGAGTAGATTCTTACTTGTAAGATGTCTCTTCCTCTCTCTAAGTTGATTTTTATTATTAGCATAAATTAGATATTACCTTACATAATTAGCAACTAAGATTCAAAATAGTGATTAATTTTCATGTTTTAGAATTAAGGCTTGCATTAGCTTCTAAGCTTACTATTATACTATTGTGAATATAAAATTTTGACTTAATATAAATGCTTTGTAGCTATCTATACTTACTCAAGCAATTATACAACTTAGCGGGAATATACCAAACAATCAAGGTAAATTGACAAAAACCTTTATTAGCTTTCACTCTCTCTTTGATTTTTTTTTTTAATAGTATTATCTTATTGTAATATAGGATCTAAAGAGAATGACGTTCCTCCATCAAATAATGATGACAATGGAAACTTTGAGAAGGATAATTGATGAAATATATAAGTAGGTTATTTGGGTAGTTGGATTTCATGTTTAACACTTGTTCCATGCATATTTAAGATCAAATGTATGAAGAATTTGAATTTTTGTATATATTTTAAGTTTTGTTTTGTTAAATGTATTGAAATACATATTAGCTTTAATATTACTTATGGAGAATACATTTGTTTACTGTTTTATAATATTGATATGAGCACTTCGAAAGAAAGCATATGTAAATATATCAATGTATATAAAAACCTTATGGCATCATAATTACCATATTTACAGGTGATAAATTAAATAATGACTTTAAAATAAGGCATTTATGTAGTTATCTTCATTAACTATGTTTAAACATAGCCAATTATCTTCATTAGCCATGTTTAAATGTAACTACAATTGGGAATAGTAATATAACCAATTATAGCACAATTCATTAGCCATGTTTAAACGTCATCGATTATAATAATATAACCACATTTAAACGTCGCCAATTATCATAACATAACCGCATTTAAACATTACTAATGGTCTCTTTTCTGTTACGTTTATGATGGCCATTTGACATACTAAATACATATTGACGATATTTAAAATTTGCCAATAAATACATATGATGACGTATAAACATTGCTATTATTAGATGTTTAGCTACATTTCCCAATTTTGGCGGTGTTTATTTTTTTAACGTAGTATAACTAATCAACAACGGGCCTTTGGCAACATCAATAAATGTAGCCAAAAGTTATTGGCTATGTTTATCATTTGATGTGCGACGTTTATTAAATGTTGCCTATAATTGAAATTCTTATAGTATGCTTGAATATCACTTTACTACTGTTGTGAAAGCTAAGCTTCATGTTATGGTTGTTTTATGTATTTTGTTTTGTTTGGATGGCTAGAAATTATTTGGCCACCCAAAAAATGAACTAACTTGAATTAGTCTATCTTCTAACCTGACATACATTACAAACCACTAGGGGAAAGACTAAAGTTATTGAGCTAAACAAAGACCTTACGATGAGGATAGCTAAAATAGTTCTTTCCCTACCCTTAGTCGAACTAAGTGAAATGAGAAGAGATTGCTACAAGGTTGGAGATAGTGGTTCAAAGGTAATTTAAGGTGAAGGGTAGTTTGGCTTTGATTCATAAGTGTACGGCATTAACCCCCCTCCCCCCTAAACCAAATTAGAGTGGTCGTAATTTCTCTAATCTCATGATGAACCCTATAACATCGTGTAATAACATTTGCTTATAAATGCTTTGCATTTGACTAACTTAGGTAAAAACCCTAATTGCATCGTGCTAAATGTATACTGTTATCTTTGTCCCATTTACTGAACAAATTACTTGCTGATTCCCTAATAGTTAATTTGCATGTTCAAGGTGTATTTATAAGCAAACCACCCAACTCTAAAAGATTAGAAAACTGGACTGAGAAGTGAGGATCAAGAGGAATTAGATAAACTTTTTGTTCAGATTGACAATTTTTTAATTTTTATGAAAACTACTAAGACCTCCTTAAGTAGCCCTTTAGTTTTTCCCTTATTGATGTGTATATTGAGTATTGTAAATTTGTGGACTTTTACAATCCTCTTCTTAGACTTGTTATTTTTCTATGCAAAAATAATTTTTTAAATACTTATCGATTCTGAAATATTTTGCGAATATCATTAACAAAACTTGGTTCTTTTGGAAAAAATTAGCTATAAATTCATTTTTAACGATCATTTTTAAATATTACACCACATGTTTATAATAGGTCAATATAGAATTGGACCCTTCAAAGGGTTTGAGATGGGTTTGCTTTATATGAATTAGGTCTACAATAATAACTATGGGGTTAGCTTCTATCTTAAAGTGATTCACACGATAGGCTGTTGCTACTCTACCTCTTTGAGGCATGATAGGGTAAAAAGCAAACAAAGAACTTATTAGGTTAGTTGGGCTAAAATAAGCTCTCTAAAAGAAGAAGGGTGACTAAGGATCGGTTAATTTGGATAAAAGAAATAAAGTATGTGCTATAAAACTGATGTTAGGAATTAAAGAATGGGAAAGTCCTCTCAACATACCTAGTATGGCTAAATATAGAAAGCTATTTAATGAAAATAACAAAATCTTCTCAAAGTCAAGCTCTTTCAAAGCCAAAGAACTTTAGAAAAGTGAAGGATGAATGTGAAGGGAAAGGGACCCAATCTTAGTAACGGTAGGATTACAAACTTTTAGGAGAATAAAGCAGGAACTTCACTGTAAGGCAACTCATTCAAAGCCCCTTGCATTTAAATGCAAAAACTTTAATAGTTTGAGATTGTTGGTTGAATGAGAAAAAATGGAATGACAAGAAAATTGGGTTCCAAATATCAATAATCTTAATTGAATGGATTGGACCATTTGTATTAAGGCCTTCTCTCGAGATACAAAAGAAACTAGTAATAATGCAAGATTTACTCCCTCTTATAATGATATTTACAATCAATTTTCTAATAGGGATGCCTGGCAAGTTAATAGATGGGAATGGATTTGAAAGTCTATGTTTTCACCTAAAGTCAAGTTACTACTATTGTTAATCTCATATGGCAATCCGCTAACTATGACTAACCTTCAAAGAAGAAACATCATTTCAAATGTAGGATGCCTTTAATATGGAGACACAAATGGGATTCAAAGCATGTGTTAGAGAGTGTTGAACATAGAGAGCTACATAATATCTAGAAATCTAGAGATGTAAATCCCCAAGAGGATTCATATGATAACCTGGAATATATCAAATTGTCTAATTAGGATATAAGATAGTATAAATATTCGACATCCAAAGCCTTTCTTGTTTAGGATTATGCTATGGAAAATTTATAATTCAAGATATAAGAGGCTTTTTAGGCTAGAATAAAGGCAAGTAAATCTATCACATTAAATATGGAATAGATCAAGAAGTTTAGGCTAATGGTAGAAGGAAGAAGGAAATGCATGTATGAAGTGAAAGTTTGCATTTTGCAAATAAGAAAACCTTAGGGAACGATAGGAAAACTCAATATTGAGGGGTTAGTAATAGTAGATGGAAATGTAATGATTAGAGGCCTAAGAAGGTATTGGGAAGATAGATAGATTTGCGGATTTGGGAAAAAACTCGAAAAGATAGGCATCCATTTAGTTCAATTATAAGGAATTCACTAGGGGTCCACTATGGTTTGGAAAAATACTTGCAAAAAAGTTTATATTAGCTTATATATACTGTTAAATTATATTTATTCAACCTAAACTAAAATATTATAATGTGATTATGGCATGCAGGGAAAAATTATCTATATTGCTGGAAGTTAGGATAAAAGCTACTCTAAGGAAATTAAACAACATGGCAGATGGATTAGCAGAAAAATGTAGATAATAGGCGAAGATGAATTATTGTTAAATATACCTCCAGTGCTTATCTTACATTTATTAAAGAAACACGACGAAATTATGGATTTCTATTAGGAGAAAAAATCTCCAGAGAATACAAAAGGAGTTAGAAGTTCCTTAAATCTTTTGTAAATTTTTTTGTAATTAGTGATTTATCCTCATTGCTTTATAGATAATGAATGATTAGAATTTTCACCAAAAAAAAAAGCATGTATGGTAACACTAAGGATAAAATACAAAGTACATGTTCTGTTTTATTACTTTTACAATCAACAAATTTATGATTCTCATTTTAAAAAACTTATAATTTATGTTCTACCTGATGCAATTATTGAGTGTTCTATTTCAACAATACACACGTTTAAGAAAAAAAAAAAAGAAAAAACCTCCCAAATCATGCATGGAGTATCATGAAACCCTTAATGAGACACCCAAAATGTTTCTTTTTGTTTCAATATCCAAAGTAAAGAAACCATGAATCAAACAAGAGAAAGATATTAAGGTTAGTTGTTTTGAGCTATCGATTTGTGTGTGTAGTTTAGAGCCTTTTTTTGGGATGACATACATGTTATGTGGATCTTAATAGAACACTTAATGATTCTAAAATAGAGAAGAGCACAAGTTATGAGATCGTTAAAATAGAAAATATCAATCATTTGGATAAAGAAAGTGCCCTAACAACATGTTATATTTTTGTAATCTTACCAAAAATAGTAAGAGAATGCTACAATTTTCTTAATTTTCCTACAAAATATTTATGGTCATCATCAAAAGAATAACTAGACTAGAATTTTATATTTTTTCCAAAATTTAATTAAATCAGTTATAACACAAGTAGACTATTTAAACTTCTATGCTTATGTTAAATCTCAGTTAAGCTCTACAAGTTTGAATGTGTCATTAACTCCTCTGTGTTTATGTTTTTCCGCCATCTAAGTCCTTACATTAATATCTTCCAAATTTATAGTCATAAATACACTGAACTTAAATTATTATGACAACACAAACATAGAGAGTAAAAAATATTAATTCAATTAAAAATTACAGAATTTAAAATGATTCAATTAAAATAAAGGTGGCTGAATTAACTTTTAGTATAGATGGAGAAAACTTTTAATATAATTATCCCCATTATAATAATACTCCTAAAGTACAATTAGAAATACAAACATTCAAACCTTTTTAGAAATTGTAGTTAATTCTATACAAATTGGCGCATTTTATTCCTTTTTTGTTATTTGAATAAATACGATCTAATTGGTGGTATAGGTCATGGGAAATTAGGTGGTAAATATCGTAGAGTAGCAAGAGCTGAATTTGGTGGTGGTGTTGGAGGAGGATATGGTGATGGGGAGGTGCAGATGGGGGTTTCATAAGTAGATTACTTTGAAGAACAAGAATAGTGCATGGGCTGTAGTTGACCTTTGCATTGACTTGATTATATTATTAATTTGAAATATTTGATTAATAAGTGATGTTTCTTTGGTTTTTCCACAATTGATGTATTCATATTCACGAGATTTTATCTCTATATTATAGGTAATGTACTTGAAGTTGAGAGATCATGGTAAATTCGATTTTCAAATGTATCCATTTTATTTTCAAGTTGTTAATTAAAGCTGCATAAATGCATAAGTTACGGTTGACGTTTTAAGAGATTTAATTAATAAGTGGTTTTACTATGAATTTCTTGCGGTTGATTTATTCATATTGTCTAATTAGATTTAATTTCTTTAATGGAAATTAATTTGCGTAAACCATGAAGATTCTTATATTTTGATTTTGACTAGTTATAGTGTTAATTTCTTCCGTTGTTAATTAATAAGTATATTAAGATTAATCAAGTGGTATGAATATTAGTCTTTAAAAAGGACATATATTAAGTTTGACTTACTATCTTCATATTGTAATGTATAATGTAGTCAATAATAATAATAAGTACAGAATTCCATGTGTTTGTTTTCATAACTTAACAACAATGAAATGGATCCTTTCCATTTAGTTTTCCTCAATGTTTCTCAATTTACCTTTTAAAATGCTACAACATGCAATTCAAATTATAAGGGAGATGATGACATCACGTTGTATTTAAAAAATTTAAATAATCTCAATCATTAATTTATAAATCAAGATAAATCAATGAAGGATAACTTGAGAGGATAATAATAGTCATAAAAATGCCAAATTCAAGCATAGAATATGCTAGATAAATCGATTGCAATTAATAAGCATGCTTAGATTTCAACATAACTCATGAGGGGAAATCTACCAAAATGCTTAAACATTTAAGTGAAGTACCGTCTAAAATATAAAAATATTTTCGACATGGTAAATATTTGTTAGCTTTTTAAGACATGATTTTATAGTTCTTTTGCCACTTGTATGACCTTAATCCCCTCATTAAAATATAGTTAAAAATTGCGACTGACCTGTCTCCAATTAAATGATTACACTTCGATTGTATTTAACGCATTTGTGTTTCTTTAATTGGTAATTTATATTTTCCATGCATTCAGTAGCTCTGTTGGGTCTAAGTGTTCAATCTATGAATCATTACCCACTGTCTAAAGGACGGGCTGATGATTCGCCAATATGTGCTTAATGCTTAAGCATGCGAAAGACAGAGTATGTAATCACTTGCAACATAAATCACCTTATGGTGATTTATATTACTACCCACTATTGTGTTATATCTCCATTGTTATATGTGTCATTTGAACTCATATCTTGACTCAAAATAAAAACGACGTTCAACTCCAATATTCAAAGTAAAAAATAGGGAAAATGTATAAAAATATAAAGTGTATTTTGATACTTTTGCAATTCAACTTATTTGTATTTTTCTTTTTAACAAAATCATTGCCTGTGTTTTATACGCAACTGTCAGGTGCTCTATTACAATCACATGAATCATACTGATAAATCTAAATATTCCTCTAAACCATTATAAATTCCCACGAGACCCTCGAAAAAAATACTCTAAATGCCCCTTTTCATTTCCAAACCCTATGTGAAGAAGCCCCAAATCTGACAAAAGAGAAGGATCTTGAGGCTAGTTATTTTGGGTTTTTGATTTATAGGCTTGATCTAAAGATTTTTTAAAGGGTGACATGTATGCTATGTGAATATTAAATATAGCTCTTAATAATTCCACAATAGAAAACTTAGGAAATGCATTTGTTAAAAGAGAAGACATCAGTAAGTAGATTGCAAATGTGCTTAAACATGGATCATACTTTTGTAATTTTCTTAAAGAATATTAGCGGTATGTTTGGTTTATAAAATAAGTAAAGAAGGAATATAATTGTTATTTTTAAGGAATGAAATAAAGAAATAATAATTATTCCTTATATATATATATATATATACATATATATTAAGGTCTTATGGATAGGCATAGAAATACATTGGAAAAGATCAAGTAATAACTATTCTCTTAATCTTATAAAAGAATTGTAATTTCTTATTTTATAGCAATATCAATTCTATAGAATAGTTATTTCATCGACTAAACGTAGAAATATGTTATGAATAGGAAGAGGCCTAAAAGAAGTAGGAAAAGGCCATCATAATTCGATTCATTTTCTCATCTACAAACTGTTTGTGGAGAGTAGAGTTAATGCGTTCCCATGTACATTGAATTGATGAAAAAACTAAATCTTTTACACCTCAATATAGCGGTTTCTAAGAAACCTCGTAAGTTGTGTTTTTACTTTATATATGCTGACCATGCAAGCATGGAAGGCGTTAGACTTTTGAGTTTGCGTTCAGCTGCTTTACGTGTGGACATTATTTGTATTGATTCATCTTTTTGCATGGGTAGGACTACTCTAACGTCCTTCTAGCCATCTGGGAAAAGGTTTTAAGAGGATTAATACGTTACATGAATTACTTTATTATAGATGCAAATTAATATAAAATTAATTTGTAAGTATTCTTATAACTGCTCATGATAGCCTTCTAACTCTACATCGCGTATAATGCTAACTAATAAAGCATTTTTCCCCTCATACACCTACCAATTTGAAACTATTAATTAGATAAAAGGTTACTGTTCTGCTACATATGATTTGCTTGTGTATTAAGCAATATGTATAAAATTGTAAATATATACCTTTCAACTTATGGACTAGATGCATATATAGATATGTTAAAGGACTTTCAAAAGGTCACTTTACCTATATATAATTTTTAAAATTACGCAAATACCCATAGATTGTTACGAGTCATGGCTAAACAATTATAAATAGTCTCTGTAGAGGGCCGAAAATTGTTATATTAGTTATTAAAATAAATTCATTATTTATTTAGGCTTGACTTCTTGGATCAGATGATAAGGCCTAAGGAGTCCAGTACATATTAGGATGATTTAAGAAATTTAGCTTGGTAGGCTTGGAATAGAGATTGTTGGATCGGTCCATTCACCTCCAATCTTTCTCAAGTAAACTCATACATATACAAGGAAGGCTACTGGCTTTAGACCCATTAGCTAACTCATTCTAAATAACCATGAATCGAGTAAACTCTATCTCATCCGTTGATCACCTAGGTGATTCGATGGATGCCATCATGTACAAAAGTCTATAAATACTCAATATTTCCTTATTATTGAAAACACTTAGAGAGATCGGAGAAATGATGTTCTATTGTGAAAACTCCGCTCTCTAAGATCAAATAGCATTCAAGTAAAGAATCGATCTCATTCGCTTAAGTTACAAAGTGAATGCCTAAGGTCCCCTAAGGCAGTCTTGTTTGTCGCTTGTGCATTTGAGACACTAAGATTGCATGTTCCTTCTCCCTACCCTATTCTCACCTAATTATCCTTTCAGGTAAAGGTCTTGCACCATTTCTTAGAAGCTATGTATAACATGCTACTCACGCAGTAAGCATGTGACAACTCTAATTGAACACCCACATCTCCATTTTGGAAACTTTACTGGAGAATAGTGATTATAGAGACATGGCACCACCTAGGAAGAGAACAACTAGTACGTTTGATACTATATCTCAAGAGTTTGACACTAATGTTGAGCTTACTAAGCAGATGCCACTCACATACCCTAAGAATACTAATTAAGACCGTTTAGCACTTGAGGCTCCTCTAGATCTCATACATACGATGTGAACAATGCAAAAAGCTACCAACATTTTAAATCAATTTATGGTTATGTTCCAACTCATCCTTATCGGGACGGCTACCACCATTGCTGTACAATAAGGTATGGCTTTGCCAAACCCTATGGTGGCTGCACAGACAAGCTCAACCAATTAATTCTCCAGCCATTAAGAAGGATCTCCATCAAGGTGGAGGTGATGATATCCTATCCTATCCCTTCCCCACCCTCTCCCCTTGCCAAAACTTGTATGACAGCCAACTCCTGCACCAAAGAATGTAAAAGTCCATTTAGGCAGCTCTTCATCTTCACAGGTGCTTATTCCTTTATCTAATCCTACCATCCCAATCTTGTGAGGATCTACTTCTCATTCTAATTTGGCTCCTGCTCCGATACCTATAGCTTCTATTCCAAAGACTTCCTTTATAACAAAGGAAGACTTGAACATTTATATGAAAGAAATATAAGCTAGGTCATCTATGAGAGTACCAAAGTTAAGACTCCCATATCACCAATGCATTACAACAAAGCCATATCCTAAAGACTATGTAGGTCCTAAATTCATGCTGTTCAAGAGCAAAAAAGGAAGTAAGAAGGAACACCTCCTAAAATTTATTGAAACCTTAGAGCCTTATAGGCTTGATGATAACCTAAAGCTTAGAGAATTCTCTAAATCACTTATGGAGAAGGCATACACCTGGTATGTTAACCTTCCCTCGGGATAGATTGATTCATGGCGAACTATGTGTAAGCTATTCCTAGAGAAATTCTTCTCTACCCAGAAATGGGTTACGATTATAGATATAGGAAGAACACAACAAAACCTAAAGGAAGATTTGATGAATTACATAGAGCGCTTTAGAGAGTACACCCTAAACATCCAAGATGTGTGAGATGAAAAAGAATTGGTGAAGATTTGTATTAAAGGGATGTTCAATGAGTATGCTGTCCACTTGAAAAACCTTAATTTATGTTCTTTCTCCACACTCGTTGAGACTGCGAGAAGAACTAACGATTCCGTTGTGCGACAACAGATAGAAGGTGAAAAATTTAGGAAACAAGCAACATCTGTTAGCTTAACCCAAAGAGAAAGTCTTAAAGACAATAAGAAGCCAAGGAATGATGGTTCACAACATTCTACATCAACTATATTATTCTTGTACTCAATGGGTAAGGTACATGCTATACTTGACCAGTGGTTATGTAATGGAAACATAAAGCTCCCAAGGGTAGAGCATTTGTCGATTGCAAATAAGAAGAATGACCATAAGTTCTGTAAATATCATAGGGTTGTAGGTCATCCAACTAAAGAGTGCTGGACATTGAAGAAGATATTTAATAATAAGGTCTATAATGAGGAACTTATCATAGAGAATAATAACTTACGCAGTAATCCACTCCCAACATATAACGTGGCACTATGAATACTGTTAGTCATAATTTGAGACAAGAGGAAAGAAGTATGTCATAGGCTACGATACATGAAGAAAAGGAAGCAGTAATAGAAACCAACCAAGGTGTACACGCATTGGTAGCTACCACCTTAATGAAGACCTCTAAGTTTAGGAGGTTCTTCGATTTACTAAGATTTAATGAAGATACACAACTTACAACAGCGATTACACTTACTTAAATTTCTAAGAGACAATATGGGGAGTACGATATAGCGTAGCCAATAAGAAGGATAATAAATACACATGAGAATGTGATACTCTTCACTAATGCAGACATTTGTGCGAAGAACCATAATCACAACCGTCCTCTTTATGTGGAGAGTATGCTCAACGAGCATCCCATTAAATAGACATTCATACATGATGGATCTTCCATAAACATTATGCCAATATCTACATTCAAAGCTGTAAGGATAGATAACCGATACTTGGTAAAGCAATCTATTGCAGTAAATAGCTTTACTAAAATGACTACAGACACAATAGGGTATGTTAACATAGACTTTAAAGTTAGACCTATATAGGGATCTACGTGATTGACGTACCCATATCTTACCATCTTTTAGTTAGGAGGAAGTGACTGCATGATCACAACCTTATACCTTCAACATGGCACTACTATATTAAAGGCTATTGGAAGGGTAAAGATGTTTTCATTCCGACTACGAATAACCTATTTGAACATAACAAGTCTTATCTAGCAGATGCAGGGTTCTTTGATGAGTATGTTGAAGATGGAGAGACTGCTATTGCTAAACCCTTTGGAACACCATTGTTCACATGGGAGGAGACCCAAGATAAACAAAAGAAGAAGAGGAGAATGCGAGGCTCCTATGAGGGTAAAAAGAAGCAAAGAAAAGATGAAGTCATAGAAAGTTTTGTTGGGAAAGATGGGCGAAGGGTGTATTACTTATGATGGTCTTCAAGATCTAAAGAGGCTTTTTTATCTTCCTCAAATCCCATACTGGTGCAAGAAACCCTACCCACTACTCCTCAAATGCAAGACCAAATGAAACCCTAACCTAAAGAGATTGAGAAATTGGACCTTGTAGGACCAAGGAGTCTCTACGACTTATCTTCATTAGTAAGGATCTAGTATAGGAAATTAAGGTCCACTTAGTTGAGTTATTGAAGAAATACAAGGATGCATTTGCTTGGACATATGACAAAATGCCAAGATTAGACCTTAGTCTAGTGGTGCATAGATTGAACATTATGCCTAGGGTTAAGCCAATAAAGAAGGGACAGTGAATTTTTCGTCTTGAAGTTCAAGTACAAATAAAAGTAGAGATTGAAAAGTTGCTCTAAGCTGGCTTCATTAAGCTAATCAAACACCTTACCTGGCTAGCAATATCCTGCCAGTAAAAAAGAAAAATGGATAGATACGCATTTGCATGGACTTCCATAATCTTAACAAGGCTTGCCCAAAGGATGATTTCCCATTGCTGAATATTGATACATTAGTAGATGCTATAGCTGTACATGAATTATTCTCATTTATAAATGGCTTTAGCAGCTACAACCAAATAAAGATGGCTCCCAGAGATGTTGAATACACTACTTTCAGAACATCGGTGAGAAACTTCCACTATACAGTCATGCCATATGGACTTAAGAATGCAGTAACTACCTACTAAAGGGCAATTACTGTCATATTTCATGACATGATGCATGACTTCATGGAAGACTATGTTGATGACATAGTTATCAAGTCAAGATGGGTGCTTGATCATTTGACTCATCTATAGAGGGTCTTTGAACAATGTTGTTTACATAAATTGCATATGAATCCCTCAAAATGTGTCTTTGGGGTAACTTCTAAGAAATTCCTTAGATTCATTGTTTATAAAAGAGGAATTGATGTAGATCCAGCAAAGGTGTAGGTCATTTGTTCCATGCCTTCACCTACTAGTTTAAGGGAATTAAAGACATTTATGGGGAAAGTCTCCTATATTAGGCGATTCATCCTTGCACTAGTAGAAATTTCTCATCAATTACAATAGCTCATGAAAAAGGGAACTACATTTGAATTGGGAGAACCTTACGAAGAAGCCATATAAAAGATCAAGGAGATACTTACTTTGCCAACAACGATGATAATGCCGATTAAAGGGTTGCTAATGATTCTTTATTTAATAGCCACAGATAAGTCTATCAGGGCTTTGCTAGCTTAAGAATTAGATGGTGATGAATGACTAGTCTACTACTTGAGTAAGTTAAGGAAGCAAGGTGAAATACTCAGCTTACACAAAGTAATACTTTGTACTAGTATTTGCCATGTAAAAGTTATGCCACTGTTTTCTAGCTCATAGGGTTAATCTTATCACTCATTCAAATCCATTAAAATACTTGTTGCCACAACTAGCTCTTTCAGGAAGGACTACAAAATGGTTACTCCTCTTATCATAATTTGACATCATAGTTGTGCCACCTAGGGTTATTAAGTCCTAGACTTTGGCAAAACTTTTAGCTCAATCTCCTGTTAATGGGAATCAATCTACCAAGTCTCTGACCTGTAGCTAAGTCCAAGAACTAAAGGGGTTGGCACAATAAATCCTTTTGTTCCAACTAACCCCTGCCAAGGCCGAGTACTTCCTTACTTGAAGAGGAAGGTGTACAAATCCCCAAAGTATCCAACCATATGAAGCTTCAGATCTAAGTTTTAATGGATCTAGGAATGCTGATGAGTACCTAAATTAGGAAGAGAAGGTAGAGCGTATATTTGATTACTATCAATACAAGGATTATGAGGAAGCAAGAACTGCGGCTGTTGAATTCTCTAGGTATGCCATCATGTGGTGGAAGAATTTTCAGGCCATGAGAAGATGAAAGGGATATCAAGAGATTAACGCTTGGCCCGAAATGAAGAGATTACTCAAAAATAAGTTCATGTCGAAAAATTGTCTCTAAGATATTTTCACTCAACTTTAGGAGCTGAGATAAGGAGGCCAAACTATTGATGAATATGTTCAAGAGTTTCAAATGCTCATGATTCGTTGTGAAGTGGAGGAACCACCAACTTGAACAGTCTCAAGATTTGTTACTAGGTTGAGAGAAGACATTCAAGACGTTGCGAAGTTCCAACGATTTGACACCATAGATGAGGCAGTTAGGATTGACCAGCGAGTAGAGAGGCAAAGAAGGAGCCAAATATCGGAGAAGATGTTGACTGGTTAACTTAGACAGCTAAGTCACTAAACTCTGCCAAGTATTAAGCCGAAAAGGAAGGTTGATGTAAGAGTTGAGCAAAAAGGCCAACCTAATGATGAAGTGCCTACCCGAACTTATGAGAAGGGGCAAAAGTTTAGCAGGAAGACCAGCCAAATCAAGTGCTTCAAGTGCCAAGGGTTTGGACACATGGTTGCTTAGTGCCTGAACCGATGGACGATGGTTACCAAAGGAGACATTTTGAAGCTTGAAGTAGAGAGTACAAATGAAGAACCTGAGGAGAAGAAGGTTCTTGTTGAGAAAGAACTGATTAAGGAGGACGTGTTTCCTGAGGACTTAGATTAGTTACTTATAGTTATCCAACGCACTATGAACATGGAACCCTCGCGAGAGGAAGAGTAGAGAGAGAATTTGCTCCATACCACTTATAAGGTGAATGATCAAATGTACACCCTCATTGTAGATAATGGAAGCTGCACCAATGTGGCATCATCCAATCTTGTTTCAAAACTGAAGCTACCAACTGTTGCACATCCGATGCCATATAAGTTGTACTGGTTGAGTGAGAAAAGGAGCATTACATGTCACTTGGCAAATACTACTGTCAATCACTATAGGGAATTACTAACGATGAAAGGAGTACAACATACTGCCTATTTGCGCTTCCCATGTGTTACTAGGTAAGTCATGATTATTTGATAGGAGAATTATACATGATAACTATAGGAACATGTATATGTTCGAGAAGGATGACTGAAAGATTACACTGAACCCGATGCCGCCAAGTGAAGTTCACAAGTTGCAGACGAAACTAACTTGCAAATCAAAGAAGGCTCTGATAATGAGTAGAGCTGAGCTCTGAGAGACCATCAATGCTAATGAATCGACCCTCTTATTGGTCAGGTGACTACTGGAAATGAAGGAGTGAGGTGAGTTACCCTAGGAGGTCAAGGAGTTGTTAGATGAATATGCCGACTTGTTCCTAGAGTAGTTACCCAAGGGGTTGTTTACAACTCGAGGCATAGAGCACTGCATTAACTTAATACCCGGTACTATACTGTCGAATAAGCTAGCTTATCGGATAAATCCCAAGAAGGCTTCTGAACTCTAACATCATGTCAATGAGTTACTGAAAAGAGGTTATGTAAAAGAGATTCTTAGTCTTTGTACTATGCCTACCTTTTAATGCCAAAGAAGGATGGGACCTGGCGGATATGTGTAGACAGTTGAGCTATGAACAAAATCACGATCAAATACAGGTATCCGATCCTGAATCTAGAAGACATGTTGGATGAACTGAGTGGAGCCAAGATTTTTAGCAAGATTAATCTTAAATTTAGCTACCATCAAATTCACATAAGACTGGGCGACGAATGAAAGACTACGTTTAGGACTTGACATGGACTTTACAAGTGGATGGTCATGTCCTTCAGCTTATCGAATGCTTCGAGCACTTTCATGAGACTAATGAACCTTGTGCTGAGACATCTCCTACGGAAGTGTGTTGTGGTATACTTTAATGACATCCTGATCTATAGTACTGACATGTTGAGTTACTGTGAACACATCAAAGCGGTCCTAGATATACTCTATGTCGAGAGACTATTTGGCAATTTAAAGAAATGTTGCTTTTGCTAGAAGGAAGTGGTATTCTTGAGCTATGTAGTTAGTGGAGGAGGCTTGTGAGTTGATGAGAAGATTTAAGCAATTATCGAGTGACTGACCCCCACTACTTATGCCAATGTGAGAAGCTTCTACAAACTGACTTCATTCTATAGGTGGTTTATCAGGAATTTCAATACCATCGCCATGCCACTTACCGAGCTAACAAAAAAGAACACTGACTTCTAATGGGGAGAAAGGGAGGAGAGGAGTTTTGTTGAGATAAAAAAAGGTTAACCTCTTCCCCAATGCTAGTGCTACCTGACTTTGACAAAATTTTTTAGTAGGAATGCGACGTACCGGGCATTGGAATAAGAGTTGTCCTATTACCTTCTACAGTGAGGAGTTTTGCAGGAAGGTTGACTAATTACCTTCTACAGTGAGAAACTCTGAGGATCGTAGCTAAACTAGTTTGTGTGTTACAAGGAACTTTTGGTACTAATCCAAGTAACGCAAGTATGATAACATTATTTACTACCGAGAGAATTTATCATATATACTGACCATGAATCGTTGAGGTACCTCCAAAGTCAGACATGTTGTTGAAGTAGTAGGCGAGATGGGTTGAATTCCTTAAGAGATTCAATTTTGTAATGAAGTACAAGCAAGGAAAGAGCAACGTAGTTGCATATGCTCTTTCGAGGAGATATGTGCTTTTATCAAAACTATAGATTGGGCCATTTAGGTTTAGAAGTATCAAAGAACAATTCTCTAAGAATTCATACTTTGGACTAATAATTTTGCAATGTGTCGATGGGAGGACAGTGGACGAGTATCATATAGAGGATGGCTACTTGTTTCGATGTGGAAAATTATGCATGTCGACTTGTTTACTGAGGGAGCTACTGGTCAAGGAAACTCACAGTGGAGGTCTCTCCGAACAATTTGGGGAAAGGAAGACTTGTAAACTAATAAATGGTCAATTCTTTTAGCTGAGAATGAGGAAAGATATGTATCGAGTTATCAAAAGCTGTGCCGTATGAAAGAAGGCTAAGTACCAAACAAAGCAAGGGAAAGCAATGCCCTTACCTGTTCTGATGAGGCCGTGACTAAATTAAGCATGGACTTTGTTCTCAGATCGCTATAAACTGCCTGAGGCAAAGATTTTGTAATGGTCATCGTAGATTGGTTCAGTAAGATGGCTGACAGGAATCAAGCTATGGGACCTTTGATCCACAGTCGAACCTAAGGACTAGAGGGGCTGGCACGATAAATCCTTATGTTCCAACTAACCCCCACCGAGGCCGAGTACTTCCTTACCAAGTCACCTTTAATGCCGTGCCATATAACCACCTATTATTCTATGGTATTCCAAGTTGATGATTACTCCTTAATGCCAAGTTGACTAATCACTCGGCATCATCCTTACCGAAAAGCCAAGAGATAGAGAATTTGAACTAACTAAGCCATCCTTGCTCGAATAAGCCAATCTATTTGTACTTTTTATTCTCATCTCCTAACAACTTAGCCAATGCAACATTGCCACGTGTATGGTATCATATGTAGAATTTGTAGCACTAATGATCGTTTTCCTTATATATTCATTTTTACCCTTTTGTATGGTATACATTGTTTATTTAGGAAATGTCCTCATTATCTTTTCCTTTTTGGGCAAGTTGCCTTAATTTACAGGTATAAATACCCTTGTACTTATAGCTATAACAAAGGAGATTACCTTTAATACACTTGAGTACTTCCATCCTTGCATAAACATTACTTGTTTATTCTCGGCATCACTCTTATTCTTTCTCTTAAGCAAGGTTAGGTGGTGAGTAGCCTCATTGGGCCAATTTGTGCATCATATCGAATTATTCCATGAGTCCTCGAAAGTTCCATCGGTGCATCATATCCTCTAGAGCTGTTCATGAGTTTTCATATTGTTTTCATTCTTCACTTTCACCCTTTCATACCTTTCCCTATTAAACCCTTTTCGAGCTTTCTATAAGCTTGGACTCATTCAGCAACCGACCTTGTCTGTTCTTAGTCACAGTTCCTAATAATGGCACACTTGGTGCCTTGCACTAAGACTAATGACGCTTCAGCTATTGCTTCTCTTTTCTTGTAAGAGATTATGTAGATACACAATGTACTAAGAAATGTAGTCTCTGACAGAGACTTGAAGTTTTTGAGTCATTTTTAGAGAACCCTGTATCGTTGGCTGGAAACCAAATTACTCTTCAATACCTTATGTCACCCCAAAATTGACGGCTAAACAGAAGTGGTTAATCATACTTTGGGGTCACTACTCCGAGTTACAGTAGGCAAGAACTTGGCTGATTAGGACGTCTGCCTACTAATGGTCAAGTTCGTCTATAATCGAACAATACATGACACCACTAAGCAGACTCCCTTCGAGATAGTCTATAGGTTCAATCTCGAGTTACCCCTTAACTACGCCCTTGTACCAATACCTATGCAAGAAGACCCTAACGCAACGACTAGAGCACAATCTCTTCAATACATCTATGGTAAGGTCACTTGACATATCGACCAAACTACTAAAAGATTGTGAGAAAAGACCATGGGTAGAACAGTTAAACAATTTCAGTCAAAAGAGTTGGTGTGGTTACACCTTAGTAGGGAACAATTCCCGAACAAGAGGAGAAACAAATTTTCTACAAGAGTAGAAGAACCTTTCAAAATTCTCTAGAAGATCAATGACAATGCCTATAGGTTAGAATTGCCCAAGGACTATGGGGTTTCTGACACCTTCAACATCGTTAACCTCAGTCTGTATCACCTTGATGGAGAACTGAGTGAACACCATTTGGATTTGATCCTAAATCCAAAACAACTCAGAGGGAATGATGAGAATCGGACTACCAGACATTTGACTTACAGCCAATCCTAAGGACTAAAGGGGTTGACACAATAGATCCTTCTATTCTAACCAACCCTTACTGAGGCCGAATACTTCCTTGCCGAGTTGTATGACTGCCTATTTTTCTATAGTATGCCGAGTTGATGATTACTCTTTAACGTTGAGCCAACCAATTACTTAGCATCTTCCTTGTTAAGAAGCCAAGAGAAAGAGTCTAGACTAACTAACTTATCGCTACTTGGATAAGCCCATCTATCCATAATTTTCATCTGTATCTTCTAACGACCTCACTAATGTAACATCACCACGTATACAGTATCAGGTACAGAATCCATTGCACCAACGATTTTTTTTCTTGTATATTTATTGTTATCCTTTTGTATCTTATAAATTATTTCCTTAAGGAATACCCTTTTTGTCTTTTCCTTTTTAGGTAAGTTGCCCTAACATATGGGTATAAATACCGTTTTACTTGTAATGGAGAACTGATCATCATCACTCTTAATACACTCTTTGAGTACTTTTTCTTCCTTACGTAAATACTATTTATTTACTTTCGACATCACTCTTATCCTTTCCCTTAAGTAAGGTTAGATGATGAGTAACCTTACTGGACCAATTCGTATATCATATTGAATTGTGTCGTGAGTTCTTGGAAGTTCCATTAGTGCATCATATCTTCTAGAGCTCTTCGTAGGTTTTTTCTTATTATTTCATTCTTCATTTTACCCTTTTTCACACTTTCCTCATTAATCATTTTTCAAGCTTTTTGCAATCTTCGACCCATCTAGTGACCAACCTTATCTGTTCTTAGTCACTGTTCACAACACTTGCAACACAAGGGGCTCCTATCATAGATACAATCCCTACAAAGTTCTATAAAGACTCTATGAAAGCAAAACTAGATAGAGAGTGGTAAGTACAATTTGATGGCTCCTCTAATATCACTGGTCAAGGAGCTAAGGTAATCTTAACATCTCCACAAGGCCAAGAGATACCTTTAGCTTTTAAGCTAGACTTCTCATATACTAATAATGAGGCTAAGTATGAAGCTCTCTTGCTTAGTCTTATTTCAACTCAAAATGCCGGAGCATCTAAATTATGCATTCGTAGTGACTCGAACCTAATCATTAAGTAGGAAAATGGTGAATTTGCTCTCAAACAAATAGCATTAGTGCCTTATAGGGCTACAATGCAATCTTTGGTTAGCAAGTTCAAATCTGTGAGGTATGAGCATGCCAAACGATCTACCAATCGCTATGCAGAAGCCCTAGCAACATTAGCTTCTAAAGTTCCCATTCAAATTGCACAAAATAATTTGAATGCCCAAGTTATTAAGAAATCCATCCCATATACAACTCTACAATTAGTGGATGAGGATGAAGAATTGCAAGACGACTGTTACAGTCCCATCATGGCACAGTTAGAACATCCAAATGTAGCTTTTGTGACAACTTCGAAAAACTTCACTTATATTAATGGTGTCTTGTATTTTAAGGGACTAGAAGGTGTCTTGTCTCAATGTATTTATGCAAAGTAAGCTCATTTGAAGTTAAATAAATACCACAAGATTTGTTGTAGTGAAGAAGGGCTAGCCTTGTATCGTCCTATTCAGCGCGCAGGGTATTACTAGCCAACAATGTCTAAAAATGCATCCCAACTACAAATGAGTTGCCCAAAGTATGTTGAACTCCTTGACTAAGGAGAATGCAACTTTGTAGTAAGTACAGACAATTGGAGGCACCCTTACATTAATTACTTGAAAAATAATGTTCCACCTATGAACAACATAGATGCCCAATTAATGAAGCATAAAGCAAGAAAGTATCTTACATACGAGGGCAAGTTATATAGGGTATCATTTATGGGAAAGTCTCTTCGTTGTATAGCACCTCTTGAAACAGAAACTATATTGTTTGAAGCGCACTTCGAAGATGGTGCAGAAAATTAAAGGGGAAGGGAGTTATACCACCACTTGCTTCATATGGGATATTATTGGCCTACCATAGAAAATGATGCATTCAATTTTGCCAAGAAGTGTGTTGCATACCAACAACATGGTGATGCAATCCATGCTCCAACGATAACATTACATAACTTAACTACTTCATGGCCATTTCATACTTAGGCATTTGACTTAATTGGTCTAATAAACCCACCATCCAAAGGGTGCATATGGATCCTTGTTAAGATTGAATGTTTCACCAAGTGGCTTGAGGCGATCCCCCTTAAGAATGCAACAAGACCTGCCATAGCAAATTTCATAAAAGAGCACATTATTTGCCATTTTAGGATCCTAAAGTGTGTCCTTTCAAACAATGGCACCCCCTTCATCAACTCACATGTACGACAACTACTAGTTTCTTACAATATTGATCATGTGAAATCCACACCATATTATCCGAATGGAAATGGCCAAGCAGAGGCGACAAACAAGATGCTCTTGAAGGTGCTTAGTCGAATGGTTCACCAAAATCATAAAGAGTGGAATGACAAACTGCCATTAGCATTATGGGCTTATAGAACTTCCAAGTGAGGTCCTACTCAGGCGACACCTTTCTCTTTGGTATATTGGTATGAGGCAGTGATGCTTATTGAAATCTTTGTTCCTTTTGCACACTTGGCTCTTAACGCTAAATTAGAACCAAACAATTTACATATGCTAGATCTTGAAGCCTTAGAAGAAAGGTGAGACATTGCCAAGCGCAACCTTGCTAATTACCAGAGACAACTTGGTATTGCTTATGATCGCCTAGTCAAGAAAAGATCTTTTTAGCAAAGCGACATTGTACTACGCATAGTAGAGCATGTATGGCGAGGTATTCTAGCACCAAAGTTTACACTAAAGCGGGAAGGCCCTTTCATAATTCATGGGGTTCATGACAGTAGCTACTGCAAGCTCCTTAATCTAAAAACTGATGTAATAACCCCTCCCATTAACCTTCAATATGTTAAAAAGTTTCATTTGTAAATCTAACAATGTATTTGCAATTCACATGAATGAAACATTCAACTTCCATTACTTTATTTCTTTGTGTTCTTTTACTTTCTTTTGCCTTATTGTTGCTGCAAAGTTAGAGATTTATCTCCTTAGCACACAGTTTTAATTATTTATTCTACTCTTGTCTCCTTATTGCTGCAAAGTTAGAGATACGTCTCCTTAAGCGCATATGGCTAATACATGAATAAGTCAAGAGAAAGTAATACAAAGTTAAGTATTGGGAAATACCCTCTTGACCACTGATAATATGATTAGCACATGTTACCATTTCTACTTAAGCACGATCGACGATTTTATCTTACATATTGTTGCTAGCAAGTAAGAGCCTCCCTGCAATGCATAACACTATCCTCTAAGCTTCATGAGCCATAAGGAACAAATCCTACTAACATGGCATTTCTTTTACAATATTGCCGTTAAGTGAGGCAGTACCTCCTAAAGCGTACGACAACCCCCCATAAGTTTTAGTGGCACAGGCTACCCTTAGGCTAAGAAGCCTTGTTATTTGATATAACTAAGTAATTGAAATAAATAAGAATAGAAAGATAGGAGGAAAGCAATCAAATTTCATTCAGTCAGTAAGTTCAATTTGTCAACAAAACAAATGAACATAGCCAAACTTTGCTAAGGGTGGCAATCTAAACCTACTGTAGACTTAAGGTCTGTATTGCCTAATAAATCTTTCACTTCATGATCTATCTCCTCAATAGCATTTTGCAAGGCTTAAATCCTTGCCACTAGCTCACCTTAGCTTCTCATAGTAGTACGATTATTTAGTAATCTCTTAGCTCTAGCAGCAATAGGCTCTAAGCTACCAACCTTGAATTTTAAAAGATAAGCCCCTTCAACGTAGGTAATCAGTTGCTATAGCTTATCATCTAACAAAGACCCTTAAGACTTCTTAAGTAGTGATGCAACTCTTCCTAACATTTTCACCATGGTATTGGCTAACTCTGTCCCCATCATAGGAGACTTGCTCCAAAAACCTTAGTCCATAACGTAAAGTCTCTCCAATGGTTCCAGTAGATGAGAAGGAATGTGAAATTTATGAAAGGATATTATCTCCCCTAAGATGGCTTCTGGAGTTGCTACCATGTCTCTACAAGACAAGTTAGCAACTGGGGGTGAAGAGACATCAATAGATGCTGCATATGCTTTACCTCCATGAGTCCCTAAGCATAGTAACGCATCTGCATAAGTATTGCCATCACTTCCTCATTGACTAATAAAGTAATGTCCTATGATTTAGAGGAATTATTCAACTTTTCAATTCCATTATCATCATCAGCATCCCTATATTCGACTAGAAATTCACCATAATCTACCACGTCCTCATCATCATTATCTAAAGCTATCATTGGTGTAGCAGGATCGTCCAGATGAACCCTGGAGCTCAAGTTAATGGCATTGTCCTTCTCATCAACTGTAATAGGAAAGCCCGTCTCAACCTACAAAAACAAAAAATAAAATAAAATACATATATATATACATATAAAATACCATGATGCATTTAATAAAGTTACCTCCTGAATAAATGCTCACTTGGTTTGTCTTGAATCCACTAGTAGAGGAGAAGGGTGGTTATTCTTAGACTTTAAAGAAGGGTTCACACTCATTGTCCTACTAGGACATTCTGATTATTTAGTAATAACCCTTCATGCATCTCCACTACCTTGAGACTTGGGCCTTAGGAGTTTAAAAAAGAATTCATAGTGATATACAGTAGGTGCATGAAGTGTATCACCTACTGACACAAAGGCATAAGCCCGGAACGTATCTAAGCAATTCGTCCAATGTGTCAGCCATCCAGGAGAAGCAACCCTAGAGGAACTAGTAAAAGGAAAGAACAGTTGTCGCTTTCTAGGTTGAATCTTCCTAAAGTAATTTGGTTATAGTGAATAGCAGTAGGATTCAAAACTCTCAGTTGCAGTAATCAAGTGAGGCACTCCTTGATCAAAACTAAGTTGATACGCAACCCAATGGGGAGAGTATACCATAACTCTTCGCTCTGAAAAGCAACCGGTTGAGTCTTTATTGTTAAGAAGTGAAGGTAAGCTCCCTTAAATACACCATAAGAGGAACCGAGCTTAAGAATAGAGGATATTTTCTCAATTTTCCAGTAAGGTAACCTTACCGTCTGAGCTAGGAGGATAAAGTTCATTACTATCTTCATATCCTACAATTTGGTTGACATAAAGGCGGAATGTGAATTAACCCTCAATGTCAATGAGCTGCAGGAGTGATTGATCAATCGATCCCTGAACCTAAGCCTATGCCCTAAGAAGAGCAAGGCCAAGTTCGTCTTGTATAGTAGGAGGAGAAAAATGTCTTTAAAACCGCTTGCAAAAGAAAAGTTGAAGAAACACTAGGTCTACATGTGAAATGATCACATATCGACCTTTCGAACATATGGAAGCATGGTGATACAAGTCAAAGCATTGTTAAAATGAACCTAAGTAGAAGGGGCCTAGAGTGAATCGCTTACCCTAGGCAATGCATATGGCTAAGAGGAAGAGTTGTAGACTAATGCCTTCCTCAAGCTGTCCAAAGAATACAAATAGGGAAAGCCAGAACACTATGAAAGTGGAAAGTTCATACTTACAAGAGATAGGAAAGAGAATGTATAGGTATAAGACGTAACTACAATACTTGAATTGAAAAAAAAAAAAAGGAGGAACACGAAGATACTCACTTTTTCCTATGACCTGGGCCTGGAACCTAAGGCCTGTCTTTCCTTCTACCCTTAAAGAAATATGTAAGCCAAGAAGCAAAAGATGGCTTCTTCTTCTTAGTGCGGGTAGCTTGCAAAGCACCCATTAGTGATGTTTGAAAACTATGCTCTTTATGAGAGGATGTTGTGGCCATAAGGTCCGCTCATTCGGAGCCGCGCAAATTCAATAGTACAACTACGTCTTCTAATGTTAGAGTTATCTCCCCTTATGAAGTAATAAACGTATGGGTTTGAACACTCTAATGTAAGATAATTACCCACCATACTTCCATTCCACTTGTCTATAGGAACCGCAATTAAGTAAACGTAGCAATAGCATGAAGGACTTTAGCTTTCTTTAGTAAAGTCATGTATTTTGACTTCTCTACAATGTATGCTACCCAATCATCCCTTCCAAAAGGTGGCTCCTTCAAGAATGAAAATTGGGTATTGGAGAGAGGTAGCTCCTCTTCTTTCTAAAGCACAATATTGAATTTCCCCTCATGGTATCTCTAGAATCAGCACGAGGCTCACGCTTGATAAACTGGAGACCACTATCAATGTAAGGTGTTGCATAGGCGTCTCGACGCTTGGCTTTGTCCCAGAGTGTATCTTCAGAGATAATCTCATCCAACCACTTATCCCGAGAACACGAAATGGGTGGTAGATGTTTATCTTGATGCACCAGTAAGTTCTTCATCTTCGCTACTTCTATACTTTGACATGGATTGGTCTTCATCTTTTCTTATTGTATAGTATGCCTTTTTCTATAAGAAGCTTTAAAGGATGATTTAAGAATTGATGATATTTTATATACAAAATATTCATGCATATATAAAACAATAATGTCAAAAACCACAAAGAAGCTAAATAACACATAAAAATCACATGTCGATGTACAATGTAAAACATATAAAATAAGAAAAAGAACAAAACATGACAAGGGGGCTTATATTCTATGATTTAATATAGGTATTAGAAATTGATTACTCTAATAAAAGTGCTAATGAATACCATTTTCGATCCTAGTATTTGAGATCACTTCAATTCTCTTTTATCACGATTGAATTTATAATATTAGATTGATATTACACCATATATACATATATTAAAAAAAACACATGTCTACTGAATTCTAACCAAAAAATTAAATTAATGAAAATGTACTATAGATTAGATTAAATATCTCCCAATGCATATCTATTTGTAAATACCTTATTTTTGCCATTTTTTTTATTGGGCTATGTTAATAAAAAACAAGAAAAAATTAAAAATTAAAAAATTAAAATTAAAATAAAAAATGAAAAAAATAAAAATAAAAGATCAAGTTGAGTCATAAGTCGAGTCGTGTCAAGTTGAATTAAGTTGGGTTGTTGGATTAGGTGATGGGATGGGCTAATTAATTAATTTTGGGCCAAACTAAAATAAAATAAAAATTCATCTAATTTAAGGGTTCAAATTAGGATTTATTGAGTTATCGAGCTACATTTAATAAGAATCGGATCGGGCCTAAAATAGAAAGCCCAAAATAAACTAAGGTTTTTAAAAGTTAGGGCAAATCTTAGCAGAATCACAATCGTATATTCGATACGAAAAATTCGACTTTCAAGTTATAAACAGCACATCAACAGGGGATTCAAAGGACGATTTTTTTAAAAATCTTAATCACACTCTTACCCAAAAGAAAAAAAAAAAAAAAAACACCACACATACCCTATGTACCACCACGCGTTGCCACTTAACTCCTCGCGCTACCATTTGAACCACACGTAACATCACGCGCCACCACCCAACCACACGCACTACCACTATGCAACACCATTACCATACGCACCACCACAACATCACGGTCACTGCTGCTTAGCTACCGCCTAAAGACCCGTCATACTTGCCTAAGCGCTTGCCTAGTGTCGCCCATCCGCTCGCTTGTTGTCACCTATCCGCTTACCCACTCCATCACCCAAGCGCTCACCTACTGTTGCCCATTCACTTAGCCACTCCATCGCCCAGGTGCTTGCCTAGTATCGCCTATCAACTCACCCACTATCGCCCATACACTCGCCCAAACGCCCATCCGTGCTCACCCATGCATGCTTAAATCATTGCCCAACACCGATGATCCGACGCTAGATAAATTTTCATTTTTTTTTTATTTTATTTCTTTTAGTATTTTTTATTAATTTGGTTTAATGGTTATTTATTTTTTATTTTTTTTCTCTTTATTAACTTATGTTTTGTATTTAAGTGCATGGTTCTTTTAGTTATTATTTATTTTGTAATTCTTCAGTTAAATTAGGTTTTTTTCTAAAAAAAAAATCATTTCTTAATAAAAAATATATATTTTTGACATATAGGGTTTTTGGCAAAATAAAAAAAATCTAAATTGAGTTTTTTTTTTTAAAAAAAATAGTTAGTTAAGGTTTTTGTTTAATTTAGGAAACTTAGATTTTTTTAGGTTTCTTTTAAAAATAATAAACTAATAAAAAAAACTTAAACTTGGCTTGATTTTAAAAATAAAACTAACCCATAGACTAGAATTTTATATTAAAAAAAAAAAAAACAAAGGCTGGTTTAATCCCGATTAGTAGGTACATAGATACCTTCAAGGCAACTATTAAAAAAAAAATTCCTCCTTTTCTTAACATTCGTAATAAAAAATAATAAAAAAAATCATTTTTAGTTACATTTTGTGAACTTAGGTATATTTTTAATATTTTTAGAAAAATTACAAAAATAAAGCCCATCAATTTTTTTAATTTTTATATGGTGACTTAGTCTTAATAAATTAGCTCTCGAACCTGGTTTTCTAGTTCAATTTTCTAAAAAATTAATTTTTTAGAATATTCGCAGAATAGTAGTTAAGTTAGGACTTTTCCACATGAAAACCCTAATTTTATTTTTTATTAGTTGAGCTAGTTAGCGACTTTAATTTTTAAATTTTTTATAAAAAATATTTCGTTAGTTAATGTCAAGTAATTTATATTAAGTGGGCTGAGCTTGATATAAGTTAAATTAAAGAAATAGAAATAGATCTCAACAGAATTGGCGACTCTACTAGGAAAGTCTAGTGGGCTAGCCATATGAAAATTAAGAATTGTTGATGGGATTTTGTATTATTTATTTATTTTTTGTATTGTAATTGTACTGACTAGGTTATTTAGCGATGTGGGCCCTAGAAAAAGCTTGGCCTAATGAGCCTTCATAGGGATAAAAGAGTTTTTTTATTTTTGAAGTAACCGTCTATGTATTTAGATGTGGTCAGACTTGGGTTACCTTAAGAACTTAGGAATGGCTGTCATTGTGTAACCCTCAGATCGATGGGGTCTTTACCCTCGCCTGGTGGTAATAGGCGAGCCCACTCAGGTTTGGATATAGCCCACTAGGCTTCTCTTTGGAAATCCTTGAAGCTATAGAGCCTAGGACCCGTAGACTCCACCCTCTTGAAACATCCTTTTTGGAAAAGGGGTGAGTTATTTTTTTTTTTTTAAATTATAGGAAAAGCTCGATTGATGTGAACTATGACCAAGAACAAATAAGACCAGTCGTTAGATGGGTCTTAGCTTACAGAAAAATTGAAAAAGGTTAATGGAGAAAGGTATGAAAAGGGTAAGAAATGAAGAATAAGAATAGTAAGCAAACCCACAAACAGCTCCAGAGGATATGATGCACCAATGAAACTTTCAAGTACTCACAGTATAATTTGATATAACGTACAAATTCGTCTAATGAGATTACTCGCCACTTAACCTTGCTTAAAGGAAAGAATAAGATTGATGTTGAGAGTAAACAAGCAGTGTTTATACAAGAAAAAAAGTACTCAAGTGTATTAAAGGTAATCTGATGATCTTACAACTAAGTACAGGGGTATTTATACCTACAAACTAGGGCAACTTGCCTAAAGAGGAAAAGACAAAAAGGACATTTCCTAAAGAATCAATGTACATGATACAAAATGATAAAAATAAATATACAAGGAAAATAATTATTGATGCTATAGATTCTACGCATAATACTATATACGTGGCGATGCTGTCTTGGCAAGGTCATTAGGAGATGCGGACAAAAAGTACGGAAGGATGATTTTGTCCGAGCAGGGATAGCCTAGTCAATCCAGTCTCTCTCTCTAGGTTTCTCTACAAGGAAGATCACGAGTAATTGGTTGACTCGACAATGGAGAGTAATCGTAAACTCGGCATACTACACAATAATAGGAGGTCATACGACACAGCAGTGAAGGTGACTAGACAATGAGGTACTCGACCTTAGTAGAGGTTGGTTAGAACATAAGGATTCGTCGTGCCAACTCCACTAGTCCTCGAGCTTGGCTGCGGGTCAAGGGCCTCATAGCTTAATTCACATCATTCCTTCCGGGTTATTTTAGATTTGAGATCACATTTGGATGGTGTTCACTCAGTTCTCTGTCAAGGTGATATAGACTGAAGTTGGCGATGTTGAAGGCATCAAAAACCCTATAGTCCTCAGGCAATTCCAACCTATAGGCATTATCGCTGATTTTCTAGAGAATTCTAAATAGTCCTTCCGCTCTTGTAGATAATTTGTTTTTCCTTTTGTTCAGGAACTGTTCCTTACTAAGATGTAGCCATACTAAGTCTCCCAACTGAAATTGTTTAGCCAACTGACCCTTGGTCTTTTCATACATTCTTTCGACACCTGGTCGATGTACTAATTGACCTTATCATAAATTTACTGAAGGGATTGTACCCTGACCAAGGCATCGAGGTCCTCTTGTATAGGTGTGGGTACAGGGGCATGGTCAAGGAGCAACTTAGGATTGAATCCATAAACTACTTTGAAGGGGGTCTACTCAGTGGTGTCATGTATGGTTCAGTTATAAGCAAACTCGACCATTGGCAAGCAAATGTTCTAATCAACTAAGTTCTTACCGATTGCAGCTCGGAGTAGTGAACGCAAAATATGATTAACCACTTCTCTTTAGCCGTTAGTTTAGGGGTGATAGGAGGTACTGAAGAGTAATTTGGTTCTCAATTGACGCCACAAGGCTGTCTAGAAATGGCTTAAGAACTTCGGGTCTCTATCAGAGACTACACTTCTCGGCATGTCGTGTATCTACACAATCTCCTATAAGAAAAGAGAAGCAATAGTCGAAGTGTTTTTAGTTTTGATACAAGGTATAAAGTGTGCCATCTTACTAAACCGATCTATAATGAACATTACAGAATCTTTTTTCTTAAGTAGTTCTTGGCAATCTAAGAACAAAGTCCATGATTAGTTCAGTCTACGGCCTCGTCAGAACAGATAGGGACATCGCCTTCCCTTATTTAACTCAGTACTTGGCCTTTTTGCACATAGCACAGCTTTCGATCACTCGGTATACATCTCTTCGCATTCTCGGCCAAAAGAATCAGCCATTCACTAGTTTACAGGTTTTTCTCTCTCTAAAGTGTTTAGAGAGTCCTTCGCTATAGGCTTCCCTAATTAATAATTCTTGTAGGGAACAAGTCGGTATGCACACCTTTCCTCCTCGGAACAAATAGTCATCCTACACATAATACTCGTTTACTATTCTCTCATCCATGCATCTCAAAATTATCGATCCAAAGTGTGGATCTTTGAAGTATTGTTCTTTGATACTCATAAAACCAAACAGTGTGGTCTACAGTTCTGATAAGAGCACATGCCTCCTCGAAAGAGCATCTGTAACTACGTTACTCTTTCCTTGCTTGTATTTGATCACAAAATTGAATCCTTCAAGGAATTCAACCCATCTCACCTACTACTTGGATAGCTTAGTCTAACTTTGGAGGTACTGCAGTCACTCGTGGTCATTATATATGATAAATTCTCTTAAGAGTAAATAGTGCTATCATACTTGTAGTATAGGGATTAGTGCCAAGAGGTCTCTATCATATATGGAGTAATTTAGCTGGGGTCTTTGGAGCTTCTCACTATAGAAGGTAATTGATTGGCTTTCTTACATCAAGACAGTGCATATTCCAATGCTTGACACGTCACACTCTAGCTCAAAAATTTTGTCAAAGTCTGGTAGTACTAATACCGGGGCAGAGGTCAATCTCTTCTTAATCTCAGCAAAACTCCTCTCCTCCCTTTCTCCCTATTGGAAGTCGATGTTTTTCTTCGTTAATTCAATAAGTGGAACAGCGAAGGTACTAAAGTTCCGGATGAACCTTCGGTAAAACGAAGTTAGTCCATAGAAACTTCTCACGTCGACAAAAGTAGTAAGGACGTCCATTTAACAATTGCTCGACTCTTCTCATCATCGACTCGCTAGCTTCCTTTACTGATTACATAGCCCAAGAATATCACTTCCTCATAATAGAAGCAATATTTCTTCAAATTATCGAATAGTCTCTCGACAAGAAGGATATCTAGGATTACTTTGATGTGTTCACAGTGACTCGACATGTCGGCACTGTAGATTAGGATGTCGTTGAAGTATACCATAATACACTTTTTGATGAGAAGTCTCAGTACATGGTTCATAAGTCTCATGAAGGTGCTCGAGGCATTTGACAAGCCAATGGGCATGACCATCCACTCTAAAGTCTATGTCGAGTCCTGAACATAGTCTTCCACTCATATCTTGGCCTCATGTGGATTTGATGGTAACCGGACTTGAGATCAATCTTGATAAAAAATTTTGGCTCTACTCATTTCATCCAATATGTCTTCTAGCCTCGGGATTAGATACCCGTATTTAATCATGATTTTGTTCAGGGTTCAACTATCAACACACATCCGCTAAGTTCCATCCTTCTTCAACACTAAAAGTGTAGGCACCGCATAAGGGCTGAGACTCTCTCTCACATATCCTCTTTTTAGTAGCTCATTGACTTAACGTTGAAGCTTTGAAGCCTACTCGAGATTCATGCGATAAGTTAGCCTGTTCGTCAGTGCAGCGCTGAATGCTAAGTCAATATAATGCTCTATGCCTTAGGTGGGGGGCAACTCTTTTGGTAACTGTTCTCGGAATAGGTCGGCATATTCATCCAACAGTTCCTTTACTTCCTAAGGTAAATCATTCCGCTTCTTCATTTCCAGTAGTAGCCTAACTAACAGGAGTATCAACTCATTAGCATTAATGGCCTCTTGGAGCTCAGCTCTACTCATCACCAGACCTTCTTCGATCCGCGAGCAAGTTTTGTCTGTTACTTATGAACTTTTCTCAGTGGCATCAGATTTAACGTGATCTTCCGATCATCCTTCTTGAGCATATAGGTATTCCTGTAACCATCATGGATGATTCTCTTATCAAACAACTACGATCTTCCTAACAACACACGGGATGCGTACATAGGTAGTACGTCACAAAGAATCTAGTCAAAAGCAATAGTATTTGCCGCTAGTGATCAGCAATAGTATTTTCCGAGTGACATGTAAAACTCCCTTCTCACTCAACCAGTACAACTTGTACGACTTCAGGTGTACAACAGTCTGTAACCTCAGTTTTGAAATGAGGTCGGTTGATGCCATATTGGATCAACTCCTACTATTCCTGATGAGGGCACACATTTGATCATTTACTTTGCAGCTAATATGAAATAAGTTCTCTCTCTACTCCTCCTCTCGTAAGGGTTCCATACTTATAGTACGTCGAACAACCATAAGTAGCTGGTCCAAGTCTTCGGCATACACGTCTTCCTCAATCAACTCTTTCTCAGCATTCTCATTCTTAGCAGGAAACTCTTCCTTAGGTTTCTCATCCGTACTCTTTATATCTAACTTCGGGATATCTCCCTTGATGACCATCGTCCTTCGATTAGGGCATTGAGCAGCTATATGTCCGAACTCTCGACACTTAAAGCACTTGATATGGCTAGGCTTCTTGCCAGACCCTTGCCCCTTCTCATATGTTCCAGTCAACGTTACATCTTCAGGTCGGCTTTTCTACTCAGCTCAAACATAAACCCTTTTGCTCGACTCGATACTTGGCAACGTCCGATAACTTGCATGTTCGAGTCAGCTAGTTGGTATTTTGGTCATTACTCGACTCCTTTTCTACCTCTCTACTCGTTGGGAAATCTTAATAGCTTCATCTATTGTGTCAAATTGTTGTAGCTCTATAATGTCTCGGATGTCTCCTCTCAACCTAGTGATAAACCATAAGACTGTTCGGGCAGGTGGTTTCTCCACTTCACATCTTATCATAAGCATTTGGAATTCTTAAATATATTCATCAATAGTTTGGCCTCCTTGTCTTAACTCCTGAAGCCGAGTGAATGCATCTTGGAGATAAGTTCCTCACATGAATTGGTTTCTGAGCACTCTCTTCATCGTGAGCTAAGTGTTAATCTCTCAGTACCCCTCTCTTCTTCTCGTGGCCAGAAAATTCTTCCACCATATGATGGCATATCCGAAGAATTCAATAGCAGTAGTCTTCACTTTCTCATAATACTCATATTGATAGTAATCAAATACACGCTCCACCTTTTCTTCCCAATCCAAATACTCGTCAACATTCCTAAAACCATTGAAACTCGAAATCCGAAGCTTCAAATAGTCGAATGCTCTGGGGAATCGTACATGCTCTTCTTCAAAATACTCTTCTTCCTCCTCATCTAGCTCTCTTAAGTCTATCCTTCGCCTTACTTGTCCACCAGCTCCTCCACCTCGAATTAGTTGACCTAAGTTATTACCTCTAATAGGTTGAGTAGCTTGTGGAGTGTTTTATGCGGCCTCAATAGGTCAACAAGACAGGGCATAAACAGTTCAGGTCAAATCTACCAAGAGGTTAGCTACCTCATCAAGTCTCTCGTCAGTACTTCTAAGAGTTTCCTAAGATTGTCTTCCATGGTGGACAACTCTACCATCATCACCAGCATTAACTTCATACTTGGATCTATCATTTTTCCTCACATATTCAAATTTAGACAAACACTTCGAAGAGTAAACAGCTAACAACACAACAGTTAATTGAACTTAGTAACTTTCTCTGTTTCGTACACACAAAATTGAGTAAAACAGAATTCAAGAAGAACTAACTATAACTCACACAAAACCTCCACTCTAATATCAAGATGATGCGAACTATGACCAAGAACAAATAAAACTGGTCGCTAGATGGGTCCAAGCTTACAAAAAGCTTAAAAAGGGTTAATGGGGAAAAGTACGAAAAGTATAAGAAATGAAGAATGAGAACAGTAAGCAAACCTACGAACAACTCCAAAGGATATAACGCATTAATGGAACTTCTAAGGACTCACGGTACAATTCGATATGATGTACAAATTGGTCCAATGAGGTTACTTGTCACCTAACCTTGCTTAAGAGAAAGGATAAGAATGATTTCGAGAGTAAACAAGTAGTATTTATGAAAGGAAGAAAGTACTTAACTATATTGAAGGTAATCTAATAATCTTACAACTACAAATATAGGGGTATTTATACCCGTAAACTAGGATAACTTATCCAAAGGGGACAAAACAAAAAGGACATTTCATAAAGAAGTAATGTACATGATACAAAAGAGTAAAAATGAATATATAAGGAAACTAATCATCGGTACTACAAATTCTACACATGATACTGCACATGTAGCGATGCTGCATTGGTAAGGTCGTTAAGAGATGCGAACAAAAAGTATGAATAGATGGATTTGTCTAAGTAAGGATGGCCTAATCAATTCGGTCTCTCTCTCTCTCTCTCTCTTTCTCTCTCGACTTCTTGGCAAGGAAGATGTCAAATAATTAGTCGACTCGGCAATAGAGAGTAATCGTCAACTTGGCATACCACACAATAATGGGTAGTCATACAGTACAACAATAAAGGTAACTCGGCAAGGATTGATTAATCTGCAGTCGATTCGACTTTCTTTTTTTAAAAAAAATGGGAAATTAATTTTTTAAAAAAAAAAACAACCAGTAATCCTTATATATAATTATTCACAAGCTTCATTTAAAAAAAAAATTCCTATTTTGAACCTACTTATATATAAGGGTACTCCTTGATCGCAGATTTATCATATTTCCTATAATTTATTAATTACCAACCCTACTGCATTGCATCTGTGTATAACATATTGCATTTTTTTATATGTTAAAATATGCTCGTTTCTCTGTGAATATTTTATTTCCTTATGTTATATGTGTTTTATGTTTTTTTTTTTTTATTTTATTGCTCCTTAGTCAGTGAAAGGCTATGTAATTTCCAAGAAAATCTTTGAAAAAGCTACAAAATTATTAACATCAATCTAACTTTATTCTAAATTTAGTGGCTTTGTTGTAAATAATCATTGCCCTTTATTTCATTTGTATTTTTTTTTTGTACTATAGATATGGAAAGTCAGGATAGTATCGATCTAAAGCCCGTCCATGAAGTCCAGTTAGATAAATACTCCTTCCCCGAGGCCATCCTAAGTTATTGGTTGAACCAGCTTCCTCTTAGCAAGCAAGATCATATTTGCAAGAAGATCAAGCTAATCATATCCCTTATGTAGGTCTAGCTCTACTGGCCTCTAATACAGGCCCTTATCCATTATTAAGATCTAGAATCAGCAGTTTTCAACTTTAGCTTACATGTATTGATGCCCACTATAGAAGAGTACTTACAGCTACTCAACACTTTGCCCCTCGAAGTAGGCATAACTATCCCTAATCTTAGAGTCCAACCCGATAAAGCTTTCGTAACATTGTTGGGAGTAAAAAAGTCAGCCTTGGTACCATTCTTGTCTTTAGAAAGCTAGAAATGTCTCAGCATCCTAAGATTAGTGGAGTGGTTTTCAAGCCCAAATGCCTATCAGAGATATCACCAAACCTTTTGTAGAGGATATGAATCGTAGGCTAAAAAGAGGGTCAATGCATTTATTGTAGTAGTGTTTAAAATAGTGCTATTTCCCCTTTAGATATGGTTAAGTCCATTATAAGGTTGCTGAGCTAGTAACTCAATTCCTAGCCAGTAAATCCTATATGCCGGCGTTACTGGCAGAACAATTTAGGACCCTCACCTACCTAAAGAAGTAAGGTCATAGTTATTTCATAGCTAACCCTACAATTCTTGCCGTGTGGTTTCTCAATCATATACAGGGTTATGGAGGGAATCTTCTTAGAGAGTTCTTAGCTAAAAATATGAATCTGATTGACAACTTTGCCCGCCACCTCAAGGTACCAGATGAAGCCCAGTTTAATGGATAAGTGTTAGTTATCAGCAAAATGCAGCTAATAGACTTTACGTGGATAGCTAAATGGAACCACTACACTCAAGCTATCTTGGGGTACGCCGACTATGCAAGAGTCCCCCTTATCAGTATTACTGGCTGTATAGGATACTTTCTAGGTTGTATCATCAGACAACTGGGTTTACTTCAAGAGATAGCTTACAAAGACTCCTTGGATGTCGTCATGATAAATTATCAAGATCCTTGTCTCCCCATGGCTACTCTGATTCAAAAACTAGCAGAACTTGTAAAGCTATGAGAACGAAGAGAAGTGAAAAAGATAGTCAATGTAGGAACTTTGAGGGGTAAAGTCAAAGAATACTGATCCACTAAGCAGTTCATTTACGACTGGTAAAAGAAGACTAAAAAGATACGGTATGAAGCTCTAGATGTATTCAGATACGAGCCAAAATCAGCACGTCCTTCACCCGTTAAGCAGACCTACCAAGGCACCATATGGGCCAGAGTTGAAGCCCAGTTATAAGAAAGTGAGAGAATCATTAAAGATTTAAAGTTGGAAAATGAGAAACTATTAGAGGAAAATCAATTCTTGAAGAGCAAGATCTAAGAAAGGGACATTACGATCCTAAGACTTATGAGGGAAGTTGATGAAGCTCATCCCAACCAAATCCGTCAACTCTCATAGATATAAGGTTTAAGTTTTAGGAAGATTAGTTCAGAGTTTTTCTTCTCTTTTCTTTTAGTCCGTTGTATAAGTTAGATCTTATGATTAATAAATTTGCAGCTTTAGTAAATTAAATTTTCATTAATTACGTAGTCTTTTACTTGTTCATTTATTTGTTTTAGTTAACTTGTTTTTAAGAAAAAAAAAAAGAAAGAAAGAAAATTTGAGGAAAAAAAGAGGTAAACGATAGAACAACAAATGTCACAAAAACAAAAACAAAAAAGCAAAAAAAAAAAATCCTTAATTCATAAAAAAGTTTAAAACTTGGGTTTTCGTGTAGGATTTCGAAGATAGCATCTAAATGAGTAGACTTAACTAGAAGCTTGATATTCACTTGTTCTAAAGCCAAAATGTCAACTCAAGGTATTAGGAATGTCAGTCAAATCTAGCTTAACCCAAGAGTAGCAACTCTAGAAGAAAACATGAACAAGATGGCCAAACAAATTTAGGCTATCAGGATTCTTAATGATAGATAAGGATCTCAAGTCAACCTAAATCGGAATGCAAAAATGACCCTACCCCCTGAATTAGAAGATGAAGAATCTATCCCTAATGTTGAAGTATGGAGAAAAGAAATTGAGAAGAAACACCAAGAGATGGAAAGAAAGTTCATGTAGAAGTTGATCGAGAAAATGAAAACCCTAGAAATGATTAAAAGGTTTGAATAGATGGGAATGATTGACTTGCTGATGTATGAAGACAATGACTTCCCAGAAAGATTTAATGTGCCTGAATTTGAGAAATACGATTGGACTGGTTACCCGAAGCTTTACACTAGGTTATACATCAGGAAAATGGGAAAATACATGAAGTACGACAAGTTGATGGTCTAGACTTTTCAAGATAATTTGACTCGGTTTACCTTAACTTAGTACGCCCAATTGGATCTGAATGAGATTAATACTTAAGATAAGTTAGCACAGGCTTTCTACAACCAATATAAGTTCAACATCGAAGTAGCCCTGTTCATGTGGGATTTGAACAATCTACGAAAGAAGACCAACGAAAACTTTAAAGAATATGCTCAAAGATAGAGAGGCATGGCAGCTAAGGTGACTCTACCCTTGATAAAAAAGGACTTGACTTTCTCCTTCATCAACACTCTTGAAAGCCCATATTATCAACATTTGGTTAGGTACTCTGCCTCTAACTTTGCACAAATTGTGGCCTCAGCGTACCGAATTGAGGAAGCTATTACTATTGGGAGGCTTCTTAATCTTAAAGCAGCTAAGAAGAAGATACCTCCCGTGAGGTTTTCGAACAAAGCCAAAGAAGCCACTGTAAGCATTGTCAATATCGGCAATCTTATCAAACTCGCAGCCCCATTATCCATGATGGGAGGATCTAACCCCCACCAAATCCGAATTAAAATAATTGCCTATAAAGAAGATAGCTTACCCATATTCTCATTCCTTTAAGTCAAGTTCTTATACGACTAAGGAAAGAGGACCTTTTGACATTTGAAATATCAAGGGAAAGATAAAGACCAAGGGAATATAACCTGGAGCTTCGATGTAATTATCTTCTGGGGTAGGTAAGCCACTCTATAAATCAATGTTGGAGACTCAAACATAACATTCAAGATCTTATTGATGCCAAATTGGTTCAATTGGATTTCATCCAAACTCACACTCTTAACGTGGATAGCAACCCTCTATCGAATCATGGAAATTTAATCAATATGATCATTGCTAAAGTTTCTGAACTGAAGATTGATATAGACAGTATCCCCATCACTACTGTGGAGATAGCTTAGAATCTGAGGCAAGCCGAGTACTTACAGAATATGAATCTCAGAGATAGGACCCGGACTAGACTAGCAATATATCAACTGCTGAAGGATGGGAAGATAAAGAAAGCTAGTATCATAGCTATGACAATTGCAAAACTACGAAAGAGAAGTCCTTAAAAGGAGCTTAGAAAAAGATATGAAGTCAGAGATCCAACAGTTGATACCCTAGGAGAACTGTTAGGGAAGTTTGGGTGTTTGGTGGATTACACCGGTTCACTTGTTGTATATGCTGACGCACTACCTACTAGATTGGGTCTAGAATTTGAGGAAGAAGAAAAACTTATTGTAGAAGCCAAGATGCCTAAGATGGTTGGAATGATTGGAGAGAGACCTAAGCCTTTGGTTTTTTAGTATAATGGGAAGACTAAGAAGGTTGAGGAATTGGGAAAGCCCAAGAAGATTGCTTTCAATGTCGTAATAGCCTTAGAAAATTACAAAGCAGCACCTCTAGATTACTTAGCGATGAATCAAACAACCAGAGCCTCATCACCCGTGGTTAGTGGGCTTACGTGCTCAGGACAAGTTTAGGACAGAACGAGGAAGTTAAGAGAAAGTCTACTATAGAGGAGGCTTCTTGAAAGATCTTTGAAGATATAGATAATAAAGATTAGAATGTTCCCAAGAAAATAGTAAAGGCTAGTGAATACAAGATAATGGACCAGTTAGCCAAAGTATCGGGCCAAATCTCCTTAATGGGCCTGCTATTTTCATTAAATACTCACCGGGAAGCTTCAATTAAAATTCTGAAGGATGTCAAAGTACTTGAAGGAATTTCTACTGAAAAGCTAGGATTGGTAGTGAACTTGATATTTGTAATAGATCAGAGTTCATTCTCACCAGATGAGTTAGGTAAAGAAAAAGACTAGCATATGAAACCCCTCTTCATAGTGGTTAAGTGTGCAGGGAGAGTAGTTGCTCGAGTTCTAATAGATAATGGGTCTTCATTGAATGTGTATCCTTTAGCAATGCTAAATTTACTCGAAGTAGATGTAACTAAGATAAAGCCTAGCTTGATTTTAGTAAGAACTTTGGATGGATCAAAAAGAGAGATAATTAGAGAAATTGGCTTGCAAGTCAAGATTGACCCATAAATGTTTACTATTCCTTTTCAAGTTCTGGACATATTGCAAACTTTAAACCTCCTGTTAGGAAGACCGTGATTCATTTAGCAGGGGCAATTCCATCCAGTCTACATCAGAAAGTGAAATTCATAGCCAACGGGTAATTGGTTACTATTCTCGAGGAGTAAGACTACAAGATTTACAAAGATATGACTATTCATTATCTTAGGGATGAAGAATTGGAAGAGCCAGGGTTGTAGATTTTCGATGAAGTTAGTATGATTAAAGAAGCAAGACAAGGGTAATAGGGTCGTTTGAAACAGCCTAAGCAGCAGATTAGAACATTTAGGTTTTTGGGTATGAGTCTACTGAAGAGGAGATTCAAGAAATGAAGGCTAAAACCCGAAGCAAGAGAGGAGATCAGCTATACCATGCTCACATGGACTTTCCAGACATCCGCTAGATGTTCTCAATACCAGCTGGTGTTCAAGAACTTGAAGTAGCCAGTCTATCCAAGGCTTTGACTCAGCAATGCAGCATCGGTTCAACATAAGCAAATTGTTGGGTTTTATAGTTAGTAGAAGAGGAATCAAAGTAGACCTAGATAAAGTCAAGGTAATCATAAACATACCAGCACCTAAGACTGTAAAAGAAGTTCAAGGACTGTTGGGAAGATTAAATTACATCACTCCATTTGTATTAGAGCTAACTAATAAATGTATGCCATTATTTAAACTTTTGAGGAAATATGTAGCCATCGAATAGGATGAAGAGTGTGAGCGAGCATTTGCTAAACTCAAAGAGTATCTCATGAATCCTCCTGTACTGGTCACTTCTACACTAGGACAACCCTTGATCCTTTACTTAATAATCCTTCCTAAGTTAATGGGATGCATTTGAGGCAAAAACACAAAATTGGAAGAAAAGAGCATTTTATATACTACTTGAGCAAGAAGTTTACAGAAGGCAAACAAAAAATACTCAAAAGTAGAAAGAACGCACTGTGCCTTAGTATAAGTGATGCACAAGCTCAAGCAATACACTCTCTATTATTCAATAGAGTTATTGACAAGACATGACCTGTTGAAGTATTTAGCAGAAATGCCAATGTTGATGGGGAGAATATTGAAGTGGCAGATGCTACTCTCTAAATTTGATATCAAGTACGTAAGTTAGAGTTCAATCAAAGGGTAGGCAGTAGCCAATCTATTGGTAAAATAACGATTAGAAGATGAGGATGATGGTTCAAAAGCACAATTTCCCAATGAAAGTGTGGTGATGGCAAATGAATTGAGCGGTGAAAAATTGGGATGGAAAATATATTTTGATGGAGTAGCCAACGTGTTTAGATGTGGGATAGGAGTGGTATTGGTATCACCTGAGGGTAACCATTTCCCTGTGACAACAAGATTAATATTCCCATATACCAATAACATAATAGAACACGAAGCCTGCAATTTGGGGCTCAAAATGGCGCTAGATACGGGAATACAAGAGCTTAAAGTATACGAAGAATCTTTTCTTATAATTCTCTAGATCTTAGGAGAAAATAAGACAAAATACGAGAAATTGATACCGTATCACAAGCATTTAAGTAAGCTAATTGATGCATTGTTTACATTAGCATCAATGGTAAAAGTCACGGATGGGATAGAAATTCAACCTCTGAAGAATGAGGTGGAAGAAAAATCGGCTTTTTGCCTTGCAGTTGAAGAAAAGGGAACAAAAGAACCTTGGTATTATAACATCAAAAAGTTACTTTAAACAGGGGAGTTTCTTGAAGATGTTGATAGAAAAAATAAAAAAACTTTAAGAAGATTGGTTACTCATTTCCTGTTAAGTGGAGCCACATTGTATAAGAGATCACCAGATGCAACACTGCTAAGATGTATGGATGAAGATGAAGTCGAGAAATTAATGAAAGAAGTGCATTAAGGAGTTTGCAGTCCTTACATGATGGGTATATGTTAGCTAGAAAGATCATGAGAATGGGGTATTTTTGGATGACGATGGAATCAAAATGTATTAGGTACGTAAGGCACTATCGCCTGTGTCAAGTGTATATTAACAAAATCAATGCTCCTCTGCAAGAATTGCACGTGTTACAGCTCCTTGGCCTTTCTTGATGTGGGGAATTGACATCATCGGTCCAATTTCACCAACGGCTTCAAACGGATACAAATTCATTTTAGTCAAGATTGATTATTTTACCAGATGGGTAAAAGTAGCGTCATATGCCACGGTAACTAAAGGAGTAGTGGTCAAATTCTTGAAAAGATATATTATTGTAAGATACAATGCACCCGAGTCTATTATTATGGATAATGGGACAATTTTGAATAACAAATTGATAGATGAAGTGTGTAGCCAAGTCAAGATCAATCACAAAAACTTAATTCTATACTAACCTTAGATAAATGGATCAGTTGAAGCCACAAATAAGAACATTAAAAGAATCATTGAGAAGATGGCAATCACTTAAAGAGACGTGCATGAGATGCTTCCCTTTACTCTTATGGCTTATAGAACCTCAGTCAAAACTTCTACTAGTGCAACCTCGTATTCATTGGTGTATGGAACTGAAACTATACTATCGATAGAAGTAGAAATACCTTCCTTTCGAGTATTGGCAGAAACTCAGCTTGACAAATTAGAGTAGGTAAAGAAGCGGATGGAACATTTGAACCTCCTAGATGAAAGAAGGCTTGCAACAATATGTCATGGTCAATGTTATCAATAGCAGATGATCCGAGCTTTTAACAAGAAAGTACACTCAAGGTACTTCAATGAAGGAGACTTGGTATTGAAGAAAGTATTGCCAAATGCAAAAGACCTTAGGGGCAAGTTTTCTCCGAATTATGAAGGCCCTTATTGGTGAAAAGGATATTATCAGGAGGCACATTAGTGTTGATAGAGATGGATAGCCCGGAATTAAGGGAACCAATGAATTCAGATGCAATCAAATTGTATTATCCATGAAAACTGAGTTTAATAAAGATTTCAATTTTTTTAAATAAGTTTGTGGTTAATCTTTCATCATTCACAAGTAAAGTTAATATCTATGAATATTTTCAAATTCGAATGGTCATTGACCAACAAGTACTTTACCAATAAACCCTTGAGTACCATGTTTTTCTAGCCTCATATACTTAAACCCTCACCAATGAATCACCAAATAAATGAAATCAAATGTTCTTAATAATTTAATATTGTTTCTTTCAAAAAGAGACTTATCGTTCAAAAGTCATGAAGAGTGGAAACTAAAAATCGGTGTCGAACAAAGTAAATTTAAGGCATGAGCATGGTCCAATTATAAGACTCAAAAGTTTGGGAGATTTCAGAAAAAATAAAATAAAAAGAGAGAAAAAAAAAGAAAGAAGAACAAGAAAAGAGGAAAAAAGAAAGAAGAAGCAATGATAATCCTTTAGTGAAATTTTACTGATTGAATGAGTGAATATTGGGATTCGATTTAAGCATGCCAATCAGTTGCTATCTAAGAAATCCCTTAGTCCTAAAAAAATAATCTTAAAAGTCTTTGGAAAGAGATATTTAGAAAAATTAAACTAACTTTTGAAACAAATCTTGAAGAGATCATCCTCTTCAGATTAACCAAGTTAAATCTCGAAGAGATCTATCCTCTTCAAATCAATCAAGTCAAACCTTAAAGAGATCTATCCTCTTTGGATCAACCAAGTCAAATCTCGAAGAGATCTATCCTCTTCGAATAAACCAAAACTAATCTCGAAGAGATCTATTCTCTTTGGATTAGCCAAGATAAAGTCAAATCTTAAAGAGATCTATCCTTTTCAGATCAACCAAGACCAATCTTAAAGAGATCTATCCTCTTTGGAATAGCTAAAGACCAATCTTGAAGAGATCTATCCTCTTCAAGTTAACTAAGTCGAATCTTGAAGAGATCTATCCTTTTTAAATTAACTAAAACGTATCTCAAAGATATCTATCCTCTTCAGATTAATAAAAAAAAAAATCTTGAAGAGATCTATCCTCTTTAGATTAGTCATTAAAGTCAAAACGAATCTCGAAGAGATTTATCTTCTTTAAGTCATCTACTAACTAAAACAAGCAAGAAACCTGAAGAAGTCTATCCTTTTCAGATTAAACCAAAAGAAATCTTGAAAAGATCTATCCTCTTCGAATTATCCACCAAAACAAAGAGTAATCTTAAAGAGATCTATCCTCTTTAAATTATCTAAGTCGAGTCTGGTAAAAATTGGTATCTTTTTTGTCTTTATAGCAAAGTTCTAATTAAACTTCACTACAAAGAGGGATAATTGTAGACATCTCATTTTTATCTTCTTTTTTTTTTTATTGAGCTAGGTTAATAAATAAATAGAAAAAAATTAAAAATTAAAAATTAAAAATTAAAAGAAAAAATGAAAAAAATAAAAAAGAAGATTAAGTAAAGTCATGCGTCAAGTCGTGTTAAGTTGAATTAAGTTGGGTTGTTAAATCAAGTGATGAGATAGGCTTAATTAATTAATTTTGGGCTAGACCAATATAGAATAAAAATTCATCTAATTTAAGGGTTAAAATTGCAATTTATTGAGCTATATTTAATTAGGATTAGATCGAACCTAAAATAGAAAGCCCAAAATAAACTAAGGTTTCTAAAAGTTAAGATAAATTTTGAAAGAATCGCAATCGTATCTTCAATACGAAAGATTTGATTTTGAGGTTATAAATAGCACATCAATAGGGGGTTCAAAGGGCGGCTTTTTTAATCTTAATCACACTCCTACCTAAAATAAACACCACATACACCCCACGCGCCACCACTCGAACCACACAAAACAGCATGTACCACCACCAGAACTACATGCACTACCACTACGCAACATCACTACCACACAACCACACACACCACTACAGCATTACCGTCACTATCGCCTAGAGACCTACCACGCTTGCCCTTCATCGCCCATCCGCTCGCCCACTCCATCGCCTAAGCGCTCACCTAATGTCGCCTATCCACTTGCTCACTGTTGCCCATTCACTCGCCCACTCCATCGCTCAGGCACTCGCCCCATATCGCCCATCCGCTCACCCACTATCACCCATGCACTCGCCCAAACACTAGCCCGTGCTTACTTATCTGCTTGCCCATGCACACCTAAGCACTTGTTCATACATACCCAAGCACTCGCCTGTACACGCTTAGATCACCGTCCAACACCAATGATCTGACACTAGGTAAATTTTTATTATTTTTTATTATTTTAGTAATTTTTATTAATTTTCTTTAGTGGTTATTTATTTATTTTTATATTTTTTTTCTCTTTATTAACTTATGTTTTATGTTTAAGTGCATGGCTTTTTAGTTATTATTTATTTTTTAATTCTTTAGTTAAATTATTTTTTTTAAAAAAAAAATCGTTTTTAATAAAAAAATATATTTTTGACATATAAGGGTTTTTAGAAAAATAAAAAATATATAAATTGAGTTTTTTTTTTAAATAGCTAGTTAAGGTTTTCGTTTAATTTAGGAAACATAGATTTTTTTAGGTTTTTTTAAATAATAAACTGATAAAAAAAACTTAAACTTGGCTCGATTTTCAAAATAAAAATAACCCAGCCACTAAAATTTTATAAAAATGGAAAAAATAATTACGGCCCATTTGATCCCGATTAGTGGGTACATAAATGCCTTCGAAATAACCGTTAAAAAAAGTTCCCCCTTTTCTTAGAAAATCCTAATAAAAAATTATTTTTAATTACATTTTGTGAACTTAGGTATATTTTTAATATTTTTAGAAAAATTACAAAAATAAAGCCCATCAATTTTTTTTTTAATTTTTACATGGTGACTTAATCTTAATAAGCTTACTCTCGAACTCGATTTTTTGGTTCAATTTTCTAAAAATTAATTTCTTAGAATATCTGTAAATTAGTGTCAAGTTAAGCTAAAAACCTTAATTTTATTTTTTACCAATTGAGCTGGTTAGCGACTCCAATTTTTAAATTTTTTTAGGAAAAATATTTCCTTAGTTTAATATCAAGTAATTTATATTATGCAGGCTAAGCTTGATATAAGTTAAATTAAGAAAATCGAAATAAGGCTCGATACTATCTATCTATCTATCTATCTATCTATCTATCTATCTATCTATCTATTATTATTATTATTATTATTATTATTATTTTCTTTTAACATTGAAAGTCGATAAATACAATTCATTAATATAACAGAAGCAATTTATAAGAATACCTTTTTTTTTCCCATCATCTTACAATAGCGGGATCATTGTGGCCTGAAAGACTAGAAAAAATACTAAACTTAATATTCGCGAGACATGATGAAAAACAATTTAAATGAAAAGGAAATCTAATTTAGTAAGGAAAGGTTATATCAACAAGTGACGAGGAACTTCTAGTTGAAGAAATAATCTCTAGAAATGCTCAAAACACTTTTAATTGTGTTCAAGGAACTTTTGGTTAGGGGGCAAAATATAGAAGGTTAAAAAATGTTATATTAGTTATTGAGATAAGCCTATTATTTATTTAAACTTGACTCCTTTGACCAAGTGACCAGGCTTAAAGAGTCTAGTTCATATTTGGATTATTTAGGGAGATTTAACTTGGTGGGCTTGGAATAAGAATCGTTGGACCAATTTGTCTATCTCCAATCTTTCTTAAGCAAACTCATATACATATAAAAATGGCTACTAGTTTTAGGCTCATTAGCTAGTTTATTTTGGATGATCATGAATTGACCAAACTCCATCTAATCCGTTAATCACTCAAGTAATCTGACGGAAACCATTATGTCTAAAAGTCTATAAATACCTAGTATTTCCTCATCATTGAGAACTCTTAGAGAGATTGAAAAAACGGTATTCCACTATAAAAACTTTTCTCTCTAAGATCAAACAGCGTTCAAGTAAAAAATCAATCTCATTCGCTTAAGCCATAAGATGAACGCTTGAAGCCTCTTAAGGCTGCCTTGTTTATCACATATGCATTTAAGATACTGAGATTGCATATTCCTTTTTCCTACCTTATTCTCACCTAATTATCCCTTCAGGTGATAGTTTTGCATCATTTCTTAGAAGTTACATGTAATACGCTACTCATGCTGTAAGTACGTGATTACTCCAATTAAACCCCTATATCTACAACAACAATTTTAGGTTGTAGTGTGATGATTTAGGATGCTATATGTATTTTCAAATATATGTTTACAAATGTGATAATTATAAATTAAACTACAAAGGTAACTTTAAATATCCAAAAGTTTTATTTTTAGAATAGAATCGAGAAAGGGAAAATTGGAGCAAGTTTAGCGCTATTAGCTACACATTTGATCAGTTAGGTCATAATTATTTAATAACAGGAAAAATTGAGACAGCGGCAATTTGGATGGAGTAACAGCAATTTCTTAAGTTAATGATAGAAAATATTTGTATACTTCATTTTACTTTAGGGATATGTTTATAATTGAGATAAGTATGATGATGGCTTCTATCAATGGAGTCATCTTTGTTTTTAAGTGAGTTATTTGGATTCTTTATGTTTTAATTGATTAAATTTCGCTGCAATGATAGAGGACGTCATGGTTACACATAGAAATAATGGATCCAATTTGATTTTAGCAAAAAATACATAAAGATTTTCTGGTCTACTTATTCCTTTCATAATGATATGTTCTTAAATTTTCTTTAGGAAAATTATAAAAATGCGGTCTGAATTTTTTTTTTTTAAATCAATTGGCCTGTATAATGAAGAAGGATACATGTTTTGAGTTTATTAATAGAAAAAATAATGGATTATTTTATTAAAAAATACACCATGTTATGTTTTTGTGTTTTACTTACTTACATATTTATTTATTTATTTTATATGAGTTGTTGGAGTTCAATGGAGTTTCCTATATATTATGAAGTGGCAAATATAACAACGGATATAACTAAACGATAGATAGTTGTATTAATCACCAACTCTTTATGCTAAAGAGCAAACCTAACTGATACCACGTGTCAATTAAATGTTATCGCCTCCTTTAGACAAATATGAATAAAAAAATGTACATAAAAAATACTCACCGTATAAATAATTACCATTTACATATACATAATGGGATTTCTACATTAACGGTAGCAAAATGGCATTACCATAACATTATTAAATTTACATACTATATTTACTAAAATTAAATCTATATTGTCACTTTTATTAGAATAACATAACATATAACATGAATAACATGTTAATAGGGTGATTAAATAGAAAAAGGAGGGGATAAAAGTAACATATTAATTTTCTATAATAGGTTATCTTAATAAATTACGGTAATATTATATTATTAGTATTATTATAGAAAAATTCATAAATAAATATCTTGATAATTTTAATTGATATTTTAAAAACGGGGCGAGGTCAAACAAGTGGAAAGAGATCATAGAAATAAGCCATTTAAAGATAAAAGCCAACAAGTACATCATTGCATGATTTTTAATACTCATAGGGCTTATGTGGACTCTCGGAAATATTTCATATTTTAGATTGCGTATTACTTTAGCACTTTGATAGCTTGTTCCTTGTGGTTTCATTTTCATGCTCTAAGCCACGTTTAATAATCATGATCAATAATTACGTGCTTAGTATTTTATTTCCGTTTGTTGGATTGGGTTGTGGTGTCATTCAACTCTATATCAATTTTAGCTCTAAACATGTTTATAGCATATTAGCTTCATTAAGTCGTAAATTTAATTCAACTTGAATTTAAGTAAGAAGTTGGAGTGAATTTCGAATATTATTACTATTTTAATTAAAATAAAAATTTAGTTAAAATAAATTAAGTTTTAATAAGTTTAATTGGATCATTCTCATTTCGTGTTATTTTTGTATATAATAATATTTTTTATATTATATGTTTGTTCCATACACTGAAGTAAATGGGCTGCAAATTATTTTATTTTATTTTTTTGTATGTAATAATAACGAGAAGTATAACATAAGGAAAATAAGCTATGAAGATCTTAGCACTCAAAAAAAATCAATATTGATCCATTACCTACTAAATGACTGATACAGAATGAATGCTTGACGTGAATGAGGATTTTATTTTAGCTGTGATAAGAATAATATTAAGAATCATAAATGCAAACTTAAGTTTTATTGTTATTATGTGATGATGGTAAGCAATCGGGCTAACTTTTGGACTGATGATTGTGTATAGAATATGGAAACCATCAATGAGCCGTTGACCATTAACTGTCATGCACTAAAATTTCATGGCACCATACTTATGGAGCGCTTAAAGACTTGACCAGGATGCCTTGTTCTCGGTCTAATGTGATAATAGACAATGGTTATAAATTGCAGTGTATGGGTCTGTGTGGAGAAAAGTTAAACCGTACTACTACTAATATATTATATGAATTAAACAATGTTTCGTAAATATAAATAAAATTTTAATATATGAATTAAACAATATTTTATAAATATAAATAAAATTTTAATATATGAATTAAATCTTTTTTTTAATTCACGTTATATATGAATATAATTAAATCTTCTTTTAAATGTACAAGGTGCCTCCTTATATTCAAGGATTAGTCTTTAATTATACTTTTTGATATATGGCCAATCCGGAGGGGTGGTGGCGCAAAAATTGTCTATAAAGCACTAAAAAGTATATTAATATGTCATGATTTCTTTCATTATTTTTATGAAATCCTTCTACACTGCTCTATAAATTCAAAATAGCTTTTTCAATGTTTACCGAAATACCATAGTTAAATGAATTTCTATAATCTTGTTCCCTATTTTAATGGAATTGATCTAGTCTTTAATTCCATTGAATTTGAAAGATTGAATTCATATTTAGTTTAATGATTTAGATTTTAAAAAATATAAATTAAAGGTAGGATAAAAGGCTAAATTGATCTTTTAAAAAATAAGAAAGGGTTTGCAAAAAAAATTCTTAGATAAAGAATAAGAGTAAGTAGAACAATTCATCGGGAGAAAAGAGGTAAATTACAATGATACCCAATTAAAAGGGGAAATGAAAATAATTTAGCAATTTGAAAAAGAAATCCCCAAAATATCATTATTTAAAAAATATCTCAAATATATAGCAATTGAATTCGGTTTTTCAACTTAAGACTTTGTTTAGCACAACACATATAATCATCTTTTCAAAAGCCACATTTATTTACAACACCGAAACCGGTTTTTGAAAAGCTAATTTTATTAAATGAATAAAACTGACTTCCTCAAAACTGATTTTGTCAAGATATACATGCAGCACTCATCTTCTTCTCCATTCGCACACTCTTGCATCTCTCCTCTCTCTCTAAAATTACCCTAACATGAAATCCTCTCTCCAATCCAGGCGATTTTTTCTTTTTTTCAAAGTGAAGTTAAAATCACATTATAAACCACTTCCCAACAGTGTGGGTTGTTGGATTTTGCTTTTTTCTTGAAAAATCATGCAAGTTTTAGGTGCTTTCTCTCTCTAAAATTTGCCACACCTGTAAAGGTAATTTCTTTCTCCAAATTGCTTTTTCTTGTAATACAATGCCTACTCCTAGTCTAGAATGTCGATTTGAACCTATGTGTAGTTTGATAAAATTCCATCAATCTTATGTAAATATGTTTTAGATTTGTGTAGTTGGTTAAATGTGTGTAGTTTGATAAGTCATGTAGTTTCAAAAATTAATCACATGAATGGTGATATATTTATATAATTATGTGATTATATCATTTCTTTTTTAGAAAAAAGAATTTATATAATTACATTTGATGTCTAGTCATTTGGTACTTTATCGATAATTCTTTTTTCAGAAAAAGAAAAGATAATATTAACAATTGGGTTCATGAAGAATCATTAATCGTATTCTATTTTAATTGAAAGAGTCTTCTTTTACCTTATAAAATGTAGATGATGCTATAACCACTATATTGTGGACACTCATCCTATTACTAAACTAATCCTAGCTTTTGCTTTTTTCTTTTTTATGTTCATAAGACATTATCTCAAGTCCTTACATTTATATGAGAGTTAGAAGATATGCCAATATATGAATTGATGGTAGTCTATAATCAAATAGTAGTTTCATTGTTATCTAAAAGCTACCTTCAGTGATAGTTTGATACTAATGTGGACTTACTTACTAATAAATATTGAATGTAAACAGGTCAATGAATGGATGAAGCATGCATAATTTGTTATACACATAGCCACATTGTGTATTTGCAAACAAATTTCATTAATCAATTGCCATAGATAACATATGAAGATATCCTTACTAGGCAACCAGAGTGATATGTCTAGGAGTTGAGTTAATCACCAAGACTTACCATAAAAAGTTGCAATCAAGTGGATCCTTCGAAGTATTGAAGAAAGAGGAAAATGATAGGTCAACAAACACAATAGCTTCTATGAAGCTGCTAGTAGGATATAACACATTAACGAATACCATATGACTTAGTACTTCACCTAATATGAGGTACAAGTTAATATTGAGGTCTACTTGCCGCTAATCTCGGGTTATTCGGCAAGATTAGAAAAAAGTGTAAGAAAGTTGATGTACTCGAAGAATTGTATCTTGCAAAAATAAGGATATCCATTAACTTGTAAGGTATATGATAAATGCAGCCATTGTAAAAAAGGACCATTTATAGTAAGTCCTTTAAAACAATACAATTATGGAAAATTACATAAAGAACAATATAAGAAAGAGATCCCTAATATATATGAAAAAGGTAAAGAAGACAAAGGACAAAAAGGAATATGGTACAAATGAAAAAAAAAGTAGGAAATAGGTGGTAGCTTATCAATGGGTTCATGTGCTGCGATCTTGGGGTACTATAGCTAAGCAAAGATGATGAGCTGTTGATGGGAATCAAGCTTTCAGATCTTTGACTCATAGCTGAACTTGAGGACTAGAAGGGCTGACACTATGAATCCTTCTATTCCAACCAATCCCTATTGAGGCCCAATACTTCCTTGCCGAATTGCCCTTCATGTCAAACTATATGACAACCTGTTTTTTTGTAATATGCTAAGTTGATGATCACTCTCTACCATTAAGCCAACTAATTACTCAGCATCTTCCTTACTAAGAAATCGAAAAAGAGAGTTTGGATTGACTAAGCTATCTTAACTCAGATAAACTCATATGTCCGTACTTTTTTGTTCGCATCTTCTAGCAAAGGAGAGAGTTTGGGCTCCATGGATTGTCCAACATAAGATTTGGATCCTTCTTCTTTAAACCAAGAACAACGCCAATAAGGCTTTATAAAAGGACTTTTGATTAATGAATTGCAAGGGAAACTAAAGATTCATGAGCATCTTATTGATGAAACTCAGGTTGGTGTGCTCGCCTTGGTAAGTTGTGGTTGTTTTAGTGGTATTTGATAGATCGGTGGCGATGGTGGTTGCAAATCTAAGCATGGCAACAGTTCTATGAGAGTGAGAATGCCATGTGACCATACAGCAATGGTGGGTTCTAATCATACGAGTATAGAGAGCTCAAGGGTTTGTGTCATTAGTTGAGCAATGTTAAGCACGTAGTAAGTTTGGGTTCTTGACGTTGCTTTTGTGAGTATGTTGTTTGCTAAGGGAGTTTGCGATATTAAGGCGTCAGGTTTAGCTGCAGTTTGCTTAGGTAGTCATGTGGCTATAGTTGTTGGATTGGTATGGCTTATATGGTGTTAGACAATTGGGCATGGCTAGGCGCTTGGAGTTAGAGAGTAAGGATAAGGGTCAGTTAGAGAGGGAATGGATTATTTATATGGGTCTATTATACCATGGGGGCTAGTATTGTTTCCTGTTGCATAAGGATTGAGTTGGGTTCCAATGAATATGAAGGAGGATGGGCGAAGGAGAAGATTAGGGCTAAGACTAGCATTGGGTATTGCTGGGTGTCATACTCCGAAACAATAGAGTTGTAATAGTCTCGTTATGCAAACCATTTTAGGATGGAAGCTGCCTTTATAGCTGCTATCTTAGACTTGATTTACATAAGGTGTTTACAATAAATCCGCTTTGACGTAAACAATTGACAAATTAAATATGTTCTTTGTATGCGAAAGTATGAAAAATATATACTAGAATTCCATATTTCAAGTAATGTTACAAGATTTAATAATTTAACCTTGCTTAAGTAATACATAATTTAATAATAGAAGATTCAAAAATAAGAACTAAAACGTTAAAAATATACCTAATCATCATTTTTATATTCTTACTCCCCAGGATTCAACAATTGCCAACTTCAAGATAATTATGAGGCTACTTCTTAACTAACACCCACAACAACATCTATAGGGACGTAAGCAACCAACTGCTCAGTTAATTGGGATAGAGATAAAAGACTATACATCAAGCACAAATAAGGTTGTCAACTGATTATTTTAATGCAATGTGATAAACAAATGCCATTATACGACGTTATTTGATCCATCGTAAGATTAGAGACATTTCACCTGCTCTAATTTGGGTTAAAGAGTGTAAAGTATATTTTAACAGCTCACAACCAAACCTAGTCTTATGTAACGAAAACACCATTCCTCTTGCTACTACCTTTAAACCATAGACTTCACCCTTGCTGTAACTTTCTCCGTTGTCACTTGATTTGACTGAGGATGAAGAAAGGATCGATTATGCTATCTAATGCTATCCCTTTCAAAGGGATTGGTATTTGGCTAGAGAATCTTAAACGTTTCCCCTAGTGAATTGAAATGCTTGTCTAGTTAATTTTACAAGCTATATATTATTAAATCCAATTAAGGTGATCAATCCAGATCATATAATACATAACAATTGTAAACTAGTACAGCAAGCCAATAGTATATTGTACAGCCAAGAACATGAAGGCATACATACAATCAAACTACTTATAAACATAAATAAGTATAGCTTTAAGCCTTCAAGTACTATGAAACAATATTCTAAAATAAAATGATGTATTAATCCCAACTTATCTAAACTTCCTGCTTGCTCACTCAAGGTGCAATTCACAGTAGGCTGTCGCTGATAATCCCTATAATGTGAATATTGTTTTAGCTCTCATATAACTAATGTAAATAGATTTTATTTTATAATTTAGATAATTATTATCTTTAGTTTAAGGTCTTACTACATTTAGGTTAAATCCTTAGTTTTAGTTTAAACTTATAGTCTTACTCAATTATTCAAGTTCTATATTTCTCATAACCAAGCAGATTCTAAACTAGTTTTTGATTCAATTTCTAAATCAATTTCGGAATTAGGTTTCATTTTAACTTCTAGTTACTATTTTAATTATAACTTTAGGAATTCTTTCCAAACTAATATGTGAAATTTATCTAACTATACTTAGGTGTCCTAAATCTTCGTTTTAGCTCTTAACTAGTATTTCGATCGATACAGTACACTATATTCTTAATTTAACTATTGAATTAACTCCGGATGTAAGAAAAAATTATATTTTTCATATAATTACTTAAACTTATATTTCATATTAGATTCATTGTATATTATTATTATTATTATTATTATTATTATTATTATTATTATTATTATTATTATTATTATTATTATTATTATTATTATTATGATCATCATCATCATCATCATATTATGAATTTTAACATAATATTTTTTTACTCATTAATTTCCTATATTTACATATTACTCATTATGACCTAATATGTACATAATATGCACATTTAACATTCCCAATACTTCAAATATTATCTCTCATCACCAACTAACATCTCAAAATATTTAAATACATCTTAAATCAAAATTTATACCTAATTAAGTCTAAATCACAAAATTGATGTAAATATTCCCTTTTACTTACATATTTACTACATAATATGCATTTTATATACAACTAACACCTTAAACTCAACAAATACAATCCTACATTAGCAACCAACTTCTAAGGATACCTAATTACAAAATAAATCATAATTTTCACCAAATGAACATTAAATTACGAAATTGAGCCTAAATATTGTCTTTTATGTATGATTTTAAGGTCTAAAAATGAAGTAAAATTTTAGAAAATTAATTTTTAGAAAAATTCTTCATAGCATTGTCATGAATACCTTAAATAGTCTACACAAAAATTTTAAAGTCAAAACTATACTATTGAGGTCATTTAAATCAGTATTGAAAACCAGTTCGGGTTTAGGGATTTCTTAAGCACTATATATTTAGGGATCTAATTTTATCAATCTAACATTTTTTTCTCTGAATCTACATACATAAAAACCTCATAATACAAAATTTCATTATTTTCCATAATTATTTGATATTTTTAATAAATTAAAAAAATTAGAGTAAGATTTGGAACTCACCAACGCTGATGTTTCTAGCAATCGCCGACCATTGTGGCCTCGACCAGCCTGAACGCTACCTCCACTGTCCAGTAGTGGTGGCTGTCCACTCCCAAATCATCATTGAATGTGTATTATCTCCTAATGTCCTAATTGCACACTATTTCTACTAATTTTTATAAAATTATTCTTTTCTCTCTTTCTATTCTCTTTCTAATTTGCTTACACTCCTAACATGTCAAAATGAATTCTAGATGAAGCTTGCTAAATTTATAAGGTTGTTTTGATATTTTCTTTGATTTCTTAAGTGACAAATGTCCCTTACCTTTTCTCTTTTTGCTTTCTAGTTAGTTAATTGTAATTGGTTAATTTCCATTCTCCATTTCCAATTTGTCATACCCCATTTCCAGACCATTCAATATTTTTCTTGATCTTTTATAATTTTTTTTATGAATTTTCTTTACTTATTTAGTGTTATTTTCTCTTATTTAAGCAATTTTAAGTAATTTTACATATTTTTACCTACACATAAATACATATATAGTACAAGTAAATACTCATAAATATTATTTATGTGTTTTCATGATTTTTAATATATATATATATATAATTTATCTCTATCGATTCATCAGTTATTGGAACCCGTTTTACGTGTTTTCGATAAATAATGGGCAATATACATATAATTCAATATTATAATTTTTAATTGTTTTCCTAGATCTAAACTCACGGAATCACTTTTATTAATATTTCTAGTTTCGTTGTAAAATTTGAATTCGATCACCTAAAATTTTATGTATCAATTGTTAAACATTTGATTGTAGGGCTTATACTAAGTTGGCTCTATTATGTAGCGGTGGTTGAGTTAAAGACTGAGTTCAATGGGAAAGAAGGTTTATGTGTGTGTTTGCTCTACTAATCGTACTGTATGTATGTGTGTAAGTTGGTGTCATTAAGGGCATAGTACGTAGATGGATGGACTAATAGTAGAGTAGTGTGTATTATGCCCCCTTGAAGATCCGTAAATGATTCTCAAACTTAAATATATAGAATTATAATGGATTAATTCAAATCAGGTTTTTAGTGAGTATCAAACCTTAATCTTTGATTTGCTTAATTCATTCTTATCAATTTCTAATGCAAATTTTTATCCTAAATAAATATTCAAGAAATTTTTTTATAGATCCACAAAAGAATTATTAAAATGAATCAAATTAGCTTTGATTTGATGAGAAATTGTCGTACTTCTCTTCTATAGCAATTGCACACCATGTCTAAATAAGGAAAAAGGTGGTCACGTACCAAGCACATGACTAAGGCCTAAGTAAAAAAATAAGCACCTTAGAAGAGTATTGAGTTTGTGACCATGCACTTCCTTTCCTAGGTGCCTATCAATTTAAGTCGTTAACTTTTCCTCAAACATTTATGCATTTAAATTAAACTTAACTAATTACCATTATGCCCAAATTTAATTTAAATTTTCAACCAAACTAAATTTATCCCAATTAATTTTAAAATGACCCTAACCTATTTATATAACCTAAAATATACATGCTAAAAATCTTTAACACCATTTTTAATTTTCATAAATCTTAAGTCTTATTTTAACTATTCTAACTAAAAATATTTAAAATTAGACCAAGGCCCACTTTCAAATTTCATTGGACTTTTCTTAAAATTATTTTTTTAATGAAGCTCAATTTTTAAAAACTCGGAATTTATTAAATCGCATGTATATTTCCAACGATAGCCCATCCAACCCTAAATGACCAACTGATTGACTCGGACGCTTTTGATACTTTGTATTTTTTAATTTCTCAATTTTTAAATTTTTTTATTTTTTTATTTTTTTTGTATTTTTTATAAACCTAGCCTAAAAAAATTGAAGAAAAGAAAAGAACCTAAAATAAAAGAGTGGCAAAAATAAGATGTCTATGCATGCTAGTTATGTTCGGTAAGCCAAGTTAGCTACTTTGTACTCAGTTGAGTTGATTTCGCCTCTACCTTTTATCCCTTTATGCTACTCCGATAGTCTCATCTAGATTTCCAAGCCTCTATACCTCCATTACATTACTAATCTCGGATCTCAATCTAGAAATGAACCTTGCTATTGTCCAGACTTCGAGTTCATCAACATTACAACGGATCATCAATAGTTAAAACTCTCAAACATATTCATCTACAAATTGGCTACCCTGCTTGAGTTCCTAAAGACATTGAAAGGAGTCTTGTTTATAATGTTCTAGCATAAATCTGCTCCTCAAAGCTCTCTTCATCTCATTCTACGTTTAGATTTCACATCAAGCTCACTAACGTACATTCTACAATTTCTTCCATTATATTGTTGCATACCTAAAAAATTCTAAAGCAGCTACTCAAATACATACCAAGTCCTTGTAATCATAGAAATTAAATATATTTTCAATCTTCTCCTCCCAATCTAGATAGTCATCAGCACTAACAGACCCATTAAAACTTAAAATCTACACTTTAAGATGCTTGACTCCTCTAGGGGTGCGAAGCTCACGTTCTTCAAATCCATCATATTACTCCCCCTCCTCTCCATATTCTTCAACTTCATCTAATTCAATTCTCCTCTTCGTAAACCTCTCAGCGTGTCGGGGTAGAGTTGGGTTCATATTAATAGCTTCTAGTGTTTTAGGTTCAACTACTTATCTTCTTGGCTTGTCTCTTATGTCTTGACCTTGCTCATCAACTCTCTCTTGTGGCCTAGTCTCTACAGCCCTTTGTATAAAGATACCTAGGTTGGCCATAATAGCAACAAGGTCTTGCAATTGTTAATTAGTAGTTCTCGAGGTCCATTGGGTAACACAACCGCAGCCATGAGTATTACTCTCAGCATCATTAACCTCTTCTTGAACATTAAGATTTGATATTCTCAATACAAAACTTCAAGGAATCCACTACTCAAGAGAAGGTTACATGTATTTTTAATAATATGATATCACACAGCAACTTAAGGACTTGCTCTATTTTTCCACTAAAGAACAAAGTATAACAAAACACATATTATAACAAGTAACTACTATGATACTTAGCTTTCAGTTGCAACCTTAAGTTTTGATACCAAAATTATATGATGTACTTAGAAGCTACGTTAATCACTCGGACCTACCATAAGAAGTAGTAATCAGGTAGATCCTTCAAAGTATCGAAGAAAGAGCGAAAGGATAGGTCAACAAGCACAATAGCTTCCATGAAGCTACTCGTAGGATATGATGCATGAATGAACACAACATAAGTTAGTACTTCGCTTGATATGACGTACAAGTTAATACTAAGGTCTACTTATCACTAATCTTGAGCTATTCGAAAATATTAGATTAGAGTGTAAGAAAAGGGATGTACTCGGAGAAGGGTATTATAAGCCCTATAATTAGGTGTTTCAAGGCTTGAGACATAAATTTAGGGTGATCGAATAAATTATCTAATCAAATCCAAATTTTATATTGAAGGTAAGAATACTAGTAAAAGTGATCTCGTGAATTTAGATTGAGGTAAAATAAATAAATAAATATGACAATATTAAATTATATGTATATTATTCATTATTTATTGGAAACGCATAAAATGAGTTCTGATAGGTAACAAATCGATAGATATAAATTATATGCATACTTAAAATCATAAAATAACTTAAATAATATTTAGGAGTATTTATTTATGCCATATATATATTTATGTATAGGTAAAATTACACAAAATTACTTAACTTATCTAGAATATGCTAAAATAATATTAATTAGTTAAGGAAAATTCATAGAAAAATGAAGAAATGTCTAGAATTGGGTGTAGCATGCTAAGAAGTAAGGAAAGAAGATCAATCAATTGAAATAAGACAATTAGAAAGCAAAAAGAGAGAGGAAAAGGGGCACTTAGTACTTAGAAAATTAAAGAAAACTTTAAACAACATTACAAATTTAGTAAGACTTAACTGCAATTCATTTTGGTTAGTTAAGGAGCTAGGAAAAATAGAAAGAAGCTAAGAAGAGAGGAATGAATATTTTTAGGAAAAATTAGCAATTTAGTGTATAATTAGGGATGTCTAATGACCATTTGAGAGTAAACTACCACTATCAATGGATAGTGGAGGCAATGTCCAAGCTAGTTGACAAGGGCTAGGTGGCCAAAAGCTAGCCGGATGAGTTTAAATTTCTCTTCCGATTTTGTTTTATATATTAAAAATATCAAATAATTATGAAAAATTATGAAATTTGGTATTCTAGAATATCTTTGTATACAGTTTTTAGGAAAAATATTGTTTTGTTAAAATTGGACCTTAAAATATATTACCTCTTAAGAAATCACTAAACTTGAGTTAGTTTTTATTTTGATTTAAATGACTTAAATAGTGCAGTTTTGATTTAAAAATTTTTGTATAGACTATTTAAGATATTTATGACAATGCTATGGATATTTTTTTTTGAAAATTTATTTCTTAAAATTTTAGTTAATTTTTAGGCCCTAAAATCATGCATAAAAGACAATTTATGAGTTAATTTAGTGATTTACTGTTAACTTGATACAAATACTGATTTAGCATGTAATTAGGTATCTTATAATGTTATTTGCCATTGTAGGATGATATTTGTAATGTTTGAGGTGTTACATGTAAGTATTATGTGTATTATACAATAAATATGTATAAATAAATAATAGATAAAATGACATATTTAAGTTAATTTTGTGATTTAGGATTAACTAGGTATAAATTCCAACTTAGGGTATAATTAGATATCTTGATATGTTATCGGGTGAAGAAGAATGATACTTAAAGTGGTAAAAATGTTAAATAAGTGATTTAAGTGTAGATTACATAATAATGCATAATATATGTATATAGAAAAGTAAATGAATAGAAAATATTAGGTTAAAATTAATAATAATAATAATAAATAAATAAGTAAGTAAATAAATAAATAAATTTGATAAGGAATATGTATTTAGGTAATTATATGACAAATGTAGGTTTTTTCTCACATTAGGAACATTTCGATAGTTAAATTAGGAATATGGTGTACTGTATTGACCAAAATAAAAGTTAGGAGCTAAAATGGATATTTAGGATATCTAAATATGATTAGGTGAATTTTATATATTGGTTCAAGAGAAATTCCTAGGGTTTACATATAAAAACTGTAATAAGAAGTTAAATTTGAAGTTAACTTAGAAACTAATTAGACACTATATTTATTCGAATTAAAGGTAATTAAATCCTATGAAATAGGTTAGAAGGCATTCTTAAGATTTAAGTGTAAAATTAAACCAAGAGCTAAATCAGGAGATTGAACAAAGGTTAGGTGTATAGAATGAATAGGAACAGGATTAGTGTATAATTGAGAAACTCTTATACCTGAAATGTGGTATAATCTTAAAAGATGGATTAATGGTTGGGTTAAGGCTTGTAAATAAGACTATAATTAGAAATTGAAAGAAACTAATCTGAAATAAGAATAATTATAAGAGACTTGAAAACCTAAATAATTAGATATAATAAAAATCTAAACTGAAGATAATAGAAAGAGTTATAGAATAAAGCATATATAAGATAGTTATATAAATACTAAAACAACCTTTGTATTATAGGGACTATCAGTAAAGACCTATTACAAATCGTACCTTAAGTAAGCAAACGAGATATTTAAGTAAGTTTAAGATTAATAGGTTACTATATTTCGAAGTGCTATTTTATAATACTCGGAGGCTTAAGATTATACTTGGTTGCATTTGCTAGATAACTTAATTATACACATGCCTTTATAAGCATGTTTCTAAGTTTGATTGTATGATTCAGGTTTGATGCTTTGGACTATAATTGTTTGTTTTGCATGAAATGAATTAACACCATAAATTGGACTTAATTAAATATATAAATTGTAAATCTAAATTGAACATGTATTGCAACCCATTAGGGAAAGCATTTAAGGTTCTTTGACCAAATATCGACCTCTTTGAAAGTGATAGCGTTGGATAACATAATTAATCCCTTCTTCATTTTTAGTTGAACTAAGTGATAAGAGAAGAGGTTATAGTAAGAGTGATAGCGTTGGATAACATAATTAATCCCTTCTTCATTTTTAGTTGAACTAAGTGATAAGAGAAGAGGTTATAGTAAGAGTGAAGGTAGTGGTTCAAAGGTATTTATAGGAGAAGCGATGTCTCTATTGCATAAGCATAGACTTGATCATAAGCTGTTAAAATGCACGTTGAACTCCTCAACTTAGATTAGTTGAATAACGTCATATGATGACATTTACTTGTTGCATTGCATTAAAACAATGGGTTGATAAACCTGTTTATACTTGATATATAATTTTAAGTCTCTGTCCCAACTTACTAAGCAGTTAGTTGTACACATCTCTATAGATACTATTATAAGTGTTAGTTAAGAAGCAACAGTATAAGTATCTCGAAGTTACCTACTCCATTGCTAGAGAGCTAGGAAATAAATTGCTAATTAGATATATTTTTGAAGTTTAACTCTTATTTATGAATCTTCTAATATTCAATCGTGTATTACCTAAGTAAGGTTAGGTTAGTGAATTATGTAGGCATTAATTTGGAATCCTCATGTATTTTTTTTGTACTTCCATAAGCAAATAACACATTTAATTTGTAAATTGGTTACTTCAAAGAGAGTTAATCGTAGACGTCTTGTGTAAATGAATTTTAAGACAATAACTGAAGGTCAGTTTCAATCCTAGAATGGTTTAATGGTAGGATTGTTACGACTCTATTGCTTCTGGGTGTAACAGGTATCTCATAAGAATAAGGATATTCATTAACTTGTAAGGTATATGATAATTGTAATTACCATAAAAATGACTATTTATCGTAAGTTCTTTAGGGCAACAATACAACAATAGAAAATTACATAAAGGATAATATAAGAAAGACATTCTTAATATGTACGAAAAAGGGTAGATAAGACAAATGACAAAAAAGAATATAATATAAATGTTAGAAAAGTAGGGGACAGGTAGCGGCTTGTCAATAGGTTCGTGTTTAGAGATCTTGGGGTGCTGTGCTTGAGTAATGCTGATGTTAAGCCTACTATTGATGAACTATGCTGGGAGCTGTTGATGTGACTAAATGTGGTTGTAGTCTACTAAGATGGAAGAGTAGAGCTTAATGTATAGGGACCTTGACCTCAGCACCTAATAGGTTAGCGACTAGGTAAGTGTCCAAGCATAGCATTTTAGATGCAAGCTATTGTTGGTTACTAAGTAAGTTGACAATTGCACTGGAGTCTAAGCAGAGTAGAGTGTATGCCAGTTGAGGTCTTAAAGAGTTCACCCATAGCTCTTCTATGTATGAGAACTTGTCTTCAATAGACTAACCAAAGAATATCCTCCTTGTGAAGGATGGTAGGCTTCGGAGCTACGTACGAACAAGAGGTCTAAAGGTCAACAATCCATCACAAAGGCTAATAGGATTGCTCATTGGTTTTGGGGTATCAATTTGTAGGAGCTAAATAATACACTAACATTAGGCTCCGATGCTGAAGGTGATGACTCCCCACAAACAAGGTACTTCAAGGAGGATGTCAATAACTACAAGGTTATGGTTGGGACCATAGATAGAGTGAAGCATAGCATGGACAAAGAACTGTTGCAGATTAGAGATGATTGCTCACTTGAGCACTACTCATCCTAGTATGCCTCTCCTAACAGATCTCCCTTACGAGCTACATTTCAATATCAAACACCTGCTATAGGGGAGAGCTCCAACAATCCTTCCTAAAGACCTCTCCCTCTCTTTAAGAGATGATTTGAAGATCTTACTAGAGACGTCAGCTCTAATATCTATGCACATGCTCCATTTACATAGCTCATTAGTTATGGGTTAGGATGGCTTCAAGATTGTCAAGCTTGGTATTTTCCTCCCAATTTTTATCAATTAGTCTTCTTGAAACTGATCAATATTTAACCTTACCAGTTTAATACTAACCTTCAACTAAGATTTAAAGAAAATTAGTTCTTTTAACTTTGAAAATGTTTTTGGAGTCATCACTTGACTAGAGTCGAGAAAAAGAGTTAAGTTATAATCAATTGGGTGAATTGATTATAACTTGGCTACTGATTTTTCGATAAAATTGATTTTTGTTAAAACAATTTTTGAAAACCTAAGATCTAGATCTAGATCTAGAGAAAAAATTTTTAAACCCTAAACGGGTATCACTTTTTAACTTTCTAAATTTAATTTTGCTTTTCAATTATATCCTTTTTCAATTTCTAAATAACAAATCATACCACATGAGAATAAATTAATTAAATTGAACAAATATTTACAAAGATGGAAAAAAGAAAACTTTCCATATTTTAAGTTAGCCCGTACATATAGATGCTTACGTACTCAATATTTAGGATTAGACTTCCGTAGTTCATTTCACGAAAACTTTAGCGGGTTAATTAAATTTCTAAAAACCAATTAGATTTACATTTTAAACTAATTGAAATTTATTTAAGAAAATACTAAAGGGTCCTGAAGTAAATTTTATCTAAAAACTCTAAGAAAAGGCCCTAATTTTGAAAAAGGTCAATTTTGTTTTATCTTTATTGAAAAATCTATTCTATAGGTAGTAAAATTCGATTTATTAATCCATTATTATTATTATTATTTTAAGGTCCTAAGACTTAGTGGAATAAACTAATGCATCCTTTCTTCTTTCCCATTTTTTTTCTCTTTTTTTTTATGGTTTTTTTTCTTATGATTTATAAATACATGAGCAATACTATATATATATATATAGTAGACTGGGTTGACTCCGATCGGCTTCGGTGGCCTTCGGTTGGCTTAAGTCAACCCGATCAACTTCAATCAACTTAGATTGACATGGAAAGTTAGATTAAAGTGTTGAATTTAGGGTTTTTGGGTATGAGGAATCTGATGGTGGTGGTGGTGGTTTTCATCAAAAACTGCTGTGGAGGATGCTACTTTAGAGAGAGAAAGGAATCGTACTAGAGAGAGAGAGTGTAGTATGTATGTGTTTTTTGGAGAGATTTTAATGCTTCTGTGCTTTGAAAATGAAGAACAAACCCTTATTTATACTATAAGTACAAAGCTAAAGCTAAGAAAGTCGAGAAAATTGAATTAAATCATCAAAATTCATTAATGGGTTTTGACTTGAAAAAAAAAAGAATTTTGTTCCATTTTTGGGCTTGATTTTGATTACATAAATGATTGATTTTGGATGAATTTTGGGATGAATTCAAAAGTAGGCCACGCATGCTATACAATTTCACCATTAATTTGGTGAAATCGTATTATAAATAAGGTAAAAAATGACCTCAAATTGAGCACATGAGAAATGGAAAAAAAAAAAAGCGAGAGAACTAGAGTTGAAATTGAATACTAGAAGAAAATGGGGGCCATAAGTCACATGCGAGGCACGTACCATGCAACCCCCTGCTGCGTCGAATCATCACAGCTTTGTGCCCTTGTTCATGGCTTGTAGATTAAATTATGGTCCATACCCAACCCCTTCTCTTTATATATATATATATATATATAAAGTAAATACTTAAAATTAAATACTTATTAAAAAGAAATCTTATCTTAAAGGCATCTATATTTTTCCTTTCAAAAAGGATTATATTTCTCCTAGTATTTATGCATATGTATTACTATCAAGTCGTTAGCCTATACCTTATCTAAATTACACATATGGATTAAGTTAGTCTTAACTAGATTCAAATTTAAGTTAAAGCCCAACAGTCCTTATTATTTTTTAATCTAAATTAAAGACTCTACTCTATCTAAAATTATTATTTTCTAAATTTCTTAAATCCTCTATTTTTCTATTTATTGCATTTCTTTTTTTTTTCTTAAATTTTATTTATTTATTTATTTATTTATTTATTTTGCTTTCTTAAAATTTCTATATATTTTTTTGTATTTTTCTACATTTCTTATTTTATGGGTTTTTTCTTTTTTTCCATTTTTTCCCAATTTAGGACCCTTTATCTCATTTTAAAAATTCTAAAATAAAATTTAAAAAATGGGGGCAAAACGAGGTGTTTACAGAGATTACTCAAGTAGATCACAATCAGTTAGTACAACATCAACCTACTACTCAAATGGATGATCAGGAGGAGATGCGTACCTATAGGCATTACTGGTAGAGATATCCTTAGATAGGCATCACCATGTGTACTTATTTAGTCATTTTGGACAAATTTTGTATATATATGCACATTTAGTATGTTAAAATAATGAAATATTTGATACTAATTCAAAGCATGGTTAGCAACTTCTTCATCCAATCTCTTTTTTCTTTTTGTTTATTGATTGTTCGTGATTGCAGTTGAAAACATTTTAACTAGGGAGTTATGAAAGTTTAATACACATTGTCCTTTGGAGCTGTAGGTGTGAAAGATTGAATTTGTAAATGAGACAAAATAGTATAGTACAAATGTTTAGAAGTTGCAGTTGGCAATGTTTGCAGGTGTTCCAATGGAAGATTGTATTTGGGATGCATGGATGACAATTATTTGTTTGCTTTTCACAAGATGGTGATATAATTAGCTTTTGAAAAGATTCATCGATTTGACCTAAATTCGGCTTTTGGGAAAAGTAAATTTATTTACTTAATGAAATCGGCTTTACAAAAGCCTACTTCAGTGCTATAAATAAAGACAGCTTTTTAAAAGCCAATATATATTTATTAAACACTAGATTCAGCATTTGAAAAGCCAATATATAATCAATTTTTCAAAAGCCGAATTTAGTGCTAAACAAAATTACAAGTTGAAAAATCAAATTCAATTGCTATATATTTGATATTATTTTTACAATAACAATATTTTTTTGGATTTTTTAAAAAAATTGCAATATGATTTTCCTTTTCCCCATTGAAAACTGTCAAAATTATAAAAATTTGTAGATTACATACTTATACCCTTCAAAAAGGTTGCTATGGGAACACTTCTCCTCTAATGTAATATAACACTTTCTTTACAAAATATATATTTGTAATCATTTTAGAACAATTCTTTAAAAATTTCTTGACATTTAATATTTTATTAGTTAATACAGTTCAAATCAAACCATAAATCAACTTCAAAGAACTATCGCTATTGTATACTAATTTAAAAGATTGATCTGATGCTGCATTAACGGAAAGTTCCTCTATGTTAATATTTTTCAGGTGGTATAAGTGTAATGTTTTAGATATTCAAATCTTTTTTGTAATTTTAATAGTTTAGTGCGTGTTGTTATAATTTACAAAAGAAACACACACATATATATATATATATATGTATAATGCTACTGAAGCTCTAAAAAAAATTATGATCGCATCATAATATAATTGATTAATAAATATTTGCCTCAAGAGATCTTATCGTGATCCACGTGATTTGAGAATGTTATCTAACTTGAAGCTTATGCAATGTCATTTAAGCTGTAAATTTGGTTTCTCTACATTGTGGACATCCTTATCCTGTGCTATCCACTTATGTCAAGCACATATTCTTCTTGTGAATGAAAAGTTTCTAAAAGATGCTCCATTTTAAAAAGCATAGGCCAAACAATTTTGTTCACCATTTTCATAACTTCTAAACTAATGATTCAACTATTTTTCACTGTCGTCATTTTCGAGATGGCTCTAATCTTAACCTTATCATTTGAAAATCCCATAAGGCGGATTCTGATGATAGGGTTGGATCGAATTAAAGGGGGTAGAGGTCGATTAGTGGTGCAAACCATCGCAGCCACCATCATCGTCGTCTTTTCCTCTTCATTACTTGGTATAATGGATATTCAGAAACGTACTAAGGATGCAAGCTTAATGAATCCCACCGAACATGTTCTCATGGCAAATAGTCTGCAGGAGGCCACTCTTTTAGGTAATTACGCTGAAATTAACAACTTTACGATGCCAAATTGCATTAATATGGCAACCGTAATTTCTCGAACATTAGGATTCCACGTGGCTGAAATATTGTTCAGAGTTTTGAAATGTTATAATGACATTTTTGAGCCACGAATTTCCGTCGTCATTGACCATTAATCCTCTAGCTACTGCTAGAAGCCATTGTTATTAGAAACTTCTTGAGGTCATTTCGACAAAAGTTAAAACATTGTAAACACTCGATAAGATCAAATACTGAAACAAGTCAGAAAAATTTTTGTCAGGAAACAAACACTTCTTAAGATTAATATTCTATGCTATCATAAATATATGCATTTTTACAAGGAAGATGGTTTACTTTTCTTATCTAGAGTGATTTCCATTAATGAAACTGACTCACAATGGCCTTAGATATCACATGCCTATTAATCATTTGTTTTCATTCGAGAAAAATATGCTTGAAATAGTCTACTTTTCCTACCAAAAGCCGGTAAGATCCCCTATACTTTAATTGCATCATTTAATTAAATCCTGTAAATCTATACAGCAATTCAAATCTATAACCTTCACCTAACGATTGGATTGTCTTATCGTACCAAGTAAGCCTCTCTTTTCATATACCTTGTGGTATATAAAGTACTTATATGGTACAATAATATAAACATAGTGAACATAGATGACTTACTTAAAATATATAGCATGAAGGTTACATTTGGTACATGAACATTGTCCATCTTGCAATTAACTATATGAAGTTTTGAAAATAGGTAGCTACTTACAGAAATAGGTAAAATTCAAATAATTAATTGAAAAAAAGGGAAAATTCGAATAGCTAATTGTAAAAATATGAAAAATTTAGGTTTGAAATCAACACTTTCATTACAACCAAAAAAAAAAAAAATTAACACCTTTAAATTTAGATAAGTGGTTACAAGTTTGGGTAAAGTTCAAATGCCAATTCTAGCAAATATAAAAGAACTTGATCAAATGTTGATATAAAAATAGATCGAGGATTAAATGAATCGATTAAATTACAAATGATTTAATCGAGTAGGATTTGTGATATATTTAGCCCTTTTCCTTGATAATGACATTCATTGTCCATTTATAACAATTTGCAGGATTCTTCCTTTTTCTGGCTTTTACAATTGACAAGCTGCACTACTATGTAAGAGAGAATCTGAGTCTTAAAGAAAACTTGAAAGAAACCAAGGAAATGGCCCAGAATTACATGAGAAGGGAAGGTATAATCAGAGGAATCTCAAATTAAGAGCAAAATTCAGTTTCCCAAGTAATAGGAAGGCTGGGCAAAGCACTTGCACTTGCACTTTCAGTCCGACTACATGTGACTTCATGCCATTTCCATCCTAAGATCTGTTCATAATATACACCATCAATGAATGTTGAAAGAACATATCGATGAAACATTTATATATAAGTTCTAAGACTAAATAAATGTATTGTAGCGACTTAAATTCGAGATCAATGAATTGGTCAAATAAGTTACTGAACCTCCTCATCTTTAATAAATTTTGCTTAGTATAATTCTTAAAGCTCTTACAATTTTTAATATAGCAACTCAAATCGAATTGAGTCAAACTAATATAGTATTGGCCTTGAGTTCAAGTACAACTTAAAAACTCGAAACTTAAACTAGAGTTTGAGAGGTTAAAATTTTTAGCACGATCTCAACACAAAGATATATACAATGAGCTTGAGTCCAACTCAATTAACTCGATTAAGTTTGAATCTTTTATAAATTTTCTCTAAGCAATCTCATATTCATTTATATTTAAAAAATTAAAAATTATATACAGCTTCATTAATCTTGATTAGACTCATGGTCTAATGAACTTAGTATTTTAAAGCTTACGCATGATTTGATTTGCTACTCAAATAATTCGAGCATAATCTCGACTCGACTAATGCCAAATTGAATTCAAACAAAGATTGAATCGAATTCGAGTAGTTTGCAAACTAGCTTAATTTACTTATACCACTAGTAGCAACACATTGATTAGTTTGTGAAATTTTAGCAAAAATGTGAACAACATGTAATAAATATTGTAGGCTAATAAAAGATGCAAGGATAGTTGTTTTTATCTATGTGTGCATGTTTCAAGAAGTTGTTCTGCATTTTAATGGGTCCTAGAAACCGTTACCACATAATTGATGAAAAAGTAAAGGAGTACTAGATTTGTGAAGGTTAATGGAAAAGAAACATTTGCCATGCATGTGTATCATGAAGCAATCTATAATATAATGAAAGAGAAAATAAATTCTATATATATTACTACTCTGAATTCTACAGTATAAGTATTTATAATGGTCTTTAAAATTCCTAACTGAAACAACCAACTTTAATAGTTAAGCATTAACTAAGCAACAGCTAATCTACACATGTATTAAATAATTACTACACTGTACCCCCGCCTTACACCACCCATCCCTCATCCCCTTTGCGGCCCCAACTCAAGGTAGAGCCTCACAAAGGCCTAACTTCAAATGAACATCAATAAGTTAAACTCGAGTAGAAAGCTTTGTCAATATATCCATAAGCTGAGAAATAGAAGGCACATAAGTAGTAACAAGAAATCCTTTAGCAATTTGGTCACATGTTAAATGGCATCAATTGCAACATGTTTAGTGTGGCTATGAAAACATAGATGGTCAACAAGTAGTTGAGCAAATTTATTGTCATAATATAAGGTAACGAGAAGAGGAATAGAAACATGAAGGTCCTGTAAGATATAAGAGAGCTAAAGAAATTCCTTTGTAGTAAAGGCCATACTATGACATTTAACTTCTATAGAGGATGTGGAAACGGTATTTTGCTTTTTAGTCTTCCAAGAAGAACATAATAACCCATTACAAACTTCTAATCAATAGTGTAAGATGCCTAATTTGAATCAAAATAAGCTACTAAATCAAGAGAACTAGCAATAAGATAAAAAGGACCAACCACAACAGTACCTTTCAAATATTGAAGAACATGAAACACGACCTTAAGATAACTAACACGTGGATGAGCCAGCAACCGATTCAATCAATGTACCATAAAAGAAATGTCAGGCCAAGAATGTGTAAGATATAGCTAATGGCCAACAATGCACTTATAAAATGAAGGATCATCCAAACAATCCCTTACATCAAATGTTAATTTCAAACCAAAAAGGAATGAGGTTTAGATAAGCTTGGCAGCAAATAGCCCATGATCATATAAAATATCAGATATGTACTTACGTTGGTGAATTAAAATGTATGATACAATTCTGGTAATAAAAAGACAATTCTGTACGATTAGTTTAGTGTTTGTCGAGTTGAGGTGCCAAACAGGGGTGGTAAGTTGGCTATACTGAGCTGAGTAGATAATTCTTCCAAGGTGAATTCACCTTAGACACTTTTAGTATGGCTCAAATTCATATTAGCTAACACTTTCAACTGGAAGCTTAAGTTAGTAGCCATTGTCATTGATCTTTTGGAGTATCCTAAACTGTCCTTTAGCTTGGGCAAATAGTTTGTTCTTCCTCTTATTAAGAAGTCTTTCCTTACTCAAGTACAACCACACTTAGTCTTCAAGCTGAAATTGCTTGGTCTTCTTTCCCTTACCTTTCTTCTTTAGTTTTTAGGTGGCTCAATATTGGATAACTAATTGATAGATTTACTAGATAGACTGTGCTTGGGTTCTTGCTTCTAAATCTTCTCAATTAATGGATGACGTAGGGGGTGTAATAGAAGGGTAGTTCAAGGTTAAATCCATAAACGACTTCAAATGAGGCATGCCCAATGGTAGCATATACTATCCTATTTTAAGCAAATTCGAGCATAGGTAAGTAAACATTCCAGTTAGTTAAGTTCTTCCCTACTACAGTTCGGAGTAGTGATCTTAAGGTATAGTTGACCACCTCAATCTAGTTGTCGGCTCAGGGAAGGTAAGAGGTGCTGAATAGTAGTTTGGTTCCCATTTGACACCAAAGAGTTCTCTAAAAATGGCTTAGAAATTTTAGGTCTCGGTCCAACACCACATTCCTTAATACTTTGTATAAGTAAACTATTTCCTACAAAAACAAAGAAGCATAACCGAAGCATCATTAGTTTTGGAGCAGGGTACAAAATGTACTAGTTTGCTGAACCTATCCATGACAATCATGACAGAATCTTTACTTCGAGTAGTTCAGGGTAATCCAAGGATAAAGTCCATACTTAGGTTAACCCATGGTAAGGTCGGCACTAGAAGTAGCATTGCTTTCCCTTGCTCTGCTCGGCTCTTTGCTTTCTTGTAGATGACACATCTCTCAATTACACAATACATGTCATACTTCATTCTGGGTTAAAAGAATTTATTATTCAATAGCTCATACATTCTTCGCTCTCCAAAGTATCCAAAGAGTCCTCTACTGTAAAATTCTCTCATCAAACAAATTAACACACACAACTTGCCATCCCTAAATCAATAACTATCCTCTACATGGTACTCATCTACCACTCTTCCTTCTCTATAGTTCTTATATATAAGGCCAAAATGAGGATCATTTTGATACTACTCTTTTATACCTGCAAAACCTAACAATCTAGTTTGCAGCTTAGTGAGAAGAACATGTCTTCTTGGCAGGGTATTGGTAACTACGTTATTCTTACCTTGCTTATACTTAATGAAAAAGTTAAATCCTTCTAAGAACTCAATCCATTAGGATTAGTATTTGGAAAGTTTGGATTGGCTCCACATATATCTCAAGAACTCATGATCTGTGTATATGACAAGCTTCATTGGCAAAAAATTAATGCTACCATAAGCAAAGAGTTCGGATCAAGGCTAAAATCTCTTTATCAAATACAAAATAGTTCAATTGTGCTCCTCTAAGCTTCTCACTATATTAAGTGACAAGTCGACCTTCTTACATTAGGATAGCCTTGATGCCAACACCTAACGCATCATATTCAAGCTCAAATACTCTATCAAAGTTTAGTAGAGCCAAGATTGAAGCAGAAGTTAACCTCGTTTTCACTTTGACGAAGCTCCTCTCCTCTTTCTCTCCCTACTTAAACTCCACATTCTTCTTCATAAGTTTACTTAGAGGCACTAAACAGTACTAAATCCTTAAATAAAGCGTTAGTAGAATGATGCCAATCCATGTAAACTTCTCACCTTAGCACAAGAGGTCGAGATCAGCCACTTAATAATGGCTCATATCTTCTCTTCATTCACACTCAATCCTCTCCCACCAACCACGTATCTTAGGAAGATCACTTCTTCTTAATAGAAATAGTATTTCTTCAAGTTTCCAAACAACTTCTCTACTTAGAGGACATCAAAGCAGCACAAAGGTGGTCAGTATGCATTACTAAGTCGTTACTATAAACAAGGATGCCATTGAAGTAGACAGCAACAAATTTCCTGATCATATCTCTCAAAACATGATTCATAGCCTCATGAAAGTGTTTGAGGCACTTAATAGCCTAAAAGGCATGACCATCTACTCGTATAGGCTATGTCGGGTCTTAAAAGCAGTCTTCCACTCATCCCCTTGTCTCATTTGGATTAGTGGTACCCTAACTTCAAAGCTATCTTGCTTAATACTTTCACACCACTTAACTCATCCAATATGTCATCCAGCCTCAGAATGGGTACCTGTACTTGATCGTAATTTTATTAACAACTTTGCTATCTATATACATACACCAAGTTCCATCCTTTTTCAACACTAGGAGCGCCGATACAGCACAAGAGCTAAAACTCACCCTTACATAACCCTTTTCTAGAAGTTCATTAACTTGTCTTTAAAGCTTAGAAGCCTGCTCAAGGTTCATCTAATAAGCAGGATTATTTAGCAAGATAGCGCTGATTATTAAGTCAATACAGTGTTCAATGCCTCGGAGAGGAGGTAGTCTCTCAATCGATTATTTAGGAAACAAGTCGACATATTTATTCAACAGCTCCTTAACTTCCAAGGGTAGTTCACCTTGCTCCTTCAACTCTAGTAATTGCCTAATCAATGGGAAGGTTGATGTATCGGCTTTAATAACCTCTCAAAGTTCGACTCTACTCAACACTAAAGCTTTCTTTGATCCTTAAGCAAGTTTAGCTTGAAAATTGCTAACTTGACTCAACGTAATGGGGTTCAATATAATCTTCCTCCCATCTTTCTCAAGCGTATATGTGTTCTTATATCCATTATGAATAACTCTTCGATAAAAAAGCCAAGGTTGGCTTAGTAGCACATATAATGCATACATGGGAAGCACATCATAAAGAATCTTGTCAAAATAATTCTTAATGGAGATCAGTAGAAATACTTGCTAAGTAACATATAGTGCCCCTTTCTCATTTAGCCAGTGCAACTTATATGGCTTCAGATGTGGAATGGTAGGTAGCTTAAGCTTCTTAATTAAGTCGGCAGATGCCACATTAGTATAACTCTTATTATCTACTATAACCGCATAGACTTAATCATCTATTTTGCAAGTGATGTGGAACAAATTCTCTCTCTATTCCTTCTCAATAAAGGGTTTTAAGCTCATTGCACATCAAACAACTAGAGTCAACATATCCAAGTCCTTTACAAATACATCCTCTTCAATTAAGTCAGCATTAACATCAACCTTATCTCCTACTTCTTTCTCCTCCTTAAGTTCCTCATCCATGTTATCTAATTCAATCTTCGGGGCATCTCCCTTGATGATCATGGTCCTTCGGTTCTGATACTAAGTAGCCATGTGCTCAAACCCTTGACATTTGAAGCACATGATCCAGCTTGTCTTTCTTCCATATCCTTGTCCCTTCTCATATGTACTGATCAACACGTCACCATTGGGTTAGCCTTTTTATTCAGCTATAACATCTACCTTTCTGATTGGTTTGGTACTTGGTTAAGCTCAATAACTTCCCTAAACAGGTCGACTTGACTCACCAAGTCGGCTCATTAGGGGTCAAATTAGCATTCTGCTCCTCCTTTATCTCTCTACTCGCTAGGCGATTCATATAGTCTCATCCATCGTCATGAATTGTTGAAGTTCCATAATATCTGTTTCTTAACATAGTAAGGAATCTGGATATTGTTCAAGTCGGTAGTTCATCCACTTTATAGCAGATTATGAGTATCTGAAATTCTTGAACATATTCATTAATAGCTTGGCCTCTTTGCTTCAGCTCTTGAAGTCGAGCAAATTTTCTTTTAAATAAGTATTCGATACAAATATATTCCTAAGTATCCTCTTCATTTTGAGCCAAGTATTTATCCTTCTTGTCTTCTCATGATTTGAAAATTCTTCCACCACATGGCAATATATCTTGAGAACTTAACAGTAGTAGTCCTCACCTTCTCTCATCCTTATATTAGTAATAATCAAAGACACATTCAACTTTCCCCTCTCAATCCAAATATTCACCAACGCTCTTAGAACCATTAAAGCTTAGAATTTGAAGCTTCACATGGTTGGCTACTTAGGATGCTCTAACTCGCTTTTCTTCTTCTTCATCATCATCCACATCACCCAAATCAAGCCTTCACCATAGTCATCCTCTCACTCCTCCACCTTGAACTTGTTGAGCTAGATTTTGATCTCTAGCAAGTTGAGCAGCTTGTGGAGTATTCTATATGGCCTCAACAAGTCGATAGGCCATCGCATGAATAGCTCTGATTAAATCAACTAGGAGGTTGGCTACCTCATCAAGTCTTTTGTCTATATTCTTGGGGATGCTTTGGGATTATCGACCATGATGGATAATACTACTATTGTCATCCCCAATACCAACATTAATACTCAAGTCTATCATTTTCTTTGACAAATTTGAAAAATTTTGGTTTCAAACTTCAAATCTGAGATACAACTGACACTATTCCTCTAAATTAAACAATACATACACTCAACACAAAAATGTCCAATTAACCCATAAACACAGTAACTATACCAATGAACAATAAATTCAATCGAAACATACTTTGTTTTTGTATACTTGAAATAGGATAAAATAGAGTAAACATAAAAACAAACTACTACACTTTTTTACTTACTCAAACACTTTAGTGAATCTCTACACAACTTCGACACATTATTAGTATGAGCACTACTTCACAAAGATCTAAGTACAACTTACCTAAATAAAATCTCAATTTTGATACCAAGATGATGTGAATCTGAAATCAAGAATAGACAAGGTCGATTACTGAGGTGGGTCTAAGCTTATAGAAAGCTTGAAAAATGTGATGGAAATGTACGAAAGAAATAAGAAAAGTGAGTACAAGCAAACCTATTAATAGCTCCACATGATCTAATTCACCAATAGAACTTCCGATGACTCATGACACAACTCGATATGACACACAGGATGGTCCAATAAGGTTACTCACCACCTAGCTTTTCTTAAGGGTTAAGATAAGAGTAAGATAAATAAACAAGCTAACGAGAGTAATGTTCGCAAGGTAGTACATTTAATATATTGATGAAGATAAGATAATTGCTGCTACATGTACAGTGGGTATTTATACCCAAAAAATTAGGACAACTTGCCTAAAATGGAAAAGACTAAAAATGATATTATCTAAAAGAAATAATGTAGAAGGAATGATAAGAGTACAATTGAAAATACAATAAAATAAGCTTCTTACACATAGAATTCTTTTACATAGTTGCTCAAACATGTGGCTCATTGTGGGTGGATGGCTTTTTGGTAGAAAGATAATTTTGTACAATTAGTTTGGTGTCTGTCGAGTCGATCTGTCAAACAGGGGTGGTAAGTTGGCTGTACCAAGCTAAGCAGATTATTCTTCCAAAGTAAATTCACCCAAACACTTTTAGTATAGCTTAGATTCAAGTCAACTGAGATAATGGCTGGATGAATTGAGTTGATGTTTAAGTACAGTTTAGGTTAGCAGCTAGAGACAAATGATGAGTGCAAGAGGGTTCAACTTGATCAAGGTATCAAGTTGGTAAATTATAGTAGCTTAGATTCCTTGGTAATGGGTCTTAAGGAAAAAATTCGCCTGGCCATACTTTTCAATCTTTGGGCTCGAACTTAGGTTAAGGGTTCGGTGGTCTAATTCCTATCATCACCTCTCTTTAATTTTTTTCTAAATTCCTAACTAATTAAAATGACATATGGATGAAGTTTTCTAAATTTATAGTGTGGATTAAATTTTTCCTTTAATTTATTAGTTATCAAGTGTCCCTTGTCTCTTTTTTTTTTTCCACTTTCTAAATGTCTTAGTTCTATTTGTTGATTTTTTTCTTTTTTATTAATTTTCCTTAATTAATTAGTATTATTTCAGCAAATCATAAGTAATTTAAGTAACTTCAAGTATTTTTTACCTACATTTAAATACATATATGGTACAAATAAATAATTATAAATATTATTTAAGTCATTTTATAATTTTTAATATATATATAATATATCTCTATCGATTCGTTAATTACCAAAACTCATCATTTTGGATAAATAACAGAAAATATACACATAAATCAATATTATAATATTTAATTATTTATTTTTCTAAATCCAAACTCATTGAATTACTTTTATAAATATTTTTATCTTCATCATAAAATTTGGGTTCGATCAAATAACATACTTGATCTTTCTAAATTTTACATACCAAACCCCAAATACCTAGTTACGGGAATTACAATAGTAAGAAATTAGTAGCCAAAGTTGTTGAACTTTCTTTCAAACCAAGAGATTTTGTATGGATTCACCTCGGTCAATAAAGATTTATGTACCTAAGATAAATTAAGATAACTCTATGAGTTAATGGTCTATTTAAAGTCTTGAAGAAGATCAATCACAACACTTATCAAATTGAATTGCCTAAGAACTATGGTGTTTCCTCCACCTTCAATGCATCTGACTTGATTCTTCACCAACCAGAGAAAGAGCCTGCAGATGATACAATAAAACAAGAACTAGAGACCTTTTCGAATTGGAGGACAAATCCTTATAACCCCCAAGCAAATGATAAGAATCAACTCTTCAGAAGAGTCAACTCTCGAGACCAATCATACATAGCCGAGCTAGATGACTGCAAGAACTCATACAAAGAAATTAGCTCAAAACCCCAATCAGGATAAGGAGTCCTATTAATCTCCATCTTTTACACTACTACCGAATCAAGTGTCAAGCCTTCCTTAGTATTAGTAATATTTCTGAGTTGCCAAGCGATTACATTAACCTTCTGAGCATGCATGTCGACCACCCAAGCAATCGTACATATTGCCAAGCTGATACCATAATCTAGGCAGTTTTTAAGCCAACTAGCATCCAACTCCAATCCGAGCTGAGCTCTCGAGCTGATCAACATCTAACCTTTATTCAAGCCGCCCAACATCCAATTCAGTTCAAGCCAAGCTCTCGAGCCAACCAAATCAAACCTTTGTTTAAGTTGAGTTGCGAGATACCTGACCTGAAAGGGATCTAAACATCCTTGAAATGATCGAGCTCTGACCTAAACCAGATCATATCTACTGTAAACCCTACAAATTTAGCCATTTGAGAGTAGGATTAAACTCGGATACTATAAATAACTTTAGGAGTTGATAATGCTAAATAAGATAAAATTTATTTAATTATGAAACCAAATATAGTATCAGTAATAAAAACCCTAAAAACTCAAATGAAATCTAAATCACGTACAAAAACCTTAAATCTGATATATGTACAAATACTTAAAATTGAACTCGAACTTAACAAAAACCCTAAAACCATAACTTTAAGTTTATATAATGAATAAATATAACTTAATATTAATATAACCATAATCGATCGCAATAATCAACTAAATTACGTATTCACGTATAAATCTTAGTAAACCCATTGAAATAACTTGTGAATATTATAAACGTAACGAATATCAATTAAATTAATAAATTTTTATAAAATCTCAAATTTAATTTATAAATACTAATTATATAATTTTTTTTTGGAAAAATTAAATATTTTTATTTTTAGTTTCCTTTTTCTCTTCTTCCTATTTTTTTTTTTCTTTCTACCAAGTTGATTCCAAGTTGTAATTACAGCTGCCCATGTGTTTATTTTCCCATTTACAAGTGTCAAGGATTTAAGGGAGAAAGGACAAAGTATTAAAGCAAATGTCCTATCTCAATTAATGAAAAGATTAAAGTAGATTTTCTTTCCTTCTTTTTCTTTTGTTTTTAATCTTCTTGTTGCTGTTTCTTTACACCTAAAACCTAGGAAAAACAAAACCGAAAAAGAAAAAAATAACGCACAAACTTAGCAAGTACACTACGAAGAAGAAGAAGAAGAAGAAAACAAGGGGGTTTTTATAATTCAATTTACTAAAGAAATTAGGTAAGTTATTTATTTAGTTGTACATATATATAGATATATATATATTCTATAACACGTATATGTATATTAAGTATTTTATTTAATTATTTACATGCACATATGTATATATTTAGTATTTTCTTTATTTATATAGGTATATATGTGTGTGTAGATATATATGTATTTTATATATGGTATATTTATTATATAGTATTTACATGTATGCGTATATGATATATATACTATGTATTTACTTACTTAGGTATGTATGCATATGTATACGTAATTATGTATATACATATATGTACATAATATTTTTTTTTATGTATGCGTGAATGGATATATATATATATATGTTTGTGTGTATGTACCTAGCATTTATTTTTATTAAATGATGTATATATATATATTATACTTAATACTTTATTATACGGTATATATATAAGTATGTACAAATAATAATATATATAGTATGTATTTTCTTACTCATGTATTTATGTACATATGTGTGTATTTGGTATTTCTTTATTTATGTATTTATGTTTATATGTATGCATGAATATGTACATATATATATATATATATAGTTAGTATTTTAATTTTATGATATATGTATCTATGCACATAGTAGGTATATGTATGTACATATATACTTAGTATTTTCATTTCATAAAAATTTCTGTATGTATATGTATATAAGTGTGCTAGACATGTTGAATATGCATGTATTTATGTATATTATTATTTATCTTACATATTTTAGTATATATAAAAATACGTAATATAACCATAGATGTACATATGTATATAAAGTACAAATATGTGTATATTATACTCATACATATTTTATATAATATATAATTAAGGTTAAGATAATTTAATACATAAAATATATTATATATATATACGTATATTAATAGTATCGTATATGTAGAAATAAGAGTATATTTAAGTAGTATATATAATATACTATAATATTAATTTAATAAATATATATAAATATTTAAGTGTACTGTAACTTTAGGAGGAAGTATAATAAATAATTAATCTAGAAAATTTAATAAAATATAGAAATAAATATTAATATAAAATTATATCATAAAATATAAGAAATAAGAAAATAATAGAAAAATATGGAAAATGCATGAGTTTGACATGTGGCACTCCCATATACTACCACATCACCACTTAAGTATAAATTAAGTAATTTTTTGATTAATAATAATAATAATAATAATAATAATAATAATAATAATAATAATAATAATAATAATAATAATAAATAATTAATTAGAAAAATGATAAAATATAAAAAATTGAATTAATAAATCTTAAACCTAAAAAATAAGTTAAAATAAGTAATTACTGTAGAATGACCTAAAATAAGAAAATTACAAGAATATACGATTCAAATAATTATTAAAACATAATTATACTAAGAAAAGCTTATATTGATATTTTATAACTATTTAAGTAAAAAGGATGAATTTTGTGATATTTTTATATTACAATCAAAACTACGAGTTATAACATCTAAAACGGACCATGCTGCAAAAAAGTATGTTAAAAAATGATCGAAATGAACTGTAAATTCATAAATATGCAAGCTAAATCGAAAAGTTATATGTAATTAAGTAAAAATCTCAAATCGACAATTTCATGCAAATGAATAACTGATTTAAATAAATAGTACAAAATACAATGCTAGTTTAGTTATTTAATTTCCAAACTTACTACTTTTCGTATTCTCTAATAACAGGTGATTATGATATCGACATTAACTTACTAGCCGACTATTACGATCCTTAATTTCTAAGATGGCTGAATGAGTATTCCTAATGATTTCATACTTGCTTACTAAATAATGAATATTAATTGTTATTAATAATTGAATATTGTGTGAGATTGAGTTATGCTTGTGTATGGAATTACTTGATAATATTGAATTTACTTCAAAGTATGATAATACAATATTTGTTGTATGGTAAATTTAATAGGAACTGATCTGTCTGTGACTTTATTGATCACTAAACAAAAGGACTTAATATTATCTGACTTGAATGAACTAAATTGAAACATCATAATCATATACTGCATAATTAATTCTGGCCATCACATGTAGGTAGCAAGTGGCCATATGTGGGTTGATTATTTTAATTATAGTATTTTGTACTGCGCACACATGCGATATGACCTTATCTTGGTGCACGAAAACACTAGGTGTTGGAGGCGCTAACTACTTAATTAAAAGTCAAGTCTAGAGGCTTCCGTCTAAAAATGAGTAAAAGTTATATGAAGTTATTCATAATCATACGTAGAACTGGTTTTTTTACTAAACTAAAAATAGATACACAATTATATTTTTGTATACGAAACACGAAGTTTCGTTATTATGTCAATTCTAGTATGATATCCGGATCTGATTAGTGTCGTTGTATCTTCAACCTTGACTTCAGAGGGCATTAAATCTCAGTTGCATGCAGTACTTAGTCACCTGTATGTATTTATATAGTATACTAATTGTTTATGCATTCATTTGATTGAATTAAATTATTATATAACTTATTTATTATATGATTGAGGGAAATAACTCACTAAGCTCTTGTAGCTTACTCCCTAATAGTTTTTCTTTTGCAAATTAATAGATAATCAAGCATAGGTCAAGAGTCGAGCGTTGAGTATAAGTATTGAGATATTTTAGAAGCTAGAATTAGAGAAATTGTTTATTTCATTTGAAACTTCAAATGTAAACACCACTTGTATATTTAGATTTCATAACTTCAATAAGTTTAAAATTTAAGTCTTGCCTACTCGATCTTATCATTTAGTAGGAGATGCCGATTCTTTACAGTTATGAGGAATTGTGAATTGTTGAATATCTATAGTTACTTATATTTTACAATATATTAATAAGTTAAAATTAGAAACTCTAATGAATAATTATTTAGAGTCTTATAATTTCTGACTTATAAAACAGTTTTCATATCATGGCTATACGCTTGATATGAAAATTTTAGACAATCCTAATAGGTCTCCCTTAGGATCATGATATCTATTCTGAGTATTGACTCTTTTCTTCACTTCGTTCAAATTGTATTATATTCCAAACTACCAATCATCATGCAACACATGTCTTTTAGCATAACATTTTAAAAGGATTCCTTACTTTTTCCATACTGAATATTCTTTCTCTTTTACTCTTTATAGTATGTTTCAAGTATTCTATTTATGAATTACCCTTTTTGTCTTTTCATGTATATATTGTGACCCTTGTGGGGGTGAGTATATAAACCCCCATTTGTTTGTACGCAAATGACATTTGCCTGATTGAATATTTACTGGTTTCCTTCTTAAGCAACCTTAGTATTCTCACTCTATCTTAACTCTTACATATTCCTATAGTAAGGAATAGTGGCAAATGACCTTATAGTTTGGTTCGATGAGTTATATCTAGCGAATTGTAGGTCGAGTAGGGCAATTAATGTGTCATATTCAATTGGTAGCTATTCGGATTAGCTAATCCTCTTTTATTTTCTTTTGGTTCCTTCAGTTGTGATGCTTCTCCGTATGTACGACCCTGAAGATGCATCAATGGCAGATAGAATTTTTATTTTGAGCTAATAAATTAATTTAATACAATTAAAGTTCAACATATGATCCGTAAATATTTACTTAGAAAATTTGTAAAGTTTGTTTTATAGTTATGTTGGATTTATTTAAAGTATTAGATTTTATAGAAACAATTATTTAGAGACTTTAGGACAACTTTAAGCCTAAAGTGTCAATAGATAATAGGGACAAGTGATGAGGTATAGTAACCTAAGTCCAGGGCCATTACAATAGGACTATAACGCAATAACCTTTCTATAAAATTGTTTGAATCACTTTGTAAAATGTCGACATCTTATTTGAACTTTTTGAAACGTTTATTCCTTATTTGAACCACTTTATACAACATTAAAATCTTATTTAAACATTTAAAAATGTTAATTCTCTATTTAAATTTACTTTCAAACATTAATCCCCTATGCTATAATTCTCTCATTGAAAACATATAAAAGGGTAAGTTCCAAATTTATACTTTTCCCCTTTTTAAGTCATTGTTGGTGCTTTACATGTTGATTCTTTGGCTATTGTAACGGTCTTTCTCTCTCTCCTTCTTTCTTATTTTTATATTGCTTTAATTATTAGATTTTGATTTGTCAAATGTTAATGGTTAAGATGTAAAGATATTAGATCAGATTAAACGCAATGATATTTTCACTAATTGTTTAGATTAGTGATAGGATCTAAACATTCATACCCATATTCAGAATGATTTGGAGTATTCTACTTATAGACTTGAAGATGATTCATTAAGATTGGAACCATTTACTTATTAGAATCCTTGAAATAGTATTGGGCTTCTATATAGAAGGCCATATTGATATTATTTGTTGATAATGGAAACATTTTAAGATAGTTATTGATTGTTAAACTCTAACAATACGAACTAATTATTCTCTCAATAGATCTCATCTCATAAAATCATGCACATATCATATTAGAGATTGTAGCCTCTTAGATTGAAACTCACGTTACTTTAGAGATCATAAGAAAACCAAAGCATTCATGTTCATCTAAATTTTACTATTAAATTTAGTAGATATAAAGATTATCTATTCCTTTCTTCTAATCCCTCTATATCCATCCTACTTAAAGTTTCATTCTATATCCTACAACTCATCTCTTATCATATAAAGTGTATGGCTTATGCTATGCGCACATAATGGTAACCTCACGAATCCCCATATCTACACAAATAAAGTTGGATGTGTAGCCCAAGAATAAAAATCTTATAATTGTCATTAGGAACCAATATATCAGAGCAATATGTATCAAGTATATAAATCAAGCTTTCAGCAGTACTTTCACCATCTTTAACCGCTGTGTTAAGGTTGGCGGTGTTATATTGTCCCTTGTTGTCTTCTCAATGTCAGTCAAAGCCTAATCTAAGTGTCCAGATTTTTCTTTTTTTTTTTCTTTTTGTCCAGCTTAATCTATTTTTCATTTTTCTTTTCTACTTTATTTTTATATTTTACTATATGACTTTTCGCTACATGAGTTATCATATAAGCAAGATTTTGGCGATGCCAGTAAAATTTTTTTTATATATATATATCATAAAATTTGGTCCTTTAAGGTAGACAATTCTTTTACCCCCGTATTCCACTATTCTATCAACACAAACAAATATATAAGTAATTAAACAGTAGCATAGCAATATATCAATTACTAAAAGATTCTACATTTAGACTTGTGGATAAAAAATGTGGTACAAACTTATTTTAATCCAAAACTTTACTGTTCCTTTTTCTTTTTCAGAAAATAGGAAAAGATGAATACCACTGTGAGCCGTGGGGTCCAGCAATAACGCGTTTAAATTTTATGTTCACAAAGAAAATGTCGTAAGAAAAATTTTCTTTTCTTATTAATCGAAACGAACCCGAGTTGCTAGAAGAAGGAAAAGTTAAATTGTTCAACTTTCTCATGCATACGACGACCTTAAACTTTTTCATGCTTATGACGACCTGTAAACGTATGACACACATCACAGAATTCCTGGAGAAAGCATGCCTCTTGCTTTTCCGTGTGAATTGGTGAAAGGGAGATGGAATTTTCCCTTCTTTAATTTTCTCATCTACTACTTAACAATAATAATCAAATCAATCATACGCCTGAAATTTAGGTCCTTTGTTAAATTGATGTTGTGGCAATATGAGCTGGACTGGCACCTCAACCATTCCTGGTGACACTCTTTTTAAGTCCCCACCATACTTGATTCTGCTAGTTGACTCCATGAAAAAGTCAAGAAAAAAGAAAAATTGGATGAGACACCAACACTAATTGGCCAAATTGATAATGGCTTATCATGATATATCAGAAGAGCATGATTCAAATCTCAATATTAATATAAGAATTGTGTTTGTTAATAATTTGTATGTATCTTATTAGCAATCTATAGTCTTAGAAACATGTTTATATGCATTATAGTGACCAGAGTTGAATCAAATTCAAAGTTTTCTATCGAAAAAAGAAAAAAGAAAAAAAACAATTGGGAAAGACTTGAGATCAAAATGGCATAAATGCTTGAAGTAAATGGGGGCAAGTTGTCCCATTAAAGGCATTGTGAAGTTCCACTTGACCCATAACACGAGACGTCAATAATGTGCTCATATGCCAAAGTTACGAATGACTCGTATTAAAAGGAAAAGAGAAAGGGAACATACAAGAAGAAAATCCTAGAATGTCTCTAGAAATATATAAACAAGTAAAACGTTTACCTTTTTAAAAATCCATATCGTAATTATAAGGAGTGTCCAGTAGTTTTATTTCTGGCCGAAATTGAGAGACTTTATGTAATTTTGATTATTACAAAAGATTACAAATGCACTTGTTATCTTTGTTTCTCGTGCAATTATACGGTCATACTCTTTATCTGTGAAATTAAATATTTAAAATCTAAATCTTTGAAAAAAAATATATTCAAACTCTATTTTGCTCTTTTACCCTTTGATAGAATATCAGATATTACTAAAATTAATATATGTATATTTAAACCGATAACATAATGGTCATGTAAAAGTTTAAAAACACATTTCTTAAATATTTTTGGATTTTTTTTCCCAACTATTTTCACCTTATGACTTGGGGGGATTTAACCACTCTATTTAAATGATGGGGATTAAGAGTATACAAAGCAAAAATATTATGTATATATGCAATTAACACTTACAAAAATTAGCTATATCTACATCTATGATCATGTAGAATATTTCTTAGATAGATTAAGGCAAATAATATCCATCACTAGAGCTTCATATTTCCCGTTAAGTAAATGCATTTCTATTATCATGATTTATCTTACTTGTCAATGGGTAGAAATTCGAAAACCTACTAAAAGTTCTTAGTTTTTATAAAAATCTCATAATATTAAATAATTATTAGATAGTCTTAAAGTTTCATATCAATATAAATGGCAACACATACCAAGTCATGAGATTTTATAAATATCATGTTCTTAAATCTTATGAAAAATTATAACTTGATATGTATATCTCATTTATTAGTTGGATATACTATACCACGAGCCTTGTGGCCAATAGCTAACCTAATAAAAAAATTGGAACAATGTTATGATCTATATCTAAAATTTACAACTTTTTACAATTTTACATTTATAATTTTGGTTTGTTTTATTATATATCCAATTAAAATATTGGTTGTCACCATTACTACTCCCATCATTTTTATCTAACACCGTTAGTACAATCATCGTGATTAACTAATGACATCATAACACGTGTAAGTTCATTATTTTTCCAATTTAATCTTTTAATTCAAATGCCAACTAAGCATCCACATTAGGGAAAAAAAAAACATATCATCATTCAATAAAATAAAAAAAAATCCCCACTAAATTATAATGAAACAATTTTGGAAATATCCAAACTAAGTCAAACAAAAGCAATTCCAAAATTAATCTATGAAAAGCACTTGAAAACATATTGAAACCCATTTCAAATCTAAAATTATATTTGCAAAGTCACCGTATTTACAAGTTTATTTGAATTATTATATAAGAATCAAACGTGAACATAGGAATTAAAGATAGATTCAATAAAAAGGTAAAAAATCTCAGTTCATAAAAATGAACAATAAACCATAAGATCAAAACATTAAAATCTAAAATAACTCACTTTAAACACAGTAAGACAAGTCCTACGCTTGTGAATCTCTACTTTGTATCTTTTATGACAAATTCATCAAGCTTATTTCATAATTATTCTTTTAGCTCAAACCATAATTTAAAGTGATTTGTCATAGTTTTGCAATATATATTATATAAGCAAACCTTGCAACTAAAACACTAAAAATTTAAAAGAAGTAAAGAAACCGAAAAAATAAAAATAAAAATCCCTAACCCTAACCTTGATTTCCAAGCCACCAAATTAAAACTATTTTTCAATGCAAAAATTTACAAGCAAGTACCCGTGGTTACCACTTTTTTAACTTCACTAGCCGGATGCTTTATCAACTTATGGGGCAAAACTAATTTCATCATCATTTAAAGCTCCCATGATATGATTAAACACTTCTTGTTACACCGTGGCAATCTAAAAGCTTTTCAAGCCAATTTCTCAAATATAATGTCTTTGTGATCCCCATAGCCTTACTTGATATTCCGATATTTGAGTGCACCAGCTTCAATACCTCAAAGATATAGATCTTGTAAGTTCCATGCTCTTTATCTTCTTCTTCTTATCATTGCTTTCATTAGAGATCTTCTTCTCTACATTGAGGCACTTCTCTATTGAAGCTCTTTTTTGGATTCAATGTAAATGAAAGACAAAGAGAAAAGGAAAAAGAAAATTGATTCTTTTTTATGGAACCTTATAGGAGGATCTTCTTGGTTATGGATTCCTTGACATTAATTTTCCTTTCTTCTAGGTTGAGAAGAGAAATGGGATTTGACATTGGGGTTTTCAAGTTACTTTTGTAGATTGATATTAACTTTGCTTTTATTTGTTTTTTGTTTTGATATTTTTTAAAATGTTTCATTTAATTTAGCTGGATTTTTTTTTATATCATTGAATGATGGTATGATGTGGAGGCTTAATTGGCATTTGAAATAAAAGATTAAGTCCAAAAATAATGAACTTACACATATTATAATGTTATTAACTGATTATGATGACTGTACTAATGAAGTTATATGGAATGACGAAGTAGTGATAATAATAACTAAAATTTCAGCTTGGTGTATAATATAATAAGTTGAAAATATACGTGTAAAATTATAAAGTTCGGGTATACGTCATAACACCTGAAAAAATTAGATAACATTACATGGGTGATGATCTCATGCCAACGCCGACCTCTGTCTCGATCTTTCACACTGTTCTTAACACGGAGGAGAAAGGGTAGTTGACGCCGTCCTTTCATTAAAATGATTCGAAGTCAGAAGGCATTATGTTCATACTTGGGAATTATTCTAGACCCACGGGGGCGCACATATTGACCCACTAGACCCTTCTTAGAAGTCTCAAACCATTGCTTTAGGCATCAAATCATATTGAATTTTCCATTTGCATGTCTTTGTTTTCCTTTCTTTTTATCAATTCTTATCTAAGACCTAGAAATTTATCCTAGTATTAAATATATTCTTAACAATCCAATAAATTATTATATTTTCTTCACCTTGATGGCCTTTATTTTACTATACATCACAATCCTTGTGGGAAAAGGAAAAAAAATGCAAAAAAATTACACAAATGCCGTTTCTAAAATATTTTTTTCGATAAAACAATACTTGAAATCGTATTTTAAAAAGGCAATTTCAAAATGAATTGAAATCTTCTCTTGAAAAGACAATTTCAATATAAACTGAAATGGCTTTTTTAAAAAACGATTTCATCTTGATTTAAGTAAAATCACATTTTCAAAAGACGATTTCATTGAATTAAAATACAATTTTATCTTGAATCAAATAAAATCATATCTTGAGAAAAAGTGATTTTAGATACCGTATTTCTAGAAGTATTTTCTCAAAAGTCATATTTTTAGGATTTTTTTATTTTTTTTTTCCTTTTCCCCAATCCTCATAGCAAATCAAGGTATGAAAATTAGAAAATTTGTGAACTTTTATGGTAGGTTTTATTATAATATTTATTATGTTTGATTTCTTTTATCTTCAACACATATTTCATTAGTATATATAAATCTTGTATGTATACATGTACATGTATGTGTATCTATGTCTATAGATATGTATGTGTATCTATGTCTATATATATATATATATATATATATATATATAAAAGATGGAATATTGCATTCTATAAAAAACATTCTAGCTAAAAATCCTTTTTTACCCTTTACCATTATCACTATGAGATGTATAAAATTCAATTCATCCAAAAACAGAAACTTTGTTTTCTCACAAAAATTTAGAAATAATATCATAATGTCAAATAGATTTCATCAACAGTTATATAGATTCAATTACCGGATACACTTAAACAATTAAAGGGAACTTGTTATTGGTGTTTTTGAACTTATAGTTATCAAATAAACAATCTAATAATTATCGGGTTCTGGGGAGAATTGAACAAAAGTCAATGCCGTTTACATTGCGTCCCTTGAAAAAAGATAATTTATAAAAGTTCCACATCCCAATAAAGCGATTGACCAAAAGCAAAACCCAAAATCAATGGGCTTAAAAGTCAACTCTGTTCCCAACAGATCAGAAACAGAGCAAAAAGCAATATGCAAATGCAATTTGTTTCTCAAGGAAAACTGATACATCGCATGTCGACGCATCGCATCGCATCGAACTTGTCACCGTTATTAAATAAATCGGTATTAAAAAACGGAAAAAATTTTCATTAAAAAAAAATGGAAGCAACATGATACTACTAATAATAATTTATAATAGTAAATTGAGTAAGCAATTTGAAAAGGAAAAATAAAAAATAAGAAAAAAGATCCAGGAAAATTTATTTCTTCATTCTCTTCCTCAAAATTGAGGGGTGTCATTACAATATCATCTTTCACAGCATCCAATTCTACTGACAAAATTTGCTCCCTGCCAGCATATCCAGGAGCATTAATGTAATCAAAAGAAATTTCATTAAAAACATCTTCCGAATGCATAATCGAACCAATTAGAGATTGATCATCTATATGTGAATCGTTTTCTGCAATGATTTCATCGTTGTGGCAGGAAATTTCAGTTCTTCCATCCTCTTCATTGCTTCTAATTGTGATCCAGTCCTCATCACATGTCCAATCGGGCATTGAATTCCCTCCAATCAACAGCTCAATCCCGTCATCATCGCTACTTGTACAGGAACACGAACAATCACTGGAATTCTGATTCCTTGGACTTTCACGAACTTCCATCGACTCCCAGAATGCATTATCCAACACATCATTAGGGGAATTCATATGAAACCCAGTTTCCTTAGCTTCCATTTCATTGAGAAACGGATGCATAAGCAGCTCCCTCACCAACCGCCTCTCCTTTGGATCTCTCCTCAAACAATTCCTCAAGAAATCCTTGATATTCTCCGAAAGCCAACCCGGGAACTCCGGAACATCCCCCGAGAACCCGATTCGATAGAGAACCGAAACAGGATCCTCTGCCTCAGGCCAAGGTGTGCTTCCACTGGCCATTTCAAGTACCATGCACCCAACCGCCCAAACATCCGCCGCAAAACCTTGCTCCTCTCCGCGGGCAACCTCCGGGGCCATAAACATCGGTGTACCGGAGAATCTTTCCTCGTATAAATCATAAGAACTTGAATCTCCATCCCTCGATTCAATCTTCAATCTTTTAGCACATCCTAAGTCAGCAATTTTTGGACCGTCGTTGCCTAGTAGTATATTCTGGCTTTTGATATCGCAGTGCACAATTCCATTGGCATGAAGATGATCCAACCCTTGAAGAATTCCACGAGTGTATGATCTAATCACACTCTCGTCCAATTTCCCACCATTTCTTTTGATTGCTTCGTGAAGTGTGCCACCAGGAACATACTCCATCCAAAGGTTGTAAAAAAACGTATCGTCTTCCCTAGTAACATCGTGCCCCATGCACTTGACTACACTAGGACAATTTCCCCATCGGGACATGAGAAATTGCTCCTTTTGTAACAAATTGGACCGTGACAGCTCGACGGATTTAACAGCAAATAGGTCACGGGAGGTGGTGGAGGCGGCTAGTGAGACGGTGGCGGTCGAGCCCTGGCCTAGGATCGGGCCTCTAATCCATTCCATGGGTGGATCAATTAGAAATTTTTAAAAGTGATAAATGAATCAATGTTACTAGCAAATACTTTTGGTTGATGGAAGCTTTTAGAATAATGTGGTAATGTATTGTGTGGATATTTATATGGGGGAGTATAGTGTGTTGGGGAGGGGGAATTGTTTGGGAAATGGGAAAAGGGCAAAATACGCGGTACAGATGACCAAAATGCTGTCTTGTTTTCGTTCAAACCCATCAATTGTTGTATTTGTTTATTTGACATTTATTTATCCCAATGTTCACACTTCGATGGTGGTGGTGTTGTTGGTGTCACTAAACATCCAAAGTTGACGAGAGACGGACACGTGGAGGTTGGAGAGGAGGGGTTGACAGCTTGGGCCGTTTGTGGACGGCGGTAGGGGCACTTTAGCTTATGTTATGGGAAAGACTAAAAAGAGGCCATCCACATGACGACGACACGTGAACACACGTGCCGTGATTATGGGGTTTATTATCAAAATTTACAGAGAGGTTTAATTGGTGAATATCGCTTATCCCATGATTAGCAAACTCAATTGGCGTCAGCAGCAAATAAAACTTTTGTAAAGTGTCTAATTGGTATTTGAAAAATCTTAAGATACTCTTTTTTAGACTATCAATGGGTGTATCGACCGCATTCATTAACAGATTATCTTTTAATATATTTACAACTAATCAAAATTGATACATACAATAAACATTTGAATTAGTCGGTTCCATAACCAACAAACTCTAAAGAAAATAAATCCTCTAAAATTATGGTGTCATAAAATTCTTTAAAATTATAAAACTACTAGTTGTTATTATTTAGATTTTTTATATATTCTATGATATCACTGTGACCTTTTTCTTAAAAAAAATAGATAATAATAACCATTAATTTATAATTTTAGAAAATTTAAAAAAACTGTAACTTAAAAGGATCCAAATCCGATTCAAAAATTGACACAAAACCTTAGAAATAGCTTGATTTAGGCTTCCTAAAATTATCATGAATTTCATGTATATTATATAGGTACATGTAGGTTCTAAAAAATACATGATCAAATCCCATATCCTAAATTCTCAAAGTGTGTCTACAATTGAAATTATTGTAGCTTAATAATATAAATATTGATATCTTGACTTAATGGACTAGGTTTAATTCTTCTCTTCTCTAAGGTTATAATACGGTAGTTGGTTCAAAAAGCAAAAAAAAAAAAAAAAATGTCTATAAACACATGAGGGCTACATATTAAATGCCTATAAGCCCATAATATTCATACTAAATTCTATTTGATATGTGTTCAATCGTTATTAACACATTTTATTTATGTGTCTATACATTATTCAAAACAATATATTAAATCATTCCAAATTATAGACTTTAGTCTAAGCTATTATAGTGGATTAAGCTCGACTTTCCTTTTCCCCAAAATTGTAATATGAAAAGTTATAAAAAAAAAAAAAGAAGAAGAAAACAATTACAAACTGATAGGAATCAACTCTTCAAATCGGTTACACGCAGTTGGGTTAGAGGACTCTACGGATTCATACAAAGTATATTAACTCGAAGCCCCATCCAAAATAATAATTCTTATTTCAACCTCCATGATTCACTCTACTACCGACTTGAGTATCAAGCTTTCACGTTTGCCAGCGTAGTTTCTTAAGCTGCCAAGTAGATATGCCTACCTACTAAGCATATAGGCCGAGCAGCCATACCATGACTGAGACATTATCTAACTCAACCAGCCTCAAACAAATATTCGAGCTAAGCCCTCAAGCCAACCAACTTCCGACCCCAGTCTAAGTTGAGCTATAAGATACCCAACCTGAAAGAGATCTAGACATTCTAGATTGATCGTGCTTTAGCTGGAACCAAATTAGGTCGGCCCTAACTAAATATTCTTTTCCTTGACTTTGTCTGAATTGTATTATACTCAAACATCAACCACCATATGATACGTGTCTTCCAGTATAAAATTTTAGAAGGATTTTTTACTTTTTTTCATACAAAATACTCTATCTCTTTTACCATGTTTAGTATCATTCTTATACTCTAATTATAAATTACTCTTTTATCTTTTCTATGTATGCTTGTAACCCTAATAGGGCTAGTATCTAAACCACAATTGTCTGTGTGCAAACATCATCATTCACATTATCAGAATTAATACAAGTTTCTTTTATAAGTAACCTTAGTGTTCTTATGTATCCTTAACTCTTATTTATTCTCTTTAATAAGGAGTAGTGGTGAGTGATCTTATAGTTTGAACTAATGAATCATATTCAATGAATTGTAGATCGAGTAGGATCGATTAATATGTTATATCCAGTTAATAGTTACTCGAATTTTACTAACTTCTTTGTTTTTCTTTTGATTCATTACATTGTAATGTTTCTTCGTGTGTTTCATCCTAAAAACACATCATAAACCTAATGAAAACATGTGAGATTCAAGTTTTGACGCAAATTTAAGGAAAAGGATTTCGTTTCTACATCCAAGGTGAATGGAAAAGCCCAACTGAAATTAGGGAGGAAGGTGTGTATGTGAAAGAAGAATATACATATATAATTATACAATTTAAAAGGTAGTTGTAGTGTTCTAAAGTCAACGAAGGTTCCATATAAATTAATGGAAAGTCAATGAAGACTTGAATGTGGCAAAGCCCATAGGATTACGTTGACACAAAGTTCGATTGAAACACTGAATGAAAAAGGCACACGCGGAAAGGGGAATGAACAAAGGAGTACGTACGGGACGACTTTAGAGTATAGACCGGTGATTATGAAATTTATAGCTTAGACTTTCTAGACTTTTGAATTTATTTTTCCTTTTTTTTTGGGTCAATTTCGATAAAAGAAAGGTATTTTAGATGTAGATTAGTTGAATAAATATATAAAGGAATAATTCCATAAACAACCAATAATTGTAATTTGTAGTAATTACAATCAAGATTACATGCATAATTATCTTGTTCATTCTGTTAAATTTGATATGGAATGACGAGTGATTACTAGTTTTAATCACAGTATCTCGATATAATTATATAATGTATTTGGTTAACATGTCTTTAAAATACTTAAGGGTTCCAAAAAAAAAAAAAAAAATTCACACTTTACAACCATAATAATAAACTTTATGGAACAGCAATTATATAGAAATATGAAAAGTTGTTTTATGGCCTTGCGACACTTGTTAGTGAAGGTATTTCTGGTGCCAAACTAGCTAGGATGGGGATCGCACATAGAAGCATAACTTTCCTAGAAAATCGATTGGTCGGCTCATGGAATGGGGTCGAATTAGTGTTTCATAAGTTCTCTTTTCTTACTAAATCCAGTATTATTTTAGACAATGCAACATTACTTTAACTTCGTTTGACACAAAAATAGAAGAACTGAAGGTAAGAGATATGTACATAATAATTATGACCATAGAGGATGTTGGTAGGCAGATAGGTAGATTGTACAATCATAACATTATATTAATCATTAAATGTGTTTCACGAAACATGTGTAAAAGATATTATTTATCCGTTAATTACATTTTCATTTAGTTTTTAAGATCAACCATTATAAGATCCTAATAGTGGATATAAAAAATTTTTTCAAAAAAAAAAAGATTTATGACGCCCATTTTACAAGTTTTTCTTCTTTTTCTTCTTCTTCTTCTCTCTCTTTTTTTTTTTTTTGGCCAAATACAAGTTCTTTTCTCATAAATCAAGGTTTTAGCAGAAATTTTTTTCTAAACATGATTCAGCGAATTATTAATTGTCCAATTATACATTGATGATATTATATTTGAATCTTTTATAGAGAGTTCGCTAAGATTATTTAGGGAAATTTCAAGATGAACATTATGACACCATTACTTATCAAGGAAATATTACAAAGCAACTCTTAAAGAAGTTCAGATTAGAAAAAGATAGAGAAAATATCTGCCCTAATATGTAGTTTAACTAAACTAGATAAAGATGAAAATGATATAAAGGAGGCATAGGTCCTATAATGGACTGGACCCTTTTATAAGGTGATATAATGAGCATATGGCATATTAAAAGATGAATAAATGATACTCCAACTAACAGTAAGTTTTACATAAATTATAAGAGATAATTGATAGTAACTTACAAGGTTAAGGTAGGTAGTGAATACAAAGTCAACATAAATTACTAACCTTTGATAAACAAATATAAAGACTCATTCATCACATACTATATTGAATGCTGAATTCTAACAAGCTTTTCAATAATTTTAGATATCGATCTATAATCTGCATTTTGTGAATGTAGCACCCTTTTATTTGAAAATCACCACAAACAATAGATCCATTTATATTCTATCCCTAGTAAATTCTTGAACAAAAAACAAAATATATTTATATGTTCCACAAATAGCTAAGTGAAAACGCTGGGAATCAACTTCTCCTTGAACCTATTACGCTAGCTAAAGCAAAGGACTTCAGAATCTGGTGTTGAGATTCTTGTCAGATTAAATGGGAGAGGATGAGTTTGTATTTATTGAGATGTTCAAGGGCTCATTTGTTGGGTTTCGGAAGCTCCTTATCTGTTATTCAATATGTTAGCTAATTGAGCGGAGTAAGGAGAATGCTATAGGGTATGTTTTTGAAGTAAATCGTGGTCGGTTCAACACTTGACGTTCGGCCGGTTATGTCACGTTAGGAGGTTAGTTGTATGCTTAAACCAGTTCAAATGAACAAAAGACATGCTAGAACCAGTTGTAGGGACCAATTTAGGACCAATCTACCAGTCCATAACAGAATACCTTGAATTAGCTTCAATGTTTTATTACATTTTCTCTAAATTATGCTACTTTATTTTATTTTATTTCCAGTTCTACCACTCATTAAAGCTAGAATGTGTATTAAGGATTGTAGAGCTCATTCTTTCATTATCTTTTGGAGAATTGATTCACATCTTTGAAAGCTTTCTTAATTCCTTGTATTTTATCGATCTAGCGGTTGTAGCAAATATTCATCTATTCATGCACCATATCGTCTCGATTAAACGATAATTTATCTTTTTGATATGTCATATTCTAAAAAAATTGTTCATATCCTATGTTTATTATTCAAAACATATAAATAAAAATACAACCTTTATTATTGTAAAACGGTTTAATAAGCTGTGTGCTACACAAGGTTCCTCAAGAGCTTTGTTGACTAGAGAAGCCCACTCAAGAGGACTTTTAGGACATCTTGGCAAGCATCTAATGTTAGAGATTTTGTAGGAGCATTTTTATTCGCTAAGGATGGCAAGGGATGTGCACAAGGTGTTAAAGACTTATGCATTGTGCAAAAGGGTAAAGAGTCATGTTGAGCCACAAGGATTATATATGTGTCTTCCAAACCCTAATAAACCATGGTTGGATTTGAGCATAGATCTTGTTCTATATAACATTGATCATCTTTTTTAATCACTTAAAAATTTGATCTGCTATTTGAATTTGAGCCTAAATATTTATCCCCTTGCATATAAACTTCATAAAGTTTTTATACCTCTCTTTTATTTTTTATAATAGTCTAAATTGATCCAAAATGTTTTCTAAATTTTTACAAATTTCTTTATGTATTACAATTATCTTGACTTTCATAAATTTATTTATTTTTACATAAAGATCTTCATATATTGCAAATATGTTTCTTTATTTGATTTTGCTAAAAATTTTATACTTGAAAAACTATATAAGGAACTCAAGAGGAGGGGGGTGGGTATGGTGGGCATGAATTAAGTTCAATGCTCAAATTTTAATTTAATACCAATTTCTTGATTTAAGCAACTGAATGTATGCGATATTGAAACAATAAAACAATAATGAGTATAATCAAGAAAGCAATAAAATAATAATAAGTGCGGAAAATAAAAGAGATAGGGATATAGAATAATCAAACCCGAATTTAACGTAGAGTTTGGACCGCCACTTACTCTCCATGAATACACAATACCTCCAACCAATGATTTCACATTACTTTTATCAATTTTTTAATCCAAGCTCCAAGAACTATACGTACATAAACTTGATTATACAAATTTTATACTCACAACTCACCCAATCTTGATTTTACAAGATTTCCAATCATAATAACTCTCAAAATGGACTCAATTTCAAGTATAGTGCACTCTCTCAAAGTTTTTACAAGTATAAATCACTTAGCACTTATACTAAGGTTTTACAAATAATTTAGCAAATTAAGTACACAAGACAAAGGGTAAGTAAACAAAAGGAATAATTGGAGATTTCTAACTCTATTTCTTGTCCTTCAACTATTTAACAATTTGTATTTATAGCCTCTTAAGAAAATCTAACCATTAACCCACTTCTTTCTTCATTTAATGCTCTGTAACGGCTCTTTTTTGTATGAACCAACCGGATAATTCATTAAAATAAGGTTACCATTTAGATAGTCTTCAGATCACCAATCACATTGTCCAACATTACTTACTAACCTACAGTAACTAACCGGACGATCTAAGGACAACTAGCCGCATAGTCCATCACTTGCCACCGATTTATAGTAACCAACAGGATGGTCCAAGGACAACCAACCGCATAGTTTATCACTTGCCATTGATCTGTAACAACCAAATGGACGGTCTAGGACTACCAGCCAGACTGTTCATGCCAGAATAGGTGAATAGCACATACTAAGATACAGCAAATAGTTCCAATCCCTTTTACTTCTTTCAAAAATTTCAAACTCGATCTAATCAAGTTACATTACAAAGATATCATGCAAAACATAGTGTTATAAAAAGAATTCAAGTTTGCCATCAAATTAACCATGTTTTTATAAGCTTTGCAAAGATATTCATAATCAATAATTAATTTCACATAACTTGTATGGTTTTGTTCTCATCAAAATCACATACAAGAACTTATTGGTTCAACAATCTCCTTCTTTTTTATGAGGATAAAACTTTGTAAAACAAACTCCCCTTAAAAATGATACTCCCCCTCAATGAGGCGCTAATTATAAAAGATTTCCTTTGAGAATATTTATGGGAGAGTCAATATAAGTGCAAGTTAAAAGTGCTTATTGTTCATTTTAGAGGATAGCCAATTTAACTTTATGTTTCAATTTGACACTTATTAACTAACCAATCTTCTCAATTTTATGATCTCACAAATAAATAAATAAATAAAACAATTAAGTAACTTGAATTTTTCTCTCCCTTTGACCTCATCAAGGAAATGAGATTCCAAGTAGTATAGAGGAAGAAAAAAGCAAGTAAGAAATCCAACATAACCCTAGCTTAAGCATTAAGGTATGCTACCATCCAAAGAACATAATTCAATAACTAATATAATTAAGCAATATAACGTATGATCATTTTTAAGATAATAGCCAATTTCTCATTGTAACAAGATATTTCATACATCTAAGTAGTTAAAGTCCATAAGAGATATCATAAACACATATAAGTATTCTAACAAAAGGCCGATAGCCAAAATCTAGAGTCAGTATACAATCAATGAAAGATAACTAAAGATGATCTTAAGGACCAATAGACAACATATACAAGCAATATAACAGAACAAAGGTTGGCTGGAGTTTAAGTCCATATACAAATAGAAAACATATTGGTATGCCAATTTTGCAACATCTATTTGGATGGTATGATTGAATTATTCACATAGCTGCATACAGATTGTATTAGCCACTTGAAATTTCCACTTGGCTCATGAACTCTTTACAACATTTGAACAATTCTTATCCTAACAAATTATATAAGCTCAAATGAAGCATGTTTGACAATTACAACATTGCATTTTAAGCTAGATTAAAATAGGATGTTCTAAATGTTTAGCTTTAGCTTAGTTCTTAAAGGTTTAAGGGTGCCAAAAACACATCAATCCACAATGAAGTAAATCTAATCATTTAAACACAACTTATAAGTTAAAATAAGCATATAAGAGCCTTCATTTAACTTAGAATTCATCAAATGAGAAGGATGTGCATAAAGGAACTTCAACAAGTAAGTATGAAATCAATTGTGTACAAAACATATCAAATGATGAAATTTATGCAAAAAAACCCAATGAGCTTGTTCCTAAGATCTAATATTATGTTATAAGCTATTTGATTTAAAGGAAACAAACATTTTATCCAAAAATCATTACGTAAGATCATCAAAATCAACTACTTTAAGCACATATTGAGCTTAATAACAAATATGCACACTAAGTTCATAACAAGTTAATATTTTAAGTAAGTTTCCATAGTATTTATAGGTACAAAGATAACATAATTAAGACATATAGCATGCAAATGAGCAAAATGATTATGTAACTTCCCAACCATTAATGAGAATCTAGTTTAGGTCTAAGGGAGTCAAAATCACATAAAAACAAAACTATACCAATTCAATCATTCAACTACAATCTATGGACAAAATTAAACATGCGAGAACTTGTTTTAAGTGTAGAAATCGAGGCATGGTAAAATTGTGTACATATGATATTAAACATACATGAGTAACTTCAAATGTACATAAAATATATGATATTTGTAATTATCCATTCCAAGCACGATTTAAATATGTATTATAACATGGTGAGAGTATAAACATGGTTTGAAAAGCAATTAATTGCAAAAACGCTAAATGAGTTCCCAAATGCTCATGAAAGCTTAAATATAGTTGAGAATATGTCAAATTTATATAGTTTCATAAATATATCAAATCAACCATTTAAACATGAGATATTAGCACATTTAAACACGCGTGAACACATATTTGACATGAAGACTAAGATATAGTAAACATATGCACATGAAAACCTAATAAGCATAAAGAATTTAAAGTACATACAAAATATGTTAATTATTCTGTAGAAACTACTTGAATGAGTTTCTTAAATCAAATACCATATTAGAAGCATTCCAAATTTTCTTGAAACATTCTCCATTTGAGTTTCTTGAGTTGTTCTCACTTAATATTCTTATAAAAACCTATAATTACTTCTTTGATACCCATGGGAGTTTGGGCTCTTTATGGTTAGTTATAATAATATATCCTTATCTTTTTGGAAGCCAAACCACTTTACCTATATGATTCAAATTAGTATTGCGACATATTGCACATGTATGAGCAATATGACCATATCTACCACAATAGTTATAAGTCTTAATTGTTGCTTTTGCAAGACCTGTAAATATATTCCCTATTGTAGCTAATTTCGATTTTGTTCAATCATTACCTTTGAGAGTCAATAAGCTTATCCAAATTCTTTTCTCCATTTACAAACTTGGCTATAGTTTGTTTTGAATCATCTAGGCTAAACTTTAAGATATCATTTTTAATTTGAAGCTCTCTAAGCCTATCTACTATAGCATCTTCACTTTTTATGTTTTCAACTTTTGCTTTAAGAGAATTACACTTCTCTTTTAATTAATCATTTTCCTTAGTTAAATCCTCATTCTTAAGATTTAATTCTTCATTATTTTTATTTAATTTATCAACTTCTAATCTTAAGTACTTATTATCCTTCCCTAAACTTTCTTTGGCATCATTCACTTTATTGTATTCATTTTTAAACACATCAAAATTTACTTCATATTTCAATCATCATTTGTTCCATCATCTTATTTTTCTTTTGAACCTTAATAAATTCATTAAGCAACTCATCATACATATTTTTAAGCTCATTAAATGAAGAGTCATTTGAAATAGAATATATCTCATTGTCTATTGCCATAAAGTATGTATTTTCGTTCAAGTCACTTAAATCATTATCACTCCAAGTTGTCATCATAACCTTTTTCCTTGCTCCTTTCTCGGCTTTCTTAATATTCAAGCAATATTACTGAATGTGACCCGGTTTTTTATAATTATAGCACTTGATTATTTCCTTCTTCTCCTTTCTTGACCAAGATATGTTTTCATTCTTATCTTTCACTAATTTCCTATTAAACTTTATAATTTTTTTAAAATTTCTTGTGATTGTAACCACATAATCATCGTCATCACTTTCATCACTACTTAAGCTCTCCTCAGTTGCCTTTAAGGCAATTATTTTCTTTTTTAACTCTTCTTTTGCCTCTTAATCATCTCATGAGTCTTAAGAGTTCCAAGAAATTGCTCCTTTAATATTGTGTTAAGATCACACGCTTCCTCAATTGTAGTTCTCTTACCTTCCTAATCCTTTGGTAAATACCTAAGGATTTTGGAATTAATTTCAAGATTAGTAAATGATTGACCAAGAACATTTGAATGATTGATTATGTTAATGAACCTATTATACATCTCATCAATTATTTCGTTAGGAACCATCTAAAAATTTTCAAATTTTCCATAAAGCAAGCTTATCTTTGTGACCTTAACACGGCTAGTTCCTTCATATATACTTTTTAATTCTTCTCAAATTTCCTTAGCACTTTTGCATGTATAAACTCTATTAAAGTCATGTTCATTGATGGTACAATGCAATATATTCATAACTATTTCATTTAAATTAAGTAATTTCTAATCATTTTTAATATAATTACTCTCTTCCTTATCTTCTATCTTAAATGGTCTTTTATTAACTACTTACTAAAATAATCTATTTTGTGCTTTTAAGAATATATTCATTCTACATTTCCAATAAAGATAATTACGCCTAATTAAGAGTGTCGATCTATTTTTAGCTTACTCTTCTATAAAGTCTAGTGTGTTCAATACCATAATCTTTACTCTAAATTCGGTTAAACAATAAATTTAGAAACCTTACTTTGATACTAGATGAAAAACTACACTAGGAACTCAAGAGGGTTGGATTGAGTTCGATGCCTAAATTTTAATTTAATACTAATTTCTTGATTTAAGCAACTAAATGAATGCAATATAAGTAACAACGAGTATAATCAAGAAAGTGATAAAACAATAATAAGTAGAAAAAATAAAAGAAATAGGGATAGAGAAAAATCAAGCTCGAATTTAATATGGAGTTTAAACCACTACCTATTCTCCATGGACACACAATACCTCCAATCGAGGACTTCGCATCACTTTTATTAATTTCTCAATCCAAGCTTCAAGAGCTACACATACATAAACTTAATTATACAAGTTTCACACTCACAACTTACCCAATCTGGATTTTACAAGATTCTCAATCATAATAACTCTTAAAACAGACTCAATTTTAAGTATAGTACACTCTTTCAAAGTTCTTACAAGTATAAATCACTTAGAACTATACTAGGAATTTACAAATGATATAACAAATTAAGTACACAAGACAAAGGGAAAGTGAACAAAAGGAATAATTGGAGATTTCTAGCTCTATTTCTTGTTCTTCAACTATCCAACAATTTGTATTTATAGCCTTATAAGAAAATCTAACCATTGGTCTACTTCTATCTTCATTTAATGCTCTATAATAGCTCTTTTCTATATGGATGAGGCGAACAGTTAAAGTAAGACTAGTCAAACAGTCTATTCTAATATGGTCACCATTCGGACAGTCTTCAGATCACTAGTCGCTTGGTCCAACATAGTTCATTGACTTATAGCAACAAGAAGGATGGTCTAGGGACAACCAGCCACATAGTCCATCACCTGCCACTAATCTACAGCAACTAGCTAAACAATCCAGGGAAAACTAGCCGCACAGTCCATCACCTGCCATTGATTTGCAACAACCAACTAGATGATCCAAGACTACTAGATGAACAATTCATATTAGAACAACTGAATAGCATACACTAAGATATAGCAAACAATTCTGATCCCTTTTACTTCTTTCAAAAATTTCAAACTCAATCTAACAAATAACATTACAAAGATATCTTGCAAAACATAATGTTATAAAAATAATTTAAATCTTTTATCAAATTAACCATGTTTTTATAAGTTTTGCAAAAAGGTTCATAATCAATAATTAATTTAACATAACTTACATGGTTTTGTTCTCATCAAAATCACACACAAGACTTATTGGTTCAACAATACTCTTTTCCTTGTTTGAAAACCCTTATACCCATAATGTGATAGCAAATTATAAAATTTTAATGGCTATAAAATTTTTAGAAATTTGTAATGATTACTATCTTAAAATCATGTTATTTTCAAAAGTACAAAAATGAAAGAGTCAGATAAGTACATATAAGAAATTAAAAATGAGATCCTTAACTGTATAGTTTTAAGTCAAACCAATAATATTTAAATAGCTTGTAACATGCATTTTTCAATAGATATACCATTATGGTCATATACTGTCCGATTTGCAAGTTATGAAATCACAAAAGTTTGAAGAATCAATACTAGAATATATGCAATACATAACAAATATTATACCATGTGGAAGTGTATCATTCGATGAGTTAAAAAATTTGCAATTCATGTCCAAAATGATAGTCGGCTTGCAAATCATAACAATTTTAAATTTTACCTAGTTCAACATTGTATGTTAGATCTTATTTTGAAATAGAAGTATACTTTAAGAGCTTTTGAACAATATAAAGTTTGTTAAAATTGGACATTGTATGCAAGAGTTATGCAATGTAGAATTCACTGACGGAAATATCTTTTTTTTTTTATTTTAAAATAATTTATAAATTAAGAAAAATTAAAAAATAACGTTGTACAAATTAATATATGATGGAAATACTAAAATACACTAAAATCAAAGTACATATTCCAAAATGCAATAACAAACAAAAGTATAAATACTAAAATATAAAAAATATAACGCCTATCAACTTTTTATTAATGAAAACACAAAATAGAAATCAAATTGAAAGAACAAGTACAAAATTATAAAAGATAAAAGTTTACGCAATAAATTGCGAAAACAAAAAAGTAGAGACACCTTTTATGCCTTTATCTAATTGTTTGTAGAAGAATTATTTGTATACCCAACTCTAGGTATTCATCTTAAGCAATGCAACATCTTTTGATGGTAAAGTAATTGGAGATCAATACTCTCCCACTTTTATTAAAAGCAAAATATTGTTTATTGTTAAAAAAAGAAAAAAAATAAGCTTTTTGACATTTTCATATGTTTGATTATAATAAGTTTCATATTAAAGGGGAAAAAATAAACAAAAGATGTTAATCATAGTAGTTAATTAAAAAAATTCAAATTTAAATCAAACCCACAAACTTTTTAAATATCACTTTCTACTCATAAATCTTTTCAATTATATGGTTATTATTTTATATCATATTTATTTTTACAATTATTATTGTTTTCTTTGTCCATGATTTTAATTATTCAACATTACTATTATTTAAAAATTTTATTATAGTTTTGATTTTATAAAAATATATTATTGATATTTTTTTATATATAAAGTTCAAATATTTTTATCTTTTTTACATACACAATATGTGTGCGTTATTTGGTAATATATATATATATATATATATATAAAAGCTATCAACACCAAAAGTATAGGCCAAAGAAAGCATCTCTGAAAATGAGGTGTAGAGAGAAGGAAGAAGAAGAGATTGAGACACCCGAGCAAATATAAGGTTGAGAATATTCTTATACTCCCTTAGATAACAACAATTCTTTCTCTTAAAATTACCAACTTGACCCTTAGACCAAGTGTTATATTTGGTTATCTACTAAAATCACCCTTTGGGGGAGAGGGATGGATTGTTAGTGCGGACGATTTAGAAGATATAATTGGAAAGCATATCTGGTTAGGTTCCATTTGTATACTTGGAGGAATCTGGTATATCTTAACCAAACCTTTTGCATAGATTCGTTGTGCACTTGTATGGTTTGGGGAGGCTTACTTATCTTATAGTTTAGGGGTTTTATCCGTTTTTGGTTTCATTACTTGTTGCTTTCTCTGGTTCAATAATACCTCTTATTCTTCCATATGATGTAGTACAATATCTAGGAATTGCATTTATCAAGGAAACAAAACTTTGTTGTGGCACTTTTTCCACAAGATGTTCTAGGGAAGGTGGATTTTGAATTTTTCCAACCGAGGTGCTTTAATCGTCAACTAATCTAAAACATGAAATTAATATATAAAAGTTGTTTGATTTATAATATTAATAAAAATAGATTACGTACGATATTTGAATTAAAAGTTATCGGTAGAACAAAATAAAAAAGTTATCTAAATATGAAGTATTCTATATATCTCCCCAAATTTTCATCCTTGGATTACATTACAAAACCGCGTTAATTTGTCCATAGGATTTTCTTTTTTAATATAGATTACTGAAATTAATTCATTCAGAAATCCTTATACAAGTTTCATTATAGAATCGGGTATTTCACAATATTCATGGCAGTAAATGCTCTGTCAATAAATGCAGTGATAAGATGTGACATCAAATATAATAGTGGATGAAATATGTTATTTTTGATTAATTGGTTATATATCATGGCTGTATGATTAAGGGATTTGTAAGTGTCGTTTGTTTTTTTACGGTACTAATGTTATATATATTTATAATTAAAATTATTTTTAACTAGAAAAGCTTAACTGCGATATATTTCAAAGTGATTAATTAGAAAGATTTGTAAAATGAGATTGGCACATGAACATTTTTCTTTCTACTAAATAACAAGAGGAGGACCTCTTTATCTTTTAATCTAATATTCACTTAATCTGTTTATTTTCCAAAAACAAATATTTAGACAAGTAATTTTTTTCAAAAATATGCCTCTAAAACCTTTAATTTTAGTTATTGTTTTTCCTTTTTTTATTTTTGAATATACTTTTTAAATTTTTTTCTTCATTTCAATTTTTCTAGCCATTCTCATAATAGTTTGATTTTTTCGCCCTTTTTCAAATGATTTTTCAAAAGGGAATAAAAGGCGAATTGAGGGATAATTTTATTTTATTTTATTATTGGGAAGTGTAATTACAGATGGATAAGGAAGGCACTTATTAGTATCTGGCCCAAGACCAACATGCCAGCCATTGGAGCATGAGTCCAAACCCTTCCCAGTCCCATGCAGGCCAGGCGGGTCCATATTTATTTAAAAGAAATTAAATACACTAGACTACCCATAAAATTTTAAAAGTTGTATTGATAGACCGCTTTTTTTTTTTTTTTTACTTGTACAACTGCAATGTATCATTGACTCCTTCAAAAAGTTTCAAAGTACCCCCAAATAAGTTTCCATAAGTGCACAAACCCCCTTAATATTTTTTTCATGAGTTCCCGCATAGGCCCAGTGGGTCCAAGACTCTCAGAAAATGGACCTGGACCGCCTCATTGGGCAAAGGTAAGGAGCTTTCCTATAAATATATTTATTTGCAGTGAGTGAATCTTCAGCGAAAAAGGCTCTGATTATCGACAAAATAAGTCTTCATTCATATCCCATGCCTTACTAAAAATATATATAAGAAAAAAAAAACATATATAATTGATGGAAAATGAATTTAGACACACTACTTGATGAGAAAGATATTGCATATTTTTCACAATACAATAATTGATATACAACATATAAAGGAAATTTTGGAATTCTTAATGGTTGATGGGTTACACATCGATTCTATTTATGTGTCGATAGATAGAAACTTAGAAAAAAAAAGGAGGAAGTTTGTTTTCAGCGAAGTCTTACGTTTGCAATTTGGTAAAGAGTTGATTTCACCCCACGAATCCTGAGACCTTATCAAGGAAGCAAATTAAAACAAAACTGCCTTCGTATAATTTGAAACTGAATTTAAGGTTATATTGAGTTTACTAGTAACCCAATCAATTTCAAGGTGCAATATAAAATTTAAAATAAAGAATTTTGGATTTTTTAAAGTAAATGAGGCCAACAAGGCTTAGTTAAATTGGAACTCATCTCATCAAGTAACATTTTAACCCAGTCTTGGATGGTTTTAATTTTTCTTCTCTCAGTTTGTTGCTATTTATATATTAGTAGTTGATATTGTTTAAATTCTTAAAATATCTTATGATATCATTATAATGTGTTTTTTTTTTATAATCTTAATAGTTAATTATATATAACAATATATCTATTAATAGAATATTTTGAGCTCCACTCGAGGCTTAGTCCAAGCAAGAACTGATCGAGATACATCAGCGAGTGAAGAACCGAGCACCTTACCTCTGCCCGAGCACTCCATGGTTCTCTCAAGTACCTTACCTATGCTCAAACACTTTAAGGACCTACTCTCCACATACTTGGCTACCCTAAGCACCCAATAGTCTCCCTAAACACTTTTTCTATGCTCGACCACCTCAAGGACCTACTCTCCACATGCTCGGCTACCTTGAGCACCTCGCCTCTACTCGAGCCACCCCACGTTTGAGTTGCCACTTACTTGGCTATGCTAAGCTTCGTAGCCTTCCTCCAACCTCCAAGCATGCGTTCGCTACACTAAGGATGCCTTCTTCCCTGTAAACATACTACAAAAGGTTGGCCTACGGCTTGTAAATCGATTGATACCTCCTCCTTCGGAGCCTTAGGTCTCTTGCTCCTCTTTTTCTCCTCATTAATTGCCCTATTGACATTCGTAGTTCTATCAAAACACCTGATAGCCTTAAGAATCTCAATGTCCCAGGTTTTAAATGTAGCAGTCAACATGTTCATGGCTAACCAATTTTCAAAACCACCCCACCACCCCTACAATACATATATCCTACAAGCAGTAGGTATGGACAAACCTTAGATTATATGCTTCCCTAAAAAGTAAGCTCTTAGCCAAAGGTAAGGGAATTTTGGACATTCTTGAATCACTCACATGCAAAGCTAATCAAGCCCCTTCTCTCCCTTCTTAAAAGAGTGATTGAAACCCCACACATTCTAACATATTTTGCCCTATTTCACTCTTTCCTTACTAACTTAAGCGTTACAGGGCCCTTGTGGACTAACCTACCAAGGGCTTCTTATAGGTAATTAGGAACAAGGAGCATCTTCAATGCTTAAGCCCATTAGCATCCTCTTTAACCCTTAAGCCCACTCATATCATTTGTACCTAGTTAGTTCTCAACATCTACATTTTAGCGCCCAACCTTACTAGCCAATCTACCTAACATAGTGAGAAGTAAGAATGATTACCCTCAAGCATCACATCAGGTTGATGGTGTAGGTTACCTCCACTACTGCTACCACAATGTTTACCTAATTCACCAACTCTAGGCACCCAAACCTACGAGATGTAACAACTCATTATACTTGTTTAACAAGTATTTGAAGACAACCAAAGGACTCAAGAGTCTAACGTTATGTTGCAAAAGGAGCTAGCCATCCTCAAGAAAGAATCCATGGAAAGGCAATGATCTACTCATTTACATGACCAAGCAAGTAAAATAAAATGCATACTAAGCACCCAGCGCATTTACGTGACCAAGTTCAGCACAATCACCATCCCATAGAGGATCGGACGACCATTTAAACCACAATTGCAGCAAACCGCAAACACAAGTGAACGCTTGTGTACAAGTAGAGTACTTAGGGAGCTATGGTAACATAAATTTAGCATATATTTTTTATGGTTAATTTGTGTTATTTTAAACATTAATCTAATCAATTTTACATAATTTTGAGCTTAATTAGTTTAAATTTCATTTTCAATGGCTTCCAAAATATTTATGAACTTTCAAGGATTTTTATCTTATTTTGGAGTATTCTGAAATAAAAGGATTGAAGCAGATGAATTTCAAGCTAGAAAAGAAGTTTAGTAAATACCATGGTCATAGTCCCTAAATGTATTCCTTTCATAAACCAATTTCATTAAGATTTGAAGATTTTAGACAAAATGTAGGAACACGCCCTAACTCTACAGCTATGTACCTCACCTATGGACTTGGCATGATTTTTAAATCTTCTATTTTTGTTAGGTTTTTTTTATAATTCTAAATCTAATCCTTATAAATAGGTTTCTAACCTCAGGGTTACAAAGAGAGCCCCCTTAAGAAGAATTGTAGGTTAGAATTATATTTAGGGTCTCTTAATCTCTTTTCTTCTTTTAATTCCATTATGTTATTACTTCAAATGTTCTTAGTAAATTGTTATTAAAACTTAGCTCTTCTTGCAACAACTTCTTATTCAATCTATGATTTTACAATTTGAAGATCTTATTACACCAATTATATCATTGTTAGCTAGTATTTACTGAGGTTGCTCATTTGATGTATGAGCTTATTGTTGGGACTCGAGTCCAGCAATGAACAGACAAGTGTAATTAAAGGGTATTAAGGCTAACTAAATTGTTTAGCAATTTGGTTCTTTTGGATTAGGGTAACCCTCGTACGGCAATCTTAATAGTGAGATCTAAGTTCTTAATACGATCCTGAGACACTTTATTCAATAGTAATTCCGGTAGAAAAAATCTTAGGATTAGGAAAAAGCTAGAGATATAAGTCTAGTGAATTCAAATTAGGTATCTCTAGGGTCTAAAGAATAATTAAGATTGAATGGTTGCAAAGAATTAGGTTGTATACAACAACAATTTTTACTAAGGATGATGTATTATTTCTTTTAATTGAATCATGCTTGTTTTATTTTAGTTTCATTTATTGAGTTTTGTTTATTTAGTTTTGTTCTTATTTATTTTATTGTTCTTATTTAATTTATTTATCCTTATTTATCTTTTCTATTTAATCACAATCGCTTCCCCATTATAAAGTTAGATAATTGGAAATTTAGGATAAATTGTTAATAATCTAAGGTTTTCACATTCATGGTTCCTCATGAGATTGAGACTAAAACTTATATCTATTTCAATCATACTATAACTTGATTAGCTGCACTAACCTGATGTAGATTAAGCTATCCTTCAGATGCTCCCAAAAACCAATCAAGGACATAAACATCTGAGAATTAAACAAACACATACGCCACGCATCTAGCATGTACGACCAAAAGAAAGTGGGATCTTTGACTTGCGCTTCATGGCTAACTACAATGAAGAGCCCATTTGCATCTATCATCCTTAAGGAAACACTCCCTTAAAGCACCAGACTCCCTTACCTTAACACATATGACGAGATAGGGGACTCGAATGACCATTTGGTTCACTTTCACACAATGATGAGCCTCCACAACTTCATGGACATCATCATGTGCAAAGCTTTCCCAACAAACTTATGAAGGCTACCTTATTGTAGTTTAATACCTTGCCTAACAACTTGATCAAGTCTTTCAACAAGCTAGCAATAAAGTTCTGGCAACACTTCCTTAGTTTTAAGGTCCCATGCTAAGACTCCTCTACACTTTACAATATAAAGAAATACCCCAATGAATCACTACAAGTGTACTTAAAGCGATTCAATTACGCAAAGCTCTAAGTCTTTAGGCTTGATACTTGAATCGCCTTCTAGGAGCTAATCACCAAAATCAAGGGAACTATTTGATGTCATCTCACTTAGCCAGCCTGACTTGGTTGACGAGTTCATGCATGTGGCCAAGAAGTATATAACCTAAGAAGGTACTATATGAGCAAGAATAGAGACTGATAACACCTAATGAGGATCAACAAAAGACCACTTGGGACCAAGAGACACCAAGCCATCCTACTTGAAAGAACAATTACGAAAGGTAAAAACGAAAATTTGCCTACCACATAACCTATACACCTTTGAATCGCCCCCTTAAAGAATTCATGTATGAAGTCCAAGAACAACTCCCCTGATCCCCTTATGTAAGAGAGACACTAGAGGTAGCCAGGTCTAGTAAATATTGTGACTACCACTAAGTACGTGGCCATAACATTGACAAATCCTGCCATTTCTGAAACACGATCGAAGGCCTTGTCTACAAGGGTTGATAAACCATCTTATCGCAGAAAAAAGACACCAAGTCTGGTGATTGGCCTAACATCATCAAATTAAGCAACTACAACAATAGTAGCAGTAACTAAGAGAAGACCTCCCTGACAACCAAACTCATCAAAGGAGAAGGGATCAGGTTAACACTTTTTTTAGAGGCTCTGGCCTTATAGAAGCGACATCCTCTACACTAGTCGAACACGAGGTCTATGAATTCGAAGTAAAAAGCCTAAAGTGGATACTGCCATCAACTTCACCACCGACGATAAGGAAGGCGTCGACTACCCACATAGCGACACATTCGTTATCAACGTAAATATCTTATGCTTCGATGTCCCAAAGACATTCGTCAACAGTAGAAGTTCAACAGAATCCTCTTCTACAATATGTATGAGCAGATGAAGGACTAGCTTAATAAGCCTCTACAACTATACAAACATAGCCTTACAAGTTTTAGAGGTGGTAAACTTGTATCGGTTAAAGGGCTCATCACCCTACTAGTAATTGGGCAACAATTTATCCATTACCATACAGTCGATTAACTTTATGGTCATCGACCATCAGTCACCTTACAATGCTATATTGGGACAACCCAGCACTACAAAGTTCAAAATGCTTATAAACCAAAGGTTCCTTAAGGCGAAGTTCCCAACGCTAATTAAAGTCAATGAAGCATAAGGAGATTAGAAGCTATGAAAGTCCGTCTACTTAAAAGTGCAAACTTGGGATGATGTCATGTACATTGAGGCCAATTCAAAAGAGAGGTCAAACTCTTACAAAGAACCAATCAAGGAGACTAAGGAGATAGAGCTCAGTAGTACACTAAGATGGATAACCTGGATCAAGACAACCCTACTTAATGACGAGAAGAGCAAACTCATTGACTTCCTTAGCGTAAATACCAACGTTTTTGCATCAGTGCCTGAAGACATGTTCGGCATAATCAATATCTCTAAAGTAAGAAAACACCTCAATGTTGATCTCAAAATACAACTTATTAAATAGAAAAAGCAACACTTTACACCCAAACGATGGGTTCCAATCGAGTAAGAGGTGTAGAAGTTGCTTTAAGTGGGTTCATTAGATAAAAAAGGTACTCCCGCATGGCTCTGAAACACTATACTCATGAAAAAGGCCAATGGTAAGTAACGAATATGTGTCGATTATACCGACCTCAACAAAACTTACCCAAAAGATTGTTTTTCCCTACCTTGCATAGACTAGCTTGTCAACTTCACATGGGGTCACACCATGCTTAACTTTATGAACACATACTCAAGATATAACTAGATTCACATGGCCCCGAAGGATGAGGTTCATACCTCCTTCGTCACTAACTTTAGTACATCTTGCTTCAAAGTCATGCCCTTCAACCTCAAGAATGCCAAGACAACATACCAAAGATTGGTGATAGTCATCTATAAGCCCCAAATCGAGTAAAACGTCGTAATATATATCAATGATATGATTATGAAGAGTAGAGAGTAGAAGGACTACATTTAAGACCTCTATTGAACTTTCAACAACCTTAGTTACTACCAAATGAAGTTAAACCCCCCAAAAGTGTGTTTTTAAGGTTGCATCTGGAAATTATTTTGGCTTCATGGTCACCAAGTGTAGAATCAAAGACAATCCAAACAAAATCAAAGTTGTCTATGACAGACAAGCCTCCAAAACATTCAAAGAGGTTCAACATCTTACAGGAATAATCACTACCCTCAACCGCTTCGTTTTTAGAAGCACTAGCAAATGTTCTAAGTTCTTTAGGATCCTAAAGAACCTATTGGAATTTAGGTGGACTTCCAAATGCCAACAAGATTTTGACTATCTCAAAAAGTCTCGTAAGAGCCCACCCGTGCTCTCAAAACTCATACTAGGAGAAAAGTTGTATTTATATCTCGCCATTAGTTATCAAGCACTATCTTTGATGCTCGTCTAAGTAGACGAACGAGAACATAGACAGACGGGAGCATAAACCCATCTTCTATGTAAGTCATGTACTATAAGGCCTAAAGATCAAATATACCAAGGTTGAAAAGCTTACACTAGCCATAGTGATCACCGTACGGAAGTTAAGGCCATACTTTTAGGCTTACCTAATAGTCATCCTCACCAACTAGCCGTTGCAAGTGATCCTACAAAAGCTAAACGCCTCGGGAAAAATGGTGAAGTAGTCTCTCAAACTTAGTGCCAATGGCATCCAATTCCATCCAAGATAGGTAATCAAAGCACAAGTCTTCGCAAGCTTTGTGGCATAATATACTAAAGAGGAGGAAGCGCAATAGGACATCAAAATACTAATATAGACACTTTACGTAAATGGATCCTTCACCTAGGAAGGGAACAAGCAAGGTGCTTTATGGACTAGAGTTCGAGTTCCCTACAAGTAACAATGAGGCTAAGTATAAGGCATTCATTTTTTATTTAAAAATTGCCAAGGATATCAGAGTAGAAAAGGTGGAGATCTATTTGGACTCCATGTTGCTAGTTTAGTAGGTGAAGGGAGAATACAAACAAAAAGGAGAAACAATGGTCAAATATCTTTCAATAGTTTAGGGACTTCTTTCAGGTTTCACTTCCTGGAAGATCGACATGGTCCTTTAAGTGGAAAATTCCAATGTCGATAGGTTGTCAAAGCTAGTCTCCACCATCATCTCAGCACAACAAAACAACAATAACTGCTCTTTATCTAATACCTCCTCAAACATGGCATAGAGGAGCAAGAACAAAAGATATTAGAAATTCGACCCGTACAATCCTAACCTTATTGGATGGACCCTATAGTAGAACACATGAAGATCGAAGCATTAGCTAAGGATAGGACCAAAGCAAAGAGGCTAGCCTACACCTCGACAAATTACACCCTCATAGATTGTGTCTTGTACCATAGAGGACATAGCATACTAATCTTCAAATGCTTTAACCAAAAAAGGGCATTTACGTTCTAGAAGAACTTCACATCAGAGTATGTAGCAATCAAATCCAATCCCAAGCCTTATGTACTAGAGTACTCCACTTTAGTTATTATTGGCAAAATATGAAGGAGAACACAAGGGCCATGGTTTAAAAATGCCATAAGTGTCAAAAACACATGCTCGTTTGTCATACTTCAAGCATCGATCTTCGCCCATGACAAGCCCTTAACCATTTGCTTAGTAGGGATTAAACATGCTTGAACCTTTTCCCAAAGCGTTTAGAGGTCAACAGTTTATCTTGGTAACAATAGACTATTTCATAAAGTGGCTAAAGGCCAAGGTAATCGCGACCATTACCACGTGAGCAATCGAAAGGTTCATCCTTACAAACACCCTCTCCCAATTTAAGATTTTGTACGCCCTGATCACATATAACAAGAAACAATTTGAGAGCACTAAGTTTAGAGAGTTTTGTGATAAGTATAACATAAGACTCCACTACATCTAAATGGTATACCCCTAGATAAATAGTTAGGTTGAGGTAATCAATAAGCTCGTCTTCGGTAACTTAAAGAAGAGGGTAGAGTGTCCCAAGGATAGGTGGGCGGACAAGCTCCCCAATATTTTTTAGGGCTACCGTACTACCTATAGGACCTCTATAAGAGAAATGCCCTTCCACCTTGCCTTTGGATCTAAGGTTATCCTACCCATTAAGCTCGAGTTTCCCATGAACAGGCTTTAGAACTTAGATGTTAATGCTAATCACATGGCTTTCAAAGCAAGCCTTGACACAATTGACTAGGTGCATGACATTGCACCAACTTAAGCAAATGACATGCAAAAAGGTCCGATACAAAGTATTTTGATTCAAGGACTTAGTATATTGCTAATGACGTAAATGCATAAGTACTTTAGTGGCATCATGCAAGCATCCACTAAAGTGACCATATGCACATAAGCACACCAATGGCAATGTTGCCACCATGAATAGAGATTGTACCCTTGAAGGACCTCTACCACTAAGACCCTCTACGTTGCCCTCAACTTAGGCACCTCCAAACCATAAGGAAGTCCCTTTCAACTGCCAAAAACACTGCAAATTGACACATATGCACAAGTACTCCAGTATCAACATGCGAGCATCCATTGAAGCGACCTTGTGCATGTGGGCACACCTATGGGAACATTGCTACCGTGATTGGAGGATGTACTTATTACACCCCAAAGTTACAGAGTCGCAACAGTCCCGCCGTGTAAACCATTCTATGATAGTAACTGGCTTTACAGTGCCTATCATAGACATAATCTACATAAGGCGTCAACAACTCTTCGCTTTGAAGTAAACAGCTCGATTAAGAATTTAATTAAAGTTATAGTAACTATCAAAGCTTCAAGTCAATATATATAATTAGATGTACATTTCATAGAATTCCTAGGAAATTCTACATCATAACATAACAGTCAGCTAGTTTACATATCAAATGTTAGTATTTCAATCTTAAAGATACTTGTGAGACTCTAAATATAACTTAACTATTAGGTAAATTGGTCCTCACACCTCTAGGCTTCAAAAGAGATAACCTCTAAATAGTTGTAGGGCGGCATATTAGTTAGAGTAATCAGAAATCGGGACCTGCAAAAGGACCTATATGGGTATGAGCAACTACAACTTAGTAAGTTGAATTGGAGGCTCATGAATGTATAAAAATATAAACAAGATTATCAAGCAATTATCTTCATGCAATGCAACAAGTAAGTGTCATCACACAATATAGTTTAATCTATTGTGAAATCAGAGTAATTTCACCTATTCTAATCCGGGTTGAGGAGTTTTTATGTTATGTAATAGCTCACAACCAAACCTAGGTTTGTATAATAGAGATACTACTCCTCCTAAGACTATCTTTCGAACCAATGCCTTCATTCTCACTATAACCTCCTTTCCTGTCACCTAATTCAGCTAAGGATAAGGAAAAGACCATATTACTATCTAGTGCTATCTTTTTCGAAGGTATCGGTGTTTGGTTGGAGAATCTTAATGATTCCCTAAAGGATTGCAATGCATGACAATTTAGGGTATTAGGGTCGATTAAGATTAGGTTCAATTTAGGGTGTTTAGATAATTTCACACCAATCCAGTCATTACAATCATTAATCACAACACAAATTCCAACACAAAGTCAGATACGCAAGTACATGCATAAAACTACTTTCAATCATAATTATACACAATCGTAAGTCTCCAAGTACCCTAAAATAGTACTCCAAATACAATGAAGTAATAATTCTAACTTACCTAGAATTCTCAATCACTTAATTGCAGGTTAGTTCATCTCTAGGTATCCTATAATACAAATACATCTTTTTAGTACTTATACTTTGATAAAACATATTCTAAGTTATAATTTAACTCACTTCTCCATATATACCTATTATTTACTAATGATTCACTCTACATTAGCTCGGGGTTTGGTTTCTAAATTAAATTTCAGTTTTGGTTCTAAATTGTTTTAACTACGAAGAATCCTAAATACGCTCGAATCCTAAATACGCTCGAATCCTAATGTGAAATTAATCACATTAAGCTCGAGTATTCTAATATCATACTGGGTTTTAATTTAGTATTTTAACCTATTTAGTACACTCTAATCCTAATTCTAATTAAGATATCGAATTTACTCCCGATGTGAAAAAATTTTATATTTTTTATCTAGTTATCTAAAATTAATTTTTGTACCAGATTTATTTTGTACTAATATTATTATTATATTATCCAATTTAATGTATTTTTTTTTTCATATTTGTTAAAATCCCAACTTCACATATTACTAAATTTTCTACAATTACTACATAATTCTCATATTAATTACAATCAACATTCCAAATATTAGGATTAGATTTCCACATCATAGATTAACATCCTTAAACATCTAATTACCCTCTAAGTCAGTAATAAATCATATAATCACTTAATTAAGCCAAAATTACCTATTTTCTCATTATTTTAGGGCAAAAAATTACTCAAATTTTTCAAAAATTAATTTTTAAAAAAAATGGCTTCATAGCATTATTCTACATCACTTAAGCACTCTATGGAAAAAAATTGAGCTCCAAACTATACTCCTAAGCCTATTTATTTCTAATTCTAAACTTGCTCGGTTTTGTCCAGTTTCTTAAGAATTCTATATTTATAGATATGATTAAACTTAATCACTATTTTTCCTTAAATATACATATAATAAAATATTAGAATAATAAATTTCATAATTTTCTAGGCATAATTAATAATTTTAAGGAATTTTTCAAAATCAGAAGAGATGAGAGACTCACTTGGTTCAAGAGATTTTTGGCCTCCAACACTGATCCAGGTGCGTTTACCGATCCAGGCGATGGGTTTGGAGTGTGGTGGTGGTGTGGGGATTTAATCTACTTGCACTATTTGTATAGATTTGGGAAAAAAATTTCTAAAATCCTAATTTCTCTCTCAATTTCAATTTTCTCCATTTTTTCCAGTTCCTAATTGACCAAATGAGCTATGAAAATTTTCTTGCTATTTATAGGGCCTTGTAGGAATTGTTGTGCATTAACTAAGATAAGACAAGGCCCATATCTCTTCCATTTTGCCTTTTTAAGTGTTTTTTTTATTGGTTAATATTTTTTTATTTTCTCCTTACTGCTACAATTTAATTTAGTTCATTCCCCATTTCTTTGATTTTTTAAATTTTTTTTATAATTTTATTTATTTATTTATCAAATTTTTAGCTAATTTCAGGCAATTTAAATAATTTTACGTATTTCTACCTACACGTAAATACATGTAGGTATAAGTAAACACTCCTAAATATTATTTAGGTCATTCTATGATTTTTAACATATATATAATTTATCTCTAGTGATTTGTTAGTTATCAAAATGTATTTTATATACTTTCGATAAATAACAAATAATATATTTAGAATTTGAAAATTTTATATTCTCTTTTTTTATTACTTATTTTCTTAAATTCAAACTTACAGGGTCACCTTTACTAATATTGCTAATTTTAGTTTATAATTTAGGTTAGATCGAATCTTTTAACCGATCACTCTAAACTTTGTATACTAAATTCAATCTTACGGTAACTTGGCTTATCTTTAGGACTTATAGTACCCCTGAGGGACCTCCACTGCTTGAACTTGATTGGCTTGATGGAGAACCCAATCGAATGGCCTACGTTTACCCTTCGATTGATACTTAAAGGCTATCCCCCACCATAGGACAAGTAAACCCTAAAAATAAGTCAATTAACTGTAAGATCAAACTTAGTACACAAAGTTTAGGGTAATCGATTAAAGGATCTAGTCAAACTTAAATTATAAACTAAAGCTAGAAATATTAGTAAAAGTAATCCTATAAGTTTGAATTTAAAAAAATAAGTAATAAAATAAGAAAATATAAATTTTTCAAATTCTAAATATATTACTTATTAGTTATCGAAATGCATTTTATGCACTTTCATAACTAATAAATCGCTAGAAATAAATTATATGTATACTAAAAATTATAGAATGACCTAAATAATATTTAAGAGTGTTTACTTGTAGGTAGAAATACGCGAAATTACCTAAATTGTTAGAAATTAACTAAAAATTTACTAAATAATTAAAGAAAATTATAAAAAAAATTAAGGAAAAATAAAAAATAAATCAAGGAAAGGGGGAATGAACCAAATCAAGTCGTGGCAACAAGAAGAGTAAGAAACCAAAATTAATCAATAAAAAAAACAACAAAAAAGGCAAAATGGAAGAAATATGAGCCTTATCTTGTCCTAATTAATGTACAATAATTCCTACAAGGCTAATGTACAATAATTCCTATAAGACCCTATAAATAACAAGAAAATTTACAAAGCTCATTTGGTTAGTTGGGAATTGAAAAAAATTAAGATGAAAACTTAGGGTTTTAGAAATTTTGTCCCAAATCTGTGTAAATAGGGAAAAAAGGATAAACTCACACACTACCACCATTTGGAACTGAACCACCACCACTACTACCCTACTTCAAACCGACCGCCTAAACCGGCCAATACACCTAAATCGATGTTAGAGGCCAAAAAGCTTTTGAACCAAGTGAGTCTCACATCTCCTTCGATTTTGCAAAATTCCTTGAAATTGTTTATTATGCCCAGAAAATTATGAAATTTAGTATTCTGATTTTTATTATACGTAGATTTAGGGGAAAATGGTGATTATGTTTAATCACATCTATAAATATTGGGTTCTTAAGAAATTAGACAAAACCAAGTATAATTAGAATTAGAAATAAATAAGCTTACGAGTATAGTTTGGAACTCAATTTTTTTTCTATAGAATGCTTAAGTGATATAGAATAATACTATGAAGCCTTTTTTTTCAAATTAATTTTCAAAATTCTTAAGTAAATTTTTAGCCCTAAAATGATGAAAAAAATGGATAATTTTGGCTTAATTAAGTGATTAAATGATTAATTATTAATTTAGAAGGTAATTTCATGTTTAAGGATGTTAATCTCTAATGTGGAAACTTAATCTTAGTCTTTGGAGATGTAGTAATTGTAGGAAATTTAGAAATATGTGAAATTAAGATTTTAATAAATATAAAAAATAGGTTAAATTGGATAATATAATAATAATATTAATATAAAATATATCTAAAAAAAATTAATTTTAGGTAATTGGATAAAAAATGTAAAATTTTCTCATATCGGAAATAAATCCAATACCCTAATTAGGATTAGAGTATATCAAATAGGTTAGAATACTAAATTAAGACCCAATATAATATTAGAATACTCGAGTTTAATGTGATTAATTTCACATTAGGATTTAAGCGTATTTAGGGTTTTTCGTAGTTAAAAGCAATTTAGAACCAAAACTGGAATCTAATTTAGATTCGAAACCCTGAGCTAATATAGAGTAAATCATTTGGTAAATAATAAATATATATGAGGAAGTGAGTTAAATTATAACTTAGACTATATATCATCAAAGTATAAAAACTAAAAAGACGTATCTGTATTATAGGATACCCAAAAATGAACCAACCTGCAATTAAGTTATTGAACGATTGAGAATTTCAGGTAAGTTGGGTTTATTGCTTCACCTTATTTGGAGTACTATTTTAAGGTACTTAGAGAGTTAGGATTGTGTATAATTGCGATTGTAAATAGTTTTATGCATATGCTTGCGTATCTGACTTCGTATTGAAATTTATATTGTGATTGATGATTATAATGACTGGATTGGTATAAAATTGTCTGAACACCTTAAATTGAACCTAATCTTATTCAATCCTAAAACCCTAAATTGTCATGCATTGCAACCTTTAGGGGATCATTAGAATTCTTCAACCAAATACTGACACCTTCAAAAAAGATAGCATTGGATTGTAATATGGTCTTTTCCTCATCCTTAACCAGAAGAGGTCATGGTGAGGATGAGGGCATTGGTTCGAAGGATAATTTTAAGAGGAGCAGTGTCTCCATTGCACAAACGTAGGTTTGGTTATGAGCTGTTGTATAATATGAAAACTCCTCAACCCGAATTAGAGCGAATGAAATTACTCTGATTTCACAATGGATCGAACAACTTTATGTGATGACACTTGTTTGTTGCATTGTATGAAAATAATTGCTTGATAATCTTGTTTGTGTTTATATACATTCATGAGTCTCTAATTCAAAATTCAATTTATTGAGTTGTAGTTACTCATACCCATATAGATCCTTTTGCAAGTCTTGATCTTTAAGGAAGCATTACTGCATCTTAAAGGCCACACGCTATACAACAAGAGTTACCCAAACATGCTCACGGGCTCGATATCGAGATACGTACGGAAGTTAAGATGAATACAAAAGAAGCAGCAAAGCAAGTTTTGGTTAACTGGGTAGTCAAGTAGGATAAAAGACTTTAAAAAAAGAAGAGAAACAAACGTTTGAAGTAAACAAAGAACATAAGGACTTAGGCAAAGTAGGGACAAAAGATAGTTCATTAATAGAACTTTTCTTTACAAAGGGGTGATGGGCCAACATCACAACCATAGTTACAAACAAGTCGAAAAAGAGAAAACACCAGAGCTGTCCACATAGCATGAAAAACAAGAAATAGAAATAAAAAGTACTCCTTACTAATTGATCATAATGTTCACTCTACTACCACCTTCTTCATCAACATTCTCCCCTTCGCTACCTTCCTCGCCACTCTCTTTGGCAAACTCTTCTCCTACATTACTAGAGGCTATAAGCTTCAAAACATTAAGCCATTTTAAGAAGCTCAAGTTAGCTTTTGGAAATTTCTAGTGGACCTCATCTTGAACCATTCTCGCAAATTTGAAGCCCACATCACTAATCACTTTCTTAAGCTTAGGATCCGCCATAACCTCAACAAATACTTGTTGCCTTGCTTCCCTACCATTCCTAAACTTAGCTTCCCTATTGGTAAAGGCCATTTGAGCATTGTCCAGCTCCTTCTATTTACCCCCGAAGTCGGCCATTACCTTAGCCAAATCCTTATCTTGAGCCCTCAACGAGACCTTCATAACCCTCAGCTTTGCCTCCATCTTAGAAGCCTTTTCCTTGAGTGCCAAATGCCAGCACTCAAGGTTAGTATACGTTGATGAGAGGTTGTTAGCCCATTTCCTCTCATCTATAATTGAAGCCCGAAGCCTCGTTACCTCCTCCTTCAAATACGCCCTCTTCTCCCAAGCAACAGTCTTCTAATAGGCTTAGTTATGTGTAAGTAGTCGTACATATTGACTACTTATGTTAGAAACAGCACAACATCAATCGAACAAGCATACCTAAATACTTAGACAAAAAGTACTACAATCTCTTACCTCATGCAAACTATGCAACATCAAGCCACTAGCTTGGACATTACTTTTGTCTTTGAAGAGCTACCCAAACCTTACTTTAAGTTCTACTATATGGTCAACCGGCTGCTTCCCACAACTTGGAGTACACTCTGGTTTGTCGTCTAGGATCTTAATCTCCCGAATACTAGAGTTTTGAAGAGTAGTCTTCAAATCCTCCTTTTGTTCCTACCTTTGTTCTTGAAGTTGTTGCCCCTACATAGGGTGCCTCACAAGCTTATTACCCAACCTCAAGCCTCAGGTTCCTCAATCGGCCAAGGCTCCACAACCTTCAGCCTCTAAAAAGTCACTTTTATGGCCTAACCACTTCCCCTCATAGACACTTTTACAGCCTATCCAAAACTACTAGCTGAGGTGTATGCCACTTGTACCATGCCCTCCCTTAGACTTAGCATAGCAACAATAGCCAATAGAATAGCTTCCACTAAGGCCCCAATGGATTTAGGGATAGTTGTTTACCTCCTCCTCTTCCTACTCTTCTTTAATGGCCTTCTCATTGATACCCCCCAGCTTCCCCCTTCCTTCTCCAGAAGGCAACAAACTCTTGCATCTATCTCTCGTAGATCTTAAGCAACTTCTACCTCAACGCATCTAAGGCAACCTACACACTTATGTGCACAAATAAATAGTTAACAAAATTCAACGATAGCTACAAAGGAAAACTCACATAACCCAGGAAAAGCAACCTCAAGCTCCCCTATCATAGCAACGACGTAATGTCCCGAACTCTTGGCTACACTTCCCTCGACAAAGAACAACGAATACCTATCTCCACCATAAAGAGTATCCTTTCCTAAGCATATACCTGTGCAATCAACAGCAAGTTAAGCCTCCTCCAATGGGCGAGGTCACCTACCTCCTCCTTAACATCCTCATCTTCGGGCCTTAGATGTTCGATAGAGGACGTCTATATAGGCCTCATCTAAGTCGTAAGGAAGGCAACTTCTCTATCGATTAGATACGAAAGAATTACTCATTCCACTTATCTACCTTGCTTTACAGCTCCTTAAATACCTTCAATGGCTCACCTCGAGAGGAGACATACACGTAACCATCTGAGTTTGACTTCACCTGAAAAAGATATTAGAACAAATGGCCTATTAGTCTCCAAACCTGAAATGCTCACCTCAAACGCAAGCACCTACAACCACGCATTTGATGCAACAACCCTAGAGTAATCCTAAAGTAATTAAAGAACTCTACGAAACACTCAAAAAAGGGCACTCACAACCCCCAATTCAAAGGGCTTCGTGTACATATAGAATGAATACTCGTCCCTTACCTAAAAAGCCCGCTCGTCCACTATAGGCCTCTCTACTTGCTAACTAAGGACTCTTCTAATAGCTCAACAAACCATCTTGTAAAGATAATTATTGTGCTTATAGTCAACATACGCACAAGCCTTCTTATTCGTATTCATGGTACAAAGATCCTTCATGGCCTTCTTATCCTTACCTTCCGATGCGTATACATCCCTAGATCTCGACACCAACCATTCTCTTCTCTCTCCACTACTTAACAACCCCTCGGCACTACCGTTTAGGGGGTAGTAGGGTTACCACCTTGCTTGAGGAGCATGTCTTCATAACCTTCCTCAACCGAACACCAATGTGGTCGCTTACTTACCTTAAGCACCAAATGCTCTCTAATCAGCCATGATTACTATGTAAGAGAAGATGGAAATCCAGAATTTCAGATGTAAAAGTTCGAAATGCATAACCTAATTTTTGAGAAGAAAATTTGGCAAAGTTTTAATGTCATCAAAAGTATAAGTGAAGAATGAAGGCTCTAAGCACTCCTTATATAGGCAAATAGAGGGAAGATGATGGTTTTTTAACTGCCAAAACACAAATCACATCTTGACCATCCATGTACCCTTGTATGATAACCAACGGCTTGGATCTCTTACAAACGAGGATCGTTGACGTAGCCATATGTGCATCACTCTTCCCAAAGTGCTATCATTGTAACTCAAGCAAAGCAATAGTCGCATCAATAATCAGGAACAAGGAGCGTCTTTAACACTCAAGCCCACTCACATTGTTTGTACCTAGTTGATTCCTAACATAAACAATATCAAATGGTAAATTAATAAAAGTTGAGATAAGATAAGGCAAATAGAAATGATCAATATTGAAGCCGAAACTCACAAATTAAATATAAGATTAATTGAACTCAACCCAAGGCTTGAATTTTAACTCAAGATTAAGCTCATCAATGACGTTTTGGCTTAATATATTCAATCTAGTTACATCTTTATTCTATCCTATAGCATTAATTCTTTGCTTAAATAAAGATGATATTATTATCTTATTGAGTTCAACTGACTTAAGTATTGTGATATTTAATTTGACTAACTTGTAAGTTGTAAGCTTAATCAAATTCAAATCGAGCTCAAATATTAATCTAAGTTTAAAACAAATATAAATATGGATATCATTTAATTAGAATAATAATTTTTTTAGATAATCAAACAAAAATAAACTTAATCAAGTTTAGTTCAAGATATTTGATGATTATTTCAAATCAAATTTAAGTACAAAATTACAAATTCCAATAAGTCTAAATCGATGTTTAAGTCGGAGCTCAAGTCCGACCTAAGTAGTATATTATCTCAAAGTCCTTATTTACAACACTCCTCGATCTATAAAAATGCTTTGATGCAGTGAAAAACAGCCAGTCCAGGCTTCTCAAGGTTGAAAAGTTCTTCCGAATTAGCCGCTTTCACCTACATCGTAAAGACAACCTATACATATACATGCATTTTCCTATTTTCACGTCTTGTCAACGTCCTCATCATTATTGTTGTCTCTAGTAAAATTAATCTCGTCATCTTTTCACGTTTGATTTCCAATGGCGGCAATAATAGCTTCCTTTAAAGCCACACCAAAGCTAGGGTTCCTTGTTATGTCCACCAATACAGAGCTTACAACCTCATCCAAAGACTGTCCTTGTGTTATCGTTTGACCAACTGCTGAACGAACAAACTCCACAACTTGTCCATGACTGAATATTTTGTTTTGTAATGGGTTTACGGTAGGATATAAAAGGTCATGATGAGAAGGAATATTATTGTTGGGGTCATTTTGATTTTGTGTTAGGTCTAAGGTAACTGTAGGAAATGGTGAAGAAGTAGAAAGTGCTGCTAACAAACTTGGAGAGTAAGGGAGAAGCGGTCTTGCTGGTAAATTAGGGTTCATTGATAACCATCCGGGATCAAGGCTAGACATCGATCCCGAGGTGAATGTCGCAGCAGCGGCAGCTGTGGTAGTTGCCATTGCCATTGCAGCTTGAGGGAGTGGATGGTTGTGGTATCCTTCGTAGGTTGCTACGAGAATAGTTTTGTCCTCTGCACTTCGTTGGATCTGTAAATGTAAACGAGAGAATAGAAGTTCGTAAACTACTAAAGGAATTTTTGCTTTACGAAATCATACAAGGCAGAAATACGATTGCAATTCCTAAGAAATATAATGCGGACATAATAGTAACTATTTATTTGGTTGTACTTAAAATGATACGTGTAAAAGTTAATATTATATATATATATATATATATATATAAAAGGAAAAACCCGATATATCCTTAACCCAATTCATTGCTTATTATTGGATCAAGTATGATGGATAGATATAGAAATATGTTAGAAAGCTTCGAGAAATAATTACTCTTTTGATTTTATGAAGTAATAATAATTTCTCTAGCAATTTTTTGGAATAATTATTTTGACAACCAAATGCAAAGAATAAAAGTCATATGGGAATAATAATTATTGTTTTTCACTATTATGAAATCAATTAAACGTTAAAGGTAATACTAAAGTTAATAGAAAGTAACTTTTGATATTTGTGGAATAACTTGATAAATTAAAATTGAGAAATTTAGGTGGATATGATGCATTATTGTGCGGACTTTACCATAACGGCTGACAAAACTAGTAAGGTATGATGTTTAATTCTTCTTCTTGGAGTGTAGCTCCATCTTATCTAGAGTCCTTCTATTTCTATATATTTAATTGAGCCATGAAGGCAAATTTTAATGTAGTCCTTCATGTTTTAAGCGAGTACTTTAAGCGCTCTGTGTTTATATTATTATTATACTGATGAAGTCCACTGTTAAGTATTTTATATGATGTATGATTATATCTAAAGAGTTTACATGGTATGACAATATAAATATAAAGGAATTTAAAACATAAAGGACTTGACTGGGTTTTGACATAATAAGATAGGACCTAAATAACTTACTTAAATAAACCTTTAACACAAACATTATGGACTTTCAATATATTTATTCGAATCTTAAGATATATATATATATATATATATGAAGAAAATGGGAATTAGAAGTCAAATCACTGGTACCTGTTTTCGAACTGGGCATCCAGTTGACATGGTGCATCGATAATAAGAACGAGGGGATGGGTTTCCCTTTGCCATTTTCTGACCATACTTTCTCCATTGGCATCCATCTGAAATCTACAAAAAGTCTCTTACTGGGGTGAACCTTGCTTGACTGATGATAGATTACGAGTAAATTAAAAAAAAAAAAAAAACTAATAGATGAAAATCTATATAAACGCTCGTGATAGTTTTCTCAAAATCTGGCAAAAATAAAGCATATTCCTCGTCATATATTTAGCCTAATAAATCTTTTTTTTTTCCTTAAATTATATACCATCTTTTGTCTTAGTGTTCGAATTCGCCAATTCGTAATTCTCTGCTTTTTGTCATGATCAATAAATATTGACATCGAATAAGTTCTCTGCAAGTATGACTATGTACAATAGACGGCATAACAAGTTTTAGTTAGCTTTTACTCAATTTTCCCCGAATGTAGTACTTATGGAGACAATTGACGTTAATGGGAGGATTCTTTTGAGGTTCGTATACTAAAATGAAAAATTAAAGTTACAAAGATAGATATTAGAATTAGATGCTGTTAATCTATTTACTTATTATGGAAACTCGTAATGTTCGTCCTTCATCGTAAGGGAATAGTATCCATATTATTGGTAATTAAAAATGATGTTGATGCCATATGAGAACGTCTTAGCTAGATATCACTAAAAGCTATATTTTATGAGGAAATACTTATCCCAATCCCATTCTTTTCCTAACAGGATCATCTTAGGTGATGATATGAAATATGTTGAAAAAAGATGAAGTATGCTCAATGTATAAAGACGTCACCGGTTAACAAAAATCAAAAGATTGAGTATTGAAGATTTAAATAAAGAAATCTTGTAATTCAGATCGGCGGTTATAGGGTGCCTGTACAAAGTGAATTTTGCACAACCGATTAAATTGCAAAATTTTTCAAATGTTCAACGACTCGACGATATAAACTAAATCCAACCTTCATAAAAGATTTTGCACTAACATTTGTCCTAGTGATTCTCGTAAACAGGAAAGAGAAAAGAAAAGAAAAGAAAAGAACATTTTCATGCACTTTACTTCATTGAACTATATAATCATTCTTGAAGATGTGAAAAGTTTGTCTTCATGCGTCTTAAATAGTGTATCGAAAACGCCTACTATTGGGAAAAAATCTTAGGAATCGAGAACATACCATGGATGCCTCTGAACGGGCTCGTACTGAAACACGTGCTTTTCTAACCGTGGAGATGGATTCTGAAGCACGACTATTACGGTCTCCATCGTTGCTCGAATTTGAATTATTAGATTTTGGTTCTTCATTGCTCTTAACAAATGCTTGATTTGAACATGACCCACGTTCTTCTTCTCCTCCTCCTCCTCCCATTTTAACTGGATCAATATCGTGTCTTGATGCCTGCAACTTCATTGACTCAAGAACAATGCTATTGTTATTGCCTCGTTCATCTGACGACCCGTTAATCTCCCCTTTTTGTTGTGCCTATTAGGAAAACAACGCATTAGCTTTCCGCTTTTAGGTTAAGCCAGAAGGTCGGATTCCTTTGAGATCGAAACTAGGGATAACCCATAATAAATCTTCGTGTCTTTTTACTTTTAGGAATCAATCTTCTAAGGAAAATGACTACTTGCTTTGTTATAATTTAATTAATTTGGCTTCTTCTCTAACTAGAAGCCAATATGCTAACAATCAAATGGTTTTTACATTTCTCAATGTAGTAACTAAATGTTTAAAAAAAAATTGTCACTACAAAAAGTTTGATCTATAGTAGTTAAAATATGATAATAAATTTTTTTTAGCAAACATTTTTTTTATTTTTAATTTTATTTCATGGTGGGATTACCTCCCTACAAAAATTTTTGGAAAAGGGAATTTAATATTGCATATTTTCAAAAAAATCCCAAAAATATGATCGTTGTAAAAATAAATCCAAAAATACAACATATGAATTTAGCTTTTAAAAAACCGAATTCTTCAAGCTATTTCCACTATGCAACTGCTTCTTCCTCATTTGCGCAATTGACTTTCTCTCTATATAGAAAACCTTAGGCAGAAATCCTTTTTGCAATCCACCTTTGTTGAAGCTTTTTTTCTTTTTGCAAATTGAAGTTGAAATTGCAATCTACATCACTTCTACACACTGTATCTAGTAGGATTTCGCATTTTTTGGGAAATATCTCATGGGTTTCAAGTACTTTCTCTCTTTAACAATTGCATGCACATACAAGTAATTTCCTCCTTGAAATTGTTCAATATTGTAATATATTGCATTACAACTATATGGGATAGTGATTTCATATGTACATTGTTTATATATGTCATACCTGCATCATAATAATTTAACATGAAATTGACACATATACACTAGAGTTTCACGTTATCACTTGTAATATGCTTATGTCATATTATCTTACATTATGAGCTAATTTTTATTTCAATCTTCTATATTTGCAGGAAAATTTTATTGAGCAACTGTCACATATGATATATGAGGATATCTTTATTAACTAACCGTAGATTAGTAAGACTACTCGCTAATTTTGAAGTGTTACTTTACAAAAGCTAAATAATATACCAATATTAGGCTTCGATGACAAGGGTGATGACTCCCACTAGAGGATGTCCCCTAAGGAGGATGTTAGCAAGAACATAGTTGTAGTCGAACCCATAGATAGGGTAGAGCATAGCATACATAGGCATAGTTGTAGATTAAAGATGATTGCTCGCCCGAGCACTACTCACCCCAACATCGCTCACCCTACAAATCTCCTTTACTGCCTGCATTTCAGTATCAAACACTTAATATACGGAAGAGTTCTAATGGTCCTTCTCAGACAACTCCTATACTCTTTAAGAGATGACTTACAGATCTAGCTCGAAACATAGCAGAGGGCTCACACAAATCAACCCCTCTCTGATATCTATGCACATGGCCCATATATAAGGCTCATTAGGTGTAAGTTGGGACGACTAACATATTACTCAACTATATCTCAATCAAATGGTATAGCTTTAGCCTACTACTCAGATAGATGATTTGGAGGAAATGCGTACCTATAGGCATCGTCGGTAGAGATATCTTAGATAAGCATGATAATTTGTATTTGTTTATTCATTTTGGATAGATATTGTATATATATGCACATTTATTATGTTCAGCTAATAAAACTTTGGATACTTATTGAAATTGTGATTGTCTAATCTCTTATTCGTTTTCTTCTATTTATTGATTGATCTTGACTAAGGCTAAATTTTGGTTGAAGAGTTATGAAAGTTTAATACACATTGTGCTTTGGAGTTATGGGTGTAAAAGATTGAATTTATGGATGAAATATATTGTGTAGAATAAATCTCTAGAGGTTGCGATTGGCGATATGTTTATAGGTGTTATAGCATGTTGGCAGAATAGACGTATTGTATAGTACAATTGTTTGAAGAATCATGGTTGAGGTGTATGTTGTATTTGTTGGACTCCGCTAATATAAATGACTTTATTTCATTACAATAGGTGAAATTGGCTTTTGGAAAACCAATTATATGTTTTATAGGGGTAAGCACCCATATAATTGATTCAAAATGATTATTATTATAATTATAAAATCATGAATATTGAAACAAAAAAATAGAATTCGGAATCTTCTTTTTAAAAAATAGTGAGCTTTTATAGGGGTAAGCGCCCTACAAGTCATTTTTAACAGGACGTACATTGCTGCCATGGGAACAACCCCTTTCTGCAAGAATTTCAAGTTTTTGCAAGATCCACCTCGTACACCCCATTTCTCGTAGAAAGTATTTTCGTTAATATACTTTGTTGCGATTCTTTGGCAGCCAATAATTGTAGGAATATACTCCCTAGGAAAACTTTTAGCAGTAAAAATTGCCTTTTGGCAACTATTTTCATTCCTGCTAAGCCGAGGGAGAAGCAGAAAGTAGGGGGACTTCTTGTGATACAATAAATAAATTCTACGGATACTAGTTGTAATATTTCATAATCAAAATATCGGTATAAACCTATTTTCAAACAATCCAGATAATTATGATATAAACCGTATTTACTATATGTATTATATGTGAAGGTAAAGATATGGCACCAGAAATATTAATATCTTTGTATTTTTTTTTCAACAATAACACCTTGCAATAGAAGTTAAATCTTTATGATGAAGATCAAATAATAAATTTAATTACCTTAGTTAACATTTCATTCTGATCCTGTTGCTTGAGCATCAATGTGACCACTTGCATCCTTAGGGCATAGTAATTTTGGTTCGCCTGATCAAGCATGCTTTTTAAATACAAATTTTCTTCCTTCATCCTCGCCAGTTGAGAGTTCAAATAAAATTTCACCTTGGGAAAAGGAAAAATAAATAAATAAATAAATTTCCGCAAGGCTCGGGAATCAAAGAGAAGATGTATATAAATGAGATATACAGTAACAAGAAGGTAGAGGATTGAATAGGGGATCTCTTGGATATTTAGAGCACTTAGAAGTGGTAAACTGAAGGGTAACTCATTATACATACATGATAATTTTTATATAATTTACAGTACCTCATTTATTTTCATCTTCCCATCTTTCTTGTGTCCTGAATCTTCCTCTTTGGCTAATGAATTTTGGATGCGGATTTTCTCCGGAAAAAGATTTAAGTCAGTCTATGTATGAACAACAAAGAATAAATCGAAAAATGAAATTAATCACAAAGTCTAAGTGCAAAATCAAAGTTTAAAATAATAATAATAATAACTAATTATATGTACCAGCAATAATTATATAATACGAAAAGAAATTAATAACGCTTGAAGCTATAGCACTCGGGAATTTACGTTGAGTTCAACCTCTTTATCCACATGATGATGAAATGAGGATGATGATGCTTCTAATTTTGAAACGTTTTCATCGTCAGCAACTGAGAAGAAGTTCACCTCTTCGAACTTTCTACGCTTTCCAACGTGAACGTATGATGTTGGTGTGCCAATATGTTCTTGTGGACTGCTGAAATTGGCCTGATCAATTTTGGGGTTGTACTCCATGGTATAGGATTGTAGAAGACTTTAGTTTCCGAAAATGATGAAAACAAAGAGACGATGGTGGTCCAAAGTATAATATATACACGAAAAAGTGATTTGGTATGGATGCTTCCTACTATGAATGGTTAACGGGTATTGATGACACTTACTAAGCGCTTAAAGAATTTGAGTGAATTATAAATATATCCCTTTCTATTTATTTCACATATATTTAATTTCTTATTCTTGAAAGTTGAAACATAGTATTTAGATCCTCGAGTCATTAAAAAATGTGATTTTACATACTATCTTATTGTTTTTCCTTTAAATGAAATAACAAAAAAATGTATAAAATTAAGGGTAAAATTTGTATAGATATTTATATGCTTTTCTTTCAAAAAGATTAAGGGATTCAAGTGCTCATTTTCAAAAATAGGATCAAAATGTACATGAAGCAAATAGAAGTATCTGTCACACATGAAGAGGGGAAAAAAAAAAAATCCCATCTTTCAATTGTGATTATAGACTTTATTGAAAAAACAATGTATAATCCATTTTTATGAGACCTATTCAAGTTTTCGTTTTACTTTTAATCTAACATTTATTTACCTTTACAAATATGATTTTAGTGATTAATTCCATAAATTAGATATAATGGATATAAATTAAAGATGAAATAGAAAACTAAATTAGTTCCATAAAAAATAAGAATAAAAACAATAAAAAAATCCGAAATACGTATTAACATTTTACACATCAACATTTATGATGCAATATTGGAATGCGGGTATTTTTAATTGATTATTTTAAGAAGGGTATAGCCCCTGAGCATGTGAATTCTGTGAAGAAATCTTTATTCAGAGATCCAGAAGAAGAAAATAGAGTTTTGAAATGAGGTAAGGTGGTGCGTCAGTGGGACAGGTGGCAGTGAAATGAAGGTTAGAGAACAATGATTTTATTTTGGTGAGATTTTTTTTATTTTTTTTCAAAAGAAGCATTGAGAGTATTCCGGTTATTATACTTAATAGTCAACTAGATAACATGATTGTCGCCAATTCTTTCAGCCAACCAAAAGTCTTCTCAATTACACAATCCGCTACTTTCATGGTAATAATTAATTCTATATATATATATATATATATATATTTGTTTCCTTATATTTAAAATTTATTTTTTCAAAATATTCATGTATGTTTTAAGTCATTAATTCTTAAGGAAAAAGAAAAAATTATTAATATTCAAGTCAATAGAATATATTGTGTAGTGTACAAATTATGCTATCACTAAAATATGTATGCTTATGAATAAACTATGATATCTTAATTATCAATAGTTAATAATTATCAAAAGTTAGTATTCGAATTCATTTCCATCTATTTAATTAAATAAAAGATGAGTTAATTATTTCCTGTCCAAATTTATATTATCTATATCAGAAATTCATACGACAATACACATATATATAATACTTGATGGAAGGTAATTCTAGTTGGATAAATTTCAAGATAGATATCAAATACCCTGTTATATTAGTGGGTTTAAATTTTTAAAACTCATAAAAGAAAATATAGTCTAATATTGACTCTAAAACATGCGAGGACCTATAACCCTTCCCAAATACTTATAATTAAGTACAATATGCATAATAGTTGATATTATTAGGCCTAAGCCACCTATCTCCTACAATAGGTCCTTCCATTTGATTATTGCCAGATATTATCTCATACTAAAAACCCTAGCCTCACTATAAAATTGTGTATAAATCTCTCTAACTTTTTACTGTCTTCAGTTTTTAAACTGATGAGATCAATGAATACTAACTTGATCTTTTGTTATTTTTGTGAGGTTGATGATGGTGATTTAAGTTCACCAAGGACTATAGAAGGGCAAAGAAGATAAAAGGAACAGATAATTCATAAGAGGGTTTTTGATACCCTTTTCTTTCTTTTTCTCTTCTATTTATACTTTTACATGTACTGTTCTATAGATTCTTGTTACATATGTTACTAAATTTGTTTGTTCTAACTGCCAACTGTCTTAGATCTATTAATTATTTGATGCTTATTTCTATTTATCTTCCTTATAATATCACTATTATTAGTTGTAATCCTTTAGCTAATTAGACTTCTTTACCGATCTTCCTTTAGCTATAACATTTTCTCTCCTCTTTGAAAAAGGACCTTATCCTTAAGGTCATAGGTTACATAGGCATGTCAAAACATGTCTAAGTCTTCCCATGTTGTCTCCTCTAATGGCAAACCTAACCATTAGACCAATACTTAAGGCAACCATTTGTCTTGTCTCTAGATATGTCGGCTCCCTAATATTGACAACAACTCTAACACTGGATGTCCTTGTAAGATGTCTAGTGGAAGAACAAAAGATGGAATAGCAAAACCCTTTGTTGCCTTGAGAATCAAAACATGAAACACATTATGAATTTTGACTATGTCTAGCAAGACCAACTCGTATGTACACTCACCCACCCTCTTTGTAATTGAAAATGGAACATAATATCTCTGAGAAAGTTTATAGTATCCTTATGACATAGAAGTCAATTTGTAAGGCTAAAGCTTCACAAAAACCAAATCTCCTACTTCAAAAGAAACATATGATTTGTGTTTGTCAATGTAAAATTTCATACGTTGTTGAGCCTTCAATGAATTCTCCTTCAACAATCTCGAAACCTCATCTTTAGATAGCAAATCCTGTTCCATAGCTTTAACTTTAGAGGTACCCTTCATATATATGTAGGAATAATAGGAGCTTTCTTACCATATACTACCTCAAAAGGGGCAATAAAGATACCTTAATGAAAAGATGTATCATAGGCAAACTCAGCCTATGGCAAGAAACGAGCCTAACCCTAAGGATGCTTCATCACATATCCTCTCAAGTGTTGTTGAATAATGATATTCAATGCTTAATTAGAAAATATTTTGATTTCAACCATTTACAAAGTATTTGAGAAGAAAAGAAAGAGAATGAATCAAGTTCCACATGATTTAGAGTTGAATTGAAATAGTTATGAGATTTTGAAGGTTGATACAATCATTTGATAGGATCTCATTAAAGGCTATGTTTATTTATTGAAATACGGCCAGAAGGTTACATGATATTTTGACACAATCATGTTACAAAGGTGTCTCATTTAATTAAAGCGATTGAAGCCCACATGTAAATTATTAGTCCAACTTATGTCTGGATCCCATGCTTGAAGATTTAACCTGATGTCAAGTTATAAGCCTATTGTTTAACTCTAGTAGTGAAGTGGCCCATATGATGAAGAAATTGAAGCTCTTCTCTAAGTTGAATTGAAGAGCCAACCATCTTAGTAAAGCACAAGTCTTTTATCCTTATTAGATGATGATCTCTGAAGGTTTTTTATATATATTATATAATATATAAAAAAGAGAACATAGACAGTAAAGCTTCGGGCTGTGGATCATAGATGAATTTGAAGATAGAGCCGCATAACTTTAGTTCTTCCTTTCTATTTTTGTATTATAGTTTATTTAGTTTTTAGTTTGTAGATAATTAACAGGATCGACATCAATTACAAACGGAAAAGTTAATTCATGTAAAAATTGAAAGCTAGATGTTAACACCCGTTTCTCAGCCGGACTAAAGCCTAATGGGCGAAGCCCATCATAAGAGATACCGAAGTACGCACAAGCGAATAGTGAGCTCATCCCTTATACCATGACCTACTCATGAAGCTATGTAGTTACACCAAGAAGGGCACAAGTTGTCAACAAGTCGTATAATACCTCACCTAAGCGGGTCACCCCGATCATCAAGCTAACACACATCAACTATTTGGCATAAGCTCGAGGCTCAACTTACCCTCAATCAAGCATCACCTAACCCCTTCCTCAATGTCCCAACTCGACTTTTGTCTTCAATACCTACTCTCCATTGTAAATCATTAATGAATGTCTAACATTCATAGTATGGCTAGCACATTGGACAACCCCTACAACTGTTAAAGCTCTAGGCTACAGTTTTGGTAGTCTAGTCAACCACAACATACCACCCGCAATGCAACTCATTCTCTACTACAAAGTGCACTACCTGCCAGCAACTAGTACAAACGAACCCTAGATCAACATATGTCCAAGTAACTCGCATAAAAGACACTAAGCACTATGAAGTAAAGTAGAACACTCTCTCTCTTTGACTCTCCCAAAATTCTCTCCTTTTCCCCTTTCTCTTTTCCCCCTTTTCTCCCTATTCTATATCAATACACTATACACATTATGCATATCTTAGGTAAGCACTACCCCTTAGGTCCTTAGTGCTCGTCTCTCCTCCTCTTGGTCCTCTTTACTAATTTAAGCATTAGAGGGCCCCCATGGCCATGCCTATTAAGGGCTTTTTGCTTGTATCAAAGAGTAAAGGATGTAGCCCAAGTCCATCTAACCTGGACGTTCACAGGAGCCCACCTATCTCAGTTGATTCAACAACAATCAATACTAGAGATTTCCAATTTCTATGATAAAGAATAAATCTTCTCTATCATTTTCTTGATTTTTATTTATCTATTTCTTTATTTCCTCTATAATTTGTGTGCATATTAGAATCATGAATTAGCTTTCTTTGTTAAGATATTGGATTAATGAATCTATAGTATTATTCTATTAAATATTTGAATTTGGTGTTCTTGATATTTTTGTCATCAAGATGTCTTTTATAATCTAAGGAATACATATTAGATTAAGTTAAAATCTAATAAGAATAAAACTAATTCAATATATTCTATGATAAACTAACATCAGATTATAAGTAAGACATTAGAAATAATGCATTATAATTGAGTTGAGGTTTAGAATATAAAACAATTAATTAACTAAATAATATTTTCTAAAAATAGAAGGACTAAGTTAATTAATTAGGATAATTTATACTTCAAGAGAACGTAATTCTATACTTCATTACTTTGATAACTATAAAGAAAATTAAAAGGAAATAATCTAAACCAATTAAGGATCCATTAATCAAATGTGGTATATTTTAATATCATGATCGTTAACATCAATCCAAGATTCTAATATACCAGTTCATTGATTTAATCCTTTAGGTGTTGATTTTTTATATTTTCTTTGTTAATTAGAAGTAGGTTTAATATTTTATATTAATTATAAGTAGATTTATATTCTTTTATTGTTGTATATTTTGGTTTGCCTAAATATAGTTAGGACCAATATAGTTAAGAGATAGTCCTAATCCCTATGAGAACGATTTGGTCTTCACCAGTATTGTATTACATACACGACCTAGTATACTTACTAGTATAAAATATGCTTTTATTTTAAAAGTGGTGGTTAGCATATCAAATAACCCTATTCAACGCCTCAGTCTAACCATCTAACCGAAGATGATAAGCAATACTAAGAGATAATTTGGTACCACCTAGATGAAAGAGTTCCTTCTAAAAATAACTAACAAATATAAGGCCATGGGTTAGAAACCACTAACCTTGGAAATCCATGCAATTTCACTACAATATTAAGAAATAAAGATGCAACTTTTGAAGTAGTAAAATTAGATTCCAAAGCATCCAAATGTCAATACTTTGAGGGTCTATCCACCACTACTAAGATGACTAAGTAACCTTATAACTTAGGTAAAGAAGTCACCAAATCGATAAAAACATCTTCCCAAATCCGATCAAGCACTAGTAAAGGTGAAAGTAATCCCTATGAGCTCTTAGTACTATACTTAATTTGCTAAAATATAATACATGTTTGAATATAGGTGTCCACATCTACCTTCATCCCCTCCTAATAAAATTCTAAAGCAAGTCTCTTGTATGTCTTAAGTATACCAAAGTAACCTGCTACAAGCACAAAGTGGCACTCATAAAGAAGTATAGGAATAAACTTTGAAGTAAGAACAAGAAAAATCATATCCTTAAAGTATAGAAGGCCATTCTTCCAAGATAGGTCCCACTTCATTTGTTAACCATCTTGCATATCTTCAATTACCTTTTTAAAAGTAGCCAAATAACGATACTCTTGATGTAATTCTTCTATCAAATGAAAACATGGTAAAGAGGAAGCCATATAAGTTGCTTCATGCTAAATCGGCTACTTTATTATTTTGGCTTGACCTGTAAGTAATTGTATAGTCATAGCCAAGCAATTTAGCTAGATATTTTTTATTGCTTCGAGGTTTTAATGACTTGATTTGAGAGTTCTTTGAGACTTCTATGATCTATTTTAACTACAAAATATGAGCCTAGCTAATATTGCCTCCATTTTCTAATAACTTCTACCATAGCGTACAACTCTCTAACATAAGTAGATGCTTTAGGTAGATGAGAAGGCAACTTCTTACTAAAATAAGTAATAAGATGACTCTCTTGTAAAAGAACAGCACCAATTCCAGTAGAGGAGGCATTAGTTTCCACTAAAAACTTTTTTGAAAAATCAGGTAAAACTAATATAGGAGCTGAAACTAAAAGCAACCTTAAGTTGCTCAAAAGCTTTTTTTTCCTGATCAATCCAATTAAAATTTTCCTTTTGAAGCATAGTAGTGAGTCATGCTAAAATAACAACATAATCTCAAATAAATCACCTATAGTAACCAAAAAGGCCTAGAAATGCCCTCAACGTTTAATGTTTTAAGGTAATGGCCACTCCTTCACTGCCTTTACCTTATAAGGATCTAAGCGTATACCATCCACAAACATCACTTGTCTTAAGTAGTCTATAATGGTCTAACCAAAAGCACATTTGCTTTTCTTTAAATTAATAATATGATCTGTTGGTCAGATGATCCACATACTAATCTATGGTGTTATTATAAACTAATATGTCATAAAAAAAAAACACGATCACAAACTTCTGCAGATAAGGGTGAAATATCCTATTCATGATGGATTAAAAAGTGGTAGGGGCATTACTCAATCTAAAAAGTCATTACAAGAAATTCATAATGCCCCTCATAAGTTCTAAAAACAGTCTTGTCAACATCACTAGGATGCCTTCTAATTTAGTGATACCCTACCCTTAAATCTAATTTAGAGAAAATGGAGGATCCATGTAACTTGTCTAACAATTCATCAATAGTAAAGAAAGGGAACTTATCTTTTATTATTGCTTGATTAAGTGCTCTACAATCTATACAGAAGCATCACATGCCATCCTTCTTTTTTACTAACAATACTAGTGAAGAATATGGACTGGTGCTATACTGAATAATTCCTTACTTCATCGTATCAACCACTTGTTGTTCAATCTCCTTCTTCTGAAAATAAGGGTATCTCTAAGGTTTTACATTGATGGGATTACTATCCTTAGGATGGATTCTATATTGTATGTTCCTTAAAGGAGACAATAATGAAGGTGCCTAAAAAATGTGAGAAAATTTTCCCAATACTTGCTCAATAATAGTATTGTAAGTGATATTCTCTAAACTTTCGTTCATCATCTAAGCCTTCAATTGAATATAAGAAGTAATGACATCCATATGAATCATTCGTTTCAATTTATTAAGAGAAATTTGAGAATTCTCATGGATATGATCTTCATTCAATGTAATGAGACAACCATTTTTCCAAGATCATAAGGACAATTTGGAGTAATCAATCATAATAGGACCTAATTTATGAAGCCACTGAACTCCAAACACTAAATCCACACCTTAGATAGGTAAAATGTAAAAAGTATCTAAAAGTTCAACCCCTTGAATTATCAATGATACATCTACACAATGCCCATCACATAATAGTTTCTGACCCTTTCCAATCATCACATGAAATTTGGGAGAAGATTTTATAGTCAATCCCAAGTGTTTCACCAAGTGTTTCTATACAAAATTATGAGTACTCCTAAAGTTTACCAGTACATTAACATCTATTTATTCAAAAAGAAAAAAACCTTTGAATTTTAGAGTTTTAAGCACCAATTCCTCAAACAAAGCATGATAACTAATTGAAAAGGATTTAAGGGTGTCAACAAAATCCTAATCAATAAGATTAAAGATTCCTCATGTAACTCATCTGTATCATCCTCATCATCTTGCACCACCAATAAGTACTTAGCTTTACACTTTTGTCATTTATGATATTTTTTATCATAATTACAGTAAAGACCTTTATTACATTTTACTTGTAACTCTTCCTATGATATTTTTTTTATTGGTAATGATGGTTTAAGAGATGATAATAATGGTGGTTGATTAGGTTGTAATGGTGCAGAAGAATTGGTTACAAGTGAAGAAGTAAAAGAAGGTTTGGAAAATTGAATAGCAGAGGATTTGGTAGTCAAAATGAAGGGTTTCTTGAAAGAAAATTGATTTGATAATTTAGCTTCGTACATTTTTGCAATAGAAACAGCTTAAGTAATTTAGGCTTAGCAAGTAACACATCTCTTTTAATTTTCATCTTCAATCCAGAAATAAAGTAACTTGCTATAAAACTATTGGACAATCCAATTACCCTATTCAAAAGAGCTTCAAATTGTGATCGATAATCTTTAACTAATCCACTTTGCATAAGTTTAGCTAATAACCTTTGAGCATCTTCAAATTCTGATGGTCCAAACCCATTCTCTAATGCTGCTGTGAACTTTTGCCAGGAACTAAGCTATTGGTTATGGTGCATCCATTGGTACTAGTGTAATGCTCTCCTCCATTGCAAAGGAAGCAATGATAAGTCTCTATTCATTTGGAATTTGATGAAAAACAAAAAAAAAAAAATTATTGGCTTTGAAGATCCAAGCAATTGGATCATCCCCACTAAATTTATGTAACTCTAATTTGATCCCCTTAAGGAAATCATCAAGAGTTTGGCCTTAAAAAGATGATGAAACATTGTGAATATCTGTTTTATTATAATTTCCATCACCAATCTACACTAGTAATGACCGTAATTTTTCCAATTGTTGTGTAAGCATCTGAAACTTATCTTGAACATCTTGTTGCATGGATTGTTGTTTAGCATGTAGAGCTTCAATCTTCTCATCAAAAGATCCGAGTTCTTGTACTATTAGTCATCGTGAGAGTACTAATGTTAAGCCCAAGCCCATTATCTCGTACAATAGGTCCTTACATTTGATTGTTGATAAATATTATCTTACTCTTGTACTCGCTTATTCTCTCTCTTCTCTCAAATGCTCTCCTAAGGTTTTGTTAACAATGTGCTGTGTAAACCGTAGCCTTACTAATACTAACTTTATCTTCTTCTTTTTTGTTTTTTTTGTTTTTTTTTTTTGTGAGGTTGATGATGGTAATCCAAGTTCACTAGGGACTCCAAAAGATCGAGGAAGGTAAAAGGAACGGATGCTTCATAAGAGGGTTTTTAATACCCTTTTCTTTCTTTTTCTCTTCTGTTTATACTTTAACTTATACATTTCTATTGATTCTTGTTACAAAGGTTACTAAATTTGTTTATTCTAGCTACTAGCTATCTCAAATCTATTAGATCTATTAATCTATTAATTATTTGATGCTTATTTCTATTTATCTTCCTTGTACTATAACTATTATTGGTTTTAATCCTCTAGCCAAATAGGCTTCTTTACCAATCTTCTTTTAGTTGATAGCAATACCCATAAATATTAATAATAGTATGATCAGATTCTTAAATACCACCCACTCACCCACCCCCTACCCCCAAACTTACAAGTTATGATTACATACGAATTGGACATATATAGCAAAATACAACAGCTTGAAGACTAATTTAGTTTCATATGCCAGCTTAAGTTGATAATATAGTTTAAGTGTGTCATAATTTTATCCTTCCTTTATTATTATTTTTTTTGTTAATTTTTTATTTTATTGGTGATATAAGCTATAATATGAATATTATGATTTCGGCCTAGAACTATCTTATACAAAAATTAACTTGTACTCGATATTCTCATCTACTAAGAAAAAATAAATAATTATATATTCTAAGATATTGTATAATCTATTGATTCTACTTAGATTTAAATTCTAGAATGTTTGGAGCAAGTACTATAAATATATTTTAATTCCAAAAGTGGAAACTTATAGGATAAAGCAAAAAGTAAATCTTCCTATCCACACAGCCTAATTTCATGTTTGTACAAGGAAAACCTAATAAAGGTTTTCGGTGAAATGATTATTATTATTAATGAACACTATTTATCACCATGTGAATGCATATTTATACTGTTTCCAATTTGCCGTCTTAATAGCGCTCGATCAATTATGGTTGAATATAGTTAAAAGATTGAACAAAGTTATAAGGATTTTGATTGTCTAGATATTTGATTTTTATTGATGGCACGTCATAAAAACTGAAAAAATAGGAAGAGCAACTTTATGTGTAATTTTCAGGGATAGAAGCGGTTATGTGCTAAGTATGCATATTGCAATCTTGCAATGAAAAACATAGAGGGTTGGTTAATTATTGAAAACCACCTATTTATTTAAATTTCCCTTTTTATCTTTAAATTCCTCTCACCCCTCCCACTAAATCCTATCTTAGCTAGTGTCTTCATATATGTATGTACGTATCTATATTCAAATCTATATAATATATATGTATATATGTATGCTTTTTCTTGTTATCCTAGCAAGGGAAATGAATAGAACACTTTACCACCAACAAAAAAAAAAAAAAAATTGAATAGAGCACGTGAGTTTCTCATTAATAAACAACAGCATTAGTTGGTTCACTTTGTCAAAGGAAGACCCCAATACGATAATACATAATACATCACGATTAATGATATGACTTGGAAGATGATGAAAAAGTTTAGTGGAGTCGAAGGGAGAAGAACTGACCATGACTGTTTCCATCGGTTGATAAAAGAAATATGCGCATCATCACCTCTTTTATTTTAATATTAATTCGATCGTCTGTGTTGTGTATTAAAATAGGTTGTCTCTAATATGAGCAAAACCTTAAACACGAAAATAAAAATTATTTATGAAAAATACATAAACACGGTGATAGAAATAGGACCTCTTTCGAAGGGCGTGAGTTGCAATAATTAATTTTAGCAAAATGTAGGTATGATTAAAGTCGTAAAACCCTATAACATTAGCAATTTTTCAAAAGGAAAGTTTTGAAAATATTTAAAAGCAAACATACTCATTATATAGATTCATGCAACAACTCATTAATCATTATCTAGGGTATCTATGTTTGCAACTTAGTAAAGCTTCAATGAGAACAGGGAGTATAATATAGGTATAACAATAGAAAAAGGGGGGCAAAAAAAAAAAAAGAACCTAGAAATATCAAATTTTCAAGGGCCGTCAACGTAAGATGTCTAAATAATTTCTAGCGATGACAAAAGAAAAGGAAAAAAAAAAAAAAAGATATATGTAAATAATTGGCCCCGGGAAGTCAATGCCATAACAAGGACGTAACTTCTGCTTTTCGTTATCTTATCTTTTTTGATAATTTCTTGTTCTTCATATATAGACTTGACATTGATTGTGTATCATTAAATTATTCCTCCTTTATTTCACGAACTGTCCAACTTTTCCACGCCAATAAATAAAGACCATATTGTGGATATCACGAAAAAGCGATGTTTTGGATAAGAAATCATTGGTTATTCTCATGATGCCAAAGTATGAGGAGGAGTAGCCTTGAAATTGAGTTGTTCCCTAACGTGGAAAATAAAGCTAATCCAGTTTCACGTTCGTTTTCTTTATTTTGACTAATTTGATCAGAAGACTTCTCAAGTTGGTAGAATAACCTTTTGTCTTTTATCACTTAAAAAAAAAATGTAGGTCGTGGTTAATTATCCAATTAACTTGTAGCCTAAAAGAAAATGACGTGTCCTTCACAATTACATCATGTAGTAAGCTTTGCCTGCTGTGCCACGACAAGGTGATTAGGCAATAGGCTTCCTCCAAAAGGAACCAATAAGATCGTAAGCCTCATTGTTAATCCTATGGAATTGGCATGTGATGGGAAGGTAGGATTAAATGATAACAAGAAACTTCTTGTAGCTCCCAATTCCTTTTAAGAGCCACTCGCGGATGTGTAATCGTATCATAGGTGTTCAAGAGATGGTAAATAATTAAGTAAATAAATCACATATTATATAGTAGTTTGAAAAATTCATTTTTTGTATGTCAATTATCATTCCTAAAGAAATAATAGTATGAATACTTTTACAAGACTTTGATCAAATTCCAAAAAAAAAATCAATCAGATTACAAGAAGCTCCAACTGGAGCAACATCTAGATGTATTTTAGGAACATATACCTCCATTAAATCTAAATTTTATATGACAACTTATACTTTATCTCCAAACTCAAATATGCCTTTTGGAAAAAAGGAAGAAGGAGCTGATCGAAGAACATTAGGAGCTCATTGTAAGGGCTATCACCCTCAATCCCTCAAGAAACAAGAAGAATCGGTTGACTCTTTCTAAAAGATTGAAATATGTAGCAAAGCAGTATGTTTTAATGCAATAAATAACATGTTTGATTATTCTACTCTTTTCACAAACTTATCACTCTCTTATGGAAAAAAAAAACAATGAGAACTTGAATTCTCTCTATCATCTCAAAGTTCTTATTGGTAGTCTTTTGAATGCTGCAAATAGTGGGCCTGTAACACAGTATACAGTAAAGGGACGTCGAGAAGTTATCCGGTGTGACCACTCCAACAATTAAGTTAGTAGTGGGCTCTAGAGAGTATAGAGTACTAAGGATAATATGAAGGTTTAGTATGCAAAAGAGTTTTACCGTTAAGTAGTAACCTGGTATTTATAGTGAAGTGGAGTCGGTAATTAAAGGTCAGTTGGTGAGAGAGATCTTCTCCTGTAAGTATAGGAGAGTAGAGTTATTGTGCCCAATGTATCCTGCTTATTTAGGACGTAGCAGTTTCATCCTTATTTTATTCGTTGTAACCGTTGTAGGACTTACTAAACTTAGTCAATTCAAGCTTAAGGCTCAGGCTGATCCGGTCGGGCATGAGCGGCTTATGTCCAAAGTACCCTATTAACACTCACCCACCCACCCCCCCAAACCCATAATCTCACTGTCGAAGTGAAGGCAAAGAGAAGGGATACATGGGCTACTCGACTGATTTGACTCAAAGGAATCCAACTTAACGCTACGGGGCCGATGTGGTAGACGTGAAGGTCCAAACTGGAAGGTGGTTAAGGTGGAGGTGTCCAAGGCAGTGGATACCCGAGTTGAGAATATCCAAGGCAAGATGAGCAAGAGCGGTCAAAAGCCCCGAAATGGAGTGTTGAAGCCCCAAACGAGGCTTAGGTTTGGGTATCAAAGTCAGAAACCCTTACAACTCGCTGGGTAAGCGCTTTAAGGCCACGAATCGGTCTATTTGAACAGTGCTCGACAAGGATTGAGCAGATGCAACTGCATCATATCTTTGTCATCTTGACCATGTGAAAGTCGAATAGGCCTTGAAGGAACTTCTTGTGAAAAGAACTTCTTGAAAATATGATTTTTGCTTACATATATACCGCGCATTAAATACAACATGATAAATGTCATAATGTAGTAGGCTAGCGTGCAGCTACAAGCCTTTTGCCTTTTAAAGGTGACTATCTGATCAAAATCCCTTCCACGTGTTTGCTATACAGCATTCCCAAGGATTCGTGCTCATACGGATCCCTATAACTGCCTATATAGCTTCCCAGGTGATTTGCCTATAAATAGGAAAATCACAAAGAGAGACCACTTTTCTGCAATCTGTCGTTATCAAACTCAAAAACTTTCTTTGAAACCATTCAAACTTTCTCAAAGCTTTTATTCCTTTTTCGAGTACTACAGTCATGTCAACTAACAAAGGTAAGACTAATTACTCTTCGTTGCCAAATCTCTCTAATTCAAAGTCTACAAGGAGTGATCCCCTTTAGGCACGAGAAGGCAAGGTGTCATCAGTAGCACAACTCAACCAACCTACAAGGATAGCCATAGAGGCGCTGGACAAGGCCAAGATTATCAATGCCATCTCCAGGGATGTACATGCAGACATTCCCCTGCCCTCCGCAAAGGATTTGTTCAATGCTCTTGATACAGGCAAGGGGCTAAACAATTGTACGAGTAGAAGTAGGCAATCTACCCCCAATTGGATCATTAGCAACTTTCTTATGGAGGCAATTCCTCGGTTGCATATTAAGTTGCTGAGTAGGGACGAAAGGGTAACCCTACTATCAGGGAGGCCCTTCATAGTCTTTGAGAAGTGCCTAGAGTTTAGGTAGTGCCTCTCTCCAAGTTGCTTCGAGAAGAGTTCTTCAACCACTACCACTGCAGTTTGTCGCAAGTCCCTCCTAATGGGTGGAGGATACTAAAGGTTTTTCAGGCGCTCTGAGAGTACCTAGTAATAAGGGCTATTACCAGGCTCTTCTGTTACTCATACATGTGGAAGAATGTTAGGGTTTGGCCTTACCTTCAGCCGCGCCTAAGGAAGAAGCTATTCTGTGACCTTGTAGATTTGGTCAAAAGTTGGCAAGACAAATATGTCGTGGTTAAACTACCCGAAGAGGCAAACTTTTAGACCCAATAGACAGGAATGGTCCGTACCGGAGGTAAGAAGAGACTTAGTCCCAGTAATACTGAGGCCAACCAAGAGATCCAGACCTTCATGGCACTAAGAGATGACTAGGAGATTAACGCTGCGGAGACCGTAGAGAGGTATTTCTGGCACCCAATCTCTAAGCTCTTCCCCTACATGAAGAAAGATGTAGTGGAGAAGTAAACTGAAGGTACAGGTTCATTCTTATACGCCTAGATCTGTTATGCTAGTGTCAAGGTGCTTCGTCTGATGTCTATAGGTTGGGAGGACCTCCTTGGTCGTACTGGTCACGGCGGTGTTTTGCGAATGGTAGTAGTAGTTTCTTTTGATTTTTTTTCATTTTCCTTTTCCAAATTGTGATTAGATTTCTTATAGGCAAAAGCTTAGCTCCAAGAATGCCTTGTCCCTCCATGGATGACCTAATGAGCCACCATCAGGCAAGAACAAGGGTAAATCCATCGAGGGGCAAGATCGCAAAGCCGAGAATAGGGTCTGGGGATACTAGTAAGGTATAGCCAAAGTTTATTCCCATGGAGTTCCTATTAGCATCCAAGACGAGCCCATGGATGCAAAGCCTTTAGGTGTGGCTCTACCTATCGTTCCTTTAATCGAGCCCATCATTGTAAGCGATGAAGGCGCCGAGATGGAAAGGCCAGATGTACAAGTGCTTTCCCCTCCAAGGGCGAGGGAAGAAGAGTTTGTAGAAGGGGCCGCCCTTCCTTAAGCTGCAGGCTAAAAGTGCAAGGCTATCAAAACTTTTGGGGAACTAAGTCTTGGGGTAAAGAAACAAAAGGTTCTGGTAAGGGCGCCATTAGGCAAGGGGAAGTAGAATGACTAGTCGATAGCCCATCCCAATCAAAGGATCAACAACATGGGGGATGCATTTTTTTAAGTCCTCAACAACTTTAGGCTAATAGGGATATGGCCAAACTTATTCCAGGAGGTGTCGTACACTTCCCAAGATAACGAACTATTACGGGGGGCCCCCAAGATGGAAATGAAAAGGGTCCAGGGGAAGCTCCTCATGCTGAAGTGAGAAATCCATGCCAACAATCTGATATTGTGACACCAGACACTCAACTACCAAGTTTCGATGGGGTCTTGTACCTCCGACAACTAGGCTATCCTCGAAGGGCTCTCCTAGGAAGGTGGAGATAACTCCATACAGATAATGGGCCACTTGAGCACTCTAATGTAGCAAGTAAGTTTTCACTACTCCTGTATTGTCATGCTTTGTGCTTTTAAGCACTGTTTGATTAACAGTAGGCTTCATTTTCAATTTGCAGCACCGTAACTAGGCGCTACTTCAACTAAACAAGTCCAATGCCTCCCAGAAAGAGGTAAAGGGCTTTCAGGAGGTGTTGCTTCGACACGAGAAGTACCTGCTGGAGGCTAAGACTTCTAGTAAGAGGTACTTGAAAAAATTCGCCAAGGCTAACAAGCACCTACGTCGCTATATTGTGTAGGTAGCAAGGCTTAAGACAAGGCTTAAGGACTCGGAGCAAGAGATGGACAGGGCTGAGAAGGTAATCGAAAAGGCAAAGGACTTAATGGCTTGCCTCTCTTGGAGGTTAGATGAGGAAGGTGAAGCCAGGGCTTAACTCGAAAAGGAGAATGTTGAATTGAGGGTGTCGATTGCTAAGCTTCAAAATGAGCTGGCGATGAAAGCATCCGAGTGCAAAGGTGTTAAAGCCACTTTGCTAGAGCTGGCTGGTTTAAAGGTCGGGTTAGAGCAAGAGGTCCAGGAGCTACGAGGAAAGGTTTTAGAGATGAAGGAGATCATCTCTAAGATAAAGAGTAGCGAAATCCTCAATGATGCTGTTGCTAAGAAGGCCAACGCGGACTACCGGAAGACCAACAAGTGGTTGGATGAGCTAAAGGACCTCACCATAAACTGCACACGCTACACAAGGAAGGAGGTTCTTTCCCATTATCCAAACCTTGATCTTAGTTTCCTCAATTTCCTTGATTCCTTGACCTTTACCAAGAAAAGGGAAGCCTTAGCATGCGAAGAGGAGGCCGAATAAGTAGCTATCGAGATTGCAAGCGCTTCTTCTACTATTGAGGCTGGGTACAATGCTTTTACATCCACTTCTGCCGCAGCAGCCTAACAAGAGGCTACCTCTAAAGTTATTCTTAAGGAGAATCCATTTGTAGGCGATCCTTCTACAGCTCTTGGTTCGCATTCCTCAAGCCTCGATCTAAGTCAAGGCCTGCCGCCTGAAGTGTCGGTGGATTAGCGCTCCGAATAGATAAATACTTTGGATTTTTCTAAATTACCGGAGTTAGCTGATCCTAGGAGATAGCAGAGTTCTCTTCTTCTTCTTCTTCTTCTTCTTCTTCTTCTTTTTTTGAAATTAATGTAATTAGTGTTTTCCAGCCTTTGCTCTGTAATTAGACAATCAATAAATGGATAAATGAATGTTTTTGAAATGTCCTCTCCTATTCTCTGTTCATCTTTGAATGTATCTACTTGAGAATTCGTTAAGTTAACCCTTGTCAAGGTTAACTATTAGGAGAATTCCTCTGTACAAGGGGTGTTTTCCCTTGTCGAAGATACCCTAAGGGGGCTCAAGTCGGTGGCATTCCAACCTACCCGGTAAAAGGGAGTTCCTCTGTACAAGGAATGTTTTTCCTTGCTGAGGTTACCCTAGAGGGCCAGGTCGATGGCGTTCTAACCTACCCGGTGGAAGGAGTTCCTCTATACAAAGAGTGTTTCTCCTTGCTGCAATTACCCTAGGGGGCTTAGGTCAATGGCGTTTTGACCTACCCTAGTTAACTATCCATGTGCCTCTTCAAAGGCTCATAAGGCAACAAAAAGAAAAGGAGTATGAGAGGGAGAAGTATACAATCAATTGAGAACTTTTGTTTCATCATAATGGAAAGGAAAATTGTACGCAATGAAATTTTAGTCAAAATAGAGCCAGAGATTATTAGCATTCCATGTACGTGAGATGAGCTTGCATCTAATATTTCCAGCCTGTATACTCCATTGCCCAATCTCTCCCTAACTCTGGCCTGGCCTTCCAAATTAGGGGGCAGTTTACCTTGCCTTTCGTATGAACTTGTGGCTTTTAATTTTCAGCATACTAGGTCGCTAACCTTAAACTCCTTGTATCTGACCTTCTGATCATAATACAGGGTAACTCAATGTTGGCATGCAATTACCCTAGCAATAACAGGGTCTCTAATTTCCTCGATGGTGTCAACGCTTGCTTGTAATAGTGAGTCGTTAAGGGCGGCATCGAAACTTTGAGTTCGAATGTTTAGGAGCTCAAGCTTGATTAGGAGGACTGCTTCTAACCCGAAAGCAAAGCAGAAGGGGGTCTCACCCATGAAAGTACAGTGGGTAGTCTTGTACCCCTTTAGGATATTAAGCAGTTTGTCAGGTTAAGTACCCTAAGATCAGTTCACGCAATTCTTCAGGCTATCCAAAATAACCTAATTGGTTGCCTCGACCTGTCCATTTGATTGAGGGTGGGCAACCAAGGTGAAGTGCAGGGAAATGTAGTGCTTGGCGCAGAATTCCCTAAACTTGGGATTGTCGAACTATTGGCCTTTGTCTATGATAAGTGCATGGAGGACTTAAATTGGGAGAGAATATTGTTTCTGACAAAAGATTCAACGCTTTTCTCCATGATTCTAGCTACTGCTTCGGCCTCCACCCACTTCATGAAGTAGTCCATGGCAATAATTATGAACTACCATCTTCCTGATGATTTCAGGAAGGCGTCGAGGATATTGATCCCCCATTGCATGAATGGCTATAGGCTTATCAAGGGTTAGAGGGCGATGTTGGGCACGTAACTAATTGGGGGCGTACTTCTAGCACTACAAGCACTTTTGGGCTACGGCTTTTATGTCTTGCCTTATGGTAGGCCAGTAATATCTGAGCCGTAGCACTTATAAGTAAAGAGCTTGGGACTGAATATGATTGCTATACACTCCGACATATAGCTCTTCCATGATGCACAGCCCTTCCCCTTCTCGAAGAAATAGGAGTAGGGGGAAGCTGACTCTCCTATGATTCAAGACGCTGTCGATCAGCGTATAATTGGTAGCGTGATACCGGAGCTTCTTCGACTCCCTCCTGTCTTCCAGCAGCATTCCCTACTCCAAGTAACTCTAGATAAGATCCATCCAGCTCGGCTCTAGTGCTACCACAATTAGTTCCAAAACTTCACCCGAGCCCAAACCTATGCTTTTTTCCAGTAAGTATTCTATGAAGATCTTGCTATCCTTCACCTCAAGCTTCAGTATGCCAGTGGAAGCTAGCTCGGATAGCCAATCTGCCACAGAATTTTCCAATCGAGGGATCTTCTTGATGTCCCATGAAGAGAACTCCGCTAGGAGGCTTTTCACTTTCTCGAGATACCTTGCCATAGTATCTTCTCAAGCTTCATATTCATCTCGAACCCAGTTAAACAACTAGCATAGAGTTTGAGAAGATCCACAACTGCTCGACACCGATCTCCTTAGCTAGCTTGAAACCGACAATAAGTGCCTCATATTCAGACTCGTTGTTATTGGAATCGAATCCAAACTTGAGAGCGTAGCAAATGGTAATCTTATGCAGGCCGGTTAAAATAAGACCTACACCCACGCTCCCTAAGGTGGATAACCCATCAACGTAAAGAGTCTACACCGACTTGTCATTGCCTAATGATGTTTCCTCCTCTCTTCTATATTCTACCATAAAGTCAACTAGCATATGTGCCTTATAGGCCATTCGTAGCTGATAATGGATTCCATACGCACTCAATTCCATTGTATACTTCATCATCTATCCAGACGCGTCTGGTTTCTGTAACATGGTACGTAATGGTTGATTCGTAAGTATGGTAACCTAGTGCACTTAGAAGTAGGGCCTCAGCCATTGAGCTGTGATGACAATGGCCAAGGAGAATTTTTATGCCCAGGTGTACCTAACCTCAAGCCCATGTAGTATATGGCTAACATAATATACTAACCTATGTTATCGTCCCCCTACTCTAACTAGTATAGAAGAGAGTCTCCGGTCACTTACGACCAGTTCCAGGAGCAAGTCCTCCCCTTAAACAGGCTTACAGAGGATCAGTGGGTCAATAAGAAAGTCTTAGAGCTACTGAAAAGTGGCAACACACTCAGGAATCTATTCAAAACCCTTGGGATTTTTTAGGATTTTGAAGAACTCAATGCATCTATTAACGCTCTTCGAGATGAATCTGCTTAGGGCAGCCACCATACTAGTGAGCTTCTGTACATCTCAAACTAAGGTTGGAGGTTTCATTTCCCTGATGGCTGTGATCTTCTCAAGGTTGGCCTCAATACCTCTTTGTATGACCAGAAAACCAAGGAACTTACTAAAGCCGACACCGAAGACGCACTTCTAGGGGTTTAGCTTTGTGTCGTTCATGCGCATTTAGTCAAAGGCTTCCTGAAGATCCCTAACATGATCAATCGGCTTCTGGCTCTTGACAATCATGTCGTTGACATACACCTCCATATTACACCCGATCTAAGGATTAAACAGCTTCGTCACCATTCACTAATACGTAGCCCCGACATTTTTTAGTCCGAATGGTATCATGGTATAGCAATATGTGCCGTAATCAATGACGGAGGTATGGACTTTGTTCTTCAAGTCCATTTTGATCTAGTTGTACCCCAAGAAGGTGCTCATAAAGCTTAGCAAAGTGTGTCCTAACATAGAATCAACAAGCTGGTCGATCCTAGGGAAGGGGAAACAATATTTAGAGCAAGCTTTGTTGAGGTCAGTATAATCGATACACATGCACCACTTGCCATTCTTCTTCTTAACCAATACCACATTCGCCAGCCACATTGGGTACTTTTCCTCTCTCATAAAGCTGGCTTTAAGCAACTTCTGCACTTCCTCCCTGATTGCGACTTGCCATTCTAAAGCAAAATGCCTCTTTTATGTTTAATAAGCCGCGTTATAGTGTCAACGTTGAAGCTGTGGGTTACTAGGTTAAGGGAAATTTCAAGCATATTCGATGCCAACCAGCCAAACCTATCCGAATTTTTCCATAGGAGGGCAATGATTTTGTCCTTCACTTCAGCTAGAGTCTTAATCCTAACTTTTGTAGTCTAATTGGGTGAGGTTTCAATCTAGACATCTTCTGTTTTTCTCCAAGCCTGCCCCTTTCAGCCAACCTATCCTACGGGCCTATTTCCAGGGCGAAGACACCATCCCCTTCTGCTACCCTGATGTATAGCTCTCGTAAGAGCTTCTGATCATATCTGAATACTCCCACCCTAGTTGATGTTAGGAATTTAGCCTTCAAATGCAGAAAGGATATGATCACCCTAAATGCGTTTAGGCTTGGTCTTCTTAAGACCGAATTGTAAGGGCAAGGGCAATCGATCACAACGAACTCGATGGGTCATTATACCATGTAGTCATCATCACCAAGTTCCATGTCTAGCGTAACGATGCCCTTAGCTCGGACCGTATTTCCGTTGAAGCCAATTAGATTGTGGTGGTATGGCTTCATCTTTATTGGTAGCTTTTTCCTCATCTTCTCATATGTATGGAAGAAGTGTATATCGGTAGAACTACCAATGTCCACCATAATCTTTAGGACCTCAAATTTTGAGATTCTCACCCCAATCACCAAGGCGTCTTGATGGGGGTGTGTCAACCCCTTTAAGGTGGTCATTAGAAAAGGAGATGGAAGTATCTAACTATTGTCTCTTCTCCCTTACTGCCAACAGCTTTAATGGGGCGTTAACCGAGCTGCTGATACTCGGCTAGCTCCCAAGGTGTGGCCCCTTTATCATCATGTTTATGACGCCATTAGGGGCATGATCACTGCAGCAGTTGTTATTCTACTCTACATAGGCATCCTCGATTTGTCACCTTTGAGGTACCCCATCTCCGTCATCATCCAAACGATCGTCGTTCCTCTAATGAGCCACATATTTGTTGAAAAAGCCATACTAAATGGCATATTCAACGGCGTCCTTCAACTAGAAGTACTCTTCGATAATATGGCCATAGTCATCACGAAACTAACAATATTTGTTAAAGTTCCAACGATTAAGGTTTGCCCACATTTTCTAACCTCTAGAGTAAGTTCCGATACTTCACTAAATAGACCTAGGCAATGGGTCTATTCAGAGGCATATACTAGGTGTAAATGGGAAGGGGTAGAAGGTCAGGCTTGGCTTGATACTTCTTCTTCCCAAAGCTCTCCCCCTCTAGCCTGTTCGACATCTTACCATCAAGTTGATCTTTTACAAACATTTTTTCCTTATCCTGCTTTCCGCCCAACCTTTCTTGTCAATGCACTTCTGGGCTTTGTTTGAAAAGTCGACTAGAGTCTTCGGCTTACTTTTCACAAACGATCAGAAGAAATCTCTCAAGGGTCGAATGCCAAAATGGGCGGCATGGACAGTGACTCCCTCATCTAGCTATAGGATTTCAACTGCAACGTTATTGAACCGGGCTACGTAGTCACTTAAGGACTCTCTTTCACCCGGCCTTACTAGGTACAAAGACAATGTATCATTGGACAGGGGCTTGTTAGCCTTGAAGTGGAGGCTAAACCTCCGCCCCAACTCATTAAAGGAGCTAATAGAGTTATCAGGGAGGTTGTTAAACCACATCCGAGTTACCTTCCTCAAAGTGACAGGAAAGGCTTTACACATGATTGCATCTCCGTGAATGTGAAGGTTCATGAGGGTACGGAAGTGGAGAAGATGGTTATCTAAGTCACCCATACTATCATACTGGTATAGGGGTGGAATTTTTCCATTAAGAGGCAGCACTTCGTCCTAGACACCCCTGGTGAAAAGGGATCTTATTGCTGGCGACCAGCCAAGCGTCGCCAGCAAGCTTGCTCCATTCTGCTTAAAGAGTCGCTTTACTATGGTACGGAGCTTGTTCAAGTCGGCGTTGTCTGCCAAGTGAGCTCCTCATGCAACCAAGTGAGCCTGTATTCCCTGTAAGTCAGCTTCTTACCCGTTGCAAGCCAGAGCTCGATCATAGGTGGCTACAAACCTTACTAGCTAGTAATGCAATGGTGAATCATGTTGCTGATCTTTACCCATTCTGCGGCTACTACTGGGTATTCCACCCAGTGTAGGCATTTGAAGCTTCAAGATGGTGAGTTTGCATACTGTACTGCTCCACTTCGTCTAGGCAAGCGTGAAGCATCCTATTCTACACAGCATACTCCTTAGCTAAGCATTTCATAAGCTTCAGGTGCTCCTCCAGCACAACCTTCAGCCTTTAGGAGGGGTTAATTACCCCTAAGTTGGTTGTTTACTAACTATTGGTTTTCTCATCCGTCGCATTGAGATATGATGTCAAAAGGACTGCTTGTGAGGTATGTGTTTAGTGTGTTTGAGGTTTCAAGTGTAGGAATTCAGAGTTCCCGCAAACGGCACCAAATATCATCCCAAAGTTCTTGCTGGTAATCATTTGAATGCTACACATAATGGGCCTACAAAATAGTACACAATAAGGAGATACCGAAGGGTTGTTTAGTACGGCCACTCCGATATTTAAGTTAGTAATAGGCTCTAGAAAGTATAAAGTACTGAAGGTAATATGTAAGCTTAGTATGTAGACTATAAAGAGCTTTACTGTTGAGTAGCAACCTGGTATTTATAATAGAGTCGAGCCAGTAGTTAGAGGTCAGTTGGTATGAGAGATCTTTTCCCGTAAGTGTAAGAAAGTAGAGTTATTATGCCTGACGTGTCCCACTTATTTAGAACATGGCCGTTTCATCCTTATTTTATACATTGTAACTATTGTAGTGCTTACTGGACTTGGTCCATTCGAAACTAAAACTCAGACCTACAAAGGTGAATCTTAAGTTATAAGACATGTTAGATCTGATCGATCCTGAGAGACCCATATGTAAAATATCTTGTCAATATTCTCAATTCAATTTCATGAAAAAACCTAGATGAGGTTATAAAGTGTTAAAAAAATCCTTTCACCTGAGCTCTTAATGAGTATAGAAAGACCATTAACGATTTCTAACTGATGAAACACCTTCTACAGCGTTTTGGCTTTATTATCACAACAGAAGTCATTGACAGATCGATGATTACTGATTATTACTCCGACAAATATCAAAGGTGGCCTTGGGAGAGTATCATTTCCCTTATTGGTCCATATGTCAACGAGGAAGGTTGAATCAAGCCAATGAATGGACGTAACTTAGGTGAATTTGAAGGGCAAGTATTAATTTATTTATTAATATGACGGCTCTATCTTTGTCTGTTTACATGAAAAAGCATCAGGTCAATTTGATCAATGCACGCTAGCAGAACAAAGAAAAAAGTCATTCGTTGCGTGAGTCACGCATGGAACGTGTAATATTACTTTATGCAAAGGTATGCATAAGTTGCACGTTAGGGGATTGGTAACACCAGTGACTTTGTGTTCCGAGCGCAATTAAGTACATTGTAGGAGACCTACACCTACCAAGTAACATTGCACGTGTACATAGTTAGATTTGCCCATGTCGTGCACGCATGTTTGAACTGTATGAAATTAGCAATTTATAAATGGAGACCGTCACACGTTGTTTGGCACAACGGAAGGAATATGGAAAGAATGATCTTAGAAGGAAAGAATATGATGGGAAAGAATTAAAGATATTTGATTTTTTTTTTTCTTGTTTTTGGATAATAGAGGAAAAGAAAATGGAAGGAAACTCAATTATTGCTAAGGACAAAATGGAATATAAAATAAAATTACCATTATATCTACAAAAAGTAATAAGAGATAGAACAAAACTCGGAATTCAAATAATTTTTATGACTTTCCCTCTAAACAAAAATTGTTAGAAACTATGAAAAACTTCCCTCCCTAGATCGTTCCTTCCACCTTTTCCTAATAAGAAGAAGTGCATTGAAAATCTCATTCCCTCCTTCATCTCAAGCATAAGCTTATGTCACCTTTGGTATCCAAAAATATTTCGAAATAAACAAAGTGGAGCTAAATGGAATAGGGAGCAAAATAATAAATATTTTTCCATGTTTAGAAATATTTCATTAAATGGAATGGAATTAAATATGTGTATAGTAATTATTATCAAAATAACCCTTAAATATTGAATATAATAATTAACTTGAAGGTTAAATAAGTAATCTCATTAATAATAATTAATATGGAAAAAATAAAATCATCAATTCCATCTTCTCAAAGACGGAATTAAATTCTCTCTTAAAGCCGAAATTGTAGATTCTATAAAATCATGATTCTGACTTCTAAATACACTTTCAAATATAGGAAAAGGAAATAAAAGCTAAAATCATAATTTCATTGCGATCCATTTTCGCATACCAAACATAATGTTAAAGTACATCAAGCATTTGTTTGAAATTTAAAAAAAAAGGCCTTTTTCTTACAAAATCGATCATACGTGTACAAAAATAATAAGGCACAAAAAATATGAGTAAACTCAAAATTATAATCATATAATGTATTTTTTTACTAATGAAGGTTCATCGCATCATCATTCAAATGACGATGGGATAGTAATTATGACAAATGAAAATTTGATTGGGTGTTGTATTTAAGATTTTCAACCTTTAGATATAAAACTTAACAAGAAATAATTCAACTCGAAACAACATCAAGCAACTACAAATTTTGCTTACCAAAAATTTAGATAGTATTATTTACATCATCCAAAAGTATAGAAGTTCTTTTGAGCCTTTTAACAAATGCCGTTGAGGCATCTATTATCATTTCCTTCGACGTCTTCAATCTGGATTGACAAAGTAAAGAAACATGACGGGTGCGTGCTTCTTTGGCCAATATAATGAGAGACGACAATTCTTCTTTATCAATCCGAGGTGACTGAGTCACCTAGCAGGTTAATTCAACCTGAATGGTGATTTCGAAAATACAAGGGGCTTGTAGTTTATGGTGATTTGCTCAATGCAATGGACACCAAATACTCACGATGAAAGCTACAAGAGATTCTACCCTATTCTTATATTCATGATAATATCAGACGTTTTACACTTGACAAGTGGGGTAGGAATTATAAAATCACAGGTAGACATAGCAAGGAGAAAATTAATAATCGATCGTGGAACCATAAAGGTTTGCCAACCTCAACATGGTATCAAAGTATAGGATATAAAATTCAAGCATCAACATAGTATTCAATCCCTGTGTAATTAAGTCATCCACCTTTTGATTTTTAGTCAGTCTCAATCCAAGAATAAGGGAGAGTTTCAAATAATAAATATAAAGCCCACACCTAACCTACAGGTTTAAACATTTAGATTAGTTAATTATAGTACTAACCTCTAACAGAAACTAGGATAAAATCTAATCGTTTTCTGATTTTGAAGAGAGAGACAACGAAGTTCCTTTTCACGAGAGTCACAGCAGCAGCACACCTCCAAGCTCTTAAAGTTTTGCGCAAATTCTCGATGGATGATTCGACAATAGATATGACATGATACAAACACTAACTGCTCTTGCCAAAAATAAAGCGGCACGCTTGTGACGTAGCATAGCATGGACTTATTTTGAGTTGGTCGGAAATGCCATTGTGGACAACCTCACCATCAAGTAGCAGAGAGCCTTAGATTAACTCCATCTTGATCAGGAAGGAGCAGCATCCTGCTCCAGCTACTCTGATGAGATATAAAGGCCAAAACTGGAATCCAATACACTGGATTTAAGGAAGGCCATCTTGAAACCTTTTGCTATGCGGCTCCATTTAGACCACTGTGCTTCCAGAAAGCATCATGGATTCAATTTAGCCTTTTAAAGATGTTCTGCACATACGAATGCATCTTAGACCAACACTGCCTAACCACACAAGGTCCGCTAGTTTACAGATTAAAAAGCATGCTTATTGACACACATCAAATGAGGATTAATCCAAAGGATGATAAGCATTTCATTAAATTACCAGCCAGAGCTCATTTTGAAGACACAAACAATCCAATGGCTAGCCGCAGCACATTCAAGAAGTTGATGACTGAGTGCCTATGAGTCTTATGGTGGAGTTGACATAATTATCATTACGACCTAGACAAAGCTTGGCTGCTTCCAGAAGTTCAGAGCAAATGCTAGACAATTTAGGATTTACCTGCAAATTGTTCAGATAATAAGGGAAAATGAAAATTTTATGTGCTCTCATTTGTTCACTTTAAGAATAAAAGGAAGACAACGAAATAAATGAATCGTGTCACAGCAATTTTTCCAGACTGCTTGCTTATTGATTTATCAAATCCAGATTTAGAATCCTGTTAACCAGATAACTCTTATACCAAAATTCTTTTCAAACATTGTTAGCACAGCCAGAATTAGTTCTTCATTACCTAACTGAAAGAAACTAGGGGATTTGTTTGGAGCCATCGGTGGTACTTCTTATTGGCATGCTCATAAAAGGTCAACCACCATCAATGATTTTTGAACAGATAAAGATGTATGCTTTGTTGTGTAATGACAGCGATAAATGTTCACGGTCATAAACCAAAATCTGATTTCATGATAATCTATTGATTTAGCTATTGGAACTAAAATACAAACACAAAACCACATACATCAACTAGCTTGGACTCTAGATGTTTTGTTATAAATCTACACTGGAGCAGGAGTCTTAATTTAAAATCTCTGCATCATTCTTTAATCTCCATTTATAAAATACAAAATCACTAGTAGATCTATTAACTTAGACATGTGGAGCACATGATTTAGTGGCAATAAGGCTTTAGAGTTGTTGCAAATCATTAAATTGTCGATGGATCAAATTTTGATAAACAGTACAGCTAAAGCTGGTTCACTAGAATTGATCTTCAGAAAAGTGGATCAAGAAACTGCCGTCATTCATACATCTCAGTCCTTGCATTTTCCAATCTATTCAAAAGGTGAAGAGTTTTGTCTGTTAATTTGTAAAACACCTTGGAAAGAAGATATGTGTTCCCAATTAAGCTTCTTCATTCACTCAGAACCAATCAATTGGGCATGCTCTCCAATCAGATGGATCCATGAGCATAAAAGAGAAACCAGATTTGTTACCTCTGAATAGAGTGAAAAAACAATTTCTTGCAATATTTGATCAAACCTTTTAAAAGCAATTAAGGCAGCAGAAATCTTTCATTCAGTTACTTACTTTGAAGGAAAACGCAATGGAGTTGCAAGTTTCAAGGGCCATGGATCCACGAGCCACCTTGAATGTCCAAAAGCACAAGTGAGAACAGAATTAAATAATACAAAAGAAATACTAAAAATGAAATCTTCCTTACTATGGAAGGCTCCTGTCCAATGGCCTCAACCAACTTGTTGATGACAGCTTCAGAAAAGACCACAAGCTCATCTAAATAAGGTGAATCTCCAAAATATAGTAGATCATTACCTGGCACCTACATTGAAAGAATGGAATATTAATTTCAGTCGAGGACATCAGCAAGATAGCCACAAGAAATCATAACATCTGACAAATGCACTTAAAAGCATGAAAATTGTGAGTGCTGTTATCATAAAATAAATGTACTAACATATATGTACATAAGCAACAACTGACATGCGAAATCAGGCAGTGCTAATTTTCATTTTCTATCTTCATTCTAAGCAAGCAAAATACAAAGAACATTGACACAACAGACATTTGCCATGTAACATCAAAATATATGAATCAACTGCCTGTATTAGATCAATCTATGCCAACCAAAAAGTTGGATAATATTAAGTCTCTCCAATCTGTAAAGAATGTATATCCTGAAACATGTACAATCTGTTTTTCAACAAAAACAGGATAAGTTTACCCAATCTGGTCAATAAGCAACATCAGTGTCATGTCATTGGCAGAGTGAAAAGACCTTTTTATTTTTTTTTTAAATTTCTCCTTCAATGGATGCCACCATGAAATAAACTTCTCATGCTTTCCAATATCAATTGCATACTTTATGAAAAAGCAAATATATGAAAAGTGAAAAGTTTCTTTATTTGGTTTCTTAATAAGTGCCTCCAGAACACCCATTAACATTTGGCTGTTTAAAACCTCATCATTATAAATATCAAACCACAATGGTGATTCCAAATCCATAATAGCTTACTGAACCAGTACATAGTGCTTTAAAATTAGAAGATAGCTCTTAAACCCACTCCAATTAGACCCTATCACTTTAGATAGAACAATTTGAAATTACCATTGGATCATCAGCATAATATGGGAGAGCCATTTGAGATAGAGTTGCTGATAATGAAAGTGTGGCACAATATATCTTTGTTCTCATCCTTAGTGTCATCCTAAAAAAAGAGAGTTACAAGGACATCAAAGCACATCGTAGAAAAAGATTAAAAGATTCTATAATAACATAAATAGGAGGCTTACCATGAAAGAGAATCAACTAGTGTCACCAAGCGCTTTGGAAAGTAGTTAATGCCTCGTTTGGAATTCCCTTCAATGAGAAAGAAATAGCACATCAAGCCATAATTTAGAAGTATCTATGTAAAAGTAGTCATTTGGCAAGCCATGCAGCACATGGTTGGATGTAAAATTTACTGAATAATATAGGCTAGAAGCCCCAAAAACCGAGAAAATTAGATGGAATATTCTCATCCAACTTGGACAGATCATAATACATCAAGCAGAACTACCCCATAAGGCAACTTTAATGGGAAGAAGTTAGCAAAATCATTTTGTCATTAATAAGACATTTATGGAAGGGCCAACTCATAATTTACTAATCAAGCTAAAGTGAGGAGCTAATACCATTCTTCTTTATAGAAAAAATTAACGATCCCTCTGCCAATTGACTTAGTTGATCCTTAAAGCAACTCTATGATCTGAAGCCTTCTTTTAGTTTTGTATTTCCAATTTTTCCATATCATTCTTCTTGTAACAACTCATGCCCATGTTACAATTTCATGTTTTAGCTTATTCACCCCCATCAACATTCTCAAGCCATGTCTTTAGACACCCCTTTTAAAGCCAACTTTATATTTTTGGGTAAAGAAAACCAATCTTATCAAATGAGACAAATTCCATCATTTTTTCTTCTTAAAGTATGTTGCTCCTTTCCCATTCCATGACGTCAAGGAGGAACCTACAACTAATTAGCCAAGTGAATGAAAGAGAAAAAGAACCTCCCAACTAAACTTGATCATAAATTGCTATCTCATGACATGTTAAAACAACTCATGAATGATGATGAGTGTAATCAGAAATTTAACATGAAAAGCAAGGGGGGGGGGGGAAATCAATAAATTTTTTCTACCTGGAACCATAACCAGAAGACCACACATTTTGGTCAAAGAAGACAAGATTGCCTCAACCTCAACAGCTTTTTGTGGCCCTGCAAGCCAAAGAACAAACATACGAGGTCTCTCTCATTTTTTAGAATATTCCACAAATGTGGACCAGATTCATGACAAAAACTAAGACAAATGGTTGGCAATGAATTAGAAAGGAAAAGGAGACATTTTAATTAATCAACAACAGAAGTAAGTGGAAACTATGAGAAGAAAACTCTTGTAGCACACATGATCCTACCCAACAAGATAGACTTCCTCGTTATACACATCAGTTCAGAAAAATCATTATTTCTTCAATGAAACCAGATGACAATTTTCTGATATACAATGAACATATGACTTAATTTATGGGCTCTATCCAGCATTGTCAAATGATAAACTTATGAGAATTATCTACCAATCTAGTTTCTTTCCCCAATATTTATTATGGCTGATGTTTTCAGCACTCATTTTAGATGTTGAACAGCTGACATGATGCAACAATGAGCTGTTGCTATTGCATGTGATTCAGAAACTTAAATTTAGCTGAAAGCAATAACAGAAGCTGCTATCGTCAGTATTTTATAGCAGCTGAATTGCATGCTTATTTTCTTCATCAGCAAATGGTCTTGTGAGAAATAATCTTTCATATGCTCATATAGATTGAATACAGACCATCCAGGGAATCCAAACTTTCTATGCAGCTGATTGCAGAATCTATAAGTCCCTCTGAATGAGAGACTAAACTTCTCATCAAAGCAACCTGAAAAGTTGAAAATGTTGCTTTAAAGCTGTAAATAAGTTCATGATAGCAAACCTAACAAATAAAAGAGAAGCCGGTACCTCCGCTGTTTCAAGATAAAGGTTTAATTGCTTTAAAGGAGCTGAAATGGAGGGTATTGTAACTTCGCTAAAAGCTACACAAGATTTGATGAGATGGAGATCCCTCTTCGCATCATTCATGGCACAAATTGCCAGAGAATTGCTGGAATGGATAAGTGTTTCCTTCACATGGAAGAAAAATTAGTACAGAAAATGATTTAGATGCAAGTGAAAATTCCTGTACTCTTAAATTTTTGCAATCCAAGGTTTTTCTAATGGCAAAATCAATCTTCTTTTTTCTCCAATTTTGCATATATCAAAAACCACCTACACTCCATGCAATCTCGTATTAAGTCAAAAATGTCCCTTGTACTACAACCATATCACATTAATTTTAACAGAGAGTAGTGAATATGTACGACTTGTAGACTATGAGAAGCACAACTTTTCTGACAGTCAATGCCACATGATGCCAAACTTACTTGTTCAAGTACATGAATGGATCTACTTCATTGTATCTAGAAATATTATTCCCAGTTATATACCTTTATTTCATTGGTGCTACCAAAAGCCCCACGACATTCAACTAAGAATGCAAACTGTCGTTCTGTATCTGAACCAAAGTTCACCTATATCAAGGGTAAACAAACTGCGATAAGGTTTTTTGTTAAACCACGCAATCATTCACATGGTTATGTGTCACAACCGCTTACCATATTAATAAATCGAGATATAAGTCGTGCAGGATGCAGATCATCTTCCCTCACATTTGCTGGATCCATGCTATCATTCAGTGATTGACAAATTTCAACAAGGAAGCCAATGGTTGTTGAATCACAAACAAAACCCTTCCTGCACCATTAAACAAGGGGAAACTGTAAGTGCGCATTAGAACAAAGAATAGGTAACCATAATGTACATAGTTATTCTGAAACAGTTTGCAGAACAAAAGAAATAAGTGCAAGCAGCAATGACCTTCAGGACATTATTTCTTCTTTTAAAAAAAAATAAAAAATAAAAAAAATGGCTTTATGTGATATTTCTTGTAAATCAGGATGTAGAATCTTTGGCTGAATCCCAGACCCAAGGGATCATCTCGCACTCACCTAAAAACAGATTGCTCCTAATAGAATAGGCCAGAAAATGAAGACTAACACCGGCTTTCTTGGGACCAACAAATCACAACTAATTTGTCGAGATCCTAGAGCAAACTCTTACCCTTCTTGCTTCTCTATGTGGGTAGTCATCCAGCAAAGGTTTAGTATCAAAAATGTTTTTGCAGGAAAGAATTGATAATCCAGGAGGAAAATTTTGCTGAAGATACCTTATTGCTGTGTTCAATATGTTTATATTGATAATATTTCTTGATGTTCCATACATCATATCTATGATCTCGAGAAAGTGATCCTACAAAAGACACGGGTTTCACTTATTAAGAAAAATATGACAGTAAAAGCAGTAAAGAATTCATATTGAATCACTTTCACACATGCTAATTTGGACAAATATAAGAAGACAGAGAGAGCGACGGAAAGTGAGAAGTTTTCTGTAAGCTTGATAAGGAGTTTACCAAAGCAAACATGTCTTCTAGGTCCTCAAAATGAAGAAGTAATTTTGATAAGATTGACTGCAAGGTTGCTAACTCTTCCTCAGTGATGGCTTTATTTGATGCCCGGTTAGAAATGCCTTCTAAAATGTTTGCTAAATGGATATCCTGCAGTATACCATAGTATTAGGAGGGAGCGAGTGCATATGGATAATGAACCATGGAAATAACCCTAAATATATGACATTTAATATTATTATTAATAATTTTGTAAGAAAATTCAAAATACATGTTACAGCATCTTCCATTAACTCAAACGGCATAAGCCTACTTGTCAAGAAATTAACACGTCAATGCAAGCCCAATGGTCACATTGTTATAATGACATGTAGACTTACATGTACAACCTGAAAACTTCAAAAAAGTGACCCGGAGATCATTTTAATTCATATTGATATGTGGATTTACAAGTACAAATTAGAGACATAAAAATCAACACAATGAAAACCATAGATGGATGGATGTTCTTGATTCCTTATTATAAACATTGATATGTGCATAAATATTCCAATCCAAATATTTAATGTCACATCAATGGAACAATCTAAGATTGGCCCTTCAGCTACACATGACACAAGAAAGGTAGTCCAGAGAGTTGTATCAAAGAAACATGTACCTTACAGAAAACTATATCACCCTTAATGCTCCCTGAAGTACATGCTTTAAATTGTTCAAACAAATCTCAGAAAAAGCTGTCTATAACATTCCCAAAAATAAATAAATCAATATTAGCATAATTTAGTGGAAACAGGAACAAATCCAATATTATCCAAGTATTAGCCAACTTAGCAGACCAACTCTATCCACACATAATTTATCGTGTACTGGAGAAATACGAGAACTAATTTTGTGAGAAATTTGCAATGCATAGAAGTAAAATACAAAGCATGAAATAATTATTGGCAGAATCTACTCAGAACTTACCATGTGATTTTGTAAAACAATGTCCACATAAGCCTCCACGACTCTCAGATATTCATCAAGCCTATCCCTTTGAGAGGCAATCTGGCAGGGTAGCTTCATCAGAATAAAAGTGACAGAAAACAACACCAAAAGAAAAAAAAAAAAAAAAAAAAAAAAGAAATCAATAAAAAAAAAAGCTAAAGAAATGGCATCTATTCAAGCTCTTCCAAATGCTGCAACAAGCATTGACAAACTATTCAATGACTTAAAATCCAAAAAAAATGCATCAAACAAAAGGATTAAACCACAGCTAATTTTTTGTTTTTTCCCCTGATAACTAGGTCATTTTTCCCAGATCATATAAACAAATAAAGGGCACCTTCTAGAAAGAAACTAAACCACCATTAGAATCATTAGCATATCCAGGTACCCTTTCATGGGAACATTCTTCTTAGAAATTGGCATACAGTTGAAGTATGTTGCAAGCTTTCATATATGCAAATGACCAAATATAAGAAGTTTGTTTCCCATAATTCACTCCTATTCTTGGTAGTTATAGGTATATTTCATAAGCAATCAGCACGAAACCAGTGGTTTCGTCACAGATAAAGGAAACTTAAGGATCCTTACTGCATGCATGCATAAACATAGAAGTCCTAAGGGATCAACAGGAACATAAAGCTATGATCAGCTATACAGAAACCAAAGACAATATTAGCTATCTACCAATACCTCACTCTGTACAAAATATTCAGACTATTTGTCATGACTTCATGTGTTCATCCCAACTCCTATAGAATTTTCTTTCATGTTTAATTAACTAAATGCAACAAGAGCAAAAGGCAAACACCACCAAATAACAGTTTCCTATAAATCACTCCTCGAAGCTAGAAATACAAGAGTTAAGATTCTGAAGGAGGTTTTGTTTAGTTTGAATACCCATTAGTTAAAAAAAAAAAAAAAATGGAACATATCAAACTAAGTTAAATATAGTATTTATTAAAATTTAAAAAAAAAAAATCCAGCATATTTTCCTTTCAACCAACAAATAGAGCCACATGAGCTCTCACTTGATGCAAGTTGAGAAGACGAATTTGCTCTTAGTATCAAATCAGGTTTCAACATGTGGAAATAGAATCTCTCAGATTAACTTCTTGAGAGTACATCATTGACCAAGTTTTGTCAAATTTCTGAATCACCCATACAACAAACCCAAAACAAACACCAACCCCACCCCAAAAAAATAAATCATAAATAAATAACAAAAAGAAAAGTTCCAAGAAAAAATATCTAAAAGTTAAGATCAATTCTACACAGAATTCTCATCCTAGGCAGCATTTTCAGTGTCAAAGATAGAATGTTCAATCCTGGTAATGGACAAAGGTCTACTTCTTAAGCTGCAAAGAGTGAAACAATCTTGAATCTCTTTTCAGTAACATGGGAAAAGGTTTACATATCTTGTTCTTTACCAGTGTGGTTTAAGTAAATCCATTGAGTACAATTTCAATGTGCTCTTTCATAATTAAGCATAGCACTGTTGCTTTGAATTTTGACAACAGGATCCCAATTGCTTGGAAAAGGGTCTATAAAAACAATCAGCTAATTTATTTCTCAAGCTGACGTTCCACTCCCCTTCTACAATGTTGGGTCCCTAGTGTGATGAGATAGATCTTAAATAATTTTCATGATGGCCAAATCTGGATCAAGATCAAAAATACTCTTCATCTTTTACCTTCTTGACCTCAATAACATTTTCATGTTTGTGTTTAGAAAAGAAACCCCCTGCCTCACACTACAAAGAATATTAAGAAAATCTTTGCAGTTTATCGTGCCAGCAAGCAGCAAAGAAAGGTGCATTTTTAAGGAGACCATCAATACAGGGATATGCTAAATTCTTCAAATGAAAATATTTCCAAATTATAAAATGGAATGAAATTTTCTTGAGAGTCCAAAACTTTGGCCATCTTGAGAACAAAAACTCATACGAGGAAAAGTAAGTTTATGCACCTGGATAACTCGATACACCACATCATTTATGTCCATTGGCAATGTACCCTCAGATAGCCTTAACCCAAGTAACCTATAATTTGAACACTGCATATGAAATAATGGAAAGGATTAGAAAGAAATCAACTTAGCTAGAAACTGCACCTGAGATGCTTCTGGCATGATTGTGAAGAATCATCTATGCAATACCTGATCTAAAATGGTGTCACTACAACCCTCAATGAAATCAATCATATCCATTGCCCGGGAGCTGACAATATCAGCAGGTAGCTTCTTTAGTACTTGATGGAGAAAGATTGAAACAGAAGGGATATTTCTGCCATCCTCCTTCCTTCCCAGCCCAAGCTCAACGAGTAGTTTGTCAAACTTTGTCTGAACATTTAAGTTCATAATTATTTGGTATTGTTGCAGAGAGAGAGGAAGATAAGCATATATCTATGACTTCAACAGGTAAATCATTTTAAAGATCTGGATGAGGTCAGTTGACCGTTTTTCTTCTCTTGTTGTGGCTGTTAGACGCATTACAAAGACATAAGACGTAATGAAATCTTTCTTGGGCATATCAATATATAAATTCAACCCAACAAAGAGACATACATTTTTCAATGATGCATTAAGAAGTTGAGATTTATACATGGTTCTACTTTTCTTTTGGGAAAGATGAGATTTTTATGGATTTTCATTATTAAAAATAACTATAAAAATGAAAAGGAAACACACAGGATACTTATAACATCAATCTAAGCATCAAAAAACAAAACAATACCTAAGTTGATAAAATGGCCATAAAACTCAAAGGTAAGTCGACATTTTATACATGGCCCTATTAACTAGTATTTGCATGCAAAACCATGCAATTAATAGACCACTTCTACTCTCAGTTGATATTTCCCCAAAAAAAGGAACATGAAAATTTTGCTATAAGACTCATTAAGATAACAAAGGAAAATTATCACAGCCAGTGCTCACCCGAGATGCATCATCAAGAATGCATTGCACAAGATATTCCATAGTTGGTTCCATCAAAGAAACAAGCAATCTTGTGTCATCCTTGAAAGTTTTGTGAACATTGTTCTTTACTAACATTGTATGCACCAGGAGTCGTTTCGAATCATTGATAGACATTACCAGATAACCTGTTGAAGTAGCAGTATGTCAATAACCATACAGTACAATAAAACGAATAGACATCATATCACATACTTACCCTTATTAAAAAATTAAAAGACACATACCTACGCCATGTGATGGCAACTTCCGGGCACAATGAGCCATGTAAAGGCGACAATATGAAGATGCCAATGGATCAGCCACACCTCTTACCATCTTGACTAGCCGAAGAAGACAATCAACAGGTTTGTCGAGCAGAAAACGCCAACAAGGCAAGAGTGCCAGCTCCAAATAACTGGAGGGTAACATGGAGTAAACAGATGTCAATAGCAGTACGACCAGGCACGAGCACATTGATGAGAGATAGTAAAGGAAAAGAAAAGGATAATCCTTTCATGCGCTCATGAAACATGTCACCATTATCTGATGTCCTGAAATGCACAGAAAACAAGTTTACAGAAAGCATGATATAGTAACAATGCAAACACAAAGCAAACACATGATGAGTGATTGTTGTATGTGGGTGTCAACTCATATAAGAAGAGCAAAGGCAGAAAGATTGCTATGCAAGGCAGTGCAAATGCAGAAGAACACCATAGCAGAAATCTTTAACAGCTTTTTGCAAGTCAAAGTCAAAGAATACACCAAAGGTGCAGATATTCTCCCTACTGCTACACATACTATTTTGGAGAAGTTGGGCAAAACCCAACTCTATAAAGCCAGGAGATGCATTAAATTGGTCCAGATAAACATCTTGCTTGTTTCAAATAGTAAAAACAAGCAAAGATGCAGTGAATTTAAAAGGAATAAAGAACTTAAACTGAGATCTTTGGAGCCAAAATATATAAATAATAAAAAATAAAACTGAGATCATAGAGGAGAAAAGTAAACTACAAAGCATACATGCGTGGAAGAAGCTCTCTAATTGAACCAAGCTTGCAGAACCAGTTATTGCAGGTTTCTTTGGCATCAAAGCATACATCACTCGCCTTAAAGTTCACTGCAATAAATCCACAGGTCTCATGTAAAGGCACCGGCTTCAACTGTAAAAGCATTGCAAAAGTTCAAAACCTAGAGGAAATGGAAGGGGGAGAGAGACCCATGAGAGGAAGAAAAAAACCTGGTAGGGAGCAAAGCTGAGCTCCATCTTCAGAGAGTTCAGCCTTTTCCTTTATACGCCTCCATACCAAATCTCCGAGCATGTCCATTATGTCAGTAGCAAGAACAAACAGAGTAGGATAAAACTGAGCAACTGATGTATCCATCAGGAGCTTAGCAACCTACAAAATAGTTTGTTTTGACAAATTAACAAACAAACAGCTTGTAATAATTAAAGCAATTGGAATCTTTGCACAATATAAACAGCAAAATATGTAGCCAATCTCACTTATTAGAAAAAGATTTCAACTGCTGTTTCTGCTGCTGTTGTTTCACAACCTACCATACAGACAAGTATACAACTTGCAAAAATTTTTTATTATAACTTGAGAAAACACTGTATTTCTTTTTGGCAGTTGCTCTCACTATGCTGTCCGTGATTGTTCATGAACAAACTTTACCAAACTAAAATCTATACTTGACCTAATTTTAGCTACATGAAACAACATAGAGACCTGCTAAATAGTGCATGCATAAGCTGATGTGCTATATAGAGAGAGACACACACACTTACTCCCATTTTGTGGACTTTATACTTTTTTCTTTATATTTATGTTCTTTTGTAGATGTGATTAGGCCATTTATATTTACTAGCTATTATGTTTTCTTTAGAGGAAATCTAGTTTCACAAAAGAGCAAAATGTTATATGTAGATCTAATGCCAAATCAGAATGAGCTATGGCCCAATATACATATGAAGTGATGTGCATATACCAAATTCTAAGTGAGGTTGGGCTCAAAGTTTCTATGCCAACAAATCTGCAGTGTGATAATCAGGTTGCTCTTCATATTACATTTAATCTTATATTTCACAAACAAACTAAAGATATTGAGATTAATTATCACTTTGTTAGTGAAAAAATACAACAAAACTTGATCTCTACTGAATAAGTAAAATCTGAAGATCAACTTAGAGATCTTACAAAAGCTCCAAATGGGGCTAAGATTAGTTATCTTTGTAACAAACTAGCCATGATAAATATCTACACTCTAGCTTAAGGGGGAATCTTATGAAATAAGCATTTAAATAATATTTCATTTATTAGACAGTGTAATTAATATAGTGTTAAGGAAGAGTCAGTAGGATCACATTGTCTATATATATCACTCATTGTATGTACAAAATAAATATCAATATACACTTATATTACATTTCTCTACAATTACCTTTATTGTAAGCTTTAATGATGTGACTCGATCATCAGAATCCCAAGCTTGCACAATTTTTTCTTTCAAATCATTTAATTGTGAGACATATTCATGTCTAGAGATGGATTTGATACTTTCATCAGCTAATTTTTCTGGTTCGTCCAATTCCTCCATATGAGTATGTGAATAAGCTTTCTCTAATGCTGCAATTTTGATGTCCAAATTTCATGTGAACATAGGCCAATATGGAAGGAAAAAATAAGAACAAACAAACATACAAGGATTCTTGACCAAAAAAATTCACTTCTTTAAACTGATAAAGGACAGTAACATAAAGAGAAGGGGGGAAAAAACCAGCATACCTTTGCCACTTCTTACTATTCCATCTGAGGCCTACACAAGAATTTATCAAAGTTAAACATAACTGGGCCAAACTCAAATATTGTGAAGCTTCTTTTTATTTTTCTTTTCTTTTTTAATTAATTTTTCTTTTTTTTTTTTGGCTAAACAGACAAAAGGGCAGTAATACCCTCCTTGCACCTCCCTGGTTTCATAAACTAGTACCACTTGTACAAGACCCAATCTTCTGAAAATACATCTATTAGAATAATGTCAATTAAAGCACATGTAAACTACTACAGTTGGGAGTTTCACATCATTGTTGAGATTCATAGAAAAGAAAGAATGGGCCAGAGATGAACCAGAAAGCCTTCTACAATTACAAGTGGAAACAAAAGTCAAGAAGTGAGGCCCTAGTGTCAATATCAGCAAATGGTGGGTAATAAAAAGATAAAGGGAAAGAATTAGTTAATTGTTCCCACATAAATCAACAGCAAGCAATCAAAACTATCTAGCCTTGCAATGTCTAAATCAATAAAATACTTATGGTGAGACTATATGCCCTAGCAAGTGAGACTAAAAGCTCCATAGAATGCAAGAGGCCTTAAACATTCCATGGCAGCATGATATTTTCTTTTTTCCAATAGTTACCAGTGTATTAACTCTTGAAGCAAACGTTAAAAGCACAACAGCAAAAGCATTACCATAGGTGCCAGCCAAATTTGTAAATATCCATAGCAACCTAAAAACCAGAAGATTCAAGAGAATGCATTTAAATCTAGATTTTTCAACATGTATTCTGTGGCTTGACATACCGAAACAAAAACCAATGAGGATAAATCTATATTATTAAAGCCAAAGGGCTTTAATAACTACTTATAACTACTACAAGTTGGTCTTTTATTGTTTTATATTTTAATATTAATTACCGTTACTTAGTATCCCATACTCTCACATTATCCATTTTAATTGCCATTCCATCTACCCATGTCCTACAAGTTACTTTTTCAATTCACGAAACCCATTTTAAATTCATCTTTTAAAATAGCAATTGCTAAATATGTGATTTAAAAAAAAAAAGAGACCTTCTCCCCCCTCTTCTCCTTTCTCTTAGAAGCTTGCATTGAAGTAAAGAAAAAGAAAAAGAAATTAAATACTACCGGTTACTGTAATTTAGTATGTCGTAAATTGCAAAATACAATTTTATTTTATTTTCACATACGCAACGCAGATGCACATTTGCTAGTATTCACAAAAGTAAAACTTGAGGCCCAATTCTAAAAGTGGTCATGCATCAACCATTAGTATCCAAAAACAAAGTTTGAAAGAAAGTCATCAAGCATGACTTATTCAGTATGCCTGGCCTTTTCTACAGCATTTTGTAGATATTGTATCAAAACTAAGCTTATATTTTCTTTTTCCATCACAGTTTAGTGGGTGAAGAAAGAAAGAAAAACACGAATGGATAAGAATTATGATTTGTACTACTCTTTTCTTAAAAAAGGATGACCCTTTTAGGTAAGGTTGAAACAAAGAACATCATACAAGTACTTAGCAATTGGAAAGCATTGCCTTTCCCAGGAAATCTGGTTTCTTTTTACCACTGGTTAATCCAGCACAGTTACAGATTCCCTGTACTAAAAAATTGGATTCAAAGCTCAACAATTCACTTAGCAAGGAAGCTAGAAAGGGAGTCTCTCCAGCTCCGAAGAATTCGTTCAGATTCTAATCAAGAACAGATTGTCCAACAGGCTGGGTGACAAGAAGGCAAACTCCAAATTTCTCATTGCATCAGGCTGATACAGTGTAGTTATTATAAAATGTCTTACCATCCTCATGAAGCTAAAGTTTAGGGAGTAGAAACATGAAAGAAGCCACAAATGAGGGTAGATCCAGCTTTTCCATTAAACAACCAGTTCTCACCACATCACATCCATATTCTCAATGTTTGTCATAATTCTTGTAGGAAAAGAATATAACAGAAAGATACACTTACTGAAGAAATTGATATCATCTTGGAGACAGGAAATTTCTGCATTAAAAATCTGTTGAAAGATGTCCACTCCTTACTTGTATGTTGAGCAGTGGTTTCTGTAACCATAATTGCAGGCCGTGCATCTTCTAAATCATGTGCAGTTGGCCCTCTCAAAGGATCAAAGAATTCTTCAATTTGATGATACCTAATGCCAACCTGAAGCTTCAACATTGTGGAACCCAATTATGATTTGAATGGCAAAAAAAACACAAACACACACGCGCGCGCATGTACAATTTATTAGACAAACCATAGGAGGTGAAAATTATCTTCTTAACAGGAACTTTTAAGCACTGATGTTTAGTAATGAGATCAGAATATAGAGTTCTTTACTTATTTATCTGCCTTTTGTGGTGACATGCCACCATATCAAGAGAGATTGCACCCACCAACTGAACCCTCACCTATATGTAACCCAAGACAATCATGCTTCTTGCAATACAGTTTTAGCATCCCCTTTTACCAGAATGAGTCGGAATTATACAAGCAAAAGCTTGAATAGATACTGAATAAAATCAGAATTTAAGGACCTTCCTTTTCCACACAAATGCGAGCCGTATGCAAGGATTGATATGAATGTGGAGGCCATATCTGCTACATGCGAAGGTCTAATTCGAAGACATCAAGATAGACTATGCAACCACTATTAAATTTAATTCCAAAGCTCCTATAAAGTCAGCAATCATTCTCTCAATATGCAATACTAGAAAATCACATCTCACATTCTAACAAAATCTGCATCTCAAAGAAGCAAAAAAGAATTATCTAATGACAAGATAACTACTCCTAATTGGCTATTTTCTTCCAGAAATAACAGGATAATACCAAAGACATTATTATTTTAACTACTGCAATCTATACTTGATATAAAGTTTACTGAATTGGCTAATCTATATATACTTAATATAAGGCACGCCTAAGGATATTAGCAACTAAAATACAAACCAATACACACTCGAGTAGATAAAAGCATTAGCCTATCTTGCAATATTTCCACAACTATACAGCTGAAAAATAAAAAATTTCCAGAGTTGCTGCAGTATTTCCATAAAAGCCAACACGTTGCAGTAGGAACAGCAATTTCTCAAATCAGGCTTATCTCACAACACCAGTAATTGAGAAAATTGAGCTTTCTGCACATCCTTTTACTACGTAATCGGTGTAACACAATTTCATAACTAAGAGAAACCCCCAATGAACAACACATAATCATGTAACCATCAATAGTGAAAACGTATAAATTTAACTTGTAAATCATTATCACTTAATTTAAAGAATAAGAGCACACCATTTGTTAATAGCATTTCATTACAGGTCCAGCTGCTGCAGTAAAAGAAGAATTCAGGGTCTAGAAAGCAAATTAGTTATTTGGCTGCTTTCTTTTATTTAGTTATTTAGTTAGCTGTTCTGTCTATTTATTATGTTGTCTATTCAGCATGTGCTTTGTTGTATTTTGTTAATTGGGGATTGTATTTTTGTTATTTGTTGCATTGAATTTTTATTATTTGTTGCCTATATTTGTGTATCCTATAGGGTAGTGTGTGTCTTGTAGTGATATAATCATGTACGTGCTGTCGGTTAAGTGCAGCTGTGAAAGTGCAGTTTTATGGAGAAAAAGCAGCAGCAGTGGGTAGCGGGTCTGCACAGTGTTTATAGAATTATTGGGATATTTCTATGTAACTGTTTGTGTAACTATCCTTGAAGGCAATTTAGGCAGTAATGAAGGAAAAGGACAACAGTCCAGAATTTACAGAAAAGAATTGTATATGTCATTTTCTTATGAAATCTAAGGTTTCCTCATAAGCAACTCTAATTTTTAGAGAACTAGGGTTCTCTTTAAGTATCCCTCAAAAAAACTACAAAAAAGGTAAATTTGAAAGTAAATAAAGGCAAAAGCATTTCCCCTAAATTGCCCTATAACATGAGCAGAAATGCAATCCTTAAACACATGTTTATCAATGTCCCAAATGCCTGTCTTTTCATTTGGGCCAAATATTATTTGTCTAGTGAATGCTTCAAATACACTATAAAGAAGATTTTGTGACATTACTTGCATATTAGTTCAAGAACAAAACCTCCACACATTAATCCCTTACCCTTTAATATTGTTAAAGATGTTAAATTTAGTCAGTGTTCACATTACTTCAGCTGGTACCTTGACAAATAATCATATAAGAAACATAATAGTTCCTGTATTTAGATCCTCTTAATTTTTTTCCTCTCAATTTCCCTTAATTTACAAATCAATTATCAAAATTATCTAGATTTTTTAAATACCCTATAATGTTATCATAATATCATTTTTTTCTTTCTGCTCTCAAACGTTACTTACACATTGTAAGATCTTAAAGTAGTAAATTGAAGCAAATTGAGAAAAGTAAATTAAGAGGATTCATTTTCCAATAATTCCTTGTCCACAACCCTTTTACTAGCTAATATAATTCTTAGTCATGTCAAATTAAGTGTGTCCACCTAATGTGGTTTACTAGAGTTTCTTAGGTAGAGATATTTCTTCTAGTAAACTCTTGTTTTGATTATCTATCTTCTAGAGTTTACTGTGTTTCTTGCTACTTGCCTAAGGTGGAAACTGTTAATGTCTTCTTTTATTAATATAACAATTGATCTAACAAAAAAGATAATGAATAAATAAATAAAAGAGAGATATTCTTTAATTCATAACACTCTCATCAAAGAGGGATATCAACTATCAGGAATTTGTTGTCTCAATGGCATCCCCATTAATCACAATTAAGTACCTATGCAAGCTGGAATATTTTATAGTATATCATTTCTATTGCCTAGCTGTCCAGTTATGATTGGTGGAAACACCGTTGTGGTGGCAAACTTGGCACAACTGATATCCATCATGCTACTATAGTACTCTCATTGCAAACGGACATTCACCATCACCATCCCAAATTTTCTGTCTTAGTGTTATCCTCATCACATAATCAAGTTGGAAAAACCAACATGATTTTATCATTTTTATTACCTAGTCTAGCTGTCTGGTTGTGACTAATGGCAAACTAGGGAAAGGGGCTGCCCATCACACTCATCAGTGTTCCTATTTGGTCAGGCACAGATCAAACAGCATAACTGAAAGGGTACCTCACCTAAGCCGGTGTGGTGTATAATCGGATGCTCCTCAATCCCAAGGTCCATTTTAACTGTTCATTTTACTAAGCCAGGTAGTAACGGCTTGCATGCATAAGTGAATATACACGCATTAAGAATATATCAAATTTATACAATATCAGCACAAGAAGATAACTGAACCACAACATTCCAGTAAATATGCTCTGTCAACCACTTTCTATGGACTGCCAAGCTTTAGTTCAAAACTCTCCTAAATAACAATCCAATTGTTTTCCATAGTGATTCAACAAAAGAAGATTATAAAATTAAAGCAAAATACAATCAAACGCTGATTCAATTCACGCAAATCACGATGCATTTCCAGTCACTCTGTCAACGACTCGCTATGGACAGCAAAGCTTTAGTCGAAAACTCTCTGAAACAACTATCCAATAGTTTTCCGTAGTAATTCAACAAAACAAGATCAAGAAATTAAAGCAATAGACGATCAAACAATAATTAAATTCGTGCCAATCACAATGCATTTCACTCCCGCGTCATTGGTCAGGTTTCACATATTAACAACTGAGGCACAGTTGATTGTCAACTGATTCCAGTTATCACATCGCGAATCGTTGAATCGAAAAAACAGTTCGTGGTGATGATTGTGAAAGAAAAAAAAGGCAGTGGAAGAGAGACAAAGTTCAACCTGTTGGTGAGGAGATGATGATTCAGTCGGGAGAGAGCGAGGATGGTCAGTTGCACGCGCGCAGGGAAGCGCGTGGGCTTGTCTTTCAGCGTCATAGTTTCGAGGTCGAAATTGAAGGTCCATTAACACAAGATTCCAAATACCGACGACGTCGCAGACCTAGGAAGTCTGATGTCGTTTACTGCACGCTCGCTAGAGCTCAACTCGCGATCATGCCGATGCAGAGCGTGTAGCATATCATATGGACGTCCCCCGAAGTAGCCTAGTCAGTTGGGTTCAAAAAGGATAGGAAATATATGGAAAGAAAAACAAAGATAAAAAAAAAAAAACAAAACAAAGGGATAGGAAATATCCGGTTAAACTTTAATGAGCTGGCAAATAAATTCATGAATCGTAAATCATCCATAAATTTTAATTTTGATACAAAAATATCTAAATTTTGGTTATAGTATAATTTTTTTTAGATAATTTATCAAAATTTAAGAAAATAATTTATAATATTTAAAAAATTTAGAAGGTAAATTAATACTTAAACGAAAATTTTAGAGTATTATTTACAATTGAAGTAGAAAGAAACATAATTTTACTCTTTTTTGAATATAAAGAATGGAAATCAAAAAATATTGCTATAGATGTTTCCTTCCATAAGTTTGATTGATGTTAGAAAACGGTAGATGATACATGTACAAATTAAAAAAAAAAAAAAAGGAAGAATACACTTGGGTTGCATATACAAAAATTAAATAAAAAGTATAAAAAAGTTTGAAATTCTATAAAAATAGTACAAAAAAGAAAGTTAACAATAATAATACATTAAAAATCTGTAATAATAGAAAGAATAAAGAGAACAACAATTTAAACAATGCTTTTGTTAATATACATAAAGTCATGATGGTAGATACAGTACTTATGATGCGTGTATAAAATTATGAATATTTCATGTATAAAATATTAATTGCATAATAGTGCGTAGTTAATTACATGCAAAAATAGAAAAAAATTTTGAAAATAACAGATTGGATAAAATATCTTTTAATAAATAATTGTTTATTGTTTTCCAACCATTCTAATACATCTTTAAAAAAAAAGAAAGAAAAAAAGAAAAACGATGATTTGTTTACACTTTCCCTTATGATTGATTGTATTGGTTGATAAAATAACTTTATTATAAGAACAACCATGATAATCATCAGTGAAGATGGAAGAGATAAGTTTGTAATTTAGATAGTAATTTATTGTTATTACCTTAATATTTATCACATAAGAAGATTTTATATATGAAATAATTGATAAGTAATGAAAGATTTATGGATTATATGTAATAATAAGGGATTTCATTACTCTTGCTCCTTTATGATTATGAATCATTTATAGAATATAAATAGAAATAAAATATAGAAAAATATATACATATCTATATCATACATAATTGTATTGCAAAATAAAAGGAAAGAAAATAACACACATTTCGAACTAATGTACAACATATGACTTTCTTTTTACATTTTTAAGGGGTAAGGGGAAGGGAAGGGGCCGAGCTACCAAGAAAGGAATAATATATAAGTAATCTCTAAAAATGTATGGAAAACATAGAGCTATTGGCAAAGTAAAAATATATATTATAACTTAGACATTTTTACCTTTTCACAATTTAATCTTATTTATACATAAATATCAAGTAAATAAAACTTTATGAATTTATATGAATGACCTTTAGATAACCATCGGTGAAATCAAATTTAATCGAATAAGAAATTATACACAGGAGATACCCTTTAATGTAATGATATATAATATTAATAACTCTTAGTAAGCACTTACGGGGAATTACTTTGCTATGTGGTTTCATAGAAGTTTTGTTTATGCCAAGCAAGGACACAATTTCGAACATCTAAAAATCTTTTATTCACCTCCTTTTATATCCTTTTAAATTATAAAGGGAGAAAAGAGATAGTCTATATATATTGATTGGTGTAGAGCCCTATAAAGAAGTAAATTAAAATCATAAAGAAAAAGATTAAAATGGAGAGGCTAAGATCCTATTCCACTATTAGTGTTGACCATGAATTAATAATAATTCATAATGTAGAAACTCACTCTCTCTCTATATATAGATATATATATGTATATTATATATATATATATATATAATAAAAGCTTCCTTTCCACATCTCAAAGAAAATGATACACAAAAAAAAAGCTTTATGTTTTAGTTCAACAATATAATAGAAATTAACTAGTAAATTTTAACTCTATTTTAGTCTTTTATAAAACAAATCTTACATATAGGGCGTATTTCCTCACTCAAATTTGTGTGATACTTAACATTCCTAACCATATTAAGGAAGACTAAGTCAGCCTATAATATACTTACAAAGTTTAAAGAAAAAAAAGTAGAGAGAGAAACTCTAATGCAAATGGTATTCACTCAAATAACTGGATGATTACAATCAAGGAAATCTTCTCTATATATACAAAAGGCTTCTCAAAATAGATAGCTAAAATCAATTCGATTTAATGGTTACAATTGAATTCTATCCACCTTTACATTAAATATATGCATCTGCTCTACCCATTACCTACTCTATAACCTTCTAAAACATTCTAGATTATCCGCTTTCGGCTTAAATGAACCTCATGAGTTTAAGCCCTTCTAAATTGGCCCGTAACATTCTCCCCCACTCATTCTAATAACATCCTTATCGCATTTTCTTTGTGGAACTTTTGACTCTTGTCTAGAAATTACCAAAAAGCTTCAACAAGTTCCTAACTAACCTCACTTTTTAGCTTTCCTTTCCAAATAACCATATACTCATGCATAGGAGAGTAGCCTTACCTTCTTACACATATATCCATGATAATTTCTCTAACTTCTTTATCGTACAATTCCCGAACCTTGACTGGAGTCCTTTGTGATATTGTTCTGCTTGGGTTATCCTCATCCTTATGATATGAATTGAGCATACTAACATGAAACACTAGGTGGAATTTTAATCTTAGGGGTAACTCCAACTTATAAAATATCCGTCTTACCCGTTTCACGATGGGAAATGGTCCTTCATAATGCCTCCTCAGTTCTTTGTGCAATTAACCCATGGTCTACTATATCAGGTATAACTTCACAATTACTTGATCTCTCACTTGATACTCCATTAGCCAACACCTCTTATTTGTAATCTTCTTCATTCTCTTGATAGCCTTATCTAAGTAAGTCTGAGTTAAATCTTGACTCCCTTGCCACTCTCTTGCAAATTTATATACTAGGGGACTAAACCCTGTATATTTTGGTGTCACTAGATTAGGAGTTAGCGATTGTCTCCCTAGGAAAATTTCAAATGGACTGTCCCATTGATTCATTCTTCTGTAAATTGAAAGAGAACTGTGCCACATCCAACAACTTAAACCAGTCCCGCTGATTTGCACTTAAGAAGTACCTTAAGTAAAGCTCCACTAACGTATTCACCATTTCCTCTATCCATCTGTCTTCGGATAAAGACTAGCAGAAAAGTTTAGCTTCGAACTAAGAAGCTTAAATAGTTCCATCTAGAATTTCCCTGTGAAATAATCATCCCGATCACTTACAATCGTTTTAGGCAAACTGCAATACTTCACTATATGCTTGAGGAACAATTGAACCGCTTCATCAACAAGGCACCCTTTGTTACTAGAATAAATGTTGCATATTTTGAGAATCAGTCTACTACTACCATAATAATACCATATCCCTCTGACTTGGGTAGGCTTATGTAAAATCCATAGAGACACTTTCCCAAGGATGTTTTAGAGTAGGCAAAGGCTCTAATAGTCTAGGGGCTGGCCTTTGTTCCACCTTATCTTGTTGTTATATGAGACAAATTTTGACATAACTCTTGACATCTTCTTAGGTGCAGCCAAAAGTACCTTTTTTCAACTAAGGCTAGGGTTCAGTGTATTACTAGGTGACTTGCCCATTTAGAATCATAGCAGTTCTTTAATATTTCCCTCCTTAATGGTGATGAGTAAGGAACATACACCGGTCACCTCTTAATGTATATTAGTCCATCCTCCTCCCAAAATCTTCTTGTTTTACCCTCTTTACATTAGATTAGTAGAGTCTTAGCTAATTGGTCGATTTCTATCCCTTCCCGAATCTTCTCCAAGAGGCTGTTCTCGAAGCTATTGATAACAGCCAATTCTACCCTCTGACTTAGGGAATCTATTACAACATTCGTCTTGCCCACCTTGTACTCTATTTTGAAATCAAATTCTGCCAATGAGCTTGCTTAAAGGATGGCTTCTTTTGGGTTTGGAAGTAATTAGTGGATTTATTATCAATCTTGACCACAAATTTCGTACCAAGTAGATAGTGTCTCTAAACTCGAATGCAATGCACTACAGCTATTGTTTCTTTCTCATGTATTGGGTATCACCTTTCCGTTTCATTCAACTTTCAACTCTCAAAGGCTATCAGATGGTTCCCCTGCTTTAAAACCCCACTAATAGCATAATCACCAACATCCGTACATACTTCAAAAGATTTTTCAAAGTTAAGGAGCACAATAACTGGCTCTTTAGTGATTACTTCCTTCAATGTATCAAATGCCTTCTGCCGATCTTACCTGAATTTCCATAGAACATCTTTTCTGAGTAGATCCATTAAGGAGGGAGCCATTTCAAGAATATCCAAGAATGAACCTTCTATAATAATTTACTAAGCCAAGAAACGACCTTAATTTGGTAGGCTTAGTGGGTTCTTTCCATTCTCGAATGGCCTGTATCTTCTCTTCATCCATTCTAATCTTCCATTGGCCTACTACATACCTCAAGAAGACTACTTCTTCCTTTGCAAAGCCACATTTCTTTAGCTTTACATACAACTCGTTTTCCCTTAAGGCTAAGAAAACTACATAAAGATGTTCTATGTGCTTTTTCCATAGTCTTGCTATCAATCATGATATCATCCAAGTAAACCGCAACAAAATGATCCACGAAGGGCAATAATACCCTATTCATGAGAGTGCAGAAAGTAGCCGGGGTGTTTGTGAGCCCAAACGGCGTAACAAAAAACTCAAATGCACCATACCTTATGATGCAAGTGGTTTGGGGCTCATTTCGATCTACCATCCATACTTGATGATATACCGATCACAGATCCAGTTTCAAAAAATATCTTACCCCTCCCAATTGATCAAACAAGTCTAATACCAACAGAATAGGATACTTATTCTTCACAATGACCTTATTCAAGGCCTTATAATCAATACACATCCGGAGAGACTCGTCGTGTTTCTTTTAAAAGAGAATTAGAGCCCCGAAAGGTGCCTTCAATGGTCAAATGAATCTAGCTTTCAACAACTCCTTCAATTATTGCTTTAATTCTTCTAATTCTTGCGAGGACATGTGATAAGGAACTGCAATAAGATCCTTTGCACCTGGTTTTAGTTTAATTGCATGATCCATTTCCTTTCTTGGAGGTAGCTTCTTCTAACACTCTTTGGGCATGATGTCTTTAAATTCCTCTAGCAACTCCCCCACTCAATGTGGAATTGCCTCTTGACTTCCCATCTCTTCTTCCCCCTTTAGAGTAACTATATACGTAACTTCATTCTTTTTTAGGCCCTTAACTAGTTACATAATGGAAAGGAATTTTGTGACTTGACTAGTTTCTCTTGTGATGGGCACCACACATTAAGAGTCGATATCGAGCATACAAATACAATTAGCACGAGGAATAATAAGTACATCAATACAATCTAAGAAGTCCATCCTAATCACAAATTCAAAGTTATCTATGGACACTACTTCAATGGTGTCCTTCCCTTTCTACCCTCCCACATGGAGTTCTATCTCCCTAGCCACTCTAATAATAAGGACTTCCTTTGAGTTTACCATCTTAAGCCATGTCTTGGTCTTCTCTACTTTCGTTCAGAGCTTACTTATTGCTACCTTAGAGATGAAAAGATAAGATGCCCCAATGTCAATAAAGGTATTTAATCTCTTGCCAACAACCATCACCTCGATGTACATATACCCCTTTCACTTCTTAACGGCCTGCGACTTCATAATGCTAAGCAGTCATACAAAACCTAGTTTAGCTTCGTCCCTTTAATTAGAGCTCTCATCTGCCATAATTGCCACCAACCAATCTTTCTGTAGGCATTCCCTAACATAATGGGGGTCATTGTAGAAATAGTAATTCAATTCTCAAGACTTCCATCGTTCCCCATCTTTTCCTTCACGAATCTTTCCCCAATTGTTGTTTTTGTCTTCCATCTTAGCCTTGCCCTTTGAGGAACTCCCATTCTCTTCGATCTCAACTCTTCCCTTCTACGTTCCCATTGAGGTCTTGTATTCCATTTTCTTGAACTTCATTAGGCCTTCGGCAACTGCTATGGCCTTAAAGATGTCTTCTACTCCTCTTCACTTTAGCTCCAACTTCACCTAAGGTTTCAAACCATCTAAAAACATCACTAAAGCATCACCTTGGTTAAGTTATGGGATCTCTAACATAAAATCTGATAATTCCTTTAAATATTGCTTAATGTCATCCTTATGAGTAAAGTGACGCAACTTCACCTTTACTTCTTTAGTAACATTTTGGAGAGAGAATTGCCCTTTGATTCTTGTACAAAACTAGCCCAAGCATTGATTTTGTTTGCTCTCCTACGCCACCACACCATAGCAAAATCCTTCAAATACATACCATTACTACATACCTTACCGAGGTCATCTAAGATTCCTACAGTATTGAAATGTTGTTCTATCTACTAGAGGAAGTTATCTACCTCTTAAGCAAATCGTATCCCATCGAAAGGTTTGAGCTTAGGCGCATTGAGCTTACGAGTAAGCTGGATGGTCACTCCATTTGCCACTATCGCCTAATATGCTATTAGTTGGTTCTTAAGTTTCTCGATCTCTTGGTGTATGGCTACTATTGCAACATCCATCTTAGCTTCATAAGTTTCTTCCTCAGTTTCCAAAGCCATGACTCAAGCTTGGAGTATTTCATTCTTCCCTTCAATCACCACATTATGCTACTTAAGCTCCTCAATTACTTGATTTAATGTCCCTTGCAATTCGCCTCGAAATTCTTCCTCCATCTCTTCAAAGCTGCTTTGTGACTCATCGAATTGTTTCTTTACTTCAATAATACTCAGCTCCACTTTATCCATCCTATTAAGGATGGAGTTCAACAAGTCTCGAGACCTAGCCCTTTGCTTGGTGACATGACGGTCATCCTGGTCAGCCAACTTCTCGATCATCAAAGTGTTGTTGTCTCCTTCAAATGACATTTTTTCCATACATAGTCTCTTTCTCTAGCTTTGATACTACTTGTCATAAGCGGATTCCCTCACTTAAACCCATATAAAACGTAGCATTCCTGACCATATTAAAGAAGGCTATGTCAGCTTATAACACACTCACAAAGTTTAGAGAGAGAAACTCTGATGCAAATGATATTCACTCAAATAACTAGATGATTACAACTAAAAGGATATCTCCTATATATACAAGAAGCCTCTCGAGATGAATGACTAAGATCAATTCGATCTAACGGTTATAAGTGAATCTTACGTACATTTACATTAAATGCATCCACCTATCCCACTTGCCACCTACTCTAAAACCTTTTAGATCTTCTAGAATATTTTGAATTATTTGTTTTGAGCTCGAACGAACTTCATGAGTTTGGGCCCTTCTGAATTAGCCCATGACACATGCATCTATAATCTAAATGAACCTATAGTTGCTTTAAGTCAAAAGTCATGATAGATATCTACAGATACATGTTTCTCCATGATCTACACATTAGATAAACTATCGAAGTATATGGAATTATTTTTGTGAACTCTAAGATATTTTTCTTTTTGTTTCATTTTTGTGATTTTCATGTTGTAGTTCACATTAAGAGAGAGAAACATGTGTATCAAATGTGACTAAATTCATGTTTTCCATACATTGCTTAACACTAAAATTATTACTATTATTACATGAAGATCAATCTAATTTTTCTTTTTTTTTTTATGAAAATAACTTCTAGAAGTAGAAATCTAATTTTAGCATTTCTTAGGCCAATTGCAATATGGCTTTGAAAGTAATGAATAAAATACCATATACAATAAATAGACTTGTAAAATAGTTAACTTAATAGATCCCCCAAAAAAACCAGCATTCCCATTATTGTCTTTCTTTAAATCAATTTAAGAAGAGAATGCACTATATGCAATTGCTCCCAAAGCTTTCACCAAAAACCTTATATGATGGTTGCAACAGTAACATGCATAAACATTAATGAAGTTTTAGTATAAAACAAACAGAAAACATTCTAAAAAGAACCAAGTGGTAGTAACATATGTTGATTAAACTCTTGTTGTAATAATCATGTACAAACTTCTTAATATGGTTAGACCAAAATTTCCTCTCAAACTTCACATCCTCGTTGTCACATTCTTTATTTCAATCATCCTAAAAATTCAACATGTAACTCATAAGATCATACCTAAACTCTCCAAAACTGATATGAGCCTACCATCTCCGCATTTCCTTATTTTTGCAATCAATTTGTGACACTTGTACCTAATCTCCTCTGGCATTAGCAATTTCAACAAAGCATAAAGCGATCTTGGTGACCACTTTAAGCTCACTTCATCATAGTTGTGATAGTGAGTCCTATTTGAAGTAGTAATTAGTAAAGTTACAGTGCTTCCTCATCTAGCACTATGATAATAGTCCTATATTAAAATGTAATAAGGTTGATAAGTTTAACAATTCAAGATGAAAGAGAGAAACAGTTGATTTTAGACAATAAATAAATAAAAGAATAATGAATATATAGTTTCTTTTCTTGATAGACAAAGATGATATTTCGAATAATTTATTGCTGCCTTTAGAATCTACACCAACGCGTAACCACTACGTTCTTTGTTATCTCTTCTTGGTGGTGGTGTTGCATATATTCGGTAGTCGGCATAAATTGAGATAAGGAGAAAACAGTTAAGAAGAGAGTTAGAGCTATAGAGTAATGATACAAAAGTAGATTACAAATGTAAAAGTAAAGGACATAGGATAGGAAATTAAAGGGGAATAAGAAATTGTGAAGGAGAAGTTATAAATGTAGAGTTAGGTTTTTTTATCAAACGTTTATTTCACCCTTATTACAAAATATTTATCTATACTATTAAAAGGAAAGGCCATCAATAACTGCCTTTTGGTGTCTTCGGTGATTATGAGTAGTTTTTATTTTTTAATTTATTGTTTTTAACTAACTATTTATTTAAAACAAAAAAATTATGTAATTGGGAGTATTAAAAATAAATATGCTATTCATACCAACTGCAACTTTAATTTTTGAATTTGCATTACGCTTTCATCAATAGAAAACTAACCCAATAATCTCGCTAAACCACTAAGCTTTTTTCTTCTATTTATTTTATAAATTGCCTTCATAATTTAAAACATACAAAAAAAAATACATATACATTTTGTTAAGCACATGCGTCGTGAGTACGTAATCCTGCTATTAGTTTTAATAAGTAGTATTTAATGTTGATTTTTTATGTAAATTTTTAATTGAATTATTAAACAATAATTTCAAGAGAGATGGTTATGTGAAGATCTTCTGACTTTAATAATATAAATAATTAAGTTTTTTTTTTATATATAGGCAAATTTATGAAAAATTTTCCCTTAAATGTATAATGACATATATAGCTAGGCCAAAATGCTAATAACAAAATAGTAGAATTGATACATAATTTACATATAATAATGATTTTAAGCTCATAGCATTCAACAAACTAATAAAAGAAAACATTGCATATACACAAAAACATAAATAATAACAAAAGAAAAACCAACCCTATGTATACTTAAATCTTAAAATTTTTAAGCTCAAGTAATGGTAAATAGCAATTTTGAACCTTTATACCATTACACCTGATACAAAAAGTATTGAAACAAGAAATATATACTTATATATGTCTATAAGGAAGAAAATTAATTTACATTATCTATATCAAGAATACTTAAGCCTACCTATCTCTTTTATGCCATAGGTATCATTATTTTCATTTTAATTTTTGAATTCACAAAGGAATCTTCAACAATCATATTTATTTCCATAAATTCCATGTTAAATTGTTATTGATTATTTTCATTTTCAATTTCAATTTCTAAAAGTTAAAAACATAATTACTCTTAACATTGATTAATTAGTTTATATCTATAATATTAAAGCAAGTATGTTATCTTTCAATGTCTTATAGATTCTCATGAATTTTTTATTCTTAATTACCAAAAAACCCATAAATGCTTAATAATTCTTAGCAAAACATCGATAAGTCAAGGTTAATAATATAAACTACTATCTATTATGTAAAGTAAATATATTCCATTATTAACCTGACACTTCCATTTAACTTCTACCAATAAGGCTCACCAATTTACTTAAACAAATTTAAGGGTACAAACCTAAAACCCTAAACACTTAAGGACTTCAAATGAGTTTGATTATTAACCTCATAACAAGATGGAGGAATTATCTCAAAATACCAACCAATTAGTAAAATTAAGGCTTAAGAAGCTATTTACTCTATGAAACGAATAACTCAATAACAAAGCTAACCTAATTAGTAAAGAAAGGAACAAAAATTAATTAATTGCATCTTATGCTTGTATCATCTCTGTCGAGCCTGATTTTTGGATTTCTTTTTTCTTTTTAAATTGATTTCCCATTTCCTAATTAATACTAAACCCTAACCCATTTAATATTAATCTTCGACTAAAGAAATTGAGAAATTGAGAAATTCCGGTTTTTTTATTGAAAATAATTTTTTGGAGTCGCCACCCGACCGAAGTCGGGAAAAAAAAAAACCATAACCAATTGGGTGGATTGATTACGATTTGGCTACCAGTCTTTGATTTCAATTTTAATGAAGAATTAGAGGGTTCTAAATTCGGGGACTAACCTATTAAACCCCAATGGGTACCACTATCTATTTACCGAAATTAGGATTATTCTTCTAATTATAATATATTTAAAAATAAATAAATAAAATAAAAAGAATTTAAGTTTCTACATATTTTATCGTCGTCCCGAAGGTACCTACGTACCTACTAACCAGGATCAGATAATCGTAGTTTTTTCCGAAAATTTTAGTGTGTTAGTTGATTTTAATTTTTGAAAACCAACCGAATTTACGTTATTACCAAATTAATTCATTCAAATAAAACCCAAAGGCCCTAACTCTTGAGTGTTTTTTGTTTTAAAAAAAGAATGGCCTAATAATCCTATTTTTTTAAAAAGGTCTTTTTATTAATTTTTATTTAAAGAAAAAACAACTTTCTTCATAATAAATCCTAAAGAAATAGTAAAAAATAATGTAGTCATATATACATATACTAGGAAATATCCTTAACATAAAAAAAAAAACTAATACTAAAGTTTCCTAAACTAACGTAATCATATATACATATACTATATTAAATAAACAAGGAACTAATAACATAGTAATAACAATAATAATAATCATAATCAAATAAAATAATAATAATAAAAGCTAACTATCTAACTAACAAAACTCACCTGATTGTGTAATAAGGAGAGTGCTCGTATCTAATTTCAAATCAGTGGGGGATGGCCATTCACCAATTTCAATCAGCAGACTCACAAATCCATCTTCAGAAATATCAATAAGCTGATAGTCTGTACGGGTGACATGTGGAACATCACAATTATGGGAAGAGGGCATAATATCTTCAAGCTTCTTGCCACTGAAGATGTCAATTCCAACAAAGTGACACTTAACATGACCGTACTTGCCAGTCTTGGAAGTGGAGACTTCAACAGCCTTGCAGAGACGATTCTTGATGACGATGTAACCATTCTTACGAATGATACCAGCCTGTTGAGGGTAAGTTTTGGATGCACTTGCATCGGCCTTGGATTTGAAGTGGTGTTCCTCGTCCGACATGGCTAAGTTGACTCAGTGTGATTCCTGTGGATCTGTAGAAGGATTAAGGTGCAGGTTATGTACGGTGTTGGTTCGAGTTGGATTCTCAAATCCGAGTCGGGCTTCAACTCCAAATCGGGTTGGAACTGGGAGGAGAAGACAGCAACTAGGGTAATTGATCAGTAAGAAGTCAGTTGATGTTGGGTCGAAAAGAGGATGGCATAGGGGTATTGCTTGAAGGAGGACAACTTCAGTAGAGTGTCGTGTTTAGTTGGATGGTAGCACGGTGTGCCGTGCGTAACTATTGTTGTGGAGTACGACTTGGAGCTACTACTATGGGGAGTTAAAAGTGGAGGCATGCACAATAGTGGAGTGTGGCCATGCCTTGTCAATATGAGGATGGTTGACGATGGCGTACGTGACTAGCAGTGGCTTACTGTTGGCATGTAGTGTTACAACGGATGTACGCAAGGATGAGTCAGTGATCATAGTGAAAAAGGGCTATGGCTTGGGCACAATGGTGCCATGCTGGAGTTGTTTGGTCGTATGTTGGGTCTATTTGGCTAGCGGCTGTTGCGTCCCTATTTGAAGGTGGGGTTATGGATGGCGTTTGGAGTTGTAAAGGGCAGTGAGAGTGGTTTAGGTTTGGTTCGTGGGTGTACTGGCAGTGAAGAGTGTATTGCTTTGTATAAGGTTGTCTGCTATTCACGGTGTGATCGGAGTATGGAGGATGGCAGTAGTATTTAGGCGATGTGTTGTGTTGGGCTTGGTCGTACGTGTAGTTGGCGTCTAGAGCTTTCGAAAAGTTGGATAGTAGTCACACGACTCTGTTTTTGTGTACTACTATTGCGGTGATTAGGCATTAATGAGAGTGATCTAGTTTAGAGTGGACTACTATGTACAACAGAGTAAGCGGCGTGGGGATTGTGTTTGTATCTGGAGTTAGGTTTTCTGGTTAGTAGAGTGCTGTGACAGGCGTATGGAGTATCGGTGATGTGTTGGACCTTTGGATGGGGGTTGTGAGGATATAGGTTACAATGCTTATACTATTTGCCGTGAGTGCAAGCGACTATTAGTTGTTGTCGCATACGGGCCTGTATGTGAATGTGTCACTGAAGATGCTGATCAGTGTTGCTATTGGAAATTGGAGTTCGCTATTGATTTGGTCACGCGAGAGAAGACCCCTGTTTCGTGCTTGTGGTGCTGGAGCTATTGATCATGCTGTGGAGAGTTGTGTGGCGTATGTGTAGCTTGGGTGCGATCAGTGAGTAGTAGTGGCGTGGCTGATTGTGAATTGCTCTTGTTCTATGGATGGTAAAGTGATGAATTGGTTCATGTGCAATCGTAGCTAAGGACAGCCGTACGATCAAGAGTTGTTAATTAAATTCATGCAATGGAAGCTGCTAATTGAATTCATGCAGTGGAATGTAATGTGCGTAACAACGTGGTGAAGTGCACAGCGTAAGTGGAATTAGGCTTGGCTAAATCAAGAATTCCTTTTTTTTTCGTTTTGGTAAGTGTATAATTTTATATAAGCCAAACCATGTCATATTTATTGTATCTATAGTATCTGATTTGATAATAATCAAACTAGATCCAAATTAATTCGAATCCAATTTAATAAAATCAAATCAGATTCAAATATTTTTAATTAGATATGAATCCTGTTTATTTCTCTCGCTCTTATAAAATATAGAAAAACAAAAGACATAAGTGCTTGCCGAGACTCGAACCCAAGACCTCAAACTACATCCATTCCAAATACTCCAATACTTATTCATTAGACTGTTGGCCTATGTCTTAACATTCAGTACAATTAAATTGTACTTAAATCATGCGACTCCCTAAAATAATTTTTGAACTAAGCTAAAACTAAACGAATGACTCTAAAATAATTTACTTCCTAAAAATCTACAAAACTCTTTATAATAATTTTTTATTTTCTTATTTTATTTTTTGTATTTTCATCATTTGTTAAATTTTATTATTTTTTATCTTTTATTAATTTTTTTTATTATTTTTATTTTTGAATTAGGACCCTTTTTTGTAAAAATAAAAATTAGGATTACAGAAGGGCAAAAATTAGATGTCTACAATCTCCTAGTAGTAGCCTGATAACTCTAATTTTAAATATATTTCATAGGGTGATTTTATAGTATTTTCCGTACATTTTGGGTTTTCTTTAAACAAATTGATACTTAATTGAGTAAAATGTTGATTTTAGGATTTAAACGCGTTCTAGGCTCAAAAACAAAGAAAAGGAATCAAGTTTCACTCAATTCCGAGTTCAAACGAAGAAGTTATGAATTTTTGAAGTTGTGCAGAAAATTTGCCTAAGTGCAGAAAGTTACACGACCTGGGGACACGGTCATGTCTCAGGCCATGTCGGGTGACGAAAACAAAATATTTTTGATACACTATAAAAAGACATATTAGGGTTTCAAAAGAAAAGGAGAGACATTACAGAAACAAGAGACACAAGAGACGAGAAGAGATTGGAGAAGAATATCAATCAAGAAGCAAGAACGACATCGATTTCAAGATTAGAGAGATTGTTCATCAAATCAAGAGGGGTTTTTATGCTTTATTTTACGTTTTTTATGAAACTCGTTTTTAGATTCGTTATGATAGCTTAGAATTAAAGTATTTAGGATTATAGAACCTAGGGTTTCATGTAACCCTTGGATTGAATTATAATTTCAATAAAGTTTCTACCTTTTCTTGATTCAATTATATCGTTAATTATGGATTGATAATTCTAGAGTGTCAATATATGATATTATGCATGTTAATTGAGAAATTGCATGTGTAATTAGATCTAGGCATAATTGAAAAGGATTACATGTATACTTAGAGATAAGATACATGTTTCTTCCGGAAAATTAATTAATTGTATGGGAATTCATTATACGTTAATGCAATTCTAAATTATATTACTAAGTGAAGATATTCCGGTAAATAATTTAGGATTAGGGTTAATATGCTTGAGAAAGGTATTAACTTTAGTTGTGAATTCCTCCAGTCAAGAATAATAGAAACCGAATTGAATATATTTTAAGCGATCACATGATTAACTTTAGGGGAAATAATTCCTAAATACGTTATTACTTACTTGAAGTCGTTCTTGATTTTATCGCTTTTTCAATTGCTTAATTAAGTCTTTTAATTAAAGTAGTTTATTAATTTTAGTATTTTTAATTAATTCAAACTTTCATAATTTTTCGGTTAGATAATAAAGCTAAGGTTAATATTAATACTCGAAGTCTCTGAGGGGTCGACTCGGACTCACATCCGCTATATTAAAACTGATAGATGCACTTGCCTCATATCAAGTTTTTGGCGCCGTTGCCAGGGATTTTTGATATTAAGAACACTAGTTACTTTATTAATTTAACCATTTTTTTTCTTTTGTTTTCATTGTTTATTTTCATTAGTTAGAGCTGCAATTGATTCTATATTTCTTATCCTTGCAGTGCATAACTCGAAGTAACCCGGAAGATTTGGTAGAACTTGATCCTGAAATTGAGAGAACTGCTCTTCAAAATTTGAAATCACGACCTAGACAAAGTGTGGCGACCATTGACGACGAGTCAATTGTTGAAATCAAGGAAGAAGGTGAAGAGACTAACACTCAATTCATCGAACAGGAAGATCCACCACACATGGCGAACAACGGGAATGAAGCAAATCGGACCATGTCCGATTATTCAAGGCCTACACTTATTGGAGCTGACTCTAGCATCGCAAGGCCAATCGTCACAGCTAACAACTTCCAAATTGCACCTAACATTATACAGATGGTACAACAATATGTTCAGTTTGACGGTCTCCAAGATGAAGATCCCAATGCCCACATCTCTAGCTTTCTAGAGATTTGTGATACTTTTAAAATCAACGGAGCCACGGATAATGCCATCCAACTACGGCTATTCCCTTTCTCCTTGAGGGGTAGAGCAAAACAGTGGTTGAACTCTCTACCACAAAATTCAATCACAACTTGGAATGAATTGGTAGAGAAATTTTTGGAGAAGTATTTCCCACCTGCAAAGACCGCTAAACTTCGGAATGATATTTCTTGTTTTGCTCAATTGGAAGTGCAGACTCTATATGATACTTGGGAGCGATTTAAGGACTTGCTTAGGAGGTGCCCACATCATGGCCTCCCACTATGAATGTAGATTCAGACCTTTTACAATGGTCTTAATTTATCCACTAGACAGATGATTGATGCATCCGCAGGAGGTACTTTGAACACAAAAACACCTGAGCAAGCACAAAACCTGATCGAAGGAATAGCAATGAACAATTATCAGTAGGAAAGCACCAGAGCTAAGCAAAAGGCCATGGGAATTTATGATGTGGACTTGACCACCGCTCTGGCAGCCAAGGTGGACTTATTGAGTAAAAAGATTGATGCACTCTCAGTTGGCCCTCAATAAGTGCAATCGGATGTAAGTGATTTTGGTATGCAGGGGTATGGAGCACAAAAATAATTGGAACAGGTGGATTATCTAGGAAATCCACCCATGCAACAAAATAACTCCTACAGCAACACTTATAATCCAGGCTGGAGGAATTATCCCAATTTCTCATGGGGAAATCAAAACCAAGGCCAGCAGAAGACTAACTTTGGCCTACCTCGATTTCAAAGACCATTCCCACCTCCTTTTCCTCAAGAAAAGAAGTCTAGTGTGGAAGAACTTTTCACAAAATATATTCAAGGCAATGAAGCTCGTTTATCTAACATTAAATCCTCGCTGAGGAATCAAGAGGCTTCAAATCGCAACCTTGAGAACCAAATTGGTCAACTTGCGAAGCTAATCTCTGAAAGACCTCAGGGAACACTCCTAGGGAATACCGGGTTAATCCCAGAGAACATGTTAATGCTGTGACCTTGAGAAGTGATAGAAAATTGCAAGTGGAGAAGAAGGATGGTGGGGAAGCAATTGAGAAAGAAGTGGAAGTCAACCATAAGGAAGATGCAAAGCCACTAAAATCAAGAGAAAGTATGGAACAACTGAAAGTGGAGGAGTACAAGCCTTCCATCCCTTACCCGCAGCGCATTAAGCAAAGTTACATTGATCAGAATAAGGAATTCGGTAAATTTCTTGATGTTTTCAAACAATTACACATTAACTTACCTCTTGTTGATGTTATCTTGCAGATGCCAAAGTATGCGAAATTTCTAAAGGATCTTCTATTGAATAAGAGGAAGTTAGAGGAGCTTACAACTGTCACATTGAACGAGGAATGCTCGGCACTTCTCCAGAAAAAGCTGCCACAAAAATTATATGATCCAGGGAGTTTCACTATTCCTTGTATGCTTGGCAATTTGTTAGTAGATAATGCTTTAGCAGACTTAGGAGCTAATATAAATTTGATGCCGTATAAAGTGTTCAAAAAGCTATGGTTAGGAGAACCTAAATTAATGGGCATAAGCCTTCAATTAGCCGATAGGTCTATCACATACCTTAGAGGCATCATAGAGGATGTTTTAGTGCAAGTAGACAAATTCATCTTTCCGGTGGATTTTGTTATACTTGATATAGATGAAGATATTGAGGTGCCAATCATTTTAGGTCGACCCTTCCTATCCACTGCTAAAGCTGTTTTTGATGTTAGTGAGCATAAGTTGATATTACGGGTCGTGGATGATGAAATAGTTTTTAAAACTCCAGAGGCAACGAACAAATTTCTTGACTCAGAGGACATAAGTCACAATGTTAATGCCACTAATGTCATTACATCTACATGTATGCAGGAAACGCTTGCCAAAGATTCCTCAAGCTATTGCTTGCAAAAGGGAGATGAAAATTTGGTGAGTAATCCCAATTGTGCAGAAGTGGCAGCTCAAATAGAAGTTCATGAATCCAGTATGGACAAGAAAGGGATTGATCCACTCCACAAGCCAAAGGATCTTAGGTTAAAATCTTTCAAAGAGAAGCCATCAATTTTGGAACCAAAACTGTCAAGAAATCATTTGGAACATGTCTTTGCGGTGAAAAGTTCAAAACCCCCAATGACAACCGCATCTAAGCTAAAAGCAAACAAAACGAAGAAGTTTAGGCTACATGAATTTGATAAGTGGCATGATAAGGAGAGAAACTATGGAAGTTATGCATCAATGAAATGGAATTGGCAAGGTCGATGGTCGAAGGGTAAATCTACACTTGTATGGAGAGTTCGAAAGCGAGATACAGGAGGAGTTCTATTTCCGCCTGGATGAAGAACTATTATGAGAAGACGTATCCCATCGAGCTGTGGACGTTAACTATAGTGCTTCTTAGGAGGCAACCCATGTTTAACTTTACTTATACTTTAGTTCTTTAAGTTTATTCCATTTTATTTTTCTTTTATCTAACTTTGCCTTTCTTCTTTTATTTGTTTCAATTTTAGTCATAGGCTTTTCCCTTTTAATTTCATTTTTATTCTTCTCTTTAGTTTTATTTTTCTTATTTTTCTAGTTTCATTACTTTTATTTCTTTAAGTTTCCTTTATCTTTATTTTTACTAAAAAAAAAATTATTATTTACACGGGCGAGGGACACGGTCGTGTCCCAACCCGTGTGCGCCTAAGCAGCAATCCCACCCGGGCATAGAAAGTTATACGGACGTGGGACACAATCGTGTCCCCAGCCCGTATGCACCTAGTAAAATCACCCGTCCACAGAGAGTTACACGGGCGTGGGACACGGTTGTGTCCCCAGCCCGTGTGCGCCCAGAAACACCACCTGCATACAGTAAGTTACACGGGTATGGGACACGTTTGTGTCCCCAGCCCGTGTCCATCCAGACTCCACACGACATACACAGAATTTTACATGGGCAAGGGACACAGTCGTGTCCCAGCCCGTGTCGACCTAAACTCATTCGATTTTTTGCACACGGTCGATTTTATTTAAATTAAATATACCCTCTCACACACTCCCAATCAAACATTTCTCTCTCATATTCTCTCTTATTCTCCCTCTTCTCTCCACAATTCTTGCATTCCGCATTTTGATCCAAGTAAGTTTCCTACTTAATTTTGCTCTCTCTTCCTCATGATTAGGCTAGCGAATGTGATGAGGATGTCGAGGCCAGTAATGACGATGATGATACTACGATGGCTGAGGCATCTTCTAATGAGGCACATGAAGAGACGGATTCCGATCCCTCTTCTTAGTTCTTCATTTTTTGTGTTGACTTTTGTTATTCAAGGCTTGTGAACTCTGCAATATAATGATGATGCTTCTTCATTTTGCGCTTCTGTTCGACTGGCAGGGAAGTATTAGTTTTCTTTTCATTACATATGTTTCCTTTTCCTGTGCTGTTTTTTTCATGCTGCTCTGATTTTTTGTGGTACATTAAGGACAATGTACATTATTAAGTGTGGGGAAGAGATATATATGAATTTCTTACTGTTTAGGAAACCAATTATTCATATTTAACCCAATTACTTTTTAAGCTAACTTGCAATAGGTGATTGATTGGTATTAAGCCAAATTAACTGTTTCATCTTGATTATTATTGATCTTATTATACTTTACTAGAATTGATTAGTCAAATTTTTGGAAGGTAAAGTTACGAGTTATTTAACTTAGGATTTTAGGATTTGAGATTGGAGCAACATCACTAGTTGAGAGTTAGTCATGGTTATTTTTAAATTTACTTTTATGTATACTTTTCTCTTAGAAATTTTTAAGAGTCCTATAATTTTTAGCAAACAAACAAATGAAATTCTTCTTTTGAGAAACCCCTGAAATATCATAATGATTGGAGGTCAAAAGTAATAATAAGTGTATGAATAGAAAAATTGGTAAGGATTCGTCTTGGTCCGTCAGAAGAGCGAGATTGAGTCCCAATGCCAATTCAAATGAAAAAAAAAATTGATATGGATCGGCCTTGGTCCGTCAGAAGAGCAAGATTCTTTCCCACTACCAACACAATTGTGCTTAAATAAGGTAAATTTCAAAAGACCTCTTAATAAAAGCATGAACTAGGTGGATGATCAGAGGATAAGATACATGTTTCTTCCGGAAAATTAATTAATTGTATGGGAATTCATTATACGTTAATGCAATTCTAAATTATATTACTAAGTGAAGATATTCCGGTAAATAATTTAGGATTAGGGTTAATATGCTTGAGAAAGGTATTAACTTTAGTTGTGAATTCCTCCAGTCAAGAATAATAGAAACCGAATTGAATATATTTTAAGCGATCATATGATTAACTATAGGGGAAATAATTCCTAAATACGTTATTACTTACTTGAAGTCGTTCTTGATTTTATCGCTTTTTCAATTGCTTAATTAAGTCTTTTAATTAAAGTAGTTTGTTAATTTTAGTATTTTTAATTAATTCAAACTTTCACAATTTTTCGGTTAGATAATAAAGCTAAGGTTAATATTAATACTCGAAGTCTCTGAGGGATCGACTCGGACTCACATCCGCTATATTAAAACTGATAGGTGCACTTGCCTCATATCATAGCCTTATCTATAGGGGGTGAGAAATTCAACCGACCAATTGAACTAATTTACATACTAAAACAAACAAATCAAAAATATGTTTTTTTTTTGGCACAATTTAGTTTAGAAAATTTTCAAACAGACTCAAATAGAAAATTTAAGGTTGATTTAAAAGAATAAACCAAACCAAAGTATGAAATTGAACTAAAGCACTTAAAAAGGAAATATAGTAATATGTTACTTATAACTAAAAAAAGTCTTTTGTCATAGTAATACTTTCAAAATTTTATTTCATATTTACTTGTATAGAGGTGAGTGTTCTAGTACGAAAGTCACATGCATGTTACGTGTCACGCCCCGAAGCGGCAGAGTCGTAACAGCCCCGCCGTGTAAACCATCCTAAGATAGAAGTTGGCCTCACAACCGCTATCTTAGACCTAATCTATACAAGGCATCCACGACTAACCCGCTTTGAAGTAAACAGTTTATAATTTAGATAAAGTATTTATCTAAGAAAGTGAGAAAATTTATATATATATATATATATATACTATAATTCAGTTATTACATTATTCAGAAATAAAAAGCAATAACATATGCGTTGATTCTTCAATGTTTTTCCTCACTCCCCAAGATCCAGCAGTTGCTAGCTTCAAAGTAGTTGTTGCCGCTTCTTAGCCAGCACCTGCACGACGTCTATAGGGATGTGAGCAACCACAGCTCAGTAAGTAAGGACGGAGGACTTAAAACTATACCATACACACAACAAGGTTTTCAATCACTTATTAAGTGCAATGCATGTGCAAGCAAATGCCATTGCACGACGTTGTCTGGCCCGTTGTGAGATTTGAGAAATTGCGCTCGCTCTAATCCGGGTTGAGAAGTTGCCGTTAATGCAACAGCTTATAACCAAACCCAGGCTTGTGTAACGGAGACCTTGCTCCTCCCGCGACTACCTTCGAACCACTGTCTTCACCCTCACCGTGACCTCCTCTCCTGTCACTTAGTTCGATTGAGGATGAAGAAGGGACCATTTTGCAAACCTGCGCTATCCCTTCCGAAGGGGTCGGTATTTGGCCGGAGAGTCCTAAGTTCCCCTAACGGGTTACCATGCATGTCCGATTATGATTACTGGTCGGATATTTGATTAAGTCCAGTTTAGGGTGATCGATCCTTTCATACAATTGATACAATACATGCCAAAGCAACAAACAGAATCATAGCATCACCCATAATCAAGCACATGCACACATCCAACTATCTAACAAGCACAACCAAGCATAATCTTAAGCCTCCAAAATACAGCATCATATTAATCCCAACTTACCTCGACTCCTCGCTCGCTTACTCACTTGAGGTCCGATTTGCTCAGGTCATCGCCAATCATCCCTATAATACAAACGTGGTTTCAGTTTTTCATATAACTATTATAGGTTCATTTTATCCTATAACGCTTATCATTATGTTTTATTTAGGGTTTAAGATACCTAATTATTTAGGTCTTAAGTCTTTTACAATTATTCTAGGTTTAGGATTAGGTTCGGGTTCGGTTTCTGCATCGATTTCTAAATTAGATTCTAGTTCTATTTTTTAAGTAGTGTTTTATATTCTAACCCTGGAAATTCATTTCAACCCATAATGTGAAATTAATCACATTATTTCCCGATCTCCTAAATACCATCATTACCCCTAGTCAGTATTTTATTTCACCCGGTACACTTATATCCTTATTAGTGTACCGAATTCACTTCTAATGTGAGAAATTTTTACATTTTTCATATAATTACATAAATTCAAATTTCCTATCAGATTTATTGTACATTTTTATTATTATCACAATATCAATTTTTATTATAAATATTTCCTATTTGTTATATTTCCAATAATTACCTATTATGTATTATTACCTTTTATGTATATATTACACTTCTAATATTTATATCACTCTAATTATCATCTCTAAACATCAATTATCATTTCAAAATATCTAAATTCATCCTAAATCAGATTTTACTCCTAATTACCCTAATTTACAAAATTAACTTAAAATGTACTATTTTTCCATATTACTTATTTACTACATAATTAACCTAATAATTACATCTAACACCCTAAATGCTACAAGTATCATTCTCCATAAGATTTCAACATCACTAAACATCTACTTATTCACTAAGTCAGTAATTAATAATTTAATTACTTAATTAACCTTAAATTACCCATTTTATGCCTCATTTTAATGCCTAAAAATTATCTAAAAATTTCAAAAATTAATTTTTGAAAACGGGCTTCATAACACTATTCTATATCATCTAAGTAATCTACACAAAAATTTTGGGCTTAAAACTACACTCCTAAGGTCATTTATTTCTAAACCGAAACATGCTCGGTTTTGCATGATTTCTTAGGGACCATATATTACGGGGCATGTTTTCATCAAAATAATATTTTTCCTACAAACTACATACAAAAATATCTTAGAATAACAAAATTCATAATTTTCTAATGATATTTACTATTTTTACAAAATTACACAAAATCGGGTTGAAAATCGGATTCACTGATCTGGGTGGCTCCGGCCGCCGTAGCCTTGTCGTCCGGCCTGGGCGCTGCCACCACCTTATGGTGGTGGTGGCCGTCCACTCCTAGCTGCTCGTCTGATGGGGGTTCCCATTAAAGGCCCTAATTGCACAGTTTTTTCTAATTTTTTTAAACCGAATTTTTCTCTCAATTTTTGCCTCTCTCTAATTTTATCTGATTTATATCTGGCCAAATGAGCTTCTGAATTTTTCTTGCTATTTATAGACAATTTTTATAATTATTATGCATTAATTTGACAAGACTTTGCCCATTTTCCTTGATTTTTGGCTTTTATGTTGTTCAAATTTTATTGGTTGATTTTTCTTTTACTTATCCTGACATGCTACGACTTGATCTTGATTCATCTTATCCTCTTTTGATTTTTCCATAATTAATTTATAATTTTCTTTAATTATTTACTTAGTTCTTGGCCAATTTACGTAATTTCGCGTATTTTTATCTACACGTAAATACATGTAGGGTACATGTGAACATTCCTAATTATTATTTTAGTCATTCTAAATTTTTTTTAGTATACATATAATCTATCTTTAGTAATTTATTAGTTATTTGGTTACACTTTTCGCATTTTCAGTAATTAGTACTTATTATGCTTAAAATTTGAAAATTTTATAGTCTCCTATTTTAGTACTTATTTTCTTAAATTCAAGTTTACAAGGTCAGTTTTACTAATATTTCTCTCACTAGTTTATAATTTGGGGTTTGATCGGATTTCTTAACCGATCGTCCAAAACCTTATGTTCTATGTTCTAAGTTCAATCCTATGGTCAATTGACTTAACTTTGGGGCTTACATTACGTGACTAAATGTATTACGTATAACTAAAGGAAATGACTTAACTCAAGGAGTACTCATAGGATGATCAAGTGGAGACTAGAAATGGAGGAGAAATAAGCCATCTCAATGAGGCTCGATAGGTAAAGGAGCGATAGGTAGAGGAGCCTAATATAATCAAACTCCATGATTAATGAAAAATGAGGTGTATGTTTCTTAGGAAATTGAGTACTAGATTTGGGTAAGTGAGGAATCTGATAGAATAACAGTATTAGTGAGAGTTTTTCTTATGTCCGAATAAGGAAGGAGAAGGGTATTTATAAAGGATGGTTATTTATTTCATCTGTTTGATCGAGATCATGATTAATAGTCAAGATTAAAACCTTCTTTTGTCAACCTTAAAATGGGTTCTCTTTAATGGGTTTAGGCCTAATGGTAGTTTTATTTTTTTAGTGTGAGGCAAATTGAAAAAGGTTGGATCGGGTAGGCCGATCTAATGGGCCCTACTTCAACCTCACCAGACATAAACTCCTTTAATCATCTCGATGATTTATAAGCTTGACTCTTTAAGCCTAATCATTTTAGCCTAAGGAGTCGAATCCACTTTAATTAATGGGCTTAAAGCCCAATTTCCAAATTTAACCCTCTCCAATTTAATGTGTATCTATTTAACTTTTATTACCATAATTTATAAATTATACATAGAGCTAACTTAAAGCTTATAATATATGCTAACTTTTAAAATAAAATTAGTTAATAGATGTTGTTAATTGATTTTAGTTGTATCTTGAGAAGTTGGGGACAACTTTCAAAATGAAGTAGCTTTAGGGATTGCCAAAAGTGATTCCAACATAGCCATTCCGATAAGTAAATCCATATAGTGTTTAGAATAGAAAGAAAGAAAGAGAGTAAGAACTTAAGAGTTAGAGGTGTTTAGGTCCCTTTGCCTATAGCTTTACCTAATATTTATGAGCGAGATTTGTAGTCTTTTTAGGAATATGCACATCATCTTTAAGATATATGTATTCATATTAGGAAGATGTATTTCGAATATTATGGAAATTATCTTAAGCCAATCATGCACTAGCTATGGACATTTCATATCTAGTGTTACGCTCCGAAGTAATGAAATTGCAACAGTCCCACCATATAAACCAATCTAAAATAAAAACTGACCCCAAAGCTGCTATCGTAGAGTTGATTTATAAAAAATGTTCATGACCAACTCCTTTAAAATAAATGGTTCATATAAAAAAATTAGTGAAATCATATACGGAGGTTTAGAACATATATATATTAACTCTGATATCCCATGAGATATTTACATACCGTAATAGCTTAATTTAAGGAAATATTTACACAACTAAATTCACAAGATCAAGAGTTAAAAGCAAAAACTCTCAAAAGTTCGGTCGTTTTCCATTTTAAGTCCTCAATCCCTCGAAATTCCAAAAGTCACTAACCTCTGAGTAGTTATAATGCAGCATTTTAGTCAATACCTATACGAAAAAAAAACCTATAAGAGTGTAAGTAACCAACCACTCAATAAATAGAGACAAAGACATAAGACTATACAACAATCACAAGCAATGTTATCAATTAGTTAATTAAATGTAATGCAACAAACAAATGCTATCGGACAACGTTCCGATCTATCGTAAAATTAAAGAAATTCCATCTACTCTAATCCGGATTTGAAGAGTTTCAATATGCATGCAACAGCTCATAACCAAACTTAGGCATATACAATGGAGACATCTCTCCTCTTGTGACTATCCTTTGAACCACCGCCTTTATTCTTGTCATAATCTTTTTTCTTATCACTTAGTTTGATTAAGGATAAAGAAAAAACCATTATGTTATAATGTTACCCCTTTTCAAAGCTATTGGTATTTGGTTAAAGAATCCTAATCGTCTCCTAATGGATTGTAATGCATACCTAGTTAAAGTTTTAAATCAAATATAATTGCGTCCAGTTCAAGGTAAGCAAGTAAGTCTATGCGCTAAAAACGGTGGCAAACCACAATAGCAAGTCAATAGATTCAATCAATCACAAAGACATACAAACATATACACAAGGAAGCTACTTATAAGCACAACCAAATACCATCTTAAGCCTTCAAATACTATGAAACAGTATTCTAAAATACAATAATGTGTTAATCTTAATCTTATCTAAACTCTTTCACTTACTCACTCAAGTATGATTTACACTGTACCTTCGCTGCTAGTCCCTATAATAAAGATAACATTTTAGTATTCATACACTTATTACTTATAAAATTCAAATTATTATCTTTAATTTAAGGTTATAGTTTACTTAATTGTCCAGGTTTTATGTTGCTTATAATCAAGCTCATCTTAAGTTAGTCTATGATTCAACTTCTAATTACAATTTTACACAAAAGTCTTAGAAACTCCCCCCAATCTATTCTGTGAAGTTCAACTAACTATATTTTAAGTATACCAAGTTGCTTAGTTAGTTCCTAATCAACACCCTAGCTTATCCTATACACTATGTTCATGATCTAGCTTTTGAATTTACTTCTGATCTGAAGGTACTCTATGTTTTTAGCATAATTCCCAGAATTTCACTCACAACCAGAACCATAGTAGCTTACAGAGCCTAATTATCACCTTAATTTGCATTAGCACACCCTACCACATTTATCTCTACATTTCACATATTACGCATTTATCAATAATACACCCACAACAATCAAATCTAATACTTTCAACTCTAAAAATTTCATCTCTCTACATCATTCGACATTTGAAAATATTAAAATACACCCTAAATCATATTCTAGGTCAATTTCTTGAAAATTTTCTAAATATACTTAAGAAAATAGTCATTTAATAGGATTTTTAAGGCCTAAAAATTAAATAAAAATATAGAAAATGACTTTCCTAAAATCTTTTCATGATAATTTAATATACGTCATAGATAGTATACAAAAAAAATTTTAAGACCAAAACAATATTAACAGGGTTTTTTTTAAAAAAATCGAAATCATCTAAGGTTGACAAAATAATTTTTTTCCTAAATTATATACAAAAATATGTCATAATACCAATTTTCGTAATTTTTGGACAAGAACTAGTGTTTTTATCAAATTATTGAAAATTAGTAGATTTAAGAGCACTTAACAAAACACTCTCTTGCAGCCACCTTCAACCACCTCCTCCCAATTGGATAGCCTAAGCATAGGGTCCACCTTCAACCTGTTATCTTGGTTTGTTCTTAGTTGTAGGTTTTATGTTGGTGCTCCAATTTAGCCTAAATTTCACCTATTTTGTCTATTTTTCTAAAAAATACTAGTTTCATTCTCTCTTACCTCTCTTTATTTTTTACGGCTATTAAATTGCCTAAAGTGAATTATAGAAGTAGGTTCCTAAATTTATAGGCAGGGTTTAGTCGGTTGATGAATTTTTTTTCTAGCCAAGTAGCCTTTGCTTTTTGCTTTTCCCATCTCTAACTATCCCAATATACTCTTTAATCCTACTAAATCATAAACCCTGCAATGCCACAACCTATTACAGACTTTTCCCCAAGTAACACACCTATTTTTCTTAATTTTTATTAATCTTTTTTATTTATTTGGTATTATTTTAGTATATATTAGATATTTTAAGTAATTTTAGGTATTTATGCATACATATTGTTGATAGGATATTTTGGATATAGGCCCTTCAAATTTGTCCTAACCTAATAAAGCTCACATCTTATGACAAGCTACCTTCAGTTCAAGCCTATGATAAGATAGGAGGCCTTTAATGACTAGAAAACTCTAGATAATGTTGAAAGACTAAGTCAATAACTACCTCCTACATATGCGAAACACGTTAGATACCATAATCCTACTCTCTTACACTTATGGATGTGACTTTGCCTACTAACTCCTCTTCAACCGTCGACTCTACTCCTCTATAAATATAAGATTATCACCAAACAGTAAACTACTTGATACTTTACACATTTAAACTCTTCACATTGCTCTTAAGCACTCAAAACTCTCTAAACACTCGTCTAACTTAAGCATCGAAATGGCCGTATTGAATAACACCTTAGCACCCCCTTATAGTTCTCTCTTTTGCAATCTAAATCACTTACACAAAGTCTAATTTCTCTCAATTCCATACCGACAAGGATCTTAAGATAACATTTGGCATCGTCTGTGAGAAGTTTAATCTAAATTCCTATCTAAACATACTAAGCACTCCCAAACACTACCTTTAACTACCATATCTCATGTCAATAACCCTAAGAACTACCTATTAATGAATAACTAACCTACTAAGAATTAGCCCATCCCAAGGGAAATGCTGGAGGAGCACTTAGCTAAGGAGTTTGCTACCCAAAACAAGCTGTTCTACGCTTGCCTTGAGCAAGTTAAGAGGTATAGCATATAAACCCACCCCCTCCCCCCCAAAAGTTTCTAACGCCAGTACTGGCCAGAACAACCACCACCACTACCAATAACAGAATGATAGGGATCAACAACCTAATCTCCCAATCTAGCAACAACCAACAAGGTTTGTGGCTACCCATAATTGAGCTCTAATTGGTAATAAGTAAGTAGCCAACTCCCATGGAGTACTGACATACTCTGTAATGCACCCAACTCATTCGATAGACGATACTAACCTCAATGAGCTCTACACGATAGTGAGGAGGCTCTCCAATCTATAAGGGAGCAAAGCAGTTTACAACGCCAGTCTAGTTGCTAGCAACAAAACCTCCCTTCACCAAGGGAGTCTAAGATGAAGTGTTACCTTCTAATAGTAAGCTTCTAACCTTGGACCAATACGACAATGTTGGTGATCTTGATGATCACCTCCTCCATTTCCATAATCTCATGAACCTTCATGGTCATAGAGATACCATGATGTACAAGGTTTTCCCAGGTACTTAAAGGAAAGCGGCTTAAATGTGGTTTAACCACTTGCTTGAAAACTCTATCGACTCCTTTAACAAGCTAGCGTGGAGGTTCAGCCTCTACTTCAAAGATAGCAAGACCCCATCCAAGGATACATTGTCCTTGTATTTGGTAAGGTAGAGTAAGGACGAGGCTCTACGAGAATACGTAAACTGGTTCAATAATGCCATGGTTAAGATCCTTTAATTAGACAAGGGAATAACAATCCATGCTGTGTTGCTCAACATTTAACCTTTGGGAGACTTCTTCTCATTGCTTATAAAGAGTAAGCCAAAGACCTTGGATAATTTTTGGAATAAGGCCTAGAAATACATAGACTAAGAGGATAATATTTGTGCCACGCTTGATGCCAATTGTAGGCCCTAAAGATAAACAAAGTAACCATAAGATCGAATTTAGTACACAAAGTTTAGGGCAATCAGTTAAAGGATCTGATCAAACCTAAATTATAAACTATAGTTAAAAATATTAGTAAAAATGACCTTGTAAACTTGAATTTAAAAAAAAAAGTAATAAAATAAGAAACTATAAAATTTTCAAATTTTAAGTATATTACTCGTTAATTATTGGAAAGATAAAAAGTGTAATCTAATAACTAATGAATTACTAGAGATAAATTGCATGTATACTAAAAATCATAGAATGACTTAAATAATGTTTAGTAGTGTTTATTTGTATCCTACGTATATTTACATATAGATAAAAATACGTGAAATTACTTAAAATGTCTGAAATTAGCTAGAAACATATTAAATAATTAAAGAAAATTATAAAATAACTAAGGAAAAAAAATTCAGAGGAATAAGGAATGATCCATATTTGGTTGTAGAAGGTCAGGAATTAAAAGAACAAATTTTGGTCAATTAGAATTAAACACTTAAAAGGAAAAAATGGAAGAGGATAAGCCCCTGTCTTATTTAATTAATGTATAACAATTGCCTTAAAGCCCTATAAATAAGAAGAAAATTTATAGAGCTCATTTGATCAATTAGAAGCTTAGGAAAATTGGGAAAGGTTGAAAACAAGAGAGAAAATTAGGCTTAGAATTTTTTTTTTCAAATTTGTATAATAGAAGCTTTTGAACCGAACCAACACATCACCACCATCTGGAATCGAACCGCCACCACCACCACCCCACTTCAAACCTACCGCCTAGACCGACCGACACACCTGAACTGGTGTTAGAGCCTAAAAAGCCATCGAACCAAGTAAGTCACATCTTCTTCAATTTTGTAAAATTTCTTAAAATTATTTATTTTATCTAGAAAATTATGAAATTTTATTATTCTATGGTTTTATTGTATGTAGATTTAGGGAAAAATAGTGATTAGGTTTAATCACATCTGTAAATAAGGGTTTTTAAGAAATTAGACAAAACCGAGCATGATTAAAATTAGAAATAAATAGGCTTAGGAGTATAGTTTGGAGCTTAAATTTTTTCTGTAGAAAACTTAAGTGATATAAAACAATGCTATAAAGCCATTTTTTTTTAAATTAATTTTTGAAATTTTAAGTAAATTTTTAGCCCTAAAATGATGAAAAAATGGGTAATTTTGGCTTAATTAGGTGATTAAATTATTAATTATTAATTTAGAAGGTAATTATATGTTTAAAGATGTTAATATATGATATGGAAACATAATCATAATATTTGGAGTGTTAATTGTAATTAATATAGGGATTATGTAGTAATTGTAGGAAATTTAATAATATGTGAATTTAAGATTTTAATAAATAGGAAATAATAGGTTAATTTGGATAATATAATAATAAAATTAGTACATAATAAATTTGTTACAAAAATTAATTTTAGGTAATTGGATAAAAAATGTAAAATTTCTTTACATCAGGAATAAATTCGGTACCCTAATTAGAATTAGAGTGTACCGAATAAGTTATAATACTAAATTAAGACTTAGTGTGATTTTTAGAATATTCGAGCTTAATGTAATTAATTTCACATTATAATTCGAGCGTATTTAGGATTCTTCATAGTAAAAAACAATTTAGAACCAAAATTGGAATCTAATTTAGAAACCGAATCCTGAGCTAAGGTAGAGTGAATCATTAGTAAATAATAGGTATACATAGAGAAGTGAGTTAAATTATAATTTAGAATATGTATCATTAAAGTATAAGTACTAAAAAGATGTTTTTGTATTATAAAATACCCGAAGACGAATTAACCTGCAATTAAGTGATTAAGCGACCAAAAATTCCAGTAAGTTGGGTTTATTACTTCACCGTAATTGGAGTACTATTTTAGGGTACTCGGAGACTTAAGATTGTGTTTGATTGTGATTGTAAGTAGTTTTATGTATGTGCTTATGTATTTGACTTTGTGTTTAAAATTTGTGTTATGATTGATTGTTTATTATGACTGGATTGGTGTGAAATTATCTAAACACCCAAAATTAAACTTAATCCTAATCGACTTTAATACCCTAAATTGTCATGCATTGCAACCCTTTATAGGATTATTAGAATTCCCCAACCAAACATCGATACTTTCGAGAAAGATAGCGCTAAATAGCAAATTGATCTTTTCCTCATCATTAGCCGAATTAAGTGATAGAAGAGGAGGTCACAGTGAGGATAAGGGCATTAGTTCAAAGGATAGTCTTAAGAGGAGTAGTGTCTCCATTATATAAACATAGGTTTGGTTGTAAACTGTTGCTTAACATGAAAACTCCTCAACCCGGATTAGAGCAAGTAAAATTCCTCTGATTTCACAATGGACTGGACTACGTTATGTAATGATACTTGCTTGTTGCATTGCATGAAAATAATTGCTTGATAATCTTGTTTGTATTTGTATACATTCATGATTTCTAATTCAACTTACTGAGTTACAGTTACTCATATTCGTATAGATCCTTTTACAGGTCCCGATTTCTAATTTCTTTAACTAATATGCCGCCCTACAACTATTCGAAGGTTAGTTCTTTTTTAAGCCTAGGAGTGTAAGGATCAATTTGGCTAATAGTTAAGTTGTATCTAGAGACTCACTAGTATGTTTAAGATTGAAAGATTGAGATTTAATATGTAAATCAGCAGATTGTTGCATTTGACGTAGAATTTCCTGGGAAATTCTATGGAATGTACATGTAATTATATTTGTTGACTTAAAGTTCTTGATAATTACTATAACGTTAGCTAAATTCTTAATTGGATTGTTTACTTCAAAGCGAAGAGTCGTCAATGCCTTGTGTAGATCATGTTTATAGTAGGTACTGTAGGGCTAGTTACTATTATAAAATGGTTTATACGGCAGGACTATCGTGACTCTATAACTTTGGGGCGTAACACCAACTAAGAAAGGTTAAGTTGAAGGAAAGATTATCCATCAAAGACTACCTTGATAGTAGGGCACTGAGTAGAGTAAAGGGGGAAGGCTTGAGCAATAGGAAGCGTCAAGTAAGCATAACCTACTTCCCCCTCCCATCTATACATAGTATACCTCTTTGAATTGACCCATTACCTAGGTCTATTTCAATGTAAAGAATTGAAACCTGTTGCAAAGACCCCCTAAGATGAAAGGGAATCACAGTCATCGAAACTTTGACAAATATTACTAGTTCTATGATGACCAAGGCCACACCACCGATGAATGCTTCCAGTTGAAGAATGCAATCAAGTATGCAACTCAGCAGGGCTTCTTGGTGAGTATGTGGCTTAGTAGAGGAATGGCACCTATTCTGATGACAACAAGGATAGGGTTTTTTAGAGGTAGTAAACCGAGAGTGCTCAAGCGTAGCAAAATGATGAACGCTGCAGCGATCGAGCCTCTAACAATGTTATAAACATAATTGTTAGGGGGCTATACCTTAGGAGCCGATTGAGCACCTACAACTCAGTTAATGCCCCATCTAAGGAATTGGTAATTAGAGAGAATAAACAGAAGTTGGACACTTTGATCTCCCTATCGGATGAAGATTTGGAGGGGGTAAACACCACCCATCAAGATGCCCTAGTCGTAGGGGTAAGGATCGCAAACTTTGAGGTCCTTAAGATTATAGTGGATACCAACAACTTTACTGACATCCTCTTCTTACATACATACAAACAAAAGGATAAGGACTAAGCTACTCATTAAGATGAAGCCATACCACCATAATCTCATTGACTTCAATGGGAAACTATTTGAGCCAAGGGAATCATCACTCTCAATATGGAACTTGGCAATGATGACAACATTGCACAATGACCAGTGGAGTTTATCATGATCGACTATCCATCCCCCTACAATGCTCTCTTGGGACGATAAAGTTTAAATGCATTTAAGGTCATCACTTCTTCCCTTCACCTAAAGGCCAAATTCTTGACTCCTACGAAGGTGGCGGCTTGTAGACATGATTAAAAGCTCTCCCTAGAGCTCTACGGTAAGGTTGCTAGAGCCAATGGAGTCTTTGCTTTGGAGACCGGCTCATGAGAGAAGCCAATGATAGAGGTAAGTTGGGTTAAAAGCTAAAGTAGTACATATTGGCCTATCTCTCGAGCAAACTATTAAGGTTAGGATTGAGACTCCTTCCGAAGTGAAGGAAGAGATAGTTGCTCTATTATAGGCTAACTTAGATAAGTTTGCCTAGTTAGCATTGGATATGCCTAGGATCTCCATCAACCTGGCAACTTACAGAAGAAAAGGCACTTAACCCTGGAGAGGTAAGCCGCAATCAAGGAAAAAGTGCAAAAGTTACTTAAGGCTAGCTTTATAAAGGAAGAAAAGTACCCAACTTGGCTAGCAAACATAGTGCTAGTCAAGAAAAAGTCTAAGAAATGGCACATGTATGTCAATTACACTGACTTCAACAAAGCCTACCCAAAGGATTCCTTCCCTCTCCCTAAGATCGACCAACTGGTTGACTCTACTTCAAGGCATGCCATAATAAGCTTTATGGATGCCTTTTCGAACTATAACCAGATAAAGATGGACCCAAAGGATGAAATCCATACCTCATTTATCACTGATTTCGGCATGTACTGTTACATTGTCATGCCCTTCGACTTAAAAAATGCTAAGGTAGCTTATTAAAGGATAGTGACAAAGTTGTTTAAGCCTCAGATTGGGCACAACATGAATGCTTACATCAACTACATGATTGCCAAGAGTAAGCAACTCAACGATCATGTCAAGGACCTCTAAGAGGCCTTTAACCAGATGAGAAGACACAACATGAAGCTGAACCTTCAGAAGTACGTGTTTGGGGTCGGCTTAGGCAAATTCCTTGGCTTCTCAGTCACTCGTATCAAGGCCAACTCTAAAAAAATACACGCCATCAGGGATATGAAGTCCCTTACCTCGATCCAACGCTTATAAAAGCTCACTAGTATGGTGGCCACATTAAGCAAGTTTGTCCCCAAGAATGTGAATAGATGTACTAAGTTTTTCAAAATCTTGAAGAATTCCAAAGGTTTTGAATGGACTCTTGAGTATGTGGCAACCTTCAAAATCTTGAAGAATCCTAATTACCCTAGAGCTCAGTAATCATTAGGATTAACTGTAGGGAATGGGAACCAAATGGGTCTTTTTAGATATCGAAGGAAAGTAGAATGGAATAGTTGGAAAACATAGCACAATAGCTTAAATGAAGTTAATTAGAGGATGTAACTCATTAATGAACACAATACGACTCAATACTTCGCTTAATGTGACACACAAGCTAATGTCAAGTTTCATATGCCACTAATCTTGAGCTACTCGATAATATTAGATAAGAGTGTAAAGAAATTATACTCGAAGAGGAATTTCTCACAAGAATAAGTATATGCAATATCTGAGAGGAATTTAAGGTATTTCAGCTACAGAGAAAATGGACTATTTATAGTATGTCCTTAAGGCAATATTACAAATAAGGAAAATTGCAAAATAATAATAATAATAGTAATAATAATAATAATAATAATAATAATAATAATAATAATAATAATAATAATAATAATAATAATAATAATAATAATAATAATAATAATAATGAAGAAGAAGAAGAAAGGTATTCTTAATATGTACGTAAGGGGTAAATAGGACAAATGACAAAAAGGAATAATAGTATAATGTTAAAAAAGTGATGGATAGGTGGTAGTTTGTTAATAAGTTTATACTAGAGAATCTTAAGGTGTAGTAGTTGAGCTTAGTTCAAGATATGGTAGGTGCAGATAGGTAATATCTGAAATTGCAGAGCTGAATAAGGGGTGCTACTATTTAGTAAGGCAAAAGAGAATGACCCGGTGTATAGGGGCTTCAACCTCAATGCATGAAATTCCTGTAGGTTGGAGCAAGGCTTAGTGTACATTAACCTTAGCATTAATAGATGTGCAGTCAACGATAGCACAAGGATCAGAACAGAGTAAGGTCAATATGAGCTAGGTTCTTAAGGAGTTCACCGATAATTCTTCTATTTATTGTATCCCGTCCTCAACATGCTAAAGAGAGAAAATTCTTCTAGTGAGAGATTGAAGGTATTGGAAACAAGCGTAAGCGAAGGGTCTAGAGGTCGGCAATCTATCAGTTCTCCAAGGTTGTTGAAGATTTGCCCTTAAATCTTGTTCTTCTTCTTCCAACATATAAGGTGTCAGTTTGGTAACATTGAAAGTATGAGATATTCTATATCCTTTAGGTAGCTCAAGCTCATAGGCTTTGTCATTGACATGCAAAGGATCTTAAAAGGTCCATCTGACTTAAGGGATAGCTTATTTGTCCTCTTCCCTAGAAAATGCTCCCTACTGAGGTAGATCTAAATGAGGTCTCTTTGGTTGTAAATGACTTGCCTCCTTCCTTGACTTCCCTGTTCCTTTTATTAGGCTACAGTCTTATGATGGGAATCGAGTTACTAGCTCTTTAACCCGCAGCTAAGCCTGAGGACTTGAAGGCTAGACAAGACATATTCTTCTACTCCAGTTGACTCCTGCCGAGGCCGAATACTTCCTGCCGAGGCCGAATACTTCCTTGCCGAGGCTAAGTCACTCCTTAAGCCGTACCGAATGACTATTAATCACTCACAGATAGAATGCTGAGAAATAGATGGCCGAGACAACATCTAATCCTCCCTCATGCCTGACCACTTACTTGGCATCACCTTTGCCATCATGTCAAGAGAAAGACCCCAAACTACATAATCCATCCCTACTTAGATCGGACATGCTAGTTGATCGTACTGTTTTGTCTGTATTTTCTAACAATCTCACTAATACAGCATCCCCACATGTATAGGACCACACGTAGAATCTGCCCCACTAATTATTGCTTTTGTGAATATTCATTTTTACCCTTTTGTATTGTTGTACACTACTACTTTAAGATAACCCTCATTTTATCGTTTCCCTTTTAAGCAAGTTGCTCTAAATTCTTGGGTATAAATACCCTTTGTACTTTGTAAGTCAGATATAGACAGATTATCATTAATACACTTGAGTATTTTTCATTCCTAGTATAAACACTCTGTTGTTTTACGCTTAGCATCACTCTAATCGTTTCGCTTAGCATCACTCTTATCCTTTCGCTTAAGTAAGATTAGATGGTAAGTAACCTTACCAAACCAATTTGTACGTCATATCGAATTGTGTCATAAGTCTTCAAAAGTTTCATGGGTACGTCATATCCTCTAGAGCTGTTCATAGGTTTTGCTTACTTTTCATTTGTCATTCATTCCCTTCACGCATTTTCCTCATTAACTCTTTTGAGCTTTCTTCATGTTCAGACCCATCTGCATTGTTAAATTCTTAATTGAACTATTTACTTTAAAGCAAAGAGTCATCGACACCTTATGTAAATTATTTCTAAGATAGGCACTGTGAGGCTAATTATTGTCATAGAATGGTTTATATGGTGGGACTGTTGTGACTTTGCAACTTTAGGGCATAACAATTATAGAGGCAAATAAGGGATGCTGCTCTTTAGTAGGCCAAAAAAGAATTACTCGACATACAAAGGCTTCGGCACATGAAATTCCTGTAGGTTGGAGTAAGGCTTGGTATGTATTGACCTTGGCTTTGACATATGAGTAGTCGGTGATGACACAAAGATCAGAACTAAGTAAGGTGCATCCAAGATGGGTTCTCAAGAAGTTCGCTAATGGTTCTTCTGCATATTGTGTCTCATTTTCGGCAAGCTGACGAGAGAGAATTCTTCTTATGAGAGATTGAAGGCTTTAAAGACAAGCACGAGTGAAGGGTCCAAAGGTCAGCATTCCATCAATGAAGGTGAACTACTCTTACCCCTTAATGGCCAAGGAAGTCTAACCTCCTACATTCCACCACGGAACTGTTGCCCCCGCTTCTACACTGAAGGCAACTTGTTTGGGTATGTTGCACTTATTCGGCCTCAGTATCACTTATCTTAGACTTCTTCACCCTTAACTTTACGCTAACTCAAATGTCTTTGCCTTGGCCTTTCACTAACCCAAACTTCCATCATTAATGTGTCAGTGTAATAGCATTAACATGGATACCTCTAAATCATATCAATCATATGCTTGAGGAGCCTATCTTTCCCTTCTCCTTGCCTTCACTATAGCAATGAGACTGCAGGGGAGGCAAGTGTTAACAAGGCCATTTAGACAAGGGCCCCTCAAGCACATCTTGACTTGATAAAGATCACAGCCTATGATAAGCCGCCTTCGGTTTAGGCTTAGAATAAGGCCTTTTCAACTATAGGAGGCCTCTAACAGCTAAAAGACTCTAGATAAGACTAAAAAACTAAGTCAATAACTATCTCCTCCATATGCAAAACACATCGGACACCATAATCCCACTCTCTAGCATATGCAAATGTAGCTTTACCCATTAACTTCTCTCCAATTGCTGGCACCACTCCTCTATAAATATAAGACCATCATTTAACAGTAAACTACTCGATATTTTGTGTATTTAAGCCTTCTTATTACTCTTAAGCACTTATAACTCTCCAAACACTCGACTAACTTAAGCATCGAAGTGGTTGCTGTAGACACCTAATTTTTGCCCTTCCATAGTCTTAATTTTTTATTTTTACAAAAAGGGTCCTAATTCAAAAAATCAGAAAAAAATTGATAAAAAATAATAATAATAAAAATTAACAAATAATGAAAATACCCAAAAAAAATAATAAGAAAAGGAAAAATCATGAAAATTTCATAGATTTTTAGGAAGTAATTTATATTAAGAACAATTAGTTTTAGTTTAGCTTAGTTCAAAAATTTTAATTTAGGGAATCAGATAGTTTAAATATAATTTAATTATACCAACACCCTAACAGATAAGTAGTGGGATATTTGGAGTGGATTTAGTTTAAGGTCTTGGGTTTGAGTCTCAACAGGCACCTAAGTTTTTATTTTTCTATATTTGCAGAAGCGAGATGAAAATGGGTCATATCTATTTAAATCATGAGAATATAGTTAAATCAAATTCGAATTTATTTGAAGCTAGTTTAATTACTGAATCAAATATAATTAGATATGATAAGAGATGATATGGTTTAGACTCAATAAACACGCAGAAGCAATCAGAAAAAAGAAAAAAAAATGCAGTCAGAAAAAAAAGGAGAGAGAGAGAACAGAAAATAGAAGAATTTTGCAGCTTGAATCCGTCAACATCACATATACTCCATCACCAGACACGGAAACTCCAGACGAACACAACACCAGCGAAACACTCACTGCACGTCGCCCATCCTTGTACAGCAATGACATCTAGCATCTTCCATATCACACAAAATTCAAAAACCACAACAGCAACGACATCTAGCATCTTTCATATAACACAAAATTCAACGACATCCAGCAACTTCCATATAACAAAAAAATTCAACGACATCCAGCATCATCCATATAACATAAAATTCAATGACATCCAGTATCTTCCATATAATACAAAATTCAACGACATTCAGCATCATCCATGCAGCAGAAAAATTCGACTCCTCCTCGCCAAATTCTGATCCACTTCTCCATCGTGATGCACGATTATGTGAGATTCAATTTGATAAAAATATTATCTTTTTTAATTCATTAATTAGTTTATTTTTTATTTTTCTAATTTATTATTATTATTTTTGTTTAAAAGAACAGTAGTACTCCTGACTCGTTTGCGACGACACAACGCCCACTATTTCACCACAAACCATATACTATTATTGATTGTCACTGTTCACGCAAATAGGAAATCCAGGTACTCTCTTACAGTTTTGATTCCTTTTATTTGTTTGTTCATATTGCCGTTATTATTTAGATTTTTAGTTTTAGGAGATTTGTATTGTTTTATGTAAATAGGTGTTAACTAAAGCATCTTAGTTTTATTGATTATGTAGATTGAGGATTAATTAGATTATATTGGTTTAATTGGATTATATTGGTTTAATTGAAGGTTTATTTAATAAGTAGTGATATGTTTTAGTATTAGTTATTATATAGGGGTATCATATGGATTATTATTATTTTTTTATTTTATTTTATTTTTGTAATATATATATTAGTTTAAGAGTCGTTAAAATCAATTTTACTATATAGACACATTATTATGTTTTATCAATTGAAATAATATATAATATATACATATGTTAGCATAAGAGTTTTAGTGATAGATCTTGTATAAATGTATTATATGGAATTATATTATTGGTAAATAGCCATATATATTAGTTTAGGGATTATTATGATTGGGATTTATTTTTTAGATTTGGCTTTACTTAAGGATTTGTCAAATAGAATGTTGTTTTTTTTTTAATAAAATTAATAGAAGACCTTTTTTTTTAAAAAAAAAAAGGATTGTTAGGGCATTTTTTTTAAATAACAACACTTAAGCATTAGGTCCCTTTTAGATTTTTTTTTAAATAAACCAAATAAATTAAAAACGTAAACTTGGGCAGTTTTTAAAATTAAAATAAATCAACATATTAAAGATTTTTTTAAAGAACTACGATCGTCTAATCTTGGCCAGCGGGTACGTAGGCACCTTCAACGCGATAATAAAATATATAGAAACTTAGGTCCCTCGTTTTTCTCTCTTTTGATTTGATTTATTTATTTATTTATTTTTTAAATATTATAATTAGAAGAATAATCCTAATTTAGGTAAATAAATAATGGTACCCGTTAAGGGTTTAATAGATTAGCCATCGAACTTGGAACCCTCTGGTTCTTCATTTAAAATTGAAATCAAAGACCGGTAGCCAAATCGTAATCAATCCACCCAATTGATTACGGTTTCTTTTTCTTTTCCCGACTTCGGTCGAGTGGCTACTTCAAAAATTATTTTCAATAAAAACCGGAATTTCTCAGTTTTCTTTAGTGGAGGATTAATATTAAATGGGTTAGGGTTTAGTATTAATCAAGAAATGAGAAATCAATTTTAAACAAAAACCGAAAAATCAGGCTCGATAGTTTGGCGACTCCATTGGGGACCGCTAGAGGGCTAGCCACTAGAAGTTGCCAAAAATAGAATTATTTTTCAAAAAAATAAAAAAATGAAAAGATGAAATAATAAAAATAATAAGAAAAAAGAACTTAGGTATGTTATTTTATGTATTTGTTTATTTTATTTATTTATTTTTTACTAACATTTTTTTTTGTGGTAGTTTATTTAAGGGGGGTTTACTTTTATTTTGTTTTTCTGCATCATAAATGCATGGTAGATATGATCAGAACCAGGCCATCTTAGGACCTTAGGAGGGGGGCCATTATGTAAGCTTAGGATGTTGTGGGGTAAACACCTTCCGAGGTCGATTAGGCTGCCCCACTCAAGTTCAAATGCAACCACATAATTGTTGCTTTGAAAAAACATAGTAGTTACAGAATTTGAAAACCTTTAGAACCCATCCTTTTGCATGACATAAAACCTTTTTAAAAAAAAAATCGCAAGAACCTATGATGTAGCAGACCTAAATGGACAAGTGCAGTTGTGAAGTTATAGTTGTAATATTTTCTTGTACATAATTTGTAATAATTTTATGTAAAGTTTAGATTACATTGTAATTGTAATTTTGATTTTGATTTTGATCAGTTATGGCTAGATCGAGTCAAAGGGCTTCCAAACAAATCCACATCTACCCACTTCATTGGCCTTAAAAGATACTCTAGATATGGATATAACTCTTTAGCCCAAATAAGTAAAAATTCATTAGGAACAAGATTGGGTTCATCTTGCCCCTATAGAAGAGCCCTATAAATATTATTATAGTAAGGACTTTAGTACATCTATTAGGGCTCGAATCTATCACTTTGGGCCTACATCAATTGAGCCCAACCCTCACGGAGTAAATAGAAAACAAAAAAATAAAAATAAATAAAGGAAACAAAATGAAAAGAATGAAACCTATAAAATAATAGGTAGTTATCATTGTACCTAGTATTTTACCAATCAGAAGCATTCGTTCTTTTAGGTAAATTCAACATTTTGCAAATAGCCTTTTTCATTTGGAATAAATAAGATTTAGATATTTTCTTTGTTTAGAATTCCTCATTTGTAAATAGACCCTCAGTAATGTTGTTCTAGGTTTATGTATAGAATTCTAGTAAAGCAACCCTCCATTTACAATTCCATAACTCGGTCTTTGTAACATAAAAGCCCTAACTTTTCCTCTTTCTCTTTAAAAAAAAAACAAAGAAAGAAAGAGAAAAGAAAGAAAAAAGAAGGAAAGGAAAGAAAAGAAAAAGAAAGAAATTTGCTAACAGTTACAAATCCTTATAGGGTTCGAGACAAACACAATTACTTGGCCCATTAAGGCAGTTAACCTAAACAGATCCACTTGGCCCGAGAAAATAACCAGCCAAATTCGAACCCTAGCCCATCAAGATGACTCAACCAACTCAATGCCCTTGAGCCATCAAGTCCAACCATGAATCGAACCAAAACACAAAGCCATTAAACACTATCCTAAGCTTGATCCTCGGTACAAACAAAAAGGGCAATTTATTAGTCCCTTCTACTTCAAAAGTTGTCAGTTCCAGCCCGTTCGAACTCTAAAGAACCTAACCCAAAGTCACATATGGAAGTTTAAGGGCTTTAAGACCTATAAGTCTGGGGCATGGGGCATTTAATCTTTGAAATTTCACAACTGGGCCATGTTCCAAGGAGTTGGAGAGTAAGGTCAATACCCTAAGGTCAATTAATCCCTATGTAAAGAATTGGTAACTCACTTTTAAAAGGTTTTGAATGAAAAGAGGCGAGTTATATCCTATACACTAACCCTTAAACACTTTGAGAGTTAAGAAACATCATGGTGAGGATATTTTGGACTCATTCCTTAAAGGAGGTCCATTTTGAATTTGATATGCAAATTGAAATGAAGTTAGGCATTCATTTTCAAATCCCAAACACAATTATCCTTTGATAACCCCGTTGGACTGAGCTGGAGTCATTTCGAATGTAAACCCTATCAAGAACCACCCTTTAGTGGGCCAATTCAGAGGTTAAGGTCAGTAATTAGGAGAAAAGGATAAAACTGATTTGTGCTTACCCCGGTAATAACAATTCAAGGATAATTTTTATTTTTGATAAATTGTTCCCTTTGAAGAAAAGCTAACATTTTTTCCAAATACCCCAAAGGCCACATATACCTTACCTAAGCTAATATACTCTAAACCTATGGATTTAGGGCCTTGATTCATCTAAAGATAAAAACTTGATAAAAGAGATAGTTATTTTTGGGGAGAGAAACGAAAGAAATGAAATGAAAAAAGAAAAAAAAAAAGAAGAAAAAAAGTAGGATAAAGGAAAATGAAGAAATACCTAAATATTGGGCTTGAGAAAATCCCCAATCAAAGAAGGCTTAAGTTGCTCAAAAAACACAAGGCCTTGAATCGCATTCCTAACCAAAAACACAAAATCTCATATTCATTCAAAATCATGTTCTCAACCACAAACTAAAAACTCCATATTCAGTTCAAAATCATACTCCAAATCACGAACATAAACCCTTTCTATCCACTTGATTCTTAAACACAAGACCTTCCCACCCACAATGCCTCCCTACTCAAAGCTCTTCTAATTTTGAAGAATAATTTATCTAAGATAAAAATTATTTTTTAAACTGGGGCAAGCACACATTTAGTTCATTCCTAAGGGTTCTTGACTTGTAACCCCTAGGTTAGATGGGAGCAATTTTTTCAAAATAAGTCCTCTCAATTAACTTCTTTTGAAACCATTTGACCAAAAACCAAATTTACAATACTGAACCCATAAAGACCTAATAGATTGATCAAAGCGTATCACTTACAAACTAGATTATAATTTCTGGAATAGTAATCAAGAGTGAAATCTAGACCGAAAGTGCATAAGGAAGTCCTCTTTGACTAAATTAATCATGAGTTACCTTTTTCTTATGAAATGAATGTCTAAGGCCTATCCAAAAAGCTCATTGTCTAGGTTACAAACTAGGGTAGATATGAGATACCCTATATGATTATGGCATTTCCCTTTTAAATAGGAATTTGTATCCATTAGCAAACTTTCAAGGAAAAAGAAGAAAAAAAGAAAATGGGAAGACATGAAAAGGAGAGAGAGAAAGTGGAGGCTTGTTGCAAGTTTTTCCATTCATTTTCTAGTCCATTTAATCCATAGTATCCAAATTTTCAATTCATGTTATAAACAGTATTCACCAAATTCCTCATTTATAAATTTCTCAAATCAAGAGTTTTTTTTTTCAAGTAAGCTATGTTCCTTAGTTTGCTTTCAACTCTCAGTAGAGCTTAAGTGAATCCGAAGGGTGCTTACCCTTTATCTGTTTTCTCAAGGATATAGCCAGCTCATAGTGCACTATTCCTATCCATATCTTCTTTAGCACTTCAATCAGTTTATGGAGCACTATCTAGATTTATATTTTCATTTAAGGATCTAGCCAGTTCATAGAGCGCAGTCCTAATCTAAAGTTTCTTAAGCTTCAAGCTGGCTCCCAAAACACAGTTCCAATTTATAATCTCTTAGGGAGCTAGCCAGTTCGTAGAGTGTAGTCCCAATCTACAGTTTCTTAAACTCCCAATCGTATGACTCACAGAATGTTGCCCGACTCAAAATTTCATCAAGGGATTTAGCAAGCTCAGGAAACGCTATCCCAATTTAAGTTTTCTTCATTTTTTAGGTCTTAGCCAGCTCATGGGGCGCTTTGACCACCTTGGTTAGTCAACTCATTAAGGGCACGACCAAGTTTTCTTCATTTTTAGGTCTTAGCCAGCTCATAGGGCGCTTTGACTACCTTAGTTAGTCAGCTCATTAAGGGCACGACCAAGTTTTCTTCATTTTTAGGTCTTAGCCAGCTCATGGGCCGCTTTGACCACTTTGGTTAGTCAGCTCATTAAGGGTACGACCAAGTTTTCTTCATTTTTAGGTCTTACCCAGCTCATGGGGTACTTTGACCACCTTGGTTAGTCAGCTCATTAAGGGCACGACCAAGTTTTCTTCATATTTTTAGGTTTTAGCCAGCTCATGGGGCGTTTTGACCGCCTTGGTTAGTCAGCTCATTAGGGCACTACCAAGTTTTTTCATTCTTTAGGTCTTAGCTAGCTCATGGGGCGCTTTGACCGCCTTGGTTAGTCAGCTCATTAAGGGCACTACCAAGTTTTCCTTCATATTTTTAGGTTTTAGCCAGCTCAAGGGACGCTTTGACCGCTTTGGTTAGTCAGCTTATGAAGGGCACGACCAAGTTTTTTCTTCATCTTTAGGTCTTAGCCAATTCATGGGGTGCTTTGACCGCCTTGGTTAGTCAGCTCATTAAGGGTACGATCAAGTTTTCTTCATATTTTTAGGTCTTAGCCAGCTCATGGGGCGTTTTGACTGCCTTGGTTAGTCAGCTCATCAGGGCACGACCAAGTTCTCATTATTCTTTTTAAGGATTTTTGCCAACTCACAAAGGCGCTATCCCTCGCTATTCTTCACTTCAAACTAACCTTCGTCAAGTGACTTAACGTTCCTTTGAATAGAGTCGTCCTGAGGCAAAAATGATGTTTTTTTTGTCTTTGTGGCAAAGTTTTGCTCAAATTTCACCACAAAGAGGGGCAGCTGTAGACACCTAATTTTTGCCCTTCCATAGTCTTATATTTTATTTTTACAAAAAGGGTCCTAATTCAAAAAATAAAAAAATTAATAATACTAAAAATTAACAAATAACGAAAATACCAAATAATAATAATAATAAGAAGAAGAAAAGGAAAAATCATAAAAATTTTATAGATTTTTAGGAAATACTTTATATTAGGAATAATTAGTTTTAGTGTTAGTTTTAGTTTAGCTTAGTTCAAAAATTTTATTTTAGGGAATCGGATAGTTTAAAAATAATTTAATTGTAATAAATATTAAGGCATAGATTAATGCCCTAACGGATAAGTAGCGGAACATTTGGAGTGGATTGGGTTCGAGTCTCAACAGGCACTTATGTCTTTATTTTTCTATATTTGCAAAAGCGAGATAAAAATGGGTCATATCTATTTAAATCATGAGAATTTAGTTAAATCAGATTTGAATTTATTTGAAGCTAGTTTAATTACTGAATCAGATATAATTAGATATGATAAGAGATGATATGGTTTAGACCTATAAACACGTAGACGCAGTCAGAAAAAAAAAAAAAGAATTTTGCAGCTTAAATCCGTCAACATTACATATACTCCATCACCAAACACGGAAACTCCAGACGAACACAACACCAGTGAAACACGAACAGAAAATAAAAGAATTTTGCAGCTTGAATCCGTCAACATTACATATACTCCATCACTAGACACGGAAACTCTAGACGAACACAACACGAGCGAAACACTCATTGCATGTTGCCCATCCTTGTACAGCAATGATATCTAGCATCTTCCATATAATACAAAATTCAAAAACCACAAAAACAACGACATCTAGCATCTTTCATATAACACAAAATTCAACGACATCCAGCATCTTCCATATAACAGAAAAATTCAACGACATCCAGCATCATCCATATAACAGAAAAATTCAACGACATCCAGCATCATCCATATAACAGAAAAATTCAACGACATCCAGCATCATCCATATAACACAAAATTCAATGACATCCAGTATCTTCCATATAATACAAAATTCAACGACATTCAGCGTCATCCATATAGCAGAAAAATTCGACTCCTCTTCGCCAAATTCTGATCCACTTCTCAATCGCGATGCACGATTATGCGAGATTCAATTTGATAAAAAATATTATCTTTTTTAATTCATTAGTTAGTTTTATTGTTTATTTTACTAATTTATTATTATTTTTTTTGTTTAAAAGAACAACAACACTCCTGACTTGCTTGCGACGACACAACGCCTACTACTTCACCACGAACCACATACTATTAATGATTGTTATTGTTCATGCAAATAGGAAATCCAGGTACTTTCTTACAGTTTTGATTCCTTTTATTTGTTTGTTCATATTGCCGTTATTATTTAGATTTTTAGTTTTAGGAGATTTGTATTGTTTTATGTGAATAGTTGTTAACTAAAGTATCTTAGTTTTATTGATTATGTAGATTGAGGATTAATTAGATTATATTGGTTTAATTGAAGGTTTATTTAATAAGTAGTGATATGTTTTAGTATTAGTTAATATATAGGGGTATCATATGGATTATTATTATTTTTTTATTTTATTTTTTTTGTAAAATATATATATATATATATTGGTTTAAGAGTCGTTAAAATCAGTTTTACTATATATATACATTATTATGTTTTATCAGTTAAAATAATATATAATATATACATATGTTAGCATAAGAGTTTTAGTGATAGATCTTGTATAAATGTATTATATGGAATTATATTATTAGTGAATAGCCATATATATTAGTTTAGGGATTATTATGATTGGGCATTTATTTTTTAGATTTGGTTTTACTTAAGGATTTGTCACATAGAAAGTTGTTAGAGCATTTTTTTTTTAAATAACAACACTCAAGAGTTAGGACCCTTTTAGATTTTTTTTAAATAAACCAAATAAATTAAAAACGTAAACTTGGGCAGTTTTTAAAATTAAAATAAATCAACACATTAAAGATTTTTTGAAAGAACTACGATCGTCTGATCCCGGTTAGCAGGTACGTAGGCACCTTTGGCGCAATAATAAAATATATAGAAACTTAGGTCTCTCTTTAGATTTGATTGATTTATTTATTTTTTAAATATTATAATTAGAAAAATAATCATAATTTCGGTAAATAAATAGTGGTACCCGTTAAGAGTTTAATAGATTAGCCCTCGAACTTGGAACCCTCTGATTCTTCATTTAAAATTGAAATCAAAACCGGTAACCAAATCGTAATCAATCCACCCAATTGATTACGGTTTCTTTTTCTTTTCCCGATTTCGGTCGAGTGGCGACTCCAAAAATTATTTTCAATAAAAAGCCGGAATTTCTCAATTTCTTTAGTTGAGAATTAATATTAAATGAGTTAGAGTTTAGCATTAATCAAGAAATGAGAAATCAATTTTAAACAAAAACCGAAAAATCAGGTTCGACAGTTGCGTCAGACATCAATCCAATACCCCTTCAGAGTGTTCTCTTTTGCAGGCTCAATCACTCACGTGAAGTCCAATTCCTTTCAATTCCATAAAAATAAGGATCTTGAGACAACACATGTAAATACATATATAATATAAATAAATACCCCTAAATATTATTTAAGTTATTTTATGAGTTTTAGTGTACATATATTTTATTTCTAGCAACTTATTAATAAAGTTGTGTAAACAGGTCAAGTGGGCCAACTCACCTCGCCCCACATTGACTCGTAGATTAAGTGGGTTGGCTCGCTTTGGCCCACTTTCAAATGCGAGCTAAAAATTTTAGCCCAACCCGCAATGCTTTAAGGTTTTTTTTTTATGCAAAAATTAATATATTAAAATACTTGCTAAACTTATATATAATTATCATCAACACATCATTTCTTATTTATTCCTTACATTGCTTTTAAGCTATAAAGGCTTTTTCCATTTCTATTAATTTTAAGGCTACATATGTCAAGTAGTTTTTATTGCTTGATGATATCATTTTACATGAATAAGTGCATAAATTTAACTTATCCAAAAAGAAAAAAAAGAAAAAAGTGTATAGTTTTATTTATAGGACATGCAATTGCCTTTTTAAATTTATAGAAAGAGATGAAAATTCTAAATTGCGATGAACTTTAAAGATGAGGAGAAGATGGAAAATTTAACAACAAATTATTTCATTAATATATTTCCAATACATCAGTAGTAACCATAATTCATAATTAAGTGAATTATTCATACTAAAAAATTATGGGAAGTTCTTTAACAATATTATTAGTTTCTTTTCTTTTTCTCTCTCTCATTTTTTCTTTTTCTTTTTCTTTTTTCACCTTTTAGATGTACTTAAAATATTAATATTACCAGCTATCACTTATTTCATAAAGTGATTGATTAAAAAGTAAAATGACAAATCATTATGAAGTAAATTAAAATCTAACGTAGACTTTTTTTTTTGGCGGGTTAATGCAGGCCGACCCATACCGCAATGTATTAGCCCGCTTTAGCCCGCAAGTTAAAGCAAGGTGGGCTAAAAAATGCCTGCATTTAAATAGGTCAAATTTTTTTAATTAACCCACATTTTTTTACGAGTTAAGCAAGTTGGCCTGCATGACCCACCTTACTTACACAACTCTATTTATTAATTATTAGAACCCATTTTATGCCTTTCTAACAAATAACGGATAATATGTGTATAATCTAAATATATATGTATTATTTAATTATTTTATTTTCCTAAATCTAAACTTACAAAGTCACTTTTACTAATATTTCTAATTTCATTGTAAAATTTGAGCTTGATTAAACAATTTACGCGATCATCTTGAATTTTACATATCGACCTTGGAATATCCAATTATAAGGCATACATCCAGGCAAGTTGCTCTTGCCTTTTCCTCTATTAACCCTATGGACTAGCCTATGCATTATAGACTTAAGGGCCTAGCCTCTAAGGAAGTAAACGATGACAAGAGTTTAATAGGCATTTTTCACCAAGTTGACCTAAAAGCTTGGTCTGAGCTTTGGGAAGATCGCTTATATGGTTAACAGCTTAATTAAGCCAAAATGGGTTCAATCAAGACTCCCATACGCTAAAGAGGTCAGGTTGGGCTTAAGATCTTACATCTAAACTAACTTATCAATAATAGAAATTTGAAATTTCTTAATCAACCTCTTATATGACACTAATACTTACAATTGTTAAATGAATTTTGTTCATTCAATATGAAATTATCTTATGCAAATAAACTTTATTAAATTGCAAAATATGATTTAATTCATAAACCAAATTGAAGTTTTATAGTTTGAAAAAATTCCTAACATAAACTGTATGATTTGATTTAAGGTTATGGAAAATTTAATTGCATTTTTATGATTTGGTTTCATTTAAAGGGTAAAATGAAGCAAACTGAAATGCATCGATCCTTATCTATCTTTATGTCCATGCAATGCAGTTGTAATGCTCCATAACCTAAATAGAAATTACAACTCGCCAGATAACCCTACTAGTCGAAATTATGTAAGGCTTATAAGTCCACTAAACATTAACATAACATAACCAGTCTACAAGTACTTAAAGATTCAAAATAGATGTAGATAACAACACCTACACAAAATATCAAGACTCAAAGTTCATCCTATTTCATTATTATCCATAAGTCAACCAACTCATAACTATAAGTATCAAAAGAAAGTGCCAAAAGTAGCTAAACACATCAGAATAACCAAAATAGTATAACATAATAAAAAGGAGTTTAACTCCTCAATGGAGAGATTCTTTCAACATAACATAAAATAACTCCAGTAACTCATAAGTCATCTTAAGCTAGTCATCATAGAAATAAAGGTACCGAACACCTTCCTCCCACTAGATGTCATCCATAAACAACTCCTCGAATATAACATACTCATCTAATCTTATGCTTGAAAACACTTACATGCATATAATACAATTTTAACTGCATATAAAGAAACAATAATTTCATTATCTTTAAATTAGGCCAGCAATTAATAAAGGGGTACTCATAACCCCACCACACAATGATCTTTGTTCATATACATAGATGAATATACTATAAGTGTTCCTTTAAGTCCTTTAAGCTCAGAGTCCAAAAACCTAATATCTTAGTTGTATTGTCCTATACAAAAGTCCACTACGGAATCTTCTCATATGATCAACAGTTGATCCACTAGGAAATTGTTACTACTGGCCCTAAAGTAAGCAAATCAAGCACAATCAATAATCAAATTAATTAGGCCAAATATAAATTTAGTCAAGTTTGATTACTAAATCCTATTAGATACAAGTAACAAGCAAATACCACATACTTGAGAATGCTCCACAATAGCTAATAGAAACCCCAAACTTACAAGCCCTAGAAGAAACAATCCAAACCACTTAGCAAGATAGGAACTCGATACCTAGCATGAATTTATTTGAAATTAAGAATAAGTATATCCATTAAATTTCAAATAATTGATAACTAAGTTCTACCTAAAAGTTACTTGTGAATCTATTGCTTGGTAATACATAAACTTATCAATTTACATGTTCTAAATAGAATCAATTGAATCGATTCATTAGTTAAGGACATGAATTGCAAATAATATAAATATATAATATAATAGAGTAAAAAGTTAAAATATTTATATATATATAATACTATTTATTTACTTATATTGTAATGGTATAGAATATGAAAGGGAAATATAAGATACATGTATAATAAGGGTGCTAAAATAAATAGCTTACTAATCGATATATTAAAAAGAATACGTATATTATCAAACAATATTAAAGTTCATAAAAATATGCAAAGAAAAATATATTAGTAAATGGAAGCTGAAACAAATATACTATACAATTACTATCATATAATAATAATAATAATAATAATAATAATAATAATAATAATAATAATAATAATAATAATAATAATAATAATAATAATAATTTCATAATAATGACATCAATAATAATTTTAAGGCATAACATAAAATAATGGAATCACCATAAGCTAAATCGATAATTAAATAGTACATATATAATGTAAGTACCAACATAAATCCATACCCAGTGGAAAATAGTGACTCAACTCCACATCCATACATATATACAATATGTGGCACAAGTTATAGTAGTAACTTTTACATAAAAATAATAATACAGTATGACATGTAACATAATTTATAATAGAAATATATTTAGTAGTAAAATAATTACTTTTTTATAACAATAGAGAAAAATAAAAAAAACTAAAAATAATATAATATATACACAACATCAAAATGATGACTGAGTCAATTTATAAAATATATATTCGAAATAAGAATACTTGGTGAATATGAAATTGTCACGAGATAGTAGACCTACTAGAAAATAAATAAACTTTGTTTTACAATACTCAAAATAATTAATAAAAAATAACTTTATTAGAATAACTAGAAATAATGATCGAAAATTCGTCGTTGTCGAGAAAATAAAACGATCACCGAAGGAACGAAGCTCGCAATGCGTGGAATTGTAGCTGTGGAGATTAATTAAAGGAAGATTGTGAATTAATAATGAGACTGCAAAAGAATTGAATACGCAATCTGAATATTAAATGGCGAAGGAGAGATTGAGAATTTAAAAGGAGGTGGAACCTACAGATGGAAATCGCAGCGTGGAATTAATGACGGGGGTCTGACTCGTTTCCACTGAGCGAGAGGGTGATGTAGAATTTATAAAAGGGGGGCCACGCGATAGAAAAGAGGAGAGTCTAACGACGAGAGAGAGGCTTGAGAATTCAGAAGAGGTGGGGCTGACGGTTGAAATGAAAAAGGGAGGGGGTGAGTCCGACGAAGGAGAGACAACGAGGATGAAGAGGAGAGACTGAGAGGATGGGGTGGGTCCGAGAGTGAAAACAGATGGCAAGAGAGAGAGGGGTCAGGCGAGAGAGAGAAATGAAAATGTGAGCCGAGGGATAAAAAGACAAGAATATTGCGGCAGGAAAATTAGAGTAAGGTTTAGGGGAGGGTTTAGAATATTTTAGAATTTAGGATGTTTGTCTAAGGAAATTCGGAAAAAAATAAAATATAATTAGAATGAAAATAAAAGGATAAAGAATATTAAGAAAATAGGATAAGGATTAAAATATAGAAAGATATATTGTAATAATAAAATTATATATTTTATTTGTAAAATAAAATTATTCCATTTTATACTTAGGTATAATAAGAATTATTATAAAATATTATCGAAACTTTAATTTAGATATCTATTTTATAAAATAAAATTTAAATAAGCCTAAAATTACTTTAAGATTTATAAATTGAAAACTTTTCCTTATCAGGATATTTTTTATATTGATACGATCTTAATAAATTTTACTACTTCATTATTTAATTATTATTTTAACTTTGACCGGAGTGTTTTAATAGTTGTTTTAATCTTCTACCAAGGGTAAAAAGGTGGTGCTCAATAGTTGCTCAAGCACGACGTTCAGAAAAAGGATTAAATGATAAGATTTGGTTTGCTTAATGGTAAAGATAAGTTGAATGATAAATCATAAATATATCTTAATAATTAGAGGTGTGCATGTAGGTTAAACGGGCCAACCCGATCCTGTCTATTTTGGTTAGCAGATTAAATAGGTTAGACTCATTTAACCTATTTTTAAACGGGTTAAAAAACCTTATTTTCATTATCAAAGTCAAGCTATAAAAGTGTTCTAATCTACAAATTGTTTATGTGATCGGAGATTTTTATCAAGAAACAATTAAGGATGAAGAGAACCATTGGAATTAGAAGAAAAAAAATATATTAGTAAGTGATCCGACCCCTAATTAAATTGATTATTTTATAAGGATAAGCCTTAATTGTTTATATACTTTAAAGGATTAAATCGAAGGTTTTGCACATTGAGGGTGGCATAAGATGGTGGTGCAATCAAGTACATGTCAAATTAATACAACAACCTATTTCCTTTTTCATGAGTGTATGATTATGGAAATTCTAGCAAATATGTTGTAATATGGTTTTGTGGTTGAATAAGGTACTTAGGAAAATGATTAAGCTTAGATCTTTTAAATTAGATAAAAGGGGGTTGCATGATGTATGTGATTATTAATCATGGAATTAAGTAAATTTCTTAGATCATAAGAGATAAGAACCAAATTGATTCATTAATTGATGGATCTTTGGTTTGTTGTCGTTATAGGAAGAGATTGTGTATAGTTTAAGATGTCATTGGATTAGATTTTTGGAGTTTGAGAGATTAGAAACCAGATCATAAGATTCCTCTATTGGTATAGTATAAGATTGAAAAAATAGTCTCTTGATTTATGATTGACGTTATAGAAAGGATTCATAGGAAAAGGAGTTATTATGTTTTTAATATGAAAGGGAAGTTTATAAAAAGAATTTTGGCAAAGGTTTCCACTCACTTAACCTTGAAGTTGATATTAAAAGGTGTTTTTGGAAATCGGTAAATTAAACAATGAAGTTTCATAAAAATTGAGAAAATAAAATAAAAGATAATAAGCAGGAACCAACCAAAAGTAAGCCTAACTAAGGATCTAAATGAGTCAAATTACTAATACACAGTGAACCAACTCACTTTTTGGATGTCATCAATAGTTAGCAAACCATTTTTAAAAACCAGCCACATTAGAAAATATTGTGAAAATCCAGCTTTAGCAAAATTCTTTTGTTTTAGAAACTCATTTACACGGATCTACAACTCTTTTGAATATGTGAATCTTACGCTACACTTCAAACCCCTAAACTACTCTAGCCATGTACGATAAATTAATAATTGTAAAACAAGTAAATAAAGCAAATAACTCATACATCCAATTATTGTAAAAGTCAAAGTGGGTTAAACATGAAACTAGCAACAAAACAGTGAAAAAATATAGCAGCAGGAATGATTGTATCATAAAAACAACTAAACAAACTTAAATTCACTAATTAAAGTTGATTACAATTACGAATAATGGAGTTATATTACAAGCAGCACTAAGAAATATTATAAACTTGGTGAAAACTCTTGAGGCAACTTCTATAAGGATCATTACAGTGTACATTTTCTACATTATCTGAAGCTAAAAATTTAACTTTCTTCATTTTTTGAAAAATCCATCAATTATGTTGCGAAACTCTAAGGTGAATTATGAACACATGAAACAAAATATTTTTGGAACCATAAGAAAATGCAAATTTAAATCGACAATATGTAATGTGTTCTCATCAAGGTCATGTCACGAAGACATAGTCAAATTACGAATTTAAGAATTTTCATGAACAATTTTGGAAAACTATCAACCTTTTAAGTCATTATGAGGTTTTAAGGAGGTTAGAAACTCTTTCTGATTTTTTTTTTTTAAATTTTAAATAATTACTCTTTTCACAGAACTTCGAAAACATTAAAATATTTCACAATAGTTACATGCAGTGGGCTTCTATCCAGTAATTTTCCTAATTACTTTCATAATTAGTCTCCTAATAGCTGCGCCACGGAGAAGCAGATGCTTGTTATTCTCGCAAGCAGGAGAAACTATAGCTTCAACATAAGTAAGCTTCACGCATCAAGCACAAAAGACAAAGAAATAGAAAAAGAGAAAAAGAAAGGGTGAAAGCAAAACGAACCATGCTTCATGTGGTCAAAAGAAACCATGCTGATTAAAGCAAATCTATGAATACATCGTGCTGCATGCTGGGATTCTTTCTTCCTATTTTTCTAATCGTGTTGACATGCTTTGGTACATCATGCTGCATGTTAGGATTCTTTCTTCCTATTTTGGCTAATCGTGTTGATAACGTTTTGGTATCATTTTAGTATTATTTTTCAATGGATAATAGGATAACAAACATATTAATAAGAATAAAAAGGATGAATACACGTAATAAATTCAAAATATATACAAAGCATACAAATTAATTAGACAGAAGCCAAAAATAGGTAAAACGAGCAGGCCGACTCTAGGACAAGATGGCTCACTAGGTGCTATGTATTAAATAAGGAAAGCTATAGCTTAACTTTGAAAGGAAAGCATGGAAGCAATTACCAAAAGTATGAACTCTCTTACAATAAAATTATCCATTCTGGTCTCTTTGTTTTTTGCCCAAGTTACTTGCCAGTCCTCTTCATGTACTCATTTCTTTTATACCATATCCGGATCCAAGTCCAACGATAGAACTATCACAAAATGCGTGAAATTGACGACTCTAAGAGTGGAGTTCGGCTGGAATTACACCATACTAGGAAACAAATCGAACAAGATCGATGTTTTTGTGGGCAGGCTGCAACGTTCCGACGTGCGGTGGCTTGCTTGGGGGGTTAATCCCCTCTGGAGACCACAAATGGTGGGCACAAGGGCCATCATAGCCATAAGGCACCCGAATGGGACCATGGAGGCCAACACTTACTATATAACCGATGAGACCAAGCGCGGTTGCCATCTAGAGCCTTCAAGCATTGATGTTGAGGTGAAAAATCCAATGTCGCATTATTTAGAGGACAATGGCGTGCGCTATTTTGCATTGTCTGCGACAGTTATCCTTCCTCCTAGTTATGACGTTTTGAAATTGAAGCATGTGTGGCAAGTCGGGTACGAGGTTGAAGGAACACAACCAGGAATGCATCGCAAAAGTCTAGACAATTTTGATAGCTGGGGGACCATAAACTTGGAGACAGGGTACACAGCGGGGGTTGGAAACCATCAACATCGTCTTAGAAAGGTAAATCATTTTGATAAGCTTGTCCATCGGGTTGGTTATCACATTCTTCTTAGAGAAAGTCTTTCTATTCACATATTCAGTCCGGTTTTCATACTTCCAACTCTTCGTCATCTGTAAGTCCACTTGCCTCGATTGATTTAATTGATGTGAAATTTTCTCATCATTTTTATTGAGAAAAGAAGTTATTCAAAGTTTTGGTCATATGAAAATAATCCCGTGGTAGTAAATAAATAAGATAAGAATTCAAAATTATGTCATTCCTTTCGGAAACAATTTCAGATTTATGAGTAAATAAGTGTACTATTTTATCTTTTGCTTTATGTGCTAAATCGCCATGTATTAAAAAATGATTCAATATATCTAAATACTAAAAATGTAGATGGAATTCTTCCTGTCCTTCTTCTCCTTGATTTTATATAATTTATTTATTATTTTCAATCTGGGTGAAATAGTCATATAAAAGTCTGAAAATAACGTTTTCAACTATTTGAATATTCATGTACTCAATTTTAGAGATAAGATTAAGCTTGTATGGAGCAAATATAAAAGGATGTATTTTATAATTTATTAAGTGTCGATGTTTGAATCATAAGCCGATATATTTATGCAGTTGCATGGCACTCTGAATATAATTGGATGGGGTGCTGTCCTACCAATTGGGGTTATTATTGCTAGGTATTTCCGGGAGCATCCCTTCGCATGCAAAGGCTGGTGGTATTATCTTCACATCTCCTGCCAAAGCGTTGGATACGTAATCGGAACGGCGGGATGGGCTTTAGGACTTTCCCTTGGTCACTCTTCTAAACTCTACAGATTTCACACTCATAGGGTCCTGGCCATATTCATCTTCGCATTTGCAACATTGCAAGTAAGTGTCCATGTATATCACTCCCTAAACTTTACTTTACGTGCCGATAATTTTTTATTTTAACCTTAAATGGATCGAAACACAACATAAATGGTGAACAAAAATCCTTCTATAATTTTGTTTAACGAATCGAATTCTCAAAGATGGAAATACTATCCTTTCCAAATCTACAAGGCAATTATAAAAGCAATAGAGGTTGTATTTGTTTTGCAGAAAACATGTTCAAAACTTTTTTTTTAAGAAATTTGTTATAATAAAACCTTAAAATTGTCAAATGTCATTGTAATATTGTCAAGATGTTGTGATTATTAGTGGCTTGTTACTGAGCAAATAGTAGAAGGTGAAAGCTACATAGGCCATAGCTGTTGGTCTATGGTGGTGGATAACCTTCATGGCGAGTATCAACGGAAAATAGAAAAAATCATTTCCCCATTTAAAATCATTTTCCATGTATGCTAATCAACACTACTGGTGTCTCATCAGCCACTATTATCAACTTCCAAGTTCCATCATTATTTAGGGTTGCTAATAACTAATTATTTGCCAACTTTTGAGATCACGATGGCAATTTTCTATTGGGTTGCATTCGATCTGTGTAATCAAATTTCCTTCTTCTTTTGATATGCAGATGCTTGCATTGCGTTTGAGGCCAAAAGTAGGAGACGCAAACCGCAAGTATTGGGATATATATCATCACTTTTTGGGCTATACATTGCTTGCAATTATCATTATGAATATATTCCAAGGAATCGCCATCTTGAAGCCTAAAAACATTACTTGGATAAGGGCTTACGTAGGTATACTTGGAGTTTTGGGGGTTGTTAGTTTGATCCTGGAGATTTACACTTGGGTTAAGTTCCTAAAACAGAGACGTAAAAAGCCTATGTACAGCTCGGTTCAAAGCCCAGAGGGCTCACCAAGAATCAGAATTGACCATGGGACCGGACCTTCGAACCTAGAAGAAAACCGAACCTAAAAGAACAAGCCATCTGCGGTTCGATTACTTATATAATTCAGCGGAATTATTTAGCTTTTTTCACTATGAAAACAAATCCTAGCTTTAAAAAAAAAAAAAAATTGTGCCAATTTTTGTTTGTTATGATTGTTCACATAATCATTATATGAGAGTATCATTTTTATTTTCATATTTTTTCTGGTACAATGAGTATTTTCATTGATATAATTTGTTTTATCACGATAAACCATGGTTGTAACATTAATGGCTGGTTGGAGTAAATTTTCTTTTTTCTTAAAAAAAAAAAGATCGTTACTTTTTGAAATTCATTTAATTCAAACAGCTTTTTTAAAAAGGAAGCTACTTGATAAACTTTTCCTTTTGTCCCTTCTCCAAAAATGCCTATTAAGTCATCAAGATATCAAATTATTCATTCTCATAAAGAAGGAGCGATTTGGTTATTAGATTTTGGTTTTATGTAATTTGAGTCTTTCATTTTGCAAATAAACTAGGTATGTCGGTCGAATATTAAGAGTTATAAGTAAACGTTCTTCTAAACACTGAGGAGCACTTAGGTTTGCATAGTTTGGTTAGCAAACTCTACGTCAAAATTCTCAAGCTATAGCCTACAGCTAGACCTGATTTTTCGTTAGCAGACTCAAAATTCTTGGAATCATATTATTAGAACAAGAAAATCCTTGTGCAAAAAAGAAAAGACAAGAAACAATATGAAAAATGGAGTAAATGGTAAATGCATCTTTTATGTTTACATCTTATTTTGAAAAATGTCTTTTTAGGCTCTTAAATTAAATAATAAAAAATAATAAAATTGAAAATGAATATATAAAATTAATAGTATAATTGTTATGTAAAAGTTCAAATTCACTTCTTTAAATAATTGAAGCGTAAACACTTAACTTCAAAATAAGAAGCTATGTGAAAATGAAGTAAGTATAAGAGGGTGTATTAAAAGTTCAAATTCACTTGTTTAAATATTGGAGCGTAAATACTTAATTTCAAAATAGGAAGCTATGTAAAAATAAAGTAAGTACAAGAGGATACATTTATAATTTATCTTAAAAAATCACACTGGATAATGTTTGGTATATAGTTTTAAGCGATCGGATTTGACAAAATATTTAGGACATTATTTGTTTTACAAAAGTAACATTTGTCTAGGACAAAGAAATTAACACGGTATAACGCAAAGAGAAAAATAAAGCTTGAGTTTCTTGTAATATATCTAGCATGCTAAGTATATTGTAACGATTTTTCTTTTTCATTTGTATGTTTGTTAAGTATAAATTACATTGGAATAACAACTTTGACAGTTTTACCATTAATGTTATCATGCATTTATTTTAACTAAACTTTCTCATTCTATCATTGTCTTACCATCAACATCACCACCATTGGACCACCACCAATACTATGGCACCACCAAGATTGTTGACTTCTCGCCATCTTCATAGTACCATTATCGTAATAATAGCTTGCATCAATCCATTGGTGGTAGTAATGGTAATAATTGGATGGTGGCAATGTGAAGGCGAAAATGGCAATGATAATATAAAGTGGTCAAAATGTTAATAATGCAACTATAGTGATTGAGATAGTAATTATGGTGATGAAATTACGATAATAGTAATAATGAAATCGTGTGCTTACGGTAGTCATGGTGTGTAAGGTTTTTGAGAAGGTAATAATTGTGATAAAGATAGTGTCATGGTGTAATTGCATGGTGGTAATAATTGATATTTTGGTTGTATTAATAATGATGGTAATAGCAGTGATAGCACAGTATTAGTAGAGATCACCAATAATGATATTGGTGATTAATAGTTTAAGAAGGTAATCATTAGGTGGCAATAACAATTATAAAGTGGTTAAAAGTAATAACTGAAAGGAAGTGTTAGTTCGAGATTTATTTGACTTAGGAGATTTTATATTGCATAGTGTCTTAATTTTTTTATCATATATGCAACGAACAAGTCTTTTTCTACTCTAAAGGATTTTATATTTTCATTTTTCAGCATAAGGATGAAAGAATATAAATAAAGCTTAAGGACAAAATGATTTACATAAGGATGTAAAATGTATTGCTAAATATATTATAAATTTACTAAAGGACAATCAAATTTCTTTTAGTTCGAAATAAAAATTTTGCATTTTATACATGAATTATCATAGTTGTTCAAATTACAACTCAATAATACACTAATTTATGATCTTATGATATTTTTCCTAATTAAAATAGATATAAAATTGTGCAAATATAGACTTTCAATAAAATTATGAATTTTAATATATAATTTTACAAACTTATGATTTTATTATTTTTGTATAATTCTATATGATTTTACACGTGAAAATGAATATTAGAATCATAATTTCGACATGTATACGATTATTCATATCCAAAAAGATAGTATCAAAATGAAACCATTATTGAAAAACTTCAATGGATCTATTATCAAACTAAGTCCTAAAAATGTGTAAGAAATGTTAGTTTTAAGTTAGTAATTAATATTATAAATTGGTAGAATTAATATTGTTGGCAGTTAGGATTAGTGTATAATTGCAATTACGAAGCATGTGTGCACAGTCTTATAAATAAGAGCTCTTATGTAATTTTTTTTTTTTTTATTATGACTTGAAAATTAATTTTACATTATATTTCTTCATGATATGAAAACTCAATATGTCCTTACCGAACCAAATATGAGCGACTCTACTAAAACGAAAAAAAAAAAATCAAGAAGCATTACCTAAAACAAAACTTAAGTTAGATATTTAAATACAATAAAAGAAGTTAGCAGGGAAGAGATTTAGACATGCATGATAATTGTCTACACGATCACCTGAACAAAGTACTCCAAATTCGAGTCTAGTCGAAAAAAGCGAGATAGGTGCAATAATCATAAGTATGAGATAAGCAATGGTGTGATCAATGCCGTAAAACCAAACCACCGGAGAAACTTATTGAAAGTTGCGTGGAAAATCATAGCACTTGAAAGCTGAGTGATAGAGGGAAACCTAAATTCCAAGAATGATCAGGTGGCTAAAGTTAAACCTTCGTGTAATTCTAATCCTTACATAACTCTTACTCTAGATCAAGATTGGCCCCCTTTTAACAAATTTCCAACCAAACTCAACTTCACAAGATTAAGGTCAGTGAGTCATTTCCCATCATAACAATTACCAAAATAAGGTACTCGCTTATAACTTTCTTAACACTAAGCCATGGAAGTTAGATTATTGATACTTAAGCATCAAATCTTATGTATGTAACTCTCGACATTATTTTTGTTCATTCAAGGCTTGTCAAGAATTAAGTAAAATATGGGTGGTTAATATCGAATATGTAGTATATGTAAAGGGAGGGGAATTGTAAGCTTAGGTAATCAAAAGTTCTAAGATACTCTATTTATCCTAAGATCACAATATAATTTGTTGTTTGTTGATATATTTGGCAAGAGATATGAATTGTTGACTAACGTTTTTCCAGTTTATTTGTATTACAGGACCACTCTTTTAGGAGAATGATTGACAATGCTGAGGGGCACAGTACCTTATACAATCTTTGTGGAGCAAATTTTAGGTTTGGAGTTACAATTTTAGGCCTTATATTATCTCTCAGGAACACAACACCTCATACTATTCTTTGAAAGTTCCTACCATATCTAATCCTATGGAAACCGTTTATCCAATATATACTGACATTTGAGGGCCTTCTTGAATTTTATCTTATTACAAAAATAAATGGCTTATAACTTTTATTGATGACTACTTATAGGTTTTGCTAGGTATATCTTCCTAAGGAAAAATCTGATATATGCAATGTATTTCAATAATTCCACGAATTGGTGTTCATTATCTAGCAAGCAAAAATTCACATGCTTTACATTGATGATAGGAGGTAGCATAATAATAAACTAATGAGCTTGAATCTCATCCTAGTTGAAAACTACATTGCCCATTGAAGTTTTTGTGCTTAATAAAAGGGGGTTTGTAATTTGTTCTTTTCTTCACTGAAGTTTGTATATGGTAGCTTATCTCATAAATAAAGTTCCATTAAAAGTCCTTTAATTTTAAACTCCAATTAGTGTTTTTGAGACCTATCTTAATGTTTGTTTACCCATTCTCTTTTTCCAAGTATTTGGTGTATTGCTTTTATTCTTAAACAATATGCCCAATAAACATAATCTTAAAACTAGGGCTCTTGACTGTGTATTTATTAGCCTCTCCTTCACAAAAGAAATATAAATGCTATTACCCTCCATCAAAATGAGGTTATGTTACAGTTCATGTTATATTTCTTGATAATCAATCATCTAATGGTACTTCTATTCAAGAGAAGCTCGAGTCATTAAAATAGTAGATATATATTTCGTTGTTTAATGTCAAGCCCAAACAATACATGTTAATTGAGGATGATGTTCTTTTCGAATTAACAAATTCATTTTTCTAAAGTCTAGTTTATTTTGCTTTCGGTTCCTCTGATTCAACAAGTGATAGCCTTGACTCTTTAGATCATCGAGTCCTAATCAAATATGTTTTGCATAAATAATCGGGACATTATCATAGTCATGTTCTCCTCATTACTTGCAGTTGAGGTCGCCTAAGTTAGAGTCTTCTTCTAGATTTAAGAGTGATTCTAGACACTTCAAAATTTCATGTATGCACACACCCAATTTTTGCCCATCGCAATTATAATTTTAGTTTTAAAAGGGCTTTAATTCAAAAATAAAAATTAAAAGATAAAACAAAATGAAAAATGATAAAAATACAAAAATAAAAAATAAAAAAGGAAAAAAATTGTAAAGAAAAAAGATTTTTAGAAAGTAAAACGTTTTAAGATCAATTGATTTAATTTTAACTAAGATCAAATGACTTTATTTTAGAAAGTCATCTGGTTCAAGTACAAATTAATTGTAATAAAATGATACAGGCTAATAGTCTAATTGATAAGTATTGGAGCATGGGTATTAGATTAGCGTAAGATTATAAGTTTGCATGGGCATTGAATTAACTTAAGGTTATAGGTTTGAATCTCGCTAGAAATTTATGTGTGTCTTATTTTTCTATTTTTTTCATTTTTTACAAAAAGCGAGTTAAGCGTACGGGATCCACATTTAATCAAATCTTTTGAATTTAATTGAATTTGAATCATTATAAAAAATTTAAATCTAGTTTGATTTTTATCAAATTGAATTTAAATTGATATAAATGATTAGGATATAATTTGATTTTTATTAAATCAGATCGGAATCAATATAAGAGTTTTAATTCGATACGATTTGTTTGGAGCTTTATAAATATGAGGCGCGTGACATAAAATAAAGGGAATTACACATGGGCTAAAAAGAAAAAAAATATATTTCATCTTCAACCAATCCCAATTCCACGTACACTATTCACTCACACACTAACATAGACCATAGACAACGCAATCTGACTATAATTCTTTACAAACAGCAGATAGTCGAAGCCAAGTACGCTAAGTAATTCAAGCAACGCATTATCGAACTTATTGGCTGCAGCACGCACACTGTTTTCACTCGTTGATCAGACCCATACACAACCATATCTACTGCTGCAGCACGTTTTAGCATAAGCATGCACGGTGTTGGACACTTACCCAATCGCCACACACTTCTACTATCCTCTCATGCACTGTGCAACACCACTGCAGCAAGCTGACAACAACACAGTATGCCATTCCGTGAAAACCCACCTCCACAAAGCACGAATCCAACAGCCCAATCCCCTGTACCTTGCACGCTCCCTAGACATACGCTCCAAGCTTACACATGCAGATCACAATGCCTGAAGACATAGATCATTCACGACGGACAGCAGCACGACAACCCCTATATACGAAGACCCTTGCTGATTAGCTATTGACTTTATTACAGCAATATACGCACGACCTGCATCGATAACACCATACTTCATCTTCACCACTACACTCCGGAAATTAACATAGACAGTAGCAGTAGCACAACTTTAGCTAACTCCAATAGTAGCATCCACTCATCCTCTGTTGTCTGATCGAGCAGTGATCAACGCACGCATACAATTGATTCACGCGCTACACTGAACTCCAAGTCTATGCCCCATCACTGTTGTTGCACTCACCGAAACCAAACTATAGTTCACAACACACGTGCACGTCTTTTGCACGCCGTCTTCACATCTACAAATAGCACCCTCTCCAATCTGTCCAACAGCAAGCCTACGTCGGCTCACCAATAATCCGACTGCGCGCGGACAGCTGCACTCCATAGTCACGAACACAGGTTACCTCCATCAACAAACTCACAAATCATTGACTGAATAGTACATCCCCTGATTTCAATCACCACACTTGCATGCCACAGCCAAACAGAATCAAGTTAGGGTTTTGCTTATTCAAATTTTTTTTATATATTATATTATATTGTTCGGTCCTTAGTAAATAGTATATATAAATATGTGTATATAATAGGATATTTCTTTAGTATTAGTTTTTTAATGTTATATAGATTGAAAATTGATTTAAGTGAATTGTTGTTCAAATAATAGTAACATGAGTATAAATATATATATGTATTAGTTTAGGGATTGTTAAGATTAGGTTTTTTTTTTTTCTTAAGGATTCATCACATAGAAAATTTTTAAACTAAAAATTAATAATAAAAAATCCTTTTAAAAAAATTTGAGGACTTTTAGAGAGTTTTTTTTTTAATAAAATCACTCAAAAGTTAAGACGCCCTTAGATTTTTTTGAATAAATTAAAATATAAATCCAATCAGTTTTCAAAATTAAAATCAATCAACATATTAAGATTTTCGGAAAGAACTACGATCGTCCGATCCCGATTACTGAGTACGTAGACACTTTCGGGTCGATGATAAAATCTGTAGAAATTTAAGTTTTTTTTTTTTGTTTTTTAGTTTTTATTTTCTTTTCTTAAAAAATATAAAGAAAGGGATAATTTGAAAGAATAAACTTAATTACGGTTTCTTTTTTTTTTTCCCAACTTCAGTCAGGTGGCAACTCCAAAAATTTTTCTAAATAAAAAATCGGAATTTCCTAATTTTTTTAGTCAATGATTAATATTGAATGGGTTTGGTTTTGGGTTTAGTATTAATAAGAAAATGAGAAATCAAATTTAAAAATAAGAAAACCGAATTTTAGGCTCGACAGTTTGGTGACTCCATTAAGGACATCAAAAGGGCTAGCTACTAGAATTTATCGAGATTTGGATTATTTTTTAAAAAATAATAATAATGAAAACTTGAGTTGGTTTTTGTTTATTTATTCGTTTATTTATTTTACTTTATTTTTATATTGACATTTTTCGTTGTAGTTTATTTAGGCGGGTCATTTTAGGGTTTATTTTATGTCATTTTATTTTTTGTATTATAAATGCATAGTAAACATAATCAGAACTAGGCTGTCTTAGGACCTTAGGAGAGGAGCCATTATGTAAACTTCGGATGTTGAGGGACAACCATCTTCCGGGCTGATCAGGCTACCCTACTCAAGTTCAGATATGACTACAAAATCGTTGCTTTGAAAAAACGCAGTGATCACAGAACTTGAGAACCTTTAGAACATACCCTTTATATGTATGAAAACCTTTTTTTCAAAAATCACAAGAACCCATGATGTGGCAAACCTAAAACAGCAAAGGCAGTCATAAAGTTATAGTTGTAATATTTCCCTGTAAATAGCTTGTAATAATTCTGTGTAAAGTTTAGTATAGGTTGTGATTGTAATTTTAATATTTTTTTTAGATAGGTATGGTTAGATCGAGTCGAGGGTCTTTTGAAGAAATCCATGTCCACCTACTACATTGGCTTTAGAGATTACTTCAAATATGGTTTCGACTCAAATAAGCAAGAGTTTATCGAGAGCAAGATTGGGCCATCCTCATCCTATAGAAGATCTCCGTGAACATCACTTTAATACGGGCCTTAGTTTATTTATGGGAGCCCAAATTCGTTAGTTTCTATTTAGGCCCACATTAGCTAAGCCTAACCTTAGAAGAGTACTCCTAATTGTTGTAGGTCCTTGCTATTACAAATGATATCTACGTCTTGGATTTGGAAGCTGTAGCACTAATGATCTTCAGCAAGTTGTTAGGAGTCAAAAAACTGAGATAAACCGGGTTCTAAATCAAGGAAAGACCATTCGGTTAGAGGATATCATGGACTGGTTTTCTACTGAACTGAAGCATAGAGATAAATGGGAAGTTTTTTATGCAAACTTGGAACCATGGCACCAGCACCAAGTTAACGCTTTTATCTTGGTAGTCTTCAACACTATTTTGTTCCTTGATGATAGATGTCGGGTCCACTTTAGAGTTGCAGAAATCGTAACCCAATTTCTTAAAGTGAAATCATATGTCCCGACCCTCTTAGTCAAGCAAATTCAGTCACTAAACCATCTTAGAAAGAAGAAACGGGGAGATCTAAAGATCAATATGGTTCTACTTATAGTTTAGTTCATCAGCCACACGAAAAGTTACCAACTTGATTTTAATTGGGCCAAGTTTACCCAACAATACGATCTCATCAAGTCTTTTGAAGAAAGAATTGAGCTGCTAGAAAACATAGCTACTTACTACTGGGTCCAATAATTTTAGAGTATGAAAACGCAAGAGCTATTATGGACGCCTAAGTGGTTTGCAAGAAAGGAAATGATAAGAAGATGTGAAAATTTAAATGCAGTACCCCTGATCGGCTTCAACCTCTGTACCGGATATGTCCCAGCCAATGGACTCATTAAGGACATGATCCTTAGACCATCACTAGAAGCCGTCTCATTGGACTTTCATAACCCCAGTATGTTGGTGGCTAACAAAGTAGCTAAGCTCCTAAGCATCCGAGCTCTTTGGTGCACAAGAAAAACCACCCTTACCACTAAGGGGATAGTAGGTAGGAGCTGGACAACCAAAGGACTTCTTTATTGCCAATTGAAGAAGCTCAAAGATATGCAAGAGATAAAGTAGAAGGAAGAAGTCTAAGTCGAAGCTGAACCTAAGAAAGCAAGTGAAAGAGAGTAGGAGCTCAAGAATTGCTGCGAAGAGTATCACTAAAAGATAAAGGCATTGGAAGCATAGTTAAAAAGGATCAAAGGCAAGGAAGAGGAGGTTCCTAAAATTCAAAAGAGGAAAAAAACTCTAGACGAGCTCACCAGCCATAGGAAGATTAGAATTTAGGTTTTAGGCTCTTTTAATGTTTTCTTTCTTTAGGATTCTTTTTCGAATAGAATAAGTGATGTAAAGCTTTACGGTTACAAAAATTAATAAAAATTAGTTAGGTTTTGCTACATCAAAGGTCTCTTGATAATTCTTAATTACATTTGTGTGCCATGCATCTTACATATTTAATGGCTTTTTCTCAGAAAAATGTAATATATGGTAACTTTTATTTGAGTTTTCAACTAACTCATATTTCAAGATAGCTCTCAAATGTCAAGTCTTTCAGAGAAGTCCGATTAGAATACGTTCCTAGACTAGGATGGCCACCACTCAAGGAGATGACCAAAAGCTTAAGATTGATGATCCCTCTAAGATAAGGTTCCGCTCCATAGAAAGGGCTATGGAAAAGATAGTGGAACATATGAGCTTCCTAGCAGACAGCATTGCTTTGCTCTTAGCCACAGCACCAGCTAATGAGGAAAGTTCCAAGGCCCGTTATGAAAAGAAAACTTGAGGCTCCCGAAGCAAAGCATGACTATCCAAGAGACCCGTTTGATTTAGAAGGAGTTTATCCGAAAGTCATCCCAACATTTGAACCTGACACATATGTGGCCCCCAAACCAGCTAATTCAGGGCCTAACACAGACAGCTTGAAAGAACTAGAAAAGAAACCGATGCAACAGGTGGGGATCACCGAGTTCTCTACGAATGACATCGGAGCATACCCTGAGAAGTTTAAGGTACCAAAATTTGAAAAGTATAACGGGACAGGTTGCCCCAAGCTTCATACCAGGTTGTATGTCAAGAAGATGGGTAAATATATCGAATATGATTCACTCGTGGTGCAGACATTCCAAGATAGCTTGACAGGACTGTCCTTAACTTGGTACGCCCAGCTCAATTTAAACCAAATAAATACATGGAAGAAACTTGCTAAGTCATTTTATGAGCAATATAAGTTCAATGTAAAAGTAGCTTCGACTATAATAGATTTAGTCGCCTTGCGAAAAAAGTATAGTGAATCGTTCAAAGAGTATGCTCAAAGGTAGAAGTCCTTAGCTGTAAAAATATCTACTCTTATTACTGAGAAGGAGCTCACATCAGCTTTCATTAACACTTTGGAAATACCTTATTTCTCCCATCTCATCGAGCAAGCCTCATCTAGTTTTGCTGAAGTAGTATTAATAGGGTATAGGTGATAAACTGCCAACTAACGATCCCATTACTCACGCGTGACTCCGAGGACTCCAATCCCTCAGTCGAAGAATTCTCTCTCAGCAACCTACTAATGATAAGAAAGATTACACCGAAGGAACGTGACCGAACTCCTTGAGCTCCTCGCTTTGTCATATGTTGATCTGTACATTTGGTAGTGACGATGCCAACCATTCCCTTATCGAGGACCTTATGCCGAGTAATCCCACCAATTGCTGCCAAGAAGTTCCTGCTAAGTGACAAGAAACTCACTTAAATGGCCGAGTAGTTTTCTCTCGGCATGCCACCATCTCTCTTGTCCTAACCCTTTTATTGTCACAACATTTTAACTCCTTTCACCTGCTGTACTCAAAGAATATTCATACAGACTAATCTTGCATTGCTACCTATCCAAATCGTCTGACATTGTATTACTTTTCCATTTTTAGTCTTTTGTCCTTTTTACCCTTTTTCATATGTACTAGGAATCCCCTTTTTTGTATATATTTTCTTGTAATTTCTTTATTTGTAATATTGCCTTAGGAACTTACTATAAATAGTCTGTTTCTCTTGTAAGCCGTAGATAACTTACATTTTAATATTGAATATTTTGTTCTTGTGAGACAATCCTCTCCAAGTCCATCTTTCATATATTCTTATCTAATCTTGCCAAGTAACTTAGGATTAGTAGTAGGTGGACCTTAACATCAACTTGTGCATCATATCAAGTAAGATGTTAAGTCGTGTTGTGTTCGTTGGTGTGTCACATCCTCCGAACTGCTTCGTATCAGCTATTCTTGTTCAATTGTAGACCATTTCCCTTTAATTTTCTTCGATATTTTAGAGGACACATTTTAATCAGATTTGCTATAGTAAGTCCTAGTGATAACTAAGCTCCTAAGCACACCAACAGGGATGAAAGTGTCATCTCTTCCGATAAGCTTCAAGAGCCAGTAGATAAGGCTATTGGTCTCATCTTTTGGTCCTGAACTAGCGGGCAGCAAGCCTAAAGAATCTATGGTCAACGTGGTAAACTCAAATGTTAGACTAAACGCTCAAGTGGCCTTCAAAATAAATCTACCTTCGACTCAACAATAGTTCAAAGACCAGCCTCAAGTTAACAGGGCCTTTAGATAGTTTACCAAGATACCGGTTCCCTTAAGTCAAGTTTTCGAGAAGTTGCGAAAAGATAATTTGATATAGCATAAACTTCCTAGTAATCGGTACAGGTCAAGAATCTTTGACCCTACTGTGAAATGTGAATATCATTGTGGGTAAGTAGGGCATTCGATTGATTCTTGTTAGAGAGTGAGGAATAAAATTTAAGACTTGATAGACGAAGGGACAATGTAATTAGATTTTATAGAAGCCCCAGCTCCTAATATTAACAATAATCCCCTACCTAACCACAGGCTGATTATTGGTATGATTTTTTATGACTGTACCGTCAATGTCATTAGTTTAGATAAGAAGCCTAAGGTTTTCGAGTTCTATATGAGTGAATAGGCCCCAAAAGCGAAGAGGTATACATTCCATGTACCACTAGTACTAGAGAATTATAAGGCTGCCCCATTTAACTATCACGAGGTAAATCAGGAGAAACCAAATTCTCTGGTAAGCGGAATTACTTGATTGGGAAGGATTTAACACCCAAGAGAAGAGCACAAGAGGAGGACTATACCAGAGAAGACGAATGATAAAGCAAACGCTGAACATGTAGAAAAGTTGTCAGCCTTTACCAAAATGATCAAGTCGAGTGAGTACAAGATCATGGAACAACTTAGTAAGACTCCAGCACAGATATCGTTGATGAGCTTGTTGATCACATCCAAACCACACAGGGGAACTTTGTTTTGCACTTTAAAGGAGGTGAAGGTCCCTCATGAAATTCTAACTAAGAAGATGGGACTGGTCACTAATTCTATCCTCGCCATGGATCAAATTTCTTTTTTAGCAGAAGAGTTGGGTGAGAAGGGAATAAGCACACGAAACCACTCTTCATTATGGTTAGGAGTAACGATATAATCATTACTAGAGTACTAATTGACAACGGATCAACACTGAACATCTGTCCACTCGCCACCTTAGATTTGCTGGGTATCGACAAGTCAGCAATTAGGCCTTCTTCTATAGTAATTAAGGCCTTTGATGGTTCTAAAAGGGAGATTATAGGGAAGATAGATTTATCTGTGAGTATTTGGTACGAATTCAATCCAGGATGGCAGCAACGAGTCGGTTGAGTATTCATGGATTCTAAAAGAAAAAAATGGGTATGAAGAACAGGAAGGTTTTGAATGTGAATCGATATAACTTATCAAGACACAAACACAATTAGGAGTTTGAGCTCGAAATAAGGTTCGATACAACTCACGAACACTAAATGTCGCTCGAGGTTCAAATGAGGATTAGATGCAACTCACTAACCAGTTCAAATGAAGGGGTTCATCACGATCTTGGGGTCAGGATTGATAAGAACACATGAGAGATTAAAGTGCTTTCTCTACACTCAATAATCCGGCAAACATAAACTTTACTAGCTCAAGTATAGCCTTGCTCGAAAAAGAGAAAAGTTTCACTCTCTGTACGTCGATATATTGATGTGTTCTTCTATATTCATCCGCTTCTGTTGGTACAAATGTTGTTATTCATAGTAAGTCTTAAACCCTAGTGGCAAAACTGTAAATAATGTATAAGGCCTTAAACTTTAAAGAATTAGGCTCATAAATAAAATAAAGAAAAACATGTACAAGAATACAAAACTGTGTGTTTTATAGGGGAAGTCAACATGCAGTCACTTGGCATGTCTTGGAAGGAATAGTATTTGAACTGGATAGGGTCAGTAGTTAGATGTACAAGTTTGGGAAGGAGTCCCCGAATTCTTGTAGTGTTTGGCCAAGACACCAAAGAGATCGACCCATAATTGCCAAGTCTTAGAATCAGTCAACATGAGTCTCTCAGTGCGTGATTCTTTGGTCTTGAATACTCGACCTTGCAGTTTCTCGACACCTCGACTGATGAAAGACTTGATGTCGAGTGTTTATTTTCCTTCCTCTCGTCTTTTTGGCTGAGGCTTAGCCTCGGCAAGCATTGATAAGCCTTGGCTTCGGATAGGCCTGCCTCGATTTAGATATGGTCAGAAGTTGATTCTTATCACTACCGTGTGTCTAAAAGGAAGTCGTCCTCAATGTTAAGTGTTAAGCACGGGTTGGGATGTCGAATAAGCTCCTTCTCTCTTTTTGCTTTACTATGGATGCCAAGTGTTTTTGGATTTCCTCAATGCTCATCGGGGTTAAGAGATAGCTTTTCTTATCCTTCCAAATAATGTAAGTGTTGAGGAATCCGTCATGGACTACTTTTCGATCAAACTCCCATAGTCGGCCAAGAAGTAGATTCGCAGCATTCATAGGCACTACGTCGAAGTCAATCTCATCTTCATACTACCTTACCTTGAATGTGATTTGCATTCTTTTATGCACATGGACCATACCCTTATCATCAAACCATTTTAATCCATAAGGTTGGGGATGCAGATAAGTCGGTAATTTCATATTTTCTACTAACTTAGCAAAAATGATGTTGGTACAACTACCTCCATTGATGACTAGGGAACAGGTCTTCCCATTCACTAAGTATTGCATGTGAAATAAATTTTCCCTTTATTCGGGGTCTGCCTTTAGGTCAACTCGTATGGCTGTAGCTAAGAGTTTATCGAGGTCTTTGGGATAGACATCTTCTTCTATCAATTGGTCGTTCGAGCTCTTGTCACTTTGACCTTCGATTTAAGCCTCAGGCCTTTTGCCCTTCAAGACCATGACCCTTTTATTCGGGCATTGGGACGCAATATATTCGTAACATAAGCATTTGAAGCACTTCACTTCTCGGGCCTTGTTACTGGATGCCTTCTCTTTCTCGGCAATCTTTTTCTTGGCATGGACAAGTGAGCTAAGCTCTCCTTTCTCTATCTTCTTTTCTTGCCTTCTCTCGGCATACCTTTCAGGCTCAGGGTTGCCTTGTTGAGGTCGACTACTTGACCTTTGATGCCTTCTCCTCCTCTACCTCTCTACTCTTAATGCTAAATTAATTAGCTCGTCTAGAGAGTTGAACTACTATAATTCAACTATGTCGGTAATATTATCTCGAAGTCCACTCAAGAATTTAGCAATGGTGCAGTCCTGTAGCTTAACAATCTCACATCTCATCATTAAGGTCTTAAACTCTTGTAAATAATCTTTAACAGTATTTCGACCTTATCTTAGGCATTGGAAAGTATGGAGCATCTCTTGTTTGAAGTAGGTCGGCATAAAACACTGATTCAACAATCATTTCATAAGCCTCTAAGTTCTTATTGGCTCCTCTCCTTCAGCATTTCGCTTAGCAACTAGCTTATCCCACTAAAGGCTTGCATATTCAACAAGGATAATGAAGCTAGGTTAAGCTTTGTTCGTTCATCACAATCGTAGCACTCAAACAGCTTCTTGACTTGGGGAACCCAATCAAGGAACTCTTCAGATCGGCTACTTCCACAGAAGGTTGGCAGTTTTTGCTTGACATTGTTAAGTCCTCGACCAGGTGCTTGGGGTTCATCCCTTACATTTTGAGCTACTTGGTTTACCTTGAATAGGCTACTTCTATTAGAGCTTTGCTCAACTATGTTATATCAGTCTTGGCTCTCTTCTCCAGGCTTCTTGATTTGTTTTGGAGTCAATACTCCTTTCATTTTTTCTTCTCGGTGTAGGTTGGTTTTCTCTACCTTTCGGCTTAACAGCTCTTCTTGGCTGTCGTTCATCATTTTCAAGCTCATTGGAACCACTTCTAATTGTGGGTGTTCACTCCCTTCTTCTTTCTTAGCCATCATGTTTGCGGCCTCTAACTAAACTAGTAAGCTCTTGAATAAAGTTTGTGAGATTCTGGATTTGGTATTCCAATTTGTCAACACGTCGCCTCAAGCTTTCACAAGGACTATCACCAATATTGTTGATACTATCCTCTGACATTCTTGCCCATACAATAATTTTCCAGAAAAATCGAACAAATAACAAAACACAATAACAATAACCCAAAAACAACTACTACTCGGCTTCTGTAGTTACTTACGGCTACTACGAACAACATATTACACTACAGAATAATGATTAACAAAAACGGTAGAACCACAAATCTACTTTGAATAACACTAGCACATGTGTATCCTCAAAGCTCTGATACTAAGATGGTACGGATTCAATCTGGGATGGTAGCAATGAGTCGGTAATCCAAAATGGGTATTCGTAGATTCCAAAAGAAAAAAAATGGGTATGAAGAACGAGAAGGTTTTGAATGTGAATGTGAATGTGAATGGATATAACTCACTAAGACACAAATGTAATCAGGGGTTTAAGCTCGAAATAAGGCTCGATACAACTCACAAACACTAAATGTTGCTCGAGATTCAAATGAAAGTTTGATGCAACTCACTAATTAGTTCAAATGAAGGGGCTCACCACAATTTTGGGGTCAAGATTGATAAGAACACGGGAGAGATTAAAGAGCTTGCTCTATACTCAATAATCCAACAAACGCAAGTTTTACTAGCTTAAGTATAGCCTTATTCGAAAAAGAGGAAAGTTTCACTTTCTTTATAGGGAATGTTCTTCACTATCTGCATATGTTCTCTATCTTTATCCTCTTCTGTTAGTACAAATGTTGCTATTTACAGCAAGTCCTAAACCCTAGTAACAAAACTGTAAATAATATATAAGGCCTTAAACTCTAAAAAATTGGGCCCATATATAAAATAAAGAAAACATATATAAGAATACAAAACTGCATGTTTTATAGGGGAAGTCGGCATGCAGTCACTCGACATGTCTTGGAAGGAGTAGTATCCGAACCAAATGGGGTCGGCAATTGGATGTACGGGTTCGGGAAGGAGTCCCCGAAGTCTTGCAGTATTTGGCTGAGACATCAAAGAGATTGGCCCAAAATTGTCGAATCTTAGAATCAGTCAGCACGAGTCTTTCAGTACGTGATTCTTTGGTCTCAAATACTCGACTTTGTAGTTTCTCGGTACCTCGGCTGATGACAAACTTGATGTCGAGTGTTTATTTTCCTTCCTCTCATCCTTCTGGCTGCGGCTCAGCCTTGGTAAGCATTGATAGGCCTCAGCTTCGGACAGACCTAACTTGGTTTGGATATGGTCGAAGGTTGATTCCCATCAGTATTGGTCTTCAGCACTTCACTATTCTATTCCAGGTCACGGACATTCCAAGATCTTTCAACTTACTCTTGGGAAGACCTTGGATTCACACAACAAGGACCATACCTTCGAGCTTACACTAGAAAGTGAAGTTCATCTCAAATGGCCAGGTGATTACAATTTTGGGAGATCAAGATTATGAAGTTTACAAGGAAATAGCCATACCCTATATAAGAAGTGAAGGGCAAGAAGAGTTGGGCTTATAGATATTTGAAGAAGTAAGCATGATTACTGGTCCTGAGAAGAAAGAAGACAGAAGAGTAGAATACAAGGAAGGATAAATCGGCACCTGCGACCTTAGCTACAACCCCACTTCGGCAAAAGAATTCCAAAAGAAATAAGCGAAGGGTAAGAGAGGTGATAGATTATACCATGCCCCGATAACCTTCCCCCCGTTAGTAGAGACATTCATACAGCTAGAGGCTCAAGCCTTGGAATTTGCTAATAAAGGATCAACAAGCTTGCATAAGTCCTAGCAACATTTGAACAATTGGTTCTTTACCTTGGCATAAGGTAACAGGTCTTCCTTAGGGTAAAGGGTGACCCTTAGTTAATATTTTTTGAATTTTTATTTTCAATAGTCATTGTTCTAAATTTATCGTTAAACCTTTCATTCAAAAATATTAGTTAGTCTTTTGTCTCATTTGTGATTCATCTCCATTTATTCAATAAAATCTTAGTTTATTTCTTTCCTTTATTGTGTTTTAGTTCTCTTCCGCTTACATACACTTTTCTTTATGCGCTTTGCCCAGATCTAATGAATCGAGTGAAAACTAGGAATACCTTGCATAGGTAGAAAATGAGAATATCGATATTGCTTCTGACCTTACTGGGTTAGTTGTCAGGAGCAATGTCGATGACCACATTGATATACAAGAGGAATGGCAAAAACATGAACTTGGTAGAATTATTATTAATAAATCGATTGAAATAGTCAATGTGGGGGGATGAAGATAATCCTAAGAATCTAAAGATCGAAGGGAGTCTAAAAGAGAAACAAAAAACAGAAATGATTATGTTGTTATCAGAATATCAAGACGTATTCGCTTGGTCGTATGAAGATATGCTTAGGTTAGACCCGTCGATCATAGTCAATTACTTACCCACACAAGAAGATGCCAAGCCTAAAAAGCAAAAGTTAAGGAGATTTCGACCCGACATCTTGTTGAAAATCAAGGCAGAGGTTAAGAAACTACTGGAAGTTGGATTCATTGAAGTGTCCAATTACCCGAAATGGGTAGCCAATATTGTTCTAGTGATGAAGAAGAATGGGAAAGTTAGAGTGTGTATAGACTTTCAAGATCTTAACCAGGTAACGCCTAAAGATAACTTTCCATTGTCCCACATTGATGTCTTGGTAGATAACACGATCGGGAACCATCTATTCTCATTCATGAATGGTTTTTCAGGATACAATCAGATTCTAATGTCTGAAGAAGATAAGACCAAGATACCTTTTATTACAACTTAGGGTACGTTTTGCTATAAGGTGACGCCTTTCGAGCTCAAGAACACTGGGGCAACGCATCAAAGGGCAATGGTTGCAATCTTTCATGATATGATGTATAAAGAGATAGAAGTATATGTTGACGATATAATTGAGAAATCCAGGGAATAGGAAGATCACTTAGAAAATTTGAGGAAGTTGTTTAAAAAATTGAGGAAGTTCCAGCTGAAGTTGAATCCGGAGAAGTGTACTTTTGAAGTGACGTTAAGAAAATTGCTGGATTTCATAATTAGCCAAAGGGGTATCGAAGTCAATCCTGACAAAGCTAAAGCCATAATTGACATGCCTTCTCCTCGCACACTCAAGGAGGTAAGAGGATTGTTAGGTCATTTGAATTATATAACTTGATTTATATCTTAGTTAACAAATAAATGCAATCATCTGTTCAAGCTATTGAAAAAGAATGTGAGGGTCAATTGGGATAAGGAATGCGAAGAAGCTTTCACAAAAATTAAAGAATATCTCATGAATCTACTAGTGTTGGTGGCTCCTAAGCCTGGAAAGCCATTGTTCTTATACCTGCCCATATTACCCGAATCCATGGGGTCCGTGCTTAGTCAAAAGGAAGAAGAAGTAGTAGGTTATTTATTATTTGAGCAAGAAGTTCACAAAAGGGGAGCAGAAATACTCGGAGATTGAAAGAACCTGTTGTGCATTAGGTTGGGTCATGCACTGACTCGGACAATATACACTTTACTACCAAATCGAGTTAATAACACAACATGACCTCTTGAAGTATTTAGTAGAAAAACTGGCCCTCATCGGTAGAGTTTCGAAGTGACAGATGTTGTTGTCAAAATTTGACATCAAGTATGTGAGCCAAAGCTTAGTCAAGGGGTAGGCGTTGGCAGATCAATTAGCAGAAAGTCCCTTTAAGGATATCCCTCAAGAAGCACGAGTCAAGTTTCCGGATGAAAATATCTTAGCGGTAGAAAATGGTTCTAATAGCGAAGTAGTTGAGAAATCTTCAAGTTGGAAAATGTTCTTTGGTGGAGTAACTAATGTATCTAGATGTAGAGTTGGGGCAATTTCGATGTCCCTTGACAGTATACAATTCCTGATGGCTATAAGATTGTCTTTCCCGTATATTAACAATATTGTAGAATACAAGGCATGTATTTTAGGACTTAAAATTGCTTTGTTTAAGGAAATACGAGAATTAGAGGTGTATGGAGATTCTTCATTAATCATAAGCTAGGATTGGGGTGAATATAAGACGAAAGACCCCAAATTAGTACCTTACCACCACCACTTGGCTGAGTTGATAGCCAAGTTTGAAAAGATTACATTCACATATGTACCAAGGGTTCAAAACCAAATTGCTGATGCTTTGGCTACCTTAGCGTCCATGATCCATATATCAGGAGGAGTAGAGATTTAACCACTTAAGATTAAGGTTGAAGAAAGGCTTGCTTTTTGTTTGATAATGGAAAGTTTATGTAATGAAAAGCCTTGGTACTATGATATCAAAACATTCTTGTAACACAGAACATACCCCAAAGAGGCCGAGAATAAGGATAAGAAAATGATCAGAAGATTGGCTGCTCAGTACTTGATAAGAAAGTCTACTTTGTATCGACAATTGTTTGATGGTACGCTTTTACGATGTATAGATGAGAAAGAGGCAAAGTTGCTAATGAAAGAAGTGGATGAGGAAGTATGTAGCCTCCATATGAATGGCTACATGCTTGCTAAGAAAATCATAAGGATGGGATATTATTGGTTAACTATAGAAAGAGATTACATCAAACATGTTAGACACTACCATTTGTGCCAGATTTATGTGAACAAAGTAAATGCTCCGCCTCAAGAATTACACACATTATTTGTACCGTGGCCATTTTCAATGTAGGGAATAGACATCATTGGCCCGATTACTCTAAAGGCATTTAACGGGCACCGATTTATACTAATGGCTATTGATTATTTCAATAAGTGGGTTAAAACCTCATCCTACTATAGTGTGGCAAAGGGAGTAGTGGTTGGGTTCATTAAGAGAGACATATTAGCTCGATATAGGACACCGGAGACAATTGTTACCGATAATGGTACGAACCTAAACAATAAATTGATGACAGAGTTGTACTAGCAGTTCAGGGTCATTCATAAAAATTTCACTTCTTATTGGCTTCAAATGAATGGAGCTGTAGAAGCGGCTAACAAGAATATCAAAAGAATTATTGAGATGATAGTCGTCACATATCAAGATTGGCATGAGATGTTACTGTTTGCACTCATGGCCTATTGAACTTCTATTACAACATCAATAGGGGCAACCCCCTACTTGTTGGTATTTGGGATGGAGGTTGTACTACTAGTAGAAGTCGAAATTCCATCTCTCAAGGTATTGTCGAAAACCCAGTTAAATGAGGTTGATTGGATAAAGAAACGAATTGAGCAATTAAATCTAATTGAAGAGAAGAAGCTGGTAGCTTCGTACCACAACATTTGCTATCAACAATGAATGGTTAGAGCTTTTAACAAAAAGTACAACCCCGAAGTTTTAAGGAGGGAGACACGTTACTGAAGAAGACTTTGCCTAATATACAAAACACAAGAAGGAATTTTGCCTCGAATTATAGGAGACCTTACATCGTGAAGAAAGTATTGCTTAGGGGAGCATTGATTTTATCTCAAATGGATGGTCCAGACTTGAGGGACCTAGTAAACACTGATGCATTAAAGATGTACTATCCTTGAAAGATTAATAGAATTTTTGCTCGAATTATGAAACGCAAACAATCTTAATATTACTGTGGCTTCATTTTCATTTTCCATAAGCAAAGTTGGTATTCCTAGTAGTCGTTGACATTGGAAAATATCCTTAGCTCCTGTCTCGTTCCACTAAAAGTCCCTATTTCTCGCTCTATCCAAATAAATTCTATACACAAGAAACACGAGAAAAGTAAACACTTACTTTGGAATGATGTCAATTGATAAAAATTCTCTCAATACTTTATTATGGTTCACCCACCGAAAAAGGGAGATTTGTTTTCTATTTTTCAGGATAGGGCTATGATAAAAAAGAGTAATATGTAGCACATAAGTAACAACTCGCTTGAAGGTAGAAGTTTACACGGAAAACCAATTAAGTTGGATCGAAAATTCAAGACGTGACATCTTTACTCAAGAGATGAAGATGCTTCATTTGTTAAAGTTGCCTTCCTAAACACGTCTTTAAGTATAGGGTACGTGCATTTGTTTTAACCTCAAATTGCTTTCCAAAAAGAAAATGGAAAAAGGAAGAAAAGAGAAAAAAAAAAAAAGAGAAGAGAAAAAAAAAAGAAGAAAAAAAGGGAAGAAAAACAGGAAAAAGAAAAAAAGGGGTAGAAGAAGAAGAGTTAGAAAAAGACAAAAGAAGAAGAGCAAGAGGAAAGGGTCAAAACAGTTAGTTCTAATCAGGTTGCTCAAGAAAAGATTTGACTGTTTGGGAACCATCCTAAAGCCAGGTAAGTGGTTTTGAGCTTATACAAAACATTACATTGCATTTGCATTTGCATTTGCATTTGTTCTCTCCTTAGGGATAGTGGTTCAATTTCTAGAAACACTTAATTCTTAAGAACTTTTAGGTCAACTGGCTCTTACAGCGCTTACCCATCTCATCCAGTTTAGGGTCTTCGCCAGTTTAAGGAGCGCTTCGCTTTCCTTAGTTAGTCAGCTCATTGGGGCATGACCGAGTTCTCATTCTTTTAGGGTCTTAGCCAGCTCTAGGAGCACTTACCTGTTACACACCGAAGTCGCAGAGTCGCAACAGTCCTGCCGTGTAAACCATTTTATGATAGTAACAGGCCTCACAGTGCCTACCATAGACATGATCTACACAAGGCGTCGACGACTCATTGCTTTGAAGTAAACAGTTCGATTAACAATTAAACTATAATTATAATAAATAGTGCAAATTTCTAATAACATGTATAATTATATATATAAGTCCATAGAGTTTCCCAGGAAGTTTTACATAAACATAATTGTTCACTAGATTACATAATAACTATCAGTCTTTTATCCTTAATTACATGGTCACTCTAGTTACACATTATACTAAGTAACTTGATCCTCACACCCCTGGCTTTAAATGGACTAACCTCTAGGTAATTGTAAGGCGGCATAGTACTTGAAGTGTTTAGAAATCAGAACCTGTAAAAGGATCTATAAGGGTATGAGCAACTACAGCTTAGTAAGTTGAATTGGAGACTCATAAATGCATACAAGCACAAACAGGGTTATCAAGCAATTATTTTCATGCAATACAACAATCAAGTGTCATCGCACAACATAGTCCGGTCCATTGTGAAATCAGAGAAATTTCACCTGCTCCAATCTGGGTTGAGGAGTTTCTATGTTATGCAGTAGCTCACAACCAAACCCAGGCTTGTGCAATGGAGACCTCGCTCCTCCCGCGACTACCTTCGAACCATTGACTTCACCCTCGTCGCAACCTCCTCTCTTGTCACTTAGTTCGACTAAGGATAAAGAAGGGACTATTTTGCAATCCTACGTTATCCCTTTCGAAGGGGTCGGTATTTGGTTGGAGAATCTTATGATCCCCTAACGGGTTGCAATGCATGACATTTTTCGTTATTAGGGTCGACAAAGATTAAATTCCGTTTAGGGTGTTCAAACAATTTCATACCAATTCAATCAATCACAAAATCACTCACAATACAAATTTAGCACGAATTCAGATACATCAAATACATGCGTAAACTACTTACAATCACAATCATATACAAGCCTAAGTCTCCGAGTACTACAAAACTAGTACTTTATTACAATAAGCAATAACCCAACTTACTTGGAATTGCTGGATCGCTCGATCCCTTAATTGCAAGCTGATGTGTCTCTGGGTATCCTATAATACAAATAGGTCTTTTTAGTACTTATAATTTATGGTTTCATATTCTAAGTTATATTTTAACCTCATTTTTTCCGTGTATACCCATTATGTCTTAATGATTTGTTGTACTCTATTTCGGTGTTCGAATCCTAAATGAGATTTTAAATTTTGATTCTTAAGCCTTAAATATGCTTAAATCCTAATGTGAAATTAATCACATTAAGCTCGAGTGTCTAAATATCATATTGGATCGTAATTTGGTATTCTAAACTATTCGGTACATGTTAACCCTAATTACGGTATCGAATTTATTCCCGATGTGTGAAAATCTTACATTTAGAGACATTTACTTAAAATTAAATGTTATTTTAGATTTATTATTTTTCTGATTTCTATTATAATATTATCTAAATAACCATATTTTTTTAGATTTATTAATTTACAATTTCACATATTAATAATTTCTTATATTAATTACCTAATTTCCTAAATTAACCATACTTAATACTCCAAAGGCTAGGATTAGGGTTCCATATCAGAGATTAATATCCTTAAACATCTAATTAATATCTAAATCAGTAATTAACATCTTAATCACCTAATTAACCCTAAATCACCCAATTTTTCCATCATTTTAGGGCTAAAAATTAACTTAAAAATTTTGAAAATTAATTTTAAAAAAATGGCTTCATAGCATTGTTCTATATCATATGAGCATCCTACAGAAAAAAAAATTGAGCTCCAAACTACACTCCTAAGCCTATTTATTTTCTACTCTAATCATGTTCGGTTTTGAATAATTTGTTAAGAACCCTATATTTTCAGACATAATTAAACTAAATCACTATTTTCCCCTAAATCTACATACAATAAAACCTCAGAATAACAAGTTTCATAATTTTCTGGGCAAAATAACTAATTTTAGAAAATTAGTTTAGAAAATTAGTCAAAATCGGGAAATTTAAGAGACTAACCGGTTCGAAGCTTTCTGGCCGTCCAAACCCGGTCCAGGGTTGTCGGTCGGCCTAGACGGTGGGGCTAGAGTGGTGTGGTGGTGGCGACTCGGTCCCAGGTGGTGGTGAGGTGTGGGTTTCTCTCACTACACGAATTTGCATAGTTTCCTTTTCTTTGTTTTTTTTTTTTCTAGATTTTCTCTCGTTTTTTTCAGTTTTCCTGTTTTTCCCAAATGCTAAACTGTCCAAATGACTTCTGAAAATTTTTCCCCTATTTATAGACAATTTTTGTAATTATTATGCATTAATTAGACAAGACTTTGCCCAATTTCCTTGATTTTTAGCTTTTATGTTGTCTTATTTTAATTGGTTGATTTTTCTTTTACAGATTTTGACTTGCCACGACCTGATTTGGATTATTCTAGGCTCTTTTGATTTTTTAAAAATTTTTTCCATAATTAATTTATAATTTTCCTTAATTATTTCCTTAGTTTTTGGTCAATTTAGGTAATTTCGCATATTTTTATCTACACGTAAATACATGTGAGATACATGTTAACATTCCTAATTATTATTTTGGTCATTCTAAAATTTTTAGTTACTTATAATCTATCTTTAGTAATTTATTAGTTATTCGATTACACTTTTCGCCTTTTCGGTAATTAGTACTTATTATGCTTAAAATTTGAAAATTTTATAGTTTCCCATTATATTACTTATTTTCTTAAATTCAAGTTTACGAGGTCATTTTTACTAATATTTCTTTCAATAGTTTATAATTTGGGTTTGATCGGATCCATTAACCGATCCCCCTAAACCTTGGGTTCTACGTTCAAGCCTACGGTCACTTAACTTAGTTTTAGGGCTTATATTACCCATCTCATGCAGTTTAGGGGTTTAGCCAGCTCAAGGAGCGCTTCACCCGCCTTGGTTGGTCAGCTCATTGGGACATAACTAAGTTTTCTCATTCTTTTAGGGTCTTAGCTTAATGAGCACTTTTCCCGCCTTGGTTAATTAGCTCATTAGGGCACAACCAAGTTTTCTCATTTTTTAGGGTTTTAGTCAGCTCTAAGAGCATTTACTCATCTCATCCAGTTTAGGGCCTTAGCTAGATTAAGAAGCGTTTCGCTTGCTTTGATTAGTCAGCTTATTAGGGCACGACTAAGTTTTCAATCATTTTTAGGGTTTTAGTCCGCTCTAAGAGCGCTTACCCATTTCATCTAGTTTAGGACCTTGACCAGCTCAAGGAGAACTTCACCTGTTTTAATTAGTCAGTTCATTGAGGCATGAGCAAGTTTTCAATCATTTTTCGAGTTTTAGGCAACTCGAGGAGCGCTTACCCATCTTATCTAGTTAAGGGCCTTAGCTAGTTCAAGAAGCGTTTCGCCCGCCTTGGTTAGTCAGCTCATTAGGACACGACCAAATTTTCAATCATTTTTAGGGTTTTAGCGAGCTCTAGGAGCGCTTATCCATCTCATCTAGTTTAAGGCCTTAGCTAGTTCAAAGAGCGCTTCGCTTGCCTTGATTAGTCAGCTCATTAGGGCATGACTAAGTTGCGCTTACCTATCTTTAGGAGTGCTTACTCATCTCATCTAGTTTAGGGCCTTAGCCAACTCAAGGAAGGCTTCACCCATCTTGGTTAGTCAGCTCATTGGGGCACAACCAAGTTTTCAATTATTTTTAAGATTTTAGCCAGCTCTAAGAGCGCTTATCTATCTCATCCAGTTCAGGGTCTTAGCTAGCTCAAGGAGCGCTTCACCCGCCTTGATTAGTCAGCCTATGAGAGGCTCGACCAAGTTTTCATGATTTTTTTTAGAGTTCTTGCTAGCTTACAGGGGCGCTACCCTTATTGCTATTCATTTCAAGCTTATTGTCATTAAAATCCTCAATGGACTAGTTGCACTATAGATAACTAGTCGTAACGTTTCTTAAGATAGCGTCATCCCAAGGCAAAAATGGTATCTTTTTTATCTTTATAGTAAACTTTTATTCAAACTTCACTACAAAGAAGGGTAGCTGTATTTAAAAAGGGTCTTAATTTAAAAATAAAAATTAAAAAATGAAATGAAATGAAATGAAAAAATGATAAAAATATAGAAAAAAATAAAAAAGGAAAAAATTGTAAAGAAAAAAGATTTTTAGAAAGTAAAACGTTTTAGGGTCAATTGATTTAATTTTAGGTCGTATCAAATAATTTTATTTTAGATAGTCGTGTGGTTTAATTATAATTTAATTGTATTAAAAATTAAGGTATAGGCCAATGGCTTTATGGATAAGTATTGAAGTATAAGTATTAGATTAGCTTAAAGTTATAGGTTCGAATCTCGCTACGCGATTTGTTTTAGGTTTTTATAAATAAGAGGCACGCGGCATAAAATAGAGGGAAATTACACATGGGCCAACAAGAAAAAAATATATATTTCATCTTCAACCAATCCCAATTCCACATACGCTGTTCACTCACACACTAACACAGACCATAGACAACACAATCTGACTAGCAGCCATAATTCTTTATGAACAGCAGATAGCCGAAGCCAAGTATACTAAGTAATTCAAGCAACGCATTATTGAACCTACTGGCTGTAGCACGTATATTGTTTTCACTTGCTGATTAGACTCATACATAACAATATCCACCTTTACGGCACGTTTCAACATAAGCACACACGGTGTTGCACACTTTCTCAATCGCCAGACACTTCTACTATACTCTAACGTACTGGTGTAACACCACTATAGCAAGCCAACAACAGCACAGCTCACCACTCTACGAAAACCATATGTCTACAAAGCACGAATCCAACAACTTGATCCCCTACACCTTGCACGCTCCTTAGAGATACGCTCTAAGCTTACACACATAGATCACAACGCTTGAAGATACAGATCATTCAAGATAGACAGCAGCATGACAACCCCCATACGCAAAGACCCCCGTCGATCAGCTATTGATTCGATCACAATAGTACACGCACGGCCTACATAGATAACACCACACTTCATGTTCAACACTGCACTCCACCGATCAACATAGACATCAATAGTGGCACAACTTTAGCTAACTCCAATAACAGCATCCGCATATTCTTTGTTGACTGATCGAGCAGCGATCAACACATGCACACAATTGACTCACGTACTGCGTTGAACTCCAATTCTACACCCCATCACTATTGTTGCACTCACCGAAACCAAACTATAGTTCACAACACACGTGTATGTCTTTTGCAATCCGTCTTTACATCGACGAACAGCACCCTCTTTAATCTGTCCAACAACAAGCCTACGTCTGCTCACCGATAATCCAACTGTGCACGGATAGCTGCACTCCAGTGTCACGAACATAGGTTGCCTTCATCAACAAACTCATAGATCACTGACTGAGCAGCACATCCCCTAATTTCAATCACCACACTCGCACGCCAGAGCCAAACAGAATCAAGTTAAGGTTTGTTTTCTTCAAAAAGTTTTTTTTTGTATATTATATTATTAGGTCCTTAGTAATTTAAGATAGTATATATAGATATGTGTATATGACACGATATTTCTTTAGTATTAGTTTTCTAATGTTGTATAGATTGAATATTAACTCAAGTGAATGGTTGTTCAAATAGTAGGAACATGAGTATAAATATATATACGTATTGTTAGGATTAGGTTCTTTTTTTTTTTCTTAAAGATTCATCACATAGAAAATTTTTAAAGTAAAAATTAATAATAAAAAATCCTTTTAAAAAATTTTAGAACTTTTAGAGAGTTTTTTTTTTAATAAAATCACTTGAAAATTAGGATCCCTTTAGATTTTTTTGAATAAATTAAAATGTAAATCCAGTCAGTTTTCAATATTAAAATCAACCAATGCACTAAGGTTTTTAGAAAAAACTACAATTGTCTAATCCGGACTAGTGGGTATGTAAGTATCTTCGGAACGACGATAAAATCTATAGAAACTTAAGTTTTTTTTTTTTAGTTTTTTTTCTTTTCTTAAAAAAAATATAAAGAAAAGGATAATTTAAAAAAAAAACCTAATTTCGGTAAATAAATAGTGATACCTATTAAAGTTTAATAAGTTAGCCTCCGAATTCGGAACCATCTGGTTTTTTCCATTCAAGTTGAAATCGAAGATCGGTAGCCAAATCGTAGTCAATCTACCTAATTGATTACCTGTTTTTTTATTTTTCTCGACTTCGATCGGGTGACAACTCTAAAAATTTTTCTAAATAAAAAGCTGAAATTTCTTAATTTTTTTATTCGATGATTAATATTGAATGGGTCTGAGTTTAGTATTAATCAAAAAATGAAAAATCAAATTTAAAAATAAGAAAATCAAATTTTAGGCTCAACAATTTCTACACGAGAAGGCAAGAAGTTCCTTAGCAAGGCTAATTATCTACTTGACTTGAATTTTTCGATCCATTCAAATGCTAGAAACTAGTTTAGGTTAAAGTCATAGAGGAAGTTAAGACAAATTTACCTATAACATTGTGGAAAGAGAGGAGGATGTATACAATATCCAATTTCAAGCTATCTAGCTTATATTAATCTGCCACCATAGTATAAGGCTTTTTTAACACAAGTTGATGAAAGAAGCAATTATTAAGAATATTCAAAGAGTCTTGGGGGGGGGGGGGGGTGTGGAATGAAATCTTAAAGAAATGAGTCTTATTCATTTGCCAATAGGAAGTAAATTTGTTGAGAGTAAGTCTGTGTTTAGTATAAAATGCAATTTTGATGAAGTGTTAAGTGATATAAAGCATGTTTAGTTACCTAAGGCTATATTAATTATGGTGAAACCTTTATACCAACAATCAAATTAAACTCTAAGGGTAATTTTGTCCCTTCTCTAGATTATCCATTACATTAATTGAATGTAAAAAATGCTTTTTTGAATGGGAATTTAAAGAAGGAAATCTGTATGCCAATCTTGCTAGGATTACCTCAAAAGACAATAACAATAAAGTATGTAAGTTAAAGAAATCGTTATATGGATTGAAATAATTCTCTAAAGCTTAATTCAAGAAATTTAATAATATTTTTTGCCAATTGGTTACAAGTAAAGTCTAAGCAAAATGTACACTATTTGTTAGAATCAATTATAATTGATTTATAGATGATATTGCTATCATTGACAATAAGGTTGAAATTGCTTAATTGAAAAGAAAAATCAAAGGGGAGTTCAATATTAGAGAATTGGAGAATTCAAATTCTTTATGGGAATGAAAGTAGCATGGAGTAAAAAGGGGATTTTTCACAATTCTTATATTTTAAGAATTGTAATTCCTTATGAATTGCAATTTGATGAAGTGAGCACCATAATACACTTTTTATAAAAAAAAAAAATAAGAGGGGAATGGAATAGCCATTTCCCTTAAGTAAAGACACCATAAAACAGATAAGTAAGTAAGGATGTAAACTATGAGTGTTATACTTCCTCGAAATTAGAGAAGCCATGCACCAGCAAATGACACTTCAATGGATAAAGGTCCATATCAACACCTAATGAGGAGGTTAATTTATTTGTCATTATCCCAACCGCACTTGGCTTATTACATTCATTTGGTGAATCAAGTGATGGATGCTTCTATCAAACATCATATGAATGGAGTAAATTATATTCTAAGGTACTTTTGAAGAGCTATAGGTAAAAGCCTAATCTTTAAGAAGAATTAATGTCCAAACATTGAAATTGTGATATATCAAGAAAATGTTTTCAAAAATAAGAGCATTTTGGACATTTCAAAACTTTATAAAACCCTATTCCTTTAATTAGCTTCCTTTTACTAAAACCCTAATTTATACCAAATAAGGACTAAACCTCTCCTCTTATGGTAGCAAACTAAAACTCTGTCCTAAACCCTGCTACAAGAGGAAAGCAAAGATGATTAAGGTAAGAATCTTTAAGCTTTAGCTCAAGTAAATTTGTATCAAGGTTCCTAGCACCTTAAATCCATCTTTTCATTGTTGTTTTCAACTTATTCATAGGAGTTCTCAAGTGAAGAACCTTGGTTTCTAACTTAGACAACTTATTTCAAGTATTGAAGTCGAGTTGAATGGAAGATTCCTTGAGTTAAGTGTGTTTCTTTGTTGAAAACTTGGTTATAGGAGAGTTATACTTAGGATAAGATAAGTTTTAAATCTTAAGTTGGAATTTATTTGCAACTATTGAAGATTTTAAGCCTCACTAATCTAACTTCTCTAAGTGTTTGACACTTTACAAGTAAGTAAATCGAACTATAACTCTTAGGTTTGATTTTGCATTGAAAATTTAACATTTGGAGTTGGGAATTGGAGTTTTAGCTGCATGAGAGGATGGTTAAATGATGAAATAACGTGTCATAAGATGGGTATGGAAGAATATAAGTTTTAGACAAGGTTATGGGTAGGAGCATTTTAAGTTTTTGCAGAACAAAAGTAAGGCATCAGAACGCCTTACTATTTAATGTCCAGATGCTAAGCCATTGTAAGTGGTAGATGCTTAGTATTCGGATGCTAATAACTGTAACAACTAGATGCCATGTTCTATTTCAAGTCCTTTTGCATTTTAAGTTTGCTTTTGCCTCACCTTAGCCCAATCTACTCCTTGTCTAGTCTTTTTACTTCCAAAAGTTTCAATCTTTAATTAAGAAACTAGATATTTAGAAGAATTTACAAGAGATCCTAGTATTCAACTTAACGGTGGTAGTATTTGTCCTTATTAAATTGGGATTGAAAAGTGGTTTAAGCCTTTGATCTAAGGTTAGGAACTAAGTTAGTTATATTGTCTTTAGGATTGAAATGTGAATGATAGTCAAGAAGAGGAGGGTGTTGGGTATTTATACTTTTATGATAATTAGAGTTAAGATGATTTATGTATTGATGGAGATATGTCTTGGCTAGTAGAGACTTATTAATAATGAGGAGATAGATTCCCTCTGCTATGTTTGGTCATCATGTGTTATCTTGAGGAGATTAGATACTCCTTGATTTATCCTTATGTACTTATGGTCATTGAGTCAATGAACACTATGATTGCTATGTTAGTTGGATCTTTGGTTAATGTTGATTTGAGGACAATGTTTCCTACTCCTTTTGAGCCTTTTGCGTATGCATGATCATTATCTATGTTAAGATTAAATGATTGTAGATTTAGAAGTTTTAATATATTTCCGGTTAGTAGGAACATGAGGTTAGTTGTAATGCCCAAATAGGATCCCGGGATGTTATGGAAATACTTAGTGGATATTGATTGGGAAAGAGATGCAACTTATTGTAAATTAATATTGGGTTGTTGTAGTAAATTATGGAATACTCTTATGGCATGAAGAAATAAGAAGCAATTTGTAGTTGCCAATATAAGAAATATATAGGCTTCTATATATGCAAATACTCTAAGATCTTATATGTGATATAAAGGCATCGTAAATACACAATAAAATAAAAAGGAATATGAAAGCCCACTTGAACACAGAGAAAAATATGATCCAAATCTTCTATCATTAGACCTCTAAAGTCTTGCTTTACACATTTTTATAGAGAAAAAATCTTAATCCCTAGACAGGGTAGTCTTTCTTGCTCTATTCATTGTATTATGTGTTGCTTTAATGGTATGACCAACAAAATGTATTTATGACACTGGTTTGGGGACTGTAATCCTAATTTATAATTATCTTGAAATAATATAGTTTCCTATATTAACCCATCACTATGATGAAAACTGCACTTATGAGATTCTAAACATGGTATAACCCACACTTCATTACATGTTAAATGCCTAAACCATATTCTATATTTGATCACTTTAATTTAGTCCTAACTTGATAAGCCATGAGATCTACAATTATTTTATCGTATATAGGTCCACAAATATACCTGCTTGATCCTAAAGCTAAATATAAACTAATTGCTCAAGGAGCTTGTGATGTAATCCGGCTCCGAAGGTTATTACAATATTTGGACTTGGACACAAAATGTAACTACATGAGTAAATGGTATTGAAAAATCAGTTTTAAGCATCATAAAGAATCCAGTTCAACATAAACGTATAAAGCATGTTCAATTTGATTGTAATTTTATCAAATACGAATTTGAAGAATGAGCAATCCTCCTACAGCATGTTACCATCGAGATGAGAGATTGATATCCTGACAAAATCTTGCCAAAATAGTTATTTACGAAGATTTTATGTAAGTTAGGGATGATAAATATTTATTTGTAACCTGTAAGGAATGTATAATATTAAGTTAGTAATTAATGTTAAATTGATAGAATTAATATTATTTGTAATTACGGTGGATAAAATAATAATTGTTTTTAACAACCATATTTGAACTGTCCTTCCTATGTAATGTAGGACTTAAAAAATAATTCTATATTATATTTTCTTCGAAGGAAAATTCAACGTCTATTTTGTTTTTTTTTTTAGAGACGACGATTCTACTATTTTAAATTAATTACCGATGAGTATTTCATCTTCCATCAAGTAAGACAAGATATATAAAAGAACAAATGATTGCAATTATTAAAATATATAAACTTTCAAAACCATTTTTTTTTCTTTTTCTATTTTTTTAACATTGGGAATCATATGTATACACTTAATGAAAAATTAGAGTATATGATCCCACATTGACGATCGATTTAAATTAATTTCTTAATATTTACAAGGATTTGCATCTTCTTATTTTAAATAAATAAGTACCCTAAATAAAACGTGAAACTAAAAATAATTGAACACAAAGAAATGCTAAAATATCACGAAGACAAAAAAATATAATAATGTAATAATTTCCTTTTAGCGGACGAATCAGGTGGACAAAGAAATTCCGCTTCAACTCATAAACCTTGGCTGAGCCAACTCAAACTCTGACCTTATTGCCCGCTCGTTTCACCGTCTTATCTAAAACCCCTTCAAAGTCCCAAACCTCCAGACTTTCTTTCCCGGATAATGTTTTCCCTTTCACTTGAAACCAAATTTTCTCTCCGTCCGAACGCCCCAAACTCTCTCTCCCACTACCCAAACAGAACTTTACGTCATCACTGTATTGTCTTCCCTGCGAAGTTGAAACCAAGAAGAACATTATGTTCTGCTTCAGAACAGTCACAATCGCAACATCCACAGCAGCAGCAATTAAAGACGAAGAAGAAAAAGAGTTCAAATGCTGTTGATGGAGAAAAGGGGATAGACCCAGTAGGGTTTTTGACGAAATTGGGGATTAATCACAAAGGTTTTGCTCAGTTTCTCCGCGAAAGGTATGGAATTCTAGGAAAATATTAACGGTTTTTCAGAAATTTATAAACATTGGTGTTAGTCTAGATCAACATTGACTGACCATCCAGTCCATCCTATGACTGATCGAATCAATTTTTTATTTCAACTATCAGCCGTGAATTGGACAGTCCATTGGACTGTAGGGGTCCCGATACGACTCAATTCTGGAAAGTGCAAAATGGTTTCTTTTTACTTATTTCCACGGAGAAGAAACAATTTAGATTTTTTAGTCGATTATATATTTTATGAATGAACAAATGCATGATAAAACGAGAAATTGTTTCTTTTGCCACTGAACAAACTCCAGACAGCCGTTATTATTTTACTCGTTCCATCCTATGAGCTCACTGCATTATACGTATGGCAAGAGTTGGGAATAAAATATGTTTTCAAAAGTTTTAAAGATGTGAAAATTATCTACTAGAATGGGACAGTGGCAGATGATGGTGATGCTTGAAATAGTAAGAGTGAGAGCAAAATTAGATTTAATATTTTGGATAGTGAATCTTTTTAGCTTCTTAATTTCTGTTAAATATTATGTATCAAAAGCTGAGATCAATCTGTGAGTAAATTTGACATGGAGCCAAAGTAGGAGATAGAAAGTTTCACGCAGCCATTTTATCCCATTTAGCTAAATCATGTACTTGCTGGACTTTAGTCAAAATCCAGCCTACAGTTGATGAAGAGTGTTAGGTAATAGATATAAAATGCCTTCACGAGTCTACTAGTTTAGGCTTTTAGATCAAATATTTATTGAGCTATATTCAACATGTGAAGGTTGAAATATAAGACGACTACTCTTACTAAAACAAAATCACTGAGGAAATTGGTTTATCAAGATGGAATGGAAAACATCTTTTGTGAAACAAAGTGACCATAAATGGGAAAAAATTTTCAAGTCTGAGTTCTTGTGAGCCAACACCCCATAACTCCAATCCCTGTTATTCTTTCAATTTTTGCTGAAAGAATTTGTTCGTTCTGTTATTCAGGCATAAGATGTTCAAGGACCTCAAAGATGAGATATGTAACCGTCATATGAATCTCAGGGACATGGCTTCAGGGTGAGTTTTAAGTTATGCAAGTCAGTTTTGACTTTTCAGTCTTTTTCGGTTAGCTTCAAATAAGTTCAGTTTCTTAGTTTTTTCTTGTTATTTTATTGGAATCATGTTTCTATTTTTGCAATGCTTAATGGTCGAAGTAGCTACAGAAAGTTTCCTATTCTGGATAATGTGATAGATATCAGTTGCGAGATCTTTTTGAAAGTGCACTTTGGTTGACAGGAATTCTTTTTGTTTACAATACTCCTTTATTTTCATTTTTCAGATTTGAGATTTTGGGGATGCACAGAAATGTTGAACATCGGGTCGATTATATGGATTGGGCTCCAGGTTTGGCATAATTATAGTTATGCAGAATTGAGTTGTTGTCAGAAGCCTTTTCCCTTTTAAGAAGCAAAACTTATGCTGCCAATTGTCCTCCTGTTTTCTTCTTGATGCCTCTGTTGGGCTTTACCAAATGCCTCAACTATGGATGTTCTTTTGTATTGTGTTTGCTGTAGTTACAAGCAAATATAGATTATGATTGGTTTATCTTCTGGTATTTTTTTTTATATTTTGTCACCTTGATGTAAGGAATACAACTCGTAGCTTACATAGGGAAATGAAAATATAATTTCATTACTCCAGTCCTATTTGCATGAATGAAGTTTTATTGAATGGTAGTCCTATTCTAAGTGAATCAAAGAAGTCCCTAACACAACAATTCTCTTCTTTTCTAAAGCTTCTAGTCAGGTTCTATTGGCTTAGAAGTTATTTGATTATGTAGTTTACCGCTTACAGGTGCTCGGTATTGTGCAATTGTTGGAGATTTCAATGGTTGGTTGCCCACAGAGAATGCAGCCAGAGAAGGTCATTTTGGTCGTGATGACTTTGGTTATTGGTTCATTATTCTTGAAGATAAATTGAGGGAAGGAGAAAAGCCCGATGAACTATATTTTCAGCAGTATAATTATGTGGATGACTATGATAAAGGCGATAGTGGATTGACTATTGATGAGATAATCAAGAAAGCAAATGATGAGTACTGGGAACCTGGAGAGGATCGGTTTTTGAATAATCGGTTTGAATTACCTGCAAAGTTATACGAGGAGCTGTTTGGACCTAATGGGCCACAAACAATAGAGGAACTAGGGGAGATACCAGATGCTGAAACAAGATATAAAGCTTGGAAAGAGCAGCATAAAGATGATCCTCCCAGCAATCTACCCCCTCTTGATGTTATTGACAGTGGTAAAGAGTATGATATCTACAATGTCATTGGTGATCCTGTGTGGTACGAGAAGTTCCGTGCCAAAAAGCCACCAATACCGTACTGGTTGGAAACTCGTAAGGGAAGAAAGGCATGGTTGAAAAAGTATACTCCTGGGATTCCTCATGGAAGCAGGTACAGGGTGTATTTTAACACACCCAATGGTCCATTGGAACGTGTACCTGCTTGGGCTACTTATGTGAAACCAGGTATGATTGCTTTTTAATTGCCCTGTAGGCTGTAACATCAAAGATTATGTAAATATGTTGTCCATTATATCTTGTTTCATGGACAGTGGTGTTTCCTGGGTGAATTTCCTTGAAGGTCCTCTCCCTCAACTTTCCTTGGTCCTCACAACTCTTATTCTGGTTATCAACATTTAGTTCTCTCAGGAATATTTCAGAGATTGCAATCTCTGTTAGTTTGCGATTCTACTTGTCAAGAAATTTTCACACCTGCTGTAATCTACCCAGCAAAACATTATTTTCAGCTATTTGCATGGCTTACTTTTGCTTTGACTTATGTGCTATCTACTCTTTCAATATGCCATCATGTCATACATCGCTAATGGTCTATCCTATTAATGTTTTGATACGATGCAGATGCAGAAGGAAACCAAGCTTTTGCTATCCACTGGGAGCCACCACCTGAAGTTGCATACAAGTGGAAACACTCAAAACCAGAGGTGCCAAAATCTCTCCGAATATATGAATGCCATATTGGAATTAGTGGGTCTGAGCCTAAAATATCTTCATTCAATGAGTTTACAGAAAAGGTCATTCTCTGGCTTTTGCTCACCAATCTGTTCAATGGCAGGATGAGCCATTCAATTTTCACTTTGTGGCATCACTCTTTTCTTTTTAATGATAGGTCCTTGTTCATGTCAAAGATGCTGGATATAATGCAATCCAGTTGATTGGAGTGGTTGAGCACAAAGATTATTTCACTGTTGGTTATAGGGTAAGAGATAAATCATCCCTATCTTTTCTTATTTAACTTTCTGATTTTTAGAATCTATTGATTAATTAGACTATATGTACCACATGATACATTTTTGGGTGCACATTGATGTCCTACCCTCTCCTTATATGTTTAGTAGGTTTTATTTTGGGGGCCTTTCCTATGCATATTGAACAGCAATAACAATCTCCTGCTAACCTTATGCCTAGTCCTTGAATTGCTTATGATTTATCTTGATGCTTTATTTTTGCAAGATATCCTACCCCGTATGCAGTTGATGCCTTTTGGGATCTTTATCCTTCGAATTTCGTGCCGGTTATATTTGATTATATTTACAGGTTGACTAGGTTTGACTTTTATGCATACCTATGTTTAGGTAAGCGGAATTATGTTGTTGAACTGTCATGTTGTTGGCATCTTTCAGTTTAAACTCTTATTGTCCTGTCTGTGCCCACAAGATGCTGATCGGACTGTTTGCTCCTAAAGTGTAATTTTCATTAGATTAATTTTAGTTCTCAATGGTGATTTAGGTGACCAACTTGTATGCCGTGAGCAGCCGGTTTGGAACTCCTGATGACTTCAAGCGCTTAGTTGATGAAGCCCATGGTATTTATTTGTCATTGTTGCTCTTTACTTTCATATTTGATCCAGATTTCACATGGTAATGTGCTTATTTAGCTGTAATGAGAAAAGGAAAGGCAGACTTCAGTTTGTTCTGACTCATGGTTCATGGGAAAAGAACATTTAGCTATTGAGCAAAGCAAATATCTTGCAAATAAAAAGAGGAGAAATTTAAGGGCAGGTTTTCAGAATTGGCTTATTGATAAGGGTTCCATATTTTCAATTTTCTATGGAGCAGGGCTTGGATTGCTAGTTTTCTTGGATATTGTCCATTCATATTCAGCACCGGATGAGATGGTTGGGTTGTCCCTGTTTGATGGATCAAATGACTGCTACTTTCATACTGGTGAACTTTATCTCTAGGCTTTTTCTTATCTGAAAACATCTGCAGTACTTATGCTCCTAAAGTCTTATCTTCTTTGGATTTGTATATACATACATCATTGAAGTTCTTTATCATGTTTTTGCCTCTTTAGTTATTCGACAAAAATGGTGCTGCATAAATGTGATGAACTCATGCACTTCTTTTATCATATCATAATTATAGAATGGTTATATGCTTGATATTAACCTTTGAGAGGAAGTTGAACTGTCGAAGAACGTCATCTTAGCTGAGACTTGTTTTTCCCTTAGGACTCAAAATCAAATAATTTAAACATAGCTGACAAAAACATAATGGGTGCTCTTAGTTACAAATTTCTGAGGAAACTTTTACCTATATGAGCAATTTTCTCTGTTACACTGTGGATTGGGGTCTTCAGAGACTCAACATTTTTTTTACCTTTTTCTTCTGGGAGAATGTTTAGCTATGCCAATTGTTTAAATGTGTACAATCTGAAGCCTTATTTATTTATATTCAATTAGTTTGCAGCAGAAGTATTTTCTCGTCTGCTTCTATTATAATCTCAGTAGTAAGATTTTGAGCTAAATGACCGTATTGCTTGCCATGTGGTTCAGCATCAGCTTATTGGATTGTTTTTTAAACTCTATCTATTTATTCTATAAAAGCTATTTGAACAGGAAAGCGAGGACAGCACAAATATTGGGGTACTCGAATGTTTAAATATGGTGATCCTGATGTGCTACATTATCTTCTCTCCAATCTCAACTGGTGAAATCTCAAACTTCAATGTTCATATTATTGTCAATGACTGCTAATTGTAGATGCCTCTCTCTCTCTCTCTCTCTCTCTCTCTCTCTCTCTCTACAAGTAGCAACCCAAAATAAAGAAAAAATGAAGTTTATTTGATTTTAAATAACTAAAATAAATATATCTTCGTGGCACTCATTCTCTCTGCCCCTTCCTCCCAACAGCACCCCCCTACCCCAAACTTTCTTTGGTTTTGGTTAAGTATATTCTCCTATGTAAGTAGATTATGCATTGCTGAATAGATGATTGTTTTGGCAGGTGGGTTGTGGAGTATCAAATTGATGGTTTCCAATTCCATTCCCTCTCATCGATGTTATACACGCATAATGGATTTGCATCCTTTACTGGAGACTTGGAGGAGTATGGGACTTCTCTTCTGACATGTCATTTTCATTACCTAACGATTATTTTCATAGGGTCAGTAAATTTAAAATATTGTTAGGAGCTGGAGACACTAGTACTAATAGGCAGTAAGGGAAAGAACATTTGCGAAGACAGGATTTTGTGAGCAGAATCACAAATTTTATTAGAGATGCTCATGTAAAACTGCATTTCTCCAGAGTAAAGATCCGTGTGTCAATCTATTTTTAGGGGAATGATAAAGCTCCCTTCTAGTTTGTATGCTGCTCCCTTCTAGCTTGTATGCTCTCTTATTGAAGGTGAAAGTAGAGGCTTTCTGAGTCTATAGTTGAAGAGTAACTTTTATACAAACACTTGATGAAGAATGAAAAAGTAATCACTTTCATTTGTTATTGTTATTTTGTCTATTGGCAATCGGCCCAAGATCCACTTTGGCTCATGTATTGTTAATGTGAACTCATCTTGAAACATTTCCTACATTAATACAGGTACTGCAATCAATACGTTGATCGTGATGCACTATTATACCTTATTTTGGCAAATGAGATACTCCATGGTCTTCATCCAAATATCATAACAATTGCCGAGGATGTAAGAGAGTATTGGCATGCTATTATTTATGGATTCATTTGACGATACAAGTGTGCTTTACTGGCAAATACTTGTGTTACAGTACCAGTTGCATCTCTAACTTCCTGTCTGGTTTTAGATAAAATTCACTCTTTTGCAATTAGGTCCACTACATGTTGATATCTCAAGTGTATATGACAGTGTCTCAACTCTACAGGCGACACACCACAAATACGGATGTCTTTGTTTAATAACAAGTTTCCAGTACAGTCAAACACATACTCATGAGATGAGCAAAAACAGAAAAAATATCTGCATTTCTTTTCCCTGATTTGAGGTGAAATTGTCAATGGGGTTATGAAAATTTTGTGTCATCCATGGGGCTACACCAAAGAAAATTTTTCTGCTAGACGAGTTCCTGCTGATTAGTTAGAATTTTTAATATGACAAACGTTTATCGATTATGTTACATCTGTAATTTATTCATCATTATGGTTCCATCAGACACTTAACTTCTCTTTAAATTTTGATGATCATACTTTTCTTTTTAACACCACCACCAACTGATTGTTCTAGCATAAAGAAGCTTTTCATCCTGTTCCAGTTTTTCAATTCACTTAAGAAATTCTTTTTCATTCCTCGATTTTACAAATGGTTCCAGTTTACCTTTTAGCTTTTTATGACACTCTTTCCATTGTACAGGCATCTTATTATCCTGGCCTCTGTGAGCCAACTTCTCAAGGGGGATTAGGTTTTGACTATTATGTGAATTTGTCAGTGCCAGAGATGTGGAAGTCTTATCTTGAGGATACTCCAGACCATGAATGGAGCATGAGTAAGGTCCTCATTTCTGGCCTTTAAATTTCCAGATCATGTATATGATATGAAGAAAAACTAGGCTTGGAGAAAAACTTCATACTTTTATTAACGTAAAAAAAGCCAGTATAAATACAAGATGATGAAGACTGAATGAGATGATCAGTACAGCTAGGAAAAAAAAAAAAAACATAAAAGGAAAGAACAAATCTTAAAATATCTTTTTATATCTAAACTAGCCATATCTAATATCTTAAGTAGGAAATAAAGTAACTAGACTTAGAATAAAAAGGAAGCAACCAAAAAATACAAAAATAAGGATATACACTGAAAAACAGAAAAAATATCCTATCTAATTAAATCTGAAATTCCTACTTGATATTATAGTATATAATCAGCCTATAAGTTTGCATCAGCATTGTTGCATATGCTATATTTGCTTTGAAAAATTCCATCCCAACCTAATCACCAAAAAATTAAACTCTTGAGCTATCATTGCAGATTGTCAACACACTTGTTGGCAACAGACATTATACTGACAAGATGCTTATTTATCCCGAAAACCGTAATCAGGTAGTGGAAGTGCTTCTCCATTCGTTGCATATTATTACTATTATTTGTATATTCTTTCTGTGTTTACATATTGTTTAAATTTCTGATCCTGTTATTTTGATAATGCTTTCAGTCCATAACTGGAGGGCAGTCTTTTGCAGAGATATTGTTTGGTAAAGTGGGGGAACAATCCTCAAATGGGTCATTGCTTCGAGGGTGTTCTTTGTACAAAGTATGAAATCTTCTCTACGGCATGTTTCTATTCTTATGCCTATTTTCATTATTTTATTCAGTTTGCCAATGGATGATGACCTGCATACTATTTTCATAAGCTTTTGAAATTACTGCATGCTTCTGCAGGTTGTGAACTAGAGTTGATATAAATTTAATTTAACTGCGATGACCTTGTTGTTGCAAAGCAAGAGCATGCAATGGCTTTGACTCTGGCAAAAATTTTTGTTTCATGAACTTATTGCTTTGAAAATGTTTATACGGAAGGTTATCCCTTATTTGTATTTTTGCTTGCTGCCAGAATATCTTTTCTTTTAATCACTTGATTTGCTAGGTGTTTCTCCATTATCTTTGCTCTTTTACTTAGAGGTATCCATGAGTAATTGACTTTTATCCTCTTTCTCTGTCATTAATTCTTAAACCAGTTGATAAGATTGATAACATTTACGCTTTGTGGCCATGCTTTCCTCAACTTCATGGGCAATGAATTTGGTCATCCAAAGGTAATCTTATTTCTTGAGAGCTTTTTCAAACCTCATATTGGCCTCATTTGATGAAAGTAGTGGTCTTCTTTGGCTTAGAGGGTCGAATTTCCGATGCCATGCAACAACTTCTCCTTTTCATTGGCAAATCGTCAGTGGGATCTGATGGAAAAGGGAGTGCATCTCCATGTATTTTCCTTTGATAAGGTATTCCTTTTGCTCAATTTCTCTGGCAAAGTTGCAGCGATCGTTCCTCATAAGACCCTTGCTTTTATTTGTCATATAATTGCAAAAGAATAGAAATTCTTTGGATGTGCCTCTATTTTCTATTTTTTTCAGTTTCCAAACCTTTAGCAGTCGATTGTTAAAGGAATTAAGTTAAATGGTTTCTGCATATTGTTTGAAAGGAACTAGGCAACCTTGGTGTTTCTTTCCTTGCAAGGGAAAGCATTGGTGTAGAGTAATAATGCAATCTTCATTTTCTCTTAGGATATGATGAAGTTGGATCAGAATGAGAGATTACTCTCAAGAAAACTTCCAAACATCCATCATGTTGATGAGACCTCTTTGGTATGCATTGCCTCCTTTCCTTTCTTGCTTGGCAGCTATTTCATTGTTTACATGGTTTGGTGTGAACAAATAAAATGAATTTTAAAAAATATCATGCGGTCCAACCTGGTACTTTAAATTGGTGGTTCAGTTATTTACTCTGATGACACAAGTTGACTTGAATATGTTCCATCTTATCATACACTCTAATACTCGGTGAATATCCCTTCATTCTAAGGAGAGAGAATGACAAGAGTTATTTTAGAGATAGTCAACTTTCTATATATTGATTGAGGGAACATGGAGTTTTATTTATTTTATATTTCCAATTGTAGCCAATATCTTGCTACAATTGATTTTAATCACTTTAGGATAAAAGAGGCATTTATGTGTTACAGAGATGATGCTATGATATGCAAAGCCCAACAATCTTCATGTTTTTCATTTTTCAACTGAGTTCTCTTCAAGAAATTGCAAACCCTAATCTTTGAAAAAATGGCCATTAGTTTTTCTTGGTTATTTGTCACTTATTGTTTTTTTTTATATGCAAGTCTATTTGAAGTTATTTTTAAGGTATGTGTTCTCCTCTTATCTCATGTTTGTGCAGTTTTAGTGATTCAAGTTTGTTGTGAATGGACTGTGGACCTTAGACTTAGTCAACAAAAATAACATGAAATCAAGTAGGTGTTATTACTTTTCTTTCTGGATGGCAAATTGCAAACCAGAATCTTTTCTTCTTGCTAAATTGCTTCCTAGTAGACCTAGACAAGTCCTTGCCAGTTGCCACCAACATTCTCAACTGGGACCTTTTGAACTTAATAAGCTGGTATTTCACTTTCCTATTTGTCTATTCTTGTTTGACGCCACTGTAGTTTTCCACATGTCCCAAGCCCATTGATAAGGCTGTGCACGGATTCTGCTGCTCTGAACATGTATGGGAGGAGAAAGAGACATAATTGGATATGTCATGAAAACCAATTACTAATTTTGTTAAGTTTGGCCTATGCTGTGGCCTCTCTCCTAAATTGCTTTCAGTCTTTGATCTGCTGCTACCTTTCTTTTTCTTCTGTGGTTAATTACCTTACTGTATCTACCTTGGTCTCACCCTTGAGGTGCTGTGACTGTCTTTTTTCGGGGATCTTCCCCTCTCTTTGTACTGGAATATTTTATAAAGAAAGAAATAAAAAATAAAAAATTTATCTGAACTTACCCAAATAATTACCTTGCTGTAGTCTTTGTGTCAAATTATCTCACTACATATGGGTTTTTTGCAATCTGCAGGTAATATCTTACCTACGTGGTCCTTTTATCTTCATATTCAACTTCCATCCTATTAATTCTTATCAGGGCTATTCAATAGGTGTGGAGGAAGCCGGGGAGTATCAAGTAAGCGGGACTTTTATGTTCACTGAATTCCAGAATATCTTTGTTCTGTGTTGTTTCTTTTGCAAGCATCTTGCAGGATGCATGATGTGTGTAAAATTTCATGCCTGATTTATTTTTTGGGTAAGTTCTGATTTTGTATTGATATATATAAGAAGAAAATAGCTAGGATGTACAAAAAAGAGCCAAGTTATCTATCCATAGGCAGAAAAAACAAAAAAATTTGTGGATGGGTAACTTGGCTAAACACTATTAAGCTCACTATCACTACACATCTATAAAAGACAAAATGATTCTAGCCAACACAAAAGCTGCAGTGGGATGAGCCCCCAAACGTCTAGAGTTTCTTTCCTTCCAAATAATATAGAGCACAACTGCTGGAAGTCTTCTCCATCTAGCAGATCCTAGCCTTTTGAGTGCCTCAACAAAAGAAATCAATGAAGATGATGACAATATGTTCTCTACTGTTGGTGGACGATGTATTTGAAGTTCCACCCATATGTCTTTTGCAAAAGCACATTTCAGAAAAATGTGCAAGTGATTTTCCTCCTCTGTAGAACATAGGTAACAACGATTATGGCTAATGATTCCCTAATGAAGAAGCTTGTCTTGAGTGAGAAGTCTTTCCTTTATAGCTAGCTATAGAATGAAAGAGTGGCGTCAGATGTTTGCTGCATTCTAGACTACTCCATGCCATGAAACATTCTACCTTCTATTCCTAAGGAGCTCATAAGTGGCTTTGATAGAGAAGCCCTTTTTGGGATTAGCTTTCCAGACAAAAGAATCTGCTCCATTCACTCTAGGTGTCAAAGATTGAGGAAGATCCAATCTGATGTTGTCCCAAAACGTTCCCTCTAGCAAATTCCAACCATTATCACTAATAATGGTGTTTAGTCTCATTTCCTTTGGCCAGTTAATAGCATAAATGGCTCTCTCTCCAACCCAACTTGCAATCAGTCCTCTTGGGTGTTAGAAATCATACCATTAAGAAATTTTATGCCTATCCCCTATTTCCCAAGAGAACAACTGTTTTGCCCAATTTCCAGCTTGAAGTATTTTCCACCATGTCCATGAACATTGTGAAGGATTAGGTGCAGTCCAAAAATTTCTACCCTTAAGTATCCTTCACCCAATCTGGCCATAACCGGAAGTCATCCACACATAAATGCCATATATGTTTCAGTTGAGCTACCTTGTTCCATAAGGTGATGTCCTTAATGCCTAGACCATTTTCCTTGGTAAGGGTATAAATCCCTTCCCAAGCAACTTTTGCTCTAGTTCTAGCCTCATCTAAGCCATTCCAAAAAAAAAAAAAGCACTTCATTTTTGCGTTCATGTCCTTAAGAATACTCTTTGGTAGAAGAAAGATAAAAGCCTAATATACTTGTAAGGAAAAAATAACACTTTTGATGAGTTCTACACAGTCAGCATAAGAAATGTGTTTGGTGGTTCAATTGTTAATTCTAGATATAAATCTTTCCACTAAAATGCAGCAATTAGATTGCCTAAGTCTAGAAGAAATAAGATGAACCCCCAAATATTTAATAGGTCATTTTCCTTCTTGAAAAACCATGTTGGAAATAATTTGAGTTTTTGTTATTGAATTAACTCCACTTAAAACAAATATGACTCTTTCTAGCGCTCCCTTTAAGGCCCGGAAAAGAGAAAAACTCCTTTAGGCATGTTTTGATCAAGGAAACCAAACCTACATCTCCGTTTGAGAAAATAAAAAGATCATCCACAAAGCAAAGATGATTAATCTTTCCTCTCTTGCAATGCCAATTATGCTTGAAATTTTGGTTAGAGCTCATTATTCGTAGAAGGCAAGATAGAATTTCCCTAACTAACACAAAAAGGTAAGGGGAGATAGGATCCCCTTGTCTAAGACCATGGGAGCTAGCAAAATAACTCACAAGTTGTCCATTAAGGCTTAAGGAAAACCTTGGCGAGGTTACGCACTTCATAATCCATCTTATAAACATAGGAGGGAAATTGAGAGCCATAAGGAGATGTTCAAGGAAAGACCAATTCACATGGTTGTATGCTTTCATAATGTCAATTTTTATTGCACATCTTGCACTATGGGAATCCTTATGATACCCTTGCAATAGTTCTTGAGCCACTAAAATATTATCAACAATTTGCCTTCCTTTAATAAAGGCAGTTTGTTCCTTTCCAACAAACTTTGGCAGCACTCTTTGTATGCGGTTTGCAATGATTTTAGAGATGCATTTATAAAGGGTGTTGCAACAAGTGATAGGCCTAAAGTCTGCAAGAATTTCAAGTGTACTAACATTAGAGATTAATGCCAAATATGTGGAGTGAATGGATTTCAAAAGATTGTGCGTAGTAAAATAGTCCTTAATCACCATGCAAACTTCCCCTCCAACAATATGCTAAGTTAACTTGGAGAAGTTAGCATTATAGCCATCTGGACTAGGGGACTTGTCCTTAGCAAGGGACCATAATGCTTCCTTAACCTCATTGTTATCAATTGGTTTCATCAGAAGCTGCCAATCTTTGTCCAAGACTTTCCTTTCTACTATGGACGAAATCCGGTCCAGATTTGAGGAGTATGAGAGGGTATCTTGATTTTGCTAGGGGGAATTACATACACTCGTGTATAAATTTGATATTGTGTAGCTATTCTTTATATGATGTTGAGCATGCTGTAGTGGCTAGATATAGTTCTACAACAACTAAATTCACTTTTAGTGGCCATAATTAAATTTGACAAACTTTGGAATCTTGGCTTTGTCATGTGGTGGGCACTTTCCCCTCAAGATATATTGAACATTAGTTGCTAGAGGTTGGTCATATACACATCTAGTGACCACCTTTTAATATATACATTGGCTCTCATAATGTATGGCTCCAGTATGAATACAATCGTAATAATTACAAATTTGACATTTTGGAACAGATCATATTGAATACAGATGAAATGAAGTATGGGGGTCAAGGTTTACTAAAGGATGACCAATATTATCAAAAGACTATCAGCAAACGGTAATTAGCAATCTTTATGTGCGATAGATACCTTTTGCATTTGGTGTAATGACTCTCTCTCTGTTTCTCCTTGAGGCTACTCGTAATGGTTTGCTTGCAGGGCTGATGGTCTTCGATATTGCTTGGAAGTACCCCTACCTAATAGGACTGCACAGGTGATTGATTTTACTATTGCTAAACTGCTATGCAGCTTTTTTCCACCTTTTTTCCAAGCGCACAGATATGAGAAGTATAGGAACTTTGAACTTCTATCCTTCCTGACTTCTTGCTCTTGGACCCTGTTTTATGAGCTACATACCACGTGAACTAGTTGCTCTTAATGTAATTAGCTGCATTCTCTTTTCTTTAAACCTAGTAAGTTGACATGGTTGCACTCGCCAGTGGGCATCTGAGAAATTTTCATCAGCCTTCTTATTGTCATTTGCAAATCTTGGCCCCATAGTCGTCTGAATATTGATAATTCAGTACCTGTTCCTCTATTGCATGAAAAAATATCGCTTTGCAGTTATGTACATCATATTTTAGGATGTCAACAGTTGTATGGCCATCAAATATACCAAAATATTGCTCATCTAGAAGAAAGTTAACATTCTGCATGCTGTTTCTTGACATGCTTATTACTTTGCAATGGGTGCTTCAATGTTGTTCCACTGTTTGGTCAATTGTCCAGTATTATAACAACTCCTTGGTTATCATTTTTATGCTAAGCCTACCTTGTAGGTCTACAAATTGAAACGAATTTTGAGGATATAAGCCGTCTTCTTTCTTGGCTTGAGTGGATTAATGATCGAACACCAAAATGGACTGCACAAATACATGGAGTAGTTTCTTTCTACTCAATACCTGGAGGGTTGTGGAGTGGCTGTTGCACAAGCCTGACCTAACAGCGAGCCAGAGCCTTTTTCGTCCTCATGCATTCCTCCTATAGCAATCAAGGTACTGCAGACTCTACTGCCACTTATCTGCATGCCACTCAGAAAGGAGTCTGGTTGTTGATCGGCTTTTGTGGTCATCAAATGATCACTATAGCTTAGAAGTTTTGTCAATGCAGTTCCAGTTGGAGATATGGTATTAAGCTGGATGATACTGCAAATATATTTTCAATACACCTTGAAATATAAGGTTACCTAGATGAGGACTATGGAAGGTGTCAAGGCAGTGAAGCTGGTTGAGCTTCTGGTTGGTTCTGACTTAGCCTCCATTGTAAGCCTATATTGCTTTGTATAATGTATATTAAAGTTGATCTTTGCCTTACTCATGACTAGATGTGTATTACTATTTCTTTTGGATCATGTGGTTAGGCCAAAGGATTCAAGATTTATAATTGACCTGCTTGTTGCAATTGCAGACAGATAATATTCTGAATATTAGATCAAGCTGTTCCAACACTAACTTTATGGATGGTAGTAAGATTTTAATAATGTACTTTTGCTACCTGAACAAAGCACTCCTAGCTTTTTGCTTGCCAGCGTAATCTATGCGTGGTGTGTTCATGTTTCTTACTAATTCTAGCATTCTTTATAGAAATCTTAAATGACATCAACTTGTTTTGAAGAGTCTGCCATGCACTAGTACTTGAAGATGTCAGAGAATTAGGATTTGGCTTTGTCAGCTTGAGTTCATCGGCAGTATGATGTATGGACTGGGATTGAGTCATTAAATTCCCATTTTCACTTGAGGTGATCCAACAGGCTTCTCTCATTAATCGAGCAGTAAGATGTATGGTCTCAATATACTGATGGTTACTTGAATTACACATTTAAACCATTTATGATCACCTGCAAGCACTTCATTTTCATGCACTTACTCATTGCTTCCCTTTTATGGATGGGTTAGGCAATAAGAAAAACAAATTTAGGCAGGCCATTATCGCTCAAAAATAAGTTGCATAGGCCTTTGGCAACTGGCAAGCTTAGCTGGTGCTAGCCCTTGAAAGTTTTTTAAGTGTAAAAACATCAAGAATCATTGTCTTGTGTTGTTTTGTCGCAATGCTACTGCTAAGAGGTTGGCTTGGCATGTATTCTGCATAAGTGGGTTTTGGTGCAGCTGTTTGCTACTAGACGCAGGTAGAATCTAACTGCTCTCGCGGTGCTGGAGAATTAGGTCTTTCTTGTGGTTAGCAGGATGATAGATAACAGTCATGACATGTACTTGGTGTTAGATATAGCAAGAGCGGTGGCTGGAACTGGAGGTTACAACGTATTAAGGTTGTGCATGGTTCGGTTTGGTTTAATTTTCCCCGACTAGACTAAACCATAAAATACGGTTTTGTTTTTAGAATTTTGAGCTAAACCATACAGTTTGAATTAGGAATTCTCCTAAACTATAAAATTTTGGTTTAATTTGATTTGGTTCGTGAATTGAACTACGTTTTGTAATCTAGATAGTTACTTTTGCATAATATGTAATTTCATATGAAAAGCATTTAATATAGTTAATAATGATATGTATTGATTCATATGAGAGATTAATCAAGTTAATATCTATGTGACTAACAAATTTCAAATATCTATTAAAAACTAATTTTATTCATGAATTTAGTATATAGTATGAATTTTGAATCGACCTATTTATATAATTTATAAATTATAGTAATAAAAGTTAAAATACACGTAATGTAAACTAAAAATTCTTTTGAGTACTATGTTATGGCAAGAGAACTTTATTTAGTTACAGGTAAAAATGTTGCTATGTTTTCTTTTTTTTTTTGTAAAAATGTTTGGTCTGGTTTACTCATCCCAAAAAGATCATGAACTTTTAGTTAGATTTGGCTTGAGAAAATTCTAAACCGAATTGTAAAGAAAAAAAATTCTAGTTTCATTTGCTTCACTTTGGTTTGTAGATTAGTTTGGTTTTGGTTGGTTCCTTTGTCCACCCATACAAAATATCAAATCATCCTTCCATGGAATTATCTTTTCCTTTTTGCAATGTTTATGTCAGAATCATTTTGAAAAAGCATTGCTCGTTGGGTGCCACCATTTGAAAGAGAAATCCGTTGCTTAGGCTTTCACCAAACTCCAGAGATGGTAGTGTCGAGCTAGACATAGAAGAGGAGTAATCTATCTAGATAATGTCTTGAATGATTTTCTAAGGCAAAATCTCACCCATAAGTGGAAGTGGTCAGTCTGCTAGATAAATCCTGCTTGTGAATTATCTCAAAAATATGATGCCTCTCTAATCTTCTTCTTCTTCTTGGCCAAATTCAGAAGTGAACATTTTGAGAACTACTAGCATTATGTGTTGCAAGAGATATGGTAGAGTGAAGAACTTGCTACCTATGGCTTCCAAGCCATTAAAAAATTTCCGATAAGAAGACAACTGGAATAACTTGCTGCATTTTTGTCTTGAATTTTCCCTGTGATACATTGGATGAATTTCTTCCTCTACTGCTAAGTTTAAGGAGTAGCAGGCACGAAGTGCGTAATTGTTTCTTGTTCATTTGCTGCTTTGGGCCGAGTACGCTAGTCTATTGCTCTTTTTATTGGATGTAAAAGATAACCAGGTTTAAGATCAGCTTTTGTTGGAAAGTCAGAACTTCATAAAATCAAATGATTACAGAGTTTTGAAATTTCTGGACATATGATTATTTGGAAGAAGATAAAACCAGTCATGTCGCAATCTAACATCTAAGGTTGTTTCATTCTGCTGTAACTTGGTGTCCAAGAAGTTTCATCGCTTCCTTCAAAGTTTCCTTGAATCTTGTCAGGTTGATCGTCACATTCTGTCCATCAACATATACGGCTCTTACAGCTTTGTAGCCATGGTTGAATATAGACATTGGATCCGTGATAACGGGATGATCCAGACCATATTTCTTTGAAAGAGAACTCTCCAGTGGCTCGATCTTGTACTGCAAGTAGCGAAGACCCATGGCTATCCCAGGGTCTCTGTAATATGTCATCGAAGCCCATTCTAGTCCTAGTCCTAACACCTCCACCACCACTGCCTTGTCCGACAAGAATATTTCGTTGGTAAGGCCAGCACCATGAAAGCCAACCATAACACTGCATGAATTAAGGATCTCTGAGAACAACTCCAAGTTCGACATCACATTAGGCCCCGTTATGACTACTTGGAATCCTAGTTCTTCCATCATCCGTACCACAGCCTCTTCATTCAAAATTATCCTTGTCTTACGACGGGAAATGAGGACCAAGACTGGCTTTTCTATCTCCGAAACATTTTTAACTTTTAGACGGTATACTTCTCTCAGGAACTGCCTAAATTGAGAAATGGAATTCCCTATGGGGATTTCACTAGAATTCAGAGCTAGATTGTCATGGTAACGGAGTCCTACAATTGCTCCTGGAAAGCAATGCACACTTGCACCTTCACCTAAATTCAGTACCTCATACTGAGAAAGGCGTGAAAAAATCTTTTTGTATTTCTCAACCCACAACTGCTTGTAATCAGTAATGACAAACTTCAACTGTGATTCAAACTGACGACATGTTAAGAACAATGGGATGATGATCTCACTGAACTCATGGTATGCATTCCCTGTTACACCGGATGAGAAGACGACAGCAGGGACATTGTGTGTGAAATTGCATGTTGGTTGGTTGGAGTCTCCCTGTAGAATCTGCACCGGTGTGACCATCTTCATCGCCCCCTCATCATCTTTCCTTGCATACGGTTGGACTATTTGATTAATCTGAAGTCCATTAGATGATACATAAACCGTCAATCCTTTGTTGGTGATCTTAACTGGTTTACTGGTGAGACACGTATCCGTATGAAGGTCAGAGTGGCATGAAAATCCGGTATTGTCAAGCTGCTTTCGCTCTTCTCCTGAATTGAAATGCAATTTCAGTACACTGGAAAGGGAACTACTAAGCAGCAGTAACGTAAATACAGCAGTGTCTCTGTTGGGTGGAATACGGGCCTTTTCTTTTTTTTTTTTCTTCTTTTTTCCCCCTGCTGAAAACGTTTTCATGACTCGTTATAATCAAAACTTCACATTTATCAAATATTATCATAATGATGTAAGAGGTATACCGATTAAGTGGCTTTTTGTTGTATTTGGTTGCAGAAGGTGGCAGCATTAGCCACCAGGCCCACCACTAGTGTTGGTTATCAAAACTTAAAACAACCATGAAAAATGCTTTCCCTTTTAAAAGTGGTAATCGTTTTCGCATTTTCCATTAATATTTTTTAAGATAGTTAACTACTAGTATCAAGTATTTGCTGTCGCCATTGCCTCTTTCTATTGAAAGCCATCAATAACTGTTACCTCTTGAGACAATTATGGTAACATTTGATAATTCTAAAACTTTAATCGTAACAAATGCCAAAAAAGTCCGGGAAGCATTTTAAGTGAAAGGAATACATCCTGTTGCTTGAGGACAAACATACTATAATTCGTAGTTCTATAAATTTAGAATTCTTGCAGGAAGAACGAACTTGATAGACAGATACCTGCTGCTAGTTTTCTCAGTAAATCTTGCAAATCCTCACCCTCCATCACTCCTTGATCCGCCTCCCCATTATGCGAAAACGAATTCTTCCCTTCAATTGCCAAGAACTCAAGTTAATCATATCTAGACTAATAAGTCAACTTCTTTGCTCAAACTTTTAAGTATCGTAAAAATGTGCTACTGCAGTCGAAGTACCTGATTCAAGCAATATTGCATCATCCGACTTATAGAAGGCTGCATAAATCAGAACTATGGTGAGCAAACAAAAGATCGAAACCACGCTGGTTGCCGCACAATGCTGTTGCTTCCCCATTCAGCATCAGTATGAAGAACCTCTTCAAGGTAGTTTACATCTCATGTTTGAAACAAGCGTGATGACTAATGCAAGCTGGACTGGGGAGACCAAGACCGTGCTATATTGCCGTTGGACTGTCTATACCTTCAAAGACCAGGTACATTTTCCCTTGTAAAGCTGCTTTTTAACATCTTTAATTTAGTCATCTTCCTATGAAATTACCTAACAGTGATTTTATCTTGGGTCCTTCACACAAAAACATTGGCTAATGACCTCTAAGAAGGAAAAAAGGATTCAATATTACTAGTACATTAAGTAAATTGATAAATAACATATAAATATCAATAAAATTTTAATACGTGATAAATCGAGGCCTATAAAGAAGTTTTAAAGAATAAATCAAGGTCCATAATTCATTAAGAGTCAATCTTCTCTCAAAGATTGATTTGTTAATCCCATTTTTTAAAACATTTGATAGATAATTAAAGGGATTCATAAATATAATAGAAAATGGACTTAGGACGCTTGAGATTGATAAAGAAATGTTAACTGTCGTCATTTTATAACCTATTCAAAGTCTATGTATCACGAGGAGTATAGTGGTGAATAAATAAGTGACTTTGGACTTTATAAACTGCATTAATTATTTTTTCAATATTAGATTACCCAATTGATGGAAAAAATAAATAAACTATTTGAATAAGTTATTCGTTGTAAAGGGGGTCATTTATTTTTAATCCATGTAATCATGTGCATGATTACCTAGATAGACGTGACAACTTTTTCATATATATTATATTAAGATAATAGTGACCCTCTGATCATGAAAATTAGGCAAAGGGTCGGAGGGGAAACTTAATCAACGGCTATAGTTGCTTGGATCTGCCTCATGTATGTCCAATTGATATCGACTAAGTAGCTGCTTTCCTCTGCAATGTTTAAATAATATACGATGATATTAGAAAACCTAGTGGAAAATTTTATCCAATTTTAAGGAGGTTGAATCTATGTTATTAAGTCAAAAATAGCTGTTCCACCTTAAATTATGCCATATATGATGTTCAATGGAAAAGAATTATAGGAAAAATATGATTGGGTTAATACCATTTTTTTTTCTCCTAATTATTGAGGAAGGAGGATTGGAACTTGATTTATCTTGATAAGATATTAATTAATTGAAAGACACGATTAGGTACAATGGTCTTGATAATACCAATTTTTATATAATTGCATTTTGGCATGAAGAAAACAATTACGTAAAATGTAAAAATAGGACTCCAAGCATTTCGACTTCTTGAAGTTTCAATAATTAGTGAGAGAAAGAAATCATAATACAATAAATAGTAAAGCAATGATTATATTTTGATATATCTATCCTTACTTTCGTATTAAACTATCATTGAAAGCATTAACAATAGCAAGAATAACGGGATGAAAGTTCCAACGGATTAGGATTTGATATAATTCATTGTAGTGTGGTCAAGACCCGGGCTTAGGTTTGTAACCGTTGATATTGGACCTATTAGTTTAGGCTCAACAATATGGTGGTCTCGCTCTTGAAACTTGTTCAAAAACCATGGATGACATGACATCTGGGAAAAGCTGGCTCTTGCCCTTCAACAAAACATTCAACAACATATTGGGCAAGATACAGATTGTAAATTTGAGAACCTTCCACAACAAGTGCATGAAATGAAGCTTTTTTATAAAGGATAGATATAATAATAATAATAATTAGTACCACATGCTCTCTTTACTAAGGTTGCTCAAAAGAATCGCGAACTGCAAATCGAGTTGTGAACCAACTTGAACTAGATTGAAAAATTGATTTTTTTACAAATAGTTTAGTTTGATTATCTAAAAACAGTTTGTAGTTCAGTTTGGGATACGAACCAAACCGTTTTAAATAGAATTGAATCGTTTGGTTAAACAAAAAAAAAAATCATGTAATTGTTTTGTGTTTTATTTTTATATCTTGTTTTTCTCTATTTTATTTTTAGGTCAATTATTAAGATTAAATTGAATAAGTTCTATCTAAAATTTTACATTTAAAAATTTTTCTTTTCTATATTATCATTTTTTTTATATATATTTTCAAATCAAATGTCTAACATTAACGCTCTTTACATATATGTTGTATCTTTTTCTAATCTTTGGGATGTCTTTTATTTTCTTTATATTGTTTTTGAACGAGCAACTCTACTTGTCCCTCTTTGTAATTGTTCGTTGGAGTAAAATCCGTTATCTTTGTTCAATCAAATTGGGTTTATAAAAATATTGTATAACTTTTTGTTAAGCACATGACAAATATATGTGAAATTAATTGGAAACTTATAAAAACTTAATGTAAGCAAAAATATGTTATTAAAAGTAAAAATGTTTAAAGAAAATTTAATATAAACGGTTGGAATTATAGATTAAACCGAATCGAACCGATTTTAATTTGATTCAAAAAATTTGCGAACCAAACCGTAAAATTATATTCAATTTCAAAAAATAACCTAACTGTTATATCAAGCTTGATTTGTTAAAGGAAGCCAAACCGTACAAAACCAAGCCAAACCTCGGCCACCCCTAACCTCTACTAGTTGATGTTAAACAAACGTATTATTATCATGTTTTAAAACATCCCAATCACATTCTGATCCCATTCTTAAAGGAATTAATATAGAAATGTTTCAGTGGGATGGCTTTCCATAGCTAAACGGTTTTTCAACTTCCAACAGATTTCAGATTGGGGATGAACAATGAATCACGTAGCTTTTTTTGGCTATGGAAGATCAGGCACTACAGTGGCTCCAATTGATGCATTACAACCATGAACTCAGTTCATAGTAGAATTTTACTAGAGTTGTTGGTATCATATTTGGTCCATTAGGGTGTGAGGATGTGCAAGGCATACCCTCCAATCTACTCAAACTAGATCTATTGATGATTATTGGTCTTAATCTGAATCGTTTTCCCGAGAGAGTCATGGGAGTTTTTGGAAGTTTCTTAGTAGCTGCTCTTTCATGACTTAAACCCCCTAATATGTCGCGAAGTACAAATTGCTTGACCTCTAGTTTAATGCAATCCATGAAGCTTGCTAAAAGGCATGAATCTGAAGTTTCTGATCATTTTTCTGAATCGACACCCTTCTTTTCTTTTGCTACCTCGTTTTCTCTTGAACCCCTTCAGTTCCTAGTTAATTTTCACAGCCTTCATGGACCCCAACTTCTTCTACACCCTCTACATTACCCTTTACCTCCATTTCTTCTACCACTACCGAACCTTCTATTCCTATTAACAGCCTTAAATGTATCTAGAAGGTTGGCATGAAGAGAACAGGCATTATGTTACAGTTGCGACCAAAATAATATAATCAACAACATTAGCGCAAATCCGAGTTTCTTTTATTATTATGCAAGGAACATGATGTTAATGATCCAACTATTGATTCTACTGCATTACCAACAGTTGATAGTGTTGATGAGGAACAAGTTTCAATTAGTTACAACAATGCTTTGAATGGGTTTCTGGTAACACGAATTTTGAAGTTATAGGGATGTATTAATGGCCGCACACTATCTGTTCTAATTGATTCTGACAGCACTCTTAACTTTGTTCAAAATCCATTCGGGTTTGATTGTCTCTCCTTTTCCTAAATTTATGGTAATGACTGGCAATGGGAATTCTTTTGTGTATAAAGCAGTGTATTTCGACATTTCTTTCTTAATTTAAGGAACTAAAGTTGTGTTAAGGAGTTGTAAAGGCACAAAATCATTTAGGCTCATACCAGTAGTTACAAACCCAAACCCTGATCTTAGCTGCACTATATTCGAGTTTACATAACTTTTTGAAATTATCTTGACTTCAATAAATAAAAGATAAGAAACATTTTACATATTCTCTCTCCTTCGCTTATGTAGGTAAGATAATTGCTACAAATCCTGGCTTAAACTCTCTCTCTCGTGTGTGTGTGTTTTTATGCTCAGTTGCTTGTAATTCTATATTACAAATTGTGATAATGTTTCTATGAATCTTTGTTTGCAAAGTATACGTTCAATTTTAAAGGCCTTTTCAGTAAGATCAGACATCAAGAAGAAGCAGCACTTAGTTGGAAACTCTTTCAATCAAATGTGAATTCTCCTCTCTTTTTTTGGACAGGTGAGAGAAATCTCTTTATATATATATTATATTCGGGATAATGAAATTCATTTCTAAAAAAAAAAAAGAACAAGGGAATTAATAATTTAAAATTATACAAGGAAAAGACAAAAGGAAAATGAGAGGAGAAAAAATAAATAAAAAAAAAAGAGATGAGAAAGCATGAAGCAAAAATAGCAAAAGCCTAGAATAGCATTTTATTCATTCAAGTAATAAGGTTTTCGAATTAGCAAACTTAGCGGGAATAAAGTATTTCTTTTTAGTCTATTTATACTTATTTATGAGGAGCAATACTTATGCAAAGAAGCTATATATATCTTGTATCTTAGGTTGGTTAGATCAGTTACATTTTACAAGTTGGTGTAGTAAATGTGTAAATCCGTGTACAATGTGTATATCTCACTCAGATACGTTTGAGATTGCCTTGTTCTTTTAGATTTATCCCCAAGACGATGTTAATATATTTTGCACTAAGAAGATGACAACATGCCTTTTTTGGCACTTGATATTCCTTCCCAATAAAATGAAATCTCTAAATAGTAAATCGATAATAGAGAATTGAGAGATGATATTAGGAGTAATCAATGATGTTTAGCTTCGCAAATAGTTTTTATTTTTAATAGGCTCTTAGGTGTCAAAATGCCCGATGGTGAAACAAAACCGGTCCAGAATTGAACCACCAGCTGTTTTATGGGATTAGGATCGGAACTTTCCTAGTTAGGCTGGGCAAGAACTAGACTTGTTATCTGATACTTTCTGTTTCTAAACCATGAAACATTTGATTTAAAATATATCAATTTTTTTTTTTTTTATAGAAATATCATTGTCGGTAGATGGGAAAACGAAAAAATCCATAAAATAGAGCTTCTATAAAAATAATTCTAAAACTACGATAGATAGCTGAAATCGGATTTCCACAATTCAACTATGTAATGCATTAAAATTGAGAGTTGGAGAACCAGTTGTATCGTCAAAATACCAAGAAAGGTTGTTAAAAAGCTAGATTTAGGCTTTGTTGATATATCGGCAATAGAAAATCTGGTTTTAGGTTTTGATAAAATCAACATTACGAAAACCGATATTAGGCTTTATAACTCGAGATCGCCAGTTCAAATTCAAAAGCGATTTAATGATAATCAGTTGTTGAAGAACCAATTTCACTGGACAATCCGAACGGTTTATTTTAGTGTTTTATAAAATTTGGTTTCGGAAAACCTGATTTCAACCATATAGTTTTGGATTGTTTTCACGAGAGTCCTATTATAAGAATTACTTTTATAATTTGTAATATTCTTTTTCCTTTTCCCTATTTTTGTTACTTACATAAATGGATCGAACAAAATGGAGTAAGCTTGATATTCAAAAGAATTTTTATTATGGGCAAATTTCCTTTTACGTAATGACTTTACCATTTGACACTTTACTTATTTATAAATATTAATTAATGCATACATGTCAGCTTTTAATTGGTTTACTATAATTAATTTAATAAAATCTTAGGGTTTAATATATGTCTATCATTATTTTTTAAAAAATTACATAAATATAAATGGGATTGAATTGATTATATAATTACCAATACTAAATTGCATTTTAAAAATATTACATCATAATTTATTAAAAAATTGCATTTATAAGATACAATTTGTTAATAAATTGAGTACAATCATTACATTATATTTAATATATACAATTTTATTACCTTATTTATTATTTGTATTAAATACATAAAAAAAAAACAATATGATGATGTAGTGGTTATAATATACATATATATTATAATTTATTATGTTTTGGATTTGAAACTAGGTGGAAGTATTGTTGTACTTTTTATTTTATATAAGTGAGGAGACAATTCTCCTGGTATTGGTGTAACTAGTTTAATATAATTGATATTTATATAATATATTTATTAATTTTTATAATAAACATGTAAATTTCCCACAATCTTATTATATATTTTGAGAGTGGAATGCAATGGAAATGGTGACAGTGGCCTACGGACCATAAGAAAATACGCTCATGGGCCACTTTCGAAACGTACTAGAAAGATCGCCTCTCACAAGCTGGTCAAAATTTCTCTGCTCCAAAATTTTAACCCAAAAATAGAAGAAAAATAAAATAAAATTGATAAGTTCGGGTCATGGATCGATGCAGCATTAATCGAAGTATGGTTCGAAACGATCTAAGACGGTCGCTCTATGGAGCGGCCCGTCTAACCAGCCCGTGTGAATTTGCTTCAATTACTGGAAAGCGAGAATAAAAACAACCAAAACGTCAACTCATCATCTGCTTTCTCCATTTCCGATGTCCTTTTCTCCATGCATTATTCTCTTCCCTTTCCTCACTTTCACCATTATTCTCTTCCCTTTCCCCACTTTTATCGTTATTCCTTATCCAACTGGCCTAGATACACCGTACATTGGGACTACAAATAAACCTAGCAACTTGCGAATTATTTTAACTCAGCTCGATTTTGAATTCAATTAAACTTAATTAATAAATAAATCGAATTTAAACTTAAAATAAAGTTTGTTTACTTAAATAAGCTTACCTTAAACTTTAATTCAAATTTGTAAGCTATTATATTATATATATTATAAATATTATATATTATTAAAATTTTAAAGTTAATATCTATATAATATATATAAATATATAATATATTATAAGATAATATATAATATATAATTTAATTCCTGTTTACCATCTATTAATCTATTTATTTATATATTTTTTAATTTCATATATTTAGACTTAAGATCGGCTCGCTTTAGGAAATTGAACTTGAGTTCAAGATAAAACTTATTTATCTAAACGAATCAAGTTTGAGTCTCAATTTTAGATTCAATAAAAATCTCGAATTGAACTTGAATTCGATAATTTTTAAACAAGTCAAACTTGAGCTTTTAAAAGCTTGATGCAGACTAACTTGTTTATAACTCTACACTACACTATGCATTTTCAGATTTCACGTAGAGATTGGAGTGATCAGTGGAGTAATGGATAATGTAGATGCCAAAGCTTTATTAGGCCTTGCATTTACAATTCAAATACGGAGAAATTTAAAGATGGAAAAACGAAGTAAGCGTATATGAATTATTAGAGTGCAAAAGAAACACAAGTTAGTGGATGGTTAAGAGATAGTAGAAGTGCTTTAGGGCGTTTTGCATTGAAAAAAAAAAATAGTTTAGCATATAAGCCAATTTCAGAATCAGACTTTGAATTCATAGAAAGGAAATTTTTAAAAAGATATAAATTTAAAACGTTACCTGCTTATAGATGTTGGATATAAATTTACATGTAAACAAGTGAACTCTCCTTTACCAATATATTCAAATGCCCTGTTTGCCTTCATAATTCATATTTCCCCCTCATTTTTTAAGGCACATTTTAACTGTTTCAGCATTTTAGTTTATTATATTATATTTTGCTTCACTTGTTAAGATTTTGTTGTTTGAAAAATAATTCCAATTTTCTTTTGCTTAGTTTTTTTTTTCCATAAATTTTAAATCTTTCTTCTCCTTAATAACAAAAATCAAATTATCTTCACGAATTAATTATTCCACTGTTTATTTTTTAGAAAAAAGCACAATTCCTCATCAGGTGAGAAAAGTAAGGTAAATACTGCAAAAATGGATACATCTTATGTGTCGAAGCAAACACTTGCATAGGAGATTGGTATAAGGCAGCCTACAGATAATAAGAATCATGTGGTACATTGAGTGAAGACGATGAGTACTTCAATGAATAAAACAGATCAATTGGAAATCCAAGCTCAAGAGCGAGTTCCACTCTTAAGTATGCACTGCCAGCGTTAGGTGACATTTGGTAAGTACTAACTCTCTCTCTCTCTCTCTCTCTCTCTCTCTCTCTCTCTCTCTCTCTCTCTCTCTCTCTCTCTCTCTCTCTCTCTCTCTCTCTCTCTCTCTCTCTCTCTCTCTCTCTCTCTCTCTCTCTCTCTCTAGGTTATTCAAAAACTTTTGTCACCTATTAAAATGGTTTTTGCAAGTACCTAAAGAATAAACTAAACGGTATGGTTTTTCGAAAATTAGTAATTTAATCTTGGGCTTTTCAAAATACCACTGACGAAAAATTATTTCTCTTTGAAAAAAAATATAAATGGATAATCACGTACACTTAACCTTTTTTACTTTATTTAAAATTGATTAGCATATTAAAGGTTTTCTAAAAAAATATTAAATTATGGCAAAAATAACATTAAATTATAACGATCTAATTTCGACTAACAGATATATACACATTGGGAAAGATTTTAAAATCAATAAAAAAAAAAATTCTCATTACCCCTAATTTGTCTACGAGTGAATTGTGAGAAGGTTTTCCTGTATTATTATGGATGATATTGTAATTTCTATTTTTGTTTGACAACTGTACTCTAATTGAGGAAATAATATTTTGTAACATAATATCACAAATTACAGTTAATAGATATATTATAATTTTGTTCTTTCCATATTAACAATATATTTCGAGATTTGAATGAGAAATTATCATCCATTGCAAATTGCAACCTTTCTTGTTTTATTTAACCTTACTTATTTTAATATTAAGATAACATCATGCCCACATAATCCAATTTAATTATTCTACCAAAAAAAAAAATTGCAACATTTTTCACTTTACTTTATATGGTATAAAGTATTATAATCATTTCGAGAAAAAAATAGAAAATAGGAGTGGGTAAGAAATTTTTAGACTAATTTACCGAAATAAGGGAATAAAATTGAAGGAAATTATTAAAAAAAAATTGCTATTGATTCAAGGATCGATCGGTCGAACCGTCATGAGCTCGTGCCCTTAAGGGCCAAGCTCGACTCAAACTTGCATCAACTATGAACCACCAATTCAAGGCCTATTCTGGATTGATTCATCCCAACACTTAGGTCTATGTCCAACCTAGACTTAAGGAAAGGTTAGGTTCAATTCGTAAACCGGCCCGAACCCGGATTGGCCGAGTTCGACCTATGATTGGATCCGGCAGGTCTGATGGGTCCATGCAAGTCTTAGGTGGTGACTCGCCTGAACCAACGGTTTAACCCACCTGTTCAACTAGGTTCGATGAGAAAAAGAAAGGAAAAAAAAAAGATAAATTTTTCTAAACATTTTCAATTGATTAGTATTTGCAATTTTTCTCTTATCTATTTTACGTATTCGATACTTATATTAGATTTTTTTTAAAAAAAAAAGCCTCAATTGGCTTTTTTCCAAATTTAGTAGTTAACAATATTACTATTATTTTGAAAATTGAAAGTATTAGAATAAAAATTAGTTTATATGGTATGATTTTTTTAAAAAAAATTGAAATGACTAATTACGTAAATATGACAGTTTTTCTTGAATATAAAAATTGAGCAATGCACTAAATATTTTATAAAATATATAAAAATTATTCTGAAACTACAATTATGTGATTTCATATATTAGATATGTAAGCAACTGCTAACGTAGTACAACAAAAAAAAAATCTAATTTTGAAATCGTTGAAATATAATATATGCATTCTCATTATATCTCATGTATAATATAATTTTTCAATTTAGGCTACAATACAGTTACGTGACGAAATATTGTATAAATGTTTATTATGTAAATTTAAAATTCATATATGTTAGTACACGTAATTCAGAAAAGGAGAAAAATGAAACTAATTGAAAAATGGAAAAAAGAAAAAAAAAATTAAAAAGTGGACCAGTTATAAGCCAATGAACCAACCTATGAACCAGTAGGCCAATTGAATCGACCCTAAACCAGTCTTTGCTAGGCTCGTTATGGTTCATTGGCCCTTAGGCCCGTGACTTGATGGGTCCAGACTGAGTTCGACCTGACCTCTGTTTTAATCTAACCACGAAGCCTTCAATGAATAAGCGTATTTCCATAATACAGCCACTTTGATTTACATGAGATGAGAATAGAGCATAATCATCTTTATTGTTAAGATTTAGTCTAACGTAGGTTGTATAAAATCAGGGAGTTATAATTTAATAGATAGTTTTTCTCTAGTAATCTTGTCCATATAATAAATACTACATATTGAATAATACTAAGCTCTTGTCTTTATGGCCATTAAGAGTGCACATCTCTTTATTAAATATAATATTTCATGAATCAGCAATCAAAATATGAACATCTGAATATTAGGATAAAACCATGTTTTAATACGATTAGAGTCAATAGTTACTTTAGGGCATTTTAGGAAAGTAAATCGATCAAGCTAGAAACATGGAAGAAATATGATAACCATAATAATAAAAAAAAACTCTTCTACATTTAGAAGTCTATAATATAATAAGAATATTAAAAATATAATCCAAATAATGAAAACTTACTTTATATAAGATCCTTAAGTCGAATTTAAATCAATTATATCTAAATTTAGGGTTTTTAGAAAAAATTATCTGATTAATCCTAAACTTTACGACTAAAATAGAAAAAGTTAGATAAAATAACTCAATGAAGTTAGATTTTGAAAATAACTACCAAAAATCCCAATTTTGCCCCTATAAGCATGATTGCTTGATATAGTTTAAAATTACTCGAAACTCCTAAAATTAAACTTGAAATGCAACGAAAATTTAAAAATAAGTTAATTAAGCTATAAAATGAGATAATATAGCATAATTTACCATGTGAGTATATACGTATTTTTATGAGTATACCCGGTATAAATGATAATTATATTTGTAAATTAACTCAAAAATCTAAAAATATATAATATGTAATGCTACACAACTTCGACTTATTAGCTTTCGAGTAATATATATATATATATTCTTTTAATATAATAAAATATATTTACAAGTTAGGTCAATATGTGCAAAATAATTTATACTAATGTTACTAGTAATTATAGGAATATGGATTTTGATAAAAGAATAATAAGTATAATAACATTACTAATAACATGAGATAATACATAAAAGTAATTGAATTAGTATAAAACTAATTAGCCAGATATCTCCACTTCATAAAATTAATTGAAAGCATTCATAGGTGCGAAAATATTTAAATTATATCTAGACATAAATATATAATTATATAAATAAATAAAAAATTAATTAAAAATGTTAATACTTAAGACATACTCAAGAAATTATGATTCATAACAACATTCATAGAATTAAGTTGAATTCTCACAACTAAAAGAAAATTTAAACGAAATAATCGTATAGTTTTAATCTTTTAATTTAAATTTATTTATATGAAATTTCCTTAAAAATATTAAATTTATCGAGTCTAATTATTACAACGTAGAGTTTCGTAATTTTATATGTAGCTTAGGATAAATCTTTTAAAATCAATTATGTAATCTTAATAATCAATATTGATGAGTAAAATGTCATATAAAATGCATATTAATAAGTTCCAAATAATTAATATAACTTAACTATATATTATACGTTATTAATATTTTTACTAAAAATTACGTTAAAATTTACCTGAAATAATAATATGTAAGAAAAGAAAATTGCAATTATGAATTATTGATGGTAAAAAAAGGAAATATTCTTTGAATATTCTAAAAGATAGTATAAATATTAAATAAAATATAGTATATAATATAATTAAAAAAAAGAAATATGTTAACCGCCATTTGAATGGCGGTGAAAAACTCATGGTTATAAAAGCCATTTGTGAGCTTCACAAATCATAATCAGGGGATGGTACGAGAGAGAGAGAGAGGAGCGAAGAGAGAAAGAGAGGAGAAGGGAAGAAAGAGAGAGAAAAATGGAGAGAAAGAAAAAAGAAGTGAAAAAAAAAAAGAAAAAAAGAAGAAGAAGGCAAAGAAGGACAAAAAAAAAAGGAAGAGAAGAAGAAGAAAAAAAGAGGGCTCGACTCTTTCAGATAACCTTATTTTTATAATTATAAATATTGTTTTTTTAATTAATATTTAATAGTTATAGACAAGAGATATACATTATTTCATTATTTTTCTAAATCGAGTATTTTATCTATATCATTTCATATTTTTTTTCGATTATAAACTTAGAATATTGATAGCTATAAAAACTTGTATATAATTAACATTGATTTGCAAAATAAGCGGATTTCTAGTAATAATCATTTACTAGAACTATTAAAATTGAACTTTATATTCCTACAAATTTAATATCATTACTTCCGTAAAATTTGAGTATATATGATTTATTATATTTTGTTGCAAAATTGTATGAAGACATATTCTTCATTATATAAGATGAAATCAACGTAATATTGGTTGCTATACAATTTTATCTATACACTAAAAATATAAATACTCTTTAAAGATAATCTTTTAAAAGAATATATAGCACGTATAGTCGAGTTCATTTAAACTCCATAATACTAAATTTACTAAAACCGAATAACTTTAACTAATAAACTAGATGATTTCTGTAATATTATGGAAAATATAGTCCTACGACAATCTTTCCATAATTAAAACGTAATATAAATAAAAATAAATACGTTTCAATATAATCAAAACGATATAATATAACTAACAGTAAAACTGTGTATGTTAGATATTATTAAGTAAATTACTATAACCTATATCTCTATAGTATTATGAATTTACATACTATAATAACCTTACCGTGATTGAAATATGGTTTAACTAATAAAAAATATATTTCGATACAATCGAAACGATATATTAAGTAATAGTATAATTACATATATTATTAGAAATTAATAACTTAACTTGTATAATAAAACTATATATTGTTATATAAGAAACATGATAATATACTTTATATATACATATGTATATATATGACTATTTTAGATAAAACCCTAATGTTTTTATAACTATTATGAAAACTAAATTTGGGGTTTATGTATACAGGATTTCTCAGTGATCAGATTGTTGACGAACCAAGTCTTTTGTGGTAAGCATCTGAGCAGGTAAGTGGGATCAATGCTTCATAGAATTTTAGGATATTATTTCAAAATATTTGGGGATTTTGATATGTATTGGCTTATAATTGTAGTTAGCTGGTTGTGCGTATGTAACGTATGTGGTTGAGTGTCGATTTGCTGTGGTAGAAGCTAAGCTCCATGTTATAATTATTTGATTAATATAATACTTAAATTGTTTGAGTTTGGTTAATCATCCTAAAAATGAACTAACTCAAACTCAAATTAATACCTAACCCAATATGCATCACAATCCACTAAGAGTAACAGTTAAGATTCTCAAGCCAAATATAGACTCCCTTCGATGAAAATAGCTGAAATGGTCATTTTCTTTACCGTTAGCTGAACTAAGTGACAAAAGAGGAGGTCGCGACAAGATTGGGGGCTGTAGTTCGAAAATGGTCATGGGAAGAGGGTATTCTCTATTGCACAAGCCTTGGTTTGGTCTCTATTCGTGAGTGCGCAACGTCAATCTCCTCAATTCGGATTAAAGCTAGGGAGCGAAATTTCTCTAATCTCATGATAGACCGAATAATGTCGTGCGATGACATTTTTTTGTACATGCGTTGCATCTAATCAACTTGATTGAAAACTCTAATTATGATATATTGAATACATATTGTCTTTACCTCACTTATTGAGTAAGTTATCGCTCATTCCCTTATAGTTGGTTTTACAGGTTTAAAATGGATTACAAATGCCTATCTAACACTAGAACACTAGTAAACTGGGATGAAGAGTAAGATGTAACAAGAAATAGTTGGTTATTACTTTTAGAAATAGCTTTCTTATCTTTTAAGAAAAACTACATAGGACTTCTCAATAGACTTGGTAGTTTTCAATATTTTGGTTTGTATATAAATTGGTATGTACCTGTGGGATTTACTATCACTTTTTTATAAGGTCAAATTATAAGTTCATTTTTAACAAATTATTTTAGAGGATTATTTCATAAGTTTATATCAAACGGGTATCAAATTGGACGCTTTAAAGAGGTAGAGTTGAATACACCTGGTGTAAACTAGGTCTAAGATAGCAGTTGTAAAGATAGTTTTTATTTTAGGATGGTTCACCTAGTGAGACTGTTACGACCCTATTTTTTTTTAGGCATAATAGTTCTGAAGTGGTATTAGAGCATTTTTTTTTAAATTTGCTTTAATGTGCAATTCTTAATAATGTGCTTTGAAGCTTTATAAATAAAATAAATTAAACATGATAGGAAACATTGAAAGTGGATAGAAAAAAGAAGATTTAAATTATAACCATAACATTAATATATTTGCAGTGAAGTTAGGGTTATAATATTGATTGTTGAATTAATTAACTTTTATATAACTGGTTTTGACGACTATAGAGAAGTACTCTCCAATCTCTTAATCAACCCTTAAGTAAACTTGTAAGGAATTGTTTATAAAATATAGAATACTATCCTTCAAAATTATTACCGAACATAAATTACTAGGTATTGTTGGAATAATATAGAAAAGTTGTGGTAGATTTAATTGAGAAATAAGAACTTTCCATGCTCATCTCTTAGATTTCCTAAAAGAGTTCTGTAAAACAATTGACTAATTATTGCATCACTTATTTGTTATAAGTATTGAGATGTACTATTAGCATTTGGTAGTAAACTCACTACTATACTTACAATATTACATAATAGATTGGAAGAAATTATAAGTTAGAAGTTTTGAAAAGTCAAATAATTAGTAAGAGGAGGGACTCCAAGAAAAACTTTAGTATCGATTTAGAGAGTAATGAAGTATTGAATAGGATGAGAACTTAGTCTAAAATAGTTAGTAGAATTTAGAAAAGTAAATTAGACAAAACTTATTCACAAAAGATATTATAGAATCCGATTCATAGAACAAAGTAAAGGGTTGTAAGATAAATTTAAGAGATCAAACTAAGGGAAAGTGATACGGTCGATCTTAAAATAGTAATTCAAGACAACAATATGGTAAACAGGATACAAAATAGAAGCCATAGACTCTTTCTAATAGATAGAAGAAATTATATGTTTATACTCAACAATGACATTAAACCCTTGTTTTGAACTTAAAGAAAGTTTGGAATTTGCATCTTCTTACCCACTATGAATACTAAAGATATGAGATTGTAAAGTTAAATTGTATAATGATAGATAGATGCCGAGTAAGTACGATGTATATAGGATTAGGTAATTTTATAAAAATTGGAACTTGACTATAGGATACTTGTGAATAACATAAAGATTTCTTACTAATAAACTAGATTTGCGTACATATATTGCGTAATTATAAAATTTAAAAAATGCATGTTAATTAATTATGGAAATTATTATAGATATAATCTCATGGATGTATTGAGAGCTAATACCTAATCATTGAAGTTGAAATGTGAAGTAATACAAAAATGTAATATCATAATTCCGATTATGAGTTACTGTTTCTTGAATATAGTATACTGCGTATATTAACTATATTATATATAAGTACTGACTAGCTCCTATTATGAGTTTTATAGCATCTTCATATGTTGTATCATGAAAATGTATAAATAAAATCATATGTTACATTTTGAAATAAGTGAATATTATTGATAAAAGTGCATGCATACGGTAGTCATTATTTATAAGTTAGTTAGAATTAATCCATAAGAATGATCTATGTAATATTATGTAATAACCTGAAACTTGAATAAAAGACGTCATTCTCATTGATTATAGAACTAGTGAAGCAAGAATACTCAATTCGTAACTCAGTAATAGTTTATAACTTATCATTAATCAAGCAAATTGTCTCCTCATAAGACATTAGGGTTAACCTCATATTGTTCTGGTTGTGAAGAAAGCCATACTAAGAAAGTGATGTTGAAGGTAATATTGAAAATAGTGACCCTATCATGTTAATTGAAAAATAAAATTTTAAAGCAACTTAAAAGTATTCTACTAGCACTATAGGTTATTAGAGAATAAACCCCCAAATGGTATAAATCGTTTAATGTCATAACAAGTACTCCACACAAGAATGCTGACTAGAGACCCTAAAGATATGTTGATGACCTTAACTAGTAGAATTGATAGGAACTTCAAACAAATCCTATCACATACTTTATATCCTATATAAGAAATTAATCTAAAAATAAGAGAATTTAGGGAAAAGTTTTATATTCTAGTCAATAATCTCTATTAGAAAAGGAGGACCGATAGATGTAAACCAAGATATACCTAAACTACTAGGAAAATATACACTTCACATAAGCAATGGTGATGGGTAATAAAAAAGAGAATAGTAAATTTATGATTGTTAAGTCTCTTCCTTGTTAAGTCTCTTATTCTCATCAAATTACTTTACTTTTGGTCATGTTTGGTTAAGTAATGAGTTCATATTGATATCAATGTAAGTCTATTGATCGAGAGTCATGTCAATTCTTATTGAGTTGAGTCAAGTTGTAAAGATTTAAATTGTTGACTATCTCATTTGACTTCGAGATAGAGAAAAGTCTAGATTTTCCAAGAGCTCAATCTTATTGACATTTATACTATGTTATATGAAAGAAAGAATTAATAACTACAGCAATAACTTAGTCATTATAATATAGAAGATATGGATGGAAGAAAGAGGAATAATACTCAGGATACATAATGGATCTGCATTGTTACTGATCTTAACTATAACCCAAAAATTTGTGATATGAAGGACAAAATAGAAGATAGATCAATGAGAGGACACTTAAGAAAATGAAATGGAAGGTTGTAAGATTAGAAAAGTATAAGGCAAATAAAAGAACTTAGTGATGGTCTTAGTAAGAATTTAGCACCAAATGTAAGGTACAAGAGATTGAGGAAAAGAAAATAGAGGGATGGATAGGAGATAAATCGAAAGCTTAAATAGAGGAAAGGTAAACAAATATGGAACAGAGGCATTTTAGAGAAATGCGGCCCTCGGAAAGACATGCCATTCCTTTGGTTCTCTTAAGTGATAAAATAGTAACCTCTACAAACTATAAATATAAGATTGATAACAAATTTATGAATCTATATAACTTTTTCCACAAAAAAGATTTGATATGTGTTAGTTTTAAGAACAAAACTATTTGTAAGAAGGGTGGAATATAATATTCCATAAATCAGCAATCAAGACATAAACATTTGAGTATTAAAATAAAGCCTATTAGGGTTAATGGTTGATTTAGGGCATTTGGAGAAAGTAAATAGATTAAATTAGAAATATACTAAAAACATGATAACTGTAATCGAAGAACTCCCATACATTTGGAAGTCATAATATAATAAGAATATTAAAAATACAATCTAAATAGTGAGAATTTACTTTATATGAGACCGTAAAATTGAATTTAAGGTAACCGTATCTGAATTTAGGGTTTAGGAAAAATTTATTCAATTGAGTCCAAACTTTACCATTTAGACAAGAAAGTTACTTAAATTGACTCACTAAAATTAGATTTTGAAAATAATTACCCAAAATTTTAATTTTCTCTCTACAAGCATGATTACTTAATGCAATTCAAAATTACTTGAACCGCCTAAAATCGAGCTCAGAATACAAGGAAAACTTAAAAATAAGTTAATTAAGCTATAAAATAAGATAATATAACATAATTTATCGTATGAGTATATATTTATTTTTATGAGTATACCCAGTATAAAGAATAATTATACTTGTAAATTAACTCGAAAGTCTAAATATATATAATACGTAATGCCACACAACTTCGACTTGTTAGCTTTCAAGCAGTATATATATATATATATTTATATAAAAAAATATATTTATAAGTTAGGTCAATAGGTGTAAAATAGTTTACACTAATGTTATTAGTAACCATAAGAATATGGATTTTGATAATAGAATAATGAGCATAATAGTATTACTAATAATACGAGATAATACATAAAAATAATTGAATTAATATAAACCTAATTGGTAGGATATCCCCTCTTCATAAAATTTATTAGAAGCATTCATTGGAATAAGAATATCTGAATTACATCTAAACATAGATATATAATCATATAAATTAATAATAAATTAATTAAAAAATTTAATACTTGAGACATACTTAAGAAATAATGATTTATAATAACGTTCAAGGAATTAAATTGAATTCTCATAATTGAGAGAAAATTCAAACAAAATAATCATATAGATTTAATATTTTAATTTAAGTTTATTTATATGAAACTTTCTTAAAAATATTAAATTTATCGAGTCTAGTTGCTACAACGTAAAGTTTCATAATTTTATATATAGCTTAAGATAAATTTTTTAGAATCAATTACGTAATCTTGATAATTAATATTGATGAGTAAAATGTTGTATAAAATATATATAAATAAATTTCAAATAATTAATATAACTTAACTATATTATATGTTACTAATATTTTTACTAATAATTACATTAAAATTTATCCAAAATAATAATACATGAAAAAAGAAAATTGTGACTATGAATTATTGACGGTAAAAAAAGGAAATATTCGTTGAATATTTTAAAGGATAGGATAAATATTAAATAAAATATAATATAATATAATATAACAAAAAAAAAGAAATATGTTAACCACCATTTGAATAGCAATGGAAAAACTCATGGCTATAAAAGTCATTTGTGAGCTTCATAAATCATAATTAGGGGATGGCGAGAGAGAGATAGAGGGGAGGGAAGAGAGAAAGAGAGGAGAAGGGAAGAGAAAGAGAGGGAAATGGAGAGAAATAAAAAAAAAAGGAAAAAACAAAAGAAAAGAAAAAGAAAAAAGAATAAGAAGATGAAGAAGGACAAAAAAAAAAGGAAGAGAAGAAGAAGAAAAAAAGAGGACTTAACTATTTTAAGTAACCTTATTTTTACAATTATAAGTATTATTTTTAAATCGATATTTAATAATTATAGAAAAGAGATGTTCGTTATTTCATTATTTTTCTAAATCGAGTATTTCATCTGTATCATTTCATTTTTTTTCGAATTATAAATTTAGAATATTGATAGCTATAAAAACTTATATATAATTAACATTGATTTATAAAATAAGCGGATTTCTAGTAATAATCATTTACTAGAACTATTAAAATTGAACTTTATATTCCTACAAATTTAACAACATTACTTCCGTAAAATTTGAGTATATATAATTTATTATATTTTGTTGCAAAATTGTATAAAGACATATTCTTCATTATATAAGATGATATCAATATGATATTAGTTGCTATATAGTTTTATCTATACACTAAAATTAGAAATACTCTTTAAATATAATCTTTTAAACGAATACATAGCACGCATAGTCAAGTTCATATAAACTCAATAATACTAACCTTACTAAAATTAAATCACTTTGGTTAATAAATCAAATGTTTTCTATAATATTACAGAAAATATCGTTCTACGACGATCTTTCAGTAATTAAAACGTAATATAAACAATAGTAAATATGTTTTAATATAATCAAAACAATTTAATATAACTAACAGTAAAATTACGTATCTTAAATATTATCATGCTTGGAAACGATAGAGTCATAACAGTCTTACTGTGCAAACCATTCTAAGATAGAAACAAACTATACAGCCGCTAACTTAAACCCGATTTATACAAAGTATCTACGACTAACTCGCTTTGAAGTAAACAATTTTTAAGTTAAACATATCTTTTACTTATAAACTTAAGCCAAATACATACTTATATTAAAATAATTTGAGTATATTTATAAGATTTAACAACCTAATCACAATCTACTTGAATAATGCATAAATTATTACTAAAAATTGGAAGGATATGATCTAAACTTGAAAGTATAATTGCCCCTCAAGTTATTATCCTCACTCTCCCAAGATTCAACAGTTGTTAGCTTTAAGATAATTATAAGCTACTTATTTGCTAGTGCTTACGACAACATCTATAGAAATGTAAGCAACTACAACTCAGTAAGTTAAGATGGAGACTTAAAACCATACAATAATCACAAATAGGGTTATCAATCAAATTATTAGGTGCAATGCATGTTCAAACAAATTTCATTGCACGACGTTGTTTATCTTGTCGTGAGATTAGAGAAATTACACCCACTTTAATCCGGGTTGAAGAGTTTTCGTTAATGCAACAGCTTATGACTAAACTCAGGCTTATATAATGGAGACATCGCTACTCCCATGACTACCCTCGAATCATTGACTTCACTCTTGTTGCGATCTCCTCATCTATCATTTAGTTCGATTAAGGATGAAGAAGGGATTAATTAAGCTATCCAGCACTATCACTTTCAAAGAGACCGGTATTTGGTCGGGGAATCTTATGTTTTCCCTAATGGATTGCTATATAGATCCAATTTATGTTTATAAGCATATATTTGATTAGGTCTAGTTTAAGGCAATCAATCATTTCATGCAAATTATATAATATAGGCCAGAACAATAAATCAAATCATATTATCAACTCCAAAACAACATAGGCGTATAATTGACTAGTTAACAAATACAATCAAGTATAATTTCAAGCTTCCAAGTACTACAACGTAGTACTCCGAAATATAGTGATGTATTAATCTCAACTTACCTGGACTTCTCGCTTGCTAACTTGAGGGGGAACTCGCTCGATCTATTGCCAATAATCCCTATAATACTAACGTTGTTTCAATTTTCACATATTTGTTATAGATTAGTTTTATAATATTACACTTATTGTTATCGTTGGTTTGTGGTTTAATATACCTAATTATCTAGGTTCTTAAATCTTTTACTATTATTCTTGATTCGAGCTAAGTTTAGATTTAATTTCCATATCAAATTTTTTTAAATTAGATTCTAATTTTGTTTCTAAGTACAATTTTATACGCGAACCTTAGAAACCCATTTTTGACCTCTAACATGAAATTAATCACATTATTTTTAGGTTTCCTAAATATCATATTTACCCCTAATCATTATATTAATTCATTCAGTATACCACTTATCTTACTTACCTACCGAATTCATTTCTGATGTAAGAAAGTTTTACATATTTTATATAAATACCTAAATTTAAGTTTCCTACCAGATTTATTATATATTCATATTATTAATATAATATCAATTTTTATTCTAATATTTTTTATTTATTATATTTCCAATTTTTCATATTATGTATTATTACTTACTATGTACATGATACATATAAAAAATTTCTATCATCTTAAATATCATCTCTGTAAGCCCTAAAGCCAAGCCAAGTAACCGTAGGATTAAACTTCGAACCCAAGGTTTAGGGCGATCGGTTAAAGGATCCGATCAAACCCAAATTATAAACTAATGAAAGAAATATTAGTAAAACTGACCCCGTAAACTTGAATTTAAGAAAATAAATAATAAAATAGGAGACTATAAAATTTTCAAATTTTAAGCATAATAAGCACTAATTACCGAAAATGCGAAAAGTGTAATCAAATAACTAATAAATTACTAAAAATGAATTATATGTATACTAAAAATTTTAGAATGACCAAAATAATAATTAGGGATGTTCACGTGTACCCCACATGTATTTACGTGTAGATAAAAATACGTGAAATTTACCTAAATTGGCCAAAAACTAAGTAAATAATTAAGGAAAATTATAAATTAAATATAAAAAAATCAGAAAAAAATCAGAAGAACCTAAATGAATCAAGATCAAGTCGTGGCAGGTCCAAAGCTGCAAAAGAAAAATCAGCCAATAAAGATTAGACAACCTAAAAGCCAAAAATCAAAGAAAATGGGTAAAGTCTTATCAAATTAATGCATATTAATTACAACAATTGTCTATAAATAGGGGAAATTTTTCAGAAGTCATTTGGTTAGTTTAGCATTTGGGAAAAATAGCAACACTAAAAAAATCGAGAGAAAATCCAAAAAATAAAAAAAAAGGAAAAACTGTGCAGATTAAGTAAGTGAGCTAAACCCACCACTCACCACCACCTAGAACCGAGCTGCCACCACCAAGGACCGAGCCGCCACCACCAAGCCACTCTAGCCCCGCCGCCTAGGCCGACCGACAACCTTGGACCGGGTTTGGACGTCCAAAAAGCTTTGGATTGGTTAGTCTCTTAAATGTCCCGATTTTGAATAATTTTGTAAAATTAGTTATTTTGCCTAGAAAATTATGAAACTTATTATTCTGAGGTTTTATTGTATGTAGATTTAGGAAAAAATATTGATTTAGTTTAATTACATCTGCAATTATAGGGTTCTTAACAAATTGCTCAAAACCGAGCATGATTAGAATCGAAAATAAATAGGCTTAGGAGTGTAGTTTAAAGCTCAAATTTTTTTCTGTAAGATACTCATATGATGTAGACCAGTGCTATGAAGCCATTTTTTTAAAATTAATTTTTGAAATTTTTAATTTAATTTTTAGCCCTAAAATGATGGCAAAATTGGGTGATTTGGGATTAATTAGGTGATTAAGATGTTAATTACTGATTTAGATCTTATTAGATGTTTAAGGATGTTAATCTCTGAAGTGAAACCCTAATCCTAGCCTTTGGAGTATTAAGTATGGTTAATTTTGGGAAATTAGGTACTTAATATAAGAATTTAGTAATATATGAAATTGTAAATTAACAAATCTAAAAAAAATAGAGTTATTTAGATAATATTATAATAGAAATCAGAAAAATAATAAATCTGAAAATAACATTAATTTTAAGTAAAAGTCTCAAAATGTAAGATTTTCACACATCGAGAATAAATCTGATACCGCAATTAGGGTTAACGTGTACTGAATAGTTTAGAATACCAAATTATGACCCAATAGGATATTTGGACACTCGAGCTTAATGTGATTAATTTCATATTAAGATTCGAGCATATTTCAGGCTTAGAAATTAAAGTTTAAAATTTCATTTAGGATTTGAACACCGAAATATAGTACACGAATCATTAGGATGTAATGGGCATACATGGACAAAAATGAATTAAAATATAACTTAGAATATGAAACCGTAAATTTTAAGTACTAAAAAAACCTATTTGTATTATAGGATACCCTGAGACAAAATCAGCTTGCGATTAAGGGATCGAGCGATTGAGCAAATCCAACAAGTAAGTTGAGTTATTGCTTATCGTAATAAAGTACTAGTTTTGTAGTACTCGGAGACTTAGGTTTATATATGATTGTGATTGTAAATAGTTTACGCATGTGTTTGATGTTTCTAAATTCGTGTTAAATTTGTATTGTGAGCGATTTTGTGACTCATTGAATTGGTATGAAATTGTTTGAACACCCTAAACAGAATTTAATCTTAGTTGACCCAAATAATTAATAATGCCATGCATTGCAACCCGTTAGGGGATCATAGGATTCTCCAACCAAATACCGACCTCTTCAAAAGGGATAGCGTAGGATTGCAAAATGGTCCTTTCTTCATCCTTAGTCGAACTAAGTGACAGGAGAGGAGGTCGTGGCGAGGGTGAAGTCAATGGTTCGAAGGTAGTCGTAAGAGGAGCGAGGTCTCCATTGCGCAAGCCTGGGTTTGGTTGTGAGCTGCTGCATAATATGGAAACTCTTCAACCCAGATTGGAGCGGGTGAAATTTCTCTGATTTCACAACAGACCAGACTACGTTGTACGATGACACTTGATTGTTGCATTGCATTGCATGAAAATAATTGTTTGATAACCCTGTTTATGCTTATATGCATTCATGAGTCTCCAATTCAACTTACTGAATTGTAGTTGCTCATACCTTTATAGATCCTTTTGTAAGTTCTGATTTCTGAACACTCAAAGCACTATGCCGACCTACAATTACCTAGAGGTTAGTCTGTTGGAAGCCAGGGGTATGAGGATCAAGTTACTTAGTATAGTGTGTAACTAGAGTGACCATGTAATTAGGAATGAAAGACTGGTAGTTATTCTGTAATCTAGTGAACTGTTATGTTATGTAAAACTTCCTGGGAAGCTCTGTGACTTATATATATATAATATTGTACATGTTATTAGAAATTTACACTATTTATCATAATTGTAGTTTAATTGTTAATCGGACTGTTCACTTCAAAGGGAGGAGTCGTTGACGCCTTGTGTAGGTCATGTCTATGGTAGGCACTGTGAGGCCAATTACTATCATAGAATGGTTTACACGGCGGGACTATGCAACTCTGCGACTTCGGGGCGTAATAATCTCCCAGCATTAATTAACATCTTAAAATATCTAAATTTATCCCAAATCAGATTTTACACATAATTACCCTAATTTGCAAAAATTAACTTAAAATTTATTATTTTTTATATCGCTTATTTACTACATAATACCCTAATAATTACATCAAACCCTCTAAATGCTACAAAGAGCGTGCTCCATCAAATTTCAACATCCTAAAACATATAATTATGTACCAAATCAGTAATTATCTATCTAGTTATCTAATTAATCCTAAATTACCCATTTTATGCATTATTTTAAAGTATAAAAATTATCTAAAAATTTTGAAAATTAATTTTTGAAAAATAGCTTCATAGCACTATTCTATAACCCGTAAGTAGTCTACACAAAAATTTTGAGCTTAAAATTACACTTTTAAAGTCATTTATTTTTAACTTGAACAAAACTCAACTTTGTACGATTTCTTAAGGAAAATATATTTCTAGATAGACAATTATCAAATTAAATTTTTTTCCTAAATTTACATACTTAAAAATCTCATAATACCAAATTTCACAATTTTATAAGCATATTTAATATTTTTAACGAATTATGTAAAATCGAGGGAAAAATTGGACTAACTAGAACTAGTGTCTCCGGTCACCAAGGCCTTGTTAGCAACCCTAGGTGTTGCCACCACCATGTGGTAGTGGCGACTGTCCACTCTTAGGTAGTCATCTATTCGAGGATCTTCTATAAAGTCCTAACTGCATAGATTTTTGTTAATTTTTTTAAAACCCTAATTTTCTCTCAAATTTTTTACCCTCTCAATTTTATAAAATTCCAAACATCCCAAATGAGCTTCTGTAAAATTTTGGGTATTTATAGAGGTCTTGGGAGTTTTTTGTGCATTATTAAATTAATGCGACAATTACCTCATTTTATCTTTTTTTTTTCACTTTTTATTTGTTACACTTTGATTGGTTAATTTGATTTCTCCATTTCTAAGCTGCCACAACTACTTTTTGGAGATTTCCATAATTTTGTTTATTTTATTCTTAATTATTCATACATTTTCTTTAATTATTTAACATTATTATTTTAAATAATTATAAGTATTTCTACTTACATGTAAATGCATATATGGTATAAATAAATACTCATAAATATTATTTAAGTTATTTTATGATTTTTTGTATACATATAATTTATCTCTATCGATTCGTTAGTTGTTGGAATGCATTTTACGCATTTTCGATAAATAACGGTTAATATACTTAAAATTTACAAATTTTATAATCTATTATTTTAATATTTATTTTCTTAAATTCAAACTTGCATGATTACTTTTACTAATATTTTTAGTTTTATTTTATAATTTAGGCTTGATTGAATTTTTTAACTGATTGCTCTAAATTTTACAAGTCGAACCCTAAGTACCTAATTATAAGTCTTACAAATATTATTAAGTAAATTACTATAACTTATATCTTTATAATATTATGAATTTATATACAATGATAGCCCTACTGTAATCGAAACGTGGTTTAACTGATAAAAAAATACATTTCGATATGATTAAAACGATATATTATACAAATAGTATAATTACATATATTATTAGAAATTAATAACTTAACTTAACTTATATAATAAAACTATATATTATTATATAAGAAAAATGATAATATACTATATATATATATGCATATGTATAACCGTTTTAAATAAAATCCTAATGTTTTCGTAACTATTACGAAAACTAAATTTATGATTTCTATATATAGAATTTCCCAGTGATTAGATCATTGACGACCCGAGTCTTCCGTGATAAGCATCTGAGCAAATAAGCGAGATCAATGCTTTACAGCATTTTAGGATATTATTTCAAAATATCTAAGGACTTTGATATCTATAGGCTTGTGATTGTAGTTAGCTGGTTGTGCGTATGTAGCGCATGTGGTTGAGTGTCAATTTATTGTGGTAAGAATTGAGCTCCATGTTATGATTATTTTATGAATATTATACTTGAATTGTTTGAGTTGGTTAATTACCTTAAAAATGAATTAACTCAAACTCGGATTAATACCTAACCCGATATGCATCGCAATCCACTAGGAGTAATGGTTAAGATTCTTAGGCCACATATGGACTCCCTTTAATGAAATAGCTGAAATGGTCATTCTCTACCCTTAACCGAACTAAGTGACAGGAGAAGAGGTTGCGACAAGATTATGAGCCGTAGTTTAAAGGTACTCACGAGAGGAAGGTATTCTCCATTGTATAAACCCTGGTTTGCTCTCGATTCACGAGTGCGCGAAGTTAATCTCCTCAACATAGATTAGAGTAGACAAAATTTTTCTAATCTTACGATGAACCGGATAATATGGTGCGATGGTATTTACTTATACATGAGTTGCATCTAATCAACTTGATTGAAAACTCCACTTGTGATGTGTTCAATGCATACTTTTGTCTTCGCTTAACTTAGTGAGCAAGTCGTCGCTTATTCTCTTATAGTTGGTTTTACAAGTTTCAAATGGATTGCAAATACCTACCTAACACTAGAATACTAGTAAACTAGGATGGAAAGTGAGATGCAATAAGAAATAGTTGGTTATTATCCTTAATAATAACTTTCTTATATTTTAAGGAAAATTGCATATAACTTCTCAATATACTTGGTTTTCAATATTCTGGTTTTTGTATGAATTGGTAGATACCTATGGGATTTACTACCACTCTTTTATAAGGTCAAATTATAAGTTTATTTTTAACAAATTATTTCAAAAAATTATTCCACAAGTTTATATCAAACAAGTATGAAATTGAACGTTTCAAAGAGACAAGGTTGAATACATTTGCTGTGAACTAGATTTAGAATAACAATTGTAAATACAGTTTCTATTTTAAAATAGTTCACATGACAGAATTATTATAATTTCACTTTTTCGGAACACTTATAATTCCACTTTTTTGAAACATGATATTAAAAGATTATTCAACTAGCCACAATTGCATAGGACTCTTTGGTCTAATTTTATGATTTTTTTTATCACATTATTATTATTTTTATCTAAATTAAATAAATATTATTAAAATTGTTATAATTTAATAATATAAATATTAGTTTTCTAAAGGAATGAATCCATTTCGAATATCTTTCTTTCAAAATACTAATATAATAATAGTTGAAAAAAAAATAAACAGAATAAAAATTGTTAAAAATTAACTGCCCATAGAAAGTTAACGTGAATACTTGTATAAACATAACATGATAATTTCCTATCATTGTAGTCACCCTATGATTAACATAGCAATGATTAATCACCTAATACTAATTCCTTCTGTCATGGACTCACCTAAATAGGTGCTTTCCTTAAGTTGGTATTTTCATTGCACTTATTAAGGTGCGGTACACGCTCCTAAAGCATCACCTGTTGCCCTCGCGTAGAGGGGCTTCATTATATTACGTGTTAAGAACGTTATCGGAAGGACGCAAAAAATGCGGAATTGATATTATTATTATCCGATGATTAAGAACAGCTAGTTTACTAGTGAAATAAAATAAAGAGAGAATTGAATTAGAATTATTAAAAAATGAAATAGATAGATAATAACATATGAATAGAAGTTACTATATTTAGTTAAAGTAATGTAATTAACGTTATACTGTTTACTTAAAATAATATAATAAGAATTACGGTTTGAATAGAAATTGAAATTATTAAAATATCTTTTACTTAGTAAAAGAAAAATATACAAAATAGAACACACCCAAATTGGAAAAAAAAAAAAAAAAAAAAAAACAGAAACCCCCAAACTTGATGTCTCTGTTGTCTTCTCCACTACCGCAGTCACATCCATGAAGGAACAAAAACCCCCAAACTTGTTGCCTTCCCAAGCATAGTTGTCTAAGGTTTTCACAATCACAAAACGTAAAATGATAAAGAGGGTTTCACTGCTATCAAAGAGAGGGCACAATCCGAGTGAGTAAGATTGCCATTGTCATCGCCTCTTCGGGAGCAAAACCCATTTTCATTCTCATGCCACAACAGTAACCAGAATGTTTTCGTAGAAGAAGATTAAAAAAAAAAAAAAAACTATTACAGGACTTGTTCAAAGGGAGAAGAGACATACTGTTCTTCGTCGGTTGTTGAACGGGACAGTGAGTTGGAGCCATGGATTAATCGGGCGTGATTGACGACAGGGAGTCCTCCAATGAATGTGCAAGCTTGGATGATGTTTTAATTTGGGGTAGAGGGTTGTTATGTTTAATAAGGGTATCTCTAGAATAAAGAAAGGGAATGGTCGGGGAATGGAGATTCTCATGTGCAATAGAAGAGTTTGGATTCCATGTTTTTGGGGAATGCCCAATTCAACCGAATTGCAATTCTGTGCCACATAAACACAACTAAACGAGAGAATAGGGGATCATTTCGGAATAAGGGAGGAATTAAATTGCTATTCCTCCTATTGAACATATGTATATGTGTCTTTGGACGTTCTATGGGATTCGGATCTCGTAAGGATGGGCAAAATATAGACAGAGGAGAAAATGAAATGGGAACCCAAAGTCGTGCTAAGAATTCGGGCCTTCCTTTTCATCAATGTGTTTGCTACTCAACTTGTTTACGTCGGTCTTTTCTTGGTAGTTTCTTGCTTTGTCTTTTCTTTATGTCTAAGTAATTTTCCATATTTTCTGTCATAGTTTGGATCTTATAAGCTTTGTAGATATACCATAAGTGTTATACATTGATAACTCTTGCCCCTTACTGTCTCTTCTTTGATGTAAATTTAGATCCTTTACTTGTTATTTCTCTTATATTTATGTGTTTCATCATTCATAACAAAAAATATAGATCCTATCTCAATAAATTGGTATTAAGACAAGGTTAAGAGATTGGGAATTTCAAGAATTTATAACCTACACACTAATGGAATAGGTAACCTATATGATATCAAGAAATTAGATAGTTCACATGAATTTTTTGTTATGGCAAATACAAACACGAGGGTGTTGGTGAATTCAAAGTTAAAAAAGGGTTTGAATCGATAGTCAAAGTCTATAAAGGATGATGAAGTGGTAAAACTAACTTAATGAAAAAGCCAGAATGCTTCAATGGTGATCTAGTTAAATCTAACAAATAATATTTTGTATGAGATATTAATAGAGAAGATGATAGTGGGATTATGGAAGAAATTAGAAGACTTATATATGATCAAGTTTTTTAAGATAGGTTAGTGTTATGTTGAAGCTGAGATTGTATAAGCTCTAAATGATTGACACATCGACAAGATACAATATTTTAAGTTTTATGTCTCTAATGAATTACATGAAAATATTGATGTTAAGGGTAAGAGTGAAAACTATGCAACTATCATGTCATGCTATCTACAGTCTTCATATCTTGGATTCAAAGAAATCATCATATATAAGGGAAACTTGTTAATAAAAGAGGTAGAAAGCAATTAGTTAAGTGAAGATAAACTCGCTCACTAGGTTAAACCAGCCTAGAACCATTAGTTCATGGGCTGGCTTTAGGTCAAATCGTGATCGACTCGGCTAGTCCTAGTCTTGGGCGATTTGTAAGCTCTTGAACTAGTTGTTTTGTTTTGTTTTTTTTTTTAAACTAATGAAATTAATAATTTCTAAATTCTTATTAATTTTCCAAATTGATGTTCTTCTAAATAATTATTGGTCATCTCCTACACTTGTACTTTATTCCAAAAAATATTGTATAATGTAAGGTATACATTTGTATTGCATAACATAACACATAATTATTATTTGATCGGTCGAACAACAATAGATAAATAAAATATATTGTCATTATTAATTGTAAATCGTTTAGTACATTACAAAAAATCATTTGATTAGTTGGAGTATGGTGGTCGAGTAAAAATATAAAGTTAAATACCATCCACTTTTAGTGGTTTTTGTTGGTTGAAACGATTACCATAAAGGTTTAGTATTAGAGAATTTAGAGGTAGGGGAGGGAGGGATTTTTTTTTTTTTATTTTACGGTTACTCTGAAGCTATCTATGTATCTGCTAGTTGAAATCAAACTATTGTAGTTCGATTTAGATATTTAGAAAACTTTTAGTGCGTTGGTCAATTTTAAATTACGTAAAAGAATCTAAGTGTATATGAATATCCATTTTAATTTTTTCAAAGAAAAATAATTTCACTTGGTCATGATTTGAAAAATCCTAAGGCTGAATTGTTACTTTTCGGAAAATCATACCATTTAGTTTTTTAGAGTAATTGTGAAAAAACTTTTTCTACGTGACAGAACTTTTTTTCGAATAAACAAAAAAAAAAAAAAAACAACTTACTATTGTCTCCTTACAACAGCTATTTGTGCTCGAGAGTAGAACCCATAATTGAGGTTAGGATTCCATAAAATTTGTTCCAATTGTCAAAGTACCCATCCTTCTCGCTCGATGTCCCACATGATTCTTGCTGTTTGTAAATTGCTTTGTACTAGTATTCTATGTAAGCGCTCGCCTCATCTGTGGTTTCTACTTCAATTTTCGAGATATCTCCCTTGATGATTATAATCCTTCGATTCAGACACTAAGCTACCGTATGCTCAAACCTTTTACATTTAAAGCATTTGATTTAGCTTATCTTTCTTTTAGATCCCTATCCCTTCTCATATGTCCTCGTTAGCATGTCATCATCAAGTCGACCCTTCTATTCAGCTCTGACATCAACCCTTTTGGTTGGTTCGGTACTTAGTTGAACATGATAACTTTCTTGAATAGGTCAATGCATTGGGGGTCGGGTCAACCTATTTCTTCATTGCCTCTCTACTCATTGGGCTATTGTTATAACCTCATCTAATGTACTGAATTGTTGAAGTTTCACAACATCTTTGATGTTGCTTCTTAACTTGGTAAGAAATTTGGATATTGTTCGGGCTGATGGCTAATCCACTTCACATCGGATCATAAGTATCTGGAACTCCCGCACATATACATCAATAATTCAGCCCCCTTGTCATAGCTCTTAAAGTCTGGTAAATGTATCTTGTAGGTAAGCGTCTAGTATAAACCTATTTCTGAGAATCCTTTTCATCTCTGGCTAAGTACTAACCTCTTTGTATCTTTCTCGCCTCCTCATGGTCTAGAAGTTCTTCCATTATAGTGTAGTATACCTAGAGAATTCAATAGTAGCAATTTTTCACCTTCTCACGATCCTTGTACTGATAATAGTGAAAGATACATTAAATATTTTCCTCCCAATTGAAATAATCATTTACATCCCCAAAACCATTGAAGCTCGTGATTTGAAGCTTCACATAGTTGGTATCTTGGTGTGCTTGAGCTCACTCTTTTTCTTCTTTGTACTCTTCTTCCCTTTCATCATCATCCATATCTCCCAAGTCAATCTTCCTTCATACTTGTCCTTCTACTCCTTCACCTCGAACTTGTCAAGCTAGGTTCTGTCCTTTAGTAGGTTAAGCAGCTTACAGAATGTTATGCATGGTCTCAATAGGTTAATAGACCATTGCATGAGTAGCTCTAATCAAAACAGTTAAGAGGTTAGCCATTTCATTAAGTCATTTGTCTATACTTCTAGAGGTGTGATGGGGTTTTCTTCCATAGTGGACAATACTGCTATTATTATCACCAATACCAACATTAATACTAGGATCCATCATCTTCAACAAAACTAAGTTTCATACTTCTAATATGGGAAATAATAGATACTATTTCTCCAAACTAAACAATACGCATACTCCTCTACACAAATGTCTAACAAATCCATGAGCACATCAACTATACTAATGAACAATAAACTTAACCAAAACTTGCTCTATTTTCGTAAGTTTGAAATAAGGCAAAACAGAATATCTATCCAAGACAATCTTCTGCTCCTTCTGCTTGCTCCAATACTTATAGCTAACTTTTAGGCAACTATAATACACACCACCACAACAATTACTACTCGTAAGAAAGTATGAACAACTTATTCAAATGAAACCTTTACTCTGATAACAAGATGATATGAACTACAGCCAAGGACTGACAAAGCTGAATGCAGGGGCAGGTCTAAACTTGCAAAAAGCTTGAAGAACAAAATGGAAATTGCAAGAAAGATAGAAAAAGGTAAACAAGCAAACCTACAAGTAGCTTCAAGGATATGATGTATAAAGGAACTTCTGAAAACTTACGACACAAATTGATATGACGTGTAAGATAGTTTAATAAGGTTATTGGCCACCTAGCCTTACTTAAGGTTTGGGATAAGAGCGAAGTAAGTAAACATGCTGTAAATAATGTTCATAGAAAAGAAGTATATTAGGTGTGATAATGATAAAGGGGTATTTATACTCGAAATGTTAAAGTATCCTAGCCAAAATGGAAAAGAGTAAAAGGGTAACATAAAAAAGAAGTAATGTACAAGAAATGACAAAGGGCACAATTGAAAATATAACAAAAATGAGTATCTTACATAGATGATTCTATCATGTACTTGCTTGAATACGTAACTCTCTATGGATGGGTGACTTTTTGGCAGAAAAGACAAATTGTACGTTTAGGTTAGTGATTGTAGAGTTGAGGTGCCAAATAAGGGTGATGGATCAATTGTGCCGAGTTGAACAGATAATTCTTCTGAGGTGAATTCGCCTTGGTCGTATTCAGTATGGCTTGGATTTGGGTTGACTGAGTCGTTGGTTGGATGAGTCGAGCTAATGCTTGAGTGTAGTTCAAGTTAGCAGTTGGAGAAAAACGATGAGTGTGAGAAGGTTTGGCTTGGCTAGGACATTAAGTTAGCAGATTGCAACATCTTAGACTCCTTGGTGGTGGGTTTTAAGGAAAGAATTCGCCCGGTTATGTTTTGTAGCCCTTGGGCTTGAGTTTAGGCTCGAGCTCAAGTTAAGGGTCCAATGGTTTGATTCTTATCACCTTTGCTTGTTGAGGTCATACTCGTAATCTAAGTACACTTTAACGTCGTCAAATTGTTGTGGCTCAGACGATATATTAGTTCTAATATCTTTACCCTTACCTTTCCTACCTGATGAGGTACTATGCTTCTTCTCAAAAAAGTATAGTGCAAGAATCATTCCATGGAGATAGCTTTTTTTTTATTATTTACTATAAGAAAGATTTATAATTGAGAGATAGAAAGAAATTGCAGGACGATGTAAAACATAAATTATTTACCAAGTATATGCAAATGTTTTGATTAATGAAATGGCTCAATGAAGTGGAATAAATAATTATACTCGGAGCCTTATGGTTACTAAAAGAAATATTTATTTAAGAGAGTTTCAAAATTACGAAATGTAAAGGTAGAATAATTGGAGTGTTTGAATGTTTCTATAAAGGAACAATTACTTCTTTACCCTCCAATTTATATGCAACTCAATTGGTCTGCGCATCTCGTTTAAATTTTGAAATAAAATCATTCTGAAGTCGCAATGTTTGAATTCTCAAAATTTTTAGATGCCCTACCTATATCGATTTTCTATTCATGTCAGCATTTTGTATAGACGTTATTATGTTAGCAACAGTGTCCTTACCCATGATAAACTAAAATTCCTTTAGAAAATTTTTCTTAGTGTAAAATACACTAGACCATTTAAAATTTCTAATGCATTTACGTACGATTTAAATTTCAATCTTCCATCTGACATTTCTACAATTACAGTAGATAAAGAAAGCATGCGGAATTATTATGGCATGGAGACAAAGCTTTTGAAAAGCCATAAAAGTCAAAGAGAATTTTGATGGCCAGAAAGGGACATATGAATGAAGGGTTGGGAATAATTGGAGGGGTATGTGTGTGTATGTCAATAATTAAAGGTGAACAAAATAAAGGTTGTGGTGGGGGGAAGGAGCGGGGGGTGGGTGGGAAAGGAGAGGGAGGGGTGGTATTGTAAAATGTGGTTTGGTGTTTCTTTTTTTTTTTTTTTTTAGTAACAAATGGACAGGCCACAAACCACTAAGTTGAATCGACGGTTCAAATCATCAAGTCAAGTAGTTTTAATCACTTAAACCGACATGGCTCTTTTGACTCGACGATTCGAAGGGTGGTTCAAGCTTGGCTACATTTGGGCCCGGGCGGTTTGGGCTTGACCCTTGTACGAGTCTAAGTGAAGACTAATTAGATTGAGAAATAAAATCTATGAGCAGTGGAGTTGCAAACAGTCTAATTACTAAAGATTATTATCTTAGTGGCAATAGTAGCTCCAAAGGAGATCTAAATGCCATAATATTATCTATTATCACTAAAATAGAAGGGCTACATGATGACAAAGCGACTTGAGAGATGGAACCAAGGTTAGGAGTAGGATGGTAGTGGTAAAACCGTTGTTGGTGTGACACTTGCTGAGTCAAAGCATGGTAAGCTATTGTTAGCATCTGATCCAAATGAAATTTATGGAATGGATTTTAAACTATAAGAGTGCTTTATACATGAGTTACAAGAGATTGATTTCAAATACGTAAGCTTGTAAAGTGGTTTTTATACAAATAGCTAGATTGCTAATGTAAGTGAAGTTTAAGTTAGACTATGTAATAAGTGAATGTGTAAGATATCCAATGGAAGGTATCTATCCTAGATATCGTGTAAATTTTTAACTCTTTGAATGATGGATTGTATTGGTTATCTTATATATGAAATCTAGTACTGTAGAATTGTCCTTATAAGTCTTATGGTAACAAGAAGAGTTAGATTTAGAACTTTTTCCTATTGTAAGGGATGACAATTCTTGGTGATATTCTTAGGAAGGCTAATCTTAAGATAGAGGATTATAGTACATTTTTTTTTATCTCCATAATAGGAAAACACATATATGTAGTGCAACAAAAAAGTTTGTTTTACTTTACTCAACTATTGTATGAAGTTTTAAGGTGAAGAGAGTTTGGAAGGTCTAAGAAGTACTAGAAGACTTAAAATGCGCTAACTAAAAATTGTGAAGATGTATCGTAGGTGTCAATTATCATAGCTAGATATGGTTCCTGAAGTAGAAGAATGATATCACCTAGGAATTGGATGACAAAGGTTCACAAGTTTGTGTTGTACATTAGATATTTGGAGGTGGGTAGTCAGTAAGACTGAAAACGATAGGAATTGGACTACTGGACCTCTAACACACAGCTTGGCCTAAGGCCTTAAAGGACTAAAAAGATGAATCCCCCTACTTTAGTCAAGAATCTGAGAGCTCTAGCACTTATTTGCAGTCTACTTCAGCTTATAGAAATCAAGATGATCGTACAGAATTGTCTTTTCTACTAAAAAGTTATCTACCCATAGTGAACTACGTGTTTGAGCAACCATGTGACAAAATCCCCTGTATAGAATACTCACTTTTGTTGTATTTTCCAATAAACCCTTTTATTATTCCTTATATCTTACTCCTTTTAAACACTATCCTTTTTTTGTCTTTTCCATTTTATGTAAGTTGCCTTAGTTTTGAAGGTATAAGTACCCTTTGTACATATAATTGCATGACAAATGATATCACAAATATATTAAATATTCTACTTATCGTAAACATTGCTTGTTTACTATTTTTACTCTTATCCTAACCTAACCCTTAAGTAAGGCTAGACAGCGAGTAACTTCATTGGACTACCTTGTGCATCATATCAAGTTATTTCATGAGTCTTTAGAAGTTCTTGGGTATGTCCCATCTGTGGAGCTATTTGTGAGTTTGCTTACTTTATCTTTACTATTTTTGCACAATCCTATTACCTCTTTCAAACTTTCAACAAGCTTGAACCCATCCTATGATCAACTTTATCTATTCTTAACTTCGGTACGCATCAAAAGAGGAGTTATAATGTAATTATTATCGTATGTATGAGCAAACGTCTTAAATAATGCAAATTTAAGTCAAGGTAGAGATTAGTTGTGCTTATGCCTTGAATTAGCATGAGATTCTAACACGGAAGAGAATATAAGTAATGGAATTGGAAAAAAAGCCAATTTAGGTCCATATGTCTATAACAATAAGGAAATTAAAAATTATAATAATTGCTTATAGACCAATTTTATTGGTTTTATTACTCTATTTTCTCAAAGTGATATGCCTTTATCATACATTTGGCATATTAGTTTTGTAATTTGATGAAATTAGTTAAAATGTTATGAATTTACTAGAATTAGTTAGGTCATTCATAAATTAGTTATGAATAGTAGATAATGAGTCAACTAAAATAGTTTATTAACAAATAGTAAAAGTTATTAGATTCCTGTGACATTTTTCATTACATAGAATGAAATGAAATAACATTCTTCTATCTATTATCTTTGTTTTTCTTAGGAGATCTCCATTTCTCAAATTGAGGAAAAATATTTTTTTTTCCTTTTTCACAAAATAACGAGGCTTTGAAAGCTATAATTTTAGTGCTCGTATTGTTCTCAACCCAATCCTATCTTGTTGAGTCTTACCTAATTCAATATTGGACAAAACCGTCATTTTGTAGCATTATTTAAAGGATTTGATTTGTTATTCAACAGTCAAGAGTAGTTAGCAATAGTTGGATCACTTAAAAACTACAAAAAAGAAATTGATTTCCATTGGATACAATTGTAAGAACACAATTGCTATTTGGCTAAATTAGAGAAGTTAAAACTGAGACCATAGAAAAATTAACAACATACTACGTTTTATAATCGAAAACATATCTCCTATTAGGTTTATCGTCATTTTTTATAACTAATAGTAACTTTGCTTATCTTGACAAATATAGCTTAGATACTAATCTTTAGTAGTGCTTATCTTGATATGTATACTTTAATGCAAAAAACTTCATGGAGTTTCATGGATACTTATGTATCTACCAATTTTGCTCGCTTAAGTTGTTTTTGGAGGAGAAGCTTTAAGATGTTATGAATTGATACCTTAACACAATATTCACTTTCAATTCACTTATTCCAAATTAAAGGAAACACGAAGACTATTATCTAGACATCATAAGTGCTCCTATATTCAAGAAGAGATGTCAATTGATATCAAGAAACTGAAGGTAATAGATGTATCTAGAAAGAAAGAGCTATATGCAAATGACAAAGTCCTTGTGTATAAAATATATGACACCACAATCATTATTAAAGAATATTCGAATAATGAATAAGAAAATATTAAAGACAAATTCAAGATGAAGATCATATTAACATCAAAGTCTAAAGTAAATATGTCATTCTAAAAGTAACAAATGCAAAATAAATCCTTTAAGAAGTAGTTATAAGAGAATCAAAGACTCGAAATAATCACATGGTTCCCATCTTGGTATGAATATTACAGTTTAAGATCTTGGGTTGTATTCTTTGAGTTTGAATGATAGGAACTTCTGTTTACAACTAATTGTTTACAAATTATTAGTGCAATCTATGTTGTTTCTTTCTTTAGTTTTTGTTAACTTCAATCATAAAGGCTACATTTTTGTAAAGGGGAAAGGGTAAGGGAGAAGGAAATCATTATGCTTTTGTTATACATTTAGTGTATTAAGTTTTTGAATTTGATGAAATTAATTAGAGTGTTATGAATTTAGTAGAATTAGTTAGTCCATTAGTAGAATATTTGAAGGTAGTAGATGATGATTAGAATAGCTTATCAACAAATAGTACAAAGAGTTATTAGGTTGTGTAATATTTTCATCAAATAGGATGAAAAGAAAATAACAATCTTCCCTCTTCTCTGTCTACTTTTCTTGGTGATTTCCTCTTCTCAAATTGAGAAAACATAATTTCTTTCACTAAGTTACATTTTCTTAAAATACCATGTTATGACAACTATTATAGTATATATATCCATGTTCTCAAGTTTTATTGGAAACGGGTAAATACCATGTCTGATATCAAAACTTATCATTTTTATAACCAACTATCTAAATTTTACTCATTTTTATAATTAATTACCTAAACTTTTTCAACAATGAACTACCCAATGGAGTTATTCTTGATGATCCCAAAAATTCTATAGGTTGTGAATTAATACTTTTAAATTTCAAAGAGCTAATTGTAAAAGTTGGCAATACAAGTACCAAATGTAACATTCATCCTATTAGAAATTGTTAACCCTAACTCCACATGTTAAATGTCACATATATTAGAACTACCATAAGCAAACCAATTGTTGTAATAAATGCGCAAGCAAAGTACCAACTAATTCTTCTTATTCCCCATTTAGAGACAACTTGATAAAATGTTTGTAGATTGAGCATATCTCATGTTCAATACATACATGTTGATAGTAATAGTTTGACCTAGATTATCAAAACTCTTCTTAAAGACTCCATAAAATATATCTTTCTTCTTTAATATTGTTAATTATTTTACTACTTTGGGTCATTTATTCTTTAATAACTAATTTGATGTTTAAGAAAAATCAATGTTGACTTACTAAATCAAGGCATAGGAACTAATTATCTATATCATTTAAGCATAAGAGGAAAGGGTTAGGGATGGTTTGGTGTCTTTTTTTCATTTTATCAATTATTCCTAAAAATTTTTAGGAGAAAAAGCTATTAAAATATATGATAATCTAGCTTAATAGTATCAAATGAAAATGGATAATTGTTCCAAATATTTCTCTTTTCTCTTACTTGCACCATATTTATTATCTCATATCCTTCTATTCTTATAATATTTATTCATTATGTAACAGCTAAATATTTTATTCATGATAATAGACATGTTATTTTACAATATATATTTTCTTCTTTATTTAACTCAAGTACACTTAGGTCTTAATTCAACTACAACACAACTAAAAAACTATATGTTATATTATTTTAATATTTAATATAGTAATGGATGACGACATTACTTACATCTCAAGTTAATCATGCCACCCACAAACTAAGTCGAATGGCTACACACTTTTGGAGGTATATCGTATAATCTACTAATAATAATTTCTTGATGGTATATCTATCACTCAAAACCTTATTTTCTTTTTTAATTTTCGTAATACTACTACAACAACATTAAAGAAAAAAATTTTAAGTGACATGTAATATACATTTTGTAAAGTTATATATTAGCCTAAACTCTTCATTTGAAAGTTAAAGAGCTGAATGCTATCTCTTATGGGTACCTAAAGGTGGAATTGAAAAGAAATTAATTGAAATTAAACAATATATTATGTTTGGTAATATAAAAGTAAAGAGCGGAAATGAGTATAAGTTGAAGGAAAGGCAATGAGTAGAAACACTTATATTTCAAGGTCCATTTCTATTCTCTTCAAAATTAAGGAGAAATAAATAAAATGAATGGAGATGAGATGAGAGTATAAAATCTTCCTTTACAACAATGTTCGTTATAATAAGTAGGAGTAATTTTATCAAATAGAAACATTTTTTTCTCTATTTTATTTTTATTTTTGTAATGTCAACCAAATAAAGAAGTAGGAAATATTTCTCTCAATTTCTTCCAATTCCTTTCTATATTTCCATACGTAAAAGAAAAAGTTTCATTGCCTTATAATACCTTTCTCTCGATTTCTCCATTGAACTTGATTCATTTTATTAGAATGTGAATATTCATAAAACTGAATTGTAAAAGTTTCAAATTGAGGATTTGATTACTTTAAATTTTCAAATAAGATCATATCAATTCTAATTCTTCCAAGAAAACATATATGATGACAGTTACTTATTTTGTTAGCAAACTTAGTGGAAACCTAAAAGGGAGGATGAGGATCTTTGCAAGCAATTAATGATCGTAGACCTAAGAGGTCATTTAAAGGCTAGAGCATCGACCACTTGATAAATAGCAAAAGGTTCTTGACCTCATAATGAATTGGTGGTAAAAAAAAATGAAAATAAAATCTTACTAGTTTAAAATATAGGAATAATTCATAGAAATAGGCATGAGGTAACTATAACTACTACACCATATTTAAGACTTGTACTTCGCCATAGGATAGATTAAATTCAAATGAGGACACAACAAGTTTGAAGGCAAGTTTATGAACCCATTTTTGAGGCTTCAGATCAATAGGTTCATATAAAAAGTAAAATAGTGTAAATGACTTTACTTGATGGCTCCTAAATTTACCCTATACTTGTAAGGACTTGATGGGTCCTAAACTGTTTCTGGATGCATCAATTGGATAGCCAACCAAGATCTAAAGGGGTCAAATTGGGCCTAGACCCAATATCCCTCTAGATACTTTTACATATATTTTCTAAATTTTATATTAGATATGAATATATTTCCTAAACTCACATTTTATATTTTCCATAGCTTTCATTTCCTAAAATCTTACTAAAACCCTAACAGCTTATTTAGTTCACCGAGTTTAATAAATCTGTAATAGTATGTCAATTCATCAAGAATGTAATAGACTCGTAATAGCCCATTATGTTGTTTAATTAGACAAAAAAGGAATTTAAGAATAAACATATAACAAAGGACAATTGACTATATTGCCCTCTTTTACCACACACAATACTTTCTTTATCCAACTACACAACTCAATACATTCTCACCAATACTATGACAACTATCTGCAAATTCGGCCTCACTAACAGTCATATCCATTAACACTTTGGCTACATTACCATCTTTCTCGATCTTCTCCCTTTCTATCTTTCTCTCTTTATATCCTATCTCCCGATTTCCTTATTAAAAATAAAAATCACATCTCTTTGGGCAAAGTTTAGTGGCTAACAACTCAAAAAGTTTCTTCAACCTACCTCCAGTGAGCATCATACACTTATCGTAGATTTCATTTAATTGGGTTTTGCAGTGGTGATTGGTGGTCCAAATCTAATTTCCTTTAGTTGTACCTAGTGCTTGTACGTGATTAGTGGTCTATATTTGATATTTTCTATGTAGGTGGCTGTACATAATGGTTACACGTAAGTTAATTGGATCTCGTAGTTATGTATCTAGATCCCGTAGTTGCTGGTGGTGGCTATCACTAGTGGTAGCAGTTACTCAATGGTAGTGGTACGTGTAAGTGATTGGGTCTTGCAAGTGTGGCTATCATTGAACGTTTTGAAGGAGGAACAATTGCCAAGGGAGGTAGAGGAGCAATTCCTAGTAGGTAGTTATCACTAGAGGTGCTAGTCACTAGTGGTGGTGATGGTCTGTATATTAAAGAGAAGAAAAACAAAGAGGATATTCAATGTCTTTTTGACATGGAATGGCTATTTGGAGATTGAACTCATGAATCTCAATTTCAAAATTTTGATAAATCTCAATTCATAATTGCTTGTGATTAATTAATTCGTTTAACTCATTTATATACCTCTAAAGTGTATTACTTCTTTATAACACAATGTAATTTCATAAAACATTCTCAACTATAAGCACCTTACACTTTCATTTTTCAATTTGAGAGACAGAGATGCCAGAAAAAAATTCCAAAAGCATATATTCACTTATTACGTACTATAAAATATATATATTAATAAAAAAAACTTTGCACTTTTCAGCATCTCACCTTGTAAAATATAAAGATAATTTTTTCTATCAGTAGAATGGTCGTTCACATAATCTTATAAATCGGAGATATAATACATATATTGTTTTTTGGAAATTGATTTTAAAATATTTTAATTAATATTATAAATTCAATAATTAAGATTGTCTCGATTTTTAAAATATCATATGATATTATTTTTTTTATAATATTATTCATATACGTGACTGCATTTTTAGAAGATAATTTTAGAATAATAAATTTGGGAGAACCAAATCATTAGTTTTCTTTGTTATTGAGTGTATAAATTATCACGAGCCTCAGGAGAACCACAAAGGGAATTTGAACCAGTCATCTAAAAAGCCTTCAAACGAGCGAAAATAAGTACTAGACTGGACTGGTAAAGAGACTCCATTGTGACAAGTCACTATCCAAATCCAAGTGCTTTCCAATTTTTCTACTTTTTCTTTTTGTCTTTATACCTTGAGGTATATTTTATGGATCACAGCCTAACCCGACTATATTACCCACGTCATTAAATCCGCCACGATCCCATTGAAATAAAATTATACATTCGGTAATTTTTTTTTTTTCATCTTTAATAGTAGTGTGTTGATGGCCAAAGAAAAGAAAAAAAAAATCTTTAATAGTAGTGAAGCAACTTACCTACCAAGTTAATCGTATTATTTTTGAAGGGTTCGAACTAAGTAGGATGGCAAATTGGCAACATATTTCCACGACTACAGGCATATCACGAAATCCTCTGGTATAATTCCTTGGTGGTACTAGCATGCCCCTTAAAGCCTTCTCGTGGGTTCCCCTTTCCTTATTTTTATTTTAAATTTTTGTATTATTATTATTATTATTATATAAGAAAAATTTGTGAATGGGACCTAATGCACAATTTCTAAAGTTACAGTAGTTTTTTTTTTTTTTTTTTTGAGCCCAAAAAGTTATGGTTGTCTAAATACTCATTTTGAAAGTTAAGGAGCAAGTATCAAAAAGATGGAAATGGAATAAAATATTGTGTTTGACAATATAAATAAAGATTGAAGTTCGTATAAGTTGAAGAAAATAAGTGAGGTTCATTTCTATTTACTTCAAAATTGGAGAGAAACGGACGGAAATAAATGAAATAAGATAACAATCGAAAAAAGAAAAGATGATGGTTCTCTCAATTCCTCCCAACTTTTTTCTATATACCCAAACATATAAGAGGAAATTACATTGCTTTCTAATTCCATTATATTAAAAATTGCCAAAGAGGTGTAATTGAAAAATTGACATAATTTAAAGAGTGTAAGTGCAACTGCTGGAGGGTAAAAAGGGGAGAATGTAATTGCATTGACCCATTACTATCAATATAAGGAAAGTGAACGTGGAAATGTATGATAGTCATGAGTCAATTAGGGTCACCTGGTGCAGACCAGGTCAAGAAGCAAGTTGATAACAAAAAGAAGTTAATCAATCCATAAATTTATGATTTTTTAAAATCTATTATGTATTAAAAATTTGAGAGAGAAAAATCGAATCTAGTTTTATATTTATATAATTAAACTATAAAAATATTTACAAAAGATAAATGATGGAATCAGAAGGACAGAGTGAATATATTAGTTATAACTATTCAAATAAGAATATATCAATTCCAATTCTTCGGGGAAAAAAAAAAACATCTAGGATAACACTAACTTATATCTCGGTAGCAAACTTAGTGGAATCCGAAAAGGACGGATAAGGATCTATGCAAGCATCCGGTGGCTGTGGATCCAAGTGCTGATTTAGAACATTGACTTTTCCAATGAATGATAGAAAGGGGCCTTGGCTTTACAATGAATTGGCGGGAAAAAAATAAAATAAAATTCCGCGAATAAAATCTTGCTAGTTTAAATTTTAAAAACATAGGGACAATCTTATAGACTTGGGCATCGGCGGCCGGAAGCGCCACATCGCGTCCAAGACTTGAGCTTGTCCATGGAATGGGATTAGATTCAAATGAGGATCCAGCTGTCTCAAGGCCAGTTTCAGGGCCTCCTGCTTAGGCTCCGGACCCTACGGGCTCGAAGAAAATGTAAAAAGACAAAATAGGCAAAAGTGACTTTGCTTGGTGGCTCCTAGATCTGTGCTTTACTCGTGGTGGGTCCTAATATAATTTTATACATATAATTCTAAACTCACATTTATATTCTGGTATCATTATTTCCTAAAATCTTGCTAAAGCCCTGAAATTATTGCTAAAAACGATTATAAATAGTAATAGCTTATAGTTTTAGTCATGATTAAGTGTATATATACATATCTATATGAAAAAAAATTATTAAAACTTCAAAACACATTTCTGGAGTTTAAAAAATTACTCTACTCAAACCCCATCTGTAACTTGCCCAAGCGAAAAGTATAAGTAATTACATATACATTTAAAAAAAAAAGAAAAGAAAAAGAAAAACCTAGATTCCTGCGTATCCAGATGATATACTTGAGGGAGCTGATGTTGGATATCCATTTCCTTTTTCCCTTTTCAATGTGCATGAAAATTTCATGAATGTGAACCACCCCTTTACAACACAGTGTAATTTCGAAAAAATTTCTCAACTATAAACGCTTTACACTTTTATTTTTCGATTTGAGAGAAACAAATGTCCTAAAATAATTTCCAAAAGCATATATTCACTTATTAACGCACTATAAGAAAAATTTGCATTTTTCAGCACCTCGCCTATGTCTCTAGTAAAATATATAGTTAAACTATACCTATCATTAGAGTGCTGGTTAGATGTATTGTTTTTCTTTGTTGTTGAGTGTGACATTGTTGCCTAAAAATTGAGCATTTATATTTCCCGAAAAATGATAATGAAAAATTTACTTTCAATGGAGTCGTTGTCATGATAATTATTTTGTGATGCCAACTCATCAACGAATTTGGGGCAATCTTTTCTTTTTCGTTGATCTAGTATTTTCATTGTTAGCACGAGTCAAATTCTATAAAAATTAAAGTTTTAGATAAAACAAAAAGGCTGACTTAAAATTACTACTGGAGATATATTTTACAACTGAAAATTTCCGAAGGGTGTAAGTGACTCTTTTTTGCTTTTCCCCCCAAAGAGCAATGTAAAAATTTTTACATTCCCTATCTTTACATTATTATTTTAGGAACCCATCCTCCTATTTATGCGCAAGAATAATGTGAAACAAACCTAAACTTATGAATAAACAGTCAAGTTCCTATATAAAAAACTTAGAGGAACATTTACTATCTAAGAAATTATTAATTTCAAGCAGAAAATCACGTATATTATATAGCGTAATTATCTTTTTTTTTTTTTTTACACTATTTTCAATCTTTTCCCTTTAAACCAATATATACCAGATCATTCTCGGCATCGTTACAATCATTATTTATTTATTTATTTATAATATATATGCACGCGTCTGCATGTATAAAGGTACGATATACTAGTTGTCAGCATATAAATTGATTTCACAAAGCTTTGATCAGGAAAGAAAAACAAAAAAGGGAGAAGAAAAAGAAACATTAACATTCCAGTCAAGAAAGCAAAAGACAATTATAGACATGGAAATGGATAGGAGATAGGAAAGTACTAAACCATGATAGTATAAATAATTATACTAAAAATATGTATTATATGCGTACATATATTTGTTGGAGGAATTCACTATAGAAACATACGACTTTCCTGTGGAGACACCAAAGTAAATCATTTGGTGAATATTCACCGACCTAATTAAGCTTTATGGTCAATATTTGCTGGGATCAATCATGAAAAACTATGTGGTTTACTACTAATCGCCACTTGTGAGAAGCAATTCAAGGAACCTTAAATATAATACTTTATATAACAAGTATATACATAAAATTTTAGACCTTATAAAATTAAATTGACTAATTTCCCACCCAATCGTATAAATTCCCCCTTAAACCAATGGACTCAGAGAGAATCATCATCCGCTCAAAGAAAGAATCATTTCTACTCACGGGTTATATCTTGCATGAATAACACATTAACATGATTTTGAACAGATTCTTCTATCAAGTGCCTCTAAACTTATTAACGAAATGCATCAAAATTTATATAACAAATGTTAAATTGAAAAATCTTTAGAAGGCACTTGTTAAAATTAACTGTTTAATAAGGATAAATTATAATGACCACTCTTGAAAATTTTTAACTTTATATTTAGCGTACCTATTTATAGGTGTGGTATAAGTGCACAATGAAAAAAAAAAAAATATTTGGAGGGCATCAGTGTAAGTTTAAAAATTATTAAGGATGGTATGCATAATTTACCCCTAGTCATAAAAGTTGGTATTGCATAGGTGTAATTCATGCAAAACCCTCAAAGTAATAATTTCTTTCTAGCAGTGGTATATAGAGTAAAAACCTTAATATTCCTATAGGAGAAGCACTTGATATGAAGCTCAAAATGCTTTATGATACAACCCATGAATCTTCTTCCATGATTCTTCCCTCTGCATCTTCAACTGCTTATAAAAGTTCCCAATGAAATTCTCAGCTTTAGCAAAAAGTTCTTGTCCACTAATTCCTCCAACTTCTTCCTCAGCTTCTACCTCTCCTTCACTTTCCTCGAAGACCCGATCTTCGGCCGCTTGAACCGGGGTCTCCCCGCCGTCAATGAAGAATATACTTGGGGTAGAGGGACACTTCCTTACCTTATTAATTTTCACAGAAGCAACGATCTTCTCTGAAGCACATTTTTCCACCACAACTTTATTACTCGTAATGGAAGAATCATTGCTCATATTGCTAACATTATTATTACTAATAGTATTTTCCATATCATGAGTAGTATTTACTGGAATAGTAATGGCTTCTTTTGGGGAGGCATTGATGTTATTATAATTAGTATCAATCTTCTTGTTTTCTTGTGAAGGTTTCAAGAAGAATGAAAGAAGGCCAGCTTCAGCTACTAGGGCAACGATGAGAAGGTTCGTGATAAAGTATAGGTAAGGAGTTCTTTGGGTTGGAGATAATAAGGGTGTTAGGGTTAGAAGGGCAATTAGAAGAGAAAGCAATAGGATTTGGGATTTCTTGAACTTGGGCATAGCTTCTTCCTGTGTTATGAGAAAGGGGAGATAAAGTGGAAGGTCTACAGAATAACTTTCCCTGAAAAGATATAAATAGAGAGAGAGAGAGATTGGATGATGTTCTGTAATGAAGGTTGTCGCAGGCAAGCAAAAGGACAGCAATAATAATTTCAATGTGTCAACTGGGTTTATAAAAACTCAGTCATAAATTGCTTGATATATAGATTGTATATCATGACATACGGTCAGTGTTTTATTTTGCCCGTAACATGCCAACTGCATTTTTTGTCATAAAAAAAAAAGGGTCCAATTTCAGTAAAGTGCTTTTATCACTACTTTGTTTTTATGTTTATGTACCATTGTGCAGAGATTTTAATTTAATGAAATTGGTGTACCTAAAAATTTCTGACAATTTTTATTTCCATGGTAGGTTTCCCTAGGAAGCTTTTGTGACATAAGTTTATGTCTTACTTTGTTGTCCAACCAAGTATGCCAAGTTTCGTGAGAACTATTATTAGACCACTTGTATTGTGTTAATAGATTTGGGCAAAACGGTATAATATAATTTAGGCAGATACTAGGAATGTTTGCAAATGCTTTTTTTTTTTTTTTTTATAACAATTTGCTGTCTTAATTTTGTTCCTTTCATTTGTTGTCCCAATTTGCAAAATTATTGTGTTTAAATACTTCCTTGCTATGACCTAATTTAACAAATTTATCTCGATTGTCCACTTGTTTTGTCGACTAACTCTCTCCAATAACAACTTGAATAAATAAATAAAATTTACAACAATGAGATTTTAGTTATGATGATGTAAATTCTGATAACTTACCTGGTACTTATCCTTAATAATCAATATAGTTAGGTTTGCAATCTTATTTAAACTTAGAATGTATTGAGTATAGCATTGTAAGTTTATAAAATCATATGTTTAAATTTATAATTATTAAGAGTTTATACAAAATAATTTTTATATTTATTTAGGTAAAACCTCGTAAGTTATAAAACCATATAAGTTAACTCGTAATTTAATAGCTATGTCAATAATTAAGCATGCTAAATCTAATTTCTATTAGCCTTGAAAGCATTAAGTTGCGTAATAATTCTCCCCAAATTTGGATCATGTCGAGTTCGTTTAAATCCAATCTCACATACAGTGTAGTCTATGTCTTTATTTGTTAAGGCACACTTTATGCCTCTAATCTACGAACTTTCAGGCTAAAATCAATTTGAAGAAAAAGAATTAATAGACAAGAGAACATGCACTAGAGAGAGAAGGAGGAATTCGATTGGAACAGTCTGGATAAGGTCGGTGCAGGCATATTCTCTCTCCTACCACCTTTTTTTTTTTTCTTCCTTTTAATAGAAAAAGAGAATGGAAGTGACGCAATCGCTACTAAACATTTTTGGCCGTTCTTTAGCGAACGTGCGGCTTATGGCTCTTCTTGTCTGGGTTTGTTGGTCCTACATTGTTTTTGTTTTAGGCACAGATGGTCCTCAAGGATCTTTATGGTTTTAGGGACCTATTAGAAAATTTATCTCTCTATTCATGCAAATGATGCTAATCGCTTGAGTCCACGGTCCTACTTGACTCACTTGCTTCTCTATGGTCCTACATTCCTCCATTAGCCTTACCAATGAAAATAGAGAAAAGATTGCTTTGCAAAGTTTTGGGGGTGAGACTAGTAACTTTTTCCTTGGTAAGGGAGAAATCCAATCCTATTTTGATTACTACATTTTACTAAAAGATATTTAAAAAAAAAGTATGAACATTATATAATATGCATAAAGATAAAACTCAAAAAAGTTGAAAAATCTTTAAGTGTGTATGGATAAATTTAGAAAAAATTACATTTATATATAAGATTTATAGAATGTAAATCATGATATATCTAAAGAACAAGAGTAAAGTTTGTATACCTTGAATTAAAAAGAAATTCATTTTATAGCAATATTTTTCTATATAAAAATGTAAAAAATACGAGAAAAGACTATTTTCTTCTTAACAAGAAGTTAGCTTAGTATAAAACTGTTTAATAAGAATGCAGTTTTTATATTCTTATCATATAAGAATAGAAATTTTTTATTCGGTAACAAAGCGGATAGCTTTACTCATCACAGATTGTTTACATTAAAAGTTCATTTATAATGTTCATATTTGTTAAATACTATAATTAAATATAATTCCATAATTGATTTATTAATAATTCAAAAGGATATATTCTAAATAATTGATTAACATTAATCCACATATTCAAATAATTTAACAAAAAAATTGATGCAATATTTCATCTCTGGAGATTGACTATGGTAGTGAACTAGGACATGCAAAGGTGAATATCAAAGATCTTATTGAAATCTACATATTGTTTATGAAAGATAAACTAGAATAGAAAAGAAATGGGAATGAAGAGGAAGACATGCATAAATGGTGGTCATTGTTGCACCAACATACGAAAAGATTTAGAGATTAATAAAGTGATTCAAAGGCTAACAAATTTAATTAGTTAAAGGCGGGACTTGTAAAGGGGTTGAATAGATCTTGCTCAAATTTGACATCTTTTCAACTTTTTAACAAGTTATTGCAAAATTAGATTATTATGAATGCAAAGTTGACAAAATACATATAAGTTTTGTTAAAATAAAAGCAAAAGAATAGTAAAGGCACAAAAAATATGGAGGATTTTACACCTAGATCCACTCAATCCATAGAAGTGCCAACATGGCATAAAAATTGCATAATGCGATGTTCAATTTATAAAATATGTATAGATGTGTAATGCACTTCTACACATGTAAAAAAAGATAAACCTCATACTAGAATTTAGGCTAGAAATAACTTATTGAAACAAAGCTTCTTTTAGAAGATACTCATCATTAAGAAGATATAAAAGGGACTAAAAATAGAAGAAAAGAAGGATAAGTGATCACAACACCAATTATTGGTGCCTCTTCTTCTTATCTATCCATCTTAGAGCTTTGACAATGCAAATTGGCCTCCATTTTTTATGGTACCTAATAAAAAAATAAAATATTATAAATCACATATACAACATTCACAAAGAGATATATACACACATTGGTACCTTATGCATAAACGAAGAGAAAAAGAGAATTTTTTTTTTTAAAAAAAAAATATAAGTTCAATAGGGTTCAATAGTTTGTTTACACTTAACTAGAATGTAAATTGGACCTAGGGTTTGGTTATAAGGTTTGGTTAGTTAGCCTATTTAGATTAGGCTCATTAAGTCAAGTAACTAACATTTGCTACTCTCCTTAAGGCTATAATCACTCATTTAACTACCATGGATGGTGTTGATAAGCCATTTTAGGCCTAAACTTCAAAAGCTTAGGCTTAAGTTTCTACGCCTGCTCAAGTACCATTGAGCACTACTTCAGGTTGATAGCTTAACTCCATTCGGTAGCCCAATTGGCTACCCACCCCTCCCCTAACCCCCTAGCCCCCTTCTTCTTTTCCCTTTCGCAAATTCACTCCAACCTAAGTTAACCAACTTGCTTGGGCCTCGAGTGCACCGTCTCTTACTGTATCAAATGGAGCGATATAACCAACTCAAGCCTACCTTAAACACCTTTCCATCTCGACTTCCTCATGTCTTTATAGACTCTAATCAGCATCCTCTATGGCCTCGGGTTTAGAGGACCTTACTGTTTATAGGAAGCCAGATCCAAGCATGACGAGTAGTGCTAACCCTGACCTCCACCCCCTCACCTCTCCCCTTTTGATAGGAATTAGGCCCTTGGACTTATCACTCGTAGCGAGCTAGAGGACTCTAAGGACTTGCGCGGAGAATACTAGCTTGGAACCAAAGTTGAGGCGGGGATTCTTATACTAAACTGATCTCCTGCCGACTTGCCTATCAAATCCTCACATGTTTCAAATTTGCTTTTGCCCTACAACAATGCCATATTCTAGAAGGTAGCCCAAGTCTATTTGAGCCGAGCTGCCAGACTAACCACAGACATCTGACGCTAATACAGCTGACTTCTCTACAGGATTGATTGACCCCCAGCCTGATCCAAATCAAGTTGTCCCCTAATTGCAAGCGTTACTTTATTTCCGCTTACCTTATATCATATTTCTCTCATCTAGCCATAAGCGACACTTATCTTCTAACACAATATTCTAAAATGATTCTTTTTTTGCATACCGAATATTCTTTGCCCCTTTCGCCCCTTTTAGTACGTTTTATGTAACCTAATTATAGAATATCCTTTAGTCTTCTCATACATATAAAGTAACCTTAGTGGATAGGTATATAAACCTCTACTTTTTTGTATGCAGACGATGAACTAATCAATACAGAATTATTCCCTTTGAGTAACCTTAGTGTTCTCGTTATCATTTAACTCTTATATATTCCCTATAGCAAGGACTAGTGGCGAGTGACCCTTCAATTTAGACTAGTGTATCATATCTAGCAAATTGTAGGCCAAGTAGAATTGAATGATATGTCATATCTATTTAGTAATTGCCCAGACTTTGCTAACTTTTTCCTTGTTGTTTTCATTTGCTTCATTGTAGTGCTTCTCCATGTATTTGACCTTGGAGACGCATCAATTTTGTTGGTATCAAAGTACAGTTCTATAAGGAAGATTGTAAAGTCGTAGTGAAGTTTTAGTTCGCTTTACTGTTAGTAACTGCTGTGTTCCCTCTGTAACTACTGCAATGTGTCTAAGTGTAAGTAAGTGTAGTTTCATTATTACTCTATTTTGACTCTGTTTTTCATTATTAAAACAGAGCAAGCCACTATTGTTCTGTTCGAGTGATTGTTGGGAATTGGAGTTGTTAGTGAGTTATTAATTTGTCTGAAAAGTATTATACCATGTCAAATTCGAGTGTTTAGGGAGTTATTGGTGACCAAAGTAATGGTGCTCAACTTGATCATAGTCATAATAATAGTAACACCTCAGAGTCAGTTGATGACAAACTTGATAGACTAACCAACCTTGTTGAGACTCTAATCTAGTCATCACAATGCAAGTTAACAGATAACAACCTTATGGTGTACAACACTATAACCTATAAGAAAATGCCCCTAAGAGACACCATAGCCTTGGTAATCAAATCAATCCCCCAGTTCAACTGCAGCGAGTTGGAGGAGTAGCAAATCGAGCAATTAGCCGAAGATTGAAGTTGGAGGAAGATGATGAGGAGTTAGATGTTGAAGAATTTGGGGAGGAAGAAGGAATTGACAATTACCAAGCGCAGGGATGAGGACGCCGAGTTCCTCGAGGGTTAGATAATGTCAAGGTTCAAATCTCACCCTTTAATCGAAGTAGGGATGCAGATGAATACTTAGAGCTAGAAGAGAAGGTCGAGAAGGTGTTTAAATGTTATGGGTATACAAATGCTATCAAAGTCCAACTTGCTGCATTGGAGTTTATTAGGTGTGCCACTATGTAGTGGAAAAATCTAAATGCAGCCAAAACAAGAGATGGAAAGCGAGGTGTTAGAACTTAGGATGAGATGAAAAGGTTGTTGAAAGGTAGATTTGTACTCGAGACCTACTTATAAGATATTTTTGCAAAAATGTAGGAGCTTTGCCAAGGAAGCTGATTTGTTAATGATTATGTCAGAGAGTTCTAGATGCTTATGATTCAAGCTAACGTAGAAGAACCTGAGGCTCACATTATGTCGAGGTTCATTTTTGGACTTCGATTTGAGATGTACAACATTGTGGAGGTGCAAAGGTTTTATACCTTGGAAGAGGCGATAAAGATAGTGCAAAGGGTTGAAAAACAGAGGAGAAGTACTTCAAGCTGACTTGAGCCAACATTCTCTCGACCCCCAGTTCTATGTCAGCCTGTACAAGCAGAGTTGAGGAGGCCATATAAGGCCAATGATAAGAATAATCAGTCTAATGACGGCCGAGCAAGCCAATAGGGCCAAGCCGTCAAAGGTCAATTGTACACAATCATTGTAGATGGGGAAAGTTGTATTAATGTCGTTGTATGGTCCTTTGTGCAGAGGTTAGGTCTACCGACCTCAAAGCATCCTTGATCTTATAAGCTACGTTGGCTTTATGATAAGGGTGCTTTGTATGTGGTTAAACAAGTAACCGTATCGTTCAGTGTTGAAAGTGTGTATAAAGACGAAGTGGTGTGCAATGTCATCTCCATGGGAGTTTCACATTTACTGCTTGGACAACCTTGGTTGTTTGACTGACGTGTTACTCACGACGGATATAAGAACACCTATGCGTTTATTAAGGATGGAAAGAAGATTGTATTGCAACCCTTAACACCATCCCAAGTAAATGAAACCCACATTCAACTTACTAGAGCTAGCACGAAGATTGCCTTAGTGATGAGCCGAAGAGAGCTCCAAGCTCCTGCAAAGGTTGAAGAATCTATGTTCCTATTGATCAAAAGATTGTTAGAAATGAGAGATTTGAAGGATATCCTTGATGAAATCCGAGGCTTGCTAAATGAGTTTTTTGATCTGTTTCCTAAAGAACTACTTAGAGGACTTAGTCCAAGGCCTTGAGCATTGTGTTGACCTACAGCCAGGTGCCACCTTGCCAAACTGACCTGTATATAGAATGAACCTTAAGTAGGCTGTTGAGCTGAAAAGATAGGTGGACAAACTCATAGAATGAGGATATGTAAGGGAGAGCATGAGTCCTTGTGTTATACCAGCTCTGTTGGTTCCTAAGAAAGATGGTTTATGGGGCATGTACATCAATAACTAAGCAATCAACCAAATTACTATTAAGTATTGATACCCGATATCGAGGCTTGATGACATGTTAGATGAACTTCATGGTGCTAAGATATTTTTGAAGATTGATTTGCAAAGTGGCTACCACCAAATTCGCATAGGACTGGGCGATGAATGGAAAACTGGCTTCAAGACTAGGCATGGACTCTACAAATAGTTAGTTATGCCATTCGGACTTACTAATGTACCAAGCACATTCATGAGGTTGATGAACCATGTAATGCACCCTCTAATTGGAAGATATGTGGTTGTATACTTTGATGACATATTAATATACAGTATCGACCTGAACAAACATCTTTAACATCTCCGTGAAGTATTTGACATTTTGCAAACTGAGAAGTTGTATAGAAATGTGAAGAAATGTATGTTCTACCAGAAGGAGGTGATCTTCTTAGGGTTTATAGTGTCAAGGGAAGGACTTCGAGTAAATGAGGAGAAGATCTAAGCTATTCTTAAGTGGCTGATGCCAAAGAATCTCACTGAGGTTTAAAGCTTCCGTGGCATAGCTTCTTTCGATAGGCGATTTATCAAAAACTTCAGTACAATAGCTGCTCCCTTGACCGAACTCACAAAGAATAATGAAGGGTATAGGTGGAATAATCGAGCTGAGCAAAGCTCTAGGGAGATTAAGGAGAAGCTCAGCTCGACGCCTGTTCTTTTACTACCAGATTTAGACAAACCCTTTGAATTGGAATGTGATGCATCAAGAGTGGGAATTAGTGTTGTCTTGATGCAGGAGTAACGACCTGTCACCTACCATAACAAGAAGCTTAGTGGTCCTACCTTGAACTATTCTGTGTACAAGAAAGAGTTGTACTCTCTTTATCGAGCCCTTATAGTTTAGCAACACTATTTGCTGCTAGAGAGTTTATAATTTATACAAACCATGAGTCTCTAAAGCATCTAGGGAGTCAGAATAAGCTTTCAAAGAGACAAGCCAAGTGGTTAGAGTTTATGAAAGCGTTCTCGTACATCATCTAGCACAAAAAGGGAAGTGCAAATGTGGTTGCCAATGCTTTGTCACGACGATAAACCTTGCTAACCACTTTGCAGACAAAATTATTGGGATTCTCACTCATTACTAAGTAGTATGCTCATGATCCTCATTTTAACCTATCTTAGATCAGTACAAGGATGGAATTGTTGTTAAGGGATATTATCTTAAGGAAAGCTATCCGTTTAAGAGCCAAAGGCTATGCATACCGAACTATTTTACGCGTGAGCTATTGATTAGGAAAGCTTATAGCGAAGGATTATCATGTCACTTTAAGGAGACCAAGATAGCCAATCTATTGAAGGAAAACTTTTACTGGCTAGGTTTGGTCAATGATGTCTATAAGGTAATTAGTAGTTGTGAAGCATACAAGTGAGCCAAAGGGAAAAGAGAACCCCATGGCGAATACATGCTACTGTTAATACCAACCTTACCTTGTACCATCCTCAGCATGAACTTTGACATAGGGTTACCTCAGACATCCAGAAGCAAAAATTCTATCTTTGTTATAATGGACTACTTCAATAAGATGGCCCACTTCATTCCATGATATCGGATTAATGATGCTTATATATTGCTGATTTGTTTGTAGGAGGTTGTCCAACTACATGGGGTACCGAAGACTATTGTCTTAGATCAGGACATAAAGTTTTTGAGCTATTTTTGAAAGACTCTTTGGAGAAGCGATGTGTCTCTAAGGTCGTACATACGGAGAAGTACTACAACGGATGAATTAAAAAGGAAACAAAAAAGAAACTAGCAAGCCTGGGCAACTATTGAATGGATATGGCGCACCACTCGATCCTACGTAGCCTACAATCCATCGAATATGACATAATGGTTTGAATTGAAGGGTCACTTGCCACTATTCTTTACTAAAGGGAATAGATAAGAATTGAATAACAAGAATACTAAAATTGCTCAAATGAGTAATTCTGTATTGAAAAGGGTATGATTCTGCATACAAGGAAAGTAAGGGCTTATATACTTACCCTCTAGAGTTATTTTACATATATAAAAAGACAAAAGGGTATTTTACAATCACATTACATGAATCATACTAAAAAAGGGTAAAAAGGACAAAGAATATTCAGTACGGAAGATAAAGAATCATTCTGGAACTTATGTCAGAAGATATGTATCGCTTAATGGCTGGGTGTCAGGAATATGATACAACATAGACAGAAATAGAAAGGATATGATTCTGCAAACAAGGAAAGTGGGGGGCTTATATGCATACCCACTAGGGTTATTTTACATGTATAAAAAGATAAAAGGTTATTTTACAATCACGTTACATGAATCATACTAAAACTTGTGTCAAAAAATTGTATCGCTTGATGGTTGGACGTCAGGAATATGATACAACATAGATAGAAAAAGAAAGTGCTAGTAGTTAGGGGCTAACCTGATCTGGATCAGGTAAGGAGCCAATTAGTCTAGTTAGGAAGTTTGCTGAATTAGAGTCAAGCACCAGTGTTTGGTTAGAGAGCTTGGCTTGGCCAACCTTTCTTGGGTTACCTTCTAGATCAAGACTTCGCAGCTGAGCAGAAGCATGTTAGACACATGTAAAGATTTGAGAGACAAATCGACAGGAGATTGGATCGAAAAAGGAGTCCCTATCTCAGCTATAGCTTAGAACTAATATTTTCTATGCGAGCCTTTAAAGTCCTCTAGTTCGGCTTCTTGTAATCGATCCAAGGGGTTGATTCCTATCATCTGCCTGAGGGTTAGAAAAATTTGTCTTCAAATTTGAAGCAGTTTTTGCTCATTCTTTGGGGTACTCGTAGGGTCTTCTTCGGTTGGTTGGTGGGGAATCAGATCAGACACATTAAAGGTAGAGGAGATACCATAGTCATCAGGCAACTCGATCTAATAGGCGTTACGGTTGATCTTCTTTAGAACCTTGAATGGATCATCAACTCGGGAGATAGTTTATTCTGTCTCAAGTGCGGGAATCGTTCTTGGCTGAGATATATCTATACTAGGTCTCCTGGCTCGAAAGAAATAGTTCGGGGGCTTCGGTTGCCAATCTCTTATTGTCTTTGATTGAACTAGGTAATCTTTCTCGTGATAGACTGGTGTAGCTTATGTAATTCTTGGGCTCGGTCCACTCCAAATTGACTCTCTTCGGTAGTTGCTAGGGTATCGATCATATCCAAGGGAATGGTAAGGTTAAGGCCATAGACGACCTTGAATGGGGTCTTCCCAGTAATGCTATGGATAGTCCAGTTGTATGCAAACTCCACAACTGGTAGGCATAGATCCCAATCCCTCAAGTTCTTTCCTACAATAGCTCTGAGTAGATTGGCTAGTGTCCTATTTACTACTTCAATCTGGCTATTAGTCTGAGGGTGGCTACTAGAGCTGAATACGAGTTTGGTTCCAAGTCTTCTCCAAAGGGTCTTCCAAAAATAGGTCAAGAAGTTTGTGTCCCAATTTGGGACTATACTTTTCGGTACTCCGTGTAGTCAAACAATCTCCTGCAAAAACAGATCAACAATATATAGAACATCATTAGTTTGATGGCATAGAACGAAGTATGCCATCTTATTGAAACGGTCCACTACAACAAAAGTGGAATCTTTCAGTCGAGATGTTTGGGGCAACCTTAGGACAAAGCCCATGCTAAGGTCGGCCTAAGGTAAGGTTGACGCCGGCAGAGGCATGTACTCTCCATGGGGTTCTCTCTTCCCCTTAATACGCTTATACACTTCATAATTACCAACTACCTTATGGACATCCTTGGCTAAACCTGGCTAGTAGAAGTTCTCCTTTAACAGATTGGCTGTCTTAACCTCCCTAAAGTGACCTGATAATCCTCTGCTATGGGCTTCGCTAATCAGTAGCGCATACGTGGAGTAATTTAGAATACATAGCCTACGGTCCTTGAATAGAAAGTCATCCTCAACATAATATCCTCCAACAACTACCCCTTCTCGGTACTATTCAACAACGGAACCAAAGTGAGGGTCAACAGAATACTACTCCATGATGAGTGAGAATCTTAATAATTTTGTTTGCAAAGTGGTCAACAAAGTATGCCGTCATGATAAAGCGTCGGTGACCACATTTACGCTCCCCTTCTTATGTCGAATGACGTACGAGAACCCTTCCATGAATTCCAACCACTTAGCTTACCCCTTGGAGAGTTTATTCTAACTCCCAAGATGCTTCAATGATTCGTAGTCAGTATAAATAACAAACTCTCATGGTAGCAGGTAGTATTGCTAAATAGTGAGGGCTTAGAAAAGGAGTACAACTCTTTCTTATACAAGGAATAGTTTAGGGCAAGACCACTAAGTTTCTCACTATGGAAGGTGACAGGTCATTGCTCTTGCATCAGAATAGCGCTAGTTCCTACTCCTGATGCATCACATTCTAATTCAAAGGGCTTATCAAAATCTAGTAGTGAAAGGACAGGTGACAAGGTGAACTTCTCCTTGATCTCCTTGAAGCTTTGCTCAACTCGATCGTTCCACCTGAACCCTTCGTTTTTCTTTGTCAACTCGGTTAATGGGGCGACTATTGTACTAAAGTCCTTAATGAATCGCCTATAGAAAGAAGCTAAGCCATGGAAACTTCAGATTTCAATAACATTCTTTGGTGTCGGCCATTCTAAAACAACTCAGATTTTCTCCTCATCTGCTCGGATTTCTTCTCCTGACACTACAAACCCCAAGAAAACCACCTCATTTTCTTCACATTCCCAAACAATTTCTTAGCCTACCGAATGCCAAATACTTTGTGAAGATGTTGAACATGATTGTTTAGGTCGGCACTATATACTAGTATGTCATCGAAATACACAACCACACGTCTTCCAAGAAGAGGGCACAACACATGGTTCATTAACCTCATGAATGTGCTCGGTGCATTAGTAAGTCCAAATAGCATAACCAACCATTCATAGAGTCTATGCTTAGTCTTAAAGGTAGTCTTCCATTCATTACCCGGCCTTATGCGAATTTGGTGGTAGCCACTCTACAGATCAATCTTTGGAAATATCTTTACACCATAATCTCATCTAACATGTCATTGAACCTCGGTATTCGAGTATCTATACTTGACAGTAATTCAATTGATTGTTTAGCTATCGATGCACATGCACCATGAACCATCTTTCTTTGGACTAAGCAGAGCTGGTACAGCATAAGGGCTCATACTCTCCTTCACATATCCTTACTCAATGAGTTCATTTACCTATCTCTTTAGTTCAGCAGGTTGCTCAAGGTTCATCCTGTATGCAAGTCAGTTCGATAGGGCGATACCTGACTATAGATCAATACAGTACTCTATGCCTTGGACTGGTGACAGTCCTTTAGGCGGTTCTTCCAAAAATAGGTCGGAAAACTCATTTAGCAATCTTCGAATTTCTTCTGGGACGTTCAGCAATTCCCTAATCTCCATCAATCTCAACATCGATTCATCAGCCTTCTCATCAAATTAAAGTTGCTTACGGCTCATCACTAGGGCCTTTTTCTTACTAGCTCAGGTGAGTTGATTATTGTGAAGCCTGGAAGCGGTAGAGTCATAATACTCCCGCCGTATAAACTATTCTAAGATAGAAGTTGGCCTTATAATTGCTATCCTAGACCTGATCTATACAAGGCGTCTACGACTAACCCAACTTGTTATTTTAATTCCATCTCCACCATCACTTGTTACTCATCCTATTAATATTTTAGGGTGTCTAGATACATATTCAGTTGCAGTTTATGTAACCATCTTACTTCATTTCTCATGTATCATTTAATAACTATCCATCACCTATAACCAATTATAAATACCATATAATGATATAATTTCACTTGCCTCAGCACTACATAAGGGTCTCATTATGGATTCACTTACACTTAATTATCACTCTAAATTATAATTCTTCAATTCATGATTCAGTAAAGGCCTAAGGATTCTTAATCTGATTATAACCTCATAGCACTATTTCTTCTACTGTTCTTACATATATAAAGGGCTTCCATGATTGATCACCAAAATACATTTGATCTCTTTATACTCTTAATTACAAATATGTCAATCGCCATTGCATTTGCACATGTCCAAAAGAATACACTTTCATCGAGAATCATAATTACATCCATTAAGAGATCGTTAAGAAATCCACATATATGAATAACTAACGCAGGATCAATTCTAATTCTCAGGAAAACATGATCAGCTATCATACCATATCTATAATTCAAATTACTTATAACAACTATTCATTCAAAAGAATTCTACCAAATTATCTTCTAATTAATTCAGTATCATTTCTACTTATTGATTTATTGCTTTCTACTTCCATAAGAAAATAAAAATAATGATAATTTCATATATCTTATCATTATCAGACTCCTTAATGTTAGTATCATTTGTCATCTCCTATACCGCACTCTCATTTTATACAAAATTTACTCTTGAATTAGGTTTTTATTATACCTCTAGTACGAGTTTTGATTCATTTTTGAACGGGTTTCTAACTTTTCTCTCTCAATGTTTTGTCTTTCTAGAATCCGCTTCTATACCATGCTTTATTTCACTTCAAATTATACTACCTCATATTTACACTAAGCACAAAGCTAAAATCATTCCAGAAATCCTATAAGTTTCAGATTCACTTTAATTTTCTATACATATCATCATATCTCTCTTGTTCCAAAACTCAAATTGATTTCCACTATTGTTCATGAGTCTCATTACTTCATCACATCTCATCGATTACAACACAACTTTATCAATAAATTTCTTTAGAATTTCATTCACAATATTAACATAGCCAACTAATTAGTTCTTGCAATATTCTTTACATCTCAATTCTATATCAACTCAAAGATTCTTCTTTATTCAATTTAAATCCCTTCAACAAACCACCAATTCTTACATATACAAAACACTTCCAAAATTAATCACCTAAGATGCATCTAATCCCCTTTTACATTCTTACTCACAAGAATATAATACATTATAACATATGTACATATTCAAAGAATACACATCCATCAATGAGCACAACTATATTTATTGAAAGATCAATAGGATCTTAACTTATATAAATAGCTAATCATATGATCAATTCTAACTCCTAACAAAATCTAACTAACTAATACATTGTATTTATCATTCAAATCAACTATCACCTTATATACTGTATTCTCATGCTGTAAATAATCTTAATCTACTTCAACTGATCTAGGAAAATGTGAAAGCCATTCAATAAACCTTTGGGGTTAATCATCTAAAGATATATGATGTGTTAGTTGCAATATAAGTCGTATTAGCATAATAAGGTATCTTTCTTCTACCGTTACTACACATATCTTACTAGTATCGCTTGAGTTATAATTCTTCACTTCCAAATCATCTTTATTTAACAAGTCATATCAAATGATCCCTATTATGCTAAAACTTAGATTAATCTCTATTATTGTTCATAAGTTTCATCACTGAAGTTAAATTTGCTTAACGCCTATCTCAGTTCAACATTATAAGCTCTACTAATCATATAATTTCTAGTAAGATACTTTAATATATCTTTGTTTCTACCTACTCTCAATGTACTCCTAAAACATCTAATTCTTTTAGTTGCTCATTTCAAAGCGAGTTCACTAGAACTTTACTCTGATACTAATTTAGAACTGTCACATCCCAAAGCGGCAGAGTCGTAACAACCCCGCCATGTAAATCATTCTAAGATAGAAGTTAGCCTTGCAACCGCTATCTTAGACTTGATCTACACAAGGCGTCCACGACTAACCCGTTTTGAAGTAAATAGTTTGTAATTTAAATAAATCATTTACCTAAGAAAGTGGGAAAATATATATATACATTGAAATTTAGTTATTACAATTAACGTTTACAATATTTCACCGTAATAGATTTCCTAGTTATTACATTATTTAGGAATGAAAAATTCTAAAATAAAAGCTTAGACCTTAAAAATATATGTTTGTTCTTAAAATATTTTTCCTCACTCTGTAGAATCTAATAGTTGCTAGCTTTAGAATAGTTGTATGTCGCTTCTTAGCCAGTACCTGCACGACGTCTATAGGGATATAAGCAACCACAGCTTAGTAAGTTAAGATGGAGGACTTAAAACTATACCATAAATATAACAAGGTTATCAATTAGCTTATTAAGTGTAATGTATGTTCAAGCAAATGCCATCGCACAACGTTATCCGGGCCGTCATGAGATGAGAGAAATTGTGCCCGCTCTAATCCGGGTTGAGGAGTTACTGTTAATGTAACAGCTCACGACCAAACCCAAGTATGTGCAATAGAGACACCGCTCCTCCCGCGATAACCTTCGAACCGTTGACTTTACCCTCACCGCGACCTCCTGTCCTATCACTTAGTTCGACTAAGGATGAAGAAGGGACTGTCATGCCCCAAAGCAGCAGAGTCGTAACAGCCCTACCGTGTAAACCATTCTAAGATAGAAGTTGGCCTTACAACCGCTATCTTAGACCTGATCTACACAAGGCGTCCACGGCTAACCCGCTTTGAAGTAAACAGTTTGAAATTTAAATAAATCATTTACCTAAGAAAGTGAGGAAATATATATATACACTATAATTCAGTTATTACAACTAAAGTTTACAATATTTCTACGTAATATATTTCTAGTTATTACATTATTCAAAAATGAGAAATTCTAAAGTAAAAACTTAGACCTTAAAAATATATGTTTATTTTTCAAATGTTTTTCCTCACTCCCCAGGATCCAGCAGTTGCTAACTTCAGAGTAGCTGTTTGCCTCTTCTTAACCAGCACTTGCATGACGTCTATAAGGATGTAAGCAACCACAACTCAGTAAGTTAGGATGGAGGACTTAAAACTATACCACAAACATAACAAGGTTATTAATCAACTTATTAGGTGCAATGCATGTTTAAGCAAATGCTATCGCACGACGTTGTCCGACCCGTCGTGAGATTAGAGAAATTGCCCCTGCTCTAATCCGGGTTAAGGAGTTGCCTTTAATGCAACAGCTCACGACCAAACCCAGGCTTGTGCAATGGAGACATGGCTCCTCCTGCGACTACCTTGGAACCATTGACTTTACCTTCGCCGCGACCTCTTTTCCTGTCACTTAGTTCGATTAAGGATGAAGAAGAGACCATTTTGCAATCCTGCATTATCCCTTTCGAAGGGGTTGGTATTTAGCCGGAGAATCCTAGGTTCCCCTAATGGGTTTCCATGTAGGTCCAATTATGATTACAGGTCATATATTTGATTAGGTCCAATTTAGGATGATCAATCATTTTACGCAAATCATATAATACAAGCCAGAACAACAGACAGAATTATAGCATCACTCATAATTAAGTATATGCAAACAATCAACTATCTAACAAGCACAACCAATCATAATCTTAAGTCTCCAAAATACAGCAACGTATTAATCCCAACTTACCTCGACTCCTCCCTTACTCACTCAAGGTCCGACTTGCTCAGGCTATCGCCGATCATCCCTCTAACACAAACGTGGTTTCAGTTTTTTATATAACTATTATAGGTTCGTTTTATCCTATAACGCTTATTGTTATGTTTTGTTTAGGGTTTAATATGCCTAATTATCTGAGTCTTAAGTCTTTTACAATTATTTTAGGTTTGGGGTTAGATTCAGGTTCAGTTTCCGCATCAATTTCTAAATTAGTTTCTAGTTCGATTTCTAAGTATTGTTTTATACTCGAACCCTAGAAATTCGTTTCAACTCATAATGTGAAATTAATCACATTCCTTCCCGATCTCCTAAATACCATCATTATCTCTAATTAGTATTTTATTTCACCTGGTATACTTAAGTCCTTATTAGTGTACCGAATTTACTCCTGATGTGAGAAATTTTTACATTTTTCATATAATTACATAAATTCAAGTTTCCTATTAGATTTATTATATATTTTTATTATTATCATAATATCAATTTTTATTCTAATATTTTCTATTTATTATATTTCTAATAATTGTGTATTATTTACTATTACTTATTATGTACATAATATATATCTAATATTTTTTTCACTCTAATTATATCTCCCAACATCAATTATCATTTTAAAATATATAAATTCATCCTAAATCAGATTTTACTACTAATTACCTTAATTTACAAAATTAACTTAAAATTTACTATTTTTCCCTATTACTCATTTATTACATAATTAACCTAATAATTACATCTAACATCCTAAATGCTACAAGTATCATACTTCATCATATTTCAATATCCTAAAACATATAATTATTTACTAAATCAGTAATTAACCATTTAATGACTTTATTAACCTTAAATTACCCATTTTATGCCTCATTTTAAGGCTTAAAAATTATCTAAAAATTTTGAAAATTAATTTTTGAAAACGGGCTTCATAACACTATTCTATATCATCTCAATAGTCTACACAAAAATTTTGGGTTCAAAACTATACTCCTAAGGTCATTTATTTCTAAACCGAAACATGCTCGGTTTTGTATGATTTTTGAAGGACCATATATCACGGGACATATTTTTATCAAAATAATATTTTTTCTAAAAAATACATACAAAAATATTTTAGAATAACAAAATTCATAATTTTCTAAGAATATTTACTATTCTTACAAAATTACACAAAATCGAGCTGGAAATCGAACTCACCAATTTGGGTGGCTCCGGCCACCGAGTGTATCGGCCCACCTAGGCACTGCTACCACCATGTGGTAGTGGTGGTGGTCGTCCACTCCCAGCTGCTCGTCTGATATTGGTTCCTCTTTATGGCCCTAACTGCACAGTTTTTTCTTATTTTTTTCCTAACCCTAATTTTTCTCTCAATTTCGCCTCTTCCTATTTTTCTCACTCTCCAAACTGACCAAATGAGCTTCTAAAATTTTCTTGCTATTTATAGGGCTTTAGGGAAATTATTGTGCATTAATTAGATAAGATAGTTGCCTTATCTCTTCTCTTTTTCCACTTTCTATTTGTTACATTTTAATTGGTTGATTTTTTTTTTCTTCAATATCAGATTGCCATGCCCCACTTTTGGAATTTTCCATATTTTTCTTGATTTTTTCTTAATTAATTATGAATTTTCTTTAATTATTTATTATTATTTTAGCACATTTCGCATATTTTAAGTAATTACGCGTATTTCTACATACATGTAAATTCATGTATAGTACAAATAAATATTTCTAAATATTATTTAGGTTATTTTATGATTTTTAGTATACATATAATTTATCTTTAGCAATTCATTAATTATCGGAATGCATTATCCGCATTTTCCGCATTTTCAATAAATAACGAGTTATATACTTAAAATTTGGAATTTTTATATTCTTTTATTTTATTTCTTATTTTCTTAAATTCAAACTTACGAGATTATTTTACTAATATTTCTAGCTTTACTTTATAATTTAGGTTCAATCGGGTTTTTCAACCAATCGAAACCTTGAATGGCTGGTTTTGAGGCTTACAAGGATCATTATGCAATCCTGCACTATCTCTTTCGAAGGGGTAGATATTTGGTCGGAAAATCTTAGGTTTCCCCTAATGGGTTTCCATGTAGGTCTAATTATAATTACTGGTCGTATATTTGATTAGGTCCAATTTAGGGTGATCAATCATTTCATATAAATCATACAATATAGACTAGAACAACAAACAGAATTATAGCATCACTCATAATCAAGCACATACACACAACCAACTATCTAACAAGCACAACTAAGCATAATCTCAAGCCTCCAAAATATAGCAACATATTAATTTCAACTTACCTGAACTCTTCGCTCACTCACTCGAGGTTCAACTCGCTTAGGTTATCGCCGATCATCCCTATAACACAAACGTGGTTTCAGTTTTTTATATAACTATTATAAGTTGGTTTTATCCTATAACGCTTATTGTTATGTTTTGTTTAGGGTTTAATATATCCAGTTATCTAGGTTCTCAAATCTTTTACAATTATTCTAGGTTTGGGGTTAGGTTCGGGTTTAGTTTCTGTATTGATTTCTAAATTAGGTTCTAGTTTGATTTCTAAGTATTGTTTTATATCCGAACTCTAGAAATTCGTTTTAACTCATAATGTGAAATTAATCACAGTACTTCCAGATATCTTAAATACCATAATTACCCCTAGTCAGTATTTTATTATATCTGATACACTTAAATCCTTAATAGTGTACCGAATTTACTCTTGATATGAGAAATTTTTACATTTTTCATATAATTACATAAATTCAAGATTTCTATTAGATTTATTATATATCTCTATTGTTTATATAATATCAATTTTTTTTCTAATATCTTCTATTTATTATATTTCCAATTATCACATATTATGTATTATCACCTATTATGTATATAATACACATATAATATTTCTACCTCTCTAATTACCATCTCCCAACATCAATAATCATTTTAAAATTTATAAATTCATCCTAAATCAAATTTTACACCCAATTACCTTAATTTACAAAATTAACTTAAAATTTACTATTTTTTCCTATTACTTATTTACTACATAATTAACCTAATAATTACATCTAACACCCTAAATGCTACAAGTATCATAATTCATTAGATTTTAACATCTTAAAACATATAAATATTTACTAAATCAGTAATTAACTATTTAATTACTTAATTAACCTCAAATTACCCATTTTATGCCTCATTTTAAGGCCGAAAAATTATCTCAAAATTTTCAAAAATTAATTTTTCAAAATGTGCTTCATGGCACTATTCTATATCATCTAAGTGGTCTACAAAAAAATTTTGGGTTCAAAGCTACACTCCTAAGGTCATTTATTTCTAAATCGAAACATGTCCGGTTTTGCATGATTTCTTAAGGATCATATATCATGGGATATATTTTCATCAAAATAATATTTTTCCTATAAACTATATACAAAAATATTCTAGAATAACAAAATTCATAATTTTCTAAGAATATTTACTATTTTTACAAAATTACACAAAATTAGGCTAGAAATCAAACTCATCGATTTGGGTGGCTTCGGCCATCGTCGGTGGCCATGGGTGTGTCGGACCCCTTGGGCATTGCCACCACCGTATGGTAGTGGTAGCCATCCACTCTCAGCTACTCATTGGGTCTAGGTTCTCCTTACAAGCCCCAATTGCACAGTTTTCTTTTTTTTTTTTTCCTATCCCTAATTTTTCTCTCAATTTCACCTCTCTCCATTTTTCTCACTCTCTAAACTGACCAAATGAGCTTCTAAAAAATTTGGAGTATTTACAGAGTTTTAGAGAAATTATTATGCATTAATGAGATAGGATAATTGTCTTATCTCTTTTTTTTTTTCACTTTCTATTTGTTGCATTTTAATTGGTATATTTTTTTTCTTCAATATTAGATTGTCACGCCATACTTTTAGACTTTTCCTCATTTTTATATATTTTTCCTGATTTTTCGTTAATTAATTATGAATTTTTTTAATTATTTATTATTATTTTAGTACATTTTGCATATTTTAAGTAATTATGCTTGTTTCTACATATATGTAAATTCATATATAATACAAATAAATATTCCTAAATATTATTTAGGTTATTTTATGATTTTTAGTATATATATAATTTATCTCTAGCGATTCGTTAATTATCGAAATGTATTTTATGTATTTTCGATAAATAACGAGTTATATACTAAATTTGAAATTTTTATATTCCTTTATTTTATTACTTATTTTCCTAAATTTAAACTTACGGGATCATTTTATTAATATTTCTAGCTTTACTTATAATTTAGGCTCAATCAGATCTTTCAGCTGATCGAAACCCTAAGTGACTAGTTGTGGGGCTTACAATTATGAGCTTCATTTACTTGGGTCGGGGATAGGGGTTACAACACTATCCTCCTTCCATCCTTGACAAAGGCATAGGTGTTCTTATACTTGTCATGCGTAACACGTTGGTCGAACAACCAAGGTCTTCCAAGTAGCAAGTGTGAAACTCTCATAGGGATGACATCGTATACTACTTTGTCCCTGTATACGTTTCCAACACTGAACGACATGGCCACTTGTTCAGTTACATGTAAAGCATCCTTATTATGAAGCTAATATAGCTTATAGGGTCGGAGATACTTTGAGGTCGGTAGACCCAACTTCTGCACAAAAGACTATGCAACGACATTAATATAATTTCCTCTATCCACAATGATTGTGCATAGTTAGCCTTTGACAGTACACTTAGTATGGAATAGATTCTCTCTCTGGTCCTCTTAAGAGTTCGGCAAGGAACTTAGGACTTGTCTCAAGACTAGGGTTATTACTTCTCCTTGCTCAGCATAGACATAGGTCTCTTTTTCCTCTTCAATCTCAAGCTTCCCAACATCTTCTTCGAGCTCACTTGCGTCGGTGTTATCCACTATATCTCCTCGGAGCACCATAACACGTCAGTTCGGTCACTCAATAGCCATATATCTGAAGCTTAAGCTTTTAAAATACTCCACTTCAATGGTCTTCTGTTTGGATGGCTGGCCTTTCTCATAAGTTCTCGGGGTTGGCCTAGCCCCGGGTCGGCTTGACTATCCTATTCGGCTATGCTGGTCTACTCGGTGCTCATCAGGTCGGTCTTTCCTTTCCTTGGCTCTGTGTGGCCTCCTTGGTTCAGCTTGAATAGGTCAGCGTGATACGGGAGCCTGGGAAAATGTTTGTTCAGGTCGGCTCAAAACATTTTTCCTCTGCTTTTCAACCCTCTACGTAATCTTGATCACTTCTTCTAAAGTATAAAACCTCTGTATTTCCACGACATTGCGAATCTCATACTTGAGTCCAAAAATGAACCTGGATACTGTACCGACTTACGGTTCTTCCATGTCGGCTCGAATCATCAATATCTGGAATTCTTTAACTTAGTTATTAACAGATCGACCTCCCAGGTGAAGCTCTTGCAACTTCGCAAACGTATCTTGTAGGTATGTTTTGGGCACAAATTTTCTTCTTAATAACCTTTTCATCTCATCTCAGGTTCTAACACCTCGTCTTCCATCCCTGGCTTGTGTTACATTCTGATTTTTCCATCACATTGTTGCATACCCAGTAAACTCTAGTGTAGCAAGTCGGACCTTGACAGCATCTGCATATTTGTAACAATCAAACACCTTCTTGTCATTATCTTTCCACTCTAAGTATTCATCGACATCTCCACTTCCATTGAAAGGCGAGATTTGAATCTTGACATTATCTAGCCTTCAAGAAGCTCGGTGTCTCCATCCTAGTAATGGGTAATAGTCAGCTTCCTCTTCTTCCTCCCCAAATTCTTCAACACCTAGCCCTTCATCTTTTTCCTTAATCTCCTTAACTCTAATCTTCATCTAGCAGCTTGACCCGTTACTCCTCCTAGCCTCTGTCTGTGAGATTAGTTTGGTTCCCTTAGCTATAGGGTCTCTTAAGGGCATTCTCTTATAGGTTAGGTGGTTGTACACCTTAAGGTCGTTGCTTGTTTACTTGTATGGCTGTAACTAGACTCTTAACAAAGTTTGTGAGCCTATCAAGTTTATCATCAATGGATCCTAGGGTATTACTACCATTATGACCATGGCCAGGTTCAGCACCACTGCCCTGGTCACCAATAAATCTTTAAACACTTGAATCTGACATATTGTAAAACTTTTTCAAACAGATTAACAAACTACTAACAACCTTAATACCCAATAGTCACTAAATAGAGTAGAAATAAACTTGTTCTGTTTTCATGATGAAAAGTAGAGTAACAATGAAATCATACTTGCTATCACACTAACACACTACAATAGCTACGGAAGGAATATAACAGCTACAAACAATAGAGCAAACCAAGACTTCACTGCAACTTTACACACTCTATCGTGGAACTGTACTTTGATACCAGCAAAGCTAATGCTTGTCCAGGGTCATGTACACGGAGAGGCACCACAACGAATCAACTGTCACGTCCCGAAGCGGCAGAGTCGTAACAGCCCCGCCGTGTAAATCATCCTAAGATAGAAGTTCGCCTTACAATCGCTATCTTAGACCTGATCTACACAAGGCATCCATGACTAACCCACTTTGAAGTAAACAGTTTGTAATTTAAATAAATCATTTACCTAAGAAAGTGAGGAAATATATATATATATATATAATACGCTATAATTCAATTATTGCAATTAAAGTTTACAATAATTCTCCGTAACATATTTCCTAGTTATACATTATTCAGAAATGAAAAGTAATAAAATATGTATTGATTCTTCAATGTTTTTCCTCACTCCCCAGGATTCAGCAGTTGCTAGCTTTTGAGTAATTGTTTGCCTTTTCTTAGCTAGCACTTGTACGACGTCTATAGGGATGTGAGCAACCACAGCTCAGTAAGTTAGGATGGAGGACTTAAAACTATACAACAAACACAACAAGGTTTTCAATCAACTTATTAAGTGCAATGCATGTGCATGCAATGTATGTGCAAGCAAATGCCATCACACGACATTGTCCAATCCGTCGTGGGATTAGAGAAATTGCGCCCGCTCTAATCCAGGTTGAGGAGTTGCCATTAATGCAAGAGCTCATGATCAAACCCAGGCTTGTGCAATAAAGACCTCGCTCCTCCCATGACTACCTTCAAACCACTGACTTCACCCTCACTGCGACCTCTTCTCCTATCACTTAGTTCGGCTAAGGATGGAGAAGGGACCAATTGTAATCCTGGGCTATCCCTTTCGAAGGGGTTAGTATTTGGCCGGAGAGTCCTAAGTTCCCCTAACGGGTTGCTATGCATGTCTGATTATGATTACTGGTCGTATATTTGATTAAGTTCAATTTAGGGTGATCAATCATTTCATACAAATTATACAATACATGCCAGAGCAACAAACAGAACCATAGCATCACCCATAATCAAGCACATGCACACACCCAACTATCTAACAAGCACAACCAAGCATAATCTTAAGCCTCCAAAATACAACATCGTATTAATCTCAACTTACCTCGACTCCTCGCTCACTCACTCGAGATCCGACTTGCTCAGGCCATCGCCGATCATCCCTATAACACAAACGTGGTTTCAGTTTTTCATATAACGCTTATCCTATAACGCTTATAGGTTCATTTTATCCTATAACGCTTATTGTTATGTTTTGTTTAGGGTTTAATATGCCTAATTATCTAAGTCTTAAGTCTTTTATAATTATTCTAGGTTTGGGGTTAGGTTCAGGTTTGGTTTCCGTATCGATTTCTAAATTAGGTTCTAGTTTGATTTCTAAGTAGTGTTTTATACTCCAATCCTAGAAATTCGTTTCAACTCCTAATATAAAATTAATCACGTTACTTCTTGATTTCCTAAATACCATCATTACCTCTAATTAATATTTTATTTTACCCGGTACACTTAAAGCAATATTAGTATACCAAATTTACTCCTAATGTGAGAAATTTTTACATTTTTCATATAATTACATAAATTCCAGTCTTCTATCGGTTTTATTATATATACCTGTTATTTATTTAATATCAATTTTCATCCTAATATTTTGTATTTATTATATTTCCAATAATTATGTATTATATATTATTACCTATTATGTATATAATACACTTCTACTATTTCTATCACTTTTATTACCATCCCTAAACATTAATTATCATTTCAAAATGTCTAAATTCATCCTAAATCAAATTTTACTCCTAATTTCCCTAATTTACAAAATTAACTTAAAGTTAACTATTTTTCCCTATTACTCATTTACTACATAATTAACCTAATAATTACATCTAACACCCTACATGCAACAAGTATCATACTCCATCATATTTCAACATCCTAAAACACATATTTATTCACTAAATCAGTAATTAACCATTTAATTACTTAATTAACCCTAAATTACCCATTTTATGCCTCATTTTAGGGCCTAAAAATTTAGAAAATTAATTGTTGAAAACAGGCTTCATAGCACTATTCTATATCATCTAAGTAATCTACAAAAAAAATTTTGGCTCAAAAATACACTCCTAAGATCGTTTATTTCTAAACCGAAACATGCTCGGTTTTGCATGATTTTTTAAGGACCATATATCATGAGACATATTTTCATCAAAATAATATTTTTCCTAAAAACTAAATACAAAAATATTCCATAATAACAATTTTCATAATTTTCTAAGTATATTTACTATTTTTAAAAAATTACACAAAATTAGGCTAGAAATCGAACTCACTGATTAGGTGGTTCCGGCTACCGTCGGTGGCCATGGGTGTGTCAGCTCACCTAGGCGTTTCCACCACAGTGTGGTGGTGGTGGCCGTCCACTCCCGGCTGCCCGTTGGATCTGCGTTCTCCTTTATGGCCCTAACTGCACAATTTTCCTTTTCTTTTTTTTTCTTTGGTTTTTCTCTCAATTTTCGACTCTCCCTAATTTTCTCTGATTTCTAACTGTCCAAATGAGCTTTTGAATTTTTCTTGCTATTTATAGAGCTTTAGTGTAATTGTTGTGCATTAAATTGGACAAGACAATTGCCTTATCTCTTAATTTTTGACTTTTGTGTTGTCTTAATTTAATTGGCAGATTTTTTTCGTATTTTTCCCAGCTATCACGACTTATATCTGGATCATTCGTTATTTTTTTTTATTTTTCCTTAATTAATTATGAATTTTCTTTAATTATTTAGTATAATTTTAGCACATTACGCGTATTTTAAGTAATTAAGCGTATTTCTATATACATGTAAATTCATATATAGCACAAATAAATATTCCTAAATATTATTTAGGTTATTTTATAATTTTTAGTATACATATAATTTATCTCTAGCGATTCGTTAAGTACTGGAATGCATTTTACATATTTTCGATAAATAACGAGTTATATACTTAAAATTTGAAAATTTTGTAGTCTCCTATTTTATTACTTATTTTCTTAAATTCAAACTTACGGAATCAGTTTACTAATATATGTAGCTTTACTTTATAATTTAGGCTTGATTGGATATTTCAACCGATTGAAACCTCAGATTGCTAGTTTTGGGGCTTACACCAACCAAAAAGTAAATAGAAAAGAAACTAGTAAGCCTAAGAAACTACCAAATGGATATGGCTCACCACTCAATCTTACTCAAACTACAATTCGCCGGATATGACACATCGGTCCGAATTAAAAGGTCACTCGCTGTTGCTCCTTACTAAAGGGAATAGATAAGAGTTGAATAACTAGAACACTAAGATTGCTTAAATGAGTAATTTCTGTATTGAAAAGGATATGATTCTACGTACAAGGAAAGTGGGGGTTTATATACTTGCCTATTAGGGTTATTTTACATGTATGAAGAGACAAAAGGATATTTTACAATCACGTTACATGAATTGTACTAAAAAGGAGTAAAAAGGATAAAGAACATTCAGTACATAAGAGAAAAAATCATTATGGAACGTTGTGTCAGAAGACACGTGTCGCTTGATGGTGGGATGTTAGGAGTATGATACAACATAGACAGAAACAAGAAGTGCTAGTAGTCAAGGGTCAACCTGATCTAGATCGTGTAGGAAGCCAATCAGTCTGGTTAAGAAGTCCACTAAATTGGAGTCAGGCGCTAGTGGTCTATTTGAGAGCTTGACTGGGCCAGCCTTTCCTGAGTTACCTTCTAGATCAAGACTTCGCAGTTGGGCAGGAGCATATTGGACATACGTGAGGATCTGAGAGACAGTTCGACAGGAGGTCAAATCGAAAAAGGAGTCCCCATCTCGGCTATGGCTTAGAGTTAGTATTTTCTGTGTGAACCCTTAAAGTTAGTTAGCTCGGCTTCTTGTGATTGGTCTAAGAGATTGATTCCTATCAAGAAGACTTGGAATCAAACTTGTATTCAACTCTAATAGCCACTCTCAGACTTATGGCTAGACTAAAGTAGTAAACAGGATGCTAAGTTGATGGGAATTGAGCTATTGACCCTTTGACCTACAATTGAGCTCGAGGACTAAAAGTCTTAACCAGACGAATTCTTCTACTCCAACCGACTCCTGCCGATGTTGAGTAACTCCTTAAGCCTTGTCGAATGACTACCAATCTTTTACAGATGGAATGCTAAGAAACGGATGATTGAGACAACATCCAATCCTCCCTCATGCCTGACCACTTACTTACTTGATACCACCCTTGCCGCCATGCCTAGAGAGAGAGACCCTAGATTACGTAAGCCGTCCCTGCTTAAACAAGTCAGTTGGCCATATTGCTTTGTTCGCATCATCTAACAACCTCACTAATATAGTATCCCCACGTATAGAATTCGCCCCACTAATTATTGCTTCTTTGAATATTCATTTTTACTCTTTTGTATTGTTGTACATTACTACTTTAAGGTAACACCCATTTTGTCTTTTCCCCTTTTAAGCAAGTTGCCCTAAATTCTTGGGTATAAATACTCTTTTATTTATAAGTCACATGCAAGTAGATCATCACTAATACACTTGAGTATTTTTCCTTCCTAGTGTAAACACTCTGCTGTTTTACGCTTGGCATCACTCTTATTGTTGCCCTTAAGCAAAGTTAAGTGGCGAGTAACCTCACTAGATCAATTCGTACATCATATCGAATTATGCCATAAGTCCTTAAAAGTTCCATTGGTATATTATATCCTCTAGAGTTGTTCATGGGTTTTGCTTAGCTTTCATTTGTCACTGTTCTTTCATGCATTTTCCCCATTACTCCTTACGAGCTTTTTGCAAGCTTGGACCGATCCAGCAACTAGTCTTGTTAGTTCTTGGTCATGGTTCACACCATCTTAGTATTAGAGCAAAGGTTTTATTTGAGTTGACGTATGTTTTCGAAGTTCTGATATATTTAGTCTTGCATGTATGAAATAGAGTAAGTTATTGTGTTCATTTGAGCGTCGTGTTGTTAACTGTTAATTTTCTGAAGTGTTTGTTTGAGCTTTGAATCTGTGAGGAAAAATGACTAACCCAAGTATGAATGTTAGTACTGGCAATGACAGTGGAATTGTCCACCATAGATGACAGTCTCATGAAACTCCCAAAAGGACTAATGAGAGACTTGTTAAGGTAACTAATCTCTTAGTGGATTTAACTTGAGCTGTTCATGCGTTGTATTACAGACCCACTAAGGCCATACAAAACACCCCACAAGTTACTTAACTTGTTGGAGGTGAAAACCCAGCTCGACTTGTTCGAGGTAGAGTAATAAGTAGATAAGTGAGGAGAAGGATTGATTTGGTAGACATGGGAGATGAGGAAGAAGAATATTTTCAAGAAAAGCGTGTGCAAATCCCTAAAGCATCCAATCATGTGAAGCCTCGAATTCCAAGTTTCAATGAATCTAGGAATGCTGATGAATATCTAGAATAGGAAGAGAAGGTAGAGCGTATGTTTGATTACTATTAGTATGAAAATTACGAGAAAGTGAGAACTGTTGCTGTTGAGTTCTCCGATATACTACCATATGGTGGAAAGTGGAAAAACTTTCAAGCAATGGGAAGACGAGAGGGCTACCGAGAGATTAACACTTAGCTCGAGATGAAGAGAGTACTCAGAAACAGGTTCGTGCCTGAAACGTATTTTTAAGATACCTTCATTCGACTACAGGAGCTGAGACAAGGAGGTTGAACTATTGATGAATATGTTTAAAAGTTTCAATTGCTCATGATTCGTTATGAGGTAATGGAATCACCAGCTCAAACTGTGTCAAAATTTATTACTGGACTGAAAGGTGATATTAAAAACATTATGGAGCTTCAACAATTCACCACAATGGATGAAGCTGTTAGGATCACCGAATGAGTGGAGAGGTAGAGCAAAGGTCGAGTGTCGACCAGAACGCCGACTAGTCAACCTAGATAGGGAAGTCACCGAACTCTGTAGAGTACCGAGCCAAGCAAAAAGGTTGATGTCCCAATTGAGCAAAAAGGCCGATCCGACAATGAAGTGCCAACCGAAACTTAAGAGAATGGGCAAGGGTTTGGAAGGAAGATAAGCCAAATCAAATGTTTCAAGTGCCAAGGGTTCAAACATATAACTGCTTAGTGCTCAAATCGAAGAACAATGGTTGTTAAGGGAGACATCCCAAAACTAAAAGTAGATAGCATTGATGAGTAGCCTAAAGAAGAAGAGGTCTCTGACAAGAAAGAAAATGCTAAGAAAGAACTAATTGAGGAAGTTGTATTTGTTGAGGACTTAGACTAGTTACTCATGGTTGTCCGACGTATTATGAACGTAGAACCCTCACTAGAAGAGGAGCAAAAAGAGAATTTGTTTTATACTACCTGTAAGGTGAATGATCAAGTGTATGCCCTTATCGTAGATTATAGAAGTTGCACTAATGTGACATCAATCGATTTTATTTCAAAACTAAAGTTGCCAACTGTTGCGCATCCAAAGCCGTATAAGTTACACTGGCTGAGTGAGAAAAGAGCATTACATGTCACTCGGCAAATACTACTGCCGATCACTATTGGAAACTACTCTAACCAGATTCTTTGCAATGTACTACCCATGTGTGCTTCCCACGTATTGTTAGGTAGACCATAGTTGTTTGATAGGAGAGCCATCCATTATGGCTACTAGAACACATACATATTTGACAAGGATGACCAGAAGATCACACTAAACCTGGTGCCGCCAAGAGAAGTTCATAAGTTATAGATGAAACTTGCCCGCGGATCAAAGAAGGCTCTAGTGATGAGTAGAGCCAACCTCCAAGAGGTCATCAAAGCAGATGAGCCAACCCTTATGTTGGTCAAGCGACTTTTAGAAATGAAGGAGCGCAATGAGCTACCCTAGGAAATCAAAAAGTTGTTGGACAAGTATGCCGACCTGTTCTCGAAACAATTACCTAAAGGATTGCCCCCGACCTGAGGCATAGAGCACTGCATTGACTTAGTACCCGGCGTTGCACTGCTAAATAAGCCTGCTTATCAGATGAATCCCGAACAGGCTTCTGAGCTCTAATGATAAGTCAGTGAGTGGCTGGAAAGAGTTTATGTCAAAGAAAGTCTCAGCCCTTGCGCTATGTTGGTACTTCTAATACCGAGAAAGGATGGAACTTGGCGAATGTGTGTAGACAATCGAGCCATGAACAAGATTACGATCAAATACAGGTACCCAATCCGGAGACTAGAAGACATTAGATGAACTGAGTTGAGCCAATATTTTCAGCAAGAATAATCTGTAATCTGGCTACCATTAAATCCGCATGAGGCCAGGTGATGAGTGGAAAACGGCGCTCAAGACTCGACATGAATTATACAAATGGATGGTCATGCCCTTTAGTTTGTTAAATGCCCTGAGCACTTTCATGAGACTAATGAATCATATGTTGAGACATCTGTCGAGTCTGATTTTTTGGTTTTCTATTTAAAATTGATTTCTCATTTCTTGATTAATACTAAATGCTAACACATTTAATATTAATCATCGACTAAAGAAATTAAGAAATTCCGGTTTTTTATTGAAAATCATTTTTGGAGTCGCCACCCGACCGAAGTCGGGAAAAGAAAAGAAACCGTAACCAATTGGGTGGATTGGTTACGATTTAGCTACCGGTTTTTTATTTCAATTTTAATAAAGAACCAGAGAGTTCCGAATTCGGGGGTTAACCTATTAAATCCGTAACGGGTACCACTATTTATTTTTCGAAATTAGGATTATTTTTCTAATCATAATATTAAAAATAAATAAATAAAAATCAAAAGAAAAAAGAACCTAAGTTTCTACATATTTTATCGTCGTCCCGAAGGTGCCTACATACCCGCTAGCCGGGATCAGACGATCGTAGTTCTTTCCGAAAACTTTAATGTATTGTTTTTTTTTATAAAAAATGATTGGTTGAATTTGCGTTTTTATTAACCATTTTATTTTTATTAAGAAAAATCCCCAGAAGCTTAATTTTTATTCCTAATATTAGATATAAAAAAACCTAATTTTTGAAAAGTACCAAGTAATAATAATTTTTTTTATTTTGAAGAAAAACCTTAAAATTTTTATGAAATATGCAATGTTCTACATGATGAAACTTTCATATAGAAAAGATGCTTAAAACATAAAAAAAAAGAAAGAAATTTTTTTTTTCTAATTATAGAAAAGATGCTTTAATCATAGAAAAGATATCTAAACTATGAAAAAGATTTTTAAACAATAGAAAAAAAAATCTAAATTATAGTGCCTGCTGAGACTTGAACCCATGACCTCCAACTAAATCTACCCAAGTACTCCGCTACTTATCCGTTAGGCTGTTAGTTTGTATTTTGATATTCATTACAATTAAATTATATTTAAACTATGTGAATTCCTAAACTAAAAATTTTTAACTAAACTAAAATTAACACTAACATTAAACTAATTATTCCTAATATAAATTACTTCCTAAAAATATGCAAAATCTTTATAATTTTTCCTTTTATTATTTTTTTTTGTATTTTCATTATTTGTTAATTTTTAACGTTTTTATCTTTTATTAACTTTTTGTTTATTATTTTTTTGAATTAGGACCCTTTTTTGTAAAAATAAAAATTAAGACTATAGAAGGGCAAAAATTAGGTGTCTACAACATCTCATAAGGAAGTGTGTCATGGTGTACTTTGATGATATCTTGGTCTATAGTGTCGACATGTCGAGTCACTGTGAACATTTGCATGTTGCTATAGATATCCTCCATGCTGAGAGATTATTCAGCAATCTAAAGAAATGTTGCTTTTGCTAGGAGAAAGTGGTATTCTTAAGCTATGTAGTCAGTGGAGGAGGCTTACGAGTCGATGATGAGAAGATCTGAACAATTGTTGAGTGGTCGACTCTTACAATTTGTGCCAACGTGAGAAGTTTTCATAGACTAACTTCATTCTATAAGTGGTTCATCAGAAATTTTAATATCCCCGTACACCACTTACTGAGTTAACAAAGAAAAACATTGATTTTGATAGGGAGAAAGGGAGGAGAGGAGTTTTATCGAGATAAAAGAAAGATCAATCTCTGCCTCAATGTTAGTGCTACTTGACTTCGACAAAATTTTTGAGTTGGAATGCAACGCGTTAGGCATTGGAATAAGTATTGTCCTAATGTAGAAAGGCTGACCAATTACCTTCCATAGTGGGAAGCTCCGAGGACTCCAGTTGAATTACTCTGTGTATGACAAAGAACTTTTAGCATTGATTCGAGCACTACAAGTATGGCAGTACTATTTACTGTCGAGAGAATTTGTCATATATAGTGACCATAAATCATTGAGGTACCTCTGAAGTCAAACTAAGTTGTCGAAGCAACAAGTAAGATGGGTTGAATTCCTTAAAGGATTCAATTTTGTAATAAAATACAAGTAAGGAAAGAGCAACATAATTATAGATGCTCTTTCGAGAAGGCATACGCTTTTATTTGAACTGCAAACCCGGCTATTTGGGTTTGTAAGTGTCAAAGAGCAGTACTCTAAGGATCCATACTTTGGACCCATAATTGCATGATGTATTGATGGAAGAACAATAAACGAGTACCATGTAGACAATAGCTACTTGTTCCAAAGTGGGAAACTGTATATGCCGACTTGTTCCCTAAGGGAGTTATTGATCAGGAAAGCTCATAGTGGAGGACTCTCCAAACATGTCGGAGGAAAGAGGACCTGTAAACTGTTGAATGGCTGATTCTTTTGGTCAAGAATGAAAAGAGATGTAAACCAAGTTGTCAAAAGCTATGCTATATGTAAGAAGGCCAAGTGCCGAGTCGAGCAAGTGAGAGTAATGCCCCTACCTATTCCAATGAGGTCGTGGACTAAATTGAGCTTAGACTTTGTTCTTAAACTATCATGAACTGCCCAAGGCAAAGATTCTATAATGGTCGTTGTGGATAGGTTCAGTAAGATGGCATACTTCGTGTACTGCACCAAGACTAACGACGCTGCAACTATTGCTTCTCTTTTCTTGCAGGAGATTGTACAGATATATGGCGTGTTAAGAAGTGTATTCTCTAACAAAAACTCAAAGTTCTTGAGTCATTTCTAGAGAACCTTATGGCATCGGCTGGGGACTAAATTACTCTTCAGTACCTCATATCACCTCCAAATTGACAGCTAAACAAACGTGGTTAATCGCACTTTAGGATTACAACTTTGAGCTATAGTGGGCGAGAACTTGGCTGATTAGGACATCTACTTGCCAATAGTTGAGTTCGCCTACAACTGAACAGTACATGACACCACTAAACAGACTCTCTTTGAGGTGGTCTATAGATTCAATATCAAGTTGTCCCTTTACCACACCCCTGTACCAATACCTATGCAAGAGGACCTTGATGCCTCGGCGAGAGCATAATCCCTTTAGCACATATATGACAAGGTTACTCAGCGCATCGACTAAGCTACTAAAAGAATACGAGAGAAAACTAAGGGTAAGACAGCTAAGCAATTCCAGCTAGGTGACTTGATATGGCTGCACCTCAACAAGGAACGGTTCCTAAGCAAGAGAAAGAACAAATTATCTACACGAGCTGAGGGACCCTTCAGAATCCTCCAAAAGATCAATGATAACGCCTATAGGTTAGAGCTGCCAAAGGATTATGGGGTTTCCAACACCTTCAATATTATCAATCTTAATCCATATCACCCTGACGGAGAACTAATCGAAGACCATCCAGATTTGATCCCAGATCCAAATCAACCTGAAAGGGATGATGGGAATCGAGCTACTAGCCCTTTGACCTGGAGCCAAGCCCAAGGACTAGAAGGCTTGACGAGACGAATTCTTCTACTCTAGCTGACTCCTACCAATGCCGAGTATTTCCTTACCGAGTCACTCCTTAAGTCGTGCCGAATGATTGCCAATCTCTTATAGATAGAATGCCGAGAAACGGATGGTTAAGACAACATCCAATCCTCCCTCTTGCCTGACGACTTACTTGCTCGACACCACCTTTGCCGCCATGCCTAAAGAGAGAGACCCTGGACAACATAACCCATCCTTGCTTAGATAAGCCAGTTGGCCGTACTACTTTGTTTACATCTTCTAACGACCTCACCAATACAACATCCTTACGTGTACAAGACCACGTATAGAATACCTTTGTATTTATAAGTCACAGGCAGACAGATCATCATTAATACAATTGAGCATTTTTCCTTTCTAGTGTAAACACTCTACTGTATGCTTGGCATTATTCTTATCCTTTCTCTTAAGCAAGTTTAAGTGATAAGTAACCTCACCAGACCAATTCGTGCAGCATATCAAATTGTGTAGTAAGTCTTCGGAAGTTCCATTGGTGCTTTATATCCTTTGGAGCTACTCATGGGTTTTGCTTAGCTTTTATTCACTACTGTTCTTTCGCACATTTTCCTCATTACTCATTTTAAGCTTTTTGCAAGCTTTGACCTATCCAACAACTGGCCTTATCAATTCTTGGTTACGGTTCACACCACTACATAATCTGCTCAAAGCTGTTGTAGGAAAGAACTTGAAGGATTGGGATCTATGCCTACCATTTGTGGAGTTCGTAGACAACTGAACTGTTCGTAGCACTACTAGGAAGCCCCCATTTGAGGTTGTCTATGGACTTAAACCTACTATTTCCCTAGATATGATTGGCGCTCCAACAGCTGCTGAAGAGAGTCGGTCCAAAGTTGACCGAGCCCAAGAACTACATGAACTACACTAGTCTATAACTAAGAAGATCACCAAATTCAATTAGAGACAGCACGAAATTGGTAACTGAGGTCGCCAAATTATATCCTTCTACCTAAGAGATACCTCAGCCAAGAATGATTCCCTCACTTAAGATAGAACAAACTATCTCCTCGAGTCAATGGTCCATTCAAAACCCTGAAGAAAATCAGCCGCAACACTTACCAAATCAGGTTGCCTAATGACTATGATGTTTCTTCCACCTTCAATGTGTCCGATCTGATTCCTCACAAGCTAGTAGAAGAACAAGACCCCACGTACGCCCCACAAGAAGAAGTACAAACCCCTTCAAATATAAAGGCAAATCTTTCCAACCCCCACGCAAATGATAGGAATCAAACCTCTAGACCTATCACTCGTAATCGAGCTAGAGGATTATAAGGACTTGTATAGAGAATACTAGCTCGAAACCAAAGTTGAGATGGGGATTCCTATGCTAAACTGATCTCCTACCGACATGCTTATTAGATACTCACATGTGTCAGATCTAGTCTTACCCTCCAACGATACCATATTCTTGAAGACAACCCAAGTCTATCCAAACCGTGCTGTAGACTTGACCACAAACATTCGACGCCAATACAGCTAACTTCTTTATAGGATTAATTGACCCTTAACCCGATCCAAATCAAGTGTCTTTTGAAACAATATTCCAAAATGATTCTTTCTTTTCCGTATTGAATATTCTTTATCCATTTTACCCCTTTTAGTATGTTTTACGTAACCTAATTGTAGAATACCCTTTAATCTTTTCATACATGTAAAGTAACCCTAGTGAATGGGTATATAAGCCCATACTTTCTTGTATACAGACAAAGAACTAATAAATACAGAATTATTCCCTTTAAGTAACCTTAGTATTCTCATTATCATTTAAATCTTATCTATTCCTTTTAATAAGGAGTAGTGGTGAATGACCCTTCAGTTTTGATTAGTGTGTCATATCTAGTGGATTGTAGGTTGAGTAAGATCGAGTGGTGTGTCATATCTATTTGGTAACTACCCGAACTTTGCTAACTTTTTTCCTATTGATTTTGTTTTCTTCGTTGTGGTGCTTCTCTGTATGTCTAACCCCGAAGATGCATCAACCCTTAACCAAAAAATCACCTCATACACATATTAGATATTTGGGGCATAGCTTTGAGATTTTAGTGCCTCTGCTACTCTCTCTCTCCTCATTGAATATCATTTAACATCCATAATACAACCTATGTAATTAGCTACCCTAGCTATCATAGTTTCCCATACTACAAATGTAATAGCTACATTTCTCAAGGATCACCAACCAACAAAGCAACCCTGGCCCCACCCATACGACGAATGCCTCTACTACACCAACTGTGTACGAGCCAATCTTGACCTATCACGTATCTTAACCAGGTAAACTCTTTGCCTTTTAAATAGGCCATGGAGACGATGATGGCCGAGGCGGTGAATACCCAAGCCCAAGATGTTCAAAGTGGGAAGAGCCGAAGTGTCAACAACTATCCCGAAGCGAAGTACTGGTGACTCGAGGAAGACAGAGTCTTAGTTAGAGTGTCAAAGTAGGACGCCTTCACTTTTGATCGAGTAAGCAATTCGAAGCTTTGAGTAGGTTTGACTGAACAACACTTATCATGGACCGAGCAGGTATGATTGCGCCATGCCTTTATCATGCCAACTAGGTGGAAGTTAGAGACCATAGGGAAACTTCTTGTGGAACAAACATTTTCAAATTCTAACCTTAGCGCGCTCATTTTCCGTGCATTTAATGTGGTGTGATAGGTGTCCTATCATAGTAGACTAGCATATAACTGCATGCATTTTTCCTTTTAAAGATGGTCGTTCGATTAAAACTTACTCCGCATATCTATTCTTGAGCATTTTAAGGGATTTGTGCTTTTATAAATCCCTATAACCACCTGTACGGCTTCCTAAAGACTTAGCCTATGAATAGTATAATCATGAGGAGAGATTACTTTTCCGCAATCTCTCTATTCTATTATTGTGAATTTCACTCTTACATCAAACTTTCTTTGAGAGCTTTTCAAACTTGAATCATCTTCATCACCTTTAGAAACCATGTTAGCTAACATAAGTGAGGTGGGTTTTGATCCATCACGGTACAACATTTCTAACTTTAAATCAACAAGAAGTGGTCCTCCCCCCTACCCGAGTAAGAGAGGACAAATTATCATCGCTAGCACAACTAACGAGCCTATTAAAATAACAATAGAGGCATGGATAGGGTCAAGCTTATCAACGCCATCCCAAGAGATGTATATGCATATGACTCCTTGTCCCCTCTTAGGGACTTGTTCAATGTGCCTAGAGTGGGCAAGGGGTCTAATGGCTGGGTGAGTAAGAGTAAACCCTCTGCCCCCAATTAGATCCTGAGTAACTTCACCGTTGAGGCCATCCTTGGGTAGCAAATATGGTTATCAAGCAAGGATAAGCAAGTGGCCCTGCCATTAAGAAGGCGCTTCGTAGTATTTGAAAAGTGCTTAGAGTTTGGGCAGCGTCTCCCTCTAAGTCGCTTTGAGAGAGAATTCTTCTACTACTACCAGTGTAGTTCAGTGCAAGTCCCTTCAAAAGGGTTAGGGGTCTTAAAGGCTTTCCAAGCGCTCTATGAGTACTTAGTGATAAGGACTACTCTCGAACTTTTCAACCGTTTTTACATTTGAAAGAGTGTCAAGGTAGCCATACCTCTAACTATGTCCAAGAAAGAAGCTATTCTATAGCCTCATAAATTAGGTGAAGAGTTGGCAGGACAAGTATGTAGTGGTTGAGCTGCCTAAGGAGGTAGACTTTTGGACATGATAGATATAAATGGTTCGGATGGGGGCTCAAAAGGGGCTTAGTCCAAATGATGCAGAAGCCGTACAATAGATTCAGGCTTCATAGCCCTCAGATACGGCCAAAAGATAAATGCCACAGAAGCCATAGAGAGATACTTCTAGTATCCGATCTCTAAGCTCTTCCTCAGCATAAAGAAAGTTGTGGTGAAGAAATGGGCCAAAGGTAAAGATTTATTCCTTTTGCAAACACTTTTGTATGTTGTGCTAGTGTTGGGATGCTTCATCCAACGCCTTTCTTTGTAAAATGAGTGATCTTCGTTGTCTGTGCCAATTACGGCAGAGTTGGCGAATTGTAGTAGTTTCTTTTGTTTTTAGCTTATTTCTCTTTTATTTTCATTGTTTCAATTCAATTTTTGTAGGAAAAAATTTGGCTATAAAGGCTCCTCATCCTTTCTTAGACAAATTGATGAGCCACCGATAGGTGAGGACAAAGGCATTTGAGCAAAAGGGCAAGGCGGTACAGGCAAAGTTGGGGGCTGGGAAAACCAATAGAGTCTAACCAGTGGTCATTCCTTAAGGGATTACCATTGATCTTTAGGACAAGCCGCTTGCTGCAGAGCTTATGGGCATAGCCCTTCTTGCCTTTGTCCTTATCTCCGCCGCTAAGCCTATTCTTGTGGGGGACAAGAGCACCGATACGGAGGAGTCGGATGTTCAGATGCTTACCCTTCCATAGGTGATGGAAGAAGAGATGGCTAAGGCCATCCCTCTCATTAAACTAACATCAGCTTGCATGTCTTTTCAATACTACGGTCAGGTATTGCTTCGGCTAAGCAAATATGATGTTACCAGGAAAGAGGTAAAGGGCTTTAGGGAAGTGTTGCACAGGGCTAGAAAGGACCTATAAAAGGCACAGTCCTCTACTACTAAATATTTGGATAAATTCCCTAAAGTTAATCGGTGCCTGCATCACTCTTATGTGTAGGCGGTTGGGCTTAAAGGGTCGTTGAGAGATGTAGAGTGAGAGAGAGGGATTGAGAAGGCCACAAAGAAAGCTGACGACCTGAAGGCTTGGCTTAAGGATAAACAGAGGACTAAGGCTCACCTCTTTCAGAGACTAGATGAGGAAAGGGAGGCTAAGGTCCAAGTTGAGAAAGAAAACGCCAAGCTAAAAGTGTTGGTTACCAGGTTGCAAACCGAGCTGGCAATGAAGGCATCCGAGTGCGAAAGTATCAAAGCTACTTCGCTAAAACTGGCCGGTTTGAAGGTAGGGTTAGAGTGGTAGGTCTAAGAGCTGTAGGGAAGAGTTTTGGAGATGGAGGAAATCATCTCCAAGATGGAGAGTAGAGAGGTCCTTAACAATGCATCCGTGAGGAATGTTGTAGCTGATAATTGGATGACGAATGAGTGGTTAGATGAGCTGGAAGACCTATCTGTCAATTGTGCCTACTATATAAGGAGACAAGTGCTCCTACCATCAAGACCTCAACTTGAGCTTCCTGAATTTCTTGGATTTCCCTACCTTTAGGGAGAAGAGGGGGACCAAAGCACAAGAAAGGTCGGCCACTTGGGTGGTCGGCGAAGTCCAAGGCACCTTTTTGCTACTGTAGGACATCAAGGTACTCCTACGTCTACTTCTATTGCAATAGCTCAATAGGAGGCTGCCCTAAAGGGTGTTTCTCGAAGTTATCAAGATCCAGGCGATCCTCTGACTAACCTACATGAGCAACCTTTAGCCCCCACTTCAACCTAAAGCCAACATCCCAAGGGTTAGCTACGGATCAACTCCCCGAGCAAATTGAAGCATTAAACTTTTCAGAGCTATCAAAGTTAGCTAATCTTAGGCAATAGTTTTGTTTTTCCTTTTTGTATTCCAAGTCGAAATTCCGGCCTTAACCTTGTAATTTAAAAGCTATAAATGAAATTCCAATTTATGAATGTCCCATATTGTATACTCTTGGACTTTTTTTTTTTTCTCTTTTCCCTTACTTTTCGTTAATATTTCATGTGGGAGTTCTTATGTGTAAAGGTGTTTCCCCTTACCTAGGTTACCTGAAGGGGGTTGAGTTAGTGGCATTTCGGCCTGCCCAAAAAGTGAAGGTTCTTCTATACAAGGGGTGTTTCCCCTTGCCAAGCTTACCTAAGGGGGGTTAGGTCAATAGTGTTCTGACCTACCCAAAAAAGTGAGAGTTCCTCTATGTAAGTGGTGTTTTCCCTTACTAAGGTTACCTGAGAAGGGTCAAGTTAGTAGTGTTTCAACTTGCCTAATAAGCGTGTCCATTTACTCTTTTTGTAGGCTGGGATAATGAGAGAGAAAGAATGGTGGACAACAATTATAAAATGTTATTTTCATTCATCATTTAGAAAGAATTTACAATAATGTGCTAATAAAAATAAAACCGAAGATTATTGGCATTTCATGTACATGGAATAAGCTCACTGTCCACTCTTTCTAATTTATATGCTCGATTGCCTAAGTTCTCCCTTACTTTGACTAAGTCTTCCTAATTAGGGGGTTAGCTCGCCCTATCCTTCTTATGAGCCAGTGGCTTCTAACTTCCAATAAACTAGATTGTTGACCTTAAATTCCTTATGTCTATTCTTCTAATTGTAGTAGTCGGTGGCTTAGTGTTGGTATGCTGTTATGCCAATCACAGCGAGGTCTCGGATCTCTTTGATAGTATCGATACTAGCCTGTAACAGGGACTTAATAAAGGTGGCGTTGAAGCTTCAAGTCTAGACGTTAGGGAGTTCAATTTCAATAAGGTAAATAACCTTAAATCCGAATGCTAGTCTAAAGGGTGTTTCATCAATGGAAGTTCGATAAGTGGTCCTGTATCCCTACAGAATGTTGGGCAACTCGTTCGCCTAAGCACTTCTGGCTCTATTTACTCACTTCTTCAAGCTGTCTAGGATAGTCTGGTTAGCTACTTCAACCTGTCCGTTCGACCAAAGGTGGGCAATCAACATGAAGTACGGCATGATATGGTACTTAGCACAAAATTCTTTGAATTTAGGGTTGTTGAATTGTCACCTGTTGTCCATGATGAGGGCGTAAGGAACCCCAAACCGAGAGAGGATGTTGTTTCTAATGAAAGATTTAACACTTCTCTTCATGATCTTTGTGATTGCTTTAGCTTCTACCTTCTTGGTGAAGTAGTCGATAGTAACAATTATGAACTATCGTCCTACTGAAGCCTTGGGGAAGGCCTTGAGGATGTCAATACCCCATCATGCAAATGACTACGAGCTGATCAAAGGTTGGAGACTAGTGCTAGGAGCATGACTGATAGGGGCATGCTTTTGGCACGTCTAGGCTACTAATTTAGCATCCTACCTTGTGGTAAACCAATAATACTAAAGTCGAAGTGCTCGAAGGTAGAAGGCATAGGATTAAATGTAGTTGCTTCATAGTGCGGCATATAGCTCTTCTACAATGCATAAGCCTTTGCCTTCTCGCAAGCATCTAAGCAATGGGAGGGTGATACCCCTATGGTATAGGACACCATCAACCAATTTGTAGTTAGTAGCATGATATCTAAGCATCTTCACCTCCTTCTTATCTTTTAGGAGCATACCCTAGTACAAATAACTCCAAATGGGGTCTATCCAGCTCGGCTCTGGTGCAGCAGTTATCAATTCCAAGACGTCAACTGAAACTAAAGTTATGCTCTTCTCCAATAGGTACTTTATAAAAATCTTCCTATCCTTCACCTTCAGTCTCTATATCCCAGTAGAGGTGAGTTTGGATAGCTAATCTATCGCCGAATTCTCGAGTCAGGAGATCTTTGTGACACTCCATGAAGGGAATTCGGCTAGAAGGCTCTTCACCTTCTCTAAGTATCTCGCCATTATGTCATCCCTAGCTTCATAGTCGCCTCAGACTTGTTGAACAACTAGTACAGAGTCCAAATAGACCTCTAAGTGTTTAACACTGATCTCCTTAGCCAACTTGAAACCGGCGATGAGGGCTTCATACTTGAATTCATTGTTGCTAGCATTAAACCTGAACTTGAGGGCGTAGCAAATAGTGACCTTGTGTAGCCCTATCAACACTAAACCTATACCTTTAGCCCCTGAGGTGGATGATCCATCGACATGGAAAGTCTACACTAGTTTGTCATCACCCAAGGGTACTTCCTCCTTTCTTATGTATTCTACCATGAAGTTGGCTAGCACCTACGCCTTGTATGTCGTTTGTGGCCGGTACTGGATTTCATAGATACTCATCTCTATTACGTGCTTCATCATCCTTCCAAATGCATCAAGCTTCTATAGCATGGATCGTAGCAATTGATTTGTGAGCACGATAATCTAGTATGCTTGGAAGTAGATCCTTAGTCACCATACTGAGATGATAATAGCTAAGGCGAATTTTTTTTTGCCTAAGTGTACCTAACCTCAAACCCATGGAGCATGTAGCTAATGTAGCATACAGGACTGTATCCTCTTCCATTTGCTCTAACTAGCATAAAGGAGAGTGCTTGATTGCTTATGGCTAGGTACAGGAGCAGGTTCTCCCTTTAGATAGGCTTGAAAAAGATTGGTGGGTGTGCAAGGAAGTCTGGAGCTGCTTGAAGGCAGTGACACACTCTGGGGTTCATTCAATACCCTTTGGATTTTTTAGGATTTTGAAGAACTCGGCGCACCTATCTGTGCTTTTCGAGATGAATTTGCTCGATATGGCCACCATGTCGGTGAGCTTCCGTACGTCTCGAACTAAGGTAAGGGGCTTCATCCTATTAATGGCACTTATCTTCTTAGGATTAGCCTACAAATTTGCTGAAGCCAACCCCAAAGATACATTTCTAGGGGTTCGGCTTCATATTGTATGTTCGCATCTGGTCCAAGGCTTTCTAGAGGTCTTTGATATGATCACCCGGCTTCGTACTCTTAACGATCATGTCATCAACGTATACCTCCATATTGTTACGCTCCAAACAAGAAGAGTCGTAATAGTCTCGTCCTATAAATTAACCTAAGATAAAAGTTGACTTCATAGCTACTATCATAGATATAGTCTACATAAGGCGTACACGACTTAACTGGCTTGAAGCATTCATTCTGATACATGTGAATGATCAAACTTGTGTTATAACTTTACAAAATACTCGTTCTATATAGCCTATTATCTCATAACACAGTAGTACTTACATAAGCATCTCACATTTAGAGTTATAATTTACAATTAAAATTTACCAAAAGCCACAAGTTTGAAGTCTAGTTACAATAAGATAGGAAACTAGTGGGTATCCTAAGGAATTCTTAGTTGATTTCCTCAAACTGAAAAGAAAAGTTAAAAGCCCAGATTCAGTAGATTTCTTGTCCCTCACATTCCCAGCCAATAGCACACTAACCTAAGAGTAGTGGTATCAGAATATCTTAGTCTTCACTCAGTACCTATAAAAGAGTCTATGGGAGTATGAGCTCAACTAGCTCAGCAAGTGGGACGAAGTCAAAAGAGTACCAAACAATCACATCCAAGCTTATTAATTATGATGAAATGCAATGCAATCAATCACTTAAGAAATCGCACAATGTTATCCAATTCATTGTTATGGTAGAGAAATTTCATCCGCTTCAACCCGAATGGAAGAGTTTTATCACAACTTAAATCATACCAAACCTGGGCTTATGTAATAGAGAATACCCTCTTCCTGTAACCACCTTTAAACCATGGCCCCTACCCTTACCGCGATCTCCTCATCCGTCACTTAGTTCGATTAAGAATGGAGAAAAGACCATTTCAGTTATCCTCATTAAAGGGAGTTAATATTTGGCTTGACACTTCTAATTGTTTCCTCTAATGGTTGTTTTGCATGTCTAGTTTCATTATAATCGAATCAATATTAGTTGAAATTAAAAGTGAACAAACAAGTTCACACAATACAGAAATAATGCAATTATGTAGAATAGCATACTAAGGAGTTGAACTCCCGTCACAACTGAATACCAATCACACGCATGGCATGCATACAAATAACTAATTACAATCACAAGCAAAATTACTCTTAAGTTCTTAAATACTTTAATACAGTATCTCAATAAGTGGTAAAGCCATGATCCTAACTTACCTATTCAGATGCTTACTGTGGGAGACTCGAGTCGTCAACGATCTGACGACTAAGGGATCCTATATACATAAAACTTAAATTTAGTTTTTGTAATAGTTACGAAAATATTAAGGTTTCATATAAAACATTTATATATATATATATAAAGTATATTATCATAATAATATATATAGTTTTATTATATAAGTCGAGTTAAGTTATTAATTATTAATAATATACGTAATTATACTATTACGCATAATATATCGTTTCGGGTATCAAAATGTACTTTTAATCGATTATATCACTTTTCAATTATGGCAAGGTTATCGTAATACGTAAATTCTAGTAATATTATAGAGATATAGGTTATATTATCTAAAATTGTCCAATTTTAATACAAATAGTATTGTTGGGTTCGTACAAGCCTAACAACACGTATTACGGATCTTAATTCTAAAGATGACTTTTAACGGATAATTCGAATTTCTAACACAATTATACGTATTTAAATAACTATTATCGTATTATACGTATTTTATGTTATTAAATTATATTTTACTTAATTTGTCAATATAACTTTATAATATAGGTATTATCTAACCTTAATATACATATAACATATCTCGGTCATTAAGATATCATTAAATATATTAAAAATATACTTTTTATCAAATCTAATCAGCACAGATATAGATAGTTTTTATTTAACTATTTATTACATTTTAACCTATTATTACTAAAAATGAGTTACGATTTGTATTGTAAGCTATTTTACTATATAAATTTGTAATAAATAGCTTTGGTCACTAAATAATTTCTCGAAAATTTATATAAAGAATTCATTCATCACTTAATTTTGTGTTATCAATTTATCGCCTATATATTGAAATTACAATTTTACCCATAAATTGCATTTAATTACTCAAATATTATCTTTTTACACAAAATTATTTCCTACATATCTTAACATCATTATAATTCATTAGGATTCAGTATGGGTCACATTCATCAATTATTTTCATAAAACCTATTTATTTCACATTTTTAGTGTAATTTCTAATTATTTTTAGACTGAAAAATACAGTAAATATTAAAAATACTCAAATAAAAAATCTAACTATACAGCAATTATTTATATATCATATATATCTTACACAAAAATTTTGAGCTAAAAATAACATTATTTGATATATTTATTTTAAAAGTTAAAATTTGAGTGAATAATGACTTTTTAAAGTAAGTATATTAAATATTCAAAATTTTACAAAAATAAAAATATCACACAATAGCATATCCAAAATAATCCATATATAATTTTTTTCCTAATTTTTCTATGTAGATTTGCCATTTTTTAAAAAATTATTGAAAAAAAAAGATAAAAATTTGACATGATTGTTCTTAGGTACTCCAGTGGTCGACAGCAAATAGGGGGTTGTCAAATGGCCTAGGTGATGAGTGGACTACTTATGGATGGGGGTTTCCATAGCAAAATGTCAAGGAACCATCCTAGCACGACTTTTGCTTTGTTTTTGTTGAAAATTTTCTATTTTCTATAGTATTTTTTCCCGATTTTCTTTAAAGATCCTAGGCTTCTAAAATGTTTCACTGAATGTCAAAACTTATATATATATAGATTTGGGGTCAGTTTCTCTTTCCTAAGCCCTTAAGAATTTTTTTTTTTTAATTAATTGACTAGTGTTAAGTAAGTAGGAAGTGTCAAATTGAGGGGTTTGATCCTTTTGATTCAATAATATTGCTGCTAATGTTGTGCTATGATGGTTTCTATAGTTGATCCAAATTTTCCTCCTAGTTTCGAATGAGTTTGGCAATTCTTTCAATGTATTTTATTAATGTATGTTTAATATATTAATGTTTAATGGTTTTTATTTATATATAGGTATATATCCTATATATGTGATATATGTAATGAGTAGCTATATATATATAATCATGGTTCTACTATGTTTCTTATTTTTTAAGACATATTTTCTTGCTTATTTTTATGAATTCAGCACATAATATATTAAGTAATCCTACTTCTAGGGGCAAAATTAGAATTTTGAATCGCTATTTTCAAAATTTAACTTCACTAAGTCATTTCGACTAACTTTTCTATTTTAGTCGTAAAGTTTAGGCTCTATCGGATAATTTTTCTTTAAGGGCCTTAAATCTAGGCTCGATTGTCTTAAACACAATTTTAGGACCTTACACATATTGCACCTGATCTGGGGCTTAAACAACTTTGTGACCATCCTCTGGTATGTGGCCTTGGTATTTTTCAGGTCAAACAACATTACTGTGTAGCAGTACATGCCGTAGTCGGTAACGAAGGAGGTATGGACCTCGTCATTCGAGTCCAATTTAATTAAGTTGTACCCTGAAAAGGCATCCATGAAGCTTAATAGGGCGTGTCTCGAGGTAGAGTCGACAAGCTGGTCGATTCTCGAGAGAGTGAAGTAGTCTTTTTTGTAAGCTTTATTGAGGTTGGTATAATCAACAAACATATGCCAGTTCTTGATCTTTTTCTTCACTAGTACTATGTTTGCTAGGTAAGTCAGGTACTTCTCTTCCCTTATGAAATTGGCCTTAAGCAGCTTCTACACCTCTTCCTCAATCACGGCCTGCCTTTTCGAAACAAAATGCCTCTTCTTCTGCTTGATTGTTGTGTGGTGGAGTCAATTTGAGGCTATGGATTGCTAGGCCAGGCGAGATTTTGAGCATATTGAACATCACCCGAGCAAACCTATCTAAATTGGCCTACAGGAGAGCAATAATTTCATCCTTACCTCAAGAGGAGTCTCGATCCTGATTTCGTGGTCTGGTTAGGAGAGGGAACAATCTAGATGTCTTCAGTTTTTTCTCCTAGCTCGCTCTAATCGATTGGCTTCTCTTGCAAGCCAGACTCCAAGGTAAAGACTTTGTCGCCTCTAGAAGCTCCGACATAGAGCTCTTGTGAGAACTTCTGATCACACCTTCATACCCTTACCTTAGTAGGGGTTAGGAATTTTGCATCCAAGTGAAGGGAGGATGTGATGACCCTGAACACGTTTAAACTTGGTCTTCCTAAGAGAACGTTGTAGGGGGGGGAGGGGGGGCAATCAATCATGACAAACTCTACTAGTCATCATACCACATGGTCGTCATCACCAAGCTTTATGTCTAGAGTAATGATCCCCTTAGCTTAGATAGTACTTCTATTAAAGCCGATCAAGTTGTGGTAGTATAGCTTCATTTTCGTTAACAACTTCTTCCTAATCCTCTCATATGTATGGAGGAAGAGGATATCAGTGGATCTGCCGATGTCTACCATTATTTTTAGGACCTCGAAATTTACGATCCCTATCCTTTTGACCAAGGCATCCTAATAGAGGGTATTTACCCCATCAAAATCTTCTTCGAAGAAGAAGATAGAAGTGTCTAGCTTCTATCTCTTCTCTCTTACTACCAACACTTGGGATGAGGCATTAACCGAGTTATTGGTGCTTGATCAGCTCTCATAGTGTAGCCCCCCAACTATTATATTGATAATGTCGTTAGGGGCACGGTCATTTTGACTGTTAATGTTCTGCTTTGTTTTGGCACTGCTAGTCCACCGCCTTTAGGGTGCTCAATTCTCATCATCATTGAAACGGTTGTCGTTCCTCGATTAGGCTACATACTTATTGAAGAACCCCTGCTGAATGGCGTATTTGATTACATTCTTCACCTGGAAGCATTCAATAGTGGTATGGCCATGATCGTTATGGAATTGGCAGTATTTATCTAAGTTCCAACGACTAGGGTTTCCTTTCATTTTCAAGGGCCTTTGTAGCAAAATCCTATACTTCACCTTGGAATATACCTGGGTTATGGGTCTATTCAGGGTTGTTTACTACGTGTAAATAAGAGGGGGGAGTGGGTCACGCTCAGCTCAGTGCTTCTTCTTTTCGAAGCTCTCTTCTTCTGATCTGCCCAGCAACCTTCCGTTGAGGCGATCCTTCATGGATAATTTTTCCTTATCCTACTTTCTACCCGATCTCTTTCGATCGATATCACGCCTAGTGCGAATGTTGTCCACCTAGTTGATGTACTTCTAAGCTTTATTCCAGAAGTCGGCTAAGGTCTTCGACTTATTCGTACAAGTGATTGGAAGAAGTCTCCTGAAGGTTAGATGCCCAACCAAGCAACATAGACAACAACTCCCTCGTCTAACTAAGGGATCTCGACCATGACATTATTGAATCAGGCCATATAGTTGCAAAAGGATTTGCCTTTACCTCACCTTATAAGGTACAAGGATAATGTATCCTTATAGGGAAACTTGCTAGCCCTAAAGTGGAGGCTATACCTCTATGCCAACTCATCAAAAGAGCAAATAGAATTATTGAAGAGGTGGTTGAACTACGCCCGAGCTGCTTTCCTTAGGGTGCTTGGGAAAGCCTTGCATATTATGGCCTCCCTATGACCATGAAGGTTTCATAAGGGTGCAAAAGTAGAGGAGATGATCATCAGGGTCGCCTGTGCCATCATATTGGTCCAAAGACGGAAGTTCGCTATTAGGAGGAAACACTTCATCCTAGACGCCCTTAGTAAAGGGGGTCTTATTGCTGGCGACTAGCCCAGCATCGCCAACGGCTTTACTCCCCTACTATTGGAAAGGCCTTCTAACCATTGTGCGGAGCTCATTGAGGTCGACATTGTCTATTGGATAAGCTCAGTGTATTGCTGATTGAGCCAGTACTCCTTACGAGTCGGCTACTTGTTCATTACCAGCTAGAGCTCGATCGTAGGTGGCTGCAGACCTTGCTAGCCGTTGTTGCGATGGGACATTAGGTTGTTGAACCCTACTATTCTACTGCTGTTGCTAGTGGTTGTTTTGCTTAGTGCGAGCATATAAAGCTTCACAAGGGGGTGTTTATGCACTACACCTCTCAGCTTCTTCAATGCAAGCGTAAAGTGGCCTGTTTTGAGCAATTAACTCCTCAACTCCAAGCGCTCCTCCAAAGGGGTTGGTTGTCCGCAAGTTGGTTATTCACCAACTAACGATTCTCTTACTCATCATGGTGAGACATGGTGTCTGAGAATTGTGTTTAGGGAATATGTTTAGTATATTTTAAGTTTTTTTGTGTAGGAATCCGATTTCCCACAAATGGCGCCAAATGTCATCTTAAAGTATTTGCCGATAGTAATTGGGCTTTGTGCGTGGTAAGCTGGCAAAACAAAACATTATGAGGGGATACTAAGAGGTTGTCTGACGTGGTCATTCCGATACTTAAGTTAACAGTATATTCTAAAGAGTAAAGGATACTTAAGAGAAATAGTCAATAGTGTATTCTAAACGCCCCTGGTGAAGGGGGTCTTGTTGCTAGCGGCCAGTCTAGCATCACCAAGGCCTTGCTCCCCTGCTAATTGGAAAGCCTTCTGACCATTATATGGAGCTCATTGAGGTCGACATCGTCTACCGAATGAGCTCGACGTGCTGTTGATTGAGCTAGTACTCTCTACGAGTTGACTACTTGCTTGTTACTAACTAAACCTCAGTTACGGGTGGTCCTAGACCTTACCAGCTGTTGCTGCGATGAGACATTAGCATGGTGATCCCTACCATTCTATTACTGTTGCTAGTGGTTGTTTTACCTAGTGCAAGCATTTGAAGCTTCATAGGAGGGGTGTTTGTGCACTACACCTCTTAGCTTCTTTGAGGTGAGTGCGAAGTAGCCTATTTTGAGCAATTAACTCCTCAACCAAGCATTTCGTGCATTCTAAGCACTTCTCTAAAGAGGCTAGTTGTCTGCGAGTTAGTCATTTACTAACTAATGGTTCTCTTACTTGTCATGGTGAGACATGGTGTATGAGAATTGTGTTTAAGGAATATGTTTAGTGTATTTTAGGTTTTTTATGAAGGAATTCGATTTCCCACAGACAGCTCAGGGTATTTTTTTTGTAGTAATTGAGCTTTATACATAGTAAATTGGTAAAGCAAAACATTATGAAGAGACGCTAGAAGGTTGCCTGATGTGATCACTCCAATACTTAAGTCAACAGTGTATTCTAGAAAGTAAAAGATACTTGAAAGAAATAAGCAAACTTTAGTGCACAAAGTATAAAGAGATTTACCATTAGATAATGACGACATATTTATAGTGGAGTGAGACCTGCAGTTGAAGGACAGTCAATAAAAGAGATCCTTGCCGACAAGTATGGGAGAGTGGGGTAGTAGTGTATGACGTGTCCCATTTATACCAGAGATGATTATTAACTGTCTTATCCTTATCTTACATACTCTAACTGTTAGAGCTTCTTGGGTTCGGTTAATTCAAGTGAGCCCTAAGTAGCGAGGTGTGTCAAATTTGGATAGACTTGAAGAGCCTATGTCTTAAGAACTTTGTCAACACTCACAAATGCCTTTAGAACATTATTACCTTTTCTAATGAAACCCTTGATGATTTTGCAAACTATTGAGTTTACTGTATCATATCCCGCAGCCATTGGATCAACTATACCGTGTTCCTTCCAATAATGTCGTTCGTGCATCAAATATTTTCACTTCTTTATGTCCATCCGTGTATATTATAAGGTATAGAAACAGAAAATAGAGAATCGAACATTTTTCATTTATGTAAAAGAACGACATTTATGTATGGCCTATCATTGAGGTTTCTTATTTTTTACATATTTCTCCATACACGCAACTTATTTCTCCATACCGGAACCATTTGCATGATATCAAAATTTTGATCTCAATTTGTGCAGCCAATAGCTAGGCTAACAAAGTTTTCTCCCTATTGATCTCATTATGCTGAGCTCTTTCATTTTATGCAAAGCGCAAATCGAATCATTTTGGGCCACTGTAACCCATGAAAGCCAAGACCTACAGGACCCAAAAGAGCAACACCCACTTACCTATCATTCAAAGAGGGTACAATACATATTTACCGATTTATAAAATAACAATTACATAATTATTAATTATAAAAAAAAATTAACTATATATATAAAGGGGGCAAAAAGTTGACTTGACATCTCATTAGATAAGAAATTCACATCCATACATCTTCCAAGGGTTAAGGGCAATATTTCAAATTCAGTGTGTCCTATTATTCACAAGCACATATGGACTGGTTAACATTAAGTCTACTGTTTTCGAGTAGTTTCAGAAAGAAATGGATAAACAATGCAAAGAGGAGACCATACCATAAGAAACAAATATACATGTAATTTGAATACAGTTTTGTCTGCAATTACAATATTAGTACAACATCGTTTTGGCATCAGTGTCCCAAATTTTAGTTGTTCACCCGTTTGCACTTTTTTTTTTTTTACCCCCTTCCATTAGAACATATTCTCCGACACTTACGAGGAAGAACTTATCAAGACACCGTGCCTAACCGATGCAGATGATAGAGATCAAGGTTCACTAAACCAAGCAATTCTTCAGCCAGAGCTTCTCATGAAAAATGCCACCATACAACCCAATAATGCACCTGCAACAACCTGTATCAAAGGGGTAAACATACAGCAGTTACTTGACTCATAATTTCACAAAATTTAGCAGTTTGACGTAGTAAATAACAAAGACTAAAATTATGGTTCAACAAATGAAGTTTCTTCATTGTTTTTCAGGCAATGCAGTAACAAGAACATAATTTTTCGGGCTTTTATGCCCGATTTGTTCTGAAAACACTAAGTTAAGCACAACCAACCTGGACTGGTGTGTGGCCAAGTGAATCTCGGAGTGGCTTGATACTGGAAACAGGATGCTCAGGTGGTAGCTCACAAACAATTTGATTTAGTAACTGCAACATGAATGCCAGCAAAACCACATTAAGAACTTATTCAGCTCCCACCAGTTAAACAATTTTCCTTTCCACAATTTAATTCAGTTATGCTATAATAAACCAGAGAGAAAACAATCAAAATATCAAGTGTGTAAATCTAATGATCAATTACATTAGTGCTTCAACTTATATATTGATTTTTTTTTTTTTTTTTTTTTGGTGTGGGTTGGGCGCAGTGGTGCGGGGAAATCATCTAGCCTATGTGCTTGGCAGGTGCACTAGTCGTGCCCATTATAGTGAGCAAATTAGATAAGTTTCAGACATCAGAGTGTTCAAGATTTACAGAGTGTTGTGGTTACGAGTGGTTACTTCAGCTTGACGGCCAGCATGAAGTCTTACACCACTTGCATCATACATGACCTGCAAAAAACAAATTCAATACAACCTCATAAATTTTCAAAAATATAATAATTAAAGATAGAAGAATCCAAGATTGCACACACCAAAATTAAGGCTTGTAATTGAATTAGCTTAATATGTAAAAGAACCATAATAAAAGAATTCTAGAATTTGAATTTTTGGCTGCTTGCAATTGTTATTTTACCTTGCAGCCACGCAGCTATGTTTACATAACTGGACAAGGAATGACATACTAAAATAGATGCACAACATGATGGGGAAACAAAGCATGTATAAGTTGGGGCACACTCTAAACAAGATGAACTAGGAGAAATTTGTCAATAACCATGGCTTATAGACATTTTGTCAGATATGCATTGGCATGGTGCCACTATGTAGCTTCTATCTATATGGGCCATTGAGAATCTGCGTAATATTTTTATTAAACCTATTAAAAAATTAACCCTGAGAAACGATACAATTACTTCTCTGTTTTCTTTCTCCCTGTATTTTTATGAAATCACTTGCTAGAAAGAAGCCAATAAAGCACAGAAAGCCAAAGAAATGAACCATTTATTCCCCATATGAATTATATAATTCCTTCATGCATAGAGCTATAGGCTAACATGAGTAGGACATTCACATTGAGTACAGAATATGATACAAACCAGAAGAATTACTGGACAAAAACTAAACTTTTATTGATTTTAAAATAGAAGAAAAGTAAAAATCCTAATACCTTCAAACAAAAGGGTCCATGGGCACTGTGTTCATCCTAACTACACACGAGCAATTCTGCTCACTCAATCTCTCCAACTTGGCAAGGATGTATAGCATCTCTTCAATAAATAGAGTGGATATGAATAAAAGTGGAGACAATACAATAGTTGAACCGAATGCAATTCACCATGCAATATTAGGAAAGAATATATCTCCAATAACATGCACTCGAAATGCAACATGGAATCATCATGTAACCATCAAATTAAACACCAAATCTATCCACTTCTCGTATTAGTGAGAGAAATTTTCCAAATATAAGTTTGGATAACCTATGACAGTATTCTAACCACATTATCATGAGCTAGCCTACCCATAAAAAGAAGTAAAGTTGTAGGTTGTTAAAGAGAGCATGCAACCTCAACAAACATAACCAATGAATCATAATACTGGCAAACGTCTTAATTTTCTCTTTAAGATGAAATACCCAGGAATACCATCAATAGCAGATAGAAACAACAGCATATTGATCATCAAATCAGTAATGTCATACTACCTAACGATAACTCTCACAGGATAACTCATTGGGATTGAGACCAACATTGTGGATCCAATGACATTGACTTATAAGCATTCAACATGCTGTTGTTTTTATCTGCTGCCGATAGTATACTTGGAACTTTTTATCTTATTGAGAAAATTAAGAAGTTTGCCTGTATTGAGGTTTGCTTATTTAGTTCATGTTGGGGTTTTTCCTTTGGGTAAAGATGTTATTGGGGTTGCATGCTCTCTCTCCAACAACCCAACAATTTTATTATTTTTTTTATTAGTAGGCTAGCTTGTAGTGCCGCTGTTATAATACTTTCACAGGTCAACCAAAATTATTTTTGGGAAATTTCTCCTACTAACAAGAGAAATGGATTGATTTGGTATATAATTTGATAGTTATAGCATTTCTCATTGCATCTCTAGTGAATGTTTTTGGAAATATGTATTTTCCCAGCATTGCATGGATTGCATTCGGATAAACCATTGTATTCTCTCAACTTTTATTCACATCCACCCTATTTACCAAAGAGACACCATATACACTTTTAGAGCATAGGCAATTGGATAGAGCTAATGATGTATTAAAGGGATTTTGGAGAGGAGAAGACATCCCTGCTGAGTTGGAGGGATTGAGTGAGTAAGCTCAAATGTAGTTAGATGAGCAAGCTCTCAAATGTAGTTAGAAGAACATAATGCTCATGGACCTTCTTCATTGAAAGTATTTGGGTTTGTACTTTTCTTCTATCATAAAATCAACAAATTTTTGTCTGGTAATTCTTCTAGTTTCTATCAAAATAAATAATGGCAGTTTGAAATATTTAAAACCATAAAGAACGACCAAGTTTTTGTATTTGGTTGGCAAGACATTTAACAACTTCAACAGGGTAGCAAATTCAAAAGACAGAAACATATAAGAGGAAACTCAATCTGCCGGGGATAAGCCAATAAAATTTCCTAGATTCTCTAATGTTGTTGATCGAGTTCCCATTGGATGAAAATTCCTCTATTGAAGTTGACAGACTTTGAAGCATATCCAAATCAGATAGGCCTCTGCATCCTATCCTTGCAAGCAAATCAACACATATGTAAAGCACATCCACATGTATGCAATGCAAGGGAGACTGTAAGAGCACTCATACAGATGTATAGGCGTACAAAAATGCCATGGCAACAATGTTTTGCTAAGCCATCTTAGCTCTAGTGAAAATTTTCAACAATAGCACAAGTTAGTTGCCCTAACTCCAAGCATATGACGAGTAATAAAATGAAAGAACACACACCACAAGAATATGAACAAAACCTTATTAATGATTACGTACAACACATGCCAAGACCGCAGCAATGGCAAATGATGATCCACCAAATCCCTCCTGTAAGCCAATGGAGATGGCAAGAGCTGTCACAGTTGCAGAATGAGATGAAGGCATCCCGCCGGAACCAAGCATCTTTCTTGAATCCCATCTCTTGTCTTTCAACCTGCATAGAAAACAAGAAAGCCATTAGAATGACAAGGAGACTGAAACAGAGTCTAGAACCAGACAAATACCAAGGAAGGCAGTATCATCATTAGCTTGTTCCTCAACATATCGCAGACTAATTGCAGATGGAACAATCATATGGTAGACACAAATTATAGATGGAATCATCACCTTCTCATAGAATGAGATGAAAAGAATTAGAGGCTAAAACTAGGTTTCACTTCAATGCCTTCACTTGCACAAAGTAACTATATAAGACCCAAAGCAGCCAAACTCAACACCTCTTCCATGCATGAAGAGTTCACAAGCATACAAGCAGGTTAAACATGTACCCAAATGTATTCCCCGGAATCACACACAGTCCATTTGGCATAATTAGCCTTGTTCCATTAAGTAAATGGTGGGTAGCATTGAAATTAAATTGAGAAAACGTTGAAGACTATGAACATTCCAACGAGTGCTTACAACTAAAACTAATCCTTATGAAATTTCAATTTTTTAACTACTTTCTTCACCATACGACTAACCCCATCCCTACTTTGAAAATAACAAACCTAATTTAAATTCAGAAATTAAGCAAGCAAAATATCAGCATCCAACCAACCATCTATTCACATTAAGGAGGCAAAATCTCAGGATGTATAAGATTCAAAAAATCCTTCAAGACAGAGACTTCATTTGAGGTAGTAGAAGCATGATGGCTATAAATGGACTACTATTTTTAAAAACATGAAAATTAAACCCAATTCACTTGTCTGAAATCAAAACTTTGTTCATTCAACTATCATAAAACCCACCAGTATTGATTAGCAGCCTGTATCTGCAAACCAAATTCAGAATGATGTTTTCTGCTTGAGAATAAAGGCCACTTAATAGCTTCAAAATCAAAACTTCACTAGTTGAAAAATATCAAGACCCCAAAACAACTAATACCCATAATTTATTCTGCACAGTAATAGCTGAATTAGGGCTTCCACTTCATTATCTAGAGCAATCCATAGCTTTAAAAATCCAAAGCTCACTAGTTAAACAACATTAAAACCCCAGAATAAAATCAAATTTATTTTGCACGGATTACTTCAGTATCTAGGGCACCCAATAGCTTGAAAATCAAAGGTTTACAAGTCAAACGATACTAAAACCCGAAAATAACTAATACCCAAATTTATTTTGCATGGTCTACTTCAGTATCTAGGTCACCCTATAGCCCCAAAACCAAAGCTTTACTAGTTAGACAATATCAAAAACCCAAAATAACTAATACTTAAATTTATTTTGCAGGAACTATTTCAGTATCTAGGCCACCCAATAGCTCCCAGATCAAAACTTTACAAGATAAACAATATCATAACCCCAAAATAAGTGAACTACTTCAGTATCCAGGCCAACCAATAGCCCCAAAATTAAAAGTTCACAATTTGAGCAATGCCAAAACCCCAAAACTACAGAAACATGCTAAATTGGGTTTCCACATCAGTATCTAGGCCAACCAATAGCTCCAAAATCAAAATTCTTTTTTGGTAAATCAAAATCGAAACTTTGTTAGATAAACATTAATAAAACCCCAAAATAATCAACACCCAACAAGCATTTTCCACACCAAGTTCTGGATTAGAGTTTCTAGGTAGGAAAAAAAGAGTAATGAAATTGAAAACGCTAAATCCGCCAATACAGATTAGCTCATTTACCATGCAGTGAAAGGCTTGAGAAACTGAGCAAGAGCCAAAGCCAGAAGAGCGGAGAGAAGAGGGAGATTATAAGGAATAATGGACGGCTGAGAAGAATAGGATCGGAAGGTGGAAGATGCATCGGAAGCTGTGATTACTTCGTCCATTTCCAAAACTCAAACACAATAAAACCCTCTCCCTCAATTGCTTTCTTATTTACAGATAAGAAGAGGATACAATTCAAATTAAGAGAATCCAACACGATACGATAAACAAAACGAGGAAGAAAGCAAGTGATGAATTCTTATAAATTGGTTGGTGTGGTGGATGCGGATCTGAAATCGGATTCGGTGTTTGAAGACGAAGACGTGGTCAGTTGGGGGAAGGATGAAGGAAGGAATGTATAAACAAATGACGTTTTCAAGTTGTGATTTGTTTGTTTCTTTCCTCGACCTTCCCTGCGCTGTCGGATGATTTTATCTCTCACGTTTCCTTTTCACATATGATTTGTTGGAAGATTTTAGCAGTATCCACAAATGGAAGAAGTAGACGTGTGGGTACGGATTGGATCTATTCCGTGCCCTCGATTATGTCCCGGCCCGCTGATTTTTAGTCCTGAACCCGGCCTGGTTCAGACTTATGGGTCCATGGGCTAATTCCGAAGCCATAAGGGCCTTTCGAAGAGGTCGGATCAAACCAGGGCCTCATGAAAAAGAAGAAATGGAGTAGCAATTTGACCTTAGTTACTTATGGATTTGATATTACTTTATCTAGTTTGCCAGAACTTGTTATTTATATAATTAAAATCTTTAGAAGTTTAAGTAATCACTATAATTAAAATTACTATTTTGATCAATATCAAATATTATTTAATAGAAAAACTAATAGTAAAATAATATTATAAAATTATATATAACTTATATTATAAATAAAATTATTTTTTTTTACAATACTTACGTTTAATTTCTCTCTCCCATTCTTTAAAACTACACCCTGCTTTTTTCTCTCTCTCACTTTCTTATCTTTTTTCTTTTACAATTTTCAATAAAACTCCCTTTTTTTCACAATTTTTATAATTTCTTTTATTAATATGATTTTCTGAAAAAAGTTATTATAAATTATATAGGTATATTAGAAGTAAATTTTGTAATGATTAATACAAAATGTTTTACTATAAGCTTAAAATAAATGAAAAAAAAAATTTACACACACAACGCTAATATACCACCAATTAGTATTAGTAATGTTCATTCAATATAATGTCATAAAAAATTTTTATTCTTCTTCTCCATCAAAGAATTTATTATTCCCCATAAATATAACTTTTATTCTAAAAATATCCCGATCAAATTACAAAATAACATTAAAAAAATTTGCTATTTTCTTTACCCCTTTTCAGTTCTAAAGAACGAAAAAGTATTTGCATTCTATAAAAGTATAATTAATATTAAAAGTTTTTTCTTCCTTCATTCAGGGGTTCTATAATCTATTAACGGATATTTATTTGTTTCCATCCCTTCAATGGATATTTAAGACAGTACTTAGAAGATAATAATAATAATAATAATAATAATAATAATAATAATAATAATAATAATAATGTGAGGAGTTACTTCTATATGCCTTTAACAAGCACGTGTCCACAAGGAAATTTATTGGTTTGAATGGTATAAAAAATTCTTTACATTTTCCATATTAATTATACAGTTAGAAAAAACCCATTTCATAAAGAAGCATAAAAGTTTCTTAAATTAGCTCTTAATTTATATCTCTATCTAGTGGTTAACAATTTCTTATTTGTTTAAGTTAAAGAATCCGTGTCTGATTATATTGTCGTGACTGAATGAATTCGTTGGCTGCCTTCTCGGGACAATTTAAAAATACGTTGGAGATAAAGATAAATTTGGCATGAATTATTGTGATACGGTAAGCTATCACGGGAAAACCCCAATTTTTACAATTTCATATTTACGTCTCTTGAAATAGTGATGTTAGAAAATTTTTGTAATATCAAGTCTAGCATTTATACAAGTCCGGTTCATCATTTGAGTTTGAGGTCTTCTAACTTATTTAATAAATCAGCTACAGAGTAAATGGGAAGAATAAATCCTTCATTTGAAATTATCACACTATATATTAATAAAAAATATTAAGTATGTATTGTATTGAGAGAAAAAATTTATGAAATTAGCTTTTTTCCAGTAATTATAATTGCACGAATTTAAACAATTAAAAATTCTCTATATTCTTCATAGTATTTAAGGAGAGTTTATGATAGTAAATGAAATAAATAAACCGTATTACATTTTTATTCTGTCTATGCTTGTCATTGCATATATACTCGATTCCTTTTTCCCTTGAAGGGAGTGGATGAGGTCCCATGGGAGGAAGTTCCTCGGAGGTTTATAAAAAATGTAGTGAAATTACAAGTTTTCCAGTAATATTACAATATATGATTTTATGAATTATAGTGAAACTGGGAAATATTATAGGGAATAACAAAATTTTAAGAAAAAGTATGATGTTTGAGTAAAATTATGAAAAATTAGTAGATTCACAGCATATGTAGCGAGTTTACAAGGTATTGATGTCATAACAATTTTGAAATCGGCCTAACAAACAGTAATTCATGAGAATTCGAGTAAAGTCACTTTTCTTGAGTGATTTTGCGAACTTTTATAGCATTATAAAATTTCTGTTATGTTACATAATTTTTAGTAAGATTAAAATACAACAAGTGAAAATGTAAATCTTAAGCACATTTACAAGAAAAAGATGGACCTAACGAAGTTTAAAAGATTTTACCAAAGTTGAAAAAGCTACGAAGTTACATCTGAACTGTTGCGAAATTACAATGAAGTTACTAAGAATAATGATTTACGAAACCTAAAGTTTTGCTATGAAATGTATTGACAAATTACGAAGCTTACGTGAAATTATGAATGTGTTTGTGACAAATTACGAAGTTCCGTGTAAATTTATAAAACTTATGCTAATTTATGAAAACGTTTGTATTTACAAATATTTGACCTTGGCTGCAAAAAGTAAAGGAGATTATAAAAGTTTGAATTATTTTATGAAATATATGAAATTACGAATTCTTACACTTTTTTACAAAATATTTTTCATAAAGAAGTAAAGTGGAATTTGGAAAATTTTCATCATTTACAAAGAAAGTTACAAATCTTTAAAACAACTTATGAATCCTTAAAGTTGCGAACATTTAAGGTAAATTATAAACATTTAATATAAGTTACATATCTTTAAGGTCTTTATAACCAAAGCATATTTGTGAAATTTATACAATATTATCTGAAATTTTGAATACAATTAAGAGCTTAAAGAAAATTTACAAAAAATAAATAGTTACAACCTTTAAGGAAAATTACAATTATTAAGGGTAATTACTAATTACAATTTGTTCTTTCGCAAATTTTGAAGATTTAATAAATATATTTTATAATTAATGAAATAGGGTTATGAAATTTAAGAAAAGTTGCAAACTTTTGAATGAAGTTACAATTATAAAATATTGTGAACAATTTTCTAAATTAACAAAAACTTTACATTGATTAAGATGATATTTATCATATAGATAACAATTTTAAGTTGCAAAGTTTCCTTAGATTTGCAACATAATTTCAATTGAAATCACAAAAACTAAGGTGATTTATAAAAGTTGAAGCTAAATTAAAGACTTTTGGTAAAATTATAAAACTATTAATAAATGTAAGAATTCTTTTTTTAGTTACATTCTATAGCAAGCATAAAAAAATGCTACATAGAAGTACTTATTAAAGGTGAGCAAGCAATCTTATTTTATAAGGTACTCACCTAAACCTTACTATATCAGGTAAGTTTTGGGTGGGTCAGGATCTAGGTAGGTAATGAGGATTGCAGAGTAGGTTCCAGGTAATCGTTTCTCTAAACTTGATTCCATAAAGTAGGGTATAAGTATGAAATTAAAGTATCTTGTCCTACCTTAGAAACTGTACTCTAATATATATAGCGTACAACTTCTATGATACGTTAAACTTACTTTATGACAATAATTAAATAATATTAATAAATAAGTAATTAATTAATACTATTACTTTTTTATTTTAGTTTTAAAGAAAATAACAAAAAGAGTTTAACTCATAATAATATCCTATGACTATACGTAGCTCATGTCTACTATCTAGTCCATTTATTTTCTTTTTCTTTTTTTTGCAAAAAAACTCTCTCTTCTTCTACAATCTTATTTGTTTTATCCTTATTCCTCTTTTACTAATTCTATACTAGTGAAGTCTTAAAATTATCTCAAATCTTATTATTCAATATATTATATTGGAATTATTTGCACATAGTTTTTACATTATATATATAATAATCTTATAATTTGATAAAAAAATTTATTTTGATGATTTAAAAAAAAAGATAAGAGAAATTTAAGCATAACCTAATTAGAGATTTCAACATTTCCAATAGCAAAAATATGCTCTATTTTGCTTATTAAAGTTTTATATTGTTTCAACTTAAGATACATTACAAGCTATACAAATTATTACTAACGCAACTATCGATAGTAATTATAATTTTGATATTGATTATATATCTAATACAAAGTTTTGAAAGAATATAAAGAAAAAATTACCCTATTTTATATAGGATATAAGGATATAAGGTACAATGTGGTTTTCAAGTGCCACGAGAACAGTTCCAAGTACAAGAACTTAAGAATCTATACTTATAAAGGTATGGGTATAGGTAAGCCTTATACCTTATCCTCCTTGTACCTACTTACCTCTAGTACTTTTGTTGCAAATTTATATTTATTTTTAGGAAATATCCATGATAAGTCTTCCACAAACTTTGCCTTACATAGCCTACCCTTAATTCTATTTATCGCATAACTCATTCTACAAAACCTTAATTAAGCTAACTTGTTAGACCTCCAAATACTAAAATTGATTTAAAATTCAAAACCTACTCCAAAAATGAAAGCATACCCAATATCATTCAGTTATTCAAATTTCTATTCTTGACCAACTTTCCTTAAAAAACATAAGATCATGTAAAGACAAATATACTACCATCTCTATACACTATTATCTTATTGATGCAATTATTTACCCTTTTTAGATGGGTAGAAATCTAAAAAAGAATGCAAAAATTCTTACAAAATTTGTCTACGAATATTAGTATATACTCAGAAAGCTAATAATCAAGTTCCAGGTATTACAACTCCTCCTAAGATATATCCATCGTAATCACTTAATTTTTAATCACTAAATCATGTTTAAATCAGTTAAAAACTTATCTTGATTATCCATTTCAAATCAACACAACCTTTGGTATATGATATAATGCACTTACTAATAATAATAATAATAAAAAAAAAAAACATCTTAGAAAGTAAGGAGTGGCATTGGTACAACAAACACGACAAAGTGATACAGTCGTATCACAGGTCATGTATCTTTCTAGACATTGACATGCAAACACAGCCTACCAACCTATATAGATGATCGTATGTAAAGGTCATATATCTTTTTAGACAAGGGATACACATACATGACCTATAGATATGACTATGTTTTAATGTCATGTATCTTTCTATTCCTTTTGAAATTCTTAGACAACTTGAAACCAAACTTCAATACAGTCATGTTGTGAATGTATACCTCACTTTTATCCATAAATACATATTTCTTCACATTTAAAAGATATAAGAAACTTCATCCTAACATTTTACATAATAATCTATATAACATTCCCTCACTAGATTGCCGATTATGTAATTTCTTTCCAAATTGTAAAAATGCATAAGGAATGGTATCCGTAGATTTAAAGCAATCCATAATGGTCAAAGTTATAATAGGGTGTTAGGTGACTTATTCACTGAACTTACACATGTTGTATTACAACTGAAAAACTAAACACATTTCCACTATTCTTACAAATTGAGTGGATTTTCTAATAATACTATTGTGGCTATATACTCATCTAAATTGTTGAGGATTTATGAGAGATAATACACCTATTATCTCGCTTAAAAGCGGCACCACTTTCAATATTCAATTAGGTGGAACATATTGAAACCAATTTAAATTTCAAACAAATATTTGTTCCATTAAGTCCACTAATACCTATCATGATAAACTATGAGAGGTAGTGCTAGGGACAAATGGATTTTAGAAAATTTTCTTAAAAAATTAGTACAAATTAAGGCATTTCAAAGTAAAGAGTCTTAGGCAAATATTGGAAGTGTGCCATCACCACCACCATCACTTAAAGGGAAACCTCATGCCACTGTAGATAGATAAAGCCTCATCCCTTAACAGTGGGCAAATTGTAGTGTTCTAGTGAGCATATAATTTTTTTATAATTTAAACTAAAATTTAATAAAAATAGTAAACAAACTTAAAAAATTTTGAAACTTGGTATTTCTATGTATTTTTATATGAGGAATTTAAATATCAAATTAGATTTTTGAAATTTTGAGTGCTAGTATAAGATTCTTAAGAAAAATGTCTCTTCAACTAATCTTCAATTACATTTTAAAATATCCAATTGTTATAGTTTCAATCTAATTTTTTTATGAGTAAACTCCCAAGAGGTTATATTATCATGTTACATAGTTGGATTTTGGAAAAAAAAAATTAATTTCTTTCAACATAGTCTGCTAGTAGTTGAGTTAGTAGAAAAAATTTGTTAGATTTTGACAAAACCATGTTATAATTTATATTCACTAGCATACAACAACTAAGAGTAAGTAATTTGAAGTTTTAAGTTGATGATTTTGGAGTTTAAGCTGAAATTTGGTGGCCTATAAGCTTAATTTTAAGGTTTTCTTAAGGAATTTGCAAATAAGTAAAATTTAGAGAAAAAGTATAATAGGTGGCTATAGGATTGAAATGTTATCATGCAATAAGAACAAGTTTATCATGGTTCTATAACTCTAAATGAGATGAACTTAGGTGTAAAGTAGTAAAATATGTATATAAAATAAAAATAGCAAGGCTAAAGACTTTGATAGAAAATAGGTCAAAAAGTAGTATGGTATTGAATATTTTGATCATACCCAAGTCGAAGAGTAAGTCGAAAAGTTGTTCACATAGACTCCATACCCTTACCAAAATCAAAACTCAAGTTAGAAACTTCTGAGATAAGAACCTAGATTAGAACATTAGGTTAATTTTAGTTAGAAACTTAGTCAAGACCTACCTTGTTCAAATAAAACTTAATAAATGGCTAAAGAAACTTACTTAACTCAAATGAAAAACATGCCTAACGTTAAAAATTAACTCTTATTTCATGTATTAGATAGGAACTAAAGCTGTTGTATTAAATGTTTAGGGATCATTATTGAAGACAAGCAAAAGTCCTAAGAATAACATGTATTGATGTTAAGGTAAGTTAAGACTGATGCATTACAGTATGTTAGGGTACTATATCAGGGTGCTTGGAAGCTTGAGAATGCATTTGTTGTGGTTATAGTTAGTTATTTATATACATGCTACATATGTGATTGAATTATTAAATTATGGATGGGAGTTGAACTCCTTCTTGTGCTACTTTGTATGAATTTGTGTTGATTACTTTGATTGGAGAATCTGTTAATCGCCTTTAATTGAAATTAATTAAAAATCTTACCTATAACCTAACTTAGCATGCATTGCAACTTAAGGGAAACGATTAGGATGCATCAAATTAAATAGTGACTCATTTAATAAGAATAGCTAAAATGGTCATTTCCTTACTCTTAGTCAAACTGAGTGATGAAAGAGAAGGTCCTGGTAAGGTAGGGGACAATGACTTGAAGAACGTCTTAAGAGGAAGGTACTTCCTATTGCATCAACTTAGGTTTAGTCTGATTTAAATCACGTTAAAACTTTTCATAATAGACTGATTAATATCGTATGATGTTCCATTTGATTGATTGTATTGCATTTCATTAATGATTGTTAACCTTGTTTGTGTTTGTTTTGTACTATTTTTTCTTTGTTCCATTTACCAAACTAGTTGTACTCATTTCTCTATAGAATCTTTTGCAAGTGCCAAGTAAACTCTAAAGATGCAGTGGTGCAATTATCCTCAAATTAGTATATAAAGGGCTAAGGAAAGAGAAGAAACCTGAAGACTGCTAAGGATAAACTACTAGTACTACTACTACTACACACACACGCGCATGCACGCACGCACGCAGGCGAGAGTTTGAACATAGTTATTGGTCCAATGATAAAACCAATTTTATAAAACGGTTTTAAAACGAGAGATCTAGATTTAGGGTAAACCTTAAACGGGTACCACTTTTTAACTTTCCAATTCAATAATACCCTTTTTTAATTTTATAAACGACTAATCATATCACGTGCAAGTAATCTAATTAATTTACACAAATATTTACAAAGATGGAAAAAAAAAACTTTCCATATTTTAAGTTGCCTATACTTATGTATAAGTGACTACGTACTTGTTATTCAGGATTAGACTTCCATCATTCGTTCCATGAAAACTTTAGCAAGTGATTTGATTTTAATTTTACAAAAACGATTAGGCTTACGTTATTTATCCATTTTGATTTTTTTAGAGAAAATTTTCTAATAATTGTAAATTGGTTTGATTTTTGGAAATTCTGAAGTATCCTAATTTGGAAAGGATCCATTTATTTTTGTTCATTTGGAATGCAAACTTTTCTAAGTTATTAAATAACTTTACTATTTATTTGTTGTTTTTTTATTATCATTATTTTTATTTTATATTTTAATATTATTTTGAATAAGAAATAAAATAAAATTAAACTTTTTTTTCTTTTTCTCTCTTTTTTTCATCTCTTTTTTTTTCTTCTCTTTTTTTATTACTACATTTACAATGCAAAAAAAAAATATGAAATAACAGTAAATAAAAATAAATAAATAAAACAAAAAAAAAAGAAACAAAGTTGGACCAAAGGCATATAGGTTAGGAGCAATTTAGATTTGAGGCTTTAGTTTGAGTTAATTGGGTCGAGTGTGTTTGAACTAGGTTAAACTAAGGCTCCGAATCAAGTTCGGGTCGGTTCAACTGAGTTGAATCCAAGTCGTGTCTAACAACTAGAGCAATGTGTTGGAGGCTGTTTTGAGGCATATTTTGAGCAAGTGAGGATAATTTTATGGGTTTCTTATTAGACTTAAGGGGTCTAGTAGTGGTGTCGCGACCAATGGAGGTGGTTTGGGCAATGGCTGGAGCTTTAAGGGTAGTGGTGGTTGACACGTGTGGTGGTGATGGTGTTTCGGTTGGAAGGGGTTGTATGTGGGGGTTTACTCGAGTGACAGGGCATCGAGTTTAGTGTTTAAGGACAAAGGTTAGCACTGTTGATTATTAAGGTCAGTAGTTAAAGGATAAGGGTGGTCGGGGAGTGTATTTTAGTGCATCAGTGGGGTATATTGCTATGTGTGTCGGTTGTATGAAGATGAAGAGAGGTCATAAGGTTGCTATTGTGGCTTGGCGAAAGAGAGACAGTGGTGTAGTGAAGAGGCGGTAGCAGTAGTGGAGAGGAGTGTTTGGAGAGAGAGATACTTTAAGGGAGAGACAGTACAGTTCTAGTAGGTTGTTGGGGTATGGTTGGAGTAGTGCATGCAAGAGTTAGATTGCTATATGTATGGCAATGGTTGTGGGTTAAGAGAGAGAGAGAGAGAATAATTATTTGAGTGAAAGAAAGAAGCTGATGATGGTGTTCAAAGAAAGAAAGTAGGTTTGATAGTGGTGTGTTTCCAGTATTGAGGTCATTGGGAGTAGTTGAGGGGTTGTTGGTGATGTGCATGAGAGTAGGTTGGTGGAGAGAGATTCTTAGGTCTGTGTATGTTGTGTATCGTGCGAGAGAGAGGAAGCCAAGAGTGTATGTGGTTTGGAGAGAGAGAGGGTCCTATCATGTGATGGATAGACAAAGAAAATTTGTTGTTAAGGCCAATTACAAAGTGCCACGTGGCCCAATGACGCCTTAACATGTAGCAGTATATGGAGTGTAAAAAAGATAAAAGGTATTTTTATGCCTTTAATGAGTTTCAAACCCTTCACCTTCAAGTAAACCCAACGCATATGTTCAAGTATTTATCTATCAAGCCGTTAGCCTATGTCTTATTTATATGTACAATTAAATTGTAGATATGAACTAAGTCAGCCTAGATTATATTCAAATTTATGCCCAAATCCAACAATTTTCTCCTTATTTAAAAGAAAATTATATCCTATTTAAACTATCTATAAATTATTATTTTCTAAATTCTTTAAATCTTCTTCTTCTTCTTTTTCAATTTTTTCTATTTTTTATGACTTTTCAATTTTTCTAAATTTTTCCATTTTTTTTTTCTAAATTTCTTATTTTTTGTACATTTTCCTATTTTTGTATTTTTTCTAAAATTTTATTATTTATAATTTTTTTTGTTTTCTTTAATTTTCTATTTTTTTGTATTTTTCCTAATTTAGGACCTTTTATCCTATTTTAAAAATTTTGAAAAATAAAAATAAAAATAAAAAGGGGATAAAAATGAAGTATCTACAAAGCTAAGGCTTACAACAAAAGTTATAATGATAAAACCAATCTCATAATCCTAATTACGAACCTAAGGCTATTAACTCTAAAGTCCTTAAGCAAAAAGGGAAATTTTTTTTTTAAACTAGGTCATCGTACACATCAATGCCAAAAGAGAGTGAGAAATAACAATCTTCCTAAACTGAAGGCAATTTTAGTTAAAGGAGATGATATTATTACTAATGTTATCTCTTAAATTAATTTAGTAACTAGAGTGAAAGAATAAGTAGTAGATTCTGGTGCTATCAAGCATATTTATGCAAACAAAGATACTTTTGCCTCTTATAATCCAATATAGGATCAAGAAGCATATATTTATCTTGGTGATTCCCAATTTACCTTTTTAATAGCAATTTGGAAAAGGAAATTTACATTAGTTACATTACTTCTAGGCAATAAAATAAAGTTTATAAACTTTTTAAACTTTATACGGCTTGAAATAAACTCCCAAATACTAGCATGAGAAATTTGATCAAATTTTGATTCATGATGGTTTTTCATCTGTTAAGTTAACAAATGTATATATACTAAAGCTGTCAATGGTGAGTATTTAATTAATTGTATATATGTTGATGACATCCTCATTTTCTACACTAATCTTGATATAATAAATAGAACATAATCTTTTCTTATGTCTAAATTTAATATGAAAGACATGGGTGAAACAAGTGTTATGTCAGGTTTTAAAATCAAAAGGAAAGGTGATAGTATAATGCTATCACAAGAACATTATATTGAACTTCATAAAAAAAATTGAACATTTTGATATCACCAATGAGTACTCCTTATGATGCTAGCACTCAATTAAAGAAATATAAAGGTGATCTTATTTCACGATTTGAGTATGCATAGATTATCGAGAGTATGATGCATTAAATAAATTTCTCTCAGCTAATATAGCTTATGTCATATATAGATAGGGTAGATATAAACATAATCTCAATCACAATCATTGGGTTGCCATAGTTAAACTAATGAAATATTTGAGAGGAATCATGAACTATGGAATCTTATATAGTAGATTTCCCACTTCATTAGAAAAACAATGATGTTAATTGGATTTTGGATTCAAATAAGATAAAATCTACTAGTGTTTATGTATTCACTCTTAGTGGTGGGTGTAATTATGTGGAAATCAACTAAATAAACAATTATTTTGAAATCCACTATGAAGCTAGAGTTTATTGCTCCAAAATTGGCTAGTAGTGAGGCCAAATGGTTAACTTTTTAACGAATATTCTATTGGCATAAAACCAACACATTCTATGACAATGCATTGTGCTAGCCAAGCTAAAATAACTACAACAAAGAATAAGACTTTCAATAGTAAAAATAGACATAATCATTTGAGACATGAAGTAATTAAGTAGCTACTAAAAAATGGAATTATATTCATTGATTATGTAAAGTCAAAAGTGAATTTAAACTATCTTTTGACTAAGCTATTGGGGAAAAAGTTAATTTATGAAACATCTAAGGAAATAGGACTTTGGTCAATTTGAGAATTATAACCTCACCTTTGTGATTGGAGATCCCATGAATAAAGTTAAAGTTTATATGCATAATAACAAATCATGTGTTAATCATGCTAGTACTTTAAATCTTGTCCCTTCCTATGGTGTGTTGTGCTAGATTTCGATTAATGTGAGAATGAGTAGTTCTTAATGATTTCATTTCCCTTATGAAAGGTGTGTATAATTGCAATATACACTTGATGAAATCACCTATATGAGTATGGAGTTGAGCCGCTCCTATGAGATTGTGGCATATTCTCTAAAGCACTCGTGAAATACCAAGCGTACACAAGACATATTGGTGTGAAATTGCTATAGAAAACTGTGGAGGGTATAAAGCGAACCATAAGATCCCTAACATGCTATAAGAACTTTTGGTTTACAAAAACTAAATGATTCATCAAAATTTTTGTGTGTTATATTTTATCTTTCTAAATTTGATTCATAATCCAAAAGAAACTAGATTTAAAACATTATACACTAATGTATTTTTACCAAGCAATTTTTTTTTAAAGTTTTTTGAAATATGTAAGGGATAGTTGTATATAATTAGTATTTCAAAAGCCTTTTATCACATGTTATAGTATAAACTATCTAAATTTAATTATTTGCTTCATCTTTTCAATGGTTAGTATTACTATCAATAAAACAATAATTTCCAATTATGAATTTTTGGTTAAACTTGTTTATTACTCATAAATATAAAATAAATTGCATTAAAACAAATCAAGTATTTTTTAATTGAATACATTTATTTACTTACCAAATAAAGACAGGTCATTATTGCATTAACAGCAAAATCAAAGCATCCATTTTTTTGTTGGGTGAATTTACATAATTATTTATTTTCTATTGATTCCTACTTCCTATTTATATAGTTGACCTGTTCTAATCTTAGGGATTACTTAAAAAAACAATCCTTATGAATGATATTTATAGACATAACTCAAATTTTGTTATAGCTTTTACTTTCTCATTGTTCAAACAATGTACACTTAACCTCTTAAACTTCCAAATTAACTTACTATCTTTCCATAAGATATAATGATAAAAAATAAAAGATAAAAAAAATATAAATTAGTGACAAAATGGTCCTATAAGAGCCCAAAAGCACATTTCTTAAAGATTTGGATATTAAAATGTTGAATTTTGAAGATTAGAAAGTCAAATGCTACATGATAAACATAAGGGGGTACTTTTGCAATTTATAAACCCATTAGAAATATTTTCTGACAACATTATTGGACATTAGATTCTAGAAGGTCATTTTAGATGAGAGTATATCCAAATAAGAGATTAATTCTCATTTCCAACAGTTTGAGTCAATTAAGTTAGCTTGTAAATTATTCGATCCTATTCTAATCAAGCTGAAAGCAAGTTTATAAGTTATTAAGTCAAGCTAGATTTTGAACTTATTTAATTTGATAAAATCTTGGACCTATAAGTTTGAATCAAACTTAAATGTATATTAAATTTTGCCAAATTCAAATTCAGTTCAAGTCTAAATATAAATTTAATTAAAAACAATGTAGTTTTTAATAATTGAGCTTTAAATGGTTTAATGAAGCCAAAGTTCAAACTTTTATATAATACTTAAAAGTAAAACTTACTAAAAATATTTAAACTAGAGAGTCGAATTTTCAAGTTGAGCACAAATTCAAATTGAATACTATTAGACTTTATTAGTTATTCATTCCCAATTTCAAATACCCTATAATCATTTTACCTTTGCTACGAAAACAATAAGACAATGGCGGCAATAATACCAAGTGACCTATTGCTTAAGTTTGATTTGTCATAATGACTACTAACTAAAGGAGTTGCATTTTAAGATGAACAATATGTAAGGTTGCCTTTTGAGTCTGGAAAAGATTTTTAGATAGCTAGCTAAACAATTGAGGGCGTGCTTGAGGGATTAGAGTATAAAACCAATTCCATGTTGTTGTCCTTTCTTAATTTAGGACCAAACAATTATACGTATACATATTTGTATATGGAAAATTATTCACTAGAGAATGAACTTTCAGAGATGATTTTAAACGTAGGATGGAACTTTTAAGACTAAGATAGAAAACAAACTTTATGTTAAATGGTATAAGTATAGGATAATTTGACAAATCTATTGTAATGCTGTTAATTATATTTGATGAGGCATGTTATAATGACAAACATTAAGAAAAAGAAAAAAAAGGAAGAAGAAGGATAATACACACACAAAGGATAACTCTAGTGGTGTTTGACCCTTGTAGACATATCGAGTGACTTTGCGGGATGGTGTTGATAGGTCACAAATGAGCTAAGTTGAGTCGAGCTTCTAAAAGTCTAGGCTTGGCTCGTCTAAAAATTATTAAGCTTAAACTTAAGTCAAACTTTTATTAAGCTTACAAATTGAAGCTTGTACTCAATTCATTTAAATAGACTAGCTTTGTCTTGTGCTCAGGCTTGACTTATTTACTAGTCGAGCTCGAGCCAAGCCGAGTTAAAGTAAATTCAGCTTGAGCCTACTTAGGAGCCTAGGATTATAAAATAAAGAAGTGAGCCTACTCATAAGCTTGATTGGAGTTTGAATTCTGCTAATTTAGATAAATAAACTTTATTTTAAGCTCAAACCTAACTAGTTTACTAATCCAGCTTGAATCGACCAAGTTTAAAACGGGTTAAGCTTAAGAAACTCAACTCATTTATAACTCTATTATTGACTTGATCAAGTTGAACTCAAAGTGGTTTCCTAAAATTACCTTAGGATTTTTGTAGTTTACATAAAAAGGATCAATTTGTGAGGTTAATTTTTACTCAAACAAAATTAATTCCTAGAGAGAAGTAAATAAGAATTTCGATTAAATGGTTTCTAGGGAAAACGGCTAAAGTTTAATTCATTTGTGTGTTTGTTGTTGAAATTGATGTGTACCTTTCATTTCTCATGGTCTCCAATTTAGTGTAGCACAATTAGATTCAAGTATAACACTCAAAATCACTTCCAATTAGATCTTTCTTTATTGAGCTTTATCTAAAACTACTCGATATGTAAGCTTGATCTTGATAAATAAGATTAAATTTTAATAATTTAATATTATATCCTATGTTAAATGGATATAATTTGGATGAACATGAAACAAAATCAAGTAAAAATAAATGAACTAAACTTAGCCTAAAAGTGATAGGAATAAGATGAAATGATAGAGGAAGAAGATGACCACCTAGGTAATGCCATATGTCATGTGTTCATTGATTGTTCAACATGTTAGGATCCCAATATATATTTAACATACCATAACAAGTATACTCTAATTGAACCATTTAACACAACATTCATTCTCTATTGTAATCATATGAATGTTCCATCTTATTTTTAAACTTTGATGTAAAACATTCATCTTCTAATATGTAATTTTTCCATATACATATATCGATATATATTGCAAAATTAGTCATTACGCTGACCTATGCTTATAGGAATGTTAATATAAATGTGATTCTTGAATAATGAATAGCTGTAAAAACTAAACTGAAGGCAACATCTAGGTTAAGACATAAACCAACATCCTGGCTGTTGTCCTTCATTTCTAAGCTTCAACAGCCTTTTGGATTCGCACAAACACATCATGTAGCGAGACTAAATCCATTTAATCTTACATTATTTTTCCCAAGACACATATTGATTCTGAATAGGGATGTATCATTTTCTATGCGAAAAATTATAACATAAACCTAAATCCATTTTATCACGGATTGTATATAATAGTACGATCAATATAAGAGTACTCCTAAGAATAATCCATTTTATCACGGATGACGACCATGCCCGCGGAGGCCAAATTGCACATTTTTATAGCCAAACTTAAAATACACATCTAATAAGGATACATACAAAAGGGAAGATGGAGAGAAGAGAGAAAAGAAACAAGGACATCGGTCGCGCACCAGTAGGTCAATTTCCATCTACTTTGTGACCACAAATAAATTCAATATAAACGTTATTATAAAAACCAACTAATACGATATGACATCAAAACGAAGTAATATAACATATATATGGAAGAATAGCCGGCGTAATTTAATAAATAATGGGGGACCATACATAATTACAAACGAAAGAGTCAAGCCAACATGATAACCACCACCTCACCTAACCCTCTTTTTCTAACAAAGAATAAATACGTGATCCCAAAATATATATATTTCTGGGATAATACTATTCCGTTTCCTATATCTAATATGTCAAAAAAAGAAAAAGAAAAAGAAAAGGGAGCCAGCCACCCAATAAATTTATATCCAATCTTCTCCCGTAGGAGGAGTTATTATATCAGCAACAGCGTTCCTATCCAGGATAAACACCCCATCTTCCTCCAATGTTGCTATGCCTCTTCTCACGGTTCAGCAATTAGTAGCCGGTAGGGTATTCGCAAGTACCAAATTCTGCAATTAAATCCCAATAAGCAATTAATATATGTTTCAATTGGTACAAAAAAATAGAATTTCCATACGAAGAATTATCTATTTTTGAGCTGTGTTAATATCTGCCCCTAATTTTCAGTAGATGAAGTTTCTCCATTCCTAAAAGATATTTTCTTTGGGTTTTTATTTAATCACATCTCACTGAGTATAGAAACAAGATGTAAAAATTTGGACACACATTCAATATTCTTCATAGATAATAATAATATATGGTTGATGGAATCATCAACTATATAAGAGCAGCAAAATTTATTCCACATGAATGCGGAATATGTAAATTTTAGGCCCAATGATGAATTTGTCACCATTAACCATTATCTTATCTTTATTCCTAGAGGGCATCATGATCAGCACTCATCATTCATCAACAGCAGCAAGCAAGTGTAGGAACTTGACGGAAATGACAAGGGGTGTCCTTTCAACCAACAATATCATATAATTACCCAATATCAAGAAAGCTCAATATGAAATAAAGAATATATTAATAATGTTACTGTCCTAATCTCGAGTGATTTTTCAATTAATATAGATGACCGCCATATTCCCCATATGGTTGTTGGTTGTTGTCCTCATTTTAATTCCAAAATGCTTACAACACGAGAACCAGTTAAAAATTACTAATTTTGATAAACCCATCTAAGAATAACATAAAATAATTAATTAATAATACATGAATAAATGGAAAAATGTTAATGGATGTCTAACTATGCTTGCTAAGAAAGTAAATAAACAAACTCTCTCTTTTCTTTATTATAAACTTACTTTTTCATGAAGTATATAATTAATATGAAAAAACATAAAGTTTTTTCTATTTAACAAGAGCTCCAAGACATTTATGATTGAAAACACATAAAATTATAATGAAGGAGTAAATATAATGTTTGGATTACGTGCGCGTGAGTAAATATAATGTTTGGATTACGTGCGCGTGTGCGGGTTACTTGTCCGAAGAAATATATCCTGATGAAACTAAAAACTGGAATTTGAAAATTTCGATGTCTATGGTTAGTGACCTAATAAGCTAGAATCTGATTTGCGATGTTTCAACATCACCACCTATGTCCAAATTGCAATACAATCTTAAAAAATTATCCATGTTACTTACAACTCCGAAATTAGGTGCCCAACATATTATAAAATCATCCTTAACAGATGTTTTAGTACCCTTATGAATGATTCAGTAGTTTTCCAAGGTTTAATAGCCATATCTGGCGATCTCGAAACCCAGACACTATTCATATTTATAAATGTAAAATGAATTCACTAATTTTGAGGTGAATCTTCCAGTTATGATTCACGCTTTCCTATATGCCAGAATAATATTGCTCAGAACAGCTTTGGAAAATCTTAGGTGCACATGAGCCTTCTGTGACATTAACACTCCTGACCCACATAAAATTTTCATTTAATGAAAAATTGGATGTCTGACCAGTTATATGTTAAAACATCATATAATTAATTGTATCCAATTGCTTCTTAAATTCACCAACTCCCAATAAATTATAATGAATGCTAGAAAATTCAAACAAAACAAAATAATTAACCAGAAAGAGAGATGATCGGATACGTACGAGGATGCTGTGTGACAACGTAGGCAGTACCACCAAAGTTGCAAGACCCAGCAGCTCGACTCTGTTTCTGGAAATAGCTATTGAAAGCATAAGAAGCATGAGCCACCAGAGTATCGGGGCTAAAACAGGCGGAACCTTCTTGGATCGGGGCACAATCCGCCCCGCCTTCCCCGCAGGCGTAATCTAGCGCGGCCTGCAGCTTTTCTTGCCCTGCATTCCCATTAGCCACGCACCAGGTGTTACCCGTCCCGTTGGTCTTAGGTACCTGAGCCTTGCTTTTATTGGCTAAAGTCGACTGGTCATTAGCCAACTGTTCCTTGGTTAACGGGATACTGTACACCTTCTGTTCATCGGGGTAAAACAACCCGTAGTTCCGTTCCGAAGTGGGCCCCGGTTTCTGATTCTCATTGAACAGTGCAAACAAATACACATCCACCTCGTTCTTAGGTCTCAACGGGGTCCCGCCACCAGTCAACACTCTCCTCACTAAATTCCCATTATATGCCGCTGCATTTTCAGCCCCGGCCCCGACTTCATTCTCATCGCCTTTTGATGGCCACCCGGTTTCGGTCACGACAATCCGGATGTCGTCGTACTTAAGAGCCGACATGGCGGCGTAAACTGCATCAACTTGTGCATCAAACAGGCTGGTATACTTCAAGCCATTGCCTGAATCCACTACGCCGGGGTTTTCCTTAAATAAAGCGTAGTTCAATGAAATGGTATCCGTATTGGCCGAGTATGCGAAAAAAGGGTATGCATTGATCATGACGTAAGACCCCGTTTTACGTAAAAAGTCCAGCATGGGCTTGATCACGGGTTCGACTAGGCTCGAATTGAAAGATCCGGACGAAGTTGGATACGACTTTGAGAGTGCAGTCAATGCCATAGGTGAAGTAACCGAAATATTGTTAAGGCTGTATTTAACCAGGGACTTGTAGACGTTTTGCATTGCGGGTACGAGGTGATCTGTTGTGTTGTTGGGGTCCACAAATACTTCATTTCCAACTGCAATAGCTTCGATTTTGGTGGCAGGGTGGTACTTGGCAATGTTGGACTGCACCCACGTGTCAGTGTATGATTGGCTCGCTGCGGCGGAGGAGAGCTGCTCGTTGGGGAGAGCGGCAACGACGCTGATACCGGAGTTCGCAAGAGCGGTTAATACGGTTGCGTCGGTGTCGTAGAGTTTCACTTTGGTGATGCCTTGTGATTTCAGGAGTTCGACCACCTTTGTCGGTGTGGGTAGGTTGTTGGCTATTCTTCCGTAATTGATTCCGATCGACCCGGATTCTGCAAAACCAAACAAAAATCGAGAAAATACTATTAATGTGTAAATTAGAACTTTTAGTTTGACAATTAAAATAGAACGAGGATGATTGCTCTGTGTGTATCTGCGATAGAGCAACCATACTCATTCTATCCTGCTTTTAGATTGAAGATGCTTGCGAGAGTTAGGGAATGGAGAGAGTACCTGCAGGCGAAATCAGAAAGATTGAGAGAATTAGAAGGAGAAAAGAGAATGCAGTGAGTTTAGCCATGGTCATGCTCTGTTTGATGAAGAAGAAGAGAGAAAGCAAAAGAAGAGAGGGAGTGTTTTCTCCTTGCAAGGGAAGCATGCGGGGGAGTTTTATAGGGTTTTTCTTAGGTTAAGGATTAAAAAATTGTTGCGTGGGACCCGGCCTATAAAAATTTAGATCCTAAATTGTTTCACGTATGCTTTCTAATTTGTAAATGATGATATAACTCCGGCTATTAATGTTAATAATAATAATAAAATGAAAATCTCTTTCAATGTCATTTATTAAGAACTAAAAATAAATTTTTATACCTGTCTTTTGTAATTAAATGATAAGAACTTAAAAAAAATTTGTAATTATCTAAAAAAAAATTGTACATATCATATTTTGTACTGTATAATTAATATTAGAAAGTTATTAATCCGTGTTTTGGTGCTTATGCAATCAACTAGGAACTTGTCGCTAATATGCCGACTATCTTGGGCAGGTGTACGTAGTTAGCAGTATTTTGCGTGCTGCGAGGGATGTAACAGTAGAAAAAAATTCCACCACGTCGGTATGAAAAAATAAAATCTATATTTCAGCTATCTCAGAACCGTTGGATTTATGGATTTTTTATAAATTGGAATACAATATATTGATCCAACGGTTTGTTTATTCAAGCACGTATTTTTCCTAGATAGTAAATAAATACTAAATGGTGTGTTATATGTTGATGGGCCGGTATAGTGGGCCCTACGATTAACGGGTACAGTCTAAAATAGAAAATTTTACACCTTTTTGTTGATCTAGTTTACTGTTGAGTGTGGATGCAGAAACATAGAATCATTGGGTAGAGGCGAATTTTAAAAAATCTTGTGATATGGTTTGTATAATATTACATATATCATGTATTTTTTTATAATTAACTTTTTTTTTTCCCGATTTTGAGAAGGTGGGACAACTTTCAGTCTCAACCCTGCTCCAAGGCCGTTTCCCTGTTGGAAATGTCACGAGCTTCTTTGCTAATATTTTTAACTAGTGTTCGACACGTACTCATCCATGGATATTTTTTCCCTTTGTTTTTTAGATTTCTTGAAATAGGTAGGTCTTTGTTATTGACTATATAATATGGGGCACCGATCACGACGGTACACGTTTACGATCGACAAGGAACTAACGGTTATTTTTGGGCCTGGTATCTTAGGTGACCCACTCCCACGTTTTGTCTGGTAAAGTAAGAAGAATTTGGGGAATGTGTTTTTTGCCCAGAAAGATCGAGTTAGGGAATTTTTGTGAAACAAAGGATATTTTGGCCCTTTTCTGCAAGAAAAATGTGAACGTTGGGTTTAACCTTTGACATTTGCCAGCTTGGCTTCATGATTGCAATAATTGTCAGAAAATTTTCCACTTTCACTTGTATCAATACAAATCCAGCTTAGAGAGTAATGAATACATATTTGTTTTTTTCTATTTTCGTACTTAACATAGATACTAAATTCTTGATTTTGAATCTTTGATATATTTATGTATCAAAGCACTCTTATGCGAAAATAATACAAGCTTTATTCCCATATAAAGAACGATCGACAAACGGAACTTAATTAAAAAAAATGACTTCCACATTATGAGTAGATTGATTTTTTGAGACCCTTGTATCTTAAGAATAGATTTATTGGTGCATGTCAAAGGTCCATATCATTGCAATGATCATCGTCAAAATTCTTCTTATAAATATCACATATCAATTTTCATTATATACCATATTTTCATTAATTTTTAAAATATTATATATCATTTTTTTCTGCTTCTTTAAGTGCTTTTATTTATTTATTTTTTCTCATTTGCCCACTTCTCGTCTAACTGTTTATAAAATATCAGATTTATTGGTGCATGTCAAAGGTCCATATCATTGCAATAATCATCGTCAAAATTCTTCTTATAAATATCAAATATCAATTTTCATTATATACCATATTTTCATTAATTTTTAAAAATATTATATGTCATTTTTTTTCCTGCTTCTTTAAGTCCTTTTTTTTTTTATTTCTCATTTGCCCACTTCTCTTCTAACTGTTTATAAAATATCATAACACCTAACAGATACACGTAAATCACGGCTCAAGATACCTTTATCTGAATAATAATAATAATAATAATAATAATAATAATAATAATAATAATAATAATAATAATAATAATTGTACAAAAAAAAATCTACAAAAATTTAACTGGCAAAAACATGACGTTTCTCATACGCTCTTGTAATAAGCTCGCAAGCTCCATTTTTGAGGTTTCCCGTTATGGTAACAGTAATTTGTAAGGCTTCATTTTGGGTCTTTGTGTTTTTTAGTGGATTAGGGCAGCGCCACTGACTAGGTAGCCGTTACTTTTGTTTGGTTCTAAATTGAGTGCATAATTGACAACTGACCACGCAACTTCTCTTTGCCCGATACGATGTTTCCTGCTACGTGCTCGCATGTTTTATCGGTTCAGAAACGTTCGTTTTCCCAGTGTCAATAGGTTGGTTTCACGACTTTAGCAACTTTCCTTTGTCCATTTCCACGGAGCGTCAGATGGGGTCACCATAATGAAAAATTTCGTGTCTAAATAAAATAGGGAATTGCGTGTGGACTTTTATATAGCCATTTTAACTGAGTATTAAACCCTTAAATCTTTTAAATAGATTATATTCCAATTTTATATTATCATTTTCCTTTTAATTTTGTGTATTTTATTTTAATTTTAATGTCTTTGATTATGTTATCTAAAGACAAAACAGTAAAATGTAGTTCAAAAGCACATTCTTTTTAAGATAAGAATGGAAATACTTAATTTTAAAGATGAAAATCAAAGCTTATATATAAATAAAAACGAGAAAATATATTTGCAATTTACCATAAATGAAGAGTTTATGCTCTAAGTCCTAATCAATTAAGGTTTTGATTTATTTCCTTGTCAGCTTCTTTGGTTTTTATTTTTAATTCGTCAGCCTACATTGTGATCAAGATCTCACCCATAGTATTTACAAACTATATAATGTTATATGTCCTATCTCAACATCAAGTTAATGGCTGATGCTTTAATTAGATAGTAAATGCAATACTATCAATAAATTTAATTAATTGTAAATTGACCTGAAATAAAGTACCAAATGTGATTTCATCACTAAATTTGAACATAATAAAGAAGAAGTAAGCTAAATTTCATCTTATGTCAGCTAACATTTTCTCTTTAATAGATTTTTGGTTTCAAAGAAAACCAATTATAATTAAACCATTCCCTTCCCTCGATCATTGGTACCATATTCTAGATGCAAGGAGCTCAATCCAAGTGCTTAAATGTTGCGCAAAGGTTGTTCAAGCTAATGTGGTTAGATTTATGCAGGACAGATTTCAAATTGTGAACTGGTTTAGCTTGAATAAGGATGGACTTGAACCGATTGACAAATCATTAGACTCTAAGGGCTCAAGCAGTTTAACTTGGGAGAATCGTCAACTCGATGAGCCCTTAAACCGGCTGGTTGACCTACCAATTGAATTACCTGCTTTATATTATTTTCCTAAATTTAAACTTGCAGGATCACTTTTATTAATATTTTTAGTTTTATTTTATAATTTAGGGCTCAATTAGAACCCCGAGAATTGGTTGTGGGGTTTACAGATAGTTCAAGTCCTTTATGAAGGACCACACAAATAATTTTTTTTTCCATTTTTAACATTTGTTAGAGAAAGTATGTGTATTAGGTGGTTTTGACACCTAAATGTCTTTTCACTAGTTATCATGCCGTTTGGAAAAAAAATAATGAAAATAAAAATAGTAAATAATTACAATAATAATAGGAAGAAGAAAATTGCAAAATATGAAACCTTTAGTTAGCTACATCTGTCTAATGGAGATTGCAACCCACCATTAGTTGTAGGGAGCATACCATGAAATAATGAGAAGAAAAATGGTTTTTACATGTTAGCTTAACTTTTAAGACAATGTTTATTTACTTATTTTATTATGGAAGATGATGGTTGGCAATCCATTGTCTTAAGTGGATCATGATTATCATGAGGTGGTGTAACATCTAGGACAAAATAAAATAAAATAAGCATACATTAATAAATGGATATATTTTATAAAAGGGTAATCTTAGAAAATCCAAAAATCCTAACCTTATACTAGAGCACCCTTTCTAATCTAGACTTATTTGAACTTCCTTGAGTGGTAAAAGTAAATTTGGTGATAGTGGCTCTAGAGAACACTTAATGGTAAGACCCTAACTTTGCAAGATTTTTGTTGGGTTTCATTGGAAAAATCACGACCTTAATTGCTATAATTCTTATAGTGCAAGGAGTAGTGTATGAAAGGAAGAATTGCAAAACTTGTAGCGAACCCTAAAAGGGTCATTAGTAAGTATTTTAGTGATTTTGATTCATACTAATGGGTTGATTCTAAGGAATATGTTTTCATTTTCCAAGTGTGTGATCAATTGGGGATTAGAAGAATGCAAAGAGTCGCATTAGAGGTTCATTATATTACTAAGGTAATACAATCTACCTTTGCAATTATTCACCTTTTAATAAAGTTTTTTATTAAGAAGTGTTGTTTGGATGTTCTATTGTGTTTTGGGTTGCCTTTGGGTTAATATTAAATTTGAATATTAGATCAAGGGAGTGGAGTTGTGTTTTTGGAAAAAAAGGTAAAGATATTTCAAAAAGGCTTTAATATGGTTAAAGATTGGGGATGTGGCCCTGATCATGGTCCTTTCTAGGGAGTTAGATGTAAAGAATTTTGAAAGAAAATTAAAGATGAGAGGATCATGGACAAAGTTCATAGTTATCATTTAAACCGTTGTCATTTAATGGAGAACCACAACCAAATCCATTGCTATGGACATGTGCTTTGGCTTTTACAAAGGATATGGACGTAATCCCTAACCGTAATCCTTAGTTACTTCCTTTCATCTTTTTAACCTAAGTTTAGTCTTCTTTGGCTTAAGATTCTTGTCTAAGACCTTTAGAAAGCTTATAAGAAGTTATAGGGTGTAATTAAAGTGATTTTTATTCATTGTTTCTTTACAAATTCAACTTTTTAAGCTAGAAAAAACCCAGTTACTTCCACAGACACTAGGTATGTGGCACTTGGGTGTTATAGGTAATTATTATGCTAAAATTTATACTTTTGTGTATGTGCGCGCACGCGCGTGTGCTCATATGTGCACTCGTGTATGCACGTATGTGTACGTGCGTATGCTTATAGGATTATCTTTTGAATCCTATAAATTACCTTCTAAAAAAACTTCTAAATGCTTATGCTTATATATTTTCACTTCAAGCACCCATTACGGCTTGACTAATTAAATATCTAACTTAAATTATCTTTACTTGCTATTTATGTGTGGCTCAGTCTAAGGGTCTGGAGTGGCAGATTCTTAGGAGGTAATCCCGATGATCCTTATATATGACATATTGTCTATAGTGGAATCTTATTTGTAAATGATCTAGGGTAAATCTACATTAATGTAAATAGGGCTTGAAGTAGTACACCTAATGTAGGATTTTAGAGGGGTTCGAAGTGGTACGCCTAACATAGGTTATAAAGGGGTTTGAAGAGGCATGCTCAACTACTAAGATGATGAGTTGATCTATATTGTGATGGGGTCCTGAGGAACTTCATGATGTAAGGTGCAACTAGCTAATATAAAGATAATAAATTATTGTATGTGATTTACTTGCTTCATTTTAATGCATGTGATTATGATTATATATGATTGCTTATGCGCATACGGGTTGTGTATTACATACTGAGTTTTGGGTTACTTTTCTTTTCCCTACAGTTGCAGGTTAGAATGATAGTTATGGATATCTTAGTAATTATAATTATGGAGTTGATTATGAAATTATTTTGCTCATGAGGATTGGGAAAATGGTTATTATTAAGAAGATCCTTATGCAAATAATTATTATTATAATGACTACTACCAATATTAAGAGTATGGAGATTTGATTTTAGAGTGAGAACTATTTTTTGGGATGATGCTTATTGTATTTATTTTCATGTTACCATGATATGATATGCAGATATTGCTTAGGCATCATTTGCTTTCTGAGATATTTTTTATGGAAACATAGGCAAAGTTGTAATTGGAGTTTGGTAATTAATGATGTTAGTGGATATTATTTATTTATGAATCGGAGATTTTAGTCTTAGTATTATAGTCTAATATGTCAATAAAGGACTAAGAACACCTAATGTATGTGGCATTTTGAGAATAGGGCATTACTGGTGGTGATATTACCACTTATCTAAATGCATGAGTCCAGTAAACTGGATTTCGAATCATGTAATAATCCATACATCAAAAGCAACAATAGACTATTGTCGCCAACTATCTCATGAGAATCGATTGTGTGGTAGGGTTCGCTTATTATGCGACTTGGCTAGCCTTTCATTGACTTTTATCTAACTTTTTTTTTTTTCCATCTTTTGTGATTTATATTTATATGTTTATTTAATTTTATGCATTTTCACTCATTTTTTGAATTATAAACCAATTTTGCTCGTGCGACATGCTATATTAGCACTGCGTGCTATTCAATGAGGCGAATATTTTCAAAATGTGATGCTTTCTTCCTAATGGCTGTTTAGAACTTAATTTTGTGATAGTTTAGATTTATAGGACTTAATTAGTGGAGCTGAATATTTTAAGACTTGATTGTAATTGCAAATTCTCAAGTAATTTTCTCAAAAAGAAAAAAAAAAATCTCGATCAATTTGTCCATGTTTGTTCACAACGAACGATTGCTTTCCAATTTGTCCCCCCAGAATTGCTTTTAATCTCCTGAAATAAATACTTAAACTAATAATAAGATCACGTTATATTTATACATACATACATACATATATATATATATATCATATTTCAGTACTCTATGAAAAATTCTTATAAGACTTCGTCATATTATAGAAAATATGTAAATTAAGGGGGTTTTTTATTTATTTATACATGAGAAAGAAAACAATTAGACAGTCTTATAATTTTGTATTTCTGGTTATCTTTTTCGTCAATTTGAACTTGTGAAACCTATGATAAAAAAATCCAATGAAGTATTCTTACGCTATTAACGCCTATTTATATAATTATTTTCCAATTAGAATAAAGTTCAACTTCTTTCTTTAATTTCCTGTAAAATTATGTAGTTATTGGAGGGAAAAAGAAAAAAAAAACAAAGGAAAGAAAGAGGTCAGATATCTCAGGTGTTTAGGTGTTAGTTTGGATATTTTAATAAAGAATATTAAAAATAAAGAAATAAGTGGTCAGGTAATACGAATGAGGATGTCGCATTGAGATTTGACTCAACCAATGAATTACCATTTGCAATGGCCATAATTGAATTTGGTGAAAATCATTCCAGGTTTTGGTCAACAATTTTCTTGTCATGTTGCTAATTAGAGAATCCAACACATATGCGTTTGTTTTAATCAACTTGAAAGTCTTGGAAGTTGGACAGTAAATCTAACCTCAAAAAATGTAGTTGGTTAAGTCTCACGAAGTGCGTGGAGGATGAACAAAATTAGGACCAGGAACATCTAGCCTAATAATGACTTCTCCATCACGTCTGGTAGGATACTCCCAGTACTTTAATTTTAAGTTAAAATTTTATCACGTCACCCTTACTTGTAATTTTGGAAGTAAATATTCAATAATGAATAAAAAAAATTCCTGAATTTAAGTCGAATAATAATTTCATATTATTAATCATGAAATTCATGTTTGATTTTGATGAGATAAAACTTTAGATAATGATCTAATTAAAATAAAGCTTATCTTGAGACAAATATTGTAAGTTTCAACTAATGATTATCAAACTCAATTGGACTTATTTTTACATGTATTGAACTTAAATTTAAACTTGAAAGAAGTTTTAAGAAGTATTTGTTGTATGTATTTTTTTTTGCACTTGGCTCTGTGTGTGTGTGTTTTTTTTTTTTTTTCACAAGTGAAGTTGAATAGGGTGTGGCGTTGGAATGCCATGAGTGACAAGTACGAATGCCAAGTATTATGAAGCTATTGGCATTTCTCACATGTTTGAGATAAAAAAAAATGGGCAAAATTGAATTGTTGATTGATAAGAAATGATTGAGTATATGATCCATACGTAGATACAACAACAACTAATTTTCCTAAGATAGTGAGAGATTTTGGTAGGAACAAATTATATTGAATAAGATTTGACAATTAAGATCAAATTTGAAATTGTAATAGAATTCTCTAAACACTAGCAACAAAATTATCTACTAGACTGGCAAGATAAATCTACTGCATTATAATCCTTTATCTTTAAATATTTGAAGTCTGGACGCAAGGCTAAGGGTCTGGATGCCATTTGGATTTTGACAAACCCTAAGAGCTTAGAGTTCGGACACTATGACTAAAAATGGTTGTTTGCTTGCATTTAGTGGTTTCAAATGGGAATAAATCAAAGTGATGCTATAAATACTAAACAACTCGTCAAAGAGAAGCAACGAACAGATATTCTATTATAATTCTCTAACATTTTCTTTCTCTTTTTGTCACATTTAATCTCATTTGTCTCTAGACCTATCCATCAAATCGAGCTCCCCTAGAAATTGCCGGTTCACGCACCGATGAATGCTTAAACCAGGACTATCTGTGGTGAATACGATTATAAAGGTACCCACGTTCTGCTAATCAAAATTAGACTATCATTGTTCATTATAATTTTTTAGAAAATCTTTATTATGTTGGTTAATTTTAAATTAAGAAAAAAATTTAAGTTTATGTAATTATCAATTTAATTTTTGTAGGAAAAAAAAGTCAAATATTTTTTGTCTTAAATTTTTACACATGGATTAATAGGCCTAATTGCCTATTTAACCAATTGTTCAGCCTGCTAATTCATGGGTTCACCAAACTAGTAGGCTTTTATTATTGAATCGCCAAGATCGTTAAAACTTAACGGTTTGCCATATGGTTTAAGTCCGTCAATGGTAAGCTTAAGCCGAGGTTGATTCGATAACCTACTTGATTAGTTTTGGTACTATTTATAATTTAGAATTAGCTTTTGGATAGATCTATTTCTCTTGTTATACTCAAATTTGCATTTTATTAATATATATTTAGAATGTAGTGTTTATGAGCTATTTGTGGCTAAGTGTTGAGAACCTTAAGCATTGCACTTATGATTGCGATTTATGTTGTGGTGCATGGTGGAATTTGTATAGCTTTTGGAGCATCATGTCTTAGTGATTAATAAAAACAGTGTGCAGTCCTTGATTAGAGGGATTATAAGATCGTGAAGAGTACGGTACGGTTTGAACTCTATATTGAATCTAGACTTGATTTTTTTATTCTTGTCTCTTTTAAATTTTGTATTTATTATTATTTTTTACCATCAAAGTAGTATTATTTTTTACATAAAATAATACAAATATATATATATATATATATGGGGACAATTTTCGTAGTCTTAATGACAATGGATAGCAATCAACGTACTTGATCTCGAATTATCAGTGAAACTTTTCTTTTATATTACATGTTTTCTTATTAATATAATGTTGCTTGTTGGTAGTATCCAAATGAAAGGGATCATGACATTAACTTTAACTAATTATCATGTGTGGGAGTAGCTGATAAATGATGAATACACACATAATATAGATTCATATTGAGATCTAGAAATTTCATCTCTAAGTTTTGATAATTATTTTTACAAGCAATAATAATTGAGAAAAAAGCATACTTGACCAATCTAATAATATATGGATACAGTCGATACCATTTATAAAAGATGCAAGTTCCAATGAGATGATTTAATATTGTATTTAATAATATGCATTATTTGAGATTTGGGTTGGAATGATGAACATAAAAAAATGAAAATAAAATAAAGCATAAATAACAATGAGAAAAATGAAAAATAAAAAATTATTTCTCATATGATAGGGTGCTAGTGAAATATGAGATTTGATTTATTTCTAACCTGTGTTTCAATGCAATTAAAGCTATGAGGAGTGAGTAAGATTAATGTATATGGTACTCATTCATATATTACTGGATTGTAGGTTTCAAGTAGGCAACGAGAGTTATAAAATATGTTTTGGGTAATAATTTTTTGAAATTTACTCATATAAGATAGGGATAATGGTATCATATCTTCATACTTTATACCTATACCACAACCTGTATAATAAGTAAATTCCAATGTATACTATATCTATCCTTTAAAATTTATTGAATAATATAATATTTATTAATTAATGAAAAAACAACCTTATATTTTCATGGATAAAAAATTAAAAGAATAAAATTAGTATTACGTTGATGTTAAAGAGAAACTGTCCAAACTTAATATAAACCTTAAACCTAAAGTTAGTAAGGGAAATCTAAAAATGGAATCTTAAAATTTTAATAAGTAATATCTTGTCATTAGTATTGAAGAACTTGTACCTCCTTTTTTGTGTATGCATTTTTGTGTATGTGCCATTTAATTGTTTTACTAATAATCAATGCCTTTTGATTTTCAAGTTCTATGTAATGCTTAAAAATTAGTCCTTTTTATATGAGAAAGAAAAAAAATATATATAAACAAAGTTTGCTATGAAAAAGAGTATGGAGTTGAAATCTATGAGAAGATTTGAAAAAATTTTAAGGTTTCATAAAATATCTTATACTTTATAATTCTTATATAGTATAAGTTCTAGGGTGATTCGTAGGTGTTATATGTTGTATTTTAGCTCTAGAAACTTAAAAACTTATGCCTATAGGGTATGATTTTATACCTTGAGCATTCTGTATGTGCTCATCCCTATTAAAAGCTAAAATCATTAGGATAAACTTAATCAAGATGATATCCTCATTTATGAATGATCTAATTATATATTGCTATATATAAATAAATGAATAAATAATAATAACTTTTCATCCGTCATGTTATGTAATTAGAAGAGACAAAAATTGTAAAGTAAGGGTCGCATTTGTGTAGCGTTGCAAAAATGGACTGGATTTTTTGTTTGTGCAAGGGTCTATATTTATAAGTTATCATTATTTCATTGTTTTTGTATATGCCGTTAAGAGAATCTATATGGTATGGATTGAGATACTAAAAGTTCTTGTACAAAATGGTTTTTCAATGCCTTATTAAAATATCTAGGGCATTTTTTTATTTTTAAAGCTGCATAAATGTGAGCCAGTACTTTTCATTTTGTGCATAAATCAATACATTTCATCTGCTTGGTGTACCAAAGTAGGATACATCAATACTTGAGGGGATATGTAAAAGTAAGCTCACATAAACCCTTTTCGCAAAAGAAAAGCCTTATTGAACTTTTGGTATTCAAAAGCATCTAAGAAATTTCCTTAGGAAAAAACGAAAACAAATTAAGCTAAGAAGACAATGCATCATAATGTAATATGTATACCTGCCGGACAGACCTGGACACCAGGGTTAAATTAGCTCTAAATCGTTTGTTCATGGTTAGTGATACGGTAAACCATAACTGACCCGTAAATTGGCGGTTTCGGAATATTTTATTAAGTTTAGCGGTTGAAGAGCAGGTTTGAGGCCCTTGAACAAGTTTTTTTTTTTTTTTAATTTAATTAATTTATTTTTATATATATTAATAATTTTTAATAATGTGATCTCTTTTTACTTTTTTTTTTATATTTATTAATTCATTAATAATTTTTTATTTTTTTATTAATTTCCAACTTAATACAATTTTAACTTTTTTATTTTTTTCCCTCAAATTTTATTTTTTCGTCATATTCAAATCTTTAATATTTGATAAGTTTTACAAAAAGAATTTATATTAACTAAAATTAAATTTTCTATCTATCCTTAATATATAATTAACTTATAATTAGTTATCTATTATTAGTTTAATTATATTATTTAAAAAAATTATCATTCAGTGTCACAAATAAAGTAATTTAGATATATAAAAACTTATTATATATTATTTAATTATTTTTTTCGACTTAATAATCTCTCCTTTTTCTTTCTCTTCTTTTTAAGAGAATGAATCAACCGATTTAAGTCTAGACTTTTAGAAACCAACGATTCGTAAAGACGATTTTTCAAAATCAATTTACTGTTCAAAACTAATCATGACTCATATTTACTATCAGAATAATCATTGTGAACTCAAGACTTAGAGTTTTATTTTTATTGTCTTTTGATTTCTTTTTTCCTTCTCCATTGTCGACAAGAATTAATTGGGTAGATATGAAGATAGTCAATGGATCGGATAAGGGTCTCCATTTTCAACGATGAGTTTGAAAAATAATCAATATCAAGTTACTGTTGGTTTTCGGCTCTTTTGGAATTTGCACCATTTATGTCTCCATTGTCACTATCGATCATGACGAGGACTCTTTTGGATTTCTGAGGCATACTGTCTAATATAAATTAAACAATTACGTCTAATTTAGAGTAGTAAAAATAAGCATGAAATTTGGTGATTCCACTGAAAAATGCACACTACCTAATATAAATCGGACAAGTACATCTAATTTAAAATAGTAAAAATAAGCATAAGATTTGGTGATTCCACTGAAAAATGCTGATTATGCACACCTCTCGAAATCCTATAAAAAAGTGCCGTCCAATTCCCAAATAGTTAATAAGGACTGTAACCATGTAATCAGGAATAATTTGGATGTGACCAGCATACAAATATTGTTAAAAGGATCGTGATGTAGTCTCCTTACACCTTTTTGACAATTACGAAAAAAAGAAAGAAAAGAATGATGATAACATACATTTTAATATTAATTACACATTTAATAGAAAAATAAGTATATTAAAATTATTATAATTTAATAATATGAATATGATTTTCGATTGGTATGAATATAGTTTCTTAGTCAGATGCATTAGATTCAAATCTCTATTTTCGTTATAATATGTAATTTTTTTGAAAAAAAAAACAAATACATGAAAAGGTGATAAATTTCTTTATTTTGCATCTCAACAAATGCTTAAAGACTATTAAAAAGGTGATAATTGCTATATATATGATTTGCTTTTGCTTTCCAATTCAAGTAGAAGGCATGCATTTTTAAGTGTTGCAAATTGATGATGAGTTTTACTTGCAACATATTTTGTCATAGTTACAGCATTTATATGTACTTATAGGCAAATGAGATTCTATTGTGTGCATTATGTAATATAATGTTTATTCTTTCTATGGAATAATGGCAATAAAATATTCTCGATATGTACTATATGTTGAAACGTTTATCATTAATTTACATTTAAAATAAAATTATTATCTTCTTTTTGAAAACGGATGATAATGTTTGAGTTTAGAATAATAGAATTTTGATGTGAGTTTCACTAAATAAGGTTAAAGTTTCTCTTTCTTGATAATTTGAAAGATATTGAAAATGTGGAGGTTTTCCTAGTCAATAAAATCAAAAAGTTAATTTAGGAATGCAATTAGGGCAAGTTTAGGAGAGTTTTTTTATAAAAACTAAGTTCATCTTGATACTTGTTAGGTATTTCAAAACTCATCCCAAATGCAGAGTCTTTTATGCAACCATCGAACTCGATTTAATCTTGTCCGCAAACTCGATTTAAAGCTCTAAAAGGTTTAACATTTTACTCGAAAGCCCCACTAGATCTTATAAGCTATTTTCTCTATTAGATAAATATGGTGCTTAGACGGTTTCGGAATGGTATATAAGCCCCTCCTGCGGCTCCGATTGTGATATGACGGAGTGCTGCATCCATTGTCGTGTGTCTTAGATAATTACAATGCATAAAAATCCAGAAACAATTAGAAACGACATGTAGACGATAAACCACTCCTTCAATGCATTAGGTGCAGAAAAGTTTTGGGCCTTAATATTTTCTCTAGCATGTTGCCTGATCTACATGAAGTGATTCAAATAAAATAAAACAAAAAAGAAATCTTTGACTGGCGAAGGTTATGGTTTCTCTATTTTGATGGCCGATGAAGACACTCAAAATGGGGTAGTTTTACTAGCCAATGAAATGGTAGAGATTAATATATGAGTCTGACTGTGAATAAGACCTAATTAGAAATCCTACCTCAAGAAATGAAGAGATTAGTATTTAATTAAAAATCATTATAATTTAATGATATAAATACTAATTCTTCGATTGAATAGATAAAATTTAATTCTCTCATTTTTCGATATCATAATACGTATAGTATTTGTAAAAAAACTAATTAACATACATATGTTTCATAATATAAACTATAATTGGTATTCACGATATGATGAAGTTGTATTTAGATGGGATGATTTCAATTTTAGGAAAAATAAGCTTAAAGTCAACTTGACAAATATGATACTCCAGATTAACTTCAATTAAGCACTGTATTTTAAAATGATATATTAAACTTAAAAGAAAAAACTTGAAATTAGATCAAACCTAATTTAATGGAAACGTAATCTACACTTGCTATCTATAATTAGAGCAATTTATCAAATTATACAACCAATTGCAACTGAATTGAAATTAAGCACTTTAAGGGCCAATTTGACTCACTCAAAATCATCCCACCAATCCCAAATAATGACCGCTTACGTAAAACTTAATCTTCCACTCCAAGTATTAAAACACAACTCATCGAAAATTATCTCCCTAATTACCAAAAATAAAAATGTTTTTATTTTATGCTATTTTTTATTTAAATGACTTCACGTCGACCAAGGTAACATAGAAACTTGCTGTACCTAATACATCGAAGAAGTGGTTTATCTTCTACATAGTACTTCTACTTGCTTTTGTTTTTCTCTGCATGTCTCGTCAGTCGGCCGCAGCACATTATTGCAAACTACTATGTTTAGATAGGTTCTAATTCTCCAATAAACAAATAATATGAAGTTCTATAATCACGTTATGTTTGAATATTTTATGGTTCATCATATCATAAGGATATTTAATAGTTTAAAATAAGAATAAAGGTGACCTTTTTAGACGCATGCTTGGGAAGGGATAAGATGCACGAAACAGCTAGCATTATAATATTTTTGGACCAAAGAAATAGATAGGATTGGCCCTATGGTATACGTGTCTATATGTTAAGGAAGTTGGTTTGTTTAGTTGGGAAAAAGCGTACAAAGTAACAAGACTTTTAAGGGCAAGATGTTGGATGTGCATGATTGTAAAACGTGTGGTCCCAATTCCGGTCTCTTATTATTTGTCTAAAAAAAGCGGCATAGTGTGATTTTAAGTGTATGTGTTAGTTCACATTTTAAGAAACGGAGGACATCGTAGCAGTCTGCATCGGGCCGATTCAATCTGAAATCTTCCTCGAATCATCGATTTATAGATCCCTAATTAGTTAAATGAGAATTGGCAATGGTCTGGATTAGTTCATGTGAATTGTCAATTCAAGAGCTAAGACTGTTTCATTTGATTTGACTATTTAAGAACTAGTTCGTGGTTCTTGAACAATGTCTTTTTTTTTTTTAATTTTTTAAAATTTGATTTTCCATATTTTTAATTACTATTAATAATTTATCGCCTATTTACATATTTTTTTATTCTTTTCTCTAAATAATTTTAATATTTTATATAGACACGTAGTGGCACATGAATAATTTATTTTTATTTTTGATTGAAATATTTTTTTTATTTGAAAATAATTATTTTAGACTATATGAGTGTGATGGTGTTTGTTTTTTTTTTTTTCAATTTTTGAAATTGAAATTTAGGCGTACTTAAATTGACGAATCAGTCTGTTGGATCGATAGTTTTTTGAGGTTGAACTACTTAAACTTTTAAAGCTTGATTATTTGTGGATCTCTTCAGGTTTTTTCCTATCTAGGAAAAGCTAGTTTAAAGTTTAAAATCGATTCTTATATAGATCTAGGAGAATATCTTCCTCCTTTTTCTTTCTAGGTAGGAGGTGCTTGAATGAGCTAAAAATAAGGTATTCATATTTAATTAAAGATTTATTTCTCATATGAATTGAACCTGAATAGTTAAATCACATCTAATAGAATTTTGCAATTTTGAGCCCATGAGTTGGTTGGGTTTTGAAAACAGAGATGTATCACGCATTGTAACTGGTGAAAGGAAAACCCAAAATGAAAAGGGGTGAGCACATCAGTGTGCAGTACACAGATTGCCAAATTTTTTTAGTATACTTGTTATTTAGTTGTGATTGGAAGATTTGGCAATGCCTTAAATCCTTTTTGAGGAGAAAGTCAGACTTGTAGTTGTTTTTTCTCTTTTTCAATTATTTCCTTATTATTATTATTATTATTTTGTTAATAGACCTATTAGGATATATGAGACCCATGGTCTCTTCGAGGGCAAACTCTGCTTGTCCCATGGACTCAGTGTGTCCTTCCTGGAGTCCGGACCCGTCACCATAAGTCGGATCGTAGTCTTGGGCCTCGGTTACTTGTTGGTTTGGAAGTACGTGGAAGACCCGCCCCATGCATATGTGTTGACATAGATAAATAATGAACTCAAAGTCATTCATCGGGGAATCATGAATCATGATAAAACTGCTTAACTTTCAATCCAAGCTAAATAACATATTTCTTTTCTTCAATCAATTCTAGGTACAAACATTTCTGCCATTTGATCATATGGAATTGTTGATTTATTATTTTACATTAATAAAATGAAAAAGAAAATCGATAAAGATGACCATTGATTCATAAAAAGTACCATAGATTAGACAATAACAAAAAAGTGGGTTGATGGAGAAGGCATTTAACCTAATATTTTTGGAATAAGTAAACTAAGTTTTTTCTTTTTTATTGGCTTTTAGTATCTATGCAAAAAATTAATTTACTTCTTATAACCTCAGTGAGTCATTTAAGGTTTTTTTTTTTAATTATAGATAAATGTGTAAAGTCAATTTATTTTATATGTTGCAAGTGATTGATTGTCAAATACTCTACGTTTGTGTCTTCACTCTTCATATCAAGTCCCTTTAATAGTATCCTATATGATTTATCTATAAATATAGAGGATTTATTAAGTCTAACAATACAAATATATAGAGTACTTAAAATGACTTTCTTTATATATAGATGATTTAATTGAATCATAATATAAATATAAATATAGACGACTTGCTCAGGCACAGATAAACTAATCTAATTTTGATTTAAATATAGGATTCCTAGTTACTCCTAAATTTGAATCCAAATTATAACATAAGAGATCTCCTTCATGGACATAACAAGTCTATCATCTTTCCATCTCCTGGCCCTGATTGCATTACCCCACTTTAGAGAGATTTTTCGAAAACCAATTTTGTTCTCCGCAGTCCGTCATTCGATTCATTCCCACACGATTTTCCTCGACAGTACGTTGGATAGTCAACAATTATCAACATTTGGGAAATAGGCGGTTCTATACACATTGGATATGTCCCCTAGATGACACATACAATTACGTAATAGTGTCCTACAACCACGAAGTAAGGAGTCATCCCCACACATTCAATTTTTGGTTTTGATATATATGGCTCTTCAAATGTCACATATTGGATCATCAACGGACACAGACTCACTTAAGGAGCATTCGATTGGGTCACAACATTATCCGTGTGGGACAAGTTGTTTATTGTTTGGTTCGCAAAAGAAACTTCAAGTGTACGGGACAACATGCCATGATAGCAAAGCATAAATTGCAAAATTATACCATATTTGTAACTTCCAAAAATTTTGGTTTACCATACATATCTTACAAGAATCAAAGCTGTAATGTAACTTGTGAACCAAAACTTTACTAACTTCAAGACCTATACTGTATCACTATTACTATCATGATCACCTGCATTGCAACCATTGCATCACCATCATTACCTTCGCGGTAACACCACTATTACCATGATATCTCAACAGCTACCACCATGATTGTATTTTTTTTTTTAATATAAAAACCCCATACATTATCACCATCATATCATTACTACCATTATAATACCACTACTACTACTATCATTGTAACCATAATGCCACCACCTCCACTAAACAACCATCACAACATCACTACCTCCACTACACTCATTAATACCACCTCACAGTTGTCATCTCAAAACTTTTATGCTACCTTTACTTCCTTGATGCAACTACTACCATTACCATATTATCACTATTATCGAATTTCATGTAGCGAAGGAGGTAATTGATGTGGTACTTGAGATGGTGAGAAATGTAAATGTCACGCCTTGAATCGACAGAGTCGTAACAGCCCCGCCGTGTAAACCATCCTAAGATAGAAGTTGGCCTTACAACCATTACCTTAGACCTGATCTACATAAGGCGTCCACGACTAACCTGCTTTGAAATATACAGTTTGTAATTTAAATAGATCATTAACCTAAGAAAGTGAGAAAATTTATATATATATATATACTTTAATTCAGTTATTATACTATTTAAAAATGAAAAAAATAATTCTAAAATAAAACTTAGACCTTAAAATATGTGTGTTTATTCTTCAATGTTTTTCCTCACTCCCCAAGATCCAGCAGTTGCTAGCTTCAGGGTAGTTTTTTGCCGCTTCTTAACCAGTACCTGCACGATGTCTATAGGGATGTGAGCAATCACAGCTCAGTAAGTTAGGACGGAGGACTTAAAACTATACCATACTCACAACAAGGTTTTCAATCACTTATTAAGTGCAATACATGTGCAAGCAAATGCCATCGCACGACGTTGTCTGACCCGTCGTGAGATTAGAGAAATTGCGCCCGCTCTAATCCGGGTTGAGGAGTTGCCGTTAATGCAACAGCTCATGACCAAATCCAGTCTTGTGTAATGGAGACCTTGCTCTTCCCGCGACTACCTTTGAATCACTGTCTTCACCCTCACCGCGACCTCCTCTCCTGTCACTTAGTTCGACTAGGGATAAAGAAGGGATTATTTTGCAATCCTGCGCTATCCTACGCTATCCCTTTCGAAGGGGTCGGTATTTAGCTGGAGAGCCCTAAGTTATCCTAACGGGTTGCCATGCATGTCCGGTTATGATTACTGGTCATATATTTGCTTAAGTCCAGTGTAGGGTGTTCAATCATTTCATCCAAATCATACAATACATGCTAGAGCAACAAACAGAATCATAGCATCACCCATAATCAAGCACATGCACACATCCAACTATCTAACAAGCACAGCCAAACATAATCTTAAACTTCCAAAATACAGCATCATATTAATCCCAATTTATCTCGACTCCTCGCTCACTCACTTGAGGTTCGACTTGCTCAGGCCATCGCCGATCATCCCTATAATACAAACGTGATTTTAGCTTTTCATATAACTATTATAGGTTCGTTTTATCCTATAACGCTTATTTTTAGGTTTTGTTTAAGGTTTAATATGCCTAATTATCTAGGTATTAAGTCTTTTACAATTATTCTAGGTTTGGGGTTAGGTTTAGGTTCGGGTTCGGTTTTCGCATCGATTTCTAAATAAGGTATTTAGTTCGATTTTTAAGTAGCGTTTTATATTCCAACCCTAGAAATTCATTCCAACCCATAATGTAAAATTAATCACATTACTTACCAATCTCCTATATACCATCATTATCCTTAGTCAGTATTTATTTTATTCGGTACACTTAAATCCATATTAGTGTACCGAATTCGCTCCTAATGTGATAAATATTTTACATTTTTCATATAATTCCATAAATTCAATTTTCCTATCAGATTTATTATACATTTTTATTATTCTCAAAATATCAATTTTTATTATAATATTTTCTATTTATTATATTTCTAAAAATTACATATTATATCTTGTTACCTTTTAAATACATAATACACTTCTAATATTTCTATCATCTAATTACCATCTCTAAACATCAATTATAATTTCAAAATTTCTAAATTCATCCTAAATCAGATTTTACTCCTAATTTCCCTAATTTACAAAATTAACTATTTTTCCTTATTAATCATTTACTACATAATTAACCTAATAATTACATCTAACACCCTAAATGCTACAAGTATCATACTCCATCAAATTTCAACATCCTAAAACATATAATTATTCAATAAATCAGTAATTAATCATTTAATTACTTAGTTAACCCTAAATTACCCATTGTATGCCTCATTTTAGGGCCTAAAAATTATCTAAAAATTTTGAAAATTAATTTTTAAAAACAGGATTCGTAGCACTGTTCTATATCATCTAAGTAATCTACACAAAAATTTTGGGCTTGAAACTACACTCCTAAGGTCATTTATTTCTAAACCGAATTATGCTCGGTTTTGCATGATTTCTTAAGGACCATATATTATGAGACATATTTTCATCAAAATAATATTTTTCCTAAAAACTACATACAAAAATATTCCAGAATAACAAAATTCATCATTTTCTAATAATATTTACTATTTTTACAAAATTACACAAGAATCGGCTGGAAATCGGACTCACCAGTTTGGGTAGCTCCAGCCACCTCCGGCCGCCGTGGCCTTGTCGGCAGGACTGGGCACTGCCACCACCGTATGGTTGTGGTGGCCATCCACTCCCAGCTGCTCGTCTGGTGTAGGTTCCCTTTGAAAGCCCTAATTGCACAGTTTTTTCTAATTTTTTTAAACCAAATTTTTCTCTCAATTTTTGCCTCTCTCTAATTTTCTCTGATTTGTATCTGGCCAAATGAGCTTCAAAATTTTTATTGCTATTTATAGACAATTTTTGTAATTATTATGCATTAATTTGACAAGACTTTGCCCATTATCCTTGATTTTTGGCTTTTATGTTGTTAAATTTTTATTGGTTTATTTTTATTTTGCAGATTTGGACCTGCCACGACCTGATCTTGATTCATCTTATCCTATTCTGATTTTTTCTGATTTTTCCATAATTAATTTATAATTTTCTTTAATTATTTACTTAGTTTTTGGCCAATTTAAGTGATTTCACGTATTTTTATCTACATGTAATTACATGTGGGGTACACGTGAACATTTCTAATTATTATTTTAGTCATTCTAAAATTTTTATTATACACATAATCTATCTTTAGTAATTTATTAGTTATTTGATTACACTTTTCGTATTTTCAGTAATTAGTACTTATTATGCTTAAAATTTGAAAATTTTATAGTCTCCTATTTTATTACTTATTTTCTTAAATTCAAGTTTACGGGGTCAGTTTTACTAATATTTCTCTCGTTAGTTTATAATTTGAGGTTTGATCGGATTTCTTAACCGATCGTCCAAAATCTTATGTTCTAAGTTTAATCCTATGGTCCATTGGCTTAACTTTTGGGCTTACAGTAAATAGGGTTTACAATGCTACTATTGATGATAATGTTAGCAATAGTGGTGGTAAAGGCAATGGGGTGATGATGATGGTGGTAGTTTTAGTAAGAGAAAAAAAAAAAAAGTCAGTAAAAAGAAATTGGAAATAAAGGGTATAACTAATAGTTTTGTGTAGGACTTATGTATAATACACAATAGACTACAAACGACATAATTCACTCACTATATTTAATGCACCAATTATTACACAAGGGGCATTTATAGTATCATGCTCTTTTTGTTAAATGGTCATGTATTTGTTGTATTGTGTACTATATTGGGAACCAAACATAATCTAAGGTATTATTGTTATGTTTTGAAATAGCAAAGTCATAACAGTACTGTTGCGCAAAACACTTTAGGATAGAAGCTAACCTTATAGCTATTATCTTATATTTAATTTACACAAGGTGTTTATGACTAATCCATTTTTAAGGAAACGGTTTATAAATTAAATATGTTATTTACCTATAAAATTATGAAAAATACTTATTTATACTAAAATAACTCGAATATGTTTACAAGATTTAGTAGCTTAACCATAACCTACCTAAGTGATATATAAATTGATACTAAAAGCTTTTAAAGATAAAATACAAACTTGAGTATATAATTGATCCTCAAGTTTATATCCTCACTCCTAAAGATCTAGCAGTTGCTAAATTCAAGGTAATTATATAGTTGCTTCTTAGCTAACACCTGTAATAATATCTATACGGCTGTGAGTAACTAACAACTTAGTAAGTTAAAATGAAGACTTAAAACTATACATTAAACACAAATAGGGTTATTAATCAAATTAGTTAGATGCAATGCATGTATAAGTAAATGCCATTGTACGACATTATCTGATCTATTATGAGATTAGAGAAATTATATCCACTCTAATATGGGTTGAGGAGTTTAGCACACATTTCAATAACTCATGACTAAACTCAAGCTTATAAAATAGAGGCACCGCTTCTCTAGTAACTATCTTCGAACAATTGATTTCACCTTTATCACAACCTCTTCTCTTATCACTTAGTTCGACTAAGAATGAAGAAAAGACTTGTTATGTTATCCAACACTATTCCTTTCAAACGGGTTGGTATTTAGTTAGAGAACCCTAAATGTTTTTCCCATTGGGTTGCTATGCAAGTCCATTTTAGATTTGCAAATCATATATTTAGTTAGATTTGGTTAAAGGTGTTTGAGCATTTCATACAAATTATACAATTTTCAATCTAGAATATCAAATTAAAATCATATAATCAAATTTAGAGACACATACACATAGGCATGTATACAATCATTTATCTAAGAAATACAGTCATGTGAAATTTTAAGCCTCTGAATACTATAAAACAGTACTCTAAAATACAGTAAAATATCAATTCCAATTTATTTGGACTTTCCACTTGCTCTCTTATGGTGCGACTTGCATAAGCTATTACTGATAATATTTATAATATAAATATTGTTTTAGTTTCATATAACTATCATAGATAGGTTTTATTCTGTAACTCTTATTATCATCTTCAGTTTATAGTTTTATTATACTTAATTATTCAGGTTTTAAATCTTTCACAATTATTCTCTTTTATAGTAAGTTCTGATTCAGTTTTCAAATTGGTTTATAAATTAGGTCCTATTTCAATTTTGATTATTTGTTTTATATGCAAATCCTAGGAATTCATTCCAACTCAATTTGTGAAATTAATCACATTACACTTAGATATCATAAATCTCATATTTAGCCTCTAACCAATGTTCCGGTTAGTACGATACACTATATTATTAATTTAACTATCGAATTAGCTTTCAATGTGAAAATAATCTACATTTTTCATATAATTTTGTAAATTTACCCGTCAAATCAGATTTATATCACTTTCTTAATATTATAATATCATGAATTTCTACTTAATATTTTCTACCCATTTAATACCTATAAATACATATTATGTATTATTACCTATTGTACACTTATATCACTTATCTAACATTATATATATCATCCTCCATCATCCAATAACTTATCAAAATGCCTAATTATATCTTACGATTAGAACTTATATCAAATTAATCCTAAATCACATAATTAACTTACAATATTGCATGTTTCCTATTATACATATACTACATAATACATCTAATAATTACATCTAATACCTTAGATGCTACAAATATCATACTATATCAAAAATTAACATCCTAAAATACCTAATTATACACTAAATTAGTAATTATCCATTTAATTATTAAATTAACTAAAAATCACCTGTTTTGTATATCATTTTAAAACCTAAAAATTATCTAAAAATTTCAAAAATATATTTCTTGAAAATCTCTTCACAGTACTATTTTAAATACCCTAAGTAGCATATACAAAAATTTTGAGTTAAAAACTACACTATTAATATTATTTATTTTAATATCGAAAATTTAGCTCGAGTTTAGACATTTCTTAAGAGCAGTAGACCTCGAGACCTCATTTTATCAAATTGATATTTTTTTCCTAAATTTGCATACAAAAATATTCTAGAATACCAAATTTCATATTTTTCGATATATATTTGATATTTTTAGTAAATTAAATAAATTCGGAAGGAAAATCTGGTCTCATCGATTAAAAGGCCTCCAACCACCAATGGTGGCTTTACCATTGTAGGCACCACCAGATGGTAGATTTTCTGTTAGATAGTGGTGGCCATTTGTTTCCAGGTGGTCATTGGGTGTGGGTTACCTTTATATGCCTTAATTATATACTATTTTTATAATTTTTTTTTGTAAAAATCCTTACTTCTCTCTTTCTGGTCTTTCACTAATTTTTCTAAACTTTCAAATATTCAAATGAATTCTAGAAGAGAGTTTCTTAATTTATAGTGTTGATTAGGTTTTTTCTTTAATTTTTCTTGGGACATTTGTCCCTTATCCTCTTCTTTTTCACTTTCTAGTTGGTTAGTTATTATTGGTTGATTTTCTTTTTTAATTTTCAGCTTGCCACGATCTATTTCTGGATAATTCCACTTGTTTTTATTATTTTCTTGATTTTTCCTTAATTTTTATGAATTTTTTTAATTAATTAACATTATTAAGTAATTTTGTATATTTTTACCCATATGAAAATAGATATATGGTACAAATAAATACTCCTAAATATTAGTCAAGTTATTTTATGTTTTTAATGTGCATGTAATTTATCTCTAACGATTCATTAGTTATTGGAACTTATTTTTCCGCATTTCCTACAAATAACGGATAATATACATATAATTAAATATTATAATATTTAATTATTTATTTTCATAAATCCAAACTTACGGGATCATTTTTATTAATATTCCTAACTTTGTTGTAAAATTTTTGTTCAATTGGATAACTTATGCTATTACGCTAAATTTTACAAATTGTTTTCAAATCAATCAATCATAAGTTGATTACCAATTTTTGTAAAACCTTACAATTATTACGTAATCCATTCTATTATAAGATTCCACTCAACTCGTTAAGCATCTCATTGGATATTTACTAATTGATTAATAAGCATGGTATAATTATGAAAACCTCTTTCTCGTGAACTTTAATATTTCAACTTGTGTCATTACCTATTAATAATGACCAAGATCCTCGATTCTATGAATATATAAATCTATTTTGAAATGATTATCCACCATTAAAAATTCAAGCTTATGATTATTTCATAAACAGATAGTTAATCTAGTCAATTAGATTTATAACGTGTGACATAATATATACCTTACTAGATATCTTCAATACTTTTAACATAATGAGTAGATATTAGACTAACTAAGAAATTTATTAATTGTTTCCAATGAAGACCATCTTTAAGTATTTTCATAATATTCTTGGTCAATGGAAGAGAAAAGAAACCATTGTTGGAGAATATGCTAATGCAATCTCACTGGTGTATGTAATTAGTGCTAAGATATCATTGTAATTAGTGACTAAGTGTATTAGTAAAAGGAAATACTTATTGTTTATTATTTTAATTTTTTAGCAATTGTTACATAGTAGAGACTCATTTTCAATAAAGTTGTCTAAGATGAGTATAAGGGTGTCTTAATAAGAATCTCACTAGATCATATTACTCTTGAACTAATCATTTGCTTATTGAGCATTAGGGTATCTAAATAGGAAGGCAACAATAATCTTGACCTTAGGCCATTATTATTGGGTTAAGGTAGAATAATAATACATACGAGACATTGTCATTTCTTAGATGATTGGGTGTATACAAAACGACATTTTATACATCATTCTCTGATACGAGTAAGTATACTTCAAATGAATTGTTATTTGAGCTTGCTATTATATGACCTAAAGCATGTAAGAAGGATAGTAACTAGCTAAAATAGAATATATCATCACTTTCTTACATTAGTAAGTCGATGTCTTTGGACCCTTAGCTAAGATGAGAGTAAATTAAGTCTATGGTTACTATAGTGATGAATTCCCACCCATATTAAGTCTAAATTATCTACAAAGTCTAGTTGAAAGATCATTCTCTAAGAGTGCACCTTGCATTAAATCAATTGGTGAATGTGAATAGAGTGATGAAATTGCACTAAATCAAAATTTAAGAGTTCTTGATCTTCATTCTATAATGTTGGGTAGTTAGCAATCGATAGTAGACAAGATATATTGGTTTGTGCTTAAAAGGAACTATTGCCATAAGAAAAACCTAAAGAGTCGCATACAATTGATATAAGGAAAAATTAATTAGTTGATTGCAAGTTTTGTTAGTATATAATTAGGTTAATAATTGATTGATTTAACGTTTTAATGGGTTTTATGTTAAGGTCAATGATTATCATATAAAGTGTTAGAGTTGAAATTCAATGTATTTCTAGTTATGTTAAAAACAATATTGAACTTTGAAGTATTCTATGAATTTACATATTTCGAGAATATTGTATTTGAATTAGAGATGAAAGAGAATAAAATTTAATTTTCGAACTAGCCAAGGCTTAACCCAAAACTACATGCACTTATACATATGGCTAGTAGCATGTTTACGACGTCTTATTATCATTTTGTCCTTAGGTGAATCAATACTAACATAAGCAAACATCTAGGCCATCACATGAAATGTATAAGTCATGCTTGTTAGAACATAGGATGGATATCAAAACTACACTAATGATGTTCACAATTTAAGGCACATTAGACCTAATCCTACCCTATCCCTTAACGTTCTGTTTACTTCATGATAATGGAGGAATGGAATCTTTATTGTTGGAATAGCATTTATTCCCTTATTACTTGAGACTTGACTAAGGGATGATTATTCAAGAAGCCTTTTCAATTCCTTCTTCACAAAGAATAATTGTTATCTTCCAACAGGTGATATCAATTATTTCTTATGGATAGATAATAGGTTTTGCAACCGTGTAGCAATTTCACTCATTAAAATTGTGTCACTATCGCCATTACTACCACAACTATCCTACCATCACTTGTACCACTTTTCCTAATACCACCATTGCCGTTATAGCGATTGCCACCATTACCTTCCACTACCGTTATAAATTTTCAAAATTGAGTTTAGGACAATCGAGTTTTGATATAGGGCTTTTAGAAAAACTTATCTAATTGAGCCCAAACTTTAAGATTAGAATAAAAAAGTTAGTCGAGATATTACAGTGAAGTTAGATTTTAGAAATAATAACCCAAAATCCCAATTTTGCCCTTAAAAGTAGGAATATTTAATATAGCACTAAAATATTTGGAATTTCTAAAATCGAACTTAAATTGCAACGAAAATTTAGAGATAAGTTAATTGAGCTATAAAATGAGATAATATAGTATAATTTACTATATAAAAATACCTGTAATTTTATGAGTATACCCGGTATAAATAATAATTATACTCGTAAATTAACCCTAAATTATGTAATTTTATATATTATGTTAAATTCATGAAATTAACTTTAGAACATATCCTAAAAATAAAAGATATGTTAGAAACATAATTATATGAGTAAAGCTATATATTTCACATGTTATTTACATAGGGTATATACTTATATACTAATTAAATAACTAAATCCTAACATATAATATTTATATTTAAGTAAATAATTAATAATACTTATCCAAATGCATTGGAGCTTGCCGGAAATTTACGTGGTTATTGCAGAAGAAAGGAATTTGATTAATCAAAAGTGGAAGAAGGAAAAAAATGACACCTTATACTTCATTAATGGAGAAAACAAAAGAAAAAAAAAGAGAAAAATTCATAGGCGATGGAAGAATTCTATAAATACTATACTATCAGTAGATTAGCAACATTTTAGCAGTTAGGAACCAAGAATAGACAAAAAGAAAAAAAAAAAACTGGAAAATAGAACAATTTAGAAAAATTAAACAAAAAACAGGGGAAAACTCATGTTGGCTAGAAACCAAGCCTACCCTAAATCTACTGTAAAACCCAGCCAACCCCATATGGTCCACCCATAGCACAGGCCGTCCGACAACCACCCAACCGTCGCTAACAACTGGAGCACCCAAGAACACCAAGGTTGATTTCTTGCCTTGTTTTTCAATAATTTTTAAAAATTAGTAAATTCGCCCAGAAAATTATAAAAAAATTTTTACTTAGGTTATTTTAAACATGATCTCAAGTGATATTTTTATTTTTGAAAAAGTCATAATATTTAATAAACTTTATTAAGAAATCTATGGTTCACTCGAATTATTATTTGTAAAATAAATGTACTAAATAATATTGTTTCTAGTTAAAAATTTTTGTGTAGGATGTGCATGACATATAGATAATTGCTATGTAGCCTGAATTTTGATTTGAAGATTTTAAATATTTATTGCATTTTTAGGCCTAAAAATAGCTCGAAAATAGGCTGAAATTATGAAATTAATAGGAAATTATGAAATTAATTGATGAAATGGACATGTACTAATCTATAATAAATAATAACAGTATTGAGTTAGATTGAAATTAATTTGGTGCTAAAAGAATCATAATTGGGTAATTTATGATAATTTAGGGGTAAAATAGTCAATACGAAAATATAGACAATAGATCAAAAACCTGAAACCAAGTGATAACCGAATTTCCTATATTTTTAGGAGTCCATAGAAATTTTCGGGAAATTGTTTGGTAACCCAAACTATTTATTATGAATTTATTAAGTAAAATAACTTAATTTATAAGTTGAGGTGTATTTGTACTATTAATAAGCTAAAATGAATTAAATAGTTAAATAAAAACTATATGTAAGATTGCTGATTAGATTGGATTAAATGGATATTTTTATTATATTTATTAATATTTTCTAATCGAGATACACTTTAGATATATTAGAAATGGATAATACTTATAGTGTAACAATATAGGGATAAATTAGATAAAATACAATTTAATAACGTAAATTACATAAACACGATCATATTTATATAATTATGTATAACTATATTAAAAACTCAAATTACCCGTTAAAAGTCGTATCTAGAAACAAGACTCGTAAAACGTATCGTTAGGTTTATACGAATTCAATAACACTAATTTTTTTAAAATTGGACAACCTTAAGTAATTTAACCTATAACTTTATCATATTCAAGAATGTACACATTTCGGTAACCTTACTGAAATTAAAACGTGAATTAATAATTTAAAAGTACGTTTTGATACGATCGAAATGATATATAATACGTAATAGTATATATGATGTATAGTATCAACAATTAATAACTTAATTCGATATATAGTGATAACATGACTATATATTATGAAAATAATATATATATATATATATATATATAACCATTTTAGATTAAACCCTAATGTTTTCGTAATTATTACGAAAACTAAATTTGATTCTTTTGTATAATTAGGATCTTCCAATACAAAGAAGATTGACGATTCGAGTCAGCAATAGCGAACGTCTAAACAAGTAAGTTGGGATTATGGCTTCACTACTTGTTTGGATACTATTTAAAGTATCCGAAGACCCAAGAGTATTTCTGGTTGTATTTGTAGTAGATGATTATGCGCATGCTGTGTGTGTAGATGATACTCGATTGCGATAGGAGTTCAATTCCTTAGTATGCTGTTATGTATATTTGCATGGATTCTGTATTGTGTAAACTTGTTAGTTACCCCTGATTAAAACTAACGGTTGTTACGCCCCGAAGTCGCAGAGTCGTAACAGTCCCGCCGTGTAAACCATTCTATGATAGTAACTGGCCTCACAGTGCCTACCATAGACATGACCTACACAAGGCGTTGACGACTCCTCGCTTTGAAGTAAACAGTCCGATGAACAATTAAACTACGAATATGATAAATAGTTCAAATTTCTAATAACATGTACAATAATATATATATATATACATATAAGTCCACAAAGCGTCCTAGGAAGATTTACATAACATAACAGTTTACTAGATTACAGAATAACTACCAGTCTTTCATTCCTAATTACATGGTCACTCTAGTTACACGCTATACTAAGTAACTTGATCCTCACACCCCTGGCTTCCAACAGACTAACCTCTGGGTAATTGTAGGGCGGCATAATGCTTTGAGTGTTCAGAAATCAGAACCTGCAAAAGGATCTATAAGAGTATGAGCAACTACAGCTCGGTAAGTTGAATTGGAGACTCATGAATGCATACAAGCACAAACAGGGTTAACAAACAATTATTTTTATGCAATGCAACAATCAAGTGTCATCGCACAACGTAGTCCGGTCCGTTGTGAAATCAGAGAAATTTCACCCGCTCCAATCCGGGTTGAGGAGTTTCCATGTTATGCAACAGCTCACAACCAAACCCAGGTTTGTGCAATAGAGACCTCGCTCCTCCCGCGACTACCTTCGAACTATTGACTTCACCGTCGCCGCGACCTCCTCTCCTGTCACTTAGTTCGACTAAGGATGAAGAAGGGACCATTTTGCAATCCTGCGCTATCCCTTTCGAAGGGGTCGGTATTTAGTTGGAAAATCTTATAATCCCCTAACGGGTTGCAATGCATGACATTATTATTTATTTGGGGTCGACTAATATTAATTCCGTTTAGGGTGTTCAAATAATTTCATACCAATTCAATCAGTCACAAAACCACTCATAATACAAATTCAGCACGAATTCTGATACATCAAACACATGCGTAAACTACTTACAATCACAATCATATACAAGCCTAAGTCTCCGAGTACTACAAAACTAGTACTCTATTACAATAAGCAATAACCCAACTTACTTGGATTTGCTCGATCGCTCGATCCCTTAATCGCAAGCTGATTTTGTCTCTAAATGTCCTATAATACAAATAGGTCTTTTTAGTACTTAAAATTTACGGTTTCATATTCTAAGTTATATTTTAATTCATTTTTGTCTGTGTATGCCCATTACGTCCTAATAATTCGTGTACTCTATTTTGGTGCTAAATGAGCTTTTAAACTTTGATTTCTAAACCTGAAATATGCTCGAATCCTAATGTGAAATTAATCACATTAAGCTCGAGTGTCCAAATATCCAATTGGGTCGTAATTTTGGTATTTTAAACTATTTGGTACATGCTAATTCTAATTGCGGTATCAGATTTATTTCCGATGTGTAAAAATCTTACATTTTGAAACTTTTTCTTAAGATTAAATGTCATTTTTAGATTTATTATTTTTCTAATTTCTATTATAATATTATCTAAATAACTCTATTTTTTTAGATTTATTAATTTACAATTTCACATATTACTAATTTCTTATATTATTTACCTAATTTCCCTAATTAATCATACTTAATTCTCCAAACACTAGGATTAGGGTTTCCCATAAGAGATTAACATCCCTAAACATCTAATTAAGATCTAAATCAGTAATTAACATCCTAATCACCTAATTAACCCTAAATCACCCAATTTTTCCATCATTTTAGGGCTAAAAATTAACTTAAAATTTTTTAAAATTAATTCTAAAAAAATGACTTCATAGCACTGTTCTGCATCATATGAGCATTCTATAGAAAAAATTTGAGCTCCAAACTATACTCCTAAGCCTATTTATTTTCGGTTCTAATTATGCTCAGTTTTGAGCAATTTATTAAGAACCCTATAATTGTAGATGTAATTAAACTAAATCAATATTTTTCCCTAAATCTACATACAATAAAACCTCAGAATAACAAGTTTCATAATTTTCTGGGCAAAATAACTAATTTTACAAAATTATTCAAAATTGAGTCATTGAAGAGACTAATCGGTCCAAAACTTTCTGGCCGTCCAAGCCCGGTCCAAGGTTGTCGGCCGGTCCAGGCAGTGGTTCTAGTATAGGGAGGTGGTGGTGGTTCGGTCCCAGGTGGTGGTGAATGGTGAGTTTAGCTCACGTGCCCAATCTGCACAGTTTTTCCTTTTTTTTTTTATTTTCTGAATTTTCTCTCTATTTTTTCAGTGCTCCTATTTTTTTCAAATGCTAAACTGACCAAATGACTTCTGAAAATTTTTCCCTTATTTATAAACTTTTTTTTTTTGTAATTAACGTGCATTAATTTGACAAGACTTTGCACAAATTCTTTGATTTTTGGCTTTTATGTTATCCAAATTTTATTGGTTGATTTTTCTTTTTCTGATCTAAACTTGCCACGACCTGATCTTGATTAAGCTTATCATCTTCTAATTTTTTCTGATTTTTCTATAATTATTTTATAATTTTTTTAATTATTTGCTTAGTTTTTGACCAATTAGGTAATTACGCGTATTTTTATCTACACGTAAATACATGTAGAGTACACGTAAACATTCCTAATTATTATTTTGGTCATTCTAAAATTTTTAGTATACATATAATCTATCTCTAGTAATTTATTAGTTATTTCATTACACTTTTTGCATTTTCGGTAATTAATATTTATTATGCTTAAAATTTGAAAATTTTATAGTCTCCTATTTTATTACTTATTTTCTTAAATTCAAGTTTACGGGGTCAATTTTACTAATATTCCTTTCAATAGTTTATAATTTGGGTTTGATTAGATCTTTTAACCGATCGCCCTAAACCTTGGGTTCTAAGTTCAATCCTACGGTTACTTGGCTTGGCTTTAGGGCTTACAACGGTTATTCAACTAAAATGAAACTGGACATGCATAACATCCGTTAGGGGAAACGATTAAGAGTGTTAGGTCAAATACCAACTTCTTTTGATGAAAATAGCTGCAATGACCCTTTCCCCATCTTCAGTCGAACTAAGTAACAAGTGAGGAAGTCGTAGTAAGGTTGGAGGCCGTGGTTCAAAAGCGGTCATGGGAGGAACGTGTTCTCCATTGCACAAGCCCGGGTTTGGTTTGACTTGAGTCGCAATGAAACTCCTTAATCTGGGTTGGAGCAGATGTAATTTCTCTAACTTTATAGTGGACCGGATAACACTGTGCAATATTTTATTTGAGTGATTGCATTGCATTTCATTATAATTATTAACTTTATTTGTGATTGTGTAGTACTCTTCTAATTCCGTCCCACTTACTGAGCTAGTTGTGTTTACATTCCTATAGACTCTTTTGTAGGTGTTGAGTAAAGACAGGATGTTTAGGTACCACCGTTCCCATGTTAGTGTGCTGCTGTTTGGGAAAGTGAGGATCGAGGAATCAATTGAACCTAAGCTTTTGACTTTGTCTTTGAGTTTTGAGGAAACTAATTGGAAATTCCCTGGGAGCCTACTGGTTTCCCAACTTATTATATATAAACTGCAGAACCTGTGGTTTTTAATAAACTTTGATTGTAAACCTTACCTTTGGACGTAGAACGTTTATATAAATACTTTTGTGGTATTAAATAATAGGTTGCATAGAACAGGAATTTCGTAAAAATTCTACCACAGGTTTAGTTATTAACAATAGACGTTTCAAGCTGGTTAAGTTGTGTGAACCGTATCTATGATAACAACTGTGAGGTTAGCTTCTATTTTAGATTAGTTTACACAACAGAAATATTATAACTTTTCCTATTCGAGACGTGGCAACCATTATCATAAACCCTCCTCTCAAACTACCATCACAATTACCACCACCATACCACTATTATAGCTGTCACACTTAGACCGGCTCCACCACTACCACTACCTTTGCACCATCAATATTACCATTGTCATTGTTATCGCCACTATGACTTATCACCATTACTATCGTTATTACACTATTACCTTTATAAACCTTAATAGCATTCAACCCACCTTTATCAATACTAATATTGCTATTGTGGTTACATTGTCGTTGATCATCCTTAACTTACTATCCTACACGACCACCCGCAATGACCAACACTAAGATTACCATTATCATCATTGCTCCTCTATTGCTATCATCACCACTAGCTCTATCTCACCACACAACATTCCCATCATCACACTAGCACCTTTTCCACGACTACTATTACAGCCATCTTCACCACATCTACCTTCACCATCACCATCATAACCTTACCACTAGCACTACTAGTTTTGAGCCATCGCTAGTATTGGTAGTAGTGGTGGTGTGGTACAGTATTGTTAGCCACAATGATGCATTTCCACGATCTAAAACAATCAAATTCTTTATAAATGATATATTACTTCATACATATGTGAAATTTATCTGCTACTTAGACAACAAAAGTCATGTTGTTTATCTAATATTAATTGAGGTTAACTTGTATCAAGAAGATCGGACATCGCCATACAGATCTGTACTGCCAAATAATATATAATCTTGTTGTGCATTCACTTGCAGATCTGTACTGCTAAATAATCCATAATCTTGTTGTGCATTCTTTTTTTTGGAACTGTACTAATCTAAAATAATCTTTGCAGAGAGCATGAATTTAGAAAAAAGAAAGAGGAAAGCTAAAAAGAAAAAGAAAAAGAAAAAGAGCGTGCCTTTTCCTGGGCAATCCAGAAAATGGAAAATGTTAAGGGGATTCTCGGATGTTTTTACTACGGAATCAAATACGCAAACTTTTCATCTTTTCAAATACTTCTAATCATCTAAAAAAATAAATAAATAAAAAATTCCTTCTTCGAGCGTTAATGAGTATGAACACGTGCTATGTGCGCGAACATAAAGAACAAAGTTACAATACCTTCAACACTTCATCTACAACTACAATTCTATAACATATAATCCTTTCATACATATAGATTCAAACAGCATGATCATCCTTATCACCTCTGCGGCGATGCTCATCGTTCCTTTCATGTTCTCCACACTTTTCCTCGTCCGATTCGGTGCTGGAATCTCCATTGGCACCCTCTTCAGTTCCATCATATGCCTTTTTAACCAAGCGCAATTTCTCCTCCGCGACTCTCTGGAACTCTTCCGCCGTGGAAGGTGCTCTCTCCTCCGGATCGTGGTGCTTGTGATGGTGGTTGTCATCGTTGTATCTCTTAAGAATATGAATAAAGTCATCAAAAGCTAGAAAATTGTTCCAATTGCATATTGCCGAAAAATATATCAATCACCCAAGACATTTTAACACACAAATCAATCGTATTTATCTTAAGCTAGATGACAATTCATAATAATTAACATATTACCAGTCGTGTACTAGATCTAAGTCTATGTTTCAGACAGTAATTTTTTATTTTTTATTATCATGTCAGTACGTCGGTTTTATATCTAACACCCACGACCAGTTGTCGTTTAACTATTAACTTCTAAAAATTTTTCAAATTCTGCTTTAGAAAATTTAAATTTTTCTTAAAATTATTGATTTTTATTGTTTTAATCCACCTAAATAATTAAATTTACAACTCTATCCTCTTTGATATAAAATCCGAAGCCCATCTTGCATAATAATTGCATCATTTTAGAGAGAGAGAGAGAGAGAATTTGATTACAAGCAAACAATATTAAGCTCATGAAAATTAACATACCCTGAAGGCAGTGGACCTAGGGCAGCAAAGAAATGATGCCAAAGGCCTGATGATTTGGAAGGACGGCGACAGTGATGGCGAAAACCGTAAAGTGGTGCGGATGAGGAAGTGACCACCTCCCATGGTGGAGCGAATGAACCAGAGAGAGTGAAGGGTCAAGCTAGAACAAGCAGAGGTGAGCCTAGAGATTGCGAGTGTAACGTGCCTCAGGTGTCGAAACTTCTCGTGCGACACGTCCTCTCATAGGCGTATGCCACCTCATGAGAGCATGCAACAACAAACAATTGCCCCATTTATGGCACTTTGAGGGAAATAAAGATAAGAATACTTGGAATGACGATTCAAACAACAACCCATTAGCCATTAATATTTTGAGGTGATTGCCCATTTTCGATTGATTGTGCAGAAATCCTTCTTTTATAAGACATGGTGTAATGGCCAATGGAGTTGTTAGTTTCTAGGACATATTTGCATGATTCCATAATTTTATAGACATTTGTATTTTATAGCACAGTTTTCATGAGATATAACAGATTTAATTCTTTTCGACGTTCGCGATAAAATACATTAGTAAAAAATGTTAAAAAAGTACATAGAAAGTTTTAAAATTTTCGGGGTATTATCAATTCAATCCTTAATCTTTTCAAGGGTGCATTTACATACTAAACCTCCTTAGGTTTTATCAATTAGGTTATGTACTTTGTTGAACTTCATCTAAAGTCTTACACCCTTTTCACAACAATCAATTGTTGATTCTTCAATAATTTTGCAAAAAAGGCTTTTAGGACACTATTGAAGTAACTTTACTGCCGTTTAGGATTTAAGTCCACCTATAGAAATTTTCTAATATAATACATTAAGATTTAAGACTAAGAAAATGTTTAAAACCCAAGATCGAAAGTTGATAAGGTTTGGAACATCTTGTGGCCTTATTAAGAAAAATAATCGATTAATTAATCAAAAGTAATATTTGGCAGTATCAGTTTCAAATACTACTAGATTTTGGATCGTTTTTTAGATTTTTTAGGGAACTAATTCCACCTATCACCTAATTATTATTTTACTATCAAATTAATTTGTACTATTAAAAATGTAATTAGTTTAATAATTAAGATTTAATAAATATAAAATTAAAAATGATATCAATAGCAATGTGCTCTTATAAAAAACATAACCGACATTTCCAAATAAATAACCGAAAGAAAATTGAACTTTGCGATTCTCCAGCTTTGAACGTTTTGTAATCGCGAGTCAGGCATCGCGATTGGCGTCTAGCAGGCAGTTCCTAAAAAATCGCGTTTATAAAGTTATAGCTGCGTTTAAGTATCTCCGTAAAAGTCTTGGTATGGCATAACAAGGAAAGATTCCTTGAATACTGTGCTGTACACGTATAAATAGTATAAAAATTTTAATATATATATATTATGTGTTATATTAGAGATTTTTTTTTATGATAATGCTAGTTAAAGAAACCTATATAAGAGATTAATAAGTTACTTTTCTCTCCCATTTTTTCATTTAGTTAATTATCGATATATTTTTCATTCCTTTCCTTTTTATATTTTCCTATTTTATTAATGTTCTTTTTTATATATTATTCCATTTCCCATTTAATTAATTACTAATAACTTTCTTTTTACAATTAAATGTAAATTTTTCTATTGTTACAATATCCCTCTCCTTCTTTACAATTAAATATTAAAATCTCTATTTTTACCTCTCTTCATTCAAAATATCTTCTTATCACCTAAATTCTTGTTCATTTTGTATTAAAATATTCTTTACATAATTTTTCTTCATTTATCATTTAAATTATTATTATGAAATTCATTTAAACTAGAAATAATTGAATGTTTCATATATTTTTTATAAGAAAGTAATAAGTTGTAGTAATTTACACTTTTGTATCTTATTTTAATAATTACTAGATAATATTGGAACTTTACACAATTCATATAAATTGGTAAATTTTACGTACAATTCATATGGATGAAATTCGTATGTACCATACTATTCTCTATAAAATATGTTATAATTTATCGAAAATATTAAATCTATACATAATTCATATATTTTAGTAATTTGCACTTATAATTTATGTGGATGTAACCCGTACATACCATTGTATATAATTTATATTATAATAAATGGAAAATACTAAATATATACGTAATTCATATAATTCAGTAATTTGCACATGTTATTTATATGAATGTAACCTATACATACCGTTGTGTATAAACTATATTATAATTAATAGAAAATACTAAATTTATAAATAATTCATAAATTTGGTAATCCGTGCGTACAATTCATAAGGATGTAACTTGTATATACTATTGTTTATAAACTAGATTATATATATATATACATACACACACACAAGTTTTTTTTTTCGTTCGTGCACTTAAATTTGTGATTCATTGAAATTAAAAGATACATACCATCTAGTTCGTATATAATTATAATGTGTTTATATAATTTATATAGCGGTAATCCGTATATATTATTGTCAAAATAAAATATACGTATAGTTTATATAGATCATTGCTAGTATACTATCGTAATGCGTACACGTTATATGTTTATAATTCATATATAAACCATGCACATAATTTACTTATTGTTTGTGTATATCATTATTAGTACACTATACTATATTATATATCATTATGCTAAGATCATATATTAGTGCTTTATAAATAATGTTAATATAGTATATATAATACTCTGTTCAAAAATAGTGCTCTATAATATTAATATCTATACATACTATTAAAATTTTATATGATATACGCATAAATCATATATTGACATGTATATTAAAATTAAATTAGATATATAAATTATTTTTTAGTATGACTATCTATAGTGTAATGTTACTATCGACAATTTAACTTACCATCAATGATAGATAACTTACCATATTTAGTAATTTTTTACTGAGTAGGAGTTAAGTTTTTACTGGAATGAAGCACATAACTATCAATAGTTTGATATTACTATTGATAGTTTAACTTACCACAAACTAGAGAGAACCTATTGTCGAGCCTGATTTTTCGATTTCTTTTATTTAAAATTGATTTCTCCATTTATTGATTAATGCTAAACCCTAACTCATTTAATATTAATCCTCGACTAAAAAAATTGAGAAATTTCGGTTTTTTATTAAAAATAGTTTTTGGAGTCACCACCTGACCGAAATCGGGAAAAGAAAAAGAAACCGTAACTAATTATATGGATTGATTACGATTTGGTTACCGGTCTTTGATTTCAATTTTAAATGAAAAATCAGGGGGTTCCAAGTTCGGGGGCTAACCTATTAAACCCTTAACGGGTACCACTATTTATTTACCGAAATTAAAATTATTTTTCTAATTATAATATTTAAAAATAAATAAATAAATCAAATCAAAAGAGAGAAAAAAGAGGGACCTAAGGTTCTACATATTTTATCGTCGCTCTGAAGGTACTTACGTACCCGCTAACCAAAATCAGATGATCGTAGTTCTTTTAAAATTTTTTTAGTGTATTGGTTGATTTTAATTTTGAAAACTGACCGAACTTACGTTATTATGAATTTAGTTTTTCGATGAAAACTCTAAAATGGTCCTAATTCACTAAGTCTTTTATTCTATTTTATGAAAATTCTCTAAAAACCCTATTTTTCTAAAACGAGATTTTTATTATTTTTTATTTCCAAAATAAATTTCTACGTGAGAAAATCCTAAAATCATAATACTAAAAATATACCTAAGCAAAAAAAAAAATGATAAAATAGTTTTCTATGTGAGGAAACCCTGTAAAACTAATCTTATTAATTCCTATATAATGCACTTATACTAATACTAAAACTCTTAAACTAACATGTTCATATATTATATATTATGTTAACTAATAAATAACAATATATATAATAATTAATCTTAACAATCCTTTATCCAATATGTAATGTCTACTTATTAAATAAACATTTTCTTAAATTAATATAATGCACCTAATATGTATATCACAAAGAAAACTAATACTAAAAAATACCTTATACTAATATACACACATACATACATGCATCACGTTAAACTATTAAAATCCTAATAAAATAATAATACAATACAATAAATTAGAAAAATTTGGACAGAAGCTGATTGCGTGTATCCACTGTTCATTGTGTTCGGTGAGGAGCTGCGGCAGGCTATTCGGCAACCTTTGGCTGTTATGGAATCAGCCGGCTCGTGCAGTTGATTGGTAGAGTGGGCAATTCGGCGTTGTCAGGCGAGTGCAGCGGCGAGGGGAGTGTGCGCTGCAAGTGGAATTGTTTGGTGCTTGGACGTGCGTTAATCAACGTGTGCTGTAATTTGGTAAAGTGGATGCAACGTGCGTGTGTAGAATTGATCAGCGATGTGTAGAGTTGATTGTTGGTGCTGTGATTGGGCGTACAACAAGGTATCAATGAGTGTGTATTCTTCGTGGTAGTGAGGATGAAAGGTGGAGTTGTGATGGAGACGTGCACGTGGCTACAAAGATCTTATTCTGTATGTTCGGTCGTCGTTAGGAATGATTTTGCTGCTGCAATTGGCGTTTAGTGCAGGCCATGGAATGTGATGCTGCTGTCCGTAGAATGTGATGCCGCTATTATGCAGTCGGGGAGGATGGAGACATAAGCTTCAGGCGAGGGACGGATTAGGATGGCGTGTCTTCGGTCAGGGGCGATCCCGGAGCTGCTGCAAAATTGTTGTTCGGTTGACTTGCAGCTTCGGTCAAATTGCTGCTGCTGCAAGGACGTGCCACGCTTGGTCTGTGCTTGATGCTGTTACAGGAGTATTGGTCGTCAGTGGTCTAATACGCGAACTGATGTGCTGGAGTGTCGATGGAGTTTTCGTGAATGAGCACATGTTGTACTGTTTGATTCGGTGTGAATGAGGACATGCTGTTGTGGAAGTACGGGATTCATTTGATAAGGAAGTAGAAGGGATCATAGCTGATAGACATGTGAATAGACGTGGACAAACTCCCAGACATGAGTATACGATAATGTGGAAGGGAAGACCAGAGAGTGAGGCCAGTTGGGAACCGGCCGAAGCACTATGGCAATTTAAAGACAAGATTCAAAAGTTCCACGATGAAGGAGCGACGAGGGCATCGCTGGATTGAGCGGGGGAGAATATTACGAACCTCCCAAAATGGGTCATTCTCAGGAGGTTCCTAAAGCCCAAGACTAAAGCCTAAGCCCACTAAAAACTTCTAGAAGATGAAAAGCTCCAAAAGGTTCCAAAGAAGTCTAGAATCTTATATAGTGGTAGGTGGGGTAGGTGAATGTGGTAGTTGGGAGTCAATTGTAATCGTTAGATCAAATTCATCTTAACCATTAAATTGTAAAGGCTTTCTGTATATATAGGGGTGTTTCCCTCAGATGTAAGACACAAGTTATTTGAGTGAATATAATATACTTTCAGAGTTTCTCTCTCTACTGTATCTCTCTAAACCTTATGAGTATATTACAGGCTGACTTAACCTTCCTTAGTGAGGTCAGGAATGCTAAGTGCCGCACAGATCGAGCGACGGAATCCGCCCGTAATGAGGAGACATGGACAAACTCTTGGACATGAGTATATGGTAATGTAAAAGGGAAGACCAGAGAGTGAGGCCAGTTAGGAACTAACCGAAGTACTATAGCAATTTAAAGACAAGATTCAAAAGTTCCATAATGAAGGAGCGACGAGGTTGTTGCCGAATTAAACGGGGAAGAATGTTACGGACCTCCCAAAATGGGCCATTCCTAGGAGGTTCCTAAAACCCAAGCCCACTAAAAACTTCTAGAAGATGAAAAGCTCCAGAACGTTCTAGAGAAGTCCAGAATCTTGTATAGTAGTAGGTGGGGTAGGTGAATGTGGTAGTGTTCCCCTTAGATGTAAGTTTCTCTCTTACGTCGGCGTTGCTGTAGTTGGAGCGTGGAGACATAGGTACCTGCTGAGACTCGAACCCATGACCTCGAATTAAATCTATCCCAAATAATCCACTATTTATCCGTTAAGCCATTGGTCTGTGCCTTAACATTTAATATAATTAAATTATATTTAAACTATCCCATTCCCTAAAATAAAAATTTTTAACTAAATTAAAACTAATTATTCCTAATATAAGTTACTTCCTAAAAATATACAAAAAATCTTTTTTAATTAAAAATTTTCCCTTTTCTTATTATTTTTTTTGGTATTTTCATCATTTGTTAATTTATATTATCTTTTATTAATTTTATTTTTTTTGTTTATTATTTTTATTTTTGAATTAGGACCCCTTTTTGTAAAAATAAAAATTAGGACTACAGAGGGGCAAAAATTAAGTGTCTACACCTATCATGTTCAGTGATCTTTTATTGCAAAGAAGTTAGGTTTTATTGGGATAGAGTCGACAACTATCAATAATTTTTTGCATGGGTATGCAACTATTGACAATAAACCATAACTGTCGACAATTTTTTAATCAAAATGTTCCACATTCCGATATTTTTACAATAGAGTTCATTCCCTTCATTAGTAAACATATAATTCTCCATACTAAAATCCTAAGTGTACATTCAATACCTAGAGAGAAAAAAAAAATAACAACTTCTATAACCTAAATATGGATTCTAGTAGACATACGTTTGATTTGGGTTATGACAATGAAGATAGATATGATGTTCATGACCACGATACCAAACCTAATGCTGTATATGATGAATTGTATGAGATTCCAGTCTTTAGTGATGGTGGAAGCAATAATTCTTCTTAGCATGCTAATGTGATTGCCATTGATGATTTATCATTCTATATAGGTTTACAATCAATTAAACTTCTAATGTTAGAAAGTTTGTATCTTTTTAAAAAACTAGGGATTTCTATATTAGGTACGTTATTATAAATGAGTCTAGCACACATTGTGTTATACTAAAAAGAATTAGTAGAAGTAGGTGAGATTATGTCTATAGGTGTGCCATATGGGTAGTTTTAGGGGTCAACAACATCTTGATTAAACCAATTGAGTTAGAAAGGAAAGCGTTGACTAGAAATGGTTATCCAACAATGTTTAAAATAAAACTCATGGAGGAGGATAAACTTTAGGAGGTATTAGTTGCAAATATTGAACATAATCACAAGTTTGTGCCACCATCACAAAATTGCTTATTAAATTCCAATAAGTTTGTATCAGATGCTAGTTGAGTTCACATCAAGAGCATGCTAAATTCTATTGTCTGGCCATGTGATGTGATGGAATATTTGATTCATCAAGCAAGCGAATACAAGAAAGTTGTATTTACTAAGAAAAACCTATGCAATTATATCGATAAGTAGAAGCAGGTGGATACCTTTGATAATAATGTTAAGGCACCCTTGACATTCCTAGCAAGCTAAAAGTAAGCTGATCTTGATTTATTTTATGAGTATACTGTGAATGAAGAAGGAGAACTTAGTCGAATGTTTTGGTAAGTTTTGATATGTTAGCTCAACAATGTGTTTTTTAGAGATGTCATTGCTTTTAATTCTACATATTGATTGAACAAATATCTGATGTTGTTGGTGATATTGGTTGGTGTTAACCATCACCATTAAACTTACATCTTTGGCAATGCATTATTAGATGATGAGACAGAAGAGGCATATAGCTGATTGCTTGAGGTGTTTGTATGTGCAATGAAAGGTAAAAGGCTTATGTCAATTATCATAGATGAGGATAGGGCAATGCGAGCAGCAATTATTTCTATTTGTCCTCAAGTACAGCATGGCCTTTGTTCATAGCATCTTAAGAGGAATGCAATATCTCATGTTCATAGTAACGAGTTCTTGCAAGATTTCAAGAAATGCATGTTTGATGTAGAATCTGTTAATAAATTTTAAGTGGCTTGGGCAGATATCTTAAAAAGGCATGAACTTGAAGGTAATGAATAGGTAGAGGAATTGTACCAAAGGCAATCCTCTTAGGAACATGTGTATTTAAGGGGAAATTTTTGGGCTTTTATATAGAGTACATAAAGATGTGAAGAAATCCATTCATTTATAAAGGGAAACAATTCTGTTTGTAGGAAGTATTGGATGTACCAAGTAATTAAGCACTTTCAAAGGGTGTTAGATAATTTGAGACATGTAAAACTAAAGGCTGACTAGAAGAACGCATACATAAAACCAGTTATTTGTATTGTGCTCAAGATTTTTGAAAACCATGCAGCTTCCATATATATGGGGGCATCCTTTGAATGGAAGGCCTTATGAATTCCGTGCCTTTGTGATGATAGCCAACCTGGGGTAAACATCTACATTCTACACCACTATGAGTACCCCTCTAGACTCATAAAGGTTACATTAAAAAATTAAGACCAATCAATTAATTGCGAATGTCGATACTATGAGATTACCGGATTTCCTTGTAGCTATGCTTTTCATGTGGCTATATTAGAGAGTTTGAATAATATACCTTAGAGTTTGATATCGTTGAGGTATACTAAATTGGCAAAGAGCGTTCATGGAGATAATGGGGTTATGTAAGGCCCTAGAGATTCAATCATGATGAAACAAGTCCGATATGGTGAATTATCAACTGCTAGTTGAGCTATGTGTCATCTAAGGTCAAAATCAGAGATAGCCTTTTCCCAAGTAATGAAGGAGATTATATACTTGACTCATCAAATGCAAGAAGGTTCGAATGATGCAAATGCTACTCCAATACCTAATGGTATGATTGGTGGTAAGACTCTTTCATCTTTTGCCATATTATATTTGTAGTTTTTTGCTATAGTTGATTTCATTATGTTGTACAAGTAACATTAAGGATCCAAAAGTAGCTAGAGAAAAAGGATCTTCTAGTTAGCAATCAAAGCAACCAATAAAATAGGTTTAATGTATCTTATTCAAGCAAGGACATAATCATCTTTGTAGCCCAAGAAATCCTAGGACTATTGGTTGAAACAATAGTACCTGTATAGATCCTATGGTAAATTTGAGTAGTTCATCTAAAGAAAACATTGCGGCATGTCGTAAATCATGCACCTTAGTCTACAAGAACCAACCATCATTAGTTTTTGAATGAAACATGAGCAATATGGATCAAAACAATAATAGCATGTCTTTTGACTTTAGTGCAAATACATTTGTATAGAATCATTCTTATAGTGCAAATACATTTGTATTTCCTATACAACATTCTCTTACTATTGATTAATATAGTTTTATCTTATTGTATACTGTAATTGTGGTCTAGCTTCTACATGAACAAGTGGGCAAGTAAACTAGTACACACAATTGTTGTTAGTATATCCTATTCTTATCAACAGTTTTGTGGCTTCAGACCAGTAAAACCGTCGACAATGTCAAGTATATCATTGACAGTTGCAAACATATACTGTAGTGGACCCTTTTTTTTTAAGGAATAAATTTTACAATTATTTTACCATGATGGAACCCAATTGTCGACAGTATACCTTGATCTTATCGACAGTTTTGTGGCTTTGGACTAATAAAATTATCGATAACTGTTGATAGTGTCAAGGATATTGTCGATGGTTGCAAATATATACTACAGTAAACCCTATTTTACTTTAAAGGAATGAATTTTATAGATAATTCACCATGATGGAACCCAAATGTCAATAGTATACTCTTTTTTTGTTGAAAGTTTTGTAGCTTTGGGTTAATAAAATTGTTGATAACTATTGACAGTCTCAGGGATACTATCGATAGTTGCAAATATATCTTATAGTAGACCCCATTTTAGTTAAAGGATTGATTTTATAGTTACTTTACCATGATGGAAGCTCCCTGTCGATAATGTAATCTTGTCCCTATTGACAGTTGTACACATGCACCAAAAATATATTGATAGCATCAAGGCTACTATTGACAATTACAGATATATACTATAATGGACCATTTTTACTTTAAAGGAATGAGTTTTACAGTAATGGATAATTACTTTACCATGATGGAAACTAAATTGTCAATAGTACCACTTTATTTGTCGACAGATATGGATATTATTGCAATCTACGCTTTTATACTATAAAGGAACATGTTTTATTGTAATGGAGCAGTATTTTACCATGATAGAGCATAAATTGTCGATAGTCATAGTGTAACTATTGATAGTTGCATCAACAGATCTCAATGAAAAACCCCAAAAAACTCTAAGTATATAAACCTAAACCCAAATTAACCCCAAACCCTTCATACTTTGTTGATAGCCTATTCTTCCCAAACGTACCTAACACCCCAATCAAACCCTAACTTCAACAAATCTATTCCAAATTTCATCATCTATGGCACCATGTAATAAATCTAATAAGAACAAGCGAGGGGGGGCCAATCATAGTTGGATAGGCAGCCTAGTGAGCTCTATACTCACGATTTCCTCCTTAAAGCCTATTATCTAAGGTATGAAGAATTTTTTACTACATGTAACCTAAATTAAATTAGGGAGTTCAATCTAGCTTTTGCAAGAGATATTGTGGTAGGTTTTATCGAAATTTGAAAGATAATGGTATTATTTGGCTACTTAAGATAATGAATTAGGAAGTGTATCTACGTTTACTCTAGATTTTTTATTTAGATATGGCTGGAGGTAATGTAATGACTGATTTATGAGACCTTGACACCATTACTATAGACTTGAAAACATTTGTGAGTAGAATTCCTATTTTTGTTAACGTTTAATTTTTCTTGAACATTTTGGTAATTGAGTATGGGGGGTCAAAAATGCCACACAAATGGCGTTGGGATGATAGCGGTGTTTACCGAATGTTACATGATGACCTGGAGAGATTGAACAGTAACAATTGGTTAAGGATAATGCAAGTTATGGGGACAAAGCATTCAATTGCCTATCATAGGATTCTTCATTTTATGATATCATACCGTGTGACAGCCATTTCGAGAATCATGCCAATTGTATATAGAAGATTTATGGTTGATGGGAGAAATCCTAAGTGGCCAAAAGATATGGATGATTTATAAGATCAAGAAAGCTTTGTTGTTTGGGAGAATGACATTGCCCTATGCAAGAGTGATTTCATACTTTTTGAAGAAGCAAGGACTTATCCATGATGGTGAGCTCGTTATTGAAAAAAACCAAGAGACAATTGATAGGTTAACTCTTATGATGGGCCATTACTGAGAATGCCAAGAAGGTGAATGGGTTTCTAACCAGCAACCCATGGAAAGTGCACAACTATCGAATTATGATATGGAAAGTGACCATGCATATCTAATGGAAGAAGTGGACGACGTAATTTGGTAAGTAGATAGTCTTGAGACATCTGTTAGAGAAATTAGGGGAGAAGTTTGCTAAGTTAGGGATACCCAAGATAAAGGGTTTACTTACTTGTATCAACACTTTGAGCTTGCTTAGCCACTACAATCATCATCATTCAATCCACCGGTTCAGTAAGACGATTATGCGTGATTGTAGTTTTTCATCAAGGTATAATCTTCTATATTAATAGTTGAAATCTCATTTATGTAATGCTATTGGCCTTACATTGTTTTGGTCATTTTGCAGGGTTGAATGTGTTGTATCTGGATGGATTGAATTGACTAGAAGGAAGGTTGTTGAATACTTTTTTTTTAGAAATGACCACTATCTACTTTTATTGGACAATGAAGGATGTTGTCCATTTTGTGTTTAGGACTAATGCTAATGTAGTTGTTAAGATTAGAAATGTATTTCCATTTCATCTCTGCAAAAGTGTAGCTTTTTAGAGAAAAAAGACTATATATTTTGAAAATGAGTTAGTCTTTTGGAACCTGTTGACAAATGAGTTAAATGTGTAGCAGGTTTCATGGTGTAGTTAAATCAATTATGTTACAAAGCCATGGACGTTCCAGGGCATTTTATGTAGATATTTATTTGATATTGATTCATCACCATATCCCTTTTCCTTGGCTTTTAGTGTCAATTTTTGAATTTGTTGAGATACAATTATTGATGTATTGATATTTGTCTTCTGTGGCATCTTCAAATTGCTTGTAGTCATCTACTTTGCTTCAATAATAGTCAAACATGAGCCAATTTTAATTATTTGCAAGTTAAATGGAACCATTGAATATGAGGTTTAGAGAAACATTGTGCATTTGTTGATGGGAGTCCAATATCCTAGTAAAAGCTATAAAACATGCCTGAGATATTATGATTAAGGCATTGGTTTTTTGAAGTTGGACTTAGTAGCTACACGACATGTCTCAAAGACTTCAAATGCCTCGAGTAAATAGCTATTCATGTGGCACCTTGTTCTATCCTCTAAGATAAGAAAAATTATGCATATCTAGTTATTAAAAATCCTTAAATTTGCACTTTGTCAAGGGTTTGTGGCTCATTATGCCAACTTATATGTTGGAGATAATTTTAAGTTATTGACAACCTTTAAACACTCTCAATGGTAAAATGTTTTGAGAAATTAATATAATTCAACAAACTATCAACAGTTTATAAGCACTGTCAACAATAAGGCAATTTAACCACTGAATAGACACTTAACTGAATGTTAGACAGCTGCTGTAATGATATGCTGACAGTTAGATAAACACCATCGACAATTTTGTGGCCTTGAAAATTAATTCAATTCACCAAACTTTTGATAGTCCACAAGCATTATTAGCGGATACTTGTATGTTTTCCATTAATTGTCGATAGTATTCGTACAGTATGATCATCTTTTGTACAATAAGGTTAGCATTTGAGCATAGTAAATTTGACTTCCTTTATAGTAAAGTTAGTATTTAAGCACAATGAAATAAGCTTCATTTACAGTAAAGTGGGCTTCCTTTATGGTAAAGTTAGTATTTGAGCATAATAAAATGGGATTCCTTTATAGTAAAACAAGTTTTTTCAACGGTCAACTTAGTATTTGAGAATAGTAAAATAGGGTTCCTTTACTGTAAAATAAACTTTCTTTATGTAAAACCAGTATTTGAGCGTAATAAAATGGCATTCATTTACAGTAAAACAAACTTCTTTTAAGGTAAAGTAGGCTTCCTTTTCAGTAAAGCTAGTATTTGAACACAATAAAATGGGGTTCCTCTATAGTAAAATGAGCTTCCTCTATAGTAAAATGGGTTTCCTTTACAATAAAGTTAATATTTGAGCACACTAAAATAAAGTTCCTTTACAGTAAAATAAACTTTCTTTACAGTAAAATAAACTTTCTTTACAGTAAAATGAGGTACCTTTACAGTAAAACGAGGTTTCTTTATAGTAAAATAACTTTCCTTTACGATAAAGTGGACTTCATTCAGGATAAAGTGGACTTCCTTCACGGTAAAAGTAGTATTTCAGCACAATAAAATAGGGTTCCTTTACAGTAAAACAAGCTTCCTTTATGGTAAAAATGAGGTTTATTTACAATAATTTTACCTATTTGTTGATAATAATGATGGTACAATTGATAGTCACTCACTTTCGTCAATTCTTATTCATTACAAAACTGTCGATAGTTGTATGCATGCTATCGACAATTACGCCTCTCAGCAAAATGACGTTACTTTATATAGACAGTGAAAATATTTGTCAACTATTTCTAATAGTAAGATAAAACTCCTTTGTAGTAAAACAAGCTTCCTTTTCGGTAAAAATGTAGTTCATTTATAGTAATTTTAACTATTTGTTGAAAGTAATCATATAAAGTCAATAGTAATTGTGTACAATCGATAGTTTCTAGGCCACAATTATATGCATGCTGCCAACAATTACTCCTCTTAGCAAAATGAGGTTCCTCCATATACTGTTGATACTAGAGTTAACTGTTGACAATTTCTGACAGTAAGATATAACTTCTTTACAATAAAACAAACTTCCTTTATAGTAAAAATGAGGTCTGTTTACAGTAATTTTCCCTAACTATTGATAGTAATGATGGTATAATCAACAGTATTTGACCTTATGAACCATTGTATTATTAGTCACTATCAACAACTTTCTTGATACTGTCAACAGTTTAGTATAATAATGACATAACTACAGTATTGGATTCGAAAACACTAAATTTAGAATGTAGCAAATTGAGAATACAATAAAATGAGAATACAGTAAATTGCGTGATTTTAACATATTATAATGCTATCTCTTTACTAAAAGATTTACTTCCTTTATAGTAACATTCACTTGTATGTACATTAAAAATAACTGAGTTTGTATGTGTTAAAGGTAAGAATATGAGTTACTAGATTTCAACTATATAAAAGAAGGATAAAAAAAAAAAAATGTCTACACATGTTATCTTGATAAAGCTCTTTTAAGTTTGTATCTAGTCTTAATGTGCTTTGTCCTCTCATAGTAAGCATGTGCATGCTTGATTGTATCATGATTCAGTGTATTTAATTCAAACTTCACGAGCTCTAACAAGATGTCCAATCGATCCCTAAGGGTCACAATCTGTGAAACAACACGAGCATACTGAGTAAGATAAGATCAAAGACAATATCAGGGTTTAAGTGAAAATCAAGAGGCATACAAATACTAAAGGTCATACATTTCCTTCAATGTTAGCTATCCAACCCTCAACATTCATACATTTGAGAATGGATATATCATAGTTGGAACTAAAATAGACAAAATGTAATACTTGCATTAAAACTCTAGATTATATTATATAAATGAATGTGTAACAAATAAGAGCATTACCTACCACCCATAATCATTTGTTGTGGCATTTTACCATTCATTTGAATTGGGTAATTAGAAGTGACTTTGTCAAAAGTAGTGGAATCCTTATCCTTAAATTTTTGAGTTAGAATACACCATGTACGATTCCAACTTGCCAAATTGTGACCACCAAATAATAAAATTTAGATTTCAACTATGGTATGCATGCAATATGCCTAAGAGAGTTGAAAGTACTACAACATACCACTTAATTTACTTCACTAATCTTTTAATCATTTAGTGATGTATGCATACTGTTGTATACCATGATGGTCTCGCAAGTCATCTGTAGCTTAATCAAATACCAATGTTTCTTTGGTGGATTCATTGGTATGAACACTTGCAGTAAACAATGGACTCAACACTTACATTCTAACAAATGTCATATGAAACAGTAAAGTTCAATAAAGTACATACCCTTTCACATTCATTTGATTTTCCTAAAAAGGCTTTGCTAATATATAAGATATTACGGAAGCTAATCGAATTAGTCTTTCTCAAGAAGACATATGCCTACATCCATTGTTAAAAATTCGATTTATTAAGAAAAGTTCAATGACATAGTAGTCAAATACTGGAGTAGTAAGTTATTACCCAAAAAAATATAGGGAAAAAACTATGTCTTTCTTTTAGTGTCATTACTCCATCTTGAATGTACCCAAATTCTGATCATTAAGTTGATAACCCCATTACATAACTACCCAACTGGTCTAAATGAATATAAATCCTTATGTGATAGTATGACATGGCAATCGAATTGCACTAGTGTTTCACTACACATGGTATAAACATATGCTATAGCATGCTAATCTCACAGGAAGGTTCAAACTATATAAGTTCTAGTCATTACTCTTCCTTTGCTTATTGATTAGTATCGAAACATAATTAATTATGCACACGTCATCATGAGGCATGGAAATTTAGCAACCTTCATCATTTTTCTTTATATACTCTCTAATGTACTGAATTACATATAAAAGAATAAGTAAATTTTAAAAATGTATCACATTAAAGAAAGAGAAAAAAAAAAAGAATGAACAAAAACCACATATAAAGTATTATTCAGTGCCTATCACAATATTTTTTTTTTCTTTTCTCCATCATCTTTGTATGTAAGTAAGGAGACTCGTAATATCAGGAAAGCCTCCTCTCCTTCCTCATTTCTCTAGGCTATGTAAGGAAGTGGGTATGGCTTCGACTTTCCACTGCTTTATGCTAATGCTTCCATCATTATTCAAGTTTGGGTCTTAGCAAAGAGGGGAATCTTTGCCCAAGTTTTTGCTTAAGTTCTCATTCTTCTCTTCCAATTCAATTGGACTTTTAGATGCTTTATTGGATGGGAAAACCATATTGACCAACTTCATCATCTGCCTTTATATAGATGTTAGAAATGGGGTGTCTCCCTATGCAATTTTCTCAACTTCTTCTTTCAATTCTCTATGTCATTTCAATATAACATCCAACTTCTCCTTTAACAGCTGCAAATATTACATTAGCATTATATATCAATAAATTAAGTATACAACCCATTCGAAAACTACAATAGGAAAGGAAAAGTGCGACTTCAAGCTTTGATTTCTCTTAAGTAGATGATCTTTCATCAGGTAATGCTTTTTGAGGATTTTACGCAACTACCTATTAAATAAAATGAAAATTAACATGGTATGAATGACTCTAAAGCAATTAACAATTAAAGCTTGATAAGAAAATTGGAATAGCTTACCATTTCTCCTTGGATCTTGTTGAACTATTTTACAACTTTCCTCACTCTTTCTTTAGTCCATGTCTTCAACCAAAGTGTATCTCTCATCGAGCTATCCACTACCGTAAAGTCTAATGAACACTTGTCAATAAAATATAGCTCAAGAAAACAGAAAATGGAAAATTGTAATCAATTAGATACGTAATGTGGGTGGAATAATATATTCAATAACAATATTACTAATGAATCGTATGCTAATAAATGTCAATAAGGGTTATAAGGATTAAACACGTATGATAAGGAATAGAGTACAACCAAACATATGACTTCAACTACTAATCTTATGCTTTTGAATACCATCTTACATTTTTTGCATAACATACTTTGCCCAATTAAATTAGGGTAGCTTACTTGCATCCATTGCTACTATAAGATATTCCCTCATGACCTTTAAATTGGATTGAGGGGCAAATAATCTACTAAGTATCTATACTATAAACAATTGCTTGAACTTATCATTAGTAACCTTAGCTTTTATCAAATCTTCCTCGATGGCAATGAGCTTGACATCTTCCTTAAACCCCAAGTTACTCCCCACATTAGCTAATATCTCATATGTAGCATTTAGAGGTATGTCTTCTCTTTTATTAGTCGAGTTGAAAACATTTTCCACATCATAAGGAGCAATATGTAAACTTTTCCCATTTATGTCCAGAACACAACTTTTAGGTTCAAAGTTCTTGAGCAACCACAAATATAAATCTCTATCTATTTTACCACACTTTAGGTGCATAATGCTGCTAAACCCTATCTTGCTAACAATAGCTTTTTTTGACATCACTAAAATAAGAAAGGACATATGCCATATATCTAGGTTAACATCTTGTCTCGTACTGTAAAGAATAAACGATCTGGATTAAATATTAGAAAAGAAAACAAATTTCCAAGTTAATTGTTTTCGATACCTATCTAATCTTACTAGTCTCATAACACCCCTGAATTCCGCCTTTTAATTCTTATACTCTTTAAAGCTATTTATCTGCCTTTGTTTGTATTCCTTTTTACTTCAAGAGGAAGAGCACACCACTTTTCAACTTTCTTCGCAAGCATCTAAAAAAAAAGAAAAAGAAAAAGAAAAATAAACATTATCGTATAAAAGTTACAAAAAACTATCTTAAGCTATCCAATATGTATAAAATATAACCTTACTAACCTTGCTGTAACTAATTGTTCATTCACCTTTAGCTTCTTACTCTCATCTTACTTGTGTAAGGATAAATTAAGAAAACAAAACCATTATGTTCCAGTAACAATATATAAATAAAAAAATAATTAAAAACAAAAAAATGGGCATCTCGAGTCATACAAGTAATGCAATTAGTTAACAAAACAAACAACATTAGCGACGGTGACATTAAACTATTGACAATACATCTATGTTCTGATGCCAACATAGATATATTATTGATAGTTCACTATCACTATCAACAGAGCTAATTAAGCATAAGCTCCTTCATGGTTCTTGTCGATAGTGATATTGAATTGTCAATAGGAAATCAAATGGTGTATTTTCCCCTCTATATGAACTGTCGATAGTTTTGCACGACAGTAGCAGCCTTACATAGATTTTAAAAACCTCAATTTGCTTCACCAAATTGTTGAAATGTGGGATGTAATGCAATCCCATACACAAAAACCTAACAGTACGACCAAGAAAAAAACCTAAAATCTACTACGGACAATTGAATCAAAAATAAAAAACACTAAACCCCTAAAAAAATGAATTTTCATGAAATATGTAGGAAAAAAATTATGAAAAAAACATACTAGATAAATTCTTTAAGGATTACATTATTCAATAACACAAAAAACCTTTTATACTATGATCAATACGTTTTTACCGTGATAAACTTCCTTCTTACTTTGAGAGAATGAAAGTGTATTTATATTTTAGAAGATCTTATTTTATTTAGCTTGTTAATTTAATATTATTTTTAATAATTTTTTTATTTTTTTAATTCATGAAACCATTAACCCGTTGTTCATGTTACAAGTTATGCTATTTTAATAAAAGCAATAGTGTAGATTCACTAAAAGTGAATCTATAATGAAAAATATTATTGATACTTATATATCATGTATATGTATATATATACACGATATATAGTACCTTATAAATCTTTTTTGGCTCATTGACTTGGATAAACAGGAAATTTCTCAAATCTCAAATACTTCCATTTGTTTAACAATATCAAGATAAAATTAATTTAGATTAAATTTGTTTCTTTAGAGAGAATATAATACCATTCGCCATTGTAGTCTTGCCCCTACCCACGCTCTCTCTCTCTGTCCAAGGCCATGTTTAAACACTTTGATAGGATACCTATGCGATTGCAAAACATGGGTTAGTGAGCTTAAAAGAGACGAACAAATTGATCCTAAACCATGCAACTCACTGCTACATGATTCTAAGGGACTGTGTGTCTAAAAGCCACATAAATAAGCAGCCCCTCTGGACCAAATGACTATAGTAGGTTCACGAAAATTTTCAAATCTGCTTAGCTGCTTGGAATAATGTCCAAGCAGAGGGCCAAGAGAGGCAATTCCTCATCAACGGGCAAAGAAAGACACCGCTTTTACCCTGCATAGCACAATCCACATGGCTGAGAAAGCAATTATGTGCGACATCATCACTTGGCAGCAGAATTCAGGTTGGATATACCCATTTGCCATTCACAGCTCTATTATTTCATCTTTATAGACATTATTCCTAGCAAACATGTCAAAAGCACAAGAGCAAAACAGACGAAGATTTTTTTCCAAAATAATTAATTTCGGACAGGTGCATAAAGCATGTCTTTCCCTCGTTTCAATGCCTCAAAGTGCTCAAATCATCACCCAGCATAAGCATTTATGCAAAGTAAAAACCAAAATTAACTGAAAGGCAACATCAAGAAAAGCCACAAACTGAAAGCTGTGGCAGCCTTCACCAACCAACAAGTAGGAGTTTCAACAGAGCCATCCTAATATAAAGACCATTCTTTGCTTGACGAAAATAAGCAGCCCTTGGATCAGCATCAACCTCCACAGTGATCTAGGCACATATAAGAGAGAAACATGTGACTAGGTACCCATTGCTGTAGATATCAGCATTACCGTAGAGATGCATAGAGATGAAATGAAAACATACAACATGCTTACCTCATCTAACCGAGGAAGAGGATGCATTACCACTGCATGCTTCTGCATCACATTCATAACATCTTTATCTACAATATATTTTCCTCTAGCTTCTTCATAAAGGTCAATTCTCTCCCCAAAGCGTTCTTTCTGAATGCGAGTTTGATAAACAATATCACACTGAGAAGCAACTTTCATTAGATCATCACTCTCTTCCCATGCAACATCTTGTGATGTCAAATAATCTTTTATGTCGTCCTGACAAAAGAGAAGAATGAAAAATAAGCTTTCAAATACTATCTTTGGTTTTGGCAAAATAGTCCAAACACCATAAGGAATAACTATATCCACCTACGATTCCATGAATAAATCATTTTTACCTTCATTTTTACAACCTCGGGAGCCACAAAGTATATCTTTACGTCTTTGTATTTGGCAAGTAAATATGCAAGTGACCGAACAGTCCTTCCATTAGCAAGATCTCCTACAAGTGCAACCTTAATTCCATCCAGTTTCCCAACCTCCCTTTCAATAGTATATACATCCAAAAGTGCCTGATTCACACATATCATATAATTAAAATTGGGAAATGACATCCAAAAACTTCTAAAGGAAAAGAGACCGGCAAAGCACAAGCAAAAGAAAAAAATTCATCAGAAGTCAGAAAAAGAATGAAATGACTATCCTTTAAGGGACATACAAAATTGGCTGGTAATTTAGTATTTTGATTGTGTGACAGTAATGCCCATATAAGACTTAATACCTGAGTTGGATGTTGCCCGGGGCCATCTCCTGCATTGATAATGGGAATCCCAGCTGTTGCAGCTGCTCTTCTTGCAGCACCACTTTCAAAGTGACGCATCACAATTATATCAGAATAACCCTCGACAGTTCTGATTGTATCTGCAAATCAAACTGTTGAATGAGGAGCAACTTTCATTATATAGCTTTATCCATTTCTCTCGCAAGAGAAAATGAAAGATACGATAAACTACCTTCAAGTGTTTCTCCCTTTGCTGCCGATGAAAATTCCCGAGCATTTTCTGTAGTCAATACTTCACCACCCAACCTTTTCATGGCAGACTCAAAAGAAAGCCGAGTTCTGGTAGATGGCTCATAAAAGAGTGTAGCCATAAGATAACCCCTAAGAATCTGACTTCCAGGGGAATTTTTTTCAATCTTCTCCATTTCTCGTGCCACTTCAAATATAGCATTGAGCATATCTCTGTCGAACTGCTGTGCTTCAATCACATCATTTATTTGAAACTTATTACCCACTGACAACAAAGATGAGTTTTTAATCTCCAATGCACAGCACTTGACACAGCTTCTCGGCACAATTTTCTTTGATGGCATCCATTTCAATGGTTTCCAATTTAACGATAGCCTAAATTTTGTCAAAACAGCAGGGTGAGATGTTAATAGTCAAATGATGAAGTTTACAATAAAGCAAAAGTTAATGAAAGATCATAAGTGCACCTTATAGCTTCACCAGAGGACACATGCCCTTGTAGCACGAATGCAGAGTGCGAGCATGATGCAGCCATTGTGCTCCTGTCAAAGCCAACATCGGAATAATAAATTGGAGAGTGGCAAGGACCAATCCAACTATGTTTAGAAATATAACTTCTCTAAAAAGCCTGAAATCATTTTCCAATATTAGTTGTCACTATCTGTCAACACCAGCTAATAAACATTCTCAATCACCACTTTAAGGGTGTGTTCATTTCATGGAAAACTTCCCAACTTCTTTTGATAGTTGGTATAACCAAAGTTTTACAATTGTCAAATATTATAGTAGTCATTGCAAGAGATTGCAAATAAAAGTGGCTTTTGGCGGTAAGCATTCAACTACACCAAACAATAAAATGCAAATTTTCAATATAACTGCACCAAATGTATAAGCATTCAACTATATTGAACAAGGAAGACAAAGGAAATATATTTTATGCTAAAAACAGCAACCTTTCTAAAAAAAAAAATCCTTTAAAACAGATCGAATGCATAGGGCAGGCTGCAAAACCTGTGGAGTCTGCCAAATCTTTCTCAGATTTTCCAGCCAAGAATAGGAAGATCAGAGGAGGAAGGCCTCATCATGTCATCAAAACTTGCTACCAAATGGTTTCGAAGACCGTTTGTTGTTTTTAATAAAGTTATAGACTTGATAACAGACCTGAAATTGAATGATTCGAACAGGTTTGGGTATCTATTAGACTCTTCTGACAGTGTGTGTACTCAGTCACTTCAATTTCTAAATTAAATACTTGTCCTAGTCCGTGGTCATTCAATTTGTTTTATAGATATCTTTTGGTATATGTTAGTGTGTTCCCATTAGCTTGCTGCTATTCTTTGTTATTAAGTGATCCTTCATAACATAAATAGAGACAAGGCAGTAACTTTACAGTGTAAAGCAGTATTTTCCATCTTGGGTAGGCAAGCTTCTGATCTTAGTCTCAGTTCTAGGCCGTTTACTACCATTTAGAAGGGAATTGCTGAATCATTGGAGCTATGGAGGGAAGTCACTATTGGCATAAGTAATTGGATTCATCTATTTACACTTCTTCTGCACAACTTCCCAGTTCAATTCTTACCAATATAGTGAAAGTAGAACATAGACATATCTAAAGATCAACAAGGAAAGGAAAATCTCCAAAACATATTCTGGCTTGCACTATTCATTCCATTGAAACTCAGCATCCATTTTATCTATATCCATTTACAACACGGATAATCCAAAATTAGTACTATCTTTCGTTCCAACAAACTCAGTCAGTTTCTTTTAGATATTTCTTCGAAAATATAATATACATTAAACTCACATCACAACACACTCACACTGTAATCGGACCGACTAAGATGAACCCATAAACTTGAACAATCTGTTGTAAATTTTCTGGACGTCAACCACTAGATCAACACGTGAATTTCGTAGAACATGCTCGGAATCGACGATATAGACATGTAGAGTGAAAAAGAACAGAGCTTTAGTCCATATTTTTCTTAGTATTTGTTCCTCTTACCTCGTAACACGTGCCTGCTACTGTACCGGCGCGTAATGGGGTCAAGTTTTGTCAGCCGGGTTATTACTCAGTTGACGGCACAGTGAGATGGAGAAAATGAGTGCGGTTGTAGGAAGAGGGGAAGAAAAGGAGCGACTATAACAAGAAATGGAAAAGAAAAAGAAAAATAATTTATCCTTATTATTAAAGTGCGAAAGGGAGGTTTAGTTTCTTTTTCAATTTTCTCAAATTGTCCTTAAAAATATTATTATTATTATATTTTACAATAATAATGTAATTATATCATTTTATCATGGTTATAAATGTCAAATACCTTTAAAAATAATTACTTCTATATATAATATCTTTTTCAATTATTACCATCGTTAGATTTATAGTTTCATTATTTTTATTATTAATTGCAATGATAATTCTATTTATTAACTTTGACTTGCATATATGTTAAAGAAATAAACTACCAAAATAATTATAATTTTTCTTCATTTTAATGCCTTAAATTATTGAAATTTATTCTCTTTGTCTAAAGAGACCAATGTAATATAAGAAAAGTAAAAATTATCACATTGAAGAAAATAGATAACTAACTTATGTTTTCATTCAAAGTCTAAGAATTTAAAAAATGATGGACTCACACTATTAGTGGATTATATAACTACTTACAATATGATGAGAATTTGATGGTTTCACACCTTTAATGATAAAAAAGATGGCCTTATACCATCAATGAAGAAAAAAAAATATTACACTAATCTTAAGAAAATAGTTTATTTATTCAATATTAAGTCACCATTTTTAATTGATTATAAGTTTTACCTATTTATAGGAATAATATGATATAATATTTTAAGAAACTAAATCTTCATAAATATAAAAAATAAAAAATTTCATATTTTGAATGAAAGATATATATCTAACCAAATCCTAAATTAAAAGATATTAATAATATTATATTTACTTTTTCTTGATTTATATTATGTGTACAATCTAAATTCACCTTATTAATCTTTGCAACTTTAATATGATGTTTTAGTAATTCTTTTTTATTTTCAATTTTTCACGTCACTAAGATATGGTTTGTTCAATTAAATATGCAAATAGTTCCAAAATTTCTTCCACCCTAAAAAAGCTAAGGAAGGTTCATACTTATTTATTTTAAAAATTAGGTGACAAAATAAAATGGAATATATTATACTTATTGCATCATTTTTTAATCATTATTTCATACTTATTTATTCCAAGAATCAGGTAACAAATTAAAATGGAATATATTATATTTATTACATTTTTTTTTATCATTGGCACTCGCATTGCGAGTGCGTGATATGCTTATAACATATTATAATAAACTCTCCTTTAGAGTCTTCTTAAAATTTTCAAAATTTAAGCTTTTAGTTTTAAACTATTGTCAATACCAATTTAACTCCTTTGGTTTTATCGGTTCAATCTAACTTAATTATAAAACAGTCTGAGTAGCGCTTTTGACTCGTTTTGACCATATCTTGAAAAAATCAATAAACCTAAGTCACTTAATCAAGTTTCTATAAAACCTAATTGATATTCCAAGTGGGGAAGCATTTTTTTTTTAATTGGAGAATACATCAATTTAATAAAAAAATAAATCCAAATTTAAGAAAAACAAAAACATAAAATATAAAAAGCACTTAACATTTAAATATTAAGAAAATGGATATTACTTTATAAATAAAGATTAAATTATATTTTAATATTTCCATTAACACTAGTTCAATCTTGTTGTCTACTATTTCAACCCTTAATCCTATTCCATTCTCAAGTCAACATCTAATACAATTCTGTCAAGATTAGTTTTATAACACTACTTGAACAGTCGAATTCAAATAAGAATAGAACCAATTTAAAATAGTTTATAAATAAATTTATCTATTTTATACTTTTGTTGCATTTTAATCACATTAGGACAAGAGATGCAACTAGTTGTTCTTGTCTTTTTAAGTACAACTTCCCATAATTTTTAAAAACTGAGGATATTTGGATTTACATATTGGAAAATTCAAGCCCTATTATTCCTATAAAAAAGTTTATGGAAGCTGTTAAATTTTCTTTCTGTCTCATGTATTCGTATATTACCAAACATAAGAGGAAAATCCGCGTTTCTTAACTTTGTTCATCCTTCTGGTCCAGCCAAGGCAACTTTCGGGGCCCACTTTCTTCTTTTCTCGGGCGGCATAGTGAGCACTTGGTGGTCCAATCCAGAATAATTTTCGTCCATATTATCATTGAAAGAAAGATTTCGAAAAGAAGAGTTAAATCCAAATACATGTTTGGTAAATATATGTTTCATAAAATTTTATAAAGTTTTATTGCTCGTGTGTATACGTATACACATCTGTTAGAGAGAGAAGAAGAGAAATAATCGCCTATTAATTTATTTCAATGAATAAATATTGAAGGAACATTTTTATGATTTTATAAAATAACCATTACCTAAAAGTAGGAGCATTCCCTTAATATTTTTTTATATTTTTTCTACTTTTTCCTTGTATCATTTAATTATATACATATAATAACATTTTTTTATTTAATTTAGTATTATATATCAATTAAAAGTAATCTATGTCTGATTAATAAGCAATGACCATGTTAAGCCCAGCTCACTTATCTCATCAAACAAATGCATGTTGAGTTAGATATGTCTAATTATTGTACTTTCACTTTCTCTCTTCTCTTTTGAATTATCTAATACTCTCTCTTATATTTTTATTAGATAATGTTTAATTATAAAGACCAGATTGGACAAAACAAGTATAAAGACAACTGGATAGTACAAACTTATTGTATTATATTTGGTTTGCACAATACTATATAACAAATTTATATTGAAAAATTGATTATTTATATCATAAAATAACTAAATTTTTGTCATATTAAATAAAAATAATATTCATAAACTTAATATTATAACATTAAGGGATATTTTTTATAATACATTTTTTTTTGTTTAGTAAATTCCATTTTGGTACTACAGTGTAGATTAAATAAAATTTAGGTATTTTGTTCAGTTCATTAGTCTAGTTTTTATTCAGTCATCCAGCAAATTTACAAACCAAACATGAAATAAATTTTTTTGTCCAATTCAATATTATGAAAAATGTATAACCAAACGTTACCTTAGGGTTTGCTAACCTTGTGTTATGCAAAACCCTAATCCTTACGGTTCCTCTCGTTTTTATTTATATTTTATTATTATTTTACCCTTTATCAATGTTAATTGATGTAAGATACTAACCTAGTTTTTGTTTGTTTTACGAGATAATGGTGACTCAAGTTCACCTAACTTTAGAAAGTCGAGGAAGGAAGAAGAAGAGAATAAATATTGCAAAGGGTTTTGGTACCCATTTTCTTCTTCACTTTTTCTTTTATAGTTGTTACTGATATGTTAATTTCTTATTATTTTTGTTACTAAATTTGTTCTGATAGTTATTAATATACTAGATCTTATTAGATTTGTTATCATTTTAGAACTAAAGTAGTTTATGATATTACTTTTACATGATAAATCCTCTTAACCAATTTGGCTGTTGAACTGGTCTTCCTTTAGTTGTAGCAATTTCCCCCATCTTTTGAAAAGTGACCTTGTCTTGAAGGTCATATGTCATATAGGTTTATTGAAAAGTGTCTAGGTCTTCCCAATAAGTGTCTTTAGGTGGTAAACCCTTCTACTATACCAAAATCTGAGGTCTCCACTATCCTTATCTCTATACGTATCTAGTCCCTATTATTGATAATGGCTCGAGAATCGAATGACCTTGTAATGCATTTGGTAGAAGAGTTAATGATGGAATAGTGGAACCTTAAGTAGCTTTAAGTAGTGAAAAGTGAAAAACATTGTGTATCTTAGTTGAATCTAGTGGTGATAACTCATAGGCACAAAGTCCCACTCTTTTAGTGATCTGGAATGAACCATAGTATCTTTAGGAAAGTTTATGAAAACCCTATGAAATAGAAAGTTGGTTATAAGGTTGAAGCTTCACATAAACCATATCTCTCACTTCAAAAGTAACATCTGATTTGTGCTTATCAACATAAGACTTTATACGTTGCTAAGCTTTCAACAAATTCTCTTTTAACAGTCATAGCACCTCATCTCTAACCAACAATTCCTACTCAATTGCTTCCACTTTAGTGATGCCTTTAATATATGTAGGAATGCTGGGAGCTTTCCTTTCATATACTACCTCAAAAAGTGTAGTAGAGGCACCCTAATGGTAAGATGAATTATAGGCAAACTCAAACTATAGTAAAAATCTTACCCAATCTTGAGGATGCTCCATCACATATCCTCTTAAATACTATTGAATGACCCTATTAATTACCTCAGTCTGCCCATCAAATCGAGGATGATAAGCAGTACTAAAAGATAGATTAATCCTACTCAAATGAAATAATTCCTTCCAGAACAAAGATAGTGTATCGATTAGAAACCACTAATCTAGGAAACTCATGCAACTTAACAACCATATGAAGGAATAAGGAGGTAACTTTTGAAGCAGTAAAGTTATACTCTAAGGCACCAAAATGATAATACTTAGAAAGTTTGTCCACAACCACTTAAATAATCGAATACCCTTGTAACTTAGGCAATGAAGTCATAAAATCCATGAAAACATCTTCCCATATTTAATCAAGCATTAGTAGTGGAGATAATAAGCCTTGTGGACTCCTTGTATTGTATTTGATTTGTTGGCATACGGTATACGTCTGAACCTAAGTTTCAATATCATATTTCATTCCATTCCAAGAAAACTTAGAAACAAGACATTTATATGTTTTGAGTACTCCAAAGTGGCCTATTGCAGGTACTGAATGAAACTCATAAAGGAGCTTTAGTATAAGCTTCGAAGTAAGCACTAGAAAAACCTTGTCCTTGAAGAATAAAATACCATTCTTCTAATGCAACTCCTACTTCAATTGTTACCTATTTTGCATATCAGCAATTACTTGCTTGAAAGTAGGTAGATGATGATATTCCTCCTGTAACTCCTCTAACAAATGAAAGCAAGAAATAGAATTAGCTATGTAAGCCATGTCATGCTATCTTCATAGAGAATCGGCTACTTTATCATCTTAGCCTGACTTGTAAACAATAGTATAGTCATAGCTAAGAAATTTGGCTAAATATTTATGTTGCTTTAGAGTTTGAATAATCTAATTTACAAGTTCCTTTAAACTTTTTGTGCTCTGTTTTGACAATAAAGTGCGACCTTAACAAATACTGCCTCCATTTCCTTATGGCCTCCACCATAGCATGCAAATCTCTAATGTAGTCCAAAGCTTTCATTAGATGAGATGGCATCTTTTTATTGAAATACGCAATAGGATGGTCTACTTGCAACAAAACAACCCCTATATCCATAGATGATGCATTAGTTTATACTACAAACTTAGAAAAATCAGGTAAAGTTAGAATTGGAGTAGAAATTAAAGATTGCTTAAGCTTCTTAAAAACTTCTTTAGCTTGATCAGTCTACTTAAAATTGTCTCATCACAACACGTTAGTAAGTGGAGAAGCAATAACAACATAACCTCTAATAAACCTTCTATAATAACTAGAAAGCTCAAGAAAAGCTCGCAATTGTTTCACATTCTGAGATAATGGCCATTCACTAATAGCCTTTACCTTAGAAGGATCTGGTTGTACCCTATTCATAGAAACTACATGCCCTAAATAATCTATAGTAGTTTGACCAAAAGTACACTTGTTTTTCTTCAAGAACATAGAATTATCTAGAGTGTTTGTAACATTATGGTCAAATGCTCTACTAGTAGGTCTAGTGATTTACTATAGACTAATATGTCATCAAATAACACAATCACAAACTTTCTCAAATAGGGTTGAAAAGTCCTATTCATAATAGCTTGGAAAGTAGCATAAGCATTGCTCAATCCAAATAATATTATTAAGAATTCACAATGCCCTTCATGAGTACAAAAAGTAGTCTTCACAATATCACTAGGGTGCATTCTAATTTGATGATACTTTGCCCTTAAATTTAATTTTAAAAAAAAAATAAAGGTACCATGCAATTCATCAATAGTAAGGATAGGGAACTCATCTTTGACAGTAGCATGATTCAAAGCTCTAGAATCCACATAAAAGCACCACATGCCATCCTTCTCCTTAGCCAATAATACTGAAGAAAAATATGGACTGGTGATATAAAGTATAACCCCTTACTTCAGTATATCTACCACCTATTGCTTAATCTCCTTCTTCTGAAAATGAAGATATCTATAAGGCTTGATGTTGATGGTTTGTTTTCCTTGAGATGAATTTTATGTTAGATATCTCGTAAAGGAGGCAATGATGAAGGTACTTAAAAAATATGAGAAAATTTGCCCAATACATGTTCTAAAATCATATTGTAGGTGGATTGCTCTAAATTAGAAGTCACCATCTAAGCTTTTAATTGAAAATAAGATGCAATGGCATTAGTTCTAAGAAAACGCTTAAATTGGTTTGAAGAAATAAGAGAATTCTCAATGATATGATCTCGATTCAATTTTATAGAGCAACCATGTTTCCAAAATTGTAATGACAATTTAGAGTAGTCAATATTGATAAGACCTAACTATTAAAGCCATTGAACTCCCAAAACTAAGTCTACACCCTGAATAGGCAGAACATAGAAAGTTTCCACAAATTCCATACCTTGAATAGTCAAAGGAACATCAACACAACTCCTCACATACCAACTTTTAGCCATTGCCAATCATAACATGGAACTTAGGAGAAAATTCAATAGTCAATCCTAAATATTTCACCAAACATCATTGAACAAAGTTATGAGTATTACTAAAGTCTATGTAGGCTCTTAAAATTGTGTTTAGGACAACTAAGCTTACATTTAGAGTTTTTAGGAAAAATTATCCAATCGAGCCCAAACGTTACGACTAAGATAGAAAAGTTAGTCAATGTGACTCAATAAAGTTAGATTTTGAAAATAGTGACCCAAAATCTCAATTTTGTCCTTAAAAGTATGATTATTTAATATAATATCAAATTGTTTAGAACTCCTAAAATCAAGCTTAAAATACAATGAAAACTTAGAGAGAAGTTAATTAAACTATAAAATGAGATAATATAATATAATTTATTATATGAATATTCACGCATTTTTATAAGTATACTCGGTAAAATAATTATTATGCTTGTAAATTAACCCCAATTACTTAATTGTGTATATTATGTGTTGCATTCATCAAAATAATTAAGAAATATATCTTAAAAATAGAAGATATGCTAGAAACATATTTATACGAGTAGAGTTATATACTATACGTGATATATACAGAGGATATATACTCGTATCTTAATAAAATAACTAAATACTAATATAATATTTATATTAATATTTAAGCAAAATACTCATCAAAACTCATCTAAAAGTCTTCAAAATTGCTAGATTAGCTGGAAAACTTCCATGGTAAGATGGGGGGAATTGGAATGTGCTAATTCAAAAGTAAATCGATATGAAATAACTACCTCCTACTTACAATTAATGAGGGAAAAAACAAGAAAAAATTATAAAAGAAATAAAGGAGGAAAGCAACTGACTTAAAGTAGTATAAAAAGGCTCTAAAACCTCACATTTAACACTTTAGGAACTAGATCATCTAAAGAAAATTTTGTGGGAAAAATAGAAAGAAAATAAGAAAATAGGGGAATTTTCGAGCTACGGTAGAAACTGAACCCAAAGTGAATATACTATAGAACTCAACAGGCTACCACCAATCTACTTTACGCCCTACCAATTCAACAACTCTCTACCGCCTTATAGCCACTGAAGCATCTAAGAACAGCTAGGTCAAATTAATGTTTTATTTTTCAATAATTTTTAAAAAATAGTAATTTCACTCAAAAAATTTTGGAAAAATTTGTAGTTAGGTTATTTCAAACATGCTTTCGTGTGATATTTTTATTTTTGAAAAATTTGGAATATTTAATACACTTGCTTAAGAAAGTCACTATTCATCTAAATTTTGACTTTCAAAATAAATATATCATATTATGTTGTTTCTAGCTCAAAATTTTTGTATAGGATACATGATATATAGATAAATACTATGTAGCTTGATTTTTTATTTGAGAATTTTCAATATTTATTGTATTTTTCAGCCTAAAAATAACTCAAAATTAGGGTAAAAATGTGAAATAAATAAGATTTATGAAATTAAATGGTGAAATTGACCTATACTAATTTCTAGTGAAGTATAATGATGTTAAGATAGATTTAAAATAATTTTGTGCAAAAAGAATCATATTTGGATAGTTAAGTGTGATTTAAAGGTAAAATCGTAAATTAGAATATATAGATAATAAATCGAAAACCTAAAACCAAGTGATGAATGAGTTCCCCATATTTTTAGGACTTTATAGGAATTTTCGAGGAATTATTGAGTGACCTGAAGTATTAATTACGAATTTACATGGCAAAATGACTTAAATTACAAATTAGGACGAATTTTTAGTAATAATAGGTTAAAATGTAATAAATAGTTGAATTAAAATTATCTATATGTTTACTGGTTAGATAAGATAAAAAGTATATTTTTAATATATTTAACAATATTTTAATGACCGCGATACATTATATGTGTATTAAGGTTCAATAATACCCTTATTATAGAGTTATATTGACAAATTAGGCAAAATATAGATTAATAACATAAAATATGTATAGCATGATAACATTTATTTAAATACGTATAACTGTATTAAAAACTCCAATTACCCATTAAAAGTCATCTCTGGAAATAGGACTTGTAATACATGTAATTAAGTTTGTATGAACTTAACGACATTATTTTTACTAAAATCGGATAATAATATAACCTATAACTCGATAATATTACTAGAATGTACGTATTACGATAATCATAATGGAATTAAAACGTAATTTAACCAATTAAATGTATGTTTTGATACGATTAAAACGATATATTATATGTAATAGTATAATTACATATATTATTAATAATTAATAATTTAACTCGATATATATATATATATAATAAAACTATATATTATTACGACAATATACTTTATATATATATTTAACTGTTTTAGATAAAAACCCTAGTGTTTTTATAACTATTACGAAAATTAAATTTGGATTTTATGTATATAAGATCCCTTAATAGTCAGATTGTTGATAATCCGAGTCTCTTGTAGTGAGCATCTAATTATGTAAGTTGGGATTATAACTTTACTGCTTATTGGGCTACTGTATTAAGTATCTAGAGGCTCAAGAGTATTTCTATTTATGTTTGTAATTAGTTGTTGTACGTATGCTATGCATGTGTTTGCTATTTAGTTGTAATAGGAGTTGAACTCCTTGGTGTGCTATTTTGCATGATTGTACTGTTTCTGTATTGTATAAACTTGCTTAATTACCCCTAATTACAACTAATAAAGATTCTACCACAATGAAACTGGATATACATAACACCCGTTAGGAAAATGATTAGGAGTGTCAGGCCACATACCGACTTCCTTCGATCATGATAGTTAAAATGGTTCTTTCCCCATCATTAGTTGAACTAAGTGACAGGCGAGGAGGTCGCAGTAAGGGTAGGGGTCGTGGTTTAAAGGTGATCACGAGAGGGGGGGTATTCTTTATTGCATAAGCTCGGGTTTGGTCTGATTTGAGTCACGATAAAACTTTTCAATCCTGGTTGGAGTGGATGTAATTTCTTTAACCTCATAATGGACCAAATAACATTTTGCAATGTTTCATATTAGTAATTGTATTACATTTCATCATAATTAATAATCTTGCTTGTAATTGTTTGGTACTCTTCCGACTCCGTCTTGCTCATTAACTTAGTTGTGCTTACACACTTATAGACTTTTTTGTAGGTACTAAGTGAAGACCAAGATGTTTAAGTACCACTACCCCCAAGTTAATGTGTTGTTAATTGGGATAGTGGGGAATGAAGAGTCAATTCAACCTAGGCTTTTAACTTTTCTTTTAAGTTATAAGGACACTAATAAGGAATTAATTGGGATGCTTACTAGTTTCTTAACTTATTGTAAATAGTCTATAAAACCTGTGGTTTTTTATAAACACTGATTGTAAATTATGACTCTCGATGTGAGATGTTTATATAAGTATTGTTGTGTTATAAGACAATAGGTTATATAGAATAAGTGTTTTGTAAAGTTATACCATAAGTTTGATTATTCACAAGTATCAGAACAGATGTTTCGAGTTAGTTGAGTCATGCATGTACTATGTGGACTATATCTATAATAGCAGTTGTGGGGTTAGTTTTTATCTTAGGTTAGTTTATATGGTGGAACTGTTATGACTCCTCATGTTTGAAGTGTGACAGTCTATAAGAATATTAACATGATGTTATTCACACTGCCCCTGAATTTCAACATTTGAGGCATTAAGTCAGCAAATGGAGATGGTAACTAATATAAAGAGATTCCTGATTGGTAGATCCATTGTGATCAACATCCTGACTATCATTCTCCTGTAGTTCCTCAATGTCCTTTTCTTCATCCTGCATTAACAACAAATATTTAGGCTTACAACGATGTCCTTTATGATATTTTTCATCACAATTATATAATAAGCCTTTATCACAAAGAGCATGTAATTCTTCTTAAATTATTTTTCTGATAGGTAATGTTAGTTCAGGTGTAGGAAACAATGGTGGTAATGGTATAGGGGAGGTTGATTGTATAAGAGTGGATGTAGTAGGTAAAGAAGAAGAGGGTTTAGAGAATTAAATAGAAGAAGTTTTACTATAGAAAGGTCTTTTAAAAGAAAGGGTATTCAAAAGTTTCGCTTTGTGCATCTTAGCAATAAAAACAACTTGTATAAATGATTTAGGTAAAGCAAGAAGGACAGCTCTACAAATACTCATCTTGAGTCTAGAGATAAAGCAATTGATTATAAAGCTATTTGATAAACCAGTTACTCTATTCAAAAGAGCCTCAAACTGTGATTGATAGTTCTCAACTAACCCTTGTTGCATAAGCTTAGCAAATAAACCTTGTACATCTTCAAAATCAAAAGGTCTAAATCTACTCTTTAAGGTATCTGTAAAGTTTTGCCAAGAACTCAATTGTTGATTACGATGCATCCATTGATATTAGTGTAAGGTTCGTTCCTCCATTGCAAATGAAGCAATGGCGAGTACTTCTTCATATGAGATCTAATGAAAATAAAAAAATTCATTTGCTTTGAAGATCCAAGCAATATGATTGTCTCCACTAAAATTTGGTACCTCTAACTTGATCCCCTTAAGAAAATTGTCGTTTACATTACCTTGGGAAGATGATGAATTAGTATTGAGAATTAGTGGATTATCTTTAGTGTTCTAATTCCCATCATCTTTTCACACTAATAAAGACTCCAATTTCTCTAACTATCTTGAAAGTAGCTGAAAATTGTCTTAAACATCCTACTGCATATTTTGTTGCTTTGCATTCAACACTTCAATTTTCTCATTAGGCATCTGTGTTCTTGTAGAGTTCATTATGGTGAGAGCACCAATTGTTAAGCTCGACCTGCTTATCTCAATAAACTAATGTGTATAGAGTCAAATATGTTTGATTATTTTACTTTCACTTTCTCTCTCCTCTCTCGAATTCTCTAATACTCTCTCTCATATCTCTCTTAGGATTTGCTAACCTTGTGTTATGCAAAACCCTAATCCTTATAGGTCTCCTCGTGTTTATTTGTGTTTGATTATTGTTTAACCTTTTATCAATGTTAAACTGATGTAAGATACTATCTTGGTTCATGTTTGTTTTGTAAGATAATGGTGATTCGAGTTCATCAAACTCTAAAAAGGTTAAGGAAGGAAGAAGAAGAGAACAGATATTGCACAGGCTTTCGATACCCCTTTTCTTCTTCATTTTTTCTTTTATACTTGTTATAGATTTATTAATTTCTTATTGTTTCTATTACTAAATTTGTTCTTGTAGTTGTTACTATACTAAATGTAGTTAGATTTGTTATCATTTTAGAACTAATGTAGTTTATGATATTACTTTTACATGCTAAATCCTCTTAACCAGTTTAGTTGTTGAATTAGTCTTCCTTTGGTTGTAACAAGCCAATAATAAACCAAAGATGCGTAAAATGTCAAAACGAAAAAATCAAATTTATAATGTGCATTTTACTCTTTCATTCTTCTCTTCTTCATTTTTTATTACAATGCTCCTAGAGTATTCAATAAGAACTTTTTAAAGGATGTGGTATTTATTTGTTTTTGAAAAACTTCTAAAATAAGGAATAAGAGGGCTTGAATAAAAAATTTCATAGCTTTCATAAACTTTTTCATAGGAATAATAGGGCTTGAATTTAGGAGAATTATAACGGAGGAATTAACGTTTAAAAGTAAATTCAAATATGAGGTTAACATTTTATAAATTTAAATAAGGGATAAATGTTTCATAAAGTGGTTCAAACGAGGGATAAACGTTTCAAAAAGTTTAAATAAGGGATTAACATTTCACAAAATAGTTCAAATAATTTTATAGATTAATTATTATGAATCCCTCATTTAAACCACCTTGTGAAATATTGATTTTTTATTTGAACTTTTCGAAACGTTTATTCCTCATTTGAACCACATTGAAATGTTGATTTCTCATTTGAATTTACTTCCGAATGTTGATCCCTTCCACTGTAATTTTTCCGCTTAAATTTTTCAATATGTAAATCTAAATATCCTAAGTTTTTAAAAATTAGTGGAAGTTGTACTTAAAAAGACAAGAACAATTAGTTGCATCTCGTCCTGATGTGATAAAAAGGTGATAACAGTATAAAGTAGATAAATTTAATCATAAACTATTTTAAATTGATTTTGTTCCTACTTGATTTCGAGCTATTTAAGTAGTAACATAAAACTAATCTTACTAAACTCATATTAGAGGTTGACTCAAGAATAGGAAATGATTAGGTGTTGAAATGGTGTTGACAACAGTTTAAAACTATAAGCTTGAATTTTGAAACTTTAAGAACACTATAAGCAAGAGTTTATTTTAAAACGGTCCGAGTGAAGCTTTTAACTCATTTTTATTGTGTCTTAAAAAGATCGATTAACCTAGCTCATTTACTTTAGTTTTTATAAAATGTAATTAATATTCCAAGTTAGGATGCATTATTTTCTTCTTCTTCTTTTTTTTTTTTGAAGTTAGAGAATACACCAATTTAATAAAAAAATAAATCCAAATATAAGAAAAACAAAAAATAAAATATAAAAAGAACTTAACATTTAAATATTAAGAAAATGGATATTCTTTATAAATAAAGATAAATTATATTTTAATATTTCTATTAATCCTGATTCAATCTTGTTGTTGACTATTTCAACCCTTAATCCTTTTCCATTCCTGAGTCAACATCTAATTTGACAAGATTATTTTTATGTCACTATTTAAATAGCTTGAATTCAAGTGGAATAAAATTGATTTGAAATAGTTTATAAATAAATTTATCTACTTTATATTTTTATCGTGTTTTTATCACATTAGGACAAGATATGCAACTAATTGTTGTTGTCCTTTTAAGTACAACTTCCACTAATTTTTGAAAATTTAGGATATTTGGATTTACATATTGGAAAATTCAAGCCCAATTACTCCTATAAAAAAGTTTATGGAAGCTGTCAAATTTTGTCCCTATCTCATGTGCTCGTATATCACCAAACAACATAAGAGGACAGTCCGCGTTTCTTAACTTTTTTCAACCTTCCGGTCCAGCCGAGAGGCTACTTTCGGGGCCCACTTTCTTCTTTTCTCGGGCGGCGTAGTCATAATAATGGTGAGCACTTGGTGGTCCAATCCAGAATATTTTTTGTCCATATTGTCATTGAAAGAAAGATTTCGAAAAATAAGAGTTTAATCCAAATACAACATGTTTGGTAAATATATGTTTCATAAAGTTTTATTGCTCGCGTGTATACGTATACACACCTGTCAGAGAGAGAGAGAGGAAGATAAATAATCGCCAATTAATTTATTTCAATGAATAAATATTAAAGGAACATTTTTATGATTTTATAAAATAACTATTGCCTAAAAGTAGGAGCATTCCCTTATATTATTTTTTATATTTTTCTAGTTTTTCCTTGTATTATTTAATTATATACATGTAATAACATTATGTTATTAAATTCGTTATTATATATCAATAAAAAATAACATGTGCTCGGTTAACAAGTAGTGGCCAATAATAAACCATAGATGCGTAAAATGTCAAAACAAAAAAAATCAGGTATATATAATGTGCATTTTATTATTACAATGCTTCTCTGATTCATTTTTTATTACAATGCTCCTAGGGTATTCAATGAAAACTTTTTGAAGGACGTGATATTTGTTTGTTTTTGAAATACTTCCAAAGTTAGTTAATCGGCCATATAATCATTTCTAGCATGTTTACAAAAAGTATAAATTATATCGAATATTATTAACCGAAAAAAATATATCAAATATTTCTAAAAGCTTTCTAAATTATTATACATGATACGGTTAATATTTAGTTGTACACTCATATCACTTGCATGCATTAGACTTTATAAAAATCATTTGGAGTATTCATATAATTAATATATATCGAGAGATGTCTGTGCAATTTTACAACTAACTAGGTGTGTGATGGATTTAACATGGATATCGGTGCAATTCTAAAAGTCTTCATAGGCGATCAACATAAGTTACTCTCAAAGAAGATTACTTCGTTTGTCATATCCAGTTCGTATCAAGTGCCAAGATGTAGTTTTTAACGGAATCATCGAGTAGTTTTTTTTTTTTTTTTTGGTCTGCTATTCCTATATTTATGCCATAATATAAAATTTCTCTATTTAATTTTCTTTCTTTCTTTTTTTTTTAAAAAAAAAACTTGCATTCTTTTAGTATTCTTTTCTCTCGCTGTGCGAAATTATTAGGCTATACACATTATTTCCTACGTCGGGTTATGGTCAGTATTTTTTAATGTTGAATTGTTTTACCTGTAGGTATTTAAACTAGGGATGCTGGCGCATTCTGGGGCAGTTAGTAGGCATAACATGGTACCTCTCACTGTTCGAATACAATTAGGCCCTTGATTTGCCCGTTGTGTTTCCATCATTGTTTTGAAGAACTGGGACTTACGAGGTAGCAATTGCCTGCGTCACAATGGCTTTCTTTTTATAATAATGATGATATCATTTTTCTCGTTACTATTAGTAGTGTTATTTTTTTTTATATAAATTTTCCTAACGACCCAAAGGGATGGGAATTGAGGTTGCGTCGTCCAACTGATCGGAGGAAACAGTTTTGATTTTCTATATTTTAGGTTTCTGTATTATAGTTTTCACATCAAACATTGTGTCCGTGTGGCTAATGTTACATCAATAATCATTGAATTTTTCATACCCACACAAGTCTAGCTAGGTATTTCATCCGCAGATATTAGGGAAATTCCAATGATCCTTTCCATCAAGAGAGAAATCGTTCTAATCGGAGGGAGCAAGAGAATGAGGAAGAGGTAAAATCGTTTCTTATGTAATTTAGAGTCACCAAGAACTATTCGATTTTTGTTATGCCATATTTGCACTAAGAAATGGAAAAGAAGGAAATTATTAGATATCGAAATGAAGACATCCCTAAAAAGCTTCCGTGACTTGAAAAAATCGAGATAATTGCTCTAATCTCTAGTTGTCAATTAGGTAGTACAAGGAAATCGTTAAACTTATGCAGATCAAGTATATGTTTAATCTTTATATCAAGTACTCTATACAGAGAGCACAACTAGGCCCATATAATCAGCCAGGTTCGGGGAGAACAACTACTTGGTGTGTCACAGCTCTACATCGTCAAATTTGAGCACTTGGTCTCCACGAAAATAACATCATGATGCAAACAACATGCATCAATGTTAGGGTTTTTGATAATACTAATTGCTTCAGCGCAATCAGTAACAACAATGGTGTTAGAAAAATGTCATTTTAAAGAAATTTCTATCCCCTTACAAGGCTCAAAAATTCAGGTTCAATCAGTGAAGTAGCTGATATAAGTTTGGCAAATCTAGTTGACAAATGGCCATTATGATTCAATAGGATTCCCCCCTATCCTCGCTCTATTTGCATTTGGTTGCACAATAGCGTCAATGAAGAGAACCTCCTCTCCGTTACTACATCAACAATTAATTTGCAATATTCTCTTATTAAATGGGCAGGCGATAGTTTTCAACTCCTATATACCTAGAAATCAGCAATAGTAATTGTTGTCTCTGGGTTTTAACTAGGAGAGATTCGAGGTAATTTGGACTTTACATAGCAATATGCCCCTGCAAAACAAGAATGGGCGAGGAGTACTAGGGTATTGTTTGATTTGACCACTTCGATACTTAAATTAGTGAAGAGTGTAAGAAGATAGCAAGGATGTAAGGAAGCAATATATAGCTTGAGTGTGTAAAAGTATCAGGTTGTTTATTGTTAGGTGGTAGTTTTGTATTTATAAAGGAATGGAGCCAGCGGTTGGAGAGTTGTTAGTGGGTAAAAGTCACATCTACAAGTGATGGGTAATGGAATTATAGGGTTCGATGTGGTTTGCAAATATAAGAGGTGATTGTTAACTTAGTCGCTAAGCCTTATCTATAGTATCCTAGTTGTTGGTGACCATTTGGGCAGGCTATACAATAGGCTTAAGCTAAGGTAGACTACGAGGATAGAGAGGCCGAGTCTAAAGAAGTACGGTTTAGGCTATAAGCCCAATCAGGTTGGCACAAACCTAAGGAGTTCAGGTCCAAGAGACCTTATCAACACTTGCACCCCAACCCTTTCCCTTGCACATCGCAACTTCATTACTGGATGTTGCAGTATGTACATGGTGTGGCTGGAGCCTATACTGGCAAAAGGTCGAGGCAAAGATGTCCGAGTTGGGTGATTCGGGGGTCGAGCAAGAATGACTGACCTAAGTGGGCTGCTAATTAGGTTGAGCTAGGTATTGAGCCTGAAGTAAGATATAGGAGGTTCGGCCTCCTTGATCAATAATGAGTGTTGAGTAGTTAGCCCTTCACCTGGTCACGGTGGAGGAGACACTCGACAGGAAGTTTTGAGCTGAACAAGAGGGTTAGAGCAAGGTGAGGTGATTCAAATATAACACACTTTAGCAGAGATGATGGTTTAAGTGCCAAGATAGAAGAATGGTTTGAGGCAAGTGCTTATAGGGCTGAGTTAGGCATTCTATGCCGAGGTGAAAATTTAGTGGATTAGGCACTTCCAGTAGTAGGATTGCAAAGCAGATGTACCAAGTATGTAGTGGTGTTGAATGGTCTGGGCTGACAGGATCAAGTCGAGCTAACTTGTCTGTGATAAGTCGTAATGTTGCTAATAGGAATTAACTTTTCGGACTGATCATGTGCAACCAAGCTAGAGGACTCCAAGACTCACATAGAGAATATTAGCTCGAAACCCATTCAAGACAAGAATTTCTATCCCAACCTCTATGTTTTATTTTACTACCAACCTGAATACTAAGCTCTCACATGCGCTAGCATAGTTTCTAAAGTTGTAAAGTCAACTTATTGACCTAGCTGATATATAGACCGACCTGTCGAGCAGCACTGCCATGACATAAACAACATTTATGTTATAAACACTTAATTTTTGTCTCCTTTATTTTTATTTTTATTAATTTTCTTTCTTTTCTCAATAGGCCTTAAATTAAGAAAAGTACAAAAAAAATAGAAAGATAAGAAAACACAAAAAATATGAAGTTTAGGAAAAAATAAGAAAAGCATAAAAAATATGAAATTTGGATAAAAAAGACAAAAATTTAGAAATTGGGAAATTTTAGGAAAAAAATTAGAAAATCGAAAAATTACAAAAAATTAGAAAAATTGAAAAAAAAAAAAAGATTCTAGAAAATAACTTTTTATTAAGGTCGATTTTTATTTTTAAATTTGGTTTAGAAGTTCGGTCGTTGAACTTGGGCTTAGATTTAAATCTACCTCAGGTTGACCGAGTCCATATATGTAGTTTGATTGTATATATGGACAAGGCATAAGCCAATGAACTAACGATTAAGTATATGGATTGGGCATGGGGTTTGAGTGTGAGATCTTAGGTTCGAAAGTGAGGTCTTTGGTTCGAAACTTGGCAAAGGCAAAGATAATTTTTTTGTTTTTATTTTTTGTTAACTAGTACACTGCTACGTGTCAGGATCCGATTACACCACATGTCCTAACACATAGCAAGGCCGAATTAGGTAGTCTTGTTAATGTGACGCCACATGGCATCCATATGGCATGTCACGTCAGCTACCATGTATTACATAATGACATGTGGTAGGTCGGGATTGGTTAGTACGATTGATGTGGCACCACATTAGCTACTTTCCCTCTTTTCCCTTGTTTTCTCCTCGATTTTCCTCTTGTTTTCGTCTCAAGAATAGCTTGACCCCCTCACTTTGGCCTTTGATTTCATGCTTTTTCCTTATTGAAATACGCCAATTAATACTGTAAATTCATCCTCTGCATAGCTTACTATGAATTGAACCTATTAACACGTCTAAATGCAATCAAAGGAGCATTTAATTTGAGCTCCAAAAATCGACAAAAAAAAAAACTGATTTTCTAAAATTTACATTCAAATCCAATTCAAGCTTTCCTTAGTTTCTACGTTGAATTTGACTATAAATTGAAGCTCATGAACCATTAACAAGTACACATAACCACTCACAAATACTCGCGAGATCTTTCTCTCTTGTTTTCTCTCTCTAGCCGCAGCTTTCTCTCTCTCTCTCTCTCTCTCTTCAAATCTCTCTCCCTTTAGCTTGCTACTACCGGCTACTACCCTCATTAGTTTCCCCATACCATCAATTACCCAACCCAGCCACCCTCGACTACCGCCATAGCTCCTAACTACAAGACCAAACAACCACCAATCAAACCTTAACCACTGAATCCCCTCCTTTTCGAACCACCACCTTTGACCACCTTAGGCCTAAACTAAGTCTACGACCGAGCTTCCTATACTTCAATACCCCTACCCTTACTTTGAACCTAGCAAACACCCAACCAACCACCGTGTCAACCACTACCAATGGCCACTTTGCACCACCCTCAAAACCAACTCTAATAGCTGTAGCGTTAAGCCTACCACCCTATCCCCAATCCAAAACACATAAATCCATCCTCATCCATAAGAAATTTGGTTTGAATCACCTTGAATCAAGCCTTGTTGCTGCTGCCATTGGCGATCCACGTGACTTAATCGGAATCCACGTAAACTAACCTAAAATTCAGCCTAGGTCCAACTCGCATATGCCCACTTCATCCGATCCTTTTTTATTATTTATTTATTTTACTTTATTTATTTATTTTTACTTTATCATTTAGTTGTTTTTTTTTTATATAATTGTAAATGTAATACGAAAAAGAGAGAGAAAAAAACAAGGAAAAAAAGAGAAGAAGAAGAAAAAAAAAAGAGAATATTTTTTTTAGAGTTTAATAAAAATAAATAAAATATAATAAGTAAATAAATAAATAAGCTAATATAATAAAATAAATAGGTTAGTGAATAAAAATTATTTTGATACTTAGAAAATAATCAAGTTTTCAGAAATAAATAAAATAAATCAACCATTTTCCAAATTAGAATCATTTAGAATTTCCAAAAAATAAAATCCAATTTAGGACCTTTTTTAGAAATTTTCTTAAATAAACCAAATTGAGTAAAAAACGTAAACCCAGCTATTTTTTAAAAATTAAAATCAATTAACCCGCTATATTTTTTGTAAAAGAACTACATATCTTTGATCCCAAATAGCGGGTATGTAGGTACCTACGAGGTAACAATAAAAATGAAAAACCTAATTTCCTTTTTTCTTTAGTTTAAATTATTTTTTTATCTAATTAGAGTAACCAATAACCAAATTCTATTTTCTTTTCTTTTCTTTTTAAATTAAAAAGTGATTTTTAAGTTTAATTCTAATTTTGGAAAGTTAATGATACTTATAAGGGTTTAAAATTCTTAACCCTCGAACGTAAATCTCTAGTTTTCGAAAAACCGTTTTACAAAATCGTTTTTTATCATTAGACTAGTGGTTAAGTTATAACTAATCCACTCAATTGGTTATAACTTAATTGTTTTTCCTGACTCTGATTGGGTGGTGACTCCAAAGTAGTTTTTTCAAAATAAAAGGACCGGTTTTCTTTAAACCCTAGTCGAGGGCTAGTATTAAATGGATAGGGTTTAATACTAATTGGTTTAAAGATGACCTAATTTTATAAAAAGAATCGCGAGGATGAAAAACTAGACTCGACATATGTCGACTAGCTTCAAGCGACTATTTGAACCAACTACATGTACTCGACCCCAATCCTAATCGAATATCCTCTATTGACCCTCTTTTCTTTATTTCATTTGAACTGTACTATATTTTAGAACGCCAACTACCATACGACACATGTCTTTTAGTACAACATTTCAAAAGATTCTTTACTTTTCCGTATTCAATATTATTTGTCTCTTTTACCTATTTTAGTATATTTCATGTATTCTAATTGTAAATTATCTTTTTGTCTTTTCATTCTTGCTTGTAACCCTAATGGGGCAAGTATATAAACCCTATTTGTTGTACATAGATATCACTTACCTTTTGATTATCATATTAATATCAGTTTCCTTTGTAAGCAACCCTAATGTTTTCATTATCCTTACCTCTTATATATTTCCTTTAGTAAGGAGTAGTAGTGAGTAACCCATAGTTCAGATAGGTAAGTTATATCTGACGGATTGTAGGCTAAGTAGGATTGGTTGGTGTATCATATACAGTTTGATGGGAATCAAGCTACCGAACCTCTAACTCACAGCCGAGCCCGAAGACTAGAAGAGTTGTTGATAACTTGGATTTTAAACATATTTCATATGGCGATTTTATAGTATTTTCCTCATATTTTTGGTTTTCTTTAAATAAATTGATACCTAATTAAGTAAAATTTTGATTTCTAGGTTTGAACGCGTTCTAGGATCGAAAACGAAGAAAAGGAATCAAATTTCACTCAATTCGGAGTTAAAACGAAGAAGTTATGAAGTTACACAGTCCATGTAGAAAAAATTGGCCAGGGGCAGAAAGTTATACGACCTGGGGACACGGTCATGTCCTAGGTCGTGTCTGGTAAAGAAAACAAAAACCTTTTGATACACTATAAAAGGACAGATTAGGGTTTCAAAAGAAAGAAGAGACATTAGAGAAGACAAGAGACTTGAGGAGAAGGAGAAGGAGAAGGCGAGAGCAAGAACAATACCGACTTCAAAATTGGAGAAATTTTTCATCAATCAAAGGAGTTTTCCATGTTTTATTTTATATTTTTGATGGAATTCGTTTTTAGTTTCATTATGATAGCTTAGAATTCGTGTATTTAGGATTATGGAACCTAGAGTTTCATGTGATTTTTGGATTAATTTAGAATTCTCAATAAAGTTTCTATCTTTACTTGATTTAATTATGTCTTTTAATTGTTAATTGATATTTCTAGAATATCAATATATGATATTATGCATGTTGATTGAGAAATTACATGTATAATTAGATCTTTACATAATTGGAGAGAATTACATATATACTTAGAGATAAGATACATGTTTCTTCTGGAAAGTTAATTAATTGTGTGAGAATTCATTATACATTAATGCGATTCTAAATTATATTACTAAGTGAAGAGATTCCGGTAAATAATTTAGGATTAGGGTTAATATGCTTGAGAAAGGTATTAACTTTAGTTGTGAATCCCTCCGGTCAAGAATAATAGAAACCAAATTGAATATATTTTAAGCGATCACATGTTTAACTCTAGGAGAAATAATTCCTAAATACGTTATTACTTTCTTGAAGTTGTTCTTAATTTTATCGCTTTTTCAATTGCTTAATTAAGTCTTATAATTAAGTTAGTTTGCTAATTTTAGTATTTTTAATTAATTCAAATTTTCATAATTTTTCGGTTAGATAATAAAGCTAGGGTTAATATTAGTACTCGAAGTCTTTGAGGGATCGACTTGGACTCACATCCGCTATATTAAAACTGATAGGTGCACTTGCCTCATATCAAGTGGAATACGGTCGTGTCCCAGCCCGTATTCGCCCAGGACAGCCACCTTGCAATCAGAAAGTTACACGGGCATGGGATACGGTCGTGTCCCAGCTCGTGTCTGCCCAAACCCCACACGATTCAGCACACGCCTTATTTATTTCAACACACACTCTCTCATACACTTCCACACATCAACACATATTTCTTTTCTCTTCTCTTCTTCTTGTCCTCACGATTTACTTTTCATCAACACATTTCTTCATCAAATCCAACCCGATTCAATTTTTCTTCTCAGGTTGTCAATGGAAAATCGTGAAAAGTAGATCGTGTGAAAGAGGTCCACATCTGTTACATCATGTTTTAATCATGAGGGCACTATTATCGAGCTACTAGCCACTAGCCACTTTTTCTCCACTAGAGTATCTTATGTTTCAAGGCAGGGAAGTATTAGTTTCTTTTTCGATACATGTATTTCCTTTTTCCCTATGATGTTTTTTCTTGTTTGATATCTTGCTATTATGCTTTCTTAGTCGTACATTGAGGACAATATACGTTATTAAGTGTGGGGAAGGGAAATGTATGAATTTATTACTGTTTAGGATACCAATTATTCACATTTGACCCAATTAATTTTTAAGTTAACTTGCAATAGGTGATTTATTGGTATTAAGCCAAATTAACTATGTCATCTTGATTATTATTGATCTTATTATACTTTACTAGAATTGATTAGTCAAATTTGTAGAGGGTAAAGTTATGAGTTATTTAGCTTCAGACTTTAGGACTTGAGATTGGAGCAATATCACTAGTTGAGAGTTAGTCATGGTTATTTTTAAATTTACTTTTATGTATACCTTTCTCTTAGAAATTTTTAAGAGTTTTATAATTTTTAGCAAACAAACAAATGAAATTCTTCTTTTGCGAAACCCCTGAAAAATCACAATGATTGGAGGTCAAAAGTAATAACAAGTGTAAGAATAGAAAAAATTAGTAAGGATTCGTCTTAGTCCGTCAGAAGAGCGAGATTGAGTCCCAATGCCAATTCTAATGAAAGAAAAAAGAAAAAAAAATTGATATGGATCAGCCTTGGTCTATCAGAAGAGCAAGGTTCTTTTCCGCTATCAATATAAGGAATAAGTTGGTATGATCGGTCTTGGTCCGTCAGAAGAGCGAGATTCTTTCCCTTTACCAACACAATTGTGCATTAAATAAGTTTAATTTAAAAGACCTTTCAATAAAAGCATGAACTAGGGGGATGATCAGAGGAAGAGTGGATGTAAAATGTGTTTGTTTTAGATTATGGTGCTTGGTGAGATGGAAGAGAGAATTGTATACACTTTAGTCAAATGGACAAAATTTTTATGACTCTTTCTCGGTTGGCGAAATGTTAAATCTAATTTTTAGTTTAAGAATCCTTAGTTAAATGACTCGGGTAAACTTTGATTTTCATAAATTAACTAGTGAACTCTAGTATTAAGTATTATTGGAGCATTCAAATATGGTCAGATGAAATTGGTTGACTTTATTATTGCAAGTTAGTTGAGAATGATTTTCTTACTTTTCTACGGGTCAAGTGTATTTGTTCATCGGTTTCCTAAATAGTGATAAATTTTATTTAGCGTTTCTTGTCCTGAAAGTTTTGTTTTAATTTATTTGCTTGAGGACAAGCAAACGCTCAAGTGTGAGGAAATTTGATAACTCAGATTTTAAACATATTTCATATGGTGATTTTATAGTATTTTCCTCACATTTTTTGTTTTCTTTAAATAAATTGATACTTAATTGAGTAAAATTTTGATTTGTAGGTTTGAACGTGTTCTAGGATCGAAAACGAAGAAAAGGAATCAAATTTCACTCAATTCGGAGATAAAACGAAGAAGTTATGAAGTTTTGAAGTTATACAGTCCATGTAGAAAAAAATTGGCCCTGGGTAGAAAGTTACACGACCTGGGGACACGGTCATGTCCCGAGTCGTGTCTAGTAAAGAAAACAAAAACCTTTTGATACACTATAAAAGAACCGATTAGGGTTTCAAAAGAAAGAAGAGACATTAGAGAAGACAAGAGACTTGAGGAGAAGGAGAAGGCGAGAACAATACCGACTTCAAGATTGGAGAGATTTTTCATCAATCAAAGGAGTTTTCCATGTTTTATTTTATGTTTTTTATGGAATTCGTTTTTAGTTTCATTATGATAGCTTAGAATTCGTATATTTAGGATTATGGAACCTAGGGTTTCATGTGATTCTTGGATTAATTTAGAATTCTCAATAAAGTTTCTATCTTTACTTGATTCAATTATATCGTTTAATTGTTATTTGATATTTCTAGAATATCAATATATGATATTATGCATGTTGATTGAGAAATTACATGTATAATTAGATCTTTACATAATTGGAGAGAATTACATGTATACTTAGAGATAAGATACATGTTTCTTCCAGAAAGTTAATTAATTGTGTCGGAATTCACTATACATTAATGCAATTCTAAATTATATTACTAAGTGAAGAGATTCCGGTAAATAATTTAGAATTAGGGTTAATATGCTTGAGAAAGGTATTAACTTTAGTTGTGAATCCTTCCGGTCAAGAATAATATAAACCGAATTGAATATATTTTAAGCGATCACATGTTTAACTTTAGGAGAAATAATTCCTAAATACGTTATTACTTTCTTGAAGTCGTTCTTAATTTTATCACTTTTTCAATTTCTTAATTAAGTCTTATAATTAAGTTAGTTTGCTAATTTTAGTATTTTTAATTAATTCAAACTTTCATAATTTTTCGGTTAGATAATAAAGCTAGAGTTAATATTAGTACTCGAAGTCTCCGAGGGATCGACTCAGACTCACATTCGCTATATTAAAACTGATAGGTGCACTTGCCTCATATCAGTTGTCATAACGAATCCTTTTATTCTAACAAACTCTTACCGAAGCTAAGTGCTTTCTTATCAAGTCACTCTTCATGACGTGCCGTATGACTGCCCATTTTTCCGCAATATGTCGCATTAATGATTACTCCTTAACATCGAGCTGACCAATTACTTAGCATCTTCCTTGCCAAGTTATCGAGAAGCTGTGAGAGAGAATTCAGATTGATTAAGCCATCCTTACTTGGACAAGCTCATCTATTCGTAATTTTTGTCTGCATCTTTTAACAACCTCGCCAATGTAGCATTGCCATGTGTATAGTATTATGTGCAGAATTCGTTGCATAAATAATTGTTTTTCTTGTATATTCATTTTTATCCGTTTGTATCTTGTACATTACTTCCTTAAAAAATACCATTTTTGTTTTTTCCATTTTAGGCAAGTTGCCTTAACTTATGGGTATAAATATTCTTGTACTTGTAACTATAATAATATCATTAAATCATTCTTAATATACACTCTTTGAGTTCTTTTCTTCCTTATATAAACACTGTTTGTTTACTCTCGGCATTACTCTTATCCTTTTCTTTAAGTAAGGTTAGGTGGCGAGGAACTTCATCGAACCAATTTGTGCACCATATCGAATTGAGCCATGAATCTCTGGAAGTTCTATTGGTGCGTTATATCTTCTGGAGTTGTTTGCGGGTTTTGCTTATTGTTTCATTCTTTGTTTTTTCCTTTTTGCACTTTTCCCCATTAATCCTTTTTGGGCTTTCTACAAGCTTGGACCTATCCAATAAATGGCCTTATCTGTTCTTGGTAACGATTCACAACATCTTGGTATCGAAGTGGAGATTTTGTATGAACTGTAGTAGTTCTTCTTGAAGTTCTATTATACTTTATTTTGTGTGTGTGAAACATAACAAGTTAGTATGTTCATTTGACTGCTATGTTATTAACTGTTCACTTTCTAAAGTATTTGTTTGAGCCTTGAATTTGTGAGGAAAAATGATAGACCTAAGTATAAATGATGATACTGGTGAAGACAGTGGAGTTGTCCCTTATGGACGAAAATCTCAGGGAACTCCCAGATGTACTGACAAGAGACTTGATGAGGTAGCTAACCTCTTAGTAAATATGACCTGAGCTGTTCATACGCTATCTTACTGACTCATTGAGGCCACTCAAAATACTCCCCAAGCTGCTTAATCTGTTAGAGGTCAAAACCTAGCTATACCCGTTCGAGGTAAAGGAATTGGCGAACTAGTAAGGTAAAGGATAAACCTGAGAAAGCTTGATGAAGAGGAAGAGGAGTATCTTAAAGAGAAGCGTGTACGGATATCTATAGCATCCGACCATGTGAAGCTTCCAATTTCAAATTTTAATGGATCTAGGAATGCTAATGAATATTTGGAGTAGGAAGAGAAGGTGGAGTGTTTGTTTGATTATTATCGGTACGAGGATTATGATTAGGTGAGAACTGCTACTATTGAGTTCTTTAAATATGTTGCCATGTGGTGGAAGAATTTTCAGACTATGAGAAGACGAAAGGGTAACTAAAAGATTAACACTTGACTCGAGATGAAGAGAGTGCTCAGAAACAGAATCGTGCAAAAAATATAGCTCCAAGATACTTTCACTCGACTTCAGGAGGTGAAATAAGGAGGTCGAATTGTTGATGAGTATGTTTAAGAATTTCAAATGCTTATGATGCATTGTGAAGTAGAGGAACCACTAGCTTAAATAGTTTCAAGGTTTGTTACTGGGTTAAGAGGAGACATTTGAGACATTGTAGAGCTCCAACGATTTGATACCATGGATGAGGCTGTTAGGATTGCTCAATGAGTAGAGAGGCAAAGAAGGACCTGAATATTAGCGAGGACGCCAACTAGCTGACTTGGACAGGTAAGTCATTGAACTCTGTTGAGTACCTAATTGAGTAGAAAGGTTGATGTCCGAGCTTAGTAGAAAAGCCAACCTGATGATGTAGTGCCGACTCGAATATATGCGAAGGGGCAAGGGTCTAACAGGAAGACTAGTCAGATCAAGTGCTTCAAGTGCCAGAGGTTTGGACACATGACTGCTCAATGCCCGAATTGACGGACGATGGTCATCAAGGGAAACATTCTGAAGTGCAAAGTAGAGAGTACGGATGAGGAAGCCGAAGAGGAGGAGGTTCCTACTGAGACAGAAAAAGATGAGAAAGAGCTGATTTAGGAGGATACGTTTCCTAAGGACTTAGATCAATTGCTTACGATTGTCCGATGCATTATGAACATGGAACCCTTATAAGAGGAAGAATAGAGAGAGAATTTGTTCTATACTACTTGCAAGGTGAATGATCAGATGTGTGCCTTCATCGTAGATAGTGGAAGTTGTACCAATGTGACATCAATCGATCTTGTTTCAAAATTGAAGTTACTGACTATTGCACATCTGAGGCCATGTAAGTTGCATTGGTTAAATGAGAAAGGAGCATTACATGCCACTCGGTAAATACTATTGTCGATCAATATTAGGAATTACTCTAACCAGATTCTCTGTGACGTCCTACCCATGTGTGCTTTCCATGTATTGCTAGGTAGGTCGTAGTTGTTTAATAGGAGGGTCATCTATGATGGCTACAAGAATACGTATATGTTCGAGAAGGATAACCGGAAGATCACGCTGAATTCGATGTCGCAGAGAGAAGTTAATAAGTTACAGATAAAACTTGCTTACAGATCAAAGAAGGCTCCGGTGATAAGTCGAGTTGAGCTCCGAGAGACGATCGATGCTAATGAGTTGACCCTCATGTTGGTCAGGTGACTGTTGGAACTGAGCTCTGAGAGACCATTGATGCTAATAAGCCGACCTTCATGTTGGTTAGGTGACTATTGGAAATGAAGGAGTGGGGTGAGTTTCCCTAGGAGATCAAGGAGTTATTAGGTAAATATGTCGATTTGTTCCTAAAATAGTTACATGAGGGGTTGCCCCCAACTCGAGGCATAGAGCACTGTATTGACTTAGTACTCAGTGTTGTATTATCGAATAAGCCAGCTAATTGGATGAATCTTGAGCAAGATTTCGAGCTCCAACATCAAGTCAATGAGTCACTAGAGAGAGGCTACCACCATCAAGTCAATGAGTCACTAAAGAGAGGCTATGTAAGAGAGAGTCTCAGCCTTTGTGCTATACCTGCATTTCTAGTGCTAAAGAAGGATGGAACCTGGTGAATGTGTGTAGACAACCGAGCCGTGAACAAAATCTCAATCAAATATAGGTATCTGATCCCGAGGCTAGAAGACATGTTGAATGAACTAAGTAAAGTCAAGATTTTCAGCAAGATTGATCTTAAATCTGGTTACCATTAAATCCGCATGAGACTAAGTGATGAATGGAAGATTGCCCTTTGGTTTGTTGAATGCCCCGAGCACTTTCATGAGATTAATGAACCATGTGCTGAGATATCTCATTTGGAAGTGTATCATAGTGTACTTTAATGACATCCTAATCTATAGTACCGACATGCTGAGTCACTGTAGACCTCTCAAGGTAGTCTTAGATATCCTCCGTGCCGAGAGATTATTGGCTATCTAACTAAATGATGCTTTTGCCAGGAAGAAGTGGTATTCTTAGGCTATATAGTCAGTAGAAGAGGTTTGCGAGTTAATGATGAGAAGATCTGAGCAATTGTTGAATGGTCGACTCCTACTACTTGTGTCGACGTAAGAAGTTTCCACGGATTAGCTTCGTTTTACAAAAGGTTTATCAGGAATTTCAGTACCATCACCGTACCACTTATTGAGTTAACAAAGAAGAATACCGACTTCTGATGGGGAGAAAGGGAGGAAAGAAGTTTTATCAAGATAAAAGAAAGGTTGACCTTCACCCTGGTGTTAGTATTACCTAATTTCAATAAAATTTTTGAGCTGGAATGCGACAAATCGAGCTTTAGAATAGGTACGTCTTAATGTAGGAAGGCCGACCAATTACCTTATACAGTGAGAAGCTCTAAGGATGAATTACTCCGTGTATGACAAGGAACTTTTGGTACTGATCCAAGCAATACAATTATGGCAACATTTTTTATTGCCGACATAATTTATCATATTTATTGACCGTCAATCGGTGAGGTACCTCTGAAGTCAGATCAAGTTGTCTAAGTGGCAGGCAAGGTGGGTTGAATTCCTTGAAGGATTTAATATTGTAATTAAGGACAAGTAGGGAAAGAACAATGTAGTTGCTAATGCTTTTTCGAGGAAACATGCGCTTTTATTAGAACTACAGACTAGGCTATTTGGGTTTATAAGTATTAAAAATAGTACTTTGATGATCCACACTTTGGACCCATAATTTCGCGATGCATTGATGGGAAGATAGTATATGAGTATCATATGGAGGATGGTTGCTTGTTCTGAAGTGGAAAATTATGCGTGCCAATCTGTTCACTAAGAGAGCTATTAGTTAAGGAAGCCCATAGTAGAGGTCTCTCTGGACATTTTGGGAAAAGGATGACCGGTGAACTGATAAAAGGCTGATTCTTTTGGCCGAGAATGAGGAAAGACGTGCACCAAGTTATTGAAAGCTATGTCGTATGCAAAAAGGCCAAGTACCAAGCAGAATAAGGGAAAATAGTACCCCTACCTGTTTTGACAAGGCCGTGGATTGAAGTGTGCATGGACTTTGTTCTCAGATTATCGCGAACTGCCACAGGCAAAGATTCTGTAATGGTTGTTGAGGATCGGTTCAGTAAAATGGCACACTTCGTTCCTTGCACCAAAACTAACGACGCTTCGGCTATAGCAGCTCTTTTCTTACAGGAGATTATATGGATACACGGCGTGCCAAGAAGTATAGTCTCCAACAGAGACCCAAAGTTCTTGAGCTATTTTTAGAGAACATTGTGGCGTCGATTGGGAACTAAATTACTCTTCAGTACGTCATGTCACCTCCAAATTGACGGGCAAACAGAGGTGGTTAATCGTACTTTAAGGTCATTGCTCTGAGTTGTAGTAAGTAAGAACTTGGCTGATTGGGATGTCTGTCTACTAGTGGTTGAGTTCGCCTATAACCGAACAATACATGACACCACTAAGCAAACTTCTTTTAAGGTAGTCTATGGGTTCAACTGCGAGTTGCCCTTTGATTACGCCCTTATACCAATACTCGCTCAAGAGTACCTTGATACAATAGCTAGAGCGCAATCCCTTCAGTACATCTATGATAGGGTTACTCAGTACATCGACCAAGCTACTAGAAGAATGCGAGAAAGGACTAAGGATAGAACTAAACGATTTTAGTCGAGAGACTTAGTATGGTTACACCTTAGCAAGAAGCGGTTCCCAAATAAGAGGAGGAACGGATTATCTACAAGAATGAAAGGACCTTTTAGAATCCTTTAGAAAATTAATGACAATGCCTACAATATGGAATTACCCAAGGATTATGGGGTTTTTGACGCCTTCAACATTGTTGACCTCAGTCCATATCACTCTGACGGAGAACTAAACGAACACGATTCGGATTTTATCCTAAATCCAGAAAAAACCCAGAGGGAATGATGGGAATCAAGCTACTAGACCTTTGACTCGCAGCTAAGCCTGAGGACTAAAGGGCTATCACGACGAATCCTTCTGTTTTAACCAATCCCTGTTGAAGCCAAGTACTTTCTTTCAGCTCTCTTTGTTGTGGTGCTCCTCCTTATGTTTAACCCTGGAGACGCATCAGCTTCACTGGTATTATAGTAGGGTTCTAAGAGGGAAAGTGTGAAGTTATAGTGAAGTTTTGGTTCGTGTTTGTTGTTAGTGACTACTATGCTCCTTTCGTAGTTGCTTCTATGTGTTTGTATGAAGTAAGTTTTGAAGTTTTAAGCTGTGTAGTGAAGATCTGTGTGTTGGTAAGTATAGTTCCATTGTTACTCTATTTTTAGTTTGTCTTTCACTATGAAAATAGAGAAAGTTCATTTCTGACCTATTCGAGTGATTATTAGGCGTTGAAGTTATTAGAGTGTGTTAATAGAAGTTTTAAGTGGTAAGGTAGTAGTATTTTCTATGATTGTGTTGTTAATTTGTTTGAGAAGTATCATACCATGTTAGATTCAAGTGTTTAAGGTGTTATTAGTGATCAAAGTAGTGGTGCTCAACTTATTCATGGTCATAATGGTAGTAATGCTCTAAGTTTAGTGGATAATAAACTTGATAAACTTACTAATCTTTTTGAAAGTGTAGTTACTATGATGTAAGTTAACAGATAACAACCCCAAGGAGTATCACACCATAACCCGCTTGAAAATGTACTAGAATGACGTTATGGCCAAGGTGGCCAAGCTAATTGCCCGATTCGAGCCCCTCGAGCTGGAAGAGTATTTGACCGAGTTGTTAGATGAAGGTTAGAGTTAGAGGAGATTGAGGAAGATGATGATGAGGTAGATGTCGAGTATGGAGAGGAAGAAGAAGAAGTTGATTATTACCGAGCATAAGAGTGAGGATGCCAAGCTCCTCAAGGACTTGATAATGTTAAGGTCCAAAACCCACCTTTCAGTGGAAGTAAAGATGCAGATGAATATATGGAGTGAGAAGAAAAGGTAAAGAAAATGTTCAATTGTTATGGATATACAAATGTTGCTAAAGTATGACTTGTTGCACTTGAGTTCTCTAGATATGCTATCATGTGGTGAAAGAATCTAAATGTAGCCAGAGCAAGGGATGGATGGCGAAGAGTAAGAACTAGGGATGAGATGAAGAGGTTGTTGAGGGATAGATTTATGCTCGAGACCTACTTACAAGATGCCAGCCTGCAAGAACTTCACCAAGGAGGCAGCTCTATTGATCATTATGTTAGAAAATTCGAAAAAGATGATGATCCAAGCTAATGTAGATAAGTCCAGAGCTTGTGCAGTATTGAGATTTATTTTTAGACTTAAATATGAGATTTGCAATATTGTAGAATTACAAAGGTTTTATACTTTGGAAGAGGCAATTAATGTAGCACAGAAAGTAAAAAAACATAAGAGAAATGCTCTGAGCCAACTTGGGCCAACATTTTCTCGAACCCCGATTTCGAGCAAAGCTATTCATGTCGAGCAGAAGAGAGAAATAACCGGCCAAATGATAGCCGAGATGGATAGTAGGGTCGAGCAAGCTAGCCAGGTCGAACTGAGGTTAGGCTGACCTTGAGGACATATGAAAGAGGATAGACTTTAGGACATAAGACTAGCGAGGTAAAGTTCTTTAAATGTTTGGGCTTTGAATACATAGCTGTTGAATGTTTGAACCAATGTGTTATGGTGCTTCGAGGAGATATAGTCGATTACACCGATGAGAGCAAGCTTAAAGAGGAGTTAGAAAGGTTTCCAATATACTAAGTTTACAATTAGAATACATGAAATATATTAAAATGGGTAAAAGAGACAAAAAATATTCAATACGGAAAGTAAAGAATCCTTTTGAAATGTTGTGCTAAAAGACATGTGTTACATGGTGGCTAGCGTTTTGAAATATAGTATAGTTCAGATGAAATAAAGAAAAGAGGGTCTGCAGTGAAAATTGATTAGATTTGGATAAGTTAATAGAGGATATTCGATTAGGATTGGGGTTGGGTGCAGGTGGTTGGCCGGATAATCGCTTAAAGTTGGTCAGCTTGGATGTTATTTATGTTTTGGTTATGCTGCTCGGCAAGTTGCTCTGTATGTTAGGTAGGTTGGTATGTCAGCTCTGCAACTTTAGAAACTATGCTGGCATACATGAGAGCTCGGTATTCAAGTTAGCAATAGAGTGAAACATGGAGGTCAAGATAGGAATTCTTGTCTTGGATGGGGCTTCAAGCTAATATTCTCTGTATAAGTCCTTGGATTCCTCTGATTCAGCTATGCGTAATCGGTCCAGAAAGTTCATTCTTATCAATATAGGTTTATCCTCGATGTGAGTTGTCCCTATTGTCGTGCCAGCATGAGCTTGCTTGAAGCTATACATCGTCGGTGGTGTTTCTAAGGAATAGGGGGTCCTCTTTACTTGTGCTGGTCATGGTGGAGTTTTATGAGTAAACATGATATGTTTGTCCTGTACTGATATAACTTATTTACCTTTTTACAGGTGAGAAGCTAGCTTAAAAGGTAGAGGTTTCATGCCCTTCTGGGTCGAAGCTACTGAGGGGACATTGAGGCAAACTTAGTCTGCCAAAAAGTCTACTAACCTTTAGAGCAAGGTGGTGGGGCTTGAATTAGATAGGTGAGGCTAGTAGGGTAAAATCACCAACTGTTTCTTAAGGGGTTTGATATGATTCAGAGTATGCAACGAACATGAATCATAAATGGATCTTCATATTTGGATGAGAATGAGGAACTAGCAAGTGAAATGGGGGTTTAAATGTGAATGTGGATGGATATTAAACACCAAGATATAAACACAATCAGGGGTTGAGCTCCAAATGGGTTTCAATACGACTCACGAAAACCAAACCAAGGCTTAAGGTTTCAAATAAGGGTTAGATGCGACTCACTAATTCACTCAATGAAGGGGTTCACCACAATCTCATGAAGAGGATTGATAAGAACAAAACAAGGATTAAAGAGTAAATAACACTCAATAATCAAGCCCAACTTAATAAGCTAACAATAGAGACAATGCTCTTTTGAGAACATTCACTTAATTCTTCATATGACTAAGGTAATGATTAGGATTTTTAGAAGTTGTTGCTATTTATGGTAAATCTTAAACCTTAGTGGCGAAATTGCACTAATATACAAGGCCTTAAATCCCTAAAGATTAGGCATACAACTTAAAAGTAACAAAAATATTTACAAGTATATAAAACAGTGCCAAACAATGCGTTTGATAGGAAGGTTAGTGTGTAGGGTATTTAAGTTGTCCTGGGGTAGGTTGGGTCTGAGTAAGATCAGATCAGCAACTAGTTGTCCAAGCTGGAATGGGATTCCTTGGAGTTACAATGTGCTAAGTTGAGCTCCCAATGAGGTCAACTTACGGTTGCTAAACTCGTAGATTATTTGACACTATATTCATTGTATCATGCCAGGCTAGTCTATGGACTTAGGGCCTTGGCTGTTTGGTCCCTAGTCTTCTCAGCAACCGATAGAGCTACTGATAAGTTATCTTTCTTCCCTTTCTTGACCTTCTAGTATCAACTTATCCTTTGGTGTAGTAGGTAAACTTCGGCTAAGAATAGATTACCCTTAGCTTGAAGATTGTCATAGGCTAATTTCTATTAAGGTTCTTATTAATGGAGCTTCCAAGGAGCCTGTAGTTGTCGACCCTCTAGGCACTGTCTCCCCCTATAATTAAAACTGCTCCCTCGCTTAAGCAATTGTGATGGGGTATGAGGCTATTACTAATGAGACAGAGCTGTTAATTCTTCCTCCCCTTCTAAGGACAAAGGAAAGAGGCCTAAGATCAGTAATGCTAAAGGATTAGTAGGCCAGAAGAGGAAGCTTCCTAAAGAGGGGAGGAAAGAGGTGTTGGCCTCGAAGAAGTCCAAGCCGCTAGTGTCGCCTAGCAAACCATTGTCTGAGCAACTCCCATCTAGTCATCCTTATCTTACAATGGACTTGATGAGAGGTGTCATGCCCTGAAGCGGCAGAGTCGTAACAGCCTCACTGTGTAAACCATCCTAAGATAGAAGTTGTCCTTACAACCGCTATCTTAGACCTGATCTACACAAGGCGTCTACGACTAACCCGCTTTGAAGTAAACAGTTTGTAATTTAAATAATTCATTTACCTAAGAAAGTGAGAAAATTATATATAATCACCATAATTCAGTTATTACATTATTCAGAAATGAAAAGTAATAACATATGTGTTGATTTTTCAATGTTTTTCCTCACTCCCCAAGATCCAGCAGTTGCTAGCTTCAGAGTAGTTTTTGCCGCTTCTTAGCCAGTACCTGCACGACGTCTATAAGGATGTGAGCAACCAAAGCTCAGTAAGTTAGGACGAAGGACTTAAAACTATACCATATACACAACAAGGTTTTCAATCACTTATTAGGTGCAATGCATGTGCAAGCAAATGCCATCGCACGACGTTGTCCGGCCCATCGTGAGATTAGAGAAATTACGCCCGCTCTAATCCGGGTTGAGGAGTTTCCGTTAATGAAACAGCTCATGACCAAACCTAGGCTTGTATAATGGAGACCTTGCTCCTCCCACGACTACCTTCGAACCACTGTCTTCATCCTCACCGCGACTTCCTCTCCTATCACTTAGTTCGACTGAGGATAAAGAAGGGACCATTTTTCAATCCTGCGCTATCTCTTTCGAAGGGGTCGATATTTGGCCGGAGAGTCCTAAGCTCCCCTAACGGGTTGCCGTGCATGTTCAATTATGATTACTGGTCATATATTTGATTAAGTCTAGTTTAGGGTGATCGATCTTTTCATGCTAATCATACAATACATGCTAGAGCAATGAACAGAATTATAACATCACCCATAATCAAGTACATGCACACATCCAATTATCTAACAAGCACGACCAAGCATAATCTCAAGCCTCCCAATATACAACATTGTATTAATCCCAACTTACCTCGACTCCTTGCTCACTCACTCGAAGTCCGATTTGCTCAGGCCATCGCCGATCATCCCTATAACACAAACGTGGTTTCAGTTTTCATATAATGATTATAGGTTCATTTTATCCTATAACGTTTATTGTTAAGTTTTGTTTAGGCTTTAATATGCCTAATTATCTAGGTCTTAAGTCTTTTATAATTATTCTAGGTTTGGGGTTAGGTTCGGGTTCGGTTTTCTCATCGATTTCTAAATTAGGTTCTAGTTCGATTTCTAAGTAATGTTTTATATTCCAACCCTAGAAATTCGTTTCAACTCATAATGTGAAATTAATCACATTACTTCCCGACCTCCTAAATATCATTATTATCCCTAGTCAGTATTTTATTTCATCCGGTACACTTATATCTTTATTAGTGTACTGAATTTACTCCCGATATTAGAAATTTTTACATTTTTTATATAATTACATAAATTCAAGTTTCTTATCAAATTTATTAGATATCCTTATTATTTATATAATATCAATTTTTATCCTAATATTTTCTATTTATTATATTTTCAAAAATTACATATTACGCATTATTGCCTATTATGTACATAATGCACTTCTAATATTTCTATTACTTTAATTACTATCCTTAAACATCAATTATCATTTCAAAATGTCTAAATTCATCCTAAATTAGATTTTACTCCTAATTCCCCTAATTTACAAAATTAACTTAAAGTTAACTATTTTTCCTTATTAATCATTTACTACATAATTAACCTAATAATTACATCTAACACCATAAATGCTACATGTATCATACTCCATCAGATTTCAACATCCTAAAATATATAATTATTCACTAAATCAGTAATTAATCATTTAATTACTTAATTAACCCTAAATTACCCATTTTATGCCTCATTTTAGGGCCTAAAAATTATCTAAAAATTTCAAAAATTATTTTTTGAAAACGGGCTCCATAGCACAGTTTTATATCATCTAAGTAATCTATACAAAAATTTTGGGCTCGAAACTACACTCGTAAGGTCATTTATTTCTAAACTGAAACATGCTCGGTTTTGCACAATTTCTTAAGGACCCTATATCACGAGACATATTTTCATCAAAATAATATTTTTACTAAAAAATAAATACAAAAATATTCCAGAATAACAAATTTCATAATTTTATAATAATATTTACTATTTTTAAAAAATTACACAAAATCGGGCTAGAAATCGAACTCACCGATTTGGATGGCTCCGGCCACCGTTGGTGGCCATAGGTGTATCGGACCACCTGGGAGTTACCACCACCATGTGGTAGTGATGGCTGTCCACTCTCAGCTGCCCATCGTGTCTGGGTTCTCCTTTGTGGTCATAACTACACAGTTTTCCTTTTCTTTTTTTTTTCCTTGGTTTTTCTCTCAATTTTCGAGTCTCTCTATTTTTCTCAAATCCCTCACTATCCAAAGGAGTTCTCTGAATTTTTTTCCTATTTATAGACGTTTAGGGAATTTATTATGCATTAAATTGGACAAGACAATTGCCTTATCCCTTAATTTTTGACTTTTGTGTTGTCTTAATTTAATTGGACGATTTTTTTCTATTTTTTCCTAGCTGCCACGACCCAATTATGGATCATTCCTTATTTTTTATGATTTTTTTTATTTTTCCTTAATTAATTATGAATTTTCTTTAATTATTTAGTATTATTTTGGCACATTACGTGTATTTTAAGTAATTACGCGTATTTCTACACACATGTAAATTCATATATAGTACAAATAAATATTACTAAATATTATTTAGGTTATTTTATGATTTTTAGTATACATATAATTTATCTCTAGCGATTCGTTAATTATCGGAATGCATTTTACGCATTTTCGATAAATAATGAGTTATAGACTTAAAATTTGGAACTTTTATATTCTTTTATTTTATTGCTTATTTTCTTAAATTCAAACTTACGGGATCATTTTATTAATATTTCTAGTTTTACTTTATAATTTAGACTCGATCGGATCCTTCAACCGATCGAAACCTCGAATGGCTAATTTTGGGGCTTTTAGGAGGATCTTAAGTTGAGGCTTTGGAATGACACTAGAGGGATAAGACCATTTTGGACTCCTATAAGAGGGTTCTGTATGATTTGAAGGATACTCACATCTATGAAGGGGGCTTTAAGTCGAATACCAAACAGTATAGGGGGAAGATCTTTCGACCTCAGTGGAGAGTTTAGGGCGACAATATAACGTTGCATTATTAGGCTCTTAGCTTGGAGGTGTCGATGGGGTCTTTTACCCCAATCGACAGGAGGATCTTGTAGATGACATTGGCGTACCTATTTGATGACCTCCTTAAATTAGGGGCTATCAGGTGTATGTTTGTCACTGTAAGTTGCTTTTTTTGTAATTTTTTTTTTAAGTTTTCCTTTCACTACTAACGCTGCCCTTCTTAACATATAGTATCATGGTTAGGTGCTATTATGGGTCAATCTCTACAAAGAGACACTCGAAGAAGTGAAAGATCTCTGATCGACTATGCTTAGTGCATGGGGGAATTTAGAGGAGGTAAAGTCTTCTTCTAAGCGAATTCATAAGACATTTTGTAGGGCTAACCGATGCCTGTGTTGTTGCTATGTGCAGAATGCGACTCTAGAGGCCGCATTATAGAAAGAGAGGAAAGGCCAGGGAAATTAGAAAGGACGTTGACGTACTTAAGGCTTAGCTAGAAGAGGAGCATAAGTTTAAGGTTGAACATTCTAGGAAGCTAGAAGAAGAGAGGAAGGTTAAGGTGAAGTAGAGAATTAAAGAGCTAGTAATGAAGGCAGCTAATTGTAACTTTGCCAAAAACACTTTGCTGGAGCTACTTAGTTAAAAGATTGAGTTGGAGTAAACAATTAAGGAGCTTCTCAAGGAGGCTGAGGAGATGAAGGAGCTCATCACCTATTTAGAAAACAGCAAGGTGCTCAACAAGGCTACTATGGAGAAGGCTATAAAGAAATTCTTCATATCACGATGGTAAGCTAAGGATTGTTAGGATGTCACTGTTAAGTGTGGTCAAGCGATTCACTAGAATGTCTTAGAACATCATCTAAACCTCGATTTAGGCTTTTTGGGTTGGTTGGATGAGTTCACATACAAGGAGGAGAGAACGGCTAAAGAGAGGGAACGGATGGCTGTTCTACCAATCAAAGTAGTGTAAGGTACCCTTCGTCCTATAGGGGTTCACTTTGAAAGGTGCTACGGAGACAGAACAAGGTCAAGGGGACCCTCCTACTAACCGCAGCTGATAGTCTTTTCCTCTTCCTCCTCCTTCGGCCCAAGTCTAGGTGGCTTAGGACCCAACAGTTGTAATGGATTGGTCCTCTAAGAAAATAGGTGCTTTAGACTTCTTAGACTTACTGGAGCTGGCTGATCTAAAGCGATAAGCATTGTTTTTCCTTTTCTATCTTTTTTATGTACTTGACTTGCTCTAGGCTAGTATGTTAGCCTTAACTACTTATGTTTGTTATTTGATTAATGGAAAACAAACTTTTATCTTACCTCTTTCTGTTTCTTGGTGCTTGTGAATAATCTATCACGCTTGTTAGGTAGTATGGTTTAATGCTTAGTTGTTACGCGTTTATACTTAACCGCATGCTTGCATATCTAATAGGGGAGTTCTTCGATTGTGCAAAAGCTGATTTCCCTTGTTGAGGCTACTTATAGGGGCTTAGGTTAGTGATGTTTTAACCAATCTATGTAGTGGGAGTTCTTTAGTTGTGCAAGTAGTATTTCCCCTCACTAACGTTACCCTTGGGGGGAGGGGGTTGGAGGTTAGGTTGGTGGCATTTCGACTAGCCTATGTAATAGGAGTCCCTCAGTTGTATAAGGGGTATTTCTCCTTACTAAGGTTACTCGAGGTAGGGTAGGGTAGGGTTGGGGGAAGGGGAAGAGGGGGAGGGGGGGGGGGGGGGGGGGGGAGGGGGGGGGTATAGGATTGGGGGGTTGTTGGGGGTAGGGGTGTCAAGTTAATGGAGTTCTAACTAACCCACGTAGTGGGATTCCTTCAATCGTGTAAGGGGTGTTTCCCTTTATTGAGATTACTAGTGTTCTAACCTACCCAGGTAACGAGAGTCCCTTAGTTATGTAAGGGGTGTTTCCTCTTGTTAAGGTTATATGAGGGGATCAGGTTGGTGACATTCTGACCTGCCTAGGTAGTAGGAGTCCCTTAACCGTACAAAGGGTATTTTCTCTTGCTGAGGTTATTTGAGGGGGTTAGGTCAGTGGCATTCCAACTTACCTAGTTAGTGAGAGTTTCTCAATCATATAAGGGGGTGATTTCCCTTACTGAGGTTTCTAGGGGGGTCAGCTTGGTAGCATTTCGACTTGCTCACGTAGTGGGTCCATTTACCTTTTGAGGGATAGGAATTAATATGAGAGTAAGAGAAGGAAAAAAGTAAACATTCACAACATATATGAGGAATAGAACTTTCATTGATATTCATGAAAAGGTTTACAAGGAATTTGTACATTTATCGAAATATGGCCTAAGGTTATCAGCATTCTAAGTGCTTAGGATGAGTTCACCATCCAATCTCTCCAATTTGTATGCTCCATCCCCCAAGCTCTCTCTTACCTTAATTGAATCTTCTTAGTTGGTGGCCAACTTACCTTATCCTTTTTATGAGCCTATGGCTTTTAGCTTATAGCAGATTAGGTATCGACCTTAAACTCATCATGTCTGACCTTCTAATCATAGTATCTGGCTGTTTAGTGCTAGCAAGCAGTTACTCGAGTTGCGACGAGGTCTTTAATTTCTTCTATGGTATCGATGTTGGCCTGTAGTAGGAACTCATTTAAGACAGCGTTGAAACTTTCAGTCTGGATGTTGGGAAGTTCTAGCTCAATGGGGAAGACTATCTTTGACTTGGACATTAGGTGAAATGGGGTTTATGTAATGATTGAGTCGAAACTCTTCTTACTGAAATATTGTCCGCTTTGGCATGGAACACCGCATAGTTTTGCCTCTTAGTGCAGCAACTTCCAAGGAGGTCACTTATCTTGGGATTGCTTTAACCCAATTACACTTAACTTTGGAGTTTTGACGTACTTTGAACCGTTAGACTAAAAGGCGACTTGATGATTAGAGTTCATTCTCTAAGTATGTAAGGGGTATTACAATCTACCCCTTCTTACAAAACTGACGTCCTCATCAGTTTTGTTACATAAGCCTAAAATCACTACTAGGTAGGGCTTCACCTTTCCGATTGGTAGATTGCTCTGATACTTCGTTACTGGTAGATTGCTCTGATACTTCGTTACTAGTAGATTGCTCTGATACTACCTATAATGACTTGGCTAGAACTCTTCTTACCAAGGTATTGTCCGCTTTAGCGTAGAGTATTGTATAGTTTTGTCCCTTAGTATAGTAGCTTCCTAAGAGGTTACTTATCTTGGGATTTCTCCAGCTTGAGCATACTTCGCTTTGAAGTTTTGACGTAATTCAAGCTACTATTCTAAAAGACGCCTTGATAATTAGAGTTCATTCTCCAAGCATGTAAAGGATATTATAGTTTTGCCTATAGAAGTGTGGTGGACGGTCTTGTATCCCCATAAGATATTAGGCAGCTTATTTACTTAAGTGCCCTGAGCTCTGTCTACCTACTTCTTTAAGCTCTTATGGATGATCTAATTAGATGCTTCAACTTAACTATTCGATTGAAGGTGGGCAACCAATGTAAAGTGAGGCGTGATGTAGTGCTTAGCGTAGAATTCTCTAAACTTGGGCTTGCCAAACTAACGTCTGTTATCTATGATAAGGGTGTAGCGAACCTTAAATCTAGAAAGGATATTATTTCAAACGAACGACTTAATGTACTCTTGATGATCCTAGCCATAGCTTTGTCCTTAACCCCTTTGGTAAAGTAGTTAATAACCATAATAATGTACTGTTGAGCTCCTAAGACCTTAAGGAAGGCGCTAAGAATGTCGATGCCCCACTAGGCAAATGTCCATGGATTGGTTAAAGGTTAGAGATTGGTGTTGGGGTATGCTTTTAACATTGGGAGCACTTTTGGGCTATGGTTTTGGCATCTTGTCTCATGGTAGGCCAATAGTATGTAAGCATAACTTAAAAGTAAACGGCTTGGGACTAGATGTAGTTGCTATATACTCCAATGTACAACTCTTACATGACATATAGCCCATCATTTGCTCGAAGGCATCTAAGTGAGGGAAGGCCGACTCCTTTGTAGTATAAGACACCATAGATTTACGTGTTGTTGGGGCATGGTATGCTAACTTTTTTGCTCTCTCCTATCCTCTAAGAGCATGCTCTTCTCTAAGTAACTTTAGATATGGTCCATCTAGCTCGACTTTTATGGTGATACTGTGAGTTCTAAGACCTTAGTTGAAGCTGGAGTTATGGTTTTCTTTGATAAGTGTAAACACCTCATTTTTACTCTCTTGCAATTTTATAATTTTTTTAAGAGTAAGGAAAAAGGGTCTTAATTTAGATAAAAAATAGAAAATACAAAAAAAAAATAGAAAATTTAGCACAATACAAAAAATAAAAAATTTCAAAAAGTTTAGGAAATTACAAAAAAAAAAGGAGATTATAAAAAAAAGATAAAAAGAAGAAAATGAAAAAAATAGAAGGATAGGATTTTTTAGGAAAAGTAGACTTTTTTTTAGTATTTTTTAAGAAAAATAAGGTTTTAAAGTAATATTAAGGTCATTAAGGTTAGTTTAGTTAATTTTATAATTAGGTTTTAAGTGGCTTGATAAATTAAATAAATTTTTTTTATAATAAGTGATAAAGTACGGGTTAACAGCTTAATTGATTAAACATTCGGTCTTGCATATTGGATTAAATCAAGAGTTATAGACTCGACATTTTTATCTCCTCACTAGACATGTGGAATACATTTATTAGGCTGCATGTCATGGCTGGGACTTGTGGTAACTTCTTACTCATCTGTATGGCTGACGTGGCACTACGTTAATGTTTTTCTTTCCCCTCTCTTTCCTTTTCCTTTCTTTCCCTCATTTTTTCTGGTGTGCTTGGCCTACATCCCATACTTTGTCTTCAATTTTCACACAGTTTTCACATGTAAACATACAAATTAAGGGTTTTTTTTTTTTTCTCTACATGACAGTCTTTCAATCTATACCAAGAGTATGACCAAGTTCATTTATTTGACCATTCAAATTCACAGTGAAAAATAGGAAAAAAACTAGAAATACAAGATTTAGCATCGATGGTGAATAAGCCATTAATGTCCATCTCCATGTATAATCAAGCTTCAGAACCTGTAATGGCGGTACCCTCTTGCACCATATACACAGAAAACAAACAACTCGTACTCGAACCAACAACATGACCAAATTCAATCCCAACCGAGCCTAACGTCTACTCCATCCTCGACCCTAATTTCTTGACCGTAGCAGACGCCTCCTTATATGACCATAACCACCAGTGGCCAATAACCACCGTGCACCAATGTTAACTCTACCATCTGTAGTTACTGTACTCCATCCGATCACCTCTCTTATGCCAACACGAACCAACGCCTCGCCCATCCATAGCTACGTTGAGAACTAAACCTAACATTGAGCATCCTTATTACCATAGCAGTATAACTGCATCCTCATTCTCTCCTATGCTCCACTGTAGCATACCATGATAACATACAACAAACCACCAACCGAAGAACCCCAATTGTACTAACCTTACTGTCACATAAAACTAACACCAGAAACACCAACTTGTTGCCCATGCACAGCAGCGCTCCATCTCTATCCTCATAACATAGCAACATACATCACCACTCTTAACCGAACCTCTCTCCCTCACCAACACACAACAGGATACAGGCTATTCCCTCATTGAGCCTAAGAAAGCAACCCAATCCTCACTACAGCGGAGCCCCATCCTCTCTGACATAAGAAGACAAAAGCATATTATAACCACCTCAAACCACCACCAAGCAACGAGGTATTAGTCCCAAACCCCCTTTTCCCAATCATATTCACATAAAAATCAATTTACCCACTTGAATTACCCATCGGAAACCACCCCTTCGAGCTCTCCATCACTACTTGGTTCTTCCTCTTTAACCCGGATTTGTACTAAAGACCGAATTTGAACCCGCCTACTATAGTTGCTCCAACCTGCTCGATCCAAGTCCGGCCTGGTCATCCCTCTTTTAGTTTTATTGTTTTGTTTGTTTGTGCTTTTTTTTATTTACTTTATTTTGTAGTAACAAAACCTGTAAATAAAAAAAAAACTAGAAAAAAAGGAAAAGATTTTTAGTTATTTATTTTCTTTCTTCGGTTAAAATTTAAACATGAAAATAAAAAATAAAAAAATAATAAATACGGAAAGAAAAATAATAATGAGAAAAAGATTTAATCACTTAGAAAAAAACTTAATTTCGAAAATAAAAAAATTAATTAGACCCGTTTCAAAGTTAGGAATTTCTTGGATTTTCTAGAAAAGACACCCAAATTAGTACCCTATAGAATTTTTCCTAAATAAGAATTGAACAAAATTAAAACGTAAATCCAACAAGTTTTCTAAATTAAAATTCACTAACCTGCTGACATTTTCGAAATGAACTATGGAAAGTTTGATATCTATTAGAGAGTGTATAGGCATCTACAAGGTAACCTAAAATAGGAAAGTCTTTTTATTTTCCCTTTTGGAGATAATTTTTAATTTGTTATTTTTTGCAAGTTGAATTAATTTTTTGTGAAAATATAATTGTTAAATGGGTAATTTTTGGAAAGTTGAATGTGGTACCTCTTAAGTGTTTTAAAAAGTTAGCCCTTGGACTCAAAAATTCGATTTTCAAACCTATTTAAAAAAATTGGTTTTATTGAAAGATCGGTAACGAAGTTATAACTAATCGATCCAATTAGTTATAACTTAACTCTTTTTTTTTTTTACTTTGGTCAAGTGGCGACTCTAAAACAATTTTCAAGATAAAAACCTAGTTTTTCTTAACTTTTAGTCGAGAGTTGGTGTTAAATGGATTTGGGTTTAATAATAACTGAGTTAAGGAAAACATTAAAAAACCGAGAAAAAATTAGGCTCAATAGTAAGTACTTCACAAAAAACTTCCTATGCTTCACCTCTAGCTTCTGTATCCCCATAAAGGTGATCTTAGATAACCAATCCACTGTTGAGTCTTTGATTTGGGGGATCTTTATGATGATATACAAAGGAAACTCAGCTAGGAGACTCTTTACTTTCTCTATGTATCTTGCTATGGTGTTGTCCTTAGCCTCATATTTACCTTGGACTTGTTAGATGGTGAGCATTGGATTCGAGAAAACTTGTAAGTGCTTAGCGTTGATCTCTTTAGCCGGCTTAAGACCAACTTTAGTGCCTTATATTCAAATTTTTTATTGCCAGTGTCAAACCTGAACTTGAAGGTATAGTAGATAGTGATCTTGTGCGATCCAATGAGTACTAGGCCCGTACCTCCACCCTCCGAGGTAGAAAATCCATTAACATGGAGAATCTACATTGGCTTGTCATCTCCTAATGGTACTTCCTCCTCTCCTGTGTATTCTACTATGAAGTCGGCTAGCACTTATACCTTATAGGTAGTCCAAAGTTGATATTGGATTTTGTATGTACTTAGCTCTATTACGTACTTCACCATCTGTCCAGACGCATCAAGCTTCTACAATAGTGTGTACAGTAGCTAATCTATAAGCACGATAATCTAATGTGCCTAGAAGTAAGGATTGAGGCAATGTACCTAGATGATAACGATTAAGGCAAATTTTTCTGCTATAGTATACTTGACCTCAGGCCTTTAGAGAATATGGTTGATGTAATAGGCAGGCTTATGTTCTCTCCCTTATACTTTGACTGTCATAGAAGAGAGTGCATGGTCATTGACGACCAAGTAAAAATATAAGTCTTCCTCTAGAATAGGTTTAGAGAGAATAGGAGGGTGTATGAGGAAGTCTTACAGCTTCTTGAACGCTATCACACATTAGAGAGTCTATTCAAAATCCTTTAAATTCTTAAGGGTTTTAAAGAATTCAATGCATCTATTGGTGCTCTTAGATACAAATCTGCTTGGCGCAGTTATCATGCTGGTGAGCTTTTGTATGTCTTTAATCGAGAAAGGGAGCTTCATATCTTCGATAGTCTGTATCTTCTCAAAGTTGGCCTCAATTCCTCTTTGAGTGATCAAGTAGCCTAGGAACTTGCCAAAGCCTACCCCAAATACACATTTTTAAGAGTTCAGCTTTATGTCATTTTTTCTCATCTAGTTAAAGGCTTCCTGTAGGTCCTTAACATGATCGTCATATTCTTTGCTATAATTTCTTATATAATTTTCAATTTTTAATAAATTTGGTTAGAATCCATTTTTTAGCTGTAAATTGCATTTTTTTTAAAAAAAATTGTATCTTTTTCTCCAAGATTCATATCTTCAGAGAAGATACATATCTTAAAATATCTTGCATATGGGATTTAAAAAATATACACATTTAGATTGTATATCAACATATCCTGCATATGGGATTTAGAAAATATATGTATCTTTGTATATCTTGTATGTAGAATTTAGAAAAGATATTTTTTGACACGTATTAAATTTTAAGAATATATATATATCTTAATTGGAATTTAAAAAAAAAAGTTTAGTTAGTTAGGTTTTTAAAATAGATTTGTAGAATTATATTTTTTAAGGTTTTTTAAAATAATAAATGGTTAAATAATGGTAAATCTAGCTTAATTTTCAAAAGTGAAAGAAATCAACCCATTAGATATTTTAGAAAAAAAGAACTATGTTGGTTTGATCCTAACTAGTGAGTACACAAATACCTTAGAGATAACTATATAAAAAAATATTTTTTTTTCTCCTTTTCTTGAAAAATTCGTAATAAAAAATTTATTTTAGTTATATTTTGCATATCATTATATATCTTAATATTCTTAGAAAAAATATAAAAATCAAGCCTATTAATTTATTTTTTATTTTTACATGGTGACTTAGTTTTAATAGGGTTATTTTTCCTAGTTATTTTTCTAAAGATTATATTTTATAGAAAATACATAAATTAGTGGCCAAATTAAGATTTTCTCATTCAAAAACCCTAATTTCATTTTTTATCAGCTTAATTAGTTGGTGATTCCAATTTTTTTTTTAAATTATTTTTTTCAAAACATTTTTTTAGGAAATTGTTTCCTTAATTTTATGTTAAGTAATCGATATTAAGCGGGTTAGACTTAATATGGATTAAGTTAAGGAAAACCAAAATAGGACTCGTCACTAAGTTTTGGCCAGTAGAGGTTTGAGGTGATTTAGACTTTTGCACAGCAATATGCCCCTATAAAAGATCGGGTGAGGGGCACTGGAGTGTTATCCAACATGATTATTCCAATGCTTAAACCAGTGAAGAGTGTAAAAAGATAGTAAGGACATAAGGGTGTAAGGAAGTAAGAAAACTGTATATAACTTGAGTGTGTAAAGTATCAAGTCGTTTATTGTTGGGTGGTAGTTTTGTATTTATAAAGGAATAGAGCAAGTGGTTGGAGAGTTATTAATGGGTAGAGGCCATGTCCATAAGTAATGGGTAATAGAGTTATAAGGTTCGATGTGGTCTACAAATGTAAAAGGTAATTATTGACTTAATCACTCAACCTTATTTGAGTATCCTAACTGTTGGTGATTGTTGTAGTTGGGCAAGTTGTTTAATAAGCTTGGGTTGAGGTCAACTATGACGATAGGAAGGTTAAGTCCAGAGTAATAGAGTATAAGCTATAAGCTATAAGCTCAATCAGGTCGAAATAGGCCTGAGGGGTCTAAATCCAAAAGACTATATAATGTAATCTTTGCATATTCCACCTAGTCGAGTAAATAAGGCTTCAAAGGATTAAGAATCAGGTTATTTCTATTTTTCTGAATACTCCAAATAAAAAGTGATGAGGAAGCTTAAGTTGGTCTACAATTTTGTTGATTTGCAATTTTTTTTATCAAGCCACAAAAGATTGATTAAAAGACTAATTAACTACATGTGTACTATTAATGATTCATGTTTTACCATGTATCAATAACATTGTATGGAAACAGTTTATAAACTGGTCTTTATTAATCAAATATGCACAAAATTTACGTAAATAGAGATAAACCACATCACATATCTCTTAGGTTGCTCACCAATCAAGCAAAATGTACTGGCTATTGGCTCTCTATAAAACTACTATTGCATTTGGTTTGCAAAAGAACTATTTAATAGAATTATATTTGTTGTTCAAATAAGGAATTATAATTCCTTCTTAACACCAAATTGGTTACAATCATACTTTAAACCGTAAAACCCCAACTCAATAGTTAAGTCACAAGTCACATATTAGGGCAAGTTATATTAATATATTTGTAATGAACTATTAATGCCAAATATCTAACGAATTATTAAGATCAAAATAGTGCAACCAATTAAAATTATAGTTATCACTTTTTGATCCCACTTTTCCATTTGTAGCAAAAATCACACAAAAATTATTCAGTCGTGTAACTATTTGATTATTGTTTTCTTTGTTTTTTCTTCTTAATTATTCAATCGTGTAACTATTTCATTATTGTTTTTGTTTTTTCTTCTTAATTAAGTTGTGTATTTGATTTATTCAACAAATTCACAAGGCTTTAAGTCTTTTGCCTAACAACACTTGTTAGGATTGTGGTAGGTACAGGAATAGCAAGCATATATTATGAGAACATCCGAAAAGCCCTAAATGTGCATTGCTGGATCTTCTAGCGGCTGACTTTACAAGCCCAAAGATGCAGAAAACTCCTCTTATGGGCCTTTGTCCTTGGGAAGAGTTTTCAACTTTTTTTCCGCACATGAACACCATGTACTCATTTATTTATTTATTATTATTATTATTATAATAGCATCTAACTATGTCAGCTTATCTAGGTAATTTGCTTCTCTCAAATATTTGTGAATGAAGTATTTGAATATAGAATTTTTCCTAAGTTTCCACCTTCGAGTTGAATTACAAGGCAGAGCAATTTTAACCATGAGGATGCATTTCAACACCTTATATGATTTTAAAAAAAAATTATGGAGTAAATTAAATATCAAGTAATTTCTTTTCAATTGAAAGTTAAATTAAGTGAGAAAAATCTAATCAAAATCGACTCTTTTTCTTGTAAGAAAATTGTAAGTTACACCTCAAAACTCCCTATTCTTCCTTCGTAAGTTCCACATGGAATATTTGCATAAAAAAGCCTTATATATATATATATATAGTTTATCCTAAATAAGTTATGGAGAGTTGTGCTTATGAGCATGGAATAGTATTTGCTTTTCTATTTGGTTGGTTGGAATAAAAAATATTTTTTCACTTAAAAAAAATCATATCACGTGGCATTAGGTAACACATGATGCCACGTGATGACACATGACGATTGGAGCTGCTACCACATGTCATATCAATGGATGTTACATGTCAGTTCTTATTGGTGCCACGTATCTATTACATATACATCAGCAAACGGATGCTACATGTCAATTCTTATTGGTGCCATGTATATATTACATGTACATCAGCTAACAAAAACTAACGGAGTTATAGAAACATTTTAATTGAACAATTTGGTAAAGTTTAGGTATTAAATATGATATTAACCCTAAAAATTATTAAGATTATAGATATAGAAACATGTGTGATATTTAGTAAAATAAAATTAACAAAATTAGATGGAATACAATATGGTGAAGGAAAATAACTTTTTATTTGAGGGTATGTGTGTGTTTCATATCATAGATTAAAGATTTTATGGAATAAAGTGGTAATTCAGAGCATAGTTAATGTCACAAATGAAACCTAAAGCTTTCGTACCTTGAAAAGATCATTGAGATCTAGTTAATGTTTTCTTGATCATTTTTACCATATATACTGATTATGTTAAGGCTGATTACTAATGCTCATATAAGATCAAACTAAGAATCGATCAATGGTAGCCAATAGGTTGAGCGTCCCATTTTTTAAAAAGTAGATTGCGGCCATTTTCAACTTAAATGGCCATTTTGGCCACCCTAAGGTTGAAAAATGGTTGATAACTACCTTAAGGGGGTTGCATAACTCCCTACAAGTGGCTGCCGACCACCCTTCACCTTAGGGTGGTTAGAACGTTCAATTCTAATTTCTCCTTATAATCATATTGGCAAACGAATTTATGGATTTGATAGAGTCAGTTTAGGTAATAAAAATGATCACAAAATTTTTAATTAGGAAGTAAATTGATCTTTTTAAAGTATGGTATAAAACTACACATTTCGGTAAAGTTTGAGTACCATTTATGACTTTAACTCTTCAAAAAATCAAGTAATATTTTCATGAAAAAAATATTATTAGTATATTGTGATGTTAGTTTGTAAATTGCAAATTAATTTGTGTTAGTTATGGTATATGTATATATATGATTTGTTACCATATTATTAACATACATACGTAGTTATGGTATATGTATATATAATTGTCCTTTTTAATATTCTCTATATATATGTGTAGTTTCATATGTATATGTTTAGACTATAGTCATCTAGTTTAAATGAATTAAGGGGAAAAAACCCAACAAATGTGCTTTCTTATTAGTCATTTAACTGAATTACATAGAGAAATATCATTTATACAACACGATTAATTAGAGCAAACACTAGAAAGTTATACTAAAAGAGCACTTAGATTTTCTCTATATTTTTATTTTAGGATCTCCATTTTCTTTTCTCTCTCTTTTTTTTTTTTGCATTTTAGGGCTTAAGTTTTTTAAAAAGAGTCGAAATAGAGGTATTGTTATTTTTTTTACTACAAATGCCACTAAAGCTTAGGTTCCTAGAGTAAAAAAATAAGGCATAGGTCCTAAAATGAAAAGAAAAAAAAATATATGGGTGTTAAAATGAAAAAATATGACAAATCCATATTTAATTCATTGTTCTTTTAATTTTTTCACAATAAGAATAATATCTTAACTTTAAAGACAATTGTAAGTTGTAACCAAGAGTAGTAACAATACTATTTTGATCCACTTTTGAAAACTTAGATAAAAGGATAAGGAATAGAAAAGAAAAAAGAATAAATTACTTTAGTGTTTGTTTTTGGATGAAGCTTATTCATGGGCAAAGAGACATGATTCAATATCTGACAGTGGTTTTGAAATTGTTATACCATAGCTATTCTTAATATGCATCCAACACTTAGTTTCCTTTTGATTTTGGCCAAATGCTTCCAACTCTAGCCTAAGGACAAAACAAAATATATTTATACAACCAATATGTAGCCTTTATCTAGGTTCATGAGCCTCATAAATCTATGCTAAAAAGATATATAATCACTTACGGTCAACTAAAAAGCAACACAAACCTTTGAATCCTAAAACAAGCTCCTCAAGATCTTTAACAATTTTCCTCACATGCATCCCTTATGCTCTGATGCCTTCTAAATATTAGGGCTCAACACATAATAAATTCCTCATGATCTTTTATCATATGTCTTCTAAACCTTTATACTTCATTAAAAGATCACGATCTTTTGACTTTAGTCCTCACTCTTGATGTTCTTAATGAATAAAGCATGTAGGTAGTAAAGATGTATGACATAAGATCATGAGAGTTAACTGCAATTAGTTGCATTATTGCTAGCCTACTCATCAACAATAATAATTCAATTCTATTACTACCATTGTTCTCCTCATTACCTAATTGCTTTTGCTGAGACTTTTTCAAATAAGACTTGGTGTAAAGTGAAGTTGAAAATTTATCAACCATTATAATACTAAGTGATGAAAGTAGGGCAACAAGTTAAACCTAGTGAATGGAAATTTTCCCTAAGGGTTTTCATCAAGGCAAGGTGAGGTTAGGGTTTAGAAAGCATTAGGAAGTATGTGTATAAACTTAGTTGCCAATGTGCCACTAGTAGCAAATGCCTTTCCAATGAAAAAATGTTCTTCTCCAAGTCCAATATTGAAAGAAACTTCCCTATAAATAGGAAACTAATCCAGATGTTTGGTTCCCATACATGATGTTAATATGAAGCTTATTCCTAATGCTGGGGAAGTTCCTTCCAAAATTGGAGCTAAATAAGAACATTTTTTTCATAATAAAGGCATTTGCAACTAGTGTCATTTGGCAATTGGAGTTAAATACATTCTTCATGATGCTTTTAAAACCTTAATTTGACCTTACCTTTGATGAAAACTCATGGGGAAATTTTCCATTCACTAAGTTTAATTTGTTGCTATACTTTCATCAATTGGTATTATCATGGTTGATAAAATTTCAACATCACATTACACCTGACTCCTATTTGAAAAAAAAAGGCTCAACAAAGGCAATTGGGAGATGAGGAGAGCAATGGCAATAATAGTGCTATTGTTGTTGATGAGTAAGCTAACAATCATGCCATTGATGGTAAATTACTAGTCCATCAATGGAGTAGTTTCATCGTCTCCTGATAACTTAGGTAAACTTTAAACTTTGCATGTTTTTCCTTAGAGTAAGGATACAGTGGCATAAGAGTTAGCACAAATATTTGACACGAATTTGTTTGACGATTCTCATGTATTTTGTCACGCATTTATGTTGAAATTATTATTGATCTCTTCTCATTTTTCTCTGATTTTATCACTCAGTTTTGATAGCCAGCACACTTTAATGGTTATCGGTAAAAATTGATTTAGGTCAAGTGTTATTTGTGCATTGTTTTTAGAAGTTCTAAAATTACATGATCCATTGGCTACCCTCTTCTAAATAATTTATGTTAACATCCTAATTTTATTAAGTTTACACTTATATACCCATTTGATATATGCATTAGATCTTCTGTTATGAAAGTAATTAAAGTAATTAAGGCTATCTACTTAATCATGAAACATACATAATATTGCTTATATGATTTTGAAATTTATTTAGAGTGCAATGTATTTAACAGGGATGTCAGTACAATTTTTAAAAGTTTCTCATGGTGGTTGATATAATTTAATCTAAGAAAACCAAATTTACTTGTTTCCTAAGCTCTTGTATCAGAGAAACTTTTGTGTAATTTCTTTTGTTTATTATGCCTATATTTTTGCAATTGCTTCATATTAAATATGTCGTAATGTTGAATTTACCTATAAAGGTCTTAGCTCTTCCATTATTGGCATGTGGATTTCACAGTGAATAAGTTGAAAAACAAGAGAAGATGAGGGATGGAAATTCCAAAGATTCTCTCTAACAAGAGAAAAATAGAGAGAGAAAAGGATAAAGGTATTATATTTCTTATGTTAATTTGGAATCAGTAAAACTATTCAACAAATTATTAAATTTCTTACTAGTTATTCAAATGTAGATATCCTTAAAAAGTAATAGCATATTAGAAAGGAATCTAATAATCCCTCTCACCACTTATTGTCGGTTGAATGGTGAAAAGTAATTTTTAATTTATGTAGATTTGTTTTGTATGATCAAGCTACAAAGAGTATAGAACTCAATATATTGTCTAAAACTAATGATTCTTATTTCACCATATATCGGTACTTAATATATGAGAACCATTCATAGTATGAACCTTTATTTTTCAATCAATTAAAAAATCAGGCAAATAAACATCACGTCTCTTAGTTTCTTTTTCCACGAGTGGACTTCAAAAATACCAAATAGATTTACAGATTATATCACATATTATAAATAATGTATAGATCTATAGATTGTAACTAGATAATAGCTATTGCATATAGATTGTAAAACAAATGATAAAGGATGTAACAAAAATAACGGATTTAACAAAATCCAGTAGTAAAAGTACCAAATCTATAACTATAGAAAGAAACGCATAAACAAACTATAGAAAGAAGTAAAGAATAGGGAATCAAATCGTCCCTAAACAGTTTGAGAGAAATTATAGGAGTTTAGACTTGCTTAAAGTAGTCTCTATTGCCTTATCTTACATCAAAACACAAGAAAACCACAGTTTGTAGTTGAAATTAGAAAACCTAGTTACATAATGTAATTTGAGAGCAAAGAGAGAGAACAAAAAGGAAGAGAGAGAGAGAGAGAGTTACTAACTTGAGTGACAAAAGAGTCCAGAACACGTGAGAGTGCGAGAGAGTATATTTCCTGATGAGTTAAGGATTTAGTAAATAATTAAGCTAGAACTCAATAATTTGTGCCTCGTTTCATCATTCATGGTGACAAGTATACAATCTCATTCAAATTTGGGAACAATTAAAATCATGTTTGTGACTATGTAATAGCAACAACAAGAGTTAAAACAATCTATGGATGACAAAGTTGCAAATTTTCATTCAGAGTTGCAAAACTTATCTATTAGATTAGGTAACATGGAGCAGCTTAGAGAAAAATTGATAGGGAATCAAAATCTTCAACATGGCAATTCAACAAACAATAATGATCATAATACGGATTCATCCTTTTCATCAAAGGTATTTCAATGGATTCGTTGCTTAAGGGTATTAAGCTTGAAATTCCTAAATTTAGCGATACAAATCTAATGGGGTAAATCTTTAAAGAACAACAATTCTTTGATTTTCATAAGACACCTGAAAATTAGAGAGTTATTATTACTTCTTTTGCTTTAGAAGACGAAGCCCTTCAATGTTGTTAATGGATGTTCAAGAACAATCAATTATCTTCTTGGACTAATTTTATTAAGAATCTTGAAATTAGATTTAGTCCTTCATAGTATGAAAATGTTAGGGGTCGTTTGGAAAAATTAATTCAAAGGGAGGTGCTGCAGACTATTAAGTTAAGTTTGAGGCATTATGTAATCATGTAGTGGATATTCCTGAATCATTTCTCATGAAATGTTTCATTTCAGGACTCAAGAAGTTTGTTAAGTATGATGTTCAAGTGGCACAATCTCAATCTTTGATGGATGTAGTTTAGCTAGCCAAAATGTACGAGTCTAAAATACTAAATATGGTAGTGTATGGAAATTTGAACACATCTCAAAATAGTATTGTCCTTTGCAATTTTCTTCACAAATTCAAGGGAATAAAGTAGTTTCTAACACTACTTCTACATTTGCACATATACTGGCATCTAAATCTTTGCCTATTAAGAAGATGACACTAGCAAATATGTAAGAGAGAAGAGAAAAGGGGCTTTGTTACAATTGTAAGGAGAAATTTCATAGAGGTCATTAATGTAAGAAACAATTTTTATTATTGGTGACTGAAGAAAACGTACAAATTGATGAGCAAGATGAGGACTGCATACTTAAGATACATGAGGAAGTTGAAGACATTAATGATGAAGGCACAGTCAGTTTCCATGCCATGTCAGGAACTACTGTACCAAAGACTTTGAAATTTTAAGGTTAGATTAGTCATAAACTAGTTTCTATTATAGTAGATATAGGGAGCACCCATAATTTTTTGCAATAGTGACTTGTATAACATTTGGGACTAACAGTGACTCCTTCAATGAAATTTCATGTGATGATCAGTAATGGTTCGACATTACTTTATGAGGGGAAATGTTAGGGTGTTTCTTTTGAGATTCAAGGAATTCAATTTGGGGATACATTTTATGTTCTTCCAATACAAGGAGCAGAAATGGTGCTTGGAGTGTAGTTATTGCAAAATTTAAGGGCTATTATCATAGATTACAGTACATTGAAGATGTAATTTATGAGTAATGGCATTGAAATTACATTGCAAGGGAATAACAATGCTGTTGCTGCTCCAATCTCTTACATTCAATTGAGAAGATTGATTAAGACTGATGCATTAGCTTACTATTTTCACTTAGTAGCTTAGGAGGTTGATTCTAACACATCTGAACCTAATACCAACAACACTCACTTGAAGTAAGTGTTGGGTAGATTCGCTCAAGTGTTCGAGGCACCTTCATCATTGCCGCCTAATAGGCAAATCTAACATCGAATACACTTGACATTAAGTACTTCCCCTATCATGTTAAACCCTATAAATATCCTCATTTTCAGAAAAATGAGATAGAAAAATAGGTTTGCGATATGTTAGCTCAAGGAATTATCTGACATAGTAGTAGCCCTTTTTCATCTCCTGTTTTACTTGTGAAGAAGAAAGATGGAACATGACATTTTTGCAATAATTATAGAGCATTAAATTTTGCTAGTATTAAGGATAAATTTCCTATACTTATAATTGATTAATTGCTTGATGAATTGTACGATGCCTTAATTTTTTCGAAGTTGGATTTAAGGGTTGGATATCATTAAATTCGTATGCATGTAGATGATGTAGAGAAGACTAAATTTTGCACACATGAAGGTCATTATGAGTTTCTTGTCATGCATTTTGGTTTAACAAATGTACTAGCTACTTTCCAAGCTATTATGAACATTATCTTTAGGCTATTTCTTCAAAAATTTATCATAGTTTTCTTTCATGATATTTTCGTTTATGGTAAGACCATGGTCTTGCATTTAGAATATTTATCTCAAGTGTTGCAAGTATTGTTGGACAACACTTTTTACCTGAAAGAGAATAAATGTTCGTTTAGGAGAGACACCGTAGACTACTTAAGACATATTGTTTCTAATAATGGTGTAAATCTGGATCTAGCTAAGATTGAAGCAATTTTACGGTAGGATTTTCCTAAGAGCTTTAAGCAATTGAAAGCATTTTTTAGCTTAACAAGATATTATAGGAGGTTTGTCAAAGACTATGCATCTATCTATAACTGTCCCCATGACTAATATGCTGCAGCAAGAAAATTTTGTTTGGATAGATGAGGCTCAAACATCTTTTCTAAAGCTTAAGCAAGCTTTAGTTTCTACCCCTATTTTGCAATTACTAGCTTCCATTAAAGAATTTGTTGTTAAGACAGATGCATCAAGGACAAGGATTGGGGTAGTACTATTGTAAGATAGCCATTCTATTGCTTTTTATAGCGAGAAATTACCTCCCCATTTATTTGAGGCTTCTACTTTTGTCCATGACTTACATGCAATTATGTAAGCTGTGAGGAAATGGCGTCAATATGTATTAGGTAAGCACTTTGTAATATGGACTTATCATAGAAGCTTTGAAGAGATTTTGAGTCAAGTCATTTAGACCTTAGAGCAACAAAAGTACTTAGCTAAGTTACTAGGATATGACTACTTTATTATGTATAAGGTAGGGATTGAGAACAAAGTAAATGATGTTTTGTCTCAAAAGTATGAAGAAATGGCTTATTGTGGGTTATCTGTTTTGAATTTTCCCTTACTTGACAAATTGCAAGAAGAATATTATATACTTGATAGCTTTAATGCCATTATTGCAGACATAAATGAAGGAAAAGAGTTGAAGTGGCCAGTTACTTAGAAAAATGGCCTCTTATTCTGTCAACGCAGATTATTTTTTGTGCCTCAATTTACTCTCATTCCTCATATCTTGTCTGAATTTCGTTCTACACCATTAGTAAGGCATTTTGGTGTCTTCAAGACTTATAAGAGGCTATCCAGTGAGTTCTTTTGTGAAGGAATGCAGAAATAACTTGAAGATTTTGTCAAAACCTATCAAGTTTACCAATAGATAAAGTATTTGACAAGGTCTCCAGCTAAATTATTATCACCTTTGCCAATACTAGATAAGGTGTGAGAAGATAGTAGCATGGACTTCATTACATGTTTGCTTAAGTCCAAAACTTATTTAGTGATTTTGGTTATGGTGGACAAATTATCTAAGTATTGTCATCTATAGGCCTTAGACTTACATTTTATTATGACAAAAGTAGCTTCTTTGTTTATACACATGGTGGTTAAGCTACATGGATTCCCTAAGACAATGTATTGGATAAGAATTCCATTTTTGTGAGCCAATTTTGGAAGGAATTATTTCAATTTAGTGGCACTAAACTAGCACTATCTAGTGCTTACCACCCTCAATTTGATGGTCAGACAAGGGTTCTTAATCAAACCATTCAACAATATTTATGAGGATTTGTAATGGAATATCTTATGGGTTGGGTTTCTTTCCTTCCGTGGATAGAGTTTGCTTATGATACCTCTTATCATGAAGGATCAAAGAATACTCCTTTTAAGATAGTCTATGGCAAAACTCCTCTTACAATTGCATCTTATGTACGTGGTGCCTCTAAATTAGATGCGATTGATATAAAGCCATGTAGTAGGAATGAAGCTCTTAAATTGTTACGAGAACAATTACTTAAGTCTCAACAATGTATGAAGGAATTAACAGGTAGACATAGTACAGATGTCGAGTTTTCTCAAGAGGACATGATATATGTCGAATTACAACCACAAAGACAAGTATCACTGTCTCAACAACCTTGCCATAAACTTTCTTGAAGGTATTATAGTCTATATAAGAGTTTATGAAGGATAGGTACATGTACATATGAAGTAGAGTTTCCTCCTAATTGTTAGATTCATAATGTGTTCGATATCTTTATCTTAAAGAAGGCTTATGGATCTACAAAACCTTCTCTTGACTTTCCATTTGACGCAATAGCTAGCTATCTACTGTTAGTGCCTTTAGCAGTTTTAGGAATAAGACACGTTGTTTGGAATAAGGTGATTACAAGGCAAATTTTGGTTCAATTGTTTGGGTTACCTATGGAAGAGACATCATGGGAAGACTATGAATAGTTTCAAGAGACTTATAAGGATTTTCACCTTAAAGACAAGGCATTTCATGAAGGGGAGGACGTTGTTACAAATTGAACTTCGAAAATACCAAATAGATTTTGAGATTATATCACATACTACAAATAAAGTACAGATCTATAGATTGTAACCAAATAATAGCTATTTTACATATAGATTATAAAACAAATGGTAGAAGATGTAACAAAAATAATGGATTTAACAAGATCCAATAGTAAAAGTACTATATTTGTAACTACAGAAACAAACAATGGAAAGAAGCAAAGAAGAGGGGATCAGATTATCCCTAAATAGTTTGAGTGAAATTGTAAGAGTCTAAACTTGCTCAAAGTATTCTATATCGCATTACCTTACATCAAAACACAAGAAAACTACAGTTAGTAGTTGAAATTAGAAACCCTAGTTATATAATGTAATTCAAAAGAAAAGAGAGAGAATGAAAAGGACGGGAGAGAGAGTAACTAACCTTAGTGATAGAAGAGTCCAAAATACGTACGAGAGAGAGAGAGAGAGAGAGAGAGAGAGAGAGAGAGAGAGAGAGTATATTTCCTTGTGAGTTAAGGCTCTAGCGAATAATTGGGCCATGCCTTAACAATATACTCTTTTAATTGCACAAATGTCCAATAATTATCTTTCGTTTTTATTTTTCTTCTTTATTAATTGTGCATTTCATTATGAAAAATGATTTATAAACCAAGCCTCAATTTTAGAAATTTCATACAAATGATGTCTAAATGCCATTGCTTATTTTGCTTTTAGAAATACCATTCCCCTTTTAGCTTTAAATTTTACAAACAAATTATTTTGAAAGATTACTTTGATTCTATATATCATTAATATTAATTTGCTTGATAAAATTAATAAGTAAAATTTAAATAATGAGATGCGACAATAATGGACTTAGTCATTTCCTTAATAATACCCTAAGACTGGGGTCAGAGTGGGCATGGGAATAAGAAGCATAAATGATGAGAATAGCTTAAAAATTTTAATTATGCTGGGGATTTTAGATGCTACATATTTTAATATACATGTCTTTAGTAGATCATCTAACAGTTGACTTTACGAGCTCAAAGGGGCAAAACAAAAGAGAACTTGGACTATGGAGATTTGTCTCTATCTAATTGGAGTAGCTTGCATATCCACTTTAGCCATTTAGGCTTAACCAACATCTTTTGAAATAAATAGGATTCCTATTAGAGGAGAGAGTATTTTGTTATATTTTAAGAAATATTATGAGATTTACTTATAATGACATAACCTAAAAGTAGTGAATAGTCAAGCTAATAAACAATAATGGGTCTATTTCAACCACTTAGTCTAACAGTTTCAAGTTTGTATTGATAAGGTGTTCACAACCATGGCCTTATAAAATAGTACCATAATCTCTCACAATTTATGTAAGACACTTAATCATGGGGTTTTATAATCTCTCCTTCTTAAATACGTGACATTCTCATCATAACACCTTACAATTAGGCCTGGATCTTCTCCCCTTTTTCGGTGTATGATTCGAGCTACCCACTACCTATAGGTCACCTTAGAAGTATGCAAGGAGTTACACCCTGGTGATATTCCCTACTTTCTTTAGGCCTCTTTTTTAAATCGGAGCCAGACCTAAATTATCCACTTACTAATAAGGAGTCCGCTTTGATACCATTTGTAACGCTCTAAGCCAAAAACAGTTAATAGCTAAGCTGACAAACACTAATGGGCCTATTCAACCACTTGGCCCAAAAGTTTTAAGTTTGTATTGATAAGGTGTTCACAATTATGGCCTTATAAACTAGTACGATAACCTCCCACAATCCATGTGGGATACTTAATCATGGGATCTCATATTACTATTATCTTAACTTAAGTTACCGATGTATTAATCTCATCCATCCACTTAAAGGAGAATTGATTTTTTAGGGATTCATAGGATTTAATACAAAAATATGTATAATTGGTCTTCTCTCTACCTTAGAATGAACACACATATACAACCTTAAAATAGTTTATAGAAAAAAGAAAGAAAAAAAGGGTAAAAAGTAAGAAACTAATTATCATATCACGTCATGGCTTATTCCTCATCTAAACTAGGTATGTGAAAATTATGGATATTTAAGATCTAAGGAATTCATACCTCGGCTTACATGTGATATGTTGCATTGTTAGTATATTCACTCTTTAGGTTTTGTTCCAATGTCAAAATACCAATTTGAAATTATGCATAGGATTTTTTTCCTCTCTTTCCAACTGTTTAGGATGAACAAAACAATAAGGTAAATTCTTGTAGTAAAGAAGGTATGAATAATGTTCTTCTTACTAAAGTGAAACATGTTTTTGTTTCCATATCCTTGTAAAATATATAGTTGGAAAAATGATTGAACAAATTAATAAACTTTATTATTCTTATTTAATTTTGTAAATAATTTATTATTTCATTAAATTGCATAATGTTGAGCTAGTTAGTTAGATACGATACATGAATAAGTAAATGTCATTATACGACATTATTCGATCCATCATAAGATTAGAGAAATTACACCCGTTCCAATCTAAATAAAAAGTTAAATCACTTTAGCGTGATGCTACGAATTAAGGTCAAACTATAGTTGTCAATAGAGAATACCTTTCTCCCATGATTATCTATGAACCACTGACCTTAACCTTACTATAACCTCCTCTCTTGTCCTTAATTTGGCTAAGGGTGACAAAGGGATTATCTTAACTATTCCTTTTGAAGGGGTCAATATTTGGTTCGATAATCCTAACTTCCCCTCAAATGGGTTCTAATGCATGCTGGATTAAAAGTTAGGTTGAGTTTAAGGATGATCAACCAATTTTGAATAATCCAAACAAGCAGTATACACAAAATCGAGCTTAGCTTTCATAATAGCAAAACAATATTCAAGCACATGCACCACATATGCACAAACAACTATTTACAACCACAACCAAAAATACACTTAAGTCTTAAAATATTCTGAAGCAATATTTGAAATACTATAAAGTGTTGATCTCACTTATTTGACATTCAGTTGCTTGCTAAGTGTAGTTGTCAATCTTATCTTCATCGGTTATCTCTATATTCATGTCTAATTAATCATTTAGTTTCCGTACAAGTTATGAAATAGCAATAATTTACTCATTACTTTAAGGATTAAGTTTGTTATGTATCAATTTATAAGTCATTAATACTTAGGTATTGAAGGTTTGAAGTTATTTCTTGAGTAAGTTTTATTCTTGGTACCTTTTTAGCTTAGGTTATGAGTTATGATGTTTTTAGAGTTTCTAAATGGGGGACATCCTAAGTCATGTTTTAAGCCATGTTAGGTTTAAAATCCATAATAGGGGTACCTTTAGAGTCAATTTTTGAGTTTAGTTAGTTCTAAAATTTTTAGTAAGGTACTCTTTAAGTTATCTTCTAAGTGCATATGAAAAGTAATAAGATGAAAAAGTATGTATATTTCATATTTTGTTATGAAGTGATACATACATACATGTATTTATATATAAGTTTGAGGTATCTATATTAGTTATACATTATAAGTGAGAATCCTTTAAATTATTCTACATCTAGCCATTGCTACATTAGAATAATATGCATTTATTTCTTTTCATAACACTCCTTCTTAAGTTGGAGTATAGATAATGATCATGTCTAAGTTGTTAAAGATATAAGTGACCTTGCTGCATTTAAAGCTTTTGTAAAGATGTCTCCTAATTGTTTGCTTGTCTTAACATACCCTATAAAAACTATGTTATGTTGTATCTTCTCACAAATGAAATAGCAATCAATTTCGATATGCTTAGTTCGTTTATGAAATATGGAATTAGATGCAATATGGAGAGCTGCTTGATTATCACACCATAATTTTGTAGGTAATGGAACCTTAAAGCCAACTTCACTTAAGAGCTGATGAATCCACATTACTTCACATATAGATTGTGCCGTTACTTTGTAATATGATTTTGCACTTGAGTAAGACACAACATTTTGTTTCTTACTCTTCCAAGAGACTAGATTCCCTCCAATAAATATATAATACCCTAAAGTAGATCTTATGTCAATCTTGGAACCTGCCCAATCTACATTCGAGAAACATTTTATGTGATTATGTCCATGATTTTTATACAAAATACCATGTCCTGGAGCACCATTTAAATAGCAAAAAATTTGCTCCAAAGTTGCCCAATGTTATATTATAAGACTAGACATAAATTGACTTACAATACTGACTGAGTATGCAATATCCAAATGAGTCACTATGAGATAATTCAACTTCTCAACCAATCTTCTACACCTTTTAGGATCTTCAAATAAGTCACCATCTTTTTTAAGTTGCACATTAAGAAGCATAGGTGTGCTACATGGTTTTACTCCAAATTTTCTTGTCTCAGTTAACAAAACAAGTACATATTTCCTCTAAGATAAGAAAATACCTTTGTTGCTCCTTATCATCTCAACTCTTAAGAAATATTTCAACATATCTAAATCTTTTGTGTGAAATTGAGTGTAGAGGAAGGATTTTAGAGATGCAATCCCTGTATTATCACTTCTTGTAATGAGAATATCATCAATGTACACAATAAGAAGAATAGCACCGGTTTTAGATTGTCTAAAGAATATCGAGTGATCATATTTGCTCTTTTGCAAACCAAAGCCTTCAACTACTTGACTAAATTTTCCAAACCAAGCTTAGGGAATTTGTTTTAACCCATATAATGACTTATGGAGACAACACACCTTACCAGATTCCCATTAAGCAATAAACCTAGGTAGTTGTTCCATGCAAAAATGCATTCTTGATATCTAATTGATGGAGAGGCCAACAATGAGTCGTTACCAAAGAGATAAATAAGCAAATACTTGTCAACTTAGATATAGGAGAGAATGTGTCAAAATAATCAATGCCTTAGGTTTGAGCATAACCTTTAGCTACAATACATGCTTTAAGGTGAGCCATAGATCCATTTCGATTAACCTTAATAGCCAAAACCTAGTTATATCCAATTGCCTTCTTTTTTTTCTACAGGTAAATTTACTAAATCCCAAGTACCATTAGTATTCAAAACATTTATCTCTTCTATCATAGCTTTACGTCGATTAGGATGAGATAAGGTAGCACGAATAGATTTAGGAATGCTTATAGAGTCAAATGAAGCAATAAATGACCAAGAAGTAGATAGGTAGTCATATGGAAAGAAAGAGGAATTACGCTAGATGAATTGATGCTTACCTTTCTTTGGATCTGATGAGGAAGAAGAAACTGGTGTAGGACATGTAGCAAGATAATTGTGCTGTCTTGAATATACCTGTTGAATAAGAGGTCAAATGGTAGCAATGGCGACGATGGCATTGGTGATGGTATTAGTGGTGGTAGTGGCTGTGATGCACCATTAGTAGTAAGAACATCTGATAATTGATAAGTGATATGATATACTAACATGGTGTGCCTAGGAGCTTAGTTATCATTAGGACTTACCGTAGCAAATTTGATTAAAATGGGTCCTTCGAAATATCGAAGAAAATTAGGATGAAATTGCCTACAATCAAACAAGAGTAGCTTGCGTGAAGCGGCTCGAAGGATGTGACTCACCAACAAATATAACACGACTTGAAACCTCACTTGATATAATGCACAAGTTGTTTTTAAGGTCCACCCGCCACTAATCCTGAGCTACTCGGCTAGATTAGATAAGAATGTATGAAAAATAAATTAGGAGAGGGTTGTCTCATAAGAACAGAATATTCAGTTTTAAAATGTAAGTTATCTACCGCTTACAAGAGAAAATGACTATTTATAGTAAGTCCTTAGGGCAGCATTATAAATAAAGAAATTATAAGAAAGTATATATAAAAAGGGGATTCTTAATACATACGAAAAAGGGTAAAAAGGACAAAAGACCACAAATGGAAAAGTAGTACAATGTCAGACGAGGTGAACAGATGGTAGTGCAACATTGGTCTCATATGAATATTCTCTAAGTATAGTAGGTGAGAAGGGTCAAAATGTTGCAACAATAAAAGGGCAGAGATGAGAGAGATGGTAGCATGCCGAGAGAAAACTATTCAGCCATTTAAGTGAGTCTCTAATCACTTGGCAAGAACTTCTCAGTAGTAGTTGGTTGGGTTACTCAGCACAAGGTCTTCAATAAGGGAATGGTTGGCATCATCACTATTAAGTATACAGATCAACGTATGACAATTTGGGGAGATCAAGTCGTTTAACCATAGTCCTTAGGTGTAATGTTTCTGTCAACAATATGTTGCCGAGAGAGAATTCGTTGGGCAAGGGATTGGAGTCCTCAGAGCTGTGCGCAAGTAATGGGACCGTTGGTTAGCAGTTCATCAATTCCCTAGGATTATTGAAGATTTTCCTTCAAATATTGGTCTTCGTCATCTTCGGGCACATATGGAGTTAAGTTGGCAACACTGAATGTGGGAGATACGTCGAAACCTTCAAGTAGCTCAATCTCGTAAGCATTATCATTAATGTGCCTCAGAATCCTGTAGGGTTCATCTACTCTGGGAGATAGTTTGTTCGTCCTCTTGCTAAGGAAGCATTCCTTGTGAAGATAGATCCAGACAAGGTCCTAGGGGCATAAACAATTCATTTCCTTCTGCAGCTTCCCATTTCCTTCTGTTAAGCTACGGTTTTGGCCAATTGCTTAGCAATCCTTTGATGCAACTTCTGAAATTCCTCGTCATGCTATAGGTCGAATTGACTCTCCCCTTATGTAGTCGGATAGTTAACTAAGTCCAAGTGTAGGTTTAGGTTAAGTCCATAAATAACCTCAAATGGTGATGTTCCAGTGGAGCTATGAGTTGAGCGATTGTAGAAAAATTCAATGATGGGTAGGCATAAATCCCAATCATGAGAGTCCTTTCCAATAGTGGCATGTAGGAGATTACCGACGGTAATGTTAACTACTTCAGTTTGGCCATCTATTTAGGGGTGGCAAGAGGTACTGAACAGGAGCTTAGTATTGAGTTTCCTCTATAAGGTCTTCTAAAAGTAACTCGTGAATTTTGAATCACAGTTGGATACAATACTCCTTGTTACTCCATATAGTCGCACAATTTCTTGCAAAAAGAGGTTAGCAATGAATAAAGTATCATTAGTTTTGTGGCAGGGGATGAAGTGGCCTATCATGCTAAACCGATCGACCACTACCATGATTGAATCGTATCTTCTCAACGTGTGGGGAAGGCCAAGCATGAAATCCATGCTTAAATCGGTCCACGGCTGCTTGAGAATTATTAGGGGTGTATATTCTCCATAGGGCTCTCTTCTACCTTTTGCATACTTATATACCTTGCACCTCTCAAATATTTGGTGTACATCCTTCATCATCCTAGGCCAATAAAAGTGTTCCTTCAATATCTCAATACTCCTCTTTTCCCTAAAATGGCTAGCTAGACCTCCGGTATGAGCTTCTTGAACCAGTAGCTCCCTTACAGAACAACTCGGTATGCAAATTTGCTTACCCTTCATTAAGAACCCTTCATACAAGTAAAATCTGTCCATAGCTCCTCTAGCACTACACTTGGTTACTAAAGGCCCAAAATGTGGGTCATGCTCATATCGATCAAGTAAAATGCCAAATCTAAGCACTTTAGCTTGCAACGTCGTGATGAAGGTATGATGGCGAGAAAATGTATCAGCCATTGTATTGGTGCTTCCTTTCTTATACTTGATGACATAGCACAAGGTCTACAGGAACTCGACTCACTTGGTGTAAAGTTAAGAAAGCTTCTACTGCCCGCGAAGATGTTTGAAAGATTTATGATTTGAATAGACGATGCATTCTCTCGGTAATAGATAATGCTGCTAGTTCTGGAGTGAACGGACAATGGCATGAAACTCCTTATCGAAGGCTGAGTAATTTAGGGCAGCATCCCAAAGTTTTTCGCTAAAGTAGGCAATGGGTTGGCACTCTTGCATAAGTACAGCACTAATGCTGACACCAGACGCATCACATTCAACCTCAAAAACCTTCTCGAAATCTAGTAAGGCAAACACTAGAGTCAACGTCAACTTACACTTCACATCTTCAAAACTCCTCTGAGCCTTTTCTGTCCATTTAAACTCAACATTCTTCTTGGTTAATTTAGTCAACGGTGTAGTTATGGAGCTGAAGTTTCAAATAAATCTTCGATAAAATGAAGCTAGGCCATAGAAGCTCCTGACGTCGGCAGCACTAGTTGACATAGGCCATTCATTAATAGATCTAACCTTTTCTTCATCAACTTAAACTCCACTCCCTGAAACGACATATTTGAGGAATACAACCTTACTTTGACAGAACACACATCTCTTTAAGTTACCGAATAATTTCTTGGTGTAGAGTATGTTAAACATCAATCTCAAATGTTCAACATGAACGAAAAGGTCAGTACTATAGACTAGAATATCGTCAAAATAAACCACGACGCATTTGCCTATCAATGTTTTGAGCACATGATTCATGAGTCGCATGAATGTACTCGGCACATGAGTTAAACCAAATAGCATAACCATCCACTCAAATAGACCATCCCGAATCTTAAAGGTTATTTTCCATCTATCTCCCGGTCTCATTCGTATTTGATGATAGTCACTTTTTAGATCTATCTTTGAAAAGATGCATGCACCATGCAACTCATCAAGCATGTCATCCAACTGCGGGATCGGGTATCTGTACTTAACAATAATCTTATTGGTGGCACGGTCGTTAATGTACATCTGCCATGATCTATCTTTCTTTGGTATTAGCATGACTGGGACGATACATGGGCTCATGCTCTCACGAACATATCTGCGATCTACTAACTTGTTGATTCGATAGGGCTACTTTAGGTTGAAGATCGATGTAATGCTCAATTCCTCTTAAGGGAGGTAATTCTTTCGACATCTTGGTAGGGAAGAGGTTAGCAAATTCTTGAAGTAGCTGCTGCACTTTGGTGAGTAATTTCTCGGCTTCTCTAACCTCTAAGAATCTCTTGACTAAGAGGAGTACATAGTCTTTAGCCTTGACCTCTTGTGTAAATTGAGCTTAGGAAATCACCAAAGACTTTTGCTGTAGAGATCTAGGAACCTTTTTCTAGACTTCTTACACTTCTATGGGACTCATAGGTATCAATATAACTTTTTTGCCATCCTTTTAAAATATGTAGGTGTTTTTATACCAATCATGTAATACTCTTAAGTCAAATAGCCATGGTTGGCCTAGTAATATGTGAGATGCACACATAGGAAGGCATCACATAGCACCTTGACCCTATACCTATTACCAATAGTAATCAACACTTTGACTTGCTCGGAAACGTGTAATCCTCCTTTCTCATTCAACCAGTGAATCTTGTATGGCTTGGGGTGTGGAAGAGTTAGCAATTTCATAACCTTAACTACTCCTTACGCGATGATGTTGGTACAACTCCTTTTGTCAATGATTATGGTGCGTAGCTTGCCATTCATCCGGCAATTCGTATGAAAGAGGTTCTCTCTTTGCTTATTCTCATTAGCCACAAAGTACTGAGAGATCGCTGAACAACAAAGCAATACTCGGCTCTACCCTCAGGAGGTATCTCGGCTTCTTGATCTTCCTCAAATTCTTCTAGTATCCGATCAGTTACCACTTCTTCCTCTTCTTCACTCGCACTTTCTACTTCAAACCGGAGCTTTTCTCCCTTTATGGTCATGACTCGGTAGTTCGAATATTGACTAGTCACGTGTCCATAACCAAGGCATTTAAAACATTTGATTTCTCGGGTTATCTTCCCTGAAGTCTAACGCTAGTCTCTTCGGATCTCAAGTTCCTCGGTCTTGCTCTTACCTTGGTCGTCATCGGGTTAGCTTGGCATGTGACCTCGACGTTCCACTTAAAATTGTTTGAAACCCTATCATTCCCTGGTCTACTCAGCAGGCCATTCCTATTCGACATCGGTATTCGGTTACTCAGTATTTGGCTAACCTAGTTCCACCATTGCCTTTCAACTCTCTAAGCTATACGAATGGTTTCATCTAGAGTTGTAAGGCTTTGCAGTTCTACGATGTGACCAATATTAACTCGGAGTCTCGAGATGAACTACGCTATAGTTCGGGCCTCAAGCTCATCAACATCACATTGTATCATGAGCAATAGAAACTCTTGAACATTGTCGTCTACAGATCTATTACTTTGCCTCAAGTGTTAGAGTCGTCGGAAAGTATCTTGTTCGTAGTGTTTGGGAACGAACTTACTTCTCAAAACTCTCTTCATCTTGTTCCATGTTTAGACCTCACGTCAGGTCCTCAAGTGAACATTTTGTAGCTTCTTTCATCGCATCACTGCATATCCAAAAAATTCTAACGTGACCACTTTAATGCGGATAGCATCTTCATAATCATATAAGTCGAATATCTTTTTTATCTTATCTTCCCAGTTTAGGTAGTCATTTGCACTATCAGACCTATTGAAGTTCTGAATTTGTACCTTAAGATGTTTGGTACCTTTTGGCATTCTGAACTCATCCTCAACAATCCTAATATACTGGTCTTCTTCTTTTTCGTACTCTTCCACTTTGTCCAACTCTGACCTTCCCTTCACGACTCTATCAGCACGTCGCGGTGGTATGTGGTTCATTAGAAAGGCTTTTAGAGCTAGCTTATTCATCTGCCTCCACGGCTTATCTCTCATTTCTTGGCCCTACTCAGCAACTCTCTCGTGCGGTCCATTCTCTAAGACCTTGTTTACTAAGAAATCTAAATTAGCCATAATATAAGCAAGATCTTGTATCTACTTATCAATAGTATGTGGTGTTTGTTTGGTAACTCGACTATGACCATGAGCATCACTTTCGACATCGTGAATCTCTCCCTATATACTAGAGTTTGACATTCCCAACATAAAATTTCAATAACTACACTTCACATGAATGGCTACAACATATACAATTTCTTAAATAGCAAACTGACTGTTACTACACAGTTTTCTATCTCAACCTTAACCTCAAGCTTTGATACCAGGAATATATGGTGTGCATAGGAGTTTAGTTATCACTAGGACTTATCGTAGCAAATTTGACTAAAATGGGTCATCCAAAAATCGAAGAAAAGTAAGATGAAATGGTCTACAATCAAACAAGAGTAACTGACGTGAAGCTACTCAGATGATGTGACTCACCAATGAACACAATATGACTTGATACCTCACTTGATACGACGTACAAGTTGATGTTAAAGTCCACCTGCCACTAATCTTGAGCTATTCGATAAGATTAGATAAAAGTATATGAAAAATAGACTTGGAGAGGGTTGTCTCACAAGAACAGAATATTCAGTTTTAAAATGTAAGTTATCTGTAGCTTACAAGAGAAAAGGGCTATTTATAGAAAGTCCCTAAAATAGCATTATAAATAAAAAAATTACAAAAAAAAAAAACAAAAAGGGGATTCCTAGTACATACGAAAAATGATAAAAAGGAAAAAAGACCAAAAATGGATATAATGTTTGATGAGATGGATATGTGGTAGTGTAACATTAATACCATATGAATATTCTCTAAGCATAGCAGGCAAGAGGGGTCAAAATGTTGTGGCAATAAAGGGGCTGAGACGAGAGAGAATGTAGCATGCTGAAAGAAAACTATTTAACCATTTAAGTGAGTCTCTCGTCACTCGGCAAAAACTTCTCGGCAACAGTTGGTCGGGTTACTTGACACAGGGTCCTCAATAAGAGAATAGTCGGCATTATCACTATTAAGTATACAGATCAATGTATGACAATTCGGGGAGCTCAAGGAGTTCAACCACATTTTTTGGGCATAATGTTTCTCGTCATCAGTATGTTATCGAGAGAGAATTTGTCGGGTGAGGGATTGGAGTCCTTAGAGTAGTGCGTAAGTAATGGGATTGTTGGTCGGAAGTTCATCATAACATGTTATCATTCGTCTCCTGTACTGAAGAAGTAAAGAAAGAAGAGAAGAAAAAAAAAAAGGTTATTTTCAAAAAAATGGAACATTAGCAAACACGAGCTACTTGTCAAGAATAGGACAATAGCATAGATATCCCTTTTAAACATAAGAGTAACTTAAGAAGACACATTTAAGAGGTTTAAGATTTGGTTTAGTCACATGAGGAAAAACATCACAAACAAAGCAAGTATAACCAAATATTCGAGATGCAATTGGGAACACAAGTTTGGTAGGAAAAAGAACATTGTAAGGAGTCTCACCTTAAAGAATAGATGAAGGTATACGATTAATTACAAAACATGCTGTAGAAATGGCATCAATCCAAAATTGTTTAGGAACTTTGATTAGAAACAAAAGAGCTTTAGTTGTTTCAAAAAACTGTCTATTTTTTTCTTTTAGCTATTTCATTTTGAGATGTATCCACAAATGAAGATTGGTAAAGAATACCATTTTGAAGCACATAAGTTTGGAAAGAATGAGAAAAGTATTCCTTTGTGTTATCACTCAATGTATGAATAGAGACATTAAAGTATGTTTTGATTTCAACACAAAAAGTAGTAAAATTAGAAAATATCTTGGAACGACTTTTCATAGGATAAAGTCAAGTCCTACAAGAGTAGTCATCTACAAAGGTAACAAAATATCTAAACCTAGTTTTTAACATGATTGGATAAGGACCTCATATATTGGAATGAACTAACTAAAAGGGACAACTGGCGCTTTTATTGACTTGACAAATAGAAGGCAAATGATAATGCTTATCAGTTGACATGACTTACAATCTAAAGAAGAGATATTATTGAATTGAGAACACAATTTCTTCAATATAGGTAAAGAGAGATGGCCCAATTAACAATGTACTTCAAAAGGTGTTTGAATGCTGGAACTAGCAACAAATCTTGGCACCTAAGTGTCTAAAATGGAAAGACCTCCTGATTCATGGCCTTTACCAATAGTTTGCTTTGCCATAAGATCCTAAAATAAATAGTGACCATGAAAAAATGAGATACAACAATTTAAGGCATAAGTAAGTTTGCTTACAAAAATCAAATTAAAAGAAAATTGTATAAGATTCAAAACAAAGGATAGGGAAATAGGAATAAGGCTAGGGGTACTAAATACAAGTATACAGGAGGTGGATCCATCTGCTAAAGTAACACTAGTCGGAGATATATGTGATTAGAATGTGGAGAAGAGACTAAGATTACCTATCATACGATCTGTGGCACTAGAATCATTGACCCATTTGGAAGAGGAGGAAATGAGACAAGTATCCAGATAATCTTCAATGCTTCTTGGTATTAAGTGAACTTAGCAAAATTTTCTATAAAGATTGTAATTGTCTTTTCAAAAGATGAATTAGATGTATCACTTGTAGAGGCCATATGTCCCGATGGTCTTCTTTGGCTACGATTCTATAATTTCTTACAAGTATGCTTAGTATGGCTGGACTCATGACAATAATAACACATAACTCTCCCTGAATCTTGACCTCGTCTATTGTGATTATTATCCCCTCCTTTTTTGGTGGTAAAGGAACACCCTCTATGCTGACCGACAAGTGCATTATTAGGGTGAGATGATGGAATTGAGACATTCTTCTCTGTGTAAAGTATCCTAGCAAAGGCTTCATGTAAAGTTAAAATATTCGAACTAGAGAGAATATGATTTCTAATAGAATCAAACTCTAGATGAAGACCTATAAAAAAACTCATTACCACCGTTTGTTCCTGTTAGGTTTACTGAACTTTAACATCAACACTAAAAGGCATTAAGACATTAAGTTCTTCTTAAATTCTTTTGAAATTCATGAGATAGGTTGTAATTGATTGATCTTGTTGTTCAGCTTGATAAAAACTTTTACACACATCATAGATATGGGATATTTTCCTTTCCTAGAGTATGTAAATTCTAAATACTCTAACATTTCTTTAACAAGTTCGTAAGGATGAATCAAATTAATTATCTCAATATCAATGGAGTTTCGTATTTGCAAAAATATTCGAGCATCATCTCACAACCATACCTTTATAGTGTTATCATTAGGTGGATCCTTAGTAAGGTGATCATCTTTTCCAATGCTTCGTAAATAGACTTGAATGGTCTTATTCCAGGCAATATAATTATCCCCATTAAATTTGTGTTCTGTGATTTTTAACATCGCAGGGATCATATCAATTATAGTTGATGATTTGTTATTAGTTATGGTTAATGTTTGAAAAAATAACTCACCTTTACTTTAACTCCCTAAATAAAAAAAAAAAAACTTTTTTCTCTCCTTTTTCATTTTTTTGTTTTCTTTTATGTCATATCAAAGTACAGTAAAAAGACATGAAAAGAGCATCAAAACCTAGAAATGTAATAAACAGCAGCAAAGAACTAAAAAAAAAACAAATGATTTTTTTTTTTCAAGAAAACAAAGAGCAAGCAGCATGTGAAGAATGAAGGTGATTTTTATCAAGTTGTTGAGTAAGGAAGGGAGGAACCTAGATTAATCACAAAGGGCAACCTAGAAGAAGAAGAAGATTTAGAGTTTGCACTGTATGAGCCTTACATGCGGGAATTCTGGTGGCAACACTTTGAAGAGAAGATGATCGAAGGATAGTGGAACTCCCTAGCCAAGAGGTGATGAAAACCGGACACTCTCAATAAATATTTTTCATATTTCATTATAAAGTGATACATGTATATATACAAGTTTGGGGTATCTATATTAGATATGCATTATAAATGAGAATCTTCTAGATGATTATACGCTTGGTTGTTGTTGTATTAGAATAATCTACATTTATTTCTTTCCATAATAGCATACAACTGCATAATTTTATTTTAATAAGTAATATTTTAGCTTAAGTTTTCTTCCATCAAAGGCTCTAACATAAGTTAAATTTCCTCTCATATAAACTATAAAATCACCTCACTTTGACCCTTACTCCAACATTTCCTTAGCAAATCAAGCGAGGCCATTACCTAAAACCCAATTTCAACATTTGTAACACGTCCAAATTAATATTTTAACTAGTCCCATTCACATTTGGATAAAGCAATAGAACTATTCCTTTTAGCCATCTAACCTTGCAAGATTTCACTTTTACACAACAGAATTAGTAGCTACACTAAGCTGCATAACCTAATTAACCCACTTTTCATAAAATTGAAACCTACTAATAATTGATTTAACAATTGATTAATTCATAAAATAATAACTTTACATTTCAAAATTATTTGCTTTCTTTGTTGTATAACTTCAAAAATCACTTCATAAAATTATTGTTACAGAATCAACTAAGATTCTTTAAGGAAATTATGAACTAAGCTAATTCCAACTCATCATTTTCTAAAAACCAAAAATTAACAAAAATTCATTTTATGATTATGTAAAACTCTTTACCAAAAATGGACATTTTAAGATTTTGTTAAAAAAAAAAAAACTAAGGCCAAAACTACATCGTTTATGTTTTTTAAAATGCAATACAAAATTTGTTTATATGTACGATTTCTTAAGAATCATATATAAACACTCTGAGTTTCAACAATTTGAATTTTTTTTTAACAATTTTACATGTAAAATTACCTAGGAATATTAAGTTTCATAATTTTTAGGAGAAAATGCAAATAATCTCTCTAAACTTTGACTTTGGTATTGTAAGCCCTAAATTTAAGCCAAATGTTCGTAGGATTGAACTTAGAACATAAAGTTTTAGGCGATCGGTTAAAGGATCTGATCAAACCTAAATTATAAACTATAGATAGAAATATTATTAAAAATGACCCCGTGAACTTGAATTTAAGAAAATAAGTAATAAAATAGGCAACTATAAAATTTTCAAATTTTAAGTATAATAATTATTAATTATCGTAAAAGCCAAAAAATGTAATCTAATAACTAATAAATTACTAGAGATAGATTATATGTAGACTAAAAATCATAGAATGAACTAAATAATAATTAAGAATGTTCACATGTACCTTATATGTATTTACGTATAGATAAAAATACGCAAAATTACTTAAATTGACTAAAAAATAATTAAATAATTAAAAAAATATTAATTAATTAAGAAAAATTAGAAGAATAAGTAATGATGTAGATTTGGTTATGGCAAGTCAGGAAGTGAAGAAGAAAATTAACTAATCAAAATCAGGCAACATAAAAGGTAAAAATTAGGGGATTTGGGCAATGTCTTGTCCAATTAAATGCAGAATAATTACTACAAAACTCTATAAATAGGGAAAAAAATATAGAGCTTATTTGGATAGTTAGAAGTCAGAAAAAATAGAGCGCATCAAAATTAGAAGAGAAAAATTAGGGTTAGAAAAAAAATAAGAAAATCTGTGCAGTAGGAGCAAGTGAACCAAACACACACACCACCACCACTTAGGATCGAGCCACCACCACCACCACCCCACTCCAAACCTACCGCTTGGACTGGCTGACACACCTAGACCGGCCAATACACCTAGATCGATGTTGAAAGCCTAAAAGTCATTGAACCGGGTGAGTCACTCATTTGCTCCAATTTTGTGTAATTTCTTAAAATAATTTATTTTACTTAGAAAATTATGAAATTTATTATTCTACGGTTTTATTGTATGTAGATTTAGGGAAAAATAGTAATTAATTTTAATCACATCTGAAAATATAGGATTCTTAATAAATAAAGCAAAACCAAGCATGATTAGAACTATAAATAAATAGGCTTAGGAGTATAGTTTGGAGCTCAAATTTTTTCTGTAGAATGCTTAAGTGATATAGAATAGTGCTTTGAAGCCATTTTTCTAAATTTAATTTTTGAAATTTTTAAGTAAATTTTTAGCCCTAAAATGATAGAAAAATTAGGTAATTTTAGGTTACTTAGGTGATTAAGTCATTAATTACTTATTTAGATAGTAATTAGATGTTTAGGGATGTTAATCTCTGATGTGAAAACCTAATCCTAACCTTTGGAGTGTTAAGTGTAATTCATGAAGGAATTATATGGTAATTGTAGGAAATTAGGAATATGTAGAATTGAAAATTTAATAAATATGAAAAATTAGGTTTATTTAGATAATATAATAATAAAAATCAGTATATAATAAATCTGAAACAAAATTTAATTTTAGGTAATTGTATAAAAAATGTAAGATTTTATCACATCGGGAATAAATCTGGTACCCCAATTAGGATTAGCATATACCGAACAGTTTAGAACATTAAATTAAGACCCAATATGATATTAGAATACTCGAGCTTAATGTGATTAATTTCACATTAGGATTTGTGCATATTTTAAGATTTCAGAATCAAAACTAGAATCTAATTTAGAAACTGAACCTTGAAATAAGGTAGAATGAATCATTAGTAAGTAATATGTATATATGGAGAAATGAGTTAAATTATAACTTAGAATATGAATCATTAAAGTATAAGTACTAAAAAGACCTATTTGTATTATAGGATATCCAGAGAAGAACCAGCTTGCAATTAAGTGATCGGGCGATTGAGAATTCCAAGTAAGTTAGGTTATTACTTATTATATTAGAGTACTATTTTATGATACTCGGAGACTTAGGATTGTGTATGATTGTGATTATAAGTAATTTATGCATGTGTTTGAGTATTTGAATTCGTGCTAAAATTTGTAATGTGATTGATTTTGTGTTATGACTAGATTAGTGTGAAATTGTTTGAACACCTTAAATGGAATTAAATCTTATTCGACTCTAATGACCTAAATTATCATACATGGCAACCCTTTAGGGGATCATTAGGATTCTCTAACTAAACACCGACCCCTTTGATAAAGATAGCGCTGGATAGTAATTGGTCTTTTTCTCATCCTTAACTGAACTAAGTGATAGGAGAGGAGGTTGCGGTGAGGATGAAGGCATTGGTTCAAAGGATAGTCTTAGAAGGAGCAGTATCTCCATTGCATAAACCTGAGTTTGGTTGTGAGCTATTGCATAACATGAAAACTCCTTAACCTGGATTGGAGCGGGTGAAATTTTTTTGATTTCTCAACAGACCAGACTACGTTGTGTAATGACACTTGCTTATTGCATTGCATGAAAATAATTGCTTGATAATCTTGTTTGTGTTTGTATACATTCATGAGTCTCCAATTCAACTTACTGAGCTGTAATTACTAATACCCGTATAGATATTTTTGCAGGTCCTGATTTCTGAATACTTTGAGTATTATACTGCCTTACAACTATCCAGAGGTTAGTTCTTTTGAAACCTAGGGTGTGAGGATTAGTTCACTTAGTAGTGGATGTATAGCTAGAGTGTCCTTTATAGTTTAAGAATGAAAGACTGATAGTCGTTATGTAAATTAGTGAACGGTTATGTTTATGTAGAGTTTCTTAGGAAGTTCTGTGGAATTTACTTATAATTATGTATGTTGATCTAAAATTTTTGATAAATATTATAACTTTAGCTAAATACTTTATTGGACTGTTTACTTCAAAGTGAGGAGTCGTCGACGCCTTGTGTAGGTACTGTGAGGCCGGTTACTATCATAGAATGGTTTACACGGCAGGACTGTTGCGACTCTATGACTTCGGGGCATAACAGTTCTCGGTTGGTATTAGAGAGTAGTTTTAGTGGACTCGCTTTGAAGTGTCGTACTTTAAAAGAAATAGATATCATAGGAATATTGAGAGTGGCTAATATTAAGTGGGCGATAAAAGATTGCATTAAGCATATGAAAACATAGGTAAGCATAATGTTTAACATAGTAAATGTTAATTGGTTTTAACTATAATTACAAGGTCGAAAGGGGAAATTAATACATAGTTGGATATAGTTTGGGTGGAATGGAGAAGTATCCCCTATTAACTATAGGGTTAGATTACAGCGGTTATTGATGGAATTAGCTGATTGAAATATCTTTAGGACAATTAATGAGATTATTGACAAGTTTCATGATAAGATATACTATAGTTGGAAGGATAAGTAAGCATGAATGGAGATGAGTCTAAGACCTCAGTATGACAGGATATACTGCCATTGCAACTTTTGAGCAGAGATAGTTAGAGATAGAGGGAATAGTAACTTTGATGATACCCTTAAGATATTTTCCTACTAGGTTAGAGGATGGGAGACCACACCTAGCTAGTATTATACATATTCTTGTTGACACTCCATACATTCCCAAACAATACCTACTGGGGATTATTGATTGGTTTCCTCAGTTTCCAAAACCTGCGGGGGAAGGTATAAAGATACCATTAGACTCTGGCCCTGAACTTGAGCCTAAGATAGTAGAACCACCACCAGAAAACCCACCTCCAGTTGAACCCCAAGAGGATAGAGTTCATGTTAAGGAAGACCTAGAGGAAGACCCTGAAGAAGAAGATCCAGAAGAAGACCCTGAGGAGGAGCAAGAGAACGAGGATGAACCTAGTGTAGATATACATGCTGTAGTTATGCAGATGATTGCAGACGATTGCAGACATCGGGATAGCTAGAGTAAGAGCTGGTGACATAGTTGAGTCGGATGATGATGATGTGCATGAGGTAATTGTGATCCCTGAGACTCCAAAGATAGTATTTATAGACTCTGCATCAGGATCACTTTGTAGGAGGCCATATGGGTCATGATCCCTTTGATGGAGTAGTTACCACGGATTCAGAGGAGGATTAGCTCAATTAGGTAACTGACTTGTTTTAGTTAGATAGATTTTTAGATATGATCCAGTAGCAATTTTGATGGAAACTAATGTATTTTAGGATCTTTTGATGTATTTTGACCTTTGATCTACTTTATAGCTTCTGGATCAAGCTAGATATACGCTGTAATTAAGTTTGATATAGCCAGTTGATGTAACCTTTTGTCTTGTACAGTTGTAAAGATCGAGTCTGTACTAGATTATGTAAGTAATGATGTAATCGAGTTGTAAATTTTATATATGTATTCAAAAGCTATCGAGTTGTATCTTTTTGTTTCTGAAATTGTAATGATAATGATGTAAGGTTGAATGAAGTTAATGGTGGAAGTCAGACTACTAAGTATGTTGATTACAATGATATTGTTATTACTATTTTATATGAGTATATATTGCAAGCATTTATTAATTTATAAAAATTCTTTAAACAAAAGCATGGATAAATTATAAATAGATATGAATACAGGGTTATAAGTAATAAACTATTAAGCAATTATGGTTTAAGCTAGAAATGGGAGTAGTTAAGGAGGAATTGATAGAAATCAAAACCTTCCACCACGAGCACCATCACCCTCAAGAGAACAATACAGACAAGATTTACCTCTACTACCTCCACAAGAAAATATACCTAATGGATAAATACTTACCAGTATGCATACGATGATGAGACAGCAAGGAATATTGATTCAACATCTTATGACTAGTGGTAATGCGGGAAACAAGAGACCCCAAGAAGCTGAATAACAAATGGAGCAACCTTAAGAGGTAAATAAACTTCCTGACTTTATAAATGCCAACTGTTATTTTGAAGGGGAGATGTGTAGGCTAGATGTAGCTGATGATTGGCTAGCCCAAATTGAATGGAGTTTTGAAGCTTTTAGAGTCCCTGAATCTTAAAAGTTATCTTATGAAACATTTATGTTAAAGTTAGTTGCGAGAGTATGGTGGGACTTAAGAGCAAGGAAACTCAGAAATAACATCGATTGGCAAAAATTTAAGGAGGAATTTAGAAAGGAGTATTTCCCTCATAGTGTTCAGAACAAAATGGTGCGAGATTTGCTTGAACTGAAGAAGGGAGGTATGAGTGTAACCCAGTATGAGACTGAGTTTAATAGATTGTTACAATATGTACCTGACTCATATCGAGATAACGTTAAGTTGAAGAAAGATTTGTTTCTTACCGGATTTGACCTCACAATGTGTTGCAAGTTGTTGGATTATAGTTTCACTACTTACAATGAAGTAGTAGATAAGGCAAGACAACTGGAAGATAATCGTGTGAGAATACAAGCAATGTGGAGTCAAAAGATCAACAAAGGATATTGACCTGGTCCATCATTTAAGAGATCATATCTTGGTGCCACTAGTAGCAGTTCTGGGCAGAAGAGAAGGAGATCAGCAACTCTGGCTAGTAGCCCAGTACAGTCGGTGCTTGGATTGAGTTTTTACGATAAGAATGGTAATGTCAAATGCTGGAAGTGTGGTGCAAATCATTTCCCGACAAATTGTACTCAGCTTAAGGGAAAATGTTTTATATGTAGAGATCCGAACCATATGCTGAAGGCGTGCCCTAGGATGAAATTAGTGAAGTGTAATAAATGTGGTAAGAAGGGGCATTTCTCCAAATACTATCCACAGTTTGGATTAGGAGCTAAGCGGATGGATGGTTTTGATAACACCATCGCACTTGCTTGTGTCTTCACTCTAGAGGATATGGGAGTTGAGGAGAATGAGGATTTCTCAGATTTTATGGAGGAATACTACCATGATGATGTCGAGGAGATCATGGGAGTTGAAGAAGAAAATGATGAAGGACTTGTAACTGGTATGTACTTAGACTATCTATTGTAATGATATTTCTAAGTGTGAATTAAATTGAAGTATTTGCATTTCAAGATTTATGAATGCTAGTGTAGTTAGTAATGATAGTATTAGTACATTCCAGGACATGTGCTGATAAATAGACAACTTGCTTTTGTGCTGTTTGATATTGGTACATCTCATTCTTTTGTAAGTCATAAATTTGTAAATAAACAAGAGATTAAAGTTAGAACTCCGATTGGGGAGAAAGTAATAACCCAAGAAGTAGTAGCTGATGGTAGAATAAAAATTCAGGAGGATTATCCTATAAGTCTTGTAATATTACCTTTACATAGTTATGATGTAATAGTGGGAATAGATTGGTTATCTAAGAATAAAGCCATTGTAGAGTATAGAAATAAAATTATCAATCTTAATGAGAGTGAAACGATATTTCAAGGAAAGGCTGGTGGAAGTAGGTTGAATTTATTAGTGATGGAGATATGTGATGAACTGTGTGAGACAAAAGTAAAGGAGAATGATTGGAAATTTTGTTGGGTATTTGCTGTGGATGTAAAGAGAGAGATACCCAAGGTAGTAGACATACGGGTAGTGAATGAATTTCCAAATGTATTTCTGGAGGATTTACCAGGATTAGCCCCATCCCGAAAGTTGGATTTCATTGTAAAGTTAGTTCCTAAAACTGAGCCTATTTCTCAAGCTCCATATCGGATGTCACCTATGGAACTTCAAGAACTAAAGAAGCAGCTTCAGGAGCTATTGGATAAGAAGTTTATTTAACCGAGTGTTTCACCATGGGGAGCACCGATATTGTTTGTGAAGAAGAAGGATGGTATTATGAGATTGCGTATAGATTATCAGGAGTTAAATAAGGTTACCATTAAGAATAGGTATTCGTTACCTTGCATTGATGATTTGTTTGACCAACTACAAGGTGCAACTGTGTTCTCTAAAATTGATTTGAAATCAGGATATCATCAATTATAAGTTAAGCCTGAAGATGTACATAAAACTGCATTTAGGTAGTCCAAAAGCACACTTTGAAAGTTTAGGAGGTTAATCCTATTGATTCTAAATTTTTGGTTTTTATTTTCCTTACAATTTATATCAAATCCTATACCTATTCGATATAAACCCTCAACTAAGAATTAAGAAAAACTTAGTTTCTAAAAGATCTTTAAAAAAAAAAAATTAGAGTTGTCACCTAATTAGAATCAAGAAAAGAGTTAAGTTAGAATCAATTAGTTAAATTGGTTATAATTTGGCAATGGATCTTGGATAAAACCAATTTTTTAAAAATAATTTTGAAGCCAGAGATCTTAAGTCCGGGGGCTAACTCATTAAACTCTAAACGAGTACTACCTTAACCTTCTGAATTTAGTTTTATTTTTTAAAAGACCATTTTTATTAGAAGAAATAATTCTACAATTATAAAAGGAAAATTAATTTTACTTGCAAACAAAAAAAAAAAGAGAGAGAGAGAGAGGAGAAAATAAAAATTGAATTTATTTACATAAGGGAAAGTAAAAAGTTCTTAATCTTAAGTCATATCGTAAGTATCTATATACTCTCTAGTAAGGATCAAACTTTCTATAGTTCAATTTTATAAAACTTTAATTTGTTAGCTTATTTTAATTTAAAAAATGGCCAAATTTACATTCTTATATATTTAATTTTTAGTTTTTGAAAAGTTTCTAAGAGGGTTCAAATTTGGTGCTTTATTTTTGAAATATTCTTAAAAGATCCTAGTTTCAAAATAGGTTTATTGGTGACTTTATTTTTTAAAAACATTTTCTTCTAAGCAATAAAACCCTTTTTCTACTTTCTTTCTATTTTTTTTAAATTTTTTATTTACTATGACATTTTGAAAACATCATTACAATGGGGGAACTAAAAGAAAATAAAATAAAACTTGTTTTTTATTGTGGTACGTATTTTTTTCGTTCTTTTTTAAAAATGTATTATATAGATTTTATTATTAACTTAAAAAGGAAAGAAAAAGAAAGGTAAAAAATAAATAAGTAAACAAAACACAAGAAAAGGGGCAAAAAGGCCAGACTAGGGAATTGGTCATAGATTGGTCTCGGGTTCAAGTCAAGTACAAGGTTCAATGAATTGGTCGGGTTCAAGTTGCAAAGAATTCCAATAGTGGTAGCAAATTGGGTGGTTTGGGCTTCATTTGTTGAGTTTTTCAAGCAGGTAATGATGGATTCATGAGCTTTCCATTAAGGAAACGAAGATCGGTAACAACGTCATGGCTTAAAGTAGTGTTGGGTGCTTAGTTGTGAATGGTGGTTGTAGTTATAATTTACAATGGTAGCTAAGTATGATTGGAAGTTAGGGTCTTAGGTTTTAATCCACTACGAGCTCTACTATGGTGTAAGTTTTGGCTGAAGACAGGTAATGAGTGGTGTTTCGGGCTTAGACTGAAGGTGATTGGGGTTTGATGAAATCCTTGATGGTGGAGACACTAGGGGCTATGACAAGGACTGTGAGTGGTTGGGATGGAAAGCTTGGGTCTTAGGCAGTTCAATTGTGTTATTGGTTTAGTTCGATAGCCACCACAATTGAACTCTAAGCTAAAGAGAAAGTTATCGGCCCAGAGAGAGAGAAAGAAGACGAGATTGAGTGTTTGAGGCAATAAGGATGGAATCTCGATGCCTGAAACAAGTAGGGAGGCTTCTATTTATACTAGACAAAGATCAAATAAGCATAGAAAGAATCATCCATGGCTGAATCAGCCATGATTATTGATGTTGGATTTCTAACTTGAAGGTGATTTGTAAGGTTGATGTGATTCTTGTTTTGGTTGAATATGGATGGGTATTTTGCTTAAAAAAAAGTATCTCGTGTTATCTTCATGATTTCACCGTTAATTTGGTGAAATCGTAAAGGTATTCTATCAAAAATGAAGAGGAAATCGAGCTGGCTAAGTAGGTGATTAAGGATTCTAGGTTGGTGCAAGACTAAGGAAAAACATGTTTTGAATACACATTTTATGCCTAAGTAAAAAATAAGGTTACATGTGACTTTTGTAGGACTTGAACTTAGGTCTCTTATGTACGTGCGTATATCCTCTACCAATAAGCCAATAGCCTATGCCTCATCTATATATGTAATTAAATTGCATATATCGATCAAACCAGCTTGAGCTGGTTTTGAATTTTAAATTTAGCCCTAGCCCAAACTTACCTTAAATGCACCAAAATAAATAAATAAATAAATATAAACCTAACAAACCAAAAAAATTGCCAAAAAATCTTGTTATATTAAATTTACTATATTTTCCTCTCTTTTTTCAAAATTTTTTAATTTTTTTTCTTTCTATGAGTTTTTTTATTTATTTTTTATTTTTTCATTTTGTAAATTAAGACCCTTTTTTTTATTAAAGAATGAAAAAGGAAAAAAATTTCTAGAAATATAGTGGGACAAAAGTGATTGTTTACAAGTACCCTCCTTATGGTAAAGTTTGAGGAAAAATTTATCATAAAAACAAAAAAGACACCATTTTTCCTTTGAGGTAGACTTGCACTAAGAAGTGCTACAATTAGCTAACTATCTTAGGCTTGATCCATTGAAGATTTAAGTGAAGAGAATAAAAGTCAGTTTCATGGGTCAGCAGTCTAAATGTGAGATTTAAGTGTTTTAAAGGATAACCAAGCTCCTAGATTCAACTGAGTTAAGGATAACTAAGGTTTCTAAACAATAAAGGAGGACAAATAAAGTTCCTAAGACTTAAGGATGATTAGTATTCTAAACCTCATCAACAAAGGATAATTGAAGCTCCAAGGTTTAACTCAATGAAGGATAACTAGGGTTCTTGACCTATCTAAGAGAAGTCAACTAAAATATTTGGGATAACCAAAGTTCCTAAATTTAATCTAAGGATAACTAAGGTTCTTGAATTTTTTAGGGAGGAAAATTGAATGATTTAGTTTTATAAGTAAGGATAGCCAAAGTTCCTAATCTAGGATAACTTGATTCTTGGATAATCAAAGCTTCTTAACAAGAATAACTAAGGCTCCCATAAAATAGCCTAAGTTCCTACACAAAAGGATTATTTACTCCTTAAATAGCCAAAGCTTCTTGACAAGAATAACTAAGGTTCCTATCGAATAAAGAAGGATTACTTAGTTTCAGAATTGAGGATAACCTAAATTCCTAATTTAAGGATAACTTGATTCCTAAATAGCTAAAGATTCTTGATAAAAAAAAAAAAAAAACTAAGGTTCTCATAGAATAGCTAAGTTCTTAAAGAAGGATTACATAATTTCAGGATCAAGGATAACCAAAGTTTCTAATTTAAGGACAACTTGATTCCTAAATAGCTAAAGTATCTTAACAAGAATAATTAAGGTTCCTATAAAATAACTTAAGTTCCTAAACAAAAGAATTATTTAGTTCTTAGATAGCCAAAGCTTATTGACAAGAACAACTAAGGTTCCTATTGAATAGCTTAAGTTTTTAAAAAGAAGGATTACTTAATTTAAGAATTAAGGATAGCTTAAGTTCCTAATTTAAGGATATCTTCATTCTTAGATAGCCAAAGCTTCTCGATAAGAAAAACCAAGGTTCTTATTGAATAGCTAAGCTTTTAAAGAAGGATTACTTAGTTTCAAGATTGAGGATAGCTTAAGTTCCTAATTTAAGGATAACTTGGTTCCTAGATAGCCAAAGCTTCTTAACGAGAATAATTAAGGTTCCTATTAAATAGCTAAGTTCATAAAGAAGGATTATTTAGTTTTAAGATTGAGGATAACCTAAGTTCCCAATTTAAGGATTGTTAAGACTCCTAAAGTTTTTAATATTTTTTCCCCAAAGCAAAAAGTGATGACCTTAAATTCCTAAACCTGAGGATAACTTTGGTTTTCAAAATAGAAAATTCCTAAGTTCCTAAAGTTAAGGATAACCTAAGTTTTCACAACTTTTCAAGATTGTGGTTAACAAAGTTCCTAAGTTCATCAAAGATAGCATGCGACCTAAGGTTAGTCTAATGGAAGACAAAGACTCCTAAAAATCTTATAGAAGGATAACAAAATTTCAATTTCTTGAAAACAATTTTTTTTTCTTTTTTTCAAAAACCTTGAAAAACATACATTTATTTTAGGAAAATCCTTTTCCTCTTTTTTTTTTTTTTTTCCTTTTGAGAATTTGCTAGCAAGTATGGATTCTTCATATGTCCTTGTAGCTACCAATGAATGATGGGTCCACTCTTTTCCTTTCTTACCTTGGGGATAACTATATGAGAGAGATTGTCCAATAAGTACTCCTTTTTGAGACATCCCTTGAAGCTTTTGAGCAAATAATGCTATTAGGACTCTTGATTTTCAAAATCTTATAATTGATTGGTTTAGTCAAAGAAGACTTTCTTGCATTCTCAGTTTAAATTTCACTCTCAACTACAATTCTAAAAATTATGGTTCATCTTGTAAGTGATACACTTTGATCAATTTATTAAGTCTTTGTCAAATTTTAATGTAATATTGTATAGTCCATTTTAAAAGAGTTCATTTATTCAACTTAGGTTTATAAGTCAAGAACCCTTTAGGAAAAACTAAAATTATGCTTACCCTAGTTTCAAAAGTAGCTTATACTAAGGATAAATCATTTCCTTTAATTAAAAGGGCCTTAATTTGCAAGAAGAGTAGATTTTAAGAGTCTTGGTTTTTACCCTTATTATTTTAAAGCTAAGGGTTCTTATTTCAAAAAATGGGCTTTACTTTAGGAACATGCCGCTAATCTTTTCAGTCCTTAGGGCCTTGTGTTTTAGGCTTGTACTTTTTCATTTTTCTTCTCATTCTTAGCCCGTTCTCTTTTTCACTTCTTCTTCTTCTTCTTCTTCATTTCATTTTAACTCAACAAAAAGGTGTTCATCCTTTCTTTTGTGTATAAGGTTTAAGATATAGGAACTTCTTCATTTCAAAGGAAACACGTTATTAATGGTAAAAATTACCCTTGAATTGATGTAACTAAGGCAAGAACAAATTAGTTTTAACATTTTCTCCTAAATAATGCCCCTTACCTCCTATTTGCACCATTGTGGGCGATTCTTGACAAGGTTCAATTTTGAAAACACTTCTTAAATAGGCTTAATAAAATTAACAAAGGATAGTAGTGTTTAAGATATTGAACATGAATGCCTAACATCATTTTGATTATCGTATCAAGTTTAAGATGAATTTTCTTTAAGCAATGAGTCCAATAACCTCACATTAATGACACTCAACTCTCAAAGTGTGTTTTAGGGTTAGTGTTTGGAATATGGTTTGTCTCTTCTCTTGAAGTGCTCAAATCACTTATTTGCCCTAATCTACATAAGATGCCTTACCAAAGAAAAATACTCATATTGTTCCGAGCCAATAACTCAAAGTGAAATCAAGTATACAATTTTATTTCAAATGATCATTATTATAGAATTGCCTTTCTTCCATGGAGGACATAAATATACTCACTCTTCTTCCATTCCCCGCCTCCTTTTAATTTGCCCTATTGAACCGGTTTTCAAGAGATATGCCTAACTGTTTTAGATAACAAGGCCACTTATCAGAATGTAGCAATAGATTCTTTAAGTTGGATGCTGTAGGTGGTCCATTAGAAGTCTTCTCATGTCCTTTTGTAATATTTCCACTTTTTCTTCTAGGCTTGTAAGTCTTTTTTCCAAATTTGAATCTTAAGAAACATGGAGGCTATTAATTATGGAATCCAAGATTTGCAATTGCTGATCCATTTGATATACTATCTTTTCTAAGGATGTCATCTTGCCATCAACTATTTGAGCATGATTGGAAGAATCTTCACTCGTTAGCAACTTTTCATTTTTTTAATAATTTTTTTTAAATTTTTAAAACCTCTATTTTTAAAGAAAAAAAGTTAAACCAACTATGACTAGCTTATTTTAAAATGAAGTGGTGGAAAATACAAGCATGAAGCTTATAAGAATATAACCCTAATTGACAAAATCTTGCAAAACTTCTAATCATAGAATAGAAAAAAAAAAAGAAAAAAGAAAAAATCAAAGTGAGCTTACTAATGAAGAATATTTACAACTCGTAAGTATTTGAAAGGTTACTAATAAGAAGTATAATGTAAGGTATCTATTTTGTTAGAAAGAAAAATCTTATGGGGTACTTGATATTTACAGTTGACTACCAATTATTAACAAGGACAAGATGTTATTATTTTACAAAAGTAATGCAGTTTGCTTAAAAACTGTAAAAGAGAGGGAATGGGTTCATATGAATCCTTAAAAAAGAAAATATTCACAGTTGAAAGAGAAATATGTTTTCTAAGATAACGTACAAGGTGGTGAATTTGTAACTTATTATTATTATTTATAATATTTACAAACAGGGAGATATAATGACTATTTCTAAAACAATTTACAAGTTGTGAATTTTTTTTAACTATTTATAAAGATTTGAAAAATAATCTATAAATATGGCTTACCAAAAATAAAGGCTAATATTCTTATTCTATTTTAAAATGGTAACTTAACTAGTGGCAAAAGAAAACTATAATATATAGTGAAATCTTTTGATTTGAGGAATAAATTTTAAGAGAAATGCATAAGTAAAACAAGTACATATGAATAAAAAAAAACGTAATATGAAGGAACACTGATGCAAATGATCGAAGATTAAATAATAATGTAGTAATATAAAGTTGTTTAGGGTTGTAGTTGTGTTGGAATCCTGTCAATACAGTAAATCTAAAATTATAGGGAAATGAAAAAAGTTACATGGAAATTGAATTTAAGTTAAGTTTGAAATATACAAAGATAAGAACGTAATTTACAAGGAAATACAAAGTGCAGAGAAAATTACAAATTTAAAATAAAAAAGTCCTATATAAAGAACTAATGTACATGAAATTTACAGGGATAGTACAAGGATTTCGACATAATAAAACCCCTAGATTAGCGTACCCTGCTATTATTTATTCATCGATCTAAGGATTCATTTATGTAGATAGGGTAGGCTTTGGAGGTTCTTAAGTCCAGTAACCTCACATGTTTTCAAAGAAGTAGTTCATTAGTCACATCGAAACTTAAATAGGATAGCCTAATTAACCTCGATTGGTGGTTACTCCACAGCACCTGAAACTTACACAATAACTCTCCATCGTAGGGTCTTAAGACAATTTGTGTCTAATTGTATTTACAACACATTATCATCCAATAAACCCAACCTCAAGCCCCCCTCCACCACATATAAACACATTTTGTTTATACTAAAGGTTAGTATAAACGTGTACATCTAAAGAAAATATATTTGCAATAGGTAATATAACTTGGAAAGGGTATTTTTTGAATAAAAATTCTAATTTTAGAAGATTTAGTTAGATAACCCTTTTGACATCCACAGTAGAGTAGCCAATCTGTTAAGCTTAAATTTTTTATTTTTATTTTCCTTAAGTCGATTTGTATCATATCTTATACCTATTTGATATAAACCTCGACAAAAAATTAAGGAAAACTTGGTTTCTAAAGGATCTAAAAAAATCATTTAGGGTCACTGCCCCGATTGAGATTGGGAAAAGAGTTAAGATAGAACTAATTAGGTAGATTAGTTATAACTTAGTTACGGGTTTTCAATATAACAAAAAAAAAAAAAAGATTTTGAAACTAGAGATCTTGAGTAGAGGGACTAACTTATTAAACTCTAAATGGGTATCACATTAACCTTTTGAATTTAGTTTTATTTTTCAAAATATCCTTTTTATTAGAATAAATAGTTCTACAATTATAAATGAGGAAAATTAATTTTACTTACAATAAAAGAGGAGAAAATAAAAATTGAATTTATTTACATAAGGGAAAATAAAAAGTTCCCTATTTTAAGTCACTTCGCAAATGCCTATATATCATTTAATAGGGATTAGACTTTCCATAGTTCAGTTTTATAAAACTTTAATCTGTTAGTTTATTTTAATTTCAAAAACTAGTCAAATTTATTTTCTTATCCATTTAATTTTTAGTTTTTGGAAAGTTTCGAAGAGAGTCCTAATTTAGTGCTTTATTTTTGAAAAATTCTAAAAAGTTCATAATTTTAAAATTGGTTTATTGGTAACTTTATTATAGAAAAATATTTTCTTCTAAGTGACAAAACCCTTTTTTTTTCACTCTCTTTTTTATTTTTCTTTAATTTTTTTATTCACTATGACATTTTGAAAACATCTTTAAAATGGAGGAACTAAGAGGAAATAAAATAAACCCCCCTTTTTTAATTTTAATACATATTTTTTTTCTTTCTTTTGTTTTAAATTATATTATATAGATTTTATTATTATCTTGAAAAGGAAATAAAAAAGAAAGGAAAAAAATAATAAATAAATTATAAGAAAAGGGAAAAGAAGGCCAAACCAAGGAATTGGGCATAGGTCAATCTTGGGTTCAAGTCAAGTACATAGGTTAGATCGACTAGATGAGTTTACGTCACAAAGATCTCTAATAACAGCGTGAATTTGGTGGTTTGGGCTTCATTTGTCAAGTTTTTCAAGCAAGTAATGATAGATTCATGAGCTTTATTAGTAAACTAAGATTGGTAGCAATACCATGGCTTAAAGTAATGTTTTTGGTAGTATTGGGTGCTTGGTGGTAGATGGTGTTTGTGGTTGTTATTCGTAGTGGTAATTGGGTGTGATTAGAAGTTGAGATCTTGGTTTTTAAGCTACTACAAGCTTAGTTATATTATTGGTTTTGGCTGAAGAGAGATGGTGAGTGGTGTTTCAAGCTTAAGTTGATGGTGGTTAGGGTTTCACGAAACCCTTGGTGGCTAAGACACTTGAGGCCATGGCAAGGACTATAAGTGGTCGAGATAGAAAGCTTGGGTCTTGGGCAATTCAACGGTGGTGTTAGTTTAGCCCGACAACCACCATGCTTAAACTTCAAGCTAAAGAGAGAAAGCTATTGGCTCAGAGAGAGAGGGGACGAGATTGAGTGTTTGAGGGAATGTGAATGGAAGCTTAATGCCTAAAACAAGTAGGGAGGCTTCTATTTATACTAGCTTAAGCTCAAACAAGCTTAGAAACAATCATTCGTAGACAAATTAGCCATGATTGTTGATCTTGGATTTCTAACTTGAAGGTGATTTTGCAAGGTTGATTTGATTCTTGTTTTGGTTGAGTATGAATGGATGTTGAGCTTAAATAAAAAGTATCTTGTGTTATCTTCATGATTTCGCCATTAATTTAGGAAAATCATGAAGATATTCTATGAAAAATGAAGAGGAAATCGAGCTAGTTGAACAAGTAACCAAGGATTCGAGGTTGGTGCAAGAATAAGGAAAAACATGTTTTGAACACACATTTTATGCCTAAGTAATAAATAAGGTCATGTGCAGCCTTTATGGGATTCGAACTCGAGTCCCTTTTGAGTGTGCATGTATCCTCTATGAGTAGGTCAATAGCTTTTACCTCATCCATGTATGCAATTAAATTACATAAATGGACTTAACTAGTCTGGGCTAGTTTTGAATTTTAAGTCCAACCCAAACCTAAACTACCCTAAAACTTTATTATTTGAAATTTACTATATTTTCCTCTCTCTTTTTTTCATTTTTAAATTTTTTTTGAGTTTTCTAATTTTTTTTTTTATATTTTGTCCGTTAAAACCATTTAAAATAAAAAAGGAAAAGGAAAAAGAATTTCTTGAAATATAAGGGGGCAAAAATAAGATGTCTGCAAATCTATACCTAAGTGAAAAAGTATAGGAGTGTAATTTTAGTTTCTTCTAATTTTTGAAGCATGATTTAGTGAATGTGGCAATTTAATGAAGTTTACGCGAAATTTCGGCACTCACTAACGTTCATGTTTCTGGTCACTATCGCTAGCGGTAGGCATGTCGGCAAAGCTAGGCACGGTCAATTCTTTCATGGTGTAGAGTTGGATTGCGTCCAACTCTTGCATTGATGCACTAACTCCCTTACCCAGTTTTAGGCTCTAGTTTTTAATATTTTCCTCTAATCTTGAATGCAACTCTCTCAAACCTTCAATTATGTTTTCTTTGCCTTAATTAGCCAAATCATCTAAACTGATTTAAGTATTGCGAACTTTTATAGCCTACAAAGTTGGTTATATTGGATTACATATGTCTTTGCACAAATTTTTCCCTCTTACATGTTGATTTTGGTTGGCAACTTCTTTCCCTGTTGTTGTTCTCCTATTTTTGTTATATTTGTTAATTAATTTATCAATTAGTTAGTCAATAATTGTATTATATATTTATAATTAAGGTTTTAGTTAATTATGGCTATACTCATATATGCCTACATTTTAACTATAATGTTATATATATATATATATATATATATATATATACTCCTAAATATTACTTTATTTTATTTTACGAGTTTTTATGCCAAAATATTTTATCTCTAAATATTTGCAAATTATCAATATTTGATTTACGCGTTACTGATAAATAGTCCTACAATGAACTTTTTTGCTATATTACATTTTATAACTATGTTTTTGGAATCTAAACACATGAGGTCACATTCCCATACTCAAGTCAGAAAATGTTAACTTAATCGAACTATGTTTGTGATTGCCCTAATTTAAGTGCTTGGATCTTAATTACTAAAAATGTAGGGTCTCACATTCTATCTCCTTACAAGTAGTTTTATCTTTGTACCTGATATTTTTTATGTGATGAGTCTATATATGTTTGTCTTTGTCTAGGCTTTGATTATAGAAGCTGCTAACTTACTATACAGATGAGTTAAGGATATCCTTTCTTCATTGTCATTCTTAGAGTTCCAAGTTGCCTTCATTTCAATGCCTCCGAGTTAACTTCTACCCATTCTTCTAAGTTAGCTTTAGTTGATCTTTCCGATGTTAAACTCTTTTGATTCCATCTTCCATCTCACTTATTCCCATGGTTAATCCTAACATCATATTGAGGTCATTATTAGATTTTACCATTATCTAAAGTGTCTCCTCATGCCTCTTATTTCTCTACCTTTTTTTTTTTTTAAACCCGATTATCCTATATTTGATGAGTAGCTCGTGGTTTATTTCAATTTTGACCAAATTCTTACACATAAGGTTTTACCTTGTGGGAAATCCCTTTTTGTAATTCACATCTTTGGTGCTCTTACAAGTTGTGAAAACAAAAGTAATGATCTCTTTTATATCAGGTTTATAAAATTCTTATACGAAGTGTTTAAGATTTAATGGCATTTAGATGTGTCTTATTGTAGGTTACTATCTAAAAAAGTTTTTAACCAACTTCTGACTTTAATTTACTTTGGAGTTAGTCCCTGATAAGGGTACTTTTTGACTCAGCCTTAGAGTAGTTGCTCATATAAAATTCTCCCTCAACAAAGCTTCGATAATCTTGAGTTTCTGCATTTTATCGAGTCGTCTGCAATAATACATCAATCCAATGTTGTCTCTATGTTTAGATCGCAACTCCCGAGTTTAGTTAGTTATTTATGTTGTACTTCTGCTAACGTTATATTTAAAGTTATTGCTATATTTATTAACCACAACGTTTAAGGCTAATTCTTCTGGACTCCCTTTAGGTTTTACACACACACATATATAAATATATATATATATACTCTTTTAGTTAAATATATTGACCCATTTAAACATTATTTTATAGTTAAATTTTTATCAGTAGCCACAAAAAGCAAATATTATTGGTAACGATAACATCATATAATTAATATTTGCAAACGAGAAAGACAAATAAGCTCTCTTCTCATTTTTGGTTGCATAAACATCTCTTCTTCTCAAGTTTTTTTTTTTATTAAAGTTACGATAGTTTAACTTTTTGTATAATCTATGCTTTGTGTCGATAGTCTATGCGTTATCATGATCTGTTGATGGAGGTTACTGTTGCAGGCACGACAGTTTACTCTGTGTAGGTAGTTTAGTTTTGTTTCGAATGTAGCTAGGAACTTCTAAGATGTGATATTGTCCAAAGTGAATACGAAGGTAGATCTATTTACGCGAGTAATTTCCACTTGATCTTTTATTTATTGTTTGAGCATCTAAATTGTTGGATAGTTTCGCTATCTCAGCTATTAAATTTTCTGGATACCCTTTGATAGAATCTATGGTTATGAGTTTATCAACAATTTGCTAATCCTTACGGTAATGACAAGAAATAAGAAGGGAAAAAAAAAATAGAAAGAAAAATTTTAGGGACGAAAGTTATTATAAAAAGGATATATTAATTAACGTATTTTGGTCAAATCTTTAGGGGTTGATTTTATGTGTAAAACTTAGGTTGAACTTGAAAGAGTTTACATTATTAGAATAGATCCAAATTTGAATGGGTTTTCCGAGTTAGAGCACTTCTCGGCTACTCGGAGAAAACCAGGAAAAGAGGAATCGTCTTCAAATCCCTGTGAAAAGAGGCAATTTCGACCTCCATTTGATAATTTGTTAGACCAACAAAAACACTGTTTAACTTTCATGAAGACTAGTCTCTTTGATTGAATTATGCAATTTATATTGGAGGTATATAAATGTGTTTTGTTTTGTGGGCTAACTTGTTTAACCTAATTTTTAAACTAGTTTAGACTAAACATTTTAATCCGTTTAAAAAACGAATTAAATAAGCTCGATCTGTTTAACTACGTGTTAAAATATTAATTTAAATTGATCCGTTTAATATATCTATTCTTTTAACTTACAAACCAATTCATTTTTCAAAAGGATTTTAACCAGCCCGTTTAAGCCATTTGCATACCTCAAACTTATATTATGCGATTTAGAAAATCCAATGTCGCTTCGGTAAGGGCTAAAACCCATTAATTTGGAGTTACCAATTTTTTTATTTTGTAATATACTTTTTTAGTATGTTCTAGTATGCTCTCACTTAAAACTGATTATATAATATAATTATTTCTTTACCTAGTAATGGACCTTATTTATTTTAATTCGAGAGTGATTTACAATTAAAATGGGGAAACCTTAGATAGTTTTTTAAGGTTTTCGGCAATTTTCACAAAACGTCTTTTACTATTAATTGACCGTATTTCTATTGTAATTTTGGGAGATTTTACTATAATTAGAGCCAATTAATTACATGGTCAATTTTGAGCGAGTGACTACATCATAAAATCTCCCTATGCTTTTATCTGTTATTGGCATTAAGTGTATATGTCAGCGACAACCTCTACAGTCCAATAAATGAATATATAGCACTTTGGTATTATAAAAGTTAGGCAATATACTTTTGTTCCTATTATTGGTGCTAGAAATGAATATATATATATATATATATATATATAACATGCACACCAATATCCATAATAGCTTTGGCATCTACATTTAGTAGTAAAGTTTAATCTTTGATCAACATAATAGCTCATTGAAACCAAAAACTATAGAAACTCTTTTATATGTTGGCACATAGAGAAGAAGATGATAACTAAACTATTTTTATAAGATTTTCAACATTACCACTATTTTTGTTGATATAATTCTTTTCTTTATACGTAGAGTCTTTAATCATTTCATTTGAAAAACTGTTAAAAAATACAGTAAATTTGAAAATCATATCTAATGGTAACATTAGTTCGAACCATGGCTCAACTTAATAAAATGATGTTATGTAACCAATAATATTTTGAATCTATTATGGTTGATTAGATTTTACTTTATTAAAATTTTTATTTAGATTATAATTTTATGTGATTGTAACTGGTAGTAAAGTTTGTTATGACCATGGTTCAACTTAATACAACAATGTTACTAGCCAATAAATTTTTAGATTTGATTAGATTTTACTTTGTTAAAATTTTTTTTGAGTTATAATTTTATATTAAGTATCAATATGTTATATGGTTTGTATTTGTAAATGTTAACTTTTTGATATCGCTATTCTTTCTTTATATTTGTAAGTATTTTATAGATTTATTTGTAATTTTTTAATTGACAAATGGATCCAACAATGACACGAGAAATGTTTATTAAACAGGTTGGTTTTCTAGGCTTAGTTTTCCTATACACAATTAATAAATAGGTTATGCTATAGGTTGAGATTTTTAGACATAAATTCATTTAGAAATAGATGATATATAGGAACAACAACATGAAATTTCAATCTTAGGAGGAAACAAATCTAATCTATTTCGTTAAAAAGCTAATGTTTATACCACTAAACTATAGGATATTTTAATTTATGCTATTAGACTATAACGTTTTTTTGACCCATATTGACCATTTGATTATAGGCTAGGAGTAAATGTGTAATTCTATTATATAAGATACTATCACTACTCAACTGAGGTAAAGTGTCAATTAATGGTTAAGGGATAAGTTTTAAACAATAATTTTCCAAAATCTATTCTTATAAGGTAAAGTACTATTATAGTGTCTTCATAACTATTATCTACTTTGGAACCTATACTCTAAAGTATAGAAAGTATACGTTTTAAGGTATTTTATACACATTAAAAACTTTTTAAATAATATAGTATATATTAATGAATAAAAATAACTTTATAATTTTTTTTTCAAGAGAACTAAAAAATATAAAAATATATTTTATTTATGCTAAAAGAAGTGGCTTAAGGTGATAAACTTAAAGCTTATTGTCTCTGTTTTAATAACATAATTTTATGTTATATGCTTACTAACTTCAACTTTATTTTTTATTTGCCTGTTTTAGGTACACTTAATCGAAATCTAAGAGTTGCAACTTTAAGCTTCAAAAGGTAGTATGTGTTGTTAATACCAAGAAAGTTGTATCATCTTTTCTGTTATGCATGTACCCTTAAGTGTTTACTCGTTAATTCTTTTGCTCATAAAGGGTGTCATTCAATATCTACGTTCCATGTAATGTTTTAAAAAGCAATATTTTGCAATGGAAAAAGAATGCAACCTAAATTTGCTATTAAAAGAAGTATGAATTTTAAATAATGGGAAGATAAAAAAAAAAATTACAAACCTCATAAGGTACTTTTTTTTTTCTTTTTTGGGTTAAGAATTTCATAGGGTACTTTGTATACCTTATAAGCTCTACAAGGTACAAATTCAAAGGTAAATCATGAGTATCATAAGATAGGTTTGAGTTCCAAAAATTTGAGAATATGGTATTTATAAGTAGAATATGAATAAACCTCATACCCTATTCACTTGTATAATAGGCTAGATGATGCTTAAATCAATAAATAGGTTGTTCATGCATTGCAATCAAAATAAATAAATCTCAGAAAATGATACTTTTATGTTTTAAAACTTATATTTATATAACTTTTTTTTTCATTCTTCAATCTAAACTTTTTAAAATAATCAAAATATGCCTTCGTTAGTCTTTGTTAAAACTTCCATTAACAGCTAAGTTGCCAATAAACAAAAAAGGACGCATGTCCTAAAATGAAAGATGGAAATGAAGGTCTAAAACAAGGAATCTTTTCTATTTTATTTTTAGGTTTTCTTTTTCTTTTTCCCTTCATAAAAAGACTTACATCTTATTTTCAAAAGCATATTTTACCTATTCTTGAAAACTTAACATTAATTACTATAAGGGTGAAGGTTTAAATATGAAGTTCACGTATGTACTATGTGATAAACATGCTATGCGTAACTAAGGAAGTAACTTGAATAATTTGTACGAGATAATTAGGAGAGAAGTGTAAGAAGAAGAATAGGCAATCTTAACAGGACTCTAACACTTATAGTAACAGGTAAAGGAGCTAAGAGGCATCGAACTCAATAATCAGTGAAGAACGGGGTAGTATTCTTATAATGTTCATGATGGGAATCAGGCTACTGAACTTCTGACTCATAGCTAAGCCCAAAAACTAGAGAGATTGGTAAGATGAATTCTCTTATTTCAACCGACTAATGCGAAGGTCGAGTATCTCCTTACAGACCCATTTTGCCTGCCGAGCTAAGTGACTACCTATTTTTCGCATGTTAAGTGCCGAGATAACAGCCTATCTTCATTCTTGTACATGCCTAACCAATTACTTACTCGACCTCACCCATGCCAAGATGCTGAGAGAGAGAGTCTAGACTGACCAAGCTACCCTTACTTGGACAAGCAAATTGTCCATACTTTTTGTCTACATTCTCCAACGACATCACCAATATAGTATTACTACATATATAATATCATGTGTAGAATCTGTTGCACTAATAATTGCTTTCCTTATATATTCATTTTTATCCTCTTGTATCTTATACATTACTTTCTTACAAAATATCCTTTTTGTCTTTTCCCTTTTGGACAAGTTATTCTAACTTATGGGTATAAATACCCTTGTCATTATAGCTATAATGGATTATCATCATCCTTAATACACAGAGTATTTTCTTCCTTATATAAACACTACTTATTTACTCTCAGCATCATTATTATTCTAACTCTTGAGTAAGGTTAGGTGACAAGTAACCTTATCGGATTGATTTGTACATCATATCGAATTGTGCTATGAGTTCTTGGAAGTTTTATTGGTGCGTCATATGGGTTTTGCTTATTTTTTATTCCCATTCGTCCCTTTTTATACCATTTCCCATTATTCCTTTCAAGCTTTTCACAAACTTAGACCCATTCAGCCATTGGCTTTGTTTATTGTTGGTCATAGTCTGCAACATCTCAAGTGATTGATTTTTTATGATAAGAATCTAGTATAGTAATAGAGTTCGTGCTCATTTTCCCTCCTCTAAATGAGAAAGGGAAAGGGATATTTATAAATGATAGCCATTGATCTCATCCCTTAGATCATGATGATGATCAATAGCTAGAATTCAATCATTTCCTTTATGGACCTCAAATGATCTTCCTTCACTAGTTTAGGCCAATAAGGCATTATTCTTTTAAGGCGACCCAAGTTGATAAAGGTCACATCAGATAGATCGATCCAATGAGCTCTACTTGAGTCCATCATGCCAAATCTCCCATAATTATCTCGATAATTTATGGACTTAGGTTATTGGGCCTTTTCAATTTAGCTCAAGGATTCAAATCTATTTAACTAATGAGCTTGAAGCTTCAATTTGGGTGTTGAAATTGCCTTTCAGATGACTCAGATACGTATATGCAATTAAACAACTGTGCTACCACCAAATTCATTTAAGAATTGTCTTAAGTGCATGAGTTCACAACACTTCTTAATCAAGTGTACTACTTTTATTGGCTTGAGTTGTATATTACCCCAAAGGGAATATTATGAAATAAATCTCCTTTAACAAATTGCACCTTAGTTTACTCATGTAGAGACGGCCTCCTGAGTTAGCTTTACCTCTCTCTCTATTCATGTTTCATCAAGTACTCTTTGTCATATTTGATTTGTTGATGTTGGCATCATCTATAAATGACTCTTTTCAAGTAGTCACTTTTAGATGAACTTTATAAATCAAATCATGGCTTGATCTTATACTTCATTAAGCCGTAGATTGAGCTAAGTGTCTTTCAATCTATCTAGCCACTTTATTTACACCATTTTATGAGATGAAATTCACTTTGAGTAACCATCATATTTCAATTTATCTTCTTCAATTTCATATCACTAAAATAATATGAGAAATTCATATACCATGTGTGCATATCTACTATGCTAACTTCAATTTATTCCATTAGCGTCCCCGATTTTACAAAAGTGATAACTATGATGTATTGGAGCTCATAAAAATTTCCATTCAACATATGCTTTGTATAGTGGCTACGAGGAGGCCATTTTGTACCTTTCAATTCATAGAGTTTCCAAACTACAAGAAGACGCTGGTTCCATGTCCATGCTAGCTTTAATCTGGATGAAATAAGCCCAAGAAATCAAAAGCCTATTGACTTTAAAGGACTCGAACCATCGCCACAAAATACGAGCTGGATGTTGAACTCATTACCTTCCACTTTGGTCGCACAAGCAATAGTATTTGTTTTCTTTTCTTTTCTTTTCTTTTTTTTTTTAATCCTCAAGGGCTAACGTTGGCCTCCTGTCTTGTCTCCTTGCTCGATACGATAGGCATTTTCCCTTTCCTACATTTCATTCCAAAGAATGGTCTCTTTTACGAACTTGAAATCGCCACTGTCCCTATTGCCCGATTTTATTTTTTTTTTATTTTCACCATGCTGAAATTAAATTATCACATGCTATTCTATCCTCCAAATAACGTATCAACCCACTCACGTCTCTTCTCTAACACCGAAATCACGTTTAACTTCATTAAATCCAACATCATTCTAATACCTACTTTCATCACACAATTATAGATGGATTCACTTTACTTGTTCTTTTTCCTAAAAAAAAAAAAAGGAAACGGTAGATATTTGAAGGATCAACCCTCTTATCGACACTCGTATATGAAATGTAAGAATGCTTTCACAAATTCACACCCTTATAGCATACAATAGCACCTAACTTTACAAAGAAATTGTTACAATCTCATAAGATATGGTATGAGCGTTATAGCTTGTTTCTTGCCTTTTCTTCATTTTGATGGGATACAACTAATTTCTTTGTCTTATCACATTTTCAACCGCATAATGTCCTCTCATTTTTTACATTGCATCCTCTAATTTCTCACGGACAAGTTAACATGTATGTTTATCAGCTACTGTACACGGGTTGCTCATGTAGACGCGCTTCTTTTCATAATGGGCATTAAAAAAAAAAAAATGCAAATTTCATTAGTCCAAGAACGAAGTTCTTCACATTGTTTCATTATCCACACATATGTCAATTAGGGTAGGCTTATCTTAAAAGAATATTCCACTATTCCTTTTATCTTGCACTTATATTCTGAATGGCACACGAAACCCTTCTTGTCATCGTTTGTAGCTCACTACTTCTCTTCGTCCCTACTCGAATCTTTTTCTTACTTCCCTAGAGTCTCTTTTCCTTTTGATAACATCATCACACCCGCATTAGGATTTAGCCAATTTATCACCACCCATTGAAACCCTAATTTCTTGCGCAACAAATAAAGGTACCCTGTATTGAAAGTCTGTGAACACAACGGCATCCAAGAATGTAAATGTTCCATCTATTTGAGCTACTATACGCATCCTGGACAACTTATTTTTATCCTTCCTCAGTCCATTCTACTGACATTTTAATATTTTTCACACCATAGGTTACATCCTTGATTGCGGTCAAGCTTGCTCTCCGATTGATAGTCTTTATAAGGCCATTTTCTTCATTTGCTTACAGCGGCAACCAGATTTCTCCATTCTCATGCAAGACCAACTGGACTCAACTAGGGTTGCTCCTATTACCCATTCAATGAAATGCTTGTAAGAAACTTTTTTTTTTTTTTTTACTGCTTTCTCTTTTCTTTCTTTTTGATTGTTAACGTCCTTTCTTCACTAATGCTGATTCCCATCTTTCTCATTATCTTCTTACAGGTTCTGTTTAACACCACTCAAAGCACAATAGGGTCGCTACATCTGAGTGTGAGTCATCTGTCTTCGTTGTGATTTCATTGATTCCTTTGTTTTTCCCTTTTTTTTTTTTTTTTGACTTGTTGCTTGTTATCCTTCATGGGATTGCTATCATGCTGTGAAAGGAGCTTATATTGTTTTCAGAATGAGAACTTTGCCACAAATGTACATAAAGTGTTTGATGAAAGTCCTCTGAGATATTTGGTCTCAACGGTTACTTTGAAACAACGGGCTGTGCTACAATTCTTAATCATGCACCGGTATCTATTAAGATTACTTCTTTGCTATTCAACCACTCCATTCAGTCTTTTTTTTTTTTTTTTTTTCTCATACATAACTTTAACGCCCTTAAATGGGTTGTGATTAACAATCAAAAGGGCTTAACAATTTGTTCCTCGTGCATGTATTGCTAAAGGATCACCTTTCTTACATTCAACCGAATGAGTGACGCAAATTGAACCAGGCCAGTTGCTTAGTCATCATTGAATCCTTATCTTATGCTTATTCATGCGTGCGATTGAAAAAAAAAAAAATGCTATAATCATCTATTAAACAAGTGCCTATCTTAGTGAATATTGAATTTTTTTTTCCCTATCTTTCAAAAACAATTTGGAGGAGCCAATTGTGCTTCGTCTAAGCTGTTTGTGTGAATATTATACCATCTATGCTTATTAGACGCTTTGCTATAATCAGCCATATACATGGAGCTTTGTCCCTTTCACACACCATCATTCATATGATCCTGGACCGATATTGTACATAAGCTAGATTATACCTCTCAAAGCATACTCTTCTTCTTGAACATCTCATGTCTATGACCAACTCTAAGAACTGTAAATTTATGCTCATGATTTCCTTCAATTTAGGAACAGACGAACACTTTGCTAGGATGCAATATTGTCTTATGACAATTTTTGAATTCCTCATGGTTGACCTCAGTTCACATGTTCATGTGTAATGGTCACAAGTAGACTTATTTGAAAGTTGCATAGGCTTCAATTTCTTCATGAGTTGTAATGAACTCCAAGTATGGACTTCTAAATCTATTTTATTCGGTTGACTTTCATTCCTTCATTTGCTTTGAATTTTCATCTCCTTATTTTTCTTTTATAGGTAAAGGAGACAAACCATTGAAGTGAAACATTGAAGCCAACTTGGTGAAGGAGAAGAAAAGGATGAATGAAGAGGAGCACATAGTTAAACTTTGTTTCTTCCAGTAAGTGAGACGAGGGCGTCCTAAGTTTGTTATTTCTCTTTCCTTTTCATCATGAGGAAATTCAAACTTAGTAGCTTCTTTTTCGTCTCCAACTAAACTTTGTTTCATTCTTTATTTTGTGAGTGTTATCTACAAAACCTTACTCGAAAGCTGTCTCTTTTTCTTTTAGGTAGACAAAGTAAGAGAACATGTATCCAGTAATGTTGAGAAAGAGAGTTGTGCAACTAATAGCTATTAAAGGCAAACAAAATCACCTAGAGTTGTAATTGCGATTCCGATAGTGTTTTATTTGTTGTGAAGGTGGATAAAACCACTAAGAGATCTAAGTATGATTCTAGTACTAGTGTCTATCTATTATGAAACTTAAAGGCCAACGAAATTACTTAGAGACACAATATGTGGTACCAGTAATATTTCGTCCATTGTGAATTGAGGGAATCACCCAAAGACTTGAGCATGGGATCAATGATGGCGTCCATCCGTTGTAAAGCTTAGAGGTGGGTAGAATCACTTAAAGACCCAATACGCAGTATTGATAGTGTTCCATCCATAAACTCAGAAGCTAGTAAGATCATTATGGAGTTCTCTAGTTAGAAGCCTAAAGCTAGAAGGTCGTAATTGTTAAGTCGACTTCGAGTACTTGGCTTAAGATAAGTGTTAACTCGACTTCGATATGGATTAGGTTGGCAGTACATTGATTCAATACTTGGACAAATGTATTATGGAGAGGTCGGTTCAATACACAGGTCGATCACCTTGGCAGCTTCTTAGATGAGGTGGAGAGTTAAGTAACTTGGTAGGTCAGACTAAGGAATGCATTGATCTTTTGAGTTTAACTCCTCTCGGATAGCTTAACGAACCACATGAGCAAGTCTCCAAGCTCAGGATCACGTGATTAATCTGTGACCCCTATTATCGCCTTCAGGCTATTTGAGATTTGGGATCAAATCTAGCTTAACTCCATGTTGTTTGTCTTTAGGAGTATATGGTTGGAGGTTAGTAATGTTGAAGGAGTCCGAGACTCCATACTCTTCTAGTAATTCAATTTTGTAGGCATTATGATTGATCTTTTCAAGTACTTTAAATGGTCTGTCAACCCTAGGAGATAACTTACTCTTCCTTAAGTTTGGAAACCAATCCTTACTGAGTTGGATCCAGACCAGATCACTTGGTTGAAATTTCTTGTTCTTCTGTCCTCAGCCTTGCCTCTCGAGCTTAGTAGTAGCTTGGCTTAATTATTCTACGACCTTCTAGTGCATAGATCTGATGTCTTCTACCCTTTCTATAACTAGCTAGTCATCATCTCAACTTGGAAAGGGCGTTTGGTCCATTGGGAGCTCAGGGTTAAACCTATAGACAACCTTAAATGGTGACATGTTTGTTACACTGTAGGCGGTCTTGTTGTAAGTGAACTCAATCATTGGTAGATACAAATCCTAATTAACCATGTTTTGACCAATAGCAACCCAAAGCAAAGTTCTTACTATCTTGTTGACAACCTTGATTTGTTCATCCATTTGTAGATGATAAGACATGCTATACAATAGCTTAGTTCCCATTCGTTTCCATAATGTTCTCTGAAAATGGCTCATGAATTTTAGGTTCTAATATGAAACAATGGTTTTGGCACTCCTTGAAGTTTGACTATTTCCTGTAAGAAAAAAAAAAACAAGATAATAAGAGTATCGTTAGTTTTAGAACAGGGCACAAATATTGTTAGTTTTAGAACAGGGAACAAAGTATATTGTCTTGCTGAATCGATCTATGTTTACGATGATGGGGTCCTTCCTTTAAGACTTCCTCAGCAACCCTAACATAATGTCCATACTCAGTTTGGACTGTAGCTTGGTCGAGATAAGCAATGGTAAATAGTGTCTTTATTCGGCTTGATTCTTCTCTTTTCTACAAGTAGCACATCTTTCCAACACAGATTGGACATCCCTAATTATTTTTAGCCAAAAGAATCTTAAAGATAGTACCTCATGAGTTTGAAGCTAGCCAAAGTGTCCAAACAATCCTCCTCATGTTCCTTACGTACTAATAGCTCTCTCATGAAACAAGTTGGGATACATAATCTCTTCTTCCTAAACAAGTATCCATCATCCCCATAATAGTCATCAAGTGTTCAGCCTTCCTCAAACCTAGCATAGATAGGACTAAAGTATGGATCTTCGATATAAAAATCTTTTGTCATTGAAAAACCAAGCAGCTCAGTTAGGACAGAATGCCATCTTGATAGGACATCGGCCACTATATTGTTTTTTCCATTCTTGTACTTCACGACATAAGAAAATCCCTTCATGAACTCGAACCATTTAGCTTATCTTCAAGACAACTTAGGTTAGCTCTTCAGGTATCTCAAATATTCATGATCAGTGTAGATCAGAAACTCTTTGGGTAGCAGATGGTGTTACCATACGGTCAAGGCTTGGATCAATGAGTAAAACTCTTTATCATAAACAAAATAATTAAGTGTAGCTCATCTAAGCTTCTCACTAAAGTAAGTAATAAGTCAGCCTTCTTGCATTAACATGACACTTATGCCTAATTCGGATGCATTATACTCTACTTCGAATACTTTGTCAAAGCTTGGCGGAGCTAAGATAGGAGTTGTAGTTAGCTTCTCCTCGACTTCTTCAAAACTCCTTTGCTTTTTCTCTCCCCATTTGAACTCAACATTCTTCTTTGATAGCTCGATGAGTGGAGTCACGATCATATGAAATTCCTTATAAATTTGCAATAAAATGATGCTGGGCCGTGAAAGCTTCTCACATTAGCCCTAAAGTGGTTAGCACAAGCCATTAAGTGATTGCTCTTATCTTTTCATTAATGACTTGTACTCCACTACTACTTACAATAAACCCCAAGAATATTACTTTAGGTCTACCAAAGTTACACTTCTTCAAATTGGCACAAAGCCTTTCAACTTAGAGTTTTGCAAAGACTGCTAGAAGATGCTCTTAGTGAGTCTCTAAATCAGGGCTATATAATAGGATGTCGTCAAAGTAGACTATTGTAAATTTTCCTATAAGTTCTTGGAGTACATAATTCATCAATCACATAAATGTGCTCAATGCATTCGATAGTTCGAATGGCATCACAAGCCATTCATACAATCCAAAGCAAGTCTTCAATACGGTCTTCTACTCATTGCCTTCCTATATTTAGATTTAATGGTATCCAGATTTGTGGTCAACTATACACGATAAATAAGCAAATGCTTACACTCTATTTCGCATACAAGAAAAAGGGGAAAACAAAACATAAAATTTCTTAAACACTATTCACTTATCAAACTCCTATTACAACCATAGAACATCTAATACACATATACGAAATCAATAAAAAGTCACTTAGAGAACTAAGTAATAGAAACTAGCTTCAAGCGTAGCTACAAGCTCTAATACCAAGATGATATAGTTCGACGTAGATGAACACATAATGTATGGTATTGCATGAACTAAGGGAATGATTCTGAACCCCAAGACGGTCAGAAGGATAAATGATAGTCGAAGGTTTAGCAAGGGTCCCCGTATACTAGATTGGATATGGTGCATAACGCATCACACGAGCTCAGGTTGCTCTTGATATTATACACAAGTATAGCTAGAGGTCGCTCATTACTAATCAACACTTAATAGGCTAGATTAAAGTAGTTAAGAGCAAGCAGAAAACACTTAACTTGTGAGAATATGTCTAAGTATCAAAATGTATTAACTGTTGCAGCTATTATAATATATAAGTATTTATATGATCCAATTAGGATAAGTTCTAAGTTAATGTAAATTACAAAAAGGATTCTTACTAGTAAAGGAAAAGGAATAATTTACAAAGGTAAAGTTGTAAACAAACAAAAAGAATATTCGGTGATAGAAAAGGATATTATAGATGTCAAGAAAAGATAGGGTGCATGCCAGCTGTCTAGTCTATGGTTCTAATGACACTACTAACCGAGCAAAGTAGGTTTTAAACAGATCAAGTCAGGGTTGGCAATTTGACAACTCGATAGCTCAAATGTTTGGGGCTGGGAAAGGATTAGTTTAGGAGATGAATCATTGTCAAGTTAGCCTCAAGCAGTCAACTCGGGATAGGTGTCAGCTCAGCTTCAGCATGCATTAGGTCGACAATATACTCATTTGATACTTAAACAGATGTATTGTGAAGAGGTTAGCTCAGTACACAGATTGGTCACCTTGATAGCTTCTTGGATAAGGTGGAGAGCAAAGTAACTAGATAGGTCAGACTGAGGAATGCATTGCTCTTATGAGTTCAACTCTCCTCGGACAGTTCGATGAACCATATGAGCAAGTCTTCAAGCTCGGGAACGCATGATTTGTCCATAATCCTTATCAAGTTGGGCATGTGTCCTCGGGTTAAGCATACATGAACTAAACATAAGTCTTGCATATGAACACATGAGAGTCGAGCACTTGAGTTCATTATAACCCTTTTGTCACAAGTACTTATAAACTTTCAACATAACCCCACGTAAGTTGTGTATGTAAATTAAGCATAACATTTTCTAGAATGTGAGCTAAACATGAGTCTCTTCATGTGAGTTAAACACGAGCATTGGCTCATGACATCTTAAGCATAAGCGAATATAAAGGTTGCACATAAGTATTAAACATGAGAGTAAACATAAGTCTTGCACATTATAGTCGAACGTAGGTCTTGACATGTGCAAACATGAATCTTTCGTCAGGAGCACTTGTGAGCTTTCGTCATGAGCAAGCGATAGCTGAACATATAGATTGAACATATATCCCTTAACATAAGCATATGCGAGCTTAATATATGAATTAAACACAAGTCCTCTAAAATTTACATTTGAGGACTAAATATGTGAAATGAACATAGGTCCTTTGACATGAACACACATGAATTAAATATATAAGTTGACCATAGGCCTTCATAAATAAGCTCATATGTGAGTTGCACATATGAATTGAACATGAATCTTCTAATATGAATATACATAAGCTTGAACACAAACGTGTGAGCTTGAATACAAGTCAAACATGAGCCTTTTAACATGAACATAGTGAACTTGGACAGATGAGTGGAACATGAGTCATTGAACATGCAACTATTGATCTTGTATATTTATTGTCTATTGTCTGCACACAACAAGAGCCCTTGTATACATATATGTTTTATCCAACTTGCATAAGTAGGTGTTGTATTTACTAATTGCACTTCATTTTATTATCTTCCTCCCCTAAGTGGTAGTAACCATATAAGAAGTTGCTACTACTTTCGAGAACGAATTATAAGAGAAGTATGGCATTGTATATGAGTAGTCCCATGTGATGATTAACTCCAGTAATGTTATCCTTCAAATCAAACATAAGGGATGCTACAAACCTAAGTAGGGCATCAAATCTTTGAGAGCACACGTATTGACCACATCATGTGCTTTTGGTAGCGCGATTACACATGCATTTTAAGCACCATAAGCACATGCGCATTAAGTCTTGCGAGCATACACACATCGAGCAATGGGAGCACACACACATTAAGTACCATGTGTGTGCATACACTAAGCTTTACACAAACACATTAAGCATTACTTACAAAGAATGTTATATGAAGCGAGTGCCATGAGTAACAATTATCACCATACAAAACTAGTTTCTTCATATATCATATCTATACATAACTTTCCTCCCTTAATTGTGGGCATGTTGTGAAGGGGCAAGTCAATAAGTTTTGATGCCCCTCATTCCTTCATGATGTATGGAAAGTCAAGTTGTAACAAATTCTTCTAATTTTTTTAGAGTCATGCCTTGAAGGTCAAGTTGTGACTTGATAACAACATATTGTCTTCATAAGAGTAATTTATATATACTTATAGTTGACTACTTGTGGTAATGGATGGTGACTTGCACCTTCCTTCATTGTAATGTTTTTTTTCATACAATTATAGCTCTTATCTTTCTTGTACTAGAATTGTAACTAAGTATCTGAGATCAATAATAATGATGAAATTCATCCACCGACTTTTGTGTTCACTTATTTCCTTAACACTCGCTTCGCTTTTCAAATGTTTATTGTCACTTACCCCTTGGTTTAGTGATAATGTGACTAAGGATAATATAGTTATTGGCTGCTAAAGATGGCTTTCACTTGAGCTTAAGCTTGCTGTATTCTCAAAGACTTTATGCGGTTAGGAGAAATGCATTAACTAAGTAGCGATATTTTTTCTCGAAAGTAGTTATTTGTTATCTCTTTTTTTTTTCTTCTTAGTGAGGAGAAAAAGCTTGACCTAATCACATTAGTATCAAGTGTCATGAACTTCAGATTTCTAGATTGATATAACTTCAAGGCTGCTTAGACTCTTTGATCTAAGAGGCCTCTTGCAAAATAAATATAATTATAAGACTACTTAGACTCAATGATCTAAGTGGGTCTCTTTTAAGATAGGCAATAGGGATTCAACGGGCAAGATGATGCGGCAACGAGTCAGGAGTCCAGAATGGGTACTTGGGATTCAAAATGGGTATGAAGAACATGAAGGTTTGACAGTGAATGTGAATGGACATGACACACCAAGACACAAAGACTATCAGTGTTTTGAGCTCGAAATAGGGTTCGATATAACTCACGAACATTAAACGTTGCTCAAGATTCAAATGAGAGTTGGATATGACTTACTAACTCACTCAAATGAAGAGGTTCACCACAACCTTAAAAATAAGATTGATAAAAACACTGGAAAAATTAAAGATTCTAATCGACATTCAATAATCCGGCAATGCTAACTCAAAGAGCTCAAAAGTATCCTTGCTCCAAAAGGGAAAGTTTTACTATAAAAATGATTTTCTTCGTCCCTTATTTGTTATAAATATTGCTATTTATAACGAGTTTTAAAACCCTAGTGGCAAAACTATAAATAATGTACAAGGTCTTTAAACTTTAAAGAATTGAGCTCATAAATAAAATAAAGAAAACAGGTACAAGAATACAAAACTGTACATTTAATTGAAGAAGTCGGCATGCTTTTATTTGGCCTATGCTGGGAAGAGTAAGATCTATATTGGTTGGGGTTGGTAATTGGATGTTCAAGTTTGAGAAGGAGTTCTCAAAGTCTTGGAGTATTTGGCCGAAACACTAGAAAAGTCAGCCCATAATATTCGAGCCCTAGAATCAATTGGCACAAGTCTCTCAGTGCCATGCCGAGTGGTTCTTTGGTCTTGAGTACTCGGCCTTATGGTATCTTGGCATGTCAACTAACAACAGACTTGATGCTAATTATCTCCTTTTCTTCCCCTTAGCTTTCTATTATTAGTTTGGTCTCGGTAATAGCTGATAGGCCTCGGCATAAGATTGGTTGGCTTCGACTTGGAGATAGTCGAAGGTTGATTCCCATCATTATTGCAGGTCTGAAAGGAAGTCGTCCACGACATTAAACATTAAGCATAGGCTGGGATGCCAAACAAACTTATCTTCCCTTTTTGCTTCATAATGGGTGTTGAGTGTCTTTAGATTTCTTCAATGCTTATAAGGGTCAAGAGATAGTTCTTCCCATCCTTTTAAACAATGTAAGTATTGAGGAATCGGTCATGAATCACTTTCCAATCATCCCTTGCTTGAAGTAAGTTGGCACAAAGCATTGATTTATCAATCACTTCATAAACCTCCAAGTTCTAATCGGCTCCTCTCCTTCAGCATCTCGCTTAGCGACCAATTTATCCCACTAAAGGCTTGCATATTCAACAAGGGATAATAAAACCAGCTTAACCTTTATTCGATCATCATACTCATATCACTTGAACAACTTTTTGACTCGAGAAACCTAGTCAAGGAATTCTTCAGGTCGGCTACTTCCATAGAAGGTCGGCAATTTAAGCTTAATATTGTCAAGTCCTTAGCCAGGTGCTCGAGATTCATCCCCTACATTTCTAGTTGGTTGATTCACCTTGGTTCGGCCACTTCTATTAGAGTGACGCCTAGAAATGTCTCTTCTCGGCGTCAGTTCTCTTCTCTAGACTCCTTGGTTCAATTCAAAGTCAACACTCCTATCATTACCTCTTCTCAGCATTAGTTGGTTTTCTCTTCTTAGCTCAGCAACTCTTCTCCATTGTCACTCATCATTATCGAGCTCATTGGAACCACTTCCACTTGTGGGTGTTCACTCTCTTCTTCCCTCTCGACCATCATGTCTATAGCCTTTGACTAACCCATTAAGCTCCTAAATAGAGTTGGTAAGATTTTGAATCTGATATTCCAAGTTGTCAACACATCGCCTCAAGCTTCTACGAGGACTATCACCACTATTGTTGACACTATCTTCCGACATCTTATACATACAGTAATTACCAAAAAATTGAAAAAAACACATTCTTCAATAAAAACTATGGCAACCCAGAAACGACTATTACTCAGCTTCTATAGCTACGTATAACTAACAAACACTTCTTCAACAACTAAAATAAAACTGTGAAGAACACTATCAAGTGTGTCTCCCCAAAGCTCTGATACTAAGGTGGTAAGGATTCAACGAACAAGATGATGTGGCAGTGGGTTAGGAGTTTAGAATGAATACTCGGGTTTCAAAATGGGTACGAAGAACAGGAGGGTTTGACAATAAATGTGAATGAATATAATGCACTAGGACACAAACACTATTAGTGTTTTGAGCTTGAAATATGGTTCAGTACAACTCAAGAACACTGTCGCACGAGATTCAAATGAGAGTTAGACATGACTCACTAACTTACTCAAATGAAAAGGTTCACCACAACCTTAAGAACAAAATTGATAAGAATACAGGAAAGATTAAAGAGTCTAATCGATACTCAATAATTCAACAATGCTAGCTCAAAGAGCTTAGAAGTAGCCTTGCTCAAAAGGGGAAAGTTTTACTATAAAAATGATTGTCTTCATCCCTTATTTGTTAAAAATGTTGCTATTTATAGCAAGTCCTAAAACCTCAGTAACAAAACTGGAAATAATGTATAAGGCCTTTAAACCCTAAAGAATTGGGCTCATAAATAAAACAAAACAAAAAAAAAAAAAACACAAGAATAAGAATACAAAATTGTACATTTAATTGAAGAAGTCGGCATGCTTTCATTCAGCCAGTGTTAGGAGGAGCAGGATTCGTACTGGTCGGGGTTAGCAATTAGATGTTCGGGTCTGGGAAAGAATCCCCGAAGTCTTACAGTATTTGACCGAGATACCAGAAAGTTCAGCTCATAATTGCCAAGTCTTAGAATAAGTCGACATAAGTCGCTCAATGCCATGCTAAGTGATTCTTTGGTCTTGAGTACTCAGCCTTAAGGTATCTTAGCATCTCGAATGACAATAGACTTGATGTCAAGTGTCTCCTTTTCTTCCCTTCGGCCTTCTATTATTAGTTTGGCCTCGACAATAGCTGATAAGCCTCGGCATAAGATCAGTCAGCCACAACTTAGAGATAGTCAGAAGCTGATTCCCATCAATAGGCATAATCGTAAGACTTGCTTAAACTTAGTGATCTAAAGGATTTCATATGTCATCTCACAAATTGAGGCAAGACTTTGCTTGCTGACGATAATATATAGAAGATCCATTTTAGGAAGTGTTCAATTGCGCATAAGTAGCAATAATGATACCGATTGCCTTAGATTAATAATTCTTTCTCATTAGTTAAGTGGGTATTGTTGAGTCCTATTTTGATTTTCCTTAATTTATTTTGTAATAAGCACAGCTTACTTAATACAAAACACTCAACATTAAATTAAGAAAGTATTTTTCTTTAAAAGAAATATTTATAAAAATTGGAGTCACTAACCAATTACACTGGTAATAAGTGAAATTAGGGTTTTTGTATAGGAAAACCCTAATGTAGCCACTAGTCCATAAATATTCTAAAAATAATTTTTTAAAAATTAAATTCAGGGGTTAACCTATTAAGACTAAGTCTTCATGTAAAGATTAAAAAAAAAAAAAACCAATGGGCTTTATTTTTATATTTTTTCTAAGAGTGCTAAGATATGTACAAATATGCAAAAATGTAACTAAAATAATTTTTTTTAATAATTTTCTTATTACGAATTTTTAAGAGAAAGAAAAGAATTTTATTTTATGATTACCCTGGAGGTACTTAGTATCCGCTAGTCGTTATCAAATCAACATAGTTTTTTCCTTTTTAGAAAAGATTTAGTGGGTAGATCTTTTTTAAAGAAATCAAGCCAGATTTATATTAGTTATCAAATTGTTATTAAAAAAAAACTCTAAAAAGATCTAATTTCACAAATCTATTTTTTTAAAAAAAAACCTAACTAATTAAATCTTTTTAAAAAACTCCAATTAAGATTTTCTTTTATTTTTTTTTTAAATCTACTTGTCAAAAATGAATTTTTTCTAAATCCTAAATGCAAGATATACTAAAGTATGTATCTTCTCTGAAGATACGAATTTCAAAGAAAAAATATGCCATTTTTCAAAAAATGCAATTTAACTAAAATTTATGAAAAAAAAATTCAAATTATCTAAAAAAATTGCAAAACGGTATGACAATTGTTAAAATATATATATATATAAAACCTGCACTAAAAACAAGTTAATAAAATAAATTGATTAACTAAAAAAAAAGAACCAAATAAATAACTAATTAAAAAAAATTATTGAATTACCTAAACGGGTGGAATTGTGCTTGATCAGCGTGTTCATATTGATCATGTTGTGATTGTCTAGACTACGTGTATTGCCTGGATGCGTGTACCAAGCAACATGTGAATTGATATGATCGTGTGCGAAATCTACTTCGTGTGTATGTGTATCAAATCTGATCATGTGTACTCATATATGTGTATGATCGCGTACAGTAGTAAGGAAAGTGTAGTGTGTAATTATATGTGACAGTGTAGTAGTATAATACGTTAATGGGTGATCGATGACCAAGTGTGCAGCAATGATCAATATATGGCGTGTGTATGAGATCAAGCGATCGATGGAGTGGCATGTATGTCAAATAATGGATGTGTTCGTAAGCTGTATTAGTAGAGTGCAAGTGAGGATACGTATGAGCAGGTAATGTGTGTGCTGGCATATGGGTAAGATCAAGTGCAACGAGTATGTCAGTGTGAGGGATGTAAGTATGCTAGTGTATGTGTGATCGTATGTAGTGTGTGTGATTAGGATGTGGTGGAGTGATTATGTTGTGATCAAGGTAATGGACAGTGTGAGTGTAAGCCCCACAACTAAGCAATCCGAGGTTTCGATTGATTGAAAGACCCGATCGAGCTTAAATTATAAACTAAAGTTAGAAATATTAGTAAACTGATCCCGTAAGTTTGAATTTAAGAAAATAAGTAATAAAATAGGAGACTACAAAATTTTCAAATTTTAAGTATATAACTCATTATTTATCGAAAATGCGTAAAATGCGTAAAATGCATTCCGGTACTTAACGAATCGCTAGAGATAAATTATATGTATATTAAAAATTATAAAATAACCTAAATAATATTTAGGAATATTTATTTGTACTATATATGAATTTACATGTAGGTATAAATACGCGTAATTACTTAAAATACGTGAAATGTGCTAAAATTATACTAAATAATTAAAGAAAATTCATAATTAATTAATAAAAAATCAAGAAAAATCAATAATGATCCAAATCAGGTCGTGGTAGGTCAGAATCCACAAAATAAAAATTAACCAATTAAAATTAGACAACACAAATGCCAAAAATTAAGGAAATTGGACAAAGTCATATCTAATTAATGCACAATAATTACACTAAAGCTCTATAAGTAGCAACAAAAATTCAGAAGCTCATTTGGATAGTTAGAAATCAGAGAAAATTAGGGAGAGGCGAAAATTGAAAGAAAAACCAAAGAAAAAAAAAAAGAAAAGGAAAACTGTACAGTTAGAGCCACAAAGGAGAACCTAGACCCGACGGGCAGTTGGGAGTGGACGGCCACCACCACCACACAGTGGTGGCAACGCCCAGGCCGGCCAACAAGGCCACGGCAGCCGACGGTTGCCGAAGCCACCTAGACTGATGAGTCCGATTTCTAGCCCGATTCTTATGTAATTTTTTAAAAATAATAAATAGTTTTATAAAATTATGAAACTTGTTATTCTAAGGTTTTATTGTATGTAGATTTAGGAAAAAATAGTGATTTAGTTTAATTACGTCTGAAAATATAGGGTCCTTAAGAAATAGTGCAAAACCGAGCATGATTAGAATGGAAAATAAATAGGCTTAGGAGTGTAGTTTGGAGCTCAATTTTTTTTTCTGTAGGATGCTCATGTGATATAGAACAGTGCAATAAAGCCATTTTTTAAAAATTAATTTTTGAAATTTTTAAGTTAATTTTTATCTCTAAAATGATGGAAAATTGGTTAATTTGGGTTTAATTAGGTGATTAAAATATTAATTACTGATTTAAATAGTAATTAGATGTTTAGGGATGTTAATCTCTGATGTGGAACCCTAATCCTAACCTTTGGAATATTAAGTATGGTTAATTTAGGAAATTAGGTAATTAATATAAGAAATTAGTAATATGTGAAATTGTAAATTAATAAATCTAAAAAATTAGGGTTATTTAGATAATATTAGAGTAAAAATCAGAATGATATTACCACTGAATTAAGATTGAATTTTAGGTAATTATATAAAAAAGTAAGATTTTCTCACATCAGAGATAAATCCGATACCCTAATTAGGACTAGCGTGTATCGAATAGCTTAGAATATTAAATTAAGACCCAATAGGATATTTGAATACTTGAGCTTAATGTGATTAATTTCACATTAGGATTCGAGCATGTTTAGGACTTAGAAATCAAACTAAAACCTAATTTAGAAATTGATGCGGAAACTAAACTCGAACCTAACCCCAAACTTAGAATAATTGTAAAAAACTTAAGACCTAGATAATTAGGTATATTAAACCCTAAACAAAACATAACAATAAACGTTATAGGATAAAACGAACCTATAACGGTTATATGAAAAATTGAAACCACGTTTGTGTTATAGGGATGATCGGCGATGGCCTGAGCAAGTCGGACCTCGAGTGAGTGAGTGAGGAGTCGAGGCAAGTTGGGATTAATACGATGCTGTATTTTGGAGGCTTAAGATTATGCTTGGTTGTGCTTGTTAGATAGTTGAATGTGTGCATGTACTTGATTATGGGTGATGTTATGATTCTGTTTGTTGTTCTGGCATATATTGTATGATTTGTATGAAATAATTGATCACCCTAAACTGGACTTAATCAAATATACGACCAGTAATCATAATCGGACATGCATGGCAACTCGTTAGGGGAACTTAGGACTCTCCGGCCAAATACCGACCCCTTCAAAAGGAATAGCGCAGGATTGCAAAATGATCCCTTCTTTATCCTCAGTCAAACTAAGTGACAGGAGAGGAGGTCACGGCAAGGGTGAAGATAGTAGTTCGAAGGTAGTAGCGGGAAGAGCAAGGTCTCCATTACACAAGCCTGGGTTTGGTCGTGAGCCGTTGCATTAACGGCAACTCCTCAACTCGGATTAGAGCGGGCGTAATTTCTCTAATCTCACGATGGGCTGGACAACGTCGTATGATGGCATTTGCTTGCACATGCATTGCACCTAATAAGTGATTGAAAACCTTGTTATGTGTATGGTATAGTTTTAAGTCCCCCGTTCTAACTTACTGAGCTGTAGTTGCTCACATCCCTATAGACGTCGTGTAGGTTGTGGCTAAGAAGCGGCAAACAACTACCCTGAACCTAGCAACTGCTGGATCCTGGGGAGTGAGGAAAAACATTGAAGAATAAACACACGTATTTTAAGGTCTAAGTTTTTATTTTAGAATTATTTTTCATTTTTAAATAATGTAATAACTAAATTAAAGTGTATATATATATATATATATAAATTTTCTCACTTTCTTAGGTAAATGATCTATTTAAATTACAAACTGTATACTTCAAAGCGGGTTAGTCATGGACGCCTTGTGTAGATTAGGTCTAAGATAGCGGTTGTAAGGCCAACTTCTATCTTAGGATGGTTAACATGGTGGGGCTGTTACGACTCTGCTACTTCGAGGCGTAACAGTGAGCGAGTGTACAGTCGTAGAGTGTATGATCTGGTGAGTAAATGCTATCATGCGAGGCAGTAATCAAGTATGTGAGTGCTGTTGTATGAGGCAATGATTAAGGAGTGAGTGGTCGACAGTGCTTATGACGGACGTAAATTTGATCGTGAATGTAGTGATGTGGGGGTTGGTCGTAAGTAAGGGAAGGTAGAGTGTAGTGATTTTGTGTTGTATGTTGGGGACTATAATAAAACATGTCAAAACTAGACAGGCGGATTATTATTTATAAGCCATTAACTTGGATCTTTTGAGTCTTTCTGGATGAAGATTCAATTTTAACAAATCCCAGATATGATAATACGATTATACTCAATTTAGATTTATTGAAGATTCAATCTAACTTCTAGAAACACTATATTGATTTGGGCTTTCCATCTTTAGGCTCAACTTAGTCTATCTTAATTTAACCTAAAATACACAATGATCTATTTAATAAATCCTAAGTTTATTAAGTCTAATATAAATTAGATAAAAATCCACTTTATATTGGACTGGACCAAAAAATATTTTAATGAATCCCAACTATTTAAGACTTAGAATTTATTAAATTGAACACACACCATTATCTAATCCGTTCTAATCCTAAAAAATTCAACTCAACTTGACTTGACTCGACACTTTACAACTTAACACTTTATTTTCTTCCATTTTTTATTATTATTTTTTTATTTGTAATTCAATTTTTTCATTTTCATTTTTATTTTTTTTTATAAACTTAGCTTAAAAGTAAAAAGAGACTAAAATTAAAATAAGGGGTGGTAAAAATAAGGTGTCTATAAGTATTTCCTACTACTTGACTACAAAACATGGCTTACCAGGATATTACATGAGTTCGACTATCAATATGTTAAAATACTTATCAACAGGATTATCTCCACTACTTGATGATAAGAAATATAATATTTAGTTAGCACAAAGGCTACACATGATCTCCATGGTGTGATGTGCGATTAGGAGCCAGTGTTTTTACTAGTATGCAACATATGAGCCAAGTTTATCAACATGTGGTTAGGAGACAAGGCTCTTCTTAGCTAGCAACGATGTGCAGACTATAAGTTAAGTTCATTATCATCTTCTTTTTATCAGTCAATGGGTTTCATTGCTCCCATTCAAACATAAACTATCTTACGAAACTAATTGTGCACCCTAAGGAGATTAGTCTTTTACTTTATGGTGACAACAAAAGAAGTAAAAACAAACACTTGTCACAATCTCATAAGGCAATATCAATGATAGAAAAAGAAACTCCTTTCATTAACAAGAAGCGAATATTGCCTTATTTACATATGAAGTATAAAAGAAAACCAAAGTATAATTGATGAGGAGATATTCTGATTGTCAGCAATTGTTACACTTTTTGACTTATATGGTGCTTTATATTTTGGTCCTTTCATTAGATCGCTTATGTTTCTTTACACCTTCGTGACAAAAACACATTTTTTTCTTCTTAAATGTTGGAGTATGAGCTTTTTCCCCTTGGAGTAGCTATAGCTTAGGGGGCCTCCACTAAGGATGTATCCTCTTTATTCTCATGCTCATTAAAGAAGGTTGCTTCAGCTAAATGAGCCTCATTCCATATGAATAAGTTCTTTATTACAGGAATAAGGACATCCTTCCCATTCCAATGACCTTTCATACATTGATGCTATGTTAAGGACATCACATTGTAATCATGTAGTCATGTCCTTCCTATAAGGAGATAGTAAAATACAAGTGTATCAATCACATGGAACTACGTAGAGCTGTAGATCAATCCAATATTGAAGTCTACCTTAATGTACCTAATCATCTTCATAAAACACTTATAGAAGCTATTTAGTATGACTAGTTGTTTTACCAAGTGAGGGATGTCTATTTTTACAGCCTTGAAATTAGGCGTAGGCATGACATTGAGTGAAGATCCATTGTCAACAAATGTCCTCCTAATAAGATGACCATTGAGTATGCTTTCCATATATAGAGGGCGGTTGTGACTTGGGTTCCTTATGCATGCGTCTGCACTAGTAAATGTAATTCACCATCATTCATTAAGGTCATTTCCTGTTTAGGACATTTCATGGCATATTTCTCATATTAACCATGGACAATTCTTGTAAGCGTAGTTGATGCTGTGAATTGAGCATCCTCATCAAATCCAAGCATATCAAAGAAATTCCTAACATCAGAAGTCTTTAATAAAGCAAAGATAGCATTATCATCGTCATTTTCTTAGATTTTGAGTCCTTTGCCTCTATCTCTATGCGCTTTAGCTGGCTGCATGTTTGTTTCTTTAATCTTTACAAGGTCATGGGTGATAACATTTATAATGCTACGTTGGGTGTTGTAAGCTGGAAGTGGATTATTCCTAATATCATTGTCTTTGATGATCGATTCCCCATTTTGAACTGGTTTGTTAAATATTTTCTTCAAAGTCCAACAATCTTTTGTATGGTAACCTATACTCCTATGGAATTTGAAAAACTTAGGGTCACTCTTTTCCTCATTGGTCAATAAGCACTCAACTTTGGGAAGCTCGATGTTTCCATCATCTAGCCATTAGTCAAGGAGTGCATGCACCTTTCTTATTAAGCATGGGTATATTGAAGATGGTTTGATGCTTGTAAGCTTCACAATTCTCGATTTCTTCGTTGATTTTAGATTCTCCTCTTAGGCTAAGTTCACTGGCCATAAGTGTTTGTTGAATCTTGCATTATTGCCTCTTTGTTGTGATATTAAGTCATTGATCCTTCTTGTATTGTCAACTAACATGGCAAATGAGGCAAGTGAAAGGTTCTTAAAGTGCAACAAAACTCAATGAGCATTCCTTAGATGCATATCTTCATTAGCTCCTTCTCATAACGGACGTCTTGTAGATCGAGTGAACATTCTCTAAAACGTTTGATATACTCTATCAACTCCTCTTTAAGATTTTGCTGAATTCAACCTATGTTAATAAGAGTGACTCTCTCTTTAGTGGAGAAAAACTTCTCTAAGAGTATCCTACATAGACTTCCCCATGAATCAACTAATCCTGGGGGAAGATTAACATATCATGTCTATGCCTTTTCAATTAGTGACTTAGAGAATGCTTTTAGCTTCAAATCATCAACTAAATCATACACTTCTAAGGGCTTAATGAATTTTACTAAATGTTCCTTGGCACTCCATTTCTTGCCATTGAATAGCATAAATTTCAAACTTACATAGTCCTGAGGGTATGGCTTTGCAACAATACGTTGGAGATATGAGAGTTTCAATTTAGGTACACCAATTGTGTACTTTGCTTGTATCTCTTTCAAATACATGTCCAAATCTTCCTTAATCATAAATCAACTACTTTAAATGGATGCTTTTACCCTCATTGATATTACATGAGAAAGATAACTGGGCGTGAGATTCATAGGTATAAAACTTATGGGTACAGGGTTCATTATTGAAGATGTGTAGAGTTAACAATCATACCACATGGTATGGCACGTAAAGATGATGAGCCTCCAATCTAAATTCCCTAATTCCTTACCTTAAGTAATGAATCTTACATAGATATAGGCCTTACTGTAGGAAGTTGCTCTTGTAAACCCTGCAATTTTTTAATAACAATCCAAGTTATAAAAAACGCCCTTCAAATATTCCCGAGGATCAAACAACCTAATAATCAAGCTTAATATAAAAGTCATACTCGCAATAATTTATTTCATAATATAATCTAACTTGAGATCTCTAAAGTTAATATCAATCCTAGAAGTTACCTAAAACCTTATACCCTTAAGTATAGTATAATATTTCCGAACTTGTGAAAACCTTAAAACGTAATAACAAACCTTAACTTACTAAAACTTTAAACCTTAGAATATAATGAGAACTTTCAAGTTTATCAAAACCCTAAACGAAAGATAAAAAACTTAACTATTAAGTTGAACACGTAAGAACCCTACATCAAAAGTCTAAACCTAACTAAGCTTAAACCAATTCTAATTACTTATAACTTAGTATGAAAACCAATTTGAGGTAAGGAAATATTTAAGAACTGATGTACCTAAGAGCTCAATTATTATTAGGACTTACCGGAGCAAATTTGAATTAATGGGTCCTTTGAAATATTGAAGAAAGTAGAGTGAGTAGGCCTATAAACTAATTAGAGTAACTTACGTGAAGCTACTTGGAGGATATGACATACCAATGAACACAACATGCCTTGACATTTCACTTGATATGACGTACAAGTTGATATCAAGGTCTACTAGCCACTAATCTTGAACTACTTGGCAAGATTAGATAAGAGTATATGAAAAATAGACTTAGAAAAGGTTATCTCACAAGAACAATATATTCAATGTATATCTATAAGGTCTGATTATTCCAATTTATAAGGAAAATGAACTATTTATAGTAAGTTCTTAGGACAACCATACAAATAAAGAAATTACAAAAAGGCATGCGAAAAGGGAATTCTTAGTATATACGAGAAAGGGTAAAAAGGATAGATAACAAAAAGGGAAAAATAGTACAATGTCAGGTGAAATGGATAGGTAGCAATGTAATATTGGTTCTGTACATAGATTTTTTTATCACGACAGGCGAAGGGAATCAAGATGTTGCGGCATCAGGGATTGCCAAGACGAGGAAAGGGTGTAACAAGTATCGGTAGGGAGTTGGAAGAAAGTACCTAGCCTAAAGAAGAGTGTCTCATTACTCAGAAGGAGTCTCTCAGCAAATGAAAGTTCAATCATTTGACATAGAGCCTTTAGCAAAAGAATAGCCGGCGTTGGCATAAGAGAGAAAACAAAGCAGGATATAACCTCTCAAATTTTACAAGGAATTAAGCCATCCTTCTTCCGCGTAGGGTCTCTTATCATCGGTAGGTTGCTGAGAGAAGATTCTTTGAGTGAGGGATTGGAGGTCTCAGAATCGTACGTAAGTAAGAGGACCGATAATTGGTAGCTCATCAAGAACTATACCCTAACTTAGCCATTTGAATAAGATAATCAAGTAAGACATTTGAAGGTAGAAATTGGAGATCCATACGTGTGAAGCTAGAACCGATCACTCCTATCCAATTTCCTTCCCAATTTAACTTTGAATAAACTAAAGTCAAGAGTATGAACTTAGTTGACTTGCAAACTTAGCAAACTTCCATATATTAGATAAGACAATCTTTAATTCTCTATACAAGTTATACCATTTATGGAAAAAGGTAATTTAACCATTTTTAGTTTAAGCTAAAAGGAAGGATTGATGGGACAAGAAACTATACCCTAAACCACCCCTACACCACCAGTTGGAAGAAGGGAGTACGGCATGCCATCTTTCCATATTTTCAACATTTATCTCACTAGTTATATCATAATTAATAGCCACTTAAAAAGCTTACACAAACAATCACATTCCCTAGATTTATGCATTACTTTAACACATCAAGGTGATAAGATTTGGATAAGAAACCCTAACCCCAAAACTAGCCATGAAAACCCCCCATACCCAACTTGCTTTTCCATTAGAAACAATACTTAAACACAATAAGAAGAATCTCCCCAAACACACTACCCTTATCGCCTATAAAAACACATAAACTACACGTCAACCACCCCATCTAAGCACCCTAAGTTCGGCCATCAAGGAAGACACCCCAAACCTACCCTACACTTCACCATTTAAGGGACTTTTAGGCACCAACAAGCACCCAAAATTATAGGATTCAAGAAGCTCAAGGATTTCCAAGGGAAAAAGAAGAAAGCTAGGAGCTAAAGGAGCTTCAAGTAAGGTGTCAACCCCCTTCTACCAATATAGTAAAGTATACTCTATCTTCAAGTGCCTTTAGAACACCATGAGTAAAGTTTCCTTCCTTATTCTTGTAACTATAGGATGTATTTTAGAAGTTCTCTTGTTTAGGATAAGTGGTAGTTTCTTGAAGTTTCCTCACAAGTGGTAGAATATGAGTGGCTTAAGCTTGTTTTCTCTTAGTATACATATATGTTACTTGTAATATAGCCTTATAACTTAAGAAAACCAAAAAAATAAGCTCATGTGAAGCCTCTTAAAGTGCTAAATTTTTAATATATGAAGCTTACCTATGTGTTATCTTCACTTATGTTGAGTTATCAATGCATCAAATTAACCTTAAGTGATAGGAAAACCATTCTATGAAACTTTGGTAAAGAAATAATCACATAAAAGCCCGACCTAAAGCATTGCACCTAAAAGTTGTACATGCTCCATGTTTTCCACTTGCTATTATGCTAAAATAATCCACTTACGAGGAGTAAAACAAGCATGAGTTAAAGTATATGTAATATAAAGCCTTAGTTAAGCATTTAAGCTGAAGAAATAAGATATAGACATCCCATTTTTACTCTCCTTTTATTTTTTAGAATTTTTAGAATAGGATAAAGGGTCATAAATTAGGAAAAATACAAAAAAAAATAGAAAATTAAGAAAACCTAAAAAATAAGAAATCTAAGAAATTACAAAAAAAAAAAAGAAACTTAGTGAAAATACAAAAAAAAAGAAAGAAAATATGCAAAAAGATAAAAGATTTACAAAAGATCACAAAGAATAAAGGTTTAGACAAAAGTACAAAACAAGTAAAAACAAAACTTAGAAAAAAAATATATAATTCAAAAAATTAAAATAAAAAAGTAAAAAAAAAAAACAAAGTAATTTAGAGAAACGAAGAAAGCTAGGATTTGTGACTTTATTAGTTTTTATCTTTTAGTTATTCATTTGCATTATTTTAATTATTTTAAAAAAGAGGGGGGACGAAAGGTGGGATAAGGGATTGGGCCGGGTTTTAAAACCTGGTCACATATTGGTTAAACAAGACCTAAGGCCTTGTTTTCTTTTTGGATGGAAGCAGGTATGCCCCATTTTTTCGAAACACGTGCACAGCACATGCCCCGTACGTAACCTACGTCTCCCATCTTCTTCCAGTATTTTTTCCCCCTAATTTCAACTCTTATTTCCATCATTTTTCGTCCTCTATGTACTCAATTTGGGGTCATTTTTTACCTCATCGACCATGCAGTTTTACCAAATTAATGGTGAAATCATATAGTACACCTAGCATACTTTGAATCAAGACTTAAATTTTGTCCAAATTTAGTCAAAATTGACATTAAATTGACTCCAAAAATGAAAAGAAAAAAAAAGCTAAAAGTTTAGCATCCCCATTCATGGCCAATTTCTCCATTAATAAACTTTCCAAACTCGTTCAAGCTTCATTTAGTATAAATAAGGATTAAGAAACATATAAGAATATATAAGCAAGCTCTAAAACAGTCGAAATAAGCTAAAATCAAAGCTCTCTCTCTCTAAACTGCCCCCTTTCTCTCTCCCTAAACCCAACATTCACAACCACTTTCGAAGAAAACTACCACCACAATTGAACTAGTAATAATCAAAAACCTTAAGCCAAACCATTAGCTCGCTTGTCAACCACTACCATCGCAGGTGGCCAAATCTAACCACCACCCAAACAGACTCTGATCACTAAGGCAACAAGCCTACCTTACCCCTGCCAAGCCTAATAAGATAGTCACAAAAATCCTTTTTTCCACTCATTTTAGTGCCTAGAACATTTAGAAAGCATAACTCACCGATTGATATAGTTAAAGATTGGACGATTTGAAGCCTACCCAAGCTGACCCGGTCTACTACTTTTTTATATTTATTTATTAATTTAATTTTTTACTCCTGTATTTGTAAATGTAAATGTAAAAAAAAAATTAAAAAAAAAGAGAGAGAGAGAGAGAGAGAAAAGGAGAAAAACTGGAAAAAAAAAAGAGAGAAGAAGGAAAAAGAAAAAGAGAAAAAGAAGTGGAAGTATAGTTATTTATTTATTTATTTTTATATATTTTATTAAGAAAATGAAAAAAAAATAAAATAAGGAAAGTAAAAAGGATAAAAAAAACGTTTTATCACTTAGGAAAACCTATTTTCCAAATAAATAAAATAAAATCAACCCTTTTTCCAAATTAGGACTTTTCTAAGAACCTTCAAAAAATAAAAATCTAAGACCCTTTAAGAAATTTTCCTTAAGTAAACTCGAATAGATTTAAAAACGTAAACTCAGCTACTTTCCAAAATTAAAATCAACCAACTCACTAAAGTTTTCGTTAAATGAATCGCAGAAGTCTGATCTCAAATAGTAGGTATATAGACACTTATATGTAAGTATAGGGTAACTTAAAATATGGAAAGTTTTCTTATCTTTTTTCCATATTTGTAAATAATAATTCAATGATCCTTTCTTAGATGTTATATGATTAGATGTTTTGTTCTTGAAGGGTAATTTTGAAAAGTAAAATTAATATCGAGAAGTTAAAAAAGTGGTACCCATTTAGGGTTTACTAAGATAGCTCCAGGATCTAAATATCTATTTTTAAAATTGGTTTTATTGAAAAGACTAGTGGCTAAATTATGATCAATCCATCTAATTGATTATAACTTAACTCATTTTTTTTACTCTGATCGAGTAGGGACTCCAAAACGTTTTTTAAATTTAAAAAAACTAGTTTTCTTCAAACTTTAGTTGAAGGTTAGTATTAAACAGGTAGGGTTTAATATTGATTAATTTAAAGAAAACTAATTTATAAAAACTGGGAGGAAAAAATCAGACTTGACACAAAGGATTAAGTTTTTAAAATGAATTTAAGAGCTAATAGACCAAATTGACTAGATTTGTAGCATACATTTAATCTGCTTAAACACACTCAAAATTAAGCCCAAAACTCTTAACTAAGCCTTATAGAACTTTCTAACCAACAAGTTAAACTTGACAAAAATATGTCATAAAGTCCATAGAAAGCCCACATTAAATTTCCCAAGCCCACCAAAGTGATGAGTAATGCTAAAGTAAGAATCAAGCACATCTTTGATCATAAAAAGCCACTTAATAATCTAAGAAGTGTAAGCTAACAATAAGGCCAAAAATATTCAATGAAAAACTGATCTTAAGAAAGTATGTAATCCATTATAAAAGTCCCAAGCTCTAATAATTTCACTAAGTAGTAAAAGGCTCAATAACAAATTCAAGAGCAAAAGGAAACCTAATCTATAGAGATGCTATTGTTCAAGCCTATAAGCATAATTATGGACCCCATCTCTCATATCTAACCATACTATGTGAGAGTACACTCAAAAATGATAAAAATCAACTATAAGATCATAAAAATCAAATTTAAAATGAGAAAGTTATATACAATTGAAGATTTAACATAACTAGGAAAAATTTAAGGCTGAGTCAAGAGTATAACTTTAATAGAACCTTAAGTTAAGATTATAATATATCAAATCCTTATGTTACTACGTTTACTTCGTTTAAGGGACTTTGATCTTAAGGGCAACCTACCTTCGGATTATTACGATTGGTAGCTATGATAAAGTGAGTGACTCTCAATGACTTCATGCTTACTTTTGTTTATAATTTAAATGTACTGAAGTAATATTATGATTAAATTGGTTACATGAAGGGTATGAGGAATGCATGTGTGTGGACTCTTGATTTTTTTAATGGCTTGATGGTAATATATGAACTGAAAGCGCTTGCATGATTGATTTATACATCGTCATTATGGTATGAAATTACTTGATTACCCAAGTAACTAGGTATAAGTAATTATTTGGCTATGATTTTAAAATAAGTCATATACTGTACGTCATTGCATTATAACTTATATCGACTATTACTTCATATAGAAAGTAAGAAGAGGCTTACACGAGCAAAAGCTCCTAAAGGGATTACTTAGACACATTATGCCATGTTATTGAGTTCATGTCCTAGCCTACAGGCTTACTAAGCTCCAGGGAACACTAACCATTTGGCTAAGGGTCGCATCTTGTAACTTTCACTTAAGGCGTGCAATTGTGAACTGTAAGGGCTACCATATCGCTAAACTTAAGGGTTTTTGAAGAGATCATGTTTTATGTTAAGTAAAGTATATTTATTTACATATGAATATATATCTATATATATATATGTTGACTTTGAGCACATAGGTGCAATTTTGAGTTAAAAAAAAAAAAAACCCAGATGGTAAGACTCAATTGTTAATAGAGATGTATAAACGAGTTAAATGAGCTAACCTAGCTTAGCCTACTTTAGCCTGTGAGTTAAATGGGCCAGACTCATTTGGCCTGGTTTTAAATAGGCAAAAAAACCTCAATCTTAACCCATTTCAAAAATGGGTTAAACAGGCTAGCTCATAGACTAAAAACATAAATGTATTAAATGAACTGACTCAAACCGACTCACTTTGGCCTACAAGTTAAACAGGTTGGCCCACAGACCAAAACCAACTCGCACGCCTCTAATTGTTGGTTTATGTTGATTAATAATCTCCAAGTCTAAATATAGGGGGTAAAATTTCTGAGTTATATGCGATTTCTAGGCCACTATATGTATTGTTTGGCATACTACTTGTTATATACATTCATATATATATATATATATATATATTGCTTGAAAGGCGTGTTGGTGGGATTAACTCACTAAGTATAAGCTTACATCCCCTTATATTCCCTTTGTTGCAAAGCCATCTTTTCACTAAGTCAAACTACGAGATGCTCAAGGTTAGTCTCGAGTTAAGACGGGACTTGAATTACTTGGAGCAAAGGAGGGAACAGCTTAGTATTAGCTAGGACTTTATGAATTTCTTTTCATTGTGTTGATAGGCCTTTGGTAGCTATTTGGACCACGTATTACTATTACCATTATTTTGGGAACATCATGTTTCATATATTAAATTTGATAACTTATCTGATTATTTAGTGAAAATATCTACTTTGCTATGATATTATTCATTTATGTGACCAATGGTAGCTAAAAGTGAAGGTAGCCAAGGGTAAAGATGATCTTGTACATTTTATGGACAGGCAATGATCGATAAGAAAGTTGATCGTTGACCTTCATATAGTGTACAAAGATTTACGACAACGAAGGTACTGTTCAAGTCGTGATAGCTCCTCAACTCTATGAGTGACTTACTTATTAACAATAGGGGGATTAAGTCATTAAGAGGCTTATGGAGTGAGTTGTTACACCACATTAAAAGCATTCAACGTAATTACTCCAAGATGTGATATAGTCACAATATAAAATCATTAATGTTGTATCTTAAAAATATGATAATGATAAAAATAATAATATTGCATCTTAAGATACAATATAACAATAGTATTTTAGTAATTTTTTTATATAATTTATAATTATATAATTATTTTTTAAAAATTCAATAGACATGTATTTTACCTATTTTTAAAGTGTTGCATCAACATTTTAAGGAAATCTTTTTGTTAAGTAACTTTCCTCTTTATTAATGAATTCTTTGAAGAGTTTCTTAATATTTTTAAAATTTTTATAAATCCCATTTTTTTCTCAATATGTACACATCGTTCTTTGCCAAGAAATCTGAAATAGGAATTTTTGTTAAGATCCCTTTCCTGTACATTGGAGTTCATGGAAGAACCTTGATAAAGACGCTTTTATAAGAAATTTCTTGTTTCTTAATGTTACAAATTAACTAAGCTAGTTAGACTTGGTTTGAACCCATTTGGTTTTGATTAGGTGTGATTTAATACATATTGGGTAGAATACAAAGCTTATTCGTATCTTATTCTACGACTACATATTCCTACCTTATGATACACTAAGACTACTATGTGCCTTATGGAATTTGTAGATTTTTTTCTTTATTTTTCTTATAAATTTCAATGTGGTAATTTTTTCTTCAAAAAATAAAATAAACCTAATCTCTTTTTTTTTTTTTTCAAAAACTATTGCTTAATTTAGTCAATCTTTCAAATGATGCCAATAGTCCATTAAAGTTTATTTCTGATCTCTTTTTTTTCCTTAAATGATTCTTTAATTATTATTATTATTGATGAATTTCTATGATAGTATTGTACCAAACATTTTTTACGTAAATACAATATTCATTATATAATAATCATATTACAGAGATATTTATGGAAATAAGTACATTGTTTTAAAAAATAAAAATGGTAAACATCGTACTCAACATGATAGGGTTCAAAGTTTATTAAAATTTGAATAAAATATTTACAAAATTATATAATTCAATAATTATATATATAACATAAAATAGGATGAAACAATTAATCTTGAGAAAATAAGATATAACATGAAAAACAAAGTAAAATATAAATTCAAACGAAAATATTTTTCTTTCTCAAGTTAAATGCATTGATAAAATAATCTCCCTATACTTTAAGAATCAAGTTTCACTCTAATAATTATACCAATTATTTTGTTAAATATAAAACTAAAAAACCATTTCACTATAGAAAACAAGTAATAGACATACATTGTGCTTGTAGGTGGCGCTTAAAGTAAAAACTATCAAATTCCCTTTTTCAAACTTTGTTAGATAATAGATCTAGTAAAGGAAGAAGGAGTGGAAAGAAAACAACAATGGAGTAAGGACTAAAGATGAAATATGTAATAGAAGGGACTAACAAGCATTTAATTAAAGGTTTTCGATAGTTTATTATTTGCTTTATTTTAATGAGATAATCTACTTAATTTTATTACTATTATCTATAAAAATACATATTCATAAGGTGAAAGGTTACAATACGTCCTAGTGTAAACAACCTTTACCCATGATGTTTTCCTTTTACCACTAAAGATTTATCTTATGTACTAACCTAGAAATCATATTTAAGAATAATATTAAAATCACTATATGAATTTTGTATCTTTTTTTTTGTAATTTCTTTCTTAATATTTAAAGTTATTAAATTTCATATACAATCCAACTTTTTTTTCAAACTTACCACTCACCTCTAATTGTTTTATACTTTTTGTTTAATGAGCATTTGCCTTGTCATCTTTCTAAAAATGATGGACGTAGTAAGTTTAATGAGACAAATGTAGAAAAAGTGCCTAAACTTTAAACTTTTGGTAGTTTAGTGTTCTAAACTTTTACTTTTGGTGATTTAGTGCTTTTTTTCTTTCATATGGTTTAGATTTAGTATCTTTGTTAACAGAGAATTAATGGTTGTTATATATATATATATATATATATATGTACATATTTTACATTTTTAGTTTATATATTTTAATTTTGATTGTATTTTAGTGTCAACACTTTAATGTTGATGTATTTTAACATTTGATCACATGTTAATTTGTAAAAAATCAATTTCTAATTTTTCTTAATTAATAAATTATTTTTTATAAAGGTAAAAAATTATTTTTGTACTCGTAATTTCCACATATACATAAGTTTTGCATATAATGTCCTATTTTAACCAACTTCATATTATTAGGAAGCTTGTAAGACGTACTTTTATTTGAAATAACATCTAGTACATGTCCTTTAACAAGTTGAATTAGATGATATTTAAAATGATCATGATTTTGGAAACCCCCAATCACTTGGGCTTGAAACGTAAATTTTTGAACTTATTGAATAATTTAAATTCACATAGTATAGGATTTTGTTATGCCTCCAAAATTTTAAGAAATTTATAATTATGATGATCTTATAATCTAAAGTCACATTTAGAGGTATTAAAATTTCCAAATAATAAAAATATTACAAAATTTTTAGAAAACTATAAATTAAACAACATATTTCTAAAATATAAAGGTAATTTAAAATAAATATAAATACAGTCATAAAAGCAAGGAATATTGTAATATATGGAAAATCTCAAAATTTAGAAAATATTTTCGACCTATGTGGATTGTTGCAAAAAAATAAAAAAGAGATAAAAATTATAAAGTTACAGAAATAAATTGTTAACACAATAAATGCCTAAAGGAATTATGAAAATTTCCTTTCAACCATTTTCTCTTTTTTTTCTTTACAACAAGTCTCTTCCTTTTTGCGGATGGCATCGCCACTCCCTTTGGTAGCATCCACTAATTCAAAACTTAATTTGAAAGCATATTTCAATTTAGCCATTCAATGATCTAATTTTCATTTCATTCTGGAAAAAGCCTATCTTTTTTCTCATTAATGTCTTTGTCATTTGATCCAATGGCCTTCCATTAGATTAGAAAATATTTAATGAATACCAATAACTCTCGAATTGAGTATTAGAACAAAAAAATCTATTAGATAATGAAATATTGGTTCTAAGCCATCTTTTATTTTTTCTAAAATATAAAAAGTATGATATTTTGACAAAAGTACCTAAAAGATGGAGGATTTTCTTCTATATGATTTTGAGTTAAAATCACAATTTTTAGGTAACTCATAACTTGAGTTTTCGACGATTATATAGTTGTAGTAATACGATGCTTACTTTCTAAGTTATGAGATTACAAAATTATGAAAACTAGTATCATGACACTACCAAATATATAACAGAATATTACACCATAGAAGCATATTATTTGTCAACTTTGATAATTTATGTTATATGTTACAATTAATTATTTAATATATTCAACAATTATTAGTTATAAGTTAGTTGTTAGCTGGTTAGTTGTTAGATGGTTGTTAGTATAGTTACAGGTAGCTAGTTTTTAGTTTTGCTTCTCTATAGGAAATGTATATAACTGAGTCTTGTACACAAAAAACTTAACTTGATGAATCCATTTTGTTATAGTTCATTTCTTCCCTATTTTGCTACTCAATCATTTCACTTTTTTCTTCCTTAATTACTTCCATCACTATACACACACACACATACAGTTGAGAAGTTATAACATGGTATCAGAGTGCTCTTTTGATTAATTAAGCATGTCAATAGCAAATACAAAAGACATTAATTCACCTTATTTTGTTCATCACTCAGATTCTCAAAATTCAATTGCGATAACACTTGTTCTTATTGGTCTCAACTACAATACCTGGAGCCAATCATTTTTGCTAGCCTTATCAATTTGGAATAAAGTAGGTTTTGTGGATGGTTCTATTCCTATTCCAGACAAATCAAATAAGTTGTATATAGCTTGGAATCGCTGTACTGACTTGCTTGTTGCTTAGTTGCTTCAGTTAATCTCACTTCAATTGCTTTAACTATTTTGTACATGAACATAGCTAAGGAGATATAGACAAAACTAAAGGTACATTTCTCACAATTGGCTAATAGTAGAATTTGTTAATTACGTCATATGTTAAATACTTCAAGGATCAAGATATATAGATGAATATTTTATAGAATTGAATATTATATCAAGGGAGTTGCGAAATTTTAGACCACTTTCGTATTGTTCTTGCGATTCTTGTGATCCAAATTGTTTCGTAAATATGTTGAGATGGCACACAAGGATTATGTTTTTAAATTTCTCAATGGCTTAAATGAGAATTTTGCTTCTTTATGGTCATAAATACTGGTTTTAAAACCATTTCCCACTTTGGATGAGACTTATAATTTAGTGGTGCGAAATGAATTTCAAAAGGCCAATTAACCAAAGGATTTTACAGTTTCAAATGCGCCTGCAATGATTAGTGTACATCCTAGATCAAAGAGGTTGTGTTCGTGTTCAGTGAGGCATAAAAGTTTAACCAAAGCAGGGCTCAACAAAACAAAAAGTATCATGGTACGTCAAGTAAAGGTGATATTGTATGTACTTACTATCGCAAGAAAGGGGCATTTAAAGGACAGATGCTATAAACTAATCGGGTTTCCACTTCATTTTCTGAATTATAATGTAACTAAGTAGCCAATGTTAGAGTTGAATCATATATCTGAAGGTCATAGTGATAATGAAGTATCGAGTAGCGTTGGGCTCTCAAATCGAGAGGATCGTGGATGTCGATCTACTCTTAGATGCAATTTGTCTAAGAGTAGAAATGCTAATTCATCTTGTAGAGCTAATAGTGTAAGTTTTTCCAAGGAACTATTACTTAACCTATTGACTATGATGAATGCTTATGATGTTCGTAGTGCTAGTGTTACAATGGATGAGACCTTGTATTAGCCCCAATGATACAAGCTAATAGTCAATGAGTCATATGGTAGGTATGGCTAATCTCTCTTCTTGTTATTCACATAAAGGATTCATAAATTGGATTTTAGATTCAGGAGCTACTGATCACATGGTCAGTACGATTAGTCTTTTTCAATCATATTTTGAAATTGGTAAAAGGTTTGTATTCTTACCTAATGGACATCGGATAGTAGTAATGCATATCGATACAGTTGCTTTAAGTCCAAGTTTGATTCTTTACAAGGTTCTATTTTTTCCCTCATTCAAGCATAATCTCATTCTATTCATAGATTGGTTCAAAATAGTAATTATATAATTTGTTTTACAAATCGATTTGCTTCCATTCAGGATCATATCAATCGAAAGGAGACTGGTCAAGCTCATGTTAAAAATGGTCTATATTTGGTTGAATAGGAGCTCAATATGGTAGTTAATGCACAACAGGATCATATTTCTTCTAATCGTGGTTTTATCTCTAAAATAGTGAGTAATATTTTTTCGTTTTGGACATCCATCTTTTAGAAAAATGAAACAGATTAGTTAGTTGGACAAAGGTATTAGCTGTACTTCCTTTGATTGCTTGATTTGTCTTATGGTAAACAAAAATGTATTGCTTTTCCTATTCATGTTCGGAGTACATCTATTGCATTTAAATTAGTACATATGGATATTTGGGGTCCTTTTGCTATTCCAACAATTGAAGGCTACAAGTATTTTCTTACTGTAGTGGATTATTTTACTTGAATGACTTAGGTATATTTGATGAGGTTTAAGCACAAAGTATCTACAATTATTCCAAGCTTTTGTCAATTGGTCATTAGGTAGTTTAATTCAGACATTGAGATCATTCGTAGAAATAATGGTAAGGAATTTGTTATGTCTCGGTTTTATGCTGATCATGGCATTAGTCATCAAACATCTTATATAGAAACACCACAACAAAATGGTGTTTTTGAATGGAAGCACCAACATTTAGTTTCAGTAGCTCAAGCATTATTATTACAAGCCTCATTACCTTTATGTTTTTGGGGAAATGTTGTATTAATAGCAGTCCATCTGATTAATAAGCTTCCCATTGATATTCTATAAGGAAGAACTCCTTATCAATTGTTGTTTGGATGTATGCCATCTTATTCTCATTTAAGGGTGTTTGGTTCTTTGTGTTTTGTGTCCACTCTAGCTTAAGATAGGTCAAAATTTGGTTCTTAAGCACATCTATATATGTTTGTTAATTATCCTCTGAATGTGAAAGGATATAAGGTGTATGATTTGATAGAGAAACGATTTCTTATTTCTAGAGATATTAAATTTCTAGAACAAATATTTCCTTTTCGACTAATAACATAACCAACAATGTCAACTTCTTTCTTACCAATTTTTTTTCCTTCAAAAGACACAGTATTGAATACAGAACATGTGTTTTCCTTGTTTCCTCTTGATATAGTAGCGCAATCAGGTATTCATGGGCTAAAGTCTAATGATAGTTATAAAGTTTCTAAAAGTCAACAGGACACAATCGATAGTGTTGAATCAGGCACACTTAAGAGAAGCACTAAAGCACATAAGAGTCCTTCTTATTTAAAGGATTATCATTTGAATTTTACAACAATAGATTCAACAACAGCAATTTTCTTAACTAATCATCCTTTACATCAATCTCTTTCTTACAAGTCTTTATCACTTAGTTTTTGTACTTTTAGTGTTCAGCTTTCACAACATTATGAACCTAGTAACTATGAGTAAGCCAAGTTACTTAACCCTTAGTGTAAGGCAATGTAAGAGGAGATTGATGCCTTAGTTGCTAACAATACTTAGTTTATAGTACCATTGCCATATGGCAAAAACATAGTCGAATACAAGTAGGTATATAAGATTAAAACTAAAGTAGATGGATCAATTGATAGATATAAGGTACAGATCGTAGCAAAAGGATTAAGTGAGAAGGAAGGGTTTGACTATACTGAAACGTTTAGTCTAGTAGTAAAACATGTTACGGTGAGGCTTTTCTTCTGTCTTACAACTGCATACAATTGGCATGTGTACCAAATGGATATGCACAATACTTTTCTGAATGGTGATCTGAATGAAGATATATATATGGATATTCCTCAAGGGCTCAATGTTCCTATACAGAGTACTTCACAAGAAAAACTTGTATGTAAACTTAACAAATCCCTTTATAGTTTGAAATAGGTGTCAAAGCAATGGAATGCCAAATTCACATAGTCACTTTTAGCTTATGGATTCAAGCAATCATATTATGACTATTCTCTGTTTGTAAAAAGATCGAGCAATGATATGGCGGTTGTCCTAGTATATATTAATGACATAGTAGTTGCCAGCAAGCATTCTTTTCTTATTAATTAGTTCAAGAATTTTATGTATGCATAGTTCAAAATTAAAGATATTGGGGTACTTAAGTATTTTATTGGCTTAGAGCTTGCATAATCTTCACAAGGATTGGTTCTCTTATAGCGAAAATTTACTCTTGACTTACTAGCGGATGTAAGTTTGATTAGAGCAAAGCCACCGTTTACTCCAATTAAGGTTAATCATCAGTTGTCCAAAGATGACAATATTGATATGGTTAATGCTTCATGTTATAAAAGAACAATTGGAAAGCTTTTGTATTTGTGCATTATGCAACTAGACATCACTTACTTAGTTCATGTACTTAGCCAATTTATGGATAGACCGAAGAAATCTCATCAGTTAGAACTTGACTGTGTTTTACGTTACATTATAGGAATTGTTGGACAGGGCATTTGTTTTCCTTTAATTGATGATTTGGTGCTCAGAGCATATAGTGACAGTGACTTGGGAGGGTATCTTGATTCACGGCGATCAACAATAAGATTTTTTGTGTTCTTAGGTAAATCTCTATTGAATTGGAAATCAAAGAAACAAACGACAGTAACCCGCAGTTCAGCTGAATCGGAATATAGAGCGCTTGCTACTACTTCTTGTGAAGTTCTTTGGATGATTTCTCTTCTTAAAGAATTTCATATTACTTATTCCTCACCAATACAACCCTTTTGTGATAACCAATCTGCCTTGCACATTGTTAGAAATCCTATTTTTTATAAAAGAACAAAACATCTTGAAATGGATTTGCATTTTGTTCATAACAAAGTTCTTGAAGGTACCATACTTCCACTTTATGTTCCCTCCAAGCAGCAACTTACAGACGTATTCACTAAAGGACTACAACCAAATCATTTTCGCCAGCTTTCGTCCATGATGGGAGTATTGAATATATACCATCCATCTTGAGGGGAGGGTGTTACAATTAATTATTCAACAAATTCAACAGTTGTTAGTTATAAATTAGTTGTTAGATGGTTGTTAGCATGGTTAAAGGTAGTTAGTTTTCCATTTTGCTTCTCTATGGGAATTGTATATAAGTGAATCTTGTACATAAGAAACTTAACTTGATGAATCCATTTTGTTATAGTTCATTTCTTTCCTACTCTACTACTCAAACATTTCACTTTCATCTTCCTTGATTACTTCTGTCACCATACACATACACATACACATACAACTGAGAAGTTATAACATTATAATGATAAACAACACTTAGTTTACAAGGCATAATCGTTATTAAATTTTACTTGATTCATACCTCGAGCACGTAATCAATCTTATATATATATATATGTTCAAAACTCCAACAATATAAAATTTACTAAAATTAGAAATCATACATAAAAGTTATGTAAGGTTGAACTTATTGGATATAAATAAATTTTATAAACTTTTAAAATAATATATTGATTAAGAAGAATGAAAAAAAAAATCATTTTTAATAATTAACATGTGAATACTGGTAAATTGCATTAAAACTAAAGTACAAACACTAATTTGTAAAGATAACTAAAATATAGATACTAAAATGTAAAAAATTATAATAGCTATCAACTTTTCTACTAATGGAGACATTAAATTAAAACTAAATTAAAGAAATAAGTACTAAATTATGCAAAATAAAAGTTTGGATACTAAATTACCAAAAGTTGAAACTAAAGTACTTCCGGTGCATTTATCCCTAAGTTTAATAAGTAAAAGTTTGATTAAATATAATATTTAATAATTTCAAACTTTGGGCATAAATTTTGACAAGTAAACTTTTAACTCGGTAATATCTTGCAATCATGTTTGAAATTAAAAAGATGCATGAAGTGTTTTCGACATTACCACTCAAATTTAATTATAACATCACATAAGTTTGGATATATGTTTTATTACGTGTATGTTGAATTAATTTGGTGCCTTAGTTGAATATATTGGCATATATACATTCAATTATCATCCTTTCTAAAAGTTATTTTATAATTAGAATTCTGTTACAGTTGTAGAAGAAAATATTATTGGTAACAAACGAACCACTAGCATTGTAGGTACCTAATTTAGATGGTAGTTAGTTATCTAGCTAAATTACATGCATAATAGTTTTTATATACAATGTAAAATACATGAATCATTTTATGTATGAGGTAACTATTAAAAATAATGTTTCGACGTTACAACTTGTAGCAATTCCACTCTATCTCACTCACAATGCTATAACTTCTCTTATATATATATATATATATATATATCTATAAAATTTATGTACTCATTTAGGGATGTGAGGCACCAAAGTCACTTTAATAGTATGATTAATTTTAATTAAAAATTTTTGCCTCCTTTAGTTTATTTTTTAAGAATATTTTGATTAAATAATTGCAAATGAGTTTTTTTTTTTTTTACTTGAAAACAGACATTAGAAATTATAAGGGATAATTACAATTATAAAACCATAGTTATTCTTATCTTTTTTCCTTTATATATCATGGAATTCATTTTTTACAATTTATATAGTCGTATTTTCTTCTATTCAAAATATTTTCATTAAATGTTAAAAACTAGGCATATGAAATACGATGCGTGGTTAAAAAAAATTGAAAAAGCCCAAAAGTATTCTTTTTTTCTTCTCTATAATCCAAATGTTTTTTGGATCTTCTTTTTTTTCCCCAGTTTATGTTATATGTAAAGTATAAGAAATCAAAACATAGATATATAAGGTGAAAAATGTAAAAACTAACTGTGGTTTCGATAACTAACATCAATTATAATGATTCTCAAGTTGTTTTATTTGTTGACGACCATCTCCACAAATACTGTTATTTGAAGGTTATGCAAAGTTTTTGTATATAGATTTCTCTAATTATTGTAGCATAAAATATGCTAAACAAAATAAGTAGAGCCGGTGCATATAGGTGGGCAATTAAGCTAGTATAAATGTATACTATCAAGAAAAGGGGAAAAAAAAAGGGAAATTCGAGAGATCTATTTTTATTTATTTATCTCTTTGTTAGCACCCATGAAATATAACAATGGTGATGAAACAAAAAAAAAAAAGAGAAGAAAAGATAGTTTATTTCGAGATTGCCAATCTTTTTTATCTATTTTCAAAGAAAAAAAAGTCTAAATATTTTATTAAAAACTTTATTATACAATCTTCATTAATATGTTACTTTTTATAAAAATATATGATTTAAGATTTACTTGTTATTACTAGTAACTAATTTTTCCTTTAATAATAACTACTAAAACTATATTTCAACAAGTAAAAGCTACCATTTACAATATGCTGAATTGCTATCTTCTAAAATAATACAACTATTATTGATTTTTTTATATTTGTATCCTATTATATTCTCAATATGTAATAATTTTGCTTGAGAATATTTCCCTATATGAACTTTTTCGTAATAGATATTTAAAAAAGTATCCGGAGCATCTATTGGAGGGACCACAAGAATGTGAGGAGTCAGGATCAAAGTTAGTCCTTGGAAAGACGTAGGACACAGGGCATAGGTCCCAAAAATCGAGGGGCCAGAAATTCTAGAATCTCCTTGTACGTTGTATCAGACGTGAGCATCCCTTTCAGCAATTTCATATCGAGGCATTGTCAAATCAAAAGGAAATTATTATAATAACTCATTATTTGGTTACTTGAAAAGATTTGAGGTGAAGAAGAAATTTTATTAAAAAATTATGACGGTTGAGATTTAAGCTATCAAAACGAACTTATTCTACGCGCAAAGAAACATGACTATAATTTCTTTTCCATGTTGCTTTAGTCCGAGAAACGTACTTTTTTATAATTCACTTTAGGCGAGATGGCGCTTGAATCATAAGACATCTTGTTCATACTAGAGCAAACTTTGGAAAATTATACTAGACGATATTATATTTTCTTTTCTTTTTTAATTTTAAAACCGATATTTTTATCTTTTTTCATTTTCAGACTTAAGTATTTGAAAATGAGTTAATATATTTTCTCCATTATAAATGCCATTAAAAACCAAGTTATCAAAAGGAAAAGGAAGACATAGGTCGTAAAATGAAAAAAAAAAGAAGATAAAAATGGAATTTTTGAAAGGAAATGTTCGAAAAATTTAGATCCCTTCCAATGTTTTTCTAGTTTATTTCATAATTAGATATACACTATAACTTTAAAGGCACTTGTTATAAAATGATGACATCAAACTTCATAATCAATAAAAAATAATGTGTATGTTCTTTAGGAAATTAAGTGCTTAATTCATTTAAGTAAGGAATTCGGCTGAGTAATAACACTAATTAAAGTTTCTAATGTTTAAATGAAGGGATGCGGTATTTATAGTAGCTAGCCGTTGATTTCATTGTTGATTTATGGTGTTGATAAAATGGATCTCTTCTTTTATATACCTCAAATGGATCCTATTTAATAAGTTTAAGCCTAGTGTAAATCAAATTAAAAAAAAAAAAAAAACGATTCAATAAACTTTACTCCAAGTTTACAGTACTAAATCTTTCTTAATCATCCCAAATTCATGGGTTTGACTCTAGAGAGCACATCACCTTATCTCAAGAAGTTAAATTCATTCTAATTATTAAGTCCGTATCCAAATTCAACTCTCTACATATAATATACACAATTAGTTAATTAAGCATTTTAAAGATTTTTTTGGAGAACAAAAGATGAGCAGAATCATTTACAAGCTACTCAAATTTGTTTTATTTTAATATTAGCTATGGACAAGCTTGATTTATAAATGAACCAAATTTGAATTCGAAATAGAACTTGTTTATCTAATGAATTAATCCTATAATATTGAGAATCGATGAAAACTTAACTCAGGTTGAAATTGAAAATTTTCTTCAAAGTAAAAATCTTCTAAACTTTGACTCAATTTTACTCCGTTAGTCACTGTTTCTAATATGCATCCGAGTCTAACTAAAGCAAAATATATATTATGCAAGTCAATTCGTGAGTCTTGACCTCCATCCAAAGTTTACGAGGTATAACGCATGGTATCTACGTGGAAGAAGAAAAATAACAACTCCTAAGTAATTGGAAAAATTCAAACTTTTCTTCCTTTTAATTTATGAAGATATTTCCATTATTTCAGCATTGCAACCACACACGTCTCCATCAATTCACAAGCAACACAAGTGGATTGGATTACAATTTTCAGTCCTCGTGACAATTTTCCTGTTCACATCCCTTGAATCCTAAAACAATAATTAATTCTAAACTACAAACATCATAACAATTATATAATTTGTAAACTTACCGCGCTGTCCTTGTAAATATTGTTGTGTATATTAGGACAATATCAAACATGAAGTACGCCAAAGATGATTCCACAGTGGTGGTTGTTTTGCGTGTCATTTAACTCCCCATCGGCCGGTGAACTATTTATTTGTCGACAAATGCATGCATAATTATTTTAAGCTAATTAAAATTATATGTTAAACTGAGAATAATCAGCTACTGCGTATATATACACGTATACAGAGCGTCCCCCAAGACAGTAACTAATTATAGAATATTCTTATAGGTGGCAAATATTTTATCATGTGACTGTGCCGCATCACCTCTAATTATTTTTGTATTTTTAATATATTCATCTTTTTCTTTTTCTGGCCTAGGTGTTTTAATATCCAAATCTATAGCCCACTTAACGGCCCAAGCCCAGGCCTTGTAGAATGCTAGTGGCTTGGATATTATTGTACGTACCATGACTTTCCCTCTCCTGCGTCCAAACTGTTGCTGTTGTTGCAGTGTACTTGCGCTGTCGGTGCGTGTGCTTTTAATTTATGAAGATACCCCGTTTCTGCATAACACAAAGTGTTTTTTTATATCATTTTCAGTCCTCGTCCCAAATCTTTAACGATTTCCGTTCACGTCCCTTGAATCTCCAAAACTATAATCAGATTAAAACTAGAAATATCATAAACAATTTTACTGGCCTTTTTTATTTAATTAAATTCGCATATATAGAGTATTGACATCCTCACCAGTATTGTTGTGCATGTCAAGGACACAATACCGAGCATGAAATAACCCTGAAGATGATTGCGCATGTTCAAGAGCACTTTGTTGATTCAAGCCATGGTTGTTTTGTGCATCGTTTTACTCCCGTCGGCTGGTGAACTAATTTTTTGTCAGTAAATGCAAGCTTATATTTTTCGAGCTAATTGAAATTATATGTTAATGATTGTTAAGATATTTTAACATATTGCGATTATGAATTATTATTAAAGGTGAATGAGAAGTTTAGACAATTTTAGAGCATCTTTAATGATATAAGTTCCTTAGAAAGAGTTTTTAAAAGAGCAATTTACGTGTTTATCATTAAAATTAATAAATATTATATCGATATGAATCAAATAAAAAATATCACCAAAATATCATTATTATATCACATTTATTTATACCGATATCGTATTATATAATATTAGTAAAATATTTATATCATATTTTAAAATGCGATATTAGTATATTTATATCCATATTACATCTTTACAATATCCAAATATTAATGCGATAATAGTATAAGTAGTATTGTTATATTTTTAAAATGCAAAATGGTAATAGTAATTTTTTTATAAAGTTTATAATTATATAATTAGTTTTTAAAAGTTGGTGACATGTAATGCACCAATTTTTAAAACGTTGCATCATCATTTTAAGAAAATCTTTCTTTTAAGTAACTTTTTACTTTATTAATAAATACTTTTTTTTAAATTTCTATAAATATCATTTTTTTCACAATATGAACACGAAAAAGAAGATGAAGAAGAAGAAGACAAACAGGAGACGGTCTTTGCCAAGAAATCTGAACATAAGAATTGTTGTTAACATCGATTTCGGGAGCATTGGAGTTTATGGAACAACCTTGATAAAGATGTTCTTTGGCAAGAAATCTGAACATAGGAATTTTTGTTAATATCCCTTTCCTGAGCATTGGAGTTTATGAAAGAACCTTGATACAGATTTTCTTATAAGAAATTTCTTGTTTCTTCATGCTACAAATTAACCAAGCTAGTCAAAGATAACTCGGTTTGTCCCCATTTGATTTTGACAAATTTTCCTACTCTCGAAGGATGATTTGTTTTATTTGGATAATCTATATTCAAGAGAAGGGAAGCTAGATATAAAGACATTGATTTAACTTGTATTGTTCTTATTCTAAACTAATCAAAAAGTCCCAGCAATGCGCAAATAAATATTTGAATAATTATTGTAATTTTTTTAAATAATTAAAATCAATAAATGTGAAAGTTCATAACATAAACATCTTATTGATATTTTATTTAGGAAAAAATATATTATTATGGACAAATGTAGAACTTATCATTATTGTTTACCTGTTCAACATTGAAAAAAAAAAATGTTTACGTAAAATTATATTAAATTATAAAAGGCAAGAACTTCCAAAATTATATTATATTTGACAAATATAATTATGAAAACAAATTAATCCTATGATAAAAAGATGGCATATAAAAAAAGAAAGAAAGAGTTTTGGAAATTATACATTATAATATAATTTGACAAATAGAATTATGGAAATACATTAGTGCTACAATAAAAAGTGCAAATATGAAAGATAAAAGAGCTTCTAAAATTATATGATAATATAATTTGATAAATATAATTACAAAAATATGCTAATAGTACAATAAAAAAGATGCAATACAATAAGAAAAAAATAGTTTCTGAAACTATAAGTTATGATATAATATGATATAATTTGATAAATAAAATTATATAAGTACATTGAAGAAACCGTACAACCCGTGATAAAGTGTTAGTTGATATGAGAAATTGTTCAAAAGCTGATAAAATAAAGTAAAAGAAAATTTGTAAAACAAATTGGTTTTTATGAAAATAATCTCATTCATCGGCAATTTAAGATGTAAGACATGGATTATTCACCTTTAGTGTTTTCGTTTTTCTTTTCCCTCCTAGGATTGCAATATCAAGCTCAACTCACTCTTTTCTTAGGTTAGAGCTTAGGTTATAAATAAGCTGAGTTGAAGTTTGAAATAAAGTTTATTTGCTTAAATGAGCTGGGTTTAAACTCTTATTTAGGTTTACAAGTAAGCTTATGAGTTTTATATGTTGTATATTATATATATACAAAATATATGTAATCATACAATTAACCTTTTTTCTAACACTTATCTTTCATAATGGAGTTACAAATGAGCTGAGTTACTCGTAAGCTATTCGAGCTCAACCCACTTTAAGCTCAGATTGGCTCTAGTTCAATTTTTAAATAAGCTAAGCTCAATCTCAAAATAAACTTATTTATTTAAATGAACCAAGCCTAAACTCTTATTAGGCTCTTGAGCTTAGTTGTAAGCATACTAAGCATATATGTAATATTATATATTATAGGTGAAGGGGTATGAATGTGAGGACAACGTTCGTGCTACATGACAAATGTACTGTGAGTGTTATATGACAAATTTGCTATACGTAACAAAAAGGAAATACTTGACTCGAATAGTACTCGTAGGATGATCAAGAGAAGAAGTTGAAGGGAGGAGAAGTAGACAGTCTTAGTGAAGCTCTAATACTTATAGCAATAGGCGAAGAAGCCTGGTAGCATCAAATTCCATCATTGATGATGAATAGCGTTCATGTTCTTAAGGAAATTGAGTATTAATTCATTTGAGCGAGGAATTTAGTTAAGTAACAACGTTAAGTAGAGTTTTCTTGTATTCAAATGAAGGAAAGGAATATTTATGGAAGTTCACCGTTGGTTTCATTCATCAAATCATGATGATAATCAATAGTTAAAATTGATACATTCTTTTGTGGATCTCAAATGGATCCTATTTAAAGGGCTTAAGCCTAATAGTAACCTTATTTTCTTAGGTCATCTAAACTAAGAACCAATTCAATAAACCCTACTTTATGAGAACCAATTTAAATCTCTCTTGAACATCTCAAATTTTATAAACTTGACTTTTAGAGACCCGTCACCTTAGTCTAAAGAGTTAAATCCATTCTAACTATTGGGCCAAAGCCTTTATTCAAATTCAACCCTCTAAATGTATAATATACATAATTACTTAACTGACCATTTTTAATATCTTTTTTTAGGATGGAAGATAAGCAAAACCATTTACAAGCCTTAAGTTTGACTTACTTTAAGCTTAATACGGTCAAGCTTGATTTTTAGAACTCAAAATAAAACTTACTTATCTAAGTTAAGTGAACATAATCCTCTTATATTCAGGATCTATGCAAATTTAACTTGGATTAAGATTGATAATTTTTTTCATGTAAAAATCTTTAAAAACTTTAACTCAATTTTACTGGATCGCCGCCGTTTCTAATATGCATCCAAGTCTTAATTGAGGATAATATATATTATTCAAATCAACTCGCGGTCTCTATCCAAAGTTTATGAGGCTAAACGCGTAGTATCTACGCGAAAGAAGAAAAATGACCGTAATTGGAAAATTTAAACTTTTATTCCTTTTATTTTATGAAGATATTCCATTATTTCGGCATTGCAACCACACGAGTCTCCATCAATTCCAAAGTCACACAAGTGGATTGGATTGCATTTTCAGTCCTCATAACGATTTCCGCGTTCACATACCTTGAATCCTAAAATAATAACTAATTCAAAACTACAAACATCATAACAATTATATAATCTGTAAACTCACAGTCTTGTCCTTGTAAATATTATTGTGTATGTTAGGACAAATCAAACATGAGATACCCTGAAGATGATTCCACAGGTTTAAGAGGTGGCTCCGGTATGTGTCGCTTTATCGGTTCAAGGGGTGGTTGTTTTGGTGTGTCATTTTAACTCCCCATCGCCGGTGAACTATTTAAATGTCAACAAATGCTTGCATAATTTTTTTTAAGCTAATTAAAATTATATCTTAAACTAAGCTTTGTAACTTTGATAAGCCAATTTGTTGCTACATCATATTCAAAGGAGCCCATAACTGTTGAAATGTGTAGTGCAACGATTCCAAAGGTATTCTAATGTTAAGAATATGAATTACAATTAAAGGCGAGCATTTATTACTTGCAGAGACTTTCATTGGAGAAGTTTAGAATATCTTATAACAAATTTCCTGCCTCTTTATGCATCAAAGTAATCGGTTAAGGACGACTAGATCGGTTCGATTAGGTTTCTCTAACTTTCAAAGGATAGTTTTGATTTATTTGTATAATTTACTTTTACGAGGATGGATGTTAGATATAAAGACATTGACTTGAGTTGACCCAGAAGTCCATCCCTTTCTTTATATAAATGAGGGCCGGACACAATAATTCCTTATTAGTCATTAGCCTTCAACACCCCATTTGCTTTATTCATTAAAAACATCAAGTATGAAGACGAAACTTCATGGTACCATACTGTGCATGTTTCTTCTGATTCCCCTAGTTGTTGGGGAGTGCAAAGGCGATAAGGATGATGATAAAGGAACAAATAGATCCGAGGCGCGCAAGTACCAAATAATCGCAATAATATGCATATTTTTAGCGAGTGCAATTGGGGTTACTGTCCCGATGTTGGGAAAATTTTTTCCAAGATTGAAGCCGGAGAAGAACCTATTTTTCATCGTAAAGGCATTTGCTGCCGGTGTTATATTGGCAACTGGGTTCATACACATACTTCCTGAAGCTTTCAAAAACCTAACCTCAACTTGCCTTGATAAGCACCCTTGGAGAAAGTTCCCATTCGCTGGGTTCGCTGCCATGGTTTCAGCAATTGGCATCCTAATGGTTGATACGATTTCAACGTCACATTACACCAAGTGTGGCAATGCTAATAGTGTTCTCGTTGATCATCATCATCATCATCAGACTGGCAATTCTACTGATGCTGATTTACCTAGTCCAAATCTAACAGAGCTCCTTCGTCATCGGGTCATTACTCAGGTAAATATATTAGACTTCCCTATGTCTTTTCCTATGGTACTGCTACATGTTACGAGAGGTACCACGAAATTGACTCAGAGTTCATCTGACAGTATCATGTACTTTATGATATATGCATGTTTTCGTTTATAAAATATTTAAAAATTTTAAATAACTTCAGTCATTAATATTAAATTGAGGTAAATTAAGAAAGAGTAAATTGAGATGAGCATAAATTTTGTAATCAAGCGCTCTAGGGGCAATTTATAAAAATGAATTGAGGCAAGTGTTATTGGTACTTGTTTTAGGAAGTTCTAAAGTTATATTAATAAATAATAATTATTGTTAGTATGTTTGTAAAAGTAAAAGGCTTTCCTAGAAGTGTTACTCTCCTAATACTTTTAATATAGTCACCTTTCTTATATGCATTTGACAGTAACTATATAATTTTGGAATATACATAACAGTGTCTATATAATTATAGGGGCTTTTTTCAGTATGATCATTTAAAAAATGCCATAAGATACGTTGATTTTTTAGTTTAGTAAATAACTGCGATTTACAATAAATCATGATTATTATCAGTAAAAATAAATCCATCAATAGTAAAAATGAGAGTGTCGATAGTTTTCATGAAAATCGATGGCATCTTTCGTAGAACTATCAACAGTTATTTTTTACTATTAGTGGGTATTATTTTACTATAAATCAAGATAATTTATTGAACTTATAATAGACTATAATCACTTTAAATTACCATGAAATTTTCCGTAATTATAAAATTTATTAGGTGTATAATATAGTTAATAGGGATGTTGAAACAATTTTAAAAGCTTTTAATGGTGGCCCACATAATTAACTCTAGGGAGGAAGGGTAAAAAAAAAAGCCAAGAAATTGTGTGTAACTTGCTTTGCTTATCGTGCCTATATATTTTTCTACAGATGCCCCACAATAAATATGCCCTAACGTTAAGTTCGCCTATTTAATTTTTCTGTCTTTTCTAACTTGCAATGAACGACCTATCTTTCTATACTACTTTTCCTTTGTGCAAAATAATGAATCATTAAACTCGAAATCCACATTATTTTATTTTTTTTAACGTTGTAATATGGTCAATCTTATGTTGAATTAATTTACCCGTGGAAAAATATAGGTATTTGAGCTGGGGATCGTGGTGCACTCTGTGATAATAGGCATAACAGTAGGTGTTTCTCAAAAACCAGACGAAATTAGGCCCTTGGTTGCTGCATTATGTTTCCATCAGTGTTTTGAAGGAATGGGACTTGGAGGCTGCATTGCCCAGGTAGCTATATATGGCTTTTTAAAATATAAATAAACAAATAAATAATAGTAGTAGTAATGATTTTTAGTTTTAATATTACTATTGCTCTTATTATTTTCATTAATTTTCCTAATGATCCCAAAATACCGACTCTTAGGTAGCGTTTGATTGCATAATTTTTATGGTATTGAACTGAATAAAAATTTTATCTCATATTTAGTTTGTAAATTTAGTTAGTGATCGATCAAAAATTGAATTGATAAACTACATAAAGACCTAAATTTTATTCAATCTAAACTATAATATAAAATTAAAATTTATTAAACAAAAATAAAAAATATTCTGCATTCTCAAAAGTAATAATTTATTTTATAATATTGAGTTAATTAATATTATTTTAATTAAATATTGTAAAAAAACCTATTTATTTTATTATATGAATAAATAATTTATCAATATGATTACTGTGTTTAGTACTATACAAATTAAATATAATACAATAAATTTATACTATATAATTTTTTTATATACTTGTTATATTTAATTCTTTTTATTTAATCAAATTTTTACGGCCAAATGTTATCTTAAGAATAAGATTGTATCAGTGCATATTTCTGGTGTCTCTTACTCACCAATCAGCGCTTGCTATGGTTATCACTATAAAAATATCCTTTCAGACTAGGGATGGTAGCCGGTATTGGACTTCAACAGTGAAATCTTTCGCTAGAAGGTCTCATGAGAATAACCTCGTCATTATTGTTGTGAATTCCAATGTTTTATTTGGTTGAGAAGGGCTAAGCAACGAAATTACTCGCTGCACATTTCGCCACAGTAGCCATGTAGGAAGCGGGAGTAATTTTGCTACATAGCATTGGAATTTTATTTATTTTCTTTTTAAATTTCTGTATTTTGAATAAAAATATATATCATTATAAATAGTTCACAATAAAAATAATAATTTAACATTATCTAAAATATTTAATATTTAATACAATATAAAATTAATATGAATAAATCTTTATTAAAAAAATCAAACAATATATTACAAAACATAAGTAATGCATGTCATTGTAAATATTCAATCCAACATCAGACTCAATTATGGAATACATAATTAAAAAGTTAGAAATATATGTATATATATGTCTAGACAATTTGGAAATAAGATTTGAAGCTAGCCAGGAAGATGCCCCCCTTATCCCCACCTTGATTCATGATGTTATTTCCGAAATGGAAATAGGTACTGAAAGGTAGAGATGGGTAGTGGTGAGAGTACTATGGATAGAGAGGAGGTTATTGGGATGAATGCCCACTAAGAGAAGGTGTAGGTAGGAGAGGCCATGGAAGCGGTTACAACTAGCCACCTGGGGATGAGGTAACAGGAAGCGCATGGACAAGGTTACACATTGTGCTTAGTCTAGCACTCACATGTCGTTAGAGCTGCTCATAATCCTGTCATTCTGTGTCAGACACGCTACCTTCTGATTCATCGCATCAAGTTTAGCATCCTTGCTAGTATGCTATGTAGAAGACCTAGCCGCCTCTTATACTCAACTGCGTAGCTGTTCAATAATTAGCATTTCATTTTTATTCTTTGTTAATCGTGCATTTGATTTATTAAAAATTATTTGTAACTTGGAAGTCAGTTTTGAAAGTTCAAGATAACATCGAGAATTACTATATTGCTTTTTCATTTTTACACCAACAATTTTGAAGTTGCTAAATTTTATACATAATCAAATTTTTTTTCATTAAATTTGTTATCTTACCCCGATCCTGTACTCTTTAAGTAATGAGGGTTTACCATGTCATTTCATTAAGATAATAAATTTGATAATAAAAGTTCAATTAAGTACGAGATTTAGTAGATTCAATACTTTAGGCACAAAATTTGATATTTAAAGTTTAGTTAGGTATGAAATTTAGTAATTTCAAACTTTAAATACAATATTAAAAGGTCATGTAAAGTTCTAGTATTCAAGTATTGATTTTGACATTATCCTTTTTAGTTTTATACGAAATGATGTTTAAATGCTATTGCTTATTTTGTTTTTAGAAATAGCAAATAAGTTTACTTTCAGCTTTAAACCTTACAATTTGGCTGATTATTTGGGAAGATTGTTTCAATCTCTCTATCACTAATCTTGATTTATTTAATAAAATTGATGCTAGGCAAAATTCAAATCAAAAGAAGCGGTGATAATGGGTTTAATCTTTTCCCTAACAACACCCACTGGGATTGCAGTGGGTATGATAATAGCGAGCACATATGATGAGAACAGCCCAAAAGCCCTAATTGTGCAGGGGCTCTTAGATGCTGCTTCAGCAGGGATTCTAATATATACGTCATTGGTGGATCTTCTAGCAGCTGATTTCATGAGCACAAAGGTGCAAAATAAAAGAGAGCTCCAACTATGGGGATGTGTCTCTCTCCTTACTGGAGCAGGCTGCATGTCGACTTTAGCCATTTGGGCTTAACGGTATCTCACTTGAGACTTTTCTAGGCCGATAAATACGTATTTGACACATTGTCAGTTGTTTATGACAAGCTCTACCTTATAGTATATAGATAAAAAGTAAAGTAATTTGCTCCTTTTAATTTTTTTTTTTAATTTGATTTTATTAAGTATGAAAATAAAGACATTTTTTCTAGATATTGTTAAAGTAAATGTGGCCATCTCGGAAATGAATTTAAATCTATAACTATATATCTAAATAAACATGTATTTGATGACCTTTTATATAAGCATGAATGAGTTGGAATGTCGGATAAAAAAAACTCCAAGTGTGATTTTACCTGATATGTTTTCTTAAATTTTACAATACAATGGATGCATAATCGTTAATATTACATAATAATTAGGATAATTACACTCACCATTATCATCGTGAACTTTTATTAAGTATACAAACATCCCAATTTTAATGTTGTACATTGACCCACGTCACTCATGCTGGCACTAGGATTTCTGTTGGTATTGATTGCGATCGATACAAATATTATTTTAAACTGAAACTCAGAAATTCAAAAGTATTTAGGGTTTACACAAAATTATGCGTTATATTTGGATCTTCTTTTTGGCCAAAATCTTATGATTTTAGGATGAAAAAAACAAATTTCTTTATTCCATATCATCTTCTATAGAATTTGTTTAAAGTTCGATGTGAAAGTAATAGTTATAAATAACCAGGGTTATAATTTTTTTTTTTTTTTTTTTTTTGGGGGGCCAAACAATGGTTATAAAAGTTGAGGGATCGTTTCCATGGTCTAAATAATCTCAGGAACTTAACTTCAATTGCGGCATTTACATGTAAAGAGAGGATAAGAGAGTATTAAACAAATAAAGAGAATATTATCGGTGTTTTTATACTTTATTAAAGGATTATAGAAAGAGGTTTTTTCGAGATACTAGTTAATGGATTTAATAAAGAAACTTTTTATATTTTAAATAGTACATTATATATTTCATGGAACATATATATATATATATATATATAAACTTTACTGACCTATATTTAATCATTCATTAACACATTCCTTACTAAAATAATAAAGTTTACTTTACCTGAGTTGGACTACCTTGTTAACATGGGTAATAGCTCAGGTAAATATTTGACCTCTATGTTAATGATTCATGGCATAAGAGTTACCTTAAAAATGACACAAATTTATTCAAAAATGGCCATGTGATTTATGACTAATTTGTGCCAAATTAGCATGTATTGCCGTATTTATATAATTCTTTTAATTTTGTTTTTAAAACAAGTGCTCGATAAAGCAATCGATAATACCCGAATGAGGCATGTGTCAGTTTTCTAATTTTCTAAAACTTACAAGATTTACATTCCAAATATAATTATATATTATTAGCGAGTTTTTTTTTTAAGAAAAAAAAAAAATCACTAGGGATGTCTATATAGTTATTAAATTTATATGGTGGTGTCGATTCAATTTAAAATTTACTATGAACGTAATATATTTAATAGTAGTGTTAGGATAATTTTAAAAGTTTTCAGCGATTCATGTTATTTATATATTCATTTATTTATCTTAACTTACGTTGAGCGACCTTTGTCTTAGTGCTTTTTTCCTCTTGGTGCAAAAGAGTTAGTGATTGGCTTGAAATATACATTATTTTTCACGTCGGATTATGGGGATTGTGGTGCCTTTCAAAGTCTGAAAACAATTGGACCTTTCACGGCTCTATTGTGTTTCCGCCAGTGTTTTGAAGGAATCGGACTTAGGAGGTTGCATTGCCCAGATCCTTACGGCTTTCTTCATATTATTGTAAATTATAATGATGATAATTTCTATCTTTTGTCAACTTTACTATCACCATGATTATTTTTATTTTTTTTTAATAATCACAAAAATAATGTTTGATTACTAAAATTGAATAGAATACGATGAACCGAATAGCACAAGTACAAATAATACAGCATAGTACAGTTTTTTATACCATGTTTAATTGATAACGGATTTCTATAATATCTTTTATTATATATATATAAATATTGAACATAATATTATATTTTGATATTTAAATTCTCAATATTATCTAATATTTATTTAATTATATTTTTATATTATTTAAAAGGTACGGATTTTAAATATTAGAACTATTATTTATTTAATTTATATCCTCAATATTTGTATTTTATCTAATGAATTTAATTTTGCACTATACAGATAAAATAAATTTTGAGTATTTTATTCATTTTTTCAGACTCTTTTTTTGTTTAGTAATCAAGCCTAAAATTCAAACTAAATATTGGACGGAAAATTTTATTAGTCCAATTCCATAACATTTGCATACATGATTATCAAAATTATAATTTTATTATTTATTTAAACATGTAAAATCATATAGAATGTTACAAAATTAATAAAATCGTAAACTTATAAAATTATTCATCAAAATTTATAATTCTAAAGTTTGCACCAAAATAATTTTATACTCAATTCAATTAAGAAAAACATTATAAAATTATAAACTAATAAGCCTTATAATTTACTTACAATTTTAACAATTTGCATAAACGATGCCGAATGGAGATACACTTTCGATTTTCTATCCTATAGGTTTTTCCAGTACAATTTTCATATTAAGTATCACGTGACTATATTGTATCTGCAACCATTAAATTTTCCATACTCGTAAAAGTCTTGGATATTTAATCAGCAAATAACCACATTTCAAGTTTTCAATATATTTTCAAACAAAAGACGAGTGTGTGGAATTTATGATAAAACACAACCACTGTCCATCTATAAGATAAGATACAGAGTGAAAGGGAGAAAAGAATTTGTAGAGAGAGAAAATCGAGAGGGAAGATGAGGAAGGAAAATTCTAAAAATCCTTTCCATCGAGAGAGAAATTGGTCTGATTGATCGAAGCAGAGAGGAAGAGAAAAAAAGGTAAAATTATTTCTTATGTAATTTAGAATTACCAAAAAACTATTTAAATTTTGCGATCCTAATTTGCACTTCAAAAATAAAAGGGAAAAGAAAAATAACGGAGACATCTCTGAAAGGATCAATAACTAAAACAATACTTGGGAAATAAATAAATAAATAAATAAGCAACAGATCAAGATTCTCATCCCAATCCTCAATCCACACAAAATTAGGCAAACCGAAATGGAACACATAGCATGTCTCTTAAATTGCTTATTCATCAAGCAAAATATACCAACGGTGGTTCTGGTATAATATATTTATTTAAATTTTTAAAGGTAAAATGAAATATTTATCCCTATCTTATGAAGTTTTACCAAATGTAAAATAGCTATTTCATAAAATGCCACTATTGTTAAATAAGGAATTGCTACACCCTCTCATCATCAAAGAATAATTATTTATTAGTTTTTTCCTATGTGATTTCATACCCTAACTATAAGACCCGAATCTAATAATCACACCATAAACAAGGATAAGGACCGACATTTTGGATATAATCCTAATCAATCACCAATGCCAAAAAAGTTCTGTTAAATAAAATAATAATTATTGATTCTTTAGTCTTCTCCGTAGGAGTTGTAATATTATTCCTACAAGGACCAAAGTTCGTTGTCATATAATTACTGTCCCAAATATGTCACAATCCATAATATTATGCTACATATAATCTAAATTTGTTTCCTACCTTATTCCATTCCACACATTCAAATACTTTTTCCATATTTACTTTCTCGAATTAAGTAAATAATATCTGAAATTTAATTTTCCTTTTCCATTTGTAGTAAAAGTTGTGCAAAAGTTATTGAATTGCATAAACGTGGGACAAATAGCTTTTTGGTTTTTCTTTTTTTCCATCTTTAGTACTTGTGCATTTGATTTATTTGATAAAACTTATAACCAAATTTAGCCATAAGAATGGATTGTCTTTCTCCTAACTATACCTAATGGTTTGCATTAGGCACGAGAATAGTTGTTGATATCCAATTTTGTTTCTAGCATACTAGTACCGGTAAGACAAAACACAGTTACGAATGGCATCAAAAGAGTTTAGATACCATCATTTCAATACTTAAATTAACTCCTTATAAAAAATAAAACTATAAAATAATATACAAAATACAAGAATAAAAAGTCAGGTCCATGGCTTGAGATCTTTTCTCATATTTATAGCGAGTAAGTGAATACTTGAAATAATTTTAAGAGTTAGACGTTCAACTCATTTATAAAAAAATGCTTATCAACAGCAACAGAAAGCACATATGATGTTGAAAATAGCTTAAAGACCTTGTATGTGTAAATTCTCGTAACAAATCTTTTATTAGATCTTGATTATCTTTTAACTTGTAGTCTCCATTTGGGGCATTGCCTTGTATATAGACAGAATAAGCGAGAAAAAACATATGAATGAATAAGCAAATCAAATATTGATGGGGGCTTTTATACTTTAAAGTAGGGTTCTCTCTCTTTCCACAAGCTGCTATAGTCTGGAATGAAGATATAAGGCTACAGAACCACTCATATTCCAATATCACCAGCCATGCCATTCCATAAAAATAATTATTCAATCTTACAATACATCACTCAAGTGCAAAGAAGGAACAAACTTTAAATACAATCAACATGAATCAACCAAAACATACCATGGCGATTCATATCAACCACAAGTACTTTCGCGAGTGATTACTATAATAAACTCACACCACAAGAACATAAATTCATGAACAAATCACACATTCAGTTATTTCCTTATTCTAGAAAAGCTAGCATACGTGGAGGCTTCTACTGACCAAATAATAGCACATTTAGCAGAGAGTTTGGGCTAGTCTCCAATGCCATCCATCACTGCTGAACGAGGCATTCTTGTGTCCCAGACGCTATTGCATGGTGGGAAGGCTGCTTAAGTCCATTGCCATCTTCTAGGGACCGAGGTTTGACATCATCATCCTCAGACAAGCTCTCATCCATGAGCTCAGCTGCATTTGAACCTATAATGGCCTCAAAGATGAGGGCATTCACTTCTCGGAATCTCTCCTCAGAGAGGGAAACCACAGCAAGGAGCTTCCATGCATTTTCCTCGGATGCTCCTTCATAGTCCTCCTTCCTTTTTAGAACGATATGTCCACTGATTTCCCAAACAGCTGGATTCACTTGTGTGTCCAAAAGTTCTGCACTCACTTCTCCCAGAGCTTGCTTCTCGGCATAGCACTGATATTTTATCAAAAGGATAACATATTTATTAGTACTATACTAGATAAATTTTCTGTCAGTAAATGGTAAGTCAAGTCTGTCTACCCTCTAATTAGGTCTTGCCACATATAAAAGAAGAGGAAAAAATAGCAGTATTATATATCAAATGTTCTTTAATTCTGACAACATTTTTGGGATGAAATGTCAGATAATTCTGACAACTTTTGATTAGAGGAGATACGGATGAAGACACCATAAGGGAAAAAATTGGCCCCGTAATCTATGAAATTAAGGTTCTAAAGGACTTAAATAGAACTAGAGAAAGACATCATAATATACCTGTGGAAGTAGGAATATCTGCTTTCCACAGTCAGATATGAGGACATTGTATGGTATATTGTTATCTTGGAGGCAGATACAGGCATCTGACACCGCATTGGACAAATCTTGAAGGATATCTCCACCCTCAAAAACGAGTCCTCTCACCGGATAGTTCATAAGTTCAAAAATCTTCACACCGGTATCTAAAGTGGTGATCTTCTTCGTAGGAGCCTTCTCAATGGGGAAGGTTACAGCCAAATAGTAAGCCTGTGACAAAGTAGGGTACTCATCAGTAACTTTTCAATACGTAAATCAGGGTCATTTTTCAATATTTGGCTATGAACAGTTCCTACTTTAGGCTTTGACGAGGCTGAAAGAAAAAGTTGGTGAGGCAAACCTGGAAGTGAAGATGGTTAATTGTTGCAAATGCACCCAAGCTGTTGTAACCGAGCCGGAAATGTGGATTCCCAGCTTCTGCTGCCATGTAAAGTGCAAGTAGGAAGCTATCACGGTCAATCCTTTGAGGTAGACACTCAAGGATACGGGGGATCAAAAGGACATGCCCATATTCAATGGGACTAACCTGTTTGACCAAGCACACAGGGAGAAAAGTATCAGAAACTTGCACTAAGGACTCCAAAAAATCTGAAGAGCAACATAAAGTGGAAACAAAAGTGCTGCCTACATACATTGATTGCAACAACACTTGGTGAGTTCTCGGCATCAATTGGAGCTTTTGGGAAGAACTGGATTTGACCATTTTCACTGGCTTCAAACTGGAAAAGAACCTCTTCTTGACCAACCTTGGTGAAATTGAACTTGTTCCCATCAAAGGGTTGGAGAACCTTGTCGACACGGAATTCAGTGGGCCTCTTCTTGAGATGGCGGCCCTCATTCAACTGAGCAATGAAGCCATATTCACCAGGGATAACCTGTACGTATTTTACAACCCAACTTAAGAAATTATACGAAATCCACCTACGTAAAAGCATTGTAGTCAGCAATTTATCAGCTACTTTGTGGACAGATAACAACCTTAGTTTCACATGCAGTGACATCATAACGAAACAGTCCCCTCTGCACCCGATCCTCCCACTGTATCAACAAAAATGATTTTAACTCATTCAAGAGGAGAAAGCAGAGAACTTGGAATTCATTTATCTTCCAATCATCAGCAAATTTACCTCCCCAAGAAGGAGTGAATCGAGAAATTCAACTGGCGACTCCTCACTTGCATGTTCGAGCAAAGCTTTCTTGCCAACAATTGCATCAACCTTCTTGAAAGCATACAAGGGAAGTTTTGCTCCTGTTGACACCGGACCCTTCTCAGAAATCCATAATCATAATACCAAGGATAACTATATCAATACGCATACTCCAATATTAGTGCCTTATGTCAAATTTAACAGTACAACCAACTTGTCCAAAAGATCAAGCTCACTGATGTATGTCCATTAAGCTAGCATACTCCGTTCAGGTTTTATATGTTACAAGGACGTGAATCATAATACACAAGTCCATGTGGTGCGGATACATTCTCAAGCTTGAAGTAACGCCCACCAAATCTTGAGAGTTTTCAACTATATTTTTCAATTTTAAAGTGTACAATTCCTGATCGATACTAGTTGCAGACAGACACAGTTGTCTACTTAATTTTAAACTATGAGAAAGATAAACATGTAGGACGAGCTGTACGTAGAATTAGGCTATTCGAATTACACCTACCCTTGAACTTATAGAATCGAGCAAAAACTACAAACGACGACTAAAATTATACCACTAAACCCACATGGTTGATATCAAACTGAAATTGCATGCCAAACCAAAAAAAAAGGAGGAAAGGAAAAGCTTAAAGTTGAAGAAAAAATACCTTCAATACAGCATTTTCTGAGACAATTCCTGCCACACCCTCCACGGCGAGACCCCTCCTCACCTTCCTCCTTTTGGTAATTCGAAACAATGGTAGGCACTCTTTTAATCCTAAGCATCATCTTCTCTCTCTTCACTTAAAAGAAACAATATATAATACCCCCAACACTTCAACAAACGCTAGTTTAAACAAAAAGAACACAACTTGCACAACTTTCTTCTATTTCCTAGTACTAAACTTTAAATCTACTAAAAGACTAGTAAGTTAGTGAAGGAGGAAGAGTGAACCGCCGCCTGCGAGGAAGAGGAGGTCGGAGGGGCTGCCGCCTTCGGAGGGGAGAGCACCACGGCCACCGTGCGGTGAAGGGCTACCAGTGATGTTCTGGACTAAATGATAATCCTTGCGTTGCACTGAGCGGGCATGCATTAAAGGTCGTGTTGCTCCGTGTATAGCCGTGATGTCTACAATTTGTCCGTACTGGGTTTTAGCCCCGAGTTAGGTAGAGTGGGTTGGGTCGAGTTGGGTTTGATTATCAGGAAAATATGGAAAGCTGGTTTTTTGAAGTGTGTTCGTAGTCTTGAGTCTTAGCTTTAGTGTAGGCGGTATTATATAATAGAAGAAGAAGAAGAAGAAGAAGAAGAGGAAGAGGCAAGAAGGAAGGAAGGAAGGGAAAAGGTAGTGTGTTTGTACGTTACGTTGTGGTTGTGGTTGAGAGTTGTGTACTGTAAAATCTAGTGGTGTTTAAGTTCCGAGGGAGAGAGAGAGAGAGAGAGAGAGGTTCCCTTACTGTTTGGTTGTTTGTGTTTTTTCGTTTGTTTCCTTCACCATGTTGTGCCTTCTGAGGAAGGACCACCTTGGCGATGCGTACGTACGATACGGACTACGATTGGAAAACCAATCAATTCCATATATATATTTATATGTATATACATTTATTTATCTTACAGAAAGTTTTCATTTCTCCAAACGTGATATTCGTTCTAATAGAATTAAAAAATATTTTTTTCGAATGTGCAGCATGAAATGTAATAATAAAAAACTTAGAATAATTGACCAGTAGTCCAGTACCAATCATACCATTTTATAAAATATAATTCTCTTGCTATAAAATATTCCAATCAATGAAATGTAATATAATTAATGAATTATTAAATGAAAATACCCACCAAAAAGGAAATTTCCTCAGCAAACGAACCCCACGGTCTAACCTTTAACCCAAAAATAATATCCGACACTGACAGGAAGAGGTTGCTTTTGGTCCAAGGGCCAAGACCAAGCAATACCGTCCACGTTTGGCTAGCAAATCCACAACGTCCTTGTGTAGTGCCGAGGAAACTTCGTTTTTTTCCTCTTTATACTAATATGTGAACTAGAATGTTTATAATTCCACCTGATCATTTTTTATCATTGTTTAATCTTCTTGGCAATAAACAGAACACGTGGTCTTTGATTTTAGGCCATTAGATAATTTGCGGACAGGGCCATCGTAATGATATTAGGTTATTTTATTTTAGTGATATATTACGTTATGTTAGATTATGTTATGGTGATAAGACATCTTGGAGCATCAGATTTTAGAATTCTCAAAACATATGGACATTTTCAACCATTTCTCAACCTGATGTTAGTGTTAAAGGGGTATTTATGATTTCGCTAATTTTACCGATGCTTTGAGAAGGAATAGTCATCGGTTATGGAGGGAGTAAATAAGGCCATTGTAGGAGTAAAAAGAAGATTATTTAAAACGTTAAAAATTTGTGGATCTTCATCTACAATTGAATGGCCTTAACCTGTACAACAAAAACTACTTTTAATAGTTTTCTATTCTCTTCAATTCTATCTAATATTTCTAACTAGTTAATTTTCAATTAATTTACCTATTAGTTTCTAATAGTTGTAATAATTAGCATTTTTAACTAGTTAATATTTTAGTAAACACTATTTACCATTGGAGATGTCATCCCAAGTTTGGATGTTATAGAGTGTTGGCCTGATGGTCTTTGTTAATTGTAGAGTTAACAATTATTGATAGAAGACAATAATGCAATTTAAGAATAAGATTATAGAAATGAAATACGAATCTACTACATGGTATGAAAGATACAATTATAATATAAATAAATAAATAAAATTTAAATTTAAATTAATCCATTAAGCTTTAACATATTTTTAATAGTGATATAAGTTTAAACGGAATATAAGATACCGACTTAACCTGTGAATACAAATTGTAAGACTATGGTTGTTTTACTTCGATGACTTTTCTTAGCTTTAATGAATTGTTTCCACAGGAAAGAATAAACCAAACTTTGTCCCTATGATAATCTCTAAATATTGTGTGAACGATACATTGCATTCTTGGAACTCGGGGAAAAGCCTAAATTGTTTGCACATATAGTTTTTAGGGCAACGAAACTCTCCATATCATGCTTATTATATTAAAGCACTGAAACTTTCATTTTCTTCTTTTCTTTTTTGTCTTTGTCAGATTTGTAAGCTGATTAGTCGATTTTTAAATCAATTTTATCGTGCCATTGTTCGTTAATCTAAAAGCATACGAGAATCCAATATAAAAATATTTCAAAATACATAAAGGATAGCTTTTCTGTGGAAAAGCAAGGACAAGTATTTCGACAGTCGACAAAACGAACATGACGCGAAAAGAAAAGTAGTAATGATACGGAATCTTCTGGGGCATCATTCTGGAATAATGGAGAAGAGGATCTTTGTCCTCTTTCGATGCGCATGTGCTCGGCGGGACACAACTTTTCATCCATTTTCTTCCTTGAATCCAAACCTAGACAGAAGAGACGTGGATATGGACGAATTGAGGTGACCTTGAAAATGGAATAATGGCAATATAACTATTTAAATTTTATTTTCTTTTTGTTTTTTCAAAATATTATTATTATTAGTATTTTGTTTTAGTGCTTCAACAAAGGAGTGTATAGTAACCCTACTAGAACCTAAAATATACTCTATCTTATATAGTCAATAGGGTATAATATGTTTATATTTTATAACGATTCTAAAATCTATACTATAAAATATATAAGATATAAGTTTCACACAATTAACTATATCCATCTGATAAATTTTCCAATTAATAAGAAAATGACAAAATATAATAACTATTACTAGCCAATTCTCATGACTCTAATGTCTTTTACGATCTCTCATTTTTTTCTTTTATTAGCAAAAATACTATAGCAAATATTGTGATGTTATTCACTTTAGATAAATGAACTTAAAACTTATAACACATAGTAACTTTATGATATGTGCTATCATGAGAAATATGTAATTCAATTGTTGCAGATTATGAGGTCAATCAACGTATTAGTTACAAATGTATAGAAAATTGAAAAGTTGCTAGGCAACTTACCTAAAATAAATAATATTATAAAAATATAATATAATGATCTTCTTCCAATATGTCGTACCTGATATATGACATGTCATGAGTAGATTTCAATTCATAAATTTACAACTAATACTTATGGAGAAGGATATAGCCATGTAAGTTTTTGTAGTCTATCTACCTTATATGCTCTCGTCCCTTACTCAACTTTATCAATAAGGGGTGAACAGTTGCAACTATTTTAACATGTTATTAAACAAAAAGGCAATGATAAGATGTGGATAAATTTTTCAACTTTTTTTTTCTTGTTTTAATGACCAAAACTTAAATTTTTTTTTATTTTAATACCTTAAATTGTTAAAGTAAAAAAATATAAAAAATGAAAATTTTTAAGGAAAAAAAATGGATAGATTGGTATAAGAAAAAATATGAAAAAAATAGTAATGGAAAAAAAATAAACAAAAAAGAAACAAATAAAGAAGAAATAGGGATGTGTGTTCAAAATTTTTTCATGCATAATTGTTAATTCCCTACCTCAGACTAAGTGATAAGCACATAAGAGTAACTACTTCCTTTTTATTTCTAACACAAGGTAGTTATTAATAGTCATATAGGCGACACCTATCTCGAGTTAGTCCTTTGATCCAAATCTCTCATTCTTAATCGCTTATTCTCAACTACCCAACATAATGGCCACCCTTGGACTATCCATAACCAATATACCTTATTTTACATTGAGTAACAAAAATGCTAAGTCTTATCCTCTATCTTCATACAATTATCTCATTCTAACATTCATTGACTAAACTAAGTCATTTGGTAAGCCATTTCCTCAAGTTATGTAAAATCAATCATCTAATGATTCTATTGATCGTATTATCAAGATTCATGAAACCAAACTTAGCATTATTGCTTGGTTGACCAAACACATGTAAGTTCAAAGAATTATGCATCCACCACTAATGAACTCATTTTGAAAAGTAATACTAGGTATAGGTCAATCTAAATAAATTTATAATGAGGAAGTAAGATAATTGATAAATATTATCCTTAAGTTTGCTCCATTTATACTTAAAATCCCCTATATTTAAAATTGAGCTTTTACATCTCCAAAACATAAAAAAGGGTTTGAACCCTTTCATGATACTTTTTCCTTAAAAAAGAAAAACAAAACCAAAACAAATGAGTAAAAAAGAAAAATAAATTAGGGTTTTATCCAATAATTAAATAATATTATAAGATCAAAAAACACATGTTTAGAAAATTAGGACATAATTGTTTAATAAAAAAATAAGGTAAGCTAAGCACACATGGAGCAAATATAAAGAGATTTTTATGATATACCTTAAAAAATATTGTCGAATCCTGGACATTCTTTACTTTAAAATTTATCTAGAGTGAGAACAACTACTATATTAGCCTTCTATTCATTAAATATGACCTATTATTATATTCACTTTACTGAATAGTTGTTTAGTGGGGCATTATATTCCCACTAATAATGAATAGAAATTCATTGGTAAGACTCATGAATTGCTATCCCTCCTCTATTGCTTACATTCCTTATCTACTATAGGTGCTTAAAAGCCTTAGCCACACCACCAGAACAAACTCTTCTTTACTAGCAACCTTCTTCTCTTACCAATATATAGATCCTTCTTCTCTATCCTATTATAAATCCTCTAAGTAAACTAACATTTAAGACAAACTCTTCTCCAACTAGCAACCTATGACCTACAAAGTAGACAAGTAAGCATTGACCTTTCTTCTCCAGCTAGCAACCCTTCTTCAACAATGATGATAGACCTCATCTCCAACCAACAACCTTTAACCCACCAAACAGATAAGTAAGCACTCATCAATGATAAATTTTTGCAATGGTTAAGGTAAGATTGCTTGTCATTCTGAGAGACTATAACTTAGCAAGAAAGATTTGTTATAATAGAGTCATTTATGTGAATGTAAAGGAGAAAATTTTCTACCTTTGATCATCCTGGTACATACCAAGCAATATCGAGTAGGAACATCAAACATTTTCACATATCAATTAGAACAAGTCACTTGAGGAAAGAGTTTTGGTATCTTATTGAAAACATCCATAACCTAAAAATGAATCAAGAGCAATTATATATATAAATTTTTTAAGGCAAGTAAACTAACTCTACTTGTACATACAATCATCATGGTAGACCTAATCTCTTTAGTTGATTGTTAATGTAGAGGCAGCGTTTAGGTTGAGTATTATAGCTAAGGTTCAAAACAAGTATGGGCAATATAGTCTTTATATTATATGATTAGTCTATTCCTTAACGAGTGTTTTAGTACAAATGAATGCAGTAATAAGCTATTACCACTTTATACTATTCTTAATGACGTGTTTATTACTAACCCTGATGATGTTAAGCTAAGATAATTCCTTTCCTTAGTGGAAATTGCATAAAGCTTGTGACTTAGTTAGATCAAGCAACATCTAAGTTGCCTCGATAGTTAAGTAAAATGATAAGAAGATTTAGCAACATCTAAAGTGCTTCGATAATTACGTAAAATGATCAAATATGAAATTGTGCAACATATATGAAATTGGTCTAAAACATTAAGATGGAGAGAGAAAATCACAAAAGGAAAGTTCATAAGATTTGTTTTATGATGATATAGTCATTTTTTAAGCATTCATGTGGTTTGTCTAACATCCATTAGGGTATGATCAAGTACATGCCTAATTGTAGCACCACTGCTATAATAGGAATTTAGAGGGTTGCATTTAATAATACAATAATCGAGATTATTCTTAAGTAACTAGAGAAAACAATGTTTTCATACTAACTATTAGGAATTGATCAAAGATGTTTTTGTTGGTATCAACCTAAATTTGGATGCTTTAAGTGAAAATTTGGAGAATCCCAAAAACTTGGAGATCCAAATCAAAAGCTTAAATTAATCGATAACTTAAAGTGCTTGTAGAAATGGAGAATCGATTGATTAAAATGATAAATTAAGAAAAATTAGACAAGACCATAATAAGAAAAAAAAAAAGAACATGTATTTAAGGTACAAGTAATTTAGGTATCATTTGATTATTGTAATTTTGTAGTATTAGACTAAACATAACTTTTTATTCTCTGTTCAGTTTATATAATTGGCTATGGTACTTGACAAAAAAGGTTTTAAAATACTAGATAAAATTTCAAAAATCTGTACCATTAAACCATATATTTGATAGTATAAAATGAATGTTTAAAATTCCAAAAGTAATATTGCACGAAATTCCCAAATCACAATTTTGAAAGTTATTGTAATTTACATTATGAATACTTAAACTTTATAATTTTCTTTTTAATTTTTCAATCACAATAATTTTTTTGAGTATTACTTCACCAAACGTGGTACAACTACACAATAGGTTTGCACTATCCCATAATCCCTACGCTATATTATTCTATTATTCTTATCTTATCTGGTTTTAATAATTACTACCTTATTTACTCATAGAGGATCACAATAAAATACAATTCATGGGTGGTAGCATAATGGCAAGGATTGAAATATCATAGAACATGGATCGCAAATCACAATTATGATCACTCCGTTTGCTTTAATCCAATGGCTCTAATTCATTCCTTCATTTTCTTTGAATGTGCGGGAAAAACGCAATTTACGAGTATTATACTATTTCAACTACGATTTCAATCTTGTAGAAGAAAAAAAAAAAAAAAAACCATTCCTTAAACTTCAATACCGACACATTGCTTATCTCATCCAATTTTTCCTTTCATCATTTCTAGTCTATTTAATCCAAATAATTCTTAAATTGAACAATCCATTGAATGTAGGGCCTAATGTATATTCGATTTATCTCGATCGTTCATTGGGTTGGATGCACAACAGCTTGTTTGGTAGGTGGTTCGGTTTGAGGCATTGGCTGGTTTTGTAGCATCTGTTTTGCATGGCTCGGTTCATCATCGTATCGATTCTCCTATCGAGTAGTGTTTAGTTCATTATGTTTTAAAAGATCTTGCAAATTGTTATTTAACTTTATGACTTTATCGGTTTTAAAAACGTGATTTCTTCCTCTTTAAAAATGAGAAGTTTTCAAAATCAATTGAAAACCTAACCAAAACAATCGACGTGGAGATTGAAAAACCGAGTAATCCACACCAATTTATTCAGAACAAGAAAGAGAGAGAGCTCTGAACCAACTTACATTTACAAGAAATAGTTCACCAGGAAACATATATCACGTATAAGTACACTGATATAATTGCCAATCAAATTCGAACATAAAGAAATAATAGTAAGTATTTAGCAAAAAAAGAAAAAGAAAAAGATAGAGAGAGATAATAGTAACTAGTATATATAGCATATAATACCCATGTTAATTTTGCGACACAAAAATATGAATCAGAAGGTATTTTATTCAATATTTTCTTTGGCCTGGTTCTAGCAATAAATTAATCCAGAAAATTGGAAAAGCTTATCACCTGGATATCATATGGATATTTCGAAATCCTCATTCGTGGGTGATATCAAGTGAAGCTCCTGTAGCCATAGAAGGAGAAAGCAAGGAATCTATCTCTCTTATCGTTCCCTGGCCCTAAGTCCCTGGTCACCGACACAATTGAATATCAATTGACCAATAGAATTAGGGCAGCATATAAGAGGTACATGCCTTGTTAAAGCATCGGGAGAAACCTAGCAATACGAGGGACCACAAGAACATGGGCGTAACGTGTTCCAGGAAAATGACATTGGATAATAATACATCTCCCCATTGGCTTTTACCATTGCCAAAGGGTATGTATTCGACAATACCAACCTTTGGAATTAATCGAGTATGCGTCCTACAAGCATGTGTTTTTAAATGTTAAAAGATATCTTTATGTTATCTGTTTTATGTTAAAGTGTAATCGTAAAAAATTTACGAGATGGGGCTCTTTAATGTACTGTTGATCTTAATACTAATTGCATGTAGTTTTGGAGACCACACAACTTATCGACATTTTTAGACGGAAATGCGTTTGGAAATCTCCTACATATTAATTTTGGGTTCCATTTTGGACTGAAAATCTAAACCCGAATGATAATTACATTAACCGAAAATAGTCCAAACTCGGTCCCGATGATAAAGGTCATATCAGGAATCAGGGGCAAGAGAAAGGGCCTAAGGGAATTCTCCGACAGATTTGCTTAATTTTCTTCCTAGACATAAACATTGTGAGTCGTGACTTCTCAATGTTCCTCTCCAAGACTCCAACCGCGAAAATATTTTACCGGTATATTCCTGAAAACTGTTTCTCATTTTTAACATTTCATTACTTATGTCTTTTTCCATTTACAATATATGTAACTCAATAGCTTTTCGCGAGTAGTATATTTTCGCTATTTACAACTTTTTGTACTTACTACTGATATCTTTTTATTACTCGTAAAATCTATTTCGAGTTTACATGAAACTCAAATTTAGAAAATGATTGGGCGATGAAACGGATAAAACAAATCCTTGAGTGGAGTTTTTCAGAGAAGGGATCAGTTGATTGTTGAAATGGATAGTCGAAGGCTAGTCAATCGGCGGACCTTAGCATGTGAGCTTATGCAATACCTTTTTTTATATTTTCTTAGTTAACATAATTTCTTAAACATATAATTGGGTTTGGGCTTTTAAAAACCTGATCACATAGAGTAGAAAAGAACTTTAGAAATCTTAAGGACTCGATTATAATGGATAGTGTTCTATAATTGTAAGAACCATCGAATTATTATCGTTACATCAATAAATCTCTTTAATTTTACTCATAATTTTTCACCTTGGTACTTAGATTTTTATATGTTTTTATCTTCATTTATTTATTATATCTCGTATTTGTTTGCTTTCTAATCCATAACATAAAATTTGTACCTACCATAAGAGCTTTGGTTGCAAAGTCACACAAATTAGGTGATGGAAAGGAGATGATTTGGGTTTTATGAGTTTGTGAACTACACACTAAAGAAATGGCTATCAAGTATAAAAATTTGATAAATTCACAAACTTTAGGTCTTCTCAAGATGCTTTTCTTAGCAAATTATATCCCATGAAGGATGGGGACTTAGAAAAAGATGATGAGAACGAAGCTTGTAATGATCCAACTCAAGCCAACTAAAAATGTGTTATATGAGGTACTAGCAAAAAGACAACCAGAAACCAATGGAAGAAATTGAAAAAAGATGCATGTTATGACATTTTTGCAATCTTTGTGGTGTTAAAGTCCCGAGGAGAAGCGTTGTTAATAAGACGTAACATTTTGGATTTATGTCTATTATTAGCATTTTGAAAAATATTAATGTTTTAAAAGTAGAAATTGAAGACAAGGCGATGATCACATAGTATACACTCTGTCGTCTTTGTTCCATGAGTTTAGTGATACGATGATGCGTAACAAGGATACAGTTTGTTGGTAAAAGAGGTTGTAAATTCCTAATTTTTACCTTTTCGTAATTCTTATTTTTTATCTTTTATTTTTGACAAAAGGATCTTAATTCAAAAATAAAAATAATAATAATAAACAAAAAAATTAATAAAATATAAAAATAATAAAAATTAACAAATGATGAAAATACAAAAAAAAATAAGAAAAGGAAAAATTATAAAAATTTCATAGATTTTTATAAAATAACTTATATTAGGGACAAATATTTTTAGTTTAGTACAAAAAATTATTTGAGGCAGTTACGTGTTTTAAGTATAATTTAGTTGTGTTAAAAAATAAGGTATAGACCAATGGCTTAATAAATAAGTATTGAAGTATTAGACTGGATTTAATTTGAGGTCTTGAGTTCGAGTCTCGTTAGGCACCTATATTTTTTATTTTTCTATCTTTTACAAAAAGCGAGATAAATAAGCGGGATCATATCTAATCAAATCTTCTCCGTTTGAATTTGAATAATTAGAGAATATTATAATCTAGTTTGATTTTATTAAATCGGATTTAAATTAATTTGAATCTAGTTTAATTATTATCAAATCAGATACAATAGATATGATTCGATACGATATGGTTTGGGTTTATAAATACACACACATTCACATTCAAAGGAGGGAGTTGTACACAACACTCGCTTTTATTTCTCTATCTTTTATAAAAAGCGAGATAAATAAGCCGGACTATATCTAATCAAATCTTCTCCATTTGAATTTGAATAGTTGAGAATATTCTAATCTAGTTTGATTTTATTAAATCGGATTTGAATTAATTTGGATCTAGTTTAATTATTATCAAATCAGATACAATAGATACGATTCGATACGATATGGTTTGGGTTTATAAATACACATACATTCACATTCAAATGAGGGAGTTGTACACAACACTCGCGATCAGCTCTCAATCAGCCTTTCCCTTCGCTCAAACACCATTGCCACCAGACCACAACTCCATGTTAGCCCCCATTCACTGTATGCCAACCCCAATGACGTCAACCAATTTTCAACTATGTCTAATTAGCCCACGCATCGTCACTGCTCCACGTTGTGTCTAACTCCACAACACTACATCACACGCTAGAGATCAATACAAGTAGCACAACTCCACTGCAGATCATGCCAACAATAATTTCCATCACACACCGTAACCGCCACAGACACTTCGTCGATGAGCAGCCTCAAACGACATCCTCATCTAAACAGTGCTTCACTGAATCACGTCTACAACATCACTTGACCAAACAACTGATATGCTACTGCAGCAAGCTGTACATTATGCTCCACACCATTACTGTCGCGTTGATGTCTAACTCCAGCCATATTCCTTGAATCAATACACGAACGCTTAGAGCAATGTCACACCCCGAAGCACAGAGTCGTAACAACCCCACCGTGTAAATCATTTTAAGATAGAAGTTGGCCTTACAACCACTATTCTAGACATAATCTATACAAGGCATCTACAATTAACTCGTTTTGAAGTAAACAATTTGTAATTTAAATAAATCATTTACCTAAGAAAGTGAGAAAATATATATATACACTGAAATTCAGTTATTACAATTAACATTTATAATATTTCACCGTAATATATTTCCTAGTTATTATATTATTCAAAAATGAAAGATTCTAAAATAAAAGCTTAGACCTTAAAAATATATGTTTGTTCTACAAAAGTTTTTCCTCACTCCCCAAGATCTAGTAGTTGCTAGCTTCAGAGTAGTTGTATGCCGCTTCTTAGCCAGCACCTACACGACGTTTATAGGGATGTAAACAACCATTGCTCAATAAGTTAGAATGAAGGATTTAAAACTATACCATAAATATAATAAGGTTATCAATCAACTTATTAGGTGCAATGCATATTCAAACAAATGCCATCACATGATATTGTTCGACCGGTAATGAGATTACAGAAATTGCGCTCGTTCTAATCCGGGTTGAGGAGATGTCGTTAATGCAACAACTCACGACTAAACCCAGGCTTCTCCAATAGAGACACTACTCCTCCTGCGACTACCTTCGAACCATTGAATTTACCCTCGACACAACCTCCTCTCTTGTCACTTAGTTTAAATAAGGATGAAGAAGGGACTATTATGTAATCCTACGCTATCCCTTTCGAAAGGGTCGATCTTTGGCCGGAAAATCTTAGGTTTCCCTTAATGGGTTGCTATGCAGGTCCGATTATGATTACAGGTTGTATATTTGATTAGGTCCAGTTTAGGATGATTAATCATTTCATACAAATCAAACAATACAAGCCAGAATAATAAACAAAATCATAGCATCACTTATAATCAAACACATGCACACAACCGACTATCTAACAAGCATAACCAAGCATAATCTCAAGCCTCAAAAATATAGTAACGTATTAATCCCAACGTATTAATCACAACTTACCTAGACTCTTCATTCACTCACTCAAGGTCTAACTCGCTTAAGCTATCGCCAATCATCTATAACACAAATGTGGTTTCAATTTTTCATATAACTATTATAAGTTGGTTTTATCTTATAACGCTTATTGTTATGTTTTGTTTAGGGTTTAATATATCCAATTATCTAGGTTCTCAAATCTTTTACAATTATTCTAGGTTTGGGGTTAAGTTCAGGTTCGGTTTTCGTATCGATTTTTAAATTAGGTTCTAGTTCAATTTTTAAGTACTATTTTACACCCGAAACCTAGAAATTCATTTCAACTCATAATGTGAAATTAATTACATTACTTCTAAATATCCTAAATATCATCATTATCTCTAATCAGTATTTTATTCCACCCGGTACACTTAAATCCTTATAAGTGTATTGAATTTATTCCTGATATGAGAAATTTTTACATTTTTCATATAATTACATAACTTTAAGTTTCCTATCAAAGTTGTTATATATCCCTAGTATTTTTATAATATCAATTTTTATTCTAATATTTTCTATTTATTATATTTCTAATAATTGTGTATTATGTACTATTACTTCTTTTGTACATAATACACATCTAATATTTTTATCATTCGAATTACCATCTCCCAACATCAATTATCATTTTAAAATGTCTAAATTCATCCTAAATCAAACTTTACACCTAATTATCCTAATTTACAAAATTAACTTAAAATTTATTATTTTCTCTATTACTTATTTACTACCTTAAATGTTACAAGTATCACACTTCATCATATTTCAACATCCTAAAACATATAATTATTCACTAAATCATAAATTAACTATTTAATTACTTAATTAACCTTAAATTACCCATTTTATGTCTCATTTTAAGGCCTAAAAATTATCCAAAAATTTCAAAAGTTAATTTTTGAAAACGGGCTTCATAGTACTGTTCTATATCATTTAAGTAGTCTACACAAAAATTTTTGGCTCAAAACTACACTTCTAAAGTCATTTATTTTTAAACCGAAACATATTCGGTTTTGCATGATTTCTTAAGGGCTATATATCACGGGACATATTTTCATCAAAATAATATTTTTCCTAAAAACTATATACAAAAATATTCTAAAATAACAAAATTCATAATTTTCTAAGAATATTTACTATTTTTATAAAATTACACAAAATCGGGTTGGAAATTGGACTCACCGATTTAGGTGGCCATGGGTTTGTCGACCCACCTGAGCACCTGGGCACTGCCACCACCGTGTGATGGTGGTAGCCATCCACTCTCAAATACTCGTTAGGTCTGGGTTCTCCTTACAAGTCTCAACTGCATAGTTTTTTTTTTTTTTCCTTAACCCTAATTTTTCTCTCAATTTCGCCTCTCTCTATTTTTCGCACTCTCCAAACTGACTAAATGAGGTTCTAAAAAATTTGGAGTATTTATAGAGTTTTAGGGAAATTATTGGCATTAATTTGATTAGATAATTACCTTATCTTTTTCCAATTTGACTTTTGTGTTATTCTAATTTAATTGGCTTTCTTATTTTCCCTAGCTGCCACGACCAAATTCTAGATCATTCCTTATTTTTTCTGACTTTTCTTTATTTTTCCTTAATTAATTATGAATTTTATTTAATTATTTATTATTATTTTAGCATATTTGGCGTATTTTAAGTAATTACGCGTATTTTTACATACATGTAAATTAATATATAGTACAAATAAATATTCCCAAAATTATTTAGGTTATTTTATGATTTTTAGTATACATATAATTTATCTCTAGTAATTCGTTAATTATCGGAATGCATTTTACGTATTTTCGATAAATAACAAATTATATACTTAAAATTTGGAATTTTTATATTCTTTTATTTTATTACTTATTTTCTTAAATTCAAACTTATGGAATCATTTTACTAATATTTCTAGCTTTACTTATTATTTAGGCTTGATCGAATCTTTCGGCTAATCAAATCCCTTAATGACTGATTGTGGGGCTTACAAGCAATCCCCTTGTACGCGCCTTCTCCTATCATCAACACCAACCAGTCCGAGCACACTCCGAACAGAACGACAACTGCACTTCCACGCACGAACATCACATTCCAAGCACGATAGTCAACTACTGATCAGCATAACATCCTTTGATCCATACCAGTCACTCTATCCGCGAAGAGCCACGGTTACTCGAGTGCAAACATCGCGAATTACTATCCAACATGCATACTACTCCATCTCCCGGCTAAGCTCTAAGCATCAAACAACAGTAATACGCTTCATCAAACACTGCACAGCCACATAACCCTGCCGTAGTTTCATGATCAGTCCATCCACCAACTAGCACATTCACTCGGTCATATTTCCTTGCAGCAACTGACGCCTTATAATATCCTTCACCGAACGCAACAAACAATAGCCATACGTAATCAGGTTTGGTTTCTGTCTAAGTTTTTCTGATTTATTATTATCATATTATATTATTATTTTGTTAGTACTTTAATAGTTTAACATAGTGTACATATATATATGTGTATATATTAGTTTAAGGTACTTCTTTAACATTAGTTTTCTTTGTAATATAGATTAGGTACATTATATTAATTTAAGTAAATGTTTATTTAATAAGTAGTAATATAGATATAAAGACATATACATACTAGATAAAGGATTGTTAAGATTAGTTTTTATTACATATATATACTATTATATTAATTACACTTTAGTAGTTAACATAATATATAATATATGTATATGTTAGTTTAGGAGTTTTAGTATTAATTCTTATACCAGTGTATCATATGGAATTAATTTATTTTGATAGATAGTCGTATATATTAGTTTAAGGATTGTTAGGATTGGTCATATTTTAAGATTTGGTTTGTTATATAGAAAGTTGTTTTTCTTTAAATAGAAATTAATAAAAGACCCTTTTTAAAAATAGGATTATTAGAGCTTTTTTTTTTTAAAAAAAACAATACTCAAGAGTTGGGACTCCCATTAGATTTTTTAAATAAATTGAATCAATTAAAAACGTAAACTCAGACGGTTTTCAAAATTAAAGTTAATCAACACATTAAAGTTTTTTTTTTCGAAAAAAATTACGATCATCTGATCCCGGCTAGCGAGTACGTAGGTACCTTCAAAGCGACGATAAAATCTGTAAAAACTTAGGTTCTTTTTCTTTTAATTTTTTTGTTTATTTATTTTTTAAATATTATAATTAGAAGAATAATCCTAATTTCGGTAAATAGATAGCAGTACCCGTTAGGGTTTAATAAGTTAGCCTTCGAACTCGGAACCCTTTGATTTTTCATTCAAATCAAAATCAAAGACCGGTAACCAAATCGTAATCAATCCACCCAATCGATTATTGTTTCTTTTTCTTTTCTCGACTTCGGTCGGGTGGCGATTCCAAAATTTTTTTTTTCTTAAATAAGAAACCAAAATTTCTCAATTTCTTTAGTCAATGATTAATATTAAATGAATTAGGGTTTAGTATTAATCAGAAATGGGGAATTCAATTTTAAATAGAAAACTGAAAAATCAGACTCGATAGAGGTCAAAGATGAATATGATAGCTGAGGAGCAATTACATCATAATATGGTATCCATAAGTAGTATAGTTATATATAATCTACCTACTACAGGTTAATGGATATTTAGTAACAATGGTAATTTAGGGAGAGTATTAGATTCTAAGTATAATATGCTACTATAGCAAGTTGAAGAACCACGATGTTAGATTCAGGATGATAGGGTTAAATGTAAGCTCACCAATTAGCTATTCGAGATTTCGATCGGTTAAAAGACTCGATCGAGTCTAAATTATAAAATAAAGTTAGAAATATTAGTAAAATGATCCCGTAAGTTTGAATTTAAGAAAATAGGCAATAAAATAAAAGAATATAAAAATTTCAAATTTTAAGTATATAACTCGTCATTTATCAAAAATGCGTAAAATGCATTCCGATAATTAACGAATCGCTAGAAATAAATTATATGTATACTAAAAATCATAAAATAACCTAAATAATATTTATAAATATTTATTTGTACTATATATGAATTTACATATATGTAGAAATACGCGTAATTACTTAAAATAGGTGTAATGTGCTAAAATAATACTAAATAATTAAAGAAAATTCATAATTAATTAAGGAAAAATAAAGAAAAATCAGGAAAAATAAGGAATGATCCAGATATAGGTCGTGGCAGTTGGGAAAAATAATAAAAAAATTATCCAATTAAATTAGAACAACACAAAAGTCAAATTGAAAGAAGATAAGACAATTATTTAATCAAATTAATGCACAATAATTTCCCTAAACGTCTATAAATAGGAAAAAAATTCAAAGAACTCCTTTGGACAGTTAGGGATTTGAGAAAAATAGAGATACTCGAAAATTCAAGGGAAAAACTAGAGAAAAAAAAGAAGGAAAACTGTATAGTTAGGGCCACAAAGGAAAACCCAGACCTGACGGGCAGCTGGGAGTGGACGGCCACCACCACCACATGGTAGTGGCAGCGCCTAAGTGGATCGACACACCCATGGCCACCGACAGTGACCGGAGCTACCCAAATCGGTGAGTTCGATTTCTAGCTCCATTTTGTATAATTTTGTAAAAATAGTAAATATTATTAGAAAATTTTGAAACTTGTTATTTTGAAATATTTTTGTATGTAGTTTTTAGGGAAAATATTATTTTGATGGAAATATATCTCTTGATATAGAGTCCTTAAGAAATCATGCAAAACCGATAATGTTTCGGTTTAGAAATAAATGACCTTAGGAGTATAGTTTTGAACCCAAAATTTTTGTGTTGATTACTTAGATGATATAGAACAATGCTATGAAGCCCGTTTTCAAAAATTAATTTTTGAAAATGTTAGATAATTTTTAGGCCCTAAAATGAGGATTAGAATGGGTAATTTACGGTTAATAAAGTAATTAAATGGTTAATTACTGATTTAGTGAATAAGTATATGTTTTAGGATATTGAAATCTGATAGAGTATGATAATTGCAGCATTTAGGGTGTTAGATGTAATTATTAGGTCAATTATGTAGTAAATGAGTAATAGAGAAAAATAGTAAATTGTAAGTTAACTTTGCAAATTAGGATAATTAGATGTAAAACCTGATTTGGGATGAATTTAAACATTTTGAAATGATAATTGATGTTTAGAGATGGTAATTAGAGTGATAGAAATATTACAAATGTATTATATACATAATAGGTGATAATGCATAATATGTAATTATTAGAAATATAATAAATAGAAAATATTAGGATAAAAAATTGATATTATATAAATAATAGGGATATATAATAAAATTGATGCAAGACTTGAATTTATGTAATTATATGAAAAATGTAAAAAAATTCTCACATCAAGAGTGAATTTCGATATACTAATACGGATTTAAGTGTACCGGGTAAAATAAAATACTAACTAGGGATAATGATAATATTTAGGAGATTGGGAAGTAATGTGATTAATTTCACATTATGGGTTGAAACGAATTTCTAGGATTCGAGTATAAAACAATATTTAGAAATCAAACTAGAATCTAATTTAGAAATCGATGCGGAAACCGAACCTGAACCTAACCCCAAACCTAGAATAACTGTAAAAAACATAAGACCTAGATAATTAGGCATATTAAACCCTAAACAAAACATAACAAGAAGCGTTATAGGATAAAATGAACCTATAATAGTTATATGAAAAATTAAAACCACATTTGTGTTATAGGGATGATCGGCGATGGCTTGAGCAAATCGAACCTCAAGTGAGTGAATAAGGAGTCGAGGTAAGTCGGGATTAATACGTTGCTGTATTTTGGAGGCTTAAGATTATGCTTGGTTGTGCTTGTTAGATAATTGGACGTATGCATGTGCTTGATTATAAGTGATGCTATGATTTTGTCTGTTGTCCTAGCTTGTATTGTATGGTTTGTATGAAATGATTGATCACACTAAACTGGACCTAATCAAATATACAACCTATAATCATAATCGGACCTACATGGTAACCTATTAGGGGAACTTAAGACCTTCCGGCCAAATACCAACCCCTTCGAAAGGGATAGCGTAGGATTGCAAAATGGTCCCTTCTTCATCCTTAGTCGAACTAAGTGACAGGAGAGGAGGTCGCGGCGAAGGTGGAGTCAATGGTTCAATGGTAGTTGCGGGAGGAGCGAGGTCTCCATTGCACAAGCCTGGGTTTGGTCGTGAGCTGTTGCATTAATGGCAACTCCTCAACCCGGATTAGAGCGGGCGCAATTTCTTTAATCTCACGACGAGCAGGACAATGTCGTGCGATGGCATTTGCTTGAACATGCATTGCACCTAATAAGTTGATTGATAACCTTGTTGTATTGTGGTATAGTTTTAAGTTTTCCATCCTAACTTACTGAGCTATGGTTGCTCACATCTCTATAGACATCGTGTAGGTGCTGGCTAAGAAGCAACAAATAACTACTCTGAAGCTAGCAACTACTGGATCCTAGGGAGTGAGGAAAAATATTTAAAGAACAAACATATATTCTTAAGGTCTAAGTTTTGTTTTATTTAGAATTTTTCATTTTTGAATAATGTAATAACTAGGAAATATATTACGGAGAAATATTGTAAATGATATTTGTACTAACTAAATTATAGTGTATATATGTATTTCTTCACTTTCTTAGGTAAATAATTTATTTAAATTACAAACTGTTTACTTCAAAGCAGGTTAGTTGTAGACGCCTTGTGTAGATCGGGTCTAAGATAGCGATTGTAAGGCTAACTTCTATCTTAGGATGGTTTACACGGTGGGGCTGTTACGACTCTGTTATTTCGAGGCGTGACATCAAAAGAGTTGATGTTGTGGCAATAGTGGAGTTAGAAGATGGTTTTTCAATTATGACCATTAATTAATAAGAAGAGAGTCTAATTTCATTTTGAGCTTTGGGAATGGATTTTGCATGCATTATGGGAGACGTTATTTCTATACATATAGGTCTATATAAAGTTGTCCGATACAAGTAGGAATGGGAAGAGGCAAAGATTTCTACCATTTCATATGAAAATTGGATTAGACTAGATGATAGATGGATATGCATAATGTTAGATGGATATGTATAATGTTAGATGTGACGTAGGTACCAAGATTGTCTCAGAATGTTTTCTTTATTAATGGAATGGATTGTATTGGAGGTTATTGAACAATGAGATATGATTACATAGAGCTGGCCCTATTAAGGTTTGTTGGCATCAAAAGGGATAAAGTTTAATGAGATATTCTTATTGCAAAGGACAATGATTTCAATAATTCCAAAGTAGATGATCTTATGATAAAAGATAGTATTTGTGTTGTTAGCTATAGGGGAAAGACTAATTTTTGCAATGCAATGAAAGCATTTACTTTATTTCACTTAATAATTGCAAAGAGTCATAATAGGTTAGAGGAAAATTCAAACTCAAGGTGTACTAGCTTGTGAAAATAAAGGGTTAATATTAGTGTCAAGGATGATAGTAATACACTGATTTGAAAGTAAACAAGTAAGAATATATGGGGATTTAGTGTTAAGAGATTAAGAGCTAGTGTAATCCATTAGATAAATCAGAGGTAGACAACTGGTTAGACTAAATCAGATGTGTTATATTGATTTATTTGTTATTATTTCTCTTTATATTGTTATTATGGATAATATAATATGCTTGGCAAATCCTAAGTGGGTTTTGGAGATCAAAGATGGAATATCTAGTAGTTCATTAGCTAGAACCTTGAAAATATTGACACATTACAAAAGGAAAATGGTAAAAAAATTCTTTCTAAGTAAGGGGCATTTAGTCTCTATAAGCATTTAAACCCCATACTCTCCCTTTTACTAGATATCATATTTTTTTGTCCTTTATCTCTTCCCCACTTTCACTCCCCTCTAACACACATTTAAGTAGTTACAAATTTTGCTTATCATGTTCCTCATGGAGGCAATGTTTTTTTGCAAGAAAAGTGAAGGAAATAGAGGAAGGTCTAAGATTTACACGAGTTCTTAGTAAGTTCTCAAGTGTTTGACATATATAATGTTGTTTTGTGTGAATTCTTGATTAAAGAAAAAATAAAAAGGTTAGTTGTATCTTTTCTGTAGTTTTATGGAGTTGAGACATGTAATGTTTTGGCTATCTTAATTAAGTTGTTAGCTTTCTCTCATTTTCTTCATTAAGGTTAAATCTTTCTTGTAGTTAAGGTTGTGTTGCATCCCTAGTGATAAGGAGAGTTCGAATGACATATTGATGATGGATTGAGATTTTAGGAGTGGTTTTAATAGTATTGTTGGTGAAAGAGTTTATAGAAGTGATGTTCTAGTCAAACAACAATCAAGGGTTAAAGGATTAATGAAAGAGGTTTCGAAGAAGAAGTTCTTTGTGTTCAACATGAGGATTATAGCCTAGGAACAATGAGTGTATCCATGGTCGTGATATCTTTAGTGCTTGAAGTGTTTCATAGGTATGATGTTTAAGTAAAGAGTGATAAGAGAGGATCACAATCTAAGACCACAAGTATGGTCATGGCTATGATTCCTAAGGAGAGAAAATAGAGAAAAGCTGGGCTAAAGATTACGATTGTGATTCTCCCTATAAACTTATGGTATTAAGCATAGTGAGAAGCACAACCCTAATTATGGTCGCGATCCTACTCATGATCTTACAATAAGTTTTTCCTTCTTTTCTTCTCAATTTTTTTCTTTTAATATAAACTGGTTTTTAACCAAAGCAATTCCAAAATAGCAAGTTATGGCTTAGATAGTGACTAGCACTAGCATTAAGGTTCTTTAACAAGTTCTAATGTTGTTTTTAGTTATGAATAACCTACTTCTTCAAGTGCATGAAACCATGGTTGTTGTATATGCTTGCTAGAATAGGAACTTAAACATATAATTATATTCGACTTACAACAAGCTTGCTACTTGTATTTGACTTGGCCTAAGGGCCAAAGGTAGTAAAACCTTATAGAGCATCTCGATGATTTGTGTGTGACATTATTCCTAGTGAAGTCTTACACAAAAAGGATCTATGGTAGTTTTAGGAGTATTGGGTCCAAAGGTGGCAATTCCCAATACCGTTTAGATGAGGCCAATGTAGCAATTTCCAACTTAGAGTTATATATGTATTATATATTTATACTATTGTGTGATTGAGGTTATGAGCATTCTACGTTATATGAGGGATTAAATCAAGATAATTACATGACTGTGTTTTAAATTTCTTGTGAACTTTTCATTTTATGTTATGCACATATCTGTGTATATGGTAATTTATATTAAGTTTAAGCTCACTTTTTGATGTTTTTCAATTGTAAGTATTAATAATAAGTTCTGCAAACTATGATGAGGTAAAAGATGTATAATATTATTATAAAGGTAGGGAGACTAGCAACTTTTTCTATTATTATGATTATTATCAATGGTATTAGGATGATGCTTGTCGATAGGCTATTAGAGTTTGAGATGCTATTTATAGTAGAGATAAGAACTCTGGATGATCTCTAGATTTTTTTAAAATTGAATATTCTTATTATAAGGATGGGGAGATTGTAAAGGGTCTTAATTTCGAGTTCAGTTTATTTTTCTCATATTTAAAAATGCATTTAGAGGATAGCTATTCTAACTTTAAGGAGGAATTCAATTCTGCCTTTAGATAGGTGAAATTGAGATTCCATTCCCTCCTCATTAATTATTATTAATCAAAATTATTTATTTAACTTTCAACTTAATTATAATATTCAATAAGTAAGATTATTGTATATCCATTTAATTTAATTTCATTACACTTCATAGACATTTTTATAAATATAAAATAATTTGTTATTCCAATTCTCATTCTCTTCCATACCATTCTAATAAATTCTATGCGATTTCATTTTATTTCAAATTGTTCCTATGAACTAAATGTGTCATTAACAAAGATTTACTCAAGTAGATTTAGTATGTTAACTTGACAGATTCATTTGTTATAGGAGTTTAGCTCTAGTTTATTTGTTAGTATTACATTTATGGTTAGAATGACTCATTTGTGAGCCAGTTCGTTTATATTTAATGAGGAGATTTGCTATTAAATATTATTAGCAGATTAATGGGTATACTTGGAGAATTAGGTTGTCACATCTTAAATTTAGGGCATTTCAGTTGTAAAGTGTTCTTTATTGTTATGAGGTATAAATGTATAATACATGGTCTATTTTTTTCTTGGTATAGTATCATCTCCACCTAATTTAAACAATACTTCGCTTTTCATCCATGTATAATATAGGATGAAATTCCAGTTAGTTTAAATTATATTTCAATTTTCATCATCAATTATCATAGTTAAGTCAACAATAGCAACCATAATACTTTTTTCATGAGACAGATATTTTCAAAACATATATTTTATCATCTAATAATACTCTTATAGTTGTTTGTCCAATTGTTTGATACATTTTGGATGTTGTTTGGGATAGTGAAAGTTTTTAGCATAAAAGATGTAAGTGCCTTAATCTTTTTCTTTTAAGGAAATTTATTAAATGAAATTCCATTTATGAAAAAATAATAGCTTAACCTAAAAGTAAACGAGTAGCCTTATTGTACGGTATACTCGTCCATATTCTACTTAATTGGCTAGATTATGAGTAGATATTAAGAATCATAAAATAAGTTTTGTGTATAGTTAACTTGAAGTCTGCTCTCACAAGATAAGGTATGGGTATAGGGTCTTCTTATCATTGTACTTACCTTAAAACATACACTTTAAATTATAAAAGGGTATAGATCTTAAGTTACCTTATATCCACCTAATGAAAAATTATTAAATAATATTATTAAATGAATAATAAATAATGTTGAACATAAGGTTTATTATTCAATTTTGATGAGAACAAAAAAAAAGTGCATAATTAAACATGTTGATTTTGATGAGAACAAAACAAAAAGTATATATCTAAACATGTTATCTTTCAAGAGAACAAAACAAGTGAATGATAAACTAAGTATTATTTGATTATATTGAGATAATTGAATAAGATCGATTAATTTGCTTAATGATTAAATATATCAATTATCTCTATAAGAAATTTAATCTTTTGAGTGGTGATCCAATGATCTTAAAGTTAGATTGCAAAGTATATTTGTTTGTTGTGTGTTAAGAGTATTTTTAGGTGATACTTGATTTACCAGCATGATAGCTTAAGGATGAACTAGGCTGATGGTCTAAAGCCTTGGATAACAAAAGGAAGAACTCTTTGATCATGAAGAATTGGCATACCGGTTCACTTGCCGATGTCCATGTCAGTTCACTTGCTGATATTCATGTCGATAGTGCAATTTGTTACTAACTTGCTGGTAAGGGTAAGGTACCAACATGCCAATAAGCTTATTTCAACTAGCCGTTAAAACATTTAATGCACTATAATTGGGATAATTGAATGAGATGGTATAAATACTCAGCAACCCGACTAAGGATAGGAGAGAAGTGATCCTTTACTACAATATTTCAACATTCTCTTGTATTCCTATTATCTATAATTCTCATTGTCTCTTAAATCATAAATTACTAATATTTAGAGAGATTTGAAGTGTAGTGCTTGTGAGTTATTAGTTGTGAAATATTGAGAGTTAAAAACACTATACTAATTATCCTTGAGATTGAGTTTTGTATTGTGAGTTAAGATTGTGATTTGTACAGAAAATTGTGAGTGAGAAACTTATGTAATCAAGTTTGTGGTTGTGTAGCTTTTAGAGCTTGGATTGAGAAATCAATAAAGTAGTATAAAGTCCTTGATTTGAGGTATTGTGTGTTTGTGAAGAGTAAGAGGTGGTCCAAACTTCACGTTAAATCTGGGCTTGATCTTCTTTATCCCTATCTCTTTTAATTTCTGTACTTATTATTATTTTATTATTATCTTGATTATACTCATTGTTACTTTTAGTGCTTGATTTAAAAAAAAAAATACAATTTATCTTTAAAACTCGATTCACCCCCTTTCTTGAGTTTAGCCTAGTATTCTCCAAATGATAATATTTAATTTAATCCAATAAATTTTTTAGTGAAAAGGAAAAAAAAAAAAGGAATTGTAACCTACGGGAACTTTTATAATCCTGTCAATAGGGACCATCCAGCCCATGATCTGGCTAATCACATGATTATGGGAGTTAATATAATAAAATTTTTAGGTTAGATCATAAATTTGATAAATCCTATTAAAAAATAGATGGGAATTTAGTATTTCTCGTAGGCTATACATTATAGCCTTAAATGGCTAGACCCAATGATACCTCTCCCCCTTTATGTTTTTATTCTTTCTTATTTTTCACTTCAACTTTACATTTTCTATTCTTCTCCATTTAATAAGTATTAAGATCACGTCAATTGGAAATAATAAAGGAATGATAATTTTTTTTTATTTCATATATTGTACCTTATAGGTTTTAAAGGGTAGAGTACATGGTAATTCTAAAGTGATATATGATAGATTCTAATTCCAAATTTTGAAAAACTATACATTATAAAGTAGGATACCTATGGATCTTATATTCTACATGCCCTATACTTGCTCATCTTTATATTCTACATGTCTTATACCTATTCACCCTTAGCATAATCTAGTAGAATTCAACATTATATATACAATTTATTTGTTAGTGATTTCAATTTACATATGCAATGTGCCAAAAGTTTCACTTTATTTCTATATGATATTAATATGTAGATAATGATGATAATGTGATGAAGAGGACTAGCCCTATATTGTTGGAAACATCCTTTTAATCACTTTGAAAAAAAAAATCTCAAAAAATAACTTCACATGGAATGTAAGATTAACAAAAAAAAGTAAAAAAGTGATGACATAAAAGTTTTCTACATATCTTGAAAGTAAAAGCATATCTATAACAAATTAAAATCATTATAGTTTAATGGTATGGATTCTAATCTATATAATGAACTAGTTTTAAATATCTCTTTTTTCAAATTATAATATGTAATATAGTTGAAAAAAAAATGAATCTGGTACTAATTGAAGAAAAATATACATTTTTTTGGACATATGACGAATCAATTATAAGTATTACACACCTTCGAGCATATTAATAATTATCTCTTCCAAAGTTCTCAAGGAAAAGTCAAAATAAAATTCTATTTCTTAGAAAAGAATTTACCAATTTTCTCTTTCTTGCAATCAATGTTAATGGCCAAGACAAATTACGAAAGAAAAAAAAATTACTCTGAAAAAACTTTACTAAATTTTCTCATATGCCAATAGTTGAAAATTGCTCAAGTGTTTGGTCAAATATATCTTTTATAGTGTTAACATAGGGAATGCGTACAATAAATGAAAACTTGTTGGGAAAAAATTGTATGATATTTATGTAATTTTTTGTTATTCAACTTGTAGCTTTCAATTGTATAATTGATGGGCTTATGTTTCATTAATAATATAAAACATACAAATTTTATGCAATTAATGTGGGGAAATGGATCTCTTCATTCACTTTTCTCAATGACTCTTAATTTACCTCTTTAATATGTTGTCATGTATAATCAATTATTGAGATTATAAAAAATACGGCACATAATATTCTAAAAATTTAAACAGTCTCAACTATTAATTTCTAAATTGAAGAAAATTGATAGAAGGATAAATGGCGAGATTCATAATTAATGTAACTATGGAAGATTTGATATCTAAACCTTAACTAACATATTTATTCGATAAGAAAACACCTTAATCTATTCCTATTTAAGATTTGCATCCTCTCTATTTTTTCTTATTTATCGTTTAAAGGTTGTGGAGTGTTTTGAGTTTTAGGTAGCATTTGGTTGTATAATTTTTATGGTATTGGACTACATAAAAATTTTTGTCACATGTTAAATCTATAACTTTATTTGATAATTGGATAAAAATTAAGCTGATGAACTAGACAAAAAGCCTCAATTTTATCTCATTTATATCATAATATAAAAATAAAATTTACTTGATAAAAACAAAAAAATATTTTGTATTCTCAAAAATACCTTTTTGTGTTATAATATTGAGTTAATTAATATTATATTTATTAAATATTATAAAAATAATTAATTTTATAATATAAATAATTAATTTTTTAATATAAATTTTGTATTCAGTATTATATAAACCAAACATAATATAATGAGTTTCTACTCTTCGATTCTCTTTATATTTGTTCTATCTATTTTTTTTATCCACTGCAATCCTTGCAATAAAACCATACGTTATATTCATTTATTTGATTTATGAGAATTGGACTGCAGCAACGTCATTATAGGCCCAAGCTAAGTATGCCACAATCACAAGGCAAGTGACGGAATCCCATTAGTATCCCTTGCACGCTTATGCTGATCTTTACTCATTTTTTGAATTTCGCTTTCGTTGTTATTTTCTTTTGCAGTTGCTTCCTCTCTCACTCGTAAGGATGATGTTGTAATCATTTATCCAAGAAAACGGTGGCGAATGCACGAAGGTATCAATTACCTAAAGAAATCGAAACAATGAAATTCATCTGTTTTCTCGAATCGTGTCGTGTATACTTCTTACTGTCTCGTTTCTACGTTTAGCTATCTTGTTTCTAGTTTCAGGGTTCCTCTCCTTTATCCCCTCTATGATATATTTAACATGTAAGAAGCCAAAGTCATCCAACTCCTTTAATATAATAAATTAACAAATTTTTTTACAAAAAAAAAAAAAAATATTAACAAGTTTGATATGCATAATACTAATGCATCTTTCGCTCGTAATTATTGCTATCGGTCAAGTAAAGAATAAATTATTTGAAAATGCAAAAACCTAAAACTGCATCAACAATATCGTGCAAGAGAAAAAAAATTGAAAAGCCATAGGTTTTTTTTTTTTTTTTCCCCCTATTCGGAGTGGAAGCTTTGGAGAAGGAAAGCGAGAGAAAAGGGTTTTGGGAGTTAGTGGTTATTATTTGGTGTAGAGCTAAAGTACCCATAGGTAAGATTAATTCAATTAATTTTGTCTAGATTTAATATGTATAGTAGCTTTTCTTTATTTATAATTGTAGAGTTTAAATTTGGTGTAAATTTTATTTAGTAGCTAGATTTGGCTCTTGGAAGTGCTTTTTAATCAGCAAAACAAAAGTATTTCATTACTAATCTAATTCAAATACATGAATTAGAGAAATTGGAATTGAGAAGCCTTAGGAGAACAGACGGGTGGGGGGCTAAATCACTATTCATATGGACACATTTGCTACTTAGTAGACTTAATTACCCAATTAACTACTAGACTTGCCTTTCCAATAAGCCAGTAAAATTACTAATAATCTGTTGAAGCTCGGCAATTAGTGGATGCAAGGCCCAACCCACGTGGCCCAAGTCCCTTTTCTCTTGGAAGTGTTAGAGGTGGTAGATCCTCGAGATTTCTTGGTTCAAAATTTTAGAATAAGCTTATCTAAGGTCAACTCCCAAATCTCTTTGATTTGGTGTTTATTAGAGAATTTAATTCGAGATATGTTTGGAGAATATGCTTAGAATAGAATTTAGGTTTGGTTTGGGCATTGAATGGATTTGAGCTCAAGTATGGGTGGTGTTGTATGTAATTGTAGAACTTGCAATTTGATCCTATGAACGAAATTTGTGAAAATATTTAATAATTAACTAAATAATAAATTTGGAAGAAGAAGAATAGTAATAATAAGGATAAATTACACCAATTACCCTTCTAAACTTCATAAATGACACAAATACTGTATTTTTTTGAAAACCAACATTTACCCCCCTTACTTTTACTTATAAGGATGCTGACGCGACACAAACTATGACGTGTCATTTTCGCATTATTACCATATTGGTATTATATATAGCTTTATTTAAACATCATATGGAGCAAATAACTAAAACGAATAAAAACTAAAATAAATTTGGAAAAATAAGAAAAGGAAATGTATGTTCAAACTTTTCTTTTAATGGGCACACATATGTATTATATTTATTGAATATTTAATGTATATATAGATACATATGCATATATATTATATGATTATATTACATATAAAAACACCTGATAGGAAAAGTACTATGTCACAATTTTGAAAGAGAAAACTATTTTATAAAAAAATTCCACATCAACGTATGTATGAAATAACTATATCTTGATTAGTAATTTGAATTGATTAAGTTTTATCCTATAAAAGCAAAATTTCTAGGCTATTTATTCCACTTTGTATAGAAAACAATAAAAAAAATGATAAATAAATGCCTGATTATGAATCAGTGTTTGTTATCTTTTTATTGTATACTCTCAAAATCGGTGCAAATCAACGACATATATATACATATATATGTAATTCAATCTATTTCCTTAAAAAAAGGTTTTGATATATTTTTCTTTTTTGTTTATTTCTTTGAATTTATTTTAATATTTCGTTAATTTTAGTTATTTACTATGTATAATATTTAAATAAAGTTATTAATAATACTAACTAAGCAATAACATGCAATGACATGTCACCATTTGTGCCACATCAACATTCTCGTAGGCAAAAGTAAGGAGTAAATGTATGTTTTTAAAAAAGTTGAGTGTCTATGTCATTTATAATACTTATAAGAATAGTTAACGTAATTTACCCTAATAATAATTAAGAATTTGAAATATAATAAAGTCCTTAAATATTTTGGGTTCTTCCTTAATTGTACTAACTAAGTCCAAACCAGTTCAATTGTGAACTAAACCAAATCCTAAAACCCATACGAAAGGGAGGAAATGATTAATAAAAAGTTATAAAGTTAATTTATAAAATGATCACTAAAATATAATTTAATTATTAAATCTTAGTGGGACTGATTTAATTTTAGATCGAGATTAGGCATGGTTTGTCCTTTACTTGTTTGGAGAAGAGTCATTTGACAATAACGTATTTTAATTGGTGGGTTAGGTTGATATGTTTGGTCAACTCTACTCTTTTTGTATCTAATTCGTCGTTTGATTGGTCGAGATCCACATATCCAATAATATGGGATAAAAGCAACCAAAGTGCATGTACTTTTAACTTTGGTTAATTTAGTATCTAAATTTTTATTTTTTTTCAATTTAGTGTTTCATTTTTTTAGTTTGGTTTCAATTTAGTGTCTCCGTTAATAGTAAAGCTAACGTCCGTTATAATTTTGTGCATTTTAATCTATATTTTAATTATGATTGCATTTTGGTATTTGTACTTTAAATTTGATGCATCTTAGTGTTTATTCATTTGTTAATTTATTTAAAATCAAGTTTTAATTTTCCTTCATTAATAAATCATTTTTTTATATCTAATAATTCCAACTATGTATGATTTTCATATGTGATGTTTAATTTTAAAAAATCTTATAACATTAAATTCTTAAGATTTACTTTTTATTTGAAAATAAAATGTATTTTATATGGTGTACATGAATTAGGTAAAATTTTGAAATGGTCATAACTTGTAAATCAAGTTCATAACATGAATTTTCAATCTTGCCAAACAATATGCTTCTATATAATAATATTTTGTTGTATGCTATAAAGTATGACAATACCGACTTTTACAACTTTACAATCTTGTAATTTATAAATTAAACATTGTACAACCATATTTATATGGTAGTTTTAGAGCTTAAATTACATACTATCTAAAAATTATTATTTTTAACTTAAAATTATAAGTGTACTTGTCTAAATTTTTACATTTTTATGCATTACCGTTGACCTTACTATTATGAATTTTTTTATTTTCATTTTAAATGACTTTTATATGTTGTAGACATGTTTTTGTTATATAACTTTACAAAAAATTTTTATAATATATATTATTTTTAAATTTTTATACCCCTTAATGATTAGTTGTCACATCCCGAAAAGATGAAGTCATAACAGTCTCGTCATGGAAGCCATCATAAGTTAGAAACTAACCTTACAGTTGTTATTTTAGATCTAGTTTACACTAGGTTTACTTAACTCTACCTCTTTGAAGTATTTAATTTGATACCTGTTTGATATAAACTTATGGAATGATCTTTAAAAATAAATTTCAAATTATAATTCATGCTTATTCTAATTGCACTTCCATATTAACAAGACTATAGGTTAGTAAAATCATAGATATATCTCAGGTTAGAAGGGATTTTATAGTTTAAATATTACTAAAGGACATAGTCATATTAGTGTTAAGATATATTAGGTTATAGAGGAACCTTTAATTCAATTAATAATACTACCAAGGTCTAAACAAATGTTTAATGTCACTATTGAGTACAACATACCATTTCTTCTATTTATTAATAAGAGTCTATGTCCTCTTTTATCGTATTCTATTTACTACATTGTTTTCTTGGACCACTACTTTAAGATTGACCTTATCACATTCAATAGTTCAATCCTTCATATTTATCTTAAAATCCTCTATTTTATCCTATGAATCAAGTTCTACAATACCCTTTTGTAAATAGGTTTTGCTTAATTCATTTCTCTAAATTCTATTAACTATTCATCTTCAGACTAAGTTGCCATCTTGTTCAATACTTCATTATACTCCTAATTGGCATTAAAGTTCTTCTTAAGATCTCTCTTTTTAGTAGCTATTGAACTCTTGAAAACTCCCTACTTTTAATTTCTTCCAATTCGTTAAGTAATACCCTTAGTACAATAATGGGTTTACTACAAAGTTATGACTTATTAAATTCTAATGGTACATTTGAATGACTTTAGAAATAAGGAGAGTGGTAATTAGTCAATGGTTCTAAATAACTCTTTCAAGAAATATAAGGGATGAGAATAGAAAGTTTTAATTTCTAAATTAGGTCTACCATAACTTTTTTGTATTATTCTAATATTACCTAATTATTTACTTCTAATAGCAACCTTAATGGATAGTATTCTGTATCTTATAAGCAATTCCTTACTACTTTATTTAAGAATCAATCAACAGATTAAGGGTGTTTTTCTATAGTTGTCAGAACTAGTTAAATAAAAGTTAATTAATTCCAAGTTCAGTATTATCCATTATAATCTTAAATTTACTGTAAGTATATAAATGTTATGGTTATATATTTACCTGTAGTTTAAATCCCTTTTTACTACTTGCTTTTAGTGTTTTCTAATACGTTTAATTCATTCTATTTATGATACTTTAAAGCACATTCTTAAGATTTACACTTTAGCGTAAATTCCTAAGAATAATGTTTTGATACCAATTCAACATTGTCACACTTTGAAAAGATGAAGTCGTGACAGCATCTTATAGTTGCTATCTTAGACCCGCTTATACTAAGTGTACTCGACTCTACCCATTTGAAACATCCAATTCGATACTTATTTGATATAAACTTACGGAATAATCTTTAAAAATAAACTTGAAATTCAATTTTGTAAAAGAGTGGTAGTATATCCAATAGATACCTATCATTTCATATATAGACTAAAATATTAAAAACTACTAAACTGCTTAAGGAGTCCTATGTAGTTTTTTTTTTTTTTTAAGTTAAAAAAATCAATATTAAGGAACATAACCAGCCATTCCTTATTACACTTCACTCCCTATCACAGTTTGCTGGTGCGCTGGTTTTGGGTAGGTACATGTAATTCATTCAAAACCTGTAAAATAAACTATAGGGGAATGAGTAACATCTCACTCAATAAGTAGGGCGAAGAGAGAAATATACATTTGTTACATCACAAGCAGGGTTTTCAACCAAGTTAATTAGATGCAGAGTATATATAAGCAAATGACATCGTACGATGTTATCATGTCTGCCGTGAGATTAGAGAAATTGTGCTTGCTCTAATTTGGGTTAAGGAACTTGACGTCACGCACTTGCAAATCAAAATCAAACTAGAGCTTATGTAATGGAGAACAATTTCCTCCTATGACTACCTGAGAACCATGGCCCCCAATTTCATTACGATCTCCTTTCCTGTCACTTTGTTCGATTAAAGGTGGAGAAAAGATTATTTCAGTTATTCTTGTTGAAAGGAGTTCGTATTTGGCTAGAAAATCCTAGCCGTTACCCCTAGTAGGTTGTAATACATATCATATTAGTTGTTAAACTAAGTTTGAGTTAATTCATTTTTAGGATGATTAACTAAGCTCAAATAATTCAAGTACAATATTTACAGTATAACCATAACATGGAGTATAGCTCCTATTACGGAAAATTGAATCTTAAACATAAGTATTGTATATACACAAATAACTAACTACAATCACAAGCAAATATACACTAAAATCTAGAGATATTCTGAAATAATAGCACAAAATGCTGTGAAACATTGATCTTATTTACCTGTCCCAACGGTTTCTATGGAATACTTATATTATCGACGTTTTGTTCACTAGGAAACCTTATAAATATACAAACCCAGATTTAGTTTCTGTAGTAATTACGGAAATATCAAGGTTCTATCTACTCTTTTATTTCATTCTAGAGTTTATACATAAGAATATATATATATATCTAAGGTATATTATTATTTTCCTTGTATAATGAAATATAGTTTTATTTTATAAATTAAGTTAAGATATTAAATATTGATAATATATGTAGTTATACTATTGTGCATAATATATCATTCCGATTGTATCAAAACATACATTTAATTAGTCAATTTACGTTTCAATTACGATCAGATTATCGTAGTATGTAAATTCTCATAATATTATAGAAATATAGGTTATATTATCTAGGATTATCCAACTTTAGTAAAAGTAGTGTCATTGGATTCATATATACTTAATGATATGTATTACGAGTTCTATTTCGAGAGATGATATCTAAAAAGTATTTCGAGTTTCTAATATACCTATACATGCCTATAATAAGTATTATCGTATTATATTCATTTTATTTAATTGAACTATATTTTATATAATTTACTAATATAACTTAATAATATAGGCATTATCTAACCTTAATATGTACATATTATAACTTGGTCGCAAAAACTATAATTAAATATGTTAAGAATTCAATTTTTTTTTTTTGCTAAATTTGACTAACATGTATATGTATAGTTCTTATTTCAATATTTATTATATTTTGGCCTATTATTACTAATATGTGTGGTTCATAATTTAAATTATTTTACTAAGTAAATTCGTAATAAATAGCTTAGGTCGCCAAATAATTTCTCAAAAATTTCTATAGACTCCTAAAAAAATGGGGAATTCAGGTAATACATGGTTCCATGTTATTAGGTCTATCACTTATATGCTCGTAATTACATTTTTACTCCAAAATTACATTTAATTAACCAAATATTATGCTTTATGTACAAAATTATTTTCAATATATCCTAACATCACTATGAATCACCAGAAGTTAGTAGACATCAATTTCATCAATTAATTTCATAAAAATCTATTTATTTCATCATTTTGCCCTATTTTTAGGGTAAAAAAATACATTAAATATTAAACATACCTAAATTAAGAATCTAGTTACATAGTAATTAAATACATGCCATATGTATTCTATACAAAAATTTTGAGCTATAAACTACATTATTTAGTACATTTATTTTGAAAGTCAAAGTTTAGATGAAAATATATCTAAAATAACCTAGATACAAATTTTTTTATAATATTTTTTACTTAATTTAATATTTTTAGAAAATTAGGCAAAAATAAGGGAAAATTTTTATCAACCTGTTCATTGATGCTTCGATGGTCAGCGATGGATGGGGGGTTGTCGAACGGCCTTAGCATGGGTGGCTCTGTTAGGGGATAGTGGGGCTTGATAGTAGAATGCCAATGGGTTAGGGAACTAAGTTGAGACATAGACTCTTCTATTTTTTTTTTTTTATTTTCCTTTGATTTTTTTCTAAATTTTCCTTTGAATGTTCTTGGATCCTAAAGGTGTAAAATGATATCTGGAGTGCTATATATATAATGTTGGTGGTTTAAGATTTTTCTCCTATTTTAAGTAAATTTTCCTGCCTTTTTCCTCTTAATTTCCTAAGCATGAGGTGCCTTAATTATGTTCAATTACTTTTTTACTTATCCAATTTAATTGTTTATAGGTTGCCACGCCATTTTCCCTAAAGGTCTTGTGCAACTTGGATAGGTTTGGATGATATTTTAGTTAAAATACGATTAGTTTTATGTATATTATATGGTATCTAGTAACTTTTATCATATACAGGTATATATTGGATACATATATATCATGTATAATATGTAATTGTACTCATATAATTATGTTTCTAACATATCTTTTATTTTTATGATATATTTTCTATTTATTTTTATGCGTTTATCACATATTATATATAATTATATAATTTTGGGTTAATTTATAAGTATAATTATTATATATACCGCGTATACTCATAAAAATACCTGTATATTCATATAGTTTATGATACTATATTATTTTCTTTTCTAGCCTAATTAACCTATCTTTAAGTTCTCATTGCATTCTGAACTCGGCTTTAAGGATTTTGACTATTTTTACATTATAATGAATAATCATACTTCTAAGGCTAAAATTAGGATTTTGAATCATTATTTTTTAAATCTAACTTTATTGGATCATTTCAACTAACTTTTATATCTTAGTCATAAAGTTTAGGCTTAATCGGATAAATTCTTCTCAGAGCTTTTAAATCTAGGTACGATTGCTCTAAATATAATATTATGGGCTCATATAAAGTAAATTCTCACTATTTAATTGTATTCTTGATATCTTATTATATTTTTTATTTCTAAGTGTACAAGAATTCCCCAATTAGGATTATCATGTTTCTCGTATGTTTCTAACTTAATCAATTTACTTTCTCGAATGCCCTAAATCAATTGCTGACCCTAATCGTTTAAGGACATGGCTTTGCCTTAATACTCAGATGTTCATGTCCTGATTACTAATTTGTGAGGTATTACGCTAGTTTGCTTTAAAAATATACATTTAAAAATTATCCTTTTCCTTATTCAAACTTATCTTAGTATTTTTTTATATATATATTTTGAAAATCAATACGATTTTAATATTATAACCATTACAAAGTTTTAAGGAACATAATCTTATAATTTTACAATCTCATTAAGTGGTATAAAAATTTACAAATATTATATTGTTACAAACTTTTTGGTAAACTTATATAACAAAAACATGTCTACAACATAAAGCTCATTTAAAATAAAAATAAATAAATTCATAATATTAGGTGTTAAGCTTGGTTTTTCACTTTCTAGTTTTTTTAAAATTAAGTCTTTTTTAAACCAATCAGTACTAAACTCTTACTCGTTTAATACCGTTCATCGACTAGAGTATAAAGAAAATTGTTTTTTTTTTTGTATTGTGAAAACCACTTTGGAGTCGCCACCCGACCAGAGTAGAAAAAAAGAGTTAAGTTATAATCGATTGGATGGATAAGTTATAACTTAATTACTGGTTTATCGATTAAACCAATTTTATAAAATAGTTTTTGAAACCAAAGATCTTGATCCGGAGGTTAGAAATTTTAAAACTTTACAAGTATCACTAACTTTCCAAATTTAATTTTAACTTTAAAAATCATCTTTCAAATCTATGAAATAGAACTCAATTATTAGTTACTCTAATTGGATAACTGAAGTAATCTAAACTAAAAAAAAAAAGGGAAAAAATAGGTTTTTTATTTTTTACCATCGCTTTGTAGGTGTCTACATACCCCCTATTCAAGATTAGATGTACATAGTTTTTTTTTTTTTTTAAAAAAAAAAAATTTAGTGGGTTGATTAATTTTAGTTCTAAAAAAGGTCGAGTTTACGTTTTTACCTAATTTTATTTATTTAAGGAAATTCTACTAAACGATCATAATCAATATTTTATTTTTGAAAACTCTAAAATAATCCTAATTTGGGAAAAGTTTATTTATTTTTATTTTTGGAAAACCCTATTTTTCTAAGTGTCAAAATGATTTTTATTTACTTATTTTTATTATCTTGTTTATTTATTTCTTGTTTACCTATTTCTATTAAATTGAATAAGTAAATATAAGACTCCTTTTTTTTTCTTATTTTTCTTCTCTTCTCTCTCTCTCTCTCTCTCTTTTTTTTCTTTCCTCTTCTCCCTTCTTTCTTTCTTTTTTTTTTTTTAATTTTTACAAGTACATGAATAAAAGGATAAATAAATAATAATAAAAAATAAAAAAATTATAGATCGAATCGGCTTGGGATAGCTCGAGTCGACTCGAGTTAGCTTGGATCGACTTGTATGACTTGGATCGGCTTGAAAAACTTAAATTGGAGTATCTTAACTAGGGTTTTTAGGTGTAAGGATTCCAATGGTGGTAGTAGTTTTCATTGAAAATTGTTGTGAAGGAGGCTATCCTAGAGAGAAAAAGGGATTGGGTTAGAGAGAGAAAAATTTGATTTGCTTACCTAGAGCATTTCTAATCTTATGTTGTGTTCTTGTGTGTTTCTCAACCTCTATTTATACTAAACAAAGCTTGAACGAGTTTGGAAAGACTATTAATGGAGAAATCGGCCATGAATAGAGATGTTGAATTTTTAGTTTTTTTCTCATTTTTTGGAGCCAATTTAATACTAAATCTTAACTGAATTTGGATGAAAAATGAGGTAGATTCGAAAGTAGGTTATACGTAGTACACGATTTAACCATTAATTTGGTGAAATTATGTAATAAATTAGGTTAAAAAAGGCCAAAAACTAAGCACGCAAGAAAAGAAAATGGTTTAGAAATCATGAGCTTGAAATAGGAAGAAGGAGAAAAGAGGGGCGTAGGCTACTTGTAAAGCATGTGCCATGTGCCTTCATGCATGTGTGCATTGCACGAGCGCATTGCAAAAATAAAGGGCACATTGTTGTGCGCCTTCTACTCCTTTCTCTTTTAATAATAGGGCCGAAGGCCTTAGTTTGAAACTTACGGACTAAGTTTAATCCTGATCCAATCCCTATCCCCTTTTTTATTAATAATAATAATAATAAACAAAAGTGAAGAATGACTCCTTAAAAAAATTCTTTCTCTTCTTCCTTTTTTTTATTTATTTTTTTGTGCTTTTCGGTTTTTTTATTTATTACTTTATTTATATATTTTTTGTAATTTTCTTATTTTTTGTACTTTATCCTATTTTTGTATTTTTCTAAACTTTTTATTTTTTCCCTAAATTTATGATTTTCTTTTTAGTTTTCTTTAACTTTTAATTTTTTTATATTTTTCCTAATTTAGGACCCTTTAACCTATTCTAAAATATAAAATAAAATAAAATAAAAATTTGGGGGGTGAGGGATTTTTAGGAAGCATATAATTTAGATTTTTCAACAACTATATAATTATGGTTACACAATATTTAACTTATAAATTATGAGATAGTAAAGTCATAAAAATTAGTATTATGATATTATTAGATATACAACAAAATATTATAATATAAATGTATATTCTTTGGCAAGTTGGAAAATTTATGTTATAAAGTCAAATGAGACTTGACTTACAAATTATGATTATTTTAAATTTTACTTGATTCATATACCTAACACACAATAGATCTTATTTTTAAATAAATGTAGACCTTAAAACTTTAATATTATAAAATTTTCTAAAATTAAATGTTACATGTAAAAATCATGCATAATTGAAATATTAGATTTAAACAAATTGCTTTAATTTTGAAAATGATATATTACTTAAAGAAAATCAAAAATTGATTTCAAATAAATTAACAAGTGAATAAATGCTAAAATGTGTCAAATTTATAGTACAATCACTAAAATGCAATCATAACTAAATAATAGACACTAAAATATAAAAAACTGTGACGACCATTAACTTTAATGTTCATGAAGACACTAAATTGAAACCAAACTAAAAGAAGAATTACTAAATTGTAAAAAATAGAGATCTAGACACTAAATTGTCCAGAGTTAAAAGTTGAGGTACTTTGGTCGCATTTATCCCTCCAAAAACATCATATTATGATAAATACTTTAAATAATAATAATAAATAAATAATCTGGCAAATTCTACTTCAACCCCATGCATTTTTTCCTTTTAAGGTCATAAAATGTCAATATTTTTCAATATTGATTTTAATTGACATAGCTTATAATGGGGTTTTTTAAGTCCATTTATTTTGAGTTAAAGAGAATTTTATATTTTTTATATTTTAAATGCTCTTTTTTACTTGGTTGGACTAGATTTAAATTTCTCTTTTCTATTACTTTGGTTTTGTTTACTTAAGCTTGCCTCCATACCAAAGATGGAAAGAGGTGAAAAATATATTCTACCTTAAGACATGTTAGATAAAGAAAAATGGATACTCTTTTCATAGTAAATATATGCATATTTAACATAATCATTAGGGATCCAACTAGGGTGGTTTGAAATAGGTTTTATAAAACTCGAATCCATCCTTACAAGGTTAGATATTTCCTGAAACTCTATAGGGTTGTACCTCCTATTCTTAAAACTGTATAGGATAATTTTTTTTACCCTATATATATGTATGTGTGTGTGAAAGAAAAAAAAAAAATGAAAAGAAGCAACAAAGAAGATTTTTTAAAAAATTGGGGGAAAGAAGAAAGAAAAAAAAAAGATTTAAAGAGAAAATTAATTTTACAAATTTTAAAAATATCAAATAAGTTCTAAAAATTTGAAATTACGATCATTTAAAGGGTATTTAGATAATATAATTGATTTTCCTTCCTTACTATCCTCAAAATTGTAGAGAATAATTTTAATGAATTCAAATAAAAAAATTTTCCTTCTAACTTCATACTTTCCTCAGTCTCCAAAAAAGAGAAAAATTGTTAAGGAAAAAGGGAGAGCTTAAAATTTATAGACTTCTTTGGCTAAAAAAAAAACCTTTATAACATTATATTAATATTTAAAATATTTAAAAAAATGCTCATAGAGTATATTATATTCATCCTTTTCATATGATTTGTTTTTATGAGCTCCTACTTTTTCTTTTTCTTTATTTAAGATTTACCATTCATAATACAGATGGGTTATTATTTCCTAGATTGTTATCTACTTAAATTACATAAGAAAATTATAAATAGTACTCTTCTTAAAATTTTAAATAAAGAAGTTCTTTACTTTTTTTTCTATAATCATTTCTTCATAAGTGTATATAAATGTTAAAATCTACTAAAAATGTTATTTTAGACCTACAGTAAGCACCTGTACTTTTAAAAATGAATTAAATTAGGTCAAATCACAAATCAAACTAAATTAAACCAAAAAATTTACAATCTTTAAAAGGATAAATCGGATTAATTAAACCGAACCATTTTAAATAAACCATGTAATATTTAATGGGATACATCTTTACCATACATTAAGGAAAGAGAAACCTAGTCTGTGAACTGTAATTACATCTTACATGGAATGATAATTCCATTCTCCCTTTATTCCTCACACCACTTCTATTACAATGTTTAGTTTCAGGAGTAGTCATTCCTAAGAATCGCAATTTATGAAAAATAAGGAATTGAAATTCTTTACCCAAGCCTAAGAATCTTAATTCCTTAGACAAAAGACCTCATTTACCCCTTCTCTTCCTCTCCACTTAACATACCGGTTACAACAACACAACACTACCATCATTACCATGCACCACCACTACACCCATGTACCACCACCATCATGCCTCGCTAGCGACTATATAAGACATCCTCTGAAATCATTGAATCATCTAAGGGTTAGGTGTAGAAAAATTGGTAGTGGGAGTCAGTACATTATTAAGGATTCCACCATTATTAAGGTTTGGTAGGCAATGCTTTACATTTTGGATTGTACCATTGTTAAGGTTCAGTTTCATTAGAAACAAGAATTAAGAGAGAGATAGGGCTTTAATAGTGCTCTACATTAGAGAGCATCACCTATATGAATGGTGAGTTCAGTACGTCAATAAGGCACTTGCCAAAAATTAGTACTAAAATAGCCCCTAAGTTAAACTTATTACGATTTTGGGGTAGTGTACAACTTAAATTACTATCAAAATTTGCACTTAAGTTAAATGGAGGGCATGCGACTTCAGTACAAAACCCCTCATTCATAAAAATAGATTAACACAATTTTAATACATACAATCAACAATATAATTTACATTTAGATACAAATAGCAAATTTAGAAACTTTATATTAGCTACATAGTCATCTTTCAATACCCTAGACACATACGGTCATAATATATTAAAAAAATCAAATTTAATTACAAACTAGATACATTAGTTTTCAAAATTCATGGTATATAAAAGATGTACTAATGTCTACCCTTACACCGACTTAAGAATGTATCATATTTAGATAGGAGAGATGGTCGTCTCTCTAAAGGACTCGCTAAAAGTTCAACCGAGGAGTTTGAGAAGTTTTTAGGTAGGATGGGGCTAACATGTGTTGATAACCAGTGCTATGTGTTGCCTTCACCTATGGTGGAGCTCTACGATGACGTAGTAGGCCTTTTTTGGGGCATTGTCAGCATACTGTAGCCTTCTAAAGGTTGATTAGAGAGTGGTGTGACATAGGAAGTTGCAGAATTGAGACTGATCTTACCTAAGTTAATTGAATGTCGCCCTGAGCGTAGAACTTTCGCATCTCCTTTACCCTGACCTCGTGTTTGTCGATTCACATACTTATGTTTGTCGCCCCAATCTCTTTAGTATGGACTTTGGCACGTGGCAACTGATGAGCAGGTGGCTTAAGCTATTAATCTTCATTCGGTAGTGGAGCATGTGGAAGGGGATGGTATAGGACAATACTACCATGATCCTCTATGAACTAGAAGTTTACCACAACAATCTTGTATGCCATCGCTATGTTATCGATCAACTGAATTGACTGTAATGTGTCACACCCCGAAGCGGCAGAGTCGTAACAGCCTCGCTGTGTAAAACATCCTAAGATAGAAGTTAGCCTTACAACCGCTATCTTAGACTTGATCTATACAAGGCATCTATGACTAACCCGCTTTGAAGTAAATAATTTGTAATTTAAATAAATCATTTACCTAAGAAAGTGAGGAAATATATATATACACTATAATTTAATTATTGAAATTAAAGTTTATTATAATTATACGTAACATATTTCCTAGTTATACAATATTCAGAAATGAAAAGTAATAAAATATGTGTTGATTCTTCAATGTTTTTCCTCACTCCCCTGGATCCAGCAGCTGCTAGCTTTAGAGTAGTTGTTGCCGCTTCTTAGCCAGCACCTGCACGACGTCTATAGAGATGTGAGCAACCACAGCTCAGTAAGTTAGGATGGAGGACTTAAAACTATAACATAAACACAACAAGGTTTTCAATCAACTTATTAGGTGAAATGCATGTGCAAGCAAATGCCATCGCACGACGTTGTCCGGCTTGTTGTGAGATTAGAGAAATTGTGCTCGCTCTAATCCGGGTTGAGGAGTTGTCATTAATACAATAGCTCATGACCAAACCCAGGCTTGTGTAATGTAGACCTCGCTCCTCCCGCGACTACCTTTGAACCATTGTCTTTACCCTCGTCGCGACCTCTTTTCCTGTCACTTAGTTCGACTAAGGATGAAGAAGAGACCATTTTGCAATCCTGCGCTATTCCTTTCGAAGGGATCGGTATTTGGCCGGAGAGTCCTAAGTTCCCTAACGGGTTGTCATGCATGTCCGATTATGATTACTGGTCGTATATTTGATTAAGTCCAGTTTAGGGTGATCAATCATTTCATACAAATCATACAATACATGCTAGAGCAACAAATAGAATCGTAGCATCACCCATAATCAAACACATGCACACATCCAACTATCTAACAAGCACAACCAAGCATAATCTTAAGCCTCCTAAAATATAGCATTGTATTAATCCCAACATACCTTGACTCCTCGCTCACAACTTACCTCGACTCCTCGCTCACTCACTCGAGGTTCGATTTGCTCAGGCCATTGCCGATTATCCCTACAATACAAACGTGGTTTCAGTTTTTCATATAACTATTATAGGTTCATTTTATCCTATAACGCTTATTGTTATGTTTTGTTTAGAGTTTAATATGCCTAATTATCTAGGCCTTAAGTCTTTTACAATTATTCTAGGTTTGGGGTTAGGTTCGGTTCGGTTTTCGCATCGATTTCTAAATTAGGTTTTAGTTCGATTTCTATGTAATGTTTATACTCCAACCTTAGAAATTTGTTTCAACTCATAATGTGAAATTAATCACATTATTTCCCGATCTCTTAAATACTATCATTACCCCTAATTAGTATTTATTTTACCCAGTACACTTAAATCCGTATTAGTGTACCAAATTCACTCTTAATGTGAGAAATTTTTACATTTTTCATATAATTACATAAATTCAAGTTTCGTATCAGATTTATTGTACATTTTTATTATTATCAAAATATCAAATTTTATTATAATATTTTCTATTTATTATATTCTAATAATTACATATTATGTATTATTACCTTTTGTATATAATACACTTCTAATATTTCTATCGCTCTAATTATCGTCTCTAAACACCAATTATCATTTCAAAATGTCTAAATTCATCCTAAATCAGATTTTAATCCTAATTACCCTAATTTCCAAAATTAACTTAAAATTTAATATTTTTTCTATTACTCATTTACTACATAATTAACCTAATAATTACATCAAACACCCTAAATGCTACAAGTATCATACTCCATTAGATTTCAACATCCTAAAACATGTACTTATTCACTAAATCAGTAATTAACCATCTAATTACTTTATTAAACCTAAATTACCCATTTTATGCCTTATTTTAAGGCCTAAAAAGTATCTAAAAATTTCAAAAATTAATTTTTGAAAACAAGCTTCATAGCACTGTTCTATATCATCTAAGTGGTCTACACAAAAATTTTGGGCTCGAAACTACACTCCTAAAGTCATTTATTTCTAAACCGAAACATGTTCGGTTTTGCACGATTTCTTAAGGACCCTATATCACGAGATATATTTTCATCAAAATAATATTTTTTGTAAGAACTAAATACAAAAATATTCTAGAATAACAAGTTTCATAATTTTCTAAGAATATTTACTATTTCTTTCAAAATTACACAAAATCGGGTTGGAAATCGAACTCACCGATTTGGGTAGCTCCGGCCACCGTCAGTGGCCATGGGTGTATCGGCCCACCTGGGCATTGCCACCACCGTGTGGTGGTGGTGGCCGTCCACTCCCAGCTGCTCGTCGGATCTGGGTTCTCCGTTGTGGCCCTAGCTGTACAGTTTTCCTTTTCTTTTTTTTTTTTTTGGTTTTTCTCTCAATTTTCGCCTCTCCCTAATTTTTTCTGATTTCTAACTGTCCAAATGCGATTCTGAGTTTTTTTTCCCTATTTATAGAGCTTTAGTGTAATTATTGTGCATTAAATTGGACAAGACAATTGCCTTATCCCTTAATTTTTGGCTTTTGTGTTGTCTTAATTTAATTGGCCGATTTTTTTCTTATTTTTCCTAGCTGCCACGACCTATATCTGGATCATTACTTATTTTTCTTTATTTTTCCTTAATTAATTATGAATTTTATTTAATTATTTAGTATGATTTTAGCACATTACGCGTATTTTAAGTAATTACACGTATTTCTACTTATTTGTAAATTCATATATAGTACAAATAAATATTCTTAAATATTATTTAGGTTATTTTATGATTTTTATTTTACATATAATTTATCTCTAGTGATTCGTTAATTATCGGAATGCATTTTACACATTTTTGATAAATAACGAGTTATACACTTAAAATTTGGAATTTTTATATTATTTTATTTATTGCTTATTTTCTTAAATTCAAACTTACGGAATTATTTTACTAATATTTCTAGCTTTACTTTATAATGTAGGCTCGATCTGGTCTTTTAACCGATCGAAACCTCAGATTGCTAGTTTTGGGGCTTACATAATGTATTGACCTATACGGAAGAAAGACTATTAACAATTGTATGACACAATAAATAGAGTTAGAAATAGTTAGCAATGTCAATTGTGCTTACAAAATTACCCATAACTATACCTAAGTGTATGATATACTAGCAGGTGTGCTACCAATACCATTGCTAGTAGTCAGGGTCTATACTGAACATCGGTTGAAGGTAAATGACCTACGGTGCTAGTCTACCCATTGCCTAATGTAACCATCACGTATCTCATTCCAGTCGATACTTGTCCCTCATTTGAGGTTGTGTTGGTGGAGCTGCTTATTAGTCTTCATTGGTTAGGGCTCTATCTAAAAGATTTCGAATTGGCAGATGATACAATCTGCAAAGTAAAACTCGATGATATGGAAGCATATGAGGGGAACTCAAACTGTCTATACATCCTAATTACTCATGCTTATAGGAGGGAGGAGCTGTAGCAACTTATCAGAGTGAAGTTGCTACCCGACCTACCATGAAATATACATAAGTTAGACCGTAACATGTTAGTATGTTTGGCATGAAAGCTTTGAAAGAATAAATTATATACCTAGTGACTCATTAGTAGGTCGAATGCCTCATAGTATGATTGGACAACGTACGTTAGTCTATGAGTAGTGTCCTTATTTACCTACCATATATTGGCCAGAGGGGTATCATCTATGATCATAAAGTTGGACTTATTGATGGGGGCAATGTGTGGGAAATGGTCCCACACCCAAACCTAAAGGAGTATCACAAGGCCCTTAATCTTATATATATCAGTTTGTGCAACATTATATAGTTGTTGATATAGCCATGCGAGACTGGTCGATCTCCAACTGTAAGTCCCTGTAAGCTAAAACTCCTTGAATAAGGGAATATACATGAGATAAACGTAGCTGGAGGACTTATCTATAAATAGGAATCCTCCAATCAACTAAAGGATATAAGTGCAGGTGTGATACTTCATTGTCTTCTCATCTATGTGTCTAGTTATAATCCTAAACTTACTGGTTAGCTATGACAATCGTATGTACTAGCCCTTAGCATCTACATTTGATGGAGTATTACCCAGTAAGTCCCTAGCTACAGTAGCCCAAGTCTTATTGGCACTACTAGTGACTGTAGCACCATCTACCTTCAGTCCCAGCTGGACCTTGATCGATACACTGAAAACGTGAGTGTATGAATCGACAAGTGTATCGAGTCATAGAAGTAGTACAAAGGGTGAGTTAAGGTCGTAATCCATAAGGAGCTAGGTGTTAAGTACTAAATCAATTGAGTTTTTCTCTAAGCTAAATTATTGATAATTAAACTAAAAGTGAGTAAAAACTAAATAATAAGGTAAATACTAAACTGAATGTCTTAGCTATACTATGAGGATCCTGGGTCTAGGAGAGAAAAAAAATCAAATTGGGATTTGCAAATCTACTCTCATTTGAATTGATGTGATGTCTTAAATCGATATTTGAAAGTGACTAAATGGGATTTAACTAAACTCACTAGAACTTACCTACCTCCTGGAGCAGCAGAATTCTAATTATAACATAAATTCATCCGTTAAGGCAATTTATTTATAATTATCGAGTAAATAATAATCCACTCACATCGAAATTATTATTCTAGTTAGAAATATGGCTTAAGCATGTCTGTATGACCCCGAACCATATTTCTAACAGCATTAAGTGCATAAGTTCATAAATTTAATTAAAACCTACATATCCCTATGACGAGTTTTTTAAAAAATTCAAGCTATGTTCAACATGAGTTATCAAAACCCTCCCAAATATCTTATAACTTTATTTAGTTAAAAAGTAATGGCTAAGTACTAAATAATTAGACGATGAACACAATAGAAAAATACCTAAATACTCAAAATTAATATCGGAATAATATACAAAACACATTAACTCATCAAATCCATCAATACAAAACACAAATAAATTAAGTGTAGTATCTCATCACAAAACCCAAATGAATCAAGATATATATAAAATTGAAATAATAAGGAAAAGAAAACACTCCAATCGATATATTCAATCTCAACACTCAATATAAAATCAGCATATCTCGATTCATTTGAAACTCGAGGTTATCCTCTAGTATGCTAAAATAAAATGATTTAGAGTCCTAAAATTAAAGAAAACATACTAAAATTAATAAAGTAAAACAAATGTAAAATTTCTGTTCTTAACTATTCTAGCCAAATAATAAACTCTAACTATTGTTCTATATCTCTAAATGCTACTCTTATTTTCCTCTCTCGTAAAACTACTATTTCTATTCTTTGAGTTACTGCTCATGAATGAAAAATTTATTGGTCAGTTGCAACTTAGATGAATTGATTGTTGTCGCATGGAATTCAAAATGCTTGATTCTTGGCCGTAATTGTTGTATTCTTGGTTAGTTCGCGTGTTATTGTTGTTATTTGGGTTCTTGTTAGCTGCTACATATCATATGGAGATGCTCAGATGAAATTTAGTAGTTACTGGGCATATGTTGGTTCGGCTAGGAGTTGCTTAGTGCAAGGAGCTAGTCTGTCATCAAATAGAGCTGCTATCAGTCCTTGTTACAATTTATTTGCAGTTGTTGTGCTTGATAAATTGAAATGAATTAGTGCTCTTAGATTAATTTGGCATGTACTTGGATTCAAGAAGTTGCCGTGGTCTTTAGTTCTAGATTGCTATTATATGTGCTTATCAAGAGAAGCTTGGTGAAATAAGTTGGTTCCATGCTTGCTTCTAGTGTGGAGCACCATGGCCTGCTTTTGGATAAAGCATGTGCTGTATTTTAATCATTTGCCCGCTGAATTCACTAATTGTTGTAGCTTGTGTTTGAAATTGAAGTACACAGTTGAAGTTAGAAGCATGGCACTTGTCTTGTGCTTGGAGTGTTGTTGCTTAGATTTTTCTATGGAAAACAACTCAACATGTAGAGCTTGATACGCTTATGAATTATTAATTTAGTAGCTACTCTTTAATTATCTAACGGCTAAATTTCTCACATGGAGTTAGATGGCGCAAGGGGTTGATTGTGCTCAGCTTTAAGATAGTAATTCACTTGGTTTAAATCCACAATTGTAGTGGAATTTAGAATGTCTTACTGATGTCCTTGTTCCCTTTATGTTGTTTAGAGTGCCACTTACGTGCTCAAGTTGTTGGTCAAGTGGAGCTATGTGGTTGCTGTTGTTTCTTCTCACAAAGCACCTAAATTAAGCTTGAGTTTCTTAGTTGCTATATAGAGTTGTTGCTTTGGAAGCTCAACTTATGGAAATAAATGTGTGGGCTACTGCAGTATGTGGAAAACGCTTTACTTTATTGCTTGTGTCTAATTGCTTATGTCAGATAGAAATACACGGCCAGTTTGGTTCTTGTTAGGTTGATATATTGCAACTACTATTAGAAGTCCACAGGTTGTTGAGGAATCATCTTTGAAGGTCAAATGGTAAGCTCAAGACTGTTGGGTCTACTATTGAATGAAGATAAGCTCAAGTCTGTGAATGGAGTTGCACAAAGTGGTACCGTACATAGTTCACGGCCTTAAAAGTACAAGTGCTGCTGTTAACTTCAGGGGCTTGAACTACTGTCCACTTGAGATGGAGCTGCTATTGTAATGCTGTGTTGTTGTGAAGCTTAGTTCTCATGGTCACTCAAATACTAAGTCCATAGCCTATTGTTGTTGAGTTGTTGCAGAAGCTGTTCTATAACTGTTATCTAGTTCAAGTACTTTGATGTGAATTTCAATACACGGTAGTTGATATTGGAGTTCAGGAGTTACTAACCATGTTGGTTGATATTAGAGCTCCTTGGCTTGGTGCTTGTCATGCTGGAACCAGGTTGAGCTCTTAGCATTGCTCGACAGTTGCAAGTTCAGCTGTAGTCATAGATTGGAATTTAAAGTGCTACAATTGCTACTTATTTTAAGTTCTTCTTGGTCGCTACACTAATAGTTCAATAGCTACTACTCCTTGATTGCTTGGCTCTCGTGGTTGATGCCCATATAACGCGTGTTAAGCTCAGACACTGCATGAAGACTAAAATTATTGTTAAAATATGTTCTACGTAAAAGATAGTGCATGGGAATTTGAGTTATGGTTAGTTCAACAAAGGGGCTACTACTATTTCCAACTCAAAGAGCTAACGTTAAGCTTAGTCAAGAACTAATGGCTGTCACTTGGTTGTTTTTGTTTCAACTCTGTTGCTTGGTCAGGCTTGGGTTCTATTTGTTGTTCAATCCTAGCTATTGGATGGAAGTATTCAGCTATTGTTTTGACTTGCTTTGCAATTGCTGTAATGAAAGAGTGTATTGCTCTATGAACCAGTGAATGTCCTCAAGTGGCAAAGCATGAGCTGATTGACTTGAACTGAAATGAAGTCACATTGATTTCGTGCTTAGATTGGAACTCAAAATATGTTGATCTACTTAAATCAAATTTTTGATCTTATTTCCTACTTTTCACACAATTGACTAAAAAAATTGCATTTTTCATGATTTCTAAAAAAAATTCATGATCAAAGCATCATGAAATGCATAAATGTGTAGTAATTATGTAGGCAAAAATGTACAAATTACACATTTATCAGAACTTAATATCTTGTAACATAATGGTCATTTCACCCTACACCATGTGGAAGGTATGTGTCTCTAGCCTTCACTTCTCTACTAAGGTGGTGATCAGATGCTAGTCCATCTAGATAAATGAAAATTGGCTGACAACTATGAATCTAGCCTCTTCTAAGTACGACATTGTCATGCCCCAAAACGGTAGAGTCGTAACAGCCCCGCCGTGTAAACCATCCTAAGATAGAAGTTGGCCTTACAACCGCTATCTTAGACCTGATCTACACAAAGCGTCCATGACTAACCCGCTTTGAAGTAAACAGTTTGTAATTTAAATAAATCATTTACCTATAAAAGTGAGGAATTATATATATATATATATGTTATAATTCAGTTATTGCAGTTAAAGTTTACAATATTTCTCTATAATATATTTCCTAGTTATTATATCATTCGGAAATGAAAAATAATTCTAAAATAAAAACTTAAACCTTAAAAAAATGTGTTTATTCTTTGATGTTTTTCCTCACTCCTCAGAATCCAACAGTTGCTAGCTTCAGAATAGTTGTTTGCCGCTTCTTAGCCAGCACCTGCACGATGTCTATAGGGATGTGAGCAACCACAGCTCAGTAAGTTAGGATGGAGGACTTAAAACTATACTATACACACAACAAGGTTTTCGATCACTTATTAGGTGCAATGCAGGTGCAAGCAAATTCCATCGCATGACGTTGTCCGGCCCGTCGTGAGATTACAGAAATTGCGCTCGCTCTAATCTGGGTTGCGGAGTTGCCGTTAATGCAACAGCTCACGACCAAACCCAAGCTTATGTAATGGAGACCTTGCTCCTCCCGGGACTACCTTTAAACCATTGTTTTCACCCTCACCGCGACCTCTTCTCCTGTCACTTAGTTCGACTGAGGATAAAGAAGGGACCATTTTGCAATCCTGCGCTATCCCTTTCGAAGGGGTCGGTATTTGGCCGGAGAGTCCTAAGTTCCCCTAACGGGTTGCCATGCATGTCCAATTATGATTACTGGTTGTCTATTTAATTAAGTCCAGTTTAGGGTGATCAATTATTTCATACAAATCATACAATATATGCCAAAACAACAAACAGAATTATAGCATCACCCATAATCAAGCACATGCATACATTCAACTATCTAACAAGCACAACCAAGCATTATCTTAAGCCTCCAAAATACAGCATCGTATTAATCCCAACTTACCTCGACTCCTCGCTCACTCACTTGAGGTCCGATTTGCTGAGGCCATCGCCGATCATCCCTATAACACAAACGTGGTTTCGGCTTTTCATATAACTATTATAGGTTCATTTTATCCTATAACGTTTATTGTTAGGTTTTGTTTAGGGTTTAATATGCCTAATTATCTAGGTCTTAAGTCTTTTATAATTATTCTAGGTTTGGGGTTAGGTTCGGGTTCGGTTTCCATATCGATTTCTAAATTAGATTCTAGTTCGATTTCTAAGTAATATTTTATATTTCAACCCTAGAAATTTGTTTCAACTCATAATGTGAAATTAATCACATTACTTCCCGATCTCCTAAATATCATTATTACCCCTAGTCAGTATTTTATTTCATCTAGTATACTTATATCCTTATTAGTGTACCAAATTTACTCCTAGTGTGAGAAATTTTTACATTTTTCATATAATTACATAAATTCAAGTTTCTTATCAGATTTATTATATATCCTTATTATTTATATAATATCAATTTTTATCCTAATATTTTCTATTTATTATATTTTCAAAAATTACATATTTGCATTATTGCCTATTATGTACATAATGCACTTCTAATATTTCTATCACTCTAATTATCGTCTCTAAACACCAATTATCATTTCAAAATGTCTAAATTCATCTTAAATAAGATTTTACTCCTAATTACCCTAATTTCCAAAATTAACTTAAAATTTAATATTTTTTCCTATTACTCATTTACTACATAATTAACCTAATAATTATATCTAACACCCTAAATGCTACAAGTATCATAATCCATCAAATTTCAACATCCTAAAACATGTACTTATTCACTAAATCAGTAATTAACCATCTAATTACTTTATTAACCCTAAATTACCCATTTTATACCTTATTTTAAGGCCTAAAAATTATCTAAAAATTTAAAAAATTAATTTTTGAAAACAAGCTTTATAGCACTGTTCTATATCATCTAAGTGGTCTACACAAAAATTTTGGGCTCGAAACTACACTCTTAAAGTCATTTATTTCTAAACCGAAACATGCTCGGTTTTGCACAATTTCTTAAGGACCCTATATCACGGGACATATTTTCATCAAAATAATATTTTTTTGTAAAAACTACATACAAAAATATTCCAGAATAACAAGTTTCATAATTTTCTAAGAATATTTACTATTTTTACAAAATTACATAAGAATCGGACTGGAAATCGAACTCGCCGATCTGGGTGGCTCTGGCCACCGCCAGTGGCCATGGGTGTGTCGTCCCACCTGGACATTTCCACCACCATGTGGTGGTGGTGGCCGTCCACCCTCAACTGCCCGTCGGATATGGGTTTTCCTTTGTGGCCCTAACTGCACAGTTTTCCTTTTCTTTTTTTTTTTCTTTGGTTTTTCTCTCAATTTTATACTCTCCTTAATTTTCTATAATTTCTAACTGTCCAAATGAGCTTCTGAATTTTTCTTGCTATTTATAGAGCTTTAGTGTAATTATTGTGCATTAATTAGACATGACTTTGACCAATTTCCTTAATTTTTGGCTTTTGTGTTGTCTAATTTTAATTGGTTAATTTTTATTTTGTGGATTCTGACCTGCCACGACCTGATTTGGACCATTCTTGATTTTTTATTCATTAATTATGAATTTTCTTTAAGTATTTAGTATTATTTTAGCACATTTCACGTATTTTGAGTAATTACGCGTATTTATACCTACATGTAAAGTCATATATAGTACAAATAAATATTTCTAAATATTATTTAGGTTATTTTATAATTTTTAGTATACATATAATTTATCTTTAGCGATTTGTTAAGTATCGGAATGTATTTTACGCATTTTTGATAAATAACGAGGTATATACTTAAAATTTGAAAATTTTGTAGTCTCCTATTTTATTACTTATTTTCTTAAATTCAAACTTACAGGATCAGTTTACTAATATTTCGAGCTTTACTTTATAATTTAGGCTCGATCAGGTTTTTCAACCGATCGAAACCTCGGATTGCTAATTTTAGGGCTTACAACACCATGTGATCATCGAGTAGGATGTGCTCCTCCTTCTTCTTCATGGCCAGCTTACGTCTTCAAATTGTTAAGGTGCCTACTACCTGCAATGAGTCATATGGATACAAATATTTGTATAGCATCATTGGAGTAACGCTTTGAATGAATGTTAGAAGTCGTAAATGATGTACTTGTCCTTACCATATATCTTGGGAGCGATGGGATGCTTGCTCACGTAGAACCGAGGTATCAATAGGGCTCGTATCCATCTAATTTGCAAAAGTGTTAAACAATTGTTAGTGATGTTGCAAGTAATATGAAATGGCTAGAAAATGTAAATGGATACTAAATTTCTGTGTATGCATATGCAAAATCTAACAAAGTGATTTGCCACCCCTATTTAGATCCGGATATCTTCACCTGTTATGTCCTTCCCTTCGATAATGACTACACCTATTCTTGTCAAGCGCTTCGCAAACATCCATCTCCATGTGGTAAAGTTTTGTCCTAGGTTTACCTTTCAATCTCTTTAGCTTGGACCATGGTTTAAGCTTTGGAAAGTCTACATTTGGCTAATTAATCTCATTAATTATTGGGCAAAAGTGTCTCCAGTACACGGTAAGTTAGTATGTCTACTTATACTAGGGATCGACGTGGTTTTAGGCATTTGTCCTAAATTCTGATGTAGCTACGAATGCATAGGAGTAAGGAATTCTATAAATTTGCCATTTTTAGTATGTATTGTTGATTGTTTATGTCTACTGTATGAACCTTACTACCACCCTTTATTTCTCTATTTGGCTACCAATCTTCATTTTAAACAGTCCACGGTGTCTACTATAGTTGGTAACTATGTGTGCACTTGCCTCGACTTGCTATTTCTCAATCAGTCATTATGCGTATATTATGTAAACCCTACCATATGCCATGGACTTTGATATTTCTTCATACCTCTTCTTTCACAATGTAACATAGTTATAAAAAATCTTTCTTACTAGAGTTGCAATCGGTAAGCCACGGGCTCCTTAAAGAACCGCATTATGGCTCTCAACTATGTTAGACGTCATGTTTTCGAACCTGTAATTATCGTCTTTGGCCAGTATCTACTTATCGACGTAAAGTTTTGCAAACCAAAGTAGAGCATTCTCTTTTACTTTCCACATCTCTTCCACTAAAGCATAAAATTGTCGATATAATGCCTACATACCTACAACAGTTACTAACTTCTTGCAAGCTTGGTTTTTATGTTTACAGTTGAAGTTACTAGCTATGCGCCTTATGCGATATCTCCATACTGCAAAGGGTGGCTGCTAACCATTATTTACATTGTTGAATACCTTCTTAATGCCGATATGCCTATTTGAAATCAAACATTAGGTCTTTTCTTGTCTACTAACAACATACCTCTTCAACTTTTAAAGGAATTAAGACCATGTCTGTTTGGATTTTGTGTTAACAAGCGCCAAAGACAACGATATGATGCAATTATTTCTATCCATGGTATATGCAATGATCAAATTATGGCTGTACTTGCCATAAAAAAGGTACCATCCACACATACGATGGGATGATGATATCTGAATGCTTGTACACAAGGTCTGAATTTCCAAAATACCCACTTAAACGAGATACACTTGTTCTGAGGTACCTTTCCAACCCCAATCTACCTGTGATCTCGAGTTGGTTATCTCAATTGTATCTAGAAGCTTTGGAAGTTCATTATACAATTTCTCCCAATTACCTTACACCATTTTAATTGCTTTTCCCTTCCCCTCAAACACCTTCCTTCAATTCATTGTATATCTAAACTTGTTTTGAATATTTTGTGCTAAGTCCATAAGAGTAATGTTGGGGTTAATGCTGACATTGCCAGTGAAGTGCTTAGCTATTAGATTACTATTAATCTAAGGATGATCTTGTCTTATTGTCGGATTCACACATGTGTGTAGTCCCTCTAGAATCATTACGACAAATAAGCCCAAGACTTTCTTTTTATACGCTCTTAACCTTTACTTGCATCCATTGGCCCTTTCTGTACAGTAAATGTGCCACAATGTCTGGTCTAATTCATGTACCTAAAAGTCATAATGCCAATTGATATTATAGTTCTTAATCGCATCTTGCATCTCCTTTTTAGTACCAAATCTCGTGCCTATGCTCAACTTATCACTTTTAGCTATATTATTGCACTACATGTTTTGTTCGTCTTCAAATATAACTTAGCCACTATCCTTACCAATGTTTAGTTATGGAATTTACAATAGGTCGATTGTGTTACGTTATGGGAACCTAAACTAGCACCGGCATGGGTGTAAATGGGTTATGTGCGTTCACATCACTTGTTGAGACATCGAAATCCATCTCGACACCACCATCATCATATTCCTCATCATTGGCATTCTCATTTTCCTCTTCACCTCCCTCGTCATCCTCTTAGCTTTCCCCCTCAACATTTTCGTCATCGTTACTATCGAAACCCAAAGCAATTCTTTGCATATCGGGATTGTAAGTCAGATCCTCTTGTTAGATTTTCCCATACTCTACATCTAGTGCTTCTTTGCTCATATTAATGTTAACAACATCATCCTACACTGAGTCCTCCATGGTAGTATGAGGTTGACTCTTGTTAGCCATGGGAAAATTAGTTTGAAAGGACTGTATTTGTTGTGACACAATGTTTAGAGTGTTATCCCCCGAGGCCACATTAGTTTGCCTACATGTCTTTACATAAATGTGTTGTATACCTCGTTCACTAAATGCTTATGCCATCCTAATGAAGTTCTCTACTTCTTTGTCATCCTTGATAGGCATTGACTCATAGCACACATTGCCTTCATCATATATTGGGTGACTGTGAACAATTTTTACCATAATGGTGTTAATCCTAATGTTATTACAAATTCTATATAAAAAAATGGGCATAATTTGAGCCCTTATTGATTTTTAGCTTCTTCACCGACTTCTTATCATATTTTACTTCCATGCTATCTATGACAATATTTCTATGTGTGTAGATGATAATTTTTATGTAATCTACCATTTCCACCCTAATTGTTACACAAGTTAGTACTAAGTTAATAGAAACTCTACACATTCATTACATTCCACTCTTTAAAATTGCCACTTTTGAACAACATAACTTAATTATACGACACTTATCTTCAGAGGACTTTCATTGGATACATTACTCGTATTATATAAACAATATTACATCTACAATCATCAACAACCAACTATAATCATTTTAATTTGCTATGATGACTTACATACCACCAATGCAATTCATTAAATGTAAGTGCAAATTTTTCTACACAATGTAAATAACTATATTTACTAAAATTTCACAAAAAAATAATAATAATAGCACAATAATGTAAAAAAAAAAAATTAGTACAAAAGATGGGTAAAATGATACTAACCAATTTGTGCAAAATCGGGAGTATTTGAGCACCAATACATGAGAGAGATAGAGAAAATTTGGTGCCTAAAATTAAATTGGAGAGAGAATTTGAGAGTGTGATAATGATGTGTGCGGTTGAGAGTAGAGGTATATATATTGTTTTTGAAGTTGCATGAGGGTATGTAACTTCAGTGGAAATTTGTTTATACTGAAGTTGCATACTTCAATGCATATTTTGATGGTAATTGAAATTGCATGCTTTGCATACAATTTTACTACCCCAAAATCGTAATAAGTTTCACTTAGAATCTATTTTCGTACTAATTTTTTGCAAGTTCGATATTGATTTACTAAACTCTATGAACAATTACTGTAAAACTAAGAGAGAGATAACGCTTTTATGGAAAAAAACGTTGTTTCTTCTTTGTTGTTTATTCAAATGATTTGAAGTCGAAGGTTAGCCATTTTAATGAGAGTCAGGGCTTTGATGGAAGTGAAGAGGAGAGAGATTAAGCAGAAAGTTAAGATTTTAGAGGGTTTGAAGAGAGAGATTGATGGGAGAGAGAAAGAGAGCAAATAGGTTTTAGAGAGAGAAAGTAAGATGGGAAAAAAATCACCTAAAAAAGATGAGGGCAAAATAGTCCTTTAAATTTTTATTATGGGTTTATTTCTATTGTGCTTTTTATTTAACTAAATAATGTAATAAGTATTAATTTGATATTCCATTCCCTAAGAATATTAATTTCATTTCTCTTATATTTCATTCAATGAAATAAATGACCATTGATGTGGTAAAATAATGGAATATACCATGACCAAGGTTTTATTACTTCATCTTACACAAAAAAAACAAGATCGTATTATTTTTTTTAAGTTTTTAATTTTTTTTTAAATTATCATATTACAACTTTAAAAAATAATAAAATAAAATCTAATCTATTTCATTTGATGACAAGTTCATTAAACTACCACAGCCCTATCCTTAAAATTTTAATTCACTTTACTTTTTTTTTTTGGCACTTCACTGGCTTTTGCTGTTGTTTCATATCATATGTCCAGGAAGTAAAATAAACCCAATAAAACCCACTATACTGCTAATGCATAAATAAATAGAATAAAACTAATAAGAAACATAATTCTTTTCACTTTATAATTTTATTTAATAGTTTTTCCACTTCACGTTTGGCTTGTCCTCTCTAAAAAGACAAATTCATATGATTGATTTGGAAATATAACTTAGAAATCGGTGAAATTGAATCAAAACTTCCATGGATACATCTCCGATTTCGATAAGTACGTGTTCGAAAGAGCACCAGAAAATCTACAAGGAGTGGTTCGATTACGCTGATTCAGGTAACTTTCGTGTTGATCTCTTCACGCATTTACGTGCATTTCTTTGAGTTGTCGTTTTGTTTCTGCTTTTAGAACTGATTTTAAGTGTTGATTTGATTAAATTCGCTACATCTCGATTTTTCTTAACGTCATTGAAGCATGTTTCAAAATAGGCATTTGCGATATCGATTTTTAAGCGATTTTTTTTTTTTTTTTTAGGAATTAGTGTAAATAGCAGCTATATATGTGTATTTGACGTTTGATGATTAAGATTTGAATGGTGGAATTTGTATGATAAAATGTGGAAATTTTGTCACTTAAAAGTGATTGCAGATTATATGCTTTACTTTGTCTGCATTTTGAAGAGCATTTTCGATCAACAAACTGCTGTATTATTTCTCAGCTACAGTAGATGAATAGTGAAGTTTCAATTTCAAAAAAGGCATTCGGAATACTGTCTGTTTACATATTTGAGATTCGGAGATGCAAATTTAGAGTTAAATGTTTAAAACTTAATTTAGGTTTAAAAATGAACATTTAAATACTGTTGTTTGTAGGATAAGATATGAAAGTTCTGTTCCGTAAAAGCGATTGCAATTTTTTATACTGTTTGGATTTCAAATCGAAGATTAGAATTTCTCATGTCAGGATAAGAGCTGACATAGTGAAATAAATATCAACGAATATTTAGAGTATTATTAGCAAATATATAGTCGCTCGCTACCGATGGCGATAAAGGGTACACCAGATGGGCATCCAGACGCACGCCATGATATATATGAGCGCACGGAGGGCATATCACTTGTACACAGATACTCAACGGACTGGCTGAAGGAACAACACAACATCACTCTTGGATTTTACAAACATGTTAAGTATCGATGATGTGTTGATCTGAAGTTACAAGAGATGTTTGATAGTCTTGTTTATCATTGTATATCTATGTATAATACAGTGTATAAGGGTAAAATAGTATTTCTCCGTCTACTAGGGTTGCACGTATCACTCTACTGTATATATACCTCATGTATCCATACTCAATCCATCAATGAAACACATTCTTGCTTTCTCATACTTGTTCATGGTGAGAAACAAAACAAACCCTAATTAAATTAATATTTATTTTCTGTTCCTTTCCTTTGTTTCTACCGATTATAAATATATATATATATATATTCTCTGTTTCGGGTCATCTTCTTCTTTTCCGACCACAACTAGCTGATCGCTTCTCCAATTGTCATTTTCTTTCCCCGTACAAACAACACAATCAACCCATCCACTCGGACTAGCACACTCACCATGTCAACACAACCTATCCACTCTGACCAACCCGTTGTGGTTAACTCTACCATCACTGCCCACTCTTCATCTACGAACCCCAATAGCTCCGGCCCTCTACCACCGCCCCCATCGCACCTATCCCTGTCTCCAACAACCTCTCTTCGTCATTGCAACCCACCCCTTAATTGATTCACTCGCAACTAAAACCACCGTCCACCGCTGCTATCTCCTCTTCTCCCTTCTCGACAGACCCATTCACTTCATCACTAAGCCTCAACTCCATCGTCAACCTTCCCCTCGTGCATTCCATCACCAGTGACTCGTCCCTTTCCTTTTGGGCCTCTCAAACATCCACCCTCACTTCATCCACTCTGTTGCCAACTCTTCCCAACCTATACGCCTCTCTCTCCACGACAGCCTTCTCTGATCATTGTGTCAATGTCGTGTTGACTATTGCACCATGAAATTGAGGAGGTGTATTATTGTATATCTATGTATAATATAGTGCATAACGGCAAAATAGTATTTCTCCAAGTATTAGGGCTACACATATCATGGACTATACCTAAAGTCATCCAGAACATGGCTAAGGGGCACATTCATGCAAACCAACCCGACATTCTACCTTAACAGGTTCCAGTGGCAGCAGAAGCGCCAGAAGGAAGAAGACAGAGACCTCAAGTAAGACCTGTAATTAACAATGGGAAGAGCAAGAGGAAGAGGAGGAAGGCAGAAGAGAGCCAAGGTTAGCACGGCCAAGATAATCGATTGTAGGAACGCAGAGCCAGGATAGGATCCCAGAATGGAGATGAAGAGCTTGAAGGTAGCAAAGTTGGAGAACAAGCCGCTAATCAGCAACAACAGTAGTAGCAAGGAGAGATGGCTTTAGCAGCTATTAGATAGTCGATTAATTATCGTGCAACCTTTTCCATACCACCTATCCAGCGCTATAGGATTATCGCTTATGTGTACCATCATTATGTTATGAAAAATATGGATAGTCATTCCCAATATACGGCAATCCGCCAAGTTATTAGGGAAACATATATCATTGTTTAATTGTTAATTTGTTATTTGTTTAAGTTTAAATGTAGAATGAACTTGAGCTGTAACAAAAATATCAAGGAAATTCACTTTTTGGTGGCATAATGGCTCTAGGCAACTAAACATTGTCAATAAAGAAGATTGGAGTTGGAGGATCATGTGGCATTTTCTACCATTTTTTTCATCCTTTTTTCTAATAATTTTTTAATTCGAACTTTGTATATTGGCTTTAATCGATGACGATGAACGGAGCACTGGAAATGATGCTACAAAATTCTTCGCCGTGTCAAATTTGTTACAAAAAGATTTGAAGCAAGTTTATTTTGAGATACTTGAATGAAGTTGCTTGATTGGTTTTACAAGTTTCTCTTTGTAATACTCTGAAAACTTTGATTTGGTTATTACTAACGGGTGTATGAGCTTAATTTGCTATATTAGTCCCAAATATTTCGTGCCAATGATAGTGTGGTATTTTCAATTACTCTTATCATCGTGTGTTGTGCTCTCTAGTCATGGAGGACTTCAATCTAGGAGGAACACACCCAAAGGGATATCATACACCACCCAACACATGTGACGAGAGCATACTGAGATCATATATATGTGCGGTAGTTGACGTTGCTTACATATTTATGTAGGTCATTTGGTAGCCTTATACCGATGACCTCTTTCAGATCATAGCAAACTGCTACAGTCATAGCAAAGATGTGTGGATAGCTCGAGTGCCCCTAATATCTTTTTATATTATTAAGCAGTGCCATATGGAGTGGGCGGTGTGCTAGTTTAGGGGGTTGCAAATGTTTCCCCCTAAACTGCGACATGGATGAGATAGAGCAATTTACATCACGTAGATTTGAGGGGTTGCATCGATGTTGATTAGACTAGCTACTACGTAGGCTATATCGACATTTAGAATGATAGACATGCTTGTATACTACATATAGATAGTCTTAGAGGTGTTGAGTGTAGTTATGGGCAATGGTACCGGGCCATTACGTACTAGTACATTGGTCATGATGAATCTCTACTTAGGGGATTGGTGAGTATATTTGTGTCACCTACTATTTATATTTCGTTGTCTTACACTAGCTTATGTTAATGCCCCTTCATTTTAAAGGTAGAGGAGTTCTAATAGATCCGAATATCAATGGACCAGGTTAACTAAGTCAATGCTTGAGTACATGTTGATTGAGGGATGCAGATGTTGGAGGACCACATTATGATTATACTGTACTCACCTCATCTAGCCGAGGTGTAGATACAAGAGCAGTATGACTCGGGTAAGCTAGACTATGACCCATTAGATTTATCTAAGTGCGGTGGCTGCACGAGGATTAAGGGCCTTGCATGTTGGCAGGGATAAGGTTAACCAAAACCTGATGTTACAGGGTCATCCGATGCCTTTTACCCTTTGTCAGCTGTAAGCTCCCAAAATTAAGTTTAGAACAATCGAGCCTAGATTTAGGACTTTTAGGGAAACTTATCCAATTGAGCTCAAACTTTACAACTAGAATAAAAAAGTTACTTAAGATATTATAGTGAAGTTAGATTTTAGAAATAATGACTCAAAATCCCAATTTTGCTCTTAGAAGTAGGAATATTCAATATAGTACTAAAATGTTCAAAACTTTTAAAATTGAACTCAGATTACGACGAGAACTTAGAAATAAGTTAATTGGGCTATAAAATGATATAAAATAGTATAATTTACTATATAAAAATACACATAATTTTATGAGTATACTCGGTATAAATAATAATTATACCAGTAAATTATCCCTAAATTACATAATTATATATATTGTGTTGAATTCATGAAATTAACTTTAGAACATATCCTAAAAATAAAAAAATATGTTAGAAACTTAATTATATGAGTATAGTTATATATTACGTGTGATATATATAAGAAATATATACTTGTATATGAAGTAAATAATTAAGTATTAATAAAATATACTCAAAATACCTAAATAATTGCAAAATCTTATCCAAAAAGCCTTCCAATTGCTGATTCAAGCTTAGAAACTATTGGAAATCATCAAAGCTGGATAATTCCTGAATCAAAAGGTAAAATCTACAAGCAAATGACACCTTTTACTTGCAATTAATGGAAAAAAAAGCAAGAAAAAAATAAAAAAAAAAGAAATAAAGGAAAAAGAAACTGACTTAAACCATTATAAATGTGTTGAACAACATCATTTTACATCTTTTGAAACCAGAAACAATAGAAAGAAAATTAGAAAAAATTGTAGAAAATAAAAAGAAATTAAGAAAAAGCAGGGGAAAAATTCGTGATAGGGTAGAACCATAACCTAAAGTGATTCTGCTGTGGAGCTTGACCAAACACTACCAATCACCACCGCGCCTAGGCCGTCAGACAACCACCCAATTGCCGCTGACCATCGGAGAACCTAAGAATACCAAGGTTAATTTCCTACCCTGTTTTTCAATAATTTTTAAAAATTAGTAAATCCACCTAGAAAATTATGAAAAAAATTGTACTTAGGTTATTTTAAACATGCTTTCATGTGATATTTTTATTTTTGAAAAGTTCATAATATTTAATATACTTTCTTAAGAAATCTAATGTTCACCCGAATTTAGATTTGTAAAATAAATGTGCTAAATGATGTTGTTTCTAGTTGAAAATTTTTGTGTAGGATGATTATGATATATAGATAACTGCTATGTAGCCTAAATTTTGATTTGAATATTTTTAATATTTATTGTATTTTTAGGCCTACAAATAGCTTGAAAATAGGCTGAAATTATGAATTTAATAGGAAATTATAAAATTAATTGATGAAATGGACATGAACTGATCTATAATAAATAATAACAGTATTGAGTCAGATTGAAATTAATTTGGTGCAAAAAGAATCATAATTAGGTAATTTATGATAATTTAGGGGAAAAATCATCAATACGAATATATAGGCGATAAGTCGAAAACTTGAAATCAAGTGATAACTGAATCCCCTATATTTTTAGGAGTCTATAGAAATTTTCAGGGAATTATTCAGTAACACGAACTATTTATTACGAATTTACTAAGTAAAATTGCTTAATTTACAATCGGGGTTTATTTGCAATATTAATAAGCTAAAATGAATTAAATAGTTAAATAAAAACTATATATAGGATTGCTGATTAGATTGGATTAAATGGATATTTTTATTATATTTATTAATATTTTCTGATTGGGATACACTTTAGGTATATTAGAATTGGATAATACTTATATTGTAACAATATATGGACAAATTAGATAAAATACAATTTAATAACGTAAATTACATATAATACGATCATATTTATCAAACTACCCGTTAAAAGTCGTTTTTAGAAATAGGATTCGTAAAACGTGTCGTTAGATCTATACGAACCCAACGATACTAATTTTGTTAAAATCGAACAACCTTAAGTAATTTAACCTATAACTTTATTATATTCAAGAATGTACATATTTCGATAACCTTATTGGAATTAAAATGTGAATTAATAAATTAAAAGTACGTTTTGATACGATTGAAACGATATATAATACGTAATAGTATATATGATGTATAGCATCAACAATTAATAACTTAATTCGATATATAGTGATAACATGGCTATATATTATGGAAATAATATATATATATATATAACCATTTTAGATTAAACCATAATGTTTTCGTAATTATTACGAAAACTGAATTTAGGTCTTTTTTGTAATTAGGATCTTTCAATACAAAGATGGTTGACGATTCGAGTTAGTAATAGCGAAGACCTAAACAAATAAGTTGGGATTGTGGTTTCACCGCTTGTTTTGATACTATTTAAAGTATCCGGAGACCTAAGAGTACTTCTAATTGTGTTTGTAGTTAGATAATTGTGCGCATGTTGTATGTGTGGATGATACTCGGTTGTGATAGGAGTTCAATTCTGCATGTTTGCATGGATTCTATATTGTGACCTTGTTGGTCATCCCTGATTAAAACTAACGTTTATCTAACTAAAATGAAAATGGACATGCATAACACATTAGGGGAAACAATTAAGTGTGTTAGGCCAATACCGACTTCTTTTGATGAGGATAGTTGAAATGATCCTTTCCTCATCCTTAGTCGAATTAAGTGACAGGCGATGAGGTCGCAGTAAGGTTGGGGGCTGCAGTTCAAAGGCGGTCATGTGAGGAGAGTGTTCTCCATTGCACAAGCTCGGGTTTGGTTTGGCTTGGCTTGAGTCGTGATGAAACCCCTCAATCTAGGTTGGAGCGGATGTAATTTCTCTAACCTCACAGTGGATCGAACAACACTGTGTGATGTTTCATTTGAGTGATTACATTGCATTTCATCATAATTATTAACCTTATTTGTGATTGTACAGTACTCTTTTGACTTCAAATCACTTACTGAGCTAGTTGTGCTCATATCCCTATAGACTCTTTTGCAGGTGTTGAGTAAGGATATGATGTTTAGATACCACCATTCTCAGGTTAGTGTGCTGCTATTTGGGAAAGTGAGGATCGAGGAATCAACTGAACTTAGGTTTTTGACTTTGTCGTTAAGTTTCGAGGAAACTAATTGGGAATTCCCTAGGAGCTCACTAGTTTCCTAACTTATTGTATATAGACTGCAAAACCGATAGTTTTTAATAAACTCTGATTGTAAACTTTATCTTTAGACGTAAAATATTTATATAAATACTGTTGTGGTACTAAACAACAAGTTGTATATAATAGGTATTTTGTAAAAGCTCTACCATAGGTTTGATTATTAACAGGTGTCAGAACGACCATTTCAAGCTGATTGAGTTGTGCACCTTGTGTGATCTGTCTCTACGATAGCAGCTATGAAGTTAGCTTCTATCTTAGATTAGTTTATACGGCGGGACTATTATAACTCTTCTTGTTTAGGGCCTGACATCAGTCATTCATTAGGGACTATGCTGGGGCCTCCATTTAGCTCTTTTGAGACTCCCCTTATATAGATGCAATTTAATCCAACGTTCATACCACTTACTCCACAAAAAAAGAGGGAGGCAAGAGTTCCTCCTAAGCTCCAAAAGTTGCTCTACCTATGTTTATAGAGCTACCCCTTGAGTACATTTAAACATAAGTCACAGGCTTTACCCATTGCCGTACCCACTGCCGATGATGGTGGCTCTAGGTAGGAGTTAACTTTTAGGGTAGCTTAAGTATTCACTAGAAGTAAAAGAAGAAGGGACTGGTCTTATATATTATTTTGTTTTGTTTTGTATGAATTACGAACATGACATTTTTTGTTTTGTATATTTACATATGAGCACACTTTTTAATGTTTCTTTATTTGCTTTGGTTGTATTACACTTATACATTTAATTTCCACTTTTTGGTTGCTTTCCTATAGGTGTATATATAGGTGGTTATTAAGAAGATTAGTGACGAGTTAGGCTAAATGTGGTGGAGTTTGGAGATGCTCATTTGAGATTGAAGTGGAGTGTAATTATTTAGTTTGTTGTTGGTTTGTTTTTACTTGGATTTTTCTAAGTTAAACTCGTTTGTATATATGAACACCTACTGCACTTGCTGATTGTTGTGTAGCAGATATTTACGAAGAAGGTGCTTTTCTTGAAAGCACCTTTTTCTTTAAGTTCAACAAAGGAGAAGGCACCTATTAGGAATGTGTTTTCTTCATTAATGTATTAACAAAGAAGGCGCTTTTCTTAAAAGTGCCCTCCTTGTTATTTTCAAACAAGTTCAAGGCACATTTTAGAAATGTGCCTTCGCTGCTACCTAGTTGTAATATTTTTTTGATAATTTTTTTTTTAATTTTATTTTAGGGAATGCAGAGTGCGTTCCTCTTAAGTCTTATGTTTATATAAAGCAAAAATATAAGGGTCAGTGATATTAGTTTAAATTTTTTCCATATATTGATTTGATAATGAGTGCTTGGGGTACTTGTTAAAACCTTAGGAGGTAAGTTTTACATTCTTGTTTTATTGAAAAGTTTCTAAATATGTACAATCTTATTTGATAGTTTTTTTGGAAAGTAAATGTAATATATTCATAAAAGGAAAATCCAAGCTTTACAAAACAACAAAACAAGATCAAACTCCATGGCGAAGCTAAGAAGCAAGACAGTAGGATAGAATTTGGTTCGCTAGAGACCCTGGGCGAGAGATGTTTCCACCAAGCCTAACTTGGTTCCTAGATTTCCAAACACAATAGATAGTGGTAGCTAATGCTACTTTCCAAGAATCTAAAATGGGGGAATTCGATGTTGCAGCTACAAGAAGGGTAAAAGTGATTCCTTGCCAGGGGAAACATGAATTGGAACACTCTAATCTAAGGCACGCGGCCATCGATACTTGGGTGGAGAAAACACAATCAAAGAAGAGATGGCCATGAGATTCTTGTCCCTATTGCACAAAAGTAGCAAGTAGTAGAAGAGGAAAGACCCCACTTCTACAATATGTGTGTAATTTATTTAACCATGCCAACCACAGGATGAACGCATGCCTAAGGATAAAAGTTTCATTCCAAACTATCCTATGTCATGGTAAGAAAGATTGGCTACCAACAAGAAAATTATAGCCGCTCTTGATGGAGAAGATCCCATCTGATGTAGGAAGCCAAGAAAGGGTATTCGGACGAAGTAGATCAGGTTTGATCAATCTTATTTGATAGTTATTAGCGCCTTTGCAGAAAAAAGGTGAGCCTATATGGTTTGTGAGGTGTGGCTGGGGGACTTGATAGTGGAGCAGAAATAAATAAAGTGTGAGTGGACATGGTATGAAAATAGCTAGCCTCTGCATAGATTATATACATTTAATGTCGTGTAACTTTTGAAGATTTGATATCTAATTCTTGATTAACATATTTATCGACAAAAGAAAATTCCAAATCTGTTCCTATTTAAGACTTCTATCATCTCCATTTTTCCCCCATTTTAAGGTTGTGGAGGGTTTTGACTCTATTTAAGTGGATTATATTCATTTATTTGACATACAGAGGAGAATTGCTTTGCAGAAACATCATTATAATTTATACCCAAGCTAAGTATGCCGCAATCACAAGGCAAGTGACGGAAATCCCATTAATATCCCTCGTACGCTCGTGCTGATCTTTACTTGATTCTTGCATTTCGCTTCCGCTGTTATTTTCCTTTCTAGTTGCTCCCTCTCAAACGTGATGATGATCCTGCAGTCATTTGTCCAAGAAAATGGCGACAAATGTGCTATGATATCAAGGGATCCATGATCAATTACCCAAAGAAACTAAAACAATGGGATTTATCAGTTGTCTTAGAGATCGTCATGTGTATAGCTCTTGCTGTCATGCTTATAGCTTTTGGGCTCCCTGTCGTTTATGTTTTCTTTAAACGTAAGTATTTCGTTACCGATCCTTGCTTTTCCGTTGAGTCAATCAACGCGATCTCTTATGTATATCACTTATCCCAAAACCCCGTCTCCAGTATCCTCACCGTCTCTTACCGGCTCATGGAATATCTTATTCGGTTATCACAACTGTGCTCATGCAAAAATTACCTTTTATGACAACATCAATATAACCTTGTACTTCAGCAATGTTCTTATCGGCAACACAACAATCCGATTCGCTAATTTCCACCAGGATAAGAACCAAGCATAGATTTACATGGCTACAAGGATCGATGCTAACTCGCTGCATCTTGACGACTTGGTGGCTTAACATTTTTCACGGTATATGAACTATGGAACCATCAACTAAGCAGTAGATGTGGTGGCCCGTGTTCGTATCATGCCGAATTGGGGATTAGGTCGAAAATTCACTCAAGATAGTTACACTTACACCGATACCACTAAAATTGTTGATTTAGATTGTGGTGATTAATCATCGTGGACACATTTTCTTTTTAAGAAAAAAAAAAAGATTTTATTGTACTTGTTCTAGTTAGCTTGAATTTTCTTAAGACAATATTACGATTTATATCTAAACTTTGCCACCTTTTTTAATTATATATCTAAAATTTCAACTTATCTAATTATATTACCTATACTTTGGTTAATTTCAATTCATACTATTAGTCTAGTTAATACAATCAATCAATGGGGTGACCTCCTATAACGTTAGAGGGTCACACCACAGCCTTAAAAATGTCAATTGAATCCTTTAGAATTGTAAGCGATTACCCATGACTGTTAGTGGGTCTCATGACTTACATTTTTTAAGTGGGTCGGGATTGCAAAGGATGGTCGACAGTTACCTATAGGGGATTTCATGACTCGTTAATACTGTGAGTGACCATCTCATTGGCTTATTATGCTAATTGGATTGACAGTATAAATTTAAGTTAAGTGAGATGCAGACGATGTCAATTAAATTTTCAATTAGATATATAATTAGATAAGTTAAAACTTTAGATGTATAATTACAAAAAAGTGGTAAAGTTGAATTATAAATCATGATATTGATCCAATTTTCTTTATCGGCATCTTTGTGTGAATTTAGATTTATTGTTAATTATGCACTCCAATAATAATGATAAAGTTGTTGAATCAATTTTTTCATTATAATTTTGTTTTCCATATTAAAGTGAAATTAGGAGATCGATTCTTCAATTAGTTTCCTCAATTTTTGTAATTTACATTTTGGAAAATCAATTTAGTCAAACAACCCTTGGTATTAAGGATTACAAATTGTTCCAGATCGATGAAGTTTTAATTTAGGGTTGTTCAACTCAATTCATCGATTGTTTGCTTACTAGCTTATATGTTTTTCAGAGCGGATTGTGTTTGTTTGCCCTAATTTTTTAAAGCTATTAGATTATAAAGTTGAAAGAAATTCAAGTCGTTTTAAAACTAACCTTATTCTAATTGATTAACTAAATTTGTCATAAGCTCCTAAATTTACATTAAAACTTTGAAGTTTCTTTTCTTAACAACTCTCAACGAATTAAGATTTGATTTTTCATATAACTAATCTTTTTGGTTGAGATATCTTGAGGGAGATTTCCACTTGGAAAAATAAATATTATCATTATCTTTATGATCTAACCTTATCTATCCCATTTCAAGTGTTTATAGAAAATATCCTAACTAAATTTCTTTGGTTGAATCACAATCTCTTTTATTTTCAAATTTTTGATGTCAAAGAAATAAATATTTTAAGCAATTATGTCTTTCATGTGCTCGAAAATTGTAGAAAAAATCGCTTGTATTATAGACCTTTAAAATGTCATGTTGCAAAAGGGAAAATGAAAGAATGATTCATCTATATTATTTATTGATATATATTTTGGAGTCAACACCATGAATGGTATCTCAAAATAGTAGTTCCTTTAGAAAAATTAGTGGAAAACACACCTATGTTTTGTGTGCATTAAAAAAAAAAAAAATCAGAACTAATACGACTGCATCCCACTTGTTTGCAATTGTAACTTCTATCTTAAATATGTATCACTATTATATATTTAATATGCAAGACACCAAACTCATCCAGCGCCTTTAATACAATAGATTAACAATTTTTATTTTTTTTTAACAAAACAAAAAATGATTAACAAATTTGATATGCATGATATTAATGCATCTTGCACTCGTGACTGTTTTTATTTGTCATGTAGAGAATAAATTACTTGAAAATGCAAAAAAGAAGAAAAATTCGGAAGCCACATTTTTTTTCTTTTTTTCTTTTTTCCCTATTTAAAGTAGAAGCTTTGGAGAAGGAAAGGGAGAGAAAAGGGGTTCGGGGGGTAATGGTTATTATTTGATGTGGAGCTAAAATACCCATAGATAAGATTAATTTAAGTTTTCAAATTAATTTTGCCTATTTAACATTTTTGTAGTAAATTTTCTCTATTTATAATTGTAGAGTTTTAATTAGGTGTAACTTTTGTTTAGTTGCTAGATTTAGCTCTTGGATTTATTTATTTATTTTTGGACAAAACAAAAGTATTTCATTACTAATCCAGATCACAAGCACATGAATTAGAGAAATCGGAATTGAGAAGCATTAGAAGTTTAGACGAGGGGTTAGATCAATTTTTAGAAGGACACATCTGCCGCCTTGTAGACTTGGCTACTTGATTAGTTACTAGATATTTCCTTTTAGAAATACGAACAACAAATAAACCAATAAAAATACTAATAATCTGTTGAAGCTCAGCAACTAGTGGACTAAAGCCCCTACATAGCCTAAGTCCCCTGGCTCTTGGAAGTGTTAGAGGTAGTAGATCTTCAAGATTTCTTGGTTTTAGATTTCGGAATAAGCTTATTTAAGCTCAAACTCCTGCGAATCTCTTTTTGATTTGATGTTTATTAGAAAATTTGATTAGAGATATGTTTGGAATAAAATTTAGGTTTGTTTTGGATGTAGAATGGATTTGAGCTTAAGCATAGGTGGTACTGTAGCTTGTATGTAATTGCAGAACTTGCAAGTTAGTCCTTATGAGTGAAATTTGTAAAATAATAATAATTAATTAAATTATAAAGTTGGAATACTAATAATAATAATAAGTAAGAATTTAAAAAATAATAAATTCCCTAAATTTTTTGATTTCTTCCTTAATTAGAATAAACCGTTCCTAACATGAACCATTCTAGGCTAGTTTAAAGGTAAATTGAACTGTATAAAATAAAGAAAATTATTAACAAAAATTTATAAAGTTAATTTATAAAATAATTACTAAAAGTTAATTTAATTATTAAATCTTCGTTGAACCCGGTTTAATTTTGGATCTAGATTAGGCATGATTTGTTTTGTACCTGTCCGGAGAAGAGTCATTAGACAATAACGCATTTAATTGGTGGGTTAGGCTGGTATGACCGGGTCAACCCAACTCTTATCTAACTCTGCCAATTGATTGGATCAAGATCCACTTGTCAAAAACCCCACAGCGCAACAAACACTGTAATGGCAAATTCTACTCAACCCTGTGCATTTTTCTTTTCGAGGCCATAAATTGCCGAACGAGCAATCTAACGTGCATTTTTCAACATTGATTTTAATGGACACAGCTTATAATGAGGCTTTTAGGTCCATTTATTTCGAGTTAAAAGAGAATCTTGTGTTTCCAAGACTTTAGACATGGTAGAAAAATGGATTAAATTTAAATTTTTCTTTCCAATTAATTTGGTTTTGTTTACTTAAGTTTGTCTCCATTGGTAAAGAGGAGAAAAATATATTCTACCTTGAAAGAATATGATGGTTGGACATATTCTGAATGTTTGATAAAGCAAAATGAATATTCTCTTCATAGTCAGTATATACATATTCGACATCATCATACTTTCCATGCTAATCTTTTCATGACTTATAGCATCTTTACTTCATGGTTTCTTTATTATTTATATTATCATATTTTTCATTTATTACATTTATAAAATCTCGATTATTCAGCTCTGTTAAATAAAATATTTTAAATCTTCCATAAAATGATCCTAATGATTCTAAAAACATCATTTTTTATCGCTTTCAATCTAATAATCATCGTGAAGTACATCTATCAAAAGAATAGATAGAAACTTTAATTGCTGTTTATTAAAAACTTTAACAAAATGAAAATGTTAAAAAGCCATCCCAACTCGTTGACCTCTAAACAATTTATTAGGTCTGAATTCCAAAACGAAGGATTATTTGATTAATTTATTCTACTTTCCCTTGGACTTAATCAGAAGACATCATTGTCGCTTAAACTCAGTTCAAAATCCACTTGGCCCATTTGCCCTGTGAATGCTTACGGAAAACGTAATCTCTTTTACCTCTTGGTACAGCTATTCTTTCTTAGGTATCGTCGGCACAAAGGAAGTTACTCGCGTCTCTTATTAGTTATCCTAGTAAATAACATAAAGCTACACTATTTAAAATGAAAGAGTGAAGAGGGCGTTGGGCGGGGGTGGTGGTGGGGGTGTGTTGTGGGGTCTGATCTTTTTGTTTAAAAAAGCAAGAAACTGGAAAAATAAAAAATAAAAGATTTCAAGAGAAAACTAATCGTATATAATTTTAAATTTGTTAAATACCAAATAAGCTCTAAAAATTTGAAATCATTGTCATTTAAAGGGTTTTTAGATAATTTGATTGATTTTCCTTCCTTATTCTAGAGAATAATTTTAATGATTTAAAAGAAAAACTTTTCCCTCCAACTTTATCCTTTCTTCAATTAAAAAAAACCAAAAAAGTTAAGGAAAAAGGAGAGTTTAAATTCTATAACCTAATATTAATATTCTAAATATTTACAAAAATACCTGTAGAGTATGTGTATATATATATATACATACATACTTTTCATGCAATTTCCTTTCATTTATAGCCTTTTTATCTCCTCCTCTTCTTTCTTTCTTTTATTTTCAATATTCAAAATACAATTGTGCTATTTACTAGATCATGATCTACTTAGATTATATAAGAAAATTGTTAATAGAGTACCCTTTTTTTTTCTTCAAAATACAATTACAACAATTGTAGAAAAAGAAAGAATTAAACCTAATTTATTTTATTAAGAGATCAATATTCATATTATGTTATAAATAATAGTATTTATGCCATTTGATTATAAAGATTTTAGTTAATAAATCATTTATTAAAATATTAAATAAAAACTCTTCACTTTTTCATGTATTGTTTTGTTATAAATGTGTATAAATATTAAAATGCATAAAAAGGTTTTCATTTTAAGCCCATAAAGATTAAATCTTGAATCCTTTAGCATTCATGATTGAAAATAAGTTAGTAAAATTACGGAATATTCCAAGACCAAATTTATTGGTTTACCGACTTTTACAATATATATAGCACATAAAAGTAGTGCTACTTATGAAGCCCACATGGTCCTGCTGTTCTAATAGGTTATACTACTACTAAAAGCCGTGTTTTTAAATTTAAATTGATTTCTATAGTCATAAAATCAATCTATTTAATTCTAATCTTATCTCAATTAAATTACAGTTAAATCAAATTCCATTTCTTTAATTTATAATATTCTTATGTGTACTGATCGGACCTGATAATATCAATTAAAAATATTTATGACCGGTAATCTATGATTACTTCCACTTTTTTCCTACTTTACTCCTGTCTTCCGCTTGTTTCGTATGTCATGTCCGGAAATAAAATTAACCCCAATAAAACGCACCGTATTGCTAATGCCCAAATAAATCATATCAAACTGAAAAGAATTCTTTTCTACTTTTAATTTTTATTTCACAGTTTTTCCACTTCACTTCCGGCTTCTCCTCTTTAATAAACAAATTCATCTAAATGTTTGATTTGCAAATATAACTTTCAAATCGGTGAAATTAAATCAAAACATTCATGGATATATCTCCGATTCCGATAATTACGTGTTCTAAAGAGCACCAGAAAATCTACCAGGAGTGGTTCGATTACGCTGACTCAGGTGATTTTCCTGTGTTGATTTCATTACGCTTCGATGCGCATTTCTTTTTGGAGTAATCTTGTTTTTGTTGTCAGAACTGATTTTAAGTCTCGATTCGATTGAAATTGCTACATCTTGATCTTTCTCAATGTAATTGAAGCGTGTTTGTGAGTAAGAATTTGTGACATCGATCTTTGAGTGTTTTGTTTGTTTAGGGGTGAGTATGGTGGCATTATACGTGTATATGTATTTGAGCTTCGATGATTAAGATTTGAAGCTTTGGAGATGGATATTTGAATGCTTGAATATTTATGATAGAATATGGAAAATTTTTATTTGAAAGTGATTGTAAATTGTACGTTTTGCTTTTATTTTCATTTCGAAGAGCGATTTTAAGTAATCAAGTGTTGTATTAGTACTCAGCAGTTGTAGATCAATTGCAAAGTTTCGATTTCGAAAAGTGATTTTGTATCCTGTCGGTTTACACATTTGAGATTCAGCAATGTAAATTCAGTGTTAAATATTTAGAAGTTAATTTAAGTTTAATAGTGAACGTTTAGGTGCTGGTGTTTGTAGGATAATAAATGGAAATTTCGTTCTCTAAAAGTGATAGCAATTTTTTATTTTTCATTTGCTTGGATTCCAAATCAAGATATTCAAGTAAAGTAAGGAACTCATGTATCTATGTGCCATTGTAGATCAATTATGAGTTTTGGTATTCAGTAAGTGAAGTGAGTAAGTGAGATTTGAGTTGGATGATCTTGTGGAGTTCTCTACTAGCCTCTCTCTCTTCCTTTTTTTTATTTTTTAATAGTTATTTTTATTTCTTTTCATTTGAACTTTACTTATTGATTTTGATCAGATGGTGATGGACGGATCACTGGAAATGATGCCACAAAGTTCTTTGCCATGTCAAATTTGTCACGACAAGATTTGAAGCAGGTATATTTTTGGAGGCACTTGAGGGAAGTTTCTTGATTGGTTTTCCAATTTTCTCTTGGTAGTCTCAGAACTTGGATTTAATTATAATATACGGGTGCAACAACTTGATTTGCTATATTAGTCCCAAATTTTTTCATGCCACTAATAGTACTCCTTTTTCACGATTAGCTGTGCTCTCTAGTAATGGCGGACTAAAGTCTTTATGCAAGGGTCAAAAGCTGTGATGTTAGTTCAAAAGTATTTCTATATACAGAATTAGAAATGAGTACCAAGAGCACTTGTTAAGAATCTTAAATGGCATGTTTTACTTGCTTGTTTTGTTAAAATTTTCTTAAATATGCATAATCTTATGTGGTAATTATTAGCACATCCACAGAAAGGGTGAGTTTATCTGGTTTGTAAGTTTTGGCTTGGGGACTAGTTAGTGGAGTTGAAATAAATAAATTACGAGTATACATGGTATGAAAATGGCTGGTCTCTTGATTGATTCTGCTTTGCATAGATAAATTTAGTCAATTGACTTTCTCCACATTTAAATGCCATCATTACAGAGTATAGGTGATATCTAGATGCAGTCCCATATAGGTACTGAGTTGCTTGATAGAAATTGTGTTGTTTGCAATTATGTATTGCTTTAGGAGGTTAGATTTCAAGTTCAGATTTTGATCTTCCATGTGTGAGAGAGATCCATATGCTTACCTTCATCATCTCTCCTTGACAGGTTTTCATTAAAGATAATATGGATATTAATTGCTTTCTGTATTTTATTGCTAAAGAACTAGAATTTACTTTCGGGCATTCTCCACTTCCCTGTAGGTATGGGCAATTGCAGATTCCAAGCGACAGGGGTTTCTGGGTTTTCCAGAGTTCATTACTGCAATGCAGGTAGTTAGTAGAATCCTCTGTGTGAAAATAATGAAACATGAAAACTTTGCTGATTATATTCCCTTTTATTTTAGTTAGTTTCTCTAGCGCAAGCAGGCCATGCAATCAGTCCGGATCTCTTGAGCAGTGAAAGTAAGATGCAGACTCTTTGTTTTTTAATCTATTGTATCTTGGGTTTATTTCATTAGAGATCACTTTGTTTCATGTAGATGCATTCATAGGTCATTATTATTGAATTTATCATAATTAGACGACTGAATTTTCTTATATTTATGTTGTTGTTCCCCTTAAATTTTGTCGATTTCCCATAATGTGCTAATATGGATTGACAGAACATGGCCAAATCACGGATTATGCATGCATCAGGTTTCCAGACATTGTATATGTGCATACTTTATGTCAATAACTTTTCGAATCTACAATAATTCACTCCAAGTTTTTATTTTGTAAGAGGATTGATGGAATTACAAAATGGATGCTCTCAAAGCAATTGAAACTTGAAAGTTCAGTAGGCTTATCATATAAAATTAAAGTTTAACAACCTGTTGTGCATATGTCGTGGGTATAGTTGTCAGCGGATCATTGTCTATTCCTCCTTTTCTTTCCTTTCTTCCACTAATTTTCTCTTTCTCCCATTAAGCATCCTGTTCAAGCTGAAATCTTCATTTCATAATCTTCTCGTAAGACAGGCTTTTGGCTCTCCATTGTTGATGGTGCATATATGTATTTTGGATTTTATTTTATTTTTCAAGTTGCAAATGACATACATGCAAATTCTGCAGTTGACTTGGAAGCAGTTAACTCTCCTGTGATGGAAGGTTTGGACTTGTTGTTAACTGTGAGTTCATCTCAATTACTTATTGGTTGTATTGAGAATTGTTTTAATAAGCATTCTAATCAATTGATCTGAATGTTCTTTTAGAAGAAAAAGCGTTCCCATAAGACAGGTGAACCTGACGTCAATGGTGAGGATTTCATCATGTAAATTGCTTGGCTTTATTTTGTGTCTGATTGTGTTGAAGTTGATAATGGTGGCCTTGTGCAGGAAGTTCAACCTCACAACCAGCGCCTTCAACTGGTTGGTTTTCTTCAAAATCGTCAAAAAAGGTGTCTGTTGTAGTCACTTCTCTTCATATTTCCTATATCATAATCTTAAGACCTAAAAGATCTTTTAATCTTGTTTCCTCCATGAACTTCCATATGATCCATGTGACTTTGTTGATTTATATTTTTCTGGTATGATCAGATGTCACTTTCTTCTGTCACATCAATTATTGATGGCTTGAAGAGATTATACATTCAGAAACTGAAACCATTGGAAGTGACTTATCGCTTTAATGATTTTGTCTCTCCCTTGCTGGTAAGTTACTAGTATACCAGTGGATTAGAGGATATAAAATATGCAAAATCATTCTTGAAAATTGCATTTGATATCAATACCACGTGTAAAGCTACAGTGCTCATTGAACATATTATTATAGTTGAAAGTGTTTATTTATTTATTTATTTTTTATTTTTGTCCAGACAGATAGTGATTTTGATGCTAAACCGATGGTAATGCTTTTGGGTCAATACTCTACGGGTAAAACCACCTTCATCAAGCATTTGCTAAAGAGTAGCTACCCAGGCAAGTTACCCTCTGTAGGAAGATTATCTTCTTTTGCTTTTCTGTAGGAAGATTGTCATTTCCTGTTGCTCATCATTATTTTCTTGTTACAGGAGCCCATATTGGACCTGAACCTACTACAGATCGATTTGTTGTTGTAATGGTACTTGCTGCTACTCTAGTCACCCAATTAGCTCAATTTAGTTTTGGCAATTTTTATTAGAATCAAATCAATTCTTTTTGTCATAATATACGAGTGGTTCTTATTTCCTATGTGATTGAATGGAAAATATGCATATACCTGAACCTTTTCTATGTATTATATTCTATTTATTTTTATTTTATAATGTTAATCATGCATACTCTGTTTTTATAGTCTGGACCAGATGAAAGAAGTATTCCAGGAAATACTATTGCTGTCCAGGCAGACATGCCTTTTAGTGGTTTAACTACATTTGGGACTGCATTTCTATCAAAATTTCAGTGCTCTCAGATGCCACATCCTGTAAGTTATGCTTCTACTTTGTTTTGGAATCTGTGATGGTGACTCACATAATGACTTTATGTAATTTTTGAAGCTACTGGACCACATTACCTTTGTCGATACTCCTGGAGTTTTATCAGGGGAAAAGCAACGAACTCAGCGCGCTTATGACTTTACGGGTGTAACTTCATGGTTTGCTGCAAAATGTGACCTCATTTTACTTCTATTTGATCCTTACAAGCTTGATATTAGTGATGAATTCAAGCGTGTCATCTCATCATTACGTGGCCATGATGACAAGATCCGCGTGGTCCTCAACAAGGCTGATCAAGTTGATACGCAACAAGTAAGATTGCAAAACCAACTCACTCTTGCAGGGTTGGGTGTTCATAGTTTTGATTTGTTTGGCCTGGTATTTTGTTTTCATTGATTTTCTGGCATAAATATAATACTAATTGCAAAATTTCAACCAAAGGAGAAATTTGGTTTTGGATTAACATTCCTATATTGTACTTTGCCTGTTATAAGTAAATTTGTATATTCAAGAGAAAATTTGCTGAATAATATATTGAGCCCAGCCAGAGAAAATGTAATCACCAAAGCAAATTTAGACTTCACAAAGGTTAGGTTTCATTTCCAACCATCTAAGTCCACTGTATCTTCGAATTTCTCTGCCCATGGATTATAGTACAAGCGGCTAGAAATGTTAGAAAGAGTGATATCAAGGATTACTTGGTCATTCATCTGCAATGATTGGTATTGTTTTTTGGTTTTATCATGGTTTTCACTTGAAGTGGCCTAAGTGAAACCCAAGCTGGGGAGCTCATTCCTTGCTATTTCTTGCAGCTCATGAGAGTCTATGGAGCTCTAATGTGGTCACTTGGTAAAGTCTTAAATACTCCCGAGGTTATGCGAGTTTACATTGGGTTAGTACCTTTTCAACCATTAGCTTTCTCTACTGAATTCATTGTGCTGATTTTTGTGTTGACAAATGGAGTAGCATTGTCTGTGTTATAGCACTAGTCATTTCAAATCAAAATGTATTTGGAAGGCAACTACTTTTTAGAATGTTAGTCAATACTGGTCATCTATATTCTTTTCCATCAAAAATTCACTTCTGTACTATTGTATCTGCATGTGTATATCATGCAGCAATCATCTTTTTGCCGAGAATGTTGTCAAGACATCTCCAATTATGTGCCTAATGATGAACCTTCCTAATGGTGACCATCAATCCAGGAAAATAGAAAAGGATGAAAATGTGGTTACACGCTGGTTATTTAATTATAATTTTTTTTTTTAAAAAAGAAAATCTCCTTTATTATTCTATTATGCTTTTGCAGATCGTTCAATGATAAACCAGTGAATGAAGCTGCCACCGGTCCACTTGGAAAAGAACTATTTGAGAAAGAACAGGAAGACCTTCTTGCTGATCTTAAGGATATCCCAAAGAAGGCATGCGATCGACGAGTAAGATAATCTTCTTATTTGCATTTTAACTGTGAACTAGATTCTCAGTCAAGCCTAAGGCTTTCTTCAAGATGGTTTGTTAAAAATGAAAAAGCTAGGGCTGCTTATCATCGTTTTATCTTTCAGATCAATGAATTTGTGAAGCGTGCTAGAGCTGCAAAGATTCATGCTTATATTATTAGTCATCTTAAAAAGGAGATGCCCGCCATGATGGGAAAAGCTAAGACTCAACAGAGGCTGATTGATAACTTGGCAGATGAATTTAACAAGGTTCTCTCTCTCTCTCTCACTCACTCTCCCCCACTTCTGTGAAAAACTTTTTGGTAAATCTTTATCCATTTATATGCAGGTGCAGAGGGAGTTCCATCTACCGATAGGGGACTTCCCTAATGTTGAGCACTTCAGGGATGTCCTGAGTGGTTATAGCATTGATAAATTTGAGAAATTAAAGCCTAAGATGATACAAGCTGTTGATGACATGTTGGGTTATGACGTCCCAGATCTTCTGAAGCACTTCAGAAATCCTTATGATTGATAGGTGTTGATGAACCACAAGAAAGGAAGCAATTATACAAGCTGTTGATGAACCTTAAGGATAATTTAATTGCTTCAAGAGATTTGAAATGTCATAACCCAACATATCTTCACCAGCTTGTTTCATTTTAGGCTTTAATCTCTTGAATTTATCAATCCTGTATCCACTCAAGACATCCCTGAAATTATAAAGGAAGAGCTGGTTCATCCTCGACGTGTCCTTTACAATGCTGTATCAATTTTTTTTTTTTCCCCTGTTCTTTCCCTTCTTTCGGAGCCTGAAAAACTCGTTACTGTTTCAGCATGTAGCCTCATTTATTCGAGTTTGGGAGAAAAAGTTCTATCACAGCTTTACGCACACCCTCTCTCTTGTGCTTTTAGTAATCTAGAATTTAAGAAGACCCAATGTTAAAGCATGAGTTATACGACGTGATTCTGGATTTGAAATCGATTCCTCTATATCATAAAGGGTGTTATTAAGATCTTCTTTCATGTGCTTAAAATATCATATATATTTTTCTCAAATTGTGGCATGAAACGCATGATAATATATTCATGACTAACCTATTATAGAACTCAATTATCTCATAATACTGTAGGGCTGGTTTGTTTTTTTTTTTTTTTTTTTCTCGTTGGCCTTTATCATTATTTTATCCTACATCAATATAACTAAAAACTGAGAACAGTTCACTCGAACTCATGGCCCTTTATTTATCTTAAGTTGTCTTGCTCTTCTTTCAATTTCATTGCGTGATTTATGGAAAATTCTCTCACAATATGGACATTAGATTACTCAAAACTCTAGTTGGATAACATTGATGAATTCACCCCGTTCGATCTGCAAAGGCAGTCATCTAAATTTAGTTACAGGTAGTTGGCACATATACCGCTTTAGTATTACCTAAATCATGTATCATAATACGTTAGAACAAATTGTAAATGTATCATATTAACTATTGGTTAGTTAAGCTTTCAAATGATGTTTTCATCTCTTCAAACTTTTAAATATGCACACAATGAACCCCCAAATTTGCCGCTATTTATGGCTTCTTGAACTATCATTTTGGTATTTTGGCAATAATTTGGTGATGCCTATTTAATTACTTATAGAAAGGTGAAATCATGTTTCAGAGTTTTAAGGGACTACTTCGATACTTAATCAATGGTTTTCGGGTTATATTTTCAATTATTCCTGATATATTTGCCTACTCATATTCAATAACATATTTATTATGAAAATATACAGCAAGCCCCACTTGTCACCTATTATATGCAGCTTCTTACAAATAGATCTAGTAGTCTTCCTGCAATACTTTCTTTTCTGGACATAGAAGTATCGTAAACTTAGCCAAAAATATCAGCCAAATCTAGAGTTACCGATACATGACATACTATTTTACAACAAAGCTGGCTAGGTTCTTTAATTCTACATCTACGTAAATGTAAAGGAGATGAACATTCTAATTACTTGTAAACTACATCAATACTAAAACTAAAAACCACGCCTATGCTATGCCTTATTTGAGTTCTAGAAGAATTTGTAGAAAAAGAGCTCCTCTGGCTTGGAAACTGACCGCTCTATCTTGATCTCTTCCTCTTTTTCAGCCAAATCCTCCATATGGGTATCTACTATAGTGTTATCAGTTTGTGGTTGTACCTTCTGTTTTTCATTTTCTGCTATCTCCATCTTCAAACGCTTGTAAGTTTCAATTTCCCTACCCAATCGAACTACCTGTGTAGTAGTGTTGATTGCTACACCAACGACTTCATTCTCTGCCCAACTTCTTTTACTCATGTCTAGAACGAGAGAAAATGGAAAACTTTGACTTGCAAATGGAAGAAGACGAAGTTGTTTGGCTATCTGTAGTAGAAATATAGCATGTTGGTTCTTATCTTAAATTTTAATGCTAACTTGAATTGTTTCCAAACGTAGGAACAGTTCAAAGTTAATACATGTGACGGTCAAGTATAAAGGAGCTTATCTGGGAATTACCAAAAAATAAAATAAAAGAAAGTAAAAGTTGCTTTCTTAGAGAAGCAAGGGAATTAAAATAATGGGATTTGGATATGTTCCGATTGGTGTTTTAACATTTCAAACACACAAGAATATTGTGACATTATTATCCCTGAGGTCAACTTCGAATCATTAATGTCTCCTTGCCATCGGAGCAACTATATCTATTCATGAAAATTTCTTTGATGGAAAATGTCATGTCCATGTCTTTTGTTGTAGGACATAGCAGGTCCTGTTGAATTAAAAGACTTATCCCGGGTTAATTGCAAATATGATTTTTATTTTATTTTATTTACCTAATCCCCTTATTTTTAAGTTGGATGTTAAAACTTCATATCTGAAATAGCTCCTTCAAACTTATAAAGATTAAAGATTAAAAATGACATTAAATAGAATAAATCATTCAAATATATATACATATATACATCTATATATATATATATATAGGATATCTCTCTTTTTTTCCTTTTCTAGTTTATTCAACTTTTTGATTTAATAATTTTTTATATATGTTATTAAGGATGGTTATGTAGAGATTTAACTAAAAGTATGTTTTTAAACGTTCAAATGTGAATACTTCATTGTAAGATTTAAGATAAGGAGTCAATCGTACATAAAATAAATATATAGGGATATATATGGAATTCAACCTTTCTTTTCACTCGGAAAACGGATATATCTCACCTCCGGTCAAAGAGATTTGAAACCATTTTTTTTTTTTTTTTTTGGAATGGATCAAATTAACTTGACGTTATGTATAATCATTTAGAATAGAAAAAGGCCTTTGGCATTAAAAAACAAAAAGGAAAGTAGGATAAAAAGATGGCTTGATGGAGTGTTTGGTATATTGTTTTTGAAAATTATTAAGAGTAAATTGTATGGACTATTCTTCAAAATTTCTTTTAAACTTAAACACTTATAACTCTAAAATAGACGGGGCTTTGCTTTTTATATTACATGGCAACTTATGTGTTAAATCCGTTACTGTGAAAATATTATAAAACAAACTAATTAACCACATCATTTAAATTGCTGGCATAACAGACATTACATGAACACTCTTCATTTTTAAAATTAAACACTTGTACTCTAAAGTTTGCCTTTTTTTTTTTAATTATGTAGTAGTTTATGTGTCAAATTCATTGATATAGAAATATTATAAAATAACTAATTAACCACATCATCTAAATTATTGATGAAATAAACACTTATTAACTTATTTAATTTTCACCATGTGAAGCCCTGTCTAAAACGAAAAGCTAACTTTCCTTTTCCCACTAAAAAAATCGAAAGCTAAGTAAGCTATAGTGATGCTAAATATTAAAGAATAGTGTTTGGATTGCTTCTTTAATGGAATGGTCACTTGTTACTAGATTCATAAGTGAACCACTTGCATAACTCAATGACATGATTGCATCGAATCTAAACTTAACTATATGTTAAATATAGCCTTAGGAAACTATATCTACACCTTTTTTTTATCCATCTTATGTATCTTTTGTAACACTTTTTCTTCTACGTGTCTACATAAAAATTTCTCTTAACCTTTAGTACTTAAAGATCATTTATTGTTATCATTTATGAGTTAAGGATAAGGCAAAACCTATAATTAACCTATCATATAATAACATAACCTCCTCATTATTAAAACTCTTCTCTTTTGATTTAACATACAACTGCTAAGATCTTTACATTAATAAGCCAACCCAAAGTATCACAACTGTAAAGTCTTTTATAATCCATAGCTTTATCAAGATATGTGTATATAATACAATTTGATTAGAAGGTCTATAGAACACTTATAATCTCCTAGTGAAACTTTTGCGGCATAACTTAACAATCTCCTTATACATTCACTTTGATTACACAAGGGATCTCTTTAGCACACTTTTTAACTAACGTTCTGACTTACTTTTTACTTCACAGTTTACCTCAAAGGTACCAATTAGGTGTACTAGAGTCCTCTGATTTCCATAATGTAAGATCCGGACTAACTTCCTTCATAACTTAAGGATAAAAAAACTTATTCCTTCTGCTCTTTGTAAGCTAAGTAAGAGTGGATAGACAAGGAATAATACGACATAGTATCTCATCGTAAACATATATCAAACTATCAATTCCAATTGAAACACACCTCTTTCCAACCAAGCAATGCAAATGTAACATATGCATGTCATGCTCATGTACACAATATGTATTGGTACCAATATCCTAATCCTAGACATTTAGGTAGTTGACATTGCTAGGCATCTGAATTATCTGATTTAAAAACTTAGAATAGAGTGTAATAAACTCTATCTAGCCTAAGCTATGCATTCTATATGCTTGAAAACTAGTTTATAAATCAAGTATTACAAAAACAAGCTCTTAGAAATTAAACTGTTTGCTTAATAAGAATTTGGTTTTCAAGATAGAACTTAACTAAGTAAAATCCCAGTTTAGAAAAACTTAACTTTTAGATCCTTTCGTACCATATCATGAATGCATTATTTGCATACTAAGAAAGATCAAGTAGTTCCAAGCCACACAAACAAACTTATTCATCATTTCATTAAACGAGATTTCACTTACCTTCATTTATGTTTATCATTTCAAAAACCTTGGTAACGGGTTTACTTAAGTGAATACTTTAGGAGATGGGGTCAGTAGTTAGTAACTAGTCTCTTGTCTTAGTTAAACATAGATATACATCATCAAGTATATTAGTAATAGCACATCTAAAGCCATTATGGTCAATAGCTAAGCATGTCTCATCTAACAAAATATACCAAATACAGTTAAAGAGCATCTCATAGCTCAAGAATTAACATGTCACATCCATACACATAAGAACAATAACATTCATTGCAATTAGATAAGATCTATTCTAGAATACAAGTAATCCACTTACCTAAGCTATTTTAAATGGATATTAAAGTATCATATTATAAGATAAGTAGTGACTATAATGCTACATTGAGATAGGCGTTAATCAAATTTAACTCTAGTGATGGGATCATATGGAGAAACTGGTGAATAGTTGAGGTGATTCAAGTGGAATGAAGGAGAATCCTTGATTTAATCCAGAATTGAGATGTGGAGAATGATATTATAATTAGTTAGTTGGGATATGTTAATATTATGGACGGTATTACTGGGAAGTTTGCTAACGGAGTTGTATGGAAATTTATGGGAAGTAATGAAACTTATGAACGATAACAGAGGATAATCTGAGTTTTAGCATGATAGGGATTATGTGATATGTCTTGTTGAATAAGAATAATTTGGAAGTGAAGGATTATAATTCAAGCAATGTTAGTAAGATTTGTATAGTAATGGTAGAAGAAAGATACCCTATTCTGATAATATGACTTATACTTCGACTAGTACATCATATATCTTTAGATGATTAACCCCAAAGGTTTATTGAATGGCTTTCACATTTTCCTGAATCAGTTGGAGTAGATCAAGATTATATACAACATGAGAATACAGTATATGAGGTAATAGTTGATTTGAATAATGAATATAATGTATTTGTTGGTTATATTTTGTCAGAAGTTAGGATTGATCATATGATTAACTATTCATATAAGTTAAGATCCTATTAATCTTTTAATAGATATAGTTGTGCTCATTGATGGATGTGTATGTACATATGCTATGATGTATTATATACTTGTGAGTAAGAATGTAAAAGGAGATTGGATGTGTCTTAGGTGACCAATTTTGGGAAGTGCTTTGTATATGTAAGAATTCGTGGTTTATGGAAGTGATTTAGATTGAATAAAGAAGAATCTTTGAGTTAATATAGAGTTGAGGTGTAAAGAACATTAATATAACTAATTAGTAGGATATGTTAATATTGTGGATGAAATTCCTAAGAAGTTTATTGATGAAGTTGTGTTGTAATTGGTAAGATATGATGAAGTAATGAGACTTATAAACAATAGTGGAAATCAATTTGAGTTTGGAACAAGAGAGATATAGTGATATGTACAGAAAATTAAGGTGAATCCGAAACTTATAGGATTTTTGAGTTGATCTCAGCTTGGTGTTTAGTATAAATATGAGGTAGTATAATTTGAAGTGAAACAAAGTATGATGTAGAAGAGGATTTTAGAAAAACAAAATATTGAAAGGGAAAAGCTAGAAACTGATTCAGAAATGAATCAGAATCTATACTAAAGATATAATCCAAACCTAATCCAGAAATAAATCTTGTATAGAATGAGAATGCAGTATAAGAAATGATAAATGATAACAATAATAAGGAGTTTGATAACGATAAGGTTTATAAAATGATCGTTATTTCTGATTTTCCTATGGAACTAGAAAGTACTAAATCAATAAGTGGAAACGATATTGAATTAATTAGAAGAGAAATATAGTCGAATTCTTTTGAATGAATAGTTGTTATAAGTAATTTGAATTATAGATATGGTATGATAGTTTATTATGTTTTTCTGAGAATTAGAATTGATCTTATGTTAGTTATTCACATATGTGGATATTCTAATGATCTCTTAATGGACATAATTGTGCTTCTCGACGAAAGTGTAATCTTTTGGACATGTGCAAATATAATGACGAATGATATATTTGTAGTTAGGAGTGTAAAAAGATTAAATGCATTTTGATGATTAATCTTGGAAGCCCTTTTATATGTGTAAAAACGATAAAAGAAATAGGGCTATGAGGCTACAATCAGATTAATAATTCTTAGGTCTTTAATGAATCATGAATTAAAGAATTATAATTTAGAGTGATAATTAAGTGTAAGTGAAGCCAAATGAATATGAAATGGATAATGAGATCCTTATGTAGTACTGAGGCAAGTGGAATTATATTATTATATGGTATTTATAATTGGTTATAGGCGATAGATAGTTATTAAATGATACATGAGAAATGAAGTAAGATTGTTACATAAACTGCAACTGAATATGTATCCACATACCAAAAAAAAAAAAAAAAAAAGAATTAGTAGGATGAGTAACAAGTGACGGTAGAGATGGAATTACAATAACAAGTTGGAGATTATTAAAACTTTTAATCAACAGTTACTTAGTTTTCTTAAGGATCAATCTAGAAAGGCATAACTTTCCAGAAAGTAAATTTTATGAAACAATTATCTATTAGTAAACTAATTATGAAAGGATGATAAGGAATATTAATTACAGATAGTTATTTAGGGATCAAAGCTTAAAGAAGTTAGGAGATAAGTAGTGATTTCAACGAAGGACTTCATTTGATCTTAGTTGAATAATAATAAATATGAACAAAAGGATTGGTTGATGAGTACCTTAACCGTAGAATATACAAATGGTTGAAATGCAAGTATAATGATGATATTGAGGTATGCATTCCTATAAGTTAGAAACTAGTGAACGGAAAAGGATTTAAGGTAATTGGGATTATTGTTACCTATCAGTTTAGAATTTATATTGGAGGAAAGATATTAATCTATAGAATTGTAGGATATGATGGAAATGAAATTTAGAAGGAAAGTTACTAATGGTAGATTATGAGAAGTTTGTTGATATCTATAAAGAAGAGATTGAAGAAAATACCAATAAGTATTAAATATATCAGTAACATATAAAGGTTAAAATGTATTTCTAAAGATTATTTTGTGGATATTTGAATTTTATGATTAAGTTAATCAAGAATCAAACTTATGATTGAAACTCTGTATTGGATGTTGTAAATGAGGCCTTAAGAGTTAGAGGAGTGACTGTCAAATTCTAGAATAATATTAGATTGGAATGATGTCAAGATAGGATCAGTGCATAAATTATATTCATAGAATTGGGAGAATGAATGCATGCCAACTGTATATGAAAACTCTTGTTGTGGTATCCTTCAATAGAATTTTGATATACAAAGTATCTAAGGATAGCATTATTAAAGTTGAGTGATCATTAGTAGTCTATTGAAATGAAAGACATGTGATTTTCGGATGAGAGAATACGATTTCATTAAGCTTGTTATATTTGGAGAAGGGATTTCGGTGGATATTAAAAAATGTTGAATTGGTGATTAGAGGAAACTCCATGGAGGTAATTCAATGTATAGGAAAGTTATGAAGTTACACTACACTTCATATGAGCGGTTGCAATAGGTAACCTAATAGAGGAATGGCAAATCTAAGACGGTTAATTCATCATTGTTGAGTCTCATGTCATGTTCATTTTATCAGTATATCCTGTCATGTCGTGTCTTGTCCAGTAATAATCTCAATATTGTCTCCTTTGTTGAGTCCGTTAGTCAAAAGTTATATTCATTCTTCTTAAGTCAAGTCAAATTAAGTAGTTAACCAGCTCATTTGAATCCGAGATGGAGAAAAGTTGAGATTTGCTAAATTTGCTTCTATTGATCCTATGCTAAGCTATATGAAGAACAAATGAGAAGTTATGACAATAGTATAATCATTTTGAGTGGAAGATTTTAGATGAGAGGAAATGTGATGATATGAAGTTAATATAGAATCGCTAATGATCACAAATAAAACTTAAGAAACAATCAGACAAGGAATAAATGGAGAATAAACCGGTAAGAAAATTTGTGAGGTCATAAAGCTAAGTCATAAGATAGTATAACACGATTAGAGAATTACGATGATGAAATAAGCCTTAATTACTAAGGTAGGGAATGTAAAGGAAGAAAAATTTAGAGAATTAAGCAAAAGTCCAAGTAAAGAAGAAGTAGAATATTAATCAGGAAGTAATTAGAAAACTTAATCAGTAGACTACATAAAAGTTTTATTTGAAGATAGTTTAGTAGAATGGAAGATGGGTTTTAAGGTTATGAAGTAACCCCAAAAAATATTGATAATTAGGTTCAGAAGTTCAAGAGTTGAGACACAGAATAAGTAAAGATACGACCGGACGAAGGTTTAGACTTAGAACTAAAGTAGAACTTAATGTAGTGAAGACAAAGCATTACTTGTGGTTGTTTCGATTTTTAGAGTAGTAATAATATATAAACTATCAATCTTAGTAAGTAAGCAATACATAGATATACAGTAGTTTCAAAGACGAAACTATTTTAAAGGGGGGTAGAAACGTAAGCCCCACAACCAGTTATTTAGGGTTTCAATCGGCTCAAAGATCCGATCGAGCCTAAATTATAAATAAAACTAGAAATATTAGTAAAATGATCCTGTAAGTTTGAATTTAAAAAAAATAAGCAATAAAATGAAAAATATAAAAATTCTAAATTTTAAGTATATAACTCGTTATTTATCGAAAATGCGTAAAATGCATTCCGATAATTAATGAATCGCTAGAGATAAATTATATGTATACTAAAAATCATAGAATAACCTAAATAATATTTAGGAATATTTATTTGTACTATATATGAATTTACATATATGTAGAAATACGCGTAATTACTTAAAATACGTGTAATGTGCTAAAATAATATTAAATAATTAAAGAAAATTCATAATTAATTAAGGAAAAATAAATAAAAATCAGGAAAAATAAGGAATGATCAGATATAGGTCGTGGCAGCTAGGAAAAATAAGAAGAAAATTAGCCAATTAAATTAGAACAATACAAAAGTCAAATTGGAAGAAAATAAGGCAATTATCTAATCAAATTAATGCACAATAATTTCCCTAAATCTCTATAAATAGTAAGAAAAATTCAGAAGCTCATTTAGTCAGTTTGAAAAGTGAGAAAAATAGGGAGAGGCGAAATTAAGAGAAAAATTAGAGTTAGGAAAAATAATAAGAAAAACTGTACAATTAGGGTCATAAAGGGGAACCAACATTAGACGAGCAGCTGGGAGTGGACGGCCACGACCATCACACAGTAGTGGTAGCGCTTAGACTGGCTGACAAGGCCACGGCAGCCGGCGGTGGTCGGAGCCACCCAGACCGATAAGTTTGATTTCTAGCCCAATTTTGTATAGTTTTTGTAAAAAATAGTAAATATTCTTATAAAATTATGAATTTTGTTATTCTAGAATATTTTTGTATGTAGTTTTTAGGAAAAATATTATTTTGATAAAAATATGTCTCGTAATATATGGTCCTTAAGAAATCATGTAAAATCAAGTATGTTTCGATTTAGAAATAAATGACCTTAGAAGTGTAGTTTTGAACCCAAAATTTTGTGTAGACTACTTAGATGATATAGAATAGTGCTATGAAGCCCGTTTTCAAAAATTAATTTTAGAAAATTTTAGATAATTTTTAGGCCTTAAAATGAGGCATAAAATGAGTAATTTAGGGTTAATTAAGTAATTAAATGGTTAATTAAGTAATTAAATGGTTAATTACTGATTTAGTGAATAATTATACGTTTTAGGATGTTGAAATCTGATGAAGTATGATACTTGTAGTATTTAGGGTGTTAGATGTAATTATTAGGTTAATTATGTAGTAAATGAGTAATAGGGAAAAATAATAAATTTTAAGTTAATTTTGTAAATTAGGGTAATTAAGAGTAAAATCTGATTTAGGATGAATTTAGACATTTTGAAATAATAATTGATGTTGGGAGATGGCAATTAGAGTGTTAGCAATATTAGATGTGTAGTATATATATAACATGTAATTATTGAAAATATAATAAATAGAAGATATTGGAATAAAAATTGATATTATGATAATAATAAAAATATACAATAAATCTGATAGAAAACTTGAATTTATGTAATTATATGAAAAATGTAAAAATTTCTTACATCAGGATTAAATTTGGTATACTATTAAAAATTTAAGTGTATTAGATATAATAAAATACTGATTAGGGATAATTATGGTATTTAGGATATCTAGAAGTAAAGTGATTAATTTCACATTATGAGTTAAAATAAGTTTCTAGAGTTCAGGTATGAAACAGTACTTAGAAATCGAACTAAAATCTAATTAAAATATCGATACAGAAATCGAACTCGAACCTAATCCCAAACCTAGAATAATTGTAAAAACTTAAGACCTAGATAATTAGGTATATTAAACCCTAAACAAAACATAACGATAAGCATTATAGGATAAAACGAACCTATAATAGTTATATGAAAAACTGAAAGCACGTTTGTGTTATAAGAATGATTAGCGATAGCCTGAGTGAGTTGGACCTTGAATGAGTAAGCAAGGAGTCTAGGTAAGTTGGAATTAATACAATGCTGTATTTTGGAGGCTTGAGATTATGCTTGGTTGTGCTTGTTAGATAGTCCGTGGTGTGCATGTGCTTGATTATGAGTGATGCTATGATTATGTTTATTGTTTTAGCTTGTATTGTATGATTTGTATGAAATGATTGATCACTCTAAAGTGGACCTAATCAAATATACGACTTATAATTATAATGGAACCTGCATGGCAACCCATTGGGAGAAACTTAGGACTCTCCGGCCAAATACCGACCTTTTTGAAAGGAAGAGCGCAGGATTACATAATGGTTCCTTCTTTATCCTTAATCGAACTAAATGACAGGAAAGGAGGTCGTGGCGAGGGTGAAATCAGTGGTTTGAAGGTAGTCGCGGGAGGAGTAAGGTCTCCATTGCACAAGCCTAGGTTTGATCGTGAACTATTACATTAATGGTAACTCTATTAATGGCAACTTCTCAACCCAGATTAAAGAGGACGAAATTTCTCTAATCTCATGACGGACCGGACAACGTCATGCGATAACATTTGCTTGAAAATGCATTGCACCTAATAAGTTGATTGATAACCTTGTTGTGTTTATGTTATAGTTTTAAGTCTTCCATCCTAACTTACTGAGCTGTTGTTGCTCACATTCCTATAGACGTCGTGTAGGTGCTAGCTAAGAAGTGGCATATAACTATTTTAAAACTAGCAACTACTGGATCTTGGTGAGTGAGGAAAAACATTTGAAGAACAAATATATATTTTAAGGTCTAAGCTTTTATTTTAGAATTTTTCATTTTGAATAATGTAATAACTGAATTATAGTGTATATATATATTTTCTCACTTTCTTAGGTAAATGATTTATTTAAATTACAAACTGTTTACTTTAAAACGGATTAGTTTTGGATACCTTGTGTAGATCAGGTCTAGGATAGCGGTTGTAAGGCCAATTTTTATCTTAGAATGGTTTACACGGTGGGATTGTTACGACTCTATCGCTTTGAGATGTGATACTTCTAACGTACTAGCTAATATAGTTTCTGATCTCTTCAACATTATATAGTTATTCTTATATCTCAATCTGTTATCACACTACTTTGACTTTAAGGTAAAAGATTTTAATAAAATACTTATTATATGTCTAATTGCTATGGTTTTATCAACATATCATTTAACTTAACCATGTAACTTAATGTGCACAAGGGATATAGAGAATTATCGTAAAAAATGCATATACATATTCAGAAAACAACTAATTCCTTGCATTAGTTTTTGACTTATAATCTATACATTGAGCTATTTCGTTTTCTCTACTACTATATGTTCTAACTTGCATCAAACATTCTTGAAATCATCAAATCACCTTATTCCAACACTAATTTCCCTGTTTTACACTCTATCAAAATAATTCAGTATTTCAAACTCATTTACAACCAAGATCTTACACATGTAAATCAACTTACTTGGTAAATCCCTTATTTCTAAGCATTTTCAACATATTACTTACATGTTAAACCAAAAATACCCATAGTTTATCAAAGATCTTTTCATAACATTATAATAAACCCTTTTAGGAACATGTATACAAAAATTGGGATAGAAACAACAACTTTTATTATATTTAAAATTTAGTGTTTTTTAGGCTTTCTTAATAAACCCATATCTTTGCTTTGAATATGAAAAATATGGTTTGATATTTGAATTCTTCATGTAAAAATATTTGAGAAAATTAAGTTTCGTAATTTTTGAAAAGCAATTAATATTTTTAGTAAATTCGGGAACTTACAAATCGAAATTGAGTATGTCGCATTTTGCCGGTGAATGGCTGTTGTCCATCGACCACTTTCTCTCGAAAATGACCTCGACAACAGCAAACTACGGACCCCAAAACTCTCGATGGTAGCTTCTTATTTGATATGCTAACAAACCTTCACCATATTTCTTATTCATATGTTTGATTTCCTAAACATCTGGAGAGTGTTCTTGGTTTCTTCCTTGTGTTTATTCTTGTAAAACAATAAAATGAGCTTCCCCTTGATGTATTTATAACTGTCCAAGCGGTAGATAAAAAAAAAAAAGAAAAATCAAGAAGTACATGTGTCCTTGTCTCAATCCATAAACTAATTCTTTAATTCCGAGGTTTTTTGCTGCGTCAAAAGCTTCTTCTAAGTAGTTGTCCTTTGTTGGTGTTTATGATTTTTATTAATTTAAGTAATTAACTTAGTGTATATTATATATGTTATGATATTTTTCCTTTTCAGTTAAATAAGGGTAAGTATATTACATACCAAGTATATTTAACATCTACATATATTTCTTAGACATCATTCTATGTCTTTTTATTTATTACTTTATCCAAATAATTTATTTTTAAGAACTTGTAATTTATTGGAACATGAGTCGTGCATTTCTAATAAAAATAACAGTACCAATAAAATAATGCTTTTATTGAATTAAATATTTTGTATACTCTATTTTACTAAATAAATTTTTCTAAGGCTCTTCGCTTAACTTTTGTGACTCCATATTGAAGTTTTATTATATTCCAAGGATATTTTTAAGAACCCCTAATTTATCGATTCCATGACTCATACTCTTATAACCACTTTATTAACTAACTTCCCAAGTCATATTTTCCTATGTTCCATATTCATTAGGAATATGCCATTATTTTGAGTCCTTGATAATTGGTCATAGACCGAGATCTTACATCTTGTCATAGTAAAATACTTAGTGGTATTGTTATACAATTAGTTTGATAATATATATATATATAATCTATCTTAACATTTTAATATATTTTAATTTTAAGTATATGGTTAATGTTTGTATCAAATTTGTTATATATTTAACTATTTCTCTCTACTATATAATAAATACGCAATTACCTTCTCTTAACTGATAAAAAAAAATCTTACCAAGATACATATTCATAAATACTAATACAAAATAGTGAATATAATCAAAATTGTTATCATCTAGTTATTATTTTAGGCATTAGAAAATTTAGTTAATATTATATTATTAATTTATTATTTTACTGGATAATGGTTTTTATTGAATTTTTTTTAAATTTCATAACCTATCCCAAAATCCTAATGGATTTTTTGCTATATCCCAAAATCCATTTCAAAACCCTATCATAGTATCCTATAGATTTTTTTAGTAGATTAGACTAATCAAGCACCCTTCCGGTTACACCATCATCCTTATGCATTACATGTTTTTTAATAAGAAAAACTGACTTTACTCGGTCTTGTACCCACCCAACCACGGGTTCCATAAGACGGGCCTACACCATAAGACCATCCAACAGCATATATTAATTAACAATAGCCATGTAAGAATTACATTATATGCAAAAAAAATAAAGAAAAAAAGAAAAAAAAAATGGAGTCGTCCAATATGATTTTTCGTAAATACAAAATAATAATTAACAATAGCCACGTAAGAATTATATTACATGGAAAAGAAATTCATAATATTTTTTCACTTGTGATATATTAGAAATTCTTATTTAAAATAAAACTTTTAAAACTATCAACTCCTATAGTCGTGATAAATTATAATACCGAAACAACATCTCAAGACAATTCTAAACGCTAAGCCATGAATACTAATCTATAGCAATTGATCGTCACATCATTAAATGACATCAAACAACCAAGATCACAAGTTCCAGCAATTTCATCGTCACGAGTCAACGTGACGATATAAGATTGTTTTGTTCTAGCGGCTCCACCTCTTTCTTTTACGTTTTTATATCCTTCGAAGTAAGCCAGAGAAATTCCCTTGTTACCTTTATGCTTCCGTTAAGCCCAGGCACTGATATCCAGCCCAGTCCACTTTAACTCGCTCTAGGCCCACCTCAAACTCAACAGCATTCTTGCCTTTCAAAATTTTAATCTATTAAGTGTTATATCTATTAAACTTTTACTTATCAAATTTACTACTTTCATGAAATGGTGAAATAGCGTAAGAAATATTTATCGGTGAAAAACCGATCATGAGTAACTTCAAATTTTATGTGTGAAATTGAAATAACTCTTAAGTTTAGATAGTACTTTTATCAACATTCCAAACCTAAAATTATACATGGGAAATAAAGGATGACTAAGTTTTCCTTATACATGTTACGGGGTGTGGACACTAGTTTTGTTACTTTTTTATTTTCCCTTTTATGAACCTTAACACTTGACTTTGTTGATTTATCTATTTATGTTGATATATATAGGGAGGTAAATCAGTGTAAGAGCAGGTTTTGAATTGTAAATTGACCTTGACTCATTTTAGGCAGACTTGAATTGGCTATTGAATCATCAGGTTTTAAGGATTCAAGTGATTCAACTATGGTGATCTGCTAGCAATCTGTTGAGATAATAAGTTACTAAATTGGCCCGTTGAACCACCTTTGAACTAGCAGTTTGGCCCAACAGTTTAGGGTTGAGCCAATTTTGAAAATTTAAAAAATATATAAATATACTATATTATATAATGCAAATAAGTATATAGTATATATAATATATAATAATTAATATGCCATATAACATCACATATTCATATTCATACGTTTTAAATAAATTATTTCGAGATCGAAAAAAAATTAAACTAAAAATAAAATTCTTTATTTGTAAGCAACATCATAAAATTTTAGATTTAGTTGAAATAAAAAAGATAAATAATTTACAAATTATTTATAATAATTAAGGAAATTTTGGAAAAAGAAAAAAAAATACTATGATTCAAGGGTCTCTAAATCAGCCTTTGAATCACTGGTTTAAGTAAACTGACCTGTACCTGTCCTCTTAAGGGTCGGGCTCGATTTTTCCTTTTGTCGGCTTGTAAACTAACGGTTCAAAATTGATTCCAAGCTGACCTAGCCTGGTGAACACCTTTATGGAGAGGATCTGTGTAATAGTAAGTTAAGAATAGGGGAAAAGAAGCCTACTTGAGTTGGTTGGACTTTGAGAAATATTAGAGGAAGGAGATATAAATTATTTTTGAAATAAATGCAAACAATCTCCTAAATTTTGATTTAGGTGTCGATTAATTTCTTACATTTTTAAAGTATATTTTAATATTTTTTAAATTTTGATAAATTTGCAAATAACCCTTATAGGTAAAAAATAACCCTATTAAACATTGAGTTTGATGCACGAACACCTTCTAAATTTATCAAAATATTCCTTAAGAACCCCTAAATTTTAATAATAGTGCGATTTTTTTTAACTGAAAAAGGGAAGGTCTTATGTTATTAATTTATTAAAGTTTAAGAAGTTTTAAAGTATACTTAAAAAGTGTAGAGAGTATATTTGCACTTAAATTAAATTTTATTGGGTTATTTGTACTTTTCCCATCATTTTTTGGATAAAATGTTCATAATCACTATGTTTTATGCTGTTCATATCTCAATTTTGCATTTGCAACATAAAATCTCAAGTGATTTAAGCTATTTGCTATTCTTTATTATAAAGTACTTAAATCTCACAAGTGCAAGATATGGATTTATATGTGAATTGGCAAGTCAAATATTTTCCCACTTATAATATTTTTTTCTCAACTCTCTTCTCTCTCTCTCTCTCTATATATATATATATATATATATATATTAGCCATCATCTAATATACTCTTCTTGACTTAATTGTTGGGTTAAGGTCTCGCTGGTAGCATTTTTTTTTTCCCTCCTTTGTAGGTAGATATGAAAATATGTTGAAAAGGATTAAGGAATATCTATTTCTTTGATTCTACAAGAAAGAACTTAATTCCTTATTTTTGTAGTAATAAGAATGTTATGGAATTGTTATTCACAAACCAAATGCATTAATAGCTTCGCAAGGAATAATTAGCTATTCAATTCCCCTCGTTAATGAACTATAAGTACTGTAATTCTTTTTATTTGTCAACCATCTTCAAAAATATTGTGGTGGGAACTAATGATCCATAGAGATTTTTATATTTAATTTTCCCTCTATAATAATGATGTAATTTGAGGTGTAAAGTGGGGGAGTGGAGATTTCATAATTAGGGTTTTGAATAAAACAATCTTTTTATTTTTTTTTCTTTTAAAAAATTAATAATAATGAGAGGTTGGCATCTAGTGCTGCATAGACTTTTTTTTTTTTTTAAATCTTACAAAATTTTTCGTTGCTTTCAAAAACCATTTTTTTTATATGTATTTCTAATCCGTCTATTAATATCTCACGTAGAAGTTCTTAGATGCCGTGTGTTCTATTCCAAGGAGAAATTTGATTAGATTAGGAAAAATGTACTTATATTTATATTTAAACTCATATTTAAAAATTGAAAATAAATAACAAGTTTTTTCTTTTGATGAAGATTTTTTAATAGATATGGATTAAGAAAACTATTTTTATTATTCATGACATAAAAATCCATTTAACAACAATCTCCAGTTCTATTTTTTTCTTTCAATATTTTTTTCCATAAATATAAAAAAGAAAGAACTATAATTATAAAGAATTATAATAAATAATAAGAAAAAACCTGGAGATTCAATTACAATAGTTTGATATAAGATTTTTTTGTTAGTTTTTTTACTTATCCTTTTGTGATTCAACATATATTAAGAAAAGGAAGAAATCTTATTGGAATCTTAATAAACTAAATTGCGAAGTAAATAAGTTTTTAGATATGATATTTTATCAGTGTTCTTTTTGAGGCCAAGGCTTGTCACACGAGTCTTAATTTTATATTTCTATAAGTGAAAAGAATTATAAATATCTTTTCTTTGATTGGTATTGGATGTATTTAGGTTGCATGGAGTTAAATCTTTACCTTTTCTTCTTTTTTTTTTTTCTTTTGGTTGCAGAAAAGGGATCCCTTTGCCCTGCTTTAAAAAATTATGAATATGAAATCCGGTAGGCTACAGGTACCGTGGGTCCTCTGACTCCTAATCGAGTTGTTATTTTATTTTATATCTTCTAAACTAAATATAGTTTTATTATTAACTTTTAGTCTATTAGATTTGATATGATTTAATTAAGTTGTTTTGATTCCTCTATTATTATCATTTTAGGTAGCTAGTTTAGTCGTTATATTATGTTTTTATATCGTTGACTTTACTTTTCTATTGATACTCTTTTTGGAAGAAACAAAGTCTTTTATGTTTAATTTTTTTTCTGAGTTATTAACGTTTCAAAAAAGTGCAAATAACATCCTTTTGTTAACATCATCAACTCTTTTCATTAAGTAATGACGCGTGGCAGCCTTTGACAAGCACGAATAATTGATTTAATTAAATTATATAATTATATATACATATTAACTAACTAAATTAAAAAAGGAATTTTGAATATTCATTAAAAAAATAGTAAAAAAAATAAACTATTTTTATTATCAAATAATATATTATATAAAAGACAATATAAAAATAAAAAATTATGAGAAACACCGATATGGTCACAACATCTATTTGTGTCCCAATTAGGTTTTCCTTTCTTTTTCTTCTTTTTTTTTTCCTTAAAAAAATAAGTGATGGTGACTGCTTACTTAGGATTGCAATTTTCCTTTTATCCCTTTTTTCCCTACACGAATGGTAAGGGTGACCGTACAACACCTAGAGGGTTGTGCGACTCCTGCTATCTTAATGGGTGTTATGTAACTCTTTTAAAATGGTATTTAAACAGCCCCTATCGATGGTGGGTCTATCAAACCTCGTTCTTAAATGTTACTCATTTGTTTTTGAGGTGGCTATTCTAACATGCTTTTAATTTTTTTTTCAATTTTTTATAGTAACATGTTCTTGATATTTTCAATTACTTCATTAGAAAAATATATATTACTTTCTTATAGTTGTTTCATTTTGTAGATTTTTTATTTTTCCAACTTTTTAAAACTTTTTGAATTTATTATAATTTTTTAATGATACAAATGTGTAATAGTATCTTGTTTAATTAAATAAATTATTTTGGCCAATTAGTATGCTACATGTTACACATGGATGAAAACCTTGATGCTATTAATAAAAAAGACTTATTTACAAATGATTGTGAATATAGAGAGCTCGAATATAAAAGCATACAAGGCTTATAATTAAAATAGAAAAATAGTGAAATTTTGAGAATTAAATATTTATCTTTTCTTAATCTTTTTGTAAAATTGATTAGATGAATGAAAACTTAATCTCTCAAAAATTAGTGTGATGTTTTTTTTTTTTAATTATTGGTTTGAGACCATCTTTTTTCTCATTAGAAGTGGAAGATAAACCATCAATGGTGTAAGACAATCATCTAAATTTAGTACTATGAGACTATTAATATATCATTCCAATTCATTTTTTTTCTTCATACAAATTCTAAAATGCATATTTTATTTATTTCATTTTGATTTCTTAACATTCTCAATATATTTATTATTTGGACTATTTTTTCTTATTAATTTCCATGTTCTTCCACAATTTTTATTTATATCTTTATAATTTTTCCACTTCTACTGGTGTACATGAAATTAGTATCAAAGTTGTTTCTTCTCTGTTCTACATCATATTGTCCTTTGGATGTAATGCAACATTTCATGAATAACATAGAAAGTTATTGTAGTATTAGAAGATATGCTAAACAAAATAAGCAGAGGACGTGTGTATAGACAGGCAATTTAGATAGCACAAACATATACTAGAGGAAAATAAACATAAATATATTTTCTTATCTATTTAACTCTTGCACAAGATTTTCTAGCTTCGGTATATTGCAATCAACTACGCAAGGAGATTTGATGTTAAACTTTTAAGTATATCAAATGGTCTTCCTATGGCTACTTATCATAGTGCTTATAATGACTCATCTTGTCGGATATAAATGTTAGGTTTTTTTTTATAATTTTTTTTATACTTGTTAAAATGGTAAATAAAGAAACTTTTTTATCTTTTCATAAACTTATTTCGCTTTTTTTATAAAATGTGTAACCAATATTGAAAGATATGAAAATCTGTTTTATAAATATTTATTAAGTGTCTAGAACACCAATTAATGGAACTCTGGATGTTTTATTTTCAAATTCAGTTGTTGGAAGGGGGAAAAATAAGGAGGCTTTATTGGCAAGAAGAATTTACGGGGCAGATGACTTTGACAATTCCTAAGTACATCGAAGTCTAACATTAGAAAAATATTGGGTTCTCATATGAATGTAATCTGCTTCAAAGGAAAATGCTTCAGGAAACTTGTGGCTCCTATTTGAGCTTCCCGTAGACGGATTTAGAGACTGATTGCCGTGGAGGAGGGTCAAGGACATTTGTTTCTGTGTATTGTGTAGTGTATACACAAAAAAGGAGGAGGGCGAGGGGTTGGGGCTTTGGGGGCCGGGGGGTGGGGGTTTGGGGTGGTGGGGTGGAACAAATCTCTACTCCCGTTACACTATAAGGTAGTCCAGATGACTTGGTTCGAATTAGTGGCTTTAACAATTTTTCTATGAAAAGATTTTTTTTTTTTAAATTGTAAAGTTCAACTAAATATGATATTTAATAATTAAATATAATAATTTCTTACTCTATATGGTTAGGGTTAGTAATTAATAACCGCTTTTCAAGAGTTTAGTTGGATATTTATTTGCAATTGCATGGCCAGAGATAATCAGCATTCGTGCATGTTGGAACGCCGAAAATAATAGCAGGCAATGCGAATTGCATATGTTTTTCATTTCCGAGATATTTTTGAATCCTTCATTTTTGACCCTTGCACTTATTTGAAATTTCAAAGCGTGACAAACTTTTCATTAAAAATTAGTAACTTGAAATATGAAATCAAATGCATACTTATTTGAAATTTCTATGCATATTAGTTTTATAAAAAAAGGTCATTAGAATATGTATATAGATTGACCTGAATTTTGTATTATATGCTCACTTTAAGAATAAAAGGTAGCTACTGAGATGTCCTTAAAATTCTTTAATATCATGAATACGGACTCTATTAATCCTTGAAATAGTGTTAATGCGCGTTAATTTTAATAGAAGTTAGTACTTATTGATATAAGATTAGATGTCAATTCTTCTTGGATTACAAATAACAATTCAATTTTTGACAATAAAACTAAAGTATTATGGTTCATTAAAATTCCTAATCAAAACCATACGATTTGATTTGACTTAATATGATAGAAAACTGAATTAGCATTTTTCTGTGCGTAGCTTTAACACCTTTTTGAGTAATTACTAATCCTTGGCTAATTGTTTATTCAATTTTTATTCACATTTAATAAATTTGTGACTTATGAGTTTATGTTTGTTTACATGAGGATGCGATTCAATAATAACAACAAAAGCAAAAAAGATGTATTTGAGTTGGCTTCGAAAACCTTCCAGTAATAGGAATTTTGTTTTTTGAATTTTTGTCAACTATGTTACAAATGAGAAAAATTTGAATACCAGATTTATTTTAATAGGAGATCAATAATAATACCATTAAGTTACAAAACAAATTTTGATCGAATAAATAGAGTTTGAATATTAATTATATGATTACAACAAGATAGTCATCACTGTAATGTCTATATACTATATTCTTTCACGTCATTAACATTCAGCAAAAAGAATATATAATAATTTCTCGCTATGCATGGTTAGCGTTAGTCAGCGTTTCAAATTAATTGCATGACCAGAAGCGATTTCATGTCTTGCATGCCATTTATAATCTTTCTCCCAAAATCCCTACTCAAAAATCGAGTGGGAATATGAATAATCCAATGCAGTGATATAATCTGGTGCGATATTCATGGAGTCCCATTCATACGAGCAAGGTCCACAGGACTAAAACAGCATTTAAATCTATAGCCTTAGAGCACATCAATATTCACGGAATCCTGAAAATCGTAGCAGACAATGTAACTTGCATATATTTTCATTTTCGAATAATTTTTGAATCCTTCATTTTTAATCCTTACACTTATTTCAAGTAAGATCCAATGCTAGCGACATGAATTTTATCTTTTAAATATGATGGATCAAGTTTAATTCTATCTTTTTATATTTGTAACAAGTACTATATTATTGATACGTTATTCAGTATTAATTTGTGAGATAAAATCAAAATATGTTTGTACCCACTTTTAAAAACGTCATTTAGCATTAATTTATAAGATAAAAGCGAAATATGTTTATACCCATTTTCAAAATATCCTAAACTATTACACCTCTTATGCAACAGAACAACTAATTTAAATGATTTGGCCGAAACCAAATATCCAAAAGCATGATGGTAGTAGCTTCGATGTTATTGCATCTTGACTATATTCCTAAGATACTCTTTTTAAGTTTCGAGGACAAAATATGTTATGGCAGTCTACTTGTGGCTTTTATCCAATTTATGAGATTCAATGCCGTGACCAAAGGGTCAAGACTTTTTGTTTCTACCTAGTAAATACACACGAAAATGAAATATAACTACCCTGAAGGCTTCAAAGTTTCCGTTTCTTCTATTGATATTCCATTCCAGTCTCAGTTCCGAGTTTTCAACAATTCATGTTCACATCACTTTTGTAAAAAAAAACACTTAAATTACAACTAGAATCATCACAAAAGTTATTTTGGCATTTTTTTTTATTTGATTAAATTCATAAACTTATGCAATTATCGTTATGCAAGTGGAGGACCATGCCAGAAAGAAAAGGTCTTAAAGCGGCCATCTTTATGTAAAATTATGGAGCAGTTTTGTTCCGAGTTCGACCTGTTACATTGTATAAGATATGTAATTTGGTCTTCCTTTTTTTTTTTTTTTTTGCCCCCTCCCAGCTTAACACCACCCCCCCCCCCCCCCAAAAAAAAAAAAAAAGAAGAAGAAAATGCCACACAAATAATTAATTTACGTCAGTTTAAAACTTTTCAGATGGTTTAGGTAGATATTTCAACGACTATGACGTTGGCTTGCCGGACTAATCGATCCCATCCTTAAAAGCTGATGCAAAATCATTTTATCTTGTAAACGCAAAATTACTCCAAACAGAACGTTCTCATTACGTATTTGCTAGAAAAAGAATCATGAGAAAACGGGGTTACGTCGCCGAGTTTTGCGCTTCTACATGGTTTCTCCTTGCTCTAAGCTATACATATCCATGTTTTGCTTCTCCTTCTAATTCTACAAGACATTTGTGCCACCCTGAGCAGCGGGATGCATTGCTCCGGTTTATGAATTCCTACAATAATACGACAATCAAATGGGACGAACATGTTGATTGTTGTAAGTGGGATGGCATCTACTGTGACAGCGGAACTGGTGATGTTATCCATATTGACACTTTGGTTTCCAGGATAAATGGCACCATCGCGAACATCACCAACATCCTTGCTCCACTCTACAACCTGCAGCATCTGTATCTCAGAGGCAATAACCTTTATGGTGTAGTCCCACCAGAATTATCTCACTTTTCTAAGCTTATTTCACTCTCTCTTTATTCCAATCAAGAATTAACGATGGAAAGCCATTCGCTGAAGTTGCTGGTTCAAAACTTAACGCAGCTAGAATGGCTTGAACTTGGAGTGAAGATATTTGGAGATCCGTACAATGCCTTGGTGAATGTTTCCACTACTTTAGAAACACTCTTCCTTGGAGGATGTGATTTGAAAGGCATATTCCCCGAATCCATTTTTCACTTGCCAAATCTTCATTATCTTGATTTAGGGTCGAATTTAGGACTTACGGTCTCACTTCCAACCTTTAACCAAACCAGTCCACTCGAAAATCTCTATCTTTATTCCATTAACTTCTCCGGTAAGTTACCTGATTCCATTGGCAATCTAAAGAACCTTAAGTACCTGGATCTCAGCTCTTCTCATATTTCAAACTCAATGCCATCATCCATTGGAAACCTCACAAGACTCGTGTTTTTGTCCCTATCATCTTTTACGCATAAAGATGTAATCCCATCTTCCATTTGCCGTTTGAGTTCCCTGAACAAGTTATTTTTACCACGTAATAAATTCATTGGCACGATTCCACAATGTTTGGGGAATTTGACCTATCTTTGGGTTTTGGATTTGAGTGCTAACCAATTAACAGGGCCATTTCCACCATCAATGGCTAATTGTACCCAACTAGGATTTTTAAACGTCAGCGACGACATGATAAATGATGCCATCACCCATGCGCTGGAATTTTCTCCCAATTTGTCTGTCATCGATTTGAGAGCAAATAGCTTTCATGGAGAGATTCCATCATGGATTTGCAGGAGCACTTTATATGTTGTGGATTTGTCCAACAATAGGTTCACTGGAACTATTCCGCCATGTTTGATTAGCCACACCGTTGATGGTCACAAGGTCCTAAATCTTCGGATGAATAAATTGGAGGGAACAATTCCTGATGCATTCCCTGAATTTTGTACTATAACGGTTCTTGATTTAAGTGAAAATCGACTCAATGGACCACTGCCACGGTCAATGGTCAATTGTAAAAATCTAACAACCGTAGAGCTTGGCAATAATAGCATAGAAGATTTTTTTCCCAATTGGTTGGAAACTCTCCCTAAACTCCAAGTACTTGTTTTGAAGTTCAATAAACTCCATGGTGAGGTGAATACCTTAATAAACCGTCGCCCCTTTCCTAATTTGAGGATATTTGACATCTCGGCCAATAACCTTACCGGTTTCTTACCAACTGAATACATTTCACAATTTGATGCCATGAGAGATACGCGTGTTTCTGAAGGGATATCGCTATACATGGAAGATAAATCCTTGGGAGTTGCATATCGCTATTCCACGACTATTACAATGAAAGGCTTGATCATTGCCTTGCCAAAAGTCTTAAACGCTTTGAAGTTGATAGACTTCTCAAACAACAATTTCTGTGGGGAAATTCCAGATATCATTGGTGATCTCATTGCTCTAAAAGGTTTGAATCTATCTCATAACAATCTCATTGGGAACATTCCTCCATCGATTCAAAGCTTGAGCAATCTTGAATGGCTAGACCTCTCATCAAACAAACTTACTGGTCAAATCCCCAGTGGACTTGCACAACTGACAGCACTTGCATTCTTAAACCTTTCACACAATAAGCTTAGAGGAATGATACCAGAAGGCAAGCAGTTAGATACATTTGGGATTGATTCGTTTGCAGGTAATGCAGGATTGTGTGGATCACAAATTGCAATTTCATGCGGTAAGCCTGACTCTCCACAATTGCCAACTTTGCCTTCTATTCAAGAAGATGACTTCAGTTTCTTTGATTGGAAGATTATCTGGGCAGGATATGGATGTGGATTAGTAATTGGCATGTTATTTGGGTGTATTGGCTTTGAACTTCAACAACTTGGATGTTTGTGTCATTGGTTGAGGAGAAATTGATGAAAAAAATAATGAGGCTGAGAAGGAGAGCAAATAGGTCAAGTAGAACATGACTTTGTTGTGAAGACGTGTTTTGAAATTTGTCAACTACTCAAATTTCTTGTGAGATATAGCATAGACATTCTTATTCTTGCTCTTTAGCATCCCCTTGGTATCTTTTCCTATGTAATTCTACTGCCTTCTTTTGCCTTTGTCGTCTACATACTCAATGGGATAATGAGTCAATGTCTAAGTTGAGTTATCATTTAGTCTCATAAACTATCAAATGACATATATTTTCTTTTTTGCATGAATTTTTATCTCCTTTATCTTTTACAAGGTGAAATGAAAGGCAGGCACCTTGGGCTGCTTTCGACATGAGGATCGTGGAAAACTAGTCATAAGAAATATATCTTATTTCTGCATAATCTGTACTCTTGATAATGAAGATTATAAGTAGCAACCTCTTTGCATATGATACTCACTACATTTTTCGAATGTAATGCATTTTATCTAATCTTATGGGAAACCTAAAGTGGAATTATATACTATAGAACCTTGTAGCAGACGACAAAAGAAGGAAAAAAGAAACAGAAACCATGTTTTTTCCTTTGTTTTGTACAATTGGACAGATAGTGCATTCATGCACCAATGATCACTGAGAACAAGCTCCTTTCAATAGAAAGATTTTAAGCTCAATGGTTCCTAGGAGATTGCCATTGACAAACTCTGCTTTGTGGATGACAACAAGAGCTGGTCAGAAAGTTGATCTAATTTACTAATCATTCTTGTTTTGGTTAACATGTCGACGCAACTGAAGGCAAGAGCATGACAGAATCCATTCTTCTTCTCCATGATTTGCAGATCATAGCATGATGGTTTTAGAATATTTTCTTGGACAGATCTTGTGCTATCAATATATTTTGACTGCAGTCTGCAGATTTTGAATCCTTCAGCAGAGGAGAAATTAGTGACAACCCTACATCTGAATCCATATGTAGATAACAAACAAATGAACTTTATTAACGAGAGCTACATCAATGTGGAAACATGTTAATTTTCCACTTAACATGAACACACATGAATGATGTGTCCAGAAATAAATCTTGTTGAATACAAATACAACTCCAATAGATTCAGACACTGCAACACGGTCTTGTGTGGCCCTTTGAATGGGCTTTCAATGCGCTGAGCTAACTACTCCTTTCGGATCAAAATTGCAACTCTTTTAGCTAGACAATAAGAATCCACCACTTCAGGGTATACCTTGCTTTACTTAATAACATTGCAACTCCTTTGAAGCGAAAGCTGATACTTGTAACCCTAAGCATCTAGTTATGATACTGAGTCAATGTACGCTTTCCATTTTTCTTGTACTTCTCCTTCAAACTTCTTATTCATGAAGATATCTTCCTGAACTAAGCGGCAAAATGTTTTGCTTCAGCTCAAGAACATGGTTACTATAGAGAATTACCATTTGGTTGATCCTAGGAGCATTCTGTACTGCCCTGTTTTTTATCAAGGAACACCAATTGAAAAATACACAGATATGTGATGATAAATCTGATAGAGAGATTTGTCTTGAACCAGTTGCACTGTGCTAAGAATGCTTTTTAAGGTTCAAACTTTGCATAGAATACCTTGATGCAGCTCTTTGAATTCTTTTGAGGTTGATATGCTTCTAAGTCTGGAGCATCTCAATCTTTTATATTTCTACAGTCATCATCCATGAAATTAAATTGTCCCAACTTGTTTCACTTACTGGCATATTTTTTTAAGGACTCAGAATTCATTCGTTTGACATTTTTAAAGAAAACTTGGTGTGCATACAAGAACTTAAACTTCCTTCTGTTACAATGAATATAGTTTTGTTTGTGTTCCTTGATGAATCTGTACACTATTTGGACATCTTCAACTCGAACTATGGTTTGTAAGGGAGATTCCCTATGTACATTATTTTATTAGCAAATCTCTCTGATCTTTATTTGAAAGGAAATTTTCACCTTTCAGGCACCCTTCCTCAGTACAAGTGGAGAGTCTGATCATTTCTATAGATCTCTCTTCGACATAATTTTCCAGTGACTGACCTCATTGAGTATCACAGGTACCACTGGCCACAGGCACTTTTGTATATATATCTGCTTATAGAGCTTGTTCTTTCTTGCAAATATATCTAAGGTTAATTTGTGACAGGTCCATGGGAAGGTTGAAGGGATAATATGAAATCCTAGAAAATGTGCGGTCAGCATCAATAGGTGGAGTCCAATGCCAATTATTGGATGGAAGAAGCTAACATATTTTGACATAGGATCCACCTTTTTCACAGATTATTTCAGCCACTGACTACAGAAACTTAGATTATGAGCCTGATATTAACATAAAATCAATATATGACGTGAGTGTTTATGGAAGGGTTGATCTATCACACAATAGACATATTGGCATTAAAGAGGATTTGCAAGATTTTGTTTGTTGTCTAAATCAACTATCTAAAATGCCTTAAATGATGTGCAACTATTTTTGAATGTTTTAGGAAGAAAACAAATTAATTGGTACATTCAAGTTAGTATTTAATGGCACTGCAGTGAATGCTTCTGTAAAAGTAGTTCAATCAGCTTCAGCGCTGCTTGGTGGATTAAATTCAGGAGAATCAATGGGTCTAGTTGTCTTATCTATCGTAATATGTTAGTGTATCTGCATTATTTATGTATACAGTAACATGTAATGATATTATCATCTTAAATCTCTAAGAAAATATACTCAAGGAGACCAATCTAGGAAAGCAGCCCGATTCATCAGCTAAGGCCCCTAAATGACCTCAGGGATAATGAAGGTAATGGAGGAGACAGCTAGGAGGTTTGTCTAGAGGCAGCAACCCTACGTTTAAAAATCCTCTGAATTTAGGATATCACTCACATGGACACATAAACATATGTATACTGTAAGTCCATAGCAAGATAAATCCTTTTCTATTTAACTGTTTTCTGAAAATTGTGGCTTCAAAATTGCAAAATTCAAGCAAGAAGTTCTCTGATGTTAAAACGTTTAATTTTACTACTCAGTTTCCATATCAAGCAGGCCAGCATACCATGGCACGCCATATATCTGATGGAGAATATGTCCTCCTAAACCGTGGCACTATATCGTTTTCCAGGAAGACAATGATTAGGCTTGTAAGTCGGTGTTGCATCTGCATGTTTCTCCCTAACATTCTGCAATTTTTGAAGTTCCATCATATGCCAATTGCAATTGCAAATATTGGATTCTCTTCACTGGCTTATATTTGTACATGCTGGCTTGATTGATTTTCATCATCTGTGAGTTCTCAACTCAACAAGACTAGACTAGCAAGCAATACTTCTAGATTCCTGGATCCTGACATTCATATTTGTTTTTCTGACATGCCAAAAACACAAACACACGAAAACGGAAAAAGACATTCCATTCTTCAGTATTTACCTCGGATTGTTGAACTATTTCGCTTTTGGAGGGGACGCAACTTGTAAGGATGCAGTTCATGTTCAAATGATATTTAAGTGTTCATCCTTGCTTACAGCACTTATGATGCTCTTTTTTCTTTAGCTACAAATGTTGCTTCCTCATGAGAGTACACTTTATTTTCTCATATGACTTAATTTCCTCCTCATCCAAACTTCTGCCTGTGACTCTTGAAATGGAGCTTGAAATCAGTAGAGTCAAACACATTCTGCCATTCAGTGGATAAGAATAGGACAACCTCTTTAATCCTAATAATTATTCTAAAACAATCTCCATCATTGTCCTCTCCGGTAACAAAAACAGTTTGCTTGTCTTGAGTTTAGTTTATATTCAATTCACTACTGTTGCAAGTCAGCTTAAAACTCTATCTCTACTCGAGATCCAATTCAGTATCCAATCTCACCAAATTAATTAAAATCAAGGGCATCCTCTATTATTGTCTCAAATGGATTCTGGTGTAAGAGGTAATAATTAATCAACATTAAGGTGTTCTTATTTTAGGGGTTCAGTGAACCCCAAACTGATCCATGTTTCTATACTTGAGTATCACCACCAATGACTAAAAGGCTATTGGTTCCAATTACAAATACGATTGAGGATAATCATGATTTACATTTGCTCACCGTGAGCAGAGTTGATAAGCAATCTGAACAAATCTCTTCCAAGGAAAGACTTAACTACCATAATGGATAAATTCGGCTTTTGTGTAGCTGGCCATTTTACATTTACATTGGCTTTTGGGAGCATTTTGATTAAAGAATTAAAGATGAGTCTTTTACTTGAATACTGACATTGAAATTATAATGAGTATCTAATCCATAAACGGTACATGAAACTGAATATATTTTCTTATCTATTCATCCTGTGCATGGCAGCTTCAGTATTTGCCATAAAATACCCATCGATCCGACGTCAAAATTTTAAATTGCATAGCTTCATCTGCTACTGTTAGGCTGTCCTTTTTAACGGGTAGATAGAGTGCTTGTTAGAATATTAAATAAAAAAATCCTTTTATCTTCCATCAACTACATTTTATTCATAGAATACGTTATCTAAATGAAAAGATATAAAAAATTTCTTTTATAACCATTTAACGAGCACCTAGAGCTGATAATGGGACGTCTTATCAAAGATAGATTTTTCAAATTCAGTTGGTGACGTACAGAGACTTTAGGCGAGAAGAATAAATGGGAAATCTGACTTTGGCAAACTGGTTCACATTACAAACTAGAATGTCCTTCTATTAATCCACGGCCAAAGCACAAACTTCTGGCTCCTGGTAAGCAAACTGTCTATGAGACTGACTGCCGTGAAAATAGGGAATCAAAGACTTTTTGTTTAGGCGTAATATCTACGCATAGCGACAACGAAAGCCTTCCAAGTTTGGAAAATTTGATGTCTAATTAATTGCGGGTTGGAGTGTGTACGCTAATTATATTTTTGCTTTATGTGCGCTTAATTCCTTATCTTTTAAATTGTGCATTTAGAATTTTTAATATTTAAAATGTGTATTTCGACTTTTTCATGACCATTTTATCGTTGATTTTTTATATTATATGTTTAATTTAGTGTTTTATATTGTTCTATCATAACATACGTGAGTAAAATAGGGTTTGAGTGCAATTTTCTTAAGATAAGATCTCAAGCTTTAAATGCATTAGTTTAAAGATAATGGGATTAAGTATACATAAAAGTAAATATAAGCAAACATATTTACAAATTAGATTATCTTCACAAGATAGGACATGGGAGTTAAAGACATTGGCATTGACTCTGACCTTGACTTCCTAAACAAGAATACTTTTATTGTACAGTGCTTTCACTTTCACAAATCTCCCATAAAAAGCTGATGCAAAATCATTTTCTAGTACAGCCAACTTTATCCAAACAAACCGACTCGCTGCCAATTTGCTAAAATAGAACGACGGGAATGGGATCACTCGGTGGTGTGATCAGTTTTTACCCTTCTATACTTCTCCTCCTTGCACTGACATATCTGTGTTTTTCTTCTTCTTCTTCTTCTTCTTCTTCTTCCAATAATACAAACTTGTGCCTTCCTAATCAACGAGATGCTTTGCTTCAATTTAAGAATGCCTACAATATGGAAAACGCGTTAAAGGTTGGCAAAAAAAGTACAACATGGAATGAACATGTTGACTGCTGTCAATGGATTGGGGTATCCTGTGACCATACAACTAGCGATGTCATTGGCATTATTATGAAGGTTCCCAGTATAAAGGGCAACATTAGCAACATTGCCTACATCCTTTCCCCACTCCGCAATCTACAACATCTACAATTTTCAGGTAATAACCTTTATGGTGTAGTTCCACCAGAGTTGTCTCAGTTTTCTAAACTTATTTCACTCACTCTCTATTCCAATCAAGAACTGAAAATGGAAAGCCATTCCTTAAAGTTGTTGACCCATAACCTTACACAGTTACAAGAGCTTTATCTCGCTGGAGTGAAGATAATTGGAGATTCGTCCAATGCCCTAGTGAACGTCTCCAATGATCTAAGAACTCTATCTCTCTATGACTGTGATTTGCAAGGGTTGTTCCCAGAGTCCGTGTTTCGCTTGCCACATCTTCTTACTCTTTATCTGCAAAAGAATGTGGGTCTTGCGGTTTCACTTCCAACCTTTAACTGGAGTAGTCCACTTCACTATTTAGGTCTCTCTTCCACAAACTTCTCAGGTAAAATACCTGCTTCCATTGGCAATCTAAAGAACTTAGGAACCCTGCTTCTCTCCTCATGTCATATTTCAAACTCAGTGCCATCATCCATCGGAAACCTCACACGACTTGCTCGTTTGTCCTTATCATCTTTTGTGCATGGAGATGCAATCCCATCTTCAATTTGCCACTTGACTTCCCTCCGACAATTATATCTATCGAGCAACAAGTTCAGTGGCATGATTCCACAATGTTTGGGGAATTTGACCAATCTTTATTCTTTGGATCTAAGTTATAACCGATTGACGGGGCCATTTCCACCAACATTGGCTAATCTTACCCAATTAGAATATCTGAATGTCAGCGCCAACATGATAAGTGATACCATCACTCATTGGTTGGAATCTTTCCCCAGTTTAATTGTCATTGATTTAGGAGGAAATAGCTTTTATGGAGAGATCCCACTATTCATTTGTAGAAGCTTTCCAGTTGTTATAGATATGTCAAACAATAGCATTACTGGAACCATTCCACCATGTTTGAATAAATACACGGGTTATGGGACCAATATCTTGAATCTTCGGATGAATAAGTTGGAGGGAACAATTCCTGACACATTCCAAAAGCATTGTCCTATAGTGGAACTTGATTTAAGTGAAAATCAACTCATAGGGCCGCTACCACAATCAATGGTAAATTGCAAAGATCTTATTATTTTAGAACTTGGCAATAATAACATAGAAGATTCTTTTCCCACTTGGTTGGAAACTCTCCTTAAACTCCAAATCCTTGTCCTAAAATTCAATAAATTCCATGGTGAATTGAAGACCTCATCAAACCATCACCCATTTCCTAATTTAAGGATATTTGACATCTCCAACAACAATCTTATTGGTCTATTACCAACTGAATACATCTCACGGTTTGACGCCATGAAAGACATGCATGTTTTTGAACAGATGTCACAATACTTGGAGTTTGATGATTACACAGGAAATGAATATACCTTTTCCATGACAATTTCAATGAAAGGATTAAACCTTATCTTTCCAAAAGTCTTGAATGCTTTAGATTTGATAGATTTCTCAAACAACAATTTCTATGGGGAAATTCCGGAAATCATTGGTGATCTCATTGCTCTGAAAGGATTGAATCTATCTCATAACAATCTCACTGGAAGCATCCCTCAATCAATTCAAAACATGACCATCCTTGAATGGCTAGATCTCTCTTCAAACAAACTCAATGGTCAGATCCCTAGTGGACTTGTACAATTGACAAAACTTGAAGTCTTAAACTTTTCACATAATGAGCTTAGAGGAAGGATACCAGAAAGCAATCAGTTTGGTACATTTGGGATGGATTCCTTTGCAGGTAATGCTGGATTATGTGGATCACAGATTGCAATTGAATGTGGTGAACCAGAATCACCACCTTTGCTTTCTGTTCACGAAGATGAGTTCGATTTCTTTGATTGGAAGATTGTCTTGATGGGATATGGATGTGGATTAGTAATTGGTTTGTCTATCGGATATGTCGTCTTTGAACTTCGAAGACCTGAATGGTTTGTGTCACTGGTCGAGAAGAAATTGCTAAAGAAGATTTTGAGGCCAAGGAGAGCTAATAGGTTGCATAGAACATGACCATATTCTGAGCATGTGTTTTGAAACTTATGGGCTACTCTAATTTCTTGTGAGATATAGCATACTTATTCTCATTCTTACTCTTTAACATTCCCTCTTTATCTTTTCCCGTTGTAATACATTGTCTTCCTTTACCTTTCTTGTCTGCATGCTCAAAGGGTTTATGAGTCCATATTTGATGCAAGTGTTATTGAGTCTCTTAAACTATTGATGACATATGTTTTCTCTTTTGTAGAAATTTTCTTTATCTCCTTTATTTGTTCATAAGGCCAAAACAAAACCGTCCGCCTTTAGATATAGAATCCCAGTGAAATGGTTATTAAAAATCTATTAATTTCTACTTAATTCATACAGTGAGTAATAAAAATTATAATCAACAACATCTTTCACATGATGATTTCTGCATTTCTTCGAATGTAATGTGCTCGATCCAATTGTATGGATAAACATATAGTGGAATTATTGACTATACAATCACGTAGCAGCGAAAAGAAGCACAAAAAGAAAGAGAAAATAACCAATAATAGCTTAGAACAAGTTCCTTTCAGTAGAAAGATTTCATGCTCAACGGTTCCTAAGAAATCGCCATTGAGAGACTTGGACTTTATGATGACGACAAGAACCGGCTAGAAGGGTATTGTTATATACCAATCACGGCTTGGCGTTGGTTAAAATGTTAACACAACACAAGTGTATTATGGACTTGACCTTAATAGCTTCTTCGATGTACCAAATATCCAGGAGTTTCGAAAAAGAAACAGACGGAATTGGCTCTTCTTCTTCATGATATGCGAATCATAGCATGATGGTTTTTGATAATTTTCTTGGACTGTTTTATTGCTATCAACATAATTTTTGGATTATAGAATACTGCCATGTTTTAAATCCTTCAGTAGGGACGGAAGAGAAATTGACGACAATTTTCTCTCTATTTGATGGCTGGACTGTTATTCTATATACATTTATTTTCATAACATAAATTCTAGATTAAGAGAGATAGAAAGGAATAAGTTTAGAAAAGTATGATAATCCTAGAGGGATCATATGATAAGGTTATTAGGATGGATGTTGTTCATTTTGGTTCTATAATATTTCTAAACCACGGTACTTTAATTTGGTTTGATTCGAATTATAGATTGAATTATTGATAGTGCAAGAAAAATAAAATGTATGATGCTTAATCCATCACATGCAGTAATGTGATTGGATACTACATACAAAGTTGATGACATCAACATCGTGCAATTAAGAAATTTCAATGGTACCATAGCAACTAATTTATATATTTTATTTATAAAATTAACATATGATATAAATTTTGAGTCCATTTATAAACATATTAATAACCTATGTTCGTCAAAGTCATATATATACATTTTAAATAAGGATAGACTCAAATTCATTTAACTACTATATTATGTAATAAAAATATGTTTTTTCAATTAGAAGTAAAATATTATTTTGTTTCTTAAAATGGTTTAATTTAATTTTCTAGGTTTGGTTCCAGATGGGGAATTTTCGTAACGAAATTGAAATATATATATATATTTGATTTGAATTAGTTTGATTTACAAATTAGTTTAGTTGGGTTAGGTTTTTTTATCTACTCTTATGATAATTAATATTTGATCACCGCAAATTGTTGGGTGGGGCACAGGAAGGAAGCAGTGTGGTCGACTGTACCTATTTATGTCCGATTATATAAATTGAGAGATTTTATAGTCCCGTTATTTATTTTGATGAGATTGATACTATATATTATCTCACTGTTTATTTATATTTTTTAAATTTGAATAATTGAATTCATAAATTGTTCAATGACTTAGGTTTAATGGTGATCAAATCAAGAGTACAAATGATGACGATTTCAGTTTCGTAAAAAATAAAAATAAAAAAACAGAACCATGAAAAAATCCTATGTAAATCAAGGCCCATAACATCATCGTTTGTGTTATAGTTGTTTATCCCAGTCGCTGGTAACAGCTGTCACTATGTTCCTCCTATGAGATTGTTACATTGTTTCCTTAAACCGGAGCGAAGCGTGTTGCTGGTTACATAACCGTGTATTACTTTCAGAAAAATTATCACCCCTTGAACGCTGACAACCTGTGGAAGAGGTGAGGAAATCATTGCTAATATGGTAGGGTACAAAATTTCTATTAGATTAAGTGAAGAAAAAATTTATAAGCCAATAACTATCCATAATTATCAAGACCTTATGGATGGAATAAGTTAGTGACAATGTGACATCACCCTATTAGCAAATCTTATTAAGTCCATGTGCCTTAAGTTGTTTTGTACCATCAGTCACGACACAGAAAAATGATCCAACGGTACTAATAGTCCATGTGTTTGAATGAGTGAAATGGAAATAGTAAAGATATTTAAACACATAATAGTTAAAACATATACATTTTAAAAAAGTATTAATCACATATTCATTTATTAGAATTTTATTAATATTTGTATGTTAATCATTAATCCATGTAGCATTTTGATACTATTGAATCTTTTCCATCACTTTGGTCTCAATATCAACTAATGAATTGTGTTTGAAAGTAAAGTGTACTGCAACTATGTATTAGTTATTTCCCCATATTTAAAACCAAAATATATTATTTCAAAAGTTACTCCGAATTGGAAATATTCGCAATTTGCATTCTACTATTATGATTTTTTCCACATTCTATATGCGATCCTAGCTGCAATCAAAGTCCCAGTATTCCACTCAAGTCTTCAACATGGCATATAATTGCATGACATTCTCGGTAATGATCCTTAAATCGACTGGCCGGCATAAACTAAATATGGCTACGTATATCCTCTTTTAATGACCTCAATCTATCAAACGATAGAATCATCATATGACAACAAAGTAGTCACTTATTATAAGTTAAATCAATAGAAAATTGTAGAAGGCTAAATTCAATATTAGACTTTAAGCCCATTAATTAAAGTGAATTTGACTTCTCGAGCTTAAGTAATAGGGCTTAAAGACTCTGGCTCATAAACTTTTAGGATAATTACGGGAGATTTGACATAGCGAGTTTAAACTCTAACTTGTTAGATTGGTCCATTCAATTCAATATTTCTCAACTTGGCTCACTTTAAAAGAATAAGGCTTTTAATGAGCTTAAGCTCATCAAGAAAGTCTATTTCAAATTCATCAAAGGAAAGGATTAAGTCTAACCCTTGATTATCAATAAGATCTGATGGATCAGGCTAGGGATCATTTTCTATAAATACCCATCTCCCTCCCTTATTTAAAATAAAGAGAAATGACACGAATGTTGTTATTCTACAGGATTTTCATTGTGAAAGATTAAACACTTGAACAATACAAAAACATTATCCCGTTTTTAATTGATTATGGAGTTTGATGTCTTTTAACTCCTCTACTTATCACCATAAGTGTTAGAGTCTTATTAAAACCGCCTATCCTCCTCTCTACACTTCTCTCCTGATAATCCCATATAAGTTACTTAAATTATTTCCCTAATCATACTTACCACGTTTATTATGCAACATGCATGTGACTTCGACACTTGAACCCCCATATTCCTACATAAATTTTGAGAATACTTCACGTTTATTGGAACTCTTCCCACTGACATTAAATGCTCTACGTTTTTGTCCCCTTAGTATAGCTACTTCTCAAAAGTCATCAATCTTAAAATTGTTTTGTTTTAAATACTTTTAACTTTGAAGTTTTGATAAACTATAAATCATTGCACTAAAAAACATCTCAATGACTAGAGTCTTGTCACTATTTACTTAAGGGCATTATAAACTTCATAAGAAAATAAGTTGAAATAATAAAAAGCTTTGAGGTAATTTCTAGTAGTAAAATAATAAAAGGGATAATATCATCTCTAACTACTTAAACTTTATACATTTTTTTTTTTAAATTTAAACCCACATTTTTGACATTGCTATGTATTATACAAATCGATAGAACTTTTAGTTGTTTGTGCTACCATGTGAACTTTGGTATTGTGAAATTTCATACGCATTTAACTTCGTATTGCTAAATATCATACTCATTTAAACTTTGCAAATTAAAAAAAAGAAAATAATCTTCGGTTGGAAAATTTGTCAAAACCACAATCCAACGGAACCAAGCCATCCTAACTACTTTGTAGCATGGAGAAACAAGAGATTTATTGTAAGATATCTTACGTTTCAATTGAAATCCGTGGATGATGGCAAAAAGATTAAAAAAAAAAAAAGAATCCGTGGATAATATTATCGTGGTCGTATTAACTTGTTCATTTGGCCCATATCGTATGGTATGATTCTTTCCATTACGAGGTGGCAAAAGTCATGGAGCTACTAATAAATGCGAGTTTGGTTGAAGATGTTCTCACACTTGATCGCATGGATGATCCTGTGCCATACACAACCCCAGAACACAACATCTATAACTCCCGCCTAAACACATACAGGCATTGAATTTTAAGGACATGTCCACAGTTGCCATTTTCTTACATACAGCCTTTCAGGGCATAATATTTTTAGCGTTCTTAGATGTTGAATGGGATCTGTTTGACATGTTTATGCTATTTCCATTCATTGTCTTACTATTCGTACTTTAAGACCCATTTTGGTGCCCATGTCATCCAACCAATCCAATCAAGGGCATAGCACATTTTTCGACTTAAAAACTCTTACACAAGTTTTATTGAATGTCATCAATACAATTCTAGAGTGCTAAATCTGAAAAATGAGCCTTCAACTCATTAATTAAAATGGATTTGACTTATTGAATTAAGATAATATGGCCTAAAAAATTAAACACATGAAATTTGGGATGATCAGGACAGAATTAGTATGGTGGGCTTGAAGTAAGGCCTATTAGATTAATTTATTCGATACTAACCTTTTTCAATTTGGCTCACACATCAAATAAAGTCTCTTTTAAGTTTAAACCCATGAAAAGAGTCCATTTATGGTTCATTAAGGGAAGGGAATAATGTTAGTCATTGATTATCATCATGATCCAACGATTGAGACCAATGTTCAATTCCCATAAATATTTCATTCCCTCTCTTGTTTGAACAAGAGAGAACCTTATCATAAACACTATTGTGTTGTTGAATTTTTGTCTCAAAAAATAAAACTTAAACATCTCAAAAACATTATCTCATTTTTCATCAGTTGAAGAGTTTAATACCAGTAAACTCTTTTACCTATAACTTTACATGTTAGAGTTTTATTAAAATTACCTACTCCTTCTTCTTAAGCTTCTCTTTCGATCATACCATACGTGCAACTAAAGTCATTCCCTTTAGTCACGTAGTATACATGTAACCTTTGTGTTTATACCCCATACATCCACAACAATAAGGATGCCTCTTGAGTAGATCTACAACATTTCATTATAGATTGCCTTAATTTCGACCTTAAGAATAAGGTCGTTTTTCTAATAAGGGGAGAATTTGTTACATACACCACAAATTAAAGGCCAAAATGAGTGTCAAAATGGCCAAGAAAATTTAATGACTATATGTGAGAGATATGGAGTTGCATGTATAAAAGATAATACAAATAATAACAATAGTACGATATGAGTTGCGAATAATAGAACAAATATAGGAGTTGCAACTTATAAAAGTGATAATAGATATACAGTTATAGTTAAGGTTTTGAAAACAAAAATCATAATAGAAAGTAAACTACATATAAGTAGAAAAAATAGAGAGAATAGGGGAGCTTTTTCCATCTTTTGTTACCGAAAGTAACTATATAAGAAGTTTACTGGATCATAATTACTTTAGTGAATATCTAAATAAAATAGATGGGAGATAGAAGAAAAAGAAACTAATTAGAAATATCTCTCATAAGTTAACTAATTATTTGATTGTTAGCATGCTTGGAGTCCAGTGACCCAACTGTTTATAGTGGAGTTGCATCTTTCCATTGTACCTCGCATATCAATAGAAAACAACAACAATTAGTAAATCATCTTGTAGATCTATACATTCAGAATAGAGATACAAAGTTACTTTTCTATAATACGGGAATTGGAGCGTCAGAGCTCAAAACCTAGAAGTCATATCAAATGTTAGCAGAAAGAACATTTGAGAGAGATTGAGAGAGTTTGAAAGACAAAATAGGAAGAGAGAGAGGGTTTACCTTGCGTTTGTAGTCAGGAAGCATCCAAGGTTGATTTTTACGCAGGAGGTATTAAAGTGATGGTGGGTTGGGCTGTGTCCATTGGGAAGGCCTAATAGGCTTTTAGTTGCTTAATATCATCAATCCATCTCCAAATCTGTATGACATGAAGCAATAATAAATTACGCATTAGTGCTTCCGAGGTTCCCTAGCTTAAGCTTAGTGTAATTTCAAGCTAAGGACTGCAATACCCTTAAATTATAGTTATTGCTGATTGTGCATTACATTTCTTGAACTTATCAGATATTTCTTTCGATGTAATTAAGAAAGAAAAGTTAAGTTTGTTGGAGGAGAAATTAATTGTCCTCCGAATTTTTATAATGAAAAGTTCCACTAATGTGTTGGAGTTTAAGAGCATTAACTCGCATCGATATTGTAAGTTGAACCAATTTGCTAAAATCCTCCATCCCTTAAATTCTTCTAGCCTTAGGCCTTTGTGTTTTTTAGCTACTAAACATGAAAATCTGATCTTGAGAATTTTTCATTCTTAGCAAAATTATGTAATTTGTACCAATATGCCAAAGTAATTCGCCCCATAAATTCTTCTAGCCTTAGTATAAAGCCTATGTATGTTAATCTTCTAACCAACCAATTTGAAGAAGTAGCCTTGAGATTTTTGGTGTTTTAGCAAAATTAATAGGAGTCCTGTTTGTTAATGGTGTCAGGATACATGTTAAATATCTATAAAAATTTTGCATTACATAAAAAGGACAATGTTTATAGAGATGATTATCGAGTCTGATTTTTCGGTTTCTTTTATTTAAAATTGATTTCCCATTTTCTAATTAATACTAAACTCTAACCCATTTAATATTAATCCTCGACAAAAAAAATTGAGAAATTTCGATTTTTTTATTGAAAATAATTTTTGGAGTCTCCACCCGATCGAAGTCGTGAAAAAAAGAAGAAGTCGTAACCAATTGGGTGGATTGATTACAATTTAACTACCGGTCTTTAATTTCAATTTGAATAAAGAACCAGAAAGTTTCGAATTCGGGGGCTAACCTATTAAACCCTAATGGGTATCACTATCTATTTACCGAAATTAGGATTATTTTTCTAATTGTAACATTTAAAAAAAATAAAATCAAAAGAAAAAGAACCTAAGTTTCTACATATTTTATCGTCGCTCTGAAGGTGTTTATGTACTTGCTAGCCGGGATCAGACGATCATAGTTCTTTCGAAAAATCTTTAGTGCGTTGATTGATTTTAATTTTAAAAACTGACCGAATTTACGTTGTTACCAATTTATTCAATTTATTTAAAAAAAAAATCTAAAGGGGTCCTAACTGGTAAGTGATTAAAAAAACTCTTTAAGATACTATAACCTTTTGTAAAAATTTCTTTTTTCTTCAATTTTTATTTCTTTTTCTTTTTTTAAAAATAATTTTTCTACATGAGAATTCTTAAAAAACCTAATCCTAAAAAAAATTTCTAGATAGATATACATGTATATATACACATCATTACTACTAAATAAGTATCCACCTAAATAAATTAGTGATATCATGTAACATACCCTACTATATGAATACCAATACTAATAAATCTCCTAAACTAATATATTCATATATTATATCACTAATAGATACTATAATAAGGCATATATATATAATAATAAAATAAAATAAAATAAAAAACAATCTTAACCTTCCCTTGTCTAATATCTATTACTTATTAACTTAAATCAACCTAATCTATATTAAGACTAATGCTAACAGAAGCATCCTTATTATATATATATACAAAGTATTATACATAAATTATACCAAATTAATTAAAATCTTAATAAACTAACAACATGATATAATATAACAAACAAGAAAATAAAAGAAACAAACAACATTCTGAACCTTATTTGGATTGCTGTTGTGGATTCAATTGAACAGAATTTATTGCCGGAGTTGTGTCGCCTACTATGTTGCGGGCAGTGCAGTGATCGTTGGACTGTGGAGTTATGTAGTTGGGTCCCCGTTCTGGCATGTAGTTGATGTCGGTGAGTTGACGATTGCGAACAGGCTATGGGGTGAACCGTATTGACAGTGGACGTGTTGGAGTGTAAGACCGAAGTGCCAGGATTGTGCTGCTGTGTGATGAATAGACTGTATTGGTCAATTGGGATCTAAGTGTAAATGTGTGTCACCGAAGACGTTGGTTGATGTCGCGATTAGAGATCGGAGTCTGCTGTTGAGTTGGTCACGCGAGAGAAGAATACCGTTTTGTAGTTGTTATTCTGGAGCTGCTAACCGTACTGCATTGAGTCTGTGGCGTGTGTGTGTAGCTTTTGCAAGCGTGGACTATCGCAACTGATCGAAGATTGCGAGGATTCGGTAGATCTGCGGATGGTGAACTTGAGGACTGGTCGATGCTGTTGGGTTTGTTGGCTTCGGGTCTACCACGAGTGAAACGTGTGTGGCTTGGAGTAATTGGGCGATGAAGAAGTAAGGCTGATCATGGATTATGCAAGCAACGTGCAGTTGGACGAGTGAGGAACTATTGTGTTCTGTAGCATGGTGATTAGGCTCTTGTTTTTCTGTGATTCGTTTGTGTGCTCCAGGCGTGTACTGTTTGTAGGTTGCAGGCTGTGGGATGTTGGACGGATTATTAGCTTGTTTGGAAATTAGGCCCCTATTTTTCTCTTCTTGTTTCTCTGACTGTGTGTGTGTTTATATAGTCTAAACCATATCATATCTTATTATATCTAATTATATCTGATTCGTTAATTAAATTAGACTCAAATAAATTCAAATTTGATTTAACTAAATTCACATGATTTAAATAGATATGATTCATTTTTATCTTATTTCTGCAAAGTTAGAAAAATAAAGACATAAGTGCCTGCTGAGACTTGAACCCAAGACCTCAAACTAAATCCACCCCCAAATACTCCACTACGTATCCGTTAGGCCGTTGGCCTGTGCCTTGACATTCATTACAATTAAATTATATTTAAACTAACTGAATCCCTAAACTAAAACTAAAACTAAAACTAATTACTCCTAATATAAATTACTTCCTAAAAATCTACGAAATTTTTATAATTTTTCCTTTTTTTATTTTTTTGGTATTTTTATCATTTGTTAAATTTTATTATTTTTTATCTTTTTGAATTAGGACCCTTTTGTAAAAATAAAAATTAAGACTATGGAAGGGCAAAAATTAGGTACCTACAGCTGCCCCTCTTTGTGGTGAAGTTTGAGCAAAACTTTGCCACAAAGACAAAAGAGACACTGTTTTTGCCTCAGGATGACTCTATCCTAAGGAACGTTAAGATATTTGACGAGAGTTAGAATAGCAAGGGGTAGCGCCTTTATGAGTTGGCAAAAATCCGTAAAAAGAATAATGAGAACTTGGTCGTGCCCTTCTGAGTTGACTAACCATGGCGGTCAAAGCGCCCTTTGAGCTAGCTAATACCTAAAGAGGAAGAAAACTTGGTCGTGTCCTTATGAGCTGACTAACCAAGGTGGTCGAAGCGCTCTTTGAGCTAGCTAAGATCTAAAGATAAGGAAAAATTAGCCGTACCCTGATGAGCTGACTAACCAAGGCTATCAAAGCGTCCTTTAAGCTAGCTAAGACCTAAAAATGAAGAAACTTTGAATTGGGATAGCGCTCCATGAGCTTGCTAAATCCCTATGAGATTATAAATTGGGACTGTTTTAGGAGTTAGGCAGAAGCTTAAGAAGCTTTAGATTGGGATTGCACTCTATGAGCTGGCTAGATCCTTAAATGAAAATATGAGTCGAAATAGCGTTCCATAAGCTGACCGAAGCGCTAAATCCCTTGAAGAAATTTTGAGTCATTTAACGTTCTGTGAGTTCGACGATTGAAAGTTGAAGAAACACTGGGACCATGCTCTATGAGTTAACTATCTTACTAAGAAATTGTTTTTGGAAAATAAGCTATTATCCTTAGGGGGAAACCAATTGTCAATGCAATGTTTTATCAGGTTTAGAACCACTTACCTGGTTTCAATGATAGCTCCCAAGTAGTCACATGTCTTATTGAGTAGTCCGATTAGAACTAACGATTCTAACCCTTACCATTGCTTTTCTTGTTTTCGTTCTTCTTCTTCTTTCTTCTGTTGTCTCTTTCCAAAACGCCAAATTTTTTTTTCTTTCTTTCTTTTTTTTTTTAAAAAAAAACAACTCAAGCTTGAAACGAATGTAAAACATATTCTTCTTGAATAAGGATGTCCTGTATTGAACTTCCGGTCCAAACATTGGCTTTCCGTGCAAGCATCTGTTCTTAAGTGAGATTCTACTTATACGACACACGTTACTCTTTTTGAACATGGCCCTGTCCTGAAAAATAGGAAACAAATCTCCCTTTCTTTGAGGGGTTTAACCACAATAAAGTATTAAAAGAATTTTTATCAATAGTCATCGCTTCAAATTAAATTATTATTTTTCTTGTGGTTCTTTGTGTGTAAGGTTTATTTGGGTAAATAATAGAGCAAGAAATGGGGTCTTTTAGTGGAATGAGAAAAAGAAAGGCTAAGGATATTATCCAATGCTAAGGATATTATCCAATGCTAACGACTACTAGGAATACCAACTTTGCATGTAGAAAACGAAAATGAGACCACAGTAATAGTAAGATTATTTGCAAAAATTTCATTGATGTTCAAGGATAGTACATCTTCAATGCATCAGCATTTACTGGGTCCTTCAAGTCTGGACCATCAATTTGAGACAAGATAACAGCCCCCTTAGGCAATACTTTCTTTATAATATAAGGCCTTTTATAGTTTAGGGAAAACTTCACTCTTGAATCAGTTGTGTTAGGCAACATCTTCCTCAACACCATATTTCCTTGCTCAAAACTTCGGGGTCATACTTTTTTGTTGAAAGCCCTAGCCATTCGTTGCTGATAGCAAATGTTGTGGCATAAATCTGCCAGCTTCTTTTCATCAATTAGGTTCAACTGCTCAACACGCTTCTTTACCTAATCAGCCTCATCTAATCAAGTTTCTGACAATATTCTGAGAGACGAGATATCGACCTCCACTGGCAGTACAGCTTCCATTCCGTATACCAACGAGTAGGGGTTGCCCTTGTTAATGTTCTGATAGAAGTTCGATAGGCCATGAGTGCAAATGGTAACATCTTATGCTAATCTCGATACGTAATGGCCATCTTCTCAATAATTCTTTTGATATTCTTATTGGCTGCTTCCACGGCTCCATTCATTTGGGTCGATAAGGAGTAGAATTTTTATGAATGATCCTGAAGTGTCGGCATAACTCGAACATCAATTTATTATTCAGATTCATACCGTTATCAGTAATAATCGTTTCTGGCGTACCATACCGAGCCAGTATGTCTCTCCTGATGAACTTGACCACTACGCCCTTTGTCACACTAGAGTAGGATGAGGTTTCAACCCACTTAGTAAAATAATCAATAGCTACCAATATAAATCGGTGCCCGTTAGATGCTTTTGGAGTGATTGGGCCAATGATATCTATTCCTCACATCGAAAAAGGCCATGGTGCTGATAGTGTATGCAATTCTTGAGGTGGGGCATTTATCTTGTTCGCATAGATCTGGCACAAATGGCAGCGTCTAACATGTGCGATACAATCCGCTTCTACTATTGACCAGTAATATCCCATCCTCATGATTTTCTTGGCAAGCATGTAGCCATTCATATGAGGGCCACATACTCCCTCATGCACTTCTTTTATTAGCATCTCTGCCTCTTTCTCATTTACACAACGTAAAAGTGTACCGTCAAATGATCGTCGGTATAGCATAGAATCACTCATCAAGTACTGAGCCGCCAATCTTCTAATTAATTTTTTGTCCTTCCTCTCTGCTCCTTCGAGGTACGTACTATGTTGTAAAAATAGTTTGATATCATGATACCAAGGCTTTTCGTCACATGAACTTTCCATTGCCAAACAAAAAGCAGACTTTTCTTCAATTTCAATCTTAAGTGGCTGAATCTCTACTCCTTTTGATATTTGAATCATTGATGCCAAAGTAGTAAGAGCATCTGCAAATTAGTTTTGAACCCTTGGTACGTACACGAAGGTAATCTTTTCAAACTTGGTTATCAACTCGGCCAAGTGTTGGCGATAAGACACTAATTTGGGGTCTTTCGTCTTATACTCACCCCGAGCTTGGCCTATAATCAAAGAAGAATCTCTACATACCTATAAGTCCCGTGTCTCCTTAAACAATGTGATTTTAAGTCCCAAAATACACGCCTCATATTTTGCAATGTTATTAGTACATGGAAAAACCAATCTCACAGCCATTGGAAATTGTATACCTCTAAGCGATACCAGAATTGCCCCTACTCCACATCCAGACACATTAGCTTCTCCGTCAAATAACATTTTCCACCCTGAATATTTTTCGACTATTTCACCATCATAATCATTTCCTGCTATTAGGATGTTTTCATCGGGAAACTCAACTCGTACTCTTTAAGGGGTATCCTCAGAAGGATTCTCTACTAATTGATCCACCAAAGCTTGCCCCTTGACTGAACTTTGGCTCACATACTTAATGTCAAATTCTGTCAGCAACATCTGCCACTTTGAAACTCTACCAATAAGAGCCGGTTTTTCAGCTAAGTATTTCAAAGGATCATGTTGTGTCGTCAACTCAATCTGATAATACAATATATATTGTTTGAGTCGATGCATAACCCAGACCAATGTACAACAGGTTCTTTCAGCTTCTGAGTATTTTTGCTCTCCTTTGGTAAACTTCTTGATTAGATAGTAAACGACTCGTTCTTTCCCTTCTTCATCCTTCTGGCCAAGCACGGATCCCATGGATTTCGGCATTATGGTTAGGTACAAGAACAACGGCTTTCCAGGTTTAGGTGCTACCAACATTGGAGGTTTCATGAGATATTCTTTGATTTTCGTAAAAGCCTCTTCACATTCCTCACTCCAGCTGATCTTTGCGTTCTTCTTTAACAGCTTAAAAAGAGGGCGACATTTGTCCATTAACTGTGATATGAATCGGGCTATGTAATTTAACGACACAGCAATCCTCGCACTTCTTTGAGCGTTTGCGGAGGAGGCATGTCAATTATAGCTTTGGCCTTATCAGGATCGACTTTAATACCTCTTTGGCTGACTATGAACCCCAATAATTTTCCTGACGTCACACCAAAGGTATACTTCTCCGGATTCAATTTCAAGTAGTACTTTCTCAGCCTATCAAACAACTTCCTTAGGTTTTCTAAGTGATCTTCCTCCTCTTTCAATTTCGCAATCATATCATCAACATACACTTCTATTTCTTTATGCATCATATCATGAAAAATTGCAACCATGGCCCTCTGATATGTTGCACTTGCATTCTTCAGCCCAAACGACATCACCTTATAGGAAAATGTTCCCTAAGTCGTAATAAAAGTCGTCTTCGTCTTATCATCTTCAGACATCCGAATCTGATTATATCCCTAAAAACCATCCATGAAAGAGAATAGATGATTTCTGGCGGTGTTATCCACCAAGACATCAATGTGAGGCAATGGAACAATATTAGCTACCCATTCCGGGTAATCCGACACTTCAATGAATCCAACCTCCAGTAGTTTCTTCACTTCTTCTTTAATTTTCAGTAAGACGTCAGGTCGAAATCTCCTCAATTTTTCCTTTTTTGGTTTGACGTCCTCCTGTGTGGGTAAACGGTAGACTATAATCGACAGGTCCAACTCAGGCATATCTTCATACGACCAAGCAAACACATCCTGATACTCGGCTAATAACGCAATCATTTCTGTTTTTTGTTTTTCTTTTAAACTTGTCCCTATCTTTAAATTCTTAGGATTTTCTTTGTTCCCTACATTAATTGTCTCAATTGGTTCATCAATAGTGATTCTACCCAGTTCATGTTTTTGCCATTCCTCTTGTATATTATTATGGTCATCGACATCGCCCCCGACGACTAACCCTGTAGGGCCGGAAGCGATATCGATATTCTCATTTTCTACCTGCATGAGGTATTCCTGGTTTTCGCTTGGTTCATTGAATTTGAATGAGAATGTAAAAAAAATGCATGTAAACAAAAGAGAACTGAAGAGCAACATAGGGAAGAAATGAACAAAGATTTCATTGAATAAATGGAGTTATGGTCTCAAATGAGATAAAGGCCTAACTAATTTTAAACGAAAGGTTCAACAATACATTTAAAACGATGACTATTGAAAATAAAAATTCAGAAAATATTAACTATGGGATACCCCTTTACCCTAGGGAAGACCTGTTGCTATTCGCCGAGATGGAGAACCAATTGTTCAAATGATGCTGGAACTTGGGTGGCGAGTTTGTTGATCCTTCTTTGTCAGATTCTCGGGCTTGAGTCTCTTCCCGTATGAATGTCTCAGCTAATGGTGGAAAGGTCATTGAGGTATAGTATAATTTGTTACCTCTCTTTCCTCTCGCTTGTTTCTTCTAGAATTCTTCCTCTGGGGAAGGATTGTAGCCAAGGCCGTAGGTGCCGATCTGGCCTTCCTTGAATCCCTTCCTTCCATCATCCTTTCTGTCGGGACTGGTAATTATGTTCACTTCTTCAAACATTTGTATACCCAGCTCTTCTTGTCCCTCACTTCCTATGTAGGGTATAGCCGTCTCCTTCGAGATTTCATAATCTTGATCTCCCAGAATTGTAATCACCTGGTCATTGGAGATAAGCTTCAATTTTTGGTGCAAGCTCAAGGATATGGCCCCTGCTGCATGAATCTAAGGTCTTCCCAAAAGTAGATTGAAAGATCTTGGAATGTCCATGACTTGGAATCGAATAGTAAAGTATGAGGGCCAATACTCACGGATAAATCATCTCCCCTATATTCTCTCTTCTGGAACCATCAAAGGCCCTGACTGTTATGGAAGAAGGCTTAATTGCAGATGTGTCGATGCCCAGCAAATTCAAGGTGGCGAGTGGGCAGACATTCAGTGACGATCCATTGTCAATGAGCACCATGGTGATAATTATGTCATTACTCCTTACCGTGAAAGAGAGTGGCTTTGTATGTTTGTTCCCTTCATCGCCTAATTCTTCAGCTGAAAATGAAATTTGATCTATTACGAGGATCAAATTGGTAACCAGTCCCATCTTCTCAGTTGGAATCTCCTAAGGGACCTTCACCTCATTTAAAGTGCGAAACAAAGCTTCCCTGTGTGGTTCAGATGCGATTAATAGGCCCATCAATGATATTTGTGCAGGAGTCTTACTAAGTTGATCCATGATTTTATACTCAAGGTGACTTTCCTCCCCTATTCCTCTCTTGGGTGATAAATATTTCCCGATCGAGTAATGCCCCCTACCAGAGGACCTGGTTTCTCCTGATTTACCAAGTGATAGTTAAATGGAGCAACCTTGTAATTTTCTGGTGGCAACGGTACGTGGAATGTGTACCTCTTCACTTTTAGAGTCTAGTTGCTAGTATAGAACTCAAAAACCTTAGGTTTCTTATCTGAATCGATGACATTGACAGCACAGTCATAAAAAATCATACCAATCATCGGCCCATGGTTAGGTAAGGGATTATTGTTAACGTTAGGAACTGGGGCTTCCACAAAATCCAACTATACTGTCCTTTCATCTATTAAGTCCTAAATGTTGTTCCTCAGTCTCCAACATGCATCAGTCGAATGCCCCACTTGTCCACAGTGGTATTCATACTTTACTGTGGGGTCAAAGATTCACGGCGATATCGATCACTAGGAAGTTTGTACCATATCAAATTATCCCTTCGCAACTTCTCGAAGACTTGACTCAAAGGGACTGGTATCTTGGTAAATTGTCTATAAGTTCTATTAGTTTGAAACTGATCTTTGTACTGTTGCTGAGCGGGAGGTAGATTTGCCCTAAAAGCGACTTGAGCATTTGGTATGGCATTTGAATTTACCATACCAACTGTAGATTCTTTAGGCTTGCTGGCGGTTGGTCTAGGACCAGATGATGACACCGGTGGTCTTCTATCTACTGGGTCTTGCAACTTACCGGAAGAGACGGCACTTTCAATCATGTACCCAGCCGCTATTACTTTAGCAAAACTAGATGAGGCCTGCCCGATGAGATGGGAGAAATAGGGCCTCTCCAAGGTGTTAATGAAAGCCAATGTGAGCTCTTTCTCAGTCGTAGGAGTAGAGATCTTTGCAGCTAAGGACCTCCATCTTTGAGTGTATTCTTTGAACGATTCGTTATTCTTCTTCCGTAGGGCAACCAAATCCATCATAGTCGAGGCTACTTCTACATTGAATTTATATTGTTCATAAAATGCTCGAGCAAGTTTCTCCCATGTATTTATCTAATTCAAATCAAGCTAGGCATACCAAGTCAGGGCCGGTCCGGTTAGACTATCCTCAAATGTCTGTACCATGAGTAGATCGTATTGAACATATTTACCCATCTTCTAGACATACAACCTGGTATGAAGCTTGGGGTAACCAGTCCCATTATACTTTTCGAATTCTGATACCTTAAACTTCTCAGGGTATGATCCCATGTCATACGCGGAAAACTCTGTGATCCTTGCTTGTTTAAATCCATCACACCCTACAAATGCCTTCATCTTCTTAGTGATCTGTTGTGTTAATTTCTTTTCCAGTTCTTTCAAGCTGTCCGTACTTGGCCTATGCTCGACAGGCCTTGGGCTCGCATACGTGTCAGGTTCAAAGGTCAGGTTGTCTTTTGGGTAAACTCCTTCTAACTCGAATGGGTCTTTTTGATATTCGTGCTCTACTTCAGGAGCTTATGTATTCTTCTCATAATGGGTTTTGGAACCTTCTTCATTAGCCGATATTATAGCTCGCAATAAAGCAATACTATCTGCTAGGAAGCTCATTTGTTCTGCCATCTTTTCCATAACCCTTTCTATGGAACGAAACCTCAGCTCGAAGGGATTATTGATCTCAGGGTCTCCATCATTTCCTTGAGTTATGGCCATCCTGGTCTGGGAACGTGTTCTAATCTGACTTCTCTGAAAGATTAAACGTTTGGGAGTTATCTTGAAATTTTACCTGATTGTTTATTGAACATCTCAACAAAGGATTAGTACATATTACATTTTCCTAAAAAAGGGTTGTTAATCGTACGAACATAAAATGCATGTCACACGACTGCAATGAAAAATCAAGAATTGGGGAGAACTTCTGATGTGGCAAAACCTAACTAACTTTTATTAATTTTTTCAATTGTGAAGCTTTACACCTCTTATTCTATTCATAAAAAATGAAATGTAATGAAAACATAAAATCCTAAAATCTAAAATTTAATCTCCTAGTGACTAGTAGGCTTATCCTGCGTCTTTCTCTTCTTTCGGATCATGGGAGTTTGCTCTTCTTTGCCTTTGATCCTCTTCAGTTGTGCTTCCAATGCCTTTATCTTCTGATGATACTCTTTGCAACGACTTTCCAACTCCTGCTCTCTTTTACTCATCCTCTCGGGTTTAGCTTGAACCTCCCCCTTCTCTCTGTTGTCTTCCATATCTTTCAGCTATCACGCCCCGAAGCGGCAGAGTCATAACAGTCCTGCTGTGTAAACCATCTTAAGATAGAAGTTAGCCTTACAACCGCTATCTTAGACCTGATCTATACAAGGCATCTACGGTTAAACCGTTTTGAAGTAAACAGTTTGTAATTTAAATAAATCATTTACCTAAGAAAGTGAGGAAATATATATACACTATAATTCAGTTATAATTCAGAGTAGTTGTTTGCCACTTCTTAGCCAGCACCTGTACGACGTCTATAGGGATGTGAGCAACCACAGCTTAGTAAGTTAGGATGAAGGACTTAAAACTATACCATAAACACAACAACGTTATCAACCAATTTATTAAGTGCAATGCATGCTTAAGCAAATGTCATCGCATGACGTTGTCCGGCCTGTCGTGAGATTAGAGAAATTGCGCTCGCTTTAATCCAGGTTGAGGAGTTGCCATTAATGCAACAGCTCACGACCAAACCCAGGCTTGTGCAATGGAGACCTCGCTTCTCCCGCGACTACCTTCGAACCATTGACTTTACCTTCGCCGCGACCTCCTCTCCTGTTACTTAGTTCGACTAAGGAAGAAGAAGGGACCAATTGCAATACTGCGCTATCCCTTTCGAAGGTCTAAGATAGCAGGTTGCCATATAGGTCGGTATTTGGCCGGAGAGTCTTAAGTTCCCCTAACGGGTTGCCATGTAGGTTCGATTATGATTATAGGTCGTATATTTGATTAGGTCCAGTTTAGGGTGATCAATTATTTCATACAAATCACATAATACAAGTCGAAACAACAGATCGAATCATAGCATCACACATAATTAAGCACGTGCACACATCCAACTACTTAACAAGCATAGACAAGCATAATTTCAAGCCTCCAAAATACGTCAATGTATTAATCCCGACTTACTTCGACTCCTCGCTCACTCACTCGAGGTCCGATTTGTTTAGGCCATCGCCGATCATCCCTATAATACAAACGTGGTTTCAGTTTTTCATATAACTATTATAGGTTCATTTTATCCTATAACGCTTATTGTTATGTTTTGTTTAAGGTTTAATATGCCTAATTATTTAGGTCTTAAGTTTTTTACAATTATTCTAAGTTTGGGGTTAGGTTCGGGTTCGGTTTTCGCATCAATTTCTAAATTAGGTTCTAGTTCGATTTCTAAGTCCTAAATATGCTTGAATCCTAATGTGGAATTAATCACATTAAGTTCGAGTATTCAAATATCTTATTGGGTCTTAATTCAATATTCTAAACTATTCGGTACACGTTATTTTTAATTAGGGTATCGGATTTATCCCTAATGTGAGAAAATCTTACATTTTTATACAATTACCTAAATTCAATCTTAATTCAGATTTAGTATTATTTTGATTTTTATTCTAATATCATCTAAATAACCCTAATTTTTTAGATTTATTAATTTCCAATTCCACATATTACTAATTTCTTACAATAGTTACCTAATTTCTTAAATTAACTATACTTAATACTCTAAAGGCTAGGATTAGGGTTCCACATCAGAGATTAACATCCCTAACATCTAATTACTTTATAAATTAGTAATTAGTATCTTAATCACCCAATTAACCTAAAATTACCCAATTTTTCCATTATTTTAGGGCTAAAAATTAACTTAAAAATTTCGAAAATTAATTTTAAAAAAATGGTTTCATAGCACTGTTCTATATCACATAAGCATTCTACAAAAAAAAAAAAAAAGAGCTCCAAACTACACTCCTAAGCTTATTTATTTCTCGTTTTAATCATGCTCGGTTTTGATCAATTTGTTAAGAACCCTATATTTTTAGTCGTAATTAAACTAAATTACTATTTTTTCCTAAATCTACATATAATAAAACCTCATAATAACAAGTTTCATAATTTTTTGAACAAAATAACTAATTTTACAAAATTATTCAAAATCAGGGCAATTAAGGGACTTACTGGCTTGATGCTTTTTAGCCGTCCAAATCTAGTCCAAGTGTATCGGCCGGCCTAAACGGTGGGACTGGAGTGGTGTGGTGGTGGTGGTGGTGGTGGCTTGGTCTCAGGTGGTGGTGAGGTGTGGGTTTGGTTCACTAGTCGTTTCTGCACAGTTTCCTTTCCTTTTTTTTTTTTTAGATTTTCTCTCGAATTTTTTAAATTTCCTATTTTTCTCTAATGCTCAACTGTCCAAAGGAGTTCTGTGAAATTTTTCCCTATTTATAGACATTTTGGGTAATTAATATGCATTAACTAGACATGACATTGCTCCATTTCCTTGATTTTTGGTTTTTGTGTTGCTTAATTCTAATTGGTTAATTTTTCTTTTTTAGATTCTGACCTGCCACGACCATAATTGCATTAATCCACACTCTTCTGATTTTTCTTAATTAATTTAATAATTTTCTTTAATTATTTACTAAGTTTTTGGCCAATTTAAGTAATTTCGTGTATCTTTATCTACACATAAATACATGTGGGGTACATGTGAACATTCTTAATTATTATTTAGGTCATTCTATGATTTTTCATATACATATAATCTATCTTTAGTAATTTATTAGTTATTAAATTACAATTTTCGCCTTTTTGATGATTAACAAGTATTATATTTAAAATTTGAAAATTTTGTAGTCTCCTATTTTATTACTTATTTTCTTAAATTCAAACTTACGGGATCATTTTACTAATATTTCTAGCTTTACTTATAATTTAGGCTTGATCAGATCTTTCAGCTGATTGAAGCTTTGAGTGACTAGTTGTGGGGCTTACATCAGCCCTTTTAGCTGGTGATAAAGAAATCCTTTGGTTGTTTGGATCCTGGCTGTTATCCCTCTAGTGGTAGGGGTGGTCTTTCTCATGCACCAAAGAGCTCGGATGCTCTGAAGCTTGGTTACTTTATCAACCATCGTCATACCAAGGTTAAGGAAGTCCAACAAGACAGCTTCTAATGATGGTCTGGGGATCATTTCCTCAATGAGTCCATTGGTTGGGACGTATGTGGTGCAGAGATTGAAGCCAATCAGAGGAACCGCTTTGAAGTCTCCACACCCTTTTGTCATTTCCTTGCTTGCAAACCACCTGGGTGTCAACAACTCTTCCGCCTTCATACTCTGAAAGTATCGGACCCAGTAGCAGTTAGCTATATTTTCCGGCAGCTAGATTCTTTCTCCAAAAGATTTGATGAGGTCATATTGCTGAGTAAACTCGGCCCGATTGAAATCAAGTTGGTAACTTCTCATGTGGCTTACGAACTAAACCACCAGTAGGACCATATTAGTTTTCAGATCTCCTCGTTTCTTTTTCTTGAGATGGTTTAGTGAGTGGATTTGCTTAGCCAGAAGGGCCGGGACATATGATTTCCCTTCGAGGAATTGGGCTACGAGTTATGCAATTCTAAAATAGACTCGACGTCTTTCATCAGGAAACAAAATAGTATTGAAGACCACTAGTATAAAAGCGTTGACCCGGTACTGGTGCCATGTTTCTAAATTTATACAAAAAACCTCGCGTTTTTCTCTATGTTTCAATTCAGTAGAGAACCAGTCCATGACATCCTCTAATCGAATGGTCTTTCCTTGATTTAAAACCCGGGTTATTTCGGTTTTTCTGATTCTCAGCAACTTGCTAAAGATCTTTGGTGCTGTAGCTTCCAAGTCTGGGACATAGATATCATCAGTGATTGTAGGAGCCCACAACAATTGGGAGTATTCTTCTAAGGTTGGGCTTAGTTGATGTGGGCCCATACAGAAACTGGTGGATTCGAGCTCCTAAAGGTAGACTAAGGCTTGCACTAGAGTGATGTTTATAGGGATCTTCTGTAGAGAGAGGATGGGCCCAATTTTATTCTTAATAAACTCTTGTTTATCTGGGCTGAAGAGTCGAAACCACGTTTAAAGTAGTTTCTGTAGCCAATGCGGTAGGTGGACATGAATGTCTTCAAACGGCCCTTGACTTAGTCCAGCCATGATTAATCAAAATCAAAATCAAAATTAAAATTACAATTACAACGTATTCTAAACATTACATAAAAAAATTATTACAAATTATTTACAAGGGAGGATTACAATTACAATCACAACTTCACAACTGCCCTTATCAATTTAGGTTTGCCACATCGTAGATTCTTATGAATTTTTGAAAAAGTTTTCATGTAATATAAAGGGTGGGTTCTAAAGGTCCTCAAGTTCTGCAACCACTACGTTTTTCAAAGCAACGATTCTGTGATCGCATCTGAACTTGAGTGGAGTAGCCTGATCGGCCTCGGAAGGTAGTTAGCCTACAACATCCGAAGCTTACACAATGGTCCCCCTCCTAAGGTCCTAAGATGGCTTGGTTCTGACAGTATCTACCATGTATTTATGATGCAGAAAAAAAAAATAAAAGTAAAACCCCGCAAAATTCCCCCTTAAATAAACTACCACAATAAATAAAAAAATGTTAGTAAAAAAACAAATAAAATAAACAAATACATAAAATAACATATCTAAGTTTTTTATTATTTCTATTATTTCATTTTTTTTTAAAAAATAATCCTATTTTCAGTAACTTCTAGTGGCTAGCCTTCTAGCGGTCCACAGTGGAGTCGCCAAACTATCAAGTCTGATTTTTCGGCTTCTTTTATTTAAAATTGATTTCCCATTTCCTAATTAATACTAAACCCTAACCCATTTAATATTAATCCTCGACTAAAGAAATTGAGAAATTCCCATTTTTTTATTGAAAATAATTTTTAGAGTCGCCACCCGACCGAAGTTGGGAAAAGAAAAGAAACCGTAACCAATTGGGTGGATTGATTACGATTTGGCTACCAGTCTTTGATTTTAATTTGAATAAAGAATCAGAGGGTTCCGAATTCGGGGGCTAACCTATTAAACCCTAACAGGTACTACTATTTATTTACCGAAATTAGGATTATTTTTCTAATTATAACATTTAAAAAAAATAAAATCAAAAGAAAAAGAACCTAAGTTTCTACATATTTTATCGTCACTCTACCCGCTAGCCAGGATCAGACGATTGTATTCTTTTGAAAATCTTTAGTGCGTTGATTGATTTTAATTTTAAAAACCGACCGAGTTTACGTTGTTACCAATTTATTCAATTTATTTTTAAAAAAAATCTAAAAGGGTCCTAACTTGTAAGTGATTAAAAAAACTCTTTAAGATACTACAACCTTTTGTAAAACTTTTTTTTTCTTCAATTTTTTTTAAATAATTTTTCTAAATGAGAATTCTTAAAAAACCTAATCCTAAAAAAAATTTTCTAGATAGATATACATGTATATATACACATCATTACTACTAAATAAGTATCCACCTAAATAAATTAGTGATATCATGTAACATACCCTACTATATGAAAACCAATACTAATAAATCTCCTAAACTAATATATTCATATATTATATCACTAATAGATACTATAATAAGGCATATACATATATAATAATAAAATAAAATAAAAAAAAAACAATCTTAACCTTCCCTTGTCTGATATCTATTACTTATTAACTTAAATCAACCTAATCTATATTAAGACTAATGCTAACAGAAGCATCCTTATTATATATATATATATATACGAAGTATTATACATAAATTATACCAAATTAATTAAGATCTTAATAAACTAACAACATGATATAATATAACAAACAAGAAAATAAAAGAATCAAACAACATTCTGAACCTTATTTAGATTGCTGTTGTGGATTCGATTGAACAGAATTTGTTGCCGGAGTTGTGTCGCCTGCTATGTTGCGGCCAGTGCAGTGATCGTTGGACTATGGCGTTACGTAGTTGGGTCCCCGTTTTGGCGTGTAGTTGATGTCGGTGAGTTGACGATTGCGAGCGGGCTATGGGGTGGACCATATTGACAGTGGACGTGTTGGAGTATAAGCCCGGAGTGCCGAGATTGTACTGCTGTGTGTTGAATGAACTATATTGGTCAGTTGGGATCTGAATGTAAATGTGTGTCACCGAAGACGCTGGTTGGTGTCGCGATTAGAGATCGGAGTCCGCTGTTGAGTTGGTCACGCGAGAGAAGAATACCGTTTTGTAGTTGTTGTTTTGGAGTTGCTAACCGTGCTACACTGAGTCGTATGGCATGTGTGTGTAGCTTTTGCAAGCGTGGACTGTCGCGGCTGATCGAAGATTGCGAGGATTGGGTAGATCTGCGGATGGTGAACTTGAGGACTGGTCAATGCTGTTGGGTTTGTTGGCTTCAGGTCTGCCGTGAGTAAAGCATGTGTGGCTTGGAGTAATTAGGCGATGAAGAAGTAAGGCTGATCATAGATTATGCAATGTATATCTATTGTATGGGAATCTGGTTCAGCAACGTGCAGTTGGATGAGTGAGGAACTATTGTGTTCTGTAGCGTGGTGATTAGGCTCTTGTTTTTTTGTAGTTCGTTGGTGTGCTCCAGGCGTGTATTGTTTTTAGGTTGCAGGCTGTGGAATGTTGGATGGATTGTTGGCGTGTTTGGAATAGGTTGCAGGCTGTGGGATGTTGGATAGATTGTTGGCATATTTGGAAATTAGGCTCCTGTTTTTTTGACTCTGTGTGTGTTTATATAGTCTAAACCATATCATATCTTATCATATCCAATTTGTTAATTAAATTAGACTCAAATAAATTCAAATCTGATTTAACTAAATTTACATGATTTAAATAGATATGATCCATTTTTATCTCGCTTCTGAAGAGTTAGAATAATAAAGACATAGGTGCCTGCTGAGACTCGAATCCAAGACCTCAAATTAAATCCACCCCAAATATTTCGTTACTTATCTGTTAGGTCGTTGGCCTATACCTTGACATTCATTATAATTAAATTATATTTAAATCAACTGAATCCTTAAGCTAAAACTAAAACTAAAACTAATATTAAAACTAATTACTCCTAATATAAATTACTTCCTAAAAATCTACGAAATTTTTATAATTTTTCCTTTTCTTATTTTTTTGGTATTTTCATCATTTGTTAAATTTTATTTTATTTTTATCTTTTTGAATTAGGATCCTTTTTGTGAAAATAAAAATTAAGACTATAGAGGGGTAAAAATTAGGTGTTTACAATGATCAACTATTGATAAACTTAACCCAAGTGATCAGAACGGTATACAGTAAGTTAGTTGTTGGCTATGCTTGGATGAACGCAACAGCCATGTCTATAGACATCTGAGGATTGGACTTTGTTGATCATTACAAACCAAATTTCAACGAATGCAGTAACAATATATTGTATCGAATTGAATCTTGAATGCAGAAAGCTTGTTAAATTTTTTTAGATTAAGGTCAAAATCATTATTTGAATATTGAGTCTTTTTTCAATTTTGCATCCATTTGAACTTGCTAAATATTATACCATGTTAAACTTTTACTTATCAAGTTTACTACTTTATTTATAATTGCACTCTCTAACCCATGATTATTTGCTAAGTTATCTATTCAAAGAAGATGGACATGGTGAATATAACTACTAAAGATTCAATTAAGTATAACATTTAGTACTTTTAAATTACAAATGTAAATTTTAAATGTTTAATAGGATATGATATTTAATAACTTCAAGCTTTAGATGTAAAACCAACACTATGTTTGGGAAGAGGGAAAGAATTAGAAATGAATGAAAGTAAAAGGAAAAAATTAGAGAGGAAAGAAAGAGAAGGAAAAAGAATATTAATTCCTTTATCTAGATAAGGAAGGAATGAAAGTGGGGGGAAAGTTAATAATAATATTGTTTATTTTATCAAAATATCAAAAAAGCCTCTCTAACATTAAAATATACTTTTATTATTAAGGATAATGATATAATTTCCTCCCATAACTTAGAAGGGATAGATTTTGGTAGGCTCAAGGATAACAATTTCCTTTCAAATCCATTCCTTCTCCCTTTTCTTTCTCTACCAAATAATGAAAAGTGTTTCTGATTTTCTAATTTTCTCTCCTGTCCACATTCTTTACCTAAATCCAAACATAGTGTAAAAGAGTATGCAAAGTTCAAGCATTGATTATGATATCGTATTAAAATTTTTAATAACATGAATAGATACATATTCAATAAACACGTAGATAGCACAATTGATTGGCTTAAACACGAGGCATCGAAATGCTATGCACCAGTTGGGGACAAACATGAGATTGAGATGGAATAAATTTTTTCAATTTATTTTAGTTTACTTTTCTTCACTTTAGCCCCTTAAGAAACAAACATCTCTAACTAACAATTAAGATTATAAGAAAAAAATAATAATACGATATAATAATATGAGATAATATTTCAATAAAGATAAGATTAATTTGACATGGGATGAAAAAAATTCAGCCTGGCTCGAGCACCGGGCACGATTTGTTCAGTATGTAAATAGCAGGGGTTGGCTTGGCACGAAGTGATGGAGTTCCCTTTGCTTACAGCAAAATGTGCGAGCTTTTAATTTGACCTTATGCTTACTTTTAAAACATTAAGATAAAATCACTTTTAAAACTTTGTTTCCGAAAATACTTTTAAAAGGAACGAAAGAAATTATGAACCGAAATAAATTATCAACCGATATTAATATTTTAACAATGACGAAGGGGATATTCTGAGAGATATTCCGTCCATAGCATTATTTTTCTAGCATTCGTTTACTAAGCAAGTGATTTTATGACATCATCCTTATGTTTTGATTTAATAATGTGAATCCGCTGATTGTACTGTAGCTGGTGGTTTCTAGAAATAGAAGAATCTCTTTTTCCAAAGTTTCTCGAGTTTTTTTGATAAAAAAATCCCAAGGATGCACAAGCACAAGCCATGTATGACGTCACGCTTTGCTTTGCCCTAGCAGAGTAGCAGTCAACAGACGGAGCAGGCCTCGTACATGTGAAGTAAAGACAGAAGAGCAAAAGTACCGACTAAACAACTTAGGTTTATTCATAGAAAACCATTTGGATACTCTACAGTCGTCGCATTACCAGGCTGGCTTTTTGCCTCACGCCTCACATTGTCTATTTTTCTTTCAATGGTAAAATATATTATTAATTGGGAAAACATTTATACAAGCGTGGGTTACTTGTCATTGGTTAAAAGAAATTAAAAGCTTTCGATAAATTTACTTTTCCACAAAATGTATCGTTAATTTTGAAAATATGAATTATTCAAGGGATTTTATTATTTATTACTCGAAAACATTTGCCGATCAAATCCTATTGGAGACGCAAACATATATAACCCCAATCGAGTTAACAACTGAATCACGTATAATATGTGTCCGGTGCAAGATCTCTTTAAAGCAGAAGTCACAATAAAAGATTCTAACCATGGATTTAGACGATTATTGATGTTTAGATAACAAACCAAACTAATTAGGAATATGAAATTTGTTTATCAAAATTCAATTGCTTTTTTAATTATTTCCTTTTAAGTATATGAAAAGCTTAAGATGGGGAAAACAAATAAGGGTGAAATTCTAAATCTTTCTATGCAAATGATTTTGATGATCAAATTAGATTTATATAAAAGTCAATTTTAAACAACGAATCAATTTGATTAAGTTTATAGAAGATTTAAACCGATAGATAAGCTCATTATTGACCTAAGTTTGGGTCAATTGCTTCACATGCAATAGCTCCATAGAAACACCCATTACTACAGATTTAGTGTTGCATGATCTTGCGATCATGGTACTGGAATGACCAGAGGAAAATGATCTGATGGTTCTATTAAGGGGTGTCTTCGTGCCTGGTGGGGTAAGCTTAGAGATGCCTTCGAAGATTTTCCACCGCTGTTTTCTATTTCTCAATTCGTAGTTTTCCCTCCACCTACATTTATTAAATCTCAACTATCCTATCTCTAATGACGGAATTCGACAAATAATGCTATTTCCCATCTTTATTAGGGTTCCCACGTAAGGCAAATAAAGAGATCAGTGTTGCACTGAAAGAGAAAGAGATCGAGAGAAATTAGAAAGTATCGCATGTGAAGTCAATAAATGTAAAGGGATAATCAATGGGGCTTAGGGTTTGTGCGTTTCTATGGAGAATGTGTGATGAAACGAAATTAATTGTGAAATTAAAATCATGAATGACTTGGCAAGTGTTGCATTACCTAACTCTGTCTTGAAAATGAAAAAGTATTTTGGAAATAAAAATAAATAAATTCATTATAATTTCATAATAAATATTCAGTATGCCTATCACTATTTACGTTTCTATATATACATAAATGGATATTTGGAAGGGAATATTTTTTTTGGCGGTGCCTATGGAAACTGACTCTTTCATTTCCTTTCCAAGGTTTTCCTCGAGGAAAACAGCACAGGCTAAACCAACGTTAGCAAAACTTTTGTGAAGCACTAACGATAGCAATCCAAATTAAACCGAAGAAAAGAATTAGAAGGGGAAGGGAAATAAAAGGAAAGTGGGAATTTTAAAAAATATTTCATTGTTTGGAGAAAGAAGCGAAATGAGAGGAATGATTTTGGAGAGTTTTCTTTCTAACTTGAACTGAGTTAAGAGAGAAATTATTGAAATTTCCAATTATAACTTTACTTTTGAAATTTTTTTAACCTTTTTTTAGGATAATATAGTAATTAAATAGTATAAATAATTTTAAATATTCTTTTGAAAAGCACCCTTCTTATATTCATTTCTTCCTCTTTTCCTCAATCAAAACAAGAAAATGCACCAATTATTTTCTTTTCTTTCTAATTCTTTCCTCTTATTTTTTTTCCTCCTAATTTCTTTCCTCCAGTTCGAACATAGTGTAATTGAGTATCAACCTTAGAGATTGAAAAATGCCCAGAGTGCATATTAACCCAAAGTTAAAGTAATTAGTCCATTATCGTCTCATTTTCGAAATAGACGAGCATCGAAAAATAATCCAAAACAGTTCATACATTAAAAAATTAACGAATCAACAGCTTGTTGAGCTTAAGGAGTTGGATTAGTCATTCCTAGAGCTTTTGAATTTGGGAAAGCCTTTTTTTTTTTTTTTCCGATTAAATTTGCATCAACGATTCTCCAGGCACTTGTAAAGGGAATTTTTTTTAAGAAAAAATAAAAAGAAAGGAAAGAAAAATTTTCCTCGTTTGATGAAGCTATTGACGGAAAAGCCAATAAATAGAAATATGAAACGGGTACTCATCATTCTCATTTTATAAAAAATGAAATTCATCGCATAAGATCTGTCTTACTTTTATGTTGCAATCTTTTATATATAAATTTTATCTTTTTATATTTTGCTTTACTATGCTGAATTCTGATTGTTAAAATATTAAATAGCACAAATAAATGCAGCAAATGCTTTTTCATATCACTTATAACACGTTTGATAGGTGGAATTGCCATGCTATTTCATGTTTGATTGCATTTTGTGCAGCTTGCTACTAATATCTTCACTAAAAAGAATACCCAATGTGCAACACCAACTTAGAATTCCTATTTGAAATAGTTAATCGAGACCTACTGTTTTCACAAAATAAGTGAACTAGGATTTTATGGATATTTACTTTAGACCTACTATTAATATTTTCGGTAATTCACGCATTTTATTACATACTCCTATTCGACGAGAAGATGCCGAATGAAGAACCAATAGTCATATATGCTTTTACCGTAATAATCTAAAGCTAAAGATGACACGAGGTTCCCAGGGAAATTCGCCAATTCTAAATAGAGGAAAATGCAGAGAAAGGGTGCGACCCAAATATTTAATCATACACTTAACGGCTCGTGTTTATAATTTATTTTTATTTAAGAGTTTCCATCCATTTACCATTAATGAAATCAGACATGGCGTAAATAGAGGTCTCAAATGAGGATAATTTATAAATGCAAGCCCTTAAATGCATAGTTGGAAAATTAAGATCTTTTTTTTTTGCAAAATTACAAAAATATGAGCCATTAATTTATATTTTTCTAGATAAAATATAATTAAATAAATAGAACATTTTACTTATAGTATTATCTTTACACATTTTATTGAATTTATTTTATTCAATTTCCCCTATTTTTTTAGAGTTAATATTCATCTATATATTTTTTGATGGAATAATATAATACTTATCGATAAATATAATAAGTAAATAAATTTCACTAAAAGACTCAATGATTAATATTAAAAATATATAAACATTATAATTTATTTGGATAGTAATTAGATTAAAGAACATCTTGGGTACATGAATTGTCATTGTTTAAAATTATCAGTATTTCGAATTTAATGTGCATTATTTGAGATTTGGTTTAAGGATAATGAACATAAAAAATGAAATACATAAAGTAAAAACAACATTGGGAAGATTGAAAGTACAATATCATTTCTCATATTTATGAGGATGTCATTGGATGAAAATATAATATGATTATAATGTTTACACTTTCTCATTTTAATTATTGAGTCTTTAATGAAAATTAACTTACTTATTGTATTTATCCACAAATATTATACAATCCCATTCAAAACCATATAGATGAATAGCTATCTAGAAAAGAAAAAAAAATAGTTTAGAAGAGAAATGGAATAAAATAAATTCAATAAAATGTGTAAAGGTAATAATACAAGCAAAAAATTCTATTTATTTAATTATGGTTTATATAGAAGAATGTAAATGAAATGCTTATATTTTTGTAGTTTTAAAAAAAGGGTTTCAATTTTTCAAAAATGCACTTAAAGACCAACATTTATAAATTATCCTCATTTTAAGGTCTCCCTCCATACTACTTCAGATTTTATTAATAGTAAATGGATAGAAACTCTTAAATGAGAATAACTTATGAACAAAGCACCTTAAATGTATGGTTAAAAAATTTACATTCTTTTTTGCAAAAACTGCACAAATATGAGCCCTTAATCTAAACTTTTTTTTTTTTTTTTTTGATAAATATGGTAAAAGTTGTTTGATAAAGAACTCTGAGCGTTGATAATGAACATGCACTTTTTATTTCCATTCTCTGAGCTTTCTCCTAAGGAAAAACATCGGTCACTCAAAGGAATCTAAGAAGTTTTGGTTGTTTTCTACGCCTATGCTTTCACTTGTATTTTTTTATGAACATCATCTGTCTCTATAGTTCCTATATTTAATGCTCTTTTGCCTTCGTAGTCATATCGTGAAAAGTCCATAAATTACAAGATGATGCCAAAATCACAAAGTGAGTGCTGATACCCAGATAATTAACACTTATTTTCTTTATTTTCCTATCATGTGTAGATTATATTTTTATTGATTTTTTTTTTTTCAATTTCTTTGCAGGGTCTCTGGACATACAGCGGGGGTCTCCATTACCATGTTGTCTTGCTGTTGCAACTGTAATTGCTGTGACAGTTATTTGTAGTGCTTTTTACTTACGTTCTTCGAAAACAGACACCGAACCTTGTATTTACATAGAATCATTCAATGCGGTGTCTCCATTAAAGGTGAGCTACGCAAACCCTCCATCGGTACCTTCGTCGTCGAATCTCACAGCCTCATGGAATCTGTCCTTTGGTTATTACAATGGTTATAATGTGAAATTCTCCTACTACGACTACGTTGCTGTCGCAATATACTGTGGCGATACATTTCTCTTCAATGCTACGACTACCTTCACCGCTATTCATCAAGGCAAAACTCAGCTTTGGGCCAATATTACCATGGCAATCAACGTGTCCATGACGAATCTTGATGATGCCGCAGCTTATTCTGTTGCTCGAGATTTAAAAAGTGGTAACAATATCAAGTTTAATCTAAAGGTGGCTACTATTACTGATGCTACTCCAACATGGCTATATCAAGGTTTGAAATCGGAACTCGTGTTTTATGTTCCAGATATTAGCATGGGTCCACATCCAGTGGAAAAGGTCAGTTGCTGGTCTGCTGAAAGTTGCAACACTCTACCGGAATGTGATAAGTCAATGATCCCTGAATGTAGAGCATATGGTGCGAATGCATAATTTACATTTTCTCCATCAAGCATTATTAGGTGTCATATATGCTCATTCGACTACTGGACTGTCTCGTCCGTTGTCTAACCGTCCTCTCCATCTTTATGTATTTAATATATAAATGCGATATATCGGTCAAATGATAGCAATCTAAGAATAGGGTCGACCAGATTAATATGCATGTTAGTTGCTAGGTTGTTGAATAGATTGACCATTATTGCTATGTAATCATGGTTCGTATGTGTGTTATGGCTTCGTCATTTTCCATGGTAGAGGTCCTCTTCTCATGTCCTTATGATGCCAAAATCTATTTGTAAACAGAAAATAGTGAATATATACTTTTTAGTACTAGAATTTAACTTCCTTCCATAGATTTTCCTTTTCTTCACATGCGTGTATTTCAAATTTGTAGTTATAGTTAAAATTATGTTTTTCTTATGAGATCTGTACAATATGCACTGATGAGAGAGATTGGGGGGAAAAAAAATAGATATGGGACAAAAAAAATTTGGCTTTTAGTTGTTCAACATATTAATAGAAGTGGACGTGGTTTAACTACTACAATGATCTTTAATTTTTGGGTTTGAAACTGTTATAGATCAGTAGATGCAGTATTATATCAAAAGGGTTGGGATGGATCTGGTGTCTTATATGTATGTAAAAATAATATTTTTTATTTGATGAATAACGCCATCTCCCAAAATATTAATGAAAAATAAAAATAGCTCCCTATCTCACTCCTTCGACGTCTTTCGCCTTAACTCCACTTTTCCATTTTATGTCCAAACCTATTCTAAGAATTATGAATCCAAAAATATTGATTTAGTATAACGGAATGTCTTTTGTTAGTATTTGTAGAGTTTCGCATTTGTGATTTTGATTTTAAAAAAATGCAACTATATATCTGAAAGGAATTTTATGCTATATATTTATATTTTACAATATAATAATGTTTTAGAATTTATATAAAACAAAAAATAATGGAGGGAAATTATTTAGAATTATTATACAAATATGCACTAGTGGAAAACTTACCCAAATTACGAGTCTATAAAAGTAGAAAATAAAATCCCCAATAATGCATCTTTAATATAGTATATTAATAGATTTGATATACACATGACTAATGTATCTTTTATTGATAATTATTATCATTAATTAAATAAAGGATACACGATTTAAAAATGAAAAAAATTACCCCAAGAGTCATTATTAACAAAATTGCCCAAGAGAAAAAATATTGAAAAGAACCATTTTTTTTTTCCCTCGTCTAAATGGAAGCAAGAAAGGGAGAGAAAATGAGGGTTAGTGGGTTAGTAGAGAGGAAGAGTAGTTGCAGTAATAAATTTACTACAATAACCTTTGTTTAATTAGTGGAGGAAAAAGAATGATAAATATTGAAAAGGATGATTTAAAGAATTTATTGGCTAAATTATCATGGCGATTGCTTAAGCCCTTTTAGCTTAAATAACATAAATATAAATATACTCATTTTTCCTTAAAAAAGGAATTATAATTTATCGTTTTTAGCACTTGTAGAACAGGCGCCCACTAGTATATGTTAACTTGTGTCTGCAAAACTAGCAATTTACCATTTTTTTTTTAAATTTTCCTCAATTTACAAATCAATTATTAGCATTATTTAGATTTTTGAAAAGCACTATAATATCACCATGATATTATTTCCTTTTTAATTTCAATTGTTGATTACCGTGTCAAAATTTTAAGGGAGTAGATTGAGGAAAATTGAAAAAAATTAAATTGAGAAGATCTATTTTCAACTAGCAATGGGGCTATTCCCTTAAGTATTATAGATAGTTCTTGTACCTTCATTTATTTACTTGAAATTTGATTGAGTAATAGTTTAATATCTCTTATGTTTTCACTTTTAGCATAAGAAAAATTATAGGCGAAATATTTTAATATATCAATAAAGATTAGGAATAAATTAATCTCATTTATCAGTAATGTAATATAAATGAAACCACCATGCACATCACTACCAGGTGCAATGCCATGAGGAAACAAACTTGGTAGTGTCTCCTCCAAGTGACTCATAAATAGTTTTAGCTTCATCTCTTAAAATGTATTATACACATATGGTATATAAATATTAATCATATATTGATATATATACCGTATACAAATTACTCATGGTAATGAATTTAAAAACTATTCTTACTATTAATATTCGTATCAATATTTTATTAATATATATATATATATAATATATGCATGATGTAATACGTGTTGAATTTTTTTTCTCAAAAGGAGTGGGAGCAGGAGTGTATACACGTGTAATATTTTTTTCAATTATTATCAAGGAATGGTACATGTTGTTGAGCTTTGGGAAGTGGGTATTCTGCAATATTTGCAGTTTTGAGAATATGTGTTAATGGGTTTGTGAGTGTCACTATGGGGCACTAATAATGGTGCATATGCGTACTGTGTACATGTGTTGCAGTCAGAACCCCCAATTATTATTATATTTGTATCCTTAATTATGATAAATTCTATTTATATGCATATTAGCACCCTAGACTACAAATTATTTCTATATTTTTAGCATATACTCCTTATTCAATATAATAATAACAACAATAATAATAGTGAAATGTAAAGAAAATTGAAATATGAACTTATAAGGGCTATTTATGCATATATACGGGCGAGAGGCCTAGATAAACATAGGAATATGCTAATATTGGAAAACTTTTAATTTGTATTGTCTATGCTTTTGATACTTCATAAAAATTCATTATCATAATTGACTAGAGCATGAGCAACAATTGCTTGAACTTACATAACTATATATATATATATATATATATATATATATGCATATGTATAATTATTTTCATGTATTTTTAGTGTGCACTGCTGATAAGAGATGTGAAATCATCCGTGCTAATGTGTTTGCATATTGGATCATTGCTTATTACTCGGACGCACTATTTGATATTTACTATTTATTGTTTGTTTACAAGTTAATTGTTTTGGTCACTCAGTTAAACTAGTTAATTAATAACTACGGCTTTAAATAAAAATCCAATATGCATTGCATGAGACACTATATCATACTTGAAGGTCATCTCTATCATATGGTAGTGGAAAAGGACGACGTGTTTTGTCCGCTGTTTGTAAACTGGCATTGGGGATTATTGTGCTTCTAGAGAAACCTACGTCCAATCACTGTTTGGGGTTTGTGTGCATTTGGAGGTGTTGTGGTTAGGGAGATCATCCTTTTGATCTCCTGGGGCATTAACATCAGGGGTACAATCCCGAATCATATTTATTTATTCTTTATGGCTAAGGATGACATGCTAAGAGAATTAAATACTATTAGATGGTGAGGGCATTGATGGTAGTTGTGATTCCCAACCAAAGGTTAAGGGTGGGGAAGAGATTATTATACCTTAAACCTCACAGTAGTTACCAAAAAACCCCAAGTGATGTTGTACTGCACATACTTACCATGCATAGCATATGGTTTGAAAACTTACTTGTATCTATCTATGTTTGTTGCTTTTGGTGGTTACTTACAACCCTCAATATAATGATTCATATTTTAGCTTGCTAATGATATGGTATTATTAAGCAAATACCTTTTGTAAGATTACATTTTTTGGGGTTAGTATGTGATAGGAGAGTAGCTGAAAGCTTAGGAGACCACCTAGATTTATACTATTGTAATTGATGTAATTTTTTTGGATGCATAGAGACCCCTTTAATTTTCTGAACCATTAAGACTTATAAGCCTTAACTCTGTGTAACTTTTGCAATCTAGCAATTCCAGTTAGCACCTTTTTTTTGTTATCTCATAGCATAGACGCTTCATAAGCTGTCAATGGGAACTAGATACCAATGTAGAGTCCTCTTTACTTAAGAGAACTTATAGTGAATTATCACGACTAAGATACTTTGTGGGTTGTAACACTCTTGTCCTCCACCAATCCCCTATAGTGTCCGTCAAACGTAAAGCCCTAGTTGTCACTTTACTTCTATCATTAGTGAGTCCAATCACTCCAACTATCAATAGGAAATTACCCACCTCTCTTACAGATTGCATTCCCTTGGATTACTTTGGTTTTTGGTACTTTAATCTTGGATGGTGGCTAAATTATCACCCCATTAATTAACGCTTTCCTTATAAGTCGCGAAGAGCCTTTAGGTTAGCTATCTTCTTCTTTAGGGTTACTGTAGTTACATCCATTCTTTCTTCTACCTTAATTACCTTGGCTCTCGTATCACCAATTCTTACCCCAGGCTTTGAGAGGAATTATCTCATACTATTAGACTTTTCATGGTGTGGTTGAAAGTCCCTTGTAACTCACCTTAGGTTCCACCTCAAACTCCCTTATGTGTGCTTCTAACTCTTCCAAATCTTCCTTTACCTTAGTGATGCATAATTCCGCCTTATCATAGCCAACCTTGAGAGCCATCAACAAATCTCTCGACCAAGCCTTTTACCTAGTAAATGGGTGTCCCTCATGATTGGTCTTATCCACCATAGCTTAGGCATTGTTATCTATGCTATAGGACATCTTTACTCTCACTTCTCTAAAACCTACTAAGGTACCACTTATCATGGGTATATCCAGGTAAAAGTTAATCTATAGAACTTACGCACTTTGAAGCCTTTCTAAAGTGCTAAGTTAGTCTAAACACTTAGTAAACAAGAGTAAAGGGAGAAAACAAAGAGAGAAGTTTTGAAAAGAATGTGAACCATCACTAAAAAATGGATAAGTACAAATAGAGGAAGAGCCCCTATATGCATATAAGTGGTATCTTGAAATGGACAGGCAATATTTATCTAATCTAATGGTTGAAGTTGAGTCCTATCTATTACCTTAACTGCTATTGCTATCTACCTTATCTACTATGATATAATCAAGACCTTCTATAATCTTTTGGAGCTTTCTTGAATTCAAAACTCTAAACACAGTACTCCTAGATGGGCCTCCATCTTAGCCTATGACTTCCTAGGCCAATCTCATTAGAGTCTCATTTGGGCCATTTTAAGGCTCTGAATAATTTGTCCGTGACACTTGCCTGTCCAAGCAGTGGGATGCATTGTATTGCTACAAATTAGATGTCCCAATAATATTATTTGGACAAACATAAGTCAGGATGGTATTATGTGCCAAGATAATCAGTGAAATCATTGACATTGATATGAATTAGTATGGCCTAATGGGTACCATCCATAATGATAACCGCTCAACTTTATGCAATGATTTAAAATTTTTAAGCACCATTAACCATTATTATTTTGTAGCACAAATGTTTAACACGATAAACAGGCAAATTCGGGCTAATGCGTTGATTTTATGGGCTTATGTCAGTACATCGGTAAGAAGGACTAATTAAGCACAGGAATAGAACTGAGTAGACCATAATTACACCGTCTAGCATAGTGTCATGCCCAACACAAGAATATCATAAGCTAGTTCGTCATGGCCCAATCCCGATGGTCGCCAAGTATCTTATCAGTTATTGGCTGCTTTTGTCGATATAAGCTGATCGAAAGGCAAAAGTAATAATAAAGGATATAAAAATCACGAGATAAATTATTTTTACAATACCGGATTTCACTACGAAAATAAATTCTAAATGGATAAACGCAACATTGTTATCAAAATAGATTATTAGAAATGACACATCTTTTATGTGCAAGGTTGCCACTCAGTGGGCATGAATACTGGTTTTCGACCAGCTTTGATTCTCTTTTTTTTTCAAAGTTATGATATGATAGTAGATGAGGAAAAAAAAAAAACAAATATATATATAGCTATATATATATATATATGTATTATAATAACACATAAATATATGAAAAGAAAGCTTTTATAGAATTGGCAAGCAACTATGTACCTGAATGCAAGCAGGTTTTTTCTACCGAGGCTGTTTCAGTCTCCAACATTACCCGCTCCAAAGCAATTTAATTTGCTCCAGACGGTTTTCGCCTTTTTACCGCCACCACCGCTGCTATTTGCACCTCCTCCTTGTCCATTATCACCATAAGCGGTGCCATCGGGATCAAAAGTCCACATTTTGAAAAATTCGTTTCTAGGAGGATCTTTATCTAGCCCATCATCACAAAATGCTGGTGGTGGTGGTGGATAGTGTATGGTTTGTACAGATAATTTGTCTTCCACGCGTTTCATAGTTTCAGCTTCATCTCCTGGTTTTAAATCTTTGCTCTCGGTGCTCCTCTTTTTACCGTCACCAATACTGCTATTTGCACCACCGCCTTGTACGTCACCACCCGGAGCAGGTGTATTTAGAATGAAAAGTGTCTTGACTTTTTTGTACACGGAAACCAAACGCGTACTCCGACCAACTTAAAAATATAAGATAGGTAATATATACTATAAGTCATATAAATTTAACTTATATGAATACCAATAAAAACTTAATATATATATTTATATATATTTTGTATCAATCATGCCTAATAATTGATTTAAAAAATTTTCTTTTATGATAATTCTTACCAAAATTTTTTTAGCATTTATGGCATATAACAGATAATGAATCTTTTTCTGACTTTAGAAATTTCCAGAAAATTCACCTAATTGAACATAGGTAGTAATGTACTTAATCTTCTACATGTCGAAGTCAGACATTTTCAATTGTAATAATATGTTGGTAATGACTTTACAGTATTGGTCAATCAATTAAAGAGACAATGGCACATCTCCCTATAAACTATGTCAAATTATGAAGGTTAAGCATGTATAAACAAACCAAAATGTCACTGCGACAATTTATTATTATCTTTTCATGGCCTACACTGCATTATAAAATTCAAGCAAACATGAGTATTCTATCTAAAATTATTAAAAAGTTTGTAAACTTCAAACATAAAATAATAAGTTTATATAACTTATATAAAATAACTTTCAAAAAACTGTAAATGTACATATAGTAATTATTAAAAACTTAAAATATATATCAGATATGAATAAATTAAGTTATTTTTTATAAAAAGCTTTTAATATATAGTCTAGTATATATAGAAGAAGGACACGCAAAGTTAAAACTAAATATTTTTCCATTTTTTCTCTTATTTTTTAAAAAAGTGACGAATTAAAAACAATTAAATCTTTCAACTTATTTTAAGTGATTAATGGTATAAACTAAAGTATATAGTTTTCCTTTAAACTTTTGCAATGGAACTGCAATCTGAATAATGGTTATACAATTAAAATAAGGGACTAAGACAGAGTGAAACCAAAAAAGAAAAAAAGGAATAGAATAGGGAAAATGATAAAATGTCCTAAATCAATGACTCATATATAAAATTAATAAATTCGATTAAAAACGTAAGTTTCTACAAAGTTTTTTATGTAAATTGGTTAAAATCATAAATTTTTGTAAAAAAAGATTTTATATCTAAATTAATTCGAAAAAATCACATAGATATAATCACAATTTTAATACCTATGAATTTCAAGCCATCTTAAATTGTGATCCCTTAATATATTAACACAATGTTATCTAAATAATTATTGCCGTGCTCTTAATGGCTGTACTGTACTTGTAATCTTCCACAGGTTTTAGCCTTAAGTCAACAGCTATATATGCATTGAAAAAGAAAATATGGGCTTGTTAAAAAGAACTCCCATTACTTACAAGAAAAATAGAAATTAACATAAATGACTAGGTTTCGATAAAAAGAGCCGTCTAATTTGTAACTGGCAGCAGTTATCTTACTTGAAACTTTGATAACCATTTAATTATTTTTTATATTAATTTATTCAATTAATATTTCTATAAGCCTACTATCCATTGAATCCTAAAATTAAAAGATATTTGCACTAAGCATATCTATGCCTTCTTATGAATACGTATTTTATGGATATTTGCACAGGATAGTGTAAACGAAAGGGTAGAAAATCAAATACTATTAGCTTGTTAGAGGAATTGACTCCTTTAAAATTGTAAGAGAACGGCTGTATCATCTTTGTGCTGTATATTTTTCACTGTGAAAAAACTTACCTCGATAATGTAGAATCCGAGTTTTGTGTAGTTTGGTGGAAAATATATGGCAACTATCCGGCAAATGTGCAATCGATAAGGCAGTTTTATCTCACCTTTGATATAAAAGAATAGTTTAAAATAAAATAAAATTGAATGGATTCAAAGGGAATGAAATGAAATTGGAATTAGAGTGGAAAACCTTTTCTTATGTTTGAAAGTATCCATAGAATGGGAATGAATGTATTAAATGTGTAAATAATATTATTTATCAAATATACTCTTAATTATTATATATAATGCCAATGGTCTTACAGTCTAATAGCATAGACATTAATCTCTTAAGTGAGATAAATTGGGTTCGAATCGCCTTGCTCTAATTGTAATCAATGAAAAAAAAAAATTATTGTATATTATAATTTGTTTGAAGGTAAAAAAAGAAAAAGTAATTTTAGTTAATCCTAATTAAAGAAGGGAGAATTAGTAGATTTCCACCTTGAAGTTGAAGTTATCGATGGCATAAAATCGTGATTCTACCATCTAAATACATATTCAGACATGATAAAAAAGAATAAAATCTGAAGTCGCGATTCCATTTTGGTATATTTTTACATATTAAATATAATATTAATTAAATGACTTTACAATTGCTATTTTTGATTATACGTGTTTATTAAAGTTTTAAGTTATTTTAGAAAAGGAAGTTCCTAATGGCTCCTATACTTCATAAATTATATACGTAAACCAAGGTATAGTTCCAAATTGACCTAGAACCAGTCCTAGACTCGCTAGTTTTCAATTACCAAAATGCAAAATCGAATTCAACCTGTGAGACTGGTTCTTTAAACTTACCAGTTTAATCAGCGATTTAAGGAACCATGAACCAAACATTTAAAAAAAAGAAACAAATAATTAAAAAAACAAAAGATAAACTAATTTTTAGACTTCAAATTCAATTTGAGCCTAAAATAAATGTAATTTTTAACTCATTTTACAAAATAAAAATTGGGGATATATACTTATTTATATATAGCCATATCCAACTTGATGGTCATATCTATGGAACAAAAGATATAAAGGTCAAAGAAGTTAGAAAAACAAAAGTTAATCCCATATTGTTGAGAATGAGATTAGTCTTTTAGTAAAAGTCTATATATATCAAATCAAATCAAACAAATTTTTGAAATTACATTTATTATTTTGTTGTAAATGATAATGCATTAGATGTTGTAAGCAAGAAATAATTTTTTCCTCATCACATGTAATTAGTTAATTTTATTCGTTATTATTTATTTTGCTAATATGAAATTTATTTTATTTTACTATTTTTTCATTCTTCTCCTCTTTTTTATCTTTTATTTTTTTTTAAGTTAATGATTCTTGAACTCCCTGGTCCACAGGTCTTGGGGCTAAGCTAGTTTGGACTCATTAGCCCAACGATTCAACCGTATGGGTCCAACTTATACGATTAGGTCCGTGTCAAGTCTTGGACCTATTGGAGTGATTTTAAGATGGGTCACAGTTTGGACTTAGTTCATGTTTGGATTTATATACACATGTGTTGAACAAGAATATCCATGTTGATGAACCAGTGGTCATATAGGCTTTAATCTACCTAGACATATAATAACATGAGTCTTAGAAATGGTATTGACATTGATTTGAAGAATTAGGTTTCAATAGAAAGAGCCTAGTCTAATCTCCAATTGCGAACGGGTATCTCACCTTTTAACTCCTATAGCAATTTAATTATTTTTTTATATTAATTTATTAAATTAGATATTTATATAAGCGACTACTATTCATTAAATCCTAGCTAAAAATAATAGATATTTGCACTAACCATATCTTTACCGTCTTGTGAATATAAATTACCAAGATATCAAAGGACGGAAAATATAAATAGCTGTTTAACATTAATATGATAGTATAATTTTACTTTGGAGGGGATATACTCATCAATAGATCTATATACAAACTATTTGTGTGAAATGCCTTCTAATACATAAAAAGATTGTTGTTTAATGAAATTCCATATGCTAATGTAGGAGAAAAAAACATTTCGTCTTTTTATTCCCAAATCCATATAAAGGTTGGTAATATTCATTTCTAGATTCTAATATTTATTTCAATATTCATCTCTAGATTCTAATTTTTATTTCAACTCATTAATTGTAGTATTAAGTTGGGTATATAACCAAAATACCAATATACCTTATTGGGTCATTTGGAAATGGAGGAGAATTACATTGTTTGGAGATCAACATTCGGGATTAAGTTCAAATAAAAAAAATTTAGTTTTAAAAAATTTAAATAAATAATCCGATTATTATAAAATTATAATTTAATAACCATTCAATAAAAATATTTAAACTATTATGTAAAACGTTGATTCCTTATTTAAATTTTTTTTTAAATATTTATTCTCTTCATTATAATTCTTCCTTTTGGAAAATAACTAAAAGTTAATTAACTTATGGCATGGGTTAAGGGCATAATTGTCCGTCACTTAATTCTTTTTATTCACCAGGGAATAAAATTATAATGCTAGTTTTTTCTTTTTACGTTAGTTAAAGGTTTCATCTCAAGTAAAATTACAATATTGAGGACATAAGATTGCTTCCAAGTGCAAATAAAGGTAGACATATGACAGAGTAGTCAATGTAATTATAATGTAGAGTTGACTACGTCCGAGTGAATAGGGGAATTCTACCGTAACATTATGTTATAACAACATCATGCTAAATTACACTCATTTTTAATAAATCATGTCATGAATTGTAAAATAAAAGATATCAATAGTCTTTTTATTATTATTATTATTAATGGACATGATTTATTAAAATCCGATAAAAATAAAACTGTCAATAGCTTTTATTTTACTGTTTATGACATGATTTATTAAAATCGAGTGTCATTTACCATGAAATTATGGTAACATAATGTTAGAGGTGAGCGTGGTTTGGTTCGATATGATTTATCCTCTTTTACGAAATCAAACCTAATATAATGGTTCAGTTTTTCATTTTATTTTTTTAAATCAAACTTTCGGTTTGTGACTTTTTCCAACTTAGTTAAAATAAGTTTGGTCTAGTTTGATCTACAATGTGAATCATTTACATCAAATTTTCGCTAAACATATTTATTTCCAATAACATATTTTCTTTTCCATTAAATTTTTATATGTTTCCAGTTAATTTCTTATATATTTATTATATACACTAATACTTATCAAAAAGTTGTACAAGATTTTAACACCCAACTTGATTGAACAAGGATAAGAGATTTTATTCTAATAAATAACAATGAAGATAAAGAAATAAAGTTTCCCATCCAAAAGAGATACAAAGAAAATGAAAGAGACACACCAAAGACTGAAAAAATATAAGAGATACGTAAAGAGCACAGTCAAATCCTTGATTTAAAAACATATAAAAAAAGGACAATTTAGAAAGGAAAATTTCTAAATATAAATTTTCATATAGAACTCATTAAACTTAATTTTAATAATTAACTTAAAAATAAGACAAAGAAAAGTGACATATGAAAAATTTGATAAAATCTATAAAAATTGATGGAAAAAAAAAAACTAAAAAAAAAATCAAAACAAATACATGAATTTCTTTTTTTTTTAACTAAACAGTTTGATTTGATTCAAAATGGTTTAGTTCAGTTTGCACAAAGCATGAACTATTTATATATAACTGAACTAAACTATAAACCAAATAATTCTTAAAAAAAAAAAAGCTGATTTTTTTGTTCGATTCAGTTTATTGTTTGATCTACCGTTTGTTGTTTTCTTACCTAGCCTTATGTAGCATTACCATAGATAACCTTAGTGAATCGACATTTTAAGTGATGTAAACTCAAAATAAATGTCACAAATCCATGCACATAAGACATTATTACCCTTGATTATATTTGCATTAACTCTACTATACATTTATCCTCTATTTGCAATTATATATATCTTGTATTGAATCCAATTACTTTTATTGATTTATCGATTTATGAATTTTCTTATCTTCTAATTAAATAATGTAATATATGTGTATATTTGTGTTGTCTATGATTCATATTCAATACAATTTTTTTTTGGGTGAACTAAAAATTGTAATTGCAAATAAATGAAGTACAATAAAACATGGCAAGCGGCTTAGACAAAATGAAATTGGTTAGGCTTCTCTTGCTTATATGAAGAAAACAAACTATTTCACATAACAGGAATAGTTAAAGAAAGCTCTGGTTCATGAATAGAAAAATAGATATAACTTACCTCCATGGCATCTAATAAACAAGATAAAACATGATTCAAAATTTGGCTGGAGAAAACAAAATCTTTATCCTCTTGCAAAGCAAGCTCTGTAAGTACATGTGTCATGGTTTTTGTTTTGAAAAGGAAGTGGGGGTGTTTAATTCGAGCTTAGTATGAAGTGAGTGGCATCAGTAGATGTTTTGTTTTCGGGGTAGAGAATTCTCTTAAGGCAGGTTTAGCCTCCTATGAGCAAATTGATTCGAAGTTAATGTTACTCACTTGATGATGGTCATGGCAAACTGAAATTAGTCAAGAAGTTAAGCCTCCTAATCATATGGTAGTCGATGATAATGTCGGATGCTATTCATAAAGATAGAAGACCTTAGAACGATCTTAGGAAGAGAGGAAAGGAAAAGGCTAGCTCACCATCTAGAATATGGACAAATATGTGAGATAAAGGATAGTTAAGCATTGCATGAGCACTTTAGGAGAGGGGTGAACCTCTCATCCTATGATAGGTGGAGTTGGAGTTGTGAGAAGTAGTATTAGAACGTAAAAAGCTCCAGCCCGTACGAACTACCTAAATAGTACATAATGTGTTGAATGAAAATAGTAGTTTTTATTGTCAATTAGGCTCCTATAGATGAAGCTCGAGAGAAGCAGCAAGCACCAGAAGGAGGACATCATTTCCAGAAAGGGTATTTGTGTCATAAGCAACATTGTAACAAAACTTTACCCAAATGCTTAGAATATGACAAGAATTTCAAAGGGTAGACCCTACTATTGAGCCACCTAATAAAAGGCAATCTCGAAGGACAAGAGGAGACGTTAAGGGCAAGAGGATGTTTGCGAAAGCTTTGAGTCTTAACAGAGATAATCTTGGCATAGATGGGCAACAAATGAATACGATTAGCGATTTTAAAGGAAAAGTAGTAGCAAAGAGTTAACCTTACAATAAAGACATCGAAGATTTAGGTATGGAAGAATGTCACTATTTATGTTTTGGAAAGGAAGTGGGGATGTTCAACTTGGGCTTAATGTGAAGCGAGTGACGTCAACAAGTGCTTCATTCATAGAATCGGATATTTTTCTCAAGGTAGGTTTGGCCTCTGGTAAGTAAACTAGTTGGGAGCAAATGTTGCTTTCCTGATGATGGTCATGGCAAGTCGAGACCAATTGAGAAGTTGAGCTTCTTAATCATATGGGGGTCGGTGATGACGGCGGATGGCACTCTTAAAGATAAAATGACTTAGAAGTTGGAACAGTCTTGAAAAAACAAGAAAGAAAAAGACTGACTTGCCATTCAGAATATAAATAAATATGTGAGGCAAAAGATGGTCAACCACTATATAGAAACTCCAAGAGGGGCTAAACCTCCTATCCCATGACACATGCACCTCCCATTCATCATTTCAGTCATTTACCTTAGGATCCAATTCTTCATCTATTGGAACAAATGCCTACACATAACAATCACATTAGGTAAAAACTCACAGTTGACATCACTTTTAATTATAAAATCTAATGCAGAGGTCAAATCTAATTCAAAAATCACTTTCTCCCATTTATTATCTATAGTGAACTAGCAACACCAATAGATGGCTCGCATTTTAGCTTCTACAGGTGAAGAGACTACAATTCTCTTCGAAAAGTTTCCTCCGTAGATTCCTTTATCATCTCATGCCATGCCTTCCACTCTAGATTTCCTATAATGTAGTTTAAAAGCTCCTTTGAAGTTAAACTTAATAAAATTAATCGGAGGTAGCTCTCATGAAACACTTAACCCACATATAGATATTCTGGTAACTTTAGCTCCCTTTACCATATGTAACATTCCGTTACCTTGATCACTCCAAGATCGAATCAAGAGCTACCTTCCCCATTCTGAAAAATTAATCCATCTCTCCTTCAGATACACCATAAATAGAATAGAAACAAAACTTGCCGATAAGAATGGCTAACTAATTGCTTCCTTGGTTTTGCATTTACATAAGTCTAATAATGGAAATCCAGTTGGAGGGAATTAAAAAATTGAGTTGGGTTATTAATTGTAGACCACAACTTTCTAATTTGGTAACATTCTATGAATATGTAAATCTTGCAAATTTATCTTTTTCGATATCATATTGATTCAAATATTATATATAATTACTCGATGTCAATGTAGTCAATAAATTTAAAACTAATTAAAATTTTAAACTCAAATATAATACGAATGAGAAAAACCTTAAAAATTTTAATTGAAACCCTAATTGCTTAAAAAAAAAAAAAACTAAACACTATGTACTCGTAAATACCGGAGATTAAACTTGAATTTGACAAAAACTCTAAAACTATAAATTAAAGTTTATAAAATGAATAATTAAACCCTAAAAGTATTAAAAACCTAATAGAATGTAATTATTGACCTATACACGTAATCACGTAAAATTGTTAACAAACAAGTTGGGATAATTCTTAACTATTATAAATGTAATGGATAACGATTTAATTAATAAATTTTATAAAATTATGAATATTATTTCATTATTATTATTATTAATTCTATAATTTTATATTTAGAAAATTTAACTTCATGATTCTTAATTTCTCTTTTTCCTTTTCTTTTTCTTTCTTCTTTCATTTTTCCTTATTCCACATTTTTTTTTCCTTCCCTTTCCAAAGCAAGTTGAGCAGCCCATGTATTTGAAATGTTTAGTTAAGATTAAAACAATAAAGCAAAGGGTCAAATCAACCTTATCTAATATCTTATCTCTTGTCACTTTTTTTTTTTTTACTTTTTACTTTTCCTATTTTTTCTTTCTCCTTCATATGCTGCATGCATACTCTTCTTTTCTCAATTTCCTTGTTTTAAACAAAGCAAAACACACATACTTTTTCCTCCTCCAAACCATGAACTTCTCTTCCCCTATTTTTCTAATTTTCTTTTTTTTTTTATTTCCTTTCATTTTGATTCAACAAAGTGAAGAAGAAGAAACAAAACTCTTGGATCAACAACTCTTCAAGTTATAAAAAGAATAGTTAAGTTGTATTTTTAATGTATTTATTTATTAACTAATATGTATTCTTGTTATATGTGTAATTTTGTAGAAATACATGTATTAGGGAATATGTAATACAATGGATTTTGTAATTTCTTTTCTTTGTATTAAAATATTTATACATGTAATTAAAGATATATATATATATATATTGTTCAATTTATTTTCTTATACATGTATTTATATATGCACCTATGAATATATATGTATATATACAATTATACGCATATATATAATAAGATAAAAAATATATAAATATATGGTCCATATAATTACATGTATATAGTATATATGTTGATTTATTATCATTATTTTCATATAAATACCTATGTATATGCTTCTAACTATATGTATAAGTATAGTGTATAATTATATATGTATAGTATATGTATATACGTATAGCATATATATTGTATCTAGGTTTATATTGTTAAGTTACATATGTATATATTTATAAATAAATTAAGGAAATTTAAGTATATAAGTGTGTGTATAAGTAAAAAAATAGGTATACAAATAGTATGTTACGGTACAAATACAAGTATATACTTGAATAATATATATACAACATACGAAAATATGAAATTACTAAATAAAGTAATGTAATATGTATATATGTATATTAGTGCCATGAGGTGTAGGAAAAGGAAGTAAATTAATTTATAAAATTTAATAATAGATATATAAATATTAAGTAAAGTAAAAAATATGAACAAAATTGGAAAATATAAAAAAATTCATGAAAGTGACATGTGGAACGTCCCCATGCTGCCATGTCAGCATTCCATACTTTTAATTAAATTTGTAATTATTAATAATAAGAAAATAATTAATTAGTTAAGAAATGACTAAAGTAGCAAAAAGTGTATTAAATAAGTATTTAACCTTAAAAATAGAAAAATAAGTAAATTGTTATAAAATAGACTTAAAAATAAGAAAATTATAAAAATATAAAATTTAGATATTTATTAAACCATAAATCTCTAAAGAAAAACTTAAAATAATAATTTATAAATAGTTAAGTCAAAATAATAAAATTCGTACTATTTTACACCATAATGAAAAATGTGAAAGTACGTTTGAAAATGATAAAAATCGACTATAAGTTTATAAAAATCGGAGTTAAAATGAAAAAGTTGTATGCAATTGAAAATTTAAGATAAACAAAATAAATAAATAAATAAATAATTTAAGTTAAACTATGTTTATACTATTTAGGTTATAGTGGGAAAATAAGCAAATAATGATGGATATTTAATTAACCGAGGAACCTAGTTTTTTAGAATACTTAAAAGTTTTTTAAAATACTTACAAGTTTTATTATCTTTTAAGTATTCAATTATCAAGTTTTGAAAGTCCCAAAGGCTTAAAAAGTGAGCATTAACTCGGGTAAGGGAGTTCTAATAATTTGCTATCTACTTACTATTTGTTGTTTGTGTGCTGCTTGTTTATTGATACTGATTGTTTGTTGAATGATTGATTGTTTTGTATGCTATAATCCATGTGATCACTTTCTTAAATTGGTAAATATAACCATTCGATTAAATAATTGGTTACATTTGTTGCATGTCTATGACTCAATTAGTATATTGATGAAGAGAGCTAGCTTTGCAAATTTTTAAGAAAAAATATTTTTGGAAAATGTTTTTTACAATCTTAAATATATTTTGTATGATTTTAATAAGGGTTTATAGTGCCCGTAAATGATATTTTTACCGTTAAGGTAAAACTAGCATAGTACCTCTAATTAATTGCGAGAGGATTCGCATATTTATACCTGTAAGGCCTTAGATCTATGTTGATAATGAGATGACTCACTTTATGTGTCTGAGAGGCCTTGGGTATGTTCGGTAGATGGCTCTAGTTAGGGTTCACCTATATTGATTGCCATTTCTTGGTTAGGAATGTCGTCTAGAGAGATGGTACTCTCAAGCAGTCTCATGCGGTTAAGGCGAGTTGCTTCGTATGGATAAGTACAGAGGATAATCGACGTGTAGATGACGTAAATATACACCTTACATAGTTCCAAACTCCTATGGATATGTTGCTTGGATTCATTACGTATACAATTATTTTACATATAAATAGATTGCACATGTGCTAATAATGTTTAATAACTTACTTGAACGATAATGGTGATGAACGAACTCATCGAGCTGTAGTTTAGTCATTCCCTATAGTTTCTTTTGTTGGTTCCTTTAAACTGGAATTGAGATAATCTTGAGATTAAAGTATAAACTGGAGATAGGTTCGATAATATTAGAGTTAATTGAAATGTGTATAGTTGGTACAAAAACTATTATTTAGAAAATATTTATATGATAAGATTATGTATAATATAATATTTCTTATAAATTATCAAGTTGTATTACCTTATCTTAGTATTTGTTAGGAGATACAGATTCTCTACGGTTCTGATAGACTGTGGAATATCGGATATTCATATTCATTTATATTTTATAGTAAGTTAATTAATCAGTAACTAATCATTTATAATCTTCCATCTTTAACTTGTAAGGCGGTTTTTGTATTATAAGTGCACATGTGGTATGGAAATTTTATGCAATTCTACTAGGCTTCCTTTAGAGTCATGACAGAATAAATGTTTAATAGATTCTTCATGCCCCTCTGCAAAAACAACATGTTACCTTATTTAATAAATGTTTAATAGATTCTTCAACTAAACCTTCATTTTCTAAGCTTGAACACAAACTATACTCATTCACATCATCCACCAAAACTACACTTCCCAATAACTACTTGACGCTAAAAATAAAATCTTTACATTTCCATATAGAATATAGTAGGATTTTATGTGTAAGATTAAAGTATAAGATATAATAACTATATTTGCAGAAGTGTACCTGAATCCATGGAAAAAAACTTTCTATGAATGTTATGGTCTTTTAGTCTATGATAGTACTTGCTTTTGATTTTCTTACTAATGTGATGTAGAAGAAGGTAAAAGAGGAAAACCCTAAAATACATTACTAAACCGAGGACCTCAACCTTATATATATAGATTTTATTATTTTATTTCACTATGGCCCATCATAACAAGTGAAATAAAATATTAGGGTTTCTGCATATTGGGCTCATACTAAAAATCTATAAATATGAGTTTATAAGCCATATTTATTTATTTATTAACTAAATGATCACTTTTATTTAATGACTTAACTCCTCGATTTATTTAGACAATCAACAATACACAATGAATTGATATAACTGATATAGTGATCCATAAAATTACAACAATTGGGTCACATATAACACCTGACAATTATATATTGTAAAATCCTTATGAGCTCAAACTTTTATTGTCTATACTAAGGCTCGTCTCCAAACAATCTGGTTCATGAATCACATCAATAGAGGATCAAAGTAGCCTTTGTCATCATTTGTTGTGATAGGACTCATCAATGGTCATAATATCAATATAATCAACAACATAGATCAAGTATAGATATGTAGCATAGAAATTGCATGTAATGTGATCTTTAACATGCCTATTTCCAATAGGTCCTACTTTATAACTCATAATATACTCCATACTTTATGCATAAGTGCAATTGGAATATATAAAACTTTTTTTTAGTGAATTTAAAAACAACTATATGTGAGGTAATTATAACAAAATGCAGTACACAACTGAACATCAACTAAAAAATAATCTCCCACTATACAGGTGTATCATCAAAATTAATAATACCCATACGAGCAACATGCTCATGAAACACTTTAGTTGGTAAAACCTTAGTAAACAGATTCACAATCATGAAATTCAAATTAATATGTTCAATTGACACTTCACAACTTCAAACTCTTTCTTTTTAACTACAAGAAACTTTATCTTGATATGTTTCAATTTCGATGAACTTCTGCTATTCTTGGAATATAGTTCAGTAGTTTTATTATCACAATTAATTTTCAATGGGCTCTTAATACCATCAACAATTTGCAATCCAACGATAAAAATTCACAACTATATTCCCTGATTTGATGCCTTATAATAAGCAATGAATTCTGTCTCTATGGTAAAAGAAGTCGTAAGCGCTTATTTAATACTTTTCCATGATATAGCTTCCCAGCTATCATAAAAACATAACCAGAAGTAAACTTTCTACTATCAAGGCATCCAGCATAGTCAGAGTTGGAACACTCAAGGACCTCCAAATGATCACATTTCTAATAGGTATTGCATAACACGTTTTGTTACTTTCCAATGATCCATGTTAGGATTACTCAAATATCTACTAAGTATTCCAACAATGAACGCAATATTTGGATGCATATAAACTTGAGCATACATAAGACTCCTTACTGCTGATGCATGAGAAATCTACTCTATTGCCTTTTTCTCAATGTCATTCTTAGAACATTGAAGTAAACTGAACTTATCACCTTTAACTACAGGAATATCTCCAGGAGCACAATCTTTCATGCAGAATCTATTGAGTACTTTGTTGATATATGCCATTTGTGATAAGGTTAATATACCTCATGAACGATCACGATGGATTTGTATGCCTAGCATAAAGAATATATTCTCAAGATCTTTCATTTCAAAATTACTTGAAAGAAATCTCTTAGTCATATGCAATAATCCTATATTGTTACTTGTAAGCAAAATATCATCAATATATAATACTAGAAAAATGAATTTACTCCCACTGATCTTGTGATATACACATTGATCAACAGTATTTTCCTTAAAATCAAAAGAGGAAATCACTTGATCAAATTTCTGATACCATTGATGGGGATGCTTGCTTTAATTCATAGATGGATTTCTTTAATTTGCATAATATATGCTTTGATTCCTCAGATTTAAAACTCTCTATTTGTACCATATATATTGTTTCATCAATATTACCATTTAGAAATGCAATTTTTACATCCATTTGATCAAGCTCTAAATCATAATGAGCTACAAATGCCATAATAATTCTAAAAGAATCTTTCGATGAAACTGGAGAGAAAGTCTATCTATAGTTAATGCCTTTCTTTTCAGTGAAACTGTTACACCTGAAAGATGGCCCAGTCGTGGTAGGCGTTGTGTATTGTATAAAATACTGTAGATTAATTTCACTTTTAGTCAATAACTCTTTATGTGACATATAAGTCTACTACTATAACTAATAACCTAAAAGTTACGCATGCATAAGTAATATCACAAAACAATTATAATAGCATAACTATCAAACTATAATTATTACATACATATATTTATACATATACTAAGTTTTTAATGTAGCAGAGAACAAACTAATAATACATTATATTACATAAGAAATTTCCAAAGTCTTGCTACAGTAATAGAATCTGACTCTCATCTCTCATCTCATACTCATACCAACTAGATAGCGATTTACTAACCTCAAGCATCTTACGGCCTGAAACAACAAAAAAGTCCTTTTTGCATAAGTAATCTATAAGGATATAAGCTAAATAGCTTAGTGAGATATCCCTCAACTATATTACAAATAAGTTATTCAACAATTAAATTTAAATATATAAATGCATGATTATACAGAATGTTAAACAAATACATGCAAGTGATCAAATGCTGCATGCAACTCAGATTTAACGCTCTCCAAAGTCAGGATTGAAGTATACACGACATAAATCAGATCCGAGTATCATACTTGAACTATTACAATTACAAAACTCTGCGTTTTGTATTTAAAATAAATGGTATGTCCATTTTTAATTAATTAAAACTAAGTTTCAAGTATGATTATGAATGTGTTTTCACAATTTACATTCACCCCTAATAAAGACCTTAGGACTTGACTCTTAGCCAGGCGGTTGGCACCTCCAACGCCTAATAATTCCACGGGCTAAGATAAAGTCGTATCATACGTGTGTATCGTACTAAATCATTATAATTAGAATTCATAATCAACCCCTATATGGCCTTTCGCTACCCTCGTGTGATGTGATGGCTGGAATTAATTATGCATGCTTCGATTTAGTTAATTCAAGTATGATATCATTAAGTCCAATTATTATATGATCAATCAAAATTATAGACATATCAATTCCTATTGAATTCATTATGCAACAAATAATACATTATCATACTTTAAAGTAATTTCACAATTGATAAACAGTATTATACATATGCATAACCCAACCCCACACGTCATCTAATTATTAATATTAGTTAATATTCACTAACTACATACATAAATATGTATGGAATTATTAGAAGTACTCACTCAACCATGATCAATGTTAAGGATTGTAATAATCTACTAATAGATTAGTTTCGATCTTGGGATTACTTGATATTTTGGGGATAAAAAAAGTAATAAGTGTTTGAGTTAAATAACTAAACTATTTATATATTTAGTACTAACAACTTAAATTAGCTATCTATTCATAGGAAATTCTCAGTTCGAGTTTTTTTGTTAATCGTGTATAATTTTTTATTTTAGTTTCGATTTTTATGAATTTATGGCTTATTTTTATCGTTTTTTAATGTACTTTCTCATAGTATGGTCCATTTTAAATGTTGTAACCTGTATTTTTCATTATGATGTAAAAATATTATAATTTTTATTATTTTGACTTAAATAATTATAAATTATTATTTTAAGTTTTTCTTTACATATTTATGATTTAATAAATATCTGGATTTTATATTTTGTAATTTTCTTATTTTTTAAGTTTATTTTATCATAATTTACATATTTTGCTATTTTTAAGACTTAATTCTTATTTATTTCATTTTTGCTATTTTAATAATTTTCTAGTTAATTATTTATTTCATTATTAGTACGAATTTAATTAAATTGTTATGAAATGCTCGCATGATAGCATGAAAAAGTGCCACGTGTCATTTTCATGAATTTGTATATTTTTCAAAATTTTCCTTTTTTTTATTTTACTTAATATTTATATAATTATATTTATTATTATATTTTATTAAATTTTTAAAATTAATTATTTTCCATTTTCTTTGAATCTCATGGCATACATACTTATATATATATATATATATTATCTTACTTTATCTGTTAATTTATTATTATAGTATTTTACACATGTACTATTTAAGTAGACCCACATACTTATACATTAAAATATTATTAATATACATATTTTTATATGTATGTACTTAGTTCCCCTCACTTATTTATACATATATATACTTATGTAATTAAATAATATAACCCTAAATATACTATTTGTCCTATACACACACACATACACACACGCATATATATATATATACGTATACAATACCTATACATATACTATATTAGTATTTTTGTACTTTATACATACACATGCATATGTATTTTCGACCACATATTTATACATATACCTATATAATAAAAATACCTAATATACATACTATTATTTATGCATATATATATGTACACTACATAATTTTTTTTTTTTTATACTAAATATTTGTAGAATCAAATATAACTTGTATGTACATAGGAATATACCTATGTATTTATACATATATGAACATATGAACATAAAGAAATACTAATTTTACATATAATTCCATTTCATGTACACTTACTCTTAATACATGAAAGAATTACAAAAATCAATTATAATTACAAAATCCCTATATACATATATTTCTACAAAAGACATATATACATAAAGTACATAAAAGTTAACAAAATGCAAACGCTAAAAGGCTACTTAATTACTCCCTTTGATGTCTTGATATATGGTTGTTCCAAGTGCTTTATCTTCTTTCTCTTATATTTGTTGAGAATAAAAAAGGAAGTTGAGAAAAAGAAATAAATAGAAGGGAAAAATATAGGGGATTTTCGGTGGAGCTTTTGTTAGTATTCAATTGAGTTTGTCTTGAAAGCAAAAAAGAAGTAATTCTAGTAGTAAAATGAACTGGCCAAGAAGGAAATTAAAGCCATACGATGGAAAAAAGGAAAAGATGATAAGAAGACATTAATTTGATGTGATGGTGGCTTATCAATTAATTTGTCCTCATCCTTTTAGTTGGCCACATGTAAAATAACAATTTACACGCATACAGCTGAACTACATTTTGGAAGCTAACGTGGTAGGGAAAAATATTAGAGAAGAAAAAAGAAAAGGAAAAGAAAGAAAAAGGAAAAATATAAGAAAATTTTGACTTTTCTAATTACAAAAATTATAATTTAATAATTATGAAATTTTATAAAATTTATTAATGTAATTGTTACCCATTACGTTTATAATATTTAAGAGTTATCTCAATGCATTCGTCAACAATTTTATACAATTAAGCGTATTGGTTGACAATTGTATTTAACTAGGGTTTTATTACTATTACAGTAAATTTATTCATTTTATAAGTTTAAATTTATAATTTTAGGATTTTTGTCAAATTTAAGTTCAATCTCGGGTATTTACGTATACATAAGATTTAGGGTTTTCGTACACAATTTAGGTTTCAATCGAAATTTTAGGGTTTTTATTATTTATAATATATTCAAATTTATAATTAAATAAAAATTTTATCTTACTTAGCCTTATTGACTCATAAGTTTACCTAAAGCATTCAAGTCTAATTTAGGGTTAAAACTGATAGCTTTACAAGGTTTACGAAAATCCTTACAGACAAGACGTACTTTATATGTTTCGACATTGCCTTTTAAATCTCGCTTAGTCTTAAAAATCCATTTACAACCACTCGGTTTCACACCCTCAGGCAATTCAACAAGATGCTAAACGTCATTGTCTTTTATGGCATTAATCCACTTTTGCGCATTTGCACTTTGTTTAGCTTGACTGACAAATAATGGATCATCCTCCAGTCCTATATCAAACTCATGTTCTTGAAGGTATATGACATAGTTATCTAGAATTGCAAATCTTCTTTTCCTAATAGATCTACATAATGAAACTTCCTCTTGAGGTTGTTGTGATTCCTCAATATGAGCAAAAGCAATACACTTTCAGTTGCACCTATAGGAATATTAGTACATTCCTCCTCAAAAATAATATTCCTTATTAGAGTGCTCCCACTATATTCAACATCCTCAATAAATTTAGCAGTCCCAGTCTCGAAAAAGGATTGACTTGAGTAATCATTGAATTTAAATCCTTTCGATCACTTTGAGTATCCAATAAAGTTACAGCTTACTGTTTGCGAGTCCAGTTTTCTCTCATTAGGCCTATATGGTCTATCTTCAATTGGAAACCTCCAAATACGAAAATGTTTAAGACTAGGCTTCTTACTAGTCCATAACTCATATGGGTTTTTAGATACAGCTTTACTTGGAACTCAATTAAGGATATATACTACAGTCTTTAATGCTTCTCCCCAAAGTGATTTTGGTAAAGAAGAATGAATAATTATACTTCTAATAATATCTTTTAGAGTTCTATTACGTCTCTTAACTACACCATTTTGACTTAATTGTCCCAACATAGTGTACTGAGGAACAATCCTACATTCTTTTAAGTACCTTGCAAAAGGTCTGAGACATTGTTCACTTGATCTATCAAATGTACAGTAGAATTCACCACTACAGTTAGATCTAACAACTTTAATTTTCTTATTAAGTTAGTTTGCAACTTCAGCTTTATATTTCTTGAAAACGTCTAAGGACTATAACTTCTCATGTATCAAGTATAGGTACCCATAATGAGAATAGTCATTTATGAAAGTAATAAAATACTGTTAACCATTCCATGAAGCCATAGGGAATGAACCACATATATCAGTATGTATTAATTCTAAGATACTAAAATTCCTTTCGATACCTCTTTTCTTAATATTTGTTTGCTTTCCCTTTATACATTAAACGCATATTTCAAAATTTGAGAAGTCAAGAGAATTCAAAATTCCTTTTGACACAAGCTTTTGAATCCTTTTTTTGGAAATATATCCTAAACACTTATGTCATAATATAAAGGAACTCTCACTTATTAATTTTTACTTTATACCACTATTACTTGTATGTAAGGTTTTTTCTATATATGAGGCATGTAAATTCAATCTGTATAAATTATTAATCAAAGTACCGATTGCAATAATATTTGAATATTGAAAAAGACTGAATTTTCCATCTCTAAATGAATAAAGATAACCAGATTTGTCCAAATGAGAAACTGAAATTAAATTCTATCTAAATGATAGTACATAATAGGTTTCTTCCAAATCCAAATAATGACTAGACTCTAATAGTAATCTAAAAATGCTAATAGCCTCAACAGGAACCTTGTCGCCATTGCTCATATAGATGAATCTTTTAACATCATTTAGCATTCGATTCCTTAAACAACCCTGTATAGTTACACTTATGTGAATAGTTGCATATGTATCTATCTAGTAAGTGTGGGTTGGTATTAAAGCTAAATTAACTTTTGAACAAACAAAATTGAGAAATTCACCTTTCTTTACAAGCTACTTTGCATATTTAGGGCAATCCTTGTTCACATGGCTTGCCTTCTTGCAGAAGAAACAAGTGATACCCTTATCCTATTTTTGTTGCACATGTGAAGTCCCAACATCTATAACTCCTTTACTTTTATGACCCATTTTTCTTTTCTTAGGAGTCTTATCTTGAGAGTGAGTCACCATATAAGCACTTTCTGTCTTCTCTTGTTTCAATCTTTCTTCCTCATGTACACATTGTGCAATAAGCTCATTCACTAAATTGAGCAGGAAAAGAGATCAAGAAAAGGTGCATAAGAATGTCATCTAACAATTCCAACTTTAAGGCCCTTAGTCTCATAACAAGGTAATACATTTCCCTTATATTTCTTTTGCCATTATAACACATAAAAACGAGCTTTGTAAGAATAGTGCTTTTTTCAACCTTTTCAGAACTTGCAAATTGGTTTGCTATTTGGTTAAGGAATCTTTTAGCATTTTTCTCCTCAAGCATGGCTCTTTTTATTATAACTAAAATGGAGTACATCATGGACTCATGTGGTTAGAATACTCCCACTTTTCATAAGTCTTCCTTTTTTCAGTAGTACTTTCGTTGGTAAAGGTGGGAGGTTCATCAATCCTGATCACATAGTCTAGATCCATGCATCAAAGTAAAATGGTAATATATTTCTTCCATTTCTTATAGTTCATGTCGTTAAACACTGAAATGTTATTCAAAGCGGTAGAAATAGAGGTTGCATTAACTGAATCAAGAATAAAATATACTTACAATCAATTATAATTTCACACTTTAATGCATGAATAAATATAGAATAAAAAATATCATCATCATGCATAATCTGTCAATTAATATTGACAAGTAATAAAAGAAATACTTTAATTGGGCTACTATGAGACACCTAGAACATCATTAATATTTAGTCTTTGAACAAAAATATTAACTATAAATCGTGTCATCAAATACAATAATAAATACTGATAAAATAATTCTGCCGATAACTTGTCTTCCTTTGAGCTGATAAAATTGTATGCATGAAACCAAAATTATCACATATCCATCATCTAGCCAAACAATAAACTTCCTTTAGGTCGATTATTATTCACATAGATATAAATATTTTATGCAAATCTTTCAACCTAATGTTTAAATACTTCAAAATACATTTAAATAATAGAGGTTATTTTAGTAACATATTATTTCAATCTATCTTGAAATATTAGACAAGATTTGCAAAATTTGCATTCAATAACCACAAAAATGCAATTTTTCTTGTTATAACAAATATCATTTTGAAATCACATATAACTTGTTAAACATATAAAAATTATTGCTTTAGTGGCTACTTGTGTCATAAGATGGTACGTCCTTGGGACCAAAAAATTCACGGTGCTTAGAATCTAAATCCATGGAACAAAAACATCAATGGCATACAGATGAGCGCAGCATATTCATCATGTAAGAAGACAAAGGGACATAAGAAGACAAAACGCCATGTCAATTCATCTTGTCAATTATGAAGTATATATTCATAAAAACAATGAAATCATCTGGATGATTTATACATTGCACGGCCAAAGAACATCCCAACGTGCCGGTCTACCTTCGTAAACAATGCGAATTCCTGGAATGCAGAATTGAAATCGACAACGCGATGCATTATCGCAAGAAATAATGAAACCACATAATTATTTCAATATTCGAAACCCTAATCCTCAAAATTATGGACAATAACATCTAACACGAATTGCTTTAAATCTAACAATTTCAGCAATTTTAGGTCTCTAATTTTACACATAATTGCTTTGATATCACTTGTTGAAAATAAAATCTTTAAATTTCCATATAAAATGTGTGTAAGATTAAAACATAAAATATAATTACAATATTCGTAGAAGCGTAACTGAATCTATGAAAAAAAAAACTTTTTTTAAAGGTTATAATCTTTCAATCTATTATAATGTCTACTCTTGATTTTCTTACTGATGAGATGTGAAAAAAGATAGAAAAGAAACACTCTAAAACATATTGCTAAATTGAAGACCCTAATCATATATATATATATATTTTATTATTTTATTTCACTATAGCTCATCTTAACAGGTGAAATAAAATACTTAGATTTCTATATATTGGATCTATACTAAAAGTCTATAGAGATGAGTTTATAAGTTATATTTATTTATTTATTAACCAAATGATGACTTTTATTCAACGACTTAACTACTCAATTTAATTAGATAGTCAATAATATACAATTAATTGATATAACTAATGTAGTGATTCACAAAATTACAACACTTGATGCCATCATTAACATACTTGCATTAGCAAATATTTATTTATAGGTTAATTGAATTAATTTTAATATCTTATTATATATCAGAACTCAATATTGAAGGTTTCAATAAATAACAACCGAATGCTTTTTGGTGTTTATGCTAGCTTGATGCCTATGAAGAACCTCTAGTTGATGAGTGCATAATTTATGCAACAATTTCTCATATCTAGTATCGGTTTTCAATTTATTTATTTGTTTATTTTGAGTGTTGGCCTGTCATAATATTGCCGCAGGCATATATCATAAATCTAACAAAATTCGTTATTTCAATTAGCTGGAAGAAACAACACAAATTTAAATCAATAACAACAACTTCGAATAAGTTCATTGATACCCACTTATTAAAAGAAATTGTAATTTTCTACACTGAAGTACTAATCTTACTTAATTACACCAAAATTTCGCAAATGAAATAATTATTGTCCAATTATGCAAAAGACAAAGAAAATCAGTAGCGGCTGCAATAGAGGAAAATTAAAGGCAAATCAGGGTAAGTGCTTACCTCAACCAAATGAAATCTCCGTTACTGAAATCAAATGTTGGAGTGAAATAAAGTTTCTACACCTTTAATCCATAACAATAAAACGACGAAAGTTTTCTAGAGAGGAAAAAAAAAAAAGCATTTTAGCAATGTGCAAGAAATAAAGAGAGAAAGGGGACAAAAACTCTTACATACAATAAAGTAATGTTGTGATGTGAAGTGAGCTATGCACATGTTGGTTTAAGGTGAGCTCTCAATCGAAATGAACAAGACAAGTGCGATTTAGGTATACGATTACAGAAATTGCAGAGAGAACATATTGCAAATCCCATGTTTCACTCGCTATTTACAAATTGTAGATTCTACGTGTGATTTCTTTAGGAATTTGACCTACTTGGGAGCCCATAAAATTGCAGCTCCAACTTGTGACTTTGCAACGATATTTCACAAATTGCTTTAGCCAAGACCCTTTTTTACAAGATAGTTTTACAAATGGGATATTTTGACCTGATTCTTCTCACACGAAACCATTAGTTTGTTTGGTTCTTTTTCTCCATCAGTTTTACACTTATTGTAGTTTTCTTTTATGCCTTTTTTATTTTAAATTTTGATTTATCAGTTCAAAATTCAAACTACATATAAGAGTTGCATTATGATTATCTGTAGAGTGAACTTATCTCTCTCTTAATTTTCCATGGGATATTTCATAAAACATAATATTATATTCATACTGAATGCTATGATATATATTATGTACACATTAAACTATAACTAACTTCAAAGTTGTAAGTTGACACTATTACATGATCCGGTAAAAGAATTATTGGTGGACATGGACCATATAATATATATATATATATATGTGTGTATATATGTGTGTGTATATTTGGCGGTTAATCTTTTTCCCCCATCCTTCCTTCTCTGTTGTCTGTTTCCTAAAGAAATTCCATATGTTACTATTTATTTACTAATTTTAGGGCAATAAAATATGAATAAAAGGTCTAACTGGCTTTCAGCTTGCTGAATAATAATAATAATAATAATAATTTATTCTGAAACAATTAGGGCCATGTTGTCTGTCCAAAACTAATAGCACCTGATCAAATTGCCAATTTTATTGATAGACATATAATGTTGATTATAAAAGTCTAGGTAGTTTATTTTTTTCTCCGGCCTCCTACGTCCTGACGACAGTACATAATAGAGTGATCACCAACTTGTAACGGTGTTTGGTGCAAACCAGAAACTTTATTTAATAAAAAGATGATAGTTTTACGTACAAGAAGCAAAAACACTTAACACTCATAAGCCTACTACAGAAAGTAGAAACAACATTAGATATATATCTCACAATCGGGGGTTTGATAAAAGACTAAGGTAGTTTGCACCCTAACTCCCTTCTTAGCCAGGACATCAGCTGCTCCATCGTAATCCCTATTAATATGTTGAAGTTTTAGCAGTTCAAACTTCCAACTGAATTCCCTGCATAAGGCAACAACATCAAAGACCGGACTGTTACTATGATTAATATCCTTCATAATCTAGATGGCATTGAAGCAGTTAAAGAGCAACACAATGCATGTAAAACCATTTTCCAGTGCTAGCTTAAGGCCTGTAGCAATGGCCCAAAGTTCAGCCTTCAAGGGTGAAGCATGTGCTATTTGTTGAGCAAAACTAAGAGCTAGTTTAGCTTATGAATTTAACATGATACCACCAATACCCGCTGTTGAGATTTATGTTTATGTGTTCATATATGTATATAAATACTTAAATATATACTCATATGTACATATATGTTAAAATTGAATATATGAGCATGGGTATAAAGAGACATGTATTTATATATGCGTATGTAGTATGTATATTATTTATTTTTATTATGCATATATATGTATATATATGTATATGTGTCCAGTTATATATGTATGTATAGAGTATAAAAATTTAAGTATAGTATATGTATATACGTACGATACATATAGTGTATTTAGGGTTATATTGTAAAATTAACTATGTATACATGTATAAATTAAATAAGGGAACCTAAGTATATAAGTATTTATATATATACGTATAAAAACACGTATATTAGTAGTCTAGCATGTATAAGTACATGACTAGGCTTAAATACTATATGTGTCATATCCTATAATACTAAATCATTATATAAAGTAAGATAATATATATATATATGTATGTATGTTGTAAGCTTTGAAGAAAAAGGAAATTGATTAATTTACAAAATTTAATAAAATATAATAATAAATATAAATATATAAATATTAAGTAAAATACAAAATATAAAAATTTAGAAAATATAAAAATTTCATGAAAGTGTCACGTGGAACGTCCTTATGCTGCCACGTCAGTACTTAATATTTTAATTAAAATTCGTAATTATTATAATAATAAAATAATTAATTAATTAAGAAATTATTAAAGTAATAAAAAGTGAATTAAATAAGTATTTAACCTTAAAAACAATAAAATAAGTAAATTATTACAAAATAGACTTGAAAATAAGAAAATTAAAAAATACATAAAATCTAGATATTTATTAAATTAGAAATATATGAAGATAAGCTTAAAATAATAATTAAGAATTATTTAAGTCAAAATAATAAAATTTGTAGTATTTTTATGCTATAATGAAAATGCGCGTTAAAAAGTTTAAAACGGACTCTGCTACGAGAAAGTATGTTCGAAAACGATAAAAATAAACTATAAGTTCATAAAAAAATTGGAACTAGAATGAAAAAGCTATATGGGATTAACAAAAAAGCTCAAACCGAAGATTTCATATAAATTGATATATAATTTAGGTGGTTAGTATTAAATATATAAATAGTTTAGTTATTTCACTTGAATATTTATTATTCTTCATATTCCCTAAATGTTAGATAGTCATGATACCGAGATTAACCTACCGACGGATTATTACGTTCCCTGACATCTATTATAGCTGAGTAAATAATCTTAATAATTCTATACATCTTTGTATTTGTAGTTAGTAAATATTAATTGTTATTAATAATTGGATGATGTGTAGGGTTAGATTATGCATGTGTGTGATACTGTTTGATAAGTTGTGAAATTACTTTAAAATATGATAATATACTGTTTGTGTGTAATGAATCCAGTAGGAATTAATCTATTTATGATTCTAATTGGTTATACAATAATTAAATTTAATTATATCAAATTCGATCAAACTAAATCGAAACATGGATAATCATGCATTTCATAAGTAATTTCAGCTGTCATATCATACGGAGATAGTAAGAGGCCATACGAGGTTAATAAATGATAATTATAGTATTTTAATATGATGCATACATATGGGATTACTAAGCATTGGAAACACCAACTGCCTAGTTAAAGGTCGAGTTTAGAGACTTCCATTTATAGGTAAATGTAAACTGTGAGAACTCACTTACAATTATACTTGGAACTTAGTTTTAATTAAAACTGAAAATGGATGTACTATTTTGTTTTTAAAAACGAAACGCGAAGTTTCGTAGTTATAATAATTCAAGTATGATATTAAGATCTAATTGGTGTCGTGTATACTTTAATCTTAACTTTAAAGAGTATTAAATCTGAGTTGTATGCAGTACCTGATTATCTGCGTATATTTGTATATCATTTTGTATATTCATATATTCATATATTTGAAATTAACTGTTGAATAATTTATTTGTTATATAGTTGAAGAATAGCTCATTAAGCTATTTAGTTTATATCCTTACATATTACTCTTGTAGGAGGAATTTTTTATTACTTTGAATCATAGGATGCTCGAGGTCAGTGGAATACTTTTTTATTGGTGTGAGTGTCAGTTGAGAAATAAAAGTGTAATTCTATTACTATAGTAAATTCTTAGAAACTTATTATATGATATTATGTATTATCTAATGTATATGTTAGTTTCCTCAATAGTGCTTAAAGACTTAGTGTATATATTATATACATAGGGTAGTTATAGTTTGAAATTCATGTTATTATAATTACATTGTGATATTACTTACTCTTACATAACTTTTGGATTGTTAATTGTAGTAGCAACCTTATATATCACATAAAGGATTATTGATTAGAAAAGTAACTAATATACAATCCTTAATATGATTTACGGCGCGCTTGCCACGATTAGATCACCCCTCAAGTGGTGACAACATCATCAAAAAGATTATTCAAACATTAATATTCCAAGAAGAAGTATGTATATCAATAAGTGATTCAACTTTACAGTCTACATTAGGGATTGTATTCAAATTTGGAATTGCAATCTTTCTTTCACTCCACACTACCCAAGGATCCTGAAAGCATCTTATGTTTTTTACCATTGCCTACCTTCCACACTAAGCTATCTTTTATAACATTTCTTCCTCTTAATATGCTTTACCATATCCAAGATGCACTGCTTCCTTTGTTAGCCTCTAATAAGCTGCTTATAGGATTGTACACACTCTTCTCAACTTTAGTCAGGAGAGAATTCAAATGGGAAATCAATCTCCAAACAAGCTTGCCTAACATAGCACCACTGTTAAGTCTTTGAAGCCGATGCCCATTTATCTTTTGCAAATTGCACGAGGGTCCATTTTTTCCAATGGATTTTATGCGTCGCTTTGTCTTTTCCCCACTAAAACCTACCGATCATAGAAGAAATCTCATCGTACCACTTTTTAAGGAATTTGAAAATTGCCATAGAAAAAGTTGGAATGGCATAGGCGAGTGCTTTAATTATGACGTCCTCACCTCGTTATGAAAGTAAGTAGCTCTTTCATCCCTTCAACTTTTTAGCAACACTACTTTATATATATATATATATAAACTTACCTGACTACCTCAATGATGAAAAATTCTACTGAGACTTTGGTACTTTTATGAAAAGTGTTAATAGAGGCTATTTAATAATTTCTTAATTTCCCATAATTTAAGTATTTAAGATGTTTCCATGTGTATTATTAAAAATGGACAGCTAGGATTAGTTATCTCTTTTAAAACACTGACATCATTCTCGTGTCCATCTCCAATCCAAATCACAGCCTCCAAAATTTCGAACAATTACACCATTTTCGTCTCTATCCTTCAATCCAAAACACAACCTCCAAAATTTCAAACCCTAGGATCCGCAGATAAAACACCTCAACTGGCGACATCATTCTCATCTCTTTCTCCCTCCTATCCAAAACACAACCTCTAAAATTTCAAACCCTAGGATCTGAAGATAAAACATCTTGCTAAATCCAATTCGCTATTGTACCGTCCTCTCATACAATAATTAAAATTTCATAGCGATGGTCGTGGTTTGCTACTGTACCGTCCTCTCATAGAAACCTGAATCTAATTCGCTACAATACTGTCGAACATCACTGTTCTCTGAGTATTAGGAAAGACACAATTTAGTTTCTTGATTGGTCGTGGTTCTGTAGGATGTGATCGGTGATTGGGTCAACGCTTCTGTGCAGTAAACGCCATTATTTCCCAGTTGTAGAAAGGTTGCAAAATCCAATGGGTATGGTTGGTGGCGGCGTCCTTGGTGGGAGCCTGGTGGGTGATTAGGTCGTGGTGATGGTTGTTGGTCATAGTTTGATGATTTAGGGTTATTGACAATGAAAATGCACTACTTCAACAAGTTATGAACATAATATGATCTAAACAATTCATATATATATATATACATATATATATATACACACACACATATCTGTAGATAATTATCAAATCATAATTTGAAATAATCATTAAAACTTCAATTCCGACGCTACAAATTTTTGTTCCATCGCTTATAGTTTATTTGGAAAAGATCACCATAGAACAGAAAACAAATGAAAAACAGATCAAAGACCAAAAGAAAATGTAAAAATAATATTAAAAATAAAAACTAAACAAGGCCCTATATTTATTCAAACGACTAACCAATTTTGTTTAAGAAGTTATTAGCTGATGTAATAAAAAATTTTTTAAAAAAAAAGAAGATGCAATTTTTACCTTGAAGATGATAATCGTGGTTGTGGTTGTGTAGATGCTCCATTGTTGCTATTGCTTTCCATTGGTTCGATATTTAGTTTACAGTAGTTACTCAAGAAAAGAAAAGGAAAAAAAAAAAAGGTTTTCGAAGAGTCGTAGATGATTGATGGTACTAAATACGTGATTTAGAATGGTAGCAGAGGAAGTCCTTCTATGTTTTGCTATGGAGGGAAAAAGTGCAATAAAACCATAAATGATGAAGGAGATGAATAGCTTTAAGAAAAATGGAGGGAATTAATCCTAGGAGTGTTTTAATGATACACATAGCAACATCCTAAATGCTTAAATTGAGGGAAATTGAGTAACCCCTAAATGAAGAGGATTTAAATCAGTTAATGAAATGTCTTGATAGTTATTATTTTCAATGGTGTTTCTACGTTCATAATAGTTCCTATACTTTTTTTCATATGTGTTAATAAGGCATAGATGTTGGCGAACCAATGCTCATATGTATATATATAATACATACATATATATACTTAAGTATGTACGTACGTGTGACAAAATGAGGTTCTTAGGAGTGGTGTTGACATTCAACAAGATATTATGTCATCTTTTGTATGTGTAGAGTTGTAAATGGGTCAAGCTACTTACATACTATTTAAGCTTAAATAATAAATAAGCCCAACTTAAGTTCCAATTTAGGTTTATAAGCCTATTTACTTAGACTCTAATTAGTTTCATGAGCCGACTCATTTAAACTCTTGAGTAGACTTGCAATTTTTATATAAATTTTAAATATTATAAATCTTATATATTATTAAAATCTAAAAACTAATATCTATATATCATATATAAATATAGAATATGTTATAAGATAATATATACTATTTAATTTAATCTTTGTTCATTATTCACTAATCTATTTATTTTTGTTTTATGTATTTAGACTTATGAGTAGACTCGAGAGCGGTTTACTTTAAGTTTGACTTGACTTGAACTCGATTAATAAATAAGTCGAACTTAAACTCAAAACAAAACTCGTTATCTAAACAAGTCAAGCACGAGTCTTAATTATAGGCTCGATAAAAATTTTAACTTAAGTTTGAACTCGATAATTTTTAAACAACTAAACCTAAGCCTTCATAAACTCTGCTTGACTCGACTTATTTAAACCCTTAAGTATACTAAAATAAATTAGAATCTCTCTTTCTACATTTCAAAGGGTACTTAAAAGAAGAAATTATGATTCCATGGAATTAGTGAAATTAGTTTTAAATAGAAATTAGATTCCGTAGTTGCATTCCCCTTTACTAATCACTATTAATTAAAATTACTTATGACCTTTTATTAATAATTAGGAAAATTTTTTATATTCATTACTATATATATATATATTTAATTTGATTCCATTGTATAAATATTCCAAATAAATGAAATGATTTATTGATCCGTGTCTCATTTAATCATTCTATTTTATTCCATCACAATCTATTCAATTACATTAAATTTCAAAATGATTCTGCATACAAAATATAATATTATAGTTTAATAGTATATATATTGACCTTACAATGAGATGGATTTAGTTGGAATTTTCCTCGATCCAATAATCAAGGCATAAATAGTAATTTCGAAAAAGAAAAAATTGTAGTGATATTCATTGATACTTAAAAATAATGATGGGATCATGTACTTTTTATAACCTTTCTAATCACTGGTGGTGATTGGACCACAGGAGTATTTATTGGCTTCCAAAAAATGGTTAAGTTTATGGACCACAAGATTTTTCATTTACTAAAAATATGCATGTACATCAGTAAATCACATGAGTTATACGAGATTATATGAGTACTAAAAAAAGGCATGTACTTCAGTGGACCATGTGGGTTTATAAGAGATCATATATTCATGTAATTGTTTATCTTAGGGAAAGCAACAGAATTTCTATGCATGGCTATCGATGTATGTTTGCTTATTATTGTGTTTAATAATGATGATGACTATGGAAATACAATAATAATGGTGACAAAAATAAAAGCAGCCATTTTTTATGTAAAGGTCCACACTAAAATAATTGACATAGTTTAAGTAAAATAATATAAATGATATGTATGGTAAAATTACAAATGATAAATTACATGGGATATTAAATTTTGAAAAGGTAATTTCAACAATATGGAAAGAGACCATAAGACAACTGGGACTAGAAAGAAAAGATGCTATATAGAAGTAGCCGTTTTCAATGTAAAGGTCAAAATTAAAGCAATTGACATTTATAACTCAAGTAAAATAATAAAAGTGGTATGCATTGTAAAATTACAAATGATAAATTATATGGAATATTAAATTATAAAAGGATAATTTCAACTTTGGCAAAGACACCATAAAACCGTTGGGGCTTAAATTAAATACTAACAAATGGCGTACTCCGATACGTGTATTACAAATAAATAAAATTTAAAACATAATATAATTACCGAATCAAACCATATATATTATAGAAGTTGATACTTTTTACTAGATTGTAAAAATGGTTTTAATAGTTGTAATAGTAATTATAATAATTTTAGTATTTACATTAGTAGTTATATTAGAAGAGAAAGTTAATTACTTGCAACAAACAAGTAAAATGAGATGTATTTCTATAAATAGGGTAATATCAATAAGAATAGATAAGTTTCAATTTGGAAAAGTAGTCTTATACCCTTTAGAGAGTGATTTCTCAAATTAACCAAAATTGAATTCCATTTTCATTTTCATCACATTAATTCTTTCCTCTTTTTTTTTTCATTGATTCACTAGGACCATACTTTATACCAATATACAAACTATCATTTATAATAGAATAGGAATTGCAGGTGCTAATATTTGATGTTCTCATTTAGAGGCCAATCCCATAGGAGGGCTATGTGGAAAATAAGCGACCTAAGAAAAGGATACTTGGTAAAAGGCTACTTAGTGAAGTAAAGTATAAGCCACTCAAAGTGAAAACTATCTAGAGTGGGTAATACAGAGTGAAAGCTATCCAGAGTAGGCTAATATAGGCATTAGCTTTCAAAAGAGAATGGTAATATTGCAATCTTACTTGGGAAAATAATATAAACTAAGTATTGCATTTAAGCTTAAGAGGATTTCGTACCTATCATGCTAGTCTTTTAAATTGGGCTCTCCTTTTAGGCTTAGGTCACAACAAATTACTTAGGAAATTGTGTTCTAAACAATACAGATTATGAGATATTAAAAATAATATATTATTTACTAATTATAATTACAATAACATTAGAAAATTACGATAGTATCTTCATACATTTATACTAGAAATTTGACTAAAGCATCAAAATGGAGACATGAATGAATTATAGTAAGCAAGTGAATGCAAGAGCGAAAAAATGGAAATTAAGAAAAATAGAGAAAATATGGAATAATTGTAATAAATAATATTGGAAATAAATCCTCTCCATTTACTTCCCCTTAATTTTCCTCTATTTGTTCCTTTGAGATATTATTACGCATAATGAATAGTTGAGATTAAAATAAAGATAATAATATCATGATAACATCATAAGACATTTCAAAAATCAAGATAATCTCAACCATTCATTTGTAAATTAAGAAAAATCGAGAAAAAGTAAATGGAGAGAATGCAAATCTAATAATATTACATACTTTAAAAAGGTGATGAGAAAAAAGTGCATATTACCATTTTTAGTGTAAAAGATGAATTAAGGTAATAGATATTTATAACCATAATAGAATAATACTATTGTACAATTATAAATAGTAGATGATATAAAATATTAATATTATTAAGAGCAATTTGGCTAAAAGAAAAAAGACACCAAAAGTTCACCTTTTTTACTTTAATAATATAGATATATAGAAAGAATATATCTAGATTAGTAAAATCTTTTAAAGCTTAAGTAACTGTCACCTTTAAAATTATCTATTTAATATCATTTAATAAAAAAACTAACATTAAAATAATATATTAAAATTATAAGTAATGGATAAGTATACCACTTTCCCTTTTTTTTTTCCCTTTTTTTTTTCTCTTTCCTCTCAATCTTCCTTCCTCTCTGCCCATTAGTATCCACTTTCCTTTTTTTTTTTTTGTTCTCTTTCCACTCAGTTTTCCTTTCTCTCTCCCCATTAGTCTCTTCCAATCCTAAAATTATAATACGTGTGCCATCCCCAACATCCACTTTCTTCTCCTTCTCTCTTCTCCATACTTCCCAATAGAATCATATCTCTTCACTATCCCATAAACTCTAAATAATTTTACACATATCAAGGTTTTTACACTTCTTTTTTATTTGATCTAAGTTTTACATATTGAAACTTTAACATAAATTTTAACAAAAGATATATAGAAGTTTTTTAATATATTTTTTTCAAATAGTTAACATTTAGTTTCATAATTATTTTGTATTTTTTATAGATATATCTTATAAGTATAATATGTTTTAATTATTTTCATTAATAATTTCAAATATAATTATTGATATACTCGTGCATGATCTACTAGTGTGTGCGTGTGGCGTGACTGAAATTTTTATTTAAGACCAAGTTTATATTAGTTGATATTTTAAATTAGTTCGGCCACAAAAGAAGACGGAATATCCTAACACGAGATTGTAATCTAGATTCTGTTACGATATTGTTAAGACACCAATATTCCATGTATCCAAAGCAGATCAAAAGTTCATGTCTGCAAAGATATAATAGGAGATCATAAAATTGACTCAAATCCTCATGAGAGAGTTTTCACCTTTCTTTGTTCTTTGCCGTACCAGTGTATTGTCAAAGCTTATGGATAACAAGGGGATGCCATAATCAAAACGTGAGTGTTGAAGGCCCGATAATCGACACTAATTATTTACTTTATTTTTCTATCCAACGCAGATCACTCTTTTTTTTTTTCCCTAATTCTTTTTCCTTTCTTCTTAGGTTCCCAGGACGCTTCAGAAGTTTGGATAATATTAAAATATGGTCTTTCCCTTGGGGCTATATTTGGTGTTCTTTTGTTTGTTTTCGTAGGTCCTTTAACAGAAAATACCGAACCTTGCATTTACATAGATTCATTAGATGTCGTCTCTCCGTTGAAGGTGAACTATGCAGACCCTCCATCGATGACATCATCGTCCAACCTCGCGGGTTCACGGAATGTCTCCTTTGGTTATTACAATGTTGAGAATGTGAAAATTTCGTACTACGACCATGTTGATGTCGAATTATACTATGGCGACACTTTTGTTTCCAATGGAACAACCGCTTTCGCTAATATTATTCACCAGGGCAAGAGTCAGCTTTGGGCAAATTTTACCACGATGATCAACGTATCAACGACGAATCTTGACGACATGGTGGCTTATTCTCTTGCTCGGGATACAAAACGTGATGGCAATGCTCTCAAATTTAATATAAAGGTGGCAACTATTGCTCGCATTTCGCCAAAACGGATATATGTGTGAAGAAATCCAGCTTCCACTCTGTATTGAAGACTTGCGTAATGTTCTGAAGCAGAATGCGTAGAGACTCTAAAATAGAGCAATGTGATTTTGGAAAGAAGAATTATTCATTCAATCCCCCTTTTGTTATACACTCTAATATATATAGCTAATAGAACAAACTAACTAACTGATTCTTATCCTAAGTGCACATGTTGATTTACAACTAACTAACTGAATTACAAACTGATTTAAAATAGAAGTATTAAAATAAATACTCTCTCTCTCTCTCTCAAGGTGGAGCCATACAAAGGCCCAACTTAGAATGAGCAAAGATCAGTAGCTTAGTGTATGGAGGGCACAAAAACTATTTGAAGAAACCCATTGGAAATATGATCGCGGGTAAAATGGACATCAATGGCAATGTATTTAGTGCACACAATGCAACCATACCGGTAAAGGAACAGAAACATGAAGATCTTGTAAAATGTAAAAAACCCAAAGAAGCTCCTTAGTGGCAACAACCATACTCTATACTCAACCTCCATTGAAGATGTAGCAACTGTTACTTATTTCTTGGTCTTCCAAGAGACCATACAATATCTACTAACTGATTTACGATCAATTGGGCAAGAACCCTAATTTGAGTCTAAATATCCATGTAAAAGACAAGAACTCTTGGTAGAATAGAAAAGCCCCATATTGACAATACCCTTGAGATACTGCAGCACATGAATAATAGCTTTAAGATGACCTATACAAGGAGTTGCCAAAAATTAGCTTAATTGATGAACTGCAAATGAGATATTAGGGTTAGTTAAAGTAAGGTATAACAAACATCCAACAATGCAACGATAAAGAGCTAGATCATCAAGAGGAGTGCCGGCCGCAGAGGAGAGTTTAAGACTTAAAGGAAAAGGAAACTGAAGTGGTTTTGCTGCATTGAGTCTTGTATAAACTAAGATATCAGTGAGATACTTACATTGATTTAGAAAAATACCAGTATCATTATAGAAAACCTTAATTCCCAAGAAGAAACAAGTAAGGCTAAAGTCTTTGATACTAAAAGCAGCATGCAACTAAGATTTCAATTTAGAAATAAAAGACATATTGGTACTCGTAATGATCATATCATCCATTGACGTGAGGCTTGTTTAAGTCCATATAAGGATAGCAACAACTGGCAAACTTGTCCAGGCTTCGCTGTGATATATCTAGGTGTAGGTACCATAAAAATTTCTTTAAGGATAAAACCATGGAGGACAGCATTGTTGATGTCGGCTTGATGAAGTGGCTAGTTATATACAGTTGCAACAGCCATAAGTATGCGAATAGTATCCAACCTAACCACTAGTGAAAATGTGCTATGATAATCTTTGCCCTTAATTTGAGTATTCCCTTTGGCAACCAAACAAGCTTTATAGCAATCGATAGTACCATCATCTTTATACTTGATTTTGTATACTCATTTACAGCCAATAGCATGTTTCACTTGAGGTAATTTAGTTAAATCCCAAGTATGATTGTCTTCAAGAGCTTGAAGTTCCTTACTCATAGCGTCAACCCATAAAAGGTTTTTAGTAGCTTGTGAGTAGGAAGTAGATTCTTTAGTTGTTAAAACATGGGCTAGGGAGACCATCTACTCCTTTAAATAACAAGGAAAATCTTGAGAATGAAAAAGGGGATAACGGCCAGTAAAGGAAGGCATAGAATTTCTAGTAGTATTTGTGAAAGAAACATGCATAAGTAAAGAAGAAGGAAGAACATAATGGATAGTATGAACGTAATCATTTAACCACTAAGGCAGTCGAGAAATTCTAACTGACCGATGCAAAGCCGATGGGTAAGCAACATCAGTGCAAGAAATGGGAACAACATGTGAATCAGAATTAGAAGATGCAGTAGTAACATGATCAGAAGCATTAACATGTGGTGAATGAGAAGAAGAAAGATTCTCATGAGAAGAAAAAGATGCAAAAGATAAAGGGGAAGAAGAAGTTGACGTGGTAAGAAGTAAACGTACATTAAGATCTTTGAAAGGAAATGTATCTTCGCAAAACACTACATCCCTGCTTTCATGAACCTTGTGTGTCTCCAAATCATAGATTTTATAGCCTTTTCGCCCAACACAATATCCAAGTAGTATACCTTTGAATCCTCTAAAATCAAACTTATCTCTTAGAAAAGAAAGGTTGGTAACATAACACAAACAACTAAGTACACGCAAGCGAGAATAATTAGGGACTTTATTAAAAAGAACTTCATGTGGAGTTTTCCAATGTAAAACCTCTATTGGCATCCTATTGATCAAATAGGTAGCAGCGAGGATACAATCCCCCCAAAATTCCTTTGGAAATCCTGCATTCAATCGTATTGTTCAGGCAGTATCCTACAAATGATGATATTTACATTTCACTTTTTTCATTCTGTTGAGGAGTATACGGAATGGTTCGTTGATGAACAATACCATGAGAAAGGAAAAATTCTGTACACTGCTTAGAAATGAATTCCCTTCCATTATCTGCCTAAATATGTTTAGGAATCACATGGAAATGGGTTTGTATATATGCTATAAAGGCATGCAAAATATTCCATACTTAATTCTTGTGCTTCAATAAGTAAGTCCAAGTACCCTTCTAAAAGTCATCAATTATTGTCAAAAAATAATGTTCCCCCATCCTTAAGGCTACATGATAAGCTCACCACAAATCCATATGAAGTAATTTAAATGTAAAAGTTGATGCATGCGTACTTTTAACAAAAGGAAATCTATGAAACATTTCAATTTGACATACCTCGCAAAAGAAACCTTTCATAGATAATTCCTTACAATAGTCCAAATGAATTAGTTTGGATAGAGAAGTATGCCCCGAACGAGCATGCAGCAAAGTTAGCACTTCATTATTACAAGTGCCAACATAAGACAAAGAACCAGAGTTATGGACTCCAAAAGAAATGTTAGGAATATTACAATTGACAAGAGATTTTGAATGCATGAAATATAAGCCATGATGTTCTTTTGCTGGTCTAACAACTTGATTAGTTTTCAAGTCCTGAAAGGAGCAAGTTATAGCATCAAATCGAGCAAAAAGATGTTGATCATGCAACACCTTTTGAACAAATAATAAATTGTGTTTAAAGCTAGGAACAAAGAGCACATTGTGAAGATGCAAGGAAGGAGTAATGTCAATGGAGCCAACAATATGAACTAGTGTAGAAAAACCATTGAGTAAGTGTATATTAATAGGATGATTAAGATATTGCTTGCTCTTGAGAAGACATTCATAAGGGATAGTATGATCACTAGCCCCAGTATCAACAATCCAAGAACAAAATTTATTACTTGAAGCTTCAAAAAGAGATGAAGAATTACTTATACCTACAAAATTCACAACAGCTCTAGCAGCAGTGTTATTGTCCAATTCCTTAGCTTCAAGTGTATGATTTCTTTTCATAGCTTTAAGAACTTCCTAACAAATAGATTGGACAATAAACAAATCAATAGTTTTGGAATTAACATTAGTAATTTCATGATCAAATGGAGTACTACAACCAAATGAATAACCAAATTGCTAACAACTGTTAGCTGTAGCCCTCATTCTTAACATGCCTTTTTTGCCTTTCTTCCCTTTATACCAATCTGGATACCCCTTTATCTCAAAGCAAGATTCAATAGAATGTCCCTCTACCTTGCAATTCTTACAAAAAGGCTTGTTGTACCTATTTTCTCTTTTCTCTCTAAAGTTTTTCTTGCTGTTAATTTTAGATATAGTAAATGCAATGTTCAAGTCACTTGCTGTTGTGAATGAATTTGTGACTTGCCACTGTTTCTCAACTTTTAACATAAGATAAAAAGCTCGGCTAACAAATGGAAATGGATCAGTAGTAAGAATTTGATTACGTACAGGCTTATAATCTTCCGACAATCCAATTAAAAACTGCAGGGTTTCATTTGTGCATCAAACTCAACTAACCTATCTACCAAATCACAGGTGCAATACTCGAATCTATCATAAGCGTAAGTAAGATAGGGATTCAAGGCATTCAATTCCTCCCATAGCCATTTAAGCTTATTATAGTAAGAAGTTACTGACTGATTTCCTTGTCTAACATTAGACAATTCATGTTGTAACTGAAAAACTAATGGTCCATTAGTTTAACCATATTGATCAGATACTTCAATCCATAACTCTCTATATGATTGAGCAAAGATAAAACTTTGAGACAATTCTAAAATCATATAATTTAATATCCAGTAGCAAACCTTATAATCTGCTCTAGTTCATTTTATAAAATCATTTGAGTTAGCTTCTGGTTTTGGAATTGTGCTATCCATAAACCCTAGCTTAAGTTTTGCTCCAAGTGCCATATGTATTGATTTATTCTAAGCCATAAAATTTGTTCCATTGAAAATTATATTTCCTAATACATTTCTTGGACTATCGAATGCCAAAACATATAAAGGATCATTCAAGTATTGATTATTCGTAGCCATATGTATAATGTGAAGAAATACTCCGACAGAAATCACTCAGCAATGAAACAATCAAGAACACAACAAATGTAGGAAAATCAATGAAAATTAGTCGATTATATTACCGAATGCTCTGATACCATGTGAAGAAATCCAGCTTCCACTCTACAATGAAGACTTGCGTAAGGTTCTGATGCAAAGCAAGTAGAATGCATAAAGACACTAAAACAAAGCAATGTAATTTTGGAAAGAAGAATTATTCATTTAATCTTCCTTTTGTTATGTGCTGATATTTATAGCTAATAAAACTAACTAACTAACTGATTCTCATCCTAAGTGCACGTATTGATTTAAAACTAACTAACTGATTTAAAACAGAAGTACTAAAATAAATACTAATTACATCAATATGCTACTTCACAATATAAAGGTCGAAAATCGAGACTAATGTTTTATATTCCAAAGATTAGTATTGGTTCTCATCCATCTGAAGAGGTCAGTTGCTGGTCTGCAAAAGGGTGCAACAACCTGTTTGACAGTTATAAGGCAAAGATCCCTCAATGCACTATCTTTATAAAGCACCATTGGGTAATAGCATTGCTGATGAATGATTGGTTATTGGTCTGATCTTGTGACTGAATCATCCGATCTATAATCTACACATCTGATAAGTGAATTTCAATGGTCAAGGTCAACTAGTGAATCATTTGATAAGGGTTTTTTAGATTAATTAACTAGTGCATGTGTTAATTGCTCAATTTTTCTATGTCTTATTTTTGTTTACACATATCAAGACTAGATTCATCATTATTTATTGCTATATGATTGCATATATGTCATGGCTTCATCATTTTCTATGGCAGAATCCCTATTTTCTCCGTTCATCATGATGCCAATGTCTATTCGTACAAGGCAAATAATGGATACTTAATAGTAGTAAAATTTACTTGCTTCGTTAGATTTTTCTTTTGATCTTCTTTTCCTTCACATTTGTGTATTTTGCATTCTCATTATGTTTCTGTTAGGAGATTTGCAGAACATAAACTAACATAAGAGATGCACAAAACAAGGGTTGAAGTGAGGTTTGTTATATCTTCCTCTAGGGCATTGTACCATTCACTTGTGATTAAAAATCAATTATTGGTATATTTACATATTGAAATAATTATTGGACAAATTGCAAAGTCAAGTACTTGGACTTAGATCTCCCTAGATGCGTGAAGTGTATTTTCACCTACTTATAAATGCACATGACCCCAAATTGTCGCCTAACTCCCTAAACCAACATATCTTGTCTGGACGACCGTTTTAAGGTTTTGGTGAAGGGCTTGAGTATGTGTATATCTTTAATAGTTATAAGAGAAAAGAGATAATCCATTTGTTATGTACATGTGGTATACATATATTAATAAGATGTTATGCTGCCAATCAGATGTTATATTTTCAAGAATTGTTTTCCATTCTCATTAAATTCCAAAACAAATTTGCAGTTACGATTACTGCTGAGTCCTCCTTAATCGGAAAGAAAACCAATGCATAAAATTCTTTTAGTAGGATGTTAAATTGCGATATACGGTATACCAATGTTGGGACTTCATGAATCTCTTAGTGAAGGAGGTTGTTATAGTAAAAAAATAGCCTATTTTTGTTAAGGTTAACATCATAACCACATGATATAAAAAGCTTTAACTTGGACATTTATCACGGGTTTTATATTTATTACTTGCACATCTAAAGAAACTATAAAACAATACATTGTCAAGTGAATATATAGTATATCACATGATAACATGGAAGGTAAAAGTTACTGGAATTACAAAAACCCAGTTAGGAAGTTTTTGACAACATAAAGAGATACTATTTCATAGGTTTTCTCTGTTGGATGAAAGGCATCCCAAAACACATACTGATTTGGGTCTGAGCATGTGAAAGGGTTAATTGGAGAACACAAATAACCCATCTCAAACATTCCAGTTCCACAACATGCTTCCACTGCATTCTTGAATCCTGTATTACGAATTTGCTGCAAAGTGAGGAGATATTTGCGAAATGTATAAAACTTCTCTATTTCTTAAAAAGTGCGTAGGGACACATTGACAAGACCAAACTTACCAAAAGATTCTGGATTCTGAATTATTTGAGAGAGGATGTCGAAAGAATTAGAAAACACTGGCCGTATTCCAGCAAATTCCTTGCTTAGGTTTGTCACCAACCCCTTTAATTTTTCATTAAACTCCTGTGCCACATTATTATACTTCTCATAGCAAACACTTGTAGAAAAGATATTCTTGGTCCTCTCCAATGGCAAACACCCCATGGGAGGAAGGCCGCCTAGAGATACCTTCCGAGCCCCTAATTGATAAAGCTCTGCAATGAAATTTTGAGCAATCCTTGCTAGAAAATTTTGGTAACCCTCTACCGAGTACTCCTTGGATCTGCCTGGAACCGTATAGTAATTTTCTAGGAAATCATTAGTTCCTAAACTTATAAGATATAGTGCCTCGCCAAGTATAAAGTCAGCTTTTTCTCTGCCAAGATAGCTCCTCAACTCCTCTTGGTAGTTCTTGTAGTAGTCCAACTCTTTCCAAAGTGGTATGACAGTCTGTAAAGAGTTATCATCGATGCCCTCAGTATGTTGTATTTGTTTCCATTCAAAATTAAATATTCAAATAATTCTGGGAGCAAGTGAATAATAGTTAGCAATATATATTTGTGCAAAATTCAAAATCCTCTTCGTTTTAAGTGAATCACATACAAATTTAAGAGTTCTACATGTTTTGAATGAATAAGTTCTCTGTATTTTGGCCAATAAAAAAACATGAGTTCTCTATATTCATGTTGTCATGTCCAAGTAAACTCCTTGGGCAGTAACTGTCATGATATAAATCTATAAACATAGGGAACTTAGTGCAATGAAAATACCTATAGGGGACTTAACCCATCTAAAAGGATGAAAAGTCTATTAAGTTTTCCATAAATATAAATGTTTAAAATAGCTCAATAAAAACAGAAAGGAATTCATTAAATTTTAGTACAGACATATGAAGAAATTTCAATAAGAGTAGTTTATATTGATTGGGTAACTACATACACGCATAGTCTCGAACCCTTTTTTCTTTTATTTTCACCATTTAATCTTCAAACTTGAAGGAAAAAAAATAAAAATCTTCACACTTTAAATGATGTATCTCTTCTCAATCCCAAAAATTAAAAAGAATTGAATTGACCGTTTTAAAAGCATTTAGAATTAAATCAGAAAGTTCCTTAAACTTGAAAAATACTTATAGCGGCCAAATTCTTTAATCCAACGGCAAATTATACTACGTGTTATGTGTTGTCAACGAGTGGCAAAACATTTGAAATATTAATGCAACCTGTTTTAGACAGTCCATGCTGAATTTTCACAAATGTAAACAATACATGAATTTTTAATCAAGCCTTAAGGTTCGGGTTGTTCTTTTTTTCTTTTTTTTTTCAAATGATTTTCCTGTTATGGTTCTTCAAAAACATATCCAACGTAAGCTGAGGGCAATCATAATGGCATGCTTCCGAAACATAATTCACACATGAATCTTAAGTCAAGCCTTAAGGTTTAGATTTTTCTAATTCACTTTTCCTTTTTTTTTTAAAAAAAAAAAATGATTTTCCTTTGTGGTTCTTTGACAATGTATCCAACATAACCAAAGTGTAACCATAATATGCTGCTTCCAAGCAACTTAAAAGGGTCGGAAGTGGCCACCAAAAAAATTTATTGTTTAGTATATTTAGCCCTTTATAAAATTTAGATAATAAGAAGAAAAATATATAATTTAAATTTATTTCACAACTTAAAAAAGAAAATTAAAGGAAAAAAATTGGTATTGCCGTTTTCAACCTTTGTAACAAACTCCAAAAAAGGTGATGTATAAAATTGTGATTTTTTTTTTCTAACCTCTTAACAAGTGTCCCATGATATCTACTATCTTTTTCTAGAAAAATTAATAATTTCTTTAAAGCACATCTTAGATTTAAAAAAAAAATCCTTTCATTTATTTTAAATACACAATAAGGCTATATTTTTTTTTGAGGTACTTCTCTATATAACTTACGAGAACATTAGCAGTGGCATTGTCAAATCCAGTTCCAGCAGAAGCAAAACTAACTCCGGTAGCAAATTCTGAAATGTTATATGCCGGATCTAAGTAAGCGGGAACGGTCGGTTTAATTCCAAAAGCCTCAGAGATGAAGTCAGCTGAAATCCGACCGTTACAGAACCGTCCGGTCGCTTGACCACCATAGAAATCACGACCATAGGGCTTAAAGTTGCTCTTGGCAATAGTTGAAATCTGGTTATTGTTTCCAGTATCTACTGAGGAATCCCCGAACACAATGAGAGCTGGAACTTCCGCGTTTAGCGTGCGCATTAGCAGAAAAAGATATAGCATATTGAACCAAGTGAGGGCCTTAGATTCCATGTAAGCTCTAAAGGAGAATGGTTACCCTGAAAATCTTGCGTAAATCATAATTTGGCTGAAATTTGACTAGAAGATGGATGCAAGAATGGCTATCCTAAAGAACTTATTTGTTGCCGGGGCATATCAATTCTAGTGAATCTTTTCTCCTGTTGTATGAAAATGAAGGTTATAATTAGTTTCAGCATACTCATGGAAAGTGCTTGTCACATATTACATGACGAAATTATGCATTGTTTTGTGCAAAAGCTAATCCAAAAGCTACACAAGTGTGTAAACAACTTCAGGATTCAATTGTGACATATCTACACGTTTTGGCTCATGCCACAAGGCTTGTGATTAACACTTCTACGTCTAAATACTCTTTTCTTTTAAAACACCCGAAGGAATGGTGATTTATGTAAGATCATGCAAATTGTGATTTGTCATTTTCGACTCTTAGGATGTAATCTCACAATAAAAGTAAAATTCGTTTTAATAGGATTTTGAACATAAATAGTAAATTATAATAGAGTTAATTACAAAGTGTTCCCACTATTGAGTCGAGAGTCGGGACTTGGAAGCAGACCGCCCATGCATCATCAACAAGAGAAATGGAAGTAGACGCAAGATTAGTCTTTTAATAGGTGCATCGAATCACTCTAGAACATCTTTCATGGTATAAGTTCCTTGAAAGTGTCTGATTAGTACAAGAAAGAAATTTATCTTTAAGTAACTTATTGATATGACATTTTGGACCTAAGCCCCTTAAGCCTATATTGAACTGACTAAGCTCATGGCCTAAGCTAGTCTCTTGTGAATCCATCCTACTAGAATATGTGGTTGAACTTGATCCAGACTCATGACATGGCCTACCCAACTAAAACAACTCACAATAGGTAGGAGACTACAAATAAGGCTAGGTGATTGGGTCAACAACCACCTTCTACAATTGTTAACTACATCTAAGCTACATGACTCTGCTACCCACAACTTGTAAACGTGTCTTCTACCTCCTAACAACTCTCCAACTACCAACTTTATTCCCCTATAAATACCAGGCCACCATTCAACGGTAAGTTACTTGATACTTTGTACATTAAGCCTTACTATTGCCTTCTTATTCATATACTCTTCTCTATAAACACATACCGACTAAAATATCGAAGTGATCATGCTAGACAACACCTCAATGCCCCTCACTATTTACTCTTTTGTAGGCTCACATTCAAGCATAATGCCCATTCAATCACCAAACCTCTACCAGCAAGAACCTAACCTACTCCCCAAGTTCTGGGAGTTTAGCATCAATCACCACATTATATCTCAGTTGCCCACCCTCAATCCAACGGCCAGGTCGAAGCTACCAACTAGATCATCCTTAAAAACCTCAAGAAGAGGGTGAATTGAGCTTAAGGAGCATGGGTAAATGAGCTACCTAACATTTTGTGGGGATACATCACCACCTACTACACCTATACTATCGAGACCTCATTTTGCCTAGCATTTGGGTCAAAAGCAATCCTCCTCATCGAGCTAGAACTTCCTAATATCCGAACTCAAAGCTTCAACGCTGCTTTAAACAAGTTCCTACTATAGGCCATTATGGATACCACTGAAGAAGTTAGATACCTCGCTACATCTCAATGGCTACCTATCGGCACTAAATAGCTAAATACTACGATCAAAAGGTTAAACATAAGGAATTCAAGGCCGACAACTTGTTCTACCAAAACTTAATACCTACAAGCTCGTATGAAGGACAAAGCAAGTTAGCCCTCCATTAGGAAGACCCAGTTAGGGTTAGGGAGAACTTAGGGAATGAAGCATATAGATTAGAAAGACTTGATGGTGAGCTTATCCTGTGCACTTGGAACACCAATAATCTTCGACTTTATTTCGATTAATGTAAATCTTCTTATAAATATTATTACAAATATTAATGAAAGTTATATTCTCTAAGTATACTGAGCACTTTTTATCTCTTCTTCTCTCTATTTTCCTCCCTTTTTCGCTTTCATACTACATCCTAGCCCTAAAAGGGTAAATGGACCGTTGTATGCCTCCTCAAGCATGGGTAAATCGAAACACCACCAACCTGACCCTCCTTTAAGTGACCTCAACAAACGGAAACACCTCTTGTACAATCAAGGAACTCCCATAATCAGTCAGGTCAAAACACCACCAACTTAAACCCCCCTTAGATAACCTCAGTAAGGGGAAATACACTTTGCACAACCGAGGAACTCTTATAAACAGTCAAGTTAAAACACGACGTAGGAACCCCCACATGTCTTAAGCTGTGAGTGATCAGCAACCCCTTAAGAAGAGCCATCTCAACTCTTTATTCAACAAGTAGTCAAGTACATATATGTAACGATTGAGTGCTTGAAGTCTATGATTTCTTTTAAAAATAATTTGTTAATAAAAAATACTCTGGTAAGTGAATCGGGTCATATACTGTAGTAAAAAAACTGGTGAAACCAGGTCGTTCTTAAGGACTGGAAATTAAATATTAAATTATTTCAATTCTTTTCTTAACTAGACAATCGAAACAAAATGATGAAATGAATTAAAATAAAAGGAAACTAATTGACTATGAAAGCAAATTATTTAATAAAAATAGACTACTAACATCACAAAGGAAGAAAATTCACTAATAGTAGCATGAGATCTCAACAAAGCCATCATCTGACGAATTAACACATATCCATAAAATATGATAAAATTAATTGATTGGTTTTTAATTAAATTCATAAGAGCTCACTTCCTTTTCAAGTTGATATTACCTTAATCATAGCAAAAATATCACTTTCGAGTAGTTTATCTATAATCTCCCATTATATAATAAAATTACTACTTACAAAATTTACTACGCTAATTGATATCATGATTTATGCATATTCCTATGTTATAAAAATTAATAATAATCGCATTACAAACGTAAATCTTAAAAATAATTCAAAGTGCATATTTCCTTATCAACAATTGAATTAATTTTATTCCAATTTCATATAAATTATCCATTCTCTTTCAAGTTTTATTCACGAAAATACAATTGACAAGATAATAAAATCACGAACCATGAAATCGAATAATTGAAAATCTAATCAATTAAATAATAACATATAATAAAGTCATGCATTAATAAAATCATCAAGCTATATCAAAATTTCATTAAATATAATTTAGTTTAAGGCAAAAATAAAAGTCACACAAAAGAATTCAAAAAATATTATAAATCTTGAAAGCAAAAAGAATTAAAAAAACTCGGTTATAATTTTTGAAATACAAATCTGATTTCCAACCCAATTTTTGGTGAATCATTTATGCCCTTACGATTACTCCTAAAATTCATTTTGATCTCCCTATCCTGCTGTTTCGAAAAACTAAAGTAAATTAATGATTATTAAATCATTTTCCCTTCGGCCACAGATATTTGACTTGCTTTTCAACTTTGAATCTCCTCTTTCTTGCGGCCACGAACCGAAAAAAAATATACGTCCTCTCGATGTCTGGCTTCGGAAAATTGGCCAACTTCCTTTCTCAAATTACTGCATGCAAATATATCTCCCAGGCTTTGTTTTTGGTTGCTGTCCTCTAGAAGATTTCCTCCTTGCGGCGTGAATATATTTTATATTCCTTCGTGCCCACTTTTTTTTTTTTTCATCCTTTTTATTTATTATTATTATTTTTAAATCCATCCGTAAAACCTTCGGCATCCAAATTCCAATTGTGGTGGCGTGTTGGAAATCACATGGACTTAACATTCTTAACATAGGCTTCATATATTGCATGACATGGATTGGAATTGGCTTCAAATGGACTTTTCCCCAACTTATAAACATGTTGGAGAATGGGCTTCACAACTTGAGGTGAGGACATTGACTTATAAGACAGCGGGCCATTTTCCAACTTTCGATATGAGTTCTAGGTAAGTCTTGCACTTAAAATATCTTTTACGTATATTTCTCTGATTTGCACATTTTTTCCTATAAAAAGGATAAAGAAAATATCCAGATAAGTGTATTATAAAGTCAAGATAAATCATAAAATTTATACTTATCAGTACTAAGCTACACTATTCAACAAGCATGAGAAGTCAAGCAATGCAGTAGAAGTACCGGTAGACCAAGAAAATAGAAAGTAAAGGAAAAAGCAGCAATCAAAAAATGGAATTTCATTTCCTCCAACATATTTACAAGGTAAAAAGTCGGCACACCAACTTGTTACAAGAGTTTTTCTTATGTCGAAAGAAGAAAATAAACAAGTACAAGAAGAAGAAAAAAAAAAAACAAATGGGGATGATATCTTGTCATTTTGAATCAATCAACTCTAGAAGTTCTGAAAAATCTAATGCGTCAATTAGCTTGAAGAACTGATCCGTCCGAACTACCTACTCCTAAGATGCTTTGTCTTAGGCTATAAGAGGAACGAAGGTCTGCTAGCTTTAGTCAACAGGGGGGTTACCCTGACATTGAACTTCCCTAAAGGCATTTTCAGATGTGACCTCCTACTGAGCTGCCATCAGGATGGAAGTAGGTGGAGGAATGTCTTGGGCATCCTCGACAGCAGGAAGGGCATCCTAGACTGCATCGCTACTTAAGTAATTGCCCTTTCCCTCGCTTAGGCCGCCCTCTCCTCCCTATCTATTGGATGGTCTAATAAGTCCAGAAAGCTGAGGTCGAGGTCAGGGTGATGGTCGAAAACATCCTTCCTAATGCCCCCGACTATATTCAATGGAGATGTCCTCCAACTCTTCAATCCACTAGGGGGTTCTGAAGAAGTACTCCACAGCCTTCTTCTTGGCTACCTCACTAAGGACTTACCCACTCTTTAGCTTGGAGATGATCTTCTTCATCTCTTCAGCTTCCCTATGGAGCTCATAGATCTTCTACTCTAACCCGACCTTTTGATCAACTAGCTCTAGTAAAGTTATTTTAACAATTTCACATTTAGCTTCCTTCATTGCTAGCTCGGTCTTTAGTTTGGAGACTAACACTCTCAACTCAATATTATGTTAGTTAAGTTTCTCCTTAGCCTTCCTCTCTTCCTCCATTTTCTTAGAGAGTTCAACCGTGGACTTTTTCTTATCCTCCAGCTAAGCCTTGAGCCTATCAACCCCCTTAATGGACTTCTCAACCATTATCCAATAATGTTCCTTTGTCTACAACTTCACCTTTAATACGGCCATTTGCAGATAAGAGCGACACAGATGTCGATTAGCCTTGCTAAACTTATTGTAAAAATGGTTAGAGGAGGACTATGCCTTCCTCAAGCCCTTGTTCGTGCTAAGCATCTCACCACAAAGAACTTTTACTTCATTAAGCAAGCTATTGTAGTGCAAGAGCCACAACAACACCTAGCTATGGTACTATAGACTGTAATTAGTCCCAAAAAAGGATTTAGAGGTATATCAACAAGAAAGACAACTTAAAGAGTCAAGAACTCACTTCCTAGATGAGCGAGCTTAGGTGAACCCCCATCTCGAGAGGAGAATCCACCTAAGCCCTTGATAAGTCTTCCAAAATGGCCTAGTCGTAGGGGATAAAAGACCCCATAAAAGCCTAGAAGATGAGCTCCCAATGGCGCAGCATGATGTCATTGCCTTGAATGTCTTACTTCAGCCTCAAGAGCTTTCCCCTAACCTTCTTATTCCTGGCTTCGCTATTTCACAAGAACAACTCATTGTTCTTAAACTCATGCAACATGTCCTTAAACAAGTTAGGCACTATCCCTAAACACTAGAACTTGTTCAACATCTCGCAAAAGGCATCCCTGAAGCACTGGCCTTAGTCTCCGTCTCCTTACCTCTAATAGAAGGAGGAAGCATTATCATCCACCACTATAATGAGCCTAGAGGCGGGAACAAAAACGATTAAGGGAAGGATTATGTTCACAGGTTTAATAGCTAGTGGCTTTATAGGAGTACCAATAAGAGGAATCCCCTAAGGCAAAGTAGCTGGTTCAATCCTACTAGTCTCTCCTATCATTGACCTTAGACCCATAACTTTGCCCTTTTGGTTTGTAGTCTTCGTAGCCGGCTTTGCCTCACTCCGATGTTCCCTCATTAACTCAAGCCCAAAAGGATGAGGTACTTATGCTCTTCTAACTAACTTCTCGCCTACAAAGAAACAAACAAATAACATTAAAACAAAGTAAACATATCATAAGTATTTGCAAACTCCACCATAACCAACACAAGCAAGGGGGGCTCCCTATTCCTCAGAAATACCACAAAGAAAACACAGCTTAGAGAAGGCCCACACTAGCACAACACAAGAGCAACCCATAGCGAGGATGGACTTATAACTTCCAACCATTTTCTTACAATAGCATTCATAAAAGCCTTCTTCATACTTGGGAACAACTCAGAGGTCGGTTGAGTAAAGTACCTTTATACCGTCTCCCCAATGTTGATCTCCCTGCCGCCCTTTAAAGCCATGAAGGCCTTAATCTCTCAAGTAGCCTTGACTTCTTCTAGGTCCTAATCAGGATTAGTAGATTTTATCGCGTTGAGAAGTCTGTCATCTCGGGCAACTCTACCACCATAAAATTATTTTGCCAATTTTTCACTAATGAGTCTAAGCCTCGAATAGCTTCTTCCCAATGTGGTTTTGGAGGTAGGTCCACCTATTCAAACACTTCCATAGATAAAAGTGGTTAAAGAGTTCGGGCATAGCTCTCACCACCAAATATTCACATAAGGCCTGGAAGGCCTTAAGTAACCTACATCTACTTAGAGTTATTTGATAGGGGCAACAATGATGATAATCAAACATCTCCTTCTAAAATTTAATAAAGGGAAAGCACATTCCATGCTATAGAGACTCTTTGTGCATCGCAAATCACCGCCCATTTGACAAAGCTACCCCATTCGTCTAGCATTGGCAACCATACCTCTAGGCTAAGAAACTCATTTACAAAAAAATTTCTAAAGAACCCAATTGATATCAAATGATTTTCTCTTGCTCACTTTACTGTTCGGTTTCTTACTGTTCGGTTTCTCCACCCTATCATAAGTGTCAACAGTTACCTTTAAATGCTTTGGTAGATACCTATCCCGAAGGATGACCCTTATCAATGCTACCCTATCAAGCGCTTCAATCTACCTTCTTGTCAACCAAGGAGGTCGAACCTCCTGTATCCCATCTTAGTGACTAAGCTCCTAGCTCGGCCTAGGCAACAGATTGCTTGGCTTAAACATCTCTACCTCTCGTCCCTCTAGCTCAAGCATGCTACATCGAACCTATCCTTCCCTTCTCCTTGTCTCCACTACAATAATGAGACTACATAGAGGGGGGGGGGGGGGGGGGGGGTAAGGGTATGGGGTGGGGTGAGTAGGTGTGGACAAATGTTGATAGAGAATTTTGGACCTAGGCCCTTCAAGCCTATGCCAACCTAACCAAACTCATGGCCTAAGCTGCAACGCTATGAATCCAGCTTACTAAAACATGCAACTAACCCAAATCCAGACCCAGACTTAAACCTATGACATGGCTTGCCAAACTACAACAACTCACAACTGTTAGGAGACTACAAATAAAGCTATGTGACTTGGTCAACAACCACCTCTTACAATTACAAACCATGTCAGAGTTGCATGACTCTACTATTAATAACTTGCGAATGTGTCTTCAACCCACTGATGACTCTCTAACCGCCAGCTCCACTCCATTGTAAATATTAGGCCACTACCTAACAGTAAATTAGTTGATACTTTGTGCATTGAACCATACTATTGCCTTGTTACGTTTATACTTGTTCTCTACAAATATACACTGTCTTAAATATTAAAGTGGTTTTGCTAGATAACACCCTAATGCTCCGAACTATTTACTCTTTTGCAAGCTCACATCTAAGCGCAAAGCCCATTCAATCACCCAGCCTCTACCAACAAGAACCTAAAGATGAAACACCTCATTTGAGGTCATCCTTGATTACACTATCATAGGATGTTCTTAAAATGTCATATTAGTACTATAAAGAATCGTAAGATCCTTAAATTAAGTATCCTCTAAATTTTTATTGTTGTTATAGAATTTTACTAACCAATTATATATGCCATTATTTATATTTCTAATAATGACTGTTAAAGAAGATATTTAGTTCTTAATGTTCAACCCTTTTTTATTTCAATTCCTAACCATTTTTTCTTTACTCAATAAACCTTTCATTTTTAAAAGTTTTTTGTTTCTTAAAAGTTGATACATGTTAACTTGTAGTTTGCTCAAAATAGTTAAATTAAAGAAATATTATTATAATTATTTAATTAAATTACATGCTAAGAAGGAAGAGAAACTGCCCTCTTATGTACGACTAACCTCCAATTTCGAAGGGTTATGTAACATTCCCAAGCTAGTAGCAGGCATAGCCTAAAAAATTCTAATGAATTGTGACCCATCATGATACATGGGTAATCACCCACCAGCTTAACAAGACTAGAGGGAACAAAAGAAAAAAGAAAATTAGATTTTTTTTTTTTTGGTTATGATCAAGTCTCACAACTCAATTACAACTTGATGGAAATTTTATGTAAATTTCATTCGTTCTTTGTATCACCTTAAGTGTATCATGCTACCTTTCAATATGAGTAAGTTGTTTAATCCATCCATATGTCGAGGCAGCTTTAGGAAAAAAAAATCAAATAGAAAAAATAAGACTTTGAAGTGATAGATCTTTCGGTTTTAATTGTATTTTAATATAAAAGTAATTATCTTCAAGAACGCTTTGGAAATTAATAATTTATTTACTTTTCAATCGGTTTAAAATTCCATGCTAACCAAGGAACGTGAAAGAACTTATCATACTTAAGGAACATGAAAAAACTTATTGTACTTCTTTTTTTATCCACTTTTGATTCCCTCATTTTTAGTTAAGTAATTCAAATAGAACTTGAGGATTAGATGCTCAAGGACTCCTTTCAAATGGTGGAATCGAGCATCATTATTAACCTTACTAGGATGCTCTTGTTAGTATTATAACTTTAACAAGAGAGCTTAACTAGAATAGATTAATTAAATAAGGATTTGAGACAACTCCATAAATTTCCAAGAAATTTTATTTTCCTACTAACTTCACTATCATTGATATATAAAATGTTACTGATGACTCAATTACTAGCCTCTTATTTACTAGCCTCTTATTTAAGTAACATGGACACTTACAGCCTATTCAATTAAGGGACTACTATACCATTACTTGATTTTTAGGCTCATAATTGCAATTACATAAGGAATTGGGATTCTTTAAAATACGTAATAGCCATTCCTCAGCTCAATTTAAGAATGGAAATTCTAAGTTGGAAAATTACAAATCTTGCCCTCCAAAAAACTCATCAAATAAGACAATCAAATAGAAAAATAAAAAAGCCCTTATCTCCCTCAAACGATCAATCAAAGAAAAAAAGAAAAAGAAAACCTTAATATTCCTCTTCTCCCTCTCAATCTCTCCATCTCGCTATCCTTCCTTTTAATCTTTCGATCTCCTTGCCTCTCGATCTCGCCTCCCTCTCTATCTCTCAATCTCTCCAACTCTCAACCTTTCAATCTATTCTTCCTCTCAGATGAAAACTCTAATCTTTGATTGCTCCATACTAATAAACAAAGGAAAACAAAGAGAGAAAGTTAAGAAGAGAAAACAAGAAGATAGAAAATATTGTAAGTTTTCATTAATCTCTTTAGCTCTTCATCTCTCAACCTCTCCTTCCTCTCAATCTATTATGATTGATGAAAACATAGAAACAAAGTTAGGGTTAGGGTTTTGAATTAACATAGTTATCAACAAAAACCTATTTATAGGCGAAATAAGATTTTTAGATTCGTGATTTTAGGTTAAGGTTTCAAATTGAATTTGGGTCCTATGATGAGGTTTATGGTTTTCAATTTAAGTAATGGTTAACAAAACTGCCAAAGTAAGGTTCTTGAATCTATGGCATTTTGGGTTAAGGTTTTGATTTGATGTTTGGTTCATCTGATGGTGTCTATAATTCCCTATTTGTATATTTCTATTTGTAATTAAATTTCAATATGTGTTTATAAGTTTATCGTTGTAGTGAGATTTGAATATCTGTTTATAAATTTTTATCTGTAAATTTTTGTTTGTAAATTTCGTAAACCTCTATTTGCAATCAAATATCTATTAGATCTAATTTGTTTGTAAATTTTTCTTCGCAAGATTTTTTTCATAAATTTCTATTTGGTGTTTTTTAATGTCTTGAGCTGGTGTTTCTTTTTTTTTCTTTTTGGTTTTTAATTTGTCTATTTTTATAATTCTCTAGCAAACATAATAGGCATTTTGGTAATGTTATTATCCATTTTGTGATTTATTCCCTATGTATTTTTGTCAATTAAACAAGGTAATAATAATTCTATGATGTCCAATCAAATAGCGTAATATGCATTTAGACCAATTACAATTCTATTCTATTCCATATGAATTGTAATTCCATTATGGCCTTATTTCATTCAACAATGTAAACGGGTTGTTAGTATATACTATAGCATTTAAGTATTTCATAGTATGGTAAACTAGAGGGTACTTAACTACTTATATATATCAAGTCCTTGCAACCTAGAGATTATATAGTTGTCTCAACTTGTAATACAATTCGTTCAATAAATGGATCATAAGGTATAAATATGTAATGCAATATAAATGTATATCAAGGATGAACACACTTTTTATATTCTGAATCTAATTAAAAAATAAATAACCACTCCATAAATAATAATTACATTCACAAAGTCTATGTAAAAATTACATCACATAAAAGTCTTTAGGAAAAGGGTTATGGATGAATACGCTACAAGTATGGCCCATTTATTAAGGGATTAAGTAAGTTGACTGATGACTCACATATGAACCACAGTCTTAGACATGAAATTGTATGGATTATAACCTAGAAAATTATATTGCACACTTTCTTCATTTTCTTCTTTCATAATTCTTTTTAATCTTTGATCAATACTATCCAATACTCCTATTTACTCTACAAAGAACCATCTCTTAAATCCCTTAACTAAGATTCGAACTCAACATCTTTTTATAGGTCTAATTTGTTTAAACACAAAAAATATATAACCAAATTTGAAGCGTGTTTGAAGTTATACTATATCTTATTTGCTGATACTAGCCACGAATATAGCCCAATAACCTAAAACCTAAGACCAAGGCAGCCTATGAACGCTTCCCTAATGGGCGAGAACTACAAGCAAGCCCAGTCTACATGACTGGGTAGCCACCATTAGGGCAACCAATCAGTTATCAAACTAGCATGATTAGGACCTAAGACGAATCTAAAGTCACCATCACTTCACCACCCCAATTAGCTCCCTTTCGACCAACTCCTTCAAGCACCTACAAACTGCGCTACCTTAATCATAGAGCCAACATGGTAGCAAGTCCTAAATAAGCATATGACTTATAAGGCATGACTCCTTATTAAGCCAATCTTTGCTCTACAATATTAATGTCACATTTGATATGATATGACAACTAATGACTTAACCCATACCAGCTAAGCATGTCTTAGTCATACTACATCCATCATAACCCTAAAGTAGATTTAGTAGAATTATCCTAAAATCATCATATTATGTATACACCCATAATATGAATATCATTTTGCAAATCAAAAGTTGTAAGGTTCTAATCAACTATTCACTCATCACATTTAATCATAATATATTTAGTACATTTATACAAAAACATCTATGGAAACCAATATTTCACAATTCACCAAAACCATAAAGAATCATTATTTCCGACCAAATAATAAGATTGGTTAATCAAATCTTTTTAAAGGATATTAGTTTAAAATAAGTCTAAAGAGCCAAAGATTTTGAAAATCCAAGAACAAGTATTTTAATATTCTCCCTCACACAATCTAAATTTAGTCCAATAATATTTTGACCTATATCTATCCTTCGTAATCTAAGTATTTACGCTCATCACTTGGCTCTTAACCCATTCTTAGCTTCAATACAACTTGCAAGAAAGACTTTTTATAAGGGTAGGGGGAAGGGGGTGGTGTATGTAGGGGGAGGTAGGGTAAATAAAACTACAACTCAATGAGATCATTCCTCACACCATACAACAAATAATTAGCAAATAAGTTATAAACCATTAGCGTACAATGCTTGTATAACTATATGAATACAATAGTATACATAGTCATTCAAAAATTGTGTACAGCTTAAATTTATGCCTTCCGACCACCAAAGGTTGTTGAATAAGTATCATGAACATGGCTCAAGTGGGGTTTTACTTTACTATTAAAATAATTATCTAATAATACATATATGCTCAAGGTGTGGATAGCCCTAAGTAAATGCAATCTATAAATAAAGCCGATGGCATTCCCTAGTATGTAGTAGTTTCCAAAAGTTGCGGCAAAGTAATGTCGGACAAAGAATCACCTATGACAACCTTTCCATACACTTGCATGATGCTCATGGCCTTCTTCGTGCAATCGTACAATACATATTCGATTTAAATTTTAAGTTAAATAGCTGTTAGGTTAATTACAAGGTGACCAAACAAATAAGGCAGATACTCAACAATAGAAGTGCAATTAACGAGCATAAAATCTAATTTCTTGTTTCATATAAATTAATGTATTTTTGCATAATATAGCAACCAATACCAAGCACATGCGTTACACATATCCTTAAGCAATTCAATTTCATATTATATATTAAAGTGTAACTATACTACAAGTACAAGCAAGTATGATAATCATCGAGAGTCATTCACTTATTTTATGCAACTAATCGTAATAGTTGCTAAGTAGATAATTGATAGAGAATTCCCCTAAAGTCAATATAGCTTAAGTTATCAATAAACAAGTATATAAGGTACTCTAAGCTCTAATTAAGTTTAAACTAAATTTAACATCACTCATTTCCCGATTTGATCTTAACTTTAGTCAAATGTAATTTATTTAGTTTAGCTCTGATTACTTGTGAATAACTAACTATCTTGAAGGTTCCAATATTTTTTGGGAATATGGGTTGAGTGGTTCCTTACTTAATTAAAGTGATTGATTAAATTTATTTATTTTGTAAGTTAGACATAGCTTGTTATAGTATGGGTTGTTCAATTAAATTAGTTTAGGATCGAAAGTTCAGGTTTGGCCTTAGAAATATTTTTAGGTTCCCATTTTACTATGATTACAAGTTCAAAACTAGAGCTAAAGTAGACTAATTCATATAGTCGCTAGATCTAATTGATGTGCTAGGCAATTTAGTAGAATACACCTTAGTTTTATATTATAGCATTCGTCGGTACTTATAATATAAAACATTCATTGAATCGGCTTGTTAAAATACTAATATTGTACATTGTTAAAACTAAATAAATTGAAATTAAAACTCTACAAGTCTTTCATGTGCCTCGATATGGTAAGGAAAATATATAGATATATTTCTATAATTAGGTTATTAGTGTTATTCAATTTGCTAAGATATATACCAAAAGATTCTCTCTTCCATTCACGTTTGGTATTCATATAGATATGTAACATCAAATTTATGACGCCTTATCTGTATGTGTATTCCCTTTTATGAGTTTTGAAAATAAAAATTGGATTTTATTAACTATTTCTAAAATGGAAGTTTCTCGTTCACCTCTAAACTTTGACACTCATATCTACCATACAAATTTAAAATTTGATCAATTACTCCAATTTGAAGCTCATTATTCATGATTAAGTATATTGATTAGCTATTTTCCTTAATCCTTTCAATGATCTTTTAGGGTGTTATACTTCTACATATAATAAGTATAAGAGAAACAAATTTAAAAGTTTTCCAATCCTAATTTCCTCAGTCGACATATTTATTTATACTCTTATTCTATTTAATCTTAGTTTATTTATATTATAATTAACATTATTAACTTTAAATTGATCTAACTCAAAAATGTATTCTTTAACGGAGTTGATTCAACTTTACACATCATTAGATTATAATATATATGTACTTACACATGCATTGATAAGTATTTAACATCATATATTTGTTATCAATAATAGTATCGTTATTGCAATAACCAATAGTAAATCATCTCATTACTAAACCCTCAATCCAATTTCCAATCTCAAAATATTGTTTTTATTCTTCTCTTACACACACACATATATGCATACGCATGCACTCACATACACAAAAGAGTAAGTTATAAGTCCAATATACTTTAAATAAGAGGTATTTAAAAGAATGAAGTATGATTTCTTAAATTTAAACTTTTTTTAATTATTTTAGGTTCCTATCAAATAAACAAATCATTCCATAAAATAACAGTGAATGAAGCTTATATATAGGAGTCTGAGTGGGAGAAAAAGTATTGTTCATAAGGGAAATTTTATATATTTACAAAGATACCATTCCCAACTTTATATTAACTTAATGCTATTTATTTGTTTATGTATATTATTATTATTATTATTATTATTATTATTATTATTATTATTATTATTATTATTATTATTATTATTATTATTATTATTATTATTATTATTATTATTATTATTATTATTATTATTATTATTATTATTATTTACAAAATCCTATCAACAATCGAGAACCTATTTCTCTATACACTATAACTAGAAGGGCAAATTTTTGTAGCGCTAATCAATCTTTACATTATTTAGATTTTTCTAATTTGAACAAAAGTAAGGTACTATGACCAAAAGTATGATAAGATCTTTATCTTACCATTATTATTGCTATAGATATTCAAAAGTGCTATAATTAATGTGATTAAATATATATATATATATAATTAGGCAAGATCTAATTAATTAAGTATAACCTATATTAGGTTAAGATAGCAGAATCAAGTATTGGCATAATTATATTTCGTTTGCCTTAGATAATAATGTTTACTATAATAATATTAATTGAATTCCTTACACATTAGTCATAATTTTAGAAGTAAAGCAAACATATTCTCTTCCTCATTTGACAATACTTAGAGATTGAAATGAAGGTAGTAATATATCTATTTTTCTTAGACAAATTATATCTATATGAAAGCTATATGTGCTAGCATTTTTAGTTAAATTTTCATGTAATTATACATATATAGTCACGGTTTCGACTCAAAGATTATATATAAAGATGTAAATATATATATACCCTTACTTATACTTGTGTTTATGGTATACCTGCTCTTCCTTCCACGCTCAGTTGCACAATGAAAGATTGGAAATCTTAAATATAATACGTCGACACTAATATATATTTACATTACAAGTAATAATATACGTAGTACCCAACTAATCAACTATATATTTCTATTAAATAACGTTTCTATTCCTCGTTGTTTATATTTATTAACCTTTCAATACGATAAATACTAGCTTGTATTTAACTTGCAATATCAACGTCGTTTCATTTCATCAGCCACCTTCAATACTTATTACAGTGCTTAATGTCCTCTACTATTTTTCTATATTAACAAGTATAGATACTGGTAATTTATTTATTTTATTTATTTATTTGGTGTGAATGCTATCAATTTCTTGTCCAATCTTCCTTAGTCCATACAGGTGACATATCAATATCAGTACCTTTCCTATTTTTGACCAGCCCATCTTCAAGACATATATCCCATGGCTTTACATTTGAATTTTTCGCTCTTCCCTATTTTATTTTATTTATATATATACATCGATATATTGAATTAGTTGGTTCTCATTATAGTCACCCATAATATTCTTTTCCTACTAGCATTCATATGGACACAGGCTTACCTAATATCATTTGCTCGTCCACGGAAATTGACTCGAGGCGAAGATCTTGGACGTCAATACGACCACAATGCGGACAAGAACAAAGAACCAAGGACACGGTCAGATTCTAGTTTAAGAAATTTCGGGTAAGCTCCGATTAAGGGTCGAAGCTCGCCTTAGCTTGCTTTTGGTGGAGTTGGTCGTCTTGTCGTGCTCGTCGGGTTTCAAAGTACAAGTTACAAGCAGCCTTTCTTTTTTCTTTTTCTTTTTTTTTTTTTTGCTTTTTCGTCACTTTGCTGCTCTGTTTTCGTTTGCTGAAACAGAGGAAATTCGCCAAGAAGGAAAAAAGGAATGAAGAAGGAAAGAGGAAAAGAAAATATAGAGTTAGTCTACCAGTTCGATCAACCCTAAAAAAACTAGCGAAAGAGATGGAGATTGACCTTGCCCGGGTTCTTGTCGCCGGGAAGCGAGACGACCAGTTGCCGGCCGATTCATTCCACTTGGCTCGCTATTCTGTTTTGTGTTTGCGAAACAGTGGTCGGTGGAAGAGCAAAAAAAAGAGCTCAGCGAGGATGGTGACGCAACGCAAGGGAAGAACATGAGTGTCAGGTGGTTGGTGTGAGAAACAATGAGTCCTGAGCAGCTCTTCTTCACACCGCTCGCTGCTCTTTTTGCTAGTGATGGAGCAAGGGTCAATGACCATGCAAATGGGAAGAAAAAGAAGCTAGGCGAAGAGGACAGTGCAAAGGAAGAAGTCGGGAGCGTGGTAATCTCTGCATTGTCCAACGTGGCCAAGGAAGAAGAGGAAGATGTTGGTTTGTGTTTGCAACTGGACTTGGATCAAAGAAGATAATAAGGATGGTTTTTGACTTCTTGTTATAAAACATGGCGTTGGGAGCCATGATTTTCTTCCAGATGGAGAAAGCTGAAAAGAGTTTGATAGTTTTATTTCTTTTTGGAATTTTGTTTGTGAGATTTTGGAGTGAAGCATGCGGATTTTGATTGTCCTTAATGTAATTTAGAAGATTTTGAGTGTTGTTTTAAAAAAGTACAATTGGTGGCATGTTTTTGGAGCTGGCGTGATTCTAAGAGATTGAGAAGAGATTTGCTCGGTTTCATCTGTTCAAGAATTTAGATGGCTTAGCTAGGTCTTTGGGTTGGGAGAGTTTACGGTCAGATAAGGAAAATTGGATTATTGGATTAGGATGTTGGGTTTTTAGGACATGTGCTCAAGGCTTTTGTTATATTTATTAAGCAATAGGAAGGAACTCAAAGCTAAAATCTTAAAGGTCCAAATCTATAACTCTGAGACATCTAGATATGTCATGAAACTTTAGTTAGTATGTAACTTATTATTATTTTCATTACCATTGTTATTATTATTTCCCTTTTTGACTTAAAGATGTTCTACATTTAAAAAATTTAAGGTTAGGTTTTAACGGTTTTGAATATTTCTATATATAGTAATAGACTTTCTGATATTTTATCAAAAGCTCTTGAAATGTTCTAGAGTTACATTCTATGTCAATACGTTAAGATTTAGAAAACTGATTAATGCAATTATATGCAAAAAGGGGAATAGTTATCTATAAATCCTTTTAAAATGATTGAAAAACCCCATCTATAAATTTTAAAATTATGGAGCTACACCTATGATTATAAAGGTGCATTACTGTTATTAAATATATAAATATATTTGATATATATTTTATAGTAAATCACTATTTATATAATTAATATAACAAAGGATCTTTTAATGATTTATTATAACCATTATATTTTTTTTTTTTATTTTATTCTAGTGCTATTTCATTTTGCATACTAAAGTCTTATTAAGCGGTGGGGAATATGTTTTAGATGTTTTGGAATGGCTTAATACATAATTAGTCAAACATAGTTGTTACCACATTTATTTATACTTTATTATTTCTATTGTTTAGTAATCTACCATTTAATTTTCCATTATATATATATATATATATATTTAGTTCTTACGGTAGCATTATTCTAATGTCTCATAAGTCTATTAAGGAGTGTACTCAATATTATTGGTTCTAACATATTAAAAATGCTTAGTTATGCTACTTAATATTCTAGAATTTCTTTAAATTACGAATCATAAATTTTGAGGATTTCACAACATTACACAACAAGAATAATGAGACTATCACAAAGCTTAAGAGCTATTATTTCCTTCATCGATGTCTAAGAGCCTTATCAACTCTCCACAATCTTGGGGCCACTCAGACAAAAGCATGTCCTATAAATACCCTCATTTGAGTCCCAAAAAGGTAAATAATAATCTAAGCCCATTATCTAAGTCCAAATAACAGAGAAAACCACATGCTTTCACATTCTCCCTTTTATATGTAAGCTCATTTGTCCCTCTCACTAACTTAGGTATCAAAGTGGCCATGTTAGACAATCTCACATCGTTATGACTCACCCCCTACATGTTTTACAGTAAGCTCTCCTAACCATTTAGACCTCTCGAATAAGGCCCACTCTACCTCTAGAGGCCAAGAGACTCTACAAGTAAAAGACCTAAGGTGACAATATCTAAGTTAATCCTAGGCCAATTCTTATTCCCTTGAAATAAACCCTAAAGAATTTTTTATACTGTGATATTAATCTACAATAGGAAACATGATAGTGATATTGTCTATTTTCCATTGTATTATAAATTCATGAGTGGTAAGGTTACAACTAAAGTAGATAATCAATCACAAATTTGTACTTCTTGGTTTTTATTCTCAATAAGGACTACAACATGTCCTTTCCTTTTTCCCCCCTCTCATTACTAATAAACAACATCTGTCCATTATCATTTTTTTTCTTCTTCTTTCTTTTCTTTTTCAAATAACGTCATTTAGAATGTTTGACTTCATCAGAGTAGATCAGTAATGAGTATGGTATGACCAAAGAACTCATGAAAAGTTGAACATAATATGTTGTTGAGGCATGTAGTTGTGGACCATAACATATTTTTTTATGAAATTACTTCATCAAAATTTGACTGATACATGGCATGATGGGCTTCAACTCCACCTCCTCATGTATGATTCTGAATATTTTCATATGAAGATGTAAAGAGAAACAACTTAGAAACATATCATGTATGGAACAATTAAAAAGTATAACACTTCTACAGATGCATAATAACAATCCAACATCTTTTTGATAGATAACCCATAGTAGAAGTAATGCTTGAGTTTTTTTTTTTTTTTTTTGGAGAGGGGGGGGGGGGGGGGGGGGGGGGGGGAGGGGGTAATGAGTAATGCCTAAGTTTTATTATTAGATAAATCCCTTAAATTACTCATAATGATCCATTAAATTTAGCAAAATTATAGCTATCAATTTTAGCATCTTGAGTGCCATGTACTAAATGAGAGGTTCTCTTATTCATTTGAATTACTAGTTATAGAGGGCTAAAAATTGTTATATTAGTTATTGGGATGAGCCCACTATTTATTTAAACTTGACTTTTTAGACCAAGTGATAGCGCTTAGAGAGTCCAATTCGCATTAGGATGATTTAAGAGAGTTAGTTTAGTGGGCTTAGAATAAGGATTGTTGAATCGTTTTATCTATCTCCGGCTTTTCTTAGGTAGGCTTATGCACTTATAAGCAAAACTATTGACGTTGGGCAAATTAGCTAACTCATTCTAAATAACCATAAATCGAGCAAGCTCCATCTCATTCGTTGATCACTTAGATGATCCATCGGATGCCACTATGCCCAAGAGCCTATAAATACCCAACATTTCATCATCGTTTGGAACTCTTGGAGAGAGATCGAAAAAACGGTATTCTACTATGAAAAATTTGCTTTCTAAGATCAAATAGCGTTTAGGCAAATAATTGATCTCATTCGCTCAAGCTACAAAATGAACGCCTAAAGTCTCCTAAGGCTGCCTTGTCTATCACTTATGCATTTAAGATACCGAGATTGTCTGTTCCTCATCCCTATCTTATTCTCACCTAATCATCCCTTTAAGTGATAGTCTCGCGTTATTTCTTTGAAGCCACATGTAATACGTTATTCACGCAGCATGCGGTAACCACTCCAATCGAACCCCTACATCTACATTTTAGCTACTCCATTGGGGAAAAGTGATTACAAAAACATGGCACCTCTTAAGAAGAGAATAACCAGTACGTCCGATACCACGTCTCAAGAGATCAACACTAATTTTGAGTTTACTGAGCAAAATCCACTCCCACCACCTAAGAATACTAATTAGGACCATTCAGCCCCTAAGGCTCCTCTAGATCCCATACAGACGATGTACACAATGCAAGAAGTTACCAAGGCTGTAAATCAGTTCATAGCTATATTTAACCTATCCTTACCAGGATGGTTAGCATCGCTGCTGCGTAACAAGGTATGCTTTACCAAACCTTATGGTAACTACATAGCCAAACGTTACTCTTTAGCTTAACCAATTGATCCTCCAACCATTGAGGAGGATCTCCATCAAGGAGGAGGTGATGAAACTCCCCTATTAAAACCTGTACAACAACCAACTCCTGTACCAAATAATATAAGAGTCCATTTAGGTGGCTTTTAATCTTCATAGGTGCCTGCTCTTTCATCCAATCCTACTATTCCAATCTTGAGAGGATCTACTTCTCATCTCAATCTGGCCCTTGCTTCGCTACCTGCGTCTACAGCTTCTGTTTTAAAAACTTCTTTTATAACAAAGGAAAAATTGGACGTTTATATGAGAGAAATACAAGCTAGGTTGTTTATGGGAGTACCAGAGTCAAAGCTCTCATATTACCAACACATCGCAGCAGAGCCATATCTTAAGGACTATGTAAGTCCTAAATTCATAATGTTTAATGGTAAAAAAGGAAGTACAAAGGAACACCTCCTAAAGTTTATTGAAACATTAGAGCCTTATAAGCTTGATGATGACCTAAAGCTTAGAGAATTCTCTAAATTATTGACGAAGAAGGCTTATACCTAGTATGTCAACCTCCCCTCAGGATCAATTGGTTGATGGGGGACTATGTACAAGCTCTTCTTTGAAAAAATTTTCTCCACTCAAGAGCAAGTCACGATTACAGATATGGAAAGAATACAACAAAACCAAGAGGAAGATTTGATGGATTATATAGAATGCTTTAGAGAACGCACTCTAAACATTTAAGTTATTTATGACAAAAAAGAATTAGGGAAGATCTATATCTAAGGGATGTTCTTTGAATATGATGTGCACTTAGAGAACCTTTCTATGTGTTCTTTTACTACACTCGTTGAGAATGCACAAGGGACAAACAACTCTATCATGAAGCAACGGCAAGAAAGCAGCAACCTTAACAAACAAGTAGTATTTGTGTCCTCGACTAGGAGTGAGGACTTTAATACCAGTAAGAGACCTAAGAAAGATATAAAAACTCTTCCATTTCCATGCTCAATGAGCAAGGTACATGCCATCCTTAACCGTTGGCTTCAAGATGAAACTATCAAGTTACTAAGAGTTGATCGCTAAACTATAGAGAACGAAAGAAGAAATCCTAAATATTGTCGGTTTCATAGAATAATCAATCATCCTACTAAGGATTGCTAAAGCTTAAGAAAGATATTTCATGAAAGAATTCAAAATGGGGAGCTTGTCATCAAAGATAACAACATTTGCAACAACCTACTTGCAAGCTATGATACCTATCTAATAGCACATAAGTGCTTTGAAAGTGATTAATGATTCATTAGGGATTGAAAAAAAAAAAAAGGTTTAAGCTATGGCATTACTTTTGTAAATAAAGAACAAAGTTCACTACTCAATAATAAAACTTTTATTATCTTACTCATCTCTATATATTATATCTTATTCTCTTAAGCCCAGGCAACGCCCTAGCATCTCAGCTCCTATGCCTAAAGCCTAAGCAATACCCTGGCATCTTCGCTCCTATGCCTAAAACCTAGGCAATGCCCTAACATCTCAACTCCTACACCTCAAGCTCAAGTGACGCCCTGGCATCTCAGCTTCTATGCCTAAAGCCTAGACAATACCCTAGTATCTTGGCTCCCATGCCTCAAGCCCAGGTAGTGCCCTAGCATCTCGACTCTTACACCTAAAGCCTAAGATATCTCGACCTCCATGCCTTAAACTTAGGCAATGCCTTGGCATCTTGATTTCCACACCTCAAGCCTAGGCAACGCCTTAGCATCTCAGTTTTTACGCTTTAAGCTGAGGCAATGCTCTGGCATCTTCGCTTTTATGCTTTAAGCCTAAGCGATGCCTTGGCATCTCGCCTTGCATGCCTTAACCTTAGGTGACGCACTGGCATCTTGACTCTTATGGTTGAAGCCTAGGCAATGCTTAGCATCTTAGCTTTTATGCCTTACGTCTGAGCGATACCCTAGCATCTTGGCCTCTATGTCTTAAGCCTAAGGCAATGCTTTGACATATGCTACTTATGTAAGAATTATTCAAGTAATGATGTATTGATATATCCTAGCCTACCATACTTTCATCTTACTCATGTGGTAACCATAATTGAGTGAAAGTAGTGATGGTAGCAAAGATCTTAGTCTTCTTCAAGAAAAACCATATGCTATAGCTTTATGGTGATATGATCCACTTGTACACCCATCCAAGTTGTATACAAAAGAAAACAAGGGATGAGAGAAAGGTAACTCTTTCTTGATTCTAAAATCAGAACATTGATATAATGATGTTGATTTTACAATCCTGCCAAGATTCATTGTAGAACAAGCTTGCAACGTGTGAACCTTATTAAGGCTTACCGTGAACGAATCTTGTTGAGCTTAAGACCTATTAGGACCTGCTTCATTCAAGGACTACTGAGCAAGATGCTTACTACACTTGAAGCTTACTAAGGCTTGCTACACTTAAGGCTTTCTTGCTTAGGGCTCCTCTATATAAAGGCTGATATTCTTAAGGCGTGCTTGCGCAAGAACTACTACGCTTGAAGCCTATTGGGGCTTGCTGCACTTGAAGCTTACTCGTAGAAGGTAGCTTCTTACAAGAGGAACTAGGTAACCTATGCTAATTCTCGAAGTAAATTTTTAAGGTTAACTGGGAGTGATTAATTATGATACTGTTCATACCTATAAAGATGGAAAAAGAGCACATGAAGGTACTTACGCTTTCTCACAACCTGAGGCTTATCCTTCCGTCGCTCCTTAAAGAAGTATGCCAGCCAAGAAGCAAAATATGGCTTCTTCTTCTTAGTGCGGGTAGCTTGCAAAGAACTCATTAGTGATGTTCGAAAACGGTGCTCTTTATGAGAGGATATTGTAACAATAAGGTCCTCTCATCTGAAACTGCACAGATCTAATAGTACAACTATATCTTCTAATGTTTGGAGTTATCTCCCTCTACGAAGTGATAAACGTGTGGGTTTGAATACTCCAACGTGAGATGACAAAATTTTCTTGATAAAGATAACCACATTTAAATATAGCCAATAGTTTTCATTAACTATGTTTAAACATAGCTAATGCGATACATCTCCATCATTTTTATTAGTGGGGAAAATATATAACCACATTTAAGCATCACTTGTAGTTAAAGATAACCACATTTAAACGTCACTAATGGTTATTTTTTGGCTACGTTTATGATGCTTATCTACACACATAAGTATGTCTCGGCCACACTTAAACATTGGTTCAATAACATTTAAATGTTGTTGATTGCTATATATTTAACTATGTTTTCTCTTTTTGACGACATTTATTTTTTTTTGTGCAATATAATTGATTAGCAATGGATCTTTGACAACGTTTTTGGGCTACTTCTATTAAACGTAGCCAAACATTATTGGCTATGAGAAACATTTATTAAACGTCACTTACAACCAAAATTCTTGTTGTGATATCATCAATAATCATCGTATAAAATTATAATATAATATATATATATTATATAATAATATTTTGTCCATATTCACTAACATACACCGTAAATATTATTAATTATAGTAATCGTTTAGAAAAAATATATTATCTTCCATGATATAAATATTCTTTTTCAACAATTTTGCATGTAAGGGGCTTTGTTAATTTGTTGAATATGTTTTCATCAACTTCCATAAATTTGAATTTTGCACACTTAGCACTTATTTAATTAAGGAAATTAAGTACAATTAATGTATTTTTAATAATTTTAATAAGTACATTCATACTTTATTTTTATAATGGTACATATATTTTTTTCCACATATTTTTCAGACTTTATGCATTACTATTATTTTTTTCCTTTTTTAAATCATAACACATGTATAAAATGTGTTTCATGTTTATTATTTAGTTTAGCAAGCCACGTATTACAATTGATACGATAGGAAGAAGGTAAATCTAACCACCATAATGTTATTTACACCAATTGCGATGGATGGGAGAGAGAGAGAAAAGTTAATGGGAAGAAAAGTAGATAGAGAGATTAATGGGAAGAGAAAAATTAGGATTTTTACGAGGAAAGAAAAATTAATTTATCTATTTTATAGGTCATTTATAATTTTGAAAAGTTTTTTCAGTTTTTCGGTTATATAATTTTAAATTGGAGGCTAAATATTAATTTGTGAAAAGGACAATTACTTAAACTTGTTCTAAGTTAAATTAGCGGACAATGTACTCACGTTGCATATATATAAAATCGAATATATTATAATATTAACAAATGGTGAAGATAGAGAGATGGGGGTTGTAGAAAGAGGAATAAGATAGTGAGAATATTAGTGGAGAGAGAGAGAGAGAGAGAGAGAGAGAGAGAGAGAGAGAGAGAGAGAGAGAGAGAGAGAGAGAGAGAGGGGGTGCAGTTAGCAAAAAAATAGATAAAGAAAAAGAGAGATAAATAAGTAGACAAATTTATCTATTCTTTATAATTTTAATAGGTTATTTTGTTGTTATTTATTTTTTTGTTAAATTATGTTAAATAAAGATTAAATAAATAATTTTAACGATAACGATTATTTAAACCCGAAAAGGCTTTAATAATATATAATAGATATAAATATAAATAAATTAGTTAACTTCTACTTCTATCATACGCTATATAGATCAATAAATAGTATGCAAATTCCCATAAAATTTTAATACATTAAAATATAATTAATATTTATTTTAAAAAATATGTTAATTCACTAACATACCTTTTAAGTGTGAGAATTTTATGGGTACTTGACTATAAGGCCTTGGTAGGCATGCACCAATATTGCAAAAATAGGGGAAATAAGAGACAAACGTAGAAACATAATATCTTGCGACTTCACTATGCACGTGTATCAAAATGACCATATGTTAAATGATCTTGTTATAGGATGATTTAGGATAAGTTTTTCACTGTTATTTTCCTTATCTTTAATAACTTTCCTGCCGTATTTAACTCTCTTGTAAAAGTGTTAGGACTACCTGAGAGAGACTCAGATGTCAAGAGATGATTACTTTCCTGGGTAAAAAATCTAGAGTGATATTCCCTCTACAGTTTCTGTATTTTACAGTGCGTACAGGCAGTTCAGAAATTGCCATTTTCCTGACTTTGCTCTTATTCTGGCACATATACTTCAAACATCAGCTTACAAGTACACAACCATAGTATCACGCAAATACATAACACGCACGATCACTGAAACATCCTAATTAATTCCTACTCGTCCTCCTGGACTTCTTCCTGTTCCCATCGTATACATAGCGATTTTGTACTCCCGTGATGCGAGGCACTTGGAAGCACATAGATGTAATATAAAGTCCAGGAGGACGAGTAGGAGTTCTGACGCTAACACCATCCCGTGATGCGGGGCACTTGGAAGCACATAGATGTAATATAGAGTCCTTACAAACTATGCCCTTGTCATTTGCAACTCTTGCACACATGTATTAACTCTCGACCGTTCTAGTAGCCAATATAATAACCACACCAAACACAAGTTCTTAGACAATCAATATAAAACAACAACAGTCAAGCCATATTCTCAAATATTATTTTGTTGAGGATGCGCTCATCATCAACATTGATCTTCCTTTGCTTGAATTTCATTTTAGTTAGATTTGGAAAGCACGTCTCACCATGAGTGAAACTCACCATCTTGCGACACTCTCGAACTGTAACTTCTTCGATGGATGGAAACCGGAATTTGTAATTTTCCTCACAGAAGCTTGTGAGTCCTTTTAAGGAATCGAGTGTCAAGCATTCCAGCTTTTCCAAAATTACCTCACCTTCCGTCTTCCCTTCTTCACTTGCCACCACCACTTTCATACTTTCACAATTTGCTATTGTCAGTCTAGTGAGGCAGCGCAGACTTTTGACCGTGGAGTATGTTAATAGATATTCAAGACGGTGACAATTAGCCACTTTTAGACTCGTCAAGCACCCGAATGAATATGATGATGCACCTAATAAGCTATCCAGGGCTTCTTTAAGATCAGCCATTTCAGGTATCATATTGAGCTCCATTTCGCGAAGAGGTCTTTCTGTCACTAGTTCTTGGAAGGGCCGAAGCACTTGATCATTATGCTCTGGGGTCTTCAACATAGGGAAGCGTTGATTATGCACTTGGAGGCTTTCTAAATAAGGTGACTTACTCAGGAATTTAACTGGAAGAATGATGGGTTCCTTGCTGGAGCCTATGAGCTTAAGAACTTTCAAATTTCGAAACAACTCCATTGGATATAAGCCTCGCCATATTTCCTTCATCAGCCCATTTTGACTTAGTTCTAAAGTGGACAATCTGCAAAATGAATCCTGACAAGCCAAAGAAGCCTTTTGATTCAATTCACTTACATTGAGTTTATCAACCATAATATTCTCGTTACAAAAGAAAGTACTAGTAATTTATGCGTGGCTGTGCGGGTACAAATAATGAGAAGTCACAGCATAAGTAGATTATACCTTGTTAACCGAGAAGAGCGTTTGAGAATGTTGTGAAGCCTGACTTGAAGCTATGGATTTCTTGTACTCAAAGCCAAATATTTTGAAATTATTGCATTCTGAGATCATTAATTGTTCCAATGAGGGCCATTCTGAGCAATGTGGTTCATGATAAAATCTCTTAAGCTTCGGTAGCTCCCGGAGTTCAAGGATTTTTACATCTGGGAAGAAAAAATTGGGGGAATTGTTTCCACTCGAAGAATTTTCCTTTCCTATGAGATGCTCCATTCTATCACACAACTTTACCTCAAGTCTTTGAAGTTCTATAAGATCCTTTGTCATGGAGGCAGGGAATAGAGATTCTATCATCTGGCACTTGCATACAGAAACTTTTCGCAGGCATCTGTAACCTATTTTTTTACCTCTGGGATCGCTCCTCCCCCATATATGCTCAATTTTCGTCAAATGCTCAAGGTACACTTCGTTCAGTTGGGCATCAAGACGTTTGTCATTATCAAACATATCTGCATCCAATGAACCTTCTACATCGAGTATTTTCACCAGTGAATGGCAGTAAGTTATATGCAACCTCTTGATGTTTAGGAAGGCATTCCACAACTTGGAATCAGGAAATTTAGATGAGCTTCCACTAGATTCACCACCATGTTGACTTGATATGGCATGTCCATACGCTTGGCATTGCCATATTTTTATCAAATTGTTCATGTTGTATATGACCAATTCTTCCAGGGAAGGGAAAGATGCTGTTACCTGCACTCAAAACATTGAAGAATCATTTGCCTATAAACCATTGGCATATCCATGTTTAATAAAAGTAAACCAATGTAAGATAAGATTTTTCCAACAGCTGTCAGGAATTACAAAACAAACCGTGGAACAAAGAGATAAAAAGTATGTCAAAATGATTGCTAGAAGAAGTGGAGATATAATTTACCAGCCATGTACATCACAGGATTTGAAGTCAAGAAGAAAATAAGCAGAAAGAGAAATTCATGGACCAGCAAAACGAAAAGCAGCAAGACAAAACTATGGTGAGTAATATGTTACCCTGCAAATCACATGCCTATATACTTTGTATATGCTTAGATACCTTGGCATGAAAGAGTGAACCAGATATTTCTTCCTTCATTTCATCGTGCTTAGAGTCTGTGAATAATGTTGCCAATTTGTGGCACTCGAATATTTTGAAAATTTTCAAGGATGGGAAACTAATGGAAATGTTTCCTTGACAAAATGTTGCGAGATTCTCTAAGCTTCCAAGGCACAGCATAGTCAACTCTTGGAACTTTATACTTTCCAAGCCATTATCCTCTTTTGTCACCTGAATTACTTCCTTCATCTTCTCACACCCTGAAATGGTCAACTCGGTCAAGTGTGGGAGTGCTTGAGCCATGGACGCAGTGAATAGAAACTCTAGTGTTTCACAGCCAGATACTATTAGGCTCTGCAAGTTTTGAAGTCCTGAATTCCCCTGCGGATGTCCATCTGGGGAGAGATTTTCAATCTCCAGAGCGATGTGCTTTTTTTCATTTTTCTTTTCCATTTTGGAAGTTATTAAACCTTGAGGGGACTGGAGCAATGAGCTATGATCAACTTGGGCCTTTAGACAAAAGAAACCTGCAAAGAAATTCTGAGTTAAGTAGGAATGATGGATAAAAGATTGAGAAATTATTTAGCATGTTTATTCATCTATCAAAACTGTAAAACATGCATTAAAAAGATGAAGATGCTTGAAATATATACCGAAAACCCAAGTTTTAGAATTTGACTCAACTAACAAAGACATTTGTAAGCTAAAATAGCATTTGAGAAGTAAATGGCACCTAAAATCGGCTTTCGATGGGCTGGCTCAAGCTGAGGAGTAGTGTGTGGTGAGTAAAACAAAATGTCTTCAAGCTGAGAAGCATCTTTAAAGCCTTTCAAAGTCAGCAACCGAAGATTGCTCAACTCTGATGGTGGTATATTCCGATGCCAAATCTTCCTCACCTTGGGAAGTTCAATTAGTGACAAGGACTTCAAACCTGGGAAGGAAATCTAACAATAGACCGAGCTAATTAAGCGAACTATTAACCATATTGCTTTGCTAATATTAGTCCAGTAATAAAATATTTGAACTAAAAAATTAACCAAAGTTGTGACATGAGTTATGATCTTCTCTGGGATAGAAAAGTTATCCGTACAAAGAGCATATAACAAAACTGAAAAGTGAAAATAGTTTAACTTAATACCTGTTCTCCATCGAAAAATGCAGGTAGTTCACTCATGCTACCCTGACTTATGCTTTCTAAGGATTGTGTTTGAGTTGTGTCTGTAATACAAAGGCCCACTAGCTGCTCTAAGTTTTCCAAGGACAGATGATGCAATTTATCCCATGTAATTTTCTTCCTTGTCCCTTGATCATGTCCAGTATCATAAGTAACAATCTCTTTTATCTTTTTGCAATTCTTAACTTCAATTTTCTCGATAGCTAAAATTCTTTCTGCAAAAGATAGGTCAAAGAGGTTCTCCAACACATGACATTCCTGAACAATAATTCCCTTTAATTGCCCAAAAGACTCATCCATGAGTTGACCATTGCGTATTTTCCTCAAGTTCTTCAAATTTACAAGTGTAAGAGTCTCCAAATATGGGAAGGCAAGGACTAATTCTGAAGATTCGACAATGTATTCAACAGAATCACAATTTTGCAGATGTAGATCTTTCAAATACGGGAAACCTTGAGGGCATAGCTGATGTATGCTAGGCTTGGGCATCCGCATCATTCCTTTGAGGTAGAGACTTTTAGTCTTGTGCATTATTCTCTTTACCCCATCATCCCATAGAATAGAAGTTGAATCTGATAGGTCGAGTCTCAATGTTCTCACTGTTACATCCTCCTTAGAATAGTTTCTGACATCACCCAGTAGTATTTTGTACCTCTCCAACTTCTCGAGTTTCAAATTCTGAGGAAGCATGGTGCTACGGGGAACATAGAGATGCAGAGTAGAAAGCCAAGTCATTTCATTCAACTCATCAAGGGTTGCATTTCTTCTGGATGAACGTGACCAGTAGTGTGGCTCCTCCCATTTATCAAAGCAGTCATCCAAATATAGTTCCTCTAATCTTTTCAATCCTCCGAGGAGACCATGTTCAATTACATGGAGCTTGCGGCAACCACGCAAGTCTAACAATCTCAAGTCAGTCAAGTCCCTTACCTCTGTGGGCAGTTCAATAATGTCAGAACCTGAGATCCTGAGAATCTGTAGCTTCTTTAAATGACGTATATTCCCCACATCTTTCAGCCGACAACCATCTAGACAAAGAGTCTGAAGATTCCCTAGATTTTTGACAGTGGAAGGAAAGGAAGAAGATGTAAAGCCAACTTGTTTTAGATGCAATCCTCTGAGTTCCTTCAGAAGGTTGAAGAAATTATCATGATTGATTTCGAGAAATTGTTGCTTTGATCCTAATTGGAGCATCTTCAACTTGTCATATGCTGATTCTGGATGGTCATAAAAAATATCAAGCCCATCAATGGACAATACAGTGCACCTTTTGATCTTCTCATCGGTCCAATTCTTAAATCCACTCCTCATATGAATGCCACCATTTCTTGTGACAAATTGATTCTGTTCAGCAGCAATGCGTACAGCAACTTCTCGAAAGAGGTCAGCTATATTGACCTCATTGTTATTACCACCGACCAGACATCTGGCACGAAGTATATGCAGCAAACGTTTAACTCTATTCTTAGTATCTTTCACTGAGACGCTCTGAGGAAACATACCCAGTGCCCAGCAGTGAACGGTCAAGTCTCCAACCAAAATGGATGATTCTCCAAACAGACCGCAGAGGCTGAATAGTGATCTAATTTCTTGCTGCTCGTGTTCGTCTGAAGAGCAACTAGATAGATTACTTCTTACTGGATCCAACATCTTCTTTGCATTTCGGGATTTTATCTCTCTCAAAGCATCATGCCATGCAGATATATGACGATGATTCGTTAAAATAGATGCTTGATGTATGATTAAATTAGGCAAACCTCCACAGTATTTCACCAACTCTCCTGCAACAGATTTTTTTTCCACATCGATGGTTTCTCCCGATCTTCTGACAATGTACAGAAATAATTTTCTCGATTCTTCCAGGGATAATGGTTCAACAGAGAAAATTCTTTTTTTAGAAAGACCCATATCGTTTACCAGCAAATCCATATCTCTAGCTGTCAGGATGACATTGCATACCTTCTCTTCATTAGATGGGATGCCGATCTTTCCCAGATCGATTTTCCGAGAAAGGCCATCCAGAATTATAACGGCTTTCTTTTCTGTATTACCGTTGAACCATGTCTTGAGATGCTCTGCTCTGACATTGATATCCTCAGCTTCAGCGAGTACAGACGGGCAAAATTTCTCCGCAATTTGTGTTTGAATTTGCTTCTCATTATCTCCCTCTTTTGGCACTAGTACTCGTACCTGGTGGTTAAGAAGCTTCCTCTTGATAACCTGCCATTCCACTTGATGTTAAATTCAGCATCTACCTCTCTCCCATTAGAATCTTCTATCTAGAAGATTTTTTTTTTTAAATTTTTTTCCGTTGGTAGCTAAAATGTGGAGGAGGCTATAAAAATCTTCTGGTATATATTAAACCTGTATATAGGTTTCCTCTTGTATTTGTGTTTGCATAATAAAATTCACTCTGAATTCAACATTTGGTATCAGCCAATCTGGCAGGGACGAGAAAGAACTGGATAGCCCAATCTAGGATCGCACGATTTATTGTTCCAAAAATTTGAAGGGGGAGGAGTAGATTTTATTATCAAAAGAGATAGAAAAAATATGACAATGTATATACTTAAAAAGTACCCAAAATTCAAGCATCTGGAGTACAAGCATTCACAAGGCCGAGATCTATGATTATTGCCACTGCACTCCAAAGTCCAGAATGACAAAGCGAGATTGGAAAAGCTATATGTTTGCCAAGGATACGGTAGTTGAGGCAGAGATGCTGAAGCATTTTAGGTAAAGCACAACATCTAGAGCATTCCAAGCAAGAGATAAGGGGAAGCAACCCATGAAAGAATGGAAGAAGTCAGGCCATAATACAGATAGAAAGGGGAAAAATATGATGAACACCATGGAACCCAGGAAAAAAAAGGGAAATTTCCAGTATGCAACACCTTTTATAAAGATAATCATTTGGAAAAGGATTGTTGGATTATGAGAAAAGGGTCTTATTCAGTGTACATTCTGTAAGATAATGGGTCGCCTTGAAAAAAATTGAAAACGAAAATAGTAGTAGCAACACTAGAAAAGACTCAATGGCAAGCTAATTTTACCAAAGGTCAAGAGGAGGTTGTCGACACTCTGTTTATAGCTTCACAAGCATACTCAACATGCTGTTATTGTACTTGGTTAATAGATAGTGTTTGCAGTTACTGCATGTCCAATGATGAAAAAGTATTCAACAATTCGGACAAATCAGTCAAAACATCGGTGAGACTTGGAAATGGCGAGGCAGTCCAAGCTCAAGGAAAAAGCTTAGCAGCTATGCACCCCGAACAAGGTATCAAGTACATTAATGATGTTTTATACATACCCCGATTAGCTCAGGACTTGTTGAGTGTAGCCCAAATGCTAAATAATGGCTATTCTTTCCCTTTATAGGGTAAATATAGTTCTGTTTTTAACCATCACAGTTGTCTAATTGCTAAAGTTGCTATGGTTGATAAAAGCTTCCATTTGAATTGGAATGAATGTTGTAATATTGTGAACCATGTGGCAAAGGATGACTCTTGGTTGTGGCATAAAAGGTAGCAGGCATTTTAACACTACTACCTTAAAGAATATATTCAAAGGTTATGACAAGAGATTTGACAAATTTTCTTTAGATGAAGATATATATACAGCTCATGTCAATTTGGCAAATTACATAGGAAAATGTTTCCTGTAAATTCTTCATGGAAGGCCAGGAAAAAAAAAAAAATGGAACTAGTTCATACTAACTTATGTGGACCTATGCTTGAGCAACAACAAATACTTTGTGCTATTTATTATTGTTCTCACAAGGACGGCTTGGCTATATTTCCTAAGTAGTAAAGTACATTTTTTTTTTTTTTTTGGTGTTTGTGTGTGTATTAAGGAGGTTTAAAGCAGTAAAGCTATCGTTGAAGTTCAAAGCAGTTGCAAAATAAAGTCCTTGAGGTCAGATGACGAGAAGGAGTATGCCTCAAAGGAAATAGAGAAGTTTTGTGCTGACTCAGGAATCAGAGACCAATTGATTGTTAGTTGTTGTGTTTGAAATGGCTCAAAGCATGATGGTTGATAAGAATTTACCTTTGAAGTTATCGGTGGAAGCTGTTTATATAGTTGTATATCTATTAAACCAGATGCCAACCAAGTCACTATAAGGGAAATCCCCAATTGAAGTGTGGAATGGGGTTAAACCATCAGTGAAACATTTGAAAATTTTTGGTTCAATTTCCTTCAGTCAAGAAAAGAAAATTGGATCAAAAGGCACAATTTGGAAATTTCTTGGGATATGCAGCTATGTCAAAAGGCTACAAGGTGTTTAATTCCGAGTTTGAAAAGATTATGGTGAGCAAAGATGTAGTTAATGATGAAAGCTCTTATTGGAATTGGGATAAGAATTAAGTTGAGAAGCAAGAAACTTGGAGGCAGTTGTCATCAAGCCTTGTTATTCATGCAAAAATTATGCTCCTAATAGATAATTAAGTGAGTCTAATGACTTTTGACTAAACTCTCCGATTTTAAAGACAAGAACATTGTCCAATATTTATAAAAATTGCAACTTTGCAATTTTAGAACCTGATTCTTTTGATCAAGCTATGAAGAATGAATGGAGATGTGCAATGAGGGAGGAACTTTAGATTATTGAGAAAAATCACACTTGGAGTTAGTAAAAAGGCCTGTAAATAGAAATATCCATTGGGGTTTTCGAAACAAAAATGAAAACAGATGGCGCCCAATACAAGCATAAAGGTAGGCCTGTATTAAAAGGCTATACTCAACAGCCTAAAGTATATTACGGTGATACTTTGCACCAGTTGATGGCATGAAAAAATCAGGTTATTGTAGTTCGCTTCTCCACACTCAGAACTCGATGAAATCACACTATGACAAATTTAGACGCGACCTACAGTTTCATGTAGGTGATATTGTCTTATTGAAGCTCCAACCTATTGTCACCTTTCCTTGACAGGTCGCTGCAATAAAAAACTTTCTCCTATATATTATGGCCCCTTCAAAGTTCTGACTAAGGTGGATTCTGTTGCCTACAAATTGGATCTGCCTCCTGACTCTCACCTACATCCTATTTTTCATGTTTCCATGAATCTATGGAGACTAGGATCATATTAAACCACTGCTGCCCCCAATGTTAGACAGCGGAGAAGTAATGTTACGGATTCTAAGAGCGTGAAGAAAGTTCCTTTCTTTGGAAGGAAATATGTCTGCAGGAATAAATAAATATGTTAGGAACTTATTTAGGATTATGACACGATGTTTCTGTTCTTATATTGTATGTGTTTGATGTTTCTATTGTTATTTTGTACGTATTTGGTCTCATGGATTAAGTGTCACATGTTGTTAGATAGTTAGAAGTCAATTATTTATGGGTGTCATGCGTCTTATTTTATAGGAAAGCAGTTTCAGCATGTAACTTCCATATAAGGGACTCTTATCCTGGTCCTGCAGTTTATGAAGAAAATTTTCAGAAATTTGGGTCTTTGAAACAAAGTCTTTGGGTTCCCTTTACCCTAAACGAGCCCATAATATCTCACAATCATAGATAAAAAAGGAAAAAAAAAAAAAAAAAAATCAAACTCGTTTGACTATGATCCTTTGTTATATCATCCCATAACTAGATTCATCGCTCAAGTAACATAATAAGTTTACCCTCTGAACTTCCAAAAAAACTAATGATAAGCACTTCAACTGTGCTAAGAAAGATCATTATGCACATAATTGTTGGTTAAAGAAAATGAACGTAGAAGGGAAAGCAGCCACATCTAGCATCCAACTAGAAGAATGTAATTCGAAGATGAGTACGACTTGGAGAAATCATCTGCTAGGTAGGAGACGATTCTGGTAGAATATTCAATGGTTGAAGACCTGGTTCTCATAGTAGTATAGGACAAATCAAAAAAACTATATAGAGAACTGTAGAAGTATAATGATATAGATATTCATGGCACCGTATATTTTTATTTTTAGAAGTTATCGATTCTTAAGTTTGTATAGATAGGCGATTTCACAAGAAAAATTAACAAGCTAACAATATTGAGTTATTTTCTTAATGTTTTTCATTTATGAGATGAGAGATTATCAACAATAGAAACTCAAAATTAAAGGACAAATGGTTCTCTCTCATGAATCTTCAACTCCTTTCTTTACTTATTTAACTCTTGTATAAATCCTAACTTGGGCTCATAACAGTAGCTGGCTACACCGGTAACCCTATTGCATTTGGACCCAATAAGGTAAAAGTCTCACAATTTGAAGACAACCATACACATTATGAGAGGTAAGAAGCTAGAGTCAATCTATCGCCCTCAAAGAATTGGCATACCTACATAAAGTTTAGATAAATGAGATAGTAGAGTTGGCAAGAGGCTTGATTATGTTAGCTATCTAAAATTGAAAATCATGATAAGCTAGGCAATGCTCAAGGGCCTCCTACAATTGCAAGTTAACATTGACACTTTGGGAGAGCACATTATTTGCCATACATAAAATCCCAACAGTGGGGCCAGTGAAGCAAGATAGCTGGTTTATTCAGATTTGTTTGGTCCTATCAAGTATCCCTTGATTGACAAATATTAAGACGCAATAACTCTCATTGATGACTGCTCTAGGTATGTTAGATATATCTTATATAAGAAAAGTCAAAGACTTCAGATAAGTTTGAAGAGTTTAAAAATAAGTGGACATAACATTGAGTGGCCTTCTTGTGTGTGTGATCTATGGGGTCATACTCAACCATCTTTTAAGCTAGTTTGATAAAATACCCACCTAATGCATCTTCTTTGGGAATGGTATAGAAAGGAAAGGATGGAAGCATTGTTATCTACAACAATCTGGCGCATTGTATCATTGAACATAATGTTTGATGAAGCGACTTCTTGAAGCCATCATACAACATGTATGACACTTCCTAGTAATCATGTTCACACAAGGAGGCTAAGGCCTAGTTCAGTAGCACAGTAGCGGTTGCTGGTTAGATAGAGTAAGATAAATCATTTTATTGGAATAAGAAGTTGCAGTGGTTAGATATAGTTAGTTAGAAAATGCTGAGCTGGCAACAACATGTTGAGCATGCAAGCCAAGCTAGCTACTGGTTTTCTTAAAGATTCTGGAAATTCAAGTGGTTTATGGAGAAATAAATGACAAGAGGGAAGAAGAGAAGACTCTCTGCCAGTTTTATTCCTCAGTTTAAAGAAGTTCTTGGTTGAGCAACTTCCTTAAGTAACTTTCTCTCCGGAGTTTTGCCTTTACAAAACCTCAGAAATCTGAATAACTCATTTAGTTCTTGAATTTTAACGAACTCATCATCGCTAAAATTGCAAGATGTGGAAGATGAACTTCAGATCCAATATGAGTTTAGGGATCATCAAAATCTATCTAATCCTAGCAAAATCTAAGATAAAGGGAGACCTTGACAAACTAGCACACATCATAGACCCACTAAAGGAAGTTCATGAGAATATGGCCGAGAGGTAATAACACAATTGAAGAGATCCACCAAAAAACGAAATCATAATTCAAGGTACTTAACTGTAGCATTAGTGGAGGAATTCAATCTGCATGATGCATGAATATATGAAGAGGCATCATAGTATATTGAAGGGCATAAGGTAATGCAAGAAGAAGAGCAAGCTCTTGAAGAATATCACATGCGGCATTTGGTGCCTATGCTGAATGATGTTAAATCCAAATCTTGTGCATAAGCTAATGAAGTAAATAGTTGCTAGTATGGTTCAGTTGAAAGATACAAAATACAAGACTCGCTTGGTTGCTTCAAGATTCTCTTAAGTCTCAACAACAGGTTAAGACTATAACAAGACATTTGGTCCTATTGCCACAACTACAATTGTAGAAATTATGACAGCTTAGGAGCAGCAAGCAAATGGAGACTTTGGCTGATGGATGTAAAGAATGCTTCCTTCAAGATATGGTAATCTAAATTGAGCAACCACATGGTTTTGAGCACAAACATTGTTCTATCTATGTTTGCTGACTGAAGAAAGCCTTATATGGACTAGTGCATGTAGCAACGTTTGGTATGGAAAGATTGCAGGGTTCTTGATTTAGAGTGGCTATTCTCTTACAGTGGATTGAAGCTTTTTTGCCAAAGCGTAAGGAAGGAAGACAATTGTGATTTAAGTGCATGGAATTGATCTTTTTTTCCACTGCAAATGATTTTACTAATATAGAACCAATTGAAGAGAACATCTCAATACACTTCCAGGAGAAGTAACTCCAGGAGCTGAAACATTTCTTTAGATTGAAGACTAGATGATTTGTTCTCATGTGAGGAGAAATATGCCAAAGACCTGGTAAGGAAGTATGAAATGCAGGAGTGGAGACTGGTATCAATTTTGATCGAGTTCAATGCCAAGCTAAGTCCAAATGAAGAAAAGGATTTGGAAGGGGTGATGAATGTATGGATAGCTTGTAGGTAGTACAATCCACCTAGCATGAACAAGGCTCAATTAGTTTAGTAAGTAGGTTTATGCAATCATCAAGGAAGACTCATTTAGTAGAAACACTATGAATATCAAGATACATAAGGGGAATGGTGTCTTTGAAATATTTTTTTAGAAAAGAGGAGCATAATGCAAAGTCCTTAGACATCATGATGCTGAATATGCCAGCAATCATGACACTTGAAGGTTAACTATTGGATATGTATTCAATATCACATTGATGGGTGTAGCAAGCATAAGCCAGTAGATTTACTCTCAACCATGGAAGTAGACTACCAATGGCAATACAAGAAAGCACATGGTTGATGCTGCTCATGACTGATCTCCATTAGTAAGCTGATTAAGGCTACTATCCTATGATATTTGTTTGGCTAGCTGAAAATCCATTTTTTTCATGCAAGGACAAGCCCATAGAAACGAAATACCACTTCTTTAGTGCAAATAAAGGTGCTACAAGGAGAAACAGAACCGCACAATGCCAAGACAGGAGAACAAAATGCTCATGTCTCGCTAATGTACTCATTGTAAATTAAATGATCTAAAAGGAGTTCTTTGTACAAATTAGGCATGACAAGAAGAGAGCTGGTTTTGAGGGGGAGTATCGAAATTCAACAATTAAATCTCTCTCAAAAGAATTCTCAATTTAGAATAATCTTTAGATTTTTTATCCTTTGGTAGCTTAAGGATGTAAAGGAGGCAGCAGAAAGTATTGTGGCAGTTGTTAGTTATAGTCGAGATAAAAACACTAGGCAGTAAGTAAAATTTGTGACAAGTGAACACTACAGCTTACTGTTGAAAATATCAGCACTTACTCTTTCTATCCAAGTTCCACGTACTTCCCAAGTTCCAGGAATCACGTAACTTTGTTGTTTTTGTAATTCCTAGAATAGGACCTTATTTACTATGATAGACTTTCATTTGCTATTGTGTCACCTAAGTTTTGAGTTTTACTTTTTTCTTATATAGAAGTGCTTTATGATGGGGATATAAGTGGAATTAGATGAATGAAGATTTTATTGAATTACTTTCAACACTTATCATCCATCTTCTCATTTGCAAAATTATCTAATCTATTATAAATTGAAAAGTAATACCTTCCACTTAGTGTGTTCTTCGCTATACTGACTGTGGTATAAGGAAACCGAAGTACAGTATCTGCACGTAGTATGTACTTATAGGCAAGTAGAGGTGAAAAGGTGAAGCGCTCTGTAAGTGAGTGTGAAAAATAAGCAAGGGAGATGATAGTGATGGGGATTCTGGGGACTGTAGTGTTTGGTGTGTGAGTGAGAAATAAATCATAATTCTGTACTTGTGGGTTGCATTATAAAATTCAAGTACCTGATTCAACACTTGCTCCATCAACAAGGTCTTGCCTCCACCCTCTGGCCCGTATACTCCAATACGCTGGATGCTGTCATCCTCCAGAAGACGTAGGATTTCATTCATAACAGTCGCTCTGGATTGCAGCTCACAGGCATTCAGATTGACACAGTTGAGCCAGGAGTCATCAGTGATTTCTCCTAGTGGTATTTCTTCCACAATAACATCTCTAAGTTCCCTTTTACGAAATTCCTCAATATCCTCGATGCATTTTCTTGCCTTCCTACCAACGCGGTATCGCCTCCGTAAGTTGGGCATGAATCGACAAAAAGTAAATTTATTCATTTCATCTAGCCGGTCAAATTCACTTATCACCCTTTTTGCTTCTTCTATGAGTGGCTTTTCTCGCTCACTCCATTTCTTAACTTCACTGTGGTTAATATCAGCCCCTTTATTGTTAGCTTTATCAGCTTCAGCCTGAACCCAGCTAGTGGTTGGCTCTTTCTCTCGAAGTTCCTCAATGGAGTCATCATAATGTGTCATGTATCCGACATGCCGCTCAGTGGTTCCAATCACACATTCAAAACCTTTTTTGAGGTATGGCAGAGTCCATTCTGTTACTTGGCCACCCAGGCAGGCAAGAGGGAAAACACCTGCCATGATATTCCTGGGGTAATGCAGACTGTTTAACGTACAGAGAGAAACATTTCACCGAACGGAACCATCTGATGACGAGAGGAACTAAAGAAATGGTTTCTTTTGCCTCCACCTAGAAAGACGACTGTGGAATACACAGGACTAGGAAATGCTTGCAGCAATGTGGGAAATGGACTGAAAAGGAAGATTATAGTGGTGATATTTTGGCATGCTTCAATTGCTTGTTATGAGAAAAAATGAAGTGATGATTAGGGGCATGAGAGCTAATAGAGTTTTATGTGTTTTTTGTGCAGATTGTGGAATGAAGAAAGAAATGGATGTTACCTGATTATTAATAGGCAAACATGGAAGGTATAGAGACCTGGGTTGTGACAAGCTGTTCAGCAGATAGAGAGGAAAGTGGGTCTGAGTTTTCCTATCCCAAAATGGTGTTGTTATCCATATTCCGTCGAATCACATAATAGAAAGTAAGAAAAATAATGAACTCGGCTCGCTATTCCATTTTAATTTTTCTTACTTTACTTTCTGTATGGTATTATGTGATTAGAAGAGACACGGCTGGAGAAATGAAAACTCCATCCAGGCAAAGTCATCTCACTTTGTGAAGTTGTGAAAGAGAATAAAGTAATTTAAAATGACCTAAGGAGCCTACCCAAGTTGACCAAGTTCCTTCTTAGGAGACATAATGTTAATACATAAATTGCAACTTCCATGCTAATTGGGTAAGGTGTGTTGATAGCATCGAAAATCAAGGAATGAAGTGACCTCATAAATATTTTTATGGAAAATATGTATTTATTTAACCGAGTTAAATCCTTAATAAATGAGAACTTGCTTAACATCAGATCTGTAAGAATTCTCAGTGCTGATTAAACAAGTGAACTCAATCTAATATTATATTATGTGCCAACATTTTTGGGTAAATTGTGTTGGCAGCACTGAAAATTAGGGAAATCATGAAGTGGTCACGTAAATATCACACAATTCACAATACTTCAAGGTGCTTGATACCAACTTCACGAATTGAAATGTTGCAACAATTGATTGGAGTAGTAATTTGGATTAAATCTAGAACTAGATATAGTACTCAACTTGTATTTGTTATGATAAAATTACCGGACTCATACAAGCAAAATGAATGAAAACTTGCTAAGCAGTAGATTCTTTGTATCTTTCTGAAGTTTCAAGAGGAGATCTTCGTATCTTCAACATATTTGGATCGCTTATCAACATCAAATTGGAGATGGAGATGGAGATGAATCATTTTAGGCTGCTAATATCCGAGACGTAGGCCTGATAAATTACTGGTGAATATATTAGGTAGTCTTTTATGACTTTTTTTACTGCTGCAAACTTCTCAATAGCAACTCTTGATAAGATGTGCACCGTCGTCCCCAATCTTGATATATTTTATGTGCATGTTCTCCCTGATCTCTACATCTTCTCAGGTCTGGTTCTAACATACTTGTACTAGAATCACGTCTGGTTTTCAAATAAATGCAGCTAAGCTACATCTGAGATGGGTATGAAAGAGTATGATATTTGGAAGTGCTATGGGAATACAAGTACGAATTTCTATTTGAGATGATTACCGTATCAAAGTTATAACGGCATATAGTTCGTTAGATCTTTAAAATTTAGCATGCTTAGTAAAAAACTCTCTCAGAATGATCTTCAGGAAGTAGTTGAATCACGTTATAAACATAAGATGTATCACCATACCTCTTGAGCCAATAAAAGAGCGCTTCCAATGTACTTCTTATGTTGATATGCAAAATTTTAATTGTCACAACTTCTCATGTTAAGAAAATAAAATCGATATTCCGGAACTAATGGGATCGCTTAGTTGGGTGATCAAGTACCTCATTGCTTTATGAAGCTGGATCCTCTTTTCCGTTAAGGAAATCGATTGAGAAAAAAAAAAATGGATGTTAGAGAAATTATCCTTCAGTTGGCGAACGATGTGTTAGAGAAATTAGATCTCAAGAGGGACAAGATCGACGGCTTGATTGGTGCTAAAATAAAATTTATGTTCAATTAATTCGTTGGATATTGAATTTTGTCGAATTACCCTTGAAACTATAGAAGTCAAATCAATTGGGTAATTTGGGGAAAAAAATTCAAGCGGGTAATCACGTTGTTTGAGAAAAAGAGGAGGAAAAAAAATAATGATGGTTTCTTAGAGATACACAAGAAATATTAAAACTATCATAAAAAAAAAAAGTCCCTTCCCTATTACGTCTTAAATAATATAATAATTAGATGTGATAATTTATAATTAAGGCTTTAATCAGTGTTTTTACACTCTTTGATCACACACCATTCTTTCAAAAGATTGAAGAGGTAAATCAAACTCAAATTATACATATAATAAATAATCAACATAAATAGTCATGGTCTTTCTTTGGCCATCTCTTAGCTATATATTTTTGGGTATTATATAATTAACCACCACATGGGCGGTACGGAGATCGAAACTATTCATACGTATTCATTAATACTTAAACAATAAAAGAGGCTACCTAACACCTGATAGTTTCTATAAACACAAATTGAATAAAGAATTTTTTCTTTTTAACATGCAACGAGTTTTGCCTTAAAATTTAGACAATTCGACTCTCGCACATACGGCCAAAGCTCCAGTAGATATGCTATTAAATAATGAAAATCATTGCTGAGTGACGCCGCGATTATCGTAAACTATAGCAACTTGCATTTATTTAATTCTAATATCTGGTTGCTTTATGGAGCTGTTGTATTAAAATATATATGTATATGTGTATACGTATACACAAGAAATGTTAACCACTTGTATAGCTATCAGCCAGCTGGTTAGTGTCCATATCCTTAGTGCTTCCCGTCGAAATAGCACATCACGAGATGAGTAAATAATTTATTTACTATATTACATAATTGCTCAAAATTACTCAATCGTTTCAAATTATACTACCACAAAGAGATTTGAGAACATGGATGAAACTCAAAGAATTAAAATAAAAATAATAATAAATAAATCTTTACTAGAGTTAGGTTGTGATGTCTTACATCTCTAATACGTTTCCCACTGGTCATGCTACTTCAAGGTGCTTCATGCCAACTTCACGACTTGAAACGTTCCAATAATTGATTTTGCAATAATTTGGATCGGGTCTAAAAATAGATATAGCAATCGATTTGTATTTAATAATTTTAAATTAGCAGAATTATACCAGCAAACCGTCTTCGTATCCTCAACATTTTTCACCATCAAATTGGAGATGGAAGGTAAATCATTTTGGGCTACTAATAACCAAGACCTTGGCCTGATAAATTTCTAGTGAATATATTTTATAGTCCTTTATGAATTGTTTTCCTCTTGCATACGTCACAATAACAATTCTTAATAATAACAAATCGATGTGCATCATCGTCCCCAATCACGCTATATTTCATATTTTTTTTGTTCTCCTCGATCTCTACATCTTTTTAGATCTGGTTTTAACAAATTATTATTGGAGTCAATGTTTGATTTTCTATTGAACACAGCCACATCTGAAACAGGAGTTTGATAGTGTGAAATGTAATGGGAACACCTCCGTGATACTCTTCCAAATAGAGCGCACTAAAACTCTGATAATGAGGTACCTTTTAATATGATAAGCTTATGAGTTTGTCAAAATTTTAAAGTTAATCATACTCATTGGGAAACACTCTTCGAATGGGAATCTTTAGGAAGTAGCTAAACCAAGATAAAACTATAAGACATATCACAGTATCTCTTGAGTTAGTAAAAGAGCATCTCTAAAGTACTCCCTACGGCGTTATGCAGAATTATATTTACTCATCTCACCTCAATCTACAATAATTTGAATAAAAGAAAAAAAAAAAAAAAGAATGATATTAGAGAGATTATCTTTCTTTTGGCTGAGAATGTTAAAGAAATTAGAAAAACCAACATCAATGCATGCCAAAAGGGACAACATCGACAGGTGCTAAGATAATGTTTATGTTCAATTAATTCGTCGGATATTGAATTTTGTTGAATTATCTTCTAAAGACAAACAGACTGGACAACTCCGTTGATATAAATAGGATACTATAATATGAAAATGAAAAAACACTGGACCAATATATTGGTTTCATGGTGATGGAAATCTCTAGTTTTCGGGATTCAGCCTAAACTTCTTTGAATTTGAAGAATGCAACGATACTATGTATTTATTCCCTAAAGAAGGACAGAAAATATTAAAAATCTCCAAAAAAGGAAAAAAAAAAAAGTCTCCATTCACAGAGTGTAAAATTGGATTGGGGCCGTGAGCTTCAGACAGTGGATTGAAAGAACTGCGGCAAGGAAACGATTGGGGTGGGGTGGAGCGCGTGGGGTTTGGGAAGGGTAAATGAGAGGCGAGTGGCTGGGGGTGGAGTCCGGTCACGTTGGATTGGGATTGCGGGGCGAGAGGATTGGACGATGGGGAAGGGGCTCCAGCGTGAAGAAATTTTGGGATTGGGGGATTGGGGACTACAGGATTGGACAAGGAATTGGGATTGGGATTGGGATTGGGATTGGGGAAGGGTGGGGTCCGAAGCAGGGATTGGAATTGGGGGGAGGGAGATTGAAGAAGGGGAGCGAGAGGATGAAGGCTAGTGGGCGAGAGGATTGGACAAGGAATTGGGGAAGGGTGGGGTCCAAAGCAGGGATTGGAGTTGGGGGGAGGGAAATTGAAGAAGTGGGGCAGAAGTGGGGGAGAGAAGTGGGGTGGTGTGGGGTTTGGTTCAGGTTGACCAGAGAGGAAGAGAGGATGAGGGAAAACGACGAGAGGAGAATTTGGGAAAGAGTTCAGGTATACAAATTATTTTAAAATATTTTAAAATATAGAGTGTGTTTATAATTAAATTAAAAAAATAAAAAAATTAATCAAAAATAAATTATATAAAAAATATTATAAGATGTATAATACTAATAAAATATATATATACATATCTCATATATAAAAATATAAAATTAATCTATTTGATGTATACATAAAATAATAGTTTGAGAAAAGATATTATCAAAATATTAAAGTAGACATCTATTCCATAGAATATATTTTAAAATAAATATGAAATTACTCAAGGATTAATAAATCGAGATTTTTTTCTACTAGAATATGGTTTTTAACAATATGATCTAAATGAATTTTACTACTTAATCAATAAATTGTTATTTTGACTTTGATTGTGGTGTTTCAAATATTTCTTAATGGAAGAAATATCTTCCTTCATTGGATATTACTTCTTTTTTTTATTGAGTAATATTTATTAAATTATTTATTTACCTTTTTTACTTAATGATCTTTTTAATTCTAGTTGTGATCTATTATTTCTATTTTATTTTAAGTTTAAATCATATATTCACCCGCTAATGTTTACTCCATTTGCATTTAGACCCTTAATATGTGAAATTGTGCATTTAGACTCTCAAACCTTTAAAGAATATGCATTTGGACTATTTTTAGAGATTTAAATGCACAATTTTTTAGAGAACATTTAGGAGTTCAAGTGCTCATGAAATAAACATATGGGGTCTAAGCTCACAAATTCAAAGATAAAAGATACTAAGTGCACATGAAGTAAATATATAGAGATCTAAGCACACGATTTTAAAGATAATGAAGTTAAGTGAACATAAAACAAATATAAGGAGATGATTTTGAAATTTACCCAATGACCTATTTTATTTTCTATATTGACAAATGATGAAATAAATATAATTAAGAAAGAGGATGTATAAAATCATAATAAATTTATGGGCCATGTGCAAACAAAACCATGGTTTAATAAAGCTACATACACTCAAACAATACACATAGAAGCAAAATTAAGCAAGTTGTTAAATATAGACAATATATGACTTGAACTCATCAATAGCACTAAGTACATATAATATACCAGTATGGGTGTCTTTGATTTTAAAAGCTACATCTAAGAGGGTTATGATAGAGTTCGTGATTGAGAAGTATGATGGCAATATGTGGGAGAGGGGTCAAACATTTGTTGCATTAATTTAATTTCAAATACTGATTGTAGGAGGCCGTATCAATTTATAATATTAAAATAATATATTGCAATTTTAGTATAACATCTTAGAACCTAGAATGTATATAGATATTTTTATATAATGCATCAAGCGCCTTAACAAACTGTTAACTTTTTTATATAGATATTTTTATAAAAAAAAAATAAAAATATATATATTTAATTAGGTTAAACCTTGAACAAATGAAAACTTGCTTAACAGTAGATCTATAAGAATTTTCCATGCTGATTAAACAAGTGAACCCAATCTACAACTATATAATGTGCAAGCATTTTTAGTTGAATCGTGTTGGCAGCACTGAAAGTAAGGGAAATCATGAAGTGGTCATGTAAATATCACACCATTCACGATACTTCAAGGTCCATGATGCCAACTTCACGACTTAAAAGTGTTGCAACAATTAACTGGAGTAGTACTTTTCATTAAATCTAGAATTAGATAGAGTATTCAACCTGTGTCTGTGATTTTTGAATTACTAGACTCGTAAAAGCAAAATGAATGAAAACTTGCTAAGCAGTAGGTTCTTTGTATCTTTTGGAAGTTTCAAGTGGAGATCTTCGTATCTTCAACATTTTTGGATCACTTTGTATCATCGTCATCAAATTGGAGATGGATGTGAATCATTTTAGGCTGCTAATATCCGAGACCTGGGCTTGATAAATTACTAGTAAATATATTATGTAGTCCTTTTTGACTTGTTTTATTGTTGGAAACTTCTCAATAGCAATTCTCGATAAGAAGATACCGATGTGCGCCGTTGTCCCCAGTCATGCTATATTTTATATTCATGTTGTCCCTGATAGTCATTTCTCATCTGTCACACAAAATCAGATGAATCTTTAGTAGGGTTAGGAATTGAACCTTCAATAAAACCAATCTTTAATTTTGCTCTTAAACCTAATTCAATCACATGACTCCAAGACAGAAAATTTAGGCCATTTAAAACTATATTTCCAATGACAATAATAGGATTATTAGAACTAGATATATGTAACAGATTTGATGAGGCAAGATCTCCTTGACTCACATTCATACCGACTAGCTGATTGTTCATGTTGAATTTCAATACAAAAGACTTGCAAAGAAACCTAGAATATGAACAGGTGAATACTAAAAAGTATCAAGAATAGTCTTTGTGATTAGATGTACCTAATGCTCTGATATCATGTAAAAGTCACGGATGAATAACAAGATCGAAGAAGAAACGCCACGGAAGTGCAATAAATTCTTCGAATTGTAAAAGTGCTTTTACATAAGTCAAAAAACTAAACTAAAAGCTAGGGTATAAACTATTTATATTGCTAAAGCTAATGGACTAACTAACTTCTATCTACAACTAACTGTATCACAGTTAGACAAATGAGCCAGGAAAATAAATACACTTGGACTAGTAACAAAACAACATGTGTTCTTCTCACATTGTACTTAAGTCATGGTTAATTTTCTTTATTTATGAATCATACTAAAACAAACTTATAAGAGAATGGCACTCTAAGAGTGGTGGAGGAAATGGACCATCTAAAGTAACTTTAATAAGTACTCTATCAATTAGATCAATGACAATAAAATTACAAATAATAAGGACACTAAGGTTGGTCTTCTTATATATATATATATATATATATATATATATGGGTATAATATAAATGTAATTGATATTTTATTTCATTTCAAAATATATTTGATCATCGAAATGAAAACACTACTATATGTTATGTTCATATCTAATTAACTATAATATATTGTTTAATATATCATATGATAAAAATGTGTTTATTATTAACTATTTGTAATAGGAAATAATAATATAGTATATGGTCAACTTATATACTTATATACTAATTTATATGAAATATTCAAAATAATTGCATAATAAAGTTGATCATCATATTAATATCGTAATGCATATTATTATTATTATTATTATGTAAAACTAATTATAAATATGGTTTGATATACTGTTAAATCAGTCTAAGAAACAATTTAGTTCTTTTGTTTATTTTATTTTTATGAAGTATATAAACATCAATGCAAACGAATGTATATATATTATGAATATATTCAAAAGTAAAATGAAAATTAAATATTAAAGTAAATAAAAGCCAAATATAAACATTAAAATCGATAAGAATATGAGTTGTAATATATAATTTGTAAATATTTTACGTAATACGTTCATGAGAAATGAAGAGTAATATAATTTGCAAGTTGATCCACTTAACCTGCTAACTCACCACGAGACGGGTTGAGTTGAAAATTCCAACCCACATTTACAAACGAGTTAACCCACTTAATCCGTGGGTTAATGTGAAGCAGGATTAGTTGGCCCACTGACACAACTCTAATCATCATCCCAATCACTCTATATTTTATATTTTATGTTCTCCTTGATCTCTACATCCTTTTAGATCTAGTTTTAACAAACTAGTATAGGAGTCATGTTTGATTTTCTTTTAAATAAAGCAACATTTGAAACAAAGCTTGATATTGAGAAATGTAATGGCAACTATAGTAGCTGCATAGACCTTCCTAATACTCTTCAAATAGAGCAGACTGAAACTGTAACATTGAGGTACTTTTTAGTATGATGGCATTGAGTTTACTAGATTGGGAAATGCTCTTCGAATGGGTGACTTTAGGATGTAGCTGAACCAAGATAAAACCATAAAATGTATTACAGTACCTCTTGAGTTAATAAAAGAGCACCTCTAAAATACTCCATATTCGGTTATGCGGAATTATAATTACTATATCTTGCCTTAGTCTATTTCAATAAAAGAAAAAAAGAATGATGTTAGAGAGGCTATCTTTCTTTTGGCAGAGAATGTCTGAGAAATTAGGAAAACCAACATCCATACATGTCAAGAGGGACAACAGTGACAGGTGCTAAAATAATGTTTATGTTCAATTAATTCGTTGGATATTGAACTTTTGTTGAATTATCCTCTGAAGACAAATAAACCCGATAACCTCGTTGATAGAATGGGGTATATATATATATATATAAACCGGTTTCATGGTGCTGGAAATCTCTAGTTTTCGGGATTCAGCCTAAACTTCTTTAAATTTGAAGAACGAAATGACACTATTGTTGCATCATCTATTTAGTTGAACCCTGGAGAAGGACAGATATTAAAACTCTCCAAAAAAAAAAAAAAAAGTCTCCATTCACTTACTGCGTTATAAACATTATGCCGATCATATGCGATAATTTACAACTGGGGCTTTAATTATTGTTTACACGCTCTTTGATCACACTCTATACATGTATTAATTAATATTAAAACATCAAAGGATTTTTTTTTTTTATTACTTTTGTTGACTAACGGGTAAAAGGTTTATAACACAATTTCACGTGAACTTAAAATAACTTAGCATAAATTGCAAATGCACCCTTTTATGTTCCCTTCATGTATATTAATCATTTTATCTTTGAAATCATCTACTTAGGTCCCTATATATTCATTTCATGTGCACTTAAACTCTTTATCTTTGAATTCGTGTACTTATACCTCCATACATTTGCTTTAAGAGAGTGTGTGTATGTGTGTTTAGTTATCCATCTTTACAGATATGCACTTAGATCTCCAAATCTTTAAAAAGATATACATCTAGACCATAAAAATTGTCAAAAAAGCATATTTTTAAAAGATTTGGAGGTTTAAGTACATGATTTCAAATATTAGCAAGCTAAGTGCACATGAAACAAACATAAGGGGTCACCGTGGCTTGACATTTTCTTTTTTGAATTTTAAGAAGGAAAGATCACAACTAAAGCTAAAGGAATAAAAGAAAAAAAAATTGATGAATAAATAAATTATATATAAGTATAGTTCATGCTTTTTAGTCAAACTCAAAATAGCTAGTTTACAATATGATATTGCTTAATGGAAGAAATATCTTCCTACCCTGTAAAAAATATTACTAATAAAAATATTTAAACCAAAACGTAAGCAAAATTTAACCAACAAAACCATGAATTTCCATCACATACAAATGGAAGAAATTTACCTTCTAATTTTATGTAGGACTATTTTACTTAGATTCTTTGGATTTTACTTCTTTCATTAATTAAGCAATATTTATTAAATTATTTATTTATTTTACTCAATGGCCTTTTTTATGTCTAGGTGTGATATATCATTTCCAAATTTGCCAAAAAAAAAAAAAAAAAAACTAAATCGTATATTCACCTGTTCATGTTTACTCCATGGGCACTTAGACCCTTAGTATGTGAAATTGTACGTTTAGACTCCCCAATCTTTAAAAAATATGAATTTTGACTACTTTTAAGAATTTAAATACATAATTTTTTAGAAAATATTTGAGAGTTTAAATGCACATAAAATAAACATATGGGGATCAAAGCTAAAATAAAGGGGTTAAATGCATATGAAGAAAACATAAAGAGATCTAGGTGCACGATTTCAAAGATAAAAGAGTTAAGTATATATCAAGTGAATGTAAGGAGATGTTTTTCAAAATTACCTAATAACCTCTTTTGTTTTTAAGTATTGCGGTTTTCTGTTTGACAAATGATGAAATGGATATAATTAAGAAAGAGGAAGTATAAAATCATAATAAATTTATGCGCCGAGTCCAAAAAAAAAAAAACACAGTTTAATAAAGTGACATACACTCTCAAACAATATACACAAAAGCGAAATTAAGCGAGGTGTTACACATAGACTATGTATGACTGAACTCATTACTAGCACCAAGTACATATATCAGTAAATTGTTTAGTCAAATCTCTCTTTATTTTCACCTATTTGTGTGTCTTCTATTTTAAATATCCTATTAAATATTGCTCTATCTAAGATAGCTATGATAGAGTATGAGATTGAGAAGCATGATGGCAATATGTTGCATTAATTTGATTTTAAATAAGACTGTGGGAGGCTATATCAATTTATACTACTAAAATAACACATTTATTCAGATCCATTCTTTTCTTTTTTTTGCCTTATAATATATTATAACGTGGATAGGAGGCAATTGAACCTTGTCCCCATTCAAAAACCAATGTCTATGCTATTAGATTATAATAGTCTTAACAAATACAATCATTCTTAAGTCTTTCTAAATTGCACAGTCTAATGTAAATACCAAATCTTAAAAAAAAAAAACAAAATAAACAAATTATATATGTTGATAAGAGGTTTTAATCATAAGCCCATAGGGGCTAATATGGCCCCTTTAGGCCCACTACTGACTTCTTTAAGATATCTTCGACCTAAATCAATCGGTTAGACCTTGTTGGTGTAAGATGAATATTATTAATATATGTTGATTATGAAAAATTATAACGAAGGGGATCAATATTTTCAAAAACGATTCACATAAAAGATTTATAATAGTCAAATCATAAAATTGTTTGAATCATTTTGTAAAATATTAATTCTTTATTTGAATTTTTTGAAACGTCGATCCTTTACTTGAATTTTTCAATACTTTATTTTTTTATTTGAATTAATTTATGAAACGTTAATATTTTATTTGAACATTTTAAAACTTTAATTCTCTTTTTTTTAACTTACCCTTAAACGTTTAATCCCTCATTGTAATTCTTCCATGTTGATTGAGCTCAATTCAACTCAAGAAAGCTCCGAATTAGCTTAGAAATGAGTTATAAAGATTAAAGTTCCCAAACATTCACATAAAAGGAGGGGGTACAAATGCTTCGGTGGTAACTACCCTACTAACCGTTCACTACGTTCTTAAGAATGAAGAAATGGTCCACAATTCAATTCTCCATTTGACAAATGTGAAAACAACAAGCAATACAAGTCGTGACCCATAAATATAGCTTGAAAGCATATGGTAACTCTCTCTTAGCCCTTTTACACTCTTACTTTCTCTCTAAACCTAATATATTTTATATTTCACTTATTTAAATATCAGAATGGTAACGTCATATTATCCCGACACTCTCCATGGCCTTGTTTCTTTTCCTTTTACGGGCGAAGTATTTTTAAGAGTCCCAAGATCACATCTACAAATTTGATTGTCAACAGTATCCAATTGCAATTTATGGATAGTTTATATTAAGGACTATATAGTATAAGTTTTAAATAACCGCATATTTAGGATCCGAAAAAGGAATTGCCAGTTTGCTAGATGACCCGTCTGGCTGGCTTAATCTAATATAAAGCATCCATTTGGCTAAACTTGATGAATGCAAATCTAATAAATATTTGAATTCGAACATGTGACAAACGTTGCCTCAAAATGTTGACAATTGGACTTTCACACATACCGCCAAAACTCCAGTAATTGTGCAATTAAAAAATGAAAAAAATTAATAAGTGACGCAGAGATTATATTAAATTATTGTAACTTGTATTTAATATTTAATTTTAATGTATATGGTAGCCTAAAAGCTCTGTCAGAAATGAAATCCAATTATATAGCTGTCAACCGGTTCGTTGCAGCTCATTTCCTTAGCAGAAAATTGGTACATTACATAATTATATTACGTTAAAATTAAAGCACCATCACGGAGATGAGTAAATAATTGATTTTCTACATTAATTATATAGTTGCTCGAATTGCTCTAGCTTTTGGAAACAGCAGATTATATTACCACAAAAAAGTCCCATCCAATATAAATTTTGAATAAACGTAATTAAGTAAATAATTTATTTCCATCATAGAATTTAACATCCTAGACTTAGGACATCACAACACACCACATATCTTTATTATCTACTAGCATGTTAGGTATAAACAATTTTCTAAAATCTCCAAACATTCTTGTAAAGTTTCCAAATAATCTCAAAAAATTATTTCTCATAAAATAATGTCTAAATGAAAATAACTAATTCTGTAACAATAATTAGCTAGTAACTAAAAGACTATGATCTAACTACCCAAAGTCTTATAATAGTCTGGAAGTGACATACATAGTCGCTACTCTTCCAATCTCAATAAAAATTTCAACAGTCTTCAAAAATTATTATGGCCAATCTCAATATAGTTCCTACATCTAAAAGAAAATAAGGAGTGAGTTAGAACTCAATATGCAACAAACAATTACATGCACCACACAACTACATGCGCATAAATAAGCATGCAAACCACGTGGATTAAATGCAATAAATAAATATCCAATCGTTATCTTTCTTTAAGTCTTTCAAGTAACACAAGAGGTCACTAATGACCTTACGCATACATCTCTATAAAATTTGTATAATAAATACATATATTCTACACTCCAGCCCTTAGATTTTCAAATTTACCTCAAATCATTTTGATGGGTAATTCCAAAAGAAACATCGCTATCCATTGACCATCATAGTGCCCTTTAGGGTTCTACTACCACCAACCCCTAAGTTGAGCTACATACAAGTAACACACATTCTTTAAGAGCCAAATATATTTAGCCCATTTTTTCAATTCTTCCAACCTAACAACCACAATCAACAATCAAGTGTTGTGTATCTAAATCACCCTAGATACAATAGAGTCTCTATAGCCCTATTATAGAAATCAAATTACTTCCTATTCGGACTAAAAGTTCTTACTAACTATCATTTAGAACTCTATATTTATTTTTAGAAATTTACTTCACTAGAAAAGGCTAGGCATTTAGTGGAAAGCTAAAGAAAAGGATGAAAGTAGAAGAATATTTTTGTTGGAACCAAGAAAGGCTAGCCATACAAGGACCACAACATGTTGGTTATGCTGATCAGTAAGGCTTGGAGAAAAAAGCAACACAGTTGAGTTATGACCATGCACAACACTCGCTACACACTCAGAGTAAACTCCAACTTTAGGAAGCTACAATTTGTCCATCCTTTATGTGTCAAAATTGATCCAACACTCATATTCAAAATTCTCTCAATCTGTTTCTCTACTTTTCATCAATTATTATCAATTAATACAAAAGAATCATTAAGTTTTAAATACTTACTTGATTCTTTCATAAGATCTTGCATGCATCTTAAGGTCACCGCATCGAAGAGCACCTAAATAACCAACCTTCAAACATGTATTTAATTAAAAACTTATCAAGGATTGTAATTCCTTTAAATCTTAACGCTTGTTTTCCGTAAAATCACTTCCTTACCTTTAGGTTTCTTTTTCTCACCCTACCTCCTGCACACAATAACAATAATTTCCAAAATTAGCATTAGAATCCATTAATCCATAAAAAGTTACAATGAATCACATGATTTGCTCTTCTTTCCTTAAGTCTCTACATAGGGTTGCACAGCTAAGTTAGGGAAAGGAACTTCTTGATGAGGGTTTGTATCTAATGTGAAGAATAATAGGATGAAAGTTATAAATGTATGTTAACTATAGTAGCTAAATTGTTAGAATTACTAAAATGCCCCCTCTTTATTTAATTTTCTTACTAAACCGTCCTTATAAAAATTAATATGATTTCTTTATTTTTCCTGAGTATTACATCCTTACCCCTTTAAAGAAACTTTCATCCTCAAAAGTTTACCTATTACTTAGATCTTCGATATGGCCATCTACTATGTTACAACATCATTTCTAAGTCTACTATTAGTCTCCTAAGATAAGTAGTTATATAATGTACCAATGGTCTCCTACTAGCTTTTATAAACTCCAATTACTTAAGGTTTCTTCTTTATTTTGCCTTCCTCTATACTACTTTGATTATATTTATATCTTAACCATAAAGTTTCTATCATCTTATCTACAACCATTCTCCATTCATATTTATACTTCTATCACATTAATTGTTAATCCACTTTGACTTGAAAAACATAAGCTTATGAATTACTTTCTAGAGAACACTAGGTTACAATGAATACCTCCTAAAATAACATTTAAAATTTGTGCCAATTCAACTTCTATCCACAAATCTTTTTCTTCAACTTCCTAATTCTATTATTTTACAAATCCTCTATTGGAAATTTAGGCCTCCAACGTCCTTCACCAAATTAGCACCTACTAATTCAACTCCTATTTATTTAATCAACTTTACCTTTATTACTTTTCATACTTAGATGTGTCCTTAGGATTCTAATAATATTTATACACCTGTTAGGTTTTAAAGATAAGAAAATAGTAGAAAAAAGATGATGAGATGATGATGTATTCTCATCTTTAGCACCATATTAATTATTTCTTTCCCAACATAGACTGCCAGAAGTATTCTTAAAGTACTAATAAAGGATATAATTAATTTGAATACTAGTACTAATAATGGGTTAGGCTATGGTTTAGCTTAACAACTTGATGTAATGTATCAAATGAACGAACTATTTTGTTGTGTTAGTTAGACTTACATTAGTTAAGAATTTATAGTTAGTCTTACTTAGTTAAGAATTTACTCTTTGTTATAACATAATTTTATATGTTTCAATGTTTAACTAATATTCTTTTAGACTCTAATTTCATAGAAACATTGGTTATGATTGTTTTAATGAATAATATAACTATCATAGAATCTATTATAAATTTGGGAATTGCAAAAATACAAAAAAGAACTCGAACCTTCGCTCTGGTATTTGTTCACCTCTCAAACGTTTAAAGTGAGCTTTTTGACCCATTGAACTTTCAATAATTTGAGAGGTTATATCCATATAATATTTTCCATTTAGAAAAGGATATATGCAAGGGGATAATTAATGATAACATGTAATATATTTTACAAATATGTTGCATATTATACAAATATAATATTTTAAACCACATACTATGAAGCAAATATTAAAATTATATGAAATACTATATGTCATATACTTACTCATATTACATATGTTATATATTACTAGCAAATAGTTACACCCATTCTACGGTGCTAAAAATTACAAATTATAATTCTTTTTTAAGAAAAAGTAAGCATACATATATTCCTATGACAATCCTAAATAATTTCCCTCCATTGTTTTTTGTGGGTTTTATATAACTCCTAAAATTTTTTTTAATTCTAAAACATAAGTGTATAACGTCAAATTCCTTCTAGATATAAAGTTGCACTTTTGCATAAATCAAGACCACATATGCAATACTTTACAATACTATAAAAAAAATACTTAATTATACTACGAACAATGTTTTTGGGTTCATAATTCTTAGGAGAGGTTTGGACATAGCATGGAAATTTAGAATTAAGGCAAACATTTCAAAATCTCGTTGTGACGAAGAGGTTTTGTTGGACATTCAGGATTTGGAGATGAGATTTGATTCTAACAGTATCCATCTAGCGGGCAAGATATCACGTACCGAGAAAATTGTTGAGGTCTCCATGTCTCCCATCTTAACAATAATCTCTTCCTAGTGGAAACTTCGAATCTAGATGTTGTTGATAAGATTAATTTCTTTAAACCCTAATCTATGTTGGGGTACTCGATAATTATTAAGTATTGGGAGTTGTCAAAGAAGATGAAGCATTTAACTTTTGAAAAAGCGAATACTAAGTGCAAATCCATGGCCTTCCCCTTCATATGTTAACATCTAAGAATGCAATGGCCTTTGGATCTAAAGTGGGAAAAGTTGCTCAACTCGAGGAAGACTTTTGTGTGAAGAAAGATTTTCTTAGAGCTAAACTTAATTTTCACATCAGCAAACCGATATTGAATGGGGACTCATTAAAGTCGTCTAATGGGAGTAGAATGTGGATTCGCTTCAAGTACGAATGCTTGTCTGATTTCTGTTTTGCATGTGGTCTAATTGGTCATGTGGAAGCACAATGTCCTCAAAAAGAGCTACCACCCCTTGTGCACAAGAATTTAGATCCCTCTTTGTGTACTCGCTTTATGGTACCTTTAAGTTAGTATGAGGGTACATTTGCGTATAAGAATTTAGGGAAACTATCACTTGCTGAGGTGGTAAAAGATCATGCAGAGGCATTTGTTTTTTTCTAGATTAAAGGAACACTGGGGAAGTCTATCGATTTTGGTCTCTGACGTGGTCGTTGCAAGGCAGGATAAGGATTCTACTGTAATTTTCGCATCTGACGTGTCTACTATTGTATAAAAGAAGTGTATCGTTGCTGAACCCCCGGATGGGCTTTCAAAAGAAAAAAAATAAATAAATAAGTTCATTTGATCTTAACTCTCCTGATTGTATGGATCGACACATAGGCCCCCATCCACTGGTTATTAATGAAATGTCTCTTTCTAAACCAATATTCCAATAATCCATAAACCGAAATTTAATCTTGCTGATGCCATTATCCCCACCTTACACAATCACACTTTCCCTATAAACACAACTCCCTTTTCTTCCCATTTCACTACCAATCCTAGCCCTAATTCTTTAATTGGCAATGTTTTACACCATAGTTGCCTTATTGATGGACCAATTACCTCTCTAAGTTTCCCACCAAGTTTTTCTAAAGCATCTTCATCCCGTAATATACCACAATAAAGGAAGTACATCCAAAAATTACCTATCACCACTAGCCAATGCAATCCCACTATCCCCAACTACAATAGCTCTGCATGGTCTGTCATGGAAGCATCCTCGCTTAGTAATGGAAGATGTATGCTAAAAGTTTTTCTACAAAGAAGGTTAATAAGATTACGAAGGTAGGTGCTTTTACTGGTACAACAAAATTTTTTAAGCGATAGAATAGGGTTTCTAGTAAGGGAAGAAAGAAATGAGTGATTAAAGAGAATATTGAAGAGGAAAATAGCCTTGTCGAGGTACATGTTGTTCAGAAAAAGTGACTACATGATATAGGTTTCGGTGTTTATCCTTTAATAGCTACACAATCACCTTGATTGTTTTATGTTGGAATTATCAAGGCTTGGGATAGCCTTCGATAATCAGAGAGCTTAAATGCCTTATCTTCAAATTTAAGCCCCTAATGGTCTTCCTTATGGAGACAAGTAACAATGAGAGCAAGATTGACCATTTGCGAAGACGTTTTCGGTTTGTAGAGAAATTATATATATAATTGATTGGTCTATTGGGGGGATTAGCTTTACGGTTTCAAACAAACATATTTTAGATACAAATGTTGTTGACAATGTTAGTGGTAAGATGATTCAGATTACTTTCTGTTATGCTATTCTGGTGTTGGAGTTTCGATTGAGATTATGGGATAGATTTTGAACGATGGTGGCAATCTTAGATTCACCCTGGATGATTGTGGGTGACCTAAATGAAGTGATGGGCAATGAAGAGAAAAGTAGAGGCCGAGAAAGGTCAGGTGTCCAGATTCTATCTTTTCTATAAATGATTCCTAATTGTAGATTGTTTGATATCGAATACCAAGGATAAAAAATATACTTGGTCTAATCATAAATGGATGGTGTTTAGATTAAAGAGAGGTTAGATGCGGGTTAATAAATTCAATGTGGTAGGAATTGTTTCCCAGGATGCGAATTACTAATCTCTCTGCACATTTGATCCGATCACTCACCTTTGTCATTACATTTGCATATGACCTCGAATTTTATGATTTGACCAGCATTAGGTTAATGTTAAGGCTTATTTTGAGGTGGTTAAAGAGGCTTAGTGTAGATAGGGGTACAACCACATTTGATAAGACTAATGCAATAATTGCAAAATTATCATTTGGCACATGTTGTATGGAGTAAAAAGCATGAAAAAAATAATGCCAAATTAATTGACGATCTTTATGAATATTTGGCTGAACTACAGCAGAGAGATGTTTCTAAGGTTGAATTAAAAGAAGAAGTTGCTTGCACAAGCAACTTACTTTTGCCCAACAATAAGAGGAAATATTTTGGCATCAATGATCACAGATTCATTGGATAAAATATGGAGATCGGAATACCAAGTTCTTTCACAAAACAACTTCAAATAGAAAAGTGAAGAACGAAATACACATAATTAAGGGGACCGATGGTTGTTGGCATGAGGATGATGAATCTATCCATACTACCTTCCTAGATTTCTTCTCGATGTTGTATACATCAAAAGGTAGACAACTTATAGAAGAGGTGTTACAACATATTCCAAGAATAATGGTTATGGAAGAGCAAAATGTATAACTAACCATACCACTTAACATTAATGAGGTTCAAGAGGATGTATTCCAATTAAGGAGTTTAAAATCTCCATGTCTTAGTAGTTTCAGTGGACATTCTACCATTCACATTGGGAGTTAATCGTTTCTACATTTTCGAAGTTGTCAAGCATTACATACATTTAGGTATCTTCCCTCCCACTTCTAATGATACACATATTGTCTTGATACCTAAGGTCAATCATCCTAATAATATAACACAATCTCGACCCATAAGTTTATGTAATTTCTCTTACAAGATAATTTCTAAGGTTTTGTCAAATAGGTTGTATCCTTTGTTAGATACTTCAATCTGCCCTTCCTAAAGTGGTTTCATTCGTGGTCATCTAATTTAAGATAATGTGATAATGGCTTGTGAGTTATTCCACTTTCTAAAACTAAATAAAAGAAAAGAAAAACATTATTATGCAATAAAAGTTGACATAGCTAAGGCCTATGATAGAGCAAAGTAGATTTTTTAGAGTTGGTCATGGTTAGAATAGGCTTCTCTCAAATTTGGATTCATTGGATTATATCGTGTGTGACTTCCTTATCCTTTAATTTGTTAGTTAGCGATAGGAGAGTTGGATTTTCAAGTCGACTAGGGGTATTAGATAAGGGGATGCCTTTCCCAGTACTTATTCATTTCAGTTACAGATTGTCTATCTCGTTTAATTCAAACAGCCAGTGATAATGGAACTAAGTAGAATTAGGATCGAGACCTCTAATCCTTTATTAACTCACTTGTTTTTCATTGACTACTCATTGTTTTTTTTATGGAAGCTAATAGTTCTAATCTTACTTAAGGGAGATTATTGAGTTGTATTGTCAAGCATCGTATCAAAATATGAATTATGGTATGATTTATCTTATGTTTATCACCTCTACATCAGATCCTATTAGATTGGAGTGTGTCAATGTCATGCACATAATGTCTCAAAATAATCTAAGGATGTATTTGGGTTTACCTATTTGTTGTGGTCAGGCTTTAGCTTATGTTAAGGAGAAGATAGCATAGAAATTATAAGGTTAGAAGCAAAATTTGTTATGAACAAGAGTGTCTTCAAATTTTCTTTGAAATGGTGTCAGGAAGTAGACAACCTTATTTTGAACTTTTGGTAGGGTATGGGTGAAGTTGGGAATAAATTTCATTGGAAAAGTTGGCCTTTTCTTGCTAAACGGAAGTCATATGTGGTTTAGGATGTAGGGAGCTTAAGTCTTTTAATATCTCTTTGCTAGGAAAATTGGCATGAAGAATTTTAGATAACCCAAATGGACTATGGGTCCATTTTCTTCAAAGCATTTACTTTCCTCCAATGAACTTTTTGAACGCCTTTAAAGGGGGAGGAGCGTCATGGGTATAGCAAAGTATTCCGCATGGAAGAAAGGCCATATCTAAAGAGATTATATGGAGAGTGGGTGATAGTAAGTTTATTTCTTTTTAGAACGATCCGTGGTCACCTTCTCTACTTAATTTTGTATTAGCCCCTTGATAAGTAGACTCTAACTTGCAGAACTTAAAAGTTATTGATGTCGTTAATGGGCAAAATCGTTGTTGGAATCTTAGTTTGGTACTAAGACTATTGAATAATTTAGAGAGTGAGGCAATTCCGTTACCACACTTTAATGACTAAGAAGGCAAAGGAGGAGAGTAGTACTTCAACAGCTTTACTTGGGATCAATAACAAAGTCTGGAAAAATGTTTAGCATCTCAACTACCAAGCAAAATATAAACATCTTATGTAGAGACTGAGTTTAAATGCTTCAGCCACTAACAATAACTTGTTTTGTAGGAAAAATAAGGAAAATCCAAATTGTCATTTTTGCTACAATATTGAAACAATAGAACATCTTTGCTTTGGGTATGAATGGGTCCATATTGTTTGGTTTGCTATACTAAATATCAAGAGTGACAATTTATAGGTTGAAAGAGTGCACATTTAGCTTGATGATCTAATGAGTTCTCAAAACTAAACAGCTTCAAGCACCAAAGAGTTTCTCTCACAAGCAGCTATTGTGCTTTGGCACAGTTGGACATACAAGAATCGTTGTATCTTTAGCAATAAGCAACCAAACCTGATAGTAGTAAGAATAGCAATAGTGAGAGAGTTATCTATATCTGGCTTTTTCAACTCAAGATAACGGCTTTGGCAGCAGCAAAGAATTTATCCAGATGTTACAATTGGAGTTCAGATTGATATCAATCACTCATGTTGGCGTATCCTCCAAGTAATACAGTCAAATATATTTATGATGCATCAGTTAGTCTACAGCAACATAAAGGAGGGATTGGTATTGCATGCCATAACTCATAAGGTAATCTTCTACAAGCTAGTGCGTTGGTTGTGCCACCATCTGATAGTGATATAAATGAAGCCTATGCGATTTAGGAAGGCTTGAAAATTTCCATAGAAAGAAGATGGAAGGATATTGAAGTAGAATCTGATTGTTAGCAAATTGTGAATGTTATTAAAAAGCTTACCATTTATTCTTTGAAGACATCATCTTTAAACAAGAAACTCTTGTATTTAAAGTCATTATTTCATAGTTGTTCTATATCATTTATTTGATAAGAAGTAAATGCATGTTCGCATTGGGTTGCAACATAAGTGAAACTTAGGATGTGCTGTAACTTTCAAGTGTCTCCACCCCCATCCTAACTTAATCGTCTTCTGCTTTTGGATTTTGGCCCTAAGCCACCTGATGTGTAAAACTCTTTTTCAGTTTGTGTTAAAAAAGAAATAAAAAAATATATATTTTTTGGAAAGTGGCATATGACAATTAGTTATGAAATGAAAGATATTATTTCTATATACATCTAAGACACTGAATCCACCCTAACCCCTTTAATAGCATATAGGGGATATACGATATGTTAGATTATCAAATCATACTTTTGTGGCAAATAATATATTATAATTTATTATATATGTTACTTAAATTAGGTAATTATTCAAGACAAAAGTCATATTTCATAACCATCTTAACTAATTCAAAACGCTTTTATACTAGTTAAACCCAATAATATTTTGAAAATTCAATCATGTTAACGAAGGTCATTTTTTTTTCCATTGTTTACAATGCATTAATTAAGATGGATATCAAAGGTGCATTAAGATGGATATCAAAGACAACCTTTATCTAATATAATTGAATAATTACTTAATCTATGTATCATATTATGAGCCCCGTAATTTCACGTAATTATTTGAATGAGTAATTTAAGGCATTAGTGAAATTAATCTAAATAACCTAAAAATTTACGAGTAGACTTAAGATATTAGATGAGAATACCTCGTAGACTTGGATATTATAAATATAATAAAATAAAAATAATATAGCCAAAATAGGTAAATTTAACTATAGACATACTATTTATTAATAAATGCATAAAATAGATTACATTAGCTCGTAAACATTTAGAGATAAATTATATGTCCAACAAAAATATTATTTGATATAAAATAACATGTAGAATATATGTGTATGTATCGTGTGAAATTTTCAAGTGCATACGTAAACTTGTAATTAATTAAAATACCCAAATAAATGTATTTTAGGCTAAATCAGGTTGAGAAAATTCATTAAAATTAATGAGAAAATTTATAAACATTCTTAAGACAGTTGCAAATTACATATGCTAGGCGTGTGGAATATGTGGCTAGGTGTGAGAGCATTAGCAAATCAAATCATGCAAGGAAAATAGTATAAAAGCTCTAATTTTAGAACAGAGAGAGAGAGAGAGAGAATCATTTTATAGTCCAAACTATATTGTAAAATTTGAAGACACTCTCCAAAGTTTCATATAAGCAAAGGGGGATCTGGAAAAATTAAATTCAGGTTTTGAAGATTTAAGGAAGAAATTAGGCAAAATTTATGAAATCCACGTGTAATTTAAGCTTAAAGGAGTATGAGTATCTAAGGAGTTGCTGAAAGCTAGCTACCACCACTAGGCAACAAAGGAGGCTGCATCTAGGCATGCCAACAATGAGGTGGCTGCCACTGGTAACCGGGTCTCTACTTTCTGATGAGAGCTAATTTTAATTCGATTTTCAAAAATTTGTAAAAAAAAAAAAAATACTAAAACTTTTTAGAAAATTCCATAAAAATTTATTTCTACATATTTTCATGTATAGAATCTAGAAAATTTTTGTTTTATAAAAATTTAGTATTTGTAATATACATGCTTAAGAAATCAATGAAACCAAAGACTTTTCGATGCTGAAATAAATAAGTTTAATGAAGTAGTTTTGATCCCAAAATTTTTCTATAGACTTTCCTATGTTTATACTAAAATGTTATGTAAATATTTTTAACAAAATTATTTTATATAGTTTTTATGAATTTTTACCCCTAAATTGTGATTAAAAATAGTATTTATAGGAAAAATAAATGTATTTCTCTTAATGACCTCACTTGGATTCTAAGCTCCACTTGTTATTGATGTTTATGGTAATGCAAGGGTGTTGTTGAAAAGGGTTTTATTGAAAAAATTACCAAAATCAAGTATGTGCCTTAGTGTAGTTAGTGTTATGTAAAGTTAGAAAAATGTATTACTTAAGGAATTTAGGATGTGATGAAGCTATGAAGTATTGTTGATTGTTAATTGTGTTATCTTTATTGGAGTTTAAGGTAGAAGTAGATAAATCATCAAAATGTATATAAAATTGAACATAGGCAAAAGATAGCTCAAAGGATTTTATTAAGAGTTTTTCATTAAAATAGTACTCAGATGGTGAGTCAGAAGCAAAATTTATAAATAAAATATAAAAATAGGAGATTCAAAAGCTTGTTCAAAGGATGATTTTCTTAAAACTCTATAGTTAACAAAGTTAGAGGATATCTCAAAGGAAGTTAGGGAGCATATGTTTTATTAAATATTTACTCAAAAGCTAAATCAAAGACAAGATTACTAGCGAATGATAAAATGAGGGAATTTCAAAGGCTAAGTTAGAGGGAGCATTCTTAAAAATTTTTAAGTGTTGGTCTTAGAGGATACCTCAGAAGGTTTCTGTTAAGAATTTTAAACTTTAGTTGATGCAACAACTTAGTCAGAAGGTAACTTAGAAAAATATTTGGAATAATTATAGATATGTGAACACTCAAAAGTTATTTTAGTAGGTAATTCGTAAGAAATCTTATATAGTTATCAGACTCAAAGGATGATTCAAAGGATAATCCTATAAGACCTTAACTCTGATATGGATCGAAGGATAATTTAGAAACTTCCAGTTTAGGAACTTCAAAGATTACTTAACTTAAAACTTAGTTCAAAAGATGTTTATTAAAAATTTTGGGTGATTTACCAACCTCAACGATTGATGTAGAGGCTAAATCTATGGTGAATTTCAACATCTATGTGGTGCAAAAGATCTCTCAAAAGCTTCTCTAATAAATGTTTCAAGGGCTTCTTAACTTAAGGGATAGCTTAGAGAGTATTGAAGGTATATTTCCTTGACGAAGTGACTTTAATTCCTTATATTAATACCAACATAACTTATAAATTTAGTTTCAGATCAACTTAATTTCTAAGGAATGAGCAAGTAAATGGTTTTCCATGTCTTATATAATTACTAATTTAACAAATTAACTAAATACATAGGGAATACTCGAAAATGGATAAGTGAACAACTAAGCTAATGAGCAACTAAGTTTTACGTATTTGAGCATACTTGGAGACCTTAGTATGTGTTTTGTTTGTGATTGTAAGTTATTAACCTGTGCGTATGCAGTGTATATGTTTAAACAGTAAACTTCTATTGTGGAGTATTAGATTATATGTATTAGTTGTTTTATGGTATTACCTACTTTGATTTGTATGAAATTGCTTTATCACCCCAAAAGCAATCTAACACAAACTCGATGTAACTACTAACCGAACTTATATCATAACCCACTAAGGGTAACAATTAGGATTTTCAGGCCAAACATGAACCCTTCAATGAGGATAGCAGAAATGGTCATTTCCCCACCCTTAGTCGAACTAAGTGACAAAAGAGGAGGTCATGACAAGATTAGAAACCGTAGTTCGAAAGGTAATCTCAAGCAAAGCATGTTTCTCCATAATACAAGCCCCAATTTGGTTTCGATTCAAGAAGTATGTGGTGTGAAACTCGTTAAAACCTGAAGTAGAGCAAACACAGTTTCTCTAATCTCACAATGACTGATCAACATTATGCGATGACATTTGCTTAAATATGTATTTCATCTAATTAACCTTACTTGAAACCCTGGTTGCTCTGTGTTTGATAAGTGTTATTGTCTCCATCTCACTTATTGAGCAAGTTGTCACCCACTCCTTTATAGTTGTTTTGCAAGTTTCCCAGTAAAATCACCAATACTACTTTAAGTTCTAGAAGATTAAAGATTGAGGTTAGGGAGTGAGATACAAGACCAATTGGTTAGATTCCTACTTCATTGTTCGACTTTACAAACCTCTAGGAAAAATAATAGGGTCTCTTTGGATGGCCCTCTAGTTTTCAATTATATTAGCGATATTATATCCTGTATATCTGTGGATTTTTTATAAATCCATATTGTATCATTATTCCTAAATTATTTATAAAACTTGTTTTCTTCTCGAACTTTTATATCACAGTCTCTTTCAAAAGTTATTTTAGAAAGTTGCACTATAAGTTGATACTCAACAGATATTAAATTAGATGACTCAAAGCTATAGAGTCGTGAACGCTCAGTGTAAACTATACCTATGTTAATAACTAAAGTAACTAACTTCTAACTTAAATTAGTCTACATGGCAGGGCTATTAGGACTTTATAGTTTAGGGAGTAATACATATACAATATTTAAAGATCAAAAGGAAATTAGTGGCAATAAGGCCAAATTTGGAAAGTTGATTGGAAAAGCACAAGCGACACATATCACCTTTTTGGCAATTCCTTAGTATCTTGGCATTCAAAGAAGCAAAATTTCATAGCACTATCAACCACTAAAGCTGAATTAGTAGTAATCGATAGTTGTTATGCTCAAATCTTATGGATGAAGCAGACATTGCATGATTGTGGTCTTAAATATACTAATGTCCGAATTAGGTGTGATAACAATAGTACAATTAATCTAACAAAGAACCTAATCCAACTCCAAGGGATTAAGCATATAGAAATTAAACATCACTTCATTTGTGACCATATTCAAAGCAATGATATATGCTTAGAATTTATAGATACGAATAATCAAATAGTTGATATATTTACTAAACCTTTAAGTAGGGATAAGGTTTAGTATGCCAAGAAGAGAATTGAGAGCGATCATACAAGAAGGATGCTGGATAGTAAAGAACCAAGACAGTGATTCTCACCTAAATTAACTTATCAAATGAATCAACCAGCTTATAACATGATATTAGTCCTAAGAAACATGATCATATAGATTTTATGCCTAAATCATGACATTTAACTTGTTCTAGGCATATTTGTAGTTAATCATGCTCATTTAGGTTCATGTATGTACAATTTTTGTCTTACCTTGATTTCCATGCCCAAAACCAGTTCTCACATTTTTTTATTTTGTCTGTAGATTGTATTTAAATGGTTGATTTGACTAAATAATGAGTTTATGTAAATTTGCACTCCCTATACCTTAATTAGGCCAATACATGCTCTAAGATACCATGATGGTCAAATTACTTTATTATATGCTTCGTGTCTTGCTCTCACTCCCTTCATAATCCATTATGCATATAAAGTTTGCTCATGGTGCTCTTAATCTATTATTAGGATGATTGTACCAATTTGATGACCCAATTAAAGCTCATGCACGATATTTGTTCTTCAAGGAACTCTTGATATGATTTTGACAAAACTTGATCTTTATACTTAAGGTGTTATTTCGACATGATTTCTATACTATTGAATTTTATTTAAGGTAACGATTTGATAATCTCACTGCTTAATGCTCAAAATTGGTTGGTTTAGCTCCTTTTGGCTAAAATTGGACTTTGCTAAATTTGAGTAGCGATTTGATCATTTTGTGGTACTTAGGTGACTCTAGGATTTTAATTTGATCCTACAGATAAATCAAAACTTGTTTATAGCATTTAAATTGCATTTTGATCAATTTTAAGAGCCATCAAAATCATGGTTGGTGTTTGTGTTTCTTCTATCAAATTCTTGCAAAAATACTATAGAATTTGTAGCTACTGATCAACTAGTAGCAAGCAGATCGATCTATTAGTAAGTCCCTATATTAGGTCAATAGCTTCTGTAATCTTAGGCTTAAGGTGATCAATCGCTAAAAGTTGAACCAATTGTCGTGTCACTTGTTTCATCTTTTAATCAATCAATACACTTAGGACCAATTGATTGCCCTTCACCAAAACAAAGTTTTCTTAAAATCTCGAAGAGATCTTGGATCGTCCACCAAAGCAAGTTTTTTTGAAATCTCGAAGAGATCTATCATTTTCAGATTGTCTACTAAAACAAAGTTTTCTTGAAATTTCAAAGAGATCTATCCTCTTCAAATCGTTTACCAAAACAAGTTTTTTTTAAATCTCGAAAAAATCTATTCTCTTTAGAGTATCCACTAAACCAAAACAAGTCAACTTAACCTCCAATGGTTTTTGCCCTATCCTTACAAGATAGGCACCTTAAAACCTTTACCCTATCCTTCCAAGATAGGTACTGTAGAACTTTTTCTTCTATCCTTTTAAAATAGGTACCCTTAAGCCCTATCTTTTCAAGATAAGCCCTCCAACCTTTTGCCATGTTTTTCAAGACAGGCATTCATTTGCTCCGTTCTTTCAAGACGAGCAATTTATTCTTTGCATCGACCATTCAAGTCGACATCCTTCATCAAGATGAAACACAATTTAGCCAATCAGTTCAGAGTAAGGTTTAGCAAAAATGAATATCTTTTTTGTCTTTATAGTTAAGTTCTAATGGATCTTCCCTATAAGGAGGAGCGCCTATAAACAACTCATTTTTTCCATTTTCGTTTTATCATTTTTATTGAGCTAGTATAATAGAAAATAAAAATAAAAATATATAATAAAAATAAAAAACGAAAATTGAAGAAAAAAATAATAAAATAGAAGTGTCAAGTCTAGTCGTATTGAGTCGACTCAAGTCAAGTCTAGTTAAATTAAGTCAAGTTGTATCGAGTTAAGTCGAACCAAGTCAGATTGTTTAGTGTCTAATCAAATAATAATGAGTAATTAATTTAATAAATTCTTAAGTCATTAAAGAATCAAGCTTCATTAAAATAATTTTAATCTAGTTCAATATAAAGTAGATTTTTTATCTAATTTATATTGAATTAAAATAGATTTAAGATTTATTAAATAGATTATTAGGCTAAAACAAATTGCACTAAATCGGGCCCAGAAAATAGAAAACCCAAATTAAAATAAGGTTTGTAGAAGCAAGGTCAAATCTCCAAAGAATCATTATCGAATCTTTCCTATTTTTAGATATGAAATATTCAATTGTGAATTTATAAATAATGTGGAACACAATTTTTCAATTGCACACCATTCATCTACTGACCACATCACAAGGCATGCCATAATCAAAACACTCCGACCTCCTCCTACCCACTCACCTTCAACCAAATAGCCTAACTAAATTCCCTGACACAAACTCCATACACCCTGCTTCACAATTCACCACTCGTACAAACATCTCTGTCCCGCACAGAACACCAATACTCACACACTCACCCGACAACACAACATCACACTAACTGACAGCTCCATACCGTACGAAAGGCCCCTGACTGACAACTCCACATTTTATTACCCCGATAAGCCCACACACACCACGCCACACACAAATCGCAATTCCTCACAACATCTCACTACACACCGTCCCTCGCTCCACTGACCACCACTATCCTATTCAAGTTCCATACCCCTTGGTCACATAACATATACCTAACTGCACACTGACACATCTACCCACAACATACGTCCACTACAGCACCAATTCACCAGCAGAATTCACTATACAGTCCCTACGCATCCGACAAACACTGACTCCTATGCTGATCTCACAAGCATAGCATGCTACAGCCTACTCTACTTGCATGAAGTACCCCCTAACCAAACAACCTAAAGCACCTTACACCCACAAGCCAACAGCCCTTACTGCCTCACTCACCAAATTTTATAGCAGCTACTATACACACACGCTGAATTCCACAATAGCTACTGCACACACCGAATTCTACAAGCACATAACACCCCATCCATGCGCGGTCATAAACACGCCATCCACTGCACTGGGGCACACCGCACACATACAAGTCTACAGCTGATCACACACACGGAGACACGCAAAGTCTACACACACGATACAAGCCCATTCACGTACAATCACAATGCACTGGTGTTACACACTAACACACACGACTCAACTAGTTAAGTGAAGAAAAAAAAAGTTAAATTATTATTTTTATTTATTTATTTTAGTTAATTTATTATTTTTATTAATTTTTTTTTAAGTATAGGTTCTTTTATTATTATTTTCATATTTTTTTTTAGATAATCTCATTTTTTAATAAATTTAGCTTAATTACATTTTTGGTAAAATTGCATTTTTTGAAAAATTAGTGTATCTTTTCTACGAGATCCGTATCTTCAAAGAAAATACGTATTTTGCATTTAAGATTAGAAAGGATACATATAAAGATATGTATCTAGATCATATCTTAACATATATAAAAGTTGAGATTTAGAAAAAATACGTATAAAGATATATACATAAATCATATCTTAGTAGATTTTGCATATAGGATTTAAAAAAGATATCTTTTGATACGTAGTGAGTTTTTTATAAATAAAAAATAAAAAAATCTTAATCGGGGTTTTTTTAAAAAAGATTTAGTTAATTAGTTTTTTTGTAAAAAATGGATTAATGAAAGTAGATTTCTTAGGTTTTTTAAAAAATAAATAAATAAATGTTAAATAAACGTAAATCTAGGTAAATTTAAAAAAAAAAAAAGAAATTCACCCACTAAATATTTTAGAAAAAAAGAACTATATTGGTTTGATCCCGACTAGCGGGTACATAGGCACATTCGAGACAACCGTATAAAAAATAAAAAGAAAAACCTTTTTTTCCTTTTTCTTGAAAAATTCGTAATAAAAAATTCATTTTAGTTATGTTTTATGTATTTGTATATGGTTTAGTATTTATTATAAAAATAAAAATAAAGCCCATTAATTAATTTTTTTTTATTTTTACATGGTAACTTAGTCTTAATATGTTAGCTCCTAAACTTAATTATTCTAGTTTTTTTTTCTAAAAATTATACATAAATTAGTAGATTTCATTTTTTACCAGTTTAACTGGTTGGCGATTCCAATTTTTCAAAATACTTCTTTCAAAATATTTTCAAAGAAAAATATTTTCTTACTTTTATATCAAGTAATATATATTAAGCGGCCTAAGCTTAATATAGATTAAGTTAAGGAAAACTGAAGTAAGGCTCGATAATCATGAAGATCTTTGTGATATTCTAGGTGTTGAAGCGGGTGGTTTTTAATTTATGAATGATTTCGAGGGAAAAAAGGAATCATATTATAATGATGTTTTTGGAACATAAGGGGTTGGTGCAAATTGGAAACTAGAAAAGAACCTTAGAACACATCTACCCTTCAGATAAAGAATCCTTCACCCATTTATCATGGGTAATTGTTGTCCAAGAGTTAGCTAACATCAAGGTCTCACCCAAGCTAATCTTTGGATTATGGGCTGTTTAATGAAGAACATCAAAATTCACCATTTAAATATGGTGTTTCTGTCATGCCACAAAGCGGTAAAGTCATAACAGTACCCCATGCAAACCATTATAAAATAAAAGTTGACATTTTAGTTGCTATTTTAGATTTGATTTACACAAAACATCCACAATTAACCCGCTTTAAAGTAAACAATTTACAAATTAAATATATTATTTATCTATAAAAATATGAGAAATACATTTTAGAATCTAAATATCTCAAGTAATGCATACAAAATTTAGTATCCTAATCTTACTTCACTTAAATAATATATAAATTGATATTAAGAAATTTAAATATAAGACCCAAACTTCGAGAGTGCAAGAGGTTTTCAGTTTTATATCCTCACTTCCTAAGATTCAACAATTGCTAACTTTAAGGTAATTAATAAGCTACTTCCTAACTAACACCTACAACAACACCTACAACAACACCTATAAGGATGTAAGCAACCAACCGCTTAATAAGTTGGGATAGAGACTTAAAACTATACATCAAGCACAAATAAGATTATCAACTAAATTATTTAGATGCCATATGTATACAAGCAGATGCCATGTGTATACAAGCAAATGTTACATACAACATTATCCAGTCCATTGCAAAATTAGATAAATTACACCCACTCTAATCCGATTTGAGAAATTTAACACGCATTTCAATAGTTTATGACCAAACCCATACTTGTGCAATGGAAATAACACTCTTTCAGTAACTACCTTAGAACTATTACCTTCACCCTTGCCATAAACTCCTCTCCTATCACTTAGTTCAACTAAAGATAAAGAAAGAATCAATTATGCTATCCAACGCTATCCCTTTTGAATGGATCGGTATTTGGCCAAAAAACCCTAAATGTATCCCCTAATGGGTTAAAATTCTTATCCGGTTAATTTTACAAGCCTTATACTATTAAATCTAGTTGAGGTGATCACTCTATATCATGCAATACGTAACAATTGCAAACTAATACAACAAGCCAATAATACACAGTGCATTCAAGAATATGCACACATAAACTTGCGTATATTCAAATTACCTATAAGCACAAATAAGTATAATCTTAAGTCTCTAAGTACTCTGAAACAGTACTCAAAAAAATAGTAACGTATTGATCTTAAACTTACATGAACTTCCCGTTTGCTCACTCAGGATGCGACTTACATAGGTTATCACCGATAATCCCTATAATACAAATGTTGTTTTAGTATTCATATAACTATCTCATATAGGTTTTTTCTTTTTGTAACTCTTCATATAAGCTTCAGTTTAGGATTTTATTATATCTAATTATTTAGGTTTTAAGTGTTTTACAATTATTTTCATTTTGAGCTAGGTTCTAATTCAGTTTTTAATTATGGTTTTACACATGAATCCTATAAGCTCCTTCTGATCTATTTTGTAAGTTCAACTAAATATATTTTGGATATAGCAAGTCTCTGATTTAGTTACTAGTCAACTCCTTAGTTTACCCTATACACTTAATTTTTTATTTAACTCCTAAATTTGTTTCTAATCCGAGCATACTCCACATTTTAGCATAACATTCATAAGTTTAGTTCACAATCAAATTCAAAATTCATTATACACTTTAGTAGCTAGCTTCTTGCTATAATGTCAATTATACAAATTTATCTTATATTTTCATATTTGAAAAAATATGGATAAACGCTAGGAAAATATATAACACTTAGTATCCAAGCTCCATTAAAGCTACGGAAAATATATTATACTCAATAAATTACAGTTGTTATATTCTGATCATGAGAAGTACAAAGATAGTTTAATATATATTATTTTCCAAAATATCAATTTTAGGTCTAATTTTAGTAAAAATTAGCTTAAATTAGGTAAATGAACAAATAAAATTATAGGATTCAAATTAAATATTCCCAAAATCATAAATAAGCTTCATAAATCATTACAAATCATATTCATTAAGAAATTTAATTAAAAACCTATTGTTTCTTTATATGAAAAACATGGAAAATTCAACAAAAATAATTTTAATAAGTACAAAACGTATATTTTACCAAAAATTAGTTCAAAATAACATCATTTATTATTTTTGAAAATTCATATAAAATTCGTTAAAATGAAGCCTATTCTTAAGGAACCTCTATAAGTACTTCAAAATTTGAAAATTTGGTTTGATATCCAAATTTTGCATACAAAAATACCAAGAGAAACCAAATTTCATAATTTTTGGACATCATTTGATATTTTTAATAAAAATAGTAACTTACAAGCAAAAATCGTGCATTTTTTGTTCTTCGACCACCGAAGCTCTACTAGCGGTAAGGGTAGGTTGAAAAAACCACCACCATGTTATACCTTGGACCCCCAATAGCCACCATGTCAAGTCTTTATTTGGTACTCGTTTTCTTATCTAACTCTAATTACACTATAATTTGTTAATTTTTAGTAAAATTAGTTTCTCTCCTCTTCTTACCTCTTCCTTTTTTTTTTTTTTGGACTCTAAAATGAACCAAATGAAGTTTGGAAGTGTTGCTATGAATTTATAGAAGAGATTAGGTTCTTCTTTAATTTTACTTGTGACAAATGGCCATTATTCTCTCTCTTTTTCACTTTCTACTTGGGTAATTTTTATTAGCTAAAATTTAAACCTTCAATCCTAACATGTCATGCCTTGAATCTGGACATTTCTACACTTCCTCATATTTTTCTTGATTTTTAATGATTTTTTCTTAATTAATTAGTGTTATTTTAGCATATTTTAGGTAATTTAAGTAATTGCGTATATTTTTACCTATACGTAAATATATATGTCATATAAATAAATATTCATAAATATTATTCATAATATTTTATAATTTTTAGTGTGCATATAATTTATCTGTATCGATTCATTAATTATCAAAACTCGTTTTACATGTTTTAGATAAATAATAGGTAATATACATATAACTCAATACTATAATATTTTATTATTTATTTTCCTAAATCTAAACTCATGGGATCGCTTTTACTGATATTCACAACTTCATCGTAAAATTTGAGCTCAATCGAATAATATAACCAATCGCCTTAAATTTTATATACCGAGCCCCAAATACACCTGGGGCTTACAATTTCAATACTTCAAAAAGGTCACTAATGGTCCAACCAAAAGTATTTTAAGGTTATCTAGGCGTGTGACCATACAATTGAAACGTAAGGGTATCAAATTCCCTATTGAGGCTCGCATCATTAATGCACTTACTTACAACTACTCTAACATTTCCCAAGCTGGTTAAAAACAAAATGGTAGATGGTGGAAACAAAAAGGAGGAGATCCTTCTAGTCTTTATGGTAGAGGAGAAATCTAAAATGAAGCTTGTATTTTTTAGGAGACTCTAGTTAAGGGGGAGTCAAGTTGTGCAAGTGCATAAGTAGAAACTCGAGGAGCTACTTTTATGCCATATCTTACCTTCCCTTCCTTTAATCCAACTGCACCCCTTGAAACACAACACCCTTTTTATAAATATGCTGAAGGTTGCTTTCAACAGCTTCAAAATGAAGTCTACTATCTTTAAGAAGAGGTCTAAAAAGGTTTCTCAAATATCAATCGACACGGTTTATATGCCCATTTCAATTCACTTACAATTGTTCTACTTCTTCCTGTTCTAACACTAAATCCTAAGAGTAGCTTCAATTTTTCTTGTTTCATCTTGTTGTTATTGGACATGGCCTTTAAGGCCTCATTTTTTTCTTTTTGTTGGACTTGGCCTTTGGCCTCTTTTAGTCATCGCGTTTTGTTAATTTTTCATTAGTATATTTTGTATGTGTTATGTTAGCCATATGGCCCTTCATTATATGAACTCCTTTATATTGTTTCTTAAGTTGCTTTTATGTCCTGTGATTATGAAGTTAAGACTGTTATATGTGTAGTCAGGATGAAAGATGGTGATTATATTGTAGCTTGTCATTATGACTAAGTTGCTAGGCGTAATTGTATTTAAGGAGCTTATGTGATTTTCTTTTGTAAGGGTATATCCTAAGGGTTAAGCTAGGATTATACCAAGTTTCAAATTTACATTTCTCTTCTTTTTCACCATTTAAAATCTCATCTTTTCAATGAAGCCAAAGGGGGAGAAGACTTCAAGTTATCTACAAAGTTACATTATCTTGGAAAATCCTTTAAAAAGTCAATTAAGTTTAAAATGAAAGTTCATCAAGTTTAAAATTATGATTGAAATAACAAATGTGTTTTGTATCCTCCTTAAACTAACACTCATAAGTTAAACATTCTACTTTGATCTTAAAATATTACAAATCTCTTTACATATGAATGCATGATTAAGGGGGAGTATTAGATTGAAGGGAGCATGAGATGTGTAAGTTTTGTCCTCATCAAAAAGGGGAGATTTTGAATAGTTAGTTAATATAATTTTGATGAGACAAAAATGAATTGGAATTAAAACTACTATTATGTAAATTATCTTGAAAACTTTGTAATGTAATTTACTTGGCTGATATTAAAACTGAAGATTTCAAAACTAAGGACAAAACATCAATAAAATAGATAATTGTTACTTTTGCCTTGTTTTTGGTTTGGTGTTACTGTATGCTATAAGGAAGATCAAAAGGAGATTGGTAGCAATAGGCTTACCAATCGATCGGTGGCAAGATTGGCAATCGATCAATAGTCTATCTCAACCCCTAAAACTTTTTATGTTCTCTTGAAGGTTAGTGTATGGCCAAGCAATCGATCGTTGAAAAGACAATATTGGTTTTTTTGTACTACTAATTGATCAATAGCATGCTTAGTGATCAATTAGTATGCTACTAATCCATTAGTAGCCTACATCACAATCTGGAGCATTCTATAGAAACTTGAGGCATAGTATTGCATCCAACAACTAATCAATGGAGTTTAAACGCCATTATCATTATATTATTGATTGATCAATAGCCTGTATAGTGATCAATTGGTAGATAAAGTCTAGCTATTAGCAGTATTTATTATAGCAAGGGGAAGAAACTTCTCCATGCATATGTATTCTCAACTACCCATGAAAGAACAATAAAGAACTGAAATTCTTCTACAAATTCTTTCCATTCTCTTACATTCTTGTGCTCTTGTGATTGAGCTTTATCTTACCATCTTTTTAGAGAGAAAATTGAGATCATAGTGTTAGGGTTTCATTACTTGCAATATTATCAAATAAAAACACTACACTAAAGAGATAAAAATTGAGTTTGAATTGTTTTAAGTGATTGTAGTGTACCTAACAATTGGTGTAAGCTCTTATTGAGCATTGTGTTGCTAGTGATTAACAAAATTGCATGTAATCCTTGATTGGAGACAATTGGTGTTTGTAAAGAGTAAAGGGTTATCTAAAACTCTACGTTATATCACGGCTTGATTTTCTCCTTCCTTATTTCTTTTACTTCCACATTTATTATTGTTATTCTATCACCTAGTTTACATATCTTGTTGTATTTATTATTTAAAATTCAAAGAATATCGAAAATTTTATCACTAATACTCAATTCATCCCCCTTCCTAAGTATTAGCCTAGTGTTTTCAACTATGTACCTAAATGTAATTTTCCAACACTAGCTTGAGTTTTTAGTTTATCCTTCCCTAACATGAATTACAAATCAGCTCGGTGTATTATTCTTATTTAGTTAAGTACTTTTAATTATACTTAGTATTATCATTTTCTATAGAGTTACGGTATTGTAAAAAAATGATTATACAATTATGTTTAATATGTGTTCATGTAATGCCCCAAAAGGGAGGTTAGCAGTTTTACCTAAAATATTCACATCACATATGCATGCATACATAATTGTCAAAATCGCGATTTTACCAATATGATTTTATAAGTTTATGATTTTAAGAAGCTCTTCTGAGTTAACTCGTGTATAAACTATTTTTCATGTAAAAACTTATATTTTTTACCAAGTTTATCGATTCTACATGTCTAAGTTGAATGAGCTAAAAAATAAAAAAATACAACTAATTTTTTACAAGCCATCAACTATAAGGCCATCACATCATCTTCCCTATCCTATTTTATTTTATATTTTCTCTTTTTCTCTCTCTTAATTCCTTATTTTATGTTCATACCCTTCACCTAGGTTTTAAGTCTAATAGCAAAGATTACAAGAAAAATTATATAATTCAGTTTATACCATTAGCAATTTGAAATGAGTTGAAATTTTTATTCTTTTTAGTTCATTGTTTTTTCTTTTTTTTTCAAAAGAAAATAATGAGAAAAGTTTATTTTTGACTTTATTTGTTCTTCTTTCATACATGTTTAATTATATATTATTAAGAATTTTTTATGAAAAAAGAACTTAATCTCTTTATTTTTTATATTTCCATCATGTATTTTTAAGTTTTGAACAACTACTATAAATATCTTTATAGTTTTTTAAAACACAGTTTGCAAAAACTTATGTTTCTACGTTTTGATTTTACATTCCAATTCTATTAACCCTCCGATGATTCTACATAGAATCATGAGTTTGATAACCTTGTACTCATGATATAAAGATCACTTGCAATTCAAAGGCTGTAAGACTCTAGCTTATAAATTTCTAATCATGCTTAATCTTTATACATCTATCATACATATATATAGTAGCTGAAAGTGATCCAACAATCCATAGTTCACCAAAACTATAGAGAATTGAAATTACTTACCAAACAATAATAAAAAGTATCTAAATTTTGATAATCATAAAGTTACTAAACACTTTAAAAGTTCAATTTGACTATCCGACTTGCTTTTCTAAACTTATCATTCTCCTCTTTCAATCTGGTGGAACACTCTATTCTCGAATCCTAGCCTAGCCCCAGCTTTATAATACCTACAAAAGAAACTATTTTGTAGTAAGCTACATCTAGCTTAGTGAGTAACCTTTCTAATTCATCATGAAACAATAACAAATAAGTTATTTATCAAACATATGAATACATGTACATAGTGTACATAGTCTACCAGTAACTGTATACAATACGGTTTTATGCCCACAGTTACCCAGGTTGGAAAGAATTTAGACATGTTATGACCTAGTTATCCACGTCCAATATGAGTTCTCTTAATAGTATAAGTACCCTCAACAAAAGATTCGGTTCGGTCTCAAGCAAAGGGCGGCACTCCCTATAGTCAAGTAGATCCTAAAGGTCAAGGGAAGAACATGTTACATGAATATATCGTATAATAAACAATCACAACATATAATATCAATATAGATCCATCTATGCATTATCTCCTGCTCTACTGCATAGTACTGATGCCTTTTATCTTATACAACAAGATGTAATGCATATCCGATTTAATTAAAGGGCGAATATTTATTAATCTAAATTCATAAGGTGACCAAGCAAATATATTTTAAGCACTCCAATACCTCGAGTTCTCATGTAGTAAATAAGGGTGTTCGAAATATCTTAGGGTATTTTGCAAGAAAAGCAAACGCGTATAAGTTCTCATATACCTCAACATGAAACAAGTTAAATTATCAGATATGATTTGATGGTGTGCTAACTACAAGCACATAATAAAGTAAATAAGGGGCAATATACTTACTCAGCCTTAAAGTCTAGTGTTCTTAATAGTCTCGAACTTATTATCCCGAATCACCTAATAAGGTAATTAGAGTAAATAAGACTCATCTTAAACTTAATCTATTCGCTAACTTCGCTATAATTTCCCTATTTCCACTTATTTCGTATTTAGTGGTAACTTTCTCGTTTAAGTCAGAATTTCACTTTCTTATAGTCAATTTTCGTCACTTTCGAGTGTTCTTTCATTTGATAAGGTTCTTTTTAGGTGTTTGGACTTATAAGAATTTGGTTTAGGTCAAACAAGCTCATTAGTCAATGATGTTGGTTTGACTACTTTAGGATTTGGGCCTAATTCTAAGCTTTGGGCTTAATTTTAGGCGTTGGGCCTTACACTTAACCTTTTGAGCCTTTGTTTAAGTATTTTAAGTTAAAGTTTTTGCCTAAATTCTACAACTTTTAATTTGGGCCTTAATGTTACTCTTGTGGGCCTAAATTGGTCCTTTTTACAAATTTAAGGCTTTAGCTTACTAAGAGGCCTATAGAGGATGGTTTTAATGGGCTTTTGGACTTAATGGGCCTTTATATTTTATTTTATGAGCTTTTTTGTAATGTCCTAAGCCAAAAGCAATGAATAATCAAGCTAACAAACACTAATGGGCCTATTTCAACCACTTGGCCCAAAAGTTTCAAGCTTGTGCTACCAAGGTGCTTACAACCATGGCCTTATAAACTAGTACCATAACTACCCACAATCCATATGAGAAACTTAACCATAGAATCTCACAATCTCCCCCCTTCAATACATGATGTTCTCATCACGAGACCTTATAATTAAGCTCAAATCTTTCCCCCTTTCAGTATACAATTTGGACCACCTACTACCTACAAGTCATTTTAGAACCATGTAAGGAGTCACACTCTAATGACACTCCCCACCTTCCTCGGGTCTCTTCTCTAAACTGGAGTTAGGCTCGAATCATCCACCTACTGGCAAAAGGTTTGCTAAGATACCATTTGTAACTCCCTAATCCAAAAGCAGTAAATAGCCAAGCTAATAAACACTAATGAACTCATTTTAACTACTTGGCCTAAAAGTTTCAAGCTTATATTGAGAAGGTATTCACAATCATGGCCTTATAAACCAGTATTATAACCTTCCATAATTTATGTGGGATACTTAATCATAGGGTCTTATACTTTTAATTAGGGATTAGATATGATCACTGAGTTATTAGGCTATATTTTTTGTCTTTTTAAGGGCTTTTAGGCTTATCTTACATACTAAGGCTTTAACCCAAACTCTACTTATTAACTTGGGCCTAAACCCACTAAAGGCTTTAAGTTTGGTCAGTTTTTACTAAAGTTCTAAATCTGATTCTTTTCTTTAATGGGGCTCTTAACACTATTGTTAAGTTTCCAATCACTAATTACTAGTTTAGGCCACTAACTCATCATTTCCCTACTTAACTTAGTTAATTACATCTCAAATCATACTTAGCACTAATTAATCACAATTTATAGCTCATTAAGTCTATTAATAGTGGCGGCTAAGTAGGGATTTTCTAAGGTTTCTTCAACTTCATCCATCCAACACTTAGTCCAATAAATTTTCCTTATTTTAACCACATGTCTACTCATTTTAAGCTAATAAAATCACATAACATAGTAAAAACAAGATAGATATTTATTAAGGAAGGGGCAACAAGCAAAGGAAGTGGGGTTTTTGGTGTTTTCTCAACTTCTTTTTTAGTTATCTATATAGAACTACCTTCTACACTTCTAAAATGCAAGTAATAAACTAGCTAACTACGTGGATGAATGTGTGATTATATGGCTCTAAAATGGCATGTACATGATTATAACATATCTATCTAGTATTTCTAATCTTAAACTCTCAAAATATCATAAGTATAACAAATGTAAATAAAAAACTTAAGTTGGGTAAGTTTGACTTTAGATTAGTCTGCACGAGTTCCAAATTTTTCACTCAAAAACGAAGTTAAAACATACCCCTTTGGAATTAAGTGTTTGTCGACAAGAAACGAGGGGATTTGGTGGTTCAAATGGTGGTGGTCATGTGTGATTTGGTAGTGTATGATGGTAATAATGCCAAAAGGTATTGAGGTGCACAAAGGGATCCAAGAGGGCTTCTTTTCCTTCATTCGTTCTTCCTTTGATTTTTAGTGGGGTTTCTAGAGAGTATTTCATAGGGTTTTATAAGAGTGAAAAATGAAGTCAAATGAGGGTTTTAAAGAGGTAAAATGGTAAATAATAGAGGTAAGACAAGGGGTAGCTATTTTGGGATGAGAGTATAAGTTCTCCTCTTGGTACTATTTTACCTTGTTTACTTTTTGTCAAATCAGGGAGGATTTTGTCTCCTAAAGGAAAAGTGTCCTTGAATTGGCCAACTAATCATTCTTATCCTCTTGCTAATTAAGATATCATGAGGTTAGTAGATAGATTAAATGGTAATTAAGCTAATTAATTGTAATTATACATAATTAAGCAATTTAAGGTGCAATTAGGGTCTTGCCATATTTATCACTTTAATTAAGTCCATTGACCTATATTACCTCAATTATTAAAGTCTTTTAGTATTTGAGACTAATTACAGTTTTTGATCCGTGTACAAGATTGACAATTTAGTGTTTCCGAATGATTAGAGAAATTATTTGCAATTAATGAATAGTTTAGGGATATACTTTATTGGTTGAATTATGGTTTTAGATTTCCAATTAGGCTTTAGTTAGTCTATTGGTATTTTAGCATTGTTTTAAGGTTTCTTGTATATTATGGTTTTTAAGGTTTTATGCGTATGATTAGGATTTTAGGGTTTTACTCTCTTTAAGGTTTTTCAACTTATTATTCAAGGTTCAATTGTTTTATTTAGTGGTTTTATTATTATATCTCAAGCAATTCTAGGGATTACTTATTAACTTTTGTATCCAACTCTCATTTTGGATTTGAAAGTTTGCAGGTTTCATATTATCTCCCCAAGTATAATGCTAGCATTATTAAAGATATATCTTCATATTATTATTTTGGTTTCATATGATTAATCGCTCTTGACTTATAGTTAATTATAATATAAAATCCGATTAGCGAATTAAGGCATAATTAAACTTCTTAATCTTTTTTACCGGTACATTTGACACTAATTAAGTACAGTTTAAGGCTTAGTGTGTCAAATTAAGTTAGTTAAGCCCATTCAATCAGCTTGTCTAATTAGTTTAAGAAATTAGGACCAGTTATTGATACTTGAGTACATTTTAGAGGGTAGATTAAGGTTCTATGGCAATCAAGTGACTAGTTTCTGATTAGCAAATAGTTTTATTATTTAATTAGAGTACAATAGTTAGATTAAGGTTTTACAATCATTTCAAGGGTTTGCGTGTATTAAGGTTCTAATTAGGGTTTTGGAGGTCCATTTAAGGGTTATAATATTTGTTTTAGGGTTTTGGAATCCATCGTTGGGGTTATCTATATTAAATTTTTGGCTTTGTTTAGCCCTTATCAATTTCAAAGAGCTCTCATGGGTTTCAACTATCGGTCTCTTTCCCATTGGGGTTTAGGGTTGGTTTCCTTAGATTAGGTTGACCTTGTGAGTTAATATTAGTTATTAGCATTTGTTAATAGGATTTTAAGGTTTTGAGTGTAGAGGTCAAATTAAGGTTGAGCTTGCCATCTAAGGTTTTAAGAGTTTGAGTTAAGATCTTTGAGCGTAGTTTCTCAAGTCCATGGTTAGTTATTTTGCCAACAATGAGGGTCTCTTTTAGGAAATCTTATTAACTTCTAACCCCCTATCTAGCAATTCTTGAATCATCCTATTATTGATTGTTGAATCTTTTTCTTTTTTAATTTCACTCAATTTCGATATTTCTCCTAATCCAAATAATAGAATTGAGTTTTTTTTTTTCTAAAAGGTCTTTTTATTATTTCTTTTAAAAATAGAATGTTTTTGCTAACCCATTTTTTTCTTTATTGTGAGATATTTCAAAAAAAAATTGTTTTTTCTTTTAAAAACTATATAACTAGAAACAACTTTTTTGCAATTTTATAATTTTTTTTTAGTTCTTTTATAATAGTTTCAAAACATGATCGTTTTCGGGGAGAACCAAAAAGGAAATTCAGTTTCCATCCCCTATACTATTAAAAAAAACAAAAATCATTTTTTTGTCCTTTCTTTTTCAACATCTCTTTTTAATTCAAAAGGAATCCTATCTTCGATCTGTACCAAGGTTGAAGGCAAAAAGGAAATACAATCTTTATTTGTATACCGTCTATTAACCAGTTCTTTAGAAATTCTGTTTTTGATAATTGAACCCCATTATAAATATATTTAATATGCATTTCTCTGTTCCAATCCTTTAGGTCCTTAGACCACTCAGAAAATTGAAATAATAACATACGAACTATATTTTTCATTATTATCAACGAAGGTAATATAATATATTTTCTAAGAAAAGATTGAGTTACTAATATGGAATCCCTTATTACTTGAGCGAATAGAATGCCATCACAGGCTTCCACTATTTCAATTCGTGCTTTCTCCTCTCTTTTTTCTTCCTCTTTTTTTTCTTCTCATTTTCCCTTGTCTTTTCCTTTGTATAATCCGAAATTATTAATTCTCTTGTTTTTTTTTAAATTAATTTCATCTACCCGGATATATAAAAAAAAAAGAGAGATTTCTCTATTTTGTCGAAAAAAAGACGAAAATGCACATTTGCTTGAAAGAGTTCCCAAAATAACTATTTTACATCTTTGAGCACGCATGGTTCCTTTGATTATGTCTCAATGAAAATCAATTTGTATGACTAGCAAGGAACTTTTTTACCGATTTATTTTATTCCAATGGAATTTTTTCTAATTCTTTTAGCTTCTGGATCAGCCATAATCGTATCAAATAAAAATTGGACAATTTTCATTTCATCTTCGGAATCAATTTTTCTTTATTCACTTTTATAAAATGGAAAGAAAAAACGTTTTTTTTCTCTTGATAATGCATTTTTATCAAATGTATCTTCTTCTTTTTTTGTCAAATTTATCATAATTGGTAGGAAAAAGTACACCATGAATCTTATTTATCAGACTTGTCTCTATATCATTTTTAATGGAAGTGTGAAAATTTTATTTTGATCCTTCTACAATGGGAGCCATTCAAAAAGGGATCATATATTTTAATGCAAATATTATTTTTTAGCCTTATTATTACATAATCTAATTTTTTTTTCTAGCACATTTTGAGTAATACATTATTTATCTATAACTTCAATTCGCATTCTAAATTCCTTGCTAAGGTTAGTCTTTTTTTTATCATTTAGATAACTCTAATAATCATTCAATTCATCAAGGAGTAGTTTTTCTATTGAGGTAAAAAAAGATTTTTTTATGGATCATTTCCGAGAAAGTTGACAAACTTGGTGGATATGTAAAAGATATCCTTTCTTTTCCATCATTTTGAAATGTATAAAAAAAATATTGTGACATTTCATTCTTTACAACATTTTCAAATTGACCGTTTTTTATATATTGTGATGGATGATTCCATCATTTATAATAAAAAAGAAGAGTTACAAGAGGTTTTTCAAATCATAATAAATATATTTCTTCTTTAAATCTTTCTAACTTCGAATTTTCTTTATAGAATGTCTCTTTAAAGTGAAATTTATCCCTTATTTTTTTCCTTTCCATTCACTCGGATCTCTTCCCTTTCATCGATTTTGCCCAAGGGATCCTCCTTTTCTTTCGAAAAAAGGGAAGGAGAAGGATCTTCTTCAGTGAATCCCATCTTCTTCAGTGAATCCCTCTTATTCCTGTTTCGTCCCCCTCCTTTCGAAAGTTGTTTCTATTTCTATATCTCTTTCTTCCTCACTTTCCCCCTTTTATTCTGTTTCTAAGGTTTCTTTCAGTTTTTTAGTAACAATGGGGGACGATATTCTGCGCAAATAGTAAACACAAGTAATAAATAAGAGAATACTAAAGATTCGAGCCATAGAATTTCTCAATTTTGATACAAGGTACTTATTAGATCAAATAATTACATTAGATCTAATAAAATTATTTTTTTGTATCTAACTAATACCAATTCAACCCATTTCATGAATAAAATGTGACCAATTAACCAACCAACAAAACTACTTGTTACAAATAACATCTTGTTGTTGCATCGAAACATATAAATGTTGACTAATCTGGCTAACGTTGAACTTGGTAAAATGAAACGGTTGAATAATTGAAAAGTGACATTATTTAGGAATACATATTGAACGCTGAGATTACGCATTCAATTTCTAGTAGTAGATTCAAAATCAAAAAAGTGTTTATGATAATTCCAAAAGAAATGAAATAAAAGATATAATAAAGCTAAGACAGTTATTGTATGAGGTCTATCTAATGCTATATGTAAAGGTACATAATAGATCAATATGAACATCATGAGCTACCCCGCAATAAAACCCATTGTTGCTAATACCTTCTTCTCAGTTACTTCTTCTCCTTCTTCTATAACCCAAGCTCAGAGAAGGAAGAGATAAGAAGGCCCTATGGAGAATGTGGTCAGAAATCCATAATAGAGTCCGACTATAACGACCGAATTGATTATCTTCATGCATAACGGTACTAGATTACCTAGTAGAAAAGATTTCAAAATCATCACAAACCTCCACTTTTTCTTTTCTTTCTAGATTATTAGATGATGATTTTTTAACTTTCCATATATAGAAATAGAAGGATATAGACTCAAAACAACATCTCTTATATCAATGACACCAAAGAGATATCAAATGAATGGAATTATGATATGCATGGAATATAATGAAATAAAGCCACTTTAGGTTCCTTATGAAATGAGGCATGGAACGAAGCCACTATGAAGAAGTTTCAGGAGTTATGAAGGAAACTTCAAGCTCATATTGCTTATGAGTTGAGAACGGAATTGAACTCTATGAGATCTAATCTCTCGTTGTTCCTTTGTAACTTAATGGTAGAGCAGTCGGTTGTTAACTAACTGGTCGTAGGTTCAAATCCTACTTGGGGAGATTTGATTCATTCTAAATTTCAAAATGAAGGGGCTCACTTTGACCGTTAAGAGTAAGTAACCCCCTTTTGTTCCTTGTATCTTTGTTTTTATTGCATTCTATCTCATCATATCACATTCTGTTCTTTGATATTTGAGAATCACCGTCAATATCTTGGTGTAAGTCCAAGATAACCTCTTGTTTCATAGTCCTAGGGCTATTTACAACTAGCTAATTAAGAATTCTAAAATATACTAGCAAGTGCATCAAAGATGCAATTATCGATTCTCTTGAGACACCACAATTACCGTAAGCAAACGTATTAATGACGAGGAACGCATTTTTGCTATGCTACTAATACTTTTATTTGTTCTACTATTTTGATCAAGCCTAGTTGAGAATGAGTTACAAATCGTAAAACAAAAAAAAAAATATGCAGAATTTTTTTCTTTCTTAGCCCGATGATAAATAAAAAGAAAGCCATTTCATTTTAACAAAAGACCCACACCTAAGTTCCATAGCCTTGGGTCAGCTATCCCTATCATACCCCCATAAGGAAAGGTCCTTCCCATTTTGAGTCAGTTATAGGCGAGAAGGGATTCAAACCCCCGACACCATGGTTTGTAGCAATATACTCTAATCCTCTAAGCTACAAGCCCAACCCCATCTCCACTGGATCTATTCTCAAGAGTACCCTAAAAAAAAAAAAGGAACCTTTCCTCTCCCTAACCATTTTGGGTTAAGAAGATATGAAAGCGCCTTTCTCTCTCTAATAACAATGTGTTCTAAGGTGTAAAGTGGGAGAGAAGGGATTTCATAATTGGGGTTTTAAATAAAACAACCTTTTCATTTTTTTTTTCCTTTTCCAAAAAGTAGTAATAAGAATAAGAGGTATTAAGCTTTTTATCATCCTAGCATTGAGCTATTTTTCTGCAGGACCTCTCCTACAATATCGTCACTGCAATAAAGTTTAACCACCAAGTTCAAGTTGGATTGGTATAGTTCCTCTACACTTAGGACACCAGAATATCGAACTAGGAACGAAGAAAGACATGAGAGAAAAGCATATCAATTAGTGATTGTGAGGCCCCAGTTCTTGCTAAAGGGACAATAAAGGCCTCTGCCCTTGCATCCCTTAGATAGATAGAAAAGGGGGACAAAGCTTTTGGTTTTTTCCTATTGTCAAAGAGTTTAACAATGAAAATAAATGGTGAATGCCTAATCAAATTAATTGGGTCATGTAGGAATAAGGTTCAAGTCTACCAATTTATTAGGATGCCTCAGCTATATACATCATTGCACTTTCACTTAACACCTATCATAATGATAAATAGCTCATCTTGTTGTAGCCTTTTCTTGAATTCTCAAAACTTCTATCGCTCCATCCTCGCAAGGGCAGAGAACCCATCACTATCTTGACTATGCTACCGGAGGCCCTAGGGAAGTTGAAATAGGAGAGTACTCATCTTAGGGTGGGCTCACTATTTAGACGCTTTTGGCAGTTATCTGCTCCACACTTAGCTACCTAGTATTTACTGTAAGCATAACAACCGGTACATTAGAGGTGCATCCAGAAATTTACAAAGTTTACAATTCATATTACAATAGTGCTTATCAAAGTGAAAAAGAATGTTGAAGGTTAGAAGTAGTGTTAATTAATTGTTAAAATTAGTAAAATAAGTAATTAAAATCAATTTAAGCTTTATGCATAATAAAATGAACCAGAAGAAAGACTCCGAATTATGTTTTCAAAATGAGTTTTTTAACCTCCTAAACTTTCAATAATTTGCGATGTTATGTTCACTTAAGATTTTCCATTTAAAAAAAAAAAGCATGTGTATGGGATAATCAATGATGATGCATAATATATTATACAAATATAATATATATTATATAAATATAATACATTAAATTATATACTACAAAGCATATATTAAAATTACATGAAGTACTATACGTCGTGTATGACTATTGTACTTATAATGAACATCCCGAGGTTTTTATTAAAAATATTAACATAAAATGCCGCAAATACTTTTTTATTTCCTACAATAAATTTTTATATCTATAATAAAATGCAACTACTTTTTATTAACCACAATTTATGGCTATTGTACTTACCATAACACATGTATGAAGTAATTGTATAAGTGTATAAGAAAAAAAAAATAATAATAAAGGAAGGGTTTTTACTCATTAGCCAATACTTCCCTTATATACACTTTACTATAGGTGAGTAGATAACTCGTGGTACAAGGTATCCATGGGACTATGTATCAAAATCTACATATTTATACCAAAATGAAGTCTATTCAACGCAATAAAATCCCATCATCAACCAACCAAAAAAGAAAAGCGACGCACATGGGTTCTTTAACTATAGAGATTTCTGCTCAACCAAAATTTTTAATTCTCCCCCAATATCATACTAGGCCCTTTTCATAGTCTATTCGCCTTAATGATTTAAAACCAAAACAATTTCTGAACCCCCTTATGCATGTTTCTAATTAATTGTACTTAATTGTCTGGTCATTCTTAATTATTACAATAAACTAAAGACACACATAAATTTATATGAAGAAAATGTCTCCTGCCAGTTGACAGATACAGCGATCACACCAATTTGTCAAATTTTATTATTACATGATAAATGTTGTTATATCTACGTCCAACCATAATTATGTTATATATTAGAACAACAGCGGAGTACTTATCTTTGTACGATTTTAAAATGCATGGAATGAAAAATATTAATCCCATTTTTAGTACTATTTACATTTAGCTACCTACGATGCACTTGCTTTTGAAATTTTAAGATCCTTCACTCATAGGGCCACCATAGTAAGTGGAGAAAACGACAGAATATTTCATGAGAGAAGATTCAAGTACCTTTGTAATTCTTGAGAAAATGCTTGAGGGAAGAAAAGGAGAGGATGATCGTTATATTTCATAAGGCAATCAAAATCTATGGAAATATGTAAGGAAACAGACGTGTCGATTAGAGAAATGGAAATGAGGTCAATTACAAAGATGCCCCTTGGGCTAAAATTAATAAAAGGCAGGAATTTAACCAAATCATGACGAATTTTATTCCTCCCTCCTAAAGAAAACTTTCATATTCGAAAGATTACTTAAATCACCGAAGAATTTTGGCATTTGGGTACTTCTTTCTCAATTTTTTCTTCTAACTTTTAAGTAACTTCTCTTTCGCTTTGATTTTTCTAATGCATACTTGACATGCTTTATCACTCGTCTCCTCAAATGTTGTTCCTTAGAGTCAACTACCTTCTTAGGTTGTTCCTCAATAGTAAGATATGTTTGAACCTCTATTTTGCATTCGGTATGTTGCAATGGACTTAGAATGGAATAATAATTCCAAATTTCATCCCTCTAATAATATTTGAAAGTATTTTTAGAAGGCAAAATTATGATTACTTGAAATTGACAATTTCAACTTTAAGAGAGATTAAATCCTGCCTTTTAATAGCGGAATCACAATTTGATTCCACCATCATTAGTTATATTAATTGAAAACTAATTATATAACCTTCAACCAAATTATGATGCACAATAATCAAGGACATTTTTTATAAATATTAATATATGCATATTTAGTTTCATTTCATCCCATGACATTTCTAAACATCAAAAATAATTTATCATTCTAGTTGTCATTTCATTTTAATTTCATTCCATTTCAAATCATTCTCACATATCAAACGTGACATTAATAGCTTCGTATCTATCACTTGATTATAATCCAACGTAAACTTCCTTTTAACATCGATACTTACAAGACATCATGTATCCTTATAAGACTTGGTTGTAGAGCCAACCAGTATGCTATAAGATTAACCCTCTTTAAAACCTCATATTGGCCCACATACCTCATATTGAGTTTCTCTCTTAATCTAAGTCTTGTTATTCCTTTGGTAAATATGATCTTCAGGAGTGCATGATATCTCATATGAGATTCCAAAGATTGTTGCCTTTTTGTCTGCATATCTTTTTTAGCGACTTTTAGTTGTTAGCATGTATTGTTTGATCACTTTCACCTTATCAACAATATTTCGTACTAGCTATGCACCTAAAATTTTCCTTTCACCAACTTCATCCCAATGAACAAGTGATATGCATTTCTTACCCTATGAGGCTTCATAAGAATACATCCAAATCATTGCCTTATAGCTATTATTATAAGCAAACTTAACTAAAGGAAAGTTATTATTCAACCGCATTGAAAGTCCAAGGCACATGCCCCTTAAAAATGACCTCTAGAATCTAGTGGTCCTCTTAGACTAGTCATCACCTTAAGGATGAAAAGTGGTGCTACCTTAAAGCCTTACAAAAACTCTTCAAGAACCAACCAACAAATTAAGTGCCTTTATTAGACACAATTGACACTAACACTCCATGAACTTAAGTATCTCTTGAATATACAACCACGCCATCTTCTCTAGTGTATAGCTAGACTTGATAAGAAAAAAATAAGCCTACTTTGTTAATTTCATCTATTATCACATAAACTACTTAATGACTTAAAATCATCTCTGACAATGCCATAACAAAGTCTATTTCACTTCTTTAATTTCCGCCCCAATATCAATACTGGCTACAACTCTTTAGCCAGTCTTTGGATTTTAATCCTAATTTGTTGACATAGTAAACACTATGAAACATAATCAACTATCTCTTGCTTTATATTACTCCACTTAGAGTGGCTCTTCACATCCTTATATATCTTACTACTCCTAGGATAGATGGAATTACAGATGTAATGCACCTCTTTTGATATCTTTCTTCAGATCCAAGCTTGTTGATATAGACAAGTTGTTCTTACACCTTACAACACCTTTTTTATCGGTATGAAAGTTTGTAGACTTACCATGTCTAACAACTTGTTAAAGCATGAAAATGGTTATTTTGAAGATAAACAATTGTCTAGGAGTTATTTTGATAAGTAAAATGAGTAACTAGAATTGGTTCAGTAGGTCTTATGTAATAAAATAATGTTGGGAAGAAAAGGTTTGAATTATGTAAAAAGTTTGAATATTTTCAAATGAAAAAACAAAGGAAAGCACTCAACAAGGGATACTTCGAACCTGTTATAAAAATATTTGGTCCTATATTTTAAAAATGGGCTGAACCTAATTTTTCCATCATAAATGCTCTGTACCTTTTGGAAAAGATCTAGACATTTTTGTAAAAACTATATAAGTTGCAATCTAGTTGCGAAAACAAAAGATAACTACATTCAATCTCAACAAACGAATTCAATACCCTTCTAAAACATGATATTTCCTGTCTTTTAATTAACAAAGCACTTCTTGAGACACTTCTTCAAATGATTTTCCTAAACAAACTCCATTTATTCTATTTCATACCCTTTCTCCTCTTATAATTCCTTAAATATGGGAAGAACTAATAACAAGGCAATGAGAACTCACTTTTTTTGTGCATACACTTTCACGCCTTGGGAAGTAGCCTCAACGTAATAACCCATAATATATTGCATAGAAGCCTAGGAATGACTCCATTGTCACCCAAAGACTTCGATACAACACACAAGGCGTTATTACGACAAGTTACTCAAATGATCATTACATTTTTAGCCCAGTTTCAAACAAGAGAATATATATACATTATAATTATCAGATAATAATAATATCAAAAGTCTAAATATAACACCATAATAACAACAATACAGGGTTTAAGTGCATATAACATTAACCACCAATAACATATAAAATCACATTTTAAATTGACAAGAGCCTAAGGGATACATATTTATTACATGATCACTATATCTTCTAAGACATAATAGTTTTAGTAGCTCCACTCCACTTAACGGGGAAATCCTCTACGAAGGTGTAGCCATTAAGTAACATGCATGAAGGGAGATCTAAGAAGGTGTGAGCAATAACTGGCCTAATAAAATATCCCTCATACCACATATACACAAAAGCAAGCAAGTTATCACTCATTATTGTGCAATACATGGGCAAACATATAAATGCAACAATATACATAGCTATTTGGAAACTATGTATAATACAAATTAGTGCCCTTCATTACCTGAGGTTAGGGATAGGTACCAACATGTCAGCCCCAAGTTTTTACCACTTTGAGCAATCTCTCTTGGGCTTAAGTGTCTTACTTTATTAATCAACACTATAAGAAAATATATCGCTAGTTCAGCTCAAGAAAGTTTTAATATTTAAAATAAATAATCCTCTAATATGGAAAGGCTCGAGAGTGTGGTACACCCTAAGCTACTATATTAGCAAACGAAGCTCTAATCAAAGGAAACTATTCCTCGGTATGCAATGGTTTCTAGAGGTCGAAACAAGGTTACGAATAAAGAATCACCTTCATACAGCCTCTCCATGCCACTATATAATGCTAACCACCTTCTTTGATGCAATCATGCAATAGATGTCCAATTTCGCTTTAAGTTCCATTATTTGTTAAGTACATTATTTATGGTTAATCAACCAAGTAATATAGACACTTGCAATAAACAATAACAAAATGCAACATGACAATTGGTTTCATCCATATTAAATTTTCTTTCCATTACATAACAGAACGATATAAACACGTGTATATCCCAAAAGAAAATCCCACACACTTCATTTTATTATATATAATTAAAGTGCTACTAAATTACAAATAGAAACAAGTGTGATGCTCATCAAGAATACTCACTTTGCTGTAGTGTCTCTTTGGTCCAAGTAATCCTCTACATACTCTAGGTTACAATAATCACTCGATTATAGTTAGTAAAGAAAATAAATGAATAAATATGTTTTTGAGAAGGCTTTCTAAAGTTTATCTACGTTCCACTTATACTTATTTTAGAAATTGGTTATAATTTGTCCATTTCAATTTAATCATAAATACATATATTTTGTGTGTACTATTTATTTTCCTTTAATTGAAAATATTATCAGTATTATTTATTCTAGTCACTTGTCATATGCATGTGTATAAGTGGAAACTTCTACGGTCTCGAACATTATTTTGACCAGGTCGGTCTAGCACTTAATCTCATTGTTTATTTATTATCTATTAGATCTAAATAGTTAAAAATATAATCAACTTAATTGTTCAAATCTAATGAGTATTGAATCAATAGTGTAACAGAAGGTGGTATTGATCCCGTAAAAATTATAGATAGAGCCATACAAAAATCCGTAGATATGTATGCACGTATATATATATATATATATAAATATATCCCCTTGCTATTATTGCTATGATTATATTGTATTTTATTCATTCATGCATACATACATATATATGTTTAAATGTATATGCATATATATATATATATATATATTCTAGTGTATAAAATAGGTATTTCGTGTTTTAATGCTTTAGGCCTGTTGTAGTAGTTTTTCTTCTCTATCGCTTTCCTTGTCCGAAGGAGTAAAAGGATATTGCAATATACACCTTTTTCCAGATTTCATGATTTTCAACTTGCATAATGCGTACGCATCCTATTTATATATATTCAACCATTATTTCTTTATTCATTGATTTATTATTATTATTATTATTATTATTATTATTATTATTATTATTATTATTATTATTATTATTATTATTATTATTATTATTATTATTATTATTATTATTATTATTATAGCTAACTGGACATCCCTTCAAGCAATCACTGACCAAGTGAGACCGCTTTTCCTTTGAATTTTGTTGCTCACGGTCAGCATAGCAAAATCCCCAAACACTATAATAATGAAATATGTATTAACAAAGTCATCTCTATATATACATAATTATGTTTGTATCCTTATGCCATACATCGAAGTTGCTGACCATGCTATGCAGAATGTTCTTTCTCTTCCCAAGAGTTTCATGATAGCTTCATTAAAGCCATGCCACGGAGGAGAAAAATATTTTGAGTGTACTCGGTATAAAGTACTCAGCCAGGACGCAACATATAAGGTTAAGTCCTCGTTGTTAGATTCTTCCACCAAACGCCCTAATCTTCAAGTACATACTAACAAGGATTTATGCATATATGGAAGATTCTATGATCCCATCTACCATTTTAATAAGATCGATCATATTCTTCATCTCACCATTTATTCATATATTTTAAAATCTAAACCATTAAATTCAAAATTTGTTTAATGTTTTAAACTTTAAAAAGTGCAAATCAAGGGTTAGATGAATGGTAATACCGATCCTACAAAAAATAAGAACAGGACCATAAAAAAATCCATAATATATACATATTATATATCTTACAAGGATTTATACATATATTATATATAATACTTTTTGTCCTTCACGGGTTTATTTTATTAACCGAATATTTCTTCTTACATGTAATAATGGCCATGACACTAATGGCATGTATACTTCTTACACATACCTGTAATGTTGATCACTTAGACAACTATAACTAGGCATCTCCAATTCAAAGTTGGCTTCATATCTAAAGTTCACTACATTAAAATTGGCCTTTGGCCACGTCTAATAAAAATAGCTATATATACATATAAAAAATGACAAAAATCTATTAGCTACATTTAATAAAATTAGCTATATAACGTAGCAAAAGGCGCATAATAGAAGATTTTGCTATATTTTAAAGTGCAAAAATAGCCAATGGCTAGAAGCATCAACAAATCATTTGCTATGTTTACTTATCACAAGGTAAGAGATTCACCCCCTCCTTATGTGCCCATACAGTACTTGACCCTCCTTCCCTGTTTGATATTTACATAGATTACGAAGGAAAGCTAGCCTTTTCCTTTCCTGTTTACTCAAGACTGTTCCAAGCCCCTTTAACTATAAGAGTGTAGATTGGTATTATCACTGTCCTTCATATTATTGGAAGCCCCAACTTCTCTATTAGTTTCAGCTTACCATGACTATCATCAGGAGAGTGACATCAGCTCCCAACCAGTTTGCTCATGAGAGATCAACCCTGCCTTAAAAGACTACTCCACCCCATGAACAAACCGTTATCTGATGTTACTCATTTCACATTAAGCCCCTTCAAAACACGGAGTAACATTTTCTCCCATCTAAATCCATGATACTCTTATCTTGAGCCTAGCTTTCTACCACTACATTTTCCCTAAAGATCACCAACTCTATTCCTCCATTGCTCAACTCTTTACTAAGATCATCTCTGCCAAGACTTCAGGGCTTCCACAGGCATCACCTCGCCCTCTCCTCTCATCCTCTAAGATCACCTCTTGTTGAGTGACCCAACAGTAAGGTTTGTCTTTAAAGTTCACTTTTTTCATTTTATTAAGATTCGAGTAAAATCTTGTTACAATACTGCTTATAATACAACTATCCTCTTTAGCAACGATGTCTACCACCTAATAGGTACTCCTTCCCTCAAGCTTCATTCACATGATCTTAGTCATCAATAAGAACTATGCTTTTTCATTGAGCACCTAAGGTAGTATTTAAGTAGCTCATTTAAGCTAGAACTTTTAGCTTTAATACCATTTATCACGAGATAAGAGGTTCACCCCCTCCTTATGTGCCCGTAGGGCTCTTGACCTTCCTTCCTCTAATCATATTTACTTAGATTACGAAGGGCGAGCTAACCTTTTCCATTCCTGTTTACCCAGGACTATTCCAAGCCCCTTTAGTTTTAAGAGTGCTAACCAACATTGTCATTGTCCTCCATATGATTAAAAGCGCAATTTCTCTACTGATTTTAGCCTACCATAGCTAATATCAAAAGAGTAACATCAACTCCAGACCAGTTTGCTCTGGGAGGTCAACCCTACCTTGAGAGATTACACTACCCACAAATAAACTACCTATTGATACTACTCACTTCACATTAATCCCTAAGTTAAACACCTTCACTTTCCTTCAAAACACAAACTATGACATACACATAGCCAATGGTATAGGTTTTGCTACGTTTATTTTTGGCTAAAAGTTACAACCATGCCACATTTAAATGTGGCCAATGGTATAGGTTCCACTACATTTACACGTGGCTAGTAGGATAGATTTTGCCACATTTTCACATGGTGAATAGTGTAAATTCTACTACATTTATACGTAACTAAAAGTTAAATGCGTGTATGCACCTACAATCTGCCACATTTAGTCATGGCCTTTATTCTTGGTTTAGCTACGTTTATACATGGTAAAAAGATGATTAATGACATGTATACAACAATTTGCCACATGTAAACGTAGATGAATCTACATTAAAAGCACGTTTAAACATGTCCAATGATATTTAATACATCTTTTTTAAGATTTGCTACGCTAATACATAGCCTATAGTATAAGTTCAACTATATTTATATATAGCAGAAAGGTAACACATATTTTTAATTATATAATTTACTATGTTTATATATGGCTAAAATTAAGTTATAGATTGTATAAACGTAGCAAAGTTTATTAGGCTATGGCAAATCACCTATTATTTTTTAGAATTATTATCGCTTATACTTGTCGTTTTAGTCATCTATCTAACTTATAATTTGAATATATTATTTCATACCTGTTTATCCAAAAATGATATTTCAATCATATATCTAATATGTGATTTACACATATTATTTCAATCACAATTAAATACTTCATGAATCCATCTTGTTTCACTACCAGTGACATTTTAGACTTCAAATACTAGCAATTCCCAAAATATTGTCAAAACTTCATTAAATACTAATGATATGTTTTTACACAAACATAATGAAATATAAATAACTAAGAGTTCATGTTGAAATCCATATCTATATCGTAACCAAAATAAATATGTTCAAAATACAGATTGTAAGGTTCTTAAAACTTCATTATGTATAATCTTAAACGTCATGTTAGTACTTATCTAAAAAACTATGTGTCTCCTTAATTTTCCTTATCTCTTCTTACATCATCATCATTCTTGCTATCAATTATATATGAAAGTCTGATAATATCATACATAAAGCAATAAGTGAAAAACAAATGTAATTATTTTCCAAAAACAAATAAAGAACTATAGAAATAGTTTTTAAAACTTTCTCGAATTACAATGAAAATCTCTAACAAGTTGTTAGACGAGTTGAGTAAGCCAACATAACTATAAAACAATTTATATTAAGTTAGTGGCTTAAGAAAACTACCAATCTTAAACAAAAAATACTTATAATAGGACTGCATATTTGCACCTATTCTGTACTTATATTTGTTTTCAATTATAAATAGAGAATATGAAAAAAGCAACACCACAAGACAAACTTAGAACATTGAACTTCGATTTTTTAAATTTTTATATTATCAAATACACTTATAAGTTATTATCATCTTAATAAGAATCAATCCTTCAGACCGATCATGCGCAATTAAGCTAAAGGACTCACTCAGAGAGATACTAACTCTAAACCATAGCCAAGACAAGGATTCTTATCCCGAGCTAATCTCCTTTCGACCTGACTATCAGATTCTTACATACATCAAATCCGCCTCCATTCAGCAGCAACGCTTTATCCCAAAAGATAGCCTGAGAATAGTCGAGGCAAGCTTCCAATCCGAATATAAGCATCCGACCCCGAATCAAGCTAACTTCTCTTCAAAAGAACTAATTAGTCCCCGACCTATTTCACATCAAGCCGGCCCCTGACCACAAACATTACTCTATTTCCACCTACTTTATACCATATTTCTCCCATCCGAACGCTAAGCAATACGTATTTTCTAACATAACATTCCAGAATAATTCTTTTTTTTCACACTGAATATTCTTTGTCTCTTTTACCCTTTTTAGTATGTTTTATGTAACCTAGTTATAGAATACCCTTTTATCTTTTCATACATTTAAAGTAACCTTAGTGGACCAGTATATAAACCCCCACTTTCTTGTATGTGGACAACAATCATTTCTTCGATATAGAATTATTCATTTGGGCAACTTTAGTGTTCTTATTATTATTCAACTCCTATTTATTCCCTTTACTAAGGAGTAGTGGTGAGTGACCCTTCAATTGGAACCAGTATATTATATCCGATGGATTGTATACCAAGTAGGATAGAGTAGTTTGTCATATACATTCAATAGCTGCCCAAACTTTGCTAACTTTTTCTGTTGTTTTTGGTTTGCTTCATTATGGTGCCTCTCCATATGTTCCACCCCAGAAACGCATAACATCTATTATTCAATAGCATGTAAAGACATGACATACACTCTCAACTTAACATAAACATACATAAACTTAACACATCACTCACACATCCTACTATACTAAACACACATTTACCATCTCAATAGTAGCATAACCATAAAGAACATATTTACATAAAAATATTAGCTTATACACATTTGTCAAAATATTTATTAAAACTAAAATTTTTAAGCTGCAGATCATCACTTTCCAACCTTTGACTTATAGTAGATAAGTCATAGATGGCAACTTCATCAAATTTAACCACACCACTCAGCATCAAATCAGAAAACAACTAAGCACCAACTTTGTCTGATTTAGTCTATTATAATTTATTCCACTTAGCACACATAAAATACTAGTTACATTAATATAGCTTAAATGGTTTTGGAAGACATTCATGTGAAGCTTAACCTTCATGTTAGCTTCTTTCTTCATTATACAATCCTTTTAGCCATTAAAGTTTACATGATTGTTCTTCATATTTTTTCTCTAACTCTTCATGCAAGTGTCTTTCTTCTTCACACTAGATTCTTTCTTCATGAAGGTATGTTTGTATTGCTTATACTTTATCCATAAGACCTTTTTTCCTAAAGAATTACTAATTGCTGCTGGTCTATAACCTCTTCCAGGATGGTAGTCACTCCTTGATTTTGCTTTCATAAACTCAACTACCCCCTATGCAATCTTTAAGCTATTAAAAGATTGAGACTCTAAAAACTTCTTGCACATGGTTTCCCAAAATTTTCAATGGTAAATATATTATAATCAACGCTTTGCATGTTTCATAATATGCTTAATTAATGAAATAATCTATTAACTTACATAATCCATGGTAGATTGCAGAGTAACCCAACCATCACTACCGTCAAGCCCTATTTCACATTATTAAGTTATCTTAAAGAACTTAATAGCATTAAGAGCTTGTTGGTTTTTATATAACATGTAATGAAAGATTAAATTCTCAAGATTTCTAGAAACTAAATAGAAAATGTAGAGTTTTTGCAAGTTAAAGTGCAATAAATTTCAAGATAAGTTAATCAATATAAAATAGTTTAATAGTTATGAAGAATTAGATGGTATGGAACTCAAAATTTATCTATACAAGAAGGAAATATATATGAGTTTTATTCATGAAAACCAAACTTTATGGAAACAATTAAAAGAAGGATCTTATTTTTTTAAAATATTTATGAAAATAATAAAAAATTCAAGTGATAAGAAGGATCATATTTTATCCATAGAAGTCATATCACTAACTTCTTAAATAAGAGATAGCATAAATCAAATCAAAAAAGTAAAAGTTTATAATTACATTTGTTCTTAGATTGCAAGAAAGTTAGGTACAAAACCAACACCTTTTATTATATATTAATCAAGTCATAAACAACAGCCTTTGTCTAATCCAATGGTCATAAATGAACACACTGCATAGCGATATTTTATTTTGACAATGTGGCTCACAGGAATTTATATAGATCAAAAATTTGGAAAATATTTTTATGTTAAAAAAGAAAAGGAAAAGAAAAAAAAATCATGTAGTTACAAGTCTGACATGTTTGTGAGTTACAATAGTATAATGATGGATCACCTAATGCAATTCTAGTCAAAAAAACAAGCAATGTAGAAAGAGCTCCTAATAAGGATTAGCCAAATAATTTTCATGCTAACAACTTCAAAACGCAACTTACATTATCACAACATCCATGAAAGGATGCCATACCTTCAACTAAGCCACACATTAATATTGTAGATTTAAAGTATTTGAAATATTTATATATTCTTTTCTTTTGCTCTGAAAAGATTTGGAGCTAGCTCTGTGTAAATATTTCACTTTGATGCGTGCATCTTTTGCTTTCATCATCTTAGTCCTCTATTTAATAAAAACATCAATTATAAAATAATTTATTTACTTAAGTCACCAAAAAAAAGTGACTTTTTATTAATAATTTACCTCTCTAGATGGATCTACAGACTCCAAAATCTCATTCTCTTCTTCAATTTCCTTTTTCCATCGATCTGTAATCGTTTTCCAATCGTCGTCATTTGAGCCCAAAGGTTGAGTTGTGTTACCAATTTTCATCTATGATATTTTGTTTTTACTTTGGTAATCTCTATGGAATTTTTTATACAAATCATCGGAAAGGTTGACATACGGCTATCGATATCACACAGGCCAAAGGGTGGGTCCGAACCATAAGATGATCCGAAAGATGAATGGTAGTCGAAAGCTGAGCAAGGGTCTTATGCATTAATGGTAGGTATGATTAACTAATGCCTTATATGAGCTCAAACTATACTTAATATGACACAAAAGTACAATACAAGGTTACTCGTCACTAGTCAATGCTTAATAGTCTAGATAAACGCTCTTTAAGGTCTCAGTCCTCAACTAGAAAACATAAGCTCAAAAAGGAAGAATAATGTCTAAAATTCAATATTACTGATTTTCTTTTTAGCTAATACATATTACAAGTATTTATATGGCCCAATTAAGGCAAGTCTTAGGTAAATATAAATTACAAAAAAAAAAAAGAATTCCTATTAGAAAAGGAAAGAGGAATAGATTACAAAGGAAAAGTCATAAACAAACAAAAAGAATATTCGGTTACAAAAAGAATATTCGGTTACAAAAAGGACAGTACGAATGTCAAAAAAATGGTGTACGTGTCAACTATTCATTCTATGGTCCCAATGATACTGCTTATCAAGTAGAACTAATCTAAGCAGAGCAAGGTAAGTTAGATGCTTGGTAGCTTTAGCCGTTACGGGTTGGGAGGTTGGTGCAATAGGTAACCATTCTTCAGTTCGACCTTGGCTAATCAACTTAGAAGTAAGGCAGCTTGGCCTCAAACATATGTTAGCTCGACAATAAGCAAATTCAGCACTTGGCTTTGGACTTATACAGTAATAAGAGGTCAACTCAGTGATAGGTCGGCTATCCTAGGAGTCTCCAAAATGAGATAGAGAGATCTAAATACAATACCTTAACGGGTCGGTCATAGGACTCAGATTATCAAACCCTTAGCCCGAACTCAAGCTTGAGGACTAGAAAATGCGGCTAGGCAAATTCTTTCCTTACAACCCACCATTGAAGAATCCGAGGTGCTACAATTTGCCGACCTAATGTTCTAACCAAGCCAAACCCTCTCTCACTCATCAATTGTCTCCAACTACGAACTTTAGCTACAATCAAATAATAGCTCGACCTATCTAGCCACTTACCTAACTAACTTGAATTTGAGCCATACTAAATGCTTTCTAGGTGATTTGACGTAGAAAGGATTGTCTAATCAGCCTAGCACAGTTGACTCACTACCTTTGCTCAACACTTAGCTCGGCATTCACCAACCTAATTGTACAAAATTATTTTTTCTACCAAAAAGTCATCCTTCTACAAGGAGCCATGTGTCCAAGCAATCATATAACGGAATCCTTTATATGGGATACCCATTTTTGTTGTATTTTCAATTATACCTTTTATCATTCTTTATACATTACTTCTTTTGGACATTAACCTTTTTAGTCTTTTCCAATTTAGGTAGCATGCCCTAATATTTCGAGTATAAATACCCCATTGTAATGTAGCTACAACATCATCTTCATACTAAATATACTTCTTTTCCATGAACATTTTTTATAACTTGTTTACTCATTTTACTCTTATCCTAACCCTTAAGTAAGCCTAAGTGGAAAGTGCCCTCATTAGATCAATTTATGCATCATATCAAGTTAAGTTATGAGTCCTCGAAAGTTCCCTAGTGCATCATATCCTTTGAGTTGTTCAAGGGTTTGCTTGTTTTACTTTTTCTCTTTTCGTGCAATCCCATCTCTATCTTCGAGCTTTCTCCAATCTTAGACCCATGTTGATACTGTTGCCCTTGTCAACTCTTGATGTAGCATATCATCTTGGTAGTTAAGCGGAGGTTTCGTTTGGGAAAGTTAGATTTAAGTTTTCTTGTAAGTAATGATTGTTGTGGAAATGTATTGTAATTGACTAGAAGTTAGCTGTAAGCGTTAAAGTAAGTAGAAGGAGTAGTAGTTCATTTTGGTTATCTTCTCTATTTTGCCCTGTTTCGAGCATATGGAAACAATGCAAGTTTCGGTTGAGTTTATTGTTCATAGGTATAGTTGTTGTGTTCGTAGATTAATTGGACATTTGTATAGAAAAGTGTGCATATTCTTTAGTTTAAAGGAATAGTGTCTATTGTTTATCATATTCGAAGTTTGAAACTAAGCTTTGTCGAAGAAAATAATGGATCTGAGTGTCAATGCTACTATTGGGAATGACAATAGTAGTGTTTCCTACCATAGACAACAACCTTAAGATAGCCCTAGGAGTATAGACAAACAACTGAATGAGGTAGCTAACCTCTTAGCCAGTCTGACAAGAGCTATTCGTGCAATGGCCTATCAACCTACTAAGGTCATGTAAAATACTCCATAAGCAACTCGACCAGTTTAAGGTAGAGGAGTATAAGAACGAATATGGAGAAGGATTGACTTGAGAGATATGGATAATAATGCAGAGGAGGAAGAGTACAAAGAAGAAGAAGAGTGATTTCAAGCACCTCGAGCTGCCAACTATGTAAAACTTTAGATCCCAAGCTCCAATGGTTTTGGAAATGCAAATGATTATCTGGATTAGGAGGAAAAAGTTGAACGTGTCTTTGACTATTATCAGCATGAAGATCGTAAGAAGGTAAAGGTTGTTGCTATAGATTTCTCTTAGTATGCTGCACTATGGTAAAAGAACTTTCAGACCATAAGAAGGCGAAAATGATATAGAGAGGTCAATACTTGGCCAGAGATGAAAAGGATCCTCATAAATAGATTCGTACCATATACCTACTTGCAGGATACTTTTGCTAGACTTTAGGAGCTACGACAAGGGAGCCGAACTATTGATGAATATGTGCAATCTATGAAAGTTCCAAATGCTTATGATTTGTTGTGAAGTAGATGAGCCATCAGCATGAATAGTATATAGGTTTCTTACCAGATTAAGAAATGACATCCAAGATATTGTGGAGTTTTAGCGATTCAGTACATTGAATGAGGCAATAAGAATAGTCCAACGAGTGGAAAGATGGAAAAGGAGCAAAATACTGACCGGACCTTCGATGAGCTAACTTAGTCAGTTAAGTTGACCTATTTAGGGAAGTTAGTGAGCTCAATTAAATATTAAGCCAACCAAAAGGATTAAAGTTAGAGCTTAACAGTAAGGCCAACCAAATGGTGATGTGCCAATGAGAACATATAAGAAGGGACAAGGATCTAGAAGGAAAACGAACTAGATCAAGTACTTTAAATGCCAAGAGTTTGGGCACATGACTACTTAGAATTTGAACTGAAAAACCAAGATTATTAAAGGAGATGTCCTAAAGATTAAAGTAGATAGCACAAATGAGGAACCCGAGGAGGAGAAAGAGGTAAAAGATGATGCTGATGTTAAGGCTAACCTGATTGAGGAGGATGCGTTTGCCAAGGACCTAAATAAGTTGACTCTAGTTGTCCGACGTGCAATGAGTTTAGAACCCTCAACCAGGAAGGAGTAATAAGAGAACTTATGCCTCATCACTTGCAAAGTGAATGAGCAAGTTTGCACGCTTATAATGGACAATGGAAGTTGCACTAATGTAGCATCCGCTGCCCTAATTAAGAAGCTTATGCTGCCGACCATTTCACACCCGAAGCCATATAAGTTAAATTAGCTAAACAAGAAGTGACCACTACATGTCACTCAACAAGTGCTGCTACCAATCTCATGGAAACTATTCCAACCAAATTCTTTGTGACATGCTACCCATGTGTACATCTCATTTGCTATTAGGCTGACCTTAGCTTTTTTATCTAAGGGTTATTCATGATGGTTACAAGAACATATATGTGCTTGAGAATGATGGGAGGAAGATCATGTCGAACTTATGACGCCGAGTCAAGTTAGCAAGTTACAAGCTAAACTTGCTCAAGGATCAAAGAAGGCTTTAATGTAGAGTAGAGCCGAACTTTAAGAAGTTATTAAAGCCAATACGCTGACTTTTCTATTGATCAGGCTATTACTAGATTTAAAGGAATAAGGTGAGCTATCCCTTGAAGTCAAGGAACCATTGGATGAATATGTTGACTTGTTTCCAAAATAATTACCAGAGGGATTACCCCTTTTCAGAGGTAAAAAGCACTGCATTAACTTGATACCCGGCCCTACCCTTCCAAACAAACCAACTTATAAAATGAATCCAAAGTAAGCTGCAAAGCTTTAGAAACAAGTCAACGAACTATTAAGGAAGGAATATGTAAAGAAGAGTCTTAGCCCTTGTGTTGTACCTGAATTGCTTGTGTGGAAAAAGGATAGAACTTATTGTATGTGTATGGATTCTAAAGTTATCAACAAGATTACAATCAAGTACAAGTACCCCATTATGAGGTTAGACGATATGTTGAATGAGCTGAGTGGTACGAAAGTATTCAATAAGATCAATTTGAAGTCTAGATACCACCAAATTCAAATAAGGTAAGGGGATGAGTAGAAGACTACTTTCAAGACCTAAAATAGACTGTACAAGTGAATGGTCATGCCTTTTGAACTATCAAATGCCCCAAGAACTTTCGTAAGATTAATAAATCATATTTTGAGAGATCTAATTAAAAAATTTGATGTCGTCTACTTTGACGACATCCTTATCTATAATGTTGACTTGGCAATGCATACTAGCAAAGAGATGGATCAGAAACCTGAAGAAATACAGTTTCAACTAGAAAGAAGAGATCTTCTTCAAGTACATGGTTAGTGAAAAAGGATTGAAGGTTGATGAAGAGAAGGTACAAGCCATCATTGAACGACTAACCCTAACCTCCTATGTTGAAGTGAGAAGTTTTCATAGATTGGCATCATTCTACCAAAGCTTTATCTAAGGATTTAGTACCATTGTAGCGCTTCTAACGGAGTTGACAAAAAAGAATGTAGAGTTCAAATAGAGAGAGAAAGAGGAGATGAGTTTTGCTAAAGGTAAAAGTAAGGTTAACCTCTAACCCAATCTTGACTCCACCTGACTTTGATAGAGTATTTGAGCTTAAATGCAATACATTAGTTATCGACATCGGAGTATGCTAATGTAAGAAGGTCGACCTGTCGTTTATCATAACGAGAAGCTCAAAGGAATATAATTGAACTATTATGAATATGACAAAGAGATTTCAGCCTTAATCCAAGCTCTTCATGTATAGTAACATTATCTTTAGCCAAAAGAGTTTGTCACATAAACTAATCATGAGTACTTAAGATATTTACAGAGTCAATCCAAGCTTTTCAAACAATAAGCCCGGTAGATTGAGTTCCTAAAGAGATTTAACTTTGTCATCGAATACAAGTAAGACAAGAATAATATGGTTGCCAATGCTCTATCAAAAAGACATGATCTTCTCATACTATGACTTTTTTTAACTAAAAAAGGAAATGTCCTTTATATTACTAATTTATCAAAGTTTAGGAAGTGCAAAACCATACTTTGAAAGTTTAGAGGTCAATCCATACCTAAGTCAAAGTTTAAAAGAATTATTTCCAATTTTCCCTTAACTTAATACAAGTTTTGTTATCATCAAAATATACTTAAGGAACTTAACAGGATTAGTTATATAATTACAATAAAATATAATTGAATTGGAATACAAAGGATTATTCTCAAACATTTTACCCTTATTAAGAAGGTAAAGATATCTATATTAGATGTTGGAATAAGCATTGGCCCAGTTAATGATGGGAATCAAGCTATGGGACCCTTAACCCGAAGCCGAGCCCAAGAACTAGAGGGGCTGGTACGATGAATCCTTATGTTCCAACCAACCCCTGTCGAGGTTAAGTATTTCCTTACCGAGTTACCTTTAATGTCGTGTCGTATGATCACCTATTATTCTGTGATATGCCAAGTTGATGATTACGCTCTAGTGCCGAGCTAACCTATTACTCGGCATCATCCTTACCGAGTAGCCAAGAGATAGAGAATCCGGATTAACAAAGCCATCCCTACTCAGACAAGCCCATCTGTTTGTACTTTTTGTCCGCATCTCCTAACAACCTCGCCAATACAGCATCGCTACATGTACAGTATCGTATGTAGAATCTATAGTACCAATGTTTATTTTCCTTGTATATTTATTTTTACCCTTTTGTGTCATGTACATTACTTTTTTAAGAAATGTCCTTATTGTCTTTTCCCTTTTAGATAAGTTACCCTAACTTACTGGTATAAATACCCTTGTACTTATAGCTGTAAGAAGCAAATTATCTTCAATACAATTTAGTACTTTATTCCTTATATAAACACTGTTTGTTTACTCTTGGTATCACTCTTATCCTTTCCCTTAAGTAAGGTTAAGTGGTAAGTAACCTCATTAGACCAATCCGTACATCATATCGAATTGTGTCGTGAATCTTCAAAAGTTCCATTAATGTGTCATATCCTCTAGAGCTATGCGCGGGTTTTGCTTACTGTTTTCATTTTTTGCTTTCAACCTTTCATACCTATCCCCATTAACCCTTTTCAAGCTTTCTACAAGCTTAGACCCATCTAGTGACCAATCTTATCTATTCTTGATCACGGTTCGCAACATCTTGGTATTAGATCAAAGGTTTGTATGAGCAGTAGTTAGTTTTTTTTTTTAATTCTATTATACTTATTTTGTGTGTGAAAAGCAAAGCAAGTTACTGTGTTCATTTGATTACTGTGTTATTAACTATTCACTTTCTAAAGTGTTTGTTTGAATTTTCAATCTGTGAGGAAAAATGACAGATCCAAATATGAATGTAATGCTGGTGATGACAGTGGAGTTGTTCACTAAGGATGACAATCTCAAGGAACTCCCAAAAGCACTAACGAGAGATTTGATGAGGTAACTAACCTCTTAGTAGATCTAACCCGAGCTGTTTATGCCCTGTCTTGCTGACCTACTGAGGCTGCACAAAATACTTCACAAGCTACTCAACCTATTAAAAGTCAGAACCCAGTTCGACTAGTTCGAGGTGAAGGAGTTGGCGAACGAGTAAAGCAAAAGATAGACCTGAGAAAGCTTAATGAGGAGGAAGAAGAGTATTTTGAAGAGGAGCATGTATAAGTCCCCGAAGCATCCAACCATGTAAAGCTTTGGATTCTGAGTTTCAATGGATTTGAGAATACTAATGAGTACCTAGATTAGGAAGAGAAGGTGGAGCATATATTTGATTATTATCAATATAAGGATTATGAGAAAGTGAGAACTGCTGCTGTTGAATTCTCTAGATATGCCGCCATGTGATAGAAGAATTTTCAGGCCATGAGAAGAAGAGAGGGGTACCGAGAGATGAACACCTGACCCGAGATGAAGAGAGTGCTCAGAAACAGATTTATACCCGAGACAAGGAGGTCGAACTGTTGATGAATATATTCAAGAATTTGAAATGCTTATAATAAGATGCAAAGTGGAGGAACTACCAGCCCAAACAGTCTCAAGATTTATTATTGGACTAAGAGAAGATATCCGAGACATTGTAAATCTTTAACGATTTGACACGATGGATGAAGCTATTAAGATTGCTCAATGAATGGAGAGGCAAAGAAAGAGCCGAGTAACAACCAGAATGCCAACTAATCAACCAAGACAAGCAAGTCACCGAGCTCAATCTAGTATCGAGCTAAATAGAAAAGTTGATGTTAAATCCAAGCAGAAAGGCCAACCTAAACTACTCTATATATGATAAGGAGTTTTACTCCTTAATCCAGGCTCTAATTGTTTGGCAACATTATTTGTTACTAAAAAAACTTGCAATCTACACTTATCATAAATCTTTAAGATGTTTGAAAAGTCAACCTAAGTTATCGAGGAGGTAAGCTAAGTGGATTGAATTTATGGAGGGATTTTCATATATCATTAAGTATAAGAATAGCAAGAACAATATAATGACCAATGCCCTATGAAGACGACATTCCCTCTTGACCGAGTTGCAAACTAGGTTACTGGGATTTTCTGTAATCAAGAGCTTATATATTGAGGATCCGCACTTTGGCCCAATCTATGGCAAGTGTAAAGATGGTCGAATACTTGATGACTATCACAAGGAGAACGAATACTTATTCAATAAAAGGGATGATGTATCCCAACCTGTTCTATACTAGAGCTGCTAGTGCATAAGGTGTATGGTGGAGGATTTTCTAGACATTTTGGAAAGCACCGAAACATAAGATATTGTCCTCTAGATTCTTTTGGCAAAAAATGATGAAAGATGTTCAATATGTGCTAAAGAGATGTGCTACCTGTAGAAAGGCAAAGAGCCGAATCGAGCAAGGATGATGCTTAACCTTATCAATCCTTACCAAACCATGGTCTAAGCTAAGCATAGACTTTATGTTAGCCTTAGCCTAGATGTCCCAAGGGAAAGACTCTATCATGATAGTTGTAGATTAATTTAATAAGGAGACACACTTTGTGTCCTACTCTAAAACTAACAATGCTTCGACTATCTCTTTTTTATTCTTGCAGGATGTCATCAAGCTCCATGGAGTGCCTAGAATAATTGTGTCTAATCGAGATCTAAAATTTATGAGCCACTTTTGGAGAACTTTGTAAAAGCGACTGAGAACCAAACTACTATTTAGCATGTCCTACCACCCTTAAAGCGACAAACAGATCGAGGTTGTCAACAGAACATTGAAACCTTACTCAAAGTCACTGTTGGTCAGAACCTAACTAATTAAGATGTATGCTTACCCATAATAGAGTTTACCTATAACAAAACCATGCACAGTGCGTCACAAGTAAATCCCCAATTGAAGTTGCCTACAAGTTTGACCCTGAGCTTCCATTAGATTAAACGTCATTACCAAGCCAGCAAGAAGACTAGTTAGTTGTTAATAAGTCAGAGGCCATCAAAACAATGTATCAAAATATCATAAAGCAACTGAGCCGAGCTACCACTACACTCAAAAGCTAAGGTTAAGGATGAAAGGATAGAGAATTTCAACCCAATTATTTGGTTCAAATCCATCTAAGTAAAGATCAATTCCCAAGTTTGAGAAAGATTAAGCTATCTCCAAGGGCCAATGGACTGTTTAAAGTGCTTAAAAAGATTTACCCTAATGCTTACTAGATTGAACAGCCCAAGTCTCAAACTCCTTTAACATTGCCAACCTCCATCCTCATGTTCTCAAAGATGATCAACAAGAAGCAAAACTAGATTTGATCCCAAATCTCAAATCACCTGGAAGGGATGATAAGGATCATGGACCAATCACTCGCTCCCGAGCTCAAGGACTGACCAATATGGTTTGTCGAGCTACCTAGGGTAGTTGAACTTTAAAGAACAATGCACTCTCTACCCCAATTGATATGCTGCATCAAGAGCTAACAAAGGCAATGATATTAAGGTGAGTGCAAGATTAGAGAAAGCTTGAATATAAAGATGGGAATTGCATAAAAAGTAAAGAAAGTAAAACAAACAAATCTTTGAACAACTCCAAGGATATGACTCACTAAGAAACTTTCGAGGACTCACAGCTCAACTCAATATGACACACGAGCTGATCCAATAAGGGACTCTCCACCTAGCATTACTTAAGGGTTGGGATAAGAGTAAATTAAGTAAACAAGCTTTAAGCAATGTTTATAGAAAAGAAGTATATTCAGTATGAAGATGATGTTGTGGCTACATTACAATAAGATATTTATACCTGAAATATTAAGACATGCTACCCAAAATAGAAAAAACTAAAAAGGATAATGTCCAAAAGAAGTAATATATAAAGAATGATAAAGGGTATAATTCAAAATACAACAAAAATGGGTATCTAATATAGCGTATTCTATCATATGATTACTCCAATATGTGGCTCCTTGCGAATGGATGATTTTCAAACAGAAAAGACAATACTATATGATTAGGTCAACAACTACCAAGCCAAGGTGTTGAGCAAAGGTGGTAAGTCAACTATCCCGGGCTAATCAGACTATCCTTTCAAGGTTAATTCACCTTAGATGCAATCAATACTGTTCGAATTCAGGTCAGTTAGGTAGGTAGTCAGATGGACCAAGCTGTTATTTGAGTGTAGCTTAGGTCGACAACTAAAGACAATCAATGAGTACGAGAGAGTTCAGCTTAGCTAGGGCATCAAGTCAACAGATTGCAGCAACTTAAATTCCTTAGTAGTGGGTTGTAAGGAAAGAATTCACCTATTTATACTTTCCAATCCTTGAGCTCGGGCTAAGGTCAAAGGTCCTATAGTTTGATTCCTATCATTCCTACCAAGCTGATTCGGATTTGGGATCAAATCTGACTAGTCCCCATCCAAGTTCCTCTTGAGTTGGTAAGGGCTAAGGTCAATAATATTAAACACATTTAATACTCCAAAGTCTTCTAAAAGCTCTAGTCGGTATGTATTGTCATTAATCTTCTGGAGTATTCTAAATGCTCCTTCAGTTTTGGCAAATAGTTTATTCTTCCTTTTACTAAGGAATTTCTCCCTGCTTAGGTGTAACTACACTTGGTCTCTGAGCTAAAACTGGTTGGCCCTTTTTCCTTTGCCTTTCATCTTTAGTTTTCTAGTGGCTCTATCAATCTGCTGAGAGACTCATTAGTCGATCTATTGGATGGACTAAGCTCCAGTTCTTGCCTATGGATCTTCTTGGTCAATGGATGGTATTGGAGTATGATCAAAGGGTAGTTCGAGGTTGAAACCACAGATAACCTCAAATAGGTCATCCTTAGTAGTGGTATGTATTGACCTATTGTAGGCAAATTCAACCACGGATAGGCAGACGTCCCAATCAGTTAAATTCTTCCCCACTGCAGCTAGAAGCAGTGATCTTAGGGTATGGTTGACCACTTCTGTCTAGATATCAATTTGGGGATCACAAGAGCTATTGAACAATAGTTTAGTTCCCATCTAACCTCATAGGTTTCTCAAGAAATGATTTAGAAATTTTGAGTTCCTATCTAACAATACACTCCTTGATATTCCATGCAAGCAAACTACTTCCTACAAAAACAAAGAAGCAATAGTCAAAGCATTATTAGTTTAGGTGCAGGGAACAAAACATACCATTTTGCTTAATCTATCTATAATAACCATTACAGAATCTTTGTCTCAGACAGTTTGAGGTAATTCAATGACAAAATCCAAACTTAGGTTGGCCCATGGTTTGGTTGAAATATGCAAAGGCATTGCTTCCCTTGCTCTACTCTGCTCTTTGCTTACTTGCAAATGGCGCATCCCTTAATCACACAATACATGTCACACCTTATTCTAAGCTAAAAGAATCTGTCATTCAGTAGCTCGCATACTCTCCGTTCTCCAAAGTGCTTAGAAAGTCCTCCATAAGGGAATTATCAATGCTGTCCTTTTACAGATCAAATGAAGACTCCATTATGCATGATGGAATGGCAGAACAACGGCATACTTTTACTGCTGAAGCTGAAGCTCCAGCGTCACATAGCAGTGCTGCAAATCATCTCCATTCTACTAGCTGTTGGTAATCCCGGCAAATTGAAGATAGACGTGCTGCATCAAAAGGACAAGCTCAGCTCCAGCAAGTTCATGACAGACATGCTGCATCCGGCACATGACCTTGGGGACATAATATAAGCAGGACATCAACTTTCAAATCCTCCACGTAGCAGGCTAGCAGCATTTCAGCACCTATCATGCCCTCTAGTTCTTGGATGCTGCTAGGTCCAACAACAATTAAACTCAATTGTGATGCTTCTTTCCATAGAAATACTGGTCGTGGTGGTTTGGATATTGTATGCCCCGATTTCCATGGTCAGTTAAAGTATTCTATGTCTCTATTTGCTTTTGGCTCTAAGATTGAGACACCAGAGACCGAAGCAGTGAGGACTGCATTGATAGATGCTAGACGAGTAGGGTGGAAAAACATCGAAGTGGAGACAGACTGCCAGATGGTCATTAAATCTTGTCATACTACAAGGTTGGCTTCATGGCAATCTGTTCGGGATATTATCGCTTTCAAAGCTTTATTTCGTTTGTGTTCTTTTCTTTTTCTTTTATTACTCGCAACGTAAATGCTTATGCACACTGAGCGGCAACTCAGAGTACATATGAGATGAGCTGTTGTTCCTTGGTCTTGCCACTACCATCCCATCTTACTTATTTACTTTTCTTAGACAGGGCTTCACGGCCCCCAATTTGTAATTGTGTTTTCCATTAATGCAAGTTTCTCTTATTGACAAAAAAAAAATTAACAAACTATTAATATATGGATTAACTAATATCTTTTAAAATTAATAAAATTTTATGATTTTAACGTTGTTAATTTATAAAAGTTTTATTGTAAATCACATCTATAATTATTAAGTTATATAATCTTGTGAATCTTTATTCAACTTTTAATAGACATTGTAAATCTCGCATTAACTATGATATTTAACACTTTCATTTTTTAAAACGGTGTGCTTATTCCCTTAAATATCTAATATGATTATTATAAAATAAATGTTTTATTTATGCAATGTTTATTCCCTTAAATATCTATGCAATGTTTCATTTATATGATGTACGTTTTGTATTATACTTCCATAAAAATTCATCCATATTAATAATGGTTAAAGAATCATTTTAAGGAAAAGAAAAATTGATCAAAAATACACCTCAATATACTTTATTCATTAACGTCATTTGAAAAATCGAATAAATTGAGTAATTACTTTTTAAAAAAAGGGGTCAAGTTTATTTTATATTTTAAAAAGAATAGCTATATTAAAATTTATAAGGAAAAAAAACTACAAGTTTTACAGTGCATAAGATACAAAATAGTTCTAAGGTGCCACAAAGTAAGATACAAATAGCAAAGTTTCCGAACCTATACCCATAAAGGAGGATACGGATAGGGCCCAATACTCTATTCACCCTATACCAACTCGCCCTTAATATTTGTTTTACATAATACTAAATACAAATTCTTATGATATCCCTTATTTGGAATACACAAATACTTAACTCAATATTGTATTTTAACATTTATACCCTTAATATTTATTATATTTTGATATTATTTAAAAGTATAAATTTTAAATAATTTCTAATATTCATACTCTTAATATTGTGTAACATTTATCTAATTACATTTATATCCTCAATTCTTATGTTTTTGTAAGTGAAGCCAATTTTTTAACCATATTTTAGATGGGACAAGTTTTAAGAACTTTGTTTGGTCCTTCATACATTTTTTTATCCAATAACCAAGCTTAAATTACAAACTAAACATTGGACAAAAAATTTCATCCAATTTAATCCCATAAATTTTACACAACTAAACTACATCTAAAGTCACCTCTCTATAAGCTCCAGAGGACACAGTATACAATCCCCTACATTGCACACCATTCCATGCCAGAGGGTTTACCATATTTGGGAGCCAGTCTAAAACTAAGGCAAAGCGCAAAATCCATTTGCCACTTTAGATCATTTAGATCCCATTAAAAGATAGCATCAATGTAGCTCTAAACAACCAATTCCTGTTCTTTATCTAAGATCAAGAAACAAATCATTCATTCTCCTAAGGTGCTTTGATGATTGTCATCATAGCCATCCAGTATGCATTGTCTGCATCATTTTGACATCCATTCATCGTGCTAATAACATATAACTAGACATTAAGTCATTTAAACATGATAACATACATGGTTGAGTCTTCACCTAAAGGATATGGGACCTAACTCATACATGATCCCTTTCAGGTGTCATAGGAGATTCTTTCTTTCAAAGATGCACTTCATAGGGCATAAACAAGAGTCATCGCTTAGATTATTTCATACCAAATCAATCCAGCACCCCGTTAAATACTTGCTTTGGCTTAACCATAAGAAACTCCTAAATCTCTCTTGATCAGACTTGATCCAAAATATGTATGCTACCTCACACAATTCCTTTTGCAATAAAGAGCACTACAAAAAAAGAAAGTTGAACTAGTTTCTATTATTTCAGTTAATGATCCAATATGTACAAAGTCTAATATATATATATATATCTACTACTGTAATGACCCTAAAGGGAGGTATAGTAAAATTATCCTAAAATAATTATATTACATGTACACCTGCAATATGGAGATCGTCTTACAAGTTAGAGGTTGTAACATTCTAATTAAATATTAACTCATTACATTTAATTATACTATATTTCGTATATTTATATGAAAATATTTATGGAAACGAATATTCCATAATTAACTAGAACTGTATAGAATCAAAATCTCCTACTAAATAATAAGATTGGATGGTCAAAACAATTTAGAGAGTATTAGTTCAAAATAAATCTAGAGGGATAGAGATTTTGAAAATAGAACACATGTTTTAATATTCCCTCTCACACAATCTAAATTCAGTCCAAATAACATTCTATCCTATACCTATACTTTGTAGTATAGGTCTTATACACTCATCAATTGGCTCCTAGCCCAATTCTCAACTTTAATATGACCTACAAGAAAGACTATTGGAGAGTGACCAAAACCACAGCTCAGTATGATCATCCCTATATCATACAATAACTAATTAAGAAACAAATTATCAACCATTAGCGTCCAATGCATGTACAACCATATGAATGTAACGATATATATAGTCATCCAAAAACTATTACAACTTGAATTTACGCCCTCCAATCACTAAGGGTTAAAGAATAAGTACCATGACATTAGCTCCAGGCACCACCACTTCGAGCTAAATCGCCTTCGAGAAACGTTTTATTAATTAATATATCAAAATACCACTAGCTCAGCTTAAGCGAGGTTTACTTTAACATTAAAATAACAATTTAATAATATATGTATGTTCAAAAGTGTGGGTAACCCTAAGCGAATACATCTGCAAATGAAGCCCCCAATCAAAAGACTACATTCCTCAATTCACGATAGTTTCCAAAGGTCGAGGCGAGATAACATCGAACAAAGCATTACCTTCGTGCGACCTCTCCGAGCACCTATGTGATGCTGATGACCTTCTTCTTGTAATCATGCAACACATGTCCAATTTAAATATTATGCCAAATAATTATTATATTCGTTATGAAGTGACCAAACAAATAAGGCAAACACTTAACAATAAGAATGCAATTAATAAACATAACATCCAATTTCGATTTCATATATTTAGAGTATTTTTTGCACAACATAGCAAGCAATATCAAGCATTGTATTTCCTATATCCCCCAAGCAATTCAATTTCGTAACATATATTAATTAGAATGCAACTATATTACAAGCACAAATAAATACAATAATCATCGAGAATCACTCACATGTTCTAAGCAACTAACCGTAATAGTTTCCAAGTAGAAAACTGATAGAGAATTCCCCCTAAGTCATCAATAAATAAGCATATAAGGTATTTGAAACTATAATTAAGTTTAAAAAAAATAATGTTTCATTTCCCTGTTGGAACCCAAATGAAATGTAATAAATTAGCTTCAATCACTTATAAATAAATAACTGTTTTGAAGGGTCTAATATCTTTTGGTAATATTGATTGTATAAAGGTTAATTTAATTAAAGTGGTTGATTAAATTAATTGATTTTATAAGTTTAACATAGCTTGTTATATTTATTTCAATTAGTTCAGGATCGAATATACGATTTTGGCCTCAATAAAATTCTTAGGTTCCCGATTTTAAACTTCCATTTTATTTTGATTACAAGTTCAAAATTAAGATAGAGCAAACTAGTTCTTATAGTCACTAGATTTAATTGATGCATTGGATGATTTATTAAGGTACACCTTAGTTTTATATTATAACATAAGCTTGTTAAGACTATTAAAACCAAATAAATCGAAATGGATACTCTACATGTCTTTCACACCACTCGACATATTTAAGGAAAATGTGTGTGTATATTCAAAGTTATCAGTTTTATTCAATTTATTAAGATATACATAAAAATATTCACTAATTGTTATAAGTTTGAATTGTTTCCATTTAAAGTTTGGAATTCTTATACCAATTTAATACCTATGATCTTTACTATTCCCGAATTTATTAGAGATAGATATGGAAAATTACAATGCTAGATTTATGCTTAAATCAATTATTAATGCTACTACTTGCTAATTAAAGGTACTATAAACATTAAATTTAATTCTTTTTGTTGATAAATAAATAAATAAATAAAAATTGTGTCTTACTATTCGTTTTGAAACAGAATTATTATTATTATTATTATTATTATTATTATTATTATTATTATTATTATTATTATTATTATTATTATTATTATTATTATTATTATTATTATTATTATTATTATTATTATTATTATTATTATTATTATTATTATTTTGTTGTTGTTGTTACTATATTTTTTTTCTAGCTTTCATATATGTCTTACAAAGCTAAAATTTGATATTTTGCTTTAGTACATAGCTTAGGGACCAATTTAAGCATATCCAATAACCATTTCCCTCGATCACTTGATTAATCTATTATGAACCTATATTCTACTGATAATTAGTGTAAGCGGAACAATTTCAAAAGTTTTTCATCCTTTATTTCCTTAGCAGATATGTTATTTATGTTATTATTTTGTTTAATCTTTAGCTGGTCTAGTTGCAAGTTCATGACAAGTTATAATAACATCATTGACTCTTAACTAGTCTAATTAAAAAATTGATAAGGTTTCATAGTGCGGAAATTTATCAATTGACTTTATGGTAGATATAGAATATATTCTTAAACAGGTTGAGTTGATACGGCTTTACACGATACTGGATCATTCTAGCATCTACTAGTATAGTATTAACCATAGTTTTGTAAAATAGACTTGTGAAAATTTGAATGATGATAAAAGAAAAATGCTCATACAACATTATAAAATTAGACATTATAAACGTTAGATTTAAATAGCGACATTGGAAATATTTTAATTTAGTAACTCGATCCGTAAAGGGACAGTTCACTATATGTTTTATAATGCTTTAATATAAATCCATCTAATATATGTTTCTACACACTAATACTATATGAATAAATTGAGTACCGTCAATCCTGCTATACAAAGCAAGCAATATACATAGGTGTTCCCAATCCCCATGTTGTTATCTTTGTCGTTAATATTACATTTATAAATTACCAATGTTCAGTTATATTGTTAAGTATTTCTCGACAGCCCTAATCTTACAGCATCAAATGTTCAATTATATTGTTTAAATTATCAAGTACAAAGATTACAAATGGAGTATTACTCCTGTGACAGCTTGGATAGCCGAGTTCCTCCCCTCCACGCTGACTTCTTCTTGTGTTATTTAGATAGTGTTTGATTATTAAATTTTTATAATATTGAATTAGATAAAAATATTTGTTACATATTTGATTTATAAATTTACTTAATAACTAAATAAAAATTAATTAATAAACTAGATAAAATGTCTAAATTTTATCTCTTTTAAACTATGGTATAAAAATAAAATTTATTAGATAAAAATAAAAATATTTTACATTTTCAAAAACACCTCACTATAAATATTGTTTTTATTAAATATTATAAAAAAACTATTTATTTTATAATATAAATAAATAATTTTTTAATATAAATTTTATATTTAATATCATGTACGACCTAATACCATTAATATTTATCCTATTTAATTTTCTTTATCATATACCATCATTGCAACCAAACTCTATCTTGTTCTTTTTTTTTTTTTTTATTTCGACTCCATGAACAGGATTCCTCCTAACGTGAAAATGGAAAAGGAAGAAGGAAGAGGAATACAGGTTAATGCAATGATTTCACCGGTTGTGAACAAGTTCGAGCGAAATTCGAAGTTTAACTTAGTTCGGGTTGAGCAGTTCCGACTTATTCAAGGCATTCATCGGAGTTCCTCGTTGGCGAAGCATGCTTGCCTGTTTCGTTCGTGCGTGATTAGGGCTATTGTTTTTAGCAAGCGGCCAAGAAATACATAGTGTAAGGGGATAAAGTTCTGGAATGCTGAGAAACGAGCCAAGATTCAAGTTTTACGCATGCGCCAAAATCAGATGAGAGAGTGTTTAATTCAAAATCATAGGATATGGGACGAAGAGTGCGTTTAGTAGCTATCAATAGAGGGAGCAGAACTTGACGGGAAGCTGGGATTAACGAGAAAGAAAAGACAAAGAAAAACGAGAGAGAAAGATGAAAGAGGAGAAGAAAGATCTGGTTGGATCTAAGTCTGTAGCATGAAGGAAGAAGGAGGAGGAGGAGAAGAATATAGTCCCACATGTTTTGTTGATTTTGGTTGTCAGATTTTTTTTTTTTTTCTTTTTAAGATGTTGAGGGTGACTTTAGAATTCATAAGAGATCTGAGAAAAATAATTCAAAAATAAGGTTCGAACAAAAGTTATTATAAGAATACAGTAGTGTATGGATTTTTTTATATTGAAGTGTCATGTCTTTCATGACTGAAATTTTTTTATATAAAATAACAATTTTAATATAATTTTTCTTTTAATGTTGACTTCGTTACAGTCTTTTATTATACTTAAACTAATATACAATAAGAATTACATAGCTTAATACGACTTCAATAATTATATAAGTTTTTTTCTCGTAAAATTTACACCAAAATCGCATGCTTCTCATGCAATTTTAATATAAAAAAATCCGTACAAATATACAATTTCATATTATCATATTCTCATAATAACTTTCGGTGGGGACTTATTTTCTTATTTTTCATCAAATATTGCATCCATGTAATAATTCCGGATTCATAAAGCGGAACAAGAGGAAGAAGTGCGAGAATGACGGAGAGATAAGGTGGATGGATTCATTGTGATATTAGATGGATTTGCCCCCTGCTCCTGAACAGCCAGATCTTTTGTTATCCTTATCTCTTCAATGTTTTTCCCTTTTTTTTTTTTTTCTTAAGGTAGGATACACGCCTATTAAAACCAAAATTCACATCCTTTTAAATTGAAAATTTTCTGTGAAGCTTAAAATAAGCTACATCTCGCCAAAATATACCTGATTTATTGTTTTTCTATGTTACTTTGTATTTTAGAATGTTGGCATTTATTTAACGTTAATAAACCGTTTGATATCGAGAATTCAATATTTTTGAGTTTCAATTTTTGTATTACACTATTTGCCATAATTGGGCATCAAAGATTATTTGCTTATCTATTTTTAATTTCTCAAATCATTTTTATTTTTGGTGATTTGGTTGTACTATACCGTAGTCGTATGTCGATTAAACATTCTATCTATAATTTTTTTTTTACTTATTGTTGGATGATTTTACTATTAATAGAATTCTATAAACCAATTCCTTTAAGACTTTACCAAAAATTCTTTGGTAGATCTTCGTGTGCTCTAATTATTGCAAGTTTAGGAAATTAATTATTATCCATTTATTCAAAAGTTTGTACTTTAGAGTACTACATTAAATTTCATAGTTTAAAAACATTATGATGTTGTGCATTAAAATATTAATGTGATTGTTTTCCTTTTTTCTAATTATCAATATTGGCATATAAGTGAAATTATTTCCATGACCCAAACAAACACATATTTATACATATACAAAGCTTTGTATATATGTTTAATGAACAACCTATACCTATAAATAGACTTGTTTAATGTGTATGCCTATTTCTATGATAATATGTAATCATATAAGCTTTCAAACTACTTAAAGATATGAATCTTTATATAGAAGCAGTGTGCACTGTGTACATTATTATTATTATTATTGTCATTGTTATTGTTGTTGTGAAATTGAAACTTTTTTTTTTTTAATTGTAATGCTACGTAGCATATATTATATTTAAGATGCCATTTAATAGAATAATATAGAAGTCTTATTAGTGAGGTCCTTTGTGTAGGCGTAAGATTTCTTAGAATGGTCAAATATTAAGCTTTAGATTAGAGTTTATTTAAAGCACTTTATTTTTATTTTTCTATTTATGTGTTTTGTTCTCATTATAAAAGAATGTATTCGTTTATATGCTTTATAATAAACTCTTTTTATGTTACTTAATTTACCAGAGTATTCAAATGAATTATTGCACAATATCCATAATGATTATTAATTTTGGTTTAGTTTGAATATTAATATATATATATTTATAAAAGTTTATATATATGACTTATTTATAATTGATCAAATCAGAATGTAAATTTTATTACTAAACAATCCTTTAATATGTAAATATTTATAAAATTTTATATTTTCGAGTTAGTCATTTTATTATTATAGGAACATTATAGAAACATTATTTAAATATCTTACATAATTCTAAAATTACTTTTACAAACTATTCTAGTTTCAACAGTATTAGGTATCAATTTCACTAAAATGATTTTTAATATTCAAACATTTTTCTAAATCGACCTATCAAATTTTTGAAATCTCACAACTATTCTAGTGAAGACATGCATAATCTATGACTCATGAGAAATGAATAAAAGTATGCATATATGTTAACACCCCCTCCTCTTAACCCTTCTCAAGTTAGGCCTTTTGGGAAAAAAAAAAAATGACCTTAGAAGAACTAATAATAGACTTAGTCATGAAGTCAGCAGGTTGTAATGTTCTGTTATATAAGTGATGTTGACGAACCTAATATGATCTCTTATAAAATAAATGTCTATCTCAATATGTTTGGTATGAACATAAAAACAAAGATTCTCGACAATAATTTTTGCATATTTGCTATCAGAATATGGAGTAACCAAAAGTGAAATAAATATAAGCAAATCCTAAGGTACAAATGAAACCTGAAGCAACTCCTTAATTATAGAAGCTATGCTTTTATATTCAGCTTTTGCTAAGGATGTGATACTATCGCCTGCTTCTTAATTTTCTAAGAGATTAAGGAAGAAAAAAAAAAAAACACAAACCCTGTCAAACATTTCCTATCAACCTTGCTTATTTCCCAATCTGCATCAATATATCCACACAACTAAAGTGAAGAATTGGAAGGATAAAACAACCCAGGATTAATCGTTCCTTTCATATGGCGCAATACTTGTAAAGCTGCATTCATGTGTAATCGTTTAGGATTTGCAACAAATCGGCTCAATGTTGAACAAGAAAGCTTAAATCAATCCTTCTTAAAGTTAATACAACTAGCACTAAAATTCTCCAAAAAAAAAAAAATACGAATCATCCAAAGGCTCACCTGATCAACTATCTAAGTGCAAATTGAATGAAAAAGGAATAGTTGTTGGTTTAGCACCAATCAGACCAATATCCTCAACATTATCAAGTATAAACTTGTATTGATTCAACATGACACCATCTTTTGTACAGCATACTTGATACTTCAATTCCTATGAAAAACTTGACTTCTCTAAGATCTTTAATAGTGAATTCCTCATGAATCGTAAATAGATTGTTTAAAAGCATTAATCTCAAACAAATCATCACCAACAATAAGAACATTACCCACATATACTAGAATAATAAGAAAACCAGCTAAAGAAGACTTTGTAAACAAAGAATAATTATGTTTTGATTGAACAAAAACCTAATGAAGTCAAGAATTTAGAAAATTCTTTTTTTCCATCACTTAAATGCATGTGTAAGACCATATAGAGATCTTTCTTACAAACTTGTCATTAAGAAGCAATTGAATAGCCTTGAGAGAAGACAAGTATATTTCCTCATCAAGAAATCCATATAGAAAGGCAATTTTAACATCAAGTCAGTGTACATGCCAATGTCTAACAGAAATAAGTGCAAGTAAAATTTGCATTTGGAGTTAATTTAGCTATAGGAGAAAAAGTGTGAATGCAATCAATTCCTTCCACTTGATTATATTCCTTGGCAACTAATCATGCTTTATATCTTTCAACTAGACCATCTCATTTATACAACCAATCTTGCTTCATATCTTTCAACTAGACCATCTCATTTATACAACCAATCTTGTTTCATATCCTTCAACTAGACCTTCTCATTTATACTTAATCTTATATATATACTTACACCCCAATTGGTTGCTTTCCCGATGATAAACTAGTCGATTCTTAAGTATTATTGGAATCTAAGGCCAACAACTCATTGTTGGTTGCTTCCACCCATTTTAGATCCTTTACCTCATGATAGTTTTGAGATTCATGAATCGCCAACACATTTGCTAAAAATGCTATGTACTCCTTTGGAAAATTAATGAAAGTGTTTGAGGTAAACAAATGATATTTAACATTACTAATGGTTGAGAATGATGCACATGCACTCGCTAAGTATCCTACTAAACTAAACGTAGTGTATGAAATCTTTTAATTATGTTAAGAGGATTTTTAATTCTAGTTGAGACACAAGAAGCCTGAAGGAAGAGATTCATGCGTTTGTTATAAACTCATATCTGTAGAAGTGGAATTCAATATAATGGAAGATTCGTCTGAATCAGTTTGATCCTTTGAATCAAGATCATAACAAATCGAAGGGAATAAAGGTTTAGGATGAACAAATGAAAACTCAAGTGAAAATGATGATGATTTAAAAGGAAAAATGTTCTGATATAAGGGAACATCTTGACTGACAAACAATTGATTGGATTGAAAATCATACAATTTCTTCCCTTTTGCCCATACGGATATTATAGGAATATACATCGTCTATTTCTAAAATAAAATTTATCTCTAGAATTTCTCATTGTAAGAAGGAGGTTTATGATATAAAAGCTGATATATGCTAATACAAGGCATTTTGTTTATAAGTGTTTGGCATATTAGTCATGATTTTGATTCACAGGAAACCAAAATAATTGCATAAATCAATCAAGACCTACTCTAGTACCATGTAAAACTGTGTAAAATCAATAAATTAAGTGAAGAAGCAACAAGACTTAAAAGGATTGAATCGAACAAGAAAGAGCGGAAGACAAATATTGCAGGTGAATAAAGTTGAATTAGTTTCTTTTATTTTAATTAATGATCTGATATTTACAAAGTCTATAATATATATATATATATATATATATATATATATATACTACTCCAATGAAGACATATGTGTATCAGTGTACGTATGACATGAGAAATAAATAAAATTATAGATTTATGTTCACAAAAACCAGTCGGATTGAGTGGATCTGATTTACATCTCCCATTTACCAATTTATACACACACACGAACTCCTCAGGGATGTTGATATAACCAAATTATTCTATAGGCTCATCAAACTTTGAATTCCTTTTCCTCCAAACTTGTTTCGATTGATTGATGAACTCTTCCACATAAATCTCCTTGCAATTATCTGTTTAAGTAAAGTGATTCTAACATCTGATTCACTGTTTGTCATATTATAAAGTCATGATAAGTTGCAAGGGAGATAGATTTGTATGTACTTCGGCAATTTTACTTACGAAAAAGCCTCCTCGTACTCTATCATCTGACATCGAGTAAAACCTTTTGTCGCTGGCTACCCCACAAGTCACAAAGTTATCAATAATGCGGTCTTCTTCCTCTTGACGACCGACCTACTTATAGTTACAGGTGAGCAAAATATTTTGATAACTTGATTACTAGTATACTTGAAATAAATAAGTTTCATTTGGTGGTTTATAAACAAGGCCACTTATTTTTGTAAAAAAACTATCACTGTTTATTTCACTACTTTATAATGCTCCATGGCAAATTTGAAGATGAAGTTAATTAAAATGTCAATATATAACATCTGTTACTTTTTGGAAACCGATGAGATAACTTTGAGATTATCAAGATTATTCGGTGACATCATTGTGATGTCATCTTTTTAAAAAAATCTAAATAAGGATAACCATTTATTTATAATTTGAAGAATTTAATGAAAAAAGTAACTTTAGAGGATTCCAAAAAACTGGATTCGATGAAATGCTTTTGTCAGGAAAATTGCATGGAGTGCTAGCACATGCCAACGGGCTGTTGTATTCTTATTTGCTCTAACAGGAATCTGGAGAGAAAGGAATGGTTGTATCTTCAACCCAGGGTCAAATGGTCATAATTGGATAAGTCTAGTTCAGAAGAAATCCTATAAATGTTGGGCAATTAATAAAAGAAAGAAGCGAGTAAGAGGAGATATGGAGTTCCCCAGCTACTAGATGGTACCACCCAAGGGCTGGTGCAAAATAAACTTCGACGCGGTAATAGATTGGAGAGGTAAAAAGGCATCGGTGGCGGTAGTTTGACGGGATTGGCAAAGCCGAATTGTGTGGGGATTATCAAAAAAATTAGTTGGAGTAGTGCCGGTAGAAGCAGAAATGTAGGCTATTGTGTATACTCTTCGATTAGCAGCAGAAAGGGGTCAAGACAACATTATCATTGAATCGGACTGTGCCACTGCCATTGACTTTGTCAAAAAAGGATGTGCAATTAATAGCACGAACTCGGCTATTATTAGACATTGTCCTGATTTGCTGACAAAATTTACTCATATTTGTCTTTGTAGGATCATCCGTGATGCCAATGAAGTGGCGGACTCTCTAACAAGGGAAGGACTCAAAACTGACACAAACTTTGCTTTCGTTTTATGTTCCCTTTGTTTCCGTCGAACTTAGTTGCATAGCAGAGATCAAGAGTGCTGTTGAGGCCTGGAGAATGCGTTGCGAAAATACCCGATCAGGCTACTTTTTTGTGCTTGCGGTTTCTTTCTTTCTTCTTCTTCTTCTTCTTTTTTTTTTTTTTTTTTTTTGGTACTAGGACTTGGTTCTTGCTAATGTTTAATATAATGTCTATTCCATAAAAGCTATTAATATTTTAGTAGCTCTACTATTATAATTTGAAAGATTTTAACATGATCACCAACTGACTATATTATTTAATTATATTTTAGTAGCTCTACCGTAAAATCCTTTTTAAGCCCCATATTTTAGTTATTATTTGGTAAAGTCAATGATAAGTATTATCTTAATGTTAAGCATACTTACGTGAAAAGTTCAATTCATCTTATTCCTATTAATAAAAATATGAAATTCCCTAAATTCGAGACGAGATAATTTCTTAATTTTCTCTTTTCGATACAAGAATGATCTCCACAAAAGAATTCAAGGGGAATTCTTGAGTTTTATTAAAAATAATTAAATGCCCTTGTTACCACTCTGTGTAAGTTATTTATACTCTTGACAAATATAACTAATTGTTACTGATATCAAAAATTACTATCAACTAATATCAAACTATATATTTTAAAAGAAAACTAAGCTATTAAGCTATTATTTTTCTAATCCAATTTTGAGACATAACACTGAATAACGTAAAAGAATAGCTGATAAGTATGATTAGATAAAGTAACACTATTTCTTCAAATAATCTTTAATATCAAAATAATTTTCAAATGTTTAAATAAAAAATATGATATAGCATTATATAGCATGGTGTCAAATTATAATATAAAATATACTAATAAACACATATTTGTGCTACATATACAAAAATAAAATAAAACTATATTTTATAATTTATGATACACTAAATTATCATAAATGGATTTCCTTTATTTTCAATTTACTCTAATGCAATCTTCAAAGAGAGTGAGAAGAAGAGGAGGGATAAGTTTTTTTTTTTTTTCTCTTTTTAGTATGTTCGTTACCATTTCAAAAGATAAATCTAAAGTGAGTTTTGTGAATTGAAAAAAATAACTAGTAGTACAAATGAAACAACAATTAAAATAGATAATATAAAAATAAGGCTTATGGGATGCAAAAGAGTTAAAATATAAAATACTAAAAACAATAAATTTTAATAGTTATTAATTGTTTGACTTTAATAATATACTAGCTAATAGATAATATAGATGATAACAAACTATATTTAATAATTGAGATAATTAAATAAGTTAAAAGGACACTAAACTTGATAGTTATAGGTAGTTATTGAAGTCCTTTTAACTTTAGCCAGCGGATATGCACTCACGTTGTGTGTACAAAAAATATAAAAAAGAATTTAGACTTTGTAATATAGAAGAACACCAATAATATATGTTAATAAAATCAAAATTATAATAAATTTTTCAAAGAAAAAGTTGTTATTGCAATAAATTTTTCAAATAATAGCAATGTTAAGCAATTAAAATAATGGATAAATAAAACAATAGAAACCATAAGTAAATATAATAGAAAATGATAACTATATAATTGGAAAGATTTATAAGTAATAAACGATAGTTGAGAAATTCGTGAAAAGTGCTTGAATTTTTTCAGTAACTATCATGTGAATTTTTTTTTATGATTGATAATGAATTGTTAAGTTTTATATGAATACAAGCCCTTTTTCAAAAAATAATATGGAAAATGGCCTCTTCAAATAAATATTACGAAAATGGTGCATGTGCCTTCACTTCTTATGATTTTTTACACTAAAGACACATTTAGTACGTACATTTTCAGTAGATTATAGATCCATTAAAGGCGTATGAAGTGTATGCGCCTTTATTAGATTCTATATCTATTGAATGCGCATGCGGTATATGCGTCTTCAATATATTCTAGATTCAGTACACATGCCATCTTTTGTTTCTACTTACAACTTTCAAACAAAATGACTAAGTTAATCCAAGATACATTATTTCGTATATTTACAAACACAAGATACAAAACATCAAACTATCCAATCTAATTCACCATCTCTAACATTTACTCCCAACGCCAAAAGGCACAAGAACAAAACTCAACTCACAGAAAGGACATACATTTCCCATAGGACATGATTACAATTAGAAATAATTCAAAATGTAATGCAATGACAAAAAAAGCTTGCTACACATTGTAACATGCAACAAAAGCTAAACTTAGATTCGAATAGTAAATATATGTATAGAATATGTGCTATATTTATGTTAATACAATCATATATGGTTAGTACAAAATTTATCTATTGTCTCCTACACCAAGTGAAGGTTTTGATGGCACAGGATAGAAGGGATTGCCTTCGGCTCTCCGATGACTATGTAGGTTATAGTGGTGCTTCCTCAAGATCAAGGGGAGGCATTGGATCGATAGGAGAAGCCAATTATAGCTAAGTGACACCTTTATCCATGGAAGACTATGAGTAGCTCGAATATTGCTTCCAAGGGACTAAAGGAGTGATGAGCTCTAATTGATGCTAGAAATTAAGAGTTATGTAAGAGTTAGATTCGACCCCCGAGCTAAAAGCAACTTTAGATCCAAGGTATGTATTGTATCTAGAGCTAATGTATCTGAGGTCTATAGAATGTCATCCCTGTAATGGCACATCCTCATCGTAGTCACCCTTGCCACACCTTGATCGAGCCTTATCTCTTCTAACTATGGCTCTACCTTTAGGTGGTGTACGAGGAGCCAGCATATCATTGACTAAAGGTGCGCCTTACTCCTCGCTATGATCACTAGGCTGTGGCTGCTGCTCCCCCTTGTGCTATAGGTATAGGATGAGATCATTGTGCTGCCTGATGAACTATAGCACTCCATCTGTGATACTGAGTGTCGCCAGATAATCTAATGCCAACCATACATTCCTAAGCTAGTCCAGTTGAAATAATTAGACATGAAGTTGTCAGTATAGATAATAGAAGGTAGGTACAAGTATTGAAATGATGGGACAATTGCACAGGCACTTACGAGATGATCGATGACAGCTCTCTGGTATGTAATGTAACGACAGGTAATTTGTCGGTACCATGGCTAGTAGTCAGGATCGACTTCACTAGGATCCTAGATATGAACTATGAAGCCATGCCTCTATCCCTAAGCCTGGATGTATACATTATGCCTGTTGATTTATTCAACATCTGTCTTACCACTAAGGTCCAGCTAATGGAGTTGCTAAGGGGTTATTCCATACACTATTGATGAAGATCCTTGCCATGATATTGCTATTAATCTGAAGGTGATCTTGATTCATCATTGGATTCACATAAGTATGTGGTTCTTCTAGAATGGTGATTTTGAAAAGTCCATCCACCTTATTTAAACACGTCTGTAACTTCCACTGACAACCCTCTTCCTTCCTTCTATAATAGACCATGTATACCTTTGGCTTAGATATCTCAACATGGAAATAGCAGTGGTTCTTTATGTGGGAACGACTTTACCTCGTCTATGAGATCCCTCTTGGTGTTGAACCGCATACCTATACTCAAGTCATCAGACATGCTGATGTTACTACACGTTTCGTTAACATCTCGCTCAAACATCACATATCCGTTGCCATCATACTCGCTATTGTAGAATGGAATAGGATCTTTGATAACCCTGTCCACCGTCTCATTTAATTGTAGAAGCTCCTCAAATTGACTGGTGCAAATTAGTACATGTGTATGACAACGAGGATTACTTAGGACAACCTAGCGAGGAGGCTTAATCGACACATTGCTGGCAACAACATTTGGTCTCACTTAGGATTCTCTCAATTCCTCTTGTTCCTCACCATTGTCATCCTCGAGTTTAACATGATCCACATCATTATCACTAGCCGCTTCCTTTTGTCCATTATTGTCGATGTAAGCCCCAAAACTAGCCATTCGAGGTTTCAATCGGTTAAAAGACCCGATCGAGCCTACATTATAAAGTAAAGCTAAAAATATTAGTAAAATGATCTCGTAAGTTTGAATTTAAGAAAATAAGCAATAAAATAAAAGAATATAAAAATTCCAAATTTTAAGTGTATAACTCGTTATTTATCGAAAATGCATAAAATACATTCCGATAATTAACGAATCGCTAGAGATAAATTATATATAAACTAAAAATCATAAAATAACCTAAATAATATTTAGGAATATTTATTTATACTATATATGAATTTACATGTATGTAGAAATACACGTAATTACTTAAAATACGTGTAATGTGCTAAAATCATACTAAATAATTAAGGAAAATTCATAATTAATTAAGGAAAAATAAAGAAAAATCAGGAAAAATTCATACTAAAACCACGTTTGTGTTATAGGAATGATCAGCGATGGCCTGAGCAAGTCGAACCTCGAGTGAGTGAGCGAGGAGTCGAGGTAAGTTGGGATTAATACAACACTGTATTTTGGGAGGCTTGAGATTATGCATGGTTGTGTTTGTTAGATAGTTGGATGTGTGCATGTGCTTGATTATGGTTGATGCTATGATTCTGTTTGTTGCTCTAGCATATATTGTATGATTTGTATGAATTAATTTATCACCCTAAACTGGACTTAATCAAATATACGACCAGTAATCATAATCAAACATGCATAGCAACCCGTTAGGGGAACTTAGGACTCTCCGGCCAAATACCGACCCCTTTGAAAGGGATAGCGCATGATTACAAAATGGTCCCTTCTTCATCCTTAATCAAACTAAGTGACAGGAGAGGAGGTCGCGGCGAGGGTGAAGACAATGGTTCGAAGGTAGTCGCGGGAGGAGCAAGGTCTCCATTACACAAGTCTGGGTTTGGTCATGAGCTGTTGCATTAATAGTAACTCCTCAACGCGGATTAGAGCGGGCGCAATTTCTCTAATCTCACGACTGGCCGGACAACGTCGTGCGATGGCATTTGCTTGCACATGCATTACACCTAATAAGTAATTGAAAACCTTGTTGTGTGTATGGTATAGTTTTAAGTCCTCCATCCTAACTTATTGAGCTGTAGTTGCTCACATCCCTATAGACGTCGTGCAAGTGCTGGCTAAGAAGCGGCAAACAACTACTCTAAAGTTAACAACTACTGGATCCTGGGGAGTAAGGAAAAACATTGGAGAATAAACACATATTTTTAAGGTCTAAGTTTTCATTTTAGAATTATTTTTCATTTCCGAATGGTGTAATAACTAGGAAATATACTATAGAAAAATATTGTAAACTTTAACTGCAATAAATGAATTATAACATATATATATAATTCCTCACTTTTATAGGTAAATGATTTATTTAAATTACAAATTATTTACTTCAAAGCGGGTTAGTCGTGGACACCTTGTGTAGATTAGGTCTAAAATAGTGGTTGTAAGGTCAACTTCTATCTTAGAATGGTTTATACGGCGAGGCTATTACGACTCTGCCGCTTCAGGGCGTGACAATCGACATTTATGTCCATATGTATTCTCTCTACATACAAATCATAAAAATTCTTCATGTTTAAGAATCAAACATAATGCTTGTCAAGTTGCTCCTCTGTGATATCGACATGCCTATAGTATATGAAATCCATCCATGTACGGTTTATTTGACACATTCAAATTTTTCGACTCTATACTAATCATCATAGACTACAAATGAGGTGTCGAAAAAGTCAGATTATCCAAACGTTGTATGCTATGCTCAGCCCAAGCACTCAATTCACCACAGTGCCTAATGTATACTTTCTAAATACTCCGCCCTTAAAAAGACTCGGCTATCTCAATGAAATTTTCAATATTCTCATCGTCTCTAATGGCCATCAATTTATAAGTAACTCTTGCATCATGAAAAAAGGATACATGTGCATGATTTCAACCCCACTCGAGTCAATTTCGGCGCTTCCATAAATTCTCCGAAAGAAGTAGGAAAAGTTCACATCCTTTCTAATCTTCAATTTCTTAATTAGATCCCCATCATACTCTAACCCTGAATTCTCGTCACAATGTTTCCATTCACATACACGACAACTTTCACATAATATCATCTCGTTATACTAAATTGTATACTACCTAACTTCTCTCACAAATTTCACCGAACACATTGTGGGTGCACAAAAAATAAAACAATTTCAAAATGTACGCTAACATTTTTCATAATAATATTTACATAATTTATCTACACAATAACATAAACACTTTAATCTATATATAATATAACAAATTCCCATCAAATATAAACATATTGAGAAACCTATGATTCATGCATGTTTAAATAGTAAGCATAGTATATGATCATTTTTTTTTCAAAAAAATAAAATAAAATGATGTAAAGTGTTGATTATTATCTGTTTTTGAACGTTTACTAGCAAAAAAAATTGATGTGTACAACAACTTTATGTTTCCTCTCATCTTTTCTATATTTTTCAATGTTATAGATTGTGTATAATATGCAAATGAGACCAAGCTATGTAAAAGTACATTTACAAGTTCGTAGCAAGTGTACTCATTAGTATATTGAAAACAAAATCGAAAGCGTATATATAGCATGTGCCTTCAGCATATTGAAAATAAAATTGAAAGCACATGTAATATAATTTTGAATAGAATGAAGGCACACACGTTGCATACACTTTCAACGTGTTTTTTAATACATTGAAAGTACATGTATTATATGTATCTTTCTGCCCTATATTTATTTTTTATAATACTATTTTTATAATATTTGCTTGAAAGGATCCTTTTTTATATTATTTTTTGGAAAAGGATCATATTAGTACAAATGTAGGTTTTTTTTTTAATATAATAGATAATATAGATACGGTGGAGGAAGAATCCTTGCCCCACTTTTGCCCAAACCCTCACTTAATCATCTCTGTTCCATTTCCTTTCTTAATTTCCACGCCCCTCCAAGCACGTATTAACATCTCCTCTCCGTATATTACCTCTTCTGATTTCTATTCCTTCTCTTCTCCTGTATCTTCCACAATCTTCTTCTCTTCTTCTTGTCTTCTTCAGTGATGTTGGGTTCGAGGGTTTTGTCACGCGCTTCCTGGAGCTTGAGTCGACGCGCCTTCATACTCTATCCTTCGGAAAGACAACCTTTGTCCATTCTTTGCAATCAGCTCAGCTCTCCCCAGTTTCAATCACCATGTAAGGTATTGAAAGGCGTCGCCTTGTTTTAGGGTTTTTTTTTTCCCGAAATCAGGGTTTTGCTAGGGTTTAAGGGTTTTGCTAGATCCGGATGACGCATGTGTATTTGTTTTGATTTTAGTCCTTTTGGTACTTCTCTTTTAGTATTTAAGGCTTCAAGTACTTGTTAGGGAGTTTGAATTAGATTGAAGCTGAAAAAGACAGTTTTGAAATTAGAAATATAGTATATCTTTTTTCATATTATTAGGTGAGATTATTAAGGACATGAATAAATTACTAGAGAATACGATCCTTTCTGTACCATTGTTTAACTCTTTTTTTTTTTTTCCCCCTCTGAAATTGATTTTTTATATGGGAAATTACTAGGTTCCGTAGCCTAGCCTGAATGATTATATGTATCTACTTGCTATAACTTTCTAGTGAATTTTGATCAGAAAAACATTGAAATTTGGTAGAAATTATGGAATGTGGTAGAAAACACGGAGGAAATATCTGTGGCTTCTAGGCGAAGTAACATCCTAAGCCATTGCTTGTACATGATAAGAAAGAAAAAATTAATGGGAGTGATATGTCATGTGGAGTGATGAATAATAGGTCAATAATTAATAATATGCGGTATAGCAACTTTTATCTACCATTCCAGAAAAACTACGATATTGTTTAAAAAAAATGCCATCATTCAGGTCCTCATTTGCTAAGCTGCCCATGCGCCATATGATTCCCAAAGCCTTTCTTGTATAATCAGAGTCTCAATCTGTATATCAAGTTTAGAAATTTTAGAAATATAATCTGGATGCCATGCTCTGTTAAGGTTGAAGGAACTGGAAATATTAGTCTCATATATTGCTGTTGAAGTTAGTTAATGTTACATATTTATTGTGGTGTTTTTTATTAAAGGAAAAAATAAAAGGGTGGGGGGGAGGGGAAGAGAGAGAGAGAGAGAGAGAGAGAGAGAGTGAGTGAGTGACCTTGGTTTATATTTTGCTTTTAATCTCAGGTTTTCACATCAGATCATTCAACCATTTCGTCTTCCTTGCTTCGGCGATTTGGGATCTCTTCTTCTGCATCCCCAGAACCCAATGGAAAGCAACAGGGAAATACTGAGAAGAATGATGCTTCTGTCAATGCCAAAGACATGATAGAGAATGAAAAAAGTGAAGCTTCTGATCAAGCAAAAGCTTCTAGTTCAGGAGGAGAAAAGGCTCCCAGCAAAAAGGAAAATTCAGGTTCAGATTTTATATTTCAGGTAACCAAGTCCTAAGTTTTGAGGTTGTTTGTGAGGAGTCCTAAGGACTTGTTGCTTGTTCTACAGATTCTGATAGCGATGAAGAGTTGTCAATGGATGACTTGGTAAAGCTTTTAACAGAAAAGGAAGATCTTTTAAAAGCAAAGCACAAACAGTTGGAGGATATGCAAGATAAAGTTCTTAGAAGTTATGCAGAAATGGAGAATGTGATGGATAGGACTAGGCGGGAAGCTGAGAGTGCAAAGAAATATGCTATACAGGTCATCTTGGGTGCCTGCTTTCTTACAGGGCTTATTGCTTTGGTTTATCTTGCGCATTGAATGAGATTATTGTTTCTACTTTGTTTCGACTCCCCTGTTGATGTTCTCTTGAAACACATACTACAGAATTTTGCCAAAACTCTAGTGGATGTAGCAGATAATTTGGGAAGGGCTTCTTCTGTTGTCAAAGACAGTTTCTCCAAAATTGATACATCAAATGATAATGGTGGAGCTGCTCCACTTTTGAGGACCCTTCTAGAAGGTGTGGAGATGACTGAGAAGCAACTTTTGGAGGTAGTTTCCACCCCCCCAACCCCCCTTTTTTGGTAAATATTTATATGTGCTCAGTTGTCTTTTGCTTATTCATTTATATTTTATTTTTCAAGCTGCAATGAATGAAAGCATGACAACAGTTGCTCTAAACATGGGAAATTGAAGCAACTTTTAAGCACATGACAATTAACACAAGTGATTCAAGTAGCTCACATGAGAATGATTAGTAGCTAAAATTGAAGTTTACAATTTCCTTACATGAATCCTAGTGATTTATGATGTCTGATTTAGCAACATGCAATTTATGTCTCATTTACCATTGTGAACAGAAAATGCAATTTGTGGCGCTCTCAGTCACATGATTAACGGGATTTTTTCAGCAAAACTTTTGGAGTACTCTCATGTGTTTTTTGCTTGCAGGTGTTTAACAAATTTGGTATCAAAAAATATGATCCAGTAAATGAGCCATTTGATCCGCACCGCCATCATGCAGTATTCCAAGTCCCCGATGGTTCCAAAGCTCCTGGGATGGTTGCTGCTGTTCTTAAGGTACTTTTCTTAAGCTTATTCTAGCTGCTTTTACAATTGAGAATAGATTCTTCTGTCCTTTCGTTCTTATTGTTTCTATCCACTCAGAATAATTGGTTCAACATATACTAATCCGTTAGCTAGACAATTGCTGCAATGTTTAGTTAACATTTGGTTGAGAGTGTAGAATAGTTATCTAGTTGGAGCAATTGTCTACAAATAAAGTTTAGCTGGAATTAGTGAAGTCATTATAGTTGAGTGCAGCATGCTCTTGGAGTTGTCATAGCTGGCAACTATTGTCACTTATCCTTTCTTATAAATAATACTGCAGACTATTGCCTAGATTGAATCCTAGGCTCTACAATTGGTGTCATCCGTGGTTACTATTGATTAGGGATGACTCAAATGGACAAACAAGTGCAATCTTTGGATAAAAATGTTTCTGATTTCAGATTTCATGATGGAGGCGCAAAATTCTCAACAATTTTTTCAGAACCTAACTGAAGAGTTAGATTTTATGTGGCCGAACTGATAATGCAGTTTTCTAAGGTTGGTCATCATAATTCTTCGTGTGATCTTAGATACATGAAGCTCAAGCTGTAGTATGTTCAAGCTGCTATTACCTGAACAACAGGAGACTTCAAATAAAGATATCAATGCAACTTCTCACTTGCATTGCTATACTGATCATAATACTGACAGATCTCCAGTTTGCGACCAATCTCCTCTAAATACAGGTACAAGAGGATAGGTACAAGAGTATATGCTCTCATTCCTCATACTTCAGAGGCGGTGGTTGTAATGGCCTACAATGTTGAAAAGGGGTTTAATATTGGTATTTTTGTTTCATCCAGCATGAGTAAACATGATACTTGGGATCCATCTAGGTTTGAAGCCTCTTCATCTCAAGTTCCAGAGTCTTTTTCATCATTGGCTGTAAGTGCTCGACCTTTCTTAGGGGAGCATCAAAACTATGGTACTGCTCCTAATACTGGTAATAAAGAAGACTCAGGGCCAACTCCAGTGTCAACTCCACTCAAAATTTTTTGAGAAAAAGAACGAGAGTCTTTGTTTTCATTTCAACCGGCTGTTTCTCTTAATCACAAGTGGCCGAATGAAACACTTCGATTTGTGGTGTTGATGGAAGAACCAGAATGTATTAACGGACATTGGGTAACTTAAGAGGAAGCCTGTGGTGTGTTTAGCCGTGGATGCTTCATCCATCCATCTTTGAGGTCAAGGACATTCTTAACAGGGGAAGAATTGATACCACATGCATCAGTCTATTATTTAGCTATGTTTGTGTAGCTATTGTTAGATATTTCATATTATAGGTGTTTTGGTTAGTAGTTGATTAGTTAACAATTGGTTAAGAGTCTAGAATAATTAGTTTGTTGGAGCAAGTGTCCATAAATACTCTTTAGCAGGTATTAGTGAAGTCATTTATGCCTTTTCTGATATAGATTTGAGAGCTGGTTGAGAGCAAAGTACTCTTTTGAGTGATAATTGGCAACTGTGGTTACTTTCCATTTCATATCAATGGAACTGCCAACTGTTGCCCTTTATTGAAACCTAGGCTCTACTAGTAGTAGTATTAATTCTTTGCTCTCTTACCAGCAGTCTTGCATTTTTCCATAGACCATGTGATAGCTTGCTTAGATTCTTCACCCTACCATGCAAATAATATAGTTTGGAATGTTATTGAACCATTTTTGAAACAAAATCTTTCTGTTCTTTTCAGATTTGTGTAGTGTTTTCAGGTGAGTTCGTTAAAGAAGCTAAAAAAAACAATTAAGTACTTCCAATATGCACATCAATTTTGTTTGGTGTTTTAAGATAAAAATACACCTTTCTTAAACAATGGAAAATGGCCTTTTCTAGAGAGAGAAAATCCTCTCCCCTCTCTCTAGAATTCCCTACCTGGCTTTCTGTTTCCTCTCCTTATTCTGGTTTTCTTCCCCTTTCTCATCTCCTCCTCCTCCTTTCCATTCTTTTTCTTTTCTTCTTACTTCCTTTTCTCTCTTCGCTTCTCTTTGTGTCCATTTTCTTGTCCCTTCCCATGTCCGGCATCCCACCTCACCAATCTTCTTCTGGTCATCCTCCTCCTTCTGCCCCTCCCTCCTCTTCTATTCAACCTTCTCAGTCTGGTTTGAAAAAACCTGTGGGTCCCAACTCTGTTCCCAAGGTTGCTTCTTTAAGGAAAAAGTCAACTTTGCATTTTGCTGACAAAAAGCCTTCTATCCTTGAAAAGGATATTTTAGAGCCTTGTGCACCTGCAAATATCAAATCCTCTATCTTTTCAAGGCTTTCACACCCTTCTGAGACTTTTCCTGTGGCTACAAGCAATTCTTCTTTCAGAAATTCTACCTTGGAAGAATTGAACAACCTTGTAGACAATTTTGAACACCAAAACCACCCTTCTACAGCAAGGAATAAGCCTAAGTCTTTTGCAGAAGCTAGCAGAATAGTACAACCTTCCAAAATTGTTCAGGAGTTTTCTCTTGAATATATCCCGTTGGTGGAAAAAAGAGTTATTGCTCATGTCCGTCCACCCCCTGATGTAACTACTGAGGGGCAAAATTTTGGGACTCTACACTTGCAGGTTTCTTCTTGGGTCACAAGCTCCCCTTTTCTCTTGTGCAACAAACGGCCATGAGATTATGGAACAAGTATGGTCTTTTAGAAGTGTTGGCAAATAAAGAGGGTTTCTTTTATTTCCGTTTCTCCCCATCTTCTGATTTTGACCAGGTTCTTGAAAAACCATGGTTCTTTGCTCAATATCTCCTCATCCTTAGCAAATGGCAACCAGGTATGGTTTTGGATAAGCCCCAATCATCTGTAGTTCCTTCTTGGGTTGTTTTCTGTCGCATTCTATGTGAATTTATGGAACCAAAAGGCATCCGTTATATTGCAAGTAGAGTGGGAAAACCTATCAAAGTGAATTTGCTTACTGCTCTACACGCTCTAGAGCTAACCAAGCTTGCATTCTCATAGAGATTGATCCTATAGAGGAGTTACCTTATTCAATTGTCATCGAGAAAGAAGATGGTTCTTCAACAGCAATTTCAGTGGAATACCAATGATCGCCTTTAAGGTGCCCCCATTGTCTTGTCTTTGGTCATGTATGTTCAACTCCTATAGCTGATCAGGGAATTAAGGTCGCTAACCCTAAGAGTGAGTGGATTGCAGCGAAAAAGAAAGGTAAGCAAGCACTTGTGAAGGATGATGTGCCAACTACTCCTAAGGGGGAGAGAGTCAAAGAAGTGAATGAGGAAATCCCCCCCCCCCCCCCCCCCCAAAGAAAGTTTCAAATGGGTATGTGGTTGTCAACCTCCTTCCTCAAGTGATGAGTTGTCCTCTACCTCCTCCTTTGAAGTATCCAAAATTGGTGATCAAGATGCTACCCCTTTGGAACAGGTATCCCATGCTTTTTCGCTGCAATCCACTTACTCTTAGCATTGGCGACCTTAATTCCCTGATCAGCTGTAGGAGTTGAACATACATGACCAAAGACAAGACAATGGGGGCATCTTGTGAAGGATGATGTGCCGACTACTCCTAAGGGGGAGAGAGTCAAAGAAGTGAATGAGGAAATCCTCTCCCTGCCCAAGAAAGTTTCAGATAGGAATGTGGTTGTCAACCTCCTTCCTCAAGTGATGAGTTGTCTTCTACTTCCTCTTTTGAAGTATCCAAAAGTGGTGATCAAGATGCTACCCCTTTGGAGCAGGTATCCCATGTGTCAGAATCACCTCTTATCAATGATGGATCAGGGGATCAAGTCCTTCCATAGTCAGCAGCATACTCTCTTGTTCATGATCTTCCTGAAGAAACTACCCTTATGCCCTCCTTACCCGTTAGGGTCACATTCAAGGAGTGGTAATAGTTCTTCCTCTAGTAAGCACAAAAAACTTTTTAAGAGGAAGCATCGCTACACTTAACGCTGGTCTTTTTCTTTATTTTCTTATGAATTTTGCGGCTTAGAATATTCAGGGTATCAGTAATCTATTAAAGGTGATGATGATAAGAAAATTTGTGCTAAAAAGGGTATTTCTCTCATTGGGCTTCTTGAAACTAGTGTAAACTACTCTAATATTGAGTCGATAAAGAATAGAATCAACCTCTGTTGGAGTTTTGTTGTTAACCAATATGCACCTAAACGCATTTGGTTAGGTTAGGATCCCATTTCTTGGCCTATTAATATCATCAAAGAAGACAATTATTTCTTACATTGCTTTTGCACCAATAACAAATGTTCCACGAGTTTTTTGCTACATTTGTTTCTCCATGGAATGCAAATCTCTTTGGAGTAATTTACTTGGGAGTGGAGTTGCGATAGCCAATGAACCATGGATTCTCTTAGGAGACTCTAATATTATCAAATCGTTATCGGACGTAATGGTGGTTCTTCCCAGTTGTCTTAGGAGATAGAGGACTTTAGGGTTTTCTTGGATATGACAGAAGTGGAGAACCTGAATTTTTCTGGTAATCTCTTCACTTAGACAAATAAGTGGAAGACAATCCCATCCTTAAAAAACTGGATCACATTTTGATCAACCAAAGTTGGATGGGATGTTACCTAAGGTCAGTAGTGTTGTTTTCTCCCTCTTTACTTTGTAGTCATTCCCTTGCTCTTGTACGCTTGAACTTTTCAAATTAGATTAGGAATGTTCCTTTTAAATTTTTTGATTTTTGGTTTGATTCGAATGATTTCCTTCCCTTTGTGGGTGATGTTTAGAAGCAAGTGCTCTCGGGGTCCTCTTGTTTTCAGGTTGTTTCCAAGCTTAGGTCTCTCAAGAAAGAGTTAAAGAAGTTAAATGGGAAGAAGTTCTCACATATTTCCTCTCAAGTAGTTATTGCTAAGGACTCCCTACTCAACATCCAATTAGCCATTGGTAACGGAGATCATTCTCTTGTGTTGGAAGAGAAAGCCTTTAAAGAATATTATATTCATAAAAATGCAGAAGATAGTTTTTTTAAGCAAAAATCAAGGATCAAATGGCTAAAATTGGGAGACAAAAATACTCCCTTCTTCCATAAATATGTCAAGCATCACCAAAACAGAAACACAATATTGGCTCTTTAAAGGGATGATGGAACTTGGGCTTTGGGAGACAGATATCCAAGAGGAAGTTGTTAAGTACTTTAGTAGCTTATATACTGATGGCAGTTTCGAGAGCCCTTCAAACAAATTTGATTGCCTCTAAGACATTATTTCTTGGCGCTTGAATGATTCTTAGGTGAGTAGACTTCTCTCTCCTTTCAATGATGATGATATTAAGAATGCCTTCTTTTCTTTAGCAAATGGTAAAGCCCTTAATCTAAATGGGTTTTCAACGAAATTCTTCAAGGCTTCTTGGTCTATTTATGGTGGGGATTTGTCTAAAGCTATCAAAGAATTCTTTTCCTCAAGCTTTCTATTGAAGGAAATTAACAATACTAGTGACTATTGTCCTATTTTTTGCTACAACTCATTGTATAAGGTCATATCCAAGCTTCTTGCATCGCAGCTTTAAAAGGTGCTTAGTGATTTGGTGAGCCCTGAGCAATCAGCTTTTATCCCAAGTTACAGCATTTCGGATAACATCCTTATTGCGCTAGAATTGGTGCATAGCTACCACTCCTCTAGAGGTTCTCTTAGATGTTCTATCAAAGTTGATATCTCTAAAGCCTATGATTCTCTTGATTCGTCATCTCTTGAAATAATGCTACACCACTCCAAAATTTTCCATCAATACTAATGGTGAGCTACATGGTTTTTATTTTTTTAGCTCTAAAGGGTTTAGACAAGGTGACCCCATCTCCCCTTACTTGTTTGTTCTGGCTATGGAGGCTTTATTAGGTTTGTTCAGAAGAATGGCTAGATAACCATCTTTCTCCTTTCATTAGAGATGTAAAACGGATATGATTACTCATTTTACCTTTGCCGATGATCTCAAGATTTTTTGTAAGGGGAATCTCCCTTCTATTACTCATATCAAGCAAGTCCTTGATGATTTTGCACAACTTTCTAGTCTCCATTGCAACCCTCTCAAGAGTTCCATCCTCATGTGTAATGTCCACCCTTCTACCAAGTAGGACATTTTGAACATCTTATGTTTCTAGGAAGGTATCCTTCCCATCAAATATCTAAGAGTTTCCCTTGTTTCGTCTAAGCTAAAGAAAGAAGATTGTGATGTGCTCATTGGAAAAATAGGCAAGCGGATTGACTTATGGACTAGTAAGCAACTCTCTTATGCTGGAAGACTCCAACTTATTAATTTAGTGATCCATGTAAGTCTATTGGTCTTCTATTTTTGTTCTCCCTAAACAAATCATCAAAAGAATGGAACAATTGATGAGGAATTTCCTTTAAAGTGGTCGGCCCAATATATTCACTAAAGCCCAAGTTAGATGGGATGTTGTCTGCTAGCCTAAGAATGAGGGTGATTTAAGCATGCTTGATTTGGCATCTTAGAACATAGTGGCCCAATTCAAACACATTTGGAATCTTTTCTCGATTGACAAAAGGAGTTTATGGGTAAGCTTAGGTTCACTCTCACCTTTTAAAAGGTAAAAGTTTCTAGAATGTTAAACCTATCTCAACTTGTTATTAGTCTTGGAAAAAAATATTGAAGATTAGAGACATTGCACGGCCTTAGCTTAGATGGTGCATTGGGAGGGATATATCTAACTTCCTTTGGATAGATTTTTGATTACCTACGAGCTCCCTTGACATTTCTATTTTCCATCGATAGATAGCTAGCTCAAGTCTCCCTATTAACGCCAAGCTTTGCTCCATCATGGAAGGCAACATATGGTCTATGCCAGATGGCCCCTTATGGGATGGTATTCACATTCATGAATCCATCAAACCAAACCCCATAATCATGGGCCAACCATGCTGGTATCTTTAAATTTCCTCAGCTTTTCTATAAAGAGCTCTTATTATTCCATCATAATGAATGGTACTAAAGTTGATTGGTGTATTGTTGTATGGCACAAGAAAGCAATGCCTCAGCATTGTTTCATTCTTTGGCTTGGTTGGAATAGGAAATTGTATACCCTTGATAATCTCAATCATTGGGACATCACTGCACAATCTTCTTGCTATCTCTAGAACGTGCAACCTAAAGACCATGAGCGCCTATTCTTCAACTACACCTTTTCATAAAGCTTTTGGTTTTGTGTCCTCACTAGTCTTGGCTGTCCATCACTGATCTCCTCATGACATTATGTGGTAAATCAGCTCATTGACCCTTTACAGAAGCATCCCTCCAATTGGTACTTGGCTTTTGCTTCAGCGGTGTGCTATATCTGGAGAGTGAGAAACTCTGTTCGCCTGGGAAATCCCACCCCTGAATGTAACAGCATAGCTAGGCATATTTTAAATTATGGAGCTGTTTCCTCCTAGCTCCTTTTGTATGCTTGAGTGGTTTTTTCTAGTTCTCCTTTTGTAAGCCCTTTGTTGTAGCACATTTGGTGCATTGTAACATCAGTTATTCTCTTTAATAAGTTCATTGGTTTACCAAAAAATCATACCTTTCAGGATAGTATCCAAATAGGACACTTGGATAACTCAATAAGGTAATCGTATTTCCAAGTGATAACGTGATGTGTGCAATATTAACTGACGCAATTTACATTTTTTTTTCCTTTTATTGTAGCCGGGTTACATGCTTTATGATCGAGTTCTTCGTCATGCGGAAGTTGGGGTAACTCAAGCAGTGGAAAGCGATACCTCAGATAATAATGCTGCTGAGAAAGGTTCTGCAACTTGAAGACACAGCTAGAATGGAGAACATAGTGAGATGACCCTGACCTTGCTGTTGCTCTTCGCTCCATTTGAACGTTCTGTATGTAGCAATGAGAGAAAATGGAGTAGGTGGCCATGATGAGGTTTCTGGCGTGAAGCTAGGACAGTTTTTCCTTCTTTTGGCCCTTTTACATTTGTTTTTTCTTCATAACTATTTTGTAGTAAGAAAAAAATAGTCTTATCTTTCAATTTGGAATTTTCGTCATGCTATTTCTGATGTTCTTTCGAAACCGGGGATAAAATAAAAATTTTATCTCCGATTTCTCAGCTTCATTTTTTGCCGTTACATCATATACAAAGATATATGCTTCGCAAAGAAAGACACGGTGCGGATAGAGAACAAGGATACGAAAACTTTGTCCGAAATGTCTCATGATATCACGTTCGACCAATTGCTAGCTTCGCAATGTATCCCTTTAATTACAAGAGTTATCTGAAGAGATTATTTTATACTTTTATGCTTTTACATATAGAAAAGCAGAAACTATAGGCATGGTAGGCTGATACCTCACTATAAGTCCATGACTTGCTTGAAGTGCAAAAGAGAGAAGTTTTCTATACGGACGTTATATCTTGCCCACTGTGCATGTTGTGGAAAATAATGTTGTCACCTCAATCTAGAGGTTGTTTCAGGAGTACAAAGGGGTCAAAGGTCGAGGGGTTGAATTAGGGTGAAAATGGGGTCAATAAAATAGAATGTAATTTATAAGGCAATGGAATTATTCACAATTTTTTCATTTGAGGGTTTATTTATTTATTTTTTAGTTTATTTTTTAGATTTACATATAATCTTTTAGTAAATTGATGCATTCTTTTAAATTAAAAAAAAAAAAGCAAAAGAAAATAATATACTTCGATATAAATTTGAAAAATCTAATAGGTCTCATAGGAATTAGGTTGGATTAACTAAGTTAATCAAGTTGAACACTTGAATTGGGGTTATTGTTAATAAGGATTAAAAGGACGATCAATTTCATTGTTAGATCAAATCGAAGCAAGTTAAATCAAGTAGATTATCTTAGGTAAAATAACATAAGTGGAAAACACTAAGAATTTTGCTTCCTAATATTTGACATCTTAAGTGGATTTTTCATGGCATCATATCAACCATATCTAATCTCTATCATCCTTTAAGCAGCTAAGTCATCGGCAATCAAGCCAACAACGTAGATTGCGTTGATAATCCATATGGTTTAACACGGTGGTTTACAAGAATCAATTTAGTTTCGTTAAAGAGATTAAATCAAATCAAATTATATTTGAAATGATTTAGTTCAAACCCATACTAATCAAACTGCTTTTAGTAGTTTGCAATTTTGAATTGAACCATATAAATTGTTTTTAGTTTAGTTCAATTCAAACAGTTCTCAGATAGCACTTAAATCATAATTTAATAGCTTAATGGTCCTAGTATCACCATTTCAAAAAAAAAAAATGATATAAATAAGATGGACAGATATATCAAAATAGAGACCATATGAGATTGCTCAACAATTGAATGGATATTGAATGTTCGGGAAAAGTGCTACGGAGTATGGATTAGCATCAGAGAATAGCAAGCATTAAGATGAAGTAGCCGCTAGCATAAGGGCAGGAAATGGAGTGGAGGAGTGAGATTACAAGCTGTGACCAGAAGAGATTGATATTAAAAGTTAAATTAGAGGCCTTGTATAAAGTAAAACATAAGACTGAAGAGTTTGCTCTTCACACAATGTTTCGATTGAGGGAAGGAAAAGGAAAAGGAAAGGGTAGAATTTGGAAGGGAAAATAGTACTGTTTCTTTGTTTGGAAAAAGAAGGGAAAGGGAAAGGGAAAGAAATGGATTTGAGAAAAAAAGTTCTCCTTTAAGCCCACTTATTCGATTTGGAGAGAATTGTAATAAAATTATAAAATTACCCTTAAAACAAAAACAGAAGGACATTAACAAAATAAAATATTATATTGTCAACTTTTCTTCCACTCTCTTTCTTTCCTTTATCCAAATAAGGGAATTTATATTTTGCCTTTCCTTTCCTTTTAATTCCTCTCTCTTCCCAAATTAAGCATTGGGAATGAAAAAGTCAAATTTGCAGATCTTAATTTTCTATTAAGTATGAAGTGGCTCAATTTGTGTTTGTTCCATCTGGATGCTCCTTGAGCCGAAACACAATCGAACAACAGTATAAAGAAACAGCATTTTGCAGCTTGGCTAGATTTGATTTGATTCATGAATCACTTTAATGGGTCTTTCATGGCATTATATCACCATTTTATAGCCATATCTAATCCCTTCCATCCTTCTACTAATATATATATACATATAAACCCTTTCGTCCTTTAATCAACTAAGCTGACTCACTTTGGAAATCAAACCAAACAAAGTAGACTGCCTTCAAAATCTGTACGATTCAAGATAGTGATTTTTATGGATTAATTTATTGCCATTAAGCAGATCAAATCAAACGGTATTGAAAGCAGTTCAATTCAAATCTTGATAGATAGAATCGCTTTGAACGGTTCATAATTTTAAATCGAACTTGTAAATTGTGTTTTAGTTTAGTTCAATTCAAATGGCTCTTAAAAAACGGTTAAATCCTAGTCTAATAGCTCGATGGTCCTTCCAATAGTATCACCATTTCAAAAAGAAATTTAACAAAAATAAGACAGACATAATGAAATAGAGATAATATGAGATTGTTCAGCAACTGAATGTATATCGAATGCTGAGGAAAAGTAACGTGGAAGATGGATTAGCATCAACAGAAAGAAAGTATTAAAACAGACGAGCCATTAGCATTGGAGGAAGGAAATCGAGTATTGCAATGGAGCGAGGTTCCCGGCCGCGATCACAAGGATTGAGAATGAGAGTTAAAATTGGAGACCTTGGAAAGTAAAATAAAAGACGGAGAGTTAAAGCCTTCAGAGTAGTGCTTGAGGGAAAAAGTCAAATTTGCAGATTTTAGTCTTCTAGTAACCATGAAGTGGCTCGATTTGAGTTTATTCCCACTTTACACTTCCTAGGCCGAACCACAATCAAACCAACTACATTGTCCGGTTCAACTCGGTTAAATTCGATTCAAGGATCACTCTGGTTTCCTTAACAACCGCTGTTGAGGAAAAGCACGAGATGGCGTATCCACACTTATCCCGGCCTCTTGCAATAATAAAAACCAGTACATTATTATTCTTAACGAAATCACGACTTGATATAACATTGTTCACAAGGTCGACAACCAAAACTATTGAAGAACCCGAGCCGTTTATACGCTGGACTAGGACTGCTTCAGAAGAGCCTTAAATTATTTACATAAACAGGGTCATGCAAGCATAAATAACTAAAGTAGGTGCACTAAGCAAACCCGGCCTTTGTATGTACAAACCACCATACATTGCTAGTTACAAAATCTAACACTCCCTAAATTAGTCACGAATTTACATCGTGAAACGTCACTTCCCATAGCAAATGCCGTTCAACTGGTTGGGCGGAATCCAGCTTGAATTTCTCTCTGTGACTGGAAATCTGCATCTTCGCCGATGTTATCAGAATTGTCTTCGTGTCCTTCAAGTTGCAAATCCAAATCAAAATGGCGCTTACCTGGCTCCTGCAACAAAGAAATAATACATTACTGTTTACCCTTTTGTAATAATGTAATAAGTATGAAATATTATCACTTCTAGCAAGTTCAGCAACAGTAATCAAAAGGAATTATGAGCATGTGTTAATAAACTTTTGACTTTATTTTAACATGTAATGCAAAATATCAAAAGATTGACCAAAATCAAAGAATACTGGCTACAAGCTTCTTTCTCAGTGGTGAGCGTGCGCAACAAATATAAGGTACCTGGTCCTAGTACTCCAAACACCTGTCTGTTATGATAGAAAGTGAAAAATCTCAATAGAATGATATGAAGCCAACAAGCATACAAGGAATAATAGAATGGATATAACAATTGAAGGCCTGTAGAAAAATTGAATATCAGGAACAAAAAAGCAGCTTTGAGCAAGAGGTGAGAACATATTATCGAAGACTATCCCTCACCCTACATATACCATTGAATGGTGCTCAAGCACTGCTTCCAAGTTTCCTATAAAGTGGGCTATGGAAGGGATTTCTAGGCTTGCTTGTCACAAAGTACTGCAGCTAGGGAGTTTAGTTGTGCAGTAGAAGTGTAAACACTTGTGCAAATGTGCAATCAAAGGCTGCATTATCAGTAGAATCACAAAACTAATGTGCAATCAAAGAGTAGAAGAAAGGCGCTGTTGATTTCCTAGCAAAATGACACATAGTAATGGACATCCCTCTTCCTCGAATTACCTATCTTCAGAAACCCATTTCAGCCGGCAGGAAAACCAACCCCATTAAACATCGTGAGGAAGCACCCATAATTTAGATTCCCATTAGGACTACTTGGTATACTTCTGCATATATCTAATATAATTTCCCTTCCATGCAGGAATCATTCTATTACAAGGAGAACCAAGGGTAGGAGCCAACTTAAAAGCTCATTCGAAAGGAAGATAACTGAACATGAAGCACCAATCTCCCCTTCTTGAAAGTGATAAATAACCTAATGAAAGAGGAATTCTTGCTCATTTGACTACAATAAAAACATACACAAAGGGAAGAAACTACTGTAAGAGGAGGGGGGGTAGGGAAGGCTAGATTAGTTATCATTACCTGATGATCTTTTTTCAGATTCTTGTCCACATCATTCTTCCGAAAAGCTAGATCAACATTTGTCCCCAAGGCATTCTGGTTCCTGTCGCTCCAAGTAGTCTCCTCATCTGTCTTTTTTATACTACCCTTGCTTTGCTCTTCAATAACAGCAATCTGGAAGGTCAAACGCCTCAATATAAATACAATTTACAGGAAGAACTACAGGGTGTGTACCAATGGAAGTTTATAAATTAAGACAACAATTCCAATTATTTAAAAGGCCATCAAGGCATGCGATTCACAGTCTAAAACTCTACAAATTCAATATGCAAAGGCCATACTACATTTTGGAATAATTAATAGAGACAGAGCTATCAGCTGATGATCACTTTAGCTGGAACATAGCATGCCTTTCAGAGGGATATAGTTATCAACATATACACGTGAGAATAGTGTCGCAGATAAAAAAGAAAGACCAAGAACCTTTGATTAACTTAGAATTTCAACAAACATAACCAGTAGCCAAAAGGTGAAATAGACAGCAACACAGATAAAATCAGGATAAAACCAAAAACCTAAAAGCAGCATCGAAAAAGCAAGAATCTTAAATAACAATTCAATGCTCTGGAGCCAACCAGAAAACTAATAAGCCCCAAAAAGAGAACTAGAGCAATCATTGCATACTCTCATAGAAATCCAAACTTCAACCTTCACAAAATACCTGCTACTAGCACCTATCACTTCCATTTAATGAAAAAAAAAACCCTGAACTAGCATTAAAAATAAACTTACATATCCTAGAGAATAAATTGACACTGTGGAGCATGCCAAAAACAAAAACACGATAAAAAAGAAGATAGCAATCAATCTGTTAAGACCACTTCCATAGCAACTTAAAACCACAAGTTTTCAAACAAAAGCAATCTACTTACACCAGTTACTTTCATACAACTAAACGAAAACCCAAAGCAGCATCAGAAATTTTTAAATACAAATGAAGGAAAATTCAAACGCCAGAGAGGACAATGAAACACACGAAAAAATAAAACAATAACAAAAGGGAAACTATGTAACTCAACCACACAATTGGCCGGAAATCCAGCGGCTACTGAACTCTGTGCAAGGCACCGCTTTCAGTCCTCTAACCTTGCAATAGACTGCTTGATTCTTCAACAGGAATGCCAACTACCAACAACAGTTACTTCCACAAAACAAAAACAAAACCTTTCCATTGCACTGCCTCATTCTTTTACAGGAACACCAACTACAAAAACCATTTACTTCCACATAACCATTCCTTTTCAATTCTTTTTTTTCACACAACAGGGCCAAAAATGTAAAAGAAAAAGAAACTAAATTTCTCATAAAATAGCAACTATAAAGCCAGTAACTGTAACCCTAACCTTAAAAACCTAAAAAATGATAAACAAGTAACTATATATATTTAAATTTGAAATGGGAAAAAGAAAGCAGAAAGAAAGAGTTGCTTACAGGGGTGTATCGGAACTTGCGTTTGGGTGGCTCCTCCGGCGTTGCGGCAGCAGAGTCGGTGGTGGAGGAGGAGGAGGAAGGAAGTGGGGTCCAGCGGCAGAGGAAGAGAGAGGAGGATTGCTGCTGGTGAGCGATACGAGAAGAGGAGTTGTATTTAGTGAGAGTGGATGGTTGAGGAGGTGACACGTGGACCCACTTCTTCTTCCACTTCCTGACGGGTCCGTTGAAGACTGTGGCCGTGGTAGGGCCGTAGCGTGAAGATGCACGACCGAGTCGCGACCCGACTCCTTCCATGGTGTTTGGGGGGCCGGGGCCGGGGCCGGGGCTGGGGCGACTCGGGGTGAGGGTGGGCGTGAGTTGAGGTTTCGTGGTTGGTTGGTAGAGGGAACGGTAGTTTTCGATAAAAGGGAAGTGAAGACTGAAGTACAGTTCTAGACAAGACAGGTTTTGTGTACGGAATAGTTGTAGTTGATGGTGTGTGGCAACTGGCACTGCCTTTGGTTTGACAGGATCTTTAGTGCATAGATAGAAACTTTTCGACCATTCTTAAATTATCGTGGAATACTGGTTTACCTTATAGTCCCAATTTATATAGATTTTTTTTGTAATTTTTTTAAAAAAATATTTTTTTTTTTTTCAGTACTCTCAATTTTTTTTTAACTCTTACTAACCAAATAAGCTCTTGATTTAATTTAGGTATTTATAAAACTACATAATTTTTTTTCATTAATTTAAGTTGACATTGACTTTATCTTATGCTTTTTTCACTTTCTATTTATTTAATTTTGATTGATTAACTTTTTTTTTCCATTTCTAAGTTGCCATGACTAATTTCTAGACATTTCATCATCTTTCCTGATTTTTTAAATTATTTATTAATTTTTTTTAATTATATAGTATTATTTTAGCATATTTTAGGTATTTTTACCTATATGTAAATATATATATGGTACAAATAAATATTCTTAAATATTATTTAAGTTATTTTATGATTTTTAGTTTGTATATAATTTATTTTTATAGATTCGTTAATTATCAAAACTCATTTTATTTGTTTTCAATAAATAATAAGTAATATACAAATATTTCAATATTATAATAATAAATTATTTTATTATTTATTTTCCTAAATCCAAACTCACATAATCACTTTTACTAACATTCCTAACTTTTTCGTAAAATTTAAATTGAATCGAACAATTTGCTCAATCGCCTTAAATCCTACTAACCGAACCCTGAAGAGTTGATTATAAGACTTATACTAGTTTTCTTTATACCATAAAATTCCAAAAAACCAAGGAATGGAAAGGCTTAAATATGTTGAAGTCAAGGTATTTGGGAAAAAAGTGAATGCAAAGGTAAACATAGAAGTTTTGTATTTAATTATTTAAAAAAGATGATGTTGTTACTCTTAGGTTGAAGAAGGAAAGGAATAAAGTCCGATTCAAAGTTTTGACATCATAAGTTGCTAAAGAATTAAAGTTTAACAGCGGTAGTTGGTGCGAAAGGAAAAACATAGAGTAGTCCTTACATATAACTTGGAGTACGTTACTAATATGAACTTTTGAGGCCAAATCAACACCATAATTATTCATCGATCCAATTGTATTTGCTTGTTCAGCAAAAAGTCACAATATATAGTTCTAGTGATTAAGAAGATTGGTCGAGTTGCAAAGCTTGTTATAGCAACACAAATCACAAAAAGGGATGAAATGGATAAGTTGGTAGCACTTAAGAAAAAGGACTATTTAATTTTGGTAAGGAAAGCTTAAATGAGGTTAGTAGTGAGGCCTTACATTATTCAAGATTGGAAAATTTGTTAAAGTAAGAAGTGGCTCAACAACAAGGGACAAAACCAAAATTGATAGGGCAATGCATTTGGTCCTTTTTCATTTTTAAAACAAAAAAAAAAAACAAAAACAACTTTCTTTAATATTCTCTATGTCTCAATACTAAAATTCAAATTCACTTTTAAGATCAAATTTTTCACACTACTTATTTGGCTATGAACACGATTTCTATCAAGCGTACCTAACAACATCTAAAAATAAATAAATAAATAACACACATACACTTTCCTACATGATTATCAAAGCATTTATATTATTAGTACTAAAATCATTTGTTTGATCTACATCATGTGTTTATAGATTTGATACATTTTCTTTTAAAAAAAATCAAAGTATACAAATACTAAAATCATTTGTTTGATCCACATAATATATTATAAACTTAGTGCATATTTTTTCAATCATCTTAGGATCATGATTACAACTCTAACTTCCAATATCCCAATAATCTTAACACCACAACCATACTAATACCTTACAATTCCCCAACCATCATTTAACTATCACAAGTTTCATAAGTTAAAATTTCCGTATTCAAATGAATCAAATTTATCAACATTATGATTGCTTAACTTACTTCTCGACTCATACCACACATTATAATCAATGCATCCATTTTCCATAATTATAACTCTTAACTTCTCAAATTCTCAATAACTTCCCATGCTTGTATGTTCTAATACAACAATAAAAATAGTATCAACTATTACTAAGTTTATATTTTAACTTTTCATTTTAAAAGATCATTTATGACTTCTTATCAATTTACAACACATATTTTATAATTTAATGGCAATATATATATATATATATATATAAAAGTGCACAACTACAAATTTTAAATTCCTTATAAACATTAGCTTCACATATCCCATGATCTATTGTTATAAATTCGAATGATGAGCATCATAAATTTTCTAATTTTAACTTTGTGTTGAATCACTTAATTATAATATTAGGGCTTATGAGTTTTAGATTACTTATATGTATTAAAAAATATATTCCTACCATTCATTATTTCTTAAGATAATGGCAGTTTTATCTTATTATAGTAAATATTTACTAAAATAACTTCTCACCTTTATTTTTTTTCTCTTTTATCTATGCTCAATGCTAAGCTCAATATAAGAAAATAACTAATCACTTATTTTATATCTTACATTTATTGTAACATTGAGGATGTTATAATTATTGAATTTATTTTTTTCCACGCTCTTAATTCAAATGTGTTTTCTACTATTTTATATTATAAATGCTTAAAGTACTTATCTAAGTCACGCAATATATATTATAAAATATATATATTTAACTTTGAAATGTAAAAGAAAAAGAAACTAAATTTCTCATAAAATAGCAATTATAAAGCTAGTAACTGTAACCCTAACTTAAAAAAGAATGATAAACTAGCAAGCTTTAATATGAACAAGTAACTATATATATTTAACTTCGAAATGGGAAAAAGAAGAAAAGCCCACAAGCAGAAAGAAAGAGTTGCTTCAGGGTGTATCGAAACTTACGTTTAGGTAGCTCCTCTAGCGTTGCAGCAGCAAAGTCTGTGGTGGAGGAGGAGGAAGGAAGGAAGTAGGGTCCAGCGGCAGAGGAAGAGAGAGGAGGATTGTTGCTGGTGAGCGAGACAAGAGGAGTTGTGTTTAGTGAAAGTGGATGGTTGAGGAGGTGACACATGGACCCACTTCTTCTTCCACATCCTGACGGGTCCATTAAAGACTGTGGCCATGGTAGGTGTAAGCCCTAAAGACAAGCCAAGTAACTGTAGGGTTGAACTTAGAACCCAAGGTTTAGGGCGATCGGTTAAAGGATCCGATCAAACCTAAATTATAAACTATTGAGAGGAATATTAGTAAAACTGACCCCGTAAACTTGAATTTAAGAAAATAAGTAATAAAATAGGAGACTATAAAATTTTCAAATTTTAAATATAATAGGTATTAATTACCGAAAAAATGCGAAAAGTGTAATGAAATAACTAATAAATTGCTAGAGATAGATTATAAGTATACTAAAAATTTTAGAATGACCAAAATAATATTTAGGAATGTTCACGTGTACCCCACATGTATTTACGTGTAGATAAAAATACACGTAATTACCTAAATTAGCCTAAAACTAAGCAAATAATTAAAGAAAAATACAAAATAATTATAGAAAAATCATAAAAAATCAGAAGAGGATAAGCTGCAACAAGATCAGGTCGTGGTCAGCAAGAAAAAAAAATAATTAATAAGAATTTGATAAACAAAATGCCAAAAATCAAGGAATTGGGGCAAAATCCCATCAAATTAATGCACATTAATTTCTACAATTGTCTATAAATAGGAGAAAAAAATTCCAGAAGTCATTTAGTCAGTTTAGGATCTGAGAAAAATCAAAATACTGAAAAAATCGAGAGAAAATAAAAAAAGAAAAGAAAAAAACTGTGCAGATTAGGCAAATAAGCTAAACTCACCACTCACCACCAGTTGGGACCAAACCACCACCACCACCCTACACTAGAACCACCGCCTGGACCGGTCAATAACCTTGGACCGAGCTTGGACGGCCAGAAAGCTTTGGACCGGTTAGTCTCTTCAATGACCCGATTTTGAATAATTTTGTAAAATTAGTTATTTTACCCAGAAAATTATAAAACTTGTTATTTTGAGGTTTTATTGTATCTAGATTAAGGGAAAAATAGTGATTTAGTTTAATTAAATCTGTAATTATAGGGTCCCTAACAAATTGCTCAAAATCGAGCATGACTAAACCGGAAAATAAATATGCTTAGAGATGTAGTTTGGAGTTCAAAATTTTTCTGTAGAATGCTCATATGATTTAGAACAGTGCTATGAAGCCAAATTTTTTTTAAATTAATTTTTAGCCTTATAATGATGGGAAAATTGGGTGATTTAGGGTTAATTAGGTGATTAGGATGTTAATTACTGATTAAGATATTAATTATATGTTTAAGGATGTTAATCTCTGAAGTGGAATCCTAATCCTAGCCTTTAAGAATTAAGTATGGTTAATTAGGGAAATTAGGTAAGTAATATAAGAAATTAGTAAAATGTGATATTGTAAATTAATAAATCTAAAAAAATAGAGTTATTTAGATAATAATATAATAGAAATCAGAAAAATAATAAATCTGAAAATAACAATTAATCTTAAGAAAAAGTCTCAAAATGTAAGATTTTTACACATCGGGAATAAATCCGATACCGCGATTAGATTTAGCGTGTACCAAATAGATTAGAATACCAAATTACGACTTAATAGGATATTTAGACACTCGAGCTTAATGTAATTAATTTCACATTAGGATTCGAACATATTTTAGGCTTAAAAATCAAAATTTAAAACCTCATTTAGGATTTGAACACAAAAATAGAGTACATGAATCATTAGGACGTAATGGGCATACACAGACAAAAATAAATTAAAATATAAGTTAGAATATGAAACTATAAATTTTAAGTACTGATAACTTTGATTTTAAACATATTTCATATGGTGATTTTATAGTATTTCCCTTATATTTTTTGTTTTCTTTAAAGAAATTGATACTTAATTGAGTAAAATGTTGATTTCAGGGTTTAAACGCGTTTTAGGCTCGAAAACGAAGAAAAGGAATCAAGTTTCACTCAATTCCGAGTTCAAACGAAGAAGTTATGAAGTTTTGAATTTGTACAGAAAATTTGCTTAAGTGCAGAAAGTTACACGACCTGGGGACACGGCCGTATCCCAGGTCGTGTCTGGTGACGAAAACAAAATCTTTATAATACACATATAAAAGGATATCTTAGGGTTTCAAAAGAGATGAGAGACATTACAGAAACGGAGAGACACAAGAGAAGAGAAAAAGACTTAAGGAACAACATCAAGAAAGAGGCGGAACAACATCAAGAAAGAGGGAAATAACATTAACTTCAAGATTAGAGAGATTGTTCATCAATAAAAGGGGTTTCCATGTTTTATTTTATATTATTGATGAAACTCGTTTTTAGATTCATTATGATAGCTTAGAATTCGAGTATTTAGGATTATGAAACCTAGGGTTTCATGTGATTCTTGGATTGATTTAGAAATTTCAATAAAGTTTCTATTTTTACTTGATTTGATTATGTCGTTTAATTATTGATTGATATTTGTAGAATATCAATATATGATATTATGCATGTTGATTGAGAAATTACATATATAATTAGATCTTTACATAATTGAAGAGAATTACATGTATACTTAGAGATAAGATACATGTTTCTTCCGGAAAGTTAATTATTTGTATGTGAATTCATTATACATTAATGCAATTCTAAATTATATTACTAAGTGAAGAGATTCCGGTGAATAATTTAGAATCAGGGTTAATATGCTTGAGAAAGGTATTAACTTTAGTTATGAATCCCTCCGGTCGAGAATAATAGAAACCGAATTGAATATATTTTAAGCGATCACATGATTAACTCTAGGGGAAATAATTCCTAAATACATTATTACTTTTTTGAAGTCGTTCTTGATTTTATCGCTTTTTCAATTGCTTAATCAAGTCTTATAAATAAGTTAGTTTGTTAATTTTAGTATTTTTAATTAATTCAACTTTCATAATTTTTCGGTTAGATAATAAAGCTAAGGTTAATATTAGTACTCGAAGTCTCTGAGGGATCGACTCGGACCCACATCCGCTATATTAAAACTGATAGGTGCACTTGCCTCATATCAAGTACTAAAAAGACCTATTTGTATTATAGGACATCCAGAAATAAAGTCGGCTTGCGTTTAAGGAATCAAGCGATCGAGCAAATCCAAGTAAGTTAGGTTATTGCTTATTGTAATAGAGTACTAGTTTTGTAGTACTCGAAGACTTAGGCTTGTATATGAATGTGATTGTAAGTAGTTTTCGCATGTGTTTGATATATCTGGATTCATGCTGAATTTGTATTGTGAGTGATTTTGTGACTGATTGAATTTGTATAAAATTGTTTAAACACCCTAAACGGAATTTAATATCAGTCAACCTCGAATAATAAATAATGTCGTGCATTGCAACCCGTTAAGGGATTATAGGATTCTCCAACCAAATACCAACCCCTTCGAAAGGGATAGCGCAGGATTGCAAAATGGTCCCTTCTTCATCCTTAGTCAAACTAAGTGACAGGAGAGGAGGTCGCGGCGGGGGTGAAGTCAATGGTTAGTCACGGGAGGAGCGAGGTCTTCATTGCACAAGCCTGGGTTTGGTTGTGAGCTGCTGCATAACATGGAACTCCTCAACCCGGATTGGAGCGGGTGAAATTTCTCTGATTTCACAACGGACCATATTACATTGTACAATGACACTTGATTGTTGCATTGCATGAAAATAACTGTTTGATAACCCTGTTTGTGCTTGTATGCATTCATGAGTCTCCAATTCAACTTACTGAACTGTAGTTGCTCATACCCTTATAGATCCTTTTGCAGGTTCTGATTTCTGAACACTCAAAGCACTATGCCGCCCTACAATTACCCAGAGGTTAGTCTGTTGGAAGCCAGGGGTGTGAGGATCAAGTTACTTAGCATAGTGTTTAACTAGAGTGACCTTGTAATTAAGAATGAAAGACTGGTAGTTATTCTGTAATCTAGTAAACTGTTCTGTTATGTAAAACTTCCTGAGAAGCTCTGTGGACATATATATATAATATTGTACATGTTATTAGAAATTTGCACTATTTATCATAATTGTAGTTTAATTGTTAATCGGACTGTTTACTTCAAAGCGAGGAGTCGTCGACGCCTTGTGTAGGTCATGTCTATGGTAGGCACTGTGAGGCTAGTTACTACCATAGAATGGTTTACATGGCGGGACTGTTGCAACTCTGCGACTTCGGGGCGTAACAGTAGGGCCGTAACGTGAAGATGCATGACTGAGTCGCGACCCGACTCCTTCCATGGTGTTTGGGAGGCCGAGGTTAGGGTGACTCAAGGTGAAGGTAGGGGTGAGTTGAGGTTTCGCGATGGTTGCTAGAGGGAATGGTAGTTTTCAATAAAAGGGAAGTGAAGACTAAAGTGAAGTTCTAAACAAGTATTGTGTACGGAATGGTTGTAGTTCTAAACAAGTTCTAAAGTGAAGACTAAGTGCGTAGATTGAAACTTTTCTTCTCTCTTTTAAGGATTAGCGAGATAGCATATATGTGAGGCGGGTCTCTAATAAGTAGAGATTGATTATAAAAAAAAAAATTAAGTTTGATAGTTTTTCACGCCAAGGGTGTAAAGCAAATGTAAGCATATTAAACTTAGCTATCTAGATTAATAGTATGTTATCCCCATGCTACGATATTTAGAATTTCATATGATAGTCTAATGAAAGTCTAGTGAGATTAGCCCGATTGGTGACAGTCTTAAGGTGGAGGTTTCGTCCAAAAGTTTATAGGTTAAGATGTTTAGATTAAATGAAAGGTCTAAAACTAGCAATGTTTCGAAAGGTTTTAAGAGGCCTTGATTCATTATGTCATAGCATGTAAGATCTATAAATGTGATAATTATGATGGTCAATTCGATTTAATCTTATTTATTAGATTAGATAGATTTCGATCATTTATTTTAGAAAGCTTGTTGTATACATAAAGGACATCAATTTATTTATAGATCATCCATTCTTAAGTATAGTAACATTATCTCCACAAGTTCTCTCTCAACTTTTCTCTCTAACTTATTTGTGTTATGTTTGTTAATTTGGCTTACCCAAATTCGATAGGTTTAGAAGTGACTAAGCGACGCATAGAAGTGTCTAAAGAATTATATTGTGATAGTTGATATCAAAGCAAGAATTTAGGAGTAAGGGAGAAGGTGTCTTTTGGTATGTTATATCCTCTAAGCTGTAGTGGATGAGACCAACATGAAGGATGTGCATTTTCCAAGTAAAGGGCTTGGCAAAAGACTTATCAATGGCACTTAGGGCTAAGCTTAATAAGGCAGAGTTGTGTATAACCAAAGTGAATGAAGGTTTGGAGGAGCTACAAGCCCGTATGGGAAAGTTGAAGGTAGAACTCTATGATGAATTTTAAAGGGCTCTCAACCACATATATTGAAAGCTTGAAAGCATGAGAAACAACTCTTAAAGCCTAACTATAGGGGCTAGAATGGGTGGTCTAAAAGTTAGAGGAATAAGGGTGAAAAGAAAAAAAAAGATGCAACTATAGTAACCTTAATGGGAAGTAATTTATAAGGCAACACTAACTAATAGGATTGCAATTTAACCAACTCTTAGGGTGGAAATGCCAAAACCAGAGTTCTTCAAGTGAGTGTGGTTTGCAAAAGAGGTAGACAATTTCTTGTAGGGAATTAAGCAATACATCAAGGTGATGATAAAAGTAAAGTAAGAATTGCAATTTTATACTTAAGAGATACTATGATAGTTTGGTGGAGAAGAATGACCAGCGAGATTACATCATGAGGAAATTTGTATAAGGCATTCTAAACTTATCCTCTCCTCAAAATACAAAGAGGGAAACCAAGATCAAACTTTGATATCTTACCTAAAAGAATAGTGTAAAGAGCATGTTCAAGATTTCTTAAAGCTCATCTTAGAGATACAAGACCTTAATCGAAATGATGCTCTCATTGTGTTCCTGGAAAAGTCAAAGCCTTGGATAAAGTTAAAGTTAAAACGATGAGGAGTAGAGAACATCTCTAAAGCAATTGTCATCATAGAAGGGCTTGTAAAATTCTAAAAATAAGAAATATAGTCTTTTACAAGGTGTAAATGGGAAGGGGAGGATGAGGATTAAAGGTAAGAGATCTCCAGGTCCAGCAAAAGGAAGGAGAAAGTGGTAAAGGAGAAGATAACCTAAGGGTTGAAGTGTTATTTCTATTATAGGAAGCATATGCTCTAGACTGTCTGAAGAAGGAACAACCAGATTCTTTTGTTGCACAGGACAAGTCAACCAAATTAAACATGTTATTTAATTATGTAATTATGAAAAATACATATATACACTAAATAATTTAAGTATGTTTACCATATTTAGTAGCTTAATCATAATCTACTTGAGTAATACATAAATTAATACTAAAAACTTTAAAGATAGAATCCAAACTTAAAAGTGTAATTGCTCCTTAAGTTATTATTCTCGCTCCTCCAAACTTTAGCAGTTGCTAGCTTGAGGGTAATTATGAGCCACTTCCTAGCTAGCTCTTGTAACAACATTTATAAGGATGTGAGCAATCAACGGATCAATAAGTTGAGATAGAGACTTAAACTATACCTTAAATACAAACAGGGTTATCAATTAGATGCAATACATATTTGAGCAAATGCCATCACATGACGTTGTTTAGCCAGTCATGAGATTAAAAAAATTATACCTGCTCTAATCTAGGTTGAGAAGTTTTTGTTTAATGCAATAGCTTATGAGCAAACTCAAGCCTGTATAATGGAGACACCGCTTATCCCGCGACTATCTTCGAACCATTGACTTTACCTTTGCCCCAACCTTCTCACATATTACTTAGTTCGATTAAGGATGAAGAAGTGACTAATTATGCTATTCAACGTTATCTCTTTCCCATATTGAGTTGTTATGTATGTCTGATTTATAATTTTAAGTCATATATTTAATTAAATCCAATTTAAGGTATTAATCATTTCAACAAATCACATAAATATAAGCCAGGATAGCAAAATTTCAAGCACTCAGAAACAAGTATATGCACTCAGCCAACTATCTAATAAGCACAATTAAGTAAAATTTCAAGTCTCCGAGTACTATAAATTAGTACTTTAAAATAAGTAACATATTGATCCTAATTTACCTAGACTCCTCGCTTACTCACTCAAGGTATGACTTGTAGAAGCCATCGCTGATAATACTTATAATACAAATATTGTTTTAATTTCTACATAACTACCATAGATAGGTTTTTGTTTAGAATTTTTTATTCTTATCTTCAATTTAGGGTTTTATTATACCTAATTACTTAGATTTTTAAGTCTTTTTCGGTTATTCTTGATTTATGCTAAGTTTTGATTTAATTTCTGAATTGATTTTTAAATTAGATTCTAATTTAGTTTCTGAGTATAGTTTTATATGTGAACCTTAAAAACTCATTTTGACTCATAATGTGAAATTAATCACATTATTTTCAAGTATCATAAATATCATATTTAACCCTTAATCAGTATTTTAATTTATACAGTATACTCCTTATCTTAATTTAACTACTGAATTTACTCTTGATGTAAGAAAATTTTACATTTTTCATATAAATAACTAAATTTAAGTCTCCTACCAGATTTCGTATATTATACTTGCATATTATACATTATCGCCTAATGTATATATAATATACACATCTAATATCCCCATTACTTCAAATATCACCTCCTAACATCAAACAACATTTCAAAATATCTAAGTTTATCCCAAATGAGAATTTATTCCTAATTACTGTAAATTACAAAATTAACTTAAAATATATTATTTTTACTTATTACATATATACTACATAATACCTTAATAATTATATTTAACACCCTAAATGCTACAAATAGTATACTATATCAGATTTTAATATCCTAAAACATATAATTACGTACTAAATTAGTAATTATCCCTTTAATTACCTAATTAGCTCAAAATTACCCATTTTATGTATTATTTTAAGACTTAAAAATTATCTAAAATTTTTTAAAATTGATTTTTAAAAAATCTCTTTATAGCACTATTTTAAATACTCTAATTTGCATATACAAAAATTTTGAGCGTAAAATTACACTCTTAAGGTCATTTGTTTCTAAATTAAAACATACTTAGCTTTATATAATTTCTTAAGCACCATATATTTCCAAATATAATTAAATAAAACCAATATTTTTCCCTAAATCTACATATTCAAAAACTTTATAATACTAATTTTCATAATTTTCTATGTATATTTAATATTTTTAATAAAATAAGCAAAATTGAAAGGGAAGATCTAATTTATCAGTATTGGTAACTCTAGCCACCATTGGCCAACATTGCCTTATCAATTGGTCTAGGCTCCACCACCACCATGTGGTGGTGGTGGTAAATGTCCATTCCAAGTTGTTGTCAAGTGTTGGTTTACCTTATAGCCCTGATTTGTATAGATTTTTTTGTAATTTTTTTAGAAAAAACCCTAATCTTTTTTTTTTTTTAATGCTCTCAATTTTTTTCACACTTCAACTAACCAAATGAGCTCCTGATTTAATTTGGATATTTATAAAGCTACATAGATTTTTTTTTCATTAATTTAAGTTGACATTGGCCTTATCTTATGCTTTTTCCACTTTCTATTTATTTAATTTTGATTGGTTAATTTTTTTTTCCATTTCCAAGTTGCCATGACTAATTTCTAGACATTTTCTCATCTTTCCTAATTTTTTAAATTATTTATTAATTTTCTTTAATTATGTAGTATTATTTTAGCATATTTTAGGTATTTTTACCTACATGTAAATATATATATATGGTACAAATAAATATTTTTAAATATTATTTAAGTTATTTTATGATTTTTAATGTGTATATAATTTATTTTTATAAATTCGTTAATTATCGAAACTCATTTTATATGTTTCCGATAAATAACAAGTAATATATATATATTTCAATATTATAATAATTAATTACTTTATTATTTATTTTCCTAAATCTAAACTCACATAATCACTTTTACTAATATTACTAACTTCTTTATAAAATTTGGACTGAATCAGACAATTTGCTCAATCGTCTTAAATCCTACAAACCGAATCTTGAGTAGCTAATTACAAAACTTATACTAGTTTCCTTTATACCATAAAATTCCAAGGAACTAAGGAGTAGAAAGGCTTAAATATGTTGGAGTAAAGGTAGTTAGAAAAAAAGTGAATGCAAAGGTAGACATAGAAGTTTTGCATTTAATTATTTAAAAAAGATGCTGTTGTTACTCTTGGGTTGAAGAAGGAAAGGAATAAAGCCTGATTCAAAGTTTTGACATCATAAGTTGCTAAAGAATTAAAGTTTAACAGTGGTAGTTGGTACGAGAGGAAAAACATAAAGTAGTCCTTACATATAACTTGGAGTATGTTACTAATATGAACTTTTGAGGACAAATCAACACCATAATTATTCGTCTATACAATTGTATTTGCTTGTTCAGCAAAAAGTCACAATGTATAGTTGTAGTGATTAAGAAGATTGGTTAAGTTGCAAAGCTCGTTATAGAAATACAATTCACAAAAAGGGATGAAATGGATAAATTGGTAGCACTTAAAAAAAACGACTATTTAATTTTGGTAAGAAAAGCTTAAATGAGGTTGATGGTGAGGCCCGACATTATTCAAGATTAGAAAATTTGTTAAAGTAAGAAGTAGCTCAACAACAAGGGACAAAACCAAAATTGATAGGGCAATGAATTTGGTCCTTTTCCATTTTTAAAACAAAAAAAAAAACAACCAACTTTCTCTAATATTCTCCATGTCTCAATACTAAAATTCAAATTCACTTTTAAGATCAAATTTTTCACACTACTTATTTGACAATAAACACGATTTCTATCAAGCGTACCTAACAGCATCTAAAAATAAATAAATAAATAACATATATATACTCTCCTATATGATGATCAAAGCATTTATATTATTAGTACTAAAATTATTTGTTTGATCTACATCATGTATTTATAGATTTAATGCATTTTTTTAAAAAAATATCAAAGTATACAAATACTAAAATCATTTGTTTGATCCACATCATGTATTATAAATTTAGTGCATATTTTTTTCAATCATCGTAGGATCATGATTACAACTCTAACTTCTAATATCTCAATAATCTTAACACCACAACCATACCAATACCTTAAAATTCCCCAACCATCGTTTAACTATTGTAGCTAATTTGACTATCACAAGTTTCATGAGTCAAAATTTTCGTATTCAAATAAATCAAATTTATCAACATTATGAATGCTTAACTTACTTCTCGACTCATACCATACGTTATAATCGATACATCCATTTTACATAGACTATAACTCTTAACTTCCCAAATTCTCAATAACTTCCCATGCTTGTATGTTCTAATATAATAATCAAAATAGTATCAACTATTACTAAGTTTATATTTTAACTTTTCATTTTAAAAGATCATTCATGACTTCTTATCAATTTACAACACATATTTTATAATTTTGATGGCTTTATATTTATATTATATGTCACGCCCCGAAGTGACAAAGTCGTAACAGCCCCGCCGTATAAACCATCCTAAGATAGAGTTGGCCTTACAACCGCTATCTTAGACCTGATCTACACAAGGCGTCCACGACTAACCCGCTTTGAAGTAAACAATTTGTAATTTAAATAATTCATTTACCTAAGAAAGTGAGAAAAGTTATATATAATCACTATAATTCAGTTATTACATTATTCATAAATGAAAAGTAATAATATATGTGTCGATTCTTCAATATTTTTCCTCACTCCCCAGGATCCAGCAGTTGCTAGCTTCAGAGTAGTTGTTGCCGCTTCTTAGTCAGCACTTACACGACAGCTATAGGGATGTGAGCAAGCACAGCTCAGTAAGTTCGGACGAAGGACTTAAAACTATACCATACACACAACAAGGTTTTCAATCACTTATTAGGTGTAATGCATGTGCAAGCAAATGCCATCGCACGACGTTGTCCGGCCCGTCGTGAGATTAGAGAAATTGCACCAGCTCTAATCCGGATTGAGGAGTTGCCGTTAATGCAACAGCTCACGACCAAACCTAGGCTTGTGTAATAGAGACCTTGCTCCTCCCATGACTACCTTCGAACCACTGTCTTCACCCTCGTCGCGACCTCCTCTCCTGTCACTTAGTTCGACTAAGGATGAAGAAGGGACCATTTTGCAATCCTGCGCTATCCCTTTCGAAGGGGTCGGTATTTGGCCGGAGAGTCCTAAGTTCCCCTAACGGGTTACCATGCATGTCCGATTATGATTACTGGTCGTATATTTGATTAAGTTCGGTTTAGGGTGATCAATTATTTCATACAAATCATACAATACATACCAAAGCAACAAACAGAATCATAGTATCACCCATAATCAAGTACATACATACATCCAACTATCTAATAAGTATAACCAAACATAATCTTAAGCCTCCAAAATACAGCATCGTATTAATCCCAACTTACCTTGACTCCTTGCTCACTCACTCACTCGCGGTCCGATTTGCTCAGGCCATCGCCGATCATCCCTATAACACAAACGTGGTTTCAGTTTTCATATAATGATTAACGCTTATTGTTAGGTTTTGTTTAGGGTTTAATATGCCTAATTATCTAGGTCTTAAGTCTTTTATAATTATTTTAGGTTTGGGGTTAGGTTCGGGTTTGGTTTCCACATCAATTTCTAAATTAGGTTCTAATTCGATTTTTAAGTAATGTTTTATATTCCAACCCTAGAAATTCGTTTCAACTCATAATGTGAAATTAATCATATTACTTCCCGATCTCCTAAATATCATTGTTACCCCTAGTCAGTATTTTATTTCATCCGGTACACTTATATCCTTATTAGTGTACCGAATTTACTCCTGATGTGAGAAAGTTTTACATTTTTCATATAATTACATAAATTCAAGTTTCTTATCAAATTTATTATATATCCTTATTATTTATATAATATCAATTTTCATCATAATATTTTCTATTTATTATATTTTCAAAAATTACATATTCTGCATTATTGCCTATTATGTACATAACGCATTTCTAATATTTTTATCACCTTAATTACCATCCCTAAACATCAATTATCATTTCAAAATATCTAAATTTATCCTTAATCAGATTTTACTCCTAATTTACAAAATTAACTTAAAGTTAACTATTTTTCCTTATTAATCATTTACTACATAATTAACCTAATAATTACATCTAATACCCTAAGTGCTACAAGTATCATACTCCATCAAATTTCAACATCCTAAAACATATAATTATTCACTAAATCAGTAATTAATCATTTAATTACTTAATTAACCCTGAATTACCCATTTTATGCCTCATTTTAGGGCTTAAAAATTATCTAAAAATTTAGAAAATTAATTTTTGAAAAGGGGCTTCATAGCACTATTCTATATCATCTAATCAATCTACACAAAAATTTTAGGCTCGAAAATACACTTTTAAGGTCATTTATTTTTAAACCGAAACATGCTCGGTTTTGCATGATTTCTTAAGAACCCTATATCACGAGACATATTTTCATTAAAATAATATTTTTCCTAAAAATTACATATAACAATATTCCAGAATAACAAGTTTCATAATTTTCTAAGAATATTTACTATTTTTACAAAATTACACAAGAATCGGGCTGGAAATCGGACTCACCGATCTGGATGGCTCCGGCCACCACCGGTGGCCATGGGTGTGTCTGCCCACCTGGGCGTTTCCACCACCGTGTCGTAGTGGTGGCCGTCCACCCCCAACTGCCCGTCGGATCTGGGTTCTCCTTTGTGGCCCTAACTGTACAGTTTTCCTTTTTTTTTTCTTTGGTTTTTCTCTCAATTTTCGCCTCTCCATAATTTTCTCTGATTTCTAACTGTCCAAATGAGTTTCTGAATTTTTCTTGCTATTTATAGAGCTTTAATGTAATTATTATGCATTAATTAGACATGACTTTGCTCAATTTCCTTGATTTTTGGCTTTTATGTTGTCTAATTTTAATTGGATAATTTTTATTTTGTGGATTCTGACCTGCCACGACCTGATTTGGATCATTATTGATTTTTCCTGATTTTTCTTGATTTTTTATTAATTAATTGTGAATTTTATTTAATTATTTAGTATAATTTTAGCACGTTTCGCGTATTTTAAGTAATTACGCGTATTTATACCTACATGTAAATTCATATATAGTACAAATAAATATTCCTAAATATTATTTAGGTTATTTTATAATTTTTAGTATACATATAATTTATCACTAGCGATTCGTTGAGTACCGGAATGCATTTTACGCATTTTCGATAAATAACGAATTATATAATTAAAATTTGAAAATTTTGTGGTCTCCTATTTTATTACTTATTTTCTTAAATTCAAACTTACGGAATCGGCTTACTATTATTTCTAGCTTTACTTTATAATTTAGGCTCGATCAGGTTGTTCAACTGATCGAAGCCTCGTATTGCTTAGTTGTGGGGCTTACATTATATATATATATATATATATATATATAAGTACATAACTACAACTTTTAAATTTCTTATAAACATTAGCTTCTCATATCTCATGATCTATTGTTGCAAATCTGATTGATGAGCATCATAAATTTTCTAATTTTAACTTTGTGTTGAATCACTTAACTATAATAGTAGGGCTTATGAGTTTTGGATTACTTGTATGTATTAAAAAATATATTCCTATCGTTCATTATTTTTAAGATAATGGCAGTTTTATCCTATTATCGTAAATATTTACTAAAATAACCTCTCATCTCCATTTTTTTTTCTTTTATCTATGCTCAGTGATAGCCTCAATATAAGAAAATAACTAATCACTTATTTTATATCTTACATTTATTGTAATATTAAAAAAACTATAATTATTGAATTTTTTTTTTGTACACTCATAATTCAAATGCATTTTCTACTACTTTTATATTATAAATGCTCTAACTACTTATCTAACTTATACAATATATATTATAAGTGAGAGGGAAAGAGAAAGGGAGGGGAGAAGAGGTAAGATACTTATACAAGAGTGTGGAGAGTATGGAGTTTCTTTTTTATTGGTATCTGTGTTGAGAAAAAAAAAAACCTAAAATGGCTATAAGGAGTAGTCGTTTTAATGTAAAATATAAATAATTTTTTTAATATAAAATATTATAAAACATCCATAATTTTTTAGATAAATCTTTACATTTTCAATAGATATATAAATACCTTTTTTAAGATTTGTTATTTTTAAAAAAATATCAAATTAACACTTCTAATGTCTTTTTTCCTAATCACCGTCCTTTAAAAAATAAAATATGAAAAATACAATAAAAGATAACAATAATATTACCATGTTTAAAGGAGGGGGGAAATATAAGGAAAGTGAGTTTTACAAGATAGTTATCTTTTTGTTGGCTTAATATTATCTAATATCTATTACTATTTATCAAAGAAATACCATTTATTCAACTTCATATTATAATTTTTTAAGAAATTACAAATAATTCTATAAATTTTAACTTAAGTACGAATTGACACATTGAACTTTTAAAGGACATTTTCTTTTTAGTTTGAAAAAAATCACACCATGATCAATATTTAGAGGGTTTTAAAGCACATTTTAATAAGTTTAAGAAGTGCTTTCATATCTAAATTACAACTTTGGGGGTTATTTTCACTTATGAGAATTATTTATCAATTTATTAAAATTTAGGGGGTCTTAAATATACTTTAACGATTCAAGAATTAATATGTACTTAAGTTAAAATTTAGAGGGTTCATTTCCTTTTTCCCTTAGCTATTCCATTCACTTACCAACTAACTAAATTCTAAGAATTGTAACTATCATATTTCTATTCCCCTCTTTGTAGCATATGTGCTTTCATTTTATATATATATATATATATATATATTTGCATCAATAGCATATGTGCTTTCCATTTTTTCAGTTTTGTAAACATGTGTTATTTATTGAACTATTAGCATTCATTTTTCTTTGATCTTAATGTTTTCATAATGAGACATACGACTGGAAGAGAAGTTATATTCGAAATGTTATGATGAAAAAAATATAAGAAAAATTATCATATTATTTTTTTTTCTCTCTCTTTTTTTTTTTAACTTGTGATATCGGTGCATTTTTCACTAGTGTGTTATTTAAATTAGACATTTATCATTTATTTTTTTCTAATCTTAATGTTTTCACGGTAAGATATCTTCAATTGTTATTAGCATTTTCATAAGTAGATTAATGTTAAATAAGTATTTGCATATCCACTTAATTTTTATTAGTCTTTTCCAAGTGCAAATTTTGTTTGGTTGTTGAGTATACTACAAAATAAATATGCATTATTATTGTGTTGAATATTCATTACTATAGTATAATATAATTGAAGTTTTGTAGTAAATTCAACCATAATGTATTGCAATTATGTTGTTTTTCATAAACTCTAGATTTATATGTTTATAATAATATTTTCAGTGCCATATTTGTATGCAAAATTTTCAACGGGTATAATATATATAAATATATTTATTTTATTTTTTCTACTCATATATGATAATGTATTATTAAAAGGGGTTATTATTAAAAGGGGTGATAAATGAAAACACCATTTGATAGTAAAACTTTATTCACCTTCTTATTCAATCATTGATCGTATGTATAACTTGATTAAGTAATTGTTCGATATTTTATATTTGATAATTTTATTGTGTTTAAGTTTTGAACATGCATCATGGTTGTATGTCTACTTGTAATTATCTGTGGAAAAATTTTACCACAACTACCAAATTCAATTTTTCTTTTATTATATCAAGTTATCTAGGTTTAAATCAAAATAAATTGGAAAATAAAAAAGAAAGAAACTAAACTCCTATTTTGATAATATGAATATTAGCCGACATCATATCTTATCCTTAACGTATATATTTATTGTCAACTTCCTATTTTTATATATTATACTAAAACTAACTTTTAAGAGGGAAGGAGTTAAATGGGATAGTAAGTGGTTTTAATTTTGTATTTTTTTTTTTTTGTTAATGTAAGAAATATTACTTGGACAAACACTATTCGACACAATAGAAATCAACCAAGAACATCAAGTTTTGAGTCTAAACAATCATAAAAGCCCTTTGACTTGATTAGTTACAATGCTATTAACCTTAAGGTGATCTCATTGCAAGTTACTTGACACAATTTTTGAGGTAGAGACTTGTCATATGGAGTTACCATGCATTGAATAGAGTTAGTTCATAAGGTATTGTTGTACTAACTGAAAAAGTAGGTTATTTTATTTTTTAACTATGTTAAGACAAAAGTAAAATAACTTTAAATGGATGAAGAGTGGGACCCATAAAAACTTAAAGAAATATTTAGAAGCAACTAAGGGATAAAGTGGATATTGCTCAGGAGAAAAAGTTACTTTAAGTGCTGCTGTGGCATTGCAATAAACTTGTAGAGCTGCCAATGGTTATGTCATGTCTTAAAGCAGTAAAGTCGTAACAATTCACCATGTAAACTATTTTAAGATAAAAACTAACTATACAACCGTTATCTTATACCCGATTTATATAGGGTGTCGACGACTAAATCGCTTTGAAATAAACAACTCATAAATTAAACATATTATTTACTTATAAACTTGAGCAAAATACAAACTAATATTAAAATAATCTGAGTATATTTACAAGGTTTAGCAATCGAATTATAATCTAATTAAGTAATTTGTAAACTAATGCTAAAAACTTTAAAATAAATCTAACTAGAGAGTATATTTTGTCTTCAGTTTACATCCTCACTTCCTAGGATCCCGCAGTTACTAGTTTCAAGATGAATGTAAGCCGCTTATTGGTTAGTACCTACAATAAAGTCTATAGAGATGTGAGCAACCACAGTTTAGTAAGTTAGGATGGAGACTTAAAACTATACAGCAAATAGAAAAATTACACATGCTTTAATTCGAGTTAAGACATTTTCGTTAATGCAGCAGCTTATAACCAAACTCAAGCTTGTGCAATTGAGACATCACTTCCCCCATGACTGCTTTTGAACTATTAACTTTAACCTTATCGTAACCTCCTCATCTGTTATTTAGTTCGACTAAGGATGAAAAAAGGACCAATTATGTCATCTAGCACTATTCCTTTCAAAAGAGTCGATATTTGGTTGAAGAATCCTAATGTTCCCCTAATGGATTACTATGTAGGTCTAGTTTATGTTTATAAGTCATATATTTGGTTATGTTCAGTTTAGATTAATAAATCATTTCATACAAATCATACAATATAATTCAAAGTAGCACATCAAAATCATATTATCAGCTTAAAACAAATATATGCATATAGTCAATTATCTAACAAGTACAATTAAATACAATTTTAAGCCTTCAAGTACTACAAATTAATACTCCGAAATATAGTAACATATTAATTCCAACTTACCTAGACTCCCTACTTACTTACTCAAGGTGTATCCTGCATGAGCTATTACTGATCATCTTTATAATACAAAGGTTGTTTCGGTTTCCACATAACTATCATAGATTAGTTTTATTCTCTAACCTTATTGTTATCTTTAGTTTAGGGTTTTAGTTGTAAGCCCCAAAACAAACCTTCGAGGTTTCGATCAGTTGAAAAATTAGATCGAGCCTAAATTATAAAGTAAAGCTAGAAATATTAGTAAACTGATCTCGTAAGTTTGAATTTAAGAAAATAAGTAATAAAATAGGAGACTACAAAATTTTCAAATTTTAAGTATATAACTCGTTATTTATTGAAAATGCGTAAAATGCATTCCAGTACTTAACGAATCGCTAGAGATAAATTATATATATACTAAAAATTATAAAATAACCTAAATAATATTTAGGAATATTTATTTGTACTATATATGAATTTACATGTAGGTATAAATATGCGTAATTACTTAAAATTCGCGAAATGTGCTAAAATAATACTAAATACTTAAAGAAAATTCACAATTAATTAAGAAAAAATCAAGAAAAATCAGGAATGATCCAAATTAGGTCGTGGCAGGTCAGGATCTACAAAAAAAAAATTAACCAATTAAAATTAGACAACATAAAAGCCAAAAATCAAGGAAATTGGGCAAAGTCATGTCTAATTAATGCATAATAATTACAAAAATCATCTATAAATAGGGGGAAAAATTTTCAGAACTCATTTGGACAGCTTAGCATTAGAGAAAAATAGGAAACCTAAAAAAATCGAGAGAAAATCCAAAAAAAAAAGAAAAGGAAACTATGCAGATTCGAGAAGTGAGAGAAACCCACACATCACCACCACCTAGGACCGAGTCACCACCACCACACCACTCTAGCCTCACCGTTTAGGCCGGCCGACAGCCTTGGACCGGGTTTGGACGGCCAGAAAGCTTCGAACCGGTTAGTCCCTTAAATTTCCTGATTTTGAATAATTTTGTAAAATTAGTTATTTTGCCCAGAAAATTATGAAACTTGTTATTTTGAGTTTCATTGTATGCATATTTAGGGAAAAATAATGATTTAGTTTAATTTCGTCAGAAAATATAGTGTTCTTAACAAATTGTTCAAAACTGAGTGTGATTAGAACGGAAAATAAATAGGCTTAGGAGTGTAGTTTGGAGCTCAATTTTTTTCTATAGGATACTCATATGATATAGAATAATGCTATGAAGCCATTTTTTTAAAATTAATTTTTGAAAATTTTAAGTTAATTTTTAGCCCTAAAATGATGAAAAAATTGGGTGATTTGGGGTTAATTAAGTGATTAATTTCTTAATCATTGATTTAAATAGTAATTAGATGTTTAGAGATGTTAATCTCTGATGTGGAACCTTAATTCTAGCCTTTGGAGTATTAAGTATGGTTAATTTAGGAAATTAGGTAATTAATATAAGAAATTAGTAATATGTGAAATTGTAAATTAATAAATCTAAAAAATTAGGGTTATTTAGATAATATTAGAGTAAAAATCAGAATAATATTAAATCTAAATTAAGATTGAATTTTAGGTAATTATATAAAAAAGTAAGACTTTCTCACATCGAGGATAAATCCGATACCCTAATTAGGACTAGCGTGTACCGAATAGCTTAGAATACTAAATTAAGACCCAATAGGATATTTAAATACTTGAGCTTAATGTGATTAATTTCACATTAGGATTCAAACATATTTAGGACTTAGAAATCGAACTAGAACCTAATTTAAAAAAATTGATGCGGAAACCGAACCTGAACTTAACCCTAAACCTAGAATAATTGTAAAAGACTTAAGACCTAGATAATTAGGTATATTAAACCCTAAATAAAACATAATAATAAGTGTTATAGGAGAAAATGAACCTATAATTATTATATGAAAATTAAAACCACGTTTGTGTTATAGGGATGATCGGCAATGGCCTGAGCAAGTTCGACCTCGAGTGAGTGAGCGAAAAGTCGAGGTAAGTTGGGATTAATATGATGCTGTATTTTGGAGGTTTAAGATTATGCTTGGTTGTGCTTGTTAGATAGTTAGATATGTGCATGTGCTTGATTATGGGTGATGCTATGATTCTGTTTGTTGCTCTGGCATGTATTGTATGAAATGATCGATCACCCTAAACTGGACTTAATTAAATATACAACCAGTAATCATAATCGGACATGCATGGCAACCCGTTAAGAGAACTTAAGACTCTCCGGCCAAATACCGACCCCTTCGAAAGGGATAGCGCAGGATTGCAATTGGTCCCTTCTTCATCCTTAGCCGAACTAAGTGACAGGAGAGGAGGTCGTTGCAAGGGTGAAGTCAATGGTTCGAAGGTAGTCGCGGGAGGAGTGATGTCTCCATTGCACAAGCCTAGGTTTGGTCGTGAGCTGTTGCATTATTGGCAACTCCTCAACCCAGATTAGAGCGGGCGTAATTTCTTTAATCTCACGACGGGCTGGACAACGTCGTACGATAGCATTTGCTTGCACATGCATTGCACCTAATAAGTTGATTGAAAATCTTGTTGTATTTATGGTATAGTTTTAAGTCCTCTGTCCTAACTTACTAAATTGTGGTTGCTCATATCCCTATTGGCGTAGTGCATGTGCTGGCTAAGAAGCAGCAAACAACTACTCTGAATCTAGCAACTGCTGGATCTTGGGGAGTGAGGAAAAACATTGAAGAATCAACACATATGTTATTACTTTTCATTTCTGATTAATGTAATAACTGAATTATAGTGATTATATATAACTTTTCTCACTTTCTTAGGTAAATGAATTATTTAAATTACAAATTGTTTACTTCAAAGCGGGTTAGTCATGGACGCCTTGTCTAGATCAAGTCTAAGATAGTGGTTATAAGGCCAACTTCTATCTTAGGATGGTTTACACGATGGGGCTGTTACGACTCTGCTACTTGGGAGCGTGACATTAATATACTTAATTATTCAGGTTTTTAAGTCTCTTACAATTATTCTTACTTCAGGTTGGGTTCTGATTTAGTTGTGGAGTCAGTTTCTAAAATAGGTTCAAAGTTAGTTTTGGCTATGAGTGTTCTAAGCAAATCTTAAGATCTCATTTTGAACCATAATGTGAAATGAATTACATTATGCTCGGATATCCTAAATATCATATTTAGTTTCTAACTAGTACTTTAGTCTATACGGTACATCATAATCATAATTTAGTCACTAAATTTGTTCTCGATTTAAGAATAATCTATGTTTTTCATGTAATTTCATAAACTCCCATTCCAAATCAAATTTACATTATATTTCTATTATTATAATACGATAAATTTTTATCTAAGATTTTCTACTCATTTATTTCCTATATACACATATTATGTATTACTACATATTGTATATTTATATCACCTATTTAACACTACATATATTATCTTTCACTACCAATAATATGTTAAGACGTCTAATTATGTAAATCATAATTTATACCTAATTAATCCTAAATCACAAATTTAACTTGAATATACACCTTTACCTACATATTTAATACATATTATGCATAAACTCTAGGTAAATATATAATAATTAGTATCCAAGCTCTATCCAATCTACAAAAAATATATTATACTCAATAAATTATAGTTGTTATATTATGATTATGAAGAGTACTAAGATGGTTTAATATATATTATTTTTCTAGTATACCAATTTTAGGTCTGATTTTGCCAAAAAATTAGCTTAAATTAGATAAATGATCAAATAAAATTATTCGATTCAAACTTAATATTTCCAAGACCATAAATAAGCTTTATAAGTCATTACAACTTAAGTTCATTAAAGAATTTAATTAAAAACCTATTATTTTTTCCATATGAAAACAGGGCAAATTCAATAAAATAATTTTAATAAATATTAAACATATATTTTATCAAAAATTATTTTTATTTAAATTAAATATATCACATGAGGAATATGTACACCAAAAATTAGCTTGAAATAACATTATTTAATATTTTTGAAAATTTATACAAAATTCGTTGAAATCAAGTCTATTCTTAAGGACCTATATAATAACTTCCAATTTTAAAAATATGGTTTAATATTATAATTTTACATGCAAAAATAATTAAGGAAACCAAATTTCACAATTTTCTATGTATATTTGATATTTTTACTAAATTAAACAAATTTAAAAGGGAAATTAGAACTCACCAACCGACAAACTTTTAGCCACTAACAGTGGCTTCACCATTATTTACAGCTCTAGGCATGGGGTCCACTATCTAGTGGTGGTGGCCATTCCTCTTCAAGTGGTTGTTGGATATAGATTCCTTTTATAAGCCTTATTTGTACTATAATTTTCTAATTTTTTTGTAAATTTGGTTTTTCCTCTTTTCTCTCCTCTCCCTAAATTTTTCCTGATTCTAAACTAACCAAAATGAGTTTTGATAGTGGTTTTCTGAGTTTATAGGGCTGCTAAGTATTTTTTTTTAATTTTCCACTTGGCAAGTGCTCCTTATCTTCTTCTAATTTACTTTTTATTTGGTCTAATTTAATTGATTGATTTTATTTCTTCATTCTCAACATGCCACACCCTTATTCTCGAAATTTCCATACTTTTTCTTGATTTTTTCTTAATTATTTATGAATTTTATTTAATTATTTAGTAATAATTTAATATATTTCAAGCATTTTAAGTAGTTTCGCATATTTTTACCTACATATAAATACATATACGATACAAATAAATACTCCTAAATATTATTTAATTTATTTGATAATTTTTAGTGTATATATAATTTATCTCTAGTGACTTATTAGTTAGCGAAAATTCAATTTACGCATTATTGATAAATAATAGGTAATATACTTAAAAATTAATATTATAATATTTCATTATTTTATTATTTATTTTCCTAAATTTAAATTTATGGGATCGCTTTTACTAATAATTCTAACTTCATCGTAAAATTTGGGCAAAATTGGATAATTTGTTCGATCGTCTTAAATTATACAAACCAAACCCCAAGTAACTGGTTGCGGGACTTACAGGTTGGAGATGACTTAACAACAAAAGGTAGAATAAAATCTAGGACATAATCCATAAAAGAAATATAGCCCTTACTTCGCTAAGCAATCTGCTATTTCATTCCTTCGTTAATCTACCTTATATAGAACAAGTTCAAGTAACAATTTTATTATCAGTTTACAATTAGAGAGAGAAAGTTGTGACATATATCCTCATCCACTTTGGGGTTTAAGATCTAATCCATAGCTTGCTGATAATCCAATTCAATGAGTACTTTTTGTTTTTATAACTTTTATGCTAAATGAATTCCCTCCTTAATGGTTGTTCCTACATAGAACTCCTAAGCTTGCTTTATTTTTATTTCCTTTTTCACTAGCAAGTTTGTCACAATTAATTTTCATCCAATCTTCTTTAGGTCTTTCTCAACATCCACTTCATTTCTTCTCCCTCAAGTTTCATTTTTCCATCCTCTTTGTGGCTTATTACTCATTTGCTTTCTTAGCTTATCCAAAACAATTTCAATTTGTTTGTTTTTTTCCTTATGAAAAACCTTTTGATTCCTCTGTCTCTAGATTCTCCTAACTAAAATAAAAAGATTAAAATTACTTTATTCCGATTTTTAACCTTCCATATACACTTCCTCTTTTTAGATATTTAGTCCCTCCTCCTCTAAATCTAAGATCCCATTGACTTCTCATTTCCTTATGATGTGCATGGCAACCAAATTGACATGAATCTTTAACCGTTGTTACAAAACCACATGATGAATTGTTATATTTAAATATTTTGCATTAAAAAATTATCTAAATGATTAAAGAAAAAATACAGATGATAATGACACTATATTGAGTTATAACATTGATTTACACATCATACATTTAATTTGTTCATCAATACATCATGGATACATTGTTAGAATTGCTAATATCGATTTCTATATCATTTTAAAGTACATATTCGCCAAGGCTATTATAATTCTATGGTATGAATATTAGTTTTCTAAGAAAATAGATCTAAGTTTTAATCTCCATTTTCTGAAGTTATAGTTGGCAAAAGGAAGAAGAAGAAAAAAAAGTCTATGTTTATTATCTAATGAAAAAATGTTGGCATAACTTATTAAATAAAAATTTGTAAATTAGTATTAAAAATGGGTGCAAATGGAAGTTTAAAACCACAATACTACATGTGACAATAATAATGCAAGTTTTAGTTTTTAATTATGTCTTTAAATATAAAAATGATGGTTGGCCATATATATATATATATATATGTATATAATTTTTTTTAATTGCACTACAAAAGAGATTATTCAAATCTAACATATCTATTGGTAGATCAATATCAATTAATAAATGTTTATATCATTGATCACAAAATATTATTATAATAAAGATGTAACAGTTTAAATTTTCTTTTTTCATTTTACAGAAATAAAATATGGAGAAGTTACGTACAATATTTCTTTGAAAAGAGAGTATGATTAAAATAATGTTACCACCACATCAACTATCTCAGTAACCCATCATGTACTTTTAATTAAAAAAACTTGATATTATATGATATGGAAACAATTTAGAAATTGTGAGCTTATAATTCAGATATTACATGATATAATATGAAATGCAAATTGAGTTTGCATTAAACCTATCCAAGTTATTGGAATAGTTCTGATCCTTTTTAATCGAGCCATGAAGTTACTGCCTCTAATAGAATAAAAGCTCAATTTAGTCCAAACAAAATCCTGATGATGCATAACAGGTAACCGGAGAATACCGGATTCATCCTCAAACTGCATCCATATTTGGAATATTTCATGCGATGGAATATATAATTGGAAAAAGAGATTTATAAAGTAAAAAATAACATTAATTGAATTAATTTTTTATTAAAACCTTCTAATTTGATAAATATTGGTTTGAGCTAAATAGGATAAAGCTTAAGTTGTATTTAATAAATTATTTGGTTATTTGAGTTCAAGCTCCATTTTCCGGTAATTAAACCAAGTTTATTATTCTGTGAAGCCATTTAGGTTAATAACACCAGTATCTTTGGTGTGAAGGATTAATCTGCTATAGAATAGAATAAAACGAGGGTCAAAATGAAAAGTTTTTTTTTTTATATATATTTAGAGATGATTTTGGAATGAAATTGAATGATATTAAATATTAAAAAGTAATTATTTATCAAAAATATCTTTAATTATTTATATAAGAGTGGAATCATGATTTTCTTTTCAAGTGGAATAGCAATTTTACACTTCAAGATGTATTTTCAAACATAAAAAATAAAAACAAAACTTAAAATTGCAATTCTATTTTAATCACCCTCGCTTATCAAACATGGCATAAATGTGCACATAATTCTTTTTTATTCTCCATTAAACCAATAGGTTGTTTACAATATAGAGTATACACGATTTTGTTTAGCTTGGTTTACCTTTCTAATTTAAAGTAAACCATAAAATGAGTTTTAATAATTTAACATTTCGAATTAAGTAGAACGTTTTGATTTAGGAATTTTTTTAAATTATAGAACATTATTTGATTTGGTTTGATATGATATTTAATCCACATCACAAATACTAAATTATTTTAATAATAACATTCATTATCCCCTATGTAAGAAATTGAATAAGTTAAAATTTATATGGTTAAAACGATTTCAAAAGTAACCTAACAATTAATTATATTTATAAAACTAATATATAACATAAACTTTTCAAATTTCAGTCATTAATAAAATGTTACTATCTTTCTTAAAATGGTTTAGTTTTTTTAATTTTTTTCAGTTTGACTTCCTCATGACAAATCTCTATTTAACTCGGTTTAGAAAATTTTCAAATCAAATTTAAAAAATAACACATTTTCGATTTATTTTGATAAGGTTCTCGATTCGGTTTGATTTTTTAAACTCTAGTTTACATGAAAAATTATTGGTCTTATTTTTTAACCAGTTTATATGAAAAATTATTACATTAAGTCGCTTTACCATGAAATCGCCAATTCATGCGTGCGGATTACCTCTACCAAATTCATCATTCGCAGCTTTTAACAGCGAAATCAGCGTCTTCCCGTGGAAAATATCTTTGTCTACTAACACAGAAGCCTTTCTATCAAGGAGTCTTATCTGCTTAAGCTTATGCAGTAGTTTCAGTTCAAGAACCCAGGAAAAAAACTATGGAACTCTGCATTAGCTCCCCTTCCACACTTTTCAGTCCAAACCCATCTCGTACTATTCATCCTTCTCTCACCAAGAACTCCGTATCCTTAAAATCCTCGAGCTTTCATGTCAAAAACACCCATTTGACACCTCAGCAAGTGTGTTTATTTCCATTTAATACTGAACAGTTTCGTTCCATTTCATATAATGCTCCTAGTTTCGTGGCCCATGCGTCTCCTTCTTCTGTTGCTGCCGATTATGAACTTGAACGCCTCCCGGCTGATATTGAAGTCACTGAGGCTGAAGAACCCAATAGCAGAGTGAGTTTTTGATATTGAAAAATGGCTCAATTTATGAACCTGTGATTGTATTTAATGTTTTTGCTGAAAAGGATTGTTGAATTCTATGTTTTAGTTTTTGTGTTCTCTGTTTTTTGCTAATTGGTCGATGAATGTAGTTGGAAGTTGTCATCTTGAAGAACCTATGAGAAATGAGTTTTGTGCATAAAAGGTTTGTCGAATTTTAGGAGTTTATATGTTTGTGTTCTTTGTTCTTTGCTAATTGGTTGATGAATGTGGTCGAAAGTTATCCTTTTGAAGAACCTAAGAGAAAAATGAAGTTTTATTGCTAAAAGGTGAGTCAATTTACGAAGTTGTGACCATACATAATGTGCAGTAATAAGAAAGTTTTTTGAATTTGCAATGTTTGTGCGCGTGCTGATGGCTTGATGAATGTGGAAACAACTTCTCATTCTGAGGAACCCTATTGCAGAAAGAGGAGTTGTTGTCAAAAAGTGAGTCCATTTACGAACTTGTGCTCGTAGATAATCTTTGATCATAAAAGGCCTCTGAATTTAAAATGTCTGCGCTTCTGTTAGTCTCTTTTCCTTCTTTGGTTAACGGTTTATTAAATATGTTTAAAGTTTTCATTTCCAAGAAAATTCCATGTTCTGTAGATATGGTCTTAGGTTAATCACGTATCAGTGATCACTTGTTATGGATGTTTCATTGGGTTGAATTCTATTCATGTGAATGTGGGTTTTTGTAACATATAAGTTTACAACAATTGGAATAATGAATTTTCCATGTAAGATGTTTGGACAATTAAAATTATTAGAAGTCCTGTTTTTCCCTCTTTTCCTTATTGCATAAATGAATGCGCAAGAAAGTTGCCATTCTTGGCCCTGTGTGCCATGAAAATGGTAGGAGTTAAAATGGTGTGTTTTTCAGTCTAAATTGTGTTCATATGTTGTTATCTTTCTACTGATTAACCTTTACCCTTTACCCTTTCCTCTTCAAATTATAGATACTTAGTTTGGGTAGCTAAGTTGGTAGCAATCCTTTCTATCTGTTTGCATTGATAGACTTCAACCTTCAAGTTGTTACTGTCTAATTCTCCCTACCTGTTGCGACTAGAATAAATGCCATTTCAGCTTAATTTGACATGGTTCTCCACAATTTGACACCTCTCAGTTGCTTAAACAATTGATGTTCTTATGCACACACTAACATGTTCTTTTTTTCTGCAGGTTAGACTAACTGTAGAAGTTCCACCTGCAGTGTGTGAGGATTGCTATAAAAGAGTTATAAGGGAGTTTATGAAGCAAGCCAAGGTGCTTTTATTTCTAACAGTACTTCATAGCTAACATTCATAAAGTTTGCTTACTTTAACCCTGCCCGGATGCTCAACTTGATGAGCATATTCTTGATATTTTGGTTGCTTGCCCTTGAAAGATTGTTAGCCTTTTCATACTTAGTAGAAGTCATGTCTGTTAATAAGGTTAAGAGCAGGTGGCATGTGCATCCAGATCATATGTTAAAATTTGCAGAAACATGACTTCCGTGAAGTGCTTAACTAGAAACAATATCTTCTGTTTGGAAGTGTAAACTCGAACCTTTCTCTTGCTTTTACTTTTTACATTCTTAACCAACTTCCATGCCCAGTTGATATGCACCATGGCTATTCCATGGGCTACGGGACGCAAGTTAAAGCTTTTTTTCTTTTTTAATCCAGGTTCCAGGATTTCGTCCTGGAAAGAATGTCCCAGAAAGTATTCTCTTAAGTTACGTGGGGAAGGAAAATGTTCAAAAGGCTACAGTTGAATCTATATTGAAGAGGACTCTTCCACATGCCATGTCTTCGGTAGGTTAAAATCCTTCCCCTTCTTGCTATTTTCTTTTGGGAAATCAGGTCCTATAGATGCAATATATGCATGCCTGTTGAGCTTGTCTCCAATTCTTCAGTGTCATTGACTTGCATATACATATGCATATGCCTGCTACCAAATGCATGTCTTGTAAACTGTTTTGTGGCAAACTAGGTGTATCTTCTGTCTTTGATATGCTGTTTTTTATTAACCAGTCATTGTAGTGTATGTGGAATAGGCTCTCATTATATTTTCTAACAATCAAAACAATTTTGCTTCCTCTCATAGCTTGCGGGTCAAATAACATCCTCTGTGATGGGCTGGTAGATCTTACATCATTGCACGGTTTTTCTCAGTGAATAGTCCCCTGGCTGTTTGATTGTTGTTCTTTAATGGCTTGTCACTTTGTAGGATTATTGTGTGCTTCTAATAGGATTTTATGTCCTAATATCAACTTCAACTTATTGCCAAAGCATTTACCTTTAGCCAAATAATTTTCACACAGGTCATAACATGTTCAGGTATGGTTTCTCATCAATAGGTGTCAGGAAAGGCACTGAAGGACTCCGTCCGCATTGTCACCAAGTTCTCTGACATGGAGAAGGCCTATTCTTCCCTCAGTTCTCTCAGGTTTGTTGCGTAGCATCCCAGAATTCAAAAATCCCCCGATGCAATGACAAGTGTCTCTTATTTCCTTTGTTTTTTGTTTGTCATGATATGATAGAGTGAGGAAAATCCACCTTCTCTTCCACTCTTTCATCTAACAGAGGTGACTTAGTTGCTGACTTTATTTTTTGTCCAGTTATGATGTTATTGTCGATGTGTCACCTCAAGTCAGGTGGGTTCCTGAAAAAGGATACAAAAACTTGAAAATTGTTGTTGAAATTGACAAAGAGATAGATGCTCAGATAGCTTGTCAACAAGAGTTAAGACGTAGGCACAAGTCACTGGGTGCAATGAAGATTGTAACTGACAGAGGGCTACAGGTTACTTAAATCTCAAGCTGCCGTTTCCTTCATATATCTGACATAAATGGGCTTCCAATTGCTTGCTTGAGGCAATTGCAGTTTTTATTGCATCTTTCCATGCTTGCTTTTCCTTTCTTTCATAATTAATCATTAAGATGGGGACTTGAAACTCTTCCAGATCGGGGATGTTGCTGTCCTTGATATTTCAGCATCTACAGTAGATAAAGATGAATCAAAAGTTCAAAACATACCTTCAGCAGAAACTAAAGGTTTGTAAATATTCTATTGCAATGTTGACGATGTTGATGTGAAAGGAATATTAATCGCTGCTTGATGAATCAATAGTATTTTTGTTAATCATCTTGACTCTATGCAGGTTTACATTTCGACACGGAAGATGCTGACAAAGTGCTTCCTGGATTTGCTGATTCAGTCATTGGGATTCAACGAGGGGAAACAAAGTCCTTCCCCCTTACTTTCCCAGATTCATGGAGGCAAGAAAATCTCCGTGGTGTCAATGCTCTTTTTACAGTAAGTGTTTCCACAAATGAAACCTCTGGAAAGCTTGGACTTACTCTAATTCCATAACCATATAACCTCCCAAAAGAAAACTTTCCATGAATACCAGCTTGTTATGACAATTTTGTTACACCAGTATTACTTTTTGCAGTTGATAATAATAGGTGGAGAAGTACATAGATCATAAATTTTGAATGAATGCATTTGCCATTTAATTAGGGTAGACAATATAATAAAGTTCATGAAAGGTAGTTCGAATTCCTATTTTATTTTCTACTAATATAAGATTCCCCAAAACAGGCAATCAATATTAGGAATTTATTTGTGCATCATGGAAATAAAAAATTACCTTTAATTACAAGAGTAATGAACGCAATCATGAAAAGGTTTAGTATCAGTCTCAAGTAAGTTTTAGAAATACAAGCAGCTAGTGACATATAGGCTACAGATATTAGATAATTTATCTCATGTAATTTCCTATAATGTTTGGTATTTATAAAAGCATGCGCATTATCATTTCTTGCTATTGGAGAAATATTGGCAGATGGTAGAGAAACCGACACTGTTTTCTATGATCTTTCTAGGTTCAATGCACGGAGCTGTTTTATAGAGATTTACCAAAGTTAGATGATTCTCTTGCTGATAAGCTTCTTCCTGGATGTACCACTCTGAAGGAGGTATGACTTTCCACTTCCATTCATTTGCTCAATCGTCTCTATCTTAATTACCCCAAAGTAATCTCCTTTTCTGCACTAATAACCTTCTTCCTGTAGGTTGAGGAAGAATTGATGCAAAAATGCAGGGAAGTAGAGGAAACAGCTAGAGAACAAGCAACTGATAATGCAATATTAGACCAACTCCGCAAGGTCCTCTTTGCCTTCCAAAGTTTCAGCCCATGTTTGTACTTCTCTAGCTTACTGATTGATGCTAGCACCAACCATTGACTTGTTCCTTCTTTCTTAAAAACCTTATTTGAGATGTTTCATGAGAAATTTGACAAAACGAAATGTCTGGTTGCTAAAGCAGTCCAGTGTGGTATATAAGATGTTTGCTAAAGTATATAGCACGCTCATGCTTTTCAGATGGTAGAGGTTGATATCCCACGATCCTTGTTTGAGGAGCAGGGCAGGGAACTCTATGGAGCCCAACTTCTTGAAATGCAGGTCAGTAACCGGATAAAGTGGCTTCTCATGTCAGAAATTCTGGAACTTGTGCTTGGTTACTCAAGATTCTTTGGCCTGCGTTAATCTTCTTATGTGAATGTATTGCGATCTTGTTGTGGGCAACTTTTTGCTTAAATGTTTGGGCGATTTTTGAGTAGGCAAAGATGAAGTTGAATGAGCAGCAATTGGCTTCTCTTTCTAGCCCAAAGGCAGTAAATGAGTTCCTGGAAAGCAATAAAGAGAACATAATCGGCATGATAAAGCAGAATTTGGCTGTGGGAGATATATTTAAAAGTGAAAATTTGCAGGTATATAAAGTTTTCGTTTATGTCAGCCTGGCTTTTGTAATTTCATCTTTTCCATGAGATACAGCATTTGCATGCTTCACTTTACCAATTTCTAGACCTGGAGACCTTTTCCTATTAATTTGTATCTAGAATTTTATTAATTGCTGATAATAGATCTGATTGTCATATTAATGCATCCACGAACCTGCAGTTTTCCACTGAGGAGCTTGTCAAAGAAGTTGAGAACTCCATAGCAGAATTTAAAAAACACAAACAAGACTATGATGAGGAGCGCATCAAGGGACAGGTTCATATATTGGCTATAGCATATGAATGCTGTTGCAAAATGCTTGTTTTGGTCGTATGCATTTAATTTTTGAAGTTCATACACTCTCCATAATTTTTAGTTTGCTGCAGTTCATCATCTTTGCAGTTTATGATTTAACCTGATCCTTCTGAGATTCTTTTTCTTAATTCTACATCTTGGTAGTTAATGATTTTGTCGTTCCTTTGACAAATCATGCAGGTTCAAGAGATACTTGAGGGAGCAAAGGTTCTTGAATGGTTGAGAGAACATGCAGAGATTCAGTATATAACTAGGTAACACAAAGGGGGGAAATATTTACTGTATCATGGACGAGACGGCTGAAATTTTGCTAGAGTTAATCGATCATTGATGCTCTGTTTATTATAATCTTATGCTCATATGTGCTCATTATGTACAGTGGATATTTGTTAAGAGTAGTGTGCAAGACATGATTACCTGAGTTAGCTTCTAAAAATGTACATGTTCCTCTTCATTTAGTTCATGTTAGAATATGAACCTGATTCGAGTTCAAGACATTCTATTAACTCAATTTTAGTTATGCTGTTAAGCTCATCAAACCGAATAGTTTGTATCTCGAATTCAAGTTTGAGTTTCCTGTAGACAAATTGAATTAACGAAATATCTGGATAAACTTGAGTAGTTTGCAATCTGGCTTGAATCATACCCTGATGCCAAAGTCTCTGCAATTTCTTGTACTATGCAGGATTTTCGAAACTTCGAGTAAAAGTGATGCTTTATATTGTTTTCATAGATGCGTGATTTCATGATATTAGACACTGCTACATTGCAAAGCTACATCTACTCATAGCTAGCGAATGAGCTCTTGAAAGTCTTTGATTCGCATCCCTTTATGGACACTGCTTAAGCTGTACATGTGGTACGAGTACCTAATTGGTAGGGCTGTTCATTAGAATCGAATGAAATCAAATCTCAGTTTGGTTTGCGGTTCGATTCGAAAATAATCTAAACAATTTATGGTTTAACTTTAGAGTTGATCTGAACTAAATTGCTTTAGCCCCAATAGAACTGCATATATATACATATATGTATGTTTGTATAAAAGAAGCGATTATTATTTATTTATTTTCTTTAATTCAACAAGTAGTCCCAACCTAACAACTCTTATGGTTAAATAGAAAAAAGCGTAAGGCATTGACTCTCTAAGTTTTCAATATCGTGGATGCTAACTTTCCTGTCATATTCTACTGTCATTTTCACTTCACACCTTCACTATGCTTACTCTCGTCCAATATATCTGTCTCAATTTCTCACAATTTCATGATCTTGCTCCGGTCTCTTGATCTCTCTCCATTCCCCAAAAGGGCCTAGCGTTTTGTAAGTGTATAGTTCTTTTTTCCTCTCAATTCTCTTATTAATTATTATATGGTATTCGTGGAAAATACAAGGTAAGTTTAAGTAGCAACCGGAGCTTGCTTGAGCAAATGATTATCGATAGCTCTTAATATGCATATATGCAATTATAGGTACTTGTCCAATTTTTCGGACTTGAGGTCTTATAACTCGTCACGTGTCACTTTTGGGTAAAGACACGTGAGGGCTCAAAATCTATCTAGATAACCATATTTACTACAAATAACTACACCTATATCACTGAGTTAATCACCAAACTAACATAATAAATGTGACTTGTAAGATTCTTGCAATCGTGAAATTATAAATACAAACCGGTATAGGAGTACTAAAACTCCTGCATCAATTATAAAACAACAAAAATAACTACATCTGAGTAACAGAAAACATTATTGGAGTTTGATCTCTAAACCAACATCAATTAAAACAAGACACAACTTAATTGAGTCTCAACTCATGTACTCCCCTAATAAACATACTCTATGTCATCTCTTAGATCATATACCAAGCTATATAGCCTAAGTTGTTATAGTGATCAATACTCTCCGGATTACCTGCAGTTGAAGACAAAAACCCCCGAAGGATGAGCAAAGCGCCTTGTACATGAAATACCATATTCACATGCGCATATACATACACAATCTCACATGCAATGGAGGTAACATTTAATGTGCAAACGGTTATTTGTTATCTTTTAACTCAAGTCCAGCAATTATCACAATTTTGGTGACCTAATGGGGTATCTCATGGCACGAAATCACACACACACATATGTACACATATACATATATACATGTATATCATATAACTTATATGATGTCAGGTACTTCTCAAAACTTTAAAGACCAACAAGTAACTTAAAATCTATCTAAATTCTTTTAGTATGTAACTACACTCAGGACAACGACATTTACTGATCATCATGATGCTATCCTAAGATCACCAATACTCTCAATCTCCTAAGCCCGGCCATGCATACTCAACACAATCGCATTTGAGTCTAGTGTGATTAGATCCATTTAATTGCTAGTCTATACATGCACAAACAAGTTATACGCCATCTACATACCTAGAATAAGCTCTTCGTCTACTTCTTGATGTTCTCTAACACTACTCCATAACATCAAACATAGTAAATCTTAGTTGATTGCTCTCTTTGTATTTCGTCTTCGTAGCACCTATTTGCTTTCTACTTGTAAAAGTATAATTTTTAAAATGAAAATTTATAAGTATTATGACTACCAAAGGTACATTAATTATGTGTCAAGTCATAAAAATAATTTTAGGGAGTTGATAAATAATTTAGGACAAAAAAATAAAAGCAATATAGAACTCATCAGAGTAACTAGATGAACCGATCGAAAGGTATGGCATGGATCCGCGAGCTGATCCAAGATAGCATTTTGTGATCGAGAATGCATGGGACCGGCAACACGGTTTAGTTGGAACCGACCGGCTGGTCCTGCATAGATCCTGCAATTCCTATGATCTTTCTCCCTCGAACCAATATAGAACTCACAACGCTCCTTCGTCCAAAATTCCAAACCACTTACATTCACTTTACTTTACTCTGACTAAAACATGTTCGTTTTACCCTTCTCCAAAGATTCATCCAAAAGACATCAAAGAAAGTTTCTTGAATACTTACCGTATTCTTGAACTCTTTGCACAATCTTACACACAAGAATCCGGTTTCTCTTGCTTCCTTCAATAAAATACTAATATAAATTATAATTCAGAAACAACACCAGCCAACACCGTCAATGCCGTGCTCCAAAACCTAAAAAGGTGCCAACAACAGTTACATGCTTCACTTTAAGTGAAAAACGTAAGGCTTGCTTCACTATTTGAGTCGCTAACATGTGTTAGATCTTTTAAAACAGGTGATTGAGTCTGCGGGAAAAGTAAACTAAGTGTAAAGATTTTTTAAAAATCCGGTAGAGTTCCGCTTGTTTCCGGAACATTCCCAAATTTACAAAATCTATAAAAGACATTCATATACATATCTCTCTATTTGCAGCAGGTGGCCCTAGTGGCCTCCAAGAACACAAAAGTTTAATCTAGATTGATTTAGGTACCACATGTAGATAAAAAGGAGTTAAAAATATAAAGTCTGATGATTACAGACCATTTTGAAATTAAAAAAAAAAAAAAATTAAAGATTCTCATTAGATAAGTTTTCACGTCATACCTTCTTTCCATTCTGGAATTTGTGCTTGTGGCCTTGCTGTTGCTAATGAAGAAGTTTCGGTTTTAGAAACATGTTGCATTTACTTTGGCCGGTGAATTTGAAAGTCTCAAACGCACTCTCTTCAATAGTCTCTCCATCTTATTTGTGATGAAATACTAACAAAATGTGTCGGAAGTGAATGATTAACAAAGTGCTTCAATATTTAGATGAAGTTTAAAATGTAGTATAACTAACTAACCAACTTAGTTAGTTCTAATCGAAAATATAATTGACTTAGTTATTTCTAACGGTAACGATGAATTTGACAAAGAAATTAGAATATTTAAAAAAAAAATTCTAATATTTTTGTTATTTAATTAAATACCAATTGATGAAGTTCGAGACTTGCTATTTGTTTTGTAATAACAAAACTTGAAGTGTTGGTTTTATCAGAATAATGATAATTGGTGGATGGTAGTAAGATATACCAAGGTACCATATAGTAAACAAAGAATCTTATGCCTTCAATTATGGTAATATGACGGAATACTAGTTCCCACTTGGCAGGTAAGACAACAAGTTCCATATCATCACCATTTTAGGAAACGGGTTTAATTTTTTTAATTTTTCTCCATTTACAATATTATCATGTATAATTAATGGCTGAGATTATAAGGAATATGATAACATCATGATAATATCATATGATATTTAAAAAATCTAGATAATCTTAAACTATCGATTTATAAATAGAAGAAAATTAAGAGAACGGTAAATGAATAGGATCTAAATCTCTAATTTTGAGGAGAAGCAAGTTTAAATAATAGGAGAGTTGATAAATGTATTAGTCCTTCAAAATATTCAATCTATCCACTGACGACATTCATCCCCCTTGCTCCAATGTTGGACACTGCTAAAGGTTTCCTCTCGCTCTCCATCTCAACGAACCCTCTCACCAAAACTAAAACTAAAAGAAAATCAAAAAAATTTCTTTGTCCTATCCCCATTGCCTTCTTTGCTTACAACAAAACAAAAACTATTAACAAAAGAAAAAAAAAAATGAAAAACTACAACAATGACTTCCGCGCTTACATGGCAACACTTTTCCTACTTCCTTCTTCAGCTTTCTGTTAGTAATATCGAATACAGGTGCATGTAGAACGATACCAACAACCCTGTTTTCTGGAATATGAAAGCGAACGTATATGTACTCACCATTGATAGTAATAGCACCACCAAGATGCAGCACAGTTTTGACTTCTTCACATTTGCTTAACAATTTTTTCGATCATGCTCATACAGCAGCATGGATGTAAATGTTATTCCCCATACTTCATAAGAAGAATATCTTATACAAACATTGCAATTTGTTGTCTTCCAAATTTATCCGTGCAAAACTGTCATTATCCCAGCTATCACCAAAATGTCAAAGACAATCCAAAACACAAGTGAGCTGATTATAAGAAATTCGTCATACTTTCTTGCCCATTTTTGAAGTTGTGCTTGTAGCTAAGCCCAAGTACCTGAACCAAACCGTCGGGGCCACAACCAGAGCCACCCTGCTGCATGTTTCAATACCATGCTTCGACTCGTGGGGTTGATAGGTTCGTATAGGGTCATGAGTCTAGACCCATAAGACCCAGCGCATCCAGAGACCTACATGCCAAAAGAGAAAAAAAGAAAAAGAACCAAAAAGAAAGCTTTCAAAAGATAAATGAAAAATAATATGTATGATTGAATATTTGAATAATATTGAAAATATGGATTAATTTCATATGAAATGGGAAATTTTCATTTCTTATTCATAGCATTTAATGTATTGCTATTAGCAACATAAGCAATTAATATTGTCTGATTTAGCATATATCAATTTTAACCCAAAGTAAAATCTTCTTCCTTTCTTTGAAATGTGAGACTACCTTCTGTTTTGTGAACTTATTTGTAGCCTCTAAGCTTTATGTCTCACATTGGTAATACAATTAAGTTGGATGTAGTTGTGCAAAAATAAATGCACACCCTCAACAACTACTAAAATGAGCTAAAAGCTTACATGGCTCTTAGGCTCATTTTTTTTTTTATTTGACTGTTTGAGTCTCTAATAATTATATATTTGATTTGACCTATGATGAAGATGTAAGTATACATTTGTTGCTTATTTGAGTAACAACAATGAGATTCCCTAACATTATGCTAAAAATAGCTAATATTTTCAAAAGAAGATGTCATTCATTTAATGAGAAATAAAAAGGAATATCGAGAATTTGAGTAGTTAAAGTTAAAGTTGCTACTTTGAAGTAACCAAAAGAAAAGCAACGACTAGAGTAGGAAGAAAAACAATGACTGGAGTAAGAGAGTTAAAATTGAAAAGATAATTTCTCACTTCTTTCTTACTTTCAAAATTCTAATTTAATTTGTATCAAATTTTAAATTTAATTGTTTTAAAAATTTAGAGGTAATGTGAACCAACCATTCGGACCTAATCTCGAATCAAGTTTTTAGGAACTAAGAATCGGCAGTTTAGCGCTAGTTTCGAATTGGTATGAACCCCTGCTTAAGCTTACTTATGGCCTTGCTATTGTTGGTGAAGAAGTTTCAGTTTTAGTTTTAGTTTTAGTAACATATTATACTTGCTTGATTGGTACCATCGCAATCTCTCCATCTTATTTGTGATGCTCATAAAAGGCATCGAAAGTGAATGATTAATAAAACGCTTAGATAGTTATATAAAGTTTGAACTATTGTATAACTAACTAATGAACCAACTTAGTTACTTATGACCAAAATGGTCAATATCGTAATTTACATTTCAACTTTTACACTTTTTGCGATTATACATTTAAAATTTCTATTTATCTAATTATACACCCATTTGAAAATTTAGTTGACATCACTTATGTTTCATTTAATTCCAGTTTACATTATTAGGTTAGTCAATATAATTAACTTATGTAGTGGCTTTCCATGACTCAAGGAGGTTGTGCGACTCGTGGCAAGTGACTGCCAACTACTCTCTACAAAATAGTAAGTTACAATTGACTTCAAAAATATAAGTTGCAAGACCTATTGACAATCATGAGTAGCTGCCCACAACTGTGGGGAAGTTATGTGACCTTCTTAAGGCTGTAAGAGGCTATCACATTAACTGATCGTGTTAAGTAAATTAATGGTGTAAAATGAAGTTACCTGTGGTGTAGACGGTAAAGTCTAAATGTTTAATTGGATGCATAATTAAATAAGTCGAAACTTTGAGTATATAATTATAAAAAGCGATAAAGTTAAATGTAAATCACCACATTATCCTATCATCTAAGTGTCAAAAAATGATGAAAATTAACCCAACACATTTTACCATGTCAATTATACATGGTAAAAATTTCAAGAATTTTAGGCTAATAGAAATTAGGAAAAAAGTTTTAAAAAATTGGAATCCCATCCTCATCACCTACCCATGGATACCATCTCCTGCTTCAAATCCATCTACACTAAGTTGTTGGCCCCAAAAATTATAAGGAGGTGTTGCTCTCTCTATTTGAGATCCTTTAAGGTGGGCTAACACTCTAGTTGCAGTTGGTGGTTGTCGGAGGTCATCCATATGGTAATTTCAGTGGTTTTTAGTGTAGGAATTATAGGAGCTTCGTTTCTTATTCTTTCAAGACACCCTTTTAACTGTAATTCCTTCATTCTTATATGTAATTATGGTAATTTTCTTGAAATTAATATTGTATGTTTAGCATTTTTTATATTTCTTGCAAGTTTATGTCCGTTTTGTTAAAATATGCTCATTTTGAGGAAAAATTGTAAAATCATATCTGTAGACTTCCTAAAATCCCTAAACTTTTTCTCATAGTTCCTTCTACTTATTATGATTCTTATGTACCATGGTTACTAAGTGTTAAAATATTTTATCATTGTTTTGATATTTTAGCTTAATTTCACTTAAATATTGAATATATGTTAAAAATTATAATATATAAATATTCTCAAACAATAGCTATCACTGATTTTCCCATATTTTAATTTTTTTCTATAATATTATTATTATTTGCAATAATTCTGAAATGATTACTTCATATATTAGCCCTTTTCTATAATAATTATATTAAACGACGTTTCGAACCATAATATAACTATATGTATTGTTTACGTTCTTTAGAAAAATTAAATATTTCATCTAAGTTCTTTATGTAAATATATATAATTGATCCTTGTACATTACTTCTTTTATAAATAAATAATAGAATGACTTTATTTATAAAGGTTAAAAGTTAAAAGCTTACTATAATTACAGTACAATATAACTAGACTCCAAAGAACAACTAATAAAGGACTCATTTTTAGGGTTTTCTACACAAACTTCAAGGTTCTTAGGCATCTACAATTCAGGTAAGTAGCCTACCTCTTGGTAATCTTATTATTAATAAGGGGTTGTAAGATATTATATTAAGAACTCTATGCCAGTCAAAGCTGGGGAAGGTGTACTAGTCGAGAAGCAAAGTAAGATAGCAACTAAGTGTTAGCCAATTGTACGTAGGTTAAGAATGTGGATGTAATGACTGTGGTAGCTGAGCTTACCTACTTGATGTACTTTGTTTATGTATTCAATATTTTCATTTGGAAATTATTATACTGCTTAATCACCTACTGAAATTGACTAATATAGAATTCAACCCTAATAATTTGTACAAGCATTGCATCCTACATTATTGCATGGTTCCCATCATCACCATTAACATGGTGATTAAATATTGTTTCCTTCTTTTCAACTTTACCTAACTAAGTGACGAGAAAAGGAGTCATTGAGTAGGGTTGAAAAATATCGCAGATAATTTGAAATGCCTATTGTATAACCTTGAATCAGTAGGAGATTAGTGCCATAAGCGATCGGTTATAGTATGAAACTTCTCAAAACTTAGACTAGAGTATAGTTAATTTCTTTAGTCTTACAATATACTGACTAATATTGCACGAATGATACTTTGACTATTGCATTATATTACACTCTAAAAGGACTTGCTTGCTTTACTTATTCATGTATAGCGATTATCCCTTATCATTTATTGAATTGTTGTTTTGCTTATTCCCTTATAGATTTTTACAGGGTTTGAACTTAGTCTGTTAAGTGGCTCAAACAATCCAGGTAAGCATAATGAAGATTTAGGGGATAAAACAACTATGAAGAAGGATATTATAAATTTATATATACCTAATGGGTTTAGTTATAATTGTAAATATGAATGGATAATGAATTAAATAAAATATCATGTTCCTCAAATTTTGCCCTTGTTTGTTTCTTAAGCCTTATGTAATTGAATACTTATGAGATTAGGATATTTCCCCAAATTTGCACAAGCAAGTAATAGACATGACAAGGCCATCTATTTTAAGGTCACTAGACGTAATATGGGGCTTTTGTAAAGAACCTAAAAGATAGGTTTTGTCATCTGAAGTTGACGCACCGTTTACCAGGGGACAAGAGATTGAAGCTACCCTTCTCTGCTTGTATGTAAGAATAGGAGAAAAGAGTTTGAAAGACAAGAGCTATGTTTCTTGGGGAAGAATGAAGATGTTTGTATATTGTAAACAGAAGTTATAGGATAGAAGGGGGCATTGTAAAAGGCATACAACATTAAACATCATTGATGAAACAAGGCAAAAGCCTTCAATTGCAATAAAGTGCGCTAAAAATCTAGGTGATCCCTACCATACACATACCCCAACCTTCAAATCATTGATCTAATTAGTGTAGAAATTGCAAATTATGGTAACGCCTAACCCTTAATGTTTAGTTTGCCAATTGTCGTGCGATCAAATTAGTAATAAGCTCCTTAAAGAGGCGCAAATGACACGCCAAAGATAATATGTAGTATGCCAATAAGACATTATAAGTCACTCTAAAGGGACTCTTTGAGTAAACAAACCTTGAGTAGGCCCCTTGATCCCAGGGAGCTCATAAAGAGACAAGTGCAAATTGGTAGCCATCAATAAGAATAACTTAAGACAAGCAAATTGGCATCAAATAAGTTCCATTAGCCTTGCCTTAATCTTAATCTTAGGGGACAAATACTACCATAGATCCGACCCTTACTTAACTCCTTTAAGCTCGGGACATGACATGACCCTAAACTTTCACAAGATACCTATTCTATAAGTTAATCTAAAGACTAAGCCCTATAGGCCAACCACCCAAATTTCCGAACAAGTAACTAAAATCACTTCCTCTCCTTACTACACTATTCTACGGGAAGAATGGAGGGTAAGTATTGATATCAAATTTCAAGAATAGGCCAAATGACCGAACTAGAAGGGTCAAGCATACCTTAACTCCATAGCATCAAGGGGATACGTCTCATTTGATCGACCCCTTTATTAGAAGCAATGCCTTAGATACCTACAAGATAGAAAAGAAATGATTAGGATAGTACCACACTAATTGAGAAATTGAACCCCATGTAGCTAAAGGTGGCCTAAAATATTATTTGTTGACTATATCAAAGATCATGAAGGCTCATACCCCAATACTTAATAACCTATCACTTAAGGGAGAGGTTATTGGCTAACGGAGCATAGTAAAGTCCATCTATAAATACCAGTTTGATATGGCTATATCAAGTTTGACTTCTCATACACCTCTTTGGCTTACATTCACCATCTTCACTTATGATTGACTTAAATATCGAAGTGAACATATTAGAATAAAAACTAACGCGTAGTTTTAGTCGTATTATGTGATTACAAGACTATCGAAATCCAAGGATTAGACCATGGAAGTTTGAAACCTAGATAAACAAAAAATCACTATCAATTGTATGCATTCCTTCTTACTTCTTCATCAAATAAAATTACTCGAGGATGTATTACTATAGTTGTAAAATTAAGTCGATCTTTTTATTTTCCGATAATTCCCATATAAACCAAACAATTTGTACCCGTTTGGCCGTTATGTTCGTACGTTTTTACTATATCTTAGCAAGGAAATCCAAAAATGTGTCTTTTGCTTTAGAAACGAGCAATCCAAAAGGTGAAGATACCTTGCTTTCGCCATGACAATACACTAAAATAAACCGTGTAATAGATTTCCCGGTTTGCATACGACGTAATCCAAGGACAAAATTTGGCGGATGAAAAATAAATGCTTCCACAGCTCTACCTTCTAAATATCAATTGGGTATAGGCAATCTCCACGGCGTCGAGGAAAATTGAAATTGCAAATATGGCCCATCCTTTCGCTATCCCAGTAGAAGAAACGATAAATAGTCATACAAGCATAAATCTATATATAAACATATATTTGAATTCAACCCATACGGTCCGGGACCAATGAAACTTCCAAAATAAAAGTTCAATCCCCGCGCCATTTTTTGCTGGAAATTTTAAATTGGTTTGCTCTATTATAATTTGGTTTTTTCAAGTGGGAAAACTGAAAGAGTCTGAATTAAGGTGGATGTAATTTAGTTTGGTACAATTCAGATAATATGAGCCGAAGCCGAACCATATTATATTATCAACACTAATTATACATTTCCTTTTAAAGGAATAGAAAAAGTTTAGGTATAAGAAAATGTTTCTTCTTAAATGAATAACCATGTGATCATCCTGACTATGTTAGGCAGTTACACCTGCCCTTATCTCAATTGCTGTCTTGTAAAGTTGTAATTATTCAGGAAAACAAGGGCAGTTTATTGTCTTAATTTTCCTGACAAAACAACAATCAGATATAGCAGGAGTGAGAGTGATGCCAAGTATAAAATGGACCCACCGTCCGGATATCAACAGTTCCTCTTTCTCTGTCCTGTACTTGCTTTCCTTCGTCGCTCTTACTGATCTTTGCTTGACACTTCAGATCTGAAAACCCACAAAAAGACCGAAAACCCTCTTTTCCCAAAAACAACCATCTGTGTATGCATTTTCTTTTTTTGCTATAAAGCAGCCCTCATTGTTCTTCATTTTGATAAAGATTGTAACCTCAATGCGTTTTTTTGTATAATGGTTGTGATATTATCAATAAAGTTGGTTAATTTACTAGTCTTTGGGGTGTTACTATGTTCTTCATGGGTTTGATTATGTTAATGTGGGATGGTGCATTTTGTTCGTATGTCAACGTTTGGTGCTTTCTTCTTGTTATTGCAACTTTTATGTGTTTCAAGGGACACTGTTGTGATTATGATACCAAAGCTGTTTAATTTACAAGTTATCTGGGTTTTTTTTTTTTATGCTGTTCTTAGCTATCATTAAGTTAATGTATATATTTATGGCTGTACTTATTTGTTAAGTTTGATGCTTTACTTTTTTTTAGTGCTTTTAAGTGGATTTTGCAACGACGCTTTAGTTTTAAGTTAACTTTGGTGCTGGCATTTAGGTGATATTTGTTATGTTCTTTAATCCGGTGGATCTTACATGTTTGTTCCATAAAAATATGAAACGGCTAAAGCATTAAATAATTATTTATTTATTTTGAGATGGGGTGATTATGGTGAAATGTTGCGTTGCTGAGCCAAATTCTGAAGTAATTAAAAAATGCTTAATAGATTTGACATTGCATTGTTCTTGTACTGTTTGATTGGGTGGTTCCTCGAGTATATTTTCTTTCCTTGTTCTTTGTACTTTTCAACTTAGTTTCAAATACTATCATTTGACTTCATTTACTGATGCTGCATATCACAATTTCAACTTGGACGATCGTTTCCTGGCTCCAGTTGTGTGATTTCTCACTTAAAAGTGTGCTGTTTACCTTCTCAATGGTGTACTTTATGCTATTAACATCTAGAATGATTCAATTTGTCCAGTATTTCTTTTAATGATTATAAGATGATGCAAACTCGTTTATTTCCCAAATTCAGCTTCCTAATCTTTTATTACCTTATTTTTTTTAAATACTGCAGTTCAGGTGGAGTGCAAAGGTGTATAAATGGCAGTGACAGATACCAGAAGTCAAAACCCTCTTCTTGGTGAAACCACTTGTGGATCATTATTGCAGAAATTGCAGGTGCTATAACCTTATGATGTTTCTTTTTTATCTGGGTGACAGTCATCTCTGTTGGATACATAAGAGGTAGGCCCGTGTAGTGAAGACTTAGCTACTACACTTTCATTCTATTTCTACAGGAAATCTGGGATGAGGTTGGTGAGAGTGACAAGGAAAGAGATAAAATTCTGCTTCAGATAGAGCAGGATTGTTTGGATGTATACAAACGAAATGTTATGCAAGCCGCAAAGTCAAGGGCTCAGCTTCTACAGAATTTATCGGATGCTGAACTTGAACTTTCCAACCTGTTATCAGCTCTTGGAGAGAAGAGTTTTGTTGGGATTGTAAGTTGTAGATCTTTTCATAAAATAGTTTTGGTTGTGGGAGCAATGAATTTTGATGTATATACATAATGGAATTTCCAAGATGAAACTAAATACTAACCAAGTGGTTGGATGTACAGCCAGAAAAGAATAAGGGAACGATTAAGCAGCAACTTGCAGATATTGCCCCTGCTCTTGAACAGCTCTGGAAACAGAAAGAGGACAGAATTAAGGAGTTCTCAGATGTGCAGTCTCAGATTCAAAAGATATGTGCTGAAATCACTGGAAGCTTGACTGTTGATGATGAAAGTCCTGTGATTGATGAGACTGATTTATCCCTCAAGAAGTTAGATGAGTATCAGGCTCAGCTTCAAGAACTTCAGAGGGAAAAGGTAAAATTATGCTTTCACACAAAGGCATAGCTGCTGATAAGTCCTTTTCCTCGCAATATGGCACGCGTTTTGATTTTTTTATTCCATATGGCAGAGTGAAAGGTTACAGAAGGTACTTGAACTTGTAAGTGAAGTACATAATCTATGTGCTGTTCTAGGATTAGACTTCTTCAGTACCATCACTGAAGTTCACCCAAGCTTAAGTGACTCAACTAGTGTGCAGTCTAAAAGTATCAGCAACGATTCTTTATCCAAGTTGGCAAACACTGTTGTAGCGTTGCATGAAGATAAGAAGCAGAGACTTCATAAGGTAACTATAGAATTTATATTCACATTTCTGAAATTCCGTAATAGATATGAATGATTCTACCAAGTCACTCAAGCAATATGGATAGACAAGTCTACAGATGAGAAGTTTACCGTTTATGCTCAAGTTTCCAATAACTTTACAGTTTTAAACTTTAGGGACAGTCTGGGAAAATTTTCACTATCATGCATCAATGTTGACTTTCTTAATTTTTGTTGTTCAAATTAACTGATAGTAAGTTTTTGACTGGCAATGCATGAAAGCTTCAAGAGCTGGCAACTCAGCTAATTGACCTGTGGAATTTAATGGATACTCCTGAAAATGAACGGAGGTTATATGACCATGTTACCCATGACATATCAGCTTCTGTTGATGAAGTTACTGCACCTGGTGCTCTTACACTGGATCTCATTGAACAGGTAAGAAAAGTTTACATTATAATTCTGCAAGGAATAAATAAATGTTTTTATTTGGCTGAAATGAACTAAAATTTGATCGGCCTTTTTGCTTATTATAAAGGCCGAGGTGGAAGTGGAAAGGCTTGACCATCTGAAAGCCAGCAGGATGAAGGAAATTGCATTCAAGAGACAAGATGAGCTTGAAGAAATATTTGCTCATGCACATATTGAAATAGATCCAGAGGCTGCTAGGGGAAAAATTATGGCATCGATTGATTCTGGAAATGTTGAGCCTGCTGAATTGCTGGCAGACATGGATAACCAGATAACGAAAGCTAAAGAAGAAGCTCTCAGTAGAAAGGAAATACTGGATAAAGTTGAGAAATGGATGTCTGCCTGTGAAGAAGAGAGTTGGCTTGAAGATTATAATCGGGTATATGATTTGTTTTAGGCATAGCCTTTGATTTGTAGGCACGTACTGTTATCATTTATGAGTACTTCACAAAGAATTTATCGACTAAAGGTCTATAGATTTTAACATCTTGTAGCTATGAAAAAGTCACAGATCATTATTATTAACTTTTTTTACTTGTCTGGTAGATTGGATTTGTTAATTTGGTTTAGCATCCCGTAGCATTACATTCCATGTCATCATTTGACAATTTGATGTTCACTAGTTATCAGTTGTTGCCTTTTAGTCTCTTACCGGTTTCTATAGTGCTGGAAACCTTGTGACATTTTTCTGTTGAACAGGATGATAACAGGTATAATGCTAGCAGAGGTGCTCATTTAAATCTCAAACGTGCAGAAAAGGCTCGCGTCCTTGTCAACAAAATTCCAGGTAAACCTCAATTCAAGCACTAAAGATCAATAATTACGTGATTCATTCACTGTTTTAGACTTCCTCTTTTCAGGGAGTTCCTTTGGGCTTTGTATGGTATTGGACTGGTTTAGCCAGTTAGAGAGGACGGTATATGATAATAGAGACTTAGTATCAACAAGAAAAGTCAAGTCTATATGATAGAAAATGGAATCGTAGAGACAGGAGAAGAGAAGGATCGCAAGGAAGGGGGAGAGATAGATGAGAGAAGAGAAATTAACATGATTCTCAATTTTCGTTGTTCAAGTCTATCTTCAATATTTGGCCAAGAAAAGTCTATCTTCCATATTAACATATGTAGTTGCAAAGGTGAAATCTCAGTAAACAGCAGTTCTAATAGGATCTGAATAAAATATGAAAATGAAGCAAACACAAAACTAATGAAACTTAAATAACTAAACGACTTTATTTAATCCTGCAACACTGTATTAACAAACACTTTCCCTCTGAAATATTTTACATGCTTTTCATTTGTGATGATTTGTTCAAAGTAAACATCTGATGGTTGCTCTGTTCTAGCAATGGTCGATACATTGATTGCCAAAACCCGAGCATGGGAAGAAAATCGTGGTGTATCATTCATATATGACGGTGTTCCTCTTCTGGCAATGCTCGATGAATATTCAATTCTAAGACAAGAAAGGGAGGAAGAGAAGCGAAGGCTAAGAGTAAGTGCAGGGTCAGAGTCATAGTACTTTGTGTTCTAACATGACTTCAATCCTGCAGATTTAGTGTGTGTCTATATATGTGTGTGTATTTTTGGGATAACTGTGCTTGTTATTGTCTTCAATCTGACTTTGAAAGTTAGTGAAATAATAAAGGTAAATTTGAGAATGCCCCGCATATGTTTAGTCAACATGCACTAGATCCCATTTATTCAAAAACACGGTCGACGCCCTTAACTTTTAAAGTGATGCACTTAGCTCTCTCTATTTCACGGTTTTTTCTCTTTTATAAAATATTTAAATAAAAGTGATTTAAAAAATTATAGAGAAAAACACAAAGGCCTTGGGATGTTTTTTTGACACTTTTTTGTATATGTAATTTCTTAAATATACTTTTTTACTATTCCTTTTTATAAATCTCTCAAAGGCACAAAAGTTAAATAAAGGGCTAAATGCATATTGTTAGAAGTTAAGGTGTATCTTCATGTCTATGCACGTCATATTAGTAATGAAGTCTCACCTAATAAGAATGCTTGCATAAAATGGGAGCTGTTATGTCTCTTGGTTTCCCTAGCCTTTTGTTTCATACTTCCTAAACATGACAGGATCAGAAGAAGTTCCAGGACCAACAAACCACGGAGCAAGACACTGCATTCGGGTCTAGAGGAAGCCCTGGAAGTGCTAGACCAGCTGCTACTAAGAAAGCAACAACACCCCGTTCAAATGGAGGTGCGAATGGCACTTCCACCCGACGTCTATCCCTTAATTCGCATCAAAATGGTAGCAGGTCCGGAGGGAAAGATGGAAAGAGAGACAATACGAGGCCACTTGCTTCAGTTAACGTTGCGGTTTCAAAAGATGATGTTAGCTCCCACGTTTCTACTAATGAAATCGTTCTAGCATCACCTTGATGGTTGTACAAGAATTACTGGTAATATATGTTGGTTGTTATGGGTAGTTGATGTTGGAGGATGTAGATTTTGTAATGGTAAGTATTAACCAGGGAACATACTGTTGTTTTTTTTTTTTTTTTTTAATTTTTTCCCTTGGAGTTCTTAGGAATGATTTGTCAATAAGAATTGTCATGTGAGTATGCTGTTGGTGACAGGTGACATGCGCTCTCTTGATTTCGATTTGGTTGGTATTTCTGATGATAGCCAATAGGACACTAACATAGGTTAGTTGCATTGTTGTGTTTTGCGAAGGTGCGGTTTTTGCAATCTAAGTCGTAAAACTTTTAAATATGATTCCAGTACGTGATCAATCGATGTATTCGTACAGATTGACTGATATGAATCGATCGAATGGTGGAGATCATTATATATATTATATCCATTTAAAGTATTGGCGAATATGGATCAATTTGATAATGTCTTCATTTTGTTTATTTATTTTGCCAAATATAATGTCATCATTTTGAAAATAATAACATACAAGTAAGTCAAAAAAAAAAAAAACAAGCTATGAACGTGGACGGTGCAGAATGGGGACCAAATAATTAACTTAAAAAAAGAGCCGAAAGTCAGATCTTTGTTTTGAGATTCTCGTCTTGTATTTTTCTGGTGACTATTCTACTCTTTAATTTTTTAACTATGAGAGAGGAAATTCAAATCTTAATAATTTTCGGATAGGAGATTAGTTAATAATATTCCGATCAGAGATTTATTATAATATTATTAAGTTATGTTCATCCTCGCATTCTTGTGTACCATGTGGCTTATTATATTTTCTTAACATTTTTTCTTTTGAGATTAATAAATTAAAAGAAGGCCATCGACAAACTTAGTCCACACGGCAAAAAATAAGCGATTATCAAATAACTGAACCCTTTTTCTTTCACTTGAAAAATTGAATGTAATGTATATAACTCAAGGAGCAATAGTTACACAAAAAAGTACTAGGGGACTAGTTACTTAACAATGGCAAGTCTGAACAAATATATGGTCATATCTCTTTTTTTTTCTCTGAGTAGAAATATTGATGTATGGAATCCGTGTTAAGATGTAAAATTAAAATATGATTCAAAAACATAATTTTGAGCCTCTTAATTGTTTTGAACTTGTCTACTGGCCAAAAGTTTCTCTGAGTTTTAATAAAAGGAAAAAAATACACTAATTATGATTTTTATCTTCATCTTCCTTTGTTTATTCGTTTAGTTTTTTTTTTTTTTCTCTTTCCAATTTTTAATGGTATGTCTTTTGTATTTGTGTAATTTAGGATATGTAATATGAAAAATCCTATGAAGGAGCTTTCCATCAAATTCCCTTGGGAAGTTGATTAACTTAATTCTTACCGGCATGAGCTAGTATTTTACTTAATTTGTCAATTTACGTAGACATGGCATGGGATTCCGATCTCAATCGAGTAGACAAGACCCATATCCTAAGCCCTGAGTAGTAAGTAGGGCTTCTAAGAGTAGCCGATGGATTATGGTTTCGTGTCGGGTTCTCAATCGATATGGACCGGCTTTTAAGCTTGAGTCCGAACCATTCGATGTGCGTCTATCTCTAATTTAAAATGTTTAATTAAATTTCACGAGAACAAAATAAAGACCCCTAAGGGTTTATAAGTGGAATACTTAAAAGTTTAGAGAGGTGCTTAGAGTTCTAGATCAGTATTTCAAATATCCCTCTTTTTTAGGTAGCCTTGTATTTTATAAAGTAATAATTTACTAAAGTTTCTTACTAATCTTTTAAATTTTTTATGGATCTCATATTATTACTATTTTTCAAACTAATACATAAAATATTAATTGAAAATTGATATAAATAATTATTTTATTATTATGTTATATTATTATAATAATATTTTACATAAAGAAAAAAATAATAAGGCAAACTTTACTCGGCGTGTCTTCTCCAACGTGGAGAAACTGTAGTCGTCCCTGAAGCGATAAAGCATGTTCCTTGTTGTAGGGACGTTCCCCTAATAGGAGACATCTCCAACGCCCTTTTTTTAAAAAAAAATTGTAAAGCAAGAATTTTATGCTGCTAATATATATTAATTATTGTAAAAATATAATTTTAATTAATATTATTACTAATATAATAATATTTATTATAATGAGATACTAAATTTGTATTTATAAAATATTAAAAATAACGATTTAAAGGTTATTATATATGGCCCATAAAAGATATATAAAAGTGTTAAAAAATTTTAATGAAGTAACCAAGAGATAAAGTGCATAGTTTCTAAAGAGGCCAATGTGATACTATAAGGAATTTTTAAAATTCCTAGGGGATAAAGATGATCTAAGAAACTAGTGTCTAAAAGGTTAAATAACCAAATTATGAACAATTTTGTCAAATCGGATAACTTGTTTATCTAATTAATCTGGTGTTTTTAAATATTGTTCGACTTATTCCCATTATAAGAATATGTGGAATTTTTTATAAGATAATTCGTATTAAACACCTTTTATAAATATATTCCAAATTCCTTTGTCAACCGCTTTTTATAAATATAGTTCAAAATAAATATACTTTAAAGAGAAAACAGGTAAAAGATAAAAGGAAAAAAAAAAAAAACGGTTCTCAGTACTTTTGTGACTGCTAACCACAAAGCAGGTTTTAAAGTGCTAAGAGTGAATTTTCTTGAAACACGTCTTTGCACAAAGACAAAAATTACGTTCTTCAAGTACTTATATGGGATGATTGTTGTTCTGTTCTGTTGATGAGATCCAATAAGATAGATTCTCTCTTTCTTTTATCCTTTTTTCTTTCGTGGAATAATAATATTAGAGTAAATATTAAAAGAGGATTTTAGCCTCTAGTACAGACAGCGAAGCTCTAGTTCCACAGTTAGTGACAAAAGGAGTAGCAATGTTCAACATATTCAGATCAGCAGGATAAACGGGAGATCTCATCTCCTTATAGAGACCATAACAACATAAGACTTTTTTTCAAAAGTGATAAACAAAAGTCTCCTCATCTTGTTATTAATGTTGTATCCATCCGGCCAAAGAGTCAGTATGCAGATAAGATATTATGCAAAAATATTTTGTGATTAGATTGATGTTGAAGTAAAGAAACAGCGGCAGCTACTGAATCCTTGCAAATCTTAATATGAGTAATGTTTGCTTGAATGCAATAAATTACTCAGAGTTCAATAGGGAGAGTACCTGGGTGCCCAATCTTCTTTACATATCCATAAACCCATTTGCCTTGAACATATCTTATGACACCCCCTATGTTGGCTTGACCTATTATGGTAATAACTGACCCATCTGTGCTTAGTTGGACCCATGGTGCAGTAGGTGGTTGCCAGAATTGAGAAACAAGAAGCTGATCTATCATAGTATTACTTATTATATAGGAAAGAAATTGTTATATTAATATATCCAACTACATTCACTATTTATTTAGCTTAATCTAAATGGTATGATCTAGTGTATTCAGTTCATGTTTAGAATAATTTAAGAAGAATTGACTTGACCGAATCAGTATAAAGACTGTTAGCCCAATCTATTTATTGTATCCTTCCACAAGTAAGCTCATATACTCATGAATAGATACTTTAGCAAGTTTATTCGGGATAATTATAAAATGAGCAAAATTCCATCCAATTCATTAATCACCAAGATGATGTAGCAAATGTTATTAGACCTACGAGCTTATAAATATTCAACTATTCCTCTTTATGTATAATTAATCTCAAAGAAGTGAAATTAGATTTTAAACAAAAGTGGTGTAAATGAGCCATAATACCAAATATATATGAAATCTAATATAGATAACCATGGATTAATGTATCTATATTATTAAAGTAAAGGAGGAAGATTTTGGTGTCTTTTCTCGTTTTCCCAAATCACCTATTTTATAATATTAATATTTCATATAATTTATTATTTATACTTTTACCATATATTACTTCCCTAAAATTGTAACAGTTAATTTCCCTAGTTCACTTATATTCTACCTTTTGATCCATTACCTTTTTATTTTTGGTCATTATTAGATTTACTTAATTTTTGCAATTAGTTGATATTAATGATTTTCAAATTTACTTCTCATAATTTACACCAATAAATTAAATGACCATTAAAACTCCTATTATATACACATTACTCTTATATATAAATGCAATTTTATTTTTCCTATTTGAATCCAATTATCATAATCCTCTTATTCATTCGTTTTGTTATGTTTAGTTTATCAATTCTAATGAATTATTTTTATTGTCGTTTGTAAAGCATCAAGGGAATTTCGAAAGCAAGATGTTCATCTTAATCTTGAAGATTTTCTTTTTCATGATAGGAATTCTACAAGTCAAATTGAAGTCTAATGATGCCAACTAAAGGAATTTTATGACGATGTTTTCCATAATTTCTGTTGCAAATAAGGGAATTATTTTTTCTCTTATTTATAACTCAATTTATATTTGAATAACATCTAGGCATCGCTATTTGTTTTTTAAAGACCTTAATGTATCAAAAGGAATAAAAAAGAATAGTAATGTGTAACAATTTCATTTAATTTATATAAATGAAATTTTATACTATATTTAATTTCAATTTTCCATTATACATATTTCTGTTCAAATTTGATTTCTATATTGGTGCGTCTATTATTCATATGTTATATGAGACAATTCTTAATAATACTCAAATTTCATCTTTCATGTTATTCTATCTTATTATTTTTATATTTGTTTCTTCAACTCAATCAATTTTCAATTATTTTATTGATAGTAATGATTATCAATTTAATTATCATAACTTCCACTAATAAAATTAAATGACCATTAAGACTCTTATTATATATAATTTACTCTTATATTTAATGCAATTTTGATATTCTCCTATTCAAATGCAATTATCATAATTCTTCTACTCATCCATTATCTTAATGATTGATGCATTCTTCCTAATTGAATTCTATTTATCCTCTTTTATAGAGCATCAAGGAAATTTGAAAATAAGACATCTCTCAATATCTTGAAGAGTTTCTTCTTCATTATAGGAAGTTCAAAATCAAATTAAAGTCCCAAGATGTCAACTAAAGAAATTTTATGATATATTTTGTGTAATTTATTACAAGTAAGTAAACCATTTTGTTTCTCGTATTTACAAACTCAATTCATATTCGAAGAAAATATAGATATGGCTTTTTTTAAAGGACATTGATGTATCAAAATGAATGCTAAAGAGTTTTACGGCATAATAATGTAACTGGGAAAAGAAAGGAAAACCATAATTTGTTGTTGCCTATTTTTTTATGATTTTAATCCTATTAGTTACTATGAATATTTTAATCTTAATACTGATGAAGTTTTATGCTCTATTCAATTTCAATCTTCTATTAGTTGTGCTTCTATTCAATTCAATTTTTATTTTAGTTCTTTTGTGACTTATATGTTATATGAGATCTTTCTTAATAATACTTGGATTTCATCGTTCCGACTATTCCATCTTATATTATTTTTACATTTGCTTGGTACTCAATTAATGTTCTATCACTTTAATAAAAAGTTTAATTATAATAAAAGCTAATTTTACATAATCTACATGCACATGGCAAGCCTTTAATTACCATTATTTATAAGCATTAGAGTATTCATATTACTAGGTATTGCAATTCATAAATTTTTATTGAATTAAATAAAATTCTCAATGTATGTCAAAATATATAAATTTTATGGTGTTTTTCTGTGAATATATGGAAAAAGATTATGGAAAATTACTCTATGGAAATGATCCATACATGCATGATATTTTAGATAAAAGGTGTATCTTCTAGTCATATTACATATATTAATTTTTTGGTGTCACCATGACATCTTATTTTAGGACAATAATGAACTTCTCTTCTTCTAGTTTAGTTTTTGTTAAGTATACGCAAGAACATTTTATTTTATAAATAACTATTTACTACGCTTCTTTCTATTTAATTAATTTTGTCAGTATGCTTTGAAATAAGTTTTATTTCCATAAGTGGTTCTCAAATAGTATATTGTCTCGATGAGGATGAAAAATAAGAATGTTTTATGCTTATGCATAAAATACGAAATGATTGATATTACTTTTTTGTTTCGTTTCTTCTAAATCTTATTGTGTATGTATGATTAAATGACTTTTTTAAAAAAATAAAAAAGAAAAAAGGCTTTGTCTTGATATAAAGTAACTCTATAATCTCAACATTATAATATGATTCTCATACTAGATCAAAAAGGATTTTACAATTTTTCGGAAGTAACTTATAAAAGTATTATCTTCTCTAGTTATGTAGGATTTAAAAGAAATTATCAAACTTATGTATGGGGAGCTTTATGACTTCGTAATAGGTAATGTTTATTTTTTAGAGTAACACTTATATTGAAATTTCATGTAAAATTAAACATTCTCTCCTCATAAATTAAGCATTCTTCCATAAAATAGAGAACAAGTGAAAAAGATCTTGCTTTCCCTACAGGAAAGGATTTTCAATCTTGCATATAATTGACATAAAATTATTTACAATTAATATTTATGCATTTAATGTTTTATTTTTGCACACACTTTGGAGGTGATATGCTAGTGTACATGAAATTATATTTTGTACTATGTATTGTGTTATTTCACGTTTTAGTTTCTATAGCTATGTTTTCAGGTCGTGTTTGTATTCTCTCATATTAGAGATTACAATATTTGATTTTAATTGTGCAATTAAACCGAAAGATTGAATAGAAAACGCAAATACTTTACTTATCAAAATACAAAAGCACAAATATTTCTAAAACGTGTAATATGAACATCATATAAAATTCAATATTGATCATCGAATAATTAAATTATCTTATATGCAGTCATATTTTGTACTATAAGTTATGTTGGTTTCACGTTTTGGCTTTTGAAATTGTTTATATTTGTACCATATTAGAAATTGCAATGCCCAATTTTAATCGTGTAATTAAACTCAAGTTGTAATAGAAAACATAAATACTTTACTCATCAAACTCAAAATATGTATATATACACAAACTAACAGATGATGCATCTTATGACGTATGTGCCAATAATAACAATTTTAAAAAAATATGATGCGATAAGTTTAGTAATATTTTTTAATTTATTTAGTCTCCTAATATTAGAATTTGTTATTTCACATTACAAGCCATTAATATCGTTTTGTCAAGCTATAAATGTCTTTTTTATTATTAATGACCATTCTTGATACAAACCGACAACGCACCTACGTTACATGTATAAAAAATATAAAAAAATACCAATAATATATGTTAGTAAAATCAAAACTGTAATAAATCTTTCAAAAAAAAAAAAACCTTACAAATATTGGTCAAATAAAAAATGTGATGAATTTTCCAAATAATGATAATGTTAGGCAATTAAAATAATTGAAAAATAAAAGAATAGCAACCGTAAAAGTAATTATGATAGAAAATAGTAACAATATAATTGGACATGATGATTAAGAATTTTTGTAAGATAAGTTTGATTTCTTTTTATAACTATCATACGAATAGATTTAATAATTAAAATTATATAATATCAAATTATTAATTGTAATTACTTAAAAGAAAGTTTTCTCCAATATAATAGATATTTATCATTATTACTATGCAATGGTCGATTTATATGTTACGGTTAATCATTTGATTTATATACTATGGTTAAACATTCAATTTATTGAGAAAATTACTTATTTACAGTAAAAAAAAATTTAAAAAAATTTACTAAAATAACAAGCTTATATCGCATTTAAATAAAGATGCGACATAGAAAATTCTAAATGTGTTACATCTTGAAGATGTGATATAGGTATAGTCACCTTTCATAAATTAAAGCAAAAGCTATCTTGCATTTATAAAACGTAATAATGTCGAATACCAGTATGTTGCATTTTTGAATTGCAATGTGGTGCCCACATCACAAATCTTGTGTTCAAGTTTCTTTAGTAGGACTAAGGCTATATCATATTATGAAATGAGATACTCTACTAATATTGGTATTGTGTTTCTAAAATGCGATATAGGCTTTGTCGAAATTTGCCATTATTACATTTCATAAATGTGAGATAAGTATTGTTATGGGTATCGCATTTTAAAGATGCGATATAGGATTGGTATTTTTTTATATTTTTTTTATATAATTCATATTTGTATAATTTTTTTAAAATGTTAGTAGACACAAATTTCGCCTATCATAATCGATGCTTGACTTCTTTACTTATATAGAATTTCAAATAAAGAAAATTAAATTTCTTACATGGAATATGACATCTATATATGCCATATTCCTTACCCATGAATGAAATATTGACTACCTTCCTTTAAGAAGTTAAAATTTATGTGACATTACAATACCTTAAAAAAATTATTAAAAACTACTATGCATTTATGTTTTATGTACTAGTATACTGGGTATACCGTAATAACCTTGACATATTGAAAATATATTAAAAACTATTAAGCATTTAGGGTCTTTGGTAAAACTAAAATAAAAAGGGACCAATTTAGTTATATTGAAAAAAACACCAAATGATAGTTGGTTTCACTTTAATAATATTGAGAAAAGAAATGTTAAATTTACCAAAATAAGAGAGAGAGAGTAAAGGGATACAACTCATTTCATAATAAAATGATGTGAATTGTGAAAGTTAGAGAAAAAGTTTCAACTCAAAAGATTATAAATAACAATCAAGTTAAAATATGAGATGGAGTTCTTAATTCATTTAATAGTATTACCTTTGTACGGCTATAATATTATTTTACAATTGATTGGTTATCAAAATACAAAGCAATGGTATAATGTCAACGCAAAAAGGTATTATTTTGGATAAGAAAAGCTTGGTATTCCAAGGAAAAAGTAACAAAGTAGAACCACTAGGTTAGCAGTTATTAAAGCCGATGAGAATGTTAGGGAAAGTGAAGGGGATTGGTTGTTTTATTGGATTTTTGCAATGGAAGGAAAGAACGAAACTCCAAAAAATCCGATATACCTATTATGTGCAAGTTTCTAGATATATTTCCTAATGACTTACAGTTATAAACCTTGTAAATTTAATGTTTTAGATCTAGAGTCGAACTTGACTGTTATAGATGATTCCTCGAGTTAATAAAACCATATAAAATTAAAATCAATTTAAATTTTATTTCGAAACCTAAAAATAAATACAAAAACCCTAATATACAATTTGAAGATCCTAATCGTGTAAAAAAAACCCTAAATTCTACATACATATACTTATAAAAAAAATTTTAACCTAAACTTAATAGAAACCTTAAATCTTAAATCATAAGTTTATAAAACTCTAGGAATCTATCTAGATATTAACAAAACCTTAGCTAGACAAAACTTTTACTAAATAAGTGTAACCATGAAAAATTGTTAACGAACGATTAAAGATAATTTTAAATAATAATAAAAAATTAACTTCAACCAATTAAATTAACAAATTAATTAATAACAAATAGACCCTACATAACACTATATGTAACACCCTTTACATATCTTTCCTTCATAATTTGAATATATATATTTTTAAGTAATACAGTATAGTATATTATATATTACCCGTATATATTTTATTTAATTAAATACATTAACCAAGTATTTTATTATTATTATTATTATACCTAACTAAACCCCAAACATAACTACACTACAATCAATTCCATTACCCTAACCAATTTTAATATATTTTCTACCCTAAATAGAAAGGAAAAAAAGAAGACAGCACATTAGTTGCCTAAGAAACCCCTATCCCATTCCCCAATAACCATGCCTATCCTTTAACCTAAGACCCTATGATAAGATAATAGAAAGACATCAACCCCTTTCTTAACGTATCAATTCGATAGCCTACTTCCCTTTTCTTAAAATCTTTTTTTTTTTTCAAAACCAAACCCTCCTTCTCTTACACTCCATGCTCCTCTCTATATCCCTTTAATCCTTACTCTTCTTTTCATTTTCTTCATCCTACGAAAACATTATAACATATATATATATATATATATATATCAAAGCTTTCCAACTCCACCAATAATCCTTAGCATATTAGTTCCCTCCTTCCATACACTTTCTTTTCTTTTTTTACTTATCTCTACCACCACAACTAAAAACACTCCTCTACTGGGCTCTCTTGGCCAATATGTAGCTAGAATAAGTTCCAAGATCTCCTCCACTAAGCCAAGAGTAACAATAATATATATTTTTTCTATCCTTTCCTTGTAATTTTTTTTGTAAACCTAACAATTATTCTTGCATAATATTTTTATGTATAAGTAGATACTAGGATATTTGTTCATGTAAAGTTGATTTCCATGTAATATAGTATGTCTCATGTGTGTGTATTCTTTTCCCTTTCTTTTTTGTAATTTTACTTTGCTTTTTTTCTTCTTTTTTCCCCCCTCTCTTTTTCAAAGCTATTTGTGTATATATAAGTAAATACGTGTGAAAATATGTATTTAGGTATGTATGTATATATATTTTGAATACATATATATAATATATATACACACTACGAAAATAGTACATAAATATATGTACAATACAAAAATACCAAATTAAACATATAGATACATATACACATATATGTTGCATGTTTTGTATATATTTTATTTTATTTCCTTTGTTTTCCTAGGTTAAAAATAAAATATACAATAATATATACACTCATGTATACATATATATTTATGTATGTATTTCAAGAATATTATATTTACACATATATATACATATATACACAAAAATTTCAAAACAAGCATAAATCTACATATATGGGCCTAGGCCCGTACAAGAGCCTATTTCGAATTATAAATCAGCCTGACCCAACCCATGCAAGGTTAAGCTTCAATCGTCCTACGAACTGTCAGTTCATGGCTCCCCGTACTAAAGAAAAGAAAAAATAAAGTGGCCATTACAAACCGTACCTCACCTTTCCCCTTCCCCCCGCGTACCCCCAACCCCCCCCACCCCAATAATAGAGCCAACCCCTCTTACCCCTTATCACTTATAGTCCCCATCTTCCCTCTACTTTATCCTTCTTTTTGAAAATTTTTTTCCTTTGCAAATGTTATCTCACTTTTGGCATATGAAAATTCAAATCTAAATTACAATAATGTAAGTGGAGTAGGCAAAGAATTTTTGCAAAATTCAAAATTGCAGTGGTAGGAAGGATTCATATTCAAATTTTGAAAATTTGAACGACGCATTCAGACCTTCCTAGTTCGTTATAAATTGAAGGGTGTAGTGCAACAGTTATTACTCCTTCACAAATTCATTGAAATGCTCCAACCATTCTGCCTTCGCATTTTACAATTATGAAACATTGTGAGAGAAATATTTCTTTCAATTACTATCATGATCCTAGCATAATTCTTCATTCCACTTCGCTAAACCATTTTCATTAACAAAAAACATTTACATACATTTACTTACTATATAATTTCTATTTTGTGTTGTTTTACATATTATTTCTGTCATTTATTCATAAATCTTTGTTGTAGTAAATAAGAGAAAGAAAAAATTTACATCAATGGAACTATTCTTACATCATACTTTATTCGAGAAAAAGCATAGTTCCTCATCTAATAGAGAAGGTAAGAGTAAGGGCGAGAGCATTGGAACTGGTACGTCATCTGAGCCATAACGGTTCGATGACATTTAAGCATACCCGAGTTATGAGTACAAACCAAATGAGCAAAGGACACACGAGATGGTTGAGAACGTTGAAAACAAGTTACACCACCTCTTGGCTTTGATTTAGTACCTCATTGCATGAGTAATCGCGGCACACCACATCCTAGCTTTGAGCTTGAACCTTAACGCATGAGTTATCAAGGCACATCACCTCCTGGGTTCAACTCTTCATGCATGGGTGTTCCTGAACGTACTATTAGATTCAAACCTCCTCGTATGAGTGTCTCTATATAACCTGTTGGATTTGAACTCCTATGGATGAGTTACCCCGAAAGCATGTTTGAGGATGAAGAGGATGAGATAGAAATTATTCCCGAAGCAAAGGAGCAACATATGGGATAACATGGGTCTGGCAGTTTGAGACCTTCAGACTTAGGTAACCCCCTTAAGCCCAGTAAATTTAATATTTTTACTATGTATTTCCGTAAAAGTACAGACGAAAAGGGAAACTCGAAGGTATTTTGCAATTACTACAACGTAAGTTACTATTGGGAAATGAGATATGGATATGATATCCTTAACAAGTACTTAAGGTCAAAGCATCTTAGGGAGGTGGGAATAAATAGTACGCAGCAATAGATTGCTTGAGACGGTGGTTCATTTGGTCAATTGTTGATGAGGTATGATCAAGAGAGGTACAAGTATAACCTGGCGTAATACTTGGCGAACGTGCACTTGTCATTCAATGCAGGTGCATTAGAATAGTAGAATCATTACGAGCGAGAGACATTTAACCCCAGCTCACGATAGCTTAGCTGCAACACATTAACTTAAGCTACACAAGAGCTTTACCACAAGGGTCGGAGGGAGCTCATAGGTTAGTTCGCTTTACTCGATATGTTTGTGTCCATATGTGCAAATATATGGACAAATTCTGTTTGTAATAATTTTTATATGGGTGTTACTATTCACTAGATAGAAGATAATTAACAACTTAATAAACTATTATTGGTTTTAAGGGTATGTAACGAGCGCTACATAGTGCAAAACATCTATAAAATTATTAGAAAAATCCTAAATTAGTACGAATTAGTGAGGAAAAATTTTTCTATTGGTTTTGACAATGCAAATGCCAACACAGCTTCAATATTTGATCCACAAAATTACTATCAACTAGCATTTGGGGGGGAAAGGGTGCTAGTTTGTTTCTACATAAGTTATGCATATCATATTCTTAACTTGTGTATTAATGATGGCATTGTAGGGCAGTATAACTCCAATAAAAACATCGTTAAGATAATAACAGAGAGGTCATCCTTTTACAAAAAGTAGGGAAACTTCTGTATGGAAAGCAAAAAGAGACCCTGAAAATTTAAGATAAATATGCAACAGCACTAGAACTCGATTTACAAGTTGTTACATAGCATAGTTCCTTACAACAAACTATTGTATGACTTCGCAATGTACAATATGCGTAAAGTTAACATTCTCCCCAGCAATTGGGATATATGTATCTAATTACTAAAAGTTTTGAAAGTTTTTCATGATGCAACTAATACTTTCTTATAGGTTTATAGGCTTAATATACACTTATTCATTATATTAGCTGTCAATATACTTGGCGTACTACTTTAAGCCTATGAGGACTCACACCTGCATGCATACGTATATGATTTGACATTGAAGTGGTTATCTTATTGTAAAGACATTCTTCGTATTTATCTTGTAGCAACTATTTTATATCCTCATTATAAAGCAGAAATACTACTAATGTATTTAAAAACTTATTATAGTTACATTAAAAATCTAATGGATTCCCAATATGTACATAGTTTGGAAGCATAGGAAGAAGTGTCGACAGCGACGGCCAACATAGAGAAGATGCTCAACTACTACCAAAGTCAATACAATGGCTAGTTATCAATGTCTCCTTCGCTACCTACTAAGGAGCGGCATTATTCATTTATGAGTGAGCAGTTACTGGCGCAAAAATTGAAGAGGCAATGATTTGGTGGTCTAATGTTTGAAATGCAGCATTATACTAATACGAATTTCGAGTTCTCCAAGAATATCTCCATCAAGGACTTTGATAATTTAGAGTAGCGCCAAAGGCAAGCATGGGACTACCTACTCCTGTCTCGCATTGCTCATGAAGTACTTGCTACCCTGACTTCAACAATCACTGTTAAGCAAGAGTTTAGTATAATAGGCCTCATCCTAGATCAGCAGTGAACTTCTCTATCTGTTTTCAATGTTAAGGCAAGCGCTTACACAGAAAATTGGTATAAGGAGACCTGCAAACGACAAGAATTATGCGGAACATCAAGCGAGAAGGATGATTACTTCAGCGATTGAAATTGATTTGATAGAAGCCTAAGCTCAATTGTAAGTTCCACTTTTAGTCGCGAACATGAACAACCACCTCAAGAAGAAACATAGTAACTTTTTTTTACCCTTTTGGAAATAGTTTTATCACATTGAAAAATCCTTTTTCCCAATTATTAAAAAAAATAAATAAATGCCATGATCTTTGTAAAAGTAGTTATATAGTTTTAGGGTTTTCCAAATTATGACTAAGTAAAATTATTACTCCTCAAAAAAATTAAATTGGAAAGTCATGTATACTTAGATTCTTTTACCAAACGTAAAATTGACTAACAAACTAAAGGTTTTATAAATATCTAAACTGAACTATAGTGGTTTGATTTTGATTGGAAGATATATAAGCACCTTCCGAGCGATCATAAAATACATTAAAAAATATTTTCCCCCTCAACTACTTCACTCAACTCAATCAGATTAGTTCTTTGTATTATAAGAGGACTTCTCTGTATTTTAAATTTTGTTTTTTGAAATATAAGGTTTGGAGGAAGAGGAGGGAAGGAAAAAAAATGTCTGTTCAAGGGCTACGAACCTGCCCAAAACCGCTAAGACACAGGCTAGTCATGGTTCATTAGTGAACCAGCCGGTAAATCAGTGGTTCAAGGTAGGTTTAATCCTTTGACTAGGTCTATGTATGCCTGCACGCTATATATATATAATTTTATATTACTTAATGGTGGATGATTTGATTCTATGATTTGTCCATCACTTAATTTCCATGTAAAACAATTATTAATATCATTGATTTCTTTAGATTTCAGATAATAATTCTCGAACCCTTCAAAGAAATATATCTGAGCACCAATTTCTTCCATGAAATTATAGTATTCATTTTTTATTTTTATTTTTATATGACCAAATGTTTCAAAGTACCAATTTCTAATTTTTTTCATTCTTTCGAGAATTGAAGTCTTGATTCAAAAGTATTTTATTTGGTACAAAGGATTCTTCTAAGACATTTAATTCTGGATCACCTAATTCTGAGAATGAAGGCTCTCCGTGTTCTGGCTCATTAGGTTGGTAAATTGGTTGGGTTATACCTGACCTATCATGAACAATTTCTGAAAAGGACGGATTTTCTTGAATATTTGGTTGTCTAACCTGTTGATTATCAGTTTGATTATGGTACGGAGTGTATATAATAGGAGGAGGATTGGGAAGATCTACTGATCTCCTCGAAGAAGATGACATAGATCTTATTTCTAGTGGTCTTCTTGGCTGATCAAATGATTTCCTATTAAACTGAATGGTAACTTTACCATCAGGATGTTGTACTACATTTGATGGTTTAGTATTGTATATAGGTTTTTTAGGAAGTGGGTTTTCTATTTCCCAGTGATCTGGTAAATTGACTTGTGACCATTGAATCATTTTTGGAACTGATATATTTGCTTTTGTTAAGTCTGTTTGAATAAGTAGAGTCTGACCTCTCTTATCCATTTTATATGCCTTAGATCCGAAAGCAGTTTTCATTAATTTGAAATATATTCTATATATTACAACCATTGGTATTGATCCTTCTATCATTCTATAATTATGTGTTTTAATTTGAAGAATTAATGATTTCATGATTATCTTATCCCTAAGGGCAAGGGTAATGTTTGGATGACACTCAAATTGAACTGGTCCACTACTAAGACTAGTTTCAATAGTGGCATGGATTGATCTTTCATATATTAGTTCTCTAGCATCTCTAAGAACCATGAAAATTGATGTATCTAAGCCTAATCTAGTAAGAGGTTTTGCTCCTACTTGAACTAAGCCTAAATGCATATAATTCCAATCTTTTGCATATTTTTTAATTGATTCTTCATTCAAAAGTCTGATCGTTGTTAGACCATCAAAAACAGGAATATCCTTTTCTTCTGTGGCTATCACATAATCATTCTTTTCAAAAATTTTCCATTTACCAATTTGATATATCTGATCATATGATGTTTTTGGTATTTTCCATTCATCAATTGCTTTGTCAAAGTCTTTTATGTGTATCTCATCTTGATTATTCAACATAGATTCCTCGGATTGCTCTGTGGGAGCAAAGCTAGAAGAGGACATAGATCTTCTAAGTAAATTCATATTTTCAAATGAGACTAATTTTTCTAAATCTTATAGGTCTATATCACGAGACTAAATTTAGTTTAATATTGTGATTTCCAATTTATGACCTTTATGCAACCCTTAAACAACAAGCAGGATTTACGCTAGGCCTCAGTAGGCTTATCACAATATTAAAACTTTTCCACAAAGGATTCGTCTCTAGTGATGTAGAAATACAAGCTTTAGATTATCACAAAAGACAATCGTCTCAAATAAGAAAATACAAATATACTTATTACACCTATATATACTTCCTGGCTCTGATACCAAAGACGATCCCAGTTAATACCAAATAAATCTTTTAATTGATTGTTTATTGATTGAAATACATATCAGCTAAATAAAATCTTTCTCCAAGTAGAGAATAGGCCCAAACTATATAAAATAAAAATTCTACAGCGTCTTTTAAATATTGATTATATTCTATTAAATCTTCTCCGTTATTGTCTTTTGTGTTTACAGACATAATATGGAGCAAAATTTGATTTTATTAATGATAAAATAATGATTACAATAGATCAATGATCTAAGATATTGATTACAGAGAAAGCAAGCCAAAGGTAATTTTTATGAAAGTGCTCTAGCCAAACTATAGCACTAAACAAATATTGTAATACTTCAGCTTCTTCTTCCCAATTTTCCGGATTATAGTGTTTTGATATCTACAACATAGAACAGATTATTCATCATCGGTATAATACCAATCAGTATTGACTACGACAGTATAATACCATTCAAGGAATTCTATTGCATTATCTAAGTACTGATAAAGATGATAATAATTGATTAATATAGAAACAGACATAAATTTATATAAAAAATATGAATGAAACCACTACAGGCGGCAGTGCCAAGGCTAGTGGGGCTATGATGCAGATATGAGATATGAAACCTCCAAAGGCGGTAATACCAACCGATTATGGGGTTTATGAAAAGATAAGAGAAAATTAAACAGATATAATCTCGTGGAATTATACCCAATTTAATTGGAGATTCCCCATACGAGATTGAATGTAAGAAAAGAATCAAACTGATTTTTACAAATCATATAAATACAAGAGCATAAATGGATGATTAAGAGGTATGATCAAGAAAATGATCTTCCTACCTCTGATGATAAGAAGCAAACAATTTATGCTTCAGAAGGTGTTTGGATGATTGGTAAGTGTATATGGATGGTTGCTGATTGGTGAATGGTGATGAAAGAAAAAGAAGATGAAGAGACTGAAGGAGAAGGAGGAAAGCTGAAGAGGATTAGAGAGGGTTTTTGATTTCTTGGATCAGAGAAGAGGAGAATTGGCCGGTGATCCCCTGATGTCTGAATGAAGAGGTATATATAGTGGAAATAGGCTGACAGAGTACTGTTTGGAACAGTGGTATTATGGCCGACAGGGTACTGTTTTGAACAGTGATTTGTGGCAGGCAAGATTGTGATAATCTTTTCTGATTGACTGATTGTTTGATTGGGTTATGCACTGTGGTACCTGTGTATTATACTATATCTCTACTTTTACAGTGCAAAATAGTACAGAAAATTTAAATGATACAATTTTCACGGATCCCCTAAATCTATGTCATAGCAATCATCTTCATTGGTATTACCGCTGTGGTGAAATGTCGAGTCCGATCCTGAATTTGATTCTTGTGCTGATTCTGATTCTTTGATATGATCTAGTGTTCTTTCCATAATTTGCTTCAATTGATCCGGAGAATTGGCACTTGCAAGAGATGATATTAAAAATCTTCTATTGTGATATTGTTTTGTTGCTGTTGGAGATGGTGGTGACTTCGCAGAATTAGTCTTGACCAATTTAAAATTGAATTTTTTTCACATTTATTCCACATTTTGAAGCTGTCCCACCATTTGATTTTGTACATTCTGACCAAATTGATTATGTTCAACGATTTATCTGGCTTGTATTCAAACCACCAAGCCATGACCCATGATACTCCGAGATGTATAAAATACAGCATTTCTTTTGGAAAATTCTTTTCATGAGGTGTAGGATTGTAATGACTTAAGAAAGTATCAAATCCTTCCTTGGCATTCTGATGAATGATTTCTGATTTAGCACCAAATTGTTCCCACCAGTGATTGAACCAAGTAGGAAGATTGAATGTTGAGCAATTGTCAAAAAATATTAACCAAGTATGCGTTCTTTTTGAATTCATTTGATAAAACACATTCCACCAGGCTTGCTTATAATCAAAATAATTATAAGTAGCTCGATGACCTGGTTGTACAGAAAATGGTTCTATATTGAGTTTTGTAGCAGTAATTGGATGAACTCGCCATTCTTTCAAACTGATTACTTTCGGTATTCTAGCTGTAAAATAACTGATCATCCCTTCCTTTTCAAAATGTTTGAATCTGATTGATCCAGTTTCAGTCAAAATTTTTTCATAAAACTGGATTGTTTTGTATTGATCATATGGTACATAATAAAATTCTTTTGTAAATATTTTATTTGCAAAATCAAAAGGGTCCTTTTCTGATAAGCTTTCTTCTACTGAGAAAACATATCTAGAAACAGGCTTTATAAAAAATTTCGATCTCTGATTGAAAGGGATTGTTCCAACTGGCGTTGGTGATGATATTTCTGTGATCTGAAAATTCTGATTTCTTCTTTGGGTTTCTTTTGGTTGAGAGACAGATTGGGGAATTTCTAGTAATGCTGGAATTTTTTGTCCTGATTGTGATTGTAAGACCATTGAGATCGCATTAAGTAATCCATGAGATGGATCCATATCAATTAATTTGGCAAGGACCTCTTGAGTTTCAGAAACTGATTGAGTGTTTGAGGATTGAGTATTTGGGGATTTTGATTTTGGCGATTTTGATGAGGATTCTTCTTTGATTGTTAATGGAGTGTTGGATGGTTTACAAACATCCAACCATGTTTTAATATTGGTCAATCCTTTTCCTGATGATGAGGAAACCTTTTCCTTACCTTTCTCCTTGTCCTTTTTGGGAGGCATCTCCCTGCAAGAATTCACGAGTAAGGAAATCAGGAAGGGAATTGGAAGATCCATTGATATGCTCAATTTCGAAATCAAATACAGAAAGAATAGATTGCCATCTGGCAAAAATCTGTTTTGATGTGATGTTTTGAACATCTTTTAACAAAACATTTTTGGCTGCTTTACAATCAATTCTTAAAAGAAACTTTTGATTTAATAAATCTCCTTAGAATTTTGAAATTGTTAAGACAATGGCTAAGATTTCTTTTTTTATTGTTGAATAATTAGATTGACAATCATTCCAATTTTTTGATATAAACTGAACAACACATTCTTTATTATTTTGCTTTTGTTTTAGAATTCCTCCGAATCCTAAATCAGAAGCATCTGTTTCTACAATTTTTGATAATGATGGATTTGCAATATGTAAATAAGGAATTTCCTTAATTCTCTGTTTAATCAATTTGATAATTTCAGTATGTTCACTAGACCATGGAGGTGGGTTCTTTTTTAATCTCTGATATAATAGTTTGCAAATTATGTTAAGATTTGGGAAAAATTCTGCAACATAATTTAAACTACCTAAAAATCTTTGAAGCTGATTTTTATCCTTGATTTCATTAGGGAATTTTTCAGTAAATTCAATTGATCTTTGGATAGGTATTATGGTTCCATTATAGATATTAAACCCTAAAAATCTGATTCTAGTTTGGAAAAGACTAATTTTAGTAGGTGAAACTACTAAACCATTTCTTTTGATTATATTGATGAAAATTCTTATATGTTTAAAATGTTGATCAATATTAGATGAATATATTAAAACATCATCTATATATGTAATTATGAAACTGATATAATTATTGAAAATTTCATTCATGATTTTTTGAAATTCTGAAGGAGCATTTTTTAATCCAAATGGCATTACATTCCATTCGAATTGTCCAAAAGGAATAGTGAAGGCAGTTTTGTACCTATCACTTTCTTTAATCTGAACTTGCCAAAACCCAGATTTCATATCGAATTTTGAGAATATTCTAGCTTGAGTTAATCTGTTAAGCAAATCTTTTTTATTGGGAATTGGATATCTTATCCATTTGAGAGCAGAATTAAGAGGTTTATAATTGATTACCAATCTTGGTACGCCTCTTTCAATTTCAGCATTCTTATTTACATAAAAAGCAGAACAACTCCAAGGTGATCTACTTTTTCTGATTAATTTTTTATTGAGTAAATCATTTATTTCATTTTTACAATGATTAAGGACTTCTTGATTCATTTGTGAAGGTCTAGCTTTTGTTGGAATACTTTTCTCATTAAAATCATTTTCATATGGGAGATCTACAATATGTGATTTCCTATCCCAAAATGCATTTGGGAATGTAGAGCAAATTGAATTTTTTATTTCCGATTCTATTTGAGAAATTTTTTATTTTATGCTTTGATTGTTGAGTTGATCTTCAATTCTTTTGAATTCAAGATCATTTTTTAAGTACATTAAATAATTTTCTTTATATTGTATTAAACAATTTAATTCATCACTTTTTAATTGATTTATATATTTGATTTGTGGTTTGGTTACGAATTCAAACACAATCTCTTTTTTCAGATACTGCGTTTTGATTCCATCTTTATCTACCACAAATGGTTGAATTTGATTTATAAATGGTGTTCCCAAAATGACATTTTTATTCAAATTTTTAACCAATATAAATGAGGTTTTATAAGAAGCATGATTTTTTAATATTTCAACATTTGATAATTTATATTTGATGCTTAATCTGTTACCGGATGCAGAACTTAGAGATTGAGTGGTTTTTTCAAAATATTTTATTGGAATTAAGCCTTCTCTAATATAATTCAAATCAGCACCAATATCAAATAAAGCAAGTGTTTGTAAAACAAATTCATTATTAATCCTGATTGAAATATTGATTATCCATTTTCTTGAAGTGATTTGAACAAGATGCATTAAATAATCATTGATTCCATTTGATGAAGTTTCTTTTACTTCATTCGAAGTATCTGATTCATTCTCTTGGATTATTTTTTGATTTAATTCAATTAATTCCTTTTGAAATTTTATTTGCATTGATCTTAATTCTTTGATTTCTTGTTTTTGAACATTGATTTCTTTTTGTAAATCGCTGATTGTTAATACTTCTTTACTTTTCTTTTTATTTCTCTCGAGAATTTCATTAAGATTATATGGTAATTTTGGAGTGGGGTTTGTGTGATTTTTGAAGTTATTAATATATTCAAATTTCTCATTGTCATTTGTCATCTGATCAATTTTTTTAAGAATTGCTTCTTCATTATTAGTTAGTACATTAATTTCTTCTGATTCCGATGAAATGGATTCCATGTCATTGACTTGGATCCCATCACTATCATTTTCTGATGAGGATGATTCATTTTCGTAAAATATTTGTAAGATATTTTCCATCGTTTGTTCATCTAAGTTTAATTCATTAAGTTTATTATTTATTCTACAAAAATTTGCTATGTGACCAATTTTTTTACATTTATAACATCTTAATTGTTTATATGATTTTCTTTTATATTTTTTATCTTCAGATTTTCCTTGATTTTGTTTACCTTGAAGTTTTTTAAATGATTTTCTCTTAAAATTTCTTCGAGGTTTTCTATTTATACATTCAGGACAATTTTGTGTTTTATGAGATGATTTTTTATGAAATTTTGATTTCTTATTGACAAAAGAGGGATCATATTGAGCACAAAAATCACCAAGACTTTGGTGTTTTAGTCGCTGTTCATTTTTTAATTGTTTTTGTAACCTAATTGTATTACACAAATTAGTTCTAATTTTATTAACATATGATGCTAATTCTCCATATGACAATTTATCATAGGGGATTTCACCATTGTTTTCTTCCCTGAGCAATTTTCTAACTTGGTTACCTATTAATTTAGGTAAACCAGCTAGGAATTTTTCTTTCCAGAAAGGCTGATTACAATCATTTCTAAGGAATATCCTTTGAAAGAATATATCCTTGTATTGTCTGAATTCTCCAAGTGACTTACATTTCATATTTGATAATAGATCTAGGGTTTTATCCCTAATGTGAGAAGGATCTCCTATGAAATGTTGACTGATTGAAAATATTAAAGTATTAACCATATCCTGAATTGGTTTATTATTCTCATCTAGAATTCTTCTATTGTTTTCATCTATTTTACATGATGTAAGAATGTTGATTCTCTGTTCTTCAGTGAGATAATTATCCCACCAACCTTTTAATTGTCCCGTAAAGCCAGAAATTAGAAGGAGTGCTACTTGATAATCAGTAACATTTGGAACAATTTTATTAGTATTTGAAAACATGATCATCTGATTAAGAACATTGAGGATTCTTTGTTCTGAGTATCCATCTATATTCCATTCATAGGTGGATCCTACTGAGTATTTATTCTGATAATTATCATTCTTTTCTTCAATTAATATATCAGGGGGTGTTGCTCTCTGATAATATAATTTTTGAGGTTCTTTCCGATTGATCTTATTAATTTCATCATCGTTTTTATTAATATTTAAAGAGACATTAGACATCGATTCATTTATTGATTCATTATCTGACCTATCTGATTCATCTATTGATCCATTATTGATTGATTCATTGTCCAGAACATGGATTTTCTCCGAGGATGTATCTTCTATTACTATACCTTTTCTGATTAAAGTTGGAGTATCCATATTTAAGAAATTTATTGGTTTTGTTGACGAAGACTCTTCTTTTATAGATTTGTTTTTTAACATTCTTTTTCTATCTTCTAATGCTTTTAAAAATTCTTGACTAGGATTTTTAGGCATTTCAAATGGTTTAAACAAAGGAGTATTTTTATTGATTGAAGTTTTTTCACTTACCTTATTTATTTCAATATTAATTGTATCTTTCATTCTATTTAATTGTTCTCCTATAGTATGTAAATGTTGATTAGTGTAATTGTTTTGATTTATTATTTTTTTGATTCCTGATCCTTCTTCTTCAATAGTATTTTTAAATGGAGTAAGACTGATTTCTGTATTATATATATATATATATATATATACTTTATTTCATTTTCATAAGTTCCAAGTATAAATATAGATAATAATATCGGTGTTTATGTATATATCCATATAAATTTTGAATATATATATGTACTTGTAGGTATTTCGTTTTCTTTCTAGAAATATATTAATAAATACATAAATATATATACATATATGTCTATGCAACCGAGACATGCTGTCTAGGATCTATTTAATTGTTTTATGTTATAATATATTAACATTATAAATTGGTAAAACATAAACATAATAAAACCAACAAAACTAAAAAAAAAAAGACCTAAGAAAGCTTTAAAGTATGCCTCGGTCAGCAACACAATCTTTGACCCAAACAGTAATTTTATGAAAAATGATAATTATAGAGTAATTTAGAATATTTATTATAATAATAGTGAAAACCATTAGTAAATTGGGTCAAAGTATGTTAATTTGTAAAAATCATATAAAATGAACATAAGAACCTTGCTAAAACCCATGACTGAACTTGATTGAGATGAAAAAGTGTATAAAATTTTTATTTAATTAAATTAAGAAAGAAAACGTATAAATAAGCTAAGCCCATAAGTTGTAGAAGTAGAAAAATAGAAGAAAGGACTTTTTTTTTTAGGACAAATCAATAAGATTTAGGCCATAAGAAAGAGAAAAACAGAAAATTCAAGTTTAGTTAAATTATTTAGGCCAAATAAAAAGAATTTAGGTGTCCCGTTAACCAATAAGAAAAACCCAATTTAAGTTTGGATTTAAAACTAACATAAAAAGCCTAATAAAGAATCTTAAAATTTTTAGTTAAGCTTAATAAAAAAAAAAGTTGGTAAAAGTTAGACCTACATAATTCTGGGCTTACCAATAAAATTTTGGTAAAGCCCAATTAATAAAATTACCAAGAAAATTTCATAAAATGCTATTAAAAAGTGTTTAGGCCCAAAATGGCAAAATCCATAATTATCTAAGCCTATACTAGAAAATACAAGTTGTGACTTCGAAAACGGACATCGTTGCATGAAAATACATTTAAAAACGATAAAGATTGGCTATCAAATAATAAAAATCAAACTTAAAATGAAAAAGTCATACATGATTTAAGATTTAGGGAAAACCGTAGAATATAAGTAGATTGATTAAGTTATTTAAGTAATGTGGTCTTATAAATTGATAATTAGGATAAAACACTAAATAACTAAATAAATATCCAAACACAATTATTTACAAATATACACTTATATTTTCCTATGGAGGGAAATCAATAAACACATATTATACAATGTGGATAAGACATAATTATATAATACGAAATTATTTGAAAGTTCAAAGTTCTATACATATACACATGTACTTAAAGTTTAAATATTCTAAAGGAGATATGCTTATATATGTATAGATAATCAACTATATAAAATGTAACAACCATAATATAGCGATATAAAATAATAAATAATAACAATAACGATCACAATAATAATGATATTAGTAATGGTGATAACAATATATGGGATCCTATACTTATAAGAAGTAAACTAAGTATATGTATGTATACACATACGATATGATCTTAGAATAATACTACCATATGATTGAGCAAAAGTTTTTTCAATTAATTAAATATATGATTTCGATATTTTTCACCTGGTTTTATTGCTTTGTCTAACTTATATTGTTAGACTACTATTTATCCAACTATACATGGGTATTACAATTAAATTATAATATAACAATATATTAATATAAAACTTATGAAAAGTGAGAAAATTCAAACTCGTATAATATTTACTAAGTTGTATATTATTACTTATATGATAAAATAATATTTCCTAATCATTACAATAGATAAGTTAAGCAATGTGAAATAACATTAAAAACTTTAATTAAATTTTATCATCAAAGAAGTACAATCAAACTAGATAAGGATCAATAATGAGAATGTAAAGATTTAAAGTAAAACTAAAATATTACATGAGATTCAAAACCTAAGCAAAAAGGGGGATCATAAGCTAGATAGTAAGTTAATTAGACCATTTAGCACTATATTTACATGCTCATTAGGTTTCTTTTATTATTATTTATTAAGCAACATGATTAAGAGGGTGAGCTGCCGGTTGATTGCTACAATTCATAACGGCTTCAGTTAAATAAGCATTCCTTATGACTCTATATTTGTTTTATACTTGTAATCAGTGCATCTAAATTTTATATATTAATAAATTAATGCTTAGGATTCGGGATATATATGTGCCTAAATATTACTTGTTTGATGTGCAAAATGTTGTTAAATCTGGCAATTGAAGAATTGGTTGTATCATTGACTATTGCATGATTTTGATAGTTTGTTGATATCGGTCAATCGCCTAATAATTTGAATTAATCGTATTTAGTTCATCTTAAATTAAAAGGATCATGCATATATACGAACGTTGTATTTATTGTTCTGACCTTCATCTAACGTGAATGGTAATGAAAGGCCCTATCAGGATGCGGATCCCATATGATTAGATTAATGATGATTAGCACGGTATAGGAGCACTTGTACAATAGGATTCTACCCTTGGCTCGCAGGCTTACTTAGCACTCGAAGATGCTAATCGTAGGTGACTGAGGGTCGATGTCATGCCCCGAAGTGGTAGAGTTGTAACAACCCCGCTGTGTATACCATTCTAAGATAGAAGTTGGCTTTCCAACCGCTATCCTAAACTTGATCTATACAAGGCATTCACGACTAACCTGCTTTGAAGTAAATAGTTCGTAATTTAAATAAATGATTTACCTAAGAAAGTAAGAATATATACATATACTAGAATTTAGTTATTACAATTAACGTTTACAACATTTCACCGTAATTTATTTCCTAGTTAATACATTATTCAGAAATGAAAAATTTTAAGATAAGAGTTTAGACCTTAAAAATATATGTCTGTTCTTCAAATGTTTTTCTTTATTCCCCAGGATCCAGCAGTTGCTGGCTTTAGAGTAATTGTAAGTCGCTTCTTGGCCAACATTTGCAACGAAGTTTATAGGAATACGAGCAACTATAGCTCAGTAAGTTAGGATAGAGGATTTAAAACCATACCACAAATACAAATATGGTTATCAACCAACTTATTAGGTACAATGTATGTTCAAGTAAATGCCATCCATGATGTTGTCCAACCCGTCGTGAGATTAAAGAAATTGCATTCGCTCTAATCCGAGTTGAAGAGTTGCCGTTAATGCAAAAGTTCACGACCAAACCTAGACTTGTGCAGTGGAGACATCGCTCCTCTCGCGATTCCCTTCAAACCATTGACTTCACCCTTATTGCAACATCCTCATCTGTTACTTAGTTCGACTAAAGATGAAGAAGGGATCCATTATGCCATCCAACACTATCCCTTTCGAAGGGGTCAGTATTTGGCCGGAGAATCCTAAGTTTCCCCTAATAGGCTGCCATGTAGGTCCAATTATGATTACAGGTCATATATTTGATTAGATCCAGTTTAGGGTGATCAATCATTTCATACAAATCATACAATACAAGCCAAGCAGCAAATAAAAAATCATATCATCAGCTCATAACAAGCACAATCAAGTACAATTTCAAGCCTCCAAAATACAACACTGTATTAATCCCAACTTACCTGGACTCTTCGCTTACTCACTCGAGATCCCGCTTACTCAGGCTATCGTCGATCATCCCTATAACACAAACGTAGTTTCAGTTTTTCATATAACTATTATAGGTTAGTTTTATACTGTAACGCTTATTATTATTTTTTGTTTAGGGTTTAATATGCCTAATTATCTAGATTTTAAGTCTTTTACAATTCTTCTTGAATCGTGTTAAGTTCCGTTTCAGTTTTTGTATTGATTTCTAAATTAAGTTTTTAACTTAATTTTTTGTCAGAGATTTATATATACACCCTAAGAAATCATTCCAACCCATAATGTGAAATTAATCACATTATCTTCGGACATCTTAAATATCATTTTTAGTCTCTAACTAGTGTTCGAGTCCGTGTGGTACATCCGAATCCTAATTTAATTACCGAATGCACCCCGGTTATGAGAAAATCTTACATTTTTCATATAATTATCCTAATTTAAGTTTCCTATCAGATTTATTATATATTCCTATTGTTATCATAATATCAATTCTAACCAATATTTTCCTAATTATTGATTTCTCATAATTACATATTACACATTATCACCTAATATGTACAAAACGTATACATCTAATATTCCCATCACTTCAAATATCATCTCCCAACATCAAATAATATTCCAAATATCTAAATTCATCCCAAATTAGATTTTGAACTGAATTACGCTAAATTACCAAATAAACTCAAAATATACTATTTTCCCTTATTACTTATTACTTATTTACTACATAATTACCCTAATAATTACATTTAACACCTTAAATGCTACAAGTATATACTTCATCAAATTTCAATATCCTAAAACATATAATTGTACATCAAATTAGTAATTACCCATTTAATTACTTAATTAACCCTAAATTACCTATTTTATGCCTCATTTTAAGGCCTAAAAATTATCTAAATTTTTCAAAAATTCATTTTTGAAAAAAGGCTTTCTGGTACTATTTTATATCACCTAAGTAGTTTACAGAAAAATTTTGAGCTCAAAACTATACTCCTAAAATCATTTATTTATAAACCGAAACAAACTCGGTTTTGCATAATTTCTTAAGGATCATATATCACGAGACATATTTTTATCAAAATAATATTTTTCATAAAAAATAAATACTAAAATATTCCATAATAACAAAATTCATAATTTTCTAAGAATATTTACTATTTTTATAAAATTACACAAAATTGGGCTAGAAATCGAACTCACCAGTTAATGTAGCTCTAGCCACCTTCGGTGGCCATGAGTGTATCAGCCCACCTGGGCGCTGCTACCACCGTGGAGTGGTGGTGGCCATTCACTCCCAGTTGTTCATCGGGTCTAGGTTCTCCTTAAAAGCCTTAATTGTATAGATTTTTGTTAAATTTTTGTAAAACCCTAATTTACTCTTAACTTTACCTCTCTCTAATTTTCTCAGCTTCTTGACATCCAAGATGAACTTTTGAAAAATCTAGGATATTTATAGAGATCTGGGGGGATTATTCTACATTAATTTGATTCGAAAATTACCTTATCTTCTTTCAATTTTCCTTTTATGTTGTTATAATTTAATTGGCTAATTTTTTTTCTTATTTTCCCTAGTTATCACAACCCAAATCTGGATCATTCTTTTTTCTTTTATTTTTTTCCTTAATTAATTATGAATTTTCTTTAATTATTTAGTATTATTTTAGTACATTCGCGTATTTTAAGTAATTACGTGTATTTCTACCTACATGTAAATTCATATACAGTACAAATAAATATTCCTAAATATTATTTAGGTTATTCTATGATTTTTAGTATACATATAATTTATCTTTAGCGATTCATTAATTATCGAAATATATTTTTACGTATTTTCTATAAATAACGAGTTATATACTTAAAATTCAAAAATTTTATATTCTTTTATTTTATTACTTATTTTCTGAAGTTCGAATTTACAGAATTACTTTTACTAATATTTTTAACTTTATTTGATAATTTAGGTTCGATCGAATCCTTTAACCGATCGCTTTAAATTTTACAAGTCAAACTTTAGGTAGCTGATTGTAAGTCTTACAGTCGAGTTTAGAGACCTTTATTGTAAGGCATGACTATAGATTGTGGAGGTCATATCACCGCTAGACTTAAGAAATTGTGAACTACTAAACTGGATTTTTAAAAAGAAAATATATTTTGTGAAATATGTAATTTTAATATATGGTTAAAAACCAAAGTGTTAGAACTTAGTTATGATTGGTGCCGATGAATCTCTAACACTTACCTCAAATGGCATTAAATTTAAAGCTGTATACAATATAAGCTCGTAAAATTGAGTTTAAGATAACTAAGCCTAAATTTAGGGTATTTAGGAAAACTTATCCAATTGAGCCCAAACTTTACGACTAAAATAGAAAAGTTAGTTGAAATGACACAATAAAGTTAGATTTTAGAAATAATAACCTAAAATTCCAATTTTACCCTTAGAAGTATGATTATTTAATATAGTATTAAAATACTCAGAATCCCTAAAAATTGAGCTCAAATTGTAACGAAAACTTAGAGATAAGTTAATTGAGCTATAAAATGAGATAATAAAATATTTATTATATGAATATACACGTAATTTTATGAGTATATTCGGTATAAATAATTATTATACCCTTAAATTATGTAATTATATATATATATTGTGTTGAATTCATGAAATTAATTTAGAGAACATATCATAAAAATAAAAGATATGTTAGAAATTTAATTATATGAGTATAGTCGTATATTACAGGTGATATATACACATGATACATATACTTATATATTATTAAATAACTAAATATTAATTAAATATACTTAAAATACTAAAATAATTGTAAATCCTATCCTATAAACTCTAAATGTGGCTGAAGTTGTTGGAGAATCAACGTGGCACAACTCTAACAACAGATTGTAATGAGTCAAAAGTAAATTCTTAACAAATGGACACCTCCTACTTACTTATATGAAGAAAAACTAAAGGAAAAAAATAAGAAAAAAATCAAAAGGGGAAGAAACCAACTCCATAAGCATAAATAGGCTTCATTGCAACATTACACAACTTTACAAATCAGAAGTACTTGAAAGAAAAATTTAGAAAAAATCGAAAGAAAATAGAAAAAACAGGGGAACCACCATGCTAGACCTAGACGACTATCTGACAACGAATACGATTGTCCACCACCAGTTTAGGCTGTGTCTAAGCTGTTCGATACACCCCCACTACCCCACAGTTGTTGGAGACACTAAGAACAATAAGGTCAAATTTTTATCCTGTTTTTCAATAATTTGTAAAAAAATCAAATTTGCTAAAAAAAATTTGAAAAAATTTGTACTTAGGTTATTTTGAATATAATTTTACATAATATTTTTATTTTGAAAAATTCATAATATTTAATATGTTTTCTTAATAAACCTACTGTTCATTCGAATTTAGAATTATAAAATAAATATACTAAATGATGTTGTTTCTAGCTAACAATTTTTGTGTAGGATGCATATGATATATAGATAATTGCTATGTAGCCTGAATTTTGATTTGAATATTTTTAATATTTATTGCATTTTTTGGCCTAAAAATAGCTTGAAAATAGGCTAAAATTATGAATTAGATAGAAAATTATGAAATTAATTGATGACATTGACATGTACTGATCTATAGTAAATAATAACAATATTAAGTCAAATTGAAATTAATTTAGTGTAAAAAGAATCATAATTAAGTAATTTAGGGCCAAAATTATATATAAAAATATATAGGCAATAGGTCAAAAATTTGAAACCAAGTGATAACTGAATTCCCTATATTTTTAGGAGTTTATAAAAATTTTTGGGAAATTATTTGAAAGCCTAGACTATTTATTACGAATTTACCTAATAAAATAGCTTAAATTACAAGTCGGGTGTATTTTTAATATTAATAAGCTAAAATGAATTAAATAGTTAAATAAAAACTATATGTGATTGCTGATCAGATTGGATTAAATGAGAATTTTTATTATATTTACCAATATTTTCTGATCGAGATACACTTTAAGTATATTAGAGTTGGATAATACTCATATTGTAATAATATATGGACAAATTAAGAAAAATATAATTTAATGACGTAAATTATGTATAATACAATAATATTCCTATGGATACGTATAACTGTATTAAAAACTCGAACTACCCGTTAAAAGTCGTCTCTAAAAACATTACTCATAATATGTGTCGTTAGGTCTGTATGAACCCAACGATGCTAATCTTGTTAAAATTGGACAACCTTAAGTAATATAACTTATGACTTTATCATATTTTAGAATATACATATTTCAATAACCCTATCGGAATTAAAACGTGATTTAATAAATTAAAAGTACGTTTCGATACAATTGAAACAATATATAATACGTAATAGTATATATGACGTACAGTATCGACAATTAATAACTTAATTCGATATTTAGTGATAATACAACTATATATTATGGAAATAATAATAATATATATAACTATTTTAGATTAAACCCTAATGTCTTCCTAATTATTATGAAAACTGAATTTAGGTCTTTTGTGTAAATAAGATCTTCCAGTACTAAAACAGTTGACAATTAGAGTCAACAGTAGTGAGTATCTAAACAAGTTAGTTGGGATTGTAGTTTTACCGCTTATTAGGATACTGTTTTAAAGTATTCAGAGACCTAAGAATACTTTTGGTTGTGTTTATAGTTAGTTAACTGTATGCATGCCATGTGTATGAATGATACTCAGTTGTGACAGGAGTTAAACTCCTTGGTATGTTGTTCTGTATGTTTGCATTGATTCTATATTGTATGAACTTGTTGGCCACCCCTAATTAAAACTAACGTTTATTCGACTAAAATGAAACTGGACATACATAACACTCATTAGGAGAAACGATTAAGAGTGTTAGGTTAAATGCCTATTTCCTTCAATGAGGATAGCTAAAACGGTCATTTTCCCCTCTTTAGTCCAATTAAGTGACAGGCGAGGAAGTCGTAGGAAGGTTGGGAGCCGTGGTTCAAAGGCGGTCATAGGAGGAGGGTATTTTTCATTATACAAGCTTAGGTTTGGTCTAACTTGAGTAGCGATGAAACTCCTCAATCCGGGTTAGATTGGATGTAATTTCTCTAACCTCACAGTGGATCGGATAACATTATGTGATGTTTCATTTGATTGATCGCATTGCATGCTCTATCCCACTTACTGAGCTAGTTGTACTCACATTCCTATAGACTCTTTTGCGGGTGTTGAGTTAGGTCAAGATGTTCAGATACCACCGCTCCCAAATTAGTATGCTGCTGTTTGGGAATGTGAGGATCAAGGAATTAATTGAACTTGGGCTTTTGACTTTGTTTTTTAAGTTTTTGAGGAAACTAACTGGAAATTTCTTAAGAGCTCACTAGTTTCCTAACTTATTGTATATATACTGCAAAACCTGTAGTTTTTAATAAGCTCTAATTGTAAACTTTACTTTTGGACGTGAAACGATTGTATAAATATTAATGTTGTACTAGATAACAGATTGTATAGAACAGGTATTTTGTAAGGCTCTACCACAGGTTTGGTTATTAATAAGTGTCAAAATAGACGTTTCAAGCTAGTTAAGTTGTGTACGCCTTGTGTGAACTGTATCTACAATAGCAACTATGAGATCAGCTTTTATCTTAGATTAGTTTACACGGCAAGACTGTTATGACTCTTCTTGTTCGAGGCGTAACATATAACACCTAGTTAACTACATAAATTGATTGGCATACTACTTATTCATATATTCATATATGTATTAATTAATTGTTTGATAAACTATTTGCTGGTATAGTAGGAGGGGTATCTTATTAAGCTCATGTACTTTACTGCCTAATAGTTATCTCTTACAGATCAGTTGATAGCAGGGATTGGGATAAGAACCAAGTGCAACCATTAAATGGTGTAATGAAAAGTTAGAGTTAGAAAAAGATTTGTACAGTAGATTTTGAACATTCCGTGTAATAAATAATTTCTTAGTTAAATTATAGCATCTTTAAGTAAGTTATAGAAATTTTAAGAATGGCATGCCCTATCTTATTACTTAATAAAGGATACCGATTTTCTTCAATTCTGATGGATTGTGGAATATTGGGTATCTATAATTATTTATATTTTACACTAAGTCAATAAGTTAAAAATAGGAAGTCCTAGAGACTAATTATTTAGAGTCTTGCAAACTCTAACTTATAAAATAGTTTTCTTGTTATGAGTACACATGTGATATGAAAATATTAGACAATCATACTAGATCCTCTTTAGAGTCCTAACAACACAAATTAGCTCGACATAGGAAGTTAGATTTCACGATTGAACTAATGCCCGGAACGAAACTTATTTCTAAAGCACCGTATTAGATGGCACCCATTAAGCTCCAAGAATTGAAAAAGCAACTATAAGAACTCCCGAATAAAGGTTTTATTCAATCAATTGTATCTTCATAAGAAACCCCTATGTTATTGTGAAAAAGAAAGATGGTACATTGAGATTATGTATTGACTATAGAGAAATTAATAATGTCACCATCATCAAGAATAAGTATCCATTACCCCTGATAGACGATTTATTTAATCAGTTGTAGGGAGCGACTGTATTTTCGTAAATTGATCTTAGATCAGGGTATTATTAACTAAGGGTGAAACTTAGATACGTTCCTAAAACTACTTTTTGTATATGATGTAGGCATTACGGATTCCAAGTTATGTCATTTTGATTTAATTAATGTCCCAACAGTATTTAAAGACTTGATGAATAGAATATATCGACTGTATTTGGATAAATTTATGGTTGTTTTCATTGATGCATTTAAGGACTTTGATGATATATTAACCAATGTTGAGCACTTGCGGTTAGGTTTACAAAAGTTAAGGGAGAATAAGTTGTATGAAAAGTTATCTAAATGTGAATTTCGGTTGCACAAGATCTCATTCTCAAGTCATATTGTATTTGGAGAAGGAATTTTGGTAGATCTAGAGGAGATCAAATCTATAATTGAATGGATACAGCTAATGATTGTCATTGAAATTCAAAATTTCCTTAGATTGGTTGGTTATTATATATGATTTATAAAGGACTTCTCAAAGATAACTAAGCCTTTAATTCGCTTAACTCAAAAAGATGTAAAGTTTAAGTGGGATGAAGAACATGAAAGAAATTTCCAGGAACTTAAGTATCAACCAATTTCAATTCCAATATTGATATTACCAAACCTAAGCAAGCCATGTAGTATATATAGCGATGCTTCCCATAACAGGTTATGGTATTTTCTAATAAAAGATGGAAAAGTTATAATATACGCATTACAACAAATTGAGACAGCATGAAAAGAATTATTCTACTCATGATCTTGAATTAGTTGCAATAGTTTTTGCATTGAAAATTTGGACATATTATCTATATGGGCAACATTGTGAGATGCATACTGATAATAAGAGTCAAATAATTTTTCGCTTAAAAGAGTTTACTTTGCAGCAACAGAGATGGTTAGAATTGATTAAAGATTATGATCTGACTATTAACTACTACCTTAGAAAAGCTAACGTGATAACCTATGCACTTAGTCAACGAAACTATGGACAAGCTATATCTTCACTCACTACACATCGAGAATTGATATGAGAGTTTAAAATATTGGAAATAAGGTTCAGGTGGCATGACCCTGACATATGTTTGATGAATCTGGCAATGCAACCAACATTACTTAATAGAATTAAGGAGTTATAGGACAAAGATGAAGATTTGGTGCTAATTAAGTTTAGATTAATGTATAAGGAGGAATTACTTGACTTCAAGATAAATGAAGTAGGAGTGTTAAGATTTAAAGGATGAATATATGTACCCCAGGTTCTTGATCTAAAAAGAGAGATAATGGATGAAGCACATACGTCTGGATATATACTACATTTAGGTGGAAACAAAATGTATCAAGTCTTGAAGTTTACTTTTTGGTGTATGGGATGAATAGAGATTTAGCACAAATTGTAACAAAATGTACAATACGCTAGCAAGTTAAAGCTAAGTACCAAAGATTGGAGGGTACATTACAACCCTTAAAAGTACTATAATGGAAGTAAGACCATATTACAATAGATTTTGTTATCACCCTCCCTAGAATACAAGCTGGACATGATTCAATATGGGTAATTGTTGACAGATTAACTAAATGCGCTCCTTTTCTACCATATTGTATAGGATACTCGTTGGAGAAAATGGCTAACTTAGATATGTAGGAGATCATTAAACTACATGGAATACCACTTAGTATAGTTTTCGATAGAGACACTCGATTTATGTCTAAATTTTAGGAAAGTTTACATCGAGCCTAAGTACCAAATTGAAGTTCAATAATGCATACCATACACATCGAATGGGCAATCTGAAACGACTATTCAAATTTTGGAAGATATGTTGTGGAATAGACAATAGCCATTAGTGGAGTTTACCTATAGCAACAGTTACTAAGCCACCATACAAAATTTTATCTCATGGATACATATAGAATTCTATGGAAAGCTATATTCAATGAAAGTTGTATGTACAGTTTGGAGGGAGATCTTTCTTTCATATCTTTTGAGATCCACCTTACAATACGGGGTTAAAAAGCCAAAATAAATGATTTTGGAACTCAAATTGAAGTTTTAGATAAAGAATGTATTACTTAAAATGTGTTAGAAAAAAAGACTAGATTGTGAAATAATAAGGCTCAAAAAGAATATGGCCCTATATTGATACAGATTCATGGATGAACTTATAGACCTAATATCACACATAACCAAGGGGGTAGGTCTGAGCCACGAGATGGCTCCAAAGGTAAATAATAGTTGAAGAATGAGCAAGGGTTCTCGTGTACTAACGTTGGATAAGATGCATCGACGCCTCATACAAGCTCAAGATGCACTTGATATAACGCATAAGTGTAACTAGAGGTTACTCGCCATTGGTCCATACTTAAAGGTCTAGATAAGAGTAGCTCAAGAGTAAGTAGTAAAACACTTAACTTAAGAGAGTTTGTATGAAAAATTCAATGTCATAACTATTGCGACTATTACAATTTGCAAGTATTTATAGTACCCAATTAGGATAAGTCCTAGGTTACAAGAAATTATGGAAAAGGATTTTTATTAGCAAAGGAAAAGGGGAATAATTTACAGGGGTATCAATGTGATTATGCAAAAGAATATCTATTGTTAAAAAAGGACAATACGGATGTCGGAAAACGACAGCGTACGTATAGTTTGCTCATTTTGTGGCCCTCATGGTACCATTAGCTAAGTAAGGGCGGATCTCGTTCAGGTTAGGTCAATGTCTAAAGTTTAGTAGCTCAAGTAGTTAGGATTGGAGTGGGGTTGATTCACGAGCAACTCATTTTCAAGTTAGCCTTGGATGATTGGCTCTTAACTATCGTCCACTTAGCTTCAGTGCTGGTGAGGTTAGCTGCATCCTGATTTGATGCTTGGAATGGTGTATGCTAGGGGAGTAAGCTCAATGCATTAATTGGTCACCTCGGCAGCTTCTTAGATGATGTAAGAAGCAAAATAGCTCAGCAAATCTAACTAGGGTATGCATTGCTCTTCGGCGCTCAACTTACCTTAGATAGCTTAGCAAACCATCTAAACCAATCCTCAAGTTCGAAAGTGTGTGATTAGTTCTTAACCCCTATCATCTCCTCCAAGTTATTTGAGATTTGGATCAAGTCTGATTCAACTCCAAGTTGCTTATCTTCGAGAGTGTATGATTGGAGATCGGTAATGTTGAAGGAGTTTGAGACCCCATATCCTTCAGGTAGTTCAATCCTATAAGCATTAGAATTGATCTTTTCAAGCACCTTATAGGATCCGTCAACTTTAAGAGACAACTTGCTCTTTCTCAAGTTTGCAAATCATTCTTCGTTGAGATGTACCTAGATTAAATCGCCTAGTTGAAATTCTCTCTTTTTCCATCCTTATCCTTGGCCTCGCTTCTCAAGCTTAGTAGTAATTCGACTTAATTGCTCTACAATCTTATGGTGCGTAGCTTTGATGGCTTTAAATCTTTCGACAACAGGTTAGTCATCATTAGGTCTTGGTTATAGATGGCAAGACGTACTGTACAATAGTTAGTTTCCATTCGTCTCCATAGCGTCCTCCAAAAGTGGCTCATGAACTTTGGGTTTTGGTTCGAAACAATGGTTTTGGGCACTCTGTGAAGCTTATCACTTACAAAAACAGAGAAGAGATAGTCAAAGCGTCATTAGTTTTGAAACAAGTCACAAAATATGCTATCTTGCTAAATCAATCCGCAACCACCATGTTGGAGTCCTTTCCTCGGGACGTCCTTGATGATCCTAACATGAAGTCATACTCAGCTCAGACTATGGTTTGGTCGAGATGGGCAAGGGTAGATAATGTCCTTGCTCAGCTTAGCTCTTCGCCTTTCGACAGGTCATACATCTTTCTAACATGGATTGTACATCTCTCATCATTCTTGACTAAAAGAATCTTGCAGATAGCATTTCATAGGTACGACATTAGCTAAAGTGTGTCGTTAATCCTCTTCTATGTGCTTCGCATATTAGTAATTCTCACATGGAACAGGTTGAGATACATAGCTTCCTCTTCCTGAATAAGTATCCATCTTCCTTGTGATAGTCGTTCAGTGTCTATCCTTCCTCATATCGAGCATAGATAGGAACAAAATATAGATCTTTAGCATACAAGCCCTTTATTATTGAAAAGCCAAGTAACCTAGTTTGCAGCTTGGTTAAAAGAGAATGTTGTCTCAATAGGACATCGGCCGCTACATTGTTCTTTCTATTCTTATATTTTACAACGTAAGAAAAACCCTCCATAAACTTTACCCATTTGGCTTGGCTTCGAGACAACTTAGGTTGGCTCTTCAGATATCTCAAGGATTCATGATCAGTGTAGATCATAAATTCCTTAGGTAATAAATAGTGTTGCCATATCATTAGGGCTCAGATTAAGGAATGAAACTCCTTGTCATAGAAAGAATAGTTGAGTGTAACTCCTCAAAGTTTCTTACTAAAGTAAGCAATAGGTCAGCCTTCTTGCATCAACACGGTACTTATACCTAGTCCATACTTATCAAACTCTACTTTAAACACTCTTTTGAAGCTTGGTAAAGCCAAGACAGGGGTTGTAGTCAATCTCTCTTTTACTTCCTCAAAACTCCTTTGTTCCTTCTCTCCTCATCTAAATTCAATATTCTTATTTGAGAGTTCGGTTAGTAGGGCTACAATCTTACTGAAATTTTGTATAAATTTATGATAGAACGAAGCCAGGCCATATAAGCTCCACATGTCGGAAGAACAGGTTAGCACAAGCGATTTTATGATCGTTCTTATCTTCTCATCATCGACTCGGATACCACCTCCACTCACAATAAACCCCAAGAAGATTACCTCAAGTTGGCAAAAGTCCAATTTCTTTATATTGGCATAGAGCTGTTCAGCTCAGACTTTTGCAAAGACTCTTTGGAGATACTCTTGGTAAGTCTTCAAGTTGGGACTGTACACTAAAATGTCATCAAAATAAACCATGACAAACTTACCTATTTGTTCTCGAAGTACATGATTCATTAAGCGCATTAATGTGCTCAGTGCATTGGATAGTCTAAATAGCATTACAAGCCATTCATATAAACCATGTCGTGTTTTGAATACGATCTTCCATTCATTACCTTCACGCATTTGGATCTGATGGTAACCAAATTTAAGGTCGATCTTATAGAACACCTTAGCTCCATTTAACTCATCTAGCATATCATCAAGCCTTGGTATAAGATACCTATACTTGATGGTAATGTGGTTAATTGCTTAGCTATCTATAGACATTCTCCACAACTTATCTTTCTTTGGCACCAACAAAGCTGATACGGCATAAAGGCTAAGGGATTTATGTACATAGCCCCTCTTCAACAACTTGTTTACCTGTCTTTGTAGCTCGGCAGCTTGTTCAAGATTCATCTTATAAGGAAGCTTGTTTGGCAACTAACTGCAAGTTAATTGCATGCTCGATGTCTCGAATTGGGAGCAAACCTTTTAGTAGCTCCTCTAAAAACAGGTCGGCAAACTCTTCTAATAAGGTTTTTACCTCGGCAGGCAACTCCTTCTCCTCGAACCTCATCCCCGGTATTCTTCGGACCAGTAAATTGGTCAATCCTTCAAGTTCCATCTCTCTTTTAAACTCAACTTGGGTTATTACTAGTGCCTCTTTCTTTAAAGTTCGGCTCAGTTGGGACAGTATGACCTTTACTTTGTTGGCAATCATAAGACTTAGTTTCATCCTCCTGCCTTCATGCTCCACAAAACATGTATTCCTCCTTCCGTCATATATAACTGTTTGATCAAACATCCACAGTCACCTAATTAGAATGTGAGACGCACTTATGGGCAGTACATCATAGAGTACTTCATCTTGGTAATTATCAATGCAGATCGATACGGACACTTGTTTGTTCACTTATAGGGCCTGTAGACACCTAATTTTGGCCCTTCTGTAGTCTTGATTTTTTATTTTTTATTTTTTTACAAAAAGGGTCTTAATTCAAAAATGAAAATAATAAACAAAAAAATTAATAAAAGATAAAAAATAATAAAAATTAACAAATGATGAAAATACCAAAAAAATAAGAAAAGGAAAAATTATAAAAATTTCATAGATTTTTAGGAAGTGACTTATATTAGGAACAAATAGTTTTAGTTTTAGTTTAGTTAAAATATTTTATTTTAGGGAATTGAGTAGTTTAAGTACAATTTAATTGTATTGAATGTCAAGGTGTAGGCCAATGGCCTAACGGCCTAACGGATAACTATTAAAGTCTCGCATTAGATTTAATTTGAGGTTTTGGGTTTGAGCCTCACTAGGCATCTATATCTTTTATTTTTCTATTTTTTTTTTACAAAAGCGAGAGAAATAAACATAATTCATATGTAATTAAAATCATTTGCATCTAGTTTGATTTTATTAAATCGGATTTGAATTAATTTGGATCTAGTTTAATCATTATCAAATCAAATACAATAGATATAATTAGATATGATTTGATTTGGACCTTAAAAACATACATATACTTGCATAAAGGAAAAAAAAAAAAAAAAGAGGAGACACAACAGAAAAAGACCACCTTGACACAGCAATAATTCAGCAACTAAACACAGTCCCACAAACAGCCTACTGTTATGACACCCTTTAAGACTGCGTACGTCCAACAACTACTGCTGCAGAATTCTTTAGCACGACCAAGCGAACAGCAGCAACACCAGGCGAACAGCAGCACGGTAGATAGCAGCATAGTAGACAGCAGCAAGGCGGATAGTAGTGAACAGGACAGCAGTACGGAAGAGAGCAGCGAACAGGACAGCAGCAAGGTAGATAGCAGCAAGGCGAACAACAACGAATAGGACAGCAGCATGGCAGACAGCAGCGAACAGGATAGCAGCAAGGCGGATAGCAGCGACATCTAGCATCGTCCCAACACGACGGACAGTAACTCCAATACACATTCCAATTGCAACTAGCCCCATCCGACAATAGCAGTACACATCAAACACGTACGTTGCTCCCCACATTGACGTAGTCTACGTACTGATTGTAAGCTCCCAAAATTAAAGTTTAGGATAACTGAGCTTAAATTTAGGGCTTTTAGGAAAACTTATTCAATTGAGCCCAAACTTTACAACTAGAATAAAAAAGTTAGTCAAGATATTACAGTAAAGTTAGATTTTAGTAACAATGATCCAAAATCCCAATTTTGCCCTTAGAAGTTGGAATATTTAATATAGCACTAAAATGTTCAGAATTCCTAAAATCGAACTTAGATTGCAATGAGAACTTAGAGATAAGTTAATTGAGCTATAAAATTAGATAATATAATATAATTTACTATATAAAAATATACGTAATTTTACGGGTATACTCGGTATAAATAATAATTATACCCGTAAATTAACCCTAAATTATGTAATTATATATTTATTGTGTTGAATTCATGAAATTAACTTTAGAACATATCCTAAAAATAAAAGATATGCTAAAAACTTAATTATATGTGTATAGTTATATATTACGCGTGATATTCATAAGGAATATATACTCGTATATTAAGTAAATAATTAAGTATTAATAAAATATACTACAAATACCTAAAAAATTGCAAAATATTATTCAAAAGCCTTCCAATTGCTGATTCACACTTGGAAATTGCTGGAAAACATCAAAGCTGGACAATTGCTGAATCAAAAAGTGAATCTACAAGCAAATGCCACCTCCTACTTGCAATTAATGAAGGAAAAAGCAAGAAAAAAATAAATAAATAAAGGAACCGACCTAAACCACTATAAATCTATTAAACAACATCACTTTACATCTTTTGGAACCAGAAACAACAGAAAGAAAAATTAGAAAAAAATCGTAGAAAAAAAAAGGGAAAAACAAAGCAATTACCGAGCTAAGTTAGTTCCTATGGTTTTCTTTGATTTGCTATTACGCCACTCCACCACCAAGGAATACCCCCAGTGTCTGGGTGTTCCGACATACCCCCACCATTGCACGACTGCCGGAGATACCAAGAACAGTAAGGTTAAATTCTTACCCTATTTTTCAAGAATTTTTAAAAATTAGTAAATCCACCCAGAAAATTATGAAAAAAATTGCACTTAGGTTATTTTAAACATGCTTTCATGCGACATTTTTATTTTTGAAAAATTTGTAACATTTAATATACTTTATTAAGAAATCTACTGTTCACCCGAATGTATAATTGTAAATTAAATGTACCAAATAATGCTATTTCTAGTTGAAATTTTTTTTGTAGGATGTGTATGATATATAGGTAATTTCTATGTAGCCCGAATTTTGATTTGAATAAATTTAATATTTATTGCATATTTTGTCTTGAAGTTAGCTCAAAAATAGGTTGAAATTATGAATTTAATAGGAAATTATGATTAATTGATGAAATGGACATATACTGATCTATAATAAATAGTAACAGTATTGAGTCAGGTTGAAATTAATTTGGTGCTAAAAGAATTATAATTGGATAATTTATCATAATTTAGGGGTAAAATCGTCAATATGAAAATATAGGCAATAGATCGGAAACTTGGAACCAAGTGATAACTGAATTCTCTATATTTTTAGAAGTCTATAGAAATTTTCAAGGAATTATTTGGTAACCTAAACTATTTATTACGAATTTATTAAGTAAAATAGCTTAAATTGCAAGTCGGGGTGTATTTGTAATATTAATAGGCTAAAATGAATTAAATAGTTAAATAAAAACTATATATAAGATTGCTGATCAGATTGGATTAAATGGAGATTTTTATTATATTTATTAATATTTTTTTATCGGGATACACTTTAGGTGTATTAGAATTGAATAATACTTATATTATTACAATATAAGGACAAATTAGATAAAATATAATTTAATAATGTAAATTACGTATAATACGATCATTTTTATATAATTATGTATAATTGTATTAAAAACTCAAACTACCTGTTAAAAGCCATCTCTAGAAACAGGACTCGTAAAACGTGTCGTTAGGCCTATACGAACCCAATGACATTATTTTTGTTGAAATCGGACAACCTTAAGTAATTTCGCCTATGACTATATCATATTCAAGAATATACATATTTCGGTAACACCGGAATTAAAAAGTAAATTAATAAATAAAAAGTACGTTTCGAAACGATATATAATATGTAATAGTATATATGATGTACAGTATCAATAATTAATAATTTAATTCGATATATAGTGATAACATGATTGTATATTATGGAAATAATATATATATATATATATAAATATAACCATTTTAGATTAAACCCTAATGTTTTTGTAATTATTACGAAAACTGAATTTGGGTCTTTTGTGTAATTAGGACCTTCTAATACAAAGACGGTTGACAATTCAAGTCAGCAATAACAAACGTCTAAACAAGTAAGTTGGGATTGTGGCTTCACCGCTTATTTGGGTACTATTTAAAGTATTCGGGGACCCAAGAGTACTTCTGGTTGTGTTTGTAGTTAGATTATTATGTGTATGCTGTGTGTGTGAATGATACTCGGTTGTGACAGGAGTTCAACTCCTTGATGTGCTGTTCTGTATATTTGCATGGATTCTGTATTATGTGAACTTATTGGTTACCCCTGATTAACACTAACGGTTATTCAACTAAAATATAATTGGATATGCATAATCACCCATTAGGGAAAACGATTAAGAGTATTAGGCCAAATACCGACTTCCTTCGATGAGGATAGCTGAAATGGTCCTTTCCCCATCATTAGTCGAACTAAGTAACAGGCGAGGAGGTTATGGCAAGGTCGGAGGCCGTAGTTCGAAGGCGGTCATGATAGGAAGGTGTTCTCCATTGCACAAGCTCGGGTTTGGTCTGACTTGAGTCGCGATGAAACTCTTCAATCCGGGTTGGAGCGAATGTAATTTCTCTAACTTCACAGTGGACCGGTTAACACTGTGTGATGTTTCATTTGAGTGATTGCATTGCATTTCATGATAATTATTTAACCTTATTTGTGATTGTGCAGTACTCTTCTGACTCTGTCCCACTTACTGAGCTAGTTGTGCACACATCCCTATAGATTCTTTTATAGGTGTTGAGTAAAGACAAGATGTTTAGGTACCACCGTTCCCAGGTTAGTGTGCTGCTGTGTGGGAAAGTGAAGATCGAGGAATTAACTGAATCTGAACTCTTGACTTTGTCTTTAAGTTTTGAGGAAAACTAATTGGGAATTCCCTAGGAGCCCACTAGTTTTCTAACTTATTGTATATGGACCACAAAACTTATGGCTTTTAATAAGTTTTGATTATAAACTTTACCTTTGGACGTGAAATGTTTGTTTAAATACTATTGTGATACTAAACAGCAGGTTGTATAGAACAAGTATCTTGTAAAAGCTCTACCACATGTTTGGTTATTAACAGGTGTCAGAACAGACGTTTCAAACTGGTTGAGTTATGTGCCTTGTGTGAACTGTATCTACGATAGCAGTTGTGAGGTCAACTTCTATCTTAAATTAGTTTACACTGCGAGACTATTATGACTCTTCTTGTTCGGGGTGTGACACTGATCATTCACACTGATCGCTGCAACTGTACGAACCGCCAATCACCAACAAAATCTGTACGATAGTGCTTTCCAGCAGCTACGCACGTTGGAGACAGTAGCCCCGTAATTAGGTTCGGTTTCTATCCAAATTTTTTCTGATTTATTATATTATTATTTTATTAAGACTTTAATGGTTTAATATGGTATATATATATATGTGTGTGTGTGCGTATATATATATTAGTTTAAGGTATTTTTTTAGTATTAGTTTTCTTTGTAATATATATTAGGTATATTATATTAATTTAAGTGAATATTTATTTAATAAGTGGACATAAACATTAGATTAGGAACCGTTAAGATTGGTTTTTTATTACATATATATGTTATTATATTAATTATACTTTATTAGTTAACATAATATATGATATATGTATATGTTAGTTTAGAAGTTTTAGTATTAATTTTTATATCAGTATATCATCTGGAATTAATTTATTTTAATAGATAGTCCTATATATTAGTTTAGGGATTATAAGGATTAGTCATATCTTAAGATTTGGTTTATCACGTAGAAAGTTGTTTTTCTTTAAATAAAAATTAATAAAAGACCATTTTTTTAAAATAGGATTGTTAGAGTATTTTTTTTTAAAAAAAAAAAACAAAAATACTAAAGAGTTAGGATCATTTAGATTTTTTTTAAACCGAATCAACTAAAACGTAAACTCAACCGGTTTTCAAAAATTAAAATCAATCAACATACTAAGATTTTCTAAAAGAACTACGATCGTCTGATTCCGGCTAGCGGATACGTAGGTACCTTTGGGGCGATGATAAAATTTGTAGAAACTTAGGTTCTTTTCTTTTTTTCCTTTTGATTTTATTTATTTATTTATCTTTTAAATATGATAATTAGAAAAATAATCCTAATTTCGATAAATAGATAGTGGTACCCGTTAAAGGTTTAATAGGTTAGCCTTCGAACTTGAAACCCTCTGATTTTTCATTTAAAATTGAAATCAAAGACTGGTAGCTAAATCGTAATCAATCCACCCAATTGGTTACGGTTTCTTTTTCTTTTCCCGACTACGGTTGGGTGGCTATTCCAAAAATTATTTTCAATAAAAAACCGGAATTTCTCAATTTCTTTAATCGAGGATTAATATTAAATGGGTTAGGGTTAATATTAATCAAGAAATGGGGAAATCAATTTCAAATAGAAAACCGAAAAATTAGACTCGACAGGGCCCCTTTATCACTAAGCTAATGTAGCTTATAAGCCTTTGAGTAGGGCTTGGTTGGCAATCTTATTTGTTGGACCATAAATGCAGAAAGGTAGTGGTATAGCTTCTATTGTCAACGATTAGCATTTACAAGAACTCATTCACCTTACACCCAATATGGAAGAGATTTTCCCTTTGTTCGTTTTCCGGTACAGGACTAACGCTCATCACCCATCTCAATGCTAAAGTGGCCGGCATAAAGCTGCCTTCCTCATTGTAGATAACTTTCTCCTTGGACATTTTAATCTGTCCATCTTCTTCAGCTCCTCTACTTCCTCATCAGTATTATCGACTTCAACAATCAACACTTCGCCTCGAATCACCATAGTTCTTTTATTTGGACATTGAGCAACCATGTGTCCAAAGCATTGGCATTTAAAACACTTAATCTCACTCATCTTCCTCCTTCAACTTTAGCCTTTCTTAAACTTCCTCAAGGGTTCCTTCTCCTCTACTCGAGTAGTCTAAGTAGATCGGATCTCAGCAACTTTACTTTGTTCTGTTCATACAGGTTTGCTTGAGACAAATCAACTACTGCCTGGTCGGCTAACAAGTAGTCAGAACCTACCTATTTGGCACTTTTCTATCCTTTGGGTAGCTCGAATTGTGTCATTAAGCATTCTAATATGTAGGTTTCTTAAGATATCCCCAATCTCATACTTCAACCTACCGATGAACCGAGATACAGTTCAGTCCTCTAGCTCCACGACTTCACATTGGATCATTAATATTTGGAATTATTTAACATAAGTATCTATACTCGACCCTCCTTACCTTAGCTCCTGTAACCTTTTGAAGGCATCTTGTAAATAATAGCTAGGCACAAACCTTCTTCTCATGACCTTCTTCATTTCATCCTAACTTCTAATCTCTCGTTCTTCTTCCCTTCTTTGGGTGGCTTGCAAGTTCTTCCACCATAAGGCGACATAACCAGTGAACTCCAGCATAGCAAGTTTAACCTTTGCATTATCAGGTACGTCATGGCATTTAAACCGCTTCTTAATCCCATTTACAAAATCTAGGTAATCTTTAGCATCACTACTTCTAGAAAAACTTAGAATATGCATTCTCAACCCTTTAACTCTAAGGGCTCGTACATTTCTTTCTTCAGCTTCGTAATACTCCTCTACCTCATCATCTCCTTCCACTTCTTCCTCAATCTCTTCAAGTGCTAGCCTTTGTCTAACATCCTTACCAATTCCTTTAACTTGGGGTGGTCGAGCTAGGGCATTAACTTGGCTAAATTGACCATTGCCTTATTCTTACTGCTTATGTTCTGTAGTGGGGCTATTTCTAGCTTGTTACCTATCTTCCTAGATAACAGTCACCAAACTAGCTATCAAGTTAGTAAACCTGCTTAAGAGATCGCCCACTAATTGAGGTGTGAAGCTTCCTTATTACCCTTAGTCCTGTTAAGTACCACTTTCTTGGTATCCTAAAGTTCCTTGTACACTTGAATTTGACGTTGTCAGTTACTCTACAAAATTGATGTCTAATAATTCCACTTGAAGTTCTTTCCATGCATAACAACAGCAGATCAATAACCAATACTTCCAATACCATGACAACTTTACAACAAACAAACAATCATCCATACTCTCTTTTACGTATCAGAATTAAGGAAAAAAAATAGAGCACTGAACAATTCTCAACTACTAAACTCCAATGTTAACAATAGAACTGCTATCATACGAGAGTAGTAACAAAACACTCAAAGAATGTAGTAATGAAATCTAGCTTCGAATGTAGCCAAACTTTGATACTAAGATGATACGGATTCATAGATGAACACCTAACCCAATATCATATGTAACCAATGAGGTAGGTTCGGACTGCGGGATGGTTCGAAAGGTAAATGATAATCAAAGGATGAGCAAGGGTTCCCATATATTGATACCTCATATGAGCTTAGGATGCACTTAATATGACACATAAGTGTGACTAGAGGTTACTCGCCACTAATCCATGCTTAAAGGGCTAGATAAGAGTAGCTCGAGAGTAAGCGGTAAAACACTTAACTCAAGAGAGTTTGTATGAAAAATTGAATGTCATAACTATTGCGGCTATTGCAATTTGCAAGTATTTATAGTATCCAATTTGGGTAAGTCCTAAGTTATAGGAAATTACAGAAAAGGATTTCTACTAGCTAATGAAAAGGAGAATAATTTACAGGGGTATCAAGGTAATTATGCAAAGAATATCCGTCATCAGAAAAGGATAATACGGATGTTAGAAAATGACAACATGCATACGGTTTGCTCATTCTGTAGCCTTCATGGAACTGTTGGCCAAGCAAGGGCGGATCTCAATCAGATCAGGTCGACGTTTGGAGTTTAGTAGCTCGAGTAACTAGGACTAGAGTGGGGTTGATTCAAGGAAACTCATTTTTAGGTTGGCCTTTAATGATTGACTCCTAACTATCGTCTGCTTAGCCTTGGTATTGCTGAGGTTGGCTACATCCTGATTCAATGCTTGGAATGGTGTGTGGCAAAGGAGTAGGTTCGGTGCGTTGACTAGTCACCTCAGCAGCTTCTTGGATGATGTAAGAAGCAAAGTAACTCTGCAAATTGAACTGGGGTATAAACTACTCCTCAACGCTCAACTCACCTCAAACAGCTCGGTGAACCATCTAAGCGAGTCCTCAGGTTTAAGAGCACATGATTGATCCTTGATCCCTATAATGTATGAAGCTTTATATGAATGAAAATGTTAATCTCCTTTGTATTAGGAAAATGAAGAGCATGTGGTACTAAGACTTGATCTGATATGTCAAATGAATGAGAAAGTACAGATAATTCTCTAGAAGATAAAGGAAGCCTAAGATAAATACAAAAGTTTAGCAGATATAAAGGGGAGACCATTAGAATTCGAAATTGGAGATCACATTTATGTAAAGATAAGCCTATTTAAAGGACTCAAACGTTTTAGATCTAAAGGAAAATTGAGCCTAAGACATATAGGAACTTTTGAAATATTAGAAAAGGTAGGTAAAGTATTGTATCGACTTGCAGTACCACCAAGTTTATCCAAATATCATAATATATTTCATGTTTCAATATTGAGGAAATTTGTAAAGAACCTAATGCAATAATGGAGTTGAAATTGGTAGAGCTCCAACAAATTTGACTTTTAAAGATAGACCCATGATAATACTGGACAATCGTGTTTAGAAGTTGTAAGCCTTAAAACTATAGAATCAGACTTAATACATTAAATTTAGGGGAATCGGTTAAAGAATTTGATCAAGCATAAATTATAAAATAAAGTTAAAAATATTAGTAAAAGCAATACCATAAATTTGAATTTTAAAAAATAAGTAATAAAATAATGGAATATTATAATATCAAATTTTAAGTATATTATCCATAATTTATCGAAAATATATAAAATAAGTTCCAATAACTAACGAGTTACTAGAGATAAATTATATGTACACTAAAAATTATAGAATAACATAAATAATATTTAGGAATATTTACTTATACTCCATATGTATTTATGTGTAGATAAAAATATGTGAATTTACCTAAAATGCTAGAAAAATGCTAAATAATTAAAGAAAATTATAAAAAAAATCAAGGAAAAATCAAAGAAGTGAAGAATTATCCAGAATCAAGTCATGGCAAGTCAAGGAAGAAAGAAAAAATTTGCCTAATTAAATTAATCCACTTAGAAAGGTAATTTGGAAGTGGATAAAGCAAATGTTAATGCACCGAAATCTCCCTAGAGCTCTATAAATACCCAAATTTATTTAGGAGCTCATTTGGGCAGTTTGTGAAGTGAGAAAATTAGAGAGAATCGAAAAAGTGAGAGAATTAAGGTTTTTAAAAAATTTACAAAAAAAATCTGTGTAGTAGAGGCAATTGGACTGAACTTACAAACTACCACTAATTACAACCAAACCGCTGCCACCACGCATCCTACACCCACTGCTTGGACCAATCAACCCTCCCTAGACTATCGTTGGTGGCCAGAAGTCCAAAAGTTCGATGAGTCTTAAATTTAGCCCGCTTTTGTGTAATTTATTACAATTATTAATTTTATCTAGAAAATTATGAATTTTATTATTCAGATGTTTTATTGCATGTAAATTTAGGGAAAAATATTGTTTAAGTTTAATTACATCTAGAAATATAGGGTACTCAAGAATTAATGAAAAACCGAACGTGTTTTGAATTAAAAATAATAGACTTAAGAGTATAGTTTTGAGCTTGATTTTTTTGTGTAGACTACATAAGTAATATAGAACGGTGCCATAAAGCCCTTTTTTATAAATTAATTTTCAAAATTTTTAAGTGATTTTAGGCTCTTAAAAATATATTTATATATAATTAGGGATTTTCAGGGTTAATTAATGATAAATTGAACAATTACTGATTAAGTATATAATTAGGGATTTTAGGATGTTCATATCTGATGTGGTATGATAATTGCGGTATTTAAGGTGTTAGATGTGATTATTACAATTTATATAGTAAATATATGTAATTTTGATAATATATGGAATTGGAATTATGATAAATATAAAATATTAGGTTAAAACTGATAATATAATAATAATATTAATATGTAATAAATCTGGTACGAAACATAAATTTAAGTAATTATATGAAAAATGTAAAATTTTCTCATGTTCGGGGTAAATTCAGTATATTAATGAGGATTAAAGTATACTAGGTATAATAGAATAGTGATTTAGAACTAAAAATGATAATTAGGATATTTGAATATAATGTGATTAATTTCACATTAGAGTTCAAAACGCATTTTTAGGATTTACGTATAATATTAGTAGTTAAAACTAATTGAGAACCTGAATCGAAATTAGATTCGAAAACCGAATCCTAAACTAACTTAGGATGAGTTAGTAATGAATAATATGTATATATGAAAAGTTGAGGTAAATCATAACCTAAAAAATATAAATATATCATAAAGACATAAAAACTAAAAAAGTATTTATATTATAGGAAACACAAAGACAAGTCGACTTGTGACGAGTTAAGTGAGCAACCAAGGATTCCAAGTAAGTTGGGTTTAATATTTTATCGTATTTTGGAGTATTATTTTAGAGTACTTGAAAACTTAAGATTGTATTTGATTATGTTTATAAGTAGTTATATATGCATGTGCTTGTATATGTGATTTTATGTTGTATTTTATATTGTATTTGATGATTGATGTGAATTGAATGGTGTGAAATTATTTGATCACCCTAAACAGTACCTAATTATAACCGACTTAAGTACCCTAATTTAACATACATTGCAACCCTTTCGAGGATCATTAGAGTTTTCTAATCAAATACTGATACCTTCGAAAAAGATAATGCTAGACAACATAATGGTCTTTTCCTCATTCTTAGTTAGACTAAGTGACAAGAGAAGAGGTCGTAGTGAAGATAAGGGCATTGGTTCGAAGAATAGTTTTGGGGGGAGCAGTATCTTCATTGCACAAACTTAGGTTTGGTTATGAGCTATTGCATTAACGGAAACTTATCAATTCAGATTAGAGTGAGTGAACTTACTCTGATTTCACAATGGATTAAACCACGTTGTGTGATGACACTTGCTCGTTGCATTATATATAATTAATTGTTTGATAACCTTGTTTGTGTTTGTTTTACTTTCATAAGTCTCCAACTTAATTTACTGAGCTGTGGTTGCTCATACCCAAGTAGATTCTCTTATAGGTTTTGAGTTCTGATTACTATGTTGCGATACAATTATTCGGATGTTAGTTCTCTTTTAAAGCTATGGGGGAGTGAGGATCAACTAGCTAAATGATCAAGTTTCTAATGTCTTGTTAGTATCTCTAGGATTATGAACTGATATATGATATGGAAGTTAGCAGACTGTTGTAATATGTAGAATTTCCTGGGAATTTTACGATAATGTGAATGTAAATATTTATGTAACTTAAGGTTTTAACTTTTCTTGTAAAATTTAGCTAAAGTCTTAATTGAACTGTTTACTTCAAGGTTAAAAGTTGTAGATGCCTTATGTAGATTATATCTATGATAGCTACTGTAACGTTAGTTACTATCATAGGTTGGTTTACTTAACGAGACTATTATGACTCTACGACTTCGAGGCATAACAGAAATTAAGAAACTAAGAAGTAAAGTACGTTAAAGTACAGTAGGGTAACGGTTTGGAAGCATAAGTAACTTGGGTTTCGAGAGTTGCAATTGAAGAGAAGTATCCATAGCTCTTTAGAATCATAGGTCAGCAATCTTTTAATATAAATCGAGTTAATCCTCAAAGTAATTGACTTTATAATTCTAGTTATGAGGAAGTTTTGAGAGCAAAACTTTTTTCTTAAGGTGGGATGGAAATATGAGCTCCTAAAATCACTTTTAGGGCAATTGTTTCGAAATTTAAGACTTCTGGAAAACCTTATTCAATTGAGACCAAACTTTATGGATATATTAGAAAAGTCAATTAAAGTGATCAAGTGAAATTAGATTTTGAAAACAATTTTCTAAAACTCTAATTTTAGCCTTAAAAAATACAATTATTTAATATAATGTAAAACTCATCCGAACTTCTAAAATTAAACCCCAAATGCGATGAGACTTTAGAGTTAAGTTATTTAAGCTATAAAAGAGAATAATATTGCACAAAATACTATATGAATATATATATTTATGAGTATGTTCGGTATATATAATAAATATACCCATAAATTAACATAAAATTATATAATTATATATAATAAGCGATAAATTTGCAAAATTAAAAATAAAATACATCTTAAATATTAATAATATAAGTAAAACATCATTACATAAATATAATTACTCATTATGTGTATTATATGTATAAAAAATATACTCGTATATTAACAAAGTCATTAAATATTAACATAAAATGCCAAATTACCATAAAATATCATCTAATAATTATAAAAAAAGGAAAACAACTTAGATTCACTAGGAATTAACATGGAGCATCTTAAAAAGAAGAACTAGCTACATTAAAAGCAATTTGATAAAAAAAAATTGATATATCCTACTTAAGTTTTTACACTTGTAATTAAAAAAATGATTAATAATTAAGAAAACCCATCTCTAGCAACTATCAATAGGACTTGGGACATCATTTCAGGCATTTTAAAACCTAGGACACAAAAAAAAAAAATTGGAAAAAAATTAGAAAAGATATAAAAAAATAGAAAAAACAAAGAAGGTATCTCTATAGGTTGGTTCTCCATCCAAACCACTACTTGTTGTGAAGCCTTGTCAGCCACTACTAGTGGACCTTACGCACTTCATTGCTGACATACCCCCTTTAGCCACTAGCTACAATAGCTTTGACAAACATTAGGTTCGAAAATCTATTACGTTTTTCCCTATTTTCTAAAAGATATTAAATGAATTAGGAAAATTAAGAAAAAAATTATTCTAAGGTTATTTTAGATGTAATTTTATGTGGAATAATTATTTTGATAAAAAAAATTAAATATTTTATATACTTCATTATGAAACACGCTATTCACCTGAATTTTTTAATAGAAAATAAATATATCAAACGATGTTGTTTGAGGCTCAAAATTTTTCTATAAGACTCTTATTTTTCCTAGTTTGATTCTATGTAGCTCAATTTCAATTTTTACATGTCTATTATTATTTGTATTTTTAGCCCTAAAATAACTAAAATAAGCATTTTCTAAGATAATTTAGGTTTTATTGAAATAATTGATGAAATTCGTATATAATGACTTCTGGACACTTGTAATGATAGTAGGATAGATTGAAATTTATTTTGCATAAAAATAATATTATTTACCTAATTAAACATGATTTATGGGCAAAATTGTAATTTTACATATATAGGCGATAAATCCAATTGCAAGAAATAAGCTGCTAGTTAAATTATATATATTTGTTCTGAGTTTATAGGAATTTTTGTAGAATTATTTGACGATCTGAGCTATTTATTATGAAATTTCCTAGTTAAATGGCTTAAATTAGTAACGGGATATGCCTTTAGTAATAATATGATAAAATATGTTAATTATTTGATTAAATTATAATTAAACAAACTCTGACTAGATATGATTACTTTTTTTTATGTTTAGTAATATTATACGCATCAAGTTATGATATATACATGGTAGGGATAGATAATATACGATTTATAATGTTTTACCTTAAAATTATGTAAAAATGTATTTTATTTATATATACTATGATATTAATGCGATGTTACTTGCCATATGGCTTTAACTATATGCTAGGATTATAAACACCCTCTAGATATTATCTTTTGAACGAAATATGTAATACGTATAATCAAGTTCATATGAACCCAACAATATTAACTTTATTAAAACTAGATTACTTTAGATAATAAAACAGATATTTCTTGTTATATTATGGAAAATATCGTCCTATGATGACTTTTCTGTAATTGAAACATAATATGAATAATAAAAAGTACATTTTAACACAATTGAAATGATATATTATAAGTAATAGTAAAACTACGTATACTTAATAATATAAAATAATTTAGTATAACTTATGTAATAGAATATAATACTTAAAATATATATATATACATATATATATATATACATATGTGTGTGCGCGTGCCTATATTAATATATAAGTAATACACTTTGGGAAGTATATATATAGGTAATATGTATACATATACATATAAATGTATATATTTATAAGTAACTTTATTAAATGACTATATAAGTAGCATTTCAATTTAGTTATATAATAATACGAAAAACTAAATGAAACCCTAACATTTTCGTACATCTTATGAAAACTGAATTTGGGTTTTGGTATATATATAAAACTTCTAAGTGAGTGAATCATTGATGTGACATACTTGTTAGAGTAAGCTTAATACATGTAACTGGAATTTGTGAAGACTAGAGTATATGCCAACCTATGGTTGTAAGTAGTTGTTTATATGCATGTTACACTGGTGCTTGGTTATCGAAATGTTGATTAGTAGTTGAGCTACATGTTTTGCTATGTTAATTGACCTTATTTAGTGTGTTGTGAATTGGTTGATCTTCTTTGACTAGATTAATTTAAACACGAACTAAAATTATAAATAAACATGCATTGCACCCCATTAAGCAACGATTAGGTTTCTCCAACTAAATTTCGATGCCTTCAACGAGATTGTGGTGAACTAGCTTTTCCTTACCTTTGGTCGAGTTAAGTGATAGGAAAGGAGGTCACAATAATGTTAAAAGTGTTGGGTTCAAACATAGTCATATGCAAAGCAAGAGCCTCTATTACACAAGCTCAGAATTAGCTGTAAGAGGGTCTCGTAGCCTTTATAATTGGCATTGTAGCTGTTATATTGTAATTCCTCAAATCAAGTTGGAATGGGTGAAATTTCTTTAACTTTATGACAGACCTAATAACATTATACGAATGATACATTACTTATTCATGCATTCATATAATAATTGCTTGATAATTTGATTGTACTATTTAGCTTGTATATGCTTTTTGTCTCTTGTCCCTTACTAAGTTGTGGCTTGTTTATTCCCTTATAGATTTGCTTATAGGATTTGAGTAATCATGTCGCATAACAATCATCTCTAAGAGTGCAAAAAGGATATATCTAAGCCGGAATGAGATAAAATTGATGAAGATTATGTTTTTGGAACTTTTATTTTCCGTAGGATTAACTAGATCATCTAGTCGATTAGGTTCCTGTTTTTGAGTCGTATCATACACTTATATACTTTTATAAATATTTTGTACATAATCTTATTGTAAATATAAGTTGTTGTGAATATAAATGTTAATATATATACATATATATATATGGAACCATAAATGTTTCAAAGCGGTTTATCGTATAAGTTTTGCATATATTAAAGTGATACTAGAAACTGGTAGATAATTTTTGGCATAAAATTAATATACACAATAAACTATTGTAATTCGACAGCATTCGATGTAAGCCCCACAATTAGCCATTTGAGGTTTCGATGGGTTGAAAGACTCGATCGAACCTAAATTATAAAGTAAAGTTAGAAATATTAGTAAAAATGATCCCGTATGTTTGAATTTAATAAAATAAGCAATAAAATAAAAGAATATAAAAATTCCAAATTTTAAGTATATAACTCGTTATTTATCGAAAATGCGGAAAATGCATTCCAATAATTAACGAATCGTTAGAGATAAATTATATGTATACTTAAAATCATAAAATAACCTAAATAATATTTAGGAATATTTATTTATACTATATATGAATTTACATGTATGTAGAAATACGCGTAATTATTTAAAATACGCATAATGTGCTAAAATAATACTAAATAATTAAAGAAAATTCATAATTAATTAAGGAAAAATAAAGAAAAATCAGGAAAAATAAGGAATGATCCAAATATAGGTTGTGGCAGCTGGGAAAAATAAGAAAAAAATTATCCAATTAATTAAAACAGCATAGAAGTCAAATTGGAAGAAGATAAGGCAATTGTCTAATCAAATTAATGCACAATAATTTCCCTAAAGCCCTATAAATAGCAAGAAAAATTCAAAAGCTCATTTGAAAAGTTAGAAATCAGAGAAAATTAGGGAGAGGTGAAAATTAAGAGAAAAATTAGGGTTAGAAAAAAAAATAGGAAAAATTGTGCAAATAGGGCTACAAAGGAGAACTCAGACTCGACGAGCATCTGGGAGTAGACGGCCACCACTACCACATGGTGGTGGCAGCGCCCAGGTGGGCTGACACATCCATGACCACCTACGGTGGCCGGAGCCACCCAAATCGATGAGTTTGATTTTTAGCCAGATTTTGTGTAATTTTGTAAAAATAGTAAATATTCTTAAAAAATTATGAAACTTGTTATTATGGAATATTTTTGTATTTAGTTTTTATTAAAAATATTATTTTGATGAAAATATGCCTCGTGATATATGGTCCTTAAGAAATCATGCAAAACCAAGCATGTTTTGGTTTAGAAATAAATGACCTTAGGAGTGTAGTTTTGAACCCAAAATTTTTTTGTAGAATACTTAGATGATATAGAACAGTGTTATGAAGCACATTTTCAAAAATTAATTTTCAAAAATTTTAGATAATTTTTAGGCCTTAAAATAAGGCATAAAATGGGTAATTTAAAGTTAATTAAGTAATTAAGTGATTAATTACTGATTTAGTGAATAATTACATGTTTTAGGATGTTGAAATCTGATGGAGTATGATACTTGTAGCATTTAGGGTGTTAGATGTAATTATTAGGTTAATTATGTAGTAAATAAGTAATATGGAAAAATAGTACATTTTAAGTTAATTTTGTAAATTAGGGTAATTAGGTATAAAATCTGATTTAGGATGAATTTAGACATTTTGAAATGATAACTGATGTAGGGAGATAATAATTAGAGCAATAAAAATATTAGATGTATATTATGTACATAATAGGTGATAATACATAATTATTAGAAATATAATAAATAGAAAATATTATAATAAAAAACGATATTATGATAATAATAAAAATGTACAATAAATCTAATAGGAAACCTGAATTTATGTAGTTAAAGGAAAAATGTAAAAATTTCTCACATCAAGAGTAAATTCGGCACATTAATACGGATTTAAGTGTACCGGGTGAAATAAAATACTGATTAGGGGTAATGATGATATTTAGGAGATCGGGAAGTAATGTGATTAATTTCACATTATGGGTTGAAACGAATTTCTAGGATTCGTGTATAAAACAATACTCAGAAATCGAACTAGAACCTAATTTAGAAATCGATGCGGAAATCGAGCCCAAACCTAACCCCAAACCTAGAATAATTGTAAAAAACTTAAGACTTTGATAATTAGGCATATTAAACCCTAAAAAAAAAACATAACAATAAGCGTTATAAGATAAAATGAACCTATAATAGTTATATGAAAAACTGAAACCACGTTTGTGTTATAGGGATGATCGGCGATGGTCTGAGCAAGTCGAACCTTAAGTGAGTGAGTGAGGAGTCGAGGTAAGTTGGGATTAATACGTTGTTGTATTTTGGAGGCTTAAGATTATGCTTGGTTGTGCTTGTTAGATAGTCTGTGGTGTACATGTACTTGATTACGAGTGATACTATGATTCTGTCTGTTGTTCCGGATTGTATTGTATGGTTTGTATGAAATGATTGATCACCCTAAACGGGACCTAATCAAATATATGACCTATAATCATAATCGGACTTACATGGTAACCCATTAGGGGAACTTAGGACTCTCTGGCCAAATACCGACCCCTTCGAAAGGGATAGCGCAGGATTGCATAATGGTACCTTTTTCATCCTTAGTTGAATTAAGTGACAGGAGAGGAGGTTGCAGTAAGGATGAAGACAATGGTTCGAAGGTAGTCGCGGGAGGAGCGATGTCTCCATTACGCAAGCCTAGGTTTGGTCGTGAGCTGTTGCATTAATGGAAACTCCTTAACCCGGATCAGAGCGGGTACAATTTCTCTAATCTCACGACGGGTAGGACAACGTCGTGCGATGGCATTTGATTGAACATGCATTGCACTTAATAAGTCGGTTGATAACCTTGTTATGTTTATGGTATAATTTTAAGTCCTCCATCCTAACTTACTGAGCTGTGGTTGCTTACATCCTATAAACGTCATGCAGGTACTGGCTAAAAAGTGGCAAACAACTACTCTGAAGCTAGCAACTGCTGGATCCTGTGAAGTAAGGAAAAATATTTGAACACTAAACACATATTTTTAAGGTCTAAGTTTTTATTTTAGAATTATTTTTCATTTCTGAATAATGTAATAACTATGAAATATATTACGAAAAAATATTGTAAATGATAATTGTAATAACTAAATTATATTATATATATGTATTTCCTCACTTTTTTAGATAAATGATTTATTTAAATTACAATTGTTTACTTCAAAGCGAGTTAGTCATGAATGCCTTGTGTAGATCAGGTCTAGAATACTGGTTGTAAAACCAACTTCTATCTTATAATGGTTTACACGATGGTACTGTTACTACTTTACTGCTTCGGGACATGACATTTGAAATGTGATAGTTTATCGAAATAAGTAAGAGAGTGAGATAGAGAAAGAATAAAAAGAAATGCAAATAATTTCATAATAAAAAGATTGTGAATTATAAAACTTGGAATTATAAAAGAATATTTTTTGGATAGAGGTTTTAAGGATTAATTGTAAAAAAATATCATTTTAATATTATAATACTTTAAGGTATTGTAATAATTTTGATATATTGAAGATTTATTAAAATTTTTTAAAGTATTCAAGAGTTTTTTTTGGATAAAATAAAATATCAAATAAAAAAGCAATTTAATTATATTATAAAAAATGCTACCTTAATAGTATAATAGATATTTTAGAGGAACACGTTAATATTAACAACATACAGTTTAATCTTCCAATGCTCAATGGTCGTAGTAGAAACCACAAACACTTCTACCTTTTTCTTTAAAAAAAAGAAGAAATAGTTTTAAAAATATTTGAACCAGTAAAAACGGTTCCTATATTACATACAGCCAACACGTATAACACCAACTCCTCTTAAGCAAGAGACCACTGTTGAGTCGCTTAGATCGGCTCCGGCGCTTTGTCTCCGGCGACTGCAAGACCTCTCTGACGGAGAGAGAGAGAGGGAGGGAGGTAGGGAGGGAGGGAGATAGGGATGTCAGACCTCGACAGACAAATAGAGCAGCTGAAAAGATGCGAACCTCTCAAAGAATCCGAAGTTAAAGCTTTGTGCTTGAAAGCCATGGAAATCCTCGTAGAAGAGAGCAACGTTCAAAGAGTCGATGCTCCTGTTACGGTAAATAAATACAATAACCTTATTTTTCTTTTCCTATTAATTCGACAACCTTTTGGTTTTATCGACTCTCGCTGTATAGTTCGATAGTCTAGTTGATAATTGTACTACCTGTTTTTTCTCACATGTATGTGGGTTTTGAGGAGTAAAGTTTGTGTCTTCGGGTCTTCAGATTTAATGTTGAATTTTGGCTCGTTTTCGGAGTTTTGGCTGCTTAATCGAACCTTGTTGAAGAGATTATAAGTATGTCTAAGGTGATGTTTCTGGATTTAGGGTGTTGGATTTGGTGTTGAATCGTGGATTCTTTTTGGTAGTCCAACCACGGTGAGGAGAAGACTATATTTGCTAATGCTATCACCTGTTTGCTGTAATGAGTAACTGGGAATATGGAGGCTCTCTATTTAGGGTTTTGGGGCGTGTTTGATTTGCAGAAAACGTTTTCTGGTCTTTTCTGGCATTTGTTATGATCAAGGATGTTCAATTATTGCATATTGTTGCGGTGATCTTAGGAGCTGCAGATATACCCAACTATACCGCCAGCTATCAACTACCTTCACCTTCTAGTATAACTTATCGCTAAAAGCACCTAGTAACAGTAAACTCCTAGGTTTACTTAATAATACTTGATGATTGTAAAGTACTTTATTTAAAAAAAAGAAAAGAAAAGAGAAACAAAGTATGGAAATGTGTTTCCATGAAATACATGCACGATTTTGGTGGTGAACCATGGGTTTGTTTTCAATTTCTGGGAGTTAAAGTAATTGCTTAACTTTTTAGGTGAAAGTTTGTGATTTAATGTCAGGGAATTAGGGATGACATTAGGACGTGGGACTGCTTGTGTAGATTTGGTGATAATGTGGTTTGACAGTGCAGTGTTTTCTTCATTAGTTGAGTTGTTTTGAGGGCATAATCTAGTTTAATACAATGATGTTTGCAATAATGCTTGAAAAATATATCATCAGAATGCACTTACCAAAAGAATATACGTTGGAATTTAATTTCAGTGAAATTATTTTTTGAAAAGATATATGCTAAAATCTAATCTATTGATTTTCTTTATGCCTTGCTCCATAATATTTTGAGCAACCTCCAGTCAAATTTTCCTTCTTCAGCATGCTGTGTTCTTGTCCTAGTAATCACTGAAATCTTGACACAGATATGTGGAGATATTCATGGCCAGTTTTATGATATGAAAGAACTTTTTAAAGTTGGAGGTGATTGTCCAAAGACCAACTACTTATTTCTTGGGGATTTTGTAGATCGAGGATTTTACTCTGTCGAGACATTCCTCCTCCTCCTTGCTTTGAAGGTTGGTAATTTTACTGGTTGCTATTCTTCAATCAGTTTATGGTAAATTTGATGTGATAAACTTGTGTTTGGTTTTCTTAAACTTGCATTTGGACAATTTCATATAATATTGCAACTTACAAATTTGAAGGGTGACTTTTTTATGGGCCAGCAAAGGGCTGAAGTTTAATCTCTCATGTCCATTATCTCGCTTCTTGCACTGGGGAAAAAGAGGAAAAGGAATATTTTCCTCTTTCCTTGCTAGTATGATTTTTTTGAGATAACAGAATCTGTTTGCTGAAGTTTGGAAACTTCCACCATAGACTTGCAAGATGCTCACATGTTTCAAGATGTCAATAATTGACTTGAGTGATGGATCTGATACAAGTTAGATACTTAGGTGTAAAAGGAGTGTGTTCTTGGTTGGAACCATCTTGTTACTGTTGTACAAAGTGGAAAAATTCTTTTCTTCTTTTTGTTTTTGATGGTAACATTTCCCAATGGGGAGTTTTTCAGCCTTGCATATGCTTATATTTTTAGGATTCAGAATGCTGTGGTTTCTCTTCAACTTAGCTGTTCTTGCAAGACTTGTTTCCGTATGCCAGATTTTGCTGATATCTCAATTGTATTCAGTTCTGAGCTTTGCCCAATCATTTGTTGTTTCAACTGTAAAGTTGAAGGAAGAACCTAGATTTTTTTGCCAGCATCTGTAGAATCTACTCTATTCCATACTTTGCAAGGTGTCACTATGATGGACTGTATGTCAAGGTTGTTATACATCAAACTATTATCGCATTCCGTCTTTCCTTGAGAAGTTTCAGCATCTCCAGCCACTGGCTTTGACTTTATTGTATTAGATGAACCAGTGAGAAGTTGATCACTTCATGTTGCATGCAAAAAAAAAAGCCATCAACTACTTAGACAGATTTATGTGTTCTTTTGTTTCCTTTCTTTTTTTTTTTTATCTTTTTCTTTTTTTTTGGAAATTATGATTGTGTTGTGGTAGTTACCCCAGGTGCTGTATAAATCTTTTATATATGTATGTGTTGTGTACAGCTGAAGTCATTTTAGAAAAACTTTTCTTCCAAAGAGGTCTTGGGTTCACTATAATAAGCCCTACATTCTAAAGCCGATGTACTGTAAGAAAATCCCAAGGGATCTGGGGTTCTCAAAGTGAATCCTATTTTAATTTCAACCATAACGAAGCAAGTTGGAAAGTCTTGTAAAACTAAAATACTCGAGGATTTCACCCTGGAACAACCAAAAACCAGAGCGCATACCTGATCCACTAACATTTTGCATTAGAACCTGTCTCTATGGGTGATTTCCCATGTCTTTAGAAGCATTTTGAAGGCATTCTTAGAGATGGATGAATGTTAGATATGATGTGTGAGCACAGAGAGAAGGAACTAGAGAAACTCCAGAATGAAGCCACATGTCAAGAGATCTCACAACAGTTGGAGGAATTACTGCAAGACTTGAATTCTTTGTTTGTGGAGGATAGAGAGATTGGAGAAGGAATGAATAATCATAATTGAGGAGAGAGGAGATATGTATGGACTGGACACCACGCGGCAGGGATCATCGTACTGAAATTCTACAAAATGCATTTTCCATGCAATGATGGGACTTCAGATCCTTTAGATGGGTTATTCACATTTCTTTCGCCATCAAAGGACACCATAAGACAAAAAGATTCTGTTAACTTCATTATATTCAGGAGTTGCTGAACTCTGGTTTTAGAATTTGAAGCATGATCATCCAAATTTAATGAAGGAAGAATTTAAGAATCAATGGAATCTTAGATTCAGACCACCTTCGAGGAGTGACCAGTTAGGTCAGTTGGTGGAACTTTGCCAAACTGGATTCACTGAAGATTGTGAGCTTTGTTTTGAACAAGTGTCAGCTGAGCAAGTTCTCTCACTTCAGAACAAGAAGTAGCCATTTTCATCAGTGGGTTGAAAGAGGCGGTTGCTGTCAAACTGGACCTCCACCACTCTGTGATCTGGGTCATGTCACAAGTTTGGTGCAGTTGTATGAATGAAGAGTTTTTCCAAAAAATGAGACAGTAGAGATGGATAAGGTTGGAACTATGATGTGGTAAGGAAGAAAACTGTCATTTTCAGCCATGCATAAACCCTTTTGTGAGGAAACTTAGTTACAAGGAAATGGAAGAACAAAGTATGAAAGGGCTTTGCTTTAATTGTGATGAACTGTATATCTCTGGCCAAAAGTGCAAGAAACCTTTCTGTTAAGAATATAAGACAAACAAGCAGATGCAGAAATTAAGAACGAGGCAGCAAAGAAAGCTGAGATGCATACGACAACAAGCCAAGGAATTTTGCAACCAATATCCATTGCTAGCACTGGAGGTCAGGTGCATTTTGGAAGAGGAAGCAATGTTACATGCAAGAAAATGTCATCAACTAGTTAGGCAGAATTTTTGCACGTGTTGTCTATGTTTTTATGTGTTGGTGGTGGTGGTGGTTTTTTTTTTATTATTTTATTTTTTAAGTCACAATTATGAATATGTTCTGGTTTTCAGGTTTGTTTCCTCTTTTGTACTTATGGTGTAGGTGGTTTGTTATGCCAAATGCTGTAAAAATGTTGCACATATGTCTCTGTTGTAACCAGCTGAATTTATTGCAGAAAAGCTTTCAGAAAAACACCTCCAAAAAGATCTTGGGTTCTCTCTAAATGAGCCCTACATTCTAAGGTGGATTTACTTTAAATTAATTCCAAGAACCTGGGCTTCCATTTAAATGGGCCCTATTTTGACTTTCAACCATATGGATGCTAGGTAGAATGTCTTATAAAACTAAAATACTTTACGATATCACCTTGGAATGACCAAAATCAGATTATAAACCCAATCCTGTAACACTTCACTTCCTAGATACACCTGCAAAAATATGGTTTGGTTGTAGAGAAACATTTTTCTTCATCAATTGTTATGCAAAAGGCATGATGCAGAGCTGAATTGGAATGATGGCTAAATTGTTTTAGTGAAAGGAACGTAGCCATTGCTTTTGTCACATTCAGCTCCAAAAAGATGGCTCATGGATTAAATGCTAAGTCTCATTACAAGCTCTACCGGTATTATATGATCCTCTATGGCTGGTGTTGACATCTGCTACATCCAGTTTACAGCCACTTTCACCGGTTTTTTCGCTTAGCAAATTAAAAATAAAAAACTTTTCAGATACTATATCTTTATCCTTGCTGGTGCCTAGTTATTTCTTTTGGGAGCAGGGTATTAAAAGTAGCAATTCAAATGCTCTGTGTTTTGATATGATTTGAAGCGATTGATTTCATAGATTGTTATTCTAATTTGTTTTAGTTGTTCATTAATCTCTTCAATATTTGACTTGATATAGGTGAGATACCCAGATCGAATTACGCTTATTAGAGGAAACCATGAAAGCCGGCAGATTACCCAGGTCAAGTATTGTGTGGTCTCTAATTTATCCTTCCTTACCTTCTAGGGGATTCACTCATTGAGATTCTCTGGCTCATTATCTTCATTCTTCTGTAACAGGTGTATGGTTTCTATGATGAGTGCCTCCGCAAATATGGCTCTGCAAATGTTTGGAGATATTGCACTGACATATTTGATTATCTTAGGTATGTCAGAATTTCCTTTTATCACCTTTCTGCTGAAAATGAAGAATGTGCATAATATATGTCGTCTATGGCTATATTCCTTGGAGCATTTGTGTATATTATCCTTTCATCAGGATCTGTGCTCTTCCTGTAGCTTTTAATTGTCAGTATTAATTACAGTTTATCAGCACTCATCGAGAACAAGATTTTTAGTGTCCATGGTGGTCTCTCTCCTGCCATAGCCACATTAGACCAGGTAGGATACTCTCATCCTTATCATGTGGATTTCTTGGAAGTTTTTTTATCTAGAACAATTTGCATAATTGCTTGATTCAGATTCGAATAATTGATCGGAAGCAAGAAGTGCCACATGATGGTGCCATGTGTGATCTCTTATGGTCTGATCCTGAAGATATTGTGGATGGCTGGGGTTTGAGTCCCCGTGGTGCTGGTTTTCTGTTCGGTGGCAGTGTTGTCACTTCTTTTAACCACTCAAACAACATTGACTATATATGTCGTGCTCACCAACTAGTGATGGAAGGATATAAATGGATGTTCAACCATCAGATAGTTACGGTCTGGTCAGCTCCAAATTACTGCTACAGGTATATGATCGACAGCATTTTCTCTTGTTGCTCTTGGTTTGATGCTTTTATTCATTATAGTCTTCTGCAGATGTGGTAATGTAGCTGCCATTCTAGAGCTAGATGAAAACTTGAACAAGCAATTCCGTGTCTTTGAAGCTGCTCCACAGGTTTGTGTATCTTTTTAACTATAAAGATCGTTTATTGCATCAATGGCATTGTTAGCTTGTTATTTTCCAAGGCAAATTAGAAAGAACTATCTGAATGTATGACCCGGGGGGGGGTTCATTATTGGGTTTTGTCAGGACATGGGACTTCACATGAAAATAAGATTCTGAGTAGGTCGTTAGTTTTGCTCCTTTAGTTGCTTCCAATAAGTTTTTTTTAATGTTAGCCTGCCCTTATGAATGCAGGACTCAAGAGGGGCCCCGGCCAAAAAACCGGCTCCAGACTACTTCTTATGATTTAACCAGTCAAGCCTTCCACTATGAACATCCAAGATACATAAATTGACAGAGCCAGAGGGGAGCAAAACTCGAGAAAGCGGTTCTTGCTTCTAATGTAAAACCAATGGATAAATCCTCGTTGATCAGCTCCTATCAGTGAGAGTATGCCGTCGAGATCATTTGTCTGTGTGGATCATAGGGTTTGCCTAATTTTTGCCGGCTTCTACCTCCTTTTCTTATTTAAAATAGTGTGTATTAATAGTTCTTCTCCGTTGAAGACATTAAATTTCGTAATTGTAATTTTTGTTTGTGTGAGAGAGACTTGGTCTAAAAAGGCAAAAGGATGTAATTTTAGGAAAGATAAATGCAAATGTTTTATAGTGAGAGAGAGAGAGAGAGAGAGAGAGAGAGGAAGTTGTGACTTGTCAGGGGCTGAACTTCATTCTTGCAAAGGTTTGTCAAAATGTTGCTTTTCCAGTAAGCAATAATTTAGGTTTGTGATTATTTTCTCATCGTTATGTGAGATTGCTTATGCTTTCAACATGTATTGGAGAGAGAGGCAGAACTTTCTTCCATGTGGCCTACGAAATTATGTGCCTTGTTTGGTGAGTTGATTTCATTAACTCGGCTCCTCTCTCGAGAAATTAGAAAACATTTTTCGTGAAACAAATGCGTCCTGAGAAGGAGCTGATGTTGCAGCATGGTATGGGCATTATCTTGAGGTAAATTTTGGGAAAATGTCAAGTGACCTGCATTCGCCCATCATGCGAGGGAGGTGTCGTTTATCAGGAAGAGTTAAGGGCCTAAACACACAGCGTTCTATCTTGAACCAACGTGTACAAAGGAATCAAGTTGATAAAAACTGGTTATATGTTTCTTGGGATGATTCTGTAGCTGGTTCTTTGCTTTGATCACATCATAGGAGTATTTGAAGGATGAGCTGATTGCTTAAGTATGTTCGGGGCACAAATAGTAATGTTTTATAATGAAATAGTACTCTTAATGATCTTAAAACGCAGAAATAATAATGTTTTATAGTAAAATAATGTTCTCGGTACCTTTATAATATATAAATTCAATAGACACACGTTAATCAAGATGAGTGAGTCATCTGACTTTACAAAATGATTCGATTAAGCCCTTTATTGATCGAAAACTCCTACAGGTTATGGATATTAGCTATTATCACCCCTATGACCACAAAAATGAATAACAAAAATGGAAGCTTACTTGGGAAAAAGGAAAAAAAAAGGTCAATGGCATATCGTATAATTGTAATATCATGTTTTTTAAAATAAACTTCACTTTAATTTTTGTTTTTCCTATCGGATGAATGAAAGAGTGCCCTTAAAACTTATACAAGGAGACATATCTCCGATTTTCCATCTGATTTTTGCTAATTAATTCCTAACTAATTCTAGTTATTAACTAATTTCAAATAGTTGTAACGTCATTTTTGGACAAAAAAAAAAAAACTATATAAAACATATAAGATGAAATTTAATCACAAAATATAAGATACATATAGAAAGCAATATAGGACATGACATATCACATCCATCACTATGAATTATTTTTTTGTAATCATATATTTACCCTTATAAAAGATATACGATGATACGAAGACTTACAACTTTTTAAAAACACCGAATGAGGTGTAGATATGAATTTACTGAGTAGTATAAGGGTAAATGGATATGTGCAAGTGGATAAAGTATTAAAAGTGTGTAAATAAGTTAAACAAGCTGGGTTTATTTGACCCACTTTTTAGACAAGCAAAAAAATCTTGACCTGCTCTATTTGAAGAGCGAATTAAATGGGTTGGCTTATAAGCTAATAGTGTAAACGTGATAAACGAGCCAATCGAAATTGACGTACTTCGGCTTACGGGTTAAACAGGTTAAGTTCATTTGACCTGCTTTTTAAACGAACAAAAAATCCTCAACCTAAACTAGTTAGGTTCCTAAATTTTTGTAACCGAAACCTACCTTATGACACATCAAAACCATCTTATAACTTGTAGATACTATAAGGTATAAGGTACCTCGTGGAACTTCTTCTTTTTTTATTTTTTATTTTTTTACTTTATCTTCTTTTAGAATTTTGTATAGACATATAATCAATATCAAACCCGTAACTATACTAATGGATTAAATGGTAACAATTTGAAAAGTTCTTATATTTGTAATATATTTAATTGTAACAATATAAAACTTTGGTGGGTATAATAAAGAATATTCCTATAACCTTAAACCATTTAATTGGGTGATGCTAAATTATTCTTTTTATCATTTTTTTTGAATTATCAAAATAAAATATTTATCAAATTGTAAAATTGTTATACACCAAATACAAAAATCATGTGTTAAGTAACTCTAATGAAATATATTGAACGATATGTTAAAAATCGAGTCGTATTTAATACCTTACTATAATAGGGTTAGCTAAAGAAGGGGAAAAAGAGAGAGTATAAATGAGCTAGCAAAGAAAGAGAAGGTTTTATGTAAAAAAAGAAAAAGAAAAACAAGAAGAAGAGAGAGGGATAAGACAGTAGACATAATGGCATATAGTCTTAGGGTTTTAATTATATATTGGGTTTTTGTTGTTATTTTCTTTAAGGTTAAAAAAATATATTAGTATTAATTTTCTATTTATTAGTAATATTCAATTATTGTAATGAGGTGAGTACATGAGACTTGAAATATTTACCCTATATACTTTAGAGTATAAGGTCTTTGGAGGGTATAAGGTATCCTGATATCATATCTATAGCTTACCCTATAAGAGTAGGTTTCAATAAATTGCTACTTGAAATCTATCTTGTGACCTTCTTCTCTCACTTGAAACCTATTTAGTTAAGTAAGGTATAAATAGGTATTCTGTATAGTAGGGTAACCCACTCACCTTTAGTGTAATATATTTTGTCAATGTAAAATAAATAAATAAAAAAAAGAAGAGGAAAAAAACTAAAATTAATCTCTAAATATATTGCAAAAGTTAGCATTGAAAGTGAATTAGTCATCATTGGATACTTAAATTATTAGGTAAGTGGCTTATTATAGTTAACAATTGTAAGATCCTTAAGGAGTGTGTACATATATTAGAAGGGTTAGGTGTGTGTTGTAAACATCTTATTTTTAATCGAGTATTATTTTGTTTTATAGAATAGCTTAGACCGTTTTAAGTTAAATACAATTCAATTGCATAAGTTAATATGGTACGGGCTAATAACCCATATGGTATTACCCTTGGTCTTGATATTGGAATGGAGTCATAAGTTTTGGGTTTGATTCTAGCTAAATGTACAAAGTGTATTATTTCTTCTTTTCTTTTGCTCTACATCCATGCCACATGTCACAATGCAACAAGGGCCAGGTGTTTGTCATACACGTAGCAACTAACTATTAGTCTACATAACCGACGTGGCGCTACGTCAGCATTCCTTTTTCCTTCTCTTTTTTTATTTTTCTTTTCCCCTGCTTTCTTGCAACTTCCTTCTCTAGATAACCTACTTCTTGGCTTTTTTAAATATCTTCCCTTTGCAATTTCACCAATTTAGTGTTGCAATTACAAAGTAGATATGGAATATTTCATATTAAACTCTTCTTTATGAATTATTTCAATCATTTAATTGGTCAAATCTATCCTCAAACTTGAAAGAAAACTTGGACCTGTGACATTAACCTTGAGCTTGATTTAAGCGTAGCAATGAATTTTGAAGCTTCCTTTGTTTTTTTTTTTCTTTTTTAGTAATACCGGACCTCTATAACTCATTTTGATCAATGATTTCATACAAATTACAATCATTATTGGATTTAACTCGATCAAAACCCTTGAATGTTGGTCTTCAAAACTCAACATCCTCTTTGGCTTCCCAATCTTGATTCATGTTACATTTGTATAAATAGAGGGTTTAGAGACTTGTTCTAACATCAACTCTCATAAAAAATTATCTAAGCATACTTAAATACGCTCCCTCAAGATCACTCTTTATCTAAACTTTTTGTGATTCTCTCTCTTGAAAACCCACTCGACCACAATTAGTCTCGAGCAAAGCCATTGGTACCAAAGGCTTGCCCAGGTCCTGAGCTTTCCATTCCTAGTCCTTTCGACGTGGATCGTGCTTTCTAACTCATTAGTCACAACGCAACCTATAAACCTTAACCAACACTTTCAAACCCCTTTGAAACCCTTTGTCCACTACTCCCTACTTCAAAATAACACCACCACGCGACTCTCCATCCCTTAAAACCTCAAGCTATACCTCTAACTTACTCCCAGCAATCACCACTCATGATGGCAAACACTACTACCCACAGCTACCGTACATCATCACATAAACCATTACAAAACACCACTCTACCTTCAATAAATCCCCAATATTCAATCAAATCCACATAAAACTAAGGTTTCCCTCAAGTTTTGACCACTAAATCGCCCTTGAACAAGCCCCCGACGTTGCCACTCCTATTCCCTATTATGACATGACTTGCGCTTTAACCTAACGATTCGCGTCAGAACTAGCTCTGACTCGCATCCAATCTAAGTATGGCCTTCTCTTTTTCTTTTCCCTTTATCTCACATTTTTTTTTCATTATTTATTTTTTATGATTGTATCCTATTTGTAATCAGAAAGCCTAAAAAATCAGAAAAAAAAAAAGACAAAGAACAAAAAAAAGGAAGAAAGAAAAAAGGGGGAAAAGTATATTTTTATAGTTATTTATGCTTTAGTAAAAAATATATATAACAAAAAAATTAAAATAAAACAAATTAATTAAATAACATTTTATCACTTAGAAAATTTAATTTTCAGCAAAAAAATAAAATAATATCAACCATTTTCTAAATTAGGATATTTTAGAATTTTCAAAAATAAATACACCAAATGAAGACCTTTTTAGAATTTTTCTTAAATAAAGTTAATTGATTAAAAATGTAAATCTAGCTATCGTTTACAAAATAAAAATAAACCAATACATGTAAAAGTTCTCCCAAAATGAACAATGAAAATATGATCCTTGAATAATAGAATGTAGGTACTTGTACATACAGGGCGATTTAAAATATATATAAAAAAAATTATTTTCCCCCCCTATAAATAATTTTTCAATAGATATAATTTCATTGTCTACTTGTGAAATAGACAATATTCTTTAAAGAGTATTTTGAGAAATGGAATTAACTTTGGAAGATTAAAAGCGGTACCTATTAAGACTTTAATAGGTTAGTTCCTAAATCCAAAACTTTTAATTTTCAAAAACCGTTTTAAACATTAGTTTTTCTAATAGACCAATGGTTAGGTTAAAATTGATATAACCTAACCTATATTTTTCTAACCCCAGGTGGCGATTCAAAACTTTTCAAAATAGAAAAAGTTGAGTGTTAATATTAAATGGGTTAGGGTTTAATACTAATTGCGTTAAGGAAAATAAATAAAACTAGAAAAAAATCAAGCTTAACATGTGTGTATATATAGTTTACACAATCTATTAGTTTATAATTATGAAAGATAAACCAAGATAAATCTACTAACCTCTTGTAGATGTACATTAGAAATTGATCACAAACACTAGTTGAATCACTAACACAATCAATAATGCTCCAAGTATATACTTATGGTCAGAATGTAATCACCACTGGAAAACACCCACGATCCATAACCAATATGCCTTATTTGAATGTATAATAATGAAGGAATTTGTAGGATACTCTCTCACAATTTCTCTTAGGAATTATATTATCAAATTCACAAAAGACTCGAGACCATTCAGTAGTCTTTTTTATTTACAAAATATAAGATGCCTTTTTGGAAGTGACAACCCTTCCCGTATATCCTTTAAATAAGTTACATCATTTCATAATTGTATAGATACAACTCATCGATCATGTATTATGAAGAGTTATAACTCGTCCAAAAATGTTACATTACACTCTATCATGGCTGTTAACTAATACATCCCACTCACACATGATGGGAAATCAAATCCTCAATATTTACATCTTAAATACTATCAGCAAATAGGTTGTGCAACCTACAAGCACACGTTTAAACAAGCTATAAGATCTTTACCAATATAGTACAAGAGACCTGACAAATCAATTTTCGAGCTTCGGGCTTTGTTGGCAACTTGCTTGTGCATTCCTTATGTACCGAAGATCTATTTGGAAGCTTTACATATGGAAGACCTATTTATGAGCTCTTCTCAAATAGATATGTTTAGCTCAGATGGCCTGCTCGGCCTGGCCATGTTTGTTCAACCTAGCTCATCTCCTTTTTACCTTGGATATCTCATTTGGTTACTTATTTTTGTTTATATTATTGAGACTTTCTATTTCTTGTATTATTCCTGCATTACGCTCATGTTTATTTTATATTTATGGGAATGCCACTAGAGTATTCTTTAAGTTATTTTAATTACAATTTTGCTATTATGTATATATAGAACACTTGTATAGGGTTTTAACAGATTTATAATATTAATGAAAAACCCTTAAGTCTTTTCTTTTGAAATGCTCTCTTCTACCCGCTGTTATCAATCACTTTAGCAAAGATTGTGATGAGTAACCCTAGACTTAGTGTTTGTGTGTTATATCGGATACTAGTTTTGGTCTTTATGTGATTCTATGGTTTATCATATCGATAGAATTAGTGCACAGGATTGCTAAACTATTGACTTCCATTTATTTTTTGGAAAATCTTGCGACCCAGACTCATTCATTAGTTACACATGATACTAGGTTTATGTGTTCATCTATGAATCCGTATCATCTTAGTATTAGAGCTCTAAAGTTTCGTCTTTACGGATTTCTTACTTTTGTGGAACGGTTCTGTTTTGAAAGTGAAGAGAAGGAGATACTATGACAAGAAGACTTATTTACTGGTTCGTGTCACATTGTCGAAGGATTTATTCACTTGAGACTTAATTTACAATTCCTTATGAAAGTGCTCGAGCAATATTATTTAAAGGTATCAAAACTTTGTAAATGTTTGTGTGAACCTGCAGATAGAATTAGTATTTGGCTTTTTTTTCTCGTCTTAAGATTTCATTATATTATTATTAATTATAAAAAAAAAAAGAGAAAGAAGAGCTGCGATAGGAAAGCTAAAATTAGGATGTTGTGATTTGTGTTGCTTAGTGTCTGGTGTCTGTTGCTATCGTGGGTGTGCTGGAATTTTTTACAGAAAGAGTGCAAGTGAGGAATAGCAGTGGGTACTGTGGAGTGGTTTCGTGTTGTACCGTGTGTAGCTTATAACAGAGGAAATTTTTGGTGGTAATGGTGATTACAGTTGTGTTAGTAGGTTGTGTCGTTGTCTAGGAGATTGAAGTGTGTGATAATAACGGTAGTGGATGGTGCACGAGTGGGTCTGTACATTTGGGTATGGTGGTCGCTGGAGTTGAGTTGGTGGTGAACGTGTTGTGTTCGAAGTGTGGTAGAGTGGTGGTGCCATCATTTCGCGCCTTTGAGAATCGTATGTTGGTTGTTTTTGTAAGCGTATGTTCTGCAGAATTATGGGTGTTGTTAGGAGTGTTGCAGGTGACCAGTGAAATTGCTTGTGCAATGAAACATTACCGAGCTGCTGTTGCGAGTGTAGGACGGTGGAAGTTGTTGAGCTCGCTGTGGTGGTTGATTTGATAATTCTGAGCTGAGTTGGATGGTACAATGATCATTGCATGCTATTCAATTTCTATCGAAGGAGATATCTATTGTGTTTGAAAGTGTGCCGAAGTGAGTTGTCTCGCGCGCGTGTGGAACTTGTGTGTTATGCTAACCTTCCTTTAGGAATTGCCGAGCAGAAGTAGATTACTATATTGTTGTGCGCGTCTGAAACTAAGTTATCTTGCTGTAATCCGTGTTGATCATTCTTCAAGAAGTGTCGAGCTCGATTGAGGTAGTGATCGAGCTCAAAGCCATTGCAAATTCAAAGTTCGAGCTGAATAACTTTGCAGAGTTGCTTTGACTAAATTCTAGTCCAAGTTGACAAGTGTTAACTTAGGTGCCGAGCAGCTTAGCTGTTTATGTGTGTCGATCTTGGAGTTGCGCCAAGCTGCTAGCCGTGCCAAGCTATCTACTTGCTCTGTCGGAGCCGATACATTATTCGTCCGAGCCGATTCTAATATCCGAGCAAACTGATGTAGTGTATCGAACTGAAATTGAAGATCCGAGCGACATACATTGAGGCATCCGAGCTCCGGGCTGCTGCGATCCAAAGTAGTGGGCTGAGCTTCAAAGTAGTGCTTGTCCTGTGCTGATCTTTTCCTTTTTTGAGAAACGACCGAGCTAAATTGGATGTTCAAAGATTCCAAGCGCAAGAAGACGAGCTATATTGCTTTTCCAATTGCCCAGCTAATTGATAGTGATCGGAGCTTCTATTTAGAGTTGACTGAGCTATTTTGAGTAAAAGTGCAATGTTGAACCAGCTGCTATCCAAGAGTAGGTTGTTATATCTTGTACCGAGCTAATTGTGTTTGTGCTGATCTTTTCTTTCCTTGAGAAACAACCGAGCTAAACTGGATATACAAGGAATCGAGCTGAATTGAAGAGCACGAGTGATGCCGAGCTGTTCTATTCTTTTTAAAGAAGATTACCGAACTGAACTTGAGAAATTCCGATGTGAGCTACAGATCTGAGGTAGTAATTCCTATGGCCGAACTGACTTGTTTGGTACTGAGCTGAATTGGGCTGTGTAACTATTTGATTTCTGAGCTGTCGCAAGAGCTTGATCAAGCAGAATTACTTCAAGTTGTCGAGCTAAAGTGTGTCGTATACTCGATTACTGAGCCGTATCTTGAAGCGTGCCATACTGAACCTCAATCACTAAGCTTCTTTGTTGCTTTTGTATACGTACCGAGCTACGCGTGAAATAGTAGTATCGCTAAGCTGAATCTGACGTGTTTGTGCGTGTCCGAGCTGTCGAAGGTGAACACCATTGCCGACCTAAAGTGTGCTGTCTATCACCGAGCTTGGCTAGTAGATAGCTGCGGGTGTGTTGTCCAAGCTACCATCAATTGAACCGAGTTATGGAATTTGTCGAGGTGAAGCGATGGTGCCGGACATTCTTGGGCTGTTGTGTGCCAAGAGAACTGGGCTTTATTGTTGTGTCTTAAAGTAATTAACCGAGTTGTCCTTTTCCCCAATGTTGCCGAACTAGTGGAAGAAGTCTGCGTAATTGAATTGGATCTTGGTCGATAGTTGTTGTCCTTGTGTGACATTAAAACCGAGCTTTGAAGTGCCGAGGTGTTTCTTATGATAGAAAGTGAAAGTAAATAAGTCAAAAAAAAAAAAAGCGTCCAACTTCTTGATTTTATTTGAGCATTATTGAACTCGAATTTATTCAACATGGCATCCAAAGCTTAAATGGGCATCGATATGCACGAAGATTGAGAACAAAATGTCATTACCAAGCTCCAAATCCTATTTCCCCTTATGTGTTGGAACGGTTAGAGAATATAATTGTTAAGCTCAAGGAGATGAGGGAAGAAATAAGGTTGAAAACGATTACTCAATCAAAGTACATTGAAGAGGAGGAAACGAAAGGAAAAGGAGTAAGAGTTAAGAACAAGAAGGGGGTTGATAAGGAAGGACAAGATAAGTTGCAACTTAATACCCATATTCATGAAGCGCTCCCATTGTCATTAACACTTGGTGCTATCAATGATCACAAGTATTACTATATTAGTCTTCTACCTGTCAAATTCTTTTATCTCAATCCATTATTGGGGTTGTCAGGAGGTGATATGTGTTATAGTAGTATTATACCCGTGAGGTGCTATCGATTGTATATTGGTATTTTCCGAGGTCATGGTGATGGATATTTCTATATAGGTTGTGTTGCTCTTATCTTTAATACTCTCACATTAGAAAATTTTGAAGCATATAGATGGAAAGAGAAAGAATTGAGTTGTGAGAAAGTAAGAGAGGTGAAAGCTATTGAGCATGATGTTGTGAGGCTAACATTGAGAAAGCGTAAAGCTTTAAGGATTCTTTAGCTAAAAAGGGAGTATCTGATCTTACATGTTCCTCTAGCTCATGATATGATGCTTGGGCCCAAAGTGTTATTCCCCTTGATTGATAGTTGCTAAGGTTACCTAAGTGAAGTTGATCGAATACATGATGAATGGAATGAAGGGTCCCTAAAGAAGAGTTTGGTTGATCAAGTTCATAACGAATGGAAAGAGCACTTGCTGATGATAACATTAGTGGAGGATGATGCAAGCCATTACTAAGAACAAACAGGATCGGTTGTTGAATGGGTCGTAACTTGCAGAAAGCTTGGAAAGAGTCAATGGGGAAAAGTACAAAAGGGTGAAAACAATAAGTAAAACCTATGAATAACTCCAGAGGACATGACGTACTAATGAAACTTACGAGGACTCACGGCACAATTTGATGAGACATACAAATTAGTCCAATAAGGGTACTAGCTATCTAACCTTACTTAAGAGAAAGGATAAAAGTGATGCCAAGAGTAAGGATAAAAGTGATGCCAAGAGTAAATAACAGTGTTTACATAGGGAGGAAGGTACTCAAAGGTGTATTGAAGATTATCTGATGACTTACAACCAAAAGTACAATGGTATTTATACCCACAAATTAAGATAACTTGCCCAAAAGGGAAAAAACAAAAAAAAAAGACATTTCTTAAGGAGAGCAATGTACATGTTATAAAGGGGCAAAAATGAATATACAAAGAAAATAATCATTGATGCTATAGATTTTACATGTGATACTGTACACGTGGCAATACGGCATTGGAGAAGTTGTTAGGAGATGCAAACAAAAAGTACAGACACATAAGTGTGTTCGAGTAGGGATGGACTAATTAGTCTGGTTTTATCTTTCGGCCTCTCGATAAGGAAGAAGCCGAGTAATTAGTCAACTCGATAATAGATAATAATCGTTAACTTGGCATACCACACAACAATGGGCGGTCATACGGTATGGCATTAGAGGTGACTAGGCAAGGAGGTACTCAACCTCGGTAAAGGTTAGTTGGAACATAAAGATTCATCATACTAGCCCCTCTAGTCCTCGAGTTTGGCTACGGATTAGGAGCCCCGAAGCTCGATTCTCATAAGAGGAGCTAGAGTACTTTTCTATGCTTATATTTTATTTCTGTAGGTTGGTATTTGATCCTAGTTGGATTTGGAGCTACCCTTTACCAAGTTTTAGGCTGAAACTTCTCCAAGGGGAAGGGAATGATATGGTATAGGAGACCAGAGAAATTAATTTCCGAGCTTCAGGCTTTGTTAGCAACTTGCTCATGCATTCCCTATGTGCCAAATACCTATTTAGAAGCTCTATGTATGGAAGACATGTTCGACTCGAATGGCCTGCTTGATTCGGCCATGTCTACTCAGCCCAACTTATCATCTCTTCACCTCGAATATCTCATTTGGTTACTTATTTTTGTTTATATTATTTAGACTTTCTATTCCTTGTATTATTGCTACTACCCTCATGTTTATTTTGTATTGACGAGAATGCCATTGGAACATCTTTTTAGTCATCTTAATTACAATGTTGCCACTATATATAAATAGGACACTTGTATAGGGTTTTAATAGATTTACAACGTTAATGAAAAACCCTTTGAATTTTTTCTCTTGGAAAGCTCTCCTTAACCATTCTTATCAATCCCTTTAATAAGAATTGTGGCAAGTAACTCTAGTGTCAAGCTATTTTTTCTCTCAGTTTTTATAAATAAGTTTTATTTAAACCAATCAATACTAAACCTTGTTCATTTAAAACTGACCATTGACTAGAGTTTAAAGAAAATCGCTTCTTTTAACTTTGAAAACGTTCTAGAGTCGTCGCTTGATTGAAATCAGGAAAAAGAGTTAAGCTATAACCAATTGAGTGGATTAATTATAACTTAGTTACTGATCTTTCGATAAAACAAATTTTTTTGTTAAAACAATTTTTGAAAACCAAATATCTGCATCCAAAGGCTAATTTTTTAAACCCCAAACAGGTACCACTTTTACGGCTCGTTTACTTTATGAAATAGAATAAGATGAAATGAAATTGGAATTCCATAAGGAATTGAATAAAAATGTAATACATATTACTTTTTTTAGTTAAATATATAAACAATTTAAGAATAGACATATAATATAAATTTAATGATAAAATTATCATCGGTCCATTTTTTCAATTGGCAGCAATGGTGGTAATAGTAGTAGTGGTGGTGACGGCGACAATGGCAGTGGCGGCGGCAATGGCAGTGGTGATGTTGATAGCAGCGACAGCATTAGTAACAGCGACAATAGCGGTAATAACAGTAGCAATTGTGGTAGTAGTGGGGAATCATGATTATTTAATTGAATTAAGAAATTCCTATTACTTAATTTCAAGTAATAGAGATTCATATGGAACTGTGATTCCATGATAAAAAACCAAATGAACATTGTAATAAGGAATAAGGAGGGAATAGAATTCCAATTCCATAAAGTGAATATACTATTAGTTTCTCCGAATTTAAATTTACCTTTCAAAATACCCTTATAATGAAATTTATCTACATGTAACTTAATTTAATTCTAAAAAAATAAAGATAAAGTGATCAATTATTTACAGAAGATGGAAAAAAAAATTTTCCATGTTTTAAGTCGTTCAATATTTGTGTATGAGTACCTACATACTCATTATTCGGAATCAAACTTCCATATTTGTTTATTAAAAACATAGAGGGTTGAGCAATTGTAGTTTTGAAAAAAGGTCAAGGTTTACATTTTTACCTAATTTGATACTGATTAAGAAAATTTTCTAAAGGTCTTAATTAGGGTTTTATTTTTTTAAATTTTAAAGCACCCTAGTTTGAAAAATGGTTGATTTATTTTTATTTTATTAGAAAATTGGTTTTTTCAGTAATAAAATAACTTTAAAATTTATTATTATTATTATTATTATTATTTATTTATTTACTTTTTATTTTTACTTTTTTTTCGTTAAAATGTGAAAATAAATAAAAATAAAACTAATGTGAAAATAAATAAAAATAAAACTAAGTACTTCTTCCTTTTTTTCTTCTTTTCTCTTCTTCTTCTTTTTTTCCTTTTTTCTTTTTCTTTTTTAGGGGTTACATTTACAATATGATAAACAAATAAATAAATGAATTTTTTTTTAAGAAAAAAGAGCAATCAAAATTGGAAGAAGGCCGAATCAAGAATCAAAGGCGGGTCGGTGCAGTAGACTTGGAGCAGGGGCGTGGGTTAGACTAAGTCAATGATGGTAGCAACTAGAGTGGTGCTTTGGAGGTCATTTTGGCAACTAAAATGATCAAGGAAAGTCACTTTTGTGGCTGTTGGATTTGAAGATCGTGGGTTTGCGCAAGCACCATAACCTAAGGTGGTGGTTTGAAGGTGGTTTGTGCTTAGGCAATGGTGAATGATGTGTGTAATGATTGCAATGGTATTGGTTTGTGCGTTTGGGTTTGTAGGTTTTCAGTTGGGGTTGTGTCACATTTGGAGAAGGTTAGTAGGGGATCCGGTGTGTGCTGAAGGTGTATAATAGTGGGTTGTAGGGTGTTTTAGGGTAGATGCAGGCATTAGGTTTAGGCATGCATGGTTATGGGATTTGATGGTAGGGCTATTGATGACCAACATTGAGTAGGGATGCACGGTGTGGATTAGGGTATTGATGGTGGTTTTGGCATACATTTAGATTGAGAGAGCGAGTTGATGGGTGGCTACATTTAGGGTCATCAGATTGGGTTTTGGTGTTAGGCATCACTGCGATAATGGTATGCTATTGAGTTTTACGTATATGGGAGGGAGTGATGGATTTGTATGTGCTGTGGTTCATTAGTTAAGAGAAAGGGATCGGGAGTGGGCCATAGTAGCAATGGCATATGTGTGCTTTTCAAGAGAGATAAGGAGATGTTCGAGAGAGAGAGAGGACAAGGGTAGGCATGGATTGTGCTGCTGCCACAGTATTCAGTTGCTGTATGTATGTGTAGTTCCATGCATGTAGGTATTGTGCAATGGGGCGTGTGTTCAATGAATAGGATTAGCTGATGGTGGTTTGGTGTGTGCAATGTTTGGATAGTGAGTAGCTGGGAGAGAGAGATGTCATAGGGGTTAGGGCATCATGTACGTATGGTTTGGTGTGCGGATTCCAAAGAGAAAGAGAGAGGTCTGTGGGTCCTATGGTAGATAGTATGTGTGAGTTAGGTGTGCTGTTTTTGAGTGTGAGAATGGGAGGGAAAGAAAAGGAAAGAGGAGAAGGAAGAGGAAAGTATGTTGTGAATACCCAATCATGAAGCGCCATGTGTTATGATTTGACACAAGGCATAGTGATTTCTTAACACGTAGCAGTATGTTACATGTGGAAAAAATAAATAAAATCAAAAGGCATTCTTATGTCTTTGATAAGGTTCGAACATAAGACCTCCAACCAAACTGAATGAAATGCTCAAGTGTTTTACTATTAGACCGTTGACCCGTACTTTATTGAACATATGAACAAGATCAGTCTGGGCTAGATTCAAATCTATGCCTAAGTTAAATGATCCTCTCCTTATTTTTTATCTAAATTTTAGAAAATCTATTCTATTATACTATCTAAAAATTTATTATTTTGTAAACTTTCTAAATCTTCTATTTTTTCTATTTTGTGACTTTTCAATTTTTTTTTTGTATTTCTTTTTTTCTTTTTGCCTTTTCCTAATTTTTTTTATTTTTTTAAATTTCTTACTTTCTATTTTTTTATATTTTTCCTAATTTTGGACCCTTTATCCTATCCTAAAAATTTTGAAAAAAAAAAAGGGAAGAGGGTAAGAGGTGGTGGGTGTGGTGCAAAAATGGGGGTGTCTACACCTAGGCTTAATATTCATGCATCATATTTGGTATTAGCTTAAGTCCATGTATGGTTCTACGATGTGTCATATCCGTAGTTAGTATAAGCCCTAAAGTTAAGTCAAGTAATCATAGGATTGAACTTAGTACATAAAGTTTAGAGTCCGGTCAAAGAATTCGATCAAATCTAAATTATAAACTATAGATAGGAATATTAATAAAAATGATCCCGTAAACTTGAATTTAAAAAAATAAGCAATAAAATAAGAGACTATAAAATTTTCAAATTTTAAGTATAATACTTGTTAATTATAGAAAAGTACAATATAATAACTAATAAATTGCTAAAGAAAGATTATGTGTATACTAAAAATTATAGAATGACCTAAATAATAATTAGGAATTTTTACTTGTATCCCACATGTATTTATGTGTGGATAAAAATAAGCAAAATTACTTAAATTGCCTGAAATTAGTTAGAAACTTATTAAATAATTAATAAAAGATAAAAAAAATTAGAGGAATAGGGAATGATTTAGATTTGGTCGTGATAGGTCAGGAATTAAAGAAGGAAAATTAACCAATAAAAAACAAGCATCACAAAGGGCAAAATTGAAGAGATTTGAATAATGTCTTGTTCAATTTAATGCATAATAATTACTACAAGGCTTTACAAATAGCAAGAAAAATTATAGAACTCATTTAGATAGTTAGAAGCTTAGAAAAATTGCAAAGATTAGAAAAAAAGAGGGAAAATTAGGGTTTAGAAAATTCTTTAGCAAACTGTACAGTAAGGGTTTGTAAATCGAACTCCCACACCACCACCACTTAGAACTAAACCACTCTTACCACCTGGAACTAAACCACCCCCACCACCCCACTCCAAACCCACCACTTGGACTGGCCAACATACCTAAACCAGTGTTGGAGGCTCAAAAGCCATCGAATCAAGTGAGTTTTACATCTTCTTTGATTTTGTAAAATTTCCTAAAATTATTTATTTTTCCCAGAAAATTATGAAATTTATTATTCTAAGGTTTTATTGTATTTAAAATTAGGGAAAGATAGTGATTAAGTTTAATTACATTTGTAAATATAGGGTTTTTAAAAAATTAACAAAACTAAACATGTTAGAATTAGAATTAAATAAGCTTAGGAGTGTAGTTTGGAGCTCAAATTTTTTATGTAGAAATCTTAAGTGACATAGAACAGTGAATGAAGCCACTTTTTTAAATTTATTTTTTGAAATTTTAAGTAATTTTTTAGCCCTAAAATAATGAGAAAATTGAGTAATTTTAGGTTAATTAGGTGATTAAGTAATTAATTACTGATTTAAATAATAATTAGATGTTTAAGGATATTAATCTCTGATGTGAAAACGTAATCTTAGTCTTTAGGGTGTTAAGTGTAATTAATATAAGAATTATGTGGTAATTGTAGGAAATTAGGAATATGTGGAATTGGAAAAATAATAAATATGAAAAATTAGGTTTATTTGGATAATATAATAATAAAAATTAGTACATAATAAATCTGAAACAAAATTTAATTTTGGGTAATTGTATAAAAAAATGTAATTCCTCACATTTGGAGTAAATCCGATACCCCAATTAAGATTAGAGTGTACCAAATAAGTTTGAATACTAAATTAAGACCCAATGTGATATTAGAATACTCGAGTTTAATATGATTAATTTCACATTAGGATTCAAGCGTATTTAAGATTCTTCGTAATCAGAGACAATGTAGAATCAAAACTGGAATCTAATTTAGAAACCGAACCCCGAAATAAGGTAGAATGAGTCATTAGTAAATAATAGGTATACATGGAGAAATAAGTTAAATTATAACTTAGAATATGTATCATCAAAGTATAAGTACTAAAAAGACGTATTTGTATTATAGGATACCCGAAAATGAACTAACTTACAATTAAGTGATTTGGCCACCGAGAATTTAAAGTAAGTTAGATTATTACTTTACTGTATTGAAGTACTATTTTATGATACTCGGAGACTTAGGATTGTGTATGATTGTGATTGTAAGTAATTTAACCATGTGTTTGAGTATTTGAATTCGTGTTAAAATTGTGTTGTGATTGATTGTGTGTTATGACTGGATTGGTGTGAAATTGTCTAAACACTCTAAATGGAATTTAATCTTATTCGACTCTAATGCCTTAAATTTTCATGTATTACAACCCTTTAAGGGATCATTAGGATTCTTTAACTAAACACTAACACCTTCGATAAAGATAGCGGTGGATAGAAAATTGGTCTTTTCCTCATCCTTAGCCAAACTAAATGATAAGAGAGGAGGTCGCAGTGAGGATAAAGGCATTGGTTTGAAGGATAGTCTTAGGAGGAGCAGTATCTCCATTGCACAAACTTGGGTTTAGTTGTGAGCTGTCACATAACATGAAAATTCCTCAACCCAGATTAGAGAGGGTGAAATTTCTTTGATTTCGCAACGGACCGAACTACGTTATGTGATGACACTTGCTTATTGCATTGCATGAAAATAATTGCTTGATAATCTTGTTTGTATTTGTATACATTCATGAGTCTCTAATTCAACTTACTGAGCTGTAGTTGCTCATACCCATATAGATCCCTTTGCAAGTCCTAAATTTTTAATACTGTAAGTATTATGCCACCTTATAACTATTCAGAGGTTAGTTCTTTTGAAGCCTGGGGTATGAGGATCAATTTGCCTAATAGTTAATGTGTAGCTAAAGTCTCCTTAGTAGCTTAAGAATGAAAGATTGATAGTTGATATGTAAATTAGTTGACTATTACGTTAATGTAGAATTTCCTAAGAAGTTATGTGGAATATACATGTAATTATATATATGTTGACTTGAAATTCTTGTTAATTATTGTAACTTTAACTCAACTCTTAATTAGACTATTTACTTTCAAGCGAAGAGTCATTGACATTTTGTGTAAATCATGTCTATGGTAAGTACTGTGAGGTCTGTTACTATCATAGAATGGTTTATACGGTGAGATTGTTGTAACTTTGTAACTTCAGAACGTAACAGTTAGTGCGTAGGAATGTTAAACCATCGACTTCCATTTATTTTTCGAGCTATCTTGCAGCCTAGACCCATTCGTTGGTTACACGCAATATTGGGTTCGTGTCTTCATCTACAGATCCATATCATTTGCTATTTACACAAACCCAAAGATCTAACATGTCTTAAATAAACATTTCTAGGTATAGTTTTAGTGAGAGGATCAACAATCATCCTATGTATCGATATATATTGCAAAGTAACTTCTTTTTGAGCTATAATGCTCATTATGAAATTGTATTTAGCATCTATGTGTTTGGTCCTGCAATGGTATTTGGGATCCTTTATATAAGAAATAATTGCTTGACTCTCATAATTGATTACTATTGGTTTTGACTCTTTAGAAAGAAATCCTATGTGTTGCATGAACCATTTGAGCCAAACTACTTCTTGGACTACTGTTGATGATGCTACAAATTCAACATCCATTGTCAAGAAGGCTATACATGTTTACTTCTTACTAAATCTCTAGGAAATGTTGTCTTAACATTCATTTGGTGAAGTTCTAAATCCAATTTTGCAATTGTAGCCAAAATAAGGCAAATAGAATTAAACCTCACCCTAAGAGAGAAGGTTTCTTCATAATTTATACCCTCCTTTTAAGTGTATCCTTTTGCTATAAGGCATGCCTTATATCTCTATATAGATCCATCCACTTTGCATTTAATTTTGAGAACCTATTTGTTTCTAATTGCTTTACGTCCTAACGAGAGATCAACCAAATCCCATATATGGTTAGATTTCATAGACTCCATTTCCTCTTCTATTACACATCTCCATTTTTCCTTAGCAATACTTGAAAGAGCTTCTTGTAAGCTCCTAGGCTCCTCATCATCATTTGGTGAAATCATAAAAGTCTCTCCCTTAATCTCAAAATGGCAATGAGGGATACTTTTACGCTTACTTTTACATAATTATTGTTCTTATGGAACCAATTCATTAAGTAAAGTCACTCTCCCACTTGGCTTAATACTTTGAGAAGAACTTGGTTTTTCTCTAATAACGTCAGTGGGACTAACTTCATTTATTAGATCATTAGTTTCATAAAAATCAATGTTCTTATCAATGTGACCCTTACTAGGAAAATCATTCTCTAAAAAAGTAGTATCTTGCAATTCTAATTCAGCCACAATTCCATTTGTATTTTCACCTAAAAATATATAGCCTTTTAAATGTTTTGAATATCTAATGAAGATACATTTCTTTACCTTTGGACTTAATTTTCCATATTCTAGGAAAGGAATATGAACATAAGCTACAACCCTTAAGGTTTTAGGTTTCCTACCAATCTATAATTCATAAGGAGTAGAAGGAGTACTCAGTTAAGTACATAAGTGGTAGTTAATAAGGCATCTCCCCAAAAAGAGAAGGGTAAATTTGCTTGTACTATCATGGACCTAACCATGTCCATTAATGTTCTATTCCTTCTTTTAGCAACACCATTTTGTTGCAAGGTTCCAAAAATAGTTAATTGTCCGGCAATTCCCTTTTCATTGCATAGTTCTTTAAAATGCTTAGATAAATATTTATGTCCCTTGTTAGTGCTTAAGGCTTTTACCTTTTCTCAACTAAATTTGAAAATCTTTTATAGCAATCTAATGCTTCAGATTTGTGAGAAATTGGATAAAGATAACCAAACGTATATAATCATCTACAAATATAATGAAATACGAGGATCCATTCCTTACTCTCGCATTTATGGGACCACAAATATCAGAATATATGAATTACAATGGGTAAGTCAATCGGATTGCTTTGCCAAAAGGTTTCTTGTTGACTTTTTAGCTAGACAAAATTCACATATAGATAATTTGATTTTAGCTAGTAAGCCTAAAAAACCTTCTCTAACTAATCTATTTATTCTATGTTGCCTGATGTGACCCAATCTAGCATGCCAAACATTCACATTGATAATAGTATTTTCAAATGATGTTATAAAAGAAAAACAACCATTAACTCTTTCATTATTTAGTTCAACATCTAATATAATAAAACCATTCAACATAAACTAGATCCATAAAACATAGTTCCCAAGTAAACATCAACATTATTGTCATGAAAATTAAGACTATACCCTAATCCTAAAAGTGTTGAAACGAAAAACAAGTTTTGTCGGATCTCTAAGGCAAAAAGGACATCATGTAGGAAGAGAGTTTTGCCATAATGTAAGTCTAACTTGCAATTGCCTATGCTTTTGACATCAACTTTGGTGCTATTACCAATATATATCCATCTCGATATCTGATGATACTCTATGAAAGCTCCACGATCTCCAGCTACATGGTCTATGGCTTCTAAGTCTACAATCCATATAGGATGAGATTCAATAAGTAATATATAACTAGAAGCATAAAGAAAAAATGGATTAGTAGAATGTCATACCTTCTTCGACTTAATGTACTCATGAGCAAAGTTTCCCAATTGTCCACAATTGAAGCATTTAATTTTTGCCTTATCTTTCTTGCCACCACACTTACTTCTCTTGAACTGATATTTCTTGGTTTTCTTGTTTACTGGTTTGGTCCCATTTCCATTCTTGTTATTCTTGCGACCTCTCTTCTTTTTAGAACCCGAGGCTCTGTTTGAAGTGGATTCAGCAATAAACACAATTTTAGTGGACTTAGCAGCTTCTAAGCGCTCATCCTCCAATTCAAGGTGACGTGAAATATCATCAAATGTTTTCATTATAAGTCATATTCACCCTCATGTGTTCCTAATTTTCCGGAATGGACTAAATTATAGCTTGTTCTTAATGTTCATTGGTTATGGTATGTCCAACAACTTTCAATTCCCTAATCATGTTTGACATCTCTCTTAAATGTGACCTCATTGTATGATTTCGGTACTTCCTATAAGAGTCAAACTTAATTGTTAGCCTTCTAAATTTGCTTACAAATGTACCCCCAAATTTCTCTTTAAGAACATCCCATATCTCTTTTGCAATAGGATATTGCTCAAATTGATACATAATGTCATCTTGCATGCTACTTAGCAATGTGATGCAAGCAATGCCATTCTTTCTTTTCTAAGCATTATAAGCCTCGAGATCCCTTATGTTGGGTTGTTGTTCCAATTTCAGGCTCTAACATGACATGGTTCATGGTTTCTAGTATCTCTTATTCCTCAAGTATATATTGAACTTTCTAATGCCAAATGTCAAAATTGTCACCATTGAGTTTTTCTTTATTCAACTTAGCAATGATGTTTTTAGAAGTGGAACCCATTTTGAAATTGGTTTCTATTTCATATAGACACATAAATTAAATTGGCGCAACACATATAACATGTACAAAATAATATGTTGAACTAAATGACAATTTCATATAGATACGGAATTGAAAATTCCAAAAGTAAATCATTTCCATAGTTACATACTTAATTATCATCATATTCAACATAATTTTCAACAAAAAATAATTATAAATAAAATTCAATCTTGAACTTCAAATCAATTATAAATATACTTATATCATGACATCGTTACACTCAATTATCATCCATAAACAAAATTCAATTATCCTTCATAATTTATTTATTCATAAGTATCTCTCAAAGAAAATGTGAATTTTTTTCACATAGGTAAAATCTAAGCATTATGAAAGATATATGCATAACATAGAAATATGTTACATAATATCATTGTAAAAAAGTGATTGGAATCATCTTACAACTATCTTTAAGCCACAGCGGACTTATTCCAAGTTGAAGCCTCCCCACCCCACTTAAGGCCGAGCTAATACCAAAAGGTTGAGAAGGGAAAGAAAGATAGCTCAGCAACAGCTTTGTTGGCTGTGAAATAAACCAAAGACCAAATAACCAAGATCCCAATCCCAAATACTAGCTTGACACAGTACGAAGGATCTAATGTCGACAAACCTTTAAAGCTTGACAACTGTAGGTCAAACTTACAAGCTGTTTGACTAAGCATTGCAAGACTTCAATGACTCTAATCTAAACTAGGATATCCAATTGCTGACCTCAACTAATTCAGATCCTACTCATTTTAGGACAACACGGATGACCTACATGCCAACCTTCCTACTAAAATGCATAGTTTTGTAAAATTGTAAATAATTTCTTTATTTAGTCGTAAGCTTAATCTTTAAGGTTTAAGGCCTTGTAATTATTTTCAATTTTTCCATTAGCATTTTTAGACTTATCATAAATAGAAACATTTGTAAATAACAGCTAATACAGTTAGACAATTAAAAAGTAAGAATGTACTTGGATCTTTCCCTACTCGTGAGTATGCTTGCTTGCTTCGAACTCGATTATTGAGTGCTATTATTCCTCTTTAATCCTCGATTCTTATCAATCTTCATGCATAAAATTGTAGCGAACCTTTCATTTGAGCAAGTTGGTGAGTTATATTTAACTCTCATTTAAACCCTGAGTGAGTTTTAGTGTTTGTGAGTTACATCAAACCCCATTTTCAGCTCAACTCCATCTATGTTTGTGCTTTAGTGTATGAGATCCATCTACATTTACATTCAAAGCCCTTCGCTTACTCATTTCCTTGCTACGGACCATTGAGTTAGAGTGCCCATTTGAGGATTCACATTTGTTACGTACTTCAATCCATATTATCCTAGTATAAGAGCTTTGGAGAGACATGTGTGTTAGTGTTCTTCGAAGTTCAACTTGTGGTTTGAACATTTCTATTAACTGGCATTCTATAGTGTAGTGTATTGCTCATGTTTGTAGTGGTCGTGGTATTGTGTTGGTTATATTGGGTTGTTGAGTCATGTAACAGTAATTTTAGTAGTTGTTTTTAGTTGTAATATGTTTTAGTAGTACTATAATAGTTAAAGTAGTGTTTGTCAGTTGTAGGTAGCTGCAAAAATTGAGTAGTAGTAGTTTTTGGGTTACTGTTAATTGTATTTTGTTAGCAGTAGTGTTTTTGGAATTGTTTTAGTAGTGTTCTTCATTCGTAAGTGACTGCCAACTTAAGATGGTGGTGGTTCTAAGTTCAATGTATTATGTGTTTGTTAAAATCTCTTGGTGGAAATTTCTACATAGATAAGAATGTCTAAAGATAATGTGAATATCGGTCATGACAGTCCTCGTAGTAGCTTAAGGAGACACATTGATGACTTGGAGTATCATATTCAAGACCTTACTAAGTTGATTCAAGAGCTTACTAGATTAGTGAGATGCCACTGACATGTTGGACAAGGTGAAAGAAGAGATTGAGTACTAACGAGCCAGAATGACTCTAATGAGCCTAAGAATGATCGACCACAACTTAGATGAGCTGTTGAGCCGCGTAGAAGAGGGGAGAATAACTAAAGCCGAGGAGAAACAATGACATGGGTATTGATTTTGAAGTGAACCAAAGAGCTTAAAGAAGAGAGTAAGAGCTAATAAAAGATTTGGCCAAGTAGAGCTTCAATAGAAGTGGTAGATCCGAGGTTAACCAACCTGCTCGTAATGAAAGGGACGTGCTGATGGATTGCTAACCTCTGGACCTCATACTCACGCTTACCTTCAAAGCCTGCAATCCCTCATACGGAGGATTCTCTCTTGTCAACCTACCAAGAACAAGCTTTAGTACATGGAAGAGCTGTGGAAGAACTCCCTAAGGACATCGCTTGGATACTCTTTGCTTTGCTTAGACTCTTGCCTGGTTGCCAACCTATTGAGCATGGAGGCTGACTTACCATGTGTCGAGTCTGAAGACACTATACACTGGGCTCTACTCTTCCAGCCTATTAAACTACAGCATCATTCAATCACCTCATTAGCTCCAAATACAGTTTGTTAACAGCAACCCCAACATTAGCTTAGCTCAGCTATAGTGCCCTAAGATCCCAAAACACAAACTCACTGACAGGCTACCACCAGTCCCCTACTTTTTCAGACATTTGTATAATAAGCCCTACAATTTGGTGTTCGGGGTTCAATCCGTAAAGTTTAAGGTAACGAATAAATTATCCAATCAAGCCCAAATTTTATGACAAAGATAGAAATATTAGTAAAAGTGATAATATGAGTTTGGATTTAGGAAAATAAATCATAAAATAATTAGTTGTTATAATATTAAATTAATTGTAAATTTCTCGTTATTTATTGGAAATGTGTAAAACAAGTTTCGATAACTAATAAATTGATAAAGATAAATTATATATATACTAAAAATCATAAAATAACATAAAAAATATTTAGAAATATTTATTTGTACCATATATGTATTTATATATAAGTTAAAATATGTGAAATTACCTGAAATACTCGAAATATGCTAAAATAATACGAAATAATTAAATAAAATTCAAGAAAAATATGCAAAAGGATGCAATTGTTCATAATACAAGCGTAGCAAGGTTAAAAAGGAAGACGGAAATTCAACAAATAAGATTAGGCAATTTAGAAAGTGAAAAAGGAAAAGAGAATGAACACATGGCAAGTGGAAAATGCAAGAACACCCTTGAACACTTCTATAAATTCATGAAACCCTTATCAAGCCTCATTTGGTTAGTTAGAAACTAGAAAAAAAATTAGAGAAAGATTAAGAAGAGAGGAGAGTGTGTTTTTACAAAAAATAAAAAAATAAAAAATAATATGCATTTAGGGCATATAAAGAGAACCTACTCTTAATGACCACCTAGAAAGGAACGGCTACCACCACTTAACAGAAAATCTACCGCTTGGTGGTGCCAACAATGGTGGAGCTACAGTTGGTGGTTGGAGGCTCTTCGATCGGTAAGTTTTGATTTCCCTTCTAAATTTGTTTAATTTACTTAAAATATCAAGTATGCATGGAATATTATAAAATTTGGTTTCTTTGGGTATTTTTGTATGTAGAATTGTAATATCAAATCATTTTTTTTTTTTAATTAGAAGTGCTTAGATAGGTTTCATAAGAACAGGCCTGATTTTAAAGAATTTTGTATGAATTTTCAAAAATAGTAAATAAATTTATTTTAAGCTATTTTTGCTGTACATATTCCTCATATGATATATTTAATTTACATAAAAATAATTTTTGATAAACTATGTGTTTAGTATTTATTAAAATTATTTTTTGTTGAATCTACCATATTTTTCATACGAAAGAAATAATAGGTTTTTATTTAAATTCCTTAATGAATCTAATTTGTAATGAATTTTAAAGCTTATTTATGATTTTGGGAATATTTAGTTTGAATCTTATAATTTTATTTGGTCATTTACCTAATTTAAGCTAATTTTTAGCAAAAATTGGACCCAAAATCAATATTTCGAAAAATAACATATTAAACTGTTTTAGGACTTTTCATGATCATAATACAACAACCATAATTTACTGAGTATAATATATTTTTCATAGTTTTAATGGAGCTTAGATACTAATTATTATATATTTACCTAACATTTATACATAATATGTAATAAATATGTAGGTAAAGGGGTATATTTAAGTTAATTTTATAATTTAGGGTAATTAGGTATAAAATTATGATTTAGGATATAATTAGACATTTGATATGTTATTGGTAGTAAAAGATAATATATGTAGCGTTAGAAGTGTTACATATGTGATATAAGTGTGTAATATGTAATAATACACAATATGTGTATATAGGAATTAAATGAGTGAAAAATATTAGATAAAAATTTATGGCATTATAATAATATGAATATGATATAAATATGATTTGGAATGGGAGTTCACTAAATTATATAGAAAATGTAGGTTATTCTCACATCGGAACTAATTTGATAGTTAAAATTAGGAATGTAATATACCGTATATACTAAAATACTAATTAGGGATTAAATACGAGACTTAGAATACCCAAGTGTAATGTGATTAATTTCACATAATGGTTCGAAACAAGTTTCTAGGGTTTGCGTATAAAACTCGTAATTAGAAACTGAATTAGAGCTTAATTTAGAAACCGATTTAGAAATTGAACCACAACTTAGCCTAAATTAAGAATAATTGTAAAATATCTATAAAAAAAAGCCTAAATAATTAGGTATAATAAAAAACCTAAGCTAAAGATAACATAAAGAAATACCGAATAAACCTTATATAAGGTAGTTATATGAGTACTAAAACAACATTTATATTATAGGAATTACTGACAATAGCATGTGTAACTCGTACCTTGAGGGAGCAAACTAGGAGTCTAGGTAAATTGGGATTAATACGTTATTGTAGTTCAAAGTACTAATTCATAGTACTCGAGGCTTGAACTATACTTGGCTGTATTTGTTAGATAGTTGACTATGTGCATGACTGTATGTGCTTGTTTTTTAGTTTGATGATATGATTCTAGTTTACTACTCTAGCCTATATTTATATGATTTATTTGAAATGATTGAATACCTTAAATTAGATCTAATTAAATATATGACTTGAAACTTTAAATCGGACCTGCATAGTAATTCATTAGGGAAAACATTAAGGTTCTCTAGCCAAATACCAACCCCTCTGAAAGATAATGCTAGATAGCATAATAAGTCCCTTCTTCATCCTTAGTTAAACTAAATGATAGGTGAAGAGGTCGCAACAAAGGTAAAGTCAATAGTTTGAAAGTAGAACGGAAGGAGTAGTATCTCCATTGCATAAGCCTAGGTTTGGTCATAAGTTGTTGCATAAACATAGAAACTCCTCAACTTGGATTAAAGCGAGTGTAATTTCTCTAATCTCACAATGGACTGGATAACGTCATACGATGACATTTCCTTGAATATGTATTGCATCTAACTAATTTGGTTAATAACCCTACTTGTGTATGATGTATAGTTTTAAGTCTCTATCCCAACTTACTGAGTCATTGATTGTTTACATCCTTATAAATGTTGTTACAGGTGTTAGTTAAGAAGCGACTATTTAACTATCCTAAAACCAACAACTGTTGGATCTTTGGGAGTAAAGATAATAACCTAAGGAGTAATTGCACTCTCAAGTTTAGATTTTATTTTTAAAGCTTTTAATAATACGTTATGTATTTCTCAAGTAGATTATAATTAGGTCACTCAATCTTGTAAACATACTTAGATTATTTTAGTATAAATATGTATTTTTCATAATTTCATAAGTAAAAAACATGTTTATTTATGAACTATTTACTTCAAAGTAAGTTAGTCGTGGACGCCTTATGTAAATCAGGTCTACAATAGTAGTTATAAGATCAGTTTTTATCCTGGAATGGTTTATATGGCGAGACTATTACGATTTTACTACTTCGAAGTGTAACATATACTATATTTCTTTTTGTCATTTGTCTTATTTATCCTTTTTGTATATGTTAGGAATTTTTTTCTTACATTATCCTTTATGTAATTTTCCATTATTGTATTGTTGCCCTAAATGACTTACTATAAATAGTCATTTATACTGTAGCTACTAACTTACTGACTGACCTTACAGTTAATGAATATTCTTGTTCTTGCAAGATATCTTTCTCTGAGTATATTTCCTTTCTCATACTCTTATTTAATCTTATTGAGTAGCTCAAGATTAATAGTAAGTGGACCTTAGTATTAGCTTATACATCATATAAGGCAAAATACTAACTTGTGTTATATTTATTGGTATGTCATATCCTTTGAGCAGCTTCATGGAAGCCACTGTATTTGTCAACTTATTAATTTCTTCATTTTTTAATATCTCAAAGGACACATTGTTACTGCATCCTACAGTAAGCCCTAATGATCAACTTAGCTCCTAAGCATATCTTATAATTTTGGTATCAGAGCTTAAGGTTGTGGTTGAAAGCTAAGTATTGTAGTAGTTACTTCTTGGTATAATGTATGTTCTTTTATACTATATTCTTTAATGAAAAAACACAAGAAGTCCTTAAGTCACTGTACGGGATCATATTATCAAAGTTGTGTGTAATTTTCTATTAAAGTAGTGGATTTCTGAAGTTTTGTATTGAGAATGTCGAATCCTAGTGTTCAACAAAAAATTAATGATGACTAGAGTGATGCTATGGTTGCAGTCGTGTTACCTACCAAACTTGCAAACTATTGATGAACAATTGCAAGACCATGCTACTACTATAGCCAACCTAGCTAGTTCTATATTGAAGGTAGTAGAGACTAGGCTATAAGAGAAAGTTAATGAACGAGGTTGAGAAGTGAGAGATAAGCCAAGAAGATAGGTGTGTAAGCATTGAGCCTTAAAAGCTATTAATGTGAACCTTGCTCCACCTTAGCATATAGAAAGAGTTGTAAGGAGAAGACTGGAGTTAGATGAAGTTGAGGAGTATGGGGAGGAGGAGGAGCAATGTGGTGGATTTGAAGAACGTAAACTTTATGCTCCCAAAGAAGTCAAGCATCTTAAAGTGCAGATTTTAAGTTTTAATTGGTTTTATAGTGTTGACGACTATCTAGACTAACAAGAAAATATTGAAAAGATATTTGAATTTTATAATTACAAGGACTTGGTACATATTTGAGTAACTGTTTTAGAATTTTTTGGGAATACAGTAATGTGGTGAAAGAAATTATAGAATGTATGCCAATGAACCTGACATGAAATCTAAACATGGAATGAGATGAAGAGAGTTTTGAGGAGTAGATTTGTGTCAAAACATTATGAACAAGACACATTCTGACTTCTTCAGGAACTTAAGTAGGCAGCTGATCCGCGGATGAATATGTTTGAGAGTTCCAATTGCTGATGATCTATTGTGATGTCAATGAACCCGAAGTGTAGATAATAGCAAGGTTCATTTATAGACTAAGATATGAGATTGGTAATATAGTGGAGGTACTAAGGGTTGGAAATCTAGATGAGACTATCTAAGTAGCACAAAGGGTTGAAAGGCAAAGGTGAAATTAGCTTAGTCAAGTACAAGGTAACCAACTAGGCTTACCGAGCAAAATTGGCATGCTGAACTAACCTAGATATGACCAAGCTTAGCATAGTTTTGAGGTAGACAACTAAGGTTAGATGCTAAGCAAACTTGATGATGGTTGAAGGAAGACTAAGGCTAAGGAGCCTAAGATAAAAGAGAAGCAAGGCCAAAGCTTAGGTAGGAAGACCCAAGAGATAAAGTGTTTCAAGTGCCTAGGTTTTAGGCACATGGTAAGTCAATGTCCGAATCGATGTTTTATGACCATTTAGGGAGAGAACCCCTAGTTCAAAGTAGAAAGCATTAGTGAAGGAGAAGTAGAAGAGAATGCAGAGTTGTGTTTTGACGAGTTCTTTGAGGATCATGAAGCCCTTACTCAACCCGAGCTAAGAGAGAAATATCTTGATTTAGTTGTTTAAAGAATTCTTAGTACTAGTATCACAAGGGAAAATGAATAGAGAAAGAATCTCTTCCATTCAAATTATTGAGTGAACGAAAATCTATGTGCTTAATCATGGATGGAGGAAGTTGCACCAATATCATAGCACAAAGAGCGGTGAAGGCTTTGAAATTGCCAACCTGTTCTCATCCCAAGCCCTAGAAGATTCACTAGCTTAATGAGAAGGGAGGATTACTTGTTACCGAGCAAGTCATAATGTTGATTACTATTGGTGATTGATACAAGGATGAGTTGTTGTCAAACATCTTACTTATGTGTGCTTTATACATACTGTTGGGCCAATTATGGCTCTTTGATTGCTAAGTACTCCCTAATGGGTATCGAAACACCTATATGTTCCAGAAGGATGAGAAGAAGGTTATACTAACCCCAATGAGCCCCAGACAGGTCCAAGAGTCGCAACAAAAGAATTCTAGATCACTACAGAGGAAGTCTTTAGTGATTTCGTAAGCCCAATTTTCCAAAGATATTAAGACAAAAAAGTGTGCACTTTTATTGGTCAGAAGACTATGGAGTTGAAGGAAGTTAAAGCAATACTTGTCGAGGTGCAAACATTGCTCAAAAATATGCTAACTTGTTTCCTGCCAAGTTATCGAGAGGTTTAACCCCGTCAAAGGTATAGACCATTGTAATGACCTCCAGTATAAAATTGCTCTACCTAATTGACCTGCCTATAGACTTGATCCTGAGCAAGCAGCGGAGCTAAAGAAACAATTTGACGAGTTTATTGAGTGCAAATGTCTACGTGAGCATGAGCCCCTATATTGTGCGGACTATCCTAGTGCCGAAGAAAGATGGCTCATTGAGAATGTAGATCGATAGTTGAGCGATCAACAACATTATTATCAAGTATCGATATTTGATCCCACGATTGGATGATACACTCGATAAGTTACATGGTGCACAAGTATTTTTGAAGATTGACTTGAAGAGTAGGTATCATCATATCCAAATGAGGGTTGGAGATAAGTAGAAGACTGCTTTTAAAACAAAGAACGATCTATTCGAGTGGATGGTGATGTTGGTTAGTCTTACGAACTTGCCAAGCACCTTTATGCAACTCATGAATCATGTTTTGAGATCTTTGATTGGCAGACGTGTTGTTGTTTACTTTTATGATATTTTGGTATGTAAAACCCATAATCAAGTACCCAAAGCTTAGCTCATAGAATTTATGGCAATCAGTTAAAGGATTGAGCGTAAATTATTAAATCAAGTTAGAAATATTAATAAAAACAATCTCGTAAGTTTGAATTTAAGAAAACAAGTAATAAAATAAAATAATATAAAATTTTCAAATTTTAAGTATATTGCTCATTATTTATTGAAAATACATAAAATACATCCTGATAATTAACAAATTACTAGAGATAAATTATATGTATACTAAAAATCATAAAATAACCTAAATAATATTTAGGAATATTTATTTGTACTATATATGAATTTACATATAGGTAGAGATACGCGTAATGATCCAGATTTGGGTCATGGTAGTTAGGGAAAATAAGGAAAAATTCAGCCAATTAAATTAGAATAATACCAAAAGCAAATTAGAAGAAAATAAGGTAATTATCTAATCAAATTAATACACAATAATTCCCCAAGACCTCTATAAATACCCGAAATTTTTCAGAAGCTCATTTTGGTTGTTAGGAAGTTTATAAAATTAGAGAGAGGTGAAATTGAGAGTAAATTAGAGTTTTATAAAAAATCACAAAAAAACTATACAATTGGGACTTCTAAGGAGAACCTAGACCTGACGAGCAACTGGGAGTGGATGGCCACCACCACCATACGGTGGTGGTAGCGCCCAGGTGAGCCGACACACCCATGGCTACTAATGGTGGCTAGAGCCACCCAAACCGGTGAGTTCGATTTCCAATCCGATTTTGTGTAATTTTATAAAAATAGTAAATATTCTTAGAAAATTATGAATTTTGTTATTCTAAAATATTTTAGTATGTATTTTTTAGAAAAAGATATTATTTTGATGAAAATATATCCCGTGATATATGATCCTTAAGAAATCATGCAAAACCAAGCATGTTTTGATTTAGAAATAAATAACCTTAAGAGTGTAGTTTTGAGCCCAAATTTTTTTTGTAAACTAATTAGGTGATATAGAATAGTTCCATGAAGCCATTTTTTGAAAATTAATTTTAAAAAATTTTAGATAATTTTTAGGTCTTAAAATTAGGCATAAAATGGGTATATTATGGTTAATTAAGTAATTAAATAAATAATTACTGATTTGATGTACAATTATATGTTTTAGGATGTTGAAATCTGATAAGGTATGATACTTGTAGCATTTAAGGTGTTAGATGTAATTATTAGGGTAAATATGTAATAAATAAGTAATAGGGAAAAAATAGTACATTTTAAGTTAAATTGATAATTAGTGTAATTAGGTTCAAATCTAATTTGGGATAAATTTAGACATTTTGAAATGTTAATTGATGTTGAGAGATGATAATTAGAATGATAAAAATATTAGACGTGTATTATATACATAATAGGTGATAATACGTAATATGTAATTATTGAAAATATAATAAATAGAAGATATTATATAAATAATAGGGATATATAATAAATCTGATAGAAAACTTAAATTTATGAATTTATATGAAAAATGTATGAATTTATCACATTAGGAGTAAATTCAATGCATTAATAAGAATTTAAGTATATCAGGTGGAATAAAATACTGACTAGGGGTATTTATGGTATTTAGGATATCTGGAAGTAATGTGATTAATTTCGTATTATGAGTTAAAACAAATTTCTAGGGTTCAAGTATAAAACAATACTTAGAAATTGAACTAGAATCTAATTTAGAAATCAATATAAAAACTAAACCCGAATATAGCCCCAAACCAAGAATAATTGTAAAAGATTTGAAAACCTAGATAATTGGACATATTAAACCCTAAACCAAGGATAACAATAAGTGTTATATGATAAAATAAACTTATAACAATTATATGAAAACTGAGACAATGTTAGTATTAAAGGGATCATTAGCGATGAACTGAATGATTCCTACCTTGAGTGAGCAAGCGAGGAGTTGAGATAAGTTGGGATTAATAAGTTGTTGTATTTTAGAGACTTAAGATTATACTTGGTTATGCTTTTTAGATAGTTGGTTGTATGCATGTGCTTGATTATGAGTGATGCTATGATTTTATTTGTTATTCTGGCTTGTATTACTTAAAATGATTGGCTACCCTAAACTAAACCTAATCAAATATACGACCTATAATCATAAATCGAACCTACATAGCAACCCATTAAGGAAAACCTTAGATTTTCCGACCAAATACCGACTCTTTCTAAAGAGATAACGTTGGATAGCATAATGGGTCCCTTCTTCATTTTCAGTCGAACTAAGTGATAGGTGAGGAGGTTGCGGTAAGAGTGAAGTCAATGGTTCGAAGATAGTCGCGAGAAGAGCGGTGTCTCCATTGCACAAGCTTGGGTTTGGTCGTGAGCTGTTGCATTAACGGCAACTCCTCAACCCGGATTAGAGTGACCGCAATTTCTTTAATCTCACGATGGGTTGGATAATGTTGTGCGATGGCATTTTCTTAAACAAACATTGCATCCAATAAGTTGGTTGACAACTTTGTTTGTGTTAGTGGTATAGTTTTAGGTCTTTTGTCCCAACTTACTAAGCTGTGGTTGCTCACATCCTTATAGACATTGTTGTAGGTGCTGACTAAGAAGTAGCTTACAATTACCCTAAAACTAGCAACTGTTGGATTCTAGAGAGTGAGAAAAAATATTTGAAGAACAAACATATATTTTTAAGGTCTAAGCCTTTATCTTATAATTTTTCATTTTTGAATAATGTATTAATTAGGAAATAGATTACGGTGAAACGTTGTAAATGTTAATTGTAATAACTGAATTCTAGTGTATATATATATTTTACTTTATTAGGTAAATATCTTATTTAAATTACAAACTGTTTACTTCAAAGTGGGTTAGTCATAGACGCCTTGTGTTGATTAAGTCTAAAATAGCAGTTGTAAGGTCAACTTCTATCTTAGAATGGTTTACACGGCGAAACTGTTACGATTCTACTGCTTCAGAACGTGACATGGTATGTAATGCCTACCGAGCTTGGATTTTTCCCAGTTATTATTATTTTTCTTAACTTAATTAATATTAAATCTTAATCCATTTAATACTAACCCTCGACTTAGAGTTAAGAAAAAACTTGGTTCTTTATTCATTTTGAAAAGTTTGGAATTGCCACTCAACTGAGGTAAAAAAAAAAAAAAAAGGTTAGGTTAAATTAATTGGGTGGATCAATTTAACTTAGCCACTAGTTTATTGAAAAAAAAAACCCAATTTTTTTAAAAATGGTTTTTGAAAACTAAATATTTGAGTTTGGAGGATAATCTATTAAACCCTTATTGAGTACCACTTTTAACTTTTTGAATTTAAATTTATTTTTCAAATCACCCTTTTTAACTAATTCTAAATTTACAATAAACTAATTCTATTTACACAAAAAATAACAAATTGAAATTATTTACAAGGGGAAAAATAAAAAATGTTCTCATTTTAAGTCGTCTTGTAGATGCTTACGTACCCTCTACTAGGGATCGGACTTTCTGAAGTTCGTTCTATAAAACTTTAATGAGTAAATTTGTTTTAGTTTTGAAAATTTGGCCAAGTTTACTTATGTTAGCCATTTTATTCTTTCATGTTGAGAAAAACTTTTTTAAAGGGTCCTAATTTTTTTTTTCAAATTTTAAAAAGCCTTAACTTTGAAAAGGATTTTTTTTTTTATTTTATCTTGGAAAGTAAATTTTCTAAGTGATAAAACTTTATATATATATATATATTTAAAATTATTTATTATTTTTTTACCAAAGCAAAAATAAATCAATAAATAAATAAACTAAGTTAGGCTTTCCTTTCCTTTTCCTTTTTTTTTATTCTCTTTTTATTTAAAAAAAATTACAATATGTACATGAAATAAATGAGTAGATGAAAGAAACAAAAGAAAAAGAATAAAAAAAACAAAACAAAACAAGGTTGGACCAAGGTGAGCCTCATGGGTAAGTTTGTGCGGGTCGTCAGGTTGGACTTGGATTGCTCGACCCAAGTCACGTACTTGGCAAGTGCTATCAAAGGATATGAAGGTAATGACGACTGGTGGTGTTCTACAAGGTGATTCGAGGTGATTTTCAAGTGGATAAGGGGGGTATCATGGGCGACTTATTGGACAATGATGGTTTAGTAAAGGTATCATGGCCCAACTTAGCTGTTTAGTGGTGGTATGAAAACCTTCACACGGTGGTGGCAATTACCGCTACTTAATGTAGTTACTGGAGGTTAGTAGAGTGTATTAGTAAGGGTTTTAGACTGTTCCGAGTCTCATGGTAAGGTTACTTTGGCTCAACGTAGTGGCTAAGGTGGTGTTTCTCAAGAAGTGGTTAGGGTTTAGCGGTGATGGTTTGGCTGGGGGTGCTAAAGGTCGTAGTAGATGATGGGGTTATAGTGTTTGGGAAGCTCTTCACATGGGGAACTCAAACATGGAGTTATATTTGGTTGAAGACCTATGTGCTTAAACGATTTGCTACAGAGAAAGAGAAGGTTGAAACCCTTAGAGAGAGAAACAACTTGAGAGTTTGTTTTAAATGCGGATTTGAGTGTGTTTAAATAAGAATCGATGATCCTTCTAGCTTCAATGAGTCCCCTTTTATAGTTTTCAAGGTTAACCATGCAAGGAATGTAGCCAAAACGCATTGAATTTAAAAAAAAAAAAAAAACTCGAAGTAAATGGGTCTTGACTTGATTCTTTGATTTTAATGGAAAATGTATGATTTGAGTGATCATTTGAGTAATAAAGTTGATACTCTTACTAAAAAAGAAGAAAGGAAGCTTCCATATATGTTATCAAGGTTTTGATTTGAAGGATTAAGCAACAATTAGAATCTCGGATTTTGACTTTTTCCCCATTTCAAGCTTTAATTTAGAAGCACAAATGGATGAATATCAACGTGTTTTTGGTCCCAATTCAAAGTAAGCCATACCTAGAACATGGATACAGCATTTAATTGTATGTGTGAGTATGGAAATCTTGCAAAAGATTATGGCAAAGCGGTGGGTACAAGCAAGAAAAAAAGGTAAAGGAAGGGAAAGAGGTGCTATTGTGACCCAATGGCATCTTGCCACGTATCTAAGCATGATACATTTCCCAATAGACGTTCAATACGTGGCAACACCCTCACAGGGTGGGGGGTTAGGGGTGAAGGGGTTATGAGGGCCATAATAAAAATAAAAGGCGCAAAGTTCTTAATGTGAGTCTCGAACCTTAGATCTCCAACTCGTTCCCTTTATTAAGATCAAGTATAGTTCCAAATGGGCTATTGGCTCATGTCCTATTACTTATTGTAAACAACATGTATATAATCTAAAATAGTTTAAACTATTCTATAAAATAATTTGTCTAACAACATAATATAACTTTAGAATCTTATTTTTTTTCTAAAATATATTTTCCCAAATCTATTTTAAAAATAAGAAATTTTTATTTTCCTATAAAGAAAATCTACTCTCTTAAAAATTCTATTTTTGTATTTTTCTAAGTTCTCTCTTTTTTTGTATATTTTTAAAATTTCTATTTTTTTTTTGTATTTTTCTAAATCATGACTCTTTTTCCCAATTCTTAAAAAAAAAAACTCTAAAATTACAAGAAACAAAAATGGGGTGGTTATAGTGCCAACCTCATTTCTCACGTCATGCACTTGAGATATGTATTTGATATCCTTCGTGATGAGTAATTATTTGGTAATTTGAAAAAATACGTGTTTTGTCAGAGTGAGGTAATATTACTCTGATATATTGTCTCTGGTAGAGGAATTAGAGTTAATGATGAGAAAATCCAAGCTATTTTCGAATGACCAATGCTGATTAATACTGCCAAAGTTAGGAGTTTTTGTGTTATAGCCTCATTTTATTGTAGATTCAATAGGAACTTTAGTTTCCAAATTGCCTTATTGATCAAGCTGACCAAAAAAAAAAAAACTCTAAATTCAAATGGTATGAGAAAGCTTAGAGCAGTTTTGATGAGATCAAATCCAAGCTGACTTCTACCTTAATACTTACCTTGCCTGACTTCAAGAAAGTTTTTGAATTGGAGTGCAATGCTTCAAGAGTGGGTATTAGTACTGTCCTTATATAAGAATGTTGACCCGTTGCATTTTTTGATAAGAAGTTCATAGGTGCTGCTTTGAATTACTCGATATATGATAAGGAATTTTATGCCCTCATTCAAGCTCTTTCGAATTGGCACATTATTTGCTATTGAAAGAGTTTATCATCTACATAGACCTTAAGTCCCTCAAACATATCCAAAGCCAACAAAAACTCTCTAGACGTCATGCTAAATGGGTTAAGTTCTTGGAAATCTTTTGCTATGTCATCAAGTACAAGAATGGAAGTGCAAATATCATAGCTGATGCCTTTTCTCATCGGACCCTTAGTGTTTAAGTACATTATTAGAGGAGTCGTAGATAGGTTTTACTTGAGCTACAGGTTCCTAATGAAAGGTTAACAAGCGTGTGTGCTAAGCAACTTTGCTAGAGAATTAATTGTTCAAGAAGCTTAAGCTAGGGGCTTAATTGACCATTTTTGGCAAGAAGAGAACTGTTAAGTTGTTGAAAGAACACTTTTATTGGCCTGAGATGATAAAGGATTCTTGAACATTGCAAGGTGTACAAAATGAGCGACGGGAAGAAATGAGCTATGTAAAGAATATACACCTCTACCCAAACTTAAGTAACTATAGATTGATTTAGGTATGGATTTTATGCTCAGCCTACCTAGAATACCTTGAAAACATGATTTTATTATGATGGTAGTCGATTGGTTTAGCAAAATGAGTCATTTCATCCCTTGTTACAAAACTAATGATGCTTTATTTGTTATTAACCTCTTTTTTAAGGAGTGCAACTACATAGAGTTCTAAGGAGTATTGTATTTGATTGTGATTCGAAGTTTATGAACTTTTTTTGGCGAACACTATGGAAGAAGTTAACCACTAAGCTCATGTTTAGTACTTCTTACCATTTGCAAACAGATGCCAATCAAAGGTTGTGAATATAATAGTTGACATCCTCCTTTGAGTTACTGTTGGGAAGATCTACATGATTGGGATATATGTTTGCCTATCATTGAGTTCGCTTGCAATCGCTCTACTCGTAGCTCAATAGGAAGGTTGCCTTTCGAGGTTGTCTACAGAATTAACTTGGACTTAACCTTAGACATAATCATCAGCATGACCTCTAAGGGATAAAGTCAATCAACCCTGCAATGCTGAGGAGTTTCAGAAACTGCATCGAAAGGTTGTCGAGCAACGAGCTAAGATAGTAGCCCAATAGAGAGAGCAAAGAAGCAATGCTAGAAGTTAAGTTATTTACAGCTTAAGAGACTTTATTTAGATCCACCTCAGCAAAGAACGATTCCCAGGGAAGGGAACAAATAAGTTATCTCTTAGGTTGGATGAACTTTTCAAAATTCTTCAACGCATTAATGACAATGCCTAAGAGTTAGAACTACTTAAAGGATATAGAGTGTCTCTAACTTTTAACGTCACCAACTTGATTCCCTTTGTACTGGAAGAAGAAGAAGATCAAGATTTTAGGGTAAATCTTCGATAACCCCAGGGAATTGATGGATTACTAACCTCCAGACCTCTTACTCATGCTTGCCTTTAAGGCTTGCAATTCTTTACAAAGAGGATTCGCTTTTGTTGGCTTGTTGAGAACAAGCTTCAATACATGGAAGAGCTATAGAAGAACTCCCTAAGGACACAACTCGAATACACTATACTTTACTCTGACTTTTGCCCAGTTGTTGACCTGCCGAGTGTTGAGGTTGACTTGCTAAGTGTCGAGGCCTACTTACTAAATGCCGAGTCTAAAGATACTATATGCCGAGCTCTACTCTTCCAGCCTACTGAACTATAGTGTCATTTAATCACCTCGGCATCTCCAAGTATAGTTTGTCAACAATAACCCCAACATTAGCTTAGCTCAGCTATGCCATAGTGCCCCAAGATCCCAAAACATGAATCTATTGATAGGCCACCACTTGTTCCTACTTTTTTTATATTTATACTATGTTCCGTTTTGTCCTTTAACTTATTTTCCCTTTTCGTATATACTAGGAATCTCTTTCTTACATTATCCTTTCTATAATTTTATATTATTGTATTATTGCTTTAAAGGACTTACTATAAATAATCCTTTATATTATAGCCGCAAACTTATTAACCAACCTTATAATTAATGAATATTCTTGTTCTTACAAGATACCCTTCTCTAAACACATTTCCTTTTTACACTCTTATCTAATCTTACAAGTAGCTCGAGATTAGTAATAGGTAAACTGTAGTATTAACTTGTATGCATATCAAGTAAGATACTAAGTCATGTTGTGTTCATTGGTGCATCGTATCCTTTAAGTAGCTTTACGGAAGCTATTGTGTTTATCAACTTATAAATTCCTTTATTCTTCGATACCTCGAAGGACTTACTAATACTACTTCTTACGGTAAATCCCAGTAATCAACTTAGCTCATAGGCACATCATGAGCCTCGAGCACATAGTCGAGGAGTTGAGAACATTAAGCCTAAACTGCTGACCTTTAGTGGCAACAGTCGACCTAAAGAGTTCTTAGATTAGGTTTCTTGAGTTGAGAAGTTGTTTAAATGCTATGAGTGTGATGACAAGGTTAAGTTAGCTTTGTTATAGTTTGTTGAGTATGCAAGTCTGTAGTGGGATAAGTTGATTGTTAAGCAAGATGGTGAAGGAGAAGAACCAATAAGAACTTAAAGGCTCATGACATGTTTAATGAACCAACGCTTTGTGTTGGCGTACTTCTAGCAAGAGATGCTCCGTGCTTTCCAACACTTGAGATAGGGTCGAAACACCACTGAGGCATACTTGCAAGAGTTCGAGACCTTGATGACTGGATGTGAAATTGCTAAGCCATAGGATTGAAGTATTGTTAGGATCCTAAGCAGTCAGAGGGATGACATTGTAGACATGTTGAGCTATAACTGTTCAATTCATTGGACAAGTTGATTAACCTAGCATCGAGAGTAGAATGTCAGAGGAGCAAGAGGCACCAAAGACTAACTAGTCAACCTCAATAAGGTAGCCTTGAGCTTGAGAGGTATGACAAGAAGAAAAGGCCAGAGAAGAAAATTGAGAAAGAAGAGTCTAGCTGACTTGACCGGGCGGGCTAAAATGAAGAAGGTAAAGAGAGTGCCCAACACTAAGGCTCGAGAAGTTAAGTGCTTCGAGTGTTTGGGATATGGACATATTGCCTCCTAATGTCTGAATAAAAGAGTTATGATTTTGAAACTTGGAGGACCGAACGCTTAAGTAGAGAGCTAAAGTGACAAGAGATTGAAGAGTGAGAAAATAATAAACGTTTATCCTAAGATGGGAGAATTTCTAGCCATGATGAGCCGACCAGATAACCCAGGTCAAAGGGAGAGCTTGGAGAGCTAAAGTAATAAGAGATCGAAAAGTGAGAGAACAATAAATGTCTATCCTGAGATGGGAGAATTCCTAGCCATGATAAGCTTACCAGATAACCCAAGTCAAAGGGAGAACTTATTCTAGATCTGATGTTTGGTGAATGAGAATACTTGTTCCCTGATTGTTGATGGAGATAGTTGCGCCAACATCATTTCTACTAAGCTAATCACAAGGATAAAATTATTAACCTACCCGTATCCTCGACCTTATAAACCGAAGTGGTTTAATGATAAGCGTATGGTTTATTTGCATAAGAGAGCTCATGAAATATTCAAGGTAGAGCAGTATGAAGATGAGCTTGATTTCGATGTGATGCTTATGAATTTGAAAAATTTAATTCTTAGCTAACCTTGGGAGTATGACTAGAGAGTGATTCATGATTATGGAAGGATGACAAGAGTTACTACTTGACCCTTATGAGTGTTAAGGAGATTTAAAACAACTTAGTGCCCATAATGAAAAGAAAATGGAAGAGGAGCTTGTTTGGCATCCAAACTTATGCTCAATGCTTAAATTTGAGGATAACTTCTTTTTAACCCTATAATGATGATAAAAATTGATCTACAACTATCTCCAAGTCAACTAAGCGATGGCTGACTTGTTCTAAGTAGAGGCTTACCTACCCTACTTAAGGTCGATTTGATACAAGGCTGAGAAGGGAAAGAAAGATAGCTTTATAATAGTTGTCAATTGCTAAGTAGACCAAGGACCAAACGATTGAGATCCTAATCCCAAAGACTTAACACAGCATAAAGGTGGGACTTCAATGACTCTAACCTGAACTATGACATCCAAATCTCAACCAATTCAGATCTTACTCATTTCAGGATAGCTTAGATGACTTATATGCCGACCTTTTTACTAAAATGCATAATTTTGTACACTTGTAAGTATTTTCTTTATTTTAGTTGTAGGCCCAATCTTTAGGGTATAAGATTTTGTAATTATTTACAATTTTGCCATTAACGTTTTAAGACTTACTATAAATAGCAGTATTTGTAATTAATAACCAACATAGTTAGACAATTAATAAGTAAGAATATTCTTAAATCTTTCCCCATTCGTGAGTATGCTTGCTTGCTCTGAACCAATTATTGAGTGTTATTATTTCTCTTTAATCCCTACTTTTTATCAATCTTCCTGCATAAGATTATGATAAAACTTTTATTTGAGCAACTCATTTGAACCTCGAGTGTAATTTACTGTTAGTGGGTCACATCAAACTCTATTTGAGTTTGTGCTTTAGTGTGCGAGATTTATTCAAGTTCATATTCAAACCCCTTCGCTTACTCATTTCTTAGCTACTGAACATTGAGTTATGTCACTTCTTCTTCTTCTTCTTCTTCTTCTTCTTCTTCTTCTTCTTCTTCTTCTTCTTCTTCTTCTTCTTCTTCTTCTTCTTCTTCTTCTTCTTCTTCTTCTTCTTCTTCTTCTTCTTCTTCTTCTTCTTCTTCTTCTTCTTCTTCTTCTTCTTCTTCTTCTTCTTCTTCTTCTTCTTCTCACATCAGATTTTTCTCTCATTTCGAAAGTCAACCCCATGCATTCTGATATCATATTTTATATATAATATATGTAAAACCAATCAAACAATTATTATCTTATACAACTACTTCATATACACATGTATAGAGAACAATTCCATGATACCATGAAGTGATATATTGTGGACGAATTGTGTTATCTTTTTCTCTTTATCTTTGTTATTAATTTTTTAGTATATTTCTGTAAAAAAGAACGTTCAAGGAGGATAACAATTCTCAAAAAAGGAACATCTTAAACCATGAAAGAAAAATTTTCACTGTAAACAAACAATTGTGGATTTAATTAATTACTCAAAGAATCAAAATTGTGTAGGAAACAATTATATGGCTCTGATACCAAAAATTGGTTTATAAAAAAATAAACTAAGGTAAAGCCACTAACCTCTTGTAGATATGCACCGGAAATTGATTACAAACCCTAGTATAATCACTAATATAATCAATAATGCTTTAAATATATACTTGCGGTTGAAATATCATCACTACCGAAAAATACTGATAATCCACAACCTATATATACCTTGTTTGAATGTAGAACAATAAGGGGATTTTGTAAGACAGTCTCATAATTTCTCTTAGGAATGATACTATCAAATTAGCAAAAGACTCAAGATCATTCAATGGTCTTCTTTATTTGTAAAGTATAAGATGCCTAGTTACGTAACTCTTCCCATATATCTTTTAGATAAATCACATCATTTTATAATTGTATAAATGTAACTTATCATATATGTATTAGGAAGAGTTATAACTCTTCCGAAAATGTTACATTACACCCCATCATAAATATCAACTAATACAATCAATATAAAAGGAAGGATTCAAACAGTTTCCTTTCTTAAGAAAGCACAATATTCATACCGATTGAAAGATAAAAATTTAACGTATATATTTGAATTCTTAAACTTTTCATCTTACGAATCTATATTCTTTTTCTTTTAATGGTTACATGATCCAAGTGTGCATACCTTTTTCTCCCTTTGCATTCTTATTCTTTTTATCCATTTACCTAATCTCTACTCTACTCTACTCTGTTACAACAATTAAATTTAAAAGGAAACATGACAACAAGGTTGACCTAATAAAAGCTTCATTTAATTAGCCTTTATAAGAGTACAATTCAAAGTAAAAAAAAAATTCCTAAAACTCTAGTATATGGTAAGTATAGTGTGAATTGAGTATAAAACTATGTATCTTTATTTATATCTTAACATGTAAGTATAGGTATCTAAAATGAAGGAACCAATCCCATCAAATACAAGAATCGCCTTAAAATCTGTAACATACAAAACTTATAGGACAAAAAAGCATCATGTGAAACTTGTGAAAATTTTAAATTAACATTCTTGTAACATGAAAATTCTGAGATAAGTCGTTCAACAACTTGACAATTTTTGTCCTTATTCTTTAACTTGTATACTCAATTGATAATCTTCAATATTTTAATCACATATTTTTTTTATAATATATTTCTCATAATATAACCATAAACAATTTTAAGGTGCTACTACAAAATGGTAGTCTAGTATAAGATCTAGATCCACTCGTTTAAAACAAGTAATAACACTAAATTTATCATAATGTTTTTACTAATACAACGTCAAAACCATAATATAATAAAATAAACAAGTTTCAAATAATTTTGAGCATATATTTTGAATTAAAATATTATATTTTATTATATTTAATATTATATAAATTAATAACTTTTATATAATAGATGTGGGATACCCTAAAACCAATACTCTCTCTCTCTATAAAAGTACATGGTATGAAAAAGTTTTTCCTTATATGTTATTTGTGAGTGGAGATATAATTGTGTTGTTCGAAGTTTTTATAAATTTTTCAAATAATCTCAGACTTACTTATGTTTACAAAAATTTAAAATTATATTAAGTTTAATTAAATTAACAAGTTTGATAAGTTTAATATTTTAAAACTCAAACTTAGCGTAATTGATTACTTAAATAGCTTAAGCTTGTATTTAACTTAATTATTGTTAAATAGAATTCGAATAATTTATGAATAAGCTCAGTTCAATTATATCTCTATTTTGTGGGAGTGGTTTTAAGAAAATTGAAATTAGAATTTACTCTATGATTTTTAACATTTATTAGAAGCTTATATGACTATATAGGATAGAGTAGGTTTTGAGTTCCAATAAAATTTGCTTAATCATTTTTAGGTGAAATAATTTTTTTTAAAAAAGATATAGATTTGCAAAGGCAAAAGGCATACGACTCAAGTTATATAATTAAAAAGAAAAACAACATTGGTATATACATAAAATAAATTAAAAGGGATGAGAAAACTCTTTTTGTTTTAATTTAATTTTTATCAACCCCTGGTACAGACACAAAATCGTAGGAAAAGTTGACCCATGTCGGAAACGCGGCCCATAAACTCAAAACCCCCCAAATTCCCAAAATTTCCAACTCGTGCCCTAATTTCCCCGAACCCAACCCAAAACCACCTCATTTCACTTATAATCCCAAACACCTAAACCGGTTTGGCTTCCTCTCTACTCTCTTCTCTGCATATCAAACTCTCTCTCCCCTCTCTCTCTCTCTCTCTCTCTCTCTCTCTCTCTCCCTCTTTCGCACGCACTCATTCACACTTCTTATTATCGCTTACAAATAACACACCCGCATTATATATATTTTTTCACGCAATAATTGAATTTACCCGCCAAAAAAATAGAAGGTTAGTAGGTAATTCTCATTTTCTTTCAAATCAAAACCCCTTTTTATTTTCCCTCTCTTTCTCTCCTAGGGTTTCTCTCTCTCCCCCCCTCTCCTTGTCCCTCTCTCTGTCTTTGACACTCCCTATAATGTCTTCTCTCTGCAGGTCTTTATGGAAGAAGTTCCGTTCTCTCTCTAATCCATGGAATCATCCACTCCTCTTTCTCCTCCAGATGTGTCCGATCCGAAACCGGAGGTTCTGGACACGAGGAATGGTGAAAAGAGAGCGATTTCGTTGGTTTCGAGTGGAGAGAACGGAGAGGTTGTTGCTGCGAAGAAGGTGAAATATGAGTCCTCTGGAGAAGAGCTTTCTAGGGTCGCGGAGATTGTTCTTGTTTTGGCGGCGATGGGAAGGATACGTGGAGGTAAGGATCCGACGGCCGAGGAGGTCAGTTTGATGGCTGAAGCAAGAGAGAAGCTTGTCTCGATGATCGAGAACTTCGCGCCCAAGGATATTGTGGAGAGTGAAGCTGTTGGGAAGGTGATTGAGGATTTAGGGTTGAATGGGAAGGTTAAGGATCAGAGGTTAGGGTTTAAGGTTCCAAAGTTGTCAATTGCGGAGAAGATTACTTTTGCTAAGAGGAAGGTAAGGGTTTGGATAGTTTGGATCCGTGCTTTGTTTGGTTTTTGAATGAGAAAATGTTCTATGAGGATTGGTTGTTGATAATATTCTTGATATTGGATGTATTTTGTTGGGTGGATTATGTGATATTGACTCATTGAGTTGCATTTTAGGGAATTTCATTTCTTTAGTTCGCGTGTTGATTAATGAATATATGGTTTATGATAGTGCACAAGTACAAAACAGACATACCGTACCCAAGTAGTAGATCCCACTTGGTGGAAAATAAGGCTTGCGTATTCTTGTTGTGCCTGCCTTGATTAGGAACTCTTATATTGTTTATTAGAGTTCTGAAATTTTCTTGTGTGATTGTGATGTAGAAAGGTCTTGGTGTTGGGACTAATTGTGTGTCCAAATTGATTGCATTTTGTAGCATTCATCCGTTACTGGATTTCCTCTAAATGTCTCTATCATAGAAATGTACTAGAGACAATTTATTCATAGGAGGGGAGTGTTGCTTGTTTACTGCTTATTTAATTTGCTAATGTGAGAGGGGTTACTGTGCCTCTATGTCCTCTGCTTTAACAGTGGATGAACACTATCCATAGCTTATCTCCCAATTGTGTCTCTAATAGAGTTTTAGTCAAGTCAAACATAGATCTGTATTCAAACAGTTATGTTCCTTTTGCTTCTATCTTACTATGGCCTTATAAAGAGATCTGTGCTTTTAACTAGTTGAGAGGCCAGATTATTCTATGATATTCACTAGTTGTGAAGAACACATGCTTAGATATTTGTAGACATACATGCTATGTAATTGAGAGTCTAAGTATATTTGATTTGATTTTGCTTTACCAGATGGAGGAATCAAGAAAGTTCCCTTCGCATCCCACAACCTATATGCCGCCTACTTTACAGCCAAACTTACACCCAACATCCGAAGGCCGTGGAACTGTGTACACACTATCTTCAGATAAATCTAGCCAGGCTCCAGCTTCACCAGGTGTCATCCCACTTTCGCCATCATTGGTTACGGCTGGTGGGAACCCTGTTTCCCTGCCTTATCAGTCACATCAAAGTGAGATAAGGAGTAACATGTTTCCTTCTGCAACAGTTGGTGGAAATATTGGAATCACACAAGTGCCACCGAAAGTTGAGAGAACACAGGATACTATGGCTGGAGGACCCACTGGTCCTGGGAAGCCATTGCACTTTCAGGGTAATCTGCTTAGCTTTCTGTACTCTTCAATTCTTAACTACCCTTTCCCCCAAGAGAAAGTAAATAGTGACAGTTCACTCCTTTTCCTACAAGCAATTGATATGTTCTTGCCTAGTACATCACATTCACTAGTGCTGCTTTCTTTCCCTTTTTATCAGAACTGAAAGATGCTGATTTCTTTTTTTATATTCTGGTGTACTTATTAAGATGGTTTTGGCTGTTTCTTACAGCACATTCTTCTCCAAATCAACCATCACTTGGTGCCTCTCTGTGGTCTGCTCAAAGCACTGCCTTACCAGCTAAACCTGGCCTCGAAAATAATATGCCTACTCATGCTTTGGGCAGAGTTGATAGAACTTCAAATTTAGCCATGCCATCCATGCCTCCTCATGTGGGGACAAGTAGACCATTTGTAGCACAAACAGCATCTGGGCATTTGTCCAGCCTGCATCATCAGACTTTGCAGGGTGCTACTTTTGTTTCATCAGGTTCAAGCTTTTCTAATCACTATGACATTGCTAAAATTGTTCAGAAGTTTATAATCCCTAAGGTTCCTGAGCGTCCTACATGGACTCCTCCTTCTCGAGAGTATATGACTAAGTCTTTGACCTGTCAACTATGCCAACTTGTTATCAATGATATAGAAAGTGTGCTTATCTGTGATGCTTGTGAGAAGGGGTACCATTTGAAATGCCTGCAGTCAGTAAATCACAGAGCAATACCAAAAGCTGAATGGCACTGTCAGAAGTGTTTGGCGATAAGTCATGGGAAGCCCTTGCCCCCTAAATATGGTCGTGTAATGAGAAATGTGGGCATACCAAAGGTGAGCTCTACTGTTTCCTCTGTTCATTCCTCTTCAGAAAAGAAAGTGGGGGCTGGCAGAGAGGCAGATGTAAAAGGTGAGCAGCCGAAGGTAAGACTGAATGGGAGCTCTGCCCTACAAGATCCTCCCCATTCTGCTACTGTCGTCAGTAATCATGTTAACTGTTCTTCCAATTCACAAATTGTGAAGGCTGAAACTCAAGAACATGATGTGTTGTCTTCTGGAAAGGAGATGGATCAGAAACCCTCTTCTGAATCTGCTGCAAATAAACTTGCAGGATCTGCTTGTGATGCCCATGCTATTGCTGATTCATCAAATGAAAGAGCCATTGAAAATGTCAATATATCTGAACCGTCCACAGGTGAAGTGAGAACGATTTCTCAATTGGACTCGAAGTATTCTTCTAAACAAACTGAGTTAGTAGGTCATGAATCTCATCAATCTCCAACTGCACTTGATTCATCTGACATAAAGAACTCAGCAGCCCCAAGTAGTGAGGGGGTGCTTTCTAGAGCAAGTAAGGGTGAGTATTCTGCGGCAAAAGAAGGTGAAAATTGCTCTTCAACAAATGAAGTTGACTCCAAGAAGAGGTGTGATGTGAAAGTTGATGACCAAAGTGCCAAACAAACTCAACAAGTGGAAAGTACCGATAAAGTTTCTGCTAGGAGGGAGTGTGCTGGTTTTTATTCAGAGTTGTTACACAGTGTCAAGTGGAATGGTGATTTACTCAAGATAGAGGATGGGAAGATGTTTTATCAAGCTTGCTGCATTGAGGGAGTAACCTATAAGTTGAAGGAGCATGTCCTTTTTCGGTCTAATCAAAACAAATTGGTGCCCTTTAAGCTTCAGGTGACTTTTCTTTTTCTTTTGACAACTCATTCTTGTGTGCTTGTGGACTAGGTCATTTCTGACTCTAGAGTTTGTTGCTTATGACCGTTAAGCCTTTATTTGTTTTCGTTTTTAATTTGATGGAAAATTCTAATTTTATATTGCAGGCAATGTGGGAAGATAACAGGACTGGTTTAAAGTGGGTTCGAGTTAGTAGGTGCTATTTTCCTGGCGATTTGCCCAATAATGCCAGTCATCCATTTGCCCCTGACAACAATGAGGTGACTTTCCCATTTTACATTGACAAGTTGTGCAATGGGCTAACTATTATGTAATCTTGCTAGAAGCTGTTTCTGGCACTTCTCATCGGTGCGATTATGAAATACTTTGTTTTGTTCCTTGCATTTTGGTTAATCATGCATTGGGAAATAGCACATGTTGGAATTTTGCAATCTCTGGTCAGATGCTTTAGAATATGAAGAATCAATTGGATAAACCCACAGATACTGAAGGTACTTCATTTTTATCTGCTACAGGTTTTCGAATCTAATCATGATAATACATTATTAGCTGGCCTGATTCAAGGGCCGTGTGAAGTTCTGACTCCAACCAAGTACACTGAAAGACACAGCCATTTAGGGACAGAAGCAGAAGCTGGATCCAGACCTTTGTTTATCTGCAAGTATGTTGGTTGATCTTCATATGATATATTTGCTGATGACCTCTTGTTTCTCAACATTTTTCATTTAATATTGTACATACTGCGTAGGCATGAGTAGTAATGTGATTTGATCCTGTGAAAAAATCAGATATGAGTTGAGAACTGTGATTATTATCTTGCAGATGTTATTGTGCTGAGTTTAACGATTCTTATTTTTAATATGCTTCTTAGTGGTCAAATCATAGATGCCCCTCTATTAAATAAATACAATAGTAAAGTTTGCAAATTGTGGCTTATTTTGATGGAGAATTATATTGTCTTGCTGTGCAGATGGTTTTATGATGAATTGAAAGGCCATTTTCAGGCTATCTCTACTTAGCAAGCGAACTGGTCCAGTGCTGTAAAGTTATTTAGCTAGCATTCACCGGAGGTGCTTCCTTTGATAAGGTAATGTTGAATGTACTGTGTGCAATTGGAATTCTGACATGCTGTATTTGGGTCTTCTTGCCTCATTGTTTGCCTGTTTGGTTTTGTTTTAACACTGGTTTGAGGGCATGTTTGGCTGACAAAGATACCAAAAAAATAATGGCTCACATACATGGAATGTAGAATAGAAATGGGCCGGACACATGACAGATGTGTAGAAATAGAATAGACACAAATGAGATATAAATAAAAAACAGTTGAAGCAAACAGACTACACTTTATAACTGGTTTTCCTGGTTGAAATGTTTTAGAACTTTGTTTACTAGAACGAGACTACAAGCTGCATCTAAACGCCTTTGTATACTTGTCTCTAGTGAAGCTCCAGCTGTTTTAGATTCTTACTGAAGGAGAAAGGTCTATCAACAATAGATGGATAGGCAGATTGAGGAGTGGATTGGTCATACTATCCTCACCTCTGCCTGATTAATCGATAATTAAATTCTTGATAGAATGCTATAATGTGCTGAAAGGAATCTATCAAATACTAGTAAAATCGAAAAACACACTCTTAAGACTTGAACTTGAAATGTTGGGGATGGTTTTATTCTTATGGGTAAATAGCTGAGGACATTTTTGTTTCTCTCTTTTCTGATGATGTGAGAGCTCTTGAAATTGCTTTACTTGCATTATGTGCTTTGCACGCATCTTTTGACAATTTTCCGTTTGATTTTTATGACTAACAAGTACCTAAAGGGACCATTTGGCATCAGATAAGTTCGTTCTGTAAATAATGATGGCCCTGAGCATAATGCACGAATATATTATATGCAGAGTAGATGAACTAAAAATTCTTTTGACTTTTTCTTGCCAGGGCAGGTGCCTTATCAAGGCAGGAACCAATGGGATTCATCACTGTAATGTATGTAGGTGTAGTTATTAGTTTTAGTTTGAAGCAGAGCCTGCTGATATAGCTTGTAATCTTTAGCTTTTTAGTAGGTAGGTTAGCTGTCAGTATGATTATTTATTCAATGCAAATCCTTTCAGTGAAATAACCCCCCTATGCAGGGCCAAGTTGTGGCTGATTTGCAGAATACATGTTAGGGTGTCTTCTCTCTAAATAACCCTGTGCTTGTGTACACAACCAAAGTTTTTGAGTTTAGGAGGAAAAAAATGTGTGATTAGGTTTTCGAGTTAATTTTGCTGGTGAAGACAAGTTATTCTTAATATTTAATATTACAATTTCAATTTTATGATGCTTGTTTTATATCCAATACGAATTAGTTGGATAAAGTAAAACAGCATATAAATTGAATCAAATGTATAGATTTAACTTTCTTTTCGACCCAAAAAGGGGACTTGTAAATTGGGTTCAAATTTGGTATGAGTTTTCAACATACAGGCCTCTTTTAATGTGCCAAAACTTCCATGAAAGGAGTTTCTTTTACTCTCGAAAATGATAATGAGCTGTTTTAAGTACCTAATTTGGCTAAGTTTCATAACCTAGTGATATGACCTTTATTGTTTCTTCGAGCTTGTGGTAGCTTTATCCCTACGGAGTTTTCTCACACCGTGATAAGGGGCCACCAATCATGAAATCTCGGTAGGTGCATAAAATCCAGCTGTATACCCAGATTGATGACCAGTTTCATCGCAACTTGTAATTAGACTAGCTTCAAATGCCGAACATATAAGTATGGTCCAGGTCCATCACAGCCACCGCCACCTAATCTTTGACCAAGAATGCCATTAGAATAATATATTTTCACGTTCAAGTCTGGAAAAATCGGATGTTACTTCTTATCAGAGATCACCAATCCGGAAAAGACCATACTTGCGCTTGCGGCTGTAAAACAAGTACCAATTGTTACCCGGAAGTGGTGCAAGTTTGAACGTGTGATCTTCGGGTCATGATTTTTTTCTTTGATACGACTAATCTATATGATACACGATGTTATCTGTATTATATAGATAGTACGAAAGCCATCCTCGGTTAGGAGTATATCGACCGGCGAATCGATATTAAATTATCTTCTTGGGTCAACTAGGTTATCCGTGGGCTAATTCAGTGGATTGCTCCTGTTTATTTTCCATCTTAAATTTCATCGGATGTCTCCAAAACAGACAATGACAATGAAGATTATTTTTCTCATCTTGGATAAAGAAAAAGATTGAAATAACGGTAAACTTGAACGATGATGGTAATAACAATGTAGTAATATTGCTTGTTCGACTAGAAGACATTTATTAAAAGAAAGATTACAAAAATCCACTCACTTGCAACTGCTTTATATATATATATATATATGTAAGCGTGTGCATATGTATGTAAGTCCTCCACTTTTTCGTTTTTCAGACTGCAACATGCACATTTTGATTTGAAATTTTTGCTTTTAGCTTTTTTATTTGAGTCCTTAGTTAATGATTTCATCAAAATGTCATAACGTCATTTTTTTTTTTTTAATTAATGAATGGATACTTATCAAAACAATATTGGCTCTCACGTGTAAAAATGAATATTACTAATAAACATGGACAATAGCAAATTAATTTGAATAGAAAAACGAAAAAGTGAAGTTTCAAACAAAAAAAAGTAGCTAGAGATCAAGGACCGTTTTCATACTTTCCCAAGTTTTGATTAGAAAGCTTTGAATTGGAGCTATTACCTTTTCTCCCCTCCTTCGGCGAGAGAATATTAACTTCATTTGATGAAGCTGATCGAAATACAACTATATATAGGATCAAAAGATCAAATTAAAGAGATGGGGGAATCAAATATCTTATTCAAAAACAAGTACATCCCTCATATAAAGTGGGTATGATTAATTTAGAAAAATTCCTAGCATAGGTAAAATATAACTCATGACTCTAGTGGAGAAAAATCCATAAGGATGGAATAAAATTAATTATATATATTATAAAAAAAGAAGAAGACATTACTACGATTTTTATATCAAAATCAAGAGGTAAGTGTGTATATTTAAATTCAACTCAAATCAATCCCTAATTATCATAGTTCTCTAGCAAAAATAATAGTTGTACCAAGTGATTTGTAGTTTAAAATAAAAAGAAAAAAATTATAAGAGTCAAATGTCTCTAACTTGAACCATCATAGTTTATCTTCACTACCCTCTAATTGGTTTAGTCCATGAGGCAGCACCTGGTTTCGCCATACTACTTTATTGGCTCTATACATCTTCTATCATTCATTTAGTTCCGCTCTTAGATGTTGCATCCAATGCTCTTAAGAGCCTGTATTATTGAAAACCAGCCGATTCCCTTCTCTCCAAATACCTCAAAAGATGAATTAGACATGCACTTATCTTGGTGCTCTAATGTCTCTTCAATTCTTTCTTCTTCGCTTTACTTGTGCTCTTAACCAAACCTTAATTTCACTCTTACTCTGAACATCTGTAACATCGTCGATACCTAGTCTTTGCCATCCTTCTCTACCAACACAATACTAAAAAAATAGGTGCCATGTAAGTTCCTCCCCTTCTCCATATAACAGACATACCGCATCCACCTTCATCCCTCTTCTTCGTAATTTGTCCCTAGTGGGCAAACCATCCATCAAAATCCTCTACAACAGGATTTGAATGTATAGGTAGGTTGTCATTTTTCCAAATCTAGTCCTATTTTATCCTATTATCTACCTCCTCTACATCCTTACACAACCATGTATACACTAATTTTGCATAAATCTCCCCACTAACTTCATTAGGCTAGAACATAATATCCCTATGCTAATCATCTTGTATAAGTAAAACGTACCCCATCATATTACAAATTTTTTGGTCTAAGGGGTAATCGATAATTTTCTCTCTAAGCAGCCTACTCCTTCCTAAACCTGTTTCATTGTTAGAAGATGATAAAATTTGTTTAAGGGCCCACAAAGCCAAGATGAAAGTCTCCTTTTAGCTGACCAATCATCAGTTTAGAACTTCGTCAACTCTCCATTTCTTAATTTGACTTTAAAATTATAGTCCACCCAACTCATAGCTGCTTGGAGCGCTTGGTAAAACCCTAAACCTTTCTTTATACCTCTTCTCCCTTTCTTTATTTTATACTTTGCTCTGATAACTTATGCTCACAAGGCTTTCTTTCTCTTAACTTCCTAAGCAAGTTTATAGAAATTTGCTCGGTTCCTTTTTAGCACATCCATCAGTCCAAGACTACTCAACTCCTTCGGCTTTTAATTTTATTCCAAATAATTTAGTGTTGCTTCCTTTTCTCATTAACGGTGACTGGCAATACTCTTGTGAAAAGGAATTACTTGAGAATAATGCAATGAGATACTTTCAAGCATGGAGGTGGTCAGCAGTTTCTGCCTAGCTATGTTAAGCATCTTTACCTTTTAACTTGCTAACTTACAACGTGTTTTCTTAATGATGAAGTCTAAATTTGTTCTTTTAATATTGCGCCCCAATTTCACCAGCAACCCTAGATATCTCCCTAAACTAAAGTTTATTTGAATCCTAAACATATTACAAATGTCTTCTTTTTTAAAATGATTGGCATTCTGAGAGAAGATTATGTAAGATTTCTCAAAATTAACTTTTTGTCAATATTCTTTTTCAAACCTCTCTTTAGCTTCCAAGATACATTTAGCATTCTTTTCCATTGCTTCTCCTAACAAAACGATATCATCTGCGAAGAATAGGTATGAGAGGTAGAGTTCTGACCCTTTTAATTTAATCGGGATCCATTCCTTCGCTTCTACCAACTCATGGATCTTACGACTGAACATTTCCATGACTAAAATAAACAAATAAGGCAAAAGGGGATCCCCTTGTCTTACACCTCTAGAAGTTGTGAAGCTCTCAAGCATAAAACCATTAAAAAGAATCTGGAAGGAGGTTGTGCTAAGACATAATACCACAAGTTTCAACTATAGCTTAGGTAAAATTTAAACTTTGGAGTGTGGTTCTTACAAAATCCCACTCAACTCAGTCATAAGCCTTTTCAAGATCCAACTTAACAAATATCCAATCTCTTTTCCCTCTCCTACTGTTAAGTAAATGGAGGACTTCCTGAAATATAATAATGTAATCACACGCTGACTGACCTAAGATGAAGTTGGCTTGTTCCGAACTAATCAAACTATCAAGTATACCTCTGATACGGTTGACTAATAATTTGCTAGCCACTTTGTACATGGTTGTACAAAGACTAATAAGTCTAAAATTTTCTAGCTTATTAGTACCCAAAATCTTCGATATAAGTATTATTAAGGTCTTATTTGGTTCTAGCACCATAATATGAGAATCCATTATACTCTTAACTATATTGCAAAAAATTACAACCACTTCTAACTAGCATCTTTTGAAAAACTTTGCATTTAGGTATGATATCAGGCAAGTTCACCTATCAGTTTTAATATAGCGGATGTGAATCCAAGTCGATCACTCAGAGATTTCGAGTATTGATATTAACTTTTGCTTTATTATCTAACCGAAAAATTATGAAGGTTTGAATTAATTAAAAATACTAAAATTAACAAACTAACCTAATTATAAGACTTGATTAAGCAATTTAGAAAGCGATAAAACTAAGAACGACTTCAAGAAGGTAATAACGTATTTAGGAATTATTTCCCTTAGTATTTAACATGTGAACGCGTAAAATATATTCAATTCAATTTCTATTATTCTTGACCGGAGTGATTCACAATTAAAGTTAATACCTTTCTCAAGTATATTAACCCTAATCCTAAATTATTTACCGGAATCTCTTCATTTAGTAATATAATTTAGAATTGCATTAATGTATAATGAATTCCCACACAAATAATTAACTTTCTGGAAGAAACATGTATTTTATCTCAAAGTATACATGTAATTCTCTCCAATTATGTAAAAATCTAATTACACATGTAATTTCTCAATCAACATGCATAATATCATATATTGATATTCTAGAAATATCAATTAACAATTAAACGACATAATTGAATCAAGCAAAGATAGAAACTTTATTGAGAATTATAAATCAGCTCAAGAGTTGCATGAAACCTTATATCCATAATTCTAAATACACGAATTCTAAGCTATCATAATAAAACTAAAAACGAGTTCCATCAAAAATATAAAATAAAACATGAAAAACCCCTTTGATTGATGAAAAATCTCTTTGATCTTTAAGTCGGTATTGCTTTCGTCTTTTTCTTCTCATTCTCCTCAAGTCTCTTCTGTCTTGTGAAAACCTAATATGTCTTTTTATACTGTATTATAAGGCTTTCGTTTTCTTTATCAGATACGACCTGGGACATGACCATGTCCCCAGGTCGTGTAACTTTCTAACCTTGACAAATTTTCCTCAAAACTTCATAACTTCTTCGTTTGAACTCCAAATTGAGTAAAACTTGATTCCTTTTCTTCGTTTTTGATTCAAGAGCGCGTTCAAACCTTGAAATCAAAATTTTACTCAATTAAGTATCAATTCCTTTAAAGAAAACAAAAAATGTAAGGGAAATACTATAAAATCACCATGTAAAATATGTTTAAAATCAAAGTTATTAAGGTAATTCGTCCTTGGAGTTTTATGGTTTCCTATACACCAAAGAGCTTGTTTAATTTCCTTAAAGGTATAAGTTAGACCTAACAGCTACTTCTCCCCTTTTGTCAAGACTCGTTGCCCACCGCTCCAGTCTAAATGATCCCTTCTAACCTAGCTCTTATCTGTAGAAAATAAGTTCGAAAAGTACATATGAACCAGAGATTGGACCTTTGATGGATTCGATACTCAATTTCTCATCGAATCAAATAGTCTACAAATGCATACTTTTGACCATCTAGTTAAGGTATTTACCTAGAACTATCGAGTATTCTTCTCTATATCAATAATCCATCTCAACATCGCCATAGTTGCCCAGAGTTTCTCCTCTTGATGCGAAACTACTTTAAGCACTTCTCATAAGAACCTCTCCCTATTAATTTGGTCTTGGGTAAGGCTATTTCACAGATGTCTTCTCACTTCCTCCAGCTTCTTCTTAATATTATCTTTACACACATGGATCAATATAAAAACCTTAGCATTCCACTTCCTTAAGTAGGTAATAAAATCTTGTAAATCCTCAAGGTACCAAAACTGTAAGGCATCCCATTAACTTCCAATAAAATCTTTGAAGTTCGAATGTTCTAACCTCAGGGGCTGGAACCTAAAGGGTCTATTAGCTTTTGGACTACCTTTAATATTAAGATAGGGAGATGATCTAATTGGTTCGATACCAAATGAAACACCTTCGCCTAAGGATATAACCCCGTCTAATCTCCATTTACACAAGCCCCGTCCAACCTAGTCTGAATCAAGTCACAAATTTTTTTTGTTCTTTTGGACCATTTGACTTGGGTCCTACAAAGCCTAAGTCTAACATACTACATTTGTCCATACAACTTTAGTACTTGTTGGCTCTTAATTAGCACACTATCTAACCCCCCAACTTCTCTTCCTTAAAGAGAATGTCAATGAAGTCACTAATCATGACTTAAGCCTCACTATAATTGATTAAGAAAATTTTCAACACTTCCTACAATTGACATCTTTTCTCAAATTTAAGAAAAGCAATAACAGTAGACACAACCAAGAAGAGTTAGAACGACATACCTAAGCTTCTAAAGTGACGTGTTGGCTTGATAAGTCTCTTTCAATGATCACCGCATCCTCCTCATTCCTCAACATGACAATACTACCCTTGTAGCCATTCACTTCTTTACAAGTTATCTTATTTGTGCCTACATGCTGCCGAAGAGCCTCCTTACCATCTCTTCCCATCCAGGTCTCAGTCAGAACAATCATAGAGCATCCACAAACGACTAATCACATGTCTCCTTTGGTCCGAATTTGTACTTCTTGCATTCCATACAAGGATCTTGAATGGTTTTGGCCACATCGATGATGGTAAGGTATCGATTAACCCGGGGTTCAGTAAACTGAAGAACGCCTTAACCTACCTTGCATGGGACTGGTCCTCCTCAAACTCTACCCTCCATCAACATGGCCGAAATGTGGCTTGCGCTATCAGCATCTGCATCTCCCACGTTGTCAGGCAAAAATGCTTCCTCTGATCTTCTACAAAAAGCTCGACCCTTTACACCAATAACAATGCTTCCACCACTGGTTTGCATGTCCCCTCTAATAAATCTAGTATGTCCATCCTCGTCTGCATGTCTCTCATCATTGGCACTTTCACTACTAACATGCCTTCTACTCTTGTTCTGATCAATCGTTGGTCTTGAACGAAACTCCTTTCCAAGGGGTAAGTTGGATTGAACGAGATCTCGGGGATATGGAATTTCTTCCATGCTACATTATTCGTTGTTATGTCCTCTACTCCTACTCTAAGTGCAGTTGAACTTAGCGGAGTAAAAATCTCCAAGATCTTTGTGTCTGGATGCTCTTTCGACCAAGGTGAGTCATCTCTCAGGAGTTGAAGCAAGAATGTGACTTCCAAAAGAGGGCTTTTTCGTAGTAAGAAGTATCTCCAACAGCTGAGAAAGCAAAAGCCAAAGAAGGGCCCTTAGCCGATGAGCTTTCTTCTTTTAAATTCTTAGAAATAGAGTGCCTGTTCGTATTCACACCCTCTTTACTATTAATGTCTTTCAAAGGTCTTCACAACTCTTTCTGAAAGGACATGTCCTGTTCTGAAGAAGAATTAGATCCCCTTTTTTCAAAAGTTTCTTTTTCTAAATTCTTTTTTATTTTTTTTTCTTTACCCTTTTTCTTATACTGGAGTGTAGTCCACTCTCCTTTATCCATTGACATGCTTTTCCTTCCTTCATGTATAATCGACTCATCTGTAGTAGGGGATAAGGACTCCTCTTAGGAGTCTCGTTCCTGCGCTTTCCCCATGCAACCCTCGATATCCCTACTCCCCCTTCCCCCACATTCACAGTAGAGTCGCATCCTATCACATTCCCTGAAATTCCTTCTCTATCACCTAACGTCATACCCTTATCCTCTTCCTATACCAGACTTACATTTGGCCGATTAAACCTAGCCTCAGTTTCCAAAATTGAGCATATATTAGCCTTATGATTAATCAGGTCACGATGTTCACAAACCTTAGGAAATCCTTCCAGGGATCCCATTAATAATGATGGTATGTTTTAGTCAATTGAACAGAAATGCGTGCGAACCTCCTATAACAATCGTACCTCAACACCCGAACAATCTTTTCCCCAATACGCTTAATTACTAGGTGAGAATAATACTCTGATGGTAAACCAAAAATCCAAACCCAAGCCATCACATTGTCAAACTTAGTAATATTTGTTCGGAATCCTAGTACCCATTTTTTCAATGCCAAGTATCAATGATTGATAAACTAAGGCTCATTTTTTATCACCTACTGATAATCTGAGATAGTCTGTAGAAATATTAAATAATAACCTAACCTTACGTTGATCGATTTGAATGGATTTGAAGGGTAGAGTTTACTGTAGTATATTTAATTTCCTAGGATTATAAGATAATATGAATGTAATTATATATATATATATATATATATATATATAACTTAGGGTTCTGCCTTTTATGTAAATTTTAGTATAACGTTTAATTAAACTGTTTACTTCAAAGCGAGGAGTTATGGACACTTTGTATAAATTATATCTATAATAGGGATTATAAGGTCAGTTATTATTATAGGTTAGTTTATACGGTGGAACTGTTGTAATTTTATGGCTTTGGAGTGTAACAAAAAGTTCACATAGCAAAGAACCTCTACTGCACTTGCTTTTAGTCTTTCCTCTTCTTCTTTTAATTTATCCACATCATGATCCATATCTAAGGCTAAGGATTCATCTTAGAAACAAAACCTTTCATACGTGTTAGTGATATTAGTGAGAATCGTATCCCTAAAAGATAATATTTTGGAATTAGGGTTTTCTTTTCCATTTGAAACAGATCTGAGATCTTCTGCCACAACTACAGTAGGATCTTTCATACTAGATGCTACTAATCGCTTTTTTACTTCTGTTATATCTCAAAACGGTAAAGTCGTAACAATCATTTTATATAAACCATTGTAAAATAAAAGTTGACATTATAATTGTTATCTTAAACATGATTTACACAAGGTATTCATAATTAACCCATTTTGAAGTAAATAGTTCACAAATTAAACATGTTATTTATTTAAAAAAATATGAAGAATACATACTAAGATTTAAATAGCCCGAGTAATATTTACAAGATTTAGTAACTTACTCTTAGTTTATTTAAGTAATACATAATTTAATATTAAAAGATTTACAGGCCCAATACTTCAAGAGCATAATTTATCTTCAGTTTTATATCCTTACTCATAAGGATTCAACAATTGTTAATTTCAGAGTAATTATAAAACCGCTTCTTAGCTAACATTTACAATAATATCTATAAGGATGTGAGTAGCCAACCACTCAATAAATTGTGACTGAAACATAAGATTATATATCAAGCACAAGCAGGATTATCAACCATTTATTTAAATGCAATAAAATAAACAAATATCATTGCACGGCATTTTTCGATCCGTCGTAAGATTAAAAAAATTACACCCGCTCTAATTTGAGTTAAGGAGTTTAATGCACATATCAACAACTCAATACCAAACCTAGGCTTATGCCATAAAGACATTACTCCTTCTACGGTTACCTTCGAATCATTACCTTTACCTTTACCACGACCTTCTCTTTTATCACTTAGTTTGACTAAGAATGAAAAAAAGATCCTTATATTATTTATCACTATTCCTTTTAAAAGGGTCGGTATTTGACTGAAATCTTAAATACTTCTCCTAAAGAGTTATAATGTATATTCAACTTAGATTTACTAGTCATGTGTTTAATTAAGTTCAATTTAAGGCGTTCAAGCACTTCATACAAGACAAACAATTAGAATTCAAATTATCAAACTAGAATCACACAATTAAACCCAATAATATGCACACATAGACATGTGCACAATCAAACTATCTAACAAATACAACCAAATTAATCTTAAGACTCCGAGTATTATAATATAACATCTCAAAATATAGCATCGTATTAATCTCAAACTTATTTACAATCTTCAATTTGCTCACTTAAGCCTAATGAGAGTTATATTGTCATTGCTTGCTCTTAAAAATATCAAATACCAAAAAAAAATTGAATCTTTTAATCTCTTATTTTTCCTTCTTCTTTTCCTTTCTTTCTTCTTCTACTTCTTTTTTTTATTTGTTGCTTTCTCTCTCTCTCTTCCTCTCTTTCTCTCTTTCTCTTTCTTTCTGTCGTTCTCATTCTCTCTTTCTTTCTCTCTTCTCTCCCTTGCCTCTCTCTCTGATTCTCACTCGTCCCCAAAACATGGCTTTAAGCCATATGTATTTAGCAACATCAATGCCTTGATCAAGATGATGGTAATTATATATATATATATATTATTAGTCTAATTTTACATTATCTTTTGACTGTAATTTTTTCTTAATTTATTATTTATAAAGTGCTATAATATTTTTCAAAAATAGTAAAATATTATATTATACACCTATTATAAGATTTCTATTCTAGACTAATTAAAATTTAACCTAATAAACTTTTATGTTATAATTTATCTTGGTTGTATTTTAACTTATTTTAAAAATTCAACTTCATAAGATTATTTCTTATAACTTTTGAGCGACTTATATTACCATTTGGTCTTATTCGGAACTAATTTTTCATTGATCATATATATTTTAAGATAAGATCCTAAATATACTTTTTTTTTAATATATTATATATATGTAGATAGGTTCCATTAATTATTTGTGACTTATTTATATATATTTTATATATAATTTTACTCAATAATATTAATTATTAAGATCACGTAATTAATTTCAAAAATTTATTATAAATTATATCTAAAATTATGAAACTTTACCGTATATTGATTAGACTTGATAAACTTAATACTTTTAGGAAGATTAGATATAAATGAGCTTAATTTGATATATTAAAATTATATATTAGTTTTTTTTTATTTTTTTATTACCTTCGTCAAGAAGGTTCAACTTAATTTTAAGCATGTTGATATAATTTACAATTTCTAAAGTGTGTTTTAAGTATTAAACTTTTTATTTTACTTCTTATTAATTTATATAATTGGATATAATTTATCACTAACAATTTGTTAATTATTGAAACTCGTTTTATGCATTTCGAAAAAAATAATGAGTAATATGTGTATAACTTAATAATTTAATATTTATTATTTTATTTTCTTAATTTTAAACTTATGAGATCATTTCTACAAATATTTTTAATTTTGCTAAAAAAAATCGATCTCAATAGAATAATTTACACAATACTCTAAATTTTACGAGCCGTCTCTTAGTCGACCAATTGCGAATATAGAATTAGCCACGTCAGAAAAAGAGTTTTCTATGGAAGCCATTTGAAAAAGATAATTATTAATTTTGAAACCTAACAATTTACTCAATTATGGATTTTCAATAAAGTATCAATGTCTTCTCTTTGTATTTCCAAACAAGGAAATATTTAATAATCACTCCGGCCAAGGAGGAAAATACAATCAGGCCCTAGTATTTTTCATAGCCCACTTTATCTCCCTCAACCTTTGACTCTAATCCAACCAGAAAGTTTTGGCATGACATCAGGGAAACAGCAGTCGTCGTCCCCGAATGTTTCTACGACATGCCTGTCCTATTCTTGCAAAAAAAGCAAAAGAAATAGTACTAAAAGCAATTTCTAGCTTTCCTCGAAACATTCAAAACATCTAGACGAAGACAAGAGCCAAAAAGACACGTCAAAATGTGAACCAAACCAAAGATGTGGGACAATATTTCTTTTTGGTCTTCCGACGGAAGCCGCGACTGACTAAGAGCGAGAACATTGACTTGATCAGGTGAATTTAGAACCAGGTTCGTTTTTATATTTTATTTTTATTTATAGGGTATTGAAACCGTCTATAAAACAAAATAAATAAAAAATGTATCTAATTCTACGCATAATCTGTATTGTATATGAACCAAATGTACTTCCGAGCTAATCAAGTTTCTTTATCCATTAAATTTGACAACAGTCAAGTAAAGTAGTAGTTTATGGAGTCCATGGTAGTTTAAATGGAACTTAAATATTATTAAATTAAGAGTAAATTTTTTTATTTTAATATTATTTTAACAAAAGATAATAATATTAAAAGAAAATAAATTTAATCGGATTAAGTTTAAATTTACATAGAATCAATTATATTGTAAAATTGAGTTTAGGTTGGATTCAAATTCAATTTAAAAACCTTAAATTCTATCGTTCTTTAAAACCCCGTTGTTGACCCGACACCACTTCTGTAATTGAAAAATCCATTAAAAGCAAACGGCGGACTTTTAATACATACAGAAATGAGAAAAGAGAAGACAAAAACAGCGTACGGTACGCGCAATTCAGGACAAAACACGCAGGACGATGGATGTCCGGCATTGCCTATGCTAAGAAATGTTTGCACGCGAACAACATTTTCTTCCACGCATATGCATTATTAAGTAAGTGGACCCTACACCGGTTAATGGCTAAATAACAAATCATGAACTTTATCATTGTATCTCGAGACTTTTGCGTATGTTTGTCTCATAGATAATATTTTTAGGATATCTTTATTATCATAATAAATAGTGCACAGCTAAATTGCCAATTGGTTTCGTAATAATTTCAACTAGGTCCAATAGCAATTTGGATTTAATTTTTTAGAACATCATCATCGTAAGTCCTTAAATGGTGAATTGATTATCCATACTATACTATACGAAGATTTCATGATCCACTAAGATATAGAAATGATTAGCCATTAATGATAGATAATAGCCTCATCAAGTTTAAAAGATATTTTTATTATTATTATTTTTTTACTTTATATTAATTTATTTAAGTAAATATATTTATATAATATTATTTTATTAAATTAAGCCAATGCAAATATAATAAAAGCCGAAGTAGTTGCTAAAAGGAAAATACAAGCCATTTGGTTGTAAAACTTTGAAATAGGAGTAATGTCTTTATAATTTTTCTTATATTGCATGGAAAAAGAAAAGGAAGACACATTCTCACATATGCCTCGCACATTAGTTCCTCCGATAAATGGCTTAATTGAATATCTTAATTGTATAAAAGAAAAAGTAATCAGAGAATATATACTTGAAGAAGTTATACACATTCAATTCCCATTACATTTTTTAACTTCTTCCCACGTTAAGAAAAATTCGTCCAACTTCGTAGAAGCGTCCGCATTCATACCGACGTGTTCATACATCATAGGATAGAAACGATACCTCGAACCACACATCTGCTGGTTGAATATAAACCTTCCAGGATTCCCTCTTATCCTGACCAGACTCACCCTTACCTTATATATAAACCCCTCAAAAACTCACCTTTCTTCTCCAAGCCAAACGGAAAAAACACACATACCCACTTATTGCAGGTCCTTCATTTCATTCTTAAAACTTCAAAAACCATGAATGGTAATAGGAGCTTTAGAAAGCGAGTCAGAGAGGATGACTCGGACGAGTTGGAGCTCGACTGGGCCGAGGTCAAGAGACTCAGAGATGATCTCTTGGATGATGGTGCTTTCGATGATGAAATGGGTGTTAATCCCGAGTTAGCAGCAACTCAGGATCTTGACTCGGTCATGAGAAGCCTTCAGGAGGAAATAATCTCGGGTGCTAGTTCTTCGGGAGCAGAGAATAGTAACTTTATTGACTTAACTTTCGAGTCCGGTGAGTCCGACTCGGGTGAGTCATCTACCGAGTTAGGGTTTCTTCTCGGAGCATCTGATGACGAGCTCGGAATACCACCCAGTGACAATAATACTAATAATAATGATCATACCAACGATGGCAGCAATAAAGAAATAATAGATTTGGAGACGGATGACTGGGATCGAGTTGAGTATGACTCGTCCGGATTCAGTGAGTTGTGGGGGTTTGAAGATCATGTGCCGGCTTGCTATTACGACTCGTTCGAGTTTGGGGGAGGAGAGAGATACGAGGGTTGTGAATATGAGACGTTTGATGATGAGCTATTTGATTATTCGGATGGAGGTCTCTGTGCGTTTGATCACTCCGGGTTGTAATGCGAATTAGTATCGATGAATCTTTTTGCAACAGCAAAAGAAACAGCTTTTAATTTTCTGATTTTTCTTAAATCACTATGTACAAATTTGTTCATTTATTACTTGACATACGGAGCTTTAGGAACAGAACAGAGTTTAATACCATGAGAGTAATTCCATTCTTCTGCTTTTTCTTATGGACTAGTTTACTTGGACACGCGCGCCCCCCACAAACATATATATATAGAGAGAGAGAGAGAGAGTGAGAGAGAGATATGAGTTAGAGAGAATAAATAATGGAGAAACAGAAGGTCAAAGCGGGCTGAGAGCGCATGTAATATAATAAATAATTGCTCTTGGTTTTTTTTTGGTCAAATTATTTGTTTGATCATTTGGGAGAAGATTTCACTGTGCTGTATTACAAAGACTTCGTTTCCAATCTTTCAAATATCAAATAGAAAGAAGGCCTTTATTTATAAATTTTACAACTCGTTCTCGATCGCTGGATGTCTCCATAAATCAAAAGAATAGCATGAGCTTTTAATGACTCTCTCATTGATTTGTTTTAATGATCATCGAAGGCGATGCAACCATTGTTACTACTTGGATTTAATATAACTTAAGCTCAACAATCTTGTTAATAAACCTATAAAAATATGTATTAACCTTACGAGTTCACCAAGAAAAGCTAAGAGCAATCAGATTGGTTTCGTCATCCATTTTTGAATTTATCAAGCCATCTTTGTAAGACATCTCTAAATAAATAATCCAAACTCTCTAAACTTTACTATTAATTCAAAGGGTTTGTACATGGTATTAAGCTAGATTAAGCTATATCATCCAATATATACATACATATATATATATACATTTTCATTGTATTTTTATTTTATTTATAATATCAAAAATTTGTTAATAATAAGAATAAAAAAAGTGATAACAACTATAAAGATGAACGGATTAAATACAATCCATTTCTATGAACCAAAGTTTAAGCAATAGAATTACATTATGAATTCAAATTATGTATTTTTGATAACGATTTATCATTAACTTAATTTGTTTAATGAGGTGTACCAAAAGTGAGAAGACGAACGAAATATTCTAAAATAATCGATCATTTTCGTGTTTAGTTCTAGCACATAAATATATCTATCCACTCATCAACTCAATTAGTACTAGGGTTTCTTTTTTCTTTTTAATATTTTAAGCTTAAGTTCTAATTTTAGCTATAGTGGGAAAAGCCAATGATTTTACACAGTTTTTCAAGTAAGATAGGTTAAATTCGGATTCTTACTCCTCATAATAATAATAATAATAATAATAATAATAAAAGCTTTAGTGAGAATTAACGATTGTTTTTAGAGTGATGATTATACATCACGAACAATCATATCACAATTCACAACCAGGTACTTTTTATTTCTCGATGTATGTTGTGTGTAACTCTAATTGGATGATGTTTATTGACACGTAGGTCGGCCAGCTTTTGGCAACGTATAACTCGGTCCATCAATCTTTACCGTTGATTTTATCTTCTCTCTCTCTTTCAAATTTTGTCCTTCTAGAAACAATCCGGCGTGAAAATATGAGGGCACCTACTCCCACTCGTATAGATTTCTACGGTCATGTGCCCGATTTTCTTCTGTTATGAGTTTCATTGATAATATCCACTTTAATATAGCATACAAATTCTATATTGTAATATTTTGATTTTATGTCTATCATATGTACATTAAAAAGGTCGTTTATCTTTTTGATGATATATTTTCCTATTTAATTATGTGACTATACTTAAGGTATAAACTTATGAAAATTGAGGAGATATAAATTAAGAGAATTCAAGTTCATTTTTTAATATATTTATAAAATTTTATTGTTTTGAATTATTCAAAAATAGACAATGCACTTAATACCAAGAACGGTCCAAATAATTTTCAAGCTTATTTCCACTTAATGATTATGTTGGACATCAGGTAAGCAATGATGATATAAAAATACTAAAAAAATATGAATAAATGATAAGCTAATATTTGATAGTCTTTCTTAAAGAAATGTCAAAGAATGTTTAAAAATATCAAATAGTCAATTACCTTTGTTATGTTTATTTATGCTTACCTTGGTTATGATTTGCTTTGTACCCTCATTTACTATGTTTTAGAGTTTTAGCGATTTCCTTTTTGTAAATTTTACTCTTTCATTTGTATTCTTTTAATAGACTTATAACTATGTTAGAATTTATATTAGATGGTTTTAGTCGATAAAGAAGTTGAATCTAGATATAAAAAAACACGTGTTAATACGTTGTACTCGACCTACATCAATTACTAAAACAAGTTGAATTATAAGTATAGGTTTTAAACACTATTAATAGATGGGTAATAATTCTTTCATTTATTACTTATACGATTGAATGTATTGAAACTGTTTATTGCTCCTGTAAGTGTCTCTCTCTCTCTCTAGGTCTTCTTCGCTGTTTTTAGGTTATATAAAGCAGAATACCCACACTATGTGCACGTACACTGCAATAAATCCCCTTATCTACAACTTGATTACTCAAAAGCTCATTGTAAATAATCACTCTTATAGCCTTTTCTAATTTTTCTTTTTCCTGCTCTAGAGGTAATATCGATCATATATATTAGATGGCATCGGTTATTTCCCCTGCTAAGAGAAAAAAATTGTATTTTGGGAGGGGGAAAAAAAAAACAGAAAGAAAGAAAGAAAGAAATAGAGTTGAACAATTGTGTTCTCATTGCAATTAATAGTAAATTTTCTTCATATTAGCAATAACCAAACTTGATTTGTATAATTTCCTATTATATATAATAGTATTATGTTAATATCCATTTAATGCAGGATAGGCCTTTTGATAGTTTGGTTTTTTGTGTGCTTCGAGACTTACCAAACAAAAATTTTCGATTTTGAAATAAAAGAAACATGAAATTTGGAAAGAAAAAATTGAGAGCTTGGTGAGGTTGGGTGTATTTTGGTTTTCGATTGTAGGTTTTAGGACCACTCTTACCTATTTGACCATACATGTAAATAAATTTTATGATAAACATTAGATGCTAATGCAATAGTACAGGTTTTATATAAAACTCAAAAAATTACCTTCCACGAAATATTATAGAGTATTACCTTTATATCCACCATACAAACTTGTATTCTACAAAACAGAGGCTTCGATTTGATGATATTCATTTTGTATATTTTATTACTATATATGAGCACATGAGTACAACTTCTATGATGTCCTTCATTACGTATGATTACGATACAGATTTTTTGAATCAATAATGCTAATGGAGTTTATACAACGCATGGTTTTAACTTATTAGGTTCATACTCAATCAAATGGTGGAGTTGAAAATTCGGAAATTATGATACAATTTTTTTTCTTTTTTTCTCCTAAATTCTGTACTCATACCAAATAGGGATCCTAATATACAAAACCCAATTTATATATAATTAAAAAGTTCACTCTTTCAAGAAAAGAAATAAGTTTGGCACATAGACTATTAATAAGTCTACACAATAATAGATGTGGCATTTTCACAAAAGATTAACAAAACTAAGTTTAAAATGTATCATCTTTGAAATCTTTATAGTCTAACCATATAAAAATTAATCTTCTAATCTCTAAAAAATAAAACCACCCATTCATAGATGCAACACTTGCACCTAATCCAACATGTATTATTGTAGTCTTTGAAAAGAGGATTTCGATAGACACTTGGCCAATCAAGATGCAAGAATTGGCACCATGTCTAGCAATGGCATTTTTCATGGAAAAAGTTAGGAACTTGCCACTTCCCCCTATTCAAGAATGTGTCTTTCACATCCACCCCACTCCACACTAAATTCTTTCAAGTGCCACGCCCTTTCATCGACTTCAGGCATCCGGGTATATTCGTTCTCCGGACCATCTAATTATACCTCTCGGCTCTCACAGACAAATTAAATCAGCAGTGAGTAACCAATTTTCCAGGTGCAAAAAGACCAAAAAAGGAAATCACAATAAGAAAAGTAAAAAAAAAAAAAAAAAAAAAGGAGGAAAAGGCGGTAAATGGCGTCATCGCAGAAACATGAGTAAAGACCAACGAAGATGAAAAATATTCATGTGAAAATTAATCCAAGAATACACGTATGATCTAAAGAAGATATCTAAAGTAGCTACCACAAGCATACATCCACGGATTGGGTGCTAGCTAAAGTTATAAATTAATAAAACCTACTCGCATGGTATTTAAATTTACACAATATTTACTGGAGTTTAATTAAATAATAATCAATCAAATCAAACTCAAATTTAAGTTTCTATTGTTTGATTTAATTACATCATAAACATATTTAAATTCATATCTGCACATAAATTTAATCGAGTTCAAATTAGAGATTAATATTGTTTTAATTAAAAAAAAATGAAAAAACAAGGACGTATTTTAGTTGAACCTAAACATACTTAACTAACCTTACCTTGGACTTGTCAAGTATTATTTCCCATTCAAGTTGAGCTAAAAATTTTATACTGGACCAAGCTAGGAAAAGGAAAAAAATTGCAATAAAAAAAGAAAAAAACCTCAAAAATATTGGTCTTGAAAACATAATGAATTATGGAGATGCGATTTCTAATTGAATTGAAATCAGTCTCTTAAAACAGTGATTTCATTCTTAACAGAAATCACCTCTTGATGATTTTGTCTTTAATATAACTACCCCGAAAATCCTTCTTCTTCCCCATTGTGTTTCACTTTTAAAACTGCTCTCTCGCTCTCTCTCTCTCTCTCAAAACTCACACGCTTATACTCTCATACAAACCGCCACTTCTCCTTATTTTTTTTCTTGAATCAATTGCGGATTTGATATCGTAATGCTGCATGCAACACGTATTTACAAAAAATTTGTAATGCCATTTTATCACTTTCTCTCTCTATACGCTAAGGAAGGAACAGGTAGATTTTTTTCTTATTTTGATTTGTTCTATTTCTATGTAATTATGAGAAATAACCTTGTCATTGAATATATTATAATACATTGTTCATTATGTCAATTTTTATTACATATTGATTTGTTCACATTAGTGTATTTTGTATACATATAATAGGTGATATAGACATAATTAATTGTTATTGAATCAATTGGTTGGGCTAGTGTATTTTCTATGCAATAATAATAAGTATTGAATCAAATATCGTTATGAGCATTTCTTAATAAATTCACCATGAACGTGTGGTTGTAAATAGAAGACATTATTTTTATCTGTGTTATGAATTTTATAAAGTTAATGCGATAAACAAGTGGAAATAAATAATGTGAGTATAGTTTGCTATATGAAGAAAATATTGTGGAAAGGGGATGATAGGGTATTCTATGATGGACGTCCAACAACAGTAATCGGGTTTTCAATTGGAGCAACTTATAATCAGTTGGTTGGTTTGATATGTAATCGTCTTCAAATTAACATGGCAATTCATCAAGTCAAGTTGATTCACAAATATTCTATAGAGACTTGTTTTGTGTTGTGCCTATAAATAATGACTATAATGTCTAGCAGTTGTTGGCATCTTTCTAAGGACGTGGTGGAGTTAGCAGTTTAATAGAATATATGTTGAAGTTCATGAAATTAATATCTCCCAACAACTAAACACGATTTTAGAGGACATGATAACAATGTTGAGGTGGAGTTAGCAGTTTAATAGAATATATGTTGAAGTTCATGAAATTAATATCTCCCAACAACTAAACACGATTTTAGAGGACATGATAACAATGTTGAGGTTCAAGTTGAAACTCGGGTGTTTGAATCTCACTTAGTTCCACCCAATGACATACTGAATAGCAGTCATATATCCCTCAAGCTAACATATTAATCACAAGCGAATCAAATAAGAATACAGATGAGGAAAATGAATTAGTTTGTGAGAATATCGTTGAAGACTCTATTGACACTGATTTAGATGATGGTATTACTACCAACGAGGGGTGGCTTTAGTCTATAGAATATTATGTTGATATTCATTTAACGTGGGATAGGCATTTTGATGGTTTGCTCTTTTTGTACTTTGATACTTACTAAACAAAAATTTTCCATCTCAAAATAAACCAAACATTAAATTTCAATGAAAAGAAAAAAAAGGCTTGGTGAGGTTGGGTGTAATTTGGTTTTCAATAGTAGGTTTTAGGACTACCCTTACCTATTTGACCATATATTTAAATAAATTCTATGATGGACATTAGATGCTACATTACAGGTTTTATTTAAAACTCAGAAAATTACCTTTCACGAAATATTAACGGAGTATTATATTTATATCCACCATACAAACTTGTATTCTACATAACAGAGGCTTCGGTTCGATCATATTCATATTTGATAACTATATATAAAGACGCGAGTACAACTTTTATGATGCCCTTCATATGTATGATTAAATTTGGAAATTAGGATACAAATTTTTGGAATCAATAATGCTAATGAACTTTATAGAAAGCATAGGTTTAACTTATTAGGTTCATACTCTATCAAATATGATGTAGTTAAAAATTCGGCAATTATGATACAAACTTTTTTCTTTTTTTTCCCCCTAATTCTATATCCATCTTATATACGAGTTCTAGTATGCAAAACCTAGTTTGTATATAACTAAAAAGTTCACTCTATCAAGAAAAGAAATGAGATTGGCACACAGCCTATTAATAAGTACATAATAATAATATATGTAGCATTTTCATAAAAGATTAACTAGACAAAGCTTAAAATGTACCAATTAACTAAACAAAATTTAAAATGCATCATTATTAAAATCTTTATAGTTTAATAATATAAAAATTATTTTTCTAATGAAATAGATCAGTTTGCCAATTCACTTTCCAAAATAAATAAAACCACCCATTTATAGACGCAACACTTGCACCTAATCCAACATGCAGTCTTTGAAAAGAGGGTTTCGATAGACACTTGGCCGACCAAGATGCAAGAATTGGCACCGTGTCTATCAATGGCATTTTTCATAGAAAAAGTAGGAACCCCCCTCCACACGAAATTCTTTCAAGTGCCGCTCCCTTTCATCGACTTCAGGAATCCGGATAAATTTGTTCTCCGGACCATCTAATTCTACCTCTCGGGTCTCGCAGACAAATTTAGTCAGCAGTAAGTAAACAATTTTGTAGGTGCAAAAAGGACAAAAAAAAAAAAAGAAAAAGAAACGGAAAAGGCGATAAATGGCGTCATCTTACATGATCTAAAGAAGATATATACAGTAGCTACCATAAGCATGCATCGGCGGCTAGTTAAAGTTATGAATGAATAAAACCCACTCATATGAAATTCACTCAATATTTACTAGGAGTTTGATTAAACAACGGTCAAATCGAGTTTCATATTGTTTGATTCAGTTACCTCACAAGAATGTTTTATATTGTTTGATTCAGTTACCTCACAAGAATAATTAAACTCATCTGAACATAAATATTAAGTGAGTTCAAGTCCAATTTAGAGATTAATATTGTTTTAATTTTTTTTTTTTTAAAAAAAAAAAAAAAGAAAGGACACATTTCAGTTGAACGTAAACAAATTTAGTTAACCTTGAACTTTGTCGTGTATCATTTCTCATCGAGGTTGAGCTAAAAATTTTATAGTGGACCAAGCTCGACCGAGGAAAAAACAATAAAACTCGATCTCTAGGTTTCAGCAGGCCTCTAATTTTTTTATTTCGCTCCCCGCAGCCGCAGCCGTTCTCCAAAATGATTTCAAAATATACAAGACTTTCCCACATTAAAATAAAATAAATTCTAAAACGGAAAATTTACACTAAAACAATAAAAAAATAAAATTCTCCATACACAGAAAAAATAATATCACAATAACCACATATGGTATGAAGAATTTAACCTTCAGCTAAGGCTCAGTTCTTTACAGATCGACTCACACGTAAGAATTAGTTATCAATCAAAACTCCTAGAGGTTACCGAGAGCTTTGACCAGCTGCCGGGTTTGTCAGCAGTTCAAGTGCTTTCTGCAAGTGCTCCACAGCAACAGACACCTCATCGAAAGCCAATGCCCCAACAGCAAATCTTGCAGCTTTATGTGCCTCACCAATTTTCTCAGGTGGGGGTTGATAGCTACTATCATACGTATACTGTTGTCGGACAGGAGTGGTGGCTGTTTCTGAAGTTACTCCATTTCGGCTAGCAGCCGACTGTTGAGTGGCAGTGGCATAAGCTGTTGGAGGCTGAGCTGTTTGCGAAGTGTAGGAAGCATCAGAGCCTTGATAGTAAGAGGTGTATTGAGATGGGATTGACGGGAGGCTGCTTTCACTGAAGCTAGGATACGATTGGAAATGAGTGTAGGAATAATTCGATGTCTCATGAGAAGGGTAATGTTGCTGTGTATGCAACTGGGGCTGGGGCTCGGAAGAATAATCATGCAGCGTTTGCTGAAATTGGCCAGAGGGATAACTTTGTAGTTGAGGCTGCTGTGTTTCTGAATGGTAATTCTGTGGAAGATGCTGTTGAGTTTCTTGTAAATAAGGTTGCTGGTGGTACGATGCAGAATGAAGAGAACTTTCAGATCTTGTTATTGCAGGAGGCTGCTCAAAGTCATGGGAGGGATAACTGGAAGAGAGGTGCTGAGGAGATGTTGGCATGTTAAAAGGATGCTGTTCTGCCCCATCTTGGAATTGATCTGATGAGTTAGCATCTCTTGTAGGGTTGCCAATGGAAGTTTCATTTCCAAGACCCTGTACAAAGATGAAACAAATGAGCCATTCTGGAGGGCTAAAGAAGAGATGAACGTAATTATCCCAAAAAAGGAAAAAAAGAAATGGAAAAAGCAACTAAAAAGAATATGTTAACTCATCAAAGCATAAACACTTGCTAAAAGAACACTTCAAAGAGTCTTCATATCTCAAAATAACTATTTAGCAAAGCCTGAATCTACCAAGTGATTGGATTTAGAAATGGAAGCAACAGGAATAGAGAACATATGAACAAGAACCTCAGTGTTCCATTTTCCCAAAGCAACATCCTCTCTCTCCACTTCCAAAGATAGAGACAGAAATTGACAAAGCAGAACAAGATAGAAGATTTCCTACTGCCGTGATTTACTGCTTTTCCATTTCAACTTCCATGCAAACAATGGAAGATTATAGGAGAAGGATGCGGACCAGAATGCTTTCAACCACATGGTAGGATAAAAATTTATGAATGACCTCTGCACACTGATGGCTGACAGTCATACATATGAACATTACCAATTCAGATGGATCTTCATCGCCAACAGGAGGCCCTGGTACTGGCTTCCGCCCTTCTTTCAATGCTTTCCTTATGTCTGCTGCTTTCCACACAGCATACTTTTGTTTCTGTTCCAGCTGTGAAAAATCCCATATATAAATGGATTGTTGAATAAATCATACACTCTAAAAATAATTCCTGAACATGTGAAAGCCCAACTACATAAATCTTAAGCAATAGTATTTGTTCTATACTAAGTGATAGAAGATACTCACATCTGGCTGGAGCGGACCAAACTGATTTAGAATTTCAAAAAAGATGCTTGCAGCATAAAAGGTCTTTGCAGTATTTCTGTTCCATATTCAGGCAAGTCAGAAGCAATAAACCATCTTAGAACCTTGATATATAAATCAGTTTTTTACATAAAGCACACAACCTGAATTTATTGAATATAATAAAGACAATGAAAATAACATATAAATTTTATGCCTTGGAATTGGCTTCATGTTTATAGTTCTGTTGGAGAACTTCATAGCAGTAAATTGCACATATAACTTGCAGCCCAAAGTCAGTTCATTCCATGATATAAAACATATCTTGAATGTACCAGACAGAAGATAAGAAAAAAAAACCATACAAGGTTATGGAATAGGATACAAAATGCAAAATTAAACTGATGATGAGAATTGCATTTAGTGTGATCAAAAGCAAACAATAGAAAATACCAAACAGACATGATACTTCATTACTTTTATTTTTCTGATTTAGAACAATTTTGCAAAATGTGAAGTCGAAAACAACAATAATATAAAGACTCATGAAAAGACTGCAGGTAAGTAACCAAAGATCAAAAACTGCATATTAATGAACAGGGACATTTAGCTCGAAGCAATAAGAAAAGGGCTCAAACAGAAATCTATGTACACAAAGATCCAGATTTAACATTGACAATGACCAAAGTTAGAAAACAAAACTGATAATGGTAAGAATTACACCTATAAAAAGTGAAAGATATAAAGACAGAATAAGAAATCCTCAAAGTAAACAGATTTGCTTTAGGTAGCAATCTCCAAAACACTGCATAGGCATATATATTTGACCTTAACTTAGCTTTCTCTTCAGAACATCCCAGCATTTCCCTCTTAAAGAGAAGTGCCAAAGATACAGCAAATAAACCCAAGTTAATACAGCACAAGGCAAATCAAACCCAATGCCATCAAACTTGTCAATGCTAAAGATATGAACAGGATGCACATTATGTGAACAAGTCCATATTTTTGCTTTCAAATAGAAGAAAAGCTCCAACTTCTTGAAATAGTGAAAATTGAGAAGGCCAAGAAATCTAACGTGTCTTATAAAATTAACATTTTAAACGGTCACTAGTGATATCTGAAGATCTGCTGGTAATTTTATGTCCAAAAATTTCAGTTCAGTAGTACAAAATGATAAGAAGGTATGCTTATTTTTTAGCATCCAAGGCATGCAAGCAATAGAACCTCTAAGAGGTTCCTGAGCTCATCAAAAAGTATAAATCCAAAACCACTATAGGTCACAGATGATGAAATTGTTTGCACACATGTCAGCACGCCCCGCACGATCTTGTTTATCTGCCTTTGCAAAGACACTCAGGGCAAATCCTTCCAAATGTAAGTTGTCCTCAGGCCCCAGATTAAGTGATTTCTTGTCCTGTGAATTGACCAATAGAATATTCAGCAATAGATAAAAAATCAACCTATCATATGTGTACAAAATATCTCATCCTATAAATTAAGACAATGGACATCAGTACATATAAAAGTAGAGGTGAACAGTGAGTCAATGATCAATAAACCTTCTCATATTCTTAAGTCTCAATGAAGATGGTTGCACAAGTAATCCATTGTCATGGTTGTACAAAAGCAAAAGCATTGTAGGACATCGAAGCCATGATGAGTTAGTGACAGGATTTCGAAAACCAAGCCTTATAAGGGATATTTTAGGAAGATCCAATTTGATAAGCTCAGAAAAGGGATTGCTTAACTGGTTCTTTTCTACTCTTGGCCTTACTCAATTATCACATGCATGTGAAGTAGATTCAAAAGAAGTCTTCTAGAGTTCGTTAGGCCTTCGTAGGTCTTAATATAGCTAAAATAAACCTTATTTGAAAAATAAGCCTTTTAATGAAGAATTAAGCCTTCTTTATTTTTTTACAAGCTTATGCAGTCTCATTCCTAGACCCCAAATCCACAAGAAAAATAGGATCAATATAAGTCGTTTAATCATGAAATGCAATCTAACAACTACCAGCAACAACAAATCTTAGCCATTCATCTTAAGATGGTTTGACCGTTGAGATTAACCTTCAAAATCTATAAAAAGGAGGCTATTCCTCTCATTTTACACACATTTTACTCCCTACAAGATTTAAGACAAACACAAAAGCTCTACTGAAATCTCTTCAAAGAAGATCAAACGATAAATTATTCAAAAATAGGTTAAGAAATTATTGAATCTACTCGTTACAACCTTCTATCACACACGCATCATGAGACATCGAGTTGACCTATTCCTTCTCCCACAAATCTCCCCATCGCATCCATATACATATTATTGAATCAAGTGATCTTTAAAATCAACCTACACATGCATCGCACGTGATACAAACCTACGCATAGTATGCAATTCCACTCTTTCCTTTATGATATTTTCTAGCTTCCAAATTTCCACCATCCTATTGGAGGAGGTTGACTTCTGCATGTGGGGGATTCACACATGTACCATTTGAACTAACCACAGGGGTACCCTTCTACCAGCCAATAAAAGGAAGTGCTAGGGTACAAATCAAAAAGCACATAACCAGAGTAGGATCAAATTGATAAAAGGACGTCCCACTGTGTTTACACCAACAAGCAAGAGGAACGGCCAATAATTTATATGCTAAAACTTTGCTAATTCATTAAACAGAATATCAGAACAAATAGTGCACTGAACTGATATAAAAAACTAAATCATATATAATATTAAATCAAACAAGGGTACAGTGATGAGTCCACACATCATATCATTCACATAAGCCACCCTCGGCATGTATAATATTGGTGTATACAGATATAATTCCTGCATATGATGATAGCCTGTATGGATATCTTCCCTCGCAAATGCACAAGCACATCTATGCACACATACAAACAAATGCATATCAAAAAACTCAAAGGCCATCCAAGCCGATGAGAGTGATCTAAATACTTAGAAGATTGCTAGGAATGTTGCCTGATGAAAAATAGGACTAGGACAGTTATAGCACAAATTAATAATAAAATTTTATGCTCAAACAAACACCACTGCCTGCTAATGGCTACAAGATAACACTTCAGAGGACAATCTTTCTTTTCCTTAGTATTCAGTCTGATCTCCTATCCACAATTCATCGCAAAAAACAGATAAGTCGTAATGCAAATACCAACTCTGGCAAGCAACCACCTAAACTAGTTTGATCAAAGCCAAAGGCCTTAACTACCATGATAAGCTGCAAAGTCTAATATTCCAATTCCACCAAGGTCAGCCCTCAAGGTTAGTTATGCAGTACACCGCACAAGAATTTTCAAGATTTTTATGCAGTTATGCCCCTTTGCTACTTTAGGAATTTTTCAACAACTGACCCCAAAAAATTTTTAATTTCTCTCTAAGTAATGCACCTAATAAGTTTTTCACTTTTCAATTATTTCACATATCTAATTTTTCCTTAGAATTAAAGAAATTCTCTGTGCGACCACAAGGAAAATATTGCATTTATGATTTATCAAATCAAAATTAGGCAAGAATTGCACCTTTCTTGGACATATAAACAGAAAAGTAAATGAACAAATTAAATGTACAGATGATTTCCGGGACCATCATCAGCTACACGTATCTATTCAGCTTAAATCTCCAAAACATAAGTCCAAAATAAACTTCAATAGAATAACAAAAAAATCAATGTATATATAAGAAACCTTCTCAAGCTGCTTGATGAGAGAATTAAGAAGAGAATTCGTATAAGCTGTGCGCTCTTTTGGTGGAATCTTCAATCCTCGATCCATCGCATAAAGTCTACCTGCCGAGAGAAAACAGTAAAGGCAATATCACATTAAGCGAATGACAATAATAACAGAAATGAATTGATTAAGTGTTGAAGTTAGGGTTTTGAGAGGAGAGGGGGGGGTTTTACAGTAGTAAGCGACCACAGGTTCGTGAGTTTGCAATTCATCGGCTCTCTGGAGATAGGGTAGGAGTGCTTTCGCTGGTTCATGCGTGCTCGCCATGCCGATTAGAGAGAGAGAGAGAGAGAGAGAGAGAGAGAGGAGAGAGAGAGATATTCTGCGTAGTTGCTTCGGCTTACGGAAAATGGAAGCTGATCAGGACCGAGAGAGAGAGAGATTGTAGCGTAGCTGACGTACTGATTCGACAAATTCAAAATATTTTCCTCCTTTTATAGGACAAATTCAAAATACCCTATCCATATCGCTACAACACCAAAATCATCTCTATTTTTTGAAAAATATATATAACTTTATTTTTTAAACACCCCATATATTGCTACAGTACCATAAACGTCCTCATTTTTCTATTTTTAGCCACGATTCTAAGTAACAATTTAGATTTATTTGGATATTTTTAAAAGTTATAAAATACTTATTAACTAATATATATTTCATATTTTGAAGCAATAGATACGACCATCAAAATTAAGAAAATTTAAAATGCTTTGCATTTTTGTCTCATAAATATTTGATAGCTTAAGATAGAGGTAGACATAATTCAATTTGATTTATCTTTCTTATCAAACTGCTGATATAATGGTCTAGTGTTTTTTTTTTAAATCGAATCTACTTATACAATTTGATCCGTAAATTTTTTAAATTTGGTTAAAATCAATTTGATCTAGTTTAAATCGCTTATATCAAATTTTCGTTAAATATTTTTATCTTCGATAATATTTTTTTCTTTCCACTAAATTTTCATATGTTCCTAATTAAAATCTCATATTTTATTATGGGTAATGATACTCAATAAGAAATTATACAAAATCAATTTGATTAAACGAGGATAAGACTCTATTATAAGGAATAAACGACAATGAGGGAGAAGTAGAGTTGTTTATCAAAAAATGATACAAGGAAAACAAAAAAGACATACTAAATACTAGGAAAGAAATAAAAAAACATGTAAAAAACACTAAGGTAAGACTTTGATACGAAAACATATAAGAAAATGACAATTTAGAAAGGGAAATTTTCTAAATGTGAAATTTTATATGAAATTTACTCAACTTAATTTTAATAATTTTTTTAAAATAAGACAAAAAATATACATATAAAATTTGATGAAATCCATAAAGATTAATAAAAGAAAAAACAATAGTGTGAAATTATTTTTTTTAATCAAACAATTCGGTTCGATTCAAAACAATTTGATTTAGTTCGCTTCGTCCAATCGAAGTACAACTTGTTTATATATAATCGAACTTAACCATGTCTAAATGGTTCATAAAAAAAAAAATCATTTTTTCAATTCGATTCGAACCACAATTTTCGATTTTTTGACCTAACCCTAGCTTAAGAAATGCTTGCTTCAATTATCATTATTATCTTCTTATTTCTATCTTATTTAGAGATTCGTAACACATGGCCTCATTAATCACGTACTTTATTTTCTTCCTTAAAAAATAAAAATTTAAAGAAGAAATTCAAAAGACAAGTAAATACCAATGAAATACTTGGTCACCCCTATTAGCCATTCATTATCTTGGGTGATTAGTGTCATACCCCAAGCAATATAGTTGTAATAGTCTCATTGTGTAAATAATTATAAAATATAAGCCGATCTCATAATTGTTATAATCGACCTAATCTATAGAAGGCAAACTCAACTATATAGTTTTGAAGCATTAAGCTCAATACTAGCATTTTCATAAAATATGTGGATAAAAACTTTAATTTCTTCTGAAAAGCCTTATAAAAAAGTTTTTCAAAGGCATATTTCTTTGATATAAAACCTTGTATATACAAGGAAAGCTTACAAGTCAAATGGTTTGACAATCTTTATAGTTTTACAAACCGACTAAGGAAACTACTAAGTCACTCGTAGTGGCCTAATTAGTTTCTCTATAAACAAATAAGACTTCAAAAAGTCTAATTGCATCTTCATTAATTTATTACTCCCTAACTTGATTAGCTTCCAAGTTGGGATTTAATGTAGGTTATATATCTTCTCCTAACTTGCAAAAGAGTCCATAATAGAGTAAGCAACCATCACTCGCTAAGTGAGATAAAGACAAAAGTATACGTACATTACAAAGTAAGCAAGATTGTCAACAAGGTTAGTTTTATGCAATGTATGCTTAAACAAATACTATCTTATGACGTTTTTCACTCCATTATGAGATTAGAGAGATTTCTATCTCTCTAATCCGAGTTTAATTAGTTTTAGTGCAATGTAACAGCTTATACCAAACCGAAGTTTATGCCATGGAAACATCCTTCCTTCTATGATTACTTTTAAATCAGTGCTCTCAACCTTATCACAACCTCTTTTCTTATCACTTAGTTCGAATGAGAGTGAAGAAGGAATCGTTTCTATTATCTCTTTCAAATGGGTTGATATTTGGCTAGAGAATTCTAATCGTCCATCAATGGGTTATAATGCATGTCAAGTTAAGGCTTCGATCAAGTTTAGGTTAGTCTAAGTTAAGGGTGACCAATTAATTCAAACAAGTCAACAAATAACACTTTACTGAACATCATAATCAAAATTCAATCAATAATAAAAAAATACACGAGTATGCACACAACCAACTAATTACAAGTATAAACAAATACATAATCAAACATCCAAATACCTTGAAATAATACTGTAAAATGCAGTAAAGCATTGATCCCAATCTACTTAAACTCCTCTTTGCTTAACTATCTTAGAGTACTCCTTTGCTCAGTTAAGTACAATTGTAGTGTGTTCCTCTATTGGAAATTTCTATATTGTATATGACAATTTATTATTTTTTTAGGGAAAATATAAAAAACCTTCCTAAACTTTAACTTAAGTACGGCTTTTCCCCCTAAAATTTCAAAATAAGGTTTTCGATCCCTTAAACTTTGATAAGTTAACAAAATAACCTATATAACCCTGAAACTTTATATTTGGTACATAAACACCCCTTAAACTTTGATTTTGGTACACAAACACCATATAAACCATGAGCTGTTTGAGAGTATTTACACACTAAGATTAAAGTTTAAAAGTTTGTATACATCAAAATTAAAGTTTAAAGGAATTATAGGGTTTATATGCTAATTTATGAAAGTCTAGGAGGTCAAAAACCTCATTTTGAAAATTTAAGGGATCAATCTGTATTTAAGTTAAAGTTTAGGGTAGTTTTTTACAATTTCTCCTTATTTTTTTTCCAAGTTACAACATCATTACCTTACTTATTATTCCTAAATTTAGAGTTTTATTATATTTTAACAATCAAGTTTTAAGATCATTTTAGATCGATTCTTTATTAATCTATCATCTAATTCATCCTCTGGATTATTCTCTAAAAAATTTTCTAAGTTCAGTTTACTATAAAGTTCTCAAAACATCATCTTATTTTCTTAGTTCTACCTAATTATTACATGGTCTTTGATTTAGCCTCTAAGTAGCAAGGATATAAGATCCTGTAATTTATCCTTTGTTTTTACCAAAATTTCACTTATTTCACTAAAATGTCCACTTTGCCGTCCCAATTAACTCAATTGCAATACCTATACATCCAATCCATCCTTGTATAGATCACATATCAACTTGGCACCATTTAATCCCACATATAGTTAAAGATTAAACTTTACGTTTGAAAAAACTTAATAATCAAGCATCTAACCACCTCATAATAAAAATCCACCATCCTATCTTAACAAAGTTCATCTCAGCTTTAACACCCACTTCATAGTGTATTTTAAATCATCCATGATTAAAAATCAAGTTGATTCTAAAACATAACGTCAAATTATCTTTAATATACTAATTTAACCATTAATTGAGGGTTGAAAAATTAACAAAAATATGGAAAATAGTTTTTGCTAAATTTTTTATGTAGCAATCTTATGTATAATATAGATAAGTTACAAAAAATAAATAAAAATTAAGGTAAAAACAACGTCATTTAAGTATTTTAAAACAAAAGCGAAATATGTTTAATTCCGATATTTTTTAAAAACGATATATTTAGACATCTAATTTTAACAAAATAACATTTTTTTTAGAATCTACATAAAAAAACTCTAAAAATTATTTTTCCATAATTTCTTAAGAAAATTTAGTATTTTTAGTAATTTAATGAAAATTTGGTCAAATTTAATCACTCACTGATGGACAAGGTTGCAGATGCCACGACAGAAGAAAGGTCGTCGAAAGTCATTCCAAGGGGCGGCTCCGTCAGACTCTAGTGGTGGTGTTAAGTCAGGTCCTGAGTTGATTTGGAATCTTCCATTCCTACTCAATTTTGCTTTTATTTTTTCCTTAATTCCCTACAACACCCCACATGATTTCTCTAATTTTACTGAGATGATAATCTGTCTAAAATGTTGAAGGACGGCTACTATAGTGCTTATATAGCTCTTACGGAATCGGTGGAGATTTTATCACTTAAATGCCAAATGTCCTTATTGATAGACACTATATCATGTCTAGAGAGTAGGAGTCTTGGGTATATCTATTTTATTTAATTATCATTTCAACTTTTAGACAGCCACCTTGTTTCCCTATTGCACTTGCTCTCCATTTGTTAGGCTTTTACCAAATATAACTAATATAACGTTATTATATTTTATATTTTCGGGTGTTTAATTATTTTTAGGTTAATTTATACTTGGTGTATGTACATGTTTCTCAAATATTATTTTAATCATCTTATAATTCATCTTCAAGAGTCGACTAGTTTTCGAAATCTATATAATGGGTTAACATTTCTATAGTTAGCTTTTAATTATATTATTATTTTATTTTCTATTTTAATAATCCAAACTCATTGGGTCAAATTAACCAATTCCTATAATCTGAAATATAATCGTTAGTTATATATTTAATTGTGTAACCATATATATACACTTTACATATTATATACATATTGGTATAATATATATATATATATATATTCTTTGAATATGGTTTCACATTTGGATCACGTACAATGCTCAAATCCTAACTAATTGTTTAAAAACTGGGATCATTCAATTGGCGACACCATAAAATTAAAATAAAAACAAAAAAAGAAAATAGAAAAAAGACCGTATAAATTCAATCCGATGTATAATCCAATCAATGATCCCGTTAAGTTTTTAGGGTTTTTTTTTAGTTAAAATAAAAAATTAATAGATAGCATCACACAACATCCCCACCTGGGTGCCACTTGTAAGCCTAAGTTCAGAGGATGGCTAACAATGACCTCCCTCTCATTTATATATTTTATTTTTTTTAAAAAACATTTTCTTTCTTTTTTTTTTTATCACTTTCCAACAGCAAGGCTTGTGTCCACTAGCATGAAGATTTATATTAAATTGAATATTGTTAATTATTGTAGCCTCATTAGAAGTTGATTCGTGTCCCCAGTTGAAATTAACAAAGACAAAAGGCACAAATCACGTATTTATCAAAAAGAAAAATATAACTCATAATTGTGTTAACAATATGATATCTTCAGCTTTGTTTCATTTATTTAACAAAAATGGGCCACAACGAGAAAAACGTGCGGGCTTTCTCTTATTGCTTGATTGAAAAGTCTTCTAAAATAATATTACAATGAACTTCAAAATGACATTCAAGAACCGTGAAAATTAAATGATATCTTAAGATTTTTTTTTTTTTTTTTTTTGGGTAAGCGTTATTGCTCAATCTCTTGTCATAGAATCCCTAATCCTTTTGAGATGAAATCGGCCAACATGCTCATCAAAGCTGCAGCATGTTCCTAAAGTAAAATTTGCTATAAGCCTGCAACCTTTTAAGGCATAGTTACTTGCCAATATTTAATGAGGAATAAGTGCATTTGCCTTTTTGAGAAAAATTATTTCTTAAAAAATGGTTATAGCGAAAATAATTTATGAAATACGATTTTTTAAATACGATTTAGCCTTTTACCTATAGCCTGCTACATAGAATAAAAAAAAGGTGAAATAACAAAAGAAAATAGCGGGATGATAATGCGTTTTGGAAATCGCAAGTTGGATATGCGATTTTAAAATAGCAAACCAAAACTCCAATTCACTGTATCCCATGTTGACATATTTGGCACAAGAGGTTGTATGTTCAATAAGAGCACGTGGATCATGCATGCGTGAAGCAAACAAAAGAGTGGAAGCGTTTGACTTGCAAAGCATGCGATTGTAAATCGCATTTCCGCATTGCTATTTTATAATCACATAATAAATTTACGATTTTTTTTTTATAATTTTACTTGGACTTTATATAATATGGCAGTATATGATAAAAAGCTAAATCACATCACTCTATTTCACAAATTATTTTTATCCCGACCTTTTTTAGGAACTAATTTATCGTAAAGGAGCAAATACACCTATTACTCAAGATTTAATTTTGGGAAGTTGCCTGTTTATTATACACAGTAATTGTCCCACCAATATAGTACAAATACAAAGTGACGACAACTACGATACCTTACAAGCATGCCTAATTGTTAGAAGACGAGGGAGAAGTTGCATCTCCTAAGAAAACATTCACGAGCCAAGTAAATCCGTGTCTTTACCAAAAACTGTCATAACAAGTACTTGCACCAAATGCACAAGAAATATCTGAACTTAATGAATGTATGTCCATTGTTCACTGGTAGCACAACTGCCGTTGGCAACTGGAACTGGCTGTAAAATCCAAGTGCCGAGTTGTGTCAAAAGACCAATGGATGACCCTCAATTAATATCTTGAAAGAAACATATTAGAGAAAATCAACACAAATAACAAGCAAAGGCAGTTACACCAGAAAAGTTAGTAGGACTTAAAGATTAATGAATTACAAGTTTTGTTCATCTATAGATATAATATGACATAATAATTTAAAAAATTAAATCTTAATAAATCTAGAAAATAAAAGATTTTATATTTTGAATAAAAAAATACATATCTAACCAAATCTTATAATAAAAAATAATAATAATATTATTTTACTTTTTCTTAATCCGCATCATTCTCTCTCTCTTAAAAAGATTCATCCTCGAATTTATAAGATTTTATCTAAATCCTCCTGAATCAAATAATAATCTATGAAAATCAATCTTGAATTCTTGAATGAACAATTTTCCATGCTTTTTTATCATCTTTTCTTAGCACAAAATTTTTTAACTTCAATAAATAGTTACAAGTATAATATTTGCTTACTCTTATGTTGTTGTTCCACAATGCCAATCATCGTATCTTCCTCCAAATATTTTAGATTTTTATAATGAACTTCTTCGGCAAACTCACATAATTAATTATTTAGATTAATTTTCTTATTAATTTCCATACATATATGAGTTTGAATAGGAACTAATTCGACATTACCTAAAGATTGTGATGTAGGAGTATTTAACATAGTCTCACTAACTTTCTCAGAAATGAGATCAAATGACTCATATATTTTTTTATCTAGCTTATCACTTATGATTTTCTTCTCAATTTCTATAAAATTATTATCGTTTTGAAAAATAATTAATTTAGTTACAGGTAGAACTAGCATAACCTCATTAACGTATTCATAAATTTCTTATATTTTCTTACATGCCATATCCTGTATGTTTTCATGATATAATTCAATTTCGGAATAATTGTTCACTATGCTATTTTCTTGGACCATATATAAGACTTGGGTTGTAGCATGTTTATACTACTTAACAGACAATTTAGGAATTCCTGGGGCATCAAAATGACAATCAATGTGTTTGAATTGACAACTCATTGTATATTCATAGTCATAACCTTATCACTTTTTGACATAAATTACTCAAAAAAATTATTAAAAGTGAATTCCATATTATTAATAATTTGGTGTATAATGAAAGTGAATTTTTTTTCTAAATCTTAGGAAAGGACATTAAAGTTTAGTTGAAACTTATTGTTCGGCTCTGATACCAAATCTGATGTAAGATAACGAAAGAAAAAATTAGAAAAGAAAAAGAAATTAGAAAAGCACGAAAATCAATGAAAAAAATTAATGTAAACAAAGTTTACTATGGAAAAAAATAAAACTTGAAAAGATATATCTAATAGTTTCACATCACTATATTAAGATAATTACACCACTTGTGAATTGTATGGTTTTACACCATTCAATGAGATTTTAATGGCATTACATCATTAATGAGAAAAAAATATCATACCAATTCAAAAAAATAATTTTAATCAATATCTAATCAATCTCTTTTTAATTAATTATAAACTTTGTCTATTTATAAGCATAATATAACCTAATAATTTAAAAAACTAAATCTTAACAAATTTCGAAAATAAAAAGTTTTATATCTTGAATAAAAAAATACTTATCTAACTAAATCTTATAATAAAAAATATTAAAAGTATTAATAATATTATATCTACTTTTTCTTAATCCGCACAATACCTTCTTGAGAAAGCAACTCTTGATGGAATGTAAATAAGCAGCAGAAATGGAATATGAAGCCAATTCTACAAGATGACATTTGCATGAAACCTTAAGAAAAGTAATTAAGCAATCAATACTATATGTGCTGGGCTAATAAAATAGCATCAATGTTTATAATGGAGCAACAACATATAAACCCTTCCATAGTTCACACTTTTTACAAACCTAAAATAATAGGTGTATGCCTTAATAAGAGCGGATAGGTTTTCCTAGCTTGTTTCCCGGCTGTGCATGAATTTCATTAATTAGGTATATACAAATATAGAACCACCTTATCTCTAAAGATGTTCTTAGCCCATAGTTTTGTAAAGAATTTCAGATCAAGACACTCAATGATAATGTATCTTACTCTGAGAAAATGGAGAAGTACATAACCAACAAACTCCATATCATCTCACCAGCTTTGCTCTGAACAGATGCAGAAAAGAAAAATGAATGCCTGTGGGAGACTGGCCACAGATCCAATAGTAGGAAATATGAGTGTCTATCTCATTGATTCTGTGATGCAAATTGCGAAGCATGCTGCGCTTACTTTTTGTTATTTCAATATGCAATTATCTTACACGGCAATGGCCAATCAACAAATACGGTGTTAAGCTTTCATTTGCCTGCTCAACAGGTTTTAATTACAAAATTTTGCATGCTAATTTTAGATGACTTATCCACAGAAATTCGATGGCACCTGTTCTTGTTATTATTGTATATACATAATGTTGTAATGGGTAGAACAGTATTTCACATCTTACAGTTACGAACCTAATCTTATGTACTTATACTCATGTACACTGTTAATAATACAATGGAATATATATGTTATCAAATACAAAAATACTTTACATTTGTACATGGTATGAGAGCCGGAAAAACCCCTCAATTAAATTCTTTCTCCTGCCGTCACCCAATTTTTCTTTTCTTTTCTTTATCAACCACTTGTCACAGCCCTCACCATCTCCGGTGACTCCCTCATCACCGACGACTGCTCATCTTCTATTTTATGTCATCTCTGGTGCCTCTGTCATCTCCAGCACCATCTCTCTCTCTCCATCATTGGCAACTGCCTCTCTCATCACAGATATCTCGCGATGGAGACAACCACAGCCACCATCACCACTACAGTTGAACCCTAAAAACTGTTGAAACAACTACAGTAAAAAAAAGCATTCTCAATTGCTTCTAAGGCCAATGATTCATCTCTATCTAACCTACCTTTCCTAATTGCTTAAATTTCAAAGTTTTAGTCAGCAGGAGGTGGCTCAGCACCTCTTAACTAAATATTTTCTCTCAACTGGAAATAACATGAACTCAAATTAGACTAGTACATATGTAAGCTGATGCTCTTTCCATGTTAAACAATGTAAGAACTTCACATTAGAAGAAACTCTAAAGTGCAAGAGAAATTCTTTCTTGCAGTCTTTCTACCTCTCTATGTCTCTTTGTCTCTCTCAGAAATTGCATTTCTAGTCCTAAACATTCTATCATACTATGTATCTCCTCCGATCGTGGATGGGATACATCTCCAGATGAGAACCCATGTAAAACTAAGGAACCATCAATATCACCAACATCCACCCAACTAAATCCTATTTCCTTTTTCACTCCCTTCTCCCTCATCCATTTCCTTATCTTAGCCACCTTGTCCCATTGTCCCTTCTCAGCATACAAGTTTGACATCAAGACATATGAACCTGACTCCAGTGGTTCCATCTCCATCAAAACAGTAGTAATCCTCTCAGCCATCTCAACATCACCATGGACTCTACATGACCCAAGTAAGCTTTGTAGAACGGATGATCCAGGTCCCCCTGGAATGCTACTTAATAACACTTCTGCCTCTGATAATAACCCCACACGACCCAGCATATCCACCATACATGAATAATGCTCATGGGATGGTTCAATCATGTATTTTTGGATCATCAAATCAAAAAGGTGACGGCCCAGATCAACCATTCCATTTCGACCACAAGCTGTAAGAACTGAAAGAAAAGTGATAGAATCAGGTTGTGTCCCTTCATTTTCCATCTCCTTAAACAGATTCATCACTGATTTAGAATCTCCATGTCTTGCATGAGCAGAAATTATTGCTGTCCATGCAAATTGACTTCTCAAAGGTATTTCATTAAAAACTTTAAGAGATTCAAAAATGCTCCCTCGCTTGGCATACATATCAAGAAGGGCACCAGAAACAACTGGATCAGCATATAACCCTAGCTTTGTGAGATGAGAGTGGCATCTCTCTCCATGCCTCAAAGAAATTGCCTCAGCATCTGCAATGGCACTCAAGACACTGCCAAATGTGTATTCATTTGGATGCAACTCCACGATTGCACTGGAAAAAGTTTCCAAAGCCTCCAGCCACTGTCCATTTTGTGTGTACCCTGAAATCATAGCATTCCATGATATAATTTCTCGATAGTTGATATCTTTAAAAATCTTCAACGAACTTTCCATTGCATCAAACTTTGCGTACATGGTTATGAGGCAGTTTGAAACATTTGATTCGAGAGTAAAACCAGTCTTTATGCAAAAAGCATGCACCGATTCACCTTCTCTGACTAAATTCTGACTTGTTATTGAGTGGAGCAATCCAATCAGTGTGACATCATTAGGGCAAACACCATCCAATCTCATCTGATTAAAAAGAGGGAGAGCATTATCAATGACAGATATCATTGTAGTCCAAGAGATAACATTCCTCTCATCCATGTTTTTGAAAACAAATTTTGCATCTTCAATGGCATCAGACTTCAAATATGTTGACATCAAAACATTACCAACCGAAACATGCTTTCCATATCCCGTTTTCAAGGCCAAACTTTGGACTTGTCTACCAACCTCCAAATTTCTTTCATGGCCACAAGCTGAAACAACACTTGTAAATGACACATGATCAAGCCTCATCCCTATTCTTGTCATTTGAATAAACAACCGAATGGCCTCTAATCCATAATTTCCTTCTTGCGTGTAACCAGATATCATGGCATTCCAAGACACCAAATCCTTATTAGGCATACTATCAAAAACTCTCCTAGCATCAACTAACAACTCCTGCCTAGCATATAGAGTAACGAGCGCATTTCCTATAAAAACTTCACTGTCCAAGCCGGACTTAACTATAAGACCTTGTAGCTGCAATCCAAACAAAAACCCTTCAAAATCCAAACAATAAGAGAGCAAGGTAGTATAACTGACAGCATCAAAATTAAACCCACCCGCATTCATCCTGTGTGCAAGGCTCAATGCAACGCCACTTTCACAACATCCCGAAATTAAAGTATTCCACGAAACAACATCCGGCTGCTGTAGATTCTCAAATACATTAAGAGCCAGTTCAAAGATTCCGGCTTTAGAGTACATGTTCATAAGAGAGTTAGAAACTTTTGTAAAAGAAATAAGCCCGGAGGATACCGCAAAAGCGTGGATTTGTACACCATGGGAATAGTCTCCATTGCAGACTTTGAGTGCCAGTGCAACTGTCGCTTCGTCAACGTGGTGAGAGAAACCCAGCCGAAGGTGGTCCTTAAACAAGTTAAGTGCTCGATTAGGATGATGGGAATGGATGAATTCGAGCATTGATTGATTAACAGGAAGAATTTTTGAGTAAGGATTTTGATCAAACAGGTGATAGGCATTTGTATTTGAATGAAATAAATTACGCGCACAAGCAAAGTTTACTAAGTACGGGGCTTTGACGTTCAGTTTGCGCCGCATCATTTTCGGCAAGAGGTCGTGTTTGGATGGAAAATATTTCTCCGACTAATAAAATGAAATAGATGCAATGGTTTTTCTTTTTTTTTTTTTTTTTTTGGTGGATGACAATATGGACAGGGAATTCCAACTTAAACTATCTGAGGGGGAACACCATGTCAATTATATTAATATCATCTTTTAATAGGCTGAACGAAATTCTAGACTTTTTAAAAGGTAAGTTCAGATTTAAAGGAAGAATTCGATTTTGTTTTTAAAAACATATGTTTGCGATTGCGTTTCCTTTTCATTATTATTAATTAAAATTATTTATTTAATCTTCAATCTAAATATAATATCTAATAATAAAAAATATATTTGATAAATGCTTCCCTTTATAGGTACAATATATGTTTACCGATTTTAGAAAAAAATTATATAATTACAAATTATATAAAAAAATAAACAAAATATTGTTGCTATGTAATATCTTTAATATGCAATATTGCAACCGACATAAGTAATATACTAGTGTTGCATTTTGAAAATACAATATTAATACAAATAGCTATATCATATCTTATCGCATCTTCAAGATGCAACATAATAAAGTATATTAATAATATTTTTTTATCTAATATTATTTATGTAATATTTATTAATTTTAATAATAAATATGCAAATTTCTTACCTTTCCATTCAATCCTATTCTTGCTTTTTTAAACATAGAAATGGATTTATGATTCTAATTTTAATTTCAGTACATTCCATTTCAATTTAAACCATTTACTCATACCAAATGTGACATAAGCTAGCAAATATAATGCTTAAAAGTAAATTGTTTCTTTAACCAAAAATTATTTGTGAAAATGAAATCCAATTATAGTAGTAGATCTTGGTTTGCCTAGCCTACTCTTGTAAATGAAAAAGAAGTCTTGAAAATCAGAGAGACAAAGAGAGAGAGAGAATTGAATTTGCTACAATTCCTAAGTAGGTATGCAATTGAACGGGTTGTAACAGAGTTCTCGACCTACTTGACTAGATAAAAACCCTATAAAGTATTTTCTAGAAGGTTTTGGGATGAGTTATAAAAAATGTCTAAAAACTCTATAAGGTCTTAATATGAGTTCTGGGTTTTTTAGAAAACCTATTGGAAAACCTACTACTCAGTAAAAAATAAGTTAAATATTATATATTATAGGAAATAATAATTATCAGTTAGAAAACTAGTAGGCTCCTAAATTTCATGCTTTTGATCAAGTATAGACATAATGTTATTATGTTTGATTATAATAAATCTAATATGATAAAGTAAAAGGTTAATTCTTTGGGGTTCACACTATTATGGAGATGTTGTTATATTTTGATATGCAAGCATCAAATTTGCTTTGCCTATAGAGTCGATTATTTTATTTATAGCTTGTTTATTTATTTCTTTTTTTTTTATCGATAGGAAAGAATTTTCCCCTCTTATTATAGGGTGAAATTATATAGATGATAATTATAAAGATATTTATATTATAATGTATACCATTCTTTTGTTTATATAGTATAAAAGCATTTTTTTTCTCAATAAGAAAACAATGGGATTTAATCAAGTAATGGTTTTAGAAGCTTTTTTTACTCATGACAAGAATGAGGAGTTTACTATTTGTTGAAATAAATTCTAGGCTATTTCTAATACAACATTTCATTGCCAATTCGTTATACTCCTATGTATTTATAGATTTTTAATGCTTTGTTTTTCTTAATCTTTACATTACCTATTAAATTTGTGTAATTTAATTTATATAACTTATTATTAAGGGGAGAAAAAAAAAAGGAAAATAAGTTCTAAGTTGGGGAACCAAGTTTCCTAACTTGCTTCTCGAGTAGGTTTTCGATAATACCCTCAAAACCCTATAGGTTTCGGAACATCTTGTAAGTCCTAATATAAACCAAGTCACCGTAGGATCGAACTTAATACACAAAATTTAGAGTGATCGGTTAAATAATTTGATTGAGCCTAAATTATAAATTAAAACTAGAAATATTAGTACAAGTAACCTCGTAAATTTGAATTTAATAAAATAATAAATAAAATAAGAGAATATAAAATTATAAAATTTTAAGTGTATTACTTATTATTTATCAAAAGTGCATAAAATGTATTTCGATAACTAATAAATCGCTAAAAATAAATTATATGTATATTAAAAATCATAGAATGACCTAAATAATATTTAGGAGTATTTACTTGTACTTTACATGTATTTACGTATAAGTAGAAATATGCGAAATTACTTGAAATTAGATAAAATTTGGCTAAATAATGAAAGGAAATTATAAAAAATTAAGGAAAAATAAGAAAAAACTAGAGAGATAGTGAATCATTCAGATCATATCGTGGTAGCAAGGGGAAAAGAAATAAAATATTAACTAATAAAAAACAAACACTTAAAAAGCAAAAATAATAGAGATATGACCATTGTCTTGTCTAAATTAATGTATTATAATTGCTTTAAGGCCCTATAAATAGCAAGAAAATTTTTAGAGCTCATTTGGCTAGTTGGGAGCTTAAAAAAATTGAGAGAATCAAAATTGAGAGGAAAATTAGGGTTTTAGAATTTTTTTTCCCAAATTTGTGCAATTAGGGCAAGTAGGCTAAACTCATACATCGCCAGTACTAGGAATTGAATCACCACTACTACCCTACTCTAAATCAACCACTTGGACCAGCTAACACACCCGAATCAGTGTTAGAAGCCAAAAAGCTTGCAAACCAGGTGAGTCTTAAATCTCCTATGATTTTGCAAAATTTCTTAAAATTATTAATTATGCCCAGAAAATTATGAAATTTATTATTTTGATGTTTTATTGTATGTAAATTTAAGGAAAAATAGTGGTTAAGTTTAATCATGTTTGTAGATATAAGATTCTTAAGAAATTGGATAAAACCGAATATGTTTAGAATTGGAAATAAATAGGCCTGAGAGTGTAGTTTAGAACTCAATTTTTTTTTTTATAGAATATTTAAGTTATGTAGAACAGTGCTATGAGCTATATTTCTAAAATTAATTTTCGAAAATTTGAAGTAATTTTTTAGCTCTAAAATGATGAAAAAAAATAATTTTGGATTAATTTAGTGATTAAATGATTAATTACTGACTTAGAGGGTAATTGGATGTTAATCTTTGATGTAGAAACATAATCCTAACATTTGGAGTGTTAATTGTAATTAATATAGGAATTATATGGTAATCGTAGGAAATTTAGTAATATGTGAAGTTGAGATTTTAATAAATATGAAATAATATGTTAAATTGGATAATATAATAATAATATCGATACAAATAAATCTACTACAAAAATTCATTTTAGGTAATTGGATAAAAAATGTAAGATTTTCTCACATTGGGAGTAAAATCCGTTACCTTAATTAAAATTAGATTATACCAAATAGGTTGGAATACCGAATTAAGACATAGTATGATATTAAAATACTCGAGCTTAATGTGATTAATTTCACATTAGGATTCGAGCGTATTTAGGATTTCTCATAATTGAAAACAATTTAGAACCAAAACTGGAATCTAATTCAAAAACCGAACCCCGAGCTAATTTAGAATGAATCGTTAGTAAATAATAGGTATATATGCAGAAGTGAGTTAAATCATAATTTAGAATATGTATCATCAGAGTATAAATATTAAAAAGGCGTAATTGTATTATAGGATATATGAAGGTGAACTAACCTGTAATTGAGTGATCGAGAATTCCACGTAAATTGGGTTTATTACTTCACCGCATTTGGAGTACTATTTTAGGATACTCGGAGACTTAGGATTGTGTATGATTATGATTGTAAGTAGTTTTATGCATATACTTGCGTATCTGATTTCGTGTTGGAATTTATGTTGTGATTGATGACTGTTATAATTGGATTGGTGTGAAATTATTTGAACACTCTAAATTGAACCTAATCTTAATCAACATTAATACCTTAAATTGTCATGCACTGCAACCCTTTAAGGGATTATTGGAATTCTCCAACCAAATACCGACACCTTCAAAAAAAGATAATGCTAGATAGCAATTTGGTTTTTTTCTTATCCTTAGCCAAACTAAGTGACAGGAGAGAAGGTTGTGGTGAGGATGGTGGCATTGGTTTGAAGGATAGTCTTAGGAGGAGCAATGTTTCCATTACACAAACTTAAGTTTGGTTGTGAGTTGTTGCAGAATATGAAAAGCGGGTGAAATTACTCGAATCTCACAATGGATTGGACTACGTTGTATGATAACACTTGCTTATAGCATTGCATAAAAATAATTGCTTGATAATTTTGTTTGTGTTTATATACATTCATGAGTCTCCAATTCAACTTACTGGGTTGTAATTGCTCATACTCGTATAGATCTTTTTGTAAGTCCTGACTTCTGATTACTTTAACTAATATGCCACACTACAACTATCGGGAGATTAGTTATCTTTTGAAGCCTGGGGGTATGAAGATCAATTTGCCTAATAGTTAATTTATATCTAGGGTCTCATTAGTATCTTTAAGATTAAAAGACTGATATTTGATATGTAAACCAGTTGACTATTATGTTATGATGTAGAATCACTTGGGAATTCTACGGTAATGTACATGTAATTGTATATATTGACTTAAAGTTTTAATGCTTACTATAACCCTAGCTTAATTCTTAATTAAACTGTTTACTTTAAAGTGAGGAGTCGCCAACACTTTGTGTAGGTCATATCTATGATAGGTATTATGAGGTTAATTACTATCATAGAATGGTTTCTATGGCAGAACTGTTGCGACTCTGTGACTTTGGGACGTAATACATCCTACAGGTAATGGGACGGGTACTGGGATTGTCAAAGTGGCTCTATTCCTACCCCGGTTGCATCCCTATTCACAAGGCTACAAACGAGTTGAGTTACTCAACATCGATTAATACATGAATATATCTCTAACTTAAGATAAAGTTTGTTTATTTAAATGAACCAAATTTAAGCTCTAATTAAGGCTTGCAAGCATGCTTGTCTTGAGTAGAAAGCAAGTCAGAGAGCTATATAAATATATATATATATATGTATATTATAAATACCATATATCATATGTTCTATAAGAGAGAGAGAGAGAGAGAGAATTGAATTTGCTATAATTCACAAGGCTACAAAGGAGCCAAGTTGCTTAAAATTGGTTAATAAATGAGTGTATCTCGAGCTTAAGGTAAAGTTTGTTTATCTATATGAATTGAATTTAAGCTTTAATTAAGGCTCGCAAGCTAGCTTGTCTTGATTAGTAAGCAGGCTAGAGAGCTATATAAATATATATATGTATATTATAAATATTATATATCATGTATTATATATTATTAGTATCCAAAAATTAATATCTTTGTAATATATATAATACAATATGAAATAATAAATAATATATAACTTACTTTTTATTTACTATTTGTTAATCTATTTATTCATTTTTTGTACTTAGCTAGTGAGCATATTCACACTTGGTTCGCATTAAACTCGACTTGGCTTGAGCTTAATTAGCTTATTAGTAAACAGACCGTATTCAAGCTCAAAATAAAGCTCGTTTATCTAAATGAGTTGAACTGAAACTTATAATTTGGAGGCTCAATATAAAGTTTGACTTAGTTTAAACCCAATAATTTTTAAATAAGTTGAATATGAACCTTCAAAAGCTCGGTTTAGCTAAACTCATTTGTAATCCTAACAATCATATTAGATGCTCGGCACACTTATCAATACTCACTGATAAAATTAGCATTGATCGTAATCAAACTCATTATGTAACAAATCTCCTTAATCCAATTATTTTTTTGTTATTGACAATTTTATTAAGTAAAATGCATGAAGTGATTACTGCTCAAACTTACTTGCCAACAACTCGATTTCGATTTCAACAATAGTTGAGCTGAATTTGAATTTTAACCACTTAAACAAATTATTAAGTTGAAGTCAAGATTTATAATATTTAATTTAACTAGTTTGCAAATTTTGTCGAACTCGAATTGAATATAAATATTGATAGAATCCAAAGTTGAATTCAAATATTATTATCATAATTAAGAAAATATTTTTTAGAAATAAATGGAATATAAATGAGTTTGATAGAATCGTGTTTAAGTTTGAGCTTATCTAAATTAAGCTTGATATTAAATTTGTGTGTCATTTGATTTAACTAATTTATGCATATTTTAAAAAAATATATTCTCTTTATATCTTTTATTTATCTTTTTTTTTCTCTCTCTCATACAAACTTAACTACCGTATATTGTACATGCTCATTTTATCCAATTATATAACATTAAGTGGAAATCAAATAACCAATTACTAAAATTTTTGTTGGCATTTTTTTTTTATTTGATAAGTATAGAATGATATAGTTATTCCTCTAGAATATCACTAATAAGTATTAGATTAAAATTTACTTTACATACATGATTTCCTTTTTTTTTTCTTCAAATCACTTTACATGTCCTTCTTTCATCTTTGACACTTTTATATTTGTGTTTCGTGACAAAAATTTTATCGATAACAATACATCATGTGGAAAGATTAGTAGTCTACAAAAACTGATGAAGTTTTAATGCATATAAACATAAACAATGTTTTTTTTTAAATAGCCCATTATTACTAATATATATCTAAATATTATCGATAATACGTGCTTAAATATCATTGCTATGTATGCATTGCTTATTCAAATACAAAGCATATTAGTACCAACGAATTTTTGTCATGTTTTATCGCCATTTATTATTGTTAATTAAGTGACACATGCCAACTTCTCATTAATCCATAATAATTGATTTAATAACAATAAAAATATTATTTAATGAAATAATACAAGCAATTTTAATTAAAATACAACAAAGGAATAGAAAGAATTCCTTTTTGTCTTCCTTCCTTCCTTCTTTCTATACGACTTATGAAGTACGTCTTTAAAAAAAAAGTAGAAAAAGAGGGTTGATGGAAAATATATTCTATGTAGGGGGTAGCAAAGATGTTTTTCTAAAAGGCGTCTTCATTTTTGTTATTCTTAACAAAGAAGATGACTTTGAGGAAAGTGTCTTCTTCTATTTTAAGTAAAGGCACCTTCCTCTATACCATGTTTTTGATGTTGTCTACCTCTATCATCTTGGTGCATTTACCTTGCCTGGGGGTACTATTATGCCTCAAAACAAAAGAGTCATAACAGTTTTACTATATAAACCATTCTAGGATAGAAGCTGACGTTTTAGCTACTATCTTAAACCTAATTTACACAAGGCGTTCATGGCTAACTCGCTTTAAAGTAAACAGTTCATATACCTAAAATATTAATTACCCATAGAAGTATGAAGAATATACATTAGAATTCAAATATTATAAGTAATGTTTACAGGGCTTCTCCACATAGTCTTACTTAAGTAATACTTTATTTAACAATAAAAGATTCTCAATTAAGATCTAAAACCTCAGAAATATAACTGTTCTTCAATTTTATATCTTTACTCCCAAGGATCCAATAGTAGCTAATTTCAGGATAGATATGATGTCGCTTCTAAGTTAGCACTTATAATAATATCTATAAGGATATGAGCAATCAACTACTTAGTAAGTTGGGACAAAGACTTAAAAATATATTATAGACATCCAATTTTTGCCATTCTTTATAATTCTTTTTCTTTTTGACTTATTGGGTTAGGTTTAAAAAATTATTATTTTTGAAGAAAAAATTAAAAAAATTAATTAAAGTGTCAAGTCAAGTTAGTCCATCATTTAGGGTTGGATTAGACAATTATATAAGTTATACATTCAATTTAATAATTTTCGAATTTTTAAATAGTTGATCTTCATTAAAAAAATTTAGTTCAATAAGTTAATTTAAAACAAGATGGACAAAATGCGACCCAATAAAAAAAAAAAAACCCAAATAAAATACATGGTTTCTAGAAACTCAATCTTGAAAATGGATTGGATTAAATCTTGAATGAATTTAACAAATCTAAACCGGATATTATTGTATTTTATGAATATTAGATTTGTTAAAATTGAAGTCTAAAATATTCAAATTCATGGTCATAAATAGTGGACTTTCGGCTAAAAAACAATCTACGTTTCACAATTACACAAACACATACACATGTCTAGATTATTCATACACACATCTTCAGACAAAACACACACACACACACATACCACAATACACTCCACCCACACATACATTCACACACTCATATACATAGACCCACATATACATCACTCCACTCACACATAAACCACTTACTTTCATCACATATACACACAAATCTCCTACATTACACTATTGTCTTCTTCATCCACATACACATTCACACACAAACCACTCACTCGTAATCACAGCACACACTCATGGAACGGAATGTACGCCATAATCTAACTCTAGTCCATTGCACATTCCCTACTCCAATGATCACTCCCATGCACACATTCCAATCTCAACTTAGTTCGATTATACGCACGTCTAAGTCCACGAATGACCAATTCGAGTCCAGCACTTCACCGTATGTCTAGTCTACAATCATAAGCATGATTTCATTCGCAATTTCACTTACGTGCATGACCCAACTCGCATGATTATCTCCCTCGGATTTGATTCGTTTTATTAAATTAGGTAAGTTAGTTTATTTCTTTTTCTTCTTTCTTTTGTTTTTTTAGTATTATTTTACTAATTTTTTTTAGTATGGGTTGTCGAATAAATTTTAACATAGTATGTCATATTTTCTAGATAAAAATTGCATTCTTTTAGATAAATTTGCACTTTTAGATAAATGGCATTTTTTAAATAAAAATCGCATCTTTTTATATAAATTGCATTTGTTTTTCATGAAAATTACATTTTTTAGAAACAAATACATATCTTTTTCAAGATTCATATCTTTAGTAAAGATGTATATCTAAATTTTATATCTTATTAGATCTACATAAATCTTGCATTTAGGGTTTAGAAAAATAAATTTTGGCATATAGTTTTTTAAAAAAATCAAAATCTTAATTGGAGTATTTTCAAAAGATTTAATTAGTTAGTTTTTTTTTAAATGGATTCACGTAGTTATATCTTTTTAAGTTTTTTTTGAATAATAAATTATTAAATAATGTAAACTTGGCTTGATTTTCAAATTAAAACGAATTAACCTACTAAATCTTTTATAAAAAAAGAAACTACATTAGTTTGATCGTAACTAATGAATACGTAAGCACCTTTAGGGGTAATTATAAAATTTTTCTTTTGAAAATTTGTAATAAAAACATAAAAAATTTATTTTAATTACATTTCTATATATCTTTACATAACTTAGCATTTTTAGAAAAATTATAAAAAAATGAAAGGCCATTAATTTTTATTTTTTACATGGTGACTTGATTTTAATAGGTTAGCCCTAAATTCAAATTTTCTGGTAAAATTTTCTAAAAAATTATTTTTTAAAAAAAAATTAGTAGTTTATTGGCTAACTTTTTTATTAGTTTAACTGGTTAACGACTCCAAGTTATCTTTCAAAAATATTTTTAAAATTTTTTTAAAGAAAAATATTTTTTCTTAATTTTATATTAAGTAACTTATATTAAGCAGGTTAGACTTAATATATATTAAATTAAGAAAAACTAAAATAAGGCTTGATAGAATTGGCAACTCCATTAGGGACCCTAATGGGCTAGCCATGTAAATAATAATAATAATAATTAATGGGATTTTATTTTTTTTCCTTCTTTTTATATTCATACTGTAATATAGATGTACTAACTTGGCCTTGGTAATGTAGGCCTTTAAGAAAAAGTTTAGCCTAATGGGCCCCTTACTAGGGGATTTAAAGAGGAACCTTTTTTTTTTATCATTTGTATGCTTAAATATGGTCGGACTTAAGCTACTTTAGGAACTTAGGATAGGCTGCCATTGTATAACTCTTAGATCGTTGGAGTTTTTACCCTTGCTTGGTAGTAATAGGTGACCTTATTCATGTTTCAATGTAGTCCTGTAGGTGTTTTTTATAAAAATGCCTGAGGTTACCTAAGATCAATAGACTCTACCTTCCTGTATCATTTTTTTTTTTTGAAAAAATGGTAGTTATTTTTTTAATTATAGGAAAATTTTGGTTATTACAATTTGTGGTCTATTGGGCTTTCTTTTTTTTTTTCAAATCAAAGGGGAAATTAATAGAATTAATATCCTTGTATATAAGTGTTCACGAGTTTCATATTTTTTAAATCTTATTTTGATTCACTTATATATAAGTGTATTCTTCACTGTAAATTCATAACAACTCCTATAATTTATTAATTACCAGCCCCTATTACATTACATACATGTGTAGCATACTACATTTAATTTAATTTTTTATATATGATTTTTTTATACTAATGCTTGTTTCCATGGGACTATTTTTGTTTCATGTATTATATGTTTGTTTGTTTTTTTTCATATATTATCTCCTAGTGAGTAAAAGGCTATGTAATTTAAATGACTTGAAGGAGTTGCAAAATTATCAATATCATACATAGCTTTATTGTAAATTTAGTAGTTTCGTTGTAAATAATTTTGTTATTTCATGTTTTATGTAATATATACATGGAAAGCTAAGGTAGAGTCAACCTCGAGGCCATCCATAAAGTCTAACTTGATAAATACTTTTTCCCCGAGGGTATATTGAAAGATTGGTTGAATTATCTTTCACCGATAAGGAAGATTACATTTGCAAGAAGATTGGGCTAATCATTTCTCTCATGCAGATTCAATTTCATTGGTTACTGATTTAAGCCTTAATCCATTATTGAGATCCGAAATCCTTTGCTTTTAAGTTCAGCCTATATGTGTTAACACCTACTTTGTAAGAGTACTCTCAGCTACTTAGTGCTCCACCTCTTGAATCAGGCATAACAGTTTTAGATCTCAAAGTCCAGCTCCAGAAAGCCTTAATGACTTTGTTGGGAGTAAAAAAGGCAACCTCAACGCCTTTCTTATTTTCAGAGGACAAGATATGTCTCAACATCTTAAGGTTAGTACAGTGGTTTCAAGCCCAGACGCTTACTGGAAATATCGTCAAATCTTTTGTAGGAGATATGAATCATGGGTTGAAAAGAGAGTGGATGCCTTTATCGCGATAGTATTCAGGACAGTGCTACTCCCCTTCAGGTATGGTTAAGTCCATTGTAGGGTAGTCAAGTTAATAACCCAATTTTTAGCTAGCAAATCCTATATACCAGCATTATTAGCAGAGCAATTCAGGATACTCACTTATTTAAGGAAGCAGGGGCATGGGTACTTCATAGCGAACCCTACAATCTTATTCCATTGTTTTTATGTTACGCACAGGGATATAGAGGGAACCTTCTCAAAGAATCCTTAGCTAATCATATGAATCTGATCGATGACTTTGTTTGTTCCCTTAAAGTACTAGAAGAAGCTCAGTTTAAAGGATGGGTAGCTGTCATAAGCAAGATGTAGCTAGGGGATTTTATGTGGATAGCTAGGAAGAGCAACTACACTTGAGCCATTCTAGGTTACATCGATTATGCAGGGGTACCTCTTATTAGTATTACAAGTTGTACTGGATATTTCCTAACTTATGTTACTAAACAACTGGGTCTGCTTCAAGAGATAGCATATGGGGATTCTCTAAAAAATGTTACATTGAGTTATCAAGATCCTTACTCATCCACTGCTAACTTGATTCAATGACTAGCAGAACTTGCGAAGTTGTGGGAACTAAGGGCAGTCAAGAAGGTAGTAAACGTGGGAACTTTGAGAGGCAAAGTAGAGGAATATCGAGCTACTAAGCAGTTTATCTATGATTAGCTAAAGAAGATTGGAAAGATTCGGTATTGTAGACACCTCATTTTTGCTAATTTTTTTTTTGTTTTAATTGAGTCAGAAATAAAAAATAATGAAAAAAAAAACTAAAGTCAAAAGAAAAAAAATGAAAAATAATAAAATAAAAAAGAGAAAATTGAGTCAAGTCGTAGCAAGTGGAGTCATATAGAGTCAAGTTGTGTCAAGTTAAGTCATCGTAAGTCGATTCGTGTTATGTTGAATTGAATTAAGTTGGATTGTTGGATCAGACAACGATATGGCCTTAATTAATTTTAAGTAAATGGCGAATTGGACTATTACTAAAAAATTTTGGGCCAGACTAATGTAGAATAAATATTTATCTAATTTGTGGGCTCAAATTAGATTTAGGAATTATTAAGTTAAATTATAGCGGATTAGATCAGGACTAAAAAGAAAAGCCCCAAATAAAATATGGTTTATAGAAGAATCATAATCATATTTTCCATATCGAAGATTATAATCATATCTTGAGATATGAAAGATATGATTATACGCCTATAAATACTTAAGTGGGAATGATGGGCATATTTTCAAAATGAAAAAAACAATTACACCCACACAATTGCCCACTCTCGCCCAACATGCCTAAAACTGCCGCCTAGCACGCCCCAAACTACCACCTAACCTCTCGCCTACTATCACCCAGCATCGCTTAGCCTATCGCCTAGTAGTGCCCAAATATCACTTAGATTGCCTAACTCCCCCCCATATCACATAGCCCATGCAACACAGTAGTTGAACATACGTTAACAAACATGAGCACAACACTGATACGACTCAACGCGTAGGTAAATTTTCATTAGTTTTTATTTATTTTATTAGTTATGATTTTATCCTTTATTAATTTATTTTTTTGTTTAAGTGTAGGTTTTTTTAGTTATTATTTATTTTACTGCAACTTTTTAGGGCAATTCCAATAAAACCTAGTTGAATCATGTTTTTTTTTTTTTAAAAAAAAACAACCATATCTTTAACGAATCTTACAATTGGGATTAAAAAAAGATATTTTGACACGTAGTGGTTTTAAAAAATAAATAAAAAATCTCAATCGAGTCTTTTAAAAATATTTAGTTAGTTAGGGTTTTCTTAAATTCATGAAAATTAAATTTCTTAGGCTTTTTTTAATAATAAATTAATAAAAAATGTAAACCTAGCTCGATTTTCAAAATAAAAATAATCCACTAACTAAAATTTTATAAAAAGATAACGATAGTCGGTTTGATCCCGAATGATTGGTATGTAGGCACTTTCGGGACAACCGCATAAAAAACAATTTTTTTTTTAGAAATTCATAATAAAAAATGATAAAATATATCACTTTAGTTATCTTTTGTTTATTTAGGTATATTTTAGTATTTTTTAGAAAATTATAAAAATAAAAGCCCACCAATTTTTTTTTTTATTTTTACATGGTGACTTAATTTTATTGGGTTAGCCCCCAAACCTAGTCTTTTCTAGTTATTTATTCTAAAAGTTGTTTTAAAAAAATACGTAGATTAGTGGTTAAATTTTATTTTTATCAGTTGAACTGGTTGGCGACTCTTAGTTTAATGTTGAGTAACTCATATTAAGTGAGTTGAACTTAATATAGGTTAAATTAAGGGAATCGAAATAGGACTCGACAAAATTGACGACTTCACTAGGGAAACCTGGTAGGCTAGCCATATAAAAAATAAGAATTATTGACAGACTTTTGTATTATTATTTTCTTTTTGTTTTGTATTATAGTTGTACTAATTGTTTTTTTAGTGATAAAAGCCCTAAGAAAAAAAGCCTAGCCCAATGAGCCCTATTGGTGAATTAAGGGGGTTTCTTTTTATTTTTTTAGTAATCATATATATGTTTAGATGTAGTCGAACCTGAGCTACCTTAAGAACTTAGGACGAGCTGCCATTGTGTAACCCTCAAGTCGCTGAGGTCTTTACCTTTACCTGGTGATGATAAGTAAGCCTACTTAAATTTCGATGTAGCTTACTAGGCTTTTCTCTAAATAGCCTTAGAGCTACAAAGCTTGAAAACCATAAACCCTACCCTCTTGCATAATTCTTTTTGAAAAAAAAAGGGGTAGTTATTTTTAAATTATGGGAAAAACCTAATCAATTCACGGCTGGCTTGACTTATTCTTTAAGAAAGGGGAAATTAAAAAAAAAAAAAACCCAGTAACCCTTATATATAAGTATTTGCAAATTTCATTTTTCTTAAAAAATCCTATTTCGAACTTACTTATATATAATGGTATTTTTTGACCGCTGGTTTATTATATTTCCTATAATTTATTAATTACCGACCCCTATTACATTGCATACGCGTGTAGCATGCTGCAATTTTTTATTTGATTTTACTTTGCTAATGCTCGTTTCTATCCATTCATTTTCATTTCTTGGACTATGTGTATTTAATTGTCATTGTTTTTTAGTGAGTAAAAGGCTACGTAATTTCAAAAATTTGTTTTTGAAAAAGCTGTAAAATTATTAATATCATATCCAACTTTATTCAAAATTTAGTGGTCTCGTTGTAAATAGTCGTTACGTGTCATTTTTTTTGTAATATAGATATGTAGAGTCAAGGTAGTGTCAATCCGAAGCCCGTCCATGAAGTCCAGTTGGATAAGTATTCCTTCCCTGAGGCCATCCTGAGAGATTGGTTAAACCAGCTTCCGTTCGTTAAGCAAGAAGACATTTGCAAGAAGACATTTGCAAGAAGATTAGGCCAATCATATCCCTCATACGAGTCCAGCTCTATTAGCTTCTAATTTAGGCCCTTATCTATTACTAGGATCCAGAATCAACAGCTTTTAATTTTGCCCCATATGTGTTGACTCCTACTATAGAAGAATACTCGCAGCTACTTAGCATCCCGCCTCTCGAAGCAGACATAACCATCCTAGATCTTAGAGTCTGGCCCAAGAAAGTTTTCATGACCTTGCTAGGAGTCAAAAAGTCAACCTTAGCACCATACTTATCTTCAGAGGGTAAGAAGTGTTACAGTATCTTAAGATTAGTAGAGTGGTTCTCAAGCCCAAACGCTTATCGGAGATATCATTAGATTTTTTGTGGAGGATATGAATCGTCGACCAAGAAGAAGGTTAGCGCCTTCGTTGTAGTAGTATTCAAGACAATGATGTTTCCTGTTAGGTTCGATCAAGTTCATTATAGGGTAGCCGAACTAATGACTCAGTTCCTAGCTGACAAATCCTTATATCGGCATTATTGGTAAAACAGTTCAAGACACTCACTCACTTGAAGAAGCAGGGTCATGGTTATTTCACAACTAACCCTACAATCTTTATCATATGGTTTCTCAACCATATACAGGGATATAGAAGGAATCTTCTCAGAGATTCCCTGACTAAAAATATGAATCTTATTGACGACTTTGCCCGCTACCTCGAGGTACCAGATTAAGCTCAGTTTAATGGATAGATGTCAGTTATCAGCAAAATGCAGTTAGTAGACTTTATGTGGACAGTTAGATGGAGCTACTGCACTTAAGCCATCTTAGGGTGGGCCGACTATGCAGGGGTTCTCCTTATCGGTATTACGGGTTGTACGGGATATTTCCAAGCTTGTATTACTAGACAACTGGGTTCACTTCAAGAGTAACTTATAGAGACTCCTTGGACATCGTCACGATGAATTATCAAGATACTTATCTACCTATGGCTATTATGATTCAACGACTAGTAGAACTCGTGAAGTTGTGGGAACGGAGGGAGGTTAAGAAGATAGTTAATGTAGGAACTTTGAGGGGTAAAGTTGGAGAATACCGAGTCACCAAGTAGTTCATCTATGATCAGTTGGAGAAGACTGAAAAAATACAATGTGAAGCTCTAGACATGTTTAGACACAAACCAGAACCGGCATGTCTTTCACTTACCAAGCAGGCTTACTGAGATACCATACGGGCTAAAGTTGAAGCCCAGTTTTAAGAAAGTAAGAGAATCATTGAAGAGTTAAGGATGAAAAATAAGAGACTGCTAGAAGAAAATCAATTCTTAAGGAGCAAGATTTGAGAAAGGGATGTTACAGTGAGAAGACTTATGAGGGAAGTTGATGAAGCTCGTCCCAATCAGATTCGTTAACTCTTGTAGATAAAGGATTTAATTTTTTAAGAAAATTAGTTAGGAGTTTTTCTTTTCTTTTCTTTTCTTTTCTTTTCTTTTAATCCGTTGTATAAGTTGATTTTATGATTAATAAATTTACGGCTTTGATAAATAAAATTTTCATTAATTGTTCAGTCTCTTACTCATTATTATTTTTTTGTTTAGTTGACTTTTAAAAAAGAAAATTTGAAAAAAAAAACAAAAAATAAATCTTTAATTCACTAAAAAGTCTAAACCTTAGGTTTTCGCGTAGAATTTCAAAAATAGCATCCAAGCGAGCAGACTCAGCTAGAAGCCCGATATTCACTTGTTCTAAGGACAAAATGTTAACTTAAGGCACTGGAAATATCAATCAAACCGAGCCCGACCCAAGAGTAGCAACTCTAGAAGAAAACATGAATAAGATGGCCGAACAGATCCAGGTTCATACTCAGGCTATTGAGATTCTTAACGATAGACAAGAATCTCAAGTTAACCCAAATCAGAATATGGAAACGAAAGATGGAAAGAAAGTTTATACAGAAGTTGACTGAAAAGATAAAAACCCTAGAAATGGTTAACGGATTTGAATAGATGGGAATGATCAACTTGCCAACATATGAAGATGATGACTTTGCCGAAAGATTTATGGTGCCCGAATTTGAGAAATATGATGGGACTGGCTACCCGAAGCTTCACACTAGGTTGTATATCAGGAAAATGGGGAAATACACAAAATATGATAAGGTGATGGTACAAACTTTTTAGGATAGCTTGACTGGGCTCACCTTAACTTAGTATGCCAAACTGGATTTGAATGAGATTGATACTTAGGATAGGTTAGCACGGGCTTTCTACAACCAATATAAGTTCAACATCAAAGTGACCCCATCCATGTTGGATTTGAATAATTTACAAAAGAAGGCCAACAAAAACTTTAAAGAGTATGCTCAAAGATGGAGGGGCATGGCGGCTAGGGTGATTCCACCCTTAACCAAGAAGGACTTGACTTTTGCCTTCATTAACACTTTTAGAAGCCCATAGTACCAACACTTGGTTGGGCATCCTGCCTCTAACTTTACAGAAATTGTGGCCTTAGGGTGCTGAATTAAGGAAGCTATTGGCCACTAGAAGGCTTCCTAATGCTGAAGCAGCTAAGAAGAAGACACTTCCCATGAGATTTTCTAACAAAACCAAAGCAACTACTGTAAGTGTTGTCAATACTGGCAATCTTATCTAACCTGCAACCCCAGTAGCCATGACAAGAGGATCTAATCCCTCACCCAATCCGAATTAGAATAACAGCCCACAAAGAAGACAGTTTACTCATATTCCCATTCCTTTAAGCCAAGTTCTTTCATGACTAAGGAAAGAGAATCTTCTGACATTTGAAATACTGAGGGAAGGATAAAGACCAGAAGATTATAACCCAGAGCTTTGATGTGATTATCATCTGGGGTAAGTGGGGCATTTTACGAACCAGTGCTGAAGACTCAGACATAAGATCTAGGATTTTATTGATGTAAAATTGGTTTAATTAGATTTCATTTAGGCTCCTACTCCCAATGTGGGCAACAACCCTATGTCGAATCATGGAAATTCGATCAATATGACCATTGTTGAAGTTTTTGAACCGAAGATCGATCTAAACAGTCTCCCTATCACTATTGAGGAGATAGCTTGGAATATGAGGCAAGCTATGTACTTGCAGAATATGAATCTCAGAGATAGAACCCAGACTAAACTGGTAATATATTAACTGCTGCAGGATAGGAAGATAAAGAAAGCCGATATCATGGCGATGATAATTCCAAAACCGCGAAAGAGAAGTACTTAGAAGGAGCTTAGAAAAAGATATGAAGTTAGAGATCTGATGGCTGACACCCTAGGAGAACCGTAAGGGAAGTTTGAATATTTGGTTGATTACGCTGGTTTGCCTGCCATATATGCTGACGGACTACGCATTGGATGGGGTCCAGAATTTGAGGAAGAAAACAAACTTATTGCAAAAGCTAAGAAGACGGCCGAAATGGTTGGAATGATTGGAGATGGGCCTAAGTTGTTGGTTTTTTAATGTTGTGGGAAGACTAAGAAGGTTGAAGAATTGGGTAAACCTAAGAAAATTGTTTTCAACGTCCCAATAGCTCCAGAGAATTACAAAGTAGCACCTTTGGATTACTAAGCGGTGAATCAGACAATTAGGTCCTCATCACCTATCGTTGGTGGGCTTATGCACTTGAGACTAGTTTACGGTCAGAATGAGGAAGTTGAGAGGAAGTCTACTAGGGAAGAAGCCTCTCGAAAAATCGTTGAAGATACGAACGATAAAGATCAGAACGTTGTCAAGAAAATAATAAAGGCTAGTGAATATAATATTATGGATTAGCTAGCCAAAGCATCGACTCAGATCTCTCTAATGTGCTTGCTGTTATCATCAAATACTCATCGAGAGGCATTAATCAAAATTTTGAAAGATGTCAAAGTACCCAAAGAGATTTCCATTGAGAAATTGGGGTTATTAGTGAACTCGATTTTTGCAATGGATTAGATTTCATTCTCGCCAGATGAGCTAGGTGAAGAAGGAGACTAGCACCTAAAGCCCCTTTTCATAATGGTTAAGTGTGTAGGGAAGTGGTTGCTTGAGTTCTAATCTATAATGGGTCTTCATTGAATGTGCGTCCTTTGGTGACACTAAATTTACTTAAAGTAAATGCAACCGAGATAAAGCCTAGCTTAATTTCGGTAAAGGCTTTTGATGGATAAAAAAGAGAGATAATTGGAGAAATTGGGTTGTAAGTTGAGATTGGTCCACAGGTGTTCACTATTCCATTTCAAAGTTCTGCATATATCGTGGGCTTTTAATCTTCTGTTGGGAAGACCGTAGATTCATTCAGCAAGGGAAATTCTGTCCATTCTACATCAAAAAGTGAAATTCATAGCTAATGGGCAATTGGTTACTATTCTCGGAGAGCAGGATTACGAGATTTATAAAGAGATGACTATTCCCTATGTTAGGAGTGAAGAATTGGAGGAGCTTAGATTGTAGATTTTTTATGAAGTCAGTATGATTGAAGAGTCAAGATAAGGGGCACGGGGTTGCTTGGAACAGTCGAAGTAGCAGATTGGAATGTTTGGGCTTACGTATGAGCCCATTGAAGAAGAGATTTAAGAAATGAAGACTAAAACCAAAAGCAAGAGAGAAGATTAGTTGTACTATGCTCACATGGACTTTCCGAACATCCAGCAGACATTCCTAGTACTAACTGGTGTTCAAGAACCCGAAGAAGCCGGTCTATCTAAGACCCTGACTTAGCAATGTAGCATTGATCCATACGAGAAGAATGATATTGGCATATCGATTTCCTTATGCAATTGGTTTTCCATTCCTGTTAATAGGTCTCTTTAGAAACACAAAATTAGATTAATTAGGAACTTTCGATTTTGATAATTAGTCCGATTAGTTAGGCCTTTTCTCTTAAACAATTTGAATTCATTCATTCAATAAAATTCACTCCTTTTTTTTTTCTATCAATTCTTCTTTATTATTTATTTATTATCCTTTTCTTTTTTCCTTTACTCTTCAAATCTGATAAAAATAATGTACGTAATGGATATCTCGTGCATGTAAACGATGAAAGTACTAATATCACCTTCGCCCCTACTGGGCTAGACGTCGAAGATGATATTGAGACTCCAAATGAAATTTAAGAGAGTTGGCATTGATATGAACATGGTATAGTGATTATTGACGAACTGATGGTTGTGATTAATTTAGGGACAGAGGAAAATTCATGAAACTTGAAAATTAGTGGTAATTTAATGGATAATTAGAAATGAGAGTTGTCACGATTGTTATCTGAGTATTTAAACATATTTGCTTGGTCTTATGAAGATATGCTCAGTTTAGATTTGTCTATTGTAGTTCAAAAATTGCTAACTAAGGAGGAAATAAAATCAAAAAGACAAAAGCTTAAACGATTTAGGCCAGATATACTCCTCATAATAAAAGAAGAAGTGAAGAAGTTATTGGAAGTCGGGTTCATAGAAGTGTCGGATTACCTCAAATGGGTAGCCAATGTGATGCCAATATTGAAAAAAAAATAGGAAAGTTAGGGTCTGTGTAGATTTCTGTGATTTAAATCAGGTAACACCAAAGAATAACTTTCTTTTACCACATATTGACGTATTAGTAGATAACACGGCTGTGAATCATCTTTTCTCATTTATGGATGGTTTCTTAGGATATAATCAAATTAAAATGACAAAAGAAGATAAAATCAAAATAAATTTCATTACTACTTGGGGAACATTTTGTTATTGTGTGATGCCTTTCGAGTTGAAGAATGTTAGGGCAACTTATCAGCATGCTGTGGTTGCCTTATTTCATGATAGGATGCATCAAGAAATCGAAGTTTATGTAGATGATATAATCGCCAAATCCAAAGAGGATGAAAATCATGTAGATACTTTATGAAAGTTATTTGAGCGATTGAAGAAGTTTTAACTGAAGTTAAATCTTGAAAAGTGCACCTTTGAAGTAACCTCGAGCAAATTATTAGGTTTTATAGTCAGTAGAAGAGGAATTGAAGTAGACCCAGATAAAGTCAAGGCAATCATAAACATGCCTGCACTAAAGACTATAAAAGAAGTTCGAGAACTATTGAGAAGATTGAATTACATCGCTCAATTTGTATCGCAATTAACTAATAGATGCAAGCCGTTGTTCAGATTCTTAAGGAAGAATGCAGTAATAGAGTGGGATGAAGAATGTGGGCAAGCATTTGCTAAAATCAAAGAATATCTCATGAATCCTTTTGTATTGGTCACTTCCATACCGGGATGACCCTTGATTCTTTACTTGACAATTCTTCCTAAATCAATGGGATGTATGCTGGGGCAGAAAGATGAAACGAAAAGAAAAGAGCATCTTATATATTATTTAAGCAAGAAGTTCACAGAGGGCAAGTAAAAATACTTAGAAGTGGAAAGAACGTGTTGTGCCTTAATATGGGTGATGCACAGGCTTAGGCAGTATACTCTCTATTACTCAATAGAGTTGTTAATGAAACATGACTCGTCGAGGTTTTTAGCAGAAAAGATAGTGTTGATTAGGAGAATCTTGAAGTGGTAGATGGTACTCTTTGAGTTTGATATGAAGTACATTAGTCAAAGTTCAGTCAAAGGGTAAGAGATGGCTGATCAGTTGGCAAAATACCCATTAGAAGATGAGGATGTTGGTTCAGAAGCGCAATTCTTGATGAAAATGTGATGATGGAGGAGAAATTGAATGATGAGAAATTGGGATGGAAATGTATTTTGATGGAGCGGCCAACGTGTTTGAATGTGGGATAGGAGTAGTATTGGTATCACCTGAAGATAACCATTTTTCTGTGGTAGTGAGATTGACATTTCCATTTCCATATACCAATAACATAGAGAATATGAAGCTTGCATTTTGGGGCTCAAAATGGTGTTAGATATGAGAATACAAGAGCTTGAAGTATATGGAGATTCTTCCCTTATAATTCTCTAGATCTTAGAAGAACATAAGACAAAAGACAAGAAATTGATACCTTATCATGAACATTTAGGCAAGCTAATTGAAAAATTCCAAAAGATTTCATTCACTTACATTTCAAGAATCCAAAATCAATTTGCCGACGCATTGGCTATGTTAGCATCAATGGTGAAAATTATAGATGTGATAGAAATTTAGCCTTTGAAGATTGAAGTGGAGGAAAAACTGGCTTTTTGCCTTATAGTTGAAGAGAAAGAATCAAAGAATCCTTGGTATTACGATATCAAAAGGTTACTTCAAATGGGGAATTTCCTAAAGATGTTAATAGAAAAGTTAGAAAAACTTTAAAAAGGTCGGCTACTTATTTCTTATTAAGTGGAGCCATGTTGTATAAGAGATTGCTAGATGCAACCCTACTAAGGTATGTAGATGAAGAAGAAGCCGAGAAATTAATGAAAGAAGTGCATAAAGGAGTTTATGATCTTCACATGAATAGGTACATGTTAGCCAGAAAGATCACAAGAATGGGATATTTTTGGATGATGATGGAATCATATTGTATCAGGCACGTGAGGCACTATCACCTGTGTTAGGTGTACACTAATAAAATCAACGCTTCTCCCAAAAAATTGCATGTGTTGTCGCTCCTTGGCCTTTCTAGATGTGGGGAATTGACATGATTGGACCAATTTCGCCAATAGCTTCAAACGGGCATAGATTCGTTTTAGTCACAATCGATTATTTACCAACTGGGTAGAAGCAACATTGTATGCTACGGTAACCAAAAGAGTAGTGGTCAAATTCTTGAAAAGGGATATTATTGCAAGATACGGTGCACCTAAGTCTATTATTATAGACAACATGACGAACTTGAACAAGAAGTTAATGGATAAAGTGTATAGCTAATTCAAGATCAATCATAGAAACTTAACTACATATCGACCTCAAATGAATGGGGCAGTTGAAGTTGCAAATAAGAAGATCAGAAGAATCATTAAGAAGATGGCAATTGATTATAAAGATTGGCATGAAATGCTTCTCTTTGCTCTCATGGCCTATAGAACCTCAATCAGAACTTCTATTGGTGCGAACCCGTATTCATTGGTGTACAAAACTGAAGCAGTACTACTAGTGGAAGTAAAAATACCTTCGTTTCGAATATTGGCAGAAACTTAGCTCAATGAAGTAGAGTGGGTGAAGAAGTGGATGGAGCATTTGAATCTCTTAGATGAAAGGAGACTTGCAGCAATATGTCATGGTCAGTACTACCAATAGCGGATGATCTGAGCTTTTAACAAGAAAGTGCGCTTGAGATACTTCAAAGAAGGAGACTTGGTGTTAAAGAAAGTATTACAAAATGCAAAAGATCCTAAGGGCAAGTTTGCTCTGAATTATGAAGGCCCTTATGTGGTGAAAAGAGTATTATCAGGAGGCGCATTAGTATTGACAGAGATGGATGGCTCAGAATTAAGGGAACTGGTGAATTCAGATGTAATCAAGTTGTATTATCTATGGAAATTGAATTCAATAAAGATTTCAATTTTTCTTAAATTGTTTGTAGTTAGTCTTTCTTTGTTTATAAGTAAAGTTGATATCCATGAATGTTCTTAAATTTGAATGGTCATTGACCGACAAACACTTCGCTAATCAACCCTTGTATACTATGTTTCTAAGTCTCATACACTTAAACACCAAACCCTTACCAATGAATCGGAATCACCAAATATATTGAAATTGAATGCACTTAATAATTTAATCTTGTTTCTTTCGAAAAGAGATTTATCGTTCAAAAGTCATAGAGGGTAGAAATTGAAATTTGGTATCGAATAAAACAAATTCAAGGCATGAGTATGGTATAGTTACAAGACTTAAAAGTTTTGAGGGTTTTGATTGAAAGAGGAAAAAAGAAAACAAAAAAAAAAAGAAAAAGGAAGAAAAAAAGAGAGGAAGCAAATATAATCATTTGGAGAAATTCTGTTGATTGAATGAGTGGATATCAGGAGTCGATGTAAGCATGCTAATTAATTGCTATCTGAGAAATTCTTCATTCCCAGGTAAAATAATCCTAAAAGTCCTTGAAAGAGATATTTGGGAGAATTAAGTTAGTTATTGAATCTTGAAGAGATGTATTCTCTTCAGATTAGCTAAAATGAATCTCGAAGAGATTTATCCTTTTCGGATCAACCAAAATGAATCTCGAATAGATCTATTCTCTTCAGATCAACCAAATCGAATCTTGAATAAATCTATCATCTTTGGATTAGCCAAAACGAAACTCAAAAATATCTATCCTCTTCGGATTATTTCCTAAATCAAAATTAATCTCGAAGAGATTTATATTCTTCAGGTTGTCCTCAAAAGCAAAACTAATCTCGAAGAGATTTATCCTCTTTAGATTGTCCTCTAAAGTAACACTAATTTCGAAGAGATCTATCTTCTTCGAATTGTTCATCAAATTAGAACCAAGTCTTGAAGAGATCTATTCTCTTCAGGTTCACAAGCCAAGACCAGTTTTTTCGAAATCTCAAAGAGATCTATCCTTTTCAGATTATTCGCAAAATTATAAAAATAGCTTAGTTGGTTAATTTTAGAGATATGATTTGGCAAAAATAAATATTTCTTTTGTCTTTGTAGCAAAGTTCTAATCGAACTTTACTACAAAGAGGGGCAGCTATAAACACCTCATTTTTTGCCAATTTTTTCGTTTCAGTTAAGTTAGAAATAAAAAATAATGAAAAAATTTTAAAAATGAAAGCCAAAAGAAAAATAATGAAAAATAATAAAATAAAAAATAGAAAATCGAGTCAAGTCATAGCAAGTCGTGTCAAGTTGAGTTGTCGTAAGTTGAGTTGTGTTATATTGAATTAAATTGAGTTAAATCGAATTAAGTTGGATTGTTGGATCGAATGACGATGTGGGATTAATTAATTTTAAGTAAATGGCGAATTGGATTATTACTAAAATATTTTGGGCTAAACCAATATAGAATAAATATTTATCTAATTTGTGGGCTCAGATTAGATTTAAGAATTATTGAGCTAAATTATAGCGGATAAGATCGGATCTGATCTTTTATATCTAAAATTATAATCATATCTTGAGATATGAAAAACATGATTATAGGCCTATAAATACTTAAGTGGGAATGATGGGTAGATTTTCACAATGAAAAAAACAATTACACTTACACGATCGCCCATTCTTGCCCAACACACTTAGGACTGCTACCCAGCACACCCCGAACTACTGCCCAGCCAGTCACCCAGCCGAGTGACTAGCATCACCCAGTCTTTCACCCAACAGCACCCATACGTCACCTAAATTGCCCAACTCTCGCCCATAGCACATAGCCTACGCAACATAATAGCCAAACATATGTTGACAAACACAAGCACAACACAGATACAATTCGACGCGTAGGTAAATTTTCGTTAGTTTTTATTTATTTATTAGTTATAATTTTCTCCTTTATTAATTTATTTTTTTTGTTTAAGTGTAGGTTTTTTTAGTTATTATTTATTTTATTGCCACTTTTTAGGGCAATCCCAATAAAATCTAGTTCAATTAAGTTCTTTTTTGTAAAATTATGTTTTTCTAAAAAAAAAAAAAACCGTATCTTCAACGGATCTTATAGTTAGGATTTAGAAAAGATATTTTGACATATAGTGGTTTAAAAAAAAATCTCAATTAAGTCTGTAAAAAAGATTTAGTTAGTTAGGGATTTCTCGGATTTACGAAAATTAGATTTCTTAGGTTTTTTCCTAAATAATAAATTGATAACAAATGTAAATCTGGTTCGGTTTTCAAAATAAAAATAATCCACCCACTAAAATTTTATAAAAGGAGAACTACAGTCGGTTTAATCCTGAATAGTAAGTACGTAGGTACCTTCAAGGCACCTTCAGGGTAACCGCATAAAAAACAAATTTTTTTTTTTAAGAAATTCGTAATAAAAAATGATAAAAAAATCACTTTTGTTATCTTTTGTTTATTTATGTATATTTTAGTATTTTTTAGAAAATTATAAAAATAAAAGGCCATCAAATTTTTTTATTTTTACATGGTGACTTAGTCTTAATAGATTAGCTCTCAAACTTGGTCTTTTTTATTATTTATTCTAAAAATTGTTTTTAAAAAATACATAAAACGGTAGTCAAATTATGGTTTTCCCACCCGAAAACTCTAATTTTATTTTTACCAGTTAAATTAGTTGGCGATTCTAATTTATAATTTTTTTTAAAAGAAAAGTATTTCCTTAATTTAATGTCGAGTAACTCATATTAAATGGGTTAGGCTTAATATATGTTAAATTAAGGAAATTGAAATAGGGCTTGATAAGTATGAAGCTCTATATATATTCAAACATGAGCCAGAGCCAAAACAACTTTCACCTACCAAGTGGCTTATCAAGACACCATATGAGTCAGAGTTGAAGCCTAGTTCCAATAATGCGAAAGGATCATTGAAGAATTAAAAATGGATAACAAGAGGTTGCTGGAAGAAAACTAGTTCTTAAGGAGTAAATTCGAAAAAGGGACAATATAGTCCAAAGACTTATGGGAGAAGTTAATGAAGCCCATCCTAATTAGATCCGTTAGCTTTTATAAATATAAGATTTGATTTTTTTTAGGAAGATTAGTTAGGATTTTTTCTCCTAATCCATTGTTTAGGCTTGATTTTATAACTATTAATAAATTTGTAGTTTTACTAAATAAAAGTCTTTATTGGTTGTGTAGTCTTTTGCTCATTTTTTTAAAATTTTGCCTTTGATAGTTGTCTTTTAAAATAGAAAGAAAATTAAAAAAAGCAAAAATTTTAATTGACAAAAATGTCTAAACTTGGGTCTTTGTAAGATTTTGAAGATAATATCTAAGCGAGCAAAGTTTGTTAGAAACTTGATATTTACTCTTTCTAAAGCAAGAATGTCAACTCATGGCAATAGAAATGTTAGTTAAACTGAGCTTGACCCACGAGTTGCAACCTTAGAAGAAAACATGATCAAGATGGTCAAACAAATTCAAGCTCTTACTCAAGCTATTGGAATTCTTAATGATCGTTAAGCATCTCAATTCAACTCGAATTGGAATGCAAAAGCAACTCCTCTTGGTGCGAATAGTGATCAAGAATAGACAAGGCCGGTTGCTAGATAGGTTCAAGCTTGTAGAAAGCTCGAAAGAAAGCGATGGGGTATGTATGAAAGGTCAAATGGAAATGAAAGGTAAGTAAAAATCCACAAACAGCTTCAAAGGATAGTATGCACCAATGGAACTTTTAAGGACTCATGGCACAATTTGATATGACGCACGAATCGGTTTAGTGAGGTTATTCGCCACTTAACCTTCCTCAAGGGTTAGGATAAGAGTGATGCCGAGAGTAAACAATAATGTTTACGTAATGAAGAAAATACAAAGTGTATTAATGGTAATCCGATTTTGATCTTTACAACTATAAGTACAAGTATATTTATACCCATAAGTTAGAGCAACTTGCTCAAAAGGAAAAAGACAAAAAAGGGTATTTCCTAAGGAAGTAATGTATAAGATACAAAAGGGTAAAAATGAATATAGAAAGAAAACAAGCATTGGTACAACGGATTCTATACATGATTCTGTACATGTGACGATATTATATTGGTGATGCCATTGGAAGATGTGGACAAAAAGGTATGGGCAGCTTACTTATCTAAGCAGGGGTGGCTTAGTCAATTTGGACTCTTTCTCTCGACATCTTGGTAAGGGTACGACCAAGTAAGCAATTGGCTAGGCATGTGTGAGAATGAAGATGGGCTACTATCTTAGCCTTTTGCTTCTCGATACATAATATGCGAGAAATAGGCAGTCATTCGGCTTGGTAAGCAGAATGAGTCGACAAGGAGATATTCAGCCTCTGTATGAGTTGGTTTGAACAGGAAGATTCGTTTTGCCAGTTCTTTTAGTCTTTGGGCTCGGCTGCGGGTCAGCAGTTTGGTAGCTTGATTTCCATCATTCCCTCCGAATTGTTTTAGATTTGGGATCAAATTCAAATGGTCTTCATTTAGCTCTTCATCAGGGTGATACGAATTGGGGTCGGCAATGTTGAAAGCATTAAAAACCTTATAGTCCTCTAGTAACTCCAATTTATAGGTATTATTATTGATCTTCTAAAGGATTTTGAAAGGTCCTCTAGTTCTTGTAGATAACTTGTTCGTTCTCTTGTTTGGGAACCGTTTCTTGCTAAGGTGCAACCATACTAAGTCTCCTGGCTAGAATTGTTTAGCCATCCTACCTTTGGTCTTCTCTTGTATTCTTCCAGCAGCTTGGTCGATGTGTTAAAGGGATTATGCTCGAGCTCTTGTGTCAGGGTCCTCTTGCGTGTATGGGTACAGGTATAGGGGTAGGATTGAGGGGCAACTCGGGATTGAAACCATAGACCACTTCGAATGGCGTTTGCTTGATGGTGTCATGCATTGTATGATTATAAGTGAATTTAACCATTGGTAAGCTGATGTCTCAATCAGTTAAGTTCTTTCCCACTGTAGTTCGGAGTAGTAATCCTAAAGTGCGATTAACTACCTCTATTTGGCCATCAGTTTAAGGGTGACAGAAAGTACTGAATAATAGGTTGGTCCCCATCTAACGCCATAAAGTCCTCTAACAACGGCTCAAGAACTTTGGATCCTTATTAGAGACTATACTTCTTGGCACGTCGTATAATCTCACAATCTCCTATAAGAAAAGAGAAGCCATAGCTGAAGCGTCGTTTGTTATTGAGCAGGGCACGAAGTGTACCATTTTGATGAATTGATCTACAACGACCATTATAAAGTCTTTGCCTTGGATAGTTCGTGGTAGTTCGAGAATAAAGTCCATGCTTAATTTAGTCTATAATTTTGTCAGAATAAGTAAAGGCATTGCTTTCCCTTACTCAGCTCTGTACTTAGCCCTCTTGCACACAATACAGTTGCCAACAACTCAGTACACAACTTCTGTTACGCCCCGAAGTCGCAAAGTCGCAATAGTCCCGCCGTGTAAACCATTCTATGATAGTAACTGGCCTCACAGTGCCTACCATAGAGATAATCTACACAAGGCGTCGACGACTCCTCGCTTTGAAGTAAACAGTTCGAGTAATAATGATAATACAATTATGATAATTATCACAAAGTTCTATAAAACATAGATAATTATAAATAAGTCCACAGAGCTTCCTAGGAAGTTTTACATAATAACTACAGTTTACTAATTTACAGAATAACTAACAGTCTTCAACCTTTAACTACAAGGTCAGTCTAGTTACACATTTGCGAAATAACTTGATTCTCACACCCCTGGCTTTAAAAAGACTAACCTCTGGATAATTATAGGGCGGTATAGTACTTGAAGTGTTCACAAATCAGAACCTGCAAAAGGATCTATAAGGGTATGAGCAACTAAAGCCCAGTAAGTTGAATTGGAGACTCATGAATGCATACACGCACAAACAGAGTTATCAAACAATTATTTTCATGCAATGCAACAATCAAGTGTCATCGCACAACGTAGTCCGGTCCGTTGTGAAATCAGAGAAATTTCACCCGCTCCAATCCGGGTTGAGGAGTTCCATGTGATGCAGCAGCTCACAACCAAACCCAGGCTTGTGCAATGGAGACCTCGCTCCTCCCGCGACTACCTTCGAACCATTGACTCCATCCCCGCCGCGACCTCCTCTCCTGTCACTTAGTTCGACTGAGGATGAAGAAGGGACCGTTTTGCAATCCTGCGCTATCCCTTTCGAAGGGGTCGGTATTTGGTTGGAGAGTCCTATGATCCCCTAACGGGTTGCAATGCATGACATTTTCGGTTATTAGGATCGATTGAGATTAAATGCCGGTTAGGGTGTTCAACAAGTTCATACCAATTCAATCAGTCACAAAGTCACTCACAGTACAAATTCCAGCACGAATTCAGATACATCAAGCACATGCGCAAACTATTTACAATCACAATCATATACAAGCCTAAGTCTCCAAGTACTACGAAATTAGTACTCTATTACAATAAGCAATAACCCAACTTACTTGAATCTGCTCAATCGCTCGATCCTCTAGTTGCGAGCTGATTTGTTTCTGGGTGTCCTATAATACAAATAGGTTCTTTTAGTACGTATATTTTATGGATTATTATTCTAACTCATAATATAACTCATTTTCCTCATGTATACCTATAACGTAGTAATGATTCGTTGTGTTCTATTTCGGGGTTCGGTTCCTAAACTAGATTCTAGTTTTAAATTCCTAAGTCGTAATTAAGCTCGAATCCCAATGTGATATTAATCACATTATGTTTAGGTATTCAAATATTCTATTAGGTCGAATATTTTGGTATTCTAACTATTCGGTACATGCTAATCCTACTTGAGGTATCGGATTTATTCCCGATGTGTAAAAATCTTACATTTTAAGATATTTACTTAAAATTAAATATTATTTCAGATTTCTTATTTTTCTGATTTCAATTATAATATTATCTAATAACCTTATTATTTTTTTTAGATTTATTAATTTACATTTTTACATATTACTAATTTATTATATTACTTACCTAATTGCACTAATTAACCATACTTAGTACCTAAAGGCTAGGATTAAGGTTCCACTGCAGAGATTAACTTCCCTAAACCTCTAATTAAGATCCAAATCAGTAATTAACATCCTAATCACTTAATTAACCCTTAATCACCCAATTTTACCATCATTTTAGGGCTAAAAATTAACTTAAAAATTTCGAAAATTAATTTTAAAAAATGGCTTCATAGCACTGTTATACATCAAATGAGCATCCTACAGAAAAATTTTGAACTCCAAACTACATCCCTAAGCCTATTTATTTTCCGGTTTACTAATGCTCGGTTTTGAACAATTCGTTAGGGACCCTATATTTCCAGATCTAATTAAACTAAACCAATATTTTTCCCTAAATATACATACAATAAAACCTCAGAATAACAAGTTTCATAATTTTCTGGACAAAATAAATAATTTTACAAAATTTTACAAAAATCGGGTGAATAAATGACTAACCGGTCCGAAGCTTTTGGGCCGTCCAAACCCGGTCCAATGTTGTCGGCCGGTCCAGGCGGTGGGTCTACTGTAGGGTGGTGGTGGTGGTTCGTTCCCAGGTGGTGGTGGTTCGTGGTTTTAGTTCACCTTGTTAATCTGCACAGTTTTCTTTTTTTTTTTTGTGGAATTTCTCTCGATTTTTGTTGTGTTTCGATTTTTCTCAGATCACAAACTAGCCAAATGACTTCTGAGAATTTTTTTCCTTATTTATAGACAAATGTGGTAATTAATGTGCATTAATTTGATGGGATTTTTACCCCATTTCCTTGATTTTAGGCTTTTAGTTTGTCAAATTCTTATTGGTTAATTTTTTTCTTTTCATTCCACGACCTGACCTTGTTGCAGTTATCTTATCCTGATTTTTTCTGATTTTTTTATAATTATTTTGTATTTTTATTTAATTATTTACTTAGTTTTCGGCCTATTTTAGCAATTACGCGTATTTTTATCTACACGTAAATACATGTAGGGTACACGTGAACATTCCTAAATATTCTTTTGGTCATTCTAAAATTTTTAGTACACATATAATTTATCTCTAGTAATTTTTTAGTTATTTCATGACACTTTTCGCTTTTTCGGTAATTAGCAGTTATAATGCTTAAAATTTGAAAATTTTATAGTCTCCTATTTTACTACTTACTTTCTTAAATTTAAGTTTACAGGGTCATTTTTACTAATATTCATCTCAATAGTTTCCAATTTGGGTTTGATCGGATCCTTTAACCGATCGCCCTAAACCTTGGGTTCTAAGTTCAATCCTACGGTTACTTGGCTTAGCTTTAGGGCTTACAATTCCACCCCCCTTCAAAAAAGTTTTGTCCTCAAAACTTCTGTACATCTAATTTACACTTAATTGACTAAATACAGTAACTTGTAGACTTTTACTAACCTGGAAATCAGAAAAGCCATGGATACTGCTCCATCATCGCAGCTTTTGGTTCCCAAGTCATCTCCAAGTCTGGATCTTCATTCCACTGAATCTTTACGTACTCCATATTTTTGTTTCTTAACTGCTGAACCCGACTATCCAATATCTTCATGGGTTGTCTCACCAGTTGAAAATTTCTCGTTAACTCCACTGGCTCTATTTCCACTATTGTATTCGGGTTCTTAATGAATCTTCTCAACATGATACATGGAATACATTATGATAGCCTGATAGACTTGGAGGTAAAGCTACTCGGCACGATACATTGCCAACCTTCTCTAACACTTCAAATGGACCAATGTATCGTGGGCTCAGTTTTCCCTTTGAACCAAATCGTCTAAGTCCTTTGAATGGGCTTATTTTAATGTAAACATGATCACCCATTCCAAATTCTAAAGGTCTTCTCTTCAAATCAGCCCAACTTTTATAACGGTCCTGAGCTTCCTTCATCCGTTGTCGTACAATCTTAATCTTCTCACTCGTTTGATTGATCATGTTTGGTCCAATCATGGCATACTCTTCATGATCCCAATACAGTGGCGATCTGCATTTCCTCCCATATAGTGCTTCATACGGCGCCATTTGTATCGTTGCATGATAACTATTATTGTAAGCAAATTCTATCAACGGTAAATATTTATCCCAATCACCTCCAAAATCCAACACACAAGCTCGTAGCATATCTTCTAAAGTTTGAATCGTTCGCTCAGACTGCCCGTCTGTTTGTGAGTGATAGGCGGTACCAAACTGCAACTTTGTGCCCAAAGCTCTATGTAAGCTCTCCCAGAATTTGGATACAAACCGACTATCTCGGTCAGAAACAATACTCTTAGGAACACCATGTAACCTTATTATTTCTCGGACATATAGTCTAGCCATTTTTTCCATTGAATCACCCGTCTGATAAGGTAAGAAATGTGCACTCTTCGTTAATCTATCCACAACTACCCAAATGGAATCGTATCCAACTTGAGTCCTTGGTAATGCTACTACAAAATCCATGGTAATATGATCCCATTTCCATCGCGGTATTTCTAAAGGTTGCAATAATCCACCTGGTCTTTGGTGTTCTACTTTGATTTGTTGACACGTCATGCACTCAGATACATATTGTGCCACTTCTCTCTTCATCCCATTCCACCAATATATAAGTTTTAGATCTTGGTACATTTTATTTCCTCCCGGGTGCACAGTATAACCTGTAATGTGTGCTTCATCCAAAATTTGCTTCTTTATGTCTGCATCTTGTGGTACACATATTCTTCCTCTAAACCTTATTAGACCTCTATCATCCACCTTAAAGTCAGGGTCCTGTCCGTTACTCACTTTCTCTTTTATCTCTATCAGACCCTTGTCCTCCTCTTGCTTTTGCTTGATTCTCTCTAATAGCGTAGGTTGCAATTCCCAGTTCATTAACTGGCTATTAGGTTCACACCAATCAAACCCAATTTGCATTCTCTCAAATTCATGCACTAATTCATGTTGAGGTGTTAACAATAATGCAACCTGTTCATAATTCTTTCGACTTAATGCATTTGCCACCAAATTGGCCTTTCCAGGGTGGTAATTTATATTCAGATCATAATCCTTAATCAGTTCTAACCACCTTCTTTGCCTTAAATTCAACTCCTTCTGAGTAAAGAAATACTTCAAACTCTTATGGTCAGTGTACATCTCGCACCGTTGTCCAAAAAGATAATGTCTCCAAATCTTCAAGGCAAACACTACTGCAGCTAACTCCAAATCATGAGTTGTGTAATTCCTTTCATGTGGCCTCAATTGTCTTGATGCATATGCAACAACCTTTCTATCCTGCATCAATACACAACCTAATCCATTCCGTGAAGCATCACTGTACACATTATAAGGCTTATCCGGATCAGGTAATGTTAATACTGGTGCTGTAACCAGTTGTTTCTTCAACTCCTGAAAACTCATTTCACAATCTTCGCTCCATTCGAACTTTACCTCCTTCTGGGTCAATCGAGTCAACGGTTTGGCAATTTTGGAAAAATCCTTTATGAATCGTCGATAATATCCAGCCATGCCCAGAAAACTCCTTATCTCCGTCACTGTGGTTGGTTGCTTCCAGTCCATTACTGCTTTCACTTTATCAGGGTCTACAGAGATTCCTTCACCAGATATAATATGTCCTAGAAAAGCAATCCTATCCAACCAAAAATCACATTTACTTAACTTGGCATACAATTGATTTTCTCTCAACTTCTGCAATGCCAATCGTAAATGTTCTGCATGCTCCTTTTTGGTTTTTGAGTAAATCAAAATATCATCAATAAACACCACAACAAACTTATCCAAATATGGTTGATATATACGATTCATCAAGTCCATAAATACAGCCGGAGCATTTGTTAAGCCAAATGGCATCACTAAAAATTCATAATGACCATATCGAGTTCTAAATGTAGTCTTATGTACATCTTCCGGCTTAACTCTCAATTGATGATATCCTGATTTTAAATCTATTCTAGAAAACACAGTAGCACCTTGGAGTTGATCAAACAAATCATCAATGCGAGGTAACGGATACCTATTCTTAATGGTAACCTTATTTAACTCCCGATAGTCTATACACAATCTCATAGTACCATCCTTCTTTTTCACAAACAATACCGGTGCTCCCCATGGTGAAACACTCGGTCGAATAAACTTCTTATCCAATAGCTCCTGAAGTTGCTTCTTTAGTTCCTGAAGTTCTATGGGTGACATCCGATATGGAGCTTTCGAAATAGGTTCAGTTCCAGGAACTAATTCTACATTGAAATCCAACTCTCTGGGTGGAGCTAACCCTGGTAAATCCTCCGGGAATACATCTGGAAACTCATTCACTATTCGTATGTCTGCTACCTTAGGTATTTCCTTTTCTGCGTCCACAACAAACACCCAACAAAATTTTCAATCACCCTCCTTTACTCTTGTCTCAAATTGTTCATCACATATCTCCATCACTGATAAATTCAACCTATTCCCACCAGCTTTTCCTTGAAATATTGTTTCTCCTTCATTAAGATTGACAATTTTATTCCTACACTCCATAATAGCTTTATTCTTTGACAACCAATCTACTCCTACTATGACATCGTACCCTTGTAAAGATAATATCACAAGACTTATAGGATACTCCTTCTCTTGAATTTTTATCCTACCATCAGCTACTACTTCTCGTGTTGTTACCTTCTCCCCAGTCGGAGTTCTAACTTTATAAGTTACATTAACAGTAACCACACTAATCTCTTGTTCATTTACAAATTTCTGACTTGCAAAGGAATGAGATGCACCAGTATCAAACAGCACAAAAGCAGGTTGTCCATTTATCAGCACATGTCCTGGAATATACTATTACTATGGTTACCAACTACACTAACATTCATAATCTTAAAATGCAAAAATTTCAATTTAATTCACATTTAGAATTATTATCAAAATAAATAGTCTGAGTACATACCAGTTATAAGTCCTTCATCATTTTCTTCTTCCACTCCCATGAGCTCTTCAACATCATCATGGTAGTACTCTTCCATAAAATCCGAAAAATCCTCATTTTCCTCAATTTCCATATCCTCCAAAGCAAAGATACGAGCAGGTGCAATGGTGTTATCAAAACCTTCTGTTCGCTTAGCTCCTTGTACAAATTGTGGACAGTATCTGGAGAAATGGCCCTTTCTACCGCACTTATTACACTTTACCAATTTCATCTTAGGGCATGCCTTCAGCACATGATTCGGATCTCCACATATAAAACATTTCCCTTTTAGCTGAGTACAATTTCTTGGAAAATGATTTGCACCACACTTCCAGCATTTGACATTACCATCCTTGTCATAAAAACTCACACTCGGTATTGACTGCGCTGGGTTACTAGCCAGAGTTACTGGTCTCCTTCTCTTCAGTCCAGAATTGCTACTAGAGGCACCAGGATATGATCTCTTGAATGATGGTCCTGGTCGATATCCTTTATTAATCTTTTGACTCCACATTGCTTGCATCCTCACGCGATTATCTTCTAATTGTCTTGCCTTATCTACCACTTCATTGTAAGTGGTAAAACCATAATCCAGCAGCTTACAACACATTGTGGGGTCAAATCCAGTAAGGAATAAATCTTTCTTCAACTCTATATTGTCCCGGTATGAACCAGGTACATATTGTAACAATCTGTTGAACTCAGTCTCATACTGGGTTACACTCATACCTCCCTTCTTTAGTTCAAACAGGTCTCGCACCATTCTATTTTGGACACTATGAGGGAAATACTCCTTCCTGAATTCCTCCTTAAATTGTTGCCAATCAATGTTATTTCCAAGTTGCCTTGCTCTCGAGTCCCACCATACTCTTGCAGCTAACTTTAGCATGAATGTACCATAAGATAACTTTTGGGATTCAGGGACTCTAAAAGCCTCAAAACTCCGTTCAACTTGGGCTAACCAGTCATCAGCCACATCTGGCCTACCCATCTCCCCCTCAAAATAACAGTTGGCTTTTATAAACTCAGGAAGTTTATTTACCTCTTGAGGTCGCTCTATTCGTTGTTCAACTTCTTGGGGTCTTCTGTTTCCCACATTACCACCAGTCATAAGATATTGAATCAACATTCCTTGCTGTCTCATCATCGTATGCATACTGGTAAGTATTTGCCCAATAGGCATGTTTTCTTGTGGAGGCGGCGGAGGTAAATCTTGTCTATGTTGTTCTCTTGGTGGTGATGGTGCTCGTAGTGGAGGGTTTTGATTCCCTTCAGTTCCTCCTTGATTACTTCTGTTTCCAGCTTCAGCCATAATCACTTACTAGTTTAACTTATAATCCTGCATTCATATCTATCTATAAGTTATCCCTACTTTTGTTTAGAGAATATTTATAAATAAATAAATGCTTGTAATATGTACTCATATCAAATAGTAATGACAATAGTATTAAAATCAACGTACTTAGAAATCTAACTTTCATTGTATATTTCATTCAACCTTACATCATTACTATTACAACTTCAAAGTAAAAGATACAACTCGATAACTTTCAAATACATACATCAAATTTACAACTTGATTACATCGTTCCTTACATAACTTAGTACGGACTCGATCTTTACAACTGTACAAGACAAAAGGTTACATCAATTGACTACATCAAACTTACTTACAACGTACATCTAACTTGATCCAGAAGCTACAAAATACATCAAAAGTAAAAAAAAAATACATCAAAAGTCAAAATACATCAAAAGATCCTAAAATACATCAGTTTCCATCAAAATCGCTACTGGATCATATCCAAAATTCTACCTAATTAAACATGTCAGTCATCAAACTAAACATGTCAATCATCCAACTAAACTAATCTTCCTCTGAATCCGTAGCAGCTACATCCTCAAAGGGATCATAATCCATATGACCTCCAACTGAATGGTCCTCATGCTCACTCTCTGATGCAGAGTCTATATATATTATCTCTGGAGTCTCCGGGATCACAATCACCTCCTGTACTTCCTCATCATCCGATTCAACTGGATTACCAGCTCCTACTCCAGCTATCCCGGTGTCTGCAATCACCTGCATGAGCAAAGCATGTAGGTCTACACCAGGTTCATCCTCGTTTTCCTGCTCCTCTTCAGGGTCTTCTTCTGGATCTTCTTCTTCTGGGTCCTCCTCATGGTCTTCCTCTATATGAACTCCATCTTCTTGGGGTTCAACTGGAGGTGGGTTTTCTGGTGGTGGTCCTGGTATCTCCGGTTCAGGTTTAGGACTAAAGTTCAATGGTATCTCTATACCATCCCCAGCAGGTTCGGGAAACTGTGGAAACCAATCAATGATCCCTGGTGGGTACTGTCTAGGAATGTATGGAATGTCAGCAGGGATGTGTGCAATACTGGCAGGGTATGGTCTCCCATCCTCTAACCTAGCAGGAAAATACCGTAAGGGCATCATCAGGGTTATAATTCCCTCCTTCTCTAACCATCTCTGCTCAAAAGCTGCTATAGCGGTGTATCTATTATACTGAGACCCTAAACTCGTCTCCATCCATGCCCACTCATCCTTCCAGCTATAGCACATCCGATCATGAAACTTATTGATAATCTCATTCACTGTCCTAAATATATTCCAATCAGCTAGTTCCATCAGTAGCCATTGTAATTTAACCCTATAATAAATGGGAGATACTTCTCCATTCCATCCAAATCGTATCCAACTATGAATCAGTTCTCCCCTTCGACCCTGTAAGTATAGTTAAACCAATTAATATTTCCTATGTTAAAGATTAAGGTTACTTATGTTATACAATCTTTTATTGCCCACTTAACATTACCCACTCTCATTATTCCTAAAATGTCTATTTCTTTTAAGGTATGACGCTTTAAAGCGAGTTTACTAAAACTACGCTCTGATACCAACCGAGAACTGTTACGCCCCGAAGTCGCAAAGTCGCAACAGTCCCGCCGTGTAAACCATTCTATGATAGTAACTGGCCTCACAGTGCCTACCATAGAGATAATCTACACAAGGCGTCGACGACTCCTCGCTTTGAAGTAAACAGTTCGAGTAATAATGATAATACAATTATGATAATTATCACAAAGTTCTATAAAACATAGATAATTATAAATAAGTCCACAGAGCTTCCTAGGAAGTTTTACATAATAACTACAGTTTACTAATTTACAGAATAATTAACAGTCTTCAACCTTTAACTACAAGGTCAGTCTAGTTACACATTTGCGAAATAACTTGATTCTCACACCCCTGGCTTTAAAAAGACTAACCTCTGGATAATTATAGGGCGGCATAGTACTTGAAGTATTCACAAATCAGAACCTGCAAAAGGATCTATAAGGGTATGAGCAACTAAAGCCCAGTAAGTTGAATTGGAGACTCATGAATGCATACATGCACAAACAGAGTTATCAAACAATTATTTTCATGCAATGCAACAATCAAGTGTCATCGCACAACGTAGTCCGGTCCGTTGTGAAATCAGAGAAATTTCACCCGCTCCAATCCGGGTTGAGGAGTTCCATGTGATGCAGCAGCTCACAACCAAACCCAGGCTTGTGCAATGGAGACCTCGCTCCTCCCGCGACTACCTTCGAACCATTGACTCCATCTCCGCCGCGACCTCCTCTCCTGTCACTTAGTTCGACTGAGGATGAAGAAGGGACCGTTTTGCAATCCTGCGCTATCCCTTTCGAAGGGGTCGGTATTTGGTTGGAGAGTCCTATGATCCCCTAACGGGTTGCAATGCATGACATTTTCGGTTATTAGGATCGATTGAGATTAAATGCCGGTTAGGGTGTTCAACAAGTTCATACCAATTCAATCAGTCACAAAGTCACTCACAGTACAAATTCCAGCACGAATTCAGATACATCAAGCACATGCGCAAACTATTTACAATCACAATCATATACAAGCCTAAGTCTCCGAGTACTACGAAATTAGTACTCTATTACAATAAGCAATAACCCAACTTACTTGAATCTGCTCGATCGCTCGATCCTCTAGTTGCGAGCTGATTTATTTCTGGGTGTCCTATAATACAAATAGGTTCTTTTAGTACGTATATTTTATGGATTATTATTCTAACTCATAATATAACTCATTTTCCTCATGTATACCTATAACGTAGTAATGATCCGTTGTGTTCTATTTCGGGGTTCGGTTCCTAAACTAAATTCTAGTTTTAAATTCCTAAGTCGTAATTAAGCTCGAATCCCAATGTGATATTAATCACATTATGTTTAGGTATTCAAATATTCTATTAGGTCGAATATTTTGGTATTCTAACTATTCGTTACATGCTAATCCTACTTGAGGTATCGGATTTATTCCCGATGTGTAAAAATCTTACATTTTAAGATATTTACTTAAAATTAAATATTATTTCAGATTTCTTATTTTTCTGATTTCAATTATAATATTATCTAATAACCTTATTATTTTTTTTAGATTTATTAATTTACATTTTTACATATTACTAATTTATTATATTACTTACCTAATTGCACTAATTAACCATACTTAGTACCTACAGGCTAGGATTAAGGTTCCACTGTAGAGATTAACTTCCCTAAACCTCTAATTAAGATCCAAATCAGTAATTAACATCCTAATCACTTAATTAACCCTTAATCACCCAATTTTACCATCATTTTAGGGCTAAAAATTAACTTAAAAATTTCGAAAATTAATTTTAAAAAAATGGCTTCATAGCACTGTTATACATCAAATGAGCATCCTACAGAAAAATTTTGAACTCCAAACTACATCCCTAAGCCTATTTATTTTCCGGTTTACTAATGCTCGGTTTTGAACAATTCGTTAGGGACCCTATATTTCCAGATCTAATTAAACTAAACCAATATTTTTCCCTAAATATACATACAATAAAACCTCAGAATAACAAGTTTCATAATTTTCTGGACAAAATAAATAATTTTACAAAATTTTACAAAAATCGGGTGAATAAATGACTAACCGGTCCGAAGCTTTTGGGCCGTCCAAACCCGGTCCATTGTTGTCGGCCGGTCCAGGCGGTGGGTCTACTGTAGGGTGGTGGTGGTAGTTCGTTCCCAGGTGGTGGTGGTTCGTGGTTTTAGTTCACCTTGTTAATCTGCACAGTTTTCTTTTTTTTTTTTTGTGGAATTTCTCTCGATTTTTGTTGTGTTTCGATTTTTCTCAGATCACAAACTAGCCAAATGACTTCTGAGAATTTTTTTCCTTATTTATAGACAAATGTGGTAATTAATGTGCATTAATTTGATGGGATTTTTGCCCCATTTCCTTGATTTTAGGTTTTTAGTTTGTCAAATTCTTATTGGTTAATTTTTTTCTTTTCATTCCACGACCTGACCTTGTTGCAGTTATCTTATCCTGATTTTTTCTGATTTTTTTATAATTATTTTGTATTTTTATTTAATTATTTACTTAGTTTTCGGCCTATTTTAGCAATTACGCGTATTTTTATCTACACGTAAATACATGTAGGGTACACGTGAACATTCCTAAATATTCTTTTGGTCATTCTAAAATTTTTAGTACGCATATAATTTATCTCTAGTAATTTTTTAGTTATTTCATGACACTTTTCGCCTTTTCGGTAATTAGCAGTTATAATGCTTAAAATTTGAAAATTTTATAGTCTCCTATTTTACTACTTACTTTCTTAAATTTAAGTTTACAGGGTCATTTTTACTAATATTCATCTCAATAGTTTCCAATTTGGGTTTGATCGGATCCTTTAACCGATCGCCCTAAACCTTGGGTTCTAAGTTCAATCCTACGGTTACTTGGCTTGGCTTTAGGGCTTACAACTTCCTTCATCTTCGGCCAAAAGAATCAGCCATTCAATAGTTTATGGGTCTTTCTTTCTCCAAAATGTTTGGAAAGTCCTCCACTATGGGCTTCCCTGATCAATAGTTCTCGCAGTGAATAGGTTAGCATGCATAATTTTCCACCTCGGAACAAGTAACCATCCTCTACATGATACTCATCCACTGTCCTTCGATCAACACATCGCATGATTATGGGTCCAAAGTGTAGATCCTTAGAATATTATGCTTTGATACTTGTAAACCCAAATAGCTTAGTCTACAGTCCGATTAAATGTACATGTAGCCTTGAAAGAGCATCTGCAACTACGTTGCTTTTTCGCTACTTATATTAAATCAGGAAATCGAATCCTTTAAGGAATTCAACTCATCTCGCCTGCTGCTTCGATAACTTCGTCTAATTTCAAAGGTATCTTAGTGATTTATGGTTAATTTATATGACAAATTCTCTTGGCAGTAAATAGTGTTGCCATACTTGCAGTGCTCGGGTTAGTGCCAAGAGTCCCTTATCATATATAGAGTAATTCAACTGTGGTCCTCAGAGCTTTTCATTGTGGAAGGTAACTGGTCGGCTTTCTTGCATTAAGACAGCGCCTATTCTAATGCCTGAAGTGTCACATTCCAGCTCAAATATTTTCTTGAAGTCAAGTAGAACCAACACTGGAGCAGAGGTCAATCTTTCTTTTACCTCGGCATAGTTCCTCTTTTCCCTTTCTCCTCATCAGAAGTCGATGTTATTCTTCATGAGTTCAATAAGAGACACAGTGAGGGTGCTGAAATTCTCGATGAATCATCTATAGAATGAAGCTAGTCCATGCAAATTTCTCACATCGGCACAAGTAATAGGAGTTAGCCACTCTATAATTACTCGAATCTTCTTATCATTCACTCGTAAGCCTCTTCTACTGGTGTGCCTAAGAGCTCAATTATCACTAGAACTTACAGAGACGGATTTGAACTGAAATGGGTCCTTCGATATATCGAAGAAAATTAGGGTGAAATGGTCTACAACTGAAACAAGAGTAGCTAATGTGAAGCTGCTCGGAGGATGTGACTCATCGACGAATACAATATGACTTGACACTACACTTGATATGACGCATAAGTTGATGTCAAGGTTCGCCCGCCACTAATCTTGAGCTACTCAGCAAGATTAGACAAGACTATATGAAATATGGACTTGAAGAAAGTTGTCTCACAAGAACAGAATATTCAGTATTAAAATGTAAGTTATCTTCGGTTTATAAGAGAAAACGACTATTTATAGTAAGTCCCTAAGGTAGTATTACAAATAATGAAATGATAGGAAAGTATATATAAAAAGGGGATTCCTAGTACATACCAAAAAGGGTAAAAAGGACAAAAGACTAAAAATGGAAAATTAGTATAATATTAGACGAAATGGATAGGTGGTAGTGCAACATTGGTCTAATACGAATATTCTGTAAGCACAACAGGAGAGAGGAGACAAAATGTTGCTGTAACAAAGGGCCGGGATGAGAGAAACGGCGGCATGCCGAAAGAAACTATTTGGCCGTTTAAGTGAGTCTCTCGTCACTCAACAGGAACTTCTTAGTAGTGTTTGGTTGGATTACTCGGCATAGGGTCCTCGGAGCTATACACGAGTAATAGGGCCATTAGTTGGCAGTCCATCATCCACTGATTATGTAGTCTAAGGATATCACTTCTTCCTAGCAAAAGCAAGATTTCTTGAGATTGCCTAATGAATCGCCGACCACTAGTCTCATTACTCATGTACGGCTTTGAGGCCTTTAATTCCTTACCTAAAGAATTCTCTCTTAGCAACCTACCGATGATGAGAAACTTTACATTGAAGAAGGATGGTTAAATTCTTTGAGCTCTCCATATTGTTATACATTGATTTGTGCTCTCAGTTGTGCTGATGCTAATTATTCCTTGACCAAGGACTCTGTGCCAAGTAATTCGACTACCTGATGTCGAGAGGTTCTTATTGAGTGACGAGAGACTCACTTACTTGATGAGTGACTCACTTACTGGCCGAGTAGTTTTCTCTCGGCCTGTTACCATTTCTCGCGTCACCCTCTTTTCGTCTCAACCTCATTGCACTGCAACCTCTTGATCCCTTTCGTCTCCTGTGTTTAAAGAATCTTTGTATGAGAATGTTGCACTGCTACTTGTCCATCTCATCTGACATTGTATTAACTTTCCATTTTTGTCTTTTGTCTTTTATCCTTTTTTGTATGTACTGAGAATCTCTTTTTTTATCTACTTTTTTGTAATTTCTTTATTTGTAATGTTACCCTAAAGACTTACTATAAATAGTCCCTTTCCTCGTAAGTCGGAATCATCTAATTTTACACATAGACATTGAATATCCTGTTCTTATGAGATAACCCTCTTCAAGTCCATTTTTATAGCAGTGGGTGGATCTTGACATCAACTTGTACATCATATCAAGTGAAGTGTTAAGTCGTGTTGTATTCATTGGTGTGTTATATCCTCTGAGCAGCTTCACGTCAACTACTCTAGTTCATCTATGGACTTATCCCCTCTATTTTCTTCGATATTTTGAAGGACCCTTTTTGTTCATATCTTCTACGGTAAGCCCTAGTCATAACTAAGCTCCTAGATACATCATTACCGAATAGTCTCTCAATACGGAGGATATCTAATACTTCTCAAAGATGCTCGTAATGACTTGACATGTCAACACTATAGACCAATATGTCATTAAAGTATACCACGACACACTTTCCAATCAGATGTCTTAATACGTGGTTCATCAATCGCATGAAAGTACTTAGGGCATTCGACAGGTCGAATGGCATGACCATTCACTCATAGAGTCCATGCCAAGTTTTAAATGTAGTCTTTCATTAATCTCCCAACCTCATGCAAATTTGATGGTAACTAGACTTCAAGTTAATCTTACTAAAGGTCTTGGCTCCACTTAATTCATCTAGCATGTCCTTCAATTGAGGAATGGGATACTTGTATTTAATTATGATCTTATTCACAACTCAATTATTCACATACAACTGCTAGGTCCTATCCTTTTTCGGCACTAAAAGCGTCGGCATAGCATAAGGGCTGAGACTTTCTCTAACATATCCTTTCTCCAGCAACTCATTGACTTGACGTTGGAGCTCAGAAGCCTGCTCAGGATTCATTTGATAGGTTGGCTTATTCAGCAGCGTGGCACTGGATAAGTAAGTCAATGCAGTACTCTATGCCTCGTGTTAGGGGTAACCCTTCAGGTAACTGTTCTAAGAATAAGTCAGCATACTCATCCAGCAACTCTTTGATTTCTTAGGGTAGTTCACCTCGGTCCTTCATTTCTAATAGGTACTTGACTAACATGAGGTTTATCTCTTCAACATTGATGGCCTCTTGGCACTCGGCTCTACTCATCACCAGAGCTTTCCTTAATCTGCAGGCAAGTTTTGTCTGCAATTTATTAACTTCTTTCGGTAGCATCGGGTTCAGTGTGATCTTCTGGTCATCCTTCTCAAATATGTACGTGTTCTTGTATCCATCATGGATAAATTTCCTATTAAACAGCAATGGCTTACCTAGCAACACATGGGAAGCATACATGGGCAGTATGTTGTAGAGAATCTGGTTAGAGTAATTCCTTTTAGTGATTAGTAGTAGTATTTATTAAGTGACATGAAGTGCTCATTTCTTACTCAAACAGTGTAATTTTTATGGCTTTGGATGTGCAACAGTCAATAGCTTCAATTTTGAAATAAGATTGACCGATGCCATATTGGTGTAGCTTCCACTATCCATGATGAGGGCATACACCCAATTATTCACCTTACAGGTGGTATGAAACAAATTTTCTCTCTGCTTCTTTTTTCGTAAGGGTTCCATGTTCATAGTGCGTCGGACAATCATGAGCAACTAGTCTAGGTCTTCAGCAAACACATCCTCCTTAATAAGTTCTTTCTCAATATTTTCTTCTCCGCAGTGATCTCCTCCTCAAGTTCTTCATCTATACCGTTTACTTCTAGCTTTGGGATATCTCCCTTGATGACCATTGTCCTTCGGTTTAGGCACTAGCCATATGTTCGAACCCTTGGCACTTAAGCACTTGATCTGGCTTGTCTTCCTGCTTGATTCTTACCTTTTCTCATAAGTTTGAGTTAACATTTCACCATTAGGTCGGCCTTTTTGTTCAACTCAGATATCCATATTTCAACTCGGCTTGGTACCTAACTAAGCTCGGTGACTCATTGGTCTGGGTTAGCTAGTTGGCATCCTCATCGATGCTTGGCTTTTTCTTTGCCTTTCTACTCGTTGGGCTATTCTGATGGCTTCATCCACTGTAGTACAACGTTGGAGTTCCACAACGTCTCAAATATCACTTCTCAATCCAGTGATGAATCTTAAGATTGTTCAAGCCAGTGGTTCCTCCACTTTGCAATGGATCATAAGCATTTGAAATTCTTAAACATATTCGTCAATAGTCTTGCCTCAACTCCCAAAATTGAGTGAAAGTATCATGAAGATCAGTTTTTGACATGAATTTGTTTCTGAGTATTCTCTTAATCTCAGGCCAAGTATTAATCTCTTAGTAACTATCTCATCTCTTTACGGCTTAGAAATTCTTCCACCACATGGCGGCATATCCGAAGAACTCAATAGCAACAGTTCTCACTTTCTTATAATCCTTGTACTGATAATAATAAAAAACACGCTCCACTTTTTCTTCTCATTCCAAATATTTATCATCATTCCTAAATCCATTGAAGCTCGGAATCTGAAGCTTCATATGGTCAGATGTTTTAGGAGCTTGTACTCGCTCTTCTTCAAAATATTCTTCCTTAACCTCTTCATTAGGTTCTCTTAGGTTTATCATTCATCTTACTCGTTTACCTACTCCTCCACCTCGAATTGGTCGAGTTGGGTTTTGACCTCTAACAGGTTAGGTAGCTTATGGGGTATTTTGCACTACTTTAGTTGGTCGATAAGCCAACAAACACTTTCGGAAATTAGAAAATCAACAGCTAGCAACACAACAATTAAGATGAATATAGTAACTTGCTTTGTTTCACACACACAAAACAAAGAATAAGTAGAACTTCAAAAACCAACTACAACTCAAATAAAATCTCTACTCTAATACCAAGATGGTGCGAATCGTGACTAAGAACTGACAAGACCGGTCGCTGGATGGGTCCAAGCTTGCAGAAAGTTTGAAAGAAAGCGATAGGGTATGTATGAAAGGTCAAATGTGAATGAAAGGTAAGCAAAAACCCACGGATAGCTTTAGAAGATATAACGCAACAATGGAACTTCTAAGAACTTACGTCACAATTCAATATGACGTATGAATTGGTCCAGTGAGATTACTTATCACTTAGTCTTGCTTAAGAATTAGGATAAGAGTAGTGCTAAGAGTAAATAGCAGTGTTTACACAAGTAAAAAAATACAAAGTGCATTAATGGTAATCTGATTCTTATCTTTATAGTTATAAATAAAGGAGTATTTATATCCATAAGTTAGGATAACTTACCTAAAAGGCAAAAAGACAAAAAGAGCATTTCCTGCGAAAATAATGTATAAGATACAAAAAGGTAAAAAATGAATATATAAGAAAAATAATCATTAGTGTAATGGATTCTACACGTGATTCTATACACATGGTGATATTGTTGGAAGATGTAGACAAAAAGGTATAGACAGCATACTTGTTTGAATAGGGGTGGCTTGGTCAGTTTGGACTCTTTCTCTCGGCATCTTGGCAAGGGTGTGGCCGAGTACGCAATTGGCTAGGCATGTGTAAGAATGAAGATGAGTTATGGTCACGAAATTTTGCTTTTCGGCACACAGTATGTGAGAAATAGGTAGTCATTCGGCTTAGCAAGCAAAATGGGTTATCAAGGAGATACTCAACCTCTACATGCGTTGGTTGGAATAGAAGGATTCGTCTTACTAGTCTCTCTAATCCTCAGGTTCGGTTATAAGTCAGTGGTTCAGTAGCTTGATTCCTATCACCTCTTTTGTCACTTAGTTCAACTAAAGATGAAGAAGGGACCAACTATGCTATCTAATATTATCCCTTTTGAAAAGGTCAGTATTTAGCTAAAGAACCCTAAACATCTCCCCTAAACGTCTCCCCTAATGAGTTGAAATGCCTGATCGATTAATTTTACTAGCCATATATTATTAAGTCTAGTTAAGGTGGTCAATTCATATCATACAATACAAAGCAATTGCAACCTAGTACAATAAGCCAAAAATAAACAATGCATATAAGAACATACACATAGAGGCATACATACATTCAAACTACTTACAGGCACAAATAAGTAAAATCTTAAGCCTCTAAGCACTATGAAACAGTACTCCAAAATGCATTTATGTATCAGTCCTAAACTTACATGGACTTCTTCCTTGCTCACTTAAGATGTGACTTGTAACAGGCCATTATCGATAATCCCTATAATACAATGATCATTTTAGTATTCATATAACTATTTTATATAGGCTTTATTCTATAACTCTTATTGTTATTTTCAGTTCAAGGTATTATTATATTTAACTATTTAGGTTTTAAGTCTCTTATAATTATTTTTGCTTTGAGTTAGTTTCTAATTAGCTTTTGAATTAAGGTCTAGTTTACTTTTTGGTTATCATTTACTTATAATTCTTATAAATGTATTTTAACCTTTTTCTCATAATTTATTCGAGTAAGTATAACTTTTGATTCAGATTTTGGTCGACTCTCTAACATACTTCTATTTGTCTTAATTTCGATTTCTGCTTCTGAATCAGATTGTGATTTGAGAATTGCCTACATTTTAACATAAACACTTATACATGTGTGTGTGTATAAGCTTTACATCATTAGGTTTAGTTTTAAATTATAATTCTACTCAATTGTGTAGGTTCTATATTACTTATAACCAAGCTAGTTCTAAACTAATTCTTAATTCAGTTTCTAAATTAATTTCTTGAATTAATTTCTAATTCAATTTCTCATTTCCGGTTTTATATGTAAACTCTAGGAATTTCTTTTGAATTAATACGCGAAATCCATCTAATTTTATTTGGGTATCCTAAATCTTCTATCAGCATATAACCAATATTTTGATTGGTTTGGTACACTATATTCCTAATTTAACTACTGAATTAGTTCCCAATATGAAAATAACCTACATTTTTCATATTTATTATATATTATGCATATTATATACAACCAATACCTTAAACTCTACAAATACCATCCCACATCAACAACTATTATCTAAAGATACCTAATTACATGGCAAATCAGTATTTATATTAAATTAACATTAAATCACTAAATTAAGCTCATAAATTATATTTTACATATAATTTTAAGTCCTAAAAATTAAGTAAAATTTTAGAAAATAAATATTTGGAAAATCTCTTTCTAGCACTATCATTTATATCTAAAATAGTCTATACAAAAAATTTGAGGTCAAAATTACATCATTAAGGTTATTTAAATTAAAATAAAAAATTAGCTCGATTTTAGTCATTTTTTAAAAGCAGCATATCTACAGGCTTAAATTTATCAGATTGATATTTTTCCCTAAATCTAAATTCTAAAATATCTCATAATACCAAAATTTCATAATTTTTCATATATATTTAATATTTTTAATAAATTAAACAAATTTGGAATAGAAATTAAAACTTATCGATTGAAAGGCTTCTAGCCATAAGCGATGGCTCCACCTTTGTCGGCACCACTAGGTGGTGGATTTGCTATCAAGTGTTAGTAAGCGTTCCTTTCTAGGTAATCGTTGGGTTTAGGTTCTCCTCTAATGCTCTAATTACACTATATTTTGCCTATTTTTGGTAAATTTTCTTCCTCTCCTCTTCTCACCTCTCCTTAATTTTTTTTTTTTTTGGGTTCTAACTGACCAAAATGAGTTTTGATGGAGGTTTGCTAAATTTATAAAGGTGTTTAGGGTTTTTCTTTAATTTTTCAAGTGCTACATGCCCCTTATCCTCTCACTTTTAACATCTTATTTGGTTTCTTCTTATTTACTGATTTTCTTTCTCCCATTCTTAGCATGTCACAACCTTATCTTGGACAATTTTTTATTTTTCCTTAATTTTCTTCACTTTTGATTATTTTTTATGAATTTTCTTTAATTAATTAGTTCTATTTTAGCATATTTTAATCAATTAAGTAATTTCACATATTTTTGCATGCACATAAATACATATATGGTATGAATAAATATTTCTAAATATTATTTATGTTATTTTATGATTTTTAGTGTGTATATAATTTACTTATATCGATTTGTTAGTTATTAGAACTTGTTTTACGTGTAATAAATAACGGTTAATATACATATAAGTTAATATTATAATATTTAATTATTTATTTTCATAAATCTAAACTCATGGGATCACTTTTTTTAATACTCCTAATTTCATCTTAAAATTTAGACTTAATTAGACAACTTACTTAATTACCTTAACTTTACTTATCAAACTTTAAACACCTGACTATAAGGCTTACATTTTGGAGGGTTGTAATTGACTTGGATGTCGTCGTTCAGTCCTTGAACTTGATCCGACGCCACGTATGGAGGGTATAGAGTAACTGAAAGATGGTTATGCTACAACTATATCCCATTATCAGCATAGGCTTGAGTTGCTTGGTAATAGCCTCGTTGAGAGAGATTCGTATCTGTTGAAACTCTTTAGCCTACAAAATCAAGAGAATTAACATAAGGTAGAGTGAGGTAAGTTGAAAAAATAATCATAGTTCGAGACAGTCTCACCAATTGCCCAAACAATACTATGATTTAACTAATATACCAATGAATGATGGATCATATTTGTATGTTGCTGGCTCTTTATACTTAGTTGGTGGCACATGTGTCACTTGGATGCAGACGGGGGGTGGGGGGCTACTTCCACTTCTTTAGCACTTACATAAAGTTGTAAATGCGGATCTGCTCAAATGCTTTCGCATCTCAAACAAGGTTTCGATGTCGTTGTCGCCCCTTTATGGTAATTAGTGAATAAGACAACTCTTGAATAGGCCTTGGGTGTTTATACAAAATCTCAAACCTCTCCCCCCAAGCACTTAGATCAATTCCAAAATCTTAGCAAACTCGTTATAATAATTTAGATAAATTCGCATTTGTTCTCATTTTCAACATTTTCACTAGGTCCTGATCATATTTCAATCTTGAATTTCTCCTCATAATATTTCCATGGGTGTAAACCATAAATTTCACCATGCCCACCATTTTTTAACCTATCTACATGACAAGGAACATCTCAGATGGTACACCATACTTTGTGTACTATGCGTTTCAATTGTATGCTATTTCCCATAACCTTAACCAAACAATTCCCTAATAGGCATTTCATCGAATACTTGAAGCGCAAAATGCAAAACTTTAATTCCTCTATGAATACATTATGTGTCAATATACATCTTGTCAATATATCGTGTAACTATATGTTATATAATAGACATTCAGACACAAAAACAACATCTAAACAAGCAAAACATATCAGTATATACCACAAGCATATCTAGAGTTTTGAAATGCACAATTTGTTAAAATTTGAAAGATTCATGTGATTGAGTGCATAAATGTTTACCTTAAATTTCTAATGAAGATTTCAAAAAACAGAAAAATTTGTTGAAAGTGCCGAATTTGAGGATTTTGTTGTGCCTGGCCAAAAGAAAGAAAAGAGAAGGGTTTTGTTTTTAGACTCATCAAGTGATTTTGATCATAAAAGAGTGATTTTATATTTGGCATAATAAAGCTATATTTTTTAAAGTCACCTTCAATTTTATAAAAGTAGAGAAGACGCCTTTTAAAAAGATGCTTTCATTGGCCTTATACATAATTAGTTTTCCCCAAGTCCTTTTTTTGTTTTTGTTTTTTTTTTTATGAGGAACACACCACGAAGTACACTCAGGCTGCCCATTGCGTTGGGTCACAACATTTCACATATATTCCACGGCCTGCATACCGTCATTAGTTACAATATTCGACATATATTGAATCCATGCTTTCGTTAACTTTTTGAAATCTTACATCGTGTTTGGATATGTCGCGAAGAGTAGAAATCAAAGGAAATTGATAGAAATGAAAGAAAATAGTATATTTGATGATTTAAATGAAGAGTGAAATGGATGGAAAAGGAAAAGAGTAAGTGAAAACATTTCGTTTTCTTTGCAGCCCATTTTATTTGTCTTTAAAATTAAAGAGAAATGGGTGAAATAGATGAAAAAAATATAATTATAAAATTACTTATTATAGTATCAAAATAAAAATTTAAAGTACTAGCTTCATTTCTCTCCATTTCTTTTGGTAAAGCTAACCAAATAAAGAAAATATAAACATTTATCTCCATTCATTAATTTTCTTCGTACGTTCTTAAGCACATGGTGAAAACTATACTTCCTTCTTATTTTACTCTTTTCTATTCTTTTCTTTTTATTTTCATTGGTTTCTTTTTTAAAAAAGTTGTCAGAGAAAGCATTGAGTTCACTCCTTCATTAATTACATGGAATGAAAGAAGAGAGAAGAGAAAAGAGAAAAGAAAAAAAGTGAATTTTTTCTTTTTCATGTTATTTTTTTATTTATAATTTTCAATTATACTATTTTATTAAATATATCTAATTATATTATTTTATCAAATTAGTCATTATGAACCGATAAAAAGTTAACGACACATGTTTATAACTAATAGTAACAAATTACAAGTAAGAAAGGAGTTACAAATGAAAAATAGATATGTAAAAGGACAAAAGGCAATGATATAGGTATGTAAAGCCAAATTTACACTAAACATAATTAAACTTAAAAAACATGATGAAAATCCAAACAAATTGGCATACTTGTAACCTATTGCTTCGAATCAACAATCCTATTGTCGATCCTATATCTAAACTTGTGTAAGTTAAGGAGATTAAATTGTCACACCTTATTTGGCAAACAAGCTAAGCATTTTTGGCTAACATGACCTAGTATGATTAAAGAGGTCAACTTAAAGCTCATTTCACCTCTATATATATATGGTAAGGTTTGTCTAAAGTACAAGGTTTCACCATTTAAGATGATTAACCGCAAAGATATTTAAGCAAATCTAAAGAATCTCAAAAGACTAGACTTACCCACTAAGTCGAACTGGTTGGAATTGTCGGTTTATAGTCTTGTGAATGCTTGAATCGTGACTAGTCCATAGAGGGTACGGTCCCGAGTAAGTTCATATGAATTGGCGGTTTAGGGCCGGTTTATTAGGCTTGTGAATCGTTTTGTTTTTTTTTTTTTTGGAATTTTCCTCTTTTCTTTTTTGAGTTTTTGGTGAAATTTTCACTTTTTGTTTGTTTTCCTATTCCATTACAACAATTTTTTTAGGATCCTAGAATAATTTATTTGGTCTAAATGGTGTTATATTACAAAATTGAAAAATAATATTTAATGTGACAAAAAATTGTATATGTGAAGATTGCAAATTTGCAGCCTAAAATGGCCTCCTATTTTTTTTTCTTTAAATTGGGCTTGAATCGACGGTTTGGCTTATCAGTTTATAACTCACTTAACCAAATGGGTTGGCAATCTTGAATCACTTAAGCCTTTAAGGCTCAACGGTTTAGACTACCATTCGGCTTGTTCACTTGCGAACTTAGGTCAATTTATAGACATGCCGAATTGATTTCAAGTTGGTTTACGAATTGAGGCTGGTCTTCAAACAAGTCTACAAAAGACAACTAAACCTCCTTTTTAAGTGTCATATGTTAAGAAATAAGGTAGAAAAATATAACAATGAAACATAAGAGGAAGAAGCGGCAGTTTTGATGGAAGATGAGATGACACCTCTAGAGTCGAGTTGTATACTTATACTAATTACTATACATGCAATAAGTTATTGTCACTTTTTGTATCTCGAACCCTCAAGGCCTTTGTTTCATAGTCATGCAATGGAAGAAGTCTAAGATTTAGCGACAGCTTTGAAGGATGTAGCTACATAGGAGGAAGCGGCGGTGATAGACTTGGTTGTCGTGATTAAAGTTGAAAAAAGATATCTTCATCTGACGTCTAACGGTGAAAGAGACGAGAAGAGATCACAATTTAAGCAATTGAGAATTACATTGTCTAAGAGGGATATAAGAGACAAGATTGAGGAGATGGAGATGATTGTTGAGAACTTAAGAGGCTTGGATACTGAAGAGAGGTAAACGGAGGGAGTGAGAAGATTAGGGTCTCTCTTTTCTTTTCTTTTCTTTTTTTTTTCCCTCATTTTTTGGAAATAGAATATATAAATTTCCCTCAATTTATTAATTAATAGTTAATATTATTTACAAATTTGAATAACTTTATGATATCACAGTAGTTCAGTTATTTTCTTATAATCTTAATCATTATTTGTACCTAATAACATCTTAAGTGAATATATTGAGGAAAATTAAAAGAATATAAATTCAAAGATCCAAATCCTTTCTTTGTTTATTTTATTTTATTTTTAACTTTTTAGCATTCAAAGTAATCGCTTCTTGAATGGTGGAATTTTCAATCGTAACCTGTTGTTTTAGTAGGTTAAACAAATCAACTCATTAGCCCATCCTCGCTCTATTTATATCAAATCTACTTGATTCAAGTATATTGAATATTGTTATTGTTTTACTTTTATATTTAAATTCATTATATTTTTATTGTTTATAATCTATGTTTGAAAGTGATATTGCTTTAATTTAAATACCATGATTTTGGGTATGAACAATTATAATATTTTAAACAAAACTAGAAAAGGACATAAAATTATAGGTTCCATAAAGTATTTTGAAATATTTTACGAGGAATAATATCAAAATCACTATCAAAGCATTGCATATGTTTTCAATGTTATATCTTAATTTTTTTTTGGGTAAACATTTTATACGTTACGTTTAAAATTCAATTGTCAAATCTAATTGAATTTTTGCTTTTCAAAAATCACAATTAAAGTTTAAAGTTATTTAATATTGTATCTAATTAAATTTTTGCTTTTCGAATTTACTATCTTTGTTTCATTTAAAAGATGACATAACATATGCTCATTGGTCGAAGGGTATAAATGTAAATGAATTTGACAAGTAAAAGTTTATAACATCTAGCAATTTTAAATTTCAGATGTATATAATTAAAAAAAAATTCTAAAGTTTAAGTAATGATCTTGACCTTACCACATTTTACATTATACATATTAAAAGGTAATTCTAGTGGATTTTAGAGTGTGCTTTGATTTCAAACCTTTACCTTTAGAACCCATAATTAGTGCGCAGGGTATGGCAATTTCTATGTTTTTTTTTTTTTCTTTCTCTCTCCTGTGTACAAGTTTAAGCGGATCAGCATTGTACGCATTATCTATTACATAATATTAAATTGTTGGTAAAATATAATTGTGATTTAATAATACAAGTAACATATTTTTAATAAAATAACTTTTGGCCGACTATCAGCAACTCAATACAGATGGAGAAACTATGATCAATTGAATTATGTGAACAATTACTAAAAATTTTAATAAATAAATTGGAAACTGAAAATTGTTGTGATTAAATTGATTGCTTCATTAGTAACGTTCATCGGACAAGATTATGCGTCATAAATTTGCTTTAAATATGATATAACGTAAGATAAGTGATATAGTTGCGATGCTACGAACTTTTTGTTTGACATTATTTATCACTAAACGGTGTACATAACATCTCAGTCCGCACTGTGCAATGCAACTGCTCCATTCAAATAGGTAAGATGGAAACAACACTCGGTAGCAAATTGTGCTCATAAGATGGAAAGCCACCTTCCGTTGATGAATCATATCCCATCCATATATTGACACTTTTCAACTTAAACATCTTTTTCAAATCTTTATAGTGGATAAGTTCTTGCTATCCACAATACATGATTGGCAAAAAATGTAAGTTAAAAACCCCTTTTCGTGATAGAGATTTTTTTTTTTTTTTTTAAAAAAAAGTCATTCAGTTAATTTTATATATACCTACAAATTCCAAATTGGAAAAAGAAGAAGAAGAAGAAATTACAAGCAGAAACCAACTTGTTTGCACCAGGCTAGCTTCACCGGGAAAAGAATAAAGGAGAATAAATAGGACAGATTCAATCATTTTTTAAAATATAGGAAAAAGGGAGGCTTTAAATTTCCATCATTTAATAAATTAATGAAAGATACACCTGAAATAGATACAGCTGTATTTTTTTTTTCTCTCTTTTGAATGCTATTGTTGGAAAGGGTTATACAAACTAGAACTCAAATTGTACGATTTTTTTTCTTTCAGAAAGTATATTTAATCTTTTTATCTCAATGGGAAATTGACTTTTGAGACATTTCCACTTCATCTACCTAAGTTATGTTGATGATTTTGTCATTATTTTTTATTATTATTATTATTATTTAACGTTCGTGTATCTTACTCTTAAGTTACCTTTTCTTTTCTAACGAATCGCTCTCAAAAAGGTAAATTGTTACATGCTTTCCAACCATATCTATGGTTTGAAATTTGCCAACCTTTATTTTATTTTATTTTTTCGTTTTCACTTCGTGTCAGTTATTTCAGGTGCCCAACAAATAAACTAGAAAGAAAATATACATGGGAACACCTCAAAATGAAATAAATAAATAAAACAACAAGAATTACAGATGTAACTCTCCATTACAGCACTAGCTAATAAGTAAACTTCAAGTGACTAATAGGTACTTTCATTATTCATGGAAAAAAAGAAGATGATATTTTCATTCGTTCGATCCAAACCTTTTTTTTTTTTTTTTTTTTGGAACTATTATACATAAAATTTAAAGGAAAGAGCAACCGAACCCTATTTACCCCATTTGAGAGACCATGAAAATCTAGAACTTATTGACTTTGACAATAATTGCGACTAATAAATAGACTCGCGACCGTAAGCTTCAATCGCGGATAAGTTTCTAACCCCTCTTGACTTCGTATTAACTTCCTTAGCTACGTTTCCAAGGGTTTAGAGACTTTTCAATCTTCTCCATGTCAACCGCATCCTATCCTTCCATAATTCCATTGCCTTCTTTGTACGCAATCCATGCATGCCTCCTTATCCTATGTTTCCGCTAGAAGGGGACACGTCGTCTAAGTCCACGCCTGGCTCAGAACCGGCCCCGAATCATCAAATCGCGGCTCAAATTTATGTTCAATCATGATCTGTCCGTTTAGGGTCGAATCATATGCCCATGAATTGGATTCTAATTTTTTTTTTTTCGGTTGCAATAAATATATATAATACATACATTATATTATATTATATATTAAATATGTACAATATATTTATTATGTTAATATGTATAATATATATGCTAATATGTATAATATACTATGAATGTTAATGTTTATATTATGTATAATATGTATAAAAGTATATGTTAATATAATATATATAGAATAAAATATAATTCTAAATTGCAAAAAAAAAAAAAAAAATCCGATTTTGGTCTACTAGTTTAGGGAACTTGAACCGCTTAGATTTGTATAAAATGATAGGTTAATCTATGTCGATTCACAATTTGAAGCCAACCTTCCTTAAGTCTATCTATGTTTGAGTAATAAACACTCACCGATAGGGAAAAAACATTCAATATATATTATCCACAATATATATTAGTGAGATAAGTGAATGGATTCTTTATAAGATAATGACCCACCCAATAAACTACCTATTATATAGATAAATTCCAAATATTCTATAGAATTTTAGTGGTACCTATATGCCATGTGATAGCTTATAATACCTAATAATTTTTTTTTTGAGTTATTAGAAGTCCATTCATCTTGGTTCAACCCTAAATTGTATACCTATTAATAACTAGATTGAACTTATACTGGTTCTAATATTCTGATTTATAGCTCAACATGAGTTACTAAAGTTAATATTAAATAAGATAAGATATAGATAAGACAGTTATGCTGAACAGATATAAATAACTTTTAGATAAGACAATTTTTCAAATATAGTCAAATATTAAGATTTAAATAAGACAATTTTTCAAATACTAGAATTTAAATAAATATAGATTAATGTCTTGTTAGTTGTAAGGATGCCACTAGGCGAGTCACTATAGGGTTTCTAATCCGTTCGAACTGTTAAAAACTCTATAAGGTTTTGGGACGGGTTCTGAAATTAATTCTCAACCCCTATAGGATTATAGGTCGAGTTTTAAAATTTAGGAAAAACTTAGTAGAAAACTTGAACTAGTTTTAAAATAATAATATGTACATATATAAGAGCCCTTAATCTTATCTCTAAGACCTACATCAACTAGCTACATTTATTTATATATATAAATAATGTAATATATCTCAATTGATATGTCACTGTTTATACTAAATTTTTGTACTTAATTTAGCAAATTAGAAAGGATAATTGTTAGTCCCTGTTAAAAATAAACACGATTTTCTTTTCTTCAATAATTTATGTTCCTTTATTTTTTTCCTGAAAAAAATCATTGGAAGAAATAGGGAAACTCCACGTATTGGAGTTAAATTTGGAAATTAATATATTGAAATCATCTACTAATATTGTAGGTCGGGTTTTAATTGGGTTTTCTAAGACCTTATACGGACGGGTTATAGAAATAGGGTAAAAACCCTATAACTTTTTTGGGAAGCATTATAGAGTATCGGGTCGGGTTTGGGTTTTGCAAAACCTGTTTCAAATCCGCCCCGATGACATCCCCATTTAGTTAGCTAAATGGAATAAAGGGGGATTGAATTGTAATTACGTTGGAATGGAATAGATGTGCAATAAATACTGAATATATATTATGATGTTTTGTTGGGTATAATTGAATTTGTATTACGTTATTTACTTCGTATAATAAAACGGGGGATACAACATGAATTAAAAAGGAAATACAAATAATGCCCTCACATAAGCAATAATGAAATAAAAGAATCAAAGTAATAAAATAAAAACCTAGATTTGGAAACAAACTTCATCATGATTTTTTTTTTTTCACTATAGAAGCGTTGAACCCTAATTGCAACCTCAGAGGATGACACCCAAGGGAGATGTAAACGAGAAGGAATCAGGAAGACTACAACTCGAAAATCTCCACAACAAGATGTTTCTCTAATAAATTAGGTAGAAAGCTTGAACCTTTCTACTCTTTCATTTCATTCATCTTTGCACATATGGAAAAGAGCAAATCGTATGATTGTGATAGAATCTTTCCTTTTTATTGTAAATTAGCAATATGTTATGAATCGGTTGTGATTTTGCATCTTGAAGTTGCTATTAGTTTGTTTAAATATGAAAAAAAGACATAAACTTGATTGGGTTTAGAGATGTATTTTGCTGTTGATACCCACAATTTCTCTCCTTGTCTTCTTAAGAAGAAACACTAGAAGTAGTGGTCTAGGGTTTTGTCAAAGTACATGATAGAGAGAGGGGATTGGACTTCAATCAAATTTGAAATGTTTTTTTTTTTTTTAATCAAAGGGTATTTAGGTGTCATTTGGAAAAGATTTTGGGGGTACTATTGGAAAGAAAATGGAGGAAGAGCTATCGAATTGAGATTTTGAGATTTTAGGCAGGAATATGTACGTGGCTTTTTGCTATAACAAGCTTTCCGTGAAATATTAATCCGGTGTGGCAAAAATGAACTGAACGTGGTGATGAGGACCATATAAGGAATGAGGGGAAACCATTCTCCCTAAGTCAACACGGTGTAAATATTAAACAGATACAAATAAAATACATATCAAATATTGAAAAAAAATTCAAACAGAGTCATGCTTGCCCTTATGATTCGAGTCCATGTTACTGACCTGGTGAGACAATCATCGTCTAGGCATGGATCGACGCATTAAATACCCATGTTTAATACATAATTAAAGTAAAACTAGTAAGATTATACCTATGTGTGTAAAAATTAAACAGATACAAATAAAATATATATCAAATATTGAAAAAAAATTCAAATAGAGTCATGCTTGCCCTTATGATTCAAGTCCATGTTACTGACCTGGTGAGACAATCATCTTCTAGGCATGGATCAACCCATTAAATACCCATGTTTAATACATAATTAAAGTAAAACTAGTAAGATTATACTTATATTATGTGTGTAAAAATTAAATAGAGTAATAAAAAAAATCATCATAAGATAATTTCTCAAGGTAAGTATATACAATTGATCAAAGAATGAAGAAAGAAAAATATTAATATTGTATATACAATTTGAAAATGTGCAAAAAAAAAAAAACACATTTTTTATTTTCAATAAATAGAAAAAATAACGAAAGGGCAACTAAAATGGAAAATAGTATTGTTGGTTTTGGGAAAAGGAAGTTGAAAATGTGGCCAGAGTAGCAGGCGAATGATGGAGACGAGGATGTAGAAGCAGTTACTGTGCAGTGCTGGGAAATGGATAAAAGCAAAGGAGACAGTGACAGAGAGAAAATAGTTGAAAAAGTAATTAAATAAATGAATTAATACTGGTAACTTGAAATATTATAGATCACTGTCTTATATCAAATATATTTAGAATATGATGGAGACGAATAGAAGTTACGGGTAGTTGGTGGTTCTTTACTTGTTTAAATATTATAGGTAATTTTTAATGGTAAAAAGATGTAATCAATAAAGGAAATTTCAATAGATAATATCTTTAAAATGATCACACTCAAAATAATGATAATAAAAAGGCCTTTTGAAATTACAATAGATGATAATAAGGGAGTGCCAATAGTGGTTCGAAGTAGATTGGGTTTTCTTTAAATAAAAAAGTTCCTAAAATAAAGGTTTTGAGGGATTATCGAAGGTTATCCGATATGATTACTTTAATATTTAAATTAGTAAGAAGTTTTCGAAAATATAAACATCGAAGAATAAAGAGAGAGATCAAGTGCGTCTTGTATTTATGAAGAAGTGATGCCGATGATTAGAGAATAATTAGTTACTTTCACAAGTACGAGAGAGTTAGTATATGGTAGTTGATGTGATCCGAAGAATTAAGAAGTGATTATCAACATGGTCTTTTGGTTTTATTTAGAGAGTTGTAGCCATTGGAGAGTTGCAGCCATTGGAGAGTTGCAGCCATTGGCTAGGTCGAACTCAGGTCGAAAGAGACTATATTTACGTGAATGAATTTAAGCAGTTTAGGTTAGGTTTGGATTTAAAGAGTCTTGTCAATAAGTTTCATTTTTTATTTGATTATTTATTTTTATTATTTGAAATATAAATGAATGATAAAATAAATAATGAGATTAATCTCATAATAAAACATAAGGATTAAACTATAAAAAAATTCCCGATGTAAAATATTGCAGAATCATAAAGGGGATCGTCTCAACCGAATGACCATATGTCATAAAGAGGTACACGACAAAAAAGGCCGTCTATTGACGAAGGACCGCTGTGTCGTCTCTTCCTTCAGCTGCATAGCCAAATAGCAATTGGTACGACATCGTTTCGACCCTCTCTCTAAATTTTTATATGAAACTAAACAACCCAAGAAGTTTCGTTTCTCTTTCTCTCTTACGCGATCATAAAGTCTCTCCCTTCCAAACTAAAACATCATTAAAATTTCCGTGGATTCGATTAAATTATAATTGTAAGTTTTCTTCTTCGCAAGTTTAAGTTTTGATGAATACCCCGACAAGAGTTTCAATTTTGATGCTTACCCATAATAAATTAGGGGCCGATTCTGATTGATGAATTGCTTTTATGAAGTACTTGCATGTTGTAATCTTGATTTCTTTTTTCTAGGGTTTTTAGGGAAAAAATTCTATGTAGGACATGATAGTGAGAGATTGGCGGAATTTATAATGCAATATTCGCAGTCTGTTCTCTTTTTGTGTTGAATTATTGGGAAAGTAATCAGGGAAATAAATTATAATTATGGTAAATTTATGGGCTTTACTAGTCATATGTATTTGTCGTAGTAATTGCCCAAAAAAAAAAAAAAAAAAAAAAACTCTTTTTGGGTAAACTTTTTGGAAAATTTAGCTGGGATACTTGTTATGATTTTATCAAATTTGTGTGTTTTGGTGGTCATAGATGTAACTATTATAATGGTTGTGGAAAGGAAAAAATAAAGCTGGTTTTGTTAGTATGCATGAAAAAGAATATGAATTATTGGCTTGCTTGAGAGAAGAGAAAGAAAAGAATATTAAGTTTTGTTCTGATTATCCTTCATTTGCTCATTTTCTTGAGTCAGCAGGCGAGGGAGATTGTAAATTTCAGTTTAGCTTCTTGTAGTTCGTGCTTTGCCTAGGTTTTTTGTAAAATAAGGTTATTTTCACTTTCTGCCAGCTTGTTGCCAATAATTAACTGTACATTATTTGCATTATGTATTCTTAATTGTGCATGCAACATTATTTTCAATGTAATTCATGGTAAAGTTTTTCCTTTTATTTTCCCTTTGAATGCCAATTGATGTTACTTTCACTTTCAGAAATATGGCGTTTTCATTGGACTCATGGATGAAGGAATTCAATGAAGCAACCAAGCTGGCTGATGAGATCAGTGGAATGATTTCTGAACGGACTAAGTTGCCTGTATCAGGGCCAGAAACCCAACGTTATTCATCAACTATAAGGAGGAAAATCACCATATTGAACACTCGACTTGAAAGCTTACAGACCCTTCTAACAAAGATGCCCAGCAAGCAGCCCATGTAAGCCCTCTTGATGTGCGATTGCTCCATGTGCATGTGCCAATGCAAAGACCCACTTCACTTATCTTCCCCTGGTCCTATCCATAGTTTTCCTTTTGGAGAGAGGTGGTCTGTAGAATTCCCCATTTCAGATTTTTTTCAGGGCTTAATTTTTCATTTACAAGTTGTATTTTGGGATGAGTTTTAGGGAGTAAAATTACCAATTTTGAGACCATTTTTTTACATTGTATGATGTATCTACATCTCTCTCAGGTGTTTTCATGTATGGGATTTCATTGTCAAGTCAACCATGTGCTGCAAGTCTCTGCATATATAGTTCGTAATGCTTGTGATTATGGATGCCAATTGGATCTTCCATTCTATCTTTTAGATTGGTTTAAGGACCATATTTTAAGCTTGTATGCTTAAAATTAATGTCCATTGAGAAGGAGGACAACCTTTAGGAGGAAAGTTAACTAGCATTTAAATACAGACTATTCTGTTGCTAGAACACATTAATTTCTTTTTCTGGTGTTGACAATTTGATGGAAAGTTTCTCAAGCTTACTTTCAGGATATATGTTGTGGATAATTTAGAAACTCGGTTTTTTGGTCTGAAGATCATTGCTCGATCTTCTTCTTTTGTACAAATTCATTGCTACACCTCCTTATCTTAAGATCTCCAAGAGTTGATTATGCTCTTGCTTTGGTTAGATTCGACACAAATATTTTTGTTTGATGTGGTACAGGACAGAAAAAGAGATGAACAGACGCAAGGATATGCTATCAAATCTGAAAACGAAGGTGACCCAGATGGCTTCCCAGTTGAATATGTCAAGCATTGCAAACAGGGAGAGCTTGCTTGGGCCAGAATCTAAGCAGCCTGACACCATGAGCAGAGTTGCTGGATTGGACAATCAAGGCATTGTTGGCCTTCAGCAACAAGTTATGAAAGGTGAATTATAAACATTGTAGCAGCTTCTTTTTTCACTTATGTTCTCTCTAAGCTTTTCCATAATAGTACTGTACTGACATGTTACTGGAGAAATTGATTACATATTTGACTGCTTGTTATACAGAGCAAGATGAAGGTCTTGAAAAACTTGAAGAGACGGTGACCAGTACTAGACATATTGCCTTAGCAATCAATGAGGAACTTGACCTGCAGACGAGATTAATTGTATGTATCTTATATGCTTATGATCATTTTGCCCTTCCTCTAAGCTAAACTATGTTGAGCTGAATATGCTTTCAAACCTCTGTTTAACTTTTTTTACTTTCTTCCAATGTTCTCTTTTGCTCTTGCAGGATAACTTGGACCAGCATGTTGATGTTACAGATTCACGGCTCCGGGTAATCACTTAATGAAATGCATAAGTTATTTAACTACAGGCTTCATTATGTGCATATTTCTTTATTATTTGTCTAGACAGTCATGTTGCTAGCAGTGATCTATGTTGTGTCAATAATCAAGTAAAAGAAGATACACTACCAAAATCATGAATAAACTTAAATTAATAGTACATCCATATGTCAAGATCATGGATAAACTTAAAGCTGATGATGAGCTTTTTTATACTGAACATAGATCAACTTTTGATTATGTTTAATCAAGAACGATACCAAAATAATAATAATGGGAGTTTTAGATTTGGCAGTTGTTAATGCTGCTTATAGGCTTGTAATGGATGTGGATTTGTATCAAAGACAACAAGATATTTGTTGGGACACACTCAATTGGATAGAGTTGTTCTCGGGTTTACTACATTGAGCTGCTGTATGGTGGACAGCGCATCCTAAGATCAGATTCCATGTCTGGGTCTTGGTTTGAATGATAGACGCGTTTATCACCTCAATGGTACATACAAAACATAAGTCATGCATAACGCGGACCAGTGAATGCATATTTATATACTCTACTCAGAAGTTGGAACTGTCACTAAAACTGACTTTCAATTTTTCTTTTGCCTTGAATACAGCGAGTGCAGAAGAACTTGGCCATTTTGAATAAGAGAATGAAAGGAAACTGCACATGCATGGGGATGCTTATGTCAGTTATTGGCATTGTGATACTGGTGGTGGTTATCTACTTGTTAATCAAATACATGTAAAAGAGAGCTACCAAGAAATTTTTTTTTTTTTTTTTTTTTAAATATTCCACATGTATAGGGTATAATATCTTATTGAAGGAGATCTGCAGCCTGCTTTTGGCTCTTCTTTGTTATTCTGCTTGATTATCCCAAGATATAAAATTACTTGTAGTTGGGCGTCATCTGTGCATCTTCTTGGTAGAGACAACATTGTTCATCACATATTAAGCCTCTGCGAGGTGAATATTAATGAATTTGAAGGATTTTCTTTTGATTGAACATGAAGGAAAAGTTAGAAGATTACGTTGATCTCACTCATTACACATGGACCTGAGAGTTAGGTTTTCAGCAGATCAAGCATTTACCCTAATATTATGCTCCTTGACACCCCCGACTCACAAGATTACTGTCAACACTACCTTGTGTTCATTAAAACTGATGTCTTTACATGTATGTTATTGACGTTCTTGTTAATAAGCTTTCAGAAACAACTATCAATAGAAAACTTTTTGAATTTCCTAGACAATCAATTAGTTGCTTGTGTTTTATGAGACGCTAGTAAAAACATGCATCGATAAGATCATGCACGCTGAATGAAGGCCATACTTAAATATCTCATCTTCCTCTTATTCCACTTCTCTCCCAATCTGCAACTTACGCAAATGCCTCCAGACAAGGATGAAACTTCCCTCCTGAAAAAGTGGGCCTCAAAATTAGAATTGAGAGGTTGGAAAGTTTTTTTTTTTATTTTTTTTCCTTCTCCAATGAAGCTTGCAGTTTACCTGCCCCGAGCCTGCATACCTACCAAAACAAGGATATCTGCTCCACCAGGAAAAAGAACATGAAAGAGGAAAGAGGAGCGAGAACATGGAAAAAGAGTTCCATTGACAAGTAATTGGCATGAAGGGTTAAAGAAAAGGAAACATGTTGCGCTCCTTCCTTTAAGTACTTTTATGGAAAAAATTAAGTATTCGGAAGGGTACAACTTTATTTAATTTTTTAATAAGTGTCCTTTCTTAACCGTTAAAAGTAACTTGCGTGCGTGTGAATTATTACCCAATAATGACTATATTTTGTCGTATAAAGATCATCCACGTTGCTCTTTTCTCTTTCCAATAATTATGTGAATATAAGAGGAAAATAACCAGGACAGAAACAAATGCACCATAAAAAATGGCAATGCCGTTGAGCTCCATATCCATCACACTACACAGCTAACTGGCAAGAACATTTAACACAGAAAACTAGTAAATTCAAAAGAATAGCTTTCGTGGGGAAGATCTAGATGGAACAGCTGAAGATGTTGAAGACTTGAGGGGTAGGGCTACTCCCTTATTGTCTTGTCCCCCTGTTATTTTCTCGATCAATTTGGTAGCCTTGGGATCTGTTAGAAGTGTCTTCTGAAAAGACTGCGAGAATCCTGTAGCAATTATCGTAACATGGATCTCACCATTATAGCGATCGTCAACAACAGCACCAAAGATGATGTTTGCAGAAGGATCAGCAAGACTTGTCACAACCTGAGAGACAAAAGCCACACATGAACAAACAGAAAGGACCTGAAAAGGAAGGGGAACATGAGTGACTGGCTGATTGAGACAACAATTCTTAAGGACACCTCTAGTCAAATGTTCCTCCAAGTCCACTCGAAAATAACAAGTAGAAACTGAACAAGGCCCCCACAGGACATAAAAATAGCTAAGCAATTATGCTGCACTCAGCCAGTGTTAGGGGGTATGGTTATCATAAATTCAGCATCAAGGAGGAAGGGTTCTATTTCAGTATAAACTCGTCTACAAATATTAAATTTCCAAGTTGCACTGAGGAGCTAAATAACCTAAATCTAAATTTAAACTTGACTTCAAGGGTGTCAAGAAAGAAACAAAACCAAGGTATTTCTCTGTGTCAAAAGGGCATAGCTCAGAGATCTGCAGTACCTGAGAAACTCTATTAACCTCCTGCAAGGTTATATCCTTTCCTCCAGTAATATTGTATACTATTCCAGTAGCCGACTGAATTGATGACCCAATTAGAGGAGCCAAAGTAGCTTGTTCAGCTGCTTCTTCTGCACGATTTTTGCTAGATGAAACTCCAACACCAAGCATAGCAGTTCCAGAATCTTTCATGACAGCCTTTACATCTGCGAAATCCACATTTACAAGTCCAGGTATCTGGAAGCAAACAGCAAGCAAAAATCTTTACTCATAGGCAGAAATATCATACGTCAGAATTGAGAATGACATGTAGCCAATCCTGAAGCGCTAGTTATATTTCCAACTTATTTGAGAAGCATTGCAACCAGAGCTTCAAGATTTTCTGAACCAACTATAGCTATCTGAAACTCAAAATATCACAAAACCATGGAATCGCTCCGTAGTAGGTACTAGGGCATAGCAATCATAATTGACATTTTCCCTCCCTTAAGCTGAGAGGTGGAAGGATAGATCATATTAACAAGAATGAAAATATATTATTTAACGGGTACAGTGACCAAGCCAACATGCCGCCTATAATCATTTAAATTTTGCAGAAGTCCTTAAAATTCTGTACATGGCAAGGGAAAGATAATCGATACGAAAACTAAGCATCATAACTTGGATAGATGAAGGGCAGTCAAGTTCATAATCAATGTTGTCACAACTCATTTAACCCAAAAAAAAAATTATATATATATATATATATATTGCTGGAACTCTTACTGTTATTATATCAGAAATTCCCTGGACTCCTTGGCGTAAAACATCATCAGCGAGGAGAAAAGCATCCTGAAGTGGTGTATGCTCATCGGCAATATCAAGCAGACGATCATTGGGAATCACTATTAGTGTGTCGACATTCTTCTGCAATTTTTCAATTGCCTCCAGAGCCTGCAAAGAAGCAAAAGGATGATAAGATTGCTTTCAAGTTAAGATAAAGGTAAGACACTGCAACAGCATTTACTCAGGCCTGGCCTTTTTCCTCCAAATTGGTTAACCAATATAGTATTGAACCACATTTTTTTAATCATTCAAAAATAGTATTTATGGTTAACCAATATAGTTTGAACCACAATTTTTCTAATCATTCAAAAATAGTATTTAATGTTATCTATCAACCATAACATATCTTCTTTGTGATGGTTATTTGATTTCTCAATTTTGTAATTCTTATACTAAACACAAAGCAGTTCCCAAAAGAAAAAAAAACAATATTCATGAATCACACTAATCCACAAGAGCTGTATTGGCAGCTAATAAAAACTATAAGTACATGTGCACGTGTCATTTCAGCTAAGATACATAGATAGTAAATGCAGATTCGGGGTATTTCTCTAATGCAATAAGTGAGTTGGATACTAGTATCCAATAGCAATCTTAGTGGTCATTAGCTTAGAATGCTCCAGTTGCTTATTGATAATGGACACAGTAAGGCAAAGCTAACTAAAGAACATAAGGTTGAGGTCTAAGTAAACTCATAAATTACTTTATCCTCAAATCATATTCTCCGTCACTCTGTTCATTCTTTTCAGTATCAAGTCAAAAATACTTGCAGTGTTTCTAGATTAGAGACATTGAGGGTAAACAGCCAATTGAATGTCAATAGAATGGTAAGGTCAAATAAAACATGCCTGGATGGATCTTTTACGTCCTTCAAAGCTGAAAGGATAAGTTACCACCCCCACAGTCAAATAGCCAGACTCTTTAGATATTTGAGCTACAACAGGAGCAGCTCCCGAACCAGTACCACCACCCATACCACCTGTTATAAACACAAGATCCGACCCTTTGAGAGCATTTGCTATGGTATCTCTTGATTCCTCTGCAGCTTGCTCCCCTAGAAGGGGATTACCTCCAGTACCTGTCACCCCAAAAGAATGTTTCACATTGCAGATTCTCATGCAATATACACATTGGAAGAATGACACCCCAGTTGGTAATAATAGGTGGAGTGACAACATTTCATCCATGTAAGGATACCCACAAGAGGGAATGAATTGAAGTGACAAAATGAAAAGATCGGGTGCATGTTGGATTGAAACATGAAATGTACCTAAGCCACGAGTTAGGAGCTCTCCAATTTGGATCGGATTTTGAGCTGCAGACTGTAATAGTGCTTGCGAGTCCGTGTTTATGGCATAAAAGTCAACGCCCTAAGTTCAAAGGAGCAGCCCAATCATTAGAAAGCATACCCATCTCAAGTAGAATCAAACTTAAGTTTGTTTGATAAGGAACCTCATGTACAGTGTTAAAGAGGGTAAGAAACATAACTAGCTCTTTCAACCAGAATTATCCATCATAAGTTCCTAGTCCAACTACAACAATAGAGAGAAAAAGGCTAATAATGGCAAACATGGGTAACAATGCCTGAATCCCAAGGACCACCCCTCACCTTCACTTTCACTTCTCATTATTCATTTGAGTAAACCACAGAACACAAAATCTACGACACATAGCTCTATGCAACACATCAGCATCATTAACAATAGAAATGTCCGCCGAGAGTCACAATCAACACAGGGAATGGGCATTTGCCCCCTAAGTCCTCTGTTGCAAGAACGTCCCATTAATTACAGCAGATTTGGGACAACAAATGTTCACCCATTCCAGGAAAGAGAGACAACTATCTCCATTCCTGTTATTTAATTTCATCACATGAACTTCGCACGCCATCAAACAGCACGCACTTCAGGCTTTCTTCTCATCCTCTCCCTCTTTAGACAAAACTCCAAACTGCGCGAATAAGAGCTACACGGTTTTAAAGTTCACTGCTTAAACTATACGCGCAACAAACCATTCACATTTTCTGTCACGTGAATCCATAAAATTTTAACAAATTGAATACTTTAAAAATCCTACCTGCAGGCCACTACCAATCATTCGATTGACCGCATTGTTACCACCACCACCGACACCAACAACCTTAATCTTAGCTGACTCCAAGGGGACGAAAGAGCAGCTTACAACCCCAGAACGCCCACGACTCTTCCAATTCCACGCCGTACATCTTCTTCTTATTCTTCTTTGCGTTGAAGAGATGGCGGTAGTAGTTTTTAAGTGAATTGAGTCCTTAGGGTTTACAAATTGGAATGAAGGTGAAGCCATTGGTGATGAATTGTAGTGCAGTGTGTAGTTTAAGTAGAGAGGGAGAGAAAGTGGAGAAAAAAGGAGAGGTTTTTAGGGTTTTAGCGTCATTGATGAATTGGGAAAATTCGTTTTCTAGTGACGTGGGTGGGGTTTGGGGGGTTTTAGATACTTGGGGATGAGAAAGAGAGACAAAAGATTGAGTGGATCCCACCCGAACTATATAAAAAAAATTATTACTTCTCCTTTTATATATTTGTGCTTTATAAGTCTCCAGGCATAGACTTTCATCCAATCAATTTTCCCGATAAATCAATTTTACCTTTTGTGATTTGGATTTACTTAAATTAATTAAGGAAAATTAAGTAAAAATAAATTAAGACAATTCATTTCCTCAGTTGTAATAATCTTTATAAAAGTGAATCCACTATGATATCGAAGGATCTTGTGAAAAGATAATATAACATTTGTGCTTACTTTGTATTGTGTTTTTTATTAATTAATAGTATTTTAGGTTTGACATATAAATAAAATAGGACCACATAAAGATCTTCTTTTTCAACATAAGAAAAAATCGATGGACGTATTTAACCTTCGGCTAATTAAGAAAACAAATATGTTCATCCTTTGGTTCCATAGATTATCAACACATGATTCTTGATTTACTATTATATTCTTTTCCAGTATGTTAATTAAATTTTTTTTTCCTTTTAAATTAGAACCATGGAATTACTTCTTTTTTGGCCCTTTATTTAACCGCTAGTTACTCTAATAAGAAATTTTATTTCATACAAATAATCGATAGAGATTCAAATAATAGGTTATTATATTGTATTGATGAAATAACTACTTAATTCATTATTTGATCATTAAAATCTCCATTATTTGTAATCATCTCAACAGCCAATAAGCCGAGACCGCAGATATCTCCCAGATGCGTCATGCTCTCTATTGCTCAATCATGCTAAAACGCTCAATATAATAATCCTCAAAACAGCACTCGAGCTTGGGAACAGGTAGATTCCGATCCGAGTTAGAAGAAAGGATCGAGAAATCCTGGAGATCATGGCAACACCCAAATCAAACCACATTGAGCCCGTGAATTTCCTACTACTTCGCCATCCTCCTGACAGCGATGTACGATGCTCTCATAACACACAGATACATGATTATTGATAAGTGCAGATAATGCGAGTCCGCAGGCATTTCTCTTCTACTCCTCAGAGCATTCACCCAACCAGGACAGCTGATTTAGCAATTTCCATTATTTTTCTGCATGTTACTACAATGACCTTGAGCAGTTCCAATTAAACAATGTAGACACAGCAAATAAGCGTGAAAACCAGACCAATTTGAAGTCAACTCAACGATATACAATACATACATAGCGCACATCAGTGAAAATCGATATAATTCTCAAGAATGAAGTATTCCAGCAGCCGACCGGCATTTTTTCCATGGTTTGTAGCTAAGAAGATACATCATAAACATACTCAAAGGCATCACTCCCCTTCACTTAATATTGGGACAATCAATGGCTTCATTTGTGCAAGATACACAATTGCCCACCTGAAAAAAGAAAGATGGTTGGATCAAAAGGAAACAACTATAAAGTGATAATGGATAAAGAGGCACTTTGATTGATATTTTGATTAAGCAATGGATCAAGGAACCGCTTGTAAAGGGAGCGCAGTATCAAAAAGCGTTATCAATGATTTTGACAATAACTTAGTACAATTCTGAGGAAACGACATGGCAAAGCATGGTGATGGCCAGGTGGCAAGCAAGAAGAGGGATGAATTGATTGCCAGTTACAAGTTTAACTTCGAAATTATTAATCGTAAAAACTCAGTGAATTCTCTTACTTAATGATTGCAAATGAATCTGTAAGTAAAAAGAATGTGGAATTTAAAGAACTACGGTAAGAGACATTTTGACGAGATATCAATCTACTTTTCCAGCTTTGCTAGCCTTGATCCATTAGCCCAGACTTGTTAATCACCATCTTTGAGAGTGAATAATTTAATACACTGTTTCTGCCTCTGCTTCTACCCCAATCATCTAATGGTGCCTGCTCCCTTCACTCCCAAATATTACAAATAAATCACAAAACGTGAAATATGGAGTCACTTCAACACTTTACTAAAATACTTACTTTTATAAACAGAATAGAAAGAAAGAAGTCCGCTTTTTTCTACAAAGAAATTAGCATTCCAATCAGGCTCTGAATAAATATTTTTATCCCAGATGACTATTTCTTTTCTTGTTGCAAGCTCAAAAGACAAAACTTTTTGCTTTACTGGAGTCTTCTCAACGTATACAAACTCAAGGTAAGATAAATTTCAATTTGAGATAAATCAAACCAAATATCATCTTCCACATAATCTTCTTGATTGTTATTTGTAATTGTAAAACTAACAGCTTGATCTCCTTTCCTTCTTTCTTGTTAACATAAGTCAGCGAGAGATCCAAATCTTTTGATTTTCAATTTCAAACTTCACATATTTATGTGCAAAACTTACAAATTAGTTTTGAAGTGAAAATCCATTTGAAATCCAAAAAAATTAGGCTATCATTAAGATAAAGTTTCATCTTATCTTGAAACCCTTTATAAAATCCATTAACAACATTTAAGCACTAAAAGTGTCATTTGTTATAATTGAGCTAAAAAAATTAACTATCAAATTTATCTAAAACTTCTCCAGATCTCTTTTAGCTCTGAATTCTCCATAAAATCCACAAGAAAAGATTAAATCACTCACTTGATGGTTCTCCAAGATCATGTGTTCATGAATAGTCCACTTATATCACTTCCGCCAATATCCCATATTGATTTTCATGTAGTAGAAAAAATGAATATTTGGAGCTATATCTGATCAAGTAAGATTTATATCCAAAAGAGTACATGTCTGATATGTCGTACTTGATGAAGTTCATTACAGTGAATTTGAATGGTGATCCTTGATAGAAGATAATAACCTACTATGAACAACTTTGACCAACCTTCAGTACTCATCTGAGTAACTCAAACTTCATTCTATGAACAATTTAACAAATCTTGAATTCGCTCTATTAACATAACAACTTGGCTTACTTCTAAGAGCAACCCGGTTTGCTTATGTGAATTATTATGAGAATTTGCACTGTCCTTGGTGGCACTCTTGCAGGTATGCCAAACACCAAAATCTTATAGAACCACCGATTACTCCCTCTGCAGGGTAATCTCACTTTATGAACAACTTATTGTGAATTTTGCAGTTGCACTGTCCTTGGTTGGTGGTACCTTTGCAGAATGCCAAACACCAAAAGCTTATAGAACCACTGATTTCTCCCTCTGCATAGTAATCTCACTTTCTGACAAACCCGCTGTCCAGTTTCTTTTCCTATTTATTTTCATGTCAGTTTCTATGGACTCCTTTTTGAGATGTATCCAGTTAGATGGAAAACTTAATGCAATAAATGTAAGCATGTGATCATGGAAGGGGAGGAAGGGAAAAGGAGGCAAAAAAAAAAAAAACCTCAAGCAAAGGTAAAGTCCCAGTTTGAATATCATTAAGCTTACTAATTGGACAGCAATGGAACCTATTTGAGATCTTGTGCAAAACTAAGGTGAATATTTCTAACTTAAAGAAACTGACAATTGTGAACACCATCTTTTGCCAGAGAGAGAGGAAGAATTGAGAGGTAAAAGTATGAACAAACAGAATGGTCAATGTGTGCCCCAAAATATAATGCACAAGTGGAAATAAGAAAACTTATTCTCATTTCTCAAGCAAACACATGACATAGACAAGATATAATCTATTTGAAAAATATGCAATTTAAAGGAGTTTGACAGATTATAACTCGAAAAAAATTCTATTAAAAAGCCAAAAAAGAAACCAACTCAGACATCACAGTGGGACAGAGAAGAGAGATTGTGATTCAAGCATAAACTTACATCATCCAACAGCACAGAGTTGCAGTAATCACCAACGTTTGATGTAACCTACATCATAAACACGTGTGAATTTTGGGGAATGCTTAAGGTATCGTTATAACATCTCATTATGAAACAAAATTAAGCATCGGCTATAATTATCACAAGTGGAACATAAGAGCATAACCGAGTGCATAGAGTCCTCGAATTACATAGATCAATCTTAGATGTTTCAGAAACTGCACATAAAAGGATTCCAAACTGACCCCATTGGAATGCTCCATGAATATTCTCATCTTCATTAATCTTGTAATCTAAGATGAGTTACACTAATATAGTCTCAGTTTCAGCATTTTCTTTACTTATATAACCAGTGTTATCCTTGGATTACACAAGATGCATAAGTGACACAAAAGAAACACAGGATCTACAAGTGAAAAGGAACTATTCACCCATAAAATAGCTAGTCCTAGATTAGGCTGATCCATAGTGTTACGACACCCATGTAACAACTCCAATCAAAACATATCCTAGTATCTCTAGATCAATTGTTCCACTTCCAAGCTCATACATATATCTTCTGTAAGTCATTGCTCTAAAGCATTATGCATTGATATCCTCTCCAAGCAATAAATTATCAGCTAAATTACATCCCTACCCACAAATAGTCGGCATCCCAGCAAATCAGCTTGAACTACTGATACCTATACATGTCAAAGCACAGGCCTTACTGATTTGACTCTTCCACAGACACAATTGTTTCTGCACAATCAAGCCCAATCCAACTACATTTAAGTTTCACGCATAATCATCAACACTAACTTCTCATTACTAATTGGCAAACAAGTCAGAGAGTTTTACTATCCAGTTTAAGCATCCCATCTGCCTTCACACCAATCAAAGACTGAAATGTAAGATAATTTTCTCGAATCGGTCACACTTTTTTGCCTTTTCCTTTCGTGACGTGTGCTATTGACAGGAACACACAGCATAATGCAAACGGTACATGGTACATTAAACACGACTTAAAAACACGATAAAACAAAGTCCAACTAATAACACTGATATTATGTGATAGAAAACCATATCAACGTAAAAAGAGAGAATTGAAATAGTTCCTGGAAGATGAAAGAGAAAGAGGAAGATACAAATTGGTAGAGGGTCCTCTGTTACAGCATATTCTGGTACAAAAAGACACGATTATCCCAATTACTGCGAAAATTAGGGTTGTCACCAAGAACCCCATTTTCGATTCGATTTTCCCCACGTTGGACGATGAAGTATTGCAATTGGGTGGTGTTTAGATGCTAAGAAAATGGAAGGTTCAGGAGGAAGAGAGAGACCGGATCTAATTGAAAGCAAATCAGGAAATTTCCGTTGGATTGGTTGTCCTGCGAATGAAATAGCAAAGATGAGATTATTGGATTTTGGTCTAGCAATTTATAATATTTATGTGATTATGGGCCGTCATTTTATTCGGTCCACATTTCTGTGAAGTATTACTACACTTGTTTATTTTGTAGCTTGTATGCTTGTATATGTATACATATGCTAGTTTTTTAGGACTATACCTGTAATATAAATATAAATAGCCTAATCCTTCCTTGTAACTAACTATTTTTTTTGTAACAGTTCATTTTACATAGAAGTATTTTCGTCTTCCTGATTCCTTGATTCTCTCTCTCGACTTTTTCTCCCTTACAGCTACACTCAGTTTAATTCACATTTAGCTCACGTAGCATCGGAGCAGTAACATTCAAGTATCATTCTATTGATTTGCAATTCGTTTCGAGCATGGAAGGAATTATAGAATTTGAACAAAATTTTGCATTAGATTCGGGAAATTTTGGTTTAGTTATTAAGTCATGAATCCGGTGTTGATATTTCAATTTCAAATCCATATTTTATTTTGATTTTTGGTAATCCAAACATGTCAATCGGAACACTAATTTTTAATGACACAAATTTTTTTAGTTGGAATTGTTATGTTAGACTAGGGCCGAGGGCAAAACTAAGATCTAGTTTCATTGATGGCTCGATAGTTAAGCTTAGTATTGACTCTTCTGATTACGTATGCTGACAACGTTGTGATTATATGATACATTGTTGGCTACTAAATTTTATGATCAACAAGATTTCTCAAAATTTTTTATACACTTAATCTGTTAAACAATTGTGAGACGAAGTAGTGGAGCAATATAGTGTTTTTAATGGTCCTTTAATCTTTCAACTTTAATTTGAGATTTATAGCCTTAAACAAAATAATTTAAGCATTGCTACTTATTATAGTAAGATCAAGAAGTGTTAGGATGAGTTATGACAATTGCAAGCTTATCTGGAGTGTATATATGGGATCTTAGATCGGTTGTCTTATGAGTGAAAGAAAAGTTAAGTCCAATGGAGTCTCAAGCTCTTTTGATGCAGTTCCTTATGGGGCTGAATGAGATTTATAATGGAGTGTGAAACCATATTCTTTCTATGGATCTTATGTCTTTGATTAACAAGGCATATTATTTGGTTTAACAAATTGAGAAACAAAAGCAAGTTGCTTTTGTTTTATTACTTAACGTTGATTCTTCAACCTATCTTGTTAGAGGTAAAGGCTGTTCTAATCATAATGACAAGAGGAAATTTAGAAATAAGGTGATTTGTAAACATTGTAAGGATGAAGGACATATTATGGAGAATTATTTTCAATTAATTAGTTATTCAGAGTGGTTTAAAGGAAAAAAAGTTGTTAAAGGCAAGATTCTGAATGCTAATGCCATGATGCCTTTAGTTATTGGAAATTCTCAGTATTTTAGTGCAAATGTTGCATTGAAAACGAATCGCTTTGAGTTTTCAAATACTAATATCATTAATCAACTACTTACTCCATTTGATCGTTAGTTGAAGAGCATAATAAAAGTCGGCAACTTCAATTTAGTGCAGGTGATCAACAATTAATCTAGAGTATATGTTAAGAAATGTTGAGATTGATGAAAGGAAAAGCTCTCGATGATGATACAATAATGTTTGCTAATAATGTTCAAGTTGGAGGTAGTCCTTTTAACTCTTTTTGCTTAAATGTTCTTAATAATCAATTGTTTTCTTGGATAGTTGATACATGTTGTCAAATCTTATTTTGATTTCCTTAATTTAACCTATATTAAGTCTAATCCACTTAATATAAATTACTTAACAATAAATTAAGGAAAAGAATTTTTTTTTTTAAAAAAAAATATAGAGTCGCCAACTAGTTCAACTCGTCAAAAAATAAAATTAAGGTTTTTGAGTAGAAAAACTTTAATTTAACCACTAGTTTAAGGATATTTTTAAAAAATTAATTTTTAGAAAAATTGAACCAGAAAACCGAGTTCGGAAGTTAACCTATTAAAACTAAGTTATCGTGTGAAAATTTTTTAAAAAAATTGATGAGCTTTATTTTTGTAATTTTTCTAAAAAATTGTAAAATTATACCTAAATGTACAAAAAATAATTAAAGTGTTTTTAATATTATTTTTTATTACGAACTTCTAAGAAAATGGAGAAAAAGTTTTTTTTTTTTAATTTTTTAATGGTTGCCCCAAGGCTACCTATGTACCTGCTAATAGAGATTAAACCGATTTGTATTTTTTTTTAATAAAATTTTAGTGGGTGTGTTATTTTTATTTTGAAAACCGAGCCAGGTTTAAGTTTTTTTTTAATGAATTTATTATTTAAAAAAATTTTAAAAATCTAAATTTCCAGAATTAAACAAAAACATTAACTAATTATCTTTTTTTAAAATAAAAACTCAATTTAGATTTTTATTTTTATTTTTCCAAAAAACCCTATATGTCAAAAATATATTTTTTTATTAAAAATGATTTTTTTTTTAAAAAAAAAAACCTAATTTAACTGAAGAATTATAAAATAAATAATAACTAGAAAAACCATGCACTTAAACACAAAACATAAGTTAATAAAGAAGAAAATGAATAACCAATAAAGCAAATTAATAAAAATTATCCAAATAAATAAAATAAAATAATAAAAAATAATGAAAATTTACCTAGCATTAGATCATCGGTGTTAGGTGGTGATCTCGTCGTGCATCGGCGAACGCCTGGACGTACATGGGTAAGCGTGCAGGTGAACACAAGCAAGGGTCTAAGCGAGCATACAAGCAAGCACAAGCAACACTAAGTGAACACTTGGGCGAGCGGATGGGTGATAATTAGCGAGCGCCTGGGCAAGCGGATGGGCGACAGCAAAGGCGATAGAGTAGGCAACACTAGGCGTACAAGGGCAATGATCTAGGTCACAGCATGGACGATGATTTGGGTGAACGAGGGCGGCGATCTGGGCAATAATAAGGGCAACACTAGGTGTACATGGACAACAACAAAGGGGATGGAGTGGGGCAACAATAAAGGTATACACGGGCGATGATCTAGGCAAATGAGGGTGAAGATTCAAGTGACAGCAAGGGCGATGGAGTGGACGACATTAAGCATATACGAACGACAGCAAGGGCGATGGAGTGGATGACACTAGGCGTACACGGGCGACAGTAAGGGCGACGGAGTGGGCAACAACGAAGGTACGTACGGGCGATAGCAAGAGCGTGCACGGGCGATGATCTGGGCTAATGAGGGCGACGATCCAAGTGACAGCAAGGGAGATGGAGTGGGTAACAGCGAAGGCATGCAGGGATGACAACAAGGGCGTGTACGGGTGATAGCAAGGGCATGTGTTACGGACCTCCCAAAATGGGCCATTCCCAGGAGGTTCCTAAAGCCCAAGACTAAAGCCCAAGCCCACTAAAAGCTTCTAGAAGAAGAAAAGTTCTAGAAGGTTGTAAAGAAGTCCAGAATCTTATATAGTAGTAGGTGAAGTGGGTGAATATGGTAGTTGGGAGTCAATTGTAACCGTTAGATCGAATCAATCTTAACCATTAAATTGTAAAAACTTTATGTATATATAGGGGTATTCCCCTCAAATGTAATACACAAGTTATTTGAGTAAATACAATATACTTTTAGAGTTTCTCTCTCTAAGTTTTGTGAGTATGTTATAGGCTGACTTAGCCTTCCTTAATGAGGTCAGGAATGCTAAGTGCCGCACGGGATCTAGTGACGGAATCCGCCTGTGACAAGTGGTATCAGAGGTTGAAAAAGGAATTGCTTGTAGAGAAAATGTCATCCAGAGGAGACAACAACACTTTAATGGTTGAGGAGTTGGTTGACCATGGTGATCGCCGTGTTACCAAGCAAAGGGCTAGGGCTTGGGATTTGCTGAACTCCCTCCTTAATAGGATGGATAAGGCAGAGTTGAGCATTGCTGAGGCCAAGGAATAATTTGATGAATCTTAAGGCAGTCTTGAGGAAACGGAGGAAGAACTTCGAGGCGAATTGCAAGGAGCACTGAATCGGGCAGTAAAGGAGCTTAGACAGCATGGAAATGTTATTGAAAAGAAGGGTGATGCTTTCCAAGCCCGAGTCACGGCTTTAGAAACTAAGGAAGAAGCTTATGAAGCTAAGATTGATGCAGTGGTAGTAGCCATGCGTCAAAAGATTGAAGATCTTAAGACACAATTGACGACTTGTTGAATTGCTGTTGCAAATGGAATGACCATCTAGACGGGCCATAGGGTTGATGTTCCAAAGCCAAAGTACTTTAACGGAACGCGGTCTGCTCGAGAAGTAGACAACTTCGTATGAGGAGTGGAATAATACTTTAACGCTGTAGGAATCTTAGATGATGCTGGAAAGGTACGTACTGCTGCTATGTATCTAAAAGACTCTTCTATGGTATGGTGGTGCAGAAGGGCAGTGGATATCAACACATGGGATAACTTTGTACAAGAGCTGAAGGGTCAATTCTCCCCCCAAAATGCTGCTAAGGAAGCAAAGGTGAAATTACATCACCTAACCTATAAGGGTAACATAAAGCAATATGTAAAGGTGAAATTACGTCACCTAACCAAGAAGATGCTTTGGTAATGTTTGTGGATGGCTTAAAGCCCCGGGCTAAATTAGAGCCGGTGCGAAGGGGAGTGGAAGACATTTCCAAGGCTATAGCAGTGGCTAAAGGCCTGATGGAATTTCGGAAGACTGATCCTAAGATTACAGGGGGAAGATGGAAAGGAGGAGTTGAAATGGAGAAGAGTGGGAGTTCTTCTAAAGGGAAAACCAAAACAGAAGAAAGAGATAACGATCGAGGCAGAACTCATAAAGGGAGAGACGGGGAAATATGGAAACCCCGCGAATTGAAATGTTATTTCTGTAATGGTCCCCATTATGCTAGGGAGTGTCCGAAGAAAGAGAAATTGGTAGCGCTAGTAGCAGGTGAAAGCTCAGATGATGGGGATGAGGCTCAGTTAGGGTCAGTTCGTCTACTCAGTGCTATGAAGTCTCAAGTTAGTTAAAGAAAAGGATTGATGTATACTGAAGTATCGATAGCAGGTAAGAAACTTAATGCCCTCGTAGATATAAGAGCCTCTTATCTTTTTATTTTTGATATGGTAGCAAAGAAGTTGGGGCTAAAAGTAGAGGAGACCAAAACATGACTCAAAACAGTTAACTAAAAAGAAGTTCCAATATTGGAGAAGCCAGGGGGATAGAGCTCCATATTGGGGTTTAGCAGGGAAAGGAGACAGTTGAAGTGGTGCCAATGGATGATTTTGAGTTTGTGATTGGGATGGATTTTTTAGATCGCATTGATGCACTTATCGTACCGCAGGCTAACTGCATTTGTGTACTTGATCACAACTTACAATGTATAGTCCCTGTTATAAGAAAGGTAGGCCAAGCCACCAAATTCTATCGGCTATGCAATTGGAATAGGGACTCAAGAAGAATGAAGTCACTTACTTGGCTGCATTAAAAGTCAGGGAAGAGACTATTAGTCAAGAAAGGGTTCCACCTCAAGCGGGGGAAATATTAGAAGAATTTAAGAATATAATGCCGCCAATGTTGCCCAAGAAGTTACCACCAAGAAGAAAGGTCGACCATGTGATAGAATTGGAACCTGGAGCCAGGCTACCTGCCGCCGTCCCATATAGGATGTCATCTCCAGAATTAGAAGAATTGAGGCGACAGTTGAAGGAATTGCTAGAAGCAGGTTTCATCAGGCCTTCAAAGGTACCTTTTGGAGCTCCTATACTCTTTCAGAAGAAACAAGATGGATCACTTTGAATGTGTATTGATTATTGAGCCTTAAATAAGGTCACTATAAAGAATAAGTATCTCATTCCACTGGTATCAGATCTATTCGACAGGTTAGGAGAAGCTAGATACTTCTCCAAATTAGATTTATGGTCGGGATATCACCAAGTGAGGATTGCAGAAGGAGATGAACCTAAGACCACCTGTGTTACAAGGTATGGTGCTTTTGAATTCCTAATCATGTCGTTCGACCTTACCAATGCCTCGGTTACTTTTTGTACACTTATGAATCGTGTTTTGGCCCCCTTTCTTGATCAATTTGTAGTAGTGTACTTGGATGATATTATAATTTATAGTAAGACGTTGGAGGAACACATAGAGTACCTTCGCTCAGTATTCTTAGCTTTGAGGAGGAATGATCTATATGTGAAAATAGAGAAATGTGCTTTTGCACTAGAAGAGGTGACGTTCCTTAGTCACACAGTGGGGAGAGGAAAGATTAAAATGGACGAAGGAAAGGTGCAGGCCATCTGGGATTGGAAGGAACCTACCAAGCCTACGGAGCTAAGATCCTTCCTTGGCTTAATAAATTACTATAGAAGATTCATCAAAAGCTATTCGAGGATAGCGAACCCATTGACAGACTTACTAAAAAAGGATGCCCCTTGGGTTTGGAGTATAGATAGACGACGGGCACTTAAGACCTTAAAGATGGTAATCACTAAGGAGCCAGTCCTTCTCCTTCCCAACTTTAGCAAACCCTTTGAGATATGTACTGATGCTAGTGATTTTGCTATTGGAGGGGTTTTAATGCAGGAAGGACACCTTGTGGCATTTGAGAGCCGAAAGTTGAATGACATAGAGAAGCGATATCCAGTGCATGAAAAGGAGATGATGGTAATAGTACACTGTCTTCGGGTGTGGAGGCACTACTTGTTAGGGAAGAAGTTTGTGTTCAAAACGGATAATATGGTCATTAGCTATTTTCAGACTCAAAAGAAGCTCTCTCCTAAGCAAGCCCGATGGCAGGTTTTCCTGGCAGAATTTGATTTCGACCTTGAACATAAGTCAGGTAAGACTAATGTTGTGGCGGATGCTTTGAGCAGAAGAGTTGAGTTGGCAGCCATTAGCAAACCTGAAAGCAACTTCATTGATAAAATTCAAGAGGGGATGAAGAGTGATAAAAAAGCTAAAGCTCTATTGATCCAATGTCAAGAAGGGAAGATAAGGAGATTTTGGCAAGAGAACGGACTAATATATACAAAGGGACAACGAATTTATATGCCCCAATCCTTGAATCTAAGAAGGGAGATACTTAGAGAATGTCATGATTCTAAATGGGCAGGTCATCTAGGAATGCACCGTACCCAAGCCTTAGTGGAAGAAAAGTATTTTTGGCCACGCATGAGGGAAGATGTTGATAGCTATGTCTGAACTTATCTCATGTGCCAACAAGACAAAGTTGAACACAAGGCAACTCCGGGACTACTAGAGCCTCTTCCCATTCCTGAACGGCCATGGGAGAGTGTTTCCATAGACTTAATTGTAAGTTTACCCCAATCAGAAGGGTATGGTACAATCATGGTTGTGGTAGATAGGTTCCCAAAATACACGACTTTTGTTTCAGCAACAAAGGAGTACCCAGCAGATGAGGTTGCCTGATTATTTCTAAAACATGTAGTAAAGTATTAGGGCTTACCAAGAAACATTGTGAGTGATCGAGATAGGCGATTTACAGGGAAATTTTAGATAGAATTGTTCAAACTTCTAGGATCCAAGTTGAACTTTCAACTAGTTTGCATCCCCAAACGGATGGTCAGACGGAGCAAGTGAATGCTTTAGTAGAATTATACTTAAGGCATTTTGTAGGAACTAACCAACGCAATTAAACCAAGTTGTTAGATGTAGTGCAATTCTCGTTTAACCAATAGAAGAATGAGTCCATCGGATAGAGTCCTTTCGAGATCGTCCTGGGAAGGCAACCCTTAACTTCTCATACAGTGACAATGGGGTATATGGGGTCCAGCCCTCCCGCATATAAATTTGCAAGGGAATGGTAGGAAAATCATGACTTAGTTCGCACATACTTAGACCGAGCTATCAAGAGAATGAAGAAGATTGCAGACAAGAAGCGAAGGGCAATGGAATATCAGGTAGGTGACCAAGTGCTTGTTAAGTTACATTTGATACAACGTACAGGGGACAACTACATAAAGGTCTAATAAGGCGTTACGAGGGTCCATTCCCAATTGTGAAACGAGTAGGGTAAGTGTCTTACAAATTGGAACTTTCAGCCAGACTGAAATTCCACCCAGTTTTTTACATGAGCATACTAAAACCCTTCCACAAGGATGAGGAAGACCCTATAAGAGCTATTTCACAAAGGGCCCTAATAGGAGTATGGGATTCATTTGATAAGGAAGTGGAAGGGATCATAGCTGATAGATATGTGAAGAGACGTGGACAAACTCCCAAACATGAGTATATGGTAATGTGGAAGGGAAGACTAGAGAATGAGGCCAGTTGGGAACCAATCGAAGCATTATGGCAATCTAAAGATAGGATTCAAAAGTTCCATGATGAAGGAGCGATGAGAGCGTCGCCAGATTAAGCAAGGAAGAATGTTACGGACCTCCCAAAATAGGTCATTCCTAGGAGTTTCCTAAAGCCCAAGCCCATTAAAAGTTTCTAGAAGAGGAAAAGCTCTAGAAGGTTTCAGAGAAGTCTAAAATCTTGTATAATAGTAGGTGGGGTAGGTGAATATGGTAGTTGGGAGTCAATTGTAACCATTAAATCGAATCGATCTTAACCATTAAATTTTAAAGACTTTCTGTATATGTAGGGGTGTTCCCCCCAGATGTAATACACAAGTTATTTGAGTGAATACAATATATTTTTAGAGTTTCTCTCTCGACTTTCTTTCTCTAAGTTTTGTGAGTGTGTTACAGGCTGACTTAGTTTTCCTTAGTGAGGTCAGGAACGCTAAGTGCCGCACGAGATTAAGCGACGGAATCCGCCCCGTGACACGTGTAAGGGCTATAGAAAGGGTATACATGGACGATGGATGTGCACCAACATGGGGATACATGGCAGGTCTCTAGGCAGTCGTTAGGGCGAGTGCTGCGAGCGTTTAGGTAGTGGGTCGGACGAGCACTAGTAGTGCTGTGGGTAGTGCTAATGGTGAGTCTAGGCGATGCTGACGGCCAACATTAGTGGTGGTGATTATGCTGTTGTGGTGGTATATGTGGTGGTGGTGCTGTATAGTGGTAGTGTGTATGGTTTGGGTGGTGGCGCATGTGGTCATATAACTACGCGTAGAATTGAGTAGCGGCGCATGGGGCATGTGTGTTGTTTTTTTTTTTTTTTTTGGTAGAATGTGATTAAGATTCAAAAACCCTAAATCCCTGGCCAACATGCTATTTATAAATTTAAAATCGAATCTTTCGTATTGAAGATACGATTGCGATTCTTCTAAGATTTACCTTAGTTTTTAGAAACCCTAATTAACTCGAGCTTTTTTTTTTCCAAGCTCGACCCAATCCAATTAAATATAACCCAATAACTTAATAAATCTGGATTTTGAGCCCCTAAATTAGATAAAAACTTATTCTATATTGGTCTAACCCAAAATTAATTAATTCATCCCATCTCGTCAACTGATCCAACAGCTCAACTTAGTCCAACTTGATACGACTCAACTTGCTATGACATAACTTTGATTTCTATTTTTTTTTCATTTTTTAAATTTTATTTTTATTTATTAACCTTGCTTAATTAACAAAAATAAAAAAAGGGCAAAAATGAGATGTCTATAGCTACCTCTCTTTGTAGTAATGTTCGGTTAGAACCTTGCTATAAAGACAAAAGAGATACCTATTTTTACTTGACTCGACTTAGATAATTTGAAGAAAATAGATCTCTTCAAGATTAATCTTTGTTTTGGTGGATAATCTAAAGACGATAGATCTCTTCGACATTCGTTTTGACTTGTGATCTAAAAAGAATAGATCTCTTCAAAAACTTATTTCACTTTAATGACCCGATCTCTTTGAGATTCTCACTTTGTTTTGGTTGCTGGATGACCCAAAAAGGATAGATCTCTTCGAGATTCATTTTAACTTTAATGACTGATCTAAAGAGGATGGATCTCTTTAAGATTTCTTTTGGTTAATCCAAAGAGGATAGATTTCTTCGAAATTCGTTTTGACTTTAATGAAACTCGAAGAGAATAGATCTCTTCAAGATTGGTCTTGGTTGATCCAAAGAAGATAGATTTCTTTGAGATTTGACTTGGTCTTGGCTAATTCAAAGAGGATAAATCTCTTCGAGATTTGACTTGGTTGATCCGAAGATGATAGATCTCTTCGAGATTTGTTTCAAAAACTAGTTTAATTCTTCTAAATATCTCTTTTCAAAGACTTTGAAGATTTTTTTTTTTGGGGACTAAAGGATTTCTTAGATGGCAATTGATTGGCATGCCTAGATCGAATCCCGATATTTACTCATTCAATTAACAGAATTTCACCAAAGGACTGTGATTGCTTCTTCTTTCTTTTTTTCTCCTTTTCTGAAATCTCCCAAACTTTTAAGCTTTGTAACTAGACCATGCTCATGCTTTGAATTTGCTTTGTTTGACACCATATTTTAGTTTTCACTCTTCATGACTTTTGAATGATAAATCTCTTTTCGAAAGAAATAAGATTAAATTATTAAGAACATCTGATTTCAGTTATTTTTCTGGTGATGCATTGATGAGGGTTTGGTGCTTAAGTGTATGAGGATAGAAAAACATGGTACTTAAGGGTTTATTGGCAAAGTGTTTGTTGGTCAATGACTGTCTGAATTTGAAAACATTCATGGATATCAACTTTACTTGTAAACGATGAATAATTAACCACAAACTTATTCAAGAAAAATTGAAATCTTTATTCCGGGCCATCCATCCCTATCAGCACTAATGCACCTCTTGATAATACTTTTCTCATCACATAAGGGCTTTCATAATTCGAAGCAAACTTGCTCCTAGGATCTTTTGCGTTTGGCAATATTTTCTTCAACACCAAGTCTCTTTCTTTAAAGTGCTTCAGGCATACTTTCTTATTAAAAGCTCGGATCATCTGCTATTGGTAGCACCAACCATGACATATTGCTGCAAGCTTTCTTTCATCCAGGAGGTTCAAATGTTCCATTCGCTTCTTCACCCACTCTGCTTCATCGAGCTGAGTTTCTACCAATACTCGGAACGAAGGTATTTCTACTTCCATTGGTAGTGCTGCTTCAAATCCATATACTAATGAATACAAGGTTGCACTAGTAGAGGTTTTAACTAAGGTTTTGTAGGCTATGAAAGAGCAAAGGGAAGCATCTCATGCTAGTCCTTATAAGTAACTGCCATCTTCTCAATGCTTATTTTAATGTTCTTATTAAAGTTTTAACTGTCTCATTCATCTAAGATCGATATGGAGTTGGGTTTCAATGATTAATCTTAAATTGGTTGCACACTTCATCCATCAACTTATTATTCAAATTCATCCCATTGTCTGTAATGATGGACTTAGAAACACCGTATCTTATAATAATATCTCTTTTCAGGAATTTGACCACTACTCCTTTAGTTACTATGGTATATGATGCTACTTTTACCTACTTGGTAAAATAGTCAATTGTGACTAAAATGAATTTGTGCCTGTTTGAAGCTATCGGTGAAATTGGTTCGATTATTTCAATTCCCCACATCGAGAAAGGCCAAGGAGCTAATAACACGTCCAATTCTTAGGGAGGGGTGTTAATTTTGTTAGCGTATACCTGATACAGGTAACAGTGCCTCACATGCCTGATATAATTCGTTTCCATCATCATAAAAAAATTCCCCATTCTCATGATCTTTCTAGCTAACATATACCCATTCATGTAAGGACCACAAACTCCTTCATGCACTTCTTTCATTAATTTCTCGACTTCTTCTTCATCCACACACCTTAGTAGTGTTGCATCTAGTGATCTTTTGTATAATACGGCTCCACTTAACAAGAAATGAGTAGTCTCTACTTAACAGGAAATGAGTAGCCAATCTTCTTAAAGTTTTTCTATCTTTTCTATCAGCATCTTTTGGAAATTCCTTAATTTGGAGTAACCTTTTGATATCATAATACCAAGGTTCTTTTGATTCCTTTTCTTCAACTATTAAGTAAAAAGCTTGTTTTTCTTCTACCTCAATCTTTAGGAGTTGGATTTTTATCACATTTGTAACTTTTACCATTAATGCTAATGTGGCCAATGCATCAGCAAATTGATTTTGGGTCCTTAGAATGTAAGTGAATGAAATCTATTGGAATTTTTCAATCAGCTTGCTTAAATACTTATGATAAGGTATCGATTTTTCATCTTTTGTCTTATATTCCCCCAAGATTTGGCAAATTATGAGGGAAGAATCTCCATACACTTGAAGCTTTTGTATTCTCATATTTAATGCCATTTTGAGCCCCAAAATGCAAGCTTCATATTCTGTTACGTTGTTTGTGTATGGAAATGTCAATCTCGCTACCATAGGAAAATGGTTACTCTCGGGAGATACCAATATTGCTCCTATCCCACATACAAACACATTGGCTACTCCATCAAAATACATTTGCTACCCCAATTTTTCACCACTCAATTTTGCTATCATCACATTTTCATCGGGAAATTATACTTCTAAACCATCGTCCTCATCTTCTAATGTATATTTTGCCAATTAATTAGCCACTACCTGCCTTTTAACTAAACTCTAACTTACGTACTTGATATCAAATTTAGAAAGTAGCATCTACCAATTCGATATTCTCCCAATCAACGTTGGCTTTTCTGCTAAATACCTTAACGAGCCATGTTTTTTCAATAACTCTATTGAATAATAGAGAGTGTACTACTTAAGCCTATGCATCACCCATACTGAGGCATAACAAGTTCTTTCCACTTTTGAGTACTTTTGCTCGCCTTCTATGAACTTTTTGCTTAAATAATATATAAAATGCTCTTTTCTTCTCATTTTGTCTTTCTACCCCAGCATGCATCCCATCGACTTAGGAAGGATTGTTGAGTAGAGAATCAATGGTTGTTCCGGTGTAGGAGTGACCAGTATGGGAGGATTTATGAGAAACTCTTTGATTTCAACAAATGCTTGCTTACACTCTTTATCCCATTCGATGACCGCATTTTTCCTCAAAAGTTTAAATAACGGCTTACACCTATCGATTAATTGTGATACAAACCAAGTGATGTAATTTAACCTTCCCAACAATCCTTGAACTTCTTTTACAGTCTTAAGTGCTAGCATGTTTACGATTACCATGACTTTATTTAGGTCTACTTCAATTCCTTTTCTACTGACTACAAAACCTAACAAATTGCCTGAAGTTACTCTAAAGGTGCACTTTTCAGGATTTAACTTCAGTTGAGACTTCCTTAATCATTCAAATAGTTTACACAAAATATCCACATGATTTTCATCCTCCTTGGATTTAGCGATCATATCATCCGCATAACTTCAATTTCCTGATACATCATGTCATGAAACAAGGTAACCATAGCATACTAATAAGTTGCTCCAACGTTCTTCAACTCGAAAGGCATCACATGATAACAAAACATTCCCTAAGTAGTAACAAAAGTGTTTTTGATTTTATCTTCTTCTGCAATCTTAATTTGATTATATCTTGAGAAACCATCAATAAACGAGAAAAGATGGCTCATGACTGTATTATCTACTGATACATCAATATGTGGCAAAGGAAAGTTATCCTTTGGTGTCGCTTGATTTAAATTACGAAAATCTATGCAAACCCTAACTTTCTCATTTTTCTTCAACATTAGCACCACATTGGCTATCCATTTAGGACAATCTGACACTTCTATGAACCCGACCACCAACAATTTCTTCACTTCTTCTTTTATTTTAAGGAGTATATCCGGCCTAAATCATCTAAGCTTCTGCCTTTTTTATTTAATTTCCTCTTTGATTAGCAATTTATGAACTACAATAGACAAATCTAAACTGGGCATATCTTCATAATATCAAGCCAATATGTCTAAGTATTTTGATAGCAATCATGATAACTCCCATTTCTGATTATTCGTTAAACTACTACCAATTTTTAAGTTTCGTGGATTTTCCTCTGTCCCTAAATTAATCACAACCATTGGTTCATCGATAATTACTTTGCCCTGTTCATATCAATGCCAACTCTCTTGAATTTCATTTGGAGACTCAATATCATCTCCAATGTCTGGCTCAGCAAGCCCAAAGGTGATATTGGTACTTTCATCATTTATATGCCGAGATATCCATTATGTTGATCGTTTTTATTAGATCTAAAGAGTAAGGGAAAAAAAAAGGGACAACGAATAAATAATAAAGAAGAATTGATAAAAAGAAAGGAACGAATTTTATTGAATGAATGAATTCAAATTGTCTAAAAGAAAAGGGCTAACTAATCGGACTACTTATCGAAATCGAAGGTTCCTAATTAATCTAATTTTACGTTTCTAAAGAGACCTATTTAAGGGAACAGAAAACCAGTTGCATAAAGAAACTAGTGCGCCAATATCTTCCTTCTCATCTGGATCGATGCTACATTGCTGAGTCAAGGCCTTAGATAGATTAGGTACTTCGAGTTCTTGAACACCAGCTACTACTGGGAATGTTTGATGGATGTTCGAAAATTCCGTGTGAACATGGTACAGTTGATCTCCTCTCTTACTTCTGGTTTTAGCCTTCATTTCTTGAATCTCCTCTTTAGTGGGCTCATACCCAAGCCCAAACGTTTTGATCTGCTTAGGTTGTTCTGAGCAACTTCATTCCCCTTATCTTGCTTCTTCGATTACACTAACTTCGTCGAAAATCTACAACGCTAGCTCTTCTAATTCTTCATCCCCGACTTAGGGAATAGTTATCTCTTTGTAAATCTTGTAGTCATGCTCTTCAAGAATAGTAACCAACTGCCCATTGGCTATAAATTTCACTTTTCGATGTAGATTGGATGAAATTGCCCTTATTGAATGAATCGACAATCTTCTTAACAAGAGGTTGAAAGTTTGCAGCATATCCAGAACTTGAAAAGGAATAGCGGACATTTATGGGCTGATCTCAACTTGCAACCCAATTTCTACAATTATATCCCTTTTTGATCCATCAAAAACTCTTACTGAAATCGAGTTGGGCTTGATCTCAGTTGCATCGACTTCGAGTAAATTTAGTATCGCCAAGGGACATACATTTAATGAAGACCCACTATCTATTAGAACTTGAGCAACCACTTTCCCTGCACACTTAACCACTATGAAGAGGGGCTTCATGTGTTGGTTTCGTTTTTTACCTAGTTCATCTGGCAAGAATGAAATCTGATCTATTGCAAATATCGAATTCACTACCAATCCCAGCTTCTCAGTAGAAATCCCTTCAAGTACTTTGACATTTTTTAGAATTTTAATTAAAGCTTCTCTGTAAGTATTTGATGATAATAGCAAGCCCATTAAGGAGATTTGGGTTGGTACTTTGGCTAACCGGTCCATTATCTTGTATTCATTGGCCTTCACCATTTTCTTGACAATATTCTAATCTTTATCATTCGTATCTTCAAAGACCTTTTGAGAAGCCTCTTCCATAACAATCTTCCTTTTGGCTTCCTCATTCTAATCATAAACTCATCCTAAGCACGTAAGCCCATCAACTATGGGTGATGAGGCCTTGGTTGGCTGATTCACCGCCTGGTAATCTAGAAGTGCTGCTTTGTAATTCTTCGGGGCTATTGGGACATTGAAAGTAATCCTCTTGGGCTTTCCTAATTCCTCAACCTTTTTAGTCTTCCCATCATACTCAAAAACCAATGATTTGGGCCCATCTCCAATCATTCCCACCATCTTGGCCGTCTTCTTGGCTTCTGCAATAAGTTTGTCTTCTTCCTCAAATTCCGGACCCTATCTAGTGGGTGGTGCATTAGCATATACAACAAGTGAACTGACATAATCTACCAAATACTCAAACTTCAATGTCGGCTTCATATCTTTTTCTAAGCTCCTTTTAAGTACTTCTCTTTCACGGTTTTAGAATCGTCATAGCCATGATATCAACTTTCTTTATCTTCCCATCCTTCAGCAGTTGATATATTGCTAGTCTAGTCCAAATCCTGTCTCTGAGACTCATATTCTACAAATACCCGGCTTGCCTTAAATTCTAAACTATCTCTTCAATAGTGATGGGGAGATTGTGTAGATCAATCTCTAGTTTAGATACTTCAACAATGATCATATTGATTAAATTTCCATGATTTGATAGAGGGTTGTTACCCACATTGGGAGTGATAGTCTAGATGAAATCCAATTGAATCAATTTGGCGTCAATAAGATCCTGGATCTTATGTTCGAGTCTCCAACACTGATCTATAGAGTACCCCACTTGCCCCAAATGATAATTACATTGAAGCTTCGAATATAATCCCTCAGTTTTTGTCCTTCCTTCGGTATTTCAAATTTTACAAGGTTCTCTTTTCTTAATCGTGTGAGAACCTAGTATAGAGGAATGGGGATGTGTGTGAATTGTCTTCTTTGTAGGCGATTGTTTTGATTTAGATTCGGTGGGGGATTAGATCTTTCCGTCATGGCTACTAAGGCTATAGGTTTAACAAGGTTGCCAGTATTGACAATACTTACTGTAGCTTCTTTAGCTTTGTTGGAAAATCTTAGGGGAGGTGTCTTCTTCTCAGCTGCTTCAAGATTTGGAAGCCTCCTAGTAGCAATAGCTTCCTCAATTTAGCACCTTAAGGCTACAATTTTTGCAAAGTTGGAGGTAAGGTGCTCGGCAAGATGTTGGTAATAGGGATTTCCAAGAGTATTAATGAAAGCGAAGGACAGATCCTTTTCGATTAAGGGTATAGTCACCTTGGCTACCATACCCCTCCATCTCTAAGCATATTCTTTAAAGTTTTCATTAGCTTTCTTTCATAGATTATCCAAATCCCACATGGATGGGGCCACTTCGATGTTGAACTTATACTGGTTGTAGAAAGCCTGTGCTAATTTATCTCAAGTATCGATCTCATTTAAATCCAGTTAAGTATACCAGGATAAGGTAGACCTAATCAAATTGTCTTGAAAATTCTAGAACATCACCTTTTCACACTTCATGTATTTCTCCATTTTCTTGATACACAACCTAGTATGGAGCTTTGGGCAACCAGTCCTATTGTATTTCTCGAATTTGGGCACTTTAAATCTTTCTGGGAAGTCATCGTCTTCATATGTTGGAAAATTAATCATCCCCATTTGTTTAAATTCGTTAACCATTTTTAGGGTTTTCATTTTCTCAATCAACTTTTACATGAATTTTCTTTCCATCTCCTAGTGTTTTTCTTTAATTTTTTTTTCTCCATACTTCATCATTAAGGACCGATTCTTCAACTTTTAGTTCAGAGGGAGGGGTTGTTTCTGCATTCCGATTTAGGTTAACTCGAGGTCTCAATCCTTATCTGTCATTAAAAATCCCGATAGCCTGAGTGAGAACCTGAATCCGTTTAGTCATCTTGTTCATGTTTTCTTCTAGGGTTGCGACTCTTGGGTCGAGTTTGGCTTGACTAATATTTCCAATAACTTGAGTTGACATCCTTGCTTTAAAATGAGTGAATATCGAGCTTTTAGCCGAGTCTGCTTGCTTTGACGCTATCATCGAAATCCTACGCGAAAACCTAAGTTTTAAACTTTTTGGTAAATTAAAGATATTTTTTGTTGTTTTTGTTTCTCTTTTTTTTTTGTTGTTTACCTCCTTTTTTTGTTTATTTTTTCGAATTTTCTTTTTTTTTTAGGAAAAAAAAACAAGTTAACTAAACAAATAAATGAATAGTAATAATAATGAGTAAGAGATTACGCAATTAATGAAAATTTTATTTACTAAAGGTGCATATTTATTAATTATAAGATCCAACTTATACGATGGACTAAAAGAAAAGGGAAGAAAAAAAAAACTCCTAACTAATCTTCCTAAAAATTTAAATCTTATATCTATAAAAGCCGACGAATTTGGCTAGGATGAGCTTTATCAACTTCCCTCATAAGTCTTCGTACCGTAATGCCCTTTCTCGGATCTTCCTCTTTAAGAATTGATTTTCCTCTAACAATCTCTCATTTTCTAGCTTTAACTTTTCAACGATTCTCTTACTTTCTTGGCATTAGGCTTCAACTTTGGCCCATATAGTGTCTCGGTAGACTTACTCAACGGGTGAATGACGTGCTCATTTTGGCTCGTGTTTGAATACGTCCGAAGCTTCATACTGTATCTTTCTAGACTTCCCCAACTGGTTGTAAATGAACTGATTGATAGCTCGGTATTCTTTAACTTTGCCTCTCAAAGTTTCCACATTGAATATCTTTTTTACTTCTCTCTGTTCCCATAACTTTATGAGTTTTGCTAGTTGTTGAATCAAAGTAGCTATAGGGAGACAAGAATCTTAATAATTTATCGTGACGACATCCAAGAAGTCTCTATAGGCTATCTCTTGAAGTGGACCTAATTGTCTGGTGACACAAGTTAAAAAGTATCCTGTACAGCCAGTAATACCGATAAGGGGGACTCCTGCATAATCGACGCACCCTAAGACAACTTGAGTGCAGTGGCTCCATCTAGCTGTCTACATAAAGTTTACTGGCTGCATTTTGTCGATAACTGATACCCATCCATTAAACTAAGCTTCATCTGGTACCTTGTAGTGGCGAAAAAAGTTGTCGATTAGATTCATATTTTTAGTTAGGGACTCTCTGAGAAGATTCCTTCCATATCCATGCGTGTGACTGAGAAACCACATGGCAAGAATTGTAGGGTAAGCTGTGAAATAACCATAACCCTACTTCTTCAGGTAGGTAAAGGTCCTAAACTATTCTACCAGTAATGTCGGTATATAGGATTTTCTGGCCAAGAATTGAGTTACTAGCTCGACAACTTTATAATGGACTTGACTATATCTAAAGGGAAATAGCACTGTTCCAAACATCGCTAAATGCATTAACCTTCTTTTCGGTCCACGATTTATATCCTCTATAGAAGATCTAACGATATCTTTGATAGGCATTTGGGCTTAAAAATCACTTCACTAATCTTAAGATGCTAAGACATTTCAGGCCCTCTAAAGACAATAATGGCGCTAAGGCTGACTTCTTGACTCCCAACAATGTCATGAAAGCTTTCTTGGGCTGGATTTTGAGATCGAGGATAGCTATGCCTACTTCGAGAGGCGGAGCATTGAGTAGCTATGGGTACTCTCCTATAGTGAGTGTCAATACGCGTGGGCTGAAGTTAAAAGCAATGAATTTTAGATCCCAGTAATGGATAAGGGTCTAAATTAGAGGCCAGTGGAGCCGAACTTGCATAAGGGATATGACTAGCCCAATCTTCTTACTAATGTGATTTTGCTTAGCAGGAGAAATATGGTTCAACCAATTACTCAGGATGGCTTCGAGGAAGGAGTACTTATCCAATTGGACTTAATGGACGGGTTCTGGATTGACACTACCCTGACCCTCCAATCTATATAACAAAAAAAAAAATACAAACAAAATAAAAGGCAAGGATTATTTATAACAAAGCTACTAAAATTAGTATAAAGTTGGATATGATGTTAATAATTTCGCAACTTTTTTAAAGATTTTCTAAGAAATTGCGTAGTCTTTCATTGACTAAGGAGCAATAAAAAAAAATAAAACACATATATCATAATGAAATAAAATATTCACAGAGAAACGAGCATAGTAAGAATGCAATATGTTACACATGGATGTAATGCAATAGGGGTGGTAATTAATAAATTATAGGAAATATGATGAATCCGCGATCGAGAACTACCTTTATATAGAAGTAAGTTTGAAATAGGATTTTTTTTTTAATGAGCTTTGCAAATACTCTTATACAAGGGTTATTGTTTTTTTCTTGAAGAATAATATTGAGCTAACCGCAGATTGATTAGGCTTTTCCCATAATTTAGGAATAACTACCCCTTTTTCGAAAGGATGATGCAAGAGAGTGGGGTTTATAGGACCTAAGTGCCTAAGTGGGCTTGCTTATCACTACCAGGCGAAAGTAATGACCCTAGTGACTTGAGGGTTATACAATGGCGGCCCGTCCTAGGATCTTAAGGTGACTCAAGTCTAACCATATCTAAACATATAAATGGTTACTTGAAAAATAAAAACCTCTTAGTTCCCCTAGACGGCCCATTAGGCTAAGCTTTTTATTAAGGCCTGCATTACTAAAAAAAACAATTAGTATAACTATAATATAATACAAAAAGAAAATAATAATACAAAAGGAAAATAATAATACAAAAGGAAAATAATAATACAAAATACCATTAATTTTTTTTTTTTAACTTTCACATGGTTAGCCCACCAAGCGTACCTAATAGAGTAGCTAATTCTATTGAACCGTGTTTTGATTTCCTTAATTTAACCTATATTAAGCTCAACTTACTTAATGTAAATTATTCGATATTAAATTAAGGAAAAGAAAATTTTTATATAAAAAATATGAAGACGCTAACCAGTTCAATTGGTTAAAAAATAAATTAGGGTTTTTGGGTAGGAAAACCCTAATTTGACCACTAGTCTACAAATATTTTAGGAAAAATTAATTTTTAGAAAAATTAAACCAGAAAACTGGGTTTGAGGGCTAACCTATTAAGATTAAGTTACTATATGAAAAATTTTAAAAAAAAATTGATGGCTTTTATTTTTTTCATTTTTCTAAAAAATATTAAAATTGTACCTAAATATATAAAAAATAACTAAAGTGAATTTATATTATTTTTTATTACGAATTTCTAAGAAAAGGGGGAAATTTTTTTCTATTTTTTAACGGTTACCTCGAAGTTGCTTATGTGCTCGTTAATCGAGATCAAACCAACTGTAGTTTTTTTTTTAATAAAATTTTAGTTGGTAGGTTAGTTTTATTTTGAAAACCGAGCTAGGTTTAAGTTTTTTTTTATCAATTTATTATTTAAAAAAACCTAAAAAATCTAAGATTTCTAAATTAAACGAAAACCCTAACTAACTATCCTTTAAAAAAAAACTTAATTTAGATTTTTTTTATTTTTCAAAAAACCCCTACAAGTAAAAAACTATTTTTTAATAAAAAATGATTTGTTTGTAAAATACCTAATTTAACTGAAGAATTACAAAATAAATAATAACTAGAAGAACAATACACTTAAACACAAAACACAAGTTAATAAAGAAAAAAATATAACCAATAAAGAAAATTAATAAAAATTACTAAAATAAATAAAATAATTAAAAAATATTGAAAATTTACCTACTGTTGATTATCGGTGTTGAGTAATGATTTTTGTATGCACGGGCGAACGTACGGGTGAGTACAAGCGAGCACAAGCGACATTGGGGAAGTGCTTGGATGAGGCTTAGGTGAGCCAATGGGCGACGGTGGGTAAGCGGATGGGCTATAGCAAGGGCAACAATCTAGGCAATAGTACGGGCGATGATCTGGGTGAGTAAGGGCAGTGATTCGAGCAATAGCAAAGGCAATGAAGTGGGCGACACTGGGCGTACATAGGCGATACCAAGGGCAATGGAGTGGGCGATAGAGAAGGCATGCACGGGTAACAGCAAGGGTATGCATAGGCAATAGCAAGGGCATGCATGGGTGATGATCTGGGCGAGTGAGGGTGATGATCCAGGCAATGGAGTGGGCAATACTGGGTGTATACAAACGACAACAAGGTTGATGGAGTAAGCGACAGCAAAGGTGTGTACAAGCGACAGCACGGACATGCATGGGCAATAGATGGGCGTTAGCGTGGGCGTGTACGGCAAATCTTTGGGTAGTAGCTAGGGTAAGCGCTACAAGTCTTTGGGTAATAGCCCAGGCGAGCGCTGGTGGTGTTGTAGGCGGTGTTGATGGTAAACGTTGGTGGTGGTAATGGTGATGTTGTGGTGGTACGTGTGGTTGTGTAGCAGTGGTATTGAATAGTGGTAGCGTATGTGGTTCGGGTAATGACGTGTGCGATTATATGGCTGTGTATGGAGTTGAGTGGCGGCTCATAGGGTATGTGTGGTACTTTGGATTGTGGCGTGGGGTAAGTGTGGTGTTTTCTTTTTTTTAGTAGGAATGTGATCAAGATTCAAAAACCTTAAATCCTTAGCCAACATGCTATTTATAAACTTAAAATCGAATCTTTTGTATCAAAAATAAGATTGTGATTCTTCTAAGATTTGTCCTAACTTCTAAAAACCTTAGTTAGCTTGGGATTTTTCTTTTTAGGCTTAACTCAATCGAATTAAATATATCCCATTAACTTAATAAATCCTTATTTTAAGCCCCTAAATTAAATAAAAACTTATTTTATATTAGTCTGACTTAAAATTAATTAATTCAGCCCATCTCATCAACTGATCCAACAACTCAACTTAATCTGACTTGACATGACTCGATTCGACTCATAACTCAACTTGCTATGACCTAGCTTTAATTTCTATTTTTTTTTTCTTTTATTTTTTTCTTCTATTTTTCTATTTATTTATTAACTTGGCTCAATTAACAAAAATAAAAAATTGGCAAAAATGAAATGTTTACACAAGAGCCATAAATCATATGTCACCCTTTTCCACGTTATTACACAAAATCACCAATATTTTACATCCTATTTGTTATGTCCCAAAACGGAAAAGTTTTAACAATCCGTCATGCAAATTATTCTAGGATAAAAGCTAATCTTACAATTGCTATCTTAAACCTGATTTACATAAGGCGTTTACAACTAACCTACTTTGAAGTAAATAGTTTACAAATTAAACAAGTTATTTATCTAAGAAAGTATGAAAAATATATACTAGGACTTAAATATTGCAATTAATGTTTACATGATTTTGTAACATTATATTATCTAAGTAATACTTTTTTTAAAAATGGAAAACTTTATGTCAAAATTAAGACCTTAGTAATACATCTATTCTTCAAATTTATTTCCCCACTCCCTAGGATCCAGTAATTGCTAGCCTTAGGGTAATTATAAGGCCACTTCCTAACTAACACTTACAACAATATCTATAGGGATGTAAGCAACTAACCGATTAGTAAGTTGGGTTAGATACATAAGATAATACATCAAGCACAAATAAGGTTATCAACTAATTTTTTTAATGTAAGTGACAGGCAAATGTCATCGTATGATGTTATCCGGTCTGTCATGAAATTAAATTCCATCTACTCTAATCTAGGTTAAGAGTTTAGCACACATTTCAACAGCTCACAACCAAATTCAGGCTTGTGCAATTAAGACATCACTCCTCTCATGACTACTTCTGAATCATTGACTTCACCCTTATTCGACCTCCTCTCTTGTCACTTAGTTCGACTAAGGATAAAGAAGAGACCAATTATGCTATCTAATGTTATCCTTTCAAAGGGGTCGGTACTTAACTAGAGAATCTTAAACTTTTCCCTTAATAGGTTGAAATGCTTATTTGGTTAATTTTATAAGCCATATATTATTAAGTTTAAGTAAGGTAATTAATCCATACCATACAATACATTACAATTGCAAAATCAATACAACAAGTTAATAGTACACTTCGCAGTAAAGAATATGCACACACATGCATACGCATGATCAAACTACCTATAGGTACAAACAAATATAACCTTAAGCCTCTAAGTACTGTTTCATAGTACTCTAAAATACAGTGACATATTAATCCCAATTAACTTGAAATCCTCGATTTGCTTGCTTGACTTGTTGTAGGTTAACTCGTCTCTGTGTGTCTTATAATATAAATACTCTTTTAATATTTATACTCTTATAACATATAGGTTTAAATTATGATTTTTCTCAGTTATTCAAGTATATATATATATATATATTACTTATTACCAATTTATTCTAGACTAGTTCTTGAATTTTTCGATTTAGTTTCTAATTCAGTTTTTTTATTATGAATGTTATACACGAACTTTGGAAACTCATTCCAAACCATTATGCGAAATTAATCACATTATACTTAGATTTAAATCTCATGTTTAGCCGTTAACCAATATTCTAATTCATACGGTACACCTTAAGCCTAATTTAACTACCGAATTTGTTCCTGATGTAAGTATAACCTACATTTTCGCATAATTTCTTAAATTTTCCTTTCAAATCAAATTTATATTATTCTCCTATTATTATAGTACTATCAATTTAACTTAATATTTTTCACTCATTTAATCTTCCTATTTCACATATCAATTATTACTACTTAATTTATACATAAAACATACATCTAACTTCTTCAATACTATAATTAACATCTCTCATCATCAATTAACATTCCAAGACATCTAATTAAACCCTAAATTAGAATTTAAACTGAATTAACCCTAAATCATAAATTAACTTAATTATTTACTTTGATCCATTATTATTATTATTATTATCTAATATGCATAATACACAATTAACATCCTAAGATACCTAATTACATATCAAATAAAAATTTCCATCAAATTATCATTAAATCACTAAATTAAGTCCATAAATTGTCCTTTATGCATAATTTTAGGGCTTAAAAATTAAGTAAAAATTTAGAAAATTAAACTTAAGAAAAAAATTTCATAGCATTGTAATATATATTCTAATTAGTCTATGCAAAAATTTTGAAGTCAAAACTCTACTATTAAGGTAATTTAAATCAATATTGAAAACCGATTCAAGTTTATAGATTTCTTAAGCATGATATATTTCAAGATCTAATTTTGTCAAAAAAATATTTTCCCTAAAAACTAAATACAAAAATATCTTAGAATACTACATTTAATAATTTTCTAAATTAAATTGGTAATTTTAATAAATTCAACAAAATCAAGCATTATGACTCACCGACGTTGCTTACTCCAGCCATCGCTGCCTGGTCGAACGGTCTAGACATTGCTTCTATCGTCCAGTGGTGGTGGTCATCTACTCTTAAGTTGTCATTGGGTGTAGGTTACCCCCTAATGCCCTAATTGCACGATATTTTTCTTAATTTCCTAAAAATTCTTTTTCCTCTCTTTCTAACTTCTGTCTATTGTTTTCTAGGTTCCTAAATGTCTAAGCTGAGTTTTGAAAGAATGTTCTATATTTATAAGGAAGATTTAAGGTTATCTTTTGAATTTTTACTTTCCAAGTGTTTCTTTTCTATAATCTTCTATAGCTTATGTATCCCTTATCCATTTTTTTATTTTTGCAATAACACTCCTAGCATTTCACACCTACATTAAGAGGTTTCTACACCTTCCCATGTATTTTATTAATTTTTATTAATCAATTTAGTATTATTTTAACATATTCTAAGTAATTTAAGTAATTTCAGGTATTTTTTCCTACACGTAAATACATATATGGTACAAATAACTACTCCTAAATATTATTTAAGTTATTTTATAATTTTTATCATTTATATAATTTATCTTTATTTATTCGTTAATTATCGAAACTCATTTTATACATTTTCGATAAATAATGGATACTATATATATCAGTCAATATTATAATATTTAATTATTTATTTTTCCTAAATCAAACTTATAAGATCACATTTACTAATATTTTTAGTTTCATTATAAAATTTGGACTTAATTAGATATCTTATCTAATCGCCGTAAATTTTATGTTCTGAACACCTAATTGCGAGACTTATACTATTCATGTTGAGTTGTTGATAGGGATCAAGGGTCGATTATACGCTCTTGAGCTTAAGGCCTCTCTCAGGTGGTTTACCAAGTTGTTCGAGGCAAGTTAAGTGTCAAAGAGCAGTACCTGCCCTAATCTGATCTGTCAAGTTACTTCGCTCTCTATGCCATCCAAGGTGTTGCCGAGGTAACTAATTGAGGTATCGAATCGAACCCTCCGCTATGTACTAGTCTAAGCACCAAATCTAAATACAGTAATCTCCACAGTATCGAGGCTAAGTTGACAATTATCAGGAGTTGACCAATCAAGGCTGACCCGAACATAAGCTATTCCTGAGCTAACCCCAGTCTTGCCCTAATAATGAGGCTACTGAACTTCTGATACCAAATATACCTTAACAAAGACCCACCCCTGCTCAGCTTACTATACTGTCAGAATCACAGAGTAAAACGCGTGCATATTATCCTTTCTGATAACCGTACTATCCTTTCTGATAGAAGACATTCACTGGCAAATGGGGACCCATTTATGTAATTTTCTAAAACGTAGAACTTACCTTAACATAGTACTATAAATAATTACATAATGTAATTGTTAGGACTCTAAAGGGGGCTTAGTAGGATTACTTAAAATTTTTATAACATGTATGCACCCATAATATGAAAACTGCCTTACAAGTTAACGATTGCAAAACTCTAAATGATTAATTACTAAGGATGTTGAATTGTTAATTAATTAACATATAATAGGATATAAATAACTATAGATATTCAATATTCCACAGTTCCTTAGAACCGCAGAGAATCGGTATTCCTTACCAAATGTAGATTAAATAGTATAAACTTAAAATTCAAACTTGTTAAAGTTACTAAATCTAAATATATAAGTAGTAATAACATTTAAAGTCTCAAATGAGCAATACAATCTTTCTCTAATTCTAACCTCCAAAACATATCAATACATGCAGTTAATGCTCAGCTCTTAACCAACACTTAAATATCTAGCACCTGTAAAAGAAAAATTATTAGGGGGTAAGTTATAAGAACTTAGTGAGTTATCCTTCATACTATATTAGCAAACAAGTTATCAAACAAGTTATTACAATCATATGAATGCATGTACACGCAGTATGCTAAACAATATATGTAGTTAACCGATACTGCATATAATATCGAATTTTAACGCCCTCCGAGATAAGGGTTGAAGATATATCAACACCAATTACAACCAGGCTCTAGCACCTGGGTTTTTAACCATAACTTTGAATTCTGTATTTCACAAAATACATTTTCATTTTTAAGTATCCAGTAGTACACAAAATCCTATGCCTAACGGTGAGGCGGCCCCCATAGTCCACACTCACATCCTACAACGGAGATCTCTATACTCAACCCTTAGCCGTATGGTTGGCATCTCCATCGCCTAATAAGCCTATAGGTTTGGGTAAGGTTATGTTGTACGAGTGCATTATATAAAAACACTTTAATATATATAAACAACCCCTACAAGGCCTCTCCTTACCTCCGCATGAAGTGATAGCCAAAATAAGTAATTCAATGCATAGATAATGCATAACTCTTTCAATTTAAGATAAGCTAAATATAATTAAGTCAAATTAAGTGGCGATCAATTAATATCCGCAAACCACCCAAATCATGTAATAATCAATCATACAATCAAATCCTCAATATTTTTCACAGTAAGCAATTAGTATCTAACATATGCATATCTCGAATCGTCACACATCAAGTTATTACTATTTAATTTAAGTGCACTGATTACAAACAAAAAACAAGTATAGAGTCGTTGGGAGTACTTACTTGGCTATGATATCTCACACTAATTGTAGTAGTCCTTAGGAAGATCCCAACCCTCGTCAGGATCACCTAATCATTACGAGCTAAAGACGATAATAAGTAATTGAATTAATTAATGGTTTTAGATATCTATTTACTTAATTTTACTTAGGTTACTATCAATTTTTATCCAATTGAACGATATTACTAATCGTACGTAACTTTTTCACTCTATTTCCAATATTTACAAACTTATAGTCGTTTTTCATCGTTTTCGAACATACGTTCACACGGTGATGTCCATTTTGAATGTTAAGACTCGTACTTTATGATATGGACTAAATTTATTAGAATTTTAACTATTGAAGCTTAAATATTCTTATTGCTTATGTTTATATCCTATTTTAGTACTTAATAATTCAATTACATTGTCTTTACTAATTTATGTGCTTAATTAAGACTAATTCAATTTAAGATGTGTATTAGGAGTTTAAAGAGGTTTCGACCCTTATGTATGTGTATACATATATATATTATTCTCTTATGTCATCTTAAGCTTACGTCATCACTTATGTCATCAATTATTTATGTCATCGCTTATCTCATCAATCGCTTATGTCATTAATCGCTTATATCATTTACTACATATATATACTCATCCTTATGTATTTATGTACTTTATACATATGTTATGTATATACTTATACTTCTAATATACTAGTATATATACTTGTGTACTTATACGTATATTAATACATATATCTGTATATACATACGTATTTTTGTATGTATTTTCGTATACCTAGTGTATCCTTTTAAGAAAGCTTCACCAAATCCATATTTTTACACTTTAAGAGCTTATTTAGCAAGATATATGTATGTATAGCTAGTATACTCTTTCTTTTTGGTTATGTATATAAAAGATATTCATATACAAGAGTAACTATACATATATCTATCAAGTGTATTCTCATATACGCATACTTAAGCATATGCACATGTGTTTTTCTTTCATTTAACTACGGATTTCCTACACTTCTAAGTATAAAAAATGGAACTTTCTTCCTTCAACAACATATACGTACATAATACACAAAGTTTTTACACTATCCAAACTTATGCAACTAATCACTAATTAAGATAAGAAACCATATAAAAATATACCTTTTTTCCACTTTATAATATGAAAAGGAAGACAAGTATATATGGTATGTTAATTTATGGTAGTAGTTGAAGTTGTGTATTGAAATTGTGAAAACGTTGAAGGTGAAAAAGCCAAGGGAAGTTTATGGTTTAAAAGTGGAGGAGAAAAGAGTGTTTTTGTATCTTTAATTATGGTTTAAAAATGAAAACAAGTGGGGTTTAGATGTGGGGAAAAGATGGTCGGCAACAAGGAAGCAAAATGGGACAAGATTACATATGTAAATGTATAGAAAGTTAAAGAAGATGGGAGAAAATTCTAGATGATAATAACATTTTTTTGACTTGGTCAACATGTAAACTTAGTTAACCTTTGACTTTGTCAAATGTTGATTTAGTCAACTCTCTTAAAATTAAATGTAATTTGAATGCACATAATGAGGTAATTAAGAAAAATTGAGAAGAAAATTAAGGAAATGAAAGGAAATATGAGGTTTATTGAAATGATTAGTAAAAATAGTTAATGAAATCTTTCTTTAAGTATTTATATCCTATATACATTATTTAGTATGGTACTTAGTGTAACTATCATGAAATATGTTATTTAGTATGTTAATATTAACTACATATAGGATAAACATCAACTACACATAGTATAAATATCAATTACAGACTTAACTCTATAAAATACTAACTTAGTTATGTGATTGGAAGATAGATGTGATCTATAATGTAATATCTTAATTTTCTAGTAAATTAAATTAGTATTATAAGTATTTATGAATAATTGAAATTTATCTTCATTATTTGATAATGATTTAGTATGATACTAAGGATATATTAACAATTAGAGTTTTAGAATAAATTATAGTGACTTAGTACTTTTATATCCTTAAAGTTATAATTTTAGGGTTTTATTACTTTCAGGCGTAATCTCTAGTATTTATATACATTTAGGGTTTAAAAATTTTATATGCGATTGTTATCTTAAGGTTTTCATCTTAACTAGTCCTATCAACTCTTAGAGTCTTTAAGCACACTAGGGTCTACTTTGGGTATTAGGTTGAAATTTTTAGGGGTTCATAGTAATAACCATAACAGAATATACAAAAGAATAAACTGAACTTTTTACCCTCTCTTGAGCTAAGTATTATCTTACTTACTCTTAAGCTACTCTTATCTAGCCCATTTGAGTGTGGACTAGTGGCGAGTGACCTTCAACTATACTTGTACATCATATTAAGTGTAACCTAAGCTTGTGTGAGGCATTGGTACATCATATCCATTGTCGGTGTACGGGAATCCCTGCTCACCATCAACTATCATTTACTTTTCATGCCATCTTGTGGCTTGGACTCACCCCCTTTAGTTACACGTGATATTGGGTTTATGTGTTTATCTATGAATCTATATCAACTGCCTGATGGCAACTTGGTTCTAGTCACTTGAGTGAGGTCTACTGTTTTAACACCTTCTTTGACCATACACAACGTGTATCTTATCCTTATCTTTACACACTAGTTATCTATCTACTCTTTAGGTTGAGACTTTTAACTTATTGCCTAATTTAATTCAAATGAATGTCTTATACGGGACCTGAACCTTAACTTAGTAATAGTTAAAGCTAGAGTAGTTTGTGAATTATATGTACTGCAAGTTGGAGATGACAATCACTTAGCTGCACCACAGTCTCTCTTGTAATTCCATTACTTCATGTGATAAATTTGCTTATAATAATGACTCACTTTCTTTAGAACTTTTAAATGCTAGACTTGGTCATAGCTCACTTTTGAAACTTCAACATATAAACAATTGTAAACATCTTGCTCACAAAATTTGATTTATGATGCTTGTCTTAAAGCTAAACTACATAAGCAACCATTTGTAAGAAGTGTTAGTATTTCAGCCTATGCATTTTAGCTTTTACACTTGGATGTCTAAGGTCTTGTCGTCTTTGAGTTTTTGCCAGTAGGTGTGAGGCTTGCAAAACTATATACTATGAGGAGATGCCAGGGGGTTGTTCAGTGTAGTTACTTCAATACTTAAGTTAGCAGTAGAGCTTTTGAGAGTAAAAAGTGATTTACAACATTAAGCAAGCTTGGAGTGTAGAGTCTAGAGAGCTTTACCACTTAGCAGGGACTCGGTATTTATAGTGGAGCCGAGCTGAACCGAGCTGATAGTTAAAGGTCAGTTGGTGGGTGAGATATTCTCCTGCAAGTATGGGTGAGTGGGGTCATTATGTCCAATGTGTACCACTTATTCTGGATGTAGCTGTTTCATACTATTCGATCCTTATCTTGTGCATTTTAGCCATTATAAAGCTTATTAGGCTTAAGGCTTAAGTCTGCAGGGGCGAGCCCTAGGCCATTAGACACGTTGGATCCAGTCGGGCTTGAAGGGCCCATGTCCAAAGTGCCCTGTTAACATTGCCCCCCCTTCCCTGTAGTCTCATTACCGATGCGAAGGTAAGGAGAAAGGATATATGGGCTGCTCCAGTGTGACTAATCCGACTTAAAGGAGTCCAACTTGGCACTATGGTGCTGAAGTAGTGAGTGTAAGCCTGTATTAGAAGTTAGTGGAGGTAGAGATGCCTGGAGTGGTGGATGCCCAAGTTGAAAATGTCTAAGGTAGGGTAGATCAAAGTGGTTGGCAGTTGTTCCGAAGAAGAGTACCGAAGACCTGAGTGAAACTAAGCCTTGGTTGGGTTATTAAAGCGGATACCCTCATAACTCACTAGGCAGGTGCTTCAAGACAACAAACTAGTCTGCCTAAATAGTGTTCACCACGGACTAAGCAGAAGCGACTATACCATGTCTTTATCATGCTGACCAGGTAGAAGCCGTATAAATCTTAAAGAAGCTTTTTGTTGAAGGAACTTTTTCGAAATGTGATCTTTGTTACCTGTATTCCATACATTAAATGCGACGTGATAGATATCATGTTGTGGTAGACTAGCATACAGCTACATACGCTTTACCTTTTAAAGGTGATCATCCGATCAAAACACTTTCCATGTATATGCTATGCAGTATTCTAAGGGATTTGTGCTTATACAGATCCCTATAACCACCTGTACGGCTTCCTACATTATTTGCCTATAAATAGCTGGGTTATAATAAAAGACCACTTTTCTGCAATCTCTTTAACCCGCCATTACGAATTCTACGTTAACATCAAACTTTCAAACTTTCTTCAAAAAATTTTCGAGCTCTTCTTCCTTCTTCTCATATTAGAGCCATATCAACTAACAGAGGTGAAATTAGTTCATCTTCATTGCTGCATGTCTTTCGCTCTAATTCTACAAGAAGTAACCCCCCCCCCCCCCCGACACGGGAAGACGAGGTCTCATCGCTAGCAAGACTTAACAAATCTCCTAAGATGGCCATGGAGTCGCTGGATAAGGCCAGGATCATCAATGCCATCCCTAGGAATGTATATGCGTACAATCCCCTATCCCCATCGAAAGATTTGTTCAATGCTCCTGAGATAGGTAAGGGGCCTAGCAGTCGAGTGAGCAAAAGTAAACAATTTGCCCCTGGTTAGATTATAAGCAACTTTTTTGTTAAGGCGATCCCTGGGTGGCGGATAAGGTTACCAAGTAGGGATGAACGAATGGCCTTACTGTTAAGGAGGAACTTCGCAGTATTTGAGAAGTGCCTGGAGTTTTGGCAGCGCCTCCCTCCGAGTCGCTTCAAGAAAGAGTTCTTCAATTACCACTAATGCAGTCCATTACAAGTCCTTCCCAATAGGTAGAAGGTACCGAAGGCTTTTTAGGTGCTCTGTGAGTACTTAATGGTAAGGGCTACTCCTGAGCTCTTCAATCACTTCTACATATAGAAGAGCATTAGAGGAAGGGGGTAATATTAGCTCTAGCTGCGTTTGGGAAAAAAGTTGTTATGCAGCCTTATGGAATCAATAAAGGGCTAGCAGAATGAATACATGGTAGTTAATGCTACCCCCTTCTAAATACGGTGGATTGGGATGGTCCGAGCCAGGGGTGAGAAGGGGCTTGGTCCTAATGATACCAAGGCGGCCTAAGAGATCTTAGCCTTCGTGGCATTGAGAGACGGCCAAGAGATTAATACTACGGAGATTGTGGGGAGGTATTTTTGGTATCCAATCTCCAAGCTCTTCCCAGCATGAAGAAATTTGTAGTAAAGAAATAGGCCAAAGGTACAAGTTCATTCTATACTAATGTTGAGGTGCTTCATTCGGTGCTTGTAGGATGGAAGGACCTCTTTGGCTATGTCGAATACAGTGGAGCTTTGTGAATGGTAATAGTAGTTTTTTTTTTTGTTTCTACTTCTTTTCCTTTTCTAACTTTCAATTAAATTTCATGTAGGAAAAAATTTACCCGTAAGGGTGCCTTATCCCTTTATAGACAAGTTGATGAGCCATCACTAAGCAAGAACAAAGGTAGACCCGCCAAAAGGCAAGGTAATTTAGTCGAAGCTAAGGCCTGAGGAGACTAGCAAGGTACGACTAACGTCTGTTCTTCTGGAGGTTCCCATTAGCATTCGGAACAAGCCGTTGATTGCTAAGCATTTGGCTGTGGCTTTGCTTGCCCTTGCCCTCATCGCCTTTATTAAGCCCATTGCGTAGGTGACGAAGGCACCAATGCGGAGGGGCCCAATGATTAGATGCTTTCCGTTTCACAAGCGAGGGAACAAGATGTGGTTGAAGGGTCTATCTTATCTTAAGCAGCCAACCAAAAGCAGAAAGCTCTTAAAACGGTTGGAGAGTTAGGGCCTACAGCTAAGAAGCAGAAGCCCTTAGTAAAGGCACCTTTAAGCCAGGGGAAATGGAATTAATGGCCGATGGCTCATCCTTATCAAAGTGTTGATGACATAGGGGATGAATTTTTTGAATTCCTAAAAAATCTTAAGTTGATGGGGGATAAGGTTGGACTCATTCCAAGAAGTGCCGTACACTTCTTAGGATGAGGAGTTCTTGAGGGGAGCCTATGAAATGGAAATGAAGAGAGTCAGGGAAAAGCTCCTAAGGCTAAAGTGGGAGGTCTATGCCAATGATCTAATGTTGTAGCACCAAACACTCAGCTACCAGGCTTCCATAGGGTCTTATACCTTTGGTGACTAGGCTTTCCTCGAAGGGCTCTCCAAAGAAGGTAAGGATGACCTTATGGAGATAGCGAGCTTCTTGAGCACGCTGATGCGGTAGGTATGTCTTAGTTACTCCTGTGTTGAAGTTCTTTACTTGTCCTTACATTAATAGTAGCCTTCGTTTTCAACTTACAGTACCATGACCAGGTATTGCTTCAACTAAACAAGTTTGATGCTTCCTAGAAAGAAGTAAAAAGCTTTAGGGAGGCATTGCCGCGGCATCAGAAGTACCTGCAAGAGGTAGAGACCTTTACTAATAAGTACTCGAAAAAATTCTCTAAGGCTAATAAGCGCTTGTGTCGCTCTTATGTGTAAGTGGTAGGGCCTTAAGAGAAGCTCAAGGATACGAAGCGAAAGAGAGAGAATGCAAAGAAGGCAGCCAAGAAGGTCGACGACCTAAAGGCTAGGCTAGAAGACAAGCTGAGGATGAAGGCTCGCCTCTCTCAGAAGCAAGATAAGGAGGGTAAAGCTAGGGCTTGACTTGAAAAGGAGAATGCCAAGCTAAAGGCATCAGTGGCTAGGTTGCAAATCGAGTTGGCAATGAAAGCATCCAAGTGCGAGGGTGTTAAAGCCACTTCGCTGGAGTTGGTCAGTTTGAAGGTTGGGTTAAAGCAGAGGTCTAGGATGATGGGAATTGGGCCATTGGGCCATTAACCCGCAGTCGGGCCTAAGGATTGGAAGGATTGATAAGGCGAATCTTGCTGCTCCACTCGACTCTTGTTGAGGCCAAGTATTTCCTTGTCAACCCACTCTACGTGCTGAACCAAGTGACTACTTATTTTCTAGTGGTTATATACCGAGAGACAAAGTATCGAATAGTAGCCAATCTTCAACCCCTTACACTCATGCCCAAGCCAATCACTTGCTTGGCTTCATGCTTGCCAAGGGTCGAGAGATTGAGAGAATGACATCGAACTAAGCTTCAGTCACCCTTGCCTAGACGAGTAACCTAGCCACACTCTTTTGTCCATATCCTCCAATGGCACCGCTAATGTAGCTCTGCCACATGTACAAGACCATGTGAAGTATCTACCATACCAATCATTGCTTTTCTTAAATATATTCATATCTACCATTTTGTATTCTTATACATCACTTCTTTAAGGTAGTATCCTTTTTTGTCTTTTCTCTTTTAGGCAAATTTCCTTAACTTATTAAGTATAAATATCCCTTGTATTTGTAGTTGTAATTATTAGATTACCATTAGTACATTGGACATTCTTCCTTGCGTAAATTTAACTTGATGAGGTAGCTAACCTCCTTGTAAATTTAACTTGAGCTGTTCATGCATTGGCTTACAGACCTGCTAAAGTTGCATGTTACACTCCACAAGCTGCTCAACCTGCTAGAGGTTAAAACCTAGCTCGACAAGTTCAAGGTGGAGGAATAAGTGGATTAGTGAGAAGAAGGATAGACTTGGGAGATTTGGATGAGGAGGATGAGGAAGAATATGAAGAGGAAGAGCGAGCTTAAGCACCATAAGCATCCGACCATGTAAAGCTTAAGATTCCCAGCTCCAATGGGTCAGGGAATGTAGATGACTACTTAGATTAAGAAGATAAGGTGGAGTGGATCTTTGATTATTACCATTATGACGAGTATGACAAAGTGAGGATTGTTGTTGTTGAGGTTTTGGGGTATGCCGCCATGTGGTAGAAGAATTTTTAAACCATGAGAAGATGAAAAGGTTATTGAGAGATTAATACTTGGCCTGAGATAAAGAGAGTACTTAGAAACAAATTAATACCAAAAACTTATCTGCAAGACACTTTTACTCGGCTTCGGGAGTTAAGATAAGGGGGCCAAATTGTTGATAAATATGTCTAAAAGTTCCAAATGCTTACGATTTGGATGAGGCATTACAAATAGCTTAACAAATGGAGAAGCAGAAGAGAAGCCAAATGCTACCAAAGATGGTGACTAATCAACTTATTCAGTTAAGCCAACCTACTTAGGGAAATTACCATGGTCAATAGAGTATCGATTCAATCAGGTGAGGAGATGGCAGAACTAAACAAAAAGGTCGAACAGAGGGTAAAAATCCATCCCGAACTTATGAGAAAGGGTAAGGTTCTGGATGGAAGACGAGACAGATCAAGTATTTCAAATGCCTAAGGTTCAAACATATGGTTGCTTAGTGCCCAAATTGAAGGACTATGATCATCAAAGGAGACGTCCTGAAACTAGAGGTGGAAATTACTAATAAGGAACTTAAGGAGGAGGAGAGTACTGCCGAGAAAGAATTTATCGAAGAGGATGTGTTTGCCGAGGACTTAAATTGGTTAGACTTAGTTGTCCAATGCACAATGAACATAGAACCCTCATGAGAGGAAGAGCAGAGGGAGAACTTGTTTCATACCACCTGTATGGTAAACGATTAAGTAAGCATGTTAATTATAGATAATGTAATTTGCACCAATGTAGTAGCGACCAATTTGATTACAAGGTTAAAATTGCTGAGTGTTGACTATTATATACCTGAGGCGGTATAAGCTGCATTGGTTGAGTGAAAAAGGGGCGCTACATGTCACCTGGCAAATACTATTCCCGATCACTATTAGACATTACTCCGATGAAATTCTTTGTGATATACTGCCTATGTGCGCTTCACATGTATTGCTAAGTTGACCATGGCTGTTTAATAGGAGAATTATTCATGATAGGTACAAAAATACATATATGTTTAAGAAGGATGGCCAAAAAATTACATTGAACGCGATGCTGTTGAGAGAAGTTAGCAAACTGCAAATTAAACTTGCTTACGGATCGAAGAAGGCTCTAGTGATGAGTAGAGCTAAAAAATGAAAGGCCATTAATACCGACGAGTTGACCTTTATATTGGTTAGGTGCCTATTAGAGGTAAGGGAGTGGGATGAACTACCTTAGGAAGTGAAAGCACTATTGGACGAATATGCTGATCTATTCCCATAGGGGTTGCCCCCACTATGAGGCATATAACATTGCATTGACATAATACCTGACATCGCCTTGCCAAATAAGCTTACCTATCGAATGAGTCCTGAATAGGCTTCTGAACTCTAACGTTAAGTCAATGAGTTATTGGAGAGAGAGTATGTTAAGGAAAGTCTTAGCCCTTGTACTGTACTGATGCTTCTAGTGTTGAAAAAGGATGGAACCTAGCAAATGTGTGTTGATAACCGAGCAGTGAACAAGATTATGATCAAATACAGGTATCCTATTCTGAGATTGAAAGACATGCTGGATGAATTAAGTGGAGCCAAGATCTTCAGCAAGATTTATCTCAAGTTTGGCTACCATCAAGTTCCCATAAGGACAGGAGATGAGTGGAACACGACATTCAAAACTCGATGTGGACTTTATGAATGGATGGTCATGCCATTTGGCCTGTCGAATGCCCCAACACTTTTATGAGATTGATGAACCATATGTTGAGACATCAAATAGGAAAGTGTGTCATGATGTACTTTAACGACATCATTATGTACAATGCTGACATGCCGAGTCATTATGAACATCTCTAAGCCTTAATGAATGTCCTCCATGCTAGGAGATTATTTGGCAACCTTAAAAATGTTACTTTTGCTAAGAGGAAGTAGTATTCTTGGGTTATGTAGTTAGTGGAGGAGGCTTACAAGTGAATGACGAGAAGATTCGAGCAATCGTCGAGTAGTTAACCCCTACTAGCTATGCTAAAGTGAGAAGTTTCCATGGACTAACTTCCTTCTATAGAAGATTCATAAAAAATTTAAGTACCCCCGTCACGCCCCTTATTAAACTAATAAAGAAGAACATTGACTTTGGATGAGGTGAAAAGGAAGAGAGAAGTTTCACCGAGGTGAAGGAAAGATTGACCTTTGCCCTTATGCTTATTTTACTTGATTTTGAGAAAATATTTGAGCTAGAGTGTGACGCGTCAAGCACTGGATAGGTGCTGTCCTAATGCAGGAAGGCCGACCAATTGCCTACCATAGTAAAAAGCTTAGGGGACCTCAACTAAACTACTCCGTATATGATAAGGAGCTCTTAGCACTTATCCAAGTATTATAAGTATGGTAGCATTACCTATTGTCGAGCGAATTTGTCATCTATATTGACCACGAGTCTCTGAAGTATCTCCAAAGTCAGATGAAGTTGTCGAAGCGACAAGCGAGGTAGGTCAAATTCCTTAAAGGGTTCAACTTTGTAATAAGATACAAACAAGGGAAGAGTAACCTAGTTATAGATGCTCTTTCGAAGTGGAATGCACTCCTGATTGAATTGCAGATCAAATTGTTTAGGTTTGCCAGCATTAAGGAATAGTGCTTTAGGAATCTATACTTTGGTCCCATATTTGTGCGTTGTGTCGATGGAAGGATAGTGAACGAATATCATATGAAGGAAGGATACTTATTTCGAGGAGGAAAATTATGTGTGCCAACCTGTTCACTTTAGGAGTTGCCGATGAAGGAAGCCCATAACAGAGGACTGTCCGAACATTTTAGGGAGAGAAAAACATATGAGTTGCCAAGTGGTCAATTATTTTGGCCGAGAATGAGGCAAGATGTGCACCGAGTTATTGAAGGCTATGTTGTGTGCAAGAGGGCTAAGTACTGAGCTAAGCAAGGGAAAGCAATGTCTTTGCCTGTTTTAATGAAGCCATGGACTGAGTTAAGCATGAACTTTGTTCTTAAATTACCACGAGCTGCCCAAGGCAATAATTCTATAATGGTCGTCGTAGATAAGTTCAACAAGATGGCACACTTTGTGCCCTACTCTAAAACTAACGATCTTTTCTTGCAGGAAATTGTCAGGCTACACAGCTATCAAGAAGTATAGTATCAAATAGAGACTTGAAGTTCTTAAGCCATTTTTGGAGAACTCTATAACGTTGAATGGGGACCAAATTAGTATCAGTACTTCCTGTCACCCCCAAACTAACGGCTAAACCAAGGTGGTTAATCGCACTTTAAGATCATTTCTTCGAGCTACAGTGAGTAAGAACTTGGCTGATTAGGACGTCTACTTACTAGTGGTTGAATTTGCTTACAACTGGACAGTACATGACATTACCGAACATACCCCCTTTAAGGTTGTCTATAGTTTCAATCCTGAGTTGCCCCTCGATTATACCCCTGTACCTAAATCAGTACGAGAAGAACCAAACATGAGAGCCCGTGCATAGTCCCTTCAAGACATCTACAATAAAGTCATTTGACATATTGACCAAGCCACTAGAAGACTACAAAAAAAGGCCAAAGGTAGGACAGCTAAACAATTATAGTGGGGAGACTTAGTGTAGCTACACCTTAGTGAGGAACGGTTCCTGAGCAAGAGAAGGAATAAGTTATCTGCCAAAGCTGAAAGTCCCTTTACGATTCTCCAGAAGGTCATTGAAAATGCCTACAAGTTGGAGTTACCTAAAGATTATGAGGTATCAGACACCTTCAACATTGCCGACCTTAGTTCATATCACCCTGATGGAGAGCTAACCAAAGATTGTTCAGATTTGATCCTAAATCCAAATCAATCCAGACAAAATGATGGGAATTAGGCTATTAGACCATTGACCCGCAACTAGGCCCGAAGACTAGAGGGATTGACAAGGTAAATCCTCCTACTCTAGCCAACTCCTATCGAAGCTGAGTATCTCATTATCGATCCACTCTGCATGTTGAGTTGAGTGACTACCTATTTTTTAGTGGTTGTGCACTAAGAAATAGAATGCCGGGACAGCAGCTAGTCTTCAGTTCTCATATTCATGCCTGAGCCGATCATTTGCCCAGCTTCATGCTTACTGAGAGGCCGAGAGAATGACATTGGACCAAGCTTCAGTCACCCCTGCCTGAACAAGTAACCTAGACACACTCTTTTGTCTACATCCTCCAACGACACCACCAATGTAACTCTGCTACATATACAAGACCACGTGAAGGATATACTACACTAATCATTGCTTTTCTTGAATATTCATTTCTATCGTTTTGTATTCTTGTACATTACTTCTTTAGGGTAGTACCTTTTTTGCCTTTTCCCTTATAAGAAAATTGCCTTAACTTATTAGGTATAAATACCCCTTATATCTATAGCCGTAATTATTAGATTACTATTATTATACTGGAGATTCTTCCTTGCATAAACATTGTATTTATTTACCCTCATCGCACTCTTATCATATCCCTTAAGCAAGGTTAGGTGGAGAATAACCTTACCGAACCAACTTGTACGTCATATGGAGCTGTGTCGTGAGTCCTCAGAAGTTCCACTGATGTGTCGTATCCTTTAAAGTTGTTTATAGGTTTTGCTTACTTTCAATCCATTTCCTGTTCTTTCACCCAGTTCCCCATTACTCTTTTTAAGCTTTAAGTAAGCCTGGACCCATCTTTGCGACCTACCTTCTTTGTTCTTGGTTACGGTCCGCATTACAGGAGCTCCAAGAGAAGGTTTTAGAGATGGAGGAGATAATTTCTAAATTGAAGAGGAGGGAGGTCCTTAGTGATGTTATCGTTAAAAAGGCGGTCACCGACTATTGGAAGACCGAAGAGTGGTTAGATAAGCTGGAAGACCTGACCTTGGACTCTACGCACTGTACGAGGAGGAGGTTCTCTCCCATTATTCGAACCTTGATCTAAGCTTCCTCGACTTTTTGGATTCCCCAACCTTTAAAGATAACAAGGAAGCCTTAGCACGTGAAAACAAGGTTGCCTAAGCAGCCATCGAAGTTGCAAGTGTTCCTTTAGTTGCTAGAGCCGAGCAAGGCACTTCTACATCCACTTTTGCCCTAGCAACTAAGCAAGAGGTTATCCCCGAAGCAATTCATTAAGACAATCCATCTTTGGGCAATCCTCTTATGGCTCTTAGTTTGCATCCTTCAACCCCTACTCTAAGTCAAGGCGTGCTACCTAAAGCATCGACAGATTAGTGCTCTGAACAGATCGAGGCCTTGGACTTTTCTAAGTTACCATAGTTAGCTATTCCATGGAGATAACATGTTTATCTCCTTTTTTTGTGAAAAATGTGTAAGTTGGGCCGAGATGCCGGCTTTCATTGTGTAATCCAAAAATCAATGACTGGGAGTTTTTTTGAAACGTCTTCTTTGTACCCCTATTTTTTCTTTGCCTTTGGGTATATTTACATAGGAATTCCTCTACAGGAAGGGAAGCTTACCCTTGTCAATGTTAATTGCGGGGTGTCACGTTAGTAACATTCCGACCTGCCTGATAGAAGAGAGTTCCTCTGTGCCAGAAGTGTTTCCTCTTAGTAAGGTTACTTAAGGGGGTTAAGTTGGTGGCATTCTGACTTGCCTGGTAGAAGGGGAGTTCCTCTGTGCAAGGGGTGTTTCCCTTTGTTGAGATTATTCGGGGGAGGGATTAAGTCGGTGGCATTCTAACTTGCCCAATGAAGAGGAATTCCTCTATACAAGGGTGTTTTCCCTTACCAAGGTTACCCAAATGGGTTAGGTCGATGGCATTCCAACTTACCTGATGAAGGGGACTTCCTCTGTGCAAGGGGTATTTCCCCTTACCGAGGTTACCTAAAGGGGTCATGTTGGTGGTGTTCTAACCTGCCCAATAGATGGGGGGTCCTCTATACAAAGGGTATTTCCCCTTGCCGCTTAGGAGAGTCAAGTCAGTAACGTTTCGACTTGCCCGATGAAAGAGAGTTCCTCTATGTAAAGGGTGTTTCCCCTTACCAAAGTTATCGGGGTGGGAGTGTTTTCCCTTGCAGAGGTTACCTTATAGGAATGGACCTTTGACCCGCAGCTGAGCTTAAGGACTAGAGGGGCTAATAAGATGAATCCTTCTATTCCAACCAACCCCTGCCAATGCCAAGTACTTCCTTACTGAAGTACCTTTAATGCCATGCTGTACGACCACCCATTATTTTATGGTATGCCTAGTTGGTGATTATTCTCAAGCGCCAAGCTGACCAATAACTCAGCATCATCCTTGCCGAAAAGCTAAGATATAGAGAATCCAGAATGATTAAGCCATCCCTACTCAGACAAGCCCATCTGTCCATACTTTTTGTCTGTATCTCTTAACAACCTTGCCAATGCAGTATTGCCATGTATACAGTATCATATGTAGAATCTGTAGCATTTGTAGCACCAACGATCGTTTTTCTTATATATTCATTTTTACCCTTTTGTATTGTGTACATTACTTTTTTGGGAAATTTCTTTTTTGTCTTTCCCCTTTTGGGCAAGTTACCCTAACTTACAAGTATAAATACCTTTATACTTGTAGCTGTAGCTATAAAAGGCAGATTACCTTTAATATACTTGAGTACTTTCTTCCTTGCGCATATACTGTTTGTTTAATTTCAACATCACTCTTATCTTTTCTCTTAAGTAAGGTTAGGTAGTGAGTAACCTCATTGGATTAATTCATGTATCATATCGAATTGTATTGTGAGTTCTCAAAAGTTCCATTGGTGTGTTATATCCTCTAGAACTGTTTGTGGGTTTTACTTACTATTTTAATTCTTTACTTTCACTCTTTCGCACTTTTCCCCATTAAACCTTTTCAAGTTTTCTGTAACGGACCTTATTTGTTTTTGGTCGTGATTCACAACATTACTCAAAGGGGTCGAGTCAATGGCGTTCTAACCTGCCCGATGAAGGGGAATTCCTCTATACAAGGGGTATTTCCCCTTACTGAGGTTACGTGAGGGGGGTTTAGGTAGGTAACATTACGGCCTGCTCGAAGAACAATCCATATGCCTTTACAAAAAGGAGGGGAGTAAGAGAGAGAGATCAACAACTTTTTTATTTCATTATTTTGGAAAAAAATGTACATAACAGAATGCTAATCAAAATAAAACCAAAGATTATCGGCATTCCATGTACATGGGATGAGCTTGTCATTCAGTCTTTCCAGTTTATGTGCTCCATTACCCAAATTTTCCTTGACTTTGACCGAGTCTTCCCAATTGACCGTACCCTACCCTTCACACGAACCTATGGCTTTTAGCTTTCAATATACTAGGTTGCCGACCTTGAACTCCTTGTGTTTGAACTTTTGATCGTAATATCAGACAACTTAATGTTGGTGTGTGGCTACTCGAGCACTAGCAAGGTCTTTGATTTCCTCGATGGTATCGATGCTAACTTGCAATAATAACTCATTAAGGGCGGCATTGAAACTTTGATTCCAGATATTAGGAAGCTCAAATTCGATGGGGAGGGTTGCTTCCAACTCGAAAGCTAAGTGAAAGGGGGTCTCACCCATAGAAGTACAGTGGGTGATCTTATACCCGACAAAATATTAGGCAATTTGTTAACCCAGGTACCTTGAGATCGATCCAAGCACTTTAAGATCGGTCTATGTGCTTCTTCAGGCTATCTAAGATAATCCGATTGGTTGCCTCTACTTATCCATTTGATTGGGGGTAGGCAACAGAAGTAAAGTGTTGGTGATGTGGTGCTTCGCGCTGAACTCCTTAAACTTGGGCTTCTTAAATTGTTGGTCATTATCTATGATGAGAGCATAGGGGGCCTCGAACTGGGAGAGAATGTTGTTTCTAACAAAAGATTCAACACTTCTTTCCATGATACTGGCGACTACTTTAGCCTCCACCCACTTTGTAAAGTAATTGATAGCAACAATTATGAGCTGTCGTCCTCTCGAAGCTTTCAGGATGGTACTGAGAATATCTATCCTGCATTACATAAATGGCCATAACCTCATCAGGGGTTAGAGGGTGGTACTAGGTGCATGACTGACTGGGGCGTGCTTCTAGCATTACAGGCACTTTTAGACTACAGCTTTTGCGTTTTATCTCATGGTGGGCCAGCAATACCCGAGTCATTGTACCTGGAGATAAAGGGCTTGGGATTAAATATGATTGTTGCATACTCCGGCATGCAACTCTTCCATGATATACGGCCCTGCCCCTTCTCGGAGGCATCAGAGTAAGAAGAGGTTGACTATCCTACAATACAAGACATCGTTGACTAACGTATAATTGGTGGCAAGATATCGGAGCTTCTTTACCTCCCTCCTATCTTCTGGAAGCATACCTTGCTCCAAATAACTCTGAATACGATCTTTCCAACTTAGCTTTGGTGCTACTATGATCAGTTCTAGTACTTCTACTAAGACCAGAGTTATATTTTTTTTCCGATAGGTACTCTATGAAGATTTTGCTATCCTTTACCTCGGACTTTCGTATACTAGTAGAGGCGAGCTTGGATAGCTAATCTACCACTGAATTCTCCAGTCGAAGGATCTTCCTAATGTCTTATGAAGGGAATTCCGCTAGGAGGCTCTTCACTTTTTCAAAGTACTTAGCCATAATGTTGTCCTTAGCCTTTTATTCGCTTTGGACTTGTTAGACAACAAGCATAGAGTTCAAGAAGATTTGTAGATGCTCGACACCAATCTCCTTGGCTAGCTTAAGACCGGCGATAAGCGCTTCATATTTGGATTCATTGTTACTAGAATCAAATTCGAACTTAAGGGCGTAGCAGGTGGTAACCTTATGTGGGCTAGTCAAAATAAGGCCCATACCTTTACCCCCAGAGGCGGATAATCCATTGACATAGAGAGTCTACACCAGTTTATCATTGCCTAGTGGTGCTTCCTCCTCTCTTATATATTTTATCACGAAGTCGGTTAGTACTTGTGCCTTGTAAGCCATTAATAGCTGATATTAGATTCAGTACACACTCAATTCCATTGTGTACTTCATTATCCATCCAGACGCATCAGGTTTTTATAGCATGATGCGTAGCGGTTAATTTGTAAGTATGATTACCTAGTGTACTTAGAAGTAGGGCCTTAGCCGTTATGTTGTGATAACAATGGTCAGGGTGAATTTTTCTGCCTGGGTGTACTTGACCTTAAGCCCTTGTAGTATATGGCTAACTTAATATACTGGCACGTATTCTCTTCCTATTGTCCTAACCAACACAGAAAAGAGCGCCCAGTTGCTCATGGCTAAGTACAAAAATAAGTCCTTCTCATGGACAGGCTTAGAGAGGATCGATAGCTATGCGAGGAAGTCCTTGAGCTACTGAAAAGCAATGGCACACTCTAGGGTCTATTCAAAACCTTTAAGGTTTTTCAAGATTTTGAAAAACTTAGGACATTTGTCAGCACTCTTCGAGATAAATTTGCTTAAGGCAGCCACTATGCCAGTAAGCTTCTATACGTCTTGAATTGAGGTTGGAGGCTTCATTCCCTCGATGGCATTAATCTTCTTAAGGTTGGCCTCAATACCTCTCCATATTACTGGAAATCCAAGGACTTGCTAGATCTAACACCGAAGACACACTTCTAAGGGTTTAGCTTCATGTTATATGTACGCGTCATTTCAAAGGCTTCCTGAAGATCCTTGACATGATCGACCGGCTTCTAGCTCTTGATAATCATGTTGTTGACGTATACCTCCATATTATGCCTAATTTGGGGCTTAAAAAATTTCGTCACCATTCATTGGTAAGAAGCCCTAGCATTTTTCAGTTCGAATAGCGTCATGATGTAGCAATACAGACCATAATCGGTGACAAAGGAGGTATGGACTTTATCCTTCGGGTCCATTTTAATCTCGTTTCACCTCGAGAAGGCATCCATAAAACTTAGCATGGCGTGTCTCGATGTAGAATTGATGAGCTGATTGATCCTCGGGATAGAGAAACAGTCTTTAGGGGAGGCTTTTATTGAGGTCAACGTAATTGATGCACATTCACAACTTCCCATTCTTCTTCCTTACCAATACTATGTTAGCTAGCTATGTTGGGTACTTCTCCTCTCTCATGAAGCCAGCCTTAAGCAGTTTTTGCACTTCCTTCTCAATTGTGACCTACCTTTCTAGAGTGAAATGTCTCTTCTTTTACTTGATAGATCGTGCTATGGTGTTAATGTTGGGGCTATGAATCACCAAGTCGTAGGAGATTTCGGGCATGTTTGATGCTGACGAGGCAAACTTATCCGAATTTACCTGTAGCAAGGCGATGATTTCGTCTTTCACTTCGGCTGGAGTCTCAATCCTGACTTTCATGGTCTGCTCGGGTGAGGTTCCGATCTGGAAGTCTTCTGTTTTCTCTCCTAGCTCACCCCTCTCAGCCAACCTCTCCTATGGGCTAGTTTCCAAGGTGAAGACATCATCTCCTTTAGCCACCTTAACGTACAACTCTTGTAAGAGCTTTTGATCACATTTGCATACTTCTACCCCGGTTGGGGTTAGAAATTTAGCCTTTATATGAGGGGAGGATATGATCACTCCGAACGTATTCAAGCTTAGTCCTCCCAAGAGCGCATTGTAGGGGGAGGTGCAATCAATCATAATGAACTCTACAGGACGTTGTGCTATTTGGTCGTCATTGTCGAGTTCCATGTCTAATGTGATAATACTCTTAGCTCGGACCTTACTTCCGTTGAAGTTGATCAGATTATGGTGGTATGGCTTCATTTTTACTGATAGCTTCTTCCTCATCCTCTTGTATGTATGGAGGAAGAGTATGCCCGTAGATTTGCCAGTGTCTACCATAATTTTTAGGATCTCAAATTTTGAGATCTTCACCCCTATCACCAGGGCATCTTGGTAGGGTGTATAAACCCTTTAAGGTCTTCGTTAGAGAAGAAGATGGAAGTGTCTAACTTTTGTTTCTTCTCCCTTACGGCTAGCACCTCTGACGATGCGTTAACCAAGCTCCTAGTGTTCGGTCGACTCTTAAGATACGGCCTCCTTATGATTACGTTAATGACACCATTAGGGGCGTAGTCATCGTAGCAGTCATTGTTCTGCTCAATGTGGGCGTTCTCGGTCCGTCGCCTTTGAGGTGCCCTGTCTCCATCATTGTTAGAACTGTCGTCGTTCCTTCGATGAGCCACATATTAGTTGAAGAAACCACGCTGAATGGCATATTCGAAAGCGTTCTTCAATTGGAAGCACTCGTCAGTGGTGTAGCCATGGTCGTTGTGGAACTGATAATATTTGTCCGAGTTCCGACAATTAAGGTTTCCCTACATCTTTGGTAGCCTTTAGAGTAAATTCTGGTGCTTCACTTCGGTTTGAAATAGACCTGAGCAATGGGTCTATTTAAAGGTGTGTATTGGATATAGATAGGAGGGGGTAGCGGGTCGCATTCAGCTTGGCACTTCTTCTTCCTAGAGCTCTCCCCTTTTGATTTACTCAACATTTTACCACTGAGGAGATCCTTCACAGACAATTTTTCTTTATCTTGCTTTTCGCCTGACCTTTCTTGGTCGGTAGTGTGCCTGATACGAATGTTATCTTCCTAGTTGACTATCTTTTGGGCTTTGTTCCAAAATTCGGCTAGGGTTTTTAGCTTACTCTTCGCAAGCAATTTGAAGAAATCTCCCGAAGATCGAATGCCGAGTTACATGGCATGGATAAAGACTCCCTCGCCCAGTTGAGGGATCTCAACTATGACATTATTGAACCAGACCATGTATTCACATAGGGACTCACCTTTACCTTACCTTACGGTGTACAAGGACGACGTGTCCTTAGATAGAGGCTTGCTAGCCCTAAAGTAGAGATTGAATCTCCATGCTAGCTCATCAAAAGAGTTAATGGAATTGTCGGGAAGAAGGTTAAACCATGTCCCAACTGCCTTCCTCAGGGTGCAGGCCTTATACATTATAGCATCCTCATGACCATAAAGGTTCATGAAGGTGTAGAAGTGGAGAAGATGGTCGTCAAGATTACCTATGCCATCATACTAGTTCAGGGATGAAAGTTTTCCGTTAGGGGGCAATACTTCGTCTTAGATGCCCCTGGTAAAGGGGGTCTTATTGCTGGCAATCAGCCTGGCACTACCAACAACCTTACTCCACTACTACTTAGAGAGGTGCTTTACCATGGTATAGAGCTCGTTCAGGTTGGCATCATTTGCCAAGTAAGTTTGGCGTACATCTAAGTAAGCTTGCACTCCTTATAAGTCGGCTTCTTGCTCATTCCTCGCCAAAGCTCAGTCGCAAGTGGCTGCGAACCTTGTTGGCTGTTGATGTAAGGGCAAATCAGGTTGCTAATCCTTACCATTTTGTTGTTGCTGCTAGATGTTATTATACCCAGTACGGGCATTCAAAGCTTTGGGGAGAGGGTGGGTGGGTTTGTACACCTTGCCACTCTGCTTCTTCTAAGCGAACGTGGAGTGGCTTGTTTTACACATCATATTCTTTAACCAAACGTTCCATGCGCTCCTCCAGTACAACCCTCAGGAGGTATTAATTGCCCCTAAGTTAATTATTTACCAACTATTGGTTCTATTGCCCATCGTAGTAAGACACGATGTTGAAGGAATTGTTTGTAGGGTATGTGTTTAATGTGTTTAAGGTTCCAAGTGTAGGAATTCGGTTTCCTACAAATGGCTCCAAATGTCATTTCTGAGTTTTTGCCCGTAGATGTGAGGGCTTTGCACGTAAAAGGCCTACAAAACAGTACATTATGAAGGGATATCGGGGGGTTGTTCAGCGTGACTACTCCGATGCTTAAATTAGCAATAGGGCTTTTAAGAGTAGAAAGTGATTTGGAACGATAAGCAAGCTTGGAGTGTAGAGTCTAAAGAGCTTTACCACTAGGTAGAGACCTAGTATTTATAGTGGAATAGAGTCGACAAGTAGAGGTCGGTTGGTGGGAGAGATCTTCTCCCACAAGTATGGAAGAGTGGAGTTGTTTTGTTCAATGTGCACCACTTATTTCGGATGTGGCTGTTTCATACTATTTGATCTTTATCTTGTGCATTTTAGCCGTTACAGAGTTTACTGGACTTGATCAATATAGGCCTAGGGCTTAGGCCCATAGGGGCAAGCTCCAGGCCACGAGATGCATTTGATCCGGTTAAACCTAAGCAGCCCATGTCCAAAGTGCTCTATTAACAAGTCCTTATAGAGTTCTTTCTATTTCTGGTGTGTCATACTTCTTGACAATTGTTAATAATTACACTAAATATAATTGGACTTATTTGCTTCAGCATAAAAGCCAAGTGTTCTCAATTCTTCATAAATTTCTTTCCTATGTTACAAATCATTTCAAGGTTGTTCCTAAGTTCATTCATACAGATAATGGGTTTGAATTCATGTTTGTCTCTTGTAAGTCTCTTTTTGATGCACTTGGTATTGTTCATCAACGAACTATGACATATATTCTTCAATAGAATGGACAAATAGAATAGAAACATAGCAATGTAATAACTTATGAATGCATGTTACATTGTCATCGGATGATTTCATTAAAGAAATTTTGGAAAAAAAAATCAAGTATAGCATTAAGCGGCTATTCATATATTTGAATAATAAACAACTATTCAATAATTCTTATACTAAGTTTAAAATGCAATTGCCATAATAGCTCTTTTATAAGGAATAAGGAGAAAATATAAATGCTACTATAGGAAAGTGAATGGGCTATTAGCATTTACTTTAAATGTTTGAGTGCTCAACGTTACGTAAATGGGACCTTTATCAAATTTATTAAATTATCTATTCATTCATGACATGTGTCATTTAAATTAATTTACAATAATTGAATTAGTAAAATGATAGTATTAAATATATTCAGTTATATATTATAATAAAAATAATATTAGATATATCTACTTATATAATATAATTTCATAATAAAAAATAAAACAAAATAAAAATTAAGGAAAAAAAAAAGGTTAGAAGTTTTGTACAAGCTACAAGGTTTTTAAGCATTTTATTAAGTATAAGGTTTTCAAATCAAATGTCATATACACATCATATTTTTTGTCCAATATGAAATTAAAAAAAATAACCCCACTTTAATTTTACTTTGAAGAGTTAGGTTCAAAATATGGAAGCAACTAATAACCAAACCAAGTTTATGCACTAGGAAAATTCTCTAGCTTCTCTTCAAGACCTCATTAGAAAGCTTCCTAATCGTACCATGATCTCTCCTTATGTCACTTGGTTTTACTGAAGTTAGGAAAAGGCAACTTTTTATCTCTCCTAAATGCTTGGATTTAGTTGACAAATCTAATGCATCCTCAACCATACAATGTGGGTTCTTTAAGTTTTTGTTGTACAAGTTTAATTAATTTTGGTGAAGGATGATCAACTAATTTTGCATAAGCTTCATAGCACAAAACAACAAATCACGACATCACACTGGGCATGTAGCTTAATTACCAATCAACATTGTACAATCTAAGCATAGACATACCACATGTACATTCCAAAGTCTACTTACAATCGTGAGCACTTTCCGTTTTAAAAGACTCACTTACTATAATACTGGAGGGAAAAAATTTTCTAGTATCAATAGTTTTTACGTGGTGTAAGTATGGTATTATAGAAGATTGAGATCATTTGTAGTTTTGATAATTTTCAAGTGGAATTATGTTAACCAACTCTTTTTACTAAGAGATGGAACTCTTAAGTGTCTAACTTGAGATGATAATGTAGTTTTTGTTGAATAATGTTTCTTATTTATATGTTTTGGTAAAAAAACATATGTTTGTTGCCATATGCCGTTAACTATTATAACTCTTCCACATTTTATAGCTTAAGTTATATTCTTGTTGTTTAAAAGCTTGGTATCTATATCTATTCAAGTCTTCTAGAAAAGTGTTTTAACGATAACAAACTACTAATGCGTTTTATTGATAAAACTACTAAGTGTTGCAATGAGTAAAAATAGAAGTAGTACAAAAATATATAATAAGAAAATGCTTTTGTCAAGGTAAACCTAGGATAAGAAGAAGCAATGAGTTGAAGAAGATGAAAAGTTAAAAGAACAAATGATTCGGAAATGATTAAATACAACAAAAATCAACAGATAAGAAAAAGGCTAAAAATTGCTAAGATAAGAATTAGAAGCTGTAATAATTAGAAGAATAGTAGTTGGAAAGAAATTCTAAGCAGAAGCATAAGCATTACAATAATCAAAAGCAGAAATGCAGAACATATGAAACTAATATACCTATTTAGATTATACAAACCAATTCAAAAAGAATAATTATAGATAATAATGGTTAAGGTAAAAACTAAATAAGTAATTCAATGTTTTAAGGGCTATTTAAGGAAAGATGAAAAAGTTATTTAAGGAAAGATGAAAAAGTTATTTAAGGAAGCAAAGCATTTAACAATTGTACCATATCTCAAAGATAAAGAAAGCAAATGATTGAATAACCATAAGAAGATGCATAGTCAAATGGTTATTGCCTTATGAAGCAACTTGCATGTTGAAATCGAAACTATGTAAAGAAGATTCCTATAGAATCGAAAGGGAGAGAAGGACAACATAAAAACAAATGAAGAGAATGCTAAAGTGTCTATGGTATTGTTAGTGTGAGATGATAAAGTAAAGTATTGAGGATATATCATTAACCTTGTTATTGAGAGTATTTTTCATCTTAAAACTATCATTGTGACTGTTTAAGAGAAAGAAGTGAGAGAGTGGAAAGTAAAGTATAGTTTGAAGCTAATAATTCGAAGATAGCTTGTATACCTCATTATTCATTTTTTGAAAATGGAACAAACATAGAGGAGTTGAGTGGTTCCTTAACTCATGGTGTTGGAAGAGTAAATCGATGTGCAAGGTAGAACCACTACATATGCTTACCTAATCTTCTCATCCCCATAATCTTATGTCACTACAATTTACATTGTTGCTGAATGTTTGTATTTATATCCGATTTAATCCTTTGGATTTTGATTGTTAGAACAAATAAGAAAGTTCAATTATCACATTTATATCAAATAGTGAAGAAGTACTTTTCCGGAAATTTTTTTAACAATTAATTTTACTCTCTTTGATTGTTCGACTAGAACCAATAGTATCAAGTATGTTTTAGCTTGTAGATCCCATATTTAAAACCATACAATGCAACGGTGATTACTACTAGTTTCTACTTAAAGCATGCCGATTGACTTTAAACTTAATTCCAGAAGATAACTTTAAACCGTCTCTTACTTTATATCAATAAGCTTGTATAATTTCTCATATAAAATCATTCTCAAAAGTCTTAGTCAAGTGCCCGAAACTTGTTCTAAGAGATTTACTTAAATAAAAGCACTTTTATATCAATAAAATAGACTTTAAATAACATTATCGATGTACGTGAAGCTTTTCTAACTTTGAACTTAGAGAAAAAAAATGTATTTCAATAACAATCAAGCCATCAACTAGAGACGAGAAATCTTACTATCTTCTAGAATGAGATTTTTTTGTTTTTCTTTTGAAGGGAATTTCGGTAAGGACGGGCTTCTATCGATATTGGATTGTATAAGTGTGGCGTATATAATAACCACCGTGAATTATGAAAACCTTAAATGAAAAGTAATACAATGTAATCTCCTAAAGTATGAGATTAGGCAAGGAAATCCCCTCTCTCTTACTTTTTCATACTAAGGTTAATATCCTATCCGAAAAATCATGCAAATAGCACTGATAAGGGGCTCCAATGCACTGATAAGGGGCTCCAATGTTTTAAGCATAGAAAGGCCTGTCCTATATGATCTCAGTTCTTGTTTGCGGATGATTACCTTCTCTATCAAAGCAAATACCACAAATATAACTCATTCTTCTCATTCTAATTAACAACTACCGCATGACACCAAATCAAGAGCTAAACAGTCAAAAATCAAGCCTTTTCTTAGGCTTGAACATCCCATCCAACCTAGCAAATAAGACCAGCAACCATTTTCCAAATTTTCCAAGTAACTAACGTGACCGGTTCAGCTTACCTAAGCTTTAGGGAACATCTAAAACTAATGGCTTGAATTTTATAAAAGATAAAATTAAAAATAAATTAGAAGATTAGAAACATAATTTCTTTTATCTACATGTAGAGAAGCGCTTATAAAAACAGCGCCAGAAACGAATTCCATTCTCACATATTTGATTGCTTGTTTCAAAAACTCCAAGCTATCAGTACAATTAGGTGAATTCATTAATTGCAATTTTTGATTCCTGAAAGAAATAAAAAATTTAAATAAGACCCTGGTCAGCTTAGTTATTTTAATAAAGCAATTTTGGTGAAATCTGCTTGGAAAATTAACCAATACCTTGATGATCCATGGAACAAAATTGTGAAAAGTATCCATTTTTCGAATGATGTTGACACATTCAATATAAGTAAGAGCATGAGGATCGTAGGGTAAGATGGTTTGATTAAAAAAAGCTGTAAGCATATATACCATAATATAATAGTATTGATTAAATAAGATAATGGGCATGATTGCTTTGGGATGAAGAATCTTAATCTTGATAAAAGGAATCGTTCTTTTATTATGATTAACTAGTGGAGTTACCACAACCAAAAGAACTTGTCCTTTGCCTACCTCCTACGCAAACGCAACTAGATTAACGAATATATTCCTTCTAGCTTGTACCGTACAAAGGGTTAAAATAGTTAGCTTGCTATGACAAATTCGATTTGGTTGGTGCTCGCTCAGAGTCGATCCAGCGATTATGATAGAAAATTTTTCGATAAGACAATAATGATAGAATTATCTTATCTCATCTCTAATGTATATGATGCATTGTGTATTCTCGATTTTACTTTAAACAAGGAGTTTCACTAATTTTTAGTGAATCAATTAATTAAGGATCATCTCCATACGAAGAAACTGGCTCAGATTGAAAAGATATTTGCAAAAATAATAGACGAGTAGTAGATTTTGTCTAAAGTTAGATATGATGTTTTGCGAACTGAACTACTGCCCCCCGATGGAAGTTCGAGCTTGCACCAAAATTTTCAATCGATTTCAAATCCTTAAAAAGGTTATAACAAAAAAAAAAAAAAAAACTATCCTACTCATTGTATCATAACAAAAACGGACGATAAATATAGCGACCGTTGAAATTAAAAATTGATCTCTCATGTTCCACATAATACTCTCGACAAATATTGCAACAACTTCTGTTTTTGCTTCAGATTTATCCCCTTCATAAATAAAATGGATTTAGTCATCTTAAAAAAGCTGAATTTTCGATAACTTACTTTATTCTACACGTAGCGCATATATGCATATATATATATATATATATTGTGTTTGATCTAAATATTATACCCATTGTGAATAAAAATTTGCTTTATACTTATATGATATTTAGTACGTAAAAATAAACTCAAAATGGAATCATAATTTTAAATTTTTTTTTTTTTAAGGGTTTTTTTAGAAGTTAGAATCATAATTTTTTACGATGGGTGATTCTAACTAAGAAGATAATTGGTTCTGCTTTGAGAGCAACAAAATCACAATTTCGTTCCACTTGACACCAATACTAATTTTAAATTAATTATTTAGCCTTCAACTTAAATATTAGATTAAAAACATTCAGCAATTAAAAGTGTTTTGGGCAAATATTTTCCAGCCAAGCATGATAGTGAAATTGAGTCAATGATTGGATGCTTCACCTAATACATTCAATTCAGATTGTTTCTGTAAACCAAATTGCTTTAGTGTTTTCTAAATTTAGAAAAAAAAATTAAATTAACGTTTTTCTATAATTAGAAACATTTAGGATTTTTTTAAATATTGATTCTAAAGTTAGGCTTTTACAATTTTCATGAGACAATCATCAAGTCTAACAACGTAATATCATGAATCCTTACACTAAATTTAATAAGTTAAAAAGAAAAAAAAGCATCAAGATAATCTGGTTTTGACAAGCAGGTTTGCAGGCATCTTATTGTAGCGACCACTAAAAAAATTGTTAAGAAAAATTCTCCCAAAAAGCGATATATCCCAAGAAAAATTTTGTTGACAAAAAAGAAGTGTTGGAAGTATCGAAAACTTGAATTGTTAAAAAGCCTAAACTTTCATCACAGAGGTTATGGTTCGGTTTCATCTTTCCAAATTTCAATCCCCGAACTTTGGATATTGAAGGGCATAGAAATCGCATTAAATTATTAAAATAAATGTTCACCTCAAAGCGATTCTAATTAAGATTATCTTCCTACTGACGTAATGAACGAGTTTGCTGGCGTTTCTGATACTGCGTTTAGAGCAATCCGCACCTTTCTCTCTCTTATGTGATGGTTTGTATAGTGTTCAAACTGGCGAGGGCCGCGGTGAGGCAGATTTAACTTGCACCATTTTTCAGAATCCTGGCTAACGTTTTTGCGACTGTTTTTTATGTTAAATAATATTTGAGTTCACCAGGAAAAAGAAAATACAGTTTTGAAAAGACATATGATAAAAGAACATGTGCATTTGTCGTGTCTTTGCGAGTTCTCCAAGGATCAAGAAACTTCACTCCGTTCCTTTCTCCGTGCAACGATTTGACGTAACGTGCCTTTTATTACGTGCCCAACTTTTCTCTGTCTTTTTTTTTTTTTTTGAAAAAATCAGGTATTTTGCTGTTCGTTCGAATTCTTTTAAAAAAAAAAATTGATGGGTTATTTAAGTTTATGGGATCCATAATAATTTTTAAAAATTATGTTAAGAAACTTTTATGAAAAGATTTAATGATAAAATACTAAATTTTTTAAAAATAAAATTTTTTAATATATCAATATATTATTTAGAGATACGAAATGAGTTTCTAACCATTTTGCATATTGTTTAAGTGAAAAGAAAGTAGAAGATAATAGAAAAAATAATTTTAAATTATCTCTAAATATATCAGGTGTCCCGATATTTATTTTAAGGTTGTTCATTAAAACAAATGAAAGCATACTAAGAATTGATTAATAGATTGTTGTGTGTATATATTTTGGTTTGATTTGCGTTTCAATTTAGATATTTTCAATTCAATTTCAAAGGGTAAATCAAGCTAAACAGCTTTAATATAAATCAAATTGCTTTTATTAAAAAAAAAAGATAAGCAACTATTGTTTTTTTAATTTTAAATCTAACCAACATCTTAGTCTAATTTGATTTACCTATTCTATTTTATTGTATCTCATCTTACTCTCAACCTTTATAGTAAACTCCTTACCCATCATTGTTGTCTCTTATCTCTCAAGGAGACTCGTATATTTTTACTATCAACTTAGATGCCATAATATCATGATATAATGTTAAATGGCTTTCATTCTTATGTAATATTTCTTAATTTAAATACCAATATTTTATCTAAAACTAGTATTATCATCTACAACATAGTGTTTTTAAAAGTAATTTGAATTAAACAAAACCAAATATGGCACATTTTAGGAAATTCAAATCAGAACCTTGAATTGTTAAAAACTGTTTGTTTCATTAAGGGCTTGAATTGAATTGTCTTGTCTTAAAATGTGATTTGGTTTAATTCCATTAATAGGCTATTTTGGAAACTAAGCTCCCAAGATACATTTTAGCCAATATGTATTGTAGGCTAACCTAATGAAGTTTATCGACTTTTGTCTCATTATCTTTGACTTGAATTCGATCTTCGCCTTACCACCTAACCTAATCTTAGCTTGTAAGCTATATTTAGAGTGCCATTCTCCCCTTATGGCATTCATGTGATGAGCCCCTAAGGATTGGAGGCTTACCAACTCAGCTTGGGTGAAGGACTAAAAAGAGCATAGACTAAATACTTTGACATATGTTGGATTGTCGAACTATTATACGTTACATCATCCTTGGGATTATCAAATCTTACTTAATGTAAGAAGATATACATTCTTATTTGTGTAAAAGTCTAATATATCCACTTTTGAGATATATTTCTATTCTCATTACTATAAATAGTTGGTTCGTCCCTACAACTAAGGACATGTTTACTTACTCTAATGCTCTTGCCTTCCTTGCTTTTGTCTCATAGGCTTGTTGATAAAGTATCAAAGTAATCACGTTTAATAACTCCTTCGTGCCATTTTTTACAGCCTTTAGGTCCAAAGATCTACTGTCCATCATTAATCTTTATTAGCAAAAATTTTGAGATGATAGGTTCAACTCAGCATCACATTATACCTAATCATGAACACCTATAGCTGATTCTTCATTATATAAAAAATATATCAAAGAATTTATATTTGTATTCTTTAATTGGCTGTTAGTTAATAGCTACTTCCATCTCTACAATTTTTTTTTTCACCAAACAATATAATAACTTGGGAGATGGGAGATTTGAACCTAGATCAATCTTGTTAAGAGATCAATATTCATACCATTATACTACAATAACCTTAATCTATCTTTACAAATTAATCACTTAGAAATTGTGAAACTTTACTGGGACAGGTCATAAGCTTGTGGCTAGAAAGTTAAGTGGCATTTTTTAAAATTAAAGTCACAATGGAGGGGGGAATAGGTTGGTTTTGGAGAGATTTATCAATTTCGATAATTATGATGATACTTTTGTATCTATTTATCTAAGTTTTCACAATTTGATAATTGATACTTTGTAAATATGTGTGTCAAAACATGTGTTGGTTTTTCGGTCTAAAATGGTCCAATTAATATAATAATATCATTGAATATATTTGATTAAATAATATAATAATGTTATTAAAAATAAAGAAAATTAAAAAGAAAAGCAAGGCCAAAAGGGGCTCGACCCGTCCTAAAGTGGTGGTAGATGAGTGATTACCTATCATCTTGAAAAGTAAAAAATAAAAATAGAAAAATGATCGAATCATAATCAAGTCACATTATTTAGCCTCATCCAAACAAGATTGTTTTTCATCTTTTTGTCATGGATGAATTTTACAACCCATCAAAGTAGAATGGCCTTGGTTAAACTCACATGGCTAAATACGGTTAACCACCACCTTTTGTAGGAGTTACTTGAGGTAAATGGACATGCCCCTTAAAGTCTTTCCGAAGTTTTCTCTTCTTTTAATTTTCTATGTTTTAAGTATTTTAGTTATATCTATGTATTATTAAATTAATTATTATAAACCAATTATAACTTAAGACATGTCTACTTATTAATAGCGGTGAAAAGAAATAAAAAATAAATACAAAAATATTATATTTGATGAAAACTAAACTACAAAGTAACAAATATCCTTTAAATTATCATATGGTCAAAGTGGAAATATATAAAATATATCAAAGCTAAAGTGCGCCATTAATTTGGTATGCATCAAATCTCAAGGTTTTGTTTAATGATTTTGATATAAATAAGAAGAAATTACAGAGTATTGTAAATGTACTTATATTTCTTATTTTTTTCATTTTATATACTTGTATTTTTAGTTTTTACACTTCATACATGTGTTTTGTAATTGTATATCACTATTATAGTTGTGAATGAGTCGAGTCAAGTCAAGTTAAAACAATACGATACTAAATTTGAGCTCGATCAAGTTTAGAATTTTGAACTCAAGTTTGACTCGTAGTAGCCCTTAACAAGCTCAAGCTCAACTTAATTAAGCTTGTTTGAGTTTGATTTATTCGAAAAATATATATTTCTTTGTATCTATGGTAATAGTAGTGTAAAAAGTCAACTTGAACTTCACTACCATGTATGCCTAACTCGAGCTTAATTAGACCTATAAGCTAATTGAGCCAAGTATTATGAAGCTCAAACTCCACCTAATCAACTATCAAGTAGTTTGATTCGAGATTAACTTGATTTTTTTCGAATCAAACTTGAATAGTAACTTAGAAGTAGTTTGATTCGTTTATATTGTAGTCACTATTACAATAGATTGATTTGTGTTAATATATGATTATTTTAGAATAATTAATTTAATTAAATAATTTGATAAAACTAATATGAACTTATAGAAAAGTAAAAGTAAAAATGGCAGAAAAATGTTAAACCCCTTACATGCTTTAGTTGCCACTGTAAAGTTAAGTGGTGGCTAAGCATTGCTCAGTTATGAGATGGCTAGTATTAGCTATTATAGTTTAGAGTAGCAAATGAATAGAGAAGTGATCTATCTACTTTAAAAATACTTTTCATTTAGGATGTGATACATAACAAACTACATCAAGAATTGTATGTAGGATTGTTTTTTTTTTCTTGTGATATACTTTAATTGGAAGGTATTGTTAAAACAAAAAAAAAAAAAACTATTCGTTTACCTGCAGTGTGATGGATCATATAACCTATTTATAACGATGGCTGCCTATAGGCATGGTGTAACTATTTTAGAGTAATGAAAGGCTACCTAACATTCATTTTAAAAAAGAAAAATAGAAGAAAGAGAAAAAGGTATAAAATAAAGGAAAATAACTATAGAACTCATTGCGCTATAGACTTATAAGTAGATCCCAATCAATAACATTATGTATGTAAAATAGAAAAATAGCCAACATATATAAGTTTTCTAGATAAGTTATTAAGAGAAAATGGAATCTAATTCATTCTGTTTAAAAATAAATATTTATGTCGCTTGAACTACAGAATGCTTAACGAAGAAATACATGCATGTAAATTGTAAATGGTAATTTACATTATACATATGGATGCCTATTAAGACAATAGCATGTAGCATAGTGTCACGGTCTAAGGCTTTCTTTAGTATACAAACAGACTGTGTAACGCTTGCTATCCTGCCTCTGTAGTAATAAGTAAGCCTAATTTATATGTAACGCTAGCCAATAAGGCTTAAACCTGTAAGCAACATAATCGAGAAAGAAAGCCAACAAATTATAAGAGATACAAGCACGAATGGAAAAAAGGAATAGCACACTTTTATTAATTCCAACAATAATACAAGGCTGCACGTGTGTGCATGGGAGTATAGTGTATGTAACAGGTGCTGTCGATTGTGATTAACCAACGTGGTGAGTAAGAGCTTCAATTTAGAAAAGTACTCACACCCCCGTAAAGAGCTTTATGGACATTATTGGACTTGACAGGATCAGATATTAAAACTGGTAAAATGACACAACTTTCTAAAAGTGGAAATTTCTAATAATAGTAAAGCTCTAACTATACAAAAATAAAGTCCTCCCTTATGTTACAATATGTATAAAAGAATGACCTCTTATTAGTATAAGTACCTTACAAAAAGAGACCCTGACATCCTCCCCTACTTAATTCATTGACATTCTCGGTAATATGTACTGGAGCTTAGATCTAGTGGCGGAGGTCTTCTGGTTAGCAAGGCTGACTTTTTCTTAAATAAGTGCTTCAGATCTTCTTTAGTCTCCCAGTTAGTATTTTCTTCTCCTCGATCTCTCCACTTGACCAAATATTCTTTATGTTCTTCTCTAGTGAAGAGATCTCTAACTTTCGCTCTGCAAGGATATCTTCCACGGCTTGACTTAGGTTGAACTTAATCTTGACGTGTGACCACTTAGACACATTGCGAGATGAGTCTTCCATGTCTGGATAATATAGATTTAAGACGTTGACATGAAAAACTGGATAGACCTTCAACTACGCAGGAGGCTCGACCTTGTAGGCTGCTCTTCCAATCTTCAATATGATAGGAACTGGACCAATGTACTTTTGGATCAATCTTCTATCCTTGTTCCTCAATGATCTGACCTATTTTGGAAAAATTTTTATGAGGACCTAATCTCCAACATTGAACTCTCTAGGTCAGCGGTTCTGATCTGCCCATTTCTTCATTCTCTTAGAAGCCTTTTTAAGGTACGCTTTTGCTACTTCTGAACTCTGCTTCCAATCTTTGGTGAACTAATAAGCTCTTAAGCATCTCCCGGTGTATAGTGCTGCCACTGTGTGGGGTTACAGTGGTTGTTGACCTGTAATGATCTCTATAGGGCTCTTGTTAGAGGAAGAGCTTCGTTGGATGTTGAAACAAAACTAGGCGATATCCAGCAAGTCAATTTAATTCTTTTAGTTGGTACTAACAAAGTGCTGAAGGTATTCTTCTAACAACCCACTGAGTCTGTTCGTCACTCTATGGATGGTAGCTGAAGGTCATGCTCAGCTTGGAGCCTAGGAGTTGAAACAACTTTGTCGAAAACTTCCCTGTAAACCTAGCATCCTTATCACTCACAATATTTTAGGACATGCCCCAGAATTTCACTACATATTTGAAGAAAAGCTAGGCTGTCTCTTCTGCGCTTGAACTCTTCATGATAAAAATGAAGGTAGCATGCTTAGAAAACTTATCAATAACAACAAAAATGGATGACTACTCCCCTACTTTTGGTAGGGAAGTGATAAAGTCTATGGAGACGCTCTCCCATGGGTGAGATGGCATAGAAAGTGGCTCCAAGAAGCCTACCGCCTTTTGTCTCTCAACTTTGTCCTGCTGGCAGGTTAAACAAGTCTTTGTATAAGTCATTATATCCTCCTTCATATCCAGCCAGTAATAGCCCTGTTTCAACAAGCTCCATATCCTCTGCCAGCTTAGATGTTCAGCCTAGAAAGTATCACAGCACTCTCTCATGAGTGCCCTTCTCAAGTTGCCCACCTTCGAGACATATAATCGGCACCCCTTTATGTTAATGGGTAGTCTTCTACTTAAAATATGCACGTCTTTTCTTCTTCAACCAACTGCTTAAGATTTTTGGCCAACAAGTCTTGACCTATATGTTGCTTGATTTGCTCTTGAATTGAAGTCGAGATTTGACTCTCCAACTAGTGTGCAATCTATGCTAACGATGCTAAATCAGCTCGCCTACTTAAAGCATCTGCTACCTGATTGGTCTGTCTACTGCAATACTCAATCTCCATATCAAACTCTACAAGAAGCTCTTGCCATCTTACTTGTTTGGCTGAAAGCTTCGGTTGAGTCAATGTATGGCTAGTAGCAAAATTGTCTGTCTTCACTAGAAACTTGGATCCTAGTAAATAATGTTTCCAAGTCCTTAGATAATAAACAATTACAAGTAACTCCTTCTCTTGAGCTGGGTACCTACGCTTTGTTTGATTCAGCTTCCTACTCTCATATGCTACTGGATGACCCTCTTGCATCAACACTCTACCTAATGCAATGTCTGAGGCATTCTTGTGGATTTCAAGAGGCTTAGAAATGTTAGGAAGTATGAGTATTAGCTCCTTCGTCACTACATGCTTCAACTCCTCGAAGGCACTCTGACATATCTTATTCCATGACTATGCTTAGTCCTTCTTCAATAGATTTGTGAGGGGTGTAACTCGACCAGATTATCTTTCAATGAATCTTTTGTAGTAATTTGCGAGTCCAAGGAAAGATTGCAACTCCGTTACACTCTTAGGCACTGGCCATTGCCTGATTGCTTCCACCTTTGCTATATCCATTCGGATTTACCCTTTTTCAACAACGTGACCCAAGAAGTTGATGTGCTTTTAGGCAAAGGCACATTTCTCACTCTTCACGTACAAATGATTCTTCTGCAGCTTCTTAAAAACTATTCGTAAGTGCTTCACATGGTCTTGTAATGTCCTGCTATACACAATAATGTCATCTAGATAGACGACTACAAATCTGTCGAGATATTCACGAAATACATTATTCATTAAGGTATAAAATGTTACAGGAGTATTAATAAGATCGAAGGGCATCACTAAGAACTTATAAGCACCATACCGGGTTATACACGTCGTTTTGGGCTCATCCCCCTCAGCAATGCGAACTTGATGATAACCTGATCGAAGATCCAGTTTTGTAAAATACTTAGCCCCACTCAATTGATCAAACAGATCAGCAATTAGAGGAATTGGGTAATGATTCTTCATCGTCAGCTTATTTAGAGCCCGGTAATTAATACATAATCTCAAACTCCCATCCTGCTTCTTTTGAAATAGAACAGGAGCTCTGTATGGTGCTTTTGAAGGTCGAATGAACCCTGCCTCTAACAACTTATCCAATTGCTTCTTCAATTAGGCAAGTTCGGGAGGTGACATTCTGTAAGGAGCTCTGGTGGGTGGTTTAGTACCAGGAATCAATTGAATCTCGTAGTCTACCAACCTTCGAGGAGGTAATTCCTTTAGGAGCTTGTTAAGCATCACATAATCGTACTCTTTTAAGACTCTCTCTATTACCTCCGGTATCTCCGTCTTTCTTACTTCCTCTTTCTCTGGAAGGAAAGCCAGGAAAGTTGGCTCTTGATGTTTGAGTCCTTTCTTGAATTGCAATGATAATAACATCATAGCCCTAATATTCTTCACTTCCTTACCATTGTTGTTTGCCCTATTTCTCTGAACTGTTACACGGTAAGGTTTTTCACCTATGAATAATAAGCAATTTGCTGTGGGCATGGGAGCAACTCTGACTTGTCTTAAGAAATCTAATCCAAGGACTATGCTGAAAGTCATCCAATGGAACAGATGTGAAGTTGAGATTTCCACTCCAATCTTCAACCCTTACTTTCACTCCTCTTACAACTCCTCAGATAGGATGGGCCTTGGAGTTAATAGCTTTAATCTGGCAAGTATCCTCAGTAAGCACAGCCTCAACCTTTCTGCTTCAAGCACATCGATGAAGTTGTGTATAGCACTGAAGTTTACCATTGCGGTGGCACTCTTGCTTTTGATGTTCAATTGGACATATATAAACTCATTACTGTTCTTGGGCTTACGTCGCACTGAGAAACTCTTTCCAACAGCCGACAACATGTACAATGCGCCCATTCAGGGTTGATCCTCTCCATCACTCCTTGACTCATAATCTTGGTAGACACTCTCTACTTTTTGTGCCAGAGCATTGAGTGCTGCCTTATGTGGACACTCATCTACTTTGAGTGAGCCATTACGCAAGAAACACGAAAATGGGGGCTTCTTACATCTATTGGTTACCCCACTTTTTTCGGACTAGTGAGAGTTATAAGATTTCCTTTGACTCCCTCCAATATTACTACTACTACTACTACTTAAACTTGGAGCTCCTCCACTCTTGGGTTTGCTCGACTGGATCAACTTTCTACCCTCGTATCCTGTCGATAAATTTTTCCCTTTATTATCATAAGTGTAGCCAGTCAAGCACTCAGCGGCTGTCTGTGCTATAGTCAAGTTAGTAACTTGTTGCCTTTACAACTCATTCCTAGCATAAGGCTTCAGTCCTTTTAGGAAATAGAATAGCCTGTCATCTTCAACCATACTTTTGATATCTAACATCAATGTTGAGAACTTACGGATGTACTTTCTAATGTCATCATCTCGTTGAAGTTCCTTTAACTTCTTTCGAGCATTGTACTCAACATTCTCAGGAAAAATTGAGTTTGCAACTCAACCTTCAACTCAACCCATGTATCTACATGAGTGTTGCTATTTTAGATATTCTCATATTTAGTACGCCACCGCAGTTTAGCATCACTAGTTAAGTATATTGTAGCCATGGTAACCTTTGATCTCTCATCATTTGTTCCCACAACAGCGAAATACTGCTCTATATCAAATAGAAAGTTTTCCAACAACTTGGCATCCCTCAAGCCAATGAATACCTTAAGTTCAGGCATTTTTAAATATCTTGCATGAGCAAAAACATGAACGGAAGCAGGGATAAGAGCATTTCCCACAACCCGAGTTAAAATAGCTACTTGTGCCCATAACTCTTCAACAATCTCAATTGAGACACAAGTAGCAACTTGTCTTCTCACGTTTTCTACATAAGTTTTCAAGTGTTGTCTTGCCTCATCGGTCGTTACGTGCATTTCCACTCTAAGGGTTTGCACTGTAACACTAAAATTCTCAATCATCTCGATTATTTTAGCATTCATCTCCTGAAGATTAGCCTCAACTTCAGCCACTTTCGCTAATAATGCGACTAAATCATCTATTCGCTTAGATAATCCCCTAAGGATTTCCTTAAGGCTATTTAGCCTCTTGTTCACTTTCTCTTATTGTGTTATGATCGTTTCCGTTGAAATAACTTAGGCTCTGATACCAATTGTCATTGTTTGAGTCTTTCTTTTGCATACAAATAGACCGTGTGGCGTTTACTATCCTGTTTCTGCAGTAGTAAGCAAGTCTAACTCATATGCAGCGTTAGCTAATAAGGTCTAAACTTGTAAGTAACACAATCCAGAAAGAGAACTAATAGAGTATAAGGGACACAGACACCAATGGAAAAAAGGAATAACACACTTTTATTAATTCCGACAGTAATATAAGGTTGTAATGTGTGTGTACAAAGATATAGTGTATGTAACAAGTATCGTTAGTCGTGATCAATCAACATGATGAGTATGAACTTCGATTTAAAAGAGTACTTACACTCCTATAAAGAGTTTTATAGATATTATTGGATTTGGTATAAAAAGATATTAAAACTGATAAAATAATATCAATTTTTAAAAATAAAAAATTTTAATAATAGTAAAACCTACCTCAACAGAAATAAAATCTTTACTTGTGTTACAATACGTACAAAATATCTTACAAAAAGTAACCTCCACGTAGCATCCACCTATTTATTTATAGCCGGGGAGTTTCACTAAAGACGATAGACGTATAAGCTCTTTTTGCCCTAAAAGGTGTTCCATTATAACAGGTCACCACTTTGGCACCTTCCACGACCACAAATCAAAGACCATTAACTCACTCAGTCAATCCATCACCATGGAAGAAGACATAAAGAGCTTCATCAAGGTATGGGTCTCAGCAATGGCTTCCTTAACTTATTCTTACTTCATTTCAACCAAAATCCGAAAACCCATTCTCAGAATCTTCTCTCTCTTGCCTGCTTTCTACCTCTTCATTACACTTCCCCTCCAGATCTCGTCTTTCCACTTAGGAGCACCCACAATTTTATTCCTTGTTTGGCTTGGCAACTTCAAGCTCCTCCTTTTTACTTTCAATCAAGGCCCGTTATCTCAAACTTCCAATCTCTTCCATTTCCTAGCTGTTGCTTCTTTACCCATCAAAATTAAACAAAACCCTACTCAAAAGTCACCAAATCACAAACACTCATCTAATAAAATCACCCAAAAAACACACCCGTCTTCTCAAAATCCAAACTTTACCCAAAAAGATAAAAAATTCACTCTCAAACCTTCACTTCTCTTAGCAATTAAAGTGGCCATTCTTGCTTTGGTTATAAAATCGTACAAATACAAGCCAAAATTTCCTCAATGTATCATTTTAATCCTCTACTGTATCCATTTATACACTGCTTTGGAGATTGTTCTAGCGATATCAGCAATACCAGTGAAGATCATTTTTGGGTTTGAATTAGAACCGCAGTTTAACGAGCCATACCTCGCCACTTCACTTCAAGACTTCTGGGGACGTAGATGGAATTTAATGGTGTCGAGCATTCTACGCTTGACCGTGTACGATCCTATACGTACAGCATTTGAACCCGTGGTTGGTCACGCGTGGGCTAAAGTAGATGCGACAGTCGCAGCTTTCACTGTGTCGGGTTTGATGCATGAGGTTATATATTTTTATTTCTCCAGAGTGCGTCCTACTTGGGAGGTGACGTGGTTTTTTGTCCTACATGGTTTTTGTGTGGCCGCCGAGGCAGCGGCGGAAGGGACATTTGGCGGCAGGTGGCGGTTGAACCGGGCGGTTTCCGGGACATTAACGCTTGGGTTTTTAGCGGTGACCGGTTATTGGTGGTTTTTTCCTCAGATTATAAGAAATGGAGTAGTTGAGAAGGCTATAGGGGAGTATTACACTTTTGGTGATTTTGTTTGGGAGAGAATTTCTAAGCTCTTGTGATTTGTAAGATAAATGGTTATATTAAGAAATTGAAAAAAAAATAAACAACGTTGATTATTCTCAAACGAGAAATATTGGGCATGGGTGATTATATTTCTGGTTTGAAGAAAATAGTGGGTAAATAAAAAAAGATGTATCTTAATGGAATATATTGGAATCGACTCTCGTTTTTAAAAGTTATTATATATATAGTTGAAAAAGAAAAATTCAGAAATACGTGAAACATTGCTAATTTTAACTTTTTTAATAGAGAAATAAGGTCACATGAATCAAGATATTAAAAGGAAATATTTTTCCTTTTCTTATGCTCTTAGTTTTCTTATAAAATGTAGAATCTATTTTCTATTATTTGGGTTGTCCTTAATTTAGTTTTACAATTTAAATAGCAATTTTGATATTTCTGTTTTCTTTTTGTTTTGTTCGATAGAAGAAATGAAGGTAAATCCTCCTCCAAAATTAAATATGCAAAATGTGAAAAAGGTAGTTCATATGGTAGGAGAATGAGCCTGTAATCTTGACGGCTACCTAACAAAGTTGGAAAAAAGAAATTATAGGAGTATAATAACACTCCCAACACACGGAGAACCATATGTATTGAAGTTTTTTATGCAATTTTTTTGTTATTACTCCAATATCTCATTAGTCTAGTCATACCCCAAGTAACAAACCATTTTATCTGAATTATGGATGAAATTTGATAATAATTTATAAAGTTGAAATATGGAATATCAAGCTAATATTTGTTAGCAATCTTAGAGTGACGTGGATGAAATAATCCATAAATAAATCGTCTGATGGTATTGTTATTATTCAAATTTAAGCTATAAAAGGGTATTCTCATCATTCCGCTTTTGCAGGTTGAGCTTTTTACTTGTCAGTCTGACGAGTGAAGTACAACTCTGAGCGCTAAATCTACGTGCAGAAACTTGAAAAATCTGACCTTCATGATGAATGCAGGAGGAAAAGGCAGGCCTTGGATTGCGTGTGTACGAGCGAAAAAGACAAAAAAGTTTTTGCTTTTGTCAAAGACCCAATCTTCTTGCAGGTGGTTAGATGATTCTGTGGTTCGCCTTCGCCCAACGGGGCACAGAAATTTTCCATCCCAATGGATTGTCTCCAAATTTTTTTAATTACGATAGGGAAATGGAAAAAAATAAATAATAATTACAAAAATATAACATCTGAAAAAATAAATTTAGATATATCACACGCAAGCGATGATTTTAAGTGTATTTATATTTTATATTTTTATCTATCTTTTTACTTTAAATTTAATTGAACCTATATATGATTGTAGTTAAAAACGTAATTGAAATGCATTATTATAGTTATTTTTTCAATCAATCGCTTAAATTATATCAGATTATTTATTTGTAAGATATTCAGCTTTATTATTTTTTAGTATTATATAAATACATATTTGGAATCAATATCGAAATATATTAATAACTTAAAATTATGAAGAAATAAAACCATTGTAGGAAATGTCATAATACTGTTGGAATATCTAAATAATGTTTCGAAAATAAGAAAAGAAAATCAAAAGTGAAATATCTAAAATTAATGATGTTGGCATCATCATTGAGGCAATAGTCAAGCATCCTGGGGCTTTACGTTGTCTTGAGAATTAACTATTTAAGTCATATCCAACTGAGTAATTTGTCCACCATCATGTCTATAAGGACCTAAGAACAATGCATACATAAGGATCGAAAAAAGGGTGTAACTCCGTAACTCCCTCACATATGTCGTACTGAGGATCTCTGATCAACCATTTGAATAGTATAAGGGAGGTATGGACTTAACTAGAAAAGGTCTCTTTGACTATAGGGGTACTGTACATAGGATCCTAGGAACTCTCCTTAATAAATGGCTTGCTAACTCAGATCTAGGTGGTTCAAAAGATGCCGATGGCAAGAAATGTAAGAGAAAAGCATTGTCACGAATCTACACACGTTAGACTGTTTACGTCCTTGACTCCTAACTTAACAACAACCACATCCCCTACGGCCCTTTTCTCTCCATAGCTCATTTGGTGAAGAGTCATATTCCTTGACATCTGGACTGAGTGAAACTGGGTCACCTAGATGAACCCTAATAATTTCATGGATGAGGTTATCTACTTAATGTCACTTAGATATTATGTCCCCGTATGGCATGTGCGGCATTCTATGTATGAAGTTTACTTGTATTCCAAAAGCAAAAGTTTGAGTTGTATATAAATAGAAAAATAAAAGTGTAAATGAAAAAGCAACCATACATGCCATATACATCCAAGAAGCCCTAGACTAACTGATGTATTTATGGATAACTTATAGGTACCAAGAGACATAATTGGTATGTACACTAGGTGGTGGTCACATACAAACTATCTAATTTCGATGATCCTCTCATTGTGCTATCTAATCTACATGGTGAGTTGCCCAATTTATCTTCGTCCTATCCCCTAGGTTAATATCATGTAGTAGCCGTATCTCACTAACTTATTGAGCTACGCGGTTGGAATAGCATATCATTACAATATAGAAGCATATAAGTAGTATACAAAGCATCATACATGTTGCTTCTTACAAGCTTTAAGTTTTTACCTACAACCTTTTTCCCAATTAATACATTTAATAGACCATAACATCGGTTCAGACTTCTTCGCGATGAAATCATGGTGGTTCATAACATGATGTAGGTTCTCAGGTGTTTGTAGATGTATTTTACTCTCAAAACGCATGCCCACCTTTAATTCATCGCTGAAGCTCCATTTACCACTACTTATACTATCATCAGACACCACCAGTTTATCCCCTATACTTGACATGTAGAAAGGAATAGGTTCCGACATCTTGATTGCGTCCACAGATGTTGTTAACCCATTCCTCAAATCGTTCCATCCATATAACCCTTGTACTTCTTCCACTTCCTTCAATTAACATTCACTCGGGCCAACGTCGTCATTACAATCTGTATTATTGAAATCTTTATCAATGTCAACAGATGTCAATTTATTCTCCACAACAGTATTTCTATTAGACTCATTGATGATCAACACATTAGGTTCACTGAACATGTAACTAGTGTTAGTATGTGAGTCACTTGGACCACTTAAGATTTGAATACCCCAGTTTCAACTATACTCCTAAATAATACTTATTTTTACATGTAATACCTAATACACATGTATACATACAATATAGTACCTATATACATGTATACATAAACTTTACTAAATAAAGAACACAATGTTTTAGAAAATAAAAATTATATAAATATTAACGTCATACAAAAAATAATAAATTCAGATATGATATATATGTATAATTGACTAATGAACATATATTTATACAAAAAATAGCTCAGTTTACAGGCAACAGGGAATAAATAACTATTCTGTTCAACTATATCTCATAACACATATGAACATATACACTTACCCAAAAATTACTAAGAGCAAAAATTATACTCTTTCCTATATTAATGTCTAAAGAGAGAGAAAGTGATGATAGCATACTGATTGTCTTCTTGTTTTTAAAAAACTTCTCACAATAAAGATTTACATCACGCAACTATTTCGATTCTATAATTAATTCATCAAAAAAGGAATTTAAATAGCTAATTTAGTTGAGGATTTTTGCAAATGGCTAAAGAGAGAGAAAGAGTATGTAAGATACTGAGCATGTATAATGGAGGAGAAGAAGGGATAGGGAAGTTAAATTCTTGTGGAAATCATCTTTTAAATAAACGATTTCAAGTGTAGTATATCTGAGATTATTTTCTTATATACCATATTATGTAATTTTTATTTTTATTTTTTATATATTTTTTCCTTTTCCCTCAATAAGTGAGATTATTAAAAGATTCGAACAATGGTATGGTAACATTTCTAATGTGACGTTATTCATTTTTTTTTCTTTTTATAACAAAAATCCTTCATTACATATTATAATATCTTTAAAGGATAAAGCCCATAGAAATAAAAGAACGTAAATTTAGATGTTCAAATCCAAAAATGTATTTGGATTGTAAATTTAATTTATTTTGTACTCTTGTTATAATTTAACCTAGAAATATTATCGAGTTTAATAGTTAATTTTTATTAAATTATTATTCTATGTTTATCTTACTTGTATGCTCACTGTGTGTGTGTTTATTGTATCTTCTTATTTCGTTTTATATGCGGCCGTATATTACCATTTTACTTCAATAGTGTGATTGAGAAAACGATTATATTTAAACATTAAAAATAAATATTGCTCCGTGATTCTCAAGCCCTAATCGTGTGCAGTCACATCATAAGCTTCACAAATAGAGTTTTACCTTTACCTTTTATGTGTCTTTGCATTTCCAAACATCTGCTAAAAGTTATTTTAGGCGCTTTCTAAAAAGCTTCAAAAACTAACGCTGTGTTTAACCTAGATGAACCTATGGAAACGGGACGAGATCTGTGAAAATATGATGTTTGCGTATGAAAAAATGCGGATAAAAATGATTAAAAATAGAGAGAAATAAGTGGAAATATTTTTATTTTTAAATACATATATTTTCTCTTCACTTTTGGGAAGAAATGAGTGAAAATAGATAAAAATCAATAGAGATTATAAAAGTATCCCTAAAAAAATTATTAAATATATAAAATTAAAGATCTTTTACTCAATCACTAACTTTAGTTTCTTCAATTTCATTTTATTTCATCTTTATAAATCCAAATAAGAAATCAATAATATATTCCTTCCATTTCCTTTCCTTCCACCTTTTTGTTTATTTCCACTCTTTATACTAAATGCCGTTTTATGGCAACATTTATTGAGTCGAGTCTAAATTAGGTATTTATGGACTAAAATTATTGGACTTTAAAATTTTTGTTATTAAATTAAACGTTAACAAAAAACTAATAATATATTTATTTCCATTTATATGTTTTTATTGATTTCCATTTTTTACTAAGATTACCAAACAGGGTGTAAAATAACTTCAAAACTTCTTATGGTTTATAGACATAAATGTACTTATAAAATAATTTTTAGAGAGTGCATCTCTGTATTGGGATTTAGGTATTTCCGCAGTGTAGATGATATTCTGGAGGTAATATATAAATTTACCCTATCGGGGCCGATCGATTAATTCGGGCCTTTTTTTTTTATTTGTACTATATCACGAATTTTTTTTAAGAAAATGGTTATAAATTATTCATCAGGAGTAATTCAACTGAGCAAATAAACTTGTACTTGAATATTTTCATTCTTTTGGTTAATTCTCTTGTTCTCCATCATTTGCAATTTTTAATGTCAGATAAAGTAAGATGCATTTACGCAAAAACTTTTAATTCAAAAGCGCTAGATTAGTAATTTTGTTGTGTGTATGTCTGAAGTCTTTTTGGAAAGGCGTTATGATATTGAAGATTAAGCATCTGGCCGATGCCAGGCCCCACCTTTTTTTTTTCCATTTTTCATTTTTTTCACCCAAAAAAACCCACTTTAAATCATGCATTTTATCATGTTTATTCCCTTTTTTTTTTCTTTTGTTTTATTTTCAGTTGTCATTATCTTGGTCATTACTATTGATTTACACCCATTCATTTATTTGTTAATGTTTGAAAATTTCGATAAAATCTTTGCAATTTTTGTTCAACTGAATAGCTAACGTGGTAATAGAGAAACTGTGAAATGGGTTTCATAAAACCCGAACTTGCTCCGATACTTCATTAATTATTCTAAAATTCATTTTAAATTTTATATAACTTTTTGAAAATGTATTCAGGTGCAAATAAATTAAATTGGTTCGCAAACTATTCGAGTGAGTTTTATTCAAATTTAATTCGATAATAATTAAGTCGAATTTAAGCTTTAAAATACTAACCTTGATAGGCTCGCGAGTCTAAAAAACTTGATATTATTTTTAATATTTTTTAAAATTTATTTAAATATAAGCAAATATGATATTAAAAAAAATTTATAAAAAGTTCAACCTTAATCGAATTAAACTCGAATTTATCATAGATATTTTTTAATCAAGCTCGAGCTTAAAATTTAAAATTCGATTCAGTTTGAGAAGAGTTCAAACTTTAAGTTTTCAAGTCGAACTCAAATTCAAGTCCAATACTATATCGGTTTCACTTGATTCGATTATATCTTTACTCAAAATCTATCCGATACGCTTAGAGGATTTGAAAACCCAAGAAGTCAACTGAACTATACTAAAATGTTTTAAATTTCATATTTCTATAAAAAATAAATATTATTTAGAAAACCGAATGATTTGTATACTAAAACAAGGCAAATAAACTTAAATTTTATACGATGATTGTTCCCATTGAACTTTTATTTGTCTTCCTCGAAATTTGGCTTGTTCACTACTCCCCTCACTGATTTAGTTTCAGAAATTTCCTTCCCTTTTCCTTTCTTCTTCTCAATGGCTTTATCAACAGAAATCACTTGCGGGTTTTAACAAGAAGAACTCTTGCCATCTCAAACGTTGTTGTCGGTCGTACATTGCCCACTTAACAACTTCCCGGAAGCTTCTTCATGTGATGCGTATTGAAGTTCACAACAGATTGGGACGACCAAGACACCGGTGCTGATATTCGAATGAAATTGATCGAGAGAATGATATATTAAGCTTAAATGATAAAATTGTCAATTCTATTCGCTGTATATCTTTATCGCCTAGTAAGGGCAGTACACAAGGAAATCTTGCGTACTTCAGTCTTCTCATCCAAACCATTTTAATTTGTCTAAAATGTTTAGAACAAATCTCGAATAGAAGCCCAACAATAATTACTCTACCAACAAACACATATATGACAGTCCACGTTTGACTTGATACTATTTAACTAACGTAGGACAATTTCATACGGCACATGCAATACTGGTCATTGGGTTACATATGTAGGGGCAGTGAGCACAAGCCAATTTGGCGTTACGGCACTAAAACCCATGGAGGCAGTGACTGCAATATCCATATCCAGTATGATGATACAAGATCATCTTATCTTGCACTTACCACACGTATCAACCATCGTTAACCACATCCCTTGCTTGATTGTCCACCAGAGTGTCCCAAACCGTTACAGTGACCCGCCAAATAGCTTCTTCCCTGATTCTCAACCCATACAAGTCTTGGTTCCACCAGGTTGGTCTTTGTGTCCACAATAAGGTAGCATAGAAATCAACAGTAGCCACTTCCAACCAAGTTTTCAACCCACAGTCTATGACCCACCTATTTAGGGACCTTGGTGAAAGCAAATAGCATTCATATTAATCACCTAAAAAATAATATTAATTCATTAGTTACACCTAAGTGACCTACACAGACAATCAACTCACAAGACCGGTAGAATAACCACTCACTTGTACTTATGGTCCATAATTTGATTACTTGAACCCTTCTTCTCTTATTTCCTACAAAATTCATACGTTTCATTGATTTTTTAAAGTTTAATTTTCATTGACATTAATGAAAAATTTTGGGTAATGACTAGTGTGACGATGTTTTCCAAGCAATTTAGACTTAAAAGTTAGGTTAGAATCGGGTTTGAGATGAAATTTGGCCAAAATAAAGACCTAAGGTCAACCTAGAAAGAAAAGTTGTTGATCAGGTTGAAAAGTGAATAAATGCTTGTCAAAAGAGGCCAATTGCATATAATTTGGTTTATTACACCAGTTAATATGAGAGACTTGTACTCTTATGTCTTTAAATTTTCAAATTAACTAAATTGTTGGTTATTTTCTATATCTTTTGTTATCTTCATCAGAATTATTCATTTTAGATTTTATAAATAGAGGTTTTGGGGTCTTGGAGAGCCTTAAGATGTGTAAATGAGCCTTGGAAACCTAGCCCAACTTGCATGAATAACTCATGGCTAAAGTAGATGCCGAAGTTTACTTTAGTATAGTCATTTTGATAGGAATCAGCCTACAACCATCCTAAAGCCCTGGTCGACTTATTTTAAACCAAAGTCAACTAGCTTAACTAAAGGTCGAATTGGTACTAGAAGGTTGAGAAGCAAAAGAAAGATAGTTTGGCAACAGCTTTGTTGGCTGTCGATAAGACCAGGGACTAAGTAGCAGAGGTCCTAAGTCCAAAGGTCAAATTGGTATAGAGTTAGGGACTTAGTACCGATTAATCCTTAGGTTTGGTAACTGTGGGTAGACCTCATAAGAGCTCGATTGAGGATTATAAGACCTCGGAGACTTTGTCTCGAACCAGGATGTCTAACTGTCAATCTCACCTAGTTCAAATCCTACTTATTCTAGGACAACTTGGATGACCTGTACGCCAACTTTCCTGCTAAAACACATAGTTATGTATGCTTCGAAATAATTTCTTTATTTTTAGTTGTAGGCCTAATCTTTATAGTTTAAAGCCTTGTATAGTTTTTACAGTTAGAGGTATGTAAATGGGCTTTGACCCTCATGGGCCAGCTCGTTTAACTTGCATTTTAAATAGGTTTGGGCTAATTTTTTTTGCCTATTAAAAAAGTAGACCAAATGAGTCTGACTTATTTAACCTGCATGTCAAAATGGGTCGATTTGGGTCGACCTATTTAAGACATCTATACCTTTAGCTCGTAGGCTAGTCCATTTAATTTGCTTTTTAAACTAGTTTAGGCTAAGGTTTTTTTGTTAGTTTAAAAAATGAGTCAGATGAGCTTATCCTGTTTAACCTACAAGCCAAAGTGAGTTGGATAAAGTTAGCCTATTTAACTCACTTACAGATCTCTATTTACGGTTTTACTATTAAGGCTTTAAGATTTACTATGAATAGCAACATTTATAAATAACAACCAACGAAGTAAGACAATTAATGAGAATATATTTGAATCTCCCCATTCGTGAGTATGCTTGCTTGCTTGTTAACTCTAAATCTGATTATTGAGTGTTATTATTCCTCTTTAATCCCTAGTTCTTATCAATCTTCTTGCGTGAGATTGTAGTGAACCCTCAATTGGATTGGTAGTACATTACATCTACTTCCCATTAGAACCCTGAATATTGATTTGGTTTTCGTGAGCAATAACAAAACCACTTCAATCTTAATCCCTATTTATGTTTGTGTCTTGGTTTATGATATTCATCCATATTTACATTCAAAATCCTTTATTCGCTAACCCCTACACCGTCATTTGTGGAATACCCATTCGTAGCATTTGTGTCCGCTGCATCTTATACCTATTCCGATGATCTCTAGTCTTTTGGGTGGTGTTTTGTATCATCTTGGTATAAAAACTTTGGTGAGACATGCAAGTTAGTGTCTATTAAAGTTTGATTCATGAGTTTGTGAACTATTGTTTAAGTTGTGGTTTACCATACTATTCATGACAATGGTAGTAGTGCTTAAGTTGCTCAAGGTATAGTGTGTTGAGTAATGGTAGTTTTGAGTTACTGATTTTTAGTAGTGTTCTTCAATCGAAGAGTGATTACGGAATTTAGATTGTTGTGGCTTTTTGAGTTAAGATGAGTTAAGTTTATTACGGTGTTTATTAAAATTCCTCGATAAGAGTTATTGTATGGATAAGAATGTTTGAAGATAATGTGAATATCGGTAGTGATAACCCGCATGATAGTTTGAGAAGATGAATTCAAAATTTAGAGTACCAAATCCAAAACCTCACCGAGTCAATTCAAGAACTATCTACCTTACTTAGAGACCGTCGATGTGCTAGCTAAGGTGAAAGAAGAGGCTAAGTATTGATTAGTGGAAGTGACTCAAATGAGCTTGAGAACAATCGATAATAACCTAGATGAGTTGTTAAGCCGAGGAGAAGAGAAAATCGACCTGATTCGAGGAGAAGCAACGATGAGAATAGTTACTTTAAGGTGAACCAAAGAGCTCAAAGAAGAGAGCAAAAGCTGAGAAGAGATTTAGCCAAGCAGAGCTCCAATAGAAGTGGCAGATCCGAAGTGAACTAATCAACTTAGAATGAAAGGGATAAGCCTCGAACTAATAGTAAAGGACTTAAGAACATTAAGCTTAAGTTACTAACCTTGAATGGTAGAAGCCAACCTAAAGAGTTCTTAGATTGGGTTCCTTAAGTAAGGAAACTATTCGAATGCTATGAGTATGATGATAAAACTAAAGTCAAGTTAGCTTCGTTATCCCTTATTGAGTATGCAAGTATGTGGTGAGATAAGTTGATCGCTAAGAAAGATGTCAAACTCGAAGAGCCAATCAAAACTCGAAGACTTATGAAGAGGTTGATAAACCAACGCTTTGTGCCGACCTCCTTCAAATAAGAGATGCTCCATGCTTTTCAACACTAAAGGTAAGGCCATAACACTGTTAAAGAGTACTTATAGGACTTTGAGACCTTGATGACTAGATGTGAAATTACTAAGCCATAAGAACAAACTATTGCTTGGTTCCTGAGAAGACCTTATGATGACATTAGTGATGTGGTAAAGCTTCGATCCTTCAATTCATTGATAAGTTGATCAATTTATCATTAAAGGTGAGAGAGATAGAGGGGGAGAATGCACTAGAAGCTGACCACTCAACCTCAACATAGCAGTCCTTAGCTCGAGAGGTATGAACAAAGGAAGAAGAGAGAGAGGAAGATGGAGACAAGAAAGTCCAACCGACTTGACTTAGTTGAGACGAAGAAGGTATATAAGAAGAAAGTGCCTAGCACCAAGGCCCGTGAAGTTAAGTGCTTCAAGTGCTTGGGATATGAACATATTGCCTCTCAATGTCCAACCAAAAGGGTTATGATTTTGAAAGGTGAAGGATCGAACACTCAAGTAGAGAGCCAAGATGATAAGAGCTCAGAGAGTGAAGGAACAATAAACATCTGTCTTGAAATGGGAGAATTCTTAGTTGTGATGAGCCACCAAACCAACCTGAAGGAAGACCCAGGTCACAAAGAGAACCTTTTTCAAATCCGATGTCTGGTTAATGGAAAGACTTATTCCCTGGTAATTGCTGGAGGAAGCTACGCCAACATCATTTCTGCCGAGTCAGTAGATAAGATGTGATTACTAACCAAACCTCACACCTAATCATGTGGACTCGAGTGGTTCAATGATAAGAATATAGTCCATGTGCATAAGTTAGCTCATATAGCATTTAAGGTAGGACAGTATAAGGATTAAATGGACTTCGACATAGTGCCTATGATACAGCCAACTTGATTCTTAATCGACCTTGGGAGTACGATTGAGAGGGTAATCCATGATGTCTTCTTCAACACTTACACAATTCAAGAGGGTAGGAAGAGCTACTGCTTAACCCCTATGGGTGTTGAGGAGATTCAGAGCAAATTGGTGCCTATGGTGAAAAAAACAAAAGAGAAGAGAAGCTTGTTCAGTATCCAGGCGTATGTTCACTGCCTAAATTCAAGGACTTCTTTTTAGCCTTACAGTGACAAGAGGAATCAGACTACGACCATCCCAAAGCCATGGCTGACTTGTTTTAAAGCCAAGGCCAAGAAGTTCTCTTTTAGCAAGCTAGAAAAATTTGCCCACGTGACAAGGTATTTGTGACCACATTGGCATTACCTTTCTTTTGCTTAATTAAGTAAGAAAAGTTTTCCATAAACTCTAACCATTTTTCTTACCTCTTTAAAAGTTTGTTTTCACTCCTAAGATGCTTTAAGGACTTATGGTTCGTATAAATCACAAACTCTCGAGATAACAAATAATGTTACCATAGAATAAGAGCTTAGAAAAGAGAATACAATTCTTTCTTGTACATAGAGTAATTCAAAGAGGCACCGCTAAGTTTCTCATTGTGATAAGCAATGAGTTGATTCTCTTGCATTAGTATGGCACCAATACTAATACTTGATGCATCGTACTTTAGCTTGAATGGTTTGTCAAAGTCTTGTAGGGCTAAGATAGGGGCAGTAGTAAGTTTCTCTTTGATCTCCTTGAAGCTCTGCTCAGCTTGATCATTCCAATAAAATCCTTCACTCTTTTTGGTGAGCTCGGTGAATGAGGTAGCAATGGTACTAAAGTTCCTAATAAACCTTTTATCAAAGGAAGTTAAACCATGGAAGCTTTGTACTTTAGTAATGTTCTTTGGCATCGGCCGCTCCAAAACATCTTCAATTTTTTCCTCATCAGCTTGGATTCCATCTCCTGATACTACATAACCAAGGAAGACAACTTCCCCTTGGCAAAATGTGCGTTTTTTCAAGTTCCATACAGTCTCTCAACATAAAGAATATAAAAAATAGCTTAGAGATGTTGTAAATGGTAAGCTAAGTTGGCACTGCACACTAATATGTCATCAAATTACATAGCTACACATCATCCAATTAAAGGGTGCATCACATGGTTCATGAACCTCATAAATGTGCTTGGTATATAAGTAAGTCCAAATGGTATAACCAACGACTTGTAGAGACTACGCCTCATCTTAAATGCAATTTTCCACTGGTTACCAAGTCTCATGTGAATTTGATGATAGTTACTTCATAAGTCAATCTTCAAAAACATTTTGGTATTATGAAGCTTATATAACATGTCATCACACCTCGATATGGGATATCTATACTTAGTAGTAATATGGTTAATAACTCAACTATCGATGCACATACGCTATGAACTATCCTTCCTTGGGATGACTAAAGATGGTACAGTATAAAAACTCATGCTCTCTATCACATATCCATACTCTATCAGCTCATCTATTTATCTCTTCAGCTCAGCAACCTGCTTAGGATTCATTCTATAGGCAAGTCTATTTGGTAAGGTTACGCCTGGCTATAAATTGATGCAATGTTCAATGCTTTGGATTGAAGGTAGTCCCTTAGGTAGCTCTTTTGGAAATAGGTCAGAAAACTCTTCTATAAACTTTTAAACCTCTTCTAGTACATCTTCCAAATTCCTCAATTCCAACGGTTTCTAATTAATAAGAACATAAACTCATCAGCCTTCTTAGCAACTCTGAGCTCTCTTTAGCTCATCACCAATACTTTCTTCTTGTTAGCTCGGGTGAGCCAATTATGTGTTTCATTCACCTGGCTTAGTGTTATAAGTTGCATTATAATCTTCTTTTTATCATCTGTAAAGGCATAAGTATTCTTATACTCATCGTGAATAACACGTTAGTTAAATAACCAAAGTCTCCCTAATAATAAGTGTGAAGCTCCCATGGAGACGATAATTTATAGTACTTTGTCCTTATACACATTCCCAATACCAAACGGTACGACTACTTGCTTTATAACATGTAGAGCACCCTTGTCACATAACCAATATAGCTTGTAAGGTCAAAGGTATCTAGAGGTTGGCAAACCTTACCTCTGCATAAGGACTAATGGCATTAGAACAACTCCCTCCATCCATAATAATGGTGCACAGTTGCCCCTTAATGGTACACTTAGTGTGAAACAAGTTCTTTCTCTGATCCTTGTCAAAGCTTGGCAAGGAACTTAGTATGCGTTTTAGAACTAATGTCATCACTTCTCCCTAGTTGGCATATACACAGGTTTCTTCCTCATCCTTGACTTTAGTTTGCCCAACATTTCTCTCCTATTCCTCAAGTTCACTCTCGTCGGTGCTTTCCATTATGTCACACCCCGAACAGGAAAAGTCATAATAGTTCTACCATGTAAATTGACTTAAGATAAAAGCTAACCTCACAGCTGCTATAATAAATACAACCTACACAAGGTGTACCCAACTTAACCAGTTTGAAGCATCCAGTTTAACATTTGTTAATAATCAAACTAGTGGTATAGTTTTTCAAAATACTTGTTCAAGACAACTTATTGTTCGATAATACAATAGTACTTACATAAGTATTTCCATATATAAAGTTATAATTTACACTAAGAGTTTACAAAAGTCATAGGTCTTCAAGTCTATTTACAATAAAATAAGAAACTAGTGGGCATCCTAAGGATTCCCAATTAGTTTCCTTAAAACCAAAAGAAAAGTCAAAAGCCCAGATTCATTGAATTCTCCTTTCCTCACTTTTCTAGTCAATTGTGCACTAACTTGGGGGTGGTAATATTTATATATCTTGAACTTTCACTCATCACTTGCAAAAGGGTTTATAGGGATATGAGTCACTTGCAAAAGGGTCTATAGGGATATGAGCTCAACTATCTTAGTAAGCGAGATAGAGATAGAAGAGTACTATACATTCATAAACAAGGTTATTAATTATAATGAAATGAAATGCAATACAATACAATTGATCACTTAAAACATCGTACATTATCACTCGTTCTATTATGAGGTCAAAGAAATTACATTCGCTCTAACTCGAATTAAAGAGTTTACCACAACTCAAATTAAGGAGTTTACCGCAACTCAAATTAGACCAAATGTAGGTTTGTGCAATGGAAAATACTCTCCTCCCGTGACCACCTTCGAACCAGGGCCCCTATCCTTACCACGACTTCCTTGTTTGTCACTTAGTTCGATTAAGAATAAAGAAATAACCATTTCAGCTATCTTCATTGAAGGGAGCTAGTATTTAGTTTGACACACTTAATTATTTCCCAAATAGTTATTATGCATGTCTAATTATGTTAGTGGTGAGATCACTATTAGTTCTATTTAGGGGTAGCCAAATAAGTTCATACAGAACACTATTATGAAATCATACGGAATAGAATGCCAAGGAATTTGACTCTTCTCATAAATAGAATACCAATCACATACATAGCATACGCACTGATAGTTAATTTACAATCATAATCAAAGCACTTTTAAACCTTCAGATACTCTAATATAATATCTTAACCAACAGTAAAACCATGATCTTAACTTACTTGTATTAATGCTCACTATGGTAAGCCTGCATTATCGATGTTCTACTCATTAGTAGACCCCATATGTATACTAAACCTAGGTTTAGTTTTCGTAATAGTTATGAAAACATTAAGGTTTTATTTACTCTTTATATATATATATATATATATATATGTTAAAAGTATATTATTATTCTTATGTGGGGGGAAATAGTTTTATTTAGATATATATATTTATTATAGATTTATTATATAAGTTATATTAAGCTAGTATGCATTAATAACACATGTAATTATATTATTACTTATAATATATCGTTTTAATTGTATTGAAATATTATTTTTTTAATTAGTCAAGTTATGTTTCAATTATGATAGGGCTATTATAACACGTAAATTTTCATAATATTATAGAAATATGGGCTATATTACCTAAGATTATCCAATTTTAGTAAAAGTAGTGATATTTTTAGTTTCTAATTATACTTATATGTCCCTACCATAATCACTATTATAGTATGTTCATATTACATAAATAAGCTATATTTTATATAATTCCTTAAAGTAGCTTAGTAATATATATTATATCTAACCCTAACACGTGTATACCGAAGTCTAGGTTATATAACATCACAAAATATGACAAAAGCTCATCGTAATTAGATCTGATTAGTATGGATATGTAGAGGATTTATTCAAATATTCATCGTAATTTAGCTTAATATTGCTAAAAACGTACCCTTGTAGATAAATTAAACTATTTTATTACTAAAATTCATAATAAATAACTCAGGTTACCAAATAATTTCATAAAAATTTCTATAGAATTGTAAAAATATAGGAAATTTACTCAATAAGTGGTTTCATATTATCGGGTTTGTCGCTTATATACACATAATTACGTTTTTGCCTTTAATTTGCAATTGAATATCGTTTTTATATGAAATAATTTGTAATAACTCCCAAAATATTATTACATATGTCCAGAGATCATTAATTACTATTTTCATGAATTATTTTTATAAAAATCCATTTATTTCAATAAATTCTAATTTTATGGTAAATTAAACTATACCTAATAAGGATCATACAAGAAATTATTGGGGGTGAAACAACATCATTTAATTAATTTATTTCTTGTTACAAAATCTGAATCACTAATGCGATTTGTTAAGGAAGTATATAAAATACTTAATATTTCATCAATTAAACTATAACTAATAAGGATCCTACAGTAAATTATTGGGGGTAAAACAACATCATTTAATTAATTTATTTCTTATTACAAAATCTAGATCACTAATGTGGTTTATTAAGGAAGTCTATAAAATACTTAATATTTCATCAAAATAAAATAATGACATGATAGCATCCTAAAAAAAACCAAAAAAAAAAAAAACTACATACAATTAAACTATACCTAATAAGGATACTACAGTAAATTATTAGGGGTGAAACAACATCATTTAATTAATTTGTTTCTTATTACAAAATCTAGATCACTGATGCAGTTTATCAAGGAAGTATATAAAATACTTAATATTTCATCAAAATAAAACAATGACATGATAGCATCCTAAAAATATCCTAAGAATAAATTTTTTCATAATTTTCTTAATTGATTTAGTATTTTTAGAAAATATAAGAAAAAAAAGGATAGATTAAGGACCAATCGTTCACTAGAGCTCTGGTGGTTATCGACAAGCAAAGGGTGGTCGAAGAAGCTAGACAGTAGGTGGACTTCCAGTGGCTGGCAAAGTTCAATAGCAGAATATTAGGAGGTTAGGGAAATGCGACGAGTATTTCTTTTTTTCTCTAATTTCCTTAATTTTTTCTATTTTCTAGAAATTTTCTTTCATTTTCTAGGAGTACCTTATGTTCTTGAAGTATCTAAATAAATGTCCTAAAGTTGTATTTATACTAGATTTTGGTGGTAGCATTTTTTTTATTAACTAAGTAATTTATTTTATTATTTTCCAAAAATATCTATAGTAGAAGGTGTTAAGTTCTGTAGAATTTGCTTTTGATTCACCTAGTTCAATTGCTGTAAGGATGTTACGATGAGTTCTGCAATTTTCCAGGTGGTTCTCCAATTTTTTGGATGCAATTTGGATATATTTAGTTAGTTTATATTAAATATATTATTTTTTAATGATTTTTATTAATTATGAGTATATATCCTATATATACATTACACTTAATGAGTAATTATATGCATATAATCATATTTCTATCACGTCTTTTAGTTTTAAAATACCTTTTGTAATTCATTTTGCAAATTTATCACTTATTTAATATAATTTTAAGTTTGCAGGTTAATTTATGGGTATTGTTGAGCTTGATTTTTTTATTTCTTTGATTTTAATTCAATTTCTCACTTTCTGATTAATACTAAATCCTAACCTATTCAATATTAATTCTCAACTAAATAAATTAGAAAATTCCGGTATTTTATTTAGAAAAATTTTTGGAGTTGCCACTCTACCGAAATCGGGAAAAGAAAAGAAACTGTAATCAATTCAATGAATTGACTACGATTTAGCTATCGGTTTTCGATTTCAATTTAAATGAAAAACTAAAAGATTCTGAATTCGGGGGTTAACTTATTCAACTCTAATATGTACCACTATTTATTCACCAAAATTAGGTTTATTCTTCAAATTATAATATTTTTTAAGAAATAATAAAAACTAAAAAAAATAAAGAACCTAAAATTCTACATATTTTATTATTATCCTGAAAGTATCTACATACTCACTAGCTGGAATAAGATAATCGTAGCTTTCCAAAAAATTTAGTATATTGATTTATTTTAATTTTGAAAAACCAACCAAGTTTATGTTATTAATTAATTAAGTTTATTAAAAAAAAAATCAAAAGGATCCTAATGCTTGGGTGCTAAGAAAAAAACTCTCTAAAACGTCCTAAATTTTTTATAAAAAAGTTTTTTTTTATTAATTTTTATTTTTATTATTATTATTTTTTTTTAAAAGAATAATTCTTTAAGTAAAGAATTTTAAAAGACTAAATGCTAAAAATCCTAAGCTAATGCATATATATGTATATTTATATAACTAATGAATAAAATAATAATAACAAATAAATAATAAAATACTAAAATAAATTAAAAAAGAAAGGGACTGAACTTGAATTACCGAACCTAAACTCTTATTTGGCTGTAGCAATACTTGGTTAAGAATCGTTGTGCAAGGCGTAGGCGTGTTTGAGCATGTCTGCTGATCGTGCATCTGTTTGTGTTCGTGCGATGAAGGCTGGTCATGGACTGGAGTTTGGCATAGACTGTGTGTGATGCCAGTGTTGTGGAGATCGGTGCAATATCTTGCCGCGATTGCCGTTGCTTTCGTGCTGCGTAGGGGAGTCTAACTATGTGTGCAGTAATAGATGTGTGTAAGGCGTGGAGTTCAGTTTGTATGGAGCTTGCTGGCCATAGTGGGGACTTGGAAGTTGGGGAGTTGGCTGATCGGTATTGTGCGTTGTCGGTGTTTATTCGCAGGTTGACGGAGTGTAATTTGATCATTGCTCGGTCGGTGCTACGCGTGTATGGACAGTGGAGCGACATGTCGTGCGACAACGTGCGAGTGAGAGAACCTGGAGCAGCCGATTCGGTGTGTATTGCCGTTGCTACTGTTGTCCATATTCGTGTAATGGAATTGGACACACAACATAGAGCGCAGCTATGTGGACAGTGTTAGTGCGACTATGTGCAGTAGACGGAGCTTCGAGTTTGCTATTCTGGCATGAGTGATCGTGTCACTACTGCAAATTGCAGCAGTGGTGTTCTGAAGTGGGGTTGGATAGTGGGATTGCGGTTTGGTGAATGTTGGACTGTGAATGTGTATTCTTTAATGAAGTTTCAAGGGCGTCTGCTGCTGGTAAAGGAGAAGGGATAGTGTGATGATGATCGGTGTTCGCGGTTGAATTGGTCACGCCGTGGTAGTGTTGTTCATCTACTGCTGCTTCTGCAACTGTAGAGTGGTCGGTGTGAAGTGCTGGAGAGTGGTCAGTGTGAAGCGTAGTGCGGCAGCGGGAGTACAGGAGCTTGCTGATCCTTAGCGTGTACTACTATTTGGGGGTTAGAAGACAGCGCTCGTGGAGTTGAAGGTAACGTGAAGTCTTTGTACAATAGCGTGGATGGCGTGTCGTGTATCACTACCGTGGGCTATCGGTAGTATGTGTTTTTGGGGTAAGAATTTGCTTTGCTGTTCGTTGAGTGCTGTGTCGGTGTCGCCTGTTGCGGAGAATTGTGGCATGTAGTGTGATTGAGGGTTATGCGGGGACTGCTGTCGTGAAGTCAGCATCAAAGAGGCCATGTTGTGTTGCGTGATTCAACGTAATCAACAGTGTGTATTTTGTCGTGGTGTGGAATTGGAGTTTGGATTGGAGACTAGTGGGACAAACGAATTCATTTTTGTGTTGCAATTCATTGATGGTTGTTGAAAATTGTCTTTGTATTATGTTTCCGGACGATTGTTTGGTAAGCTATTGAATTTTTTTTAACGCTGTTCTCCCCTTTTTTATACCACGTTATTCTTATTTATAAAGCTTGAAACTAATCGTATAATCGAATCTATTATATTGATTTTAATCCGATTTGATAAATATTAAATTAGATTCAAATCATTTATATTAATTTAAATCCAATTTAATAAAAGCAAACTAGATTTAAATATTTTATAATGATTTAAATCCGATTAGATTTTATTAGATGCGAATCTAATAAGCTCATTTAGCGAGATTCGAACTTGTGACTTTAAGTTAATCTAATGTTTATGCTCTAATATTTATTTATTAGGCCGTTGATCTATACTTTATTTTTTAATACAATTAAATTATACTTAAATCATGCAACTCTCTAAAATAATTATTTGAATTAAACCAATTGATCTTAAAATAATTTACTTTCTAAAAATTCTAAAATAATCTTTTCTAATAATTTTTCCTTTTTTAATTTTTTTTTATATTTTCATCATTTTTCAAAATTATTCTTATTATTATTATTTATTTTGGAATTAGGACCCTATTTAAAAAGCTAAAAAATTAGGACTACATGAGGTAAAAATTAGGTGTCTATAGGTATAATTATTATTATATATCAAGTATATTCATAAAAATACATATATATATTTATATAGTATATTATGCTATATGATTTCCTTTTATAAGTTAATCGACTTATCTCTAAGTTCTTGTTATATTTTGAGCTCAATTTTAAATGTTCTAATAAGTTTTTCACTATATTATATAATTATACTTTTAGGGTTGAAATCAAGATTTTAAATTATTATTTTTACAATCTAACTTCACTTAGGCTCAATCAGATAAGTTTTTTGTGAAGGCCCTAAATCCAAGTATGATTACTCTAAATACGGTTTTAGAGGCTTACACACTATATCGCCTTATAGTACCATAGCACATCAGTGAGGACACTTAGTAACCATGTGTCCAAAACCCAAGCACTTAAAGCACTTCACCTCACTCATCTTCCATTTTAAGATCTATCCTTTCTCATATGTCCTTGAGGTAGGGTTATCATTAGCTCAACTCTTCAAGTCAACTGGGCCTATATCAGGTCAATCATTCTTCTCCTTTACTAGACATGTCTTCTCCACTCAGCATGGGTAGGTTGATGTGGAACAGGAGTTTACGCATAGCTCGGCCCAAGGTTGCTTAAATTATTTCTCCTCTACTTTTTGACCTTCTAATCTATCCTAATAGCCTCCTACAGGGGGCAAAACCTTTAGACTTCTATAATGTTGCAAATCTCATATTTAAGTCCATAGATGAATCGTGATATAGTTTGAGCATAGGGCTTATCTACGTCTACTTAGATCATTAACATTTGGAACTTTCTAACATAATCATCAACACTTTGGCTTCCTTAGCGAAGCTCTTACAACTTAGTAAATGTATTTTACAAATACGTCTTAAGTACAAATCTTCCCTTCAATAATCTCTTCATCTCTTCCCAAGTCTACATACCTCATCTTTCATCCCTTACTCTCGCCGTATTCAGATTCTTCTACCATATGGTGGCGTATCCAAAAAATTCAAGTGCAGTAAGTTGAACATTCACTGTCTCAATATATCCATAATAGTCAAACACTTTCTCAATCTTCTCTTCCTACTCTAAATATTCATCTGCATCTTCACTACTAGTAAAGGTCGGGACTTAAACCTTGACATTGTGAAGTCCTTGAGGAGCTCAATGCCTTCATTCTTCTACCTCACAATATTCCCCTTCTTCTTCTTCATCGGCATCTACATCTACTTCCCCCTCATCTTCCTTAATTTCCTCTAACTTTAGTCTTCGTCGAGCAAGTCGGTCTACTACTCCTCTAACTCAAAGAGGTCAAGCTGGGTGATTAGCTCGACCAACATGGCCATATCTTTGTTTTTATATGTTTTCTACTCGGCTATGATTGGGCGCATCCTGGGGTTGTTGCCTATTACCTTGCATAGCAATGATAAGACTCTCAACAAGATTGGTAAGTCTGTTAAGCTTATAATCGATTGACCCTAAGGTATTATCGATATGCTGTTATGCCTTGAATGGGAGGAGTCATAACAGTCCCGTCATATAAACCAACCTAAGATAGAAGTTAACCTCACTGCTGCTATTGTATATATAGTCTACATAAGGCGTACATAACTCGACCAGCTTAAAGCATCCGTTTTGATACCTATAAGTAATCAAACTTATAGTATAGTTTTATAAAATACCTGTTCTACATAATTTGTTGTCTCATAACATAACAGTATTTACATAAATGTTTTACATCTAGAGTTATAATATACAATCAGAGTTTACAAAAAAAAACCACAAATTTTGCAAACTATTTACAATAAGTTAGGAAACTAATAGGTATCTTAGATAATTCTCAGTTAGTTTCCTCAAAACTCAAAAGAAAGGTCAAAAGCCTAGGTTTAGTTAATTCTTCATTCCTCATTTTCCCAGTCAACAATACACTAACTTGGGGTTGGTGGTATCTAAACATTCCGGTCTTCACTCAATACTTGCAAAAGAGTTTATGGGGATATGAGCACAACTACCTTGGTAAGTGGGTTAGAGTCAGAAGAGTACTGAACAATCACAAGAAAGGTTATTAATTATGATGAAATGTAATGTAATCAATCATATGAAACATCACACAATGTTATCCGGTTCATTATAAGGTTAAAGAAATTACATCCACTCCAACTCAGATTAAGGAGTTTTATCATGACTCAAATCAAACTAAACTTAGACTTGTACAATGGAGAACACCCTCCTTGATGAATTACCGACCAACGGCCCCATTACTCATACACAGCTATGAGAACTCCAATCCCTTACCTAACGAATTCTCTCTCGGTAACCTACTAATGACAGGAAAGTTTACATCAAAGGAATGTGGCTGCACTCCCTGAGCTCCTCACATTATCATATATCGATATATATACTCAGTAGTGATGATACTGACCATTCTCATACCGAGTAATTCGACCAATTGCTGTTGCGAAGTTCTTATCGAGTGACAAGAGACTTACCTACCAAAGTGCATTAGTTACTTTAGGAATTTGTTGACCTTTTCCCTGTCGAGATGCTGAAAGGATTACCTCCCTAGAGAGGAATTGAGCATTACATTGACCTCTAACTATGGGCTGCCTTACCAAACCGACCTGCTTATAGGTTCAATCCAAAGTAGGCAGCTGAACCAAAGAAGCAGGTGGATGAGTTGGTAGATCGTAGATATGTTTGTGAGAGCATAAGTCCTTGTGTTATACCCGTTGTACTCGTGTCCAAAAAGGATAGAACATGGTGAATGTGCATTGATGGCCGATCTATCGATAAGATCACTATCAAATATTGATACCCAATCTTATAGCTTGATGATATGCTTGATGAGTTACACAGCGCCTGCATCTTTTCTAAGATTAACCTCAAGAGTGGCTACCATCAAATACTGATGAGATCTAGAGATGAATGGAAGATGGCCTTTAAGACAAGAGATGTTCTGTTTGAATGGTTGGTGATGCTGTCTGGATTAACTAATGCACCTAGTACTTTTATGCGATCGATGCATCATGCACTAAGATCGTTAATTGGCAAATGTGTTGTGGTTTATTTTAATGATATTTTGGTCTACAGTGCTAACCTCCTTATTCATGTCAAAAATTTGAGATTGGTGTTTAACATACTCCGCGTTAAAAAATTATTCGGTAATCGGAAGAAATGCACGTTCTGTCAAAGTGAGATTGTATTCCTTAGATATGTCGTTTCAAGGAGTGGAGTTCGAGTTGATGAGGAAAAGGCTAGAGCTATTGATGAAGAAAAAGTTAGAAGTGGCCTACGCTGACTAATGTTGTCGAGTTTAGGAGCTCCCATAGCTTAGCCTCATTCTATCGGAGATTTATCTACAACTTCAACTCCATAACTGCACCGATGATTGAATTGACCAAGAAGAATGTTGAGTTTAAATGGACAAAAAAGGCTTAAAGGACTTTTGAAGATGTGAAGTCTAAATTGACATTTGCTCTAGTAGTTATCTTACCAGATTTTGTGAAGGTTTTTGAAGTTGAATGTGATGCGTCTGGTATTGGCATTGGTGTTGTCTTTATGCAAGAGCGGTGACGTATTGCCTACTTCAGCGAAAAACTCCGAGGTGCTGCCTTAAATTACTCAGCTTACAACAAGGAGTTTTATGCCCTTGTCCGTACACTCTAGAATTGGTGGCATTATTTGTTGCCAAGAGAATTCCTCATCTATTCGAATCATGAATCTCTTAAGCATCTTCATGGGCAACAAAAGCTTTCCCAGCATCACGCCAAGTGGTTTGAGTTCTTAGAGACCTTTTGCTATGTCATCAAATATCAGAAGAGAAGCACCAACAAAGTGGCTTATGCACTTTCTCGCTGTCATACTTTCATCATGATGTTGTAAGCTAAATTTCTTGGATTTGGCACTTTACCTGATTGATATGAGCATGACCTACATTTTAGGCCTTCAGGAGCCTAGTGCAGTGCTAGAGGAGCTATGACTGGATTCTACTTGAGTAAGGGGGTTTTGATGAAGGGTAAGAAGATTTGCGTGTTGAGTGGTTCTGCAAGGGAGCTACCGGTTTGAAAAGCTCATGCTAGGGGTTTGGTTGGCCATTTTGCGGAAAAGAGGACCATTGAAATATTGAAGGAGTGCTTTTACTGGCCTGAGATGATGAGGGATGTGCACCGAATACTTGAGAGGTGCAACGTGTATAAGTATGCAAAAGGGAGGAGAGAGCCCTATAGAGAATATACACCCCTACTAATTGCTAAGCAACCGTGGATCGATCTAAGGATAGTTCTCATGCTCGGCCTTTCTCACACGCTGAAAAGACATGATTCGATCACGGTAGTGGTCGATCATTTCAACAAGATGAGCCACTTCATCCCTTAGCATAAAGCTAATAACACTTTATTCATCGCTAACCTCTTTTTGTAGGAAATTGTGCAATTACAAGGAGTGCTAAGGAGTATCGTGTTCGACCGTGATTCAAAATTAACGAGCTTCTTTTGGAAGACCTTATGGAGGAAACTTGGCACTAAGCTCCTATTCAGTACCTCTTGCTACCCCTAGATAGGCCAAACTGAAGTAGTTAACAGAACTGTCAGTAATCTCCTGCGCACCATTATTGGAAAGAACTCTTATGACTGGGATTTATGCCTACTCATTGTTGAATTTGCTTATAAGCGCTCAACATACAGCTCCACTAGAACATCACCATTTGAGGTTGTTTATAGACTTAACCCAAACTTACCTATAGACTTAACCCGAACTTTCCCTTATGCTTAGTTAACAGTTTGACTACACAAGGAGATAATCAATCCGGCCTGTAGCGTGCTGAGGAATTTCATAGGTTGCATTGAAGGATTGCTGAGAAATTGGCCAAGACTGTAGCTACATAAAAGGAAGTGGGAAACCGCAGAAGGCGACGAGTTGTTTATGCCCCTAAGGATCTTATCTAGGCTTATCTTAGCAAGGAACGCTTCCCTAGCAGAAGGACAAACAAACTATCTCCCAAAACGGATAGGCCCTACAGGATCTTGAGATGCATTAATGATAATGCCTACGAGATTGAGCTACCCGAAGATTTCGACGTATTTACCATATTCAATGTTGCCAACTTAACTCCATATGTGCCCGAAATGACAAAGACTAAGATTTGAAGGCAAATCTTCAACAACCCCGGGGAATTGATGAATTATCAACCAACGGTCTCATTACTTGTGCATAGCTCCGAGGACTCCAATCCCTCTCCCGATGAATTCTCTCTCAGTAACCTACTAATGACGAGAAAGTTTATGCCGAAGGAATGTGGCTGAACTCCATAAGCTCTTTGCATTGTCATATGTTGATCTATATACTCGGTAGTGATGATGACGACCATTCCTTTGTCGAGGACCCTGTACCGACTAATCAAACCAATTATTATCGAAAAGTTCTTGTTGAGTGATGAGAGACTTACTTAAATGGCCAAGTTGTTTTCTCTCAACATACCACCATCTCTCTCATTCTAGCCCTTTTATTGCCGTAATATTTGGCTCCTCTCGCTTGGTATGCTCAGAGAATATTCATATAGGACCAATGTTGCACTACCACCTATTTACTTCGTCTAACATTGTATTACTTTTCCATTTTTAGTCTTTTGTCCCTTTTACCCTTTTTCGTATATACTAGGAATTCTCTTTTTATATATACTTTCTTGTAATTTCTTAATTTACAATGCTACCCTAGGGATTTACTATAAATAGTCTCTTTTCTTCTAAGTCGCAGATAACTTACATTTTAATACTAAGTATTTTATTCTTGTGAGACAACCCTCTCCAATTCTATTTTTCATACACTCTTATCTAATCTTACCGAGTAGCTTAGGATTAGAGGCGGGTAGACCTTAACATCAACTTATGCATCATATCAAGTGACGTATGAAGTAGTGTTGTGTTTGTTGGTTGGTAAGTCATATCCTCCAAGTAGCTTCATGTCAACTACTCTTGTTCAATTGTGAACCATTTCCCTCTAATTTTCTTCGATATCTCGAAGAACCTATTTTAGTTCAAATCTATTACAGTAAGTCCCAGTGATAATTGAGCTCCTAAGCATACCACTCCTCCTGTGACCGCCTTTGAACCACTGCTTCCACCCTTGTTGCGACCTCCTCACCTATCACTTAGTTCAACTAAGGATGGGGAAATGACCATTTCAACTATCCTTATCGAAGGAAGTCGTTTTTTGGCTTGATACTCTTAATGAGTGTTATGCATGTCCAGTTGTGTTGTATTCAAATAATCACTGGTTGTAATCAGAGGTGACTAAATAAGTTCATACAATATAGAAATAATGCGAATATGCAGAATAGCACACCAAGAAGTTCAACTCCTATCACAACTGAATATCATACATATACATGGTATGTGTACAAACAACTAATTACAGATACAAACAAAAGTACTCTTGAGTCTCCAAATACTTTCATACAGTATCCTAACTAACAATAAAGCTATAATCCCAACTTACCTGTTCAGTAGCTTATTGCAGAATCCTATATATACAAAACCCAGATTCAATTTTCGTAATATTTACGAAAACGTTAAAATTTTATCTAAAACGGTTATATATATATATAGTATATTATCATAATAATATATAGTTTTATTATATTATATATATCGAGTTAAGTTATTAATTATTAATAATATGCATAATTATTCTATTATGTATAATATATCGTTTTAATCGTATCGAAATATACTTTTAATTAGTTAAGTCACATTTTAATTTCGCTAAGGTTATTATAATACGTATATTCTAGTAATATTATAGAGTTATAAATTATATTACTTAAGATTATCCGATTTTAGTAAAAATAGTGTCATTGGGTTTATACAAACCTAACGACATGTATTAGGGGTTTTATTTCTAGAGATGACTTTTTATGGATAGTTTAAGTTTTTAATACAGTTATACATATCTAAATAAATATTATCATATTATTCGTATTTTAGGTTATGAAACTATGTTTTACCTAATTTGTCAATATATTTGTATAATATAAGTATAATTTAACCCTAATACATATATAACATATCTCAGTTATTAAAATATCATTAAATATATTAAAAATATACTTTTATATAATCTAATTAATACACCTATACATAGTTTTTGTTCATCTATTTATTACATTTTAACCTATTATTATTAAAAATATGTCTCGATTTATAATTTAAGTCATTTTACTACGTAAATTTGTAATAAATAGTTTGGGTAACCAAATATTTTCTCGAAAATTTCTATAGACTCCTAAAAAATGAGAAACTCAACTATTACTTGGTTTCCAGTTTTCAATTTATTGCCTATATATTCGTATTTATGATTTTACCTTTGAATTATCCTAAATTACCCAATTATGATCCTTTTTGCACCAAGTTGATTTCAACCTATCCCAATATTGTTATTATTCACTAGAAATTCGTATATGTCCATTTTTATCATTTAATTTCATAATTTTCTATTTACTTCACAATTTTAACCTATTTTTGAATTATTTTTAGGCAAAAAAATGAAATAAATATTAAAAATATTCAAATAAAAATTCAAGCTACATAACAATTATTTATATATCATGAACATCCTACAAAACAATTTCGAGCTAGAAACAATATCATTTGATATATTTATTTTGAAAGTAAAATTTCGAATGAAGGATAACTTTCTTAAGCAAGTATATTAAATATTACGAATTTTTCAAAAATAAAAATATCACACGAAAGCATGTTTGAAATAACTTAGCTATAATTTTTTTTTCATAATTTTCTAGGTAAATTTGATAGTTTTTAGAAATCATTAAAAAATATGGCAGAATTTTGACCTAACCGTTCTTAGGTGCTCTAGTGGCTATAGGGTGGTGGGGATTTGTTGGAATACCCAGACTCTAAGAGTACTTCTTGGTGGTGAAGTGGCTTAACAGTAGATCAAAGGATGCCCCTAGGAACTAATCAAATATGGTAATTGCTCTGTTTTTTTATTTTAATTTTTCTAAATTTTTCTTTTTGTTGTTTAGGTCCTAAAATGTCTAAACCTAGTCTAAATGAAGTCAAGTAGTATTTATAGGTGCTTTGGTGGTTAGAAATTTTTTTCCCCATTTTATCCTTCATTAAATCAAGTAAGAGGTGTTTAAATACTTTTCCTTCATTGAATTTACTGGGTGAGATTTGCAATTCTTTTAGTAGTTTAGGTATATTTTACTAGTAATTAGTTATTTAGTAATATATGAGTATATATATCATATGTATATATATCACGCGGAATATACAACTATACCCGTATAATTAAGTTTCTAACATATCTTTTATTTTTAAGATATGTTTTTTAATTATTTTCATGAATTCAACACAATATATATAATTAAGTAATTTAGGGTTAATTTACGGGTATAATTATTATTTATACTGAGCATACTTATAAAAATACAAGTATATTCATATAGTAAACTATACTATATTATCTCATTTTATAGCTTAATTTACTTATCTCTAAGTTTTTGTTGCATTTCGAGCTCGATTATAAAGGTTCCGAACAATTTAATACTATATTAAATAATTATACTTCTAGGGGTAAAATTGAGATTTTGGATCGTTATTTTTAAAATCTAACTTCATTAAATCACTTTGACTAACTTTTCTATCTTTCTCATAAAGTTTAGGCTCAGTCAAATAACTTTCTTTAAAAACCCTAAATTTAGGTTTGATCGTCCTAAACTCAATTTTAAGAGCTTACATATACCTAGGAGCTAAATTAATCACTGAAACTTACCATAAGAAAAGTAGCCAATGGATCTTTCAAGATATCAAAGAAAGAAGAAATGGGTCAGCAAACACAATAGCTTTCATGAAGTTACTCGTTAGCTATGACGCATCAATCAACATGACGCAACTTGTTACTTCACTTGATGGGACATATGATTCGCTTAAAATAATATATATATATATAAATAAATAAATTGCGAATACTCCAACAAATATACTGAATTGGAATCAAGTAATATAGAGAAAGTAAGGTTATCGATTCCTCGAGGACTAAGAAATTATTAATCATATGCTAGTTCTTATCAATATTAAGATAATCAAAATTAAATTAATTAATCTAATAATTACTTTAAAACTATTGAAAAGAAAATAACTATAGATAATCTAAAATTAAGTAATCAATCGATAATTATGGGAAAACAGAATCCACCCTAGATTATATCAATCAAATTGTTGTCATGTTATATAAATTAATAGCTATATGATCATTTAAGTAAAATTATTATAACTTAAGGATTTAAACTCCTAATTAATTAGTTAGCTTTCGCATCTTCCAATTAACAGTAGACTCTAAATTAGAATCATATATCTCCCGATACTATGATTGTCTAATGTCCTAAATCAAATATCTCTAATGTCTTAGTGAATAATCAATCGCCGAACATTGCATTAATTTTTAAATAATTTCTAATTAATTCAATTAACTTTACTTCCACATTGATTAATCAAATCAACTAAGAATTTCTAGCAAAACCTATATCAACTCCCGTATCATGAGGGTTTCTAATAATTATAATAAATTGAACAATTATAATTGAAATCATAGAAATTGCAATCATGAATCATCTATATATCTCTTAATCCTATAACATCAACACAATCATCATCTTAGTTATCTAGGGCTTCATCGATTCCCTTAAATAAATTTAGTTAGCCATGGATTTGGAAACAAAAACACAAATACTAATTGAAATTGTAAAGAAATTCATAATTGAAAGCATAAGTAATTCACAGATTAAGTAATTGATCTCCACAATAAAAGCAAATTCTTCTCAATGATTTAAGTAATTCTCCCAAAGAATTCTTCAAGAACTAACTAAAGACTATTCTACAACTCTCTACGACTAAGGAAAGTGTGTTCAAAAGTTTCTTCAACGATGAAACATAAGTTATTTATAAGAAAAATTAGTGTTGACTCATGTAAAGTTTCTTTTTTATGAAGGCCGGTGGTGTAAGTGCAAGGTCAGCTGTTAGGCCGGTAGCATAGCCTTCAAAGGCTACCAGTGTAAGTTGTAAGCCGACTGCCTTCATTCCCCACTTGCACATGTTGAATCGAACTTTGTTCCTTTGCATAATATTACTCTAAATTGTCCTTAATTCCACTCTTAAATCTTCTAATTCCTAAAATATTCAAATGAAAATAATTAAGTACCAATATTTAATGATTTCTATAAAATCAATAATAGTTTTATCTTAATTTTCACTTTAAAACATGAAAAATATGCCTTTATCAATGCATAAGCTAATACTAAGATCCACTCTCCACTAATCTCAAGTTACCCAACAAGATCAAATAAGAGTGTAGGTTATTACTTGGAGAAGGTATCTTGCAAGAACAGGGAATAATATGTAATGTTTGTATTAAAAAAATTGATTGTTGGTAGCTACAATTGAGGAACTATTTATAGTAAATCTCTTGGGAAAACAATACAATCATGGAAATTTTATAAAAGATAATGAATGAAGAAGATTCTTAGTATAAATAAAAAGGGGTAAATATAGCAAAGGATAAAAAGGAATATAGTACAAATATCAGAAAAGTAAATGATAAGTGCCGACTTATCATTAGGTTTGTGTTTTAAAATCTCGAGGCATTGTAGTCGAGCTGGTCTATGGTTAGGGTTGCTCGGTAGATTGGTGCTTAGTAGCTCAACAAGAGGAAAAGGCAGGGATGTCATCCTTTAGGTCTTCGGCATGGGATTGGTTAGTGATGGGGTTCTTGACACCTAATATGTCAATATTTAAATGTTCAATTTTTCAATGAGAAACTGAGTAAGCCAGCATATGTCCGAGCAAAGCACTCAAAGTGTTTGTTATCTAGCCTTCCTAATAGATGAGCTCATTAGGGTTGAACTGAGCAACTAGTATTCTCCTCATTAGGCTATGTAAACCTCGATGGCTAGCTTGGGTAAGGGGTCCAATGGTCGACATACCATCAACTCCCCAAGGTTATTGAAGATTTACCCCCAAATCTTCGTTGTCTTCTCTTTCCAACACATAAGGCGTCAGATCAAAAACATTGAAGGGAACGAATACCCTATAGCCTTTAGGCAACTCTAACTCATAAGTATTGTCATTTATCCTGCATAGCACTTTGAAGGGGCCATCTGATCTGGGGGATAGCTTATTTGTCCTCCTTCTTAAGAACCTTTTATTGCTAAGGTGAACCTAGACAAGGCCCACGAGGTTGTAAATGACATGCTTTTGTTCTCTATTCCTTTGCTTTTGCTATTGAGCAATCGTCTTAGCTAGTTACTTCGCAATCTTCTGATGCAGTCTTTCGAATTCCTTGGTGAGCTGCAGACTTGATTGGATTTCTCTCAAAGAGGTTAGGCTAGCCATCGAGTCTAGTGGTAAAGTTGGATTAAGCTCGTAGACAACCTTGAAAGGTGACTTCCACATGCAGCTGTAGGTAGAGTTGTTGTAAGCAAATTTTGTGATTGGCAAATAGAGATCACAATCACATAAATTCCTACCAACAGTAGCTTGAACTAAGTTGCCTCATATTCTGTCTACAACCTTTGTTTAGCAGTTTGCTTGCAAAAGTTTATTGTCGAGCTTCTTCCATAGTGTTCACTAGAAGAAGCTTGTGAACTTTAAATCTCGATATGAGACAATACTCCTTAGGATGCCATGCAACTGCATAATCTCCTATAAAAAGAGGTTAGCAATGAATAAAGCATCATTAGTTTTGTAGCATGGGATGAAGTGGCTTATTTTGTTGAACTGGTCGACTATAACCATAGTAGAATTGTGTTTCCAAGGTGTTCTCGATAGGCTGTACATGAAATCCATTTTTAGATCGGTCCATAACCGCTTAAGTATAAGCAAAGGAGTGTATTCTCCATATGTCTCCTTTCTTCCCTTAGCTCGCTTACACACTTCGCAACATTCAAGAACGTTACATACGTCCTTCATCATCCCAAGCCAATATAAGTGTTCCTTTAACAACTCAACAGTTTTATTCTTGCCAAAATGGTTGGCTAAGTCCCTAGCATAGGCTTCTCGCACAAGTAATTCCTGAGTAAAATTGTTTGACACATAGATTTGCTTCTCCATAAAAAAATCCTTGACTCAAGTAGGACTTATCCACCACTCCTCCAATATTGCACTTAGCTACTAATGGTCCAAAGTATCTATCGTGCACATTTTGATCAGGTAAGGTACCAAACCCAAGTATTCTAGCCGTAATAATGTAATAAGAACATGTCGACAAGAAAGAACATCAACTATAGTGTTTGTATGTCCTCTCTAATACTTGATGACATAGCAAAAGGTTTCCAAGAACTTTACCCACTTAATATGACGTCAAGAGAGTTTTTGCTAGCATCTAAGATAATTGAGAGATTCATGGTCAATATAGATAATGAACTCCTTCAGTAGCAAGTAAGGTTACTAGTTCTCAAGTGCTTAAATAAGAGCATAAAACTCTTTGTCATATGCCGAATAATTCAAAGTGGAACCTTTAATCTTCTTACTGAAGTATGTAATTGGACAGCGTTCCTGCAAAAGAATAGCACCAATACCTACTTCGAATGCATCATACTCTAACTCAAAAACCCTGCTAAAGTTAGATAATACTAGTACTGAGGTGGAAGTTAACTTGGATTTAATCTCTTGAAAACTACTCTAAGCCTTCTTAAACCATTTGAATTCAAAGTTCTTTCTAATTAGCTCAATTGATGGGCCTACCATGGAACTAAAGTTTTGAATGAATCTTTAGACCATGAAAACTCTTAACTTTAATAGTATTGGTTAGCGTCAGCCATTCGAGAATAGATATGACTTTCTCATTATTAACTCTAATACCTTTTCCTAAAACAATATATCCGAAGAATACTACCTCACTTTGATAGAAGGTACATTTCTTCAAGTAAGCATACAATTGCTCAGTATAGAAGATAACAAATACAAACCTCAAGTGCATGACATGAGAAATAAAGTCGGCACTATATACTAAAATATCATCAATGTAAACAACAACACATTTACCAATCAGAGGTCTCAAAACATGGTTCATTAATTGCGTGAAGGTGCTTAGTGCATTTGAAAGTCCAAATAACATTATAAATCACTCGAATAAACCATCCTTTGTCTTGAAAGCAGTCTTTCACTCATCTCTAAGCTTCATCCTAATCTAATGGTAGCCATTCTTCAAATCAACTTTTGAAAATATCCGCGTACCATTGATGCATCTCTAAGGTTGTATACACAAAGAAGCACCAGAATGAAACGAAAAGAAGAGAAACAAAAAAAAGCTAGCAAAGTCTAAGCAGCTACCAACTGGATATGACACATCAACTAATCCTACTTAGCCTACAATCCGTTGGATATGACCTACCGGTCTAAACTGAAGGTTCACTTGCCACTACTCCTTACTAAAGGAAATAGGTAAAAGTTAATGGATAATGAGAACACTAGGGTTGCTTAAAGAAAACTTGATTAAATTATTATATTGAAGATTGATGTTTACGTATAATTAAATGGAGGTTTATATACCCATCCACTAGGGTTACATTAAATGCATGAAAAGACAAAAGGGTACTCTCATAATTAGGTTACATAAGATATACTAAAAATAATGTAAAAGAGACAAAGAACATTCAGTATGAAAAAATAAAGAATTATTATGGAATATTGTACCAAAAGACAAGTGTCAATTAATGGCCGAATGTTAATAATATCATATGAGTAGACAAGAAAATAATTTGTCATAGGGGCCAACTTGATCCGGATCAAGTTAAGGCCCAGTCAATCCTACTGTAGCGTAGTCAGCTTAGGTTGGGGTCAAATGTTTCCAGTAAGCTTGGGAACTAAGCTCGGATAGCCTTAGGGTTGTCTACTCAGATATCCTATCATAGTAAAGTTGTTTGGTAAGTCTGACATATGTGGAAGTTGGGTAGTTAGGTTGGTAGAAAAGAGAAACAAAAGTCAAATGTTTCTAGTGGCCTTAATTGTCTTGACACATATGTAAAACTTTTCTGTCCTGTATCAATAAATAACCCAATTCATTTCGAGAAGCATCGCTATACACACTATAAGGCTTATTTGGATCAAGTAAAATTAATACTGGTGCCGTAACTAGTTGTTTCTTCAATTCCTGAAAACTCAATTCACAATGTTCACTCCATTCAAATTTTACATCTTTTTGAGTCAGTTGAGTTAATAGCTTAGCAATTTTGGAGAAATCCCTTATGAATTGCCAATAATAGCCAACCATACCTAGAAAACTCTTCATCTCTGTAACAGTGGTTAGTTGCTTCCAATCCTTTACAACATTCACCTTATCAAGGTCTACAGAGATTCTTTCACCAGATACAATGTAACCTAGAAAAGAAATTCTATCTAACAAAAAATCATGTTTACTTAAATTAGCGCACAATTTATGCTCTCTCAAATTATGTAACGCCAATAGTAAATACTCTGCATGCTCCTCCTTAGTTTTTGAATAGATCAAAATATCATCAATAAACACCACGACAAACTTATCCAAATATGGTTGATATATGTAATTCATCAAGTTTATGAATACAATCGGGCCATTTGTTAAGCCAAATGGCATCATAAAAAATTCATAATGACCATATCGAGTTCTAAATGCAGTCTTATGCACATCCTCCAAGTTAACTCGTAATTGATGATATCCTGATTTCGAGTTAATTCTAGAATACCTATTCTTAATGGTAAGCTTATTTAGTTCTCGGTAGTCTATGCTCAATGTCATAATACCATCCTTTTTCTTCACAAACAATACTGATGCTCCCCATGGTGAAACACTTGGATGAATAAACCTCTAATCCAATAGCTCTTGAAGTTGTTTCTTTAGTTCTTGGAGTCCCATAGGTGACATTTGATATGGAGCTTTATAAATAGGCTTAGTTCCAGGAACTAACTCTACAGTGAAAGCTAACTCTCGATGTGGGGCTAAACCTAGTAAATCCTATGAAAATACGTCTAAAAATTCACACACTACTCGTATGTTTGTTACCTTGGGTAGATCTTTCTTTACATCCATGGAAAACACTCAGCCAAATTTCCAATCATTTTCCTTTACCTTTGTCTCATATAATTCATCACATATCTCCATCACAGATAAATTCAATTTACTTCCTCTAACCTTTCCTTGAAATACCATTTCTCTATCGTTAAGATTAATAATTTTACTTCTATACTCCACAATCACTTTATTCTTAGACAACCAATTTATTCACACTATTACATCATAACCCTATAAAGGTAATATTACAAGACTTATAGGGTACTCCTTTTCTTGAATGTTAATTATACCGTTAGCTATTACTTCTCGAGTTGTTACCTTCTCCCTAATCGAAGTTCTAACTTTATAAGTTGTATCAATAATAACCGCACTAATCTCCTGTTCATTTATAAATTTATGACTTGTAAAGGAATGAGATGCACTAGTATCAAATAGCACAAAAGCAGGTTATCCATTTATTAGCACATGTCCTAGAATATACTAATACTATGATTACTAACTAAACTAGCGTTCATAAATCTTAAAATGCAAACACTTCAATTTAGTTTACACTTAAAATATCATCGAAATAGATAGTTTGAGTACATGCATTTCACAAGTCTTTCATCATTTTTCTCTTCAATTCTTATAATTTCTTTACCATCATCATTGTAATACTCTTCCATCTAATTTGCAAAATCCTCATCCTCCTTAGCTCCCATCTCTTCTGGAGTAAAAACACAAGCAGGTGCAGTTATGTTATTAGAACCTTCCGTCCACTTAGCTCTTTGTCCAAACTGTGGACAATATTTGGAGAAATGTCCATTTCTACCACATTTGTTACACTTTACCAATTTTATCCTAAGATACGCCTTTAACATATGGTTCGAATCTCCACATATAAAACATTTTCCCTTAAGCTGAGCATAATTTCTTGAAAAATGATTTGCACCAGACTTCCAGCACTTAACATTACCTTCCTTGTCATAAAACTTAAATTGAGCACTAACTGTATTGGGTTACTAGCCAGGGTTGTTGGTTTCTTCTCTTTTGTCCAAAATTGCTAGTGGCACCAAGATGTGATTTCTTAAACGATAGACTAGGTTGATAACTTTTGTCGATCTTTTGACTCCACATTGCTTACATCTTTATACAATTATCTTTCAATTGCCTCGCCTTATCTACTACTTCATTGTAAGTGGTGAAACCATAATCCAATAACTTGTAACACATTGTGGGGTCAAATCCGGTAAGAAACAAATCTTTTTTTAACTCAATGTTATCTCGGTATGAGCCAAGTACATATTGTAACAGTCTATTAAACTTAGTTTCATACTGGGTTACATTCATACCTCCCTTCTTCAATTCAAACAAATCTCGCACCATCTTGTTTTGAATACTATGAGGAAAATACTCCTTCCTGAATTCCTCCTTAGACCTTTGCCAATCAATATTTTTCCCCAGTTGCCTTTCTCTTGAGTCCCACCATACTCTAGTAGCTAACTTTAATATAAAAGTACCATAAGATAACTTTTGAGATTCAAGGACTCTAAAAGCCTCAAAACTCTATTTAATTTGGGTTAACCAATCATCAATTACATCTAGCTTACCCATCTCCCCTACACTACCACTAGTCATAAGATGTTGAATCAACATTTCTTTTTGCCTCATCATCGTATGCATACTGGCAAGTATTTGTCCAACAGGTATATTCTCTTGTGGAGGCGGTAGGGGTAAATCTTGTCTATTTTGTTCTCGTAGGGGTGATGGTGTTTGTGGTAGAGGGTTTTGATTTCTTTCAGTTCCTCCATGACGACTCCCATTTCTAGCTTCAGACATATTCGCTTAATAATTATAACTTATAACCCTACATTCATATCTATTTATGAGTTATCCCATTCCTTTGTTTTAGACTTTTCAAAAATTAATAAATTCTTGCAATATGTGCTCATATAATATAGTAATAATATTATCATTGTAATCAAAATATATAATAAATCTAACTTCTATTATTAACTTCATTCAGCCTTTACATCATTACAATTGGTTATAACTTCAAAAACAAAAAGGTACAACTTGAAATCTTTTGGATACATACATAATATTTACAACTTGATTACATCATCGGTTATATAATCTAATACAAACTCAATCTTTACAATTGTACAATACAAAGAAATTACATCAATTGGTTACATCAGACTTGATTACAATGTACATTTAGCTTGATTTAGAAGTTACAAAATACATCAAAAGTCAAAATATATCAAAAGATCCCAAAATACATCAGTTTTCATCAAAATTGCTACTGTATCATATCTAAAAATTTAACTAACCAAAATAAGTCAGTTACCTAACTAAGCTAATCCTCCTTTGAATCTATTGTAGCTGCCCAATCAAAGGGATCAGGACCCATATGTCCTCCTACCAAGGGATCCTTATGCTTACTATCCGACTCAAAACTTATAAGTACTATCTCTAGAGTCCTAGGAATCACAATCACTTCCTGCACTACATCATCATCCAACTCAACCACATGTCCATTTCCTATTCTCACTATCCCGGTGTCTGCTATTACTTGCATAACCAATGCATGAATGTCTACACTAGGTTCATTCTCATTCTTCATCTCTTGTTCCTCCTCAGGATCTTCTTCTGGATCCTCTTCCTTAAGGTCGTCCTCTTCAGGGTCTTCTTCATCATTAATTTCAACTTCTTGGTGGTTGCTCTAAGCATCTGAATGGGTTACTTCTTGGGGTTCAACTGGACGTAGATTTTCTGGTGGTAGTTCTTGCATCTCATGCTTAAGATTAAGTTCAGGGATAGGTTCAGGGTTAGGGTCTAAAGGTATCTCTATACCCGCTTCAGTAGGTTTTGGAAACCGAGGAAACCAATTAATGATTCCTGGTGGATGCTATTTAGGAATGTATGGAATGTCAACAGGAATATGAGAGATACTGGTTGGGTAAGGTCTCACATCCTCTAACCTAGCAAGAAAATATCTTAAGGGTATCATCAAGGATATAATCCCCTCTCTCTCCAACGATCTTTGCTCAAAAGCTGCTATAGCAATATATCTATCATATTGAGGTCTTAAACTCAACTCCATCAATGCCCACTAATCTTTCTAGCTATAACACATCTCATCATGGAATTTATCAATAATCTCATCGACCGTCTTAAATATATTCCAGTCAGCCAATTCTAGAAGTAACCGTTGCAACTTAATCCTATAGTCGATAGGGGTCTCCTCTCCATTCCAACTAAACATCTAACTAACTATTAACTCCCCCCTTTGACACTGTAATTACAGTTAGAATCAATTAACATTTACTACACTTAGCATCATACTTGCTTTTGTTTTAGTATGCTTATTACAATCTTTTATCGCCCACTCAATACTGCCAACTCTCAATATTCCTATGATATCTATTTCTTTTAAATTATATTGATTCAAAGCGAGTTCACTAGAACTATGCTTTAATACCAACCAAGAACTGTTAGGCCCCAAAATCGCAAAGTCAATAGTCCTACGTGTAAACTAATCTATGATAGTAATTGACCTCATAGTACCTATCATAGATATGATCTACATAAGGTGTCAACGATTCCTCGCTTTGAAACAAATAGTTTAATTAAGAATTTAGCTAAAATTTACAATAACTATTAAAACTTTAAGTCAATATATATAATTACATATACATTACTGTAGAATTCCTAGGAGATTCTACATCATAACATAACAGTCAGCTAACTTAAATATCATATATCAGTTCTACATTTTAAAGATACTAACAAGGCCTTAAACAAAAACTTGATTATTGGGCCAGTTGATCCTCATTCTCCATAACTTTAAAAGAAATCTAACCTCTGGGTAATTATATCGCGGCATTGCAAATCAAAAGTTAGGACCTGCAAAAGAATCTATACAGTTATGAGTAACTGCAACTTAGTAAGTTGAGTTGGAGACTCATGAATGTATACAAGCACAAACAAGATTATCAAGCAAATTATTTTTATGCAATGCAATAAGCAAATGTCACACAACGTAGTCCGGTACATTATGAAATTAGAGTAATTTCACCCGCTCTAATCCGAGTTGAGGAGTTTTTGTGTTATGCAATAGCTCACAACCATACCTAGGTTTATGCAATAAAGACACTACTCCTCTTAAGACTATCCTTCAAACTAATGCCCTCATCTTTACCGCGACCTTCTCTCCTATTACTTAGTTCGGTTAAGGATAAGGAAAAAATCAATTTGCTATCAAGCGCTATTTTTTTCAAAGGTGTCAATGTTTGGTTAGAGAATCTTAATGATCCTCTATAAGGTTGCAATGCATATCTTTTTAGGGTATTTAGGTCTATTAGGATTAAGTTCGGTTTATGATGACCAAACAATTCTACATTACTCTAATCACATCAGTCATCAAACATAACATAAATTTCAGCACGAAATCAGATACATAAGCACATGCATAAGATTACTTACAATCACAATCATAATCATACACAAACCTAAGTCTTTGAGTACTCTAAAATAATACTTCAAAATATGATGAAGTATTAAACCCAACTTACCTGAAATCCTCAGTCGCTCAGTCAATCAGTTGTAGCTTAGACCATCTCCGTATATCCTATAATATAAATATACCTTTTAGTATTTATACTTTAATGATACATATTTTAGGTTTTGATTTAACTTAATTCTCCTTATGTATCTATTATTTACTAATGATTCATTATATGTTAGCTCGGGGTTTGGTTTCCAAATCTAATTCCGGTTTAGGCTCTAAATTAGTTCCAGTTACAAGTAAATCCTACAATTACGTTTAAAACCCTAATGTGAAATTAATCACATCAAGCTCAAGTATTCTAATATTATACTACGTCTTAATTCAGTATTCTAACCTACTCGATACACTCTAATCCTGATTAGTATACTGGATTTACTTCCAATGTGAGAAAATTTTACATTTTCAGTATAATTACCTAAAATTAATTTTTCTACTAGATTTAATATGTATCGATATTATTATTATATTATACAATTTAACCTGTTATTTTATATTTATTAAAATTCCAATTTACATATTACTAAATTACTCGCATTTACTACATAATTTCCATATTAATTGCAATTAATACTCCAAATGCTAGGATTATGTTACCTTATCAGAGATTAACATCCTTAAATATGTAATTACCTTCTAAATTAGTAATTACTCATTTAATTACTTAATTAGTTCATAATTACTTAATTAGTCCAAAGTTACTCATTTTCTCATCATTTTAAGGCTAAAAAATTACTTAAAATTTTCGAAAATTAATTTTTAAAGAATGGTTTCATAGCACTGCTCTATATCACTTAAATATCATATAGAAAAAAAAAATTGAGCTCAGAATTATACTCCTAAACCTATTTATTTTTAATCCTAAACATGGTCGATTTTGCTTAATTTCTTAAGAAACCTATATTTATAGATATAATTAAACTTAATGACTATTTTTCCCTAAATCTACATATAATAAAACATCAAAATAACAAAATTCAAAATTTTCTGGGCAAAATTAATAATTTTACTAAAATTTGAAAAATCAGTTGAAAAATTAAACTCACTTGACTCTTAGGCTTCTAGCCACCAACAATAGCCTAAGGTTAGTCAACCGGTCCAAACGCTCGATTTGGAGTAGGGTGATGGTGGTGGTTTGGTCCTAAGTGGTGGTGATCCATAAGTTCGGCCTAATTGCACAGTTTTATGTAAATTTTTGAAACCCTAGTTTTTCTTCTCAATTTTTTATTCTTTCAAATTTTTTTCAACTCCTAAAAGACCAAATAAACTCCTATAATTTTCTTGCTATTTATAGATCTATAAATAAATTTTAGTGCATTAACTAGACAAGACTATACCTATATCCTTTCTCATCTTGCCTTTTGAGTGTTTGATTTTGATTAGCTAAAATTTTCTTTTCTTTCCCCTAACTGCCACGACTTGATTTAGATTATTCCCTATCTCCTTGATTTTTTTTTTCTGATTTTTCTTTGATTTTCTTATAATTTTCTTTAATTATTTAGCAATTTCTAGCAAATTTCGGGCAATTTAAGTAATTTAACATATTTCTACCTATACGTAAATAGATATGGAGTATAAATAAATACTCATAAATATTATTTAGGTTAATTTATGATTTTTAGTATACATATAATTTATTTCTAACGATTAGTTAGTTATCGAAATGTATTTTGCACATTTCCGAAAATAACAAGTAATATACTTAAAATTTGAAAAAATTATATTCTCTTATTTTATTACTTATTTTCTTAAATTTAAACTTATAGGGTCACTTATACTAATATTTCTAGGGTTTTTTTTTTAAATTTTGGCTTAACCGGATAATTTAGCTAATCGCCTTAAACTTTACGTACTAAACCTAATCCTACGGTTATAGGGGTTATATTTGGGGCTCACACCCACATTGTCATATGTTGATCTATACAATCAGTTGTGATGATGCCAAACATTCTCTTACCCAGGACCTTGTACCGAGTAATTCGATCAACTGCTACCGAGAGGTTCTTGTTGAGTGATGAGAGACTTACTTATTGGCAAAGTAGTTTTCTCTCGGTCTATTACAATTTCTCTCGTCACTCTCTTCTCATCTCGGCCTCTTTATTTCTGCAACATCTTAGTCCCCCTTACCTATTGTGTTAAAAGAATCTTCATACGGAACCAATGTTGTGCCACCACCTGTCCACCTCATCTAACATTGTACTACTTTTCCATTTTTTTCTTTTATCCTTTTTACCCTTTTTTCGTATGAATTAGGAATCCCCTTTTTGTATATACTTTTTGTAATTTCCTTATTTGTAATATTGCCCTAGAGACTTACTTTAAATAGTCAATTTCTCTTGTAAGCTGAAGATAACTCGACAAATAGATACTAAATATTTTGTTCTTAATGTCATATCAAGTGAGGTGTCAATTCGTGTTATGTTTATTGGTGAGTCACATCTTCCAAGCAACCTTACGTCAACTACTTCAGGTCGTCCGTAGACCATTTCCTTCTATTTTTTTCATTGATATTTCGGAGGATTCATTCTGTTCAAGTTTGCTACGGTAAGTCCTAGTGATAACTAATCTTTTAGGCATACCATATAATCCTAGTATTAGAACTTGAGGTTAAGACCAAGAGCTATGTAATGACAGTCCATCTATTGATCGAGATACTTATGCGTTGTAAGCATCCATGTGAAGTATATTGTTTAAAGCTTTGTGTTGAAAATGTCGAATCCTAGTATACAGGGAGAAGTTAAAGATGCTGAGAGTGATGCTCTTGGTCGTAGTCGAGGTCGAGTTACCTAACAAACACCACATACTATTGATAAGTAGATGCAAGATTTTACTACTATAGTGGCCAATTTAGCTGTCTCAGTAAATAAAGTCTTAGAGACTGGACTGCATTAGAGAGTTGCTGAGCAGGGCTAAGAAATGAGAGATAGGTCAAGAAGGAAGATGAACGAGTGAGCTCTGGAAGCTTTTCCAGTGAACCAAGCACTACTATAATGTGCCAATAGAGTTGTAAGAAGAAGGTTGGAGTTAGACAAAGTGGAAGAGTACGAAGAAGGGGAAGACCAGTATAATGGGATTAATGAGCGTGAGTTCAAAGCGCTAAGAGGTGTTAAACATCTTAAGGTACAGATTCCGAGCTTCAACAGGTCTGGTAGTGTTGATGACTACCTGGACTAGGAAGAGAAGATTGAAAAGATATTCGACTTCTACGATTGTGAAGATGTTATTTGCAATAGAGTGGCAGTGTTAGAATTTTCTGGATATATGGCAATGTGGTGGAAGAAGCTACAGAATGTTCGCTTGATGACCCGACACAAGGTCCGAACATGGAACGAAATGAAGAGAGTTCTGAGAAGTAGGTTCCTTCCCAAACACTACGAACAAAACACTTTCGGATGACATTAAGACTTGAGGTAAGGTAACAGATCCATAGATGACTATGTCCAAGAGTTTTAGTTTCTCATGATACAATGTGATGTTGATGAGCCTGAGACTCGAAATATAGTACGGTTCATCTCTGGACTATGGGTAAAGATTAGTAACATCGTGCAATTACATAACTTCACAACTCTAGATGAAACCATCCGTGTAGCCCAAAGAGCTGAAAAGCAATGGCGGAACCAAGTTAGTTGGATGTCGAGTAGCCAAATACTAATGCTGAATAAGGGTGATCGGTCGAGTTGACCAGGGAATGACAAATCATCAAACAGTTCCAAAGTGGAACGCCGAAGTCACATGCTGAGCTAACCAGAAGAAGGCCAAGGTAAGAGCAAGATCGAAGAGCTAGAGATCCGAAGAGACCAGGGTCAGAGTTTAGGAAGAAAAACCCGAGAAATCAAATGTTTTAAGTTCCTTGGCTATGGACATATAACTAGTCAATGTCTGAACTAGAGTCATGATCATAAAGGGAGACAAGCCCTAATTTGAAGTAGAAAGTGCGAGTGAAGGAAAGGAAGAAGTGGCAACCGACTAGATACTGGAAGAATTTCAGGAAGACCTTGATGCCAAGATACCTCTTGAGGTAGAGCTTAGTATTGCTTTGTTGTTAGACGCTCTCTTAGTACTTTTGTGGCTAATAAGAATAAGCAAAGAGAGAATCTCTTTCATGTGAATTGCTAGGTGAATGACAAGCTATGCACCATGATCATTGATGAAGGGAGCTGTACTAACGTCATCATGCAAGGAGTAGTTAAGTCCATGAAATTGCCAACCCTTCCATACCCCAAGCTGTACAAGATTCAGTAGCTGAATGAGAAAGGAGGACTACATGTTGCCGAGCAAGTTAAAGTGCCTATTACCATTGGTGATAGGTACAAGGACGAAGTGCTATGTGATGTCCTTCCGATGTGTGCCTCTTACATATTACTTGGCCAACCGTAGCTATTTGATTTGAGAGTGTTATACGATGGGTATAGAAATACCTACATGTTCTAGAAGGATGAGAAGAAAATTATATTGATACCTATGAGTCCTAAGTAAGTGCAAGAAGCCTAGGAAAAGGTTGCTCGATCTTTGTAGCAAAAGTCCTTGGTGATTTCTTAAGCTCAATTTACACGAGAAGTCAAGGTTGAGGACTATATGCTCTTTTTAGTCAGGAGATTCTTAGAGGTTAGAGAAGCCGAGAACTTACCTGCTAAGGTACAACAGCTACTTCAGGACTTTGCCAACCTATTCTCTGCCGAGATGCCGAAGGGTTTACCTCCCTTGAAAGGTATTGAGCATTGCATTAACCTCTAACCAGGGGCTGCCTTACTAAACCAACCCGCTTATAGGCTTAATACAGAGTAGGCAACTAAACTGAAGAAGCAAGTGAATGAGTTGATAGATCATGGATATGTTTGTGAGAGCATGAGTCCTTATGTCGTACTCGTTATAGTCGTCCTGAAAAAGGATAGAACGTGGCGAATGTGTATTGATAGATGAGCTATCAATAAGATCACTATCAAATACCAATACTTGATCCTACAATTTAATGATATGTTTGAAGAGTTACACAGTTCTTGCATCATTTCTAAGATTGACCTGAAGAGTGGCTACCGCCAAATACAAATGAGACTTGGGGATGAATGGAAGATGGCCTTCAAGACAAGACATGGTCTGTTCAAATGGTTGGTGATGCCATTTGAACTAACTAATGCACCGAGTACATTTATGAAGCTGATGAATTGTGTACTAAGATGGTTAATTGGCAAATGCATTATGGTTTATTTTGATGATATTCTGGTCAACAATATCGACCTCTTCGTTCATGTCGAACGAACATTTGAGATTAGTGTTTAACATAATCCGCGCCGAGAAATTATTCGACAACCTGAAGAAATGTGCGTTCTATCAAAGCAAGGTTATGTTCCTCGGATATGTTGTTTCAAGGAGGGGAGTTCGAGTTGATAAGGAAAAAGTCAAAGTTATCAATGAATGACCTACGTCGACTAGTGCTTTGAGGTCAGGAGCTTCCATGGACTAGCTTCATTCTATCATAGATTTATTCGGAACTTTAGTTCTATAACTGTACCGTTGACTAAATTGACTAAGATGAACATTGAGTTTAGATGGACAGAAAAGGCTTAGAGGAGCTTTAAAGACGTGAAGTCTAAACTAATGTCTGCTTAGTACTCACCCTACCAAATTTCGAGAAGGGTTTTTGGGTTAAATGTGATGCATCTGGTTTCGACATTGGTGCTGTCCTTATGTAGGAGCATTGACCCATTGCCTACTTCAACAAAAAACTCCGAGGTACTACCCTGAATTACTCAGTCTACAACAGGGAGTTCTATGCCCTTGTTCGAACACTCTAGAACTAGCAGCATTATCTGTTGCCAAGAGAATTCATCATCTATTTGGATCATGAATCTCTTAAGCATCTTCGCGGGCAACAGAAGCTTTCTCAGCATCATGCCAAGTGGGTTAAGTTCTTAGAGATCTTTTGCTATGTCATCAGATAAAGGAAAGGGAGCACCAACACAGTGGCTAATGCATTTTTTTGCCATCATACCCTCATCACAACGTTGCAAGCTAAAGTGCTTGGATTTGGTACTTTACCCGATCAGTATAAACATGACCCACATTTTGGACCCTTGGTAGCCAGGTGCAGTACTATAAGAGCTGCGAAAGCGTTTTACTTGAGTGACGGGTTCTTGATGAAGAGCAAACATATTTGCATGTTAAGTGGTTTTATAAGGGAGCTACTTGTATGAGAAGCTCATGTAGGGGGTATGGTCAGCTATTTTAAGGAAAAGAGGATGACTGAGATATTGAAGGAGTATTTTTATTGGCTTGGGATGATGAAGGATACGCATCGAATACTTGAGAGGTGCAAGGTGTATAAGTATGTAAAGGGGAAGAGAGAGCCCTATGGAGAATATATACCCCTACCATTCCGAAGCAATCGTGGATAGATTTAAGAATGAATTTCATGCTCAACCTTCCCCAGACGCTAAGAAAACATGACTCAATCATGGTGCTGGTCAATTAGTTCAGCAAGATGGGCCACTTCATTCCCTGCCATAGAACTAATGATGCTTTATTCATCGCTAACATCTTTTTGTAGGAAATTATGCTATTGCATTGAGTGTCGAGGAGTATTGTGTCCAACCGTGATTCAAAATTCATGAGCTTCTTTTGGAAGACCTTATGGAGGAAACTTGGCATTAAGCTCCTGTTCAATACTTCTTGCCACCCCTAAACAGACAGCCAAACTGAAGTAGTTAACAAAACCGTCGGTAACCTCTAATGCATCACTATTGGAAAGAAATCTCATGACTAGGACTTATGCCTGCCCATTATTGAATTTGCCAACAGTTGCCCAACTCACAACTCAACTAGAACATCACCATTTGAGGTTGTTTATTGGACTAACTTGAACTTACCTTTGGACTTAATCATAGTCTGACTATACAAGGGGAAAGCCAATCCAACCTATAGCGTGCTGAGGAATTTTAGAGGTTACATCGAAAGATCACCAAGCAACTGGCTAAAACTGTAGCCCAACTAAAAGAAGTAGGAAACTGCGGAAGGAGACGAGTTGTTTATACCGTTAGGGACCTTGTTTAAGTCCATCTTAGCAAGGAATGCTATCCTGACAAGAGGATAAACAAACTATCCCTTAGAATAGATGGACCCTACAGGATCCTGAGGCACATTAATGATAATACTTATGAGATTGAGTTACTTGAAGGTTTCAGTGTATCTACCATATTCAACGTCGCTAATCTGACTCCTTATGTGCTAGATGATGATGAAGACTAAGATTTGAAGGTAAATTTTCAGCAACTTCGGGGAATTGATGAACTGCTGACCATCAATCTCATTACTCGCGCATAGCTTCGAGGCCTCCATTCCCTCTCCCGAAGAATCCTTTCTTGGTAACCTGCTGATGATGAGAAACTTTACATCGAAAGAAGGTAGCTGAACTCCTTGAGCTCCTTACATTGTCATACGTTGATCTATATACTTAATTGTGTTAATGCCGACCATTCCCTTACCTAGGACCCTATGCCGAGTAATCCGACCAACTATTTATAGAGTGACGAGAGACTTACTTACAGGTGGAGTAGTTTTCTCTTAGCCTGTTACCATTTCTCTTGTCTCGACCTCTTTATTGCTGTAACATCTTAGTCTCCCTCGCCTATTGTGTTCCGAAAATCTTTGTACAGGACTAATATTGCATCGCCACCTGTCTGCCTCGTCCGACATTGTACTACTTTTTCATTTTTGTCTTTTTCCTTTTTATCCTTTTTCGTATGAACAGTGAATCCTTTTTTTGTATATACTTTCTTGTAATTTCTTTATTTATAATGTTACTCTAAGGACTTACTTTAAAAAGTCTCTTTCTCTTATAAGTCGAAGATAACTTGATAAGTGGACACTAAATATTTTGTTTTTGTGAGACAACCTTCTCTAAGTTCATTTTTCATACACTCATATCTATTCTTGCTGAGTAGTCAGGATTAGTGACGGGTAGACCTTGATATGAACTTGTACATTGTATCAAGTGAGGTGCCAAGTCATGTTGTGTTCGTTGGTGAGTTATATCCTCCGAGTAGTCTCACGTCAGCTACTCTAGTTCATCCGTGGACCATTTCCCTCTATTTTTTTCTTCGATATTTCGAAAGACCCATTCAATTCAAATTTGCTACGGCAAGTTCTAATGATAACTAAGCTTTAGGGCATACTAAGGTCAGCATTGTATACCAATATGTCATCGAAGTACATAACTACACATCTTCCGATCAGAGGGTACATCACATGGTTCATTAACCTCATGAATATGCTCAGTGTATTAATAAGTCCAAACGACATAACCAACCATTTGTAGCAACCATGCCTAGTTTTTAAGGCAGTCTTCCATTCATTACCTAGCCTTATACAAATTTAGTGGTAGCTACTTCATAAGTCAATCTTTGAAAATATTTTGGTTCCATGAAGCTCATCTGATATATCATTAAGCCTCAGTATTAGGTACCTATACTTGATAATGATTCGATTAATGGGTCAACTGTTGATGCACATACATCATGAACTATCCTTCTTAGGGACGAATGGTGCTAGTATAGTACAAGGGCCCATGCTCTCCCTCATGTATCATTGCTCAATAAGTTCATCCACTTGTCTTTTCGACCAGCAGCCTGCTTAGGATTCATTTTGTATGTCGGTCGATTCTATAAGGCGACACCTAACTGTAGGTCGATACTTCGACCTCATTTAACTTAAGAAGTATTTTAACCAATGAGAGTACAAACTCCTCCTTCTTAACATCCTTAGAAAACTATACTTTGCAAATTTCCAAGGACTTCTTTTGCAAGGATTTAGAAGCCTTGACTTGGGATTCCTAAACTTTTCGTGGGCTCATAGGAGTTAGTACAACCTTCTTCCCATCTTTGTGGAACATTTAAGTGTTCCTATATCCGTTATGGAGTACTCTTAAATCAAATAGCCATGGTTAGCCAAGTTGTATGTATGAAATACACATAAGCAAGACGTGGTACAACCCTTCGTCCCTGTATTTGTAGTCAATAGTGATCGGTACTCTGACTTGCTTGTAAACAGGCAGTTCTCCCTTCTCATTAAGCTAGTGAATCTTATAAGGTCTAAGATGAGAACAGGTCAACATCTTCAGAGTCTTCACCACTTCTTATGCTATTACATTAGTATAACTCCCTCCATCGATGATCAAAGCACATAGATTGCATTCACTCGACAGTTCGTATGAAAGAGATTCTCTTTGTATTCATTCTCATTAAAAGTAAAGGTATTGAGAGATCACCATACAACCATACAGTATTCTCCCGTTTCAAGTTGAATCAAGGCATCAGAATATTCTTAAAAATCATCTAATAAATGATCAACACCTACCTCTTCTTCTCCTTCACTTGCACTCTCCACTTCAATCTTTGAGGCCTTACCCTTAATATTGATTACACGTCTGTTCGAGCATCGACTAGCAACATGTTCAAAACCAAGACACTTGAGGCACTTTATCTCTTTAGTCTTCCTGCCTGAGCTCTGACCTTAGTCCTTCTTAACCTAAGGCTCCTCGACCTTAGTCTTACTTTGACCCTTATTAGTCATCACATCTGCTTAAAGCTTGATATTGGTGATCTACCTCGGGACTATAATAAGCTTTATCATGTCTAGGTTTGCTTGGCATACCAGTCTTACATGGCAAGGTAAGTCGACTGTTTGGTGCTTAGCTAAGCTGATTTTGTCTCTACTTTCAACTCTGTAGTCCGCTTGGATGGTCTCATCCAGATTCCCAATCCTTTGTACTTCTACTATATTACCAATCTCAAGTCTTATGCCACATATGAAACTTGCTACTATTCATGCTTCTAGCTAGTTGACATCACAATAGATCATAAGCAACTAGAATTCTCGGACACACTTGTCCATAGATTGGCTACCTTACTTAAGCTCTTAGAGACGTTGGAAAGTGTCTTGTTCATAGTGTTGCCAAAAAAATCTACTCCTTAGAACTCTCTTCATTTCATTCCATATCCGTATTTCTCGTGGTGCTCGTTAACGTATGGTCTGTAACTTGCTCCACTACATGACTGTATACTTAGAAAACTCTAAAGCTGCTACATGAATACACACCAAGTCTTCATAATCATAGAAGTCAAATATCCTTTCAATCTTCTCTTCCCAATCTAACTATTCATCGACACTACTAGTTCAAGCTTAGAACTTGCACCTTAATGTGCTTAATTCCTCTCTACGCATGGAGTTTAAGGTCATCAAACTTAAGAAACTGATCATCCTTATCCTCTAGCTCAAGTCTTCATCATTCATGTCCTTTAGCTCAAATAGGCTACATAAGCGAAGCATTCATAACATCAGGAGCTCGGATTTCCATACCTTGTCCTCTCAACTTATCTCGCAAACCTTACCTACATTCGGCATTTCACTCTAAAAGTTGGGTCTCCACTAACCGTTGCACAATTACTGCTGAGTTAGCCACAATGGTAGTAAGGTTTTGTATCTATTCATCTGTAGTTCATGGGGTTTGTTGCTCAACACATCTTCGACTAAGAGCATCACTCTCAACATCACCTATCTCTCTTGTATACTAGGGTTCAACATTCTTCAACAAGGTTTCCACAATCATACAGATCAACAAAATATTTAACATAAGACTATCAAACACTTCACAGACTTCAATAATTTCAACACTTACTCTGTTTCATAGTGGAAAAACAAAGTACATAGAATATGTAACTAACCACTAGAATAAAACACTACAAACACTTAGGTGTTAGTGGAAACCTCAAACTTTTATATTAGGATTATATGATGTACCTAGAAACTAAGTAAATCACTAGGACTTACAGTAGGAAAAGTAACTAATGGGTCCTTCGAGATATCGAAGGAGGAGAAAATGGATTGGTAAACATAATAGCTTTAGTAAAGCTGCTCGTCGGATATAATGTACCAATAAACACGATATAACTTAGTATTTTACTTGGTGGAACACAAAAGCTAATATTAAGGTTTACCCACCACTAATCTCGAGCTACCTAACAAGATCAAATAAGAGTGTAGGTTGTTGCTCAGAGAGGGTATCTTGCAAGAATAAGGAATAATATGTAATGTCTACATTCAAAAACTTGATTTTCTACGGCTATAATTAAGGGACTATTTATAGTAAGTCCCTCAGGACAACGATACAATAATGGAAATTACATAAAAGATAATGTACGAAGGAGATTCCTAGTACAAACAAAAAAGGATAAATATGAAAAAGGACAAAAAAAAATATTGTAAAAGTCAGAAAAGCAAAGGATAGGTGATGGCTTGTCATTCGGTTCATGTTTTAGAATCTCGAGGTGTTGTGGCTGGGTTGGGCTAAAATTAGGGTTACTCTATAGATTGGTGCTTAGTAGCTCGATAGGTGGAAAGGGTAGGGATGTCATCCTTTAAGTTTTTGGCATGGGATTGGTCAGTGATGAGGTTCTTGGTACATAATAGGTTGTTATTTGAATGTTTGATATTTGAATGAGAAACTGAGTAAACCAGCATTTGTCTAAACAGATCACTCAAAGTTTTTTCCATCTAGCCTTCCTGATAGATGAGTTCGTTAGGGCCAAGCTGAGCAACTAGAATTCTCCTGGTCAAGCTCTACAAGCCTTGAAGTCTAGCTTAGGTAAGGAGTCCCATGATTGATACACCATCAATTACTATCATGTTGACTACGGCCAACATGAGTACTATTATCTTAGTTGCCCAGAACTCTATGAACACTAGAATCTGACATGTTCTAATACTCCTTGACAATTTAGACAACAAGATACTCAACACAACCTTGCACTCACTAACCAAAACCTTACTATTATGCTCTAACCACTCTAACACCCAACACAAACAATGTAGCATAAAAATGAAGCTTACTTAGTTTTGAATTAAAGAAACAAAGTAAAACAGAGTAACAATAACAACTACACTTACTTCGCACAACTGCTACTCCTCAACTCACTTTCTTCAAAACCCACTTCAATACTCTTTAACACAACTTCAACATACTCCACACAAACATAATATAGCAACTACAAAAGAATACATCAGCTACTAATAGCAAACACGAACAAAACTCCACTGCACTTCACATACTCCCTTATGGAATTGTGTTATGATATCAACAAAGCTGATCTGTCTCCAGGGTTGTACATCAAAGGTTATACCACAGTGAACTAGAATGAAACAAAACAAAAGGGTTTAGCAAGGTCTGAATGGCTATTAGTTGGATGTGACACACTAACTATTATGACCTGGCTTAATCTTCACTTGATATGACCTATAAGGATTAAGGTCGTTCACCAATAACTCTTACTAAAAAATCTAGATAAGAGCTAAAGGGAAAGAGAGAAGGCACGACTAAGTGTTCTCAAAGGGATAATATCTGTATTCAATAATTGAGTACGTTTTCTAATTACGAAGAAGAGAGTTATTTATATGACCTCAACTAAAGTTACAATAATGAAGGAAAAGACAAAATATATATTGTACAAAAATATTCCTAAAACATACCAAAAAGGGCAAAAATGACAAATGATATTTTGTATGAAAAGGAAAATGAATCCTTCTAGAATGTTGTGCAGAAGACATGTTTGAGGTAGTAATCGGCAATCTACAGCTTAGTTGGTCCTACCAAAGTAAGTTCTTAGATAACTTGACACTTGCAAGATTCAGCTTGGATGAAGTCAAGAAGGATTCTAGAAACTGGGCCGACCTTATTCAGGTCAAGTCGAAGCGTAGGAATTCTAGGGTTTTTTTGAGGTTGGGCATCTTAGTGGCTTAGCTCGGATAGAAGTCTAGTACTTAGCAGCTCAAAAGCTAAGTTGATTTCAACTAAAGTTCGGCACTCAGGTTGGTGGAAATGCAAGAGTCCAAGATTGATGAAGGAAACTTCATCCTTAAAGGGTTCTTGAGCTAGTATATGTCATATTTGTCCTTGCAATTCTCTATCTCAAATTTACGTAACTAGTTCGAAGAGTTGATTTCTATCATTTGGTCATATGGGCTCCAAAAAAAATCATGAGGGGTGGATTCAGGGATAAGTGAAATTCAGAAAAATTTCTTCATAAAAATAGTGCAAAACTAAGAAGTGAAGGATTCACATGTATAACTAATAACTAGAAGCAAACCCCATTGCAACTTGAAGGAGTAACCCAAGGAAAGCTTAGCTAACACTCCCTCTTCCCCCAATGGTAGATGGACCTTCAAGTAACAATGAGTATTTAATTTTTTTAGTTTTAACTAAAATTTTCTAAAAATATTAGATTATCTTCAAAAATTTTAAAACTTTGTTTTCCTCGATATTTTTACATGAGGAATTCAAACGTTAAATGAGATTCTCGAAATCTTGAGTGCTGATATAGTGCCATTAAGAAAAATTCCCTACCAATTGATATTTGATTATATTTTCATGCTATGTGGTTAGGTTTTCAAAATCATTTAGTTGCACTTTAGGAAATTTTTTATTTTCTCTAAAATAGTAAGCTAGTAGTTAGAACTCCCTAAGTTACTTAATTTTTGTATAATCTATTTTTCTTAAGTGATAGCAACTAAACATAAGGAATTTGAAATCTTAAATTGAGAATTTAATATTGAAATTGGAGTTTAAGTTCAAGTTTGATGATATGCAAACTTAATCCTCTAGTTATTCTTAAAAACTTAAATAAATAAAGTTAACAGAGTAGCATAGATGGTTGTAGTGTTTGGATACTATGGTGCTAGAAGAATTGAATTTGACATGGTTTTATAATTTTTGGCAAATTGGAATTATGTATAAAATAATGAAATATAGAAATGATAGTGGAGTTAAATCAACCAGAGAGTGGTCTTATAAAGGAAGTTGGATGTATAGTTGTAGCTGTAGTAGTCAAAAGCTTAGTTAGAAAATAGTTTGGTCCTAAATGTTTGATCACACCCGAAGTCAAAGAGTAAGTCAAAAAGTTACCTGCATGTAATCTTTAAAACTTATTAGAGTCATAACCTAAGTGAAAACATCCTTAAACAAGAACATATGCTAAACGACCAAATTAGAATCTTGGTCAGAACCTACACTCCTTAATTAATACTTAATAAATGGTTTAGGAAACTTACTTCACTCAAATAAAGATATGCTTAAATATTGGAAATAAATTCTTATTTCATATGGTGATTAAAAACTAAAAGTTGTTGTATTAAATGTTTAGGGATCATTAGCGAAGACAAGCACAACTCCTAAGGATAACATACATCTACGTCAAGATAGGTTAGGATTGATACTTCACAATATGTTAAGGTACTATATCAGATTACTCAGAGGCTTAAGAGTGCATTTTTTGTGGTTGTAGTTAGTTGTTTGTGTGCATGTTATGTATATGGTTAAATTATTGTTCATCGATCGAGAGTTGAACTCCTTAGAGTACTATTTTGCTTAAATTTGTGTTGATTCTTTATTTTGAAATTTCCTAATCGTCAAGATTAACCAAAATTTGACGTATTACCTAACTTGACACATATTATAATCTATTAAGAGAAATGATTAGGTAAATTAGACTGGACCCCTTCAATGAGGATAGTTGAAATGGTCACTTCTCGACCCTTAGTTGAACTAAGTGATGTAAGAGGAGATCACAATAAGGTTGGAGACAATGGTTTGAAGAAAGTCTCAGGAGGAGGATGTTCTCCATTATGCAAGCTTGAGTTTAATCTAACTTGAGTCGCATCGAAACTCCTTGTCACGCCTTAAACCAAGGAGTCATAATAGCTCCCACCATGTAAACCAACCTATGTTAGAAACTAGTCACTTTGGCTGCTAATGTAGGTATAACTTACACAAGGTGTTTATCACTTCCCTGCTTTGAGCCATCTAATTCTAAATTTAATAAATATCAATTTGTGATGTAACTTTTGAAAATAACTATGGAAAATAAACTTGGGGCATAGACAATTGAGAAATCAAGCTTTACAAATCATTTAGAATATTAAATCTTACTTTTAACTTAAAGTTTTGAAAAGTAAATTGATTTGAAAAAAATAATACGATTAGAAAAGTTTTTATAGAAAGTCATAAGTTTATAGAGTATAGTAACGGTGTCCATAATTGAAAGCTAGAGGGTCACCAATAGAGACCCTATTAGTTTTCTTATTAGTTAGTAAATTCAAGAAGTAATTGAGAATACAATGTTTCAGCCTTGAATCTTGCTCCCCAACCTCGCTCTCTAGTTTTCTTGGAACTTAGTATGATACTAATGAAACTACTGGAAACTTGCAAAATAACTATGGGGGAGTGGTGAGCAACAACTTGATCAGTAAGTGGGATAGAGATAATAGCACATATCAGTCATTAAGCAATCAGAGTTTTCAAGAAAAGTTAATTAGATGTAATGCATATTTAAATAAATGCCATTGCATAACGTTAATCGGTCATCATATGATCAGAGAAATTGTGCTCGCTCTAATCCAGGTTTCGAAGAGTTTTATGCTGAGCACGTTGCAAATTGAAACCAAACTAAGGTTTATGTAATGGAGAAACATGTTTCACTCGAGACTACCTTAAACCGCGGTCCTTAACCTTACTGCGACCTCCTCTTTTATCACTTAGTTTAAGTAAAGGTAGGTAAAAGACCATTCCTGCTATCCTTATCCAAGGGTCCATATTTAGCTTGAGAAACCTAATCGTTTCCACTAGTAAGTTATGATGCAGGTCAAGTTAATAGTTAAGTTAAGTTTATGTTAGATTACTTTTAGGATGATCAAGAAATTACAAATAGTTCACAGCAAGTAATATAGTGGAACAACTTATATATATATATATAATCTAGCACTCCATAATAGTAGTACAATATTCAAGCACATATCCATATAGGTTACTAGCTTACACTCACAAGTGAGACACATTCTAAGGCCTCCAAGTATTCTTAATAAAACTTTAAAGTATAGTGAAGTACTTATCCCACTTACTTGCACTTATGGATACTCTACTCCTGACCATCACGATTGCTTAACCAATTAATGATTTTTATAAATTACCCTAATCAATTGAATCCTCTAAGCTATCATCTGAGTGGACTTATTGTTATTTTCTTTAATTAAAATCCTCTTAATTAAGTTCTAAGTAGTTTTGTAGTAGTTTCCTTTAGTTCAAAAATTCTCTGAGTTTCCCTTTGAGCTATTCAGGGGTTATTTGTTATATTAATTTTATCCTCTGAGACATCCTTTGAACCCTTCTAAGATAAGCCTTTGTTCCAACATCCTCTAAGCTATCCTCTGACATAGTTATCCATAGAAGTTTTAATAACACCATCCTCTGACTAATTCTTTGTTTCCCTTGTTTTTACATTTACTTGAATTTTACCTCTGAACTAGCCTCTGAGTATCGATTTAATGCATTATTCATTACTAATAGTCTCTAAATCATCCTCTGCTCATAACCAAAATCCTAAATTTAGCTACTTTATTAACTTCCTTTTAAGTTATAACTATAGAATCAAATGGAAAATAGCAATATCACTTCAAATAAACCTTTTGTAAGCCCCACAATCAGGTGTTTGGGATTCAATTAGCGATCGAGAAAATTATCCAATTCAACTTAAATTTTGCGACAAAGTTAAGCATATTAGTAAAAGTGATCTTATGCATTTGGATTTAAAAAAATAAGTAATAAAATAATTAATTATTATAATATTGAATTATATGTAAATTACCCGTTATTTATCGGAAATACGTAAAATGAACAAATCGATAGAGATAAATTATATGCACACTAAAAATTATAAAATAATTTAAATAATATTTAAGAGTACTTATTTATACTAAATATGTATTTACGTTAGGTAAAATATGTGGAATTACTTAAATTACTTGAAATATATTAAAATAATGCTAAATAATTAAATAAAATTCATAAATAATTAAAAAATCAAGAAAAATATGAAGAAGTATGGAATTATCCAGAAATGTGGCATAGAAGGCTAAGAATAGAAGTTGGAAAATTAACCAATGAAAATTAGCCAAATAGAAAGTGAAAAAGAAAAAGATAAGAGGCATGTGGCAATTGGAAAATTAAAGAAAAACCCTAACCATCTCTATAAATTCATCAACCACATATCAAACTTCATTTTGGTCAGTTGGAAAGAAGAAGAAATTGAGAGAGCTTAAGGAGAGAGTACTGTTGCAGTAAAATAAATAAATAAATAAATAACAAAATAGTGTGCATTTAAGGCTTATAAAGGAAACCCACATCTGGCGACCACCTGGAGAGGAACAGCCACCACTACCAGACAATTGACCCTATTCCTAGAGCTGTAGACAATGGTAAAGCCATCGCCGGTGGTTGGAATCTTGTCGATTAGTGAGTTCCGATTTCCCTTCCAAATTTGTTTAATTTACTAAAAATATCAAATATGTATGAAAAATTATAAAATTTGATTTCCCTCGATATTTTTGTATGTAGAATTATCAAATCAGATTTTTAAAATTAGAAGTTCTTATATAGGTTCCTTAAGAATAAGCCTAATTTCAATGAATTTTGTATGAATTTTCAAAAATAATAAATAATGTTATTTCAAGCTAATTTTTGGTGTAAATATTCCCATATGATATATTTAATTTACATAAAAATAATTTTTGATAAACTATACATTTAGTATTTATTAAAATTAGTTTTATTGAATTTGCCATGTTTTTCATATGAAAGAAATAATAGGTTTTTATTTAAATTCCTTAATGAATCTGATTTGTAATGACTTCTAAAGCTTAATTATGATTTTTTAAATATTTATCTTTAATCTTATAATTTTATTTGGTTATTTACCTAATTTAAACTAATTTTTAGTAAAATCAAACCTAAATCAATATTCTAGAAAATAATATATATTAAACTATCTTAGTACTTTTCATGATCATAATATAATAACCGAAATTTATTGAGTATAATATATTTTCCGTAACTTTAATAGAGGTTGGATATTAATTATTATATATTTATCTAGCATTTATGCATAATATGTACTAAATATATAGGTAAAGAGGTATATTTAAGTTAAATTTGTGATTTAGAGTTAATTAGGTATAAATTATGATTTAAAATATAATGAAACATCTTAACATGTTATTGATAGTGAAAGATAATATATGTAGTATTTTAAGCATTACATAGGTGATATAAGTGTATAATATGTAGTAATACATAATATGTGTATAGAGAAATTAAATGAGTGTAAAATATTAGATAAAAATTTATGGTATTATAATAATAGGAATATGCTATAAATCTAATTTGGAATAGGGGGGTTTACAAAATTATATAGAAAATATAGGTTATTCTCACATCGAAAACCAGTTTAGTAGTTAAATTAGGAATATAGTATAGTCCGGTATACTATACCGGCTAAAATACTAGTTAAGAGCTACATACGAGATTTAAGATATCCAAGTATAATGTGATTAACTTCAAATTATAGTTCAGAACAAGTTCTTAAGGTTCCTATATAACCTGTAATAAAAATAAATTAAAACCTAATTCAGAAACCGATTCGAAAACTGAACTAGAAATTAACCTAAATTAAGAATAATTGTAAAAGACTTAAAGAACTTAAATAATTAGGTATAATAAAACTCTAAATTGGAACTAACAATAAGAATTTCAGAAGAAAAAAAATGATGATTATGTGGAAACTAAAGCACTATTTCTATTATAGGGATTATTGGCAATGGCTTATGCGAGTTGTACTATGAGTGAGCAAGTGGGGAGTTCAGGAAAGTTGAGATTAATGTGTTACTATATTTTAAAGTACTAATTTATAGTACTCAAAGGCTAGAAATTGTACTTGATTGTATTTGTTAGATAATTTACTGTAAGCATTCCTGTATGTGCTTGTTTCTAAGTTCAATGATATGATTTCAGTTTACTGCTCTGGCTTGTATTTGTGTGATTTGTTTGAAATGATTGAATACCCTAAACCAGATCTAATTAAATATATGACTTGTAACTCTAAATAAAACCTATAGAGCAATCTATTAGGGAAATGTTAGGGTTCTCCGGCCAAATATTGATCCCTTCAAAAGAAATAGTATAATGGGTCCCTTCTTCATCTTTTGTCAAACTAAGTAACAGGTGAGGAGGTACAGCAATGGTGAAGTCAATGGTTAGAAGATAGTTGCGGGAGGAGCGACATCTTCATTGCACAAGTTTGGGTTTGGTCATGACCTATTGTATAAACATAAATACTCCTTAACCTAGATTAGAATGGTTGTGATTTATCTAATCTCACGATGGATCGGATAACATCTTGTGATGACATTTACTTATACATGCATTGCATCTAACTAAATTGATCGATAACCCTGTTTATGTTTGATATATAGTTCTAAGTCTTCGTCTAACTTACTAAGCGACTGGTTACTTACAATCCTATAAATATTGTTGCATGTACTAGCTAAGAAGCGGCTATAAAATTACCCTAAAGATAGCAATTGCTGGATCCTAAGGAGCGAAGATAATAACCTGATGAGCAATTGCACTTTTAAGTTTGGATTTTATCTTTAAAGCTTTTGATAATGATTTATGTATTTCTTAAGTTGATTATAATTAGGCTACTAAATCTTGTAATCATACTCAAATTATTTTAGTATAAATATGTCTTTCATAATTTCATTGGTAAAAAAGAAAACATGTTTAATTATGAACAGTTTACTTCAAAGTGGGTTAGTCGTGAACACCTTATGTAGGTCAAATCTAAGATAACGGATGTAAGATCAGCTTCTATCCTAAAATGGTTTGCACAGCAGAACCGTTACAACTATACTACTTTACGGTGTGACACCTTCCTCAATCTCATCACTTCCCATAACTTCATTAATTAAATCACCATTCATAAATAGTTTTAAATTTAACAAAATAGTCAAATACTGCTTTTTACTATTTAAGGTCAACTTCCACTTCCCATAACTTCTCGCTTTCTTATTCAATCCCAATCACTTCAGAACAATTATACATACTCCAAATATAATTCAAAAATCAATTTCTAAGTGGGATTATTAAATGAAACACCTTATTTCCATTAAAATTCATTATTTTAAGCATCATTTTAAACTCAATAATCAAATAAAAATATGAAAAATAGTATCATGAAAAACCTTAACATAGAAATTTAGTATTAACTTAGGATAGTTGTAGAAAATATTTGAGATAAAAACTATATTATTTGCCCAATTTATTTCAACTGCGAAAATTATTTGATTTTTTAATAGCGTATATATTAGCTACTAAATTTATACAAATTGATATTTTTTCCTAGATTCTATGTACAAAACACATATGAATAATTCTTTTCATCTTTTTTCTGGGGTAATTTTGATTTTTTTTATAAAATTTCTAAAAATCGGATAGGAGTAAGACCACATTGAAAATCCTAGCTCCAGCACCTTATTGTCAGCAACTCTAGTCGCCGACCCTTCCTTGTGGTGGAGTGGTTGGTTGACTCCCAATTCCTCTTTATCTCATGCCCCAAAGTGGTAAAGTTGTAACAGTCCCACTGTACAAACCATTCTAAGATAGAAGCTAATCATACAGCCGCCATCTTAGACTTGATTTACATAAGGCATCCACGACTAACTCGCTTTGAAGTAAATAGTTCATAAATTAAATATATTATTTACTTATGAACTGAAGAAAAATGCACACTTAAATTAAAATAATAAGAGTATATTTACAAAATTTAACAACCTAACATAATTTACTTAAGAAATTCTTAAATTAATATTAAAAGGTTAAAAGATAAGTCTAAACTTGAGAGTGTATCCAGTCTTAGTTTATATCCTTACTCTCCTAAGATTCAGTAGTTGTTATCTTTAGAGTAGTTATAGATTGTTTTCTTGCTAACTCCTGCAACATCGTCTATAGAGATGCGAGCAACCACAACTTAATAAAGTTGGGATAGAAACTTAAAACCATACAATAAACATAAATACAATTATCAACCAAATTAGTTAGATGCTATGCATGTACAAACAAATGCCATCGCATGACGTTTTCCAACTCATCGTGAGATTAAAGAAATTGCACCGACTCTAATCCAGGTTGAGGAGTTTCCATTAATGCAACAGTTCACTACTAAAACCCAAGCTTGTGCAATGGAAACACTGCTCCTCCTGCAATTACTTTCGAACCATTGATTTTACCCTTATTGTGACCTCCTCACCTGTCATTTCGTTTAACTAATGATGAAGAAGAGACCAATTATACTATTCAGTGCCATCTCTTTCGAAGGAGTCAGTATTTAGTCGGAGAATCTTAATGTTCCCCTAATGAGCTGCTATGTAGGTCTAGTTTAAATTTATAAGCCAAATATTTAGTTAAATCCAGTTTAAGGTGTTCAATTAATTCAAACAATTCACATGAATACAAGCTAGAATAGTAATCCAGATTCACATCATTAACTCGGAACAAATACATACGCATAATCAACTATCTAGCATGCACAATCAAATACAATTTCAAGCCTTCGTATACTACAAATTAGTACTCCAAAATATAGTGATGTATTAATCCTAACTTACCTAAACTCCTTACTTACTCGTTCGCTCGAGGTGTAACTTGTACTAACCTTCGCTAAAAATCCCTATAATACAAATATTGTTTCAGTTTTCCACATAACTACTATAGGTTGATTTTGTCCTATAACGCTTATTGTTATTTTTTGTTTAGGATTTAATATACCTAAGTATCTAGGTGTTTAAGTCTTTTATAATTATTCTTGATTTAGATTAAGTTTGAGTTCAGTTTCCACATTGATTTCTAAATTAGGTTTTTTAACTCAGTTTTCGATTAGGGATTTTATACGTAAACCCTAGGAATTTATTTTATGTGAAATAATTACATTATTTTCGAATATCCTAATATCATTTTTGGTCTTTCACCAGTGTTCTAGTCTGTGTGGTACATCCTAATCTTAACATAACTACTGAATTTACTCCCGTTATAAGAAAATCTTTCATTTTTCATATAATTACCCTAATTTAAGTTTCTTAACATATTTATTATATATTCCTATTATTATTACAATATCAATTTCAATATATTTTGCTACTTATTAATTTCTTATGCTTACATATTACATATTATCACCTACTATATCCATAATATACACAAGTAATATTTCTATCACTTCAAATATCATCTCCCAATATCAACTAATATCTCAAAATGTCTCAATTCATCCCAAATCATATTTTACACCTAATTATCCTAAATTACAAAATTAACTTAAAATTGCCATTTTTACCTATTACATGTTTACTACATAATACCCTAATAATTACATCTAACACTCTAATACTACAAATAGCACACTCCATAAGATTTCAACATTCCAAAACATATAATTATGTATTAAATCAGTAATTAACCATTTAATTACTTAATTAGCCCTGAATTACTGATTTTACACATCTTTTTAAGGCCTAAAAATTATCTAAAAATTTTAAAAATTCATTTTTAAAAAAGGGACTCACAGCACTATTCTACATCATCTAAATAGTTAATACAAAAATTTTGAGATAAAAAATACGCTCTTAAGGTCCGAAACATGCTTAGTTTTGCATGATTTCTTAAGTACCATATATCATAGGACATATTTTTATTAAAATAATAATTTTCTAAGAACTAAATACAAAAATTAACTAGAATACTAAAATTCATAATTGTATATAATTATTTAATATTTTTAATAAAATAACAAAAATCGGACTCACAGGCGTGGGTAACTCCAGCTACTAGCGGTGGCTCTACATGTGTTAGCCATCCCAAGTCATACCACCACCATATGGTGGCGATGGCTATTCACTCCCAGGTACTCGTCGAGTCTAGGTTTACCTTATAGTCCCTATTTGCACAAATTTATTTGTAATTTTTTTAGAAAAATCCTAATCTTTGTTTTTTCGGTGTTCTCAATTTTTTTCACACTCCAACTGACCAAATGAGCTTCTGATTTAATTTGGGTATTTATAGGGTTGCTTAGATATTTTTTCTCATTAATTTGACTTGATAATTACTTTATTTTCTTCATTTTTAACTTTTTGTTTATCTTAATTTAATTGGTTGCTTTTATTTATTCAATTCCAAGTTATCACACCTCAATTCTAGATAATTCCATATTTTTCCAAAATTTTCTTGATTTTTCTTTAATTATTCTTCCATTTTCTTCAACTAATTAACATTATTTTAGCATATTTCACGTATTTTAAGTAATTTCATGTATTTCTACCTACTTGTAAATACATATATAGTATAAATAAATACTTCTAAATATTATTTAAGTTATTTTATAATTTTTAGTGTACATATAATTTATTTCTATCGATTCATTAATTATTGAGATTCATTCTAAGCATTTTCGATAAATAATAGAAAATTTTCATAAAATTCAATATTATATAAATTTATCATTTTATTACTTATTTTCCTAAATCCAAATTTATGGGATTACTTTTACTTATAATCCTCACTTCATCGTAAAATTTGAGCTAAATTAGATAATTTGCTCGATTGCCTTATATTCTACGAATCGAACCTTGAGTAATTGATTATAGGGCTTACGTTTTACTCCAACGAACCACTAAACTCCCACATTGCACATAGATTTTATAATTTTTCCTACATTTATTCCTTTAATCTTCAAACTCCCCATTGAATTTTAATAATTCCTTATTGGTATGTTAAATATGTTGGAGAGAGTTTCCAAGTTTTTCTTAATTGTTCAAGCTTGAATTACAATTTTCTCTCTCTTCTTGTATTTTCCTCTTAAAAATCATACTATTTACATGCAATTTTGAACATCAAACTCTAATAGTTGTCCACCTGATTCCATATGCCTAAATTGAGATACTTCTAGCTATCCTAAGTGTTTTTGCAATTTTTTTTATGTATTTTAGTGATTTTTTATTAATTTTATGCTTACATTAGGGTATATTAGTTAAATATAGGTATTCATATACACTTAAAAATTACCCATAATAGATACATATATATTATATATGTTATTTTATGTTCTGTATTAATTTTATTGCATATATAATTTATCTCTAAAAATTTACAAACTAACAAAATCTATTTCAAGCGATTACGACGGATAATATATAATATAGTTAAATTATGTTATTTTAGCTATATTATTCTTATTTTATTATATTTCTAATATCTAAGTCTAAGGGGTGCCTTCATCAAAAATCTTAAGTCTACTCGTAAATTTTTAAGTCATTTAGATAAATTTTATTAATGCCCCAAATTACTCGTTCATTTAGAGCAAACTCAATTTTTCAAACCTCATAATAGACTGGTTAACATTGTACGATGTTTTATTTAGTTGATTACATTGTATTTCATTTATGATTGATAACCCCATTTATCTTTAATTGTACACTTTTGTTTTCATTGAGCTTACTTAGCTAGTTGTGCTCACATCTAAACCCTTTTATAAGTCATGATTGAAAACTAGAGATGCAGTAGTATAACCATCCTCAAGTTCATTCTCAAAGGGCTGGGGAGTGAGGTGAAACATGAAGGATGCTAAAGATACACCATTTTTGTGTCTTTTATATGTTTGTGGAAAACCAACTGAGTCACCCATGCACGACCCACTAGTTTTCTATTTGGTGTACATAAATATGATGACATGATTATAAAAGGGTTTATGCATGACCCATTAGTTTTCTATTTGGTGTACATAAATATGATGACATGATTATAAAAGGGTTTATATAAGTCAAACCTTATGTGGCCAATAAACAAAACAAACCCATTTTGACAAATTTGTAATCATGTTGAGAACCCGGTCTATCTTCTAAACCCATTAATAGATTAGTTTCATAAATATGTCTAAATTTAGCCATTGAACTTGTTCAACATTAATATTTCTAATATTAATAGCTTAATTTTATACTCTACGATCTCCTTCTTATAGTCTCTTCTCTAACACATGCCTCCACACTTCTTTCTCTTTTCTTCATCCATTTACTAAATCCATTCGCAAACCTATTAATAGACTAGTTTCATAAATATGTCTAAATTTGGCCATTGAACTTATTCAACTTTAATATTTCTAATATTAATAGCTTAATTTTATACTTTACAATATACTTCTTATAATCTCTTCTCTAAAACCTGCCTCCACACCTCTTTCTCTTTTCTTCATCCATTACTATTACTCTACCATCAATCTTGCCAAGTGCCATCATTTTCTAATAATTGTCACCATCTAGTTTGACCAAATATAACATAATAACACTCTTAATTTAATTTCTTTCTACATTCTAATTTCTAACTTACATGTCTATATATGTGCATACGTATATGCATGCAATTTCAAGCTTGATTTCTCTACAGAAACTCATTTACGAAGAACTTATTCAAACCCTTGCCCTATTAGCGATATGTCTTAACATTGTTGAGAAAATAAACTAATGTATGGATTGATTAGCTGTTCAAATTAGTCGGGACATGTTGTATATTAATTCAATAGAACAACCATGTCATGAACTTTTGTTTAAATTAGTCATAAATTAGTCATGTACCATAATTATAATTCTTAATATGTTTCCATTATACGTATTTAATAAATTAAAAGAATATTGGATAACACATTTCACTAATAATGACTTCATTGCAATCATATGTTGATATTAAAAATTCTTTTTTTCCCTTTTTTAAATTGTGAACGAGTTTAGCGCTTATAAAATAGTTTAAGTTATGGATATATGCTTTCAAATACGATCGATAAGCATAAAGATGTTCTATTCTATTTTTTTTTTTTTTTTTTTGGCCACAAGAAGACTTTCAAATGAAAATACAAAACACAATCAACACGCAATCATTCTTCTTGTCTATAGGGATTTATAGGAATTCAACAGCCATAGATTGAAGAACATGGAAACCGCACGTGGGATTACGTCATTTACTGCTTTTCCATCTAAAAGACCTTAGGAAGTTTCTATTTGATAAAATCAGTAACCATGAAATACTCCCCTATAGCCCACTCATCCATTTCAATCCTTAGCACCTGAGGATAGAACCACCGATATGCGTTCACCGTAAGGAACACCAACGATAGCATCCCAGAAGCCACCCCATTCAGCCGCCACTTGCGACCCGTCACCCTCTTCACTGCCACTTAGATGTTCACACAAATACCATTCAACACAAAGAACCACGTAACCTCCCAAGTAGGATTCACCCCTATCCCATAATAGTAAAGAAACTCACGCATCAAACCTGACACTGTGGATGTGGCCATTGTCCCAAGTGCCTTAGCCCACGTATGACTTAGTATAGGTTCACATATCCCACATGTAGGATTGTATACTGTCGGACGTAGAATGCTTGTTACCCTTAGATTCCATCTACATCCCCAGAAGTTCTGACGTGAAGTAGTGAGGTAGGGTTCGTTAGACTGTGGTTCTAATTCAAACCCATATATGGCTTAAACTGGCAACGCTGATATAGCCAAAATAATCTCTAAACCAACGTATAAATGGAGTGAATATAGGATTATAAGGAAATATGGATGCATGTAGGGCTTATATTTGTATGAATTTATGATTAATGCAACAAGGGTCGCTTTAATTGCTAATAAAAGCGAAGGTTTGGGACTAAAGTTTTGATCTTTTGGGTTAAAGGTTGGGTTTTGAGAAGATGGGTGTGTTTCTTCCGTCATTTTATTAAATGGGTTTTGGGGATTTGGTGGTTTTTGAATTGGGTCATGTTTGAGATAAAGGGCCTTGCTTGAAAGTGAAAAGGAGGAGTTTAAAGTTGACAAGCCAAACAAAGAAGAAAGTGGTGGGTGCTCCTATATAGAAGTTGGAGATTTGGGGGGAACGTATACTGAAGAGGTCGACAATGGGTAGGAAGGACAAGAATCTTAGGATGGTGTTTGGGATTTTTCTAGTAATGAAGTAGCGGTAGAGCTCCATACTCTAATGACATTCTTCATATCTTGTTCAAAAGGGGTGGATTGATGAGTCATGATTTGGAGTTTTGGAATTCGGAATAGCGGTAAGCAGGGAGTTGATATGATACATATTTATATGAGTCCTTGGTATCTATGTATTTCACGGTGACTTTTCCAATAAATTAAAAAAGTACTTTTGAAACCCTCCAAAAGGGATGGACTCTTTAATGTTACTCATCCAAATAGTTATTAGTTTTCTTAAAATGGATTAAAGTCAATTTTCCAATTATAATAGTGGATTTAAGTTATCTAAAATTATATTCTCTATAGTTAGTTATTCTCTTAAAATGTTTTCATATATAAGTAACAGTTAAAAACACCTAAAAAAAAAGGATTGTAATGTTAAGAAGATGTTATAAGATATTTTTAAAATTGAGACAATTTCAATCATTAATTCATAATATTACGCAAATAACATTATAGATTGATTTCAAAAAATAATTAGCAAAAGAAAAGTTAATCTTTTGTATCAACATATAATTATAATTATTCTTAAATTTAATTTAACAATTAATTCGATTGCTAGATATACTTAATTAAAAAATAATTACATATGCCATATAAGAGAACTAATCGGGGAAAAACCACAATTGCACCTAAACTTTATCGCTTTCTGTAATTGCAACCCTAATATTTTACTTTATCTAATTATACACTTAATTAAAGATTTTATTGTTACTATATAAATCTTAGTTAATTTTAATTCACATTATTAATATCAATATGATTAACCAACAAGATGGCCACCTATAATTGCTAATTGGTCTCACAACCCAAATTTTTTAAGTTAATAGCAATCCATTATTTTGCAAGGAGTAGTTAACAACAACCTGTCAAGTTAACACAACCCAAATGCCCCTCCTCTTCCAAAAAAACCAAAAGGTTGTAAGCAGTCATCTCATTAGTTAATCGTAGTAACTAGATTGACAACGTAATTTAGAGTTAATCAAGATGTAGAAACATAACAACTTAATCTTCATTTGAATATATAATTAAACAAGTCAAAACTTCATATTTATAATTATAAAAATTGATAAAGTTAAAGTATAAACTGTAACATTGATCAAATAACTGGGTACTAAATTAAAATATATTATTTTAAAGTGTTAATATTTTTTCTTAAGGGATGCAAATGTGTTGCGTATGACTTATCATTTTTTCATCTACCATTATAAATATCACTACTTACTCATTCAGGATGCTCATAAATTTTGTTGGCGTAAAAATTAAATTTCTGGTTTAATTTTGTGCAACCGCTTCATCTGTCATTTTGGAAACAGGTAAAAACTTTCCAAATTCCCCAACAATGGTTAATGCTAAATAGAGTACACTTGGAAATAGAAATATTTTTTAAGTGGAAGGAGACAACAGCAGTTGTTTAGGAAAAGTGATGAACAAGAACCACCAAAACAATGGTAAGAAATAATGAAAATGATTTTTCGTTTTAAAATTAGAAATCGCTTTTCAAAAATTTTTTCTTTTTACGCTTAGCCACCACCAGTCCACCATCTGCCGTTGTTTGCTATTTTTGTCACCAAGACCATTTGCTATTGAAAACCATTAGTAACCAATACTTTGAGATTGCCGTAATAGTTTTCCATAATTACAAAGTCTTGATTATCAAAAATATTAAATCGATTCGAGGGATGTTTTTCCTCCAAAACATATCCTTACCTGAGAAAACAGCTAATAAAAGCTAAATTACATTATAACTTTTATTTTATATTTGTGCATGCATTTTATAAAGAGCTCTTTGCTGAATTACAATTCATAGAATCCAAATAACAAAAAAATTACGGAGAAAAAAGAGGAGACAATAGATTAATTCCTAATTACGGCCACATTGGAGTTCAAAGTTTGTGTCTACTCGACTCAAATAACGTCTATTTCATTAGTTTAGCAGTTAGGCAATTAGGATGAAAATTAAAATAGAAAAGAGTGCAGCGAATTATTCAAGAAGTTCGAAAATTTCCACAAAATATTTGGAAAAGGGTTTCGAGCAAAGGATATCCTCGTTGTACATGTAAAGGATTAAAAAAATTTTCACGTTGTTTAATATCGATTATCCATCTAATGAAATATTAATCTAGAATATTAAAGTGGAAAGCCCCACTTTATTATCTTTAGTGATTTTAGTTTTATTTTAATTTTCCATTGCGCGAGGAAATCTATACATAATGTAAGAGTACAATTAAGAAATGCTTTCTATAGACAAGACTCTCTCATTCTCTTTAAAGCCAGTTTTAGTGAAAATGCGTCAAAATAGGAAACTAAACATGAGTACCAGGATACTTACCCTTTTTATTTGATGCATTAACTACTAGTTATATATAAAAAGTGAAATTATTTTACATGTCACCTCGATAAAATTTTCTTACAAACACAACAATAAAACTTGACCAAAGATCCAACCTCATTGTAAATTTTAGAAGTTGAGAACGACCACATGCTCGAAATTAAAGTCAAAAGTGGCATGCGGCCATACAAGTAAACTATAAACCCTTTACAACAAATCTAACGTACTAGCAGCCGATAATTTATTGATATTATTAAATTTACAGTTGTTACCAGGACTCTGATCATCATGTCGTTTGATAGGGTAGATGGTATCTCCATCCACCAATACTACAAAAGATCTTAGAACTCGATGTTCGATGGAATGGGTTTTGCGAGAATCCGATATTTGCTTCTCCACGAGAATATGATGTGAATTCAGAATAAGATGATAACAGATTAAGAATCATAGCTCTCAATTATTTAAAAGAATCGAACACTGCACTTTTTGACATTGTTATTAGGATTCCAGACTACTTGCAAGCTACACCAATTCAAATAAATATGTTTATATTATAAGTTTTTTATTTTTTATTTTTTGGTCTTTTTTTTTTAAATTGTGAACAAGTTTAATCTAAATATAAAATACGCTTATAAAATAGTTTTAAGTTACGGATATATGCTTTCAAATACGATTGATAAGCATGAAGACGTTGTTTTTTTTTTTTTTTTTTGGGCGACAAGAACACGTTCAAATCAAAATACGAAACACAATCAACACGCAATCATTCTTCTTGTCTATAGGGATTCATAGGAACTTAATGGCCATAGATTGAAGAACATGGAAACCACACGATGATCTAATGCTTTTCCACCAAAAAGAGCGTAGGAATTTTCTGTTTGATAAAATCACCAACCATGAAATACTCCCCTATAGCCCACTCATCCATTCCATTCCTTAGCACCTGAGGATAGAACCACCAATAAGCAGTCACCGTCAGGAACACCAACGACAGCATCCCAGAAACCACCCCATTCAGTCGCCACTTGCCACCCACCACCCTCTTCACCGCCACCTCGATGTTCACGCAAATACCATTCAACACAAAGAACCACGTAACCTCCCAAGTAGGATTCACCCGTGTCCCATAATAGTAAAGAAGCTCATGCATCAAACCTGAAACTGTGAATGTTGCCATTATCCCAAGTGCCTTAGCCCACGTATGACCTAGCACAGGTTCAAATATCCCACGTGTAGGATTGTATACTGTTGGACGTAGAATGCTTGTTACCATTAGATTCCATCTGCATCCCCAGAAGTCCTGAAGTGAAGTAGTGAGGTACGGTTCGTTAAACTGTGGTTCTAATTCAAACCCAAAGATGGCTCTCACTGGCAATACTGATATAGCCAGAATAATCTCTAAACCAACGTATAAATGGAGTGAATATAGGATTATAAGGAAATATGGATGCATGTAGGGCTTATATTTGTATGAATTTATGATTAATGCAACAAGGGTCGCTTTAATTGCTAATAAAAGCGAAGGTTTGGGACTAAAGTTTTGATCTTTTGGGTTAAAGGTTGGGTTTTGAGAAGATGGGTGTGTTTCTTCCGTCATTTTATTAAATGGGTTTTGGGGATTTGGTGGTTTTTGAATTGGGTCATGTTTGATTTTGATGGGCAAGGAAGCAAGGGCTAGGAAATGGAAGAGATTGGAAGTTTGAGATAAAGGGCCTTGCTTGAAAGTGAAAAGGAGGAGTTTAAAGTTGGCAAGCCAAACAAAGAAGAAAGTGGTGGGTGCTCCTAGGTGGAAGTTGGAGATTTGCGTGGGAAGTATATTGAAGAGGTAGACAATGGGTAGGAGGGACAAGAATCTTAGGATGGTGTTTGGGATTTTTCTTGTAATGAAGTAGCAATAGCAAAGACATATTATTGCTGAGCTCCATACTCTAATGACATTCTTCATATCTTGTTCAAAAGGGATGGATTGATGAGCCATGACTTGGGAGTTTTGGAATAGTGGAAAGCAGAGAGTTGGTACATACTTATATAAGAAATGAGTCCTTGATCTCTTTGGATTGTATGATGATTTTTTGGGTGAATTAAAAAAAAAAAAAATTCTTGAAACCCTTTTCAAGAATGCCATTCATAAATTTCCCCGCTCCAAATGAAATGGACTCTTAAATGTAACTCATGAAAATATATATTGATTTCAATGGAATAGATTAAGATGGATTCTCTCCCCCATTGTCAAAGTAGTTGTTTTGGGTCATCTAAAATTAACTTCTTTAAAGTTTTCGTAAAATTATTCTTATAAAATGTTATTACGTATAATTAATAATTGAAAACATATAAAAAAAAAATAATCACTTCATGATGATGCTATAAGATATTTCGAAAATTAAAATGATTTCAACTATTGAATCATAACGTTACATAAAGTAACATTAGAGATCTATTTCCAAAAACAGTTAGCAAAGAAAAGTTAATCCTTCATATCAACATACAATTATAATTATTTTTAAAGTTATTTTAACATTTAATTCAATTGGTAGATATATCCACATAAAAAAAATAATTACATATACCATACAAGAGAACTAATTAAGGGTACTATCAAAGTTTATATTTTGATTTTATCACTTTTTGTAATTATATACCTAAAATTTTGAGTAATCTAATTATACACTAACTAAATATTTTATTGTCACCATCTGTCTCTCAATTAATTTCAATTTACATTATTAATCTAATCAACATTATTAGCCAATAGGATGATTGCTCACAACTTTTAATTGGTCTCACGAACTAAATTTTTGAAGTAGGTTACGATTCATTGTTTTGCAAAGGATTCAGTCACTTATCAAGGTTACACAACCATCCGCCTCCTCTAAGACTATGAGCAACTACTCTATTGGCTTATCATACTGATTGAATTAAGTGAAAATTAGAGTTAACTAAAATATATAATTAAATAAATCAAAATTTTGAGATATATAATTACAGAAAATGTTAAAATTGAGATATAAACTGTGATATTGACTTGACTAATTGAGCACCACATCGGAGTATGTTACTTTAAGGTGTTAATATTTTTTCTTAAGGTATGCAAATGTTTTACCTATGTCTTATCATTTTTCCACCTACCATTATAAATAGCACAGGGTGCTCATAAATTTTGTTGGTGAGAAAATTAAATTTCTGGTTTAATTTTGTGCAACCGTTTCATCTGTCATTTTTTATACAGACAGAAACTTTCCCAATTCCCCAACAATGGTTAATGTCAGTTGGAGTAAAGTCAGAGTTAGAAATATTTTCAAGTGGAAGAAGACAAGAGGAGTTGTTTAGGAAAGGTGATGAATAAGAACAACGGAAAAAAATGGTAAGAAATAATGAAAATGATTTTTTTGTTTTAAAATTAGATATCATTTTTTAAGATTTTTTTCTTTCTATGGTTAGCCACCACCATCTGCTCTTTTTTGCTATTATTGTTACCCAACATCATTTGCCAACGAAAACCACTAGTAACCAGTATTTCGAGATTGCCGTCGGTTTCGATTATCAAAAATATTAAATGGATTCGAGAAATGTTATTCTCCAAACATATCCATACCCGAGAAATCAGCTAATAGGAGCTTAAATTACATTATAACTCTTAATTTAAATTCGTATATGAATTCTATAACGAGCTCTTTGCTGAATCACAATGCATAAAATCCAAACGACAACAAAATTACGGAGAAAAAAAATATGGGACAATAGATCAATTCCCAATTACGGTCACAAGGCCACATTGGAGTACAAAGTTTGTGTCTACTCGACTCAAATGACGTCTATTTCATTAGTTTAGCAGCTAGGCAATTAGGATGAAAATTAAAATGGAAAATAGTGCGGAGAATTATTCAAGAAGTTGGAAAATTTCCGCAAAATATTTGGAAAAAGGTTTCGAACAAAGGATATCGTCAATATACTTGTACAGGATTAAAAAAAAAAAAAAATTTACCTTCTTTAATATCAATTATCCATCTTATGGAAAATTAATCCAGAATATTAAAGTGGAAAGTCCTACTTTATTATCTTTAGTGATCTTAGTTTTATTTTAACTTTTTCTTTGTACGGGACAAACTATACATAATGTAAGAGTATATTTAGGCACGCTTACCGGAATAAAATAACCCTCTATCCACAGGGCTCCCATTTTCTTTAACCTCAATTTTAGTGAAAGTGCATCGAAATAAGAAACTAAACAGGATTACTCGGGTACTTACCCTTTTAAGTTGAAACGTACGCATCTCGGATGCAGTAAGTACCAGTTACATAGAAAAGGGAAATCATTTTACAGCTCACCCTGATAACATTTTCTTATAAATTTAACAATCAAACTTGACCAATCATCCAACCTCATTGTAAAATTTGGAAGTTGAGAACCACGATACTAGTCTCCAGACTAGCGGCCAATAATTTATTGATATTAAACATCCAACCTCATTGTAAATTTTAAAGTCAAAAGCGCCATACGGCGATACTAGTAAACTCCAAACTCCTTACAACAAATCTACCAGACTAGCGGCCAATAATTTATTGATATTATTAAATTTACAGTTGTTACCAGAACTCTAATCATCGTATCGTTTGATAGCGCAGATGATATCTCCATCCACCAATACTACAAAAGATCTTAGAACTCGATGTTCGATGTGAATTCAGAATAAGAATCATCGCTCTCAATTACTCAAGAGAATCTAACACTGCACTTTTCGACGCTGTTATTAGTATTCCAAACTACTTACAAGCTACACCAATTCAAATAAATATTTGCTCGAGTTGGATTTTGAAAACATCGAAGCCAAACTCGAGCTGGAACTGTTGAAGTAGCTAGAGTCAAGCTCAATCTTCATGATAATTGACTCAACCTGCTTGCAATCCTAATAGAGGTATAATAGTTAACCTGGAACTAAACTTAAATATTAATATTATTAAATTTTACAAAGAAAAATATTATTTTAGACGGATAGAATTTAAACTGACTTTGAATTGAGTCGAACTCGTACCCCTTTGAATCGAGCTCGAGCAAAAAAATTTTGAATAATTCAGTACTGTTTTATATCGACTCCACTCGTTTACAGCTATGAGAATGAGAATTTGGATTCTTCGTATTTTGGGTAGAGGTGGGGAAAAACCGGGGGAGAAAAAGGGGCCCAAACGGAGCTTCAGAGTCAATGCGACGTAACCCAGCTGCATTTTGATAGACGCCATTATTATGAACAAACATGGCCTCTGATAACATACCTGCATGGGCCATCCCCCAACGAACTTGTTGACAGCGGAGGTCAACGATAACTCGTCTTTCATTATGAACACAAGGTTAGCTCAAGGAAGAGAAGCATTCGAGAAGCTCATAATCTAATATGTGCAGCACAATTTTAACAAGGAAAATAGCAGAAATCTACTCATTGAGCCAGCCACCTGACGGGTTCCGACGAGCGTAAAGACGCATAGGGCCAGGAGCAAAGCCCACAGACATATCCTGGGAACCAGGTTGAGAAGCCCTAAAACCCAGGGGGTCACCATAATGTGCAGGTTGAGGCACCCCAGCATCGGAAAAGCTGCTATTTCTGCCATATATGAGTGCCTCAGAAGCCAGTACTCTTGGCGGATTCATTTCATCTAACAAGGAAGGATACCGTTGCAGTGTTGACGTGTTAATACTGTAAGATGATACTGGAGCTGGACCACGGTGCACATAAGTGGAAGAGGCCGACCCTATGTGGTCGAATCCAGGATCATGAGCTGATAGATAACTTCTTTGAGATAAAGCAGAACCAGGCTGCCCATACAAGTGGAGCTCTCCTCGTCTGTCATAATCCCTCAAGTAATTATCTCTTCCATCATATCCAGGATTGTCGAGGTTCTCTCTCACTCGTCCTGGATAATGTCTATCCAGTCTCTCCAAGTCCCTATGCCCGTAATAAGAACCAGTATTGCCACCATCTGCATATCTTTGGCGTGAATAGTAGTTGCCATTGTTTAAGCTATACCTCCTGCCAATCTCATTGCGAGTAATTTCACCATAAATAGTATCAAATTCTGTGCGTGAGCCAGAGACACTTGGAACATTATGCTGGTTATCCACGTTTCCAGAACCTACATCTAGTGGCATTTCATGAGACCTCAATGAGCAGCTGGTGGAAGATGACTTTTTATCAGTAAAACTTGGAGAACGGCTAACAGGAGTTTCCCTGACCGTTTCATCACTAGGAGGCCTATCTTCACGTGAATTTTCTGCAGTTGATGCCTTGCCATTCACATGCTTTTCTTTCCCACAATCTCTGTTCCTAGAAGTCCCATTAGGCAGGTTTCCCAAATAACCAAGACCTTCCTGGCTTCCTTTCCCACTGTTATTTCGAGAGAAGCTGCCTTCTGTCACAGCAGGATTATCTTTTATAGCAGCCCTCTCCCTTCGTGCCAAAATATCATCAGTTGGGGAGGAAGGAGCATCCCCACTGTTGTGATTAGTAACAGGCTTATCAAGATGCATAGACTCTTCTTCCTTGCATAGGTGACCCTGCTTTTCAGCAATTGAACTGTGTTCTGCAGTAAAATCTTTACGGCTCCACAGATAGAGTAATGGTGGTGTCACATTCCAATCCTCCATTTGTTTGTCATTTGCATCAATTGACCCAGGCAGATAAAATGACTGAGAAAAATACAGCCATTAGTCCAAATCAATTCTGGCAAATATTTTGTTATCAATGGCTCCACCAACCCCTAAAAACCAAAAAAATAATAAATAAATAAATAAAATAAAAGAATGAAGCACCTTTCCTGATAAGAAGTGATCATCCTCCCACACCAGATCGTAAGGATCTTTCTTTGTGTCTAACCTGCAGAATAGCAGAAAATTAAATACACATGCATGCACATATATTTCAAGAGGGAAGGATAAGGAAAGAAGACAAGGTATTTACCTTTCTGTTTCTGGGGGGACAATCAGAATAGCTAGTTTTGGTTTAAATTCAAGTGCTTTATTTATGAACTTGTTGGCCAAAGCTGCTTTTACTCCAAAAGGAGGATTTAGCCCCATAATCTAGTCGAGAATACAAAAAGCAAAAATGTCAAAACTTGGCAGTTGCCAGGGCAAGTTTTATAAAGATATACGGGACAATTAGTTCTACCAGTTTTGACCCCTTAGGCAACTCATTTCTTTTGACAGTCATCCAATCTCTTCTCTCAAAATGAAAGTCATTCTGCAATACATGGATGAGAAATAATATTATTAAATTCCTTTTATAAACAGTCCAGGCATACAAAAACAATTAGGTCTCCTAAATTTAGGACAAAGGACAGAGTATCCACAGAAAAGATTTATGAGCATATAATTAGACAAAGCCTAAGGAAAAGGCAAGAGATAGGGCAATGGATTTAAGCACATGACATTTGATAGCATTTTTTTGGCAGTAGAAGCTGTCCGACAAAAATAATGTTGTCCCATGTTCGTACTTACCAATGGAAAATGAAACCAACAATGCCTCACAGGTACTAACTTGGTTGCCCTACCAACTCATGCATTACAGTTGATTGTATATACTTATATATTTTTTTCATCAAACAAAGATGTACACATATACAAAATGTCTGTAATTTCTTCTCCAAATTACCCCATTGTCAACAAATTAAAAGTTAAGAAAATATGCCCTTTTAAGGTAATGCTGTCCTGCAATGAGGCTTAGTATCATCAGCAAATAAGCTGATACAAAGGAGCAGGTGCAGCCACTACACTGACATAATAGATAGGGGGAGGGGAAAGAGAGGATAAAAAAAACACCTTAAGTTTTGTTCCCATGACTCTGTGTAACTACAACATTGTAGAAACAAGTGCTGGGAGAGCATCAATCTCTACTACCCATAAAGGTAATCATATGTCATCTTCCATGTTCCCAAAAGAAAATGTACGGATGGTCAATACTAAAGCATCAAATCATTTGGGTAACTCTTTAGAGTACTTTGAGACATACAAGCAATGTAATAAGAGTACGAGGATTTAGATTGCCAATAGAAACTTGGCCTCTACCAAAGGACAAGTGCTAGTATAGATCTCAAGATTAACATGCACTCTGATTTATTTGTACCCGAATTAAAGAATGATTTATTGTCGGTGACCAAGTTGACAACGAATGTGCATTGTCAATAATCTTCTCTCCTCCTTATTGGGAGTTTTGAGGCCTATCTTCAGGGAGGACATCAATAGTATAGACGAGAAAAATTACCTTTACTACCTTTCAAGATTTCAAAAACACTGCAATCCTCTTTGTACATCTAAATTGTCCCTGTCAACTATGTCTTAGTTTGATGTAATGCTATCGCATAAGTGTTTAGACCATCCTAATTTACATTATTTGAGTCTTTTGTATCCTCAACTTTTCACAAATAACAAGGTAGAAGTTTTTCATTGTGAACATTGTATCAAGACAAAGCATTATCATTCCTCTTAGAATACACACTCTCATCACCCATATAAACCCTTTCATCTTATAAACGGCAATATATGGTATCCAATTAGGATCTAAAATCCGTCCAGTCATCATTAGTTTATAACTTTCACAAATGATCACACAAGAGTTAGTTGTGTCTAATGTTGAAGTACGAATAAGGCATTTACAGCCTTTTATTAATTTCATAAGTTTATCACAATATGTTTCAAACCCTAATTCACATGGGCAAGAACTTTTTTCGCTTAAATCCACCTCTTATTTGGTAGAAAATGGCATAACGACTAGAGTTCTTGATCATATATTCTTCAACAAAATGGAGTAGCTAAGATAAAAAAATAAGCATTCATTAGAAATAGTACGAGCTATGATGATAGCAAGCTCACTACCACATTCTTACTGGGAGAATACCATTGTGATAGCAATGTATCTAATAAATCGAACGCCCTCTAAACCACTTAAGTTTAGAACTCCCCTAAGTGTTTTATTAGAGAATTTTCCACATGCCCCTATCCTTAAAAAGTTTTTGGATTTGTTGCTTTTATTCACAATAACCAATTCACTCACAATAAACTTGACACTAAAGCTATGAATGTATATTTCTTAGCTACCCTTCAAGTAAAGAGGCATACAAATGCTCTTATCTGCCCACAAATATATGGTATACCGGTATAGATGATGTATTTTACAAAGATTAGTCCTTAAATAGGTTTCCTCTCCAAGGGGAGAAATTATGTGGAGAGGGTACTCTTTGTTCTAACATATCCAAATCTAGACCAATATTCCAAGAAATCCAACATGCTCCGTGCACAATCTTGACTAAGTCCTGATATTTGATCCCGATCCAACTCATGTTAATCTAGTTCTATACTAAATCAATGAAGTCTTACTTTGGATCCTTAAACTCGGTTGATTCCTAAGCCTCAATTCCTATCCCAATTAAATCATTCTAGTCTTATATTGCATCATTGAAGTCCTACTTTGAGTCCATAAACACAAACCCATGTCATAAACATACTACCAATGATTGTTAAACCTACTCCTAATTGCAAGGTGTATAAGGAGGTCAAAAGCTCCTCATCAAGGCCAATCATTCAACCCTATGAGGTATCTTTGAACAAAATGAGGAGACAATTGGAAAGGAAGTGTAAGAAAATCAAAAGCAAGTATGATGAAGAAGATCGGTCACAAGTTGCTTCTAGCACTTTATAAGTGCACCCAGTATCCCATTGGCAACCATGTAATTATTAGACATTATCCCCTCGTTATAGAGATTTTTACAACTCAAATGGGACACGAAGAAACTAACAAGAAAAATTCATGATGCTAGTATTCCTAGATGGAAGGAAGCCATAATGGAAGAAATAAAAGTGTTATGTGAGAATAATACTTTGGGACACATTTGATTTACCCAGAGGAAAGAAAGTTATGGAAAGAAATAGGTGTTCAATGTGAAATATAAGATAGTGTAGAGAGGAATAAAGCAAGATTGGTGGCTGAAAGATAGACTCAAGACTTATGGAATTGATTAACAAAGAGACTTTCGCTCTATTTGCACAACTTAGCATAGTTCTAGTACTCTCTCCATTAGTTGCAAATCTTGATCACCCCCCTTCACTAGATGGCTGTAAATGGTGGTTGTTTGAATGATAAGTTGAAGAGAAATTTACATGAGATTGCCTCCTGTTTCTCTTCAGACGATGACGAGGAAAGTGTATGTGAACTGAATAAATCTATGCATGGGCTAAACAAGTCACGTAAAGCTTGGTTTAGACATACTGCAAATACCATGACTCATTTGGGTTATACACAAGGACAGACTAATCACACTTTCCTCTAGAGTTGATATTCACTGCCTGATGCATCTTGAGAAGATGCTCACATGTTACCTCAACATTGCCCATCCATCGCATGTGAAGGGTGAGGGTATTGTTACAAAGGGTGTGTCCATTGTTGTAGTTCATACTGTACAAGTTGTGTGCACAACCTGTACATGTTCGTGCAGGTCACGCTTGCTTCATGCAGTGCAAGAGTGCGGTGGGGTGTGTGCAGTAGGTGTAGTGTTTGTATGTGTGTCCAGTTGTGTGAGTTGTTGTGTACGTAGTTAGTGCTGTCATTTATATATTTTTATTTGTTATGTTCTTGTATTTATAAATTAGATGCCAGATATTACTCTAGCGGTTGAAGGGGTAGTTTCCAATAAGAGAGAGAGTAGGAGCAGCAGTTAGAAAAATAACAATTAAAAAACTAGCATTTTTTATCATTGGAAACCTCAAAAGAGGTCATTGGTTTCACACTGAATGAGTCAAAAAATTAGTTTTTTTTTTTTATCAATCCCGTAACACATTGCATGGCTACATAGTTGCCAACTAGAATCTCCCATGAGAAGGCCCTAACAATTGGTCCATTCATTCCAATTACAGTCATTATTCAGGGAAGAATTTGAGAACAAATTGCTTACCCAATATATATACATATATATATATATATGAAGACAGCAAAAGAAAATCCAGAAATGCAGTTCAGCTAAAAATAACTAGAAATATTAGGTGATATACTTCGCTTGAAAGCAATCATAATCCTTGAATGCAGTTTAGCTCCAAATAGAAAGAAATTAGGTGATATACCTTCGCTTGAAGGCAGTCATAATTCTTAAATGAGCACTTCTTTCCAGTCTCCTTAAGTTTCTTTGCCATTAGACAGCTAAAATCATTAGCACCACAGCAGAAATCAACAATCTGTCATGGAAAACTTTTAGTCATCATGTATTAAGCCTTGAATGCAGAGCCCATAGAATCCAAAAGCAGAAGCTTATGCAGTAATCAAGACAGATGAAAGTTTTAAACTATGCACAAAGTCAAATCCAGAAGGAACATTCAAAGATTATATCACTTAACATGTTAGTCACAGATAGCACCAATTACCAATCAATTCTTCAGGGTCTGACTCAAGGATCTAGTCACAAGTTGGCATATCATCAATTATGACCAATTTACCCTTGTTAATGGTGTGATTCTTCTTACTAGAACCTATGAAAAAATTAGGGTTTCAAAGCTTGTGAAGAGAAAATGCTCCTATCTCGTAAACTAATGGCTACGCCTAAAACTAATTTAGAATGAAAGAAAATAACCTTCTTCCTTCCTATTAATTTTTGGGAACCACTTATTATACAAGCTTCTCAATCCTTATTTTCCCTAAATAAAAGTAGCTATAAATCTACCAATATCTCTTAAAATGCACATGTCACTAAAAGTAACAAAGATAAATCTATTTTCCTATCATAATTATATTCCTAACATCAACATTGAATGTTAAAGCATAATCCACCTCATTACCTATAAATTCTAAGTATAATCATTTTTTTAAGGATCCCGTTAGTGAGTACCTTCGCGGCACTTCTTAAAGACCTAAAGAAGCAATTTCTCTCATTTTCCTGATATTGATTTTAATTTACACACTCAACAAATATGCAAGTGAATGTCAATGTAAAAAGTCTCATTTTTTTCGCCTTGACACGTGCTACATAGGCACCCGTTATTATTTTCGTTTTTAAAAATCAAAATCACCTAATTGAAAAAGGTCAGGGTTAGTCTGCTTGAGTTTTGAGTCATGCAAGTTCACCATTGGCCAGGAGCTTTTGTGCAGATGGCTGCAAAGATATCTAGTCATGCAAATATTTATGAAGAAGATATACAACAGAAGAAAAAAAAATGGATGTTAATGGAGAAGCCAGATTCAAATTACAGTACAAGGTTATTAAAGATGATAGCAGATATAGTACGTGATACGACTTCTTACCATATCACCATCTTTTATATACCAATGGAGCTTGTCAACAATCTGCAAATTAAAAATGTCAGTGTTTTCCCAAATTAAAGGAAGCACTCATATTATTGAACAATAAAATAAAAGAAAAATGCTTTAATGTTCTGATAAGGCAGAAGGTAGTACTAATATAAAGTTACATCATTCATCTCCTATTGAATTGAGTCATCTAATAAATGGACTGTAGTAAAAGTTCCAGCCTAGTGAGGGGAACGTCAGGGCATAAATATAAAGCCTACACCAAATCTACAAGGTCAAGCTTTTAGATAAGATGAAAGCGGCATTAACCTTAACAATTTAGTCCCAAGAACCTAATACCATAATATACAAATCTCTAAATATGAAGCTATACCATGTAAGAAAATTGATTAAAGAATAAGTCATAGAATATGGCATTTCAGACACATATTAAAGCATAATCCTCAATTCAGTCTCATAAGGCACCACAACTACCTAGAACTCCCCTTGAAGAGTGAACATTTTCAAAATACTTTACACGTTGGATCATGGAACGAGAGGCGAAAATAATGCAATTTTTTTAAATAGTTTTTAAAAAATGGTTTTGGTATAAGCATTTTGGGAAATACCATAACAAAATGGCAGGTGGAAAATAAGTTTTTAATTTTGGCATATTTTCCAATGAAAAATGCAAGTTCATCCTGTGATTCCCATAGGAAAATAGTACATCCAAAAATCACAGGTTGAACCCGCATTTTCAATTTAAAAATATGCCAATATTAAAATTGCATCTTTGATCTACAAGTTTGCAATGGTATTTGCCAAAATACTTTTACACAATTTGAAACCATTTTTTACAAAATAGTTTTCAAAACAGGGGTATTTTTACTTGTTTTCTCTTGAATCATGCATTGGCATAAATTATGAGCCACGGAAGCATTTACCAAGCAAATCTAAGAAAACTACAGGACAACACTGCAAAGCACAATGTATGGGCAAATTATAAGACAAAAATTAACCTAGAAGCCTGGTTTCTCTTTCAGTTGTAATTTTAACCATCCAAAAAGGAATAACAAGACAAAAGAACCAAATATCAATTAAAAATGCATTTCCTCCCACTCAATCGAAAAAGCAAACACAGGATAATTATTAACTACAAAGAGCAATCTGCTTCCATGATGAACATGCGTTTTGACAAATTAACTTTAAAAAATCGAGTGCAATTTCTAAACTAAGCTTTCATGGGGCATATAAAAAGGCTCATCAATGGATGCCAAAAGAATCATCTGCCTCATCTAGTAACTGAAATAACATGCTTGTGAAACTAGAAGGAATACCTCTTGAAGTTTCTCTACTTTTGTAAAATGGCGACCAAAGGATGTATACCGCATTCCATACAGAAATGGAGCAAGATAGACCTTAAGTTTTTCCTAGAGAAAATAAACAATTAAAATAAATTTCTCAACAGATGATAAAACATAATACATAAATGCAATAATAGAAGAATCACTAAAGGTAACACAACCTCAATCAGGTGCCTAAAAAATATAAAATAATTATATAACAAAGGGTTAAATCATTTCTCTTCTGTTACAACAGGTTAAATCATTAGTTTCTCATTATATGAAAATGTTTCTTTCAAATTTAAATTATGAAATTAAAAAAAAAAAAAAGACATCAAAATTCAATAGATCATTTATGCAAAACTACTGCATCATTAACTTGTTTTCTTTTAGGAGGATGGGATAATATCTTGTTGCACTAAATTCTCCCTTCCCCTCTAAGGAGTTTAAATGAACCAAACCAGGCTACCAAATTTCAAATCCAGCTCAATTTACTTGAGTTTTATTCAATAAAGTTGAGTTAAGCTCATGCGAGTAGCTAAGTCAAGTGATCATTATTATTGGCTTGACTAACTCGCTAGCCCAATTAAAGCTCAAATCAATTTTAAATGTTAATCCAATTCAAATGGAGTTTAAATGTTGATATTATTTTAATAAGAAAAAAAGAAAATATTTTAATAATCTGAGCTTTAAGGAGCATAATCAAGTCAAGCTTGAGCTTAAGCTTATTAAGTATCAATATTGGGCTTGTTACGTCAAGCAGAGCTTAAGCTCAAAATTATATGCTCAATAAAGTACGAGCTCTAAAAATTTACGTTGACCTCTAGCTTGAGCTTAGCACTACACCGTCTTCTACCATAACGGAAACAACTCAAACCCTTTACGAAAACCAAAGTTAAAGTTTGATTCCCTTGACTCCAATGATTTAACCACAATACAGGAGGCAAAATCAAATGTTAAGAGACCTTCAACCATCATTTTTTTTTTCCCTCAAGTTGGTTGAGATGTTAGGTGTATTGATTTATAAGTAAAACAACAATCAAACTGTACAAAAATTTAACGGTCAATTTCACAAATGAGCAAGTCGCAATTCTCTAGAGTTATCAAATCAAACATCTGAAAAAGAGAACAAAGCAACAAATGCCCATAAAGGTAATCATACATCCTCTTCCACATCCCTAGATGAAAATGTGTGGATTGTCAATAGCGGAGGACAAATCTTATGGCCAACTCCGTAAAGTACTTTGAAAAATACAAGCAATGTGATAAGAATACGAGTGTGTGGATTGCTAAGGAAAACTTGCTTTAGCTAAATGATAAGGGTTAGTGTGCATTCTAAGATTAAAGTTGCACCCATTTTTTTTATTATTTGTACCTAAATTAAAATGGAATTTATTATCTGTGATCAAGTTGACGAGATATTCATTGTCGAATAATTTTCTCACCATATTATTGTGAATCTCATGACCTATTTTCAGAAAGGATGATTAATAGTACTAAGAAGAAAAATGACCTCTACTAACTTTTAGGAGTATGAAAATACTCAAACCCTCTTTATATAAGTCTAAATTGTCCTTGTTAACTGCGTAAACAACCCAAAGATGAATTTCATTATGAATAATATATCAAGGCAATTAGGCCATCCCAATCTCCATTATTAGTCTTGTGTATCCTCAACTTTTTCTTAGTAATAAGAGAGGATTTTTATTATGAATATTATATCAAGGCACAGCATCCTCACAAGTCTTAATATGTACAATTTTTGTATGACTTGAAAATCAATTCGACATTGCATTCTTCAGTATGAGAAGTAAAATTAATATAGAAATACACTAAAAACCTGCTATCCAAAGAAACTAGCCAAGGCTTGTGGCCATTGCCCATAAGATTACTTTCTCATTCACAAGGCAACACAATAAGTTTATCGAACACATCCAGCAAGAAAAGCATGAGCTACACGAGACTTTGCTTTGAAATAAAAAGATATCAAGCAGGTGAAATAAGCAGCTTCAGACACATTTCAACCCTAGTACAGCAATCGAGTTACTGGGAATTGCCTTCCATAATTTTGAAATCAAAGGAAAAGATAATAAGCACCAACATAACTTCAAAGAGGGATCAACCATAACAACTATCAGTATAACACATTCGCTAGGCACAACAGAAGAACAACAGGTCTCAACAAGATGTCAGACTGGAAACCTGTTCGGGTGTCCCTGAATCACAAAAATTGAAGGAGACGATATCCAGACCATAAAAGCTCTACTATAACTTGGGGGATAGGGTGAAAGGGGGGGATGGGTGGGGTGGTGAACCCCCCACATATTGAACACTCCAGCTGAAAATTGCAGCAGCACGGGGTCTGATATTTACAGGGGAGGGAGAAAGCAACCAAAAGAAAAAGGAAAAAAAAAAAAAGAATCTCTTTTGTAGGAAGCTTACAGTTGAAGCAACTTTCAAAACCAAAAATTCATGGCCAACCAAATGAGTACATGAAACCAGTTAACAAACATGATTTACAAAGGAGACATAAGAAAATATTTCACTACTTTCGTGTGACATAAGAAAATTAAGCCCTAATTTGTATTTCCAGCCATCCAATCATGATTAGTAAAATTACTAGACAGAGAGAGTATGAGAATAAAACCTTCCACTTAAATAGCTGAGCCAAAACCTTTGGTTCACAAACAGCTTGTGCATCTTCAATACTGGATCCTCCTTCAATCTTCTTAACAGCTGATCTAATGGCCTGATATGCATCACAGCAAAGATTACATACCATTTTAATGAAGAACAAACACTTGAAATGCAAAAGAAGTGTGTACCTCAACAGCACCTTCCACCTTCCCATAAGTGATAGTCTTTTCCACAAATGACCTCAACTGCTGCGTGTGAGTCGATGGGACATTTTGTTTCCGTTTCACATCATACATAGTTACTGAAGATTCAGCATCTTTTATAAGCTGCAAGACCCTGCTCATCAAGGGAATGGATGCAAAGAATAAGTGTATTCATTTCAAAACTATTGGTGGTTGAAAGACACGGTACTTCATAAAAAACCAATTACAAAAATTGCAAGTAGGAGATTTCTAACGCAGAAGCATGGAATCACCTCTTCTTTGAGTCAGCATCAAGCAAAGACAGACTTTCCATATTCTCCATATCAGTGTCTATTTTAGGAGACTCCTTAGATTCAGAGTCCAATCTTTTTCCAGGCTTTGCCTGCCCTGATCTTTCCTCCATTAAATCAAATAACACTTTACCCAAAGAACCCTGCTCCTTAACCTTAGATGAGCTCTCAACTTTAAATGATGCAGATTTTTGAGGATTCTTTTGAGATTTTTTCAATGTATCTACATGGCTAACTTTCCTCACCTTATCATTTCCAAAAGATGATCTTACATTTTCACCTTTTCCATTTTCTTTCACAGCTACAGCAGATTTCTTTGCCTTGTCAGTTGATTTTTTAACAGCATTACTTCCCGGGGAACTGCTTTGAGACAGATGCTTTTTCTTTGACACTTCTCTACTTGAGGGACGTTCTGGTGATCTCCTCCTCTTCCCTCCAGCAGCAGACTTCGATTCTCCTACAGGAGGAAAAATTATGTGGTCTCTAGCTGGAGTCCCAAGTTCTTCATCGATCTCATGTTTTCTAGCCATTAAAAGAAACCAAGTGACCCTCAAGGTGTTATCCAGCAGTGATCGAACAAAAAATCACAACAAAGCAGCCAGAAGAGCACTAAACTATTCAAGCAAATCACTCACAGGCAGTATATTAACATACAATTATCTGGTAGTAAGTTCTCCCATGCTCTTATAGGCATATCATCAGTATCTTCAAAAGATATCTCTCTGAAACAAATGTAAGTTATTAATCATCAACTTGTGAAACAAAGAATAAATAAATGAATTAAAAGATGATAACGAAAATCACATACTTTGGCAAACATTTCCTGTGGTATGCGGTAGGGCATCGTCGACATACAGCAAACTGCAAGTCTTTGATGTCCTTATTTTCTCTCTGATTGCATACATGGCAACTATGAATCGGACATGTGAAAGCTTCCCCCTCAGCAATGTTTCCCTGGAGTTCTTTCTGAGCAACTTCATCTTTGGGATGGAACCATTTTGCTACACAATGTGGATGGTAAAAGTACCCACATGTGGCCGTAATACATTGAAAGACCTAAAAGGGAAACATGATATCAGCTATTACAATACAGATCTACATAAGCATTCTAGTACAAGCATACAAGAATTTGACAAGGTCAACAGCATATGCTGCCTGAGTGGGATCAAAATGCAGGATGAGAGAACGGCTCTGAAACAAAAATTTCAATCGATAAACCAGATGATTATATAAAAACAGAGAAGCAGTTACAGAAGATTGAAAAAATGAGCTGATATCAATCCTTACTTATAAGGAAAAATGCATCAAATCAAAGCACCTATCCTAGAGTGTCCTCAAATACCAAGTAGAGCATTAAAATAAAAAAATCCCATTGAAGCACCTATCCTAGAGTGTCCTCAAATACCAAGTAGAGGATTAAAATTAAAAAGAAAATGCATCAAATATTCTCAAATTATATATGACATGTCTCTGCTTTCCCAAAAGCCAATTATATCATGTCAAAAGAAACTAGTAAAACATCACAAGCTAAAGGTAATGAATTTGCACCAGCTTCTGCAAAAGTTACTTTTCATTGCATCTACCTATTATTCAAATTACATTTGTTTTATGCTGTTGGCTCAGGGAATTTTATCTCTTCAAGATGGATTGTCCATAATAGAATTTTTAGAACCAAAACCATTATATTACTATTGTGATAAGCAAGACCATTAGGTTTCTGGGAGATGTAGTCTGATGAGAAAACCAGAAAAATAGGTCAGCAAACTTAATCAGTCCCTTTTGTACTGTATGGTGTGCAATACTCTACTAGAACGGTACCTCAGCTCCAGAGGACTTATCAGAGGAACCTAATTCCCCACAAACAAAGCATTGATGCTGCTTATATATACAGTTTTTGCAAACAAAGCTTGGAATCACCTGTCAAAACACATAATGCCGATCAGGTAATCCACAAAGTAGGAAAGAAAGAAAGAAAAAATGGACTGCCTCAAAGATGTCAAGGATGGCTCACTTCAAGTTGAGCCTTGGACAAACCAAGAGTCTGGCAAATAGTGTCTTCCCCAGCATCTTCCTGGTTTGCATGGAATTTCCTCAGGCACTTTCCATCACAACTGCAATGGCCCACAGACCCATAAATATGAAGTTGGCAGGTGGCCCTTTCCTTTCCTTTTTTTTTTTTTTAATTGAATGCAAGGAAACGTATAGAACCACAAAAGCAAAACACAGTTACAAAACCTATAAAGAGCATAGCTCACAGCAACAACAAAAAGAAATAAAATAATATAAAAAGGGAGTGAGCAAGAGAGACTGTAAAAAACCACTCTTAGTAACACCATTGAGGACTCAAAAAAGCCAATATCTATCCAGCTAGGAAAGTGGGATGAAGAGAAGGATTTCCCAATCCAACTGTATTTCTAGCATGCCAAATACAATAGACTGAAGCAGCTAGTGCCACTCTCCAAGTGACAACTTGCCAATTTGGAGAGGAGACTAGAGGAAATTTGGACACTAGTAGCACCTTGCCAGGTGGAGAAAGTGGAAGGACATTGTAGAGCAATAATGACTTATTGACACACAAGACGTGTAAGTGCAATCAAAGAAGAGATGATGGTGGGTCACTTGGCCACCAATACAGAGGTAGCAAAGACATTGATGATGTGATACCCTAAGCAATAAGTTTATCCAAAGAGTTAAGTTTTTTTACCCAAGACATAGGAAAAAAGCATGTTTGGGAATAGATTTCTTGCACCACCCAAGGTAACTTGCTACCTGGTTATAGAGCACTTGTAGGCATTTTTAATGGTAAAGAGCCCAATGAGTGATGAGTCCAAGAAACCTTTCAAAGCACAAAGAAAATGGTATGATATATAGACAAATTTGAAAGAACTCCAAAAGCCCACAAGAAAACTCGAAGTAGTGCTATCGGTGATGAAGCACGAGCGCACATAAAGTGGGATGCCTAAAGAGGCAATTTCTTTAGCACTTGGTGTGAGATCCAGGATAAAGATGCTACTGAGCGGGTTATTATAAAGTTTCCAACCCATCCAAACTGTTAAAAGCCTTACAAGGTCAAACCCTATTAGGTTTTTAGACGAGTTTTAGACTAGTTTTTGAATTAATTCTCAAACCCTATAGATTTATGGATTGAGTTTTGGAATTTAGAAAAAATCCGATGGAAAACCCAAACCTGTTTTATGATAACAATATGTACATATACAAGAATCCTTAATCTCGTCCCTAAAACCTATATCATTACGTCTACATTATACGAAATTAGTACAACACGAAATATAAGTTACTAATATAGTAATATTTATAAATAATATAATAATATAATATAAATGTTGATAAAATATAAATAATAAAATAATAATTTTTTGTCTTTTTTCTTTCAAACAATCCTAAGCCGCATAATATTTATATAGATGTTTTTTTGTCTTATTTTTAGATTTATAACAAGAATTTATAATAGTAACTTATTTGAAAATTAAATTTTATGGCCATGTAATGTATGGACACTTTCGCATGCTTATATTCTTGAGCATCTTATTTTATAAACAAGAATGCCTATTTTTATTAAATATATCTTTTTATAATTTTTTTTAGTACAAGCGGATTGGGTCAAGTTTTAACCGGGTTTTCTAAAACCTTTTGAGAAACACTATAGAATACCGAGTCGGGTTCAGGTTTTTCAAAACCCATCCCGATGTCATCCCTAATCCAAGGGCCTCATTAGGAGCCATTTTGACCAAATAGATATAGGCAATCCATCCCCAACTTCCCATTGAAAGCTGGAGTGAAAATGATTTCTTAATTTAAGGAATTTCCCCCAATTCCATGAGCAAGATGTCAGTGCCTTAATGCACCAGAAACTTCATCATCTAAAAGAGTTGGAATGCACCCAATCCACCTAAATGCTTTGCTGCAGATTCTTACATAAGTGCCATATGCATTTCAAACGTGCAGCTTGTTCCCTATTTCTAGCATAGGGATGCCCAAAAGGCCGTACCTTATAGGAGAACAAATAATTTCCCACTTTACTTAGCCTCTGTATAGATTTTTGGGCACCCACTCCACAAAAAAATTGCACATAGGGGCTTCCATACTCTTGATCAGATACTTAGGTAGAATGAAAGTGAGGGCTCAACAAATTTGCAAAGCAAAACAGACAGATCTGATTAGCTGCAATCGCCCTAAGAAAAAGAGAAATTTTGAAGTCCAAGAGGTAATGTGCTCTAGAATTCTATCCAAAAGGGCTTCACAATCTGATGCCTTCAATTTAGAAGACACTAAGGGCATTTCTATGTATCGCCCTCTCAAAAGCCCAAAGTGTTCAAAATGATCAGCTTTTCTTCAGCATGGATGTTGCAACAGAAAACGTGGCTTTTACCACAATTTGCACCCAAACCAGAAAGTTGACAGAATCTCCTGAGGACTTCTCTTACCAAGACAACAAATTAAAGCTACCCTTATAAACACCAAAAGGTCATCCAAAAAGCTAAGTTGTGTTACCCAATCTTCCTTGCATCTACAATAATAGAAGAAAGGGGGATAAACAGCCATTTTGCACAAGAGACCCAAAATTACCTTCATAGCCCAAATAAAGAGGTAAGGGAAGATGGAATCACCTTCAAATAAACCCCCGTAACTTCCCCAAAAAAAAACCCACAAGGACACAATTTACATTGAGTTGGAATTTCCCATAACACGAATTACTTCCTCCAAAAACCAACAATTTGAACTATCAAAAGGCTTCATCATGTCTACCTCTAGAGCAAACCTAGGAAGACCCTTATGGAGATGCTATCCAGAGGAAGAAAAAAAAAGGGCTCTCGAGCAACAAAAATGTTATCAGCGACGCGACGACCTTGAATGAAAGCTGACTGATCCTCACCAACTAGAGTATGAAGAACATCTTTAATTCTTGCTGCGAGGAGTTTGGAGATGATTTTGTGGATGGTATCATAGCAAGCTATTGGGCGAAAATCCTTCAAAGAGGTTGTGCAATTCATTCCTTGGTTAGAGAGGAAGGAAGTGAAGCCAGGGCTCTTTGGAAGTCTGAGCAGCTGCTTTAAATTATTTTACCAATCTCTTGAATAGAAGTGGTTAGCCTTCAGCATCTTTTGGTGATTTAGAGAGCTCATTACTTGGAGACTTAGTGCTGAACAGATTGCTGAACTTAACCCGCCTCTCAGATGGTATCATTGGGGAACCTTTTTTTTTTTTTTGGCTCAAAAGAAAGGAAAAGCACCTGGACCTGATGGGTATTCAGCAAAGTGCTACAAGTTTGCATGGCCAATTATCAGTGCTGATGTTATATTGGGTGTTAAGGAATTTTTTACCTCAAGGATACTACTTTACCTCAAGGATACTACTTAGAGAGATAAACTTTACTGCTCGTCCTCTTGTGCCTATTTTGTCTGTCCACAGGATTTGTGAAAAAAAAGCAGTGCTTTTATCCCCTAAAAAGAGCCAATCTACACTTGACTTTTGCTTGTAGAGACTTTCCTCCACTCCTCTAAGAGGTGGTTCTTTAAAAGCTTCCTTTTTGGCCTCCATTAAGGAAATCTCTCCTTGAGCAATTGTAACTTGTACTCACTTAAGCTTATCTTTGGCCAAAACAACTCTGAAACTCAAATCTGAAAATTTCCTGTTGTTGAAGGAACAGAGCTCCTTCTTTAAAAGTTTATGTTTGGTCACCACTTGAAATGTAAAATAATCATGAACTTCTATTTGCCATACCCCACATATAGTATGGAAAAGGCTTTCGTTTTCACACCAATAAGAAACTTGAAAGGAGGTTTCTGCACCTAAGACTTGGGCTCCACTAGCACCGAAAAGAGAATAATCAGACAAAAGTGAAGAAGTAAATTTGGCTTCTAAGTTGGTGTCACTGTCACAGGATCTTAATTTAGATAGAGTAGGACTTGGATTAACATTCTTACTACTCTTCCTCTCTTTCCTATTATGAATTTTGGGTTTTGGGCTCATTATAGAGAGGACCCAACAATCTCGTAAGTGTTCGACATAGTTCAGTTAGGGAAAAACAAGTCTGCCTCTTTCATTTCTTTCTTCCTGTATAAGTACAATGGTAGTTACCTAAGTGATAACTGCTTCCCATTTCTTAGCCCAACCAGCAGAACCAATACCCACTTCCCTAGTTACAAGGAAAGCATCACCCCACTGTGACCCAGGTACAGCTGAACCACACACAACCAAAACAACAATTACAACTGACACAAATACATGGTCTTCCTTCCTCTCTTTCCTTAAGTGAATTCAAGGCTTTGGGCTTGTTATAGAGAGAACCCAATGATCTCGTTAAGTGTTTGATATAGATTAGTAGGGAAAAAACAAGTCTACCACTTTCATTTCTTTCTTCCCGTAGAAGAATAACGACTGGCAGTTATCTAAATGATAACCGCTTCCCATTTCTTAGCATAAATAGCAAAACCAAAACCCACTTCCCTAGTTACAAGGAAAACATCACCCCACTATGACCCATTTACAACTAAAACCCACACAACCAAAACAACAATCACAAAGTACACAAACACATGACAGCTAGAAATGAAATACAATAACAACCATGAAGGGCATAACTCACTGACACAAACAATGCAGACACAACACAAGCAGCACATATATCCTTAACTATTCTCTAGTCTTCAGTTTTCTTCTTTTTTCAAACATATACACATGACAATAGGGTACTAACAGTTGGGATGTGTGGAGCCGCAGTCTTGGTTGATTAAAGCATGATCAAGTTTCCTCCAAATGGGCTTACAATGTTGTTTATAGGACCAAGAGTAAAGATCCACAACAAAGCACAAGTCTTCTAACTCAGTCGTGTCCAAAAACATATCTAAATCAGTAACGGCTAGACAAGATCTCAAGTTTCCTCCTTTACACTAAGATATAGGCTTCATAATATTAAAATCAATAGTTCTAAAAGTTGTTTCCTTAACCAATTCCAGTTAGCTCTATACACAAAAGTGCTAGGAAAGGAGCTGTTAGAACTCAGATATGTAAAAGAACAGTGGGTAAATTACCAAAGTCATAGATTCCATCCTATCCAATCCACTCCCAACTAGGAATTTATTGCAAAGGACCAAAGAGGGTTGAGTCTATGCTGTATGAGAATCTCGTTAAGTGGCTGGCTTTAGTCTCCAAGAAACCCAACCCGATAAAGAAATTCTATTTTCAGCACACACTTTCCTCACATCACCACCTTTAATGAGGTCGCTAAGAACCCTTATATTCCAAGATGTAATATTCATAGTAAACAAAAAGAAGCCAAATGGCTCGTATATATATTCTTTTATGCTTGAAGAATTTTTTCTTCCCTTCTTCCAGACAAACTAGAGCTATGACCAATGCTAGAGCTTCCTTAGCCACTTGACATCCTTGAGTTTTTACCCACTACATTTGAGTTAGCAAGGGTCTCAGAAATAGAATAGAAGAATCAAGCAAAGGATCTATCCGGTCTGGATCAAGCAGGGAAGGAACAATTACAACATTGAGAGTGGAGTTTCTGAGACATGAGAAGCTGCTGCTTCTGTGGAGGGCTGTTCAAGAACCTCAACTCCTGCAACTTGGTCAACTTGAATCTCAACCTCACAAGAAGGCTGGACGCCATTCCCCTCAGTTGTCTTCTTTAAGTGCTGAGCCTTTAGAGAAGACTGAACCTCCTCACTCTCTCCTTGCTTTTGGCAAAACTTCGGTGTAAGAGGTGGAGAGTTCTTGCTTGTCACAATTACAGATCCTTAGCCTTTCATCCGCTTATTTCAAACATGAGTCCACACATCTACATTTAGGTTAGGCTGTGGTGAGGTGTTCGAAGTGTTGGTTCACATAATTGAGTGGCAAGGATGACCAAAGACTTAGTACATACTACACCTTGATGGCATCCATTGGTAATCAACCAGAATAGTAGCTCAGGAATAAGGACCCATCCTCACTCAATTTACCTGCAAACAGGTCATCTTTGGCATCAGTTTCAACCAAAACCCTAAATTGGTTAGTCTTTCTCTTAAGGCTGCTAAGGAGTCCACCTGCAAGGGTAAACCCACTCCACTTGCAATATGACTTACTCCTTCAAAAAATAGACATTTACAAGGAATATGTGAACCTTGAGCAAATTTTTAGTTGTAAGTAATTATAGTTTATTTAAAAAGAGAAAGAATGAAAAATGAATTCTTATTAATTCAAGGTTGCGAAGAAAACCCAAGTATCCAGTAAAATGAGTCAGTAAAACCTGTGCTCTTAAAAAATAGACACCATAAATTAATAATGTAACTACGGAATTAAATGATAGTTGTCCTTTGTTATTTTTTCAGTTTCGGAGTTGAGCTTCATAATACAACAGAACCTTAGGAATAAAATGATGTATCTCATAAGTCAAAAATATGGTAAGGGATGATAACAACCTATTATATGTGTCCTATATATATACATAGTATTTAATATGAATACTTATATATAATAACATAAGACCCCAACTATACATAAATGTTAGATCAATTAACTAATTAAATTAAATCCAAGCACAGCTGGAGTTGTGATTTTTCACTGTTGCCTAGTGTGGCAACTGATGTGTATAGGAGGGGTGATTAATAATTGACAAAGGGTGAAAAAATAGTCACATATCCATGCTTTAGTTTAGAAGAAGTAGCAAAGGACACTTAGAGGAGGACTCACCATTTAACCATCAAATTTACAAGCTATATATATATACCCTTCAAGCTTATTTCCAGAAAGTTTTGGTAACAAGAAAAGGATAGTCAAGAGTAATAAAATCTGGCATGTTACTTAGTTGAAAGTGGAAACGCAATATAAGAAGAAAAATATTGGAAAATTCTGGTCTTGTAGCAGAAGAAAGCCATCGAGCCTGACCATCCTTAATCTAAGCATTACTGAAGCCATCTGGTCAACCCCCCCACTCACTGCAAGTCACTGAAGCTACGGACTTCAGTAAGTTCCAATTTTCACTCAATTTTGTAATTATTCCTAAAATATCAAATTAACTTGAATAAAATTTGGGAAAATTAATACATCTTGCTTTTATCCTAGTGTATGCAGTAATTGTTTTGATAAAATCATAAGTATATATATCATGTTCTTAGTCATTTGTCCTATTTCAGTGATTTCTCAAATAATTTCTAGATATTTAAACAATATTGTTTTGAGCCAAATAATTTCATACAGGCATCTCATAGCATCTATTTATGTCAATAAAAAGAGGTTTGTGATAATTCAAATGTAGCTACTAATAATATTTTTGTTTCTAACAACTATTTAATTTGGCCATTTTCGAAAATAATTGATCTTCTAATAAAATGGGTGACAAAACTATTCCAAATGATTATATAGAGCTATAATAGTTTAAGGGCAATTGGAGTAAATTTTGCTCATTTGTATTATTTTGGACAATTAAACATTTGCTGGAGGGTAAAAGCATAATATTGACTACCAACGCAATGAGTTTTTTTTACAAAAAAGATTTTGATCCGAATTCTATATATACTTTTCTGAGTTCGTGGAATCTTCCCTTCAACTAAACAATGAATAGTACTACTTATTATGCAAATTTGCCTTAAAGAAAAAAGAAAAAAAAGATTTAATATGTGGTTGAAACATAACCGCAGGTATATAGTTGCAATATTCCAAAGTATTGCCGATACATCATGTTGGGTCCTTAACATTTTGGAAAATAAGATGTGTATTTGAGAGAATCATTATAAGTTACATGTGAAATTGGATATTAAATGAACTTCATATGTATTCAAATTATATTATGATAAATGAAGGCTTTCATGGATACATATAATGTTTGAATATAATTCCTATAATGGCAGTAAAATTCAAGAAATCTACAAGGTAATCATTCACCTTGAAAACAATAAATTAGGCATACATTTAGAAATATCATGATTTTACAATCCAAATGAGATAAATTTGGTCAACTTTCAAACACCGTGTATTATAAAGTTGATATTTTTATATTTCATAGAATGTTATCTCGATATAAGTTTTTGAAATCGTATGATTTAATGAATGAGTTTCGCTTTTCGATGTGATTGAAACTATATATTATACATACTATCTTAATTAAGTCTATCAATTATTAACACATAACATATCTAATAGGAAGTGCAAATACATATTGTAATTATGGTTTTGTAAACTTTCATTTCAATAGGAATGATGGGACTATATAGATAAATATATTAGTTAGCATTATATATGAATATAGCCATATATACGAACTGTATAATATTCTATGAAATCATTAACCATTTTTATAAAGGAGTTTGTATACCTTTCTCAAAATAACTGTATTTTCATAAGCTTTATAGAAAAAGATGAATACTTAATTTCCTTTCCGCAAGTACACAAATATACATACATATATATATATATATATATATATATTTTGGAACATGGGATGATAGTGGAATTTAATAAATTGTAAATTATAATGAATGACCATGGTACTATAACTATAGGTTAGAAATAAATCAATTAGTTAAAATAGATTAATTAAAAATAAGTATACTAAAATTATGGCAAGTAACTTTTGTTACATTATATAGAAGTTTGATATGAAAGACAAGCTTTCGAAGAACATCAATGTTCGAGTTGTAAACAAGGAGAGTGGGTTTTTGCATCACTGTATGTATGGGTACACTTCAAGTACCAAGAGATTGTAAGCCGTTATACTTAATTGTGCATATAAGTAGTTTTGGATGTGCATGTACTTCGAAAATGTTGTGCTAGTGTATTTGTTGTTAAGATAATGTATTGTTCTACTGAGTGTCTACTAAATTCTCCAATCACTAAATTCAATAGAATAATGATGGTCGATCTAAACTTCTAAACTAGACATACATCTTAACTCATTAGTAGGTCTCATTTAGGATTTTGACACCAAATATGATCTTTCGAGGAGGAAGAAAAAGTACATTTTCTGTACCTCGACAAATTAACTCATAAGAGAGGAGGTCGCAACAAAGATCAAGAATTAGCTCAATTGGTTTTAGGGAGAAGTTAAAGTGTCTCCATTGCACTTTGCTGAGTTTGGTGTCATTTGTGATTTCGCTCGTAAAACTCCTTAACCCAAACTAGAGGAAGTATAATTTTTTTAATTTCACGACGAACCGTACAACATCATGCGAATGCATTTGATTTTTTACATTGCACTTAATAATTATTTGAAGAATTTGCATTACATTTGCTACAGAAAACACAGAGCTCTAAGCTTTTTGATATAAACATGGAAGTAGTTTTTGGACTATCAAAAAGTTGTTTTGTATCTATAGGGGTTCAATCTAAAGCCATGCAGCTTTGTACTTACATAATTTTAAGTATTTTCTCCTTTCATATATAAAGTACTAAACTATTTTTAAGTCATACTTCTTATGCTTCTACTAATTGATGTGCTTCAAAACAATTAAGCTTGTAATGTCTTACGTATGACTTTATAATTTTGATAGCTAAGTCATCAGCTTCGATATAGATTATTGTACACAACGGACTATTGCAACCTAACCAACTATAGGGCGTGAGAAAATACATTAAAGGAGAGCCCAGATAGAGATCTAAGAAGGCTAAGGCTTGTCCAAGGACATGCCTAAAAGCCACTTCTACAATATAAGAAATCCTTACAAAACTAAGGTTTCTCAAAAGTGGAGTAAGATCTCTATTTTGATCAAATCTGAACTAAAACCAACACTCATTATTGCTCAAGACATTGATAATGCCATGGTCCTTCCAAATTCAAAGTGCAATAGAATACATAAGACAGAAAGGAATCTTTTCCAAGAGGAAGTAACCAAATAAGGTGAATTCCCAGTAGCATGCACCCACCCCCCCCTCTCTGTGCACCAAAGGAGGTGGTCTTACCAAAAGATCAAGCCTTTAGCTGCTGAAGAGATGAATCTCATCTTGAACTCAGGAAAAAGGGGCAGAGGCTGCAAAGACAAGGTCCACAAAAGAGGGTTTGGGTGGGATAGAGGTAGCAGGTGGGCAGCGTATTCGTGGGATGAAGGTGGGTGGGAAGTGGTTTTGGGAGGGTTCTTTCGATTTTTGATCTTGTCTAACAGGTCCTTTAATTGTTCAAGGGTAAGTTTTTTATTTTTTTGGTGGTGGGTGGTGGGTGGGTGGGAGGGGTGGGGTGGTGGGTGGGTGGGAGGGGTGGGGCAGTAGAGTGGACCTATTATGTTGATTTAAAACATAAGCATGGAAAGATGAACTGGCAGGGTTAGAAGGTACAACTCCTTCATTGGCAAAAGAGGTAAGTTTGACATGGGCTCCTTAGCAATAAAAATAAGGTTTTTACCCAAAATGTTTAGGTCTGAACCCACCTTGGGCTTGGCCAAACCGTCATCAAATGACCAGTTTCAACAAGTCAAAAAATGGGCTGCAAGGGTTTGAGAGCCACCCATTCAGCCCCAGCAAGAGGAACCACCTCTCATAAGCAACTTAGGAAACTGGAGAAAGCAAAAGGTCAAAGGCAGAAAGCAAGAGCAAGGAAAAAAAGGCAGGAGAAAGAAAGAGCTTTCGAGTGTTTAGGATTTTAGCTCTAAGAAAAGGGGTTTCTTAGGGTTGTTTTGGTGGGTTTCTAGAGATAGGAGAGAGCATTTTCTCACACTAGAAATTGGCAGGTGGCTATTTCTTTCAATCAGTTGCAGAGAAGAATATGAATCATTTGCAAGAATAATAAAAAAAAATTATTGATTATTTATTTTTAATAATTTCGCAAGCATCATTAATTTCAAATTGAAATAAGCAAGTTTCAATTGTATAAGAAATGCAACAGTAGTCTCAACCATACAGTATATTTATACAAAGATTGGGAAAAAGAAGCAAACTTAAAAAAGATAAAAAAATTTATTAATCACATTCCATATACTAGGTCATAATCTACTAGCACGTCCAAATATAAAAGGTTTAGAAACTATAAAGAAAACTAAGAAAAAGAGGCATGCAGGTATTAACTAATTAGCATTGCTTGCTGTTGTTAAATACTCTAATGTAGAGAGAAGAAAAACCATCATACGTTTAAATAATCAAGGCAGAATGCACATACCACGTCATGTCCCCACCATTATCACAGAAAGCACAGACATCACGCTCCTTATCCTCATCCTCATCCTCGTCTGAATCATCTTCAACATCTTTCATTGTATAATCTTCTGCATCTTCAACAACAAATGCAGGCTTTGCAACACTTTCCTGATAACATTGTTAAAGCTGCTTGGTCAATTAGATAGAGCCCAAAAATGAACAAAAATTTGAAACTAGAAGTACAGAGAGAAAAAGAAAAAAAATAATAAAAATAATAATAATAATAATAAATCCACTAGAACACCAGATTGCTAGCTAGGGCACTGACCTGGCCTGGTATTTTCTTCTTCCAGGGTTTATCCTCGAGGAATGAGATCAAAAACTGCAATAGACAATTGATTATATGACCAGAATCCAAATACTGCAAGATGCAGGAACTGATTTGGCAAGGGACAGTAGCCCATTGCCATAGAAGGAACAAAAGAAGACCTTCAGAAAAAGAGAGAGAAAGGAAAAAACTACTGTTCCCCCAAGGATAAATGGACAGCCAAGAGTAAGTAGAGAACATTTATAGAACCTTGCAATTAGATAAGTCATTGTCCATCTTCATGGCTCTAGTTATCAAGGTTACATGATTTGCCAAATCCATTGCTGAAGGCCAAACATCATACAAGCTGCCATAATACATTACATGCCATACATCAGGACAAGCAGATTCAAGATAATTGTCTTTTCCTTTCAGATTACATAGGTTACCTGAAAGCTTTGTTTAAGTGGTCCCACAGAGATTTGGCAGGTGCATTTGGGTTTCTCTTCAAATAATGCAGGCAATTCACCGTGATCAACTCTGTCCTAATGGTATCTTCAAAACTCTTCCTTGGCTTCTGTAGCTTGAGCCAGCTATTATCCTTGGAAAGCACCCAAATCTCCGGGTTCACATTTGATAAATCCATCTTCCATCCTTTAATCTCCATGTATATCTTTCGGAGGCCATCATCGGCAAGTCCACGCAGATATACACTATCCTTCACTCCATCTAGACTCTCACTCTCACCATCCCAATGCAATGGCAAAGACGAAAAAGATACAGGCTCAGCATCCTCATTGTCTTCAAAAAAGTAGTTCGTAACTACCTCCGGCAAAGCCTCCTCCTCGTCATCTGAAGATGCCATACTCTAGGACAACAATCCCTGACTAAAACAATCAGCTATTATCATCATAAAGCAAAAACCAATTGGCAGTACAAATACAAGCTTTCGCTCTCTGGAGGGAACGGCTTTAAATAGGCAGAATCTACCGCACATAAAAACTACCCTACAGAGACCTGTGTAGTTGTGCACAGGTTTACCCTTGCTTTATGTAGATAGTTAAGGCAGCCATGCCATCTCTTGGGATCAATCACATATGCATGCAGGAAAAGGAAATAATATTTGCAAAGGATGAAGAACGTTGTGTTGGGGCGGGTGGGTGTTGGTGTTTTGGGTGGGGGGTGTGGGCACAGGCCTTAATACCAGCTTAATTTTGACACAACATGTACCATTGACAAAAACAAGAAACCTAATTACAGCTAGAACAAAATTAAAGTGTATATACACACACATGCAATGATAAAAGGGCATTAGCAAGCCAGCAATGTAAATATCTTTGTACATCAAATGGCTAAATCATACAAGAGAGAACTCAGAATTTTAGGGAATTCTCTAAACCTCAAAATGATGCTTACTTTCATGGCCGAAATCAAACACCAATGCATACATAACTCGCTCGATTCAATATTCTGACAATTTTCTTACAGATTAAATACATACACTGATCAAACCGCTTTAAAAACCCGTCCCTAGAAAGTTAGTTGCTTTCACGATTGAACTCACACACAATAGCTACAGTAACTCGGTCAATTCAATATTCTCTCTCTTTTATTCTCATTTCTATCAATTACTGTAGCAAAGCATCAGTAACACGGTCTCTTCAACAATCGCCATTTTCAAATCCTTTTAATGAATCAATTCACAGTAGAAACCCTAAACCCCAAAGAGATAGCCTGGTTTCTTGATTGAGATCACACATTCAAGCATCTATGACTTGCTCCATTAACATCTTACCAACTTTCTTAACAATCAAATCCTTTCGAAGCAATGGAATCGTTTAACAAAATCCCATAAAATTTCTCATAAAAAAATTAACTTTATGAAAGCTCTATAAAACCTAAACCCTAAAAAACATGATAGCTTTCGTCGTCAAATCATATTAACTATAAGCTGATCGTTCAATTCAATTCAACATTGTACTGAATTTTCTCAAGAACCCAAACGGGATATAGGAAAGAAAAGAACTTACTTCGACCGCAAATTGCAAGAGAAAAGGGCAAAAGAAAGCGAAGTGAAACCCCAGAAACTATGCCTTTGAGCTTGCTATTAGGTTTTTGTTTTGGAAACTGGGATAAATGATGATTTTGTTTCTTCGCAAACACCGTCCAAGCGAAAATAGGTGAAAGTGAAGGATTCCATGCAAGCTGCGTGCCCAATAGAGTAATTGATTTGAAAATATAATTGTCGGTTTCGTCTTAAAATATATATTTATATTTTATATTAATTAAATAATATATTTTCTCAAAAAATTATTGCAATTAATTGAGAAAAGAAAAAAAATACAATAAAAAAATCCAAAAAACATAACCGTTTGAGAAATAATCTCACAAACAATTCTATCTTACCAATTAAGCGATTTGAGCTTTATATATAATCACCTCAAGAGATGCTTTTAGCGATAACTCTTACCTTATATATAATCACTTAAAAGGTGCTTTTAGTAATAACTCTCTTAAACTTCATACACAGCACATGCACCGTAATCTTTAAAAAAAAACAATACTTCAACCAAACTTCATAACTACAATCGATCCTTTACAATAAGATCTAAACATCTCAAAACCATATAAATAATATCGCACTATTATTTAAGCTTACTAATACATATGAAGCGAAATATTGTATAGATTTTATATTTCGTAAACGTTAACATCATTAGCTACCATAATAAAGTAAATAAAAAATGAAAAGTGGGAAAATCATAATTAAGCAATACAAACGCTCCATTACTCCTTTCAAATATATACAAAGTGTTCACAAAATATATATCAATTACAAATAGAATTTTCAAATAGCTACAACCAATAACAATCTAATGTCGTCTACATCGTTAGTATATATATGCATGCATTTCCTAAGTATCTATATCGAGTAGAGGCTCTACCATTTCAAGTGCATTTAACTGTATGATCTGTACCTCATCCTTAATATATATACTGGAGTGTAACACATGTATAGGGACTGAAGTAGGTTCGACTTGAGTAAGTCTCTCGCCCATGTCTTCATAGTAATCTCTAGCTGACCTCCTTAATGGAGCAAAAGGAGTGTAGATCTAACTATTAGAACTCTCCCCAATGAAAGGTGTTTGAAACTAAATGTAGGTGCTATAAGAGATAGAGGAGATGAGTAGTACAAATGTTAATGGGACGATATGATTTTCACCGTCAACTCCGGTCGCTATAAGTAACTTATGTTCATACTTCCTATGCAAAAATGTACCATCAATGAAAATGACAAGCCTAAAAATGACAAATTAGTTGGTTCAACTATTTATAAATGAGATAAGTAGATAGTTAACTGGTACCACTAATGTGAGTGATGATATTGCACTTATAAGATACAAAGGCTTCAATATACAATTCGAAGTCCCAAAACACTCTATTAAAGAACACATGGCCTATAGTGTTGCTCTCTCGATATTTCCACTTAATTATGGTACTTGGATGGATCTCTTATGATAAGAATCACGCTACTGGGCCTTTAACCCGTAGCTAAGCTTGAGGGCTAAAGGGACCAACTAGGCAAATCCTCATACTCCAACCGTTGCATGCTGAAGCTAAGCTTCTCCTTACTACCGATCAACTATGTATGCCGATCCATATGATTACCCACCTCTTGGAAGTTATGTGACGACTTAAAGAATGCCGAGACAACAGCCAAACCTCATGCACCTGCTCAGCCATGTCCAAGCTGACCAATTACTTAATATTACTCTTACCGAGAGGCTAAGAGAGTTGCCTTAGACTAATACTCAGTCACCCTTACTTAGACAATTAATCTGCTTGTACTCTTTTGTTTTCATCCTCTAATAGTATCACCAATGCACATTTGCCATGTGTATAAGACCACGTGTAGAATCTGTTACACTAATTATTATTTTTCTTGAATATTCATTTTTAACTTTTGTATTCTTTGTACATTACTTTTTTTGGATAACGCCCTTTTTGTATTTTTTTCTTTTAGGCAAGTTGGCTTAACTTCTTGAGTATAAATACCCCATATACTTGTGACCGCAATGGTGCAAATCGTGACCAAAAACAGACAAGACCGATCACTAGATGGGTCCGAACTTGCAAAAAGGTTGAAAGAAAGTGATGGGGTATGTATGAAAGGACAAATACGAATAAAAAAGTAAGCAAAACCTACGAACAACTCCAAAAGATATGAAGTACCAATAGAACTTCCAAAGACTCACGACACAATCCAATATGACGCACGAATCAGTCCGGTGAGGTTACTCGCCACCTAACCTTACTCAAGGGTTAAGATAAAATAATACTGAAAGTAAACAGTAACGTAAGGAAGAGAAATACTCAAGTGTACCAATAGTAATTTGATTCTAATTTTCTTTACAATTACAAGTATAAGGTTATTTATACCCATAAGTTAGAGCAACTTACCTAAAAGGGAAAAGACAAAAAGGGCATTTCCTAAGGAAGTAATATACAAGATACAAAAGAGTAAAAATTAATATATAAAGAAAACAAGCATTGGTACAACAAATTCTATACATGATTATGTATATGTAGTGATGCTGTATTGATGATGTCGTTGGAAGATATGAAGAAAAAGGTATGAACAGCTTACTTATCCGAGCAGGAGTAGCCTGGTCAGTCCGAACTCTTTCTCTCGACATCTCGGCAAAAGTGCAGCCAAGTAAGCAATTGGCTAAGCATGTATGAGAAAAAAGATGAGCTGTTGTCTCGACCTTCCACTTCTCGACATACAACATGCGAGAAACAAGCAATCATTCAGCTTGGTAACTAAAAAGAGCTAGTAAAGAGATATTCGGCCTCCATATGAGTCGATTGGAATAGAAGAATTTGTCTTGCCAGTCCCTTTAGTCCTTGGGCTCAACTAAGGGTCAGTTATTTGGTAGCCTGATTCTCATCATTCCCTCCAGGTTGTTTTAGATTTGGGATCAAATCCGAATGGTCTTCATTCAACTCTCTATCAGGGTGATATATACTAAGGTTAGCAGCATTGAAGGCATCAGAAACCCCATAATCCTCGGGTAACTCCAATTTATAGACATTTTCATTTATCTTCTGAAGGATTCTGAAAGGTCTTTCAGCTCTTGCAAATAATTTGTTCCTCCTCTTGTTTGAGAACCGTTTCTTGCTAAGGTGCAACCAAACCAAGTCTCCTGGTTGGAATTGTTTAGCTATATTACCCTTAGTCTTCTTTCGCATTCTTCTAGCAATTTAGTCAATGTGCCAAGTGACTTTATTATAGATGTGTTGAAGGGATCGTGCTTAAGTTCTTGCATCAGGGCCCTCTTGCGCGAGTACAGGTACAAGGGTATAATCGAGGGGCAACTCGAGATTGAAACCATAGACCACCTCGAAGGGTGTTTACTTAGTAGTATCATACATTGTATGGTTATAAGCAAATTCGACCATTGGCATGCAAATGTCCCAATCAGCTAAGTTCTTTCCTATTGCAGCTCAAAGTAGTGATCCCAAAGTGTGATTAACTACCTCTATTTGGCCATTAGTTTGAAGATGATAGGAAGTATTAAATAGTAGTTTGGTCTCCATTCAACGCCACAAAGTCCTCTAGAAATAGCTTAAGAACTTTGTGTCTCTATCGGAGACTATATTTCTCAATACACCATATATTCGCACAATCTCCTGCAAGAAAAAAGAAGTAATAGTCGAAGCATCGTTAGTTTTGAAGCAAAGCACAAAGTATGCCATTTTATTGAACCGATCCACAACAACCATTATAGAATCTTTGCCTCAAATAAATCGTAGTAATTTGAGAACAAAATCCATGCTTAATTTAGTCTATGGTTTGTCAAAACAGGCAAAGATATTGCTTTCCCTTACTCGACTCAAAACTTAACCCTCTTGCACATGGCACAACTGTCAACAACTTGGTACACATCTCTTCTCATCTTCAACTAGAAGAATTGACCATTTAACAGTTTACAGGTCCTTCTTTCTCTAAAATGTCTGAAGAGTCCTCCACTATGAGCTTCCCTAATCAGCATCTCCCTCAGAGAACAAGTCGATATGCATAGTTTTCCACTTCGGAACGAGTAACCATCATTCACATGATACTCATCCACTATCCTTCCATCAACATAATGATTATAGTCCAAAGTATAGATCCCTAAAATATTATTCTCTGATATTTGCAAACCCTAATAACTTAGTCTGTAGTTTAATCAAAAGTACATGTCTCCTTGAAAGAGCATCTGAAATTATGTTGCTCTTTCTTTGCTTGTATTTTATTACAAAATTGGATCTTTCAAGAAATTCAACCCATCTCGCCTACCACTTTAATAACTCCGTCTAACTTCGGAGGTACTACAATGATTCATGGTCAGTATATATGACAAATTCTCTCTATAGTAAATAGTACTGCCATACTTGCAGTACTTGGATCAATGCTAAGAGCTCCTTGTCATACACAAAATAATTTAAATGTGGCCCTCTAAGTTTCTCACTATGGAAAGCAATTGGTTGGCCTTTTTATATTAGGATAGCACTTATTCCAATGCCTGATGTATCACATTTCAGCTCAAATATTTCTCGAATTTAGGTAGAACCAATACCAAAGCAGAGGTCAATATTTCTTTTACCTCGGCAAAGCTCCTCTCATCCATTTCTCCTCATCAAAAGTCGGTGTTCTTCATGAGCTCAATAAGAGGCGTGCGAGGGTGTTGAAATTCTTGATGAATCGCATATAGAATGAAGCTAGTCTATGAAAACTTCTCATATCGACATGAGTAGTAGGAGTTGGCCACTCTACAATTGCTCGAATCTTTTTGCCATCCACTTGTAAGCCTCCTCCACTGACTATATAACTCAAGAATACCATTTCCTCCAAGTAAAAACAACATTTATTGAGATTGTCGAATAGTCTATCGATACGGAAGATATCCAATACTTCTTGTAGATGCTCACAGTGACTTAGCATATCAACACTGTAGACCAATATGTCGTCAAAGTACACCATGATGCATTTTCTAATCAAATGACTTAATACATGGTTCATCAATCGTATGAAAGTGCTTGGGGCATTCGACAAGCCGAATGGTATGACCACCCACTCATAGAGTCCATGTTGAGTTTTAAACGCAGTTTTTCATTTGTCTCTTGGCCTTATGCTGATTTGATGATAGCCATACTTCAAGTCAATCTTAATGAAGACCTTAGCTCCACCCAACTCATCCAACATGTCTTCTAACCTCGGGATTAGATATCTATATTTGATCGTAATCCTATTCATAACTCGACTATCGACATACATCCTCTAAGTTCCATCCTTTTTCGGCACCAAAAGCGCTGGCACAACACAAAGGTTGAGACTTTCTCAAACATATCCTCTTTCCAGTAACTTATTAACTTGACATTGTAGCTCAGAAGCTTATTTGGGATTTATCTGATAAGCTGACTTATTCCACAACGCTGCGCTGGGTACTAAGTTGATGCAGTGCTCTATGCTTAAGTAGGAGGCAACCTCTTAGGTAACTGTTCCAGGAACAAGTCGGCATACTCCTCCAGTAACTCTTTGATTTCTTAGGGTAGTTTACCTTGCTCTTTCATTTCTAATAGTTGCTTGACCAACATGAGGGTCAGCTCGTCAGCATTGATAGCCTCTCAAAGCTTGGCTATACTCATCACTAGAGCCTTCTTTGATCTATGAGCAAGTTTCATCTACAATTTGTTAACTTCTCTCGGCAGTATTGGGTTCAATGTAATCTTCCGGTCATCCTTCTCGAACATGTATGTATTCTTATAGCCGTCATAGATAACTCTCCTATTAAATAACCACGATCTACCTAGCAACACGTAGAAAGCACACATGGGTAGGACGTTGCAGAAAATCTTGTCTAAGTAATTCCCTATAATGATTGACAGTTTTATTTGCCGAATGACATGTAATACTTCTTTCTCACTCAACCAGTACAATTTGTACGGCTTTGCATGTGCAATAGTGTCATGCCTCGAAGTGGTAGAATTGAAACAGTTTTACCATGCAAATCATTTTAAGATAGAATCTGATTATACAGCTACTATCTTAAACCTGATTTACAGAAGGCGTCAATGACTAACATGTTTTAAAGTAAACAGTTCATAAATAAACACGCTTTTTACCTATAAAATTATAAGGAATACATATTTATTTTAACAAAATCTACTTAAAAAATACGTAAAACTTAAAAGATAAAATTTAAACTTGTGAGTGTATTATATCCTTAGTTTTATATCCTCACTCCCTCAAGATCCAAAAGTTGCTAACTTTAGGGAAATTATAAGCCACTTCCTTACTAACACCTGCATATAACGTCTATAGGGATGTTAGCAACTATAGCTCAATAAGTTATGACGAAGACTTAAAACTATATAACAAATACAAATAGGGTTATTAACTAAATTGATTAGATGCAATGCATGTTTATGCAAATGCCATTACATGACGTTGTTCGTCTCGTCGTGAAATTAAAAAAATTGCACCCGCTCTAATCCGGGTTAAGGAGTTTTCATTAATGCAACAGCTCACAACCAAATCCAGGCTTATGCAATGAAAACACTACTCCTCCCGCGACTACCTTCGAACCATTGACTTCGCCCTTATCGACTCTTCCTTACCTGTCACTTAGTTCGACTAAGGATGAAGAAGAGATCAATTATACTATCTAGCGCTATCCCTTTCGAATGAGTCAATATTTGGTCAGAGAATCTTAATGTTTCCTTAATAGGTTGCTTTGCATGTTCAATTTAGATTTATGAGTAAAATATTTAGTTAAATTCAATTTAAAATGTTTAATCATTTCAAACAAATCATACAAATACAAGCTAGAGTAGCAAATCAATAATCTTATCAGCAGCTTAGAATAAGCACATACACATAACTAACTATCTAATAAGAATAATCCAGTACAATTTTAAGCCTCCAAGTACTACAAATTAATACTTCAAAATACAGTAACATATTAATCTCAATTTACTTGGACTCCCTGCTTGCTCACTTAAGGTACGACTTGCACAAGCCATCGCCAATCATCCTTATAATACAAACGTTGTTTCGGTTTCTACATAACTGCCATAGATTAATTTAATCTTTTAATGTTTATTGTTATTTTTAGTTTAAGGTTTTAGTATACTTAATTATTCAGGTTTTTAAGTCTTTTATAGTTATTCCTACTTCAGGTTAGGTTTTAATTCAGTTTTAGAGTTAGTTTTTAAATTAGGTTCTAAGTCAGTTTTGACTACGATTGTTATATGCAAATCTTAAGATCTTGTTTCAAACCATAATGTGAAATGAAACACATTATGCTCGAGTATCCTAAATATTGTATTTAGTATCTAACTAGCACTTTAGCCCATACAATACACCATAATCTTAATTTAGCTTTCAAATTTACTCCTAATTTAAGAATAACTTACGTTTTTCATGTAATTTCATAAACTCCCATTCCAAATCAGATTTATATCATATTTCTATTATTATAATACCATAAATTTTTATCTAAGATTTTATACTTATTTATTTCCTATATACACATATTATGTATTATTACGTATTATATACTTACATCACTTATTTAACACCTCTAACACTACATATATTATCTTTCACTACCAATAATATGTTAAGATATCTAATTATATTCTAAACTATAATTTATACCTAATTAACCCTAAATCACAAATTTAACTTAAATATACCCTTTTACTTACATATTTAGTACATATTATGTATAAACTCTAAGTAAATAGATAATAATTAGTATCCAAGTTCTATTAAAGCTATGGAAAATATATTATACTCAATAAATTATGGTTGTTATATTATGATCATGAAAAGTACTAAGATAATTTAATATATATTATTCTCCGATATACCGATTTTAGATCCGATTTTGCTAAAAATTAGCTTAGATTAGGTAAATGACCAAATAAAATTATAATAATCAAACTAAATATTTCAAAAATCATAAATAATCTTGAGAAATCATTACAAATTAGATTCATTAAGGAATTTAATTAAAAACCTATTATTTCTTTCATTTGAAAAACATGGCAGATTCAACAAAATAATTTTGATAAATACCAAATGTATATTTTATCAAAAAATATCTTTATTTAAATTAAATATATCATATAAGGAAGATGTTCACCAAAAATTAGCTCAAAATAACATTTTTTACTAAAATTCATATAAAATTTGTCAAAATCAAGCTTATTCTTGAGGAACCTATATAAGAACTTTTAATTTTAAAAATATGGTTTTATATTATGATTCTAAATTCAAAAATACTTAGGTAAACTAAATTTCATAATTTTCCATGCATGTTTCATATTTTTACTAAAGTAAACAAATTCAGAACTCACCAATCGACAAACTTCTAGCTACCAGCAGTGGCTCCACTATTGTCTTCAGCTCTAGACGTGGGGTTTACGGTCTTTTGGCAGTCCGTTCCTCTCCAGGTGGTCTTAGGGTTGGGGATCTCCTTATATGCCCTATTTGCACTATAATTTTTTAATTTTTTGTAAAATTGCTCTCTCTTCTTTTCTCTCCTCTCCCTAAATTTTTCCTGATTCTAAACTAACCAAAATGAGTTTTGATGGTGGTTTTCTAAATTTATAGGGCTACTAGGTATATTTTCTTTAATTTTCCACTTGACAAGTACCCCCTATCCTCTTCCAATTTACTTTTTATTTGGCTTAATTTAATTGGTTGATTTTCTTTCTTTATTCTCAGCATGCCATGCCCCTATTCTAGACATTTCCATACTTTTTTTTTTCTAGATTTTTCCTTAATTATTTATGAATTTTCTTTAATTATTTAGTATATTTCAAACATTTTAAGTAATTTCACGTATTTTCACCTACACGTAGATTAATATATGGTATAAATAAATATTCTTAAATATTATTTAAGTTTTTTTATGATTTTTAATGTGCATATAATTTATTTCTATCGATTTGTTAATTATTGAAATTTGTTCTAAGTGTTTCTGATAAATAACGAACAATTTTCATAAAATTCAATATTATGTTAATCAATCATTTTATTACTTATTTTCCTAAATTCAAACTTACAAAATCACTTTTACTAATAATCCTAGCTTCATCGTAAAATTTAGGCTAGATCGGACAATTTGATCGATTATCCTAAATTCTACAAACCAAACCTTAAGTAGCTGATTGTAGGTCTTACAAACAGTCGACAATTTAATTTCAATTGTAAAATAAGATTAGCTGATGCTACATTGGTGTAGCTTTCACTATCCATAATGAGGGCACATACCTAATCATTCACTTTACAAGTAATATGAAACAAATTCTCTCTCTGCTCCTTCTCTTATGAGGGTTCCGTGTTCATAATGCATCGGACAATCATGAGTAATTGGTCTAAGTCCTCAACAAATACGTCCTCCTAAATTGATTCTTTCTCGACAAAGACCTCCTCCTCCTCGAGTTCTTCATCTATACCGTCTATTTCTAGCTTTAGGACATTTCCTTTGATGACTATTGTCTTTCGGTTCGAGCACTGAGTAGATATATATCCGAATCCTCAGCACTTGAAGTACTTAACTTAACTTATCTTCCTCCTAGACCCTTGCCCCCTTTTCATAAGTTTGGGTCGGCATTTTACCATTTAGTTGGCCATTCTGATCGGTTCGGACATCCATCTTTCAGCTCGGCTCGGTACTTAATTGAGTTCGGTGACTTGTCTATCCGAATTGGCTAATTGGCATCCTCATCAGTATTCGGCTCTTTTTTTGCCTTTCTACTCGCTAGGCTATTCTAATGGCTTCATCCATTGTGGTAAAGTGTTGAAGTTCCACAATGTCTCAAATATCATCTCCCAATCCAATGATGACTCTTGAGACTATTTGAGTCGGTAGTTCCTCCACTTCATAACGGATCATAACCATTTAAAATTCTTAAACATACGTCAACAGTCGACCTCCTTATCTTAGCTTTTGAAGTCGAGTGAAAGTATCTTAAAGATAAGTTTCTGGCACGAATCTGTTTCTAAGTATTCTCTTCATTTCGGGCCAAGTATTAATCTTTTGGTAGTCCTTTCATCTCCTCATGCCCTGGAAATTCTTCCATTACATGGCGAAATATCCGAAGAACTCAACAACAGCAGTTCTCACTTTCTCGTAATTCTCGTACTAATAATAATAAAAAATACGCTCTACCTTCTCTTTCTATTCTAAATATTCATTAGCATTCTTAAATCTATTAAAACTCGAAATTTGAAGCTTCACATGGTTAGATACTTTAGGAACTTTAACTCATTCCTCTTCAAAATACTCTTACTCTTCCTCGTCTCCCATGTCTGCCAAATCAATCCTTCTCCTCATTCGTCTACCTAGTCCTCCACCTCGAACCAGTCGAGCTGTGTTCTGACCTTTAACAGGTTGGGCAACCTATAAGGTATTTTGTGTGGCCTCAATGGGTCAGCAAGACAATGCATAAACAGCTCGAGTCAAATCTATCAAGAGATTTGCCACCTCGTCAAGTCTCTCATTGATGCTTCTCGAGGTTCATTGAGATTGTCCATGGTAGACAACTCTACTATTGTTATCTCCCATTCTGATATTCACACTTGGGTTTGTCGTTTTTTCCATAGATTTAAAGTTCAAACAAACACTTCAGGAAATTAACGGTTAGTAAACACAACAGCTAAGATGAATATAATAACTTGCTCTACTTCACACATGTAGAACAAAGTATAATAGAACTTCAAATACTAACTACAGCTCAAACAAAATCTCCGCTCTAATATCAAGATGGTGTAAATAGTAACCAAGAACAGATAAGACCGTTCGCTGAATGGGTCTGAGCTAGTTGAAAGCTCGAAAGAGAGTGATGGGGTATGTGTGAAAGGACAAATGCAAATGAAAAAATAAGCAAAGCCTATGAACAGTTCTAGAGGATATAACGCACCAATAAAACTTCTAAGGACTCATGGCACAATCCAATATCGCATGAATCGGTTCGGTGAGATTACTTACCACTTAGCCTTACTTAAGGGTTAAGATAAGAGTGATGCCAAGAGTAAATGAGTAATATTTACGCGAGGAAAAGAAATACTCAAGTATATTAATGGTAATCTAATTTCGATTTTCTTTATAGCTATAAGTACAAGGGTATTTATACCCATAAGTTAAGGCAACTTACCTAAAAGGGAAAAGATAAAAATGGCATTTCCTAAAAAAGTAATATACAAGATACAAAAGGGTAAAAATGAATATATAAGAAAAAACAATCATTGGTATAATGAATTTTACACATGATTCTGTACACGTAGTGATGCTGTATTAATGATGCCAGTGGAAGATGTGGACAAAAAGGTACGAACAACTTACTTGTCCGAATAAGGGTAACTTAATCAGTCTGGACTCTTTTTCTCGACATCTTAGCAAGGGTGCAGCCGAATAAGCAATTGACCAGGCATGTGTAAGAATGAAGATAGGCTGTTGTCTCGGCCTTCCACTTCTCAGCATACAACATGCAAAAAATAGGCAGTCATTCAGCCTGGTAACCAAAAGGGGTCGGTAAGGAGATATTTAGCCTTTGCATAAGTCGGCTGGAACAGGAGAATTCATTTTGCTAGTTCTTCTAGTCCTTAGGCTTGGCTAAGGGTCAGTGGTTCGATAGCTTGATTCCCATCATACAATAATCAAGTTACCATTAATACACTGGATATTTTCCTCTCATAAACATTGATTGTTTACTTTCATTTCACTCTTATTTTGACCCTTAAGCAAGACTAGGTGGCGAGTAATCTTACCAAACCATCCCGTGCATCATATCGAGCTGTGCCATGAATCCTCGAAAGTTCTACTGGTGCATCATATCCTTTAGAGCTATTCGTGAGTTTTGCTTACCCTTTTATTCATCTTTTATCCTTTTCACACGTTTCCCCATCATCCTCTTCAAGCTTTCGGTAAGCTTGGACTTATCCCTGTAATTGGCCTTATCTATCCTTAACTACGATACACATCATCTTAGTATCAAAGCGAAGGTTTTATTTAAGTTGTAGTGTTTTGTTTCAAAGTTTTGTCTATACTCTATTTTATGCGTGTAAAACAAAGTAAGTTATTATGTTCATTTAGCTATTGTGTTTTTCGGGTTGTTAAGCTTCTGGTTAGGAGGAAGTATGTTGTGTGGCTTAAAGAGGTAGTATCAACTGTAACACTTGTAAGCCCCACAACTAGTCATTTGAGGTTTCGATCGGTTCAAAGACCCGATCGAACCTAAATTATAAAGTAAAGTTAGAAATATTAGTAAAATGATCCCATAAGTTTAAATTTAAGAACATAAGTAATAAAATAAGAGACTACAAAATTTTCAAATTTTAAATATAATACTTGTTAATTATCAAAAAGGCGAAAAGTGTAATTTAATAACTAATAAATTACTAGAGATAGATTATATGTATACGAAAAATCATAGAATGACCTAAATAATAATTAGAAATGTTTACATGTACCCTACATGTATTTACGTGTAGATAAAAATACGCGAAATTACTTAAATTGGCCAAAAAACTTAGTAAATAATTAAATAAAATTATTAAATTAATTAAGAAAAATAAAAAAAAATCAAAAGGGTATGAATTAATGCAAATATGGTCATGATAGGTCAGAATCTGGAAGAAAAAATGATCCAATTAGAATTAAGCAACATAAAAGCCAAAAATCAAGGAAATAGGGCAATGTCATGTCTAATTAATGCATATTAATCACCACAAAAGCCCTATAAATAGTAAGAAAAATTCAGAAGCTCATTTGGACAGTTAGAAATCAGAAAAAATTAGGGAGAGGCGAAAATTGAGAGAAAAACCAAAGAAAAAAAAGAAAAGGAAAATTTTACAGTTAGGCCCACAAAAGAGAACCCAGATCTAACGAGCAGCTGGGAGTAGATAGCTACCACTACCACATGGTGGTGGCAGCGCCTAAGTGGGCCAAAATGATGGAAAAATTGGGTAATTTTGGGTCAATTAGGTGATTAAGATACTAATTACTGATTTAGATAGTAATTAGATGTTTAGGGATGTTAATCTCTGATGTGAAAACCTAATCTTAGGCTTTGAAGTATTAAGTATAGTTAATTTAGGAAATTAAGTAGTTATTGTAAGAAATCAGTAATATGTAGAATTGAAAATTAATAAATCTAAAACATTAGGGTTATTTAAATAATATTAGAATAAAAATCTAAATAATACTAAATCTGAATTAAGATTTAATTTTAGGTAATTGTATAAAAATGTAAGATTTTCTCACATCGGGAATGAATCTGATACCCCAATTAGGAATAACGTATACCGAATAGTTTAGAATATTGAATTAAAACCCAATAGGATATTTGAATACTGGAGCTTAATGTAATTAATTTCACATTAGGATTCGAGCGTATTTAGGACTTAGAAATCTAACTAGAACCTAATTTAGAAATTGATGCGAAAACCGAACTCGAACCTAACCCCAAACCTAAAATAATTGTAAAAGACTTAAGACCTAGATAATTAGGCATATTAAACCCTAAACAAAACATAACAATAAGCGTTATAGGATAAAATGAACCTATAATAATTATATGACAAACTGAAACCACGTTTATGTTATAGGGATGATTGGCGATAGCCTAAGCAAGTCGGACCTCGAGTGAGTGAGCGAAGAGTCGAGGTAAGTTGGGATTAATACGATACTGTATTTTGGAGGCTTAAGATTATGCTTGGTTATGCTTGTTAGATAGTTGGATGTGTATATGTGCTTGATTATGAGTGATGCTATGATTCTATCTGTTGTCCTAGCTTGTATTGCATGGTTTGTATGAAATGATTAATCACCCTAAATTGGACCTAATCAAATATACGATCTATAATCATAATCCGACCTATAATCATAATCGGACCTACATGGAAACCCATTAGGGGAACTTAGGACTCTCCGGCTAAATACCGACCCCTTCGAAAGGGATAGCGCAGGATTGCAATTGGTTCCTTCTTTATCCTCAGTCGAACTAAGTGACAGGAAAGGAGGTCGCAGCGAGGGTGAAGTCAATGGTTCTAAGGTAGTCGCAAGAGGAGCGAGGTTTCCATTGCACAAGCCTAGGTTTGGTCGTGAGCTGTTACATTAATAGCAACTCCTCAACCCGGATTAGAGCGGGCGCAATTTCTCTAATCTCACGACAGGCCGGATAACGTCGTGCGATGGCATTTGCTTGCACATGCATTGCACCTAATAAGTTGATTGAAAACCTTGTTGTGTTTATGGTATAGTTTTAAGTCCTCCATCTTAACTTACTGAGTTGTGGTTGCTCACATCCCTATAGACGTCGTGCAGGTGCTGACTAAGAAGCAGCAAACAACTACTCTAAAGCTAGCAACTGCTGGATTCTGGGGAGTGAGGAAAAACATTGAAGAATCAACACATATTTTATTACTTTTCATTTTTGAATAATATAATAACTGAATTATAGTGTGTATATATATTTCCTTACTTTCTTAAGTAAATAATTTATTTAAATTACAAACTGTTTACTTCAAAGCGGGTTAGTCGTGGACGCCTTGTGTAGATCAGGTCTAAGATAGCGGTTGTAAGGCCAACTTCTATCTTAGGATGGTTTACATGACGGGACTGTTACGACTCTATCGCTTCGGGCCGTGACAACACCTAATCAAGGAGTTTGAAATTAGGAAAAATGATGGACCTAAGTATCAATGCTAGTGATAGGGATAACAACAGTGGTGTAGTTCACCACGACTAACAATCTCAAGGTATTCCAAGAAGAACTAATGAAAGACCTGATGAGATGGCTAACCTCTTAGTAGATTTAACCCGAGTTGCCCATGCATTGGCTTATTGACCTGCAAAAGCCACGCCTAACACCCCACAAGTTACCTGACCCACTAGAGGTTAGAACCTAGCTCGACAAGTTCAAGGTACAGGAGTAGGTAGACGAATGAGAAGAAGGATTAACTTGAGAGATTTAGGAGAAGAAGATAAGGATGAGTATTATGAAGAGGAAGAGCGAGCCTGAGTACCTTGAGCATCCAACCATGTGAAGCTTCAGATTCAGAGCTTCAATAGGTTTGGAAGTACGAATGAATACTTGGATTGAGAGGAGAAAGTGGAATGTATTTTTGACTATTATGAATATGAGGATTACAAAAAAGTAAGAACTACTGCTATTGAGTTCTTCCAATATATCGTCATATGGTGAAAGAATTTCTAGGCTCTAAGGAGACGAGGAGGATATAAAGAGATTAATACTTGGCCTGACATAAAGAGAATACTCAGAAATAAATTTGTATGGATACTTATCTACAAGATACTTTTACTCAGCTTCAAGATCTGCGACAAAAAGGCTGAACTATTGATGAGTATATCTAATAATTCCAAATGCTTATGATTCGCTGTGAAGTAGAGGAACCACCAGTACAAAATGTCTCTAGGTTCCTTATTGGATTAAGGAGTGACATTCGAGACATTGTAGAACTCCAATGATATACCACAATAGATGAGGTCAAATGAATTGCTCAATAAGTAGAAAGGTAGAAAAGGAGTCGAATACCAACCAGACCGTTGATTAGCTGACCTGTTCAAGGAAACTATTGAGGTTAATCGAGTATCAATCCGATCAGATAAGGTGATGTCCAGACTGACTAGAAGGGCCAAACAGAAGGTAACGTGCGAACCCAAACATATGAGAAAGGGTAAGGATCTGGTAAGAAGATGAGCCAGATTAAGTGCTTCAAGTACCAAGGGTTCGGACATATGGCTACTCAGTGTCCAAACCGAAGGATTATGGTCATTAAGGGAGACGTTTGGAAGCTTGAAGTTAATAGTACTGACAAGGAACCTGAGGAAGAGACTTTTGTCGAGAAAGAAGGTACTTAGGAGAATTAGTTGATTGAAGAGGATGTGTTTGCCGAGGATTTAAATCAGTTAATCCTAGTAGTTTGACACGTGATGAACTTCGAACCCTCATGTGAGGAGGAGTACATGGAGAACTTATTTCATATCACCTGTAGGGAGAATGATCAAGTGTGCGTGCTCATTGTGGATGGCGGAAGTTGCACTAATGTAGCATTTGTCGATCTGATCATAAGGTCAAAGTTGTTGACTATCATACACCCAAGGCCATATAAGTTGCATTGGCTAAGTGAAAAGAGAGCACTACATGTCACCTATCAAGTACTACTATCGATCACTATCGGAAATTACTTTGACAAGATTCTCTGTAATGTACTGCTCATGTATGCTTCATATGTGTAACTTAGCCGACCATGGCTATTTAATAGAAGAGTTATCCATGATGAGTACAGGAACACATATGTGTTTAAGAAAGATGGTAGGAAGATCACACTAAACCCGATGCCATCGAGTAAAGTTAACAAACTATAGGCAAAACTTGCTTATAAATCGAAGAAGACTCTAATGATGAGTAGAGCTAAGCTCCAAAAGGCCATTAAATCTAACATGCCGACTTTCATGTTGGTTAAACACTTATTAAAGTTGAAGGAGCAGGGTAAACTACTCTTGGAAATAAGAGAGTTGTTAGATGAATATGTCAATCTGTTTTCATAATAGTTACCCGAGGGGTTACCCCCCATTCGAGGTATAGAACATTGCATTAACTTAATATTCGGCACTGCCTTACTAAATAAATCAATTTATCGGATGAGTCTCGAATAGACTTTTGAGCTCAAACGACAAGTCAATGAGCTACTAGAAAGAGGATATGAACAGAAAGTCTCAGCCTTTGTGCTATTCCGGTGCTCCTAGTGTCCAAAAAGAATAGTACCTAGCGAATGTATGTTGACAATGGAGCTGTGAACAAGATAATGATCAAATACAGGTATCCTGTCCCCAAGTTGGAAGGCATGCTAAATGAACTGAGTGAAGTTAAGACCTTCAGCAAGATTGATTTGAAGTCTAGCTACGATCAAATTAGCATAAGGTCGGGAGATGAGTGGAAGACTGTATTCATAAGCAGGCATGGACTCTGAGTGGATGGTTATATCATTTAGCCTATTGAATGCCTTGAGCACTTTCATGCGACAAATGAACCATATGCTAAGAAATCTAATGGGAAAGTATGTCATGATGTACTTTGACGACATCCTAGTGTATAATGTTGACATGTCGAGTTACTGTTAACATCTCCATGCCATATTGAATGTCCTCCATGCCGAGAGATTATTCGGCAATCTTAAGAAATGTTTCTTTTACCAAGAAAAAGTGGTATTCTTAGGTTATATAGTAAGTGGAGGAGGTTTACGAATAGACGGCAATAAGATTCAAGCAATTATTGAGTAGCCAACTCCTACTACTTGTGTCGAGGTAAGAAGTTTCCATAGACTGGTTTCCTTCTACAAGAGATTCATAAGGAATTCCAACATCCTTGCTATACCCCTAACTAAGCTAACGAAGAAAAACACCGACTTCAGATGAGGAGAAAAAAAGGAGAGAAGCTTTATTGAGGTGAAGGAAAGATTGACTTTCACACCTATACTAGTTTTACCTGACTTCAAGAAAGTATTTGAACTAAAATATGATGCGTTGGGCATTAGAATAGATGTTATCCTAATACAGGAAGGCTAACCAATTACTTACCATCGTGAAAAGCTCAAGGGACCTCAATTGAATCACTCTGTGTACGACAATAAACTCTCAGTACTCATATAAGCACTCAAAATATGGTAGCATTATCTATTGCCAAGAGAATTTGTTATCTATATTAACTATGAGTCTCTAAGGTATCTCCGAAGTCAAACCAAGTTGTTGAAGCTACAGCGAGGCGGGTTAAATTCCTTGAAGGATTCGATTTTGTCCTTAAGTACAAGCAAGGAAAGAGTAACGTAGTTGCTGATGCTCTTTCAAGGAGATATGCGATCCTGACAAAACTGTAGACTGGATTATTTAGGATTGTGACTATCAAGGAACGGTACTCCAAGGATCCACATTTCAGACCTATACTTGCGCTTTGTGTCGATGGAAGGACAGTAGACGAGTATCATATAAGAGATGGATACTTATTCCAATTAGGGAAATTGTGCGTGTTGACCTATTCACTAAGGGAGTTACTGATCAGGGAAGCCCATTGCGAAGGACTCTCTAGACATTTTGGGGAGAAAAGGACGTATGAGCTATTGAATAGGCATTTCTTCTGGCTGAGGATGAGACAAGATGTGCATTGAGTTATTGAAGGCTATGTCATATGCAAGAAGGCTAAATGTCAAGCAAAGTAAGGGAAAGCGATGCCTTTACTTGTCCCAATGAAACCATAGACTAAGTTAAGCATGGACTTTGTTCCCGGATTACCATGAACTGTCCGAAGTAAAGACTTTGCAATGGTTATCGTCAATAGATTCAGTAAGATGTCATACTTTGTGCCCTGCTCCAAGACTAATGATGCTTCAATTATTGCTTCTCTTTTCTTATAGGAAATTGTTTGGATACATAACGTGCTGAGAAGTGTAGTATCAAATAGAGATCCAAAATTATTGAGCCATTTCTAGAGGACTCTATGGTAATAGATGGTTTCCAAACCGCTATTCGATACTTCTTGTCACTCCTAAACTGATGGCCAAACAAAGATAGTCAATCATACTTTGGAAGCGCTACTCCAAGCTACAACAGGCAAAAACTTAGCTAATTGGGACATCTATTTACCACTGGTCGAATTCACTTATAACTAAACAGTACATGACACCACTAAGCAGACCTCTTTCGAAGTTGGCTATGGTTTTCATCTCAAATTACCCTTCGATCATACCCCTATATATAAGCAAGAAGACCCTAACGCGAGAACTCTAGTACAGTCCCTTCAATACATTTATGACAAGGTTACTCGACAGATCCACTAAGCCGCTAGATGAATGCGAAAGAAAGCTAATGGTAAGACGACGAAACAATTTCAACCAGGAGACTTAGTGTGGCTACACTTAAGTAAATAAAGGTTTCCGAGCAAGAGAAGCAACAAACTATCCCCAAAGGCTAAGGGACCCCTTCAGAATCCTCCAAAAGATCAATAATAACGCCTACAGGTTGAAGCTACTTGAAGGCTATGGGGCTTATGATACCTTCAACATTGCCAACCTCAGTTTACATCACCCTGATGGAGAGCTAATCGAAGACCATTTTTATTTAATCTCAAATCTAAATCAACCTAAAGGGAATGATAGCAATCAGGATATTGGGCCTTTAATCTATAGCCAAGCCTACGGGCTAAAGGGACTGGCGAGACAAATCCTCTTACTCCAACTATCTCATGTTGAGGCCAAGTTTCTCCTTACTGCTGATCAACTTTATATGCTTAGCCATATGACTACCCATTGTTAAGCCTGGTTTTTTCCTCCCGATTTTTTAAAATTACTCTTCTTCAAATTAATTAATATTAAACCCCACCCATTTAATATTAATCCTGAACTAGAGTTTAAAAAAAAAAAACAATTCTTTTAACTTTGAAAACGTTTTAAAATTGTAATTCAATCAGAATCAGGAAAAAGAGTTAAGTTATAACTAATTGAGTAAATTGATTATAACTTACTTACTGATATTTTGATAAAACCGTTTTTATTAAAATGATTTTAAGAACAAAAAAAAGGATCTGGATGTTAGGATTTTTAAACCCTTTATAGGCACTATTAAGTTTCTAATTTTGAACCTAATCTCTTAAAATCACCTTTCAATAAAAAAATGAAATTTAATCATTGGTTAATGAATTTCAATAATTTAAATTAAAGTGGAAAAATGTTTTTTTTTTTGTTTTTTATAGTCACTTAGTAGATACTTACATACCTACTATTTAAGATTAGACATACATAGTTTTTTTCCAAAAATATTTCTGGATTGATTTATTTTAACTTTTAAAAAAACAGTCGGGTTTACGTTTTTATCCGTTTTAAGTTTATTTAAGGAAAATCTCCTAAGGGTCCTAATCAGAGTTTATTTTTTGGAAATTCTAAACAGGATCTTAATTTTAAAAATGTTCGTTTATTTTATTTATTAAAAAAAAACTAATTTTTTTAAGTAGTAAAATTTTATTCATTCATTTATCTACTTATTGTTTATTTAGTTTATTTTATCTATTTCTAAAAAAATACAGATAAAAATGAACTATTCTTTTTCTTGCTTTTCTTCTTTTTTTTTTCTTTTTCCCTTTTTATTATTACACTTACATGGAAGATAAGAAAAAGTAAATAAATAAATAAAATTTGTGCAAACTAGGTCAGCTTGAGAGTTAGCTTAGGTTGGCTTAAATCGACTTGATTGGCTCCGGTTAGCTTGAATTGGCTCAAAAAGTCGGATTGGAGTGCTAAATGTGAGGTTTTCGAGTGTGAGCAATCCAATGGTAGTGGTGGTAGTTTTCGTCAAAAACCGTTGTGGAGGAGGCTATCCTAAAGAGAGAAAGGAATCATACTAGAGAGAGAAAGCTTCGATTTTGCTTACCTAGAGTGTTCTTAAGCTTTTGTTATGTGTTCTTCAACTCTTATTTATACTAAATGAAGCTTAAACGAGTTTGGAAAGCTCATTAATAAAGAAATTAACCATGAATGGGGATACCGAATTTTTAGTTTTTTTTTTTCATTTTTAGAGCCAATTTAATATCGAATTTTGACTGAATTTGGACAAAATTTAGGTCCCAATTCATAATATGTTGTGTCGTCTACATGATTTCAACATTAACTTTGTAAAATCATGTAAAAACAATGGTAAAAAATGGCCTTAAATTGACATGTTCAAAGGGCAAATAAACTAGAAATTTGGATAAGAAAAAGGAGGAAGAAGAAGGTCCAGACAAGTGCAATGTACGTGTTAGACGCGCTTGGGTAAAATAATGTTGCGCTCACCCTTGCAAAATTCAGATAGGGCAGAAAGGCTCTGGGTTAGATCTTACAAACTAGATTTAATCCTAATCCAATCCCTCTCCCCTCCCTTATTTATTTATTTATTATTTTAACTTTTAAAAACAAAAAAATGAAAGCATAAATTAAATTTTCTTTTTATTTTTTTGTATTTTTCTTAAATTAGGACCCTTTACCCCATCCTAAAAAACTAGAGGGAGCAAAAATGAGGTGTCTATACTCAACTCTCAAAAGTTATGTACCAACTTAAAGAATACCGAAACAGCAACCAAACCTCGAGCACTTACTCAGCCATGTCCAAGCAGACCAATTACTCGACATCACTCTTGTCGAGAGGCTGAGAGAGCTGCAATAGACTAATCCTCAGTCCCCCTTGCTCGAATAACTCTACTCATACTCTTTTGTTTACACATAACTTCTTTAGGGCAATACCCTTTTTTTCTTTTCTTTTTTAGGCAAATTGCCTTAACTTCTCAGGTATAAATATCCCTTGTATTTATAGCCGTAATAATTAAATTATCATTAATACACTAAATATTTTACTCTTCTAAACACTAATTGTTTACTCTCATTTCACTCTTATTTTGACCCTTAAGCAAGGTTAGGTGGTAAGCAACCTCACTGGACCATTTCGTGCATCATATCAAGCTGTACCGTAAATTCTCGAAAGTTCCACTTGTACATCATATCCTTTGGAGCTATTTATGGGTTTTGCTTACCCTTTTATTCATCTTTCGTCCTTTTCGCACGTTTCCTCATCACCTTCTTTAAGTTTTCGGTAAATTTGGACCCATCCCTATGACCAACCTTATCTGTCCTTAGCTGTGGTACACATCATCTTGCTTAGCATATAGCAAATGTAGAAGCATCGCATAAGATTCCTCCCACTTTCCATAAACCCGATTAATCACTTCGCACTTAGTTTCTTGGGCTCTCTTTACGTGTAAAATATATTTATATTACTTGTAAATTGTAGCCTAAAAATGTTTCATTATAATGCTCAATGATTCTTGTACTTCCTTAATCATATAGCGATATAAGGTAATCAAATCTAATTAAGGGTGATCTTGGCTAATAATAGGATTTGGATTCAAGTACGTGTATGGGCCTACAAACTTAGTTATCACATGTAATGCCCCAAGAAAAAGTAATGAATAGCCAAGCAAACAAACACTAATGAGCTCATTTCAATTACTTAGACCAAAAGTTTCAAACTTATGTTGACAATGTGTTCACAATCATAGGGTCTTACATCATAAAACACCCAGCATGCTTATAGCCTCCATTTGTAATCCTTCTCCTAAACAACAAATCTGATAGACCATATTTTCTTATTGAACTATTTCATTGCAAGGTTATAATGGTTGAAAACACGATGCGTCTTCATAGTTGTTTGTAAATTTTCTTTCTTCTAAAACCGCATGCTTACCTTAAATTCATCACTAAAACTCCTTTCACCATCATTCATGTTCCCCTTGAATGATATCAATCCATCCGCAATACTTGTCGTGTAGAACAATACGAGCTATAAACTTCTAACCGCATCCACATCTACGAGTAACCATGCCTCTAATCATTTCTTTTCTTTTACTTGGTCCTTAAGCTTCATCCATAGATTGGAACCACCCCTCGCTAGCAGTAATACCATCATTCGAATCAGTATCATTAAAGTCTTCAGCAATGTCCTCATAAGCTAATTCATTTGCCACATATTTATCCTTGTTTAATTCACTCGTGATCGATATGTTAGCTTAATAGGGTATGCGACTACTATTTAATATATCACTAAGTAGAACTAGTTAAGATTTAAACATCCAGGTTTCAACTTGAAGCCTAACATTGCTATCATGTTCTCTAAAATTGTAATCAATCATTGGGAGATGTTGATTTCATGAATTTCAACAAACATTTCTATTGAACCACTAACTCTACCATGTCGTTGGGAAGATGATAACAACTACTGGACATCATAATCGTCGTTTATACACATCCTTAGTACCTCTTACAAGAGGATACTTGCAGATTAACTCAACCTAATGAGTGCTTGTGTCAACCCAAATACGATTGCATGTCAACCCCATCAACTGATCATAGATTGCACCAATTGGAACTCTAACCATTATTGTCAAGCATCTATTGAAGGGCATCCCATCGTTCCCTTCGACAACATTTCTTCCAGTATAACAAACCTCTCTCATGTTATCTATTTACACCCTATTTATCACAACAACTTCATAATTCATAATGGCGGTAAAATCTATGTGTTCTATTTAAAAATAACACAATCATGGATAAACTCAATAATTAACACCAAGAACATACAAATCACATTCATCAACGTCCTCACATTTCTAGAAAAATATACTTCTGTAACATATAATCCATATAATTTAATTAATCTCATCCTACGTTTATTCACCAACGTACTAATATTGTACTCATATTCAAATTTAAGCAACTTGTTTGTACTTTACTACAAAAACATCTTCATTATGTCATAATTTTGAACTATCCTGTGCAATAGAGTGATTATATAATTCAACCACTTAGATCAATGTACCATAATATATGCATTAATATGACTATTTTCTACAATTACGAAAACATAGAAGTGAAAAAAAAATGCACCTTTTTCTTCCTTATTTTATAGAGAAAGTGGTGGAACTGCGAGTATTTATTGAAGTTTTTGCAAAATCAATGTCAAGAAATAATGTACATACAACTACAATCTCAAATTCTATAGTCAAATTGAGAAAAAAAAATGGCAAAAAGTAAGGGTTTTAGGATTAAGGCATACAAAGGTTTTTCTTTTTAGAGTAAGAAAGGCATTCTGTTCATGAAAATAAGAAAAAGGAGGAGGTTGCGCAGTTGATGTAGGAGATGTAGGAGACAATCAAATTGCTTCTTCAAGAGGCGATTTCAAGTGTCATAGTCCTAGGATTATCTTCTTAGGACAGGTATTCTTGTTTTTTTTTTTTCATTTTTTTGTTCCTTTTCCCCAATTTATATGGTAATAACTTATCCCTGCCCCCATTAACAGCATTTGGGGGGTAATTAGTTTTGTTTAAAGGTTATATCAAGTGATCATCTATTCATGTAAATATATTTTATAAATTTTAATATATGCAACTATTATGGAGAAAGTTATTTATATCCATCTCCATTATTTAAGCTTAGTAAGTTTATAGTGTCTTTTCTTTATTTCCTTAAATACCTTTGAATAATATTTTAAAAAAAATTAAAATATATGTTATTATGATCTATCTTAATAATTTTAAGAGTAAAATGGTAACTTCCCGTAATCTCTCTCTTTTCCTTTACATCACATTCCCTGCATTATATTTTCATTCACACTTTTAGTGTATTCACTTACTTTTTATTCCTAAAATTATTTCAAATTATCCTAAATATATTAACAATACTTATTGTTCTCATGAACCCATCAATATGAGGGTGCGATAATTATATTATAGCAAACTATCGTATGAACTATATTAAATAAAAAAAATAATGGTATAATAAAAAGAAAAATAAACATAAAGGTAGCATTAACTTTGTGGTAACTATGAAAGTGCTTCAATCAAAGGAGAAAATAACAAATATTATAAGAAAAAAGAGAAATGATCGGATTCATGTTTGAATTATTGATACAAATGGAAACATATTGTTAATGGCAAGTGTAATGACATCATAAATTAATAATTTAAAATTCAAATTATTGATGAGAATTGAAATTCATTGGGATTGAAACATAGTGTTAATGACAAATATAATGGGAAAAACAACAAAGGATCAAGATTTAATTTGATTTCAAAGTTAAAAAACAAAATTAAAGTTTAAACATTTATAGCATTGATGAAAAAAGCATAAAAGGCATGTGTTGTAAAATTATAAGTGGTAAATTGTATCAAAAATTAATTTTACAAAAGCGGTATCGATATGCCTCGGGATTTAACATACAAGGTGACAAAAAGAACATCAAAAAACAAGAAAGAAGATTACCAAAACTCAAGTCCAATTAACTTGATAGGACACATCAACTCACCCATATGACCTAGTACTCATTTAATATGATGCATATAAATGAAATGCAAAAATCACTCGCCATTAACTCTTACTCTCAAGAGGGATGCTCTTGGAGAATGGTGAAAGTTTCCATATTCAAAATTAGCTATTTGACTGGGTCATATATGGTAGCGTTTATACCTAGCCAATAAGGTTTACAATAAGAAAAAAAAAATAACTAAAAGGGTATGTTACAAAATTAACTACTAAGAGATTTTTAGTATAGATCTTAAAGGGGTAAAATGGATAAGGTAAATAAAGAATATGTTAAAGAATCATCATGGAATTGTGTGTTGAGGGACATATGTTGTTTATCAGTTGTAAACTTTGACAAAGGTGAAGAAAAGCATGTCCAACTGGCATCTAGTAAAAATGGAAGCTTGAGACTTCTAATAACTTAGTCACCATGTTAAGCGGCTTGACACGGTGGAAAATATACAGTTGGATTAGCCAACCCGATCTAAATTAAGTTTGAAGGTCAGATAGCTTAATTGAGAACTAGACAGGCTCAGCATCTAGTTGAATTATACCAAGATCAGGTCATTTAGTTTCCTATGGTTTGCCAACCCATTTTGTAACAAGAGCAATCCTGGTCACTATTAATGTCTTTATTTAGGTTAGAAGAAGTACAACTAACCTCGAACATAATAAGATTTTCTATCTTTCCATGGTTTTTAAGCAAAGCCTCATTAAGCTAGGCTTTAAAGTCCTCTCGCTCGACTTCTAATCATAGTTTGAGGTCTTGATTCCTATCATCTTGTAAACACCCTATTTTTGCCCACTTTCATTTCATCTTTAGTTTAAGAACCTTAGTTTTTTTTTTTTTGAAAAAAGATGGAAAACATACAAATAACAAAAAATACAAAAGAGCGGAAGAGGGAGGGGGAGAGGGGGGGGGGGGTGTTGTGGAATCAAGAAAAGACAATAAAAAATAAAATAAAATCTAAAAAATAAAAAACAAGAGAAAATAAAAGAATTTAAAAATAAGAAAACCAAAATATCTAAAACAATAAAAAATTAAAAAATCATAAAAAGTGTCATGTAGTTGTCCTTTCAAGTTGGTTTAGGGTAGAAATAATTTTCTAATATTCAAAACAACTTTTGGAATCAAAATAAACATACACAATTTGATCAAATTAGGAATTTTAGACAAAAATGAGTATTTATCGAAAATTATTTTTTGGGCCTGAGTTTAGCTAGCTAATTTTGGAAATGCACATTTTCAGGAGATCATGGCCTCAAACAATGCACCAATTACATTTAAAACAAACATTTTATGATCATTTTAAATTTTGAGTAAAAAGCCAAAAGCAGGTAAAGTCCAGGTTCCTAAATTGGCCAAATTGGATAGATGTTGAAAATATCCAAGACATATGTTTTATTAGACTCCATGTTTGCTTGAGGAAAGGGGTGTAATTTTTTGGACATTGAATAGATAATCAAGCCTTTATTAGGTTAAGAAAAATAAAAAAAAAAAGGAATTGAAAAACTGAAATAGAAGCAAATAACAACCAAGAAAAAAAAAGAATAAAGAGGGTAAAAAGTTTTGGTGGGGGGAAAGGGGGGTGGTGGGTATGGGGGAAGCGCTAGCAAAGGAGGGAAGGTGTCAAGAAGAACACATAACAGCCCAACAAACATCACTTATCAACCTTTAGAAGTGCCACATGGCATAAAAAGTAGGTGTTACGTAGCTTCAGTTTTCGAATAATGCCAACATAGTGCCATTAGTTGAGTGTCACATGATGTCTTAGGTCAAACTTTAACTCTTTCAATTTTTCTTTGACCCTTCCTTGTTCAACATTTCTAGAAGCTATAGAAGCCAAAATGGCAACTCTTTTATGTAGCATACATATATTTTTTTTACTTGATTTCAATGGATTTTTGTTTTCCTAAAATCAAATAAAAATTTTAAAAAATTGAAAGATCACATGACATAATCTTAAATTTTAGACTTTCATTTAAGGAAGTTAGCACACAAAAAAATAGAAAAATTGAGTGAAAAATAAGCCACATCTCTTACCCTTAGTTTTGTTTTGAAAAATAAGAAGCTCCCTTTACTTATCCACCATTTAGCCATAAGAAATAAACAAATACATCTCTAAAAAGAAATTAACATATTTAATTTCTCAAAAATTGGAGAAAATGGTGACTAATTTGGAAAAAAAATATATGAAAGTGTATCATGTAAATACACATTTGAATCAAGATTCATTTTTTCCTCAATATGGTAGTTTCTTAGGTTATACTCTTAAGCATTGCAAACATCACAATTGTTTGTATTGCTCACTTTTTCGATCTAAGATTAAATTTACACTATTCCCTCTCTCGTCAATTTCTCTCATCACAGGGCAAATCGATGCGAAATAAAAAAAGTGGAATATTCTACATTTATCTTAAAGCAAACCCCATGTTTTGATTGCTTTCAATTTCGTGTTGAATTGGATGAATTCGAATCTAATGTTAAAAGGATTTTTTTTTTCATGATCAAGTTTTTAGATGTATGTAGAATCGAGAGTTGTATTGCTAGGTATTTCATAAATCAACTTAGGGATTTTGTAGAATGGCCTCTTAAGAGCCCAAGCATCGATTCCTTGCTAAGAATCGGTTGAACCACCCTTGAATTGACCGCTGATCTACTGTCTCGCACCTTCTCCTTAATTGTTTGGTTGGTTTCTTAAAAAAGAAAAATGAAAATTACAAAAAGTAAGTTGAATAAATTCGTGTATTGAGATATCTTGATTTTCAGTGCTAACATGTTGTTAATAAATAATGTGTTCATATTGATTGTGAATAATTAGCATGTTTGTTTGACGATTTTGCATGATTGATTGAGATTGTGGATAATTAGCATGTTGATTTGATGAGTAATTTAGTATGAATAAATAATTAGCATGTTGGTTTAATTTTAGTGAATGATATAGCTTGAATGTTGATTTTAAAAACAATTAGCATGTTAAGTTGTTATCACGTTGGTTTGATTTTAATAAATAATTTAGTATGTTTGATCTTGATGATCCTAATAAATAATTTAGCTTACTTAGCTTTAACATAATGAAAACAATTACCATGTTCATTTTGAAAATTGCAAACAATTAGCATGTTAATTGGTTTGACTCTAGTAAGTAATTTAGCATGTTGGACCTTCTTGGAGTCGTGCGTAAATTATTGTATTGAATAAATAAATTAGCATGTTATGCTTAGTTTTGGTTTGTAATCAATATGTTTGTAGATTTAATAAATAACTTGATTGGTTACTGGATGGTGTTGGAATGTTGGATTATCCATGATAAATGATCATGTCGATTTCTTAATAATATATATGTTGCCATGTCTTGAACAAAAATAATTTTAATTAAAATGGGCTTTGACTTCATAAGCGATTTTCTAATAGTAAAATGGTTTTTCATAAATCAAAATTTAAATTGGTCTTTTTCCAAATTCAGAAGTTTTGCAAATTATTCAAAAGTGGACAAAAAATGCGATTTTCAAAATTAACTGACCATAACAACTTAAAGTGATAAGAGTTTTCAATAAATGAAATTGGCCTTCACACAAAAATTTTCATTAATTGAGAACTACGTAAATTTGATCCCCCACTTTGCATGTATGTAGGCACTTTGGGCAGCCTAAACAAATGAGAAATCCTAATTTCCCTCCCTCTTCCATTTTCCAATAAATGAAAGCCCATTTCTTTTTAATTTTGCTTTAGTAAATTTAAAGGGTCATTAATCACTTTACGAATTCCTTTTATGGAAACCATTGGGTTACAACAAGATAGACTTTAAGTTCACTTAATCTTCGGTTTCTATTTTTTAATGTGTGTTTTTTTTTTTTTTTAAGAAAGCCGCATGCTGGTAGCTAAATTAGGGTTCATTTGCCTATAAGGCATAATTCCACTCTTTCTCTGTTTTGATGAGGTAGCGACTCATTTTCAAAACCATTTTTAAATTAAAATATTTTCTTAATTTGGTGAAGAGGTTTATGTTAAGCAAGCCAGACCCAAACTTGATATAAATCAAGTTAAGAAGAGAGAGAGATTGAATTTTTAGCTAGAATCTTCTCGAGGGTTTAGGAGATTTGACTTCAAATCTGCAAATGCTCCTTCAACTACCTATTCTCTTTTGTGTTCTTCTTCTTCTTTTAGTTGGTAAGGAATCAAGTCGAATATGTTAAATGTTGAAGAAACACCATAGTCGTCACATAGCTCTATGTAGTAGGTGTTGCGGTTGATTTTCTTCCTGAGGCATGGAACCTTTCCTTGCTAAGGTAGATCAAAATTGGGTAACTTGGATTAAAAGTCATGGCTCGTTGGCTATGACTACTAATTTATTATTGCCTTTCATTGAACTTGACAATAAACCCTATCACCTGCTAATGTAATTTATATATTTCCTTAGCTCAATTGACTCTGGATTAGCTCTCCTTGGATATTGTTGGGTACCATGTACCGATTAAGTTTAATGGGATGGTCGGGTTAAAGCTATAAACAATCTGAAATAGGGTTTTCCATATAGTGGTATGGATAGTTTGATTTTATATGAATTTTATAGTCGATGAACATAGAGCCCAATCCCCTAAGTTCTTTTCTACAATAGCTCAGAGTAACATACCAAGGGTTTAGTTCACCACCTTAGTTTGTTAGTCGGTTTGGGAATAGCTAGTGGAGCTAAGCACGAGCTCCGTGCTAAGTCTCTTTTATGGTGTCTTCTAAAAGTAGCTTAGAAATTTTGTATCCTAATCTAAAATGATGGACTTCAGGATTCCATGTAGTCGAACTATTTCCTATAAAGACAAATTAGCAATATATAAAGCATTATTAATTTGATGATATGGTATGAAGCGTGCCATTTTGTTGAAACGGTCTATAACTACAAGAATTAAATCTTATCCTTAGGACATCTAAAACAACCCTAGGACAAAGTTCACATTGAGATCGACTCATGGCGAGGTCGGTATGGGCAAGGTTATATACTATCCATGTAGCTCTTGTCTTTCTTTTACCCTTTTGCAATTCTCAAAGCTATTAACTCCCTTATGGACATCCCATGCCATCCTCGATTAGTAGAAGTTCCTTGCCAGAAGTTTATTAGTCTTGGTCTCACCGAAGTATCCAAACAAGCACCCATTGTAAGCTTCCCTAATGAGCAGCTCCATAGTAAAACAATTTAGTATACACAACTGCCAACCTCTATAGAGATATCCTTTCTTTAAGAAACTTAAGACAAACGAGAAAAACCCCAATATACTATTTGAAACCCTAATCACATATAAAAACTTTAGACCTCGTGTAAGAGTATTTATAAAAAATTGAATCCAAACCTAATAAAAACCCTAAATCCTATACCCTAAGCTTGTAAAACCCAAAAATTTACCATAATATTAATAAAACCCTGGTTTGATAAAATTATCGCAAGATATGTAAAATCACTTAAAATTGCTAATGAATGGTTATAGATAATTTTAAATAATAATTAATTAATTTCAACTATTTAGATTAATTAATTGCAAATAAATCCTATATACTTTTCTTGTAGCGCCATGCGGGTATATGTATATATATTATTAATATTTATTTCCTTCTTAATGTATATGCACATTTATATTATTTCTACTATTATTAAATAATATGAAATATTATATTATATATTGTACATATGTATTTTGTTTAACTAATCAAACTAACCAAGTATTTTACTAATTACCCAATTAAACCCTAATGTAACTACACTTTAACCAATTCCATTACACTAACTAAACCCCCCTAGCTAATGTCATATCTACTCCTAACGATAAGACAAAAAAGGACAACAAAATCCCCCTTTCCTACCAATTTTCGACAAACTTCTCCATCCCCTGAAATTCTCTTTTGAAAAATCAAATCACCTCCTTTTGCCCTTCTCTAACATGCCTAAGAGTTGCCTTATCCCTTCTCTACCTTCTTTCGTCTTCTTCTCGCAAATCAAAGCCACACTCTCACTCAAATCCTCTCATTTCTCGTTGGGCTACAAGCTTCCCTAAATAATCACTTATCTTCACTTTTTTTCAGAGATAACAACTGTTGAGATTGAATTTCTTGGTTTTCTTTATTGTTTTTTTCATTTCCCACTTTTTGATTAATACTAAATCTTAACCCATTTAATATTAATCATCAACTAAAAATATTGAAAAATTCTGGTTCTTTTTTAAAAAAACTTTTGAAGTCGCCACCCAACCAAAGTAAGAAAAAAGAAAAGAAATTATAATCAATTAGGTGAATTGACTACAATTTAGCTACCGGTTTTTTATTTCAATTTGAAAAAAAAAACCAAAGGATTCCAAATTCAAGAGCTAACCTATTAAACTCTAATGGGTATCACTATCTATATTTCGAAATTAGGATTATTTTTCACAATTACCTTTTTTATATATATATTTAAGAACAATAGAAATGAAATAAGTAAAGAACCTAAGTTTTTATAGATTTTTCGTTGCCTCAAAAGTACTTACTTTCCTGCTAATAGGGATCAAAAGATCGTAATTCTTTCCGAAAAGTTTAGTATGTTAGTTAATTTTAATTTAAAAAAAAACAACCGAATTTATGTTTTAATTAATTCAGTTTATTCAAATAAAAAACTAAAGGGGTCCTAACTCTTGAACTCTTTTATTTTTATAAAAACTCTTAAAAGTCCTAAATTTTTTTAAAAGTGGTTTTTTTGTCATTAATTTTTTTTTAAAAAGAAAATTTCTATGTAAAGAATTCTAAAAAACAATACTAAAAACTCTTACATATACATATGTCTATACTATTAATATTTCACAACTATCTACCTAAATAAATAAAACACACCATACTTAATTATATATAAAGAAACTAACATAAAAAAAATTACTAACCTAATATGCATAACTACTTATAAATAACTAAGGATTTAATATAATATAACAATGATAAAAAAAATTTTGGACCGAATCGAACCTGAACTTCAGTTGTTCAACAGTATAGTGAAGGACATTTTGGTCGTGCTATTTTTATTCGACTGCAGCTGTGTAGGATCAACAAAGTCTAGGACGCCTTCGGTGATCAGAGACGTATGCGAAGCGTGGAAGCGACGAAGCATGGTCAGCAATGGAGCGTGACTGTGTGTGGCGTGCGTTGTGTCGTGATCGGTGCTGCTATGATCGGTGTTACTATGATTAGATTCGGCTGAGGAGTGAGCTGATCGGAAGTGCGTGTGTAACTGTACTGTAGTTTGTGCGTGAGTCTGTACGTGGCTTAATTTGTGCTCGGACTGTGTCAATGAATTGTGAATGTGTTGACTTGGGACAGGGAGGGGCAGTTGCTGGATGTACTAGACTGCTGCAGTTGCATGATGGTGTTGTGTAGTGAGGACTTGGCCCAGCGTGGTTACGGTATGCTGATGTGCGTGGAAGTAGTGTTGTTCAACGGTATTTATGGAGTAGCGCTGCTGACCAGGGTGTACGAGGACGCAACGGCTTTGTTGTTTAATACTGCAATTGTATGCTGGAGTCAAGTAATCGGTGTGCTTAGGCGTGCAAAGGCTGAAACTGGTTGCGTCTTGCTTAGTTGATAGGGGTTGATTGTGGAGTGGACGGTTGTAGGCCATGGGAGGGCTGTTTGGACGAGGATGCAGTTGTACGGATCCTGCCGAAGTTTGGACAACAGCTGTATTGGCATGTGGACTTTGGGTGTGATTCAAACGATGGACAGTATCAAGTTGTTGAAGTATAGTGCGTTCGTGATAGGGGCTGATGTGTTTGTGTTGCAGCATGGGGAAAGATCAAGCTTAATGATGGGTTGAGTGTGTCCTTGTTTCTTTATGCTGCACGATTCATATTTATAAAGCTCAGAAACAAATCATATCCAATCAAATATTTTGTATCGACATGAATCCGATTTGATAAAAATCAAATTATTTATATCGATTTAAACCCGATCAAACTAGATTTAAATTTTTTATAATAATTCAAATCCGATTTAATAAAAATCAAATTAGATTTAAATCTTACAAATCTTTATCATATTTGACTCAAAAGATTCAATAAGATTTAAAATTGGATTTGAATTCCGTATGCCTAATCGATTTTCGCAAAATGAAAGAAAGTAAAAATAAAAGGCACATAAGTACCTATTGAGATTTAAACCCATAACCCAAGCTAATCCAATGCTCATACTCAAATGTTTATTCATTAGGCTGTTAACCTGTCCCTAGATACTTAGTATAATTAAATTGTCTTAAATCACGTGATTGTCTAAAATAATTATTTGAATCGAACTAAAACTATTGATCCTAAAACACTTTCTAAAAATCTAAAAATTCTTAATAATTTTAATTTTTGTGAATTTATTTTATTTTTCATTATTTTTTATTTTGGAATTAGGACCCTATTAAACAAAACTTAAAACTATGGAGGGCAAAAATTAGGTGTTTACAATAACACATAGAAACCCCTCTACCAAGCTCTTTCTTAGCCGGCACTTTAGCTATCTTACGTTTACCTCATAACTTCTTTTTCCATACTTGTTTTTACTTCATTTAGTCTACATTATATCCTATAAATACACAACAACTTCACCATCACTTCTAACAACACCTAATTGTAGATACCTTATTTTTACCATTTTTATTTTAGTATTTTTATTGGGCCAGGTTTTAAAAAATAAAAATAAAATAAGGAAAAAAATAAAAATAAAAATAAAAAATAACAAAAATGAAAAAAAATAACGTGTCAAGTCATATCGAGTTGAGTTAAGTCTTTTAGGATCGGATTAGATCGGATAATAGCGTACATTTAATTTAATAAATTCTAAAGTCGTTAAAGAATTAGGTTTAATTGAAATATTTTTAGACCAGTTCAATATAGAGTGAATTTTTATCTAATTTATATTGGGCTAAATAGATTTAAGATTTATTAAATCGGCTAGTGTATGTTTTGGGCTAAATCAAGTTAAACTAAGTCGAACCCAAAGATAGAAAGTCCAAATCAATATAGGGTTTCTAGAAGTTAAATTAAATCCTCAATAAATCCAAATCGGTGATTATTGTATCTTTCATATTTAGGATTTGTCATCATATCTTTCGTATATAGGATTTGTTGAGATTAAATCTTTATCCAAAAAAATTCAAAATATTTAATCGTATGGCTTATAAATAGGAATGCGGTGATAAAGCTTGAATACGTTTTCACAATCCCTAACACACATGATTACACTCAATTGTCCCTTACTCATGACCAACTCTAAAACACAAATACATGCACCTATCGTCGTTCATACTCTCTCTATGACACTATACAACACATACGCAACTATGCCATAATTTGCACACCATACAGCGCAAGGATAGCACTTACTAGAACACTCGCTACACTAATCACTCATACACTGATCTCACAAACTGACACTAATACATGATCACACATTGTATCGTCGCCGTCCTTCACACCTGAACTGGCATGCACCCACAACATCTACAATACACATGCATTCATATGTTGTACTACTACATACTATGCTGATACACTACTGCTACACCTAACCTTACTCAACCACTTATAGCACTTGCATACCTCATACACAGCCATACACATTAATCACTCGCATGGCCTCTTTGATGCTAGCATATACTACATTCTCTCATTGATACACACTCCTTACTACACATTACTGTCCCATTCACTATCACACGCGTTGACATGTTGACACCACTCGCTCACAACACATACTCCATAACAGCTTACATACTGGTCTGATCACCGCTCTTCACTTGTTCACTGATAACGCAAACATGTTGCACGCCAAACATGGTTACTCGATCACACATACAAACACGATCTACATTGCATACTACACATAATCACACAAGACTACTACACTTGATCACATACAATCTACGTTACATGTTGTCTACTTTACGATCAGTTCATATGCTAACTAGTACACGCACCGAGCACACAAATGTAGTCTAAACGATTATGATACGGTCAATACAAATATGCTGATCATGTGCAACTTGACTCGTTTAGGTAATAATAAATTATTTTATTTTATTAGTTAATTTAATTATTTTTACTAATTTTTTAGTGCAAGTTTTATTATATTATTTAATAATCGTCATCTTGTTTGCTTTTTTTTTTTAGATAATTTGAATTTTTTTCATAAATTTTAGTTGGATTGCATATCTTTTCTCCAGTATCCATATCTTTGGAGAAGATATGAACTTAAGATAAGTATCTTAGTATATCTTGCATGTAGGATTTAGAAAAGATCAATTTTAATACGTAGTGATTTTTAAAATAATAATAATAATAATTCTTAATCGAAATTTTAAAAATATTTAGTTAGATAGGATTTTTCTTTTAAAGTAGATTCATGAAATTAGATTTGTAAAATTAGATTTTTTAAGGTTTTTTTAAATAATAAATTGTTAAATAAATGTAAATCGGGCTTGATTTTCAAATTAAAAAAAATCCACCAACTAAATCTTTTTTTAAAAAAGAATTACGTTGATTTGATCCTGACTAATGAGTACTAGAAATATCTGGGGCAATCGTATAAAAACTTTTTTTTCTTGAAAATTCTTAATAAAAAATAATTAAAAAATCATTTTAGTTATATTTTTACATATCTTTATATATATATTAGTCCTTTCAGAAAAAATATAAAAAAATAAAGCCTTTTGATTTTACATGATGACTTAGTCTTAATAAGTTAGCCCTCGAACTTAATTTCTTCTGGTTAATTTTCTAAAAATAATTTTTTTCAAAAAATATCTACAAACCTAAATTAGGGTTTTTGAGTCATTTATTACTAGTTTAACTGGTTGACGACTCCAATTTTTTAAAATATTTTCTCAAAGCATTTTTTTAAAGAAAAATGTTTCTTTAATTTAATGTCGAGTAATTTATATTAAACAAGTTGTGCTTAATATAAGTTAAGTTAAGGAAAAATGAAATAGGGCTCAATAGAATTGACGACTCCACTAGGAACGTTAGTGAGTTAGCCATGTAAAAATAAAAATTAGTTAATGGGCTTTCATTTTTTTTTTATTTCTTTTATCTATATATTGTAGCATAGTTGTACTAATTAGTTTTTGGTAACACAGGCCTTAAGAAAAAAACCTGGCCTAATGAGCCTGTGTTAAGGATTTGGGAGGGTTTTATTTATTAATAACTATTTACATGCTTAGATGTGGTCGAACTTGGGCCACCTTAAGAACTTAGGACATGTCGCCATTGTGTAACCTTCCGCTTGGTGATGATAGGTGAGCCTATTTAAGCTTGGATGTAGCTTATTAGGTTTTTCTTTGAAAACCCTTGAAGCTAAAGAGCTTGAGACCTATAAATCCTACCTCCTACATCATTCTTTTTTTAAAAGGGATAGTCTTTTTTAAATTATAGAAAAAGTCTGATTAATCCGCAGTTGGTTCAACGTTCTTTTTCAAAAAAGGGAGATTAAAAAATTAGTAACCCTTATATATAAGTATTCATGAACTTCATTTCTTTTTAAATTTTATTTTGGATCTACTAATATATAAGGGTATTCTTCGACCATGGGTTCATAATAATTTCTATAATTCATTAATTGCCAGCCCCTATTACATTACATGCATGTGTAATGCTTGTTTCTATTTAATCATGTGGATTCAGCTTCACTAGCCTCTAATTCAAGCCCTTACCCATTATTGAGATTCAAAATTTGCAACTTTTAAGTTTGACACACATGTATTGACACTTACTCTAAAAGAATACTCTCAATTATTTATTGATCCACCTCTCGAAGTAGGCATAACCGTTCCAGATCTTAGAGTCCAACCCGGGAAAGCTTTCATAACTTTGCTGGGAGTTAAAAAGGCAGCCTTAGCACTGTTCTTATCTTTAAAGGGCAAGAAATGTCTCAGCATCTTAAGCCTAGATGCCTATTAGAAACATCGTCAGATCTTTTGTAGGGGATATGAATCATGGGTTGAAAAGAGGGTAAATGCCTTCATCATAGCAATATTCGGGACAGTGCTATTTCTAATTAGGTATAGTCAAGTCCATTATATGGTAACCAAGCCAGTAACCCAATTTTTAGCTGGTAAATCCTACATACCGGCATTATTGGTGGAACAATTTAGGACACTCACCTACTTAAGGAAGCAGGGGCATAGGTACTTTACGGCCAACCTTACGGTCCTTATTGTATGGTTTCTCAATCACACATAAGGACACGGAGGGAATTTTCTGAGAGCGTCTTTAACATAACATATGAATTTAATTGACAACTTTGCCAATTACCTTAAGGTGCCAGAAGAAGCTCAGTTTAAAGGATGGGTATTAGTTATAAGCAAGATGCATCTAATGGATTTTATGTGGACAGCTAGGTAGGGCAATTATACTTAAGCCATTCTAGGGTGCATTGATTATCCAGGGGTGCCTTTCATCGACCTTACGGATTGTACAGGGTATTTCCCAGCTTGTATCACTAAACAGTTGGGTCTACTTCAAGAGATAGCATACAAAGATTCCTTAGAAGATATTACATTGAATTATCAAGATCCTTGTTACCCACCATTTCTTTGATTCAATGACTAGCAGAACTTGTGAAGCCGTGGGAACAGAGGGAAGTTAAGAAGTTAGTCGATGTAAGAATTTTGAAGGGCAAAGTCGGAGAATACCGAGCCACTAAGCAATTTATTTATGATAAGTTGAAGAAGATCGGAAAGATGCAGTATGAAGCTTTAAACGTATTCAGACATGAGCTAGAGCCATAATAGCTTTCACTTACTGAGACACCATACGAGCTAGAGTTGAAGCGAAGTTCCAAGAATGCAAGAGAATCATCGAAGAATTAAAAATGGAGAATGTTAGGATGCTGGAAGAAAATCAATTCTTGAAGAGTAAAATTCGAGACAGGGATGTTATAGTCTAAGGCCTTATGAGAGAAGTTAATGAAGCCCATCCTAGCCAAATCTGTCAACTCTCATAGATATAGGATTTGATTTTTTTTTAGAAAGACTGGTTAGGAGTCTTTTTTTTAGTCTGTTGTATAGGTTAGATTTTATAATTATTAATAAATTTGCAACTTCATCAAATGAAAATCTTTATTGATTACGTAGTCTTTTGCTTATTTTTTAGTTCTTGCCTTTTACAGTTAACTTTTAAATAGAAACAAAAAGAAAATAAAATAAAAAATAAAAAAAAAAACAAAAACAAAAAAAACAAAAAAAAAATAGTTTATAAAAATGTCTAAACTCGAGTTTTCATTTAGGATTTTGAAAATAGCACCCAAGTCAGCAGACTTAGTTAGAAGCTTGATATTCACTCGTTCCAAAACAAGAATGTCAACTTATGGTAGTGGAAATGTTAATCAAACCGAGGCCAGCCCGTGAGTCATAACCCTAGAAGAAAACATGAACAAGATGGCCGAACAAATTTAGGCTCTCATTCGAGCTATTGGAATTCTCAATAACGGGTAAGCATCTCAAGTCAACTTGAATAGAAATATAGAAGTGATCCTTCCCCTTGAATTGGAAGATGCAAAATTAATCCCTAATGTTGACATAGAGGAAAGAGATCGAGGGAAAACACCGACAAATGGAAAGGAAGTTTATGCAGAAGTTGACTGAGAAGATGAAAACCCTAAAAATGGTTAATGGGCTTAAACAAATGGGAATGATCAATTTGTTGATGTATGAAGATGATGATTTCTTGAAAAAGTTAAAAATTCCAGAATTTGAGAAAGATGATGGGACCGATTGCTCGAAGCTCTATACTAGGCTATATATCATAAAGATGGGAAAATACACAAAGTATGACAAGGTGATGGTCTAAACCTTTCAGGATAGCTTAACTAGGCTCGCCTTAACTTGGTATGCCCAATTAAACTTAAACAAGATTGATACATGGGATAAGTTAGCTCGGGCTTTCTATAACCAATACAAGTTCAATATTGAGGTGGCCTTATCTATGTAGGATTTGAATAATCTGCGAAAGAAGGCCAACGAAAGCTTTAAGAGGCATGCTCAGAGATGGAGGGGCATGGCAACTAGGGTAACTCTACCCTTAACAGAAAAGGATCTAAATCTAACCTTCACCTTTATCAATACTTTCAAAAGGCCGTATTACCAACATTTGGTAGGTTACCTAACCTCTAACTTTATAGAGATTGTGGTCTCAAGATGCCGAATTAAACATACTATTGTTACTGCAAGGCTTTCTAATCCCGAAGCAACTAAGAAGAAGATGCCTCTTGCGACATTTTCCAACAAAGCCAAAAAAGCTACTTTAAGTTTCATCAATACCAACAACCTTATTAGACTTGCAGCCCTAGTAGCAATGGCAAGAGGATCTAATCCCCTATAAAATTCGAATCAGAATAACCACCCATAAATGAGATAATTTACTCATATCCCCATTCTTCTAAGCTAGGTTCTTGCATGATTTAGGAAGGAGAATCTCTTGACGTTTGAAACACTAAAGGAGGGATAAAGACCAAGAGACTACAACCCAGAGCTCCATTGCGATTATCATTTGGGGCGAGTGGGGCATTTTATAGACTAGTTTTGAAGACTCATACATAAGTTCTAGGGTCTTATTGAGGCTAAATTGGTTCAATTGGACTTTATTCAGACTCTTACTCCTAATGTGGGTATAATCCTCTACTAAATCATAGATGCTCAATCAATATGATTGTTGCTGAAGTGTTTGAACTAGAAATTGATCTAGATAGTCTCCCCATCACTATTGAGGAGGTAGCTTAGAACTTAAGGAAGGTTGGACACTTACACAATATAAATCTCAGAAATAGAACTCGGATTAGATCGGTAATATATCAAGTGCTAAAGGATGGGAAGCTAAAGAAAGCTAACATTATGGCTTTGCCAGTTTAAAAACCACGAAAGAGATGTACTTAGAAGGAGCTTAGAGAAAGGTATGAAGCTAGAGATCTAACGGTCGACACCTTGGGAGAGTCGTTAGGAAAGTTTGAGTACTTGGTCAATTACGCTGGTTCACCTACTGTATATGCTGACAAACCACCTACTAGATGGTGTTCCGAATTTAAGGAAGAAGACAACCTTATTACAGAAGCTAAGAAGATAGTTGAGAAGGTTGGAATGATTGGAGATAAGCCTAAACCTTTAGTTTTTTAGTACCATAAGAAGATTGAAGAATTGGGTAAGCTTAAAAAGATAGCTTTTAATGTCCCAATAGCCCTAGAAAATTACAAAGCAACCCCTTTGGATTATCAAATGATGAATCAGACAACTAGGTCTTCATCACTTATGGTTAGTGGGCTTACTCACTCGAGAGGAGTCTATGACCAGAACAAAGAGGCAAAAAAGAAGACTACTATAGAAAAGGCTTCTCAAAGGATCTTTAAAGATACAAATGGGAAACATTAGAATATTGCCAAGAAGATAGTGAAAGCTAGCGAGTATAAGATTGTGGATTAGCTAGCCAAAGTACCTGACTAGATGTCCCTAATGGGCTTACCATTTTCATAAGATACTTATCAGGAAGCTTTAATCAAAATTCTGAAAGATGTCAAAGTACCCGAAGGGATTTCCATTGAAAGTTGGGATTGGTAGTTAATTCAATATTTGTAATGGATCAGATTTCATTCTCATTGGATGAATTAAGCGAAGAAGGAGATCGGTACACAAAGCCCCTTTTCATAGTGGTCAAGTGTGCGAGGAAGGTGATTGCTAGGGTGCTGATTAATAATGGTTCTTTACTAAATGTGTGTCTACTAGTGACACTGAATTTTCTTCGAGTAGATTTGACTGAGATAAAGCCTAACTCGTTTTCAGTAAAGGCTTTTGATAGATCAAAGAGGTAGATACTTGGAGAAATTAGGCTGTATGCTAAGATCGGTTTACATATGTTCACTAATCCATTTCAAGTCTTGGATATGCTTCAAACTTTCAATCTTTTATTGGGAAGGCTATGGATTTATTCAGTAAGGGCAATTCCATCTAGTTTACATCAGAAGGTGAAATTCATAGCCGACGAACAGCTAGCTACTATTCTTGGGGAGCAAGACTACGAGATTTACAAAGAGATGGTTATTCCATAGATCGAGAGTGAAGAATTGGAGGAACCGGGTTTATAGATTTTTTATGAGGTCAGCATGATTGAAGTGTCAAGACAAGGGGCATGGGGTCGTTCAAAACAACCTAAGTAGTAGATTAGAACATTCGGATTTAGATATGAGCCCACTAAAGAAGAAATTCAAGAAATGAAGGCCAAAATTAGAGGCAAGAAAGGAGATTGCTTGTACCATGCTCATATGGATTTTCTAGACATCCATTAGACATTCTCAATACGAACTTGTGTTCAAGAGCCTAAAGTAACCAATTTATCCATGGCTTTAGCTCAGTAATGCAACATCAGTCTAAATGAGGAGAAAAATATTGGCATCCTACTTTCCTTATGCAATTAGTTTTCTGTTCCTATTAATAGGTCTCATTAGAAAATTAATATTGGATCAATTAAAAGCATTCAATTTCATAATTAGTCTAATTAGTTAAGCCTTTTCTTTCAGACAATTTGAATTCATTCAATAAAGTTTGTTCCTTTCTTTCAATTCTTCTTTATTACTTACTTTGTTATCCTTTTACCTTTTCCTTTACTCTTTAGATCTGAAAAAAAAAAAAACGATGAACATAATGGATATCTTGTGCTTATAAACGATGAAAGTACTAATATCACCTTTAGCCTTACTACGTTGGACGTAAGAGATGATATTAAGATTCCAAGTGAAATACAAGAGAGTTGGCGTTGATTTGAACTGGGGAGAGTGATTATTAATGAACCAATATTTGTAATTAACTTGTGAATAGAAGAAAATTCATGAAATTTGAAATTGGGGGTAATCTAGCAGATGATTAAAGGTAAGAGTTGTCACGTTTATTATTAAAATACCTAGACATATTCACTTGGTCCTATGAGAACATGCTTGGTTTGGATTTGTCAATCGTAGTTCATAAGTTACTGACAAAAGGAGATATTAAACCTAAAAGACAAAAGCTTAGGTGGTTTAGGCTAGATATACTCCTTAAGATAAAAGAAGAAGCGAAGAAATTACTAGAAGTCAACCAAATTGAAGTATTAGATTACCTTGAGTGGGTAGCCAATGTGGTGCCAATGCTGAAGAAAAATGGGAAAGTTAAGGTTTGTGTAGACTTCCATGATTTAAACTAAGCGACACCTAAAGATAATTTCCCTTTATTACGCATTGATGTATTGGTGGATAATATGACTAGAAATCATCTTTTCTCATTCATGGATGGTTTCGCAAGATATAATCAAATCAAGATGGCAGAAGAAGATAAAGTCAAAATACACCTTTGTTACCATTTGGGGAACGTTTTGTTATCACATGATGCCATTTAGGTTGAAGAACGTTAGGGCAACTTATTAACGTACTATGGTAACCTTGTTTTATGACATGATGCACTAGGGAATTGAGGTTTGTGTATAAGATATGATCGCCAAATCCAAGAAGGATGAGAATCATGTTGATGTTTTGCATAAACTGTTTGAATGGTTAAGGAAGTTTCAACTGAAACTAAATCCAAAAAAGTGCACCTTTGGAGTAACTTCGAGCAAATTGTAGGGTTTTGTAGTGAGTAGAAAAGGAATCGAAGTGGACCCAAACAAAGTCAAGACAATTGTAAATATGCTTGCACCAAAGATTGTAAAGGAAGTATGGGGACTATTGGGGAGGTTAAATTATATTGCTTGGTTTGTATCATAGTTAATCGATAAATGCAAGTTGTTATTCAAACTTTTGAGGAAGAATGCAGCAATAGAATGGAATGAAGAATGTGAGAAAGCATTTGCTTAAATCAAGGAGTATCTCATGAATCTTTCGGTATTGGTCACTCCTACACTGGGAAGGCCATTGGTTCTCTACTTGACGATCCTTCCTGAATCAATGCGATGTATGTTGGGGCAGAAAGATGAAAAAGGTAGAAAAGAGCATCCTATATATTACTTGAGTAAGAAATTCACAGAAGGTGAACAGAAATACTTAAAGGTAGAAAGAATGTGTTGTTTCTTAATATGGGCAATGCACATGCTTAGGAAATACAATCTTTATTGCTCAATGAAGTTATTGACAAAAAATAACTTATTAAGGTATTTAGCAGAAAAGCCGGCATTGATTGGAGAATGTCGAAGTAGTAGATGCTGCTATATGAGTTTGATATCAAGTATGTAAGTCAGAGTTCAGTCAAAGAGCAAGTAGTGGCTAATCAATTGGCAAAATTCCTGCTAGAAGATGACAATGATGGTTTGAAAGCTTAATTTCCCGATGAAAATGTGATGATGATGAATGAATTAAGTGGTGAGAAATTGGAATGGAGAATGTATTTTGATGGAGCAGCCAATGTGTTCGGATGTAGGATAGGAGTAGTATTAGTATCACCTAGGGGTAACCATTTCCTTATGGCAGCCAAGTTAGTATTTCCATATGCGAACAATATAAGAGAATATGAGGCCTGCATTTTGGGGCTCAAAATGGTTCTAGACATGGGAATATAAAGGCTTTAAATATATGGAGATTACTCTCTTATAATTCCTTAGATCTTGAAAGAATTTAAGACAAAAGACGAGAAGTTGATATCTTATCACGAGCATTTAGGAAAGTTAATTGAAAAATCTTAACAAATTTTATTCACTTACATTCTAAGAACCCGAATCAATTTGCTGATGCACTTACTACGTTAACATCAATTGTGAAAGTTACGGATGTGATAGAAATTTAGCCCTTGAAGATTGAGTTAGAGGAAAGACCGGCTTTTTGCCTAACCATTGAAGAGAAATAACGAAAGAAGCCTTGATATTATGATATCAAAAAGTTAGTTCAAATGAGTGCGTTCCTTAATGAAGCTGATAGAAAAGATAGAAAAGCCTTAAGGAGATTGGCTGCTTGTTTCCTGTTAAGTAGAGCAATGCAACGTTGTACAAAAGATCACTAGATACAACATTCTTAAGATTTGTAGATGAAGAGGAAGCTGAGAAATTAATGACAAAAGTGCATAAGGGAGTCCATGGTCCTCGTATAAATGGGTACATGTTAACCAAGAAAATCATGAGGATGGGATATTTTTAGATGAAGATGAAATCAAACTATATCAAGCACGTGAGGCATTGTCACCTATGTCAGGTATACGCTAATAAAATTAACACTCCTCCCTAAGAATTATATATGTTGTTGGTTCCTTGGCTTTTCTCAATGTGGGGCACAGATATGATTGGTCTAATTTCCTCAACGGCTTCAAACAGGTATAGATTCATTCTAGTCACGATTGACTATTTTACGAAGTAGGTGGAAGCAGCGTCATATGCTACGATAACCAAAGGAGTGGCAGTTAGATTTCTGAAAAGAGATATTATCGTAAGATATGGTGTACCCAATTCCATTATTATGGACAACAGGTCGAATTTGAACAACAACTTAATGGATGAGGTATGCAGCTAATTTAAGATTAATTACAAAAACTCGATTCTGTATCGACCTCAAATAAATGAGGCAGTTGAAGCCACTAATAAGAATATAAAGAGAATCATTGAAAAGATGAAAATCACTTATAGAAACTGGCATGAGATGCTTTCCTTTGCTCTCATAGGCTATAGAACCTCTGCAAGTGTAACACCTTATTCATTGGTATATGGAACTAACTAGTACTACTGATGGAAGTAAAAATACCTTCATCCTGAGTGTTGATAAAAATCCAACTCGATGAAGTGGAGTGTGTGAAGAAGCGAATGGAGCATTTGAACCTCTTAGATGAAAAGAAGCTTGCAGTAATATGTCATTGTCAGTGTTACCAACAAAGGATGATCCAAGCATTTAACAAGAAAATGTGCCTGAGGTACTTTAAGGAAGGAGATTTGGTGTTGAAGAAAGTATTACTGAATGTAAAAGACCTTAGGGACAAATTTGCTTTAAATTATGAAGGCCCTTATGTGGTAAAGAGGGTATTATTGGGTAGTGTATTAGTTATGACAGAAATGGATGGTCCGGAATTAAGGGAACTTGTGAATTCAAATGCAATTAAATTGTATTATCCATGAAAGCTGAGTTCAATAAAGATTCTAAGTTTTCTTGAGAACTGTTTATGGTTAATCGTTTGTTATTTACAAGTAAAGTTGATATTTATGATTGTTCTTGAATTTGGATGATCATCGACTAATAAACACTTCACCAATAAATCCTTATATACCATATTTCTTAGCCTTATACACTTAAACATCAAACACTTACCAATGAATTTGAGTCACCAAATAAATTGAAATTGAATGTTCTTAGTGATTTAATTTAGTTTTTTTTTCAAAAAGAGACTTATTTTTCAGAAATCATAACAAGGTGGAAATTGAGACTTGTCGACGACAAAAGCAAAATCAAGACACGAGCATGGTATGGTTAAAAGACTTGTTAGCCAAGTTATAATCATGAAGAAGACCTTATCCCAAGAAAGACAAAAAAAAAAAGGAGAAGAAAAAAGAAGGAAGCACAATCTTAAGGAAATACTTTAGTGATATTCTGTTATCTGAAAAAGTGAATATCGGGAGTCAACGTGAGGTATGTCGATTGATTGCTAGCTACGAAATTCTCTATTCCCAGGTAAAATAATTCTAAAGTCCTTAAAAAAGATATCTAGGAGAATTTACAAGTTCTTTTGAAAATCTCGAAAAAATCTATTCTCTTCGGATCATCCATCAAACCAAAATAAATTAATCGACCCCTAGTAGTTTTGCCATGTCCTTTCAAGATAGGCCCCCTTTTACTTCATTCTTTCAAGATGGGCCCTTTTAATCCTTTTGTCCTATCCTTTCAAGATGAGCACTTTAATCATTTGCCCTATCTTTTCAAGGTAGATATCCTAGTTGTTTGCCCTATCCTTTTAAGATAGGCCTTTTTATCCTTTAGCCTTATTTTTTCAAGATAAGTCTTCTAACTTTTTACCCTGTTCTTTCAAGACAAGCTCCCTTTTGCCCTATCCTTTTGAAACAAGCCTCCTAATCACTTGCCATATCTTTACAAGATAGGCCTTAATCCTTTAGTCTTATTTTTTCAAGATAAGCCCTCCTACCCTTTTTGCCCCATCCTTTGAAGATGGGCCTCTTATTCCTAATCCTTAACCTTATCCTTTTTAAGATAGGCCCTCCCACCCTTTTTGCCCCATCCTTTGAAGATGGGCCTCTTATTCCTAATTCTCAACCTTATCCTTTTAAGATAGGCCTTCTTATTTCTTTACCTCGTCCTTTCAAAATGGGCATCATATTCCTTTGCCCCATACTTTTAAGACGGGCTTCCTATTCCTTCACTCTGTCCTTTCAAAATGGGCTGTTTATTCTTTACATTAACCTTTCAAGTTGATATTCTTATTCAAGATAAAGAATAGTTTAGCTGACCATTTAACTCAGTAATCTTCATTCTATCGGTTCAAAATAGGGTTTGGCAAAAATAAGTATCTCTCTTGTTTTTGTAGCGAGTTTTAATCGAACTTTACTATAATGAATGATAGTTGTAAACGCCTTATTTATGATCTTTTTATTTTAGTATTTTTATTGAACCAGGTTTTAAAAAATAAAAAATAAAATAAGGTGTCAGGTTGCATCGTGTCGAGTCGTTAAGGGTTAAATTAGATAATTGTATACATTCAATTTAATAAATTATAAAGTCATTAAAGAATTGGGTTTTATCGAAATATTTTTAGTCCAATCTAATATAAAGTGTATTTTTATCTAATTTATATTAAGCTAAATAGATTTAGGATTTATTAAATGGGGTAGTATATGTTTTGGGCTAAATCAAGTTAGATTAAGTCGGGCCTAAAAATAGAAAGTCCAAATCAATATAAGGTTCTAGAAATTAAATTGAATCTTCAATAAATCCAAATCAAGGTTATCGTATCTAGGATTTATTCTCATATCTTTTGTCTTTAGGATTTGTTAAGATTAAATCTATATAAAAAAAGATTCAAAAGATTCAATTGTATGGCTTATAAATAGGAATATGATGATAAAACTTAGACACGTTTTCACAATCCCTAATACACATCACTACACTCCATCGTCCCTTACTTACAACCAGCCTCGAAACACAAACACATGCACCTATTGTCGTTTGTACTCTCTCCATGACACTATACAACACACATGCAGCTATGCTACAATCTATACACCATACAGTGTAACGACAGCACTCATTAGAACACTCGTTGCACTGATCACTCACACACTAATCTCACTAATTGATGCTAACACTTGATCATACGTTGCATTACCAACGTCCCTTACACTTGATTTGGCTCGTACCTACAGCATCCACAATACAAACACATTCACACATTGCATTGCTGTATACTATACTAACACACTACCGCTGCACTTAACCTCAATCAACCACTCATAGCACCTATATGCCTCACACATAGTCACACACATTAATCACTTGCATACCCTCACTAGCACTAACACATGCCATACTCTCTCATTGATACATACTCCTCGCTACACATTACTGTCCCACTCATTAATCATACACATTCACATAATGACACCACTCACTCATAGCACACACCCTACGACAACTCATACACTAATTTGATCATCGTTCCACACATATTGATACATTGATTTCCTACACACCATTTACGCACTCATCGATAACATGAACACGTTACACGCCGAACATGGTTACTCAATCACACACACTAACATGGTCATTCAATCATATACACGAACTTAATCTACGTTACACACTGCACACGATCACACACGACTATTGCACCTAAGCACGTACGATCTATGTTGCACATCATCCACTTTTTGATCAATTCACATGTTGACCAGTACACGTACTGGGCACGCGAACGTAGTCTAGATGATTACATTACGGTCAACACGAACATGCCAATCAAGCCCAACACGACCTGTTTAGATAATAAATTTTTTTTTCTTTAATTAATTATTTTATTTTATTAGTTAGTTTAATTATTTTTACTAATTTGTTTTTTTAGTGTAGGTTTTTTTTATATTTTTTAATAATCGTCATATTGTTTGCTTTTTTTTTAGATAATTTGAAATTTTTTTATAAATTCTGGTTAGATTGCATTTTTTTTAGTCAAAATTGTATTTTTTTAAAAAAATTGTATATTTTTTCTCTAAGATCCATATCTTCAGAAAATATACGTACCTAAGATACGTATCATGATATATCTTATATGTAGGATTTAGAAAATATCGATTTTAATACAATGATTTTAAAAAATAATAATAATAAAAAATCTTAACTAGAATTTTAAAAAGATTTAGTTAGTTACGATTTTTCTTTTAAAGTAGATTTGTGAACTAAGATTTTTTTAGTTTTTTTTTAAAGTAGTAAATTGTTAAATAAACATAAATTTGGGTCGATTTTCAAATTAAAAAAAATCCATCCACTAAATCTTTTCTAAAAAAAACTATGTTGGTTTGATCCTGACTAGTGTATACGTAAGTATCTTAAGGACAACCATGTAAAAAATAAAAAAAAAAATTCTTGAAAATTCATAGTAAAAAAAATTCATTTTAGTTATATCTTTTCATATTTGAGTATATCTTAGTACTTTTAGAAAAAATATAATACAACCCATTAATTTTTTTTTGTTTTTATATAGTGAATTAGTTTTAATAGGTTAGTCTTCGAACTTATTTTTTCTTTTGTTAATTTTCTAAAAATAATTTTTTTTGGAACATTCGAAAGCTAGTGGCTAAATTAGAGTTTTTCAGTCCCTACCTAATTTCACTTATTACTAATTTAACTGATTGGCGACTTTATTTTTTTAAATATTTTTTGTTTTCTCAATTTAATATAGAATAATTTATATTAAGTGAACTAGGCTTAATATAAGTTAAGTTAAGGAAAAACGAAATAGGGCTCGACACTAATAAGCAAAGAAGGGTCTTCAAGAGTTGGGTGTACCAAGCCAAGAGCTCAACCAAGCTTCTTACAAGTCCTACCCCTAATAGTAATTATAGCAATTGTCTTTCATTTTCCTTCTCTTCCTCATAATTTCTTTTGTGTATTTAACAATTGTTTTATGAGTGTTCATATGTAATTTTTTGTGTATTATAGTTGTACACCAAGATTTGTGTTCATGTAAGTTGATTTCCATATGTATAATAATCAAACAAAATGTATATATATACTGTATACGTGTATATATTTCAAAATATTGTATCTAGATGAATATATAGGTATATTGCACCCTTGTGCTAGTAGTGTATTTGCATTTATTTTATTTTTTTGGACATGAAATATATATTTATAGATATGGAAATACACATATTTATGTATATGTATAGATATTTCAAAATTAGTATATGTATAAATATATATTACGAAAAATACAAAACTAAACATAAATATACACATATGCACATGCCTGCACATATTTAATGTGTATATATATATATATATGTTTATTTTATTTTCTAGTTTTGAGTGTATATATATAATAATATATGTATTTATGTGTATACAAAGTGTACAAAAATTTCTATTCAATTAAAATATGGACAAAAATACATAAATAAATCAAGTCTATAACTTGTAGAATTGAAAAACTTAAGAAAAAGGCTCATTTTGAGTTAATAAGCCACAATCTCGACCTAAAAATAAAAATAACTAGCAAAAATAAAATTTAGAAAAATTAATGAGGCCCAACATAATTTTAGAAAGACTACTAGTCATTAAGATAAGCTCAATCAACATTTAAGTTCAAAATGAACATAGAAGCCTAATTAAGAGTCCGAAAAATTTTAGATATGCCCGATAAGAATAAAATAGATAAAAGTTAGGCCCATTAATAAAATTTAACTAAAGATCGATTAATAAAATTACTAAGAAAAACCCATAAAATAATTAAAGAGTAGTTGGGCTCAAAATAACAAAATTCATAACTCATCAGCCCTATACCAAAAAATGTGGGCTTGAACATCCATAAACCCCACTACATGAAAGTACGTCTGCTAATAATACTTTATGTATATATGAACAATTATAACGTAAGTTATGGTGGACCTATTATAGATTATATCATATAGACCCTAAACCTATTCTAACAAGCCAATTAACACTTGAGCTACTACAAAACTACGCCATAATCATATCAGTCCTAAGCCTATTATTGTTTCACAAAAACTAAATAAATCATAAGCCTAGAGATGTAGATGAACCAAACTATTTATAAGTCCCGCAATCAAGTACTCAAGGTTCGGTTTACAGAATTTAGGGCGATCAAACAAATTGTCAGATCCAACTTAAATTTTACGATGAAAGTAGGAATATTAGTGAAAGTGATTCCGTGAGTTTGGATTTAGGAAAATAAATAATAAAATAATTAATTATTATAATATTGAATTATATATAAATTTTCTGTTATTTATCGGAAACGCGTAAAATAAGTTTCAATAACTAATGAATCGATAAAGATAAATTATATAAATACTAAATATCATAAAATAATATAAATAATATTTAAGTATATTTATTTTTACCGTATATGAATTTACGTATAGGTTAAAATATGCAAAATTACCTAAAATAATCGAAATATACTAAAATAATATTAAATAATTAAATAAAATTCATAAATAGCTAAAGAAAAACCAAGAAAAATATGAAAAAATGAGGAAATATCTAGAAGTTAGGTGTGCCAATCTAAAAATTAAAGAAGGAAATTAACCAATGTTTAGCCCTATTTTGGTTTTTCTTAATTTAATTCATATTAAGCTTAGTTCATTTAATATAAATTACTCAACATTAAACTAAAAAAATATTTTTTTAAAAAAAAACATTGGAGTCATCAACCAATTCAACTGATAAAAAATGAAATTAGGGTTTTTGGGTTGCCATTGATCCATGGATTTTCTAAAAAAATGATTTTTAAAAAAATTAAATTACAAAAGATCAAGTTCGGAGGTTAACCTATTAAGATTAAGTCACTATATAAAAGTTAAAGAAAAATTAATAAACTTTATTTTTACAATTTTTAAAAAATACCAAAATACATACAAATATGTAAAAGATAAATAAACTGGATTTTTTTATTATGAATTTCAGGAAAAAGGAGATTTTTTTTTTAATTTTTTATGTGGTTGCCTCGAAAGTGTCTACGTACCTACTAGTTGGGATTAAACTGGTTGTAGTTCTCTATTTTATAAAATATTTAGTAAGTGGATTATTTTTATTTTAAAAATTGAGCTACATTTATGTTTATTTAACTATTTATTTATTTTAAAAAACCTAGAAAATCTAATTTCACAAAGCTAAGAAAACCCTAACTAACTAAGTCTTTTTTAAAAACTTCGTTTATTTACAAAATTCACTACATATTAAAAGATATATTTTCTAAATCCTACGTGCAAGATCTACTAAGATACGATCTAAGTATGTATTTTCACACGTATCTTTTCTAAATTTCAACTACAAAATATGTTAAGATACGATCTAAATACGCATCTTTTTTAAATCTTAACCATAAGATATGATCTAGATACATATCTTCATACGTATCTTTTTAAATCTCAACTATAAGATATGTATCTCAATATGTATTCTCTTCGAAGATACGAATCTCTTAGATACACTTATTTTTTTTAAATGCAATTTTACTAAAAAACATAATTTAACTAAAATTATCAAAAATTAAGATTATCTAAAAAAATATTAAAATAACAAAAAACTTGCACTAAAAAATAAGTTAGTAAAATAATTGAACTAACTAATAAAATAAATAAATAACTATTAATAAAAAATAATAATAATTTTTACTTACACGTCAAGTCATGCATGATAGTGATCGTACGTGGCGTGCGTCTCATTCAGTGACTGCTATGTATGTTGTGTGTCGTGCGTGACGTAGAGTGAATGTGTATGTAAGTTAATGTGATGGATTGCTTAGTCGGGTTTTGTTTAAGCAGTACGCATCATGGAATTTGGTTGTGTGGCTGATCAGTCAATTTGTGTCCGTGCAAATTGTAGCTATGTTGTTGGGTGTTAGCAAGTGAAGGCGAGAGAGTGCTTGTATTGGACTGTTATAGGCGTGCTGTGCTATCGGCGTAGGATTTGGTCAACGGTGAGTAGGCTGCTACTGTTTCAGTTAAGGGGCCGGCTGTAAGTGGGCTGCTGCTGGTGAATTGTATTCATGTATGATTGAGAGGGGGACGTGGCGTATTGTTTGGCGTGTGGGGCTGTCAATCAGGGGAGTGTTGGTTGTGAATTGGCCACTGCATCAGGGAGCTATAAATTCTGTTTTGTCAGGTTGTAGATCTTTGGGCTTATTGTGTGTTGCAAAGGCAAGGGGCGGCGTACGTGTTAGATGTTTTGTACACCTTTATGGATGAGCTGTTCAAGCTAAGGACGAGTAGTGTTATCGGGATCATGTAGATTTCGGTTATGAATTGAGATTATGGTTTGGAGTAAATTGTGTTTGGGGATTGTGTCGTGAATTATAGAATGTGTAACTAAAAAAAGTTCAAATTTTATCATTAAATTTCTATTTATAAATCAATAACTGAATTTTTCGTATTAAAGATAGAAAAGATTCAATAACTATTCTTTAAAGATTTGACCTAACTTTTAGAAACTTTATCTCAATTTGGATTTTTTTATTTTTTTAGGCCTGATCCAATCTAATTTGATTTAGCCCAAAAACCCATTTAATAGACCTTAAGTCTATTCTAGCTCAATATAAATTAGATAAAAATCTATTTTAAATCAACCGGGTCAAAATTATTTTAATAAAGCTCAATTCTTAAACAACTTAAAATTTATTAAATTAAACACACACCATTATTTGATTTGATTCTAAATAACTCGACGGGATTTAACTCGATACGATTAGACTCGACTCCATATGACTCGTCTTGACTTTTTCTATATTTTAATTTTAATTTCTTATTTAATTTTCGTTTTTTATTTTTATTTATTTATTTTTGGCTTTATAAAATAATTAAAAAATGATAAAAATGAGGTGTTTATGACCAATAATAATTAGCCAAATAGAAAGTAAAATTGGAAAAAAAGATAAGGGCTACTTGTTAAGAGGGAAATTAAAGAAAACCTAAACCAGCCCTATAAATTCATAAACCCACCATCAAAACCTCATTTGGTCAGTTTGAAATTTAGAAAAATTAGGGAGAGAACAAGAAGAGAGGAAAGGGTATTTTTAGAAAAAAATTAGAAATTTAGTATGCAAATAGGAGTTGTAAGGTGAACCGATACCCAACGGCAACTTAGGAGTAGACGACCACCACAACCCAATGGTGGTGGCACTGCCTAAGCTTGCCAACAAGGGCTTGGTGGCTGGCGATAGTGGGAACAACAAACTCTGGTAAGTTCTGATTTCCTCCCAATTTTGTTTAAATTGTTTAAAATATAAAAAATATTTGGAAAATTATGAAACTTATTATTCTGAGATATTTTAGTATATAGATTTAAGGAAAAATATTAGCTTAACGAATTTATGTCTAGAAATATATTGTTCTTAAGAAATCCCATAAACCCGAGTTTTGTTTAATTTGGAAATTAATGATCTTGAGAGTGCAGTTTTGACTTTAAAATTTTTGTGTAGACTATTTGGGATACATAATTCGGTTCTATGAAGAATTTTCCCGAAAATTAATTTTTGATGATTTTTACGCCTTAAAATGATGTATAAAATGGATGATTTTGTGTTAATTACGTAATTAAATGAGTAATTATTGATTTATTGCATACTTATGTGTTTTAGGATGTTGAATTTTGATGTAGTATGATATTTGTAGCAATTAGAGTGTTAGATGTAATTATTAGGGTATTATGTTGTATATATTTAATAGATAAAAAAGTATATTTTAAGTTAATTTTGTAATTTAAGGTAATTAGGTATAAATTCTAATTTAGGGTGAATTTAGATATTTTGAGATGTTAATTGATGTTGAGAGATGATATTTGAAGTGATGGGAATATTAGATATGTATATTATGTATATATTAGGTGATAATGTGTAATATGTAAGCATAAGAAATTAATGAGTAGAAAAATATTTGGTTAAAATTGATATTATAATAATAATAGGAATATATACAAAATCTAGTAGGAGACTTAAATTTAGGTGTTTATATGAAAAATGAAAAATTTTCTCACATCAGGAGTAAATTTGGTAATTAAATTCAGTAGTTAAATTAGGATAAGGGGTATACCGTAGAATTAAAATACTAGTTAGGGGTTAAATATGATATTTATGATACCCAAAAATAATGTGATTAATTTTACATTATGGGTTGAAATGAGTTTTTAGGGTTTACATAAAAAACTATACTAAAAAATTGAAGTAGAACCTAATTTAGAACGAACTCCAAAACTGAACTAGAACCCAACTTAAATTTGGAATAACTGTAAGAGACTTAAAAACCTGAATAATTAAGTATATTAAAACTCTCAACTAAAGATAACAATAAGCATTATAGAATAAAACTAATCTATGGTAGTTATGTGGAAATTAAAATAACGTTTGTATTATAAGGATGATCGGCGATAACATATGTAAGTCATACCTTGAGTAAGCAAGCAGGGAGTTTGAGTAAGTTGAGATTAATACATTACTATATTTCAAAGTACTAATTTGTAGTACTAAAAGGTTTAAGATTATACTTCGTTGTGATTGTTAGATAGTTAACTGTTCTCATGCTTATATATACCTATTTTTAAGTTTAATGATATGAATCTAAGTTACTACTCTAGTTTATATTTGTGTGACTTGTTTGAACAATTAAATACCTTAAATCGAATTTAATTATGACTTGTAATTTTAAATCAAACTTGCATCGCAACCCATTAAGGGAAATTTAAGGATCTTTGGCTAAATACTGACTTCTTCGAAAGGGATAGCACTGGATAGTATAATTGGTTCTTTCTTTATTCTTAGTAAGTAATAAGTGAAGAGGCTGTGATAAGGGTGAAGTCAATGGTTCGAAGGTAGTCACGGGAGGAACGGTATCTCCATTGCATAAGCCTAGGTTTGGTCATAAGCTATTCCATTAAATGGAAACTCCTCAACCTAGATTAGAGAGGACATAATTTCTCTAATCTCAAGATGGGCTGGACAACGTTGTACATTGGTATTTACTTGTACATGCATAGTATCTAATCGATTTGATTGATACCCCTATTTGTGTTTGAGATATAGTTTTAAGTCTCCGTCCCAATTTATTAAGCTGTGGTTACTTACATCCCTATCAATGTTGTTAAAGGTGCTAGTTATGAAGCGGCTTACATTTACCTTGAAGTTAGCAACTGTAGGATTTTGGACAGTGAGGATATAAAATCGAGGATATGATACACTCACAAGTTTGGATTTTGTCTTTAAAGCTTTTAGTAATAATTTATGTATTTCTCAAGTAGATTATGTTTAGGTTACTAAATCTTGTAATATACTTAGATTATTTTATAATAAATATGTATTCCTTATAATTTCTTAGGTAAATAACATGTTTATTTATGAATTGTTTACTTCAAATCAGGTTAGTCATAGACGTCTTATGCAAATTAAGTCTAAGATAGCAGCTGAAGTGTCAACTTCTATCCTAAAATGGTTTACATAGCGAGATTATTACGACTCTATCATTTCGAGGCATGACATTACTTGTAAGCTACTTAAATTTGGTTTGATATTTACTTGAGTTCAACTTAAGAACAATGGAGTCAAGCTTAAGCTTCGAAGTGTTCAACCTGATTAGCTTACGAGCTTAGTGAAGTTTAAGTTGAGTATTAATACTAATTAAGTTCGATTTAACTTTCAACGTTAAATATTATTATAATTAGAAGAAAATGTACTTTTAGATAAATTAAGCTTAATCAAATTGAGCATGCACTTATTGAATGCCACATCGAATTGAGCTTAAGCTTTAAGATTTTGAGTCGACTTATATATAACCCTATCTAAACTTATGTAATTACGCCCATCTCTTAAATGTAAGCCCCGTAACTAGGTGTTCGGGGTTTAATATGTAAAATTTAAGGTGATTGGTTAAGTTGTTCAATTGAGCCCAAATTTTATAACTAAATTAAGAATAGTAATAAAAGTGATCCTATGAGTTTAGATTTAGAAAAGAAAATTATAATATTAAGTTATATATATATTATTGTTATTTATCAGATATATATGAAACGGGTTTTGATAATTAACGAATCGATAAAAATAAATTATATGTATACTGAAAATCATGAAATAACATAAGTAATATTTATGAGCATTTATTTGTACTATATGTATCTATGTGCAGGTAAAAATACTCAAAATTACATAAAATACACAAAATATGTCAAAATAATACTAATTAATTAAAGAAAATTCATAAAAAATTAAATAAAATTTGTAAAAAGTGTATAATTATCCAAAATAGGGTCGTGGTATGCTGAGACTTAAAGAAAAAATAATAACCAATAAAACTAGGACAAATGAAAAGTAAAAAGGAAAGAAAATAAGGGACATTTAGCATAAGTAGAATTACAGAAGACCTTAACCATCTCTATAAATTTAGATTAACTCTTCCATAATTCATTTTGGCAAGTTGAGAGTCTAGAAAAATTAGAGGGAGATTAAGAAGAGAGGAGAAGCTAATTTTACCGAAAATAGACAAAATATAGTATAAATAGGGTAGGAGAGAAACCAAACTCGACAATCACCTAGGAGTGAATGGCCACCATCATTGGATGGTGGAGGCAGTGTCCAGATAAATCGACAAGGGCATGGTAGTCGGTGATGGTCAAAGCTAGTAATACTAGTGAGTTCGAATTCTCTTTAGATTTTTGTTTAATTTATGAAAAATATCTATTATATATGGCAAATTATGAAACTTAGTATTCAGAGATATTTTTGCATTTAGATTTAAGAAAAATTGTCAAATTGTTAAAATTAGGTCTCCAGATATATATAGTGTTTAAGAAATCCTTGAACCCGAGTTAGTTTTCAATTTAAATTTAATTGATCTTAATGATGTAATTTTAATTTTAAAATTTTTGTGTAAACTATTTAGAATGTTTATGACAGTGTTATGAAGGGTTTTTCTAAAAATTTATTTTTTAAAATTTTACTTATTTTTAGGCCCTAAATTCATGCATAAAACACAATTTATGGGCTTAATTTAGTGATTTAATGATAATTTGTTAGAAATTTTGATTTAATACGCAATTAGATATCTTGGGATGTTAGTTGCTCATGTAGAATTATATCTGTGATGTTTGAGGTGTTAGATGTAAGTATTATATAGTAAATGTGTGCAAATGAATAATATATAAAAAGGATATATTTAAGTTAATTTTGTGATTTAGAGTCAATTAGGTATAAATTCTGATTTAAGGTATAATTAGATATCTTGATATGTTATTAGGTGAAAAAGAATAATATTTGTAGTGTTAGAAATGATAGATAAGTGATTTAAGAATAGAATGTGTAATAAACATAATACGCGTATATAAGAAATCAAATGAATAGAAAATGTTAGGTTAAAATTGAAAATATTACAATAATAATAACATAAAATCAATTTGATAGGGAATATATATATATATATATATTTAGGTAATCATATGAAAAATGTAAATTATTTTTACATCGAGAATAAATTTGGTAGTTAAATTATAAATAAATTGTACTGTATTGACCAAAATATTGATTAGAAGCTAAAACGAAGATTAGAATCTAAAATGATGGTTAGGATGCCAAACTATAGTTTGATGAAGTTTGCATTTTGGTTCAGAAAGAATTTGTAAGGTTTACATTTAAATTGTATTCGAAAGTTGAATTAGAACATAATTCAAAACTTGAATCAAAAACTAACTTAGAATTAGTTTGACTATAAGTAATATAAAACTCAAACAATTCAGTAAAATTATAATTTTAAACTAAAACTAATAATTTAAAACTTATATATATATGTATATATATATATATTATGAGTGATTATGTTAAAGGTGGACAATTCTTAGATCATAATATGATTCAAAAGCAAAAATCAGAATTAGGGCTAATAAAAGTATATAAGTGAGTCAGTCAAAATATGAACCAAACGTTATAATTTCCTAAATAAACTGTAAGAAAAATGGTAGGAGATATTTATAAGAATTATAAATAAAGGGTAATTAAAGATAAACTAAACCTTAATTTAGATACTTAATCGAAATCAACATAAGAAGCAAATTTAGAATCTCGCTTAAAATGAGGACAATTGTAAGAGGCTTAAAAACTTGAATAATTAGATATAGTAAAACTCTTAACTAATGATAATAATCTTAATTACAAAATAAAGTCTATAAATATGAATAATAGTTAAATGAACACTAATATAATATTTGTATCATAGGGACCATCTACAAAGGCCGATAGTTAGTTGCACCTTAAGTGAGCAAGTATGAAGTGTAAGTATGTTTGGGATTAATAAATTATTATATTTTGAAGTACTATTTTATAGTATTCGGAGGCTTAAGATTATATTTGATTGTGTTTGTTAGATAGTTTAATTGTGCGCATGCTTTTATGTACGCGTTTGTGTGTCTAGGTTTGATTGTATGATTCTGGTTTGATGCTTTAGATTGTAATTATTTGTTTTGCATGAAATAATTGAACGCCTTAAACTGGACTTAATTAAATATATGACTTATAAATCTAAATTAAACATATATTGCAATCCATTAGGGGAAGCAATTAGGGTTCTTCAATCAAATACTGACTCCTTCAAAAGGGATAATGTTAGATAGCATAATGGTCCCTTTTTCATATTTAGTTTAACTAAGTGACATGAGATGATATCATGGTAAGGATGAAGATAGTGGTTCGAAGATAGTCATGGAAAGAGTAGTGTTTTCATTGCATAAGCCTAAGTATAATTGTGAGCTATTGAAATATACATTAAACTTTTCAACCCAAATTACAATGGGTGTAATTTCTCTAATCTCACAACGAACCAGATAACGTTATGCGATAACATTCATTTGTTGCATTGTATTAAAATAACTAATTGATAACTCTATTTGTGCTTGATGTGTAGTTTTAAGTCTCTGTCTGGATTTACTAAGTGGTTAGTTGCTCACATCGTTATAAATATTGTTGCAGATGCTAGCTAAAAAACGGCTTTATAATTACCTTGAAGCTAACAACTACTGGGTTCTATAGAGTGAGGGTATAAAACTGAAGATCGGTTATACTCTAAAAGTTTAGACTTTATCCTTGAATCTTATAATATCAATTTATGTATTACTTAAGTAAAGTAAGATTTGGTTATTAAATCTTGTCAACATTACTCGGATGTTTAAATCTTATTATGTATTTTTCATATTTTCGTACATAAATAACATATTTAATTTATGAACTGTTTACTTTAAGACGGGTTAGTCATGGACTCTTTGTGTAAAACTAGTTTAAGATAGCAGCTGTAAGATTAACTTTTATCCTAAAATGGTTTGCAAGGCGGGATCATTACAACTCTACTACTTAAAGGCGTGACATTAAAGATGGAATTTCGTCTGTTATCCTAAACGCTTTAAGTTTAGCATGTCTATGGCACCTTTACTATTCTTTTGTTAGGATTCTCTCTAACTTGGTTTTTATGATAACAAAAAGGACAATGTGATGTTATTTGTGTTGGTTAAGTGTTGCAGGAAAAAGATCTTTTCACATGTAGAAGGTTTAGTAGAACGTTTCAGGTAATTGTTCAAATAGTAGATGATGCTTGTCAAAGCTTAAGTAGAAGGTTGACTATACTGAATAAAAGAGCAATAGAGGTATCGGTAGAAGGTAGAATGCTTAACTGGTTTAGTAAAAGAAACAATAAAAGGTTAACTTTTGAGTGAGTGAACCATTCGACTGACATGGAACTAGTTTACTTATAGAAGCTTCAGTAGAAGGTTAATCTAAGAAGGCTCAACTCTACTAGTTAATTAATTTGGAAAATATAATTAACCCATTCCACTTAAGTAGGAATAATATGTCGGGGGATAAGAAAAGATCGTAACCAATATTTAAACTAACTAGATATTATAGATAATGATGGGTTGTTGAATAGATTTTGGATAGTTGTCAAAATTATGATTTTATCCATATAATTTTACGATTTTAGGAGGTTCTTCCGAGAATTCGCACATAAAATTTTTTTGTATAAAAATTTACATTTTTAACCAAGTTTACATATAAACTCAGTAGAAACTTATATTTTTGATTAAGTTTATCGATTTTACATATTTGAATTGAATGGATTAAAAAATAAAAAATACAATTAAGTTTTTACAAACTATCAACTATTAAGGCATTACATCATCTTTCCTATCATATTTTAATTTTTTTTCTCTTTCTCTCTCTTTCTTAGTCTCTTATTTTATATTTATAGCCTCCACTTAGGTTTTGGCTCCAATACCAAAGATTATAAGGAAAATTATGTACTTTGCTTTGTACCATCAATAATTTACAATGAATTGAAATGTTTGGTTCTCTTAAATTTGCTGCTTTTAAAAAAAAATCGAATCTGACTTTGTTTGTTCTTTTTTTATTAATGTTAAATTATATATTATTAGGAATTTTTTTGTGAAAAAAAAGAACTTAATTTTTCATTTCTATCATATATACGAAGTTTTAAATAATTACCATAAGTATGTCTACAGTTTTCTAAGGCTATTTTACATATGTTGTAGAAATTTAAGTTTCTATGTTTTACTTTTATATTCCGATTCTACCGACCTTTTAGCGATTTTAAATAAAATCATGAATTTGACAACTACTTGGCCAAAGTAAAAGTCATCTAATTTTGATAACGGCTTGCAACAAATGAAGAAAGGTTCAAATCTTGCTGAAATTTAGGAGAATATCTTGTATTCGACGGTTAAAGGATGAAGATATAAACAAATAGTCATTCAAACCAGAAATACACATGAAAAAGTTGAATCATACTTAATCCATACGTTTGGAAGTTCCAGTGCAAAAGTTTCAAAGATTTACATTTTTGTTTTTGAATTTCTATATACTTGAAAAGAGTTATGTTAAGATTGTATCCTTGAAGGAGATTGATTATACCCTAGCCCGTGTTTAATCTAACTAGAGGCCAGTAAGACGTGACAGTTGTTTATAAAAATTAGGGAGACCTAACTGTGTAATCTCTTTTAAAGTTAATTAAATTGATTTAGTGGAACGATCAGTGAAAATGATCGAATCCCTAACGGTTGAGTTAGAAGAGAGGATTGACACAAAAGGTAAAACCTCTATAAAATCAAACGATTGATCTTCTGTCTTTATCTCTTATTATTTGTTGCTTATTTTTATTCTCTTGTATTACTAAATTATTTCTATCATACATATCTTAAGGGTGTTTGGCTTTCTAAGTTTAAAATTTTTATTTTCGAAAAGTTTTAAAATAATCAATTCACCCCCTCTTAATTGTTTACAAGACATATGTCTCTTTTCTCCGATATTAATGCCACTATTCAATATAGCTTAAATAAACATTTTAGGCCAATACAATTTCAATCGATTCACTTTCCCTAATATTTTCAAATATAACAACAACAACAATTACCAATTAATTCTTGAAATCTAATTTCAATTTTGTTATATCAATATCACATATCATATCGAACCTCGATGTAGTAAAAAATGAATTTTTTGGGAAAAAGGTTAGGGAAGCGTCTTAACTTCGAATTTTGACATTTAATGCCTAACGTTTTAAAATTTGCAATTTAGTGTCTTCCTCTATTTCAAAACTAATTGATGTAGCATACATGTGGTTTGCTCTTTCTTTCTTTTCTTTTCTTTCTTTTTTTTTTTTTTTCCCTGTAGATAGGTTCGAGCTGGCATGGATTCCTTGAAAAATAAAAGAGGACATTTAATCAAATGCATATCAATTGTGTTTTTCTTTTTTCATAGTTCCATCTTGAAGAAACACCACTTCACCTATAAACCCTACACCGCAAATTTTCAATTGTTTTATTTCTTCATTTTGATATGAATTTAAGAGGCGCATTTAACGAGACTACTATCGAAGACTCTACGGCGAGCAAATGTAGCGAAGTGGGTTACATCGGTCATCTTTTTACAGTCAAACGTCATTATACTATCAATATGGGACAACAAATGAAAGAGGCCAAAAAAAAAAAAAAAAAAAAGAGAGAGAACACTTACCGCGATGCTATAAACTGTTAAATGATCCTTCGTTCCTTCCATTGTAATTATGGAGAAAAGTTACCAGTTCAAGGTAACTTCAACTATTGAATAAAGAGAATTCACTCACGCTAAAAAAATAAAATAAAAAATGACTTTATCTTCTTTCTCCCTTTATCCATATATATACCAGAGGGTTGCTGTGAGATATAAATTAAAGTAAATACTTCATTAAGATGAATAGATGTTTAGAGGGTTGTTCGTGCCTTCCTCTTTCTAATTAATTTCTTTGTTGTGATTAATTTGCTTGTTGATAAGAGAAAAAGAGAGGGTAAATGATAGCTATAATCGAAAACAATTAAGTCGAGAGCAATTTAAAAGGTTTATTTTTTCTTTTTTCATTCTTTGTTCTTTTGTGGTCAATGTTTTCAACTAAAGGCAATTTTGGCAGTTTATTTCAGGAGTATTAGAGTAATTTTTATAGTCCAATTAGCTATCACCTATCCATGTATGGTGAAAAATGGACGCCCACTCATTTTTCAAAAACATCAATTAGGTTTTAAGATAGTGGAGACACTAAATTGAATCATTTTAAAAGTTTTTTAAAAGTAAATAACGAATTTTGATGTTGTGAGCACTAAATCGCTTTTTTAAAAAATTTGGACATTGAACTACATAACTTCAAAAGTATAGATATTTTTCCTATTCTTTTCACCAATTTTTGTTCGCAAGAGCTCAAATTGATTCACATATAATTTTTGTGACTATCATTTATCCTGTATATGTATTGCACATAAAAATATACTAAATTATAAATGTATAATTTAAGTACATGATTTCATAACACTCTTGCCATTCTCTTTTCTTCAAAGTTGGCACCTACTTAAATGCAGTCATGATGAATACCCCAAAATCAATATTTATTTCCATTCTTTCATTTCCCTTATGTTACATCCTACAATTGGCATATAAGAACCAACCGGAATCAAATAGAATTAGAATGAATGACCAATTAATAATATATATTAGTCAAATAAAAAGTATAATGAATTTTTTAAATAATAGCAATATTGGATAATTAAAATAATAAACAAATAAAATAATGGTAAAGTAAAAGTAAATGCAATAAAAAGTAGCAAGTATATAGTTTGATGCAACGGTTGGGAATTTTCTATGATGAGTTTGATTTCTTTTGGTAACTATCATATGAATACATTTAATAATTAAAGTTATAGGTACCAAATTATTAGTTATGATACGTTAAAAAAACTTTCTTTTTAATATAATAGATAAATAACGTGTGTAAATTTATACTAGCAGTCAACATACCTACCCTTCAGGTTTAGAAACAATCGTATCTAATCTTAGATTAGATAATTATTTTTGTCCATATCTATTTGTTAGTGATGTGTTTGGTTGTATATTAATGAAGTTTGTATAGGTTAAAAATTGTAATTTCAAAAACTAAAGGAAAACATTAAATGCACTAAAAATAGATTAATCCAACAATAGCAAGACATTAAAAATCCAAAAATAATAGAAAAAGAAAAATAATAGTAATATGTGCAATAATTTTGTTTATGTACAAGAAACTATGCTATTTGTAGTTAAGTTGCTTTATTTAAGAAGTTTCGATTTTCTTGCAAAATAATGAAGTACATATTAATTATAGAACTGTAAATACAACATAAAACAACACTAGCATAAACTGACATTACCTAGTCATTATGTTATTGATTTCCTTATACATCATTTTGTTGGTGAAACTCTTAATGCTAAAGAACTACATGTGGAAAAAAAATATGGAAAATCAAAGAGAGAGTCTTATAGAGTTTGAAAAGTAAATAATAATATTGTCAAACTTTATAAAGATGGAAATGAATAAAAGTGTAAACCCTGATTTTGTAATAACAAATAATAATTTCGTTAAAACAAAATGAATTACAAAAGCATTAAGGGAAAAATAATTAAGATTAGATCTTACTGCAATAGTAATTGAGCATTATAGTTGTAATTATACCTATCTTGCTTTGTTAGTTGGACTTCACGTATGGTTTGTGCATATGCTTAGAAGATAATAATGAACTGCATCTTGAACACTTTCATTATACCTCACCATAATTGTAAAACTACTTATAGTAGACAATTGTACCAAAATCATCGAGTATGTTGTAATGCCCCAGAACCCTAATGACCGTCGCAACCTTTTACATGTCCATAATTTTCTAATGATATATTATGCCTCTTAAACTACATTTAGTTTCCAAAATCACCTGTATACCCATCAACAAAATACTAATAATATATCTCCAAGTTTTCTACATATTGAATGACTTACAGGCGAGTCATTTCGTTTCTATCATCAACATTTTCTACTTTACACTAATGAAAGATGTCACCTAAGAAGTACTCTATATTATAAAAATATCTTCACAGATAACTCAACAACTTTCTCGATAATAAAAATTTCTCTTCCCAAACTTGATATTAATTGTCCTGACCCTACAAGTAGCAAACCTTATCTTAATCACTTGTAGCTGTAGAAATAAAAAAATGAGTTGAAACCCATTATGTGATGCATAAGCACGCATGGATGCCAAACTAAGTCATACGCATGCATATAATGTAAGTTACACCAAATATAAATTAAACGGTCAACTAATTATCTAGAATTTAGGCTAGTAACTAATAAAGGGGCACTCATGATTACTCTGCCACACCATGATCTTTGTTTACATATATAAGTAGATATAGATATAAGTTTTCCTTTAAGTCTTTTATGACTAAAGTTCGAAGTCCAGAGTCCTTGAAACCTAACTGCTTATTCCATATACGAGTCCATTAAGGAAACCTCACATATAGTAGGTCCCTAAGACAAACGAGTTAAGCACAATTAGTAAAGCATTCATTTAAGCTGAATATAGATAAGTTCGAATAGATTTTTTCTATCTTAACAAGCATAACCATATAAATTAGCACTACATACTTAGAAAATTGAACCAAAACCAATTACAATTACAAATCAACCATGAAACCTGAACACGACAACTTGGTAATTAAAACAATAAAATTTTCTTAATCTTTGATTCTAATCAATTCAATTCAAACATCTCGGGTAACTTAGACTATCTTTGGATAACATTCTTTGAAAGCTCTCTAAACTCCTATCTTATCATAGGATTCTAAAGATAAATATGGCTAAGTAAGAGGGTAAAGATTAGACCTGGGCATAAGAAATGAATGATCAAAATACTTAGAATGAAGATTCAGAGGATTACAAAATGAAGTTCCAAAATAGAATTTGATTATTTGTAAAACATGTTTATAAATAATTTATAATACTTAAGATGCTTAAAAATAGTTTTAGAGTATAAAATATGCTTTAGAAAATAGGTTAGAACACAAGGAAACTGATTTAAGAAAAAGAAAGGGAAGAAAACTTGATTCAACCTTCTAATATCACTGGTTGTACAATTCATGGGAACCAGCTAGCTAGTCCTTACTAACCTTTTATGACCAGAAGATTGTTTACAACTAGTCCCATAGTTCCATTAGAACTAGGCCCATGGTTCAAACATGAACAGTAAACAAAGATTTGAATTCTATCTACAAACCAACTCAAATCCAAATTTTTCTTCAAAACCACTTCAAATAAACTTTGATTGCTCATTAACCCATCAACATAACATGTTTTTACACCATCTAAACTACAAATTTTAGATCAAATACCAACTGAAAACCCCAAATCTATCAACAAACTTCAAGAAACCAACCTTAGTCTAAAGACTAAGAGTAATAAAAGCTGGGAATCTGAAAATAAGCTAAATTCGAAAGATTAAATTGAAAAATCAAGCACACAAATTCAAATTCAAGAGATTAGCTAAGAAAGCCTATGGAAAAGAGTGATTTTCAAGGAAATAAGCTAGGAAATGAAGCCTAAACACTTAATATTACCTTAAGATTGATTTTACACAAATTTTCCTTGAATGAATGGAGATTTAAGTGCCTTGTATAATTAAGATTTTGGAGGGGGTTTAGAGAAGAGGAGAAGGAAAGGGGTTAGTAGCTATATGAGGGTTTAAGGTTTGAAAGGAAAAGATAAGACGGTTGTAAGATAGATTAAGAATGAAAGGGTTTATGGGATAGAATGACTATAATTCTTTTCTCCTTGAAAATATCTTGTCTTAAATTTTCTTGGACATTACATTCTACCCCCTTAAAAAGACTTTCGTCCATGAAAGTCACCCAATTCTTGAAATGACTGTTTATTTTCTTCTCATTTTTTTCTCAAACTCTTAAGTCATGTTCTCTTTAGAATTGCTCACTTGGCTATTCTTTACATAACTATCGATTTACTTCCTAAAGATCTCTTCATCGGCATTTCCCTACTTTGGAAGCTTATCTACTCCTAATCTAGCTCTTTAGCTTCCAACCACTTTTGGTTTATTTGTCTCGTGATCCTTTTGATTTGTATACTTCTACTCCTGTCTCTAAAATGGTAAGGTATTCACTTCATCATTTCTAGATTAATCAATCAATTTCATATTTGTAGACATGTTAACCTTAGTATTCTCATTTATGGTTTTCGTGACCATAATAACATGTTATACTCCAGCATATTAATGCCACCTTTACACCATATCACATAATCATAACATATGGCAGTAATACGATTGCCATATAATGTCTTCAATATAAGCTTCATCTTCAATATAAGCTTCATTTGTTGAAAGATCAAGATCATTCCCAGTAACAAAAGACATTGAGTACTAATCATCATGAGCCTTTAAGCGACTCTATAACTCCAAGGTAATTAACGAATTCCATAATGTTTATGTTATTCACCAAAAGAATTCTATCTCCCAAAAGAAAACAGTTGTTATATTTGGTCAAAAATCTAAGTCCATCTCTAAGTTAACACCTTACATAGAAGTAAAACAGGACAGAAGACATCCAAAAGTCTTAATTTAACTAAAACAGTCTATTACCAAAGAATTCAATACCTGCTTCCAATAATCCAGTCAGATGTCACTCCTTAAAACATATATCAAGTTACCAATTCAGTTATTATTAGAATTTACTTCAATCTTTACCTTTCAATCATCTCCAATCACACCTAACTTCAAAGGATCTCAAGTTCCATACATATCTTTAACTGTGTACTCTACTCTTGGATCATTTGCTAGTGCTTTGTTCACTTGTCCTTAGATCAAATTAAGTACTTTAGAGTTAATTATGCTTATCGTTGATAATTTGTGTCTTTCTCAATTTATTTAATGAAGTTCAGCTAATTTGTTAGTTCTGTGTGATCTTATTTTCTTAATGCTTATTTTATTGCTTATATCCTTTGGTCACTATTAAAATGTTTATATTCTCTACAACTTAACATAAACATATATATAATGGGGTTGATGGATGTTGACACATGACTGACTTGATTGATAACTTACTTAACTTAGACTAACAGACCAAATGCAATCCTTTACTAACTCGAAACAAACTGGCACAATATGCTACGACATGGTAAAAGCATTAATCCATTTGTCTCGTATTAGGCATACATATGGTAAGCTTCCTCATTTCTTTAAAAACCCATTCCTTAAATTAGTTTTCTATTCCACGTTTCATTTTTATGTGTTGCTACTCACTTTGTAAGGTTTGGTAAGTAGCCTCATATTTGTTTGTGTTTATTTTATATTAGTTAAGAGAGTGTAAAGTTACAAGTTGTGATTTATCTCTCAAGTTTGTCTCTTCTCTATAAGGGGTTAGTTCTATTGATTAAGTTTCCTTAATTATTTTATGCTTACTCTTGATTTTATGATTTCATTCAATCATGCTAGAGGGGATAAGCTTACTAATCCTTTTATCATCCTCTATCTTACTTCTTATTCTAGAGATAAAGCCAGCACAAGTACCTAAACTTTCATATTTTTTCATTTTAATACTTAAATTTTAAACTCGTTCATTTTAGTACCCTAACTTTTTAAACGAGACAAGTTTGAATTTTTGTTATAATAGCCGTTATTATAAAATAATAGAATAATAATAAAAATACATTAATTTTCATTTTATTTTCATTTTAGCACTTTAATTTTTTAAAATGAAACAAATAAGTATTTTTTATAACAGCCGTTATAACAAAAATATTAATTTGTCTCATTTAAAAAGTTGGGATACCAAAATGAACAAATTTCAGGTTTAAATATTAAAATGAAAAAATATAAAAGTTCGGGTACTTCTAATGGCTTTATCCCTCTTGTTCGATCTTCACAAATCTACACCTCGACATAACTTAATAGAATGGAATAAGAGAGATTGAAAGGAAACAAGGTTTAGGAGAGATGAGTAATGGAATCAGGTAGTGATTAGAATATCAAGGTAGTAAGGGAGAATAGGAAGAATAGTTAGGTAGAAAGTAAGAGGGAAAGGTAGAGATTAGACTTACTTACATATCTGAATATAACATGAAATGAAAGTGATTACAACTCTATCTTTTTATTACAGAAGACAAACTTATCTAACATATCTATATATACTTTAATGAATTTCATATCTACGAATACTTTAATGAATTATTTCAATTTTTTTTGTTTTTTTTTTCTTAATATATTTACACAATCACTTAATATATGTATTCTTAATGATTACATCTTACTATGGATGAGATTTCTCAAAACGACAATAGAAAAGATTTATAACATTTTCCTAGGTCTGTTTGTTGATAATATTGAAATGTAATCGTTATGCAAATTAAATGCAATTATATATGATTAAAATGTTTGTTTATAGTATTAATTGTTTTGTATGTGTATAATATTTCTTCAACAATGCAAATTTAATATAATTATATATTTAGTGTATTTTTAACATATGTATTTATAATGTATTACTATATTATACATATATTCTTTTTTCCTTTGGGATAACTTTTTTCCTAAATTTGTTTTTGCATTACTTTTTTACCTTAAATCGTAGGTAATATATGGTTTTATTTAATAATCGTATTATATTCTAAATTTTATCAAGAGCTGTTGTATTTAGCTTTTACATACATATTACGAGTGTATGGTTTGCTAGTATTATATGACATGGATTTTGTAAACAAAGTAGATGATAATATTGTGAATATTTTAACAAGACAATAAAAGACAATCTTCTTTACCAAATGAAATAATAATAGCTAATCAGTATTCTTGTAGCAATCGAGTCAGATTTAGCATCCAATATCATAATTATTAGCTATCAAATATCGTAATTAAGAAATGTTTTCAAACATCCAATTTTGGTAGGAAAAAACATTTTTTTTGCTACCAAATGCCAATATTTAAGATTATTTTATAATAGTTTTAGCTACCAAATTTTTGGTAGTGAGAAACGTAACTTTTTGTTCCAAAACATATTTAGTAGTTAACTATACAACTTCTAGCTACCATTTACTATCAAATTATAATCGATAGTCTATACCCTTTAGTAATGCTACCAACTTTAATTTTTTAGCTATCAATTAGGATGGTAGCTATATGTCAATTTTTTTGTAGTGGCTACTATAATATGATAATAGACCACTTGACCATCACCATTACTACACTACTACTAAGGCATCCATTACTATCCCTTATTTGTTACCATTATTACCAACTAAAAAACCATCAACATAGTACCATTATTACACTATATCGCTATCACTATGGCACTAACTCTGCAAGTTCATTATCACTATGGCACTACTATTGCAGGTTCATTATTGACATCACCATTATAAGTGCTATAGTCATTACATTAATATTACTTCCACTTTAAAACCCAATTGTTGCTATCATTACCTTCATATAACCACCACTCTTAATCATCATTTGTATTACCAATAGACTCATGCTTGCCACTATTATGTAATGGTATCATGTAGGTGGCAATGAGTCAACAATGCCGACGTTACTAAGGTGGTAATGATGGTATAATGGCTATAGTGGCAAAGTAAGATAATAATGGAATGAGAAAATGCAATTAGAATAAATACACAATAATATATATAATATAGATATCAAAATCACTATGTTAATGTAACAACTGTAGATAACAAACAAAATGCAAATACAACAATAAAAAAGGACCTTATGGTGTACCTAGCGCATCAAATACGATACAACAAACTTTTTTTTAATAAGTTTTAATAAAAATTATAAGTAAAGTACAGTAAAATAAACTCATGCTATCTTATTTATCTCGTACCGTGCTGTATTGTCTTTTTATGCTGTACCACATTATCGATAGAAAGCAAATGCAACCTAACAACAATTATCATATTCGTGTTTTCTTCGTTTAGTAAACACACTATAAATTAGATGAATCATGATTCCCAGATTTCTATAAATAATTTAACCTTTGGTATATCTGCTACGGGCTTTGCCAAGAAGAAACATACAAATTCGCACATGAGGAGGTTCTTTAGGAGCTCTATGATTAACATATCCTTTGGAAAAAAAAAAAAAAAACAGAGATATATTCTCTTGTCTTATTATTCTCGTGAGTTAGGACAGATTGGAGTCACATGAATGCCTAAATGTGAGATTGTAATAGCAAACTTCCTTTTAACACATGCATGATGAACATGGACCATGTCAATAGGTCTATTGCTGTCCCACGGTAGCAAAAGTTACTATTATATTTATTTTACGAAGTTCATAATGAAAATCGAGTAAAGTTAGTTGAAAAATTGAAATTGGTGAAGAAATCATTAAAATTACTAAAGCCACGAGAAAAATCTTCAGAAAAAAGATATGCAGTGAAAATTTTAAAACTTTTGATAATAATAATAATCCAAAACACATCATTTTTTTTTTTAAGAAAAAACGAGATGCACCATAATACGTGCATTGTGATATCAGATGACACTTCCATTTATTGCCCATGCTGATTTTTTTATTTTTTCCCCAAATAATATTACAACAGTAGGGAGGATAGGAAAAATGAAACCTATTAGAAAACCAAAGTTTATGTCATTTGGTTATAAAAGCTTTATCCTTACTAAACATTTGTTTATCATAATTGTCCACCGATTCCATTTCTCCCATCTCGTGACCGTTCTTATCAGCAACCCTACAGAAGTGCATTATAAATATTACTCATTTAGACAAATCAAACCGTAGTTACTAAAATGGCCAAGGTAAGTGCCAAATCATGCGCTCAATGCGGTATTCTTGTGATGCTGCTTCTTGCCATGGTTGCAAAATCAAGTAGCAAACCTATATGCAATGTTGACACCAGTGAGCTTGCCAAGTGCCTCCCCGCCGTGATCGGTAAGTCGCCTCCACCACCTACCAAGCAGTGCTGCAAGGTCATCCGACATGTTAACATGATCTGTCTTTGTCGCTACAAGGGGGATCTGCCAGCTCTAGGGATTGACCCAGCCAGGGCCATGGCGTTGCCCAAGAAATGCGGCCTCAAAGGTCCTAAAAAATGCTAGGTTAATGTTGTCGATCCGAGATAAGATGCATGATTCCTTTATGTTGTCATTTGATCATCCTGTAAGCCTCGGCAAAATCTAAATTTGGATCTGTTTTTTAATGTCGGTTAAAGATTTTAATGTTGTTTTGTACTTCCCCCCCCCCCCCCCCCCCCCCCCCCCCCCCCCCCCCCCCCCCCCCCCATTCTCTGTGAAAAATGTCGAACAAATTACAAAATATATATATATATATCTATCTGTATTCACTTTTCAGCAAGTGTTTATATGGATCGGGAATGTCTAGAGGAAAAATAATTATATGGAGTTAAAACGTTAAAAGTGGAAGAATATTGTAGTAGTAAACTCTTTCTCAAGACTGTTCCAACTTCATATATTACGAAGTTAAAATTCCAATTCGATTTCATATTATATGGTATCCAATTTTTGCAAGAAAAGAATTTAAAATATAAGAAGATGCTAATAGTTCTCTTATAACCATATTTTCCATGACCCGAGCACATGGATATCTTGCAAATACTATTTGCGAGCAGGGATAATAGAAAAGTTAATTTATTTTTTCTAGAATGATATTTTTCTGTGGATCTTTATTTTTTGCATATGCAGCATATTCCTCTGATTACTTCACATGCGGCATGATGAAAATAAAAAAAGTGATTAGGAGTGACAGAAATCGGTGAATAAGCGGCCTTTTCTTCGAGTGTGGGTATAAAATCCCTTTACATACTCATCATTCGGAAATCGGAAGTAAATAACTTCAACACGTCTTTATCTCGCAAGCTAATAACAAAATATTGGACAAGTTAACACCAACTTTTCTTTTCTAGCTCTTTCTCGATTTCCGATTCTACTTACAGTTACAGCTTGTTAAAGCTTAGGAGCTAAGTGACGCTCTTTCATTCGAATCTAACGTGATATATATTTTGGACATTGGATGTCCAGTAGTTAAGTAGTAATAATATCTAATCTTGTATTAATAATATTGGGTAGGTTTCTAACTATTCATATTCTGCATCGTTAATTCATCCATTTAAAATAGCAGCACCATTGAAACTTCCGTAAGTTGATTTGCTGCCCCATGGAATATAACAAAATTGCACTTATTTTTAGTATTATGCTAACTAATTCTTCACTCTATTATAAATTTACCATCATAGTACTGGGATTAACCTACTGCTAAGTGTAAAGGCTCGAATGAAGTGGTCACAAGTGTTCTGAGTGCGCAACACCGAACATATGATGTATGAGGAGATGATGTGAATGGTATGTGAGGGATGAATAAGAGAGAAATAGTAGTAAGGAGTAGATAGTTTCATTTGACTCCAAAGTATAATGTGATAGATGGAAAAGTATAATAGCATCAAACTTTAGAGTTGGTGATGAGGGTGTATTGTGTTCTTTAAATACTCGAGTGTTTGATTTTTAAGGAATAAATCTAGCAAAGCGATAGTGTTTATGCAGAATTCTTCATATCTAAATAAGAAAGCGCTTTGCATATTTACAAAAGTTGGTCATTGATCTCATCTATCAAATCATAGTGACAATGGACGATCATAATAAATAACTTTATTAACGGATTCTTAATGGGTATTTTTTTTATCTAGGCCCATTACCTTATTTAGTGCATAGAAAGGTTGGTATTGGATCGAATGAGCCCTACTCTAAATTTATCATATTAAATTTTTCTCGATCATTTTGAATTTTATGAATTCGACTTAATATTGGACTTAAAGCTCCAAGCTGGATTTTAACCCTCTACACCTACACAATAAAGATTTATATTATGTAGAAACATGCATAAGTTTCTAAGATTAACAATGTCGCACGAGCAGGAGAATTATTAAGTATTGTTTGTTCCCTCTCCTGCACCTCTTTTTAGTTATGATTTTCCACGTAGGACTATATCAAGACTTTTTTAAAATCATTTGAATTACGAGATTAGACGAAAAGTGCACCATCAACATCTCCTTTATGTAAAATGAAAATTTTTTAAGGGGGTGGAAGGCGTTAGGTCTTTTCTGGGTTTTTCTTGTAAATCAAATTCTAAATCATTCTATTTCAATAATCTAAGTCCAAAGATTATTAAAACAAGGAATAAAATCCAAACCAACCATTTCCTAATAAGTTGTGTAGCATTAGCTTCAAAATTGATGCCTAGACATAATCGCTTGTCTCTTAAAAATTTAGTTTTTAATTATTAATGGTGTATAAATTTACCATATACATGTAATTAAATTATTGAAGATTTCCTTAATATTCTTGCTATTCTAAGCTTACGCATTATTTAAATCATTATTATGGATATAAGCCAAGAAAGACGGAATAATGTGACAAACACTCTCGTTATCTACTCACGTTTGCAACCTAAAGCAAATTTTTGGACCCTCGAGAAAGTGAAATCTTAATTTCAAAATTTCTTATTAAAATCTTATCGGTTACATAATAAGTAATACTACGATATATTACGAATATATCATTTTACATTATTTCATGTATATTTAATCTCTCTATATCTAAAATTAAGCATTTAAACCTTTGATCACCCCCCCTCCCCCAAAGAAAAAGAAACTAAAGAATATAACTTCGAAGGTAAAGCGCTCATGGAAGGGACTAAAGCCACATAATTACACATTTTAGGGATTTCAAAGCTCAATTTTAGAAAAGCCAGGCGTATAAAGATTAAATAGAAAGGGTATGTATTTCCAATTTAGCGGTAATATCATCATAGGACCATCTAGAGCCTGTAACTACTTTTTTACAATGCAAAAATTAACATTTTGTATTGTTGGTAGGGATATATTAGCAGCTTGCCCATGACGGAAGCTGGATCGAACCAATTCACAGTCGAATATATTCCTTGGGCTGTAAACTTAAAAAAAGATTCGAGTTGCATTTCACCATTTGTTATAACATTTGATGCCATAATATAGCTTCGTATCAAAATCAAGGGTCATGCATTCTCAACGGGCATATTCATGGGATAGGTTATGTGGTGAAAGACGATGACGATATGAGTCAAATCACAGTTGAACATTCTGTATCGACAGTAAGATATGAAAAAGATTTGGATTGTAAATAGTTACTAATTAGTTATAAGTTTTGGTATAGTCACAAAGGGCTTGATCCATGAGATCTTGGGGGGATGAACAAAATAACATTTTCCTCTCCATCTTGGAACAACCTGCAAGTTCCAGTAATTCCAGTTTTAAATAGGCTCGCCCCATTATTTAAGAAGTGTATTATTTAATAATGGAATGGGTCAAAGTATGTTTGATGTTCCATCAAAAAGTCCCTTTCGTACAAACAGAATTTTGTATCGATTAGTGGACTCTGACTCCGTCTTAGTCTTGCACTTGCGATGATACATCAAGAAAACGAAATCAGGGGAAACAAAACAATTTTTTCCATGACCCGCATACGTCTGAAAGAGTAAACTTAAGGACTACAAACTTAGGAATTATATGGGAATAACACTTCATTTATTTCACTTCTCATAGGGATTCTACCATGCTGTATAATTTAAATCTTTATTTCAATTATTGAGTTAAATCCTCAAGGATTATATTTTTATGCTTTCATTAACATCAACAATTGAGTTCTTTCCTCTCTTTTTTTTTTTCTTCCTTTTTAATTTATTAAATCAACTTTTCTTATTCAGCGAAAATAAAACTTCTTAGAGTCTTCTCTTAATGTGACTGAAATATCATGTTCGGCATTTTTTTTTCTTTGATTCAAACCTGTTTTTAGATTATCTCATTGATTTTTCTCTGTTTGAAATGATATTCAGTTTAGATAATTACATTTTATTAGTAATATTATGATCATGTTGTTCGTATATAGAAAATAAGAAAAAAAAAAACAAAATTAAAAGAAAAGAGAGCACCGACCCATGGCCAACTAGAGACTGAAGGATCTAGTCAGATTGCTATAATTATTAAATAATTAATATTTGCAGAAAATATTAAGGATATATGACCCTTCAGAAACATTGGATGTTCTTTTTCTTTTTCTTTTTTTTTTTTTAAAAAAAAATTGTCGATAAATAACTCTATTTAATCTGGTCCATATTCTAATCTAGTTTTAACATGTGTAGACAAACATACTCCGGTCACCGGGGATGATTGTGAGCCCTCGCAGGAAGTGAGCCCAAAACAAAGTTCGGCAGGAAGTGAGCCCAAAACAAAGTTTGGCAGAAAGCGACAAACTTCATTCACCTAGTCCCCTAGAAAGCTACCATTCACTACAACCACTCCCTCAGGCTCTGGTGATAAGGTGATAACGATGGGATTCGGAATTTAAACTTAATATTGTCCCATTGGACATTAACCTTAACGTTCATATTACTATATTGGAAGAATCTAGGCTATATTATATGTACTCTTACCCAAAGAGTAATGTATAAATATATGGAATAAATGAGAAAATATTTGTATCTTATTTGAGTAAATTACTAGTTTAGAAAAGTTGAAAGCAAGAGTCTAAATAAATAAGTTAAATTTATGTTTGTAAATATCTAGGTTGATAATTCCAGCTTAATCAAAGTAATATTTCTTTCAAAAGAAAACGAAGTCCAATGGAGAAAAAAAAAAAACATCCTCAATATATGAATTATCACTTAGAAATTTAGTTCATGCTCGGTAATGTATTTTCTTGGTTTGATTAGGCGAGTCCAAGTACCAATACAATATGGCCACTATTTCAAATTGGATCGATTTTCAGCTCTTGGCGATTTATTGAATTTTTTTTTCAAAAAATATTGATATGATATGTAACTTCTAAAATATGTAAATAAATTATTATTGAAACCCAAAAATTATTGTTAGAAAAATTACAAATGGAAATGGTTTGGGGCTTTAACAATTGTTTCAAATGTATATGTATATTTTCAAAAGTTAAAAGAAATCAAATTATATTTTTCAAATTTATAGGTCTATCTATTTGTCTATTTATAACCAATCGATAGTTCAGAAGATATATTTACAATTTATCATAATAATAAAGAGAGAATTAAAATGGAAAGAATCAATATTTTGAAGTAAATTCAAATACGGAATCAACAATTTTAAAAGTTCAAATAAAAATTAACATTTTACAAAATGATTTAAATAAGAGATAAATATTTAGAAAAATTTAAATAAAAGATTAATATTTCATAAAATAATCTAAATAATTTTGATTGGTTATTATGAATTTTTTATTGAAACAATTTTGTTGAAACGTTATTTTTTTATTTGAATTTTTCGAAACATTAATTCAATATTTGAATTTACCCTCAAATATTGATTTCTTCCATTATAATTCTCCCTAATAATAAATCCAATTAGAATAATACCATTAAATACAACTAAAAAAACAAGTCCTACCGTTTCATTACCACCACCGCTACACCTCGCCTCTCAAGAGTCTTAAATCGAGCATCACCGGAACGGGGCAACGTCCTGCGAACATTCTATTTGCAGAGAGTTTTGTATTTCCATGTAGACTAGCTAATGTAGGTACATGTAGAACGTGGAGTTATGATGCTCCATCCATGTGTGCTGTAATTTGTACACACACTATGATGTTCCATGATTGTCTCCACGCACTAGCTAGTGCCATGTGAGGAAAATTCAAAGGAAATGGAAAACATAGATATCAGAAGCACAGCATCGTGTGCTTTCTCGTTTAGGGACAATGACAAACCTCAATCATCATACCGTTCACAAAGATTGTATTAAATGTGCACATCGTATCGAAATTTTTACGTGGAACATCTTGTGTTCATAATTTATCCTATGTTACAATAATTTTACACACCTATACTTTTATATTTTTACAATATGTCCACTTGATGCTATTCTTCGTTTTTATTTTAAAGAATTAGACACACAATATTCCTTTCTTTTAAGGTAAACTACTATAACACATTTAGGAAAAAAGTTTTTAAAAATCAATGGTAATTTGGGTATTTCAAAAGATTTTCTAAAACCCTACTCACTAACAGCTGCCTCCTTTTTACTAAACTCTAATAGCTATCAAATAATATATAATCTCCTCTTTTTGTGCAGAAAATTGAGACCCATCCTCTAAACCTAGTCAAAAGCTATCAAATAAGGTATAATCTCTTCTTTTTGTGCAGAAAATTGAGACCCATCCTCTAAACCTAACCAAAAGTGGTAAGTAAGAGGTGATTAAGGTAAGATTGTTGAAGATTAAATTTAAAAAATTTCTTTATAAGTTTTCTACCATCCTAAATCCTCTTGTTCCTTACTGATTTTAGCGTTTTACTAAGTGTTTGAAGTGGTGATTATTGACTATTATCAAGTAACAACTCATTTAAGTGTGTAAGGTGAGTTAAATAGAGGATTTTCTAAGTTAAGCTCGATTCTCAATTAGAATATTATCTTGGAGAGATTAAATTTAGGATTCTATTAAGTGTTTAATCTTAAACTAAGTATTTTATAGATTGTAGGCGATGTCTAATTTCATTTTCAGACCTCACCAAGTATTTGAGACATTGCAAGTAAGTTTCATGAGCCTTTGCTCTTAGTTTTGAATTCTTGCAACAGATTTTTATCATTTGGAGTTGTAATCTGGTTTTTGTAGAAGAATTTTAGTGTTGGAAATTATTGGAATATTGTGCCTTAGGATTTCCTTAGAAGTGTTTGAGATTAAGATGAGGAGTTAGGTATTTTGATTTTAAAGGTGAAGAGTTCTATTATGTAATTTTGTAGAATAGAAGCAAGGAGTTTGGATGCCTTGCAACCTACCATCCGAATGCTAGGCTACTATAAGTGGCAAAAGCTTGGCATCTAGATGCAATCTTTTGTAACATCTGGACGTCATGCCCTATTCAAGATTCTTTTGTTTTCTAAGCCTCTTTTCTAAATATCCTAACTTTGCTAACTCCTTGTCTAATCTCTTTACATTCAAAAGATTCGATCTTTATTGTGAATGTTGGGGATTTAGGAGTACTTCCAAGTAATCTAATAAAGAGACTAAAAGGAAGAAGTAGGAAATAGTAAGCTAATTTATTGGAGCTTTAAGATGGATTAAATTAAATAATTTGATTAAAGATCTAGGTTACTTTAATAGAGGCTTAATTAAGGATAAGCTAAGTGTTATTAATTCATTGATTTAGTATCATGCAAGTGTTTACTCAAATTGAGATATGAAGGAACCAAGTAAAATCTATCATTCTTTGAGTTAGGTACTTAGATTCTTCTAACTTTAGGTCATCTTACTATTTATTAATTTTCTCAAAGACTAAGGTATGTAGTGCTTGATTGTTGCTTTAGCATGTTATGTTAGAATGAAATAACTTGACTAAAGTAAACTTGGCTTCTAAAATCATGGTTGTGCTGTTTGTACCTATCATGGCCCGTCTTTTAGTATAAAGAGTAACTGCTAATCACATATGAGACTTTTCCTAATGGACTTACATATAGGACGACGCAATTAAATCTGGAGTTTTATGGTTCTCGGCTCTTGGGTATTGGTCATACGATTGTTACTATAGTATATGATAATAAATTTAGAAGACTTATATTATTATATCTATATGTATAAAAAATCATGGTGTGACGAGGTCATAAGTACCCTTTTGTTGTGTGTTGGCTAATAATTAAGATAACAACCAGTTGATTGTTTATTTTTGCATTTCACGCATGCAACATGTTTAGTTTAGCATTCATATGATGTTTTGCACATTAGGATTCATCTCACTCTTTTCTTTTTTAGGCACTACTAATGAGGACTATGTCATTTATAAGAAGCCCTTTGTTGATGGGCTAGAGGAAGAGGACAATGTGCATTACCTATATTTTTCTGTGAAGAGCTGGTTATTAATCAAAAGTTATTATTCGTTGTATATTTGGGTGATGTGATATTTTTGTCATTTGTGAATTTTAGAACCTTAATATACTTCAAATTAGTTGGTGTATGTGATAAGTTGTAATGCCAATAGGGTTTCTGGAGCATTACAATTATCTTTACTCGATAGTTGGAACAAAATATCTAACCCATTTTAATAGTATGGCAGCGGTTAATAGATTCAATCCAAGTGCTTTTTCATGATTAGTTAAATTGATTGATTATAATTTTAGTCCTCTTAATTGAGGCATTACTACACTTCTCTGATTAATATAATTACATTCAAACAAAAAATATTTGTTAACTTACCAATTAAAAAATTCAAAGTAAAACATAGTGAAAAAGCTAAAAAGTATGAATGCCAAAGTTCTATTCTATATGTTATTCTGCCTATATAAATTTTTGCCTCATATTGGTTAAGGATGTTAACGTGTTTGCTCAAAAAAGCAAAAGAGGGAAACACAAATTCCTCTTTAGGATTTTGGTAATATTCACATGTAGTACCTCTTCCATAGACAAAAAAATTTCAATTAATTGCTAAAATGTCATAGGATAGCAATAGATTATCATACTTTAGAGTAGACCAAGGCATGATGTCTTCAAAAATTATTTCTAGCATGAAAATTATAAAGTTTTTCATAAAAAAAAAAGTTACTCACAAAAAAATATTTTTCTTTGCATTAGATATAAGATAATATCATCAACTTAATTCCATATGACAAAATTAGCCAAAGTTGATGAGAAATGTGGGGATATAACCATGTATTTTTTATGGTCTTTTTCAGGATATGACGAGTCTTATCCTTTCACTTTTCTAGTGAATGTGTATAGAAGAGTCTAGTGAAGTGAAGAATGCTATCAAGCTCAAGCTAATCTCTAGAATTCAAAGCTTAACTTAAGTTTTGAGCTCAAATTTGATCTATTTTAAAATTTGAACTTAAACTTGATATTGAATGGCATTTCATTTAAACGGAAAGAATGATTGAGACCATTTAAATTTAATGGCATGAATGGTAGTTCCTCAATAAAATAGATTAAGCTTAAATTTCCCCTTCCCAAATTGTAATTTTCGGGAAAAAAATGGCTGTGTTAAAAAGAAAATAAACAAGGAGTATTCTACAAGTGCTTATTTAATTACCCTCCTTTTATCTTTTATGAAGGTCCAAAACGTAGATGCTTGATTTTGGTATTGATCCTAAACAAGAATATTTCGAATTATTTTTCAATTTTTTTGGGCAACCTATTTTAATAATTTAGTGAAATATTTTTCATCAACTAGGAAATGCGTTCCCATTAACTAAAACTGATTCCACATGTAGAATATGTAAAACAAGATGTCCTCAAAGTCAAACGAACACCTTAACAATTGCATGCGAAATAATCATTTCCAAAGAACTCCATGGCTAAATTCAATGAAATGCCGGATGTGTTCATTTTGACTTAGTAGGGTACCCCAATGAAATATTTAATTGAACATATATATATTTATATTTATATTTCTTAATAGTTTAGGATTGAAGATTTGATTCGAGCGATAATGACTAACGAGCTATAGGACAGGCCACAAAATTACATATATGCTTAAATTTATTTCTAAATTTCAATGTACACTTTTTCGAAAATTTTTAAGTTTGAAGGACCACCATCAAATCCTACCCATCGAAGTCCGCCCTCATGCCAAATGGTACGAGCCACAAACCTTCGAAGAAGTCCATCTCATAATAACTAAACAAGCAATTTCACTTGAAACGGACATATTCTTCAACAAACACGTATTCTAGTTCCACAAGTTTATTCATCGGTCAACATATTGATCCAATGAGAAAGATACAATTTTTCATACGTAAATGTCTAGAAACTGGAACTTAAGAAATCAACGCAATCAATTATTTTAAACGTCTCCGGCCCTTTGTTTGTCTTGTGAACCTGGGTGACGAAAATAGGGTTTAAGTATAATATATGTTGGATATTGTCCAATTTGTGTAACAAGCCCTAGATTAGTTGGAAAGTGACATCACATGGACATATATTGGATGGTGCGAAACATCCTAGAATTTAAGATGTTGTTAAATCAATCAAGTGGGAGTTTAGCTATTTATATTGTTGATTACCAGTAATCTAGGGTTTAAATGGCAAATGGTGTATTCGATGTTTACTAGGTTTATGTTTTGTTAGAATATGTTAAGGTCACTATTGGTGTTTAAATCTTAGAATTCAATTCTTTTAGAACCTATCTTGTTCTAAAATTTGAGAAATATAGAGAGTTAAATTTAAGTTTGGTTTTAAGCCCGTTAGGTAATTGAGTTTGACTTTTTAGGCTAAGAAGATAGGCTAAAAGAATTGAGTTTAAATATCTAAGATGATAAAAAAAGATTTGGCATGGTGAGCTTAAAGTAGAACTCATTAGATTGATCCGTTGAATCCAACTTTTATTGGTTTGACTCACACTAAAATAATAAATAAAGTTTTTATCTGGACCTAAACCCATGAAAATAATCCACTTGATATCTATTAATAAAATATCTCAATTTTCACCACTGATTACCATTTTAATCCGACAGATCGGATTAACTACCATTTTCTATAAATATCTCATTCATATCTTTATTTGCATAAAAGATTAACCTTTGTTAACACTAGAACCTTGTCTTAAAAAGCAAACACTTAAACATCTGAAGAACTTTACCTCGTTATTCATCAATTATGGAGTTTGATATCATTACACTCCTCCATCCATTACCATATATGTTAGATCCTTACTAAGATTGCTTACTCATCTTCCCTACACTTCTCTCTTAGTCTTTCCATATGAGTTACTTAATTCATTTCCCTAGTTACATGTAGTATAACTACACACGTAGTATGCACTTGGCCCTTGTATTTGTACCCATGCCCCCACATTTATAGCGACTCCAGTAGGGAAGGAAGGCTTGATACTCAAATCATGGTATCTTCAAGATGAAAACAACCTGATCCTACTAATTGAACTAATCAAGAGCAAAATGCTACTACTATGACCAATAACCAAAATCTACCTCCAATTGAAGGCATTAATCAAAGAGATGGTATGTAAGAAGGTATCCTTGATAGTGCGCAATTAACTTGTGAGCTATGAGAGGCTAATTGGAACCTAAGTGAACTCATAGAGATGTTTGCTCGATGTGCGCTGACTCTAGCTTCCTTTGCTATTGTACAATAGAGAGCGACTTTCTCAAATTTTTCTAATGTGGTGCAACAATATACCCTACTTAACCTTTATGTTGTCAATGAGCAAGTCTTCCTATGGTGGAACTTCCAGCTATACAAGATTCATTACTTAAAGTAAGGAACCAATGAGCTTAGATTGGAAGCTTGTCATCCTTACGTACTGTATTATGTGTTACAATTGTTGACTTTATGCAACCAACACCAATGAATCCCATGTCTTGCAATTATATCTATTGTATAAGATGCCCCTTAGATCAAGAGTCTAAGTAATCTCGCAATCATGTCAATTTAGAAATTTAAAACTCATGTTGCTTAGCATTAGTATGACTAGGTCAAGTCTTTGCTCCCTATTACCTATTATCATTTTTAAGAAGAAAAAAGGGATAACAAGACAATCTTACTACTTTATGCTAGACAATGGTACTACTTAGTTGAGACATTACTCTTAAGTGCATGAAGTCTTTAAGATATGCTTCTCATTATTTATCAAGATATTGCAAGTCATTAAAGGGATTGAAGCTGCCCCACTACATTATTGTTTAATACACAACTACTAAGTGGAGAGCTAATGTTACCAAGTGTATAATGATAAGATACTTTCATAAAAGCTAATGAAAGTGTCAAGGAGATAAAAAAGCACGAAAGACGGTTAATGAAATTTGTTGCTATTGATTCTACATATTTAAGTACAACTTGTACTTATAAGGAGATATAAGATTTACAACTGAGTGTTCAAAAAGATCGTATGAAATAAGACTTAAGACAATGTCTACCATAAGTGGTATTGTGACTTTTAAAGAATAGCGTACTACAACGCATTATTGGGTCCTTGATGTTATCAAGAGGGAATGAGGTGCATCAAGACTCGTCAACTTACCCCTTCTCCACATGTTAATAATTGGGGGAGGAAAATTATAAATGGATGCAACATATGAAGAGGTTATTCTTGTGTAATGATGATCGTTACTTATAATATTTTCTTTATATGATACTCCTTATGCATGATATTTAATGTGCATATATTCGTAAGGCTTGATGCACATGTGCTTGCAATGCTTGAAGCGTACGTACGCATAAGGCTCAATGTGCACGCAGCATATGACACACGAGTATTCCTAATGTTTGATATATTGCGCTGATTTACGACATCTCCCTTTACTTGATTTTAAGGATAACACTATTAGAGTTGTTCAACACATAAGACTACTCCTGTATAATGCCATGTTGCCCCCTCCTATTGATTCTTGAAAGTGGCAGCAATGCTTACATCCAATTGCTACCATTTAGGGGAGGAGGAAGGGTTAATTACATGTGAAAACCAAGGAAAGTAATTGAGTTAGTAAAGTGAAGTACAAATGGGATAGAAATCATATAACTATACAAAGGGAAGTTAAAGAAAAAATGACAAAGGTAATGCAAAGAATGAAGCCTTATTAAGGACTCATGTTTAACTCGAAGATTTAACTTACTCATGTTCATATCAAAAGACTCATACTCAACTCATATGTTTATGATAATGTTTAATTTACATGTTACTAAGTTCGTGATCAATTTACATGTTTGACTTGCAAATGCTCGCATGTGTTCATATCGGGGAAATTGTATTTAATTCATATGTTCACCTTGCAAATGTTTACACTAAAGGACTCATATTCAATTCTCGTATACAAAGCTCATGTCTAGATTGAGCCTTATGTTCTAACTGTTTAACTCGTATGTTCAAGCACATGTATTCATGTTAAAAGACTAATGTTCAATGCTTCATGCTCGACTTGTGTAATGGGCTCATGTTTATTCACTCATTATGTTAAGAAAGCTCACGATTCAATTACTCACGTTCAGCTCACATTTCAAGAGCTATGCCTAGTTTATGATGCCAGGACCTATATCATGCTCAAGTCATGTAGAGCTAGTTAATGTGTAGAGGTTGGCTCAGGTTGGCTTCGATGTCATCGAATACTATGATTTATAGGTTTGCTGTTTGGATTTCCAATTAAGCGTTGATTGAAGTTAATTCGAGTTGCATGTGTTTCTCGGTTGTTAAAGAAATTTCAACTACTATATGCCATGAGAAATATCTATGGAGTTGTTTGCTTTAGGGTTGGCTAAAAGAGAAAAGAAGAAAACAAACATGAGAAAACACAAAAAAAAAAGAAAGGAAGAAGAATAAGTTAGCAGTATGGATTTTCTTTTCTGGAGATTAAGTATTACAAAAGGAATTGTGAAAGTTCTGTACAATGGGAGCAAAAGTGAAAAAGTAAATGGACACCTTTTAAAGTTTCAATGGGAGCAACTGAATAAAAACTAAATAAATAAATAATACTATCCTTCTTTTGTCTCTTACCAGCTAAGGTGGGATGTTCAAATGTAATAGGATATAGTTTACTTGTGCTGTGGAAATCATTATTAGCTGAAACCGAGTTAGGCTCTAAGATTTTCATCTAGACTATGTTTGATCGGCTTGGTGTAACATACATTTTGCTATGAGAAAGGCATAGTGAAATAAGCACTTCTCAAAGTTATGAGGGGAAAGAAGAAATAAGCATTTCTCTAAATAGATATTTGAAAATTTGTTTAGCTTGCTGTCCCCTTGACCCCTACCACTAATTGAAGTAGGACCATCGTGCTTACCAATTGTAGCGTAACAAATAAAATTTGGTTAACACAAAATGTTTACATGATATGTGAAGACCTTATAAAAAGAATACTCTTATACGAGAAGAAAATCAAGGCAATATTAATATATGGAGTCAACCCAACGAGATTGCTAATGTCAACTTAGCATATAAATTCAACTCAACAGAACTATAACTCATATGGATTGAATTGAAGAGATAAATTAACTCAAGAAGAGATAGCTTAACGAAGATTTATTTCTAAATGATACCTTGGGAGTAAAGTGTAACCTAATTTACTAAGACACAACACACATTTAAGAGGTTCTGTAAAGTTGCGCACTAAGACAATTCTTAAATGAATTTGGTAGTAATACAGCTATTCAATAGTGCGTACGTGCCTAGGTTATTTGAAAGACTCATTTGATATCCAAACCCCTTTGACTTTGTTTGAAGGATTTTGGTCAGGGGGGAAAATTTAAAGAGCTAAATTTAAGTTTAAGCTTTAAGCCCATAGGTTTGACTCTTTAAGTTAAGATAATAGACCCAAAAAGTCGAGTTCAAATATTTTGGATGACTAAGAGAGATTTGACATAGTAAGCTTGGAGTAAGGCCTGTTAGATCAATTCGTCTGATCTAGCTTTTCTTAGTTTAGCTCACACTAAAACAATAAATAAAGCCTTTATTAAGTCTTAATCCATGAAAATAGCCCATTTGATATTCATTAATAAAAGACCTTAATCTTAACCATTGATTATTATCATGATCCGACGGATGGGATCAATTATTATTTCCTATAAATACCTTATTCACATTCTCATTTAGATAAGAGAAAAACCCCCATTAATGCCGGAACCTTATCTTAAAGATCAAATACTTAAATATTTCAAGAACTTTACCTCGTCATTCTTCAATTATGGAATTTGATGTCATCATGCTCCTTCACCTATCCTCATACATGTTAAAGCCTTATTAAGATCGCCTACTCTTCTTCTCTAAATTTCTCTCTTAGTCATCTCGTACGAGTCACTCAAATTATTTCCCGACTTACGTATAGTGTGATTACATATGCAGTACACGTGACCCTTACATTTGTACCTACACCCCACGAATAGCAATCCATGTTTGGTAAGTTATAAAGAATGGGGATAAGATGTTGCTTTAAATCGTTAGTTTAGTGTAAGTTATGAACATATATAATAAGAGAGAGAAAATAGATACTAAGAAAAGAAGATTGACCGATTGAGTAACAATTTATTAAAAAAATATAACTTTTAATGTAAAGTAGAATTCAAAAAATAGAGCAAGAAAATAAATAGAAACTCCAGTAGTTTCAAGAACTTTTTAAAAACTAATTTGGTTGGCAATTTCGTATAAGACTTGCTAACAAGAATACAAGCACAATACCATCATGAAGGATGGATATTTACTATCTTCAAAATCTTATCCCAATAGAGTCTAAACTAATCACAATCAAAGACTTACGCGATAGAAATAATAGATAAGTATTGGAACTTGTGCTATGTGCTTATGTTTTTTATTGTGATAAATTAACACCATCAAGACATTATTTTAAAGACTAGTTTGGTATGCCGAAATGGAATCTTTGATTTCAGGTTTTATTTTCATTTCATGTTTGGACATACGTTTTCAAGTCAGAATTGCGAATCCATGAAATTGGTGGCTCTGCCTTTGAGGAGACAGAATCGCAATTCTATTCCATCCTTATTAATTGTATTGACTTAATTATTTAACCTTTAAATAAATTATAACATAAAATAAGTAAACACATTTTTTACAATTAATATTATTTATATATTTAATATGACCATTTCCAAACACAGGAAATGATTTATTATTCCGATCCTCAATCCATTTCATTCTGTTCCCATTCATTCCATTTCAAATCATTTTAGCATACTAAATGTAACATAGAGGTCAATTTGATTATGAATAAGGCCATAAAAAGAAAACTCGGCATACAATGCAAAAGATATAATTTTGATATGAATAAAAATGATTATATTGTGAATTAACTATTTGTGATATATATTCAATTATATATATTTTTTGTACTAATACAAATTTGATACAAATAAATACAAGGGATTATGCCTTAACGTCTACCCCTCCCTACCCCCCATGTAAGCCCTAATTCCAAGCCAAGTAACCGTAGGGTTGAACTTAGAACCCAAGGTTTAGGGCGATCGATTAAAGGATCCGATCAAACCCAAATTAGAAACTATTGAGAGGAATATTAGTAGAACTGACCCCGTAAACTTGAATTTAAGAAAATAAGTAATAAAATAGGAGACTATAAAATTTTCAAATTTTAAGTGTAATAGGTATTAATTACCAAAAATGCGAAAAGTGTCATAAAATAACTAAAAAATTACTAGAGATAAATTATATGTATACTAAAAATTTTAGAATGACCAAAATAATATTTAGGAATGTTCACATGTATCCTACATGTATTTACGTGTAGATAAAAATACGCGTAGATAAAAATACGCGTAATTACTAAAATTGTTCGAAAACTAAGTAAATAATTAAAGAAAAATACAAAATAATTATAAAAAAATCAGAAGAGGATAACTGTAACAAGATCAGGTCGTGGACTGAAAAGAAAAAAATTAACCAATAGGAATTGGACAAACAAAAAGCCTAAAATCAAAGAAATTGGGCAAAAATCCCATCAAATTAATGCACATTAATTACTACATTTGTCTATAAATAAGGAAAAAATTCTCAGAAGTCATTTGGCTAGTTTGTGATCTGAGAAAAATCGAAACACAAAAAAATTCGAGAGAAATTCCAGAAAATAAAAAAAAAAAACTGTGCAGATTAGCAAGGTGAACTAAAACCACCACTCACCACCACCTGGGACCCAACCACCACCACCACCCTACACTAGACCCACCGCCTGGACCGACCGACAGCCTTGGACCGGGTTTAGACAGCCAGAAAGCTTCGAACCGGTTAGTCATTTATTCACCCCGATTTTTGTATAATTTTGTAAAATTAGTTATTTTACCCAGAAAATTATGAAACTTGTTATTCTGAGGTTTTATTGTATGTATATTTAGGGAAAAATATTGGTTTAGTTTAATTATGTCTGGAAATATAGGGTCTTTAATAAATTGTTCAAAATCGAGCATGATTAAATCGGAAATTAAATAGGCTTAGGGATGTAGTTTGGGGCTCAAAATTTTTCTGTAGGATTCTCATATGATGTAGAACAGTGCTATGAAGCCATTTTTTTTTAAATTAATTTTCGAAAATTTTAAGTTAATTTTTAGCCCTAAAATGATGGTAAAATTGGGTGATTTAGGATTAATTAGGTGATTAGGATGTTAATTACTGATTTGGATCTTAATTAGATGTTTAAGGAAGTTAATCTCTACAGTGGAACCCTAATCCTAACCTTTAGGTACTAAGTATGGTTAATTAGGGAAATTAGGTAAAGAATATAAGAAATTAGGAATATGTGGAAATGTAAATTAATAAATCTAAAAAAAATAAAGTTATTTAGATAATATTATAATTGAAATCAGAAAAATAATAAATCTGAAATAATATTTAATTTTAAGTAAATATCTTAAAATGTAAGATTTTTACACATCGGGAATAAATCCGATACCTCAATTAAGGTTAACGTGTACCGAATAGTTAGAATACCAAAATTACGACCCAATAGAATATTTGAATACCCGAACATAATGTGATTAATGTCACATTAGGATTCGAGCCTAATTACGACTTAGGAATTAAAACTAGAATCTATTTTAGGAACCGAACCCCGAAATAGAATACAACGAATTATTAATACGTTGTAGGTATACATCAGGAAAATGAGTTACATTATAAATTAGAATAAGAATCCATAAAATATAAGTACTAAAAGAACATATTTGTATTATAGGACACTCAGAAACAAATCAACTTGCAACTAGAGGATCGAGCGATTGAGCAAATTCAAGTAAGTTGGGTTATTGCTTATTGTAATAGAGTACTAGTTTTGTAGTACTCGGAGACTTAGGCTTGTATATGATTGTGATTGTAAATAGTTTGCGCATGTGCTTAATGTATCTGAATTCGTGCTGGAATTTATACTATGAATGATTTTGTGACTGATTGAATTGGTATGAACTTGTTGAACACCCTAAACCGCATTTAATCTTAGTCGACCCAAATAACCGAAAACGTCATGCATTGCAACCCATTAGGGGATCATAGGACTCTCCAACCAAATACCGACCCCTTCGAAAGGGATAGTGCAGGATTGCAAAACAGTCCCTTCTTCATCCTCAGTCGAACTAAGTGACAGGAGAGGAGGTCGCGGCGGGGATGGAGTCAATGGTTCGAAGGTAGTCGCGGGAGGAACGAGGTCTCCATTGCACAAGCCTGGGTTTGGTTGTGAGCTGCTGCATAACATGAAACTCCTCAACCCGGATTGGAGCGGGTGAAATTTCTCTGATTTCACAACGGACTGGACTACGTTGTGCGATGACACTTGATTGTTGCATTGCATGAAAATAATTGTTTGATCACCCTGTTTGTGCTTGTATGCATTCATGAGTCTCCAATTTAACTTACTGAGCTGTAGTTGCTCATACCTTTATAGATCCTTTTGCAGGTTCTGATTTGTGAACACTACAAGTACTATGCCGCCTTACAATTACCCAGAGGTTAGTCCGTTTTTGAAGCCAGGGGTATGAGTATCAAGTTACTTAATATAATGTGAGGCTAGAATGACCATGTAATTAGGAAGGAAAGACTAGTAGTTATTATGTAAATTAGTAAACTGTAGTTATTATGTAAATTAGTAAACTGTAGTTATTATGTAAAACTTTCTGGGAAGCTCTGTGGACTTATTCATAATTAGCTATGTTTTATAGAACTTTGTGATAATTATCATAATTGTAGTATAATTATTAATCGAACTGTTTACTTCAAAGCGAGGAGTCGTCGACGCCTTGTGTAGATTATCTCTATGGTAGGCACTGTGAGGCCAGTTACTATCATAGAATGGTTTACACGGTGGGACTGTTGCGACTTTGCGACTTCGAGGCGTAACACCCCACTCCCCTCCCCCCCTATTTTAGCATATTAGTCGAAAGATATTGGGACTATATATGGAACAAAGATTTTCAAGCGCTGGTACTTGCTTCAATGTTAATAACAATCAATGTAAATGATAGTTTCTCGAAAGCAACATCCTCATCAATTTTCGGGTATGACCTCTATGGTTCCATCTATCGAAAGCTATGTTTGCTTGTCAACGAATGTTGTCCATAAATGTTGATGCTTGTGAACCTTGATATATATGATTTTGTCCGTAGAGGTTATGAAGTCTTAACAATGCTAAACAAATTTCAAGTTCGAGTTTCATATGTGCTTGCTTTAAGTATTGTTCCAAGAGTCAATAACTCTTTTACGCTCTCTAATATATTAATGGCATATTTAGAGTTTAACAACTTTACACCTAATATGCATTACATGAAATTACTTAAGTACCATGAAAAAAGAGATTAGCAAGCGACTAAGCAAGACATCTATTCCATTCAACTTGGATAGTATGATCTACCATTTTGACTAGCAAGCTTAAATGTTGCCTTTCTAATCGATAGGCTTGCTTTCGTTTTCTCTCCATCTTCCCCTTTCATTTGTAACAATTCATTTAGAACTGATTGCTTCTCTTAAAATCAATCTAGTGAGGCTATAATGTACCCGATCAAAATCATCTACAAGATCGACATTAGAGTTTTGTTTAGTGGTATGACATGAGCCAAGAAGAATGATGTTGTAAATTTTTCTAGGGTTCTTTTAATGATTTTTATGGTTTTTGTTGTTTTAAAATCGAAGATGGGAAACTAAATAATATATTTAGTGCTTTTGGAGAATAATTATAAAAGAACTAAATTATCCAATTTGATTGTAGTGATATACTAGATACACACATAGTACCACACTAAGATAAAATTAGGCTATGGATTGGTGTTTAATCACTACAATTGTTGCAAAACAATTGATAAGATCAACGTAAACTTAGGGTTGTTTTTATTGTTGTAATCGGCTAGAAGACAATAGGTTAATTGGTAAAAAGTAAAAAATGATTGTATTATGAAAAATAAGTATTTATAGTTGATGTCCTGACAATCGCAAGGGCATAGATGTAAATAAAATAAAACAAGATTTTTGCTGGTATTGACAATCCTACCAACTGACTGTAACTATCAAATTGCAATTGCTTATAAGTTATAATTAGTAAAATTGACTTGTAAAATATTATTAATAAATTATATTTTTAATGGATGATATTTATCCTATAACGATTGGTTACAAAAGGCACGTCTTCTTATGGTTGTTATCGGAGTTAAATGAGGTAGTAATGCTAGCTAGTGAAAGTTCAATTAGTTGCCAAGCCTTTTGTAAATTAATAGTACAGATGTTAATCTCCTAATGAGATGGACCAGCTATGAATCCTTCCTCCCCTGTTGTAATAAAAGGAAAAAGAAAAAGTTGAATTAGTTACTTAATATAATACTAAAAAAAAGAAATCATGACTTTCACAACGACTTAAAATTGAACTACCAAATATGGTTGTAGTCCTAATTTATATTTTCAACTTTTAGCTTAGCAAGTTAGAGATTAGAGTTACAAACATAATTTTCTTATATTTAGAGGCTACCTGTGAGATCATAAATAAAACCTCATTGAGTTCTCTCTCAATTTCTTGTATGCTAAGATCCTGAAACTCTTGGGATACTTTGTGAAATCGTTAATCTTCATACTTTATATACTTGTACCAAATCCTACAAAGTAATTCACTTTCCCTTAATTCCATAAAAAAGGTAACTGCTAAAAGGATTCCTTGTATCACACTTAATTATTGGGTCATTTTAATGGGGTGTTTAAGAGCTAACAACTAAGCCAAAGTGTTATGTTAATATATGCTTTTGAGTTTGGCAATAATATATGCTTTTGAGACATTTGTTAAGAAGGTCAAAAGAAATTTTTTTTTCTTTTAAGTTAGTTACATATTTTAAGAAAAAAGAAAATATATAGAAGAACAAAAATGTTACTTTATACAATCTATCATATAGTATCCGAGATACCGTTATCTTTTTTATTTTATTTTATTTTTTTGACAATTGTGATAAGATTTATTTACCGTCTACCCAAAAACTCCAACCTCTTTAAATTGTTAAAACACCCATTTCCTCTTAAACAAATAGAACACTTATTCAAAATCTCAAGTGCCATATTCAAACCAGAAAAAAAAAATAAATAAGAAAAGAAAAGAGAAGAAGGGAACAACTTCAATTTGTATAACAATATAGCCAAGCAGCAAGAAATCATGAATCCAAGCTTGGATTGATAATGTAAATCAGCTTGCACACAAACATCCTCTTCAACGTCGCTGTCCTTTTGAATAATTCTCTACGCGGCATTTGAGTGCGCTCCATTTAGTGATCTGACGTGAGCCCGTGCAACGATGTTGGACCTACTAACCAACCACAAACACTCTGTTTAGACCTTTTCCAATTCATGGCTCTCAAACAATTATTTGTTATACATAACCATATATTATATGTTAATAGTTAAAGATCTTAATACGAAACGAGAATATTTAAATTCAAACGTTACAGGAGCGAAATAATAGAAGGTTCCTCTTTTGATGGAAATATAAGTATGGACTACGCTGTTTTTCAACTTATCATGTATAGTTGCCTATCCTTTCCCCTCCCGACAGCCAAGGAAGGAAAGAAAAACAATTAGCATACATATAGATGACAGATCTATATAATATCATAGCCAACCAACACATGATGTTGATGCTGACTTCGACCAACAATAATCCCTCATTTTGTTTTCCTCTCTTTCCTTCCATGTGCTGCCAGAGGGCTAAGCATTAAGGAACCTTCTTGTCTTCCTTCCTATATATGACCTATAATTAAGTCATTTCAGTTATCATTAACTTAATCTACTTGAGATATTCCTAATTGTAACTGGAACATTTCTCCCGTTGCTTGCTCCAAAAATATGACGTTCACTTTCATATTCCAAATTTTAAAATTTATATATCGATTCTTCTTTTCTATAATATCTAATGTGATAGTTCTTTGAGAGGAAAAAAGAAAAAAAAAAACACCAAATCGATACTACATTGGTTTTTGACGCAAATAATCCCATGACGTATCACTAATGTTGTGATTATTTTGTGGGATGCATGACTTTCATGGAATGGAATGCCATTTATATTTTTAATAGGTTGTATATTTTGTTAAAAGATTTTTTATATATTGGCTCATAGGAAAAAGAAAAAAAAAAAGAAAAAAGATAGCACTCCCTAAATTATTAGACAGGTGTTGATAAACCTCCTATGTTTCCAAAATAGACATTAATCACTACATCTTTTGAAAATGTGCAAATAACCTCAAACTATTAGTTAAGATGTATGTACACATTTTTTAAATTTATGTAGAGGTGAAATAACATATTTTAAACTTAATTGTTCTGTCTGCACTTTATTAATAGTGACTATATTTGCAATTTGCTTTAAAAATATTCCCCCCTTTTTAATTATAGCGTACTTAATATTGAATTACTAAAAGTATAAACTTTTTCTTCCCTACTTTTTTTTTTTTTTTGGCCAAACTTTTTATTCCCTACTTGATTTGTAATTATGAAGACAAGCAACCATATTGAATTTGATCCAATTTATTATTTATGACACAACATAATAACATGAATACAAATGCAATATGTTTAAGAACAAGAACATAGAGACAGAATACAGTATGATAGACAATATTAAAGACACGTTATGTTACGAATAAATGTGATTATAAAGTCAACTGATTATTTGTGATTACAATCGATAAATTTTTTGTATTCCCGGCACTGACAAGAGTTTTGACATGAAAATAAAATATAAGCACTTCTCGTTGACACGAATATCCAACCCTTGAACTGAGCGAGTTTAATAAATAGCTCATTCATTTGGCAGATGAAACTTACAAAAATGGGAAACCGATATTTAATTAGGTTATAGCCGACATTTCACATTAAAGATTTGAAATCCATATGGGAATCCCAACTTTAATTGGGGAAAAATACGCGAAGAATACCGTGTTTCGTGATGGATGTGGAGCATATATGTACAGCTGGCTTCACGTTCGAGCTTGAATGGTTCTTCCTTTTCATAATTATATCCTTTTGGATCAAAATGGACCATCCTGCAGTCCAACGGTATCATCCCACAGTTTGACCTACACTGTTTCTAACTGATTGGCATGTCTAGATTTTTACTACGGCTATATATAAAATGAAGTCGGTAGGTTTATGTGGGGTCCAGATTTTAAATTTCAAACAAGAAGAAAAAAATAATAATAAAGAAAAGCGATTTTGTTGACATGTACTGACTGATACTTACGTAAATTAGGATCAATTTGATCACTTCTTTGTCACTTTAGATTTTTTTTTTTTTTTTTAAAGTGTTGTACATACATATGTGTTCTACCAGGTTCTAACTATTAATTGTGAATCTCTTGTTTTCTGTAGCTAACATTGAAAAGAAAAGATAATAGGTATATAAAGCCAGATGAATCCACCCTTATATTATTGAAAACGGGAAAAGCTATATATACATATACACATATATATATGTATATATAGTATAGATATGTATTGTAAGAAGGAAACTTTTCTTGATATAAGAAAATGGAAGACGATCTTATAAATAGCAAATGATACTATTATTTTCTAATTTCCTCAGATAAAAGAAACTGAATTAAAATCAAATTAAAAACATAAAATGGGAACTATCTTCTTAATTATATTATAGAAAAGGGATTTTAATTAAATAAATTATATTACGATGTGTTTAATAGGTTATTATTTTCAAATTAAATTATTAATTTTATTTTGTCTTGTCTATATTGCATGAATACATATTGAAATTCTATACATATAGAGGTTTTGTGATATACTTAAAACTTTATCACATGATAAAATATTAGAGCATACGTTTGTGATGTGTGTGCTTTAAACTAAAAAATAAAAACTAAACTTCTCATATTGTGTATTTACGTAAAAGACACAAAATTATTTTTTGTGTGCAAATAATAGTTAAAAAAAGGAAAATTGATCAAGGTGGATAATGAGGTAATAAGTTAAGGGAGTTGTTTTAGTTTTTTAAAATTACATATATTTTTTCATCATCTTATAAGCATAAAAATAAAAATAAAAAAAAGTACTTAGAGCTATACCGTTATAGTTATAAGATAAAATGCATTTATTTTCATATTAGTGATGTGGATGCATTGTTAGTTCGAATAAAATGAACTCTTCATATTGGAATGTAGTTTCTTTTATAAAATCATATAATATTTTGGAGATAATATATTATAGATTGAACGAGCTTAAAATTAAAAAAAAAAAAAGGAGAGAGAGAGAGAAAGAAAAAGAAAAAGAGAAAGAAGTAATTATGAGGTGATAAAAACAAGAGCAATGCCCGCCATTCTAGGGCAGAAACCGGAGATAACCAGCCAAGCCAGTGGACAGGAGAGGAGCAGCTTGGCTTGATAAGTTCGGTTTACACTTTCTGCAATGCATTTGATTAATTGTACATGTAAGGAGATTTGCATCAGAAAGTACGCTACTAGAAATTTTGTTTAAAACACAGAAATCAAGGAAGTGAAATTAAGATTGATTTTTTTTAATAATATTTCACTTAGACTGAGAAGACGTAAACACGATGAATTATTGAATACAAGTTATGTCATTCCTGGAGAGCGGCTCGCTATATGCTTACACCGGGTATAAGTATATTAAAGTTCATAAATTCGTCTAATAAAACAATTATGTGAAATAGAGTTTTTTATTTTAAAAACAACATTAATCATTATATCTTTTAAAAATATATATATTTTTTAAGAGAAGTTTTTAATTTTTTTTTAACAATAGAAAGAACCCTTTTTTTATTCTTAAGAAAAATGAAAAATATTTTATAACAAGAAGTTTAATTTTTTATTTTGGAAAAAATACTTTCATTATTTGTGGATGTCTCAAAGTTACCTATATTCTCGTTATTCAGGAATTGATTAGCCATAATTCCTTCTTGAAAAAATTTAGTAGGTTGATATTTTTTTATTAAAAAAGGTTCTTTAAATTTGAGCTTTTAGTGTTTTAATTCTTTATTATTATTTGATTGGGTATTATTTTTCTTTTAGAAAAAAATTATTTTAGATAAAACCACACATCATTGAGCAATTGTGTACACCACGAGACCCAATGCCACGTAAGGTTTCATCTTATTATTATCATTATTATATATTAAAGATTATTATTTTTCAAACCAAAACCTCAATCTCAATTCTAATCTAGGATACTATTTAGTAAGAAAAAATCCCAAAAAATAACGAATAGACTTCTTTTATTTTCTCATTTATTTTTTCTAAACACGGAAACGCTAATAAGATTGATATATTATTAAATAAACTTAAAGTAATTGATAAATAAATAAGGACTGAGACTCAAAATGCGGGTTTCAACCGAGTCAAGTCGGACTTCAAACCAAGTTCGATTAAAAGTGGAGAAATAGACAGTAGAATTTCCTTGAGCCGGAGCATGGATTCCTAAGGCTTGAGACCCCCTGGACCAATATAAATTAGTTTGTTCTATCGATTAAGAATGATGATATTACAGCGGAATTCAAGGAGGGTAAGCTGATTACGGTGAGACGCAGTTCGATTTGGCTTGAGTTTTTCTCCAGACCATCAAACCATCAAAATACGATTCAACTTTATAACTTTCAACGAAACTATAGAGCTAGGATTAGAAACTTCTTCAAACCATATAACTTTAGTCGGGTATACTTTGGTTTATGGTTGAATTATATTTCATAATATAAGCATTGATATCAAATAAAATGTTCATGAATTTAATATTCATGCAATTAAAAATTTTTAAATGTCTATCCATACCTAATTTTATCCACAAAGTTAGCATATAGTATGAATCTTCAATTGACTTCATATATATATAATTTAGAGAAATTGCATAAAACCCCATTGATTTTTACATTGGTGCGAATTTACCCCTTAATTTTAAAAGTGAGATTTTCACCCCGCCAACTTCCTAGAATTAGTATTATTAGACCACTTAATAGTTTTCATTCCAATTGAATGACAGATGCTTTGCACATGCCTTTTATTTATAGTGAAAACTCCATTTTAATCCTCTCCCCCTATCTCTTTACCTTATCAGTTACAAAGCCAACATAATTGTAACCTAAGAGAGAGAAACAACATTCATGTAGTGAATAAAAAACCTTAGTTTCTTCGTCCATAGAAACTGAACAAGCCTAAAATAAAAAACATGGCTAAGTCACAATAGTCAAAAGCTTTATCTAAGCTTATTTTTAATGGGGATTGTATATGTTACTAGGAGATATGTTCACTCATAAAAACCACTTAGACGTGGGATAACTTTGGTTGACAATTTTACATATGCTCAAATTATAAGGTACATAAAACAACTCTTTTCCCTTTTTCGTTTGTTTGAAAAAGTGTTGGTAGGCCTAGGAAAAGCATAAATAGTGTTTCTTGTTTGATGTTCATGGAAATTGTAAATCTTTCGATACTATGGGAGATTTTGTTACACAATTGAACCAATATGTACATTGTACATTCAATCACAAAAGAAACCTGAAAATGAGTAGAAGTATATTAGAATTATTTAGATCATGTATCAGTAATTGCAATCAAGAACCTAGGATTTTTTCCAATTGGTCAATTTTTTTTTTTAATCTTTAATGTTGGCTTTAAAATATTGAGAATTGATGAATTTAAGATAACCTAAATACTGTAATTTTAGAATTATCAATTTCATTAAGGCTTTTAAATTATTGATGAATTTAAGAATTGCCTAAATACTATAATTTTTTTTTGAAGCAGTATGTGCATTTTTTTTCTACCACTAAATCTAATTGGTTAGAAACAAGAATATGATAGGTATGTGTTACTTTATTTACAACTATACGATGTGAATATTAACGTATTACCAAAGTGAAATGTGAAGTCCTCCCTACATTTCCCTTGTTGATATTTGTAGATTGTCCTCCAGAACTAGATAGTCAAAAGAGTAGTTATTTATTTCTACGAATGTGTGATTATGGTCGAAGAGCCATAAGGAGGATGAAAGAAATGCAATTGAAATGTTTAGAAGACATAGATAGGCATAGAGTGAGGGAGAAAGTTTTCTTTCCCCTCATCCTCATTTCTTAGATATTGATGTTTGCCCTTGGAATGATTTTGATATTTGAGAATAAGAGGAAGCAATGTTCGTAGCCATATCATGCAATTAGTCTCTTTTTTGCTCTATTGTAGTTAGAGAAGAAAGTGGTTGCTATAGCTATTGTAATGCTTATGAATTCAACACATTGATCTAATATTTGCTCTGACATTTAATAGCTAAAGTTATTTATATATGTATTATTGCTGTTAGAAGTGAAGAAGAATGTAATTCCATATTAATAATTAGCTATTAAATATATTGTGTTTATGATTTTGGATCCATTCAGTGGAAGAACGGATGTAAGAACTTTTATGTATATACGATACCTTATGTAAGCTCCTATAGCTACACATGTTAATGGAAAAATATATTGGTGAAGGGTAACACTAATCCAGATAACTTCACCTTATGTTGTCTAATGGAATAAAAAAATTTGGATTGAGAACAGCTTACACAATGCTTTTAGAAATGCTTCTTATGAGAGGAATGACTTAATGAAGCTTACAATATTGTTAATGATCTATGGATTGACAATGTTCCCTCTATGTTTGTTACTATGCTTGAGGTAATTATTTGGAGAATATTTTAAGTGACTGGTATTTTTGAAGGCTCTATTGGTCTTAGAAAGGTTAACTTCACTTTCGCTTCATTAAGTTTTGAAATATACTTCCAACTTCAAAAATTAAAAGAGCTCATCCAACCAGTTAGAAAGAAAACAACATTGATTTTTCATTCTATAGATTTGAGTTTGTTAGCTATGATGAAATGAATTCTAAAGAAGGTGTCACGATCCTGTTTTGTTGACATGCTATATAAACATAATTCAAACGATATTCCCATTAAGATTTCCTAAATGAACTCAATAGATGATGGCTTTTTCAATCAACATAGATTTCGTCTTCATGCATATAGGAACATAGTAAACATCTTTAATGCGGTTTTCCTACTTCTCTTGCCAGATGCTGAGTAGGATGAGTATATAACTAAAATGAATAAAAACTCACAAGTATAGTGAAGAAATCACACATCAAAAGCATCTAAATACAATTGAAAATTGTCCAACAATGGCCTTTTATTTTGATATGTCCCTTATCTAAAAATAATGGATTTAAATAGTAGGATTTTATTAAAACCAAGTGATCAATTATCTCTTATCATAATATAAATCATTATGAAGGATAGTATAGTTCAACTAGCATCCATGATTTGAAAATGAAAAGGATCAAAATAACATAACAAAGAATTATGTTAATAGCCACCAGCTATCTTATGACACATATTCCCGATAACTTCCAGGAAACTGCAGAACCTATATTAACAAGTTCTACAATATTATACAACAAAAGGCTAGGTTTTTTGCCATTGTTTGCAATACCTACACTTAAAATTGGGTTGTTTTATGGATATTAACAAAAGAAGGCTATAGTTTGCCTAACAAAAAAAAAAATTAGTTGCAGATATAGGCTAGTGTTTACCTCATATGAACAAAAAAAGAATAGACTATGATGCATATGTCGTCCATGGACTTCATTCAGCTAAGACAATGGGATTGTCTATTGTATTGCTCAACCTAGGATGAAATGACCTCCTTGACGCAATTAACCACTTGCTATTTCGAATACATTACTGTGGTGGATTGAGTGGCTTCTTATTTACACATCCCCATGGCAAAGTGAAACAGAATTACAATATAATAGCCAATATCTTTGCTTAAGTATCAGTCTTGATTCTTAAATTAAGCATACACAATACCTTCTTAATTCTAAAAGAAGGAGATAATGATGTTTACACCTTTTTTCTTGTTTCCTTGTCATTAAATGGTGATTTTTCAATATTTACAGCTGCCTACAAAGTTAATTGTCCCTAATATATACCATATGACTTAAAAATATCGGTTCTCCTCATAGTTTGTTCAACCAATTAATATACCATCATGCGTCAAAAGGAGAGACATGAAAATCATAGCAATCACATAGCACTTATCTTCTTAGTTCAAAGAGAAAAAAGAAAGACACATAAGTCAAATCAGAAAAGTTGTAAACCTTTTCCTTTGGATGCATATTTTTCTTTTTCATGTATCATTATACCTAGGAAAAAAAGGATGTCTTTGTATAAGTAGCCAATTACTCATTAAAGATTGACACTAGTATAGTTGGCTTAGCTTCTAATCGTTCATTCAAGATTGACTTAGCTATGACATAGGGACCACAAAAACCAAAAGATTTTATTACAAAAAGCAGAAGACCTTCAAAGTTAAACTATTGAGAGTGAGCAGTATATACTGGATAGTTGAACCTTGTAATAAGAAAACCTTAACTTTGTAACAGTATATACTACAATAACATAGGGACTACTTCTAATATAGAAATAATAAAACAACCATGGCCCTACATAAAAAACATAAGTTTCACATGCACCATTTAGGAATGAAGACAAACTTATATAAAAACAAGATGAAAAAGTTAATGAAACTAAAGAAACTGTAGGAACACAGTGATGATACATATTATAATTTAACATATAACGACAATATCAACAACAAACTCCAATGCACTAGTGATAATAAATGGAAAAACTAACTAGAGACAACAAAAACATATGACCCAACAACACTTGCGACACCCAAAAGTAAGAAAACATAGAAGACCACAATAATACAACAATAAACAACAACAAAAAGTTTGACACTATGCCTAAAAAGAACATGCTAAGCATACAAATCACTATACACTTTTTAAGCATATTTAGGTAAAAAAAAAAATTGATCATGATTATGTTTATTGGTATCTATTTGTACGAATATCAGTTTTAGATGATTTAAGAGTAAGGAAAAGTTTGCACAAAAACAATGTAATTTAAGGCAATCACGACTGTGAGGAATGGAAAACTTTAAGGGAAGAAGATCGCTCCCTTTCATCACGGGTGTGATCATGGAAGAATTGAGTGCCCAGTGCTTGTCGTGCTCTCTATCACGTGCGTTATCAAGGGAAGTATTGTGATCCTCCTATCTATTACGTCTATGGTCTCACTTCAGAAGGACGGTTGTTCCTTTGATCATGGGCTTAAGGAGATGAATAATTTTGACAAGGAGTTCATGTTCAACATCACGGCCTTGACAGGTGAAAACAATTCTTTTTTGAAACAATCACGCCCTAAGTCACGAATGTGATGAAAGTGGACATAGTGATTATTTTTAAATTATTTCACACAAACTAGTTTGTGTAACTAATCTTAACACCAAGGGTATCCTGAAATGGTGTATTTTAGGTCTTTTGACGAGAAGAATATAAATATATTGTAATTTTCAAACAAAGGACATCATAAAAAAAGGATCATCGTCAACCAATATCATATATCATATCACATCACATGACAACAAATATCATCAGAAAAAAGAACATCAGATTCTTTGTGTTAGAACCCAAAGACCTTATGCCCTAATTCTAAACCACAACATATCTGTAAACCTAGAGTGTACCAATTGTATCTTTACATTCTTAGCATAATTTTCTACTTGTAAATCATATACTTTTCCTAGAACTACTTGAGAGAGTTGATAAGAATTCCTTATTCGTACATTTGTGAGACTTCTACAATGAAATCAAAAGGGGGGTTTTACTCTTCTACTGATTTTATATTTTATTTCTTATTAGTTATGAGTTTTGTTACTTTGTATTATTGTTTTATCATATGTGAGTAATAGTTTAAGACTTACTACATCTATTTAGTATGATAAGTGCACGAAATGGTGGGTTCTTGATAAATGTTAATTTCAATGAGTTTAACTTAATGAATCTAAGTGCGGTATAGTGCACAGCTTTAAATTAGGATGGATTTCGATAAAATATGTTAAGAAATAATTCTATTAAATAGATCTAATTTATTGAAACAACTTACTCCTAATAATAGAGATATTATTAGGAAAGTTACTGCATCCTTAGGGGAATCGATAAATGATTACGATGTTAATGCAATCTTAGTTGGTTGTTAATTCAGAGGATATTCTAATAAACACAATTAGGATTAGGAATAAGTATTTCATAGAAGAGTGCTTATAAACCAATAATTCCCTGTAGATAATAAACATTAAGACAAAAGTGTATTGGTAGTATCATGCTAAGTAATGAGGCAAGTTTGTATGTTAATCACTGTTTTGTTAATCGTTTCTATAGCTATTGTGTTGGATAAAAGTTGTTCATGGATTAGTATAGTTAGTTAGTAAATTAGACGTTTTAATCACTAATCACTTAATAATTTTGGTTGCTAGATCATAGGAAAATTAACTAGTACTAGTCCTTATATTCGTTCTTAGTAGAGACGATCCTAAACTCATTTGTGTTATAAAACGACACGTATACTTATTGAACCGAATTAAAGGTAGAATATAGGTTTATAAATTTTAAAACTCGATAGCTCTAATTAGAGGCGATTAAAATACACCTTTTTCACTTTTCGCAAAAGGAAAAGCTTGAGGATTGTATAGCATAGTCTATTTTTTTTATTTTCTTAGTGTTGATTTCATGAGTCAATCATCTCTTCTCACATAATCCCAGATCTATCTCCATGACTTATTACTCACACACTTCCCCAATGGTGAAAAATTAGGGTTCTTTTTGTGGGGAGTATAATTTGGGTTAGAGATATAATGATATGAATAAGGGTTTTCAATTTTTTTTTTTCAGATACATTATGTTGGGGTTAAATTCGGGTTTTTAGTTGGAATAAGGTCATGTGCATTGCACATGACTTGTTGTTAATAGAAAAGGCCTTAAAGGTCCTTAACAATTCTAATTTTAGGAAGTTAGTGAGGGTAAAAACCACACTTTTAAAGTTGGGGGTCGAATCCGCACTAATATAAAAGTTAAAGGGGAGTTTTATGCAATTTTCTATAAAATTTATGTCATATTGACAAAAGTTAAATACAAATATGTATTAATAAATATAAATAAAAAAATTCTTTTAAGTATTATATTACATTAAAAGTATTTTTTTAGTTCCAAGTAAAATATAACTCTATTTTTTTAAAAATAGTTTGGTTTAATGTTATGATTTAATTCAGTTTATTCTTTCAAACCAATTATAAATTTTCAACTTTGTTCAATTTGAAAATTTTCGAGTCAAATTGTATAAAAAATTTCATATTTTTGGTTTTTTTTTTTAGTTTAATTAAGTTTATGGACTGCTTTGGTTTGATTAATTTTTCTACTCACCTCTACCATCGGTTGTCGCTATAAAGATTTGGCCTGTAGTTTTGTAGTAGTGAAGTGGTGATGGATGAGTTTGAGTGCTGCTTATGGCCAAGTTTTATGGTGAAAGCTTCTATCAAAAGCTATGTTCCTAAGTTTGTAAAAGTTAAGTTTTTGAGACTTAAAACTTTAGATTTGATTGTGTTTAGGATGAATTGGAGTAAAGTTCTTGTGTTCTTGATGTCTGGTGGAGGATGCTATTCATATTTCATAGTGGTGGTTGAAGGATAAAGGACAGGGCTATAATTTTCATAGAACTAGCTGATGATTAAGTTAATCTTTTACATTTCCCTAATCTTTGTTAAGTTTAATCCTATAATTTATAATTGTTAATTTGATTTTTTAGATTAAGATTATTTTTAGCCTTTGATCAAGCTTTGACCCATGTCAACAATAGATTGATTACATAAAAGTAGATATGTGTAACCACAATTTAAGCTTGATCTTTATTGGTGATCCTTTTAATATCATAATCCAATGGCTTTTGTCAAAATTTTTTTTATCTCAATTGATTTTGGTAATTGATTGTGATAGATTTACACTATAACCTATGATAGAGAAAAAGGAAATGGACAATTTAAGCTTGGTTGCAAGATCTCGAGTAACTTATCTTTTGGAAGAAGAAGGTGTATTGCAATGAACATCAGGAAACAACATTTAACTGTAACATATGGTGAAAAATAATAATATAAAATTGTGCCTAAAAATAATCAAAGCAGGGTCGCATGTGTATACATAAAGTGTACTTAGGTATATATAGACAAGACATGATTTTACTAAACTAATACGACTTAGACACAATATATAACCCTTGAATTGAATCAATATAATGCTTGAACGAACCATCATGATAATTGAATGAACCGTCATGATACTTGAACAAACCATCACAATGAGACTTATAAATACTTTATTACAACAAAAGAATTTTTTTAATTCCAAGTAAAATATAACTATGATTTTTTAAAAATAGTTTAGTTTAATTTTACGGTTTAATTCAGTTTATCCTTTCAAATCACTTATAAATTTTCAGTTCTATTTGGTTTGAAAATTTTCAAATCAAGTTGTAAAAAGAATAATAATAATAATATTTTTAGTTTTGTTTAGTTTAGTTAAGTTTATGGATTGATTTGGTTTGATTACTTTTTCTGCTCACCTCTACCATTGGTCATTGCTACAAAGATCTGGCCTATGGTTTCGGAGTAGTGAAGTGGTGGTGGTAAACGAGTTTGAGTGCTGCTCATGGCTAAGTTTTGTGGTGGATGCTTCTATCTGAAGCTATGTTTATAGGTTTGTAAGAGTTAGGGTTTCAAGACTTAAAACTTTAGATTTGATGATGTTTGGGATGAGTTGGAGTGAAGTTATTGTATTCTTTATGTTTGGTAGTAGATGTTATTCATATTTTATATTGGTTGTTGAAGATAAAGGATAAGGCTATGATTTTCATGGATAAAACTAGTCGATGACCAAGTTCATCTTTTACATTACCTTAATCTTTGTTAAGTTTAATCCTATAATTTATAATTGTTAGTTTGATTTTTTATATTAAGATCATTTTTAGCTTTGATCAAGCTTCAACCCATGTCAACAATGGATTGATTGCATAAAAGCGGATATGTATAACCACAATTTAAGCTTGATCTTCATTGGTGATCCTTGTGATATCATAATCTAATGGCTTTTGTAAAAAATCTGTTGTCCGAATTGATTTTGGTCGTTAATTGTGATAGATTTGCACTGTAATCTATGGTAAAGCAAAAGGAAATGGAGAGAAAAAGCTTCGTTGCAAGATCTCTGGCGACTTATCTTTTGGACAAAGGCGGCGTATTGTAATGAACCTCAGGAAACAACATTAAAATGTAACACAAGGCGAAAAATAATAATATAAAATTGTGCCTAGAAAGGATCAAACTAAGGTCGCATATGTATACATAAAGTCAATTTTACTGAACTAATACGACTTAGACATAATATACATCTCTTGAATTGAACCAATATAGTGCTTGAATGAACCATTATGATACTTGAACAAACCATCACAATGAGACTTATGGATACTTAAAGAGGTCGTTTTGAACCAAACCTACACCAATTGAACTAAAAAGACATGAACATGGACTTAATTGTCTTAAATAAGTAATAACTAAACCAAAACCAACATCAATCAAACACAACACATAATCCAACCAACATTTGAACCGATAATGACCAAATTGACATGAAGTGGAGTTGCCGTTAGAAAGCATTAGTGGTCACTTCTTCAATTAAATTGCCCTATCTTAGACCAATGTGATTGAGTCTTGAACCATTGACCATGTTTGAGTTACTTGCTGCCCCTATGTGACCACATATATGAACCGAATTCGATTGTTATCATGGCTAGTTTATTTTTCAACATGAAACACTTAGCTTCTATGACTTGTCCTTCATAACCATACAATATTAAACACGAGGTCTTTTCCTGCAAAATCTCTATATCTTGACTATTGCCTTCCTCTATCTTTGGCAAATGATTCCAAAGTTTGTTCATTTTATGTGCCAACTCAACCTATTATCAAATCCATTTTTACTCATCAAAAGAGATCTTACATCTACAAAAAATTCAAATCATCTAAACCATAAGTCACCCTCTCTCTGAAAACACAATAGTTAAAGTGCTTTATCTTCATTGTCAATTTTAATGTCAATGCTCTTCAAATTTTAATCATAAACTAAACTAGTAGAAAAAAGTCCCAATTGGATGCATCTTTAAACCAATGAAAGGTACATAACTTTTACTTTAGAACTAATTCATTAGCTAGTGACTTTATCATATGTAAATCTTCTCACTTTTCTTTGCAAGAACCTCTTGGAAGAGGACTTTTGCTTGCATTTTGACTAAATGTCATATTTGGTAAATGAATTTACTTACTTTTGCAATTTTCTACTTAAAGTTTAAAGTATCAATTTACCATTTATAAATTATTCGAGATCATTTATAGTACTTAAACTAGGTAGTGTATTACAAATATTAGTAAAATTTAGGTAGTTAATTATAAGAAATGACAAAAAATTAGGTAGTTGGTTACAAAAAAGTGCATACCTCGAGTATGAACTCAACATGTCAACTAGTGAATTGTAAAAATAAACAAAATTGAAGTATTACACGGCACTTTTAGAAGAAGCAAACCACGAGAAGTGATTGTATGGCATGAAACCAATATCTTGGATAGATACCTATTGTATGTGTAAATCTATGTTAGAGTTCCGACCATCATCATCATCATGCTTATAAAGTAATAATATATCAAATGGCAAAGATGGCTGAATCGAAAATCTTGTAAAATCTTGGCACCCAATGCTGTGGCGTCATGCCTGGCTCAATTAAAGTATGATGGTAATAAAACATGGTAAGGTTATCCACAATCCAGGTTATTTTCGGAGTTTTTGATTTTGTGCTCTAATAATATTAGGATAAAAATCAATTCTATATATCAAAAGCTATACCTAGGATACATGAAAAAAAATTCACTATCCATCAAGAGTTAAGGCCGTTGTAGGATCGGTTTTTGAGCAAATGACTACGAAAATTGGTGCTAATTGGTCTTATTCTCTAAATTGGAAGACATTAATAAAATACAATGGAAAAGCAAGTGTATAAAGAAAAATAAATACATCAATTATAGTGACTTTAACGCAATTGTAGATACAAGACATAAAATAAGTGATCGGTTATTTTTTAACATAGAAGATAAATGGGAATAAAAAGCAGGATGGGAGTTATTTTAGAAAATGCTTTAAATAATGAGAAAACTGGCATTAGAATATTCAGTGAGGGATAAATTATATAAGAATTACTAATAAAATGAGGATACATTTTTCGATACATATAAGACACTGAATTAACTCAAAAACTATAATATTATAGAGATTATATATCTATATATATGTGTGTGTGTGTTTGTGTGGAACCTACGGTGTAATCATTTAGGAGTATATGAGACAATTACTTTTAAATTACAAAAGATCACCTAAATTACAACAAATAAGACCTAATAATAATAAAAATAAATCCATTAATAATTTCTCAAAAAGGTTGTTGATAGTTTTTATAAGACTGTCGATGGATTTTATTTATTATAATTTAAAGTGATTGTACAATGAAATTTCTCTATATACTATATTATGTATATAATATTGTTTATTAATTTTGGTAGAAAGGATTAATCGGATGCATATATTCTTTTGAGTTATGAGTTTGCAGTCATCCAATCCATTAATCTTCCAATCTATAAAATTTCCAAGCCAATCACTTTTAAAAATATATGTGCTCTTATTATTTATTAGAACTTCAAAACCATCGTTAAAATGAATGTAAATAGCGATAATTTTGGTGCTTTAATAGCAGTTTAAGGCGTGTGGACATATATTTTTAAAAAATTAAAGAACATGTGAAGTATAATTTATGGGTCTGTCTGTACTTAACTAAAATTATGTGAGCATTTATGCGATATTCCAAAAGATCACAATTATCCGTGTGGTGGTTACAGGTACAGCATCAAGGGACCACGCAGAACAAGTTTACCGTCGTTGACTTGACTCTCTCTTTTAGAGTGGCCTACGATTCCCTAAACAAGGGTCCCACTACTCAGAAGAAGATGAGCAGTTATTATCATCACTTTTTCTATTTTATAATGGACAATTAAATTATACGTTTCCGGGCAAGTGGCGATTTAATATCAAGAAGTATTTAAACTTCCGGTATTATAGTATTAGCTTTCTGAAAACATTTATATAAAAATAGTAAACGTATAATTACCTACTAGCTTTTCAGAAGTCCTTATAATAGTGTGGTTTCTGATACGAGACTTAATATTCTACCAATCTAGCCTTATATTTCCATATTGGATTATTCATATGGTTTGTCCAAAGTGTATAGAAAAAGAAATAGAATCTTTTCATTTAATTTTTCTCAATTTTTCTTTATTTATCCTTTTGAGATATTATAATATGTAATTAATGGATGAGACTAAAAAAAAGATAATAACATCATGATAATATTATAAGGCATTTTAAAAATCAAGATAATCTCAATTATTGATTTATAAATTAAGAGATATTGAGAAAAAGTAAATAGAGAGAATTTAAATCCCATAGAAAACCTTTCTCTTATTGTGATTACTAGAAAAATAATGGAAGGAGAGAAAGTGAAAGGAAAAAATTAAAGTAAAAATAAAGTGAGTGGAAAATTTTTATTTAGATAAGAAAAGAATGTGAAGGAAAGAATTAGGAGGGAAGTTAATTAAAAATACTGTTAAATATATTAAGCAACAAAAAGGTCCTTAAAATTTAAATTTGTCTTTAAATTTATAGAGTATCTTAGTAATATTATCCATTTTCATTTCCTGTACACAAGTGAATGCTTTCTCCTGGAAATCCATTCCATCAAACTTTTCATCTTAATTCAAATAAGAGAAAGGTAATTTTCTCCATTCAAATTCCTTTTGAATAGAATTTAAATATTTGCATCAATTAATTTGAAATCCTGATTGTGTAATGCTCCCATTACATGGATAAATTAATAGTACATACAAATTTACTTGTAAAAACTGATATTGTAAGAAGTTGTTGAGAATATTATGAACTTCTTATAAACTCTTATACCATATTGGATTGATAGGGTTGAATATACCTCAAATGAATTAACTATACCATAAGAAGAAAATAAGATGAGATTTCCCATTTCTTTATTTGGGTATCTACTTACACAGAAAAATTTATTGTGCTAGTATGATGATGCATGTGGATAAAGCAAAATTACCATGAAAATTGTTGAAGATTACTATTAATCACATTTTTTAATTACCATTTATTATTATGTTAAGTTATAAGAGGTATAAGATATAACTGTAAACAAGCTGAATTGATATAGTACAATATTAAATTTCATCTTAAACTAACTCAAAATTTTAAAGTTGAATTCAAATTTGACCTTGATGACTTTTAACTTGAATTTGACTTGTTATGGCATTTGATAAGCCTCAGCTTGCTTTGATTAAACTCTCTTGATTTTAAAATCTTTAAAATTATTTTTCTTTTAACTAAAATAACAATAATATTCAAACTTGATTAAATTTGCAAGCTATTCAAGTGAATTACGTAACTGAGTGTCCTTGATAAACCTTTTGAATAGCTCGGTGTTGATCTTATTCATGAAACTCCATCTTGTTGAATCGGACATGAGTAGTTCATCAATGAGTTTGGTTCATTAAAACTCTACTTAAGAAAAGTTTCAAAGTTGGTGTATTGCTAGGAAAAGACAAGGTCATAATTTTTATGATTTTATGACTATGTCGGTTAATTCACTGATAATTATCAAGTGGAAAAAAAGCAGAAAATTTTTGGAACGAGAATAAATCTTAAATATTTAAAATTTTTTTTTTTCCAACGGTTAGGAAAATCCAAAATAAGGAACCATACTCTTTTCTTCCGGAGAGCATCTTCAGGATGTACGGAATTCCAAGCGAGTTCAACTTACATAACCCAGCTTGACGGTGAATCTAGAAGAGGAGAGCCAGCTGGCTCCAGCGGACCAAGGTCGACTTGGTCATTAACGTGCTCGCACGTAAACTTTTTAGCAGTGAGCCTAACACCAGATGTCAACCGGCTTCTCCGTTTAGTGTTTCCACTATGTCATGGTCATTAACGTGCTCGCATGTCATGGAAATTTTTAAGATTCGGTTATAGGATTGATTTACCTTTTAATTTTATTATTTATTTAATATTCATTATATTTAAAATGTTAACAATACAATTAGTTGAATAATTTAAATTTAATAAATATTAAATTAATAATATAAATGATGATATCATTCGTGTAAAAATAATAGATAAGATCATAAGAAAATCATAAATTTCTATATAGTAACCAATATAAATGAATCTAAATAACTGATTAATTACCTTTTAAATTTTTAAATGATAATTATTGTTTTTATAATTTTTAAAAATATACTAATAGCTTTCAAATGAAATCGTCATTAGATGATAATAAATCTTTAATAACACCGTAGGAATCTATTTTCAAATATTATGAATATGTAAAATTATACTTTGATAATTTAGGGGTATATCATACTTCACTAATAGTTTAGAATGTGTATTTTTAATTTTTTGTCCCCAAAAAATTAGAATTAAATAACCAATAGTATTAGGAAAATATTATTGATTGTAGATTCTTCTTAACAACTTTATAAAATATTTTTGGAAAAAGTATAAAAAGATCCCTAATGTTTACCTGTATATACGAATTAATTGTTAATATTTCATTTAGTTAATTTTAGTCTTTAACTTTTTAATAAATTTATAAAAGTCTTTTCATTAGTTTTTTCATTATATGTTGATGACTAAAATGGATTAAATGAAAAAACTTAAGAACTGATTTGTATATACAGATAAACATTAAAGACTATTTCGTATGTTCAGGTAAACATTAGGAACTTTTTTATACTTACGTTGACCAATTATATATTAACACGGTTTACAGTAATAGAAAATTTAATAGAGTTAATAGAATCATTTATTTGATGCGATTTGAAAAGATTAAGAATTAAAGTGGACTAAATAAAAGGTTGTAAAAATGTGAAATGTTAAGGATTTTTTTGTATTTTTCTCAATATTTTTATATGTTTATGTTTGAAAAGAATAATTAATTGGTTAAGGGACTTGTTAAAAGTTAAAAAAAAAAAAAATTCTTATAAGTTTTTGTACAGTTGTTTTATCTTAATAACCATTCCTATAATGTGAAATTTTTTCTGACTTCTTAAATAGTATTTGAAACTGTCATAAAAAAGGATCAATTTACTCGTTATTTTTTTCAATTTGTAAAAATATAAAATATTTTGCAGAATCACTATCACGCAATATTAACATTACTAAGAAAACTTCAATAACGCTTTTTATATTTATTAAGATATTAAATAAAAAAATTTAATATATTTATTTTTTTCGTAAAAATGAATAATTAATGTTTGAAATCATTAGAATGATTGTTGTTTACTGGAAACAGTGCCGAAGTCCAAGGAATGTTGCTTGGACTTGTATTTTGAGCGTTTGGACCTGATCCTTAAACTCCTGGAGAGTGAAACTTTCAAAAACATGCTGGAGGGGGCTTCGATGCTAATACTACAATGCTCAAGTTTTGTTACTTCTTCTTAAATTGGTACTTTCTTATTTTAAAAACCTTCTCAAATAGGAAAGTATATTTGCTATATAGATGCTTCTTTAGGAAAGTTCGGGGTTGTCCCGGATGAGGATCAAGTTTCTTCAGCTTAAAAAGGCTCAAGCCAGGAACCGTAAGAAGCATTAAAACTTGAGGGCGTCTCTTCTGCTAGGCCGACCCGATTCTAAATCGGCCGGGCCAAGAAGGTTGGCCTCTCCTGTAGGGTGATTCCTTGGAGGGTGGACAAATACCATAAGACTCCCAGATTGGTCGAGATGCACTGCGCCTTTATTGTTCCAAGCTCAACGGTTAATTATGAGCACGGAGTAAGGTTGGATCGGGTATAGGAGATGTAGGTCCAAAATTGCTTTACACCAATTATGTTAGGACCTTTAATGAGATACAATGACACCTATTAGTAGGAATATATTGAGGAAATTTTCGACGTTTTTCACATTATAATTAAAGCATTCATCTGAAGTTCTTGACACCGAATTCTAGATTTATTTTTTGACGGATAGAGGGTGGGTTCTTATATTTGATGAGGTACCTTACGAAGGACCTTAAAATATTAACCAATTTTAATTTTTTTTATTATTATTTTTTATTTTCTTTAACAAAAATAATGTTTACTTTTGCCGGGATGCGTCTTCAACGTTCATCAGAAAGTAAAATAAATTTACATTCAATGTGCAATACACTTGCAACTCTAGGCAACGACAATATTTCATAGCGTCTAGCCAGATCAATTCTTCATAGCTTATGTGATAAATGGAAGAGTACAGTGGATTGGTGTATTCTCGTAGGCCTCAAAGATAAATTTCCTTTGTTTTTTTAATTTATTTTTTAATGATAAATTTATTAATTATTTATATTATTAAGAAACTATTAAAATGTTATTTAAAAATAATAGGTACGTAAATAAAGTAAAAAATTTCTTAGAAAAGATAGATTGTCAATATATTGAGATAGCATTTTAAGGATCTTGAAAATAATAGTGTATATATTTACGAATTCTCCGGTATCATTTTGTTGTTAATAAATAAACGAGAAATCCAAGCTAAAAATTAGAAATAAAATAAAAAATAATGACAACTGACATGTAGGTAATAAATAAACCACCTTCTGCTCCAAAAAGTTTAACGTTAACAGCTAAGCACAAACTCTCTCTCTCTCTCTCTCTCTCTCTCTCTCTCTCTCACACACACACACACACACACACACACACACACAAATCTGACACATTCACCATAATACCTGTGATCGCTGCAAGTAGAAAAGCCTCTGTGATAGTCGCCGGCGAGACTTTCCGGCAATGTATCGAAGAAGTGGCTCAGTTTTGTTCGTATCTCTGCTTCTGAGCTCAGTTTTAGTTCTTGTGTACGGTCAGGCATCTCCTCCTGCTTCCATTCCATGGAAGACACTTTCTGGTATTCTCTCTCTCTCTCTTATATATATATATAGCTGCAGCTCTTGTATTTGTCCGTGCCTTTGGTTTGTACTTATCGATCTCATCATGTTGATGCTGTGTTGCTGTGGTTTAATTGATTTTTGAGGTAGATTAAACTAAGGAAGTAAGTGATTGCAGGTTTTATTGAAGTCATGGAAGTAGAAATTAGTTTTGATTCAGTTAATTATGTTGAAGCAGTTAAGATGTTAGTTTTGTATCCGTCTTATGTTTATTTTGTGTGTGTGTGTATTTCTCCAATGACACGAGGTGGATAGAACTAAGAGAGTAAGTCAAATCTTTGTATTATGTTGTTGCAATTAAAGTAATTTTGAGTTTTTTTTTTAAGTATTTTCTGTTAATACGGTATAACGAGTGCATAATTCAATGGTGAGATGTATGAGGTATTAAATAAGTGAAGAAAATTCGAAAAAAATAGATCCCTTTTTTCCCTTCTAATATACGTTGCTCGATTGTCTGAAATTAGTCTTTTGATACGTAGCTTAAGCCGTAATGTGTAGGCCTAATTTTTAACTCTAACCGGCCAGCATGCTTACTTTCACGGCTTAGATCGTAAGCTGGATTTACGCTGTGCATGGACTTAGTAGGATTATTACGGTACTGCCTTCTATCACGTATTAAAAAAAAAAAAAAAAAAAGTATCCAGGTTAACATGCTTAGGATAGTTGTCATATGGAGAATTTACTTGATTTGCTGAAGTTGCATCAAACATAGATTAATAGGAATGAGGTGTGAATTGTTTTTCCCAAATTCAAATTGATGAGCTAGTTGGTTTTGCGTTAGTTTTGTTTTTTAAGGATAAATGATTTTGAATCATTCATGCTCCACTGTCACTCTTTCTCTTCTTGCAGGAGATCCGCCACTTGTCATTGCACGGGGAGGATTTTCAGGAATATTTCCAGATTCTAGCTATGTTGCCTATAGTTTGGCCCAGATTACTAGTTTGCCCGATGTAATCCTGTGGTGTGATGTCCAACTGACAAAAGATGGAGCTGGTATTTGTCTTCCAGATGTCAAGCTGGAGAATTCCACTAACATTGCAAATGTATTCCCTAGAGCGGCAAAAACCTATTTCGTCAATGGTGTCTCAATGAAAGGATATTTTTCTATTGATTACACGCTCAATGATCTGGCAACTGTGTCCTGTGAGTTTTTCCTATTTCTGGTTTAGATAATGTTAGGTTTCCATCCATAATTTACTATTCCGTAAGCTTAAAGCTTATAGATTGTTTAGGGTTTCTGCATGTATTATTTCATCATTCTGTCAAATGCTGCTAGGCTGAGATATTGGTTAAGGCCCTTCACGAAATAGATATATGGATTTAAATGACAACATCTGTTTTAAACTCAGAACCTCTCTCGTTGTGATACCTTGTTATATTTGGATCCAGAACCAACCTATCTAAGAGTTAAACTTGTAGATTGTTGTATTTCAGCAGATAATATCATCTGTTTATTCCTAAATACGACTGCTGAGAACTCTGATCTTGTGAATCAGCTGCTGGACATAAGCTTGACAAATGTACCTTTGTGGTGAAAACAAAAGGAGTTTCTCTAGTTGGATCTGTCATTGAACTCCATTTTTTAGATGATAAAATAGAGGACAATCAATGAAGTCTAATGCTTTCATCCTGTTTCTGCAATGTATGGCTGCATCTTCTACTTCTGACTGTTCCTCTGTTGCCTGGCAGTGACACAAGGAATCTATTCACGGAGTAATAGATTTGATGGAAATATGTTCCCAATTATGAATGTTAAAGATGTTGCCACACAATTAAAACCAGCTGGCTTATGGCTGAATGTTCAGGTAAGAAATTTATTATGGGTATGTGGCTTCAACTTTGGATGGGAACTGAGAGTTGATTTTTCTCTTCTACAGCATGACATGTTCTTTACACAACATAACTCAAGTATGAGAGAATTCATACTATCGACATACAGAACAGTGGTGGTCAATTACATTTCTTCTCCAGAGGTGAATTTCCTGAGAAATATTGTGGCCCGAGTCAGAGCACCAACAAAATTAGTTTTCAGGTTTTTGGGAAAAGATGCTGTTGAGCCTACAACAAACCAGACATATGGTTCTCTTCTAAACAACCTGACCTTCATAAAGACATTTGCTTCAGGGATCCTTGTTCCTAAGGTTTATATATGGCCTGTCTCTCCAGACAACTACTTACAACCTCATACAACTCTTGTTTCGGATGCTCACAAAGCTGGGCTGGAAGTTTATGCATCTGATTTTGTGAATGACCTTCCACTTCCCTATAATTATAGCTTTGACCCGGTTGCTGAGGCCTTGTTATATGTGGAAAATGGTGACTTCTCTGTTGATGGTGTTGTATCTGACTTTCCAATAACCCCTTCTGCTGCCTTTGGTTAGTATACTTTCCTTCTGCTGCTAGAAAGACTGGATACACTATCACAGATAGAAGCAATAGCACCTGTGAAAAAATCAGGTCTCCACTTTTCAGTCTTTTAGAGAAACAAGTGTTATATGTAGCATATGAATTGGATTTAGAAAGACTTGTTTTTAATTTTGCATTCATCTAATTTTGTAAGCATTTATCTGGATGGCATCAAAATGGAGGATATGAAGTACAAAGTATAAACACTCATACCATATTTACAAGCTTAAGCTTTCAAATTGGATGATTATTGTTCTACTCTTAACATGATACTAGACCAGAAGGTCTTGAGTTCAAATACCTGCATCTTCACCTCACTCATTAAATTAAGTCATTCATTTGATTGGTTTCAGTTTATGTCTCAGTGAACTAGTGAGAGGGAGCTTTAATCGATAAATATAATAGCTCATGTCATATCTATGAATTTAAGTTTTTAGATTAGATGATCGTGGTGCTAATCTTAATATAGTCAAATATGATACTTTGCTCTTATATAGTTTTTCTGTCTATTTTCCTCATCCCAAGTGAACAAAAAAACTACTCCAAACTGTTTTCTTGAGGTTCAGAATTCATCTTGTAGAAGACATATTGTATAATGAAAGACTGGAATATTTTTAAAATTGAGCTGCTAACGATTTCTGCTTTTGAAGCTGTGTTATTCCTGTCATAGTTGCTAATCTGTTCCTGCTAAAATGTTCAGATGAATTTTTTCTAAGAAGCTGATTTCTTTTTTTTGTCATGCAGATTGTTTTGCTCACATGCCCCAAACCAAGTCACGGCAAGGTATGTCATCAATTTATAGTGCTTTAAGTTTTGGATAGATTGCTTAGGATTATCCTTTATGCCTTACATTGAAGTTCTTTGTATATGAAGCATGTTTACATCATTGCTATCCTATAAGTTTCGAACAACTTCTTTTGCAAGATTGTGCTGAAGCTTTTGGGTTGTGTGAATGCATCGGGATTTTAAATTCTTAAAACTAAAGGAAATACCAGTAATATTGCAAATAATTACTAATTTTAACACCTTTGCTTGGATCATACAAAGAGATGCAATTGAGCTATATATGTGCAGTAGTAATTCATGCACACAATTTTTGAGGCAAGGGAGCTCAATGCCATAAGTTGCTGAATTTTTTTATTCCAGTGGAATAAATCCTCATAGTTTTGATTCATTGTTTCATTCTGCAAGCTGTGACAGGGGGATAGTATCACGAAATATCAAATGGACATGTCCTCTCTTACCGCAATAGTCTTGATGTTAAAATATCTTCAGCTTTGTTAATTCAGCAACTATAGGATCTAATCAACTGGAATTTAGATGTATTGCAACTCTTAGAAAATTAAGAGAGTAAAGGTGGGTGTTTTGAAGTTATAAGTTTCCTAAGATTGTAAATTTTGTATCTAGGGTTTAATGGACGTGGTCAAATTTATAATTCTACATACATTCTCAAATTATTTCCTTTCTCTCTCTCTGTCTTTGTTTTTTCACCTTTTTTTTTTTTTTGTTGGGGGGGGGGGGGGGGGGGGCGGGGGGCAACTGCGGAATTCTCTTTCTGACAATTAGGTATGTTTTTACTCCAGCTAAGCCTCTAGTTATCTCACTGAATGGAGCAAGTGGTGACTTCCCTGGATGCACAGACCTTGCATATAAGCAAGCTATTACAGATGGTGCTGATATAATTGATTGTCCTGTACAAATTTCAAAAGATGGAGTTCCATTGTGCTTCAGCTCTATAAATCTACTTGATGTCACAACCATTGCTCAGACAAATTATAGCACTCTTATGGAAACTGTTCCAGAGATTGGCAAGAGTGGTATTTTTACTTTTAGCCTGACTTGGAGTGAGATCCAATCCTTGACTGGTAAGTTCAACCAAGAATCTTGCTTATAGGGATTGTTGTGGTGGTGGGGGGGAGGGAGAATTTGTCTGGGACTTATTGCACTTGATCATTTGGATTTTTCTCATCATCATCCTTTTCTTTCTGCATGTTGATATGACCTTCTTCAGCCAACATTTGCCTAGTTCCTTAGAAAACTAGTTATCTGGTAAACAAGTTTATGACAAAAATAATATCCTTCTATTGACTATTTGCTTGATGTTCTTGTAGCCTCAATGTTTAGTCCGTATGGAAAAGAATATACTATTTTCCGCAATCCGAGGGACAAAAATAATGGACATTTTCTCAGATTAGTTGATTTCTTGGAATTGTCGAAGAACTCTTCTGTTGCTGGCGTCTTGATCAGCATAGAGGTGAATTCTTCCACACAACCTGTATTTGCATTGCCTAGTACAGCTTTCGTGTAAACCAAATGAATAGATCAAGCAGTCTTTAATTTCCTGATCAGTCTTTTGCATTCTATTTGTAAAGTGGCTCATTTAGCTGTAGTTCAAACTTACTCTTTCTTTTTTTTTTTTTTTTTTGGCCCATTGTCCTTTGGTAGCAATAGCTTTCATGAAGTTTATTCATTTTTCTCCATATTTGTCCAATGTATGTGTGGATTTGTTGAAGCTATTTCTTTCATTTATTTTGATCTTGACATGACATGCTTTTGCTTTACTCCAGAATGCCGCATACCTCATAGAAAAGAAGAGTTTGGATGTGACTGATGCTGTCCTTAAAACTTTGAGCAATGCTGGATTGACAAAGAAAGTTATGATCCAATCTACCAATAGCTCTGTTCTAATGAAAGTCAAAGAAGAGAAGCCCCCTTATGAACTTGTCTATGAGGTCGATGAGGAGATAAGCGATGCAACCGATGAAACGGTTGAGGATATCAAGAAATTTGCTCACTCCGTAGTTATTTCAAAGAAGTCCGTTTTCCCCACGAATAATGCATTTGTTACTGGTGTGACGAAAGCTGTGCCTAGTCTGCAGAAACAAAATCTATCTGTTTATGTGAAGACATTCAGCAATGAGTTTGTGTCGCAAGCATGGGACTTCTTCTCTGATCCAATCGTTGAGGTGAATTCTTATGTTCAAGGGGTCAACATTGATGGTGTGATCACTGATTTCCCAAAGACATCTGCTGCATATAAGAGTAAGTTCATTAGTTAATACATTGCTTTTGTTGAACTTTTGAAGAAAAAGTTCCTATAACAAAACCATTCTTTTCCGAAAGTTGTGCAAACTGTGCTAGAGCAGTCTGTTCTTGCTCCTGGTTATGGTTCCATTGCCATTTGCCAAAAAGAAATTGTTTTGTCAATTTCTTCTCATTTATGTTAATACGTCCATCTTGATGATATAAAGAAGAACATTCGCATCCTTACCAGATGACAGTGGCTATAGGAAATTGTGAAAACTTGGTCAGGCATGGTATACAGTTCATAATGTCATTGCATTACAAGTCTTGATTACTGATTTCCTTGCTTTCCGTTTTATGCAGAGAACCCATGCTTAGGCTTGGGCAACAATACTCCTGCTTACATGAGTCCGGTTGCCCCTGGCAGTCTCATGCAACTCATTAGCGCTCCATACATGCCACCTGCTGAAGCTCCTTATCCCGTCCTAACAGAGAATGACGTAGCCGAGGCACCTCTACCCAATAATGGTTCAGAACCTTCCCCATCTCCAGCTACTACTCCAAGCACAACAGCTCCAACAGTGAATAGTCAGTCTAGAGTTATCACCTGCTTCTTCCTTTCAACTCTATCTTCACTCCTCGCTACTCTATTTCTTCTGAGTCCCTAAATTCACATTCCACGGTGAGAAATTCTGGCAAGAAGTGAGTTCTTCCTGTTTGCGTTGGAGCTTTTTTTACGGTACTCTGTTACAGGATAGTAGCAATTTTTCCTGCTCGTTCTTGATTTGTAGGTATATTCATTCATGTAATTTGCATACTGAACATCCTTCGAGGTACATACTTTATTAATCGTTCCCTTTCTGATTGTATGAAGAATCACGATAATTCTTACTGTGTAATATGTCCAATTTTATCTCTGTATGGACAACCATCTTCCATTCTCTGATCCTGAATTTTCCAATTCCTGTAATATGCATTTTTAAAAGAAAAAGAATTATCTTCTCTTATCTGCCTACTTACTCTATTTTTTTAGAGTTAGCGTACGAATTCGATCACAGTGATGATACGGGAAATTGATGCGATACACGTAGCGAAAGACATGATAAACAACAGATTGTTATTATTAAAATTAATTGTTTGTTATCTTTATCTAATTTAGGTATTTTAACATTGATAGGAATTTTACAACTTTCAAGAGGAAGGAATTGAATCTAGCATCTTGAACAAGTATTTATATAAGGGCTTGTTGATGTAAGTGGTGTTCATATGGAGTAAGCTTTTAATTATAGAAATCCTTATAGGATCCATAACGTTACAACCGTTCGAAGAATATGACATTGCAAATGCAGTTTTTCGCAATGATTTAACATTACATATCAATTTCTTTAAACTACGATTAAAAGCGAGAACTTCAACAATCTAATTATTTGAACTAGTGTTTTTTTTTTTTTTTTTGCCAACTATCTAAACTAGTATTTAAAAGATCCAAATTGAGATGAATGTTCCTGTTTTTTATTCTAACGGGATTGATTCCATTACTCATCTCATAATTTATTTTTATATTTTTAAATTTGAATAATTGAATTTGAATTTACAATTTATTTAATAGTTTAGATGTAAAGATGATTAGTTTAGATGTAAAGATGATTAAATCAAAAGTGAGATGTATAGAGGTATGTAAAAATATAAATAAATGAAACCAAAGAAAACTCTCACCCATCAGAAGGAAAAAATAATGAAAAAAATTAAAGAATTGCGTGGAAGTAAAGCTGTGGATTTTCAATATTGTGGTTTTTCCGCTTTCTATTGAGTAATTATAATGCTTATTAATGAGTGTTCATGTGATTTACGCGTTAAAGGTTTTCTTGTTTATATTAATAAGACATTGTTTTGGTGCTGCATATTTTTTAGGATTTAAGTTTTGTTGAAAAATTCTTTTGATTGCTCTTTATATTAAAAATATACCGCTTATTCATAAATTCTTGAATATTTTTTTTCCCCCCAATGTTGGTTTTCAACAAATCAAAGTATGGCAATAAATTTTTTTTATAATTTTTCGGTAATCTGTAGGTTTAATATACATTTGATCTCTTCTTGTCGTAGAAACAGGCATTGCAGGATATGTTGATCTAATAAATTTGAAGTTTCAAATATTATAAGAAAAGAGAAAAAAAAGTCACAATTCTACACTGAGATTGGAAAACTAACTGTGTTTTGGCAATTTTTCGTGCAAGAGAAAAGAAAGTAAATAAGTAGAAGAGAAAAGAAAGAAATGGAAAGAGAATGAAATGTTATTTTAATTTTGTACATGATAATATATAAAGGAAATAGAAAGAAATACTTTCATTTCTTTTGTTTAACTTGTCTTAAAAGATAAAATAAATGGAAATGGAATTAGTAGAAGTCAAAATTATCTTTATTTTTAATTTTAATTAAAATTTTTTAACTTTTCTTTCCATCCATTTTTCTCTAATTTGAAGAAAAAAAAGAAGTGAACTTCAAATACAAAGGTTCCTTTCCTTCCCTTCCCTTCCTATTCATCTGCACCTCTTACTTAACGTTGTCGAACATATCGTTTCCTCCTATGTCCACTGTGTTTTTGCATGGGTAGAAACAAATATAAAATTTAGAAAATAAGTGGAAACTAAAGGAAATTATATGTTTAGATTGAGAGTAAAATGGATGAATTGGTTGAACACTAATTTCACTTCACATCCTTTTTCTTTCTCTCGAAATCTTGAGAGATATCAAATGAAATGTATTAAAATGGTGATATAATTATACTTGTAGCCTTATAAAGAGAGGAAAGTAAAAAAAGAAAAGAAGGATGATGATAATTTAATACTATCATTATTTTGAAAAGAAATAGGTCCCCCAATTTCTTTTTATTTTGGCATTCTAAAATTCATTTATTTTCCTTTCTTTTATTTCCTCTCCAATAATTTCTTTCCATTTCCAATCTTCTTCTTAAAGAAAGCTTCCACTTAGAGTGTAAATGTAAATATTAACCATTAAGATTTTCCTTTCCTGTTTCATCCAAAAATGATTTTCCTTTCCTAATAATGCTCGGATCAACCACAGTCATTCCATTAACAATTAACATAGAAACAGAGAAAGAACGCATCAACAGAAAAACTAAAACTTAAAACAACACAGAGATCGTAAAACCTCAAAATTTACGTTTACACAACCAACAATTCAAATTCAAAAACACAACCCATGATGAACCTAAAAAACTCCATTTTCGTATACACCATACTCCTCCTCTTTATCCTCAACACTCTCTCTCTCTTCTTCTACTTCCGTCCGGCAACAGAATCCCGCCGTCAACCTACGAGACCCCCAAGGGCTTCAACCGGCCAAACGACCCTCCGCCACCGCAACCACCATCTCAAACCTTGGCCAATTCTCCCTTCCTACCTCCCCTGGTACCCATACCCTAACCCTACCCCTGACGTAATTCCTTACTCCTGTGAGGCCTATTTTGGTAACGGCTACACTCAACGCGTGGAACTACTCGCCGGGAACCCTGGCGGCGGTTGGTTCAGGTGCTTTTACAGCGTCACTCTGAATAGCTCGATATGCGAGGGAGGTAAGGTGAGGATGTTGCCGGAAAGGATAGTGATGTCGAAGGGTGGAGAGAGATTGGAGGAGGTGATGGGAAGAAAAGAGAAGGAGGAGCTACCTAGGTATGAAAGTGGTGCGTTTCAGGTTTTAGGCTTAGGAGTTGGGGGAGAGAGGGAGTTAGCCAGTGCTGATGTTTTGGAGAAGTATGTGCCTCGTGGAGATTTGAAGAGGCACACTATGAGGGATTTGATGGAGTCGGTTCGGGTCGTTGGTTCGGAGGATTTTCGGTGTGATCGGGTTAGATTTTGGACATTGCCAAGGTTTTCGGAGTGAGATTTTGTTATGTGCTTGCTTTGTTGTAGTAGTTAAAGTTCAATTTGGCTGTACTCTTGAATTTTAGAACATTTAATTTATGTTGCTTTTAGCTTCCTATGTATATGTATTGTGCACGGGGATAGGGGCGTTTCTCGGGGGTAAGACATGTGGGATGACTGCTTTTGTTGGATTGTTAAATTGTAATTTGAATGACAACAGTCCTTGAATTATGATTAGAAATTACTTAGACGTGAAATTTTGGTCCACTAGTAGGTAGAATATACCTGAAAAAAAAAAAGATGACAAGCTGTAATCTAACATCTACACGCCATGTACGAATAACTTCCAGTTTTACTTACTGTAAGTATCCATTAGCGGCTTTTATTGTAGTTTAAATGGTTGTTAGTGTAGTTACCGTTTTCATGCAGCTGTTAGGATATGTGTCTTATCAAATTTTCTGAGGTCTTCTTGCAAAGTTGGCATTGTGGTTTCATTGGATGGTATGATCAAGCTGCTTCTTTTTTATTTGATTCTGTCTTTGGACTATGGGATTGGATGGTAGTGTAGTCATATGTAAAGATGGGCAAAAAATTATTGTGATTAGGATTGCAGAATCTGGTGATCATGGAAAGAGGAAGATTGTATGTAGTATGTCAATTACTTTCAGCAATCCATGGGCTTTTCGGTTAATAACATTTGACTATCAGAAATGTTCTGGAATGGCACTGTCATCCCCCTTCTGTTAACAAATTAGAGTGGTTTTTTTTTTAATTAATAACCTGATGGTCTAAAGATGATCTTGCAGCTTAATGCAAGAAACAGTTCAGAGGATGATCAAATTTAGGCAATATCTGAAAGAATTTCAGCTCAATGATGGCTCTGTAATATATAATGTATCTTGTAAAGAGGGAAAATTCAGATTTGATAGAATTTTAGATACTTTGCATGGTTGTCCTTTTGGTAGTTCAATTTGATTGTTTTTCTTGTTTATCTCCTGTTAATTCATTATCTAAATTATTTTTGCTTACAGTGGATTGAGGAGCCAACGCTGCTGGTGACACGCTTTGAGTATGCAAACGTGTTTCACACGTTTACTGATTGGTACTGTGCATATGTCTCTTCAAGAGTTACTGGACTGCCATTTCGTCCTCGATTGGTCTTTTTAGATGGCCACTGCAGGGTATTTTCCAAAACTCTGTGGCTTATTTAGTTCATTGATAAGGCACAAATTTACCTGATCATAGTAAGCCCCCTACTTTGTAGCTTTTATCACCAGAAAAATAGTTGCTATAAGACCACGAGCATTACCGAGGTTTTGCGTTACCATAAGATATCGTAGAGCTGCTTCACATATTAGCTTTTTAAGCTGCTACTTGAGTTGATTCCTCCAAGATTATATCTTTGCGAAGCCTTCCATTTGCTGTACTATTCAGAGATTCATTTGCATTCTACCAGGATTACCATTTACTAATAGTGCAGAATCATGTTTCTTTTTCCTCCTTTTTACCCATTGTCACCCACTTGTGGTTAAAGTATATATTTATCCTGTCAGAACTCTCTGCCTGCTTTCTGTGGTGAAATGATATTTGCCAAAGTATGCTTCCTTCTGTGCTCTTGCTTATCCTTGATTTTACCCCTCTGATCTCTGAGCTTTTTTCTCTTTTCAGCCGCAGTTATGCTTTTCTCCAGCTCTACCTTCATTTACATGCATATTATCTAAGTTCGTTGGAATTTTTGTCTGTTTGGTTCATGAAATATTGCAAAAGATAGAATTAATTCACCAAGCCATGAGTTGTCATATGACCTTGCCCAATAAAAATTTTTTGGTGACGCATTTCAGTCAGGCTTGGAAGAGACATGGAGAGCATTGTTTTCAGGTCTTAGATATGCAAAAAACTTCAGTGGCTCCGTTTGCTTCCGTCGAGCAATTTTTTCTCCATTGGGATATGAGACTGCACTATTTAAGGGACTTAGCAAGGAGATTAATTGTCAAGGAGCACCTGCACAAGATCTCTGGCTAAATCCTAATGACCATAAAACTGCTCGGCTTTCTGAGTTTGGTGAGATGATTAGGGCAGCCTTTGGTTTGAATGTGAATACACACCGTCTTGAAAAGCCTGTTACCGTCCATAATGTACTCTTTGTACGGCGTGAAGATTATTTGGCCCATCCACGTTCAAGGGGAAAAATTGAATCAAGGCTGAGTAACGAGCAAAGAGTTTTTGACTCCGTGCAGAGTTGGGTATCTAGTTATTCTGCCTGCAAAATTAACCTTGTCAATGGATTGTTTGCACACATGCCCATGAAAGATCAAGTTCGAGCAATTCAAGATGCTTCAATCATCATTGGTGCACATGGGGCTGGATTAACTCATATCATGTCAGCAGGACCGAGAACTGTGATTCTAGAGATCATTAGCGCAGAATTTAGACGCCCGCATTTTGCTCTGATTGCCCTTTGGAAAGGATTGGAGTATCATCCCATCCATCTTGGTGGATCATATGCCAATCCATCAGATGTCGTTGTGGAACTTAGCAAAATCATGAAAAGCCTTGGTTGCTGAGACTTGTTCGAGTAAAATCTTTTGTTGTTAGTATGGGAAACCCGAGTATGAAGACAATAGTCCTCAGATGGACAACATCCTTGGTCATTCACCTCAAGCAAGTCATGAAATGACACACTACTGCTTCCTTATTACTATAATTGGAACATTCTTCCCAATGAGGTTGAGCTTATCTGTTCGGGCAGTTTTTGGGTGAAGGCTGGTCTTGCTTGGTATCGTTTGAGCTCTTCATCTTCTACCCAGCGGTGATTACATGGCATACTACTCTAGAGATTCTTCATACTTTTCTTTTTATTGCATGTAATCTATTTAACTTAGGAGATCTATCTTAGGCGGATAGCTGTACCCAGTATTCAATAGTTAAGGTTGATAAATAGGCATACATGAGCTGCCGATATCATTCGATGGCCAGATGCTTCATGTACAAGAACCCAATGCTGTATGCGGTCTGTAGATAGAACTCGCTTGCTGCATCTGCAATTGGTAGTTTGTTGGATGTAGGAGATCATTCAACTTTATCAGCATCCTTGTGTGCCGCTTACTGAAATGGGCCATGAAACTAAATGAGTGCTGCCTGCCGACTTTCACGGCTACTTGCATCATGAAGATTTATAAACTAAGAGGGTCGCATGGAAATTACTGGGATTTTATCAATTGATAAGGCAATGAATCACGTGAATGCGGTTATAATCTGTTGGTCCGTTTGATGTTTTGTCGTATGTCAGACATGAACAAATTGGATTCATCTGTTTTTGTCGAAAACAAATGAAACATCCAACCTTTAAAAGCTTTTTTCCGTCAGCATACTTTTACTACTGCACACAACTTTCCGTTGGGAAAACCAATAAAACTTAATAAATACTTGCTTTACTAAGAACCCGATGAGCCAAAAAAAAAAAAAATAGGGATAAAGAGAGAAAAGAAAGAAACAACCGAAGACCTTACGATACTAGTTTGGAAAAAAAGAGACAAGAAATACCATCAAAATTCAGACTACAATGGCCGAGACGTGGTAGAGATTGTACGAACTGGATTTTTTACTAACCGTTAAGATTGGATAGGATAAAAAGGATTAAATAGTATAAATATAAAGAGTATAAGATATTAGAGTATTATTATGTTATATTTGTTTTATATAGTATTAAATATATGTTTTTATGGTGTTTCTTATTTGATATATGTAAGTATTAGCTTCGGTATTGTATTTAAATATTCATACCTTCTATATTATTTAATATTTATTTAATTATATTTTTATATCATTTAAAAATAAAAATTTTCAATAATTTTTAATATATGTTCTCAATATTATCTAATATTTATTTAATTATATTATTATCCTTAATAATTATATTTTTGTTCATAAAAATCAACTTTTATATTGTATTTTAGATAAAATAAATTTTAAATATTTTATCTAGTCTTTCAATTCTTTTCTTATCCAATAAATAAGGTCAAATTGTAAACTAAATATTAAATAAAAAAATTTATCCAATCTAGTCTTCCAAATTTTGCATCAACCAAAGTATACTAAGAGTTATAATAAGATAAGAAATCACATTATTTGGAAACTTCCAAGTTATCTGATAATATTACGAATACCTATTTGTAAACAAACGAATTTAAATATGAAATTTTGGGAAATGGGTTCTCTTTATTTTTGTGATTATAATCTCCCTCAACTTAAGAATTAATAGTTTGAGATTGTTTAAAAATTTGGACAACCTTGCAACATCATCATCATCACGAATCTATTTTCTTATAATTTCAACTATTAATATTATATGAAAGTATTTTAAAACGATAATTTAATAGAAAATGAGCCACTTGACATAGATTCATTAATATCCAAAATACAATACGTTTTTAGATTACTAGAACTTTGAGGTAATATTTTTAACAATTTGCAACCGCCAATGTTTCTAGAACATCATATTCAAATTGCATGAAAGCACACAATTCAAGAGTTTATAAAAGTAAGATTACAAAATTTACCTCATAATATACTCGACAAAAATGACATTATAAAATAAAAATAACACCTTCCGTCCATGGAATCTTGACAATCTATTGAAAAGTTTAGTCGACATGCGTAAAATATAAAACGGTAATGTCTTGTTCAGTAAGTTAAAAAGAATTAAAGGGGGTTGAATTCCAATTTCTTCGCAATGCAATAAGGATATTTGATAAAAATCAATATAAGGAATAAATTTATAATATTATGTGAATGACTAAATTAGCCCTATATTCTTCCTTAGTCCTAATAACAACACAAATTACTAGAAGAGAGACAAATCCAGGAAATCAAGCAAGCACATGAAGAGCATATTGGAGAGAAAAAGAAAGAAGAAATTGAGCAAGCATAACCCAACTTCTTCTCTGCCTTTTCCAAAACCCTAATGCCCCTTTTCAAATAATGGCGAATATAACTAAGTAACAAATAATCGTGAATCTGTAACAAATAACTGTGAAGAAGAAAGAAGAAACCAAATACTTAGTCGAAGATGAAACTCGATAACAAATAATCGTGAATGTAACGATGAATAGCTTCAACTTGGTGTAGTTCTTATTTGATAGATTGTGAATCTATTTAGTTTTTCATCTTGCATGGAGAGGAAGAGGGGGAGAGAGAGAGAGAGAGAGAAAGAGATGGATGGGCGTACTGTGGACGTTGCTGAGTTTAACTGAGTCGAACATGAAACTCGATAACAATAGTCAAAGGTGTGGGATGTTGAAGAAGATAAGGGCATGAGATGCCTTTTTATTTTTTTCTAGAATCCCAAATTATTAACAGAACCCTATTACTTGATTTTGTTCCTATCGAATTATAGTTTCAAAATAAAAATTGTAATAAATAACATAATAGGGAATAAAAAGAAAATATAATAATCATTTCCTCTAAATGAATAAGCAGTAAATTTATTACAGTAAGTTTATGAGTATAACTTCTTATTACAAAAATAAAATTAACAAAGATAATGTAAATAACGTGGAAGAAATGAGGTAAAGGAAGTAGAAAATAAAATGTAAAAATAAAACAAGAGAGAGTTGAAAAAAATGGAAGAAAGTTATTTAAATTTTCTTATGGGTGATGGACTTAAGTCATCGTATATATGTTTTTTTCTTTTTATCCTTTTTAGTAAAACTCGGATGGACAAAAAAGTCGGTATACAGGTGGCAACACTCAGCATTAAAAGCATGCTACATATGAAATTGGACAAGCCTACGATCCCACATGCCGATCTAGTTTCCTGTATGGCATGCCCTTAAACGAGAGTGCTGCCAAGAGATAAATGTACTACAAGTGCACTTATCTATTACTCATTTGAAATGTAAAAATATAATGCATTACTAGTTAACAATATTTAGAAAAAGTATAAAAAGATTTTTAATATTTATCTTTTTTTTATTTTTTTTTCATTTCAATCCTCGATGTTTTAGATTTTGATTAAGTAAGCCTTTCCATTACTTTTTTTTGTTAGTAAAGACATACGGCAGTATATTATTAGTTTACGTGTAATTATCAAATAAATAAAGTAATAAAATATTAAAAAATAATAAAAAAGATTATAAAATTCTTTAAAATTGATGAAAATATATAAAAAATAAAAAAAAAATCTCTAAAAGTAAAAAAAAAATAGTAAGATAACATATATGATAATATATGTACTTATATATAATTTATTAAAAATTTCAAAAAATAGAAAAGACTAAAAACAGGGAAAATGTAAAAAAAAAAAAAAATAGAAACCCTTAACCCACCAATAGCAATCGCTCGACTCCCTAGAGGAGGTTGCTAACCACTAAAGGGGTAGTAATACCTCCTTAAGGTATTCGGCAGTCATCGATGACCACTCTATTAAAAAAAAAAAATAAAAACAAAAATTTTGAAAAAATCCAATTAAGTCGCACAACTTAATTACAATTCTATTAAGTTTTTATTTTTTTTTTCTTTTTTGTTTTTGGCTTGGACAACATATGATAACTGCCTACCACCTAGAATTAAAACCCCCCTACCTTCTTCCTCTAGTGGTGGTTGGCAACCTACTTAGGCCGTTGATAGGTCACATAATCCGCTTCTCCATTTAGGTTGAAATTTGACCACCCCTTACAATTGAATGGTTAAATTCCTTTTTTATTTATATTTTCTAGTTTCCTTTTTTTTCGAATTCCTTTAATGTATTATTAATATAAATATTTTGTTTCATGTTTTTCATCTCTATCTCCATTTCTACATAAGTCCATTGTCTCATTGCCAAATGTTGTTGTCATCACTTCACCGTTATCTAGGTTTTTGACCTCACAGTCTTTGTTTTCATATTTAAGCTTATAAATATGTTTTATTTTATTATTGCCTTAGTCTTAGTATGCTATCTTTTATGTATGTATCTTTTTTTCATCAAAATATTGTTGTTCTCTTAGTAGAATTTCATTGTCTAATAGTTATTAATACTTATTTCTAACTTAAGAGATGCAACATTTAGATTTAGTCCATGGCCTCCATCTCCTTGGATTCATTTTCTTCTTTTTTTTAAGAAGGATGTGATGTAAATTTCTTGTTATATTAATTAAATGTATGCTTATTCTATACACAATAAATAAATAAATAAATATATATGTCAAGCATGAAATTTCACCGCCTAGATTCTTTTTAAATTAGGCATTATTTAAATCGATAAATACTAAACCCTTACCTGTTTAGTGCTGACTCTTAACCAGGGTTTAAAGAAAATTGATCTTTTTTACATTTTTTAAAGTACTTTAAAGTCGCCACCATATTGAAATTAGAAAAAAGAGTTAAGTTATAACTTAGCTACTGATCTATGGATTAAACCATTTTATAAAATAGTTTTTTGAAAATCAAAGATCTAAATCCAGGGACTAATTTATTAAAACCTAAACGGGTATAACTTTTCAACCGAATTTAACTTCGTTTTTCAAATATATCCTTTTTAATTTTTAAAACAGCTAATTATGTTACACATGACTTAATAAATTAATTTACACAAATATCTACAAAAATGGAAAAAAACAAAACTTTCATATTTTAAGTCGCCCCAAATTTACGTATAAGTGTCTACATACCTGCTATTCGTATTCAAGATCAAACTTCCGTAGTTCGTTCACCAATAATATAATGAGTTGGTTAACTTTAATTTTTGAAAAATATCCGGGTTTACGTTTTTACCTATTTTAATTTATTTGAAGAAATTTCCCTAAGGGTTTTAAATTGAATTTTAATTTTGAAAACTCTAAAGTAGTCTTAATTTGGAGATAATCTTATTATTTTTATTTTTTTTAATTTGACTTTCTAAGTGATAAAAATAATTTGCATTAATTTTTTATTTGATTATTATTATTTATTTATTATTTCATCTAATTCTATTATGCTTAAAATAAATAAAACTAAACTATTCTTTTTCGATTTTTCTCCTTTTCTTTTTCTTTTCCCTTTTTTTCTCTTTTTTAATTATATATAATTACAGTTGCATGAAATAAATAAGTAAACAAAAATGATAATAAAAATAAAGGGATCAAAATAGCTGGACCAACTACATCAAATAGGCATACAGGTTGGATTAAGGCTTCGGTTCGGGTCTTGAAGTGGGTTAGGATATCGGGTTGGAACGGGTTGAATGGAGCTCCGCGTAAGCTTGGATTGGGTCACGATAGTATCAACAATAAGGTGGTGTCTTCGACTCAATATAGTAGCCTTTTCAAAGTGGTGATGGTGATTTTATGAGTTTAAGATTGGCCATGGGGGGTAGCGGCGTTGCTAGGCTGGGTGCCTTAGCTAATGGAGGAGGTTTAGCAATAGTTGAAGTGACGACCGAAGGTGTTGGAATGGGCGTTGATTGTTGAGCAAGCTATGGAGGATGCTTGGGGTTTGGTTGAAGCGTATGGCTGTATGCTTGGTTGTATAAACCTAGGTTCGGATTAGGTGAAGATGGGAGAGTGGTCTTTGAGTTCGATTCTAGTGGGTTGTATGTAGTAGTGACTGCACTACTAAGGATGGGGTGACAGCAGTAGGTGTGGTTCAAATGGTCGAGAGGGAAAGAGAGAGAGTCGAGAGTGTATGTGTGTAGGTGTTTCGGCATGGATGGGGATGGTGTATGCATGTCGTGTTGTTGGTCGTGGAGATGATTGTGCCTAGGTGTAGTGAGTTAGGGACGAGGATTTGAAGCGCTTGTGTATGTGTGGACTTTGTATTGATAAGGTGGGACAATGCGAGATTAAGAGAGGGAGAATCCAATGGTGGTGTGTGTTCAAGAGAGTGAGTGAAGAGAGAGAGAGAAAGGGTTAGTTCAAAGAGAAGGCTGAGAGATATAGGCTGAGGGACAGAGGTTTGTAAAGGTAAGAAAATCGAGAGAGGCGGTGGTGGTTTCTAAGAGAGGAAGACAGGATGAGATAGCCGAGAGAGAGAGCTGATTGAAAGCCTGTTGTTTGTGTGTGTGTGTGGATTGTGTAAGTTTTTCAAGACATGCATTCCCTCTACCTCCACCCTACCCCACCAAACCCCCTCCCCCCTTCTTATGCGTCGTGTATATGTAAGTATGAGAGAGGGAGAGTTCGGAGAGAGAGAGAGTGGGTCCCCTGTGTGTGTGTGTGTTTTTTTGAAAATCAAATCCCCCTCTCTTCAGTTTCGAATGTCCCCCTTCTTAATTGTTGACTTAAACAAAAAAAAAAAGCAGCGAAAGGAAGAAGGGGAAAGGAGAGAAAAAAATTGGAGGAAAGATATTTTGTTATCACAACAAATCATAAAGTGCTACGTATCGTAACTAAACACATGGCCCAATGATGACTTAATACGTAGCTACGCATAGAGTTTGAAAAAAGGAATAGATTTAAAAAAAAAAAAAACTACTCTCATGCATCAAATGAGTGTCAAACCCTTGATCTCTAATTAAACCTAATTATAATGTGTATATATTTATCTTTAGGTCATTAGCCAATGCATTACACATATAGGTTAAGTCAACTTAGGATTATATTCAAATCTAAATCTAAGTCCAACGGTCCTTTATTTAAAAAATCTATTCTATTAAAACTACTTAAAAATTTTTATTTTCTAAATTCCTTTAATTTTCTTTTTTTTTCAATTTTTCTTTTTTTTTTTTGTGATTTTTCAATTTTTTTTTTATTTTTATATATTTTTCCCTGTTTTGTATTTTTTTTTCTAAATTTCTTATTTTTTTGTGCTTTTGTGTGTTTTCCTTTTTTTTTTTTGTATTTTCCTGAATTCCTTTTTTTTCCTTTTATTTTTTGCATTTTTCCTAAATATCTTATTTTTTGGGTTTTCTTTAATTTCTTATTTTTTTGTATTTTTCTTAATTGATGACCCTTTAACCTATTCTAAAAATTTTGAAAAAAAAAAAAAGAAGGGGGGATGAGAGTAAAAATGAGATATCTACAATATATACATTGACGGGTTATATTGGACATGGACATCTAAGCCTAAATCAACCTCTTTAGAATATGGCCAAGTTCTTAAGGCTGGTTCAGCCTCCAAAGCCTAAGCCAAGTTCCCTACTACTCAGTTACCCTCCATTATTGTATCTCTTTCACAAGATGTCATGCCGCCTTTTTTTCCTTTTAGAAGATACATGAGTGAAACAATCAATCTATTGATATTGGAAGACCCAAAAGATTCTTCCAACATATTATTTCACAATGATATCCAAACGATCAAGATAATTGGCTGAATCTCATGAACCCATTTCATCAAATTAGACTTAGGCCAAGCTTCTCAAAGCTAAGGCAAGCATGTCAAAGGCCATGCCAAGTTATCAACTTCAAGTCCAACTCGACTAGAACAAAGACCTTCAATCTCCTTAAATCTTAAGCCTTTAAGCTTAGGTTAGTTAGACCTAGCCCATGAGTTTGAATGTAGATTAGGCAAGAGTAGCTTGGAAAATAAGGTAACTCAAATATGTTGCCATGTATGTTCCATGATATCTAAAGTAGATCTCGTGATACTTATACCCTTCCTAAAATGGCTTGGTTAATACTCTTATAAATAGAGGATTAGACCTCTTGGTAACATATCTAGCTCTTTATACACTCTTACTACATACTATCTCTTTTTTCCAACTCTTAACGATTAAACATCAGAATGGCCATGCTAGAACCATCTCTTGTACCCCTTTTAACCTAACTTTCTTATTATGCAGGTAATCAACCATCTAAGATTTCAAATCCTATATACATTAAATTTAAAAGTTATCAATTACTAATTCATTAAACGCTAGCCCAAATCAAAATCAGAATTTAACTAATTCATTTGATCTAATCTTAAATGTCACCTTAGTTCCTTTTTCAGGAAATCTTCTGAGCTTCTCGAGGCAAAATAGGTGTAACAGGGGTGCTTAGAGGGTTAAGGGAACTTGCTACAAAACTAACAAGGATAAGCTACTATGCTGAGGTAATACTAAATGATTGTTTAATATAACCACTTTTGATACTTAAGTTAGTAAGCAAGAAGATGCAGCTTAAGCATAATATAGGGAGTGCGATTCTTCTTGTTATTTGGACTTATATAGTATTTTTTAGTTATTGGCTTGCCTCTTATGGACTCAAATAATGGTACTTATAGCTTGGGGGAGTTGATAAGGCTTCTTAACAATGGCAAGGAAAATGTTTTATCCTTGAGCTTTGTGATTATTATATCTTTCCTATTGATGTACAATTTTGTATAATTAGATAATGCTTAGGTGTTATAAGCTCAATCACTAGTTATCATATCATCTATCTTAATGAAGTGTCATGTCCTTGACATTGTGTGCCATTCAAGGCTTGCTGCCATAATAACTCTACGATCGAAGTAGTTTGCAAGCCTTGAGCTAAGTTAAGGTAAGGACCTATCATGAGGGGGGCAATCATAATGGTGTTGGCTTTGGATTTAACTAAGGGGACTCAATCCTCTTGGCTAAGTCAGTGGTTACGTGGTCATATGGATTGAGCTTACTTGTGACTCTTGTTTGGGAAGTACCTCTTAACTACATTTATTTTAGGTTTTGAGATATTAAATTATGTCCAATAGCTAGTATTAATATTAAATTTACTCAAAATTTTAGGTATTGAAATCTAAGTTTAATCATAACTTAATTAAATAACATAAAGTAAAATTCAATCTAAATATTAACATGAACACTCTTCCGTTTTGTAATTTTATCACTTAATTTCCAAGAGAAGGAGTGAGAATTTAAATACATTAAGTTAAAAAGGTGGAATAGGGAAAAGAGAAAAATAAGTTGTTTTCTTTTTTAGATATGTTGCAAGTAATAATTGAATATTTATAAATACCTTTGTATTGTAATAAATATTAAGAAATATTTGGAAAATATTAAAGAAAAAGAAAAAACGTTTTTGGTAAAATAGTCACTCCACTATTATAAGTACATAGGATTGCATGGACCGCACTACAACAACATCAAAAAAACCCTTCTGGCACATATCAGTATCGACCCGCATCGGAAACTCCCGGATTCAGCCACTGTAATTGTAATTCGAAATCCTTAAGTCGCAACTCAATCAAACAAATTCGTGGGCTATTGGACCCTATCCAAGTCTTTTGCCGGGTATATATACACTATACTACATCAATTCCCCATTTCTGTTGAATTTTTATGCACATTTATTCTTTGATCATTGCCAAGATATTTTGTTTTGATGATTCTCCAGCTTGTTTTGTGAGATGTTTAGCTTCATGTAAAGTTTTGATTTTTTCAAAGATATTTGTCTGGGTTTTGGCTATGCACGGGGCTTGAATTAGAATTACCTACCGCGTCCTGTTTGATGAAATGCCAAAGAGAAATAGGTTACCAGTCCCTCAAGGTCCAAAGTAGGGCATAAAATGAGTCCACTCATAAAATACGCGATTTCGGTTGATATTGAGTTCAGTTCAACCACAGTTGAGTTAAATCTACTTGAGAAGTTTATTAAGTGGTGCTCGAGTTTTATGTTATTTGGTTCCAGGAGATTGCCAGGCTATCCAGCTTATGTATAAGTGGAGCTTTGGCGTCAATTTTATTTTAATTTTTTCGAAATATAAATCCAATACCTGTAATTCTGAAAGGGCTGCAGTAGCAAGTGCTAGCCGCAGTTTATGTACACCAGTTAGTTTGACATTACTGAGTGTAGATTTGCTTTGCCATGTCGTTCCTTGATATGTTTTCTAATTCTTTTACCTGATACAAGGAAATGTGTGAAAGAATAGTTACAACGTTATGCAGTAACTTGCTAATACTTGGTCCTATTTTTGATGAAATGAATTTAGAGGATCTCTCAACTGTGGACAAGTGATCGCAGTCACATATCCACTTACTATGATCGAGGAAAAAGAAAGTAAGTAATACAATGCAGTGCCCAATAACTTGGGTTGGGGGGGGGGGGGGGGGGGGGGGGGGGGTGGGGGGGACCATTCCCTACAAGAGTCGCTTGTTCCTACGGTATATACCAAATCTTCATCTGGATATAGTTCTGCATATCTTTCCCATAAACCATATTTCCCAAACCTGCTTATTTCTACATTGTTAGCTTACATCTGTCTATCTGCAAAAAGTTGACTTGTAAATTCCTGAATCACTCCAGATGTAATTTTAGATAGCTAGAAATCTCAAAGTCTAGAAGCAAATAATATCGATGTGATATTCTTCTATGCAGCTGCATGTAATTGGCGAAAATATGAATTAGATACCATTTGGGATCTGAGAAATTTTATTCCCCCTATGCATTAGTGTCCTGTATGTGTGGATGGAAGCCCACTTAGTTGCTTGTTATATCCACGCCCTGCTCTTTTTGTTGCTTTGGATAATGTCAAGATCCAGGAGGGAGTTGGGTTTGTTGGTTGGAGCAAATCCAATCGTTTGCTATTTATTTGTTGAACTAGAAAACAAATCATACTAAAAATAATGAATATATTTTTGGAATACTTCAAGTATTACATCCATGATTAAAATAGACAGATAGGCTATACTATATGAGTTTATTCAATATGAATATATTTCAATCATTGTTAATTTAGTTAGTGACTCAGCCTGTGACAATCCTTGTCTTAAGTGGTTTGAATCTAATTCTTGGTGGTTTCTTCCATTGCTTATACCACTATTGTCTCGTTATAGCTTTGAAGGGATTTCATTGTTGTGGCTGTGTCGTTGCAAATGGTGCTCTGCTACCCCTCAACACCAAAGAAGCTGGCAATGACTATTGGACTTTTCTTTTCCGGAGCAGCCATTTTCGCTTATGGTTTGAATCTCTGGTATGAAAATGCTGCTCCTCAGCGTGCAAGAATCCAGGCTCGAAATGAATTTGTGAAGGAAAGATTGAGGAGGAAATACGGGTATGAGCCAAAATGAGGCCTTTTCGCTTTGTTTTCATCTCTAGTGGTGGTTTGCTTCAGAGCAGATCATTCCCCATGTGATGCCAGTGCAGCCAAAGAAGTGTCAATGGATGTGTGACCTGTTAAGCCACGTTAGAAGACGTTGATTACCGCAATAAATGAACTGTTGAATTCATTTGAACTGTTCCGAGTATGCTAGGCTCTTGTATTATCCATGGCTGAAAGTGATGTGAATGGTTATGCATTTAATGGGCAAATAGGTTTTTTTTTTTTTTTTATAGAAATAAAGTATGCATTCAAGGTGTTATTATCTCACGGGGAACAGACAATTTCACGAGAGAAAATTAACTAATTTTATTGATTACAAACCCTAAAATCTCTCGCAAAACGAGAGCCATGAGCTTAGAGCTCACAAACACATTCGTGAGCATATTGTTGACACTAACTGATTATGTAAACTTAACCAAAATATCTACACACCTAACTCATACCTCTAATACACTGACGAGCACGCACGTGTAACACAATTGAACACGCATCAGCACATACACATACTTAATACTTGTAATTTTAGGGTTATATCAATTTCCACCCCCTTGAAAACGATCCTTGTCCTCAACGACCAAGTAGAGAAATAGCTGCAACTAAACCGACACCCACTTTGTCAAACTGAATCGTTTATGGGAGGGAAGAGACCCCGGTAACAGCCACCCACCTGTCCGCAACTCCTACTTGATCGTCATCACTAATGTTCTACAGAAACATAGTGGATAATACTTCGAGAAAATCTGCTTGTAGTTCCTTTCTCTCCAAGGTCTGTTTGTAAGGAGCAATAGTTTCCGCTTTCAACAAGCTAAAGGGGTGCCCACCAGCAAAAACCGAGATAAGGAATGCAAGTACATTGGGGACGGATGGCGTAGAAGCAGAACGAGCACTGAAACCACCATAAGTGGGCAGCAACGGCGAAAAATAAGTGGAAAATAGTATGTGATTGGTAGTGCGCACCTTCCCTGTTCACCTTTTTTTTTTTGTATTGAAGGTGTGCATTAATACGAAAAGACCTTCCCTGTTCACTTTTTTTTTTTATTGAAGGTATGGATTAATATGAAAAATTTTTCACAAGAAAAGCACGTGTCATTATTATCTCTAAGAATGCGCAAAAGTATTTTGTGCCTTTCTAGTTACATAGAAGGTACAAACACAAAGAAAGTACAAACACGATATGTGGTTTCTTAGTTAATTGGAGGGTGCAAATTTGTTATGCACTTTTAGCACTCATATAAATACCCTAAAATTTCAACTTCACCATTCATTTTTGTATTCATCTCTTTGTAAAATCTCACCAACTCTCTAATTTCCACTCTACCGGCGATAATATAACCTTATTTTCCTCTATCGATCTGTAAGTAATATCCGTTCTTACTTTTTTCCATATTTATTTTTTAATATACAAATTATATTGTTAATATGCTATTATTTATATTGTCCATGTGGATTGTAATTAAATAATAAATTTTTTAGTATTTATATATTTTTAATATGCAAATTATGTTTAGTATATCGTTCATATGCTAGTATATAGTTATATAAATTGTAATGGTAACATAAGAAAATAAGGATGCCACTCATGAACTGTAAATGATTTTACCTATATATTAGTTAAGTATGCTTGCACTTGCAATTATAGTATGCGATGAGATATTCTATCAAAAAGTGAAATTGTGTGAGTGCTTTTATTTATAATATGTGATAAAACACTCTATCAAAAAGTGAAATTGTGTGGATGCCACGAACTAATTAAAATTGTATGAGCTCAATTCATTTTGGAATTACTGAATGAATAGGTCAACAATTGTTGATCATGTGAAAATAATTGTGTATGTGGGGGAGAACATCGTGAATGGAAGTAACAGTCCATGATATGCAGTGACTTAGTGAAAAAGTTGAAGATGAAAAAAAATTTGAACTTTGGTCATTTCCTTTAGCAAATTTGTGCGAGCATCGAGGTTGATCCTACTAGAGTTAAGCTTGTACACCAATACTCTTCTTATTATGAGGGAGGTGTTCCATATATTCTAATGGTCACAAGGGATGATGATGATATGGAAAACTTAATCGAAATGGTTGAAGCATTTAAAGAAAATAGGATACAGGAGATATATATTAGGAGTTTCAGTTAGCCAAGCAGGAATACTGTCCAAAACACTTTACCGGGAGACCCTTCCAACAACCCTCCACTACAAGTTCAACCAATTGAGAAAGACTTCCCTATGTACGAAGGACATCAAACTTTTCGATGAATGAGCCCACCCTTAAAAGGGGTAATGTGAATGAAGAAATCAATGAAAAGGCACTTGACGTAGAGATTAGGCTAATCTTATAGGATGAGCCAAGCTACGACCTTGATGAAGTGTTGATTCCCATATGGCTTGAAAGTGATGATAAGAGGGATTAGGTAAGGCCTGAATTTAAGTTAGAAGAACAAGTCATAAAAGTGAAAAACACTATAAATGATGTAGCTATATTAGAATATATATCAAGCAGCATTTCACCCTTATCTCAATGTCCTATTGGCTAAAGGATTCGGATGGCCCCTCAACACAATCAGATTAGGATGACCACATAGTCAGTCAGAGATCCAATTCTATACATAAATATTGGTAGTGACAGTGGTTATGTAGCATTCGAAGAGGACATGGAAGTAGAGAGTAGTAATCAAGTAAACAACGTAGATTTATTTGTTAGACAACACTTCAGCAAGAATGATGAGCTTATTGACACTATGCACATCAATCACCATCGTAATTAATGAATCAAAACTATGCCTCTAGGCCATTTACTATATAGAGAAGGACAACGGGTGTAAGTGAAGGCTATGGGTATCATAAAAGAATTTAATCAGGTTATTCATTATAACAATTCTTGAGAAGCTGTACACATGTGTCAATCCTAATTTGATGCAGAACTACAGATAGATCGACAGTAGACTTATGGCCAATTGCTTCATCAACAATATTAAGGAGAATCTAGATATAAAGATTGCAAATATAGGCAAATATTTTAATTATGTTTGGGTATAATGTGACAAGGAAGTGAGTTTAAGATGCCAAGAGAAAGGTTATGGAGATAGTATATGGCAATTAGAAGAAAGCCTACAATAAGCTTCTTATTCTATTAAATGTAATGAAAGTTTCAAATCTAGGAACAAAGGTAATCTAGGGGTGGAAGGGATTCAAAGAGCCTAGAGTTACAATTATGAAATAAGTCTTCTAGACTTTCAGGTTGTACGTACATGAGTTTAAGTATTATTAGCCTGTAGTGTGTATCGATAGTACATTTTTATATGGAAAATACGATCATGTACTATTGATTGCTTGTTCTATGGATGGGAATAACTATATTATGCCATTGATGTATGCACTAGTCGATAAGGAGTCCGAGGAGACATAAGGTTAGTTTCTAAAAAGATTGAAAAAATTCATAGATAGTAGTCAAGAGGAGACAATTTGCCTAATCATAGACAGGCCACTCCAATATCGAAAGTGCAATTAAGAAAGATGAAGTTGGTTGGAAAGAACCATTTACAATTTGGAGGTAGGTCTTATGGCATGTCGCCGATAATTTCAACAAGGTACATGAGAAACAGCAATACAAAAAGCTAGCTACAGTTGCTACAATGCAGCCACAGCCCAAGAAATTTGAGCATTTGATCGAGCAGACGTGGCAAGTGAAGGAAGACACACCATCATGGTTCTTACCCTTTGACTAGAATAAATAGACATTAGCTCATGATAGTTTCTATCAATTTGAATATATGACCTCCAACATCATCGAGAGTTATAATATCGTACTGAAAGGTTTTAAAGGATTGCCTTTAACTTCACTTGTGAAGAAAATATCAATTATTGAAAAAAAAATAGTCGAGCAAACAAAGAAGGGAATGGCTGCTAGGCAAGTATATACAAAGCATACAGCGAAGAAGCTTAACATGTGGTCCAAGTGAGCTCCTCCTCATACCATCAAGAGTTATAGCCAAGAAAACGGGATATCGGAGGTAAAGACTGGTTGGAGGCACAAACCAAATGGTGTCATGAAACGAGGCGGCTAAACGTATGTTGTAGACACGAATAAGATGATTTGTTCATGTAGGAAATGGCAAATCTACATAATCTAATGTTCCCATACAATTAGGGCGCTAAAGTCCATTCTAGTTACTACTGGTAGATACGTTAGAGAATGGTATAAGTGGTCCCATCAGTTGGATGTGTACAACAGATACTTCCTCTTAATAGGTGATGAGTTAAATTAACCTCGTCTCAATTACTCATTCCTTATACCTAACAAATATCTGAAACATGGATTAAAAAGACTAAGGAAGAAAAGATACCATATGGAAATAAACTTGAGAGAACCTATCAATAAGAGCAAATGCAGTGTGTGTAGGATGGAAAGACACAATAAGAGGAGATGTCCACAACTTAATAAGAGCGGTATAGACTGAAACATGTTGTGGTGTTTTCTTATATTATAATATATACCATATTATTTCCTATTTTTCTATGTCACTAACTTGCCATCTTTGTTATGTTTTGTAAGTTAGATAGATCTAGGGCCAAGTGGCCCTTCTGTACTACATGAACAGGTCGGACATCTATCACAGGATATATGAGAGTTTTAGGTATAAATTGATGTTTATTGCTTTGACAAAATATAGAGTTTGATAAATTTTTAGGATAACAATATATGAAATTTCTAATTTTTCAAGGACCAGAGCACATTACAATATGTCAAGTTAAGACGAACATGCAAAAGGGTACTACATAAATATCACTGGATAATCACATGATCCCTTACCTAGAGGATGCAAGTTTCCTTGTGATATTATGGCTACCATTCATCCAAATCGACCATCACCTTATCACCGCGTTAGCTGAGTGGTGGACACGTGAGACCCACACTTTTCACATGGCCCACCGGGAGATGAGAATCACGCTACAGGACATAGAGATCTTACTTGATCTCCGTGTGAATAGGGCCCCATTGACAAGGCCTACGTAGCTAAGGTGGTAGGTGGCAACTAAAGGTTTGCTAGGGCACTACGCTACAAATAGTACTAGCAAAGAGTCAGAGGGTAGGAGATGTGAGTTAATCTAGCTAGGCTATGGGGAAGATTTAGCACACTTCCTTACGATGCAAACGAGGAGACCGTTTAAAGGTATATGCATGCGTACATCTTGTAGTTGTTGTGTGGTTTTCTATTTGCTGATAAATCATCATCATTCGTCCACATGATGTTCCTCCTCTTCTTAGAGTATTTCTCGTATACCAGGACGTTTAGCTAAAACTCAGCTTGCTTAGCATGGTTATATTGTCAATTGTGTGGAGCAACACGATCCGGAGCACAAGAGATAGGGGTTGTGGCCATACTGTTATAGATATGTGCATGTGATAGATTCCCCCACATTGCACCTCGCAAAACTTGCTTAGCATGGTTATATCATCAATTGTGTAGAGCAACATGATCCGGAGCACAAGAGATAAGGGTTGTAGCTATACTGTTATAGATATGTGCATGTGATAGATTCCCCCACATTGCACCTCACAGCAAGACCCGGTTTACCATTCATAGGAGGCTACCATTGACCACCAAATGAGTAGTATCACGCATAACCACACACCACACCACGCATGTTATTATTTTATAGGTTATATTACCTAAAATCGTCCGATTTTTACCTTATGGTTATTAAATTAATTAATTAGCCCTATAGCTAATATAAAACTTTATTAAATATATATGTCATTCTATTATAAATATATGTAGGCAAAAGACATACAATCCTACTATATTACTTATCATGTAACCTTTGTTATAAGTATGCTTATAATATAATACAACATAATGATCATATGTATTTACCGTATAATAAGGAGCGCTTGTTATGTCAAATTAGTAAAAATAACATTTTAATAAGTGATATATATTTATAACCTATGTATATATTTTTCAAATAATAATAACTACATTTAAAATATATTACAATGCGTAGTTTATCATGTACCTAAAATCATCGTTTGTATCACATGTGTTAAGGATGGAATTAATTAGACACTTTTTGATTGCATGGTTTAATTTTCTTTTCTTCTAGCATCACTCGTATAGATAAAGTTAGAGTACTGCACCTTAATCAAACTGATTAGAGGAAAAACTGGCTTGAAGATGACTTGTTTGTCCGAGGCAATGACAGTATCAAAACAATCCCACTAGTGATGCTCCTTTAGCCCTTGATCACTTACATTTTTAGGTTTAGTTTATTATAAGGAATCGATAGCGTAAATTCTATCTTATGATAGTCATACTTTTTCTCGAAAAAACCCCAAAAACGAATTTCTATGTTGCTATTTATAATAACCACTGTGGGCGGTTCCTTGCATTATAACAATGTCGGTGTCTTCATCTGTCGTTTTATAAGCCACCTGACTCCAATACTCAATAATCGATATAAACTGTAGGTGATGTTTTATTTGTCTTATGAATTAAAATATATTATTATTATTATTATTATTATTATTATTATTATTATTATGCTCTTACATGATCTTTTAGTTTGTTGGAAAAGTAATGCTCTAACATGTCTAACTTATGATTTATTTTCAATTTGCTGTCATCACTAAGGATCAACCTTTACCTAAATCCTTATCGGTCCAATAGGAAAAAAACAACTCATGGCTTTGTTACACATTATGCCCACAGCTGGATTTCTTCTCCTTAGTTACACATTATGCCCACAGCTGGATTTCTTCTCCTTAGTTTGATCCCAAGTTGACAATTCAATTGGACATCCTAAGGTGAATGATTACTACATCTTTCCTTTTGCCACCTAAGCTGAAGGTACCTTCATTATACAAAATGGAAGATAATTCATAAGTCAAATTGCATCCTTTTTCTCCCGAGTTCCATAGCATGTTGAAGTTGGTATCATAACTTATTTTATTATTTGTTTTGACGAATATAATAATCTAAGGATATATTTATCCATTTTTAATAATGCAATAATCTATAACTATATACATGAAATATCTCTGTAAGGCTATTGAATTTTCAGGTTTCATAGTTGCACTTTACATACAGTTATTAATTTTTGTGTATTATGTATCCAAGCTTATACTAATTTACAAATATAATTATTATTTATATTAATAATACTTATAAAATTACGTGCATATTCATATAATAAATTATATTATATTGTCTCATTTTATAGCTTAATTAATCTATCTTTTAAGTCCTCATCGTATTCCAAGCTTGATTTTAGAGGTTCTAAGTAATTTTATACTGTATCAAGTAATTATACTTCTAAGGGTTAAGATTTTGGATTATTATTTTCAAAATCTAATTTCGCTGAGTCACTTCCACTAACTTTTCTATCTTAATAGTAAAGTTTGGATTTAATTGGATAACTTTTCTTTAAAGATCCTAAATCTAGGCTTGGTCACCCCAAATGTGATTTTATGGGCTCACATTTCCACCCACCTTAAAAAAGTTTTATCCTCAAAACTTTAATTCTAAACATAATAACTACTTATTTTTTTATAGAAGCCTATTACCTACTTTGTTCTTTGAAGAGTTCCGAATAACAATTCTGCATTGTTGACTTCAATTCCTAAGTTAGCTCTACCGTCAGACTGCTACCCTATTAAACGTTTACATACTATATTTCTCAATTCCTTAACTTTTGAATTCGATTTTCTAAGATCTTCATCAACCTTTCTTTAACGATATCATCTTCTTGTAAGTCCATTAATTTCAACTCCATAATGGCATCTAGATTCTTCACGAACTTCCATAACATTGACACATGAAATACATCGTGATATCCAGCTAAACTTGGTGGTAAAGCTATTCGGTGTGCAAATTTCCAATTCTTTCCAAAATTTCAAAAGGCTCAATATATCAAGAACTTAGCTTTCATATAGTACTGAAACGCTTAAATCCTTTAAATATACTTATCTTTACATATGCATGATCTTCTATAGCAAATTCTATGGGTTTCCTTTTCAAATCAGCCCAGCTTTTGTATCAATCTTGCCCAGCTTTTGTATCGATCTTGCACTACTTTCATCCTTTGTCATATTATCTTAACTTTATCATTCATCTGTCCAATTATATCAGGTTCTATCATTACATATACATAATTTTCCCAATACAGCAATGATTGACATTTTCTTCCATATAAAGCTTCAACCGTGCCATTTGAATTGTTCCTTGATAACTATTATTATAAGCAAATTCCACCAATAGCAAATACTGATCCCAATCGCCACTAAAGTCCAACATGCAACCTCTTAACATATCCTTAAGTGTTTAAATAACTCTTTCTAATTGTCCATCGGTCCATGAATGATGAGCCATGATAAATTGTAGTTTAGTTCCTAAAGATCGATGTAAGCTTCCCCGAAATTTTTATTCGAAAAAACTATCTTATCTAACATAATACTTATTAGTACACCATGTAGTGTAACGATCTCTCTAATATATACGTATCAAGTTTTCCATTGAACCACCAGTCCGATAAGGTAAGAGGTAAGCACACTTCATCAACTTATCTACCACAACCCAAATTGAATTGTGACCTGATCTCGTCCTCGAGAGTCCTATTACAAAATCTATTGTAATATGATCTCATTTCCATTGAGATATTTCTAATGGTTATAGTAAACCACTAGGTCTCTGATATTCCGCTTTCACTTGTTAGTATGTATTACACCCAGTAACTTATTGTGCTACATCCTTTTTCATGCCTTTCTACCAAAACAATGATTTCAAATCATAGTACATTTTATTTCCACCAGGATGCAATGTGTAACCCGTATCATGTGCTTCAATCATTATTTCATTCCTTAACTTTGAATCTTTACGTACATAAACTTTATTCTTATATCTTAACATACCTTCAACATCAATTTTAAAGTTAGGTACATCACGTGAATTCAACTTTTCTTTGATTTCCTTAAATCTTTAGTTCTTATCTTATTGAAGCTTAATTCTCTCTGTCAAGGTAGGTTATACTACTAAACTCATTAATTATGCTTTAGTTTCATGCTACCTGAATTCAATTTCCAACTTTTTAAATTCTTTGATTAATTCACATTAAGTAATGAGTAACGAGGCTACTTGTTTATAGTTCTTGTGACTCAACGCATCTGCTACAACACTAGCTTTGCCAAGATAATAATTTATGTTCAAATCATAATCCTTAATTAGTTCCAACCAACGTTTTTATCTTAAGTTCAACTCTTTCTAAGTAAAGAAATATTTCAAACTTTTATGATCTGTATATATCTCACTGTATTACCCATATAAATAGTATCTCTTGATTTTCAAAGCAAATACTACAACCATTAATTCTAAATCATGAGTCGGACAGTTCCTCTCATGAGGCCTTAGTTGTCTGAATGTATATGCCATCACTTTTCTATCCTACATCAATACATATCCTAATCTACTTTTCGACTTATAAGTATATTTTTCTATAAAAGTATAAACTACTCGAAAACTAGCAAGTTGGAATCATGTAGCATTACGTATTGTATATTTATAGACTTTTGAGTTAATTTACAGGTATAATTATTATTTATACCGAGTATACTCATATAGTAAATTATACTATATTATCTCATTTTATAATTTAATTAAATTATCTCTAAGTTTTCGTTACATTCCGAGCTCAATTTTATAAGTTCCAAGCAATTTTAAATTATATTAAATAATCATATTTCTAGAGGTAAAATTGTGATTTTTGATAATTATTTTCAAAATCTAACTTCCTTTGATCATTTCAACTAACTTTTTTATTTTAGTTATAAAATTTAGACTCAATTAGATAATTTTTCTCAAAATCCCTAAATTTAGGTATACTTGTTATAAATTCGACTTTAAGATTTCATATAAAGTAGATTTTCACAATTTTAATTGTATTCTTGATATTCTTGTTATATTATGAACTTTCAAACGTACGTTAATTTTCTCAATTAAAGTTATCATGTTTCTAGCCTGACTGATTTATTTTCTCAAATACTTTAGATCGATTATTAACTCTAATCATACAAGATTAAGGGTTTATCCTAATATTAAAATATTCATGTTTTGATTATTAATTTACTAGATATTATACTTTCTTTGTTTTATGGAAATAAAAAAGGCATATGTCCCAATCATACCTTCCTTGTTAAAAGTTTTTCGTAGTGTGCGCTTCTCTGTGCCACTTACGGACTAATTTCCACTAAGACACTATTTTGGTCAAATTTTTTTACTAAATATCTTATAGAGGTACAAATCTCAGTTAAGAACAGTAGGACTAAAATGTTTCTTAGCACCGCGGAGAACGACATTTTAGTGAACAGGAGCATCTTCTATGGAAACATTATGCCGAACACTTGGAGGACGAGGATTGGACCTATCACCTAAGCAATGAACAGCAGATGGATCACCCTCAAAAGCGTCTAGTTGATCTCCTATATGAACAACAGCACATCTACTGAAACATTTTGTTAAACACCATAAAGGCAACTAGGATTGTACGACTCCCTCAACCTCACTTGTTGTTCGAGTTTGGTTAAGTAACTCATGATCTCCCATGACCATTGTAGTCGAATTGTTTGTGATTTTCCATAGATGAAAATCCTAGGTGATGGTAGTCATGTGGTTCCTCCGACTGTTGTTGCACCTTCCATGCAAGCCACATCTCCTTAAGCAACGAATTCAGTGACTTCAAGCTCTATCGTTTTTCTTTGGTTGCCTTCATGAATACTTCGAAAGGCCAAAAGCATACGGTTTTGAATTTCACAAGTACTTTGACAATAAATGGAAATAGATTTGAGAACTTATGCCATGGTTGTCGTTGAAAAACAGCGACAGAGAAAGAACAGAAAATTTGACGAGAGAAAACTAAATAATTTTATTGAAATTGTAGATGTAATTGATTACAAACCCTAAATCTCGGACAAAATGAGCTCGCAACACATTCATGAGCATAATGTTCCCACTAACTCACTCTCCAAACTTAATCAAAATATCCGCACACCTAATCCATATCTTTAATTCCCATTTATAAAACCCAATCGCTACATAATTACAAATATACCATTACGTCACCACTAACAAAACTATAGGTCCACAACACACTAATACATTACTAGCTCGCACGTGTAACACAACTGAACTCATTTCTAAGGTCATATTAGTATCTACACTAGCATCCCTTACACGGCAAAACATATAGAGAGTGGTTGGTTCATATTATTTTAAGCAATTGGACTCAACGTAATATTTGATACCATGTATGACTTGTAAAAGGGACGTTGAGTAAGTCCCTTAAGGGATGAGACCATTTGATGCTATATCAACTCTCTGTGCAGTAGACATGTGAGATGAGATCGGTTGCATTTCTACAGACGAAGTATAGACCATATCATTTGCATTTTTGTTAACATGCCCCTGCTTTCATTGACTAAATACTTGTAATTTGTTATCATCCAGTTTAGACATTAGAATTGACGTGCTCTAGTATTTTTACCTTTTCAAAAGAAAATTTATGTTGTCCTCTAGGATAACAAAGAAAAACCCATGTCAGCAATGAAATTTTCTTTTTCTGTCCTTGTCAGTTATATTTTCCTTAGTAATCTTTGCGGCTTGGCTTCTTTTCCCCGAAGAAGAAATTTTGAAAGCGAGTAACTGATATCCAAGAGTACATCTAGCTTAATCCTGAGTGAGAACAACCATATCCCAACACTCACTAAACGGAACTATAGTATTATTATTCCCCCACTGGCATGAATCAAGCTCAGGTTTCTATTGAAAAAGAGAGGATCTAAAGTAAGTTGCACATACACTGTTTATTATATTTCCATAGCGAGTTTAATCTCTTCCTCTGGAAATTGAATATTTAAGCCCATAAATCTTTATAAATAACTATTCTCAAATCCTATTTAATTATTTTATCCTTGGATGAACTATTTGAAAGAAGTAAAATTAAATAACATAAAATCAGGATGAGAGAGAGAGCGAGAGTTTTTTTTTTTTTTTTTTTTTTGGTTTATTTCAAACATTTTGTTATACTTACTTTTTTATTGTTATTTTTTTCCACGAGCATAATAGTTATTTAGAGCCAAAGAGAATAACTTCAAACATTTTGTTATACTTAATTTTTTACTTTTATTTTTTCCACAAGCATAATAGTTATTTAGAGCCAAAGAGAACAACTTCAGATTTGGAGCATTACAAAACCAACTGATCAACCGGAAAAGGCGAAGAGCTTATGTTTGATACGAGGTTTTTTTAAGAAAAAGGGATACGCATATCGAAAATATTATGGTCGACCCGAAAGTGGATAGGCTTTTCAAATTTTTTTCATTTTTATGAAAAAGAGATAGGTATATCGAAAATATTATGGTCGACCCGAAAGTGGATTTTAGTCTCGGAGTTTTAGTGTAGTTTCATTGGGTAGTGTCAAACTTAATCAGTAGTAGAAAATCGGACTCTCTTATTGATCTTTCATAGCTTAAAATCGTTAAATTTTATGCTTAATCAAAGTCTTGTTTATCAAATTTATTTTTGAAGTTTGAAACAGCTACTTGCATTACATATTGGACAAATATCATGTACAAGTGCAAATAATAAGTAAGTGAGTAAATTTGATTAGAAAAAAATATCTAATAACTTCCAAGTTCCAACGAAGAATGAAAAGAACATCTAGTTGCTGTAATATTATACCCCAATATCAAATAGAATGCATAGCGTTCACCATCAATATCAATTGAGTTTTTTGCAGAATGTCAGAAATCCCAAGTCTACTAGCCTTGTAAAGTGTTTTATACGCTGCCAACTTACAGAACCTAACAAAACATTTTCAATATATGTGATCTTTGTGGCAATACATAAAATCAATGCAACAGAACTATTTCTATTCCATTCTTTTGTACCATTCAATTCACAAGGGTGCTCGGTAATGGCTGCAGAAGCAATTAAACTAGAAATTTTCATGGTCAAAGGCAACACATACCAGGATTAAGAGATGCATGCCAACTTCAAAGCTAAAAGAGAAGCATCCCACCAACAGAGAGAATCTAATCAAATATCAGCAGAACATAGCTTAAAGCGACTGTTGCAGATTAACAACTTTTGGGCCTTTTTAGCATCTCAACTCAACTAAAAGTCCTTGAAAAAATGATGCAAAACTATGGCGTGCTTCATGTCTGCCATAACAAAAAGACTGCAATTACGCAGCACCAGCTCCCTTGCCCTTCTTCCTCTGGATCTTCTTCATGTAGAACTCAAGCTCTTTGCCCTCCAATATGTATCTGCAACAAGCATTCATTTGAACACCACATCAGCACTCTTGCAGACATTATATATTAAGACAGGTATAATGGTATAAATATTAAGGTATCCGCATCTGGAAGAAGTGATGCAGATGGAGAATGTCCAAAAGATCTTATCACAAAGAGGAAAGCAATTGCATGTGTTATCAAAAAAGTAAAGGGAAGCATAAATCTGACATACCCATCAGCACGCCCACATTGACCAGGTCGAGATGAGATGCATGCTAACAATCTACCACTACCAAATTGCTCCTCTATGTGTGGGTCAAGATGGCGATTCTGTTGACGCTTCTCCAGCTTTCTTTGCACATGGTTGCTCTTCTTAACCTCCTCAGCAGAAGCCTCACCCTCCTATCAATAAACAAAGAACAAGTTTGAATTCACTGATTGCTAAATCAAGATGGATGGACGGTCCTACTGTTAAAACATCCCATCCTTAAGTGGACTGTTCAAGAGAAGAGACAATACTTCTAGCATTTTTTTTAATAGAGTATATGAATAAGTACAAAATAGAATCACATTTCCAAGCTTTCTACACTGTACACTAATTCACCGTTATTGTGGTAGATTCCAAAAAATAGTCATAATAACTTTTCTAGTTGAATCCTTTGACAATTAGAAGTGACTGTAAATTTCAAGAGTCCAGAGCATGAATAATTTTATCAGCTTTACCTCTCCTTCCTTTTTGGTTGAGGCTTGAGCCTTCTTCTTACGTCCAATGTCAACACCATAGTGCTGGAGATACCATTGCTTGAATGGTGCAGCATCGACCTGAACTATAGCACTCTTGACCAACGTCTGGGTACGAACCAGCTCGTTGTTAGATGCATTGTACACCACGTCGAGGATTCTTGTCTTCCTGCTGACAGCCTCACTCCCCCAAGAGTAATTTCCAGTATCAAGCCTCAATGCACGCCACTTCACATTTCCACCTCGAACACGAACCCTCCTGACTGTCTTGTTGCTTGAGAGCTTTGTGTTGGCAGGCTGCCTTCCAAGCTCATACCTAAAGGTAGCAAGATCATGAGGACTAATTTCAAGTACTCGTTCTTAATCATCTTCTCTTGATGTATCTTAGGTAAGACCATCAGCCATACAACACAAAGATAATTAGAACAGAATGTCGAGTCATATTTAGCCAAATCATTCAGTGATCTCTGACAAGTAGGCTCCTTCTCAAACAGATTGCAATAATAGGTCACACTCAACTTCTCACTTATTATAGGACACAGATGTTGACCTTGAACCAGAAATTTCACATTTAAGGACTATAGCAAAGAGGTGATTGAAGTAGAATGACCGGATACAAACTTCAGTTGATTATAAAAAATTCAATAATATTTCCTAGATTCCACCTCTAAAACTGCTTGATACTCATCAGCTAAAACAAAAAAACGTATTTTGTTGTTTGAATTACATAATCACATAACATAGTCAGAATCTTAGTTATATCCAAACACATTCCGTGTATAAGCATAAAGATATCAACTCGTATGGCAGTACTTCCTTTCCAAATCAAAAGTGCAATTCTCAATTTCTAAAACATCCAAACAGACATAACTTTAACAACACTATACTCCATTAAACTAATCATCTAATCCTTAATCAAACTCCCAACCTAAAGTTACTATCCTTATCCTCTATAGCTAACAAAACCCTAACTTGGCATCTAACGTACACCTAAAATCAGCTTCCCATAATCCTAAAAACCAAAAACAATCCAGTCACTTCCATTCAAAATCTCTCAGCATCCAAGCAGAAAATTACATTAAAGAAAAACTCTAAATTTAAAAACACAAACTGAAGCAAAAAATATTTACTTTCTCTTCTTCCTCCAAGCCTTCTTCTTGCCACCAGTGGCACGTCTCTTGTGCATCGAATCACGAGAGATACCTGCAGAGAACACATAAACAACATTGTCATGACACTAAGAATAGTTCGATGGAGATGATATCTATGAGAATTTAAGGGAAAATTTTACCCATTTTTGCAGCTCGTAAACCACCCCCACCCTAGGGCTTTATCTGCCGACTGCTGAGAAGACAAATGGGGTTTTTGGGACGAGGCTGATAGTGGGAGTTACGATGGTTTTAAGAGTGAAACCCTAGGTCATGAATTTACTATAATAACCCTATCAGGGACTCCCATCTTTGTTATTTAATGAATGGCTGTGATTTGTTATTTGGAAAAGAATTATTGGCTTGGGACATTTTCAATTTTTTTCCTTTAACCCATTTTTAACGTTTTCTCAGCGTAAAAATAAAATCATGTTATATAATAATTTTAATTGCATAGGATAAAGGCTAAAACACAGGATATGCATGCTTAAAAAATAAATAAATAAAATAAATCAACACATTTGACAAAGAATTTAATTATAAAAGAAAAAAACAATTGCTAAAACAAAAGAAAGCATGTAAGGGCATTTTTTAATTTGTCTTTTTGCATCACTTTAACACTAGTTTTGAATTGCCGGGTTTTTAAAATAGGATATAAAAAAGACAAAAGCATAAACACATATATATATATATATATCCCATATAAATAATGTTTTATTTTTTAATGAGTAAATTATATTTCTTAAATCTTTCCCTTTAAAGATGCATAAATTTTTTTCAACTCCCATTTCTTAATGACCATTTCATTGGAAGTATAATGAGATATATTTGGATCGTCTTTTTTTTTATCTTTATCTTATCTTTTTTTAAGTAGAGTTTGATCTTTATTTGTTTGAAATTTAATATTTGAAAAGTTATCTTATCTATATGTTATCTATTTTTATTTCATAATTATAATGAATATTATGATTGGAGTGTCAAAATTTAAAGATGAAAATTTACATACTTTTAAAAGAAAATACTTGAAAAAATATATTTTATGTATTGAAAATGATTATTTAAATTTGTATTTTAATTCATGTTTTTGTAAATATAAATAATGTAATTATTGGGATTTGTTGAGTATTTAACTTTAGAAAAAAAGTATATATGGAATTATGTTTCCATCTTTTTTATATTTTATTCTTCCCAAATATAAACACTTCATTTTTACCACTCTTTTATTTTTAAGATCTTTTACTTTTGGGCCAAGTTTTAGAAAAAAATTAAAAATAAAAATGATGAAAAGTTTGAAAAAGCAAAAATATATAGTGTCAAAGTCAAGTCAATCAATAATTTAAGGTCAAATCAAACAATAGTTAAAGATGTACGTACAATTTAATAAATTTCGAGTCTCTAAATAACTAAGCTTCATTAAAAATATATATTTTTTAAAAAATAGTCCAATGAAATATAAACGGATTTTTATTCAATTTATATTGGGTTAATTAAAATAAACTTATGATTTATTAAGCGGGTTACTATGGGTATTTTGGGCTATATTAAAAGGTTATGGCTAATTTAAAATAAATTGAACAGTTGGGTCCAAGATAGAAAGCCCAAATAAAATGTAAAGCCTCTAGAACTTTATATTGAGAGTAAATTGAATCAAATCTTTAGATTTTTTTTTAAGGTATGAATAGAATCATGATTAAATCATTAGAGAAATTAACAAATCTAAAGTAGATATCATTAAATCTTGTAAAAATTAGATTTATTAAAACCCTAATCAAGATTGAATTCTATTTGAAGAGATCTAAAAGATTTAACAATGATGGAATTGTTAAACTATAAAAAGGGGATACATCTATCAACCTAAACTAATTCTAAGACCTATACACCCTCAACGTTTTCTTCTTCAACTCCAAATGCTACACCTTAGACCCCTCTTACCTCTTTCCTTTTCCATACATGTAGCAGCCACCCATCTCCAATCCCTCTCTCATGATCCAAACTTGTGTGACTCAATCACTAATCGACAACCATAGCATCCTACAATACCTAAGCAATTGCATCCATAACTACCACTACTAATCACTTATGAAATCACATGAATCCATCACGAAATCTTGAGGGGTGGTAGTTAAAGCTCCTATCATTAATCAATTACTTATAAGAATCAAGCTTCCCATTTGGTTCGTCGCTTAGAGACCACCATTTGAAGTTAATTTGCCGTTGCATTTTTCTTCTTTAGCTAACCCTTGGATTTTCCTCCAACTCGACCTAAGCGTAATAAGCTCGTGTTTCAACTTGCAAGTTTAGTAATAGGTGGGTTTATGTTCTTTTGGTTTATTTTCTCTTTTATTTAGTTTATTTTTGTATCTCTTTATTTATTTATTTATTTTTATAGCAAGCGTCAATACCAACTTTAGTTTGTCTTTTGGTATAAGTTCTTAATAGTAGCTTTTTATTATTAGTTTTTTTTTTCTTTATGATCTTGATTTTAGCACTTGCATTAATTTTGTTTAAAATTGTTTAATTATTTTGTTAGTAAATACTAACTTAAGTTTTTTTTTTTTTACAAGTCTTTATATTTCTTGAGTTAATAGTGTTTACATGTGTTGCATATTCATCATAAAAAACATGTTTTAGGAATATTAAATAAAATTACATTTTTAGATAAAATTTTATATTATTATAAAATTATTTTTTAGATAAAAATGGTATTTTTAAGATAAAATTACATCTCTTTAGTAAAAATTGCATTTTTTTTAGAAAATTGCATCATTAGGATTAATGTATCTTTTCCATAATTAAACATTTTTTCTACAATTCATACATCTTTTCTATGGTTCATATTTTTTTTCTATAATTTAAATATCTTTTACATGGTTTAGGTATCTTTTACATGGTAATTTAGGAATATCTTTTAGACATTTTTTATAGTTTAGGCATTTTAAGCATATTTTCCACATCAATTGTATATTTCATGAAAAATTTCATTTAGACACTTCAAATTTTTTTTTAAAAAAAAAATTATCACGTAAAAAAGTTTTTCTTCAAATATAAAAAAACTAAATTTGTTTTGTTTTTTCAAAAGTTAGGGATTTTCAAAGTTAGACAATAAAAAATTAGAATTTCTTTTTTTAGGATTTTTCTTTAAAAAAATAAATTAACTAAAAACATAAACTTGGCTACTTTTCAAAAAATAAAATTTATTCACACACTAAGGTTTTGTAAAAAATAAGAACTACAGTTAATTTGATCTTGATTAATAGAAATATAGATACCTCTGAGATAACCGTAAAATTTGTAATATATTTTATTTTATTTTCATATTTTTAGAAAAATTTAAAAAAAATAGAATATAAAATTTTTATAAATCATCAATCAAGACATAAATATCTAAATATTAGGACAAAGCCCCACCCTTGTACGATTAGGATCAATAGTTGATCTGCGGTCAATAATTGATCTAACGTATTTGAGAAAATAAACCAATTAAACTAAAAACTTATGAGAAATATGATTATCCTAGTCAAGGAATTCCCGTACATTTGAAAATCTATAATATAATAAGAATACTAAAAATATAATTTTACTCTATATGAAACTATAAAATCAAATCTATAGCAATCGTATCTAAATTTAGGGTTTTCGAGAAAAGTTATCTGATTGAGCTCAAACTTTACAATTAAAATAGAAAAATTGGTTGTAGTGATCCGATGAAATTAGATTTTGAAAATAATTACCCAAAATCTCAATTTTGCCCCTAAAAGTATGATTACTTAATATAATACAAAATTGTTCGAAACTCGTAAAATCGAGCTCGAAATACGATGAAAACTTAAAAATAAAATAATTAAGTTATAAAAATAAGATGATATGAGATAATTTACTCTATGAGTGTACACGTATTTTTATAAGTGTACCCGATATAAATAATAATTATACCTATAAATTAATTTGAAAACTAAAAATATATAATACATAATACCACATAACTCTAACCTACTAGCTTTTGAGTAATTCATATCTTTTATAGAAAAATATATTTATAAGTTAAGTCAATAGGTGTAAAATAATTTATACTAAAGTTGTTAATAACTACAAGAATATGGATCTTGATGATAAAATAATGAGTTTAATAATATTATTAATGACACGAGATAATATGTAAAAGTAATTGAATTAGTATAAATCTAATTGGTCAAATATCTCTTCTTCGTTAAATTGACTGGAAGTATTGATGGGTGAGGGAATGTCTAAACTACACCTAAACAAGAATATAATTATATATATTAATAAGAAACTAATTGAAAAATTTAATACTTAAGACATACTCAAAAAATTATGATTTATAACAATATTTGTGGAATTAAATAAAACTCATGACTAGGTGTATGTGTGTGTATATATATATATATATATATATATATATAACTAGAGTTTAACATTTCAATTTAAACTTATTTATATAAAACTTTCTTAGAAGTATTAAGTTTATCAGGTCTAGTCGCTATAATATAAAGTTTCATAATTTTAGATATACCTTAAAATAAATCTTTTAAAATTAACTACATGATCTTAATAATTAATATTGGTGAGTAAAATGTCATATAAGATGTATATAAATAAATCCTAAACAATTAATATAACTTAACTATATATTATATGTTATTAATATTTTTACCAATAATTACGTTAAAATTCACTTGAAATAACAACATATGGGAAAAAAAAAAAGAAATTTGTGATTATAAATAACATTTGTAGTGAAACAATAGAATATTCTAAAAATTTGGATAGGTATAAAATAAAATATAGTAAATTCACTAAAATATCTTAAAGAAAAATAAAAAAAAAATTATATATATCACCGCCTTTAGTTAAGCGGTGACAATCATCTATAAAATGGCTTCAAAAGCAATCAATGCACTACATCGTGCAAAAAGAAGAGAGAGGAAAAGAGAGAAAGAGAGGAGAGGGGAAGAGAGAGAAAGGAGTTTAGAGACACATAGAGAGAAATGACAAAGAGAGATTGAGAAGGAAAAAAGGAAAAGGAAAAAAAAAATAAAATATAACGGAAAAGAGAAGAGAAGAAAAAAAGAAGAAGATGAAGAAGGAAAAACAAGAAAAGAAGAAAAAGAAAAGAAAACTAGAAGATTTAATTTTTCGATATTCGGTACTCTCAATAACTTTGTTCCATTATTATAAGTATTGTCTTTTAATTGATATTTAATAATTATAGAAGAAAGATATCCGTTATTTTATTATTTTTCTAAATGGAGTATTTTATTCGTACCATTTCATTCTTTTTCGAATTATAAACTTAGAATATTGATAACTGTAAAACTTATATATTTTTAGCATTGATTCTCAAAATGAGTAGATCCCTAGTAATAATCATTTATCAAAACTATTAAAAATTGATCTTTATATCCCTTCAAATTTAACATCATTACTTCCATAAAATTTAAGTATATATGATTTATTATATTTTGTTACAAAATTGTGTGAAAATATATTTTTCATTACACAATACAATAGAAATATAATATTGGTTACTATATAGTTTTATCTGTATATTAGAATTAGAAACACCCTTTAGAGACAATCTTTTAGACAAACAAGTAACACGTACAGTTAAGTTAATATAAACCATACGATACTAACCTTACAAAAATTGAATCACTTTAGGTAATAAATCAATTTTTTTTTTGTAATGTTACAAAAAATATCGTCTTACAATGATCTTTTCGTAGTTAAAATGTAATATAAATAATAGTAAGTATTTTTCGATACAATCGAAACGATATAGTATAAGTAGCAGTAAACCATATATATTATATATTGTTAAGTAAATTGCTATAACCTATATTATAAAATAAAATACTTAAAATATATATGGGTATATATATAATGTGTACGTATATAAATATATATATAACTCTACTAAATAATTGTATGAATAATATCTCAATTAAATATTAAATAAAACCATAATATTTTCATAAATCTTACAAAAACTGAATATAAGCTTTGGTATATATATAGACTTCGGAATGAGTAAAGCCCTAACGTTCCGAATTTGTTGGAGTAAGCTTCAGTATAGGAAAATAGGATAAATACTTCATAACATTTTTGGGTATTATTTCAGAATAACTAGTGACTAGGGTATATATTTGCTTATGATTATAATTAGCCATCCATCCGTATATAGCACTTGTAGTTAAGTTTTTATTGTTGTAATGGGAGCTAATCTCCATGTTATGGTTGTTTTATGAATATTTTTATACTTGAATTGTTTGAACTTGATTGATCACCTTAAAAAGGATAAACTAACTCAAACTCAGTTTAATACCTAACTTGATATACATCACAACCCACTAAGGATAATGACTAAAATTTTCAGGCCAAATACGGATTCCTTTCGATGAGGATTGTTGAAATACTCATTTTCCTACCTTTAGCCAAACAAAGTGATAGAATAAGAGGTCACAACAAGGTTGGGAACTATAAGTTCGAAGGTGGTCATGGGAGGAGAGTATTCTCCATTACACAAGTCTCAGTTTGGTTTCGATTCACAAGTGCACAACATTAATCTCCTCAACTAGAATTAGAGCGGGCGTAATTTTTCTAATCTCACGACAAACCGAATAACGTTGTATAATGACATTTGCTTATACATACCTTACATCTAATCAACTTGGTTGAAAAACTTATACGTGATGTGTTGAATGCATACTTTTATCTCCGCCCCACTAACTAAGCAAATTGTATCTCATTTTCTTATAGTTTGTTTTGTAGGTTCAAAGTGGATTGCTAATATTTACCTAAAACCAAAACACTAGTAACTAAGATAGGGAATAAGATGCAACAAGAAATAGTTAATTATTATCATTAGTATTAACTTTCTTATTTTTTAAGAAAACTACACAACACTCCTCAAGGACCTTAGTAATTTTCAATGTTTTGGTTTGTATATAAAATAATAGATACTTGTAGGATTTACTATTATTACTCTTTTATAAGGTCAAATTACAAGTTTGTTATTACAAGTTATTTCAAAGGATTACTCCACAAATTTATATTAAATAAGTATCGAATTAGATGTTTCAAAGAGGTAGAATCGAGTACGCCTAATGTGAATTAGGTATAGGATAACAACTACAATGACGGTTTCTATCTTAAGCTAGCTTATATGGCGAGACTATTATAACTTCACTTTTTCAAGACATGACATAAAAACTCATTAATTAGCTTCTTAAATTTTTACATAGTGACTTTTGTCTTAACAGGTTAACCTTTGAGCCCATTTCTTTAGTTAAGTTTTATCAAAAATTATTTTTTAGAAAATTCGTAGACTAATAATTTATTGTTAGTGAATTTTGGGATGAGGAAAAATCCTACAAAAGAGAATAAAATGCTTGTTACAAAGCCAGTCCAACGCGGCCAGTTTGGTTAGTAAGGTCACTTTAATGTAATAAGAAGTGTCAAAGAGAGCCCTTACAAAGTTTATTTCCAGTATTTATAGATAGTCGTAATATCTAAGGCAATTGTCATAATAACTATTAGGACAAGTGGAAACTTTTTAACTTAACATTTCTCCTAATATATAGGGATAACAGGCAGTTATGTAATATAATCGTATTTATAATAACCATTCACGCCAGAGACTTGAATTCAAACCAAGAACGAGTTTATTCTACTTAGCATAAATACCATGTGTTATCTATCCAGTGGATTACTGAGAGATTTGATTATCCAGCATATCGGCGGTCGAATAAACGAGTGTCAAATAAGCGAAACCTGACTACTAACATAACTAAATTAGAATTTTTCCACCTAAAAACCCTAATTTAATTTTTTTACTAATTTAACTAGTTGGTAAATCCAAATTATTTTTCAAAATAATTTTTAAATATTTTTTCAAGAAAAACGTTTTTCCCTAATTTTATGTCAAGTAACTTATATTAAATAGGCTGGGCTTAATATAAGTTAAATTAAGGAAAACTAAAATACGGCTTAATATTAAACATAAAATTCAAATAAATATTATTAAGATAAACAAAATGAAAAAAAGATAAACCAAATTGAGCCATAAAAGATAATTTATCTAAACAATATATTTGGAATTGAAAATTTAATAGTTCCTAAAAGTTTATATTTTAATATATACAAATCAAACACAAAATAGATAAATATAAAATATGGATAGAAAAAAAAAGGAAGATGAAGAGAAGACAATTCACAAGAACGTTTAAAGCGGGCAATTAGATTAAATCATTGAGAAGGGGTTATAATTTTTTTTTCCCCACATTGGTTGATAGTTCTAACAATGTTGATGATATCAACCCTCAATTTGACGAACATCACAGTCTAATGCTTATGCCTATATTTGTCACTTGATAAGGGTACGTAAGACTTGATTCTTATGCTCTTTACTGTTCATGCAATAGTCTTTCAATTGCCTGAAATGTCTAAAACAAGTTCATGTTTTATGAAAACTAAAGTGAACAATAACTTGCGTGTCAATTCACATACATAATGGACGTAGTAAGTGCAAGCACACTCAACTTCCTTTATGATACCACAAAATCACTAGACAATTGTTTTCGAATCTCAATAACATAAATAGAGAGCATCTCATGCTAAGTTCAATACCATATCAATATTTAGTAATCCAATCTACTATTTGATATCCATAATAATGTATGATGCCAATATTACAACTAATTGACCAAGTTTATCCTAGATTCTAAACTTGTATAAATTATAATTCTGCTATATCGATGCCCCTATCCATCCTTATATAGACCCAAAAGTAAGTGGTAGCTAGTAATGATAACAAACTTTTCTTTTTTAATTCAATTTTTCTTCTTTTTCTCAATTTTTTGAATTTTTAAATACTACTTAATCATATATGTAAGACCCACAATCAACTATCCGAAGTTTAGCTCATAGAATTTAGAGCAATCGGTTAAAACATTCGATTGAACCTAAATAATCAAATAAAGTTAGAAATATTAGTAAAAGTAATCTTGTAAGTTCGAATTTAAGAAAATAAGTAATAAAATAAAAAAATATAAAATTTTCAAATTTTAAGCATATTACTTGTTATTATTGAAAATGCATAAAATATATTATGATAACTAACGAATCGTTAGAAATAAATTATATGTATACTAAAAATCATAAAATGACCTAAATAATATTTAGGAATATTTATTTGTACTATATATGAATTTAAATGTAGGTAGAAATATGCGTAATTATTTAAAATACGCTAAATGTATTAAAATAATGCTAAATAATTAAATAAAATTCATAATTAATTAATAAAAAATAAATAAAAATCATAAAAAGATAAGGAATGATCCAGAGTTGGTTGTGGTAGTTGGAGAAAAGAAGAAAAAATTTAGCTAATCAAATTATAACAACAATAAACATAAATCGAAAGAAAATAAGGTAATTATCTAATTAAATTAATGCACAATAATTCCCCAAGACCTCTATAAATATCTCAAATTTTTCAAAAGTGCGTTTTGGATGTCTGGAATTGTAGAAAATTAGGGAGGAGCGAAATTGAGAGGAAATTAGGGTTTTATAAAAAAATTATAAAAGAATTGTACAGTTAATGCTTCTAAGGAGAACCTAAACCCAACGAGCAAGTGAGAGTGGATGACCACCACCACCATACGGTGGTGTTAGCACCTAGATGGGCTGACACAACTCCGGCCATTAGTTTTGGTAAGTTTCGATTTCCACCTGAATTTTCTTAAATTATTAAAAATATCAAAATTAGTAGAAAAATTATGAAACCTGTTATTTTGAAATATTTTTGTATCTAGTTTTTAGGAAAAATATTATTTTGATGAAAATATATCCCATGATATATAGTCCTTAAGAAATTGAACAAAACCAAACATATTTAGAATTAGAAATAAATAAGTTTAAAAGTGTAGTTTGGAGCAAAAAAATTTTCTATAAACTACTAGGGTAATATAGAATAGTTCTATGAAGCCTTTTTTGAAAAATGAATTTTCAAAATTTTTACATAATCTTTAAGCCTTAAAACGATGCATAAAATGACTTATTTTTGGTTAATTAAGTAATTAAATGGTTAATTACTAATTTAGTGAATAATTATATGTTTTAGGAATGTTGAAATTTGATAAACTATAATACTTATAGCATTTAGGGTATTAGCTATAATTATTAGAGTAATTATGTAATAAATAAATAATATGAAAAAATAGTAAATTTTAAGTTAATTTGTAAATTAGGGTAATTAGGTGTAAAATCTAATTTGAGATGAATTTAGACATTTTGAACTATTAATTGATGTTGGAGATGGTAATTAAAATGATAGAAATATTAGATATATATTATGATGATAATACATAATATGCAATTATTGGATATATAATAAATAAAAAATAATAGAATAAAAATTGATATTATATAAATAATAGGGATACATAATAAATCTGATAGAAAACTTAAATCTAAGTAATTATATGAAGAACGTAAAAATTTCTTACATCGAGAGTAAATTCGATATACTAATAAAGATTTAAATGTATCGGGTAAAATAAAAAACTGACTAGGGTAATTATAATATTAAGGATATTTGGAAGTAATGTGATTAATTTCACATAATGAGTTGAAACGGGTTTCTAGGGTTCATGTGTAAAGCTATACTTAGAAACTAAACTAGAGCCCAATTTAGAAATTAATGTGGAAAACTGAACCCGAACGTAGCCGAATCAAGAATAATAGTAAAAAAATTGAGAACCTAGATAATTGGGTATATTAAACCCTAAACCAAAGATAACAATAAGTATTATAGGGTAAAACTAATCTATAACAATTCTATGAAAACTAAGACAACGTCGACATTATAGGGATTATTGACGATGAATTGAACGAGTCCTACCTTGATTGAGTAAGCGAGGAGTCGAAGTAAGTTAGGATTAATACGTTGCTGTATTTTGGAGACTTGAGATTATACTTGGTTGTACTTATTAGATAGTTAGCTGTGTATATGTGCTTGATTATGAATGATGCTATGATTTTGTTTGTTATTTCGGCTTATATTGTATGAAATGATTGATTACCTTAAATTGAACCTAATCAAATATACAACTTGTAAACATAAATCGAACTTGTATAGCAACCCATTAGGAAAAACCTAATATTCTCTGGTCAAATACCGACTCCTTCGAAAGGAATAATGTTGGACAACATAATGAGTCCCTTTTTCATCCTTAGTCAAACTAAGCGACAGGTGAGGAGGTCGTGGTAAAGGTTAAGTCAATAGTTTAAAGGTAGTCACAGGAAGAGTGGTGTCTCCATTGCACAAACCTGAGTTTGGTTGTGAGCTATTGTATTAGCGATAACTCCTCAACCCGGATTAAAGTAAACGCAATGTCTCTAATCTTACGACGGGCTGGACAATGTCATATAATGACATTTGCTTGAACATGTATTGTACCTAATGATTGGTTCATAACCTTATTTATGTTTGTGGTATAGTTTTAAGTCTCTATCCTAACTTACTGAGCTGTAGTTGTTCACATCCCTATAACCGTTGTTGTAGGTGCTAAAGATGAAGTGGCCTATAATCACCTTAACGCTAGCAATTGTAGGATCCTAGGGAGTGAGGATATAAATAGAAGACCAAATTCATTCTCTAGTTATATTTATTTTAAAGCTTTTAGCATTAGTTTACAAATTACTCTATTAGATTGTTATTAGATTGATAAATCTTGTAAATACACTCAAATTAATTTAATGTGAATATTTATTTTTCTTAATAAGTAAACAATTTATTTAATTTATAAATTGCTTACTTTAAAGTGGGTTAGTCGTGGACGTCTTGTGTAAATCAAGTCTAAGATTGCGGTTGTATAGTTAGCTTCTATTTTTGAATGGTTTGCACGACAGGACTATTACAATTCTGCTACTTCAAGGCGTGACAATATAAATTAAATTGAATAGCATATTAACACCAAGTTAGCCAAATTTATAAACCAACTATCGTATTAGCTTTCTAAGGGTAAAAGTACCAACTTTAAAATAATCGAGCATCCGTATAATTAATTCATAAGTTGTGATTTTCAAATCAATTAAATTTGAGATTTCCTATGGGCAACTTTTAAGTTGGTTGAGTTGAAGTTTGGATGAGCGAAGCTAAAGTTCGAGTGTAATTCAGGTTGACAATTGGAGATGAATGATGAGTACGAGAGGGTTTGTTTCAACCAAGACAATGTCATGCCCCGAAACGGCAGAGTCATAACAGTCTTGCCATGTAAACTATTTTAAGTGGAAGCTGACCATATAGCCACTATCTTATATCTTATTTACATGAGGCGTCCACAACCAACCCGCTTTAAAGTAAACAATTCATAAACATGTTCTTTACTTATAAAATTACAAGGAATACAAATTTATTCTAACATAATCTACTTGAAAAATACATAAAACTTAAAAGATAAAATTCAAACTTGTGAGTATATTATATCTTCGGTTTTATATCCTCACGCCCTCAGGATTCAATAGTTGATAGTTTTAAGGTAATTATAAGCCATTTCCTTACTAGCACCTGCACACAATGTTTATAGGAATGTGAGTAATCACAGCTTAATAAGTTTAGATAAAAATTTAAAACTATACAGCAAACACGAACAAGATTATCAACTAAATTAATTAAATGCAATGCATATTTAAGTAAATGCCATCGCACGACGTTGTCCAACTTGTTATGAAATTAGAAAAATTACACTCATTATACTCTAGATTGAAAAGTGTCCATCAATGTAACAGCTCATGATCAAACCCAGGCTTATGCAATGAAGACACCACTTCTTCCATGACTACATTTGAACCATTGACTTCACCTTTATTACGACCTCCTTACCCGTCACTTAGTCCGACTAAAGATGAAAAGGGAACCTACTATGTTATCTAATGCTATCCCTTTCAAAGGGGTTAGTATTTGGCCAAAGAATCTTAATGTTCCCCTAATGAGTTTAAATACATGTCTAGTTTAGATTTACAACTCAAATATTTAGTTAAATTCGATTTAAGATGTTCAATCATTTCAAACAAATTACACAAATACAAGCCAAAGCAATAAATGAGTAATCATATCAGCAGCTCAGAACAAGCATATGTGCATAACTAACTATCTAATAAGAACCATCCGGTACAATTTTAAGCCTCCAAGTACTATAAATTGGTACTATGAAATACAATAATGTATTAATCCCAACTTACTTAAATTCCTTGCTTGCTCACTCAAGGTGTGGCTTGCATAGGCCATCGCCGATCATCCTTATAATACAAACATCGTTTCAGTTTCTACATAACTACCATAGATTAGCTTTATCTTCTAATGTTTATTGTTTTTTTTTAGTTTAGGGTTTCAGTATACTTAATTATTCAGGTTTTTAAGTCTCTTACAATTATCCCTATTTTAAGTTAGGTTCTGATTCAGCTTTGGAGTCAGTTTCCATATTAGATTCTAAGTCAATTTCGGCTACGAATCTTATATGCAAATCCTAAGATCTCGTTTCGAACCATAATATGAAATGAATTACATTATGCTCGAGTATCTTTAATATTGTATTTAGTCTCTAACTAGCACTGTAGTCCATACATTACACCATAGTTTTAATTTAGCTACCGAATTTGCTCCCAATTTAAGAATAACCTATGTTTTTCATGTAATTTCATAAACTCCCATTCTAAATCATATTTATATCATATTTCTATTATTATAATACCATAAATTTTTATCTAATATTTTTCACTCATTTATTTCCTATATACACATATTATGTATTACTACATATTATATACTCATATCACTTATTTCACACCTCTAACACTACATATATTATATTTTACTACCAATAATATGTTAAGATATCTAATTATATTCTAAATCAGATTTTATACCTAATTAACCCTAAATAACAAATTTAACTTAAATATACTACTTTACTTACATATTTAGTACATATTATGCATAAACTCTAAGTAAATATATAATAATTAGTATCCAAGCTCTATTAAAGCTATGGAAAATATATTATACTCAATAAATTATGTTTATTATATTATAATAATGAAAATTACTAAAATAGTTTAATATATATTACTCTCCGATATATCGATTTTAAGTTTGATTTTACTAAAAATTAGCTTAGATTAGGTACATGACCAAATAAAATTATAAGATTCAAATTGAATATTTCCAAAATCATAACTAAGCTTAAGAAGTCATTAAAAATCATATTCACTAAGGAATTTAATTAAAAACCTATTATTTCTTTCATTTGAAAAACAGGGCAAATTTAACAAAATAATTTTAATAAATACAAAAAGTATATTTTATCAAAAATTATTTTTATTTAAATTACATACATCATATAAGGAATATGTATACCAAAAATTAGCTCAAAATAAAATTTTTTACTATTTTTGAAAATTCATACAAAATTCATCAAAATCAGGCCTAATCTTAAGGAACCTATATAAGCATTTCTAATTTAAAAATATGGATTTTTATTCTGATTCTATATGTAAAAATAGCCAGGAAAACTAAATTTCATAATTTTTCATGCATATTTTATATTTTTATTAAATTAAACAAATTCAAAAGAGAAATCAAAACTCACTAATTAACAAACTTCCAGCCGTCAACGGTGGCTCCACCATTGTCTTTAGCTCTAGACGAGGGGTCCACTATCTTTTGGTGGTAGTTGTTCCTCTCCAAGTGGTCTTTGGGTTGGGGATCTCTTTATATACCCTATTTGAATTCTAATTTTCTAATTTTTTGTAAAATTTCTCTCTCTTCTTTCCTCTCCTCTCCGTAAATTTTTCCTGATTCTAAATTGACTAAAATGAGTTTGGATGGTAGTTTTATGAATTTATAGGGCTACTAGGTTTTTCTTTTTCTTTTTTTAATTTTCCACTTGACGAGTATCCCTTATCCTCTTCCAATTTACTTTGTATTTGGCTTAATTTAATTGGTTGATTTTATTTCTTCATTCTCAATATGCCATGCCCCTATTTTGGACATTTCCACTCTTTTTATTATTTTTCTAGATTTTTTCTTAATTATTTATGAATTTTGTTTAATTATTTAGTGTTAATTTAATATGTTTCAGGCATTTTAAGTGATTTCGTATATTTTCGCACATACGTAAATTCATATATGGTACAAATAAATATTTTTAAATATTATTTAAATTATTTTTTTATTTTTAATATATATAATTTATTTTCTATAATTCGTTAGTTATCGGAATTTGTTATAAGTAATTCTAATAAATAACAGACAATTTTCATAAAATTCAATATTATATTAATTAATAATTTTATTAATTATTTTTCTAAATTTAAACTTACGGGATCACTTTTACTAATAATTCTAGTTTCATCGTAAAATTTAGGTTAGATTAGACAATTTACTCAATCACCTTAAATTCTATTAATTGAACCTCGAGTAGCTTATTGCAGGTCTTACAGGTAGCAGGTTGGTAGACTACAGTAACTCGAACTCCTCGATGGTGAGTCTTAAGGAAAGAATTCACTTAGCTATGCTTTCCAACCGTCAGGCTTAGGCGCGAGTTAAGAGTTTGGTGGTTTGATTCTTATCAGTTAGGGTTGGTAATTTAGCCTTTAGTGTAAGCCCCATAACTAAGCAATCCGAGGTTTCGATCGGTTGAACTATCCGATCGAGCCTAAATTATAAAGTAAAGCTAGAAATATTAGTAAACCGATCCTGTAAGTTTGAATTTAAGAAGATAAATAATAAAATAGGAGACTATAAATTTTCAAATTTTGAGTATATAACTCGTTATTTATCGAAAATGGGTAAAAGGCATTCCGGTACTTAATAAATCGCTAGAGATAAATTATATGTATACGAAAAATCATAAAATGATGTAAATAATATTTAAGAATATTTATTTGTATTATATATGAATTTACATGTAAGTATAAATACGCATAATTACTTAAAATACGCGAAATGTGCTAAAATAATACTAAATAATTAAAAAAATTATAAATTAATTGTGGAAAAATCAGGAAAAAAATCAGAAGAGTGTGGAATGATGCAAATTTGGTCGTGGCAAGTCAGAACCTAAAAAAGAAAAATCAACCAATTAAATTAAGACAACATAAAAGCAAAAAATCAAGGAATAAGACAATTGTCTTGTCCCATTTAATGCACAATAAATCCCCTAAAGCCCTATAAATAGCAAGAAAAATTCAGAAGCTCATTTGAACAGATACAAATTAGAGAAAATTAGGGAGAGGTGAAAATTGAGAGAAAAATTTAGTTTAGAAAAAATTTAGAAAAAACTGTGCAATTAGGGCTTTCAAAGGGAACCCAGATCCGACGGGCAGCTGTGGGTGGACGGCCACCGCCGCCACAAGGTGTTGGCAACGCTCAAGTGGGTCGATACACCCATGGCTACCAGCGGTGGCCGGAGCCACCCAAATCAGTGAGTCCGATTTCCAGCCCGATTCTTGTGTAATTTTATAAAAATAGTAAATATTATTAGAAAATTATGAATTTTGTTATTATGGGATATTTTTGTAGGTAGTTTGTTGGAAAAATATTATTTTGATGAAAACATGTCCCGTAATATAGGGTCCTTAAGAAATCATACAAAACCTAGCACTTTTCGGTTTAGAAATAAATGACCTTAGGAGTGTAGTTTGGAGCTCAATTTTTTCTGTAGGATGCTCATATGATGTAGAATAATGCTATGAAGCCATTTTTTTAAAATTAATTTTCGAAATTTTTAAGTTAATTTTTAGCCCTAAAATGATGGAAAAATTGAGTGATTTGGGATTAATTAGGTGATTAAGATGTTAATTATTGATTTAAATAGTAATTAGATGTTTAGGGATGTTAATCTCTAATGTGGAAACCTAATCCTAATTTATGGAGTGTTAAGTGTAAGTAATGAAGGTGTTATGTGGTAAATGTTGAAAATTAAGAATATGTAGAATTGAAAATTTAATAAATATGGAAAATTAGGTTTAATTAGATAATAAAATAATGAAAATCCGAACATAACAAATATGAAAAAAAATTCAATTTTAGGTAATTATATGAAAAATGTAAAAATTTCTCACAACATGAGTAAATTCGGTACACTAATACGGATTTAAATATACTGGATAGAATAAAATGCTGACTAGGGGTAGTGATCGTATTTAGGAGATCGGGAAGTAATGCGATTAATTTCGCATTATGGGTTGAAACGGATTTCTAGGGTTGAAATCTAAAACATTACTTAGAAATCGAACTAAAAACATAATTTAGAAATAGATGCGAAAATCGAACCTGAACCAACCCTAAACCTAAAATAATTATAAAAGACTTACTACCTAAATAATTAGGCATTGTAAACCTTAAACAAAACCTAACAATAAGCGTTATAGGATAAAATAAACTTATAATATTATATGAAATACTGAAACCACGTTCGTGTTATAGGAATGATCGGCGATGGCCTGAGCAAATCGGACCTCGAGTGAGTGAGCGAGAAGTCGAGATAAGTTGGAATTAATATGATGCTGTATTTTGGAGGCTTAAGATTATGCTTGGTTGTGCTTGTTAGATAGTTGAATGTATGCATGTGTTTGATTATGGGTGATGCTGTGATTCTGTTTGTTGCTCTGGCACATATTGTATGATTTGTATGAAAGGATTGATCACCCTCAACTGAACTTAATTAAATACTCGACCAGTAATCATAATCGAACATGCATGGCAACCCGTTAGGGGAACTTATGACTCTCCGGCCAAATACTGACCCCTTTGGAAGGGATAGCACAGGATTGCAAAATGGTCCCTTCTTCATCCTCAGTCGACCTAAGTGACAGGAGAGGAAGTCGCGGCAAGGGTAAAAACAGTGGTTCGAAGGTAGTCGCGGGAGGAGCAAGGTCTCTATTACACAAGCCTGGGTTTGGTCGTGAGCTATTGCATTAACGGTAATTCCTCAACCCAGATTAGAGCGAGCGCAATTTCTCTAATCTTACGACGAGCTGAACAACGTCGTGCGATGGCATTTGCTTGCATATGTATTGCACCTAATACGTGATTGAAAACCTTGTAATGTTTGTGGTATAGTTTTAAGTCCTCCGTCCTAACTTGCTGAGCTATGGTTGCTCACATCCCTATAGACATCGTGCAGGTGCTGGCTAAGAAGCGGCCACAACTACTCTGAAAGTAACAACTACTGGATCCTGGGGAGTGAGGAAAAATATTGAAGAACAAACATATATTTTTAAGATTTAAGCTTTTACTTTAGAACTTCTTGTTTTTTTTTAATAATGTAATAATTAGGAAATATATTTCGGAGAAACATTGCAAACGATAATTGTAATCACTAAATTATAGTGAATATATATATTTCCTCACTTTCTTAGATGAATGATTTATTTAAATTACAAACTGTTTACTTCAAAGCGGGTTAGACGTTGACGCTTTGTGTAGATCAGGTCTAAGATAACGGTTGTAAGGCCAACTTCTAACTTAGGGTGATTTACACGGCGGAACTGTTACGACTTTGCCGCTTCGAGGCGTGACATTTAGGTGAAGGGACAATGTGATGATCCTGAATGTATTCAGACTTGGTCTTCCCAAGAGAGTGTTATAGGGAGGGGGGGTAATCGATCACTATAAACTCCACTAGTCATCGTACTACGTAATCGTCATCACTAAGCTCCATGTTTAGACTAATGATCCCATTGGCTCAAAAGGTGCTTCCATTGAAGCTGATTAGGTTGTGGTGATATGAATTCATCTTGACTGCAAACTTCTTCCTCATCCTCTCATATGTGTAGAGGAAAAGGATATCAGTGAAGCTGCTGGTGTTTACCATTATTTTCAGGACCTTGAAATTTGCAATCCTTACCCCGACGATTAAGTTGTCCTGATAGGGGGTGTCTACCCCCTCTAAATCTTCGTCAGAGAAAGAGATTGAAGTATTTAACTTTTGTCTCTTCTCCTCTAATGCCAACACCTAAGAGGAGGCGTTAACAGAGCTACTAATGCTCGGTTGGCTTTCAGTATGCAACCCTCAAACAATTATATTAAGATGTAGTTGGAGGCACCATCGTTGCAGCAGTCATCATTCTGATCTACTAGGGCACCCTCGATCTTCTACCTCTAAGATGGTTAGTCTTCATCGTCATTGGAATGATATTTGTTCCTCAGTTAGGCTATGTACTCATTGGAAAATCTTCACTAAATGGCATATTTGATCACGTTCTTCAACTAGAAGCATTCGTTAATGGTATGGCTATGGTCGCCATGGAACTAACAGTACTTATCCAAGTTTTGATGGATAGGATTCCCCTTCATTTATCCAAGTTTCGATGACTAAGATTCCCCTTCATCTTCTACGGTCTTTATAGCAAGTTCCTGTGCTTCCTGAATAGACCTATAACCTAGGTTTATTTAGAGAGGTATGTTGCATGTATATAGGAGGGGGGAGCGAGTCTCCCTAGGCCCGATGCTTCTTCTTTCCTGAATCATCCCCTTTTGATCTACCTAACATTCTTTCATGGAAAATTGTCTTGGTTTCCACCCAACCTCTCTCGCTTGGCATTGTGCTTGGTATAAATATTGTCCCCCTGGCCGATATACTTCTGAGTCTTAGTCTAGGAGTCAGCTAAGGTCTTCAGCTTATTAGTCACAAGCAATCAGAAGAAGTCTCCTAAATGTCAAATGTTAAGCTAAGCGGCATGAATAATAGCTCCTTTATCCGGCTAAGAGATCTTGACTACGGCATTATCAAACCAGGTATGCAATCACATAGAGATTAGTTTTCATTCTGCCTTATTAGATACAAGGACGATGTGTCCTTGGACAGAGGGCTTACTGGCCTTGAAATGGAGGCCAAACTTCCACACTAACTCGTTAAAGGAGCTAATGGAGTTTTTGAGCAAGTGGTTAAATCACGTTCAAGTTACTTTCTTCAAGGTACCCAAGAAAGCCTTACACATTATGGCATTCCCGTAACTATAGAGGTTTACGAAGGTGCAAAAGTGGAGGAGGTGATCGTTAAGGTCTCTTATGCCTTCATATTGGTGCAGAGTCGAAAGTTTGCTATTAGAGGGGCAACACTTTATCTCGAACACCCCTGGTGAAGGGGGTTTTGTTGTTAGTGGCAAACTTGGTATCGCCGATTAACTTGCTCCCTTACTGCTCGGAGAACCTCCTTACAATGGCATAGAGTTCATCAAAGTCGACATTGTCTACCGGATGAGCTTGATACTGTATCGAGTTAGTTGGTACTCCTTGTGAGTTGGCCACTTACTCATTGCTAGCCAGAACTTAGTTGCAGGTAGCTATAGAGCTTATGTGGGGGGATTAAGTTGTTGATCTCCACAATTTCATTACCGATGCTGGTGGTTATTCTACCTAATGTGGGCATCGAAGGCTTTAGCGGGGAGTGAGTTTGCACACTGCACCTCTCGGCTTCTTTGAGGTAAGCGTGGAGCAGCTTATTTCGAGTAGCAAATTCCTCTACTAGGCACTCCTCCAGTATTTCTCTTAGGAGGGGCTAGTTATTCATTAGCTGGTGGTCTTCTTGTTCATTGTTACAAGATATGATGTTCGAAGATGGCATTTGGAGAATGTATTCCTACAAATGATGCCAAATGTCATCTTAAGGTATTTGTCAGTAGAGATTAGGATTTGCACGTTGGATAAGCTTGCAAAAGAAAACACTGTAAGAGGACTTCGAGGTGTTGTCTGGTGTAGTTATTTCGATACTTAAATCAGTAAAGTGGTTTAGAGAGTAAAAAATGCTTGAGAGCAATAGGTAGGCTTAAGTGTGTAAAGTATCAAGTGATTTACTATTAAATAGTGACATGATATTTATAATAGAGTAACACTAGTAATTGGAAGGCAGTTAATAGGTAAAGCCTCTTCCATAAGTGTTGGAGATTAGGCTTATGGTGTAAATGTGTCTCACATATTTCAGAGGTAATCGTTGAGTCCATCTTTTATCCTTATCCAGTATCTTTTAACCATTAAAGAGTCTTTTGGACCCGATTAAGCCGAGCTTAAGGCTTAAGCCTAAGGCTACAAGCCTTAAACTGTGAGGTACGTCATATCTGAATAAGCCTTAGAGGTCCATATCCAAAAAGCCTTGTCAACACATTTCCTTTCAAATGAAAAGAGATTTATTTTAGAAGGCGCAATCACAATTTATTTTCGCCCTCATTAATTACATTAATAAAAAATGACTTGTTTAATATTTAACCAAATGATGACAGTTAATAATTAAAGTGTTTTAATAAATACTCTTATATATGTAATTAATTTCATTCAATTTCATTCTTAATGGAATGGAATATAATAAGAACCAAAATAATATATCTTAAGGAAGAGAAGGAAACGACCAAATAAATTGGATTCAAACAGTCATATGTAGAGTAAACTATTTCCTTGTTAAAAAATTAAAAAAGTAAACTATTTCCATTTAAGTAATTAGTATAATTAAGTAGAACCCTCATTGACTTTTCTCATCAGACCACTCTCACGTAAACCTGGTCCTAGGCAACGGCGGAGAAAGCACAATTGGTACTTGAACAGCACGAAATCAAGATCATATACGACGACATTGAGAGATATTGGTATTCCTTAGAATCCTAGCGTGCGGTGGTGCTATGAACATGTATCACGTTGTGTGTAACTGTTTGGTAGAACATTCCTGTATGGATTAGTCTATTTGATTCAGATATTCACAAGATATAAATTTAATGCTTGCTCAGTCTTTTTCATACGAATCAACATACTCGATTTTTGTCACGTGCGGCGGCGTTATGAATAAGTGCCACGCTGTGTGCAACTGTTTCATAGAACATTCATGTATGAACTGGTCTATAAAACATAGCCAAAACAACGAGATGTAAACTTAATGCTTGCTCAGTCTTTTTCATATGAATCGACATACTCGGTTGAATGGACCGGATCCATCCAAGTAATTCTCTGCAATACAGCCCACTTCTAGATGTTTGCTTGGACCTCACGCAATCGTGCCACTTGACTAGTTTGTGTGATCATATTGTACCGATTGAATTATTGACTATATAGGAATTTAGGTATACTCGTTGAATTTATATCTAGTCACAGGGAAACTTATAGGTCAATTTTTTTTTTTTTTTATTGTATAGGAGGATGCTTACCAGGATGATGAGATTCAAAAGAAGGAAAAAATTATTAATAAATGCTGTTGATTAGCGGTCAACATATACATCAAATAGACACAGATTGTTCCGCAGTTTAGGATTATCAACTTGTGATTTATGTAGTAATTCCATCTCTTCACTTTTGTTAGTGAAATGGAGACAAAAAAATTGCATATGTGCTGCAAGCATTACAAATATAAATATATTAAAAGAATTTCTTACATATTTGGGAGTGCAATATCGAGCCAAATCAAATAAAACTTACGATTGGTTTGAATATGAAAAAATATATAATATATTTAAATTCAATTTGAGTTGAGTTATTCCTATAAATTTATATAGCAGATAATAAATGGGTTGAAGCTATTTTAAAGTTACTCGAGTTATTCTGAGTTCAAGATTACCGAATTAAAATCACGGTCACGTAACAGCCAACCGAAAGCTGATTACCGCGTAAGCTATCACGCCGCTGCACGTTACTCGTGCCGCTGTGGCTGATGACTCCACGAGTCTCCGAGTGAGCTTCATCGAGGCTTCCCAATTCAATAATTTTTTTTGCTCACCACGCATTGATATTCACCCTTTTATTAATATAAATATCCAAACACACACTTACCTTACCAGACAAATTAACGCTATTTAATTTCCTCTCTCTCTCTCTCTCTCTCTCTCTCTCTCTCTCTTGGTCGATCCTCAAAAACACTCCATTAGTAATTCGCATAACGAACTACCCAATTACCTTTTTACCTTCTTTCATTTCTTCTTCGCGTAAAGCTGCGGATACCTGTTCACCATCATACGTACCGTCGCGATTTCGTCACAATGGGTGCGGGTTTCTCACAGGAATACTCTACGGACTTCGAAACGGTGAAGGTGATTTCGCTCAATGGAGAGCTACATGAATACAAGCTTCCGATCACCGTCGGGAACGTTCTCGGATCGGAAAACTTCTCTTCCTCTTCGTCTTCCTTCTTTCTCTGCAACTCCGACGAACTATACTACGGAGAGTACATGCCGGTACTTAAACTCACGGAGCGATTAGTCGAGAACCAAATCTACTTCGTGCTTCCAAGATCGAGGCTCCAGCATAAGCTCACGGCCTCAGACATGGCAGCCTTGGCGGTAAAAGCGAGCGTTGCGATGGAGAAAGCAGCAAAGAAAGGGAGAACTCGGCAAAGGAAGACGCGAATCTCGCCGTTGCTGGAGGTGATCGCTACCGGAGATGAAAACGAAAGGTCGAAGGTGGATGGGAAGATTAGTGGTGGTTTGGAGAGGACTGTTACAGCTAAGCGGTTGCAGAGGAGTTCTTCTAGAAGGTTGCAGAAGGCAGTTCGATCTTTTCGGATACGGTTGAGTACGATTCAGGAAGGTTCTGTAATGTAAGGATCAATAAATAAAAATTTAACACGCGAGAGGTTTTATTATTTCGTGTTAATTTAATATTTTAGGATGTGTAGCGGGTAAATATTCGGAGGAGGAGTAGAATTAGTTGATTCATTCATCGATCGTGATCCTATTGAAGCGGGAAAATAAGAATAGAGATCTTTTATTTGTTGTAATATGGATTGTAAATTCAACCGACTTGCTTTTGACTGGAATATAGTAAATTTTTTTGTATAAGTCTGCCTCATGCTTCCTCATTTCTTTTTCTAATTATTCTGTGAATTAGAGCTGTGAGGTTTACAAGCTTAATCCATTTTACACATGGAGTAAAATTTATATTATCCTCAGTATAGATTAGTTCAATAAAATTTACGAGATTAGATTAGATCAATTCAATGATTGATTTGTTATTTGAGTATAATTACTAGATAAAAAAATGATTTAAAAGATAGGACAAAATACTCAATTTTTATTTCATGTAAAATATGATATAAAAGTTAAGAAAAATTATAAATATCTTTTTTAAATTTTAACTTAAGTACAAATTAACTCCTTAAATTTTTAAAATGAACCTTAAAATATCATAAATTTTAATAAATTAGCAATGTAAAAGATATTTTTTTTTAAATAAAAAAAGTTATACTATTGTTAAAGTTTAAGGAATTTTAAAATATATGTTGATAAGTTTAAAAGATATTTTTATACTAAAATCAATATTTAAGAGGTTATTTGCTAATTGATCAAAGTTTAAAAAGTTTAAAATACATTTTAGAAATTTTAAAAATTTGGAAGATTAATCTATATATAAGTCAAAATTTAGAAGGATTGTTTGCATTTTTCCCTAAAAATTAACTTTACTAGATAAAAACACAAAATTTGAAAATATAAATGCGATTAAATAAGTATTGGGCAATATTTAAATAATATACTTTTAAATATTAAGGATAAATATTCTACAATATTTAAAATTTATACTTTTAAATAATATAAATATACAATTAAATAAATATTAAATAATATTTAAGATATAAATTTTAAAATATAATATTGAGTGTAGTACTTACATATACCAAATAGGAGACATCATAAAAATTTATGTAAAATATTATACAAATCAAATATTGTTTAATAATATTGTGCTGTTTTGTATTTTTTATACTGGTGCGGTCTAATTTTCCTTGTTTTGTTCAATTTTAACAATCAAATACTATGTTAGATTATAAAGACTTAACAACTACCATATAAAACTATTAACTATCACAATGTCCTCAAGTACAATTTTCTTTTTTCTCCTACTATTTATTTAATTGTTTTGCCATTTACTGTACAGCGATAGATGTAGGTGCATTTTGGTTGGCATCAATTTATCATCCATATTCACAGCGATAGTGACTTCCGGTAGTTATAAGAGCATTCCATTTTTACCTTTGGGCTGATGATCAAGAAACTCCACATTTAATTTAATTATTTGGTAGAAGGATTATCTTTCATTTGTAAAAAAGTAAAAAAAAAAAAAAAAATCCAAGCTACAAAAAAGAAATATTTTAGCAAATGTGTTAAAAAAAAAGGGGATTATTACGAGATGGAGGTAGATTCACCTCTCTGTATAAATAAAAGAAACGGCGTTTGCAAACATAGTAATGTCTTTAACAACGTCAATATTTGGCATATGGATAATTATGTTCATCTCAAGCGTGAATAGAGAGGAAAAACATTATTATACACGTGGTGTATTGTTTGGCCATACATAGATGTCTTCAACGAGAAAAGGGTTAATGGCATGTATTTTGATAAATGGTTCGTATGTAATAATAAAATTTTAATATATAAATATATAAGTAATATTTTTTAAAAAAAGTACTTGACTTTATTAATATATATAAATATTATTAGTATTTATATATTACTCATTTATTTATAATTAATATTAACTTTTTCTTTGATCTTCAAACAGTTTACTATAACAACGTTTACATGTGGCATATTGACGATTCAATTCATCGCAAGCGTGAATAGAGAGGAAAAATATTATTATACGCAAGGTGTATTGTTTGGCTACAGATAGAAATAGATATACAAGTTACAAGTGATGTTATTTATGCAAAACCAAGAAAGTATTTCTTCTATTTCCACCAAGCGATTGATTTACATTGGTCCGTTATCACTTTTTCCAAATAAAAGTGAACCAATTGATCTTCTCATGTACATTTAGGTAGTTAGAATGTACGAGATTGTTATCATGCCATTTTCATACTTGTTCACCGACTTTTTCGAGTACATAATGAATCTATGGATTCAATTCTATGTGCGGCATCTGGGGCAATGGAAACACGTTCTATATTAACCGTCCATTAATTGGTCTGCCTCCATAGAAAGGCCAATTCCAAGAACGCGTATATAAATTTCCAAAGAACATTCTTCTGGCATCAAAATTGCTATTGTGTTCCCTATCTGATTTTTGGCAATCACGTGGAAATATCCAATGAAACACACGATGAAGTTATATGCATTACGTGTGTTGACAGGACACTTTAGATGTGGGCCACACAGACCTAATTAAATTCGACGCGTCTCATGGCTTAAGGTTCATCCTCGTGGGCCTAAGTCCTACACCTGAATGGGCCTAACTTAGTTAATCCCTGCAACGGTTAAAATGTATAAGACAGAGACAAAACAACTATGTCCTAAATAAGTTGGACACGTCAGGTACAACGACTCTACTCTCCTACACTTGTGAGAGAAGATCTATCCTACCAACTAACTTTCAACTGCTAACTCCACTCAATTATAAATACTAGATCATTACCCAACGATAAAGCTCTTTACACTCTACCTACATATTACCCTTAAGCATTATGTACTCTCAAGAACCTACTGTTAATTTAAGCATCAGAATAGCCATGCCAAATAATCCCCCGGCATCCCTTCACTGTGTATTGCTTTGCCAACCCATTATGCGCAGAGTTTAAACGACTACCAGTAAGAACTTCGAGATGACATTTAACCATGTGGTCGTAGGTTCGATTCCCACAGACAGCGTCGAATGTCGTCTCAAAGTTCTTACCAGTAATCATTCAGACTCTGTGCATAATGGGCCTATAAAGCAATACATAATGAGGGAATGTTAAGGGGTTGTCCGACACGACTACTTTGATACTTAAATTAGTAGTGGGCTCTTGAGAGTATGAAATACTTGAGGATAATACGCAGGCTTAATATACAAAGTGTAAAAAGCTTTACCATTAGGTAATAACCTAATATTTATAGTAGAGTGGGGTCAGTAGTTAGAGGTTAGTTAGCAGGATATATCTTTTCTCACAAGTATAGGGGAGTAGAATTGTTATACCCAATGTATCCCACTTATTCAGGACATGGCTATTTCATCACTATCTTGTATATTTTAGTTGTTGTAAGGCTGATTAGGCTAGACCCATTCAGCCGTAAGGCTTAAGCTCAAGAGGGTAAGCCTTAAGCTACGAGACATGTCAAATCCAATTGGACCAGTATAACCTATGTTCAAAGTGTCCTGTCAACAATGTGAATGAAATTATTAAAAAAAAAAACAAAACAAAAAAATAACACATTTAATAAAAAAAAATGTTGATCCTAAAATACAAAATAAGTAGTGAGTATGTGTAGACCTAGTTGGCAATTCAAACCGGCCCTAAACTGCTTGTTTACAAGTCACTGTCACCGTGAACTGTTACCGACTTATGAGCCGGTAGTTCAAGGGTTTCGATAATTCAATGGCTAGTTTATGGCCCTTGAACCGTTTTTTTTTTTCTTGATTTTTTCCTCATTCCTTTACATAATTTTTTTCCTTTTTAGGCTTGCCGATCTTTCAATCATTTTTTTTTCTTTCTTTCATGCTTCCATAAATTATACATTAAAAACTGACAAAAAATAAAATATAGAAAAGTCTTTTACATTATAAATACCTAATTTGATCGGCTATAGTGAAGTGGTTGGAGAGAAAATATTTTTTACTGTATTTTACAATCGTTCGGAAGGTGTCTATGTATCATCTAATCAGAATCAAACTACCATATTTTAGTTTGGATTATTAGAAAATTTTTATTTTATTGGTCAATTTTATGTTTTGCAAAAAAATCAAAATGTATGTGGCTATCCAAGTTAAATTTTTTGAAGAAAAATAATTTTAGTTGATCATAATTTGGAAAAACCTAATGCTAGATCACCATTTTTGGGAAAACCACACCATTTAGTTTTTGAACAATTAGGAAAAAGATTTTTCTATGTGATAAAACTTTTTTGTTTTTTGTAAAGGATGAAAAGAAAACTTACTATGTATCCTCTTGAGGTAACGATTCATGTTCGTGAATAGGAGTGAAACTTGTGGGTGAGCTTAGGCTTCCATCAGATCGATTTCAGTCACTAAAGTAATCATCCTCTTCGCTTGATGTCCCGCATGGTTTTTATCCTCTGCAGGTTGCCTTATACCAGTCTTATGAGTAAGCATTTGCCTCAACACTTACAACAAATAGAGAGATTTGACATTTCTTGACGATCAAACCTACTATACTAAACATTTACTTAACGGTGACTGTCGAAGCTGAAGCAACAAGTACTTTACGAGTGATACGAAATGATAGTAGGTATCCCCTCTATGCTTTTGCCACCACTCTAAAATATGAAAATCCTTGATGGAGATATTCTACAAAAACTCGAAATCCATATTAATATAGTGCTACATCTTAGACATTGGAACACCAGACATTTACTTCTTTAATTTTTGCGCTAGTAACTGCTCACTCATAAATGGTAATACCGTTCCTGGGTGGGTGGTAAAAGAGAGACGAATGACTAGTCATCATATTGAGTTTTGTAGTGATTGAGCATCTCTTCTATATTAGCCGTCGCTGTCGAAACTTCTTGTTGTGCTTCCAAACTATACATGTCTTGAGAATTCATTAAATATTGAACATAACCATAATAAGTTTTCAAACACATTAGTAATAATTCCGCTTTTCAACAAGGGTCTAGAATAGTTGCCATGAGACAAATATGAGGATTTCTTTATAATAAATTAATCACTTCAATTTCATATCGTATACGCATGTATGTAGGTTTGGGTCCTCACGAATCTGAAGTAGCATGCTAAGTATACTAACGGTTGACATAACAAACAAGTAAACACTGGGCCTGTAAATCTATGAGAAAGTCTTAATAGTATCATGAAAAACTTTCAAAACTTTTAGAAATTGAATACATATATCCCAATTATTAGGGAAAATGTTAACTTCCTACATGTTATGCATTATAAAGTCACACAGCGGTTCACTGTAAGAAACTGTACTATGTAACAACTCGTAAGTCGAGTTTCAACGGTGTTGCACATCCATCTTAAACTTTTAAGGCCTTTTCCCGCGCTCCATGCAAAAGTTCTTGTACTTTTTGTAGAAGAACAATCTCTCTATTATTATCTTGACAATGTTCTTGATTGAAGTTATATTATTGTGCAAAGTTGCAATGATATTTTTGACACATAAGTTAAGAATATAATACATACAACATATGTGGAAAAAATCCCCTCAACACTGATTGATAGTAATTTTGCAAATCAAATATTGATGCAGTATTGGCAATTGCATTACTAAAACCAATAGAAAAATTTTTCGTTACTAATCCGTACTCATTTAGGATTTCTCTAATAATTTTATAAATATTTTATGCTGCGTGTCAATCCTTAAATACCCTTAAAGCCAGTAGTTGTTTATTAAGTTATCAATTATCGTCTACCTAGTGAACAATAACACCCATACAAGAATTATTATGAAAATGATTTCTTCATACGTCTGCATATATGGACATTTACGTATCAAGAGAAGCAAACTTACTTACGAGCTACCCTTTTATCTTTGTAGTAGAGCTCCTGTGTGGTTTGGGTTAATGTTTTGCAACTAAGCTATTGTAAGCTAAGGTTAAATGTTTCCCACTCGTATCAACTCTACCACTCTAATGCACCTGCGTTGAATAATAGGTATATGTTCGCCAGATACTAGGTTAGGTTATACTTATGCCTCTTTATCATACCTTGTTAGCATTTGACTGGATGAACTATCGTCTTGGGCAATTTATTGTTGCATTCTATCTATTCCTATCTCTCCGGGATGCTTTAACCTTAAGTGCCTGTTAAGGGTACCGTATTTCTCTTTTGTTTTTCATGAGTAACTTGCGTTGCAATAGTTGTAGAATACCATCGAGTTCTCCTTTTTGTCTATACCTTTACGAAAATGATTAGTAAAAATATTAGACTTACCGGGTTTATGGGGCTTACTTGAGCTGAGTGATCTTGAGCTGCTTGGCCCATATTGTCCCATATGTTACTCTTCTATTTTGGGAATAATTTCTATATCATCTTCCTCATCCTCAAACATGTTTGTAGAGCAACTCATTTACGGGGGTTCAAATATTACGGGTCATACAAGAACACTTATACGAGAAGGTTCGAATCTAACATGACGTTCAAGGACATTTATGTGTAGAGGTTCAAAACCAGGAGGTGGCGTACTTCAATAACTCATGCATTGATGTTCAATGTTAAAGCCATGAGGTGATGTGCCGCAATTACTCGTGCGATAAGGTTTTACATCGAAGCCTAGAGATAGTGTAACTTCTTCTTCCACATTCTCAACCATATCGTGTGTTGTTTACTCATTTAGGTTGTACTCGTTATCCGGGTATACCTTAACATCCTTGAACTATTGTGGCACAGACGACGTATTAGAACTTCCAGTGCCTTTACCCTTATTTTTCTCGCTAAATAATTAACCTTATTTTTTATTGGAGAAGATATGACGTAAAAATCTTTCCATTGATGCTAATATTTTTTTCTCTTATTTACTATAACAAAAATTTATAAATGAAAGATAGAAATTATATATAAGATAAAATAAAGAGAAAATTATATAGCAGGTATGTATATATGCACGTTATTTGCTAATGCAAATGATTCTGTTCAATAAAATTAAGAATTATGCATAGATGTTGGTGGTTAGTAAAAGAAAATATTTTTAATAAGGTTTCATAATTAAAAAATATTTGAAAGTAGAGTTGTTGGAGTTGGAGAGATTTGATTTATTTGTGGAGTAATAGTTGCTACTAATTTTGAAGTTGTTATTTATAACAACCGAGGAATGTATGAACAAGTCGTTTGAATTTTGAAATTTCAAATTTTAAATTTTAAATGATTCGACGCCACAAATTTTAAATTGTAAATAATTTAAAATTTTCAGCGCATGTACTAAAAGTTAAATTTGTAGAATGCTAATTTAACTGGATCAGGGGACAAGGTACAAGGGAAGGCCGGTAAAAAATTACCGACTACTTTTTCTTTTCTTTTCTTTTTTTTTTTTCAATTTCAGTGGTTCAAAGACCATCGGGTCGAGCAATTCTACCTAGGCCCTAAAAGTCCGATGACTACCGAACCAAGCTAGTTCATAGTTCGGAGCCAATCCTTACACAGGTTTAGATATGTGTTGATGAGTGTTTTTGTCTGACTGGATAATGGGCCTTCAATGACTTGCAACAAAGGATATATGACTAGAATGGGCAATAGAGTTTTCTCTTGATCACTCCGACATTTAGATTAGTTACTGATTATCTCGAATTAATTATCAGGTCTCCTTAAGCTCAAATCTCCACCGATGGAATCTAAGATCAACATCGAGTAAATGCATAATCATGATAAATTACTAATAAATGATGCACCTATAGTATGGTGGCTATATATGATTATAATTTGATTTAGTTAAAATACAAAAAATACATTTTCAAAGTCTAATTAACAATACCTTAGGGAGTGAACGAAACACCACCTAATGAATAAAGTGAATGGATTGAAATTGGGGTATAAAGGGGGATTATGGGCTTATTTATGGAATACATGGCAAATTTCATCTGCATTGCCTTATATGGATTCAATATATGTGATGATCATAACTTACTAAGAGAAGTTAAAAGTGCGTTTTCAATTATTCGATTAATATTATATCTTTCAAATATATGTAAGACACCACAAAATGCCTATGTTACTATGGAATTCTTAGGAGGCTATAGATTGATGAATGTTTTATGTATGAATGACTAGCGACTCATGCTCATAGAAGACTTAATTGATTTACTACATTCTCAAGTCTCCTTCAAGTTAATTAGTTCTCTTTCAATCAATTGCGAGCATCAAGTTTTTGAATTTTGTATTTCAATTATCAGGCACTGATTTTGAATAATGCAATCTCAAACAACTAAGAAAAAAATTCTTTCACAAAATAAGGAATTGATAGTATATTAAACTTATATAATATAAACGATATGAATAATGATCTTATATTGAAATGCACCCGACTCAATTCTTGCTTCATATAATATTGCACTTAAAAAAAGAAATGTCTTTCTTCAATTCTTTTATTTTTATTTCATTTTCTTTTATGTCATATTTGGTACATGGGTAGACTAGTAATAGATTGCTATTCTCTTTATTTTGTTTGGCAATATATTTAGAAAGCGAACTTGAAATTAACAATTTTTTAATTGCTCCTCACTCATTAATTATATTAACTGAAAATTACTTATTTAACTTTTAACTAAATTATCACATGTAATAATTAAGAATGCTTTTAACAAATACTACATACACATTTAATTACATTCCATTTTATGGAAAATTTCAAATATAAGCAAAAAAAATTTATAATTTCTATCCCCACATCATTCTATTCCGTTCCATTCTAGATAGTTTTTGCATACCAAACTTGACATTGGAGTATATATCCGAACCAAACTATTTCCATTTAAGTGAATAGTATAAGTCAGTATTGGAAGTGACTCCAATAAGTCATAAATATTTAAATTATTCATAATAAACTAATAAGAACTTAATCCAACTCTTTTTCCTTCTTTTGACCTAAGATTTGGTTACGATCCGTTATAGCTAATGGTACAAATACCGATCTCTTAATAGAATAGGTAGACTTTGATTTTATTCTCCTCAACGGTTATAGAAATAATTGACCAAAAATATTAAAAAGAAAAAACCCAAGATTTATTGGCTATTTTTGTTGCCAAATCCATAATTTCCAAAAAAACAAAAAAGAATCCACTAGATATATAGAAAACAATTTAGTCCACGTAATTTGTGAACTATCATTTTCATCCAAGCAAATAGAAAACAACTAAGACTTCCCAAGGAAAGAAAAAACAAAAAGAAAAAAAAAAAAAAGGAAAAGCAAGTGGGCTCAGGTCAAGTACAGACCCCTCATTGACTTTTCTCATCGAACCACTCACACATAAACCAGGTCCTAAGCAACGGCGCTGAGGAAGCACTATTGGTATTTGAACGGCGCTAAATCAACGTTGTATCCAACGACATTGAGACATATTGGTATTCCTTAGAATCCGACTGTCGTGTGCGTCGGTGTCATGAATAGTGTCATGCTGTGTGCAGCCGTTTTACTGAACATAAATGCATGAACCCGGTCCATTTTATCGAGATACTCATCTTGTGACTCGTGTTTTAGACGATAAAAGACATTATTAAAATAATTAGATGGAAGTTTGATGCTTGCTCAATCCTTTTCATATGGATCGCTATGCTCGGTTGAATGAACCGAATCCATTTTAGTATTTTCCCTGCACTACGGCTCACTTTTAGATGTCTGCTTAGGCCTTACGTAATCAAGCTCATGATTAGTTTGTGCCATCACGTTCGGTTGAAAATCTAATTTTCTGATTGATTATACAGGAATTAAAGTGTTATTCATTGTATTTGTATCTGTTCACGGGGAAAAGTATAGGTTAATTTTTATTCTTTTTTTATTGTGTGGGAGGATACTTACTAGGGTGATAAATTTCAAAAGCAGGAAAAAATTATTAATAAATGTTTGTTGATTATTGGCCAACTTATACATGAAATAGCCATAGATCGTACCACAGTTTAGGATGATCAATTTGTGATTTATATAATAATTCTATCTCTTGACTTTTGTTAGTGAAAGGGCCACAAAACAATGAATATGCACGGTAAGCTTTATAAATCAAACGGTATTAATTTATGTGAAAACGAAACGAGTTAAATCAAATAATATTAATTTACATAGTTTCAACTTGATTCTGAATCATTAATAAAACCAATGATTTGATTTGAATTTAGATAAATACAAATATATTTAAGTTCAATTTGAGTCGAACCTGTGTCATAAACTTATCAAATACAGATAAAAAAAAAATAGTATTTTAACTTAAACGGCTCAAAAACTACTCGAGTTGCTGGAACAAAGTCACTCTCTCAAAACAGCCAACTAAAAGCTGTTTACCGCGTAAGCTATCGCACCATTGCACGTTACTCGTGCCCTTGTGGCTGATGACTCCACGAGTCTCCGAGTCGGCTTTTCCATCGAAGCTTCCTAATACAACAATCTTCACCACGCATTTGTTTTCACCCTTTCCTCTAATTATATATATCCAAAACACACCGTTACCTCATCAATCATATTCAACACTCATCAATTTCTCCTCTCTCTCCCTCTCGCTGTTCTATCCCCATAAACACACCATTACTAATTTGCATAACGAACTATCCAATTACCTTTCTACCCTCCTTCATTTCTTCTTCACGCAAAGCTGACGATACCTAATCACCATCATACCCTCGCGATTTCGTCACAATGGGAGCGGGTTTCTCACAGGAGCACTCTTCAGAGTTCGAAACGGCGAAGGTGATTTTGCTCAACGGAGAGCTACACAAATACAAGCTTCCCGTCACCGTCGGGGAAGTTCTCGGATCAGAAAACTTCTCTTCCTCTTCGTCTTCCTTCTTTCTCTGCAACGCCGACGAGTTATACTACGATGAGTGCATTCCGGTACTTGAACTCACGGAGCGATTAGTCGAGAACCAAATCTACTTCGTGCTTCCGAGATCGACGCTTCAGCATAAGCTCACTGCCTCAGACATGGCAGCGTTGGCGGTAAAAGCGATCGTTGCGATGGAGAAAGCAGCGAAGAAAGGGGGAGCTCGGCGAAGGAAGACGCGAATCTCGCCGGTACTGGAGGTGATCACTACCGGAAATGAAAACGAAAAGTCGAAGGTGGATAGGAAGATTAGTGGTGGTTTGGAGAGGTCTGGTACGGCTAAGCGGCTGCAGAGGAGTTCTTCTAGAACGTTGAAGAAGGCGGCTCGGTCTTTTCGGATTCGATTGAGTACGATTCAGGAAGGTTCTATAATGTAAGGATCAATAAATAAAAATTTGACACGTGAGATTGTTAAGTTAATTTGAGATGTGTGGCGGATGAATATTGGGACTGGGGAGGAGGAGTAGAATTAGTTGACTCATTCATCGAACCCGATTGTAGCGGGAAAATAAGAATTGAGATTTTTCATTTGTTGTAATATGGATTGTAAATTCAGCTGACATTTGCTTTGTATCTGGCACATAGTAGATTTTTTGTATAATTGTGCCTCCTGATTCCTCGTTTCATTTTGCAAGTCGCTGATATGTAATTTAAAAATATCAAATACGTAAAATATTAATTACATAACAACTAGATAATTAATTACATGCAATAATAGAAAATAGAAATAAAACAATGATAAAAAATTATGTACATATTTTATATCACTTTTCATATAAAGTAATAATTTAGAATGGAATGAATCAAGTTGGAAGGGATTAGAATGGAATGATGATTAGAATAAGAAATTATTTCCTATGTTTGGAGATGGTGACAAAATAGAATGATATTAAATATTTAATTAAAATTATTTTTAAAAATGCTTTTAATTAATTCATGTTATGATTTCTTTAAAGGTTATCAAAATAACTTTAGTTGATTATAATTAATGATTTTGCCTTCTCAAAGGCAAACTCGAATAAAATTAATAATTCCTACCTACTTCAAAATGTGCTTTTAAACATGAGGAACGAAAATAAAACCTAAAATTGTAATTCAATCACAATTCATTTCTACATATCAACCCTGATATTAGAATAATAATATTAATCTTAATTCATTTAAATTGTCATAGAACTTGTTATATAATGAAAAACATATAAAAATAAATTACGATGTAACACTATAAAAATCATTATATAAGTCCACTAAACATGAAGTTAAAGTATGGAATAACTATCGTTAACTATAAATTGTATTTATGCAATTTGATTAACATAGATGATCAGTTATCCTATGTGCTCAACAATACGTTCCTCTCTCATACGTCAACTTTCTTATGTTCTCTCCCGATTAAAAAATTAAATCAAACTTTATGTCAGTTATTTTCAGCGTGCACAATTAATAACCACTAATTCAAAATAGCACATTTGCTCCTATTTTTGCTGTTTTTTTAAACTATAGCAATACATTTTGCAAATATATCCATCTCGTAAGGCACTTTATAGATTTAATAATTTTATTTAATATTTTTTTTTGTTATATATTATAAGATTACAAATAAAATAGGTTAGAATAATAAAACAACAAAACGTTAGTTACATAAATTGTAAATACTTAACAAAGTAATATTTGTACTATTAAATTGTAAATACTTAACAAATTAGTATAACTTTTAATTATTACAAGGTCCTCAAATATAGTTTCTTTTTCTACTATTAAGTTAATGTTTTACCATTTACTATAAAGTCGTGAATGCAAGTGAATTTTCCTTACAATTTATCCTCAATATTTGTAGTCGTAATGACCTTAGTAGTTACAAGTATGGAAATTCTGTACGCCTCAAAAACCATGGATTGGAACTTCAAGAAGTTGTAGAGAGTGAGCATCAAGTTCTGTTCTTGTTCATTATGAAAAATGATCGGATAGAAATATCTTTCTATTTTCTACAACTTTTATACTAGTAAAACTAATTGTAACTAACTGTTATCAAAAGTACACGTGGACCAATATAAAAAATATAGCTGAAAACTAATAAATAAAATTCATATATTTGTCATCCCTCCCCTCGAGTTGGCAATGGTTGAAGAGCCAACTTGGAAGAAAGCACTTGAAGTTGATGTGTATGCAAGGGCTTAGCAAAAATGTCGGCCGATTGAGAGGAAGAAGGGACAATGTTAAACCTATTAAGAACCCAGAAGCAATAAAATCGCGAACAAAATGAACATCGACATCAATGTGTTTAGTTTGTGCATGCAAGCAAGGATTAGACGCAATGAGCAAAGTGGACTTGTTGTCACAAGACAAACATATAAGTAACTTGATAGAAACACACAAATCACGAAGAATAAATGAAGTCCATAAGATCTTTTTCATAGCTACAGGAAGGCTCCTATAGGCGGCTTCTCTACTGGATGTTGCTACTGTTGGTTTTTTTTTTTTTTTGTTTTCCATCCAACTAAAGCAGGACCAAGCATAACAGCATAGCCTGTAATGGACTTCCTATCTAACTTATTAGCAGCCTAATCAGAATTCGACTAGCCTTGAAGAACAAGATCATTAGCCGTAAGATAAAACAATCCTAATGAAACTATCCCTTTAAGGTACTTTACGATATGTAAAGCAATTGTAAGATGAGTTATCCGTAACTGAGACAAGAAGCGACTAAGATAGTGAACATCAAAGCTAATGTCTGGCCTAGTAATGGTGATATAAGATAGCCCAACCATCCTACAAAAACTGTAGGATCCTCTAGAAACTAAATAGCATCATCCTCTAACTGTGGACCACTTGGAAGTGGAACAGCAATAGACTTAGCAGCCGATAGCTTTATGAGACAAGGACATTCATAATAAACTTGTGTTGATTAAGATAGCAACTGGAATGCACCCTACATAGCTCCAAACCCAAAAAATATCTTGCAAGTCCAAGGCATCATGAAGTTGTTGTTTAATAGCATGAATGGAAACCTTACTAAAGCTAGTAATAAGCATGCCATCCACGTATAACAAGACTACAACTAACCCACTGTAGTCTTGTTTAACAAACAAGGAATGATCATGCTTTGACTGGTTAAAACCATGAGAAGTTAAAAACTTAGAAATTTCTAAGTTTCATTGCCCAGAAGCCTGTTTCAAACCATATAACGACCACTTTAACTAACATACTTGACCACTAGCTGCCTTAGTGTATCCCTTTGGAGGCAACACGTATATCTCTTCATTAATAAACCTATGAAGAAAAGCGTTATTGATATCAATTTGATGAAGAGGCCAAGAGGAAGCTAAAGCTACGGTAAGCAAAATGCAAACCGTACTGAACTTACCAACTAAAGAAAATGTATCATGGAAGTCTTCACCCTCAATTTGAATATAGCTTTTAATGACTAGTCTTGCTTTATAGCGCTCAACACTACCATTCGACCGATACTTAACATTGTATACTATCACGCCACGAACAAAAAGAGTTATAATAATCCCGTCGTATAAACTAATTTAAGATAAAAGCTGACCTCACAGCTGCTACTGTAGATATAATCCACATATGGTGTACATAACTCAACCAGTTTGAAGCATCTATTCTGATACTTGTGAATAATTCATAACACAACAATAGTTACATAAACATCTCACATCCAAAGTTTTAATGTACAATCTGAGTTTATAAAAAAATCACAGGTTTTGTAGACTATTTATAATACGCTACGAAACTAGTGAACGTACTAGGGAAATCCCAATTAGTTTTCTCAAAAGAAAGGTCAAAAGCCAAGGTTCAGTTGATTCTCCGTTTATCACTTTCCCGATCAACAGCACACTAACCTAAGGGTGATGGAATCTGAACATTCTGGTCTATACTCAGTGCCTGCAAAAGAGTCTATGGGGATGTGAACACAATTAACTCAATAAGTAGGATGGAGTCAGAAGAGTACCAAATACTCATGAGCAAGGTTATTAATTATGATAAAATGTAATGCAATCACTCATATGAAACATCGCACAATATTATTCGGACCATTGTGAGGTTAGAGAAATTATATTCACTCCAACTTAGATTGAAGAGTTTCATTGTAACTCAAACCAAACTAAACCTGAGCTTGTGCAATGGAGAACACCATCCTCCCGTAATCGCCTTCGAACTACGGCCCTCACCCTTACCGCAACCTCTTCGCTTGTCACTTAATTCGATTAAGAATGGGAAAAAAATCATTTCAGCTATCCCCATCGAAGGAAGTCGGTATTTAGCCTTGCACTCCTAATCATTTCCCTTAACAGGTGTTATGTATGTCCAATTTCATTGTAGTCGAATAATCATTAGTTGCAATCAGGGGTAACCAAACAAGTTCTTACAATACAAAAACAAAGCGAACATGCAAAACAACACACCAAGGAGTGCAACTCCTGTCACAATTGAATATCACACATACATATCGCATGCGTATAAACAATTAATTATAAGCACAAATAGTAGTACTCTTAAGTCTCCAGATACTTTAATATAGTATCCCAATAAGCAGTAAAACTACAATCCCAACTTACCTGTTCAAAATCTCACTGCGGAAGACTCGAGTTGTCAACAGTCTAACCATTGGGGAATCCTATATACATAAAACCCAAATTTAGTTTTTGTAATAATTATGAAAATATTAGGATTTTATCTAAAAAGGTTATATATATACATATATATATAAATACATTATCACAATAATATATAGTTTTATTATATATATATATCAAGTTAAGTCATTAATTATTAATAATATACATAACTTATACCATTGCATATTATATATCAACATACTTTTAATTGGTTAACTCACATTTCAATTTTGGTAGGGTTATCGTAATACGTATATTTTAGTAATATTATAGAGTTATAGGTTATATTATTTAAGATTGTTCGATTTCAGTAAAAATGACCTAACGACACATATTACAAGTTCTATTTTTAAAGACGACTTTTAACGGGTAATTATAGTTTTTAATATAGCTATATGGATTTAAATAAATATTATTATATTATATGTATTTTATGTTATTAAATCATATTTTACCTGATTTGTTAATATAACCCCTAATATAGGTATTATCTAACCCTAATATTCTTATAGCGTATCTTGATCATTAAAATATCATTAATATATTAAAAATATATCTTTTCATCAAATCCAACCAATACATTTATAGGTAGTTTTTATTGTATTATTTATTATATTTAGCCTATTATTGCTAGAAATATGTCTTGATATGTAAATTAAGCTATTTTACTACGTAAATTCGTAATAATTAGCTCAGGTTACTAAATTATTTTTAAAAAATTTCTATAGACTCCTAAAAATATGGGGAATTCAGTTATTATTTGGTTTCAGATTTTCGATTTATCGCCTATATATTTGAATTTATGATTTTACCCTTAAATTATATTAAATTACCCAATTTTGATTCTTTTTGCACAAAATTGATTTCAACATATCTCAACATTATTATAATTTATTAGAAATTATTATAGGTTCATTACATCATTTAATTTAATAAATTCTTATTTATTTCACAAATTTAGCCTATTTTCAAGCTTTTTTAGGCTAAAAATACAATAAATATTAAAAATATTCAAATAAAAATTCGTGCAACGTAAAAATTATCTATATATCATGCATATTCTACAAAAAATTTTGAGCTAGAAACAATATTATTTAATATATTTATTTTGAAAGTTAAAATTCAAACAAATGGTGACTTTCTTAACTAAGTGTATTAAATATTCCAAAATTTTCAAAAATAAAAATATCACATGAAAGCATGTTTAAAATAACCTAGCTTCAAATTTTTCCATAATTTTCTAGATGGATTTTCTATTTTTAAAAAATAATCGAAAAATAGAATAGAAAATTGACTTGACTGTTCTTCGGTGCTCCGGTGGCTTTGAGGCAGTGTGGCTGTGTCGGACTAGCTAGGTGCTACATAGACTAGTGGTGGCCAGTAGGGTTGGCTGTCAGGTGGTCATTTGGGTCAAGTACGAGTAGGATACGGTGGGTTCCCCTATTTTTGAATAAATTTTCTAAAATGTTCTAATTTTCCTAAATTTTTCCTCCGATTTTCTTTAGATGTTTTATGTCCTAAAGTATTTAAGTTATGACTTGGATTTGCTTTTATACTAGCTAGGGGTGTCAAAAAAAATTTCCTCCATAAATGCATGCTTATCTCCTCAATTTTCTAGTAGATGGTGTCATCATTTTAAATGTTTATCTTTTGATTCAACTTGAACAATTGCATTGGAGATGCCACGTTTTTCTCCAGCCAGTTCCTAAGCATAATTCGGCCATATTGATAAGCTTTTGTGGATATTTTAATTAAATAGTATATTATATATTTATATATGTTAGTATTTGATGATTTTTATTAATATACGAGCATATATATATATCCTATGTATATATTATGTGTAATACATAACTATACTCGTATAATTATGATTCTAACATATCTTTTATTTTTAAGATATATTTCTTAGTTATTTTTATGAATTCAACACATAATATATTTATTTAAGTAATTTAAGGTTAATTTACAGGTATAATTATTATTTATACCGAGTATACTCATAAAAATACATGTATATTCATATAGTAAATTATACTATATTATTTTATTTTATAGCTCAATTAACTTATCTTAAGTTCTTATCGTATTCTGAGCTCAATTTTAGAGGTTCCAAATAATTTGGTACTATATTAAATAATCTTACTTCTTGAGGCGAAATTGGGATTTTGGATTGATATTTTCAAAATCTAATTTCGCTGTATTACTTCACTAACTTTTCTATCTTAATCGTAAAGTTTGGACTCAATCAGATAACTTTTCCTAAAAACCATAAATTTAGGCTCGGTTGTCCTAAACACAATTTTAGGGGCTTACATATACCCAACAACAACCAATAGCTTTTTTCCCTTTTAGTAATGAAGTTAATTCCCATGTGTTGTTGCACTCAAAAGAATCTAACTCTTTATGCATTGCATCGCGCCACTATTGATGTTTAACAGCTTATGAATAGTTATCAAGTTCTTGGATAGCTAACACATTAGCAAAAGATGCTAGGTAATCAGGTGGAAAATGAGAAAAAGTGGTGCTGTCAAACAAAGGATATTTGGTCTTAGTGAAGGAAATAGATGAGGTAGCAGTGGAAGAATTATGGAATTGTTAATTAACTAAATGTACAAAATCGTGCAACCATTGGATGTTTTCCCTTCTCTAAAGGACCTTCTAGGAGGTAAGGAAATATGCGAAAACGAAGTAGGGGAGGGAACAACAGCAACAAAATCTGGAGCACTATGATCAGACATGTTATAAGATCGATGAGGAGGACTTCCCAGAGGAACGATATTAATAGGAGGAAAATCAAATGAAATAGAAGGACAAACGGAAGGAGGAGAAGTAGTAGGATGAGAGGAAACAAACTCTTTAAAAGGAAACACATGTTCAAAGCTTACGACATCACGACTTACAAAGATTTTGTTTGTATGGAGATTGAACAAATGATACCCTTTTTGCCCATTAACATAGCCTAGAAACACACATCTTGCACCTTTAGGGTCTAATTTATCAAAGGAAGGGTTAATTTTAACAGTAAAACACAAACATCCCATGATTCAAAGGTGATCATAGTTCGGTGCTTTATGAAACAAAACTTCATATGGTAATTTCCAATAGTGTAAGGACATGGGCATTTTGTTGATAAGATAAATAGCTGTTAAATCACGTTTCCCCCAAAATTCCTTAAGTAAATTAGCATGTAATCTTAGTGCTCAAGATGTGTCCAAAAGATGTCAGCATTTCCTTTCAACTCATCCATTTTGTTGTGGTGTATAAGGTGTAATGTGCTGATGTGTAATTCCTAGGCTACTAAAAGATCTTAACGTTTTCTTGAAAGAAACTCCCATCCATTGTCTGTTCATTTTGTTTTAAGAGTTACAGAAAAATTATTTTCAACATATTTGAAGAACTGACAAAGAATAGAACGAGACTGACTCTTATGATACAACAAGTATGTCCACGTTGATCGAGAAAAATCATCTACCATGGTAAGGAAATACTATGCTCCAGACAAAGAGGAAACTTTATATGGTCCTTAAACATTAACATGGATTAATTCAAATGCAAAAGAGGCAATACTAGAACTCAAAGGAAAGGGAATTCGATGAAACTTTACCTTTAGGCAAGTATTACAAACAAAATCGTCCCACTAAAAATTTTTAGAAGTGAGCAAATGTTGCGGTTTACTAATAGATATATGCCTAGTCTATCGTGTAACAAATGAGCAACATCTTTTTTATTACAAGAAACAATAGAAGATGACAATGACGGATTATTGAAATTAGCTAAAGTTCTAAATACACCAAATTGATCGGGATAGAGTACATAGAATCCATTCTTTGCATATTCGGTGGCTATTACTTGACTAGAGATCTGGTCCTGAAAAGAACACGAGACGGAGTTAAAACATGCCACCAAGTTTTGACTTGTTACTAACTTGTGTATTGACAAAAGGTTGTGCGAAAACTACGGAACTAATAAAACTTGATAAATGGTAAGCTCTGGGGTAAGGTAAACTGAGCCATATTTGTTTATGTGTAAAATGGTAACATTTGGTAGTTTGATGGTTATAGGATATGGAAGTTTTGTAACATTATGTAGTATATTGAAAAAGAGTATCATATGGTCAGATGCACCAGTAACTATTACCCAACTAAACCAATTACTATGCAAAGCAGATAAACCAAGAGATAAGCATGATGAAGCAATTTAACAACAACATGTACTTGCACACTGAACTGTGTTTGCTACAACAGCGAGTCATCTTTCTCCCTCATCAACTACAAAACCTATTGGCAAAAATTTTGTACTAAATCACAGTTAAGCCTATTTTTCCCTCGCTGTTCTACAATATGTTATGATTCCTCATCAAAAGGAGTGTCCATAACACAGGGTCTATGAATATTTGTAAAAAATGAAGCTAAAGCACTATTTTTTTCTCTAAAACTGACCCTCTTACCCTTGAACCACTCAGGATATCCTACTATTTGAAAGCATGTCTCAACAGTATAGCCATCCATTTTACAATGTTTGCAGAACAAAGTCCTTTTATTCCTCCTTTTATTAACAAAGTTTTTATTACTATTAACATTGCTTGTAAAGAAAGCGCTCATCTCAACTTCTAGATTCAACACTCCTATCACTTGCCTTTGTTTTTCTACTTGTTGCACTAAATAGTAAGCTCTATTAACCGAGGTTAAAGGCTCCATTGACAAAATGTAATTTCGCACTCCTTCATACGTCTCATTAAGCCCTATCAGAAATTGAATCAATTTCACATGCGACTCATGTTCAACAATTCTTGCCTTCATTACACAAGTGCAATATACCATACGCCCATACTCACAATCTGGAAATGCATGCAATTCATGAAGTTTATCCTAGCACTTTCTAAGTTCATTAAAATATCAATGTTATGATAGATTATTCAAATAAAGAATAAAAATTGAAATAAAATTATGGTATTAAGCCTCTATTTAGTTCAGTTATAGCAATGTTAATCCTTTATTTTAATCACTTCAAAATTTGATCCACTTATTAAATCATTTAATATAACATCAATTTTCTATTTAAACAACTTGAAAGTTGGATAATTTATTTAAACTTGAACCTAAATGTTGATATTCTTGTGTGCGATTTTTCCTTTATAAAAAATCTCCACGTACAATTATGTGATAGAAGTATTATCTTTCATTTGTTAAAAAAAAAAAAAAAGTCCAAGCTACAAAAAGAAATATTTTAGCAAAATTGTAAAAGGAAAATTGGATAATTATGAAATCAACATACATTCGCCTCTATATATGAATAAAAGATATACGTTAGGATAAAACGTGCGCGCAAACAAAGTAATGCCTTTAACGGCTTACTATGACAACATTGACATGTGGCAGTTGAATAGTTAAGTTCGTCGCAGGCGTGATAGAGAGGACAGATATTATTATATTCATGGCGCGTTGTTTAGCCACAGCTACAACTAGATATGTATAAAATGTTATAACCATTAATAAAAGATTTTGGACGTGAGTTGCTCGTAGCCATATCGATCCGTCGGGATCATAGGCTGATCTATCCGGATCCATAACCAACCTGTTTAGGTTCTCAATCGACCTGTTTCCACCTGCGGCCATCCTGCACGAAGCTCCTGAGATCGATGACCAAACACTGCAGCATAATCGACCTCTTTCGCATAAGGAACAATCCGTATCATTCACCTCCATAGTACTCCCAGCCTCTTAACAAACGGGTATCATATTGAAGAGAGGAGATTGGCACTAAGTGAAGGCTGATGTCAGAAAAGGAAAGTCAATCAATCAACCTATTCATTGATTTCTCAGGATCTAGCTATATTCACAAAATCTACTCTCCTTTTTTTTTCATTTGGCAAGTGCAGTTTGCCTCTCCCTATAGAAGATGTGTACTTATCCATACTTCTTAATTTATCTCGATCTCTCATAATAATTCACCAATAATAAGTTCTCTCTATAAATATTTACATTTTCGATATTTCCTTGTATTCTTGCCATTTTATTTTTATTCACAACGTATCGAACAATATTCCGATACTATCATTATATTTTGTTTTGCAAACTTAAATTTCTACACTCAACTGTCCATTCTCTACCGACGAAATTTTACGATAATAACGATTTTTCACAACCGGAAAAGGACTTCTTTTATTTACACTAAGCGATTTACACTGTACCGTTATAACTTTTTCTAAATGAAAGTAAACAAATTGATTTAGCAAAAAAAAAAAAAGAAAAAGTAAACAAATTAATCCTTAAAATCAACAAAATTCTCGTGCACGTTTATATAGTTAGTATGTATACGAGATTCTAATCATGCCATTTTCATACCTGTTCATAAACTTTTCCAAGTACAAAATCAATCTATGGATTCAATTCTATGTGCGGAATCTGGAGTAACGGAGACAAGTCAATTCCAAGAACGCGTACCTAAAATTTCAAAGAACATCCTTCCGACATCAAAATACTATCGTGGTCCCCGTCTGATTATCGGCAATCGTGCAAAAGTATCTTTTGATAACATCTGGTTTAAGAATGGCAACCATGTATGATTGCTTTAAATATTGTTATTTAAAACCGTTAATTTACAGCGTTTTTTTCTTTTATTGAATAACAACATTATATATTACGATTTAAAAAGAGAACATTCCAATTTAATCCATACTTGGTAAGAGACTAGCATTTATTTGTTATTTAGAATTGTTATTTGTAACGTTTATAGGAAAAAAGGAGAAGAGGGGAGAAGCTATTTAAACAGTTATATGAATACATGTACCGGCTATTTTATCTTGATAAAAAACTGCATATTTATAAGTAATATATGTAATTAAATTGCTTATTATTTTTTAGAATCCATAGCACGGATACAACGTATGCTAGCTATTATACATTTCGGTTATTAACAGGTCCCATGTACTTATTAAGGGACTCAGGAAAAACAAACAATATTAATTAACTGATACTATTGGAATATTTGTTGATATTTTTCATATAAATTACACTCCTTTTTCCCCAATAAATTATAATTTTTTAATCTTCTTTTTTTTTTTCCCTATATTCTAAGAAAATGTTACAACAAGGAATAGAAAGTAGAGACTTTACACTAAAGCGTATTTTGGAGAGAAATTTCTACACTATATATCTATAGCAATCCATATGTGAGATACAACAAAACCTAAAAAGTATACTAAAAATACACTTGGAAATATAAATTAGCAAATAAAAGATGTAGCTTATATAAACCTTTAAAATTATATTTAGAGTAACTATGCTAAATTTAGTATTTTGGAAAAAAGTTATTTGATTAAGCCCAAACTTTACGATTAAACTAGAAAAGTTAGTTAAAGTGACCTAATGAAGTTAGATTTCGAAAATAATGACTTAAAATTTCAATTTTCCCCTTAAAAATAGGATTATTCAATATATTATAAATGTGATTGAAATCCCTAAAATCTAGCTCGAAATATAACAAGAATTTAAAGACAAGTTAATTAAGCTATAAAATGAGATGAGATAATATAATTTACTATATGAGTGTATACGTATTTTTATGAGTATACTCGGTATATATATTAATTATACTCGTAAATTAACCCAAAATTACATAATTATATGTAATATGTGTTGAATTTATAAGAATAAATAAGAAATATATCTTAAAAATAAAAAATATGCTAGAAATATAATTATATCTTACACATGATATATATATAGGATATATATTCGTATATTAATAAAATAACTAAATACTAATATAATATGTAATATTAATATTTAATCAAAATAGCCATTAAAGCTTATCCAATTGCATTCAAAATTGCTCGAGATGGCTGGAGTTTACTGTGGGATCTGAATTTGATGATTCAACAAAGGATTAAAAAGAGTTTGGCATCTCATGCTTAGATTAGAGGGAAAAAATTTAAAAAATAAAATAAAAGAAAATCCTATGGGGCAAATTTCCCCAATAAATAGCAAACCATAGCAAAATAGCCTTAGTTTAGCAAGTTATAACCTAGAATAGAGAGAGAGAGAGAAAATATTTGAAAAATAGGAAAAAATACCAAAAAAAAGAACTGGACTAATTCTTAGGATAAACTTTAATTTGTTGTCAAGCCCTTCCACCACCACTTAGAACCCCCAGTGTCTGGCCCTTCTGACACCACCTCCTTTACCACTAACTATGGAAGCTCTAATGAATTGATAAGCCAAATTTTTATCTTGTTTTTCATTTATTTTTAAAAATTAGTAAATCTACCTAAAATTTTTTTGAAAAATTTATATTTAGATTATTTTAAATATGCTTGCATTTGATTTTTTTTTCCGTAAAATTTTGAATATTCAATACACTTACTTAAAAAAGTTACTATTTATTCGAATTTAACTTTCAAAATAAATATATCAAATGATATTGTTTCTAACTCAAAATTTTTATATAGAATATAAATGATATATAGATAATTTCTATGTAGCCCGATTTTTTATTCATGCATTTCTAATATTTTATTGTAATTTGTAGCCCTAAAAATAGCTATAATTAGGGTGAAAATATGAAATAAATAGGTTTTGTGAAAATAATTGATGAAAATGACCTATATTGACTTTCGGTGAATTATAATGATGTTATGATACATTGAAAATAATTTTGTGTAAAAAGAATAATAATTGGGTAATTAAAAAATTGTAATTTCGGGATAAAATTTTAATTTCGAGTATATAAGTGAAAAATTGATAGCAAGTAATTGTTGAATCTCTTATATTTTTAGGAGTTTATAAAAATCTTTGGAGAATTATTTGATGACCTAAGCTATTTATTATGAATTTACGTAATAAAATAACTTAAATTATAAACCAGGACTCATTTTTTAGAAATAATAAGCTAAAATTTGATAAGTATTAAAATTAAAACTATAGAAATACATGCTGGTTAGATTTATTAAAAATGAATTTTTAATATCTTTAATGATAATTTGATGATTGTGATATATTATATACATATTAGGGTTAGATAATATTTATATTATTGAGTTATATTAACAAATTATGTAAAACATAGCTTTAGTACATAAAATAAGTATAATATGATAATATCCATTATAAGCACATATAGGCATCCAAGAAACTTGAAATACTTTTTAAAAAAATCATCTCTAAAAATAGAATATATAATAGGTATTGTTAGGTATATACGAATCTAAAAATACAACTTTTACTAAAATTGGACAATCCCAGAGACTATAACCTATATCTCTACAATATTACAAGAATTTACATATTAAAATAACCTTACTGTAATTAAAACGTGATTTAACTAACTAAAAATATGTTAGATACAGTCAAAACGATATATTATTCGTAATAGTATGATTATATATATTATAAATATTTAATAACTTAACTTAACTTATATAATAAAACTATATTTTATTATATAAGAATAATAACAACATAATTTAGAGAGAGAGAGAGAAAAATATATATATATATATAACTGTTTAACAAAATACTTTTAAATAAAACCATAATATTTTCATAACTAAATGAAAACTAAGTTTAGGTTTTGCATATATATAGGTCTCCCAATGATCATACTGTTGAAAACACAAGTCTTCCGCAATAAGCGTCTAAACAAGTAAGTTGAGATCGTAGCTTTACTGCTTATTATATTAAAGTATCTAAAGACTTAAGAGTACTTCTATTTGTAAATGTAATTAGTTGTTTGTGCGCATGCCATGCGTGTAATTGATATTCAGTTATAACAGGAGTTAAACTCCTTGGCGTGCTGTTTTGTATGATTGTATTATTTCTATATTATGTGAACTTGTTTACTCACCCTTAATTGAAGCTAGTAATGATTTGATTGCAACTGAACTAGACATGCATAGCACTTATTAAGGGAAATGATTAGGGTGCAGGCCAAATACCAATTCCGTTCAATAAGGATAGCCGAAATAGTTCTTTCCCCATCCTTTGTCGAACTAAGTGACAGGTAAAGAGGTCACTGCAAGAATGGGGTTCATGGTTCAAAGGTAGTCATAGGAGAATGGTGCTCACCATTGTACAAGCCCAATTTTGTCTAATTTGAGTCGCGATAAAACTCCTTAATTTGGGTTGAAGCGGATGTAATTTTTCTAACCTCATAATGGACCGAATAATATTATGCGATATTTCAAATGATTGATTACATAGCATTTCATCATAATTAATAATTTTGTTTGTGATTATTTAGTACTCTTATGACTTCGTCCCACTTACTAAGTTAATTATGATTACATCTCTATAAACTCTTTTGCAAGTGACTAGTGAAGGTTGAGATGTCTAAATACCACCACCCCTAGGTCAGTGTATTGTTGACTAGGAAAGTAAGGAAAAGGAATCCACTAAATATGGACTTTTGACTTTTCTCTTGAGTTTCGAGGAAACTAATTAGAAATTCACTCAGATGCCTACTAGTTTCCAATCTTATTGTAAATAGACTTCAAAACCTATGGTTTTTGGTAAACTTTGATTGCAAATTATAAATCTGGATGTAAGATGTTTAGATAAATACTATTAGGTTATGAGACAATAGGTTATATAGAATAGGTATTTTATAAAGTTATACCATATGTTTAATCATTCATAAGTATCAGAATTGATACTTTAAGTTGGTTGAGTCGTGCATACCTTATATGGACTATATCTACTATAATAACTGTGAGGTTAGCTTTTATCTTAAATTAGTTTATATGGCGGGATCCTTATAGCTTCTCTTATTCATGGCGTAACAACTTATGTAACGATCTAGCTAGAACTCTTCACATTAAGGTATTGTCTGCTTTGACATGGAACGCCATAAGGTTTTATTCCCTGGAACAGTAGCTTCTTAAGAAGTTACCCATCCTGAGATTGCTCTAGTCTAAACATATTCAACTTTGGAGTTTCAATATGTTCTAAGTTGCTACATCAAAAAGTGTCTGAATGATTTAAAGTTCAATCACTTGACATGTAAGGGATATTACAATCCATCCCTCCTATAGAACTATTGTCTTCGTCAATTTTTTATTACACAAGTTCAAGATCATTACCGATTAGGGACTTTCCCTTCCAGTTAGTGGAGTGCTCTAATACCTCCTTGTAATGACTCGATCAAAACTTCTCTTATTGAGATATTGTCAACTTTAGCGTAAAACGCTACATAGTTTTGTCTCATAGTACAACAACTTCATAATAGGTCGCCTATCATAGGATTGTTCTAGCTCGAGCATACTTAACTTTAGAGTTTCGATGTACTCTGAGCTACTATACCAAAAAATACTTCGATAATTTAGAATTCAATCACCTAACATATAAGAGGTATTATAGCTTATACATACACTCACTAGAAGTTATAAATTTTTCACCAAAATTAATTGATTTTCATAGAAAGTAATATTCAATGTGTAACAATCAAAACTTTGGACATAAAAACATTGTCCATTTTGGTATATTATGTCTTACGTTTTTATTCTTTGGTATAGCTATTATCTAGTCTTCCAACATGATATTAGTATATCAAGCATCCTTAAATTTAGAGTTTTAATAACCTTCAATAAATAAAAAGTCACATCAACACATAGTAGAAGCATAAGTCTAAAATACATATAATCTTAAAAGAGTTTTTACGAGTCAATTTTAGATCATTTTTATCCTATCCTCATCAACTATCCCTTTCTTTGTTTTGGCATTTAAAAAAATTTGCCCCCAAGAGTAAGAGTTGTGTAATTGGAAATAGAAATTGACAGTTGCATTAGCTTAAAAAATAATATAAACCGGTAATAAATTCAATTATAGTTTGCTTAGCTTTTCGCCATTTCTGTCCAAAACCAAAGAAAATAGTGACTGGGTATCTAATAACATATGTATGACTATATAGCTATGTATTGGAACTAATAATTTTTTTGGGTTATTGTTAACATATTTTTGTTTAAACATCCGGCTAACATTAAATATAAGGCTTTGAGTATATATAGTTTATTTTCTCTGTAGTCACTAATAGGCATTTGTCATCAAGACAATTCTTTGGGATTCTAGAAAATTTATTAAGACCCCTCAATTTCTAAATGCTAATGTTAATTACATGTATGTGACTTCACGCCTATGATTTCGTAGATGATTATTTTGCAATAACATACCAGAATAATTAGATTGATGTGTTAGATTATTTGATTATGTATCAATTATTTAGAATATATTCTTCTCAACTATTAATAATTCAATTATGAAATTATTATTTAATTGTAACACTTAGCCAATATAGATATTATAATTGGGTTTTTAATGTGAATCGAATGTGATGGGTAAGACTACTCATTTTGTTTCTTAGTGAAAGGTCTTTATTCTTATTTGATAAGGATATAAAAATCACTTCCCATTAAATAGTTTTAACTTAATCCTAATATCCTGTCGAGAAGAGACTAGTCTTATCTTACACTTGTCACAATTTTATGTAGAAAAATACTGCTACGAGATAGATTTTTCTCTAATTCCAAGTATACAAATCATATTCTTATTTTATGATTAACATGTCATAATCTCATATCTAGATTAAATCTTGATATGAATTTATGTATATATATGTTATGATTTTCCAACAATTGGTATCAGAATCATTGTAGATAAAGATTATAGTTGTTGCTCTTGTATTTTTCAAAATTAAATTAGAATTTATAAACTCTAATTTTGTTGGTTTTGATTTTAACCAAATTAACAAGTTAAATCAAGGATTTTGTCCTATACATATTTGATGATAAATTTACTTGTATTTGTGTTTTCATGGATTAAGTAAATTGGTCCTTTATGAAAATTTTGTTAGTTCTATTCATAAATTGATATTTCGTGAATGGAGGAAAATGATAATGTATATATGTATTCTTGGTCGGGTTCATTACAATGAAAACCTTTTGACAAGTTATATAAACTATATTGTATGTGTCAAGAACAGATAAAATTCCTCAAATCACGAATCTTGGTAATCATTTAAAATAATGAATTTTGGTAATTCTAATGAATCAAGAATTTGTGTATCACGAAATTACTCATATCTATAAATCTACTTTGAGATGTGTAATATATTGATTCATAAAGTACTCCGTCCTCATAATTTTTGGATTAGTTTGGAATTTACGGTAAATTCATCATTCATAAGCTTTCTTTTGATCTCAATAATGATGTCATTAGTATTTGTGGTGAAATCATATCAATTCATAATTGGTATAATTTTATATTTCATTAGGGGAGATGGATGTTTTTTCACAAGTATCTTGAACTCCATCATTTTTTTTTTAATGTTTGAATGATGTCCTTGACACATGAATTCGTAATTGATCATGTTTTCAGATTTTGATTGTTATTTATGGATTACATGTTGATTAAATACCAAAAAACATAAACCTCATTGATTTGATTCTATAACATCGATGAATGATTAAAAGGATGGAGTCTTGTCTATGATTTGTTAAACTTAAGATTTTGTTTCACTATTAATATTCATATAAATATTTAAAAATATATTACTTTTGTTGTGATTTTTATAATTATGAAAACATGGCTTTTCAGTTGTTAGATACAAAGTTCTAAACTTCTTTGAAAAATCAAGTTTTGCTTTGTTTGTATGTTGTATAGTTAAATTTAATGGGAGAGATGATGTCTTATTTTCTTAAATATGAAATTAAGTTTAATGCCATAAAAAAATTAAAATAATATCTTCAATAGTTTCTATTTAACTAAACCTTTTTCTCGTGATTCTTGGTTTATAGCAATTTTCATGGACAAAAGAGTAAATTAAAATAATGTCACTCAATCTTTTTCCAATTGACAATTCAATCTCCCTACCAACATTATTCCAAAGCTTCATACCATAAAATTATAATTCCCAAGTCATCACTCAAAGTCATTGCGAGAATGAAAAAAAAAAAGTTCATATTTTATTTGTTGCGATGACGAAACTTGGCCATTTGAAAATTTATAAATCCAATTAATAATATTTCAAATAATGAAAGCAAATAGAGGGAAATAAAATATAATAATACGGATTGATATTGGTAGTAAGGTGATTTATGCAATATCTTAAGGAATCTATTAGTTTATATATCAGTAGCAATATGATTATTTACTTATTGATATGGTTTTTGTTTTCTTTCCTTTTTTACCTTTATGACCATGTCAATATATATATATATATATATATATTGGTATAATCATTCCACCTATTAATTTAATATTTATTTCTTTTAATTTTTATGAGTATATCAATTTTAATTTGTTTACATATAAAACTTAAAATTGTGTTATGAATCCAATTAAGTTTTAGAGTGTACATGTGAATAAAAGCACTATAGGTGATATGTCTCAACTGTATATATGTGATTAAATACACTATACTGATTTAGGCAAAATTTATTTAAGTAATTGCCACAAAGGTGGTTTATTAATTTAAACTTATATAATTGTTTTGTAATTTATATCATGGCTTTTATCTTAAAATATATTACCTGCTTAAAAGAGGTATTTATATGTTTTTCTTTTCGAATGAACTAAAGCATTATGTACATATAAATGGGTCTAGAGAATTTATCTCTTAAAAAATAAATTTTCAAAAGTTTATGTATCTTATTTGTATACTTTACACAATAAAATCCTAATATTTGTTTTTTTTCCTAAAGGAATTTGTATGTGATGCATTCGACCCTTCAAATGATTAAAACCATTAATTTTCCTTAAAAGGAATTGAATTATTTGCCAAATTTATTAATCTTTTGCATTCTTATTGTAATTTAAGTTATTTTCGGTACAAAAAATAAATATTGCTAACATAAAATTTGGAAAGCGAAATGAAAACGATACATCGAGTTTGTTTTAGTGTATTGAAGTCTCATAATACAATTCTATATAGAAAAATATTACTATAAGATGAATCTTTCTTTAATTTCAGATACACAAATCATACTCTTACCTTATGATTAACATACCTTAAATCTTGATTTGAATTTATGTATATATATATGTTATGATTTTCCAACATGATGATCATTAAAAAGAAGAGAAGAATTATAGTAGGTCATGAAAACATAGAAATTAAAGTTAAGATAAATATATAAAAAAAATGAATATATAAAAGTTACAAAACTGTTGAATAATTGTGAAAGAAGATGGAAAAATTGTAGAATGACCACAAGAGGAAATTCCAAACTTACGGAAAAATATCATTTCATATGACATGATTAGTGGAAAAAACTATCACCATTAATTAAATTACAATAAAATATTTGCTGTGAATATAGGAACTTTTGACTAAATAAAATCTCTTGCGCTTTAATATTATTGGTATTAAGAAACAAATATAAATGATAGTGCAACTCGTTTTGAAATATTAAGATATTATCATGAAATTATCCAAATGTAGCTATATTTTTACTTATTCTATCCTCTCTTTCTGCTTTTTTTTTTTTTGTTTTTTCAATAATGTTACATATTATAACTTGGGAAAATAGGAAATTGGAACATGATATATCCCTTAAAGAACACGTATTCATTTTCTATCCTCTTTTAGTATGCTCTAAACGTTTTTTAACATTGTGCATTTCAAGAACTGCATATAACATTTCAAGGCAAATATAGCATAAAACTGTCTCATAATATCTTAAATGCGGTGGCCTGGACGATTGCAAATCCACTTTAAATACGCTTCATAAGGATGAAGGAATCAACATTTAGAGGATAACGTTATGAGTGGTTAAAATCAGGGATAAATATTTTAATGTAAAGTTAAAATAAGAAATTCGTTCAGCTGCGGTTATAATACTGTCGATATGAGCTGACGTGGCATGAGGGTTGGACACTTGCACACTGATGATGTGGACTGGAACCGAATGAAGTTGGATTTCCTTAAAGGATTCGACCCTGAAAAAAAATGAAAAAAAGAAAAGAAAAGAAAAACCGAAATGTAAAACAAACTGAAACCGTCATAAATCCAATGAGAAAACTTGATCCAAAAGGGTAGTGGTTTTGATTAGTTTAGATGCACAACCAACTAATCTTAAGTCAAAATTGGTATGCCGATTTGTGATTTAATGTCCTGAAATTTTGACAGTTAGTCCATGTCTTGCTCAATTTCAGGTTAACATCCATTTGCAGCAGCAAAGATGGTTTGGAGATGATGTAAGATTTTATGTCTTTCATCTTGCTTAATACTGATTACTGATTTACATTAGTGAAAGAAAGTTGTAGATAGATTTTATTCCGTGTGAAATTCATTCTCACTTTTCCTCCGCTTTCCTTTTATGCTGGTTTGTTTTACATTTCCGTTTTTCTCTTTCTTTTCTTTTTTTTTTTTTTTTGTCGAATCTTCTAAGGAAATCCTTCTTTATTCGGTTTTCATCCACGTCATCCTTGTACATGTGTCCAACTTCAGATGCTACGTTAACTTGGATCAACAGTGTTATAATGACAGTTTAATGGATCTCTTATTTTAACTTTGCACTTAAACATTTGTCCTTGATTTTAACTACTCAAAACATTGATCCCTAAGTGAATTTATCCCAATAATTGATTTACTTCATTGTAATTCTCTTGGATGAAAAGAGATTTTCTAAATATTATATACCATGTGTATATATTCATTATAGGTAAGTTTTAATAACATTTTGATACGTGTTAGTATTTATAAAATAAGAAACGCTTTAATGAATAATGTATATCACTCTTTATATAGATATTGTGTAAATAGTAATAAAACGTTGACATATATAATATGTATAAATCACCAGTGATAATTAATTTGAAAATTATCCCCTTAATTATTATACATAGTAATATTTTGTTGATATTTACAAGTTATGTATAAAATAAATATTTTTTTGGTACTAAACACAGATGGTATTTTTTAGAAGTTACCCACTATCACTACCATTTGTCTAAACTTAATTGGCATTAACGTATAATACAAATATATACATAGGATGTATTACCAAATATTTTTTTTTTCAATAAAGACGCTTAAATATAAGCATCTAATCATCATTTGCTATTCCATCTCAAGCATGAATAGTTTGCTAATATTTCACTATTTTCTTTGTATTTTACTATTATCTATTTTCTCTCCTCTTTTTTTTCTTTTTATAACAAAATCAGTGAGATATTAACAATAGTTGAAAAATACGACCAACTATCAACACAAAGATGGTTTATAACCCTTACAAAAGGAGTTTTATTTGATTGCCATTTCGAAAAATTCTACAGCGCATATTCAAAAGTCACTATTTAATTACAGTAAATCATCCTGAACTACAGTAAACAAAGCTCATTAACATTAAAATAAGCTATCGGAGGTTGTCAACAATCTTCATGAAACTTGTCAATTTTTTTATAGTCAACAGTTTTATTTCTACTGATAATGAGTTTTATTTATTGTTATTTGTGATCGGTAACTCAAAAGTGATGATGGCTTTATTATGTAGTCACTATATCATAAAATCCTCCTGAAACTTGACAACAAACTTATTTCCTTAAACAAAACAGTTAATACATCACAAATAAGATTAAAAGGAACAAAATCTTTAATAGGGAGAGGGTGCATCATATTTGTACTACTTCATCTCTCTATCTTGGTGCGTACTCCATCTTGACTTCTTTCAACTGCCATATTCTTTCCTTACATGCATGCAAGCCATTGATATGTATTTAAATTTACAATAATGTGAAAATGTAAGTAGCTTAATTGTCTTAGCTGAATCTGAATTGAGCTCTATTTTTTTTTCCTTTTCCTAAACCTAGATAATTGCAATGTGTAAAATGCCCATTAGATTGCCTAGAGCTCTATTACATGTTAAAGTTGTGGAATTTTTACTATAATTTTTAACATAATCTATAATAGATATTTGGATGGAATGAATTGTATGTGATAATTTTGTAATGGTGATATGAATTGGCCTATAATTTTCTTCAAGTTGCGGCCATCCTATTCCATGTTGAGGCCAACCTGCTCCGCTCAAGACCAAGCTAATGCCAGAAGGCCAAGAATAAAAACAAAGACAGCTTAACAATGACTCGGTGGGCTACCGAGTAGACCAAGGACCAAACTGCCGAAGTCCTAAGTCCAAAGACCTACTCGGTATGGCATGAGGAATCTATGCCTAAGCTTGATAACTGTAGATTGATCTTACTAGGAGCTTGGCCGGGCACATTATAACTTCAAGGAATCCAACTCCAGCTTAGACAACCAGTTGCCAACCTAATCCTACTCGGATCTAACCTACCTTAGAACAGCTCATATCCCCTTTACGCTAACCTTCTTATTAATGCACCTTTTAACATTGTTTTGTATACTTGTAAATATTTTCATTACTTTTAAGTTGTGGGCCTAGTCATTAGGGTTTTAAGGCCTTATATATTTTTACATTTTATCACTAGGTTTTAAGATTTACTATAAATAGCAAAATCTTATAAGTAGTCAAATTATTACCTTACATATTAAGAATTGAAGTAAGTATTCTTAAGAGCCTTACATCTTTTGTAAGCTTAATTAAGCCGAGCTTGATTATTGAGTATTATTTGCTCTTTAATCCTTAGTACATTTTTATCAATATTCTTTGTGCAATTGTGGTGAACCTCTTCACTTGAGCGAGTTAGCGAGTCACATATAACTCTTATTTGAAACCCTAAGCCTTGGTTTGATTTTCGTAAGTTGTATCAAAATCCATTTTGAGCTTAATCCCTAATTATGTTTATACCTCAGTGTGCGACATCCATCCACATCTACATCGACATTCAAACCTTCACTCCATTTGCTACTTCCTCATTTCCATTTAAACTTTGAATACCCATTTAGGTTTTGATTGAAGTTTGTGTTCTCTGCATGCTTCAAATTGTATCAAACGAGAAATAAGGCTAGTACTTGTTCGTACAAGTAGAAATTAAGAGGGAAGTGGATTAGTGATTTGTATAAAACCGAGTTGATGAGGATAACTAAATTGTGAATAAAGGGGGATCAGATTATGAAATGAATAATGTTTCTACTTTAAATGTAGGGCTCTAAAATTGCCAAATGCAGCAACAAAGGGTCCTCTAAATGCAGAAAACTCCAAATCAAAACCAGTATTTAGGATTATATTTTTCGTCTAATTTTTCATTACCAATTGGTGTAGTACATATATAAAATATGCTATCTTCCTAAGACTCAGTAACAGAAGAGAATATTGAAACTTTTAGATTATTTTGGAACCATTTATTGTGTACCAACACATGGTATTCTTCTTTTTCTTTTTCTTTTTTCTCTTTCTATTTCTTAGTAATATTTCTAGATTCTAACCATAAATTAGTTCCAAAAAATAAATGACATCCTTTAAAAATAAATAACATTTACAGTATGTATAAGGCAATTTTAGTAACTAAGCTTTTAGCCTAATTTAATGTCATAAACTAATATCTTGAGCTAATGACAAAACCTAAGAGATTAGTTTTATTAGAGATGTTTTAGGAAGATTTGGCTTTGTAGACTCGAAGTAGGGATCATTAGACTAGATTTTTCGTTTTCAGCCTTACTCGGTTATCTTACGTGCAAAAAGTAGACTCGAAAACGGCCTTTTTTAAGCTCATTTGGGCTTTATTTGGCTTTAATTGGCCTTAAGAGAGCTTATATGTGCTCTAAGCCTATTTATAATAATAATCGGCTTTTTTAATTATTACAAGCCCTTAAATGAATACAATCTCATATCCAAGCCCATGAAGCTAGAAGGGAGGATAAGTTTCAATAATAAACCTTAATCTCTACCATTCATCCTAAAGTTATCCAACGAATAAGATTTACCTTTAAACTTTATAAATAGGGGGCTTCTCTTGTCCTTTGATTCATTCAGAATATTGACAAGCTTGAAACAAACATTAAAGTTCTATTAAAATCACTCCTAAGAAGATCAAACTTCAAGAACAATTTAAAAATAGTTAAGAACACCGAGTCTGATCATTGTCACATATGTGCACTTGATATACTAAGTTTGTCAATTCTTGCTCCCATGCCTCTTCTTAACAACATCCCTATGTCGACTAGTACATTTGTTGCACATGATTGGTTAGTTGCAACAATTCCACCACACAATATTTTGCGACTCTGCTATGGAATGAGAGACTTGGCGGAATGACACCTGTATACAAGAAAAGTGGAAATGATGGGCATGTATAGGAAAACAAAAACCAATATGAGAGGGTTGAGAAAACCTAAGTAATGTAATATATTGATACGCAACATTAAGTGTACAAGTCTCAGGTTATGCTTCTTTTGCGTTTCTTCGTAAGACTCGTAGTCGCTTGAACAAGTCGACCTAACCCTTATAGAAGGTGAAATAAGGTAATAAGAGGACCTTACGTACCCACTGCAACTTCATCCAAGCTCACCAAACACCTATGATTAAGGAAATAAGGGGCCACCCGGGAGGATTCTCCTCTTTGCAGTACAATCTATAGTTGCTAATGACTAGCACAATTGTACCCCATAACCTGGTACAATGCTCTAAGTAGTAGCTAATCTTGCATTTGCTACTTCGTTTTATGCGATGAAGGAAGATACAGACTACACGAGACAAATGCAAGTGATACCTTTTACTGATGTTCTCAATTTAAAATTTCCATACCCCTTAAGGGTTATAGATAATTCTTACCTAAAGGACTATACTAGTCTTAAGTTCATTAAGTTTAATAGAAAGTAAGGAACTATAAAGGAGCATCTCCTTAAGTTTGTTGAGACACTCATTGTCTACAATCTCCATGACAATCTCAAGTTGAAAGAATCCTCGAAGTCATTAACCGAAAAAGCATACATGTGGTATGTTAACCTACCCGCGGGTTCTATGGATTCATAGGAAATAATGTGCAGAATGTTCATTGAAAAGTTTCTTAAAACTCGAGAGCAAGTTATTATTATGGATATGGGATGCATTAGGTAGTGTCCAAAAGAGTATCTTATATATTACATCAAGTGTTTTAAGGAATGCTCGTTAGACATCCAAAAAATATGCGGTGAGAAAGAACTAGTTAAGATCTGTATCTAAGGGATGTTTACAGAATGTGTCATACATATTGAAAATTTATCTCTTAATTCTTTCTCTATATTAATAGAAAACACACGAAGAACTAACTATGTCATTAAGCAAAGAGGTGACCTTGGTAAGAAGCGAAAGCCACCCGTGAGTTCAATGCAATGAGAAAATTTGCAGAGGAAACAAAAGGACGAGGGGGGACATGCCATGAAAGTCTCACCTTTTCCATATCTGATGAACAAAGTGCATGCTGCCCTTGACCGATGGCTCAGGGATGGAGTGATAAGGTTGCCAAGGGTTGAAAGTGAACCTACGACACAAAGAAAATAATTATGCAAAATGAATTAAAAAATTAAACCTAAAAATGAATTAAAAACTATAAATAAATTAACAAATCAAAGTCATTTAACAAATAATGCTTCAACATACATAAATAAAAGACATGAAGATACATAAATAAGCGTTTTAGTTGATTTACAATAATTATTGTTAGAATATATTTGAAAGGCAGCAACTTGAGGAATGCTAGAGTTGGATTTCCAATATGTAATGGCAAGGTAGTTATGACTTTAAGAACTTGACTCAACCAAATAGAAACAATGTTCAACCATCCCCAAGGGATTTAACCTAGTGGTTAAGGTCTATGACACATTCATGACAACTTACATGAGGTTTTGAGTTTTAATCCTACTATGGACACTTTTTGTGGGGTATCTATATAGTGTAAGTTATTCTTATTCGATATATAAGTCTTGTAAAGTGGTTCATGTGCTTGGAGATAGTCAGTTACAGTATAATCGTGCCCCTTTGTTAAAAAAAAAAAAGAAAAACAATGTTAAACCCTTCAAATACTACAACATATGAAGCTGCAAAATTCAATAAAAGACTGAAATGCTTGCAATTATTCAAATGTAAAGCACGATGTAAATGAATGAAGTGATAAAGGAAAAAAAAAACATAAATAAACAATATAAGTATAGAAACTCTATATATATACAAATAGTGCACACTTTACATTAGGATATGCTAATGCATAAGTCTTGTTAAAAAACCCAAAAAGAAAAAAAAATTCTATCTACATGCGATTTACATTTGGATGATTGAAACTACAAACACATATACATATATTAATGCATATCAAGTCAAGAGAAATATGGCAAATTAACTTTGAACATACACAATAGTGTCCTCATCATAAAAATATACTTTGAATGCAACGTTAGCGACTGCAATATTGAACCTAGAGTTTCTATTATAGAATAGAAAAAAATAAATAAATAAATTTCCTTCTATATGCAATTCTCATCTTGATTACAAACACAAATGATAAATACTAAGTTGAGAGAATATAGAAAATTAAAAATAAGTTAAAGAAGAGTCAACGAAAACAATTGATAATTATAGAAATAGCAAATATTGAATGTTGTATATTTTTTTTTCTTTTAAATGTCATGGTTTAATATAGTAAACAATAACAATGATATAAATAGTAAACAATAACAATGATATGGCAAATTTTGAATGTTGCAATATAGCAAGTATGGAAAAGTACTTATAACAAAATCGTGGTAAGATATGAAAAAATATTCAATAGGTATTACACGTTCCTTGTTATATATACGTGGCGTGTAAATATCAATAAGATGTTGATACAGATATTAATGAAATGAGTAATTTCCAAATCAATTATCACACGTAATTTATACATAATATATATGTTAATATCTTATTAGTATCTACACATCACATATGCATAACACCTGGTATTTATTACCCACTAAATCCTTTCTTAGCAAAATACGGGGCAGTTTTAGAAATTATTTGCATCTTATGTAAAAATGTATTGGTAAAGGTAAAAGGATCAATGTAGTTAATGATATAGTCAACATAGAACAATAAATGTAGTCAATGATATGATCAATGTGAAATGATGAATGTATTAGAAGAACGTGGGATGAATGTAGTAAAGTGAAATAACAACTATTCAATGCAATTTTCAATTTAAGAATTAACAAAAAAAATCAACCTAGTATAGTAACTACTTAATCAACATGCTATTTATTAAATTTTGTGTTCATGTTTGGTTTTATTATTTACAATAATTTTTTTTTCATATCAATCATTTCTTATGGGTTTATATAAAATAGAGATAAAAATGTAAATATTCTTAACCTATGATATCATGTTTAAATGAAAAATAACACAAATAGTTGTCGACATGATAATTTACTACATTAATAATAAAATTATGAGGGAAATGCAAATTGTAAGCTCTAAAGATAAGCCATGTAACCATAAGATCGAATTTAGTACAAAAAGTTTAAGATGATCGGTTAAAAGATTTGATTAAACCTAAATTATAAACTAAAGTTAAAAATTTTAGTAAAAGTGATCCTATAAGTCTGAATTTAAAAAAATAAGTAATAAAATAAGAGAATAAAAATTTTTCAAATTCTAAGTATGTTACTTGTTATTTATCAAAAATACGTAAAATGCATTTCAATAACTAATAAATTGCTAAAGATAAATTATATGTATACTAAAAATCATATAATGACCTAAATAATATTTAGGAGTGTTTACTTGTACCTCACATGTATTTACGTGTAGGTAGAAATATGTGAAATTATCTAAATCACTCGAAATTAGCTAAAAATTTACTAAATATTTAAAGAAAATTATAAAAAAAATTAGGAAAAATAAAAATAAATCAAGGAAAGGGGGAATGAACCAGATTAAGTTGTAGCAGTAAGGGGGTAAGAAACCAAAATTAACTAATAAAAAAAAAGCAACAAAAAAGGCAATTAGAAAAAGATACGAGTCATGTCTTGTCATAATTAATGTACAAAGAAAAAAAATTGAGAGGAAAAATTAAGGTTTTAGAAATTTTGTCCCAAATCTGTGTGGATAGGGTAAGAAGACTGAACCCACATAGCACTACCACCACCTTACTCTAAATCCATCGATTGGACTGGCTAACACACTTGAACCGGTGTTGGAGGCCAAAAAGCTTTCGAATCAGGTGAGTCTCACATCTCCTCCGATTTTGCAAAATACATTAAAATTGGTTATTATACTCAGAAAATTATGAAATATATTATTCTAATATTTTATTATATGTAGATTTAAGAAAAGTAGTGATTAAATTTAATCATGTTTGTAAATATAGGGTTCTTAAGAAATTGGATAAAATCGAGTGTGATTATAATTAGAAATAAATAGGCTTAGGAGTATAATTTGCAGTTCAATTTTTTTTTTTCTGTAAAATGCTTAAGTGATATAGAATAGTGTTATAAAGCCATTTTTTTAAAATTAATTTTTGAAAATTTTAAGTAAATTTTTAGCCATAAAATGATTAAAAAAACGAGTAATTTTGTCTTAATTAAATGATTAATTACTGATTTAGAAGGTAATTAGATGTTTAAGGATGTTAATCTCTAATGTAGAAACCTAACCTTAGTTTTTGGAGTGTTAATTGTAATTAATATGGGAATTATGTGGTAATTGTAGGAAATTTAGGAATATGTGAAGTTGGGATTTTAATAAATAAGAAAAAATAAGTTAAATTGGATAATATAATAGTAATATCGGTACAAAATAAATCTGATACAAAAATTAATTTTAGATAATTGGATAAAAAAATGTAAAATTTTCTTACATCGGGAGTAAATCTGATACCTCAATTAGGATTAGAGTATATCGAATAAGTTAGAATACTAAATTAAGACCTAGTATGATATTAGAATACTTGAGCTTAATGTGATTAATTTTACATTAGGATTCAAGCGTATTTAGGATTCCTCGTAGTTAAAAATAATTTAGAACGAAAACTGAAATCTAATTCAAAAATTGAACCTTAAGCTAATGTAGAGCGAATCATTAGTAAATAATAGATATATATGGAGAAGTGAGTTAAATTATAACTTAAAATATGTATTATCAAAGTATAAGTACTAAAAAGATATATTTGTATTATAGGATATCCAGAGATAAATCAATCTGCAATTAAGTGATTGAGTGACTGAGAATTTCAAATAAGTTGGGTTTATTACTTCATTGTATTTGGAGTACTATTTTAGAGTACTTAGAGATTTAGGATTGTGTATGATTGTGATTGTAAGTAGTTTTTTGCATGTGCTTGTATATTTGACTTCGTATTAGAATTTGTGTTGTGATTGATTTTTTATTGTGACTGGATTGGTATGAAATTGTCTAAACACCCTAAATTGAACCTAATCTTGACCTTAGTGCCCCAAATTGTCATGTGTTGCAACTCTTTAGGGGATCATTAGGATTCTTCAACTAAATGCCGACACTTTTGAAAAAGATAGCGCTAGATAGGAATTTCGTCTTTTCCTCATCCTTAGCCGAACTAAATGACAGGAGAAGAGGTTGTGGTGAGGATGAGAGCATTGATTCGACAAAGAGTCTTAAGAGGAGCAATATCTCCATTGCATAAACCTAGGTTTAGTTGTGAGCTATTGCATAACATGAAAACTCCTCAACCCAGATTAAAGCGAGTGAAATTACTCTGATTTCGTAACGGACCGAACTATGTTATGTAATAACACTTGCTTGTTGCATTGCATGAAAATAATTGCTTGATAATTTTGTTTGTGTTTATATGCTTTTACGAGTCTCCAATTCAACTTATTGAGCTATAGTTGCTTATATCAGTATAGATCCTTTTGCAGGTCCTAATTTTTAATTTCTCTAACTAATATGCCGCCCTATAACTATCCGGAGGTTAGTTTTTTTCTAAGCTTAGGGGTGTGAGGATCAATTTGCCTGATAATTAATGTATATCTAAAGTCTTACTAGTATCTTTAAGACTGAAAGACTACTGTTTGATATGTAATTTAGTTGATTGTTATGGTATGATGTAAAATCACCTGGGAATTTTACAGTAATATATATGTAATCATATATATATATATATATGTTGACTTGAAGCTTTAATATTTACTGAAACTTTAGTTAGATTCTTAATTGAATTGTTTACTTCAAAGTAAGAAGTTATCGATACCTTGTGTAGATTGTGTTTATGATAGGCACTGTGAGGCCAATTACTATTATAAAATGGTTTATACAGTTGGACTGTTGCAATTCTGCGACTTCGGGACATAACACAAATAATCCCTTTAAATTTTAACTTAAGTGCAAATTGATCCCTTGAACTTTTAAAGTATGATTTCAAATTTCCTAAAATTTGATAAATTAGCAATTAACCCTCATAAATTGAAAATAATCTTTTTAAATTTTGATTTTAGTGCACAAATACCCCCTTAAACTTAGATAATAGTATGACTTTTTCTAACAAAAAAAATGATATATCCTTTATATTACCAATTTATTAAACTTTAACGAGTCTTAAAACATACTTTAAAAATTCAAATGGTTCAATTTGTACCTAAGTCAAAGTTTAGGGGGATTATTTGTAATTTTCCCTAAAATTATATATTGCCATCTTTGAAAGAGTGAAGTTGTAATTTTTTCTTAAACATTGCTAAGTTGATATCATAATAATAATAGACAGAAGATAGATGAATAAAATAATAATGATGATGAAAATAATAATATATTTTTATTATTACAATTATCATTATCATCATCATCATCTAGCTAAAGAGAGATAGATAGAGAGAGTTCAATGTTTTCAATACAACAACAATAGCAATAACAATAATCATCGTCGTCATCATCATCTAGCAAGAAAGAAAAATGAGGGTCCAATGTTTTTAATACAATAATAGAAATGATAGTAACAAAAAGAATGTTTAATAATAATCTAGCAAGAAAAAATAAAAATAGGAAGACTAAGTTACCTAAGTTTATAACGAGAGTTGAATTATATAAAGAATCTTTTAACGTATAGTTTATGAGAAAGAAAAACTATAATAATAGAAAGAATAAATTTGCTTCTGCCTAACCTTCTAATGAGAGTTAGATATTAGAAAGACAATAATAAAAAGAATGTTTTAGTATACGATTTATGAGAGAGAAAAACTATAGGTTAAAAAGAGGAACAAAATAAAAGCCTGTTGATATATGGTTATGAAAGAAAAAATCAATAATAATAGAAAGAATAAATTGGCTTTTATCTATTATAACGAGAGATGGATAATAGAAGGAATAATAGTACAAAGAATGTTTTAGTATATGAATTATGAGAGAGAAAAAAACTATAAATTAAAAAAGAGGAGTTGAATAAAAGCCTATTGACTTATATATATATATATATATATATATATATAACACAAGACAAATATTGAATGATAATGGAAATAATTTGGAAACAATGAAATAACTCACAAACCACACTAGAAGACTTATATTTTATAGATACCTTACAAACTTGAGCTTCATTCATTTCCTTTCATATTGTTGAAGGAACTCCAAAGACTTAATTGATCATAAATGAAGATAGTGAAGGGATGACACTAAAAAAAGACAAATACAACTATATTTGATGGCTAATTTCGGATGTAGGCCCTAAGGCCCAACATGATTAAGCCCAACAAACTCAACACGGTTGAACCTAGAGACCTAATAGTAGACATCATGTTCATTGACTCTTTGGTAGCTCGATTGACCTATGATGATGCTTGGCATCTAAATAAAGCTTAGTGTTAGATGATACATATACTGGGTTCCAACGTCGCAAGGCATAAGATGTGAAAGGGAAGACCACATGCTCGAACCACACAATGCCTTCAATTTATTAAATGCAAAAGGATTAATCATACTCTTAACCTATTAAAAGATCTTACTATCTCCAAACCTCCAAAGCCTTTGACAAGATGTCCTAAATGGTCGGCAATAGGCCAACAAGAGGTTTGTCTCCCACATATGAATACTCTAATTTCCTTCTTTGTAAAAGGTTTGACTAACTTGATATACATACGCTTAGCGAAAGTTACTCTCACCCTCTTCCATTTGTGATTTATTTAAGTATCAAGATGGCTTTATCGAATAACCCTTGATCGTTCTATAACTTTCCATATGTTTCTCAAGTTCCCTAAGGTAACTTTAAGGCTTCTTCAAGTCCTAATCTTTACTACAAAATTCAAGATAGTAGCTATTGACTATTGTAGTTGGGTTATATAACCTAACTACTCAAGTGGGTGGCGATTAACTACTAGTTTATGGTTTGTATAGCCTAATATTTAAGGTACATGTCACACTTAGCTATTAATGCAAAACGATGAGAGGAGGAGAGAAAGGTTTAACGTGGGAGATGACAAGATTGAGAATAATAGTAAGGGGTTGGACATATTAATGATGAGGTTAGGGGTGATGGTGTTGGTAATGGTGTTGATATTGATGATGTATTTGGAAGGGCGAAAAATGGTAGGAATTGAAGTAAATGAGAGAAAATGATATGTCTGGTAATTTAATTAAAAAGCAAAAATTGGTAAAATATGAAGGAAATGAGTTGAAATGTTTCTATTCCAAAGTCTACTTCCTTTCTCCTAGAATTAGAGGAAAAGTGAGTGAAAATTGATGAAAATGGGTGATAATTATGAAATTGTTCTTTATAACAATATTGATCAAAATTAAAATAGAGGTATTTTTGTCTTATATTGATGCCATTTCCCTTCCTTTCCTACTATAAGACAAGTCAAACAAAGGAAATAGTACTTTCATCAATTTCTTTTATATATTATCAAATACAAAATAAGAATTACATTAATTTCTTTTCTTTCCTACTTATTTTCACCAATTTATCTTCTATCAAATATTGCTATACATGGTGTGACGATGATGTTCATCCATTAATGTCTTAAGATGTATTGTTCTTTACTTTTCCTTTTCCTTATTTGTTGGTTTATTTATTTTTATTTATTTACAGTATTTTTTTTACTTTTGATTTCACCATAATAAAATATATTAGCATGGGAAAAGAAATATTTAAATTTTAAAATTTTTAGTTACATGAAAATCCTTATACAATTGTTACCCCAAACATGGACAATGTTACCCTCATCATTTATCCATTTTTTCTCTTTGATACACTAATGCAATCATATATGTATGTATGTACGTACGTACGAATGTATATATGTATAATGGTTATGAGTACAAATGAGTCCAACCTACTCGCACCAAATTCGGTTGGATGTTTACTCAAGTTAGATTTGAGAATAGTTGAATTATGTTTGATGAGTTTGAACTACTCGAATAGTTTATTAGGTCGAGCTTAAGCTTAATAATTCTTTGGCTCTATTAATTCATGAATTGAATGTAGCTTCAGTCTAGTTTACATATTAGTCGAACTTGTATTGGATATTGATGTTACTTTAATTTTAAGAAAATATTTTTTAGAGTCGATTTCTAACTTAACTAATGTCACCTTAAGTTAAATTTAAACTTCAAATTTTAAGTTGATCAAGTTCAACAACGCATTTTTTTTACTTGACTAAATTACCATCATGCTATTACGGTAATGAAATCTTTTCCAAGAAATCTATACATGTTGATTAGCATTATCCTTAGGCATGTACTTTGAAGGCTTACTTCACATGCCATACTATAGATATCCCAATTTTGCTCTCATGTTTTTTTTTTTAGAATTTCCTTAAATAAAAAAAGGGTCATAATTCAGAAAAAATACAAAAAGTATAAAATATTTAAAAATATAAAAAATTATAAAATTGAAAGAAAATAAGAAAAAATTAAATTAAAACTAAAAAAATAAAAAATAGAAAGATAGAGTTTTTAGGAACATAGAATTTTATTTAGGAACATAGAAATCTCTTATTTTTTTTAGGTAAAATAGATTTAGGAAAATAGTTTTTTTTTTTAAAGAAAATAAGATTTTAGAGTTGTGTTGAGATTATTAGGTTTAGATCAATTTATTTTCTATTCGAGTAGTTTTTTTTAATAAAATAAAGGGTAAATTACAAAAAAGGTGACATGTGCTTTCATGCTTTTGCAAAGAGGTGATCTAAGTTTTTATTTTTGTCAAATAAATGACCTAAATTTACCAATTTTTTGTTAATTACATATAACAATACATGTCATCTTTCTATTGGTAGGAATAATGATTAAATAAAGTAAAACAATTAATATTAACACATATTAATAAAAATATAGAAAACCAAAAGAAAAAGAAAGAAAATAAGGGGAAAAAAAGGTTTTACAAGCAAGCTGACATCTCTTCTCAGCTCTCACTCTGTTTCTCTCCTGTACGAACTTAGAATCACACTCATTAAAAACTCGCTTTCTCAATCACTCTCCTAATCTCTCTCGGTTCTCACTCTGATTATCCATCTCTACTTTAGTTACCAATATCTTTTCTAGCTTTAACGAGCTTCCTTGTTTGACAAAGGTTTTTTTATCACCATTCTGAATATCTTTTTGGTGATTGAGTTTGTTTATAATGGTAGTTTCTAGCAATCTTGTTCTTCTTCAACAACAGCAAGCCTACTTCTTTGAACTTCCTTTTTCTTCTTTGGTGAGTCTAACTGTTCGATCTCTTAATAATGTTGATTTAGCATTTGAGGAACTTGCATTTTGGAGTTAGTGATGATACTTGTTCTAAGTATTTTCCTTTTTTTTTTAATTTTCTTCTTCTTCTTCTTCTTCTTTTTTTTTTTTTTTACTTTCTTTCTTTTGATTTTTTGTATTCTTATTAAAATATGTTACTATCATTAATGTGTTTTATTTAAAAATTATATAAGCCAATAAAAAGGTACCATGTGTCTTTATATGTAATTAGCAAAAAATTAAGAAACCTAGGTCATTTATTTGTCAAAAATCAAAACTTAGTTCACCTTTTTTATAATTTATTCTAAAATAAATCGGTTTCTTTATAGAATAAGTAAAATTTAGTTGTAATAAAATTCAAGCACTAACCAATAGTTTAATTGGTATAACACTTGGTCTTGTATTGGGGAATGGGTTAAAGGTTATAGGTTTGAATCCTATCATATGCATTAGGTATATTTTGTTTTTGTCTTTGCCCAAGCCACTAGACCACATAGGCACCTTCTTTTCCCCCCATTTCCATGCTTTCTTATGCATGAACAACTCGACTGCCATACTTTTCCTCAATCATTTTGGTGTTTTACATACAACCTTATTAATTTAATGAGAGGATCGCGTACTACACATAGCCTAATTTAAGTCGAACCAAAAATTTGGTCTTGATTTGTCCATTTAATTGGTCAAATTCAAGCTAGAAAAGCAAAGACAATCAACTTCGCGATTATAGCTTCATATTAATCTAAGCGTGATTTAAGCATTTCAAGGAATATTGAAGCTTCTAACGGGTGTTTTTAGTAAGATTGAAACTCTTTAACTGCATCTTAACCATTCATTTCACCTAAATCATCACAGATTTGCATTCAAGTTCGCTAAATACTTATTAATTTAAAGATTGTGAATTAATCCATTTTTAAACTTGTTGATCAAAATCGATCGTCGACAAGTATAAATAGGACCTGGGCATTAGTTTTTGATCATCAATTTCAGCTTTCGTCATCTCTATTACACGTTCGCGACATTACCCATCCCTTTTTCTCTCTTTACGATCTCAGCTACCCTCTCTCTCTCTTAAATTTGAGCACTTACGACCACCTCTAAAGCTTGAGACCGCAACAACGAGCTTCCTCATTTCCTTACCTCTCTAACCTGACCAGCCCCATCATCACTCATGTCCACAAACCCAAGAAGCACCACCTAGGGTCTTCGAACCCATAGCTACTACATGAACCACCACTATTTGTTGGTTCTAACACCAAGTTAAGCATACGACCAACTTCACTGCACCTCGAAACACTAAGATATGCCCCTCTTTTATACCCAACAACTATTGTATGCGATAACCTACGACCATCATTAGTCATCTAACTTAGTTACCACCTAAGCCAATATGAAACCTACGAATTCGCCTTTACCTGGTTGAATTGGTCGGAATCGCCCCTTAAATCCAATTCTATAAAAGGCGCTGTTGACTCGAACTTGCGCGTATGACTCGACCTGTTAACCAAACCGACCCGATTCAGCTGCTCCTAATTCGCGAACTATCCTTTGGTTTGACCCTTATTTGTTATGTGTTTTGTATTTTGAATTTTATTTTACTTTTTTTTTCTTCTTTTTACTCTATTGTAATAAGAACTCAAAATAAAAGAAAGGCAAAAAAAAAAAGAGCCAAAAAAAGAAAATTGTATTTTATTATTTTAGCACATTTCGGTAAAAGAAAAGTATAATAATAATAATAGTAAAAAATGTATATAATAAAATAATAATAAATAAATAATAATAAAGTTATTAAGTAAACCTTTTCAAAATTAAGACTCGTTCTTAGAATTTTTTCAAAAATGAACATATCGAATTAGGAGCCTTCCTTTTTTAGAATTTTTCTTAAAACAAGATAAAAAAGGTTAAAAAACTTAAACCTAATCATTTTCTCAAATTAAAATCAATCACATACTAAATTTTTTGAGAAGGAACTACAGAAGCTGGATTCCAAATAACGGGTACTTAGATACTTGTACGAAATTATGATATAATGTAAAATATGGAAACAAGTATTTTTCCCCCTCTGTAAATAATTATTTAAAAAAATTGGTAAAAAAATATAATTTGCTAATTCTTTATTTGTAGAATGGAAATTGGTCTTTCAATTTAAAAGAGTATATTGAAAAATAAATTTAAATTTGAAAGGTTAAAAAAGTATCTGTGAGGGTTTCATAGCTTAACTTCTAGATCTAAGATCTTTAGTTTTCAAGTCATTTTTCTATATAAAACTGATTTTTTTGTAGATTAGTAGATATTAGAATCAACTTACCTAATTGATCTTAATCTACTCCTTTCCCGACTCCAATTAGGTGATGAATAAAAAAAAAAATTCAAAATTAAAGATAACTAAATTTTTCTTAATTCTCAATCGGGGGTTTATATTGAATGTGTATAGGGTTTGATATAAATTGGATTAGGAAACATATTAAAAACCGAAAAACTTCAGGCTCTACACATACCAACATCTACAAATTCATTACACATGATTTCAGAATTATTTAATAGGGAATCTTTGTAATTTAAGAGGGAAATAAGGTTTTGGTATACACATGTGTTACTTAAGAGGAGAAGTAGGTTTTAATGTAACATCTCAATTGATCAAAATAAACTCTTCCTTAGGAATTTTTTTTTTTAAAAAAAAAGAAGAAGAAAATTTGTTAAAAATAGTTGGTCATGTATAACATTATTTAATTTAGATTTTATCTTACTACCTCTCTCTCTTACCTAATCATATAGTTATATTTGGTAACTTTTAAGTAAATGAAAATGAAAGGAAAGCTATAAGAAGGACATAATTCATATTTATTTGGTAAAATAAATGGAAATAGAATAAAATGAATGGACATATTTTGTTTTTCCTTACTTGGTTAGCATGATGAAAATGAAAAGAGGATAATTAATATAATGACTTTTTCGAGTTGTAATTTCTCCTATCCCCATTTGTAACCAATATTTCTATTAAGAGCATTTTTATAACTTCCCACCATTTTCATTTTTTCTTTTGATCTCTCTTGGGATTTGGTGAAAAAAGAAAATGACACTTGGAAATATTTCATCAATTTCTACTATGTTTATCTTATTTCCACCTCCTATTAAATTACGTAAAAATATACTCTTCCTCCATTTCGATCAATTCCCTTTAATTTTCGCATTCCACACACTTAAGCATAATGTAGAATAAAACTAATTTTAGTGAATGTTGAATACTACTGCAAATTTAAGTTTTTTTTCTAGAACAAAGCATTTTATATGTTATTATTGGTTAGATAAGTGAGACATAAAGGCATAGAAACTATCCATATTCTTAGGTTTTTTCAATTTGTGCCTAATGCTTGTTTTCTCAATTTGATTTCAATTTAGTTTATTCATCAATGATGAAGTTAATTGTCATTTTTTTTTTTACATTTTAGATTTTATATTGTAGTTTCAATTGCATTATTGTGTGTGCTCTTTAGTTTTCATGCATTTTAGTGTTTTATTGTGTGTTAATTTGCTAAGAAAATAATTTTTAACTTTTCTTAATTAGTAAATTATTTTTAAAAAAAATATTTTTATGGTGATAACTTCCATTGCTCATAACTTTTGCATGCAATGTCCAATTTTAGGAAATTTATGTGTTTTTCAAGCTCATAATGCATACTTTAATGTAAGAATAAGGTTAAATATACATCTTCTGCATGCCTAAACTTACAAATTGACTATCATTTGGTGTCTAAAGGAAAATTTTCTAACTCATTAAATAATACACTTTTATGTAGTATAATATCTTATTATGTCTCTGGTACTATTCTAGTATTAGATTTTTAAACTATATGATTCCATAACTTGCAAACAAGATATTGTATGATTACAAATTATTTGAAAGTTGTCAATTTGATATAAAATTATACAATTAAAAATCATCATTCTTCTTAGGAAGACTTACTTAGCTTTTTTATTTTTATTTTTTTGTATTTTTGAAGATATTGATTTTAATATTACAATAATTACAAATTTCAAAGAATTTACAATCATTATAATCTTATAATATCATAATCACATTATAGGGTATGAGTAATGAGATATTACCGAAATTTTCATTAAATAAATAATGTATTTACAAAATACAAGGTCACTTAAAATGAAAAATAAATAAATTCATGGAAGTAAGCCTAGTTGTAGTGCATGGAAAATTACAAAGTTTAAAAGATATTTGCAACCTATATAGGGGACTTTATGTAATATAAAGGGGAGGAAAAAAAAACACAATTATAAGAATTACAAAATTGAAAGATCAAGGTAAAAAAAATCAAATCTATTTGTCCCCCTTAAAAAAGTTATAAAATTTAATATCCGAATAGTGCCTAAAATATAATAAGATATAGAGGTGTACTATTCAACATATTTGAAAATTTACGTTATGGGATTAATGTGATTTACAGGTTATGACCATTTTTTAAATTTTACCTAATCATGTAGTTTCAAAATACATAATATATTTTAAATTCAAATAGAAAATAAGGATCAAAGCTTTTTGATAATATAAGATTGGCTAAACAAAATAAGACATCACATGATATATGTAGTTACAACAAATATTCTTTTTATTTGTGAAATACCCTAATCAAATTAAAAATAATAATTAAGTAGTAAGATTTTATTTATGTCATGTCGATAGAAAATGCATTCTAGTTAGAGAAAGTTTTAAATTATAAATCTTCAAATAATTTTAAGCTCATTTATAATTTTATCATATGGAATAATTTTTATTTTACGAATAAAGCATATATTTTTATTAATACACTATATATTTCTATATTTAATCTTTATTCTATATTTTTTTAATATTCTTTATTCTTTTATTCTCATCCTACTTATATTTTATCTTTTTCCAATTTTCCTTCAACACATACTATAAATTCTAGAATACGTTATAATATTCTAAACCCTAAATTAAACCCTACATCATTTATTTTTCCGACAACCTCTCTATTTAACCCTCTCTCTCAGCTCACTTTTTTCCCTTCTCCCTCTCGCCCAATTTTCTCTCTCTCGCGAGCTGCCATTTTCGGACCCTACTTCCTCAATTCAATCACAACTTTTCTCCCTCATCACTCTTTTACTAACTATATCCCCACACCTTTTTTTCTTATCTCTCTCTCTCTAACATTTTCTCTTTTACGTTGGACCTACCGCGCTCCCATTCCCTCAACCTTTCTCTCCATTTGTCTTGACCGGATCTTACCCTCTCTCTTATCTCTTCTTTCCACCGTCTCTTACAATCTCTTTGGGACCCGCATCCCCTCTCCTTTTTCCACAGCTCACTCAGCCATTTCAACCGAGTTACAACTCGCTCTTCTCGACTAGCTCTTCGCTCCAGCTCTTTTCTCGGCTTAGCATTTATTGTAGTGATCATTCTATCCATTTTCTGATTCCTTCTCCGGCGAAGTATTTCTCCAAACTTCAAACCCCATTGCAGTTGACTAGTTGCCAGTCTTCGCCTCCTTCTTCGGCAATTACAGCGTTATAATGTCCGACAATCCATTCTAGTCTTCTTCTCTAGCATTGGTAGCAATTTCATCAAGCTGAAAATTTCTCGTTATATGTTCCGGTGAGTCGACTCGATTTTGTCTAGCTCGTTTACTGCTTGCATTGATTTAAAATTTGTTTTCCTTGGTTCTTTCGTTTTTATTCTTCGGCTTCCGTCGAATGGTCATGGATTTCCAGTCATTGAGCTTGCGACAGTACATCTTCCTCATTCAGCAAAACTTGTTCATGCACTAAGGTTTTCTTCGTTTTCGGTGAGTGTCATCCACTTCGAATTCTTTTTATGGAATGAAAGCATAGCGGATTGTTACTTCATAGGAATAATGCTATCTTTAAAGCCATACATAATTTATGTAGTATTGTTATATGATGAGTATTATATAGTCTTGAGTTTGACAATAAATGGTAAAAGTATTAATATAATGTAATTATGGTATTATGCTGTTTAAGTACATATTGAAGTGTTTGAAAGTATTTATTCTCTTACATAAAGTAAATATTATATGTAATGGAATAAAGTAATCTAATTATACTCATTATTTTAATTGTTTTCAAATCTTGTTAAGGGTCCATACTTTGTTCCGTTGTTGTTCTTTTCTAAGAAAATTATTGGTGTTATTTAGTCTTTTTCAATATATATATATATATATATATATATAATAATTGATATATCGAATTAATTGAGCAGGTTTTATTTCACTTCGTTCCTCGTCGAAATGGAACTACTTTCCCTACTCCTAATTGCTTTTTCATATTTTTTTTAGCAAACAAGATGACATGCGTATTTATAATAATAATACGCTATTCTAATACTTTAGCTGAAGGTAATTATACTCATTCTAATATAGGTTATGTTAGTAACTGTAAATAAACTTACTTTGTTTCAGAAAATGAAGCTTTGGTCATAGTAGCTATTGGATAGAGTATATTGATGCAACAACTTAATCTCCAACGCTTTGATTGGTGTTTAAGGCCAAAATAATTAAATACTTAATTAAATAGTTTAGGGTTGAATTCCCTTTTGATCGAACAAATTCGATTAATTTTAATTGGAATATTTTATCGATAAAATTAACCATAGTAACAAGTAGTAAGTTACTAAAGGATTCGTGAATAACAAATGGACAAGACTTATTTAATAATGACTTGAAGGTTAATATTTTCTTGTTTTCAATTTCAAATAAATTCGTACTGGTTATCGGATTCTTTCCTTATAGAGGGTGCTTTTTTGTATAATTGTGCTTGTTATGTTAGAATGAACTTAATTGAACTAATCCATATTCGACCTAATTGACCTTGACTGTTGGTTGTACTTGTTATGTTAGAAAAGACTTAATAAGACTAATCTATACTTGGTTTAATTGACTTTAATTGTTGGTTGTGCTTGATTTGCTTACTTTAGGAACTTATAGTGACGATTTTTTAAAGGAGTAACCATTGATTATATATGAGGTTTCTTTAATAAACTATCATACAGGATGGCGCAGTTAAAATTTTAAGTTTTTCGTCTCTAGACTCAAGCGTAAAGGACTTAAAAAAAATTTATATTATATTCACTTATGTATATAGATAAAGATCAAGGTATGGTAGGGTTATAAGTATTCCTGTGTTATATGCTGGCCTAAATTAAAAATAATTAAATTATTATTTGCTTATATTTTGTTATAGTTGTATTATATAAATGTGAATATTTTGAGCTTAGCATCCGTATGTATTTGTACACTAGTATTGAGCTTCGGCTCATTTTTTTATTTTTACAGTTGTAGGTTGATTTAATAATTTATAATAAGTATGGAAATTGCTATAATCGGTTGAGAAAAAGAGACGGTTAGTTTTGTATGTTGTAAAATGTCAATATCTAGTTATTTAATTTATTTGTAGCTAAAGCGACACATCCATAAGTACTTGAATTAATGTATTTAGAAAATTGTTATTTTATAATAATAAATGGTTATTATTAGTGATTTTAGAGAATATAGTTGGTTTTAAAATTTTAATGTGTTATTAAATGTTAGGGACACATGACAGATTATTGCACCACCAGATTCTATGGCGTTAGAATTTGAGCCATCAATCACTAAAAAGCCTCGTTTAACCACTCATGTTAACATAGCATTTGTTGCCCCAACCTTATAAATAAGAACAACTCTCCTCACAATCCATGTGGAATTATGCTCATATCGGGGTACCATAATAACAAAGCTATATATAAGTAGTTTATTTATATTAATGTGATTACGTAGATATAAATCATGATATATACAGTTGAAGCTATTAGAAACAAATATTCTTTTTGATTTTTGAGTACATCAATTTAGAAGAATGAAAAATACACTAAATGTATTAAAACGAAAGTAAGGCGCTAGCATACCAAAAAAAAAAAAAAGAAGAAAAACTAAATTTATAGGCACCAAAATGAAAAAAAGAAAAAGTCACGGCTGTTAACTTCCTAGTTAATAAGATACTAGTTAAAGGGAATTTAGAAAATAAGCATCAAATCACATAAAATAAAACTTTAAACACTAAATTGGCAAAAGAAAAATATAATTTTTCTTTTTACGCTTTTATCTCCATTCTTTCTTTTATATGCAAATATCAATGGTGAGTGTTTTTATTTCACGTGTTATTACATGAGAAATTTTAGTATATGACCACTTTTAAATTTATTAAATTATTTTAATTTACAATAAAATAATACTAATCAATCGTAACATGGTTTATCGATAACTTTATTGAAGCTATTGATAATCTCATGAAAATTGTTAATTGTTTGTTTTTGCTGTTGATAATTTGAAGGTTTCATTTTTACTATAAGTATGATTTATTGAATTTAAAAGTAAATATTATAAGTTACTTTTGGTTGTATAATTTTTGTGATACTGAATTGAATAAAAAATTTTATCCTATATTTGATTTCTAATTTTGTTTAGTGATTAGATAAAAATTAGGTTAATGGATTGGATAAAAGGCCCAAATTTTATTTTATCTCTATTATAGTATAGAAATAAAATTTATTAAACAAAAAAAAAATTTTATATTTTAAAAAATATTCCTCTACATTATAATATTGAGTTAATTAATATTATTTTATTAAATATTATAAAAAATACTTATTTTATAATATAGATAATTAATCTTTTAATATATATTTTATATTTAATACTATACAAACTAAATATAATATAATATATTTATACTGTTTAGTTCACTTTATATTTATTATATTCAATTCTCTTTTTTTTATTTAGTTACTTCTTTGCAACCAAAAGCTATCGTGATTATGCCTTTGAAAGTTGCTTATATGGATGCAAATTTGTTCTCTCTCTTCTTTTAATTTTTCTTTTTTTATAAAAAAAACTTTTTTCTTTTTTTTTTTTTAATTCATTTTCCCTTTATTTTATTTTTTAATTTTTTTGCTTGGAGTGTATTTCCCGCTACCAAAATTATAACAAAACCAAAATCCCAGCAAAAACCCTTTAAGCTTCAAGCTCAGAGTGGAGAAGAAGAGTAACGCAAAATCTGCTGCAGCAAAATTCCCAAATTGCTTCACGTAGCACTGGGAGTTCTAGGGTTTTAGCCGAAGATTCTCCAGTCCAACATTCAAATGGCAGAAAGGGTAACGATTTAACCGGTTTCTCTATTTCCATTGAACTTAATTCATCAATTGCGATCATCTTACGACTGAAAGTTTTGATCTCTAATGACTTATACTGATGTTCCAGGTAGAAGAAGAAGATTCAATCCTTCTACGGCAATTGCAAGAATCAGTAGATGCTAACCCGAATGATGCAAAACTTCAATATGATCTCGTAATTTCTTCAAATTCTGTTGATTTCACTTTCAATTCATGTCTACGTTATTTAAAGTTGATGACTTTTTGCGTTTGATTTTTGATTTTTGATTTTTCAGGGTGTATATTTGTGGGAAAGAGGAGGAGAGAGAGAGAAAGCAGTAGAGCATTTTGTAATGTCAGCTAAATTGGACCCTCAAAATGGAGCTGTGTTCAAGCATTTAGGTCATTATTATAGCAAAGTTAGTTCTGGTGATAATCAAAGAGCTATAAAGTGTTATCAGCGTGCCGTAACGGTTAATCCCGATGACCGTGAATCTGGGGTAATAAACTCACTCATTTGGATCACATATTTGCATAATTGTATGTTTTCTATATATGCAGCTTGTGATTGTTTAGAAGAGTTATGGGTTTTGATGACATGATGATACTCAGACCATCAGACCATGCCGTTATTTTCATGCACTAGTTTAATTCCAACTTGTGGGGCTGTAGTTAAGGGTCCAAAAGGTGGCCTTTGAGGATTAAACTATAATCATGTGCAATTTATCATGTTACTGCTTGTGCCTAATCATTAGGCTAAGCTTTGGGGCTTGGATTAGGAAAGGGGTACTTTTTAATTGTTTTTGGAGCATAAGTCTCTTTGGGAAATGGGAGGTTCTTTGAAAAGGGAGTGTATTTCAGCATTTTGTTGGTTAAGGTGATAATATAGGCATGCATGAAAGGAGCAAAAACACCATTATGTGAAATGATGCCACATTCATGATCCAAAATTTTAAGCCATAACTATATGGAGAGATAAACTCACGACACCTAACGTCATTGTCCATTCCATTTGATTATTCCACATGAAAGAGTTTGATCAGTTCTCAATCTGCATTGTCAAGAGAATACTACTGTGTCAATAGGAAAAAATATTATATATCTTATTTTAAACTTTTACAGTATGTTTGGTTAGCAGGATGGAATAATGTGAAAATAAAATTACAATTTCTAAGGTATTGTGCAGAGAGGTAATAGCTATAACCTTGTTTGGTTGCTCTAAAAGTTACATAAGTACTATATTAGGAATATGTCTAAAACATTGAAAGTCTGTCCTTTTGAAACTTTAGCCTTCAATCCTTATCAAACTCTAGCCTGGACATGGTTCGATGGTTTCATTGCGTGGGTCCTATGGTCGTGATTGGGTGGTCCGATGGGGGTTTGACATGGTCAAGTGATTTGGGTTAGATAATTCGAACCTTGATCAAATGGTTTCCTAAGGATTTAACATGGTTAGCTAGTTTTGGTCGCATATGTCTAAAGGTTGTGTTTAGGTGTTTTACTAGTTCACGGCTCGACTTGTAAGCTAGGGTCTTATGAGTAGAATATGAAAATATATAGGCAAAATTGAGGTAGTAACTATTATTTTGGTACAAAGAAGGAATTGCAGTCCCTTATTTGTCAGCAAAATGAACTCTATGCAATTACTATTCTATACAACAGATGCAGTCTTAGCCTTGCAAGGAGTGAATGACTATTCCATCTGCTCTTATGAAATTAACCAAATGTGTTATTTGATAAATTGACCATGTCATTGAATTTATCAACCACAATAATCTTTGAAAAACATGCTTATGTATAAGAATGAACTATAGTTGATGGCTATTAAAGCTTTGGTCATGAAGAAAAGGTAAAATAGTTTTAGATTATTCTTCATTGTCAAAGGAAAAGCACGCCATCAAAGAAGGGTTAAATGTGTGCATGGAATTGAATTGTAATGTATCAGGAAGCTGTATGTGATTTGTTAGATCAAGAAGGAAGAGAAAGTTTGGAAGTAGCAGTATGCAAGGATGCATCAGAGAAGTCTGCAAGGGCTTTCTGGGCTTATCGAAGATTAGGCTACCTGCAGGTTTGTCTCATTAAGGCCTCCTTAAATCATGGGTTCTAACTGTCATGAATATGTAAGCTTTGCACTATGTGAACTCTGTGTTTCAGGTTCATCAGAAGAAATGGTCTGAGGCTGTGCAGAGTCTTCAACATGCCATACGTGGATATCATGCCTGTGCTGATTTGTGGGAAGTATGTGCTTTGAGATTGTGGCAATGAGATCCCCAACTCCGTTGACATATCTTGTTTCTTGGCATCCTTTTAATTGTCCATGAACAATCCCATCCTTTGCCGCAGGCTTTGGGTCTTGCCTACCAGCAATTAGGCATGTATACTGCAGCTGTTAAGGTCATTTCCTTGGTTCTACTTTGCTGCTACATCTGATTTCTCTAATTTTATAGAACAAAAGGTTTTCTTGTAATTTGTTATGCTAGTTTTTAACTATAATTAAAAAAGGTTATTTTAGTTGTTTCTTTATGTACAATATCTGGTTTTATAGTGACCTTTCTTTGTTTTTTATTTATGGAAACACGTTCCACGCTACTGTATCAATGAAAATATCACTCCTTCAGATGGTCTATCCTTCAGCAGTTATGGAGGATACTTCTAAAGAAAAAAGTGGATTATGCATTAATCAGATATTCTGTTTACTACCAAAGTCAATTTAGTGGTCATGTTGAGCTGTATGCGAGAATGAGATAAACCTACAATGAAATCAAAGGTTGAACAAAGATATTTTGCTCTTCCCTTTTCTTTGTCCCTTAAGGTTTATCCAATATTAAATATATAAAGCAAGATTTTACATTGTATTATATATTTTCTTTTATTTGTTTGAAGTTTAACTCTACAATCAGTCGATTTAAGCTTAAACCTATAGATTTGGCGTGCATTATATTTGTTATACTACTTTCCCTCCTTGGTGGGTTGAGATTTTTGATTGAAGTGCATCACTTGAACAACTTAATTAAAAGGGAGTGAAACGGCGATGCATGGATTCAAACTCTTCATCTTTTGTTCATATACATGTTAGGTTTAGGTCCCTAAGCGACTACTTAAAAATTTAAGTTTACTGATATTATGTGTACTTTTATATTATTACTTAACAATTTGGAAGTATGTCTGTGAACATAGAAATTTATGAGTCCTTTCTTATATGAAGAACACAACCATTATTGAATTGACCACCTCCCAACACAAAAACTCCCCTACAAGACTAAAACACCGGTATGGTCCAGCTTGCCATATATATTGTATCAAGCAATTACCTCGATAGTTGTTCAACAAAGGACTTTGTGCTGTTGTACGATTTGTCTAAAGAGTAATTATTCCTTATCCACTAGGCCAACTCCATCGGTAGATTTTAATGGCATTTGCCTCCATTGAAGTGCAATGTTGTGAAGTTATGTGGCTTTATTATAGCAATCTAGTTAGTATCGAGGGAATTTTCCTAAAGTGATATCCAAAAGTAAAAGGTTATGCTGTTAAAACTACTTCCGTGCAATAACGGACTGGAAGAAACAATTAGAACAATCACCTTTGTGTTACTTAAAGTAATGAGCAAATAATGACTATATGGCATAATGATCTTGTCAAATTTTAATGACTTCTAAAAAATATGAGGTAAAAGTTCATTAAGGTGTCATCGGATTTTGTCAAAAGTACTATTTGATTGTTGAACTTTTAATTTTTACCAATATTACCACTAAAGTTTTGATATTCAACCAAACTAACCACTCTGACAACTTTCTGAAAAGAATCTTTAAATGATAAAATGCGTTCAAGATCACTGAACTTTCATAAAAATATCAAACATACCACCAAATTGTTGCACTTGAAATCCACATTGCTCACTGACCTTTGTAGAAACACCAAATCAACCATTCAACTTTCACATATTGAAAAAGAAACTGCATGCAACAATTAATTTAATCAAATGCTTCAACGGTGATTTTGGTCAAAATCGAAGTTCAATGGTTGATTTGGCATCCTTTTCATAGTCTAGTGAGCCCTGGGGGACTTTATGCAATATATGTGAATAACAATGTGAAGATAACCTCTATTACGGGCAATACTTTTTTGAAAAATTACCAACATTCCTATTCTATCAGAAAAACATGAGTGTTCTCATTATTTTTGTCTCCCTATTGTTTTACATCTATATGAGCTTCTGATATTATATGATCAACCATCACATCCAAATCTTGGTGTAGAAATTAGGTATTTTCATTTTCATTTTTTTTTTTGTTGGTGAAAATTACATTTTATTATACATCAAAAGATAATAGAATACATCTTGATAAGAAAATTGTACATTTAACACAAGGACAAGAGTAGTAAAGATATAGAAAGGAAATTTAGAAAAACTGTCCTGTATGATTGCTAGATTTTGAATGATAGATGGATTTAATGAGATAATACATTTCTCTATCATGGGCCTTATTCTACTTTAAAACCTAATTGGGTAGCTTTGGCAGCTCTAATCTACCATCTATGGAGAGAACAAAGTGAGAGAAGGATGGGTAACCAAGACTTATCTGTGGATTGTATTTTAAGGAAAATTCTATCTTCCTCTGCATCTTTAGATAGAAGTTTTCTGCCCTTGTGGTGAATAATGGGAGAGTATTGGATTGTGCACACTTTTGTTTTTCAGTGCTTAGCCTAATACTGTTTTTCTTTAGTGTTTTCTCTTCTCTCTAGTGTAATCTTTTTCTTTTGTACGGTGGACTATACTTTTTGTACATTTTCTCATTAATGAAATTACTGAACTTACCAAATACATATATGTGTTTGTGTGTGTGTACATATATGTACATATATTCGATAATTAAACATAAATAGGATTAAGTTGGTAGTTGTATAATTGCCAATTTATATTGGAATCAGCCTTTCGTTTTTGTAACCTAACCTAAATACGAGAAATGTTAAGGTCCATCAGTGATAATTTACATAATTTAAAACAATAATAATACTCAAAATCTGTATGAACATTTGTTAAATATCAGTAAATATTGAATGCGCCATTTATGCAACAATGTTAAATGCCAGGTTTCCTTTTCATTTAAACTGCTTGTTTATGGTAGTATGAGCTCTGATGGTGTTATATTTAATTTCCTACATACTCTTTTACCTAATAAAGTTGGTGAATCTAACAGTCTTATGGGCGAGCTATTGAATTGGATGAAACAAGAGTGTTTGCTAGAATTGAAAGTGGGAACATTTTTATGATGCTTGGTTCCTTCAAGAAGGTAAATTCTGATTATATATGTTCAGACATTATTGTTATCTAAGTGCATTCAATCTTTAATTTTAATGCATCACTCATGTCTTCTTGTGTTTGTTATATTCTGATAGACATTTTGATCTGCAATCCTTGGAATTGCAATCTCAGCCATTTTGTCTATAATTTCTAATGCAGATTTACATACTATATAGGAATTAAAGCTCAATTGTAGGAGTTCTATAAATGTTTCTCTCTCTCTCTCTCTCTAATGCAAAATAGAATGGGCATATATATTTTTTTTTTCATATCTGCATAATATCTCCGCTTTTGTAATTAACAAACCAATGCATCCCACTAAAACAACCTTTTCATTTGGTTGCATCTATGACATTGGTGCCATCCCCTTCTATGAAAGTTCAAATTCCTGAAGTTATTCAGTGTGTTACTGTTACCTATTTGATTATTCTTCCTTCAAGGGAATAGAGCAATTTGAACGAACTTTGGAAATTGCACCTCGGAGTTTGTCTGCACACTATGGACTTGCATCTGGACTCTTTGGTCTGTCGAAGGAGTACATGACCATGGGGGCATTTCAATGGGGTGCATCGCTTTTAAAGGTATCCTTGGATGTTTTCCCCTCTTCTTTAAATTTTAACATTTTATTAATCATTTACTACCTGGCAAATTTTCTTATTACTGCAGGAGGCATCTAAAGTTGCCATTGCAGGAACTAGGCTTGCTGGAAACATGTCATCTCTTTGGAAGTTGCATGGTGATATTCAGGTAGTTGTTTATTTTATGCATTGATATCTCTTGATATTCAGGTAGTCGTTTATTTTATGCATTGATATCTTTAGGTTGGTTTAATTGCAAGTCCTTCATCTCAGCCCAGTTGATATAGTCATTGATTAGCATAATCCTCTCTTGAATTGCATATCACTCTTCATGACTGTTCTTTCACTCTTCTTTCATTGTCTTAACCTATAAATGGAAGGCCATATAGCTAACAAAAGTTCTGATATTACCTGTGTTTAGTCTCTCTCAGCATGCATTAACATAATTCTACTTCCTATTTACCAGATCACATATGCAAAATGCCTCCCATGGAGAACTGAGAACCGGGCTTCTGAATTTGATATAAAAATTTTCGAGGCATCAGTTTACGAGTGGAATGAATCCCGTTATTTAGCTGCAAAATCTGCTAGAACTTCATGTCAAAAAGCTTTGCACTTGGCCCCATGGCTAGCTAACATATATGCTGACAACGCAATATGCTCTGATCTGATATGTACACTGAACAAGAGCTCTGGCTCCAACCAAAAGACGTGGTAGGTTTTGTTATTCTCTCTTTGATTTTTCGTTGCGTTTCCGAAGATTATCATTAATTACTTTCTCAATGCACTATTTTACCAGGCAGCTGCATGAGAAGATGGCATTGGGCGCTTTGTTACTTGATGGTGACAATAATGAGCTCTGGGTCACTTTGGGATGCTTATCTGATCATATTGCATTAAAACAGCATGCTTTCATAAGGTCATTGCAACTGGATGTATCTGTAGCTAATGCTTGGGCATGCCTGGGAAAGGTATGAAATATTGTGTGATGTCCCCATAACATTTGACATAGGTTTGGGATCTTTTATAGTACACAATAATTGGTAGTAGTTATGTAGCCAACTTAGCATGGGAAAGGGACAAACTTCTGGAATAACATGGGATGGGAAGGCATTTCATTGGGCTATTCTGATTGAGGTTGATGTGATGGTCGTCTGAGATTCTGGCTGAATACACCACCAGGAGCTCATGCTTTGGGCTGTCTTTTAGCAATTGCTACTTTCTGGATTTTAGAAATGCTCCCACCCCCCGCCCCGCCCGCCCAGCGGCACATATGCGGTCAATTGCATATTCAACCTGTAATAGTGACCAGACTACTTTTGACTTGTTTCAATTTTTGCTACAATGCTGCTTCTGAATGTAGCGCTTACATGTTCCATATGACATGATTTCTTTAGTCATTTTTTCAGTCAAATGACATAGATTGAGTGGTACGCCTAGAAATCATTATATATATGTATAATCTTTCAAAACATAGTGATCTCAAATGGTTATGTCAACTAGTAGTTTATTTGGTAGTAGTGGTAAGAAGCAGGGCTGGGGGTTAATTAGACTGGACAAGGATAACGGAAGGTGTTAAAAAGAGATTCCTCTCTTTAGAAGTGGAGACATTTGCTGCTGTAATCACCTGCTACCATTGTCTCTTATTAGTACCAATTATGCAAAGCTGCTAATAATGGCAACTGCTTTATCACTATAGTATGAGAAACATATGTGCTATATGACACCAAGAGTACAAAAATGTTTGGAAAGTGTTTTCCATTAAAAAAATGCACCAAAAAAATTATTAAGATCATAGGAGGAGAAATTTTGAATACTTGATGAAATTTGGGTCATTATTGTAAATGTGACCCCTTTTTTTGCAGCTCTATCGGGAAGTGGGAGAGAAGGTATTGGCAAGACAAGCATTTGATAGTGCCAGAAGTATAGATCCTTTCCTGTCATTACCTTGGGCAGGAATGTCAGCTGATTTTTGTGCTGGGTATATCATGACCTCAGTCAGGGTCTATTTTGTAGTCTGCTTGGTGGACTTTTGTCTAATTTGTACCTTTTTTTTTCAGTGAGTATGCTCCGGATGAAGCTTTTGACAGCTGTTTACGAGCTGTGCAGACCTTACCAGTATATCTTCTCTATCTTTGTTGCTATTGTAATCTATGAGGCTTCTACTTCAGGTTTTACTTTACTTCTCATTTAATGAAGCAATGATGAAATGAGCCGTACTTTGGAAGAATTTGAAGGACTTCTTTTCTTTTCCCCTTTCCCCACCAAGTGATAATTGTGCTATATGTGTATGCTTGTACTTTTTTTCTTCTGTATGTAGGAAGAGTTATGTTTAATTTTAGTACAGGTTGTGATTACTTTTCAACTACAATTGATTGTAGACAATGGCATTGTTGATCGCTTTTCTCCATGCAGCTTCCAGAATTCCAAACTGGTCTAGCAAGACTTGCTCTTCTCTCTGGGAATTCATCTTCTTCACAGGTATGTTCATATAGGAAATAACATAATATGTTCCCTCTGAACACAATCCCTCATGCTTATAATTGTCAATGTCTCAAGGGAGTTGTTTATAAGGTGATATTGAGGGGATTTACCTACTTCTGATTACTAATGATATTGTTTTTTCTTTTGGTTAAGTGAAAAGTACTCTTTTGCAACCACCACAACACCCCCCCTCCCAAAAAAAAAAAAAACAAAGAAAAGCACTCTTGAGTTCCTTTTACTAATAGTGCTGTCTGTCACAGGTTTTGGGTGCTATCTCTCAAGCTGTGGAACGAGCACCTCATCTTCCAGAATTGCATAATTTGAAGGGGCTTGTCTGTGAAGCACGGCTTGAATATCAATCTGCTATCACATCTTATAGGCTTGCACTCCATGCGATAGGCAGCTTTGCTGAAAATTTTCCAGAATCTAGGATCAGAGATGTAAAAATTAATCTGGCTAGAACTCTTAGCAAGGTAAAGTGTATATTGCTCAAGTTATCCTCATTCTCTTTTCTATACATTTTTGATGTGTATGGTATTTAAGATGTGAATTTTATTATTTATCGATTTAATCTATTTGCGAACAAAGTACCTTCCTTGAGTGCAGGCAGGAAATGTGCAAGATGCTCTGCGAGAATGTGAAGATTTGCAGAAAGAAGGTATCCTCTTTCAGAGGTTTTAGTATTTATTTCCTTTCTTATGGGCCATTACTGTTTTGACTTTCAGTTTAGTGATAAACATGAATGATGTCAAAGTGTTTGCATATGCACTCAGTTTTCCAGCTAGCTAAGTAAGGCAAAGAATTAATTACTACAAGTGAAATTAAATATGTTAATATATCTGAAGCAGTTGAACAGGGGGACTTATTGGTGCATCTTTCCTCAATTACATTTTATTGTGGAAGTACCTTAGCCACTCATAGGCTTCTCTTGAAGATTGTTGGGGATTTGTGTTCTATGTTTCATTAACTTGGATATTAACTTGTCATTTCTGTTTCAGGCGTGCTTGATGCAGAATGTCTCCATATATATGCATTCTCTTTCTGGCAACTTGGACAAAATGCAATGGCTCTTGCTGTGGCAAAAAATCTGGCTGCAAATATTCCTGCTATGGAAAAGGCATCCGTGGCAGCATCTGCTAGTTTCATATGTAGATTACTGTACTATATCTCCGGACAGGATTCCACTGTTAAGAGCATTCTTAAAATGCCCAAGGAGTTCTTTCAAAGTTCGAAGATTAGTTTCATCGTGTCAGCCATCAATTCTCTTGATGAATGTAATCGACTCAATCCAGTTGTCTCAGCCAGTCGGCAGTTTCTGACATCCCAGGATGATATCACCAGAATGCACTTTTTAATAGCTCTCAGCAAGCTCGTAATTTTCTCACCATAGTTGAAAGTAAAACCGTATGGTAAACATCAGTGAACCTTTAGGCAACACTCTAGTTTGATTGATGTGTTTGGTTTTCTACAGGTCAAAACTGGGTCTGAATTTTGCTTTGGATATAAAAATGGCCTTCATCATCTGCAAAAATCTCTTCACATGTACCCTAACAGCGAATTATTGAGGTGTGTTTTCAAGACACGATTGCATTAGCTAAGTTCTGAAACAATGATGGATATTCAGTCAGTTTCTCTCTCTCTCTCTCTCTCTCTCTCTATGTCTCACCTGCTTCTCTGAAGCAATAGATATTTTTAGATGAAGACACAAGACCCAGATTCCTCTTCCATTTTAAATCAGACACTTCACCAAATCCTAAAATCCAATCCTTAAACCAATTAAACAAACCCTTCCTTTCCTAACATCCTCATCCTCTCTCCTAATTTTCATCTCAATTTTCTACATCCAAACAGAACCCTTAAAATCCCTCCTCTAATGGCTCCCGCTCTCTCTCCTCTTCGGTCCATTCTCTCCTACTTTCACTGGTGATGGCATTTTTGTCTATCAAAGCCCAATTTTCTATAGTTGAACAAGGTCCAAATTGAAGAACAATAACTTATAGTGTATTGTGTTAAAATAGATCAAGATCCTTTATCTCAAGGGAAAAAAAGAGGAAAAAAAAAAAAGATTGAGATTAAGATTTTATGGTGATAATGGAAAGAGGTTAGTAGAAACTTCAAACGGGTATGTGAACATTGAAGAAATATTTGATTTTGATATGAAATGCAATGTAGTTGTAATCGTTGTCAATAGGAAGAAGGAAGCCATAGGTTATAGTTAAAATTGATATGGACCCATTTTTTGCATTAACTCGTTGTAATGAATGACTCTAGTTTTTCTCTTCCTACTCTCTTTGTGTTTTGGATGCTTCTCTTCTTCTCCTTTATCTATTTGGGCCTTGAGTTTGGTACCTTTTTTCCCAAGCAGCTGGACGGAAAATTGTGTCTGCAAGACAGGATTTGGGACAAGCTTTTCATGTGATGTGTATAGGGATTATTTTTTCTCTCATTTACTACTAGCAACCAATAAAAATAAAAAACAACATGGGGTAGCAGTTAGCCTATAACTAAATTGTGAATTTTTACTCCTATGAAAGAGTATCGATCGACCTTAGGGATCAGCCTAGTGGATAAGGCTCAAGAATTCTCATGACCTTTTATTTTGGTAATGATCTCATGATAATTTGCAGCGAATCTTCTATATATATCCATTAGTGACAGTTTTTGGGGCTACCTATATAACATAAGTTATAGGTATCTGGATTATGTATCTTGAAGGGAGGCTCATGTGCTTGATACTTGATCCGATTAACACCATGCCTCTTCCTTAACACAAAAAGGAAAGAGATAATGTTATGCTTTAAGTGGATCTCCTAATGCTTTAAGAGTAAGCCAAACTGGAAAACTACAACTGGAAAACTACTGAACAAATGGATAAAGCTGATACCATAATAACATGTCCAATAATAAACCAAAAATGTAGATCGATGAAGTCTTTAGGATTTTTCTGGTACAATGGCACAAATGTACCTTATGTTATGTCGATTGTATCCTCACATTATCTTGACGCGAGAATGTATTGAAAAAGGTGTTTGGATACTTAGATTCACATCCGTCCTTAATATTTGAACCAACTTCTTGGCATCATTGGTTTATGATGACTCATTCTTGATATGCACCATACCTACTTTCTTTTTTATACAGTATAATTCTAAATAGTCTTCTTAGGTAACATGCATGATACATTTGCAGTTAAGCAAATTTGATATTTAGATAGCTCTTGTTAATATTTAATCCATCCATCATCAGTGGCATGCAGCACATCGGACTTCAAGTATTATCCCCTTAAATTTACACAATCATGAACCATCTACTGCAGTATATTTGCCCAGAACCACTTTTGATCATTTTTGTTATATTAAGGGGATTTTCATCAATTTTCTCATTTTTAGGCTATACTCACTAATTTAGTGAAAGCAGGCAATCGCTTGGATACCTTCTGCTGTCAAGTAGAAAGTTGAATGATTGTCATCTCGCCACCAGGTGCTGCATGAGCTCCTCTGAATTTTGCCAGAGAGGTCTAAAATCCTCAAGTGAAATCCTTGGCGCCGGAGCAGTAGCTTGCTATGGCATTGGGAATAACAGGCCAAGATTTTCTTATCCAACCTGTTCATACCAGTGTTTTAGTGGACCTCAGGCCATCCAGCAGCTACAAAAGTACTGTGCTTTTTATGTCCTACACTCAGAACTGAAACTTTCTTGTAAAGCCTTAAATAGACCTTGACTGCTGGACAGGGCATGTTGGTCCTTCCTTAATTAATCTTTTCTTCTCTCCCTTTTGGTTTGCAGGTTCCTGCATCGTGAGCCTTGGAATCATAGTGCTTGGTATCTGCTTATACTTAACCTTCTACAGAAAGCAACAGAAGAGAGATTTCCTCAGCAACTTTGTAATGTAATTCATCGGGTGATTCATGTGGCATTGTCAAATGACTTGTATAGCAATATGGATATTCGTTTCCAGTATGAGAAATTCCAGCTTCTTCTTTGTGCTTCTGAGACAAGCTTTCAGTTAGGGAACCAAACTGAGTGCATCAATTGTGCAAGAAATGCATCAAAACTTCAGCTTCCTAATGGATATCTCTTTTTTGCACGCTTACTACTATGTCGTGCCTTTGCTGTGGAAGGTAGATTGGTTGAATCCAGAAATGAGTATTTAAGATGCTTAAAGATGGGGACGGATTTTCCCATTGGCTGGGTCTGTCTTAAGTTCATGGAAGTACATTTTGATGTGGAAGTGGATTCCAGCACCTTAGAATTAGAATTCAGTAAATGTGTGGATGACAGAGGGAATCGGGATATGTGGATGGCAATATTTAATTTGGTGAGGGGCTTAGCATCTTTGTGGAGCAAGGATTTTGTCTCTGCAGAAAGTTTTCTCGAGCAAGCTTGTTCTTTAGTGGTTTCTGAAAGCTGTATCTTCCTCTGTCATGGTAACTCAGCCATGTCTTCGGTCTGTTATTTTTCCTTTGATCAATAATATGCTGGTTAGTGTGCTGTAAGGCTATAGCATTCTGTCTTGTGACTCGTATATTTTATTGCATTTACATGCACATTGTGTTTCTATGTGCTAAATTCACTCTTGCTTTGATATTCTGTGGATATAAGTGAACATCATGTACGATTTATCCATTGTTTCCTGAAAGAAGCATTTATTGTTCATGAGTTTGCTAGTGTGCTCTAAGTATATGCTGGTTAGAGTGCTGACTCTAAGGATATGCTCGTTATTGTGCTTCAAGAATGTCATTCTGTTGCTTATGTGGTGAGTGCTTCTTGTTGCCTTTGCTTGCACATCATATCGCTATGTGCGCAAATTCTCTCATTATTAATATGCTAGATAAAATGTAAACATATCTACAATTTATCAATGTGATTCTTGAACAAGAGTTTTAGTGCTTGGGAGTTGGCAATGGCTCTGGAACTTGTTTTGTTTATTATTGTAGCTTATGATACTCTAAAATTTGATTCTGTTGGACCAAAGTTATATTTGGAATGCTAGATACAACATTAGGAATGTCCATATCAAGTATTATTATATCAATAAGAACAAATGAAAGTACAACTCGTTATGGAGAATTGAAAGATTATGATGACATTATCTTAAATGCTCAAATCTACTTGTCACTAGCTTCGGTGCTCGCTTTAGCATTTTAGATAGTTTCATTATGATCCCCATTAATCCGAATGTAGCTGTATTATTGTGTTTTTTATAATCATCTTTGCATTCCTAAATAGTAAGTTTTCCAAATGCGACATTTAGCATTTGGACCAAACATAGCCTAATTGTATTAGCTTTGGCAATTGGATAGAAAAAGCATTTAAAAGATAATGATTTTTATCTGCTATTTTATATTTACATTTACTCATCTAAGGGGTTATTTGTTTTCTTCTCTTGCATGGATCTAGCTTGGGTCCTATATATGTTCTATGCACACATATGCTCTAAGTCAAGGAAAGATTTTTTAAGGTTTTCTCTGCAAAATAATCACCCACACTGCTGAATAATGATATATTTTTAAATCAGGTGTGGCCTGTATGGAGCTAGCCAGGCAGGGGCAAGGTTCTAATTTCTTATCTCTTGCTGTGAGAAGTCTCGCCAGAGCACACAAGTCTTCGTTTTATCCATCACCTTTTGTTTCTGCATTGCTGGCACAAGCAGAAGGAAGCCTTGGTTCTAAGAAAAACTGGGTTCAAAATCTTCGTTCTGAATGGTTTACATGGCCACCAGGTTTGGGTCTCTAACAAAACTGCAACTTAAGATCTTACATATGAATGTATCATGTGGAACAGCTGATATTTAAGTTCTGAAAAGTGAAAACGAACTACCATATGCGAAGAGGGTCTCAGTAGGTCAAATGTCTTTCTTGAGTAAACAACTGGTATCAAAATGATTTCTTTTCACTTAATCAAATGATGGCTTATCTTTGGAAAACTTACTAAAGCTGGATACGTACTTCAGACCATTTATGAATGAGATTTCCCTGGTATATTTATTTCAGTATCGTGTTTTTGCTGATGTGTACGGTACTTATTGCAGAAATGAGGCCTGCGGAACTCTTTCTGCTTATGCATTTGCTTGCATGGTGCTCTGAAGCTGGGTCTGAATCTGAATCCTCCGTGGAAATGTTCCAAAGCCCTCTACAATGGGTCTGCCGAGCAATTCATACAAACCCATCTTGTTTAAGATATTGGAAGGTTCTGCAGAAACTTGTGGGAGTATGATCCAATCTTTCTCACTTTCTGTACATGAATATTTGCTTGTGTATCAGATCGTTCTTGGTTTAAGTGGAATACAAATGTACTCCTTTGTATCTTAGCACCCAATTCTTTATAGGACCGACAAGGAGAGGTGTAACATAGCTTGTCATCATTACTAACTTAGGGCTCGTAGAAGGAGAAGTTTAGTAGTCAATTTGGACCTTGTTTTTTGTAAACATAAAAACAAAAATTGCTGAGAGATCCAATGAGTTTCTCCTTTGGATGTTTGGGTTTACAATTATCCTGTTGCGTAATCCATGATGTTGGCTGCAGCTTAGTGTTGATATTTGCATCAAGAAACATTTTCATGAGGAGATGGACCAAAAGTGTCTTTTCTTTGACAATTCATTTGCTAATAATTTGAGCAGTCGTTTCTTCTTTGGCCACCGTGGGCAACTTTGTCAGATGATTCTGATGCCTCGTTTTATTTGCTTAGAGTTGTGAATGCTTTGATACTGTCGAGGAGCAAACTTTGCAGGATTCAGAAGATGTATAGAGGGAAAGATTAGTTAATCCATATTTTACCTCTCCTACTCTCATACCGTCAGTCATAAATTTTTCCATTGATTGAGAAAGTACTTGCAGAAAGGAAAAAGAGATTGCTCATTTAGGCGATGCTTTCATATGGTAATGTAAGTATTGATAAACTACATTCGTAGATATGATTCCTTGTAACACAGGGTGCAGTTCAGAATTTAGTTGACAGGCAATTGAGTGAAAACTACCTGAGAAACATAGGAGGAGGCCTGTTTTAGGATTTCCAACCAGATTTTCTTTGTAGTTTATAAACTGTTCTTAGGATGGCATTGGCCAGATAATATGCACTTTCCTTTCTATATAACAATTAGGGTATAATGAGAAAGGTTCTCCATATGAATGGATCCTTTATGTTGCTAGCATCGGTGGCCTTAAAGTCGATGCCTTGAGATAATTGGCTAGAGACAAAGACCGCCAAGAAACTTGATGGTCTGATCTTCCTATTCGGGGTTCAATGATGTGCACCGGTCACGCTTCTCAGGTGGATCCCGGTCCTGTGACTCTCAATAGCTCTTAGCTGGAGTCATCAGCACCTACACCAGACAGCTTGTCATGCACATTGTGGCTAGTGAGAGTGCTGTTTTTAGTTGCAGCTAGGAACTTAAGCTTACTGGCTCTCTCCACTAGCTTCTCTTCCAGATAAATGCATCTCAGCTATAAATTAGGAAGGGAAAATATATATAAGATGTCATAAAAGCATAGGTTAGGTTATTATTGCTTCTTTTATGCTCGCTGGAGCCATGTAACCTCAAGTACCAAATATCAAGCCGCAAGTTTGTAGGAGATGTCCGGTTATCTAACTTCCTCCTTTAGCATTATCTTCTGTTTTTGCCAAACGTTGTTTGCAATCTTGACTCACAAATAGCAATCTAATTGAATATTCTCGTGTTTCGACTTTATGTGGATTTTGGAAGAACGGTTTTTCCTTTTTTTTGAAATAGGATGGAAGTACAGTGGGTGCTATCAAGAATTAAGTATACAACCGTATTAAATCTATGAGTTGAAATTTTTAAATAAGATCAACATGGTATTAGAACACGGTTAATTGACAACCACTCACTACTGGCATCCTGCATCGCTACCACGGTTGAAATCTATCATTGCTCAAAATATCACCACCATCATAGGAATCATCACTGCCTAAAATCACCAACCCTTAGCCACTCAAATGCTAGCTATCAACAAAATCTAGCTACCAACTCCCATTGCACCGTTAAAGCATCCCACCACTTTACCCATACCAACTCCAGCTGCACCATGCCACAACAAAACCCTAGCCACACATCAAAAAGCCTAGCCACCACCATTACTTGTGTTGACTCAATTTGAAACCTTAGTTGCACAGGGGCCACAGCCAAGCCTAACCACCACCGTGATCGATTTTGACCTGATTTAAACATCAGCTGCACACATAGAGGCCAACCACTACTACAACTAATTTTGAGTAGAACTTGGTGACAACACATGGTTTCGACTCGAATTTGGCAAAAAAAAAAGAAAAAGTGGCGACCGCACCAAGTCCAACTCTATTTGACCAAAACCTAGCCACCGCATACCAAGTCCAGCCTGATTCGACCACCAGAAGCACTATAAAGTATGTTTAGTATGATGATTCTAGTTAAAAATGTGACATTTGTTAGTAATTGGTCCTTGCGTAGTTCACTGTCTTGCTGTCTTGTGTCTTGAAAAGTAAATCAGGTAGTCAGTTTTCATAAAATCCAAAATCGGCTATCAAACTACATATGTCTTTTGCTCCTGCATCTACTTTCATCAAATTGAATTTTAAAAATTATTTTCAATGGGCATACATGTTATTGGAGTAGGAGGTCGTGCTGAAAACCCTATGTAGTCGGTCAATTCCTATCTAACTAAGGGTTCTTAGTCAATGTCCCATTCTACAAGCTAGGAGTAGATGAAACCACACCAATCTACAAGTTTTATATTTTTAGACAGGATGGCTGTGGTACTACTCTTAATAGGCGCAATTTCACTCAGATTTAGACTTGTTTGTCTTCACTGAAATTCAAACGCTTGGTTTCCATTTCAAAAGATATTTCAGTGACCATTCCAGGCTCATTCATGGACACTGAGTTTGTACACATCATACACACCGAGGCTGGAAACTCTTAACACGGTTGGAATTATTAATCCGTTGCACTTGCAGTAAAAGCAGCCTTCAAATTCTAATTTGCCATGGTCGCGGCTCTAGTATTTTGGTTGAACTACTGAAATTACTTGAATTGCATGACTAAAATTAGAAGACAGTTTATTTGGTATTTGGTCAAATTACTTGACTTTCTAGTCCTTATATTCCAGTCTTCATAAGACGTCCAAGTTTGTTTTCTCCAATATCCATAACCAGTCTGCAAACCAGGCAGTGTAGGATGGGAAAATGGGATTATCTAATGCACTAAGCCAAGCCTAAGAAGTTTTCATTACAAGTATGACCATGTCGATTCAGTGGAGATTGCTGCAGAAAAAAGGTTGCACAAAATCCACTTTGGCCAACTTGCTTTGGAAAACGTGCACTCCCGCCAGATATTACGGATAGGAAGGCGATAAATTAAGAGATTCTGACATAAAGACAAAATAAGAAACCCACAAGATAAGGCACCACTAGCTTTTGTCCATTTTTATAATGATATGATTGAATATGGTGATTATGAATTAATACAATGCAAGTAGACTACGGCAATATACTTAGTTGTCAACGAAGTTGGACTTGATTACTAGAAAATGAAAATCCTGGAGTTACCAGAGGTTAATAGAAGAACTAAGGATTAGTGCATGTTATTATGTGCAAACATGGTAAAATGATCATGATGCCTGAGACAAGCAGAGAAATGGATCATGATCCTGAGCAGAGCGTTTCATGGGATTATTCATTATAATTGAGAGCAATTCAAACCTGCTGCCACAAGAACTGATGGATGCGACTCTCTTTTGCATATCCCTTTCGAGAAGCAACCGTCAAAATAAGTTTCTATGCTACACTCAAACAAGCAACATCTGTTCGTGTTTAGGACAGTTTTTCATAAATGACAGTTTTTTCATAAACAACCATTGAATGAATTACTCGATTACACTGCTTTTAATGGCTTCTATTTTTTCACAAACGAGTCCTTTTCACCCTCATGTTGAGGTTCATACCTGTCTATCAAGAATTGTTACTAGAAGTGGAGCTTAGGACCTGTGCAAGACACATTTATGCAAATAAGTCTGAAGCAATGGGAGTTCATATATGCAGTAATGGGTACTGTTTCCGTGTGTTTCAATATTTGAGTAAGAGTCTTTGCTGGCAAATAGTCCTTGTTTACAACTCCTTTATTTTATTGTGGCTTGGTGCTGGTACATGCTTAATTCTGATCAAATGAAGTCTCTATCTTGTCTATTGCACCATTTGTCACATCTAGACTGTCTGCAGTCTTATGTTTTGGCTATGTAAAAGTGAGTGGAAGTCACAGTACTGATCATGAAGCCATTGTCCAGTAAATGTTGAGTTTAGTTTCACAGCTAATTAATCTAAGAGCTTAAATTTGTTAGATCTGGTGTGGTTTTATATATTCGGTTAATATTTTTTCTCAGTAGTGCATTGATATTTAAATCAAAGCCCATCAACTGAACCACTTAATGAAATAAGGGGGAAACAAGTGAGCAATGATTCAAACCCCAATACCTCTTACTCTGATAACGTGATAACTTCTTACACCACCAACCAACCAACTGGTCTATTAGCATAAGCTTAAAGCACGCTGTGGACTTATTAAATGGTATCTCGCTTAAATGGAGCCGAAATGGCAGTAGAGTGTTGAACTGTGACTATCATGCTCAAATACCTTATTGAGTTTAGTTCCACTTGTTTAAAATTTCGAGCTTGTCTAGTCTGTAGTGGTATGTATTTTTTGGTTAATAGTACGGAGCTGAGAATGCACATTATCATTTCTGTAATAAATTGAGAAATAAAAGTAATACGGTTCATTGGAAGTGTTAAGGAGAAGTGTAAAATCATTTCATATATCCTCTGTGTCTTTGAATCAAACTTATTACAAAAATTGTATACAAATACTGATCACTCAATGACACTAGCATTTACAAAACTGCAGATTTGAACCCTTGGGCAGTGACTACTAGGCACAAGCTTATGTGTTGGTAAGTACTGAAGCTACGTAGCGAATCAGATTCTATCTAGTGCTATGTAATAAGAAGCTTAATGATTGAGTCTACCTTCCATTGGACAGTGATCTGGACCGGTCAAGCTCATTGGATGGATCCCAGTCCAAGGATGATGAATGGATCTTGGATAAGGTAATGAGAACTTCTGTCATATCTGGACGAGAATTCATATCACTAGCAACACATCTCTTGGCAAGCTCTGCCATGGTAAATGCCAAATCAAGAGGATACTCGTTATTAAGACAAGGATCCATGAAACTTTGCAGCTTCTCCCTCACATTATCACCATCAAGAACACGATTTATAGTTACAGATAGCAGCTCCTCTCCGCTCTTGGTATCTCCAGCAGCTTCTCTTCCAGACATCAGCTCCAGCATGACAACCCCCAACGCAAAAACATCCATTTTAGGGGTTATCACACCGCTTTCAATGTACTCGGGGGCCATATAACCCTGAGTACCCACCACATGCCTTGTTAATTGAAGTCCCCCCTCATTATTGTCATCCACCATCCTTGCTAGACCAAAATTTGCAATCTTTGCACGGAAATTGTGGTCCAAGAGAACATTGCTAGTTTTTAAGTTCTTATGTATGTAAGGAGGATTCATGTAGTTGTGGACATAATTGAGGGCATCAGCTACATTATACGCACTTTGAACCCTCAGCTTCCATGACAAAGGACTTGTTTGATGCTTTTTCAAATGAAGCCAATCACTGAGGGAACCATTCTCTGCATATTCATAAACAAGGTATGTATTTCCCTCATGTGCACAGAAGCCAGAAAGTCGAATTATGTTGGAATGGTTGATCTGCCTAAGCAAATTGATCTCGCTCGAGTTATCGAATTCCAAAACTTTGATTGCAGCATCATCACCCTTGAACTTCCCATGATAAACGGAACCACTGATTCTATTTTCCTCACCGAAAGACTCGGTAGCCTCTTGCAAGTCCTCAAACTTATACACGGTTAAGGTCTCAATAGCATCTCGAATCCCTGTGGACAAAACCGACCACGAATTGTTGATAGGCAGGGGATCACTAGATTCTGAGGCTTTCTTCTGGACAATTGGATCAACTGGTATTGGCTTCTTAAGAGGCTTATCCTTCTTATAAAACAAAAACCAACAGAACAGCCCAAGGATCAGTACAAACACAGCAACCCCAATTCCTACGCCTATATAAATCCATTTCCTGGAAGAGTCTGAATCAGGTGGTGTTTCGGCTGGAGACTCTGGAGGATTTGCAGGAGGTGAAGACGCAGATTCTTCAATCTTGGTAGGTACTTTGGTTAAAGGAACCAAAATTGGATTAAAAGGGTATATGGTACTATCCTCAGATAGCTCATTAGCATCAAGAACGCTTTGTACACTAACACCAAACAAGTCTGAAATTTCAGAAATAGTTTCTGTCCATGTAACCAAGTAAGTGAGCAAGTACTTAGCTCCCTCTGCAGTCTGATTTTGAGTCGGACAAGCACACCTTAAAGGTGCCAAAAGAGTCTCCCCGACACTTAAGTTTCGACTATCATAAGGATTCTGTTCCATCATGGCTTGACAAGTGGTCAAACCTTGGTATGTATCATTTGCCACAATCAGATAATTTTCAGATCGAGATTTCAGTATATATGTAGCGTTGTGCTGGTAATAGTCTCCTAAGCATGAACAATTCACAGGGATGATTATCCGGGTGTTGATGGGGATGGTTTCGACATCGGTTAGATTATTGATGGAAGTCATGAGGGGTGCCTGTGCCTGTGATCCTAGGAGATAAGCTATGGTAGCAATATTGTTGTAAGTAGCAGTGGATCTGAAAGTGAGATAAGCTTGGCAGGAAGGTGACAAGCCATTGCATCTATTGCCTTTTGTGAAGTTATTGGATGTGTCATAGCAGGCAAACTGCTTGTTGTTTAGGTATGGTTGTTGGGTGTGAGAGAGATTCAGCTGAAGTGATACGGTGAATAAGAAAAATAGGAAACAGTGAAACTTCTGTGCTTTTCCCATGGATCTGAGATTATGGTGATTTTGTTGTGGTTCTAAGAGAGAAGACAAGGGTCTGTTTAAGGATAAAGATGGAGAAGAAAGGGAGAGAGAAAGAAAGAAAGAAGGACAGAGCGGTTGTTTTTGGCTGCTCAAACGGAGAAGAACAAAAAGTTAGAGATGGATTCCAATTAATTGTGTTAGGGGAGAAGTAGGGAAAGCGAAGGCAGTGAAGTTAAAAACAGTTGTTTTGCTTGGAAAACGGAGTGGGAATCGGGGAGAAGTTAAAAGTACCGACCACGGTAGCAACTATTCTACCATTTGACCCTCACGTTAGCATTCAGATGTATCCAAATTAAGGTAATTGGGATTTTTATTTTTATTTTTTTAATACACACTACATCTACGTACGCATAGTGCAAAACTTTTAATGGCTTTTGAACACTTGCCAATCAATAGTAGTAGATAGTTTATAAAAAAAACTAATACCTATATTATTATGTATTAAATAATTATTAATATTTGCCATATATATATTTATAGTGAATAATATTTATTGAATATTTTTTCTTTTCTTAGATTAGAGGGGAGATAATTTTGTTTCATTTACAACTGCTAATTTGAGGAAACGAGAGGAAGTGAATAAAAAATGTAAGGAAAATATAGGTATATACTCTTTAACTTATTATAAAATAAAATAAATAGTAAAGATATATAAAACTATTAATTTATGTGCTTTTCGTTTCCTTCTGATTACATTAATCAAATAATCAAACTTATAGAAAGAACAAATCAATATTTTCTTTCACTTTGAGTCGTTTTGCATTTTCTAGGAATTTACCGAACAAAGCGTGGAAAAGCGAGACTATTGGTTGATTTTTAAGCTTGAGTGTTGGTGACTTGTGAGAGAAGACCATTAACTGTTGACTCGCCTTCGAAAATTTGTTTTTCCAAACGCGCCTTTAGCCTTGACTTGGGGTCTTTCGTAATCTTCCATGCTAATTTAGATATTTAAGTGTAATTTGTTTCGCCTTTTTTTATTTGCAATTTTTAATAAAAGCATGCATATATGTAACAAGACAATAAAATTGGAATTTAGATTCTCTAAAATTATTTTTTTTTAAAGTTATCTTCTTAAAATGTAAATGCATATAATATTATAAAAAATAAAATCATAATTATATTATTTGGTATTTCAAAAATTAAGGTAATCTTAACATTTGAATTTGTAATTTTACTTGAAATATTTTAGAAGATTTATTTCCTTAAAATTGTGCTTCTCATTAAAAACTTTTTATTCTTTCCCATCATTATATATATGTTTATATATATATATATATATATATATATATGATGTCTATGTATTACTTCTGATCCTTTTTTCTTAGTTTTTATATTTCGTGTTTCTTTTCCTTGTTTGTCATTTGTTCGGACATTTCCTTTGTGACCTTTTTTTTTTTATATTTTCTTACGTTTTTTGTATTTTGACTAAAATAACCAACCTACCAAGGCAAATGATGAAACAAAAAAAAAACAAAAAAAGAAGATATCTGTCAGACCATGTGGACTGGTCGTTGCCAGGTCATACTCCCAGGGCTCAAGACACTTAAAAGCCGCTTCTTGACCGATGGAGTAAGCTGACGTGGCAAGCTTAAACGTTGGGACGTTTCATACTCCCAGATCATTACACTATTATATTTTAGCTTTTTTTATAAACTCTACACTTCATTATTAAATTCTTTTACCAGAATTTTTTAACCCTTTTCTCTATTTTTTTAGACCATATAGAATAACCTTTAAATCACTATTTCTAATATTTTGTAAATTCAATTTTAGTGTCAAAAAATGTAACCTTGTATATCATAACAAATATTATTATATTATCAATAATATTAATTAATATTATATTTTTACAATAATTAATATTTTATTTGTATGTTCTTATTAAATATTGAATTATTACATTAAAGATCATGAATTGAATTGAAATCTATTTGATGGCATGATATATTTGAAACATTGGAAATTAATTAATTTAACGCCGATACAAGTAGACATTTATTGATATTAGAAATGAATAAACCGAATACCGATACTAGTAGAAATACATAGAAATTGGAAAAAAGAAATATGAAAAGGAAATATATAATTTTTTATTACAACTATTTCACATTAATTTGTAGTTTTGAAACACTGCCACACATGTTTTATCAAGTAGTTTTGAAGTTGACGGCGCTTTACCCGATTATGAAGCTGGATATTGTTTTGGATATATGTTGCATAATTTGCAATATGATTGTTGTAAGCCCTAAAGTTAAGACAAGTAATCGTAGGATTGAATTTAGAGCACAAAATTTAGGGCGATTGGTTAAAGGATTTGATCAAATTCAAATTATAAATTATGGATAAAAATATTAGTAAAAATGATTCCGTAAACTTGAATTTTAAAAAATAAGTAATAAAGTAGGAGACTATAAAATTTTCAAATTTTAAGTATAATAATTATTAATTATCGAAAAAGCGAAAAGTGTAATCTAATAATTAATAAATTACTAGAGATAGATTATATGTATATTAAAAATCATAGAACGACTTAAATAATAATTAAGAATGTTCACATGTATCCCACATGTATTTCGTGTAGATAAAAATACGCGAAATTTATTAAAACTAATTAATTAAGGAAAAATTAGAAAAAAAATCAAAGAAATCTAGAATGATGTAGATTTAGTCGTGGCAAGTCAGGAGTTGAAAAAGAAAAATTACCCAATTAAAATCAATCAACACAAAAACTAAAAATTAAGTAAATTGGGTAATGTCCTATCTAATTTAATGCGTATTAATTGCCACAAATTTCTATAAATAGGGAAAAAATTTACAAAGCTCCTTTAGATAGTTAGAAATCAAAGAAAAATAGGGAGCATTGCAATTCAAAAGAAAAACTAGAAAAAAGAAAGAAAAGAAACCTGTGCAGTTAGGATTAGTAAGTCAAATCCACGAGCCACCACCACTTGGGATTGAGCCACCACTACTACCCCACTCTAGATCTATCACCTAGATTGGCCGACACACTTGGACTGGTGTTGGAAGGCCAAAAGCCATCGGACCAAGTGAATCTCTCATCTGCTCCGATTTTGTAAAATTATATATTTTGCCCAGAAAATTGTGAAATTTATTATTCTGATGTTTTATTGTATGTAGATTTAGGGAAAAATAGTGATTAAGTATAATCACGTCTGAAAATATAGGGTTCTTAAGAAATTAAGTAAAACAGAGTATGATTAGGATTAGAAATAAATAAGTTTAGGAGTGTAGTTTGGAGCTTAAATTTTTTCTGTAGAATGCTTAAGTGATATAGAACAGTGCTATGAAACCATTTTTTTGAATTTAATTTTCAAAATTTTTAGGTAAATTTTTAGCCCTAAAATGATAGAAAAATTAGGTAATTTTGGGTTAATTAGTTGATTAAGACATTAATTACTAATTTAGATAGTAATTAGAGGGTTAGAGATGTTAATTTCTGATATGGAAACCTAATCCTAGCCTTTAGAGTGGTAAGTGTAATTAATGAAGGAATTATGTGCTAATTGTAGAAAATTAAGAATATTATAAAAAATTAGGTTTAATTAGATAATATAAGAATAAAAATCAGAATATAATAAATCTGAAACAAAATTTAACTTTAGGTTGTATAAAAAAATGTAAGATTTTCTCACATCGAGAATAAATTCGGTACCCCAATTAGTATTAGCTTGTATCGAATAATTTAGAATACTAAATTAAGACCCAATAGGATATTAGAATACTCGAGCTTAATGTGATTAATTTCACATTAGGATTCGAGCATATTTAAGATTTCATAATCAAAACTAGAATCTAATTTAGGAACTAAACCCTGAAATAGAGTAGAATGAATCATTAGTAAATAATAAGTATACATGAAAAAAAAGAAGAAGCTAAATTATAACTTAGAATGTGAATTATTAAATACCTTCCACTTTAGAAAGCGGCTCTTATTTTTATTTAATACATATTTTTAAGATCTCCCAAATATTCAATATTCATAAAATTTATCCAAATAAACCAAAACCCATAAAATTTTTACCTAACACTTAATATCAATCAAGATTGTAAGAATATGATGCCTCCATATGTTTAATATCCCCAGTACTTTGCGTAAGAAAACTTTCAACAGTATCTTTTGATTGGATCAACTCCTTCTCAATCCACATCTAAATAGTCGCTACTAACACTACGTATCGCCACTAGCACTAGGTAGCATAGGTTTGGAAACCCACAATATTTAAAAAAAAAAAAAAAACTAAAGGATAAGGATGATAATGATAGCGAAGGGAAATAAGATCGTATGAAAAAATACGAGCAAATTAATAACGAATTTCTTTTTTATGTATGGTTAAGGATCAGTAAGGATCCAATGATTAGACGTAACTAGCTGTTGCAATTTTTTTTTGGGAAACGAGTCCATAAAAGCTTTGAGGATCGACAAACCCATGAGAAAGAGAAGAATCTGCAAAAGCAAAGTTGGCAACATGCAGACCCTAATCATTGCATATGGTTTTAGGTAAACGGCAATTTTCACTCCAATGTGCAAATGGATGAGCTCGAGTATAGGATAATGCCCTACTATTACCCCATCCTATATATACAAATTTCTAAGTTTTGGAAATAAAATCAATCCTGTAGTATAGCGGAAATACTTTAAAACCTATATCTAGTATAACTTATAAAATTTTTTTATTATATTTTTATATATTAAAATTTTTGGATAAAATTCCTAACAACTTGTTAATAATTCCATAATTTTCTAAATAGTATCAACTTATCATAGAGTACTATCATAAAATTACGTTCTATTGTAAATCTTAGATACACATGCTTAAAATAAATAACAACACGGAGTTTGTTTCAAATAATTTTACAAATATATGAACATCCAATAAAAAAATATAAACATAATACAAGATAATTAGAGCTGCAAATAATTTCAACTCAAAACAAACTCAACAAAATAGGTAAAAATATAATATTGTGTTATAGTTAAATATTATTAGTTAATAATTTTCAATGGGTGTGAACAAAGTACCTTGAAATCTATACTTATATACTTTAGGATACATCTTTTTTATATTTCGGAGTAAATGTTTCTGCGTAGGTATAGAATGTGTGTTGTACTTGTATTTTATCCTGTGTGAGCAGACTTCAAAAAAATTATATAAGAAACTACCCTTTGATCTAAAATATTCATTCTAAACCTATTCCATTAAGTAGGGTAAGATTCTACTAGGATTATCCACTCACTTCTAACGTGTACATTGTTTTTATTTTTGAAATAAAGTACTTGAATACTAAATGATAAGAACTATAACTTTAGTTTTATTCCCTGACATGACTATTTGCCCATAAAAATGAAAAAAAAAAAACTAGTTAATAGTTGTTAGTCGAACAAAAATTTTAAAACAAAAAACAAAAATGAAATAAATCTTTTATGGTATTTTTCCTGTGATAAAATGATCATGTAAGATTCTTAAAAAAAAAAAAAAAAAATTGAAGGAACAAAGGTTTAACACTGAATTTCAAATATTAGGTACTAAGCACGGAGAAAGCAAATATATTGTAAGTATCCTTATAGTTTATCCATAAAGTTAATGTCATCTTTCAAGATCATTCATTAGAAGATACCTTGCACTTGCATTATGTAAGAAATGGAAATCCAATAATTTAAAAAAAAAAAAGCTTCTCTTTTAGTTTTCATAGATTTATCCCTTTTTTTTTAAAAAACTGAAAAGTAAAATTAAACAAACCAGAATCATGTTTGGCCAAAACAGTACGGAAATTATCACTCCTAATATTATAACAATTGAATACCAATTCGAGGGCAGCAAGAATATAATTCAAGGAAATCAAACATCCTTGTCACCATTGTCCATCAGTTGCATTAATTTGAAGATCTTTTCAACATTTGCTTCCACTTCTTTCATGGTGGGTCGTTTCTTCCCAATCAATTTCACACATTTCTTAGCTAACTTTGCAAACTCCAATATCTCTTCTTTCCTACCTTGATGCCTAACGCAAGGCTCTAATACATCAGAAAGCCTATCCTCTTTCATGGCCAGCACAAAGTTTAGCACCAAGCTTTTCTCCTCTAACTTGGCTTTTGTTTTAGAGATAACCCTTTCTCCTGTAAGGAGTTCAACAAGAACCACGCCACCAAAACTGTATACATCACTCTTTTCGGTGAACTGTCGGGAATGGAAGTATTCTGGATCTAAAAATCCAAATGTCCCTTGTAGTGCTGTGGTAACATGAGTCTTCTCTATGGGGATAGATCTCGAGATGCCAAAATCCTAAATTTTTGCATTGTACTTATCATCTATGAGTATGTTACCTGGCTTGACATCGCGGTGGAATATAGGAGTGGAGGCTGCAGAATGCATATAAGCAAGTGCACTTGCAATTTCCAGAGCAACTCTCACTCGGACTTCCCAGGAAATTGATAGGACACTGTCTTTATCACATAGATGTTGGGAGAGAGTTCCATTTCCTATAAACTCATTAACCAATAGAGGGACTTCTGTTTTGAGGCAAAAACCTAGTAACTTTTTTATGTTCCTATGATTGATCCTTGACAGAATGACAACTTCGTTAATAAATTGAGCAACCTGCTTTTCATCAACAATGTGAGATCTTTTAATAGCCACGATCTTACCATCGTCAAGCATCCCTATGTAGACTGCGCCAAATCCTCCCTTCCTACACATCCGATGCTCATTGAAATAGTCTGATGCTCTCTCTAATTCATTTAGTCCAAAAACTTGAGTCTTCACGATGGCATCTTCTTGAGAAGAAATCTGCTGCTGCAATAACAAACCACCATTGCGTTTGAAAAACATCTTTCTCCGTTGATCTTCTTTTTCCCTCTTTAGCTTCCACACGCACAAGATACCACCAACCGAGGCAGCTGAAACACTTAATGCAACAGCAAGACCTACACCAGCGAGCGTATCAATTAGCCAAAGGATGAAACCATTGAATTTTTCGGGTCCAAAGGTGAAATCGTGAATATATGCTACCTAATGCAATAGCCTGGGAACTTGTAGGATTCCTGAGTGTATCCACCGTAGAGTTTCCATTGGGTTGAAGAGTATAACCAGGTGGGCGATAACAATGATAAGTTCCAGGGGTGTTGTAGCATAAAGCTCCGTGTCCACACTTGAATGTTCCTTGTTGGCACTCGTCCACATCTGTGACACTAAACAAGTAAATAAAGGCCATAATTGATACAAAAACAGAGAAAATGTCCAGAAGACTACCTGTGCAACCTGAAGGGAGATATGGATTCCCTACGAATCCTGGATTACACTTGCAGCGATGTCCATGAGGACAGTTAATGCAGCGTGCATTATCACCGCACAATCTACCTGAATCGTTATGGCTAGAATTCAGCGCTTGTTCATATGACTTGTCATCGATAATCCAAGTCATCTTCATTGGAACTTCGCTAGGACCAGATGAATAGTTATAGAAGCCCTGTTCTGCAATGAAAGCACGGCTACAGTAACCACTATTAGGAGAATCACTCCCAGTTACGTTCAGGATTCGCAAGTGAATTGATTTTAGGCCTTGTGGAAGATTGGTATGACAACAATCTATTCCTAAGCAATCACGATGGAGCATACGCCTGTCAAGACCCGCTATGTTTTGACATGTAGAGATGCGACCTTCAGTGTACAATGTCTTGTTCGGACTGTCCTTATTGCTCACATAAGCAAAAATGGCACATCCAAACCCGACCATCTTGTTGATCTTGTGAGAAAAGAGGAAAGGATTGAATCCATCTAGGTTTTGGTGTCCTATGTTCAGCTCCATTATTCCAGACTCTCCCGGATAACAACTCGGAAACATCCAGTTATGTAAAACGTTCGAGTGATGAGAGGAAATTTTTGAAAGCTTCAATTGATAAGCACTCAAGATAGGGAAGGAAGAGTTGCTTGGATCATTTTGGCAAGTGATCTCAAACCATTTACTTTTGTAACAGTTCTCCCCAATACCAAATGGATAGAAAATGCTGACACCCCCACAACTCTCTTGACAATTAGGTTTGGCTGAACCTCCAATTTTCATGAAAACAAAACCGAAGGTGATCGCGATGGAAAAAATAAATTCGAGTTCCGATAACATCTTGCTGTAAGCTTTTCGATGTTCATGGATTTATGAGCTACTCCGGTCAAGAAAATCGATCCCTGAATGCTTTCTGCAGGAAGCTTATGCAATTACCGATAGAAATAATGTTCCTATGGAATCAATATTTGGTTTATGAGCTGTAGATTCGTCGTTTTCCTTGCAGTTAGTGGTATTTACAATAAAATGACAAAACAGGTAACAAGAGAGATACTTAATTTCAGAGTAGCCGCTACCATCTAGATCCTGCGCAAAGAAAAGGAACAAAAGGCTGAAACCGCTCATGGATTTGACCAACACTGCAGCAGCCTTAAAATATTGAATGTTGTTGTCATTAGTTCCAAACGGATAATAAAACAGACAAGAATGACGTGAGACCTGAGAACATTATCAGAGCCGAAAGGGGACCTAAAAACTCTCATTGGTTTGGGATCTGAAACCGAAAGTTAAAAAAGTGATATCGCATTCGGAGTGATAAGTTGAATGAAAGATATTTGTAGAAATAGTCGTACACGACTTATCCATTCATTTCTTGTGGGAGTGATATCACAAGAATTTGATATCTTCATAATTTATTTAACTAGATCCGATGTAATCTGATATCTTTAAACTAGCGAATCCAATAGTTGAGAAGAACAAAGTGCAATTTACTCCAGAAGTTGATGCTTGGAGCAATTTCACGCCCTCCTATTAGGAACAAAGGATTGTTGCAAGAATGGTTACTATCTAAGCCTAAAAACCAGAATAACCTGGTGATACATCGCACACTAAACGAGACTATGGACCATCCAAAATGTAGTTTCTAATTTTGAAAACCGTGAATTTCAAAGCAAGTTTGCCCCCTTCGTGATATATCCACAAATATGCCCTTTCTAGATTCATGCTTCTACGGCCAAACTTCACCCCTGAAGGATTTCATTCCAGTAAGCTCAATTTAAAGCAGTTGGTCCAATATTATGTTGTGCATGAGCTACACTCAAGCTTACAAACCGGTTACGGAGTTGTTTCCGTCGTAGGCAAAGTTGCACATGAAGTCTTTTTTTTTTTTTTTAATAAGCTGTATTATCTATCTATAATATTTAAGTTTGCAGATCTCTCTACCATCCCCTTTATATTTTTATGAGACTAGTCCCTTCAAAAATTGCCCTTTAACCACTGCGCCATGTTAAACTCTCAACATATTATTTCCAGTTTATTTTATTTTATTTTTTATAAAATATGAGAGATTCCACTCGAATCAACTAAAATTTATATAATAGAGTTTTAGTTCCTGTTTTCATGGGTTCGTCTCATATTGAAAACATTCTTTCTTGTAAAACGAAAAATTGGGCCCGTATTAGAATATTGCATGAGACTTTTTAATCATATGAGTCAACAAATCCAATTAGAGCCAAGCAAAATTAACATTGAGAACTTATAATTTTTTTATGTAGGTTCAAAATTCGTAATTCATAGAATTGCATATGTTTACCATGATTCTAATATTGTATTTGGTCCAAAAATTGTTTTTCTGATGAGAAATATCTTGTACTTTCTTATCATTATCATCATTTTTTTTATTGGGGTAGAACTAGTAGAAGTACTTGAATCTTCATTTATTTTCTTTTAATACTTAAATTTTAAACTTCTTAATTTAGTATCTTAATTTTTTAAATGAGACAAATTATTATTTATATTATAACGATGTAGTATAATAGTATAAATACACCAAGTTTCATTTTATTTCTATTTTTAGTGCCTAAACTTAATTTTTTTTTTCATTTTGGCGCTTTAACTTTTTAAAGTGAAACAAATAGGTATTCTTTATATTAGCCTTTGTAAAAAAATTATAACAAATAAAAAAAATTTCAATAATATATTGCTAAAAAAGAACATTTTCAAAAAATACGAGAATAAATCTAGTTCTTGCATATATGGTTTTTCTAGACAATATTCAATGTCCGTGAGTTTTTATATCTCCAATTATATTATTATTATTATTATTAAAAAGACAACAACAACAAAAATCACAAAAAAAGGAAAAATGAATTAAAAATGGGTATGTGCCTATGAAATTGATCTTACATTAATCCCTTCTAACTTCACATTGATCGGTTTGACTCAATATCTCAATTCTTAATTGGTCTATATTAACTAAAGCGATGCTCCATATCCATTTTAATCCAAATTTCAAATTTTCTATGTTATTGTTACTGTTATTATTATTATTGATGATAAATAATGATAATAATGATATAATATATGTCATATTTTATTTGGCGATATAAAAACTCGTAAAAGTTGGATATCATTTATAGAAAACTACATCTAATAAAATTTTAAGATTCAATTCTATTGTTGTTATTTCTTTTTTTTTTTTAATTATTATAATTATTTGTTGATTTTGTGAGACTCGATTTTTGACTTACTACTCAAGATTTAGAGTGACAAACCACTTCTACTACACTTTGGACTTGGGGAGTATAGCTAATAGAAGTAATGAAGTAAAGTCATTAATAGAAGCTCAAGAAATATGTCAAGTTAAATAACTATACTCAAACTATTTGATATCAACGTGAATTAAGGTGTTTGGAATGATTTAGGGATTTCAGCCATTTTTGTTCAAATTGCACCAAATTTTAATATAAGTTCGTAGAAAGTTAGACAAATAATCTTAGTAATATCAATTTGTCAAAATAAACTATTTACAATGTTTAATTTTAATAAAACGTAATTTTATCGGGTATGATTAGTAATTATTGGAAACTTGAAATTAGAGTTTCGAATGATTACGAAACTTTGGAGATAAATTATATATGTAATAAAAATATTACATGATATAAAATAATATATATAATATATCTATATACCCCACATGTAATTATTATGCATATATATGTACCTGAAATTAATTAAAATACCCTATAAATTACGTTTTAAGTCTAAATAGGCTTAGAAAATTATAAAAAATTAATAAAGATTACGTAAAACACTTAGGAATAGCTAGGAATTTCCATCTTAGTCGTGGTTAGAGGCAAGGACAGTTGTAAGTCCATGGCATGGTGTCTTAACGCAATTAAAGTTTAGTATATAAGTGAATTTATCATGAAAAGAGAGAAGGAAATTCATTTTGTATTCTATAAAGGCTTTGAAAATCTGGAACTTACTCTGAATTATTCTACATGCAAAGGGAGGTCTAAGAAAAATAGGAAAAGGTTGGGAAAGCTAAAGAAAGAAATTAGAAAAAAATAGTAAAATTGGGTACGAAATTAAGCTTCGAAAAGTACAGATGGCTAAGGAGTTGCTGGAAACCAAAGGTCGCCACCATAAGGGGTAGCAACCATTGCCTAGCTGTGTTGATAATGGTGGAGGAGTCACTGGTGGCTGGAGCTCCATTTTCCGGTAAGGTCTTATTCTAGTTCAATTTTGAGTAATTTGGTAAAAATATGAAAAATGCTTGGAAAATTATGGAAAAATTTATTCTTACATGTTTTCATGTATAAAATCTAGGAAAAATATTATTTTGTATAAAATTAGTAGTTATAGTATATGTCCTTAATAAATCAAGAAAATTAGACAATTTTCAATATTGAAATAAATAGGACTACCAACATAGTCTTGCCTTTGAAATTTTTATATAAACTACCCTATGTCGATATTGAATTGCTATGAAGAGATTTCTTAGAAAGCTATTTTTTAGATTTTTATATGATTTTTGAGCCCTAAATTAGGTATGAAATGGTGATTTTAGTGACAAATAACCTATTTTCTCAATAATCTTACTTGGATTCTGAGTTAGATTAGTTAATGAAGTGTTTGTATTGTTCTACAGTGGTTGGGTTGATTGATAAAGTGAGGAGTTATGGGAAATGGTGAATTGACTTTAATTAGTGAAGTTAGTATTTGATTAATTTAGTGAACTTGAAACAATTGATGAATTGTGAAGTGATGAACGAAGAAGGTTGGTTTAGAGTGTTCTTTGATGTTTAAATTTGATTCCACAATTATAACTTAGAAAAAAGTTGGTAAATTAGCTATTTATAAGAAATTAATTAAAGGAAAAGGATGATCCAGAGGATTTTGGTCATGAAATTTCCACTAGATCGATACTTAGAGGGTAAGTCGAAAGAAAAAATGGTGAGTAAAATGAAAAAGAAGGGACTTAGAAGCTTGGTCAGAGTTTATTTTTATTAAAAATCCTATAGCTAACATAATCAGAGGATAGCTCATAGGATAATTTAATAAGGGTCTTAAATTAGGAAAACTCAGAAGCTATGTTAGAGGATAAAACTGATATTATGAATGACATAACTGTAGCTCAGATGGTAACTCAAAGGATTTTCGATTAGAGAAAATTTCTATAGAATTGCTTAAGACCTAACTCAGAGGATTTGACAGTTTCGACTAACTTATAAAAATCATGATTGGTCAAGAAATTATGATTTGTAAAAGAAGATAGTACAATAAGAAGTTGTTTTAGAAGTTAACTTGGAGATTAAAATTGTCTTAAAAAGACTGGTACTTAGAACCTAAGTGTAAGTAAGTTAGTGATTTTGTCTATACTTGATATATATTAACTTGGATATTATACGCGTCTTCTTTAGGAGATATGTGCATGGAAAGTCTTGGGGACAAGAGTAAGACTTGGGGAGTTTGTTAAGTGGGCTAGGTAAGTAGATATTTACGTGTGCTTGAGTAGACTTATGTTTACTCCTAACTTTGTATGTTCTATAATATTTTGGCTTGGCTAAACATTAATTATAAGTTGTTGTGTTGTTCGATGGCTTGGTTGAAATTGGCTAGGAATTGATGTATCACTTGGTGAATTATGTTACTTGTTGCATTTGTTGCTGATTGAATAGTGTCACAACATTAAGCTTGGTTGTTATATTGATGTTGATGAATGTATATATGATATTTGCTAAGGTTTGTGTTATCTTGAAAAAGAATATAGGAACTAACTCTATCTCTGATGGTGTTTATCTAAGTGAACCCGATACTGAGATCCTAAAGCTGACAAAACTATAAAGTAAAGGGTGGGTAACAAGTAATGAATAAGTATGCTTAGATTGTTAGGTTTTGCTTAGAATGTGGTCTAATGCATTCATGGCATGGCATAAAAAAAACCTACGAGTCAAGTTTTTTGAAAACCGATATGTTGCTAGGCGGTTTCCATATGCAAAGTTGGGTTGATCAAACGAACATTTGTAAAAGCTAGGTTTTTGAGCATATAGAGATTGGATTGTATCTGTTAGGCTAGCTATATGTTGGATTTTCCAACCACTCTATGTGATTATTGCTAGGTTGAAATGTTTGCTACGTTCTTGGATATGTTATCTAGATACTTGATTTGAGTTTACCGAATTGGATGAGTTGCTAGGCTGAGCTAGGCTAGGATATTGGTACTAATACATATCGTATGCACGAGCATGGCACACTCTTGTTGCATTTTCATTGTTTGGTTGGGAAACTGTAAGATGATGTGATTGGACTAACTACTTGAATGATTTGCCCATTGTTAAGCTTCTTATTATGTGTTTATCCACACTTACTGAACTCGCAGTAGTTGAGGAGATAAGTTTCTCTTATCCTTAGGTTATATATGAATAGATAGAAGAATCAGAGTGACAAGGAGACTTCGAAAACTCTAGCTGAAGATAGGCTCTTGAGAAAAGGTGTTGACTATACGAAATTGCGTAAGTATATGGAGATAGCTTTTTAAGAAAGTAGTGGGTGTTACACTTTCACCAAAGGTTTAATATAGTTGTAGTAGTCTAAAAACATACATTTGTAAAAGTGATACTTTGTTGTATAGAAGTGTGTAATTGTAATATTCTAAGTACGACTTACTAATTTGGAAGCTTATGCTATTGTTGGTCATATTGAATGAGAAATTAATTGAAAGTAGTTGTTTATAGAACAAAATAGTAGGTTGAATACAAGTTATGCCTTATCCTTAACTCAAAGATGGCAGTAACAAACCGTCTTGAAGTACTAAGAGTTTGAGAAAAAGTTTTAAGCTGGACACCTAAGAAGCGAGGTGTTACAATTTTTTAGTAATGTTTTTATCAAGATTATTATAAAGAATACTTATATGTTTCACTATAAAAAGGTGAAGTACCAAAATAGGAAAAAAAAAAAGTTTGAGCACTAAAGTGGAAATAAAACCAAAATTTATATACTTATATTCTTATTCTATCATTTTATAATAATGGCTGTCATACCTTAAGTGCCAACATCATAATAGTCTCGCCATGCATACCAATGATCGATGATAGCATAAGGCCTATCGCTACTATTGTACCATTGATATATACAAGGCTGTACATCTAAGTTGATAACATTTAGTGGAAGCAAAGCATGCTCATCGATAATCTTGAAGAACAATGTCTCCTTCATCCGAAATTTTCTATTTCAATTTCTTAGCAAAGTGGTTAGTCAGCTTCAGTTGATTAAACCTCACTCAGTGTTCCCATCCTAAGCTTTTGTAGAGTTAACTTGTAAAAGAATAATTATAGAGGTATGAGCAAAATTACGTACTTAGTAAGTGATAAGGGATAAGTGTTATATGTAAACAAGCAAGTCCTTTTAGAGTATAATGCAATAGTTAAAGTGCCATTTGTATGACGTTAACCGATACGTTGTGAAATTAGAGAAATAACCTCACTCTAGCCTGGGTTCGAAGGGTTTCCTTTTGCTCACCAAATTATGGGCCTAAATATTCCTATCAATTCGATGATGTGCAATGGACTCTTCGTCCCCTCTATACTCATTTCGACCATCCTTCCATGATACTTTCTAATTTGTCGGCAAACCCCTCTCTTATCTGTGTAGTTTTGCAAGATTGAAGGAGGGAAACTCTTTATTTAGTTGTCATATGGGTGTTATTGATAAGAAGATGCAAAATGCGATTATGCTATGCATGTATAGTTTTTATAGTTGGATATTACATTAGTCAAGTTAATTAGGTGATCAATTAGTGATTTGGTACCATAGCAGAATAGTATATATTATAGACAAACAGTACAAATTATTAAGCAGATTTCTTAGATCCACATTTACTGCATGTGCACAAACAATTAATTTATAAGCACAAGCACTATAATGGCTTATAACCTTTTGTTAAGAACTGCCGTGAGCCAAGCCACTTGCCTGATATGTAGTTGCCTAATACCCTCTTGAAAGTTGCGTTGAAATTCTAGAAAAAAGTTTATTATTAGTGAGATTTTAGAGTTTCGTTACTTTATATTGTTAGTGATTTTTAATTTATATAGTTTTATAAACCCCAATACTTCATTATGTACTTAAAAAGGAAGTATTAATATTTATGAAGGAAAACTTGATTTTTATGAGGAATGTAATTATTATATAATATTAAGATTTTGGAATGTAGTTTTATGATCATTACTGTAAATGAACTAAGATAAGATATTATTATTGTATAGCTTTTGTAAATGGTAAAATAAAGTTATAGAAAAACTTAAAACATAAGTTAATTAGTAATGACTATTATTCAAGAGGATTGATATATTATATATTTTATCTTATATTCAATATTGTAAGTGAAAATTAAGCCAAAATGCCAAGAAAATTAGAAAATAATTTAAAAATTATTAAGGATGGAATAAAAATGTCATATTAGATATAAGAAAGCATAGGAAAAATTTTGGGGATTTTAGGAAATTAATATATAGGGTTTTGTGATTTTTGCTTAAAATAGGCATTTTTTTAACAAAATGGTTAGAAATTTGGAAAAATTATAAAAAAAATATTAAACATGCAAAATTAATTCTAGGAAAATTACTATAAGAAGATAGGGTTATAGAGTACTAATAGGTAAAAGGAATCCTTGAAACAACATAGATTGAAAGCTTCAAAATTATTGAATTAAAAACTACCAAAATGGTCAAAACCACTACTAAGAGGCAGCCACCACCACTATAACCTTGTCTAACCACCTAGGAGGAATATGCAAAAGCTCTACAAATTTTTCGCAAAATTTTAGAGGCTTGGTCTAAGTGATGTGAATTTTTGAAGTGAGGAGAGGGGTATTTATCTTATTCAAGTATTAATATTAAATTGTACATGTGTCTAAAAATCATGTAAAATTAGAAAGTGTTTATTATAATCTTACACATCTCCCATTAAAATTTCACAATTTTTGGACAAGTGTACAAAATTGTGATGAATTTTTGAAGAAGTTATATAATATTTTAATGATTTTCTTGTAAGCGTAAATTCATGGAAAAATTGCCATGTGTACTTAACTCTAAGAAATGTGTCCAACTAAATTTTGAAATTATTTTCCACTTGTACAGTTTTTAGTAAATTCTTGAAAAATTTATCAACATATTTTATTCATTTTACGATATTTCGAAGTTTTATAAATTTTTGTTTACTTTCTTTATAAGTTGTTTGATATTTTTATGATATGTCATTAATTTTTTGACACTTGTAAAGTTAATTTGATATTTCTCAAGCATTTTACAATGTTTTATAGGATATTTCTATCATATTTTAGCATTTTACCCAGTTATTTTATTATTTAATTTACTTTTCTAGATAGATTCTTTACTTTTATTTGGGATATTCCATGATGATGTCTTATATTTTATTATTTAATTTACTTTTCTAGATAGATTCTTTACTTTTATTTGGGATATTCCATGATGATGTTTTATATGTAAGGGGCATAGGTCATTATTATACTTTTTACCTTTATTTATTATTTATTTACCTTACTTTATTACTAGTTTATTATTTGCTATTCTATTTTTATTTTTTACTACCTACTTTTATTATAGGGCCAAAATGGTCCTTTTTCTCACTTTTTTTTTTTTTTTATCTTTAATCCTTGGTAGATACTTTAATGTCTTGACTTTTTATCTTATAATAACTAATTCTTTTTATTACTTGTTAATAATTTCTACCTCTTATAGCTTATTATATATATATATATATATATATATGAGAGAGAGAGAGAGAGACTGTAACATTACCACTCTTTTTTGAAAGCCATTACCAACATTGGCTAACTTTGGATTGCTTTACTCTGGATAGCTTTCACTCTGAGTAGCTTATACTTTGCTTTACTAGGTAGTCCCTTCCCCAAATCACTTCTTTTCTAAGTCATACCTTCCGTTGGGTTGGTCTCATTATGAGAGCATCAAATGTTACAACCCAAGTTTAAGGAGAGAACTCTAAGTTTTGTTCTTTTATTAATCTAATTTCTGTTATCATTTTTAATGTTTTTCATTATTGTTATCTTTACAGACCCTAGTTTTACTTATGGGTCTGTGTTTTTAGTCAGTTATCATCTTTTAAGGTTATTTGGGGCTATGGGTTGATGATTGAATTTGTCTTAGGTCCTTAAAAATCTAGGGTTTGGGATTTATATCCTTATGTTAGCTTAAGTAAGTTGGCGGGTCTTACAGTGACTGTTATAATGGAGATACTAATATGTCTTATTTAAAAAGTTGGAGTGGTAAAATGAATGAGTTTAAAACTTAGGTACGAAAGTGAAAAAATATGAAAATTTAAATACTCCTACTAGTTTTATCCCCTTTTCTTATGTCTCGATCTTTTTTCTTTTTATTAATTTTTATTTTTTATTTGGTTTTTTCCCCTTATTTCTCATTTTTTCTTTTAGATTTATGAATTTTTAAACCTTTTTTCTCAATTTTTTTTACTTATAACTGAACAAAAAAAAAAAAAACCTAAACTACCAAATGGAAAAATATAGGGTAGTTATATTAGGTGACTTGCAAATTTTTACTCCATGTGTGTATTAGGGGTGAGCAAGTTTAGCATATAGTATTAATTTATACACTTAACCTTCTTTTCCAGTACATGTTTCCAGATTTTTTGAATTAAAACTTATGTTACGCTTTAAAGCAATAGAGTCGTAATAGCTCCATCGTATAAACCATTTTAAGATAGAAACTGACCGTATAACTGTTATCTTAGACTTAATTTATACAAGATGTCCACTACTAACTTGCTTGAAGGAAACAATTAATAAATTAAATATGTTAGTTGCATGTGGAAGTATCAAAAACATATACTAGGATTCTAATATTCCAAGTAGCGTTACATAATTTACTAACCTAACCTTAATTAAGTAATTACATAATTTAATATTGGAAGATTAAAAAATAAGAGCTAAAACCTCAGAAATGTAACTGATCGTTAGTTTTATATCCTTACCTCTAGGATATAGCAAAAGCTAGCTTTAGGATAGTTATTATGTTGCTTCTTATCTAGCACTTGGAATAACATTTATAGTGATGTGAGCAATCAACAACTTAGTAGGTTGGGATTGAGATAGAAGACTATACATCAAACACAAGTAGGGTTATCAACTAGTTATTTAAAAGTAATGCAATGAATAAATGTTATTGTACGACGTTATTCGATCCATTATGAGATTGAAGAAATTTCATCTGTTTTAATTCGAGTTAGAGAGTTTAGTGTATATTTTAATAGTTTACAACCAAACCTAAGCTTGTGCAATGGAGATACTACTCTTCCCGCGACAACCTTTGAACTACTGCCTTTACCCTTATCGCGACTTCCGAAGGGACCATTATGCTCCAACGCTATCCTTTTTGGAGTCTTTTGTATTTGATTGGAGAATCCTAGATGGTTCCTTAAATGGGTTGTAATGTATGACCAATTAAGATTATTAGTTGTATATCCTTAAATTTGACTTAAGGCGATTAATAAATATAAAGCAATTCAACTAATTGCAAACTAGAAAAGCAAGTTAGTGGTATACAACTAAATTCAGAAACATGCACATATAGGTATGTACGTATAGAAACAAACTATCTATAAGCACAACCAAGTATAATCTTATGTCTCAAAGTACTATGAAATAGCACTCCGAAATACAGTTACGTATTGATCTTAAACTTACCTGAAGTCTCTGATTTGCTCACTCAAGGTTGATGTAAGGTCAGATTGTCCTCGCTCGCTCCTATATTATAAATATTATTTTAGTATTTATACTCTTATATATACATAAACTTTAAATCATAATTTTTACCTAATTATCTACGTTTTATATTATTTATTACATAACTAATCTTAAAGTAGTTTAGCTCTTGAATTAGGTTTTAATTTAGCTTTTGATTACAATTTTTATTCTTAAACCCTGGGATCTCATTTCGATCCAATATGTGAAATTTATCTAACTATATTTGGGTATCCTAAATCTCTTATTTAACTCCTAATCAGTATTTTGGTTTGTATTATACACTCCAATCTTAATTTAACTTCCAAATTTGCTCCTGATATGAGATTACCCTACATTTTTCACATAATTTCCTAAATTTATATTCTAATTAGATTTATATGATATTCCTAATATTATAACATTATCAATTTAACATAATATTTCCCCTTCATTTAATTTCCTAAATTTACATATTGTAAGCCCCTAAAATTGTGTTTAGGATAACTGAGCTTAGATTTAAGGCCTTTAGGAAAGGTGATCCAATTGAGCCCAAACTTTACAACTAAAATAGAAAAATTAGATGAAGTAACACAGAGAAGTTAGATTTTGAAAATAATAACCCAAAATCCTAATTTTACCCATAGAAATAAGATTATCTAATATAGGACTAAAGTGCTTGGAACCCTTAAAATCGAGCTCGGATTACAATAAAAACTTAGAGATAAGTTTATTAAGCTTCAAAATGAGATAATATAGTATAATTTACTATATAAATATATTCGTATTTTTATGAGTATACTTGGTATGCATAATAATTATACCTATAAATTAACCCTAATTTACGTAATTATATATATAATGCGTTGAATTCATGCGAATAATTAAGAAAACATATCATAAAAATTAAAGATATGTTAGAAACTTAATTATATGAGTATAGTTATATATTATGCGTGATATATATATGGGGATATATACTCGTATATTACTAAATAGCTAAATATTAATAAAATATACCTAAAATACTAAAATAATTGCCAAACTCATCCAAAACTAAGAAAGAAATTTAGTTTAGCTCCATCAATCCCATGGCAACATCAAGTAGAATTTGCATGATGACTCAAAAGGGGATTTGAGGTGAATTTAATTAAGGTGCGTTAGTCACCTCTTACTTGCATTAATGGAGGATAAAAAAAAAAGAAAAAATTTCCTAAGTGGCAAGAGGCTTCTATAAATAGTGAAACATGGATGTCTAGTTCCAGTTTAGCAAGTTAGAATGCAGAATAAATATAGAAGGAATATATGGAAGAAAAAAAATTGGAAAGAAATTAAGAAAAAAAGAGGAAATTTCGTGCTAGGCTAGAACTTGAACCTACCTTGAATCTATTATGAAACTCAACTGCCCCAGGTAATTTACTCATCGTGCAAGCTGTTTGACAACCACCTAACCACCGCTGGCTACCAGAGCATCCAAGAACAGCCAGGTTGATTCTTTGTCCTATTTTTTAATAATTTTTTTAAAATACTTAAACTAATTAAAAAATTATAAAAAAAATTGCAGTTAGGCTATTTTGAACATGCTTTTGTGTGATACTTTTATTTCTAAAAAATTTGTAATATTTAGTATACTTGCTTAAGAAAACTACTATTCATCCAAAATTTGAATTACAGAATGAATGTACTAAATAATGTTATTTCTAGCTCAAAATTTTTTTGTAGGATGTGTATGATATATAGGTAATTTCTATATAGCCCGAATTTTGATTTGAACATTATTAATATTTATTGCATTTTTTGGCCTAAAAATAGCTCCAAAATAGGCTAAAATTGTAAAATAAATAGGAAATTATGAAATAAAATAATTAAATGGACATTTATTGATCTTTAGTGAATAATAACAATGTTGGGTTAGATTGAAATTAATTTGGTGTAAAAAGGATCACAATTGATTAATTTAGGATAATTCAGAGATAAAATCGTAAATAAGAACATATAAGCAACAGGTTGAAAACTTGAAACCAAGTAATAGTTGAGTTTCTCATATTTTTAGGAGTTTATATAAATTTTCGAGGAATTATTTGGTGACCCGAGCTATTTATTACGAATTTACATAGAAAAATGGTTTAAATTACAAATTTTAGCAATAATAGGTTAAAATGAATTAAATAGTTGAATAAAAACTATGTGCATTTATACTGATCAGATTAGATAAAATGTGTATTGTTAATATATTTAATAATATTTTACTGATCGGGATACATTATATATGTATTAGGGTTAAATAATACTTATATTATAGTATTATATTGATAAATTAGGTAAAATACAGTTTAATAACTTAATATACATATGATACGTTAATGTTTATTTAGATAAGTATAATCGTAGTAAAAACTAGAACTACCCATTAAAAGTCATCTCTAGAAATAGGACCCGTAAAACGTATCGTTAGGTTTGTACGAACCCAACGATACTAATTTTACTAAAATTGGATAATCTTAGGTGATATAACTTATAACTCTCTAATATTTTAGAATGTACGTATTACGATAACTTAACCAGAATTAATATGTGATTTAATTAATTAAAAGTACATTTCGATATGATAGAAATGATATATAATACGTAATATTATAAATTACGAATATTACCAATAATTAATAACTTAACTCAATATATATATAACCATTTTAGATCAAACTCTAATGTTTTTGTAATTATTACGAAAACCGAATTTGGATTTTATGTGTATATAGGATCTTTTAGTGGTCAGACTGTTGACAGCTTAAGTTTTCCATAGTGAGCATCTAAATAAGTAAGTTGGGATTTGTAGCTTCACCGCTTGTTGGGATACTCTATTAAAGTATTTGGAGACTTAAGAGTACTTTTGGTTTTGTTTGTAATTAGTTATTTATGCGCATGCCGTGTGCATAAATGATACTCAGTTGTGATAAGGGTTGAACTCCTTGGTGTTCTATTATGCATATTTGCATTGTCTTTGGATTGTATGAACTTGTTTGGTCACCCCTGATAATCACTAACGTTTATTCAACTAAAATGAAATTGAAAATACATAACACTCATTAAGGGAAATGATTAGGGTGTCAGGTTAAATACCAACTTCCTTCGATGAGGATACCTGAAATGGCCATTTCCCCATTTTTAGTTGAACTAAGTGACATGTAAGGAAGTCATGGCAAAGGTGGGGGCCATGGTTCAAAGGCGGTTATTGGAGGAGAGTGTTCTCCGTTGCACAAGTTTGGGTTTGGTCTGATTTGAGTCATGATAAAACTTCTTAATCCGGGATAGAGTGGATGTAATTTCTCTAACCTCATAATGGACTGGATAACATTGTACGATGTTTCATTTGATTAATTGCATTATATTTTATTATAATTAATAACCTTGTTTATGATTGTTTGGTACTCTTTTAACTCCGTCCCACTTACGAAGCTAGTTGTGCTTACATCCTCATAGACTCTTTTACAAGTACTGAGTGAGGACCAAGATGTTCTGATATCGCTAACCTCAGGTTAGTGTGTTGTTGATTGGGAAAGTGAGGGATGAAGAATCAATTGAACTTAGGCTTTTGACCTTTTTTTTTTGTCTTTTCTTTTGAATTTTGAAGAAACTAATTGGGAATTCTCTAAGACGCCTGCTAGTTTTCTAACTTATTATAAACAGTTTGCAAAACCTGTGGCTTTTTTATAAACTCTAATTGCAAATTATAACTTTGGATGTAAGACGTTTATGTCAGTATTGTTGTGTTATGAGACAACAGGTTATATAGAACGGGTATTTTGTAAAGCTATACCACAGGTTTGATTACTCATAAGTATCAGAATGGATGCTTTAAGTTGGTTGAGTTTTGCACGCCTTGTGTGGACTGTATCTACAATAGTAGCTGTGAGGTCAATTTCTATCTTAAGTTAGTTTACACGGCAAAACTGTTATGACTCTTTATGTTCTGGACGTGACACATACTATACATTATTACATAATCTACACATAAAGTACATATCCAACATTGCCAATACTCTGGTGGTATTAAGATGCCACTGTGTCGGGATATCTTATCGGTTTCTCCAGGAAAATAACATCTCCCCTTAGCAACTAATATTTCAAGATATCTAAGTATATCATAAATAAGAATTTTTATCAAATTAGCCTTAAATCATGAAATAAACTTAAAATATTGCCTTTTATTTATGAATTTAAGGTGTAAAAATTTACAAAATTAATTTTGAGAAAAACTCTTCATAGCAATATAATATATATCTTAAACAGTTTGTACTAAAATTTTGGGTTCAAAACTATATCATTAAGACTATTTAAATCAAAAACGAAAATCAACTTGGGTTTAGTGATTTCTTAAGAGTAGTATATTTTGATACTTAATTTTATTAAATTGATATTTTTTACTAAATTTCCACATAAAAATATCCTAGAAGACCAATTTTCATTATTTTCTACATTAATTCGATATTTTTAATAATTTAGACAAAATCGGGTAGAAACTTTGACTCACTTGATCAAATAGCTTCTAGCCACCAACAGCAGCTCCTCCTTTGTTGGCAGTCTTTGGCAATGTTCCCACTATCTTGTGGCGGTGGTCATTCCTCTCTAAGCGTTGGTTGAGTGTGTGTTCCTTGTTTAAGCCCTTAATTCACTAATTTTTATATAATTTTTGTAAAATATCTTTCTCTTCTCTTCTCACCTCACCCTAGTTTTTTCTACTCACTAAATTGACCAAAATGAGTTTTGGTCAGAGTGCTCTCAATTTATAGAGGTGTTTGGGTATTTTCTTGCATTTTTTTTATTGCTAAGTGTCCTTTCTTTTCCTCTTTTTCACTTTTTAATAGGCATAATCCTATTTGATAATTTTCCAACTTCAATTCTCATCTTGCTACACCTAAATCCAGACATTTCTACACTTTCCTCATTTTTTCTTTATTTTTTTTTTTAATTTTCTATAATTAGTTTAGTATTATTTCAACTGGGTATTTTGAGTAATTTCAGATATTTTTACCTATACATAAATACATATATAGTATAAATAAATTCTCCTAAATATTATTTATGTTATTTTATGATTTTTAGTGTGTATCTAATTTATTTCTATCGATTTGTTAATTATTGGAACTCGTTTTCGATAAATAATGAGTAATATATGTATAACTTAATATTATAATATTTAATTATTTTGTTATTTATTTTCTTAAATCTAAATTCATGAGATCACTTTTACAAATATTGCTAACTTCTTAAAATTTGGTTTCAATATGATAATTTATACGGTAGTCCTAAATTTTATAAACTGTTTTCGAATCAACCAATTGTAAGTTAATTACCAGTTTATGTAAGGTCTCATAACCTACTTTGTAACACCTTAAAATCACCATAAAACTTGTATTTTATAGAACTTATAGGGCATAGGATATCCTAAGAAACTTGTAAGTTGTTTCTATCTCTCCATAAATTTTGATTTTACACATTTTCTATAGTAAATTTTGGTTATGTTTTTCTTTTTCATGTCAAAAGATTACTTTTCGAATATTACATAAAATCTAAATGTTAAATGGCACTATCTATTAGCAAAACTATGGCAATAGCATGAGGGTACACATGTAAATTAAAAGGAAAACAAAAAAAGTTCTCTAGAATCAACAACAAATATCACCTCTTGAAATTTGAAAGTACTATTTTTAGGTTGTGATCATTAGCCTAAGGTTTAGGATTTGTACTAGGTTTCAACCGTTTCATTTTAACATTAATATAACATTATTTTTATTTTTAAAATTTTCTCGATGCAAAAAAAATTTAAGGTTCCTTTTCATTTATTAATACATATATGTTATTATTATTAAATAACTTGTAAAAGGTAGATACATAGTACTAAGGAATTATTTCCCATGCACCTTAGAGTATAGGTTAATTAAAATTGTTACTTAAAAGCTTCTACGTGACCCTTAAGACTTGAAGCTACCCAGTTAAGCAGGTGTAGATAGGTATTTTGTACGATAGGGTTCCTTGCTTATCACTAATTGTGCACTATCTCTTTATTTTTGAAATTAAATATTTAGATCCTAAATTATTAAAGTTGTGCTTTCATTTCCTTATTGTCCTTGATAAATATAACTAAAAAAATGAAAAAACAAAATGGATTTATCCTTTTTTTTTCCTTTCCCTTTGATTTTATGCATTTCTCTTTTATTTTTGCAAATCCTTAGGTTATTTTCATTGGTGGTGATAAATTTTGAAAAAGGAAGAAAAAAAAAAAGTTTCAAAGTTTTGAGGGTTTAAAATTCAATTTTAAAGATAAAGATGGTAAGCGTAGTCGAAGCAAACATGTATGGGGAATGCTTCTCCAAGTCCAAAAAATAATAAAAGCTAATTGGGATGGGGCCTTCGATGCCCTAAAACTGTAACACATCCCTAGATTCCTTGGGTTGGGGTCTAATCAGCACAAACATTTGCTCCTTGCTTAACAAAAGAAAAAGGAACAAACATCAAAGGCAGTTTTTAGAATAGAAATGTCATCTAGAATATTTTCAAGTCTCCATACTTTAATACTACAAAAAAAAAATATATATATATATTTTCAAAACCAAAGACATTTTAGCCTTTTCAATGGGTTATTGAAACCTTACCTCCATAAGCAATTACCCCCCTAAAACACTAATCCTTACCAAATATACTATGATGCCTCGCATTCCCAAAATACTAGCTTGGAAATAATTAATACTTTCATAAAACCTACATGTGCTATTATAGAATAGACTAGCATCAAAATATATATATGTATATATGTGTGTCTACATATGTGAGATTTTAAAATGAGTGGAAGCATGTAGTTTTTGACTTTAAATTTATGCATTAATCTATTATTAAAGAAAAAAAGAAGAAGAGAAATTGAGAAATAAAATTTATACATTGGCTTAAGTTTAGTGATATGAGGTTTCGAGATGTAATATCACGTAAACCGTACGATTAATTACAAGATCCTAATTATTTATTAGTAAGTCATATTACACATAAATGTATATAAATTAATTGAGCACTAAGTAGTTAACCTGTACATATACACATCATAGTCGTTACCTAATATACGAATTATATATATAAGATGTAAAGAATGGAGGAAAAGAAAAAAAAAAAATTTAAATTATTCAATCCTCTTATTTTTCCATCGGTGATTGCCGAAAACGGTGAATAGTATCTTATGCATATAACACATAATTGAAATCAATTGTTATAGAAAATTGCAAATACTAAGTTAAATTAAGCTTTCAAGACCTAAAACTAATGGAAGATGTGATGTTCTCGGACCACATGGACTATAGGATGGCGTAGCAATTGGGGAGATATAGGCTTGTAAATCTTGAGGTATTTCCTAGTTGGTCTCCCGCTATATTAACAAACGATAGGAGATGTTAAAACTTTAACCGTGACTTTCTTGGGAGACATGGACATTTGGGAGATTAGTGTAGCTATTAAAAGAAAAAAGTAATAAATATCTCATATCTATATAATATAAATATATATATGCATATGATCAAATTAATTAGGTTAAACCATAATTGTCCCGAAAATTGAAAAAGAAAACGAGATTTGATGCATAATGCAATGTTCTTAAAATGTATGAAATATACATATATATCTACACAAAACTCCACATGGAGTCACAAAAATTAGTCGCAGAGTCCCTAAAGGTTTGGATTTTGAGAGCAAAATAATCAAATATTAATAACGTTAAAAAGCTAAATATCACAATATCACTCGTTAATCACCGTAACTGCAAAAATTCAAATTTCAGAAATTAATGAGATTTTAGGGATAAATTTTCAAATACTAAAGTTAATATAATAATAGGAAATAGTACTTAAAGATAATGCATCTAACTAAAGGACTCGTCTAGTGAAAGTGTTGGATGTGTTAGCATACTAATGCAGTTCTTGCCTTCATGGCCATTTGTGTAGAGGGAAGGACACCATGACATACTCAAAGATGAGGTAAGTTGATATTTAATATAGGTGTATAAATGGGTTAAATGAACCAACTCGATACAGTCATGTTGGCCCTTAAGTTAAACGGGTCAAGTTCATTTAACCCACTTTTACATGGGCTAAAAAACCTTAGTTTTAACCTGTTTAAAAAACGAGTTAAATGGGTTGGCTTATGGGTCAAAGGGATAAATATATTAAATGTGTTTATTCAAACCAGCTTACTTGGGCTCACGAGTTAAATCGGTTGGGCTTTTTTGGCTAATTTTTAAATGGGTTAAAAAATCTTAGCCTAAATCCGTTTGAAAAATGGGTTAAATGAGTCGGCTTACGAGCCAAAACTCGCTTGCATACCTCAATATTTAATATAATAACAATATTTATATTATTAAAGAAAATGGGATTTTAAGTAACTACTTTTCTTAAAATTACTACTTTAACCCTCAAATTAAAATTTTATAACAGAAATACCAACATTAAAAAATATTTATTAAAACTATAAATAGTTTATAATAAGGATAAAATTGGCATGTAACAGAAACCAAAACCAACCAAAACTGTTCATTCCACGTCCACCAATACAATTGTGTTCCATGTACATAATTGCCCATTTTATATGGCATTGGTACATACAGAAACTGTCCATTCCACGTTGTTCACCTATCCCATGTTATCCATACTAGAAATGTGCCATGTTTGTAGGAGTTCGTTTACCTCCTTAATTCTGTGCTTAATAAGGTACAATACATTGTCACTCTTGGAAAACATTCATCTATGTATTGCTTTGAATGCTCCATTAGTGTGCTTTCTTTGAGGAGCTATATGAGGAATTAGGAGCATAATAAGAGTTGCAAATATGGAATTTTCACAGGTTTATTACCATTTTAGTATCTTCCACATATTCCTTTTAATAAAAATATATATTGTGGTTATAGATTTCTTTTTTTAATTTTTTTTTACGTAACTCTAGCATTATTTTTTCTTTGATCTTTCTATATTCATTTGTCATGTAGATAATTTGATTTTGTAGTTCTTTTATGTTTTAAATTTCATTGAATTGTTGATTTTATTTTTTACATACACAGTGCGAGTGTGTGTACTAGTTATATATAACAAACTTAATGAGTAAGTTAAAACGAAAAAAAAAAAAAGAGAATTAAATTGCAAACCGCCTCATCAATGAAGACGGTTAATAAGAGGCGTACAAATAGAGGTTCAGGGAACAACTTATGTGCCAAATTAAAGAAGAAAGGAAGGAAAAAGAAAAAAATAAATATAATAACAATAATATAGAGAGACAGAGAGAGAGAGAAGGAGAGCGAGAGGAAATCGTAGCAAGCCCTGAGGGCTTATGTCAAGAAAAGATTGGTCTTATTTTTTGATTTTCATCCATTTCAATAATATGTCGGAAAAAGGAAGGAAGAGGGCCATTGAACTTTTCAAAGTTTCCATAATCTTAGATAATTCTATACTTACTAAATTCCCTTTGTTTTCTTCGATATAGCCTATAATAGAAGTAGGAAAGATATATATTTTATATAATATTATTTTAGTTGCTGACATTGAACTTAGACCTTATATTTTATTTTACTTATCGTCTAATGGCATGATGTTTGATAATAATAATAATTATAATAATAAAGATGGCGGCAAGGTTCGGATAACTTGTAGCTGTTAGTAATATTAGAGATAACATCTTTCTCATGTTTAAATAAAAAAAAAAACAAACAATAAGAACACGTGATTATAAATACATGTTTACACCCATAAATTATCACTAATCATCAAATACAGGTGAATTCTACTATATAATACGATAATTTAGAAAACAAATTAATTAAAATTCCACTTCCTAGATCCAACGTCATGTGAGAAATCAACTCACATTAATGTAAATTCATATTATGAGGCTTGGATCACAAACTTAGGTCGAGTATTTAATAATTTGGCAAGAAGACACATGATTTTGCTAATAGACCATAAAGAATTGGGGTAGGATACGCAAGCCATTATCCTATTATTTTACCATCGAAGTACACTAGCTTATGAGAAGTATTAATTTTCATCGAGGCTAGAGTGGGCAACTATACAAGACAAATAGGGAAAGCCTCTCTCTATTTCCTTAAAAAATAGGAGAGAAATAATAATAATAAGAGCCATAGTAACTGATCAAATTCATAAAAGAAAACAATAAAATAAATTAAAATAACTTAAGATATAATTTTTGTAATCTACAAATAGTAATATATATATATGTATATATAAATATAATCATCATACTAACGTGACCTTACGATAAAACTAAATACATGTTTTTAGGCAGTAATGGATATACATTCACTTCACATATAGATTAACATACATATGCACCCAGCTATGAGTCCACATTTTATACGTCAACTATGATGTGTGTCGACCTAACAAATATAGAATGCATGCATTGTGTCGAGATCATATATATATATATATATATATATATATACTTTACAATAACATATTTATAACTATGACTCTTATATAGGACAGTTGTACAATTTTAATAGCAGCAGATCATCTCATCAAATTTAGCAAAAGAGACCAACCAACCTTAAAATAAAGCTGGGAAATTTTACCAATGGTCAAAGGATTATGGAAACTTATTCCCTTTCACCAGGCTCAAACTCCTACTACGAATCAGCTAAGTAACTTTTATATTTTATAATATCATCTCCTATGCACATTCTTATTGGCTGAAATTTTATCTTTTTAATTTTAGTTGTGACTAAGGGTGAGCGGATATAAATTGGATAAGATATGAAGTCGTACTTGTATCCGTACTCTATCCTATAGGTACCAATTCTCAAATATTGCTATCTGCACCTTATTCTGTGGTACTCTAGAACCACTCTATATTCTATAAATTATATAGGGTATATGATATTTTGTAAAATTTGTAAATCTAATTTTTCTCATAAATGTACAGTATGTTTAGTTTCCACTAATTTTCCTTTTCTTCTAATTCCTTTAATTTATTTTTTCTTTTGGTCATTTTCTTCACCAATCATTATTATATAACATATCAAATTTAATGAAATTTCGATCTCAACTTCAAATATTAAATAAATAATTGTAAATTTGACTTGTTTGATGGGTTGGCTTATTTTAGCAATAAGAATATTTCTAGATTACAAATTACAATATCTCAAATCATAATCAACATCTGTAATGATACTTCATGCATTACAGTTACTAAGACCTAATCTTTTGATTAAATCTTTTTTAAATCACAAACCCTAATCTTGGATAAGTAAAAAAGGTACAAATACTAATTTTGAATAAATCTTGACTTGAATAATGTTATATAAATTTATCACGAGATATTTTTCAAATCTAATATAAAGAAATTATTGCATCAAAAGAAAATAAGTTAATAACATTCCTTATTTAGGTGACTTTATGCATATTCTTTCTTTTTTTAACTTTATAAGAGTTGGACATAGTAAATGAGGGAGATGGAGTGAAAAGAAAATACAATAAGGAAAAGATTTAGGAAGAAGAGACTAATATGAGGATATTAAATTTAATCAAAGATTTCTTATGAGTTGCATTTTGTTATTTTTTTTAAATGCATATAAATGAAATAGTATTTTTTTTATTTATTATATTTATTTAATTATTATTATAAGGTAGGTATAAGGTACTCCGAAACCTGTACCTTATATACTTTATAAGACAAGTTCTAGGGTAGGTACAGAGTATCTTAACCTTATATGCGTATCTTACCCTATATGTACAGATTCCAGAAAAATACTACCCAAAACCTATCCTGTGACTTTAAATACCTATCCGAAATCTACTTGATCAAGTAGGATCCAATTGGGTACCCTGTACAATAGGATTACTCGCTCATCTCTAGTTTTAACTACATAGATAGTTGGCTATAATAATTCCTTATTACATGTGCTAAGTAATTAGTTAAAACAAAATTCTAAATGTTGAAGTATATCAAGATAATAATACATGGCAACCACTTATTCATTTAGGATCTATTGCAAAATGCATAGAAATGATGATTTACTTAAACAATATTCTTACACAATACATCTGTGCATTTGTGTTTAAATATGAATATCTATATTATATACACTTGATTAGACTAAATAGTATCTACTTGTATACTAGACATAATCTTAAGATATATATATCTGTGTGTGTGTGTGTGTGGGCGTGCGCGCGCGCGCGCGCGTGCGTGCGTGCGTGCGTGCGTGCGTGCGTGCGTGCGTGCGTGCGTGCGTGCGTGCGTGCGTGCGTGCGTGCGTGCGTGCGTGCGTGCGTGCGTGCGTGCGTGCGTGCGTGCGTGTGTGTGCGTGTGTGTGTGTGCGTGTGTGTGTGTGCGTGCGTGTGTGTGTGCGTGCGTGTGTGTGTGGTGTGTGTGTGCGTGTGTGCGTGCGTGCGTGCGTGCGTGCGTGTGTGCGGGTGTGTGTGTGCGTGCGTGTGTGTGTGTGTGTGTGTGTGTGTGTGTGTGCGTGCGTTGTGTGTGTGTGTGCGTGGTTGTGTGTGTGCGTGCGTGTGTGCGTGCGTGTGTGTGTGGTGTGCGTGTGTGTGTGTGCGTGGTGTGTTGTGCGTGCGTGTGTGTGCGTGCGTGTGTGTGTGTTGCGTGTGTGTGTGTGCGTGTGTGTGTGTGTGCGTGTTGTGTGTGTGTGTGCGTGTGTGTGTGTGTGTGCGTGTGTGTGTGTGTGTCGTGTGTGTGTGTGTGTGTGTGTCTGTGTGTGTGTGTGTGTGTGTGTGTGTTGTGTGTGTGTGTGTGTGTGTGTGTGTGGTGTGTCTGTGTGGTGTGTGTGTTTTTGGTGTGTGTGTTCGTGGGTGTGGTGTGTGTCTGTGTGTGTGTGTGTGTGTGTGTGTGTGTGGGTTGTGTGTGTGTTGTGTGTGGGTGTATTGTGTTGTTTTTTTGTTAACAAAAAATAAAATTAATTTTCGTCTCAAACAAAAAACTTCAAATATAATGGTGAATAGTGATATTTAACAATTTAACACACAATAATAAAATTGCAAAGTAAAAGAGTAAGGAAAGAGAAAATCAGGCAAAGGTTTTATAAAGTTTTGGCCTTTTACCTACTGCACTTTTCCAACTTCACTGCTAGGGATCCGATTTACTTCACCGGTGCCGTTCCACTTGATTTACTAAATGAAATTACAAATAAATTATAATCATTCTTCATAATGACTTTATAATGCTCTGCTCTACCATTTAGCCTCTCTTTAATCTAGGCAAATACAAATCTATAGAGTATAAACTATTTTTTCTTTCAATATAGTATAGAGTTTATAAGTGAGAACAAAAGTATAAGTCTCAAATAATTTTGTACTTAAAAGAAATAATACTTATTGTAGAACTTTAATTTTGTACAGCTTTCTGAAGAAGTGTGTAAAGAACTTTTTGAAACTTTTCAGAATATAAAAAAAATCAAGAATTTTTTGTGTAACGACAATGTTTCTTCAGAGTTATATATCCACATTTTGAATATCTTCTCCTTTTTCCAATGACTAAAAATTTGAAGATTTTTTTTACTTTCATAATTATTCAACCGTTAGTTATTCTTGATAATTCCTTAGATATTTTTATGAGAAGATCTCGATCATTCAAAATTTCAAAACTAATTCTCCTTATCATGTTTAGATCAATCCATAAGCTTTGATTAAATTTAAAAAAAAAAGCTACTTTAGTTAGCTACTTATGAATAAGCCTTATATTCAAAACTTGAGATCCCACAAAAACCAATTCAACCTTATCCTTATCCAATCTAGTGCATAGTTTGATTTTTTCAAATATATTTTCACTTAAAAATAATTCCCATGGATCTTAACTCTATTTTTAGTGAAATAGGATTAAGTGTATTTTCCTAATACACTCAATCTAGTAGAGCTAAGTCTTGATTAATTTGAATTTGATTTAAATTAATATTCTATATAATTTTTTCAGACCAACCTTCTAAAGAGTACCAGCCTTCTTTTCTTAAAAGTCTCTAAATAAGTTTCTAAAGTGATGTACCAATTCTTTTTATAAGAGTTTCTGTAATACTTTCTAAAGACTTTTCAAAGTACACTATTTTCAAACAATTTGAAGCTTCTAAATGCAACTTAATTTTGCGAAAATTAAACTTTCTGAAAATCCTTCTGTAAGCCTGCACTCTTAAAGATTCATTAACTTTTAACCCTTTTCGTTATCATTAAAATATATCAAAGATATCTAATAATATGTATATATATGACTAACTTGTATTGTACAGAACAAGCCTAACTATAATATATATTTACACGTGGACCAAGCATATAATTTGATTTCCTTTCATATCTTACTATTATATATCTTATTATACCACAAAACTCTTTTAAGTATATATGTGTGATATGTATATGTATAATTATAAATTTACTGTAATACTATATTAATAACATACCTTGATCCTAATTAAAGCTCCTTATATATGTATGTAAATATGTGTGTCCAAACATATTTTAATATAAATTATGTTATATATTGCTATTCAACGATGAGGAATCTGAATAAACTATATTGTGATAGTAGACATTTTTATTAACATTCGATGACAACAATATAGTATATCAAATTCAAATAAATATACAAACTATAGTGTCCTTATGATTAGGGAATAAAGTATTTGTTATAACAATATAGGGAATTCAAACCTTCGAGGTGATGCTACAATAGGCTGGGTTTGAGGATAAGACTAGTATCAGGTAAGTGAGATCAATATTTCGCCGCACGTCGAAGTATTATTTTAGAATACTTGGAAACTTTGGTATGTACTTGTCCGCATGCAACATATGTTTGAATCTGATTTGTCGTGGTAGGAGCCGAACTCTATCTTATGTTTGCTCTGTAAATATTGCCTTGTTTGACTTATTTGAGTTGGTTTGATCACCTTAAAAAAAATTAACTTAAACTTAGCATAATGTCTAACTTGACATACATCATAACCCATTAGAGATAACGATTAGGATTCTTGAGTCAAATATGGACCTCTTTGATGAGGATAGTTGAAATGATCTTTTCCTTACCTTAGTTAAACAAAGTGATAGGAGAGGAGATTGCGGTAAGGTTGGTGTAAGCCCCAAAGCTAAATCAATTGACCGTAGGATTGAACTTAGAACTTAAGGTTTTCGATGATCGGTTAAGGAATCCGATCAAACCCCAAATTATAAACTAACGAGAGAAATATTAGTAAAACTGACCCCATAAACTTGAATTTAAGAAAATAAGTAATAAAATAGGAGACTATAAAATTTTTAAATTTTAAGCATAATAAGTACTAATTACTGAAAATGCGAAAAGTGTAATCTAATAACTAATAAATTAGTAGAGATAGATTATATGTATACTAAAAATTTTAGAATGACCAAAATAATAATTAGGAATGTTCACGTATACCCTACATGTATTTACGTGTAGATAAAAATATGCAAAATTACCTAAATTGGCCAAAAACTAAGTAAATAATTAAAGAAAATTATAAAATAATTATGGAAAAATCAGAAGAAGATAAGATTAATCAAAATCAGGTCGTGACAAGTCCAAAGCTGCAAAAGAAAAATTAGCCAATAAAAATTTGACAACCTAAAAGCCAAAAATTAAGGAAAATGGGCAAAGTTTTGTTAAATTAATGCATATTAATTATAGCAAATGCCTATAAATAGCAGGGAAAATCTAGGAACTCATTTGGATAGTTAGAAATTAGAAAAAATTAGAGAGAGGCAAAAATTGAGAGGAAAATTCGGTTTAGAAAAAAAAATTAGAAAAAACTGTGCAATTAGGGCCTTTAACTGGAACTCCCACCAGACGAGCAGCTGGGAGTGGACGGCCACCACTACCACACAGTGGTGGCAGCGCCCAGGCCGAACGACAAGGCCACGGCGGCCGGCGGTGGCCGGAGCCACCCAGATTGGTGAGTCCGATTTCTAGTCCGATTTTGTGTAATTTTGTAAAAATAGTAAATATTATTATAAAATTATGAATTTTGTTATTCTGGGATATTTTTGTATGTAGTTTGTAGGAAAAATATTAGTTTGATGAAAACATGCCCCGTAATATAGGGTCCTTAAGAAATCATGCAAAACCGAGCACATTTTGGTTTAGAAATAAATGACCTTAGGAGTGTAGTTTGGAGCTCAATTTTTTTCTGTAGGATGCTCATGTCATATAGAATAGTGCTATGAAGCCATTTTTTTAAAATTAATTTTCAAAATTTTTAAGTTAATTTTTAGTCCTAAAATGATGGAAAAATTGGGTAATTTGGAGTTAATTAGGTGATTAGGATATTAATTACTGATTTAGATAGTAATTAGATGTTTAGGGATGTTAATCTCTGATGTGGAAACCTAATCCTAGTCTATGGAGTGTTAAGTGTAAGTAATGAAGGTGTTATGTGGTAAATGTAGAAAATTAGGAATATGTAGAATTAAAAATTAATAAATATGAAAAAATTAGGTTTAATTAGATAATAAAATAATGAAAATTAGAACATAACAAATCTGAAACAAAATTCAATTTTAGGTAATTATATGAAAAATATAAAAATTTCTCACAACATGAGTAACTTCGGTACACTAATACGGATTTAAGTGTACCGGATGAAATAAAATGCTGACTAGGGGTAGTGATTGTATTTAGGGTATCTGGAAATAATGTGGTTAGTTTCACATTATGAGTTGAAACAAATTTCTAGGGTCCGGGTACAAAACAGTACCTAGAAATCGAACTACAATCTAATTTAGAAATCGATGCGGAACCCGAACCTAAACCCAAACCTAAAATAATTATAAAAGACTTAATACCTAGATAATTAGGCATATTAAACCTTAAACAAAACTTAACAATAAGCGTTATAGGATAAGATGAACTTATAATATTATATGAAATACTGAAACCACGTTCGTGTTATAGGGATGATCGGTGATGGCCTAAGCAAATCGGACCTCGAGTGAGTGAGCGAGGAGTTGAGGTAAGTTGGGATTAATACAATGCTGTATTTTGGGAGGCTTGAGATTATGCTTGGTTGTGCTTGTTAGATAGTTGGATGTGCCCATGTGCTTGATTATGGGTGATGCTATGATTCTATTTGTTGCTCTAGCATGTATTGTATGATTTGCATGAAATGATTGATCACCCTAAACTGGACTTAATCAAATATATAACCAGTAATCATAATCGGACATGCATGGCAACCCGTTAGGGGAACTTAGGACTCTCCGGCCAAATATCAACCCCTTCGAAAGGGATAGAGCAGGATTGCAAAATGGTCCCTTCTTTATCCTCAGTCGAACTAAGTGACAGGAGAGGAGGTCGCGGCGAGGGTGAAGACAGTGGCTCAAAGGTAGTCGCAGGAGGAGCAAAGTCTCCATTACACAAGCCTGGGTTTTGGTCGTGAGCTGTTGCATTAACGGCAACTCTTCAACCTGGATTAGAGTGGGCGCAATTTCTTTAATCTTACGACGGGCCGGACAACGTCGTGCGATGGTATTTGCTTGCACATGCATTGCACCTAATAAGTGATTGAAAACCTTGTTGTGTGTATGGTATAGTTTTAAGTCCTCCGTCTTAACTTACTGAGCTGTGGTTGCTCACATCCCTATAGACATCGTGTAGGTGCTGGCTAAGAAGCGGCCACAACTACTCTGAAGCTAGCAACTTCTGGATCCTGGGGAGTGAGGAAAAATATTGAAGAACGAATATATATTTTTAAAGTTTAAGCTTTTACTTTAGAATTTCTCATTTTTTTTAATAATGTAATAACTAGGAAATATATTTCGGAGAAACATTGCAAACGATAATTGTAATCACTAAATTATAGTGAATATATATATTTCCTCACTTTTTTAGATGAACGATTTATTTAAATTATAAACTGTTTACTTCAAAGCGGGTTAGTCGTTGACGCCTTGTGTAGATTAGGTTTAAGATAGCGGTTGTAAGGCCAACTTCTATTTTAGGGTGTTTTACACAGCGGGGCTGTTACGACTTTGTCGTTTCGGGGCGTGACAGTTGGGGGCTATGATTTGAAAGTGGTTTCGAGTGGAGGGTTTTCTCCATTGCATAAGTCTTAGTTTGGTTTCGATTTACGTGTGTACACATCAAACTCCTTAATGCAGGTTAGAGTGGGTGCATTTCTCTAACTTTACGATATTTTCTTGTATATGCATTATATCTAATTAACTTGGTTGCAAATCTTGCTTGTGATGTGTTGAATGCATACTTCTGTCTTTATCCCACTTATTGAGTAAGCTATAATTCATTCCCTTATAGTTTTCTACAGGTTGATGAAGCTAAAGCATGAGATGAGCTAGGATTTTGAGTGCATGAGAGTCTCCGCAAATCTAACCAAAGAACTTATGCAAGCATGTGGAATTGTAGATGTTGGTTACTAAGGAGAAAGCTAGCTTTAGAATTACTTTTCCTACCCATTTTACCATTTGGCAAAGGATTCTAATTCTTTGTAGTTTTAATGGTTCACATGAAAATAGAGAAATGCCCCATAATATTTCTATAGATAGATGTGTTTATATTTTATTCTTATAGAACATTTAATAGATTATGTGTTAAGTAGAACCTTTGTTATTAGAGTAAACAAAATAGTTTTTGCGTCTTGAATTAGGTAACTTCCAGGATGGATAGCATAGCCCTTGAATTTGAGGTTTGACATATAGATTAACCCCTATCCTTCTCTAAAGAAAACTAAAAAGAGCAGCCCTAATCAAACCCTAAGAAGAAGGTCTAGTGGAAATAAAGGTAAGATTGAAAATTCAACTTAAGTAAATTTGTTTTAGACCATCTATTATCCTAAAACCTTCCATTTGTATTAATCTTAGCTTGGACTCAAAAGTTTTCAATTGGAAATTGTCTAATGTTCATCGAGGACAATTTCTTCAAGAGATTAAGGTAAGTTTCTTAGGGATTCTCTTTAACTAAGTCAGTTTCTAAGCTAAATAATTGGTTTTAAAGGAATTCTACTTAGCTTTAGTGACGATTGAATTTACAATGAATTATTCATTATAGTTAGTGGTGGTGTTTAGATCCATTTCCAATCTCCTCCAAGTGTTTAAGATAATATAAGTAGGTTTTGCATGCTTTCCTTCTTTTAGTTTGGGTTTGCTGAGGAATATTGAAGTTTAGATGTAAGGGATTCAGTTTGGTAGTTGTGTTTGGATGGAGTTTTAGAGTAGGAATCATTGATATAATGCACCTTAATTCTTGCTTAGAAATATATTAGAGATGGGAGAAAAGTTGGATGAATTTGTGTGTAATTTGAAGTTGAGTTGTTTTGCAAAGGTACAGAACAACAGCTGGGCGTTCGGATGCTATTTTGGCTAGCATCTAGAAGCTAGGCTTCTATGATGGTTGTTGGCTTAGCATTTGAATGCTATGTCCTGTTTAGCTTAGAAACTTGTAATTCTTCATCCTTTTTAACCCCATACATATAACCAAGTGTTTTATATACCCAACCTTATCTAAAGATCCAACCTTATCTAAAGATTACATATTCCATTCCTTAGGAGCTTAGTAAGTTTAGAGTCTAAGAGTATTAGGGGAAATTAAACTCAAATCTCATTTGTTTAGTTTGGTTGAGTATATTAAGGGAAGATTTATGCTCTTTGGCTAGGTTCTCTCTTAGGACTTCTTTTACCTAAATTGATACATGTCATATAGTTAGTATATAGTGATTTTGGTATGTGGTGCTTGATTGTTTACTTATGCTTGCTAGGACTTTAGTAAACTACTTAGACTAAGTTACATACACACACATACACATACACGCACACATACATACACACACACATACATACACACGCATGCATACACATACGTACGCACACACGCACACACGTATGCATGCACATACGCACACACACACGTACGCACGCATGCATGTATACACATACGCATACGTATGCATGCACATATGCACGCACATACACATGTACACACATACGCATACGTATGCATACGCATGCACGCACACGTGCACACACACACAATATCTAAATATCTATGAGAAACAATTTGTTGATGATATCTAAAAGGAGGAGGGTGTTGAATATTTATACTTCTATGATGAGTAGGGTGGAGAATGATTCATGAGTTGGTCTTGTTAACTATGGAGGACCCTTAGAGTTGAGATGTTGATATTTCTTTATTTGGAGACTTTATTTTTTGCTGAGGATTTTTGATGTTTGAGTAGAAGTATTGAACTCTCTATATGTTGTTTTTCCTCTTCGATGTTTTCAAAGCTTATAGAATCCTTATGTGATCCTTTTGGTGTTTAAAGCCTTTTGAAGCATGTAGACTCCTTAAATATTATGGACTTAAATATTGCAGATTATGTTTATGATGAGTGGATAACAATATTCCTGCTCTTTGTTTTATCTTGCGGATTTCTTTTATTTTGGATTATATGCTACTTCATGTTAAGAATTGTTTGAGAATCATAGAGCTTAGCATGTTTTTCGCTAGTAGGGGTATATAACAAGTTGTAATGCCAATAGGGTTCCGAAGTGTTATAATGTAAAAGCTTGTTTGTAGTCCAGCATGTCCACAATCCCCTTGCTATCTGACCATAAAGTTAATTTCATCTTTCAATAACTTTTATTATAAGCAATCATGCATATGCATCACCTAAGAAAGAAACTGTAATAGTAAATAAATATATATAATTTTCTAGATTTATTGATTTCTTTAACCAAAAAAGAGTAAATTTAAACAAATCAGAACGCTATTTTGCCACAAAAATCAGGTAATTGTTAAACCTAATAATATAGCAAATGAATATCAACTTAGAGTCAGCAAGAACATAGTTCAAGGAAATCAAACATCCTTGTGAGCATTGTCCATCAGTTGCATGAATTTGAAGATCATTTCGATATTTGCTGCCGCTTCTTTCATGGTGGGACGTTTCTTCCCATTCAATTTCTCACATTTCTTAGCTAACTTTGCAAACCCGATTATCTCTTCTTTCCTACCTTGATGTCTAACGCAAGGCTGTAATACATCAAAAAGTCTATCCTCTTTCATGGCCAGCACAAAGTTTAGCACCAAGCTTTTCTCCTCTACCTCGGCTTTTGTTTTAGAGACAGCCCTTTCTCCTGTAAGGAGTTCAACAAGAACCACGCCAAAGCTGTATACATCACTCTTCTCGGTGAAATGGCCGGAATGGAAGTATTCTGGATCTAAATATCCAAATGTTCCTTGCAGTGCTGTGGTAACATGAGTCTTCTCTATGGGGATAGATCGCGAGATGCCAAAATCCGAAATTTTCGCATTGTACTTTTCATCTAAGAGTATGTTACTTGACTTGACATCTCGGTGGAATATGGGAGTGGAGGCTGCAGAATGCATATAAGCGAGTGCACCCGCAATTTCCAGAGCAACTTTTACTCGAGCTTCCCAGGAAATTGATAGGACACGGTCTTTATCACATAGATGTTGGGAGAGAGTTCCATTTTCTATCAACTCATAAACCAATAAAGGGACTTCTGTTTCGAGGCAACAACCTAGTAACTTCACTATGTTCCTATGATTGATCCTTGACAGAATGACAACTTCGTTAATAAATTGAGAAACCTGCTTTTCATGAACAAGGTGAGATCTTTTAATGGCCACGATCCTACCATCGTCAAGCATCCCTTTGTAGACTGCACCGAATCCTCCCTTCCCGCACATCCGACTTTCATTGAAATAGTCTGTTGCTCTCTCTAACTCATTTAGTCCAAAAACTTGAGTCTTCACGATGGCATCTTCTTGAGCAGAAATCTGGTGCTGCAATAACAAACCGCCATTGCATTTGAAGAACATCTTTCTCCTTTGATCTTCTTTGGCCCTCTTTAGCTTCCACACGCAAAAGATACTACCTACGGAGGCAGATGCAACGCTTAATGCAACAGCAAGACCTACACCAACGAGCGTATCAATTAGCCAAAGGATAAAACCATTGAATTTTTCAGGTCCAATGGTGAAATCATGAATATATATACTACCTAATGCAACAGCCTGGGAACAGGAACTTGTATGTACAGTACAATTTCTATTGGGTTGAAGAGTATAACCAGGTGGGCAATGACATTGATAAGTTCCTGGAGTGTTGAAGCATAAAGCACCATCTCCACGCTCAAATGTTCCTTCTTGGCACTCGTCGACATCTGTGACAGTAAGGAAGTGAATAAAAGACATGACTGATCCCGAAAAACAGAAAATGGCAAACTATTAGATCACTTTTACGCATCTGCATTGAATATAAGAATGGCCATCAACATAAATGAAAGCAAGGATCGGAAGACTACCCATGCAACCTGAAGGAAGATATGGATTCCCCCTGAATCCTTCATCACAGTTGCAGCGATATCCACGAGCATGTTTTTCGCAGTAAGCATTGTCACCACAATATCTACCGGAACTGGTGGAATTTGGCTCTTGTTTACATGACTTGTCGTCAATAACCCAGGACATCTTCATTGGAACTTCAATATGACTAGATGAGAAGTTATCTAAGCGCTGGTCTGTAATGAAAGCAAAGCTACAGAAACTACTATTACGAGAGTCACCCCTATTTGTGTTCAAGATTTGTATGTGAATCGATTTCAGCCCTTTCGGAACACTAGTATGGCAACAATCTATTCCTAAACAATTACTACGGAGTATACGCGTCTCAAGTCCCACCAAGTTTTGACAAGTGGAGATGCAACCTTCAGTGTATAATGTCGGATCATCTTTGTTGCTCAAATAAGCAAAAATGTCACACCCTACGCCGACCATCTTGTTGTCCTCGTGAGAAAAGAGGAAAGGGTTGTATCCACCCAGGTTGGGGGCTTTTATGCTGAGCTCCATTCCCAACTTTCCCGGATAACAACAAGGAAACGTCCAGTTATATGAAATGAGCAAATGAAAATCGGTATTTTTTGAAACCTTTAACTGGTAAGCACTCAAGATTGGGAAGGAAGAGTTGCTTGGACCATCATGGCAAGTAATCTCAAACCATTTGGTTTTGTAACAGTTTTCCCCAATACCAAATGGATAGCGAATGCTGACAGCCCCACAACTATCTTGACAACCAGGTTTGGCTACTGGAGGTCTTGCACCTCCAGTTTTGACGAAAACAAAACCGAAGATAATGACAACGGTGATGGTGAAGAGAAATTTGAGTTCCGACGACATCCTACTATGAGATTTTCAATGTCGAAGATCATGCTTTTTACCAGAAGCTATTGCAATCAACTCAAAGGAAATGGAAATTTCCGATGGGAAGAATATTGTTTTTGGAGGCAACCTTTGGTTTATAAGAGGTGCATTCGTCCTTTTTTTCTTGCAGTTAGTGGTATAAGTGATCAAATGATAAAACGAGTAACAAGATTAAGTTCAGAGTAGCCGCACCACGTAGATACTGCCCAGTGAAGAGGAACAAAAGGCCGAAACCACACATAAATATTAACGACACTGGAGCTGCCTTAAAATATTGAACAATGTTGTCCTCGTTAGTTGGTAGCAGATAGATAATGAAAAAAGGGAAAATAATGACATAAAGTTATATCCGACTCACCTATCTTATTTTTCGGGGAGTTGTACTGCAAGAATTTGTATCTTTACAATTTATTTAAATAAATCAAATGTAGTCTGATATTTTTAAACGAGCAAATCCAATAGTTGAGAAGATCAAAATGCAATTTACTCCATAGATTGATGTATGAAGCAGTTTCACACCCTCGTACTAGGATGAGAGCATGCTGAAAGAATAGTCACTATCTAAAGCCTATAAAACAGAACGACCAGGTGATATATCACTCACTAGGATATCCTAGCGTGTATTACGCTCAATGGAAACTTTTTTCTCATATTTCATATACCTTTAATTTCAAAAGATATATATATATATATATATATATATTATAAAACTTAAAGCAGTTGGTCCAATATTAATCCAAGATATAATATCCTAGATATCAATTAGGTATTCCATAAGAAGGTTTGATCAAACGTTTTGTCATTCAAAAGTAGAGGACATAATCTGGTCTACTGACGCATATAGCAGTTTTATTAATTTTTTAAGTACATTTAGTAAAGGAAGAACTAAGATGATATGAAATCGGACATTTCTTTCTGGCCTTATTATCATTTTTGGCACCTAGGCCTAATAAGATATTAGAAGAATAACAGTATATGAATATTTCCTTTGTAACATCTTAGAAATTTTATAAAGTTCAACTTATTTACCTTTACATTTTTAGTTTTATTAAAAAAAAGAAGAAACCAAGTCCTCTTATAATGAAAGAAATACAATAAAAGCATTATAAATTAATAATGTTGGAACTATGAAAGTTTATTAATTTAGATACATAATAATTAATCGATAAATTAATAACTTATTAATTTAAAGATTGCTTTTTAAATCCAGTGAATGTAAATTTAATTATGTAAAAAATCATTATATATAACTAATATATGTATCATATTCATAAAAATTCATCATAAATATATATTTGTGAAAATTGTGGCTAGTGATGAAAATCTTATTGAGGATGAAGCTGAGGATGGTTCAATACCTGTGGAACTCATCATGTGAAGGGAAGTACTCATAGTGGCAATAACTTTTCCCAATTATTTATTGTAGTTCAAGAACTCAAGACCGGACCTTTTGAATGCAATGAGAAATATTAGTGATAAATCCACCTATATTTTAATATAAGAAAAGGCAAAGAACAATAAATTCATATTTTACTAAATTGTCCTAGTTATTTTTGTATTATAGAGAATTATTAATTTATGATATTGATGGGATTATAGATATATATAAAAGGGTCTTTCTAAAAATTAATATCTTATTAATTTATCAAAATTAGTAATTTCGTAAACAAGACGAAGTTACGACTGGAAAAAAAAAATTATTTTAGAGAGATTATTAATTTATGGAGGTTTAATTGTATTTTTTTAATGTTTTCCCTTAAAATGAACTTTTATTTTCTAGGTTATTATTCTCTAATTACCATTTTCATTATAATTATGGTAAGATAAAAAGAAAAGGTTTGAAATAGAATTAGATAAATTACAGATCGAAAACCTTAAATTTAAAATAGTTAAAGATTAGACATAGAATTGATATAAACAAGATACAAATAGGGGGTGAATCCAATTATAATTTTCATCATAATTATGAAAAGATACAAAAAGAAAATTTTGAAAGAAAATTAGATAAAATATTAGATAAGAAATACTAAATTTCAAATAGTTAAAAATTAGATATAAAATCGATATAAATAAGATATAAATAAGGATAAATGGATAATCACGTGGTACAAAGTATCCTTTTTACCCTAGTCTACTAGGTTTTAGGTATCAGTTTTTGGAATATGCTCACATAAGATAAGGTATGGGATATATGATATCCTCATACCTTATATCCAATTTAGAATCTATATTTTAACTTATATAACCCATAAGTTCTATGATATTCAATACTAACTATGTAAAATTATATCATATAATATATATTAATGAATGAAAAATAACCTTATATTTTTTCTATCAAGAAAATAATATATTATATTTATGTTAAAAATAAACAACCTTAGCGTTTACCTCCATATACAAATCGATCCCTAAAATTTATTTTTTTTTATTTTAATTTTCAATATTTCAATAAATATGCAAAAAAAATCCCTTCGTTAGTTTGTCTGTTAAGTATGGATACGCGACAAAATTTGATTTGTCAAAATAATTAATTTAACTAAATAAACTAATAATATATATTATATAACTAAAATATTATAAAAATAATAAGAAATACAAAAAATGATAAAAAATAAAAAAAAGTGAAAAACAATACTTATATATTATTTAGTAATATATATTCATATATATATATTAATATTTAATTTAAAATAAATTAACAAAAAAAATTGTTTTTTGACTACCCCGAGGTTGGGGGGTGGCTTTGGAAAATGGCCATACTTTAAAGTGGATTACAACCTATTGGTGACCATAGGTGGTTACTCAAATGTGAAAAAAGAAAGTTATTAGAAATTGATTGGGTAGCATAACTCAATCTCAACCTGATTGGTTTTCACCTTTTTTTTTTTTTAACATTTAGGTAACTGTGGGTGGTTATTAGTAAATCGCGAGACCTACTTTTCAAAGTAGGTTATAACCTACTTTGAAGTTTGGCCGTTTTCCAACTATCCCAAGGTTAGAGGGTGGCTAGAAAATGAAATTTTTTGGGGTTAATTTATTTTAAAATAATTATTAATATATATGTATATAAATATATATAATTATAATATACATTAATAAGTTTTTTTTTTTACTTTTGTATATATTTTTAATTTTTCTTATTTTTATATTATTTTTATTTAAAATTATATGTGGAAAAATTACACGCTGATATGTATCTACAATAATGAAAAATTTAACAGAGTTTAACAGAAGAACTTATTTGATACAACTTAAAAAGATTTAGGATTAAAATGGATCAAATGAAAAGTTAAAAACTGATTCGTAAAAACGTGAAATGTTAAATACTTTTTTTGTACTTTTCTCTTTAATATACTTCTATTAGTAATCAAATTTAAAAATAGTAACTTTAAGTTTCGAGAAGCAAAACAACTTATTTCTTTCTCTTTTTTTTAGATAGAAAACTTGTTTCTTATTTCGGTTTTGTACTTTTCTTGTTTATTGTTTATCCATGCATTTTTATTTTTGTATTTATAGTTAATTCTAAAGAATTTATTTCTTATTTGTGCTCTACTCTTTTATTGATGGTTTAAATTTGAATCATGCAAACAACTTGAAAGGGTTTTTCTGTCCTCCTCCTCCTCCTTTTTTATCTTCTTCTTCTTCTTTTTTAAATAAGAAGTTTCCCTATTTAGTATCAATAAGAAAGGCAATGAATATATATGAGGACTATTGTGATCTTGTTAAAATTAACATCATGCTTAATTATCGATGATAGCAAATATCATAAAATTGTGTAAGGCAATTATATAAGCAAACCCAAGTTCAATTTTCCACTTACGAAGTTTCAGAAAATTAACTCTATTTCGTTGTAAATTGAAATTATCTTAATAATGTTTGCCCATTGGAAGCTGCATTGGAATCGTGTAGTACCTCGAAAGATAGGATGAAATAAAATTTCTCAACTACCACCTGAGACTATATATTTATCATTAAGGTCATCATGTTTAGACAAATAATGAACATGAATAATGTCACCTATTTTAGAAGTATTTTTCACTAATATAGTTATTTTCGTCACTCCTGCACACTTATTAATGATCATTTTCATTCTAATTTGCTACAAGTTCCACTAATCTTGTTTAATACCACATAAACTTGATATAATAAAGATTGGAAAAGTTATTTTTTGATATAATAGGTTTTGCTATAGTTTTCATAAGTTTTGTTACATATTCCATGGGTTTTGAATATAGAAGAAATTATAATATTATATATAAGTTTCTTTTTAAATATCACATAAAATTTAAATTTATGGGAACATAGGAACAATCGATAGGTTTTATAAAGTATTTTGTACGCTCTAGGTTTAGAATACGCTATAGGTTCTTTAGGATACCAATTCCGGAATGATTTTAGAGTCCAATGAGGTAGGTTTGAATTTCAAAATTTAGAAATTGGTTAAGTATCATTAGGATCTCATATTTTATCTACCTATTCTCACTTATCCCTAAATACAAATAAAATAATGCTACAAATAAGGTACAGGACAATTCAAAAAGGATTGTCTAACATCCATATTGTTAAAAATTTCGAAATAAAGTCCCCTTAATTACGTAGATATATAAACATCAAGCAAATTAAATGGGATCTTGTAGGTCGATTATGAAGAACACTAAGCTAAACTCAAAAGACATAAGAGACATTAGAGAAGACAAGAGACTTGAGGAGAAAGAGAAGAAAAAGGCGAGAACAACACCGACTTCAAGATTAGAGAGATTGTTCATCAATTAAAGGGGTTTTTCATGTTTTATTTTACTTTTTTGATGGAACTCGTTTTTAGATTCATTATGATAGCTTATAATTCGTGTATTTAGGATTATGGAACCTAGGGTTTCATGTGATTCTTGGATTGATTTAGAAATTTCAATAAAGTTTCTATCTTTACTTGATTCAATTATATCGTTTAATTATTGATAATATCAATATATGATATTTCTAGAATATCAATATATGATATTATGCATGTTGATTGAGAAATTGCATGTGTAATTAGATCTTTACATAATTGGAGAGAATTACATGTATACTTAGAGAAAAGATACATGTTTCTTCCGGAATGTTAATTATTTGTGTGGGAATTCATTATACATTAATGCAATTCTAAGTTATATTACTAAGTGAAGAGATTCCGGTAAATAATTTAGGATTAGGGTTAATATGCTTGAGAAAGGTATTAACTTTAATTGTGAATCCCTCCGGTCAAGAATAATAGAAACCTAATTGAATATATTTTAAGTGATCACATGTTAAACTCTAGGGGAAATAATTCCTAAATACGTTATTACTTTCTTGAAGTCGTTCTTAGTTTTATTGCTTTTTCAATTGCTTAATTAAGTCTTATAATTAAGTTAGTTTGTTAATTTTAGTATTTTTAATTAATTCAAACTTTCATAATTTTTCGGTTAGATAATAAAGCTAAAGTTAATATTAGTACTCGAAATCTCTGAGGGATCGACTCGGACTCACATCTGCTATATTAAAACAGATAGGTACACTTGCAATATATCAAGTTTTTGGCGCCGTTGCCGGGGACTTTCGATATTAAGAACACTAGTTGCTTTATTACTTTAACCATTTTTTTTCCTTTTGTTTTCATTGTTTATTTTCATTAGCTAAGAGCTGTTGTTTATTTTCATTAGCTAAGAGCTGCAATTGATTCTATATTTCTTGCCCTTATAGTGCATGACTCGAAGTAACCCGAAAGATTTGGTAGAACTTGATCCTAAAATTGAGAGAATTACCCTTCAAAATTTAAGATTGCGACCTAGACAAATTGTGGCGACCATTGACAACGAGTCAATCGTTGAAATCAAGGACGAAGGTGAAGAGCCCAACACTCAATTCATCGAGCAGGAAGATCCACTATACATGGCTAACAACGGGAATGAAGCAAATTGGACCATGTCCGATTATTCAAGGCCTACACTTATTGAAGCTGACTCTAGTATTGTAAGGCCAATCGTCGCAGCTAATAACTTTCAAATCGCACCTAACATCATACAAATGGTGCAGCAATATGTTCAGTTTGATGGTCTTCAAGATGAAAATCCTAATGCCCACATCTCTAGCTTTCTAGAGATTTGTGATGCATTTAAAATCAACGGAGCCACGGATGATGCCATCCGACTGCGGCTATTTCCTTTCTCCTTGAGGGGTAGAGCAAAATAGTGGTTGAACTCCCTACCAAGAAATTCAATCACAACTTGAAATGAATTGGTAGAGAAATATTTGGAGAAATATTTCCCACCTGCAAAGACCGCTAAACTTCGGAATGATATTTCTTGTTTTGCTCAATTGGAAGTGGAGACGCTATATGATACTTGGGAGCGGTTTAAGGACTTGATCAGGAGGTGCCCACATCATGGCCTTCCACTATGGATGCAGATTCAGACCTTCTATAATGGTCTCAATTTATCTACTAGATAGATGATTGATGCATCCGCAGGAGATACTTTGAACACAAAGACACCTGAGCAAGTACAAAACCTGATTGAAGGAATATCGATGAACAATTATCAATGGAAAAGCACTAGAGCCAAGAAAAAGGCTATGGGAATTTATGATGTAGACTTAACTACTGCTCTGGCAGCCAAGGTGGACCTATTGAGCAAGAAGATTGATGCACTTTCTGTTGGATCTTAACAAGTGCAATCGGATGTAAGTGACTTTGGTATGTAGGGTTATGGAGCACTAGAACAATTGGAACAAGTTGATTGTCTAGGAAATCCACCCATGCAACAAAATAACCCATACAGCAACACTTATAATTCCGGATGAAGAAATCACCCCAATTTCTCATGGGGAAATCAAAACCAAGGCCAGCAGAAGACCAACTTTGGCTCACCTGGATTTCAAAGACCATTCCTACCTCCTCTTCCTTAAGAAAAGAAGTCCAGTGTGGAAGAACTTCTTACAAAATATATTCAAGGCAATGAGACTCGCTTATCCAACATTGAATCATCGTTGAGGAATCAAGAGGCTTTCAATCGCAACCTTGAGAACCAAATTGGTCAATTTGCAAAAATGATCTCTTAGAGGCAACAAGGGAGGCAACAAGGGACACTCCCAGGGAATACCGAGGTCAATCTTAGGGAACATGTTAATGCTGTGACCTTGAGAAGTGGTAGAAAACTGCAAGTGGAGAAGAAGGATGGTGAGGAAGTAGTTGAGAAAGAAGTGGAAGTCAACCGTAAGGAAGATGCAAAGACACTAAAATCAAAAGAAAGTATGGAATCACTGAAAGTGAAAGAGTACAAGCCTCCCATCCCTTACCCACAACGCCTTAAGTAAAGTTACACTGATCAGAATAAGGAATTCGGTAAATTGCTTGATGTTTTCAAACAATTACACATTAACTTATCTCTTGTTGATGTCATCTTGCAGATGCCAAAGTATGCGAAATTTCTAAAAGATCTTCTATTGAACAAGAGGAAGTTGGAGGAGCTTATAACCGTCACATTGAACGAGGAATGCTCAGCACTTCTCCAGAAAAGGCTGCCACAAAAATTAAAAGATTCAGGGAGTTTCACTATTCCTTGTATGCTTGGCAATTTTTTGGTAGATAATGCTTTGGCAGACTTAGGAGCTAGTATAAATTTGATGCCGTATAAATTGTTCAAAAAGCTAGGGTTAGGAGAACTTAAATCAACGGGCATGAGTCTTCAATTAGCCGATAGGTCTATTACATACCTTAGAGGCATCATAGAGTATGTTTTAGTGCAAGTAGACAAATTCATCTTTCCCGTGGATTTTGTTATACTTGATATAGATGAAGATATTAAGGTGCCAATCATTTTAGGTCGACCCTTCCTAACCACTGCTAAGGCTGTTTTTGATGTTAGTGAGCATAAGTTGATATTACGGGTCGGGGATGATGAAATAGTTTTTAAAACTCCAGAGGCAATGAACAAATTTCTTGACTTAGAGGACATAAGTCACAATGTTAATGCCACTAATGTCGTTATATCTACATGTATGCAGGAAACTTTTGCTAAGGATTCCTCAAGCTATTGCTTGCAAAAGAGAGATGAAAATCTGGTGACTAACCCCAATTGTGCAGAAGTGGCAGCTCAAATAGAACTTCATGAATCCATTGTGGACAAGAAGAGGATTGATCCACTCCACAAGCCAAAGGATCTTAGGTTAAAATCTTTCAAAGGGAAGCCACTAATTTTGGAATTAAAACTGTCAAGAAATCATTTGGAACATGTCTTTGTGGTGAAAAGTTCAAAACTTCCAATAATAACCAAATCTAAGCTAAAAGCAGACAAAATGAAGAAGTTTAGGCTATATGAATTTGATAAGTGGCATGATAAGAAGAGAAACTATGGAAGTTATACACCAATGAAATGGAATTGGCAAGGTTGATGGCCAAAGGGTAAATTTACACTCGTATGGAGAGTTCGAAAGCGAGATACAGGAGAAGTCCTATCTCCACCTGGATGAAGAATCATGAATTACAAGACGTATCCCGTCAAGCTATCGACGTTAACTATAGCGCTTCTTGGGAGGCAATCCATGTCTAACTTTGTTTATACTTTAGTTCTTTAAGTTTATTTCATTTTATTTAGCTTTGCCTTACTTCTTTTATTTGTTTCAATTTTAGTTATAGGCTTTTCCCTTTTAATTTCATTTTTATTCTTCTCTTTAGTTTTCTTTTTCTTATTTTTCTAGTTTCATTACTTTTATTTCTTTAAGTTTCCTTTATTTTTAAATTAAATTCATGAATTTAGGATTCAAAAAAAAAAAAAAGTTACACGGGCAAGGGACATGGTCGTGTCCCAGCCCGCGTCCATCCAGACCTTCAAAACTGCCCACCCATAGGAAGTTACACGGACGTGGGATACGGTCGTGTCCCAGCTCGTGTCCGCCCAGATTTCGGTTTCACTACGTGCGCACAGAAAGTTACACGAGTGAGGGACACGGTCGTGTGCGCATTCCCACTCAAGCACAGCAAGTTACACGGGAGTGGGACATGGTCGTGTCCCAGCCTGTGTGCGCCTAGAAATCCCACCCACAAACAGAGAGTTACACGGGCGTGGGATACGGTCGTGTCCCAGCCCGTATGCATCCAGATTTCATGGTAGACCTCAGAGAGTTACATGGGCGTGTCCCAGCCTGTGTCCATCCATTTTTCATATACGGGAACAGAATGTTACACGGGCATGAGACACAGTCGTGTCTCAGCTCGTGTCCATCTAGACTCCACACGACATACACAGAATGTTATACGGGCAAGGAACACAGTCGTGTCCTAGCCCGTGTCGACCCAAACTTACACGATTTTGCACACGCCCTATTTATTTCAACACACATACTCTCTCACACACTTCCACACATCAACACATATTTCTTTTCTCTTCTCTTCTTCTTCCCCTCACGATTTACTTTTCATCAATACATTTCTTCATCAAATCTAACATGATTCAATGTTTCTTCTCAGGTCGTCAATGGAAAATCATGAAAAGTAGATTGTTTGAAGGAGGTCCACATCTGTTACATCATGTTCTAATCATGAGGGCACTATTGTCGAGCTACTAGCCACTCTTTCTCCACTAGAGTATCTTATGCTTCAAGGTAGGGAAGTATTAGTTTCTTTTTCAATACATGTATTTCCTTTTTCCCTATGATGTTTTTCCTTGTTTGATATCTTGCTATTGTGCTTTCTTAGTCGTACATTGTGACAATGTACGTTATTAAGTGTGGGGAAGGGATATATATAAATTTGTTATTGTTTAGGAGACCAATTATTCACATTTGACCCAATTAATTTTTAAGTTAACTTGCAATAGGTGATTAACTGGTAGTATGCCAAATTAACTGTGTTATCTTGATTATTATTGATCTTATTATACTTTACTAGAATTGATTAGTCAAATTTGTGGAGGGCAAAGTTACGAGTTATTTAGCTTCGGACTTTAGGACTTGAGATTAGAGCAACATTACTAGTTGAGAGCTAGTTATGGTTATTTTTAAAATTTACTTTTATGTATACCTTTCTCTTAGAAATTTTTAAAAATCCTATAATTTTTAGCAAACAAACAAATGAAATTCTTCTTTTGAGAAACTCCTAAAAAATCACAATGATTGGAGGTTAAAAGTAATAACAAGTGTAAGAATAGAAAAAATTGGTAAGGATTCGTCTTGGTCCGTCAGAAGAGCGAGATTGAATCTCAATGGCAATTCAAATGAAAAAAAAAAATAGAAAAGAAAAAAATTGATATGGATTGGCTTTGGTTCATCAGAAGAGCAAGGTTCTTTCCCGCTATCAATATAAGGAATAAGTTGGTATGGATCGATCTTGGTCCATCACAAGAGCGAGATTCTTTCCCGTTACCAACATAATTGTGCTTAAATAAGGTAAATTTAAAAGACCTCTCAACAAAAGCATGAACTAGGGGGATAATCAGAGGATGAGTAGATGTAAAATGTGTTTGTTTTAGATTATGGTGCTTGGTGAGATGGAAGAGAGAATTGTATATACTTTAGTCAAATGGATAATATTTTTATGACTCTTTTTCGGTTGGCGAGATGTTAAATCCAATTTTTAGTTTAAGAATCCTTGGTTAAATGACTTGGGTAAACTTTGATTTTCATAAATTAACTAGTGAACTCTAGTATTAAGTATTGTTGGAGCATAAATATGGTCAGATGAAATTGGTTGACTTTGTTAGTTGAGAATGATTTTCTTACTTTTCTACGGGTCAAGTGTATTCGTTCACCGGTTTCCTAAATACTGATAAATTTTGTTTAGCGTTTCTTGTCTCGAAAGTTTTGTTTTGATTTATTTGCTTGAGGACAAGCAAATGCTTAAGTGTGGGGAAATTTGATAACTCTGATTTTAAACATATTTCATATGGTGATTTTATAGTATTTTCGTTACATTTTTGGTTTTATTTAAAGAAATTGATACTTAATTGAGTAAAATTTTGATTTCTAGGTTTGAACGCATTCTAGGATTGAAAACGAAGAAAAGGATCAAATTTAACTCAATTCGGAGTTCAAACGAAGAAGTTATGAAGTTTTGAAGTTACATAGTCCATACAGAAAAAATTGGCCAAGGGCAGAAAGTTACACGACCTGGGGACACGGTCATGTCCCAGGTCGTGTCTGGTAAAGAAAACGAAAACCTTTTGATATACTATAAAAGGGCATATTAGGGCTTCAAAAGACAGAAGAGACATTAGAGAAGATAAGAGACTTGAGGAGAAAGAGAAGAAAAAGGCGATAACAACACCGACTTCAAGATTAGAGAGATTGTTCATCAATTAAAGGGGTTTTCCATGTTTTATTTTACTTTTTTGATAGAACTCGTTTTTAGATTCATTATGATAGCTTAGAATTCGTATATTTAGGATTATGGAACCTAGGGTTTCATGTGATTCTTGGATTGATTTAGAAATTTCAATAAAATTTCTATCTTTACTTGATTCAATTATGTCGTTTAATTATTGATTGATATTTCTAGAATATCAATATATGATATTATGCATGTTGATTGAGAAATTGCATGTGTAATTAGATCTTTACATAATTGGAGAGAATTACATGTATACTTAGAGAAAAGATACATGTTTCTTTTAGAATGTTAATTATTTGTGTGGGAATTCATTATACATTAATGCAATTCTAAGTTATATTACTAAGTGAAGAGATTCCAATAAATAATTTAGGATTAGGGTTAATATGATTGAGAAAGGTATTAACTTTAATTGTGAATCCCTCCGGTCAAGAATAATAGAAACCGAATTGAATATATTTTAAGTGATCACATGTTAAACTCTAGGGGAAATAATTCCTAAATACGTTATTATTTTCTTGAAGTCGTTCTTAGTTTTATTGCTTTTTCAATTGCTTAATTAAGTCTTATAATTAAGTTAGTTTGTTAATTTTAGTATTTTTAATTAATTCAAACTTTCATAATTTTCTGGTTAGATAATAAAGCTAAAGTTAATATTAGTACTCGAAGTCTCTGAGGGATCGACTCGGACTCACATCTGCTATATTAAAACCGATAGGTGCACTTGCCTGATATTAAGTTTTTGGCACCGTTGCTGGGGACTTTCGATATTAAGAATACTAGTTGCTTTATTACTTTAACCATTTTTTTTCTTTTGTTTTCATTGTTTATTTTCATTAGCTAAGAGCTGCAATTGATTCCATATTTCTTGCCCTTGTAGTGCATGACTCGAAGTAACCTGGAAGATTTGGTAGAACTTGATCCTAAAATTGAGAGAACTGCCCTTCAAAATTTGAGATTGCGACCTAGACAAATTGTGGTGACCATTGACAACGAGTCAATCATTGAAATCAAGGAAGAAGGTGAAGAGCCCAACACTCAATTCATCGAGCAGGAAAATCCATCATACATGGCTAACAACGGGAATGAAGCAAATCGGACCATGTCCGATTATTCAAGGCCTACACTTATTGAAGCTGACTCTAGTATTGTAAGGCCAACCGTATTAGCTAATAATTTCCAAATTGCACCTAACATCATACAAATGGTGCAACAATATGTTCAGTTTGATGGTCTTCAAGATAAAGATCCTAATGCCCATATCTCTAGTTATCCGTTAGAAATTTTTTCCCAATGCCAAAAATCTTAATATGTTCTTATTCTACAATATTGTTAAATGAGGAATCATAATTCTTTACTCAAGACTAAATGAATAACTATTTTGTAACTTTTCCCAATATAAGGAATAATGATCGCATTTTATTTTCTTAAAATAGCATTAATTAATGAACTAATTCTGTAACACTCCAGAACCTGATGGCACCACAACTCACTAGGTGTTCTCGCCTTTCAAAAACACGTTAAGACTCTAAAACCAACTGCAATCTCTAAAATCACTTCTAATAATCACTTATCAAATATAAAATAACAATTCTCTAAATACACAACTTGAGTGACTCATAAGCGAGTTACTTTAACCACAATGAACTAAATAATTAGATCTTAATTTTCTACAATATACATAAGTAGTCGCCTCTTTTTCCCAACCAATGATAGTAAGACCCATACTTGTTGCAAACTTACCAAATCAACCTGCATCTGTAAAAATAGAAGAGTGAGTTGAAGCCTAGTATAGGTGCATAAACATATATGGATGTTGAGCTCAAAACATACATATGCATATAATGCAATTGTAATAACATAAAAACAAACAACAGTTTAGTTATCTTTAATTTAAGCCAACAATCATTAAAGAGATACTCATAACCCTATCATACATGATTTATGTCCACATATACAGATAGATATAATATAAATGTTCTTTTAAGTCCTTTACAACTAGAATCCAGAGGTTAGAAACCTAATATTTTAGCTTGTGTCGTCTCATATGAAAGTCTATTAAGGAATCTCTACTATAATCAATAGTTGCTACTCTAGGGATCTACCATTGTAGGCCCCTAGGGCAAGTAGGTCAAGTATAACCAATAGTTAAGGTAATTTAAGTCGTATATGAATTAGTCCGGTTATACTCTAAGTTCTAATAAGCACAACCATATAAATAAGCACAACATACTCGAGATAACTTTTTAATAGTTAACCAAAACTCAAAAACTACAAAGCCTGAGCAAAATAGCTTAGACCACTTAAAAAGGAAGGAATCCGATGATCGGCACGAATCTAAACGAAATTAAGAACAAATACGTACGTTAACCCTCAAATACTCAATAATTAAGTTTTACTTAAAAATTACTTGTAAACCTATTTATTTATTACTTATCAATACATAAACTTATCAATTCAAAGATTCTAAATTGAATTAATCGGACTGATTCTTTAGTCAAGGTAAGATTTGGAAATAATATAATAATAAATAATATAATTGAATAGATTGTTAACTCATATATATTATATAAAACTTTATTAAGTTAAAGTACTAGGATAAATTATTTATATAACATTAAATGTAATCGCAAATGGAAATAAAACTCCTTAAACGAGAAGTAAAACATGATGGATAGTAATTTTAAGTCAATACATAGACCTTATTACTGTATAAAATCAATAGGTTCATCATTATCAACTCTAATGATGATGGACAAATGATAAAGCAAATCAAGACTTTACTATTGTTATAATAATATTATTATATCAAAATAAGTTTAGAAGGATGGCGATTAAATGCTTATATTCTATTCAAATCGCAAGTAGATGAATTGTTGAAATATATTAATTTATTAATCAATATAATATATATTATTGAATAATGCATATAAACTTATTTATTACATTGGTCCTCCTTGTTTATTGAAAGCATATCATCATATACTTTACTTATTTTATATTTATAATATAATAAATCCCTAAATCTCCTTATAGTGTAATTGAAGGACGAAAATTAAAAAGAAAAAGAGAATAGACGCCTCATGAACCAGGCAGACTAGACTTGTGAAACAAAAGTGCCTCGTCGGATTTCGAAGGAAATAATGTTGGAGACGAAAACCAAATGGAGACCCTTAACAGAACAACAACAAAATGAGAACTTGATAATTGAAATAGAGTCGACGCAGTGTATGAGCAGGTAAGTCACCGGAATTTGATGAAAAAGGATAGAATATCGGCACTGTTAAGGAAATACCCTCCAGTAGCATTAAGCTTAGCAAGTCTCGAGGGTGGAAATGGCATATTGTCACAGTGTATACGGAACTGTGGATGTCTAAAAACAGGTCCATTGGAGCTTAGCACGAGTTGGACTTAGTGGTTTAGGAAGTACGAAAGCTCCGCGATAAAGACAAGAGCTGAGCTGAAATTAAGAGAGAGGGCCTAAGAGGGAGACGGTGACGAATTGGGGAGAGAGGGAGAGATAGCAAGGAATAAAGAGAAAGAGATGGGGTCGGGCGAAAAGTCGATAGGGATGGGGGTTTGGTTGAAAGAAGGGGGTTGGCAAGAGAGAATTCAAGAGATGAAAGAATGGGGCCTAATGGGTTTAAAGACAAGAGGATGAGGGGATTTAGGGTAGGGTTTAAAGAGAATGGAATCTTCTTACAATTTAGGGTAGGGAAAAATATAAAATATAAAATATAAACAAAATGAATAAAGGATAATATGTAAATAGAAAATGATTTAAAATATAGGAGAAGATAATGTCTGTATGAAATAAAATTTATATACTTTATTTATAAAATTATTCTATTTTATGATTACAAATAATAAGAGTTATTTAAAAAAAAAATGTTATTGTGCTCTTTGATTTAAATGTTTATAAGGCAGAAATTCAACTAAACCTAAAATTATGCTATAAGTTGAAAAATTTCCTTACTAGCGATACTTTTTATATTATCACAATTTAAATAAATTTTATTCCTAATTATTATTTTTAGTTTGACCGGTGTGTTTCTTTCTCTCCTTCTTAAAAGAAATTTCATCCTCAAAATTTCTACTAAAAAAAACACTTGATATAATTGTATTTTCTATCTATAGACTTTTAGTTACTGTTATGGATTAAAGATTTTCAATCAGTACTAAATTGTCTATTTTCTTTACAACTTAACATAAGTACACATATAACAGGGCTGATGGATATCAACATAACATTGACTTGATTGATCGAACTTGATTGATACTTGGCTTGACTCAAATTGACTGACTTAACTCAAATTGATTGACTTAACTCAGACAAACAAATAGGACACAACCTTGACCAATTCATAACATGCTGTGCCATAGTATAAAAAGGACTTATCCATTTATCTTTTTATAGGTATCTATATGTTAAGTTACCTCAAATCTTTTAAATTTCAATTCACAAATTTACCTTTTATTCCTCATTTCAATTCTTATGTGCTACTACTCATCATGTAAGGTTTTATGAGTGGTTTTGAGTTTAGATAGATTGTGCATCGCTACTTACTATGTTATTATGCTAACTATGCTTATTACATAGGTTACTTAAGCATAAAGGTATAATTTTAGAGCAATTTTTATCAAATTTCTCTCTAAATATTTTTATATCTACTTTTAATCTTATAAATCTTAATTTAAATGTTTTAAGAATACTAGATGAAAATCAAATTTAAGAAGATAGGAACTAAGGTAGCTTTTTATCAACTCATGGATCAAACCTGTATTCTACCTAGTGGATGGGTGGTGTCGTATGAAGGGGGTGAGTGAGAGTAATGGAGGGAGAAAAGGAGGGAGATAGAGACCTTATGAACTAGATGAAGGTGTGTTTGGTACAAATACTCATGCTAAGCACCCTTTTCTGTTTATAATTTGCACTCGTAAATAGGTGTAAGGTGCTTCATGAAGAATCGATTCTTCACTTTACTTTTTCTAACAAAGTTGGGTATGTAGCCAATATGTCGGTGCCATAATTAAATAAAAAAAATGATTAGGTATGAAATAATTAAATAAAGGTGAAGAACCTTTTATTTAAAGCACCTTTTTATGAAATGAGGAGGTGCTTAGAATGTTTACGTAGTATTCGTTGGCATTTTAAGCACCCCTTTTATATGTGTTAGCATTCTAAGTATCCCTTTTATATGCTTATAATATCGATAAAGATTATAAACAAAACTATGATTTGTGCTAATTCAATATTTGTAAGTAATGAAACCTATAATACTAACTCTCAATTTAATATTTATAAAGAAATAAGGGTTATCTAATTAAGATTTATGACGTATGAAGTTACGAAAGAGTACTATTAGTCATGATCAAACTTAGAACTCTAAAGTTGAAAAATTAACGGGATTAAGCTTATAAATATATATTATGAAACCAAATGAATTGAAACTAGGATTTATAATTTGGGTTTGATAATAATGAATTTGGAATAGGAACCAAAAACTATAATAATGGTACTATTAAGTTTATGAGGTTAAAACTTAGATGTCATCAAATGAATTAGAATTGGTTAACTTAAAATTAGGGTTTACAGAATACTAATAATAACTCTAAAACTTAGTTGTAATATAAAAAAAGATACAGAATTAAGATGAGATAGAATAAGAAAGATTGGCTAACCCCCTCATATACTTAGTCACTGTCCTTTATAGGTTAATTATGTGTTCCTCGATCAATCATTCTAATCCTTATTTAGCGACAACTTTTCATCAAAGTAAATACAAAATATGGAACTAGAATTTTAAATTTCATGGAATTAAGATAAAGAACATGGAAAATAAGCAGATGGAACAAAATAGTTTCCATATTTATAGCTATATGACTTATTATGAAACCAAGGATGTGTAGTCGACTTAGAGAATCAAGGAATTAGAAATTCATAATTTTCGAGGTGGGTATTATACTGTCGGTTGATGATGGTGCACATTAAGGTAGAGAAAAACCTAACTATGGACTAATAAATTGCTGTGCTATTTGTGCTTGGAATACTAAGCTGCGGTACAAGTTATCATAATACAGTTAACTGTTTATCATTATATCTTGGGCAGCTGCCCAATCGTTTATCTTTAGATCCTCAGCTGCGATAGTGATTAATTCTTATTATGAGTCGTGGTTCATTATTCGTGTGGAAGCGAAATATGAGATTTGGTTGTTAGAGCCGTGATGTTTGACGAGTTATGATATACAGATAAATAATTTGGCATTTGTTGCATTTATTCATATATACATGTCCAAGAATGTTGCATATGTTAGAGTGTGTTTACAGTATAGTATTTCGCGGGGCTAGTTTACCCCGTCCAAAAAATATATATATGTTTTTCAAGTAGATGGTGTTAAACTTGAGGAGTTGGAGAGCGTAGGAGAGCCTTGTGTGTTTCCATTTAAGAACATGTGACGAAATGGACATACCTTTAGGTTCGAGGGGTAACAATAATGGTTTTACGACCATAGGAGATTAGTAACTCCTCGTGCCACTAAGTACTCTAACCGTGACATTGAGTAGAAAAAGGTACGAATATATATACTCAGTGATTCTTGTAAAACCCTATCAAGGGCACATGGAGAAAATTTAATTTCATTTTTTAGTATCTATTATTTATAAGCAGCTCCACATATCTGTATATGAAATAAAAATAAAGTAATATTAATAAAATAATTGTAATACCCAATGTAAGTATAGTCCCCCAAGGATTTGAGAAGGAGTTGTACCTGTTTACGAGACTAAGGTGGTAAATGTCATGTTAATATTAGTTAGAAAAATTTTAGAGTTAGTAGTTGAAATATATCTATCAATGTTTGTTGACTTAATTTATTCACCGTTTATAATTGGAGATATTATTGCAACAACAACAATAATAAAACAACATTTATTATCTAAATTTATTGATATTTTACGTCGAAGGAGTAAATTCGAACAAACAAAATCGATGCTTGGCCACAAAAATTATTGATAACTTTGCATACTCAAGCATGAGGCAACTAAATGCTACTTTAGAATTCACAACAAAAACCGTTGGGTATATCACCTAACTGTTCAGATGGCTATAGAGGTTAATACAATATGAGTTTTAATGATCAAATAATGGACTAGACGGTCCAGTCGGGGAATAACTTGAAGAATCAACGTCCCCATCTGTATTGTCCATTCCTTTCATAAATTTGATGATCTTTTCAATATCTGCTACGACTTCTCTCGTGGTGGGACGTCTCTTCCCATGCAATTTAACACATTTCTTAGCTAACTTTGCGAACTCCAATATATCTTCTTTCCTACCTTGTTCCCTAACACACGGGTCCATTATATCAAAAAGCCTATCCCCTTTCATAGCCAGTACAAAGTTTAGCACCAAGCTTTTTTCCTCTACCTCAACTTTCGTTTTAGAGACAGCCCTTTCTCCTGTAAGGAGTTCAACAAGAACCACACCAAAGCTATATACGTCACTTTTGTCAGTAAATTGGTTGGAATGGAAGTACTCAGGATCCAAATACCCAAATGTCCCTTACAATGCTGTAGTAACATGAGTCTTCTCAATGGGGATGGATCGCGAGATGCCAAAATCCGGGATTTTCGCATTGTAATTATCGTCTAGGAGTACGTTACTTGACTTGACACCATGGTGGAATACAGGAGTGCAGGCTGCAAAATGCATATGAGCAAGTGCACCCGCAATTTCCAGAGCAACTCTTACTCGGGCTTCCCAGGAAATTGACAGCCCACTATCTTTATCACGGAGATGTTGGGAGAGATTTCCATTTCCTATAAACTCATAAACCAACAAAGGGACTTGTGCTTCGAGGCAACAACCTAATAACTTCACTATGTTCCTATGATTGATCCTTGAAAGAATGACAACTTCGTTGATGAATCGAGCAACTTGCTTTTCATGAACAATGTGAGATCTTTTAATAGCCACGATTCTACCATCGTCCAGCATTCCCTTGTAGACCGCACCAAAACCTCCCTTCCCACACATCCGACGTTCATTGAAATAGTCCGTCGCTCTCTCCAACTCATCTAGTCCAAATATTTGAGTCTTCACGACTGCATCCTCTTGGGAAGAAATCTGCTGCTCCAGTAATAAACCTCCATTACGTTTGAAAACCAACTTTCTTAGTTGCCTCTCTTTTGCCCTCCTTGGTTTCTATGCACACAAGATTGTACCAACCAAGGCCACTGCCACGCTCAATGCTACAGCAAGACCTATACCAACAAGCTCATTAATTAACCAAATGATAAAAACTGCTGAATTTTTCTGGTCCAAAGGGAAAGGATGTATGTACACTACCTAAAGTACCAATCTGGTTCATTGGACTAGGTTTTTCAGCAACAGTACAGCTTCCATTTAATTGAAAAACATAACCAGCTTTGCAATCGCATTGATAAGATCCTCGAGTGTTGTGGCATACAGTACCATCTCCACACCTAACCTTCCTTTCTTGGCACTCATCGATATCTGTGACAAATGAAGAAGTTTGAGGACGTGATAGATTTCAAATTATTCAAAAAAAAAAAAAAAAAAAAGAAAGGCAAACCGTTCCAATTGGTTCTGCTTTCAACCTCATCTGCATTGCAGCTGCAAATGTGTTTCGCCTTTAAAACAGATATCTGAGAAGTAAGACATCACCTATGCAACCAGAAGGAAGATATGGGTTCCCTCTAAATCCACGATCACACCTGCACCTATGTCCATGAAAGTAGTTGATGCAGTGAGCATTATCACTGCAAGATTTACTGGAACTGGTCTTGTCAAAACTTTGCTCTTGTTGGCAAGTGTGGTTGTTGATAACCCAGGTCATCCCCATTGGAACTTGTGGAGAATGAGATGAGTAGCTCCGAAAACCATCCTCTGCAATGAAAGCATGCCTACATAAACCGTTCTTATCAGAGCCACTTCTATTTATGTTCACGATTCGTATGTAGATGGATTTTAAGCCTTTTGGAACATCGGCCTCACAGCAATCTATTCCTAAACAATTACGATGTAAAATATAATTTTCTAGCCCCATCCTGTTCTGGCAGATGGAGACGCATCCGCTAGCATACTTCGACTTATTTTGCTCTTCATTATTGCTCACAAAAGCAAAGATGTCACACCCCAGGCCAACCATTTTGTTGGTATCGTGAGCGAAGAGGAAAGGGTTGAATCCACTGAAGTCGTGGTTCCTTATACTCAGTTCCATTCCAGCATCCCCAACAACTTGGAAACGTCCAGTTATGCAGAACACGCAACTTATGATTGGAGATATGCACAACCTTCAATTGATCATAAGCATTCAAGATTGGAAAGGAAGAGTTGTTATGATCACTTTCACAAATAATCTCGAACCATTTATTTTTGTAACAGTTTTCACCAATACCAAATGGATAAGGAATTTTGACATCCCCACAACTGTCTTGACAATTAGGTTTGGCTATTGGATAATTCGCACCCACAACTTTGACAAATACAAAACTGAGGACAAAGATGGTGATGAAAAAGTGCAAATCAAGCGTTGATCACATCTGATATAAGCTTTTCAGCCCTCAAGAATAACAACCAGATAGTCGGATTGCCGTTGGCAGTAAATATCAGAGGGAATTACCGCCCTCTCCAAGCAATAAAATCCATTCTGAAAGGGACATACTTTCTGCAAAAAGCTTATGCAACCGAGTAGACATTAAGCAACGTTCAGGTAGCCGTTTACAACACCACCTTCCAAGTCGTACTCTTTTCCATGAAAGCTTTGAACTCAAAAGGGAAGGTATTTTAGGACCTTCCAACAGAAACTATGTTTGTAGACTTTGGTTTTATAAGCTGGACATTGTCTTTTTTCCTGCAAATATATATTTTTTTCGGGCCCAAACTGCCAATAGTTGTTTTTTCAATTGAAGGATGAACAAGATACCACTTTCTTTCGACAAGATATATGCTCTTAGCTAACTACCAACTAAAAGGAACAAAAGGCCAAATAATCCACATTGATATAAACGACATAGCCAGCAGATTATATTCACTGAAAGAGACTTAAAATGTGGAGCAATGTTGTTTTTCAGCTCAAAACATAAATATAAAAAATAGGAATGTATACGCACCTGATACAAGAGATTTGAAAATAAAATCAGAGCCAAGAGGAACCCAAACCCCTACCATTAAATGGACCCCAAAACCGAAATTGAATTTACTAACTGGGAGTGATATCACAAAAACTTGTGTCACGATGACCTATTAACTACATCAAAATTAACCTACCCACCCTGATAACATCAGAAAACCCACTATGGATGAATGGAAGGCATTATTTGTTGACATTATAGACACTAGAGAGGGAATGTTGTCAGCACCAATCCAAGTTCATACATTCGTCATCAATCACACAGTTAAATTGATTGAATTCTGGCTTTTCTGGAGTCAAGTATTCAATTTCATGAGGATACTCCCTTCAACAGTCAGTCAAACTTCTGATTCGGCAGATGCTTCAGGCAGAACAACAAAATCATCACAGTGCATCCCACCAAAGCAGCTAAGGTTGCTGCAAACATCAAGTAGCAGCAATGAGAAAGAGTGAACAAAGAATATGCAATCAGGTTTCTTGCATTTAAGGATTACTTTGAGTAGCTGATGGTGCATGTGCACAATAATTATCAGAAGATGGCTGCAAAGGTAAGACCACATTTCTCAAGTTATTTTTGGGGGGTTTCGTTGGCACGTCTGCATTCTTTTGGGTGGGGGATAGAGCAGTTTCATGCCCTCATACTACGAAGAAAGAATGACTGCAGGAATACTTACTAGCAAAAGCGCAAAAAAAAAACAGAATAGTCAGGGGGTATCTGACAATCCAGGGGAGTGAAACTTCCAGGGAGCAGTGCCTCTGGTATCCTCCATTCCTAAAAGCATGGATAGAGTTTCGGTCCAGTGCTTGTAGTTGTGATAATGGGATATCAACACCTGTTACAGGATACCCCTCCAAATCTCTCACCTCAATTTTCAGCTTCACGGGGATTTCGTCCCAGTGAATCTCAATCGCTCCAAGATTTGGGTTGGCCTATATTTATTAAGATTAATAACTGACCATGCATAATCTTCAGTGGAAGGACTGAAGGAAATAAGACTAATTCATACCGAATGTACATGATCTAAATCTGCATTTAGGATTCATGACTCTCATAGTGTTAGGTGCAAACCATGCTGCAAACCTCACCAAAAATTGCAAAGGTGGAGGGACTACACCTTCCACAGACTGGGTAAGGCCACTTGAAGTAATGTCATACAATAGATAACCAACAGCACAATCGTGCCTTGATATTTCTCCGAAATGGACATCGCTGCTTATGAAAAACACACCATTTCTCTGGAACGAAATTAACGCCAATCTTATTTCATAAGCATAGATTTGGATTTTACATCAATTTAGTAAAAGTAGGACCCACAGAGTAAATGTTGTTACCTTACTCTCTGAAATCAATCTAAAAAGTCGTTCTTTCTCCTTTGGAAAACGTCCCCAAGCCTCCATGTAAAACATTGGGCCCGTTACTGCCGACAAATTCGATATGACCTGAACTTTGGGTATGAGGAATTATGAAGAACACAAAATAAATAATGGGTAAAAGAAGCTGACAATTCCATCTTTAAGTTATAGACATCTAATTTAGAAAAAATTCATTTTGGTATTTTAATCACCAGTTGAAACTCATTCACATGCCCCCCTGTTTTAGAGAGTCAACATTTTATATATAAATTTGAATGTGCACTTTGTAATAAAGGTCTAAAGTGGGTATGGCCAAAAGATCTTCAGTTAGAAAACAAAAAATCTAAGTAGTAGCTCAAATATATAGTCAGCAACTGAGACATATGCTTGAGAGAGGAAAAATGGTTATTTTCTGAATTACCTGGATGGAGGAGCCAATTATGGTTATCTCTGTTGCAGGGCCCTTTAATTCCTTCTCTAGCCATTTCCACTGTGAAGCACCCAATATAGTTCCGTCACTGTACAAAGGATCCCCGTGATATCTAGTATCTAAGAGGATAACCTGAGAAACATGTTCACTCAGAATTACTAATCTGTACAGAACCTTCCTTTATAAAGAAGTCAGGAACTGCGATAAACGATCATAAATCACACAGATACATGACTATGGATCTCAAGAAAAATACGCAGACTGTAGATGCCACGTTTTAAGAATGTGACAGTATTGCATCAAAGTATCAAGAAGATGAATAGTTATATTGCTTGATAAAAACGCTAAATGAATAGCATCAATGCATTCTCAAGTACTATATCAGGAATTAACAGTGATACAATTAGTGAAATTCCCTAAGGTGACAAAAGTTCTCCTCAATGGGCAGATTCTAAAGAATAAGAACTAAGGACCAGCGGCAGGTGGAATTCCTTTCTCCTTTTTCCCCCAAAACCTGCACCAAATGAACATTCTTAAATCTGCCGTATGACAGTTTTTAGATTTAAATCCCGAAGAAACTAACTTAAAATTTTAAGTTCGTAAATATTTTTACCATTCATATTCCACTATTCATGTGTGGGATATGCGATTGATTAGACCAAAACATGAAACTGACTGAATGAGAAGGCAAATGGCAATACTCAGAGTAAACTTTAGGAGCCGATTTCACATTAAATTTGATATCATAGCTGATGCACCGAAATGCTCAAACTTGTAGATATTAAGTATGATTTAATATTTATACTTTACTAAATATTTAACATAAAGTCCTAGTTCCTCTAATGTGATTTTGCCTATTATGTGAGTTTGTGACATGTTACTTGGATAACCTCCTCCAAACTTCCCAAAAGAAAGTTAAAAGTGATGGGAGGATGGGGGTTGCTTGACTCCAATCCTGAAACCAATCCAAGCTCCAAAGCTAGTCTGATTTCTTGGATTGTCAACAGACATCATATCAATAACAAATGAAAGATGGGCATGGTAATTGCTTTATCACCAAGATAATTATAAAGTGATCCTTACAAAGGTCTTCTATAAATCCTTCCTAAAAATGGTGTACAATTGATCCATTAAAATATTGGTTTAGATTAGCTTCCATAGGAACAATAGGAATCTATGAAGCCAAAATTTACTAAAAATATTTTACCATTGACACTAAAGAAAGCAAACCTCTCACAATCATCAGAAAAGCATGCATTAGGCTAGCATGATGTTCCAAATCATAAGTAGAAAATACCAATAACCATATAAATAATGAATAAGTTCCGGAACCTACATAGATAGGATAACTCTACTTGCTTACCCAGTGGGCCAAATGTATACGATGCATGAACCCCCTCTTGCTTATAACCGCATTCCTATAGAAGCAATGTGGATAGTAAAGATTGGGTCTGGCCTAGTGAGTTGACTTTGATTCTATGCAGGCAAAATTACAAACTAAGATGAATGTGAACTGGCATACTCAGCGAGAATATCAACACAGCAGCGCAAGGAAACATTAAATCTCTTCCAAATACACAAATCATACTCTTACTCTGCAATGCACATGCAATAATCTTGATGTGAATCTTAAATTAGAGAGTACGCATCTGTATAAAAGTACCATAAGTGATTAAATTTCAAGTGCATATATGTGACTAAATGCACTATAGTGATCTAGGCAAAAGTTATATAAGAAGTTACCACAAAAGTAGTCTACTCATTTAAACTTATATATATATATATATATATGTGTGTCTATATATATATATTGCCTACTCAAAGGGGATATGTATTTTGATTTTTAAATGAAGTAAAGCAAATATGGAACTTGAAAATTTCTCTCCCAAAGGAGAAATTTTCAGAAATTTATGCATTTGATTGGTTAACTTTAGGCAATGAAATTGTAATGCTTATTGCATTTTTGCCTAAAGTGGTTTATATGTGATACCCTAAACCCTTGAAATAATTAAAACTATTTGAATTCTTCTTTAAAGAAGAATTAGTTATTTGCTCAATTTATTAATCTTTTGCATTTTTATTGCGAATTACAGTTAATTTTGATATAAATGATAAATATTGCTACGACTAAAACTTTGAAAAGTGATAATTACAAGAAGTGGAAATTAGCAATTGAGTTTACTTTAGTGTATTAGAACTCATAGTAAAATCATTTCTTTTAAGGATGGAAAAATCTTTTTAGATTTTATTTATGCACTTTGCTTGAGTCATTAAATGTTTTAATACCAAAAATAAGAAAAATCTTCGTTGACTTTTGCTTTTTTTTTTTTTAAAGCTTTTTGAGCATTGCAGTTCAATATTATCTACTAAAATAAAAATCTTATTTGGTATTTCTTACCAATTGACAATATTAATTATGTCGACATATGTTGTAAGGTATATGAATTGGTTCGATCTCCATATTCTACCTTATTGTTATTTTGATTATTCGTACAATATTTATGCAACTAATCTAATTTAATGTCCTATTATGCATGATATAAGCTATCGAATTCTATTAGGTATGATTGTTAGCATTTTGTATAGTTATAAGCTCACCTATTGTTATTTTGATTATTCGTATAATACTTATGCAACTAATCTAATTTAATGTTACCAATTGACAATATTAACTATGTTGACATATGTTGTAAGGTATATGAATTGGCACGATCTCCATATTTTACCTTATTGTTATTTTGATTATTCGTACAATACTTATGCAACTAATCTAATTTAATGTCCTATTATGCATGATATAAGCTATCGAATTCTATTGGTTATGATTGTTGTCATTTTGTATAGTTGTAAGCTCATCTATTGTAGATATAATTATGCAATTGTATAAATTAAGTAATTTTCTTTCTTTTAATTATATATTGCATTAACGATAATTATATTTTATCGATGGTTATTATTGATATGATTTGTTGTTGATATAATGTATTATCAATTTTATTTTTATATTAATTTTGTTTCAAGTACCCTATTGGTATTGGAATTTTGGTGACATGAGATTTATGCATTGTATCATTATATTTCTTATTGTGATTCGAGACCTTAGGCAAGATCATAATAAATAAGAAATTTGTATTAAGAGTATGTTTGGCTGTGCATATGGAATCATTTAATTTTCTAATTGTATGACAATAATGTGCATATTAAGTGTTTCCTTGTTGACTTGATGCTAACCTCTTTACCAATACAATTAGCCTTTGTCAAAATGGGACCAACATTACGGAGTAAAGAATAGTGGGAGAAATTTAAAATTTTTTGTCTTATATGTCAATGACATATTTCTTACAAATAACCTTATTAAATTTTTGGCAAAGACAAAAAATATTTTGAATAGCCATTTTGACATGGACCTTGATAATACTTCAATTGTTCTAAGCATCTAAATTTGTTAAGATATGTTATGTGGCATTTTTGGCTTGTCTTAGAGATGATATATGGAAAAAAGTCCTTAAGCAATTTAACATACATTTTTGCTCCCATGTGTTACACCTGTTTAAAAGGGTAATAAGCTCTCTAAATTTTGATGTCCTTAAAATAATTAAAAAGAAATTGAAGAAGGTCCCATATGCTTTTGCTATTGTCAATTTGATGTATGCTTAAGTTTGTACTTATCCCAATATCATTTTTGCTATTAATGCTTCAGAGATATACTTGAGCAACTCAAATTTGGGTAATTGGAAAGCCATAACAAGGTCATGAGATATCTGTAGAGCATTAAGAATCGTATGTCGACTAATAAGAACTTTGATTAATTTCAGGTTATTAGCTATTTTGATTATGATTTTGTATGTTGCCTTAACAACTAAAAGTTTACTTTTAGCTTTGTTTTTATAATGGCAAAAGTAGCTATTTTGGGGAAAAGTGTCAAACAAACACAATTCTACCATGAAAGCAAAGTATATTACTTGCTATGAGGCTAATTGTCAAGTCATGTGGCTAAAAGTATTTTAATTTATGGCCTTTAAATTGTTGAAAGTATATCTAAGCCACTTATCATATATTGTGACAATGGCACTACTATTCATTTCTCTCAAAACAATTTGAAACTCTTCTTACTCAAAGAATTTTGGATATAAAATATCTATTTGTTAGAGAGAAATTTCTAGAGTTCCGGATTCGAATTGAGCATCTTGTTATAAAGAATATGTTAATAGATCCATTGACTTAAGGCTTAACTATTCGAGTTTTTTAGATCATATAACTTATATGAGCTTGGTTAAGTCTTTTGATATTTTAGGTCAGTAAGAGGTTAAAATTGTATATTTATTGATTATTATGATATATGTATGAGATAATGTCACTTTTATATACATATCTCTTATAGCATTATTGAAATGCTTGTATTATCTAATCATATGACACATTTATCCTATTTAATTCTATTTTTTTTGTTTATTATTCTTTTGTGTTAAATATAAGCATATTAACATATGATATATATATATATATATATCTTATCGGATACTATATCTATAGTGTTAAGCTTGATATTTTTTAAATTAATGGTTGATATATGCTTTGATTATAATTGATATTATTGTAGTAATAATTCATATATTTCTGATAATTGACTAATGCTACCCAAATGGAAGAATATTAGATTATTTGATTATGTGGATTAGCATTAATCAATTATTTATAATATATCCTTTTAAACTATTAATAAATCAATCATAGAATTATTGTTTAATTATAGCATTAACCAAAATAGACATTGTAATTGAGTTTTTAATGTGTATAGCCTGTGATGGCTAGGGTTGTGAACTTTGTTGCTTAATAAGAGGTCACTCCATCTAATAAGGATATAAAAACTGTTCTCTTATTAGACAGTTTTAACTTAACCTAATTTCTTTTTAGGAAGAGAGTAATTGTCACACTCCAAAACGATAGAATTGTAACAGTTTTGCTGTATAAATCATTCTAGAATAGAAGCTGACATTACAGTAGGTAACTTAAACTTGATTTATACAATGTGTCCACGACTAGCTCACTTTGAAGTAAACAGTTCACACATCTGAAATGATAGCTACCTATGGAAGTATAAAGATTATACTAAAATTCTAATATCATAAGTAATGTTTACATGGTTACTAAACATAATCTTACTTAAGTAATACTTTACTTGACAATAAATGATTCTAAATTAAGATCTAAAACCTTAGAGATATAACTATTCTTCAGTTTAATATCTTCACTCCTTAAGATCTAACAATAGGTAGTTTTAGGGTAGTTATGATGCCACTTCTGCGCTAGCATTTGTAATAATATTTATAGTGATGTGAGTAATCAACCACTCAATAAGTTGGAAATGAGACTTAAAACTATACATGAAGCATAAACAGAGTTATCAACCAGTTATTTTAATGCAATGCAACAAATAAATGTTATCGCATGATATTATCTAGTCTATCATGAGATTAAAAAAATTATACCCGCTCTGATTTGGATTGAGGAGTTTAGCGCATATTTCAATAGCTCACAACTAAATCTAAACTTGTGCAATAGAGATATCGTTTCTCTCGCGATTACCTTCGAATTATTGACTTTACTCTTATTGTAACCTCCTCTCTTATTGCTTAGTTCGATTAAAGATGAAGAAAGGACTGATCATGCTATCCAATGCTATCCTTTTTGAAGGGGTTGGTGTTTGGTTGGAAAACCTTAAACTTTTCCCTTAATGGGTTGCCATGCATATCCAATTTAGAATTATCACTCTTATCTTTTATTAAGTCCAATTTAAGGCCGTCGATCATTTTACACAAATCAAACAATTATAATCTAGATCATTAAATTAGAATCATATAAGCAACCCAAAAACATGCGCACACAAGCATGCGCACAATCAATTATTTAACAAACACAACTGAGTATAATCTCAAACTTCCGAGTATTATAAAATAGTACTCCGAAATATAGTAATATATTGATTCCAAACTTACTTAAACTTCCCGCTTACTTACTTAAGGTATTACTTGCTACGGGCTATCATCAATGGTCTTTATAATACAAATATTATTTTAGTTTTCATACAACTATTATTTATATATAGAATTTATTCTATAATTAATATTATTATCTTTAGTTGAGGGTTTTACTATATCTAATTATTTAGGTTTTTAAGTGTAACGCTCTAGAGCTTGAGGGCGCCACAACCCATCACGTGTCCCTACTATTCAAGCACACATTAAGGCTTTAAAATCAACTATAATCTCCAAAATATAACTTGTAACAATCGGTTATTAAGTACAAAATAACAATTCTCTAAATACATCAATCCGAGTAACTCACCAACAAGTCATTTTAGCCACAAAAATGCTCAATATCAAATCCTGATCTTTTACAACATACAAAACTAATTGTATTTCTTTCCTAACCGTAGATAGTAATTTCCATACTTATTTTAAATTTATTAAATTGACTTACAGCTATAAAAATAGAAGGATGAGATGAAGTCTAGTACAAGTGCGCAAACATACGCGAATGTCAAACTCAAAACATATGCATGTATATAATGCAATTGTAACAACATATGAGTAAACAATAGTTTAATTATCTTTAATTTAGGCCAGAAACAGATAAAGCGGTAATCATGACCTCACTACACTATGATATTGGTCTACATATATAGGTGGATATAAATATAAGTTTTCCTTTAAGTTCTTTACGCTAAGAGTCTAGAGTCTAGAAATCTAGTGTTCTAATTGCGTCATCTTATATGCGAGTTCATTAGAAAAACCTTACATATGATCAGTAGTTACTTCTCTAGGAAATTGCTACTGTGGGCCTTTAGAGTGAGCGGGTTAAGTACAACTAGTAGTCAAGGCCAATTAAGCCGTATATGAATTAGTTTAGTTACATCCTAAGTCTTAACAAACATAAGCAACAATTAAGCACCATGTACCTGGGATAACTTCTTAACAATTAACCAAAACTCCACAACAACAAGTCTCGTACGAAACAACTTAGACCATCCAATAAGAAAGGAACTTGATAACTAACAATAATCTATTTGAAATCAAGAACAAGTATATACATTTAGATTACTAATAGCTAGGTTCTACCTAAATGTTACTCGTGAATCTTTTATTTCATGTTACTTGTTATTACATCTACTTATTACTTCAAATGTTTCAAATAAAATTAATCGAATCGATTCTTTAGTCAATGTAAGATTTAGAAATGATATAATAATATATACAATAATGCAATATGTGGCATAATTTATAATAATGACTTTTATATAAAATAGTGGTACAATATGGAAAATAATCAATTTATAATTGAAATCTATTTCTAGCAAAATAGTTACATTTTAAAATAATACATACACCATACCCAAAAAAATGGAATTGAGTCAACTCGTGAAATAAAGCTAAGACAGGAGTACTAGATAAACACCAAATCGACACCGAATAAGAACCTACTAGAAACAAATAATACAAAAATTATAATTTATTTAGTAATATACTCAAATAATTAACAAATAATAATTTATCGGAATGGCTTGAAATGTGTGGAAATGGGGATGAAAGCAAATTATGGTCAGAATAAAATTGATTAGGGAGAGGAATTGAGCCAGATGAAAGAGCTTTGGGAGAAATGGGGTCCGTGCCTTGGGGTTAGGAAAGGGACTTAAGGGTGAGTGGGTCAGGGGAAGGGAATTGAAGGGAAGGGGGGCGGGTGGTGGGTTTGAGAGATAGAGATGAGGATTGATTGCGGGGAGTGGGGTTCGGTTGACGAGGGATTGTGGAAGAATTAGAGGGGGGCAAGAGTGGAAAATTCAAGGGAAGGGGTGAGAGAAAATATAAAGGGGAGGGGTCTAATCGATGTAAGGGAAATGAAGGGGATTGGGCGAGGGAGGAAGTGAGGGATTGAGGGAAAAAAATTAAGAGAAAGGGTAGGGGTTTAGTAGAAGACAGATGGAGTGAGAGAGAGATCTGGTGAGAGAGAAATAAGTTGAGGGAAAAAGAAATAGGATTGTCGTGGTAAAGGAAAAAGAAAGTTAAGGTAGGGTTTAGGGTTGGTTTTAGATCATTCTAGAATATTTTAGAATGTAGAGTATGTTTTCAATAATTGAGAAAATAAAGAATTAAATAAATATTATTTAGAAATTAGGACATGTATTAAAATATTGTAAGATATATAATATTAATAATATATATATACTTTATTTGTCAAATAAAATTAATCTATTTAATGCATACGTAAAATAAGAGTTTTAGAAAAATATTATTAGAACCTTGATTTAGACATCTATTCTATAGAATACACTTTAAAATAAGTTTGAAATTAGTTTAAGATTAATAAATTGAGATTTTCCTACTAGAATATGATTTCTATGAACATAACCTAAATTATTTTATTAGTTAATTATTATTTGTAGTTTGATAGGGGTGTTTCATTAAGTCTCTTACAATTATCTTCGTTTTGAGCTAGGTTCTAATTTAGTTTCTAATCTAACTTTTAATTATGATTTTACACATAAATCATAGAAACTTCCATGATTCATTTTGTAAGTCTCTAAATTAGTTGCTAATCAACTCCATAATTTGCCTATATACCTAGTTTCTAAATTAACTTTTGAATTTGTTTCTGATTCGATGGTACTCCATATTTTAGCATAAACATTCACAAGTTTGGCTTACAATCAAATTCAAAGTTCATTGTATAGTTTATTTCCATTTTAGTAGCTACCCTCTTGCTGCAATGGCAATTATACAAATTTATTTTATATTTTCATATTTGACAAAATATGCATAAATTTTAGGTAAATATATAATACTTAGTATCCAAGCTCCATTAAAGTTATGGAAAATATATTATACTTAATAAATTACTTTTGTTATATTATGATCATGAAAAGTACTAAGATAGTTTAATATATATTATTTTTCAAAATATCAATTTTAGGTCCAATTTTGCTAAAAATTATTTAAATTAGGTAAATAACCAAATAAATTTATACGATTTAAACTAAATATTCCCAAAATCATAAATAAGCTTTAGAAATCATTACAAATCAGATTCATGAAGGAATTTAATTAAAAACCTATTATTTCTTTCATACGAAAAACATGATAGATTCAACAAAAATAATTTTAATAAATACTAAACATGTAGTTTATCAAAAATTATTTTTATGTAAATTAAAGATATTACATGAGGGATATGTACGCCAAAAACTAGCTTGAAATAACATCATTTATTATTTTTGGAAATTCATACAAAATTTATTAGAATCAAGTCTGTTCTTAAGGAATCGATATAAGCACTTCTAATTTTAAAAATATGGTTTGATATTATGATTCTACATGCAAAAATACTTAAGGAAACCAAATTTCATAAGTTTTGGACATTATTTGATATTTTTAATAAAAATAGCAACTTATAAACGAAAATCGGGTGTTTTTGGTTCTCTAGCCATCAGAGCTCTGTTGGCAAGAACCTCATGTCGGAAATCACTCTTCCTATGTCAAAATTCAATCCAAAAATAGCTACCATGTCTAGTCTTCATCTTCTATTTTTTTTTTCTAATTTCCACCATATTTTTTATTATTTTTCATTATTTCCCCTATTTTTTGTTTAATTTGTATTCAAATCTTTCTAGAGAGAATTTTGAGATGTTTAATTTGCTAAAAAGATTAGAAGGGCGCTCAATTTATTTTATACCAGATTGGGTCGGTTGGTAAAAGAAAAAGTAGTTTCCAAGTGTCAACTTTTGCTTTGTTAGGTGTATTTTGTACATATTATGTTAGTTCCTTAAATGACAACTCACAATGTACTTTCTAAATTCTTCCAGCTAGTTCCACGTCCATTCTAGACATTTCTAAGTGATTTTTTTTTTCTATTTTTCTATCATTTACTAATGATTTTAATAATTAAATACTATTTTTAGCTATTATTTAATATATTATGTTAATATATTTACATATCGAGTACATATAATGCGTATAACATTGTTATATAATTTCATTATATGCTATTTGACTTCTAAAATTATTTTTATAAATTCAATAATTTATCTCTAAGGTTTCATGGTCATTTGGAACTTTAATTTCGAGTTTTCAATAATTATCTAATGTATCTAGTAAAAATATGTTTTATTAAAATTAAATATTCTCTATACTTTATTTTAAGAAATTGACGTTACTAGGATTCATTATTTAACTTTTAATACCTTATAATAGAATTTACTTAATTTGGACAACTTTTCTAAGAAATCCTAAATTGTACTGAACGTCTTAACCTAAATCGATATTAAGCAATTAGACTCATTTCTCAAGCTTTCCTTAGTAGGTTCTTTTTATTATTTTCCTCAGTTATACTCTCTAAGTCTTATGTATAGTAAAAGTAATCACCATATCGGATCCCAAGTAGTAGATTGAAGACTAGGGTCTCATGGTAATATCCTCTCACACTTTATTTTATTTTTATTTTTTTACAATTCTATATAAAATGAATACTGCTATAAGATGGATCTCTTCCAAATATATAATCTTGTATTCACATTAAATCTTGATTTGAGTTTATATATGCATATATTATAATTTTCCAGCATACTTTATTTGCAACTCTTAAAATCTAACAAGATTTTATTCAAAATTCAAGATCATAACTTCAATGCTTTGAAAAATGATTCAAATGAAAGACAATATTGTAATTGATGTGAATACTAAAGCTGGAATGCTAGCACGTGTTAAGGAATGAAATTAAAAGTATGATATGGTCATGAGTATATAAAGAATAAAATAATAAGTGATTACAATTTTATTAAAGTATAATTAGGGTTTCCTCTATGACCATAGAAATAAAAATTTAATCAAAACCCTTCTCTCTTTCCCTTCAATGCTACATGAAGAAAAAAAAAAAAGAGAGAGAAGGAAAAGAAGTAATTAAACATATCAAATTAAGGTTTATAAGAAACTTCTTAATTAAATACTAACTATCAATTTAATATTTAGAAAGAAGTAAGGGTTACCTAATTAGGATTTATGAGTTATGATATTACGATAGAATACTGTTAATCACGATCAAACATAGAACTATAGAGTTAAAAAATTGAAGGGATTAAGCTTATAAATTAATATACCTAATGAAACGGAGTGAATTGAAACTAGGATTTACAATTTGGGTTTCAATTTGGAATAGAAGCCAAAACCTAGAATAATGGTACTATTGAGTGTATGAGATTAAAACTTAGATGTCATCAAATGAATTAGAATTGGTTAACTTAAAATTAGGGTTTATAGAATACTAATAGTAACTCTAAAAATTATTTATAATTGAAACAAAAAGACATAGAATGAAAATAAGATAGAAAAAGAAAGATCGACTAACCCCCTTATATACTTAGTCAACTATCCTTTATAGTTTAACCTTGTGTCCCCCTCGATCAATCATTATGATCCTTATTTAGCGACAACTTTTCATCAAAGTACATATAAAATATAGAACTAGAATTGTAAATTTAATGGAATTAAGATAAAGAATATGGAAAATAAGTAGATGGAATAAAATAGTTTTTATATTTATAGCTGTTTGACTTATTGTGAACCCAAAGATGTGTTGTCGACATAGAGAATCAAGGAATTAGAAATTCATAATTTTCGAGGTGGGTATTATACTATCGTTTGATGATGGTGCACATTAAGGTAGAGAAAAACCTAACTAATGGATATTTGGACAAATAAATTGCTGTGCTATTTGTGCTTCGAATACCGAGCTGCGGTATAAGTTATCATGGGCTATGGTACATCTACGCCTTTTGGGCTGATATGTTAACCGTTTATCATTATATCTTGGGCAGCGGTCCAATTGTCTATCTTTAGATCTTGGGCTGCGGTATTTATTAATTCTTATTATGAGTCGTGGTTCATTATTCGTGTGGAAGTGAAATATGAGATTTGGTTGTTAGAGTTGTGATGTTTGATATTTTTGTTGCATTTATTCATACAAGCATGTCCAAGAGTGTTGCATACGTTAGAGTGTGTTTATAGTATAGTATTGTATTTCTTGGGGCTAGCCTTTCCCGTCCTAAAAATATATGTATTTTTCAAGTAGATTGTATTAGACTTGAGGAGTTGGAAACCGTAGGAGAGCCTTGTTTGTTTCCATTTAAGAACATGTGACGAAATGGCCATACCTCTAGGTTCGAGAAGCAACAATAATGGTTTTACAACCATGTGAAATTAGTAACTCTTCGTGCCACTAAGTACTCTTAACTGTGACATTGAGTAGAAAAAGGTGCGAATATATACTTAGTGATTCTTGCAAAACCATATCAAGGGCACATAGGGAAAAGTTAATTTCATTTTTCAATATCTTTTATTTATAAGAAACTCCATATATCTATATATGAAATAAAAATAAAGTAATAATAATAAAACAATTGCGATACCCTATAAAAGTGTAGTCTTACCGGATTTGAGAAGGAGTTATACTTATTTATAAGGTTAAGGTGATAAATATTATATTAACACTAATTAAAAATTTTTGGAGCATACGATTCAAATGGATCTATTAGTATTTATTGACTTAATTTATTTATTGCTTTTAGTTTGTTGTATTACAACAACAACAACAATAGTAAAACAACTTTTGTTGTCTAAATTTATTGATATTTTACCTTGAAGGAGTAAATTTGAACAAACAAAAACAATGTTTGGCCACAAAAATTTTTGATAACTTACGCACTCAAGCATATGGCAACTAAAATGCTAATATAGAATCCACAACAAAAACCGTTTCGTCTATCATTTAATTGTTTAGATGGCTATGAAATTTAATACAATAGGGTTTCAATATTTAGATAATAGACTAGACGGTCTAGTTGAGGAAATTGTAGAATAGCTTAGAGAATAAATGCCCCCATTTGTATTATCCATTCCTTTCATAAAGATGATGATCTTTTCAATATTTGCTACGATCTATTTCGTCTCTTCCCATTCAATTTCACACATTTCTAAGCTAACTTTGCGAACTCCAATATATCTTCTTTTCTACCTTGATGTCTAACACAAGGTTCCATTACATCGAAAGGCCTATCCTCTTCCATAGCCAGTACAAAGTTTAGCACCAAGCTTTTTTCCTCTACCTCAACTTTCGTTTTAGAGACAGCCCTTTCTCTTGTAAGGAATTCAAGAAGTACCACACCAAAGCTACATACATCGCTTTTTTCGATGAATTGGTTGGAATGGAAGTACTCAGGATCTAAATATCCAAATGTCCCTTACAATGCTGTAGTAACATGAGTCTTCTCAATTGGATTACGAGATGACAAAATCCGGGATTTTCGCATTGTAATTATCGTCTAGGGGTACGTTACTTGACTTGACACCACGGTGGAATACAGGAGTGTAGGCTACGGAATGCATATAAGCAAGTGCACCTGCAATTCCAGAGCAACTCGGATAACTCTGATTTTAAACATATTTCACATGGTGATTTTATAGTATTTCCCTTACATTTTTCGTTTTCTTTGAAGGAATTGATACTTAATTGAGTAAAATTTTGATTTCAAAGTTTGAACGTGTTCTAGGATTGAAAACGAAGAAAAGGAATTAAGTTTCACTCAATTTGGAGTTCAATTGAAGGAGTTATGAAGTTTTGAAGTTACACAGTCTGGAACATGACCATGTCCCCAAGCTGTATCAATGCAGGAAAATTTGCCAGGGTCAGAAAGTTACACGATCTGGGGACACGGCCATGTCCCAAGCCATGTCTGGTGACGAAAATGAAAACCTTACAATACATTATAAAAGGACATATTAGGGTTTCACAAGACACATGAGATATTGGAGAAGAGAAGAGATTGGAGGAGAAGGAGAAGAAAAAGGCGAGAGCAACACTAACTTCAAGATTGGAGAGATTTTTCATCAATCAAAGGAGTTTTTCATGTTTTATTTATTGATTTTGTTGCAATTCGTTTTTAATTTCATTATGATAGCTTAAGATTCGTGTATTTAGGATTATGGAACCTAGGATTTCATGTGACTATTAGATTGATTGATAATTTTCAATAAAGTTTCTATCTTTTCTTGATTCGATTATGTTATTTAATTATTAATTGATATTTCTAGAATATCAATTTATGATATTATGCATGTTGATTGAGAAATTACATGTGTAATTAGACCTTTACATAATTGGAGAGAATTACATGTATACTTATATACTTAGAGATAAGATACATGTTTCTTCCGGAAAGTTAATTATTTGTATGGGAATTCATTATACATTAATGCAATTCTAAATTATATTACTAAGTGAAGAGATTCCGGTAAATAATTTAGGATTAGGGTTAATATGCTTGAGAAAGGTATTAACTTTAATTGTGAATCCCTCCGGTCAAGAATAATAGAAATTGAATTGAATATATTTTAAGCGGTCATATGTTAAATACTAGGGGAAATAATTCCTAAATACTTTATTACCTTCTTGAAGTCGTTCTTAGTTTTATTGCTTTCTAAATTGCTTAATCAAGTCCCATAATTAGTCTAGTTTGTTCATTTTAGTATTTTTAATTCATTCAACTTATCACAATTTTCCGGTTAGATAATAAAACTAAGGTTAATATTAGTACTCGAAGTTTCTGAGGATCGACTTGGACTCACATCTACTATATTAAAATTGATAGGTGCACTTGCCTAATATCAAGTTTTTGGCGCCATTATCGGGGATTTTCAATATTAAGAACACTAGTTGCTTTATTACTTTAACCATTTTTTTTTCTTTTGTTTTCATTGTTTATTTTCATTAGCTAGAGCTGCAATTGATTCTATATTTCTTGTACTTGCAATGCATGACTCAAAGCAACTCGGAAGATTTGGTAGAACTTGATTCTGAAATTGAGAGAATTGCCCTTCAAAATTTGAGAGTGCGGTCTAGACAAATTATGACTACCATAGAAGACGAGTCAATCGTTGAGATTAAGGAAGAGGGTGAAGAGGCCTAGGTTTTTCAACAAAGTACAACTTCCATTTAATTGAAAAACATAACCAGCTTTGCAATCGCATTGATAAGATCCTGGAGTGTTACGGCATACAGCACCATCTCCACACCTAACCTTCCTTTGTTGGCATTCATCAATATCTGTGACAAACGAAGCATTTCGAGGACATGACAGATTTCAAATTATTTTTTTAAAAAAGGAAAAAATGTAAACTGTTCCAATTGGTTCTGCTTTCAACTGCATCTGCAAACATGGTTCACCTTTAAAACAGATAGCTAAGAAGTAAGACATCACCTATGCAACTAGAAGGAAGATATGGTTCCCTCTAAATCTATGATCATACCTATACTTAGATCTGGGCAAAGGTAGGTTCTAAATTATGAACTGGCCTAGTCCATTAGTGGTTGGATCAAATCGTCTTGGTGAATTGCCTGATCTGGCGGTTTAAGGATTGCCTTTTTTTTTTTTAATATTTATTTGGTTGGTCAAAATGATTGGCTCCAAACCCTTGCCCTCGCTGCCCCGCGCACCCCTCCCCCCCCCCCCCCCCCCCCCTATACATATATCATAGAGCATTGTCTCGATTTATTCATTCTCTTTTAGGGATTAGTAAGATCACGAAGTGTTATCCCGATTCATATTCTCATTTAAGGATCTAGCCAACTCTTAGAACGCAGTCTTAATCCATAGTTTCTTAGGCTTCTAACCACCTCATAGAGCAATGCCTCGATTTAAGTTCTTAATCATTTTTAGGGTCTTAACTAACTTAAGAAATGTTTTGTCTGCCTTAGTTAGTTAGCTCATGAGGGGCATGACTAAGTTCTTAATCATTTTTAGGATCTTAACCAGCTTAAGGAGCGCTTTGCTCGCTTTGGTTTGTTAGCTCATGAGGGACACAACCAAGTTCTTAATCATTTTTAAGGTTTTAGGCAGCTTAAGGAGTAGTTCGCCTGTCTTGGTTGGTTAGCCCATGAGGGGGCACGGCCAAGTTTTCATCACATTTTAGGGTCTTAGTCAGCTCAATGAGCACTTTGCCCACTTTGGTTAGTCAGCTCATTAGGGCACGATTAAGTTCTCTCAATTCATTTTAGGGCCTTAGCCAACTCAAGGAGCATTTCGCCTACCTTGGTTAGTCAGCCCATTGAAGTAAAACAAAGTTTTCTCATTATCAGTTTAAGGCCTTAGCTAGCTCAAAGAGCGCTTCACCCATTTTGGTTAGTCAGCTCATTGGAGCATGACTGAGTTTTCTTATTACCAGTTTAGAGTCTTAGCTAACTCAAGGAGTGTTTCACCCATCTTAATTAGTCAGCTTATTGGAGCACAACCAAGTTTTCTCATTATCAGTTTAGGGCCTTATCCAGCTTAAGGAGTATTGTGCCTGCTTTGGTTAGTCAGCTTATAAGAGGCACAACTAAGTTCTCAATCATTTTTAGGGTATTAGCCAACTCAATGAGCACTTTACTCGCCTTGATTAATCAGCCCATAGGGAGCACAATCAAATTATCATGATTCTCTTTAGGGTTCTTGCTAGCTCACAAAAGTGCTACCCTCAACTTTATTCATTTCAAGCTTTTTGTGGTCAAAATCCTCAACGGACCAGTCTTACGATAAACAGCCAGTCGTAGTCTTTCTTAGGATAAAGCTATCTCGAGGCAAAACCGGTGTCTCTTATGTCTTTATGACAAAGTTTTGCTTAAATTTCACTACAAATAGGGACAACTGAAGACACTTAATTTTTGCCTCTTATAGTTATAATTTTTGTTTTAAGATCGTAATTCTGAAATTAAAAAAAAAAAAGAAAAATATAAAAAATATATTGAAAAATGATAAAAATACAAAAAAAAATGAAAAAAGAAAAAATATAAATATAAAGATTTTTAGAAAATGAATTATTTTAGAGTCAATTAGTTTAGTTTTAATCCAGTTCAAATAATTATTTTAGAGAGCTACATAATTTATGTACAATTTAATTGTATTAAAAATCAAGGAATAGTTAAATGGCCTAATAAAAAAGTATTGGAATATTGATATGGAGTTAGTTTAAGATTATAGGTCAAATCTCGTTAGGCACACATGTAAAACTTGTGAGATTAAATATGAATCGATACAAAAGATTTGTTTCGGATTTTATAAATAAAAATCATGTAGTGTGAGTAAGGATTTTCTTTGAAGAATACGAAACCAAACATCCTCAATCCTACCGCCCTATTCTTCCATTCATTTATGAACGACCCTCTCTCTCTAGCTACTGCACTACAAACCCGATGCCTGAAACAATTCACAGCCGACGCTCCAACTCGCCACTTCTAAACTCCACCGACTAATCTGACAGAGTCCAATACCGAACAGCATTGCATCCTCGTCCAAACCATTCATCACACGTAGCAGCGCTCACACAACAGAGTAGTACACAAACAATCTTCACGCCGAGCTACTATCCGCGAACATTGCACTCACTTGCATTGATCAGTTGTTGCATTGTACATACGCTTATCTCCAAGCAGTCACTATAGTCCCCCAACGACATCAGTCCATGAACCACTCATACAACGCTTGGAGCTTGATCATCAATAGCCGCGACAGCCAACAACAACGTTCGCAATAGGCGATAAGTACACGACAGCATCCACGCATCCAAGCTTGCACTCCCACGCTCACCAGCACTTCACACCGACCCTCTGCCATCTTCACAGCCACGAGTAGCAGAAGGCAGCAACATAAGAACATGTGATCAGTCCCCTACCTACCGATCGCAATACGTCACCCACATCCAGTTCACTTTGACACTCGATTGCAAGCCGAGATCAGCAACGACACCTGATCTTCAACACACTACACTGAGCTCGCGGCATCTTCGCTATCCGTCACTACCAAACACAATGCCAGATTTCTAAAATCCGACTACTGCAACAACGCTGTCATCTAACGCATACGACCACCAACGATAATCTCTATCTTCCTCGTCCATCCATGTAAACACACACGAACACCGCATCGACGTCCAACCGTAGCACACGCCCTCAGCTCAGTCACGATTAGAACACCATCCCCTTTACTGCACTTTCGCTCATACACGTTAGAGACCACGCGTACGTCAATCGTCGCTCTAACACTGTACATAGCCGCGCGCGAATTTGCTTCGATGAGCATAGCTACTGTTGATCACTGCTGCCCAAAAGAATTAAGGTTCGATATTATTAAAGTTTTTTTAATTTGTTTTTTTATTTATTTAGTTATTGTTATTATTATATTATTGTTCTATTAATTGGTCATTAAAAATCATAGCAAGATATATGTATATATACTAGTTTAGGAGACTTTGATATTAGTTTTTATATATTAAGTAGATTAAATAATTTTGTGAATTTATTTATATAGGTAGTTATTAAAAGTAAAAATATAGGTGTGTGTATATATATATATATATTAGCTTAGGATTTTTTTTATTAGGTGATTTTTTAGAAATCTTCACATAGAAAATTATTTTTTTTAAAATAAAAATTAATAAAAAAGAAACTTTTTACAAAAAGATTATAGCATCTTAGAGAGTTTTTTATCGCCTACGAATTAGGACTCCCTTATATTTTGTTTGAATGAATTGAATCGGTAATCACATAGACCCGATCGATTTTCAAAAATTAAAATCAACAACACACTAATATTTTCGAAAAGAACTATGATTGTTTAATTTCAACTAGCGAGTACGTAGGCACATTCGGGACGACGTTAAAATCTGTAGAAACTTAGGTTCTTTTTTATTTTCTTTCGTTTTTTTTTTATTTTTTTTAAAAATATTAAAAAAAGATAATTTGAAGAATAAACCTAATTTTGAAAAATAGTTAGTAGTACTCATTCAAGTTTAATAGGTTAGCCCTCGAATTCAGGACCCTTTAGTTTTTTATTCAAATTAAAATTAAAGATCAACAGTTAAATCGTAATCAAACCACCCATTTGATTACAATTTCTATTTTTTCCCGACTCTAGTCTGGTGGTGACTCCAAAACTTTTTTTAAAAAAATCGGAATTCTCTAATTTCTTTAGTCAAAGATTAATACTAAATGAGTTAAGGTTTAGTATTAATCAGAAAAAGAGAAGTTAAATTAAAAAAAAAAAAGAAAGAATCGAATTTCAGGCTCAACACCAACCATTTTGCCTTCAAATTTTTTCAGTTGTAAAACGTTGCTAGAAATATTTCCTTCTACTAACCATAAATTTTTGTATGTGCTTCTCCACTCCATTGCACAGAAAAATTTGCATTAGCAAATAACATTGACATACACATACCTACCATATAATTTCCGCTTTATTTCTGTTACATATTATTTCCATCTTTCACTCATAAATATTTGTACCAATGGGAAAATTTTTACGCCGTACCTTCTCTAGTGAAAAGTAGGGTTCATCATCTAATGGTAAAAATAAGGGTAAAGGCGTTAGACTTTCCAATACGTTGTTTGCGCCACTATGGTTTGAAGACATTCAGGCATACCCGGATAATGAGTACGACCTAAATGAGTAGAGGACATACGATATGGTTAAGAACGTAGAAGAAGAACTTACACCACCTCTAGGCTTTGATGTAGAACCTCCTTGCACGAGTAATGGGGGCATACTACCTCCTAGCTTTGATGTTGAACATTAACGCGTGAATTACTGGGGCACACCACCTCCTAGTTTTGAACCTCTACACATGAGTATCCCTGAACGTCATGTTAGATTCGAACCTTCTCGTATAACCATCCTTGCCCAACCTGCAGGATTTGAACCCCCCCTAAATGAGTTGCCTAACAAGGATGTTTTAAGATGAGGAGGATGATATAGAAACTATTCCTGAAATACAAGAGCAACATATAGGACAATGTGGGCCCAGCAGTTTGAGACCATTCGGCTTAGGTTAGCCCCCTAAACCCGGTAAGTCTAATATTTTTACTACTCATTTCCGTAAGGGTACAGATGAAAGGGAGAACTCAAAGGCATTCTGCAACTACTGCAACATGAGTTACTCATGGAAAACGGGAGAGGGATATGGCACCCTTAACAGGCACTTAAAGTCGAAGCATCCCGAGGAGATGGGAATAGATAGAACGTAGCAACAAATTGCTTAAGGTAGTAGTTCATTCGGATAAAATGCTAATGAGGTATGATGAAGAGATGCATAAATATAACTTGGCACAGTACTTAGCGAACATACACCTCTCATTCAACATGTGTGCATTAGAGTGGCAAAGTTGATAAAAGCAAGAGATGTTCAATCTCAACTCACGATAGCTTAGCTATAGAACGATAATTCGAGTCACACAAGAGCTCTACCACAAAGGTAAAAGGGAGCTCGCAGATAAGTTTGCTTTCCTTGATATGCAATTGTTCATATACGCAGACATATGGACGGATCCCTTTCGTAATAATTCTTATATAAGTGTTACTGTTTACTAAGTAGATGATAATTGGCAGCTTAATAAACAACTATTGACTTTAAGGGTATTTAACGATCGATACACGGTGCAAAACATTTATAAAATTATTAGAGAAATCCTAAATGAGTACAGATTAGTGAGGAAAATTTTTTCTATTGGTTTTGATAATGCAATTGCTAATACTGCATTAATATCTGGTTTCCAAAATCACTATTAACCAGTGTTAAGGGGGATTTTTTTCCACATACGTTATGTATGTCATATTCTTAACTTGTGTATCAATAATAGCATTGCAGCTTTGCACAATAATATAGCTTTGATCAAGAACATCATCAAGATAATAATAAACAGGCCGTTCCTTCACAAAAAGTAGAGGAACTTCTGCATAGAGCATAAGAAGAGGCCTCAAAAGTTTAAGAAGGATGTGCAACATTGCTGGAACTCGACTTACGAGTTGTTGCATAGCACAATTCCTTATAGCGAACTATTATGTGACTTCGCAATGTACAACATGCAGAGAGTTGATATTTTCCCTAGTAACTAGGATATTCACATCCAATTACTTAAAGTTTTAAAAGTTTTTCATGATGCTACAAATACTTTTTTGTAAATTTAAAGGCCGAGTGTTCACTTGTTTGTTATGTCAGTCGTCAGTATACTTGGCGTGCTAGTTTAGGCCTATGAGAACCCAAACCCGTACGCATGCATATATGATATAACGTTGAAGTGATTAACTTATTATAAAGAAATTCCGTATATTTATCTTATAGCAACTATTTTAGACTTTCGTTGTAAAATGGAATTATTATTATTAATGTATTTGAAAATTTATTATGATTATATTCAAGATCTAATAGATTTTTAAGATGTATACAGCTTGGAAGCATAGCAAGAAGTGTTAGCAGCAACGGTTGACATAGAGGAGATGCTTAACTATTATCAAAGTCAGTATGTTGGCTAATTATCAGTCTCTTCTTCGCTACCTACCAAGGAGCGGCATTACTCTTTTATGGGTGAGCAGTTATTAGCGTAAAAATTTAAGAGACAACGGTTTGGTAGTTCAATGTTTGACATGCAGCACTACACCAATACAGATTTCGAGTTTTTAGAAAATATCTCCATCAAGGACTTCAATATTTTAGAGTGGTGGGAAAGGGATAGAAGGGATTATCTACTGCTATCTTGTATCGCCTGTGAAGTACTCACTACTATGGTTTCAACGGTTGTTGTTGAGTAAGCGTTTAGTATAGTAAGCCTAATTGTTGATGAATGCCGAGCCTCCCTATCTATTGTCAGTATTGAGGCAAATGCTTGCATAAAAGATTGGTACAAGGCAAGCTGTAGACAACAATAATAATGCGAGACATCAAGCGACGAGGATGATTATTCAATGGCTGGAATTGATCTGATAGAAGCCCAAGCTTACTCGCGGGTTCCATTCCTACTTATGAACATGAACAGTTATCTTAAGATGATACATAGTAAGTTTTCTTTTCATCTTTTACGAAAAAGTTCTATCACGTAGAAAATTTTTTTGCTTAATTATAAAAAAAAAAAAAAAACTAAATGGCATGGTTTTCCCAAAAGTATTGATGTATAGAGCATTAGATTTTTCCAAATTATGACCGACTACAATTATTTTTCTTCAAAAAATTTAACTTGGATAATTATATACACTTTGATACTTTTTTGAAAACATAAAATTAATTAACAAACTAAAGGTTTTCTCAAAATCAAAACTGAACTATGATGGTTTGATTCCAATTAGCGCATACATAGGTATCTTTCGGACGACCGTAAAATACTATAAAAAATATTTTCTTTCTAACCACTTCACTCTATTCGATCAGATTAGGACATTAGATATTCATATTGTGAGAGACTTTTTTGTATTTTATTTTCTTTTCATTTTTAATGTGTATTTTATGGACGGATTGAAGAAAAAAAAATGGTTGAAGGATTAGTAAGGCAAGGAGGAAAAAAAATTATGTAAAGACTTAGGAGAGGAAAAAAAAAAAAAAACGATTCAACCTGCCTTGAACTATCGGCTCATGGGTTGATCATGGTACAACGTGATCCAAACCGCTGCCCAGGTCTACCTACACCTATGTACATGAAAATGGTTGATGCGGTGAGCATTATCACCGCAAGATTTACTGGAACTGGTCTTGTCAAAACTTTGCTCTTGTTTGCATGCATGGTTGTTGATAACCCAGGTCGTCCCCATTGGAACTTCAGTAGAATGAGATGAGTAGTTCCGAAGACCATCCTCTGCAATGAAAGCATTCCTACAAAAACCATTCTTATCAGAACCACTTCTATTTATGTTCGTGATTCGTATGTAGATGGATTTTAAGCCTTTTGGAACATCAGCCCAACAACAGCAATCTATTCCGAAACAATTACGATGTAAATTATAATATTCCAGTCTCATCCTGTTCTGGCAGATGGAGACGCATCCACTAGCATACTTCGACTTATTTGGCTCTTCATTATTGCTGACAAAAGCAAAGATGTCACAACCCAGGCCAATCATTTTGTTGGTCTCGTGAGCGAAGAGGAAAGGGTTGAATCCACCAAAGTCCTCGTGCCTTATACTCGGCTCCATTCCAGCATCCCCAAGATAACAACTTGGAAACGTCCAGTTATGCAGAACACGCAACTTATGATTGGAGATCCACAAGACCTTCAATTGGTCATAAGCATTCAAGATCGGAAAGGAAGAGTTGTTATGATCACTTTTACAAATAATCTCGAACCATTTATTTTTGTTGTAACAGTTTTCACCAATACCAAACGGATAAGGAATTTTGACATCCCTACAAATCTCTTGACAATTAGGTTTGGCTACTGAATAATTCACACCCAGCCCTTTGACAAATACATAACTGAGGACAAAGATGGTGATGATAAAGTGCAACCCAAGCGTTGATGACATCTGATATAAGCTTTTCAGCCCTCGGGGATAACAACGAGATAGTTGGATCAATAATGTTGTATGTGGATTCCCGTCAGCAGCAAATATCAGAGGGAATTAACACCCACTCCAAGCAATAAAATCAACTCCGAAAGGAAGATACTTTCTGCAGAAAGCTTATGCACTTGACTAGACATTAAGCAACATTATAGGACCACCTTCAGAGACGTACTATTTTCCATGAAATATTTAAACTCAAAAGGGAAGGTATCATAGGACCTTCCAACAGAAACTATGTTTGTAGACTTTGGTTTTATAAGCTGCACATTGTCTTTTCCTGTAAATAGTGGTTTTTTTAATTGAAAGATCAACAAGATACCACTTTCTTTTGACAAGGTGCATGCTCTTAGCTAATTACCAACTAAAAGGAGCAAAAAGCCAAAACCACATAAATACGAACGATATAGCCATGAGATTATATCCACAGAGACTTAAAATGCTGAACAACGTTATTTTTCAGCTCAAATTATAAAATATAAAATATAGGAATGAATATGCATGTGATACATGAGATTTGAAAACAAATCAGAGCCAAGAGGGGACTCAAACCTCTCTACCATTAAATGGGACCCAAAACCAAAAGTGAACTTTCTAACTCGGAGTGGTATCACAAAATTTTTATCATGACAACTTATTAACTACATCAACCTTAATCTAATATTACAATCCACCCCTGATAACATCAGAAAACCTACTATGGATGAATGGAAGGCACTATTTGTTGACGTTGTAGACGCTAGAGAGGGAAATTTGTCAGCTCCAATCCAAGATCATAGATTCATCATAAATCGTACAGTTAGTTTATTTTATGCTGGCTTTGCTGCAGTCAAGTGCTCAACTTGAAGATGGCATTCTCTTCAATAGTCAGTCAAACTTCTGCTTTGGCAGATGTTTCAGGCAGAACAACAAAATCATCACAGTGCATCCAACCAAAGCAGCTAATGTCACTGCAACATTAAGTAGTAGCAAGGAGAAATGGTGAACAAAGAATATGCATTAAGGTTTCTTGCATTTAAGGATTATTTTGAGTAGCTGCAGTGCATGTGCACAATAATGATCAGAAGATGGCTGCAAAGGTAAGACCACATTTCTTGAGTTATTTTGGGGGGTTTTGTTGGCATGTGTGTGTTCTTTTGGGTGGGGGACACAGCAGTTTCACACCCTTGTACTAGGAAGAAAGAATGGCTGCAGGAATACTTACTAGCAAAAGCACAAAAAAACAGAATAGCCAGGCGATATCTGACAATCCAGGGCAGTGAAACCTCCAGGGAGCAGTGCCTCTGGTATCCTCCAGTCCTAACTGCATGGACAGAGTTTCGGTCCAGTGCCCGTAGTTGTGACAATGGGATATCAACACCAGTTACAGGATATCCCTCCAAATCTCTCACCTCAATTTTCAGCTTCACGGGGGTTTTGTCCCAGTGAATCTCAATTGCTCCAAAATTGGGTTGGCCTATATTTATTAAGATTAATAACCGACCATGCATAATGTTTAAAAAAAAGACTGAAGGAAATAAGACTCATTCATACCGAATGTACATGATCTAAATCTGCATTTAGGATTCATGACTCTCATAGTGCTAGGTGCAAACCATGCTGCAAACCTCACCAAAAAATGCAAAGGTGGAGGGACTGCACCTTCCACAGACTGGGTAAGGCCACTTGAAGTAATGTCATACAATGGATAACCAACAGCACAATTGTGCCTTGCTATTTCTCCGAAATGGACATCGCCACTTATGAAGAACACACCATTTCTCTGTAATGAAATTAATGCAAATGTTATTTCATAAGCATAGATTTGGATTTTACATCACTTTAGTATAAAAGTAGGACCTGCAGAGTAAAGGTTGTTACCTTACTCTCTGAAATCAATCTAAAAAGTCGATCTCTCTCCTTTGGAAAACGTCCCCACGCCTCCATGTAAAACATTGGGCCTGTGACTGCTGACAAATTCGATATGACCTGAACTTTGGGTATGCGGAAACATGAAGAACACAAAATAAATAATGGGAAAATGAAGCTTGTGATTCCATCTTGCAATAATAGACATATAATTTAGAAAATTTTCATTTTGGTATTTCAATCACAAATGAAATCTCATTCACATGCCCCCCTGCTTTAGGGAGTCAACATTTCATATATAAATTTGAATGTGCACTTTGTGATAAAAGTCTAAAGTAGGTATGAGCAAAAGATCTTCAGGTAGAAGAGAAAGAATATAAGAAGTGGCTTGCATATATAGTCAGTAACCAAGACATGCACTAGATATAGGCAAAGCGGTTATTTGCTGAATTACCTGGATAGAGGAGCCAATTATGGTTATCTCTGTTGCAGGGCCCTTTAATTCCTTCTCTAGCCATCTCCATTGTGAAGCACCCAATATAGTTCCATCACTATACAAAGGATCCCTGTGATATCTAGTATCTAAGAGGATAACCTGAGAAGCATGTTCACTCAGAATTACTAATCCGTATAGATCCTTCATTTAAAGATAAGTAAGCAGCTGTAATCAATGATCATAAATCACACAAATACATGGCTATGGATCTCAAGAAACTTGAGTAGAAACAGTAGATGCCATATTTTAAGAAAGTGGCAGCATTGCATCAATTATCAGGAAAATGAATATTTGTATTGCTCAATAAAAATGCCAAATGAAAGCATCAATGCATTCTCAAGTACTATATCAGGAATTAACAGTGACACAACAAGTGAAATTCCCTAACTTGACAAAAGTTCTCCTCAATGGGCAGATTCAAAAGAATAAGAACTAAGGACGAGCAGCAGGTGGAATTCCTTTCTCCTTTTATCCCCAAAAACTTGCACCAAGTGAACATTCTTAAATCAGCCGTATGGTAGTTTTTAGATTTAAATCCAGAAGAAACTAACTTAAAAATTTAGGTCCATAAATATTTTTACCATCTGTATTCCACTCCTCCTCGTGTGGCTATGCAATTGATTAGGCCAATACATGAAACTGACTGAATGAGAGGGTAAATGGCAATACTCAGAGTCAACTTTAGGAGCCAATACCATATTAAATATGATATCATAGCCAATGCACAGAAATGCCTAAACTTGTAGATATAAGTATGATTCAATATTTATACTTTAGTTGATATTTGACAAAAAAATCCTAGTTCCTTTAATGTGATTTTGCCTACATGTGAATCTGTGACATGTTGGATAAATTTCTCCAAATTTGCCAAAAGAAAGTTAAAGTGATAGAAGGATGGGGGTTGCTTGACTCCAATCTTGAAACCAATCCAAGCTCCAAAGCTAGTTTGAGTTCTTGGATTGTCAACAGACATCATATCAATAACAAACAAAGATGAGCATGGTAATTTCCTTTTCACCAAGAGAATTAACAAGGGATCCTCACTGGGGTCTGCCATAAACCATTCTTAAAAATGGTGTACAATTGATCCCATTAATATATTGGTGACAGATTAGCTTCCATAGGAACAATAGAAACATAGTAAGCCAAAATTTACTAAATATTTCACCATTGACACTAAAGAAAGCAAACCTCTTGCAGTCAACACAAAAGCATGCACAGGCTAGCATAATGTTCCAAATCATAAGTAGAAAATACCAATAATTTACTATATAAATAATGGATAAGCTCCAGAAACTACATAGATACGATACCTTTACTCGCTTACCCATTGGGCCAAATGTATACGATGCATACACCCCCTCTTGCTTGCGCCTACAATGCAAAATTACCTTGAGAATTTATATCTCACATCCAATAGAAGCAACATGTATGGTAAGATCAGGTGTAGTTATTAAGTGGGTTGACTTTGATTCTACGCAATCAAAAATTAAGAACTAAGATGAATGTGAACTGGCAAACTAATTGTGATGTCAACACAGCAGCTCAAGGAAATGGAGAAAAAATTGTAAAATGCACTCACCTCGGACTATCTTGAGGTTCATCTAAGAAATCAAGCATCAGCTGTTGGTTTGTGACTTTTCTACTAAATTCTTTCCCAGCATCGTTCAATCCATAATCATGGTCATCCCATGTACCGATAACCTGCACATGTACAACCAAATTAGACTGGAAATCTTTCTAGAGCTCTAGACATGTTTCTCCACTTGGTACACAAAGGTACCGGATTGGTGGCATAATCTTCTAGGAGGCAGGTGCTTTCTAGTTAGGAACCTTAGCGGTCTCCTTGAGACGTGCATAACTGGGATTGGTCTTAGCTTTCTTGTATTTGGACTCCATCTCCCTTACAGAGGCGGGAACAAATCTTGGAACATTCTTCCATGGACCAGTAGTCCTCTCCTTTCCGAATAACTTTAAAGGACGTCTTATGTCCCCGTATATGTTGTCACCAAGCCAGATGAAAATCTGTGGATCAAATTTGACTATGGGGTCCCAGATAGGCTGCAAGAAAACACATTATTTGTCTAAGGTTCATAAGGTCGTGCATATGCTATAATATAACAATTGAAAGCAACACATCAGGATGCTTGAATGACAGACACACAGTTCTACACAAACTCTCCCAAGCCACAAAATTGAAACATAAATGAGAGCAGCATGATATTATTATGCCAACAAATATTTCAAGGTCTCTATAATAAATTATTTAAGAATTGTCAGAGTAATAAATAAGAACTGCATGAACATAAGAACAAAGATCACATATTTAGCATCTATAGAAGGAAAAGTCTCCACTTATTCACGAAATTACAGTTTTTCATCTCATGGCATTAGAATAAGTCAAGTTTCTCCTTTTTGAAGTTCCACCAAATTGAATGTCCCCTTTCCTTTGACACGTTCCCCAACTACTTTTTATCTACCAACATTATAATGGTAACTTCCAGAAACATACAGCTTATTTCCTTTCTCCAGACAAGCATCTCCTGATAAATGATCACCCTCTTATATTACCAACATAACAATATGGCCTACTTTGTTTCAGTAGGACTCCAACTCTAATATCATTTCATCTACATTTTCAAAAAAAGTTGATAACAGATGAAAGAGTCTAATTATGGTGACATGCAAGTTTATCCCATTGCTTAGAATCCCAGCAACATGTAATGTCATTCCAAGTTCTTACATGGTATAAATACAATTGAGATACTTGAACTTGTAATAATTTGTCATTTTATTACTCCACGCCTGAGTACAAAAACAAAGAATTGTTGCATCAGTGCTTTTGTCCAAGTCCACTGTAATGGACATCCTCATAGTATTGTTTCATTGATCTACATGCTCTCCATGTTAGTGTTTGTTCTATTTGGACAAAAGCAACAATATGAAGAATTTTCATTATTTGAGACTTATAGGTGCACCTGCACAGAGTCAAAGAAATAAAATGAAAACAATAGATAAATTCAAGATACTTTGCTGTATTTTCCTTACTAATTCCTTGAAAACTTTAGCCCTTCTTTTACATTTTTTTCTCTGTCGCATATTCACATGATAATCCAAGCAAACAAATGTAGATTTTCCTCAGAGAAAAGTTATACAAAAAATAAGAGTCCACAATATCAAATATTTTGAATCCAAAAAAAAAAAAAAAAAAAACTGTACAACCACTAATGTTCAAGATCTACTTGAGAAATTATGTGAACACCCCTTGAAGTCTATCAAACTTATAAAACACGTAAATTTTTAGAATAGTGTATCTATATCCCTTAAAAAATATCGACACTGCAAAAATTTGTCCTCAAATGCAATACTTAGCCAGCACCTACATCTTTTATAATATATATATATATATATTCTATGCATCTAATTATTCTTTAGGGTTGGTTCATTATCTGAGTCAGGGCTCTCTTGATTGATTTCATATGTCAGCAATTAACAAGAGTCAAATTAGGTGCAGAATTGACCTTAAAAAATAATTACACATATATTTAAAGATGAGATTTACTTGGTACTGCATCACAGAAGAAATTTTATAATATCAATACTTTTCAGAAGGGTTTTAGTCCGCTATTTTAGAGTTTTTGGGTGTCATGTAATTGCTGTAATTTACAGGGTCATGCCAATGCAACAGGACAAAACACTACTGATAAAGAAAAAATCCACGGAAGAAGGTGACAAACACAAAATCCGGCACGAAATCATAAAACAGAGAGAGAAGATTAAGAGGTAAGAACCGACCTGAGGAGCACTTTGATTAGCGCACGATCCGAAAGCGATTCGTGTCACAGTTATCCAGTTATCCTCACTCCCTTCTCCCATGAAATCGTGGAGTGGAACCACGAGACTGAACACCGCCACCAATCCCCACCACCACTTCCTCCTTCGACCCATCGGATCCACTGTCGACTGATCCTAAACAATCCAAGTGAACGGGAAAACAAAACAAAACAAGAACGAGAAATGTATCCAAAACAAGAACGCTACTTGTGAATCTTATTCCATTCGATTCATCAAAGAGAAGCGTAATGGAAAGGGAGATAGTAGTAGTGGAAGAGAAGAAGTAGCTACCTCTTTACTTGCAGAAAAGTCAGTGGAAACGTTCTAACGAGAAATGGCCTCAATATTCCACAGCATCCGCCTGAGCGAGGTAATTCTAACCGGTAAAGAAGAAGAGTTAGTTACGTTATTGGACGGCGACGGAGACTACAGAACCCATTAAAAAACAAAAGGGAAAACTAACTTATTAGTGCTCGAATTTCATCAATTTTTTTACATTGAATCCTCAAATTTTTATTTTATTTTTTCAATTTTTAAACTTTTAAACATTTACAAAAGAATAAAAAAATGGTAAAATTCGAAAACTAAAAATGTAACTTTTCATTTTTTTTATTTTTCATCTTTTATTAATTTTTCTAACAAAAAAAAAATAGTCACAAACTAATGAATTAGAATAATTAATTGTGTTAGATAAAATATTGATACAAAATTATTTTTCTTCTTATAAATATAATCATTATTTATATATTTCTATTTATAAATGTATAAAGATACTCTAACTAATTTTATATAATATCGTTAAATTAAATATGATAATTATTTGTGATCACTATTATTTATATAATTTAATAATTAAATTAAGTATTAAATAATTTATATAGTTGCATTACTAATACTAGTCTCCCAAAGAGATTGATCTAATTTGAATTCTTCCCCCTTAAATTGTTGTAATATGTAATGTAGCTGGCGAGGAAAAAAAAAACAATTATTATGTGTAAATTTAAAAAATTATAAAATTAAATGTGATTTGATTTTATTTAGAATATTAAATTAGATCATTCATTATTTAAAATATTTATTAATCAAAATGGAAAATGTACATAGAGAGAACCAAAATTTTTTTCCTATCTTTTCATTTTAGGATTTTATATTTATATTTTTTTTCTCCATTTTAAGATCTAAATTCTTAAAAATGAACAAAATTAGCATTTTTATTTTTCCATGTTATAAATATCATTCAAAATTATGTCCTAAAAGAATAAATATGTATTTATATATGTATATCTATAAGTATAATTTGTAAATTAAAACATAAATAAATATATAGATCTTAAAAGAAAAAAAAGGGGAAATTTCTTTTAGTCCTTGAACTTTAGCACCTTTTCTAATCGAGTCACTGAACTTTTATTTTTTCTATTTCAGTTTTCAAACTTTCTAAAAGTTTATAAGTCATTTCTTAATAGAAAAACTAACGATTCACATATGGAGGAGTTTTTTGTAAACTTTTAGATAGTTTGAGGATTGAAATAAAAAAAAAAAGTTCAAAAACTCAATTAAAAAAAGTGATAAATTTTAAGGACTAAAAGTATAGTTTTTCCAAAACAAAAATATTCATAATAAGCTGGAAATGGAATCAGCTTATGGTACATGAAATTGAATGCAACAGCTATTCTTTTTATTAATAACTAGCAAACAGGTGTGTATGTCATACTTATTTATAGTATTATAACAAAATTAAATATATAAAATAATTATTATATCAGTTTGTACAGGCGATTATTAACAGTGAAAAAATTATATATAAGTTGTTTCTAAAATAAATGTAACTAAGAAGTAATAAATAACTAATATATTGCAAATATATTTGTAAAAATAGTCCAAAATATATCAACCATATTAATTTATTTTATCAAAAAGGCATTAGTTCTATAAAAATAATAAAGGGAATATTAAATGGGAAATTTGGTATATAATTGTGTTAATATTCATCCAAAACTATAGGAGTATTTTATAAAAAAATTTATAGGATAAATGATATATATATTTTTTAATGACTAAATTAATATACCAAATGTATAGGTAAAACTAAGTTAACACCCTCATAAAAAATTGAAGAGATCAAAAAAGAGAAAAATAATAAAGTATTAGAAAAAAGGTTGTAGATCGTGAAATACATAAGAATGAAGTTTCGTATATAAAGGAAAAAAAAAATCAAATTTTAGCTAAGAAAGACAATAACAAATGAAATAAATGTGGAAAGAGAGAGAATCCATTTTACTACGATTAATATATAATAATGACTACCAATTATGTCAAGTGAAAAAAAAAAAAAAAGGAATCTCATTAGTCAAAAATTAAAATGGTAATAGATTTGGTTTTAGTTTAAAAAAGAGGAGACATTTGAAGAATTAAAGGAGAAAGAAAAAAAAATAAGAAAATTACTTTCATATTATTAAGTTATATTTGAATGGTACATGTTTTAATGGTTATTTTTTTATATATATTAGGAGTATTTTGAAGAATTGTAAAAAAAATACCAAAAGACCCTTCCTTTGGTTTTAATAATAATATATTGACACACCTGCATTGTGTGTGCAAAAATTAATTTTGTTTTCACATTTAATAAAAAAGAAACAAACATATATTTATTTCAAATTTATAGTAAAATATTTTCTATTTATCATTATAAATTCTACTTTTAATATATCTACATAATTTATAATAACTTCTATTCAAAAATTATAGTGTAATAAGAGAAATCATCAAAATCGTGAAAAAAACAGCCTTATTGAAAATTGCGAGAAGAATAAGAAAGTTGGAGAGAAGAAAGTCGAATGCGGCTTGAGAGAGTGGGAGTAAGACACTGAGTGTGGGGATCGGAAAAAGAAAAGAAAAATAGTATTTAAAATATAATATATATTAATGAATTGACAAATACATTCAATTTTATATTTTTAACAATTTAATTTAATGTTGGTTTTGTTGTTATATATATATATAAATAGTTAGGATTAAATTGTAATTTGAAAAAATAGTAGTTACTTAAGTCTTAAAAGGTTTTAATAATATAGATAATAATAATAATAATAATAATAATAAAATAACGTTTACCTACTAATCTATTTGAGTCTCAACCTTTTATTTGATTTTTCAATATTTTCAAAATCTTATAAAAATAAGACTTCTATCAAATCCCTTAAATTATCTATCCATTTACAAGGGATATCATCTTCAAGTTAGTCCATAATAATTAAAATAATAAAATGATAATATTTAAACCCCATCTATATTGGCCAACTATCTTAAGACCAAGGAAAAATGAACACATGCCTCAAATAAGTAAAAATGTTAACAAATTCAATTGAAATCTCTATTTTTTGAAAATTTTTGAAAGTATTAATGAGTTATATAAAAGGAAAAAATAAAATTGATAACTGAAAAAAGGAAAAGAAAGGTGAATATCAATAACTAAAAGCGTACTTTTCCTTTATATTTATATATGATGGTATATTTGGTTACAAAATACAACAAGGTAAACGTATAATTACAATATTTAAGAAATAAAATAATAGTTATTCATCATAGTTACTTTCATGTGCGATGGTAGATATATAAAACATGATGGAAAAAATCAAAAATAGCTATTCTTTTCATCTTATATAGGAATTATAATTTGTTATTTCACGATAATAACAATTTCATAAAATAGTTATTCTATTAATAAACATGAGACTAATTTTATAGGAATGAGTGATTATTCTATTCTACAAGACAACCGGAAATGCAGAAGTCTTAAATATATATATATATATATATATATATATATACACGTAAGGATTGCTTCTCTATTGTATTTTTTTAAGGAATGTAACTCTATATTTATCTTATTCCATTTTGCAAATCATACCTCACATCCAACATTTGGAAAGAGGTACCTTTGACTATTGAACGGAAATCGGGTTTTCTAAGATTCGTCTCATAAAAAGATTAAAAGAAAGAATTTTCATTGAACTTTTCTTAAAATATCACATTTTCCTTAATAATAATAGCCGAAAAAAGAAGAAGAAAACCTCGATTGACAGGAATCGAGATAAAAGAGTAGGTCTTTTTATTTCTTGAATATTAGTTATATGCATATAACAAAAATATACAGATTTCTCAATATCCATTAATATTTTTCTTTAGGAAAAATTGTCATTGTCCCTTCACGGTTATAATTGTGTAAACAAACTACTTTTCTTAGAAAAAAAATAAATATATGAAAATTTATTGAGGGTCTCATAATCTGTTATAAGATTTTTAGTAGTAGAAATTCTTATATATATATATATATATATATTTGAATTTTTTATACCTCATATGAATTTTAAAGGTAACATCATTTACCAAGTCATTGTTAATAAATAATAGGTTTAAGATACCACTTTGCTACCATTTGACGATAATGGTGATGAGCTCAACTTTTGATGTTTCCACATTTAAAGAATTATAACTCTTGTATTACTTTCATTAATATAAATATAAATAATTATATACTTTAAAACGATATCTACATGTATTACGGAGCTTTAATTTATGTATAAATTTTCTCTCTTTTTTTATCAATTATATATATATATATATATTACAACTTAAAAAAGGAAAATTGAAATGTGATCCAATTTATTAAAATATGTGTGGCTGGAATGATTTAATTGCTCGCAATTTTTCCGACCGAACACCGCACGAAAAGTTTTCTTGTTTGGAATATTCCATCTCGTTAGATTTCTGCATGAGCTGATGATTCCCGAAATTGGTTGGATGCTTGAATGATTGGGACAACTCCGCACCAGAGGCATAATAATTCAAGGGACTATTTTAATTGAGTATCTTATACCCAAAAATATCGTTTGATCATAAAGATTTAATTGAATAAAAAGAATTAAATAAAATAAACATAAAAAAAATTAAACAGTATAAATTTATTATAATATTTAGTATGTATAATATTTGAAAAAAAATTATTAAAAAATTAATTATTTATATTATAAAATAAATACTTTTAATAATATTTAATAAAAATAATATTAATTAAATTAATATTATAACATCGAGGAGGATTTTTGAAAATACAAAATACTTTTGTTTTTATCCAATGAATTTCATTTATATACCATAGTATAAATAAAACAAAATTTGAACTTTTTGTTTAATCTATTAACTCAATTTCTTATCCAATCGTCAAGTAAAGTTACAAAGCATATATATGACAAAATTTATTATCTAGTCTTGTGCTATAAAATTACGTAACTAAATGCTATCAAAGAGTCATTTTATCAAATAGCTAATTAGTATGGAGGATGGACAAAATTGTAAATGGCTTTTGTTAGCAACTTCCTTTTCAATTGAATCATTCCTGACAATTTTGGTAGCCACATAACACTATATTAGTGTTGTATCTTAAATATGTGATATTAGTATAAATAGTTATGTCTCATTTTCAAGATATGATATAATAATAGCATTTTGATAATATTTTTCATCTAATTTGTATTTGCGTAATATTGATTAATTTTAATAGTAAACACGCAAATTTCTCAACATTCATTCATCGTCCCTCTTTGCCCATATGTCGACTAAAAATCACATATTTATAGCTTCGAACACTAATGTCACATTACGGCAATTGATCATGATAGAATTGCAATTCTGGATTCAATTTTCTTTCTCCATATTTAGAAGTACTTTTAGAAGACGGAATTGCAATTCCATAGAATCGGGAATTCTTGCTTTAAGGGGAAGTCAATTCTGCTTTAAAGAAAGCGGAATCATAATTCCACTTCCTCTTCCTTAATTGGGATTAATTAAAACTACTTATTTAATCTTCAAATAAATTATGATATATAATTAAAGGCATTTTTAACAAATAATACTATTTGCCCATTTAATATCACTCTATTCTGTAAGCATTTTCAAACACATGAAAGATTTCTCATTCCAATCCCCATTCCATTTAATTTTAAATCATTTTTTTATATCAAACATGACATAAAAGTATAGAATTATTTATCTTGAATATGATCAATAAAATGTAAAAAAAATTTATTACATCATTTCTTAAATTCCATAAATAGATGGGGATACTAATCCCTTTATAACAAAATATAAATTTGTCTAAATTAAACTTGAAATTACATCTATAATTACAAAAATAATACCAAACAAGAACGAAAAGTCATTAGATCGTATATGATAACATCGTTTAGTAACATCAATATTTCTACATATTAGAAAGTCTATAAGTATACCTATAACTCGTACTACAATCACTATTAATCTAGGTCTATTTGTGCTACTAGCACAAGTTAGATTAAAGTCATCATTCTTTTCTTTTTTGAAATCTTGATATGTTGAAGTAGGAGATTTAGACACCGAGTAATATCAAGTTGAAGAATTGGGAGATGAAAACGACGATTGCTTTAATCATTGTTCCAATACTAACATTGTGTCAGTTTTAGTTTTAGTAGTAAATATGGAGAATTTTATGAGAAAAATATTAAATTCAATCTTAAGTTTGTATCAATTATATGAGTACTCATAGTGACCTTAACTTGCAATGAATTACCAGTATAGCCACTTTCTTGAACTTTAGCATCAGTCATGTATTTCTTAAGTATTGTAAATATTTAAGAAAGTTGCAACACTAGAGTTTGAATGACAAATAGTTCATTGCAAGTTAAGGTCATTAAGAACTCGTACTCATACATAATCGATACTAATGGCTTATTTCAAACTAATAGTAGAAATGATTGCTACCCATATTTTTCAAGGAAAATTTTCATACATCTTAACATTTAGAAATACCGCATTCTAATAGAAGCAAAATGAACGAAACATTATGACAATCATTGTATTCATCTCTCTTCAACCATTGAATTCTATAGTCCCTCATTTTGATTGCTTCAGTTATCAAAAGTTTGAAATTGACATAATAATACATGTAGCCTTGCATAAAAATAAACTAATATTTGTTATTATTGATAGGATATTATGTACTTGGGCCTTTAGGTCCATACCGACTTGCCCAGGCTCATGACTTCGCTTAACCTGACAATGTTCGACCCAAGCTTATCGGATGGCTTACCCAGTTACCATTAGCCCACAACAGCTAGTAGCTAATGGGATAAGGCTTGGAGAGTCAATTAATGGCCATTACCTAACAAATCCAAACCATGTTAAACTGTACACTCCTACTACCGATGACGTATGGATGTGCTAGTGCTACTCAAGTCCCTTAACTTTCGACTACTCTCCTCTATAAATATCGACCAACATCCTAATGGTAATCTACTTAGACTCTTTAGACATCATTTGAGTATTCTTGCTTCATGCACACACAATATTAACTTAAACATTAAAGTGGCCACACTAAATAATACCTTGATGCTTTTTACTGTGCATTGTTTTGTAGGCTCCTTATTCAAACAAAAGCTTAAGTTCACATCACTTTACCAACAAAATTCTAAGATGACATTTGGTGCCGTCTATAAGAAGCTAAGTCATTCCATACCAAAATACCGTAAGCATTCTTTAAACACCTTTCCTATTTCCTTTTATTCACCATGTCTCGTATCATAGATCCTAACAACCGGCCATTGAACAATCAGCCCTTAGCAAGGTAAACCCTTAAGCATCGACTGGAACAGCTAGAGAAGATGCTTAAAGAGTTTGCTGCTCATAATAAGGAGCTTTAAGCCAAACTTAATGAAGTGGAGAGGTAGAGCAGGTACATCTAATTGCTTGAAGCTTTAGATGCCCATAATGGGTAGAATAACTAGTAACAGTTGTAGCAGAACAATAGGGTTCCATAGCTTAACCCCCCAGTATAGGAGCAACAAGTGCAGCCTACGATTAATTGTAACCACACCCTTGTTAGAAATGAGCAGGTGGCTAACTCCCATGGAGGGATGGCCCACTTAGCAGTATACAGAGTTCACTCGGTATACAACATCAACTTGCATGAGCTCTACGAAATGGTTAAGAGGCTCTCTAAGAAGTAAGAGAGCAAAGCAGTTAAAGGAGCTAGCCTTGTTGCTAGCAACAAAAGCCCTTTTACTAGGAGTGTCTAAGATGAGGTTCTGCCTACAAATTCTAAACTCCTTACCTTAGACCAATACAATGGTGCCGGTAATCCTAATAATTACCTCCTCCATTTCCATACCCTCATGAATCTCCACCATCATGGGGATAAAATTATGTGCAAGGCTTTCCTAAGCACTTTGAGGAAGGTAACTTGAACGTGGTTCAACTATCTGCCCAAGAACTCCAGCCCTTCCTTCAACGAGCTCATTCGTTGGTTCAGCCTCCATTTCAGGCCTACTAAGCCCCCATCTAAGGACGCCTCATCTATGTATTTGATCAAGCAGAAGGAAGGGGAAACCTTTTGAGAGTATGTCGTAGTGAAGATCCCTCAACTTAATGATGGAGTTACTATCCTTGCCACTTAACTTGGTATCAAACCTTCTAGAGACTTTTTCTATTCGGTCTCAAAAAGTAAGCCCAAGACCTTAGCTAAATTTTGGCATAAGGCCCAAAAATACATGAACCTGGATGATAATCTTTGCACTAAGTGCGAGTCCTACCTAGAGAAGTCAAGTGGAAAAAAGGAAAAGGAAAAGGGGCTGTCAAAGATTGCCTTTAGCTACCCTGATGGAAAGAGCTCTAACAACAAAAAGTGTCCACTACCCTTGCCAATATTTTCCTAGTACACCCCTTTTAACCAACTTCTTGCTCAGGTCTATATGGAGGTTCGGGGAAGAGGTCTATTGTAGAAGCCCCCTAAGATGAAAGGGAACCTTGGTCATTGGAACTCAGACAAATTTTGTTAATTCCACAAGGATTACGACCACACAATAGATGAGTGCTTTCAATTGAAGAACGCCATGGAGTATGCCATCTAAAGGTGCTTCTTCAGAGAGTATGTGGCTAAGGCCAATGATGGTGCAAAGAGGATACCTCCAAGGCAATAGATTAAAGATGCCCAAGAAGAAAAAAACAATGACCACCATAATAGCTAAGTCTTTAATGGTGTCATCAACATCATTGTTAGTGGGTTATACCTAGGGAGCTAGCCAAGTTATAACAGCTCGACTAATGCCTGATCTGAGGTGATGGCAGTAAGGGAAAGAGGCAGAGGCACGGTGCGACACCTTTATCTTCTTCTCCGACAAAGGATTGGATGGGGTTGACACTCCCCATTAGGATGCCTTAATAATGTATCTTTGGGGTTATACACACGAAGGTTGCATCACGATGAACAAGAATGAAAGAAAATAAAAGGGTCCTAGCAAATTCGTGAATTATTTGGCTGGATATGATATACTAACAACTCGTCAGATGTAACTCATTGGTCTACGTTATAGGATCGTTCGTTGCAATCCTTACTAAAGGGATTAATAGGAGCTGAGAGGGAGAGCTTTCTAAGATAGAAGTCTCAAAGGGTTTATCGTTAATTTGCTAAATTTGTCTAAAACTCGACATAAGAGTCCTATTTATCTATAGGGGCAAACTTGTAAATAAAATAACTAAAATGATGCTCTAATGGCATTCCTGTAAATACAAAATAAACATGAGGGTAATTTAGTAATAATATAAGAAATAGAAAGTCTAAGTAACATAAGTAAAAACAGATAGTTAAATGAGCTATTCGGGAAAGAGCCAATGAGTTGGGTTGATCAGTTGTTAGAGACCTTGAAGACTTGTTTTGGGCTATCTTGAAATTCTGGTAGACTAGACTTGCCAACTAGACTTAATTCAAGCTGACCTGGGAAAGCCGACGTAGGAGAGCTAATGTGTTTGTCCATGTTAGCTTTATCCATTAGGAGCTCTTTAAGAGGTCTCCACCACATGAGAGGTCCTTAAACAGGTCTTCAACATTTAGAGAGCTCATAAATGGGTCTCCAATGTTCCTCATAACTTGGCAATTGACTTCATTAGAGTTCACATGAGTTAGGTCGGTACCCTGAAACCTATCATCATTCCCTTCTTAGAAAAGTTTCAACCAAAAACTTGGCAATTGACTACTCTGACTTCTAGCTGGATTAAAAAAACAAATATGTAAAAGCAAAGAAAAACCAAGCTATGATAACTCAACTCAATGATCAAGGCAAATATATTCTGGTGCTCTTTCCACTCATCATAAGCATGATCAACCAAGTTCTTCATGATACACCCTTCCTACCATTCATGATATATCTTGTCGATTATCCTTAGGTAATTCTAGTAGCTATCAATCATAGGGAATAACACAACTTCAGGCTCAAACATGACATGAGCTTGAGGAATCTAAACATGTAAGAACTGAAACTATTCCACTTCCTTAAGTGTTCATAGAGCCTCATGCTCTTCTAATGTTGATCATATAACTTCATTTTTAGTAGTTATCACCCCATCCTCGTCCTCACAAGTTGACTCTTCTCTCCTTCATCTACACATTTCAACTTCTTCTAGTACAAGAGTACTAAGGATAAGAACAACATAACCCAAATAGGAATATCCATCATCATGACCTCGAAAAACACCAATAAATAGTTTATAGCATCTCATAGGCACAATGCTACTATAACACATATCACCTCTAGTCAACCCTAACAATAGATTAAGATAAAAGAATCCGAGATGTGAGAGGCTAATATAGTAACACATTTGGTCATCGATAGCATCAAGTGTCATGGGCAATGGGATCACTTCGAGAATTTGGGTTCTAAGTTACAACTCATCTTATCTGTCCTTATCAATTCCTTCTTGTCCTCAACTCTTACTGCCTTTCCCCCATCTCTCCTCTTCAATATTCTCTAATTGAGAGTTTTTTTACTACCTTATTTCTTCCTAATTTCCTTGAGCCCAGTAAGTATAATTTCTAATCGTTCCAACACATAAGGGGAAACAAGATTTGGAGCTTCGTAAGAAGATTTCACCCTCAAGTCTTGTGCATTACAATGTCTATGTTGAGATCTAGTGGCTATATCGAATAAATTTCAATTCAATAATGTTGAAATAAAATCATGAATTGGATAAGAACCACTGTTTCCAATCTACTCCAACATGCACATAATAGTTCGTAATTTTATATAGTTTCGGCACCTCAAGAACTCGTATTTAAATTCACTTTGGACAGCACGAACAAAATTTTCAAATAGTTTGGCTGCACTGTTGAGCTCGATAATCGAGTAGTCACACACCAAACAGATCACCTCGATCTCTTCTTAGTCGCTTGGCGCACTTGCGAGTGCTAGTCAAACAGCACGAGAATTAGCTTGGCAAAAATAGTAGTGCGGTCTCAATTTAATACACTAGCTTGGCATTTACATATCATGTTAGCTTGGCATTGACCACACTTGACACGTGCACGGATCTAATAGTGTTAATCTCTCCGTATCTTCGCGTTTTACCTCTGCTTCTTCAAGGACAGAATGGCAGCACAACAGTCAATAGCTCGGACATAGACTCAAACACCTCGGCACCAACTCACAGTAGATCGGCTAGATAAGACGACAGATCAAAGTTCAGAAGGCAAGCATTAGCAGCTTGGCAAGGTAACACACTTCGGCGCTGGTACTAACACGGATAGCAATTAACTGCAGCTTGGAATCTAAAGTTCAGCTCGGAAGCTTGCAATTGCTTAAAGTAGGACAGCAGCTCAGCAACTCTGATTGCAACAACTCGAAGCTTGGATCACTACTTCAATTCAGTTTAGCAAATGCTTGGTTGTAGCACCTCGGATTGTACTACAAAGCTTACTACTTGTCCCGTACACAGCAGCACTGATTGGATTAATTGGTGCTCCACAACGAGTTTATCTTCGTAGCTTGGTAATTGTGAAATTTAGCAGCTTGAAGACGCAGTCAGTTCAGCATTAACTGCAGCAATTTCTCCACTCAACACAACAATATGGCACACAGTCGCGACAGTTCGACACCATACTAGTGCACAAACCACAACGAGCTCGAACTTGCAATTGAACAGGGTAGCACGATCCTTGTTTCAGCAGCTCGGACACTTAAATGTTGGTAGCTCAGATCTTCAATTTCAGCTCGGCAATTGAGCACACACAAATCAACTCGGCACAATAGCAGTAAGCTCGGTAATAATTGTTTATAACAACACAATACATTATCACAACAGCTCGGTTCGACTCACAAAGCAGCTGACTAAATTAACTCGGCAAGCTAATTCTCATCCAAAATTAGCTTTGATGAACACTTAAATGATAGCAGCTTGGACCTACATGTTGAATTCAGCTCTGGGTTAGGCCTGTACTGGCACGACACAAGTAGCTGCGAATCACTGTTACACTTTCAACTACTCCACCACCATCTATACTTGCACGGACATTTGGTATTGCACTTTACACCAAACACTGTTGTTGTTCTTGGCCCAACCTTCCTCATGATTGTGATGCACCAAAACTTACACATAAAACACAGATTCAAGTTTCACTGCTTACCACACACAGAGACTCGCGAACTCAAACCATGACTACACAACAACTCGAGATTAATTCACACGTGCACTTACAAAACCAAGTCACGACTACCACTCACCGTCACCTTTCAAGCACCAAACACAATCACCAAATGGACACCCTTGGCCACCGACCACTAATCTCCTACAATTTCACATGCAGCACATAGGAATAGTACACTATGCACTCAATACAATCACAGCAGCTAAGTTCAAAAAGGACAGCACCGTCTACTACAATTCATAGCAGCACCTATATAGTAGTTACCTATACACCAACACAGATTACAGCCGTAATTTCATACATAACCCAGAACCACTGACAACCTCATATTCGATTCCGCACACCACTCCAACTGGATTCGAATACCCAAAATAGAGTCTGCAATGTCTATTACAAGATATTCAAACACCTACTGGATAATTTGACTACCCAATTTGAATCCCCAACAATTTCTCAAAGCTTTCACTTGCAATCCCAAACCCTAAGTCCTTAATATTGGCGTGTCAACAAAGCAAGTAATTTGATGTAATTCCCTGTTATATATTTTTTTAGAGATAATGAAATCTAAGGCCCAAGCGAACTAATTCCATCTTGTAAGCCCATGCAATGGATATCTATAAATCAACACCCTTTGACAATATCCCAAAGAACCTTCTACATATAACCCCAAGATAACCTTTTGTCAATGAAACTTAGGTAACACCACATAAACCAATGGACAAGCACTTCCTTGAACACCAAACAGGAACTTTAATACACTTTAGTAGCTATGGAGAAGACACGATAGCCATTAACAACAAACAAGAACAAAACTTCACGGCAACCTAACACGTTCCCTCATCAGAACTATGCTTTGATACTAATGAAGTTGATGTATCTCCAAATTTGTACACATGGAAGCCGCACTACAACGAACATGATTGAAAGAAAACAAAAGGGTTTTAGCAAACCTGTAAGCTACCTAACTAAATATGATGCAGCAACTAGATCCTATATGACCTACAACTCATGGAGTATGACTCAATGGTCCAAGTTATAAGGTCGTTCACCATAATTCTTATTAAAAGGATTGATAAAAGCTGAGAAGAAGATGCCCTAGTGGCATTTCCGTAAATACACAATAAACATAAAAGTAATTTAGGAATAATGCAAGAAATAGAAAGTTTAAATAACATAAGTAAAAATAGATAGTCAAATGAGCTATTTCGATAAAAAGTTGATGAGTTAGATTGATGAGCTGTTGGAGACCTTGAACACTCATTTTGGGCTATCTTGAAATTCTGATTGACTAGACCTGTCGACCTGACCTAATCTGAGCCGATGTAGGAGAGTCAATATAGGATGGTCGACATGTTTGTCCATGTTAGCTTTATCCACTAAGAGCTTTTGAAGAGATCTCCACTACATGAGAAGTCCTCAAACAGGCCTTTAACATTTGGAGAGCTTATAAATAGGTCTTTAGCTTACCCAATAACTTGGCAATTGACTTCATTAGAGTTTACGTAGGTTAGGTTAGTACCTCGAAGCCTATCACCTAATGATTGGGGCAAGGATCTCGAGCTTTGAGGTCCTAAATATCACGTTAGATACCAACATCTTCTTTAAATACACCTACGATAAGATGAGGAAAAAGCTGCTTGTACAGATGAAGCCATACCACCATGATCTTATTAGCTTTAATAGGGGGACCATCTAACCTGAGGGCATCATCAGCCTGAATATAAAGCTTAACGATGACAAAAATGTCTCCTGACAACTTATAGAATTCATGGTGGTTAATTGCCCATCCCCTTACAATGCTTTATAGGGATGATCAAGCCTTACTAGCTTCAAAGTTATTACGTTGCCCCTCCATTTGAAGGCCAAATTCCCAACCCCTACCAAGGTGGGAGTTTGTAAATGTGATCAAAAGCTCTCCAAGGAGCTCTACCTAAAGGTAACTTAAGGTGATGGTGTCTTTGCTTTAGAAATAAGTCTGCAAGAGAAGCTAGTTGAGAGAGGTGAGCCCCGCAAAAAGAATAAGAAGTGTAGATCGATGCTAACCTTGACTAAACCACTAAGGTTGGGGTCAAGACACCTCTCGAGGTGAAGGATAACATTGTTTAGCTCTTGTAGGCTAACTTGGATTGGTTCACTTGGTTAGCATAGGATATGCCTAGTGTATCGACTGACTTGGTAACCTATATCCTCAAAATTGACGAGAATGTTCGACCTATCAAGTAGAAGAAAAGACATTTTGCCCTAGTGCATTAAGCCACCATGGAAGAGAAGTATAGAAGTTGCTGAAGACAAGCTTCATTCGAGATGAGAAGTACCTAACCTAGCTAGCCAACATCGTGCAAGTCAAGAAGAAAAATGAGAAGTGGTGGATGTACAATGATTTTATTAACCTCATAAAGCTTGCCCAAAGGATTGCTTCCCTTTCCTAAGGATAGATCAATTAGTTGACTCCACTTCAAGATATGCTTTGCTAAGCTTTATGGATGTTTTTTCATGTTACAATTAGATTAAGATGGACTTGAAAGACGAAGTCCACAACTCCTTCATCACAAAATTTAGCACCTATTGCTACAACATCATGCCTTTTGGCCTAAAAAATGCCGAGGCTACATATCAACAAACGTTGACCACATTGTTTAAGCTCAAGCTTGAGCACAAAATGGGTAGACGATATGATCTTCAAGAGTAAGCAACCCAGCGACCATATCAAAGCCTTATAAGAAGCTTTTGATAGAACAAGGAAGTATGACATAAAGTTGAACTGCCAAAAGTGCATATTTAGGGTTGGTCCAGCAAGTTCTTAAACTGCATGGTCATGCAACAAGGGATTAAGACCAATCCAGAAAAAATTGTTGCCATAAGGGACATGAAGCCTAACCACCTTGATTAAAGAAGTCTAGAAGCTCACCAGCATGGTGGCCATGTTGAGCAAGTTCGTCTCTAGAAGTATAGATAGATGCGTCGAGTTCTTTAAGATCCTTAAGTATCCTAAAGGTTTTGAATGGATTCCTCAATGTGAAGTAGCCCTCAAGGAGCTGCGGGACTTCCTAAAGCGCTTACCTATCATCTCGAAGCCTATCCTAAGAGAGGATCTCTATTTATACTTGATAGTTAATGATAGGGCACTTTTCGTTCGTACTGATCAGGACGTAAGGAAGAGAGCATAAGCTCGTGTACTACATCATTCACATTTTCCAAGGGGCTAAGGTCAGATACTCTAAGGTAGAGAAGTTTGTCTTAGCCGTTGTGATTTCTGCATGTTGGCTTCGACCTCACTTCCAATAAAGATGGTGATTTTGGGGTTCTATTTACAAGTCTATGGAATTTAATTCCCTGAGTGAAAGGGAACAAATGTTAGATGAATTCTATTAAAAGACTATTTACAAAAGGGAAAACTAAAGAATAAAGAATAATATGTTAAAGAAAACTTTATTATCATGACAAAAAGAAACAAAGAAAGGGAGCCTAACATTTATTCTCATTTAAATTTGATATTTACTCAAATTTTCAACTACATCTAAAGTCTCTGATCCAACTCTCATGGTTGGGCTACAATTTTGTCTAGCATCTCTAAAGCCCAATCCATAGTCTTTTCACTTTTTCAACCCGGGCCAACAAGGCTCGATTAGAGGCTTTAGTATGTCTAGCCCTTTGCTTCTAATAGTTAGCTTCAGCTTGCAGTAGTTGTTCATGGATTCTTGAGGCATCTGGCAACCTATTGATTCTTTAATTGCTTACTTATTAGTTACCTTCCATTATTTGTAGGCCAAGACATTTCATGAATAAGAATCATTTATTTGATAAAACAAAAGAATGCGCATAGAAGCATACAAATACTAGAACCATTTAGGCTACTGCATTATTCCTTAAGTTACAAAACTACTATTTGATTTGGTGTTTACAAAAGAATAGGTACAAAGATTGATCATGTTTCTAAGACACTAAAAATTAGTAAGGCCACAACTTCTAGGAGTAGTGTATTAACTCATAGTCTAAGTGTATGCGATTTGGGTGAGTTCTAAAGGTCTTTAAGTTCTGTGACCTTACGTATTTCCAAGGAAACAAGTTGTTAGTCCCATCGAAGCTTAGTTAAGGCAACCTAATTAGCCCCAAGCGGTAGTTATCCTATAATACCCAAAATCTATACAATTGCTCCTTATCTTAGGGTCCTAAGACAGCCTAGATATGATCATATCTACCCTGCATCCTTGATGCAATCATTCCCCCCTAATATCCCGAGTGTGTTGCATGCAAAATGAATGTAAAAATTAAAATAAAATATATTTACAAGAAAAAAATCATAATAATAAATGAATAAATAAATAACATGGATATTTTGAGAGGAAATTTAATTTTGAAAACTTTTTAAGTGGTTAGCCCTCTTGACTTTCCTAGTGGAGTCGCCAAGCTGTTGAGGTTGAATTTTTCCTAATTTTTAATATTTTTCTTAACCTAACCTATATTGAACCCTATAACCATTCAATATAGATCCTCAACTAAGAATAAAGAAGAACTTAGTTCTTTTTTATTTTGAAAAGTTTGGGGTTACCACCCAACCGAGATCCAAAAAAAATGGATTAGGTTAAATCAATTGGGTGGATCGATTTTAACCTAGCCACTAATTTGCTAAAAAAACCAACTTTTTAAAAGGTTTTTTCAAACCAAAGGTTTTGGGTTTAGGGACTACCCTATTAAACTCTAATTGAGTATCACTTTTATTTTTTCGAAATTAATTTTATTTTTCAAATTACCCTTTTAACTAATTCTAAATTTACAACTAAAGAAGATTAATCTATTTACAAAAAAGGAAGAAGAAACTTAAGAAAGTAGGTTTATTTACAAAGGGGAAAATAAAAAGAATTTCTCATTTTAAGTCATCTCGTAGGTACCTATATATCCTCTAATAGGGATTAGACTTTCTATAATTCATTTTCCAAAAACATTAGTGGATTGATTTTTTTTAATTTCGAAAAATAGTTGGGTTTATGTTCAATAGTGGTTTGATTCTATTTAAGAAAATCCTCTAAGAGGAAGGGTCCTTGATTATTTTTTTAAGAAAATTCTAAAGAAACTATAATTTTGAAAAGGGGTCAATTCACTTTATTTATTTGAAAATATATTTTTTTTAAGTGATAAACTTTTTTTTTTCTTTTTTCATTATATATATTTTTTATTTTTTTTATCTTCTTACTTTTTTATTATTTTTTTTTACTGAAGCCTAAAAGATTAAAAAAATTAAAAATAAAAAAAAATCTTCCTTTCTTTTTCCATTCTTCTCTCTCTCTCTCTCTCTCTCTCTCTCTCTCTCTCTCTCTCTCTCTCTCTCTCTCTCTCTCTCTCTCTCTCTCTCTCTCTCTCTCTCTCTCTCTCTCTCTCTCTCTCTCTCTTGTTTTTTTTACATATGAATTACTACAATACAAGATAAAATAAAATAAAAACAATATAGTAAAGTCAAACTAAAATAGTATACGGGTTAGATTTAGGACTTTAGGTCAGATCACCGGTCAACACATGACTTGTATGTACACATGACAAGACGCAATTGTAGCAGCTAATAGGGGTTGTTTTGGAGTAATTTAGGTGACAAAATGAGTGAGAAAGCTAAGATTTATGTGTTTTGGATTAGAGAATGAGGAGGGCAGGATGGATAAGGACAACTGTAGACATCCCATTTTTGCCCCATTTTTATTGTTATTTTAATTTAATAGTTTTATAATAGGGTAAGGGGTCCCAATTTAGGAAAAAAATAAAAAATAGAAAAATTTAGAAAATATCACAAAATTTTTTTAAAAAATTAGAAGAATACAAAAAATAGGAAAATTAAAAACAAAATCACAAAAATTTAAAATATATAATGAAATAAAAATAAATAATAATTTTTTTAGGTAATTTAAATAGATTTTTTTTTTTTAAGTTTTAGTGTGTTTAGGGCCTTTAATAAGGAAAGGATATTAGGCCTAGGTTTAAATTTAAATTTGGTCTAAGCCAATCTAGTCCACATGTCTAATTTGATTGCATATATAGATAAGGCACATGCTAATAGCTTGACGATTTCATAGTTTGACTTGCATTTAGGTTTAACTTGGAGATCTTAGGTTTGAATCTCATCAAAAACATAAAGTGTCTTTTATTTTTCTTCATAAAATATACTACTAAGTATCGAAAAATCTTTGGTTCACGTGTTTAGTCGTGACACGTGGCGCGTCAGGAATAGACCACGAGTTGACATGGCACCACATGGTACCACATCGGCCATGTCATCTACAAGTCAAGCTATGTAGCATGACACATGGCATATAGATGTTGGCTGCCCTACTACACATTCGATACGTAGCACGACATGATGGGTCTCGCTCGGCTGACATGGCATCACATTAGCAACTCTTTCCCTCTCTTTCTTTCCTTTCCTTTTCTTTTCCTTCCTTTTCCCCGACAATATTAGTTTACACATCCGACTTTAGCCTCATTTTTCGTCCAATTTCCATGCTTAAATTCACCAATTGATTAATGTTTCCTGCTCTCTACTTAGAATACTTTGCATACAACCAAATATCATGTCTAAATTCAAGCATTAAAGCAGTAAAAAATCCATCTAAAAATCAGTAAAAGTCACTATATTCATATTTAACCAAACTTAAACCGAAGCACTAATAATTAATTTCGAAGCTTCCATTACTTCTTTTTGGAGATTACAAACTTGATTAAAGCCATTTTGATCAACAATTTATTTGAATTGAATCCATTCACACAATCTAAGCTCAACTTTAATTTTTGAAATTCATGCATACAAAGAGATTTCCATGTTTGTTTCTTACTCAAACATTATAAAATAAAGGTTGGAAATTTGTTTTAGGGATCACTAGTCATCAATCAATTTTCCCAACAGCCACTATCTGAACTTTCTCTTACTTTCTCTCTTTTTAGCATCACGTTTCTGTCTTTCTCTTTGCAACTCTTCCTCGCCAACCACTTCTGACCAAACCCACAACCACCACAACACTCCTAGCTGTTAGCCTATACCATTTACAAATCTTACCACATCACCAATCTTCTACCGTCGAAACCCTCACTACCACTACAACTTCTCTTTGAAATCCCCACACCCAACCACCACTCAACGTAACCAATACCACCATGAGCCTCACCATACTCCATAACCTCGAACCCACCTCCCACAAAGCACGGCAACCACGACCTATGCTACTTGCTGCTACAACCTACGATCCAACTCCAACAAACCTTAAAACCATCATCATTCACCAAAGCATTCCCCCCCCCCCCCAAAATCCAGTATGAAACTCACAAATCCTTTTTTGCCCCATTCGTTTCAATGCCTAAGAGTGCTAGAACCACCCCCTCAACCATACTGCCTTCATGGCCTGCATGGAGCTCCAATTCGACCCACTACTTACTCCAGATTCGACTTGACGACCTGCGTTCTTACCTAAGTCTAACTAGTACGCAATTGGTTTAGCCTACTTTTTGTTGATTTGAATTTGTATTTTTTTTTATTTATTTACTTTATTTAATCCTTGTAATTACAATGTAATTGTAAATATATATATATATATATAAACCGAAAAAAAAAGAAAAGGAAAAAAGAAAAGAGAAAAAGAAAGAAGGAATGACTTCAGGAGTAAGGTTTTATTTTTTTTTACTTTTTATTTATTTTATTTTGGGACACAAAAAAAAAGAAAAAAATAAATAATAAATAAAATAGAATGAAAAAGGGACATAAAAAATAATAATAGAAAAAATGGAAAAATAAATTAAGAAAATAAATGGATTTTATCACTTAGAAAATTTTTTTTTTTTTTAACAAATTAAAATGGACCCTTTCAAAATTAGGAAATTTTTTAGAACTTTTCAAAAATAAAACCTCGATTTGGGACTCTTTAGATTTTCCTTAACAAACTTAAACCTACTTAAAATGTAAACTTGACGCTTTTTTGAAAATTAAAACGAATCCAACACATTAAAGTTTTTATCAAATGAACTACGAACATCTTATCTCAATTAGCAGGTACGTACACATCTCCGGGATGATGTAAAATTTGTAAAAATTTAGTTTTCCATTTTCTGTAAATTATAGCTTAAATTACCCAATTTCGTAAAATAAACCTAATTTAATTCATTCACTAATGATTGAATTTCGTTTTAAAAAGGGTAATTTCAAAACGTGAATCTAAATTTGGAAAGTTAATAATGATACTTGTAAGGATTTAAAAGATTAGCCCCCCGACCCAAAATCTTTGGTTTTTAAACCTTTTTCTATAAATTAGTTTTTCAAGTGAACCAGTTGATAGGTTAAATCGATCCACCTAACCAATTTAACTTAACTTTCTTTTTCCCAACTTCGGTTCGGTAGCAACTCCAAAACGTTTTTTGAATAAAAAAAAAATCAGTTTTCTTTAACTCTTAATTGAAGATCAATATTAAACGGGTTGGAGTTTAATATTGATCAGGTTAACAAAAATAATAAAAATGAGAAAAAATCGGGATCAACAATGACGTATTGGTGTTTAAAGGTGATTTGGGCAGTTTTTTAATATGTCTAACGATGGTGGTGGTGGCCGAGCTTTGTAGGTGGTGGTTAGAGTTCGAAAGGTAGTTAGGTATTAGGTTTTTGGTGGTAAAGATCCTTCTAGTGATGTTGTTTTGTAGTAGGAATAGTTAAGAGTTAGTGTTTCAAAGGTAAAGCTGCAGTAGTTAGGGTTTAGGTAGGTGGTAGTTTGAAAGGAGGAGCTGTGGCTACGGTTGAGCTTGGGGTGAGTTAGGTTTGAACGTGTAGTAGTTGGGAAACACTACTATGGTGATTACTTAGGCCGATGTCAGATGTAGAGCTTAGAAGATTAAAGAGACAGAGAGAGAGATGGTGTAAGGTAGAGAGAGAAAGCTAAGAATAAGTGAAGGAGAGAATGGGGGTGATGGTTGATAGATTTCTAGGATGCTAAGAACAAACACCACAATCCTATTTATACTATTTGAAGCACAAACAAGCTTGGAAAGCCATCGATGGAAGATTCAGATTAGAATCAAAGAGCTACTGTGATCTTTACTTTCATGGAAAGAACACGACTTGAGTTAATAAATTGCATTGAAAAGTTGATATCTTACTTGCAATGTTACTAGACAGCTTCAATCAATTCCATTTAAATTTAGATTCTACAAATTCGCAATAGTTGCAATCTCACTTTTTTTTTATTTTTTTCGAATTTTCTCCTGAGATTTTAATCCTTTTAATGAATGAATGTGGATGATTTTTTATGTTTATTCAAAAATATGACATGAAATCTGCACGATTATACCATTAAATTGGTAAAATCGTATAGATAATGGCATTAGAAAAGGCCATGAACTTGATCTAGTAAGCTAGATTCACGTAGCTTATTTAGGAAGAAGGAACTAGATACATGTGAGTTGAACTCACACCGTCCATTTTACAAAAAGAAAAGGAGCACCTACTCCTTCTAAGCTTCGAACCTCTGTCTCCACTGTGTGTGTATGTATGTTCTATACCAATAGGTCAGTGACCTATGCCTTGTCTATTGATGCAATCAAATTGCATATATGGACTAAGTTGGCCTAGGCTAGATTTAAATCTAAGCTCAAGCCTAATATTCCCTTTTTTATTTAAGACCTAAATAGTATATATAGACTGTCACGGTTTAAAGCGGTAGAGTCATAACAGTCCCGTCGTGTAAACCATTCTTGGATAGAAATTAACCTTATTACTGCTATTCTAAACTTGATCTACATAAAGCATCTACGACTAACCTATTTTGAAATAAACAATTTGTAAATTAAACATGTTATTCAACTATGTAATTATGAAAAATACATATTTATACTAAATAATCTGAGTATGTTTACAAGATTTACTAGCCTAATTATAATCTACTTAAGTAATACATAATGTAATACTAAAAATTTTAAAGATAAGATCTAAACTTAAAAGTGTAATTACTCCTCAAATTATTATCCTTACTCTTCTAGGATCTAGCAGTTGCTAACTTTAGGGTATTATAAGCCAATTCCTTACTAGCACCTATAATAACGTCTATAGGGATGTAAGCAACCACAACTCAGTAAGTTGAGACGAAGACTTAAAACTATACAATAAATATAAACAAGGTTATCAACTAAATTATTAGGTATAATGCATGTTCAAGCAAATGCCATTGCACAACATTATTCAGCTTGTCATGATATTAGAGAAATTGCACTCACTCTAATCCAGGTTGAGGAGTTTCCGTTAATGCAACAGCTTATGACCAAACCCAAGCTTGTGCAATAAAGACACTGCTACTCTTACGATTACCATCGAACCATTAACTACACCCTTACCACAACCTACTCACATATCACTTAATTTGACTAAGGATGAAGAAGAGACCAATTATGCTATCCAGCGCTATCTCTTTTGAAGGGATTGATATTTGGCCAAAGAATCCTAAGTTTCCCCTAATGGGTTGCGATGCAAATTCAATTTAAAGTATTCAATCATGTCAAACCATTCACATAAATACAAACCAAAACAACAAATCATAATCATAGCATCAACTCAGTTACAAGCACATGTGCATAGTTAACTATCTCATAAATACAATCAAGTACAATTTCAAGCCTTCGAGCACTACAAATTAGTATTTTGAAATACAGTAACGTATTAATCCCAACTTACATGAACTCCTCACTTACTTGCTTAAGGTACGACTCATATTGGCCATCGCCAAAAATCACTATAATATAATTATTGTTTCAGTTTTCCACATAATTGTTATAGATTGGTTTTATCCTACAATACTTATTATTATCTTTAGTTTAAAGTTTAATATTCCTAATTATCTATGTTTTAGACTCTTTTACTATTATTCTTGATTTAGGCTAAGTTTCAATTTAGTTTCCAAATTGATTTTTAAATTAGGTTCTAGTTCTGTTTCTAAGTACGATTGTATACATGAACCTTAGAAGACCCATAAGATGTAATTAATCAAATTATTCCCAAGTTTCCTAAATATCATATTTAACCCCTAACAGTATTTTAGCTTATACGGTAGATCCTACATCATAACTCAACTACTGAGTTTACTCCCATATGAGAAAATGTTACATTTTTCATATAACTATCTAAATTTAAGTTTCCTACCAAATTTATTACATTTTTTTATTATTATTAGAATATCCATTTTAACCTAATATTTTCCTACTCATTTATTTCTTATATTTACATATTATACATCATCACCTAATATGTACATAATATGCATATCTAATAGTCCTATCACTTCAAATATCATCTCCCAACATTAATTAACATCTCAAAATGTTTAAATTCATCTCAAATTAGATTTTATACCTAATTATCCTAAATTACAAAATTAACTTAAAATTTATCATTTTTACCTATTACATATTTACTATGTAATACCTTATGCCATAAATATCATACTTCATCAGATTTAACATCCTAAAATATGTAATTATGCCCAAAATTAGTAATTATCCTTTTAATTACTTAATTAGCCCAAAATTACCCATTTTATACATTATTTTAAGGCCTAAAAATTTTGAAAAATTAATATTTCAAAAAGGACTTTGTGTTACTGTTCTATATCAACTAAATAGTCTACACAAAAATTTTGAATCTAAAACTACACTCCTAAACCTATTTATTTCTAATTCAAAATATGCTTGGTTTTGCATGATTTCTTAAAGTTTGTATATTTCTAGACATAAATTCATCAAAATAAAAAAATTTCCTAAATTTACACCCTAAAATATCTCAGAATAAGAAGATTCATAATTTTTCAAATATTTTTAATATTTTTAACAATTTAAGAAAAATTGGGTGGAAATCAAAACTTACTAAAGTTAGCTACTTCGGCCACTAACGCCTTGTCGGTCAACTTCAACGCTGCTACTACCACCATATGATGATGGTGGTCGTCTACTTCTAAGTTGTCGTCAGGTAGTGATTCCCTTCTAAAGGCTTAATTGCACAAATTTTCATAATTTTTTGCAATTAAACCCTAACCCTAAAATTTTCGGTTTACTCTAATTTTTCTACTCTTCGAACTGATCAAATGAGCTTCTAAAAAATTTTGGTATATTTATAGGGTTAGTTTGATTTTTTTCTTCCAATTTTCACTTGACATTTGTCCCTTATTCTCTTCCAATTTACTTTTATTTATCTTAATTTAATTGATTTCTTTTATTTACTCAATTTGAAGCTGCCACGCCTTAATTCTAGACAATTCCATATTTTTCTATAATTTTCTTGGTTTTTCTTTAATTAATTAATGTTATTTTGGCAAATTTCAAGTATTTTAAGTAATTTCGCATATTTCTACCTATATGCAAATACATATATGGTATAAATAAAGACTCTTAAATATTATTTAATTTTTTTATGATTTTTAGTATGTATATAATTTATCTCTATCATTCATTAGTTATCAGAACTCATTTTACACGTTTTCAATAAATAACAAAAAATTTTCATAAAATTCAATATTATATTAATTAATCATTTTATTACTTATTTTCCTAAAATCAAACTTATGTGATTACTTTTGCTAATAATCCTAGCTTCATCGTAAAATTTGAGTTAGATCGAACAATTTGCTCAATCGCCCTAAATTCTACGAACTGAATACTGAGTAGCTGATTGCTAGGCTTACATTCCTGTAACAATCTAACCAGAACTCCTCCCCCTATCAAGATATTGTCCACTTTGGCATAGAACACCACACAGTTTTGTCTTCTAGTGCAGTAACCTCCCAAGAAATCACTCATCTTGGGATTGTTCCAACCTAAGTACGCTTAACTTTGGAGTTTCGATGTACACTGAGTCACTACACTAAAAGGTGTCTTAATAATTAGAGTTCATTCTCTAAGCATGTAAGAAGTATTACGATCCACCCCCCTTATAGAACTAAGGTCCTCGTCGTCAGTTTCGTTATACAAGTCTAGAATCACCACCCAGCGGAGCTCTGCCCTTTAAGCTGATGAATTACTCTGATACCACCTGTAACAACGCGATTGGAACTCCTTCCATCGAGGTATTGTCTGCTTTGACATAAAACGCCGTACGATTTTGTCCTCTGATGCAATAACTTCCTAGGAGGTCATCCATCCTAAGATTACTTCAACCTAAGCACACTCAACTTCGAAGTTTTGACATACTTCGAATCGCTACACCAAAAGGCGCTTCAATGATTATAGTTCATTCTCCAAGCATATAAGGGGTATTACATAGACACTCCATTTTTATTTATTTTAGAATTTTTAGAGGGTCTTAAATTGGAAAAAAAAATAGAAAATTAAGGAAAATCCAAAAAAGTATATAATGAGAAATTTAGTAAAATACAAAAATAAGAAAAAGCACAAAAAATATGAAATTTATAAAAAAAATACAAAAAATAAAAAATTTAGGAAAATATATAGAAAATTGAAAAGTTACAAAAAATAAAAATTGAAAAAATAGAGGATTTAGGAAATATAGAAAATAATAAATTTCTTATTTAGAATAGAATTTTTAATAAAAGTAGAAAAAGAACCGTTAAGCTTGGACTTAGATTTGAATCTAGTCTAGACTAACCTTGTTCATATATGCAATTTAATTATACGTATGAACAAGGCACAAGCTAACAACTTAACTGATAACCACATGAACATAGCATTGAGTTTAAGCATGAGGTTAGGGGTTCAAATCTTATTAAAGACAAAAACTGCTTTTGTCTTTTTTCCACAATACACACCGCACTGCCATATGTCAGGGGCTTCACTATACCATGTGTCCTGATACGTAGCACCTTCGAATCGGATCACGCTGATGTGGCGCTACATGACATAACACATCAGTGTCTATGTCACATCAACTGCCACGTATCCCCCCGGGGACACATAGCATGCCAACATTGGACAATGTAGCTAACATGGCACCACGTTGGCCCCTTTTCCCTCCCTTTCCTTTCTTTTTCCTCTTCTTTCCCTCTCTTTTCCTAGCAAAACAGTCTACCCCATTCACTTTGCCTTGATTTTTTTTTTTGTAAATTTCACACACAAGCGTCCAATATCTTGCTTCAATCTCGTATTCCACATGGCCTTTTCTGCATTTAACCTGAAAACATAGATAAGTTCATTCGTTTCAGTCATTGAATTAGCTGAGAAAGTCAAGGAAAACATAAGTTTCGGAGCTTAGTATTCATGGCCAATTCCTCCATTAAAGCTACTTACTAAGTTTATCTAAGCTTGAAGCAATATAAGTAGCATCCTAAGAATATATACCAAGGAAGAATGAGCTCTCAAATTCATTTGAATTCACACTCGGGCTTACTTTCTCTCTCTACCCACGGCTACTCTCTCTCCTCAGTTCTCTCTCTTAAGCTTCCATTAATTTGTATCACCATTGCAGCTAAGTCCCTCTAGCCACCAACAACCAAGCCCAACCCATTTCGACTACCGCCGTAACCCTTAGCCTCATCTTCGAACCACCACCCTCCAAACCTTAAAGCTTACCACCACCACCATACGAACCAGCACTTTAGCCACACTTAGGAGCAAGCCCACCATACCACAATACCCATAACACTTCAAAATACACGACCTAACCACCAATCAAGCTCCAACAACCTTCACACGACCTAACTAAACCACCGCCACCCTCCCAATTCCAACTACCGTCAAAATACTACCCAAACATTGCAGCAGTGATCCCAAACCCCCTAAGTCCAATGAACTACACACTAAACCGTCCTCACCCACAAAAAATTCCCCCCAAATAGCCTTGGATTACCCCTGATGTCAGCACCTCGTCCAATATAATTGGGTCAGTTGACCCAAATCCAACCCGAAGCCCGTTCGACCTGCACTTAGATCCAACCCACGCCCCAAGTCCGAATCTACCTTGACCCGCATGTGTAATACTGGTTCAACTCTTGTATTTTTCATTTTATTTTTTTTTTATTTAGCCATTTATTTCATTTTGAATGTAAACGTAAAAAAAAAAAAAAGAAAAAAAAAAAGAAGGAGAAAAAGGAAAAATAAGAAAAGAAAAGTAAGAAAAAAAAAAAGAAAAGAAGATGAAATTTAGTTCTCATTTATTTATTTTAGAAAGTAAAAATAAATAAATAATAATAATGAATAAATAATATAAAAAACCATCTTATCACTTAGAAAAATAAATTTTCCAAAAACAAAAACAAATTGACTTATTTTTTAAATTAGGACTACTTTGCAGTTTTCAAGAATAAAACCCTAATTAGGAACCTTAGAGAATTTCTCTAAATAAATCGAAACAAGTAAAAACGGAAATCCGATGTCTTTTAAAAAATTAAAATTAACTCAGCCCGCTAATAATTTTATATTGAACTACGGAAGTCTGATCCCGAATAGCAAATACATAGACACTCGTACGTAAATACGAGGTGACTTAAAATATAAAAAGTTTTATTTTTTTTCCATCCTTGTAAATATTTGTGCAAATTAATTAAATTAATCGCATGTAATATGATTAGTCATTTAGAAATTGAAAAATGATATTATTGAAAAGTAAAATTAAATTTGGAAAGTTAAAAAGTACTATCGGTTTAGGATTTAATAATATAGCCCTTGGATCTAGATCTTTAGTTTTGAAAATTGTTTACAAAATTGGTTTTGTCATTTGACCAGTAACTAAGTTATAACTAATCCACCTAATTAATTATAACTTAACTTTTTTTCCCAACTCCAATTGCGTGGCGACTTTAAACAACTTTCAATATAAAAGAACCAATCTTCTTTAAACCTGAGTTGAGGGTCAATATTAAATGGGTAAGATTTAATACTGATTGGTTTAAAGAAGACTTAATTATAAAATTAAGAGGAAAAAACCAGGCTCGACAGCTTGGCGACTCCATTAGGGATATCAAGAGGGCTAACCACTTAAAAACTTTCTAAAATTAAATTTTCCTTTCAAAATACCCATGTTATTTATTTATTTCAAGTAATATACTTGTTTTTTAAATTATTGTATTCATTTTTGCATCAGGACATTGGGAGAATGATTACATCAAGGATGCAGAGTACACACAATCAAACCTAGGCTGTCTTAGGATCCTAAGAGAGGAGCCATTATATAAGTTCCGAGTGTAGTAGAGCAACCATTACTCGAGGCCAATTAAGCTAGCCCACTTAAACTTCGATATGATTAAGGAACCGTTTTTTAAAAATGTACCAGGTCATAGAGTTTAAGGACTTATAGAACCCACTCTTCTTGCATACATTTTTTAACGTTGGCGAATAGCTAATAAGGTGGCATTATTATAAAAGAGAAGAAGAAAAAACAACAAAACCCAAAGCTACTTTCCTTAGATTTTTTCCTAGAATTCACTCTCAACTTTTGTTTATTTGTTATCAGCTTCATGTGTATACTATTATCATATTTATTTTGCATACCACATGCATTGGGATATAACGGGTCATTTGTTGCATCAAAGATGCAAGGTAGATGTAGTCAGACTCAGGCCATCTTAGGATCCTAGGAAGGAGGCTATTATGTAAGCTTCAGGTGCTATGGTGTAACCACCACTTAGGGTTGATTAGTCCACCTCACTTAAACTCGATGTGACCAATGAAAGTGCTCTTTGACAAGTGAGGTCACAAAACTTAAGGACCTTTTTAAACCTACCTTAATTGCATTCATGAACCCTTTTCCAAAGATTGGTAAATTGACATAACAAGGCAAGACTAAAAAAAAAAAATCTACGAAGTTTCTTGATCTTTTCTCTATGAATGTTTTCTTTTTTATCTTTAAAATATCAATGTAATCTTCGTGTAAATAATATAGTTTTGACGTAATTTTCTTTTCATCCTTTTTGTAGAAAATAGTTAGGTCCTCTCTAACATTGGCCTTTTTTCAAAGAATCCATATTCACAAGCCTCTGGAGCCCAAAGGGATACTTGAAAGATGGTTTCGATTTTTCAATCCAAACCAACAAAAATTCATTGAAGACAAGATTAGGCCCGTCCTCTCATTGCTGAGAGTCTAGACTAATATCACCATGGTATGAGTCTTAGTTCACTTTTGGGATCCTCAAAGTCAGTCCTTTCATTTTGGCCCATACCAAGTGAGCTCAACCATCGAAAAATACTGCTATCTGTTAAGAGTTCCCTCTGTTGGAAACGGAAAATATGTCCTAAATATCACAAATAGCCTTGCAAAGATTTTCAAAAACTCTTAGGCTTCCGTAAATCTGAAATGTGTAAAATATGGGTAGATCCCCATAGCAGAATCATTAAGGTAGATGATCTTTTTACTTGGTTCGCGACCCCATTTAGCTACAACCAAAAACTCTTTTGTGATAGCTTTGAAGATTAGCAGCAATATAGGATCAACGCTTATATCTTGGCAACATTTCGAACTATTCTGTTTCCTAATGGGATATTTCACATACATTGTAAGATTGCAGAGGTGGTAACCTAATTATTAGAAGAGAAATCTTATGTGCCAACACTACTAGCAGCATAGGCCAGATCGCTTAGTTGTCTACAAGAAGAGAAGAATGGAGAATTAAAGACTAATATGGCCTTATTTATGGTTTGGTTTACAGCTATACTCGAAGCCATAAACTTTATTTCCTTCATAGACAAAGCGTCCAAAAGATGGATCCCATTGATGTGTTTGCTGCTATCATTGAGCTCCTCAAAGATATTGCTACCTATTACTAAGTTAAAGCTTTCCAAAAGTTCTACACTAAAGATATCTCCTAGGTTGCTAGATGGATCAAGGCAATTGAGCTAAAGAAAAGAAATAAGATTGAAGAGGAGCCAAGACATTAGAAGAAAAAGAAGACTTTAGGGATTATTTGTAATAAAATTTTGAATAATGTAAAGGAAACTTCAAAGATGCAATAAAAATTTTTTTCTCACCACATCGTAGTCAGTTTGCCAGTTCCCCTCCTTACATCCACATATCCTCATATTGCATTTTTCCTGTAAATATTCATTAGTTTTTGTTTGAATAACATCATAAGAGTCATATCCTTAAGTTTCTAAATATTTGATTTCTTTACAAGTCCTTTTCTCTATAACTTCTACTCTAACTCTTTCTAATCTTTTCTCCTATACATCCTTAGGATCATTTTTTCTTTGTAAATATGTAGGCTCCTGATCCTTTAGAAATGTTTTTCTACTCCTTTCTCACAACTTATAAATTAGTCTTATCCTTATATTCCATTTTTTTTGTTTCTCTCTCTTAAAAAGAAGAGTATTTTTTCAAAAAAGAAAATTAAAATGAAGAACTTGCTAATAAGTGAAGATTCTTATTTCGAGTACTGGCCAAAGCGAAAATAACGACAAACTTGATGGCACCAACCCCGTAAAAGTCAGGTTTCATTCATTGGAGCAAGCTATGGAAAAAATTGCAGATCGATTGAGTTTCCTTGCTGACAGTATTGCTTTACTTAGAACCACGTCAAACAAAGAGCACTCCAAGGCCCGCTATGGAAAGAATATTGAGGCTCCACCCATGGAAGCAGAAGAGAACTATCCAAAGGCTAACCCAATTTTTAATTCTTTTGAAACAGAAGGGGTCTATGCAAAAGTTAACCCAACTTTTGAGCCTAACACATTCATTCCCAATCAATAAAAGGCCGATTATCTTTGGGCTAACCAAGATAGTTTAAAAGAATTGGAAAGGAAGTTGACCTAACAAATCACTAAGAAAATGAGGGTCATCAGAGGCTATGATGGATTTGAGCAGGTTGGGATCATTAACCTTTTCGCATTCGATGTTAATGCCTACCCGAAAAAATTCAAAATACCAGAGTTTGAAAAGTACAATGGGACCGAATGCCCAAAGCTACGCACTAGATTATACGTCCACAAGATGGGCATATGTGTTCAAAATAATCAACTCATAGTATAAACTTTCCAAGATAGTCTGACAAGGCCGACATTAACTTGGTATGCCCAGCTCAATCTCAGCCAGATCAATACTTGAGAGAAATTGGCTTGAGCATTCTGAGAGCAATATAAGTTCAACATTAAGATAGCCCCTTTGATTTGGGGTGCACAATAAGAAAGAAGAAAAACAAGTCATTTAAGGAATACACCCAAAGATGGAAGGGCATGGCAGCTAAAATCATTCCTCCTCTCCTGAAAAAGAATTAATATTTTTCTTTATTGACTAATTAAAGGAACCATATTATGGACACTTATTAGGTAATACAATGGCCAGTTTTGCAGACATTGTACTTGTTAAGAGCCGAATTGAAGAAGCCCTAAGGACAAGGAGGCTAACCAGAAAAAGACCAGCCCCACTAGATTCAAAAGCACATATAAATACTACAACAAGCAAAAAAGGCCCAAAAATACCCAAAAGAAAGTTTACTCAAATCCATGCCTTGTTATCTCAAGTCTTTGACCAACTAAGAAATGAAGGCTTATTGTAACAAAAAGCCTCAATGCCAGGATACAAGCCGAAGAAATATGACCTAAATGCACAATGAGAAAATCATATGGGTCAGTAGGGGCATTCTACTAACAATTGCTAGGAATTGAAGATTAGATTTCAAGACTTAATTGATGTAGGGGCAATCTAATTAGACTCAATTCAAGATAAGGTTAGATTTTATGACGTTTATGAAAGACAAGTGATTCAAATAAAGTGCTTTGTTCACATTTCTCCTATTTTAAGATATCTCATTAGTTAAAAGGTTTAGAATGAAGAAAGGCAAAATGAATCCTAAACACAAACACTAAGACACTTTGAAAGTCAAGTGGCATCATTGTGAGGATATTGGACTTGTTCCTTAAAGGAAGTCCATCTTGCATTTAATACCTAAATCAAAATGAAGTTAGGCAATCTTTTCAATATCCTAAACACAAGATCCTTTGTCAACCCTATTGGACCTTTTATTGGGGTATTTTCAAAAATTAAACCCTGTCAAGAACTACCCCCGCAATGGGGCAAAAAGGAGGTTAGAAGCATCTATTAGAAGAAAAAGTTAAAACTAATTCATACTTGCTTTAGTCACATCAATTCAAAAGTAATTATTACCATTGGTAACTAATTTCCTCTAAGATAAAAAAAAAGGCATCTATTATAAACACTAAAACTACATACACTTTAAGTTGCAAGCCAAAAGAAAGAATAATCATTTTGTCTTAAATGAAAACGAAAAGAAGAAAGAAAAAAAAAAGAGAGAGAGAGAGAGAGAGAAGTAGGAAAAAAGAGGAAAAATGAGTAAGTATGAAATGAAAAATGAAAAGTGTACTTGAAATAGACAAGGTGATTAAGTTCAAAGCCCTAAAACCTAAAAGGACAAGGGGCACAGAAACCCAAAAGGATAAGGCGCACAGAAACCCATTCCTGAATTAAGACCTACGTCTCAAATAAAGACCTTAAAAACACAATCAAAGTAATTAAGCTTGAAAGAAGCCAAGGCAAATACCAAGGTTTCACCCCAAAATTTATGACCCCCAAAGAAATTGCAACTGACACATAGCTCAGGCCCACTTACAGTTCCACCATTCCTTCTGATTAAAGGAGATAACTTATCCTTGGTAAAAGTTATATTTAAAACTAGAGCAAGCATAATTTTAGTTTTACCTACAAGGTTCTTGACTTGTAAAACAGAGTACAGGAGCAATTCTTTCATAAAAAGCCATTTCAGTAATATGCATTTTAAAACCAAGGAGCAAAAGCCTTTATTACATTACAGTCCGAAAAAGATCTAACAGATTGATTAAAAGGGTATTACTAATAAGGTAGACCATAATTTTTGGAATCGAAGTCAAAAGAGAGGAGTTTAAGCTGGGAGTATGAGGAAGTCCTTTTAGACTAAACCTAACTTTAATGAGATATCCTCTAATAAAAAGAAATTTGAAGAAGTCATGGAAAGTTACTTACCCCTGAAAGAAAGAAAAGGTTCTCTAAGACCAAGGCAGCCCAAAAGATCAAGTTGTTATGTTGCTGAAAAGCTTACACATTACTAGGAGAATCTAAACCTGTTAACAAGTCAAAAAAATTGAAATCAATTCGATTCCCTCTCATTTTAGTCCTTTGGAAAAGAATCCTTATTTCTTTTGAAAGTCATCTTCTCTAGAGTCAAACCTAGTAATAAGCTTCTATCATTACCCCTGCAACAATTGTTTTCAAACGAGTTCACTTCCTGTCATCCAAAGTTCAGGGATCTACTCCCACATAAAAATTGCTCCGAAGTTGGCCTTAAAGGCCAAAATCATCCTCTTTGACATTATCGCCCTCATAGCTAATGTCTCCCACCTCTCTTTCTATCTAGAGAGTTTATCCCTAATGTTTACTCCATCTTTTATGATTGCCAATCAACAAATTTGTCTTTTTTCAAGAATTTTTACATAAACTCCTTTTGCTTTGGTCCCCATAGATCATTTGCTCTTTAGAACAATATCCATGTAGTAAAAACGTTAGATCATATGCTCTCGAAGTACTATCCTAACCCTGAAACTCATAGATCGCATGCTCTTGGAGCACCATCTTGACCTTGAACTAGTCAAATCGTATGCTCTTGGAGCGCTATCCTAACTTTGAAATCAATGAATCACATACTCTCGGAGCACTATCCCAACTTAAGCTAAACCCTTAGATCACATGCTCTGAGAGCACTATCCCAAGCTTAAAATCCTTAGATCGCATGCCCTTAGAGCGTTATCCCAATTTGCAGCCCTTGGATCGTGTGCTCATAGAGTGTTATCCTATCTCAAATTGCATACTCTCAGAGTGCTATACTAACTTTGAAATCGTCGGATGGTATGTTCTCGGAATGTTATCTTGACTTAAGCTAAACCCTTAGATCGCGTGCTCTCGAAGCGCTATCCCAAGCTTAAAACCATCATATCGCATGCTCTAAGAACGCTATCCTAACCTTGAAACCCTTAGAGCATATGCTCTCGAAGTGCCATCTTGACCTTAAACCATCGGATCGTATGCTCTCAGAGCACTATCTTGACCTATGCCAAACTCTCAGATCACATGCTCTCAGAGCACTATCCTAACCTAAGTTGAAACTCTCGGAGCGCTATCTGGATTTCTTGTCACTCTTTATAAACTTGCTTAGGTTAGTGAGCCTAAAGGGCACGATCAAGTTTTCTAAATTGATTCCAACTTAGGGTTGCTAGTTCTCGAGAGACGCTTCCTCTTAGATTAGTAAACCTAAAAGGGTACGACTAAGTTCTCTAGATCAATTCCAACTTAAGGTTGCTAGTCTTCAAGAGAAGCTCCTGCCTAGGTTAGTATGCCTAGAAGAGGACAACCAGGTTCTCCATATCAATCCTCTCTTAGGGTTATTAGTCCCAAAGAAAAGCTTTTTCTTAGGTTAATGAGCCTAAAAAGGCATGACTGGGTTCTCCAGATCAATCCCTGCTTAAGGTTACTAATCCATGAGAGACGCTCCTGCATAGGTTAACGAGCCCAAAATGGTACGACCGAGTTTTCCAAATTGATTCTAACTTAAGGTTGCTAATTCTCTAGAAACATTCTCGCCTAAGTTAGTGAGCTCGAAAGGGCATGACCAGACTTCAATTCTTCTTTTCGCCTCTTAGAGCACCTCCTCTCTCTTTAACCTTTTCACTAAATCCCCAGCAGATCATATCTAGGGTTACTAACTATTTGTTGCGCTTCTTAAGTCAAAGTCCACCTTTAAGGCAAAAATAGTATCTATTTGGTCTTTGTGGTAAAATTTTACTTAAACTTCACTACAAAAATGGGTAGCTATAAACATCTTTTTTTTTTCCCTTTTTTATTTATTTTAAAATTTTTAGAAGGTCCTAAATTGGAAAAAAAATAGAAAATTAAAGAAAACCCCAAAAATAAGAAATTTGGAAAAAAAATATAAAAAATAGAAAATTAAAGAAAACCTAAAAAATATATAATGAGAAATTTAGAAAAATACAAAAAAAAATCGAAAAATAGGAAAAAGCACAAAAAATAAGAAATTTAGAAAAAATACAAAAAATGAAAAATTTAGGAAAATATATAGAAAATTGAAAAGTCATAAAAAATAAAAATAGAAAAAATAGAGAATTTAGAAAATATAGAAAATAATAAATTTCTTGTTTAGAATAAAATTTTTAATAAAAGTAGAAAAGAGACCATTGGGCCTAGGCTTAAGTTTGAATATAGTCTAGGCTGGTCTTATTCATATATACAATTTAATTGCACATATAAATAAGGTACAAGCTAACGACTTAACGAATAAGCACATGGACATAATATTAGGTTTAAGTATGAGGTCAGGAGTTCAAATCTTATCAGAGACAAAAACTACTTTTTTTCTTTTTTCCACAACACATGTAACGTTACCATGTATCAAGGGCTTCACTATGCCACGTATCCTAACACGTGACGCCTTTAGATTGGACCATGTTGACGTAGCACCACATAACAAGCCACATACCATGACACGTCAGCATTTGTGTTGCATCAACTACCATACGTCCCCACAAGGACATATCGCATGCTTGCATTAGACGACGTGCCTGACGCGGTGCTACATTAGCCCCTTTTCCCTCCCTTTCCTTTCTTTTTCCTCCTCTTTCCCTAGCAAAACAATCCACTCCATTTACTTTGCCTTGATTTTTTTCATAAATTTCATACACAAGCATACAATATCTTACTTCAATCCCGTATTCCACATGGCCTTTTTCGCATTTTACCTGAAAACATAGCTAAGTTCATTCGTTTTAGTCATTGAATTAATCAAGAAAGTTAAGGAAAACACAAGTTTTGGAGCTTGGTATTCATGGCCAATTCTTCCATTAAAGCTACTTACCAAGTTTATCTAAGTTTAAAGCAGTATAAGTAGCATCTTAGGAATACATATCAAAGAGGAATGAGCTCTCAAATTCATTTGAATTCACATTTGAGCCTATGTTCTCTCTTTACCCATGACTGCTCTCTCTCCTTAGTTCTCTCTCTTAAGCTTCCATTGATTTGCATCACTACCGTAGCTAGGTCCCTCTAGCCACCAACAACCAAGCCCTACCCATTTTTACCACCACCATAGCCCCTAGCCTCATCTCTAAACCACTACCCTCTAAACCTTAAAGCTTATCACTACCAACGTGTGAACCACCACTTTAGCCGTACTTAGGAACAAGCCCACCATACCACGACACCCATAACACTTCAAAACATACGACCCAACCACCAATCAAGCTCCAGCAACCTTCACGCGGCCTAACCTAACCACTGCTACCTTCCTAATTCCGACTATCGTCAAAACACGACCCAAACATTACAACAACGATCCCAAACCCCCTAAGTCCAATGAACTACATACCAAACCATCCTTACCCACAAAAAATTCCCCCCAAATTGCCTTAGATCACCCCTGACGCCAGCACTTCCTTCTCCAATATAATTGGATCATTTGACCCAAATCTAACCCAAAGCCCATTCAACCTGTACTTAGTCCGACCCACGCCTCCGATCTGAATCCACCTTGACCCGCGTACGTAATATTGGTTCGACTCTTATATTTTTTATTTTATTTTATTTATTTATTTAGCCATTTATTTCATTTTGAATGTAAACTTAAAAAAAAGGAGAAAAAGGAAAAAGAAGAAAAGAAAAGCAAGAAAAAAAGAGGAAAAGATGATGAAATTTAGTTCTCATTTATTTATTTTAGAAAGTAAAAATAAATAAATAATGATAATGAATAAATAATATAAAAAACCACCTTATCACTTAGAAAAATAAATTTTGCAAAAATAAAAATAAAAAATAAATAAATCGACTTGTTTTCCAAATTAGGACTACTTTAAAGTTATCAAGAATAAAACTTTAATAAGGACCCTTAGAGAAATGACCCTTAGAGAAATGACCCTTAGAGAATTTCTCTAAATAAATTAAAACAAGTAAAAATGTAAATCTAATCTCTTTTCAAAAATTAAAATCAACTCAACCCGCTAATATTTTTAGAACAAACTACGGAAGTCAATCCCGAATAGCAGGTATATAGGCACTCGTACATAAATATGAGGTGACTTAAAATATGAAAAGTTTTATTTTTTTTCTATCTTTGTAAATATTTGTGTAAATTAATTAAATTAATCGCATGTAATATGATTATTCATTTAGAAATTGAAAAAGGGTATTATTGAAAAGCAAAATTAAATTCGAAAAGTTAAAAAGTACTACTGGTTTAGGATTTAATAGGATAGCCCTTGGATCCAAATCTTTGGTTTTGAAAATTTTTTAAAAAATTGGTTTTATCGTTACACTAGTAACTAAGTTATAATCAATCTACCTAATTAATTATAACTTAACTTTTTTTTGTCGACTCTAATCGAGTGGCAACTTCAAACAACTTTGAATATAAAAAAAAAAAAAAAAAACTAGTTTTCTGTAAACCCTAATCGAGGGTCATTATTAAACGGGTAGGATTTAACACTAGTCGATTTAAAGAAGATTTAATTTAAAAACTGAAAGAGAAAAACCAGGTTCGACAATATACTAAAGCTATTTAAAATTTTCCTATTCTATTTTAAATTATTTACTTCTCTCCTTTTTTGTTGTAATTTTTCTATTTTTTGTACTATTTTCTTAATTTTTATTTTTTTCTTAAATTAGGACTCTTTTTTCCTATTTTAGAAATGTCTAAAACTATAAGGGGGGCAAAAATGGGGTGTCAACACCCCTTAACCTATTTAGTAGCTGACTCATTATTCCCTATAAACAAGTGACCATTTTGGGACTCCTACAAAATGTTCTTGAACAAGTCCAACATTATCCTCATCTACTATTGCTGGTTCAACAACTCTTGATGGTTCTCCCCCTTGTCATTGAAGTTAAGATATGGGTGACTAGAAGGAAAGTCACAGATGCTAGACCAATCGAAGGGTTCCTTCATCTTTGCCCTCTTTAGAGTTGATACATTGGTCTTTCCATCTGCTCTCGCTTCAATCCTCTTCTTCCTACTCTCGAGGGGGAAGGAATCGTTACCTCTTGCTCCTCAGTAGCAGACCCCTGCTCTTCTACAATAGCAAAGAGCTTAAACATGGGAGCGAGCTCAGATAGAGGAGCCACCATAGTCAAGGGCTCGGAAACCACCACCTCCATAAAAGGGATAAAGATTGGGACCCCTTGAGGCATAACTAGCGGCTCTATCCTACTAGTCTCCCTTAGTCCAGACTTCGGCTTCACAGTCTTACCTTTAGGGTTAGCAGCCTTCTTCTCAGGCTTTGTCCTTGACTCTCGCCATCTCAAGAGCTCCAACCCACTGGGTCAAGACAACTCCCCAGACCTTGCAGCTTCTCACCTATAAGAATAAACGAACAACATTAACAAAAGATAAAAGACTATAAGTACTTACAATCTTTGCCATAACTAATACACTTATTGTGCCTTAGTGCCATGAAGGTCTCAATCTCTCGCGCCGCCTTAAAGTTACCTAAGCCAAGCTTCTTTACAGCTCCGGTATGAACTAGTTTAGTCCATTAAGTTAGAAGTTAGCCGATGAGTATAGCTTTACCACCATAAACTCGTCCAACTAGTTCTTCACGGATGAATCCAAGCTCGTAAACAACTTCTTCCTTAAGCGGTTTTGGATGTATGTCCATCCATTTAAAGTATTTCATAAATAAAAATAATTAAATAGCTTGAGCATAGCTTGTACTACTAAATATTTGCATAGGACCTAGAACACCTTTAATATCCTCTACACATTAGGATAAATTTGAGTAGGGTAGCATTGATAGTAGTCAAAGAATTCACTTTCAAAATCACCGAAGGGGAGGCGCATCCCAAGCTCTAGGCACTTTTCATAGATAGTGAAACTTCTCCTCCACAGTAGAGGTATCTATCCTCCCTCTTTGGTAATCACACCGCTAGGTCGGGCAATTCTCCCTTAACATAATTACTTAAAACATGGTTTATGGAAGTCAACTTACTCTTACTTATCTAGCCACTTGGCCCTTTGTCGTTCTAGGGGTAAAAGTCTCAAAGGATGGAGTTTATGAATTCTACTTATCTAGCCTCTCCAACGTCCTCTTTGTCTCTTCATCTAATTGTGTCAGTGTAGACAAGACTTCTTCATCTTCATTCGTAAGGGGAGTATCATACCTAGTTGCCTTAGAGTACGAAGGCGTCAATTCATACTTTGATGTGTTAGAATGTGACTCACTAGAGTTTGAGGTAGAGTCGATTGCCATTTCAAAGTATGATTGAGAAAAAAAGCAAAGAAAGTGAAAAAGTTGGTTGATGAAGAAGGAAGTTGAGAAGAAATAGACAGTGTTCACAATTGTACAAAGAAAACAAAAGTTTCAAGTTGTAGAAAGCGTTTGATTAATCCTCTTTAAGGGAATTTATAAGCTTAAGGCATGAGGAAGCGTATTGACGATTATAGAATCCGTATGAGTGCGTTTCTCTTTATAAACTGAGATGAAGACACGTAACAATGGTTTTGATCAAACAACTACAATTAAATGACAATATAACTGCAATTGCAATTGTACCTGTGCAGACATGATAGCTATCATGTTGCATTAACTGTGCTCTAGAAATGCGTAACAGCATAAGGATTTGAAAAGGTTAGCTTCCTTAGGAAGTATGACTGAGGTCCCTACAACTTCTCCACCCACAATGGCATCTCCTCAGCATAGAAGCTTAGGAAGCGCTCGCGCTCTGTATGGACAAGACCACCTCCTTTACTCGACACTATATACTACTCAAGGAGGATGGTCCCCTTAATCTCCCACTCGACTCTTGAGTATCCAGCTCGGCCTAAGGTATAGTCAGCTCGAACCACTCTACGGGGTATCTCCCTAAATCTGACTCCAATCATGCCACGTCAGCCTCTTCTCTGAGGATGTTAGCATGTCTCGTAGATACTCCAGATCCCTAACTTGGCTTTTACGTTTCAAGTCTAGCTTGGCTACATGCCTCAGGAACCCATCCAGTCCTACTCCTTGCATCCTCAATGGCAATGAGACTATAACCCCATGTATTGATAGGATATTCTAGACTTGGAATCCTCAGGCCCGTATTAACCTACCTAGGCTCATGGCCTGGCTCAACTTAGCAATATTTAGCCCTACTATCCCCCTAACCAACCTCGGCTTAGAACTACCAGGTGGCCTACCCAGTTATCATAGGCCCATAACAACTAACAAATAACAGGATGAGGCTTAGAGAGTCAGTTAATGGCCATTACCCAACAAATTTGGACATACCAAAGTACTGCTCCAGGCCCCTTAACTTCTAGCTGCCCTCCTCTATAAGTACTTACCAACATCTTAACAATAATCCACTTAGACTCTTTGCGCCTACTTTGTCTACATTTGAGTATTCTTGCGTCCTTATTCTCCCATTATACATAAATTACTAACTTACGTATCAGAGTAATCATGTTAGATAACACTCTTGCACCCTTCACTGCACATTATTTTGCAGGCTCCCTATTCATCTGTAAAGCCTAAGTTCATGTTACTTTACTAGCAAAATCCTAAGACGATAATTATAATACATAACTATAGAAGAGATGAAATATTTAATAATATATGGAAATATTAATAAGGGAGAGATTTTGCAGAAGAATTAGAGAAAATATGACAAACTATCCTAAGAGTAGCTATGTGCCATGCGCGCGTATGTGTTTGTCTTTGTGCTAATGTAAAATTACATTATATATATTTATAAGAGAGGAGAGGAAGGGTTTAGGCATTATGTTGTGTTTTTGTGGTAATACTTTATGTTTTTTAGAGATTGTGTGTATTTGTGTATGCAATGTGTTATGTGTTGTTTTTACTCTTTACTTTAGTCAATGGAACCAGCTTTATAGACATTGATTCTATGGGTTTAGGTAGCTGAACCGTTCAAGAATCATGAAACTAAAGATTCTACAGATGGCTCAACCAACTAACTAGGCCAATGCCAATTCCCAACCTAATGGGTCGATTTTGAATTGAGCCATGCCTATCTTTAGCTTGATGCAAACATGATGTGCCTAGAAGCTCAATTATTACTGAGCTTACCGCAAAACATGAGAAACTAATAGGTTCTTCAAAATATTAAAGAAAATAAAGTGAGTAGGTCGACGAATGAAATATAGTAGATGATGTGAAGCTGCTCAAAGAATGTAACCCACCAACGAACATAACAAAACTTAACACTTTAATTGATATGACAAACAAGTTGATATCAAGGTCCACCCCCCACTAATCCTAAGTTACTCGGCAAGATTAGATAAAAGAATGGACTATTTATAGTAAGTTCATAGGGTAACATTATAATTAAGGAAAATTACAAAAAAAAACATACATAAAAAGGGTTCCTAAAATATATGAAAAATGAGTAAATAGAACAAATAACAAAAAAAAAAAAAAGCAAAATAATATAGTGTTAGATGAGTTGGACAGGTGGCAATGCAATACTAGTTCCATACAAAAGATTCTCTGATTACAGTAGGCGAGAGGAATCAAGATGTTGCGGCAATAAGGAGGCTAAGACGAGAAGGAATGTCGTGAAAGTTGGAAGGAGGCTGAGAGAGAAATCTTTGGCTAATAGGAGATTAGCTCTTGTTACTCGGTAGGACCTTTCGACAGCTGAAGATCAAATCACTCAGCACAAAGCTCTCAGCCAAAGAATAGTCAACATCAGCATAAGAGAGAGAACAGAGCATAGTATAACAACCCCAAGCTCTTAGAGAATTTAGCCATCCACTTTCTATATATTGTTTTTCGTCATCAGTAGGTTGAAAAGAGATAATTCTTTGGGTGAACGACTGGAGGCCTCTAAGGTGTACGCGAGTGACCAAGCCAATAGTTGATAACCCATCAAAACATATAAGGCTATGCTTGCCCCTTATTAGATTCATAGGTACTTGTTTAATTGACCTTATGTGTAAGGCCCATTTTACAAGAAAATCCCATAATTAACTTTTACATTTATAGGTATTTTATTTTTTGAAAATATGAAAAATTAAGATAATATCATAAAGTACATTGTTTACAAAAAAAAAAAAAAAAAAAAAAAGGAAAGAAATCCAACAACTTTTATATGTGAAGAGCATTTCTCAATAGTCAACTACACTAATTAACATATCCATTTAAGTTCATATATTATTTCCAACATACATGAGAAGTGTATCTTATTATGTAAACCTAATAAAATTTTTAAAACATTCATCAATAAAATCCTTCCTAGCAATGGGGAAAGGGGCCAGGCCCTACAAGTAATCTTTAGGTTTGTCCATGCAAGTAAACATGAATAATTTCCCAATCTATGCTTGATCTTGAAGTAAAGTCCTTAGTTTGATTTTAATTTGGTAAATAAGATAAGAAATTGAAGAACCAAATTTGGTTGAAGCCTCAACATTGCAAAAATCCTATCATTGTGTATTGATAATGATCTACAACTTACGATTACATTATTTTCTATTTAGATATCTCTCCTTGCCTTTAGATCCCATATCCCCTTATTGCCATCGAAGAATATTTTTTTTTTTTTAAAAAAAAAAAAAAGCTAACAGTATCATTGATTTTAGACTTATTAATTAAACTAGCTTGAATTTGTATTTAAATATACTTCTAATAAGAGTCATTATAGGGAATATATAATAGATAGTCCTTTCCATAGAAGAATCAGGTGGGGAAAGAAGGATGAGATGTGATTTGATTATTACTTATAGTTGAATGTTTCCATATGACTTTGGACTGTAGTGAAAAATTCAATCTAGACCCTGTAAACCAACCTAATAGGATCCAATCTAGACCCTGTAAACCCACCGAGGCTGACTTAACCTAAATCTCGATTTATCTCCAACCAACTTAGCCAAAACTTTTAGAAGTGTATCCCTTGCGCTAGAGTATCAATGGATTGTTTTCACCTTTCAAATTTACAAAATGATCAAAGTATTAAACTAATAATAACTGCGATATCAATAATATTCAAAATTAGAAAATTTTCAAATTATAGGTCAGGTACAAAACCGAACTGAAAACACGAATATAATAAAAACAAAAAATGAAAATGGGGTTGTCGTATAAACACGAACGCAAAGGTCCAAACCTGAAAATGTTGAGTTTTAAAACTCGAAACCTGAACAAGATATAAGCAATCTATATACACACATACACATGCATAGATACATATATGTTGTATAGCTCATTACAAATTCGCATATAAAATGTTATCAAAAGATGATTTTAAGTTTCTTTCTATCGAAATCATCTTTTATTCTTGCTTCTTTCCTTTTATAGAGGAAACGTGCATAAATGAATAATGCACTCTTAGCACATAATTTGCAGCCTTTCTTAAAGATGGTTGATTCCTTTCAAAAGACTAAGACTAACATCTTCTTTAAAAGAGTAATACAAAAATTATATCTATATCCTATCATGTGGAATATACTCTGTAAAATTACATCAAGAACTACTCCGTGACCTTTTAGGCTTTAGCATATGCCTAGTATCTACTGATCAAGTAAAATAAGATGGAAATTCTAATAAGAAAAATTTACATGAGATAGGATCAAAGTTTAAAAGTAAATTTAAATACAAAATCAACGTTTTAATAAGTGGTTAAAGTAATGAATCACCATTATAACAATGTTAGGCATGTATAATGCGGTAGTTATTTATATGTAGCGCTGATGTGGTAAATAAGTGGTACTTATATGCATATTTAAACATAAATAAATAAAAAAAAACTAAAAATATATAAAATTAATAAATACATGACTATGGATCTCAAGAAACTATAAATGCGATTTAGCAACCGCATTTTGCTAAATTATTTTGCTTGGGATTCCTTTTAGAAAATAATTTGCCCTGAAGGTACAAACACACTGTTTGCGATTAACAACATGCAGCAGACTGGCCGTACATTTGGATTCGAGGAATAACAATAATAGTGTTACGAACATATATAAGAATATTAAATCCCTATTATTTTATGGCAACAAGTACTAGGACCGCGAGATTGAGTAGAAAACAGTGCAGATATAGTCTCAGTGATTATTGCAAAACCATATTAAAGACAGAGAAAAGTTCAGTTCATTTTTCAATATCTTTTAATTATAAGCAACTGCACATATCCATGTATGAAATGAAAAATAGAGTAATGATAGCAAACTAATAGTTGCAATGTCCAAACTTATTGATATTTGGTCTCGAAGGCAAACAGGAATGATTTGGCCCCAAAAATTACTGATAACTTATACTCACAATCGAATGACAACCAAATGCTAATTTAGGATCAACGATAAGAATTGTGCAGTCCATCATTTGACTATTCAAATTAGCTACAAAGGTTAATACAATAGAAATTTCAACGGTTAGATAATGGACTAAGCAGTCCAGTTGAGGAAATTGTAGAATAACCCAAAGAATCAGCATCCTCGTTGGTATTGTCCATTCCTTTCATATATTTGATGGTCTTTTCAATATCTGCTGCGACTTCTTTCATGGTGGGACGTCTCTTCCCATTTAATTTCACACATTTCTTTGCCAACTTCGCGAACTCCAGTATCTCTTCTTTCCTACCTTGATGTCTAACACAAGGGTCCAATATATCAAAAAGCTTATCCTCTTTCATAGCGAGTTTAAAATTTAGCACTAAGCTTTTATCCTCCACCTCAACTTTCATTTTAGAGACGGCCCTCTCTCCACTAAGGAGTTCAACAAGAACCACACCAAAGCTATATACATCACTTCTGTCAGTGAATTGGTTGGAATGGAAGTACTCAGGATCCAAATATCCAAATGTTCCTTGCAATGCTGTAGTAACATGAGTCTTCTCAATGGGGATAGATCGCGAGATGCCAAAATCCGAGATTTTTGCATTGTAATTATCGTCTAGGAGTATATTACTTTACTTGACATCACGGTGGAATACAGGAGTGCAGGCTGCAGAATGCATATAGGCAAGTGCGCACGCAATCTTTAGACCAACTTTCACTCGAGCTTCCCAGGAAATAGATGGACCACTGTCTTTGTTGTGAAGGTGCTGTGACAGAGTCCCATTACCTATAAACTCATATACCAAAAGAGGGACTTCTGCTTCGAGGCAACAGCCTAATAACTTCGCTATGTTCCTATGATTGATCCTTGAAAGAATGACAACTTCGTTGATAAATTGAGCAACTTGCTTTTCATGAACAATGTGAGATCTTTTAATAGCCACGATTCTGCCATCGTCCAGCATTCCTTTATAGACTGCACCGAAACCTCCCTTCCCGCACATCCGGCGCTCATTAAAATAGTCTGTTGCTCTCTCTAACTCGTCTAGTCCAAATATTTGAGTCTTCACAACGGCATCCTGTTGGGAAGAAATCTGCAGCTCCAATAGTAAACTGCCATTTCGTTTGAAAAACATCTTTCTTCGTTGTTTTTCTTTCTTCCTCTTTAGTCTCCATACACACAGGACGGTACCAGCCATGGCAACTGCCACGCTCATTCTTACAGCAAGACCTGCACCAAAAAGCTTGAATTAACCAAGACAGAAACTAAGGTATTTTCAGGGTCCACAGAGTAGACATTAATATATACTACCTAATTCAGCAATCTTGCTCATTGGAGTTTTATGATTTTTCTGTACATCGGTGATGCAACTTCCATTGGGTTGAATACCATATTTGAACAATAGTAAGATCCTGCAGTATTGTAGCATGAAGTACCACCTTCACATTTAGAGGTTCCTTCTTGGCACTCATCAACATCTGTAACAAACAATGAAGTTGCTAAGGACATGATAGATTCCGCATATTTAAAAAAAGAATGGCAAATTGTTCCCATTGGTTCTTCTTTTAATTCACATCAGCATTTTGCAGTTGCATATTAGGTCGGCAGTCAAAACAGATATTTGAAAAGTAAGACATTACCTATGCAACCAGAAGGAAGATATGGGTTCCCTCTAATTCCACTATTACACTTGCAGATATGTCCTCGAAAATGCTCAACACAGTGAGCATTATCCCCACAAGATTTACTGGGACTGGTCCTGTCCAAACTTCGCTCTTGGTTGCATGTATATCTGTTGATAACCCAAGTCATCCTCATTGGAACTTCAGTAAGATGAGAAGAGAAGTTGAGGAAGCCATCATCTGCAATGAAAGCACGCCTGCAAGAACCAGTATCAGGAGAACTGCTCCCATTTATGTTCAAGATTCGTATATAGATGGATTTTAGGCCTATTGGAGCATTGGCCCAACAACAATCTATTCCTAAACAATTCCGATGTAGGATATGCTTTTCAAATCCCGTCCTGTTCTGGCAGATGGAGACACATCCATTAGGGTGCTTTGTCTTATTCGGATCACGATTATTGCTCACATAAGCAAAGATGTTGCACCCGATCCCAACCATTCTGTTGGTCTCGTGACCGAAGAGGAAAGGGTTGTATCCACCGGGATCATGGTGCCTTATACTCAGGTCCATTCCGGACTCCCAAAGATAACAACTTGGAAACGTCCAGTTATACATAATACGCAACTTATGATAGGAGATGTCAGCAACCTTTAATTGGTTATAAGCATTCAAGACTGGAAAGGAAGAGTTGTTATAATCGCTTTTACAAATAATCTCGAACCATTTGTTTTTGTAACAGTTTTCACCAATACCAAACGGATAAAGAATTCCGACACCCCCACAACTGTCTTGACAATTAGGTTTGGCTATTGAACAAGTCACACCCACAACTTTGACGAATACAAAACCGAGGACAAAGATGGTGATGATAAAGTGCAACTCGAGCATTGATGACATCTGATATAAGCTCTTCTGCCCTCAGGGGTAACGACCAGATAATTGGATGAATAATTGTATGTCGGATTCCTGTCGGCAGTGAATATGAGAGGGAATTACCACCCACTCCAAGCAATAAAATCCATTATGAAAGGAGCATACTTTCTGCAGGTATTATAGGACCTTCCAACGGAAACTATTTTTGTAGACTTTGGTTTTATAAGCTGCATATTGTCTTTTTCCTGCAACAAGTGGTTCTATTAATTGAAAAATAAACAAGATACCACGTTTTTTTTTTTTTTTTTTTTTAACAAGGGATATGCTCTTAGCCAATTACCAACGACAAGGAACAAAAGGCCAAAACCACATAAATGTAAACGGCATAGCCTGCAGATCATATTATAGTCACTGAAGGAGACTTACAATGTTGAACAATGTTATCTTCAACTCAATATATAAAATATAAAAAACAGGAATGAGTATGCATGTGTATACATGAGATTTAAAACAAAATCAGAGCCAAGAGGGGACTCAAACCTCTCTACCACATTTTATGGGGCCCAAAACTGAAAGTGAACTGGTTAACTGGGAGCGATATCACAAAACTTTGTATCGTGACAACTTATTAACTTCATCAAACTAATATTACAATTATATCCACTCCTGATGACATCAGAAAACCCACTATTGATGAATGAAGGCACCATATGTTGACGTTGTAGACACTAGAGAGGGAAAGTTGTCAGCACCAATCTGAAGATCATACATTCATCATAAATTACAGAGTTAGTTTGATTTATACTGGCTCTGCTGCAGCCAAGTGATGACATTCCCTTCAATAGTTGGTCAAACTTCTGCTTCAGAAGATGCTTCAGGCAGGACAACAAAATCATCATAGTGCATACCACCAAAGCAGCTAAGGTCACTGCAACATTCAGTAGCAGCAATGAGAAAGGGTGAACAAAGAATACTCAATAAGGTTTGTTGCATTTAAGGATTACTTCGAGTAGCTGACAGTGCTTGTGCACATTAATTATCGGAAGATGGCTGCAAAGGTAAGACCACATTTCTCAAGTTATTCACGCCCTTGTACTAGGAAGAAAGAATGGCTGTAGGGAAACTTACTAGCAAAAGCACAAAAAAAAAAAAAAAAAAAAACAAAAAAGAGAGAGAGAGAGAGAGAATAGCGAGGCGATATCTGACAATCCAGGGAAGTGAATCTTCCAGAGAGCAGTGCCTCTGGTATCCTCCAGTCCTAACAGCATGGACAGAGTTTTGGTCCAGTGCTTGTAGTTGTGATAATGGGGTATCAACACCTGTTACAGGATATCCGTCCAAATCTCTCACCTCCATTTTCAACTTCACGGGGGTTTCATCCCAGTGAATCTCAATCTCTCCAAAATTGGGTTGGCTTATATTGATTAAGTTTAATAATTGACCATGCATAATCTTCAATGAAAGGATACAAAGAAATAAACTCATTCATACCCAATGTGCATGATCTGAATCTGCATTAGGATTTGTCAGTGTCATAGTGCTAGGTGCAAACCATGCTGCAAACCTCACCGAATAATGCAAAGGTGGAAGGACTGCAGTTGCACCTTCCACAGACTGGGTAAGGCCACTTGAAGTAATATGATAAAATGGATAACCAACAGCAAAATCATGCCTTGATATTTCTCAAAAATGGACACCGCCACTTATGAAGAACACGCCATTTCTCTGTAACGAAATTAATGCAAATGTTATTTCTTAAGCATAGATTTGGATTTTACATCAATTTAGTATAAAAGTAGGACCTTCATAGTAAATGTTGTCAACTTACTCTCTGAAATCTATCTAAAAAGTCGATATCTCTCCTTTGGAATACGTCCCCAAGCCTCCATGTAAAACACAGGGGCCGTGATTGCTGACAAATTCGATATGACTTGAACTTTGGGTATGAAGAAACATGAAGAACACAGAGGAAATAATGGGAAAAAGTGGCTTGCATATATAGTTGGTAACCGAGACATACATTTGATAGAGGTAAAATGTTTATTTGAAGAATTACCTGGATAAAGGAGCCAATTATGGTTATCTCCGTTGCAGGGCCCTTTAATTCCTTCTCTAGCCATCTCCACTGTGAAGCACCCAATATAGTTCCATCAGTCTACAGAGGATCCCTGTGATATCTAGTATCTAAGAGGGTAACCTGAGAAGCATATTCACTCAGAATTTCTAATACGTATAGATTTTTCCTTTAAAGAGAAGTAAGCAGCTTTAATAAATGATCATAAATCACGCAGATACATGGCTATGGATCACAAGAAACTTAAGCAGAAACTATAGATGCCATGTTTTGAAAAAGTGACAGAACTGCATCAAGTAGCAAGAAGATGAATATTTGTATTGCTTGATAAAAATGCCAAATGAATAGCATCAATGCATTCTCAAGTACTATATCAGGAATTGACTGTAACAGCAATTAGCAAAATTCCCTAACTTGATAAAAGTTCTCTTCAATGGGAGATTCAAAAGAATAAAACCTAAGGGCGAGCAGCAGGTGGAATTCCTTTCTCCATTCCCAAACCAAAAAACTTGCACCAATTGAACATTCTTAAATCTGCAGTACGACAGGTTTTAGATTTTTTTTGGCCATGGGCAGGTTTTAGATTTAAATCAAGAAGCAACCAGCTTAAAATTTTAAGTCTGTAAATATTTTTGCCATTCTTATTCCACTACTCCTCATGTGTGCGGTATTCAATTGATTAGGCCACTACATGAAAATGACTGAATGAGAAGGCAAATGGCAATACTGAGAGCCAACTTTAGGAGCCAATACCACATTAAACTTGATGTCATAGCCAATGCACTGAAATGCTTAAACTTCCAGATATAAGTATGATTTAGTATTTATACTTTAGTCGATATTTAACACAAAGTCCTGGTTTATTTAACATGATTTTGCCTCTACGTGAGTTTGTGACATGCTACTTGGATAAACTTCTCTAAACTTCCCAAAAGAAAATTAACTTAAAGTGATAGAAGGATGGGGGTTGCTTGACTCCAACCCTGAAACCAATCCCAGCTCCAAAGCTAGTCTGAGTTCTTGGATTGTCAACAGACATCATATCAATAATAAACAAAAGATGAGCATGGTAATTGCTTTTTCACCAAAGGAATTAAAAAGTGATCTTCATTAGAGTCTGCTATAAATTATTCTTAAAAATGGTGTATTGATCCCATTAAAATATTAGTGGTAGATTAGCTTCCACAGGAACTATAGAAACATACTAAGCCAAAATTTACTAAATATTTACCTTTGACACTAAAGGAACCAAACTTCTCGCAATCATCAGAAAAGCATGCACAGGATACCATAATGTTCCAAATCACAAACAGAAAAAACCAACAGTTTACTATATAAATAATGGATAAGCTCCAGAACCTACATAGATATGATACCCTTATTTGCTTACCCATCAGGCCAAATGTATACATTGCATACACCCCCTCTTGCTTGTGCCTACAATGCAAAATTACCTTGAGAATTTATATCTTGCATCCAGTAGAAGCAACATGGATAGTAAAGATCGGGTGTTGTTAATAAGTGGGTTGACTTTGATTCTATGCAATCAAAAATTAAGAACTAAGATGAACGTGAACTGGCAAACTAATTGTGATGTCAACACAGCAGCTCAAGGAAATAGAGAAAAAATTGTATAATGCACTCACCTTGGACTATCTTGAGGTTCATCTAAGAAATCAAGCATAAGCTTTTCGTTTGTGACTTTTCCACGAAATTCTTTGCCAGCATCGTTCAATCCATAGTCATGGTCATTGCATGTACCAATAACCGGCACATGTACCACCAAATTAGACCAGATATTTTTCTAGATATCTGGACATGTTTCCGCACTGTGTGAACAAAGGTACTGGATTGCTGGCACAGTCTTCTAGGAGGAAGGGGCTTTCTAGTTAGGAACCTTAGAAGTCTCCTTGAGACGTGCATAACCAGGATTGCCCTTAGCTTTCTTGGATCTGGACTCCATCTCCCTCATGGAGGCAGGAACAAATCTTGGAACATTCTTCCATGGACCAACAGTCCTCTCCTTTCCAGATAACTTGAAAGGATGTCCCATGTCCTTATATATGTTGTCACCAGGACAATTGAAAACCTGTGGATTGAATTTGACTATGGGGTCCTAGATAGGCTGCAAGCAAACACATTATTTATCTAAGTTTTATAATGTCGTGTATATGCAATAATATCAATCTCACAGCAGCACATCATGATGCCTGAATGACAGACAAAAGGTTCTACACAAACTTCCCCAAGTAATAAAATGAAACATAAATGAGAGCTGGATGATATCAATATGCCAACAAACATTTCAAGGTTTCTATAATGTATTTTTCTAAGAATTATCACAGGAATAAATAACAACTGCATGAACATAAAAACAAAGATCATGTATTTAGCATCTATAGAAGGATAAGTTTCTGCATATTCACAACATTACATTTTTTCATCTCGTGGCATTAGAATGAGTCAAGTTTCTCCTTTTGGAAGTTCCACCAAATTGAATGTCCTCTTTCCTTTGATACATTCCTGAACTATTCTTTATCTACCAAATCATAACAGTAACTTCCAGCAACATACAGCATACTTCCTTTCTCAAGACAAGCCTCTCCTCATAAATGACACTCTCTTATATTACCAACATAACAATATGGCCTACTCTGGTTCAGTAGGACTCCCACACTAATTTTATTTCTTATACATTATTACAAAAAGTTGATAAGAGATGAAAGGGTCTAATTACAGTAACATGTTAAGTCCATTCCATTTCTTAGAATTAGCAAAATGCGATGTCATTCCAAGTTCCTAAAAAGTACAAATACAATTGAGATACTTGAGCTTGTAGTAATTTTTCGTTTTTTAACTCTATGCCCGAGTACACAAAAACACTAAGAATTGTTGTATTGGTGCTTTTGTCCAAGTCCACTATTATGGACATCCTTATATTATTGTTTCGTTGACCCACATGCTCTCCATGTCAATGTTTGTCCTATTTGGACAAAAGCAACAGTATGAAGAGTTTTCATTATTTGAGACTTAAAAGGTGCACTCAAACAGTAAAAGAAATAAAATGAAAACAATGAGATAAATTTAAGATACTCTGCCGTATTTTCCTTACTAATTACACGAAAAATTTTAGCCTATTTTTTCTTCTATTTTTTTAGTGCTGTATATTCACATGATAACCAAAACAAACAAATGTAGATTTTCATCAGTGAAAAGTTTTATGAAAAATAATGGAAACTTTTATAAAAACTAAGATTCCCCATATTTTTATATTTTGAATCTAAAAGGCAACTATACAACCACTAATGTTGAAGATCTATTTGGGAAATTATGCCCATATGAAGAATTCTTAAGTGCTAGGAAAGGAGGAAGGGCATCCTAGGGTTGGTAGAGTATCCTAGTGGGTAGAGATGCTATAGCTGAGCACTTATTATGGAGAGTTGGTAGTGGTCATACTATTCGGTTCTGAAAGGATCCTTGGATCCCATCTTTGCCCGATTACACTTTTACATGATAGAGCTCTTGATCCTGTGTTACTTGAGTTAAAGGTTACTGATGTCATTGATGGGAGTACTGATGAGTGGAATCTTTCTTCTGGTAGTCATCTACGTATAGAGGAGGAGAGGCATGCAGAGGCATGCAATATATAGTGTTGATAGGGTACTTTAGATATAGGTCTCTTAAGCCCAACCGTATCCGACATGTCTTGTAGCTTAGGGCTCACTTCTATCGGCTTAAGGCTTAAGCCCTAAGCCTATACGGACCAAACTCAGTAAGCCCTGCAACAAATAGAATATATAAGATAAGGATGAAACAACTACGTCCTTAATAAATGAAACACGTCATATATAACGACTCCACTTTCCTACACTTGTAGGAGAAAATTTCTCTCACCAACCGACCTTTAACTACTAACTTCACTCCACCACAAATACCAAGTCACTACTTAACGATAAAACTCTCTACACCCTGTAAACTAAGTTTACATATCACCTTTAAGTATTCTATACTTTCAAGAATCCACTGCTAACTTAAGCATGGAAATGATCATGCCAGACAACTTCTGACATCCTCTCACTGTATATTGTTTTGCAGGCCTTATACATGTAGAGCTTAAACGATTACCAACAAGAATTTTGAGACGACATATAGTATTCAAATTAGCACTTCTGAACAACATGATAGATTAGTTTGGCCTCACCAAAGAAGTAGGTTGTCTACTGTGCGAAGCTCTTATTATAGTATTGTGACTGGACACTTAAGTCACGATCTGAGGGGTCCTTCATCTTCTCGTGTAGTAAACTCTGCAGTTTGGAAGATTATTTGGTCCCTCAAATGTCAATCGAAACATAAACACTTTCTTTGGAAGTTATGTACCAATGCATTAACTACTAACCTCAATCTGTTCTGCAGGAATATCCGAAACAATCCACTGTGTACTTTCTGTGAAGAGATTGAAGATCCTTAGCGTCAGGTCTTCCGTTGTCAATGGGTTAGAGCAATTTGGCATGCAATCTTTATATTCACAGTGACAGCATTGGGATGGATGGCGTGGACATGTGATTGCAGGATGCTGTCATGGATCACAACCAAACTTTCTCAAGCACAAAAGATTTCTTGTCTGCAGCAGCAATTACTATTTGGCGTCTCTGGCAACATAGGAATTTCTGCTTATTTAATAACCTGAGTCCTAATCTATCTCATTGCATTCAAGGGATTATGCAGGAGCTTATGGCATCATTGTACAGGAAGGCCCATCGTCAAACTCGCCTGCTGACCATCCAGACGTCTCATCTGCAGCAACATCTACTTGGCACTTGAACAGCAGGTTTTGGACGGCTACAACAGCAAGTTCTGTCAAAATAAATTGCAACGCAGCTGTCAATATGGAAGGCGCCGGAGGTGGTTTGGGTATTATTTGCAGGAATTCCACAGGACATCTCCTTCAAGCTACTGCACTTCCAGTTAACTCTGTCCACTGTGAAGTGAATGAAGCTATGGCCATTAAGGAATGACTGAAAATAGCGGTTGAAAGAGGATGGCAAAAGGTAGAGGTTGAGAGTGATTCCCTTTTAGTGGTGCAATCTTTACGGGATCCAGCAGCTAGTTCGTGGAGAACTAGGGGAATCATTCAAGATAATCTATGTTTCAAGACTAATTTTCTGTCATGTAATTTTTGTTTTGTCCATAGAGAAGCAAATCAATATGCTCACTGGGTAGCAAATCAAGCTAAAAATGGGATTTGCGATAGTTTTTGGGCACTTAGACCCCCATCCAGTTTAGTCAGTCTTATGTTTGTTGAGTGGTTTTCAGGACCACCTGATGTATGATTTCTCCGTTATTAATACATTTCATGTTAGTCCAAAAAAGAATTAAAAAAAAAAAATTGCAATACTTAGCCAGTATCTACATTTTTTATACAAACATATGAATCTAATTATTTTTTAGGGTTGGTTCATCATCAGTCTTAGGGTTCTCTTGGCTGGTTTCATATTTCAGCAATTAACAAGAGTCAAACTAGGTGCTGCATTGACCTTAAAAAATAATTACAATTGTACATTTACATATGAGATTTACTTGGTACTGCCTCATAGCAGAAATTTTATAATAGAGTGGGTTTTAGTCGGCTATTTTAGAGTTTCTGAGTGTATGCAATTGCTATAATTTACACAATTTGATATTCAGCTTTCCAACATTCATATCCACCCTTGAGATGCCCTAGATACGACGCGACAAACCCACTTCATGCAAATGCAACAGGACAGAACACTACTGTTAATTACAACCATCGAAGAAGGTGACAAACACAAAAATTGGCACAAAATGATAAAACAGTGACAAAAGATTAAGAAATAAGAACCGATCGGAGGATTCATCAAAGAGAAGCGTAATGGAATAGGAGATAATAGTAGTGGAAGAGAAGAAGTAGCTATCTTTTCACTTGTAGAAAAGTCGGTGGAAACGTTCTAACGAGATATGGCCTCAATATTCCACGGCATCCGCCTGAGCAAGCTAATTAGTTAAGAAGAAGACATAGTTATAGTTATGTAATAACCTTAACGGAGACCATCAAAATAATAGATGGAACAGGAGAAGATGCCCAATTCCCCGTACAGAAATATTCCTAGCAAGCTGGAAATGTTGGAAACGAAATCAGTTCATGACGCATGAAATTCGCTGCAGTTCATTTTCCTGGATGGAACGAGGAAAATGAAATAATAATAATAAAATAAAAAATTATTATTATTTTATAAAAATTAGTTATTTTTTAAATCTTTTTTACTATAATTTTATATTTTGGGGAGATTATATTTATAATTTTTAATATTTATCAACTATTATATTTATATCTCAATCTTATACTCGAAATTTTATAAAAATATAACTTTTATAAAATTCATTAAATTATCTCTTTATCCATATTTGGTCCATAATAATGACTTAAACTTCAATCATATTGGACAGGAGGCTTTAAAAGCGGGTATCGTTTATTTATATATAATTACTCGCAGTTCTTCTGCACGTCGTACACAGATCACCGCACGGAAAGTATTCTTGTTTGGATTAATACCATGTAGTTATAGTTCTATATGCTCTAAGCCTATAATGATTCCCAAAAGTTGGGAGACACGGGAAAAATGTGAATAGGATTTGTTCGCAGCTTGCTTTTCTATTCAACCAATCGTAACGGTTTAGAGGGCTGGCGGTCCGATTTCTGATCAAAGTCACATTTGCTGCTTCTTCTTTTTTTTTAATTTCTTTCCTTTCTCCATTATGAATTATCTTTTTACACACCTCATACTCATTCACATTTAAATCGAATATTCGTCGACAACAATTCTCTGCTATATATATATATATATATTGCAAAACGTTTAGCATAAAAGAGTAGTTTGAAATGAAATAAAATAAAAAGATAACTGTAATAAAAAGTTATTTTCTATATTTAAAAATATTTATAAAATAGAATGGAATGTAATAACATCAAATACATAAATGGTATTATTTGTCAAAAATGCCTTTAAATATTACATGAATAATTTGTTTAAATCTTAAATAAATAATTTTAATTAATTCTAATTAAAAGGGGAAATGAAATCTCAATTTTGCCTTTCACCTTAAAGCCAGAATCACCAATTCTATAAAATTATGGTTAATTGGCGATTTTACTTTCTAAATATACTTCTAAATATGAGAAAATGGAATGAAATCAAGAATAAGTAATTTTAGTTAATTCTAATTAATGAAGGAGGAATGAAATTATAATTTCGCCTTCTAAATGTACTTTCAAATGTTGGGAAAGAGAATGAAATCTGAAATTACAATTTCATTTCAATCCATTCATGTATATTAAACATGACAAGAGGTTTGAATTTTAGGATTTTCTAATTACATATTTAGATTTGATAATTTTTGTGGAAACTGAGTAAAATGAGCAAGTCTAAATAAAATTAATAGTATAAAATGGGGAATGAGGATAGTCCCACTAGTTAGGAGTTGGACACAAATTAGAATTGAGTATCAAAAGCTAGCCGATGAATCTTGTTTATTGTCATTTCTCATATGAAAATAAGAGAATATAGCTAAACTCAGAGATGAAATTGTCAAGGACACTTTGAGTCCATGATTCGATTTAGGCTATTGTTAATAGATTCATTATATCGGTTCACTTCTTGTTTGACAGCAAGTAAATGACATACATGAAAAGCATTATGCTATTTCGACATGTAGATAAGTAAAATTTTGAGAAAATTTTACATTAAAAGAACGATGTAAAGCCCCATAGAAAGCTTCAAAGCCGTGATATTTTAATAATTTTCAAATTGAAATTCATTGAAGGAAAGTATAGCCAATGATGAGTTCCCCACTCTCTTAAAGAGTGTATTTTCTTTCCAAATAAGATTCTCAATCTCCATCTCCATCCCTTGCCAAATAAAGCGATGGGGCCATAAAGACTTGATCTAAAAGGGGTACAACTCTTTTATGATTGAAACCACACAATCAACAATGTAAACTCTACAATAGGAATGAAAAACCGACACTCTGGCTGAAAAAAATCTCACAAAGGGATAAAATTCTAACATATAAAAAAAGAGCCAAAAACCTACATCTGTAAGGATTTATTTATTTTTTATTTTTTTAATTTCAACTCCTTCACTTCCCTTGAAACATCGGACGCCATTCTAAAAAAGTTTTCAGAAGGGTTTGAGGATGAAAAAGAAGGAAATGGGATTTAAGAATGGAGAGAGGAGAAGAGGAACAAGAGGGAAAAAAATGGGATAATGAGATGAAAGGAGCGGAGGAGGCGGAGGCTTCAAACTGCAGGAGACGAAGTTGGCCCTAGCCTTCATTACCCTTTATAAACTTCCTTTCTGTGAAGACTTCTCCACAAAAGATAGAGAAAGCTGAGATCATGTCATAAATATTGATGTTTTCCCTGTGGATAGATGTAGATAGTGGTACAAAGCCCTAACCCATCTTGTAGCGGTTGTAATCAACATTTCCTGGTTCCCAAAAAGGTAAACAAGCTCCACTCGGGTGTATCTATTAATTGGAATCAGTCGGCTAATCGGTATGAGGTCATGGTTTCTTGACCTATGAATCGACTCCATAATTCTTTTCCTTGTTCCCAATTTTTATATAGCATTCTTCTCCTTATTTCCTGCATATGTCAACTAAAGTGCATATATTTATTGCGTAAGACATTAAAAGTGCAGAACTGTTTATCTTGAATTGTCTCAGTAATATGCAAAGAAATTTCATCACACCATTTCTTAAGTTCCACAAATAGATGGAAATACTAATCCCTTTATAACAAAATAAAAATTAAACTTGAAATTACGTATATAATTACAAAAATAATACAGAAAAAGAACAAAAGTCATTAGATTGTACATGACAACATCATTTAATAAAGTTAATCTTTTTTTTATGCATATTATAAAGTTTGATTACTACCTCTATAACTCGCATCATAACATTAGTCTAGGTTTATTTGGCACTAGTATGTGTTAGCTCAAAGTCATCATTCCTTTGTCTTTATTGAATTCTTCATATATTAAAGTAGGAGAGTTGAATGAAGAGTAATATTGAGTTCAAGAATCGAAAGGAGATGAAGATGGCCAACCGTTGATTCCATTACCAACACCGTAAAGTACTTCCAAATTTTTTCATAAGTATTAGAGAATTTTTTGAGAAAATTATTTAATTCAATCTTTTATTTATCACTAAGAGACAAGCCATTTGAATGGATTATGTAAGTATTCTTGACAATCTCAACTTGCAATAAATCGTTAGTATAGCCACTTGCTTGAACTACGACATCAGTCATGTCTTTCTTAAGTAATGTAAATATTCAAAAAGGTCACAACACTAGAGTCTAAATGGGTAGCAAATTGCTCATTACAAGTTAAGGTCATTAAGAACTCTTTCTTACACTGAACTAATAGTAATGGTTCATCTCAAACTAATATTAAAAACAACTTTAGTCTATATTTTTTAGGAATAATATCATATTTAGTACCCAAACTTTATTAAAATATGCAATTTACTACATGAAATTTGAAAAGGTCAATTTAATATCCATTCGAAGTTTACGTGATCATTTATATATATGATCATATATATTCTGATGCAACTCTATTAGTGTCCATTTGTTAACATAACATTAGACATCAATTGAGTAAAGGCATTAATTGACACGTAGCATAACACTCACTAACGTGTTATTAACTAACACATGGTAGTGGCATGAATCAACATGTAACATAGCGTGGCGTGATGTAGCGTAGCGTGGCATGGCATAGCATCCTAAAAAGTCAACTAAAGGCGAACCTGAGATCTAAGAGCAATCACACCATGCTCCAAAGCATTTTTTCACATTAATGTTTACGATAATGTATAACATATAAAGGATTTGTCTTTTGTAGGCTTCTAATGTGGGACAATGTATGAGGGTTAGGAATTTTGAACTATAATTTATAATTTTTGCAAAAAAGTGGTTTGATTTTAACTTGATTTTTCTCATTTTATTCAACTTTTAATTTACAAAAAAATACTTAATCCTTAATCCACTTTATAATTACTTCTAAATCATACAAAGATTTCTATAAATACACTTCTAAAAGTTCTTGAAATCTATGTTAAAGTGGGCTCTTCAACTGTAAAATGTGCTTGAAGAGTACATTTTAACATGAATTTCGAGTATATTTTGACATGAATTTCAAACACATTTTATAAATGCTTTTGTAGAAATATCTGTATGGTTTAAAGTAATTATCAAGTAGATTGAAGAATAAGCATTTTCTTGTAAATTAAAAGTTAAATAAAGTGAGAAAAATCAAGTCAAAAGTAACACTTTTTCTTGTAAAAATTGTAAATTATAACTCAAAACCACTTGCCCTCATACATTGTCCCATGTAGAAGCCCACACAAAGCAAACCCTCTATATGTTATATATTATCTCAAAAATTAATGTGAAGAAATATACAATGTAGTGTGGTATATACTGTGACTTAAGTTGGTTAATAATGGAATATAAATGTACTCTTAAAATGGGTGCCACTTGTCATTCATGTCACATTAGCAAAGAGACATGTCACAAGTGCCACATGTCAATTTGTATAGATGCCATGTGTCTAGTCGTGCTATGTTAACAAGTGGAAACTAATAGCGTTAAATTAAGTAATATAAATGATCACGAAAACTTTAATTAAATAGTAAATTAAACATTGCAAAGTTTAAATAGTAAATTGCACAATTTAATAAAGTTGGGATACCAAATATGACATTAGCTAGTTTTTTAAGGAAATTTTCCATACATTTTCAAAGTTTAGAAATATTGTATTCTAATAGAAGCAAAATGAATTAAATATTATGAGAATCATTGTACTCATTTTCTTTTAACTGTTGAACTCAAGTCTCTAATCAATTCATTTGTCAAAATTTTCAAATAAGAAGAACTATACAAATAACCTTACATAGAAACAAACAAATGTTTATTGCAATAAATATTAATAAAGAAGACATTTTGAAGGGAAATGGAGATAACATTACAAACTATCCCTATGGGGGCTATACACCATATGTACATTTGTTTTTATTTTTGTGTTAGTATGATATTATCTATGTACATTTATAGGAGAGGAAAGGAAGGGCTCAAGCATTGTGTTGTGTTTTTATGGTAGCATTTGTGTTTGTTAGAGATTGTAGGTGTTTACAATGTACTATGTGTTGTTTCTCCTCTTTTCTTTTGTTAATGGAACCAGCTTAAGACTTAAGAGCCACAGGTTCTATGAGTTTAAATGGTGAAACTGCTTAACAACTTTAAAGCTAAAGGTTCCATTGATGGTTTAAGAATTAACTAGCTAAGTTAATGCTAGTTCATGGCCATGTAAGCCAATTTTGAACTAAGTCATGCCTACGTCTATGTTAAAAATAACAAACTTAACAAAGTTAAACTTAGCATACTAAATTTAGCAGTTTTGTAAATCCACTCATTCTTTATTAGTTATTTGATGGTTAGTTTTCATTAAGAACCAATATAAATAGAATACATTGTAAATATATGCAAAATGAGAAAGAGTAAGTGAAAGAACAAAAATCTCAATTTTAACAAAGACAGTTTGTTGTATTATCTCCTTTTATTTCTTTTAAGAATATTATTTGGAATTAGCAAATTTCGTTTCCTAAATCTAATGTCAGAGTTGGAGTTTTAACAGCATTTAATAAGACTTATGGCAACAACTAGCACAATTCAAGGGCCACTTCTAAAGTTAATTGGAGAAAATTATGATGACTAGACTGTCTAATTAAAAGTAATTTTCCGCTCCTAAGATATGTGGGATTTGGTTGGAAAAAGCTTTGAAGATGTCACTAGCTTAAATGCATTTAAGTCACTTAAAAGGAAGAGAAGCATTTATTATTAGAAAAGTGCAAGAAAAATAAGAAAGTGTTGTTTTCTATTATTTCAGCTATAGAGTAAATGACGGTATTTCAAGAAATGTCATTGGTACAAACATCACATATAGTGTAAGATATTTTGCAATAGTCTTACAAGGACAATGATAGAATTAGACAAGTTCGTTTACAAACACTTCGTATCAATTTTGAAAATTTACATATGAATGACTCAGAATCTATTACTATATATTTTTATCACATTCAATTTATAATTAACCAAATGCAAGTAAATAGAGAGGTCATAAGTGATAAACAACTCATAGAAAAAATTTTACAATCCTCGATCTCAAAAATTGATCCTCCTTGTAGTGGCCAATGAAGAATAACAAAACTTATCAACATTTTCCTTAGAAAAATTATTAGGTATGTTATCCTCACATGAACATCAGATGAAGCAAAGTACTAACAATTCTAACTTTGAGCATGCTTTACAATATAGGAAAAATTTAACCAATTGATGTGGATACCAAGGTGGTTGAGGTTGTAGAACATAGCCATGGTCGAGGGAGAGGAAATAATTTTATCCTTAATAGAGAAGACAAGAAAAAGAAGTTCTTTAAGTTGAAGAATAATGATTATTAGATAAGACAAGTCTAAAATTCGAAGTCATAGATGTGGTTAGCTTAGACATTACACAACAGAATGTTGAACCAAATCATAAGGTAAATGTGGAGAACAAGAAAATGCAGTGGAAGTAGAGGAAAATTTAGTACTTGCTTGCAAATAAGGAATAGGTATTAAAATTAACAATGTTCGGTATCATGATATGGTATGTAGTAATCAAATGATTAGAAAGATAGAGTTATTCTTAAGTCTAAATGAGAGGAAGTAGAGGAAAATTTAGTACTTGCTTGCAAATAAGGAATAGGTATTAAAATCAACAATGTTCGGTATCATGATATGGTATGTAGTAATCACATGATTAGAAAGATAGAGTTATTCTTAAGTATAAATGAGACTGTGTAAGGAGAAGAAAATTTTGGAAACAAGTCTAAGATTTCTATGATGAACAAAGGTGATATTAGTATTCAATCAAAAAATAGTTCCAATGTTACAATTGTAGGTCCATTTATGTGCTTGGATTATGCTAGAATTTATCAAGAATGAGTCAACTTTTAAAAGATCATAAGGTTTACATTGAAAATGGAGCTTATTGAGATTAAACAACAAAACTATTACAAAAGTTAACATAACAAAAAATCATATCTTTTCGTTGTCTCTTCAAACAACAACTTTGATAAACCTATAAGTAATGGTGAAACATAGCAATTGGTTATGGAATCTTCAATTCATTCATTTGAATTTTAAAGGTTTAAAGTTATTGATGCAAAAATGGATGGTGACTGCCTTACCTTTAATTGATGCTAATAACAACTCCATGGATGAATGCATTTTTGGAAAGTATAATCAAGACTCTTTTCCAATAAGTAAATTATGATAAGCCAAGCAACCGTTAGAATTGGTGTACATAGATATTTATGGACTAATTGAGACAGAATCAGTTGAACACAAAAGGTATTTTCTATTATTTTCGAATGATTTTATAAGCAAAATTTGGGTTTATTTTGTAAAAGAAAATTTTGACTCTTTTAACAAATTTAAAGCGTTTAATTCACTAGTTGGAAAAGAATGTAGATTTTCTTTTAAGACTTTAAGATCAGACAAAAAATAAGAATTCACATCAAATGAATTTAATAATTATTGCAACAAAAAAGGAATTCAACACCAATTAACAACCACTTATACACCTCAACAAAATAGTATAACTGAAAGAAAAAATAAAACAATATTTGAAATGGTTAGAAATATGTTAAAAGCTAAACATTTGCCAACGCCTCTTTAGATAAAGGTTTTTTTATTTTTATTTTTATTTTTTTGCTAAATAGGTGTCCCAGAAAGAGTATTTGTGGAAAGACTCTAGAAAAAGCCTAGATTGGGAACTTTTCTTGTGCTTTTTTTTTTTTTGCTAAATAAGTGTCCCAAAAAGAGTGTTTATGGAAAGACTCTAAAAAAAGCCTAAAATGAGAACAAACTCAATGTATCCCACCTATGAGTATTTAAGTATATTGCATATACCCATGTATTGAATAAAAGGAGGAAGAAATTAAATTACAGAAGTCTAAAATGTATCTTTATTGGCTATGGTAATATAACAAAGAGTTATAAATTATATAACTGAGATACAAAGGAAGTGATCTTAAATAGAGATGTTCAATTTCTCGAAGATGAAGTATAGAAGTGAAATCAAAATAATAATACAACTAACAACATTATTATTAATGAGGTATCTATAGAAGAGACACATTCTAAGTGTCATCTTTCTACCATCAATCTAACATCATCGGTTGATATCTCTTTTTTAGCAGTAGATGCAAAGCCATTAAGGCATCCTCAAAGGACTCATGTCTTGCTAGCACAATTGTGAGTTTATGTAATGGCTAGAGATGATGAGGAGGAGGAGGATTCAGACTTGATTGATGAATCTTTAGTGAATTTTTTAGTTATTTGCATATTGCGATCTAGTTTCATATGAAGATATAGCAATAAATGAAAAATGGATTCACGCTTTGAATGAGGAAATTAGCTCAATTGAGAAAAAAGAGAGATGGGAGCTAACTTCTCTACCAATTAAAAAGAAATTGATTGGAGTTAAGTTGGTATACTAGACAAAGTATAAACCCAATAGTCAAATAGACCATTACAAAGCAAGATTAGCTATTAAAGAATACAAGCAAAAACTAGGAATCAATTATTTTGAGGTATTTACCCCAGTTTCAAGAATTGATACCATATACATGATTTTATCTCCTATATCTTGGAGCAAGTGGAAAATTTAACATATGGATGTGAAATTAGCATTTCTAAATGGTGTATTACAAAAAGAAGTTTAAATCGAGCAACCACTTGACTTTGTGAAGAAAGAACATGAGAATAAAGTCTATCGCTTTAAAAAATAAAACTTATATGGCTTAAAAAAGCACATTGTGCTAGGTACTCATGTATTGATGTATATATTACTACAAAATGGTTTCTGAAAATGTTCTCAAGAGTATGCGTTATATGTTGAGTCAAAGGCCAATGTCTATCTTTTAGTGTTGTGCCTATATGTTTATGACTTAATCATTATTGAAAATTACAGGGCATTGTTTACGAAATTCAAGGAAGCTATGGCTCAACAATTGGAAATGATCGACATGGGATTAATGTCATATTTTCTTAAAATTGAAGTGCAACAAACAGATGATGGTATATTTGTTTTACAAAAGAAATATGTTACTAATATATTAAAGAAATTTAAGATGAATTTAGCTACCCTGATTCGAACTCTAGTTGCAAAATGTATGAAAATGAAGAAAGAAGGTAGTGGAGAATTAGTAAACCCAACTTACTTTAAAGGCATAGTGGGTAGTCCATGTTATTTAACATCCACTAAACTTGATATTGTTTATGGAGTAGGGCTTATTAGTCATTTCATTGAGAAATCACACTTATAAGTACCTAAAAGGATTTTACACTATTTTAGTGGTATACATAATCATGGAATTTACTATATCTATTCTTATTCTTGCAACTTAATAGGATATACAAATAGTGATTGGCAGATGATATTGAGATACGCAAAAGCACATATGGATATGTGTTTTACCTAAGAAAAGGAATTATTTCATAATCTTATAAAAAGCAACAAGTGGTGGCTCTAACAACAACAAAAGCAAAGCATATTGTAACAACATTAGCAACACGTTAAACAGTTTGGCTACGCAGTATATTGAAAAATTTTAAGTATGGTTAGATAGGTCCAATAATTGTTCAATGTGACGATAAATCTGCTATGGCAGTAACTAAAAATCCTGTGATTCACAGGCAAAGCAAACACATTGATATCAAATTTCACTATATGAGAGAACTTGTCAACCATGGGGAATCGAACACCAGTTTTGTAAATTTGAAGAACAAGTTATAGAGATAATGACAAAGCCATTGAAGACTGACCTATTCGAAAAATTTAAGACTATGCTTGAAATCACCAATTCTAAATGCATATTTAAGTGAAAGATTTAAGTTTGAGAAGGCATCTTAAAAATAAAAAACTTCAAAAAGTCAAAATTAGCAAACTAATTTTAGCAATTTTGTAAATCCATTTATTTTTTAGCAAATATTCGATGATTAGTTGTTGTTAAGAAAGAGTATAAATAGAAGATATTGTAAACATATACGAAATGAGAGACAGTGAGTGAAAGGGGAAAAAAAAAAGAATTCTTCAATTTTAGCAAATACAGTTTGTTGTATTCTCTTCTTCTATTTCTTTTAAGAGTATAGTTTGAAATTAACAATAGGTACTCATTTAATTGACCTTATGTGTAAAAGCTATTTTAAATTGTATCTTATAAATCCATTATAAAACATAGATGAAAATCCCATAATTAACTTTTACATTTATAAAAATCTTATTTATTGAAATTATGAAAAATTAAGACATATAATATCATAAAGTACACTGTTAAAAAATTATATCCAACAACTTGAATATATGAAAAGGATTTCTATAAAACTCGAAAAATAAAATGAAAAATAAAATAAGAAAAAAAGGATAAAGAAAAAAAAAATAATTAGTATTATAGTTAAGGGCAAGTCCAGAATTAGTGGTTATAACAAAGAGCATTACTAAATGGGAAAGATTTGGTGAACCCTTGTATATAAAGGGTGTTAAGGTTTTCGAAAACTCTTTTCTCATTCTTTTTTCACAGCAATTGCTCTTAAGGGTTTCTACATGTTCTTGAAGCTACAAAGCAAGAAACACAAAGATCAAGCAATTTCAAGTTGAGAGAACAAAAGTAAGACCAATACCATGTCTCGTGACCTTGTTCTGTCATGTTTTTTTATTTAAAAAACCCCTCTTTTCGCATAAGACAACCCTACCATGAATTTGAGAAGCCTATTTGGGTGTTCTACAGTGAATCTCATATGGTGAAAGTGATTTTAAGGGAAAAAATCTCTAAGGTAAGTCATGTCATACATTTTCTTTAAGCTTTGTTAAGATTTCTTTAAGGAATCTTGTTTTTCCACATAGGGTAGTGGGTAAAGCGACCTTAAGATAGTCCTACATGTATTTTACATCATGTTAACAATGGTAGACGCGTTAGAATTGAATTACAATAGGTATATTATGTCCTTGCATTCCTTGTTTGTTACATTTCTACGGGTTGTATTTTGATTATATGGTTGGGATGAGAATTTGGTTGTAAGGGTGATTTGTATTGGGTTTTAGTTTCATATGGTGATATTGTTCTATTGGGGTTTCGGTTTAGGAGTGTCAATGTTTGAAACGGTGAAGGGTAAGTTAGATAGATAAGTTAAAAACTAAGGGAAGGTGTGACATTATAGTGTGAATTTAGGCCATGAATTGAGTTTTGATGTTTATGTTATAATAAGTTCTAGAGATGTTGTTGTTTCGATTTCTAGCAAGTTGATGAAACTAGAAACAGGATACTTGCTTGTTAGTTATGATGTTAGGTTAATAAATATAATAGGATTAAATAATAATTAGACGTTAAGTGAATGTGTGTTGCGTATGCTTCACTAAGCCTAAGGGAATGGGAAGATCGATCCCTTAAGGCGGGGGGGAGGCAGCATCCTATTGATCCTTGCACAAGATGTCCCAAATGGAGTTTCACTTAAATGATCTAGATAAATTTAAAATGTGATACAGTTATTAAGGTATTAGGGAGAAGCCATATCAATACTTATATGGTATTATATATGCATGTATCAAGGTTGTGAATACCCCTATGTTATCTGACAATTAAGTCAAAAGATAATAACTTATTAATTGTTGCATCGTATAAGGTTAAAATTTGTAATCGCATGTCGAATTGTGAATGTCTGCTCATATGCATATGCTTGTGTGTTTTAAATTAAGCTTCAACTCATCTCTTCTTTAATTTTTTTTTTAGGTACAGGTACAGCTCAAGGTAAAGCTAGTACAGTGACTTGAACTTTAAGATAATGTGGTAGATTTTGCGATTATTGTTAAGATGTTAGTAATGGTTTCATGTAGTTGAGTAGGATTGAGGTTTAGGGATGAATCAATTATCAAACTTTTAGCACTTACTTTTATTATTGTATCTTAGGTCACTAGAAGTCACTTAAGACTTCTCTAGCCAAACTGTGTGGTTGAAGTAGAATAGTTGGAGTTTTTTTTTATAATATATATAAATATGTTTAAAAAATTGTACAGTTCATGTTAGAGTTATGTAAGTTTATTCGAATCTTAAATAATATTGAAATATGGTTGCAAAACACTCCATTTATTTAGAGAATTAAAATTTTGTAATATCATTGGAGGTTAAATTGTGATTGTATGGAGATCTTAGTTAAGGATTACGTCTGACATGTTAATAGAGGTTAAGGACATGCAGCATGGTCTAGTGTTCCGAATTATAAGACGTTACAATTTCTCACTAATCACCTACACTAGTTAACTTATCAATTTAAATACATATTTTATTTTTAAAATACGTGAGAACTGCTTTTAAAATTGTATATTTCTTACTAAGCAAAGCTAATAAAATTTTTGAAATATTCAATAAAACCCTTCCTCGCAATGAAGAAAGGGGCTATGGCTCCTTCAAGAAATCTTTAGGTTTGTCCATGTAAGTAGGTATGGATAATTTCTTATTGTATGCTTGATCTTGAAATAAGGTCTTTGAGTTTGATTTTAATTTAGTAAATAGGATAAGAAATTGGAGAACTAAATTTGGTTGAAGCCTCAAAAATGGCAAAAATCCTATAGTTGTGTATCGATGATCCAATGATTCATACAATATCTCCTATTTAGATATCTCTCCTCACCTTTATATCTCATAAACCCTTATGGCCATGGAAGAATATTTTTTTAAAAAGCTAATGCTCATTGATTTCAAATTTAGAATTATTAATTAAACCAGCTTAAATTTATATTTAAATATATTTTTAATAAGATTCATCAGATGAAATATAATAGAAGGTCCTTTCCATAAAGGAATCAAACAGGGAAAGAAGGATGAGATGTGACTTGATTATCAATTATAGTTTAAAACTGTTTCAATATGAATTTGGACTATAGTGAAAAATAAAGACATGTTTTTGCATTAATTTTTGAATTTGGATATTAAGAATCAGTAAACATTATTTGAGATCAATTAGGTGAAGACAACATCACCCTTGACTAATTTGGCCCCAAATCATGTAACCCATTCATAACCAATCAAATAAGATCCAATCTAAACCTTTAAGCCGATTGAGGCTGACTTAACCTAGATCTCAACCCTATCTCCAACCAACTTAACCTAAACCTTAGAAGTGTGACCCTTAAGCTAGATTATCCATTGATTGTTTTCATCTCTTGAATTTTCAAAATGACCAAAATATTAAATTAATAATAATTGCAATAACAATAATATTCAAAATTGGAAAATTGGAAAATTATAAGATGGATACAAAATCAAAATGAGGACATGAATATAACAAAAACAAAAAATGAAAACGGGATTACCAAATGATGACCTATTATATAAATAGGAATGCAAAGGTTTGAACTTGAAAATTTTGAGTTTTAAAACTCGAAACATGACCGAAATATAAGAAAAAGCCGAACATATATATACACACACATTCATAGATAAATATATATATATATATATTGTATACCTCATTACAAATTTGCATATAAATTTTTTTTTCAAAAATCTCTATCAAAATCATCTTTTATGAATTATGGGTACCATTTGCACTCCTTGCTTTTTTTCCTTTTAGGGAGGAAAAAAGATGTAAATAGATAATGCACTCTATTACATGGCTTACAGCTCGGGCTAAAATTAATAAATTCTTTAAAAGACTAGTACAAAATTATATCTATATCCTATTATGTGTAGCATACTCTGTAAAATTACATCTAGATCAACTATGTGACCTTTAAGCTTTAGCATATGCCTAGTATCTACTTGATTAAGTAAAATGAGATGCAATTCTAATAAGAAAAAATTGCTATTATAACAATATTAGGTGTATATGATGTAGCAATTATCTACCACATGACGTTAATGTGATAGACATGAAGTTTATGTGTATATTTAAATATAAATAAATAGAAAAAATAAATAAATAATAAAAAATTACATAAAAAATATAGAAAAAGGAAAATAATAAAAAAGGAAAAGAAGAAATTAAATTTTTTTGAAAAATTAGAAACTAAATAATATCATTACTATAATATATATTAATATAATAAATTGAAAAATAAAAAAAAAATTAGAATATAGAAAAAAGGGCTAAAAATATGGAAAAATAGATTTGACCAAACTTCTTGATCTTAGAGTAGCTAAATCTACCATGAACTAATTAAGTCGTAGCACACTTAAAAAAAATAAATTATTTGACTCACCGAACAATCATAGGTAACTACCTATAAAAAAAAAAGAAAATGCAAGAAAATCCAATCGAGTTGAGCAGCTCTATTGTGATTTTTGATCTGTAATATGTGATCTGAATCAATTTCCTTCTTCTTTTTTTTATTAAAAAAAGAACCATGGGTGATTACCTATAGCTATGGGGTTATTATGTGACCCTCTTCAACTACTTCGTTCGCGGATGACTTACTTTATAAAGTGAGTCATGACCTATTAATGATTTTGTAGTTGGTCTAGTTATCTTAAGACTTGAAAATGATCGAATTTACTCTTCTTTAATTGGCTCCTTTTTTATTTTTTTGATTTTTTATTTTTAAATTAATTTTATTACTAAGCATGATGTTTAATTATACTATTTAGTTTATATATTTTTTAAATTTTCCTTTTTTGGTAATTTTATATATTTTTATTTTCTCTTTTTATTTACATTCAAATATGGTATTTAACACCATGCGCCAAATAACTACCACATCATGCATATCATAACTATTTCTTATTTTAATCTATTTCCCTGTTTTTAACTTACATGGAGAAAATAAATATTATTAAAAATGCACTAAAATTAGAAAGATATTTTATTGTAACTAAATGTAGCTTATCGAATGTGTTTGTGGGAAGGGCACAGTCTAGTAAAGTGAATCAATTCTCAGTGCAACAGGGTTTAAAAAAAAAAAACAAAAAAGAAAAAGAAACAATTTCCGTCGGGAAACGACTGAAGCTTCCATTTCCATGGCGGCGACAGGCCCTAAGTGGGCTCAAAAGACCGTCACACTTCCTCCGCAAAGGCGTGGTTGCCATCTCGTCACTTCCAAGGTACAACGAACATTATCCCAACCAACGCCATCTGTTTGATAACATATAAACCCTCTTGATTATGGCTTATGAAATAATTGAAATTGATTTTGTTATATTTATTTTTCAATAGACTCTATTCTAGTTTCTTAGTGTTATTTAAGCAATTCAATCGATGGTCAATCAGGATGAAGTTTTGCACTAAGACAGTTTAGGTATAACATTTGAAAATCATAATTCAATAACTTCTTTGTAATTTTGAATTATGAGAAAATGGCAATGAAATTTTTTTATATAATTTCATAATTTAAAATTTTATAGAAAATGAGAATAAATAGACATGCGGCCTCTGGTGAATGAAAAAAAAAAAGAAAAGAAGAAGAAGCAAAATAAGAGAGATATCAAATAGGTATGAGAAACCTCGATGGTCGATTACAACAAATCCTGGGTGTATGGGATTGGGGTGTTTACATAAGCCATAATAGTGGGCCTTTCGTATCAAATTAAAGAACTGAGAAATTGCAGCATCCTTGAGAGAAGAACGGAATTGAGAAATCATGTTATGGAGCAATTTATGGTGTCATGTCAAGTCAATACTATTTTTTAGGGCATTAGTGACTGCAATTGCTCTATGAACTAATTGGTGTTGCGTATGATTCCAGAGAGGGCATTAAGGAGATTGGGTTAGCAGAATTTTCATTGACTGCTAGTGTTTCCAAAGGTAGCAAAGATTAACATTGATTAGTTTATAATGTCAAGAGACATAGTATTCTCAGTTTCTCGTTTAGACAACTTTAATGTTCAGCTTACAAGTGGGGTTTCTTTTGTGTCTTTCTGAAGTATCTCAATAAGAGAAAGCCCTTTAACCATCCCTAGCTGAGCGAGATGCAATGATTGGTAAAGGAGTCTGTAAATTGCTGCTAATGTAGTTTAGCATGTACATGTTAGCATACAGGAGGCTTGAGATTTCTTTCATGCAAAGTAATTTTGGTTTGTGAGCTGCTTGATCGAACAAATTGGCTATTAATGTCTTTGATTACATTAACTTATGATTCAGTTTTGGCTGGACATTCAGGTCTATTAGTGCCTGCAGTCTGGCACTCTAGGAGAATGTTTCATTCAAAAATTTGTAGGAGTCTCCTTGTTTGTAGTATAATCTAATCTTTGATTACCATAGTACATTAAGAGGTAGTTGCATATGTGGGTAGTTTCCATTGTTAGGCATTAGTCAACATTGATGTTGGAGCTTGCTGTCTGCTAGTTATAGACAGCTACTAGGAAAAAGAATAATAGGAAAATGAGGAAAACGATTTTGCTGCAAATCAACACCTACCACTATAAACCATTAGTTACCACAACAAACTTCAGATCCCTAGGGTAAGGTTAGCTTGTTAAAAGCATTAAATAATAAATAGACATGTTTTCCACATAGCAAACTCACCTTAAGAGTATTGCTCATTACAAAATTGCATAGCTATTGCAGCTCCATTGATAGCTTGCTCGTTCTAATATTTTCGTGCAGATATTAAAGGAAATCGAGCAAGATTTATCAGGATTTAAGTGTGGCCTTGCTCATCTATTCCGTAAGTGGAGATGGTTGGTTTGTGATTATCATTAACATCATCCGTGTAAAGGAAACTGACTTGATGCTGAAATTTTCAGTTCAACACACTAGTGCTTCTCTTACCATCAATGAAAATTATGACTCGGATGTACTGGCTGATACAGAGACCTTTCTCAATAAGATAGTGCCAGAGGTGGTTTTCTCTCTCTGATAGCTCTTGTGACAGTCAGAGTGATAGTGACTGAATAATTTTATATTCCTTGATGTGATTCAGGGCCGTTCTGCACCCTGGAAGCACACAATAGAAGGTCAGTGATCTCTTCCTCTCTTGCTTGTGTGGCCGAAACGTTCAAAGGACTGCTTAGGACGCTGTGCTTGTCGTTGTCAGTGGTCCTAACTGGATTATTACTTAAAGTACTATGCTTAGCAGAGATGGTGAACAGAGTTTAGCAGAAAAGCTGAACCTTATGCCTAACTGCATATCAATGTAGATGTAAAGATACACTTGTATAGGCATTGCGTTATTGTTAGCCTTTTTCTGTATCAAATGCTGGAAAAACCAGATGGTTTGATCTTTTTTGTGCTTGTGGCACATATGTGCTTCTTCTAACACCCCAGCAGTAGGCATACTAAAATAGTAACCAGTGGAACAAATGGTGTTTTGGTAGTTTCATGTTTGCTTCTTGTCTTTCTATGATTTCCAAAGTACTGACATTGGAAAGTCAAACTTCTCAGGCCCAGATGATATGCCAGCGCACATCAAGTCTTCAATGTTTGGTTGCAGCCTGATGTATGTGGACCCTTTCTTTAAGTTACTGATTGGATGAAAAAAAAAAAAAAAACATCGTTCAATCTCCCGTTAATATTGTATTTGGCCCTTCACAGGATTCCAATTACAAACGGAAAGCTTAACATGGGAACTTGGCAGGTAAATTAACATCTTTCCATTTCTAGCTTTTGGACAACGTTATGACCGTGATAGAATCCATCTAAATTTGTCATGTGATTTAGTTTTTCACATTTGAGCCTATCTATAGTCTATTCCATTAAAAGCTGGATGCAGTGTCATTATGTTTCTTGGGTGAAAGTATGGCTGCACTGGGTTGTCAATCTGTATGCTGTCTCCAATCTGTGCATTCATTGCAGACAATATACATTACAATACTTACCTATTTCCTGTACATTTCAGGGCATATGGCTTTGTGAGCATAGGGATGCTGCTGCTTCTCGCAAAGTGGTTGTTACCCTCAATGGAATGTGAGACAACGATGCTCGCCAATGGGGATCTGTCCGAGTGTAGTTAAGCAAATATTATCATATCTACTATTTGGCTGAAAAAGAGGGGCCTATCCCAACACCAGTTTGTGTAGTCTTATCATTATGTCTATGAAATGTTAGTGCAAACGATAATCAACTCTCTTCAGGATATCTGAATGGAAGAGAGATGCATCTGCCTTTAGCAAAAGATTGTGCTTCTACTGATTTACTGCATGAGATGAAAATCGAAAACTGCGGTCTTGGTAGATTTCACTCATAAATTGTGAAGACATTTTCTTGACCAAAAAGCCATTAGCGGTAGTATTGAACTTATATGGAAGAGAGCTATTGCACTACGGCATGGACGATGGTGTTTCTTTGTATCTTACTGAAAAATAATCAGTAATGGAACAAAAGTTCTAGTGTGGACCTAGTACATATGGACGTTATGTGCATAGGGTCTATGGAACGAAAAACAGCATTGTAAAGAGATAAGCTTTTACCATCTTGTCCTTCATTTTGATATCAATCATATTTTTAGATCGTTAAAAATATAATTAATTAAATTATTTAAATCTAATAAATATAAAATCAAAATAAAACCGTTGAAATGTCCGACATTTACATATCCATCTATGCCATACATATCTATCTAAGCCATTGGATAACGACAATACATATTTGATATTTGAGGGACGTGTTTTCCTCGTAGTCTTTTGGGCCCACTTTCAATATTAATAATTTAACAACAGATGCCCCTAATAGGACACATATCCCTTCACTTTTCGCCATCGTCTTACACGTGGAAATGCAAATCTCAGGCAGAGAAGTGGTAAAGGATACTCCATTTTTCACCTTACTGGTTGTGTTTGACGAATTTTTAGAATAAAAGAACAAGTGAAGATGAGTAGAAAGGAAACGAAACGAAACGAAATGAAAATGGAAAAGAATATGATTTTCATATTGTATAGAAAGGAAATGGAAGAGAAAATTTTTCAATTTCACTGTTTATATCATATGGCATAAATAATGAAAAGGAAGAGATTGTTTAATAGGTAATACTACCCTCTTTATTTATTAAGTAAACTTGGATGTTATGTGTACTTTTATAACTTTTAAACTCTTTTCTACTGTTTTCCCCGCTTTCTTTTGGAGAAAAATATAACGGCTTAAAAGTGGAAAATTTTCCATTTCATTTTCTTAGATTTTTCATTCTTCTATTTAATTACTAGATCATCCATTTCTTTTTATTTCCTTTTATTTAGGGTTTTTCATTAAATCAAATCAAAATGAACCCTTTTATTTAAGATGCTAGAAGGTGTAAAACGAATTTACTTTTAGTCATCCATCAAGTTTTACCTTAATCTCTTCTAAGCCTTCCTATGGGTTTAGTTTGGAGGCTACTCTTTAATTTTTTGTACAAAGGATAGGAATTAGTCCTTATTTGGTAAGAATTAAAGGTTTTAGTAAGGATTCTTAAAAGGAGGTGAGGTTTTAGTAAATCCATGAAATGATCAAAATACTCTTACTTATGAAAAGATGTTTCCTCGTATCATGAATTATTATATAATAAACTTTAGGTTTTACTACTTCTCTAACTATTCATTTATTTACCGAAGTTTTTTTTACTCGAGTTGCCATCTTTTCTTCTTGATATTAGGAGGAAAAAATTTTAATTACAAATATACCCTTATGTTTACTTCATTTGCACTTAATCTTCCCTTACCTTTAAAATTATCTGATCAAAACCTAAACCTTTTAGATATGTGCATTTAGACCCTCCAAGATAGGCACATGAGTCTTGGCCGAAAAAAAAAAAAGGCATAAGATAGTCAAAATTAAGATTTATTTAGAAATTAGAGTCTAAACATATAATGTTAAGATAAAAAGACACATGAAATAAATATAATGGGATAACTTTACAATTTACTAAAACATTTTTAGAATAACTATAATAATTTTTCGATGGCTATGGCTAGTAAAGTGGGTATTTTCAATTAGATTTAGCAATGTCACCACCAATATAACATTAATATCAAATCGATCAAAATGTTTACTAGTTAAGTTATTTATAATTTAATGGTATGGATATTTATATCTTTAAGGATGATTAGGTATTAGTCTTCTTACCTCAAAACTATAATAATAGATGGAGCAAATAAATAGGAAAACAAGCCTCTTTACTAACCCTTCTTCACAGTTGCTTTTTTCTACAATAAGAGCCTTGACAGTTACATTTTTCTACAATAAGAGCCTGTTTAGTTGGCTAAATAAAATAATAGAGGACTGCAATTATTATTACTTGAAAATATAATAAATGAACCATGGATATTAAGGTGTTTAATAGAATATTATTAAATTATTATTGCGTTGTTCTTATGCTAAAACTTGAGACGAAATAACATATGAATAGAATGAGAAATACCAAAATCATCCTACTTAAAATGAATAATAAAATATAAAAAAACAAATTGAAACACACTGGCGTTCGACATTACCCCAATTTGGAACCCTAACCAGATTGTCCCAACACCTCCCAGTCACGAAACCCAAACTCCGAAGAAATCACTGGAACCTAACATGGAAATCTCCACGTCGTAGCACTTTTGGAAGAAATCGCGGAAAGGAGTTGAATCGCAGCCGCCACAAGAACCTTCGTGTGAAGATTCCTGCGAAAAAACCAAGAATAGAAAATTAACGGAAAACACTGCATTGTTCGACGATCCAGATTTTACAATTGTATTGTTTTTCTCCGAAAGAATTCTCCAGTCTTGTCTCCTTTGATTTTTACTCGAATGCATGGGAGGAATAGGGGGCTGCGGTGGAGCTCAATCACGAGGAGTGATGGAAGAGGGCAGAGATGAGGTAGCACAGTGGATCGAGCTCAGGAGTTACGATTGATGTGTTGCTTGCGTTCCAGAGGTGAAGGTTGATTGGGTTTATGAGAGAAAGGTTGGGGTTTGATGTCTTATTTAGGGGGTAATAATGTGATTTTCTAATTTGGATGAGAGGGTTTCAGGAATAAAGATGGGAAAATAGGCTGTAATTAGGATTCTTTGGGTTGGGTTCCGGATGGGGATGCGGACAGTTAAGTGTCATGTTATATGCCTAAACTTATGTTTATGGAACAGTTTTGCACCAATGTCTATGAAATTAATTTAGTTAAAGAAGCTATTAATTATTTATGGTTCCATCCTATGCTAATAGGTACCAGGGGCAAATGTTGTAAAAATGGGGGTGACTATGACTAAATTCTTAAAAATAAAAAATAAAAAATAAAAAAAGAAATATGAACTGCTTTTAAATTTTGAAAGTTTAGTGTGATGTTAATATCCTAAAGATCACTTTATATTTTTAATATGGTTTAAAAGGATATATTTCTAACTTGTATCTAAATTCAACGTTAGAAATACTTAGAAAAATCAATTTATAGACATATTTATTAAAGATTCATGAGAGTGACTGGCCTTATATATAAACAAAGATTCACTTTGTTTCGAGTGATTTTATGTTATTGTAAAGGATAGAGAGGTAGGGTTCAACCGGTGCTAGACCCAGTCACGTATTGCTGGAGCTAGACCTGGCCTCCAGAACCTTCACCAAGCGATTCCGATTCAACCACTTTACTATAGAGAAAAACAAATGGCATAACAAACCAAATAGGGATTTCATCTACTTAAAAATTAAGCATCTATATAAATACAGAGCTGCAGTACAGACAAAATCAAGGAGACTAGTCGTCTCTCTCGATTCTTGTAACTACAGGTTGGCGCTGCTGGTTTGCTCAGCTATTATGGATAACACCATCAAACTATATGGCCCGCCGTTTGCATACATGTTCCATCTATGTTTGTCTTCAGGCAGATGTGATTTCTCACCAATTTCACGCGTTTGGACAACATTCACTATTACTAGTCTCCAGTTTTATTTGCCTCTTAAACACCATCAGGTTCATTTCCTACTAATCACATCCAACTTTCTTGTCAAAAAGGTGATTTGCATTTGTCTACTTTATTGCACTATGTGGTCGCTTGTCCCTTTAAAAATAGTTTTGGGGGACCTCGTTAATACATACTATTTCCATTAAGGTACATCATTTTGGTTGGATTTCTATCGATACTTTTAGGAAAAATGAATCTGTGCATAAATCGAAATATCTCATATATTAAAATATTGATTGAAAATGTACCCATAAATAGATGCATCGACCCACATTTGATTTAATTTATCAAATCTTTTATTTAAAATAAGATAAATTATATGGATCATCCTTTAAAATTATTATAATTGGATGAACATCTCTCATTTTTAAAATTAAGTATTTACACCGTTGATATAGATATGGATCCACTTTTTTTTTTTCTTTTAATTGCATAGTAACTTATATGTCAAATTCAGTAACATGGAAAATGCTATAAAATAGTTAATTTTCTAAGTTTCATGTTGCTGATATGATAGACATGTAATTAATTAATTTAATTTTCACCACGTTTCAGTAAAAAAAAAAAAAGAAAAAAAATTAACCACCATAATCCTGAAACAACTAGTAAAAGATGTCTGTTTGAAACATCTTTCGAATACACAGCACTAAATAGTATATTCCCAAGATAAACCCTATGATTTCAAAATGGAAGGGAGCATTCCATTTTTAAGGAAAATACCGTTGATGGTCCAAAAATAAAATAAAAGAATCAAAGGCACCGGCATGCCCTGACATAGGGATGTTTCAAACAGAGATGGTCACTACTTGTCTGGAGTTAGGCATCATAAACCCTTTTTTTTTTTATTATTTTCGGAACACCGTGGAAATTAAATAAGTTAATTTCGTATCTACCGTGTCAACAATTTGGATGACATAATAAATTAATTATTTTATAACATTTTTTGTGTCAGCGCATTTGACACATAAGCTGCTACACAATTTAAACAAGTGAACCCGACATCTATTTCAGATATGCAAGTCCTTAATTTTAAAAACAGGAGGTTTAATACAATAGTTTTAAGGATAATCCGTGTAATTTACCACGAAGGCGGAAAAACCCTATATCTTACGTATTCATACCATTTAAACATTTAAATACCTTAAATTAGTAAAATTTATATAAGCACAACATAAAACAATTGTGCTCGGCTTCCAAGACCATTATGCTAAGGATGTAACCAAACAGGCCGTTATAGGTACTTGACTCATCTAACGAACTAAAAACCATATATTATACTACTTGATAAGATTTTGGAACGAGTTTTAGGATATGATTAAAAACCTGTTAGGGTTTTACGATTAGTTAAAGAATTTTCAAAAAACTCGATGAAAAAGCATGTTACTCGATAAAAAATAAATTATTAACATCATATTAACTAAAATTTCTAGTTCCTAAAATAATAAATGGATGTAAACGGGGATAATAACAACTTTGATCATATTTTCTATTACTACTATAAATATGTATTTAGGTTTTTTTTTTATTGGCTAAGATAAGGTGGTTATGTATTTATTATATAATAAAAAAGAATAGTTAAATAAATAATAAATTTGATACAAATATTAACCACACACTTAAAATCAAAATGTATGGAAAAATAAAAAATGATGTCTATATAAATTATTAAATCTATAGTATAACAATACTACTAAGTACTCCACTAATATCATAACAAGATAAGTAGAATAAAGAAAGTATAACAGATGGATTTCCTAATCTTCATTGCGTTATTTATGTATTATAAAAAATGCAAATTAATTTTTATATAATAATTAACGATAGAAAAAAATAATCATTTAGCATATATATAGATATATATATATATATAAACGAGTTTAACAAGTCAGAATGCAGATAATCTATTAAAAAAGCACTATAAGTTCTGGATCTAATATCAAAAACCCTTTAATGTTTTGAAACAGACGGGACAAATTCTAAATTCCTATAACCCATCTCAAATCCTTCTATTTACATTCCTAGATTGTGCCTTACTTTCTGTCCCACCACTTCATCCAATCGCTCCATCCATTATATTACGTAAAACAATTTCCATTGCATAGTTTTCAATATTATTAATGTAATAACTGTCAGCGCATCGTACATGTAAAGTCTGCTTGCTAATATTTAATTAAGCGGGGCCACAGCAATTTACTTTACTTATGACCATTAACTACAAATTGCAACCGTACCGCATGATGGGAACGGACTGTCAAAGGGCTAAGACTGACATGCTATCCGATCATTGTCGAGCACGATGACCATGACCATGACCAAAGACCAAACCTAGCCAGTTGCGGAAAAATACCGATAATGAACTAGTTAATGGTCCGTTTCCTGTCTTTTGAAGGTCGCCAGTCTTAACTTTTAGCTAATTTAAACGCTTTCATTTGGTAGAAAAGATTTATCCTTCGCACAACTAGTTAAAAGACTAATGAAGTGTTATATTTTTGAAACTTACTCCCATAGATTAAGTACAAATATTATATTTCCATACTTTATGTCCACCTTTTATTTTAAGGTATACAAAATAGTGTTTTTAGAATATCCTTTACTTAAATTTCTATTTCAAATTCAAAGTTCTATCAAAAGGCAAAAAATAGATAAATATATATATATGTTATAGCTTCAATTAATTTCTTCCCTCTCTCTCTTGTCTAATTTCTACAATTTCATTTACTTCCTCTTTTGTCTCATTCCTTCCACAATGCTAACTCTGCCTTCGGAGTTCTATTCCACCCCTCTTTTGTCTCACATTTTTATTTGCTTTGTTGTATTAAGTTTATATTTTTCATTGAATATTGAATGAAAAATTCAATATATTAGATTTCATATTATATATATCTTAAACAAGCAGACTGTACTTTCTACTAGATTGTAAAGTTTGCATCCACTAAAGGCATATGCTTTTTTATAAATGTGTTATTCTTGTCCCTTTTACTTTGTAATGTCATTTTTGTTTAGGATGTTCCATGAGCAGAATTTTATAACATCGCACTTCTAAACGTGTGGAGGGTATTATCTTCATGTAAATTGAATGAATTAAATATTATGAAAACATTAATAGGTTAATGATACCAAAAATTTATCTTAGAATTTTAACATTATAAAGATGTCATAGAAAATTTTATTGCTTCTAATAAGATACCCCATCCCTGTAGATTTTATGAGTTATAAAGTAAGATTTAATTTCAAAATTTTGATACATATATCTATAAGGTAGATATAAATAGAATGGATCTCAGACTCTACCTACCTTGTAATCATTCACCTATAGTATTTATTATTTCCTATTGCTTTCAAGTAACCTTTATCAATATCGGATCTTCTTATATGTTAAATCGGTTAATAAGGGATCAAAGTAAAATGAAATGACATGGATAAAGATTTTTTTTCTTTGGCAGCCATGCAAATTCTCAAAATAGTACAATATCAAATTTATATAATAGGCTAATAGAAGATTAAAATTCATATTACTAAACTATAAAAAACTTGGTAAGTTATATACAAAATACTATGATAACTAATAGACAAATATAATGCATATTTTTGTATGTGTATAAATATGTGCATATACACATACACATATACAACACAACGTGTACCATGTCATATATCATATATTTATTATATGATATGATAATGTATGTTACATATTTATTGTATATTTGAAGATATATTATATTTTTATTATAATGAATTTTGAATTAAAAAAAAAAGGGGGGTGGGGGGCGGACTTTCCTATGGTAAAAGTGAACTGCTAAAGGGATCATAACAGGAATGAGCGCTCTGCAAAAACTCACTTTTGACAAGGCACCCTAGAAGTAGTAAAGTTCTCATAGAGACCACCTCCCCGCATCCTTTTTCTTACAGGGAGTATATGCCTAAACATATTTTTTGCGGTCCTTTAGTAACTTTTGGCAGGACTCCATACGAAAAAGTCGAGTTTCCTTGGAGACCACTTCTTGTATCCTTTTTGTTGCGGAGAGTACATTCTTAGCAGCCAATAAGGGCAGTGAATGTGCTCCGTAAAAAAACTTTTCGCGGTGAAAAATCATCTTCTTATTTTATTTTATTTTATTTTTTTGTAGCTAGTTTAATTTCTTGCCATGACAAAAATTTCATTGCGGAGAGTAGGTTTAGTTTGAGCGTTAGGTAGTTCACGCGAAATGGTCCTTTTTAAGCAATGGTGGTCGAATGAGTGGGTTTGATCAGGCGATGTTAGCTAATCCGCATGAACGCTACTGGTTGGTTCATCTTCCAGTCTCATTCTTTAATATATCAATATTGTAGCATAGATACGGTAACGTACCTTTAGATGAGGTTGACAGGAGAAGAAAATACGAAATCCACATAAAATACACGTCTAACTGAAATAACATTAAAATCTAACACGAATTTATACGATTATGAAATCAATTAATTATCTACGGTTCATGATTGATCGACGTGCTTTCCAACTCTGACATGAATCTACACAAGAACCACATTTTAAAAGATTTAAAAATCCTTAATTTAAAACCTATATAAAGTTCACAAATAATTTTAATCACAACGATGATAAAACAGAAGGAAACCATTGAATCAATGGGACGAAATATACAAATGCCACAAAGATTGAGAAATCTTTCGTTAGACTCTAGAGTGATCGATAAAGAACTAAAAGAAAATCAGTTCGGTTTATGTACAGAAGAACACCTTAATACACAAAAGAATGAATAAATTCCAATTAAAAATTCAAAGAACGATCCAAACAGTGTGTAATTGATTCGAGTGCCGAATCTCTTCAGTTTTCCATCGCTTAACGCATCATGATTCTGAACTCATCGAAGCTGAGCTCACCATCGCCGTTAAGATCAAACGCTTTAATCATCTTCTTGCATTCCTCAATCGACCTCGAGTCACCGAGTCGACTCAGCATCTTCTTTAAACTCGACGCTGTTATACACTGCTTGCCTTCTGTTACGTACATTCCGAACGCCTCCTTCAAATCCTTGTTCTTATCCTCATCACCGCCATACTCCATCAATTTCTCGAATTCCTCAAACCCTAACAATCCATCTCCGTCCAAATCGGAAGCCTTCACCGCCATCTCCGCTTCCTCCACCGACAACTTCCCACCGAGACTTACCACGCAGCTACGTAGCTCCACAGGGGAAATCCCCCCGTCGCCGTTCTCATCGAAGTACTCGAACACTCTCCGAAGTTGCTCGGATTCGTCCTCTTTCTTGATGGAGATATCTTTAACGTTAACATCGTCACTCCGGTTACTGCCGGATCTTTTCGGAGACAGTTTGCGGCGGAGTCTTTGGAACGGGGACTTCTTGCCTCCGTTTTCCGTCGGACTCCTTTCCGGCGAAGTAGAGGCGGAACTGGAACTCGACCTAGACCTCAATACTAGTTTCTCCGACACCATACTTGAAGGTAAGTTCACCATTCTTCGCCTTTATCTTTCTTGTGTGTTTGTATAAATGTGTGTATGTATGTATGTATATAGAATATGAGAAGATTTAGGTAATATTGGGATGGTAGGGATATGGAGATTGGAAGTTAGATATTTATAGCAAGAGGCGTGTTTGGACGAAGGAAATAGTAAGAAGGAGTTGAAAAACTGAGCGTGAGATACGTGGAAAGATGAGCATTCGGTTAAGATTTCGTTGGGGGAAGAGAGAAAGTGAGAGGACACGGTTTCGAGCAGGAGGTTGGTGGTTAATGAATTTGGCCGTTCGCCAGTTGTTTTTTGGGTGTAGGCGGCACGTCCAGACAGAGGGAAGCTTCCGAGATGCTTACTTGAATTTCTTTTCGCTCTCTTTTTTGTTTTTTTTTTTTACTCTCTATAAAGTTCCGGAATTGTCCTTGAATAAATATCTCTTTTTCTTTTTAGTGTCAATTAAAATAGGAAAAAAACTCGCAAACAGCATTTAGTTTAGAGGTAATAAGTTTCCTAATTAAGGAAGAAGAGGAGAAACAGTAGGTAGCTGGGATTTTGTTATGTAACTATTATAGAGATTAGTCCTAACTAATCCCGTTTGCATGAACTAATTTCACCTGTGATAGTTTTCAATGCTATTATTTTCTTGCTTTTTATACTGGAAAACTAAAATGTAGTTATTTAAGGATTCGTTTTAAATATTATTCCATGTTAAATTTGTGTCTATACAAAAATTCCATATTTTGGGTATTCTAAATAATGATTTTACATTGTTATTATGTTGGGTTAAATGTGAATTATATTTCTTTTTTTTTTTTTTTTTGCCCTTAGATTGAAAAACTGAGGTAAACCATTTAAATCATATATGAATTAACGACCACTTATTGTATGAATTGGAGTTTTAGTTATATATATTCTTTTGTCTTAATGTCTCACTTAACATGAGTTACTTTACATTTTATAAGCACCCATCACAATTTTATTATATCACGTTTAGTATACAAAAATAAATTTATATTAAAATTATGATTCTTAGTTCTATTCTCTTACTCATATTTAAAAGTATTTTTAAAAGGTAAAATCATAATTATTTGGAATTAGTAATTCAAGTTTTAAAGAGGGAATTCAATTCATCTTTAAGTAGAGAAATTGCAATACCATTCTGCTATTGTTAACTATCATCTATTTAAAATTATTTATCTCACCTTTAGCTTATTAGAAAAAAAAAAACTTAATTATAACATCCAACAATTAAAAGCAACTTTCTGGCGAATAATGCACTCGCACCATATGTGAAAACAATACAAAAAATGCTTGGACTAAAAAATGTAGAAAATACCGATAACATAAGTTAATAAAGTTAAAACTGTAATAAATTTTTTTTCAGAAAGTTCTTACAAATATTGGTTAAATAAAAAGTATAATAAATTTTTGAAGTAATAATAATGTTTGACAATTAAAATAATGGATAAATAAAAGAATAGTAATGTAAAAGTAAATGTGATAGAAAATAATAACTATATAATTGAACGCAATGGTTAAGAACTTTGTAGAATAAGTTTGATTTCTTTTTATAACTATCATGTGAATATATTTAATGATTCAAATTCTAAAATACCAAATTGTTATTTATAATTAGTTAAAAAAATGATACCCTTTTAATATAATAGATATATGCATTCCATTTCATTCCACTATTTTTAGTTGGACAATATAATAAATGATTTATTATTTCAATTGCTGTTTCATTCTAAGCCATTCCATCTCAAACATAGCACTATAGTATCCTAAATTGTAGGACTTTATGTTATAATAATTGAGAAATAGAATTATAATTATTGCAACAAGATGAACAACAATAGATTTTATTAGCTTAAATCATCACAAAAAGAGTCATGTGCTGTATTGCTAATTAATAGGAACTCTAAAATTCCTACATATAATAAAAACTAAAAAACTCTTTACATAACAATTTTAGTTTATAAATTGACTATTGACAAGGCACTATAAACATAAGTCTCTCAAGTCCAAACGTATCCGATACGTCTTGTGGCCTAAGGCTCACCCTTATGGGTCTAAGTCCTATGGACTAAGTTCAATAAGCCTTGCAACGACTGGAATATATAAGATAAGGATGAAATAGTCATGTCCTGAATGAGTAGGACACGTTGAGCATAATGACCCTACACTTGCAGGAGAAAATCTTTCCTACCAACTGAACTTCAACTGCTGGCTTTACTCCACTATAAATACCATGTCACTACCCAATGGTAAGACTCTAAACTTGGCACATTAAGTTTATACACTTTCCTACATTACTTTCTACTCTCAAAAGCTCACTGCTAACTTAAGTATTAGAGTGGCTACGCCAGACAACCTCTCAATATCCCCTCACTATGTATTATTTTTCAGGCCCTATATGTATAAAGCCCAAACAATTACTGGAAATAATTTTGAGATGACATTGACAATTAACATAGAGAAAAACCAGCAAAAAACATTTAGTTTATAGGTTAATTAGTTTCCTAATTATCAGTGAAGAAAAGAAATAGGAGGTAGTTGGGATTTTGTTATGTAATTATGATGTCGATTTGTTTATTTTATTTAATTCATATAGAGATTAATCCTAATGTAATCTTGTTCATATAGATTAATTTCACGAGCAACATTTTTAATACTATTATTTTATTGTATTCTATTCTATATTGGAAGACTAAAATACAGTATTTAAAAACCTATATATATATGTATGTATGTATATTTTTAATAGAAAAACAAAGTTAGGTTCCTATCAAAATTGTGTATGTATTAAAAGTCTATATTTTTTATTATTCAAACAATTATTTTGTTTTGATATTATGTTGATTTATGTGTGATCTATAATTTTTTTCCTTAGATCTTCTTTTTGGATTGTTTTTTTTTTCCCTTAGATTGAAGAAACTAAAGGAAATCATCTATATCATATACTCATTTGTCCTCACTTGTTGTATAAAATTCGGGTTTTAGCTATACCATTTTCTAAGTATCATGACAATTCTATTTGTCTCATATTTGGTATATGTAAATAGACAAATAAGGGAATCGTAATTCTCCGATCCATTTACTTTTCCACATTTAGAAGTGTTTTTAGAAAGAAAAATTGTAACTACTTAAATTGATGATTCCAGGTATAAGAGGAGGAATTCGATTCGAGTCTTTAATGGGATAGTATTTTACTATCATTAACTATCATCAATTGCAAAATTACTTAATTATTCTTTAACTTAATAATAGTATCTAATAATTCAGATTGTATTCTAAAAATACTGTCATATACCTATCCCACTCAATTCCATTCTATTTCGTTGGTATTTCTAAATGTAGTAAAGGTTATCATAAGTCCTTATTCCATTCCATTTTAGACCTTACTTACATACCAACTGTGACATTACGATATCTTAACTTATCGAATTGTTTGTTTTAATGATTAACAAATACAATTTTGATTATCGCAACAAGATGAACAACAATGGATTTTATCCGCTTAAACCATCATAGAATCATTTGCTATAATGCTAATTACTAGAACTATAAAATCCTTACATATACCAAAAATTAAAAAGGTCCTTTGTTTGAGTTTTGAAGTCAAGTAGATGGAACATTGACAAAAAGATCATCTTCTTCCATGGTTTGAACCTTACCAACTAGGTTATTCACGACCGTTGGCATGGCTTCAATCTTGATCCCTTTGGGATGGTAAAGCTTTGGCTTGAAAGCCATTGTAATATAATACTTAGTTTTTAATTTTCAGGCATTATTCAACAAATGGTCACATCATATGAATCCACATAAATTTCAATGTCATTGTATCTTTTTCATATACAAAATTGAATCTCTTAATATGCTGTCAAGACTCTAAGAGAGACCTAATAGGATAGCATAAAATTTTTATATCATGTGTGCACCTATGATATAAAAATCATCTTCCAAGTCAGAGGTTACAAGACTTTAATCAATTAATCACTAAGGTTTTCGATTTTTAATTAATTAACTTACTATAAAATATAAATGACTATAGATATTCAATATTCTACAGTCCACCAGAACCATGAAGAATTTGTATTCTCTACAAAATGCTAAAATAAGGTAAAACAACTTAATAATTTACAATAAATACTATATCACACATAATCTTATCATATAAATATTTCCTACATCAATTGTTTTTATATCAACTATACACGTCTTAATCAACTCTAACATTATCAAATCTATCTTCGATTTGTACTCTGCTCTCAAGGTTATCTCAATCCCTGCTTAAGGGAATCTGCAAAAGAATGATCAAACCACGACTCAGTGAGTTTATTCCTCATTACTACCATTAAGCGAGTTATCAAACATTATTAGCATACATGTAAGCTATCTACATAGTAATGAATGTAAGCAACACATCCATAAGAATCTAAAACTATGGACCGTGTAAATTTATGTCATCTACACCTCGATTTTTCCTCCATGCTTACCCGTACAGAGCACTTCACCTTAATCATATGAGACTGCCTAGGGGCACTATCCTACCAAACATTACTCGACTATTACCCTAGTCCAAGAATTAACGATCAATATAAATAAACCCTAATTAGGGCCACCCACCAAACATATCAAAGACTCCTTGGGCACACAAAGTGAGTCTATCTCGCTATCAACAAATATCTAAGGCCCCATAAGCATAAATATATGAGTCATCTTATAATTAATTGGAGATACTATGCTAACTTTGTTTTAATGATAAAATATCATTCATAGGCACTACAAACCTTCACAAAAATCATACAAAATACATTTAAGATTAAAAAAACGTTTATCGAAGATACTTTTCTCAAAAATTCTACAAAACTACCACACTCCATCAATATACCGATTGGGTTACAAACATGTAATAGATATAACCAGTTATTTTAGTTGAATAGTTATATTTATCAATTTAAGAAAGTGATTACACGGATAATAATACACAAAATAATCAGTCATTTAATCAAATAATCAATATCAATCAACAAGTAGTATACAAATAACAAACAACAAGTAGATAATAGATGATAAGAACTCCTTTACCTAGGTTAATGCTTACTTTCCCGACCTTTAGGATTTTCAAGTCTTAATAATTGAGTACTTAAAAGGATAATAAAAACTTATAAGTATCTTGAAAAACTAGGTTTTTCAATTAACTATATAATTTTTTACTATTTACCTAGTTTTTTACTATAATCCATGTATAGTATAGTATAGTTTAATTTAAATCTTTTACTCAATTTATCTTAAATTTTCAATCGTGTATAAAATTTTCAATAGTGTATAACATTTTCAATTTAAGTTCGATTTTTATGAACTTTTAGTTCGTTTTTATCATTTTTGGATTTACTTTTCCATAGCAGGGTTCGTTTTAAACGTTTTAACTTGCTTTTCTATTATACTGTAAAAATATTATAAATTTTATTAGTTCAACTTAAGTAATTATAAAATATTACTTTAAACCTTTCTTTGCGTATTTATGGTTTAATAAATATTTAAATTTTATATTTTGTAATTTTCTTACTTTTAAGTCTATTTTACTATAATTTACTTATTTTTCTAATTTTTAGATTTAAGACTCATTTAATTCATTTTTACTACTTTATTAATTTTCTAATTAATAGATTACTTTATTATTATTTTTAATTATGAATTTAATTAATTGCTGACGGGGCAACATAGGAAGATGCCACATGTCTTTCTTTCTTTTTTTCAATCTTTTTCTTATTTTGCATTTTTATGTAACTTGTATATAATAATATTTATTATTATATGTTACTAAATTTTACAAATCAGTTATTTTATATTTCTTTAAGGGTTATGGTATATATAATCATATTTACTACTTTACTTTATTCATTAGATTAATATTATAGTATGTTATATATGTACTATTTAAATAGACCTGTCTTTCTATATATATACTATACTATTCATATAAGTATTTTTATATGTATAATATACTTATGTACTATAATTATATGATCCTAAATGTACTACATATGCTATATGTATGTGTCATGCTCCGAAACAGTAGAATTGTAACAGTCCCACCATGCAAACCATTTTAAGATAGAAGTTAACCATACAACCGTTATCTTATATCTGCTTTACACAAGGCGTCCACAACTAACCCATTTTAAAGTAAACAGTTTATAATTTAAATAATTTATTTATTTATAAACTTAAGAAAAATACATACTTGCATTAAAATAATCTGAGTATCTTACAAGATTTAGCAATCTAGTTACAATTTAATTGAGTAATTTGTAAACTGATGCTAAAAGCATTAAAATAAATCTAATTAAAAAGTGTATTTGGTCTTCAATTTACATCTTCATTCCCCAGGATTCCACAGTTACTAGTTTCAGGGTTAATATAAGCCGCTTCCTAATTAACCTTGCAATAACGTCTATAAGAATGTGAATAATCACGACTTAGTAAGTTAAAACGGAAGACTTAAAACTATATTATTAACACGAATAAGGTTATCAACCGATTTAGTTAGATTTGATGCATGAACACACAAATGCCATCGTACGACGTTTCCCAACCAGTCGTGAGATTAGAGAAATCGTGCTTACTTTAATCCGGGTTGAGGAGTTGCCGTTAATACAATAGCTCACAACCAAACCAAGCTCGTGCAATTGAGACATCGCTTCTCCTGCGACTACCTTCGAACCATTGACTTCGCTTTTGCCGCAACCTCCTCACTTATCACTTAATTTAACTAAGGACGAAAAAAGGACTAATTATGCCATCTAACACTATCCATTTCAAAAGGGCTGGTATTTGGTCTGTGATTCTTAACGTTCCCCTAATGGATTGCTATGCAAGCCCGGTTTATGATTACAAATCATATATTTGATCAGGTCCAATTTAGAATGATCTATCATTTCATGTAAATCATACAATATAAGTCAACGCAGTACATCAAAATCATATCATCAACTCAGAATAAGCACAATTAAGTATAATTTCGAACTCTGAAATACAATACTTTATTAATCCTAACTTACTTGGACTTTTCGCTTGCTCAGTCAAGGTCCGACTCGCTCAGGTCATCATCGATCATCCTTACAATACAAACGTGATTTTAGTTTTTCCATATAACTATTATAGATTGGTTTTATCCTATAACGCTTATTGTTATCTTTTGTTTAGAGTTTAATATACTTAATTATCTAGGTTTTTATAGTTCTTCTTGAATCATGTTAAGTTCTGTTTCAGTTTTCGCATTGATTTCTAAATTAGATTTTTAACTCAGTTTTTTGTTAGAGATTTATATGTATACTCTAAGAAATTATTCCGACCCATAATGTGAAATTAATCACATTATCTTTGAATATCCTAAATATCATTTTTAGTTTCTAAAAAGTGTTCCAGTCTATACGGTACATTATAATTTTGATTTAACTACCGAATTTTCTTCTAATGTAAGCAAATCTTATATTTTTCATATAGTTACCTTAATTTAAGTTTCCTATTAGATTTTATATATATTACTATTATTAGTATAATATTAATTTTTTATTCTAATATTTTCTATTTATTATGTATCCCATATTTGCATATTATGTATTATTACCTATTATGTACATAATACATATCTAATATTTCTGTTACTCCAATTATCATCTCTCGACATCAATTAACATCTCAAAATATATAATTTCATCCTAAATCAGATTTTACTCATAATTATCTTAATTTGCAAAATTAACTTAAAATTTATCATTTTTTACCTATTACATATTTACTACATAATGTCCTAATAATTATATCTAACCCTCCAAATACTACAAATAGTATACCCCATTCAGATTTCAATATCTTAAAACATATAATTGTGCATCAAATCAGCAATTACCTATTTAATTACCTAATTAATCTTAAATTACTCATTTTATGCATCATTTTAAGACCTAAAAATTATTTAAATTAATTTTTGAAAAAGGGTTTCATAGCACTATTTTATAAACCCTAAATAGTCTATACAAAAATTTTGGGCTCAAAACTACACCCTAAAATCGTTTATTTCTAAACCGAAATATGCTCGGTTTTGCATGATTTTTTGAAGACCATATATTACGGGACATAGTTTCATCAAAATAATTTTTTTCTAAAATCTAAATACAAAAATATTTCAAAATAACAAGTTTCATAATTTTCCAACTAATTTTTACATTTTTAACAATTTAAGAAAAATATGATAGAAATCGAAACTCACCAGAATTAGTGTCTTCGGCCATTGTCAATGGCCATGAGTGTGTCGCCCATCTAGGCGCTACCATGTGGTGGTGACCATTCATTCTCAACTACTTATCGGGTCTGAATTCTCCTTAAAAGCTCCCATTGCACAGATTTTTCAAACTTTTTTAAAAACCTAAATTTTCTCTCAAATTTTAGTGCTCTCAAATTTTTTTCAACTCTAAACTGATCAAATGAGCTCCTGTAATTTTTTTGCTATTTATAGAGCTATAAAGTAATTTTAGTGCATTAAATTAAGGTAACATTAGTCATTTCCTCCTCCAAATTGCCTCTTTACTTGTCTTAATTTAATTGATTACTTTTATTTAATCAATTCCAAGCTGCCATGCCTCAATTGTGGATGTTTCCTCATTTTTTTTATTTTTCCTTAATTAATTATGAATTTTATTTAATTGATTAACCTTATTTTAGAATATTTTGTATATTTTAAGTAATTACGCGTATTTCTATCTAGATGTAAATACATATATGGTATAAATAAATACTTCTAAATATTATTTAAGTTATTTTATGATTTTTAGTGTACATATAATTTATCCCTAACGATTCGTTAGTTATCGAAATGTATTTTACGTATTTCTAATAAATAATAAGTAATATACTTAAATTTTAAAAATTTTATATTCTTTTACTTTATTACTTATTTTCTTAAATTCGAATTTACGTAATCGCTTTTGCTAATATTCTTAGTTTCGTCATAAAATTTGGGCTGAATCAAACTGTTTACTCATTCGCCCTAAATTTTACGAACCGAACTCCGAATAGCTAAATGTGGGTCTTACAGTATGTACATATATACGATATGTACTTGTATTTTTATACTTTATATATATATACTTATATGGTCATATTTACATATATATATTTATACTATGAAAATACATAATGCAAAAACTGTTGTATACACACACACACACATACATATATACTGAACATATACTATGCTATATTAGTATTTCTGTACTTTATACATACATAAATAAATATATATATTTTTTGGTCACTTATTTTTACATATACCTATATAATAAAAATATCGAATATGCATATATTATACATGCCTGCATATATATATATACATATACATAAATATACACAATTTCTTTATATTAAGTATTTATAGGATCAATTATGACATATATGTGCATATGAATATTCTAAGTATTGACACACTTATGAGTATATATACATATCATATACTCTTATTTACATAATATTAAGTACCATTATATACATAAAAATAAACATGTTTATACATATACTACTCTATTTACTATACATATGTATTATTTAGTAAATAGGATATATGTGCATACACATTTATTTTCAGTCCCATATTATACATATACATATACATATAATAAGAATACCTAATATACACACTATATACACATATATATATTTACATATATTTTTATAAAATATACATACATAACAAAAGTATATGTCTAGTAGTAAAATAAATACCTTGAAAATACTACATGATTAATTCTTTTGATGTCTTGAATATATAATCTAAAGATCCTTCTTTTTTTTTTTTCTTCTTTACTTGATTTACTCGATGATTTTTGTAAAATCAAAATGAGCAAAAAGGAAAAGAAACAGTAGCTTCACGATTTGGGGAATGAGAGAGGTGTATGGGCTGCTGGAAAAGAAAAAAGAAATCACGTGTGTGTGTTTGTTCAGCTCATGGAAATAGAAGTAGTAGGAAATAAGGAGTTCACCGTGATTAGTAGAAAAAGAAAGGAAAAATCAATGGGAATTTAATATGATTTAACTCCTTCTTATCTCTTCTTGTTTTACACATGTTAAAGAAAAAATCAACCACACAAATATCAGCCTTGATGGTTCCATCTTTGCAACGTGGAAGGAGGGGGAAATAAGGAAATAAAAGAAAAACAAAAGGAAAAGAAGAAAAGTAAAAAAAGGAAAAAGGAACATAAATTAATAAGCTTTTCTAAATAAAAAATTGATAAATTTAGTAATTATAATAAAATTGAAATTTTTATAAAATTTATCAATTAAATTGTTACCCGTTATATTTATAATATTTAAGAGTTATTTTATCGCGTTCGTTAATAATTTTACATGATTACATGTATTAACCGATAATCGTATTCTATTAGGTTTTTAATACTTTTAGGGTATAATTATTTATTTTATAAGTTTTGGTTTATAATTTTAGAGTTTTTATCAAGTTCAAATTTAATTTGAGATATTTACATATATATTAAGTTTAAGGTTTTCATATGCGATTTAAGTTTCAAGTAAAATTTTAGACTTTTTATTTTTTGTATTATTTTCGAGTTTAAAATTTTAATTAGTTTTAAATTTATCTACTTTATTGAGTTTGGATAACTACTGATAATATTTAAATCAATTTATTATTTAAAACGTTAAATTTATGTAGTTTACATATACACCCTATAATTCTTTAGATAAGACATCTGGATTGCCAAAAATCGATTATATTCTTTATATTACAAGTGGTTTATTTATTTCTTATATGTTTATACAAAAATTTAATTAATTGATAGTGGTATGGTCCGTAAAAAAAAGGAACGTGATAGCAGAAAAATCCCACGTTATAGAAGTCATTTCATGTACAATAATACATCACCTGGAGTACAAAAATGAAAAAGAAATAAATGAAAGAAATGAGGGATTCAGTTGGTACAATTATACAAATATGAAGGATTTGGATCACTCATTTGACATATAAAGAACTTGACTGAATTTTAACATGAATTAAGGACTTAAATCAATCAATCAATTAGAATATAAAAATTTTAATTGATTTCCTGTACAAATATGAAAGATATCTAACGTACTTTTCTCCTATATGATATCCAGATTTCCCGTATGAAACTTTCTCTCGCGATCGGATTTTAGAAATATAACATTTGAACTTCTCGTACATACTCTATAGACAAGTGATGTACTTATCATATATTTATTTAGTGTAAATAAAATATAAAAATATATATAAAATAAAAACTTGTAGAAAAGATAAATTATAAAAAATTAATGTATTTCACAAGACAAAAAATTTAGTTTTGTTTTTTACAGATTTTGTATTGGGAAAATAATAAAAGGTGATTGTGAAACGTAAGCCAAAAAAAAAAAAAAAAAAAACTATACAAACGATATCTCTATTTTTATGCTCGTGCAACTTATTATCACCATTCTCCTCAATTCTAATAATGGAGATTTGCATGGTCAATATTCATTTCTAGAAACTAAAACCTATATTGCTGTACAAACTTGAAGAGAACCAGAAGTACGAAGAACCATGTGCCTCTAGTAGATAAGTCATCTGCCTACACATTCTATGTGATTCAGATTCAAAACTTCCTCGAAGTCTTTTGATATGATTTATCAGGTTGCGAGGAAATGTAGTTGGATTAAGGAAAACATAAATAAATAAATAAACAAATCAGGTTTCAAGGAAATCACCATTATTCTCACTTACCCCTTCTTACGGGGATCATTGAATCATCAGCGATGAATACGGTTTGAAAGAGGATCGTACACGAAACATCTCAAAATAATACCGTGTGAATCCGTCGAGTTTTAATTAATTTCCCTCGGATAAACGTAGTGCCGTACAACCTGGCAACACAACGGATTTGAGTCGGTCGAGGATAAAAAGACAAAATTAAAAAGATGCACACTTGTCACGTTACGAAATACGAGCGTCCCATTTGCTCGCCTGGGCAACTTGTTTGTTTTTTGTCCTAACGCTTCTTCCCGTCGACGTCCCACATTCCATAAAGCACAAAAGGTTCCTCTCAAGTTGGAGGCATTCTCATCCCTTGGCCGTGGTCAAAGCATCCAAAAATTACATACGCAACGGAAAAATAAGGGAGATTTGGAATTATAAAATAACAGTTGAAATTATTTAAAATTTTAAATTAATTTATGATGATAATCTTTTTTTATTACAATCTTAATCATTAATTATATGCTATAACATCCAAAAAGGATAAATCCATGGGAATTTAAAAAATGTAACAATAGAGAATTCAAATTCATTTATCTCTCTCTATATATATATATTGGAAATCATCTATGTTTTTAACTAAATTTAATTGGACCTTTTATATTTGAAGCTAAGTGTTTTTAACTCCTCTATTCTTATTTCAAAACTTAAGTGCAAATTGAATACATACTCCTTTTAATTTTGCTTCATCCACACTTAAAATCCTTTATCTTTAAAATTGGTCATTAGATTCCAAAATCTTTAAAAAATGTGCTTCTACATCATGTTTTATGTCTTACCATAGTATGAAGTAATTAAAAAATACGAAATTTATTTTTATTATTTTTAAGCAACAAAATGGTCATTAAGGAACCAAAGAGCACTTCGGTTCTCTTAATTTCAATAACTAATGAGGCTAAATGCATGCAGAAGAGACATATTTGCAACTTACTCAATTAGATCTTTCATATTTTAAGTAATTCATTAATGTTCTTTATATTTATTTATTATACCATATAACTCCTCTATACATAGTCATATATCATATAAAAAACTAAAAGAGAAAATTAAGTGATGCAACAGTATAAAGATAACGATTAGAATGATTCACTCATGAAAAATTTTAATTAAATTTTAATATCAATTTAGAATAATTAAATTAATTAAGATAAATATAAAGAATCATATCATTTTTCCCCAATTTTTTTTTAATGCCTGAACCAAAATATGTTAGTGCACGCGGTCAGAGCCCTGGTCTCCTCCCACTGCTTCTTGGGGCACTTGGTACAAAAACCCCAATTCCATTGGGGGATGGTTAGCATCACAATGGATGATGTTGTCTCAATCAAAAATTTCTCACCCATTTTTAAAGGACTCATATTGCAAGTATACTCTCTAAAATATTGTTCAATAAACTCTTAAACTTTCAAAATATATATGCTCTAAAATATTGGTCAATAGACTTTTAAACTTTTAAAATATGGTTTAACCTTTCCATAACTTTGGAAAATGCACAATTAATTCCAAAACCATTTTTAAAACTTCATAATTTTTTTCAACGTTGGCTATGTTTCGGGGATATTCATACAAATTTTAAAGTTTTTTTTTTTTGTGGTTATAATTTTTAAAGTTATGAGAGGTAAAATTATACATTAAAAGATCAAAAGGTTTATTTACAACCATCATGATACATGTTTTTTAGCCAATATTGGAGATGAGAAGTAAAAAAATCAAATTCGATTGATTCTATTGAAATATCGGTATTCTACTCATTAAAATTTAAAATAAAATAACCTTGAGGACTATAATAATTTAGATGTACATTTGCAATTGTTTAAAAAAAAAAAAAAAAAACCTCACGTAGCTCTCAACATTAAATGTTTGGAGGTTGTATTGATCGAAAGTTAAGTGTTCGTGTTGTTAAAAGACATAATTTAAATCGTATATTTACATTTGTTTCCGGAAAAACCGCATATAGCTCTGAGCGTTTATTAAATGTTCGGAGGTTGTTTAAGTAAATAGCAATGTAAAAAAGTGGAAAGTCAACGTGGGTCCGGTTTGACCAAGTGGGTGTTCGGATGGGCTCTTTAGAAAGCGAGCTAATGAGACCAAAGGCCCACATCATTCATTGTATTAGGTATGTCATCACTTACGACAATGCATCCTTGAAAATTGTTTAAAACGCGCGGATTGGGTTTGGGAACTTTCCTCGCAAAAATTAAATTATATATATATATATATATTTTCATTTATCTTTCGGTTTTCAATTATAATCGTAACTTGTTGATCATGTGCGTGTTTCTATTATGTTTACTTTTGTGGCAAGAACACGTGTCAAAATCTTACCAAACCAGTTCGCTGCCGCAGTTGTTTTGGGAACATAGGCCCTTAGGATGCTCGAAAAATCATTTTACCTCTTCCAGGCATTTTCTTCAAGATTTGTTACTACAATTGGTATGGATAATAATGATATTAAGAGGGTATGATTGAAAATTGATGGTGGCTAATCCACGGTCAATAGAAGGCAGGAAGATGTATTAGAATTAATGTTTTTTTATCCATCAATAAGAAAGGGATAAAATGGTTCAATTATCAATAAATATTAAAATATTATAATTATTTATAAAATAATAAAACTATCCATATTTTTTACAATTTGAAAGTAGAAAGCTTTTTATATATTAACATTTTATTTTTCTTAGATATAAAATTATTCTTTTAGTAAATTAATCCATTCTCTAACTAAAAATACAAAAGAAATTTTAACATTTCAATCCAACAAACCCAATTGAGTCTAATAAGGATCAAGTTAAACTAGTTGAATGAACCTAGTCTTCTTGAATCACTATCAAGTAGAAACAGTATCATGGCTAATTCGTGTTAAACTAGATTAACTCAATCGGGTTAATCCGAATCTGACAACATTGGTTATAATTAATGTGACATGTGGAGTCTTTAATGCACTAAGTTGATTTGCTATTATGTATTTCATGTAGACTCTTTAATGCATGTTTGGTATGTTAATTGTATTTTTGCTAATACTAATTTATAATATAATTAATGAGACTGACAAATGATATTAAGTCTTAAGGTAGCTACCTTCATGATTTCTTCTTAATATTGTGTTATAGTCCCAAAGATCCACAATCTTTTAGGGTAAACACGAACACGAGATCCTTGTGTTTGTTAGTTATATTCATAATCACTTGTTGGAAAACTAAGTTGTGAGAAAAATCCTTATGAGAAAGCTTGTAAAATTGATATATTAGACCTAACTCATTTTTCTAGGGAATATTATATCCAAAATCAGTAGTCCATTGCACGTATGTGATTTTAAGTTAAATGAAATTAAACTATTAATTAACAATTCAACCTAATAAATGCATGTGTTGATTGTGCCTAAAATAAGTCTAAGATATGTGAATGGACAATCATAAATTAGGTTTTCGTAATAATAGAAGGAATTGGCTCCTAAGATGATGTAATTAATTAGATGCTTAAGACATATCCATAACTTCACGAGCTGTCTATATAACGGAAGTGCAATTGATAGATGCCAATTGAGCAAGGTAGAGTTATAACGAGGTGAATCAATTGAACGGGCACTAATTTCAACATTATATGTAGATTGTGCTCTTAGTGGCGGTATATAGGTAGTGAATTTAATATAGGACAATTTATTTTATTATCAGTGATGTGAACTTACATCGTGCCTTACGAGTGATGTTAATCATATGAACCTTTGCAAATTCATTACATTTTAGGATTTGGCATGTGTTTTGATTGGAGTTTAAACCACACTAAATGTTGGGACACCTAGTGTATTGCTTGTTACGCTTTATAACATAACTTAATGAATCTAGTAGTTGCATTTTGTAATGGCATGGTCATGTGCGCTATAGCATATGTTTATACGTAATGTAGTGGTTACATATTTAGTTTCATAATGATAGATTGCTAGTATTTATTTATATTCTATGTATACTATATTTTAGTTTTAATCAGCTAGGTTGTTTAGTTAGTTATAGATTAGTTAGCTACTTAGTCTTTTGTATAAATAGGTAGTTTCATCAAGAGAGAATACATATCATCTTCTTTTTTTGAGAACTATTGCATTTCATTGATGGGAGAAACACAGTTTCAATCTTGGTATCAGAGCATGTAATCTAAGTATTCTTAGTATCGAATTCTTGATTTTCATTGTCTTCCTGCTGCTACAGAATATGAATAACCAAGGTGATATAGGCATTACAGATTCGTATTTTTTGTTTAGATCAGATATTCCGGGTATGTCCATTGGGAAAATAGTATTCAATGGTTTTAATTACATTTCTAGAGTAGATCTACGAAATTAGGGCTTAGGGAAAAACTTAAGATAGGATTCGTCGATGGTTCAATTAGGAAACCAGTTGATAATTCGAATGACCTTATGTAGGCACTTCATTTTTACCATTTTATTTTAGTAATTTCAGGCTAGGTTTAAAATTAATAAATAAAAAAATAAGAAAATTGAAAAAAATAAGAAAAATAAAGTGTCAAGTCTTAATAAGTCCAGTTTAGTCAAGTCCAATCGAGTCGTTTAAATTAGATAATGGTATCCATTTTAATAAATTTTAAGTTGTTAAAGGATTGCGCTTTATTAAAATATTTTAGTTTAATCTGATATAAAATTAATTTTTTTTATCTAATTTATATTGGGTTAGAATAGACTTAAGATTTATTAAGTAAAGATATTGGGTTAAATTAAGTTGGATTGAGTCAAGCTTAGAAAATAGAAAACTCAAATTAAAATAAGGTTTCTAGAATCTAGATTAAATTTTCAAAGGATCTAAAATGTATTTAGGATTCATTATCGTATCTAGGATTTGTTAAGATCAAATCTAAATCTAAAGATATATGAAAGGTTTGATTTTATGGTTTATAAATAGTAAGTCGACGATAAGGTTTAGGATGTTTTTTTTTAAGAATCCTTAACATACAACACTACTCCACAATTGTTCCCATATGACTAATCCATCTCACTATCTTCACTAACTCACAATTAAACACATTCACTCATGCCACTACCTCACCAATACATAACATAGCCCACATACTTGCTACATATCGAAACACTTCACCCACAGCACATTGACTTGATCACACAACACACAGCACGCGCACTTATACACTAACCCCCCTCCCCCCCTCCTTGATCGAATAGCTTGCAAACAAAATGACATAAACACATACGACGTTGACACATAAGCAAACACAACTACGTACACGATCTCATACACCCGCCTACCCATACTCTGATACCCATACCACAAACGCATCCACATGTTGCACCTGATCATGACAACATTCTACATACATACTCCAATCCCACGTGCATACTTTTGATCATGTACATCTCCACAACAATTGATGTATGCATAGCAACAACTTTACGTGATCAACAACTACATGATTAGCGCCCCATCGAACAACAATTCCACACAAAGTAAAACAACAATGCAATCCATGTAAGTTTTCTTCCCGATTCGACCTACATTGTAGAGTATAAGTGGGTTTTCCTTTTTATAGTATAGTTAGATTTTATTTGTTTTTTCCCCTCTTGTTTTATTTGTTTTTCTTATTTTGGTTTAGATAATTTATTAATAACCCACACTAACTTTAATTTATTTTTATATAGGTTTTATTTTAGTGATAGTTTTAGTTTTAGTTTTAGTTTTTTTTTTAATTATATGATTTATTTATTCATTGTTATTTTGTTAGTTTTATCTTATAGGTATATTAAAGTGTTATATTGGTTTTTCATTATTAGGATTTTATGTAGAATCATTACTAATTTGAGTCTTTGTAAGTCTTTTATGTCGATTCCCATTGATTCATGCCTTTCGTATCTTTTGCATAAATTGCATGTTTTAGTGTAAAGTTACATATTTTTAGTCAAAATTGTATATTTTAATAAAATTCAATATTTTTGTTAGAAATTACACTTCTATAGGAAATTTACATCTTTTGTTTAAATTTGCATGTTTTTCATTAAATTTACATTTTTAAATAAAGTCGGTATTTTAGGAATATTTAGAAAAATCATTTTGTCACTTGTTAGTTTTTCATAAAATAAAATTTTTTAAGTAGTATCTTTTTCATTGTTTGAGTTTCTTTTTCATTGTTTAGGTTTCTTTTCTATGGTTTGGTTTAGACTTATTTTTCATGGTTTGGGTTTATTTTCCATGGTTTGGACAGCTTTTCCACAATTTAGGCTTTTGTTCCATGGTTTAGACATTTTTTCTTTGGTTTAGATTTTTTTTTCATGATTAGGCATATTGTCAATAGTAATTGCATTTATTTTATAAAATGGCATGTTTTCCATGATAATTGCATATTAGCATAATCTTATAAAACTCGCACATTTTATTTATTTATTATGTTTTTCTCATTCAGGTGTCTTAGGATTTTTTTTTAAGTTTTATCACGTAACAGTTTTTTCTTAAAAATAACAAATACTAACTTGATATCTTTCTAAAAGTTAATTCTTTGGTTTTTTTTTAATTGAAAATAAAAATTAGGTTTTTAGGGGATTTTTCTTAATAAAAATAAATTTGTTAAAAAACATAAACCTGACTCAATTCTCAAATTAAAAAAATATCAACCCTTAAATCTTTTCTTAAAAAAAAAAAACCTATGTTGGTTTGATTCTAATTGGTGAGTATATAAGCACCTTCAGGCAACCATATAATTTTTTTTTCCTTTTTTTCAAAAATTTGTAATAAATAATTCATTTTAATTATATTTTACATATCGTAGTATCTTTTAGAAAAAATAAATTATAAAAAATAAAGCCCGTTAATGTTTTTTTATTTTTACATTGTGACTTAGTCTTAATAAGTTAACCCTTGAACTTAGTTTCTTTTGGTTAACTTTCTAAAAATCGTATTTTTTAGAAAATTCACAGATCAATTGCCAAATTAGGATTTTTCCACCCAAAAATCCTTTTCATTTTTTCATTAGTTGAACTAGCAGGCGACTTTAATTTAAATTTTTTTTAGCAAAATGTTTTCTTAATTTAACATTAAGTAATTTATATTAAGTGGGTGTAAGACCTACAATCAGTTACTCAAAGTTTGACTTGTAGAATTTAGGTCAATCAGTTAAAGAATCCGATCGAACTTAAATTATCAAATAAAATTAAAAATATTAGTAAAAGTTATTCCGTAAGTTAGAATTTAAGAAAATAAGCAATAAAATAAAATAATATAAAATTTCTAAATTTTAAGTATATAACTCGTTATTTATCGAAAATACGTAAAATGCATTCCGATAACTAACGAATTGCTGGAGATAAATTATATGTATATTAAAAATCATAAAATAACCTAAATAATATTTAAGAATATTTATTTGTACTATATATGAATTTAAATGTAGGTAGAAATACGCGTAATTACTTAAAATATGCGAAATGTGCTAAAATAATACTAAATAATTAAATAAAATTCATAATTAATTAAAGAAAAATAAATAAAACTATTAAAAAAATAATGAATGATCCAGATTTGGGTTATGGTAGCCAGGGAAAATAAGAAAAAAATTAGCTAATTAAATTAGAATAACACAAAAGGTAAATTGGAAGAAGATAATGCAATTATCTAATTAAATCAATGCACAATAATTCCCTACGATCTCTATAAATACCTCAAATTTTTTAGAAGCTCATTTGGGATGTCAGGAAGCTTAAAAAATTAGAGAGAGGTGAAATTGAGAGTAAATTAGGGTTTTACAAAAATTTAATAAAAATCTATACAATTGAAGCTTCTAAGGAGAACTTAGACTCGATGAGTTGCTAGGAGTGGACGGCTACCTCCACCACAAGGTGGTGGCAGCACCCAGGTGAGCCGATACACTTATGGCCACTCAAACTAGTGAGTTCGATTTCTAGCCCGATTTTGTGTAATTTTATAAAAATAGTAAATATTCTTAAAATATTATGAATTTTATTATTATGAAATATTTTAGTACTTAGTTTTTAAGAAAAATATTATTTTGATGAAAATATGTCCCGTGATATATGATCCTTAAGAAATCATGTAAAATCTAGTATGTTTTGATTTAGAAATAAATGACCTTAAAAGTGTATTTTTTAGCCCAAAATTTTTGTGTAGACTACTTAGGTGATATAGAACAGTACCATGAATCCCTTTTTCAAAAATGAATTTTCTAAAATTTTAGATAATTTTTAGGCCTTAAAATGAGGCATAAAATAGATAATTTAGACTTAATTAAGCAATTAAATGAGTAATTACTGATTTGATGTACAATTATATATTATAGGTTGTTGAAATCCGATGAAGTATGAGATTTGTAGCTTTTAAGGTGTTAGATGTAATTATGAGGGTAATTATATAGTAAATAAGTAATAGGGAAAAATAGAACATTTTAAGTTAATTTGGTAATTTAGGATAATTAGGTTCAAAATCTGATTTGAGGTGAATTTAGATATTTGGAATATTATTTGATGTTGGGAGATGATATTTGAAGTGATAGGAATATTAGATGTGTACATTTTGTACACATTAGGTGATAATGTGTAATATATAATTATAAGAAATTAATAATTAGGAAAATATTGGTTAGAATTGATATTATAATAATAATAGGAATATACAATAAATCTGATAGGAAACTTAAATTAGGGTAATTATATGAAAAATATAAGATTTTCTCATAACGGTGGTAAATTTGGTAATTAAATTAAGATTCGAGTGTACTGCATGGACTATAACACTAGTTAGAGACTAAAAACGATATTTAGGATATTCGAAGATAATGTGATTAATTTCATATTATGGGTCGAAATGATTTCTTAGGGTGTACCTATAAATCTCTAATAAAAAATTGAGTTAAAAACTTAATTTAAAAATGGATATGAAAATTGAAACAGAACTTAACGCGATTTAAGAAGAATTGTAAAAGATTTAAAACCTAGATAATTAGGTATATTAAACCCTAAATAAAAAATAACAATAAGCGTTATAAGATAAAACTAACCTATAATAGTTATATGAAAAACTGAAACCACGTTTGTATTATAGGGATGATAAGCGATGGCTTGAGCGAGTCAGACCTCGAGTGAGTAAGCGAGGAGTCGAGGTAAGTTGGGATTAATACAGTGTAGTATTTTGGAGGCTTGAATTATACTTGATTGTGCTTGTTTTGAGCTGATGATATGATTTTTTATTTACTGCTTGACTTGTATTGTATGATTTGTATGAAATGATTAATCACTCTAAATTGGACTTAATCAAATATATAACTTGTAATCATAATCGAACCTGTATGGTAGCCCATTAGGGGAAACCTAGGATTTTCTGGCTAAATACCTACCCCTTCGAAAGGGATAGCGCTAGATAGCATAATGGATTCCTTTTTCATCCTTAGTCGAACTAAGTGACAGGTGAGGAGGTCGTGGCAAAGATAAAGTCAATGGTTCGAAGGTACTTGCGGGAAGAGCGGTGTCTCCATTGTACAAACTTGGGTTTGGTCGTGAGTTGTTGTATTAATAGCAACTCCTTAGCCCAGATTAGAGCGGTCACAATTTCTTTAATCTTACGACGAGTAGGACAATGTCGTGCGATGGCACTTGCTTGAACATGTATTGCACCTAATAAGTTGGTTAATAACCTTATTTGTGTTTGTAGTATAGTTTTAAGTTCTCTATTCTAACTTACTGAGCTATAGTTACTCATATCCCTATAGACATTGTTACAAGTGTTAGCCAAGAAGCGGCTTATAACCACTCTGAAGCTAACAACTATTGAATCTTGAGGAGTGAGGAAAAATATTTGAAGAACAAACATATATTTTTAAGGTTTAAGCTCTTATCTTAGAATTTTTCATTTATGAATAATGTATTAGCTAGGAAATAGATTACGATGAAACATTGTAAACGTTAATTCTAATAACCGAATTCTAATGTATATATATATATATATATTCTTATTTTCTTAAGTAAATGATTTATTTAAATTATAAACTGTTTACTTCAAAGCGGGTTAGTCGTGGATGTCTTGTGTAAATCAGGTCTAGCATAGCGGTTGTAAGGCCAACTTTTATCTTAAAATGGTTTACATGGTGGAGCTATTACGACTCTACCGCTTTGGGACGTGTACTGGGCTGGGCTTAATATATATTAAATTAAGGAAAACCGAAATAAAACTTGATACCTTATCAAGTGGAGTAGATTCGATTATATGGTTAGATCGTGGTTACTTAATTTGATGACAAGCAAAATGGCTCAAAATTTTTTGTATACTTAATTAGGTGAAAGAACAATATTGAGTAGCTAATAGCCCCTTAGTATGTCAAATTCAACATGAAATTACAAATCCTAAGCAAAACAATCAAGCTGTAGTTATGTGTTTCAATAAATTAAAGGGCTGTTGGCATGACCTTTGGGAGTTACAATCATTCCCTGCGTGCGACTATGGGAGAATCAAATACTATACTTGTCAGTTCAAAGAAAAGCTTGAGGAATATGAATCACATAACAGGTTGATCCAGTTCCTAATAGGACTTAACAAAGCCTACGAAAGAATAATAAACCAAATATTGTTTATAAAACCTCTTCCTATTGTTAATCACGTATGTTACCTTATGCAGAAAATTGAAAAATATAGGCAAGTTTCATGGATGTTGAACTTAGATCAAGATACTGCTGCATTTGCTACAAATAGATTAAGCATAGTTACTAATCCGTGTATAGGAAATAGAATAATAACCGATAGAAGGAGATTAAATGGTACTTACTTCCAACTTGTAGGATACTTAGAGTGGTATAAGGGGAAGAAAATTATTTCTAAAGGGAAGCAAGTTAATAATGTAGCTTGTTATCATGATCAATTTGATACTCCTTTGGATGAATAGGTTCTTGTTGCAAGTGAAAGGACCAACAAGAATCATGAAAAGTAGTTCATCTAAGACATATGCCAAGAAATGTACAATATGCTGAAAATGAGGGATGAAACTGCTCTTGCAAACATAGCTTAAGTAGGTACTGTTTCTTCCTATTATACTAATGCTTCATGTTTTAATGCTACTAGTAATTCTAGGGCTCTTTAGATAGTTGATACTGGGGCATTTGAACATATTACACCCTTTCATGATTTGTTAATTAATATTCAAAAGCTTCACTTTCCTATCCTTATCAAATTACCCAATGGAACTACACTCACAGTTGATACAATTGGTAAGGTTAAAATCACACCTCACTAAGTTTTATCACATGTTCTTTTCATCCTACAGTTTTCGTACAACTTGCTATTTGTTCAAATGCTAATAAGTAATGATGTACTTCATGCCATTTTTATTCGCATTCTTGCCAATTTCAAGACCAAAACTCACATCTCACATAAAGTGGTGGCAAGGGTAGAAGCTATGAGTAGATTATATATTCTTAACTCTAAACTACCCGAACAATGTAATTCTATTGAAACTGGTAGCTTTCATGCTTCATCATTTGTTTCTTTCAATTCTAATAATAAAGATGTTCATTTGATCCATAATAGATTAAGGCATACATTTATTTGCAACACTTATAAACTTATAAGACCTTTAATCTTGATAAATTTCATTGTTACACATGCTAAGAGGCTAAGTTTCACAGACTTTCTTTTCCACTTAGTGTCAATAAAGCAAAGTTTTCTTTTGAATTACTTCACATTAATGTTTGGGGTCCATATCATGTTTCCTCTTTGTGTGGAGCTTCTTATTTTCTTACCATAGTTAATAATTTCTCTAAAGCTACTTAGACTTATCTCTTGCATCACAAGTACCAAGTTTAATCTATTCTTGTTCAATTCTTCAAATATGCCATCAATCAATTCTGTGTCACTCCTAAAAAGGTTTGAGCTGATAATGGAGGAGAGTTGATATCTAGAGTCTTTTACGACCTTTTACATAGCCATAAAATTATACATCAACACTCTTTACCATCTACACCTAAACAGAACGGGAGAGTGGAAAGAAAACACCATCATTTATTAGAGACATCTTGAGCACTTAGACTTCATATTAACCTACTAAAATCCTTTTGAGGAAAGTGTATTCTCACAACCAAATTCCTCATAAATATCTGCCCATGAAAGTACTCGATTAGAAAACACCATATGAGATACTCTTTCATAAAGATCCCAAATATGATCATCTTAGGGTAATGAGAAGTTTATGTTTTACAATAAATCTTACACCAAAAAAGGACAAGTTTGATCCTAAGGCCTTTAAATGTGTATTTCTTGGCTATGTAAATGGGCAAAAGGGATACAAAGTATACAATCTTTCTACTAAACAAGTTTTTGTCAGTAAGGATGTTGTATTTTTTGAAGATGTATTTCCCTTTAAGGATAGTTCATCTCTTGTTGAAGGGCAATTTGTTTCACAACCATTCAAAAATCATGTCTTACTTAATATGCACCCTAGTTTGTCTCAATCTAATCATTCACAATCCACCACTTGCTCTGCTAATAGCTTGTTACCTAATGAGACATCACAATCGTGTACATAATCTAATCATCAAGGTTCTCCTACATTTAATAATGTTGTCATTGGGTCATAGCCCGTTTGAAGGTCTTCTAGAGTCAAACATCAACCTAAGCAGCTTAAAGACTATATACATATGGTTCATTTAACTACCTCTGACTCAAACACCACTTACAGTAGCCTACAAAATATAAAATATTCTTTGTTTAACCTTATTTCAATTCATTAATATCCCTGTGAGTATGTTATTGCATTTGCTAATGTTTTAACTATTAAAAAGCTCTCTAAATACTTTCAAGCTATAAAACATGAAAAATGGGTTGAAGTTATGGAAAAGGAGTTACATGCACTCGAGGTTAATGATACTTAGGAACTTATTTCTTTGCCTAAAGATAAGAAATCTATTAGATGTAAGTGGATTTATGAAGTGAAATATAGACCGGATGAGAGTGTTGAAAGATAAGCAACGGGGTATACATAAGTTGAAGGGGAAGATTTTCATGATATTTTTTCACCAGTAACCAAGTTAAGTATGATGCATATTTTTATAGCTACGACTGTTGCATATTCTTGGCCTTTACATAAGATTGATGTAAATAATGCAATTCTACATGGATACATAGATGAAAAAATTTATATTTTACCTCCTGAAGGCTACAATATTACTAAGCCTAATCAAGTCTGTAGATTAAAAAGATCTTTATATGGTCTTAAATAAGTATCTCAATAATGGAATTTAGAAATTTCTAAGTTTTTGGTGTTTATTGGTTATACTCAATCATAACATGATACTTTCTTATTTGTTTACAAAAGTAGTGTTGGGTTTGTAGCTTTACTTCTTTATGTGGATAATATATTAATCACTGGTTCTGATTATGAGTTGATTGCTTCTTTAGAAACAAAGTTACATGGTGCTTTTACAATCAAATATTTAGGCCTTGCCTAATACTTTCTTAGTCTTGAACTATGTCATACTAATCATGGCTGTTTAATCAATCAAAGGAAGTTCTTGGCGGATGTGTTAGAGGAAACTGGTCTTACAGCATGTAAGCCTACTCATACTCCATTACTAAGTGGACTTAAGCTTGATTATGATCAAGGTGAATTGTCAAACAATCCAACTTTGTTTCGAAGATTAGTAGGAAGGTTTTCTTATGATAATTTTTCCAGACTTGACATCAATTATGTTGTCCATTAGCTTAGTAAGTTTTTGTCCAAACCACGTCTTCTACACTTACAAGCTATAATGTACATTTTGAAGTACCTTAAAGGTACTATGTCACATGGTTTATTTTATCCAATTGCAAAAGGTCTTCGTCGTCATGTATATTCAAATTCTGATTGGGTATCAAACCTCTTAGATTGAAAATTCACCAATGTTTATTGCATTTATCTTGGTAAGGCTCTTATTTCATGGAGAACAAAAAAGCAGATTACAGTCTCAACATCTTTGATAGAGGCCAAACATTAGAGCTTTTGCATATGTTGCCAAGGAGGTCTTATGGACATCATACATCTTGAGAGACTTATTGATTGCCATTGTTCTTCCCATTTCCTTAAAATGCAATAATAAATCAACACTTTCAATTGCTAACAATCCTTGTCATCATGCTCGCACAAAACACATTCATATTGATGTGCATTTTATGTGAGATCATATTGCTTCAGGTCAGTTAATTACAAAATATATTCCTTCAAAGCTTCAAATTACATATTTGTATAGGGCGAAAGAGATATATTACTAGTATTTATTTGTATTCTACACGTATTGTATTTTAATTTTAATCAGTTAGGTTAGTTAGTTAGTTACAAATTAGTTAGTCAATTAGTCTTTTGTATAAATAGGTGGCTATTAATAGTTTGGAGTTGTATAGTCATTTTCATCAAGAGAGATACATATCATTTTCTTCTTTTGGGAACTAAAGCATTTCATTGATGGGAGAACATGGTTTCAATCAAATAACCCATCCCTTTTGAGATTTATAAATATTTCACGTGATAATATTTATGTTAGCTTGTGTAATGAGTTAGGATATGACTTGTGGCAAGGAGAAGGGATGTGTGTTAGTTTGGGGTAGGCATGGATTAGATTAGTTCGATTTTCCCTTAAAGCCAATCAAAACCATAAAAATGTGGTTTAGTTTTTCATAACTTTGAAATAAACTATACGATTTAAGTTAGAAGTTTTTCAAACCATAAATTCTCAATTTGATTTAAGAATTGAACCATTTTTTTCTAATATAAAAAAGTATATTTGGATTAATATAATTCCATATGAAAGTATTGAATTTATTTAATAATAATAAGTACTTATATCATATTAGAGGTTAATAAAATCAATATTTATGAAACTTTTTTTTTTTAATATTTATTAATAGCTAATTTTATTTAAAAAAATAGTATATATATATATATAATTATAGATTATGGTCATAAAAATTCAATGCATATATATTTCAAAAAATGTAAATTAAAATTCTTTTAAATACTAAATCACAATAAAGGAAATTCTTCAATTGCAAAGTAATATTATTACCATTTTTTTTAACAAAACGATTTGAATTAATCTTATGGATTAATTCAATTTATCTTTTTAAACCAACCATAAATTAATATTTTAGTTTGATTTGGAAATTTTCTAAACTAAATTGCTAAAAAACCATATTTTCGGTTTGGTTTGGTCTAGTTTGCAGATTGTCTTGGTTTGATCGATTTTTTTCCAACCTCTAGTGCTATTTGGTTTAATCTTAATGGTAAGTACATCAATCATTAAAGTATTAGATGTTTTGATTCATTAAAAACTCCAATGGTTTATTTAAATCTTTTTAGTATAAATATTTTGCATGCAACTTCAAGGTTTCTTTTAATTTGATGTTAAACCATTAAGAGATATCTAGAGATTTTAAGCATATATTTTGTGATTGTTAGTTGTTGTAAGCCTTGCAATATTTATTGTTAGTAGAACGGTGGGGGAATAGTTGCAACCATAATCTACGGAGGGGGCTGTTTTCATGATGAAAAGAAATATAGATTTTTTTTTTTATCGGTTTTAATCCAACGGAGATCAATTATTAGGTTCTAGATTCGAAGTTGAGCGAGTGCTTACAGCCGGTTTTGTGGATTTTGAATAATACTTGGAACAACCTAGAGTTTCTTCTAAGAAGGACAAAGCACTATAATACGGAGATTTAATCACACGTATCATATGATAAATTATATAAAACTCAAATTTAACAAATTTATACAGGATCTATAAATTTCTTTTCCGTACATCTCTATATGGTCTTTGAAAAATGAACTTGTTATACGAATTCTTGAGCCATGTAGATAATTTGCTCGATCGATGATAATATCTATAAACTAAAACCCACAGTGTCGTACAAAACCGGGACGACAACGAGTATCATGTCATCATGTAGATAAGCCTTCATCAATTCTATATGGTTATATGGATTCAGACTTCCCAAGTCTTTTCATATAATTATTGGGTTTCAAGGATGTCACCTCACCATATTCTATTTTAGTTACATCCGAACTTTATATGTTTATACGAATTTCCCATATTAAGTTTAAAGTTATCAAATTTTCATATGAATTCAAATTAATTGCTTCATTTTTAATTGTTTATGCTTATACTTTTTATCCAATAAAATATTTATTATGTCATAGATATAAAAATAATCTATTTGATAAACAAACTTTGATTGTTTACAATTTATTTATTTTATTATAATAATAATTTTATTTTCTCTCTATTTCTTATAGAAGAATTAATACAGTGTTTAATTGTATTTTGCGCTCATAACAGTAATTATATAATTAAAAGTATTGAATAATAATACATTATTTAGACTCATGAATAATTGTTCAATGTTATATTACGTCTTTTGAAAAATACCCTTACAAGGATATTGATTGTTATTAGAGTTTTATTCTATACCTCCATAATAGATACAGTATAATAGCCTTATTCGTACAGAAAGTAATAAGCTGCTAATTATTTTAAATTTTACTTTTGGGGCAATGTGATTTATCAACTTTAATATCAAATACAAAATTGATAGAAACACCGGAAGCTATCTCACTCTTCTATATTTTACAAGCGGCGAACCTCTCTCCACGAGTCCACGACAGCACATTCCATTGTACAAATGTAAACCGTACAACCTACTTGGTGGCAATTTACGTCGGCCGAGGATGAAGACAAAACAAGAACCGCAGAATTGTTAAATTGAAAACGTCCAAATTGCTCACCTGGGCAACTTGTTCATTTTCTGTCCCCACTCTCCTTTTTATCTACGTCCCACATTTACAAGACACGAAAGCACGTGAAATGTTCCGCTCCAGTTGGAATTATTTTAGTATCCTGGCGGTTTAACGTCAAATAGAAAAAAAAATAAAAATAAAAATAAAAACGCGCAAAGCTCTCATCGTTCATTGAATGCCTTTTGTTGGCAAAATAGACTAATAACCCTTGAAAATTTTGCCCCTTATTCAATTAATTATTCCTTCACGTTTTACTTTCATTCAATTATATCCAGGTACTTTTATATATGTTTGAATAGGTCTTTGAGTGTTTTAATTGTAATAAATTGAAAATTTTTACGTACAATATATCTAATCAAGCTCTAATCTTATCCAGTAGCTGTAAGCATATAAAACTAATGAAAAACTTATTTAGAACTTAAATATATAGAATCGAAACTCAAATATATAGATTATAGGGATATTGTAAGAAAATTTTTCGATTTATCACAATCCAAAGGTATAAGAGTTTATCGAATGAATGAATATGACAGTTTGTGAGCTTGATTCTACAGCTACAGCTTCCGCATTTGAGTGCATGATTCGCAAAGTTTCAGTATATATTTAATTGGTTCTATAAGAGTGGAATGGAATTTTTATTTTTATTTCTTTATAAATTAATTTATATGTTAGTTTTATAAGGGTGGAATGTTATCATTATTTCTCTTTTTTTTTTCCTTTTATCAAAAAAAAAAGAATTTCTATTCCCCTATAAGAAAAAAAAGATTTGATAGTACTAATATATTATATGAATCAATGAGTGACGTATAAGTATCAATACTATTAAAATACTTAAAAATGAAATAGCTTAGTTTTCTAAAAATTATCAATTATATATCCATTAATCAAATTTTTATTGGTACTTATACGCTATTTATCGATCTGCATAGCATATTAATATAATTGAATCATTTTTCTCTCTACAAGACCAAATGAATAGCTATTTCTTAATCTTTTCTAATATATGTGTATGTTTATCAATGATCGCAACAATCAAGTCATCAATTAAGATATAGGTATACTGATATATTTAAATATGTCCATAATCTAATATCATTTAACTGCACCCAAATAAAATAGTGGAAATTTTTTTGTCCTTTTTTATTAATTACAATTTTATTTGGTTCCGCGGTTTATTTAATTGTTCCACCTTATTTGTGATATTCAAAAGTGGGAAGTCCATGTAGATCCGGCTTGGCCAATTGTGAATTTGGATGGGCTCGTCGGAAAGGGAATTCTGGTCCCATCAGGCCATGTAAGCAGGATGAAACAAAGGCTCATATCACCATTTGTCGGCTATCATCATCATCATCATCTGCTGTCTATTATATATATATATATATATATTTCAATCACTAAGCGTTATAAAATTTGAGTCAGATAGTTTATGTTGATATATAAAAAAAGTCAAGGATTAAGGAATAAATTGAGTTCAATGGAAAGTTGAATTAGTATAAATAGGAATTGGACCGTATGATTCAATTTAGATTTCACAATACTGATTAAAACTAATATATATAATTAAGAGGTTAATATTTATATCATTTAACTTATAATTGAGACGATAGATTTTTGAGGGTCGATTATAAAGGTGAATTGGATTTGAGATATTTCCTTAACACAGAGTAAATGCTTTCCGATCTCCCCGTTGTTACTTATTACAATCATAACCACCATGCGCGTGTTGTTGTTTTTGCTTACTTTTGTGGAAAGAGAGATGTTGCTTTCACCTTTAAATTGTCAAAAAATTACTTTACTGTTGGCTACCGCACTGGTTTTGTTAAAGATGGAAACTGAGGAGGCTCAGGAGATTATTTTTCGACATTTGTTATTACAATTACTATAATTATTCAATGATGAAACTGAATGTCAGGTACCTGCTGCCCACAGAAGGACAATGGATTTGTTAAGAATGGTCAGTGACTCATGCGCAAAGTCCTTAGTGGTAACAATATACGAAATTTTCAATACAACACCTGCCATATTAGGGAAACTACTATATCTAATTCTCATATATATATATATATATATTTGTATGTGTACAGTGAAACACTATTTTATGGTTTATGTAAGCTTAATCCCTACATGTATCCTTGACATCTATTAGTGGTATTTTTGCTGACACTGATTTATAATAAAATTTTATGAGATTGAGAAATGCTGTCAAGTTTTAGTGGACATGTCTTCATGAGTGACCCTTACAATCGAGCAATCCGGGGCATCTAAGCCATCTCTGGCGATGAATAAAAAAATTCAAAGTATCGCCGATTTTGGGGAACTGACATTAGCTCGACCTAAGATGATTCTAGGTTGGTTCTTGTACTCAACACTTCTAATTTGTCCAAATTTATTTTATTAAAAACTCCAGATAAAATAAAATTTAAACAAAAAAAAAAATTGAGCACAAGAACCTTATAATCTTAGCCCATTTCTAAAATAGTTGTTAAGAATATGTATTTATTTATACTAGATCCAACATGAATTGTAACATTAATAATGCAAGACAAAAATAAAGAAGATAAAAAAAAAAAAAATAACTAGCCTCACATTGCTAAAAGATGAGATTTTTTTTTTTTTTAAAATAAAAACTATATATACTAAATCATACATACTTTAAAGGTTTATTTACTCCTTATGTTGTTGTTAGCAATATATTAAATATTGTAAATAAGAAATAAGTTTTCCTATTTCATACGGAAGAAGTTTAATTTTTCAAAATTTGTTAAATTATATATATTTTTTAATTCCTTTTTATGATTTTTTAAAACCATCCACGAGTTCATATCAGTCGATTGGGTCCAATTCATATTTCGAAACCCGTAGGATGGTTTCGTCCCCGATCCACACCTGACTTTGTAGAGGAAGCATAAACACAAATGGACTCTGTACCCAATCTCTTTCTTCAATGGATACCGCATTCAACATTAGCAATGTGTTCCGTGCATTACCACAATTAGTCTTTGAACTTGGAGTTTATCGTGTACGTCGTGCATACGTACTCCGGGGCTAGTAAACACAGTATACCATGCGTTTGGAGCCCATGCTAGGTGAATCCTCAAGCATTCAAAAGGGGTCCTTATTTAAGGATCGAATTTTATCTTATTCGATAAAGATTCTCACCAAGAGGTCCTTAGCTTAAGTAATTACACTAAGAATCTGAAACAAAAGTGTTCTAAAGAATCTGAGACGCAAAAGCTTTACATTTGTCAGTTGAAATTCCCAATGCGAGGGAAGGGAAAAACGAAACTTGTGACTTAGTGATATCTAATTTGGCTAACTCCCGAGGACCTTGTATGAATTAAATTAGAAAGCCTAAGTATGGCATTTATCTATAAACGAGAAGAATGCTCTAGTGAACATAGACAGGCATTGGGAATACCATAAATAAGGATGTAATACTTGATTACTTAAATTTTAAAAGCTTTAAAACTCGATTTTCTAAATTAAAACATTCTTAGATTTGATCCGATTGCAATTACTAAAAGTTATATTTGATTCATTTTTATAATTTTATAGACTAATAGCTGGTCTGATCTAGATAAGGAGTGGAGCAATTTTTAAAGAATTAAATGCTTAAACCCATGAGAAACTCTAGTGGTTTATTTAAATTCTTTTAGCAGGAATATTTCCCATGCAACTTAAATGTTTCTTTTAATTCGATGTTAAACCATTAAGCGACGTCTACACTTGTAAAGATTTTATATTTGGAATTATATTTTGTGATTATTAATTGTTCTAAACCATCTAATATGTATATCTGTTGCAAGTAGAAATATGTGGCGGAACAATTGCAGCCCCAATATACAAATGTGATAGGCATTATGTAGGTTGTTTTCTTGACAAAAAGAATTGCAGATTTTTTATTGATTTTTTTATTCAATAGGGACTAATTATTAGGTTCTGTTAGAAGCTAAGCGAAGTGCTTGCAAACTGCCATTTTAAGGATTTTGGAAAATACTTGGAACGACCTAAGGGTTTCTTCTAAGAAGAATAAAGCACCGTCATAAGGAGATTTCACATGTATCGTACATCAATTATATGAACCTCAAATTTATGAAATTTATATCGAATCTGTAAATTTCATGTAATTAAAATTTCCGTACAGCTTTATATGGGTCTTCCAGAAATACAAATATTGAACTTATTAAACAAAGTCTTGGGCCATGTAGAGAAATTTATGTGCTTTTTCGGTTGTTATGTTCGAGTCTTTGCACCGTCAATGCTAATATCTATGAACTAAAACCCACAGATTCGTACACAATTGGGACAAGTAAGCGTACCATGTCGTCATGTAGATAAGCCTTCACAATTCTATGTGACCATATAGATTCAAGACTTCTCAAGTCATTTCATATGATTAATTGGGCTTCAAGGAAATCACCTCACCATATTCTATATTGGTTACATCCGAACTTATACGTATTTTTTAAATTTCTGATATTTAATTTAAAGTTCTTAAATTTTACATCAAATGGAACCTTCACCTTTCAAATTTATACCTCATTTCCAATTGTGTATATTTGTACTTTTTGTTCAATAAGCATTTATCACTTCACATATGATAAAGATAATAAATTTAACAAACAATATAATATTCGATTGTATATGATACTTACAGCTCGTTCATTTTGCAGTAATAATAATTTTATTTCCCCCTATATTTATTATAAAAGATTTATTATAATGTTTAGCTGTATTTTAGGTTTGTATTAGCAATTATATAATGAATCTATATTATAAAATATATATATCCAATAGCAATTCATTATTCGGATTCGTCAATAGTTATTGAATGCAATATTTGATTTTTTCCCCTCAAAATATCCTTACAAAGAGTACGGATGTTTATTATGGTTTTATATTATTCCTTAATAATAACTATTATATAATAATTTTATTTCTTTCATTGAAGTCAATAAGCTGTTATGTAAAATTAGATATTTAAATAAGTTTGTTTGATGCTTGGAAAAAAAATGATAATAAATAAGTTTGTTTGATTGGTATACATTTATCAACTTCAAGTTTAAATACAAAATTGATAAAAACACCAAAGCAATCTTACTCTTCTATATTTAACAAGTGGCGAACCTCTCACTACGGGAGGACACTCGCTCGTACATTTGTGAACCGTACAACCTGGGCGATGGCGGTTTACGTCGGCCGAGGATCAAGACAAAACCAGACTTGTTCCGATTAAAAAATGTCCAAACGCTATGCTAACCTGGGCAACTTGTCTGTCCCCACTTTCCCCTTCTGCCTATGTCCCAGTCCAGTTGGAATTATTTTAGTATCATGGCGGTTTGACGGTCAAATTTCTTCCTTAGAAAAAGGAAAAGAAAAAAAAAATTACAAAAATACGACATTTAAAAAAATAATTTAAAAAATACTATAGTTGAAATCGTTCAAGTGATTTTCACTTCCATTTTGCATACAAAATACTTTTTATACTCTCTCTTCAATTATCCAAAAAAACACTCCACCAAATTAGCAATGTAGGTATTTCTTTTTATGAATCAATCGTAGAATTAAAATAGTTGCATGGTTTAAATCAAAATCATGGAAAGTTTTTTGAAAATAGAACAATTGGTGCAATATAATCAATTTCTCTCTCTAGATATCAAAATAGGAAAAAAATATGATTTTTACTTATTTTGATTCATTTAAAACATATGTTTTATAAAGAAATTGTATTATGATTTGATACATGATGGTACATTATTAGATATTGATAAATTATGTGATAAGTGTATGTTTATATGTGATTTGTTATTTTAGACTTTACCACGGAAATGTATTATTTTTAGACGTTTTGATTCATTTTAAATATATGTTTTTTGAAGAAATTATGTCATGACTTGATACATAATGGTATAATGTTGTATACTGGTAATTTTACAGTCGTTTCGATTCATATTAAGTATGTGATATCTTATTTTAAGAAAAAATTATAGTAATAATTGTAAATTATAATGTATATATAAATATGTTACTAAGAAATCAGTTATAAATTATACTTATTAGCTTTCATAATATTAGTTGTGAAAAAAAAATAGTGGTACAATAAATAATAGAAATATTATTATTTATTAATATTTTATGCAATAAAACTTATTACCTTTCATAATATTAATTATAAAAAGAAATAAGTGTTTGCTAGCATAAGGTAGTAGTTGTACATGCACATGCTGAAGTTTATGCTACTAATGTGGTAAACATGTGTACAACAGATAATATAAGGTTGCTTTGTTATGTTGGTGGAAATATTATGAGAGGAGAGGATGGGGTGTGGTATGATAGGTGCTCGAGAACCGCAGTTAGAGTTTTACTTAGGGTCACTTATGACCAGGTAGTTAGAATGATATATAATCAGTTTCGAATTGACATGACAACATACCGAATTGAGTTGATTCGTAGATGCTCCCTTGTAGGGGAGACCATGGATATGTTCTGTGTCATCTCTATTAGTGATAATGACGATTTGTAATAGTTGATGACTTCCTCAATAGGGCATGGTGGAGTTAGCGATTTTACGGAAATATATATTGAATTTCATGAAATGAACTTACCATTGATAACCCTTATCACAGTTAAAGACGATGTCGGATGGCATAACGATGATATTGGATTGCAAGTTGAAATCAAGGTATTCAAATCCCAAGTGGCCCCACTAAGGAAGGTACCAAGAACCAATCGTATATCTAGTGAACCTAATATATAAAAATAATGGTTACATACTTTATCCCTTATATCTACTATAGAGCTAGAATATAAGAAACATAAGCTAAAATATTGATTACGGGGATATTGTAAGAAAAATCAATTTACGAAAACCAAAATGTTAAAGGAGTTCATTAAATAAATATTGAAATTTAGGAGCTTGATTCAATGATTCTACATAATTAAAACTTAGGCATTTGATTGCATAATTAGCAAAGTTTTAACATAGTTGGTTGATTTCATAATGGTAGAGCAGAATTACTTTTCCTAATCTATGATCCTATTTTTACATTAGTTAGCAGAATAGTTTTTTCACATAATTGCTATAAATGCGAGATAAGGTTTTTCTCTATAAGATCACAAGAATAGTTATATGATCTTTTTTAGTATATTTTTATAACATCAAAGGAATAGTTATCTAATTTTTCCTAATATATTTTTATATTTACCTTTAAGATGCTATTCTAAAGATTGAGTCAAAATTGGAATAAAAACATACTGGTGTTTTGTTTTTAATCTGTTATTAATATCATTTTAAGTATGAATAAATAAAATTAGGTCATTCTATGGTCTTATCTTTATTTTTTAAGGAATCTATCGAACTATTTATTACATTATTAATTTACAGTAATTTAAATTTAAACTATTTAATTAATTATGAATTTAATATTTTAGATTTAAAAAAATATAAATCAATAATAATATAGAGAATTGGATCAATCCTATTAAAATAGAAAAAAACAATTATAAAAATTTCTAATAAAATAGTAATTATTATTTCTGATACTATATTTTAAATATCAATTCCATTCCAGTCTTATTTTAGTCGGCGATTATTTCTTCATTTAACTATTTGTCATGTATAAAAGGGGAAAGTTCATGTGGGTCCGACCTGGGAATTTGGATCGGCTTCTTCAGAAAGTGGATTCAGGTCCCATCAGTCCATGTAAGCAGGATGAGACCAAAATAGTCATCTGCTGTCTATTACAGTCGTGGTGATCTGAGCCATTACGAAGAATGCATCATTGCGGATTTGTTTAAAATGATGGATTGGATATGGGATGTTTCCCAATCCAAAGTAAATGCCTTCTAATTTCTCTGTTCGTAGTTATTACAATCGTAACCGGTTGACCGTGTCGTCTTGTTGTTTTTGTTTACTTTTGTGGCAATAGACATATTGCTTTCGCCTTTAAAATGTCAAAATTTTACGAAACTGTTGGCTACCGCAAGTGGTTTGATAAGATGGAAACTTGGGATGCTCAAGAGATTATCCTTCGACATTTGTCACTACAATTCGTATAATTAGTCAATATTATCATGATGACATTAAATGGTAAACGATAAAACTTCGATGTTAGCTATGCCTGCAGTTGGTAGACGGAAAAAGAATTTATTAAGAATTATGTCATATATGTGAAGTATGGAATTTTTAATACAAAATACCTATCACGTTAGGAAAACTACTATATTGAATTTTCATATATATTGGTATGTGTTGAGCGAAACACTGGTTTATGTAAGCTTAATCACTAAAAGGTATGCTTATCATCTATTAGCGGTATATTCACAAATACATATTTATAATAATATGTTATGACATTAATAAACCATGTCAAGTTTTATTGAACATGTCATCGTGAATGATGCTTGACATTTGTCATGCTCTAAAATGTTGATTATGTTTAAATCTAGGCATGGTTGCACGCTAGTACAAAACAGTTGGGATATAGGTCCCCATCTTATTCTAGATTGACACTTCCAATTCGTCCTATTTTTTTTTATTTTTTTATTAAAAGCTTAAAATAAAATAAAATATAAATTAAAGAATTGAGCCTAAGAACCTTATAGTCTTTTTACCCGTTTGTGAAATAGCTATTATAATTGTGCATTTATTTACATTAAATCCAATTTGGAATGCAACGTAATAATGCGATACAAAAGTTTAGAAGGTATAAACAAGATTAAAAAACGACCACTAATCACGTGTTATTAAAGAATAAGATTTTCCTTTTGATGAAAATGTATGTCTGTCAAGTCAAATGCTTTAGAGATATATTTATTCCTTATATTATTGAGAGCAATATATTAGATTATATTATTGATAGCAATATATTAGATATTGTGACTGGGAAATTACTTTTCCTAATTTTTATGGAAGTAGTTTAATTTCAATGCTGGCCAATTATATATATTTTTTATTTATTTTTTACTATGATATTATTTTTTGGTTATTTTTCTTCTAGAACTTCTTTAGGTTCGTACCAATTCCAACGTTTCCAATTTGTATTTCTAAACCGGCGGGCTGGTTTTGAATTTGTTCCTGATTCACATATGAACCGTGCACAGGTCCTACGTGACTTAGTAGAGGGAGAACAAACATGAAAAGGTTGTGATGGTTGCCATGCTGGACCAAGTGCCGAGGAAGACGCACACGGACGGAAATCAAATAAATGGTTCACTATACCCAACCCTTTTTTCTTTGGATCCCTTATTCAAACGTTATCATTGCATTGCATGCGTGACCACAATTAGTTATGTACGTTGTGCATACATACTTTGAGGTTGAGGCTAGTAAACACAATCTACCATAGGTTTAGTACCGAATCCTGGTTATGTGAATCCTCAAGCATTGAAAAAGTGTTCCTTATTTAATGACCAAACTTTATCTTATTCTATGAAGATTTTTATGGAGAGGTCTTTAGCTCAAGTACTTACAACAAGAGTCCAAAATAAAAGTGGCCTCAAGAATCCGATCTGCAAAAGCTTTAGATTGGTCCGTTAAAATTCTGAGTCCAAGAGAAGAGAGCAACTAATGATTAGATAAAAATGAAATAATTCATATTGTTGGTTTATTAAAATTGAGTATAATTTATTATAACGTAACTGTAAAAAATCTCTTGATTTAACCAACTTTTAAGATGCCTCATCCTTTAGCTTAATGAAGAGGATTTTCTCTTTAGTTTATGAGTTCAATTAGAAAACTTGAGCATAATAATCATCTATAAATAAGAGCAAGCTCAGGTAATTAAGTGACCAGTTTAAGCCTCATAATTTCACTAGTCATCTAAAGTAAGTAATGTAAGACATATGTGAAAGTAAACTGATTAAGATGATATTTCATAAATAAGTTCTAGAGGTTAATCAAGGATAACCCGTGGATATGGATTATAGTAATATAATAAAAAAAAATAATATTATAGCTAAATATAATCAATTTTATTAAAATATATTATATTGTAAATAACTCATTGTAATCGCTCAAATTGGATAATGAAAATTGACTAAACTTTAGAGATGAATTATTTTTACTCTAAAATTGTAAAATGACATAAAATAATATACAAAAATATTATGTGTACCTCGAGCGTGATTATATATAGTTATTATATACCGGTAAATGTTAAAAATGCATAAAAATATGTGTAATTAGATGAAAATTACTAGGAAAAATTATAAAATTTGTTGAGCTAACAGATTTCTCTATGGATTTAGCATAGACAACTCAATAGATAGCTATTTATAAAGGAAATAAGCTGATGACACCTTAACATGTTTGGAAAACTTAGCTATATAAGTGGAGAAGAGAGAGAAAATCTCATTTTTGCATGACTCAACCTATAAAAAATCACCAAATTTCTCTATAACATCAAGGAGTTTTCTTAGGAATATAGGAAAATTCAAAAAAGTAAAGATCATTAAAGAATAAATATGGAAAATTTAAGAATCAAAATTGTGTAAACCAAGTTGTTTCAAAAAACGTAGATCCAGAGAAGTATTGGAAGTGAACCACCACTACCACCTAGTAATAGTGACAGTGCTAGGTGGTGCCGACAAGGAAGGGGTAGAACATGATGACCAAACAGTATTGTTTTTAGTGAGCTTTAATTTTTGCATGATTTTCTTGTATTTTTCAAAAATATTTAATTAAATTAAAAAATTTTGAAAATAATTATTCTAGAATATTTTTGTATCTACTATTTGAGAAAAATATCAATTAGCAAAAATTTTGAATGGATATATGACCTCCTTAACTAATTATACAAAATCAAACAATTTTTAAAGCCATTTAAAATAATCCTATTATTATTGTTTCGAAACCAAAATTTTTTTGGAACTCTATATTGTATGTATGAATCATATGAAGAGATTTTGACCAAAAATATTTTTCGTAATTTTTTGGTATCTAAAATTTAGTAAAAATATTATTTTCGGACATTTTTGTATAATTAAATTTAAAGTAACCTATTTGTACCAACTTTGGAGCTTATTGTTGTTATATATTATTGGGGAAGGTAATTTAGAATTGATTAGATTGAATGAAATTTGAGATATACGTAAATTATTAATTGTGGACTACATGCATTAAGGTGAGAATATAAGGATTTGAGGAGTTTGAGTGATGTGATGATCATGGGTTTGATGAACTTGTTGAATGATTATGATTTATCATCCTTATAACTTGAAAAGAGATATCAAAGCGAGTCACTTAAAGTGAACATGCAAATTAAATCTATTCAAAGAGTTCTTTAGAAGGTTGATTTGGTAAAAGTATGACTTAAATTCTTGGTTCAGATATTTATTTAAAGAGTTAGCTGGTGCAAGGATTTTGATTATAACTATATGAGAGTCTTGGTTGGGATGATGTTTAGTAAAAAAAGCATGGTTGTGATGATTTCAGAGATATGTTTAGAAGCTTAGTAGATAAAAGGACTTTAATTCTAAATATATTGTAGCCTCATTTGAGGAATTGTTTAGTGGAAGAAGTGTTATTGTAATTATTTTAGTGACTTGACTAGAGGGTTGGCTAGTTTAGGTGGCTTAGATGAAATCACTTTAAAGACATCCTCAGAGGGTTGTTCTGTAAATAGGAGGATTTAATCTTTGATTCAAGGGCTTGATCAGAAGGATGGATAGTAAAAAGAGACTTAACTATACCTTATCATAGACTTATTTAGGAAGTGTTTGGTTAAGGAAGTGTAATTGAAATGGCTTCGAGGGCTTGATCCGAGGATCGAATAGCTTGAATGCTTGAAGGAAATGACTACAGAAACTTGTTTAGAGAGTTAATTGAAGCAAGGAGTATAACTACGATAACATCAGAGACTAGGTTGAAAGGTTACTAGTTTAAAGACTTGTTTAGGGACTTCATCAGAAGGTTCAGATATTGAAACTTGGTATTAAGCAAGTTTTCAAAACCTTGTTCAAAAACTTCAATAATAAGTTGGAACTCAATACAAAGTTTACATTAATTGATAAAGATAAGTCATGACTATACTTAGATTATTAAAATGAATTCTTTTACTTTATATTTAATAAAACTAAAGTGATTGTATTTAAAATTTAGGGGAAAACCGAAGTGAAAAAGATCCATATGCACATTTATCAAGAATTACTTATCCAGGTAAGTAGGATTAACGCCTTACCATACTTTAGAGTATTACTTAATGATACTTAAGGGCCTTAATATATGTCTTGCAAGTAATTGTATGATAGTTACCTGTATGTACATGATGTGTGTGCTTGAATATGATGGTGCTATTTGGAGTATTGGACTTTATTTTGATTACTTTATGATGTTGCTTGATTAAAATGTCTGAAAATCACTTGATTACCCCAAAAAGTAAACTAACTTAAACTCAGCCTAACTTCTAACCGGACATACATTGCAAACCACTAAGGAGATGACTAGAATTCTAAGGTTAAACACGAACCCTTTGATGAGGATAACTAAAATGGTCATTTCCTCACCCTTAGTCTAACTAAGTAATAGGAGAGAAAGTCGTAATAAGGTTGGGGATAGTGGTTCGAAGTAAAGTCTCGGGTAGAGCGTGTTTCTCTATTACATAAGTATTGGTTTGGTTTTAATTCGCAAATACATGACATTAAACTCCCTAACCCGAATTAGAGTAAATGCAATTTTTTTGTTCTCATGACAAACTAGATAACGTCGTACGATAGCATTTGTTTGTTCATGCATAGTATTTAACTAAACTTGCTTTGAAATCCTGATTGTTCTATGTCAAATATACACTATTGCTTTTGTCTCACTTACTGTACAGGTCGTCGCTCATTTTCCTATAATTATTTTGCAGGTTTCTTAGTAGATACACCAATACTATTCTAAGTTTTAGAAGAATAAAGAACGAGATCGAGATCGAGGAGTGAGATTCAAGACCAGTTCGTTGGATTCCCATTTTGTTTATTGATTTTTACTAACTTTTAAGAAAACTAATAGGGTCTCTTCAAGCAACCCTCTAGTTTTCAACTCTCGTTATCTGTACTCTATTTTGTAAATCTGTAGACTTTTATAAATCATTACTATGTCGTTTTTCTAAAGTTATTTATAAAATTTGATTTATTTTCAAGTGTTTATACCATATAATCCCTTTCAAAAGCCATTTTGGAAAGTTGCACTACATGTTAATACCAAACAGGTACTGAATCAGATGACTCAAAACTATGGAGTTGTAAATGCCTAGTGTAAGCTATACTTATGTTAGCGGCTAAAATGGTTATTTTCTACTTTAGGTAAGTTTACACGGTGAAACTGTTATGATTTTCTGGTTTGAGGCATGATAATCAAAGAGAAGTATTGGGTATACAACAAACAAAAATGCAATACTTGATTGCATGATTTTTAAAAGTTTTAGAACTTGATTTACTAAATTAACACACAATAAGATTCAGTTGTAGAATTCTTAAAAGTTAAATTTGATGCATTTTCTTTATTTTATATACTATTGGTATATATAAAATTTCAACTTATAAAAGAAGAAAATTAAAAAGAAAGATATTCGAGTTTGGCTTTTGAAAACAATTTTGAAAAATCTCATGGATAGATATGCAAATATACTTTTCCAACATCATAGGTTGGTTCTTTTTTTTTTTTTAATTATTCTATGAAGTAATTGTAATTCCTTATCTAGTGATAATAGGAAGTGAGGAGTTCCCCACAAACTAAATGCAATATTAGCTATAGAAGAGGATTAACTATTTCTTTTCATCGTTATGAAGTCAATCAAATATAGTATAAATTGTTAAATAAATTTGCCATTTGAGCAAACAAAAACAAAGTGCAGATTAGAAGTTCCAATGACATAATCATATGCAAACTATGTGCATCTCTCACTTCATGTATCCTTAGAGAAATGAGACGATCTGTAGAGGAACAACCAGAAGAGAATTGTAGGAGGAAGAATCGGTAATCTTGGTAAATATGGGTGTCAAGAGCCTTAAACTTGTAATTCTTAAGCATTTAAACTTGCCATTTGTTTGAATGATTGCTAACCTCTCAAAAAACAAGGAAGCACATTGAGAATTTATAGATTGTTGGGCTTGATGGCGTTCGTGGGGTCTCTTAGTGATCAATAGATGAAATAAAACTTACTTATTTAGGAGTTATCTTGATGAGTCTGTCATTTTAGTCTAAGATTATAGCTTTCTTTGTTAAGTACATAAGCCAACCTAATAGAGCTATATTGGTCATCTTTATACAATGTAATAAGTCAAACCTTTTGAAGTCAATTTTTAGTATAAACTGGATTTTTTAAACCTTATTACATATATTGGCAAAAAAATAAAAAAAAAAAACCTTATCACTTATAAATGAAATCCAAATCAATAATTGCCATAATCCAATACCACAATATAGCAAATTTAGCCCTCTATAAAGAACTTGGATACATAAAGAAAAAAAAAAAATCCATTCACTTGTTTCATTCGAGATTCTGGTTCTCTCCACTCAGGGAGTTTTTCATGCAGTTCCATATCAACTTGAAAATATAAAAGCTGAAAAATATATTATATATTCTCAAGACATACAGATCAATATCGCTAAAATGTCTAATGTTGGAGACTTTGCAATGGGGATTAGTCGATGTCCATGAACTAAATTCCAAATTGTCCTTGACATTTGGAGGGCACTGCGAAAATGCATCTTGTCTCATGGTCAATTAAGATTCCATTTCGTTAAGTTTTTTTATATGATTTGTTTATTTCGAACCAGAAATAATTTAGATCCATGTCATTTTCATAATATAAAAACGTAAAACACTGAAACAAACCACTCAAAAATTCATTTTTATAAATAAATTCATTTAACTGCATTTCGGATTAAAAGTATGTCTCTTATCTCAAAACAATTAAAAAGTAATTAAACTGAAATATTCTTCACTTTATCAGTTTTTATTATTTTATATCTGATATCCTCCACTTTAGATAGCAAGTCCGATTTTTAGCAAATTAAATTATAAATCAATTGATAGTTTTTATTTTTAATAAATATTATGCTCCATCATTTTTATTTTAAATATGATTATTGTTTGTCCGTCTAGTATGTTTACATACCCCAATCTCCATGGCTTTATTGGAGTATGGAGCTGGCATAGAATTTATGATTTTTCAATTAGCTAAATAATGATATATGGTAACTTTGGTAACATTAATATAATGCCGTAGAAACTAAAACTATTGTAACTTAATGTTATGTTTACTGATATTTTAATGGGATTTAATCAAATTAGGATCTCCCTTTCCTAAGTTATTTAATATGGTTACTTAAATAAATAATAAAAAAAATAGTGGTGAAAAAAATTAACTATCTCGAATAATCAAAAAACAAATATTCATTCGTTAACATTGATAAACATCCACCTATACACACTTCAGGAACTTGTGTATAATTAATTTTCAAGGTTTTTTTTTTATTATTATAACAAAGAGAGGAGATTTTGAATCTCGTCTGTCCTACTTAGTAAATTAACAAATAATATGACATTCGAGAGCTTCCGATCCAGCTGGGTAACATTAAAAATTAATCATTACCCAAAAAAATTAAAAAATTAATAAATTAAAAAAAAAGAAGGAAAAAAATGTGCAGCGTCAATGTGAGTCCGGTTTGACCAAGTGGGCATTGGATAGGGCTTATAGAACGTGGGTTCAGGACGCTATAAAGGCCCACATCATCATGGTGATCTGCGCCTTTGCGACATTTGCTCCCCAAAACGACATCTTATTGGAAGGATTGGGTTTGGTAGCTTTCCAACACATGGATTGACGATCACGGTATGTAAATTCGAAACCTAACTCATTTATTAAACATGTTTTATATTGATTGAATATCATTGAGAAAAAAGAGTTATAAATCGTAGCATATTTATTAACTTAACTCTATAGAGGGATAAAATTTGCTATATTTAAATATTGAGTTAAGTCAACAACTAATTTTGGTTTGATCTCAAAAGATAGGTGATATAAACCAAAAAGTGTGACATATATTTGGAACAACTCAAGAAGAATCGATTGGTAGGCTTAGTGCTTAATTTTTCTCAAGCAAGTCCATGGATCATGAAAAAAGGCTATTGACATGTGGCCAATGGTAAACTTACCCAAGATGACTATGAAATAAACAAGTTCCATCTCATTCATTGGTTATCAAGAAAATCCCATGAATTTCATTAAGTTTAAGAACCTAATTATACTTTGCTACTTTTATTTGACAACTTTTAGTGAGAATGGAAAAATGATATTCTACTATGTGAACTCTACTCTTTAAGAATAAACAACCAATCTAGGGAAAGAATCAATTTCACTTGCTCAAGTTGCAATGTCAAGACTTAAGTAAGGCCACAAATAAGTCGAACTTACTCGAGTTTGGCTCACTTTAAGCTTGGTTTTACTCAAACTCGATTAGTAAATAAGTTGTGCTTAACTCAAGATAAAACTCATTTATTTAATCGAGTGAAGCTCGTACTTTAACTTAAGGCTTGTAAATCTACTCACTTGAGCTCATGGATTTTTATATATTTTAAATATTATATATTACACATTATTAAAATGTAAAAGCTTATATCTATGTAATATATATATATATAATATGATATGGGATAATATATAATATTTATATGCTAACGGAGACAACCACTAAGCCACCAAGAGTTAACTATCAAACTAATTCCAATAAGTTGATAATTCCAATGAAGAACTAAGGGTTTGGAGCAATTAAAAGGAAAACACAAAGTTAAACAAGTCAAATTAAACAGAATATGACTCACCATGCTCAAATTAGTGAAGTACTCACCATAGTTTGATAGGTTGATAAGAGTATGGAAGTAGAAAGCTAAAACTCAATAGAAGGATTAGGGTTCATGATAGTATAAAAAAAAAAACAGTAAAACAAACTATTTAGTTTAAAGAAAATAAGGGTAAACAAGTAAATTAGAGTAGAAATAGCAAATGTGTCTAGAATTAGGTGGAGTCGTCAGGACGACAATCGCGATGGTGTTCAAGTTGATAGAAATGCTAGAACTATCTTGATGGTAGTTGTGCTGGTGTTCATGCTAGTATGGAGGCTTCGTTAGAGAGTTTGTTGGGCTTTTGTTTTGGATATTGACTTGACGGTGTGGTGGGGAACTGACTTGCCGTGTGAAGGCTCCATTAGAGAGTTTGTGAAGCTTCTATCCTAAATATCGACCTAATGGTAGTTCAATGGAGCCAACTTGACGGAGGCTTGCCTTCATTGTTTCTTCTTGATGAAATAATTCCAAACTCATGATATAATACTTAGTCTCTTTGATTAGTACATGATAGTACAGTAAAATAGAATGAACATAAACATTAGTATGTAAAATGGATGAATTAATAACATTTAACTCCTGTGGTTTGGTTTAGTTGCTAAGAATTTGGTTGATCAAGTTTTGGAGTCCTCATGCTCTATCCTTTGTTATAGGTCCTTCTACTTGATTCTCATCAAATATATAATCTAATCATTATTCACTATTTGTTAATTTATTTATTTATTACTTTTTCATTTTGTATGCTTAGGCTTGTAAGTAAACTTGACCTGAGCTCGATTAGTAAATGAGTTAAGCTTGAGCTTAAGACAAAACACATTTACTAAAGTGAGAGCTTAAGCTTACAACTTGCAGTTCAACTTAGCTCTTTGTAGCCTTAAGCTCAAGGTTTCTTAAACTTTCCTATTTATCATTTATGTATTTGAAACTCCAAGATTGTTTATTTCTCATTCCTGCCTCATTCATTGTTAGTCATCTTATCAAGTGTCTTTATCTACATTACTTTTCTGAAGTCACGTATAGTGCAAGACTTACATGATACCTAAATGACCTTTCCAATTGGAACAAACTCTAATGAAAAGATAGAATGGCATAAAAATCGCATAAATCAAAATTTATCGAAATAATTATTTAAAATCTTAAATAGAACCAATTAGAATGAGTAAAAGCCATGAATAAGTTAAGGTCTAATTAAATTCGATAAAGTAAATCATCTCTATGTTACATTATGTTATTGCATTATATCGAACATTAGCCTAGTTTTATATAAATATTTACATTGACATCATTCTACTAGTTCTTTAAGAGAGATGATGAAAGAATTTATGTAGAAAAGAAATAATATTAATATGAATAAAAGTGATAGAGTAGAATGTTGGAAAAATGACTATAAATGGTTCATAATTTCTTTGTCCTTTTCTAGTACTTTTATAACATCAAAGTCTAAACGGATGTAATAGAGGACAGCTGAATGTAGGGGTATTTAAATTTTTTAAATCATGTCATGTATTAAAAAAAGAAGAAGGTAAGTCTAAATATGCATACCATGTATTTAAATAGTTCAAGACTAAACTTTTATGAATATATGGGGAAACATGGTACCAATAAAAAAGATTTAAAAAATAAAAAATCTATAAATGGTTCTTCTTATTATCTTTTATTTAATTAGATGCAATTTTTTAATTTTAGGATTTAATTAGATTGTTACATTAATTTTAGATATCAAAATGTTTAGTTTCCTTTATGTTATTTATTTTTTTATTAAGGTGGTGGCTTAATAACTATTACTTCTTTTTTTTTTCTTTTGGCTATTACTACATATTACAACTTTTTTATTAAGGATGCATCGAACCTTGTCAATTGTGTTAGGAGATTAGTATCCATCCAACGATGTTATAACAACATTGGCTAATAGTCGTTTGTTCAAGTTAATTGATTGTCTTGTCTTCTTCTTCTTTTTTTCTTTTTTTTTGCAATTTTCATATCTTACATTTTATTTTCATTCCTTAATGATTTTTCGTTTCCATTATCCTATATCACAAGATATAGTGGAATAATCTTATTAAAAGAAATGGGTACCGTATTATGAAAAAATATATGGACTTTCTAATATGTGATATTTAAAAACGGAACCTATATCTTTTCTCAAATAAGAAACCATAAATCAAACTTGTAGTACAAAAAAATTAGTCATACATGATAAAACAATGAGATTTGTTAAGCAAAGCGGATACACTTGAATTTTCACTTTGAAACAGTATTCCTAAAGGTATAAGATTAAACTAAAGATTTAAGAAACATACCTAATTATCAATGATACATAATCTCTACTATAGTTATAGTATAACTTGCTACTTAGACTTAACACTAAAAAGGAATGTTGAAAACCCAAGTATTAAATGCATTTGTAGGTATGCAATAGATCAAAAAGTTGGATCCAAATTTAATTACATTTATAAAAGGATCTACATAATTTTTTCGATACCAACTTATATATAGACCTAGGCAAAGGTAAGTTCCAAACCTCAAACTGGCCCTGCTCGATAATGGCCAAGATGAATGACCCCGGTGAACAGCTTGACCCGGTGGTCCTTGAACCGCTGGGTAAAAAAAAAAAAAAAAGGAGCCAATTCTTTTTTACCGAACCCCTTACTACCCCACCTTACCCCCACCTACCTCTTACCCCTTTTCTCTTTCGGAACATGCAATTTAAATTTTAAATGGAAAAATTCAAAAATTGCAATGCCAAAATGTTTGAAAATTTGAATTTGTAAAATTCAAATGATATGTTCACAAATTTGTCGGTCCTTATAAATTGAATGGTGCTGATATGCAACAACTATTACTTTACAAACTAATTAAATCACTCTAACTCCAACCATTCTGTCTTTGAATTTTTTTTATTATGACACATTGTCATAGAAATATTTTATTCTATTAACCACCAATATCTGTGCATAATTCTCCATTCCACTGCATTGAACCATTTACATTAGCAAATAATATGGACATATATATACCCGTAATATAATTTCCACTTTGTTTTGTTTTACATATTATTTTTATCTTTCATTCATAAATCTTTGTTATACTAAATAAGATAACAAAAATATATTAACATCTATGGAAACATTTTTATGTCGTACTTTTTCTAATAAGAAGCATGGTTCATCATCTAGCAGGAAAAGTAAGAGTAAGGGCACTAGAAGTTTCAATACGTTGTTTGAGTCATAACTGTTCAACGACGTTTAGGCATACCTGGATAATGAGTATGACTTGAATGAGTAGAAGGCACATGATGCGGTTGAGAATGTAGAAGAATAAGTTACACCACCTTTAAGCTTTGATGTAGAATCTTATCGCATGAGTAATCGTGATACACCATCTCTTGGTTTTGACATTGAACATCAATGCTTAAGTTACCAAGGTACGCCACCTCTCGATTTCAAACCTCTACATATGAGCGTCCCTAAACGTTTTACTAGACTTGAGTCTCTTTGTATGAGTGTCCGTACATGACTTATAGGATTTGAACTCCCATGGATGAGTTGCCCTACAAGCATGTTCGGGGATAAGGAGGACGGGATAAAAATTATTCCCGAAACATAAGAGCAACATATGGGACAATATGAGCCTGACAATTTGAGATCTTTCAACTCAGGTAAGCCCTTTAGACTTGGTAAGTTTAATATTTTTACTACGTATTTCCTTAAAGTTACAAATGAAAGGGGGAACCTGAGGGCATTTTACAACTACCATAACGTGAGTTACTTGTAGAAAACAGGAGAGGGATATAGTACCCTTAATAGGCACTTGAGGTTGAAGCATCCTGTGGAGGTGGGAATAGATAATATGCAGCAATAGATTGCCTAAGGTAGTGGTTCATCCGGTTAATTGCTAATGAGGTATGATGAAGAGAGGCATAAGTATAACTTGGCATAGTACCCAGTGAACATGCACCTAGTGAACATGCACCTGTCATTCAACGTGGGTATATTGGAGTAGCAGAGTCGATATGAGTGGGAAACGTTCAACCTTAACTCACAACAGCTTAGCCATAAAATGTTAACTTGAGTCACGTAGGAGCTTTACCACAAAGGTAAGAGGGAGCTCATAGGTAAGCTCGCTTCCCTTGATATGCATGTGTCCATATGTGTAAACATATGGACAAATCCTTTTCATAATAATTTTTATATGGATGTTATTATTCACTAAATAAACGATAATTGATAACTTAATAAACGACTATTGGCTTTAAGGGTATGTAACGACACAAGGTGCAAAACATTTATAAAATTATTGGAGAAATCCTAAATGAGTATAAGTTAGTGAGAAAAAAATTTTCTATTAGTTTTGATAATACAAGTGCCAATACTGCACCAATATCTGATTTGCAAAATCATTGTTAACCAACGTTTGGGGGGTTGGGGTAGGTTTTCCATATACGTTGTACATGTCATATTCTTAACTTATGTGTTGAGGATGGCATTGCAATTTTTTTACGACAGTATAGCTCTAATCATAAACATCGTTAAGATAATAGCAGAGAGGCCGTCATTTTACAAAAAGTGAAGGAACTTCTGCATGGAGTGCTGGAAGAGGCCCTAAAAATTTAAGATGGATGTGCAATACCGTTGGAACTCAACTTACGAGTTGTTGTAGAGCATAGTTCTTTACAGCGAATTGCTGTATGATTATACTAATATGAATTTCAAGTTTTCTAAGAATATCTCTACCAAGGACTTCGATATTTTAGAGTGGTAGCAAAGGCACAGAAGGGACTACCCACTCTTATTTTGCATCACTTGTGAAGCACTCATTGCTCTGGCTTCAATGGTTGCCGTTAAGTAAGCATTTAGTACAGCAGGCCTGATTGTTGACGATCGCCTAGCCTTCTTATCTGTTGTCAATGTTAAGGCAAATGCTTACATAAAAGATTGGTACAAGGCAGCTTGTAGACGACAAGAACCATGTAGGACATCAAGCGAAAAGGATGATTGCTTTGATAATTGGAATCGATTTGATGAAAACCTAAGCTCAGCTGCAGGTTCCACTCTTAGTTATGAACATGAACAGCTACCTTAAGAAGACCCATGTAAGTTTTCTTTTCGTCCTTTCTGAAAAAGTTATATCATGTTGAAAAATCTTTTTTCCCAATTATTAAAAAAAAGTAATTGGCATGGTTTTCCTAAAAGTAGTGATCTAGCATCAGGTTTTTCCAAAGTATGACTGAGTAAAATTATTTTGCTTCAAAAAATTTAAATTAGATAATTATGTACACTTGGATTCTTTTAGTAAAGCGTGAAATTGACCAACAAACTAAAGGTTTTTCAAAAATCTAAATTGAACTATGGTGGACTGATTCCAATTAGTGAATATATAGGCACCTTTCAAGCAACCGTAAAATACAGTAAACAATATTTTTCCTTTGACTACTTCACTCTACTCAATTAGATTAGTTATTCATACTGTAAAAGACTTTTCTATATTTTAATTTTTGTCTGTTTTTAATGTATGCTTTATGGAAGGATGAAAGGAAAAAAAAAAAGGGTTGAAGGATGTACAAGGAGAAAGGAAAAAATTTTATGGAAAGGAAGGAAAAAAAAAAAGAAGAAAAATCAACAATAGAAAAAAAAAATGGTTCAAAGGCCCAACCCTTTAGAGTTGGTTTAGCCTTTCGCTTAGGTTTAAGTGCATTGATAAAAGAAATAGTGTAATAATGTGGGTATTGATGCAAAGGTTATGAGTGTACTATGTCTAAAGTTGCACTTTACGTGATTAAGAAAATGATTTAAGTGACTCATGCCACATAATTAGGAGAGAAGTATAGAGAAGAGGAGTAGGTGATCTTGTTAAAAATTTAACATATATCGTAACAGGTGGGGAAGTATGGTGGCATCAAACTTCATTATTGATAAATAATGGGGGTAAAGTTCTTAAGATATTTAAGTATTTGATCTTTAAGGCAAGATTTCAATAAAGTAACAATGTTAATGAAAGTTTTTCTCTTATCCAAATTAGGATGTAAATATACGATTGATAGGAAACGATAGTCGATCCCATTCATCAGATCATAATGGTGATTAATTGTTAAGATTAAAGTCTTTTATTAATGAATCTCAAATGAGTTATTTTCATGGATTTAGGCTTAGATAAAGGTTTTATTTATTATTTTAGTACGAGCCAAACTAGGAAAAACTAGATTAGATGGACTGATCTAATGAGCCCTACTCCAAGCTTATTATGCCAATATTCTCTTGATCATCTTAGATATTTGGACTCAACTTTTTAGGCTCATCATCTTAGCCTAAAGAGTCAAGTCCAATTCATTAATATGTTTAAAACCTAAACTTGAACTTAACCTTCTCTATTGCGAACTGTGACAAAAAATAAATAAAGCTGGTTGCTGGATGGGTCCAAGCTTGTAAAAAGCTCGAAAAGGGTTAATGGGGATTGGTATGAAAGGGTGAAAAAGCGAAGAATGAAAATAGTAAGTAAAACCCACAAACAGCCCCAGAGGATATGACGTACTAATGGAACTTCCGAAGACTCACGACATAATTCGATATGTTATATGAATTGATCTAATGGGGTTACTCATCACTTAACCTTACTTAAGGGAAATGATAAGAGTGATGCCAAGAGTAAACAAATAGTGTTTATGTAAGAAAGAAAGTACCTAAGTGTATTGAAGGTAATTTGTTTATTACAGTTACAAGTACAAGAGTATTTGTGCCCGTAAGTTAGGGCAACTTGCCCAAAGGGAAAAGATTGAAAGGACATTTCCTAAAGAAGTAATATACATGATACAAAAGAGTAAAAATGAATATATAAGGAAAACAACCATTGGTGCTACAGATTTTACATACAATATTGTATATGTAGCGATGCTGCATTGGTGAGATTATTAAGAGATGTAGACAAAAATTATGGACAGCTGGGCTTATCCGAATAGGGATGGCTTAATTAGTCTGGATTCTCTATGTCTCGGCTTTTTGGCAAGGATGATGTCGAGTGATAAGTCGGCTTGGCATCAGAACATAATCATTAACTTGACATTCCACAAAATAATGGGTAGTCATAAGGCACGACATTAAAAGTGACGCGATAAGGAAGTACTCGACCTTGACAGGGGTTGGTTGGAACATAAGAATTTGTTATGCCAGCTCCATTAGTCCTTGAGCTCAGCTGTGGGTCAGGGATCCCATAGCTTGATTCTCATCATTCCTTCTAGGTTGTTTTGGATTTAAGATCAAGTTCAAATGGTGTTCTCTTAGTTCTCCGTTAAGGTGATATGGATTGAGGCCAGTAATGTTGAAGGCATTAGAAACCCCATAGTCCTCAGGCAATTCCAACTTGTAGGCGTTGTCACTAATTTTCTAGAGGATTCTCAAAGGTCCTTTTGCTTTTGTTGATAATTTGTTCTTCTTTTTGTTCGGGAACTGTTCCTTGCTGAGGTGTAGTCATACCAAGTCTCCCGGCTGAAATTGTTTGGTAGACCTACCCTTGGTCTTTTCTTGTATTCTTCTTGTAGCTTGATTGATGTGCCGAGTGACCTTGTCATAGATGTACTAAAGATATTGTACTCTGGTCGAGGCGTTAGGGTCTTCTTACGTTGGTGCTGGTATAAGGGCGTGGTTGAGGGGCAACTTGGGATTGAATTTGTATACCATCTCGAAGGGAGTCTGCTTAGTGGTATCATGTATGGTTCGATTATAGGCGAACTTGACCATTGGTAAGTAAACGTCCCAATCAGCCATGTTCTTGCTTACTGTAACTTGGAGCAGTGACCCTAAAGTATGATTGACTATCTCTGTTTAGCCGTTAGTTTGGGGATGACATGAGGTATTGAAGAGTAATTTGGTTTCCAGTCAACGCCACAGGGTCCTCCAAAAATGGCTTAAGAACTTAGGGTTTCTGTTAGAGACTATACTCTATGACACACCATATATTTGCACAATCTCTTGTAAGAAAAGAGAAACAATAGCCGAAGCATCGTTAGTTTTGGTATGGGGCATGAAGTATGTCATTTTGCTAAACCGATCTACGACGATCATTATAGAATCTTTGCCTTAAGCGGTTCATGGCAGTCTGTGAAATAAAGTTCATACTCAATTCTGTTTACGACCTCATTACAATAGGTAGGGGCATTGCTTTCCCTTGTACGGCTCAATACTTGGCCTTGTTGCACACAGCACGACTTTTGACAACTCGGTGCACATCTCTTCACATTCTCGGCCATTCAGTAGTTCATAGGTCCTCTTCTCTCCAAAGTGTCCGGAGAGTCTTCTACTATGGGCTTCCCTAATTAATAATTCCCGTAGAGAACAAATCAGTATGCACAGTCTCTCCTTTTGGAACAGATAGCCATCCTCTACATAATACTCATCCACTGTCCTCCCATCTATGTATCGCAAAATTATTAGTCCAAAGTGTGGATTCTTAGAGTACTGTTTTTTGATACTTGCAAAACCAAACAGCTTGGTCTGCAATTCTTATAAGAGCGCATGCTTCCTTGAAAGAGCATCTGCAACTATGTTGCTCTTTCCTTACTTATACTTTATCACAAAATTGAACCCCTTAAGCAATTCAACCCCTCTCGCCTGGCGCTTTGACAACTTGGTCTGACTTCGGAGGTAACTTAGTGATTCATAGTTAATATATATGACAAATTTTCTCATCAGTAAGTAATGTTGCTACACTTGCATTGCTTGGATTGGTGCCAAAAGTTCCTTGTCATACACGGAGTAGTTCAGCTATCATCCTCGGAGCTTCTCACTGTAGAAGGTAATTGGTCGGCCTTCTTGCATCAGGACAACACCTATTCTAACACCCGATGCATCGCATTCCAGCTCAAAAATCTTCTCAAAGTTAGGTAGTACTAACACAGGGCTAGAGGTTAATCCTTCTTTTACGTCGACAAAACTTCTCTCCTCCCTTTCTCCCCATCAGAAGTCAGTGTTCTTCTTTATAAGCTCGATAAGTGGTGTGGCAATGGTGCTGAAATTCTTGATAAACTATCTATAAAATGAAGCTAGTCTGTCGAAACCTCTTACATTGGCACAAGTAGTAGGAGTTGGCCACTCAACAATTGCTTTGATCTTCTTATTATTAACTCGCAAGCTTCCTCCACTAACTACATACCTCAAGAATACCACTTTCTCTTAGCAGAAGCAACATTTCTTCAAGTTGCCAACTAGTCTCTATGATGGGAATCAGCCTTTGACCACATCCAAGCCGGGGCCTATTAATGCTTACCGAGGCTAAACTGCAACCAGAAGGACGAAAGGAAGGAAGATGAACACTTGACATTAAGTTTGTCGTCAGCTGAAGTGTTGAGGGATTACATAGCCGTGTACTTGGAACCAAAGAACCATTCGGTACATCAGAGAGAGACTCGTGTCGACTGATTCTATAACTTGACAATTATGGGCCGACCTCTCTAGTGTCTTGGCCAAACTACACGAGACTTTAGGAACTCTTTCTCATACCCGTACATCCAATTGCCGACCCTATCCAGTTCGGGTACTACTTCTTTCAAGGCATGCTGAGTGACTTCATGCTGACTTTTCCTGTAAAATGCACAGTTTTGTATTCTTGTGTATATTTTCCTTTATTTTATTTATGGGTCAAATTCTTTAAGGTTTAAGACCTTATACTTTATTTACAGTTTTGCCACTAGCGTTTAGGACTTGCTATAAATAACAACTGTTGTAAACACAAACGCATATAGATAGATAGGGATAGATATGTATACATAGTGAAACTTTCCTCTTTCGAGCAAAGCTATACTTGAGTAGTTAGCATTTGTTGGATTATCGAGTGTTGATTAGACTCTTTAATCGTCTTCGCATCTTTATCAACCTTATTCTCAGATTGTGGTGAAACCCTTCAATTGAACTAGTTAGTGAGTTGAATCTAACCTTAATTTGAAACCTTGAGCAACATTTAGTATTCATGAGTCGTATTGAACTTTATTTCAAGCTTAAACCCCCAATTGTGTTTGTGTTTTAGTGAGCTATATCTATTCACATTCACTATGAAAACCTTTCTTATTCTTTGTACTCATTTTCCTTGAATACCTATTCTTGTTCATAGCTTGGCTATCAATACATATCCTCCAAGTTCCATCCTTCTTTGGCATTAGAAGTGCAGGCACAGCACAAAAGCAGAGACTCTCTCTCACATAACCTCTCTCCAGCAACTTATTGACTTGACATTAGAGTTCAGAAGCCTACTCGGGATTCATCCAATAAGCTGGCTTATTCAACAGTGCAGCGCCGGATACTAAGTTAATGTAATGCTCTATGCCTCGAGATGGGGGCAACTCTTCAGATAACTATTTTAGGAACAAGTCGGCATAGTCATCTAGTAACTCCTTAATTTCTTAAGGAAGCTCACCCCACTCCTTTATTTCCAATAGTCGCCTAACCAACAATAGGATTGGCTCGTCAGCATTGATGGCCTCTCAGAGCTCGGCTCTACTCATCACCAGAGCTTTCTTTGATCCGAAAGCGAGTTTTATCTATAGCTTGTGAACTCCTCTTGACAGCATCGGATTCAATGTGATCTTTTGATCATCCTTTTCAAACATATACGTGTTTCTGTAGCTGTCATGTATAACTCTCTTGTTAAACAACTATGGCCCACCTAGCAACATGTGGGAAGCGCACATAGGCAGCACATCGTAGAGGATTTGGTCAGAGTAATTCCTTATAGTGATCGGTAGTAGTATTTGCCGAGTGACATGTAATGTTCCTTTCTCACTTAACCAGTGCAACTTGTATGGCCTAGGATGTACAACATTCGGCAGCATGCCACATTGGTGCAACTTTCACTATCTACAATGAGAGCATACATATGATCATTCACCTTGCAGGTGGTATGAAACTAACTCTCTCTCTACTCCTCCTCTCGTGAGAATTCTACGCTCATAGTGCATTGGACAACCATAAGTAACTAGTTTAAGTCCTCGAGAAACATGTCCTCCTCAATTAGTTCTTTTTACGTAGGAACCTCCTCCTTCTTGGGTTCTTTATTCATACTCTCTACTTCCAACTTCGGGATGTCTCCCTTAATGACCATTGTCCTTTGGTTCGAATACTGAGCAACCATATGTCTGAACCATTAACACTTGAAGCACTTGATTTGGCTGGTCTTTCTACCAGACTCTTGCCCCTTCTCATACGTTTGGGTCGGTACTACATCTTCAGGTTGACCTTTCTGTTCGGCTCTAACATTAACTCTTTTGCTTGGTTCGATACTAGAATGAGCCTAATGACTTACCTATCCTAGTCGGCTAGTCGGCATTCTAGTCATTACTTGGTTCCTTCTTTGCCTCTCCACTCACTAGGCAATCGTAACAGCTTCATCCATTGTGTTGAATTGTTGGAGCTCCACAATGTCTGGGATGTCTCCTTTTAATCTAGTAATAAATCTTAAGACTGTTCGGGCTAGTGGTTCCTCCACTTCGGATCTTATCATAAGCATTTGGAATTCTTGAACATTCTCATCAACAGTTTAGCTTTCTTGCCTTAGCTCCTGAAGTCGAGTGAAAGTATCTTAGAGATATGTTTTCGATACGAATCTATTTTTTAGCACTCTATTCATCTCGATCAAGGTGTTAATCTCTTGATACCCCTCTTTTCCTCTCATGGTCTGAAAATTCTTTCACCACATGGTAGTATATCTGGAGAATTCAATAGTAGCTGTCTTTACTTTCTTATAATCGTCATATTGATAGTAATCACACACACTCTGTACCTTCTCTTCCCAATTTAGATAATCATTAACATTCCTAGATTTATTGAAACTCAGAATCCAAAGCTTCACATGGTCGAATGCTCTAGGGACTTGTATATGCTCCTCTTCAAAATACTCTTCTTCCTCCTCATTAAGCTTTCTCAGGTCTATCATTCACCTTACTTGTTTGCTAACTCCTCCACCTCGAACTGGTCAAGCTGCGTTCTGATTTCTAATAGGTTGAGCAGCTTGTGGAGTGTTTTGCGCGGCTTTAGTAAGTTAGTAAGACAGTGCATGAACAGCTCGGGTTAGATCTACCAAGAGGTTAGCTACCTCATCAAGTCTCTCGTAAGTGCTTCTAGAAGTTCCTTGAGATTATTGTCCATGGTGGACAACTCTACTGTTATCACTAGTACTAACATTCATATTTAGGTTTATCATTTTTCCTCATAGATTCAAAATTTAAACAAATACTTTAGAAAGTGAATAGCTAATAACACAGCAGTCAAATGAACACAGCAATGTGTTCTATTTCACACACGCAAAACAGAGTATAATAGAACTAAAGAAGAACCAACTACAACTCATACAAAACCTCCACTTTGATATAAAGATGTTGCGAACCGTGACCAAGAACAGATAAGGCCGGTTGCTGAATGGGTTCAAGCTTATAGAAAACTCAAAAGAGGTTAATGGAGATAGGTATGAAAGGATGGAAAAGCGAAGAATGAAATTAGTAAGCAAAACCCACGAACAGCCCCAAAGGATATGACGGACCAATGGAACTTCCGAGGACTCATGGCACAATTCGATATGACGCACGAATTGGTCTAATGAGGTTATTTACCACCTAACCTTGCTTAAGATAAATGATAAGAGTGATGCCAAGTGTAAACAAACAGTGTTTATACATGAAAGAGAGTACTTAAAGTGTATTGAAAGTAATCTGTTTATTACAGCTACAAGTATAAGGATATTTATACCAGTAAGTTAAGGCAACTTGCCCAAAAGGGATAAGATAATAAGGACATTTCCTAAAGAAGTAATGTATATGATACAAAAGAGTAGAAATGAATATATAAGAAAAATAATTATTAGTATTACAGATTCTGGATATGATACTATACACGTGGTGATGCAGCATTGGTGAGGTTGTTAGGAGATGCGGACAAAAAGCATGGACAGATGACTTGTCTGAACAAGGGTGGCTAGATTTTCTATCTTTTGGCTTTTCAGCAAGGATGATGCCGAGTGATAGGTCAGCTCGGCACTAGAGTATAATCATCAACTCAACATTCCACAGAATAATGGGTAGTCATATGGTACAATATTAAAGGTGACCCGATAAGGAAGTAATCGACCTTGACAGGAGTAGGTTGGAGCATAAAGATTCGTCGTACCAGCCCCTTTAGTCCTCGAGTTTGGCTACGGGTCAGGGGTCTCGTAGCTTTATTCCCATCACTCTCCATATAACTAAGGCTATTAAACAGACCAAATCAAACAGCGAGCAACTCAATTGAATTGCAAATGTGGCTACTTTAAGTTAAGCTCTCGGCAATTTGATTTAGGAGGATTTAAATGGTTTATGATTCAATTTAGAGAGCTTCATTACATACATATATGTAAATATTTACATATGTACCTATGTGTGTATATAAAATCGGCACATTATACTTTCTTTAAACACCTAATCGTAAGTCCTTAATTCTAAGTTTTAATAATGAAATTTTACTTCATTTTCAATATTTATAGACTTAAAATTTAATTATTTAATGTTTTTATGACAGTTAAAATGATTGCCTTTAAGTTTTGTAATAGATCATTAATATTTTGTGTTGTGGGTTGGCATCATACTAAGGAAAAGGACCAACCAAGCAAGTTTTCTAGCATTTGTTGTTATCAATTGTCCTTCTCTCTAGCTTGCTTGTTATGTGATACGAACGATTTATTAGGAAATTTATGAGACGTTTGAATAGAAAATTGAGGGGGTTTAAGGGAAGTCCTTGCTCTTAATTCTTTTGTTTCTAGATTTGCCTCATAGAGAAGAATCTAATAGTTACCGTTGTCGATTTAATTGAATTAAGCAGTTTTAGGTTATGATAAAGGAAATAATACCATTTTTTTTATTTTATAGTTTCTAGAAAAGTAGATTAATGGGCTATGTTGACTTGCTATCAATCTTTATTAAATGAGAATGGTTTTAATGGTACTAATATGTCATTTGAATTGGTGAGTAGTGTGTAAGTAACAATAAAAATTTAATACATGAAAATATAATTAATACTTTTTAAAAAAATATATTACTTTTTTATTGTGTATTTAAATATCATCGGTATTTACATGTTACTCATCAATCTACGTCGTGTGTGAGTATCATCAAATCTTTTTTTTTTTTGTTAAACACATTTAACACACACACACACACATATATATATATGGGTATTGTAGTCCACTTGTGATTTTTTTGGGACTTTAATAGGCTTTTTACAGGTAAAGTAGAGTTCATCTAGAAATAGGAAGGTGGGAGTGGAGTGTTCAAGCTGACAATCATAGATGCCTTTAGAAAAAGCGTCCATCATTGTTCTAGTCACTTAATCATAAACAAGAAGATGATTGATGTCACTGATCATATCGATCAACTTATTATTAAATAAAAGAAATAATCTAACAGTTATTATGTAGACGTCAATTTTCCTTGCACGAAAGGTTATACCATTTGGAAGGTAACAGAGTAACATTCATTTATGTTTACACACTTCACTTAATGTTAGAATAAGAAAGCTTAAGGTGACAACTTTGAGTGCAATGAAATAGTTAGGGGAGGGGGAGGGGGAGGGGGAGGGGGAGGGGGCGGAGGGGTGGGGGCGGCAGCTGGGGTTTGGGGGAACATATAAGCTTGCATGCTTATATGATAAGTAGAGAAGCTTGTGAATTCTAATTTCATCTTTCTTAATCTTCTATTATTGATTCTTAAACTATCTAAACTCTTTAGGTATAAGAACCTAGTTATAATAGTCACATGCATGTAGTGTGTATCTGATGTTGCATGTAGTCGTATAAGAGTAATGTGGAATAATACTTAAGGGATGATTAAGAGAGATAAGAGGAAGAAGCATTCTTAACAAGCTTGAATGCATGCATGTAAGATAAAGGAACTCAATGGTATCAACCCTATTATTCTTAAAAAATAAAAAAAGCATTGTATTCTTTGCTTTGAATGTAATTTGATCTTTTATGATAGCAAACTGATAGCACATCACAATGTTTTCCTTGATTTCTTGATGTTTCAAATGAGGAGGGAGTTTAAGTCTTTATAGAGTTTAATTGTCAATGTAGTCTATCATATTGCATGAACAAACAATGGTTAGGATGAATCTCTCTCTTAATGGACTCTTAAATGGTTTATCTTGACTTTAGGCCTATGGAAGGCCTTCTCTTAAGTGTATATGCCTCTTTGAGAAAGGTTAAGGGTGGATAAGCTAGTCCATAATGTTTTAACTCTAAGGTTGGCAATGTTAAATCTCCCTTAATTTTCTAAGGTCTATAGATTTGTCCCTTTAAGTAATATCACTTTAATCTAAAGAGTTAAATGCAAGTTAAGATCAGGCTTAAATTCTATGAATCAAATTTAGCCCTTTATGGTAGATGTTGTAAGCCCTAAATGTAAGCTTTATAATTATAGGATTGGGCTTAATATATAAAGTTTAGGGTGATCCATTAAATGATCCGATCGAATCTAAAATATAAAATAAAGCTAAAAACATTAGTAAAAGTAATCCCATAAGTTTGAATTTAAGAAAATAAGTAATAAAATAAGATAATATAAAATTTCTAAATTTTAAATATATTACTATTATTTATTGAAAATGCCAAAAATGCATTCCGATAACTAATGAATCATGAGAAATAAATTATATACACACTAAAAATCATAAAATAACATAAATAATATTTAAAAGTATTTATTTGTACCATATATGAATTTACATGTAGGTAAAAATACACAAAATTACTTAAAATAGGCGAAGTACGTCAAAATAAGGTTAATTAATTAAAGAAAATTCATAATTAATTAAGGAAAAATCAAGAAAAATGACTAATGATCCAAATTTGAGGCATACTAGCTTGGAAATAAAGAAACAAAATTGACCAATTAAAATGTAATAAATAGAAAGTGAGAAAAAGATAATATAAGGTTCATGTTACCTTAATTTAATGTACAAAAAGCCTTTAGGACCTTTATAAATAGCCAAATTTTTACAGAAGCTCATTTGGTTAGTTTGAAACCCTAAAAACATAAAGAACACCGAAATTGAGAGGGAATTAGGGTTTTTACAAAAATTAGCAAAAATTTGTGTAATTAGGGTCTTAAAGGAGAATCAACACCTGGCGAACACCTAGGAGTGGATGGCTACCACCATCATAGAGTAGTAGTAGTGCATAAGCTGGCCGACAAGGCCCTGGTGGCTGGAGCAACCAACGCCAGTAAATTCCGATTCCCTCTCGATTTTTCTTAAATTGTTAAAAATATTAAACTTATTTGGACAATTATGAATCTTGTTATTTTGAGATATTTTAGTATGTATATTTAGGGAAAAATTTTATTTTGATGAATTATGTCTAGAAATATACTATTCTGAAGAAACCATATAAACGAGTTTTGTTTAGGTTAGAAATAAATGAAGTTAGAAATATAGTTTTGAGTACAAAATTTTTGTGTAAACTATTTAGGGGTTATAGAATATTGCTATGAAGTTTTTAAAAATTTTAGATAATTTTTAGGTTTTAAAATGATGCATAGAATAGGTAATTTAAGGTTAATTAGGTAATTAAATAGATAATTATTGATTTAGCACATAACTATATGCTTTAGGATATTGAAATATGATATTTATAGTATTTAGGATGTTAGATGTAATTATTAGGGTATTATGTAGTATATATGTAATAGGTAAAAATGATATATTTTAAGTTAATTTTGTAAATTAGGGTAATTAAGAGTAAAATCTGATTTGTGATGAATTTAGATATATTACGATTTAACTGATGTTGAGAGATGATATTTGAAGTGGTAGGACTATTAGATACGTATATTATATACATATTAGGTAATAATGTATAATATGTAAATATAAGAAAAAAATGAGTAGGAAAATATTAGGTTAAGATTGATATTTTAATAATAGTAAAAATATGTAATAAATCTAGTTAGAAACTTAAATTTAGGTGTTTATATAAAAAATATAAAATTTTCTTATATTAAGGGTAAATTCAGTAGTTAAGTAAGATAAGGGATATACTAAATGAATTAACATACTAATTAAGGATAAATATGATATTTAGAAAACTCGAAAATAATGTGTTAATTTTATGTTAGGGGTTAAAATGAGTTTTTAAGGTTCGTGTATAAAACCATACTAAAAAACTGAACTATAAGTTAATTTAGAAATCATTGTGAAAAACTAAACCTGAATTTAGCCTAAATCAAGAATAATAGTATAAGACTTGAGAACATAGATAATTAGGCATATTAAATCCTAAACCAAAGATAATAATAAATGTTATAGGAAAAAACTAATCTATATGGATTATTGGCGATGAACTGAGCGAATCCTACTTCGAGGAGTAAACGAAGAGTCTAGGTAGGTTGTGATTAATACATTATTATATTTCAGAGTACTGGTTTAAAGTACTCGGAGGCTTGAAATTGTACTTGATTATGTATGTTGGAGAGTTGACTATATGCATGTGTCTGTTTTGGAGTTGATGATATGATTTGATTTACGATTTTGGCTTGTATTGTATGGTTTGTATGAAATGATTGATCACTCTAAATTGAACCTAATCAAATATATGAATTGTAAATATAAATGAAACCTACATAGCAATTCATTAGGGGAAACCTAGGATTCTCAGGTCAAATACCGACCCCTTCGAAAGAGATAGCATTAGATAGTATAATTAGTCCCTTCTTCATAATTAGTCCCTTCTTCATCCTTAGTCGAACTAAGTAACAAGTGAAGAGGTTGTGGTAAGCGTAAAGTCAATGGTTCGAAGGTAGTAGCGGGAGGAACGGTGTTTCCATTATATAAACTTGGGTTTGATCGTGAGCTGTTGCATTAATGAAAACTCCTTAACCCAAATTAGAGTGGATGAAATTTCTTTAATCTCATGACGGACCGAATAACGTCGTGTGATAGCATTTATTTAAATATACATTGCACCTAATAATTTGATTGATTACCTTATTTGTGTTTGTTGTATAGTTTTAAGTCTCCATCTTAATTTATTGAGACGTGGTTGCTCACATCTCTATAGACTTTGTTGTAAGTGTTAGCTAAAAAGCGGATTACATTTACCTTGAAACTAACAACTGCGAGATCCTGGGGAGTAAGGATATAAACTGAAAATCGGATACACTCTCAAGTATAGATTATTCTTTAGTATTAATTTATAAATTATTTAAGTAGATTAGGATTAAGTTGCTAAATCTTGTGAAGATACTCGGGTTATTTCAATATAAGTGTATATTTTTCTTAAGTTCATAAGTAAATAATATACTTAATTTATGAACTATTTACTTTAAAGCAGGTTAGTCGTGGAAGCCTTATGTAAATCAGGTCTAAAATAGCGGTTGTATAATCATCTTTTATTTTAGAATGGTTTGTATGACGGGATTGTTATGAGCCTATCGCTTTGAAGCGTGACAAATGTGCACATTATCAAATATAAGGTATGTGCCCAAATTGTCATATGATGTTTTGGCTTGATGAATTGTGTTGTATAAGATAAGTGATGGTGGTTTATGGTAGTTTTATGATGGATGTCAATCATAGGTAAAGGATCTCGATGATTTTGTTGTTGACTATGAAAGAAAAGCGTGTGTTAGTAATTCGAAAAATATTTTAGTCTTACTTCAATAGGGCGCTAGATATAGTGTTATGATTATGATATTTTGGAGGAAGGTAAAGTTTAAGATGTACAAAAAGTACGTAGTGACTTGATTATATTAGTTAAGGAGTGAAGAGGTGTAGCTAGGTATGATTTTTAGAGTAACAAGATGATGTCGTTTCAATATAAGGTAATGGAGGCTTATGTGATGCCCTACATTGCTAGAGATGAGGCATTGCTAAGACTCCACAAGTGGAGTTTTATTGCAAAATGTTGCTTACATGTATGGACATGTGTATTTGGTTATGAAAATTCTAGTTAAAGGTAGAGATTTGATGAGTTTTGTGTTCTCAATTTACATAAAACTCATCTTTGAAGAGTATTTAGGCAAAGAAACAAGTAAAAGGTTTATGTGTTTAGTGCTTCTTAGATTGTGTGTGTATGTGTTTGTTTTTTTTTTTTTCTCTCTATTTTATGACTAAATTGATTTGTATTATGTGTTTTAGGTTTGAGTTTCTTATAGTTTTATATATAAGTTTTTGTCAGTATTGTATTAAGTAAGAGAGCAGAGAATCATCCAGATATGATTATAGGAAATAATACATTTTGATTTTAAGAAAGCCATTATATACTATTATTGTCTTTTCTTTTAGATTGATTTGTACAGTCTTGCTATGATTTTTTAGTCCAATATATATTTTTTTCAAGGTTTTCCTCACGTAAAATCGGGGTACCATACTCCGTCCTTTACTTGTTGAGTGCTCCTATTATTACACGTGTTTTTGATCCGCAATTTTTAAAAACTTTTAACATGGCCCTACGTTAGTTTAACAAACTAGTTATATCAGATGGTGGAGATTCTCACTAACAAAGCCAAAGGAATTTTCAATTTGTTGGATAAACAACTATTTGCAGAAGTAGAAACAATAAAAACAACTTTTAACGTAGCATAGCAACACTCTCTACTTTAATAGAAAGAAATTCCTTTTCTATGGTTGGACATGGAAGTGAAGACGGCAAAGTTTGTAAGTAAGTACGTCATTACCATTAAAAGCATTTTTGTAGTGTAAACCGTACAGCTCATGTGTGGCCTGTCAAAGTACAAACAGTTTGTAGTATATTATTATGGCGTCCAAATCCTACTATGTATTGCATCTATCTTGATTCAGATTAAAGGAACTAATGACTTTAATCTAGTGTATGAAAATGTTCATGGAACCATATTTTTCTTTATAACTCTTAATTGGGAGAACTTGCACCAAAGTTCTCAAATTTATAAATGAAAACCTAGAAATCTTAATTCTTATAACTTTGCTTTGAAACTTTTAAAAATACACCATTAATTTCTCAGGTCATATAAAGCTAACTAAACAAATTAGCTTAATTAAACTCTTTATAGTTAAGCTAATTAAATTCTTTATAGTCACGTATAAACATATAACCATATATAGTTTTAACAAAATTGATATATATCTTGTTGGTCGATCTATTTTATCATATAGAAACATCTTCGTTTAATTTATGTGTGTGTTGATCGTAATCTTTCCAAATCCAATCATAAATTATATAATATATACATTAAATGTTAATACATACTCAAAGCCTAACCTTAAACATTAATATATTTACTACGCGTCGGATATAGTTTAAGATCCTCCTCACGTTAATAAGTTTGGTGTGTGGCAAATGTTGCCTTCTAGTGTAGTTGCAATTAATTAGATAACGCAATTTGGAATTATATAACATGCTAACGCCTCTACGTATCCCCCTATGTTTGGACACGTGCCCTTTCTGACACCGCCCCGACCGCATTAATCAGGAATATACGATTGTCTTGTCCCTTGAATCTCTCGTTACATTATTTTCTAAGGGAGATTCTTCATATTTGACGTATTTTGACACCATAATCATTTGGGAAAACAAAAAATGGAAAAACGGGAATGTTTACCAAGGCTGTTTAAAGGCCGAAAAGATAATAATAATAATAATAATAATAATATAAAAACATTTATATCTGATGAATTTCGTGTAAAATTAGAGTCTGCATGAATATCTTTAACATTTTTTAAATATTCTAAATGACCAAAACTTTTTCTATATTTATAATTTATCCTATTTAATAATCATATAATAATTTTATTATTTGGTAAATGCGTCCTACTCATGACTTTTATTGTTGTAGGACGCTGAAAGTGAATTTAACCATAAATTTTTTTAAGTTTATAGGGCTTATTTCTTTACTCTACAGCCAAATCAAGGGCAGCAATTTCGTCATTAATTATTAAAACCTTGAAGAAAAATATGAGCGGTTACGTTCTTTTATGCCTACATTTTCAGTCAACATGTCGACACCTTAAAGACATGGTAGGCAGCAAGGTAGACGAAAACATCAAAAGCCCTACCCTCCATCTGATATCCCTGCAAATTTGATGTGGCAGCTTCAAATTAATTCAAATTCTTCAAATTATAAGTACTTAATAATGATACCTTAAAATCTAAAATGTTGATTTTTTTCTTTTAATTAACTATGGGAGAAGGTAGACTCATGTAGGGACTGGTTCCAAACCATGAACCGGCTTGGCTAGCCATTGAACTGGCCGGTTCTATCTCCTTAAAAAGAGAAAAGAAAAGAAAGAAAAATAGAGAGAGAAGGGAGGCTATTAAATTGAAAAAAAAAAATAATTAGATAATACCCATTAGATCATGGCATATTAAAACTATCTCCTTTGTAATGGTGAATGATAATTTTTTAAAAATAGTATTATTAAATTAATGATATATGACTAATTATAAATTAATTATGTGTTAATGATAAATTGAAAATTCAATTTAAGTTAATATAAGTTTTTTTTGTAAAACTTATCAAATGTTAAGAACTTGAATATGAAGAAAATATAAAATTTAGAGGAAAAAAATAAAAATAATAATTAGAATCACTAAAATTAGAAATTATTAATGAATTAATATATTAAAAAAAAGAAAGGAGATTATATTATTAGAATTTATTAATGTATTTAAAAAATATATTAATAAAAAAAAGTTTAAGGGCCGAACCTAATAAACAAGGATGGATCCTTTGAAATCTACAACTACATTTGAAACTAGAATTATTTCACTTGACATTGAGCCATAATGGGCCCTGCTTGGGAACTTTTTTATTTTAATATGTTTGTGATTCTCTTCGGTTTCTTTTCATTTCTTTTTTTCCTGATGTGACTTTTTTACACCGTCTTTGGGAATTTTATAGATAGAGTAAATTGAAGGAAAGTTGTGGAAAGGAAAAAGAAGAAAGAAAATATAAGTTTTTTTTATTGTTTGGATATTAAAAATGAAAAAGGAAGGAAAGTTGTACAAATAATTTTTTGAATTATCTAAAATATCCTTTCTAACTAATGGCAAGAGAGACAGTGGCCTTTCTTAAGGAAAGGAAGAGAGAGAAAGAAAACCATTGCCTACCTTTCGGTCACAAAGAGGAGAGAGAGAGAGAGATGCAATGTAGAAGAAGATGATGAACAATAACTTTACTTAGGGGTATTTTTGTATCTTCACAATATTTTCATTCTTTTTCTACATATTTCTCCCTAAATTTGGAGAGAAAACATCGAGGCTTTTGAGTTGAATTTTTTCTTTCTATTTCTTTTAGATTCATCTGATTTCTATTTCTTTTGAGTTATCTAGACATACAATTTTTCTTCATTTTCATTGATTTCCATGGATTTCTGGTTAACCAAACATAATGTTAATAAATTTTAAATGTTTTCAATATATTAAAATATTTAAATAATGGTAAGACATATTAAGGGTAAGGGTATATGTTTTCTTAGTTTTCAAGGATAGATAGGCATTTTTATTCTCGTTAGTTTTGTTTCGTTTTAAAATAATAATGTGTTTCCATTTGGTTTCTATTTGGGTTGAAAACAAAGTGAAGCATGAAAACATTGTTAAATCAACTAACTTATAAAATGATTTTCCTTTACCTGGAATAGTAAAGGTGAACAATTTTAATTAAGCCAATCATATGCTTTCACTAACATTTATATTGATATTGAGGAAGGAGGAAACAACAAATAATGATAAAAACAGTTATAAATATGTCTTATTTAGGTATTGTATACGAATGCATGATTTCTATTTTGCAGCATGCTAAGTTTAATGTCACTTGGGAGTATGTTGTTTTACATTGTAGTTTTCCATTTATGAAGGAGGTTTTAAGACCGTTTGATTTACTTCTCTTGTTATATTGAACTTCCCCTTACTTATCAATAGTACCTTTTAAATTTTGCATGGCTCTAGTTTAAGAATATTGTTCAGTACTAAAAAGTCCTTTTCTACACTTTCTTATCAGAATCATTTGTATCTAAATAGGTTCAGTTATTGATATATTTTATACTTAAATATGCCATGGAAGTTTTACCCTTCGAGTCAAGTGTAGTTACCACATATTATTTCGGTTGGACTACAAGCAAAGTAGCTATTTTTCTAGCATATCTCGGCTTAACAGTTCTTCTAGTTAATCTTGTAGTTAGAAGCTACATTAGCAATATGTTTGAGGGCAGGTAACATTTTGGGCTAGCTGGCATGACCGCTCCTCTAGTTACTCTCATCCACATTTCATTTTTTCTTTCTTTCTTTTTTTTTTTTAATTTCCTTTCAACAAAAAACATAATTCGTCGGCTTGGTTTGATTGCAAGCAAATACTTTTGGCATTTGAGATTGTCGTTTGTATAGGCATACTCTTTAGCTTCCACCGGTTCGTTCCATATTCTATTCTACAATATGTTTGTTTAAGGCTTATAATGTTTATTTCTGTGGAGGTGCTTGAAGGTGAGGTATCATATAATTATAAGGTCTTGTTTTGTTGTCGTTTTTTTGTCCGTATCTTTTTCGTATCTATTTTATATTTGATCTGTATCTATTTGAATTATGATGTTTAGAAAACTATTTTAACTGTATTTTATTTGTTTTTATTTCATAATTATAACGTATATGATGATTGGAGTGTTAGAATTAGAAAATAAAAGTTCACATTCTTTTAAGAGAAAAAATTTGAAAAAAATATATTTTATGCATTAGAAATGATTATTTTAATTTGTATTTTTGTAAATATAGTAAAGAGTAGATAAATTCAACTTTATAAGGATTTCTTGGTGTTTAATTTTTAAAGATGGGTATATAAAAAATTATTTTTCCATCTTTTTGGTATCTTGTTCTCACCAAATGCAAGATTTGAGTAGACACGAAAAAAATGAAGAAAATATTAACGAAATAGAGCTTAAGATTGATTAATTGTAAAGCAATATGCATGTGCACAAATGATATATACAGTTAATTAACCTAGATGGGATTATGTTTATGAAGCAAAGAAGTAAATAAATTGCCATTTCGGTATCAATATCGAGAGCATTTTGCAAAATATGTGGATTAGCACACCATTCCTTTATACAGCTCATGATGAAAAGTTCATCTGATGTGTAATAATAATGGTTTATATGGGCAAAGAGAGGCCAATCTTAATGCTACTTTGCCTAGTGGCCAGATCAGGTTGTTTATTGCATTTGTACATCTTGCAAACACATAAAAAATTCCAACTTGTGTGAATATTTTATTCATGTTATGCATAGCTTACATCATCAATAAATTGCTCATCACAATTGTTATCAATCTTCAAATTTTGCTGACAGACGCGTTTCTTTTACTTATGGGTTTTATAGCAGGTGTCAATTTGTCGCTCCTTTCTCGTGTCATGTTATCTCGGCTTTTAAGAGGAACATACAATGGCGGCTTACTATCAATAGAAGTCGGCACAATAGCTCGAGTGATTACAGATGCAACAATAACACTTGCAGGATACTTAGGTGAGAGCATGCTTTTGAATGCAACCCTATTTCCTTTACTAGTCATATGCGTTTCGTCCATTATTGCTAACCTCTGCACCTACAACTCTCTATATTAAGGTCTTCTTATGCGAATATATTTCCATCAACATGCTTCTCCTTTCTCTACTTTAACCTTTTTTAGTTTTTATTTTATTTTGTGTTAAATTTTCTCCCATTCTAGTTAATTTGTATTCTCCTAAGCTTGTCTCTGGGCAGTCTTTTTCTATTAGATATAAATAAATTCGTGGCCATTGTCATGAATTTTGAGTTTGTCAGATACAAGCTTTCTCCTATTTGTGTAATTAATTCTCAATACAAGCTTTCTCGAATTTATGGCCTATTTGGATTTTTTTTTATTCGTATCTAGTTTCTATCTGTTTGAAATTTAATACTTGAAAAATTGTCTTATCTGTTTCTGTTTCATAATTACGATAAAGATAATGATTGGAGTGTCAGAATTGAAAAATGAAAGTTCAAGTACTTTCAAGAGAAAAAAATTGAAATAATACATTTTATACATTAAAAATGATAGTCTTAATTGATATTTTTTAAAAAATATATTTTCATTTTTTTCTCTTATTCTTACCAAACACAAAGATTCAAATAGATAACACGAAAATGGCAATTAGACAGAAAATAGATGAACTAAATAAAGGCTAAATCTTTATCATGTAATTATCGTTAGTTGAAACTCTTTTCTATAGCAATTAAAAGATAATTTTTCTTCTTTTTTTTTTTCTAAAGTTAAATGGAATTTATTAGTTATCAAAATGAAGTGAACACTCTTGCATTCCTAAAATGATTTATGTATCCATAATCACCTTAATTTCAAGACAAACCACATCATGCGCTTTTTTCAGAATCTTTTTAGAAGTTGATTGAACCACTAGTAGCTAAGTTTAGTTTTAGATAGCTTGTTTTTGTAGGTTTAAAGCTGAGATGGATCGTGACCGTGGTAGGTTGCATCTTGTTTGGCTTCAACTGGAATGTAAAAGACAGCATATGGTGTAGGCAGGTTAAGCAAAGCTGGATGATAATTAAAAAACCGAAAGGGTACACATTAAGTTCAATGATGACGAGACCATGGAATGGAAAAGCCATTGAACTTGATAAAAACTTATAGACATCTCTTTTCTAGAAACTTTTTCCTTTTTTTCAATCAAAATTCCAATAAAAATAGCACATTGAAAAAAGACAAAACTACTAAAAAATTCAAAACCCCCCTAAAAATATAAAGAAATAGAAAATGAGAAAATTAGGGTGTAACACAACCAGCATTCGTAAAAAAAAAAAAAAAAAAATTACATCAATACAAATAACATAATTTTAATTACATGAATACCAACCCAAAATCATATCGTGAAGATACAGTTTACTATAAAAAAAAATGTTGTACATATTAAATGCGATTTTATACTAATTAGAATAAGATTAATTATATAAATACCATTGTGCTTTAGTATGTATTTCACATGTTCAACATACAATTTTGGTAATGTATGTAAATCGCATCTTAAAGATGGGATGTACATATAAAACAAAAAATTACATGTTCTACATGCAATTTTATCTTAAAGATGCGATATACATACAACAATTTTTCTACTTTCACTTCCAAACTCCTCCAATAGAGTATGTACTATTTCTAGGTGCTCCTCCACTTGCAATTCAATCCCATTCATGAGGACATGCATGATTATAACACATAAACCTCTCTTCTCTCTTTAATTTCACTATCAAACTCATGAGCAATGGACAAGGAAGTACTCCTCTCAAGTGATCCGGACTTAATCTTTACAGGTAATGAACACTCGTCTTCCAATGGGATTAGTTAAGTCTAGATCCCCCTCTCCTACGTTATAAAGAAAAGAAAAAGGTAACAATGTATATCCTTTACACCGTTTTTTTTTTCTTAACTTACTTCTACTTGAATATTGGACATCTACATCATACTACTCATGTCTATCGAATAATAGTGACATACATCCATATTAATTGCATCGAATTAAACCTCATCATGGTACTTACCAATAGGAAATAGCACCTTACATAGATCCATTATTTCAACTTTTCTTGCTATTACTTTAATCCATCTTAATGTATATAGATTAAGACATTTCTCTACCGATAACTTCAACTTTTTCATTGCATCTCTCCCAATTATATTCTCATACCTACTACTATCAATATTAACATCAAATATCTTCTTATTGATGGTATATCTAGTTTTCTTAATGAATTGATGGCTTTGTATTTGATCTTCCTATTTAGGAGATAACATCAATTGCTTGTTCACATATGTTTGACCATCATTATCAAACTCCTCCTTATCACCATCTGGTTCACAATATATTTCCTCATTCTCCTCATACCTCTCTTTGATACTTAGAATTTTTCTTAAAGGACACTCTTTCTACTTATGTCGCAGTTGGTTACACTTGTATCACTTGCATACAATAGGCTTAGCATATGGATTTTCAATATCCCTTAACTACCCTCTCCTCCACCCCTCTTTTTTCCTTCTGCCATGTAACATTACTTGCAAATTTATCCTCTTAATAACTTGTATTGCTACATGGGCTTAGATCCTTTACTGGTCTCACTACCCTATAATTCTCACAATTTTTCCTACTTTACTCTTATTTAATCAACTATGCCCTGAAGGCCTTGTTCTTTGCCTTTGATAAAGTATGAATAAATTGTGCAATGATCTTATGCCCCTTAATGCTAGCTTAACCTATCCAAATATCTAGGGATCTGTTGCCCTTTTGATTCAAGAAGGTTGTTTTTCCCCACCAATATCATAAACTCTTATGTATATTTATACATGGCCTTATTTCACTGTTGGTATTATTGAAATGGGATCTATTCATAATCTAAGGTAGAAATTCCCTTTTCAATAAATATTTGACCTTTTACTTGGTTCGTACAAGACCTTTCCCTTCCCATTCTCTTTTGAATTGAATCCTTTTCTACCATGCAAAAACTCCCCCTTCAATCTATACTATGCCAACCAAGATCGCTTCTCTTAGGGAGTCTCTAGATAATAAAAGAACCAACCAATCTCTGCAATCAAATCTACAGATTTTTCTATACTCAAACTTCTATGAAAATACAGGATATCTACTTTCAATTGGAATATCTTAAGAATCCTAATAATCACCACATACATCTTTCCTCCTATAACATAATAATGCTATCAATAACTGATCGATGTAATTCAAAGCCGTCTTCTTCTTCTTAATCATCATCTACTTAGGTAAACTACCTATGAATTAAGCAAGCATCACCATCTTTACCCCATGCTTTCTATTGTCATTTGACCTCTTGCATGCATTAATTCTTACAATGCATCTAGGCATCTTACAATCTCCTCAGAACAACGAAATTCAAGATCTATCCTTCGCTCTATATGTTGTTCCAATTATTGCAATGCTATTTCATTCCCTTTGAATAATGATCGTAGCATCTTGATCGCCGTCACAAAGGTCGTTACTAGCTACTCAAATACCAACTAATGTAGCATAAGCGCAAAACATGTTATATGTGAAGGAAATAAGTTTGTATTATTTGATAATTGTCGAAAAAAGCAGTTACATTGCATCACATTTATAGGTGTAACACCTTAGATTTATTAAGAAAACAAATAAGAAAGAAAATAGTAAACAAAATAATCTAAAATAAACTTTTTTAATTTGCAAAAAATCTTCAATGACCCAATATATTATAAAAACATACAAATTGAGCTTGAAAACAGCACCAAACAACATAGCCTCTTGCAATGGACTGTAATGGATGTAAATTAGTCTTTTTTATATATTATGAGTTTTGTAACTCTTTATACGTGAAAAGTTATGGTCTGTTAAAGTTGGCTCTATCTATAAAACTTAAAATCAAGTGTGTTATTTTAATCACACACCTCTTATGATTCTAAAAGCTACTCTCCAATATTTTCTCTTTTTATCTAGCTTTTGAATGCTTCTTCTTCTGAATGATTTTGCTCTCAACTCTTTTGTAACTTCTACTTCTAATCCTTCTGCCATTTCTACTCCTAGTTGTGACATTTTAAGCATTATTCCAAGTGTCTTATAGAGATCTTAATCTAATGCAATAACTATTAAAGATTTTTATTCAATTAAATATTTGCCCATGCATGGAATCCTTATGAGTTATGCTTACCTTATAAAACTTACATCGCTGGATAGAGGTATGGGAGAATTTGTTTTATAACTGGGTCGTATGGAAACAGTTTATTTCCCATTTTGATATTTGTAATGGAATGATTATAAATTGGGAGGACAATTTTTATCCTTTCAAAAAGAAAAGAATTTTCTCCCATCTAGTGTATTTTTATCCCTTTCAGCTTCAAATCAAATCTAAGTATCTTGGACATTGTAGCATTTTTGTATATATTGAACATATACTGGCTTAAATGAAGTTGTATTTGTCGACGTAAATATTCATATCCTATTGGTTTCAAAAGGAATTAAATAGTGATAAAGGCCCACCCTTAAAGTTTATGTAGAGAAAGAAAATGACTCTAATTGGTACAATTTCAATAATTTTAAAAGAAAAAAAGGGAAAATAAAAAGAACCCCAAAGATGCTCATTTTTTGTCAAAAGGTGATTACAAAAGTTGGAGAATTATGTTTTTCGTCTCTGAGTTCTTGCCCGTAGGTGTTAAGGTTCCACACGTGAAAGGCATGCAAAACAATATATTGTGAGGGAATGTTGGGGGGTTGTTCGGCATGACTACTCTGATATTTAAGATAGTAGTTAGGCTTTTGAAAGTAGGAAGTAATTTGGAATAATAAGCAAGGTTGATGTGCAGAGTCTAGAGATATTTATCTTTGGATAGTGACTTAATATTTATAATAGATTGATATTTATAGTGGAGTGAAGCCGGTGGTTGGAGGTCAGTTGGTATAAGAGATCTTTTCCTACAAGTATGAGAGAATGGGGTTGTTATGTCGAACATGTCCCACTTATTCTGGATGTGGCTGTTTCACACTAACTAATCTTTATATTCTGCATTCTAGCCATTGTAGGGCTTACTGAGCTTGCTTAATACGGGCCCAGGGCTTAGCCTAAAAGGGCATACCCTAAGCTACAAGATGCATCAAGTCAGGTCGGGCCTGAAGGGCCCATGTCTAAAGTGTCATATCAACACTTGCTCCCCATCCATAGTCTCATTGTTGAGTCGAAGGTAAGGAAGAAGGATATATGGGTTACTTAGGTGTAACTGATCTAACACAAAGGAGTTTGACCTAGCTCTAGTGCCAACATGATGAAAGTGTAGGTCCGGGTTAGAAGCTGGTTGAGGTGGAGATGTTTGAGGCAGTGGATACACAGGTCGAAAATGTCCAAGATAGGATGGATTGAAGTGTTTAGTAGTTGCTTCGAAGCGGAGTGCTGAAGACCTGGATGAGGCTGAGCCTTGGTTGGGGTATGAGAGCAAGATAACCTCACAATTCGCTGGGCAAGCGCTTTAAGACTATGAATCGGTTTGTTTGAATAGTACTCACCACAGATTAAGCAGGCGTAACTACACCATGTCTTTATCATGCTGACCAAGTGGAAGTCAAATGGGCCCTGAAGAAGCTTCTTATCAAATGAACCTTTTTGAAATGTGATCTTTGTCCGCCTGTATTTCGTACATTAAATGCAAGGTGACAGGTGTCATGTTTTAGCAGACTAGTGTGTAGCTATATAAGCTTTGTCTTTTAAAGGTGATCGTCTGATCAAAACGCTTTCCACGTATTTACTATGCAGCATTATAAGGGATTCATACTTATACGAGTCTTTATAATCGCTTGTACGACTTCTCAGATGATTTGCTTATAAATAGCAGGATTACAGTGAGAGACCACATTTCTACAATCTCCTTGTTTTGTCATTATAAATTCTCCATTCGCATTAAACTTTCAAACTTTCTTCAAAAGTTTCTCAGTCTTTCTTCCTTCTTTAAATATTGCAGCCATGTTGACTAATAGAGGTGAGATAGATTCATATTCATCATTGTATATTACTGGCTTCAATTCTATAAGGAGTGACCCCCCTCAAGCATAGGAAGATGAGGTCTCATCGCTAGCATAACTTGATGAGCTTATTAGAATGGCCATAGAGGCGCTGGATAGGGCCGGGATTATCAATGCCATCCCTAAGGGTGTATACGCGTACGCTCCTCCACCCCCTTCGAAGGATTTGTTCTATACTTTCGAAATGGGTAAGGGGCTTAATGGTTGAGTGAGCAAAAGTAAATAATCTACCCCCAGTTGGATTATGAGCAACTTCGTTGTTGAGGCAATCCTTGGGTAGCAAATAAGGTTGTCGAGTAGGGATAAACGGGTGACCTTATTGTTAGGGAGGCACTTTGTAGTGTTTGAGAAGTGCTTAGAGTTTGGGCAGCGCCTCCCTCTGAGCCACTTCAAAAAAGAATTCTTTAACTATCACCGTTGCAGTCCGTCACAGGTCCTTCACAATGAGTGGAGGGTACTAAAGGCTTTCCAAGCGTTCTGCGAGTATCTAGTGATAAGGGCTACTCCCGAGCTTTTCAATCACTTCTACATGTGGAAAAGCATTAGGAGGTGGCCTTACCTCCAGTTGTGCCTAGGAAATAAACTATTTTACGGCCTTGTGAATTTAGTGAAGGGCTAGCAGGACAAGTATGTGGTAATTAAGCTACCAGTAGAAGCAAACTTTTGGATGCAGTAGATCGGATGGTTCAAATCGGGGGTGAGAAGTGGCTTGGTTACAGTGATACTGAGGCCGCCTAAGAGATCATAGCCTTCGTGGCATTGAGATACAACTAGGAAATTAGTGTTGCGGAGACTGTGGAGAGGTATTTCCAATATCCGATCTTTGAGCTCTTCCTTAGCATGAAGAAAGTTGTGGTGAAGAAATAGGCTGAAGGTACAAGTTCGTTTTACATGGTTGTCTGTTATGCTAGTGTTGAGGTGCTTTGTCCGATGCTTGTAGGATGGGGGTGGCTCCTTTACCGTGCCGATTACGGTGATGTTTTATGAATGGTAGTAGTAGTAGTTCCTTTTGGTATCTTCTCCTTTTCCTTCTCTAACTTTCAATTGAATTTTTTGCAAGCAAAACTTTGGTTGCGATGATGCTTCGCCCCTCTACGTATGAGTTGATGAGCCAATGCCAAGCGAGAACCAAGGCAAAACCATTGAAGGTCAAGGCAGTACGGCCGAAGCTAGAGCCTAGGGAGACTAACAGGGTATGACCAAAGTCTGTTTCTCAGAGGATTCTCATCGTCATTCATTTATTAAACAACGTATTAGTAATATACTAATATATTACATATTAAACAATGTATTAATAATATAATCACAAAAGTATTTTTTAATATATATTTGCTTATAGAGTTACAATACACTTTATTACATATGGTACAATGTTTTGATAATCTAATATCCAAATTCCAAAAATATATTTCTAAATACATGCTTTTTATATATTTATTTGTATTATTGTATTATTTATCAAGCATAAAATCTATAATGTAATATTAATAAAAATAATTCTTAATATGTGTTTTCGTACATGATTATTACATATACACTTACACATTACATAATATATCGCTAATCTTATATCAAGAAAAATAATTGTCAATGTGTTTTGTTGTATGTTTGTTACACATACTATATATTATATATTGAATAACATATTAGCAATATAATGTTAAAAATATTTCCCTATACATTTTTTACTATATATTTATTATGTATATTACCATTTTACATATTAAAAAACGTAGAAGTAATGGAATATTACAAAATATATATATATTTTTAATATGTGTTTTCTTAAATAGTTCACCTGTTCACTTATATTAAATATTATACAATATACTAAAAATATAATATCAAAAAAATAATTCTTAATATAGTTGTTGTTATATATTAATTACATATACTACTATTTACATATTCAATAATGTAACGGTACTATAACATCACAAAAAAGAAATTTTAAATATGTGCTTTCTTAACTAGTTATTTCGTATGTTATAAAATTAAATTTAAACAACATATAGTAATCTAATATCATAAAAAATAACTTCTAATATATGTTTACTTATATAGTTATATATCATATATACATATAACTTCATTACATATTAAACAACATATTGGTAATTATTTATTAATTTTTTTTATATCTTAACATGTGTAATAATCGGTAGAGTGATATAATATTAAAAAATAGTAGGAGAGAGAAAAAAAAAAAGAAGTAAAAAAAGTAAAAATATTCTCTCTCCTCAAACATTCTCCCCCCATATTATTCATAATAAAGAGAAGTGATGGCGAAAACTAGAAGATATGAATAGAGCATAACCATTTGTATCATTCTATTCTATTCCATCATGCACAGATAAGGAAGGAGCTCTGGAACCAGAACCTCAACTGATTTGTCATCCAGCTTAGCTAACACTTTTTCCTTTGAATATTTCAATCCATCCAGCCCCCTTTTTCCTTCCTCATGTCATGCATATAGTCCACCTCGGACTCCATTTCATTTCAATCTAGGTACAAAGTAGCCTAAGAAAGTATGATATAGTATCAACACGATTCCGCGATATGAATTTTCCTTGCGTCGTTCATTCGTCTATTTTTCAATATTTCGATATTTCATGGTGACATATATGTTGATGCAGGATTGTTTGTTGATGTTCATCTAAGGTTATAATTGAAGTTCTCGTAATTGAACGGCGCCACGTTTGTTTGTCGGATTAAGCATTGGTACTGGTTTATCGTTTCGCTTATGTTTTTAACGGATGTGTGTGTGTGTTATCTGTTTTGTTTGGTTGGTGAGAAAATGAAAGACAAAAAAAAAAAAAAAAAGGTGGAAAACGAATGGTGATTTTGGTATCTGGTTGTACGTTGGTTTGGTTATATTTTGGTTTTGAGTGCTTTCTTTGAAGAATCCTTGACGCGGTGTTTTATTTAATTCGTGTTTCAAGTTCGGGTTTTAGTGTGCGAGCTTGCGTTGCTCTGTTTAACTATACTTTGGTTATTTAATTCATGTTGTGGAATGCAATTCCGGTTCTTTTGGTTGGAAAGAAGTGGAGAGAGATGGAGAAAAATAGGAAATGTTCCATGGGTTTCAACATTTCAAGGTTGATGGAAACAAACTACACGATGATAAATGTTTTTTATTCCATAATGGGTGAGGATTATGATCTTTTTCTCACATTGATTTTTAGAATTTCATAGTGAATTTGAAGAGGAAAGATGCAACCTTTCAGTAACATAGGTGATACAGTGGACCGCAGAGTTGAAGGGAGCTTTCGCAGGTTGTAGAGACTGCATGTGGAGGTAGAACTTTGAATTTTATTGCATGCTTTGTTGGAAGTTCATGAAATGTTGATGGCTAGTTAGTTGAGATAGAAACAAGTTGGAGGCAGTGTTCCTAACAAAGTCTGGATATATGTTTTTCTTCTAGGAATTGTTTATTCAGTAAAGTTGGGAGTTGGAGAGCTAATTTATCCCTTTTCCCTTGTTCATTAAGATTGTACTTGCATAGTTGATGGTAATTGCAGAGTGAATTCAGCTAAATGTTTGTCCCTGACACTTGTTTGCTAAATTATCGGCAACCTTTGTTTAATAGTCAGAATTTGTTTCAAATTTTCCTCTGATGGATATGACTTTACTTGTAGAGAACAATGGTGGCTTTTGGCGAGAAGTTGAAGTAGAGGCAAATTCAAGAATGGCATGGGTACGTTCTTTTTTGTTCTATCTTGTTCCATCCCATGATAAAAATTAACTTGTTTAAGTGGTTGACCATGGCAATATTCATTGATTTCATCCCTGTGCCATGAAAATGTCTTGTTTCCTTAGAACACACCCCAGCAATATCTTTCAACAGTTGTACATAAGGAGGCTCGGGGTGAAGTGCCTGCTCTGTGTAGCTAACATGTTGAATGCCCTTTTTCCTTTTTCTTTTTTATATACTATCTTCCTCTCAGTTGTGTTTCCTTGCTTTTACAATAGATACTACATCAACTATAAGTTGATGAAAAAGAGAGTGAGACAGTATGCTAATCAAATTGAAGTTGGAAGTCAAGATCAACGTCATGTTCTCAAGGATTTCTCCAGACTGCTGGATGACCAAGTAAAAATTCTATCTTTTCCCCATTTGGAAGATACATTGATACAACTAGTGTTTCAATGCAGAAATTCAACAATTTTCAGATTACAATAGGGCGCTTACTTGCAGTGATGAATTCACTCTTGCAAAGCAAAACACCACCAGGCACTTTGCAAGCCAACCTCAGCAGAACTCTTGACCAACTAACTAACTTCCTGACTTCCTTGTTGTACTATTTATACCTCCCATGTATAACCCACAATTACAAAACTGCCCCTCTAACTCTTAGACACTACTACACATGTGACTACGCAGCACTTCACACACACACACGCACACTACTTAACAACATATAACACATACTAAACACTACACACTACTTAACAACATGCAGCACATACTAAACACTCTATCGGCTTCTATATACATGAAGTAAAGGTTTGTGAGTTCTTGAAGTCGTATCTTACGTTGTACACTTCAACTGTAAAAAGTGAAAAAGGATTCCTTACCGGACATAACGTTCATATCAGCCAAGAAAAAGATAAATCTTGTGTATATGCTTGTCAATTACTCCCTTGATAAAGCTATAGATATTAAGTGGTTCATCTTCTAAATCCTATATTGGTTCGTATCTATGAGTTTCTTGGAAGAGTTTCCTTGCTTACCCATATTTTAGTAAGCATAAGTTTGCATATTTCCATGAACATAAATTGACAAGTTTTTCAGCTTCTTTATTTCATCTCATTGTGAAAAAAGAGTTGTCCTTGCGTAGTCTGACTATTGCTATACTTTGAAAACAACACCACATGGCACAATCTGTATAATACTTAAACCATTGGTGCAACTTTGTTTATTCCAGTGATACTGCACTATCTTTGGTTGAATTTTAGTCTCTTAATGTATTGCATCTTGAGTATCATATGATACAAAAGGCTTGTTGCATTTAGCCTTCATAAGCTATTTTTACAAAACTTTGTTACCTGAGATTGTCATGTATTATAACAGCCATCGGATAGATTCGAAACTTAAGAGACGCAAAAAGGCATGGTCTGTTCATATGTTACCATCTCACAGAAGTTAGGGACAAAGTATATATTCTCTCATGGGTGCATTTTTGGAGATTCAGTGGATGTGTACTGATTTGTCAATTGAGTCTTGGATATGGTGTAGGAAATGAGTAACCCACTTGTCTATGCTTGAGTATGACCATCGAAGTCTGATAAACATCAGAAGTGTTAATTTTCCATTGTTCTTTCAATTATTTTGTTTTTCCATAGATATAAATAAGAGAGTATGTTATTGGTTCATAAAGTGGATCTATTGCTCTATTCTACAGATAGAAAAAATTGTCCTCTTCATATTGGAACAACAAGGATTACTTGCAAGTAGGATAGCATCTCTTGGGGAGCAGCGAGAAGCTCTTCTGGCACATCCAGATTTTTCAGAAATATCTGAACTCAGAGAAGCCTACAGAGCTGTGGGACAAGATCTGTTGAAACTTCTTTACTTTGTTGAGATCAATGCCATCGGATTGCGGAAGATATTGAAGAAGTTTGACAAACGTTTTGGCTACAAATTTACAGACTACTATGTGAAAACTCGTGCTAATCACCCATATTCTCAGCTCCAGCAAGTGTTCAAGCATGTGGTAATGAACTTCACTCAGATCAGCATTCTTTCTTTCAGTCCTCAACTAAATGCTTACCCAGGAAATTGCTTTTAACTTTGTGCCTTAGGAATAAATATTCATGAAATTCCCTTTTTTTTTTCGCTTCCATTTATGAGTGTTGACTGAGTGGTTTTCCAGGGTATGGGGGCTGTTGCTGGTGCAATTTCTCGCAATCTCGGAGAACTTCAGGACCGCCAGGGTAGCTACTTGTCTATATATGACCAACCAGCGCTACCTCTTCAGGTTCATTAAAAACCTACTTTTATCATTGGCCAGAAAATGTGAACATGCAGCAGAAGACCTGCTCCTTTTGGATTTTATCATGCTTTTCCTTTTGTGGTTCATGCTTGCTCGTCGTTACATGATCATTTGTAGGTATACATTCATATATGAATAATTAGAATTGAAAAGCACACTAACACAATGAAATAGTGAGGTTGGTGCTTCATGGCAGGCAATCGAGAAGTTTGTGAGGAGTTTGTTGGACTTCTTATCTGTAATTTAACATGAAAAGCATAATACTGCAGCAGGCACTATATTCGTAAGACCATAAGATTATAAAGAGACTTGTCAATTCCTCTGGCACCAACATATTAGCAACTTTGTTGAATTTATTATGACCAGCTAGGAGCTTTTTCTTTTCGTGTTATTTCCTTGTTATAGTGGACCTATCTTTGTTATTTAACTGGTTTCAATTGAACTTAATGGGGCTTGATTCCCTAGAGTGATGGGTAGATTAATATCTCCTATAATATGCTAGCTTAACATCTGTTCTCTTCAAAGTATGATAGACTTTTCTGCAAGTGTCTGTTCAAGGACTCTCCATGGCTGGAGAAGATTTCTGTTTTAGCATCTGAACTCTTTAAAAATACCAGTTTGAGTTTCACAAGTGTGTAGTGATAGATTGGTAGAAATGCAATATAGAAATTTGTTACATTCTGATGACTAGCTGGCAACCCTATGCAGGATCCCGTGGTGGATTCTATCAATGCAGCTGTGGATAGGCTTTCCCATTCAACAAATTTCCTTCACTTTCTGGCGCAACATGCTTTAATTCTGCAAGAAGAGCTACCTGCACCAGTTGAAGAACAAATCGAGGATCAGAAACACCGTTTTATGTCACTTTTCTTGAACTTGGCGAACACATTTCTTTATATGGTTAATACGTACATTATTGTTCCCACAGCAGATGATTATGCCATGAGTCTTGGAGCTGCAGCCACAGTTTGTGGTATTGTGATTGGAGCAATGGCTGTGGCTCAGGTTTTCTCTTCGGTGTATTTTAGTGCCTGGTCAAACAAGTCATACTTCAAGCCTCTTATATTCAGCAGCATTGTTCTTCTTCTAGGGAATGCAATGTATGCTTTGGCTTATGATCTTGATTCAATAGCACTTCTACTTGTTGGTCGCCTTTTCTGTGGGTAGGTGATCTCTTCATATATTCATCACAGATTTTTACGTTATAATAGATTTTTCTTTTGATAGATTTTTAAAATTTTAATTATATCTTTCAGTTGATACCTAGTTTGTTTGTCCAGTTCCTCAAGCTAAATATCGTTCCAACTTATGGCAGTAGGATTCTCTTTTAGAATAGCATGACATTTTTTCTTTTGTATATGGTAAACAGTCCTTGACAACACAACAGATACAACTTTTGTCACCCAAGAGGACAAATAGATTTCTACATTCACAGTTTCACCATCTTGTGCAACCAAAAGTTTTTCAGTTCACTTTATGGAATTTAAGGAGTAGCAGTAGGATAGGTGAATGCTTTGATGGCAAGCAACACCATCATTCTGGCTTTTAAGCCCAATCATGTGACTGGGAGGTATTCATTCCCCAAAACTTTGTCATTTATCAACTGAAACTGTCTGAGTTAGATATCAAATAATATGAATTAGTTTCAGATCTAGAGATACAACTATTGGTTCAGAGTAGTCAGTCTTCTTTTGAATGTGGATTTGGAATAGAAAGAGATAACCTGCGCCTGTATTCCAATTTGTTCACTAAAAATCTAGTTGATCTTACCTCCTTATCAGTTTCTAAGTATGTTCTTTAGATTGGATTTTTTAATGGCCACATCGTATAAATTCCTCCCTCAAAATTGCTAACTATAGTAGTTGAAGTACACATGGATAATGTAAAAAACCTTTAGCCTGCCACCTTCTAGTCCATCTTTAGTAGGTTAATTCTTCTGGAAATCTTCATTGTTGTCAAATTGGTAAAGATTGGAAATTCCATGACACTAATGTTGAAATTGCTATTTCATGACCGTGGAATTAAACCTGTTACTGCATTGAAAACAAATCCATTCTGGTTGCTCTTGTGCCCTATTTTTTGTTCTCAAGAAATCTTTTGGGGTGGTTGAGTCTGGACAATCCCAAAAAGCTGGTTGCTTCTTCTCATTCAATATGCAGAAGATTAAAGCATATTTATAAATTATTGGCCCTGTAATATTGCAAAATTGCTCTTATAAACTGAAGAACGTTGACTAATTTTCACTATCTTTGATCTCAGATTAGGTTCTGCTAGAGCTGTCGGAGGTACATCAGTGACTGTGTACCATCAAAGTACCGAATGCAGGCATCAGCAGGTTTTGTTAGTGCTGGTGCTCTTGGGATGGCTTGTGGCCCAGCCCTTGCTGGTGTACTTCAATTTAATTTCAGGATATATGGGATTACATTTAATCAAGATACATTGCCTGGGTGGGTAATGACTCTAGCATGGTTGATATACTTAATATGGCTTTGGTTCTCATTTAAAGAGCCTTCGCGAGAGTTTGAGGAAAATGAAGTTCCACAGCTATCAAACGGTGGTATGTCATCGTTTTTTCTTTTTCCAGTGCAAGCTTTTTTTTTTTCCCCTTTCCTGGTTAAATTTCATAGATTTGTGCATTTACCCATATATCTGGTCCTACAAACATACACTTACTGATAAATGAAAATAATTAGAATTGGAAGATTCAATGATCAATCTGTTATTCCACCTTTACTTTTAAAGTTTTATTCGAGTGGTCAGAGCATAATGGCTCTCCATCATCAAGGAAACAACATTTATTGGTTAAGCTGAGAATATATCTTCTTGCCATTCTTGTTATGGGTAGCGAATATAATTATGATTCAATTGATGTAAGCAATTCATTTCGGTGAATCTGAAGAAGTTTCTCATAGCAGGTTTGTGATTTCTGCTGGTTGATAGCTCTTAAGAAGAAAATTCAATCTCAAACACATTAAGTTCTTTGCAACTAAATTTTATGTGGATTTATGAAACATGGATTAAACACAAAAATGTGTGGTTCCCTCTTATCATCCTGTTCATTCTTCAGTTGTGTTAACTAGAATGTGATCATAGTAGGAATTAGTGCATCTTGGGAATTTTTAATCTATCTAGCATTGATTGCATTCTGATCACTCTTCTTCAAGAGCTGGGTGTCAGTGGGATATTACAATAACCATGAGATCAACAGCCGGAGGATATTAGCTTCCTTCTAGAGATTCCTTTTATCATATATGACAAACGAATTATAAATCCCATTTAATGTTGATAACATATTGTCTATACTGTTCATCGAAGGACATTTGTTCCTTCACTCAAAGGATTCTTTTGAATAGAACTGTTTTCGTAATGTAATTACCAATTCTGAATCAAATTTTGTAGTTTTCCTTGTTCATTATCTGTTAGGATGCTATTGTTTTAAGAATCTTTTCAGGAGTAATCTTTGGGTGGTAATTTGAAATACTGATTATCTGTCAACTGCAAAACCAGCAGAAAAGAATGATGAACTTGAGAATGGTCTAAAACAGCCATTGCTTCCCAGTTGAGAGGAAAAACAAGAAGATGAAAATGATGATCAAGAATGTGATGGAAGTGAAGAAGCCCCCGATGAATCTCGTCGAGCCGCAACTTCCTTGCAGTCAGCTTACAGATTGTTGACACCTTCCGTAAAGGCTTGCTTTCTTGTATTGAGATTCTATATTGGTATTAATTTATGCTGGTTTCATTCGTCTCAGTTGTATTTAAAATGTTAAAGGAAATGGATGCATTTTTTGTTGAGTGGGGTAAAGAAAAATGATAAGTACTTTCTGAAGCAGTGATGCCATCACATGAGGAAGAAAGCATGAGGCGCCAACATGTACTGTGCAAAAAATATTGAAGCATGTGTAGTACATTGGTGATAGCAATATTGACCTGAGTGAATCCTAATAAACAAGGATGGATCCTTTGAAATCTACAGCTACATTTGAAACTAGAATTATTTTACTTGACATTGAGCCATAATGGGACCTGCTTGGGAACTTTTTTATTTTCATGTGTTTGTGATTCTTTTCAGTTTCTTTTTGCTGATATGATTTTTTTACACTGTGTTTGGAAATTTTATAGATAGAGTAAATTGAAGGAAAGCTGTGAAAAGGAACAAAAAAAAAAAAAAAAAAGGAAAAGAGAAGAAAGAAAATATAAGTTCTTTTTATTGTTTGGATATTAAAAGTGGAAAAGGAAGGAAAGTTGTAAAAATAATTTTTTGAATTATCTAAAATATCCTTTACAACTAACGGTAAGAGAGACAATGGTGTTTCTTAGGGAAAGGAAGAGAGAGAAGAGAGAGAGAGAGAAAGAAAGTCATTGCCTAGCTTCCAGTCATAGAGAGAAAGAGAGAGAGAGATGCAGCGCAGAAGAAAATGATATTGCTTGGAGGTATTTTTATATCTTTATAATATTTCCATCCTTTTTCCACAGATTTCTCCTCAAATTCGAAGAAAAAACATCGGGGCTTTTGAGCTGAATTTTTTCTTTCCATTTCTTTTAGATTCATTTGATTTCTATTTCTTCTGAGTTATCCAAACATACAATTTCTTTTTATTTCCATAGATTTCCAGTTAGCCAAATATAGTGTTAATAAGTTTTAAATGTTTTCAATATATTAAAATGTTTAAATAAAGGTAGGATATATTAAGGGTAAGGTTATATGTTTTTTGAGTTTTTAAGGATGGATGGACATTTTTATTCTCATCAATTTTGTTCTATTTTAAAATGATAATGTGTTTCCATTTGGTTTTTATATGGATTGAAAACAAAGTGAAGCATGAAAACATTATTAAATGGATTGACTTATAAAATGATTTTAAAGGTAAACGATTTTAATTAAGTCAATCATATTTTTTCACCAACATTTATATTGATATGGAGGAGGGAGGAAATAGCAAATAATGGTAAAAACAATTATAAATATGTCTTATTTAGGTATTGTTTACAAATGCTTGATTTCTCTTTTGCAACATGTGAAGTTCAATGTCACTTGGCAGCATATTGTTTTACATTGTAGTTTTCCATTTATGAAGGTTTTAGGACTCTTTGATTTACTTCTCTTGTTATATTGAACTTCCCCTTACTTGTCAGTAATACCTTTTAAATTTTGCATGGCTCTAGTATAAGAATATTGTCCAGCACTAAAAAGTCCTTTTCTACACTTTCTTATCAAAATTATTTGTATTTAAATAGGTTCAGTTATTGATATATTTTATGCTTGAATATGCCATGGAAGTTTTACTTTTCGAGTTAAGTGTGATTATCATATATTATTTTGGTTGGACCATAAGCATGATAGCTATTCTGTAGCATGTCTCAGCCTAACAGTTTTTCCAGTTAATCTTGTAGTTGGAAGCTACATCAGCAATATGTTTGAGGACAGGTAACATTTTGGGCTAGCTGGCATGACATCTCCTCTAGTTATTCTCATTCACATTTCATTTTTCTTTTTTTAATTTTTTTTCAACAAAAAACATAATTCTTCAGCTTAGTTTGATTGTAGGCAAATACTTTTGGCATCTGAGATTGTGGTTTGTATAGGCATACCCTTTAGTTTCCATAGGTTCATTCCATATTCTGTTCCACAATATGTTTGTTCAAGGCTTATAATGTTTGTTTTTGTGGAGGTGCTTGAAGTTGAGGTATCATATAATTATAAGGCCTTGTTTGGCTTGTCGTTTTTTTTGTTCATATCTCTTTCGTATTTATTTTATATTTGATTTGTCTCTGTTTGGATTATGATGTTTAGAAAACTATCTTAATTGTATCTTATTTTTTTTATTTCATAATTATAACGTATGTGATGAATGGAGTGTCAAAATTAGGAAATAAAAGTTCACATACTTTTAAGAGAAAAGATTTGGAAAAAAATATATTTTATACATTAGAAATGATTATTTTAATTTGTATTTTTGTAAATATAGTAAAGAACAGATAAATTCAATTTTATAAAGATTTCTTGGTGTTTAATTTTAAAAGACAGGTATCTAAAAAATTATTTTTTCATCTTTTTGGTATCTTGTTCTTGCCAAATACAAGATTTGAGTAGACACAAAAAAAAAAAATGAAAAAAAAGGATTATTAAAAAGAAGCCTAAGATTGATTAATTGTAAAGCAATATGCATGTGCACGAATGATATATGCAGTTGACTAACTTGGAAGGGATGAGGTTATGAAGCAAAGAAGTAAATAAATTGCCATTTAGGTATCAATACCGAGAGCATTTTGCAAAATATGTGGATTAACACGCCATTCCTGTAAATAGCTCATGATGAAAAGTTCATCTGATGTGCAATAGTAATGGTTTATATGGGCAAAGAGAGGCTACTCTTCATCCTACTTTGCTTGGTGGCCAGATTAGGTCGTTTATTGCATCCACATATCTTGCAAACACATAAAAAGTTCCAAGTTGTGTGAATATTTATGTTATGCATAGCTTGCATCATCAATAAATTGCTCATCACAATTGTTATCGGTCTTCAAATTTTGCTGACAAATGCGTTTCTTTTACTTATGGGTTTTACAGTAGGTGTCAATTTGTCTCTCCTTTCTCGTGTCATGTCATCTTAGCTTTCAAGAGGAACATACAATGGCGGCTTACTATCAACAGAAGCTGGCACAATTGCTCGAGTGACTGCAGATGCAACAATAACACTTGTAGGATACTTAGGTGAGAGCAAGCTTTTAAATAGAACCCTACTTCCTTCACTAATCATATGTGTTTCGTCCATTATTGCTACCCTTTGCACCTACAACTCTCTATATTAAGGTCCTCTTATGCGAATATATTTCCATCAACATGCTTCTTCTTTCTCTACTTTACCCTTTCTTAGTTTTTTATTTTGTTTTGTGTCAAATTTTCTCCCATTCTAGTTAATTTGTATTTTCCTAAGCTTGTCTCTGGTTAATCTTTTTCTATTACATATAAATAAATTCATGGCCATTGTCACGAATTTTGAGTTTATCAGATACGAGCTTTCTCCAATTTATGTAATTAATTCTCAATACAAGCTTTCTCGAATTTATGGCCTATTTGGATTATCTTTTTTTTTTTTTATCTAATTTCTATCTATTTCAAATTTGATACTTGAAAAATTATCTTATTTGTTTCTGTTTCATAATTACGATAAAGATGATGATTAGAGTATCAGAATTGAAAAATAAAAATTCAAGTACTTTCAGGAGAAAAAAATAAAAAAATATATTTTATACATTTAAAATGATTATCTTAATTGATATTTTTTAAAAAGTATATTTTCATTTTTTTTGTGTTTTATTCTTACCAAATACAAAGATTCGAATAGATAACAAGAAAACGCCAATAAGATGGAAAATAGATGAACCAAATAAAGACTAAATCTTTATCATTTAATTATCGTTAGTTGAAACTCTTTTCTATTGCAATTAAAAGATAAATTTTCTTCTTTGTTTTTTTTTTTCCAAAGTTAAAATGGAATTTATTAGTTATTAAAATGAAGTGAACACTCTTGCATTCTTAAAATGATTTATGTATCCACAATCACCTTAATTTGAAGAAAACCACATCATGCACTTTTTTCAGAATCTTTTTGGAAGTTGATTCATCCACCATTAGTTGAGTTAGTTTTAGTTAGCTTGTTTTTGTAGGTTTAAGACATTTCTCTATCGATAACTTCAACTTTTTCATTGCATCTCTCCTAATTATATTCTCACGCCTACTACTATCAATATCTAGTTTTCTTAATGAATTGATGGCTTTGTATTCGATCTTCCTATTTTGAAGATAACATCAATTGCTTGTTCACATATATTTGACCATCATTATCAAACTCCTCCTTATCACCATTTGGTTCACAATATATTTCCTCATTCTCCTCATACCTCTCTTTGATACTTAAAGTTTTTCTTAAAGGACACTCATTCTACTTATGCCCTAATTGGTTACACTTGTATCACTTGCATATAATAGGCTTAGCATATGGATTTTTAGCACCCCCTAACCACCCTCTCCTCTGCCCTTCCTCTTTCCTTCTACCATGTAACATTACTTGCGGATTTATCCTCCTAATAACTTGTATTGCTACATGGGCTTAGATCTTTTACTGGTCTCACTACCCTATAACTCTCACAATTTCTCCTACTTCACTTTTATTACATCAACTATGCCTTGAAGGCCTTGTTCTTTGCCTTTGATAAAGTATGAATAAATCGTGCAATGATCTTATGCCCCTTAATGCTGGCTTAACCTATCTAAATATCTAGGGTTCTGTTGCCCTTTTGATTCAAGAAGGTTGTTTTTCTCTACCAATATCATAAACTCTTCTGTATATTTATACATGGCCTTATAATCTAAGCTAGAAATTCCCTTGTCAACAAATATTTGACCTTTTACTTGGTTCGTACAAGAACTTTCCCTCCCTATTCTCTTTTAAACTTAATCCTTTTCTACCATGCAAAAACTTCCCCTTCAATCTACACTCTGCCAACCAAAATTGCTTCTCTTAGGGAGTCTTTAGGTAATAAAAGAACCAATCAATCTGTGCAATCAAATCTACATATTTTTCTATACTCAAACTTCCATGAAAATACAGGATATCTACTTTCAATTGGAATATCTTAAGAATCCTAATCATCACCACATACATCTTTCCTCCTATAACATAATAATGCTATCAACAACTGATCAGTGTAATTCAAAGCGGTCTTCTTCTTCCGAATCATCATCTACTTAGGCAAATTGCCTATGAATTAAGCAAGCATCACTGTCTTTACCCCAGGTTTTCTATTATCATTTGACTTCTTGTACGCATCAATTCTTACAATGAATCTAGGTGTCCTACAATCTCCTTAAAACAACAAAATTCAAGATCTATCTCTCGCCCTATATGTTGTTCCAATTATTGCAATGCTATTTCATTCCCTTTGAATAACGATCCTAGCATCTTGATCGCTGTCACAAAGGTCTTTACTAGTTGCTCTAATACCAATTAATGCAGCATAAGCGCAAAACATGATGTATGTGAAGGAAATAAGTTCGTATTATTTGATAATTGTTGAAAAAAGCAATTACATTGCATCACATTTATAGGTGCAAAACCTTGGAATTATTAAGAAAACAAATAAATCTGAAAGAAAGAAAATAATAAACAAAATAATCTAAAATAAACTTTTTTTAATTTGCAAAAAATCTTTAATGACCCAATATACTATAAAAGCATACAAATTGAGCTTGAATACGGCACCAAACAGCATAACCTCTCTTACCAGATTGTAATGGACTTAAATTAGTCCTTTTTATATATTATGAGTTTTGTAACTCTTTATATGTGAAAAGTTATGGTCCATTAAAGTTGACTCTATCTATAAAACTTAAAATCAGGTGTATTATTTTAATCACACACCTCTTATGATTCTAAAAGCTACTCTCTAATATTTTCTCCTTTTGTCTAGCTTTTGAATGCTTCCTCTTCTGAATGATTTTGCTTTTGAATCTTTTGTAACTTTTACTTCCAATCTTTCTGCCATTTCTACTCTTAGTTGTGACATTTTAAGCATTATTCCAAGTGTCTTATAGAGATCCTAATCTAATGTAATAACTATTAAAGATTTTTATTCAATTAAATATTTGCCCTTGCATGGAATCCATGTGAGTTATGTTTACTTTATAAAACTTACATCGCTGGATAGTGGTATTGGAGAGTTTGTTTTATAACTGGGTCATATGGAAACCGTTTATTTTCCATTTTAATATTTGTAATGGAATGATTATAAATTGGGAGGACAATTTTTATACTTTCAAAAAGAAAAGAATTTTCTCCCATCTAGTGTATTTTTATCCCTTTTAGCTTCAAATCAAATCTAAGTATCTTTGACATTGCAGCATTTTTGTATATATTGAACATATACCAGCTTAAATGAAGTATTTGTCAACGTAAATATTCATATCCTATTGGTTTCAAAAGGAATTAAATAGTGATAAAGGCCTACCCTTAAAGTTTATGTCGAGAAAGAAAATGACTTCAATTGGTACGTTTTCAATAATTTTAAAAGAAAAAAAGGGAAAATAAAAAGAACCCCAAAGATGCTCATTTTTTGTCAAAAGGTGATTATGAAAGTTGGAGAATTATGTCTATCATCTCTAAGTTCTTGCCTATGGGTATTAAGGTTCCATAAGTGAAATGCCTGCAAAATAATATACTATGAGGGGATGTTGAAGGGTTGTTCGGCATGACCACTCCGAGACTTAAGTTAGTAGTAGAGCTTTTGAGTGTAGGAAGTAATTTGGAATAATAAGCAAGCTTGATGTGCAAAGTCTAGAGATATTTATTATTGGGTAATGACTTAATATTTATAGTGGAGTGAAGCCAGTAATTGGAGGTATGTTGGCAGGAGAGATCTTCTCCTGCAAGTATGGGAGAGTGAGGTCGTTATGTTCAACATGTCCCACTTATTCTAGATGTGGTTGTTTCACACTAACCGATCCTTATCTTCTGTATTTTAGTCGTTGCAGGGCTTACTGAGCTTACTCGATACGGGCCTAGGGTTTAGCCCATGAGGGCATACCCTAAGCCACAAGACGCATCAAGTTCGGTCGAGCCTGAAGGACCCATGTCTAAGGTGTCATATCAACACTTGCCTTCCATTTGTAGTCTCATTACCAAGGCGAAGGTAAGGAAGAGGGATATATGAGCTACTTAGGTGTGACTGATCTAACACAAAAGAGTTTGACCTATCTCCAGTGCCAACATGATGAAAGTGTAGGTCTGGGCTGGAAGCTGGTTAAGGTGTAGATGTTTAAGGCGGTGGATACTCGGGCTAAAAATATCCAAGTTAGGATGGACCGAATTGGTTAGTAATTGCTCCGAAGCAGAGTGTTGAAGACTTGGACGAGGTTGAGCCTTAGTTGGGTTATCAGAGCAAGACAACCTTACAATTCACTAGGTAAGCGCTTCAAGACTACGAATTGGTTTGTCTTAACAGTACTCGCCACGGACTAAGAAGGCGTGACTACACCATGTCTTTATCATGCCAAGTAAGTGGAAGCCGAATAGGCCCTGAAGAAGCTTCTTATCAAATGAACCTTTTCGAAATGTGATCTTTGTCTACCTATATTTGTACATTAAATGCAACGTAACAGGTGTCATATTCTAGCAGACCAACATATAGCTACATAAGCTTTGTCTTTTAAAGGCGATCGTCCAATCAAAACGCTTTCTACATGTTTGTTATGTAGCATTATAAGGGATTCGTACTGATATGAATCTCTATAACCACTTGTACGACTTCTCAGATGGTTTGCCTATAAATAGCAGGATTACAGTAAGAAATCACTTTTTTGCAATCTCCTTGTTTTATCATTACAAATTCTACATTCGCATAAAATTTTCAAACTTTTTTCAAAGGTTTCTTAGTCTTTCTTCCTTCTTCAAATATTGTAGCCATGTTGACTAACAGAGGTGAGATAGATTCATATTCATCACTGCATATCGTTGGCTTCGATTCTATAACGAGTGACCCCCCTCAAGTATAAGAAGATGAGGTCTCGTCACTAGTACAACTTGACGAGCCTACTAGGATGGCCATGAAGGTGCTGGATAGGGTTGAGATCATCAATGCCATCCCTAAGGTTGTATACACGTATGCTCTTCCGCTCCATCTGAAGGATTTGTTTTATACTCTTGAGATGGGCAAGGGGCCTAGTAACTGAATGAGCAAAAGTAAACAATCGGCCCTTAACTGGATTATGAGTAACTTCGTTGTCGAGGCGATCCTTAGGTGGCAAATAAGGTTGCCAAGTAGGGACGAACGGAGTGACCTTGTTGTTAGGGAGGCACTTCGTAGTGTTTGAGAAGTGCCTGGAGTTTAGGTAATGCCTCCCTCTGAGTCACTTCGAAAAAGAATTCTTCAACTATCACCGTTGTAGTCTATTGTAGGTTCCTCCCAATGGGTAGAGGGTGCTAAAGGCTTTCCAAACGCTCTGAGAGCATCTAGTGATAAGGGCTACTCTCGAGCTTTTCAATCACTTGTACATGTGGAAATGCATTGGGAGGTGGCCTTACCTCTAGTTGTGCCTAGGAAATAAACTATTCTGTAGCCTTATGGATTTAGTAAAGGGCTAGTAGGATGAGTACTTAGTAATTAAGCTACTTGAGGAAGCAAGCTTCTAGACGCGGTAGACCAGGATGGTCCAAACTGGAGGTGAGAAGGGGCTTGGTCCCAATGACATTGAGGTCACCCAAGAGATCATAGCCTTCATGGCACTGAGATACAACAAGGAAATTAATGCTACGGAGACCATGGAGAGGTATTTTTAGTATCTGATCTCTGAGCTCTTCTTCAGCATGAAGAAAGCTATGGTGAAGAAATAGGCTGAAGGTACAAGTTCGTTTTACACGCCCGTCTGTTATGCTAGTTACGGCGGTGTTTTATGAATGGTAATAATAGTAGTTCCTTTTGGTATTTTCTTCTTTTCCTTCTTTAACTTTCAATTGAATTTTTTGCAAGCAAAACTTTGGCTACAAAGATGCTTCATCCCTTTACGGACGAGCTAATGAGCCAATGCCAAGCAAGAACCAAAGCAAAGCCACCAAAGGTCAAGGTAGTACGACCGAAGCTAGAGCCTAGGGAGACTAGCAGGGTATGATTGAAGTTTGTTCCTTAGGGGATTCTCATCGGCATTTGGGAGGAGCCTGTAGATATGGACCCTTTAGGTGTAGCTCTTCCTGTTCCTACCCTTGCCCCTTCTACCGAGCCTATTGTTGTAGGCGATGAAAGTGTAGATGCAGAAGGGCCTGATGTCTAGATGCTTTCTCCTCCTAGGGTGAGGGAGGAAGAAATGATCGAAAGGGCCGCCCTTCCTTAAGTAGCTAGCCAAAAGCATAAGGCTTCTAAGACAACCAGAGAGCTAGGTCTTAAAACCAAGAAGCAAAGGCCCCTAGTGCCTTTGAGCCAGGGGAAATAGAATGAGTGGTCGGTGGCTCATCCTTATCAAAGTGTTGATGACATGGGCGACAAATTTTTTGAAATCCTAAACAATTTTAGGTTGTTTGGAATAGGGTTGGACTCATTCTAGGAAATATCGTACATCTCTCAAGATGAAGAATTTTTTAAGGGAGCCCTCGAGATGGGGATGAAGAGGACCATGGGGAAGCTCTTAAGTTCTAAGTGGGAGGTCCGTGCCAACGATCTAATGTTGTAACACCGGACACTCAGCTACTAGGCTTTCCTGAGGTTTTACACTACTGTGACTGGGCTATCCTCGAGAGGCTCTCAAAGGAAGGTGGGGATGACCTCCTGGAGATAGCGGGCCACTTGAGCATTCTGATGCAATAGGTAAGTTTTTGTTACTCTTGTGTTGATGAGTTTTACTTGTCATGGTGTTAATGGTAGCCTTTTTTCAATTTGCAGTACCACAACCAGGTGCTGCTTCAACTGAATAGATTTGATGCTACCTAGAAAGAGGTAAAGGGCTTTAGGGAAGCATTGCGTTAGCATAAGAAGTACTTGCGGAAGGTAGAGATTTCTACTAATATGTACTTAAAAAAAATTCTCTAAGGCTAATAGGCCTTTGCGTCGCTCTCATCTGCAGGTAGTAGGGCTTTAGGTGAGGCTCAAGGATGCAAAGCGAAAGCGGGAGTGAGAAAATGTTGTGAAAGCAGCCAAGAAGGTCGACGACCTAAAGGCTCGGTTGGAGAACGAGCAAAGGATGAAGGCCGGTCTTTCTTAGAAACTGGATGAGGAGGGTGAAGCCAGGGCTCGACTCGAAAAGGAGAATGTCGAGTCGAGGGCATTGGTGGCAAGGTTGCAAACTAAGTTGGTGATGAAAGCGTCCGAGTGGGAAAGTATTAAAGCTACTTTACTAGAGCTGGCCGGTTTGAAGGTCAAATTAGAGCAGTAGGTCCAGGAGCTATGAGAGAAAGTTTCGAAGATGGAAGTTCATCTCCAAAATAGAGAGTGGGGAGGTCCTTAACAATGCTGCCACTAAGAAGGCGGTTGTCAACTATCGGAAGACCGAAGAGTGGTTAGATGAGCTGGACAACCTAACCATGAAATCCACGTACTATATGAAGATGGAGGGTCTCTCCTATTATTTAGACCTTGATCTAAGCTTCCTCAACATTCTAGATTCTTTGACCTTCAATGAGAAGAGGAAAGCCCTAGCATGCAAGAGAGAGGCTACCCAAGCGGCCTTCGATGATCCAGGCACTCCTTTTGCTGCTAGGGCTAGGCAAGGTGCTTCCACATCCACTTTTGCCCTAGTAACCCAGCAGGAGGCCGCCCCCGAAGCAGTTTCTCAAGACCATCAATCTCCAAGCAATCTTCCTATTGCTCTTGGTTCACATCCCTTAAGCCCTGCTCCAAGTCAAGGCCTGCCGTCTATATTAGCAGCGGATCAACGCTCCGAACAGATTGAAGCCTTAGACATTTCTGAGCTACCGAAGTTAGCTTATCCAAGAAGGTAGCATATGTATCTCTTTTTTTTTAAACATGTGTAAGTTAGGCCGGTGTACTGGCCTTCATTATGTAATTCAACGATCAATGAATAAATGGATCAATTTTTTGAAACTTCCTCTCTGTACACTTGCTTTCTGTTTGCCTTTTAATATATTTGCATAAGAATTCCTTTATGCAAGGGGAAGTTTACTTTTGTTGAGGTTAACCGTTAGGGGTCAAATTAGTAATGTTCCGACCTGCCCGGTAGAAGGAAGTTCCTTTGTGTAAGGGGAGTTTCCCCTTGGTGAGGTTACCCAAGGGGGATTCAGGTTAGTGGTGTTCCAACTTACCCGATGGAGGGGAGTTCCTCTATGCAAGAGGTGTTTCCCCTTGCCAAGGTTACTTAAGGAGGGGTCAAGTCGATGTCATTTCGACCTGCTTGATAGAGGAGAGTTCTTTTGTGCAAGGGGTGTTTCCTTTTGTTGAGGTTACCTAAGGGGGGGAGGGGAAGGGGTCAGATTGGTGGTGTTCTGACTTGCTCGATTGACGATGATGAACTGCCGACCAATGGCCCCATTATTCGCATACAGCTTCGAGGACTCCAATCCCTTATACAACAAATTCTCCTTCGACAATCTATTGATGAAGAGAAAGTTCATGCCGAAGGGATGTAGTTGAACTCCTTAAGGTCCCCTAATTGTCGTATGATGATCTATACACTCGGTAGTGATGATGCTGACTATTTTCTTACCAAGGACCTTATGCCGAGTAATCCCACCGATACTGCCAAGAAGTTCCTACCGAATGACGAGAGACTCACTTAAAAGGCCTAATAGTTTTCTTTCTACATGATGCCATCTCTCTCTCTTTTCGGCCCTTTAATGTCTCAACATTTTGACCTTTCTCACCTACTGTGTTTAGAGAATATTCGTATGGGACTAATGTTGTACTACCACCTGTCCACCTTATCTAACATTACATTACTTTTCCGTTTTGGTCTTTTTTCCTTTTTATCCTTTATGGTATGTACTAGGAATTTCTTTTTTATATATACTTTCTTGTCTTTTCATTATTTGTAATGCTGCTCTAGGGACTTACTATAAATAGTCCTTTTTTCTTGTAAGCCATAGGTATAACCAACATTTTTATACTAAATATTCTGTTCTTGTGAGACTACCCTCTCTAAGTCCATATTTCCTACACTCTTATCTAATCTTACCGAGTAGTTTAAGATTAGTGGCGGGTGAACTTTGACATAAACTTGTGCGTCAAATCAAGTATGGTGTCAAGTCACTTTGTATTTATCGGTGAGTTACATCCTCCGAGCAGCTTCACGCCAGCTGCTCTTATTCAATTGTGGACCCTTTCCCTCTAATTTTCTTCGATATCTTAAATGACCCATTCAGTTCAATTCCGTCTTGGTAAGTGTTAGTGATAACTGAACTCTTAGGCACACTAGACAATCTATATATCTATTCGAATGCTTGAATGGCAACAGAAAAAGGGAAGCAAGAGAGAGAAGTAGACAATCAATTATAAAACAACTTTTTTATTTCATCATTTTGGAAAAATGTACATAATAGAATGCTAATCAAAATAAAGCCCAAGATTATCGACGTTCCATGTGCGCTGGATGAGCTTATTATCCAATCTTTCTAGTCTATATGCTCCATTGCCCAGTCTTTTGCTAACTTTGACCAAGTCTTCCCAATTAGGGGATAGCTTACCCTACCCTTTACGCAGACTTGTGGCTTTTAGTTTTCGGTACACTAGGTTGCTGACCTTAAACTCCTTGTGTCTAACCTTCTGATTGTAATACCAGGCGGCTTGATGTTGGTATGCGATTACTTAATAGCAGCAAGGTCTCTTATTTCCTTAATGGTATCAACGCTAGCTTGCAATAGTGACTCGTTAAGGGTAACATTGAAACTTCATGTCCGAATGTTAGAAAGTTTAAGTTTGATGGGGAGGACTGCTTCCGACGTGAAAGCAAAGCAAAAGGGGGTCTTGCCCGTAGAAGTATGATGGGTGTTCCTATACCTCCGCCAGATATTGGGCAGTTCGTCAGCCCAGGCACCTTAAGATCGATCTACGCGCTTCTTCAAGTTATCTAAAATGATTTGATTGGTTGCCTCTACAAATCCATTTGATTGGGGGTAAGCAACCAAGGTGAAGTGTGGGGTGATGTAGTGCTTGGCATTGAAATCCCTGAACTTGGGATTATCAAACTGTCAGTCGTTGTCCATAATAAGAACATAAGAGACCCCAAACTAGGAGAGAATGTTGTTTCTAAACAAAAGATTCAACACTTCTTTCCATAATCCTGGCCATCACTTCAGCTTCCACCCACTTCGTGAAGTAATTGACAACAACAATTATGAATTACCGTCCTTTCGAAACTTTCAGGAAGGCGCTAAGGATATCAATCCCCATTGTACGAATAACCATAGGCTCATTAGGGGTTAGAGGGTGGTGCTAGGTACGTGACTGATTGAGGCATGCTTCTGGCACTATGGGCACTTTTGGGCTACGACTTTTGCATCTTACCTCATAGTGGGCCAGTAATATTCGAGTTGTAGCGCTCGAAGGTAGAGGGCTTGGGACTAAATGTGATTGTTATACACTGGCATATAGCTCTTCCATGATATGTAGCCCTTCCCCTTCTCGAAGGCATCGAAGCAGAGGGAGGCTAGCTCCCTTGAGATATAAGACGCCGTTGATCAATGTATAGTTGGTAGCATGATATTGAAGCTTCTTTACCTCCCTCCTATCTTCTGGGAGCGTACCTTACTCTAAGTAACTTTGGATAAGATCCATCCAGCTCAGCTTTGGTTTTGCTATGGTTAGTTCTAAAACTTCCACCGAGTTCGGAGTTATAATTTTTTTGTGGTAGGTATTCTATGAAGATTTTGCTATGCTTCACCTTGGGCTTCCATGTGCCAGTGGAGGCGAGCTTCAATAGCCAATTTGCCGCTGAATTCGCCAGTTAGGATATCTGTCTTATGTCATACGAAGGGAATTCCGCTAAGATAATCTTCACTTTTTCAAGGTACCTAGCTATAGTGCCGTACCTAGACTGATATTCATCTCAAACTTGTTGGACAACAAGCATGGAGTTTGAGAAGATAAACAAATGTTTGATACTGATCTCCTTGGCTTGCTTAAGACTAATGATGAGTACTTTGTATTCGAATTCGTTGTTGTTAAAATTGAACTTGAACTTGAGGGCATAGCAGATGGTGACCTTATCCAGGCCAGTTAGAATAAGGCCCGTGCCTCCACCACCCAAGGTAGATGATCCATCGATGTAGAGAGTTTACACCAGTTTGTCATCATCGAGTGGTGCTTCCTCATCTCCTATATATTCTACTATGAAGTTGGCCAGCACCTGTGCCTTATAGGCCGTTCATGGTTGATATTAGATTCCGTATGCACTCAATTTCGTTGTGTACTTCATCATTTGTCCAGACGTGTTAAGTTTCTACAGCATGGTATATAGTGGTTGATTAGTGAATAGGATTACTTGGTGCACCTAGAAGTAGGGCCTTAGCTGTCGTGTTGTGATAACGATGGTTAGGGTGAATTTTTCTGCATCGGTGTACCTGATCTTAGGCTCGTGCAACGTATGGCTGACATGATAGACTGACCTGTGCTCTCTTCCTTTTGCTATGACTAGCACAGAGAAGAGCACTCAATCACTTACAGTCAGGTACAAAAAGAGGTCTTCCCCATAGATAGGCTTGGAGAGGATTAGTAGGTGTACAAGGAAATTCTGGAGCTACTAAAAGGCAGCAGCGCACTTTGGAGTCCATTCAAAACCCTTTGGGTTTTTCAAGATTTTGAAGAACTCAACGCATTTGTCAGTACTTTTCGAGATAAATCTACTCAAGGCAACTACCATGCTAGTGACCTTTTATATGTCTCGAAACGAGGTTAGAGGCTTCATTGCCCTGATGGTAGTGATCTTCTCGAGGTTAGCCTTAATAACTCTTTGTATAACCATAAATTCAAAGGACTTGCTAGATCCAATGCCAAATATGTACTTTTGGGGGTTTAACTTCATGTCATACATACGCATTTGGTCGAAGACTTTTTGGAGATCTTTAACATGATTAACCGGCTTTTGGCTCTTGACTATCATGTTGTCAATGTATACCTCCATATTACGCTTCATTTGGGGCTTAAATAGTTTCATTGCCATTCATTGGTACGTTACGCCGGTGTTTTTCAGTCCGAATGGCATTACAGTACAACAATACATGCCGTAATCGGTGACGAAGGAGGTATAAACTTCATCCTTTGGGCCCATTTTAATTTGGTTACACCTTGAGAAGTGCCCATAAAGCTCAGTAGGGCGTATCTTGATGTGGAATCAATGAACTAATCGATCCTTAGGAGGGGGAAATAGTTTTTAAGGTAGGCTTTATTGAGGTTAGTGTAATTGACGCACATTCGCTACTTCCCATTCTTCTTCTTTACCATTACTATGTTGGCTAGCCATGTTGGGTTCTTTTCCTCCCTTACAAAGCCGGCCTTAATCAATTCTACACTTCTTGCTCGATTGTGGCTTACCTTTCTAGAGCGAAATGCCTCTTCTTTTATTTAATAAGCCGCGTTGTGGTGTCAATGTTAAGGCTATAGGTCGCCAAGTCAGGAGAAATTCCAAGCATGTCTGATGCCGATTAGGCAAACCTATCTAAAGTTGCTTACAGGAGGGTGATGATTTCGTACTTAACCTCAACTGGAGTCTCAATCCTAACTTTCGTGATTTGCTCGGGCGAGGTTCTAATCTAGACATCTTCTGTTTTCTCTCCAGGCTTACCCCTCCTGTAGGCTTGTCTCTAGGGCGAAGATGCCATCTCCTTTGGCTACCTTAAAGTATAGCTTACGTAAGAGCTTTTGATCACATTTGTATACTCCTACCCCAGTTGGGGTTAGAAATTTGGTCTTTAGATGAAGGGAGGAGGTGATCACCCTAAACATATTTAGGCTTGGTCTTCCCAAGAACGCGTTGTAAGGGGAGAGGCAATCAATCACAATGAACTCTACAAGTTGTTATGCCATATGGTCGTTATGCCATATGGTCGTCATCACTAAGTTTCATGTCTAACATAATGATACCTTTGGCTCGAATTGTACTTTCGTTAAAGCTAATTAGATTATGATGGTACGGCTTCATTTTTACTGGTAGCTTATTCCTCATCCTCTCGTATGTATGGAGGAAGAGTATATCGGTAGAGCTACCAGTATCCACCATAATCTTTAGGACCTCAAATTTTGAGATCCTTACCCTTATCACTAGGGCATCTTAATGGGTTATATTGACCTCTTTAAGGTCTTCATCAAAGAAGGAAATGGAAGTGTCCAACTTTTATCTCTTCTCTCTTACAGGCAGTATCTTTGATGGGGCGTTAATCGAGCTGCTAGTGCTCGGCAGGCTCCCAAGGTACGACCTCTCTATAATTAAGTTTATGACACTATTGGGGGTGCAATCATTGTGGCAGTCATTATTCTGCTCGATGTGGGCGTTCTCAGTCTGTTGCCCTCGAGGTGCCCTATCTCCATCATCATCAAAACTATCGTCGTTCCTCCAATAGGCTACATATTCGTTGAAGATATCGCGCTGAATGGCATATTCAAAGGCGTTCTTCAACTTAAAGCACTTATTGGTGGTGTAGCCATAGTCTTCGTAGAACCGACAATATTTATCAAAGTTCCGACAACTAGGGTTCTCTCACATTTTTTGCGAGGGCTAGAGCAAATTCTGATGCTTTACTTTGAAATAAACCTAAGCAATAGGTTTATTCAATGGCGTATACCGGGTGTAAATAGAAGGGGAGAGCAAGTCGCACTTGGCTTGACACTTCTTCTTCCTAGAGCTCTCCCCTTCTAGTTTGCTCGGTATCTTACCACCAAGACGATCCTTTATGGATAATTTTTCTTTGTCCTACTTTCCACTCGACCTTTCTTGGTCGGCGTCGCGCCTAATACGAATGTTATTTTCCTGGTTGGTGTACTTCTAGGCTTTGTTCCAGAAGTTGGTTAAGGTTTTTGGCTTACTTTTTGCAAGCGATCGAAAGAAATCTCCCAAAGGTCATATGCCGAGCTAGGCAACATGGATAGCGACTCCTTCGTCTAACTGAGGGATCTCAACCACAGCATTGTTGAATCGAGCTACATAGTCATGCAGGGACTTGGCTTTACCCTACCTTATGAGGTATAAGGACAATGTGTCCTTGGATGGGGGCTTTCTAGCCTTAAAGTGGAGACTAAATCTTTAAGCTAGCTCGTCAAAGGAGTTGATGGAATTGTCAGGGAGGTGGTTAAACCATGTCTGAGTTACCTCCTTAGGGTGCTTGGGAAGGCTTTACACATTATAGCATCCCCATGACCATGACAGTTCATGAGAGTGTAGAAGTGGAGAAGATGGTCATCAGGATTACCTATTCCATTATACTGGTCTAAGGATGAAAGTTTACCATTAAGGGGCAACACTTCATCTTGGACACCCCTAGTGAAGGGGGTCTAATTGCTAGCAACTAGCCCGATGTCACCAGCAGCCTTACTCCCCTGCTATTCGGAGAGTCACCTTACCATGGCATAGAGCTCGTTTAAATCGACATCATCTGCCAAGTGAGTTCATCGTACTGTTGAGTGAGCCTACACTCCCTACGAGTCAGCTTTTTGTTCATTGCAAGCCAAAGCTCAATCGCGAGTGGCCGCGAACCTTGTTAGCTATTGATGTAAGTGTAGATCAAGTTGCCGATCCCTACCATTCTATTATTGTTACTAGATGTTGTTATACCCAGTACAGGCATTCGAACCTTCAGGGGGTAGGTTTGTGCATTGTATCGTTCCGCTTCTTCTAAGCAAGTGCAAAGTAACCTATTCTGTATAACATACTCTTCAACTAGATATTCCATGCGCCCTAGGCACTCTTCCAGCACAGCCTTTGGGAGGGGTTGATTGCCTCCTAGGTTAATTGCCCCCTACGTTAATTGTTTACGAACTATTGGTTCTCCTGCTTGTCGTGTCAAGACATAATGTTAAAAGAATTGTTTATGGGGTATGTGTTTATTGTGTTTGAGGTTTCAAGTGTAGGAATTCAATTTCCCATATATGGCGCTAAATGTCATTTCTGAGTTCTTTCCGATGGGTGTTAGGGCTCTGCATGTAAAAGGCTTACAAAACAACACATTGTGAGGAGACACCGAGAACGTAACCACTCCATTACTTAAGTTAGCAATGGGGCTTTTGAGAATAGGAAGTAATTTAGAACAATACACAAGCTTGATGTGTAGAGTCTAAAGAGATTTACCATTGAGTAGTGACTTATTATTTATAGTGGAGCTGAGTTGAGCTAAGTCAACAGTTGGACGTCAATTGGTGAGAAAAATCTTCTCTTGTAAGTATTAGAGAGTGGAGTCGTCATGTCTGATGTGTCCCACTTATTCTGGATGTGATTGTTTCACATTAACTGATCCTTATATTGTACATTCTAGTTATTACAAGGCTTATTAGGCTTGATCGATACGGGCCTAGGGCTTAGGCATATAGGAGCATACCTTAAACTATGAGATGTGTCGGGTCCGATCGAACTAAAAGGTCCATATTCAAAGTGCCTTGTTAACAGTGTCAAATCAAAATTAAAAAATTCATCCCAAAAAAAAAAAAGAAAAAATCATCGAGAGAGAGTGAGCTTCATAGCTGTATAGGATTTTATTATTTGCATGTATTAGTTTAAAATCACGCTATGTAATTGCTTCTCCCAAAATTTCCTCTCAAACACTACTTGTATTATTATACCGTCAAATCTTTGCAATTATAGTGGAAGAGAGATTCCTTTTAGGGGATTTAATTGTTATCGTGACGCCAATGGTAGCTACTAATGAGGGCTCATTGGTTAATGCTTAATATTATCGTGTACGACTTCTCCATTTAAATAAGATGTTGGTAAATGTAGGACGTATTATTCACTTATATTATTATAGATTGCAAAGCTTCTTCGACAAATATTTTAATTTTTTACACCATTTTCCACAGAATATATACTCACATAATCATGATCATGAAAAAGGAATTTCAGTGAGTTGTAAATATATAAAAATAACAGGAATAACAGGTTTCTCATAAGTGATGCGCATTTGCTTACCTATTCATAATTTTTAAACAATTGTAACTTCATGTTGCTTCTTTCTCTCACGCGGATTTTCACAAATAAACTGAAACGTTTAAGAAAAACAAAAAAGTAATTTTATGAGGAAATCGGAAAATGCAATGCAAATCAATAAATTAGACAATTTGCAAAAATATGACTTCTGTATGCAGTGAAGAAATTCATGTAATAATTTGTTTAAAAGGTACGGCTCCTTTTTTTTTACCTAAATACTCGAATTTATGAAGACTAATAAATTCTAAATGAAGTAACCTTTTACCATTAGTTGTCTAACTTATCTTGTGTTTTCTCTCAAGCTGGCTATATGTGTAAAATTTATAAAATTAATTATTTACTAAACACTTCACTTGACATATATATCAATTCTCGGTAGATCTCTTTTTGGTTATATGTATGTAAAAAAAAAAAAAAAAAAACCAATAAAATAAGAGCCTAAAAATAAAAATAAAAACAAGAAAGAAATAATAATGAGAAGAATATGACAAAGGATATACCTCGAAGGCCCTTGTTATCTTGATTCTTGAGCAAAAGGAAGCATCTCCTATCTAAACACTTACTTTTCTTTTTTCACCTCAATTTGCACAAACACACACACATAAACGTACACAGAAAAGTCTAAATCATGGTAAGTAGAATCTGAAAAACATTTACGAGAAAAGAAGCTTAGCTTTATTTCTTATCTTTTTCACATTAAAGGACGTTTGGCTGCCCCAACAGCAAAGCACAAAATGCGTATAAAAGCAGGCACCAAATTTTGGATGTAGGGATATTCTATGGCATATGCCACTCTCTATATCATTTATATGCCACAGCGACATCTGCGTGTATATATATATATATATGTATATCTCAACTCTAGTAAATGTCCATCAATTCAAAACTCAAAATCGATTCAATTAAAATATATCAAAGAAAAAATAGTAGTACAAATTGCAGTGTCTAAGCAAGGTTGTTATAGGGCTTCTCTCCTTTAGCAACTAATATCATATCATATTCTAACCTCTATTTTGGTGCAATTTCATGTGCATTTACATTATGATTGTGTATTTTGATGTTGTTTGTTGCCAAAGGAGAGTTGCCCTCTAACTACTTTCGCTTAATACCGGAATAACAATATCGATACAAATATACACAAGTTATCAACGGTTCTCTGGCAAGAACCAAGTGTTGGGTTCATGTATAAATAGGTGCTACATATTTTTCGAAGTCATCGTCCTTCCAGGTATGGCATCTATCATTTCCTCCATAAGTAATTGTATATATTCTTTATATGTTTAAAAGGAAAAACTGTATCATTGTTTGTGTGATTAATTCATAGAGTCGCATTATACAAGAGGATGATGTTTTCTTAAGCGTACTAACAATGATCATATGGAATTGCATATCAATAAAAAAATTTTCAAGACAATAGTAATTAAAAATAAAATAAAATTTGTCATGTTTGACTTATTGGGTACGAAGGGACACCTTTTCGTCATAATCGACAATCTATTTTATATATATATACACCTTGGAAGATTTATAGCTTTTCTAGGATACAGATGTTCATGTATATGGAGAATCGTTGTTGTTCTTACAAGAAAAAATTTAACTAGATTTTGATGCATCATGTGCTGGAGGATTTAGAGCATATCGTTAGATATTTGAGGCCTCCAAAAAGTGAGGCATTCCTATATGTTAAATAAGAAACCGATACATGGAGCACAGAAAATTTTTTGTTTTTGATTATGCGAATATTGTTGAGAGAATTCATTATTTCGTGCTCTACGTTGATCATATGATTAAAAGATTATGAATCTTGAGGATAATTGAGGTGATATATATATATATATATATAGATAATATGTAATTCAAATATTGTTTCAAAATCTAGCTAAGCGATGCGCCAGAAGCATTATATATATATATATATTATGAGTCTGATTAATTATTATTAGTTCATTTCTCTTTCTTGATGAAATTTATTTAATATATACATATATATATATATATATTTATTACCTGTGTGTATATACACCTACATATATAAACGCAAACCTAGTATCATGACATTCTTATGAACACTGAACTATGCCAGAAGCCCACTCGATAAGATAGTACGTGCATGTTCAAGATTTGAAGAAGTATATATTTAATTGATCTTGAATGTTTTTGAGCAAAATTTTATGATTTACCTTGTTATATGTATGTATATATGAATATGCTTTTCTACTACTCCACATGAGTAACCAATCGATATTTCAATCATGATAAATGAGAATGTGATACTCAGAGTTAAGTGTTTCACATAAGTCGTAGTAGTAATTTATAAAGTTATAATAGTGAATACTTTGTCAACACAAGATTATAACTTTTGGCTCAAATTGTTATTGAACTTATATGTTTGTTGTCTTAGTTTATTCATTATTTTGCTTGGAGTTTTTCAAAGCACAATTGCTTTATGTTGATAGTCAAGGTGAAACATTATCTAATGATATGAATATAGAATTGTTGTATTTCCTTGAGAACTTGAAGGAAGCATTAAATATGCAAGAGATCTCATGGATTGGATTGTTCCTTAAAACTATGTCACTTATAATTTTTATTTATATGTTTTTATATAACAAACATATCAACATGAAAAATGTCAAACTGGTTCTTTGATTTATTGATGACTTTGATGGAGCTATACGAGATTATATATGTACATGTATATATATATATGTGTGTGGTTCAATGGTAGTGATAGAAATTAAAGAATTACCAAAGGCTATCGTTATCTAATAAGTTATAATTTATATGCAATTAATAACACATTTTGGGGGTGGATTTTGTGGAATCAATCTATAGGGTTTATCATCAAAACTATTTTAGTCTAGTGGCATCGCCACTAATCACCTATCAAGATTAATGTTTGAATCTCCTCTCCCCATAGTTAGTTTTTTTTTTTTTTTAAAAAAAGAAACCTATAAGATGTATCACTTTTCTAATTCCTTCTCTAGTAGAAAGTGAGAGATTATATTTTGATTTACCAGAAGAAGAGGAACAATTAGTATCAAGTTATAAAAAAGAAGTATGTTTAGATATCGAATTTGGTTTATTTTATATGGCTTTCTATTTAAATCTATTAGTTTCTTGGGTGTTTGAAACATCCCCATTTCCTACATATCCTATTTGAAGTAATTAGATAGTGTACTTGAGAACAAAGAAAGAAAAATATGGAATGCTGCCTAGGATTACTGCATTACTTGAGAACTCCGATGCATTATATTAATTGGGCAAGAGTTTTGATTGTCCTCGGTTTGATTACTGTACACCACATTTAGGATCAATTAGACATGACCATTATAAGTAAGGCTTTTGGAGGCATATTGATGAGTAAGTTCCATATGATAAAGAAGTTCCTCAAAATGAAAAATCTTTCATGGAGGAGATACAAATCAACATGTGGGGATAAGGAATATGAGCATAAAGATATACTCAAGATTTGGTTTTGAAAGTAAAAGTAAAAAATGAAAATTTATTTTAAACTTCACAATATCACATATACTTTTTTACAAAAAAGGGGAGAGATGAGTGCTTATAATCTGTCTTTCAAAAGTGAGCATAATAGATTATAAATTTATACTCTTATTTTTATTATGGCAAAAAAGGGAATTGATATAGATAAAACATAACTCCATTCAAATTTGGATTAATGTTGAAATTTTAATTGAATCCTTAGGGTTTATGTATGTGTGTCATCATTGAAAGATGTGTTTTGGAGATTTTCCATGTATTCACTGGTAAAAAGAAATATTGAAAAGAAATTTTTTAGGGGGATGATGTTTGTATAACAATTAAAATTAAAGGATATGGAGGATTTGATAATTAAATATCACTCACCAATTATGAAATCGATCCAGGTTGATTAATTTTAAAATTGAAATTATTCATGATCAAAGGAGCAATCAAAAGGATATATAGGCTCCTCAGATGATAGACAGCAATTCAAAAATCTAGATACGTCATCGCTATGTTGATTAATAAGAATAAAAGTACAACAAAATTTCAAATAAAAGAATTGATTCAATATGATGAAAGCTCTAGTTGATTTGTTTGTTACAACTAAAAGCCTTTATATAAGCAACCAAAATAAAATCCTTATTGGATATTGAAGGAGAAATACTAATAATAATAAAACTAGTGGAAGAATAAACAAATAAAATAAATATAGCTAAATAAAGTGTTAGGTCTACCTATAAAAAAAAAAAAAAAAACACATTAATAAAGCTGGTCCAACTAAATAACTAAATCAAAAATCGGCTGGCTTGAGTACCTAGTCGATCGCTGGCCAATGGACCATCCTCCCTTGACCTATGCACCATCATCTTGGGGATTTCTTCATATGACCAATTGGTTGCCCTTTGAACCTCCAGGTTGAGCTTAAATATTTTGTTGTCACATTTTGGGCCTTGATCTCCATTTGGAACGGCAAGACCAATAAGGATCATAGATCAATATCTGCGGAAAGTCCAAATTACACTGCATTATTTAATACTTCTTTACTTTTTTTTTTTGCATTTATTGAGCACTCAAAATTTTAAAAAAATATATATACAATATTGGAGTTTAAGATAACGTGGATCCTTAAGAAACCCATTTCATATTCCTATGTGCTAAATCAATATAATAAAAAATTCTTTTTTAAGAAACTGATCATTTTATCTTTAAGTTATTTGTCACAAAATTCCTTAAAATATTTCTATAGCCATTCTTCTTGCACTTATAACATTGAATAGATGAGTTATCATGATTTTGATTGGACTCACCTTTGCCACTCTGCCATTAATTAGACTAAAAATTCCTACTACCTTTACCTCTCATCTGATTAAAACCACTACACTGATTCATTCGCTAATCTTTGTCATTCTTAATATTTACTCGAGCTTTCAAGGTATGCTTAATTTTTTCTTTAACCCTTTCCTCGAATCACAATTCTTAAGCCTCTAAAGATCCCTACAAGTCATTAATGGTTCTAGTATTAAGATTAGTCTTTTCTTCAGCTATAACTACAATATCAAATCTCTCTATCAAGGTAAGGAGGATTTTCTCCATAACTTGAACATCTGTGATAGTATCACTGTTTGCTTTCATATCGTTGACAAGTTCTGTATGTGCAAGAAATAATTAGAAATCTTCTCATTCTTTTCTTGCCAAAGCAATTCATAATTCCTTCTCAATCTTTGCAATTAAGTCTTCTTAACTTGTTCCGCTCTTTGATAGGATTGATTTAAAGTGTCCCATGCTTCTTTTGAAGACTTAGAATTAATAATTTTTTGAAACACTAAAATTTCTACACATTAAAAAATATAATGAGTATTCTGATAATCTTTTAGTCAATTACGTGATAAATCTTATCTTTGTGCATCTAAGAATATCTCGAGATTTTCCAATTTGTTGAAACCATTCTGTACAACATGTCAAACACCAACACTCCTTAAGAAAAATTGCATCTGGACTTTTTACTCATGAAAATTATTTTTTCCATCAAACTTCAATGACAGCAATTGCATGTGATGTGTATTTGTAGCCATCCTAATTCAATATTATTATTTAGAAAAGCTTTATTTAGTTTTGAAGTGAATCAAACAAGAAGTAGAATATTGGATGAGTGTTCACAAGAGTTTTGTCACATACAGTGTAAACCCTCCCTCATTCACCTCTAAGATATTAAATGCGCATTAAATCAAAAGTTACCAACTTTTGAAGTTATAATATGCATCATTCCTTCTTTAATACTGTTTTAAAATCCATCTTTTCTTTTCCATAAATTTGTTTGAAGCTATTTGGCTTATTATTTCTTTTAGGGATATGAATCTGAGTTCCCTGTTCAAAACCGAGCACATAGTCGAAAAATATATCGGTGTATCTATATAATGAAAGATACATAAATTAGACACATATCGTGATATTAGGGATATATAATAACTTTGATACAGATAAAATGTATTGAGTAAGATAACATATAAAACAAACAAGCCGAAAATGTTATTTTCACTTCCTTTAGCTATATTCTTTCTCTGATCTTTCTCCTCATAGTTAAAGAATTATTAGTCCTGGAAATGTTTTAAGTAAACTTTGAGATGATCCTTCTAACATTCCGAGAAATTCAAATTTCATAGACAACAATATTCTACAATACTATGCAAGTAATATAATCTGGAATGTCTTTGCTTAAAACCCCCATGGATTTTCTTTTTTTTTTGGGTGGTGGGAGAAAGGAATTTTTTTTATATATAATAAAAAAATTCCGATACAAAGGTCTTCTACGATGGAGTATTCCCTTCCCCCCTCCCCCCCCCCCCCCCCCCCCCCCGAGTCAAAATACACAAGAGTATCGAATACGTAGTTCTTACATACATTGTTTAAAGTTTTGACTTTTGATCTTCTTTAACATGACTTTATAGGGTCATACAATGGTACATCAAAAACACTTGCTGGAGGTACAAACATGACTATTTCATCTTCTTCCATACTTCTTGCTGCATTTTCCATGGAATCCACGAACATGTTCGCCTCTCTAGGCACTAAAAACAATCTTGCTTGAACTCTTTAAACTTTTCCCTGCAATGGTCATACCACACTAGAAGCACAAGTTGTGTTGTTTTATCATAAAAGACTCCATTTATTAACCTCTAAGAGGGGAATCTTTAATCTTCGACAAAGTTATAGGGTATAAAATAAACCCAAAGTTCTCCTTACAAAATATCAAATTTCCCTAGTTTGCAAGTAAAACCGATAATCCATTGACATAAGTCACCCCTCAACACTCCCCCTGTAGTCGCATAACCAATATGTGCAAGGCAAGAGGTATTAGTATTACACCTAACCCAATTTTCTTGTGGTGGCATCCATGATCAGTTTCGATAAGTAATTGAATATATTTTCTTTCTTATTGTATATTGTCAATGCCTAGAGTTCATGTGCAACCCTTCTTGCCTCGATCTATAGTGTATATAATTCTATGGAAGTCTGATCTTTCAAGTATAATGCCATTTCAATTTTTCTAAAAAAAAAAAAAAAAAAAAGAGATAGAAAAAGGAGACAAGAACACCTTTTGGTGGCTGGGGATTATGTATTGCACGTCTATTATAACACAAATGATTTTGCATCCAATTAACAATATTTACTTTATCGTCCACCATAAAACCTTGTGAAAACAGGAGTTATTGTATTCGGGAGATGTGAGTAGAGGTTGAGATATATCTTCATTTGGAATGAGACATCTTGGACAACTATTGTCAACTCAAATATTCATTATAGCTTTTAGTGCACAAAAAGAGTATCAAGACAAACACACCAAAGGAATAATAAGTGTGTTTTGAATAGCACATGCAATGTGCAACAATATTCATAGATTTAGATAGATAAGTGTATACTTACTAGAAATTAAAATTTCAACTATTTCTAAACTCTAATTTTTTGTCTTTTTTGTTGTTTAGTATCGCACATGGATCTTGTATGAATAACTCGATCATTTGTACCAAAAATTAGTTGATTTTCCTTTCCAAGTTGAATTGAGCCGAAGACTTTGAGTTTTTCATATCCTTGCACAAGGCTTCTCCATAACGAGGAGGATAGAATAAGGAGTAATTCACTTCCTCTAACAGCATCCCTAACGGAAGATGTTTGGCACGTTTTTCAAGACCTAAGCATGGCGTTAGGCGAAGGTCTCTTAGTTAGGGATGCGCCTTTATACAGCTACGAAGCTCTGTTTTCCTTTTTCTTTGTTATTTAATATATGAGAAAGGACAAAGGAAGGAGGGGGAGGGGGGACAAGGGGAAAATGGTACGAGCAGAGAAATGGGAAAAAGTGAAGACAGAGGGGAAAAGGGAAAAAATAAATATTAAAATAGGAAATATGGGGAAAAAAAATAGTAACTTATTTGAGCTTTACATTTTTATGTCTTATTTATTTTTCTTTTCGATTTGTAATTATATACCTCAATTTAAAATAAAAATTTCTTCATAATTTTTCTTTTTATTGTAATTAATTAATAAATTCAATTTTTCTTAATTATAAATTTAAATGGTACTATAAAAATTTCTTTTTATTTTTTCTTTTGAATATTCTCATTGTAATTTTTTTTAGATATATAATTAAAAATAATTATAGTATGGAACCTAACAAAAATTTTAAAAAGTATAAAGAAATTATCTAGAATGAACTGATGAATAAAGTGGAAAGTTCTTTAAGATGAAAAGTTTCTTGAGGTGCTGATGTGACAATATAACAACCTGGTAGAGTTCTTATGGGTTGGGGATGACCTAATGTAGTTCTTATGTTACCAATAATAAAACTTACTCCATAACGTTTAGATGTGATAAAAGATTTAAGTTCTTTTCATTTTAATGGATTGATTTCTTATTTTCAAATTTACATTTAAATATTTCTTTCTAGAACCTCAACTAGATTAAATGGTTCTTAGTAGTAACTTTGTGTTCACTGGCATAAGAAAGGGGGTTTTTTATTTGATATACTCAATAATAAACTTCTTATTAGTTGTATCATTTCTTTATTAATGATACCTTTTTGTAACTCCTTTTGACTTATTTATAGTCATTAACTTTTATCATTTTCACCTTTTCTTTATTGGTATCTTTTGGTAATTCATATGTAATCAAGAAATAAAATTTAATATAAAATTTATATAACTTTAGATATCTCTAAAGAGTTGTAACTCTTGTAAATAATGTAACATTTTCTACACAAATGTACAAAGCCAGCCAATCATAATGATAGTAACTATATTATAACACAAGCTCAAGAATTAGTATCTTTAGGCCCAACCCCTCTATTATGAAATCACAAGGCATTTTAACCACCGAGAATTTCTTAAAGGCCTAGCCCAACAACTTCTTGTCGAGATCCAGATCCCTCTTTCTTGAACTGAAATAGTTTGGCATTCCTGGTTGAATTTTCTACGTATTAAATTTTCCATGTATATGGTAGTTGTTGATGACTTTGATTACACAAATGGAAATTGCATCATCATATATGTACTTTATTCAAGCAATTACTATAATTGAAGATTTTCAATTATCAACATTATGGTAATCAATTGACCTTTAATGGTAGTGTTCCACAATCATTTAAAATAGTAACAAGATTCTTTATGAAGAAGACAATCTTCATTTTCGAGTTTAGGATAATCATATATGATAATTTAGGTTTTAATTATATAAGTCTAAAGAAACTGCAACTCTAATGCATTGTAATGTCTATTTAACCTAATATATTCATTGTTAACTTATCTCATTTATATTTGTATATAATTTAAGAGATATACGGATGAATATTTTTCTCTCTCTTTTTTTTCCCTTATTTTCTTTAGGGAATCATTCCCGTAAATATGATTTAAAAAAAATAAAATCTTAGAATCAAACCTTAAGACAAGTAAAGCATGCAAATTTTTTCCAAAGTGGGCACTGGGTTTATCATTAGAATCATTTTAAACTAAGAAGACGAAAACTAAGTCAAAAATCACGTTTATCACCATCTTCTGAGGCAGTGGGCACACATGCATGCCAACTTACCACAAATTCAACCAAACAAAATAAAACGAAATTGTTGAGAAGATGCTTTGGGCAGGGACTTCTGAGGTCCAATTAGATATGCCAAGCCTTACCTCTCTAGGCTCACCTTTGTAAGCCTCGAGGCTGGCTTTTAGTGGCCCAACCTTATGAAGAACTATAACGACCATAAACTACAAGATAGGGATAAAACAGTCACGTCTTAAATATTAGAGATACGTTGGACATGATAAGTCTATTCTCCCACACTTGCTAAAGAAGATCTCTCTCGCTAACTAATCTTCAACAGCCAGCTCTACTCTACATTTTATGCCTATGCACTTAAAATTCTATTTTACAAAAAGCTTATTGCTGACTTAAGTATTGAAGTGATCACACTGGACAACCCCTCGGTATCCCTTTATTATGCATTGTCTTGCAAGACCAGTACGTGTAGACCTTAATCAACTACCAACAAGAACTGAGGAACGACATTTGGCACCGTTTGTGGGAAGAAAATTCCTACAATTGAAATCCTAAACACACTAAACACATAACCCACATCAAGCCTTTTTACATTATATCTCAACACAACGAATAAGGAAATCAATAGTTGTTAAACAACCAACCTAGGGGCAACCAACCTCTCCCAAGAGTTGTGTTGTAAGAACTCCTGAAGCATGCGGAGAACTTAGTTGAGTAGTATGCTGAGCAAAATAGGGAGCTTCGAGCTCGCTTAGATGAAGTAGAGCACTGGAGCTAACAAACTCACTACCCGAAGCTTCAGATGCTCGCACTGAGTGGGATAACATCTAGCAGTTGCTATGGAATGGAAGGAATTAGCAACCTGATCCACCGCTATAATAGTAGCCAGTAAGGTCTACGGCTACCCACGATCGAGCTTTGGCTGGCAATTCGCAAGAAGCTAACTCGCAAGGAGTTCAGGTGCATTCAGTTGCACGATAAGCTCACCTGGAGGATGACGCCGACCTAAATGGGCTTCATGCAATGGTAAGGCAGCTCCTTGAGTAGAAGAGGAGCAAGCTTACTGGTCGCCAGCTACAAGACCCCCTTCACCAGGGGCATCCAAGAGAAAGTACTACCCCCCAACAACAAACTTCCGTTCCTCGACTAGTATGATGGCATGGACGACCTCGATGACCATCTCCTCTACTTCCCGGGCACACTAAGGAAGGCAGCATAAACGTAGTTTAACTACCTCCTCAACAATTCAATTAACTCCATCAATGAGCTGACCAAGAAGTTCAACCTCCATTTCAGGGCTAGTGAGCCCTGTCCAAGGACACATCGTCCTTGTGCCTGGCAAGATAGGGTGAAGGTAAGTCCTTGCATGACTATGTGGCCCAGTTCAATAACGCTGTGGTCAAGATCCCTTAGTTGGATGAAGGAGTTGTTGTCCATGTTGCATAGCTTGGCATCAAACCTTTGGGAGATTTCTTTCGATTACTTGCGAAAAGCAAGCCAAAGAGCCTGGCTAACTTCAGGAACAAAGCCCAGAAGTACATCAACCAGAAAGATAACATTCGTACCAGGCGTGATGCTAACTGAGAAAGGTTGAGCAGAAAGCAGGACAAGGAGAAATTTTCCATTAAAGATCGCTTCGATGGAAAGATGCCAAGCAGACTAGAGGGGGAAAGCTCTGGGAAGAAGAAACGCCAAGTAGAGTATGACCCTCTTCCCCTTCCCATTTACAGCCAGTACACGCATTTGAATAGACCCATAGCCTAGGTATATTCCAAAGTGAAGCAATGAAACTTGCTGCAGAGGTCGCAAAAATTGCGAGGAAACCTCAGTCGTCGGAACTCCAACAAATATTGTCAATTCCACGACGATCACGACCATATAACTAAAGAGTGCTTCTAGTTGAAGAATGCCGTCGAGTACGCCATTCAATGTAGCTTCTTTAATGAATATGTAGCACATTGCCAGAACGACGACCGTTCCAACGATGACACTAATAGATACCTCGAAGGCGATAGACTGAAGATGCCTAAGTGGAGCAAAATAACGACCGCAGTAATGATCGCGTCCCCAATGGCACCATAAATGTAATTATGGGGGGTCGATACCCTAGGAGCTAGCTGAGCACTAGTAACTCGGTTAATGCCCAATCAGAGGTGCTAGTAGTTAGGGAGAAGAGAAAAAAGTTAGATACTTCCATTTCCTTCTCTAACACTAAACTTACAGGGGTCGATACTTCCCACCAATACACCCTGGTGATTAGGGCGAGGATCTCAAAATTTAAGGTCTTGAAGATCATAGTAGACACTGGCAACTCCAACTATATACTCTTCCTCTACACATATGACAAGATGAGGAAGAAGTTGCTAGTAAGGATAAAGCCGTACCACCATAATCTGATCAAGTTCAACTGCAGCACGGTCTGAGAAATGGAACTTGGCGATGACAACTAAGTAGCATAACGACTCGTGGAGTTCGTTGTTATTGATTGTCCCTCCCCTTATAATGCGCTCTTTGGAAGACTAAGCCTAAACACATTCGGGATAATTACATCCTCCCTACATCTGAAGGCCAAATTCCCGATGTCTACGGGGGTAGGAGCATGCAGGTACGATTAGAAGCTCTTGTAAGTGCTATATGTCAGTACGACAAAAGCGATGGTGTCTTTGCCCTAGAGATAGGCCCACGGGAGAGATCGGTTGAGAGGGGCAAGCTCGAAGAAAAAACCAAAGATGTCCAAATCGGTGACTCTCTAGACCAAACAATGAAAGTTAGGATTGAAATCATCACCCTCTTATAGGTAAATTTGGATAGGTTCGCTTGGTCGGTGTCTGACATGCTCGGAATTTCCCTTGACCTGGCAACCCACAACCTCAACATCGACACCACAACGTGGCCCATCAAACAAAAAAAGAGGCACTTCGCCACAAAACAACAGGCCATTATTGAGGAAGAAGTGCAAAAGCTGTCTTTGTAAGGGAGGAAAAGTAGCTGACATGGCTAGAAAATGTGGTACTAATGAAAAAGAAGAATGGGAAGTGGCATATATGTGTTGATTATACCAACCTCAATAAAGCTTGCCCCAAAGATTGTTTCCCCCTCCCCAGAATCGACCAACTTGTCTATTCTACGTTAGGAGACGCCTTTCTAAGCTTTATAGATGCCTTCTCGAGATACAACTAGATTAAAATGGACCTGAAGGACGAGGATCATACCTCTTTTATCATTGACTACAGCATATATTGCTACACTGTAATGCCATTCAGACTGAAAAACATCGGAGCCATATACTAGCGGATGGTGACGAAATTGTTCAAGCCCCAAAGCAGGTGCAATATGGAGGTGTACATTGATGACATGATTGTTAAGAGCCAAAAGCCTGTCGATCATGATAAGGATCTCTAAGAAGCCTTCGACCGAATATACACGCATGACATGAAGCTGAACCCCCAGAAGTGCATCTTCGGCGTTGGCTCTAGCAAGTTCCTCAGATTTCTGGTCACCTAAAAAGGTATCGAGGCTAACCCCGAGAAGATCACAGCCATAAGGGGAATGAAGCCCCTAACTTTAGTCCAAGACGTACAAAAGCTCACTAGTATGGTGGCTGCCTTGAGCAAATTCATTTCAAAAAGCATTAATAGATGTACTGAGTTCTTTAAAATCCTAAAAAATCCTAAGGGTTTTGAATGGACTTCGGAGTGCGCCACTGCCTTTTAGCAGCACCAAGACTTCTTCGCTCATCTACTAGTCCTTTCTAAGCCTATCCAAAGGAAGGATCTATTTTTGTACCTGGTTATCAATGATTAGGCTCTCCCTTTTATACTGGTTAAAGTAGACAGAAAAGAGCACAAGCTAGTCTATCACGTCAGCCATATGCTATACGGGCTTGAGATCAGGTACATTCGGGTAGAAAAATTCCCCCTAACTGTCGTTATCACAGTACAATGGCTAAGGCCCTACTTCTAGCCACACCAGGTGATTGTACTTACAGACCAACCATTGCGCACCATGCTATAGAAACCTGATGCATCCAGATGGATGATGAAGTACGCAGTAGAATTAAGCACGTACGGAATCTAGTACCAGCCACGAACGACTTACAAGGTAGAGGTCCTAGCCGACTTTTTGGTAGAATATACTGGAGAAGAAACACCGCTAGTTGACGATAAACCAGTTTGGACTCTCTACATCGATGGATCATCTACCACTGGAGGTAAAGGTGCAGGCCTTATGCTAACCGGCCCGTATAAGTTCAGCATTTGTTACTCCTTCAAGTTCGAATTCAATTCCAGTAACAATGAATCTGAATACAAAGCGCTTATCGCTGGCCTAAAGCTCGCTAAAGAGGTCGAGGCCGAGCAGTTGTTGATATTCTCAGTCTCCATACTTGTTGTACAGTAGGTCCGGGGTGAATATGAAGCTATGGATAACACCATGGCCAGGTACCTAAAGAAGGCAAGAGGGCTCCCAGTGGACTTTCCCTCTTGGGACATCGAGAAAATCCTTCGAATGGAAAATTTAGTGGCCGATTGGCTATCCAAGTTGACCTCCACTAGCATACGAAAGCCCAAGATGAAGGACAACAAGATCTTTATAGAGTATTTGCTGGAAAAAAGCATAGCTCCAAGCTCGGCTGAAATTCTAGAACTGACCACGACGGCAACAGAGCCAAGCTGGATGGATCCCATATATAACTACTTGGAGGAGGGAAAGTTGTTAGAGGATAAGAGGGAGTCGAAGAAGCTTCGATACTATGCTACCAATTATACACTAATCGACAATGTCTTATACCGCAGGGGAATCAGCCTCCCCTTACTCCGATGTCTTTGAGAAAGGAAAGGATTACACGTCATGGAAGAGCTGTACGCTGGAGTGTACAATAATCATATCTAGTACCAAGTCCTATACCTTTGGGCACTACGACTCAGATATTACTGGCCTGCCATGAGGCAGGATGAAAAGGCCGTAGCCTAGAAATGCCTACAGTGCTAGAAGGATACCCTCATCAGTTGCACACCCAGTACCGCACTCCAACCCCTTATAAGCCCATGGCCATTTTCCTAATGGAGGATCAATATCCTCGACGCCTTCCTGAAAGCATCAGGAAGACAACAGTTCATAATTATTGCCGTAGACTACTTCATGAAGTAGGTAGAGGTCGAAGCTATGGCCAAAATCACGGAGAGGAGTATAGAAAAATTTCTTAGAAACAACATTCTTTAACGGTTTAGAGTCCCCTATGCACTGATCACAGACAATGGCTAACAATTTGATAACCCTAAGTTCAAGGAATTTGGCGCCAAGCACCACATCGCCGTACACTTCACCTTGATTACCTACCTCTAATTGAATGGACAGGTGGAGGAGACCAATCGGTTCATTTTAGACAGCCTTAAGAAGCGTGTAGACTGATTTCATGGTATCTGGGCCAATGAGCTACCTAATATCTTGTAGGGATACAAGACTACGCACCACACTTCGATAAGCGAGACCCCTTTTTGTTTAGCTTTTAAGTCGAAAGCTATCTTCCCTATCGAACTTGAACTCCCCAATATCCGAACTTGAAGTTTCGATGCCACCCTAAATGACTCATTGCTGTAAGCAAGCATCGACATAATGGAGGAAATCAGAGACCTCATTACTGTACGAGTTACTGCATTCCAACATCAGGCCACCCGGTATTATGATCAGAAGGTCTGACACAAGGAATTCAAGGCTGTGACCTAGTGTGCCGAAAATTGGAGGCCACTAGTTCACAAGAAGGCCAAGACAAGCTAGCCTCCAATTAAGAGGACCCGATCAGATTAAGAGAGAAACTAGGCAATAGAGCATACAACCTAGAAAGATTAGATAGCGAGCTTATCCCACGAACGTAGAACGCTGACAATCTATGCCTCTACTTTGATTAAAATTTCATCATGTACAGTTTTATTTTCAATTTGAGTTAAAATAAAAAGCTCTCAATTGATTTTGTATTTCTCTCTCTCTGTCCTTTTGTTTCAGTCGCCTTGCCAACCTTTTAAAAAGGTACACGAATAGTTACTCAGGCAGGTTGGAACGTTACCGACTTAACTTCCTTAAGGTAACCTTAGCAAAAGGAAACACCCTTTATACAGAGGAACTCCCATAAACCGAGCAGGTCGAAACACTACCAACTTGACCCCTTTAAGGTAACCTTAGCAAGGGGAAACACCCCTTATACAGAGGAACTCCCATGAACTAGGCAAGTCAAAACGCCATCGACTTAACCCCTTTAGGGTAACCTCGGCAGGGGAAACATCCCTTGCACAGAGGAACTCCCACGAATTAGGTAGGTTAAAATGCTGCCGACCTGATCCCCTTAGGATAACCTCAACAAAGGGAAACACCCCTTACACAGAGGAACTCCCCTAACAAAACATTGACTAAGGGTCCACAAAATTTACAGAGAATAGCAAAAGGCTTTTGAAAAACTTCATTTATTTATTGTACACTTTTATTTATAGAGCAAAGGTTGACATCCCAATACTAACCACATATAAAAAAAAATTACAGATTCACGCTACCACTTAGGATAAGCTAACTCGGGTAACTCTGAAAAATCCAAGGCATCAACCTGCTCCAGATGTTGATCTGCAGGCACTTCAGCCTGTAGGCCTTGAATTGTAGGGGAGCAAGAGACATGTGAATCAGGAGCGATTGGACCCCTTATAGGCGGATCTAGAAGCGCCCTCCCCTCTAGCTAAGGCTTCCCCCCCCCCCCTTCTCTATGAACGTAAGGGAGTTTAGAAAATCGAGGAAGCTCATGTCCAGATCTAGATAATGGGAGAAGATTTCTCTCTTAGTGAAGCGAACAGAATCAGTAGATAAGTCCTCCAACTCCTCTAGCCACTCCTTAGTAGCCCTGTAGTCAGTAATCGTATTCCTCACAGCAGCATCGCTGAGGACCTCCCTGCTCTCCATCTTGGAGATGATCTCTTCCATCTCCAAAACCCTACCCTGCAGCTCCCTGACTTGTTGCTCCAGAGTGGCCTTCGAGCCAACCAACTCGAGCGAAGTAGCCCTAACGCCCTCATATTTAAATGCCTTCATTGCCAGCATGGCTTTCAGCCTGGCTACGGAAGCCTTCAGCTCAGCATTTTCCTTTTCGATTCAGGCCTTAGTTGTGCCCTCCTCCTCTAGTCGTTGTGAGAGACGAGCTTTCGTCTTTTGCTCATTCTCCAGCCGAGCTTTCAGTTCCATGACCTTCCAAGCATCCCTCTCTACTTTACCCCTCTCTTGCTTCGCATGCTTGAGCTTCGCCTAAAGGCTTGCTACCTATATAAAAGGGTAGAGGAGGCACTTGTTAGCTTAAGCAAATTTTCTCAATTACCTCCTACTAGAAGTCTTCGCTTCTAGTAGGTACCTCTTCTATCAATGCAATGGCTCCCGTAACTTAGTTACCTCTTTTTGGGTGGTATGGGACTTACTTAGCTCGAGGAGCACTTGGCTATGGTACTGTAAGATGAAAATAGAATGCGCAAGTTAGTACCAAACACCAAAATACAACTCTACAACAACATGGAAGATCTACTTACCGCATTAAGGTACTCAAGTGGCCTACAATTTATATGGGGTTGCTCGTACCCTCTTAGGAGATCCTTTCCAACACAGCCCAATCACTAAGGGTGTAAGACCCCATTGAAGCCTGGTAACTAAGGATCTGGTGCTGCAGCGTCAAGTTGCCAATATAGACCTCCCACTTTAGCCGCAGGATCTTTCCCCAAGCCCTCTTCTTCTCCATCTTAGCCCCCCCTCCCCCTTTAGCGCCTCATCCAAGGAAGTGTACAATGCTTTTATGAATGAGACTGGCCCCAACCCCATCTTTCGGAAGTTGTTGAGGACATCCAAAAACCCATCCCCAACGTCATCCATGCTCTAGAAGGGATGAGCCAGGGGCCACTCATTCCATTTTCCCTTCACTAAAGGGTTCCTTACCAAAGGCTTCTGCCTCTTCATCTGTGGACCTGGCTCCCCGAGTACCTCAAGAGCCTTGCGCTTGTTGCCGGTGGCTACAAATGGGGTGGTTATCTCCCCAGTTCCTTCCTCAACTACTCTCGGAGGGGAAACCACCTGCATGTCGAGCCCCTCTGCATCAACACCTTCGTCGCCCATGAGGATAAGCTCAGATGAGTGGATAGTAAGAATGGGAAAAGCCATGCTCAAATGCACCATGGCAATTGGCTCGTCTCAAATGACGAGTGGAATCCCTTGAGACATAGACTTCGGCCGCGGCTTACTGGTCTTTCCGAGCCTTGGCTTCGGCCTTGCCACCTTCCTTATTGGTTGGCCTGCCTTTGATCGCACCTGGTTTCAGCTCATTAGATCGTCTACAGACAGACAAGATGCCCTCGGAGCTAAGCTCTTGCTTGTAGGGAGATCGATCTAAAGGTTAGAAAAAGAAAACAAGGATAAATCAAAAGAAACTACCACTATCATTTGTAAAACACTGCCATGACCAGCATGACCAAGGAAGTCTACCCATCCTACAGGCATCAAACGAAGCACCTCGACACTAGCACAACAAATAGGTGTGTAAGAATGAACCAATACCTTCAACCTACTTCTCTGCCATAGCTTTCTTCATGCTAAGGAAGAGCTTGGAGATCAAGCGCCGGAAATACCTTTCTACAGTCTCTGCAGCGTTGATCTCCTGGTTACCTCTCAGCTCCATAAAGGCCAAGATCTCCTTGACAGCCTCTGCATCACTCAAACCGAGCCTCTTCTCACCTCCAATATGGACCATTCTGGTTTACCGGGTCTAAAAGGCAGCCTCTTCAAACAGCTCCACCACCACGTATTTGTCCTCCCACCTTTGATTGAGTCGACAAGGTTACAGAACAGTTTCTTTCCCAGATGCGACTAAAGGTAAGGCCACCCCTAAATGCTCTTCCACATGTAGAAGTGGTAGAAGAGCTCGAGAGTAACCCTTATCTCCAGGTATTTACAGAGCACCTGAAACGCCTTCAACATCTTCTATCCATTCATAGGGATTTGCAACGGGCTGTAATGATGATAGTCAAAAAACTCCCTCTCAAAATGACTTAGGGAGGGAGGTACTGCCTAAAGTCCAGGCATTTCTCAAAAACTACGAAGTGCCTCCTCGATAGCAGGGCCATCGGTTCGTCCTTACGCGGCAACCTAATATGCTACTCGGGTATCGCCCCTATGAGGAAGTTGTTGATGACCTAGCTAAGCGGCAGAATCCTTACTTTTTCTAATACGGCCATTAAACCCTTTCCTCGTACTAGGAATGTCAAATAAATCCTTGGCAGGAGGCAAGGGAATATCCGCATTCGCATCTCTAGGGATGGCATTGATGATTCTGGCCCTGTCCAATGTTTTTGCGGCCATCCTCGTAGGTTGGTCAAGTTGTGCTAGTGACGACTGATACAGGATCGAGATAAGAAAGAAACGGCAGCGGATCTGGAACGAAAGAACATAAATGGATATTCAAAAGGAACATTAGTATAAAGAACAGGAAGAGTTTCGATGGTGAATGTAAATAGATATAACTCACCAAGATACAAACACGATCAGGGGTTTGAGCTCGAAATAGAGTTCGATACGACTCATAAACACTAAATGTTGCCCGAGGTTTCAAATGAAGGTTAGATCCAATTCACTAATCGGTTCAAATAAAGGGGTTCACCACAATCTGAGGACAAGACTGATAAGGACGCGAAGATGATTAAAGAGTATGATTAACACTCGATATTTCGACAAATGCTAACTCAAGTATAGCCTTGCTCGAAAGGAGGAAAGTTTCACTCTCTGCATATATCTCTGTAGATTTATTTGTCTATGTATCTGTCTGTATATCTATCTATATCTAAGTAAAAATGTTGCTACTTATAGCAAGTCCTAAATCCTAGTGATAAAATTGTAAATAAAGTACAAGGCCTTAAACCCTAAAGAATCGAGCCCATTAGTAAAATAAAAGGAAAACATGCATAAGAATACAAAACTGTATATTTTATAGAACTCGGCATGCAGTCACTCGGCATGTCTTGGGAAGAGTAGTATCTGAACTGAATGGGGTCGACGGTTGAATGTACAGGTTCAGGACCCCAACATCTCGCGTGGCTTGGGCAAGACACTAGAGAAGTCATCCCATAATTGCCGAGTTTTGGAATTAGTCGGCGCTAGTCTCTTAAGGTCAAGCCTAATGGTTCTTTAATCTCAAGTACTCGACCTTATGGTTTCTTGGCACCTCGATTGACAACAGAGTTGATGCTAAGTGTTTATTTTCCTTCCTCTCGTCCTTCTGGCTGCAGCTTGGCCTCTGCAAGCATTTATAAACCTCGGCTTAGATATGGTTGGAGGCTGATTCCCATTATTACCTTGGGTTTGAAAGGAAGTCATCCTTGACGTTAAGTGTTGAGCATGGGCCAGGATGCCGAATAAACTTCTCTTCCCTTTTCTCTTCACCATAGGTACTGAGTGTCTCTGGATTTCCTCAACGCTCATGGGGGTCAGCAATAGCTCTTCACATCCTTCTAAACGGTATAAGTGTTGAGGAAGCTGTCATGGATCACTTTCCGGTCATACTCCCAAGGTCGGCCAAGAAGTAAATTTGTGGCATTCATAGGCATGACATCAAAATCAATATCATCTGCGTATTTTCCGGCCTTAAATGCTATTCGCGCTCTTTCATGCATATGGATCATACCCTTGTCATTAAACCATTTTAATCCATAGGGTCGGGGATGTGGGTTGGTCAGCAACTTCATCTTTTCTATCAACTCAGTAGAATGATGTTGGTGCAGCTACCTCCATTAATGACTAAGGAACAGGTCTTCTTATTCACTAGGTACTGCATGTGAAATAAATTTTCTCGTGATCTGACATCTACCTTCAGGTCAGCTCGTTAACTTGTCAAGGATAAGAGTTCATCCAGATTTCCAGAATAGACATCTTCTTTGATCAATCCTTCCTCCAAGCTCTTATCACTCTAACTCTCACTTTGATCCTCGGGCTCTTCACCCTTTAAGACCATGACCCTTTTATTCAGCCATTGGGATGCAATGTGTCAATAACCTAAGCATTTGAAGCACTTCACTTGTCGGGCCTTGTTGTCAGGTGCCTTTTCTTTCTCAGCAATCTATTTTTAGGCATGGACTGGTTGGTTAAGCTCTCCTTTCTCTATCTTCTTTTCTTGCCTTCTCTCTGCATACCTCTCAGGCTCAGGGTTACCTTGTTAAGGTCAGCTACTCAACCTTTGATACTTTTTTCTCCTTTGTCTCTCTACTCTTAATGTCAAATTAATTAGTTTGTCCAAAAAGTTGAATGGCTGCAATTCAACTATATCGACAATGTCATCTTGAAGTCTACTTAGGAATCTGGTAATGGTACGGTCCTGTAGCTCAGAAATTTCACATCTCGTCATCAAAATCTCAAACTCTTGTAAATACTCTTCAACAGTATTTCTACCTTATCTCAGGTGCTGGAAAGCATGGAGCATCTCTTGCTTAAAGTAGGTCGTTATTTATAGCAAGTCCTATAAATAGCGACCTTTGTATTCAATTGATGAATCAGCGCAAAGGTTGCTATTTATAGCAAGTCCTAAACCCTAGTGGTAAAACTGTAAAGAAAGTACAAGACCTTAAATCCTAAAGAATTGGGCCCATAAATAAAATAAAGAGAAAATATGTACAAGAATACAAAACTGTGCCTTTAATAGAACTCAGCGTGCAGTCACTCGGAATGTCTTAAAAGGAGGAGTATCCAAACTGAATAGAGTTAGCAGTTAGATGTACGGGTTCGGGAAGGGGTCCTCGACGTCTCATGTGGCTTGGGCGAGATACCAGAGAGGTCAGCCCATAATTGTCAAGTTTTGGAATTAGTCAACGCTAGTCTCTCGGGGTCGTGCTAAATAATTCTTTTTTCTCGGGTACTCAACCTTGTGGTTTCTTGATACCTTGGCTGACAACAAAGTTAATATCGAGTGTTTGTTTTCCTTCCCTTCATCCTTCTGGCTGCAGCTTAGCCTTTGCAAGCATTGATAGGCCCTAGCTTGGATATGGTTAGAGGCTGATTCCCATCAAACGACACTTTACCCTCCTATTCTCGAGGAGGATCACTCCTTATAAAATCTGAACTGAAGGAAAGTTCTAGCAAAGAAGAATTAGCTTTACTCCTGTTGGTAAACATGATTGTGATTCTTGAAAAGAAAAATTGAAGTTTCTGAAGAAGGTTTAAGGGTTTTAACGTGAACACAAAAATTATGACAACTGAGCAAAAAGATTGCAGAAAAGCGTTCTCTCTTTGTGATTCTTCTATTTATAGGAAAACCGCTTTGGATGTCGTACAGGCGGTTATGGGGATACGTATAAATACAAATCCCTTGGAATGTTGCCTAGCAGATACGTAGAAAGCATCTCAATTGGATGGCCACCTTTAAAAGGGCAGAAAGAATGTAGCTACATGCTAGTCTATTGCAACACGACACCTATTACGTCACATTTAAAGCATGGAATACAAGCTAGCAAAAGTTGCATTTTGAAAGTCCCTTTAACAGGAAGCTTCTTTAGGGCCCATCCAATCTGTACCCAGTCAACGTTACGAAGACATGACGTACCTATGTCCACTCGATCCCCATCAAGCCCTATTCAAGCAAACCGATCTGTAGCATTAGAGTACCTTAACACCCCTACCCACCTAGCCTCGAACAGTTTTAGATCGGCAGACAAGTGCCTAGGACGACTCACTACTTCGGGCCTTCTCACCTTGGATCATCCATCACTTCAAATCTACAACCTAATCATGTCGACATCATGGCATCGAATCAAACTTCCTAGAGTCGAATTGATCATGTCAAAGCAACCCATGCATTCCTTCTCCTTGCCTCTTCCTCGGTAATGAGACTACGACGGGGGGTAGGAAGTGTTCATAGGGTACTTTGGGCAAGGACCTCTCAAGCTCAACCAAATCCGTCAAGCCTTGCCTCCTTAGACTCGCTTTTGTAAGCCTCGAGCCTAAACCTTAATGGCCTAGGCCCATAAAGAACTGTAATGGCCATAAACTACAAAATAAGGATAAAGCAGCCACTAACTAAATATTAGGGATACATCGGACACGACAACTCTACTCTCCCACACTTGCTGAAGAAGATCTTTCTTGCCAACTAATCTCCAATGGCCAGCTCTACTCCACTATAAATACTAATATCTTTCCAACAGTAACCCTTTTCTATAAACTTTGCATTCTAAGCCTATGCACTTAGTATTCCATTCTACAAAAAACTTATTGCTGACTTAAGTATCAGAGTGACTATGCTGGATAACCCTCCAGCATCCGTTCACTGTGCATTGTCTTGCAAGCCCAGTACGTACAAACCTTAATTAATTACTAGCAAGAATTAAGGAATGACAGAAATTATTATATAATATAATTTTATTAGTTAAACTATATTATAGGGACCAATGCAAGCAAGATCTCAACCAAATACGTATTTAATTAATCACTCAAATGCAGCTAGCAATCCCTTTACTTAAGTATTCCATGGGAGATCTTATCATGAATAATAATAATAATAATAATAATAATAATAATAAGCTAAAAGGCAAATGTAAATTAGAACAAAAGCAAATGTTTCTTTCCCTTAAGTAGAAGGCAGCTCATCAAGGGTTTAGCTAACATCGATTCACAAAAGATTATCACTTCATGAAGATATAGGAAGTGTGGAAGGCATGACTGTGGTTTGTTAGCTCCCTCGACTTTGGATCCCATATTATTCTCTCTCTTTTCATTTCTTTTTTTTTTTTTACCTTTTTAACCTTCAATATACTCTCTTTCTCTCTCTTAAGGTTGTAAACAAGTCAATCCAAGCCGAGCTTCTCATTCAAGCTCGACTCATTTGAAAATTATCGAGCTCAAGTTTGAACCAAGCTTTTTATCGAGCCAGCAATTGAGACTTAAGTTTAGTCCATTTAGATAAACGAACTTTGTCTTGAATTCAAGTTTTGCTTGTTTACTAATTAAGCTTAAATAGAGCCAAGCCTAAAGCAAGCCAATCTTGAGTTTATTCATGAGCTTAAGTATATAAAATAGAAACTATATAATTAAATAGATTAAATATATAATTAAATACAAATTAAATATGAGAATATACCATAAAAATTAAAAGATAACTATCCCTTAGTCTTATAATTCCTCATTTTTCAACAATAAAAATTCCATCGAATAGTCATTTTGCTAATCTAGTAGAGAAATAGGTCTATAATTGATGAATAGTCATTTCTTCTAGTCTCTTCAAGTCAATCAAATGTGCCATAAATATGTATCAGTCTTCCTACTTTTGAAAAGAGTAATTACACTACTATTTAGAAAATGTGTTTTTGAATTTTTAGTGCTATTTAAAGCTTTGATATTCAAAACCAAATAAACTAAAGAAAAAAAATAAAAAAGTAATTATAAAAAAACTACAAAAATAAAACCCTTAGTGACTTAAGCATCATCGTTGCCCCTTTTAAATTGGCTTTCTCTCTTAGGATGATCTACGTATGGGAGCAGGCCTGGTCCAAACCTAGACCACCCTAAAATCGCTTATTCACATCCAAACCAACCAAATAGCATGAGTTAGATCTATGCATAGGACCTGCTCGGTGGTGAGGCTAAGCTAAGGCAATAAGCAAGATCCTTGAATTAGCGGTCTTAACCCATTGATATTAAAAAAAAAATAGATAGATGAAAAATAGATAAAAGAAAAAAGGATAAAAAAAGTTTGAATGAAACAATAAATAAAATTAAATAATTAAATAACTTTGAAATTTTAAACCAATTTCATGTAAATATGAATAAATTATTTCTTGTTTACAGCATTGAATGTATTGTTATTATGAACATAAAGACTAAATATACTTTAATAGCATATATAGTTTGGTAAATATACACTTCTATCCAAAGAAAAATCTCATTCTTAATATTATAAGATTAGCTTTTATTTTTTAAAATTCTTTATAGTCTCTAAGTTTTCTCCCACATTACTAATATTATAAATCAAGTTGGATTTAGTTTATTAATATATAAAACTTATACTAATAAATCTCAATTTTTTTAATAAAAATATACATAAAATTTTTGAATTGGAAATTGAAAGTAGAGCAAAAATAAGCAACATGACATAAATATAAGCATTTTACAATTTCTTTTTATAATGACCTTGCAAGATTGTTCTATTAATAATGTTACAGAAAGAATCATTTTGAATGTAAACTATTATGCAATCAGCTGTTTAATAGTGGCCAAAGTTAGTAGACAAAAGAACCTTAAGATACTACACAAAAGTTAAAAAATTTATGCCATATATTCAGTTGTATAAATATCTACATTTCATATAATTCAAAATATATATCTTGAAAATTCCAAAAATAACCTCACTAAGTATCCAAATTACAATACTAAACCTTATTATAATTTATAATATGAACAATATATTTTTCTTAATCACAAAAATTCATATCTATTATTATACACAAATAAACATGACATAAAAGAGTTGTACCGTTCTATTCTCCGCATACTTACTATCCAATTCATTTTATATTATCCAGTTTTGCTAAATGCTAACTAAACATTACGATGAAGTGCAAATCCATTTAAACCTATGTAAGGTTTGGTTCTAAACTGTAAACCAGCCGTTAAACTGCTTGGTTCTAAGGGCCTAAGCAGTTCAACCATCACAATGTGCCAAATTAGCAAGCCATCGAACTGCTCTTGAACCAACGGTTTGGCCTTACTAGGTTAAGGGCTGAACCAACCCCAAAATTTAAAAAATATATATATGTATATATATAAATAATATATAATATACTATATATATAATGGAAAGATACTATATATATATACTATTTTTTAATGGACTATATATATACTATATATAATATATAATACTCTATATATATATTTAATGCAAACAAGTATATAATATATGTAATATATAATGATTAATATACTATATATACATATATATACTACAACACACATATACTATATATTATGCGATATATAATATACTATATATAATATAACATCATTATTCACGCTTATACAGTCTAAATGAATTATTTCGAGATTGAAAAAAATGAATTGAAAAAAAATTTTTTATTTATGAGCAATAACATAAAGTTTTAAATTTATTCGAAAAAAATGAATAATCTATAAATTATTTATAATAATTAAGGAAAGTTTAAAAAAAAAAAAACCTATAATTCAAGGATCACTAAATCAGCTCTTGAATCATCAGTTGAAGCAAACCGATTCAAGTTTTGACCTCTTAATAACCAAACGTGAATCACTCCCTTTAGCGATTTCAGGTCTAACTCAATGAATACGTTTATATCCATTGTGTATTTCCATCCTATGCCTAATATGTTATGATGTGAAAAAGTGGCTTGGAGATAGTTCCACTAATGTTTTCAAATGCCGATGCAACTCAACAAAAGTGTGCCTTTCGCTCTTCTTTTTATTATTCCTTTTAAGATTATGTGATGGTATTAAGATCATTTTGTTTCGAATGGCGACAGGAAAATTAAATCATCGTGTGGACAACGTTGGTAGGTAAAGAAAATGATGTGTCCTTGTTTTCTAGTCATGTTACTTGGGTTGTCAATGAAATGAATATACGAAGGAATAGGGATTAAGTGAATCACATCGTGTATTTAGGGATTAGTCAATATTCATCAGTTTTTTTTTTTTTTTCCTCTCATTTTAACCGATTTCAGAATTTCAAAATAAGTGGCTATGTTAATGAAATATATCTTGATTTTCATTTTCCATGGCTCCATTGATGGTGTCCACACTCACTCTTGAGATGGACGCGACCATAGCCTAAATAGGATGGTCTCATTAATATATAAAAGGCTCTAGATTGAGCAAATATTTTTCATATTTTTCATTTTATTTTTGGCTTAAATAATTTGTGACAATATATATGTACAAATGTTACAATAGTTTAGGGGAAAAAAAAAGGAGAAGAAGAAGAATTGCGCTTAGAATTTTTCACAAAGCCAAATATTAAAGGAGGAACAATGCAACAATATTCTTGAAATAAAGGGAGACTCTTCTCATTAAGTGATTACATATTTGAGGAACAATTATTTTCCAAAGGAACTAAGTAGTTTAATTAAGGATGATAAAATAAATAACAAGAATCTAAAGCCTGCTCTATTTTATATGGTGAATAGATTTCAGGTAAGAAGTAAAAGTTACAATATAGGTTCTATTGTCTTTAAGTTTTTGCCAATAAGTGATTAGGCTCTGTATGTATAGAGCCTGCAAAATAATATACAGTGAAGGGATACTATGAGGTTATTCAACGTGGCCACTTCAATACTTAAGTTAGTAGTGAGACGCTTGGGAGTAGGAAGTAATGTAGATAAGTATGCAAGCTTGATGTACAAAGTTTATAGAGATTTACCGTTAGGCAGTAACCCAGTATTTATAGTAGAGCGAAGCCAAGCCAAGCGGAGTTGAGCCGACAATTAGAGGTCAGTTGGTGGGAGAGATCTTTTTCCGCAAGTGTAGAAAAGGGGGGTCGTTATGCCCGACACGTCCTACTTATTCAGGACGTAGCTATTTCATTCTTATCTTATACATTTTAGTCGTTACAGAGCTTACTGGGCTTGATCAATATAGGTCTAGGGCTTAAGCCCATAAGTGTAAGCCCTAGGTCACGAGACTCGTTAGATATGACTGGGCCTGAGAGGCCTATATCTAAAGTGCCTTATCAATACTTGCCCCCCTACAATCTCATTGTCAAGGCGAAGGTAAGAAGAAAGGATATATGGGCTGCTTAGGCGTAACCAATTTGACTCAAAGGAGTCCGACCTAGCGTTATGGGGTTGACGTGGTAGGTGCATAGGTCCGGACTAGAAGCTAACTGAGGTAAAGGTGCTCAAAGCGGCGAATGCTTAGGCTGAAAATATCCGAAGCAAGATGAATAGGAGTAGTCAACAATTATTCCAAAGCGGAGTGCTAAAGACCCAAGCGAAGCTTAGCTTAAGGTATCAAAGTAGGGCACCCTTGCCACTTGTTGAGTAGGTCCTTTAAGGCTACGAAGTGGCTTGTCCAAACAGTGCTCGACAAGGACCAAGCAGACATAACTGCGCAATATCTTTATCATGCTGACCGGGTAGAAACCAAATGAACCTTGAAGAAGCTTTTTGTTGAAGGAACTTTTTTGAAATGTAATTTTTGCCCGCCTGTATTTCGTGCATTAAATGCAATATAACATATGTTGTATTATAGTAGACTAGCATGCAGTTACATGCCCTTTGCCTTTTAAAGGTAATCGTTTGATCAAAACACTTTCCACGTGTCTACTATGTAACATTCCAAAGGATTCGTACTTATACGGGTTCCTATAACTGCCTGTATGGCTTCCCAAACAGTTTGCCTATAAATAGGAGGATCACAAAGAGAGACCACATTTTTGCAATTTTCTCACTCTATTATTACAAATTCTGGGTTTGCATTCAAAACTTCATACTTTCTTCAAAAGTTTCCCAAGGTCTTTCTTCCTTCTTCGAATATCATAGCCATGTTGACTAACAGAGGTGAAACAGATTCATCTTCGTTACTGCATATTTTTAGCTTCGATTCTATAAGGAGTAACTCCCCTCAGACGCGGGAAGACGAGGTCTCGTCACTAATACAACTTGACGAACCTACAAGGATAGTCATAAAGGCACTAAACAAGGCCAAGATCATCAAAATTATCCCTAAGAATGTATATGCGTATGGTCCTCTACTCCCTCCGAAGGATTTGTTCAATGTTCCCAAGACTAGCAAGGGGCCTAGTAGCTGAGTGAGCAAAAGTAAACACCCAGTTAGATTATGAGCAACTTCATTGTCAAGGTGATCCTTGGGTGATAGATAAGGTTGTCACATAGGGATGAACGGGTGGTCTTACTGTCAAGGAGGCTCTTTGCGGTATTTGAGAAGTGCCTGGAGTTTAGGCAACGCCTCCCTCCAAGTTGCTTCGAGAAAGAGTTCTTTAACTACCACTAGTGTAGCTCGTCGTAGGTCCCTCCCAATGGGTAAAAGGTATTGAAGGCTTTCTAAGCACTCTACGAGTACCTGATGGTAAAGGCTACTCCCGATCTCTTCAGTTACTTCTACATGTAAAAGAGCGTTGGGAGATGGCCTTACCTCCAACCGCACCTGGGTAAGAAGCTATTTTGCGACCTTGTAGATTCAGTGAAGGGCTGACATGACGAATAAGTGGTAGTTGAGCTGCCCGAGGAGGTAGACTTCTAGATAAAGTAGACTGGGATGGTTTAAATCGAAGGTGAGAAGGGGTTTAGTCCTAGTAACACCAAGGTGACCTAAGAGATCCTAGCCTTTATGGCATTGAGACACAGCCTAGAGGTTAATGCTGTGAAGACCATAGAGAGGTATTTTCGGTACTCGATCTCTGAGTTCTTTCCCAGCATGAAGAAAGTTGTAGTGGAAAAATGGGTCAAAAGTACAAGTATTTCTAACAACCGATCAAGTTATGCTAGTGTTAAGGTACTTCATTCGACGCCTATAAGATAGAAGGGCTTCCTTGGCTGTGCCAGTCATGGTGGTGTTTTATGAATGGTATTTATAGTTTCTTTTGGTTTAATCTTGTTTTCCTTTTCTAACTTTTGATTAAAGTTCTTGCAAGCAAAAATTTGGTAGGATGTCTCGTCCCTCTATGGATAAGCTAATAAGCCAACGCCAAGCAAGAACCAGGCAGACCTACCAAAAGGCAAGGTAGTAAGGCTGAAGCCTAAGCCTTAGGAGACTAGCAAGGCACAACCAAGGTCTATTCCTCAGGCGATTCCCATCGGCATTCGAGATGAGCTCGTGGATGTAGAGCCTTTAGGTATGGCTCTACTCACTCCTACTCTCGCCCCTTCTACTAAGCCTATTGTCGTGGGCAATGAAGGAGTTGATAAGAAAGGGCTCGATGTCCAGATGCTTTCCCCTCTAAGAGCAAGGGATGAAGAGATTATCGAAGGGGCTACCCTTCCTCAAGCGGCCGGCCAGAAGCATAAGGTTCCCAAGACGACTAGGGAACCAAGTCTTGGAGCAAAGAAGTAGAGGCCCCTGGCTAAGGCACCTTTAAGCAAAGGGAAATGGAATGAGTGGCCAACGGCTCATCCCTTTCAAAGCGTTGATGAGATGGGGTACGAATTTTTTTACATCTCAAACAATTTAAGGCTAACGGAGATAGAGCTGAACTTATTCCGAGAAGTGTCATAAACCTCTTAAGATGAAGAGTTTTTGGAGGGAGCCCCTAATGTAGAGATGAAGAAAGCTAGGGGGAAGCTCTTGAGGCCGAAGTGGAAGGTTTATGCTAATGATCTAACGCTGTAGCACCAGACACTGATCTTCCAGGCTTCCATAGGGTCTTAGACTACTGGTGACCAGGCTATCCTTGAGGGGGTTCTCAAAAGAAGGTAGGGACGACCCCTTGAAGATAACGAGCTACTTGAGCACGTTGATGCAGTAGGTAAGTCTTTCTAACTCCTATGTTGTTATGTTCTATATTGTGTTTTATTTATCATGACATTAATGGTAGCCTTCTTTTTCAATTTGCAATACTACAGCCAGGTGCTACTTCAACTGAACAGATTCAATGTCGCCTAGAAAGAGGTGAAGCTCCTTGGGGAAGCGTTGCGATAGCATGAGAAGTACCTGCAGGAGACAGAGACTTCTACTAAAAAATATATAAGAAAATTCTCTAAGGCTAACAGGCACTTGCATTTCTCTCATATGCAGGTGGCAAGACTTAAGGTGAGGCTTAAAGATGTAGAGCGAGAGAGGGAGAATGCTAAGAAGGCCTACAACTTGGAGGCTTGGCTAGAGGACAAGCAAAAGATAAAGGCTGGCTTCTCTCAGAGGCTAAACGATGAGGGCGAAGCCAAGGCCCAACTTAAAAAAGAGAATGTCGAGCTAAAGGCGTTGGTAACCAAGTTACAAACTGAGCTGGCAATGAAAGTGTCTGATTGCAAAGGTGTTGAAGCTACTTCGCTACAGTTAGTCGATTTAAAGGTCAAATTGGAGCAGTAGGACCAAGAGCCATGAAGGAAAGTTTCGAAGATGGAGATATTATCTCCAAAATGGAGACAGTAGAGGTCTTAAGTAATGACGCCACTAAAAAGGCGGTTACCAACTATCAAAAGACCGAAGAGTAGCTGGACGAACTGGAAAATTTGACTACGGTCTCCCATTATCCGAACCTAAACTTGAGCTTCCTCGACTTTCTAGATTCCTCAACCTTCCACGAGAAGAGGGAAGCCCTAGCGCGAGAAAGAGAGACCGCCCAAGCGACCTTTGATGATGCAAGCGCTCCCTCTATTATTAGGGCCGAGTAAGGCACTTCTACATTAGCTTCTACCTTAGCATCCCTGCAAGAGGCCACCGCTAAAGTAGTTCCTCAAGACAATCCATCTATGGTGATCCTCTAGTTGCTCCTGGTTCACATCCCTCAAGCCCTACTCCTAGTCAAGGCCTACCACCTAAAGCATCGACAAATCAGCACTCCAAATAAATCGATGCATTAGACTTTTCTGAATTACTAGAGTTAGTTGATCTAAGGAGTTAGGATGAGTATTTCTTTTTTTTTTTTTGAAACATATGTAAGTCGGGCCAGGATGCCAACCTTTATTGTGTAATTCAAGAATCAATCAATGAATAGATGAATATTTTAAAACATCTTCTCTATATACCTGTTTTCCTTTTGCCTTTGAATATATGTGCTTAGGAATTCCTCTACATAAGGAGAGTTTACCCTTGCCAAGGTTAACCGTTGGGGGAGTTCCTTTGTGTAAGGGGTGTTTCTCCTTACCGAGGTTACCTAAGGAGGGGGTTAGGTCGGTGGTGTTCTGACCTACCCAGTATGGGGAGTTTTTTTATACAAGGGGTGTTTCCCCTTACTAAGGTATAAGGTCGGTAGCGTTGTAACCTGCCTAAAGGAGGGGAGTTCCTCTGTATAAAGGGTGATCTCCCTTACCAAGGTTACCCAAAGAGGTCAAGTCAGTAGCATTCCAACCTACCTAGTGGAGGGGAGTTCCTTTGTGCAAGGGGTGATTCTCCTTGCCAAGGTTACCTAAGGGAGTTGGTCGATGGCGTTTCGACTTACCCAATTGACTATCCATATGCCTCTTCAAAGGTTCAGGTGGCAACAGAAAGAAAGGGAGTGAGGGAAAGAAGTAGATAATCAATTATGAAACAACATTTTTATTATGTCACTTTAGAAAGAAAAATTGTACACAATAGAATTCTAATCAAAATAAAGCCGAAGATTATCGACGTTCCATGTGCACAGGATGAGCTCACCATCCAATCTTTCTAGTTTATATGCTCCATTGCCCAATCTTTCCTTGACTCTAACCAGATCTTCCCAATTAAGGACCAACTTACCTTGCCCTTCGTACGAACTTATTTCTTTTCACTTTTGGCACACTAGGTCACCGACCTCAAACTCCTTGTATCTGACCTTCTGATCATAGTATCAGGTAACCCAATGTTAGTATGTAGTTATTCGAGCAACAATAAGGTCTTGAATTTCCTTGATGGTGTCAACACTCACTTGCAGCAATAAGTCATTAAGGGCGGCGTCAAAACTTCTAGTCAGGATATTAGGAAGCTCAAGTTCGATGGGAGGATTGCTTCCTACCTGAAAACAAAGCGGAAGGGGCTCTCACCTGTAAAAGTACAATGGGAAGTCCTATACCCCCACAAGATATTAGGCAGTTCATCAGCTAAGCATCCTGAGATCGATCTACACGCTTCTTCAAGCTATCTAAAATGATCCGATGGTGTCGAGCCTGATTTTTTTGTTTCTTTTATTTAAAAATTGATTTCTCATTTCCCAATTAATACTAAACCCTAACCCATTTAATATTAATTCTCCACTAAAGAAATAGAGAAATTCTGGTTTTTTATTGAAAATAATTTTTGGAGTTGCCACCCGACCGAAGTTGGAAAAAGAAAAAGAAACTGTAACCAATTGGGTAGACTGATTACGATTTGGCTGCTGGTTTTTTATTTCAATTTTAAAAGAAGAACTAGAGAGTTCCAAGTTCAAGGGCTAACTTATTAAACCCTTAACGGGTACCATTATCTATTTACCGAAATTAGGATTATTCTTCTAATTATAATATTTTAAAAATAAATAAATAAATAAATCAAAAGAAAAAAGAGCCTAAATTTCTACAGATTTTATCGTCGCCTCGAAGGTGCCTACGTACTCGCTAATCGGGATAAGACGATCATAGTTCTTTCAAAAACTTTAATGTGTTGATTTATTTTAACTTTGAAAACTGACCGAGTTTAGGGTTTAATAGATTTAATTTATTAAAAAAAATTCCAAAAGGGCCCTAATTCATGAGTTTTAAAAAAACTTTCTAAAATATTCTAAATCTTTTTAAAAGGTTTTTTATTACTTTTTATTTTTGAAAAAAATAATTTCCTAAATGAGAAATCTTAAAAAAAAAAGCTAATATATATATTTATATACTATATTATTAACATAAGTAACTAATAAATAATCAATAAAATAATAATATAATAATATACATACATAAAAAAAAATTGGAAGAACCGAACCTTGATTTTAGCTATTCACTGTGCGATGAAGCAGTAAAGTAGTGAATTTGTGCTGCTGTGAAGAGTGTTGACTATGCGCTGGTACACATGAGTGGAATCGATGCAAGTGAATCAAGTATGCGCAAGGATGGGACGTTGCTGCTGTCGTGTGTGGTGGAGTATTGTGTAGTCGAATCGTGCGGTGGCTGTTCAGCAGTAGCATAGATAGGGTGGATGGTAAATGGTTGTGTTGCCGTGATGATCATGCAGGCATTGGTTAGAGTGTTGTAGTGAGGGAGTGCGTGAAAGAGGAAGAACTAGCGAAGAGGCTTCGGGTTTGGTTGCTGCTGTAACGAGGATGCGCTGCACTTGGTCCGTGCTTGATGCTGTTGTTGAAGTGTTGATCGTCAGTGGTCCAGTGTGCGGACTGATGCGCTGAGAGTCGGTGGAGTTTTCGTGAATGAGTACGTGCTGTTGTGCAGCACTTGATGGAACGTACTACTAAGGATGGTGATGTTCGTCAACGTACCGTAGGTGAGCTTGACCAGCGACGTATGGCCGGATGTGGATACGGAAGGTTGATCGGCGTTGCTGCAGTTAGAGCGTGGAGCTTACTATCCGTGGTTTGTCCAAAATTGCTGTTCTGTGCTGCTAATTTTCTGGTCATCAAAGCAGCAGTTTTGTGTGGCTATAAAGTGTGCTGCTGATTTTCTGGTCATCACAGCAGCAGTTGTGTGTGGCTGTAAAGTGTAGTCGTAAATGGTAGAGTGGCAGTGGCATGGCTGATTTGTGTTTGGTAAGTGAAGTGGTCGGTGTGTATATTGGTGCTACAAATGTGTGTGGGCAACACTAGCATAATGGATTACTGTTGGGAACGTCATAAGTGTAGTCTGACAGTGGAGTTCAGTGCAGGCACAGCGTGGACAATGGCATTGTTGATTGAAGACGTTTTGTGCTGATGGCCTCCTATTTTCTATTCTTTTGTTTTTTTTTCTTTTTTCTAGCTATTCCCTTTTTCTGACTGCATGTGGGTGTTTCAAATCTGATTTAATTAAATTAAACTAGATTCAAACGATCTTAGATATGAATCCCGTTTTCATCGACCTCGAATTAAATCAAACCCAAATGCTTCGATACTTATCCATTGGGTCGTTAGCCTATACCTTGACATTCAATTCAATTAAATTATATTTAAACTATCTGATTCCCTAAAATAAAATTTTTTAACTAAACTAAAACTAAAACTAACACTAAAACTAATTATTTCTAATATAAATTACTTCCTAAAAATCTACGAAAATTTTATAATTTTTCCTTTTCTTATTTTTTTGGTATTTTCATTATTTGTTAATTTTTTATTATTTTTTATTTTTTTGAATTAGGACATTTTTTGTAAAAACAAAGATTAAGACTATAGAGGGGCAAAAATTAGGTATATAAACTACACTTCTTTGTGGTGAAGTTTGAACAAAACTTTGCCACAAAGACAAAAGAGACATTGTTTTTTGCCTCAGGACAACTCTATCCTAAGGAACGTTAAGATACTTGACGAAGGTTAGTTTAAAGCGATGAATAACGAGGAGTAGCACCTTTATGAGTAGGCAAAAGTCTCTAAAAAGAATGATGAGAACTTGGTCGTACCCTAATTAGCTGACTAACCAAAGCGGTCAAAGCGCCCTTTGAGTTGGCTAAGACCTGAAGAATGAGGAAAACTTGGTTGTGTCCTAATGAGTTGACTAACTAAGGCGGTCAAAGCGCCCTTTGAGCTGGCTAAGTCCTGAAGAATGAAGGAAAACTTGGTCGTATCCTAATGAGCTGACTAACCAAGGTGGCCAAAACGCCCTTTGAGCTAGTTAAGACTTAAAAAATGAGGAAACTTTGAATTGGGATAGCGCTCCATAAGCTTGTTAAATCCGTTGAAGAAATTTTGAGTTGGGTAACGTTCTGTGAGTTAGACAATTGGGAGTTTAAGAAACTCTGAATTGGGACTACACTCCTAGGAGATTATAAATTAAGACAGTTTTAGGAGTTAGCTGGAAGCTTAAGAAACTTTAGATTGGGACTGCGCTTTATGAGTTGGTCAGATCCCTAAATGAGAATATGAATTTGGATAGCGCTCTACAAACTGGCTAAAGTGCTAAAGAAGATATGTATAGGAACAGTGCTCTATGAGCGGGCTATATCCTTGAGAAAGTGGATAAAGGGTAAGTGCCCTTCGGACTCGCTTAAACTCTATTGACAATTGAAAGTAAAACTAAGGAACATAGCCTACTCGGAAAAAAAAAAAAAAACTCTTGATTTGAGAAATTTACAAACTAGGAATTTGGTGAAATCTTTTTATATCATGAATTGAAAATTTGGCCACTAGGGATGAAATGAAAAAACTTGTAACAAGCCTTCACTTTTTCTCTCTCCTTTTCATTTTCTTTTTCCTTGAAAGTTTGCTAACAGATACAAATTCCTATTTAAAAGGCAAACGCTATAATCATGTAGGGTATCTCAAATCTACCCTAGTTTGTAACCTGGACAATGAGCCTCTTGGATAGGCCTTAAACATTCATTTTGTAAGGAAAAGGTAACTCACGATTAGACTAGTCAAAGAGGACTTCCTTACGCACTCTAGGTTTAGACGTTACTCTCGACTACTATTCCGAAAATTACAGTCCAATTCACAAGTGATACGCTCTGATCGATCTGTTAGGTCTTTTTGGGTTCAGTATTGTAAATTTGGCTTTTGGTCAAATGGTTTCAAAAGAAGTTAATTGAGAGGGCCTATTTTGAAAGAAGTGCTTTCGTCTAACCCAGGAGTACAAGTCAAGAACCCTTAGGAATGAACTAGATGTGCTCTTGCCCCAGTTTCAAAGATAATTTTTATCTTAGATAAATAATTCTTCAAAATTGGAAGAGCTTTGAGTAGGGAGGTATTGTGGGTGGAAAGGTCTTGTGTTTGAGAATCGAATGGATAGAAAAGGTCTATGTTCGTGATTTGGAATGTGATTTTGAACTAAATATGGAGTCTTTGGTTTGTGGTTGAGAACATGATTCTAAATGAATATGAGGTTTTGTGCTTTTGGTTGGGAATGCGATTCAAGGCCTTGTGTTTTTTTTTTTTTCTTTTTTGAGCAACTTAAGCCTTCTTTAATTGGGGATTTGCTCAAGCCCGATATTTGGGCATTTCTTCATTTTCCTTTTTCCTGTTTTTTTTTCTTTTTATTTCTTTTTTCATTTCATTTCATTTCTTTCTTTTCTCTTCCCAAAAATAACTATCTCTTTTGTCAAGTTTTTGTCTCTAGATGAATCAAGGCCTTAAATCCATAAGTTCAGAGCTCATTGGCTTTAGAAAGGTATGTGTGGCCTTTGGGGTATTTGGAAAAACGTTAGCTCTTCTTCAAAGGGAACAATTTATCAAAAACAAAAATTATCCTTGAATTGTTATTACTGGGGTAAACATAAATCAATGTTATCCATCTCTCCTAATCAACGACCCTAACCTCTGAATTGCCCCACTGTGGGGGTGGTTCTTGACAGGGTTTACATTTGAAAGGACTCCAGATTAGTTTAACAAGGTTATCAAAGGATAATTGTGTCTGGGATTTGAAAATAAATGCCTAACTTCATTCCGGTCTGCATATCAAATTCAAAATGAACCTCCTTTAAGGAATGAGTCCAAAATATCATCACCATGATGTCTCTCAACTCTCAAACTGTTTAAGGGTTAGTGTATAGGATATAGCTCGCCTCTTCTCATTCAAAACATTTTAAAAGTGAGTTACCAATTCCTTACATAGGGATTGATTGACCTTAGGGTATTGACTTTACTCCTTAATTCCTTGGAACATGCCCTAGTTGTGAAATTTCAAAAACTAAATGACCCATACCCCAGACTTATAGGTCTTAACGCCCTTATGCTTCTATATGTAACTTTGGTTTAGGTTCTTTAGAGTTCGAATGGGCTGAAACTGACAACTTTTGAAGTAGAAGGGATTAATGAATTGCCCTTTTTATTTATACCGAGGATCAAGCTTAGGATAGTCTTTAATGGCTTTGTGTTTTGGTTCGGTTCATGGTTGGACTTGATGGCTCACTGACATTGAGTTGGTTGAATCATCTTGATAGGCTAAGGTTCGGGTTTGTTTGGTTATTTTCTCAGGCCAAGTAGATCTGTTTAAGTTAGCTGCCTTAATGGGCCAAGTAATTGTGTTTGTCCCGAATCCTATAAGGATTTGTAACCATTAGCAAATTTCTTTTCTTTTTTTTTTTATAAAGAGAGAAAGAAAATGTGAAGGCTTTCATGTTACAAAGTCCAAGTGATGAGATTGTAAATGGATGATTACGGAAGATTGCTTTCATAGAATTCTATATACAAGCTTATACAATTTATCATTACTAAAGGTCTATTTACAAGCGAGCAATTATGACGAATAAAAGATTAAACAAAGAAAATATCTAAATCTTATTTATTCCAAATGAAGAAGGCTATTTGCAAAATGCTAAATTTATGTAAAAGAATGAATATTTCTGGTTGATAGAAAACTAGGCAAAATGATAACTACCTATTATTTTACAGCTTTGATTCTTTTCGTTTTGTTTCCTTTTTTATTTTTATTTTTTGTCTTCTATTTACTCCGTAAGGGTTGGGCTCAGCTGATGTGGGCCCAAATAAAAAGCGATAGATTCGGGCACCCATAGATATACTAAGGCCCGCACTAAGGTAATATTTATAGGGCTCTTCTATAGGGGCAAGATGAGCCTAATTTTGTTCCTAATAAATTCTTACTTATTGGGTTAAAAAGTTAGAACCATATCAAGAATATCTTTTAAGGCCAATGAGGTGGGTAGACGTGGATTTGTTTGGAAGCCCATTAACTCGATCTAGCCATGACTGATCAAAATCAAAATTAAAGTTACAATTACAACGTATTCTAAACTTTACATAAAATTATTATAAATTATTTACAAGGAAATATTACAACTACAACTTCACATCTGCCTATATTCATTTAGGTTTACCACATCATAGGTTCTTGTAATTTTTTTTTAAAAAAGGTTTTATGTAATGCAAAAGGATAGGTTCTAAAGGTTTTCAAGTTCTGCAACTACTAAGTTTTTTTTCAAAGTAACGATTCTGTAGTCACATTCGAAATTGAGTGGGATAGCCTGATTGGCCTCGGAAGGTGGATACCCCACAACATTCGAACTTACATAATGGCCCTCCTCCAAGGTCCTAAGACGGCCTGGTTCTGACTGTGTCTACTATGCATTTATGATGCAGAAAAACAAAATAAAAGTAAAACCCCCAAAATTCCCCCTTAAATGAATTACCACATCAAAAAAAAGTTAGTAAAAATAAATAAATAAAATAAACAAATACATAAAAATGACATAACTAAGTTCCTTTTTTAATTATTTCATCTTTTTATTTTTGAAAAATAATCCTATTTTTGGTAACTTCTAGTGGTTAGCCCTCTAGCGTCCCCAGTGGAGCCGCCAAATTGTCGAGCCTGATTTTTCGATTTCTTTTATTTAAAAATTGATTTCTCATTTCCTAATTAATATTAAACCCTAACCCATTTAATATTAATTCTCGACTAAAGAAATTGAGAAATTTCGATTTTTTATTGAAAATAATTTTTAGAGTCGCTATCCAACCAAAGTCGGGAAAAGAAAAAGAAACCGTAACCAATTGGGTGGACTGATTACGATTTGGCTATCGGTCTTTGATTTCAATTTTAAAAGAAGAACCAAAGGGTTCCAAGTTCGAGGGCTAACTTATTAAACCCTTAACGGGTACCACTATCTATTTACCAAAATTAGGATTATTCTTCTAATTATAATATTTAAAAAATAAATAAATAAATCAAAAGAAAAAAGAGCCTAAGTTTTTACAAATTTTATCGTCGCCCTGAAGGTGCCTACGTACTCGCTAATCGGGATAAGACGATCGTAGTTCTTTCAAAAACTTTAATGTGTTGATTTATTTTAACTTTGAAAACTGACCAAATTTATGTGTTTAATAGATTTAATTTATTAAAAAAATTTCCAAAAGGGACCTAATTCATGAGTTTTAAAAAAATTTCTAAAATGTCCTAAATCTTTTTAAAAGGTTTTTTATTACTTTTTATTTTTGAAAAAAAATAATTTCCTAAATGAGAAATCTTAAAAAAAAATAAGCTAATATATATATATATATCTATTTATATACTACATTATTAACATAAGTAACTAATAAATAATAATATAATAATATACATATATTAAAAAAAAAAATTGGAAGAACCGAACCTTGATTTTGGCTGTTCACTGTGCGATGAAGCGGTAAAGTAGTGAATTTGTGCTGTTGTGATGAGTGCTGACTATGTGCTAGTGCACATGAGTGGAATCGATGCAAGTGAATCAGGCGTGCGCAAGGATGGGACATTGCTGTTGTCGTATGTGGTGGAGTATTGTGTAGTCGAGTTGTGCGGTGGCTGTTCAGCAGTAGCATGGATAGGGTGGATGGTAGATGGTTGTGCTGCCGTGATGATCGTGCAGGCATTGGTTGGAGTGTTGTAGTGAGGGAGTGCGCGAGAGAGGAAGCACTAGCGAAGAGGCTTCGGTTTTGGTTGCTGCTACAGCGAGGATGCGCTACGCTTGGTTAGTGCTTGATGCTGTTGCTGGAGTGTTGATTATCAGTGGTCCAGTGTGCGGACTGATGTGCTAGAGCGTCGATGGAGTTTTCGTGAATGAGTACGTGCTGTACTGTGTAATTTAGCGTGAACGAGGATGTGCTGTTGTGCAGCACTTGATGGAACATACTGTTGAGGATGGTGATGTTCATCAATGTGCCGTAGGTGAGCTTGACTAGCAACATATGGCCGGATATGGATACGTAAGGTTGATCGGCGTTGCTGCAGTTGGAGCGTAGAGCTTGCTATCTGTGGTTGGTTCAAAATTGCTGTTCTGTGCTGCTAATTTTCTGGTCATCACAGCAGCAATCGTATGTGGCGCTAAAGTACAGTCGTGAACAGTAGAGTGGCAATGGCATAGTTGATTTGTATTCAGTAAGTGAAGTGGTCGGTGTGTGTATTGGTGCTACAAATGTGTGTGGGCAACGCTGGCCTAATGGATTGCTATTGGGAACATCATAAGTATAGTCTGACAGTGGAGTTCAGTGCAGGCACAGCATAGGCAACGGCATTATTGATTGAAGACGTTTTGTGCTGATGGCCTGCTGTTTTCTGTTCTTTTGTCTGTTTGTTTTTTTTTTTTCCTTTTTTCTGGTTGTTAGATTCAAACGATCTTAGATATGAATCTCGTTTTCATCTTGCTTTTGCAAAGATAGAAAAATAAAGACATAGGTATCTACTGAAACTCGAACCTAAGATCTCGAATTAAATTAAATCAAACCTAAATACTTCGATACATATTCGTTAGGCCGTTGGCCTATGCCTTGATATTTAATTCAATTAAATTATATTTAAACTATTCGATTCCCTAAAATAAAATTTTTTAACTAAACTAAAACTAAAACTAATTATTTCTAATATAAATTACTTCCTAAAAATCTACGAAATTTTTATAATTTTTCCTTTTCTTATTTTTTTGGTATTTTCATTATTTGTTAATTTTTTATTTTTTTGAATTAGGACATTTTTTGTAAAAATAAAGATTAAGACTATAGAGGGGCAAAAATTAGGTGTCTACAAATAGGTTATCTCTACATGTTCATTTGATTGGGGGTAAGCAACCAAGGTGAAGTGCGGGGTGATGTGGTGCTTAATGCAGAACTCCCTGAACTTGGGGCTGTCGAGCTATCAGTCGTTGTCCATGATGAAAGCATAAGGGATACCGAAGGAGGGGAGAATGTTGTTCCAATGATGTTGTACATCAATCTTAAACTTTCAAGACCTCTTCCCACGCTCCATATAGAAGTTCCTTCACTTTTTATGAAGGGAAGGCCTTTCTGCTATTGTCTTGACAATATTCTTGATTAGACCTATATTACCCTACAAAGTTGCAATGCCATTCTTAACACATAAGTTAAGAATATGACATGTATAACATATATGGAAAAAAAACCCCTCCAACACTAGTTGACAATAATTTCACTAATTAGATATTAAGGTAGTATTGTCACTTACATTGCCAAAACTAATAGAAAAAAAAAATTCACTAATCCATACTCATTCAAAATTTCTCTAATAATATTATAGATGTTTTACCCTGTGTATCACTCGTTACATACCCTTAAAGCCAATAGCTATTTATTAAGTTGCCAATTATCTTCTATCTAGTGAACAATAACACCTATATAAGAATTATTACAAAAAGGATCTGTCTATTTGTCTGCACATATGGATACATGCATATCAAAGGAAGCGAACTTACCTATGTGCTCCCCATGAGCTCCCTATGACCTTTGTGGTAGAGTTCCTACGTGACTCGAGTTAATACTCTGCAACTAAGCTATCGCGAACTGGGGTTAAACGTCTCCTACCCGTATCGACTCTATCATTTTGATGCACCCACTTTAAATGATAGGTGGATATTCACCAAGTGCTGCGCCAGGTTGTACTTGTGACTCTCTTCATCGTACCTCATCAGCAATTGACTGGATGAACCATCGCCTCGAGTAATCTATTGTTGTGTACTATCTATTCTCACCTCCTCATGATATTTTGACCTCAAGTACTTATTAAGGGTACCATATTCTTCTTCCATTTTCCACTAGTAACTCGCGTTATAGTAGTTGTAAAATGCCTTCGAGTTGCCCCTTTCGTCTATATTTTTACAGAAATACGTAGTAAAAATATTAGACTTATTTGGTTTACCTGAGCTTGAAGGTCTCAAATTGCTGGCCGCATGTTGTCCCATATGTTGCTCTTCTATTTCGGGAATAATTTCTATCTCTTCCTCCTCATCCTCGAATATACTTGCAGGGCAACTTATCCAGGGGAGTTCAAATCCCACGGGTCGTGCAAAAATACTCATACGATGAGGTTCAAATCTAGTAAGACGTTTGAAGATACTTATGCGTACAGGTTCAAAACCGAGAGATGATGTACCTTGGTAACTCATGCGTTGAGGTTCAACGTCAAAGCCAAGAGATAATATGCTACAATTACTTATGAGATGAGATTCAAGATTGAACCCTGGAGATGGTGTAACTTATTCTTCCACGTTCTTTACCATATTTTGTACCCTCTACTCATTCAAATCTTACTTGTTATTTGGGTACACCGGAATGTCGTCAAACCGTTATGGCTCAAACGACGTACCAACATTAGTGCTCTTGCCGTTACTCTTATTTTTCCTGCTAGATAAAGAACCATGCTTTTTACCAAAAAAGGTACGATGGAAAAAATTTTCTATGGATGCTAAAAAATTTTTTCTCTTATTTACTACAGCAAAAATTTATAAATGAAATGTAGAAGTAATATGTAAGACAATACAAAACAGAAATTATGTCTCGAATAAGTGTATGTCAATGTTATTTGCTAATGCAAATAGTTTAATGCAGTGAAATGAAGAACTATACTCAAATATTGATAGTTAATGGAAGGAAATATTTATATGATAACGTTTTACAATTGAAAAAATTTGAAAACAGAATAGTTGAAGTTAGAGTATTTTAATTAGTTTGTAGAGTAATAACTGCTACATATCGATACCATTCAATTTATAAGAATCGAGAAATGTATGAACGTATTGTTTAAATTTTGAAAATTCGAATTTTCAATCATTTTGTCTACCATAATTTTTTAATTTTTTAATTCAAATTCAATATGCCAGTCAATTTCAATTGATCGATTTTTTTCTTCAGTAAAGCGTAAAGGTAAGGGGAGTAGGAGGAAATTGTGGGAAAGGGGTCCTCGCCTATCTATATCCTAGTATCAAAGAAATCAAAAATAAAATTGTTAGTTGAAATTAATTTACAAATATTAAGACTTTATATTGGAGGGTTCTCGACGTACTCCATAAATAGAAAAGAGCTATGAGACGGAGAAAAACTTATTCCATCTCGATGCTAAAAAAAAAAAAAAAGGAATGATTGTAATAGAGAAAAACGTATATCAACAATGATAGATCCATCTTTCTTGTAGTATACCTGGTAATATACGAATACATATCTTTTATAATTCATTCTTGGACCTATTGAAAATAATTTTTTATCAATTTCAATTTTTTTAGTTAATTTTACTCAATTTTCAATTGAAAAATATTGATTGCACCCGCTGCACCTATAGAGCACTCTAACTCGTACAATAAATTTTACCCCGAGATAATAATGGTAACGTATAAATCCAATCCAAAACCAACCTTATCATACTATAAAAGAAGCACCTCTCTTATTCAAATTAGTATTATTGGACCCGTTTCCGATTATTACTCTAAACATGTAAAAGGACTAAGGATTAGTAAAATAAACCAATTTAACTAAGGTTGAATCAAGGTTAGACTGAACCATTTTTATAATCAAATTAAGTCGACCAGATTAGACAACCTTGATTCAAATAGGTCTAATACAAACGTAGAAGAGGAGCTCAAATCCACCAGCCCACAACCTACGGTTTATTTTGTGCCAAATGGCGGTTCTTGTGATGGAAGATCATCCCCCGGTCCAAGAAATTTATCAGCACCCAAAAATCATGACGAATAGGGAAATCGGTTTTACCACGTTGATCTATCTTAGGCCACTCACAGCTTTCACATCGATAGTGCGGCCATTCGGAAAATTGGACCGAAGAGAGTGTGCTCAACGAAAGAACCAATTCTTAATCGGAAAAGAAAAAAAAAAGGAAAAGAAAAGGGAAAAAAGATACTTATCAATTGTTGTTGAATTGTCATGTAGAGGGCTAAAATTTATTAGACTAAACTTATTATTTATTTGGAGTTGACTCATTGGACTAGATGGTAAGACTCATAAAGTTCAGTCTATATTTAAAATGATTTAGAAAAAATTGACTTGATAGACTTAAAATAAAGATCGTTTAGACAAGTTTATTTACCTTTATCCTTTCTCAAGTAAGCTTATACACTTATGAAAGAGGCTACTAGCCTTAAACCTATTAGCTAGCTCATTTAGGATAACTATAAATTAAACAAGTTTTATCTCATCTGTTGATCACTTAAATAATCTAACAGTACCATCATGCCAAACAACCTATAAATAACTTAATTATTCTTCCTCATTTGCAACTGTTAGAGAGAATAGAAGAAAAATATTGCTCTATATTGGTCCCGTATAAGATATCAACAGTGGCAGTGAATTGATATCTTTAAATTTTTGAAAACTTTTTTGATATAAGAAAAATAAAATTACCACTCTTAACAGCATATAATAGCGAACAATGATATTGTAATAAGTCAACACACAATAACTAATAAAGCAAATTAAAAGGGTAGTGAAGGAAAATATCAAACTAAAGATTTATAGAGTTTCGGCCTTTTACTTATTGCTTTCTTCCAACTCTATTACTACGGACTCAATTTACTTAACCAATGCCATTCAACCTTCAGTAAATCAAAATCACGAGAAGATTACAAGTAATTGCCACACATAGGCTTACACCATACTCTGCTATACTTATCTAGCATTTCCACAATCTAGGCTAATATAGATCTATAGAGTACAATCGAATTTCTCTCAATACTCAAATAACAAATAAGATTTACAAATTATAAGTAAAAATAAAAATATAAATTTTAATTAATTTCGCTCTAAAGAAAAATAATGATTGTTGTATAATTTACTTCGGTGCAACTTTTGGAAGAAGTATTTGAATGACATTCTATGACTTTTCAGAAAGTAGAATATAATCATGAAATTTTTATGTGTTGAAAACTTTTTCCAATGTGTAATGTCGTTTGAATCCTTTCTTTTTTATATAAAAATTTTCCAATGACTAATTTGAATATTATCTTCACTTTCATATTTATCTAACTGATAGTTGTTAAAGATAATTCCTTAGATATTTTGAGAAAATTTCGGTCATTTGAAATTCAAAAATAACTCTTCTTATCTTGTTTAGATCAGATATGTTTTAATCTATAACCATTAGATAAGCTTCTGATTTGAATTTGAAATTCAAAAATGTTATACTAATTCTTCTTATAAAAGCTTCTAAAACGCTAATATTAAATAAATGATCTCAAGTTACAAGGTAAATGTTTGAGGTCCCCTAAGGTTGCCTTGTCTGTTATTTCTATATTTAAACGTTGAGACTTTCTATTCCTCCTCCATGCCTCATTTTCACTTAATCATCCCATCAGGTGTCTTTCTTACTTCACTTTCCTTAAGTCACGTATAACTCACGCAACATGCACGTAACCATCCCAATTGAACCTTTACTTCTATAGTCATCAACATAAATCACAATAGGGCATCACGATTTGAGTAATTAAAAATATAGATTAATTATATTAAAATGTTAAATGTTTAATTATCTAGAAAAGGATGATTTTAAAAAAATTTAGAATTATGAAATTGCATAACAACTTCTCAAATTTAAATTATGATCATGTAACAGCTATGTAATTATTACCACTGTTGTCAGACCTAGACGAAGTGATTGACCTAAACATGTGAGGAGGTTAAAAATTAAGGGGAAAACTAGGTTTAACAAAAAATCCAACTAGAGTTAAACCAAGGTTGAACTAGGTTGAAGCATAGCAGTCAACCCGAATTTAACAATACTGATTATTATGCCAAAATTTTACTTCCTCTTTAAATATGAATAATTGAAAATTATTTTAATTAATAAATAGGAATAACCATAGGATGGACAAGAATCTAAATAAACATTTAATTATTTCCATATGATAATAAAAAAGATACACTAGTATCATTTGCCTCTTAAGCTCCACAAAATAGGAAATTGTAGACACTTTATTTTTGCGCCTCCCTTTATTTTTTCCAATTTTTTAGAATAGGATAAAGGGTCCTAAATAAAAAAAAAGTATAAAAATAAGAAAATTTAGAAAACAACAAAAAAAGGTGGAAATTTTTCAAAAATCAGAAAAAATAAAAGTAAAAATAAAAAAATTACAAAAAAAAAAAGAAAACATAGAAAAACCAGTTGGGCCTAAGCTTAGATTCAAATTCAACATAAGCTGACATTGTTTATTTGTGCAATTTAATTATACATATGAATAAAATACAAGCTAACAACCTAACGATTAAGCACTTAGACTTGCACTTGGGTTTAGCTTGAAGGCTAAGGGTTTGAACCTCAATAAAGGCATAAAAAAAATACCTTTTGTTCCTCTTTTTTTTTCGCAACACACACACAATACACTACTATATGACAAGAAATTACTAGGCCACGTGTCTGGTCGTGATACATGACACTTCGTCATTAAGTCATGATAACACATTTTTCCTTCTCCTTCTACTCTTTCCTTTTCTTTTCCTCCCTTTCTCACACAAGAACAATAGCCCCCTATCAACGTTGCATGCAACCACCATCCATTGTTTATGCAAAACCACTCACGTTCAGCTCACATGACAACCCTTTTTCTCTCTCATGACCACCTTCATCTACTTTGGAAAAACCAGCCATGACACCCTCATTCTCAACATAACCCTAACTGAAACCTATAACCACTCCACATTCGCAACAGCACACTCCACTAACACCTTAACATAGTCGTATCAATACCCATTCATGACCTAGTACACTCACACAAGCGACCTGAACCCACTACCGAACAGCAACCCCTAACTCAATACCCTCACCTCACTTTGATTTCCTCTCTTGCATAACTAACTACCAAACGCATACATCTCAACCACCTCTTGCTACTCAATCCACAGTCACCTCTAACACCCTATGGCCTACTCATATACCCTCAGCACATACTAAATCCACTACGCCTGTCACCCAAACACCATCCATCGTCGTCTAAAACTCCAATCGCCAAAAAACACCACCACTAGCTAAGGCATGACTACCATTGGGCTTTTCGCTAATGAAAAGCACATGAAAGTGCTTAAACCACCCCAAAGCAACCCCCAATCAACCGCTGTTCTTTCCCTTCTTTACCACTTAAATTTGACCCAATAGAGCTCCAAGTCGGTCTTAACTTGACCCGAAATCCATGCTCCAACCCACATATATTCCTTAGTTCGACCTTCTTCTAATTTCAAACTTATAATGTTTTTTATTTTATTTTATTTTATTATTTATTGTATTTTTGATTATATATGTAAAAAAGAAGTAAGAGAAAAAAAGAAAAAGAAAAATATTAGTTTCATTTTATTTATTTTTTAGTCAAAATAATACTAAAATAGAAAATAAATAATAAATAAATAGCAAAGTTATTTAATAACTCAAAAAAACTCACTTTCCGAATGAATAAAAATAATATGACTTTTTTCAAATTAAGACTACTTTAAAATTTCCAAGAATAAAACTCCGATTAAGATCCTTTAGAAAATTTTCCTTAAATAAATCGAATTAGGTAAAAATGTAAACCCGATCTCTTTAAACAATTAAAATAAATTAATCGGTTAATATTTTCTAAAACAAACTACGAAAGTCTGATCCCGAATAGTGAGTACGTAGGCACTCATAACGATTACAAGGCAACTTAAAATATGGAAAACTTTCTTTTCCCATCTTTTTGTAAACACTTGTTCAATTTTATTAACCTAGTTGCACATAATATGGTTTGTCATTATTATAATTGTAATCTCAAACTATAAGAGTATTTTAAAAGTAAATCTAAATTCAGAAAGTTAATAATGGTACCCATAAGAGTTTAAAAGATAGTCTTTAGATCCAAAATCTTTGGTCTGCAAACCCTTTTAAAAAAAAAAAAAAAATTGGTTTTTTTAAGTGGACCAGTGGCTAAGTTAAATCAATCCACCTAATTGATTATTGATTTAAACCAACCCTCTTTTTCCGGACTTTCGTTGGGTAGTGGCTTTAAAAAATTTTCAAAAGATGTTTAAAAATCGAATTTTTCTTAACTCGTAATTAAGAATCAATATTAAATGGAATAGGGTTTAATATTGGTCAAATTAAGGAAAATATTTAAAACCGAGAAAAACCTAATCTTAACAGGAATTTATTGCATTGTCGATAAAAGTGAGTAAGTAAATCTATCATATAGGATACCTCGCCTAGACCCCACCCCATCAGGTAGGTTCCATGTAGAAAATGAGGGTCATAAGGTAAGTTAAGGATAATAATTTCTCGGAACTTATTTTCACAGAATAGGTACGAATATGAAGTTTTGATATTCTGTTTCACTTTGCCTGTATTTTAAATTATATAAGATACAGGTTCTATAGTAAATTATATCTACCTTATAATAATAAATAAATAATATAAATTAATTAATTAATAGGGAAAAATGTAAATAACTCCCTCTAAGCTTTGACTTAGGTGAAAAATAACCCCATAAACTTTTAAAGTGTGGTTTTTAACCCTTTAAACTTTAATAAATTGGTTAACATATGGGTTAAGAAAAAACATATATATTAAAAATAACTCTTTTAAATTTTGATTTTAGTGTACAAACATCTCATAATCTTATCAAAATATGCTTTAAGACATTCTAAATTTTGATCGTAGTATAACTTTTTTAACTGAAAAAAGGCAATGTCATTTGTCTTGATAATTTATCAAAGTTTAAAATATCAAAAACCACATTTTGAAAGTTCAAATAGTCAATCCACAACTTAATTAAAATTTAGGAAGGTTATTTATAATTTCCTTAAATTAATATTATCTTCTTTTTTTTTTTAGTCTTAAAGAAAATAATAACAAATATCCATCTTATAATCAACTCTAAAGCTACACTTTATTTGTATATGCTATTTAGTCTCTCTTCTTCTTCTTCTTTTAGGGGGTAGCGATAAAAACCTCTCTTTTCTTATACTATCTTTTTTTTTTTTCCTCCTCCTTCATCTTTTTCTAACTCTAATATAGTAAGAAGTTAAAAATATCTCAATTCTTAACTTATCATCTAATATATTATATTAGAATTACTTGCATATGATTTTTATATTATGCGTATAACAATTTTATAGTTTAATATAAGTTCTATTTTGATGATTTGAAAGGAATAGATGAAAAATAATTTTAATTGTGACCCATCCAAGGGTTTAAACATTTTCAACTACAGAAATATCATCTATTTTGCCTACAAAAATTTTATATTGTCTCAATTCAAAATGGATTACAACCTATATAAATTATTACGAGCAAGTTTAGCAATAATGTAAATAATTTTTATATTAGTTATGCATCTAACACAATATTTTGAAGGAAGATAAAGAAAAAAAAATATAAGTTTCACAAAATACCTATACCTTAAATTCTATACCTATAGAGTCTATGAGGTATAGAGTATAAGGTAGTTCAAAGGTACTATAGGATAGGTTCTATGTATAAAAGTTAAGAAACATCTACCTACTAGGTAAGGTACGGGTAAAATCTTATACCTTACCCATCTTATATTTACTCACTCTTACTTATTAGTGCATTGAGATGTATTATGTATAAGCAAATTTTTTTTAAATAAAATAAAAAAATGTTTAAAATTTAAACATAATGATTTATGCTAAACCTTAAAAAACGCTAGTTAATGCTCTAAATTTTAGAAAAATCATTTTGGATTAGCACTATCATGCTTAATAATTGTAAATATCATATATCAATAATTATTAAAAATTTTGCAAATTTTTTTTCACATAAGTAATGCCCCCTATTATTTTCCCCCCTTTCATTTCTTCAAGACCTCATGCTATTGTGACACATGGTACATGCAGGTGTGAGCGGGTAAACCTGTTGTATAAGGTATATACTTAAACCCTACTTGACCAGGTAGGTTCTGTGTGAATAATTAAAGTCATAAGGTAAGTTCTGAATAGTAATTTTTTGAAACATATTCTCATAGAGCAGGATACAGCTAAGAAGTTAGGTTACCATGTACCCACCTTAGAATCTGTATTTTAAAGCATATAAGGTACGAGTTATAGGGTCCTTACCTCGTAATAGTAACTAAATAAAATTAATAAATAAAGACTACCATTTCATTAAAATAAACTTTATAGACCTCACGTTAAGTATGATGTTTAGCATTTAATTTTTTTAAATAATGTGTTTATTTTCTTAAATATCTCTATAATATAATTATCACAAAAGTTCATCCATAATAATAATAGTTAAAGAACCATTTAAGGAAAAAAAAAATTGGTAGGAAATAAACCTCAATGGACTCCATTTATAAGTGTAATTTAAAAAATTAAATAAATTAAGCAATTGCATTTTTTTCATATAAAAAAGAGCAAATTTGTTTTATGTTTTGAAAAAATAACCATATTGAAATTTTTAAGAAAAAAAATCTATAAATTCTATAAGATACTTTGTACCCTATTCAATCTATAAGATATAGGGTACCTTTACGGTGCCATAAGGTAAGGTACGGATAGCAAATTTTAAGAACCTGTACCTACACAATAGAGTACGAGTAAAGCTTTATACCTTATCCACTCTATACCTGCTTAACCTTAGGAAGACAAGATGCAGCAGCTTTGCAACATATTCATACTATAAAGACTTAAAATACCTATTAATACCCACAAATAGATAATAAGTCTCTATAAACAGTTAAAACTACTACATTCTATTACATAATCTAAATGGAAATTAGGAAAAAGGCTTTTCATAAAATCAACTTAGACAAACTCTCTCATGTAGAATGAAAAATCAATGTCTACACATTCATTAACAAGTATAATCATTAATCTATAATGGTCATAGCTATAATAAATCTCACTCCTATCAAGCAAATCATAACCAAGCCCATTATAGAAATTAAATAAATCTCATCACTTGAAAAAATAAAAATATAATAAAAACGAGTCATAAAATCCACTGCAAACAATTGCAAATAGACATATGCTTTACTATACATGGCATATTGATTTATTAAGATGCCTTCATTCAATATAAATTCGCATTATAACCTTAAAAGATGAAGGTATACAACCACTTGAGTTTCACTTCCAAAATGTGCCATAATTATAGCCCCACCTGCAACAAACGAAAAAGGACTAGAGTCGCATACCCATCATTTGTTAAACATTACGTGAGGGTTAACTCTGCTATCATTTATCGAAATATTAATCACCTCGTACTAGTTTTGTCATCTATTAACACATGGCTTAGAGTTAGGTTCATCTACAACGTTGCCTTACTCTACTAGTTAGCATATCCTTTTAATTTTTTTTCCTACTTACTAACTCGTATTAGACACGTCACTCTCACATCAACGACACCTTAAGTCATCATAGTGACTTGAGTGCTTAAGACCACCATCATCAAATTCATGGCTGCCACATGTAGGTTCAAGAAGCTACATATAAGCAAATCATACTTTTAATAAGCTAGATAGTTGTTAGTTAAGTTTACTATCCTAATATGCATAGACAACAACAGCTACGTACCTAGATTTTACTCAAACACTTGATGGAATTTTGATTATAATCAATACCTATAATTTGATATTAGAGATTAATACTTTATCATATTCAAGAATTAACAATCTTAAGAGTAAAACTAGATTCTCCATTTAATCTATGATTAAATTCCTAAGGAAACTATTAAAGGTTCTCCAAAGAGCAAAACAAGGTAAGAGGAGTAACTCAATCAATTAAGGAAAGTAAGTTGTCTAAGGCTAGACTAGTAGAGCACTAATAGAGGTCAATTAACCATTAGTCCAAGATAAGGAAGGTTAGTAGTAGGTTTGATACGAATTGCTAGGAAGAGGTGACATATGACTACCGATATCATGTGAAACAAAAAGGATGGGTCCAAAAGATAAATGATAATTGAGGTTTAAGCAAGGGTCCTCGTATACCGACGATGGATATGACTCACCAACACCTCATACGAGCTCAAGTCACACTTAATATTATACATAAGTATGGTAAGAGAGCACTCGCCACTAATCCATGCTCACAATAGACTAGATAAGAGCAAGCAAGGGATGCTTAGCTCATAAGGAAAAGTATGTCTAAAAATTCAATGTCACTTATGTTACAACCATTATATATTACTAAAATTTATATGGTCCAATTAAGGCAAGTCCTAGGTAAACTAAAATCACAAAAAAAGGATTGGAAAAGGAAAGGGAAGTATATTACAAGGGTAAAGTCATAAATAAACAAAAAGGATATTCAATTACAAAAGGATAGTATGGATATCAGAAAAATAAGACGCGTGTCTACTATCCATTCTAGGGCTCCAATGATGCTGTATGTCGAGCAGAGCTAATTTTGAACAAAGTAGGTTAGGTTGGTTGTAAGTGGCTTAGTAGCTTGGCTATTTAGGGCTTAGGAAGGGTTGGTCCAATGTGTGACCATTCTTCTGATAAGCTTCAACTGATCTGCTTGGAAGTAGGACAGCTCGGCCTTAGAGATGTGTCAACTTAGTTGCAAGTGGTTTCAGTGCTTAGCCTTAGACCCGTATGTTATAAAGAGGTTGGCTCGGCAACAGGTTAAGCATCTCGAAGGTTTCTTTAATGAGATGGAGAATAGATTACCTTGGCAGGTCAAGGTAGAGAATGCATTGATCTTTAAAGTTCAACTCCCCTTACATAGCCTAACGAACCATATGGATAAGCCCTTGAGCTCAAGAGTGAGTGATCAATTCGTGATCCCTATAGTCCCCTTCGAGCTATTTGAGATTTATGATCAAGTTTGGCTCAGCTTCTTGCTACTCATTTTCAAAGAAATATGGATAAAGGTCAACAACATTAAAGGAGTCTAAGACTCCATATTTTCAGGTAATTCAATCTTGTGGGCATTAAGGTTAATCTTTTCAAGTGCTTTAAACGGTTTATCGGCTCTAAGTTACAAGTAACTCTTCCTTAAACTTGGAAATCAATCTTTACAGAGGTAGATCCAGATCAAATCACTAGGCTAAAATTATTTTCTTTTTCATCCTTTACCTCACCTCTTGAGCTTGGTGGCAACTCAGTTCAGTTGTTCCATGACCTTTTCATGCATTGCTTTGATGGCCTCAAATCTCTTGACAGTTGATTGGTCTTTATTTTGGCTTGGAAAAGGCGTATAGTCTAGTGAAAGCTTAGGATTGAATCCATAGGCGATCTCAAAAGGTGACATGTTCGTGACACTATAAGCAATCTAGTCGTAGGTGATCTCAATTATGAGCAAGCATAGATCCCAATCAATCATGTTCAGACTAACAGCAACTCGGAGCAAAGTTCCCATAGTTCTATCGATGGCCTTGGTCTGTCCATCAATCTGTAGATAGCAAGACATGTTAAATAAAAATTTCACTCCCATTCGCTTCCATAATGTCCTCTAAAAGTGGTTCATGAATTTTAGGTCTTAGTTTGAAATAATAGCCTGAGGCACTCCATGGAGCTTGATAATCTCCTATAAGAAAAGAAAAGCGACAGCTAAAGTATCATTAGTTTTGAAATAAGGCATGAAATGTGCCATCTTGCTAAATCAATCTACTACCAATGAAGTCTTTCCCTCGAGACATCCTAGGCAACCCTAACATAAAGTCCATATTTAGCTCGAACCACAGTTTGGTCGGGATCGGTAAGGGTAAATATTGCCCTTACTTGGCTCAGCTCTTAGTCCTTCTGCAGGTAGTACATTTTTCCAGTATGGCTTAGACATCTCTCATCATCATTGGCCAAAAGAATCTAGAGCCTAGTACTTCACAAGTTCGATGCTTACTGAAATGTTCAAACAATCCTCCACCATGTACCTCGTGCATTAGCAATTCTTGCATAAAACAAGTCGGGATATACAATCTCCTCTTCCTATACAAGTATCGTCTTCCCTATAATAGTCATCAAGTGTTTAACCATCTTCACATCGTACATAAATTGAGCCAAAATGCAGATCCTCTACCTTTAAATCCCTAAGCATAGAAAATCCAAGTAACTTAGTATGTAGCTCAATCAAGAGGGAATGTCGTCTTGATAGGACATCAGCCACTACATTGTTCTTACCGTTCTTGTACTTGACGACATACAAAAATCCCTACATAAACTCAACTCACTTAGCTTGTCTTCAAGAAAACTTAGGATGACTCTTCTAATATCTTAAAGATTCATAATTAGTATCGATCATAAATTCTTTAGGTAACAAATAATGTTGCCAGACAGTCAAAGCTCAGATTAAGGACTAGAACTCCTTATCATATACAGAGTAGTTGAACATGGCTCCTCTAAGCTTCTTACTGAAATAAGCCATAGGTCGGCCCTCTTCCATCAATACAGCTCCTATACTTAGTCCAGACTTAGTAATAGGAATTAAGCTATCGGACCTCTGACTCGCAGCCAAGCCTAAGGACTAGAGGGACTAGCAAGACAAATCCTCCTATTCCAATCGACTCATGTGGAGGCCAAATATCTCCTTTGCTGACCTATTCTGCCTATTAAGCCAAATGATTACCTATTTCTCGTATGTTAAGCACTGAGAAACTAAAGGCCGAGATAACAACCCATCTTCATTCTTGCACATGCTTACTGATAACTCTAATTTTAAACATATTCCATAGGGTGATTTTATAGTATTTTCGGCACATTTTTTGTTTTCTTTAAAGAAATTGATACTTAATTGAGTAAAATGTTGATTTCAGGGTTTAAACGCATTCTAGGCTCAAAAACGAAGAAAAGGAATCAAGTTTCACTCAATTTCTAGTTCAAATGAAGAAGTTATGAAGTTGTGCAGAAAATTTGCCTACGTGCAGAAAGTTGCACGACTTGGGGACACGGCCATGTCTCAGGCAGTGTCGGGTGACGAAAACAGAATCTTTGAGATATACTATAAAAAGACATCTTAGGGTTTCAAAAAGAGGGAAGACATTACAGAAACAAGAGACACAAGAGACGAGAGGAGATTGGAGAAGAACATTAATCAAGAAGCAAGAGCCATATCGATTTCATGATTAGAGAGATTGTTCATCAAATCAAGAGGGGTTTTTATGCTTTATTTTATGTTTTTGATGAAACTCGTTTTTAGATTCGTTATGATAGCTTAGAATTAGAGTATTTAGGATTATGGAACCTAGGGTTTCATGTAACCCTTGGATTGAATTATAATTTCAATAAAGTTTCTACCTTTTCTTGATTCAATTATGTCGTTAATTATGGATTGATAATTCTAGAGTGTCAATATATGATATTATGCATGTTAATTGAGAAATTGCATGTGTAATTAGATCTAGGCATAATTGAAGAGAATTGCATGTATACTTAGAGATAAGATACATGTTTCTTCCGGAAAGTTGATTGTTTGCATGGGAATTCATTACACGTTAATGCGATTCTAAATTATATTACTAAGTGAAGAGATTCCGGTAAATAATTTAGGATTAGGGTTAATATGCTTGAGAAAGATATTAGCTTTAATTGTGAATCCCTCCGGTCAAGAATAATAGAAATTGAATTGGATATATTTTAAAAAAGGTTACATGTTAAACACTAGGGGAAATAATTCCTAAATACATTATTGCATACTTGAAGTCGTTCGTAGTTTATTGCTTTCTAATTTGCATAATTAAGTCTCATAAGTAGAGTTGTTAATTTTAGTATTTTTAATTAATTCAAACTTTCACAATTTTTCGGTTAGATAATAAAGCTAAAGTTAATATTAGTACTCAAAATCTCTGAGGGATCGACTCGAACTCACATCCACTATATTAAAACTGATAGGTGCGCTTGCCTCATATCACTTACCCAATTACTTACTCGATCTCACCCCTGTCGAGATGCCGAGAAAAAAAGTCCAGACTGACCAAGCTACCCCTAATCGGACAAGCAAGCCGTTCGTACTTTTTATCCACATCCTCCAACGGCATCACTAATATAATACCACCACATGCACAATATCATGTGTAGAATCTGTTACATCAATGATTGCTTTCCTTACATATTCATTTTTACCCCTTTATATCTTGTACATTACTATCTTAGGAAATACCCTTTTTGTCTTTTCTTTTTTAGATAAATTACCCTAACTTATGAGTATAAATGCCCTTGTAATGTATCTATAAGGATAGAGATATACAGAGATTACCGTTAACTCACTTATGTGTTTTCCTTCCTTGCGTAAACACTCAGTTTACTCGCGGCATCACTCTTATCCTAACCCTTGAGTAAAGTTAGGTAGCAAGTAACCTCATCGGACCAATTCATGCGTCATATCGAATTGTACCATGAGTCCTTGGAAGTTCCATTGGTACGTCATAGAGCTATTCGTGGGTTTTGCTTACTATTCGTTCATCATTTATTCCTTTCACACTTTCCTCCATTAACTTTTTTAAGCTTTCTGCAAACTTGAACTCATCCAGCGATTGGCCTTATCTATTCTTTATCACGGTTTTCACCATCTTTGCATCAAATTGGAGGTTTAGTTTAAGTTGTTGATTCTTTTAGAGTTCTGTTTATACTTTGTTTTATGTGCATGAAACAAAGTAAGCTACTGTGTTCATCTTCATTGCTGAGTTTGCTAGCTATTGATTTTCTAGTGTTTATTTGAATCTTAAATCAGTAAAGAAAATTACGGATTCAAGTGTGAATGTTGGTGCTAGAGATGACAATAGTGGAGTTGTTTACCATGGACAACAGTTACAGGAGACACCAAGAAGTACTGACGAAAGACTTAATGAGGTGGCTAACCTCTTAGTAGATCCAACTCAAGCTATTCATGCGCTAGCTTGTTAACTCACTTAAGCCGTGTAAAATACCCTATAGGCTACTTAACCTGTTAGAGATCAGAACCTAGCTCAACCAATTCGAGGTGGAGGAGTAGGTAGACGAATAAGGCAAAGAATAGACGTAAGAGAACTTGGCGAAGAGGACGAAGAAGAGCATATACGAGTCCCTAGAGCATCTAACCATGTGAAGCTTCGAATTTTAGTTTCAATGGATTTAAGAATATTGATGAATATCTAAAGTAGGAAGAGAAAATGGAACGTGTGCTTGATTAGTATCAGTATAAGGATTACGATAAAGTGAAAACTGTTGTTGTTAAGTTCTCCGGATATGCTGCCATGTAGTGGAAGAATTTTCAGATAATGAGGAGATGAGAGGGCTATTGAGACATTAATACTTGGCTCGATATGAAGAGAATACTAAAAAAAAATTCATGTTGGAAACTTATCATCAAGATACTTTCACTTGACTTCAGGTGCTAAGACAAGGAGGCTAGACTATTGACGAGTATATTTAAGAATTTCAAATGCTTATGATTCATTGCGAAGTAAAGGAACCATCGGCCAACCCAAACTTATGAGAAGGGGTAAAGGTTTGGTAAGAAAACGAGCCAGATCAAGTACTTTAAGTGCCAAGGGATCGGACACATGGCTACTCAGTACCTGAACCAACGAACAATGGTCATCAAGGGAGACATCTCGAAGCTAAAAGTAGATAGCACTTATAAGGAACCTAAAGAAGAGGAGGTCTCTACTGAGAAAGAACTGATTGAGGAGGACGTGTTTGTTGAGGACTTAGACTAGTTACTTATGGGTATCCAACATATTACTAACATGGAACCCTTATGAGAGGAAGAGCAGAGAAAGAATTTGTTTCATACCACCTGTAAGGTGAATGATCAGGTGTGCACCCTCATTGTAGATAGTAGAATTCACACCAATGTGGCATCGGCCAATCTTATCTCAAAGTTGAAGTTACAAACTACTGCACATCCAAAGCCGTATAAGTTACACTAGTTAAATGAGAAAGGAGCACTACATGTCACTCGGTAAATACTGTTATCGATCACTATAGAGAATTCCTCTGACTAAATTCTCTGTAACGTACTGCCTATATGCGCTTCCAACGTATTGTTGGGTAAATTGTGGTTGTTTGATAGGAAAGTTATCCATGACAGCTACAGGAACATATACATGTTCGAAAAGGATGATTGAAAGATAACACTAAACCCAATGCCACCAAGAGAGGTTAATAAATTGCAAACAAAACTTGCTTTTGGATCAAAGAAGGCTCTAGTGATAAACAGAGTTAAGCTCCGAGAAGCCATAAATGCTGATGAGCCAACCCTCTTGTTGGTCAAGTGACTATTAGAAATGAAGGAGCAGGGTGAACTACCCTAAGAAATCAAGAAATTGCTAGATGAGTATACCAACATGTTCTTAGAATAGTTACCTGAAGGGTTACCCCCAACTCGAGGCATAGAGTATTACATTGACTTAATAACCGACGTTGCACTGCCGAATAAGCCAGCTTATTAAATGAATCCCGATCAGGCTTTTGAGCTCCAACAATAAGTTAATGAGTTGTTGGAAAAAGGCTATGTCAAAGAAAGTCTTAACCCTTGTGTTGTATCAGTACTTCTAGTACTGAAGAAGGATGGAACCTAGCGAATGTCTGTAGACAGCTAAGCTATAAACAAGATTACGATCAAATACAGGTACCTAATCATGAGGTTAGAAGACATGTTAGATAAATGAAGTAGAACCAAGATTTTTAGCAAGATTAATCTTAAATCTGGCTACCATCAAATTTGCATGAGACCAAGCAATGAGTGGAAAAAGACATTCAAGACTCGACATGGATTATAAGAATGGATGGTCATACCTTTTGGCTTATCGAATGCCTCGAGCACTTTTATGAGACTAATAAACCATGTGCTGAGACATCTCATGGGGAAGTATGTCGTGGTGTACTTTAACGACATCTTAGTCTACAGTGCTAACATACCGAGTCACTATGAACACTTGCATACTATTATGGATATCCTCCATGCTGAGAGACTATATCTAAAGAAATGTTGCTTTTACCAGGAGGAAGTGGTATTCTTGAGCTATGTAATTATTAAAGGAGGCTTGTGAGTGGATGATGAGAAGATCTGAGCAAGTATCGACTGGCCAACTCCTACTACTTATGTCGACATAAGAAGTTTCCATGAACTGACTTCGTTCTACAAGCGATTCATTAGGAATTTCAATACCCTTGCTGTACCACTTACCAAGTTAACGAAGAAAAACACCAACTTCTGATGGGGAGAAAGAGAGGAGAGGAGCTTTGCTGAGATAAAAGAGAGGTTGACCTTCGCTTTAATGTTAGTTCTACCTGACTTTTGAGAAAGTGTTTGAGCTGGAGCGTGATGCATCAAGCATTGGAATTGGCACTGTTTTGATGCAGGAAGGCCGACCGATTTCCTTCCATAGCAAGAAGCTCAGAGAACCATAGTTGAATTATTCCGTATATGACAATGAACTCTTAGCATTGATCCAAGTACTACAAATATGACAGCACTTTTTATTGCGGAGAAAATTTGTTATATATACTGACCATGACTCACTAAGGTACCTCCGAAGTCAGACTAAGTTATCAAAGCAACAGGCAAGATAGGTTTAATTCCTTGAGGAATTCAATTTTGTAATAAAATATAAGCAAGGAAAGAGCAATGTCGTTCTAAATGCTCGTTTAAGAAGACATTTGCTTTTATTTGAACTGCAGACCAAACTGTTTGAGTTTGCAAGTATCAAATAACAGTATTATGAGGATCTACACTTTGTACTCATAATCATGCAATGCGTTGATGGAAGAACGGTGGATGAGTATTGTGTAGAAGATAGTTACTTGTTTCGAGGTGGAAAATTATACGTGTCAACCTGTTTACTGTAGGAATTGTTGATCAAGAAAGCTCACGGTAGAGGACTCTTTGGAAATTGTAAAGAAAGAAGGATTTATGAACTGTTGAATGGTCGATTCTTTTGGTCGAGAATGAGAAGAGATATACACCGAGTTGTTGAGAGTTATGTTGTATGTAAGAGGGCTAAGTGCCGAGCCGAGCAAGAGAAAATAATACCTTTGCCTGTCCGACAAAGCCATGGACTAAATTGAGCATAGACTTTGTTCTCAGACTACCATAAACTACCTAAGGCAAAGATTCTACAATGGTCATCATGGATCAGTTTAGTAAAATGGTACACTTCATGCCTTGCTCTAAAACTAACGATGCTTCAACTGTTGCTTCTCTTTTCTTACAGGAAATTATGCAGATACACAGCATGCCGAGAAGTGTAGTCTCCGATAGAGATCCAAAGTTCTTGAGCCATTTTTTTGAGGACCTTGTGGTGTCAGATGGGGACCAAACTACTATTCAGTACTTCTGGTCACCTCCAAACTAACAGCCAAATAGAGGTGGTCAATCGTACTTTAGGATCACTACTCCGAGCTGCAGTAAGCGAGAACTTAGCTGATTGGGACATCTACTTACCAATGGTCGAGTTCACTTATAACCAAACAGTATATAACGTCACTAAGCAGATTCCCTTCAAGGTGGTATATGGTTTCAATCCCAAATTGCCCCTCTACTACACCACTATACCTGTACCCGTACAAGAGGACCCTGATACTTCGACTAGAGTACAATCCCTCCAGCACATCTATGATAAAGTCACTCAACACATCGACCAAGCTGCTAGAAGAATATGGGAGAAGACCAAGGATAGGATAGCTAAACAATTCCAGCCAAGAGACTTAATATGGCTGCACCTTAGTAAGGAACGGTCCCGAGTAAGAGGAAGAATAAATTATCTGCACGAACTAAAGGGCCTTTCAAAATCCTCTAGAAGATCAATGATAATGCCTATAAATTGGAGTTGCCCAAACACTATGGGGTTTCTGACGCCTTCAATGTTGCCAACCTCAATTCGTATCATTCTAACGAAGAGCTTATTAAAAACCATTTAGATTTTATCCTAAATCCAAAACAACCTAGAAGGAATGATGGCAATCAAGATATCGAACCTCTAACCCGCAGCCAAACCCAAGGACTAAAGGGACTGACAAGACAAATCTTCCTGTTCCAGCCGACTCATGCGAAGGCTGAATATCTCCTTACCGACCCATTGTACCTACCAAGCCAAGTGACTACCTATTTCTCACGTGTTAAGCGTCAAGAAACTCAAAGCCAAGATAACAGCCTACCTTCATTCTCGCACATGCCTAGCTAATTACTTACTCGGCCTCACCCCCTGCCAAGATGTTGAGAGAGAGAGTCCAAACTAACCAAGCTACCCCTACTCAAACAAGCAAGCTATCCGTACCTTTTATCTGTACCCTCCAACAACATCACCAATATAACAACACCACGTGTATAGTATCATGTATAGAATCCGTTGCCCCAATGATTGCTTTCCTTGTATATTCATTTTTACCTCTTTGTATCTTGTACATTACTACCTTAGGAAGTGTCTTTTTTTGTTTTTTCCTTTTTAGGCAAGTTTCTCTAACTTGTGGGTATAAATAGCCTTATAATTGTAGCTGCAAGGATAAAGATATACATATTCTTTTCTTGCATAAACATTCTGTTTACTCTCGACATCACTTTTATCCTAACCCTTGAGCAAAGCTAAGTGACAAGTAACCTTACCAGACCAATTCATGTATCATATCGACTTGTACCATAAGTCCTCAAAAGTTCCATTGGCGTATCATATCCTCTACAACTGTTTGTGGGTTTTGCTTACTATTCATTCATTATTCATTCCTTTCGTACTTTCCCCATTAACTTTTTCTAGCTTTTTGTAAGCTCGGACCCATCCAACGACGAGCCTTGTCTGTTCATAGTTATAGTTTGCACTGCTCATCACACTCCACTTCAAATACTTTATCAAAGCTCGGTAGAGCTAAGATAAGGGTAGTGGTAAGCATCTCCTTCATCTCTTCAAAACTTCTATGTTCCTTCTATCCTCACCTGAACTCAACATTTTTCTTCGACAGTTTAGTGAATGGGGCCACAATTGTACTAAAGTTTCTTATAAATTGGCAATAGAATAATGCTAAGTCATGGAATCTTTGCACATCAACTGAACATGTTGACATAGGCCATTCGATAATCACTTTCACCTTCTCATCATTAACTCATATGCCACCATCACTCACTACAAATCCTAAAAAGATTACATTAAGTCGGGAGAAGTTACACTTCTTCATATTAGCATAAAGCTTCTCAACTCAAAGTTTTGAGAAAACTGCTTGGAGGCACTCATCTCACAATGAGTCTCCAAATCAGGACTATAGATAAGAATGTCATTGAAATACATAATGACAAACTTTCTAATCAATTATCGAAGTACATAGTTCATCAATCTCATGATTGTGCTCAAGGCATTTGACAGGACAAATGGCATCACAAGCAATTCATACAATCCATGGCGAGTCTTAAATGTGGTCTTCCACTCATCTCCTTCTCTCATTCGGATATAATGATATCCAGATTTGAGATTAATCTTGGAGAATATTCCTGTACCGTTCAATTCATCAAGCATGTCATCAAGTATAAGTATAGGATACATGTACTTAATGGTAATACTATTAATAGCTCAACTATCTACACACATCCTCTATGATCCATCTTTCTTTGGCATTAGTAGAGCTATCACGGCACATGAGTTCAAGGATTCTCGGATATACCCTCTCTTCATTAGTTCATCTACCTATCTCGGCAGTTCAACAACTTGCTATAAATTCAGTCTATAGGTAGCTTATTTGGCAATACAACTCTTGGTTGTAAGTCTATTGCATATTCAATACCTTAAGTCAGAGGTTAACCTTCTAGCAATTCACTTAGGAACAGGCCAACAAATTCATTCAACAAGGATTTCACTTTGGCAATTAGCAGTTCCTCATTTGATCTCCTCATCTCAAGTAACCTTCTAATCAGCAAATAGGTAAACTCTTAAAGCTTTATCTCTCTCTTTTGCTTAGCTCAAATCATTACCAAAGCCTCTTTCTTTAGAACTCGACTTAGTTGAGTTTGCATATTTTTAACTTGTTTAGCACTCATAGGGTTTAACTTTACCTTCTTGCCCTTGTACTCTAAGGAATATGTGTTCTTCCTTCCATTGTATATCACATTCCAACCAAACATCCATGGTAGTCTAAAAAGAATATGAGACACACTCATGGGTAACATATCACACAGCACTTCATCCCGATAGTTTCCAATACTGATCAATACAGACACTTGCTTATTCACATATGGGGCTCCCTTATCACTAAGCTAATACAGTTTATAAGGCTTGGGGTAAGAGTTGGTTGCATGATTATTAAAATCGTGAGTCAAAAGGATGATTCTATGAGTTTATGATTTTATAATTTTTTTTCTTATTTAAAATAAATGTAAAATTGTTTAGTAGACTTTTAATAAAATTATGAACTTTCATGTACGATTCTAGAAGCTTATGATTTTATCGGTTTTGTACAATTCTATATGATTTTACGGTTTTGTACATTAAAATGAATAGTAGAATCGCAATTTTAACAACCATGGTTGGTAGGTAACTTCATTTGATGGACAATGAATTAAAATTCTACATTGGTGCAGTTGCCATTATCAATAATTAATGCACACAACAATCCATTTACGTTATAGCTACTGTGGAACAAATTCTCCCATTGCTTGCCTTCTAGCACGGGACTCACATTCATTGCTCTCCTCAACACCGGGGTTACAGGTATAAAATTACCTTCTTCACGATAAATGATCTCCTCCTCCTCGAATGGTTTAGGGTGTCAAGATTCTTTTAGCTCCTCAATCTCCTCATCAATACTATCAACCTCAATGATTAGTAACTCTCCCTTGATGACCATTACTCATCGATTCGGACATTGTGCAACCATATGTTCAAACCCTTGATACTTGAAGCACTTAATCTCACTCGTCTTTCTTCCTAAGTTCTGGCCTTTCTCGAACTTCCTCAAGATCTCTTTTTCTTTTGCTCAAGTAATTTGAGCAGGTCGAACCTTAACGACTTTACTTGGTTCCAATCATAGAGGTTAACTTAAAACAGGTCAACTAGGGGTAAATTGACTAACAGGAGCTCGAAATCTTCCAACTTGACACCTCTCAATTCTTTGGGCAGCTTGACTAGCTTTATCAAGTGTATCGATGTCCATTGTCTCTAGAATATCTCTAATCTCATATTTCAATTCACTAATGAATTGAGATATAATTCTGTCTTCAAGCTCAATAGCTTCGTAATGGATCATTAACATATGGAATTCCTTCACATACGCATCAACACTTGATCTTCCTTGCATCAACACTTGATCTTCCTTGCATCAACACTTGATCTTCCTTGCATCAACTCTTGTAAACTCTTAAATGCATCCTACAAATAATAGCTTAGGACAAATCTTCTTTTCATTTCATCCCTATACCCAACTTCACCTTCTCCTTCTCTTCTCCGGGTGGCTTACAAATTCTTCCATCATAGGGTAGCATAACCAGTGAATTCCAACACAACAAGTCTTACATTAACATTCTCAGGCACCTCATGACACTCAAACTGCTTCTCAATTTTATCTATCCAGACTAAGTAATCCTCAACATCACCACTCTTAGAAAAACTAAGGATATGTATCCTCAATTCTTCCACTTTAAGAGCTCGAACATTCCTCTCCTTAGGTTCATAATACTCTTCCTGCTCATCACCTACTTCCTCATCCTCTTCTTCAATATCGTCTAACGTTCATTGATAACTCTTATTTCTAATACACTTTACATAGTGATTTTATAGTATTTTCCTTTTTATTTGAGGTTGTATTTAAAAGAAATTAATACTTAATTGAGTAAAATTTTGACTTCAAGGTTTGAACATGTTTTAGAATTGAAAATAAAGAAAAGGAATCAAGTTTCACTCAATTAAGAGCTCAAATGAAAGAGTTATGAAATTTTGAAGCAAGACATAACCAATAAACGCAACCATATCCAATCAGGAGGCCCATTATCAAAGGAAAACAAGGTTAATGTTAGAAATTTACATTTGTGTCCCTACATCATATCCTTACAATAGGAAGAGTTACAAATTTTTAGTCGATGAGTTATACGATCTAGGGCCACAACTGTGTCCCAAGCTATGTTTAGTGACGTAAAACGAAAGTTCCTGATATATTATATAAGGACTTGTGAGGGTTTTCGACATTACTTTTTGACATTCAAAGTAAAAGACACTTGAAGAGAAGATGGAGGAAAAGGCGAAAGCATCATCCAACTTCAAGATTGAAGAGTTTTTTCATCAACAAAAGGGATTTTCAATGTTTTATTTCTTGATTTTGCTGCAACTTTCTTCTAATTTCATCACGATAACTTAAGATTCTTTATTTAGGATTGTAGAACCTGGGGTTTTATGTGACTATTGGATTTATAGATGATTTTCAATAAAGTTTCTATCTATCTTAATTCAATTATGTGTTTTTATTGTTAATCGATATTTTTAGGGTATCCATTTATGATATTATGCATAATGATTAAGAAATCACATGATATATACTTAGAGATAAGATGTATGATTTTTCCAAAAAGTTGTTATTTTTGTGTGGAAATTCATTGTACATTAATGCAATCCTAAATTATATTACTAAGTGAAGAGATTCTGGTAAATAATTTAACACTAGGATTGATATGCTTGAAAAAGGTACTAACTTTAATTACAAATTCCTCCGGTCAAGAATAATAAAGATAAAATTGGATAGATTTGAAGCAATCATATGTTAAATACTAAGGGAAATAATTTTTAAAAACATTATTTACTTTCTTAAAGTCGTTCTTAATTTTATTATTACCTAAATTGTTTAGTCAAGTCTTATTATTAAATTAGTTTGTTAATTATATTATTTTTAAATTCATTCAACCCATCACAATTTACCAGTTAGATAATAAAGCAAAAGCTAATATTGGTACTTAAGGTCTCTAAGGGATCAACTCAGACTCATATTTGTTATATTAAAATTTGATGAGTATACTTACCTTATATCACTAGTTTCTGTCGAGCAACTCTATCCACTCCTCTGGCTTGGGGTGGTCAAATTAAGGTGTTAGCTCGACTGTATTGACCATTGCCTCTCTCGAGCGGCTCATTAGCTTGGTTTCTATGGGGGTCATTTCTAGCTCGTTGTCTATCTTTGTTAATGGCAATCACCAAGCGAGTCACAAAGTCAGTAAGTCTATCCAATTGTTCATTCGAATATTAAGAAATGAAACTTTCTTATTAACTTTAGCCATTATGAGCACCACTCTTATTGTTACTTAGAGATCCTTGAGCACTAGAGTCATACACTATTGTCTATTATAAAACACAACTCAAAAATTCTTTCTACAAACAATAACAACAAAACAACTCTTAACATACCAACAACTATTGCAACCAACACACAATAAACCAATCTAATACTCACACTTTGTTTTGCAAACAAGAAACAAGGGAGAACAGAGCACTAAATTTCTTTAACACTAAACACGCTTTAAATAGAAAAACAATTTCCACAACACATTGTATCAAATTACTTAGAGTACAAAATAATAGAATCTTGCTTGAACATAGCCAAGTTTTGATATCAAGATGATCTGGATCGTTGGGAAGGGGTGACACATGGCTACCGATATTACGTAAGCCAAAAAAGGTAGGTCCAAATTACAAGATGGTTCAAAAGATAAATGGTAGTCAAGGCTTAAGTAGGGGCCTTCATACACCGATGGTGGATATGACTCACTAACACCTTACACGAACTTAAGTCGTACTTAATATTACATATAAGTATAGCCGAAGGGCACTTGCCACCAATCCACACACATAATAGACTAGATAGCTCACAAGGGAAAGTATGTTTGAAGATTCAATGTTACTTATGTTACAACTATTACATATTACAACTATTATATGGCCCAATTAGGGCAGGTCATAGGTAAATGTAAAGTACAAAAAAGGAATCCTATTAGAAAAGGAAATGGAAGTGGATTATAAGAGTAAAGTCGTAAATAGATAAAAAGGATATTTAATTACAAATGGACAGTATGGATGTAAGAAAAATAGGACAGGTGTCTACTGTCCATTTTGGGGTCCAAATGATGCTATATGTCGAGCATAAATAATTCTGAATAGAGTAGGTCAGGTTGGCTATACGGCAGCTTAACCGTTCAGAGCTTAGGAAGGGTTAGTCTAATGTACGACCATTCTTCTGATTGGCCTTAGCTGATCGGCTCAGAAGTAAGACAACTCAGCCTTATAGATGTGTCGGCTTGGTAGTAAGCAGGTTTAGTGCTTGGCCTTGGACTAGTGTTTTATAAAGAGATTAGCTCAACAATAGGTCAAGCACCTCAAGGGCTTCTTCAATGAGATGAAGAATAGAGTAACTCGATAGGTCGGGTTGGAGAATGCATTATTCTTTAGAGTTTAGCTCTCCTTGAACAACTCAACAAACCATATGGGCAACCCTCGAGCTCAGGAATGGGTGATTGGTCCACAATCCCTATTACTTAGGGCCTAAGGAGTCGAGTTCATAAGGTGCTTGGGATAAAGTCTTCGAAGGACTCGAGGAGGTTAGGTGGGCGAGTGCTCAATGTAGTCTCAAGCAAGTTGTGCTTTTCTTACAAGTAAACCGAACATGATGCTCCATCAGGTAGGGCCTGAGAAGTCATGCTTAAGGGATCTAAGCAGGTAACTTAATTTGGGCTGGAGTGAGCTTGAAAGGGGATCGAGTAAGTCAGACTGTTAAGGGGGGTAACCCTTCAACCTGATGTAGTGTTCGAGATGCCTCAAGCATGTAGAAACAATTGGACCTAGGCCTTTCGAGCTTAAGCCCAAAATAACCTATCGATAAAAGGGTTTTATGTTTATTTTCTTGGGTCATTCACTAGATCAAACAATTCTTGAATGAAACCTTCAACCTTAATGTAAGATTAAGTTTCAATTGATATTAAGAGAAGATTTATAAATAACACAATAAATCTCTTACCTTTTCTTATATGTTCTTGTAATTATTCTTGGAATCCTTATTTTTATAACATCCACATGAATTCAAGAGATTAAAAACCCTTAGTCCTCTTTCCCAATAAGGAATTTTCAAGAAGATCTATCAGAGATCTTGCGTGTTATCTTTACCCAAAAAGATTTTGTTTGTCATTATTAGAAAAGATAACTCTTACATACTAAGAAGCCTAAAGCTCTTAATCAATTGTGGGGAGAAATAATCCTTTGCTCTAAGAAGGCTATTAGGCCATGCAAAAAAGGAATTAGGTTAAATCTTAGGAAAAGAAGTAGGGCACATTACTACAACACATTATTTAGGGCATTTCGTATACTAATTTGGTGATAGTAGATATTACAAGCGGTGGTCTTCTAATGGTCCGATAGTTATGTGTTACGGCAACATGAAAGAAAACCCCTTATAAAAGTACTCATGAGGGCCTAAAGTTAGTAAGGAGGGAAAAATAGTGTTTTGAGAATGTTTTAAAAGGTATATGAAGTGCTCGAGATTCAATCCTTATACTTATAACTCCATGCCCTATTTATATGGCATTAAGCTTACCTATTTGGGATACGTGGTAGATAAGGATTGGCTCATACATAGTTGGTGTGGGAGGGCATGCTTAGTATGAGAAAAGGACAGCATCCGATTAGTGGTTCTAGCAAAGGGGGCTTGTCACATTGATATGGGGTAATCATCATAGCTATGGCAAATAGGCATCTCGATCATCCAATAGGTTGTTAGGTGGCATTTAACGAAGAGAGAAAGAAAATGAGCATAGTAGCCATGGCATCATGGTTCTCATGTCGCATGCTAAGCACTTAGCATGAACTTTGGGTTAAGACCGACATGGGTACATTGAGTTTTGGGTCTAGCTATCCCAAGGACTCCAAGTCTTAGGGATCTTAAGTGCTAAGGAGTCAAGCACTCTGTAGACATTGAAGGAAGTTTGTGAGGTCTTTAGTTGGTTAGAGTCGTAGGAATGTTCGAAGGTGACCTAAGTAAGTTTAGCTAGGTGTACCAACCATATGATTGCCTAGTGGCCGAGCCATTGGTTTGGAGAAGTGCTTGAGCATGTTGAGTTACATGGACTTAGATCTTTGGAGGTTAGGCCCAAAAGGGCCAATCAACGCAATCGATTGTAGATTTATTATTATTATTATTATTATTATTATTATTATTTGGAAGGAGTGAAGGATAAATTATCTTCTAAATAGGTAGAAACCATGAAAATTAATAATTTAAAAAATTTAATGTTTAGAAAAAATGTTTATAAGGGCAGTTCTAACATTGGTGATCAGCAATTTACACGTTAAGAACAAAAATGAAATTAATATATGTGATGAAACAAAAATGATAGAGGGGCTGATAATTGTGCTTTGAAAGAAGATGTAGATTGACTTGACACCAATAAAATTGTCCTAGTGTAAAGTGTTGGTGATGAAAATAGAATGATAAGCTACGATTCTGTTTCCTTGTGTATTGTAGTATTTTCAATTATATTCAGAAATCATATTTTCAATTACATTCACGAACAAAAATCATGAATTATGTGTCACAGTGTTTTCATGCTATATGTGTTTCCATATCCAACTGCCCAAGAGAAGCCACTTTTATAAATGGTTATAAATTCTTTTTCATACCTTCTTCGTGATTTCCTTTTCATGATGATCATCACTATTCTTTCGTAAGATAATTTTGTCAAACCTAGAGAGTTTGAATTATGATCGTATAAGATAAAACTAGAATCATTATTGGTTAACTTAATTGATAATTATCAACTAATATTATTCAACGGTAAAGCCTCCGAATTGATTCACTCCACTTTATCCAGCTTGCATAGTATATCTTGGCAAGGAAAAACCGGAAAACTTGTCATAAATGAACCAAAATTAATTTATCTGTGCTTGTGTAAGTAGTTTGAAGAAAACTAATAGAAAATTCTTCCAAAATCAACCTTATGGAGAAACTTTGTCACGCTTGTTAAAGAAAAAGGAAAATGAAGTGCCATAGAATACCTATTCTGGAAAAAGGAATAAGCTACGGATATAATTGCAATCAATAAAGAAGAGAGTAGAGAAATATTAATTATTATTTTTATTAGATTAAATTTAAAATTATATTAGACATAAATTAAGATTAATATATCCTTACCACAATCCATAACTTTACCTTTACAGTAAGGTCTTGTAAATTAGCATGAAAAGTTGTAGGAGAAGATCAAGAAATAGTTATTCGTTTCATTTCTTTAATACTAGAATATTATATTTGGTATAAGGAATGGACCATGAAATGAAATTGCGATTTTGGGTCCATTTTCTTACCTATGTTTGAAAGTATTTTTAGAAGACAAAATCACTATTCTTTAGAACCAATGATTCTAACTTTAAGGACGAATTCATTCCGTTTTCATTAATTAAAATTACTTTTAACGCCCTGAAACTTAAGGGCCTCGAAACCTAAGAGCACCACAGCTCATCATGTGTTCTTACCAATCAAGAACGCATTAAGGCTCTAAAATTAATTATATTTTCCAAAATCACTTATAATAACCCCTTATCAAGTATAAAATAACAATTCTCCAAATACAAAATATGAGTGACTCACGGGTAAGTCACTTTAATCACGAATATACTAAATAACTAGATTTTGATATTTAATAATATACAAAACTAAACGTTTCTCTTACCAACCGATAATAGCAATTTCCACATTGGTTGAAATTTATTGAATTAACTTGTAGTTATTAAAAAAAAAAATAGAAGAATGAGCCAAAGCCCAATATAAGTATACAAAAACATATGGATGCTAAGCTCAAAACATATACGTGCATATAAGGCAACCAAACAACATATAAGTAAACAATCGACAAATGGGTACTCATGACCTCCCCATATTATGATCTTGGTTCATCTATATAGGTAGATATAAATATAAGTTTTTTTTAAGTTCTTTATGCCTAGAGTCCAAAGTTCGAAGACCATAAAACATAGAATTCTAGCTGTATTGTGCCACATGAAAGTCCACTAACGAAATCTCGTATATGATCAACAGTTACTCCTTTAGGAAACTATCACTATAGGCTCCTATAGGAAACTGCCACTATAAGCTCCTAAAGTAAGTGAATTAAGTACAATCAATAAACCATTTATTTAGACCGAATATAAATTAGTCTAGTTAAATCTTTTTTATCCTAACAGACACAACTATACAAATAAGCACCACGTATCTAGGATCGCTTCTCGATAGTTAACTAATAATCCATAACTTTAAGTCTTGTATCAACTACCGCTAACCACCCATCCAATGAGAGACTCAATATCTAGCACAAATCTATTTGAAATTAAGAACAAGTACATACATTAACTTTTAGATAATTAATTACTAAGTTTTACCTAAATGTCACTCGAGAATCTTCTATTAACCTATTATTTGTTAATATATAAACTATTAATTCAAATATTCGAGTAAAAAAATTAATCAAACTGATTCGTTGGTCCAAATAGAAAGTGGAAATAATATAATATATGCAATAGAGTAAAAGTTAACATATTTGTATATGATACTATTTATTTACTCATACATATGGTATAATATATGGAAAAGAAATATAATGTAAACATATAAGAAGAATATTAAAATATATATAACTTACTAACCAATATAATAAAAAGAATACGTATATTATTAAATAACACTAATATATATATATATGTAAAAGAAAAGCATATTAGTAGATGGAGACTGAAACGAACATATTATACTATTAATACTATGTATTACATAATAATAATAATAATCGTAGTAGAAATAATTTAATAATAATAACATCAATATTAATTTTAAGGCATAACATAAAAGAATGGAATCACCATAAACTAAATCAACAATTAAAATAATACATATATAACGTAAGTATCAACATAAATTCCATATCCAACAAAAGACAATAAAACAACTCTACTTTTATAATTAATAATAATTATACAATATAACATATAACATAATTTATAATAAAAACTTCTATATATACTATTAATAATACAATACAACATATTGACATAAATTATAATAGACAGCTTTATGTAACATAATGCAATACCATATATAACTTGATTTATAAGGAACTTATTACTAACATTGTAATTATTTATCAATATAAGGGGGAATTTAAAACAATAGATATCTACATAATATCGAGAAAGTGATTGAGTTGAATCGCTGGAAATATGGCTAAAAAAAGGAATATCCAATAAACATGAAATCGTCGTCAAGTAATAATCCTTTAGAATATATCGAAATGATGACTGGAATAAGGTTAGAGCTCGTCATTGTCGAGGAAGTGAGGGCATTGATGTGTGTGTTTGTCCAATGAGTTGAACTGAGGGAAGGGATGAGTGAAATGGAATGGGGTTAGCGAAAGTAGAGAAATGAAGGGTAAGGGTGTCTGAGTAAGAGAAGAGGATAGGGTTAGGGGAGAGGGTTGTGTGGGGTCGATGAGAAAAGAGAACTAAAGGCGGGGGAAAGGGGAGAGAGAGAGAATTAAAGGAAGGGTCAGGTGAGTTGGGGGATTAGGGGATAGGTAGTGGTGGGAGTTAGGGTGATGGAAGGAGTGAGAGAGAGAGAGAGATGAAGGGAGAGTTTAGGATAAGGTTCAAAGTAGGTAGAATATTCTAGAATTTATGGTAAGGAATTGAAGAAAATTGGAGAAAAATAAAATCATAAAGAAAATAAAAAATAGATTAAAAAGAGATAATAAAATATATATACTTTATTTATAAAAAAAACAACCATATTTTATGCTTACATATAATAAGAGTTTTTTTTTTAAAAAAATGTTATCGTAATCCTTGATTTCATTATTTATAGGACAGAGTCTTAAATAAGCATAAAATTATACTAAGATTTATAAGTTGAAAATTTTCCTTACTAGCGATACGTTTTATAACGATCTGACCTAAATCAATTTTATTATGTAATTATTATTTTTATTTTAACTAAAGTATTTCACTACTTATCCAACTTCCTTATTAACTATAGCATCTAATAATCAAGAGTTTTTCTTTTTCTTATAAATATTACTATATGCACATTCCATTTCACTTTGGATATGTTACATTAAAAGCATAAACGGATTTATCATTCTCGCTATGATAGTTTCATTTTATTCCTATTCGAGTAATAATTAGCGAACCATACATTAATTTTGAACTAATCATATGAAACAACTTGCACGGTTCTTCATCTATATCTTAATACATCCGATTATATTGATATTGCACACTATAACTCTCAAATGTAGCCAAATCAATCAGAGGGAATCTTCAGAACATTGTGTGCAGTATATTTGTCATTTTTCTTCCAATGTATTCCAATTTAGATGACTTTTACATACCAAATGAAAAATAAATGAATTCTAACTTTTTATTTTATTATAATAAAAATTCTATAGAAAATCATACAGTAAATCAAACTATGAAGCAAACCATTCATTTTGTAAGTATTTAGATATTGAAACGAAATAATCAAAGGTAATCAAAACAATACTAAGAGGCCAATCAAACCTGCCTTTCTTGTTTATGAGATTAGCAATTAGTATGCACAACAAGAATAACTATTTAAAGGGCAATAAATACACTTGAAAACGAGATGTTTGAGTGTTGAATTACTATAAAACCTATGCTTGAGCTTATTATTCTCTTGGTGCCATATTCACTATTATTGCATTTTCTAAAGATAGAAAATTTAATAAAATAAACGTAACTTGAGTTTATATAGCAAGATACCTTTATGCTTTCTTAATGTATAGAATGTAAAATAAATGTAGGATTTGACAAACATAATTAGGATCTTGAAAAAATAATTTTCACACTAAAACGTTTTTAGAACAAAGGTTGAATTTATTTCTTAATTGTAATAGAAAACAATGAAATTGCTTTGGTATAAATGGTTTCTCTTCCTTTACCCCCTTTCTCTTTCGATATAAAAGTTTTAGGATGGAGAATTGTTCCTATTACCCTTATGGATAGGAAGAGGATCAATTTATCTATTTAGCTTTTAATTTGGTATATCCATCAAGTAACTAAATAAACAGCTTAGATTTAATGTGCTCTTAATTAACATATATAAATATATGTATATATATCTAAAAAGATATAATTAAATTGTAAAAGTTATTATTTCATAACAAACAACCTTATGAATTAGGTAGCTAATTAACTATTCCATTATCAAGTTACATTATTTGAAAATTTTCTAACATTCTCTCAATTGGCCTAATATGATAATCATGCTACATTAATACTTAATAACACCATCACAAGCACGTGTAATAAAATTACCCCGTTCATTTAACATAATTACCCATTTCAATACTTTGTTAAATGCAAGTTATGGCAGTGATACACTATTTCATTAGGATATTCCCTTCCATATACTACAACATCTGCAATTTATTAAAAATAGGTCTATAAGCTGAAAGCCCTTAAAATTGTGTTTAAGATAATTGAGCCTAAATTTAAGGCCTTTAGGAAAAATTATCTGATTGAGTCCAAATTGTATGACTAAAATAAGAAAGTTAGATGAAGTAATACAATGAAGTTAGATTTTAAAAATAGTGACCCAAAATCCTAATTTTGCCTTTAAAACTATGATTATTCAATATAGCACTAAAATATTCAAAACCCCTAAAATTGAGCTCGGATTGCGATAAAAACTTAGAAATAAATTAATTAAGCTCCAAAATAGAGATAATATAGTATAATTTACTATATGAATATACTCATATTTTTAAGAGTATACTTAGTATAAATAATCATTATACTTATAAATTAACCCTAAATTACGTAATTATATATATATTGCGTTGAATTCATAAAATTAATTAAGAGAACATATCCTAAAAATCAAAGATATGTTAGGAACTTAATTATATGAGTAAAGTTATATATAACACATGATATTTATATAAGGTATATACTTTTATACTAAATAAATAGCAAAATCCTAACGTATAATATCTATATTTAAGTAAATATTTAATAAAACTTATCCTAATGCAATTGAATACTTGCTGGAATCGGTTGGAATTGTTGGACCTTACTGTAGCATCACCAAATCAGTTATTTTTGTTGAATAAAAAGTTAACCTATTAAGAAATTGCTACCTCCTTCTTCAATTGATTAGGTAAAAGCAAAGGAAAAAAATATATAAAAAATAACAAAGGATAGAAACTAACTCCCATAACCTTAAATAAGCCTCCTCACCTCATTTTCTAACTTTACAAATCAAAAACACTTAGAAGAAAAATTTAGAAAAAATCGTAGGAAATTAGAAAGAAAATAGAAAAAACAGAGCAACTATCATACCTTAGCTGTACTAGACTAAGACGACCACTTGATGACAAACCTGATCGACCACCACCAGTCCACATCACGTCTAAGCCATCCAACACACCCCCAACAGCCGTCGACCACCGGAGTGTCTAAGAACACAGAAGTCGATTCTTTACCCTGTTTTTTTATAATTTGTAAAAAATACCGAGAAAATTATGAAAAAAAATTGTACTTAGGTTATTTTGAACATGATTTTATGTGATATTTTTATTTTTGAAAAATTCGTAATATTTAATATACTTTTTTAAGAAATTTACTATTCATCAAAATTTAGAATTGTAAAATAAATGTATTAAATGATGTTATTTCTAGCTGAAAATTTTTGTGTAGGATGTATATGATATATAGATAATTTCTAAATAGCCCAAAATTTGATTTGAATATTTTTAATATTTATTGCATTTTTTGGCCTAAAAATAACTCGAAAATAGTTTAAAATTATGAATTAAATAGGAAATTATGAAATTAATTAATGAAATGGACATGTATTGATCTTTGATGAATAATAACAATGTGGGGTTAGATCAAAATTAATTTGGTATAAAAAGAATCATAATTGAGTAATTTATGATAATTTAGGGGTAGAATTATAAATAAGAATATATAAGTGATAGGTCAGAAACTTAAAACCAAGTGATAGCTAAATTCCTTATATTTTTAAGAGTCTATAGAAATTTTTGGGAAATTATTTGGTAACCCGAACTATTTATTACGAATTTACCTAATAAAATGACTTAAATTACCAGTCGAGGCGTATTTTTTAATAAAAATGAGTTAAAATGAATTAAATAGTTAAATAAAAACTATGTGCATGATTGCTAATCAATTGGGATTAAATTAGCATTTTTATTATATTTATGGATATTTTCTAATCAGGATATACTTTAAGTATATTAGAGTTGGATAATACTCGCATTATAACGATATATAGACAAATTAGGTAAAATGCAATTTAATAACATAAATTATTTATAATACGATAAAATTTAGATAGATACGTATAAATGTATTAAAAACTCAAATTACCTATTAAAAGTCATCTCTAAGATCAGGACTCGTAAAACGTATTATTAAGTCTATACGAACCCAATGATACTAAATTTATTAAAATCGGACAATCTTACGCAATATAACCTAAAAATTTATTATATTCTAGAATGTATGTATTTCGATAACCCTATTGGAATTAAAACATGATTTAATAAATTAAAAGTACGTTTCGATATGATCGAAACGATATATAACACATAATAGTACAAGTTACATATATTACTGATAATTAACAACTTAACTCGATATATAATAATAATACGACCATAAATTATAGAAATAATATATATATATATAACCGTTTTAGATCAAACCCTAATGTTTTATAATTATTACGAAAACTGAATTTAGGTCTTTTGTGTAAATAAAATTTTTACGTAAAAAGACGATTAACGACTCAAGTTAGCAGTAGTGAGCATCTAAACAAGGAAGTTGGGATTATAGCTTCACCGCTTTTTGGGATACTGTTTTAAAGTATCCAAAGACCCAAGAGTACTTTTGGTTGTATTTATAGTTAGTTGACTGTGCACATACCGTGTATGTATGTATGATACTTAGCTGCAATAGGAGTTGAACTCCTTGGCGTACTGTTCTGTATGTTTGCATTGTTTCTGTACTGTATGAACTTGTTTGGCTACCCCTGATTAAAACTAATGTCTATTAGACTAAAATGAAACTGGACATGCATAATACTCATTAGGGGAAGCGATTAAGAGTATCAGGCTAAATACCGATTTCCTTCGATAAGAATAGTTGAAATGATCATTTCCCCATACTTAGTTTAAACTAAGTGACAGGCGAAGAGGTTGTGGCAAGGGTGGGGGCTGTAGTTCGAAGGCAATTATGGAAGGAGGATATTCTCCATTACATAAGCCCGGGTTTGGTTTGACTTGAGTCATAATCGATAAGAATAGTTGGAATGGTCCTTTCCCCATATTTAGTCAAATTAAGTGACAAGCGAAGAGGTTGTAGCAAGGGTGGGGGCTGTAGTTCGAAAGCAATTATGGGAAGAGGATGTTCTTTATTGCACAAGCCCGAGTTTCGTTTGACTTGAGTCATAATGAAACTCCTTGATCCGAGTTGGAGCGGATGCAATTTCTCTAACCTCACAGTAAACCAGATAATATTGTGTAATGTTTCATTTAATTGATTGCCTTGCATCTCATCATCATTAATAACTTTACTTGTAATTGTATAGTACTCTTCTAACTCCATCCCACTTATTGAGCTAGTTGTATTCACATCCTTATAGACTCTTTTGCAAGTATTGAGTGGGGTTAAGATGTTTCAATACTACCATTCCTAGGTTAGTATGTTATTGTTTAGGAAAGTGAGGAACGAAAAATCAACTGAACCTAGGCTTTTGACCTTTCTTTTGTCCTTTCTGTTGAATTTTAAGGAGACTAATTAGAAATTCCCTAGGATACTCACTAGTTTCGTAACTCATGTAAATAGTCTACAAACCTATGGCTTTTTAATAAACTCTGATTGTAAACTTTAACTTTAGATGTGAAACGTTTATGTAATACTGTTGTGGCACGAGACAACAGGTTGTATAGAATAAGTATTTTGTAATGTTACCATAGGTTTAGTTATTGACAAGTATCAAAACGAATGTTTCAAACTGGTTGAGTTATGCATGCCTATGTAAACTGTATCTACGATAGTAGTTGTGAGGTCAGCTTCTACTTTAGGATAGTTTACACGGCATAACTGTTATGATTCCTCTTGTTCGAGACGTAACATAAGTGATATGGCCTATGTGAATTTCCTTAAATATTTCCCCATTATATTAAAACAAACATCATGTGTATATTATCATAATTAACAAGAAAATATGAATATGAGTCAGAAACACATTATTGAGTTTAGAGTGTCAAGATCACTATATTCATCTTTATAATCAAGGCTCATACTTTTATATAGCTTTTAAATATCTTTGGTTATAAATCTTTCGTTAAAAAATTTGCTATCATCGGATCAGTTCTATAATACTGAATAGACAGTCTGTTTCTGAATGTTCTCCTGAACAAAATATAAGTTAATATATATATTTGGTACAATACTATGATAAATTTCCAGCGACTTGACAACAATATCAATAACTCTTAAGTCCCGAAATAAAGTTTTACAACCATAATGCATAAATTACAACGTACTATAAATTAAACTTCCATTATGGATTGAATAATAACAAATATTTAGCACTTTTCTATAATAAAACTACTTCTTTAGATAAAGGAAACAGATAATCAAAAGCAAATTTTATTCTATCAAGCCATCCATCAAATTCTAAATATGACTATCTAATGACTTCAAGTTGATTAGATTTCTTATATTTGAGCACATAATCCTTTATTTTTTATGGGTAACTTAATACTTTCTCTGCAACTTTTAACAATCGATGTCGGGATTGTTTTGATATTTTTTCTAACATCTTATTGGCAAAACTAATGCTTACCTTATATAAGTTTGTACTCACATTAGATTTCCTCTAACAGAACATATGGAATATATTCCATTGCTATATATTTTATTATACTTTTGACATTGTATGAGACTAAATTTGTCTTTTTTTGGATTGAAATAATTCCTATTATTCTTATATATGTGTATGTATGTATTTTCTAAAACAATCCTAATAATCTTTGTAATCTATCATAAAATATTTATATTTTTGTGACGTTAGATAACTCTTTTATATCCTTCATTTCATAGAGAGAATATTTTTAGTTTTATATAATATGCCCAAATCATTAGCAGCAAGTAAACTACTATCAATATATAAGATTAAAAAGTATAAACTTACTCTTGCTAATCTTTTGATAAAAAAAAAAAAACTTGCCAATAGATAGTTCTCATAAAAACCGAAAGATGTTATAATCCTTAAATATAGTATGCCTTAACCGAGAAACTTCTTAAGTCCATATATTGATTTCGTAAGTTTACACACCATGTAACCCTTTCCTTTCCTTAAATATAGTATGCCTTAACCGAGAAACTTCTTAAGTCCATATATTGATTTCGTAAGTTTACATACCATGTAACCCTTTCCTTTCCTTAAGTATAGTATGCCTTAACCGAGAAACTTCTTAAATCCATATATTGATTTCGTAAGTTTACATACCATGTAACCCTTTCCTTTAACTAAGAAACTCTCAAATTTATTCATATAAATTTCCTTATCAAGATCTCCATTAAAAAAAAAAATCATATTCATTCAATGTAATTCTAAATCATGATGAGCTACTAAAATTATAATTACTCTTACTATCTTTAAAAAAAAATGAAATAGGATCATGTAAATAAATCACATTAAAATAGCTAGCCTTCTTATCCTTAATAGGTTTATTTAAGGTTATTCAGCTTGATTCATTTTTGGTAAGTTAGATTCTTCATGAGATACTTTAAATATTGTTCATTATTCTTTTATTCCTACAATATTATAACAATATTAATTATAGATGTAGGATCATTTATAAGTAATGGAATATTAACCCTTGTTTCATTTATGTTCCCTATCTACTTATTAGTATTCCCACTTACACTACATTCTCAATGAATTTTGCATTGTTTATTTCAACAATTTTAGAACCATAATTTTAATAATAAAACATACTCTTGAATTTCTTTGGGTAACCAATAAAATAATCATTAATAATTTGAGAATCAAATTTCTTTTCATGTAAATTATATATACTCATACTTCTACCTGATAGCCCAAACATGTAGGTGTCTCAAACTAGGTTTTCTTCTAATAAAAAACTCAAAAAGAATTTTAGGAACTATCTTCTTGAGATTTATGTTTAGCAAATATACTCTAATTTTAAGCACATACATTAACAATAATTTGGGTAATTATGAATTACTCATTATACTCTTAACCATATTCATCAATGTTGTATTTCATCTTTTTACCACACCATTTTGTTAAGGTATGTTTGGTATGCACATTTGTCATGTCTTCCGAAGAACATTATAAATATACTATACTTGATTTTGTCTAAACTTATTATATTTTCCACAATATGACTTTATTATTTTTTACATTTTATTCTACTTGCCTCTTAAGCTCCTTCATAAACACCTCAAGGGTAATTACAACCAAAGATTTTTCATTAAACAAATAAATATATTCATAAAGTGAAAAATCATCTATAAATGTGATAAAATACTTTCTTCCATTGAGAGAGGGAGTATTAAAAGATCCACATATATCAAGGTATACTATTTCAAGAAGCTAAGTGCTTTATATATATATATATATATATTATGTTCGGTTTGCTTTCCCTTAATATAATCCACACATAATCCAAAATTATTGAAGTTTAGATTTGGTAGAACTCTCATTTTATACTAATCTTTCTTGAATATATAAACAAAATATTTATGCCACAAGTAAGTAAAATCTTTTATTTGTCATACTATAATTAATTCCGATATTATAATAAAAGGACATTAAGGATGTAAAGAACTCCAAAACCAATAATGGAATTATCTTTGTTTTATAAATTAAAACATATATATACATCCTTAAAGATAAACCCATTATCATTAAGTTTCAATATAAAAACTAATTTTTTCCCTTATAGAAATAACAATTGTGTATATTATTTCCTTTATAAGCACCATTAATGATCTGTTAACTTTAGCACATCTTTCTCTTTAAACTTATTGGATTTTGGTTTGAGATCTTTCTCAGCTATTGACCTACTAGTTTTATTAAATGAACTCCTTATGCTTTTAGCCATGTTGCATCTTAAATTAACTTATGAGATCATTTATTAGTATCACACTTTTCCTCAATAGTATTTTAGTTAACTCGAAAAGGTCCATACTCAAAAGGCAATGAGTTTAAAATAAATTAGCACCATAATGAGTCATCTATTATCATACTAAGGTTGTAAGTCTTGCTGCAATATTTGTCCTATCAAGGACATATTGTTACACACTTTACAACCTAATAAACTTCATAGTCGTGAGTTCTACTGTTTATTAAAGTACTAATAAGTGACTTATCTACTTATAAAAGTATTTCTTACATAAACTTAATGTATTTTTAGTAACTTTTGTTTGGGGAATAGTAATTTTAATGTTATTGGCAATAGGCATTCATATAAATATTAGACTTAATTTGTTAGATTATGTCAATGCCTTATGGTATAACTTTTCTTACTTACCACCGAAATATGTAATGGTAACTAGTTATTTTCTTATTATAATATTTCCAAGCCAAAATTCAACACACTTAAGTAAAAGCTCACCCATTTATACTACCTAAAAATTTTGATCCATTTAAGATAGAGAAAAAAAAAAAAGCATATGAATGGAGTGAAATAGCTTCAGTTAATGCATGAATGCTCATAAACTCGGATAAATAAATTATTAAAGTATGTTACAATTCTCCTTTAGTTAGAAACTATAACATACTATCATTAAGTAAATGTCATAATTAACTTAATTGGGTAATTAAATATTTTAGCCAAACAAATATGTTATTTTTGGATATACAGATATATCTGACCAAATATTAATTCACCTTCATTTTGGTCGCTAATCATATAATAACAATTTACCTTTGGGCAATCCCAAAGTTCTAATGATTAGCAAAAATCAATTTATCTATTAATTTTCAATAATAAGCATTTCATTAATATTATGGATAAATTATTATTTTATACATGTTTTATACTCATAATCATCGTAGTTTGGCTACTTTGGTGAAAATAAACTATACATACAACATAAGATCATGCATACATATACTAAATAACATTCAATAAATAGACATTTATAATAACAAGACCATAATATAATAGAATTTAAATTTTATAAATGTAAGCAATTGTTTTTTTTTTTTTTTATATAAGATACAAGCCAAACTTTCATGACTATAATTATAATATTAAAATTTAACAAAACAAATTCACCCAATTATAAATTATAATATTCAATATTTTATTACACAACATTTCAATAATTAAAAATTCGTAATAATTAAATTAGGGCTTATTTATCTATTAAATCAAACCTTAATATCATTAGTTTCTCTTAAACAATTTTTATGCATAGAGACATTAAAATAATATAATTATATTTATAGATGATGCAATAAAAATAAAAAGAAAATATCATAGCCTAATTAAATCCATAAAATTGGAGAAATAATTACATATATCAAAACATTATTATGAAATGAGTAGCAATCAACATCCCCCCAGTCAATACTAAATTCTCTATACATTACTTTCTTAAGGGATATAAGTTACAACTTACAGAATGATTGATCAATTATATTATAACATTATAACATATATTTTTCATCAACCAAGGAAATTTACATTACATCTCTTTATGCGATTAACTTTAGTTTCATGTCATTTTTGATATCATGTTCCTTCTTGATATTATCCAATTGATTGCTCATAAGAACACTAATGGTCTAAGAAAGATGACAAAACTACATAGGTTATTAATGATATTTTGCATGCATTATATATAATTCAAAGTGTAAAGTTGATTCTAAGATATTGGACAAGGATAAGAAAATTTAATAACTAAAAAGCATTTATTTTTGCATAAAGTTGTGATTTTAAACTTAATTTACAATAATTTTATAGGCTATCAATTACATAACAATATCTTAATAACAATATTAAGCCAACATCTAATTTCAATAATCAAAATTAGCATAAACCAAAGGGAGATCCTTTATGAATTCCAGATAAGATCCAAAACTAAAAACACCTAATAGAGGAGATTTGTAAACAACAAATTGTAATTAGAAAATTATTTGTTCAAAAACCTTAAGCTCTAATACCACATGTAAAATAAATATGAGATTTGGCAAACATAAAATTAGGATCTAAAAAAAATAATTTTCACAATAGAACAAATCTAGAATGAAGGTTGAATCTGTTTCTTGATCACAATAGAAAATGATGAAAAATTGTTTTAGTATAAACAGTTTCTCTTCCTTTGTCCTCTTTATCTTAAGTTACAAAAGTTAAAAAATAGAAAATTATGTATGTAGCCCTAATGGGTAAGACGAGACCAATTTATACCTATTTAGCTTTTATTTTGGTACATCTATCAAGTACCCATATAAACCGCTTAGGTTTAATGTGCTATCAAGTAATATATATATATATATATATACATAAATATACATTCAAAAAATATAATTAAATCATAAAAGTTATTATTTTGTAATAAATAAACCCCATAAATGAAGCAATTAAACATTTCCAATAATTATCAGGCCACGTTATTTGGAGAATTTACAATACAGCTAAGCTAGGTACTTTGATTGTTGTTTTAGTCAAAGCTCGACATGTAATGAGGTCATTTGACGATCATAAACTTGTGATTAAGATAAAGCATGTGTCTTATTGGCAAATATATATATATATATATATAATATAATATAATATAATATAAAGCATATGTCTAAATTGTTATAGTTTAATGAAATCAATACTGATCTTTTAATAGATGAATTAGGTCCAATCCCTTTCCTTACATTTATAGTATATAATGATTGGAGTATATGTATATATGTTTATATATATATATATATGTGTGTGTGTAAAGTATATGAAGTTTTGTTAGGAATTTTAACGAAAAAACAAAGCTTCTTTTTGGAAGGTGTTGTCATTTAGGTAGACTATCCGAGCAACATTGAATGTCAATTGGATATAAACTTTGAAGTTACTTTTTCAAATTTATCGCTTAAGATATAGTCATATGGAATCAATTGTGGATATTATAAATGAAAAACAAAAGATATCATTATGATATCACATATTATTTTAAAAATTGATATAATCTTAATCATTGAATTTATAATTTTACCTAAAATAATTCAAATGATCAATTTCCACATCGAAGAACTAATGTTTTTCTTTCTCTTATGTCTATTATATCCATTTATTGCCATCTAAGTATTTCAGATTAGTTTACATTTGGCAAGCTTGTAGGTAAAATGAGAGAAGAGTATTAGGTTTTATAGATTAGAAAGAATGTAGCAAAAATAAAATTACTATAAAACATATCGTATGATTCAAGTGAAACAAGTAAAATAATATTCTATATGTCAATAAAAGATTATAAAATTACCTTTTTCTTGATGAAAAATATTGTCTCCTCTTGAGAATAGAGTTAAATTGCGATCTGAATCTGATTTGTTATTTTCAAATGTATTCATCATAAGAATTTCAAACATAATCCTTTTAACGGTATCCACACACACACATTAATAAAAACAAATTCTAATCTTCTATATTGCTTAGAATTAGAAAATCTAGGAAGCGAATTGTTATATCACCTTCTATTGCCTTTTTGTTTGTATATATATGAATAGAAGTCATACAACTCTTTTTTCCTACCCTTGTCTCTTTTTAAAACTTATATTACATTAACTAAAATTAATTAAATAGACTGTTGATTTGTATAACAATTAAACATGGAATCAATGGTAGACAACCTTCTAATGTTAATGAACTTTTCATTTGCAATTGAATATGGACTTAATAAATTTCATATAATTTCAATTATCATGAACTTTTCAATAACAATTAAATGTGGAATTAATAAATTCTGTCTACTTTTACATGAAAAGGCAATAATAAAATCTGTAACCTTTAAAATGTAATTAACCACAAATATATTCTATTCGATCAAATAAAATGCTTCTTATTTATTATTTCAAATTAATTTATTCTAACTTTGAAATATATATTGACAAATCTTGGTATCCACTAAAATTTCTTGTTAAATACTTTGTTCCTATTTAAACGTGCTATAGTATGCAACCCTCTAGGTATTTACATATGAAGGTAGTGTCTATTAAATACAAACCAAGATAACTACCTAGCAATAGTTATTTAGTTATCTAATGTAATAGAAAAGTTGTGAACTAGAAACCCCTATGAATTAATTATTGCGTAATTAAATCTTTTCATCAAATAATATCCTGATTAAACCATTACATGTCGTGTTATCAATGTTTAATTATTTTATTTGGTTTTCAAGATAAAATAAACTCAATAAAACTTACCATAACTATGGCCTTATAAGTCGCTATTATTGTAACTAAGCAGCTCTAGATATTGACTCTCTAATCTAAGAAAATGATAAATTTTATCTTAACTCATCACTATATTCTCTATATTTTATATTGTATCAAATAATCGTATTATTTATAATTCAAATAAGAACTACATTTAACGATATCAAAGCATAATATTCCATATAAATGATATATGAAAGTCTCAAGTTTAGAGATTATTTACGTTCCTTCATATAGAGGAGAGACTAATGACTTTAAATAAGTGGTGTCCCCTATTAGAGGATCATGTCTAGTGTATCTATGTAACTTTAAGCACCCACTTGTATAACTCTAGGATATCTTTCTCTCAGTCCAGTAAGAATGACCTTAATTATATGACACGTTGGTCTAAATATCTATTTCCCCTTTAAATATTTATCCAACAAATGATAACTTTTAAATAATACAATGTTATGAAATTTTACTGATAATACATCTTTATTATAATTCTATATATACTCTAATTATCTATAGGACTTTATTGTAAAATATATATTAGCAGAAAAATATATAAATCCAATAATTACTTACCTTTTATAAATAATATTAATAAATATATTAAGTGTCTTAGCACGTTATGCATAAATTACAGCAAAAAGTATATAACATGATTGTTTATCTTTTATTATTGTTTTGTGTTAATGATTCATTTTTCCTCAACTTTTATTACTTTTTTCCTATTTCTTTGAGTTAATTACCTTTAAATTTCTTATTTGAAACTCCACTTTCACAAAATGGTTTGGAAACGTCACCTTACTCCTCTTTGATAACAGTTAGGTTGCTTCTGCAATGTTCTATTTTGTTAATAAAGATATCCATCCCTAAAAATTCTGAAAGGAATCGTTAATGGACATGGTCGAGGGACTCTTTTTAATTATTTTGGAAACATGAAATAATCTAATAGAAAAGTTAAAAAACAGTGAAGAATTAGTTTTATAATTTTTTTTCGAAAGTAAAAGTGAAAAGTTAAATTTGATTTTGTTTTTTCTAAAATAATGTATAAAATTAGTCCTTAATGTTTTATCACAAATCTATGTGACTTTTCCATCTTTTTTATTTGAAGCCTTGAACTTTTTAAAATTGATGGAATATGTCCTTTCATTTGACTCCATTAAATATTCCATAAAAATTTGATATATGTCATATCTTGATTGACTCATAATAATTAGTTTAACAAGTTGATGCGTAATCCACGCAGCGATCTTGGACACCAATGGGTTCGAATGGGAACAAGGAACGAGAAATGAGAATAGGGTTTTGACTGTAAATGTGTATGGATATCACACACCAAGATACAAACACAATCAAGAATTGATCTCGAAATAGGGTTTGATATAACTCATGAACACTAAATGTCACTCGGGTTTCAAATGAGAGGTTAAATACGACTCACTAACCCGTTCAAACAAAAGGTTCACCACAATCTTAAAGGCAAGATTGATAAGAACACGGGAGATTAAGGAGTACGGTACACTCAATAATCCGAAACGCTAGCTCAAAGGGCTCAAGAATGTCCTTACTTCCAGAAGGAACGTTCAAGTGTAAATTCACTATATGAATATTCTTCACTATCTATCTCCCTTGATAATTACAAATGTTGCTATTTATAGTAAGTCCTAAAGCCCTAGTGGTAAAATTGTAAATAATATATAAGGCCTTAAACCCTAAAAAATGGCCCATAATCAAAATAAGGAAAATATTTATAAAGTATAAAAAAATATGCACTTAACGGAGTGGTTAACATGCAGTCATCCGAGTTGTCTATGGACCCGAACAAGAGTAGGATGTTTGGAAGTTTTATTGTGCTTGGCCAAGCTCCCAGTAAGGTCGGCCCACAGTTGTTGTACTCATGGATTGCTTTATGTGAACTCTCCTGTGCTGTACCAAGCTGTTCTTTGGCCCCGATTGCTTGACAGTATGGTTTCTTAGCTTCTCGACAAACTTAAGGCTGAATAGATCCTTTTCTTCCCCTAAGTCTTCTGGTATTAGCTCAGCCTTGGATTCGGCAAAAGCTATTCAGCCTTGGCTTTGAACAATTTGTCTTCAAGTTAAGACAAGTCGGCTTCAACTTCTCGCAAGTCGGCGTTGGCTTGGGACAGGTTAGTCTCAGCTTAGAGATCATCGTAGACTAATTCCTATCACAAGCTTTAATTATTAAATATGTTAAATGAAATTATATAATAAAAGTTTTAAGAACATAATCAGAGTTGTAACGCTCTTCTAATCAATTAACTCGTTTCTTTCTTTTAATAAACCCATGACTCTTTTTTTTTTCTCCAACATGCAATCATGAAGTGCTCTATTAAAATCTTACTTAACATACAATTGACCTGAAAACCCTTAAATCATGTATACATATTAGAAAAACCCAAGGCAGTGAATTCTAGAAATTCTTCTCTTTTAACTAACTTTAGGCTTCTTGGTCTCAGGTTTGGAAATGAGAAAGGGACTCAGAGTGTCTTATTCAAGGTTTTATGATGGTTTATATACAATTTGGAGGTTTTTTCAGAGTCACGTCAATCTCTTCAAGAATTTCTAGCAAAACATTTGAAGATTACATAATGAAGGAGACCACATGATGCATCTCTGGGATTATACACACAAAATAGTACCATAACGAATAAGAACAAAAGGAAAATAAAAGAGGGTTAGCAAATTTAAGTAGCTACCAATCGGATATGGGACACTAATTGATTATATTATGCCTAATCCAACACTTGATATAACACACAAATACCGAACTAGGGTCCTTCGTCACTATCTCTTATTAAAGGGAGTAAATAAGAGTTAAGAGGATAAAGAGAGAACACCGAGGTTGCTATGTAAAGGAAACTTGTAAATTTCAATAAGGAAGTTTATGTTGTTTGTGTGCAAAGTAGTGAGGCTTTTATACTTCCTCAACTAAGGTTACAATAATGAAGGAAAAGATAGAATGGATAATGTATGAAAATATTCCTAAACTATACTAAAAAGGGTAAAATTAACAATAAATATTCTGTATGAAAAAAGAAAAGAATCCTTCTGGTATATTATGCTAAAAGATCCATGTTAAGCAGTGATTGGAGGTTTACGGCGTAATTGGTCTTGTTAAAGTAAATTTAGGGTTACCTTGGCATTTGTAGAATTTAACTTGGAAGGGGTTGGAGGAAGGACAAGGGTCAAAGTAGATCTGGTTTGATTTAGGTTAGAGCTTAGGTGCTTAAAGATGTCTTGATTCTCTTCAGGTTACTCGGTTCGGTAGCTCGCCTTAAATAAGTGCCTTATGCTTGGCAACTCGGAAAACTACCTAGATCATGGTAAGAGTTCGGCAATGAGGGCAGCTAAGTCGGCATGTTAGTCTTGAGGTCTGATTGGATAGGGTGGAGTAGCTTTAGGTTGGTGATGGAATCCACACCTTAGAGATAGTTCTCGAGCTAAGATAAGTTGACTAAGTCCTAATAATCCCCTAACTTGGCTTTTGTTGACCGATTTAGGGAATTGATTCCTATCACCACATATTGTGGGTTTGCGAAAACAAGAAATATAGTGTAGTTTATCACAAAAGCACCAAATTGCATATTTGTAGATGGCTAATTTGGTATTGAGCTTTTAGCCCGATTTAATATCATAGACTAGCTTCTTAAGCTAGTAGAAGGGACCAAGATACCATACCTAATTTGAGAAATGCCTTAAGAAAATTTGGTTAGATAAGCTTAAAATAAGGATCACTAAACCAATTTGCTAGCTCCAGTATTGTTGGATCCTAGGTTGACTCGCCTGATCCAACTTGGTTTAACCCGATCCCTCCATAAATCTTGTCCAAGTTATTTCTTTGACCTTTATTGATAGTAATATCAATTTGCTAAAAAAATAAATGTATATCAAAGAAAAATAAAAAAAAAAAAAACTATAAAAACTTCTCAACTTTCAATTCTCATGAATGTAAGTAATTTTTATTACTTTATAAATATATATAAATTATTTTATAATAATTTGATTAAGCTTGGTTGAATCTTAGTTCGATCTCAATTAACTATCTTGACCCTTAACTTCTTCTCATTCCCAAATCAACTTTTTGGTCTAAGTTTGACAATATTGACTAGCACATAACATTGCTTAATGTTTTCTCTCTTGCAAAAAATAGGTTGTTAGGCCTCTTAAAAGGCTTTTTAAAGCTTTAGACTTATTTTAAAAGGAAATAGGCTTCTCTTAATATAAAGATAGGCAAAGCTTTATAAGATTAAAAGGACTTGGCTTGACCAAACCAATAGCCCCTTAATACTTAAGAAAAGAAGGCTTTAATCTAGAATGTTAGTAGCTAAGAATACACACAAAGGCATTAATCGTGCATTCATCTAATTTGTTCATCTCAAAATCACTCACTCGTTGAGATTAGGGGATAAAATCTATAAATAAGAATCTCTTCCTCATTTGCAACATTCAATGCATTGAGAAGCTTTGTATATGGTCCAAGAACTAGAGTTTACACATTCTTCCATCTACGCCTCTCTTTACAATATGCTTTTATGTGTTATCAACATGAGACATTTTCAATTATAACTATCATAACTGCTACACTTGATCGACTAGTTATAAAAACCTCACATTTCACACATTTAATAAATAATAATGCTCTAAATAGGTAGGTAGCAAGCCATCAACTTTAATTGATGATATATCCATCCATAAAGGGGGTTAGGGAGGGTAAAGTCAGCCATTACCTTTAAAGGGTTTTATTACCCAATAGAGAGAATCAAACATTTAAGGTGATAAAAACTATGTGTATTGGAGTTTAGAGAAGATTAGAGATAAAAAAAGAGCAACTCATCAAATATTAGATAATTGGTTCTAGAAGTTAAGGAAATAAATATATGAAATATGTAAATAGAGTAAGGTTGTGGCCTAAAAGTTGAGGCTACTTGGGAGCCAAAGGTCGTAATAGAAGAACAATATCCATGACTGTTTTAAACAATTGGTTAGTAGCCTCTGTGACAAAATTTAGGTGATAGCAATTATAGCTAGTAATAATTGCCCCTCTTATAGAAAACTTATAATAGAGAAGTTTTGTAGACCTATTCTAAAAGCGAATGGAAATGTAAGCTTTACAAGTTAGCTATTATGACAATAGTACCTAAATTTAGGATGTTCATAAAAAAATTTTATTTAAGCTTGATATCATTAAAATTAGTTAAGATGATCCCATGAGTTGGATCTTAAAAACTGAATAATAAGATATTAATATACTTAAAGAGTTAAATATGTCAATATTACTCATTATATATTGGAAACATTAAATTCAGATTCCGATAAGTAATAAGTTCTTAAAGATAAATTATTTGAGTAACAAAGATAATAAAATGATATGAAATATTTAAAGAGTATGCATATATACCATGTGTAAAATATATACTTATAATTAACAAAGCCCTAAAATATGGATATAATGTATCTATATTAACTAAGATAATTAACACATACTTATAACTGATATCTAAACACTAAGAACCTATGGGAATTAATGTAGTGACTCCAAGAATTATGGAATGATGAATTAACTTCATGAGTAATGGCAATTAGAATCTTATATTATAAGTGAAATAACAAAAAATGATAAAAGGTCACTAATGGTTGTGCATGTAAAATCTCCAACCAACTTAAACTCTTATATAAACAACAAATCAACCTCACTTAGTCATTTTTTTACGGTTAGGAGTCTAAGAAAATCGGAGGAGCTTAGATCAAGGATTTAGGAAGAAATAGTAAAATAAGGAAAACATAGTTAAAAAACTAGTTGAGTAAAGTCCCTGAAGCAAACTAAAAGCTGACTCTTTGCTACAATCACCAGTCAAAGGGACATCCTCCCATTAGCCATTCTAACACTCTGTTTGTTGCTATTGATTACCAGAAAACCTTCCATCAGTGAATTCAATTTCTGAGCTTATTTTAAATTCATGTCTTAGAATATTAAATCAAGAGGGAAAATTTTAAGAAAAATTATTCTTAGGTTATTATTTATTTATTTATTTTCGTGTAAAAGAATTATTTTGATGAAATTTGTTAGTTGAATATATCTCTCTTAATAATTGCTCGATTTTGGACGAATTTTTTATTTGATTTTTGAAAACCTAAATGACATTTTCCGGCCTTCAAATTTTTTTTTTTATTATAGATTACATATAATTTCTAATTTATTGACATGTAAAAAGTTTTTCTACAACCATTTGTTAGGTTTTTACTAATTTTTTATATATCAATAATCTAAAAATATTGGAAAATTACAAATTTCTTAAAAGAATTCTTGTTAAATTCGGTTATGAGTTATTTGTGAAGTGTTTAGTATTATGTAGTGGGGTTGAGCTTAATCTTGTGAGTAAAAAGTTAATAGTTTTATAAGTGAACTAGTTTTAGAGGTCAAAATCTCTATTTTCTTATTAACATGTAAATCGTTTTTACAGAGTTTTTCTTTTTATCTTTTAAATTGAGATCTTACTAAAGTTGATGAGTCAAAAAGTTCCTAATAAAATCTTATCGGTATTGTATGAAAGGTTGCTAGTTTAGTCTAAATGAAGAGGAAATTATCACAATAATTGGTCATTAGCCTAGTTGAGACTATTTCTCAGTTAGGAGACCAAAACCATAACTTGATCATGACCTTGAGTTGAAAATGAGAGTTTAGAATTAAGTATTAAGTTGAATTGGTTGAGGAATAAGGTAAAATATGAAGATTTCTTAATTTATGGAGTTTATAATTAAAGTAGAAGATTACATAGAAAGTGCAATATAAGGCCTTTGTGAAATCTATAAGGTAAAAGGTAATATAAAACCTCACTTAATGTAGCAAATAAGGCTAGCCTAAATTAAAAGGTGAGAGAAAAGGTTAATTGAGTGCAAACTTTAATATTTAGTTCAACATAGAAGCTAAGTTAGAAGGTCTATTAGATATAGAGCTTATATAAGATAAATACTCTAATCCATATTAAATAAGCACTTAAGATATAGAATGTATCTTACTAATATAAGAATAATAACTTAACTAAAGATTTAATAACTTAATTACCATTGTTTTGATAACCTATACAAAAACTAGAAATGTTAATTATAATATAGGAACCCTTGATACAATAAAGCTTGATATCACCAATCACCTTGAGCAATGATAATTTAGTGTGATTAATGCTTAATGGAGTACTGTTTTAAATTTCCTAGAGGCAGAAGCATATACTTGTTTATGACTAAAGAAGTTTGATATGTGTATGCGATGTGTGTCTCTAGATACTGCAATATTATTATGGTGGCTAAGCTACTTGCTTTGTCTATCTTGTAATGCTATACTTCTTGATAGAATGTTTGCAAATCGTTGGTCACTCTAGAAATGGATTAAGTTAAGCTTGAGCTTAAATGCTAATTAGACATGTATTACAATTCACTAAAGGAGCAATTAGGATTCTCTATTCAAATGTTAACCCTTCATATAGATAGTTGCAATAGTCTTTCCTTACGTTTAGTTGAATTAAGTGATAGAAAATGATGTTGTTACAAGGTTGGAGGTTTGTTCGAATATGGTCTTAGGAGGAGCCTTACATTAATTGTATAAGCTTGAGTTTTCTCGTGAGTTATTGAATCACGCTAAAAGTTCTTTAACCCATATTATAACGTATGCAATTTCTCTAGTTTCACGACAAATTAGATAACTTGTGTGGATGGCATATGTTTTGTAGCATTGCATTTAACTAAACTAATTGACAATCTTGCTTATTTTATTATACTATGTATACTTCTATCTCCATTCTAATACTGAGACATATTCCCATAGACTTTCCATATGGGTACAAAGCAAATAAACTGTGTTTTACAACCTTTAAATGAAAAGAAGATAGATAATGGGGCTAAGAGGAAGGAATAAGTGGAGCTGGAGCCTTCTTTCATATCTATATCTTTGAGTGAATTAAGTCTCCTAAGTAGCCTAATCTGATTTACAATTTGGTCTATAATAAACACTCAATTGCTCTATAAGTTTTTATACGTAGAATTTTACATAAATTTATATTTCACTATATAAAATGTCTTTTAAAGAATTATAGTTGTTGAATTGGAGATGCTTCAAAATAAATTGGTCATACAAACTTTGTGTATACCAAGTTTATGCTAATAGCTAAAAGGTTAGTTTCTATAAAAAATCAATGAATATAAATGAAAATTTTTGCCCATATCATTTTTGGGGCATAACACAAAATTTCAATAAATTATAGTTCCATCTAAAGCGACTAACATTAAAAATTAATTTTGACTTTTCCCTTCTTTTCGAAGATATATGGTGTATGTATATATATGCATGTATGGATATATATACGTCTTTTGAAATATGTTTTCATAGCATTTTCTCAATATTTGTTACAACTGAAGTTTTATCATTGTCAAATATTATGGAATAGCCTTAAAAGTTGTTGATACTAGTGACTTGTAGTGTTAAGTGATGGACAAAAGTCGACCACAATAAATGATTGTTAATGGCGGTAGTTGACGATCATAAAAATATTACTCAAAATTATTTTCTACATCGTATCGTCATTTCCGTAATAGTTATTTAATACTTCCACCATGATAAGCAGTTGCAACTTTTGTTTTTGACCATTAGCTAAGTCATTAATAACCGCAATTTTTTAGATTATTACATAATATTTAATAACTTTTAGATTTAGATAAATGTAGAATAAGTAAAAAAAAAAAATACTTTGCAAAATGAACACACCCTCATGATTACCGTAGGAAAAAGACAAAAAAAAAAGAAAGAAAAGAGTTGGAGTGCTATTAGTATTCTTTTGAAAAACTGAAAGATATAAATAAAAATTACGATATTAAAAGCAATAAAAAAAACAACAACTACTTTATTAATTTCCTTAATACGATATGCACATTCACAGATTTTCCCAAAAAAATATAAACTATAAATCTAAAATTTCATGTGTAGCAAAGCAGAACCTAAAAAAAAATCAACGGGTCTCTTATCTCTCTCTGACTCTCTCTCTCTCCATCTCTGTCTGCGCTCTGTTCCCGTTGTGAATTAGCTTCCCCTCTCTCTCTCTGTGCGACGGACCATACTTCCAACGGCAAATGGCATCTTCCACCTCTCTAGTGGCCGCCACCTTGCTTCAAATTCCTCCTTCTCTCTCCCCTCAAAACGACACTTATCTTCCCAAAACGCACTTAAACATCAATCATTCTTCCCGTTTATCCTCTTTGACCCGTGTCAACATCCGTTCTCAATGCAACAGGTGCTTTTTCTTTGTTTTCACTAATTCCAGTTTAGTTTTCCCCAATTTATCTACTTTGATTTCGGTTTTAATGGGCAGTTTATTTGAATTTCTGTTTTCTGGTTAGTTACATAGTGAAGTGTTGTATATTGTTTTATCTTATACTCTTTGAATCGGCAGTACTGTGTAATTAGTTAGCGTTGTTATTTGTTGCTTGATTAGGCGCAGTAAGTTAATATCAAGGAAACTACCTTGAACTTAGGGTGATTTTTGCAATTTAGCACTAAAGTGGCTCAAATGTCATGATTTGTTAAAATTTAATCTAAAGTTGATAAACATCGTTTAATGAATTTAATGCCACCTTCGTCTTTCCTAGTCTTCAGCCAATTAATGGTTGCTATTTAGGAACTTTAAACTTTTGCATGTAAAATTGAACAAACACCAAAGATCAATTAGTGGTGTCAACATTATTCCCCAAGAAAAGAGAAAACGGGAGTTGAATTCAGCGTAGCTATTAGCTAATTTGCAGTAATTTGCATGCTGAGTTAGAAAGTTATGAATTCTGCTTAATTTGTAGACCATTCATGAAATTCTATTGATTTCTACAATGAAATTTCTTTGTGCTCCCATGTATGATATTGTATTTACTTAGTGCAGTCTTGCTTTTATGTTTAGTAAATCATACATAGTAATATGTGATTGACAGATTTAGACATTGAATGGGGACACAGGTTTTTTTCCTGATTTCTTTCTCACAAAGTATTAGTTCGTAGAGGAATATTGCTTTGACTAGATCTCTTAGTTGGTTAATCTAGTATTATTTGTAAAGTGGATATAGCACCTTGATGGAATTATATGACCTGATGTTTAGAGAAATCATTTCGTTCAACTTGTCATGCCAGTTTTTAAAAATGAATTACGTAAAGCACGTGTATATGAAGGAGAGGAAATAACCTGTTCCAACTGATACATTATCATTAGTGTTGCTGCATTGTTGTTTGTAGCATCCAAAGAATGTAAACTTAAGTGTTTGTGTTGTATGTGTATGCATTCAGGTTTGCAGAATGCTAGTGTTGTTGCGTCTTAAATGTAGGGGTTATATTGTAATTTAATTGTCGTGATCAGATATGTGTGAGCTAGTTATTTGTGTAAGTGTAGTTATTAGAAAGTTAATAGCATGCATCCAAATAGGAGATAAGATAGGGAGCAGTTGGTGTAGAAGAAAACTGCCCATTTATATTGTAGAATTGTCAGGTTCTCTCAATCAGCGAGCCCGAAAATGAATTCTGAAAATTGATCCTATAACATATCTATATTTTGTTACATTGAAACTTGTCTCTTGTTTTCAGACAGGAGTATGTTGTTATCTCCTTGATTTTATGATGTTTAAGTCTATGCAAAGTTTGCTGGTGGTTTTAAATTTGTGTAGTTGTTTTATATTCTTTTATATTTGATATTTTCTTTAGGTATGTTCTTTCCTGGTCGACTTAGAGCTGCTTGTGGGTTTAAGAATGAAAATTAGCAATTTCATGACGTGATCTCTCTGAATTCAGTTTCTAGATAGGCATTCTTCACATGCTCTGCTTTTCATTGCTAGTTTGATTTGGTAAATACATGGCCTACTTTATATTTGTATCTGCTGTATCAGTTTCATTTCAGAACTGTTTTTATTTAGGTTTGTATTTGGGCTTTCTGTTGAATGGCAGGTGGCAACACCAAATTTTACGTGGTGGGTCAAAGTCCCGTAGGAAGAAGTGTGATAATTGGAGAAGAAACTCTTTCTTGCTTGGTGGAGCAGTAATTGATCCAAGTTGTTCAGAATTAAATAATTGCATATCATGCTCTCTTCATCGGCGGAAAAATCGTTTCAGCATTCACAGATCTGCACCTAAAGCATTTGTTGATAAATCTTCTTTTCTTTTGCTGAAGAAGTCATTAGGCTGTGCCTCGGTAAGCTAGCCATAGATGACTCCTCATTTCTCTAGCCTTTTTTTTACCTGGGCTGTGTGTGTCAGGAGTCACTCATTTGCATGATGCACATTTTTATGATAGACTTTATTTACTGAAAGTGCCTTCCCAGCTCAATGCATCCATCGGCTATTTGACACATAAGGCTAGGGATGCAAATCAGCTCATGAGTATATATGGTTCTTACATTCTTGCACATATGTAGAACTCTTTTCCCTGAGGTTTTCTACGTCACCTTTTCAATTTGGAGCTTTCCCTTCCTATCTCAAGCTTCATTGCTGATCAATACAACTTTGCATGATTATGATCTATTTTCAATACTTTTCAAACCCTTCTTATTCTTCTCAAATATCAAGCACTGCAAATTTCAGTGCCTCTGGGAACTTCACTTCATGGCTCACCCTTGGTGGTGAAGCCTTTATGGTGATTCACTTCATTAATTATGAAGACTACTATTACTTTTGGTGGTGTGGTTATTGATTTAATACATCGATGGTATGATGAAGAAAATGTATAATGGACAATTTTTTAGAACTAGACTGTATTTATGAAGAGGAAGTTTATTAATTGTAATTCAACGATGTTGTGTTCTGGAGAATCACATTTTAGCACGTCAAACCGTGAAATAAATGAAAATTATTCATGCCTTCACCTTTAAAATGTTGCACTTGGCCCTTAAAATTTGTGTTTGTGGTTTGGGTTATTCACGCTGTATGTATTTTTGTTAAAGTAACTTTCAAATTTTCCCCGACAGAAAATATCTTGTATAAGAGTTTTTTAAAATTTAAAATGCTGTATCTGATCACCTAAACTAACATGAAAATCACGGTTTAACAGCAAGCTTTGACAAAATTTAGAGATGGCATGGAAGAAAGTTGAACTGAAGGTTCTTTTGGGGAAGTTAATTAGGGAATTCTAAAGCTGAGAAGACAAATTGTAACTGTTAGTTTAGGGAGTAGAATTAAAAGTTGACCCTTTGTGTTTTATGGAGAGGGATTGATTCATTTTGTTTCTAAGAGGTAAGTTGCACAGCACTCAGCAATGGGTTAATTTCAACTTTAATTGTCAACAGCATTATGTTATATGTACATTTAAAAGCTTTTTAGTATTGAGTTCCCCTCCCTTTCCCCCTCCCCCCATGTAAATATGAAAACTCTTGCCTCATCCTCGATTAAAATCTCTTGTCTTATGAAAAATTGAAGGTTTGGATATCATGTATAACCGCAAGCAATGTAGGAATTGCAATGCTTCAATACCAGTATAATTAAGTTGATGAAGCTTTTGCTGTAGGTACAGAATAGGATGGCAAGTTTGTCATAGTAGCAGTGTGGCACATAAGCTTAAAGTTAATTGCACCATTTCTTTGCAGTTAAGCCAGGCCAGAAGCAAGAATCCTTTAAAAGTGTCTTTCTAACATCTTAATGCATATAACAATTAGGACTATTTTTCCAAGTTTCCTAGCCTTCAACTAATTCTCTTCTAAAGTTGTTATTAAAGAATTTTCGGAGGATTTCACTTCTTTTTCTTAGAATCCTTTCTTGTTGTGTATTGTGTGATCTCCAGGTCAAGCATGTTTGTGTTCCACATGCCTCTGTTGGTCCAGAGGAGCCACATGCTGCTAGTACAGCATGGCCTGATAGTATTCTTGAGAAACAAGATGCGGATATATTTAGTCCTTACAGTCTGAATTCAGAGCTAGAGGGGTTTTTGGGTTCCAAACTTCCTTCCCACCCAAAGTTACATAGAGGACAGCTGAAGAATGGTCTCCGTTATCTTATATTACCAAATAAGGTTCCTCCAAGCAGGTGGGCTGTAATTAAGAATATATAGAGTATGCACCCACAAAATAGATATATTCTTGATATGGTTTCAAATATCATTGGTATTCGACAAGTGAAATATCAAATTGCTTCAATGGGGAAAAAAGTTATTGACTTGATGTTATTTTGTGCACCAGATATTTCATTACCTGACCGTTGATCAGGAACTTTTTAAATTAAGAAATGTTTGAGGTTTTGATTAGAATCAACCAATTTTATAAAAGCTTAGATATATAGTAGTCCTTCTTTACATTTCAACACCTTATTCAATTTGTTTAATGAGCATTGGTTTGGTTTCATTATAAATTTCACATGATAAAGTGGTTCTATATGCTCAAGTTTTATATAAGCTGGTTGTGGTACTATTTAGAACTTCAAAGTATGTATGCTTCTTTTAACACAATTTGCAAAGCTTGCAGCTAATATCTTAACACAAATTTTCTAAGTAAATGTCAAAAACAATTGGAATTTTCATCTAACCACTTTAGAAAGCTGTGCATCTTGAAAGTTTTTATCCTCCCTTTTTTGATAATTTCTATCTAGAAAGTTTTCTGTTAGCAGTGCTCGATGCAGAATATTGTAACCTTATATTAATCATCATCTTGTCTGAGAGGCATATATACTGTAGAGTGACGATGTTTCTGGAATTGTAGGTTTGAGGCACATATGGAAGTTCATGCTGGTTCTATCGACGAAGAAGATGATGAACAAGGGATCGCACATATGATTGAACATGTTGCCTTCCTTGGAAGCAAGAAACGCGAGAAACTTCTGGGTACAGGGGCCCGATCTAATGCATACACTGATTTCCACCATACCGTGTTTCACATACATTCACCAACCACAGCAAAGGTTTATTATCCTTTTCTTCTTGCATCTGAAATCCTCATACATACAGATAAGGGTTTTGTTTCAGCTTCTTCTTAAAGTACCGTCTCTGAAGACATTGAAAAACCTTAATTGTAGTCGTATCATTCCATGATTCCATCTTCTATGGGATGTCTCCAAAGAGACAGACTTAATTGGACCGGTAGAACATGATGTTTCTATGTACTTCGCTTGGTAAACTAAGATAAAATTTCAACATGAGTACTCAGTCTTTCCATGTAAATATTGCATAGCACATATGCTTTGGTAGATCAAAATATTATTATTATCCTTCTTTACTTTACGTCCCCTTTCATATATTGACTACTATTTTTTTTTTTTTTTGGTTATTGCAGGATTCAGGAGAAGATCTTCTTCCATCTGTATTGGATGCATTGAATGAGGTACCTAAGTAATGATGTTTGAGTGAATTTGGAAGTTTAGTAATAAATCAAATAGATTTCTAAAGCCCCTGAGTTTAGATTTCATGTCATAGATATGCAGGTAATTTTATGTTGGTTGGCTAATCAAGGAGGCATGGAATATAAAAACATAGGACAAGAAATTAGTATGTAATGAAAATATTGGCTTTAACTAAATCAAGCATCCACCATCTATTACTACAGAGGGTAGCAGTGAAGCACTGATCTAAAAGAAGAAGGGAAGGCACTGCCTGAATATACTTGCTGTGTTGCCTGTATTACTATTTGTTTTTCCTTGGTTGAAGTTACATTGTTTTTCTTGTGTGCAGATTGCATTTCACCCCAAATTCCTTGCTTCAAGAGTTGAGAAAGAACGCAGAGCAATACTTTCGGAGCTGCAAATGATGAATACAATTGAGTACCGTGTAGATTGTCAGGTACTATTACAGAAGCTTCTATTTGTAGCATTGCTATCTGAATTGCTGTGTCCATTTTGTCTTTTATTAAGCCATGGAGCTATTACTAACTTCAGTCATTTTCCTTTATACCTGCAGTTGTTGCAGCACCTCCATTCTGAGAACAAGCTTAGCAAGAGGTTCCCAATTGGATTGGAGGAGCAGATTAAGAAATGGGATGCTGATAAAATTAGGAAGTTCCATGAGCGTTGGTACTTCCCAGCAAATGCGACTTTATATATTGTGGGAGACATCAATAATATTTCAAAGACGGTCTCCCAAATAGAAGTATGCTTCAGAATCTTTTTATATGATTGTTATATCAGGCTGTATTAATTTGAAAGAATATGCATGAAATTGCTTGCTTTCTGTCCACGAACAAGTTAATAAGTGCTGATTTCCTAATTATCTATGATGGACCCCCTGCTTTCCTACCTTCCTTCACCGAAAAAAAGCTGCATTGGCTTCCATGTTAAGCCAGTACTTTGTTTTCTTCCATGCAGGCTGTCTTTGGTCAATCAGGGATGGAAAATGAGCCAACTGCACCATCCCAAAGCACATTTGGAGCGATGGCTAGTTTTCTTGTCCCCAAGCTCAATGTTGGTCTTGGGAATTCATCTAATGATAAATCCAATTCGTTGGATCAAGTGAAGATTGCTAAAAGAGAAAGGCATGCAGTCCGCCCTCCTGTCAAGCACATTTGGTCTCTCCCAGGAAATCATATGGAAGTCAAGAATCCAGAAATATTTCAGCATGAATTGCTCCAGAACTTTTCTATTAACATGTTCTGCAAGGTATGATGAACTCAAGTGTATAGCATGTAATAGCTTCTGGTTGGAGCACCCTTCTGTTATATATCTATTGTTTTAATCACCAACATACATATTTTATGTGTTTATCTGTTTTTTTTTTTCTTGGATATGGCTCATTTTACGGTTGCTTGCTGGGTTAATTTGAGCCTATGGGACTCCTGGTGCAGTCTGTTATTGTTGTGCTAGTTAAGCTTATGGTAGGAGTTAAGAGATCTGAAGCATCTGTATGCTCCAATTTCACCATCAGATCAATTGCCAGGTTCAAGCTCATCCTCAGAAGCAAGTTTATGTACTTGCTTCCATTAGCTGACCACTTACTGTATCCAATCTTGTGTTTGCAGCAAATGATATTTAGCTTTGGCAGTTTGGATATGGCTTTTATTTTCAGTGAAAGCATATATTCCATTAGGAGGGTTTATCTACCCTTACATGTCATAATTTTTCACAGATTCCAGTCAACAAGGTTTGGACATATGGTGACCTGCGCAATGTATTGATGAAGAGAATATTCTTGTCTGCTCTGCATTTTCGGATTAACACAAGATACAAGGTCTAGAATCTTCCCACTTCCCACTGTTTGAAATCGTTTCTGATTTTGTTTGTCCTTGTATATCCATAATAATGCTGCGATGCTGTATTGAGATTTTATTTGCATTTTTTCCACTTTTGAGCACTTCACTTAATTTTTGCTATATACTTTAGGCCATGCTTTTGATAACATTAAATTTTGCGTTTACATGTGAAGAAAGTGTACAGGATGAAACTCTCATAATAATAACTATAAATACAAGAAGTGAAAAACCTACATCCCCTGCAACCTAGGTGATGAGATTAGAGAGGAGAAACAGAAAGGGAAAAAAAAAATATCTGAGCTAATCTTAAAGATATCAAATCTGATTATATCTGTATAATACCATAGCCTGCCAACAGTGGATAAAAATAAAATGATACATAAAAGAATAAAGCGATACACGGAGATAAAAAATAATAAAGAAAGATATTATACCAAATTATGTAAAAATCCTACAACTTGTGACTGAAAAATGATCTGAGAACCTTATTTATTATAAGGGTAGTCCAGTTAGAAACTTTACTGGCAGTTTGTTAGAATAACTTGCATCTAACTAGAGCCAAAAAAAAAGAAAAGAAAAGAAAAGAAAGGGTGAAGGAGCATCCTTGGCAAGTGTCCAAAGCTTCAGTTTGTTCAGTTACTTGAATGGGTCCAAGTCCTATGGTGTTTGGAAAAATCAGAATGTTTGTCTCCTGGTGTTCTTTGTCAATCAATAATGTGGATGATCCTCTGTACACTGTTTGTTGTACCATGCTATGGTTTTTTTCTCTTGTCAGTAACATCATGTATGGATTGGTGTGACAAAGTAATTTCTTTCACTGACTAAGGTTTGTATTGTTCAGAGTTCGAATCCACCTTTCACCTCTGTTGAACTGGACCACAGTGATTCAGGCAGAGAAGGATGCACTGTCACGACCCTTACTGTGACTGCAGAACCGAAGAACTGGCGGAGTGCTATTACAGTTGCTGTTCAAGAGGTAGGTGTGACAGGCCCTTCTTTCTCTAAATGTCTATTGATACATTTTAAGAAAGGGAAAGAGGGAGGAGGTTCTTTGTTGTTATCTTGTTGGTTTGGTGGGATAAAGGTTGGGATAATTATCTGTGAAGTAAAAGTCAGGATGAAGGACAGACTAAGAGTCTGCTTACATGGTTAGGTAACTACCTAAGTTTGAGTCAGGCTTTAATCACCCCCATCCCCATAGAAGGGATAAATAACTCCATTCTCAGCTAATGTTCAAGTTATTTAACGTCTGCCAGAGTTGTGTGCTTGATAGAGTCAGTATTTGTACTTGCATAATGTTACAAGAAGTAGGATATTGTGGCAAGTCAATTAGAGGAGTTAGAAAGTATATATAGGTGCCTATTAATGGTTCTGAATATTTCTGGTATTTACCACTTTTCTAATAGAGAGTTAGGAGATGTGAGCTATGGAGTAGGATATTTGAGCCGGTTTGTGCTTTCCTTTCAAAACTAGGGTTCCTAATGCACATTTCCTCCCAAATTCAATCTAGAAATCTACTTCAGAAGTAGCAGACACTACTATGATTCGTTTATGCTTCTTCAGTCATGCTTTTTGTTATACAGGTGAAACATCTTATTTACATTGTGTTCTGTAGGTTCGGCGGCTCAAAGAGTTTGGTGTTACAAAAGGCGAGCTAACTCGATATATGGATGCATTGTTGAAAGATAGTGAACAACTGGCAGCAATGATTGATAATGTATCTTCTGTTGATAATTTGGATTTTATCATGGAGAGTGATGCTTTGGGCCACACCGTAATGGATCAAGTACAAGGGCATGAAAGTTTAGTTGCCGTTGCTGGAACTGTTACCCTTGAAGAAGTAATTTTGTTATGCTTTGAATTTTATGAAAGAAGTCAAGTTAATATATTGAAGTTGGGTGGTAATTTCCTTGCTATCTAAGTTTGAGGACTATAAATTTATGCATCCGTTGATACCTCCAAGATGTCTGATAAAATATGAAATCTCTCTTTCCTCTCCAAGTTGGGATTAGATTTCATCTTAGAAGATGGATTGCAAAGAATGCGACTAAATAATTCATCCAGTACAGAGTTCTTGGAAGATACATGTTTTACAACCATTGATTGCAGAAACTGGAATTTGGACTTGGTAATGCCAGGTAGCAATACTTTTGGTCTGGAATATAGGTTCCAGAGCACCATCTTTCCCATGGCTTCACTGCTATCAATGATGATACGGTAGAGTTGGGATTAGATTTCATCTTAGAAGATGGATTGCAAAGAATGTGACTACTAAGAATTCATCCACTACAGAGTTCTTGGAAGATATGTTTTACAACCATTAATGGCAGAAACTGGAATTTTGGACTTGATAATGCCAGGTGGCAATACTTTTGGTCTGGAATATAGGTTCCAGAGCACCATCTTTCCTATGGCTTCACTGCTATCAATGATGATACATATGATGACCATGTGGTCTTGGACAAAAAAAGAAAAGTCAACAGTAGGATCTCTAGTTATCAAAATTTTTGTTGGCCTAAAGGTTCACTTTGGGATTTGGATAACATATTACCTTATTATTTCCTGTTTAGCAGAAAAAAGCCCTATCATGTTCACTAATTTTGGATTATTAGGGACTGCAAAAATGCAACTCCACTTTTTGATGTTGTCCTTTAAATACTTACCTTTTTCAGGAGCTGGTATCCTGTGAAACTAATTTGATTACGTTACCATATGAGCTCTCACTTTATTATTGTGCTTTTTATCAATTTCCTTTGATTATAGAAAATCATGACCGCTGGGCTGCATCTCTATCAGCCATTCCACCTACTTTCCTCATTTGATGATTCTTTTCAGATATCTTGTAATTTTAATAGTTGTTGGGTGTAGGTAAATTCCATTGGTGCCAAAGTATTGGAGTATATAGCTGATTTTGGAAAGCCTACTGCTCCAAATCCCGCAGCTATTGTTGCTTGTGTTCCCAGAAATGTACATATTGATGGAAGTGGTGAAACTGAGTTTAAAATATCTCCAGCTGAGATTATAGCCGCCATGAAAGCTGGACTGGAACAACCCATCGAGCCTGAGCCTGAGGTGTGTATCCTCTAAAGTAGTGTTTGTGCATGATGTTTTGATTCAAGTCTTGATATCAATGATAATGTACTGCTGAGTTTTCTCTTCTTATGTTGCAGCTTGAGGTGCCAAAGGAACTGGTTACTTCATCACAGCTGCAGGACTTAAAGCTTCAGAGAAACCCATCCTTTGTTCCTATGGGTCCAAATTCAGACATCACAATAATACATGATGTGGAGACAGGGATTACCCAGGGCTGTCTTTCAAATGGAATTCGGATAAACTATAAGGTATATGTTCTGTGGTATATTTTTTAGCCCAACACGTTTAATATTTAATTTGATGGTTATAATCTAGGATAAATACGATTTGAATGATTTGGTTAAAATATACTTAAGTTTTGAGAACCTAGTAAAAAAGAAAAAAGAAAAACCAAGTTTAGGATATGCTTGTGATTATGACTCAAGTCTTGGACAGCGCCTGGAAACTTTTGCTATCACAAACTTCTTTGCCTAATCCCCACTTCCTTTTGAATATTGGTTTGTATGCTATTTAGTAGATATGTGGCAACAATGGTACAAGTTGTGTATTAAGCCTTGTACAAAAGTTATTGACAGGATTTGTCATCTAGGGAGTCAATATTTGCTATCACAAATATCGGGGCTTGTCTTTTAATTTTATAAAAGTATCTGAGATGGTGCGAAGAGATTGGAAAAAGGAAGATAGAAAGAAAAAGAGTGGGAGGATGTCTCTTATGTGATGAATACGATGATTGACTCTGTGAACTTTGGAAGCTTAATTTTTAGGGTGGAGATTAATATGGTTGCTAATTGTTGGTTAAGATATTTATATAATATATGTTTATATGCACATTCAAATGCAAATGATCTGTATGTAAGAAAGCATTTATGTGAGCAGTTCTTCTTTTCTTTCCTTGTGAACTTTGTTTAAGGGATAGCTATTGTGTTGCATATGATTGTTTCATATCATATCATACTTAATGTATGTGCAGATTTCACAAAGTGAATCCCGGGGTGGAGTGATGCGTCTCATAGTTGGTGGAGGTCGAGCAGCAGAAAGTTCCGAATCAAGAGGAGCTGTTGTTGTTGGTGTTCGTACGCTGAGTGAGGGAGGCCGTGTTGGTAATTTCTCAAGGGAGCAGGTCTGTACTTTTTCCTCTTATGTGGATGAAAATGTGCCATGTGTGTTTACCGTTCCAATGGGCTATTCATTTTCCTGCTTAAAATTGATGCGATAATGGCTTATTTGCTGGTGGCACAGATTTAATATCATGTTGGAACTTGGAAAAAAATTTGATGTTGTTGACAGTACAGCGGCCCTTCGATACTATGTCAATATAGGCTGGTCTGGTCTTTACGGATTCTTTTATTTTATTTATTTTGCTCACCAGTTGTATTCTAGATGGTATATGATTTGTTTCCATCATTGGATGGGGGTTGACCAACTATGCATGTATGCATGGCTAAATATTAGTCTTTAGCAGTTCACCTTCTTTAACATCGTTGTAAATAGGACACATATTATCAACTTTTTTTGCAACACTTCGGGTGACCTGTATTGTTGAAAGGCCTGTAGACTGATAAAGAGGGGCCAAGTGGATTTGCATCTGTGTATAATTTCCAAGGATTCTTCTATAAAAACAGGCAAATATAATGGGTCATCTGTTTTTCAATTACCTGGACACTGGAATAGGGTAGGTTATTTGTCTTGGGAGTACCATGAGAAAGTTCAGTGACATGTACTAGGTGTCTCTAGCTTAGGTCCAGAGGTAGGCGAATGGCCTAGTGGATATAGCAACTCTGTAAATTCTAAGAATACTATGTTTGCAACTTGAAAGAATACTTGATTCTAGTCAGTCTTGAAGTTATTCTTTCCTGAACGAGTGTGCTCTGCTGACATCAGTTAAGTTGTCAACCTTGGATGAAGGGATGAGACCAATATCATACTCAAAAATAAAAATATGACAGCCACCAGTTCTAACATATACCTGTAATCCATTTCATGTTTCTCTAGATATGATGCAGAAGTAAAAGTACTTATAACTTGCTCAGTTCCCTATTTCCAAGGAAACAATTCTGTCCCAGTAATCCACAAAACAATCCAGGGATAACTTTTGAAGTTTTCCAGATCCCTCCCTCTGGCTATACTCAGAATACTAGCCTGTGATTCTTGGTCCTATTCAAGTGTTCTCTGGTTATATTTTGCATCAAATTCTATTTGCCTACTGCACAACTAAAGAAAATGGTCTGTTGCATTTTCAACTTGTTAAATGGATAAAAGGATAACTGCCAACAACTAGAGAAATTCACGGGGCAAAGAGCAGCAAATAACAAGTTATCTTATTGAATTTTAACTGAGTTGCTGTTCCCAGCTTTGGTGGCAAAATTAAACTGTCATCTAGGTTTCTATATTTGAAAGCACAAAACATGTCGTTGGAGAGATAAAAAAGATCTGAGTCTGTGTCTCCTCTAAGATTGCCTTTGATCAGTGGCCTTATGGGTTCATGTGCTGCTTCAGGTGGAGCTATTCTGTGTAAATCACTTAATAAATTGTTCGTTGGAGTCCACGGAGGAATTTATTGCAATGGAATTTCGCTTTACTCTTAGAGACAATGGGATGCATGCTGCTTTTCAGTTGCTTCATATGGTACTTGAGGTAAAACATCTTGAACTTCATAATCTTTCACCAATCCTTTAAGTCTTACCGGTCTTATTTCTTGCCTTGATATTTTGAAGTTAGCACATATACACCATTCCATCTGTCCTACATTTTACCATCGCATCACTGTTTGCTGCTGCCTTATATCGATCTATAACCTAACCACCACTGATTTGCAGCATAGTGTTTGGCTGGATGATGCATTTGATAGAGCAAGACAGCTATACTTGTCTTATTATCGATCTATTCCAAAAAGCCTGGAGCGTTCAACTGCTCACAAACTCATGATGGCAATGCTGAACGGTGATGAGCGGTTTGTGGAGCCCACACCAATTTCATTGCAGAATTTATCTTTGGATGCAGTTAAAGATGCTGTCATGAGTCAGTTTGTTGCTGATAACGTGGAGGTAAAAATTGAAAATAAGGAGTTTGTACGCAGACTTTTCAAAGTAATTGTTTCATATTAATATCCCTCTCATCTTTGCAGGTCAGTATTGTTGGGGATTTCTCTCGAGAGGAGATTGAATCTTGTGTCCTTGACTACTTAGGCACTGTGAGATCAACAAGGGGATCTGGGATAAATTTTGCGTCTGAACCTGTCCTTTTCCGTCCATCTCCATCAGATTTGCAGTCCCAACAAGTGAGTACCGGAGTTTGTTATGTTTGCACTCAATGCGTTCCCTAAAGGGATGAGAGTGAAAACGCTTACTGCTTTTTATGTCCCTTAGATTCTGAAAGCTTGCCTATTTTATCTGTCGACAGGTTTTCTTAAAAGATACGGATGAAAGAGCCTGTGCATATATTGCAGGCCCAGCACCTAACCGCTGGGGTTTCACTGTGGAAGGACAAGACTTATTCAAGTCTATTAGGGAAATTTCAGTAGCTGATGGTGAGCATTTTTGTTTCCACTGCCAATGTGTATGTTTCCCGATTCTTTTTTGTTGGGGCATAAGGATTATGGTATTTACGTTTTTGTTTACCAACCTCTCTTTGTACTAAAAGTTAGATCTTTCTTTGAATGTCCATTTAGAATTTACAAGGGATGGTTGATGCATCGCATTTATAGACTTCATATGATAAATTGCAAGCCATGGATCCTCAACATGCTTAAAGAACTTGTTCATCAATTATTTTATATCTCTGCAGCAAGGAATTATAAGGAGTGCTGACTGTCCTTAAAGTAAAAAGGTTGCATTTATTCTTTTCAAAATCAAATACTCGTTTCTAAACTTGTTCATCAATTTTTTTTTATATCTCTGCGGCGAGGAATTATAAGGATTGCTGACTGTCCTTAAAGTAAATATTTCCTAAGACACCAGGTGGCTGGTCTAGGTGCTTGGGCTTGCGTGTGTGTATATTCTTATAGAAGTATCATAACACTATTAGAAACAAGTATTTGATTTTGAAAAGAAAATAAACTTCACATAGCACAGGATTTAGTGAAGACTAAGGCGTCAATTGATTGATATCTGCTTTGTTGAATTGTTTTGCAAAATTCTTGCAATATTCCTTTGGAGAAGTTGCTACCCTTGCCCTGGGTAATAATTCATGTTACATAAAAGCAGAAGCAAAGAGACTCTAGCAAGGAGTTATTATCATTTAGTTGACTCAAGGAAGCCTCTGAAATGATGAGCCACAAGTAGGCTACGTTCTATTGAGCCTTGCGTTGTACTGTATCATTTTGAGAAAACTCCTCATCTTGTGGGCTTCTGATTTTTTCTACTATGCTGCTTCAGGAATTTATGTAGATGTGATGTCCCTTTTACCATATCTGCTCATGTGATGAGAAGTTTTTTTTTTTTGGGTCATTTAGCAACATAGTTTATTCATGTAGTTTTTATTTTTTGGGGGAAATCTTGATGATATTAAGTTAGGTGTTTCCATGCTACCCTGGGTGCTATACTGATGAAACCAATTTACATCCATATAAAGAACCATCACAATGTTATTATTGCTGAAAATAGAGCATAATGAAGTCATGTCATTGTGATGAGTAGGAATGCCTTTTCAACTTCAAGTTAGGCAGTGATTTGACAATTATCCTCAAAGTCAAGGATGAATGTATTTATATGATTGTTTTCTTGATTAACTTTATAGTTGGAGAATCAGCAACTGAGGAAGGTGGCGCGGAAAAGGATATTGAAAAAGAGATGCAAAGGAAACTTCGAAGCCACCCTCTTTTCTTTGGCATCACTATGGGGGTGTTGGCAGAGATAATAAATTCTAGGTAATGTTTCTCGCATAACTACTCCTTGGACAAATGTAAATGCGTCAGAGTTCTGTCACCTTTTGATTTACATCTGAATGCTGAGTATGGGCTTTGAGGGCAGTTATTTGCAAACTTCCCTGGATACTCTGTCCATGAAGTCATCCAGGTGTACTCTGCCGGTTTGCAAGATTGGTTGGATTATTTATGCGTTTCATGACTATGATACTGCAGACCTATCGCTTTGCATTTCACTCTTGAGGAGATGTATCTATTCTATCTCCATCTCCAAATTATATGGGATATCATCCCCTGTATAAGATAGAATTTTTGGTTGAGAAATTGCCAATGTTGTAGTGGTGTAATTGAAATTCAACTCATTTCTTTGTCTATATCAAAAGATGAAGTCAGGTGACTGAGCTTGCGCTATAAGATTGTTCTGATTCTATCAATGTCAGCCTCAGAATGCATGCTAATTTAGGATATTCATGGATCTTTTCTCCGAATGACTCATGCACAAGTTTTTTTTTTTTTTTTTTTAATAATAATTGAGTGTCTTTCAAGGCTTTGAAATATTTTTTCTGCAGGCTTTTCACGACTGTCAGGGATTCCCTTGGATTGACGTATGATGTGTCATTTGAGCTAAACTTATTTGACAGGCTTGAGCTTGGTTGGTATGTGATTTCGGTGACATCAACTCCTGCCAAGGTTTGGAGTTTACTGTATGAACTTATTTTTTATTATGAATTTCAATAAATAACTTGCACATTCACATTCTTCAGTTTTGAGATCTTAGATTTTTATGTTATCCAGGTTCACAAAGCAGTTGATGCTTGCAAGAATGTTCTTAGAGGTCTGCATAGCAACAAGATTGTATTAAGGGAGTTGGATAGAGTAAGTTTCTCAGTGACTATAGGAAGGTTCTCTAAACATCAACACCTGGTTGATTATGAAGTTTTACTGTGTAAATTTGAGTTCTGAAATGTAAAGGTGTTGACATGTTGATTTTTTGTTTATTTTCTTACATGATTACCTTTTCAAAAGATATCGTTTCTTCATTATCACTTTCTAAGGTTCTTTTACAATGAAGTCTTATTGTGTACGGATTGAGTTGTATCAATATGAATTGGTCAGTCATTTTCTGTTTGTTCTGGAAGCCAAACTATTATCTTTTAAAGAATATATATTAATTCATCATTATGGCCATTAAAAGGTGCTTTGCCATTAATGAGAACTCCTTAGGGCATCATATTTGTGTTCTGCGTCTAGTTGCATTGTATAAAATAATGCAAGAAGTCTTTGGAAAATGGGACTCCCTGTGGAGTATGACTCCAACTTTTGAAATTCATGCTTTACCTCTTTCTGTGCTTAAGACAAATTTGACATAAGGGATGATCTCTTCCTTTGCGCAGAATAACATGCATATCTTTTTTTCATTTTCTGATGAAGGTTAGTTAATACTCTTCTATTGATATATTTTTCTCCCCTTGCTGCAGGCAAAACGGACCCTTCTGATGAGACATGAAGCTGAGATCAAGTCAAATGCTTATTGGCTTGGATTATTGGCGCATTTGCAAGCATCATCTGTTCCAAGGAAGGTAAATTGTGAAATAGACTCTCACATCTTTGGGTGTAATACATTTGAGATTAACAGGATGGTTACTTCTACTTGGGGAAGTGTTCTGAGTCTAATGCGCTATACAGGACATTTCGTGCATTAAAGATCTTGTCACGCTCTATGAAGCCGCCACTATTGAGGATGTATACCTTGCATACGATCAATTGAAGGTAGATGAAGATTCATTGTATTCATGCATTGGGATTGCGGGGGCACAGGCAGGGGAAGAAATAACTGGTGAGTTGGTATCTCTTTCGTTGGTTCTTATTCATTTTGTGGTGTTGATTTTTTTCAGATCTTCAGGATTAGATTGATGGCTTTCTTTTCAATTTCCTTCTGATGTTTCATCTGGCAATTGATGCCATTCCAAGAAAGAATTAGTGAGCATTAATCTAAATACAATGCTACAAAGTTGCACAATCTATTTTCCTTTATAAGAAGTTAAACATTTTTGTTGTAGTAATTCTTTTTCAACAGTTTTGAGGCTAGTCTTGACTCTTTAATTACTAGCTATGTGATCTATATGCTTTAGGTTACTGTAATGTTCTTTTAAACATTTTCTGCATTTTTCTTAACAAAGCATTTGATTAATTGAACTATTATTCTATGGCCTCCATAGATGAGGGACAGTCCGATGAAGAATTTCAGGGGGTAATTCCCATAGGGCGTGGTCTATCTACTATGACCAGGCCAACAACATGAAGACTGCCATAAAAATGCTCATACTGTGTTGTAGTTTCGAGCTTTACAAGGTAAATACTCTCATCATTGACATGACTGTATATTCTGTGTTGTATTTACATTGCACAATGATAATTCTATCGTATCCAAATTTTGATATATAGTTTGGCTATTAAGTAAAAAACTCTTGTATAATTAATTTAAAGGCATGTGTTACAATCACAAATAGAAAGTCACATGAACTAATTATAACGCTTAAGTCCAAGAGTTTTTTCCACCTACTAGACTAGTCTTTTGGGTTGAGCTCCTTTCTTAAACTTGAGTTATAACATTTGGTACTTTTATTGAGAGACAACCTTGTGGAAGGGGCTAACTAAACAAGAGTAACCTAAGATGTAGCTATTTGAGAAAAGGTTACCTAGTAAAGCAAAATGAGGGCTATCTAGAGTAAAGCTATTTAGAGTGGGTGGTCCAGATTTGGCCAATGTGCATGGACTAATGTGCACGTTAGTTTTTAAAGAGATGGTAATATTGTAATCTCACATAAGATAGAAATATGGACTAATTACTCAAGTTCAAGAGGTTCTCTCATCTATCGGATTAGAATTTTGTATTGGGCTTTTTCCTATGACTTGGGTGGTAACAATGAGTTTTATATGAATAAAGGCTTTTTTGGAAAAATATTACTGAAAAGAGCTTCTATTAAAATATATCTTACCTATAGGAGAGTGAAGACGCATGTTCTGTAAAAAAATTCCTAGTGAACCACAAAAGAAGGCGTATGTAGTGTACGCGTTTTCAATATATTTCAAATACAAAGAAGGCACATGCTAACTACACCTACAAAATATAACAAAAAATAGCATTAGCTCAAAATATATTATTGCCTACGAAATATTTAAACAACCAACACACAGTCAAACTCTCCAATTCACTTGATAAACCGCACTCGCCAAAAGGCACCAACATAAGTTTTAACACCATGAATAATTAGCTCACACTTCAATCCGCAACCGAAATTAAGAGCTTATGTAGAAGTTATGAATTTTGCAATTTATTGTAAAAGAAAAAAATGTGCAATACATATCAACATTCACTAAAAGGTCCATAAATGTTTTTTGAAGAATACATGTAAAAATATTCACCCCACTATTTTCACCCTATCGTGCTCTGGAGTCGTATTGCTACTTACGATGCTTCCATGGGCACACGACTAGTTTCACATATGTCACCATTTTCACCCTAAGTAAGTTCACATAACACCCACTCTCCAAACACCAAATGTCAACTTAACAATTTGCATCTTGATCATCTCCATAAATTCACCAAGTATTGGAGTAGAACCTTTATTAGGAATTTTTTTTTTACTCTAAATTTAAGTGCTACAGCTAAGTTTTCATGAAAAAATGGGCACAATTTAACAACACGAGCAGTGTATCAACTAATTCTATTGTGAGTTTAAACAAATAATTGAAAAATATCAACATGTTGCTTAAATTAGGGATTAAGCATGGTGGGCTAATAAGGAGAAGGATTGAGTAATTTTTTGCAAAAAAAATAAGAAAACGTAGATGTGATGGTGAGGATGGTACCTAATCAAGTTGATTGGAGTGAAAAAGAATTGAAACTAGATAAAATTTGAATACACTGTGGGAGATAGGTGCATTGTTAGGAAGGAAATGTTGGTGTGTGAAGCTTTAGCATATGTTCAGTCTGTTTTGTTCACAGCCTATTTACAGCCCCTGGAATGCCATTAGTGTAATGTGAAATATATTAAAGGTGCATGTAGTTGATGCACCTTTTTTTTATTTAAAATACATTGAAGGTGTATGTAGTATATTTGGCATTGCACTAAAAACATATGCACTACATGCACCTTCCATTGTGGTTCAATGGAGTAATTTTTCACAATAATGGTGTATGCAAACCCTATAGACAGAAATATTATTTGATAGGGGCTTTTTTCTATAATATTTTTTGAAAAGGGCTCTATATCTGTATAAAACTCTGGTAACAACATGATATAAGACTAGCACATATGATGAAAGTAATAAGAATAGCATTTTCATTTTGACTGCCAATATGTATAAGAAGCTTTTGATTCTTATTAAATTGAATACGACATGATGCATGATATCTGGTGAATATTATCTGATTTAAATAATTTGAGCAAATTATGTTGTCTGGCTGCTTAAACCGGCAGGATATAGTTTTGTGTTTCTATTGTCCAGATCTGTTACCTTCCAGAAAGATAGATAAGAATGCTTTGTTCTCTATAAAATTGAATTACGGGTTGAGCATATATACTGGTGATATTAATATGATTATAAATAATTTGAGCAAATTATGTTGTCTGGCTGCTTAAACCGGCAGGATATAGTTTTGTGTTTCTATTGTCCAGATCTGTTACCTTCCAGAAAGATAGATAAGTTGAATGTGAGGGTTTTCCTAAAAAAATGTTGGAAATTAAGGTTGAGCAAGCACCTCAGAGCATATCTAGGAATGGATTGGTATATAGCTGGTAAGTCCTTGTGTTCTAGCAATGAAGATTTTTGTCTGATCAGATGACAGTAGAAAGGTAAGGAATGAATCTCCAAAATGGCTAGGGACTGAACACACAAATTAGTCATCTGCCATGTGTGGGCCAGAAGAGCCTAGGTGATACCAGATTAAAAAAGCTGTGTGAATATCATTTCCATTAGTTCTGCTCACTGTACATTGTAAAACTTTATATGCTTCTTTATCTCCTCATTCTGGTTTGTATACTCACACTTGGCTTTGTGGATGACATGGATGCATTGCAGATTCATACGAGAGAGGAAATCTCAGGCAAGCACATTCAGCACGCTTTACATGGAGGGTATGATGCCTGATGTTTTTAGCAGGCCAAGACAAAGATAAGGCTGTGATGAGCCCTCTGGGAGGATCGGTGAGTGGCCAAACACATTCAGTGGCTATTAAGGACGTTCGAATTTTACAAGCCTTTTCTATACAGTTCCATAAAAATTTTTCTTCACGCGTCATTCTTGTTGGCTTGAAAGCCAAACTTGATGCATTCATTGTTGTTAAATAAGTCATTCTGGTCATAGGTATAAGGAGACTGTAGCCGGTTAAAAATTTTGCTGTATATTTCAACACCTCAATGGAAGCTTTATTGCCGTTTTGGCAGCTCCATTCTGAAGAAAAGGGATGTAAACAAATGTGGAAATAAATCTCTCTCTCTCTCTCATATGTTAAAACAATTCCTTCTTTCCCCTCGGGATAAGTATGATTTTGGAAAACTTCGCTACAACTATGAATTTTTCTGCAAGTAGAAGTAGATAAATGATGTGTATATCTATTAATAAATATCTCACAATGATTGTTCTGGGGGTGAGCTCCTTGGTTGAAGTCATAATGGAGAATACCCTGTTGTTTATTGTGTCTTATGGTAAAGATGGAACGATTTAATTTATAGGAGCAAAGAGAAGCAGATCTATTGCGTATCCAGTAAGATAGATTGGGCACTGGGGGTTGATTTCTCTTTATGTAACTATCTTCTACCTCATGTAGCTGAGGTTTAAGTTTGGAAATGTGTCGCAAAGGTGCATTCCTCGTGTTCTGATACAGGGTATTGAAGACTAGGATCGATGCTTGTAGACTCGGTCACGTTGCACGTCGCTAAGGTGCATTCCTCACGTATTCTGATACAGGGTTTTTCCCTTTCTTTTTCCTCGGCTTAGCATGTGGTTTAAATTATACCAATATTTGTAATTTCGCTTTAGCTAAAAAGATTAATTTGTTAATTAATTGCAATTGCATATATTTTATTTTGGGTATGAGTTGAAATGATAGAAACTTTATTCGTTTATTCTGCCACGTATACATACATGGAAATATTGCTACTATTATATGATATTAAAACGCTGTAATACTGTTCTTTTTATATGAAATAATTAACAAAATAACACAATTGAAATGGTCAAAATTTAAAGTAATATATCCTGTGAAATTTTACGTGCAAACACCAATATTGTGTCGTTTTCTTATATTTTATGGAACTATTATAACAAGAGATCGGAGTTAAGTCAATAAAAAAATATATATATATAGTAAAAAATTAAAAAGGAGGAAGAAAACGGCCACATTGATGCGACGCTAATTTCAGCACATTCCTATAGAGTACAGCACAAGAAATCATGGTCAAACGCATTGAGGATGTTCGTGTTAGTATTCATTGTCTCTTTCTTTAATAAATTTTCTTCACCACTTAATCCACTTTATGCTCGTCACTTTCTTGAACTTAGTAAGGTCTTTCTTGAGTGACATGAAGGTTCGAGCAAGTTTCAAACATGGAGTGGATTTGGGGGCAAAAGAAAATATATGGAAAATAAGATTGATGATCACTCGCACACAATTAATACAATGACACGCCAAAAAAAGAGACATAAACATTATTTGGAACACATATTTAATTGCAAGTATTTTTCATACATTCAACCGTAAGCTTATACCTAACATGTACCGCTAGAAGTGAAATGGAATTTTCATCATAATAGTTGACTTTTGTGTCTGTCCTTGCTCCTGACTTCTTTGATCGTCTTTATTCCAATCGTCCATTTTAATAGTTTAGGAGTTCTAGAAAGATGGTACACAAACACCACTTGAAGAGATGTCGATGCATGCTGCAATAACAATGTTGTGGAGAACTTGTAATATTTATAAATGCATGCAACATATTAAAAAAGGAGACTTTTTTTTTTTTTTTTAATGAGAAGTTGGATACACAATTTTTATTATTTAAAATATTAAAATTTATGTGCTTGTGCAGAAATAGGGATGCGTATGCGTATATGCATGCATGTATTCATAGAAAAGGAGAGAAGGAAGGGAGGTCACATTTGTGTATTTGTTCTTTTTGTTTGTGTTTGTGCTTGTGCCTATATCTTGATAACTGAATGGGGCTCGAGGCATGATATTTCAAATGCAGTATGGACAAGAGAATTTATGTCTTTGATTTTTTATTTTTTATTTTTCCCCTTTTTCCTCTGATTTTGAGTCAAAAGACCCGGCGAGAACCATAGACCAAGCAGATCCTAAGCGGATCTGGACCCGGACACCTCGGTCGGTTATGGTTCATCGACCCAACAATCTAAGTTGGTGCCAGCGCACGGGTCAAACCGACGTATACCCGGATACATGCTTATCAATAAAGTTCTTGTACGTTTCGGTATTTACGTCTTTGCTTTTATAATCACCCTAACATCTAGCTTTACGAACGCGAAATCCAGTATGAATGTTCTATGTGGCATTATGAACACCACCTCCTAATCGTGTTAGTGCCTGAAGGTTGTGGCCCGTAGAGATTCTCACGACAAATTTTATGAGGTATAAATTTTGCTTAAGCCACTTACTAGGACTATTTGCATAAGGTCTTGCTGAAAAATGTGCGTGTTTGAATTTGATTAGGCAAGGACGTATTTGAAATATATCGCTAATGCATCTCGTCTTTAGTTTAAGGGGGAAAAGAAAAACAATAAACCCTTAAATTTCGATATAGATACATATTGAGTTTAAAACGTGTATCTTAACACTATTCTAACTCTTATAACTTAATATTAAAGGGTATTCACTTTTTCAATTATAACTTAATATTAAAGGGTATTCACTTTTTCAATTTAAAAAATATATCGAGATCAAAGTTTGGAAGACATATTTATAATCTTTTTAAGGTTATTTATCGATTTATTATTAGTATTTAGCAGTTGTTAAAGTACCCTTTTCTTAGTTCAAAATATATCCACCTTAATGTCAAAATTTAGCTATTATTAGCATTTTCCCATTAAATACTTTTTTTTTTTAATTGGAAAACTACTGCATTTTAACAAATTGCTTTAAAAAAAGCTACTGCAGCTCGAAGAATTGGTGAAATTCAGCGGGTTAAAACTTAAGAAGGCATGCTTTTAAAGACCAAGACACAGTTTATAGTCATGTAATTACGTAAATACAGATAATTTCACTGTTCGTGTAACGCTTGAGAGAAGGTTCGTAGGCTTCTAAATATTACAAATTCAAGTCATTTTGATAAATCCAAATACCTATACGATAGATTAGATTGCATGAGACATCAAGTTCAATTCCTGCAAAGCAATATGATAATTAATCAAGGTAAATTGCAAAGCCGGTCCTTTTGCTTAGTGGCATATGTTTAATATATGCATTTAGAATTTTGACTCTCCAACAACTCATAAAATCATTTCATTTTTTCTTTTGATTAGAAAAAAAAAATTAATATTGAGTATAATAGTGTAAACGAGTTAAATTACCATAATCTACTCAAGTTTAGATCAATCTTGACTAGAACTCGACTCGTGAACAGTCAACTAGTTAATCAAATGGAGCTAAAACTTTATAACAATTAGCTCGCCCAATTTATAAGTCTAATCAAGTATAAATATTAGTCAAATTCGAGTTCGAGTCGAGTTTCTATATAAAATTTATTATAGTTAAAATAAAATATATTTTTAGATAAATCGAACTCAAACGAGTTAATCAAGTTAAGTTTAAATATAAAATTTTAAGCTCGAAGTTATATCTCTATTAAACAATACTTTCTAAATCTCTCAAATAAAAAGAAAAGTCTCTTATATATAAAGTTTTAAGATAGACAACTGAGAATGAACTTTACTATGAAGCCTTATCCTTTGCCATAGATTTCGTAGACTTAGATATGCGCTTAAATGTATATAAAGCATGACAATTAATTACTAAACAAGTCTAAAGCATAACCAAATGAAATCCAAATGAGTTCAAAACAACCGTTCTTGAGCCTACTTTCTGTATACGAGATAATGAAGCAAAGCTGAGAGCAAAAAATTCAATCTGAAGATTCTAATTCTAAATCTACCAAGTTAAATCTTCCTAAAATATCCATAAACAGACCTAATTTCCTAAACTCTATCACTAACCTAAAATATCAAGCCATACTATTAAATTGGGTTAGAAACTCAATTATTAAAATAGCCCTCTGCTGATAAACATAAGTATTTATGAATAATCATGTACGAGTTTATAAATTCAATTAAAATGAACATAAATATTTATATAATTTTGGACATAAAAAAGCTCTAATTTAGTTGAGCTTGAGCTTGTAAATAGAACTCTAACCATGCTCAAACTTTAAACTCTCGAGTCCAGCTCGAGCTCAGTACCGTCCAACTCAGCCGTTTGTTTCGTTCAAATCCCCAAGTCAAGGTCCTTCCTACAACAAAAATGCAAGTAAAACAACTAATATTGCTTCTTGCTTTTGTATGTGTTCGGTTAAAGTCAGGCATGACCTGGACAGGCAATGCGGAACCCAAGGTGCATCTATACAGATCCATAATCACAATCAACAATATAAATCTGCTGGAAAACCGCCTTATGCATGGAGATTTGCAGGGCGCAAGATTAATTGTTGTCCAAATGAACTTTAGAAATACATATAATTAGATGCATTAGTGTATGACTTGTACAACTGGACACAGAAAATTCACTTGAACAACTGGAAATGCTAGATCAAATGACAGAGCTAGGAGGGTTAGATGATCGGTTAGATCATTACGTTTAAGCAAAAGGCCACCAAAGGAAGCTATGAGGAAATAGACCTGCAACCAGCGTTTATGAGAACTAACTAGTTGGTATCTCCAGCTTGTCAACCGCGCCAAGCAAAATGCCCTCTGCCTTCTCTTAAGCTTCTGCCTCTCCTATATTCAATCTCAGCATCTGAGTTGGACAACCCCACATGTGATTTTCGGCAACTTCTTGATGTTCGCAGCTTTGGAAGTGTATTATCCTCCACATTGGTCAGATTCTTCCAAAAAGTTGTATTGGATCCAGAGACATTCCTCGGTTGCTTCCATGAGTCGAGACCTGAGATAAGGAAGAATAAGATTGATGCATGCATCGCATAAGTATTTTAGAAAATTAAAAAGCCATGCAGTAGACCAATTTCATAAGGATGAAAAATGAATAAAATGCAAATAAATTAAGACGTATTATCTAGGCATGTATTATCTAACATTGATGCATGTATTATCTAGGTATGATATTCTTTCTGTTCTCAAAGATTATGCTTCCATATGATATGCTCAAATGTCAATTTCACTTAGAACTCGTTGACAGTGCTCTCATAAGTTGCAACATGATGCTTTAATCAATCCAGTCCATTTTGTTCAGCATATATTTTATAAGTAATGAGCACCACCTAATATGCTCACCGTGTGTCTAGAGAGTGATAAGACAAGATGAAATTGATTCACTCCAGATGCTGCTTGGCAGGCTTACGAAAAACTTATCAAAATCCAATGTAATGCATCATCAGGATAACCATGATGTAGAAACAACATACACGGATTATTTTTCCAATTTAAGTATCTTTCATCTACCTTCATGTCTATCGTGTGAAGCTGGCAATTCCAAATACTTGCTCTTGTTGGAATGATGATCTATTTCTAGGCCAAGGCCCTTCTGGGAACTTGCTTGCACTCCATCTGCTCTTTGCTGTTCATTTGTGGATAAAGGCTGTGGTGTACTTGAGGCAAGGGATGGCATGGTAAATGAATCATCCATTATATCTGTTATCTCTACGTACTGGGGAGTGGTAATGATTTCATCAGCACTAAAACCAAAGGAAGCTCTGTAAGCTTCGATTTCTTCAGCATCATGCATAGGACTTTTATTAGTTTGTCTGTTCTGATAACCATTGCTGCCATTACAGTACGTATCAGAATCCTTAGAAACACTTAGCCTTCCACCACCAAATGAATTATGATCAAGATAGAATTCGGCAAATGTAGCAGGGCAGAAGAAATTTGTATCGTGAGATACCATGGAGGCACCACTATTTCCATGCCCGTTTAATCCGCCAGAGCCACTCCCTGAATTTTTGTTGGTTTGGGGAGATGCTGAAGGATCCCATTGTGAAGGGAACTCCCTTTCCAGATAAGGAGATGATAAACAACCACTTGACATCCTGGAAATTGGTGATCGGAGACTACTGGCGGGACTTTCAGGGTAAAGAGAGTATGGAGCCTGAAGATCATTTGCAGCATTGTAATTAGACTTACCAGCACCTTTAAAATCTCTTGAAGATGAAAGAAACTGGGCATAAGGAACATCAGGAGAAGAGGGAGTAGTTAAGTGGGCCAATTCTGGTGGAGGGGTGAGAGGTGCAGTAGATGGTTCAGTGGTGTAGGTTGAGAAAACAGGAGGAGAAACCAGTTGAGTCTCATGAGCATACGGCCCAGTTGCAAACATTGTGGATGAAGGACCACCTGGCGAGTTAGCAGATAAAGATAAGAAACAGCTAGGCGATTGAGCGGTTGAAGGGAGAGCAGAATTTGTGAAGGATGCTGGTGAAGAAGGAGGTGCCATAAGAGATGGGTGTAGTGTTGTAGCCAGGTTAGCTTGCGGTCCAGTTTGCTGAGTTGCAGAAGCATTGCCCTCGGGAATGCGAGTAGCAGGAACTATTCGCTTCCCTCGCTTCTGAGAACCAAAACAAGAAAACGCACCCCAACATCCTCCCCATCGCTTTGACTGCCGAAAGAAAGAAGCATTATGTGAGTTTGCAGTGATTCAAAAGTTTTAGAAGGTTAAAACATTGTGCCCAAAATAGCAATTCAGTATTGACTTTAAAGTTGAGCAATGCACCCTCTTCCCCCCCCCCAATTTTGAATTCATGTAGCAGACAGGAAATAGTTCTAGAATTTAATAGCGAGGACCTACTTCTCCAATGTTCAAGTGGACGTAAGAAGAAAAAGTTTTTTTGCTTGGAAATTAAGGAAAGCAAAGGTAAGAGTAGAATTATTTAAAAAAAAAAAAAAGGAGAGAAAAGAAAGGTAAAAAAGCAACAGTCAAGCATGCCTTAATAGTTAGCAAAGTCAATGGGATTGGACATGCTTCCCTTATGCACAGAATGTCATACATAGAAGTAATGGGAGTTTTTCATTGAATGCCTTTTTTTTTTTTAAAGTTCTTTTTCTTCGGGAAAATTGCAAATGCACCCCACATGTTTGCTCCATGTGTGCCCAGCTTGCTTATCTTTGAAATTGAGTGGTTACACCTCTAAATCATTATACAACGTGTTTAACCATATTTGTACCCTTTTAAATTATTAAAAAAAGTATTATAATTAAAAAATAAAAGAAAAAAAAATGAAACTACTGTAAAGGAGCAAACTTCTTTTTTTTTTTTCTTTAGTTTTGCAATTATTTTATTATACTTAATTTCTTTCTTTTTTTTTTTCATGTTTATTCTTTTATGGGTAAACTGATAATAAAGGAATCTGAAAGCACTTTTCTAAAGATTCATAGCCCATACACACAGTTTCAAAGATAAGAGAAGTAAATCTATGTAAAGCAAACATAAATGGTGTACTTCAAAATTACCCTTTTACTTTTGGGGAAAAAAGCTACCACTAAGTTGCCACATAATTCCATAAAGTTGATTGGTCCAATCATTATGAAGAACTTATTCTTATAATGAAAAAATGACACCAATTCAACATGTGGTACCAACTCTTTCTCATAAGAAAGAAACCTCTTTTTGTTTGGTTAACGAAGGGGCACAACATCGGTTAAGTATAGCTCAGACTAAGTAGGCATCCAAAGAAGTGGCTTTGGTGGAATTGGAATTCCAAGTTGGCAGGAGCCATGCAAATCATCTGAGTTCCTTCAACATAATTACTATAGTACCACTTTGGGATAGAGTGAAAATGTGGACAAACAAGTTATTATATCAGATGATAGAGATCTATGGTTACAATTAAAGAAGAAATTGAACTATCATAGTTTGACAATCGTATCGTCTGCATGTTCCTAAATTCATGTCTGAATTTAAACCTTGCACGCACGGTTTACATTTTTCATTATTTGTAGTCATTTCACAAATTATTAAAAAAAAAAAGGAAAAAGAAAACCAACAAAGAGACTTCAATAAATGAGAGCTACCTAACTTGTACAGGCAAGTAAAATTTGCTAAGGATAAGGATGTGAAGCATAAAGGCACTTAGACTCATCCTAAGACCAACTTCAGTTCTTATAGGTGTCTCCAATCCGACTCTATGACATAGCATACAACCGTAGTCAAACCCTTTTAACTTCAAGTGTACTAAGATTGGAGTTTCCAAAGTCCAATCTTAGGCTAAATCCAATATCAAAATGTCCCTTTTACTTAGAAGGCATAAACCTACAAAATGAAAGTTAAAGGGCAGTGAATTATAATTCCGGAGGAACTTTTGGAGCCACCTATAAACCTCAACTAACTGCATTGTTGCAAGGGAAGTCCATGTGCGGCTGGTCCAACAACATAAGTGCCCTAGTGTCACCAAAACTGAAAATGGAGAGCTTCTAACTCTTAGCCTATGCTACCTAAATCTCTTCTAGCTAAAGCTCTCAAGAGGCTATTACCATCTACTCTACTTCTGCATTTGAGTGATGCTATTAACAACCTGGTCCAGACACTTACCTTAAAAAATGAAACAACAACTGGTACAGACAAATTCTCTTACAATGCACCAAAATTTCCAGTAATGACAAGCAAGTCCATTTCACTAATTTATGAACAACTACACTTACCATGTTATCCATTCCACCAATATCACCTTACTCTACACTTCACTTTCACCAAGTATAAACCCCAAAAACTCACCCCAAACCAGATCTGACCCCAAACCCTCCCTATAACCAGAACCCATAAACCAAATACCAAAATTACACACTAAAACCACCCCAGATCTGAAGCATAAACCAAAGAACTGTAAAAAACAAAAAAAAAAAAATCCCACAAACAAAACCATCAAACCAGACAAACACCAGCTCAAGTCAACACAGTCCCAAAACCAAAACCCAAAATAATAAGAGAGAACAAAAAGTAGAAGCACATACCCTTTCTTGCCGTTGTTGCTGTGGAAACCTAATCTGCTCAGAACCCATTCCACTGTTTCACTCCAACACTATGAAAAAAGTGTAAAGGAGTCTCCTTTTTGTGGTTTTCAACACCAAGATTGTTTTTTATTTTTTCCCTCTCTCTTTTTTGTTTTGTTGCTTCACTTGTAAGAATACAAATACAAATAAAGTTTCTTTCTTTATTATTTTCTCCTGGAGTAGAAACAAACCTATGGTGAGTCAAGTACTCTTACTTAAAGAACCCAACAATAGGGTTACTGAATTTTAATGGTGGATTGATAGGTACAACAAGAGGATCTGGATTAAAACAAAAGCTGACACACATACAAATGGTGGTTGTACTATAATACTACCAGGTTTATGTTTGAGCTAAAGAAACAGTGGAGAGAGAGAAGTTACTTTGCTATGGCAAATAAAATGACCCCAAAAAATAAAAATAAAAAAAGCAAGCGAAAAGGATTGGAGTTGGGAGGAGAAGTTATAAATATGGGGAGAGAGAGAGAGAGAGAGGGAGAGACAGAGGGGATGTACCGATGTACGTAGAGACAATACGTCGATTTCCTTTTATTTTCTTTATATTTTTCAATTATGTATGCAAGCAACCATGAGAGAGCTACGATAAGTGTTGTTCGACCGGTCTAACTCGAGTCGGTGTAAGCCGATCATGAAACTGGTACAGACACCTTTGACCCGCCTTAAATGCGAATTGGGAGACCTGATTAATCCCATCCCATCCCATCGGTCCCATGCTTCTATAATGCCCATTTGGGGCTTTCATGGGAATGCACAATCTTTTTCTTTTTCTTTTATGGTTATTTTACGATAGAATGCACTAAATTATTAAAAAAAAATAAACAAATAATGTCATAAATACTATGTGGATTTTGGATTTTTTTTCAATTTTACATCTTAAGATTGAAGTTACTAAATATTATACCCCATTAAACATTTATTTGTTAAATTTCGTACTTAAAATTTGAAGTTGCTAATTATAATTTATAATCAAATTTTTACTTATCAAACTTATGAACTAAAGTTTGAAGTTATTAAACATAGTATGCAATCGAACTAATACTTAGCAAAGTTACTACTTATGCCCTCTTAAGAAAGATGGTGTAAACAATTAGGGGTTAATTAGTTAGTTAGTTTAAAAAAATAAAATAAAAGTTTGATTGAACATGAAATTTAATAATTTCAAACTTTGGGTGCAAACTTAAAAAAAAAAACACATTTCAAGTATTGACTTTGATATTACTAAAAAAAAATTAATGTAGCTACAAGGAGAACAATAAAAGCTCAAATCTTTTGAACCTCAAAATAGTGAATAATATTATTATTTTATAAATAAAATATTAATTGTATTTTTATATCTTTATTAACTTTGGTTCAATGTCGGTTTGATCTTTTCAATCCTTGGCCTTTTTATTCTTAGGTCAACTTTTGATTCAGGACTAACAATAGTGATTGTAAGTAGACTTGTGAAACGACTTGTTCCGAATCTTGAACTGACTTGCTGAATTGTTGAACTGCTAAACAAGCTATTGAACCTCAAGTCCTAAGGGTTTAGATAGTTCAACCATTGAACCCGTTGAGTTAGCGACCACCAAACTGCTCTTGAATCGACGATTTAGCTTGATAGTTTAAGGTTGAGCCAACCCCAAAAATCAAAATATATATAAAAATAATATATAATATACTATACATATAATACAAACAAGTATAGAGTATATATAATATATAATAATTAATATGTTATAATATACGTATATACTATATATTATATCTAATATAATATTATGTATTAATGTTTATACAATCCAAATGAATTATTTTATGATCGAAAAAAATTGAACCAAAAATAAATTTTTTAATTTATGAGCAATGACATAAAATTTTAGATTTAACTGAAAAATAAAACGAATAATTCACAAATTATTTATAATAATTAAGAAAAGTTCGAAAAAAAAAACCTATAATTCAAGTAAATCGGCCCTGGTTCGACCTCTTCTCGGTTTACTTCCTTACTAAACCATAAACTGATAGTTTAGCGTTGGTTTTAGGCCAAATCATCCTAGTGAATACCTCTAATTGTAATCTAATCATTCTTTCATCAAAATTTGGGGTGGGGTGGGGTGGGGTGGGGGAGGGGGGGGGGGTGTAGGGTGTAGGGGGGCATTAGATTGTATATATTATTTAAAAAATAATATACTTAATAATATGAATATTATGTATATAACTTTTGAAAGGAGGGTAGGTATAGAGGGTGTAACTCACCAATAAACACAACACAGCTAAATACTTTGCTTGATACGATGCACAAATTGATGTCGAGGTCCACTGGCTACTAATCTCATATTACTTGGTAAGATTATATAAGAGTATAAGAAGATGCGCTTGGAGAGGAATATTTCATAAGAACAAGTATTATTCAATATTAGAAAAGTATATCTATTTTGGTTACAAAGAAAATGAACTATTTATAGTAAGTCTTTAGGGTAATAGAAAAACCTAAGAAATTACAACAAGTGGCAATACAAAAATACTATCATAGTACACTCGCCAAAGGGTAAAAAGAGATAAATAAAATAAAGGAATATAGTACAATGTCAGAGAAAGGAATAACATGTGGCACACTACGGTTAGGTATACATTCTAAGGTCTAGGGACATTGGAGTTGAGTTGTACTAATGTTGGGGAGGCTACTAACAAAATGTACTCGAAGTTGCTAAGATGAATAAGGGATGCTGCTACTTAGTACATCGAAAGAGAAGGATCTAACATGCAAGGGCCTCAGCCTTGGAACTTAGCAGTTAGGGCGCGATACATGAGGCTCCAAGTGGTTAGAGCAGGGCTTGATGTGTATGGACATTAGCCTTGGCATTCGATATGTCAACTTCAGTAAATGAGAGGTTGGCAATGGCATAAGTATAACTAAGCAGGGTATATCCAAGCCGAATCTTAAAGGAGTTCGCCCACTATTTTTTCTATGTATTGTATCTTGTCCTTGATAGGTTGATGAAAGAGAATCCTTCTAGTAAGAGATTGAAGGCCTCAGAAGCATGTATGGGTAAGAGAGCCAGAGCTCAGCAGTCCATCAAGGCAAATAGATGGAACTTCAAATATAGTAAAAGAGATGAGAGTTTTAGTTTATTCAATTTGGAACATGGTTCTTTAAAGTTGGTATGTTTTGTCTCAAAACTATTCTCAGTATGCTATGTATCAATCAGGTCCCTTGAAAAATTATTGGGCTTATACATATCTCTTCCAAAAGTCCATTAATGAATTCATAAAGTCATACTATTTTTTCTATCATGATTCATTACTGTTGTTGATTAATACCACCTAACTATTCTCCCTCAAATATTAGATATCATATTGGATTAAAGATTTAAGTTTCTAATATTTAAGACGATTATTTTATAAATCAAACACTCCAAAACCTAAGTATTTAAGTTCCTCCTATTGCTACACTAGTATAGAAATTTTGCAGGACTACATGTTCCTTTGCCCTCGGACCTTTTATCATGTCCTACTTGTAATGTCATTACAAGCGCAGCACTAATCTTTTACAAGTGAATTATACGAAGCATACTACATGCATGTGACATTCAAATAAAAATTTCTCCATGTACATTTATTGAGTGACTAATAAACTAATTTAGCTAAAAATTTCATGTATTTTCAAAATAATTACATGTTTTATTGTATTTTTTAAAGCTTTTATAGTTATCCAAAACAAGGATCCTAAGAAATTAACTATTAATAAAAAAATGTGAGTAAGTAAGAGTTCTATCTTATTTGAATGGTAGAGCTTGTAGATTTAGTTAATGCATTTAAAATTCTATTCAACACCCATGAATTAACATTAAATGTGGTGGTTAATGGAGAGTTCGATAATTATTCATGATTAATGGATCATGGACTAGACTCTTCGCATATCATAAGTCAAATGTTCGAGAGGAAATAGCTTGTAGTCAAATACCGATGCTACCTTTGCTGCAAATAAATGAGTTAACATGACTGAATTGTGACCGGTATGGACTATAACTTCTAAAAGTAAGCTACCAACAAAATCTAGTTATGGTATAAGGTGCAGTTGTATTAGTATAAGATGTTAAGAGACTAAAATACTATAGTCTTATATGTGAACTCAATATAAGATGATCAGTGTTTTGTATATATATTGGATGTTTTGTAAGTCGGTTTATGGTATTAGCCTTCGGGATGCTAAGAGCTCCTTTTTTTATTTTTTAGCAGTTGTCTATTTTACATTCACCATAAATAACCAATGAATAGGATCACATACGATTGTTGCTTGTTTTATTGCAATGTATATTTATTCACATATAAACATCTACATACATACATGCTTACATACCCTACATCCGTGTGTGTATGAATATGACATCGTGAGTTAGTTTGTGCATAATGCTATCACATGGCAAGCTTTATAGTTCTTACTCTACTTAAGATATTGCAAGCCCCAAAATTAGCCATTCAAGGTTTCGATCGGTTGAAGAACCCGATCGAGCCTAAATTATAAAGTAAAGCTAGAAATATTAGTAAAATGATCCGTAAGTTTGAATTTAAGAAAATAAGCAATAAAATAAAAGAATATAAAAATTTCAAATTTTAAATGTATAACTCGTTATTTATCGAAAATGCGTAAAATGCATTCCGATAATTAACGAATCACTAGAGATAAATTATATGTATACTAAAAATCATAAAATAACCTAAATAATATTTAGGAATATTTATTTGTACTATATATGAATTTACATGTATGTAGAAATACGCGTAATTACTTAAAATACGTGTAATGTGCCAAAATAATACTAAATAATTAAATAAAAAATAAGGAATGATCCAGAATTGGGTCGTGGCAGCTGGGAAAAAATATTAAAAAATCGGCTAATTAAATTAAGACAACACAAAAGCCAAAAATTAAGGGATAAGACAATTATCTTGTCCAATTTAATGCACAATAAATTCCCTAAATGTCTATAAATAGGAAAAAAATTCAGAGAACTCCTTTGGACAGTTAGGGATTTGAAAAAAAATAGAGAGACTCGAAAATTGAGAGAAAAACCAAGGAAAAAAAAAAGAAAAGGAAAACTGTGCAGTTAGGGCCACAAAGGAGAACCCAAACCCGACGAGAAGCTGGGAGTTGACGGCCACCACCACCACATGGTGGTGGCAACTCCTAGGTGGTCTGACATACCCATGGCTACTGACGGTGGCCGGAGCCACCCAAATCGGTAAGTACGATTTCTAATCCGATTTTGTGTAATTTTGTAAAAATAATAAATATTATTAAAAAATTATGAAATTTGTTATTCTAGAATATTTTTGTATTTAGTTTTTAGGAAAAATATTATTTTGGTGAAAATATGTCTCGTGATATAGGGTCCTTAAGAAATCATGTAAAACCGAGCATGTTTCGGTTTATAAATAAATAACCTTAGAAGTGTAGTTTCGAACCCAAAATTTTTGTGTAGATTACTTAGATGATTAGAACAGTGCTATGAAGCCCGTTTTCAAAAATTAGTTTTCGAAATTTTTAGATAATTTTTAAGCCCTAAAATAAGTAATTTAGGGTTAATTGAGTAATTAAATAATTAATTACTGATTTAGTAAATAATTATATATTTTAGGATGCTGAAATCTAATGGAGTATGATACTTGTAGCATTTAGGGTGTTAGATGTAATTATTAAGTTAATTATGTAGCAAATGATTAATAAAAAAAATAGTTAAATTTAAGTTAATTTTGTAAATTAGGAAAATTAGAAGTAAAATCTTATTTAGGATGAATTTAGACATTTTGAAATGATAATTGATATTTAGGAATGGTAATTAAAGTGATAGAAATATTAGAAGTGCATTATGTACAAATAGGCAATAATGCATAATATGTAATTTTTGAAAATATAATAAATAAAAAATATTACGATAAAAATTGATATTATATAAATGATAAGGATATATAATAAATTTGATAAGAAACTTGAATTTATGTAATTATATGAAAAATGTAAAAATTTCTCACATCAGGAGTAAATTCGGTACACTAATAAGGATATAAGTGTACCAGATGAAATAAAATACTAACTAGGGTTAATAATGATATTTAGAAGGTCGAGAAGTAATACGATTAATTTCACATTATGAGTTAAAACGAATTTGTAGGGTTGGAATATAAAACGTTACTTAGAAATCGAACTAGAACCTAATTTAAAAATCGATGTGGAAACCGAACCCGAACCTAACCCCAACCCTAAAATAATTATAAAAAACTTAAGACCTAGATAATTAAGCATATTAAACCCTAAAAAAAACCTAACAATAAGCGTTATAAGATAAAATGAACCTATAATAGTTATATGAAAAAGCTGAAACCACGTTTGTGTTATAGGGATGATCGGCGATGACCTTAGCAAATCGGACCTTGAGTGAGTGAGCGAGGAGTTGAGGTAAGTTGGGATTAATACGATGCTGTATTTGGAGACTTAAGATTATACTTGGTTGTGCTTGTTAGATAGTTGAATGTGTGCATGTGCTTGATTATGGGTGATGCTATGATTCTGTTTGTTATTCTAGCATATATTGTATGATTTGTATAAAATAATTGATCATCCTAAACTGGACTTAATCAAATATACGACCAGTAATCATAATCAGACATGCATGGCGACCCGTTAGGGGAACTTACGACTCTCCGGCCAAATACAAACCCCTTCGAAAGAGATAGCGCAGGATTGCAAAATGGTTCCTTCTTCATCCTTAGTCGAACTAAGTGACAGGAGAGGAGGCCGCGGCGAAGGTGAAGACAGTGGTTCGAAGATAGTCGCGGGAGGAGCAAGGTTTCCATTACACAAGCCTGGGTTTGGTCGTGAGCTGTTGCATTAACGGCAACTCCTTAACCCGGATTAAAGCGGGTACAATTTCTCTAATCTCACGACGGGCCGGACAACATCATGCGATGGCATTTGCTTGCACATTATAAGCTCCAAAGTTCAGCTTAGTAACCGTAGGATTGAACTTAGAACCCAAGATTTAGGGCGATTGGTTAAAGGATCCGATCAAACCAAAATTAGAAACTATTGAGAGGAATATTAGTAAAACTGACCCAGTAAACTTGAATTTAAGAAAATAAGTAATAAAATAGGAGACTATAAAATTTTCAAATTTTAAGCATAATAACTGCTAATTACCGAAAAGGCAAAAAGTGTAATATAATAACTAATAAATTATTAGAGATAAATTATATGTATACGGAAAATTTTAGAATGACCAAAATAATATTTAGGAATGTTCACGTGTATCCTACATGTATTTACGTGTAGATCAAAATACGCGTAATTACTAAAATTGTCCGAAAACTAAGTAAATAATTAAAGAAAAATACAAAATAATTATAAAAAAATCAGAAGAGGATAACTGCAACAAGATCAGGTCGTGGACTGAAAAGAAAAAAAATTAACCAATAGGAATTTGACAAACAAAAAGCCTAAAATCAAGGAAATGGGGCAAAATCCCATCAAATTAATGCACATTAATTACTACATTTGTCTATAAATAAGGAAAAAATTCTCAAAAGTCATTTGGCTAGTTTGTGATCTGAGAAAAATCGAAACACAAAACAATTCAAGAGAAATTCCAGAAAATAAAAAAAAAAAGAAAACTGTGCAGATTAGCAAGGTGAACTAAAACCACCACCCACCACCACCTGGGACCCCCTCACCACCACCACCCTAAAGTAGACCCACCGCCTGGACCGGCCGACAACATTGGACCGGGTTTGAACGGCCCAAAAGCTTCGGACCGATTAGTCATTTATTCACCCGATTTTTGTATAATTTTGTAAAATTATTTATTTTGCCCAGAAAATTATGAAACTTGTTATTATGAGGTTTTATTGTATGTCGATTTAGGGAAAAATATTTATTTAGTTTAATTATATCTGGAAATATAGGGTCCCTAACAAATTGTTTAAAACCGAGCATTAGTAAACCGGAAAATAAATAGGTTTAGGGATGTAGTTTGGAGTTCAAAATTTTTCTGTAGGATACTCATATGATGTATAACAGTGCTATAAAGTCATTATTTTAAAATTAATTTTCTAAATTTTTAAGTTAATTTTTAGCCCTAAAATGATGGAAAAATTGGGTAATTTGGAGTTAATTAAGTGATTAGGATATTAATTACTGATTTAGATAATAATTAGATGTTTAGGGATGTTAATCTCTGATGTGGAAACCTAATCCTAGTGTATGGAGTGTTAAGTATAAGTAATGAAGGTGTTATGTGGTAAATGTAGAAAGTTAGGAATATGTAGAATTAAAAATTAATAAATATGGAAAAATTAGGTTTAATTAGATAATAAAATAATTAAAATCAGAACATAACAAATCTGAAACAAAATTCAATTTTAGGTAATTATATGAAAAATGTAAAAATTTCTCACAACATGAGTAAATTCGGTACACTAATACGGATTTAAGTGTACCGGATGGAATAAAATGCGGACTAGGGGTAGTAATCGTATTTAGGAGATCGGGAAGTAATGTGATTAATTTCACATTATGAGTTGAAACGGATTTCTAGGGTTGGAATCTAAAACATTACTTAGAAATCGAACTAAAAACCTAATTTAGAAATCGATGCGAAAACCGAACCTGAACCTGAACCTAACCCCAAACCTAAAATAATTATAAAAGACTTAATACGTAGATAATTAGGTATATTTAACCTTAAACAAAACCTAACAATAAGCGTTATCGGATAAAATGAACTTATAATATTATATAAAATACTGAAACCACGTTCGTGTTATAGGGATGATCGGCGATGGCCTGAGCAAATCGGATCTCGAGTGAGTGAGTGAGGAGTCGAGGTAAGTTGGGATTAATACGATGCTGTATTTTGGAGGCTTAAGATTATGCTTGGTTGTGCTTGTTAGATAAAGAATGTGTGCATGTGCTTGATTATGGGTGATGCTATGATTCTGTTTGTTACTCTGGTACATATTGTATGACTTGTATGAAAGGATTGATCACCCTAAACTGGACTTAATTAAATATCCGACCAGTAATCATAATCGGACATGCATGGTAACCCGTTAGGGGAACTTAGTTCTCTCCGGCCAAATACCGACCTCTTCGGAAGGGATAGCGCAGGATTGCAAAATGGTCCCTTCTTCATCCTCAGTCGAACTAAGTGACAGGAGAGGAGGTCGCGGCGAGGGTGAAGACAGTGGTTCGAAGGTAGTCACGGGAGGAGCAAGAGCTCCATTACACAAGCCTGGGTTTGGTCGTGAGCTGTTGCATTAACGGCAACTCCTCAACCCGGATTAGAGCGGGCGTAATTTCTCTAATTTCACGACGGGCCGGACAACGTCGTGCGATGGCATTTGCTTGCACATGCATTGCACCTAATAAGTGATTGAAAACCTTGTTGTGTGTATGGTATAGTTTTAAGTCCTCCGTCCTAACTTACTGAGCTGTAATTGCTCACATCCCTATAGACGTCGTGCAGGTGCTGGCTAAGAAGCGGCAACAACTACTCTGAAGCTAGCAACTGCTGGATCCTGGGGAGTGAGGAAAAACATTGAAGAATAAACACATATTTTTAAGGTCTAAGTTTTTATTATTTTTCATTTCCGAATGATGTAACAATATAGAAAAATACTATAGAAAAATATTGTAAACTTTAACTGCAATAACTGAATTATAACATATATATAATTCCTCACTTTTATAGGTAAATGATTTATTTAAATTACAAACTGTCTACTTCAAAGCAGGTTAGTTATGGACGCCTTGTGTAGATCAGGTCTAAGATAGCGGTTGTAAGGCCAACTTCTATCTTAGGATGGTTTACACGGCGAGGCTGTTACGACTCTGCCGCTTTGGGGCGTGACTGTTCTAAATTGGTATTAGAGCGTAGTTTTACTGAACTCACTTTGAAATGAACAATTAAAAGAATTAGACACTTTAGGAGTACATTGAGAGTGGGTAGAAATAAAGGGATATTAAAGTAACGAACTACAAATTATAGGATAAGTAGTAACTGCAACGCTACATTAAGATAGGCGTTAATCGAAGTTAACTCTGGTGATGGGATCATGTAGAGAAATTGGTGATTAGTTAAGGTGAGTAGTTGAGATGATTCAAGTGGAATGAAGAAGAATCCATGATGAAATCCAGAATTGAGATATGGAGAACAATATGATAATTGATTAAGTCAGAATATGTTATTGAGGAGTTTGTTACCGAAGTTACGTTGTAATTGATGAGACTTATGGATGATAATAGAGATTAATCTGAATTTTAACATAATGGAGATCATGTGATATGACTTGATGAATAAGGATGGTTTAGAAGTGAAAGATTGTAACTTAGATGACGTTTACTCATATGACATTTACTCATATTGTGAGAAATTTTTACATTTTTCATATAATTACCTAAAATTGAATTTTGTTTCGGATTTGTTATGTTCTGATTTTCATTATTTTATTATCTAATTAAACCTAATTTTTCCATATTTATTAATTTTTAATTCTACATATTCCTAATTTTCTACATTTACCACATAACACCTTCATTACTTACACTTAACACTCCATAGACTAGGATTAGGTTTCCACATAAAGATTAACATCCCTAAACATCTAATTACTATCTCAATCAGTAATTAACATCCTAATCACCTAATTAACCCTAAATCACCCAATTTTACCATCATTTTAGGGCTAAAAATTAACTTAAAAATTTCGAAAATTAATTTTAAAAAAATGGCTTCATAGCACTGTTCTATATCACATGAGTATCCTACAGAAAAAAATTGAGCTCCAAACTACACTTCTAAGGTCATTTATTTCTAAACTGAAATATACTCGGTTTTGCATGATTTCTTAAGGACCCTATATTATGGGACATGTTTTAATCTAAATAATATTTTTCCTACAAACTACATACAAAAATATCTCAGAATAACAAAATTCATAATTTTATAATTATATTTACTATTTTTACAAAATTTTACAAGAATCGGGCTAGAATTTGGACTCACCGGTTTGGGTGGCTCCGGCCACCGCGGGCCGCCGTGGCCTTGTCGGCCGGCCTGGGCGCTGCCATCACCGTGTGATGTTGGTGGCCATCCACTCCCAGCTCCTCGTCTGGTGTAGGTTCCCTTTAAAATCCTTAACTGCACAGTTTTCTTTTTTTTTTTTTCAGGATTTTCTCTCGATTTTTTCGGTGTTTTGATTTTTCTCAAATCATAAACTGACCAAAGGACTTCTGGAATTTTTTCCCCTATTTATAGACAATTTTAGAAATTAATGTGTATTAATTTGATGTGATTTTGCACCAATTCCATGATTTTTGGCTTTTTGTTTGTCAAATTCTTATTGGTTATTTTTTTTTCTTGCTGACCATGACCTTATCTTATTGCAACTTATCCTCTTCTGATTTTTTTGATTTTTTTATAATTATTTTGTATTTTTCTTTAATTATTTGCTTAGTTTTAGGCTAATTTAAGTAATGACGCGTATTTTTATCTACACGTAAATACATGTGGGGTACACGTGAACATTCCTAAATATTATTTTGATCATTCTAAAATTTTTAGTATACATATAATCTATCTCTAGTAATTTATTAGTTATTTCATTACACTTTTCGCATTTTTGATAATTAATACCTATTATGCTTAAAATTTGAAAATTTTATAGTCTCCTATTTTACTATTTATTTTCTTAAATTTAAGTTTACGGGGTCATTTTTACTAATATTTCTCTCAATAGTTTATAATTTGAGTGTGATCCGATCCTTTAGCCGATCGCCCTAAACCTTGGATTCTAAGTTCAATCCTACGGTTACTTAGCTGAACTTTGGGGCTTCAACTTATACTTCAACTTATACTTCGACTAACACATCATATATCCTTGGACGATTAACCCCAAAAAGATTAATTGAATGGTTATTACATTTTCTTGAATCAGTTGGAGTAGATTAAAATTATATGCAGTATGAGAATACAGTATATGAGGTGACAATTGATAATAGTATTGAGGAGTTTAGTAATAATAAGATATATGGAATGATTACTACTTCTGATTTTCTTATTGAAGTACGACGTCTTGAATCACCAAATGGAAAATGATTCTCAATGAATGAGAAGATAAATGTGGTGGAAATTGGAATGATGAATACAATATACTAGATGGTTATATTTTTGTTAGAAGTTAGAATTGATCATATGATTAGCTATTCATAAAGTTAGGATCCTATTGATATTTTAATAGATACAGTAGTGCTCATTAATGGATATATATTCTTTAAATATATACATATGCTATGATGTATTATACGAATGTGAAAGAGGATTGGACGCATCTTAGGTGACAGATTTTGGAAGTGTTTTATATATGTAAGAATTAGTGGTTTATTGAAGTGATTTAGGCTGAATGAAGTGTAATATTTGAGTTAATATAGAGTGGAGGTGTAAAGAAATTTGATAGAACCGATCGGTGGGATATGTTAATATTGTGGATGAAATGCCTAAGAAGTTGTTGATGAAGTTGTGTTGTCATCGGTAAGAGGTGATGAAGTAATGAGACTCATAAACAATAGTAGAAATAAATTTGAGTTTGGAATAAGAAGAGATATGGTGAGATGCATTGAAAATTAAGGTGAATCCAAGACTTATAGGATTTCTGAGATGATCTCAGCTTGATGCTTAGTATAAATATGAGGTAGTATAATTGAAGTAAAATAAAGCATGGTATAGAAATGGATTCTAGAAAGACAAAACATTGAGAGGGAAAAGTTAGAAACCGATTCAGAAATGAATCAGAACCTATACTCGAGGTATAATCAAAACCCAAGTCAAGAATAAACCTTATATAAAATAAGAATGTAGTATAGGAGATGATAAATGATGATAATAATAAGGAGTCCAATGATAAAAAGGTATATGAAGTGATCGTTATTTCTGATTTTGTTCTATGAAAATATAAAGGATCAAATCAACAAGTGGAAATGATATTGAATTAATTAGAAGACAAATGTAATGGAATTCTTTTGAATAAATAGTTGTTATAAGTAATTTGAATTTTGGATATGGTATGATAGTTGATCGTGTTTTCTTAAGAATTAGAATTAACCCTGCATTAGTTATTTATATGTGTGGATATCCAAACGATCTTTTAATGGATGTAATAGTGCTTCTTGATGAAGTGTAAACTTTTGGATATGTGCAAATGCAATGATGATTGACATATTTATGGCTGGGAGTGTAAAAAGATCAAATGTATTTTGGTAGACAATCTTGGAAGTCCTTTATATGTGTAAGAACAATAAAAGGAATAGTGCTATCAGGCTACAATCAGATTAAGAATTCTTAGGTCTTTAATGAATCATGAATTAAAGAATTATAATTTGGAGTGATAATTAAGTATGAGTGAAGCCGAATGAATATGAAATGGATAATGAGATCCTTATGTAGTGTTAAGGCAAGTGGAATTATATTATTATATGGTCCTTATATTTGATTATAGGAGATGGATAGTTATTAAATGGTACATGATAAATGAAGTAAGATTGCTACGTAAACTACAATTGAATAAATATCCAAACACCCTAAAATATTAGTAGGATGAGTAACAAGCGATGGTGGAGATGGAATTAAAGTAACCAATTGGAGACAATTAGGACTTTTGATCAACAGTTACTTAGTTATCCTAAGGACCCATCTAGCAAGGCATAACTCTCTAGAAAGTAAATTTTATGAGACAATCATCTATTAGTAAACTAATTAGAATAAGAAATGTTGATTACAGATAGTATTTAAGGATCCGAGCTTAAAAGAATTAGAAGATAAGTAGTGATTTTAGATCCTCATTATAGAATATACAAATGGACGAAATACAAGTACAAAGATGATATTAAGGTATTCATTCCATATAAGTTAGAAACTAGTGAATAGACAAGGATTTTAAGATGATTGAGATTATCGTTACCTATCAGTTTAGAATTTATATTGAAGAAAGGATATTAATCCATAGAATCATAGGATATGATGGAAATGGAATTTAAAAAGGAAAGTTACTGATGGTAGATTATGAGAAGTTTATTCATAGATATAAAGAAGAGACTAAAGAAAATATCACTAAGTACTGAATCTACTAGTAACATATAAGAGTTTAAATGTATTTCTAAAGATTATTCTGTGGATATTTGAATTTCATGACTAAGTCAATCAAGAATCAAACCTATGATCGAAACTCTGTATTGGACGTTGTAAATGAGACTTAAAGAGTTAGAAGGGTAACTATCAAATTCTAGAGTAATGTTAAGATTGGAAGAGCATCAAGATACGATTAGTGTACTAATTGTAGTCCTAGAATCAGGAGAAAGAAATACATGCCAACCATATATGGAAACACTTGTGGTGGTATCCATCAATAGTATTTTGATATACAAAATATCTGGGGACAGCATTATTGAAGTTGAGTGATCAAAAGTAGTATATTGAAATGGAAGACATGTGATTTTCGAAAAAGAGATTACGTTTTCATTAGTTTGTTATATTTGGATAAGAGATTTTGGTGGATATTAGAAATATTGAATTAATGATTAGAGGAAAAACAAATTATTGAGGTAATCTAGTAAACAAAGAAGCTATGAAACTACAATGTACTTCATAGTAGCAATTGCAATAGGTAATCTAACAGGAACATGGCAAATCTGAATTGTCCAATTGTTGTTGTTGAGTCTCATGTCTTGTCGATGTAGTCAGTGTGTCTTGTTGTGTCATGTCTTGTCCAGTAATAATCTCAATACTGTTTCTTTTGCTGAGTCTATCAGTTAAAAGTTATATTCATCCTCCTCGAGTCGAGTCAAGTCAAGTCAAATTGAGTTGTTAACCATCTCATTTGAATCCGAGATGGAGAAGCGTTAAGATTTGCCAAATTGCTTCTGTTGATCCTATGCTAAGCTTTATGAAGAACAAATGAGAAGCTAAGATAGTAGTATTATCATTTTGAATAGAAGATTATGGATGAGAGGAAAGGTGATTATATGAAGTAAATGTAGAATCGCTAATGATCATAAATAAAACTTAAGAAACAATCAAATAAGGAATAAATGGAGAATAAACTAATAAGAAAATTTGCAAAATCGTAAAGCTAAGTTATAAGATAATACGATGTAATTAAGAGACTACAGCGATGAAATAAGCCTTGATCGATACTAAGATAAGGAATGCAAACGAAGGAAATTAAGAGATCGGGCAAAGGATCAAATAGAGAAGAAATGAAATGTTAATTAGAAAGCAATTAAGGAACTTAATCAATAGATTACATAGAAGTCTCGTTTGATGATAGCTCAGTAGAATGGAAGACGGGAGTTAAGGATATAAAGTAACCCCCAAAAATACTGGATAATCAGGTTCAGAAGTTCAAGAGTTGAGATACGGAATAGGTAAAGATACGATCTGATGAAGGTCTAGACTTAGAAATTTAAGTAGAGCTAAATGTACTATCAATCCTAGCAAGTAAGCAATACATAGGTATACAGTAGTTTCGAGGACGAAACTATTTTTAAGGGGGGTAGAATATAAGCCCCAAAGTTCAGCTCAGTAATCATAGGATTGAACTTAAAACCCAAGGTTTAGAGCGATCGGTTAAAGGATCCGATCAAACCAAAATTAGAAACTATTGAGAGGAATATTAGTAAAACTGACCCCGTAAACTTGAATTTAAGAAAATAAGTAATAAAATAGGAGACATAAAAATTTTCAAATTTTAAGCATAATAACTGCTAATTACCGAAAAGGCAAAAAGTGTAATATAATAACTAATAAATTATTAGAGATAAATTATATGTATACGGAAAATTTTAGAATGACCAAAATAATATTTAAGAATGTTCACGTGTATCCTACATGTATTTACGTGTGATCAAAATACGCGTAATTACTAAAATTGTCTGAAAACTAAGTAAATAATTAAAGAAAAATATAAAATAATTATAAAAAAATCAGAAGAGGATAACTGCAACAAGATCAGGTCGTGGACTGAAAAGAAAAAAAATTAACCAATAGGAATTTGACAAACAAAAAGCCTAAAATCAAGGAAATGGGGCAAAATCCCATCAAATTAATGCACATTAATTACTACATTTGTCTATAAATAAGAAAAAAATTCTCAGAAGTCATTTGGTTAGTTTGTGATCTGAGAAAAATCGAAACACAAAAAAATTCAAGAGAAATTCCAGAAAATAAAAAAAAAAAAGAAAACTGTGCAGATTAGCAAGGTGAACTAAAACCACCACCCACCACCACCTGGGACCGAACCACCACCACCACCCTAAAGTAGACCCACCGCCTGGACCGGCCGACAACATTGGACCGGGTTTGAACGGCCCAAAAGCTTCGGACCGATTAGTCATTTATTCACCTGATTTTTGTATAATTTTGTAAAATTATTTATTTTGCCCAAAAAATTATGAAACTTGTTATTATGAGGTTTTATTGTATGTAGATTTAGAGAAAAATATTTATTTAGTTTAATTATATCTGGAAATATAGGGTCCCTAACAAATTGTTTAAAACCGAGCATTAGTAAACCGGAAAATAAATAGGTTTAGGGATATAGTTTGGAGTTCAAAATTTTTCTGTAGGATGCTCATATGATGTATAACAGTGCTATGAAGCCATTTTTTTAAAATTAATTTTGGAAATTTTTAAGTTAATTTTTAGCTCTAAAATGATGGAAAAATTGGGTAATTTGGAGTTAATTAAGTGATTAGGATATTAATTACTGATTTAGATAGTAATTAGATATTTAGGGATGTTAATCTCTGATGTGGAAACCTAATCATAGTTTATGGAGTGTTAAGTATAAGTAATGAAGGTGTTATGTGGTAAATGTAGAAAATTAGGAATATGTAGAATTAAAAATTAATAAATATGGAAAAATTAGGTTTAATTAGATAATAAAATAATTAAAATCAGAACATAACAAATCTAAAACAAAATTCAATTTTAGGTAATTATATGAAAAATGTAAAAATTTCTCACAACATGAGTAAATTCGGTATACTAATACGGATTTAAGTGTACCGGATGGAATAAAATGCGGACTAGGGGTAGTAATCGTATTTAGGAGATCGGGAAGTAATGTGATTAATTTCACATTATGAGTTGAAACGGATTTCTAGGGTTGGAATCTAAAACATTACTTAGAAATCGAACTAAAAACCTAATTTAGAAATCGATGCGAAAACCGAACCTGAACCTAACCCCAAACCTAAAATAATTATAAAAGACTTAATACGTAGATAATTATGTATATTTAACCTTAAACAAAACCTAACAATAAGCGTTATCGGATAAAATGAACTTATAATATTATATAAAATACTGAAACCACGTTCGTGTTATAGGGATGATCGGCGATGGCCTGAGCAAATCGGATCTCGAGTGAGTGAGCGAGGAGTCAAGGTAAGTTGGGATTAATACGATGCTGTATTTTGGAGGCTTAAGATTATGCTTGGTTGTGCTTGTTAGATAGAGAATGTGTGCATGTGCTTGATTATGGGTGATGCTATGATTCTGTTTGTTACTCTGGTACATATTGTATGACTTGTATGAAAGGATTAATCACCCTAAACTGGACTTAATTAAATATCCGACCAGTAATCATAATCGGACATGCATGACAACCCGTTAGGGGAACTTAGGACTCTCTGGCCAAATACCGACCCCTTCGGAAGGGATAGGGCAGGATTGCAAAATGGTCCCTTCTTCATCCTCAGTTGAACTAAGTGACAGGAGAGGAGGTCGCGGCGAGGGTAAAGACAGTGGTTCGAAGGTAGTCACGGGAGGAGCAAGGTCTCCATTACACAAGCCTGGGTTTGGTCGTGAGCTGTTGCATTAACGGCAACTCCTCAACCCGGATTAAAGCGGGCGTAATTTCTCTAATTTCACGACGGGCCGGACAACGTCGTGCGATGGCATTTGCTTGTACATGCATTGCACCTAATAAGTGATTGAAAACCTTGTTGTGTGTATGGTATAGTTTTAAGTCCCCCGTCCTAACTTACTGAGCTGTAATTGCTCACATCCCTATAGACGTCGTGCAGGTGCTGGCTAAGAAGCGGCAACAACTACTCTGAAGCTAGCAACTGCTGGATCTTGGGGAGTGAGGAAAAACATTGAAGAATAAACACATATTTTTAATGTCTAAGTTTTTATTATTTTTCATTTCCGAATGATGTAACAATATAGAAAAATACTATAGAAAAATATTGTAAACTTTAACCGCAATAACTGAATTATAACATATATATAATTCCTCACTTTTATAGGTAAATGATTTATTTAAATTACAAACTGTCTACTTCAAAGCGGGTTAGTTGTGGACGCCTTGTGTAGATCAGGTCTAAGATAGCGGTTGTAAGGCCAACTTCTATCTTAGGATGGTTTACACGGCGGGGCTGTTACGACTTTACCGATTCGGGGCGTGACACACATGCATTGCACCTAATAAGTGATTGAAAACCTTGTTGTGTGTATAGTATAGTTTTGAGTCCTCCATCCTAACTTACTGAGCTGTGACTGCTCACATCCCTATAGACGTCGTGCAGGTGCTGACTAAGAAGCGGCAAACAACTACTCTGAAGCTAGCAACTGCTGGATCCTGGGGAGTGAGGAAAATATTGGAGAATAAATACATATTTTTAAGGTCTAAGTTTTTATTTTAGAATTATTTTTCATTTCCGAATAGTGTAATAACTAGGAATTATACTATAGAGAAATATTGTAAACTTTAACTGCAATAACTGAATTATAACATATATATATGATTCCTCATTTTTATAGGTAAATGATTTATTTAAATTACAAACTGTTTACTTCAAAATGGGTTAGTCGTGGACGCCTTGTGTAGATCAGATCTAAGATAGCGGTTGTAAGGCCAACTTCTATCTTAGGATAATTTACACGGCGGGGCTGTTACGACTCTGCCGCTTTGGGGCGTGACAGATACATCTTAAGATGTTATAAGTATAAATGACACTGGAGAAAAAAGTCAAAGAGAATGTAGATTTTCAAGCCTTACGTATACCTACAAAGTGATTAAGACAGAGAGTGATTAATAAGCTTTTTAGATTGGAGGTGCAATGGAAAGACATAAATGCCTTAAGATGGAGAAGAAATCACATTACTAACGGAAATATATAATATATCTAGAGGATACCATAGCAAGTGGGAAGAAGAGCAGCATTAAGCAAGAAAAGAACCATAAGTACTAACAAAAAATTACACTAAAAACAAGAGCTTTAAGAGGTAGAGAACAACAAGACAACAAAGCAGAAAAGTAAGAGGAGGGAAAGGAGCACAAACACAAACTCTTTCCTTGCCTTTATCTACCAACTCTCTCGGGAATTTTTATGTTTTGTTAATGTCAAATGATTGAGTGATCAAGTTAAGGTTAGAGCTGCTTTTAGTTTAGAAAATTTGTTTTAAATAAACTTATTGGTTTTATTGTATGTTATTCTATTGGGACAAAATTTCTCTATCTCTAAATTGTTATTTTCGTATAAGTCATGTTTAATCATGTACTGTTATTTATGTATAAAATATGGAAAAGATGGGCATAAAATAGATATTTTTCGTACATAATGGTATTAGATTAACTAGGATACCATTTGAAGAAAGGAAAACTCCATCAATGTGTCATAGACTCAATATATATGAGATGTTTCAGTAAAATTATTATATGTTCTTTGAAAGTTGCTATTGTTTAGATGGATAAGAGAAATTCCTAATATGTTGGTTAGTATCATTAGGTTTTGATTTGTACAATGTGAATAAAACAATTTAGAGCACATAGCTTTCTTACTCTTAGACAACCTTAATCTAATTTGAAGTCCTAGGGATTGACAATTGATGAAGCAAACATAACAGATCTTGGAGAGTTGGCTCATAAATTGCCTTCCCTATTAGATATATATCTATGGATTACAGAATTAATATATTAGATTGCTTACTCTTTATTGGTGATTATTGAAACAAAGATAAAATGCACCTATAGTTGAAGTAAATATAAATAACTTCGATGATCATATTATAACTTTTACAACCATTAGAACAAGCACAAAAGATAATATAATAGAAATATTATAAAAAGAGGTTGATGGAACAAGCATTGATGTACAAAAACCGCAATGGTTATAAAGGGAATGAATACTATCATGTCATTAAGTTTGTAGAATGGAATAAGCTAGAAACAAAATTATAATTCTTAAACAATAGAATAAAATTATAATAGTTATTACTTTGTTTTATTGCTTGTAAAATTACATGAGTAATGAATTAAAATTTAGAAATATATCTAAAGTATTAATATACCTTTAGTTCAATCCATGATTTGATTATTAAGCCACCATATCATTGTAAATATAAAAATATATTGGAAAATACCAATACTTAACTATTCTTTTGGTTAATGGAGGGACCATGTTCCTTTTTCACATAATAAGAATTATTTGCAATAGTAATGACAATTCTTAAGGAAAAAATAATTATTCCATTCAATCCTCATGTAACCAACTAAATGTGCTATCAAGAACTTGACACATTGTTGAGTTGGAGATGAGTTTTATAGTATTTACATTGCTTTTCAATGGAAGAAGCCACCATAAGAAGTTACTTCTATTTCATAATTTTTGTTTCGAGTTAAAATCACAATTTGCATTAATGCATTTTTTTTTATAGAATGGATTAATGCATTTCAAATTAGTGAATCATTTACAAATATAAAATGATAGCATGTGAATAAATTTTTTTACTTAAAAAAAAAAAAAGAATGTCAACTATAGCCAAAAGAAGAACATACCTTGGATTAAGATATAAATTTCTTATATTTGTTAGCTTCTATTAATTTTCCTCTTATTTGTATTATTTGTTTTAAAACAAAATGCAATGATTTTTTTAATTATGTTTATGAAATAATACGTACTATACTTCCACTAACTAAAAGAGTAAAAAGTAATGTTTGGTCACTTAAACTTTTATTCCCTTTTATTTTAAAAAAAAAATTTATACCAAAAGTTTTAAGTTAATAAATGTTATATTAATCAAATTTTTATTTGTTAAAATTTATCACCTTACCTAAATATATTTGGAAAGTAAATTATTAAACATAAGGTGAATGAGTGATTATATTTCTCATTTCCTTTTATGAATAAGAGGCCCATCTCTCTCTCTCTCTCTAACAAAAAAGAAGCAACTAATCTAAGGTAAATCAATTCTCCCTTTTTATGGCCATTAGAATCTTTTTATCAATTAAAAAAAAATTGATAAGACCAATTTTTAATCCTTTTAAGCTTGTCACAAGGAAAGAGGATTTCAGCAAGTGCTAGGGAAAAATACTACTCACATTGTAACGATAAGATTTTGGGGTCCTTATGAGAATTATGAGAAATTTATTAACATAATCCTCATAAAATTCATTGATATTGAAGGCAAGATCTTAACTTATGGGGTTTTACTGGATCTTGCGTTCTACTGGATCTTGTAACAAAAACCAAGTTCCTTTCTTTCTGATGCTAAGGTAAGCATTTTAAACAATAATTCATTACTGAATTAGTCTTATCAAAATCATATATAGGAAGAATAGAATATTATTAGGGTTTTGATCATAAAATATATTATATAATGTCAAGAGCTTATAAGAAAAATGGATTTTTACACATCATGATATATCATATGTAATTTGAAATAAAGATACCATCCTATTATCATTGATTAATAAACATAATGCTATGGAGCAAAAGATTAATCTAGGATGATTCTAAAACAAATTTACGGGATAAACATACAAATTTTAGAGATTTAAGATAAAAAAATACTAGTTAGAATTTTGTACAATCCACATAGGTTAAACCTTAATCTATTAGGTTATTAAAAGAGCATGCAACTGACTTAGTTAATAGGGTTAGTCAACCGTTACCCTTTTGAGGTCGATTGCTAAATTATACCCTATAGTAATGATTTACATAATACCTATCAACTTCCTATAACCTAGATCAATAAAATAAACCTAGTAGACATTAGATTCAGATAACTAATAAATCTAAGAATCATAATCTTTAGTACATAAGATAATGATAAATGAAATGTTATGGAATTTGTTACGCCCCGAAGTCGTAGAGTCGCAACAGTCCCGCCGTGTAAACCATTTTATGATAGTAACTGGCCTCACAGTGCCTATCATAGACATGATCTACACAAGGCGTCGACGACTCCTCGCTTTGAAGTAAACAGTCTGATTAACAATTAAACTACAATTATGATAAATAGTGCAAATTTCTAATAACATGTACAATATTATATATATATATATATATATAAGTCCACAGAGCTTTCTAGGAAGTTTTATATAACATAACAGTTCACTATATTACAGAATAACTACCAGTCTTTCATTCCTAATTACATGGTCACCTTAAGTACACATTATACTAAGTAACTTGATCCTCACACCCCTGACTTCCAACAGACTAACCTCTGGGTAGTTGTAGGACAGCATAGTACTTTGAGTATTCAGAAATCAGAACCTGCAAAAGGATCTATAAGGGTATGAGCAACTACAGCTCAGTAAGTTGAATTGGAGACTCGTGAATGCATACAAGCACAAACAGGGTTAACAAACAATTATTTTTATGCAATGCAATAATCAAGTGTCATCGCACAACATAGTTCGGTCCGTTATGAAATCAGAGAAATTTCACCCGCTCCAATTTGGGTTGAGGAGTTTCCATGTTATGCAGTAGCTCACAACTAAACCCAGGCTTGTGCAATGGAGACCTCGCTCCTCCCGCGACTATCTTCGAACCATTGACTTCACCCTCGCCGCGACCTCCTCTCCTATCACTTAGTTCGACTAAGGATGAAGAAGGGACCATTTTGCAATCCTACGCTATCCCTTTCGAAGGGGTCGGTATTTGGTTGGAGAATCCTATAATCCCCTAACGGATTGCAATGCATGACATTATTAATTATTTGGGGTCGACTAATATTAAATTTCATTTAGGGTGTTCAAACAATTTTATACCAATTCAGTCAGTCACAAAATCACTCACAATACAAATTCAACACGAATTTAGATACATCAAACACATGCGTAAACTACTTATAATCACAATCATATACAAGCCTAAGTTTCCGAGTACTACAAAACTAGTGCTCTATTACAATAAGCAATAACCCAACTTACTTGGATTTGCTCGATCGCTCGATCCCTTAATCGCAAGTTGATTTTGTCTCTGGATGTCCTATAATACAAATAGGTCTTTTTAGTACTTAAAATTTACGGTTTCATATTCTAAGTTATATTTTAATTCATTTTTATCCGTGTATGCCCATTACGTCCTAATAATTCGTGTACTCTATTTCGGTGCTAAATGAGATTTTAACTTTGATTTCTAAGCCTGAAATATACTCGAATATTAATGTGAAATTAATCAAATTAAGCTCGAGTGTTCAAATATCCTCTTGGGTCGTAATTTGGTATTCTAAACTATTTGGTACACGCTAGCCCTAATTGCAGTATCAGATTTATTCCTGATGTGTAAAAATCTTACATTTTGAGACTTTTTCTTAAGATTAAATGTCATTTTCAGATTTATTATTTTTCTGATTTCTATTATAATATTATCAAAATAACTCTATTTTTTTAGATTTATTAATTTACAATTTCACATATTACTAATTTCTTATATTATTTACCTAATTTCCCTAATTAATCATACTTAATTCTCCAAACACTAGGATTAGGGTTTCCCATTAGAGATTAACATCCCTAAACATCTAATTAAGATTTAAATTAGTAATTAATATCCTAATCACCTAATTAACCCTAAATCATCTAATTTTTCCATCATTTTAGGGCTAAAAATTAACTTAAAAATTTTGAAAATTAATTTTAAAAAAATGGCTTTATAGCACTGTTCTACATCATATGAGCATCCTACATAAAAAATTTGAGCTCCAAACTACACTCCTAAACCTATTTATTTTCGGTTCTAATCATGCTCGGTTTTGAGCAATTTGTTAAGAACTCTATAATTGCAAATGTAATTAAACTAAATCAATATTTTTCCCTAAATCTACATACAATAAAACCTCAGAATAATAAATTTTATAATTTTCTAAGTAAAATAACTAATTTTACAAAATTATTCAAAATCAGGTTACTTAAGAGACTAACCGGTCCAAAGCTTTCTGACCGTCCAAGCCTGGTCCAAGGTTGTTGGCCGGTCCAGGCGGTGGTTCTAGTGTAGGGTGGTGGTGCTGGTTCGGTCCCAGGTGGTGGTGAGTAGTGGGTTTAGCTCACGTGCCCAATCTGCACAGTTTTCCCTTTTTTTTTTATTTTCTGAATTTTCTCTCGATTTTTTCAGTGCTCCTATTTTTTTCAAATGCTAAACTAACCAAATTACTTTTGGAAAATTTTTCCTTATTTATAGACATTTTTTTATAATTAATGTACATTAATTTGACAAGACTTTGCACAAATTCCTTAATTTTTGGCTTTTATGTTGTCCAAATTTTATTGGTTGATTTTTCTTTTTCTGATCTACACCTGCCACGACCTGATCTTGATTAAGCTTATCATCTTCTGATTTTTTTTTATTTTTTTATAATTATTTTATAATTTTCTTCAATTATTTGCTTAGTTTTTGGCCAATTTAGGTAATTACGCGTATTTTTATCTACATGTAAATACATGTGGGGTACACGTGAACATTCCTAATTATTATTTTGGTCATTCTAAAATTTTTAGTATACATATAATCGATTTCTAGTAATTTATTAGTTATTTCATTACATTTTTCGCATTTTCGGTAATTAATACTTATTATGCTTAAAATTTGAAAATTTTATAGTCTCTTATTTTATTACTTTTTTTCTTAAATTCAAGTTTACGGGGTCAGTTTTACTAATATTCCTCTCAATAGTTTATAATTTGGGTGTGATCGGATCCTTTAACCGATCACCCTAAACCTTGGGTTCTAAGTTCAATCCTACGGTTACTTGGCTTGGCTTGGCTTGGCTTTAGGGCTTACAGAATTTAAGATTTGACTTAGGTTATTGATAAGGGTTTGAGTAGAGTTTATATATATGGGTTACTTCTATTTTTTGAATATGAACCTCGAGTTAAGTAATGGAGTACAAGATGATTGATTAGATATGAATCTTGAGATATAATGTTTCGTGCTCTTAGAATATCCAGATTTGTACTTTAGAATCTAATGAATGATGTTCTTAGAATTTTAGAATTCATATTCTTGGGATCTAGTGATCTATATTCTTGGAATATTCAATCATATGCTAGGGATATATTATCAGTTATGCATATAAAAATGGTTTAGGGTTTAATGAAAACCTAATATTGCCATGGCCTTATACATCTATATTATTATGAGTGATTTGTTGAATATCATGGATGATGTATTAGCTTGTTGTTTAGGCTTGTATGGTATATCATATGCATGTGTGTGTATAGTATTCTTGTATTAGGCTTCGTAGCTCACCTATGTTGGGGCTTTTTATTTTAAGTGTTATCATGTTGGGCCTTTTATTTTAAGTATTTATAACATTATAAATAGAAACCTTAGTATTGTTTTTATCTATGGTTAAAAATAAGGGATGGGACTTGTCATTTGGATTAGTAATGCTAGTTACCTTATTGTTATTACTCAATTGATATTTGAAGACTATAGTTGTGAATGTAGTTATTAATTCTTTTTAATATTCTTTTTTCGGTGATAATTTATTTTAATGTTACAATTTGAATTTATAAAAAAAAAGTCCATGATATTTAAGAATTTATATAATGATTTTGACTCTTGTGCGCTCTTACAATGGTAAGAGTAAATGAGTAAGTGACTGAGTTATTTCACCATGAGTTTTGAGACGAAACATGTGAAGTGAAAGTCTGAACTTTTAGCAACTTCAAGTTTCAAGTACAGATTTGATATTAAAATAATATAATTATTGAAATTACAATTTTATTGATGTGATTGTATGAGTTTACAATTTTATGAGGTTCTTCCAAGTTAACTCAAGTGTAAAATAAAATCGTTTTAGTTTAAATACTTACTTTGTAGCTGATTTCATATATCAAAATTGGTAAAAACTTATGTTTTTAACCAAATTTACCGATTTTAGATATCTAATTTGAAAGGGAAAAAAGGAAAAAAAAAAAGAAGACTTCTACTAATCTATTGACTATTAAGACATTTAGTCGTCTTTTTTATTCTATTCCAATTTATTTTTCTCTCTTATAGTCCCTTGTTTGATATTCATATTTTTCATTCAAGTTTTAACTTTAATAAAAAAGTTTATAAGAAAAACTATATATTTAAATTTATACAATTAATAACTTAAATGAGTTGAAACATTCGATTCTTTTTAATTCATCACTTTTTTTCAAAAGAATAAGAATAATGGAGAAAAAAAATTAGTTTCGATTTTATTTGTCTTTTTCCCATAAATATTAAATTATAGATTATTTTTTTATGGAAAAAAGAACTTAATTTCTTAATTTTTTTTATTTCCATAATGTATTTCAAGTTTTTTTTATAACTATAATAAATAAATTTATAATTTTTAAAAATTATTTTATATAAGTTATAGATTTACGTTTTTCATTTTACTTTTACATTGCCATTTTAAAAACTCTCCAACAATTCAACGAGTTTGACAACTTAAAAGTTTGATTAGCATCACATTTAATAACTTCAAATTTCATATGAGAAGTAAAAAGGTACAAAATTTCAGATAGCAATTTTGGTACTATCCGAACAAGCAATCATGTGTTTTCCCTTGCACAGCATGGAAAATTATTTTCCAGTGGAGGTTTGAATAGACCATTAAGAATAGCACCCACTTCAACAAATTTCCATTGAAGCCATTTTTCTCTCGAGGGGCTTTCTTAATTTGTTGTCTTGGGCTGAGCCTTCTCTCAAACTCTGTCAAAAGAATTTATAAACATGGACTCTCATAATTTGCATCCAAATTAACTCTCTTTTAACCTACATGGACTCTCATAATGGGCCGACCTTAATTTTTCAACGGACCGAAAAGAAAATTTTTTATGTTTTGACCAGTTATACACTTGACTAAGAAGCAAGGGTGAAAAGATTTTTATTTGGATTTTTTTTTAACAAGTATTACATCTATTTTTTTTTTTTAACAAAATATGAAATATAATTATTTTAGCTAGATATTGATTGAACAATTTGAATATATTTTTCTTTTTATTTCTTTTTTTTTTTCCAGAACAATTTGAGCATGTTGGAAAGAACTATACGACATTGAAAAAAATATAAGAAAAACAAAATAGATTGAACTCATTATGTTGTAGTTTAAATATTCACACGTAGGTACTTCAGTTTTCGAAAGAGTTGAAGATATGAGAAAAGGTTTTGACCATTGCGTTTTCACAGAAGAAGGTCCTTTAAAAATCGATCTATTATTCTTTATGACCAGGAATTTGAGAAAAATAAAGGTGAAATGGACTTTTTTCCTAAATTTAAGCTCCCATACCATTGTCATGGCCTTTTCTTCAACAGCGGGTTTTGAATGAATGGTGTTTATGATGAGCTTTGAAAGGTCTAGTAGTGCTTGAGGTATCTCCAGCATGTACGCTTTAATATTTAAATCAATAACTGAGACAAAGCGAGGGAAAGAAAAGGAGAAGCAACGAGAACTAAGGGATGATAGGAAATTAGGATTTCCGAGGACAGTGACTAGATTAGGCAAGTGGATCATGATCTCATGACTCCTTAATATGCCGGATGGAGCATATCGTGAAGGAAATTATTGGGGATTGGGATGATACGATTTTCATATTGATCGAGCTTTAATGTCTAATCCATGTTTAAAAGCCTTGAGAGGGTTGGCCGATCCCGAGCTTAGAGGCCTATGCCTAAGAGCCATCAACAATTTAACACATACTTTAATTCTTTATTCTTAATTATATCCCTATTTAGTATGATCACCATCATGGTATAATCTTGTTAGAATATATTCAATTGATATATATATATATATATATATATAGATATGCACACATACTCATACACATATATATACATAAGAAAAATATATATACATTTATGCAATCTATCAGTAGGCGTCTGGATACCATAGGCCTTCATGCTCCATTTAAGCATGGCATCTGGACGTTAGTTGATTTAGTATGTAGACACCTCGACCCTTCTTTTTTATAGCAGCGTCCCTTTAGGTTTTTCGAGGTTTTTAGAAGTTGTTTTCCTATCTTAAATCTTTTTCCAAACTTTTCTAAACACAAATCTTCATCCGAAATATCTTGTAAATTAATTTAACAACGTAGTGATTTTAGGTTCCTTTAGTGACATGAGCTGTAAGCGTGTGAGGGTTATGACCTTGAGTTAAATGGTGATATTAGATAAGTTAGAGATTAAGAGAAGGTGTGTCATTCTAGTATAAATATAGGCCATGAATTGAGTTTTGGTGTTTATGTTATGGCAAGATTTAAATAGGTTACTGTTTAGTTTTTAGCAAGTCAACAAAATTAGGTACGGAACACTTATTTGTTGGTTATGATGTTAGGTTAATGAATATAACCGAATTAAATAATTATTGAATATTAAATGAATGCATGTGCTTAGTTGGGTCTAAGAGACTGAGAGGAGTAGACTTTGGAGTGGTACCCTAACGATGTGTATGTGTGTGTGTTTATGTGATGCTTGTTTATGTGTATACGATTGTGTGTTTTGTATTGGGATTTGGCTCATTCCTTTTTAAAATTTTTAGATGTAGGTATAGTTTATGGTAATTATGAAGTTTAATATAGTAGCTTTGAAAATTAAGGTGATACAGTAGATTATTGTGAGTATTATCAAGATGTTGGGAATGGCTTCATGTAGTTGAGTAGGATTAAGGACTTGACTAAATCTGTTATCAAACTTTTCGTATTTACTTTAATTTTGTATTTTGGGTCATGAAAAGTCACCTAAGACTTTTCTAATCAGAATATCTTATTAAAGTAAAATAGTTAGAGTTTCTTATATGAACAGTATAGACACGTTTTTGAAATTGTAAAGTTTATTTTATAATAATGAAGTTTTATTCAAGTTTTAGATTTTGTTGAAATAATTATTGGAGAACAATACAATTATTAGGAGAACTAAATTTTTGTGAAATCATTTGGAAGTAAAAAAATGTAATTGCTAGAGATTTTAGTTAAAGATTTATGTTTGACGTGTTAGTAGAGATGAGGGATACGTAGCGGGCTGTATCATTCCAGGTTTTGAGGTGTTATAGTAATATTATATTAATTAGTTATAGATCAGCCAATGTCATTTGCAAATTAATTTTTACAGATTAAAATAAAACACATATATGCAAATTTTGAAAATACATGTATGTAAAATTAAAAAAAAAAGTGATAAAAACATAGCTATACAAAATGTAATACCTAAAAATGATTTTCCTAATTTTCCAATCATCATCACTAGCCATTGGCTACAATCTTAGCCTCACGCTATTACATGCCACTAAAAATCGCTTGTCACCTTATCTGCTTATGATTAATACAATGATATTTGCTAGTGTAAAGTTTTATTTAACACGCTAAGATTATTATAGTCTAGTGGTATAAACATAGGTCTCCTAATAAGATGGATCATGTTCGATTTTTTCCTCCTCTAAAGTTGTTACATAATAAGTTGGTAAAAAAAAAAAAACTTTATTTAACGCAAATATTAAAAAAGAAACTCTAGACAAAAATTTTCTGTAAAAGAAGGCATTCCCTCAATTGCATGAACTATCATGTGGATAATTATCATAAATTACAACTAGGATATGTTTAAAATGAATACTAGCAAGAGATGCACATAAAGTTGTGCAAGCGAGCTAAATGGGTTAACTTGCCCAACCCTGCATTGACCTAAGGGTAAAGCGGGCTACTCTGCTTTGGCTCACGTAGATATGTAGGTTGAAAATTTCGACCTAACCCACCCTACTGTGGGTTAGCGGGTTAAGTAGGTCAACAAGTAATATTTTACCTCTAATGTGATTGTAGAAAGGAAATGGACCAAGTACACCATTACCAAATAAGTTTAATGGCAGCTTAACCTCTATATTTGAAAACTATGTATCCGTAGTTATTATAGGAGAAAACTTTATTCTTATATTAGTAGTTATTTTTTCCATAAGGACAACAAAATCATTGGAGACTAGTTATTACAAAAAATAAATTGTTATCGCTAGTACAATTATTTATCAAAACATTTGAGACAATTTACATTAGGAATTGTAAATGTAAATGCAATTAACAGTGTCCATATAATCTTGAGCCTTGAGGGCCATATGTACTTCTTACTATACTTTAGAAAAAAAAAATAACCAGTTATCATTACGTTTGTTTTTGATTCTCCAAAAATCCTAGCAAAAAATAATTTAGCAAAAAAAAAAAAAACTAGTTTGTTATTGATTCTTTGAAAGCTAATGTTGTAATCTTCAATTTCTCCAACCATGGAATGGAACAACTTCTATTACTACTTGGACGCATATAAAGATGTACATGAACACTACAAACTCATGAACTAAAACACAAAACAAAAAGGAATAATTTGATATAAAAAAAAAAGATACATGCAAAAGATTTACAATCCAAATGAAAAATTCTGGAAATAAAAGTTGATGAACAACCTCATCATGTGACAATATATCATGATTTCTTCTTAATTGTCACTGAGAAGTTCGACAAAGTTACACTTTTAGCATCTAATGAAAAATCTCTGCATGATTTTTTCATCAAATAGTGCACATATTTGCATTTGCCAAGATAGTTTAAGTAATTAAAAAAGAAGAAGAGAAATTGCGTTAAATACTTAAATGATGCAACCAAGGAAATCTAATTTGATAAGTTGTAGTCTCGTAGAAGTGGAAGAGGGGAAAAGATTTGCACCAGACTAAACACTAGAAATATCAAATGACTGAATGGGCTCAGCTTTTGTAGGTGTTGGAAAAGGTAAAGAGGAAATAGTTGGTGTCAATAGAGAAAGTAGAAGAGATGAGGTTAGGAATTAGGATTAGGACTTAAGGTTTTCCTTTTTTTTTTTTAAGCATAAATTCTGATTCGGAATTAAGTGTATGTATTTCATTTTTATTATTATTATTTTATATTTTATCACGGGTTAGTGGGTTAACTTGCCTTGCAATGAGTTGACTCATATTAACCTGCAAGTGGGTCCAAATTACCTACATTTAAGTGGGTCAAAATTTTTTGATCCAATCTGCTTTTTTTTTTTTGTAGGTTAAGCTGGCTGACTTGCATGACCTGCTCGGCTTGCATTACTTTAGATACGCTTGCTTTGCATTTGCATTACATAAATTAATTTGAGATCATATAAAATAAGTTACAAAATTAACATATCATCAACTAGATATGTTTTATTTTTTGTTTAAAATATTTACTTGGCTTAATTATTTTTTTGGCACCCTTTAGAATATCCATCTTTAAAGATTGAAAACTTTAGGTGGTATGATGCGACCAACATTAATTAAATCTAGAAATGCACCCATTAAAAACTTTATGTTGATTTTCGAATAAAAAGACACAATCATACTCATATCTAAGTGCTCTATGATGGCTGTTGTTTATTGGAGCTTATGACTATTCATTTTATGGTAATTACATTCATTTTATGGGCACAACTAGTGAAAAGTGTAGACGGATAAGCTAGTAAATGCCTAATGTAAATTAATCACATTTGACAACGATAAATCAATAATAGAAACCAAGACTTTCAATCTAATAAGTACATTTATTCTTCAAAAGCATGCAAAATGAGTATGAATGAGGCCTTAATGTTATAAGCATGTGATAAACATAGATGATATAATTTTTTACATTTGTAAACATTTGTTTTGGTTTACTATTAATAAATATCGTAGTTTTGTTTGAAGCCAGAGGAAGAATGGGCCTTTTTATTGCTTCTTATGGGCTTACCATAATCTAAGAAAGTTTAACATTTGGCTTACCTTTATGGCATTTTAGCCCAAATAGAATATCTACTACCACTAGCACAAATACGACAAATCGTCAATTGCCTAAACTACACCTACAATCAACATCCCATGTTCATGTTTTTATGTTTGTTTCCATGTGCTAAAAGATTGTCATTCTTAGTCTGGACTAGGAGGAAGAAGAAGATACTTCTTTGTGGTTGCTACTACTTTACCACCATTAGGGCTGGCATGATGATAATACGCTTTTTATTTTTTTTTGCATTTCCTTCATGTCTATGATGCAATCTATATTGTCAAGTTATCACTATGAGTCTAGAATCAATGTAGCATTCATATGGATTGAAGATTTCATATATCTTGCAATAAATTATTGGAAAAATTCAAACTTGGTGGCAACTAATAATGATGTCTAATCAGTGGTGGATCATTTGGACTACCCATGGTAGTAACTATAAAGTCAAAAAAGAAAAAAGAAATGAAAAACCTGATGGGTTAAAGAGACCCAACCATGCTTAAGCTTTGGTAGCTATTTTTCCCTTTCTTAACTTTTGAAGAGATATATGGCCATCCATCACCATGGTTGGGTGGGTCTTGACCTACTATTGACTAGGGGGTATTGCTAGTCATCAAGTTTAGACAATAGTTTTCTTTCTTTCTTTTTTTTTTTTTGAATTTTAGCATTTTTTAATAATTTTTTTGCAATTTTTTATTGTCATCGTATTATTTGAATGAATATATCCTATTTTATTAAAAATTTATCATATACTGTGCAACATAGGTCATTCGTTTGCAAATGCCCTAAAACGTAGGTTATGTTTTTACAATTTCTCCTCAATTACATAATGTGATTAGTATGTGGTAAAATGTTGACCTCGAATATTAATACACTTGTATTTGTCTTTATAAACTCAATCCGTGATGATATTCACGAGCAGCTCATCTACAATTTTAATGATTATTTTTAATTTTTAAAGAATAATGTTGCCCTCATATCACAATTTTTATTCTTACTCCAACACCACTTATTAGGGATGTTAATACAAATTATTCATAAAAACTAAATAGATACAATAAGAACTGCTGCAAATTAATTACATTCCTATGAGCCAAGAGAATTAAGCCAAAGAAAAATAAAAAGTTTATGTGGCCCTCCTATGTGCTTTTTATAGATAAATCATTATATACAATATGACTGAGCGATTAATTCTAACATTGATAACATTATGTTTAGGAATAATTTAGTTAGGTTAGTAAAAGAATTAAAATTAGATCTATTAATGACGGGTAATATCATTTATTGAGAATTCTTAGATAGTCTTGATTTTTCTCAACAACATAGGTTATAATTAGGGTCCTAAATGGGATCGTGAGCTCCTCTATTATTTTTTTAGCAAGTTGTAGCTATTAAAGCCCTAACTATCACTATTCAATCTTTTTCTTTTTTTAATCATTCCAACAAAATGTAAAACCCATACACTCATATTAATGAGTTATTATAATGGTAAAAAGAGTGCCATTAATGACAAATTCATCAGCCAGTAGTTGAACCAAGTTTCATTAGTTCTTAATTTTATAGCCATTGCATTTACTAGAAGTAGGCTATGGAGATAGGTAATACTTATTGCGAATTGTGATTAAAAACAGATAAGGTCGGTCACTGGATGAGTCCAAACTTGTAGAAAGCTTGAAAAAGGATTAACAGGGAAAGTGCGAAAAGGGTAAAATGAGGAATGAAACAGTAAGCAAAACCACGAATAATTCTAGAGGATATAACGTACTAATGGAATTTTTGAGAACTCATGGCACAATTCGATATGACGCACGAATTGGTTTGGTGAGGTTACTCACCACCAAACCTTGCTTAAGGGAAAGGATAAGAGTAATACCGAGAGTAAACAAACGGTGTTTACGTAAGGGAGAAAAGGTACTCAAAGAGTGTATTAAGAGTGATCATCTACTCTCTATTACAAGTACAAGGGTATTTATATTCATAAGTTATGGCAACTTGCCTAAAAAGGAAAAGAGAAAAGGGGATTTCCTAAGGAAGTAATATATAAGGTACAAAAGGGTGAAAATGAATACAAGAAAAATAATCATTGATGCAATGGATTCTGTATACGATATTGTACATGTAGCGATGCTACATTGGTGAGGTTGTTAGAAGATGCAGACAAAAAAGTACAGACAGATGGGCTTGTTCGAGTTGGGATGGCTTAGTCAATTCGGACTCTCTTTTTTTGCTTCTCGACAAGGAATATGCCGAGTAATTGGTCGGCTCAGTGCTAGAAAGTAATTATCAACTCGGCATACTGCAGAAAAATGAGTGGTCATATATCTTAGTATGAAGGGTGATTTAGCAAGGAAGTGCTTGGGTTCAGCTGTGGGTCAAAGGTCTGGTAGCCTAATTCCCATCATTCCTTTTAGGTTATTTTAGATTTAGGATCAAATCTGAATATTGTTTTCTTAGTTCTCTATCAGGTTGATATAGACTGAGGTCGACGATGTTGAAGGCATAAAAAACTTCATAATCTTTAGGCAATTTCAACTTGTAGGCATTGTCATTGATTTTTTAGAGGATTCTGAAAGGTCCTTCCGCTGTTGCAGATAATTTGTTTATCTTCTTATTCAGGAACCACTCCTTGTTGAGGTGCAACCATACTAAGTCTCTTGGTTGAAATCATTTAGTTGTTCTACCCTTGGTCTTTTCTTGCATTCTTCTAGCAGCTTAGTAGATGTGTCGAGTGACCCTGTTGTAGATGTCCTAAAGGGATTATGCTTTGGTTGTTGTATTAGAATCCTTTTGCGCGAGTAATGGTACAGGGGCATGGTCTAGGGGCAACTTGGGATTGAACTCATAGAGTATCTCAAAAAGAGTTTGCTTAGTAGTATCATGTACTGTTCGGTTATGGGTGAACTCGATCACTGGCAGATAGACGTCCCAATCAGCCAAGTTATTGCCTATTGCAGCTCGGAGCAGTGACCCCAAAGTACGATTAACTACTTCTATTTGGTCGTTAGTTTGGGGGTGACATGAGGTACTGAAGAGTAATTTGCTTCCTACTCGACACCATAGGGTTCTCTAAAAATGGCTCATGAACTTCGGGTTTCTATAAAAAACTGCACTTCTTGGCACGCCATATATCTGCATAATCTCTTGCAATAAAAGAGAAGCAATAGCCAAAGTATTGTTAATCTTGGTATAGGGAACGAAGTGTACCATCTTACTGAACTAATCCATGACCACCATTTCGGAATCTTTTCCTCGGACAGTTTGTAGCAATCCGAGAACAAAGTCCATGCTCAATTTAGTCCACAGCCTCATCGGAATAGGTAGGAGCATTACTTCCCTTGCTCGGCTTAATACTTGGCCTTCTTGCACACGACACAGTTTTTGATAACTTCGTGAACATCTTTCCTCATTCTTGGCTAAAAGAACTAGCCATTTATCAGTTCACAGGTTCTCCTTTCCCCAAAATGTTCGGAGATACCTCCACTGTGGGTTTCCCTTACTAGTAGCTTTCTTAGTGAACAAGTCGGCACACATAATTTTCTGCCTTGAAACAAGTAGCTATCCTCCACATAATATTTGTCCACTGTCCTCGAGAGAACATCGGCAACTACATTGCTCTTTCCCTACTTGTACTTAATTACAAAATTAAATCCTTCAAGGAATTCAACTCATCTCGCCTATAGCTTTGACAACTTGGTCTAACTTTGATGGTATCTCAGCGATTCATAGTCAGTATATATCACAAATTCTTTTAGCAGTAAATAATGTTGCCATACTTACATTGGTTGATCAGTACTAAAAGTTTCTTGTCATACACGGAGTAGTTTAGCTACAGTCTTCAAAGCTTCTTACTATGGAAAGCAATTGATCAGCCTTTTTGCATCAGGACAACGCTTATTTCAATGCCTGATGTGTCACATTTCAGCTAAATTTTTTTATCAAAGTTAAGTATAACTAGTACTGGGACGGAGGTCAACTTTTCTTTTATCTTGGCAAAACTTCTCTTCTCCCTTTCTCCTCATCGGAAGTAGATGTGCTTCTTTGTTAGCTCAGTAAGTGGTATGGTGATGGTACTGAAATTCCTGATAAATCGCTTATAGAATAAAGCCAGTCCGTAGAAGCTTCTCATATCGATACAAGAAGTGGGAGTCGGCTATCCGACAACTGCTTGGATCTTCCATCATCAACTCGCAAGCCTCCTCTACTGACTACATAGCCCAAGAATACCACTTCCTTTTAGCAAAAGCAATATTTCTTTAAATTGCCGAATAGTCTCTTGGCATGGGGGATATCCAAGATTGCTTAGAGATGTTTATAGTAACTTGGCATTATAGATAAGGATGTTGTCAAAGTACACCATGGCACACTTCCCTATGAAATGTCTCAACATATGGTTCATAAGTCTCATGAAAGTGCTCGAGGCATTCAATAAGCTGAAGGGCATGACCATCCATTTGTAAAGTCCACGTTGAGTCTTGAACGCAGTCTTCTACTCATCTCCTAGCCTTATGCAAATTTGATGGTAACTAGATTTAAGATCAATCTTACTAAAAATCTTAGCTCTATTGAGTTCATCCAACATGTTTTCTAGTCTTGGGATTGGATACCTGTATTTGATCGTGATCTTGTTCATAGCTTAGCTATCCACTCACATTCACCAGGTTCCATCTTTCTTCAGCACTAGAAGTATAGGCATAGCACAAGGGCTGAGACTGTCTCTTACATAGCTTCTTTCTAGTAACTCATTGACTTGACGTTGGAGCTTAGAAGCCTGCTCGAGATTCATTTGATAAGCTGGCTTATTCGGTAGTGCAGCGCCAGGTACTAGGTTAATGCAGTGCCAGGTACTAGGTTAATGCAGTGCTCTATACCTTGAGTTGGGGCCAATACCTTAGGTAACTGTTTTAGAAACAAGTCAGCATATTCATCTAGCAACTCTTTGACCTCCTAGGATAACTCACCCCACTCCTTTATTTCCAGCAGTCACTTGACTAACATAAGGGTCAGCTCATTAGTATTGATGGCCTTTCGGAGCTTGGCTCTACTCATTACTAGAGCCTTCTTCGATCTGTGAGCAGGTTTCGTCTACAAATTATTAACTTCTCTTGGCGGCATCGGATTCAGTGTGATCTTTTGATCATCCTTCTTGAACATATACGTGTTCCTATAGCCGTCATATATAAATTTCCTATCAAACAACCACAGTCTTCTTAGAAATACGTGGGAAGCGCACATAGGCAATATGTTGTAAAGAATCTCGTCAGAGTAATTTCTTATAGTGATCGGCAGTAATATTTGCCGATTAACTTGTAAGGCTCCTTTCCTACTCAACTAGTACAACTTGTGTTACCTTAGATGTGCAACAGTTGACAATTTCAGTTTTGAAACAAGATCGGCTGATGTTATATTGGTGCAGCTTTCACTATCTACGATGAAGGCACACATTTGATCATTCACCTTATAGGTGGTATGAAACAAATTCTCTCTCTACTCTTTCTCTCACAAGGGTTCCATGTTCATAGTGCGTCGGATAACCATAAGTAATCGATCTAAGTCCTCAGGAAACACGTCTTCCTCAATCAACTCTTTCTTAGTAGGAACCTCCTCCTCCTTAGGTTCCTCATTCCTACTCTCCACTTTTAGCTTTGGGATATCTCCCCTCATGACCATTGTCCATCAATTCAGGCATTGAACAACCATGTGTCCGAACTCTTGGCACTTGAAGTACTTGATCTAGCTAGTCTTCTTACTAGATCCTTGCCCCTTCTCATAAGTTCGAGTCAACACTTCATTATCAGGTCGGTTTTTCTTCTTAGCTCTTACATTAACCTTTCTGCTTGGCTCTGTACTCGATTAAGCTCGATGACTTACTTATCCGAGTTGGCTAGTCAGCATCCTTACTGGTACTCGGCTCCTTTTTTGCCTCTTTACGCGCTGGGTAATCTTAATAGCGTCACCCATTGTGTTGAATCTTTGGAGTTCTACAATGTCTCGAATGTCTCCTTTCAAGCCAGTAACGAACCTTAAGACCGTTCGAGCTTGTGGTTCCTCCACTTCGCAACGTACCATAAGCATTTGAAATTCTTGAACACACTCGTCAATAGTTCAACCTCCTTGTCTCAGCTCTTGAAGCCAAGTGAAAGTATCTTGAAGGTATGTTTCTGGCAAGAATTGGTTCTGAGTACTCTCTTTATCTTGGGCTAAGTGTTAATCTTTCGGTATCCTTCTCGTCTTCTCATGGCCTGAAAATTCTTCCACTACATGACGACATACCCACATAATTTAACAGCAGCAGTTCTCACTTTCTCATAATCCTCATATTGATAATAATTAAACACATGCTCTACCTTTTCTTCCCAACCCAGGTACTTATCAGCATTTTTGGATCCATTGAAACTTGGAATCTAAAGCTTCATATGGTTGGATGCTCTGAGGATTTGTACATGCTCCTCTTCAAAATACTCTTCTTCTTCTTCATCAAGTTCTCTTAGGTTTATCTTTTACCTTACTCGTCCGCCATCTCCTCTACCTTAAACGGGTCGAGTTGGGTTTTAACCTCTAATAGGTTGAATAGCTCGAGTTAGATTTATTAAGAGGTTAACTACCTCATCAAACCTCTCATTAATGCTTCTAAGAGTTCCTTAAGACTGTCGTCCATGGCAGATAACTCCTTTGTCATCACCAGTACCAACATTCATATTTGGGTCTGTCATTTTTCCTCATAGATTCAAAGCTTAAACAAACACTTTAGGAAATTAATAGTTAACAACATAGCTGTTAAATGAACACAGTAACTAGCTTTGTTTCACACACGCAAAATAAAGTATAACAGAACTTCAATAAGAACTAACTACAGTTCACACAAAACCTCTGCTTTGATGTCAAGATGTTGCAAACTGTAATCAATAACAGATAAGGCCGGTCGCTGGATGAGTTTAAGCTTGTAGAAAGCTTGAAAAAGGATTAATAGGGAAAGTGTGAAAAAGGGTAAAATGAAGAATGAAACAGTAAGCAAAACCCATGAATAGTTTCAGAGGATATGATATACTAGTGGAACTTCTGAGGACTCGCAGCACAATTCGATATGAAGAATGAATCAATCCGTGAGGTTACTCGCCACTTAACCTTACTTAAGGGAAATGATAAGAGTGATGCCGAGAGTAAATAAATAGTGTTTATACAAGGGAGAAAAAGTACTCAAAGAGTGTATTAAGAGTGATTATTTGCTCTTTGTTACAAATACAAGGGTATTTATACCCAAAAGTTAAGGTAACTTATCTAAAAAAGAAAAAATAAAAGGGCATTTTCTAAGGAAATAATATACAAGATATAAAAAGGTAAAAATGAATATACAAGAAAAACAATCATTGGTGTAACGGATTCTCTGTATGATATTATACATGTGGTAATGCTACATTGGCGAGATTGTTAGAAGATGCGGACAAAAAAAAAAAAAAAACGGATAAATGGGCTTGTCTGAGCTGAGATGGCTTAGTTAATCCAGACTCTCTCTTTTGGCTTTTCAGTAAGGAATATACCAAGTAATTGGTCAGTTCGGTGCTAGAGAGTAATCATCAACTCGGCATATTGCAGAAAAATGGGTGGTCATATGGCTTGGCATGAAGGGTGACTCGATAAGGAAACACTTGGCCTCGGCAGGAGTTGGTTGGAACAGAAGCATTTGTTGTGCAGCCCCTCTAGTCTTCGACTCAACTATGGGTCAAAGGTCTAGTAGCTTGATTCAAATCATTCCCTCCGAGTTATTTTAGATTTGAGATAAAATCTAAATGGTGTTCACTCAGTTCTCCGTTAAAAATACTCCTCACTGATTTCATTAATAGTTATAGGCATCAATGGCTAATTTAATATTTGAACTTTCATCCTTGATAGCTTCTTCTTTACTTCTTAATCCTCTTAAATGACTATCATAATTTCATTCATATCATGTATAATTTTCTCTAATTTAGACACAATCTTCTTGCATACTACCCTTTATCCCACTTAATTACTTTATTCCAACATTCTAACTAACATGAGGCCGTCGTGGGTTGGTTCATGGCAAGTACACCACATTAGAAATGGGCATCTTATGATAAGTGAGTACACCACCATTGCATAACAATCCATGCATATGAATGAGGTTGAGCGAATTAAATTTCATTTATACATAATAGTTAAAATAGTAACTTAAGAAAATAATTCCTTAAACAGGTATTCAAGAAGACTATAGGGGCAACTAGTCACCTCAAATGCATAGAAATTATCTCATGTCTACCATAAGATTAGATCTTTGTGTTTAGCTATTAAATTATAAAAAAACTTTAATTCCAAACCTATAAATACTTAATTAAGCCTAAAACATTGAGTTCAATCAACTAAGTGAAATACTATAGAAACTAAATCAAACTGAAGGCAAATTGGTAAAACCTTCCTTAGGATCTAATTTATAGTTAAAAAGAATTAATGAGTTTCCTTTCTCCACTAACAGATGTCAATTGTCCTTAAGAGCAAAACCTTACCCCTTGTTTACTTTATATGTAGCCACCTAAATCTTCTTTCATCGGTGACTTGGTCTCAACGCTATTAACGATAAGAACTTTCAAAACTTTCTGAATCTATCATTCTTATATATTGCATCTATGGATACTAACACTAATCCCATGATGTAATTAAGCGCGAAAATTATGATAATCTCTCTTAGGAACAAAAAGGAATGTTAAGTGATCAAAGTTATCCTTCTGGTAAAATTAATAGAATCCTTAACATAGAGATTTTGGTTGTGGAAAGGAATTGCTTAGAGTCATGGGATCATTTTGAAGTGGGAAAATTTAGTTCCCTTTACTTGTAAGGCTGGTAATGCATAATTATTTATCCCTTTTAACTCTAAAACGTATGATGAACTTATGATAGAAGTTAGATTAAAGACCTAAGTTAAATCTTTTAGGAATTAGTATTAATTAATTATTGTTGAAATTATATTATAGGTCTTGTAAGGAAAAATCTTAAAGATACAAAGCTCTATTGCTTTTGTTTATAGTTGATAATCAATAGGAGAATTAATGGTTAATTTGAAGAGTTATAAAAATCGTTATAGAATTGGTGAATCAATAAATTGAACATTTATATTGATGTATTAAAGTAAAAACCATGAAAAAGAAGAGGAAATAGATGGAAAATTAAACCTTAAAGCATGCTCTTTGTGGAAAATCTCAAACCTATTTCTTAAACCATAATATTAATTTTTGAAAGATAAATAGAACAAAGTTGGCTTACATGAGAGAGAGACCTAATGCATAGCCGACACATGAGATCCAATCTTTATTTTGGTTTTTAGAGAAGTGAATTCCAAAACACAAAAAATAAGGTTACTATTAGCTTGATAGGGGTAGATGTAAGAACTCAAGAAGAGACTTGTCTACAATGCATGTGGATGCCTGACAACAAGGCTCACTTATAGCTGTCACTACCGTGGCTCTATTAGTCCATCTCATTCATAATTTACTCTTTTTGTTTTTGTGTGTGTTGGTTCCTTCTTTATCCCCTTGCTTGATCATGAGTTTTTTTGGCACTCCAACCTTTCTTTCTATCTTGTTGAACTACTTCCTAAACTTTGAGATGTGTACTGCAACACTAGTGCTCTCCTATAGAGCCATAGGAATATCTACTTACTAGGGCATTTGCCCCTTGCTTCTTCTCCAAGTCAGTTTATTTAAGCATTAGGAATAAATCATTCTAAGGGCAACTCTTCTGTAGAAGGTCTCTTTGTTAGAGTTAGTGGAAGGTTATGTCTTGAATTGGGAACCCTTAAATCAATAGTTGAACCCTAGCCAAGGCCACTCGAATGACTCCACAGTTAGTCGACTTGCTTACTTCTAAGCACTAGGGTTGATTGCCCTTAACCTAGGGTTGATCAAGATACTTTTCTAATGACTTTTCATACACCATATGGGCTTAAAATCGACTAATAGAGAAAGGAAATGAATTATAAGACTTAAGATGATGGATTTTACTAAGTTACTGAAATACTAATGTGTTATATGAAATTTAGGTGCTGATTATAACTTTTGTGGTTCTCAAGATATTGAGTGGATATTAGGTACAATGATTATTGTCTAATTTATGTGATTGTAAGATTGCTTAAACCTAAACAATTATCATTTCTCTTAATGAACACATCTAGTTTCTTATATTTAACTATATTAAGATATTTGAATGACAATGCTGGTTGACTTTTTATGGACTTAAGAGAGATGGTTTCCTAGGATGATGTAGTAGTTAGATGTTTAAACCATTATTATATAACAATATTCGTTAATAAGTGGGAATTGTGTTTCGTCATGGCCAGTTCATAAGGACAAGGAAGAAGTTATAATAGAACGAACCGGTAGTTATTAGACGTTGGTTGGACTTTATAATGATTGTTATTTATGTAATTTTGTAAGTGGAGTATCTTGTATTTAAACTTTCATCTTTTTGGCATATTATGTTAAACCCACAATTTAAAAATGATATCAAAATCATTTCAAAACGATTGGGAAGAAAAGATAAATTAATTGGCCATAAATTTATTTTGATGACTAATTGACTTTTATGTTATTAAAAAGGGACTTAGCTCAAATAATGACAGTAACAACTAATAGGCTAATAAGATATGAAATTTACACTTAAAAGCTTAGCTTTTGTTTAGCAAAACCACATAACCTGCTGGTATCATATTTAAGATTAACACAATTTAAATTACAGGATAAAAATTTAAAATGCTAGCATTTACAAAGAGGAAGAACCAACCTTACGTCCAAAGAGGAAGTTGGCAACTACTAATGAAGTAGGGTAGCTCCCTAAGTAAAATTATAATTGTTAAAATCACGAGTCAATTAATGCGATTTTATGACTTTATAATTTTATGGGTTTTTCCTAATTAAAATAAATGCAAAATCATTTTATTGTAGACTTTTGATATAATTAAGACTTTAGGTATATAATTTTATCAGTTTTAAATAATTATATAACACTTTATATGTGTTCCAATTCTTAGTATAACTGTGAATTTGCCAATCATGAGCCCAGCCATAGTGATTCATGTGGACTTATGCAAGGGTTTGACCTAACTTAGACTTGAATTCGGATCTGTCGGGCCATAAGTAAAAAAATTAAGAATTGTAGCCGACTTGTGGGGGTTGATTCATGGGACAGGTCCATGGAACCGACAGGTCACGGTTCGGTTCCTAGACTTGTGAACTAATTGTTCTCTCTTTTTTTTTTAATTTTATTTAAAAATGTCAACATTAGTTAAATATATATACATATATATATATATTTCAATAACACTAAGTACATTACAAAAATAATGATTTATTTTACTTGTTGATGTTTAAATTACACAATACATTGATATTATAGAAAAATAAAATGACATGTTGTAATTTGGAAAATAAAGATTTATAGTATTGTTTAGTGAAAGAGAAATGTTAGGGAAAAAAAAAATTCAAAATGAAATGGTATTGTTTGAAAAAAATTTCAAAATAAATAGACAAACCCTTTTTTTTTTTTAAGTTTTTGCTCTTAGCATTACTTTAAGAAAAGGAAAAAAATTTGAAAACAAAAAAATTATCTCACGATTCAACTCAACAAATCATAATGAATCTTTTACCCGTAACCCATATAGGACTTGTCAAATCGATCCGTGACCTTGGTTCAAGTCATGGACCCACAAGAGTGGGTTCGATCCAAATCATGGTTCCGATCCGAACCTTACTTAGGTCTAGATTCATGTACTCAATTCTCTAACACATTACCGATCACCATCTTCAATTCAAGAAACAACCTAATTTTGTTTGTTGGATTAAATTATATCGCTTAACTAATTATGCTAAAATATCCTTTTAGAATTAGTACGCGGTGCTCACCGACTCACCAATGCAGTGGACAGCAAGCCATTTTTGAGGCCCTAGGCCTGGTTGCTAGATATCCTTGGGTGGTCTGGCAAACTCTCTTTCGTTTTTTTTTTTTTTTTTTCTTACAATCTTTAGTTTCTTTTTTTTTTTCTTTTTTTTTTTCTTTAAGTTTTAAAATATTTTAGTAAATTTTTCATAATGATCACTTTTGCCTATGTGGTGCGCACGACATTAAAATCGTGTTAGATTGCACATAAAGAAAATATTAAGATGTGTTAGCTTATTACTTAGTGACCGTATAGGAATTGATTGTGGGATAATTTAATGTTTTAAGACTTAACTGCTAAATTTGAAAATTTCAAGACGTGATTATAAAAACTTAGAAAGTTATAGAAATTTTGATGTATTTTTCCCTTTAATCCATAATAACACCTAGCCATTTAAAATGAGGAGGATTATAAATATGCGACTTATACTTTCATACTTTCTTAACATATTGATCAAGTTTTGTAGTTTCTGTAAATACGCAAACTGTGCTGTTCTAAGTAATCGCCGCTTGTAAGTTAAAAATGACACATGACATACACGTATCTTTCTTAGAACCGCGATCATGTGTAAATCTTACTTAAATGCTTTAAATTATATAAATAACACAATCGAAAGCTTCTCCATTTATGTTAAAAAACGTATTATTTTATCTGCTTATAAGTAAGTTATGAGCAATTTTGATTCTGCTGAGGGAATATGTGTGTGTTATGTATCATTTTCAAGTAGAAGACCGACAATCACTTAACGAAGAATAATACTAATTGTCCAAAACAAAACATAGAAAAATAAATTAGAGAAGGGTGAAATGGACGCCTTAATACAAGCGCAACACCGATAAGAACCTTGAGAAGGAAAGTTAGATCCGAACACATAATCCTATGAATAGGAATGGTTGCCCTAAGGCATCCAACACGTTTTTCTGCGCGCTACCTTGTCTTGCTGTTGCATTGCATGCTCGTATTTACTGCTTCACAAAATCACGGTCAAATAGATGGTGTATTGTGGGGTAGATGACCAGCTGTGGATGGGGATAGTGGGCTCTGCCAACTTTGTCTTGTGGGGGCAGTTAGTGTTAAAAAGAGACCTAAACCCATATACAGTGTCCTCTTTTCTATTTTTTACGACACAAAATTAAGAAAAATCTATGGAAGCTGTCATAGAATAGACAGAAAGTATGTGTATGTGTTGTGTGTCGGCAGAGAGCATCAATGGCCAGTAGAAGGTCATTAATCAGTCAAAAAAATGCTTCGCTAGTTTTTTCATTACATCATTAAAAAAAAAGAAAAAGAAAAAGCAGAAAGGAAAAAATGAAGAGAGACAAAGACAAGAAGGGTTGGCCTATAATTGGATCATAAAATTCCGATATTCTTTTATTATCTATTTATATTGATAAATTCAAGTTGGTACTTTTGTAGGTCCACATGATTATTTTTTTTTTTGGGCTTTTCTAATTATGATCTAGAATATTTCTATAAGAAAAATGTGATCTTTGCCAAATCTTTGATAGCATTTTATATTTAAGGATCCAAGATCTGTCTCTGAGAACATATAGAAACATATTACCTGAAATTGCAATGACGAAGATAATTGTTTTTTGGTTAATAAAAAGAACTCATAAAGGGTTGTTTTATTATTTTTCTTAGTAATTTTATGTAGACTACATTATTGTAATGACTATTAGTTATCCAGTATAAAATTTTTTAGGTAATTTTCAAATACACATCACAAAGTATTACTTAAATGTGGATTGATCTTCTAAATTCTTAAAGTGTGTATTTAACTCTTCATGATTTTTTTAAAGATATGCATATACCTATTATCACTAAAGCTTTAAAATCACTATTGCTTACAGCCATTTTAGTGAATAACTTGGGATTTTAGTTATGCTTTGAGGAATATGAACATATTATTCGAAAGTTATGGAAAGGTTAAAACTCGCTCTAAATGTCCAGGGGTTTTGTTTGTTTTAAACGACGAGTCCTAAAATTTCAACCTAAGTAAATGGAAAATACAATAAAAATTTACCTGATATTATAGGCAGCTGCAATTAAAATGATTGTGGATTAGTATGTTTTCTAAAGATTTTATATTTCGATAGTCTCATTATCCTTGTACCATAATATTGAATAAAGTCCATCACGATCATGATATTTGATGGATACAAAAATTTAGACTCGAGCTCTTGTCTAGTACCTAAATTTCGCTTTAACGGGGACACCAACCTCAAACAACCAAAGAACCAGGTCCTTCTCTGGCATATAAATAGTTAAAATTTATTAAACAAAATTATCTAAAATTGCGAGAAGAAGGCCCCTTGTGCTTGTCAAAGATATATAGCAAAGTTGCCCTAGGTCGGTTATGTTCTTGTGTCCCTGTCTTCCAAGATCACACGCAATTCAAGGCAAAGCATATGAAGGAGAAATTGAAGGATCCACATTATTTTACAACCTTGGCATCTATTTAGTATAAGGGAGTAGCTTAATGATATGGGATAATTACAAACTCTCTCCAAATTATTAATTCAATACAGATAGAATCTGAAATTCCTTCACATTTCTATAATTTTAGCAATATGTTAATAACCTCTTAAGTTTTCTTAGAACCCCAAAATTATCATTAAAAAGACTATAGATTATGATGCTTATGGGGCTTTAGCCAAATTTTGAGTATATTAGCATATTTTTAAAAGTTTTAAAGTGGCGAAGTTACACATTATTGAAAATTTACAGATTTTTTTATGTGCTTGATTAATAGTTTAGGGAGTTGCAATTTGTCCAAATTTTTCATGCTAAGTGAAAAGAATCAAGTGAGATTCTAACTTTGGTAGCAAGCACAAATAAAATCAAATTTAATTTTGATTGATGCATGGATATTATATAAATGATTTGTGTGGATGCGTGCACCTATTTGATTGTATCAGTTATACTTTGCCAACTATAATCAAGTTCCTAAGTATACTGAATTAATTGACAGAAAAAAATAATTTCACTACTTGATATTTGATTATAATTATTAAAGGTACCATCAAGACAATAAATTGGGATAGTGAATACATTGATGTAACTTATTATTGCATTATTTCGTATATAAAAACCTTAAAATCCATACTAGCTGAACATTCATTGTTTGTTTAGGCTCTTAAAACCTAGGGTCATGTTTGGAGTGTAGATTATTTCCTCGAGTATATTATGCAAAATGCATTATAAGTTGTAAAATCTGAAATCAAGTCAAAATTTGACATGATTGGCTACTAAGAGGATGTATTGGTTGATCGAGGGCTTACATTGGTCAACTGGTGGATGTATTGATTATTAGGGGTTCGACACATTTGTTGTCTCATCGAGTAGTGGGAGCTTGATAGTTGATAGTAATAACCAATAGTGTTGTAAATGAGTTGAGCTTTTGAAGGTTTAGGATTTATTTATTTAAAAATTATCGAATTCAAGTCGATTTGAGCTTTTACTAAGTTTAAAAATTATAAGCTCAAAGTTAAGCTTGTTAAAGAATCTAAAGCTTAAGTTTGACTTGTTTAGGCAAATAAGCTCTCAAGCTTGAGCTCATTAAAGAATTTGGAGCTCGAGCTTAGCTTGTTTAAATAGATGAGCTTGAGCTCATTTAGATAAATGAGCCTAAGGTTGATTGCGAATTTGAATCAAAGCACAAATTTGATTCAAAATTTTCAACACTCACACCAATCATAGTAAGCCAAAAAAACACTCCTAACTATATCAAGATTCATGGTGCTTAATCAAGTCATAAGGTGAAGGAGAGTAGGTCTTTGCTTTATAGTAGTTTTGTGGCAGATTTGTAAGTATTGGAAGATTTGATGGGATTTAACAAATTGTAGAATTCACTAAAGAAGAAGATAAATGGTAATTTTGTCTTTTAAGTTCTAACAGATTTATTCCTTATTGCTCTTTTTTTTAACTAAACAATATAATAGTCATTCTCTCTTTATTACATTCCATAGTAATTACTATTCCATTCTCCTTCTATTTTATTCAGTGAAGTAAATGAGATGTTTATATATCTTGATTTGTTCGCTTCTATATATAAAACCCCAAATTTAGCGAATGTTATATAGATTTAGGGTTTTAAATATAAATGACAATCCCTTTGAGAATATTTCTATCGTGACATAGCAAATTTATTATTTTGCATCCGTGGTTATTTATGTCAAGTTCATATGGGGATTTCCACATAAATATTTGTGTTATTTGTTTCCCTTTCTCTTTTTTACTATGATTTGATTGCATTAAAACAACCCATCTGTATGAAGCTTCCTCATCGGTGCACAACAAATATGTTGAGTTTTGTACCCCTCGTGAAATTTAACGTTATCTAGTGGGCAAAAACGTAGTTTGAATTATTTCCTTGTTTTGTTTACAAAATTATTACAATGCAAGAACAAATTATGGGTAATTATTTTAAAGAATCTATCCTGTAGTTAGTACACACGTGAACGTTGTTATTAGTGTTGTCATACTTATAGTCCCCTTTAGAGACAATCATATTGTTTTCTGGAAATTGCAATAAGGTTGATAGAAAATAGGAACCATCCTTGCTAAACAAGTCATTATCATAATGGTGTTCTCTATATATCTTTGCTTAATTATTGTAAAGGGCATATGTCATTCGCGACCAATCATGTGAATCTCGAATAGTAGATCGAGATAGTAGCAATTACAAAAAATTAAGGAGATTAAGGGCACTAAAAAAGATGAAGAAAGATATACTGTCATTTTTATCTATTGGTTATCATTTTATAGCTCAAAATTATTATTGTGTGTTGAACAAACCCTATTACTCCCTAAGCTAATGCCAAATAATAATAATAATATCCTTTGCACCCTTGTCTTGTAATTTATACTTCAAAATATGCTATTAAAATAGATCGATTTAAATGAAATTTAATGGCTATGCAAAAATATGAAAAAAGATTTTTTTTATTTTTTTTAAGCTTACGTTTAATCATTTTGTGGATTAGAACTTCCTTAGAAGCAGTATCATTGATCCCATATTATTAAACCAAATAATTCTCAAGAATGATAATTATGTGAAAATGAAAAGTGCCAACCATAACACATAAAAAAGACCCCATGACCCCATATGGCATATAAGTGGTAATATAATATATATAATGATAGGACAGAAAGTTTATTGAAAGGGACATCTGAAGAGCTACGTTTTTAATACTTAGATGATTTGATCATCGACATTGTGATGATACATGTGGCCGACTGTCCTATTCAAAAACAACACCGTGCAATGTACACAAATAGTGCCCAATGAAAAAAAAAAAGGAAAAAGAAAAAAGAGATCAAGAAAAGAACAGGAGTGGGGAGAGAGAAAAACTGAGGCATTAAATCAGAAGTACCTAACAGTTTTCATTAATTATTCCGACTAAATAATATTTAAGACAAGTATCCCAATACCGTGTGTTTAGAAATAAAAGAGTTTCAAATTGTTGGATATATAATGTTTGCTAATAAAAGATTATCCATTTATCATATAAGAATGAATTAAAATAAAATAATTCAAAATGGAGAGAATAAAATTTCATCATATATTTTTAGTAACAACCATGGAATCATGATTTGATTCTAATAATTGCTTGGTTTAAGCATATTTAGAATGGAATCACATTATGTGGTTTCAACTTTCTACATTTTCATATATTTAAGGATGAGCTAAATTTTAAACATAAATAAAACTATGGAGAGAAGGAAGATGGTTTGACATTCCAAAAAAAAAAAAAATGCGAGATGTTTTTATGTTTTGATTTAATAATATCTAAGATGTACACATATCCATGGTATTTGTGCCAAACAAATAAAAATCAACCTAAAATTTGGATTTTTCGTACCTTTGTAAACAAAATTGGTGAGAAGAAACTATCCGTTTTGAATTAATTATATTTATATAATATGATGTTTGTTGAAGGTTGATATATATTGTATGATTAGGTTGTTGATATTTCCTATTAAAGTAGACTTAGTTTACATAATATATAAGACACAACAAGGCACGTAATTAGAAAAAATGAATTGTCAATTCCTGGGGGTCACTCAAGAGAAGCGAAGACATGCCAACAACCATATATTGTCTTCTTCTCTGCCGACTGTCTTGGTCCTAGCTGGATCCCAAGTGCTGGTAATTTTTCCGCTTCCATGGTTTCTCGTATGGTATTACTGTTCACCGGTTCTATCTTATTAATTTCCACATGTCAGGCAGCTACTACCTTGCCTGGTAAAACACCTAGGGTTTAAAAATTTGCTTACCGTCTGTCTACTTCGACCGTTTGGAGCTATATATATATATATATAAATTAAAACCCTTAATTACTATAGGCGAAATATGTTGATTAGATATATTGAATACTTATTTACGGGGATCTTATAGTATAATTACTCAAATTTTATAGTCAATTAAAAATAATTATATAGTATAATCATCACCTAATTATAATAAAAGCTCTCAAACTATAATAAAAATAAATAAGATCCATTAACAGTAGAAGAAAGATGTCGATAGTTTTCTCGAAAGTTATCGATAGATCCATTTGTTTGGAAAATCATCCATAAACGATTGTAAATATAATCCACTAATAGTAAAAGAAAAAAAAGTATCTGATTATATTATATAGTTACTTTTGAGATATTAATAGAAATTGTTCTCATCTATAGTTTAAATGAAGAAGCTCCTTTCTATTTTTTTTTTTCTTTTAAGAAACATATATCTATCTTTTCGTGAAATGCATAATTATTCATTAAATAAATTTAGTGAATGTCACCCAAATTTTAAGCAACTTCAACGATTAGAATGTAAACTTGAGTAAAGATCGGTTTTAAACCGTAAACCAACTAACCTAGGCGAATTATCAGATTTTTAGGGCTCAAACCATTCGCCTAGATGAAACCGCTTAACTCGACGGTTTGAACCTCTGGTTCAAATTGGCGGTTCAAAGATTGTTGGATTTGTTAAAAAAAAAAAATTGAGTTGGTCAAGTGACCGATCCTACCCCTAACCTCCCCAACCACCCCACCCCCCCCCCCCCCTTTTACTTTTGCCTTTATTCCCTGATCCCCTTGTCCTTTTATTCTTAGTCACCCAGCCACCCCTCCACCTCAGAGCCCTACCTATGCACCTTATCTATGTAAAATTTTTTTTGTGCATATGTTGAAAAATTTAAATTTGTAGATGCAAATTTAAAATTAGGCATATGCGCCGCAAATTTTAAATTTTAAGTTCAAAATTTAAAATTTACGGTGTTGAACTGCTTAAAATTTTAAATTTCAAAATTCAAACCACACACTCTTACATTTCTTAGTCCTTATAAATAGCAGCTTTAGGTCTAGCAGAAATACTTACTTTACAAATTACTTAAATCTCTCCAACTCCAACCATTCTGCCTTCATATTTTTTTCAGTTGCAAAATGTTATTAAAAATATTTCTTTCTACTAACCACAAATTTCTATGCGTAATTCTCCACTCTACTCCACTGTACAGAAAAATTTGCATTAGTAAATAACGGTAATATACACATACTTACCATATAATTTTCATTATATTTTCCCTTATATATTATTTCTATTTTTCACTCATAAATATTTGCACCAATGAAAAGATTTTTACGTTGTACCTTTTTTAGTAAAAAATACGGTTCATCTTCTAGTAGTAAAAGTAAAGGTAAAAACATTAAAACTTTCAATACATCATCTGTGCCACTACGGTTTGAGGACGTTCAGTCGTATCTGGATAATTAGTATAACCTAAATGAGCAGAGGACACACGATATGATTGAGAACATGGAAGAAGAATTTACACCACCTCCAAGCTTCGATATAGAATCTTAATGCACGAGTAATCGAGGTACACTACCTCCTGGGTTTAACGTTGAACATCAACATATGAGTTATTGGGGTACGCCATTTCCTAGTTTCAAACCTCTATGCATGAGTGTCCCTGAACATTATGTTAGATTCGACCCTTCTTGTATGAGTGTTCTTGCATGACTCGTAGGATTTGAACTCCTATGGATGAGTTGCTCTGCAAGTATGTTCAAGAATGAGGAGGATGACATTAAAATTATTCTCGAAACAGAAAAGCAACATATCGGACAATGTGGACCCAGCAGTTCAAGACCATCCGGCTCAAATAAGCCCTCTAAACCCGGTAAGTCTAATATTTTCACTACTCATTTCTGTAAAGGTACAGATAAAAGAGGGAACTTGAAGGTATTTTACAACTATTGCAACGCGAGTTATTCGTGGAAAACGGGAGAGGGATATGATACTCTTAACAGGCACTTAAGGTTGAAGCATCCTAAGAATATAGGATTAGATAGAATGCAGTAATAGATTGCTCGAGGTGGTGGTTCATCCGTACAAATACTAATGAGGTATGATAAAGAGAAGCATAAATATAACGTGATACTGTACCTAGCGAACATATTCCTCTCATTCAACGCAGGTGCATCAGAGTTGTAAAGTCAATACGAGCGAGAGACGTTCAACCCCAGTTCACGACAGTTTAGCAGTAGAACAATAACTTGAGCCACGCAGAAGCTCTACCACAAAGGTAAGAGGGAGCTCGCAAGTAAGTTTGCTTCCCTTGATACACAAGTATTCATATGTGTAGACATATGAACGGATATTTTTCATAATAATTCTTATATAGGTGTTACTGTTCACTGGGTAAATAATTATTGGCAACTTAATAAACAACTATTAGCTTTAAGGGTATTTAATAATCGACACACAATGCAAAATATTTATAAAATTATTAAAGAAATTCTAAATGAATACGGATTAGTGAGAAAATTTTTTTTCTATTGGTTTTGATAATATAACTGCTAATACTACATCAATATTTAATTTGCAAAATTATTGTCAACCAGCATTGGGTGAGATTTTTTTCCACATACGTTGTGCATGTCATATTCTTAATTTGTGTGTTAAGGATGGCATTACAACTTTGTGAGAGTCAAGATAATAATAGATAGGCCATCTTTTCACAAAAAGTAGAGGAACTCCTGCATGGAGTGTGGAAAGAGACCTTGAAAGTTTAAGATGGATGTGCAACATCGTTGGAACTCGACTTATGAGTTGTTGCATAGCATGATTTCTTAGAGCAAACTACTATGTGACTTAACAATGTACAATATATAGGGAGTTGACATTTTTCCCAGTAACTGGGATATTTGCATCTAATTACTTAAAGTTTTTCATGATTTTACTAAGATTTTTTTACAAGTTTACAAGCCCATTATTCACTTGTTTGTTATGTTAGCCGTCAGTATACTTGACGTGCTAATTCAGGCTCGTGAAGACCCAAACTTGTATACATGCGTATATGATATGGTGTTGAAGTAGTTAACTTATTATAAAGAAATTCCTCATATTTATCTCGTAGCAATTATTTTACACCTTCATTGTAAAATAGAATTATTACTAATGTATTTGAAAACTTATTATGGTTATATTCATGATCTAACGGATTTTCAAGACGTGTACAGCTTGGAAGCATAACAAGAAGCGTTGGCAGCATAACAAGAAGCGTTGGCAGCAACGGCTAACATAGAGGAGATGCTTAATTGCTATAAAAGTTAGTACAGTGGCTAGTCATCAGTTTCTCCTTTGCTACTCTCCAAGGAGCTAAGGAGCGACATTACTCTTTTATGGGTAAGCAGTTACTAGCACAAAAATTGAAGAGGTAACGGTCTAGTGGTCCAACGTTTGAGATGCAGCATTATATCAATAAAAATTTCGAGTTTTCAGAAAATATCTTTATCAAGTACTTCGATATTTTAGAGTGGTAGCAAAAGTATTGAAGGGATTACTCACTGCTATCTCGCATCGCCTATGAAGTACTTATTGCTCCAGCTTTAACAGTCGTTGTTGAGTAAGCGTTCAATACAGTAGGCTCCTTCATCAACGAATATCGAGCCTTCCTATTTGTTGTTAGTGTTGAGACAAATGCTTATACAGAAGATTGGTATAAGGAGAGCTATAGATGCTAAGAACTAGGCAGGACATCAAGCAAGGAGAATGATTACTTTAATGATTAGAACCGATCTGATGGAAGCCTAAGCTCACTCGCGGGTTCCACTCCTACTCACGAACATGAATAATTACCTCAAAATGATACATAGTAAGTTTTCTTTTCATCTTTTACGAAAAAGTTTTATCATTAGAAAAATCTTTTCTTTTAATTGTCTAAAAAAACTAAATAGCATAGTTTTCCTAAAAGTGCTGATGTTGCATTAAGTTTTTCTAAATTATGACCAACTAAAATTATTTTCATTTAAAAAATTTAACTTGGATAGTCATGTACACTTTGATATTTTTTTGAAAACGTAAAATTGATCAATAAATTAAAGGTTTTCTAAAAATTCAAACTAAACTACGGTGGTTTGATTACAATTAACGGATACGAAAACACCTTATGGGCTATTGTATATAAAAAATATTTTCCCTCCAATTATTTCATTCTATTCGATCATATTAGAACATTACGTATACATACTGTAAGTAACTTTTTTTGCATTTTATTTTCTATTTGTTTTCAATGTATATTTTATGAACGGTTTGAAGAAAAAAACGGGTTAAAGAATTGGTAAGGCGAGAAGAAAAAAAAAATAATGTAAAGGCTTAGGAGAAGGGACACAAGAAAAAAAAGAAGAAGAAGAGAAAACCGATTTAAGGACTGTGAACTGATCTTTGAATCGGTGGATCGTATGAATTGGTCCTAAACCATCGGCTCACGGGTCGATTATGGTTTAACGTGACCTTAGCCTATAAATCGTCAATCTATTGGGATGCATATATCATCTATGGTATTTGTACACAACTTTTACCAAGATGACAAATGACAAATAGAAAATGAAGACAATTATCATGCATCGGTGCGTTTCTTTATGACATACTAAATGTCAATGCAATGGTCACACTATTTGCTTCCACATTAAGAAGGCAAAAATATAGCGAGGATGTCTTTGCAGTCAGGTTAAGGAACTTTTAACTTGCAACAGTGAAATCTTAGAATTCGAAAAAGAACAATATTCAAAGTTATCATGTCGCTATAATTTAGCATAATACTTTTTGTAACCGAAAAAAATAAAACAAAAAAAAGAAAATCTAGCACAACACGTCATACTAATAAAGTTCTAAGAATAATAATAAAACTCCAAAGGGTTTCATCGATCATGACGGTGATCCATCACCATACGGTATATAGCTTGAGAGGCAGCCCTAGAGTCTGTTATAATCGTTCTCTAGCTTTTAATACTTTTAATTACTTATTAGTCATCTTTTACCGTACTTTCTAAAAATCAGTTAATGTGGTGAGTCATGTTAATCTATTGAGCATTATGTTATCTTGTTATCTGATTGAACTGATCTAGAACCATCGTTTTATAGGTTGGCTTCAAGCTAAATTAGGTGTGGTCCTCAAATTGGTGAATCCAGGTTGATTCGTTGGTTCTTGAATTGTTTTATTTTGTTTTTAATTTTCATAATTAATTGTCTTTTTTTTCTTTTTTCTTTTTCAATGTTAATAAGTTCCTTTTGGATCAAATCCCAATTTAGCTTAAATGCATCCTGTGGGTTTAACAATAGCTAGACGTATTTTTTACAAACTTGATAGTCAGGTCAATATATTCAAAATCATCAAATATGCGTGTGTGTGTATGATATGAAAATTGCTATTTTAGAATTTTCGAAAACAGTAAATTTCATAGTATACTTGCAAAAAAAGGTAACTGCACAAATAGTTGAATGGGCATATGGCATAATGGCATATGCAACCTTCCTAAAAAATTCACTGGGTCCGAATAGAAATCCTCCTGCATACAGTATATATATAGAAATATTTTGACAGACTCAGCAGCATCGTCAAGTAAATAACCACGGAAAATTGGATTGTTTTTCGGAAGAAGTTGACTTGTTCCATGTGGTGTGGCTATTTCTACGTGAATTTCATATTTTCTTCGGCGGCAACATCGCTTAGTCGGGACATAAGATTACAATTAAATATATATACGTATATATAGAGTAGGTAGATTTCCTTCCTTCTACGCATGAGAAGTTGATGCAAAATTACGAAGAAAAATTAAATCATATGAACAGGTGTTGGATACCAATGAGAGGGTCCTTTGTGTTTTTTTCTTTTCTTTTTTAATACGTACGGGCGAACTGATGGGTTAAACCGCTGGTTTAAGGGTTGACATTTTTGAAGGCGTAAGCCCTAACTATTTGGGAGGCGGTTTAGACCTAACCATATTCTGATCGAGCTAATTCACAGGTTTTCGAGTTGGTTTATAGTTTAGATTTGATTCTTGCATGAATCTAAATATGTATATATATGTTTAGAGTCGTGTAAGCAAACTAATTGAGCTAATCACCCTATCTTGCATTGACCCACGAATTAAGTGAGTTGGCCCTTTCTTACACATGCGGGTTGAAATTTTCAATCCAACTCGTCTCACCATGGTTTAGCAGGTTAAGCGAGTCAATAAGTAACATTTGACCTCTGATGTAATCTTTCCTATAAGAAAAATATTAAAACATATATTTATACATCGATGTAAATTTAAATTCAAATCAAACCCCATCTATTAGATGTGAAGTAGTTAATCTTACATTGTAGAAATTAAAGGCATCATTGATGTTGCTGAAGGGATTACCATTGGCAACTTGTCCATCCATGGAGGGTTCTCAAACATAGTTTGGTTCTAGAAAATATGAGTATTAAACTAAAGCTGATCACGATATTGGAAGTGAAGCTTTTACATATTTACCTAACAGTAACACTCCGTATATAAGTATAATTCCATTAAAGTGTGAGAATTTAAGTGCTCTAACACTCTTTAACTAACCCTTGTTGCATAATAATAGAGCCAGCTTGGTATTAATTTTCCCATCTTTATGTTACATGTTCTTGTAATGTAGTTGGGGTTCACCGTTTTAAGTTTTTAACCTTATGCACACTTCTCCTTTAAACTTTATGGTTAATAGTGGAACAAGAAATGGTACATGTTTGCATTAAATTTCACCTTTTGCCTCTCCGTTTAATTGTGTATATTATACACATAGAGTGTCCAATATGGTTGCTTATTAGTTATTTCATATGAATATGAGCATATATTATGGGTACAAAGAGTATTAGAAATTACAAGTGCATATTTATTTATTTCCACTTCTCAATAAATAATAATAGCGAAAAGGGAATAAAATTAAGATGGCATAAAATAGGTCCATTGCTTTAAAGAAATGTTGGGAATTTCTTCTTTTATTTAAAATTTTTAGGAAGATTATTACTGGGCATAAGAACAAAAAGTAAAATTAAATAGAATAGAAGTTTTAACTTAATTCCATTATTTTAATTATGCCATTTTTTTTAGCTTATCATCCAAAGAATTTACAAAACAATAGATGTTTCATCTTTACACTCATGCACCATGCCTATGCACATTTTTTTTTCATGTTATCAATTTAATTGTCAAGATTTACCAAGAGGAAACAAAAGTACAAAATTTGCTCTATTAAGTTATTCCCTTCCTATTAAACATGTTGTGCCTTAGACAATAGTCGAGTAATAAGACCATCAATATACAAGTTTTAATCTTACTACTCTCGACTTGAAATCACAATAAAAAAAGAAAAACATAAAGAGAGAGAAGAAGAAGAACATTGCAAAAGAAAACAAAGAAACAAGAAAGTAAAAAAAAAAAAAAAAATCCAAAATCGCAACCCTCCAAGGTGTTAATTTTGTCAAATACTAGTGTCCACATTGGAAGTAAGCGTGTATGTGTTTTTTTCTTTTCCTTTTAATTTTTTATTTTGTCACATATTAGTAGGTCAATTTATCTTGTAGTTAGTTGACCCGCATTAACCTGTAGGATAAGTGGAGTAGCTTTATATTATCTACATTTAAGTAGATCAAATTTCTTTTATTTAACTTGTTTTTTATTTTTTTTTATTACTAAGTTAAGCCCCCCCCTTTCACTCAGCTCTATATTAAAACTAGTTTTAGTAACTAAATTGGTAACATGAAAATCTTAAAATTTGATTAAACATACATAAAAGTTTAACGATTTTTAATACACAAAAAGAGATTTATTGGTACTAAGTGTTTTCTTGAGTGATGAATATATACTAATGATATTTAAATTTGTATTAATATATTGGATCCGTTTTTTTTTTTATATTAACTTTTTTTTTTTTGTACTTATCCACCATTGGCATTCATCACAACGTATTGTTTGGGTAACCTAAAACGTCAGTGGTAGAATGATTGGAGTCAGGAAGCTCTTTCAAACTCGATGCTCCCTCCAAAAGCAACAATGAATACCAATTGAGCTTTTTGGCCATAAAGGCAAGACAAACACCCAATGATCTTCTGACTTTGTTGTCTCTAGCTAGCTTGATCCATACGATAGCCCATAGAACTATAGTAAGAAGAGTAATCACACGTGGTCGTGCTCCTTTAGTAAAAGCAACGTTTTACTCTTCCTAAGAAAGGAAAGATCAACGAGTCCATGTACCAAAATAGGCAGTGAATTGATTGTTCTTCTTCGTCGATAATAAGCAAAAACCATATCCTTATTATTACTGTCTAGGGTTTGCGGATTTAAGTAAGAAAGGAGGAGAGAGAGAGAGACAGAGAACATAGGAAATCGTAGAATATTAAAAGTATTAATTAGTTCAATGATTGATATAAGTTTGCTTTGTTAGAGATGATCCTTATGATGAATTTGCAATTAACATGGGGAATATGATTTTTACAGTTAGGTACGGTGCATAATCAGATATGTAAACCTTTATAGAGGTACTTTCTGCTCTAGGAAATCAGGAAAGATTTTTGTTGAAGGTTGTGTCCAAGTATAAGTTTTGGTTTCTATTTAAAATTCATTTTTTTATTTTTGATTAATACTAAACTTTAACCTGTTTGATATTAACTCTCGACTAAAAAATTTAAGAAATTCCGGTTTTTTTATTTAAAAAAATTCTTAAAATCGTCGCCCGACCGAAATTGAGAAAAAAAGAAATGGTAATCAATTAAGTGAATTGATTACGATTTAGTTACTGCTCTTTGATTTCAATTTAAATGAAAAACCAAAAGGTTCTGAATTTAGAGGTTAATATATTAAATTCTAACTGGTACCATTATCTATTTACCGAAATTAAGATTATTAATCTAATTATAATATTTAAAAATAAAAAATCAAAATCAAAATCAAAATTAAAAGAAAAAAAAAACTTAAGTTTATACATACTTTATCGTTGCCTCAAAAGTGTCTACATATCCGCTAATTAGGATTAGACGATTATAGTTCTTTCCGAGAAAATTTTATTGCGTTGATCGATTTCAGTTTTGAAAACCAGTCGAGTTTATGTTTTAATTGATTTAGTTTATTTTTTAAAGAAAAATCTAAAGAGTTTTAACTCGTAAGTGATAAAAAACACTCTAAAACATCCTAAAAAATTGATCGACTTTCATTTCCCAAAAAATAATATTTTCTAAACGAGAAATCCTAAAAAATGACTTTATGTTGAGCAATTTCCTAAGCTAATACTTATTATTTATATATTAAACAACTACTTTCATAATAAATAAATATATTATCCTTAACTTATATAAAAAACTAATATCAAAAGAAACCAATAACCTAATATATACATAACTACGTATAACTAACTAATGATCTAAATTAATATAATGTAATAATGATAATTAAAAAAAAAGAAAATAAAAAAACCCTAAGCTAATACTTATGATGATTTACCAAAATAAAAGAATCCTATATGATACACTTGATATATAACAAATTAATATTAAAAATTCTCTTAAATTGATAAGTATATATATATATATTTACTATGTTAAACATCCAAGGAACTAATAATAATAACAAGATAGTAAATAAATAAACAAATAAAAAGGTAAAAAAACTTAGAAAGATATGAACCTAAATTGTTTATCGCGCAGTGAAGGACAGTAGGTTGCTCAGCTTAGTGTTCGTCGCTGTTGGGTGTTTTTAGATGGAGATAGTTACGTATGCGCGTGGCTCATGCAGGGGACACGCTGGCCACTGTTCAACTTGCTGTTCGTCGATGTTGTTTTAGTCGTGGGAGTTGGATTGATGTTGAAGTCCTCTGTTCGTAGATGTGACAAAGGTGTACGACTACTATTGGCATTTTTTGTGGACAGCGCCTGTGTTGGACTTATTGGACGTTAGGAGTTGGTTGGGTTGCGACTACTAATTGTGAAGGGCTGTCGCGACGCGTCATTGGACAATAGCGTGAGTAGAGAGCTACAGCGGCAGAGCTTCAGTTTTTGGACAAAGGAAGGTGTCGTTGGCTGGTATGTTCGACAGAACGTATTGGAGTAGTGTGGTTCAAGCGTGTTTGTGTTGTGTTTGTGGACTGGTTGGTGTTGAGGATCACGATGGTTTGCGTTAGGAATTGATGTGTATTGTGTGGTTTGTGTTGTGATGTGCGGCGTCACTGGACAACAGAGCGATGTGTGGACTGCGGTGTGTGGCTAATTAGAAGTGAAGCCAAGCGTGCACGTATGTTTAGGCGGTGATTTGGTACTGTATATGTTCAGCGTAGACTTGCTGCAGTTGAGCATACAAGAGAGTTAGTTGGTGTGCTTAAAATTTGGTGGGGGTGGACTGCAGTACTTGTGTCGTTGAGGGTTGGCTATATGTTTGAGTCTCGTGTGTTGTGAACTATGATTTTAGCTTCACTTCAGCATTGCGTGTGTAAGGATTAGAAATCTTTTTGAATTTGTGTAATTCTAGTGAGGGTGTAATTTTGGTCTTTTTTATGTCATGTGATCCCGTTTATAAAGCCCAAAACTAATCGTATCAAATTGTATCGAATCGTATCTATTATATTAATCCTAATCTAATTTGATAAAGATCAAACATAATTTAACTAATTTATATCAATTTAAATATGATTTAATAAAAATCAAACTAAATTTAAAGTTTTTATAACGATTTAAATCGGATTATAAATTAAATTAGACTTGAATCTTACAAAAGATTAAAAAATGTAGATTTGAAACTCATTTAACTCAATTGGTTTTCTCAAAATGGAATGAAAGGCACATAAGTACCTAGTAAGATTTGGATCCAAAACTTTAAACTAAATCCAATTCAATATTCCAATAATTATCCATTAGGCAATTAGCTGTGGTTTGATTTTTAGTACAATCGAATTGCATTTAAATCATGTGACTCCCTAAAATAATAATTTGAATTAAACCAAAACTAAAACTATTGACCCTAAAATAATTTAACTAGCTAAAATATCTAAAAATCTTTATATTTTTTTCTTTTCTCATTTTTTCTAGTATTTTCATCATTTGTTAATTATTATTTTTTTTAATTTTTCAATTTTTTTTTGTAATTAAGACCCTCTTTTAAAAAAAAATAATTAGCACTACAGAGGGGAAAAAAATAAGTGTTTACAGGTTAGATTAATGATATTAAAATGTAAGAGATCAATTTTTAATATCATATTTCTTAAATATTAATTTTTTGCCATGAAATCCTTCAACTGCCTTCAAATTAAAAGTTTACCAAATAGTTGAAGGTTTATTTCGGTAAACTGGTAAATTTTTCTTCATTTAAGAAATTTTAACTTTTTTTATATATTACGTTCTCCACTAAAAGGTAACACCAAATTCTAGAAAATCAAAATGTGAAGATTTGAAAGATTTTTAACTCTTATAATGGTTCTTATTTTTAATATATGTATTATATTTGGCCTCTTTTATCATAGTTAGACATATGTTGGTCGTATGCCTATCTAGTTTTTAATAAAACGAGAACGCTAATGAAAAATAAAGTTAATATTCACTTCTTTAGAAGATAAATATCATTTTTCACTACTTTTTGCTGGTAATCACTATTATTACCCGGCGGGACTAATTAATCAATTGGCATTAGCTTTTCTCGACCTTATATATTGATGCACAGTTAAACTCATCTAAGTTTTGGAAAGACAAAAAAAAAAAAAAAAAAGAAGATAATTATATGTCTAAGATTGTGATTCAATATTGTATATAGTACCATTAGCCTAACCGCTTTTATTTTGTGATTTTCAAAATCATAAAGGGCATGAAGAATCCTTTAGGATATTACATATCACAAGAATCAAACTTAACACTCTAGATTTGATATGACTCACACATGTAAAGAATTTTGTATTTCCAACGATGAAAAATGTTTCATGTAAACATAACTAAAAGAGATCAAATTAATTTAGAGTTTATTCAAAGTAAGGTTAATATTACGAATGGTACTTAAACTTTATCAAAATATACAATTTATTACCTATACTTTGAAAAAATCAGTTTATTACTTAATTAAAGTTTTTTTTTATTATTATTTTTACTATTTAAACTAACTCTGTTAAGTTTTTTTCCTAATAGGGATATAAGGATGGATCAAGTTTTGACTCATAGCGGCTAATAGGTCAAACAACCAACTTTTTGAATTCGATCGCAACTCTTTTTGTCTTAAGTAGCTGTTCCGACTACCTAAGTATTGGGGGATGGCTCGCGGCTACTTAGTACATATTGCGAGTATCCTGAGCTGACTACTCTAAGTATGTGGTCATCATGGTTGTTGTTTGTCTTTGTCTAGGCTAGAGTAATTAATAAACATTAACTTTATTAGATTGAAAAATACTTGTGTAGAGTATGCATAACTAGGGGACTTAGAGTATTGGTGTTCTTAAGTAACATCTTAACGATCGATATTGTGATGTTATCCTTAGTGGAATTACATACCGAAATAACTTGGATAAATTTTTATATATGGATTTTAGGGTACTAAGGAGTATCTAACCTCGTGTAAGTATAAGATATCTACATATATAAGCATGATTTGGGGTCATGAGTTACCTTATGTTTTAGGATGCTAGACTGTATTGTTTGTTGAACTTAAATAAAAAATAATAAATGCATAATATTTCTCTATGTTTTGCACATGCATGTGAGATTGATACTTGCATGTTCATGCATATGCGAGTGTAATATACCATGTAATAGGCGTTTAGCTCACCCTTAGGAGGTTTAGTTTTTGAGATGCAGATACCTTAAGTGACTTTGACCATCATGACAATCTAGTTTATAACTTAGATGTATGATCTGGGCGATGATTGGGAGTATGCTTACTATAAGGAATAAATGGGTAGGGAACTCGACTAGTTTATTTATTGGTTTGTTGTGAATGTTGGCATTAGCTTGGCCGTTGATGTTACTAGAGATCATACTCCTTTTCTAGTTGTGTAATTGTATTGACATTACTAGTTGTTGTTACTTGTTACTAGATGATTTGTTGAATCGCAAGATTCCTTTAAGCTGCATGTACTGTTAACATTTGGAGGCATATATATGGTGTAGTAATTGCGGTTTGTATTCTAATTAGGTTGTTTAGACAAATTTTGAGCCATAATGTGTATATACCCTGTATCGACATGTAGTTGATTGTGGCATCCTGAATTTCAGGATATTGACAATCTACAGAGCAAAGTAGGCTACACTAGATGATAAATCGTGCTATTTGAATATCCTCAAGGCTCGGTTTGAATGGAATTGATTGCCTTGGTTTTGAGGGGATTTCGTTCCGGATGACTCGAAGGGTTGCTTGCTCGAAGTCCGGAAAAGAAAAAATTCCTAACTCATTGGTTCAAAGAACCGTTTTGTTTGAATGGTTTGATGCGGCGTCCATACAAAGTGGACTTGATGTCTTTCAAATGCCTTATAGGTGGCATTCAATCGAAGTACTCTCGATACACTCCAAATGCAACAACATTGACTGCTCTCGAATAAGTTCATACTTTCCAATAACATCGTGGGAGATTTATAGGCTTTCCAAATAATCTTGATCTTGAATCACAAAACCAAGCACTTTCTCTAAATTAAATTGTAGCTCTAACTTTAGTAATTCTCTCAGTACATATTTCAATCTCATCGTCTCCCCACTCATTGGAAAAGGAAAATTTAACAACTACTCTGTTTTTGATTCGTTTCCATCATTTTATTTTATCTAGCAATAGATAAACTAATGAACATGTTTGTCTCTTCACATTCTTCACTGCAAGGTAGTGAATCACATCCTTACGTGGGTTGACCATGTGAACCAATTAAATCTTATTGTTTAGTCCGAGCAAATGAAATCATTTTCATAATCAAAATTCCACCATATGCCAATATTTAATCAAGTTTGACATGGAAATCAATATTATAAGACAAGATGACAAAACTGCTCACCGTACTCCACTTACTTTATTTATTTGAGCTCATCATACTCTAATTTGTTTATTTATTTGAGCTGTTCTAAGAGCATGTCCATTAAGAGAATGTGATTTGCAACATCAATTTACGTAATGGTCATTTTTTTTTTTTTTTTTTTTGCAAAATACAAGTTTTATTGCCAAAGTTATGTATCCGAAAGCAAATTGGGATATTGCAAATAAACCCGCTAAATTACTAGTTAAGTGCGGATAAAGCCTTTAAATTTTCAAAAGTGTGAATTTACTTCCTTTTAATTTTTAAAAATCTATAATTAACTTTCAAACAAAAATAGAATACCAAAGTTGTTGTCAAAATAACCATGAAAAGCGACGGTCGAGACTTTAGTAATGACCTGCGTTATATGTGTATGGTCTTAAAAGTCAGGAGACATAAAATCATGATTTAGAAGAGTCTATCTATATCTAATAAATATTTTAGGAGGGGTAATTATGATTTTGTGATGTCATTGTAAATTTTGATGGTTTTTCACCTCTGAATAACCCATTTATGGTCATTGGTAGAGATGGGAAAGCTTTTGCAGTTCACAGCAAATTCATTTTATCCTTGAATTTATATATGACATTAAATGACTTGAAAATATTCATAAATGCAAATGTTTCTTTGATGCAGCGTAAAGTTCGTGTCTTAAAGATCTTAGTTTTCTCTACAATTTTGGTGAATGTGTAGATCCTTTTATTTTTGCAAAATCTAGTATACTTTTTAATTATAGCTTCTATTCCCTCTAGATGTGAAGCGTCTTGATGTAACCTTGTCTTAAATTAATTAATAATGAAGGGAAATAACACTTCAGTAATTAATAGACTAAACCGGTAAATATGTATAACTGCAATCAATGCATTTCAAAATCAGCCATTTAAGAATTAAACATATATGATAAGACTACTACTATCTAATTGATTGGCATAGATTAATTATTAATGACTAATGGGAGAAAATAAATAGAATTTTGTTGATAACGGCTTTCATAACTTCTATGTAATTGTAATGTTCATCATATTCTATTGTGAATAATAACGTAGATATTGATATAAAGTATAATATTAGTGGATCTATGCAAAAGAAAAAAATAATGAAAGAATAAATGTGATAAAAGTAGAAATGTAATTTGATTTTGTTTGTTTTGAGAAAACCACTCTCCAAATAGTATAAAACTACTTTTCTAAATTGAAACTCGTTTATTAATTCTTATTGATATTATCCTATTTATAAAAATATATATCAATTTAATAAACTTTTTCTACTAATACAACTACTAAAACTATTATTACAATTATTAAAACTACTATTACAGTCTAATAAAGAGTATCGACTTCTATAAAATTATATAATTATCTATTAATTATTTACATTTATATTATTGCTATATACTTAGACTATAAGATTTGCCTATTAAGCTGAATGATTTATGGTGAAACACTAGGCCAACTCTAGTCAATTGGATCATTTAATTATAGTTGGTCAAAAGTCCCTTTTTGATATGAAAACTATCATAAGTGATAAATTAGGGTTAGGAATTTGTATTAGCAAAGGCTGTGTTTGTGTTTTTATCTTATATCGAATTTGTTTCGGTATCAATGACATGTGAAATTGAATCAACATCACAAACAACTAAATTACAATTACAATGTAATCATACTAATTCATATTATAATTGTGTCTTCATGCCATGTATCATATTGCTATAATCGTATTCATAATTTTGTGTGTTCGTACTCATGTCATCCATCAGAAATTGCGACTCCTATTAACTGCGTAATAAACGTATAATCTTGGAATATATCCTCTTATTCGTGGTGGTACCCGAAATCGGATCCATCCAAATATTTTTCCTACTGGAGCAATGAATGCAAAGGAGAAGGTGGCTTTCACTGTGATTATGATGGCCTCTCGTTTCCATCTACCTATCTACTGATACTCGCGACTCATAAAAGGATGCAGTTATGATCCATGAAATGGAAGCGCATAGTGTGATACTCGCGACTCATAAAAGGATGCAGTTATGATCCATGATATGGAAGCGCATAGTGTAATTTGTGCCAGGATTATTCTTTTGGTAAAAGACAAATTTGGCCTCTGTACTATAACCTTAACACCTCACCTGGTGTTACAGAAATTATTAAATATCTGCAAAGTCAATGCCAAATTGGTAATGCACTTTTACTGGCGTTAACTGATTATCGAACTTTTTTATTATTTACAAAATAATGTAGTTATTAATATAGGAATCTCGATCATGATGTGGCAGCATGATTTGAATATGTTCCCATTATATCAGATTAAGGGTTAATTAATTAAATATATATATACACACACATGCCTCAATTTTAATTGTATTCTATTTTACATGCCCGTTTATTTTCCTTTTTAGTTGTATAATATAACTTTTTGTACCTTTTTACTTTTTTTTTTTAGTTACATAATCAAAGTATATTATTTTATTTTCAGTTATGTAAACTCAATTTTTTTCATAAAAATGTACTTCACTGTTAAAAAAAAAGAAAAGAAAAGAAAAAGAAGAGTCTTCGAGGAAATCATGAAAAGACCGTAACTTAAATGAAATTTATATTTGATTAATTTTTATATAACTAGCTATCCAAAAGAACATTGGCATGTAAAGGTAAAACTACAGAACCTTCAATTAGAATAATAGAAAATAATATAGGTATGTAGAGTGAGAAGGCGTGAAAGTTTAGGCTATGGAATTGAAAAAGAAAATAACATAAATATGCTTAATAGGTACGTTAAAAAATTCTCAAGATGATTATACGTTTCTGTCCTAATGTAGTAATGTTGTAATAAGATGTAGTTGGTAATATATATATATATATATATATTATAAAACTCAGACATAATTTTCATCACTAACCGCTTGTTCAATATTTAATAGTATGATAATGGAGATAATTTCCCTATTCATCTAACCAGGACATCCAATTTGGATATCCTTTAAATGTGCACTGGATTGATATTGATGTGATTATTATATTTACATGGGATAAATTCGTCATAGGCGATATTTAGTAGAAAGTCTTTTATTTATAATACTTCCACTTCTAATAGGCTTATTAATTATATCAATTACTGAAACATTTTCTCTTTTCGATGATTATAAATTACTGAAATATTTTTCTTTTTCGATGATTATAATAGAAAAAAGGGATTTAAGTTTATGATTATACCATCATACCATACCACAGAATATTGGTAAAATAGTTAAACATTCATATCTATTTAAACACACCTAAAAGCCTAAATTATGCTTCATGTAGTAATGCTCTAAAATCATAGCCCAAATAATTCCCAACCGCGAAGATCATGGAAACTCCGGTTAATAACTTTGTCCTGAATACGAGGAACATTATAAACTTATTCAAATTCCTATATTTAATTATTATCAACACACGATTTTTCACTGCGTATTTTCTAAAACCAATACACTAACCTTCAACACCAATCAACTAAAGATCAAAAAGCTCATGGAAATCTGAAACACTATTTTTATTGTTCTTCTCATAGACCAATCATTTAGTCCTGCCAAGTGCCAACCTTACGCACTTAACTTAGCATGAACGGGCAGCAACCCCTTTTTCGTTTTGGAATTTTCCCACTTTATAACAAACTTATTTTACTTTTCTCTTTCAATACTTTTAATCATTGATTGGCTTGGACGTGTTATCATTATTACTGTGAAGTTGTGGAAGCCGACCAGTATTATATTGTTACACAAAACGTTAACAATTGCTTTCGGGGTTCTTCCAGTACTAAAAGTTATATAGCAGGTTTTTGATGTAATTTTTTATAATATACCCTTATAAGACAGGGAATAGCATCTTTACACTGTATTACCCCCATAATCTACGTTTAAGTTATATAAGTTATATATAGTAATATAAATATTAGTTTTCTAATAACATAGACCAACTTTGAATCCCTCTAAGTTAAAATGTTGTTTATATATATATATATATTTTTATATAAAAAATTATCTTATGCGATCCTAGAAAAAAGTTGAATATAACAAAATATATATGTGTAACTCAATACATACTCAACGGCGAAACCTATTTACTTATTGCAGAAAGTAAAAGCTTTAAAGTGTCTTACATCATTCATTTTTCTCTCTCGCCTCTCATTTTCATTTTGCCGTCACTTAGTTTTTTCAACTCTAAAGTAATGTCAATTCATCTTTTTTCTATATTTCCTTATTATTAGTTAATGTTCCATATGTTCTTTTCTTTTTTTTTTTCTTTTCCAAGATTTAAATATTCATTACTTGTCTATTGTTGGATTACAATAGCTTATTCCTTCTTTAAGAAATAAATAATTTTTTATTATGAGATCAAAGAAAAGAAGATCGAGGAGGACATAAATCTTACCACGTTAAATACGTATTTATATTTTATTTTATCTTTGTCCGCATACTTTTCTTATTATCATTTTTCAAAATGTCTGTGTGATCTGTGTCGTTCAGATATATGGACTTAGTGAGTCTATAGATAGGCGAGGACCTATCAAGGTCAGGTTGGCGCCAAATCGAGTCATGAGTACGAGTCGGCTTATATCTAAGTCTAGCCATAAGTGTTGAGTATATATATATTAATTTTTTTTTTTTTTATCTTTACCATCATACTTTTCTTATATATATTATTTAAAAACCTCTATGGCTCGTCAAACTCCTAGGTCCACGGGTTATTCATCCAAATTTATGGACTCAATGAGTGCATAGATAAGTTTAGGACTCATCGAAGTAGGGTTAGCTCCGAGTCAATTAGGAGTATAACTTAACTTATACATAAGTCTACCCATATATATTTTAAACTTATTAGCTAATGTCATAATAGTACTAATTAATAAGATTGTATTATATATAATGGTTTTGTTAACAAGGTATAATTAGCTGATTTAACTACAATTATTAAATGAAATTATATAAATTATGTTGTTTTCTTAGATAGTAAAAATAAAATGTAGCTTATATCTTAAACATGCATAACTAAAAGCAACATAATATATAAATAATTGAAAATATGTTCTTAATACTAGTCGATTGAGGATAAATTGCATCATTCTCGAGGTGTAATTTTACATTATTATAATTTTTGAAAACGATTGTATACTCTCAAGTTGTTACTAAAATCATAAAAATTATTGTAAAAGGGATATATTTTTAGGATAATTTAAGAGTATTTATTGTAGATAGTCGATTTTGGACATAGGCCAACTGTATTGGGCTTAGAACTGATTAACTTAACACATCGAGGTGCCTTAAACCCAAGCTGACTTCTTTGGTCCATTGTTGGGCTCTTTGGAGCCTTGGATGATCTCCCTTGAGTGATTCCCTTGGAATGGTATAAGCTTGTAATCGGACGTTTCGGATTTGATGCATAAAATTTAGGCTAATCATGCAAGTTGTCCACTCAAGCTTGAATCTTTCAAAGGAACTAAGAATATTAGTGGAAGTGACCCCATGAATTTAAATTTAGGAAAATAAAATAACAAGATAATTAAATATTATATATTTAGCTTATATGTATATTATCTATTATTTATCGAAAATGTGTAAAACGGATTTCGATAATTAATGAGTCACTAGAGATAAAATATATGTACTCTAAAAATAATAAAATAACTTAAATAATATTTAGAGGTATTTATTTGTATTATATATGTATTTACGTGTAAGCATAAATATCCATAATTACTTAAAATACCTAATATACACTAAAATAATACTAAATAAATTAAAAAAATTAATAAAAATTAAGAAAAATAAGTGTCACTTAGTGGGATAAGGAAGCAAATTAGGATATGGAAAAAGCAAAAGTTAAGGGACACTTAGTTAGGAAATAATTCACCAAGCAACCAAACCCTCTTTATAAATTTAGGAACCCTACATTATAATTGATTTTAGATAGTCTAGAGTGTAGTACAAATAGAAAGAGGTCTTGGAGAGTTAGGATAGTATTTTTACAAAAATAGATAAAATAAGGTGTTTAAAGCTAATTTCAAGTGTAAACACTAAACAATGACATAAGAGGAAACGATTGCCACCACTTGATAGTTGGGCATTGTCCAAGGATATTGACAAAGGTGGAGCGACCATTGGTAGTGGAAGCCAAGAAAATGGTGAGTTTAATTTGCAGCCCAATTTTGGTAAAATATACTAAAAATATTAAATATTTATGGAAAATTATGAAAAATTGATATTCTAGCATATTTTGGTATGTATTTTTAAGGAAAAAATTATAATTTTGATGAAATTAAGTTTTGAAATATATTGCCTTTAAGAAATCACTAAGCACGAGCTGATTTTGTTTTTATTTTCAAAAAACCTACTACTGTTGTTTCGGTCTTGAGATTTTTCTATATACGACCTATGATTTATATTAAATTATCATGAAAATTATTTTCCATATTTTTATCTTATTTTTGGGCCTTAAAAACCTTATTAAATGATTAATTTCTTAAGTTTATGTAGAAATTTTTCAAGAAATTGATCCAGATTTTGATTTGAGGTGTATTTTGATATCTTGAAATGTTAAATGATGTTGAAGGATGATATTTGTAGTGTTTAGAGTGTTGGATGTGGATATTATGAGCATAATATGGGTTTGTAATAAGTAGAGCAAGGTACGTTGAATAAAATTGGGGTGATGATGGATTAAGTAGTGTACTATAATTCTAGTTTTGAATAATAAATTACGGGAATTATGCTAAAAATGTAGAGCATCCTTAGATAAAGCAAATTCAAAAACTAGATCAGGAACATTGTGTATAGGATGAATTAGGGTGTTGACTAGGAACTAAATAAGAGACTTATTTTACCCAAAATATACTTAATTGAACGTCATATAATGAATTAGTAGATGTTTTAGGACTTGTAAATAAAACTAGAATTAAAAACTGAATTAAATATTAGCTTAGGACGAGCTTAATTATAAGTGATATAAAACCTGGATAACTAAGTAATAGATAACCTTAAACCGAAAATAATAATAATCCAAGTTACAGAATAGAGTCTATGTAGTAAGGGTATGAATACTAAAATGTTACTTCTATTATAGGAACTAATGGCAAAGGTACAACATAAGTCGTGTTGAGTGAACAATAGAAAGAGTCCAGATAAGTTTCAGATCAATATGTTAATATATTTTGGGGTACTGTTTTATAGTACCTGGAGGCTTCTTGCTTGTGCCTGTAAGTAGCTTGCTTGTATACGTGCTTGTATGTATGTAAGATTGATTGAACCTATTGGTATGCTGTTGCGGTTTCAACTATTTGTATTATGTTGACTTGTATGATCACCTCGAACTGGTCTTAAATATATTTGACCTAAAACTTTAATCGGACATGCATTGCAACCCACTAAGGGATGATTAGGATTTTCTGACCAAATATCGACACCTTTGAAAGGGATAACTCCATAATATAATGGTCCATTCTTTATCCTTAATCAAACTGAGTACTAATAGAGGAAGTCACAATAAGGATGAGAGCAGTGGTTTAAAGGATAGTTACGGAAGGAGGGATATCTTTGTTGCACAAGCCTAGGTTGGTCATAAACTGTTGCATACACATCGAAACTACTCAAAACCAAATTAGAGCAAGTGAAATTTCTCTAATTTTATGACAGATTGAATAACATTGTGTGATGATATTTGTTTTATTATATTGCACCCATTTAATTACTTGATAACCTTGGTTGTGATTGTTGTATAGTCTTTGATAGAAATCAACTCCCCAGACCAGTCATATGCAACCGAGCTAGAAGATTGCAAGGACTTACATGAAGAATATTAGCTTGAAACTCCATTCAAGACAAGGATTCCTATTCTGATCTCCATCTTTTACACCATTGCTGACCCGAGAGCCAAGCTCTCATAAGTACCAATACAGTTTTCGAGCTGTTAAGCAGTCATGTTGACTTACTAAGCATGCATGTTGACTAGCTAAGTAGCCATACCTATTGCCGAGCTCATTCTATGATCCAAGTAGCTCCTAAGCCAATTAGCATCAGACCTCGGTCTGAGCTAAGCTACCAAGTCACTTAACCTAAAGAGGATTAGAATGCCCTTTAGTATCTGAGCTTGGTAATATTCAACCTCTTGACACATGCTTTTCGATATATTATTCTAGAATGATTCTTTACTTTTTCGTACAGCATATTATTTTTCATCTTTAACCCTTTTAAGAATGTTTTTAGAATCTTTGTACACTATCCATTTTATCTTTTCCTTATTTAGTATAACCTTAGTTGAGGTCACATAAGTACCTTACTTCCTTGTATGTAAATAACATGTTATTACATTATTGATCATTATCAGCTTCCTTTCTTAAGCAACCTTAGTCTTCTCACTATTTCTAAACTCTTATCTATTACCTTCAATAAGGAGTAGTGATAAGTGACCCTATAGTTTGGACCGATGAGTCACATCCGATGAAGTATAGGTTGAGTAGGATTAATTAGCGTATCATATCCAATTGGTAACTGCCCAGATTTGTTAACCCTTTTTACTTTCTTTTGGTTATCATTCGATAGGTGCTTCTTTGTGTGTACGACCCCATAAACGCATTAGCTTCACTGGTATCAAAGTATGGTTTCGAGTAGGAGTGTATAAAGTTGTAATAAAGTTTTAGTTTGTGTTTGTTGTTAGTGGCTACTGTATTCCTTCCGTAGTCACTATAGTGTCTTTGAGTGAAGTGAATTTTGAAGTTGTGAGTTGTATAGTGGAGGTTCGTGGATTGGTAAGTGTTGTTCTTATTGTCACTCTATTTTACTTTGTTTTTCACTATGAAAATAAAGTAATTTCATTTCTTTGGTAATCGTATGTATGTTGTGTGTTGAAGTTGTTAGAGAGTATTAGTAAAATTCTGGGTAGTGAGTAGAAGTGTTTGTATTGAATTGTCAACTTATCGGATAAGTATTATACTATATCGGATTCAAGTATTCAAAGTGTTATTAGAGACTAGAGTAATGATGTTCATGCTAGTTGAGGTTAAAACGATAATAATACTGTTAAGTCAGTCAATGATAAGCTTGATAGACTTACCAATTTTGTTGAGAGTCTGGTTACTATAATGTAAGCTAGTAACCATAGGGTGTGCCTCATTACAACTCACTTGAGAATGTTCTTAAGAGAAGATGTGGCCAAGGTAACTAAGGTAATCACCTTGTTTAACCCCATCGAGTTAGAGGAATAATAAATCGAGCTGCTAGACTATGGCTGGAGTTGGATGATGAGGAAGATGTAAAGGTTAATGGAGAGAGGAAGAAGAAGAGCTTGAATATTACTAAGCATAAGAGTTAGGACACCGAGCTCCGCGAGGACTTGATAATGATAAGGTCTAAATCCCACCCTTTCGTGGAAATGAAGATGGAAATGAAGATTTAGAGTAGGAAGAGAAGGTATTTGACTGTTATGGATATATAGATGCAGTTAAGGTTTGATTTGTTGCACTTGAATTTTTTGGATATGTTACCATGTGATGAAAGAATCTAAATGCGGCTAAAGCGAGAAATAAACGATAAGGTGTACGAACTTGGGAAGAGATGAAGAGATTGTTGAAGGGATGATTCTTACTCGAGACTTGTTTGTAAGATACATTTGCTAAGTTGCAAGAGCTTCGTCAAGAAAGCTGATTTGTTGATGACTATGTAAGAGAATTCAAGATGTTGATGATCTAAGTAGACATGGATGAACCTGAGACTCACATGGTATCAAGATTCATCTAAAGACTCAAATATGAGATTCATAATGTTGTAGAAGTACAGAGGTTCTATACATTAAAAGAGGTCACTAAAATAGCACAAAGGGTTAAAAAGTAAAAGAGAAAGGTTTTAAGCAAACCTGAGCTGAGTTTTTCCTAAGCTCCTATTCCGCATCGACTTGTACATACTGAGTTGGGGAAAAACATGATGACTTGATGAAAGCTGAGCAAGGCAAAAGAGTCAGGCTGAAGATAGGTTGACCCTAATGACATATGAGAAAAGACAAACCTTTGGACGGAAGACAAGTAAGGTGAAATGCTTTAGATGCTTAGGTTTTGAATACATGGCTATTGAGTTTCCAAACCAAAGTACCATAGTGCTCTGAGAAGATGTAGTAGATAGCACCAACAAGAGTGAGCTAGAAGAGGAAAAGAATGTTGGAAGAATTGAAGCTGATGAGGAAGAGTAGACCTATGTCTATACTAATTAGGGAGAGGTGTGACACTAGTATTGAGATAAGTGCTAAACTTCTTCATGAGTTCTGAAGAAGGCTAAAGAGAAAATTGTTCCATACTAAGTGTGCCATTAAGGAATAGTTGTATTCTATCATTATGGATTGAGGGAGTTGTATTAGCCTTGTTGCATAGTCCTTCATGCAAAGGTTACGACTACCAACCTCTAAGCACTCCCAACCTTACAAGATATACTGGCTTCATGATAAAGGTTGGTGTGAACTGTGACCAAGAACAAACAAGGTTAGTCATTATATGGGTTCAAGCTTGTAGAAAGCTCAAAAAAGGATTAATGGCAAAAGTACAAAAGGACAAAAATGACAAATGAAACAATAAGTAAAACCTACAAACAACTCTAAGAGATATGATGTACTAATGGAATTTCTAAGGACTTGCGGTACAATTCGATATGACGTATGAATCGGTCCGATAGGGTCACTCGTTGCATAACTTTGCTCAAGGGAAAGGATAAGAGTAATGTCGAGTATAAACAAACAGTATTTATGTAACAAAAAGAATACTTAAAGTGTATATTAATGATTTAATGCCTTATACCTACAATTACAAGGGTATTTATACCCATAAGTTAGGGTAACCTGTCTAAAAAGAAAAAGACAAGAAGTGTATTTCCTAAGGAAATAATGTATAAGATACAAAAGAGTAAAAATGAATATATAAGAAAAAAAATAATTGGTGTAATTGATTCTACGCATGATACTATACACGTGGTGATGCTACGTTGGCGAAGTCATTAGAAGATGGGGATAAAAAGTACAGATAGATGGCTTGTCTAAACAGGGATAGTTCAGTTAGTTCGAAGTCTCTCTTTCTCAGCTTCTTGGCAAGGAAGCTGCCAAGTAAATGGTTGGCTTGAGCTTTAGTGAGTAGTCTTCAATTTGGTATACTATAGAAAGATAGGTAGTCATATGGCTCGGCAAGGAGGTACTCGGCCTCAGTAAGGAGGTACTCGGCCTCAGCAAAGGTCAGTTGGAATAGAAGGATTTGTCGTGCTAGTCTCTCTAGTCATTAGGCTCAGTTATGGGTCAGGGGTTTAGTAGCCTAATTCCCATTAAGGGTGATCAAGAGTACTTTACACGTCACTAAATAAGTAGTTATACCTTTTAGTGTTGGAAATATATATAGGGATGAAGTGATATGTGTTGTCCCCATAAGAGCTTCACGGCTGTTACTTGGAAAATTGTGGTTGTTTAACCGATATGTTACTCACGACGAATATAATAACACCTATGTCTTTATCAAGGATGGAAAAAAGATTGTACTGTAACGCATGACTACACATTTAAGCTAGTAAGAAGAAAGCTTTAGTAATGAGCTGAAGAGAGCTCCGAGCAGCTGAGAGCTTCGAGCAGTTGAGAGCTCCGAGCTGCTGAGAGGGCTGATGAGCTTATGTTTTTATTGATTCGAAGATTGTTAGAGATGAGAAATCTAGAAGATGTCCCTAATGAGATCCAAAGATTAGTTATTGAATTTTCTAACCTATTCTCTAAAGAGTTACCTAAGGGAATACCCTTAGTATGAGGCATAAAACACCGTATTGATCTACAGCCAAGTATAACCTTTCTAAACCAACTTTCCTACACAATGAATCTTGAGTAGGTTGTCGAGTTGAAATGGCAAATGGATGAGCTAATAGAGCAAGGCCATTTGAGGGAAAGCATAAGTCTTTTGTGTTGTACTAGCTCTATTCGTACTAAAGAAGGATGGTTTGTAGTACATGTACATCGATAGCCAAACTATCAAATGAATTACTATCAAGTATAAATACTTAATATCGAGACTCGATGACACGTTAGATGAACTTTATGACACCATGATACTTTTGAAGATTGACTTATGAAATGACTACTACTAAATTCGCATGAGCTTAGTGATGAATGAAAGATTGCTTTCAACATAAGGTACTGTCTCTATGAGTGATTGGTTATACTATTTAGAATTACAAATGCGCTGAGTACATTTATGCTACTTATGAACCATGTGATGTGCCCTCTGATCGAAAGATGTATGGTTGTATACTTTGATAACATATTAGTGTACAATGTCGGCTTGAACAACCAGGTTCAACATCACTAAGCTGTTTTTGACATTTTACGAGCGGGGAAGGTATATAGAAACCTGAAGAAGTGTATGTTCTATCAAAGTAAAGTTATCTTTCTTGGGTATGTAGTATTTGGAAGCATAATCCAAGTAGATAAAGAAAAGGTTCGAGTTGTCTTAGAAAGGCCAATACTGGAGAATGTCACTGAAATACGAAATTTTCATGGCCTTACTTCTTTATACAGGCGATTTATTTAAAACTTCAATACAATTGCAACTCCTTTGATTGAGCTAACAAAGAAGAATAATGGATTTTGATGGAAAGATCGTGCTAAGTAGAGCTTCAAGGAAATCAAGGAGAAGTTCACTACTGTCCCTATCTTGTCCTTACTAAATTTTAACAAGCTATTTGAATTGGAATTTGATGTGTTAGGCATTGGCATTAGTATATTCCTAACGTAAGAATATCGAATAGTTGCTCACTACAGTGAGAAACTTAGTAGTACCACACTAAACTATTCAGTATATGAGAAAGGGTTGCTCAAGACATCTAGAGGAAATGATTCAATCTTTATTATAGTGGACCGCTTTAACAAAATGACACACTTTATCTCGTACCATTGAACTAACAATGCTTTATATATTTTTAATTTGTTTTTACAAGAAGTTGTTTGACTACATGAAGTATCGAAGACCATTGTCTTAAATCGGGATGCAAAATTTTTGAGCTATTTTTAGAAGACCCTTTGGAGAAGACTTGGAGCTAAACTTGTGTTTAACTCTAGTAGCCACCCTTAGATTGATGGCTAGACTAAAGTAGTGAACATGATACTAAGCAATTTGCTTTAAGCTGTTGTGGGAAACAATTTAAAAGATTGGGATCTGTGTCTACTAGTTGTAGAGTTCGTATACAACCAAACTGTCTATAGTACCATTAGGAAGACTCCTTTCAAGGTCATCTATAGCTTCAATCCTACCATTCCTCTAGATCTTATCAGTACCCCATAGTTGCTAAAGAAAGTCAATTTGGAGTCTCTTGAGCTTAAGAATTACAAGAATTGCATTAGTCCGTGGCAAGGCAGATTGCTAACTTCAATCAGAAACAACAAGAGATTAATAGTTATAGCTGCTGAACTGTTTATTTCATATCAGGTGACTTAATATAGATTCACCCCAATCAAGAAAGATTTTCGCGCTTGAGATAGAGTAACCTATCTCTGTGAGCTGATGATCCATTTAAAGTCTTGAAGAAAATCAACTGTAACGTCTACTAGATTGAATTACATAAAGACTATGGTGTTTCCTCCACTTTCAATGTGTCCGACTTGATTCCCCATCGACTAGAAAAAGAACTAGTAGATGTTGGGATAGAGTAATAGCAAGAAACCTCTTTGGATTTGAGGACAAATCCTTTTGATCCCCTAAGCAGATGATAGGAATCAAATCCTCGAACCAGTCATGTGCAGCCTAGCTAGAGGATTGCAAGGACATACATGAAGAATATTAGCTCACAACCCCATTTAAGACGAGGATTCCTATTCCAATCTCCATCTTTTACACTATTGCCTGTCATGCTCTGAAGCAGTAGAGTCGTAACAGTCCCGCTGTGTAAACTATTTTAAGATAGAAGCTGACATTTCAACAGTTATTTTAAATCTGATTTACACAAGGCATCAATGACTAATCCACTTTGAAGTAAACAATTCACAAATTATACAAGTTATTTACTTAAGAAAGTATGAAAAATATAAACTATAATGTTTACAAGATTCAGCAGCTTAATTATAATCTACTTAAGTAATACATAAATTGAAATTAAAAGACTTAAAATTAAGACCCAAACTTCGAGAGTATGATTAATCCTCATTTTATATCTTTACTCTCCAAGATCTAGCAGTTGCTAACTTTAGGGTAGTAATATGGCTGCTTATTAGTTAGTACTTACAATAACATCTATAGCGATTTGAGCAATCAACCGCTTAGTAAGTTAGGACAGAGACTTGAAACTATATATCAAACACAAATAGGATTATCAACCAAATTAGTTAAAGGCAATGCATGTACAAGTAAATACCATTACATGATGTTATCCGGTTTGTTGTGAGATTAGAAAAATTTTACCTAATCTAATCTAGATTGAGGAGTTTAGCGTACATATCAATAGCTCATGACCAAACCTAAGCTTGTGTAATGGAGACACCGTTCCTCCCTTAATTACCTTCAAACTATTAACTTCAACCTTACTGTGGCCTTTTCTCTATTCACTTAGTTTGAATAAGAATGAAAAAGGGACTTATTATACTACCCAGCGCTATTCCTTTCAAAAGGGTTGAAATTTAGCTGGAGAACCCTAAACGTTTCCCTTAATGTGTTGCTATGCAAGTTCGTTTTAGACTTCCAGATCATACATTTGTTAGATCCGATTTAATATGTTCAAGTATTTCATAAAAATCACACAACTTTCAATCTAGAACATCAAACCAGAATCATATAATCAAATCTAGAAGCACGCACACATAGTCATGTGTACAATCAACTATTTAATAAATATAATAAGTATATTCCTAAGCCTCTTTATACTATAAAACAATACTCTAAAATATAGTCAAGTATAGATCCCAACTTACTTAGACTTCTCACTTGTTAACTTAAGATACAACTTATACAGGCTATTATTGATAATCCCTATAATACAAATATTATTTTAGTTTCCACATAACTACCATAGATAGGTTTTGTTCTATAATTTAAATTATGATTATCTTTAGTTTATGTTCTTCTTATATTTAGAGATTTAGGTCTAAGTCTCTTAAGATGGCTTCTCTTGTTTAGTCAAGTTTCGAATTTGCTTCTTATTCCAATTACGATTTCATCTTTTGAATTAGTTTTAATTTACCTTTTTTTTTATTACCCTTTGTTTATAAGTCTTTTAAATGCTTTTTAACCCTTTTCTTACGGTCTATTTGATGAGTATAATTTTTGGTTTAGGTTTTTAACTTACTATCTAATATACTTATATTGATTCTGCTTTTAAATCAATTTCTGATTTAGAAATTATCCACATTTAATATGCCACTCATACATATGTGTGTGTGTATATATAGGCCTTAAATTCTTAGTTTGTAGTTTAAAATTATAATTTTACTCAATTATTTAAGCTCTATATATCCTATGACTAAATTAGTTCTAAACGAGTTTCTGATTTGATTTTTGAATTAGTTTTTAAATTAAGTTTTGTTTTAGCTTCTAATTACTGTTTTTATTTAGAAATCTTAGGAATTCTTCTCAAACCAATATGTAAAATTTATCTAATTATACTTAGGTATTCTAAATTTTCCTTTTATCTCCTAACCAATATTTTAGTTGGTATGTTATACTATATTCTTAATTTAATTACCGAATTCTATTGAATTTGTTCCTAATGTGAGTAAAACCTACATTTTTCACATAATTTCCTAAACTTACATTTCAAATCAAATTTATGTAATATTCCTAATATTATAATATTATCAATTTTAACCTAATTTATTTTACTCATATAATTTCCCTCTTCACATATTATCTACTATTTCCTAATTTACACATCTAACACATATCTAACCTTTCCAACATCACTAATACCATCCTTAATTGGTATGTAACTTCTCAAAATGTCTAATTACATCCTAAAACATAAAATTAACTTAAATACATCATTTTACTTATTATTCTTTTAGACTTATTTATTGCATAATATGCATATTACATACAACCAATACCTCAAACTCCACAAATGTCAACCTACATCACCAATTATCATTTAAAAATATCTAATTACATACTAAATTAGTATTTTTATCAAATTAACATTAAATTACTAAATTAAGCCTATAAATTACTTTTTATGCATGATTTTAGAACCTAAAAATTAAATAAAATGTTAGAAAATAAATTTTCAAAAAAAATCTTCATAGCACTGTCATATATATATCTTATGTAATTTACACAAAAATTTTGAGGCCATAACTATATTATTAAGGTTATTTAAATCGAAAATTGAAAACTAGCTTGAATTTAATAATTTCTTAAGAGTAGTATATCTCAAGGTCTAATTTTATCAAATTGATTTTTTTTCCTAAATTTAAATACAAAAATATTTTAGAATACTAAATTTCATAATTTTTCATTATTATTTGATATTTTTAATAAATAAAACAAAATTAGAAGGAAAATCGAAATTCAATGGCGTTGTTAGCTCTAGCCACCATGGCCTTATTAGCACCACTAGGTGTAGGCTCTACTATATGGTGATTGGTTTGGTTTCATCCCAGGTGCCATTTGGGTGCGGATCCTCCTATAATGCCCTAAATACATACTATTTTGTATATTTTTGGTAGAATTGGTTTCTCTTTTTTTCTCAACTTCTCTCTATTTTTCTTGAACTCATAACCAATCAAAATGAATTTTGGAAGGGGTTTGCTGAATTTATAGAGGTGGAACTTTAATTCTACTTATGTCAAATATCTCTTACCTTATCCCTTTTTCATTCTCTTTGTCTCAATTTTATTAGATAATTTTCTTCCTTAATTTTTTGCTTTCCATGCCTATTTCTAGACCATTCCACATTTCTCATGAATTTTTCTTGGTTTTTTTTAAGGTTTTATGAATTTTCCTTAATTATTTATCATTATTTTGATATATTTTAAGTAATTTTACGTATTTTTACATACACATAAATACATGTATAGTATAATTAAATAATCCTAAATATTATTTATGTTATTTTATAATTTTTAGTATACATATAATTTATTTTTATCGATTCGTTAATTATCAAAACTCGTTTTACGCGTTTATGATAAATAACAAGTAATATATGTATAACTCAATATTTGTAATATTTAATTATTTATTTTCCTAAATCTAAACTCGCGGGATTACTTTTACAGACTGAAACTCGAACACTTAATTGCGGAGATTACACTGCCAACTTGAGTGCCAAGCTCTCATAAGTATTAAGACAGTTTCTAAGCTACTAAGTAGTCATGCCGAACAACCTTACTTATTGCCAAACTCATGCCATAATCCAGGTAGCTCTCGAACTAACCAGCATCAGACTTTTGTCCGAGCTAGGCTGCTGAGACACTCAATTTGGAGAGGATCTAAATACCCTTCATTAGTTGAGCTTTGACTTGAACTACACTAGGTTAACTCTGATTGTTGACTTTATTTTCACCTTGTTTAAGCAAGATCCTCCACTTGCTAAGCGGCCTTAGAATTCATTTTAACTTAGCTAACTACACTACAAACCTCTAGTTGCCTCTTGACACATATCTTCTAGCATATTATTCTTGAATGATTCTCTACTTTTTCATGTAGAGTATTATTTGTCATCTTTACCCCTTTTAAGAATGTTTTTGGAATCTTTATACATTATCCATTTTGTTTTTTCCTTATATAATGTAACCTTAGTTAAGGTCATATAAATATCCCACTTCTTTGTATTAAATAACACATTATTACATTATTGATCAATATTAGTTTCCTTTCTTACGTAACCTTAGTGTTCTCACTCTCTCTTAACTCTTACCTATTCCCTTCAATAAGGAATAGTGGCAAGTAACCCTATAGTTTGGACCGATGAGTTATATCCGACAAATTATAGGTCAAATATGATCAATTAGTTTGTCGTATTTGATTGGTAACTACTTGGATTTGCTAAACCCTTTTACTTTCTTTTAGTTCTCGTTCGTTGTGATACTTCTTCGTGTGTATAACCTCAAAGATGCATTGGTCTTATGTCTCTATCCCGACTTACTTAGCAATTGGATTACTCACACCTTTGTAAATCTTTTTGCAAGTGCTAACTCAAATGCCGCGCTATAACTACCTAGAGATGAGTTGCTTTTGAAATTTTGGGGGAGTAAGGACTTAAATTGGGGAACCACGGACTTAAATTGGGGAAACCACCAAACTTTGGAGAGATTTTGTTTTTAACTCTTAGTTTTGTGAACTTGGCAGTGTAAATATTTTCATATCCTAAGCTACTATGATATGTAAAGATCTTCTAAGATATCAGAGTTAATATATACGTTTTATACCTCCGTATATAATTTTACTAGTATTTTTGTCTAAATTGTCATTTTAAAGCAAGTTAGTCGTAAATGCCTAGTATAAATTAAGTCAATGACAATAGTTATAAGATCAGTTTTTATTCTAAGTTAGTTTATACAGTATAACTGTTGAGACTTTACCATTTCAAGACTTAACAAATAGCCCCAAGAAGTGGCTATGCCCCCTGTCCTTAAGTCATAGGTTCCACAAGACCACCTAGCATTGTCCATCTGTCATTCAGTAGAAGCTTGATGTGCTTGTTTTTATAGTGCTCACTACGCATTTAATGTGATGTGACATATGGCGGCTCATCCCTTGGTGAGCCCGTGTAACCTAAATTGATTGCAGTATTTGTGAAGCTTTTATTGAGAATAGACAGGCGTAAAACCAAAGAAATCATCCCTTAGCATCATTAGAGGATCTTACTAACTTTGAAACCCCAAAACCTACAATGTGGTGTCTTAGATAGTGTATTATCAAGTGATAAAAGCTCAAGGGCTCAAGCTATAAATACTAAACCTTTCTCTAGGTAAGCGAATATAGAAGAACTTGTACACTTACACTCCATTATCCTTAAGCGTCCATTTTTGGGTTACATTCTTTTTTTAAGAGTATAAGCTCCCAAAATGGAGTTTAGGATAATCGAGCCTAAATTTAAGGCTTTTAGGGTAACTTATTCAATTGAGTCCAAACTTCACAACTAAGATAGAAAAGTTAGTCAAGGTGATATAGTAAAGTTAGATTTTAGGAATAATGACCCAAAATCTCAATTTTGCCCTTAGAAATAGGAATATTCAATATAGCACTAAAATGTTCGGAACTTCTAAAATCAAGCTCAGATTGCGATGAGAATTTAGAGATAAGTTAATTGAGCTATAAAATAAGATAATATAGTATAATTTACTATATAAAAATATACGTAATTTTATGAGTATACCTGGTATAAATAATAATTATACTGTAAATTAACCCTAAATTATGTAATTATATATATATTGTGTTGAAATAATGAAATTTCTTAAGAGAACATATCCTACAAATAAAAAATATGTTAGAAACTTAATTATATGAGTAAAGTTATATATACGCGTGATATATATACGTTAGATATATGCTTGATATTAGTAAAATAACTAAATACTACTATAATATATATATATATAATATCAACATTTAAGTTAATTTCCTATCAAAAGTTATCTAAAACCATTTCTCATTTGCTGGAAAAATTTCGTAGCATGCAAAATAGGTTAGAGTGTTGATTCAACAAGTTAATTTGTAGGAAACAAGGCAACTCTTGCTTATTCAATTAAGAAGAAACAGAAAAAAAAAAGAAGATAAATACCTTAAACTGACTTTGGAGCAATATGAAAGGGCAAGAAACTCCAGACGTGAAACGTTTACAATCTGGAAAAATTAGGGAGTAACAGAAAGCTCTAGGAAATTAAGAAAATAAAAAAATATATATATATATATACAAAACAGAGCAACCATCGTGCCACCACCGTTCCAGACCCAGAAGACCACTTAATGAAGAACCCGACCATCCACCACCAGTTTAGGCTATTCAACACACCCCCACCACCCTACGGCCGCCGGAGATACTAAGAACACCAAGGTTGATTCTATGCCTTGTTTTTCAATAAATTATAAAAAATATTAAATCCATCTAGAAAATTATGAAAAAAATTGTACTTAGGTTATTTTGAATATAATTTTGAGTGATATTTTTATTTTTGAAAAATTCATAATATTTAATATGTTTATTTAAGAAATCTACTGTTCATCCAAATTTAGAATTGTAAAATAAATGTACTAAATGATATTGTTTCTAATTGAAAATTTTAGTGTAGGATGTGTATGATATATAAATAATTGCTACGTAACCTGAATTTTGATTTGAATATTTTTAACATTTATTGCATTTTTTAGCCTGAAAATAGCTCGAAAATAGGTTGAAATTATGAATTAAATAGGAAATTATGAAATTAATTGATGAAATGGACATGTACTGATCTATAATAAATAATAACAGTATTGAGTCAGATTAAAATTAATTTAGTGTAAAAAGAATCATAATTGGGTAATTTATAATAATTTAGGGGTGAAATCGTCAATATAAATATATAGGTGATAGGTCGAAAACTTGAAACCAAGTGATAACTGAATTCTTCATATTTTTAGGAGTCTATAGAAATTTTTGAGGAATTATTTGATAACCTGAACTATTTATTACGATTTACTAAGTAAAATAGCTTAATTTACAAGTCAAGGTGTATTTTTAATATTAATAAACTAAAATAAATTAGATAGTTAAATAAAAACTATATATAGGTGTGTTGATCAGATTAGATTAAATGAATATTTTTATTATATTTATTAATATTTTCTGATCGGGATACACTTTAGGTATATTAGAAATGGATAATACTTATATTGTAATAATATATGGACAAATTAGGTAAAATATAATTTAATAACGTAAATTATGTATAATATGATCATATTTATATAATTACGTATAACTGTATTAAAAACTCGAACTACCCATTAAAAGTCGTCTTTAGAAAAATATGACTCATAAAACATATCGTTAGGTCTATACGAATCTAATGATGCTAATTTTATTAAAATCGGACATCCTTAAATAATTTAACCTATAACTTTATTATATTTAAGAATGTACGTATTTCGGTAACCTTATCGGGATTAAAACGTGAATTAATAAATTAAAAATACGTTTCAATATAATCGAAATGATATATAATACGTAATAATATATATGATGTACAGTATTAACAATTAATAACTTAACTTGATATATAGTGATAATACAACTATATATTATGGAAATAATAATAATAATTTATATATAAATATAACCATTTTAGATTAAACGCTAATGTTTTCCTAATTATTATGAAAACTGAATTTGGGTCTTTTATATAAATAGGATCTTCCAATACAAAGATGGTTAACGATTCAAATCAGCCATAGCGAATGTCTAAACAAGTAAGTTGGGATAATAGCTTCATCGCTTATTTGGATACTGTTTAAAGTATCTGGAAACCCAAGAGTACTTCTGGTTATGTTTGTAGTTAGTTGATTCTGTGCATGCTGTGTGTGTGGATGATACTCAATTGTGATAGAAGTTCAACTCCTTAGTGTGCTGTTCTGTATATTTGTATAGATTCTGTATTGTGTGAACTTGTTAGCCATTCCTGATTAAAACTAATGTTTATTCGACCAAAATGAAACTGGACATACATAATACGCATTAGGGGAAACGATTAAGAGTGTCATGCCAAATACTGACTTTTTTCGATGAGGATAGCTGAAATAGTCATTTCTTTACCCTTAACCAAACTAAGTGATAAAAGAGGAGGTCGCGATAAGGTAGGGGGCCGTGGTTTGAAAGTGGTCATGGGAGGAGGGTGTTCTCTATTGCACAAGTCCAAGTTTGGTCTAACTTAAGTTGCGATGAAACTCCTCAATCTGGGTTGGAGATGATGTAATTTCTCTAACCTCATAGTGGACCGGACAACATTGTGCGATGTTTCATTTGTTTGGTTGTATTGCATTTCATCATAATTATTAACCTTATTTGTGTTTATATAGTACTCTTCTGACTCCATCGCACCTACTGAGTTAGTTGTGCTCACATCCCTATAAATTTTTTTGCAGGTGTTGAGGTCAGGATGTTCAGATACCACTATTCCCAAGTTAGTGTACTGCTGTTTGGTAAAGTGAGGATTGAGGAATCAACTAAACTTGGGCTTTGACTTTATCCTTGAGTTTTTAAGGAAACTAATTGGGAATTCCTTGGGAGCCCACTAATTTTCTAACTTATTGTATATAGATTGCAAAACCTGTGGTTTTTAATAAATTCTGATTGTAAACTTTACCTTTGGACTTAAAACGTTTGTATAAATGCCATTGTGGTACTAGACAACAGGTTGTATAGAACAAGTATTTTGTAAAAACTTTATTATAGGTTTGGTTATTAACAGGTATTAGAACAAACATTTTAAGTTGGTTGAGTTGTGCGTCTTGTGTGAACTGTATCTACAATAACAGCTGTAAGATCAGCTTCTATCTTAAATTAGTTTACACGGTGGGCCGTTATAACTCATCCTGTTCAGGGCATAACAAAGAGTATCACTGACTTAAGTACAGAAATGACCCGAGCAGACATCTTTTTAGCTCTTTTACTCAATCTTATCTGATTTGCAGTTGAGCTTTAGATATCAAAGTTGCTCCAATTCGGCTTGTCCAATTTTGAAGGCTACAATACTTTACCAATAAATTTTTGAAACAACACACACACATATAACAGGATTTATCCTCTGTTTTAACGGAATCGATTTAACCTTTAATCCTGTAGTTTATTTATATTTTTTAAAATCAAAATAGTCGAATTTATAATTATTTTAATAGTTTGAATTTAAAAAAAAATAAATTACAGACGGGATGAAAAGTAAGACTAATTTCATAAATAATAAGGACCAAACCATAAAAAATCTATATATATATATATATATATATTTAAGTTATGAGAATATAAAGTCATACCTACACTCCATGGACACGTGCTCGACGACTGCTCTTGAGTGCAATGTTTGCAATTTGCTACAGATATAAATAAGTTCTCTGGTCATATACTTTTAAGATACCCATTAAATTAAAGCTTTCATTTTACTATGAGATAAATAAACAAATAGAAGACTGAAAAGTTAAAAGTCAAAATCATTATCATGGTAGAGAAAGAAGAAGAACTAGAAATAATAATTATTATAGTAATTAACGAACATGTGAGTGGGGTCGAAGTGGACGGAGAACTACAGCTTGCACACAGTTCGGCGAGGTGTCCGCTTATATCCACATGTGCCTTTACTATATTTGATATATATATATATATATATTTCTTTTTTCTAATACCTTTTGTTCATTTAATTAATCATACTTTAATTAGCTTATGCGTTATACTTTCATTTTCATTGATACATTGCATATTCTTTTTATCGTTATTATTATCATTTTTCGCTTCTCCCCTTTTGGATCTTGACCATCGTCTTTTCTTTATTATCTTTAATTAATTATATGATATACTTTATTTTCCATGTTCTAGTAGAAAATCATAACGTAGTCCACTGAATATGTGAATCATATTTTAGGGCATAGATGGGCATTTACTAATGTTTTGGTTACTGTTTATCCGTTGACATAAGCAAGAGGATCTCTCATTAATTTCTCCAGTTGGTTATGGAATTAAAAAAAAAAAAAAGAGAAAAGGAAACCATTCCTTAATATTTCCTAAACTATAATTTATTAAATAATAAAGTTTATACATAATATTCTGAGATCCCTCATCGAATATCTTTCACTTAAGATGTTTCAGTTATTCCAATGACATTGCTTTTAAGTTGTTTATTTACTTGAATAAGACCGTAATATGAAATTTCACTTTAAATTAAATAGCCTAAATATGTACATATTTTGTTTACATAAGGTTTTTTTCCCTATACATAAGGAGCTCCATCAATAGGAATAATTGGAATGCTCATCTGTTCACCAACTTTTAACACAAATTTGTGCTTAAAAAAATTTATTATAAATCATATGTCATAAGTAAAGCTTATGAATAACTATAAGTAAATAAAAATTTAATATATGCACATTACAAACTTATAATACAAAAACTACCATATATTATTACAAATGCTTCAATAAATAGTATAGTGAGATTAGATCGACTCACCCAATTTAATTCGATTCGATACCACATCTTTATTAAATTAATTTAGATTAACCCTTTAATTCTTATTAACAATAACTTTTCACTCCAGTTGATTTGAGTGATTCAATCTAATTTCTATAAGAATCAATCCAATTATTGGGTTATAAGATATTATTTTGTCTCATTTTTTCTAGTAAATACACTGGTTTAAAAAAAATTATCCTTTTTTTTTCTATTTTGGATCAACCTTTCAATATAGGAAATTATTGTCAATAATAAACCATTATGCATGCCTATCTATAACTAATCCATAAGGTTATTACTATTACTTAACCTTTCTCGTGCCAGGTTTATTTTAGTAAATCTCATAACTGATCTTGATAGATCTTCAGAACCCTTTTTCTATATTTGAAAATGTTGATCAATTTCGGAAAACATAAAAGTGATGGTCAATATAAAAAACGAATTTTTTATACATTCTATCCTAAGTTGGCCGAAAAAAATGAAATTCTATGGTGAAGTATATAATAAATTTTGAAAAGATGATAAGTTAATTTTTAAAATTGTTAATTAATGTTCATTCACTTGTTTATAAGATGGGTATATATTTATTTGTTTTATTTATAGAGGAATCTTTTTTATTACCGTCTTTGCAAATTCCAATACCGTCCGTCTGTTTTTTGTTTTAACGGTTGAACTGATGCAATGCAAGCAGGAAAAGAAGTAGAGTTAGTCCAACGTTAACGTTTACGTTTACCTGTTGACGTGGAAGAGAGAGAAAGAAGCGTTGTCCTGTTGTTAATGTCATGTCCCATGAAGCATTAGCTGTGTCGGTGGAGATGATTATAACGAACCACTATACATAAATTTACTATAAATAACTTTCTAAAATACTTATTCGCGCTAAATAAAAATATTAAAAAATGTAAAATCACAGACAAAATTATTTATAAATATAAAATGCATTGTTGACTTCATAAATCAATACTTGAGATGATTTATGTTTTTGGTTAAAAATTTAAGATTTGGAATAGTTATTTAGTAATATGTTTACATTTGGTAAATGAAATTATTTTATTATATATACTTTTTTAATAATTGGATGATTGATGGAGGAAGCAAGGAATGATAAGGGAGAGAAAGTGAGAGCCAGATAGAGAGAGAAAGAGAAGCATGGAGACTTATTATACATAGTATAGAGCAAGGAAACTTGGAGCTACTCTTTCTCTCTCTCTCTTTCCCCTAGGAAGTCGGCAAGCTTCTTCCTTCCAACCACTCTCTCTACTGTCTCCAATTATACATTTTGGATATAGAGAGTCTAGATGGGGGTTTAAGTTTCAGTCCCTCTTTCACATGCGCTTAGAGAACACTTATACTGTTTGGTTTGAGTGAATTAAGGATTAAATGGGATCTTAATTACTTATAATTCACACTGTTTTTGGTAGTTCTGGGGACACCTACTTGTCTATAGATCTAAACCCAGAATTTTTTTGCCTTGATTTGGTCTGTTTTGTACAAAGTTTAAATCTTGAGTGTTGAGAAATGGAGGCAAGTGCTGGTTTGGTTGCAGGTTCACATAATAGGAATGAACTTGTTGTAATTAGGCGCGAAGGAGAACCGGGAGTGAGTAGTTTTCCACTCTATAGTCTCTGAATTGTTTCACATTACTGTTTTGATTGTTGGTGTTTTGGTAATTTGAGGAAACGAGATAGATGATTTTGATAATCGTTATGACGTGTTTGTGGCCTTTGTTTCAGCCGAAGCCTTTGCAGCATCTAAGAGGTCAGATATGCCAGATTTGTGGGGATGATGTTGGACTCACCGTGGATGGAGAGCTTTTTGTTGCTTGTAATGAATGTGCTTTCCCAATTTGCAAGACTTGTTATGAATATGAGAGACGTGAAGGCAGTCAAGTTTGTCCTCAGTGCAAAACCCGATTCAAACGTTTAAAGGGTACATTAGAATTCTCCTTTTGGGCTTCATTGCACTCTAAATTTGCTAAATTTCATGTGCCCCCGTTTCGATATTCTATAACTGGAACATATGGATGAGCTAGTGAAATTGGGATTGTTTGAACAGGATGTGCAAGAGTTGCCGGTGATGAAGAAGAAGATGATATTGATGATTTGGAGAATGAGTTTAGTTTCCATGGAAGGAATCGACAAGTTATGGATCAGGCCTCTGGGGCAGATGCATTGCTCCATGGGCATATGTGCTATGGCCGAGGCTCGGACTCTGACCTGTCTCAGGCCCATTCTCTGCCGCCAGTCCCTCTCTTGACCAATGGTGAAATGGTACTGCTACTTGAACTCATCCACCAACACTCTTTTGATTTCTGGCAATTAATTCTTCTAAGCTAAAATGTGTGACATGAGTAATTACTTAGAGGTGTGGATGTGGACCGGTCACGACTTACACGATTTGCATTATTTGCTGTTGGTATAGGTTGATGATATTCCTCCTGAACAGCATGCCTTAGTGCCTGCTTACATGGGAAGTGGTGGTGGAGGCAAGAGGATCCATCCCCTTCCCTTCTCAGATCCCAACCTACCAGGTAGATGAATTTGATTTTACTTTGCCTTTACGTAGATGATCTTGTAGATATTAATTTAGTTTAAGGTCGACGTATGGACCCTAATTCTTAGCACTATGTTTTTCTTTGGTAAATTAAATAACGAAGAAGCATGTTTCTCTACAGTGCAACCTAGATCCATGGATCCTTCAAAAGATTTGGCTGCTTATGGTTATGGAAGTGTTGCTTGGAAGGAAAGGATGGAGAACTGGAAACAGAAACAGGAGAAACAGATGATGAAGAGTGAGAACGGTGGCAAGGATTGGGATTATGATGGGGATGGTCCCGATCTACCACTGTGAGTGTTTTCAAAAGTTGCACTTCTTTCTATCGCAGGAGCGAAAAGCATTTCTTCATTTTGACAACAATGTTTTAACCCACCTCTCACTTTCTTTTTTTACTTATTTAAATTACTTCATCAATGAAAAGCTTGTTGCGATTTACAATGATTGCATTAGCAGTCTATTGGAGTTCCTGATTGAGACATTTATCTGTAATTTCATATGATTTTTCTCATTTACATTCAATCACTATTTGTCTAATTGACATTGGCACTTTTGAACCAGAATGGATGAGGCTAGACAACCTTTATCAAGGAAGATACCCATACCATCCAGTCAAATCAATCCCTATCGAATGATCATTGTTATTAGACTTGTAGTTCTCGGATTCTTTTTCCACTACAGAGTCACACATCCTGTAAATGATGCTTATGCATTGTGGCTTGTATCTGTCATCTGTGAGATATGGTTTGCTGTCTCATGGATTCTTGATCAATTTCCCAAGTGGCTCCCTATCGAGAGGGAAACTTATCTGGATCGATTATCCCTGAGGTAAACTTTTTTTCTAAGCTATTCCATTTACACAACTTTAGGGTATTCATGCACATTTCTTTCCTAACTTCACTGTTCCTCAGGTATGAGAAGGAAGGACAGCCTTCTCAACTTGCTCCGATCGATATATATGTGAGTACAGTCGATCCTATGAAGGAACCACCTTTGGTGACTGCAAATACAGTTTTGTCGATTCTCGCAGTGGATTACCCTGTTGATAAGGTTTCGTGTTATGTATCTGATGATGGTGCTGCCATGCTGACTTTTGAGGCACTGTCCGAAACATCTGAATTTGCAAAGAAATGGGTTCCTTTCTGTAAGAAATTCAGTATTGAGCCACGTGCACCTGAGTTCTATTTTGCACAGAAGATAGACTATCTCCAAGACAAGGTTCATCCATCATTTGTGAAGGAGCGTAGAGCAATGAAGGTAATGAAGATGTTATGAATTTTAAAATGCTCAATTGTAGACTACGATGTGTGTTCTAAATCTGCTCTTGATGAAATTGCAGAGGGAATATGAAGAGTTTAAAGTACGGATAAATGCTTTGGTTGCCAAGGCTCAGAAAGTCCCTGAAGAGGGATGGACAATGCAGGATGGAACTCCATGGCCAGGAAATAATGTCCGCGACCATCCTGGGATGATTCAGGTTTGTGAGATCTAATCTTCATTCTTTTGACAATTTGGTGTGATATTCTCACTTTTATGCATTATTATTATTATTATTATTATTTTTATGATTTGATAGGTGTTTCTTGGGCAAAGTGGAGGACATGACACTGATGGAAATGAATTGCCCCGTCTGGTTTACGTTTCAAGAGAAAAAAGACCTGGATATAATCACCACAAAAAGGCTGGAGCAATGAACGCTTTGGTATGTACTTAATATTAAAGCCACGCTTGTGGTTCTGTTTTGCTCTTTGTTCGTGAGACTCAAATTCTGTTGTTAATGTTTCCAATTAGGTGAGAGTGTCTGCTGTGCTGACGAATGCCCCCTATTTGCTGAATGTGGATTGTGATCACTACTTCAACAACAGTAAGGCCATCAGAGAGGCAATGTGCTTCATGATGGATCCACTTATGGGGAAAAGGGTGTGCTATGTCCAATTCCCTCAACGATTTGATGGTATTGATCGCCACGATCGATATGCCAACAGGAATATTGTGTTTTTTGATGTAAGGATGCAATAATTAGCCTTCATGCTGCACAGCACCTTTGCTATTTCTTTATATACACGATATTATGAGCAGCAATATAATGAAAATATTTCTTTACAACAGATCAACATGAAGGGTTTGGATGGCATTCAAGGACCAATATATGTCGGGACAGGGTGTGTTTTCAGAAGGCAGGCTCTATATGGTTATGATGCTCCAAAAACGAAGAAGCCACCAACAAGGACATGCAACTGCTGGCCGAAATGGTGCTGTTGTGGATGTTGTTGCTCTGGAAAGAGAAAGAAGAAGAAGACTACAAAGCCCAAGAGTGAGCCCAAGAAGAAAAATTCCAGGACAAAAGATTCAGCACAACCTGCTTTGGAAGGCATTGAAGAGGGAATTGAAGGTATAATAAGAAAATACTTGGTATTTTATCTACCGTCTCTAGTGAAAATTCTTCTGCCAACCAAACTGCTCAAAACACTCTAGTTTGTAGTTAAATTCTTCATCTAATGTATTGATTTTGGTTTTACATGTCTGGCAGTCTTATGTATGTCGTTAAATAAGTTTTATGATCCTCTTATATGCAGGAATTGAAGCTGAGAACACAACGCCTCAGCATAAGCTTGAAAAGAAGTTTGGGCAATCTCCTGTCTTTGTTGCTTCAACCTTGCTTGAGGATGGTGGGACGCTGAAAGGTGCCAGCCCAGCATCTCTGCTTAAAGAAGCCATCCATGTCATCAGCTGTGGGTATGAAGATAAAACAGAATGGGGAAAAGAGGTAAACTTATCCTGCCGAATTGTTTCCAGGTCATGTCTGTGGGGCGTTTGCTGAACTATCCTTCTTAATGCAGGTGGGATGGATCTATGGTTCTGTTACGGAGGATATATTGACAGGTTTTAAGATGCACTGTCATGGATGGCGATCTATCTATTGCATCCCCTCGAGGCCTGCATTCAAAGGATCTGCTCCCATCAATCTTTCCGATCGTTTGCACCAGGTCCTTCGATGGGCCCTTGGTTCTGTGGAAATCTTCTTGAGCAGGCACTGTCCTCTTTGGTACGGTTATGGTGGAGGCTTGAAATGGTTAGAGCGTTTCTCTTATATAAACGCTACGGTATATCCATTGACGTCAATCCCATTGCTGGCTTATTGTACATTACCTGCCATTTGCTTGCTTACTGGGAAGTTCATCACTCCCGAGGTATGTAGTCCTTAGTAATGTGTTATTACTCCGTGATCACGAAATTTCCTCGTAAAAGGCATTGATGTGTGTATTTTATACATGCTGCAGCTGGACAATGTTGCTAGCCTGTGGTTTTTGTCGATGTTCATTTGTATTTTCGCAACAAGTATACTGGAAATGAGGTGGAGTGGTGTTGGTCTTGACCATTGGTGGAGAAATGAACAGTTCTGGGTGATTGGAGGAGTCTCTTCACATCTATTCGCAGTGTTCCAGGGTCTTTTGAAGGTTTTGGGTGGTGTTGATACGAATTTCACCGTGACATCAAAAGCCGCGGATGATGAGGAGTTCTCAGAACTTTATATATTCAAGTGGACTACCCTGCTCATCCCGCCAACGACCTTGCTGATAATAAATTTGATAGGTGTTGTTGCGGGTGTCTCTAACGCAATAAACAATGGATACGATTCATGGGGTCCTCTATTCGGGAAGCTTTTCTTTGCTTTCTGGGTGATAGTTCACTTGTATCCTTTCCTAAAAGGTCTTCTTGGGCGGCAGAACAGAACGCCAACAATCATTATCGTCTGGTCGATTCTGCTTGCTTCCATTTTCTCCCTTCTGTGGGTAAGGATCGATCCATTTTTAGCCAAATCGGATGGTCCAGTTCTGGAAGAGTGTGGTTTGGACTGTACTTGATGGCGTATTATACCTGCTCGGTGAATGGTCATTAGGATAGGGTGATGGTTATTTATTGTGATGATGATGATGATGTGAAAAACAGAATATTTGTTGTGATGAGGTCTGCAAAATGTAGATTTAGATACATGTCCTGAACCGTGGATGCCTCTTTCAACACCTTGCGCCATCAAGGAACCGAACCGGCTGCACATTTCGAGCTTCATCGCCAGAAACTCAGCATGAAATTTGGAGCAGAACCATGTCGTCGCATCGTGATTCTTTTTTAGGTTCATTTTTACAGGGGAGGAGGTACCGCGAATACAAACTGTATTGATATATATATTCTCTCTTTTTTCTTCTCATTTTCTTCCATTCTCTCTGTCTCCAATAAGGTGTGGGGATTTTCCTGCTAAATGTATCTGTTAAGCCAAAGTGTTTACTCAAAACTTGTGCCTTAGGCTTTTCTGGAACTCATGCTGCCAAATGCAGCTATGTATGTTTTTGTAATGAACAGTTTAAAGGGAAATTTTTCTTTTTTCTTTTTTTTTTTTTTGAAACCTTATGTATCGCTGCTGGCAACAACCGTGCAACTTAGATTCTGAATCTAAAACTAAATTTTATAGACACGTTTAAATTTGAATTCGATTTAAAAAAGTCAAAACTCAAATTCAATCCGATTAAAATCTCGTTTTAGTTTATTTTATGTTTCAAAAGGATACTTTTCTTCCAAGGATGTTATGCTAATGCTCAACTCAGCTCAGCTCATATAGGAATTAGAATCAAGTTTTATTTTAGTTTATATATAGATAAGCGAGTTGTCAAATTTAAGTACCGTGAAAATTAAACTCAATAAGCTATATGAAGTAATTTGAATTCAAGCTTGATTAGTTTATAGCGCTTTTAATTATCTTAGTACTCTAGTTCTTTTCCATTTCCTTGCAATAGAAGGGTTTTACGCTGAAAAATGCTTCGCCGTTACTAAAATGACTACGAGCATCTTGTCTTAAGATTTTAAGCAAATTTTGAATTTTGCGGGTTATTTTACTTATTATTCTTTCCGACAATAGAATTAAAAGATTTTGTACTTCTAATTCTTTTTTGGGAGCAATCAATTTCAAGAACTTTTATGCCGAGAAATTTCAATAGGATACAATTTTTTATATATGCTTCATGTACATTTAGCCTCTTTACCTTTAAAATTGAGCTTTTGAACCTTCCAATTTGTGAAAATTGAGCTTTTACATTTTATTGTATTATTGCCCTTAGACAGAATAATTAAAAAAAAAAAAGAAAGATAAAATTTAAAAATTATAAAATCGAACTCATTTCAATTTGAGCTCATTCTAATTTTAAAAAGGATATTCTTTTTTTCAGTTATATTGATTCCCAACTTTGCTCAAATATCTAAAATTAAGCTTTATTCAAATTTGAATAGGTTCGCATATGAAGTCAAGTTCCATGAAGGTTAAAATCAACTTAATAAACTATTTTAGTAGTTCGAGTTCAATATTGATTTGATGATAGTTAAATTAAACTTAAATAAATATTAAGTTAAATTTGAGTGATTTATGAATAAGTTTAATTTATTTGTATTCCTAATACTTTTCTCTCTAATATACAACTATAAATATAAAGGTTTGATGCTGAAAAATAATACTCAATACAACTATGCCATTACTGAGACCACAAATAATGGGCGTTGCTTGGCACACCCACCAAAGTCAAGTGACGCAAAGTTGGTTTCTCCTGCAATAAACATGAACGTGCTAGCGGTGCTTAAAAATCTCAGGTTGCTCTAACAAACAACTCAAGAAATTCTTCTTATTCTTCTTCTTTTTATTTTGTCTCTTTGAAGTTTCATTGGTTAAAAATATAGTAACAGGACGCACAAAAATTTTAAAAAAGTTGTCAAAGAAATTTTAATGGAGAAATTTAGGGATAAAGTAGAAGGTACTTAAAAAGTGAAAGTTTCTTAATATATTATTCTAACATTTAGGAGAACGAGAAGGATTGCTAGGAGATAAAGATGCTCTGAAATGACTAGGAGCATCCTTTACTAGGATTTTGGGCATTGTTGGGTGGATTTTGCGGATTTGCTCAATTGTTTTTTTAGTAACAGGATGAAAGGATAAAAATATTGTACCTCTAATACTTTGGATAATTGGAGGGAGAAGAAAGTAATCAAATTTCAAGTACTTCTCTACCATTTTGTTGTTAAACGCCTACAAATTAGATGGAGGAAAAAACTTGGCGCATTCTATTTCATTTTGCTCTCCATAGTGATGTGTCATTAGTGCTTTTAAGAGTCACGAATTAGTTCTGATGAGCCACTATGGAACTCATTCGTAAAACTGATATTAGACTATCATATAATTTAAGTCATTGTAGATACCTAATTTTTGCCCTTTCGTTATCTTAATATTTTTTATTTTATTTTATTTTTTATTTTTTTATTTTTTACAAAAGGGTCCTAATTCAAAAGTAAAAAAATAAAAAAACAATAAAAATGAAAGATAAAAATAAACATAAAAAAGATTTTATAGATTTTTAGGAAGTAAATTATTTTAGAGTCATTCGTTTTAGTTTAGTTTAGTTCAATAAAATAATCATTGTAGAGAGTTACGTAGTTTAAGCACAATTTGATTGTACTAAATGTTAAGGCATAGACTAACGGCTTAACGAATAAGTATTAGAGTATTGGATTGGATTTAATTTAGGATTGTGGGTTTGAGTCTCATTAAGCATCTATGTCTTTTATTTTTCCTTTTTTTTTTTTTACAAAAGCGAAAGAAATAAACATAATTCATATCTAATTAAAATCATTTGCATCTAGTTTGATTTTATTAAATCGGATCTGAATTAATTTGGATCTAGTTTAATCATTATCAAATTAGATACAATAGATATAATTAGATATGATTTGATTTGGACTTTAAAAACACACATACGTGTGCATAAAGAAAAAAAAAAAAAAAGAGGAGACACAACGGAAAAAGACCACCTTGACACAGCAATAATTCAGCGACTAGACACAGCAATAATTCAACAACTAGACATAGCCCCACAAACAGCCTACTATTATTACACCCTTTAAAGACTGCGTACGTCCAACGACTACTGCTGCAGAATTTTTCAGTACGACCAGGCGAACAGCAGCAACACCAGGCAAACAGGACAACAACACGGTAGATAGCAACGAACAGGATAGCAGCACGGCAGACAGCAGCGAACAGGATAGCAGCAAGGCGGAAAATAACGAACAGGATAGCAATATAGTAAACAATAGTGAATAGGACAGTACTAAGGCGGACAGCACTAAGGCGGACAGCAACGAACAAGACAGCAATATGGAAGACAGCAACAAGGTGGACAGCATCGAACAGGATAGCAGTATGGAAGACAGCAGTAAGGTGGACAGCAGCGACATCCAGCATCGTCTTAACGCTACGGACAGCGACCCCAGTACATATTCCAATTGCAGCTAGCCCATTCGTCAACAGCAACACACATCAAGCACGTACGTTGCTCCCCACACTGACGTAGTCTACGTACTGATCATCCGCACTGATCGCTGCAACTGCACGAACCGCCGCAACTACACGAATTGCCGATCACCAACAAAATCTACACGATAGCGCTTTGCAGCAGCTACGTACATTGGAGACAATAGCCCTACAATTAGGTTCGATTTCCATCCAATTTTTTTTTCTGATTTATTATATTATTATTTTGTTAGTACTTTAATGGTTTAATATGGTATATATATATGTGTGTGTGTGTGTGCGCGCGCGCGCGTGTATTAGTTTAAGGTATTTTTTTAGTATTAGTTTTCTTTGTAATATATATTAGGTACATTATAATAAGTGGACATAAACATTAGAGTAGGAACTGTTAAGATTGGTTTTTTATTATATATATATGTTATTATATTAATTATACTTTATTAGTTAACATAATATATGATATATCTATATGTTAATTCGGGAATTTTAGTATTAGTTCTTATATCAGTGTATCATAGGGAATTAATTTATTTTAATAGATAGTCATATATATTAGTTTAAGGATTGTTAAAATTGATCATATCTTAAGATTTGGTTTATTACGTAGAAAGTTGTTTTTCTTTAAATAAAAATTAATAAAAGACCCTTTTTTAAAAGATAAGATTATTAGAGTTTTTTTTTTTTTCAAAAAACAAAAACACTTAAGAGTTAGGATCGTTTAGATTTTTTTTTTAAACCGACTCAACTAAAACATAAACTCGACTGGTTTCAAAAATTAAAATTAATCTAACACACTAAGATTTTCTGAAAGAACTACGATTATCTGATCCCGGTTAACGAATACGTAGACACCTTCGATGCGACGATAAAAAATGTAGAAACTTAGGTTCTTTTTTCTTTTGATTTTATTTATTTATTTTTTTAAGTATTATAATTAGAAAAATAATATTAATTTCGGTAAATAGACAGTGATACCCGTTAAGAGTTTAATAGGTTAGCTACCGAACTTGGAATCCTCTAGTTCTTTATTTAAAATTGAAATAAAAAACCGGTAGCCAAATTGTAATCAATCCATCCAATTGGTTACAATTTCTTTTTCTTTTCCCGACTTCGGTTAGGTAGCGACTCTAAAAATTATTTTCAATAAAAAACCAAAATTTCTCAATATCTTTAGTCGAGGATTAATGTTAAATGGGTTAGGATTTAGTATTAATCAAGAAATGGGAAAATCAATTTTTAAATAAAAGAAATCGAAAAATCAGGTTCGACAGTTATTAACTTTTATACTTCTCTAAAAAAATCTCTTAAATCTTATGATTTTCTAAACTGACATGAATTCACATAAACAAAACATGTGATATGCTATGTCACTATTAAAGCTATGCAAGTAAGCTAAGCTGACTAACCCAACCTGTCTTACATTAACCTGCGAGTTAATCAGGTTAATCAAGTTGGCCCGCTTGCAAATGCAAGTTAAAATTTTCAGCGTAACCCATTTCATTGTGGGTCAACTCGCAAATTAAATATTTGGAAAGATATTTATTGACTTAGTATTAAAGTTTATCATTTAATTTTAGTAAAAATTTAGTGAATTTTGATATACTATGAGAATTATTCATTATCATTTAAAACTTTGAAAAATAAAAAATGATCTTAATATAAAACTATCAGCAAAGCAAAATATTTTGAAGAGAATATGCAATATAGATTTTTAATGAAGCACAGTCAACTAATTATAGAACAATACTTCTAAACATCAATATAATTAAAGATATTCTATTTGTAAAACTTCAAGATAAATGGAAAAACAAATTTATAAAGTTCCAAAATTATAAATCATGTCTAACCACCATATAAGATTTCTATTTAAGTTTCTTTTAACTGCATCACTAGTAAACATCGTCTAATTTATTGCATTTTCCTACATTTGTTAAAAACCTAGATCTTCTTGCTCTTGTCAATGGGTGTATTATATTAATAGATAATACAAAGCTTGAGTTAACTTTACAACAGCAAATAAACAGTCCGCACAATCCTGACTAACTACATCAGCAAACAAATTGCAAAGAAATATAGATAATTCATGAATTATTCTCACAACAAAATAGATAATTCATCAATTTTTGTACCAAATTATCTTTGTTGTCGTTTTATATCAATATCTTTGTTGTCGTTTTATATACCTTGATTTGTGTCCGTGAAAGTGAGATTTAAAGGAAAAGAAATAACAATTTTAATTTTTTTATTTATTTATAAATTATAATATTTATTAATATCTTTTAACTTTGTGAAATTAAAATATCAAATTTAAAAAATGCTTCTCTACAGTAACCTATGTCAATTGCCTGACCGCAAACACTATGCTTATGATTTTATAATATTGCTTATGATTTTATAATATTTTTTTTTCTTTTTTGGTAGGTTTGGTGGCCAACCCATCCTGCAATTAGTTGGTAAGCTTTAACCTGCGAGTTAAGCCAGCCGACCTAGAAAAAATGTGCTTTTAAGCAGATCAAAATTTTTTAGTTTACCCTTACTCTTTTTTTTTTTTTTTTTCAGGTTATGTGAACTCACATAACTTACCTCACTTGCACAATTCTAGTCACTATAAAGGCTACAAAATATTCAAGCTTTATCTTATATGGAATATTTAGATATATGTAAGGAAATATTTTTGTATATCTGAAAATATTTTTGTATAATATATATGGAATCTTTAGATACACGAAAATATTTCCTTACATATGTATATTTATATATAAGCAGCATGAACCAACGACGCTGTACTAAAATGAACCTTTATGCCCTTTTTTCCACTTTCGGACGTGATACTGATCAAATAACCAGTAGAACAGCTTCCGTTTGCTGTGCGATAAAGAACTAGCAGCTTTCTGGCCTTCAGGGGGCCGACATAGGAATCTATAGTAAACTAAGTGAACAGCCCAATCTGCGCCATCTCAGTTCATCCCATTTTGCTTGCAGAGCGCTCTAAAAAGGCTGGGTGACCTGATGAAGTTCAGCTGTACGAAAAAACAACCAAACATCAAATCCGTGTCAAAATGTCTGAAGAATGAAGAAAAAGAACACAACATGAAACATCAGATAGAGTAAAGCAACATTTTCCTTTCATTCCCTACAAAGTTTCAGAGAGAAATTACATGTATTGGATTTTCTCATTTGAAATTTCTGAAAAGGTATAAACCTTCACTCAATCGATCAGACAAAAAATAACTCTACAATGACCATGTCCAAACTTAAACATCGCACCCAATGATATAGATGTACAACCATTCAAGTATAACCCTTTGCTAGATACTTCCAACCCACTTTCAACCTGCAAGTTGCGGAGAAAGCATCGACTGATCTAGAGGATTGGAAGAGACATATGCCTATTGGAAGCCAACTCCACAACTCGTTTTCCTCAAAGAGCACATCAAGACTCCTGATTCGAGTTCAGAGTAATTTTAGCCTTCACAGTGATGACTTTTGCATAAATAATTTCTAAAGACTTGATGCTGTAATCATCATGATGTGGGCAGATGTATCATTGATGCAAGCTCTGCTAACTGCTCTTCCCCAAGACTGGATATAAGTTCCAATGAAATGTAATTTTTTGGTACATTTGCAAAATCTTCCTCCTTAAGATTGTACAATGGTTGAAGCTTTTTTGCTTCAGATTCTGCAGCTTCAGCTTCTACAAGTAGAAGGTTTGCTTCGTCTAAGTCTCCCAATTCTGCAGCAGCTGCTCTTTCTGCTTTAGCAGTTCCAGCGGTTATTAGCAACCTCTGGAATCGAGCCGTTGCCAGCTCCCTCTCCTTCAATGAAATCTGTTCTTCGTTCTCCTGCAAATTGTTAACAGTTTCCTTGATATCTTCCTCAAGCTTCTCAAGCTCTAAAGTGGCTCTTTCCACATCTTTCTGTAAAGCTTCTTTCTCAAGGCCCAATGACTTTGCCTCAGCAGCAATTCGTCCAGCTTCTTTGAAATTTCTTGCTGAAGCAGCAACCTTTTTCTCAGCTTCCAATTCAGGGAGTCTCTTGTCTATGAAAAGTATCCTTTGTTCAAATGTTGCAATATCTTGCTGCAGGCTTGACTTTTTTGAAGATAACTCCTAGAAGGAAAGAAAGGAAAAAAAGCCTACTCAGAAAATGAATGGATGGGAAGAGCAAGTGTTAATACCAAAATGGAACATGATCAGTTTGCATTAGAAGGATCACATATATGTAAATATTATGATAAAACTTCATGAAGCTGCATTGATCCCGAATTTTGCTTAGGTATTAAATTTAGGAAAATCTCTTGCACTGGATTAAAAAGAAAGACCTGATTGGGTTTTAATGCAGAAATGGAATCTTTCCAAATAATAAGATTTACATCCTTCAAGTAAAACTTTCAGTATCAGAACTCTATGACCCTAAGCCCGTAGTTTCATAACCATAAACAGCATAAAGAGAAGCCACTTTCAAACCTTTACCACGATATTATCTGAAGAAGATGAAAGAAGAAAAGAAAAAAAAATTAACCTGCAGAGCAGCCCGTCCAGAGGCAGCTTCCTGTTGAAGCTTTTGGACATCTTCAGAGAGTCTTGCTTCAGCCTCCACAAGCCCCTGCTTATTTTCTCTGAACTTTAGGATGGACAGCATTAAGGCCTTTCTTAACCCTGCAACCTCAAGATATCTTTTTGCTTCATGTGCAGAAGTAGCTGCAAGTTCCCTTATCTTTTCCACTTTCTGCTCTTCCCCATGGAGAGATTCTTCGAGAGCCTTCTTTTTAACAGACAGGGCTTCATTTTCTGAATCAATCAGAGAGAGATCTTGTTGCAACCTATCACACTTTGCACCAATATCCATCCGTGCATCCTGATATCCAGAGGCCATACTTGCAATCTTCTTCTCAACAGCTTCAATTTTTGAGTCATTTTCTGCTATCTCCATTTCTTTCTCCTTTACTAAAGCAAGTAATTTCTCTAATTGAAGGGCCAATGTTTCCTTCCTCTTGAAAAGATTTTCTTTTTCCCTTCTATCATCTTCAGTCAAATTATCTATGGAATCATTCAACACATCATGGGCATCATTTACAATCTGAGATTCTATTTCAAGTTCCATCTTCTTTGCCTCCAGAGATTCTGACGATGAATTCCACTGCTCCATTTCCTCTGAATAACGTAATTGTGCATTCTCCAAGATAAGGTCTCCATTAGTTGTGGCATCCTGGTGAAGTGCAATATGATTGTCAGTTTTATGCTTTCTTTTCTATGGAGTCCTTGAAACACAAACTACATATATAGTTAATTTCATAGGTATGCAATAGAATAACGATTCCCCACTTATGCTAATACTATGGTTTGTGGGACAGCTGTTCCATGGATTTCGTATTGCTGCCAAATATTGCAATTTTTTTCTTTTTTCAGGGAAATTCCTTCTAAGGTCCTTTTTAACATTTCTTCATACTCTAACCATGAGATTCTAATCCACTAGTCAAGTCTTGAACCATGTCACCTATAAGCAGTCATCAAAACCTAGACCAAACCCAACACAAATCATCTGGCCATGACCTTTGGGTATATTCCTAATCTATTATTTGTGTTATTGTAAGTGCAAACAAACAAAATAATAACTATCACTTTTCTAAGCTCTTCTTTAGAAATTACAATTTTATTCCTATCTTATCCCATTCCACCAACCAAACATGCAAAATATATAAAGCCTCGACACTTTCTATGCACAAAAATTTAGGAAACCAAGGAGTTATATTTGATACAATGGCTGGAAAAACAGCACCCACTCGTTCATCAAAGGAAGAAGAAAATTCTTGAAGCAGACACAAAATGAAAGGAAATATAATAGAGTATCGACCACTTCTAAATTCAAACCTAAATAAAGGGACCCTTTGATCTGCAGAAACATTTTTTGCATTTTTTTTTTTCAATATTTGTTATAATAAAAGATTCGCTATTATCAAATATTATTCTATTAATCTCAGGGGTTTAGGATAAATAGAGGCTTCTCGTGGCAAGTGATATGGTAGGTAAAAGTGGCAGTCGATTGCCAATGGTAATGGTTATCCATGACAAAGAATGTCTATAGAAAATGATATACTTTCTTAAGAGAGGAAACCATTTTTCATTAGTATTTGTCATAGTTGTCAACCATCACCACTAGCAACTGGGGATTGCTTTCACCTACTAGCATTACTTAACATTAAAGATCACTAGCATCTGCAAACTTTTGAAATCAATACAAAACTATTTAACAACTAAAAGCCCGTATTTAAAGATAAAAAAGGAAAAAAAGAAGGCCCAGAAAGCATTTTCTCCAAAATAAACACAACCAAAATAACATCACTATCAGTCATTTGCAGACTAGCTACCATTTCTATCAACTAATGAAAGAGCTCAATGCAAAGAAAAAGGCATGTTGGGTCTTTGAAACAGTTCGAATCATTTTGATAATAATTAGTTTGATCTATTTTCCTAGTTAGTTTTATGGATGATTAATCAACCAAAAAAAAAAAAAAAAAAAAAAAATCAGAGACGATTATTGATAGAACTCTAGTTCAGATACAAGTAATAGCAGAGAAATCAAAGTAAAAAGTTAGGGTTTTTAAGGTCTCGTGGGAAAAAGAAAACAATAACTGAGCACTGTTGCTCAGCAAACTAACTTCCAAACTGATAGTCCACGAATCTCCTCTCCACTCCCTGACTTACCTCTCTTTCTATTATTCTTTGATCTTGCAACTAACAACAAAAGATTCTAGAAATGTTCCAGAACTCTACCACTGCTACCTGTAACTCACTTAGTGATACAAGTACAGTACCTGTGGAGTTCATCCTCCTATACTTTCAAGTCCACATGTTTATTTGTGTTAACAACTCTGCCTAAGGAACACCAATTGTAGAACTTTTACCCTTCCCTTATATACATGTAATATTGGACACTTAGTCCTTGGTGTTGTACCGATTATTGACATGAATTGTCACTCATTCTTGGGTTCAAAACACTATGCAAATGAAACTTGTGAATTGACGAGGAGAATCTGCACACGCAATCTTACACAAGTTTAGATCTATCTTGATGGGTAACTAACCTAAAACATTGATACCAAATGAAGATACTAAGTGAGTCTTGCAACATCAATTCTCCCAAACAAATTTTCCATCCCACATATAAGGGGCATGCTTTGAAATAAAATACACATCTCCAGAAAGTTTATCTTCATCTACTTAGCTGTGAACCTACATTCTTACTTAAATTTGAACAATATAAATGGAATCAGAGACCACATCCAATCTTATAATGTATTGATACCTAAAAAGTTTCAGTAGGTGGCCAAATTACATCTTATATGCTCATCTTCTCAATTGATGATAACATTTGGATAATGCAGCTTGGGATAATTAAGAGATATTTTAATTTTTAGTTTAGGAGTTCTTAAGACTGATAATCTCGACCTTCCTCAGCATGCTAAGAGTCAAAACATGTCCACTCATAGATTGCAGTTCCTTTGAACTCCTTAAACCTATTGTTATTGAGAGTACTACATCACAATTGTTCCCACCCTTAATAACCAATAGCATGTTATTTCCTATGAGTAACACTTACTACTTCTTATAGAGAGAAGTTTGGCATCTCTTGCAGTTCAAAATATGAAAGCTAAACCTAGATTTCTCTGTCCTGCATATTACAATTCAGATAAATATCATTCGTCTTTAGATTCAATCTATCAGTTATCAAATTCTATCTATATCCATTCTTGTTAGCAGCTCATAAACTAAATCTTAATGATCAATCAGAAGAAAGTGTATAGATGGAAACCTTTGAGAAACTGTCCAGCATAGCAACACACCCTTCCTCCACATCAATCTGGGCTCCCAAAACCTCCTCCATCTTTGCATCAACAGCATCACACTCAGCTTCTATACCTCTTAATGCATCCACCAAAACCTTCCTCTCATTCTCCTCATCCGCAAGTTTCTCACTTAACCTTTCAGCCATTTCAAAATCCTCGGCCTCACAAGCTTCTTCCAAGCTCTTCTCAAGTTCTTTGTACTTAACAAAAGCTAAATTCACATTCTCAGTAGCTTTCCTTCTTTTCCTAATCAATTCCTTCTTAGCAACAAACAATGAAGCTGCCAATTCACGAGCTTTGTTTAACTTCTCCTCAATTCGCCCCTTAATTCCTTCAAATTCCATCTCAATCTGAACATTCACCTCCAAACCATCTGTTACAAGAAAATAAAAATCCAAGTCACAAGCACATTATAGAACACAATATCAACACTAAGATATGTTTTTGAACCCAAATTTCCACCTTTTATGGGTTCTTCAATCTCGCCATTGGCTTTGGCTTCTTCTTCCCGCACTATCTCATTAACACCATCAGGAATTGAAGAACGATCCTCCTCGGGTTTTGTCTCATCAAAAACCTTGGAGTTGGCCTCGTTTTGAGAACTAACAACCTCAACATCTGGGGTTTCTTCTTCTTCTTCTTCTTCTTCCTCTTTATTACCAACCAGAGAACTAGGCGCATTTTCAATACCATTACTCGTATCCACTCCCTCTCCTCCGATTTTCCGATCATCCGACTTAACAGAGGGCGAAACGGGAACTGGTGCGTGATCGATCGACGCCAGAGAAGGCGCGTTGGCGTCCCTGCCGTATCCGATTCTCAATCCAGCTGCTCTCTTCTTCTTCCTCGAAACCTGCCTCGTAATTGGACTTTGAATTTGAATTTGACTAGGAACTTGAACTTCTCTTTCTAGATGTGAACTTCTGCTATTCGTCTTCGTCGCGTCGATAGATCGATTGGAGCCGAATTGTGCAGTCGTTGAGTTACTATCAGGTGTGATCGGTTGCAGAGGAGTTACTAGGGTTAGGTCGGAGAATAAATTCTCATCGAGTGGTTCGGAAGAAGTGGTTTCCAGAGGAAGAGGAGGTCGGTGGTTGTTGTGGTGGTCGGAGGAGGAGGAGGTGGTTTCCGGTTGAGGTTGATTGGAAAATTGAGGAGTAAACAAGACCATACCTTCAAAAAGTGAGTCCATATCGTTCGAATCGTCTTCCATGCTTGAGTCAAGACTGAGCAGGGTTCCGGTCCGATTCCAAAGTACGATCCGATCTCGATCTTGTCCGAGTTCTTACTATTCGCCGTCGGTGTCGTGGAGTGGCCGACTCCGGTATTTTGTGGTTTACCGTATCTTTTATTTTGGTAAACGAAAATGCTATTTTTGTGATAACATCAACCGATATTTTAAGTGATTTATTTATGTGAAAATTTCATGTTTTTAAGTGATATCTTTAATTTAGGATTAGGTTTAAGGTTGTTTATAATCTATTTGAGTTCAGTTTTTTTTAAATATAACTTGATTTGATCTCATTTGATAAATAAATTAAGTTCAAACTTATATTTAGAGTTGTAAATAAACTCGAGAACAAATTTGTTTATATTGGTCATAACTTACAAATTGACTGTAAGTAGGCTCATAAGTTCATCCATTATACTAAAGCTTTATTATATAAAAAAATATATAATATAAGAATAAGACTATTGCAATTTTAAAAAAATCATTAAAATTATAAGATTAGTAATATAAAAATGAGAAAACAAATATTTTACCTAAGGTAAAAACCATTAATATAACAAAAAAATATCATAACATTTCGAATTATTTTCATTCAAAAAGGGATAAAAACATAGATTTAAAATTTTGAATTAATTTCAAGTTTAAACTTGAGCTTAAACTCATTTAGATTACAAATTTTTACTTCAAATGAGATAAAAATTTGGTTAAACTCGAACTCAATAATTTTTAAATAAATTGAGTTTGAGCATTTAAAGTTCCACTCGACCTAATCCATTTACAAGCCTATTTATGTTAATTTAATGTTATCACTTACATTTATATTGCTACACTACTATTTTTTAAATACATTTCATGAAGTATAAATATATTTATATGATATAATTACATAACATGAAGCACTCAAATAAATTTTAGTACAAATATAAAAGAATTGTGGATATGGATGATTAAATTGAATTTTTAATATTTTAATTGTTCATTTTTTACATAACTTCATAATCATAATCCTAAGAGGAAGGAAAACAACAAAAATTATACTTTGAAATGTACAAAAACTAAGAAACCAATATAAGTGTGTGGAATTCAAAACATGTGCAATGAAGATAGAGAAGGAGGCTATGGAAAAGGTGGTTGCTAAAAGAGTGGTTAGGCAAGGCAAAAAGCATAAATCAAGAGCTCTTATTAAAAAGATTAGGTTAAGGAGTAAGATAGAGTTCATAAGCATCGAAGTTATTGAGTTAAAAGACATTGGTTATTTAGGTTTTAGTGGTTAACCAATAATAGTTACCCAATTATTATGATGGTTTTACTTTTTAGTTGGAACTATTGGGTTTTTGGGTAGCCCTCAACAATTATTGAGCTTAACCATCTTATCAATAAATATAATTTCCAATTATTCTCTCGATGGAAACTATGAACAAGGTGTTAAATATTAACTATCTTAGACGAAAGCTTGTTTCTAAGAATAAGCTTTATGTAGATTTTGTAGATGTAAGTAGGATCTTGCATTTTAGTGCAGAGAAGAGTTAGAGGTTATCAAGCTAATGCAAATCTAGTAGATACCATAAAAAGGAGGGGTAATGTTGGAAGTAACATGATGTCATGTCAATCTAAACAATTCTAAGCACTTACTACTTTAGAATAGGTGTTTGTTAGACATTTAAATGAAATTAATCGCATGGAGAAGATAGGCGAGATAAGAGATAAACACCATTGACAAATGAGAGATATTTGCAATATGATCATAATCTAATTGACATTGACTTTTAGAGACAACTTTATATATGGAGAGATAGAAGGAATGATATCCTTGTGAATGAAAAACTATACAAGGTGATGCGAATTGTAACAAAAAACAGACAAGGTCAGTGGCTAAATAGGTTCAAACTTACCGAAAGCTCAAAAGGGAAGTAATGGGGAATGTATAGAAAGACAAATACGAACAAAAAAGTAAGCAAAAACCTATGAACAGTTTTAGAGGATATGACGTACCAATGGAACTTTCGAAGACTCACAGCACAATTCGATATGACGTACGAATCGGTCCGATAAAGTTACTTTCCATCTAGCTTTGCTCAAGAGTTAAGATAAGAGTAATGCCGGTAGTAAACAAATAGTGTTTACGTAATGAAGAAAATACTCAAGTGTATTAATGATGATTAATGTGATGCAGCTACAATTACAAGGTTATTTATACCTATAAATTAGAGTCACTTGTCCAAAAGGGAAATGACAAAAAAGAGCATTTTTCAAGAAAGTAATGTATAAGATATAAAATGGTAAAAATGAATATTCAAGAAAAATAATCATTTGTCTAATGGATTCTACACATGATTCTGTATATATGGCAATGCTGTATTGGTGATACTATTGGAAGATGCGGATAAAAAGTAAGATTAACTTGCTTGTTTGAGCAGGGGTAACTTAGTTAGTTTAGACTCTCTTTCTTTCGGCATCTTAACAAGGGTGACATTGAGTAAGTGATTGGCTAGGTATGAGTGAGAATGAGGATTGGCCGTTGTCTCAACCTTCCGCTTCTTAGCACATTATCTGTGAGAAATAGGCAATCATTCAGCTTGGTATGTAGAATGGGTTAGCAAGGATATACTTAGTCTTAGTAAGAATTAGCTGAAATAGAAGAATTTGTCTTGCTAAGCCTTCTAGTCCTCGGGTTCGGCTGTGAGTTAATGGTTCAGTAGCCTGATTCCTATCACAGGAGGATTGTTTAACTTAGAGTGGCTAAACAAGTTTCCTAAAACTTAAGTCATCAATCTTCCAACTTATGGAAGTGATCATTCTCTTTGACCATTGATTTGAATAAAGTTGGTTAGAAAGGTCTTAAAAGTTTCAAATTTGAAAACTTTTAGTTGAAAGAGGAAGGATATAACTGAGTTGTTGAAGGAGCTTGATCAAATACAAGTGAGATAATGAAGTGCAAAGGACTAATGACAAAACTAGATAAGGTTTGAAAGGGTTTAATGGAGTGAAATAAGTCCATTATTCAAAATAATTCAAAAAGAATTGTTGATAGCTACTTTAAGCTTATAGAACCTTAAGCTTCAATTTGAAGAGTACAATCAAGAGGAGGAAAACTTGTTACACTAGCAACATAACTTTGTTTTTTAGTAAGAAGAGACTTCGAGAGCACTTTTGAGGCTCAACATTCGGAAGGGTCTTCAAAATTAAGACTTGTATTTGCCTATCATTGAGTTTTCATGTAACTGATCCAAATAGTAAGCAATTGGTTGAATTCCTTTTGAGGTGATTTATGGTTATAATCTCCCTCCTATTTTAGAATTGTTACCATTCCTAACCACAAGACGATTGCAAGTAAGGCCAAGGTAATTGAAGGCCTCTATAAGAAAGACCAAGATCAACTAGCTAAGTAAGCCAAGAAGAATAACACATAAAGAAGATAAGGAAGAAGACCAATGATCTTTCAATTGGAGGACTTAGTTTAGTTACACTTAAGGAAGGAGAGATTTCTTTAAAAAAGAGGATCTAAATTAGCACCTAGAGCCAATGAGCCATTTAAGATTTTGTAAAGTATAATGAAAATGCCTACTGCCTAGACTACTAGGAGAATGTGGAGTATCTATGTTGTTTAATGAATTTAATCTATTACCTACATTTTCGAATAAGAAAATGATACAGTGAGGAAAAATCAATAAGACCCCTAAGGCAATGATGGACATCCTACAACTACAGGCCAAATCACCTAGTCAAGAGCATAAGCCATTCCAAGTTTGGTTTATAAGTTAGTTGACGAGCCTCATTCATGTTTTCTTAATGAATATCAGAATATGTTCCATTTTCATCTTAAAGGATTAGGATATAGGAAGATCATCCAAATGGAGCTAGGAATTTTTGGAGTTGAGGCCAAAGTAAGTCTTTGAAAGTTGTTGGTTACTAGTCTAGATGTAGGAATTTTTCTAATGGTAGCCTTGTACAATCTGCACAGCAGGCTAAATTAGCACTATATTAGCCCTTGCCTTCCAAACACTTATTGGGACACCATCAAACGACAATACCCTTAAGATCTAAAGAATGCTTAGGACACACCATTCAGATGATAGCCTTTTAGACACCTCTTTGCATAAAACCTAGAAAGTGTCTTTAGATCCTTATTAGTAGCACTCTAGGGCATTCGAATATAGCTATTTTATTGCAATTTTTAATTCTGCATTTTAATGTAATTATTAGACTATGTTGCTCTTGAACTCAAACTTCTTCATATTTGGGGTTTCTTATCATTTCAAAATTAAAATAAAGTCATTACACTTTAAATGGAAGACGCTGAATTTAGCTATTAAACTATTATCGCCTTAAGATACCTTTATGGAGATTTTTGCCATTTTATTACTCATATCTATCCTTGATTGTGGTAAGCTATAGATTAGCTAGCTTATGAGTCATATCAAGTTAGTCAATCCTAGGCCAATTCTTGCAAGGTTCATAATATCCAGGTGAAGAGAGGCCATATCCTTAAATTCTACTTAATCCAAAAAACCAAAAATGATAGCACCATTAAACATTGATTATAACTCCAATCAATTTCCATCAAATTGTATCAAAACGGAAAACAAAGAAGATGATCACGAGACTTCGTTGATTGTTAGGAACATGTTTTTGTAGAAGCAATTAAGGTTATGAAGTTCTAATGCCACTAATGTAGTGAGTGAGAATTAAGAGGAAGGGTTCATGGAGTTAAAGTAGAGGCTCATGACATTCTTGATGGAGAGGAAACTCAAATGTTGATTTAGGATAAGACAAGTCATGGTATTGATGAATCAATATCTGTCTTTTGTTTAGAAGTCAAACCATTGATAAATATAGATTTTAATGATGCATTGCAATGTAGAAATATTTTCACTTATGCTTTGAGATTCGAGTTGATAAATCTTATAGTTATGTATTGGGTTAGTGGTGATATGTAATGTACATTATGAATGCTTGTTAGCTTGGTGCTCTAATCGAACTGTTTATTATATGAAACTACATGCCCATTTTGAAAGGTTTATTAGTTATAAGAGTAACTAGGAGTCTTTTCGTAGGGATATATAATGTAATAAGACAACTAACATTATTGTATGGAGTGGTTTACACTAAGGAGATTGGTACTTGTTTGTTCTTTGTAGACAAACATGTGTTGCCCATATGTAACAGAGGTCAAAGTTTAGAGAATAATGATGTTTAGGTTCTCTTTTTTTTTTAGCACTAGTCGTAGAGAAGGATTGATCAAGATCATGGACCAATCAGTCGCTCTTGAGCTCGATGACTCACACCAATCTAAAGCCAAGCACTAAATCCACCATTTCTAAGTTAACTTACGTCTGAGACCAAGCTACCCCATTTCCAAGCCAACCAGTCAAGGCTTATTAGGAGAATGGCCATATACTGGAGCAACCTTTCCCAAGCCTTAAACAACCAAGTTGCTATACAACCGACTGACCTGCTTTATTTAGAATAAGCTTTACTTAGCATACAGCATCGTCTATATGACAAAATGGATAATAGACGTGCATCCCATTTTTATAGCATCCGTACTAACCTCTTTGTAATTGAATATCCCTTTTGTCTGTTTACAACTTTACCCTTGTAATCTATTCTCCTTTCATATTCTAGTAAGAATCCTTTTTTTAATTTACGTCTACTTAGGATTTGCCTTAATTAAGCCATATAAATATTTGTAATATGTAATAGTCACAACATCAATGATATTGAACTTTAGACATTATTCTTTCTTCTTCAGCTTATGTTTTCTCACTAAGGACCGAGATTAGAAGAGCTTTTATCTAAACCATTGAGTGTAGACTAATAGTAAGCAACGTTCTATTATACTTATACGTCATATTAAGTATAGCTTAAGCTTGTGTGAGGTATTGGGGAGACATATCAACCGTCAGTGCATGTCCCCTGCTCAACCTTCGACTACCATTTAGCTTTCAGATTATCTTGAGGTTCAAATCTACCTTTTTGGTTCATGTGATATCGGTAGCTATGTGTCAATCTTCACGATGATCCATATCGTCTTAATATCAAAGCTTGACTACATTTGAGTAAGTTTTTGCTACTTTGTGCTCTAGGTGACTTACTATTGCTATAGTATATTGTAGAAATTGTCTGTTGCTATCGTAAGGGTTTGTGAAGCGTTTAGTGTTAAGGAAATTTAGTGCTCTAGTTTGCCCTATTTCTTGTTTGCAAAATAAAGTGTGAGTGTTCGCTTGGTTTATTGAATGTTGGTTGTAATAGCTTGATAGGAATTAACTCTTTGGATCAATTACAAGTAAACGAGCTAGAAAACTGCAAGGACTCACGTAGATAATACTAGCTCGAAACCTAATTAAAGACGAGGATTCCTATTCCAATCTCTACCTTCTACACTATTATCGATTTTGAGCACTAAGCTCTCATATGTTCCAACACAGTTCCTAAGTTGCTAAGCAATGGTACCAACTTGCTTAGCTTGTACATTAACCAGTAGAGTAGCCATAACTATTGTTGAGCTCGTGCCATCATCTAGACAACCCCCAAGCTGACCAGCGTCAAACCTCCATCTAAGCTGAGTTGCTTAGATACTCGACTCGTAAAGGATAAGAATGTTTTCCAACACTTAAGTTCTAGCCTAAACCAGATCATGTTTGCTCTAATGAATGACACTTTCTTTTATCCTCCTTTGAATTGTTTATCAAAGCCGAGCTACTTTAAGATACACCTCAGAAAGACTAGTTGCATTCTAGATCGTTATCCATCATGTAAGCCCTATAATTAGAAGTTCGAATTTAATATGTAAGCCTTACAATTAGAAGCCTAAATTATACAACGAAAGTAAAAGTAACCCTGTAAATTTGAATTTAGAAAAATAAGTAATAAAATAATTAAATATCATAATGTTGAATTATAAATATATTAACCGTTATTTTTTGGAAATACATAAAATGAGTTTCGATAACTAGCGAGCTGATAGAAATAAATTATATATACATTAAAAATCATAAAATAACATAAATAATATTTAGGATTATTTACTTATACTCCTTATGTATTTACGTATAAATAAAAATACTTCAAATTACTTAAAATTGCCGAAATATACTAAATTAATGCTAAATAATTAAATAAAATTACAAAAAAAAACAGAAAAAGAAAGTAAGGACTTATCTCGATTTAAGTCGTGGCATGTTGGGATTAAGAAGAAAAAACTTAACCCATTAAATTAGGGCAAATAGAAAGTGAAATAAAAGAAGATAAGGTCAATTGTTAATCAAAAATTGAAAGAAAAAAAAAATTAAGGCAACTTTATAAATACTCCAAACTCCAACTGGAACTTATTGGTCAATTAGGAGTCACAAAAAATTAGAGATAAATTAGAAAGAGAGAGTTAAGGTTTTTTTTTTTCAAAAAATAGCAAATTTAGTGTGCAATTAGGATTTATAGAGGAAACCTATGACCAACGACTACTTAAAAATGAACAACTACCACCACCATACCTTACTCCCCCTACCTATTGTTGCTGACACACTTGGAGTCATTACTGGTAGCCGGAAGTTGATCAGACAAATAAGTTTGATGTCAACCCAAATCTTGTTTAATTTATTTAAATTGTTAAATTTGTTTAGAAAATTATAAAATTTGGTATTTTGAGGTTTTTATATGTATAGATTTAGGGAAAAATATTTGTTTGATAAAAATATTTCTGAAAATATACAGTATTTAAGAAATCTCACAATTACGAGTTTATTCTTATTTAAAAATAAATAGCCTTAATAATATAATTTTGAGATCAATTTTTTTTTTTGTATAGATTATTTAGATGATGTAGAATAATGCTATAAAGAGATTTTTTAGAAATGAATTTTTTTTAATTTTTATATAATTTTTAAGCCTAAAAATTATGTATAAATGGGTGATTTTGGGTTAATTTAGTAATAAAATGGATAATTACTTATTTAGTATATAATTAGCTGTTTTAAGATGTTAATATTTGATGTGGTATGATAATTATAGTATTTAGAATGTTAGATGTAATTCTTAGATGTAATATATAGTGAATATATGTAAATTGATAATACGAGAAAATGGATTTACAATAAATATAAAATATTAGGATAAAATTGATAATATATTAATAATACATAATAAATCTAACATGAAACTTAAATTTTAGTAATTATATGAAAATATAATTTTTTTATATCAGGAATAAACTCGGCAGCTAAACGAGTACTAGGATGTACAATATGGACTAAAATATTGGTTAGGGGCTAAAAGTGATATTAAAGATACCTGAGTATAATGTGATTAATTTCACATTATAGTTTGGTACGCATCCTTAAGATTTACAAATAACATTCGTATTAAAAAATTGATCTAAATCAGATTTGGAAATTGATTCCAAAATTGGCTTAGAATTATATAGGTAATAAGTAATATGCATATTTGGAAAATTGGGTTAAATCATAATTTAAAGTCTATATATCACAAGAATATAAATACTAAAAGAGTATTTATATTACAGGACACATGGAGACAAGTTGACTTACATCAAGTGAAGTAAGTGAATCGAGGAATTCAAGTAAGTTAGGTTCAATACATCGTTATATTTTTTAAGTATCATATTAAAGTATTCGGTGGCTAAAGATTGTATATGATTGTACTTGTAAGTAGCTATACATGCATGTGCTTGTGTGTCTTTGATTACTTACTAAATAGTAATGTTATGTTGGTGATGTGTTGTGTATTGAATGATGTGAGATTGTTTGACTACCTTAAATCGAACTTTATTATAACTAACCTAAATACCTTAATTAGACATGCATTGTAATCCTTTAGGGGACTGTTAGGAATCTCCAACCAAATACTAATACCTTTAAAAAAGATAGTGTAGGATAATATAATGGTCTTTTCTTCATCTTTAACCGAACTAAATGATAGAAGAGGAGATTGTGGTAAGGATAAGGGAAATAGTTCGAAGGATAATCATAAGGAGAGTGGTGTCTCCATTAGACAAACTTGGATTTAGTTGTGAGATGTTGTATAAACATGAAAACTCCTCAATTTGGATTAGAGTAGATAAAATTACTTTGATTTTACAATGGACTGGGCCACATTGTATGATGACATTTGTGTGTTTCATTACATATAATTAATTATTTGAAAAACCTATTGTGTTTGTTATGTATTCTTAAGTCTCTATCTTGACTTACTAAACTGTTAGTTGATCATATTTTTATAAATTTTCTTATAGGTACTCACTAAGATGCTGTGCTATAACTATCTCGAGGTCATTTTTTTTTTTTAAGTGCTATGGGGGATGTGAGGATCAAGTTGATTAATACAACCAAGTCTTTTAGAGTTTTATTACTAACTTTTAAGTTTTTAGGCTAATTATGTAATACGTTACTTATTATATTACCTTAGCATGTACATATTTCCTGGGATTATGAGACGAAAAAATTATTTTTACGTAATTATGATTTAAAGTTTCTAGTTATTTATAAATTTTATTTATAATTATGAATGAGCTATTTTACTTCAAAGCAAAAGTCATGGACACCTTGTGTAAATTGTATTTATAATAAGAATTGTGAGGTCAATTACTAGGTATATAGTAATAATTCATATATATATATATATATATAGTACATGTAATATTAAGTATATGGACTTTATCATATACGTATATGAAATATAGTATAAAGTAGTATTATACATATATGTAAATAAGTAAGAAAATATAGGATAGAATTACCTATACACACACACACACATCTTAATATGTAAATAAATATACACATAGAATAATTTAAGTAGATATATATATATATATATAAACTAAGAAGTACATATATATATATATGTATATTATATCTAATTTTCTTGAGAATAAAGTAAGAAAACATAAATATATATGTATAGTATTAATATAGTATAAGTACAAATACGTGTACATATATAAAAATATGAGTATATGTATAATAACATTATAATTCCTTAAAATAAGATAATAAATATATATATAGATATAGAGAGAGAGGTGGATCGTGACCCTTAAAAAGAAATTAGAAGTCAATTTACAGCATTTAATAATAATAATAATAATAATAATAATAATAATAATAATAATAATAATAATAATAATAATAATGGATATGCATGTATTATACTAATATTACAAATCAATATTAGATTCACCAATTGTGGTCCATCGCTTACTCATACGAAAGGATATCAAACCTAAGAAACAGAATTTAAGAAGGTTCCGACCAGATGTCCTATTAAAGATTAAGGAAGAAGTCAAAAAATTATTGGAGGTCAATTTCATTGAGGTATCTGATTATCCTGAGTGAGTAGCCAACATTGTGCCAATAATGAAGGAGAATAGAAAAGTCAAAGTGTGCATGGATTTTCGAGACCTTAATTAAGCAACCCCTAAAGATAATTTCTCCTTCCCCCATATTGATATCTTGGTTGATAATACAGCCAGAAATCATCTTTTCTCTTTCATGAATAGATTCTCTGAATATAATTAAATTCGAATTTCTGAAGAAGATAAAGCCAAGACAACATTTATCATAACTTGGGGCACATTTTGCTATTAAGTAATACCTTTTGAACTAAAAAATGCTGGGACAACTTATCAAAGGGCCATTGTAGTAATCTTTCATGGCATGATGCATAAAGAAGTTGAAGTACATGTTGATGATATGATTGTAAAGTCTAAGGAAGGAGGAAATCATGTGGATAATTTGAAGAGATTGTTTGATAAGTTGAGAAAATTCCAGGTGAAGCTTAACCTAGAGAAGTGTACCTTTGGAGTGACTTTAGGGAAATTATTGAGTTTTATAATCAGCCAAAAGGGCATCAAAGTAGACCCTAATAAAGTCAAAGTAATAATCGACTTGCCCTCTCTATGCACACTCAAAGAAATTAGAGGCTTGTTGGGCCGTTTAAACTATATAGGCTGATTCATATCTCAACTCATAGACAAGTGTCGTCTCTTGTTTAAGTTGTTGAAAAGGAACACCAAGATCAATTGGGACGAAGAATGCGAGCAAGCCTTTATAATGATCAAAGAGTACCTCATGAACTCTCCAATTTTGGTAGCTCCTAAACCTAAGAAGCCTTTATTTCTATATATGACAATATTACTGAAATCCATAGGGTGTATGCTTGGCCAGAAAGACAAAGAAGGAAAAGAATGGGTTGTATATTACTTGAGTAGGAAATTTACTAAAGGGAATAGAAATATTCAGAAATCGAAAGAACCAATTGTGCTTTAGTCTAAGTAATGTATCAGCTCAGACAATGCATAATCTATTACCAAGTTAAATTGCTGACTCAACATAATCCCTTGAAGCCCTTGGTAGACAAACCGGCCCTAATTGGTAGAATCTTAAAGTGGCAAATGTTACTATCAAAGTTCGATATTACGTACGTGAATCGAAATCCAGTCAAGAAGCAAGCTCTAGTAGATCAGTTAGCAGAAAATCCCTCCAATAATACCCCTTAAGAGGTATAAGTCAATCTCCCCGATGAGGATATCTTATTAGTTGAAGGAAGCTCTGATAAAAGAGAAGATGATGAACCATTGAAATAGAAGAAGTTCTTCGATGGGGTAGCTAACATGTTCAGATGTGAAATTGGGGCAATATTGATATCCCTTAAAGGTACTCGGTACTTTGTAGCTGTAAGGCTCATTTTCCCATACACCAATAATATCGCTAAATATGAATCATGCATCATGGGACTTAAAATGGCCTTAGATAAAGATATTCAAGAATTAGAAGTGTACGGGGACTCCTCACTCATTATCGACCAAGCTTGAAGAGAATACAAGACTATGGATTCTAAACTAGTACCTTATCACTGGCACTTGACTGAATTGATGGAGAAAGTCAAAGAAATTACCTTCAATTGCATACCGAGGACTCAAAATCAATTTGTTGTTGTCTTAGCCACTCTAGCATCTATGATCTAAATATCCGGTGGAGTCAAGATTCAGCCCCTCATTATTGAAATTGAAGACAAGCCTATCTTCTGTTTGGCAATTGAGGGTATGAATGACTAAAAGCCTTAGTACCATAATATTAAAATGTTCCTATAATAAGGCACATACCTTAAAGAGACTGAGAAAAAGGACAAAAGGGTGATTAGAAGATTGGTTAACCAATTCTTAGTAAGTGAGTCTACTTTGTATTGGTGATCTTTTGGTGGTACACTTTTAAGGTATATAGATGACAAGGAGGCTGAGATGTTAATAAAAGAAGTATATAAACTAGTATGTAGCCCTCACATGAACGATTACATGTTGGCTAAGAAAATTATGAGGTTAGGGTACTACTGGTCAATAATGGAAAGCAATTGCATCAAACATATCAGGCATTGTACTTATGCTAAGTTTATGTAAATAAGATAAATACCCCGCCTCAAGAATTATACACACTTTCAGCACCGTGGCCTTTTTTAATGTGGGGAATAGATATTATCGGCCCAATTACTTTAAAAAATCCAATAGGCATCACTTTATACTAGTTACCATCGATTACTTCAGCAAATTGGTTGAGATCTCATCCTACTTAAGTGTTACTAAAGGGGTCGTAGTTAAGTTCATCAAAAGAGATATCTTAGCTCAATATGGGGCTTTAGAAATGATCATCATTGACACTGGCACTAACCTCAACAATAAGCTTATGTCAGAGTTATGCCATCAATTCAAGATCATTCACAAAAACTCTACCCCTTGTTAACCTTAAAATGATGGAGCTATCGAAGTAGCCAATAAAAACCTCAAAAGAACCATAAAAAAAATGGCTATTACATATAAGGACTAGCATGAGATGTTGCTATTCGCACTTATGGCCTATTGAACTTCCATTGAAACATTGATTGGGGCAACACTTTTCTCTTTCATATGTGGCACTGAAGCAGTGTTACTAGTAGAGGTTGAGATCCCATCGTTCAGAGTACTATTAGAAACCCAGTTGGATGACACAAATGCATCGAGCAGTTGAATTTGATTGACGAAAGGAGATTGACAACCTTGTGTCGTAATCAGTGTTATCAATAAAGAATGGCTTGGGCTTTCAACAAGGGGATACGACCCCTGAACTTCAATGAAGGTGATATAGTGTTGAGAAAGACTCTCCCTAATGCACAAGACTCTAAAGGGAAATTTGCTCCCAATTATAGAGGCCCTTATGTTGTAAAGTGAGTACTACTAGGAAGGGCTTTAATTTTGTCTCAAATGGATGGTCTAGAATTGAAAGACCTTGTAAATGCTGATACTATAAGGTTGTATTATCCATGAGAAGTCAATGGAATTTTTTTTCTTAGAATATGAAAATGTTAGTCATTTTGAATGTGATTGTGGTCTAATTTTCATTATATGCAAGTAAAGTTGGTATCCTTGGCCATTGTTGATGTTGGAATAATCATCTTCTCCATTGAAAGGTCCAACTCCCCTTACTCCATTTAATTGAACCTATACACTGAAAATACGAGAGAAGTTGAGAAGTGAGATCTAGGACATTGGTAATTGACAAAACTCTTTAATGCTTTATTATGGATTGATCCCCTTCGATGGGGAGTTTTATTGTCTATTTTTCCAAGAAATACAGAATCCAAATGACCAATCACCTCACAACAAATATTTATTAGTCGAGAACAAAGGCTTCGATTCATAAAGGTTTTGGAAAGACCAAAATTGTAGGTAGCATTTCTATGATTTCTCTAAGAGAGCTAGCAAAGTCTTAGAGGTTCCGTATCAAAATCAATTAGGTTGACAATAAAGCATCAAAGAATGAGTTGGTTAGTTTTGATGGGACTTTCCAAAAAAAAAAAAAAGGTTTGACATTTTGGGCACTATCAACAAGACCAGGTAAGTACTTCCATACGATGTTAGTACATTAGTTTTTGAACATTACATTTGCATTTAGACTATGACCAGCTTTTACTCCTAACAGTCTATTGAGCCAGCCCATAAGGCACTGACCTTCTGCATTTTGTGGTTAGCTAGCCTTTGAAGGTATAATCTTAATTCTATTCTTTAGTGAGCCAATAGGACCCTTCTGTTCACTAAGTTCTCTTAACAAGTCTATTGGGCGCTTTCTTTTACCAATTCCTCTCAAGCAAGCCCTTTACCAAATTCTCCCAAGTGAGCACAAAGGGCTCTTCCGTTCATCTTCAATTTCTCTTAGCAAGCCTGTTAGGCACTTTCTTTCACTAATTTCTTTTAGTTAGCCCATAGGGCACTTCTATTCTTTAAGCGAGCCCATAGGGTGCTTCTGTTCACTAAGTTCTCTTAAGCAAGCTCATAGGGTACTTCTCCTCCTCAATTTCCTTTAACGAGCTTATGGGGAACTTCTATTCACCAAGTTCTCTCAAGTGAGCCCATAAGGCGTTTCTCCTACTTAATTTCCTTTAACGATCCCAAAAGGCACTTCTGTTCACCAAATTCTCTTAACAAGCCCGTTAAGCACTTTCTTTTACTATTATTCTCAAACGAGCCCATAGGGCATTTAATCAATTCTAACTTAAGGTTGTTAGTCTCCGAAAGATGCTCCCGCCTAGGTTAGTGAGCCTAGAAAGGCACGACCAGGTTTTCTAAATCGATTCCAACTTAGAGTTACTTGTCCCCAAAAGACGCTCCCGCCTAAGTTAGTGAGCCTAAAAGGGCACAGCCAGGTTCTCTAGATTGATTCTAGCTTAGGGTTGTTAGTCCTCAAAAGATACTCCTACCTAGGTTAGTGAGCCTAGAAGGGCATGACCAGGTTCTTCAAATCAATCCCAACTTAGGATTACTAGTCGTTGAGAGACACTTTCGTCTAGGTTAATGAGCCTAGAAGGGTACGGCCAAGTTCTCTAGATGAATCCCAACTTAGGGTTATTACTCCCTAAGAGACACTTTAGCCTAGGTTAGTGAGCCTAGAAGTACACGACCAGGTTTTCTAAGTCAATTCCAACTTAAGGTCGCTAATCCTGAAAGATGCTACCGCCTATGTCAGTAAGCCTAGAAAGGCACAACCAGGTTCTCCAAATTGATTTCAACTTAGGATTGCTAGTTCCCAAGAGACACTCTTGCCTAGGTTAGTAAGCCTAAAAAGACACAATCAAGTTCTCCAGATCAATCCCAACTTACGATTGCTAGTTCTAAAAGGACATTTCCACTTAAGTTAGTGAGCCTAGAAAGGTGCGACCGGGTTCTCCAGATCAATCCCAACTTAGGATCGTTAGTCTTCGAAAGACACTCCTACCTAGGTTAGTGAGTTTAGAAGGGCACGACCAAGTTTTCTAAGTCGATTTCAACTTAGGGTTGCTAGTCTTCGAGAGACGCTCCCGCTTAGGTTAGTGAGCCTAAAAAGGCACTACTGGGTTTTCCAAGTCAATTCCAACTTAGGGTTGCTAGTCCCCGAGAGACGCTTACGCTTAGATTAGTAAGCTTATAAAGGCACTACCGGGTTCTCCAAATCGATTCCAACTTAGGGTTGTTAGTCCCTAAGAGATGCTCCTACTTAGGTTAGTGAGCCCAGAAGGGTAAGACTAAGTTCTCCAAATCGATTCCAACTTTGAGTTACTAGTCCTCGAGAAACACTTCCTCCTAGGTTAGTAAGCTCGAAAGGGTATGACCGGGCTTCAATTCTTCTTTTCAACTCTTAGAGTGCTTCTTCTCTCTTTAACCTTTTCACCAAATCTCCAGTTGATCGGACCTAGGATAGTTAGCTAATTATAGCGCTTCTTAGGATAAAATCTATCATCGAGGCAAAAATAGTGTCTCTTTTCTCTTTGTAATAAAATTTTACTCAAACTTTACTATAAAGAGGGGTAGTTGTAGAGACCCCATTTTTGCTCTCTTTTTATTTATTTTATTTTAGGATAAAGGGTCCTAATTTTGGGGGGGAAAAAAAAGAAAATTAAAGAAAACCCAAAAAATAAGAAATTTGGAAAATATATATATATAAAAGAAAATTAAGGAAAACCAAAAATATGAAATTTAGAAAAATGTAAAAATACAAAAAGAAGAAAAAGCATAAAAAATAAGAAATTTGGAGAAAATACAAAAAATGAAACATTTAGGAAAACACATAGAAAATTGAAAAAATACAAAAAATAGAGGACCTAGGAAGTATAGAAAATAATAAATTTCTTATTTAGAATAAAATTAGAAAGGGAACCGTTGGGCCTAAGCTTAGATTTGAATTTAGCCCAAGTTGGCCTTATTCATATATGCAATTTAATTACATATATGAATAAGGTACAGGCTAACGGTTTAACGATAAAATACATGGACGTAGCATTAGGTTTAGTTAAAGGTTTTGGGATTGAATCTTGACAAAGGCATGGAAAGTCTTTTATTTATTTTTTTTTTTTGGCCACGTGTCAAGGTTTCACTGTACCGCGTGTCTTAAGTTTTCATCATTTGCTTAACATCTTGTCTTCACCTTGAAATTCTTCAAACTCTATGGCATTCACTATAGTCGATCAGGTATGGTTCACAACATAAGTCATTGACTTATCCTTTCAAATTCTAAAGCAACTAAGTCTGAGGCTACTTCTCCCCCTTAGAATAAGAGCGAGATGGTATGTTCCTCAGGTAGCTCAACCAATAATGTTGTGGAGCGGTAAGATAAACTTACTTAGATCAACTCTCTTACAGCAAACACTTATCTAGGAGACAAAGAAGAAAGATCTATGGAACGATTCTTGTATAATAATGTAATTTACTTTAGTGAATCACCAAATGGAGTGGCCAGCATTATTAATAGAGTTTTACTTTCAAAGTACAATAAATTCTAGCAAGACCTTCCTGAAATCTTAGAAGACTGAGAGAGGAGGATAGGCAATGCTTTCCCAAGGAGCAGAAGTTTCACATATGCTTAAAATATCTTGACTTTGGACTGTGCTTCCTATTCTCAGCTTTTAACAAGCTGTTTTTCAATTACTTTTGAGTTACGCCAAGTATGTTTTCACCCAAACTTACTGACTTTTCATGGCATTCGAGGTAGTTTCTAAAGAGGTTGAAGTTAAGGCCATGTCTCAATCATTTCGGTACTTTTTTATGATTAGGAGGTAGCTCAATGACTGGTACTTTGCGATTGCTAGGTACGAGCGGAAGTTCATGGACAGTTTAGAATCCAAGATCCACAAATGACATTACAAGTTTGTATTTGTTGTTTCAGATGAAGAGTTGGATTTCTGGACCTAGTAGACTAAACCAATTCGCACAAAGGACATCAAATTGATACCGAATGATGTTTTTCTAGGACACCGAGAGAATTATTAGGCGATACAAAAACGGGGAGCCAATCTTCTCCAAAAAAGAACGTATGCTCTTGAGAGTTGGCTGTGCCGAGTAAAGTTACAAAGGGAAGGCCATTCTCATTCTTTGGGGGAAGAATAATCTAGCCTTTGAGCTTCACTCGGCATGGATTATGTAAGTCTTTTATTGCAACGTGAATCCTTCCAAGTTATTAGCCCAAGCAAAGGCTAAAAAGTTGAAAGATGATAAGCGTGCAACCATCATTGTTACTACCACTCGGTTGACTACTGTCAAGAAAGCAGTAAGAAAGGGTGCAACGAAATAGATGGTAGGCCAAAAGAAGACCTCCTAACCAGTTGAGAAGCAAAAAAGGGAGTGAAAAGTTTGGGTTAGCCAAGGCCGCACAAACTGAGACCTTTCTAGCCGAGAATATTCCTCCTATTATGGAGTTGAGAAAAGGTGGTTTAGAAATAATACCCTGAAAAGAAGCTGAAGTCATCAGTTTAAAAGCCGTTGAAGGGTCATCACTCCCAATGGAAGCTGTGCCAAGTACCGACAAAAGAAGTAAAAAAGAACTATTCAACCAATCTCCTACTAAGAAGTCCAAGGAAATGGACAAAAAGGCGAAGGAGGCCATGTGTAATAAAGCTCTCGACATTAGCGGCATTGAATTTATCCCCAACACAAAAGTCGGTGAATACTTCATTCCGTGTTGGAGCCACAACATCTTACACATTGATTTAGCCTTAGGCGACCAAACAAAATCCTTAGCCTTGATGGAAGGCGTCATTCTTCCAAAGGATAAAGGGATTGCGAAGAAAGACATCGATAGGGTCGACAGTTATAATAAGGTGCTTATCGCAGCCAAGCTATATGATGTAAGTATCAACTCAATCTTTTCAATTGTTTGGTGTGTTTGATTGTTAACACTAGTTTGTTTACAGATCAACAGCTACATTTGATTGCCTTGGATGAATTCGATAAGTAAATGAAAAAGGTAATGATAATAATAATATTTCATGTATTTTGCTAAGTAGCTTGGAGAATTCATTATTTTATGTCTTGTTACAGAAAATTGAGGATACATACAACTCCTCAAAAGCTTAAACTATGGCTACTAAGAACTCGAGAATAAAGGCTAAGATGGAGGCCAAGAAATATCAAGATGAACTTGTTGTTGAGAAGTTAGTGTACTCTTTAATGGCCATGAAGTCTTAAGTCTCAAGGCTAAGGTTGATGAGCAATACAAAGAGGTTGAAAATTTGAAAGAGGAGCTATACAAAAAGAAAGAAAGAAGAGTGTTAGGTTTAGGCCGAACACTCTGCTCAATGAGTGATGGAGAAGACAGACTCAAGGCATAGATAAAGGAATTGGAGACCAACAACTCTAAGCTAAAAAGCCGTATTGCCAAACTAGAGGAGGTGGCAACGAAAGGGCCCTCTATTGAAGAGACACTCGAAATTACCATTCTTAGCCAATAGTACAAGAGATTATTGCATAAAAAGTTGTTAGATGGAGTTCAAGCTGTAAGAAAAGAAACCCTTAAGTTTTGGCCCGATTATGATCTCTCGTGCTTGGATTTCACCAACGTTGATGATATAATCAACAACTGTGATGAAGGACGAAGAGGATTCAAGTGCCTAGATTAATATGTAGGGTGATAACGAGGCTCATGCTGAGGATCCAGGGGATGAAAAAGAGTTTATCAAAGGAAATCCCTTATGAGCTCAAAGAGAAGTCCACTTATTCCTAAACCCCTAACACCAATAAGGAGATATTGTTGCGAACCGTGAACAAGAATAGACAAAGCTGGTCACTGGATGGGTCCGAGCTTACAAAAAGCTCAAAAAGGATTAATGGGGAAAAGTGCGAAAAGGTAAAAATGAAGAATGAAATAGTAAGCAAAACTCATGAACAGCTCCAAAGAATATGACGCACTAATGGAACTTCCGATGACTCACGGTTTAATTCAATATGATGCATGAATTGGTTCAATAAGATTACTCACCACCTAACCTTGCTTAAGGGAAATGATGAGAGTAATTCCGAGAGTAAACAAACAGTATTTACGCAAGGAAGAAAAAGTACTCAAAGAGTGTATTAAGAATTGATCTAATATTATCACAGTTACAAGTACAAGAGTATTTATACTCATAAGTTGGGGCAACCTACTTGAAAAGAAAAAGACAAAAAGGGTATTTCTTAAGAAAGTAGTGTATAATATACAAAAAAGTAAAAACGAATATACAAGAAAAACAGTCATTGGTGCAATGAATTCTACACTTGATACTGTACACATGGCAATGCTACATTAGTGAGGTCGTTAGAAGATGTAGACAAAAAGTATGGATAAATGGACTTGTCCGAGCAAGGATGGCTTAGTTAGTTCGGACTCTCTCTCTCTCTCTCTCTCTCTACTTCTCTACCAGGAAGATACTGAGTAATTAGTCGACTTGATGCTTAAAGAGTAATCATCAACTTGATATACCATAGAAAAATGGACAATCATATGGTACAGCATGATAGGCGACTTGGTAAGGAAGTACTCAACTTCGGTAGGGGTTGGTTGGAACAGAAGGTCTAGTAGCCTGATTCCCATCATTCCTTTTGGGTTGTTTTGGATTAAGGATCAAATCTGAATAATGTTCACTCAGTTCTTCGTCGAGGTGATATGGACTAAGGTCGGTAAGGTTGAAGGCGTTAGAAACCCCATGATCCTCGGGCAATTTTAACCTATAGGCCTTGTCACTGATTTTCTGAAGGATTCTGAAAGGTCTTTCTGCTCTTGCAAATATTTTGTTCATTCTCTTGTTCGGGAACCACTCTTTGTTGAGGTGCAACTACACCGAGTCTCCCAGCTAAAATCGCTTAGCTATTCTACCTTTGGTCTTTTCTCGCTTTCTTCTAGCAGCTTGGTCGATGTGTTGAGTAACCTTATTATAGATGTACTGAAAGGATTGTGCTCTAACCAATGCATCAGGGTCCTCTTACGCAGGTATTGGTATAGGGGCGTAGTCGAAGGGCAACTCAGGATTGAATCCATAGACTACCTCGAAGAGAGTTTGCTTAGTGGTGTCATGTATTGTTCAGTTATAGGCGAACTCGACCACTGGCAGGCAGACGTCCTAATCAGCTAAGTTCTTGCCTATTACAGTTGAAGGCAATGACCCCAATGTACGGTTAACTACTTTTATTTGGCCATCAGTTTGGGGATGACATGAGGTACTGAAGAGTAATTCGATTCCTAACCGATGCCACAGGGTTCTCCAAAAATGGCTTAAGAACTTCGGGTCTTTGTTAGAGACTACACTTCTCAATACGTCATATATCTGTACAATCTCTTACAAGAAAAGAGAAGCAATAGCCGAAGTACCGTTAGTCTTGGTGCAGGGCACGAAGTGTGCCATCTTATTAAACCGATCTACGGCGACCATTATAGAATCTTTACCTCAGGCAGTTCGCGATAGTCCAAGAACAAATCCAAGCTCAATTTAGTCTACGACCTCGTCAGCATAGGTAGGGGCATTGCTTTCCCTTACTCGGCTTGGCACTTGCCTTTTTTGCATACAACATAGCTTTCGATAGCTTGATGCACATCTTTCCTCATTCTCAACGAAAAGAATTGGCCATTTATCAGTTCACAAGCCCTCCTTTCCCTAAAATATCCGGAGAGACCTCTACTATGGGCTTCCCTAACTAGTAGCTCCCTTAATAAATAGATCGACACGTATAATTTTCTGCCTTGGAATAAGTAGCCATCCTCTACATGATACTCGTCCATTGTCTTCCCATCAACACATCGCAAAATTATGGGTCCAAAGTACAGATCCTTAGAGTACTATTCTTTGGTACTTGCAAACCCAAACAGCTTAGTCTACAGTTATGATAAAAGTGTATATCTCATTGAAAGAGCATCCACAACTACATTGCTCTTTCCTTACTTGTACTTTATCATAAAATTGAATCATTCAAGAAATTCAACCCATTTTGCCTGTTGCTTTGGCAACTTGATCTGATTTTGGAAGTATCTCAGCAATTCATGGTCGGTATATATGAAAAATTCTCTCGGCATCAAATAATGTTGCCATACTTACATTACTTGGATTAGTGCCAAAAGCTCCTTATCATACACGTAATAGTTCAGCTACAGTCCTCGGAGCTTCTCATAGTGGAAGAAAATTGGTCGGGTTTCTTATATCAGGATAGCACCTATTCCAATGCTTGATGTGTCGCATTCCAGCTTAAAAATTTTGTTGGAGTCAGGTAGCACTACCACCGGGGCAGAGGACAACCTTTCTTTTATCTCAGCAAAACTTCTCTCCTCCCGTTCTCCCCTATGAAATTTGGTGTTCTTCTTTGTTAGCTCGGTAAGTGGCATGACGATAGTGTTGAAATTCCTGATAAATCTTTAGTAAAACTAAAGATTTCTGTAGAAACTTCTCACGTCGGCATTAGTAGGATTCGACCACTCAATAATTGCTCAAATCATTTTATCATCGACTTGCAAGCTTCCTCCACTGACTACATAGCTCAAGAATACTACTTACTCCTAGAAAAAGCAACATTTCTTTAAATTGCCAAATAGTCTCTTGGCACGAAGGATATCCAAGATTGCTTTGAGATGTTCACAGTGACTTGGCATGTTGGTACTGTATACCAAGATATCGTCAAAGTACACCATGATACACTTCCCTATGAGATGTCTCAGCATATGGTTCATAAGTCTCATAAAAGTGCTCAGGGCATTCAACAAGCCAAAGGGCATGACCATTCACTCGTAAAGTCCACGTCGAGTCTTGAACGCAATCTTTTACTCATCTCCTAGCCTTATGCGGATTTGATGGTAGCCACATTTAAGGTCAATCTTGTTGAAAATCTTGGCTCTACTCAGTTCATCCAACATGTCTTCTGGCAGGATCAGATGCCTATATTTGATTGTGATTTTGTTCACGACTCAGTTGTTTACATACATCCGCTAGGTTCCATCCTTCTTTGGCACTAGAAGTGTAAGCACAGTACAAGGGCTGAGACTCTCTCTGACATAGTCTCCTTCTAACAACTTATTGACTTGACGTTGGAGTGTAGAAGCCTGCTCGGGATTCATCCGATAAGCTGGCTTATTCAGCAGTGCAGCGCCGGGTACTAGGTCAAAGCAATACTCTATGCCTCAAGTTGGGGGCAAGCCCTCAAGTAATTGTTTTGGGAATAGGTCAGCATATTTACCTAACAACTCCTTGACCTCCTTGGGTAACTCACCTCGTTCTTTCATTTGCAGTAGTCGCCTGACCAACATGAGGGTCAGCTCATTAACATTGATGGCCTCTCATAACTTGGCTCTACTCATCACCAGAGCCTTCTTCGATCCGCAAGTGAGTTTTTTCTGTAACTTATTAACTTCTCTCGATGGCATTTGGTTTAGTGTAATCTCCCGGTCATTCTTCTCGAACATGTATGTGTTCCTATAGGCATCATGGATGACCTTCCTATCAAACAACTGCCACTTACCTAGCAACACATGGGTAGAACGTTGTAGAGAATCCGGTCATCATAGTTCCTAATAGTGATCGATAGTAATATTTGTCGAGTAATATGTAATGTTCTCTTCTCATTTAACCAATGCAACTTATACGGCTTTGGGTACATAACAGTTGACAATTTCAGTTTTGAAATAAGATTGGTTTATGCCACGTTGGTGCAACTTCTACTATCTACAATGAGGGCACGCATCTAATCATTCACCTTGTAAGTTATATGAAACAGGTTCTCTCTCTGCTCCTCCTCTTGTGAGGGTTCCATGCTCATAATATGTCGGATAACCATGAGTAACTGGTCCAAGTCCTTGGCAAACACGTCCTCTTTAATTAGCTCTTTCTCTACTTTTAGGAACCTCCTCCTTCTCAGGTTCCTCCTTCTCGGGTTCCTCATTCTTACTCTCCACTTCTAGCTTCAGAATGTCTCCCTTAATGACCATCATCCGTCGATTTAGGTACTGAGCAGCCATGTATTCGAACCCCTAACACTTGAAGCACTTGATCTGGCTGGTCTTCCTGCTAGACCCTTGTCACTTTTCGTATGTTTAGGTCAGTAGTATATCATCAGGTCGGCCTTTCTGCCCAGCTCTTACATCAATCTTTCTACACAGCTCTGTACTCGATTAAGCTCAATAACTTACCTGTCCAAATTGGCTAGTCGGTATCCTCGCTGGTACTTAGCTTCTTCTTTGCCTCTCTATTCACTGGGCAATCGTAATGGCCTCATCTATGGTATCAAATCGTTGAAGCTCCATAACGTCTCAAATGTCTCTTCTAACTTAGTAATGAACCTTGAGACTATTTGAGCTGGTGGTTTTTCTACTTCATAACGCATCATAAGCATTTGAAATTCTTGAACATACTCATCAACAGTTCGACCTCTTTATCTTAGCTCCTTAAGCCAAGTGAAAGTATCTTGAAGGTATGTTTCCAGTACAAATCTATTTCTAGTACAAATCAGTTTCTAAGCACTTTCTTCATCTCGTGCTAAGTGTTAACCTCTTAATACCCCTCTCGTCTTCTTATGGCTTGAAAATTCTTCTACTATATAGCGGCATATCTAGAGAACTCAATAGCAGCCGTTCTCAGCTTCTCATAATCCTCATACTGATAATAATTAAACACATGATCCACCTTCTCTTCCCACTCCAGATATTCATCAGCATTCTTAGATCCATTAAAACTTGAAATTCAAAGCTTCACATGGTTGGATACTCTGGAGATTCGTACACGCTCCTCTTCAAAATACTCCTTTTCCTCTTCATGAAGCTCTCTTAGGTCTATCCTTCACCTTACTCATCCACCAACTTCTCCACCTCAAACGGGTTGAGCTGAGTTCTGACCCTTAACAGGTTGAGCAGCTTATGGAATGTTTTGTACGGCCTCAATAAGTCGGTAAGATAGTGCATGAACAGTTCGGGTCAGATCTACTAAGAGGTTAGCTACCTCATCAAGTCTCTCGTCAATACTTCTAGGAGTTCTCTAAAATTGTCATCTATGGTAGACAACCCAATTGTCATCACCAATACTAACATTCATACTTAGGTCTATCATTTTTCTTCACAGATTCAAAGCTTAAACAAATACTTAAGGAAATTAACAGTTAACAACATAACAGCCAATTAAACATAGCAACGTGCTCTATTTCACACATGCAAAATAGAGTATAGTAGAACTTCAAGAAGAACTACTATAGTTCACACAAAACCTCCACTCTGATACCAAGATGTTACGAACCATGACCAAGAACAAACAAGGCCTATCATTGGATGGGTCCAAGCTTGCAGAAAGCTCGAAAAGGGTTAATGGGGAAAAGTGAGAAAGGGTAAAAATGAAGAATGAAATAGTAAGAAAAACCTACGAATAGCTTTGGAGGATATGACATACCAATGGAACTTTCAAGGACTCACGGTTCAATTCGATATGATGCACGAATTGGTCTGGTGAGGTTACTTACCACCTAACCTTGCTTAAGGGAAAGGATAAGAGTGATGCCGAGAATAAACAAACAATGTTTACACAAAGAAGAAAAAGTACTCAAAGAATGTATGAAGAATTGATCTGATATTATCACAGTTACAAATATAAGGGTATTTATATCCATAAGTTAAGACAACTTACCTAAAAAGGAAAAGACAAAAAGGATATGTCCTAAGGAAATAATGTACAAGATATAAAAGAGTAAAAATGAATATATAAGAAAAACAATCATTAGTATAATAGATTCTACACATGATATTGTACACGTGGCGATGCAACATTGGCAAGGTTGTTAAAAGATGAGGATAAAAAGTATGGAAAAATGGGCTTGTTCATGCAGGGATAACTTAATTAGTCCAGACTTTCTCTCTCGGGTTCTTGGCAAGGAAGATACCGAGTAATTGGTTGGCTCGGCATTGGAAAGTAATCATCAACTTGACATAACACAAAGGAATGGGTAACCATACAACATAGCATGAAGGGTGACTTGGTAAGGAAATGCTTAGCTTCAGCAAAGATTGGTTGGAATAAAAGGATTTGTTGTATTAGCCACTCTAGTCCTCGGGCTTGGTTGCGGGTCAGAGGTTCGGTAGCCTGATTCCCATCAGATATGCTTCAATAAAGCTCCATCTTCTAATCAACAAAATACCTCTACTCAATTCAAGAATAAGTCATAGGATTGCTTCTCTTGTAGTTTGTTTTATCTTTGTTATGGATAGTATTAGGTCGATTAGCCAAATATTTGTAATTGTATTTGTGATGAATAAGAATCATTTCTTCGCATAACGTAGTATTTCCAACATGTTTTATTTCATGCACTTTATCATTTCTAAGAATAATTTATTTCACACATCGTATTTTCCCTGGCATATATTATTTTACATGCTCTTTTTCCTTGGCATGTTTTGTTTTGCATGCTTATTTTCTCAACATATTTTATTTCACAGGCCTAATTTGAGTATCTTATAAACATTATCTGTTAGTCATTTAAGATGTGGACTATTCGTTTTTCTTAGGAGTTCGTTATTTGACTTTACGATTGATTTATGAAGTTCGTTAACCGCGATATGCTTGAACTTATACTGGTTCGTTCACCATGCAGTTTGAACTTATTAACTTGTCGATCATAAAAATCGAGAAACAAATTGAAACTCTGAATATAATTGTCTTGCAAAACAAGTAGGTTGTTGCCTTATAAAACAAATAAAAATGCACAATATCGAAGGAATCTGTTGAAATAAAGTTTTAAATTCCCGGCATTTCATACACGAGGGATAATGGTACCATCCAACCTTTCCAATTGATAAGCTCTCTCTCCAACAACTTCTCAGACCTTAACAGGATCCTCCCAATTTGTGCCAAGCTTCCCTTATCTTTCTTATGTGCCACTTGTCTCCAACTTTTGGCAAACCAAATCCCCAAGCTAAAAAACCTTATGCTTCACCTTCTAATTATAATACCTGTGTACCTTATGTTGAGATGCTACAACTCTTGCTCTTGCAGCATCCCTGATTTCTTCAATCGTATCCAAATTTGCGGCCAAACCAACATGATTGATCATCACATCAAAATTTTATGTTCTTAGATTGGGCAGATCCAACTCAATTGACAAGACTGCTTCCGTACCATTTGCTAACCTGAAGGAGCTTTCCCCTGTTGCGGTTCTATATGAAGTTTGATATCCCCATAAGACATCAGGCAATTCATCAGGCCATTTTCCTTTAACTTGATTAACCTTCCTCTTTAAGTCGTGCAAGATGATCTTGTTGCCAGCTTTGACTTGGCTATTAATTTGAGGGTAAGCTACAGACGTATAGTTTAGGCAAATGCCATATTTCTTACAAAATGCTTGAAATCTATTGTTGTCAAACTATAGTCCATTGTCCATGATAATCATAAATGGAACTCTAAACCTTGACATAATGGAGTTCAAAACAAACATGTCAACGTTCTGCTTTGTGATCCTTACCAATGCTTCAGCTTCAGCCCATTTTGTGAAATAATCCACAGCAACAATGACAAATTGTTACTGGGCAGCGAACTTTGGAAAGGGCTCAAGTATGTCCAATCTCCATTGGGCAAAGGGCCAAGGACTGGTTAAGTTGCATAATTTAGTAGAAGGTACGATGCTTCATGCTTTTAGCATTATGGATAATGCCAAACAACAATTCTTGCATCATCTTTCATTATTGGCCAATAATAGCTAAGTTGCAATGTATGGAGGTACAATGTATGTGCCTTTACGTAGTTGCTACATACACCACCATGTAATTTAGATAACACCCATTATGTATTTTTCAAAGGGAGGCATCGAAGGTAAGGTTGGGATATGCTACATTAATATAGTTGACCATCAATCAGCATGTAATTTGTAGCTTAATAAACCAATCTTCAGGCTCTTTCTTATCGTTAAGGAAGATACCATCTCTCAAGTTATCTATAAGGGGATTTATCCAAGACTTCTCTCTTGGAGAAGGAGCCAATTCGCAGCTCTACAAGAAAATGGACAAACTTTTGTACGGGAGAAACTCGACAAAGAGCTTGTTGCTTAGGTTAAGAAATGTCATACCAGCAAGCTTAAACGACTTATCACAGCAATGTTCTTACTCCATGGTATCTTATAAAAGGAAAAAGATTGAAATTCTTCTACGAGCATTTGTACCATCAATAGGTACTTGCTCATTTCTTCTTCCCTCACTTTATAATTTCCTATGACTTAATTTACCATCAGTTGGGAATCGAAGAAAACTTTGAGTTTCTCAACATCAATTTCTTTTGTCAATTTAAGTCTGACTATCAAAGCTTTATATTCGGCTTCATTATTGCTAGCTGGGAATCCGAATTTCAAAATATAATTAACTTTGACATTGTAGGGTCCTTGTAGAATAAGGCTTGCACCATTTCCTTCTCTGGTGGAAGAACCATCCATATAAAGAGACCATATAGGTTTCTCGGCAATCTCCACATTGTATTCCTTACCAGTGAACTCAGCTAAAAAATCCGCTATAATGTTGTTTTGGGTTTGTATTGTACACCATAGGAACTCAACTATAAGGCATATTTCATCATTCTCCCAAAAGAGTCTAGCCATTGCAATTCCTGCTGCAAAGTTGATCAATGAAGACTACGATTGGTGAGCTTCAAAATACGGTTTCAATTTTCTTATCGAAAGAACCACTGCTAATACAAACTTTTTAATTTTCCTGTACCAATGCTTTAATCTCTGCTGAACATAATTTACGTAATAAACTAGTTGATGCTCTTTACTATCAATTCAGGCCAATACAAAGGAAAGCGTTCGGTAGCTAACTGATAGGTATAAATACAAATTCTCTCCTGAAATAGGTGTTTAAAGTATCGAAGGTGACATAAGGAATTCTTTAAGTTTATTGAAAGCCCTCTCGCAATCATTGATCTATTTGAACTCTTTTAGATTCTTCAAAATTTTAAAGAATTCTACTTACCTATCCATGCTTCTCAACACAAATAAATTAAAGGCGGCTATTCACCTAGTGGGTTTATGTACTTCCTTGATCGTACGAGAAGATTTCATGTTTATTATCACATCAATCTTTCTTAGGTTAACTTTAATGCCACACCGAATGACCATATACCCCCAAAACTTTCTTGAAGTAGAGCCAAAGACACAGTTCTTCGAATTAAGCTTCATGTTATATCTCCTCAAAGGAGCAAACGTCTCTTCAAAGTAGCAAATGTCTCCTCAAGATCAGCAAAATGCCAATACTTTGTCACGCTTTTCACAATCATGTTGTTGACATATACTTCAACATTTTGATGGATCTGAGGATTGAACATGTTGGTGAAAAGTCTCTAGTAAGTTTTGCTAACATTTTTTAGCCTAAAGGGCATCATCATATAACAAATGATGTGTGAACTTCATCTTCCTTGTCCATTTTAATTTGGTTGTAACTTGAGAAAGCATCCATAAAAGAAAGCAATGCCTGTCTAACTGTTGAATCTACCATCTGATCAATTTTCAACAACAGAAAGCAATCCTTGGGACAGGCTTTGTTAAGATCCGCAAAGTTTATACACATGTGCCATTTGTCGTTAGACTTCTTAACTAACACACAATGGGCTAGTTAAGTCGGATAAGGCCCTTCCTGAATAAATCTCATCTTTAAGAGTTTCTCAACTTCTTCTTCTATGATTGCTTGCCTCTCGGGGGTAAAATACCTTTTCTTTTGTTGAATCGCTTTCGTGTATGGATTGATCTGGAGCTTGCGTGCCATAACGTCTGTAGGGATACCAGACATGTTTGAAGGGGACTATGCAAATACATCAGCATTATCCTGCAAAAAGTTGATCAAACTTTGATAAATATGTGCTAGCAAGGGTTTCCCTATTATGGTTGTTTTTTTAGGGTCATCTCCCAATAAAATTTCTTCTGTTTCATTTTTGGCATTGTCTATGCTGACTAACTTTCCTTCTAGACAAGTTTCCACTTGGAAAATTTCTTCTCGCCTCAAGGCTCTTGTGTACAAAGACCTTACCAACAGTTGATCCCCTTTACATACACTGACTCCCATAGGAGCAAAAAATTTAACTTTAAGATGAACAGTGGAAGGGATGATGCCGAATAAGTGTTGACATGGCCATCCCATTATTATGTTATATGGGGACCAACATTTGACCACGAAGAAGTCCACTTTGTCTTCTACTACATGCTCGTCATCCTTGATGTAAATTGGTAGAGAGATTACTCTGGTTACCCAAACTTGCTAATTATTGAAGGCATATAAATCATAATTGTAAGATCTCAACTGTACTTTGATCTCATTTGATCAAAAGCGTATTGGAAAATAATGTTTACCAAACTTCCAGTGTCAACAAGAATTTTCTTAACCTCGAAGTTGGCGAATCTTGCACTAATCATTAGTACATCATCATGCGACCTTTGGATGCCTTTGAAATCTTCCTCTGTAAAAGAAATTGTATTGCCAATCTTAACATTTTTGCTTCGGATATTGCAAACATAATTTATGGCGTTAGTCAAGCTCGAAAAGCTTGACTAACCTATAGTAGAAGGTCTGTCGACAATAGTGTTGATTATCCTATTGGGTGCTCTACTAGTACTCCCATCTCTTGCATCTCTCCTAGCATTAGCTGGTCAAGTAACATCCTCTTGGTCTTTACGTCTCCTTTGAGATGGTTGCTCGATATTCTTGGCATCTTGCTCTAGAAAGTTTCACAAATGCCCTCGTTGAATTGCATCCTTAATCGCATTTTCAAGCTGGATGCATTTGTCTATGTTATGACCTTTTTTGCAATGAAAATCGTAGTATTTATTGGAATTTTGCCTAGAAGGGGTTCCCTTTATCCTCTATAGCCACTGTAGCACTCTTCTTTACCCACACACCTCCATTAATATGTCTGAAATTGAATGATTAACTAGCGTATAGGACTAATATGTTGGAATTCAAGGTCTCTTTCTCTCAACATTAGGACTTTGATCATCGTCCATCCCTAATTGATCTTTTGCACTCCTCTTATCATGTTTTCTATCTCCTCTATTTTGATCAGCCTCTCACTGAGCCTTTATATTGTCTTCTTATTGGATGTAGGATGTAACTTTGGTTTTGAACTTAGCAAAAGTTCTTAGCGAAATACTTGAAAAAGTCTCCGTAGGGCTTAACTCCATCAATAACAGCGTCACGGGGTACATTCATGTCCAATTCTAGAATTTGGATCATCTCAGCCATAAACCTGGCTAGATAATCTCTAATTGATTCATCTGATCTTTGCTTTATTGTGTTAAGGACTAAAGAGTCCTCAATAGGAAGCATACTGGCAAGGAAGTGTTAAAAGACCACTTCTGCTAGTTCTTTAAAACACTAAATAGTTTTCGACTTCAGGTGTTTAAAGCATCTACTTGCCGCATTCCTTAATGTCAAAGGAAATGCTCGGTAAGCCATGGCATCACTCAAGCTATGCAACTTGGCTAAGGTGCGGTAGCACTCTAAATTATCTTTAGGATCTTTCGTCCTATCATAAGTTTCAAATTTTAGCAACTTGATGTGCTGTAGTATGACCTCTTCTAAATCTCAGGAATAAAGGAGCTCTTCTTAATTTAGAACTACTAATTCATTGCAGCAACGATGCTAACATGTGAGTGTCCAGCATAGTGCACTAGTTGTGGTTTCTTGCCTTTGTCAACTTTTTTGAGTGCAAAAGCTGAAGGTCCTATAGTGACTTCGGCTTGCTTTTTTGGCAATTCGAGTGAATGGATTGAATCATCGCTATTCTTGGTGTTGTTATCCCTGTGCTCTCTATTTTGATTTAAGTGGATATTACTATGGAGAAGATTTAGAATCTCTTCATGTTTTTGCATAGCTCTTGATTTTCTTTAGCTAAGTTAAGGTGGCCAAGTTGAGGTAAAACTACTCTAACTTAGCCAGACGTTGCTCGTTAGTGTGCTTACTTCCCCTTTAAGGTTGTAGGACGAAGTACCAGCACTTGCACTTTTTGTTAAACTAGTTCTAGACATGTGGTTGAGTCTATAAAAAACAAACGGCACTAAATGTTGATAAGTGATTTTGGATTTGAACTATTGTCCTGCAAAGAGAGAAAAAGCTTTCAAAACTAGGGACAATTTGATGTGGCCACTTTGATGCTTAAGTAAAAAAGTAAGTATTGAGAAAGACTCAGTAAATAGTCGGAGGTTAATAAATATCTCTTACAGTATGTCTTTCCCATATTTATAGGCAAATGTTGTAGACACATAGAGGCCTCTTAATTGGAAACATTCCTAAAATGTAGGGATAGTGGACAGTTATGTAACATAATTGTGCTAAGTGATAATTGTTTACACGACTCCCTTTGAATTTAAATTAGATACGGATATATGTTATTCGGCGTTAGTCGAGAATAAAGTTACTTGACTTATTAGTAGCCGAATGGATGAATGAATGAAATTCAACTATCAATAGTTTAGATTTGCAAGTATTAAGGAATAGTATTCCTATGACCCACATTTTAGACCCATCCTTAAGCGATGTGTAGATGGAAAAGCAGTAGAAGAATATCATGGGGAAGGCAATTACTTGTTTTGAAGTGAAAAGTTGTGCATGCCAGCTGTAAGCCCCAAAACTAGCCATTCGAGATTTCGATTGGGTTTCTATTGAAAGACTCGATCGAGCCTAAATTATAAAGTAAAGCTAGAAATATTAGTAAAATGATCCCGTAAGCTTGAATTTAAGAAAATAAGCAATAAAATAAAAGACTATAAAAATTCCAAAATTTAAATATATAACTCATTATTTATCGAAAATGTGTAAAATGAATTCCGATAATTAACGACTCGTTAGAGATAAATTATATGTATACTAAAAATCATAAAATGACCTAAATAATATTTAGGAATATTTATTTGTACTATATATGAATTTACATGTATGTAGAAATACACGTAATTACTTAAAATAAGCAAAATGTACTAAAATAATAAGAAATAATTAAAGAAAATTCATAATTAATTAAGGAAAAATAAAGAAAAATCAGAAAAAATAAGGAATGATCTAGAATTGGGTCGTGGCAGCTGGGAAAATATCTTGTCCAATTAAATTAAGGCAACTCAAAAGCCAAAAATTAAGGGATTTGGACAATGTCTTATCTAATTTAATGCACGATAATTTCCCTAAAGCCCTATAAATAGCAAAAAAAATTCAAAAACTCATTTGGATAGTTAGAAATCAGAGAAAATTAGGGAGTGGCAAAAATTGAGAGAAAAACCAAAGAAAAGGAAAATTGTGCAGTTAGGGCCACAAAGGAGAACCCAAACCCGACGGACAGCTAGGAGTGGACGGCCACCACCATCACATGGTGGTGGCAACGCCCAGGTGGACCGACACACCCATGGCCACCGACGGTGGCTGAAGCCACCCAAATCGGTGAGTTCGATTTCTAGCCCGATTTTGTATAATTTTGTAAAAATAGTAAATATTATTAGAAAATTATGAATTCTGTTATTCTAGAATATTTTTTTACGTAGTTTTTAGGAAAAATATTATTTTGATGAAAATATGTCTTGTGATATAGGGTCCTTAAGAAATCATACAAAACCGAGTATGTTTCGGTTTAGAAATAAATGACTTTAGGAGTGTAGTTTTGAATCTAAAATTTTTTTGTAGACTACTTAGATGATATAGAACAGTTTTATGAAGCCCATTTTCAAATTTTAATTTTTAAAATTTTTAGATAATTTTTAGGCCCTAAAATGAGGCATAAAATGGGTAATTTAGAGTTAATTAAGTAATTAAATGGTTAATTGCTGATTTAGTGAATAAGTATATGTTTTAGGATGTTAAAATCTGATGGAGTATGATACTTGTAGCATTTAGGGTGTTAGATGTAATTATTAGGTTAATTATGTAGTAAATAAGTAATATGGAAAAATAGTACATTTTAAGTTAATTTTGTAAATTAGGGTAATTAGGTGTAAAATCTGATTTAAGATGAATTTAGACATTTTGAAATGATAATTGATGTTGGGAGATAGTAATTAGAGTGATAAAAATTTTAGATATGTATTATGTATATACGATTATTAGAAATATAATAAATGGAAAATATTAGAATAAAAAATTGATATTATGATAATAATAAAAATATAAAATAAATCTGATAGGAAACTTGAATTTATATAATTATATGAAAAATGTAAAAATTTCTCACATCAGAAGTAAATTCGGTACACTAAGAAGGATTTAAGTGTACCGGGTGAAATAAAATACTAACTAGGAGTAATGGTGATATTTAGGAAATCGGGAAGTAATGCGATTAATTTCACATTATGAGTTGAAACAAATTTCTAGGGTTAGAGTATAAAACACTACTTAAAAATCAAACTAAAACCTAATTTAGAAATCGATGCGAAAATCGAACCCAAACCTAAAATAATTGTAAAAGACTTAAGACCTAAATAATTAGACATATTAAACCCTAAACAAAACAAAACAATAAGCGTTATAAGATAAAATGAACCAATAATAGTCATATGAAAAACTGAAACCATGTTTGTATTATAGGGATGATCGGCGATGGTCTGCGCAAATCGAACCTCGAGTAAGTGAGCGAGGAGTCGAGGTAAGTTAGGATTAATACAATGTTGTATTTTGGAGGCTTAAGATTATGCTTGGTTGTACTTGTTAGATAGTTAGATGTGTACATGTGCTTGATTATGAGTGATGCTATGATTCTGTCTATTGTCCTAGCTTGTATTATATGGTTTGTATGAAATGATTGATCACCTTAAACTGGACCTAATCAAATATATGACCTATAATCATAATCAGACCTATATGGCAACCCATTAGGGGAACTTAGGACTCTTTGGCTAAATACCGATCCCTTCGAAAGGGATAGCGCAGGATTGTAATTGGTCCCTTGCACAAGCCTAAGTTTGGTCGCGAGAAGAGCGAGGTCTCCATTGCATAAGCCTAAGTTTGGTCGTAAGCTATTGCATTAATGGCAACTCCTCAACCCAGATTAGAGCGGGCGCAATTTCTCTAATCTCACGACGGGCCGGACAACGTCGTGAGATGGCATTTGCTTGTACATACATTGCACCTAATAAGTTGATTGAAAACCTTGCTGTATTTATGGTATAGTTTTAAGTTCTCTATCCTAACTTACTGAGTTGTGGTTGCTCACATCCCTATAGACGTCGTACAGATGCTGACTAAGAAGTGGCAAACAATTACTCTGAAGCTAGCAATTGCTGGATCTTGAGGAGTGAGGAAAAACATTGAAAAATAAACACATATTTTTAAGGTCTAAGCTTTTATTTTAGAATTACTTTTCATTTATGAATAATGTAATAACTGGGAAATATATTACGGAGAATTATTGTAAACTTTAATTGCAATAACTGAATTATAGTATATATATATATATTTCCTCACTTTTTTAGGTAAATAATTTATTTAAATTACAAACTGTTTACTTCAAAACGGGTTAGTCGTGGACGCCTTGTGTAGATCAGGTTTAAGATAGCGGTTGTAAGGCCAGCTTCTATCTTGGGATAGTTTACATGGTAGGGCTGTTACGATTCTGCCGCTTCGGGGCGTGACACCAGCTTGCTCAATAAGAGAGTTGCTTATTAAGTAAGCCCACAGTAAAGGTATCTCCAGACATTTTGGAGAAAGAAAAACATATGAGCTACTGAATTGACGATTCTTTTGGTCGAGAATGAGATGAGATGTACACTAAATCGTTGAAGGTTGTGTCTTATGCAAGAAGGCCAAGTGCTGAGCCGAATAAGGGAAAGCAATGCCCTTGCTTGTCCTGACCAAACCCTGGATTGAGTTGAGCATGGGCTTTGTTCTCGAATGACCTAAAATTACTCGAGGCAAAAATTCCATAATGGTCGTCATTGGATAAATTCAGTAAGAGGGCACACTTTGTGCCATGCTCTAAGACTAATAATGCTTCGACTATTGCTTCTCTCTTTTTCCAAGAAATTGTTCGATTACATGATGTCCCAAAAAGTGTAGTCTTAGACAAAGATCTAAAGTTCTTGAGCCATTTTTAGAGAACCTTGTGGCGTTGGATGTGGACCAAACTATTATATAGAACTTCCTATTAACCCTAAACTGATGGCCAAACAAAGGTGGTCAATCGTACTTTGGGATCACTACTGTAAGCTACAGTAGGTAAGAATTTGACTAATTGGGAGGTCTATTTGTCTGTAGTAAAATTCACTTACAACTAAATAGCGCATGACACTACTAAACAAACTCCCTTTAAGTTTATTTGTGGTATTAATCCCGAGCTACCCCTTAATCAAACCCTTGTACCCATATCCGAACAAGAAAACCTTGACATAAGAGATTGAACACAATCCTTATAATATATCTATGATAAAGTTACTCGGTAAATCGACCAAGCTACTAGAAAAAAGTGAGAAAAGGCCAAGGGACAGACATTGAAGCAGTTTTGGCTTAGAGACTTGGTGTAGTTACCCTTGATCAAGGAGAGGTTCCCGAATAAGAGAAAAAATAAGCTATCCGTCCGAGTTCAAGGTCCTTTCAGAGTCCTTTAGAAGGTCAACAACAACGCCTATAGATTGGAACTGCCAGAAGATTATAGGGTCTTGGACACTTTCAATATTGCCAACTTCAACCCCTATTACCCTGAAGGAGAACTGAACGAAGACCATCTGGATTTGATCTTAAATCCAAATCATCCAGTAGGGAATGATAAGAATTAAGTTACTAGGCCTTTAATCTGTAGCCAAGTCAAAGGACTAGAAAGACTAATGCGGCGAATCCTCCTACTCCAGCTGACCTCTACTGATGTCAAGTTGCTCCTTACTAAAAACCAACTCCATACGCCGAGCTAAGTAACTGAACATCTCTCAGAAATTATCTACCAATTGGGATGAAAGCTTTACCGATAGCCCAGCCCTTCCATTCATTCCTACTCAACATGTTTGAACTGACCACCTAGCTCGGCAATAGTTATGCCGAGATGACGAGAGACCCTACATATGTCTGTACCTACTCCTCTTCAATCGAGCCAACGTTTATTTGAAGCTCCTATTCGGCACCTCAGTTCAACAAAAATCAAGTTGATCGTACAAAATTATCTTTTTCTGCCAAAAAGTCACCCAACCACAGCAAACCACTCAAGCAACTATGTAAAAGAATCCTCTGTACAAGATATTCATTTTAATTGTATTTTCCATTGTACCCTTTATTATTCTTTGTACGATACTTCTTTTGGGTACAACCCTTTTTGTCTTTTCCATTTTTAAGCAAGCTATCCTAATTTCTTGGGTATAAATACCCACTGTACATGTAACCGCAAATCATAATCGATACATTGAATATTTTCCTTTGTGAACATTATTCTCGTTAGCTTATTTGCCTTTTTTTTTTCACTCTTATCTTAACTTGTAAGCAAGATTAGGTAGCAAGTAAACTCACCGAACCAACTCATACGTCATATTGAGTTGTATTATGAGTCCTCAGAAGTTTCATTGCTACGTCAGTAGGTTTGGTTATTTTCTCTCTTTTACTGTTTTCCCCGCGCAATTCCCATTACTCATTTCTAGCTTTCAATAAACTTGGACCCATCCTTGCGATTGACCTTATCTATTCTTAGCTTAGGTCCACATCACAAACACTCAACCCGTAGAGTATAAAAATGTTTTCCAGCACTCGAGTTTCAACTTAAAACAAATTAAGTTTGTTCTAACGAATGACACTTTCTTTTATCCTCCTCCGAATTGTATTATTAAAGCTGAGCCACTTTAAGGCACACCTCAACAAGACCAATTGCATTCTAGACCGCCATCGACCATATGATACATATCTTCTGGCACAACATTCCAGAAGGATTCCTTACTTTTTCTGTATAAAATATTCTTTACCTCTTTTACTCTTTTTAGTATTTTTCATATGTTCCAATTGTAAATAACCCTTTTTGTCTTTTCCATGTATGCTTTGTAACCTTAGTAAGGCTAGTATACAAACCAAATTTGTTTGTACGCAAACAACAACTCATTAATATCATATTATTACACCTTAGCAAGACTAGTTACATTCTAGACCATCATAGACCATATGATACATATCTTTTGGCACAACATTTTAGAAGAATTCCTTACTTTTTCTGTATAGAATATTCTTTTCTCCTTTTAATCTTTTTAGTATATTTCATGTATTCTAATTGTAAATAACCATTTTTTTCTTTTCTATGTATGCTTTATAACCCTAGTAAGGATAGTATATAAACTCCATTTGTTTGTATACAAACAACAACTCATTAATATTATATTATTACAAGTTTCCTTTTATGAGAAATCATAGTGTTCTCATTTACCTTTTAACTCTTATTTATTCCTTTGAGCAAAAAGTAGTAGCGAGTGATCCTATAGTTCGAACTAGTGAGTCACATTTAGCAAATTATAAGTCGAGTAAGATTAGTCGATATATCATATCCAGTTAGTAGTTTCCTGGATTTGCTAAACCCTCTTACTTTCTTTTAGTTCTCATCGGTTGTAGTGTCTCTCTATGTATACGACCCTAGAGATACATTATAGGTGTTGTTTTGTTGTTATTGTTTGTGAAAAGAATTTTGAGTTGTGTTTCAACTGTTAATCCATTGTAATAGACCACAATGTCTAACTTTAGCATCCAAGGAATCCTAGGTAACCAAGAAGATAGTACTCATAATGGCCAAGATTGATGTGAACCGTGACCAACAATAGATAAAGTCAATCACTAAATAGGTTTAAGCTTACAGAAAGCTCAAAAAGAAAGTGATAGGAAATGTGTTAAAAGGACAAATGCGAATAAATGGTAAGCAAAAACCCATAAATAATTTTAGAGAATATGACATATCAATAAAACTTTCAAAGACTTATGACACAATTCGATATGACGCACAAATCGATTCAGTAAGATTATTTGCTACTTAACCTTATTCAAAGATTAGGATAAAAGTAATGTCGAGAGTAAACAAATAGTGCTTATGTAAAAAAGGAAAATACTCAAGTGTATTAATAATAATTATTATAATTATAAAGATATGTATATTCATAAGTTAGGGTAATTTATCTAAAAGGTAAAAAGTAAAATATCCATTTTCTAATGATATAATTATAAAATTAAAGAGAATAAAAATGAATGTTTAAGGAATATTTTACGAGTATTACTGTTTCCTCATGTATCCTGTCGTACAAAAACCCTAGTCTTACAAGTTGCCAGGTAGCTGTCGCTAGTTACTATTTATTAATGTTACCGTTTCTCTCTCTTATTTCAGTCAATGCAATGCGTAATCCAAGCATACTTCCTATTGGCGTCAGCCAGTAGTCAGATAATCCGAGAATCTTACTCAATGACATGGCAGTGCCCAGTGAATAGTCTCCATCCACGTCAGCATGAAATGCCTTGGAATCTCCATTGATTTCCTATTGAAGGAAAAGATCCCGTACATGTCATAAAACAAGAAAAATCAAATCGGCTACCCTGCTTTTTAACTTTATTTCTTCGTTTCCGGATTGAAACTCCAAAAGCTGGTCTTAGCTCATTTCATTTAAGCATCATAACCAGACCCACAAAAACGTGAAATCTGCCCTCTAGATCGCGTTTTATGTGATGATTCAATTTCCAAAAATAGGCAGAGTTTTATACAAATATTATATATATACATATATAATGCCTATGCTACATATTCTCTTTCCAAATACTGTTACAACAATTATAGAGATTAAAGGAATTGAATATGATCTCATTAAAAAATATTCATACTGTTTAATTACAAAAACCTTAATAATATTTATGGTATATTAAAGATTCCATTAATAAATGTTCCAAAACACTTAATAACTTAAAAAACAAGTCTTTTCACATTTCTCAAAATTAATTTTATACTAATTAAAAGTAAGTCTATAGTAATGAAAACTTATTTTATTTAGTATCTTAATGGGTATTTGTAAAACTCATCAACATATTTTCTTATGTTATTACTAACGGTATGTCTGTAAAAATAACTAAAAGTCTAAATTTTATATAATTTTTAGCATTAGTTGCATGCTTTATAAAAAAAAAATAGAAATGAAAATTTTCTTTAATTATCTTCTTATCTACTATTGTTGAAACAAGTAAAAATATAAATAATCATCCAGATTATCTATTCTAACATCTCTTTAGTGAGATTGTTAAAAAAGATCTAAACACAAGAAAATGAGGCTCCTACATGAAACTATATTATTATGTATTATTTAGGAAATTGATGGAATAGTTAAGAGAGATAGGATCAATAACTCCTATTCTTTTGGTCTATTGAGATATTGTATAGTTTATATTAAAATATTCGATGAGTATCGTACAAATTCATATCGCATAGCACGAATTATCAGTAGTAATAACAAATCACTTATTATGAACCATATAAAATATAACTTACCAGTTAGAATTTAGAAGTCTATTGATATTACTTTAATTAAAAAAAAAACCTTGGTTTTAAAAAAAAAAAAAAAAGGAGAGAGAGAGAGAGAAAAAAGGACATAAGAAAACAGCCAAAGTCGGCAACGGGAAAAGAGAAACGGTACGGATAGTAGACAATGGCGGAAAATTAGGGGCAATAGACAACCTGATTCTTCGCTCTCTCTCTTTCTCCCTTCGTTCGGTCTTCCCCATACTTCCTACGAATATAAATATTTTATATTATCTATATTCATTTGAATTAATGTCTCGATGTTAACCGTATTTTGGGAGAAAATATGTATTTCAAAGAGCAAAGATAATATGAAATAAGGTGCAACTTAGTAGATAAATATTTGTTTTACAAATATGAGATCTTAGATTCAAATCTATGTTTGTCATTTACCTTTTTAATATGTATTTATCGCTTGAATAATTTTTTTTTTTGGTATATATTGAATTTTTTTTTTGCAACAATCAATGACAATAAACAAATTACTTACAAATCATATTCAATTAAATATATTCTCTTAAATTGCTATTTTTTATAATTAATACCGTAGAAAACAATTATATTGTTCGTAATACAAGTATTTTAGTCTTATCATATAAAGTATTAATAAATAATACATGTTATATGACTTAATTTAGTAATTTTTTTTTACAATCAATATTATGAAAATGAATGTGTACTATTGAATAATTGATTATCTATTAATTTATATTCAAAATGATATATATATATATATATTAGCATTGCTAATGTAACAATCATAAAAAGTTATTGGAATAGAAATAGTACAATACTTATTTCTATCCTACGTTGTTTTTTTCTATTTTATTTATAATTTCCTATTCAATTATTTTTTTATCTATTTTGTTATAAATAAAACTTATACAACTTTTATATATTAATTTAACATTTTATAAATTAATAGTTAATTTTCGTTCAATATATATGCATAATGAAAAAGGTAAAAAGTTAGTTGTTTTAACTTTTTATGAAGTATACAAATAACTCTTAATCATTTCTTAATAGCAAATTTCCATCCTATCAAGTGTTAGGAATCATTATAAGTTAAATCATTAATAAGATCTTTTTACATATATAAAATACAATATAATTATGATAATAGGCAAATATTTTCCTATCAGTAATCTTAATATTGACTTAATTAAGCTAAGTTAGCCTCCCCAATTTATATAATCCTAGGTTCATCCTTGGTGGACAATAGATTGTTCCTCTACTAAAATTGGGTGAAGGTTTTCATTTTATCTATTCCTTTGTTTGTTGACTGTAGGTTTTATTAAGGTTTTCTTATTTTTGATCCAAGGAATTACTTCGCTCCATATTTGATGGTAAACCTTCTTGAGCTTGAAAGTGATGATGAGGATTAAGTTTCTAATTCTAATTGGAATCATTTTATTAAGCAATCTATTGAAAATTATTGTTCTTACAAGGCTTATGTGAATTTGCACAAGTTGCATGGCAAGTGTATTAACTTTACATAGACTTGATGGTGCTATCTTGACTACTATTAGCGTGATCTAGATGGCTATGTAAAGAACTATTATTATTGTTGTTATTCAATCAATTTATATTAAATTTTATTATTAGAACTAAGGATTTCTTCTTATATTGTTATCTTATTTTGTATTTTTACATTTATGCCCTTTATCATTCTTAAGGTTTTAAGACTTTATATTCTTTTCTAATTACAAAGCATTTGATCAACATTATCGAAACCCTAAAAAGAATTCTCTTTGACTCTTGTTTGGTCAATCTCTGTTGATCATGGCAACAAACTCTTTGATCAAAATTCCATTAAATTCTAATTATGTGTCATATTAACTAGATTTAAATGCAGTTTGATTTAATTATTGGTAGATCAGTTAAATTCTCCATATCCTTTATTTTTAATTTATGTCTTCATAAATCCTATAAATACAAAACACAAAAACCTAAAAATTTAATCTTAATTTTTTTTATCATATTGGCTTCATCCCAAAATCTGCATCTTACATATTCTTCTCAGCTCATTGTCCTATGGATCATTGATCTAGTTTTTTAATGGATTATAAAACTTATGGCTCTAACACTACTTAAAACTATCGGGCTTTAGTTGAGGTGCGACAATTTTACTATACAAATATCACAACATGAGCATGTAAAGTTCAGAAAACAACACCCGTTCACAAATTTAATATAATAACTCCATCAAACTCTCATTAATTAGCCTTCAAAAATAGAAGCTTAGTCTAAAAAAGGTATTTGATGAATTCTCTAAAATTTCAATTAAAATGTATTGACTATGGTTTATAAGAAAGAATAAGGAAAACAATTTAAACAATCTTATCGGTCTTTCTAATACAGATAATCTTCACGATCCTCTTTATAGGAACTGGTGTCTTAACATCCTTCATTGAACAAAGCACATCCAAGATAATCATCATTGGTACAAACAGAAAACCATTTCCATAGTTATATCGTATAAACAAAAGTTTTTCTTTTTCTTTTTCTTTTTCTTTTCCCAAAACGTATAAACAGAAGTTGTACTTGGTCAAGTGAATGGTTCAAAAACTGCTAAAGTTGTGCCCGTTTACTAATCTCCATGTAGTGAAGTTAAAAATGATACATAAATGTTGGTGGTGAGACTAATAATTGGAGTTTGATCTAAAACTTTTATTAAAAAAAAAAATTGATAAATTTCAGTATTGGAGCCTAGGCTTCAATATAGTTATATAAATAATATTCTCCAGTTAAATACGGAGTAAGCTCGACTCCTTTTTTCTAGCAATACAAGAAAACAGCACTGGAAATGGTGATTTTATGTCTTGGAAAAATTTATGGAAAAGATATATCGAATAATAATCAAAAAATCAAAATATTCATATGCTTCTTTTTTTTTTTTTCCAACTACAGTTTACAACTTAAATAAAAGGGATAATTCGAATTTAATACATTTCGTTAGAAGATCAATATTTATGTCAATTAACTATAATATCCTTGGCTCTTTATGCCTATTTGAAATGGCTCTTAATATCATGGTAGTCAGTATTTTTGTCAACTATGTCTATAAAAAAGGTCTACAGTTTGCCACACAACTAAATAGGTCATCAGGATTAAATAATAAATATGATAGTCATAACATAAGTATGAGTTTAAATTTTAGTTTCGATGGTTGTGGTGTTGACTTTAATATGGTATTGAAATAGGAAGCTTTAGGTTTGAACTGCGATAGAGTCATCTAGTCCCCAATAATTAAGTAGTCCTCCACTTGATGATTTCAGTTAAAATCTTAACTCACAAGTGAGGAGAAGTATCAAGTAATAAAAATAATAATTCGTGCGATATTTACACGTTTAAATTTTCAAATCAATTCGTTTAGTATTAAATTTAACAATTAGAATCTAACTGTTTTTTTTTTTTAATTTAAAATCAGTGTACGCAAATGTGTTTTCTTCGACCTTTGACAAATCGGACTGGCTATAATATAATACATATCATCATCAGTAATGGAGGGTCAGATATCGAAGTAACAACGCCCTTATAAATTATAATTTAGAAAAGATGATAATTTCATTTCAAGTTGGGGCATTATAAGTAAGGGCAGACCCAAGTGGGTCATTAGCTTCAGAATTTTTTAAAAAATGTCCATCTTCTAAACTTAAAAAATGTTAAATTTATATGTATTTTCATTTACGGTTTTATCCCTTTTACATGTAGCTCGCCATCTCTCAGTTCAAATTTTGGATTTCAACATTATTGCTGAGCACGGCTTATTCTGGACTAAGGTCGTATGCTCGAAAGGTACCAATAACTATCACGACATGTATATATCCTATTGTAAAACTCACAACCTTTAAACAAGCTTCTTCTTTCTCTCTAATCGTCTCTTCATATTAGATGGTTCAATAGGAACTTCTGCAGTGGCAGGCCGGAGGGCAATGGACTAATGCTTGTAATGGGTGTAGCAATAAGAGGTGCGATGATCGACATGATCGAGATCAGGTGTCACGACCAATAGAGAAATTGTTGGTGGCCTGGCTGAATGCCTGAAAGCAAAGAAGGTAATCTGCCGGAGCTTAGAAGACATATATGTGGTGGTTATGGCCGGTCTAGTGATTGGGGTTTATATTTCCTCCTGAGGAAGATGAACGCATGGTCTGGTGTCATGTGTAGAAGTATATCATTGATTTGAAAACCAAACTGGAACATGAGTAATAGTATGGAAAAATTGCATTCCTAACTGCGAAGGCCTCGGTTCGAGTTTAAATTAAACATAAGAGATTTGAGTAGTATAATGATGAGACAAATGTTATCAGAAATGGTGTATATAGAAGATATCGTTGCCTTATGGGTTTATTAAATGTTGCTAATGTAATACAGCCCAAATCAACATCCACTTTCGTACTTAATATACCTTATAAACTCACCTATAATGGACATTATTTACTTAATAATATTTCACCCTCTATTTGAATTTAGACAAAAATATTCTTCCTCTCTTGTATAATTTTCCATAAGTTTCTTACCTTAGAAGATAAATCAAAAGGGGAAAATTTGATCCCATTTGAAGGAAAAGGTCATTATTTTAATAGTTTTTCTTTTCAAATTCGTAATTGTAACACCACATAACCTAAAATGCTGCAGTCTATTACATATTCCTATCATCAATTGACATATCAAGTATAAACATTTACTAAAATATTCAAATTATCTGTTATATTCTTCAAATAATCTCCATATAATTTAACCTTCAAATAAATTAAGATAACCACAAAACAAAAGTTATAAAATTCTAACCAATAATTTACTAAGTATATAATGGAAGTTTTGCTTTCCTAATTCATTTATCATCGTCACAATCAAAATTCTAATTGCTACCCCTCGACGTGGTAGATTCAATAGTCAAATCCAAAATCATAAAATTTTGGAACTTCTACTCAAGTACTTGTACTTGTACTTGAAAAATTAATTATGAAGTGAGCTTAAACCTAGTATAGAACACAAAAGACACATGCACAATTATATACATTATCACAAATTACATGCATACATAATAGTAACTAACACATAAAGCACCATTTATTATCTTTAAATATTAGCCAGCAATCAGTACAGCCTTGGCATGTCAAGATTTAGGATAACTCATAACCCCTCAACAAGCAATACGATCACTAAGTATCTCACTAACCCACTTAAACCTTATCAAAGGGAGGTCAAAGCTAACCATAAGCAACATACAATTAATAAGTCTAAGTTTGAGTTAATTCCAATTAAGCTGCTAGTCCAAACAAGCGCAACAATCATACATGTATCCTATACTTGATTTCTTGTATTCATGTAAAGTAAATAAGGTCTAAAGTCCAAAATTTGACCATAAGTAACACCTTCCTTAGAATTTTCTTCTAAACAACTTGTTACGCTTTCACACAACTCTCCTAAACATAATAACACATATATAATCTAAAATAGGGCTTACTCTTGATTCAGAATAGCTATTAAAATGTTAGTATTAGTAAAATACTTCTAATAGGTATAGTAAATTATTAGAACAAGCTTTGAGGAATAAGGCAAGAAATTCAAGGAGCAAAAAGTTTTTCACACAAAATAGAATATAGGTTGTACTCCTCAATACTAAGCAACGAGTTTACATCTAGGAATCACGACCGTAAACCTTAGCCATGATTCCCTTTCTTTGTTAAACCACATAATCATGCCCTAAATCATGGCCATGAACCTTAGCCGCGATTCTCTTAACCACTTAATTCCTTTAATTCTACGTATACACCTCACCCCCAACACATCTGTAGGAATCATGTCAAGATTACGCCAGTGATCCTAGGCCATGATCTTCTTATTTCACATATCACCACTCTAAAACACTACTCCTAACACCTTTCCAATAACAACACACACTTGGTAATCCTCTAAACATTTCTCAAACACCATAATTCAATCAATCATAATCCTCTTCTTCAACAATTCAACTCAATATCAACCAATTTTCTCAAATTTGAAAAGAAATAAAGAGGTTTGAAACAACTCACTTGATTCCTTAAGCAGTACTTGACACTAAATTCTCTGCACTTAACATACTGCAAAACAAAATTCCCGTATGGTTTTCCTTCCCTAGAGAAAAACAAATTTCTTATTCATGTGGGTAGAGATCTTACCAAAATCCCTTGTATTCTTATGTTTTCTTTTATCTTTTTTGATTTCTTGCACCCAAGCATTAGTGATCTAAATTTTGGATTGGATTTTCAAAAGAAGCTTGAGGGTTTTCTGATAGCAGGATTGTAATATAAAGAGGTGAGTGAGGGTTATTGGAAAGGGTCTACATAAGTAAAAAGAATGGAGGGTCAATGGGGTTATAGATTTCTTAAAGGACCATATTACCCTCAATAGCTTTAGTCAATTGCAAGCCATATCAACCCTTTAATGCCTTAAATATTTTCTTATTTCTCTCCTTTTAATTTTAAAATTCTAAGTTTTACAATAACCTTTATATATCATGTATGTATCATGGACAAAATTTAGGGAGCCCCAAATTGTAGCCAACTAAGGGCACACCAAGAAGGCCCGATTAATTATGGTCTAAGATTCAATGCAGATGGGTTGATAAGGCAAACTAGAGCAGGTAGATAAGAGCAGGTGTAGATAATCTATAACTGTTAGGTTAATTTGATCTTAGTCATTCATTTGAGAACCTTCTTGAATATAAAGGAGGTTTCTTTCACTTGTAAATAATTTATTTTGTTGTGAAAAGCTTTTTTTCAAGAGCTTCTCCTTATAATTTCTCTTTTTAAAATATTCATGTGTTGTGAGACAGATGTACTTAGCACTCTTAGCTAGCTCTTGGAGTGTCGAAGCATGAGTAAGGCTTCAATTGTACTAATATACCATAACATACCACATGTTTTGATGAGTGGTGGATAAGTATCAATTTTAACATGTAAAAATATAGGCTACTATCATTAATACATATCTAAATATCATTACTACTTACCCACAATTCATCAAAACAAGAATGTTAGTACTGATGAATCTTTTTTCTCTAAGTGTAACACGAAAGCACTCTTGAGCCAAATTTCCGTATAATATACACATTATAACTTGTTTCAATGTTGACTATAGGATCATGCACCTACATTATCTATGCTTTGAAATAATGAAAATGTCTTAATGTGTTAATTTCATGAGAATATATAGCATGAAAGAAAAAATCACCATTACACTCTATGTTTCTATAACTTCTATTTCAAAAAATCATATATTACATATTGTAGAGCCAAATATAAAGTATTAGCTCTACAATATAGATACCAGATAATGCTAAGTCTTGAAAATTTGTTCTTAGCAATCATGTAAGTTATCTTTACAGATTCACTTTCAATATTTTTAAAGCCAGATTCCTTTTTTAAAGATCTAATTCTTTTAGACCAAACATCAGTGCCTATTGCAAAATTATGATGTATTAATATTATGATAAGTTTATGTTAGGGTATGGGTACGAATGCAAGTGTCACGTGCGTACCGTGTATGAAGTCGTACTACACGTAACTAAGGAAATGATTTGAGTAACTCACACAAGATAATCAAGAGAGAAGTGCAAGGAGAAGGCGTAGGCAATTTTAATGAGGCTCCAAGCACGTATGGTGACAGGTGAAGGAGCACAATGGTATCAAACTCCACAATTAATGAAGAACGGGGTATTATTCTTAAGGTGTTTAGGTGTTTGATCTTTAAGATAAGATTCTGGCAGAGTAACGGTATTAATAAGGGTTTTTCTCTTATTCAAATGAGGATGTGAATAGGGTATTAATAAGAAATAATAGTTGACCACATTCATCAAATCATGATGGTGATCAATGGTTAAGATTAAAATCCTTTATTAAAGGATCTTAAGTGGGTTATTTTCATGAGTTTAGACCCAATTAAAAACTTTATTTATTATTTTAATGTGAGCCAAATAAAAAAAGATTTGATCAGATGGATCGATTCAATGGGCTCTACTCCAAGTTTACCATACCAAATCCCCCTTGATCAACCAGATAATTTGTGAGCTTGACTCCTCAGGCCCCATTACCTTAGCCCGAGGAGTCAAATTCATTTAATATTTAATTAATGGGCTTGAAGCCCAATATTAAATTTGGCCCTCTATATTTTTCCCCTTAACCAAAGTTCTTCGGAAAAAGTTAAAGAGGTTTAGGCATCGAATGAGTCTTTCAGATAACTCAAGCACGTGCATGCTGCATCATTGCCAAATTAATTTAAGAATTGCCTTAATGCGCGGGTTCACAACACTTCTTATTTATGTGTCATGCTTCAACTAAATTTGGTTGTATGTTGCCCCTAAGACAACACTCTGAAATAAGTCTTCCTTAAGCTGCTTCTTCTTGAGTTGATTTGTCTCCTTGATGCGCTCTTGATTTTCTTCTCATATAAAGCTTTTCTTCATGTAGACGCTTTGTTCTAACCAAACTTTATTTATTACACTACGACTGGTAAGCACGGCATCCCCTACAGGGTTTTCGGGGTAGTGCCTTGGAAGCTAAACGAATTTTCATATCTCTACTAAGAAAATTTATTCAAGTAAAAATAGTATAGGGTGTCTTTTTCTTACTTCTTCTTTTTTTTTTTATCTCTTCTATTAAAAATGGGATAAGTAGCCCCTTACTTTTTTAGCTAAAGAAAACCCTACGTATTGATTGTCTTTTTATTTCAGCATTCTTCTTCTGTGATTGCAACCATCTGAGAAGGCCTTCACTTATAGTCTTCCTATGAGGAGCTTTACCCATCATATGAATACTGATTATCATGCCCAAAAGTGAAAGCTTCAACAACATTGCTCACATGAAGGCCAACTTATGCATCTTCTTAGTTTTTTTATTCTGTTTTAGCCAAAGCTCATGGGTTACAACTGTGCGAACTTGCTTCACAACTGCCACTCAATTTAGTTTCATCAATTTGATAGCTCGGCTCAACAAGTTATTTGCCATAGCTCAATATTTGAAACTTAGACTTCTTGCTACTTGGGAGGATTTTAGCCTGCTGTTGTTAAGCTCCATAGAGAGATACCTCTGCTGTAGGTGCTCAGATTGTGTAGAGCTGCTAAAGAAGTTAGTTTTCTACTCTATCAACTCCTTGACTTAGTAGTTCGTACACTCGTACTTGCTAGCAACTGTGCTGTTGGTGTTAGGAATCTGGAAAGGATCCAGGCTACTCTCGGTCGTACAACAACAGTAAAAATTAACACTAAAGAAGGTGGTAGAACTGATTTGATAAGCATACCATTCTAGCCCCTTTTTTTTTTTATGGAGTTAAAAATCCATCGAAGCACAACGATGGGATCGTGACCATGAAATCAAGCTAAGTAAGTTCTTCCTAGATCATATAGTAGTTCGCATTTGTTTGTAGAGTAAAAGTGACATTTTGATAATTTTGCTATTATTGTTCATTTCATTACAAGAAGATAAAAACTTCAAGGAGCTTCACATTGAGTTTTCCTTCCGTCTACTTATATAATTTCTGAGGCGAAGTTTTGATAACTTTTGCCAAGAATTTGTTGTTTAGTATGCTTCCTTTCTTTCACTATAATTCTGTTAACTTTTCATAGTGGCTATAGCTTCAAACTATCCACTCGCTTCCAACATCTCCAATCTTGATTTGCTTAAGTCTTTAACTTTTTATCTCGCTATTGCAAATGTTGAGAATTGTTAATGATATGTTTGAAGCTTCTTCAAATGAAAGAATCACTTGCTTTTCCAGCTCATGACCTGTTTATGATGATTTGTTCCTAGAATGATGGGCAATATAGGCCTAGTGTTATTTCTTTTATCATTGACCAATTGAGGAATTGTAGTTCGGTATCTAATAATAGATAGGTTACTCTGCTGTCCTAACTCCTTCATATTCTTACCTTAATACTCAATGAAGACGCAATAGCACGAGGGGCTGCTTTGAAGAATGGTTTGGTTCAACTAGTGTCAAATCTGCTTTCTTAGTGGGATTCTGGTTTTATTGGCAAAGAGAAATGCTAAGTTCCTAAGTAGGTAATAACAACTTTTCTTATTGTTGATAGGTTCTTGCAGGCTGATCACAAATTAAATTTTCTAAAGCATGTTGATATTGATGAATGGAAGAGACTGACTGCGATTGCTTGTAGTTACAGTAAAACTCCTCTTCCATTTGAAACAATGCTTGTTATGTTGCAGTTGTATGCTACTCTCATTAGAGCCTACCCTGTTGCTCTTAAGTTTCTAGATGCTAGGGGTTTGCATTTGATGCTTTCTTTGCCTGTAAACAGTCTTTTCCTTAGCTTTGACAATGTTGCTGCTACTATTATCCATCATGTTCTTGAAGATCCTTAGACACTTGAACAAGCAACGGAATTTGAGATTAAGCATAGCCTCTTAGTTGTAGCTAATCGACACACCAATAGGCGGATGACTCCTCACAATTTCCTTTCAAGTTTGACTTCTGTCACACTTCATTTGCTCAAGTTCAATATTTCAATAACCATTTGGTTTCTTCGATTGAGGTGTTAGGCTTCTTGTATGTAGTTTCTAAGTCTACACACTTTCCTCTAGCTTTGATCTTTCTTCTTTATGCTGAATATTAAGATGGTATTAAGATGGTCTCTATTACTTGATATTCTTTATTCTTATAACTTTGCTCATGCTTTGATGCATGTCTTTGGGTAATTAATTACGACATCCTTCTCCTCTTCTTTTTCTTTAAATTTTGAAACTGACATCTCATCATTGTCCTTGCTTTGTAGGTTGTATAATCAACATTTGAGAACTTAGTTTAAAGAGGATCTCTTCATTGCCTAGACTTTAGCTGCCTACAATCGAAGGTCAAAAGTTTGTAATTGTAACTTAAGGACCACATCTCGAACTAGCAATAGTTAGCAAATCGGCATGGTTTAAAGAAGGTAGACTTTTTACCGTCCGAACCATGATTGTTTATCAACCAAGGGTTACGAGTTTACGATTGTGACTTGAGTACCGGTCTTCATCAACCGGTGATAACAAAGAGGTATAACACTTAGGTCACATGTGGCTTCCTTTTGTAACCTTCATAAAACGAATTGCAACTTAAAATGCAAATTGAATCATGACTCCCAAATCGTAAGGACATGTACACATGAGTACATGAGACTCAAGTGTGAGATGAGCACATACAATTTGAACATGAGTCTTAGATATGAGCATATGAGAGTAACACACTTAAGCTAAACATAACGTCCCTTCAACATAAGCACTTGTGAGGCAATATTTGAAATGTGCTTGACTCCTGCTCAATACAAACACTTATGGGCTAATCATGCAAAATAAATATGAGGCATCCATATACCATAAAATGTGAACTTGAACATGACCGCATAAGAGTATCGCGAGTCCGCAAGCTCAACACATGTGAATGAGACATAAATCTTGCGCATGAACACACGAGAGTCGAACACCTCAATTTAACGTAGTCCCTTTGTCATGAGCATATGTAGGCTTAACATAAGCACTTTTAAACTTTCTATATGATCACATGTGAGTTGAGAATGTAACTCGATTATAGCACTTTTTGGTATTTAAGCTGAACATGAGTCTTGTCATGTGCGTCAAACATAAGCCTTGATACGTGAGCCTTAATTATAAGTAAACATAAGGGTCACATCTGAACTTTGGACATGATGTTGAATACAAGTCTTGAACATTAGGGTTAAATATGAGTAAGCAAAAGTTGTAATCATAAGCCTCAAACATGATTAATCATGAGAATTGAGCATAAGCTTAACCATAACGTGAGCCTTGAACTTAACATAAACTCGAAACATCACATGAGCCTTAAATGAAAAATAAATCTTAAACATATCACAAGTCTTGAGCATGATATGATGTAAGGCTTAAACTTAACGTGAGGCATGAATGTGATGTGAGGTCTGAATACGATACAAGGCCTAAATGTAATGTAAGCACTAAGTACAATATGAGGTATGCACATCATGTAAGGCTTGAACACCACATAACCCTTGAACACAATGTGAGGCTTGAGCATGATATAGGTCTTAGCATCATAGGATAGGCATAGCGCTTGAAATGTGAACTAAATGCGAGTAGTTGAATCATGAGCCTTCTCAACATAATGAATGAACATGAGAGTTGATTACAACATAAGGCTTCATCCTAACATGAGCCTTGATATGAGAGTCGAATATGAGTCCTTCTAATGTAAATACACGCAAGGTGAACATATGAGTTGAACATAATTTCTCTAAGATGAACACGTACAAGTATTTATGGTTGAACATGTGAATTAAGCATGAACTTGGTAACAACATGTGAATTGTCTTATGATATGAACATAGGTAAGCCAAATCTTCAAGTTAAACATGAGTCCTCAATGAGGCTTCATTCCTTATATTGCCCTTGTCATTTTTCCTTTAACTTTCCATTTGTATAGTTGTACGATTTCTATCCCATTTGCACTTCACTTTACTAACTTGTTTACTTTCCTTGGTTTTTGCATGTAATCACTCCTTCCTCCTCTACCAAAGGGTACGATTGCATGTAGGCATTGCTACTACTTTCAAGAATCATTAGGAGAAGGTAGCATGACAATTAGATATAAGTAATCCCATGTGTTGAATAACCTTAATGCTGTTATCATTCAAATCAAGCAAAAGGGGATGCAATAAATCAGTGTAGTGTATCGAATATCTAGAGTACTCACATATCGAGTGCTACATACGCATTAAGCCTCATACTTACGCACGCTTTGAGTATCATGAGCATACGTGCATCAAACCTTGCAAACACATACATTTCAAACATCATATACAAGGAGTATTGTATAAAGCATGTATAACAGGTAGCAATCATCAACTTGCAAGAATAGCCTCTTCATATGGTAGACATTATCTTAAGCCTTGTTCACATCATCTTCTTGATCACTTGGTTATAACATTTATATTTCCTTATAAGTATGAATTGCAATCGAATATGTAGAATCAATAATAATGAAGCTGATTGACTGACTTTCATACTACTTTATCTCTTTAGTACTTTCATTAACGTTTATGAAGGTATCTTGTCATTATGCACTTAGGAGCAACAGCTCTTCACTTAGCAGTAGTGCGTTGGACAATAATGTATTGTGGCAACTTCGATCTCCTTAATGACTTGTAATGTGTTGACAGATAGTGAGAAGCATATCTTAGAGACTTCATACGCTTAGGAGCAATGCTTCAACTAAGTAGTGCTATTGTCTAGCATAAAGTAGTAAGATTGTCTTATTAACTCTTCTTTCTTCTTAAAAATGACACCATACGGTAGGGAGCAAAGGCTTGACTTAGTCACACTAGTGTTAAGCAATCCTATCGGATTGACATAACTTCGAGACTGATTAGACACTTTGATCTAAGGGGCCTCTCATACAATAAATATAATTATGAGATTGTTTAGACTCGATGATCTGAAGGATCTCACATGTCACCTCTTATATTGAAGTAAAACTTTTGCTTATTATTGATAATATATAAAAGATCCCCTCTAAGAAGTATTCAATCGCGCATATGCAGTGACAATGACATTGATTGCTTGGGATCAATAATTCTTTCTCATCAGTCAAGGGGGTATTTCCCATAAATTAACTACGTAGCATGGCGTACCAAGATGTTACCTGGGTTTGAATGTCAATATGTTAAAGTGCTCATCAATGGGATTATTCCCACTACTTGATGGCAAGAAACATAGAGATCAGATAGCATAAAAGCTATACATGATTATCATGGTGTAATGTACGTCTTGGAGTCAGTGCTCCTACCTGTTTGTAACATACTAGCCAAGCTCATCATCGTGCGCTTAAGAGACCAAGCTCTTACTAGCCAACAACAATGTGTAGTGTATATATTGTGTTAATATTACTTTCTTTTGTTTGATCAAGGCGTTTAGTTTCCCCCATTCAAATATAAACCATTTTGTGAAATTAACTTTGTATACTAAGTATATTAGTCTCTTACTTTGCAGCGACAATAGTAATAAAATGACGATACTTAAACACTTATCACATTCTCGTTAGAAAACATCAGTAAAGGGAAAAGGAACTTTCATTAATGAAAAGCAATCATCATTGTGCTTACATATGAAATGAAATGTAAACTAGGATAAAACTAGTGAGAACACATCTTAGCTATCGATAGTTCTCATACTTCTTAACTTATAATGTGCCTTCTACCTTCATAACATCATTGGTTCACTTTCGTTTCTTTATATCCCTGTGACAACCATGCATACTCTTTTTCTTGAATGCTCGAGTCTTAGCCTCTTTCTCTATAGGTAGCTGTACCTCAGGGGGTTTTACTAAGTGTGTTTCCCTTCATTCACATGCTCGTTAAATAATGTTGCTTCATTGAAGTGAGATTCATTATGTGTGAATGGGTTCTTTATTGCAGGAATGAAGATGTCTTACTCATTCCTATGACTCTTCATGTATTGATGCCATGTTGAAGGTATCATGTTGCGATCATGCAGCCATGTCCTTCTTATAAGGAGATGGTATAATATAGGCGCATCAATCAGATGAAATCACGTAGAGCTATAGATAGGTTCGATATCAAAGTCTACTTCAACACGCCCCATGGTCTTCATGGAAGACTCGTAGGAGCTATTTAACGTGATTGGTTGTCTTACTAAGTTTCGAATATCTATCTTTGCAATTTTAAAAGTTGATATTGGCATCACATTAAATGAAGATCCATCATCAATAAATGTCTTCCTAATAAAATGACCATTAAGTATGCTTTCCACATATAAAAGGCGATTGTGGTTAGGATTCACTATATGAATGTCAGCATTTGTAAATGTAATTGCCCCCTTATTTATTGAAACAATCCCCTTTGTGAGACACACTATAAGATATTTCTTATATTGATCTTATGAGATCCTCATCAACGCAGCTATTGCCTCAAGTTGAGCATCCTCATCAAAGCCGAGTAAATCAAAGAAATTCCTTACATTAGTAGTCTTTAACAAAGAAAGACCACTATTGTCATCTCCATTTGTCTTGATCTCACATCCTTCATGCTTAACTTCATACACCTCAATTAGTTGCATGTCCATGCTTTCTACCTTTATGGGATCATAAGTGATGACATTCACAACACTACGTTGGGTGTTATGAGCTGAAAGTGGGTTGTTCTCGACATCATTACCTTCGATGATCAATTCTCCATTTTAAACTCGCTCATTAAATATCTTCTTCAAAATCCAACAATCTTTTATAGGATGGCCTACACTCTTGTGAAATCTGCAATACTTAGGGTCACTCTTCTCTTCATTTATTAGTAAACACTCAACCTTTGGAAGTCTAATATTCCCATCACGTAGCCATTGGTCGAGGAGTGTGTGCACTTTTCCCATTAAGCATGGGTATGCCAAAAATGGTTTAGTGCTCATATGCTTGTCACTTCTAAATTTTTTTGCTCCTCTCGGATCCTCCTCTTGAATTGAGTTCACTAACAATGTGCGCTTATTAAATCTTATGTTTTCACTTCTTTGTTGTGCTACTGAATTGTTGGTCATTCACGCATTCTCAACTAATATAGCAAAAGAAACCAACGAAAGGTTCTCGAGATGCACTACATACTCAGTAAATATCCCTTGGATGCAAATCTTAACTAACTTGCTTTCATCACAAACATCTTGTATATCCAAAGAATGTTCTATGAAGCATTCAATGTAATCTACGAGACCTTCCTTAAGCTTTTGGCGGATCCTCCCCATGTCAGTAAGGGTGACTCTTTCTTCAGTAGAGAAGAACTTCTCCAAGAATATCTTGCACATATTTCCCCATGAATCAACCAACCCTGGGGGAAGGTTGACATACTAGGTGTATGCTTTCTCAGTGAGTAACTTAGAAAATTCCTTTAATTTCAAATCATCGTCCAAACTATATACTTCCAACACCTCGATGAATTTCAACAAATGTTCCTTGACACTCCTTTTCTTGCCATTGAATAACATGAACTTCAGACTTACATAGTCCTTAGGGTATAGCTTCGTAGCAATGCACTGATGATATAGAAGCTTCAAATTTGGTACCCCAGCCATAGACTTTGCTTATATCTCCTTCAAATACACGTCTAAATCTTCGTTAGTCACAAATAAACCTCTCTGGGTGGATATCTCTGCTCTTATTGACATTGTAGGAGTAAAGTGCATGGGCGCAAGGTTCACGGGTGTATAGCTTATAGGCATGGGGTTCATTAGCGTTAGATACTTAGAGATAGCAATCGTAACACATAGTGTAGCATGAGAGGATGACGAGCCTCCAATCTGAACTCCCTAGTTCCTTACTTCATGTAATGCGTCTTCAGTGGCTTTAGGTTCCATAACAAGAAGCTATTCTTCAACCCTAGGAGTGACATGCTCGTTGACACTAGGAGGGTTAAGTAGGTTATGTTGTTGCATCACATTAAAAGGATTTAAGGAAGTTGCTCTTTATTGCGCAGCAACAAAGGCAGCCAAAGCAGGTGCACATTGAGTGAACATCACTATGCATTATCAAAGATACCATCCTGTGTGCCATCACCTTGATTAGTGTGTCCAATTAGAGGTAGATTTTGATCATTGGTCATGATAGTAACATTTTGCTCTTAATTAGTTCCCTCAGTACGATCGGGTTGTCTTCGCCTTAGAGATACCATGACGTAAGTATCAAGTCTTCTCTCTCTAATGGAGTCACTAGAAAATGTAAAGGTATGGGTACGAATGCAAGTGTCACATGCGTACCGCGTATAAAGTCGCACTGTTCGTAACTAAGGAAATGACTTAAGTGACTCATATGAGATGATTAGGAGAGAAATACAGGGAGGAGGAGTAAGCAATCTTAATGAGACTTTAATACATATGGTGATAGGTAGAAAAGCGTGATGGGATCAAACTCCACAATTAATAAAGAATAGGATAGTGTTCTTGAGGTGTTTAGGTGTTTGATCTTTGAGACAAGGTTCCGGTAAAGTAACGGTGTTAATGGGGTTTTTTCTCTTATTCAAATGAGAATGTCAATGAGGTATTTATAAGAAACGATAGTTGATCACATCCACCAAATCATGATGGTGATCAATAGTTAAAATTAAAACCCTTTATTAAAGGATCTTAAGTGGGCTATTTTCATGAGTTTAGTCTCAGATAAAAACTTTATTTATTATTTTAGTGTGAGCCAAATTAAAAAAAGTTGGATTGGACAAATCGATCCAATGAGCCTTATTCTAAACTCACCATGCCAAATTTTCTTTAATTATCTCGATAATTTATGAGTTTCACTCATCGAGCCCGATCACCTTAGCTCAAAGAGTCAAATTCATTTAATATTTAATGAATAGGCTTGAAGTACAATATTAAATTTGGCTCTCTATAATTTAATATGAGCATTTCTTATTCTTAGGAGACAAAAAAAAAAAAAAAGAAAGGTTATTTTTGTACATGATCTCAATGCCTTGTAATAAGACTAGCAATAATACTATTCTTTTATAAAAGCATAAAATAAGATCGAAAATCTAAACACATTATGTGAAAATTGCAGGCCCAAAAGTCTTCGTATACCTTACGTCCATTTCCTTGGTTGAAGGTCTGCAATTTAGTATCCTTACTTTAAATATGGAGAGGAAAGGGAGCCACCTAAACTAACATAGCAAGCAGCTCACTATCAAAAAACGAGCCATCTGTATCTTGTGGATTTTTCATTTCTTTCTTTTTTTTTTTTCAATGTAACCCTCTAAATACTTATAAGATATAAAAGAATTGACAAATGATGATACAGTGAAGTTTCCTAATGCAGAGGAATATTTTAATAATTAGGTTTTTAGTTCAATTTAATGTTATGGACTTGTTTAATGGACTAAATTATGTTGTTTTGAGCTTAATTCTTTTGTTGTGATGAACTCCCCTCGATATATTTTATTAAGAGGAAAAAGGATTCTGAAAGTGAATATTTATTAAATTATACACTTTGTACAAATTGCCAATTTTTACGAAGAATAATTGATGAATTTTGTATCATTCTTGGAGCTCAATGGTATATGGAAAAAGTGAATGTTTGTGTAATTACTCATAATTTCGACGCCAAAATCGTAATTTAACGAACCTAGGCAAAATTTAGTTTAACATGGATGATAGACAGAAAGGAAAGTTTATAATGTTGTGAATATATGGTGCCTTTGTGAAATTAATTGGGTTTGTATGCTAATTTTTATGTGAATAATTAGTACTTACATTAGCTTAAATCGATACTTAGTAATTAGTTTAGTAATATTTGTGTTAATCACACACTATGTAACTGACTTTTTGATAATCGGTCTAGATTTATAAGAGAATTATAGTAATTGATTGAATATTGAGTCTAATATAGGTTAAATGCGAAATTGTGATAACATTGGATTAAAACAATATTGAGAGAGTGTAATTTCATAATTTTTAATAACGTGGTCGGTTCAGTATCTTAATATATTTGAGTAGCTCTAGAAATAACGATCACAAAAATATAAAGATCACTAATAATCGGTGGGGAATTAAGAAAGTATGACCTTTAGAAGATCCCAATATGAGTCCACAAGCGCATCCAGTAGCTTAGGATATATGCAACGTATGTTGTATGACTTGTGACAATCATTGGTGAAGAAGAATACGTTGATTAGTGGGAAAATATTGGCTGGGTGAATATCTAGGATCTCTGATTTCATTAATGCTGTGATTCGTGATGTTCCAACTCTAATGTGTGCTGATCGTTATATGAAAATGGTTGTGTGGCTGAATATGAGATTATGGAGTTAAATGTTCATAACTACTCTTAAAAATATTTCACTTGAGTGGATGCCCACATAAAAACGCCTTAATATAATTTGTTTGTATAAAAGGAGATATGATATGATGGATTGCTACAAATACTTCTTCGGTATGGATTCATGGTATATAGAGTAAGGGCCATAATTTTGGAAACGCGGTCTATGGAGAAAACAATTAAAGAGGTTGGAAAATCACAAATAACTTACTTAAATTTTGATTTAGATACGAGTTAATTCTAAAGATTTTTAAAGTGTAATTTTTTACTCCCTAAATTTTAATAAATTGATAATATAAAGATATTTTCCTTTTTAGGTAAAAAAAATCACATTATGATCAAACTTTATAAGCCTCAAAGCATATTTTGATGAGTTTATAAAGTGTTTATGCATTAAAATCAAAATTAAAAGGGTTTATTTTCATCTTACGAGGGTTGTTTGTCAATTTATCAAAATTTAAAGGATAAAAAATCATATTTTAAAAATTTAGGAGATTAATCTGCAATTAAGTTAAATTTAGGGAATTAATTGTATTTTTCCCATAAAAAAAATATATATATATATAATATTTTAAAAACTTGTTGTACAGCATATGGATTGTAGGTTTCGGTTCGACTCTTGTGACTCTCTTTCTTTGGGCTTCAACGTGTATTTCTTCAGCTCATAATTCTTTGATACCTTTGGGTTGAGTTCCCAAACATTGTTCGCTTAGGATCTGGGACCAATACATGTAATTTGTAATAGCATAGCATGCGATTGTTGCATAGGTATTCGTTTTTACACTTATTCATCAATTTCTTGCTTGATTATATATATTTTCGTATTGTTGTTGCATGTTTAGTTTAACTTGCTTAGCTTGAATAAAAGCTGAAAGGTTAGTTTGGTTAACCTCAAGAACCTGACTTGATTATTTATATGACAAGCTAAAGTGTGTAAACGCAAAGTGTAAATTCACGAATAAGTTGATATATAAATACAGATACACTGTTTCAATGAGTCGAATGTTTATTGTTTATAGGTTAATCGTTCTCAACTTGTAGATAGGTTTTAGTACAGGATTTGTAAAGTTCTAAAGCGACGGAAATTAAACTATAATATATGTTACATTTTTTTTTTATTTTTATTAATAATAAAGTAATCGTGTTGGAGTCTTGAAGCGTATTTTCTAGGATATAGACGTCCTTATCAATAATTATGAAGCCAAGGATATATTAATGAATATAAAGAGTTAGTACCAACAATTTGCCTTAATTAATAAGAGGAGCAGAAAATCGGGGGGAAGATACATAAAAAGTGGACGAGACAGCTGGTACCGGTAACATATTCGATACTTGGGAGGACCGGCAGTGATGGATGTTATGGATCTAAGTTCATGCAGGTACCTTCTTGCACTTGGAGCATTGTACCAGCTAAAAAGGACATTGTCGGTGTAAGAGTAAAAGGATTCCACATAACAGAAGACAGGAAGGACAGACAGAGCAAACATGTACGAAGAGAAGCAACTTTTAATGGATAAAGGAGAAAAAAAAAAAAAAAAAGGAAAAGTGGGGAAAGTTCACGCAGAGAACATACGTACAGCACACAAGGGCACATGGTAGCACTAGCACTTGAAAGTTCGTCTATGTCCTCTCACCGTCATTCGTAAAAAGATTCATGTTATGCTGTTGCCGTTGATGTTGTGGTTTCGGATAGATTAATAATTGAAGAAGAAACTCGATATGGACGCGGTTTCTAGCTGTCTTGTCTTCCGTGTCAAGTTTCCTTGTTCTTTTGTTTTGGCTTGCCCTCATATTCCCATTTGACTTCTTCAAATGCGGAGGAGCAGGTTATTCCTTCAATTTTTTTTTTCAATTGTTCTATAACATAGCTTTTTGGGAATGCCACTTAACTTATTCCCTAATTCTTATTTTTTTTTTTATAAATGTTGATTTGCTTCGAGTGAAATAATTATGGGACAATATCACAATCACTACATCAACCTTTTGTGTTTTTTCAATATTATGTCTAAAGTTTGAAATTCTAAATCTCATTCCTATTCAAACTTAATATCTGAAGTTGCTCGATGTCATGATCAGTGATCTCTTGTTTGTCAAGTTAATTATTCCCATCATTCTTCAACGGATGATATAATAATAGTCATTAGTTAAATAGTACAATTATAGATAAGATATTAAATTTGACAAAATAAAAATATAAATATATATGTATATATTGATAACAAAAAGTTATTTTTAGAAATGTGCAAGTAAATTAAATAAGTTAACTCAATTCCGTTTATTTTGGCATGTGAGTGAAATGTGTCAGGTTCATTTGACCTATTTTTTAAATAAATTGAAAAACCTACATCTTAATATGTTTGAAAAATAAGTTAAATAAGCTAATTCATAAACAAAGATATAAATATCTTAAACGGATCAATTCAAACTGATTCACTTTGCTTAGCAAGTTAAATAAGCCTGTTAAAATAATTTAAAAAACTCAACCATATCTATTTAAAAGCACGTTAAACAAATCAACTCTCGAATCAAGACCTATTTGCACATATCTAATTACCGTCTTAATATTAGTTTGAACTTGTTTCCCCAAAAATGTTTACGTGCTTTTTTTTTTTCCCCTATTTTAAGTATAATCGACTCTTTGTATTTGGTAAATATATGAAGCAATCTCAAATTTTTATGTATTAGAGGTTGTATTGTAGTCTTTTCACATCGAAAGGAGAGGGAGAAGGACACGCAACGATAATATAGCGTGATTAATAACATGAAAAATATTAATAGAAAAGAAAAAGCATTTTCGATTAGTAGTTATTCTTTAATAGACACTTGCTATATATGATGTTAACTATCACAATTAGCCCGCCAATCTCAACCAATACCTTTCACCTGTATATATCATCAAATATATATGTCGTAATTATTATCTGAATTTTTACTTTTTTTTTCATTCTATATTACTAAATATTACACCTAAGTACACTTTTGCTTTTCAAAATTGCTCCCTTGCCTATGATCGTGCCCTTTGAACAATCATTATTTACCACGTTATCTACTTAAAGAATGATGGATGCAGTACATTTGACAAATAAAACTCCAATTGGGTATAATATTTAGCTATTTCAAATTATAAACGTAAAATTTGATAAGTAAAAGTTTGATTAGATATAAAATTTAATAATTTCAAATTTTAAATATAAAATTGAAAAAACTTTTAGTGATTCCAACAATATTCCCTAATAACCCATTTATTTTACCACATGCAATAGCCTTTCCCAATTTAGTTGTAATTGAATCAACTCATAATGGCTATTATGGTATTCACTTGGAAAAATAAATATACATAATTAATAAAGATGGAATACAATTAAATGGCCATTTTGCCCCTGTTTAACCTCTATCTTTTACTGTACAGATCTACAATTCGCACTACCAAAACGCTTCATGATGTGATGATTTTGTGCGACTACCCTGGACTATTTTTCCTTTCATTTTCAACGAGACTAGAGCTGCATGGCAGATTATGAAGGATTACATTGATGAAATAAGGAAGGAATATTTTCATTCCTCCTAAGTGAATGCACGGTAAACATACACTTGAACCAATAGGTAGGGTGATATTTCCCAATTACAATTTCCATTTTTCCCGAGTGAACACAACATATAAAAATACATACTTGAATCAATAACTTGGGTAATATTTTACGATTAAGACTTCTAGTTATCGTAAACGTTATATTTCTATGAAACAAACGGACATCCTTAATGGGTCCATTTCTTCATAACTTCTCATCGCCCCAAATATTATCCTTCTTAATTGTCCACATTAGCTTTCACTTGGAGTTCTGCGCAATTGAGTGTACCAAATGCAAAACAGAAACTATAAATGAATAGCATCTCAATTATTACTCCCCCAAATCCAGGAAATTCCGACTCAGCCAAATTATTTATTAGATTGGACCCACCCAACCAAATTTTTCCTCGGCTCCACCTCCTTCCCTTCCCTTTTCCACACTAGTTCGTTTCATACATGTAATCGTTAATAATATTTTAGAATAAATATACACTATATACTAAATAACAACATATAATAAAATTAATCCACAGCTTGTTCACGTTCTTGCCTTATAAATAAAGGCATGCATCCATGTGCAACGTGTTATTGCATTCTGTGAGAACTCAAGCCACACACAACCACCAAGTCCAAAGAAGAAGAAGAGGGGAATAAAAAAAAACACACACACACACAAACCCTACCCTAAGAAAATACTAAAACACACCACCACCACCACAACAACAACAACAATAACAACACAAACACATCAACAGAGGTATTAGGGTAAGAAAGATAATGAGCAACATTATGAAGAAAATGTGGTGTTGCGGAGCTAAGAGCTTTGGATCAAATGACTTAGATGAGAGCGAAGTACCAGAAGGTCATGTTCGAGTATATGTAGGGAAAGATCAAGATTTCCTATGCAAATTCGAGTTGGAAGCGAATTATCTAAATCATCCATTGTTCGAAAACCTCCTTCGACTATCCGAAGAGGAATTCGGGTTTTCTTATGAAGGAGCTTTGAGGATTGCTTGTGAGATTGACGTGTTTCAATATCTGGTTCATCTTTTGAAGACTAGCAACCCATCTGCTCACTACATGGAGCTTCCTGAACTCATTTCTAAGGTTTATGATGCTAAACAAAAGCAACATTGGCCTTCCAGATAATAATACACACCCCATCATTAAGTTCAATATATATTTTTCTTTTTCCAAATTTTTGGTTACTTATTTGTGGCTTTTATTTATTTAGGTCACATAATTATTCAAATTCTATATTTTTTTTTTAGTGAAAGCCAATCGAAGATGTGGCTTGAATATTTGATTGTATGGTGGAGATAGGCATTCTTTTTTTTTTTGCCAATAACATTATTTGTCTATTCTTTGGTACTTATAATGTAATAAATATAGTAAACTACAACGAGTGCAAAAGCAAATCATAGATTTTCTTAGTTTGCTCCATGTTTTGAGTAATTTTTATTTTTTATAAAATTTGAATTATAGTCATGTATTTAAATTTTTGCACATGTATTACGTATAAACTTCTACTAATAATATATAGTTGGAAAAAAAAAAAGAAAAAAAAAAAGAAAAGAAAAGCAATATAATCATAGAAAGAGTTTTGTCGTATAAGATCCTAAAAATCGATTACCTAATTATATATTCCTTCTACGTACGATGTCTTGGGGAGTTTTGAGTGGAAAGACAGCCATTCATGTAGGGCAGGAAATGGTGCCGAAGAAGATGGAATAATAAGGGAAGAGTTGATAGCTTGTTATAAATGTATTATTATGTTAATTCTTTATCATTAAGAGTAGAGTTAACCACGTTTGACTTTGCTTGTTTTCTAGATATTCTTTAAACCACCGGAAGCAATGGATAGAGCGGTCCAATATATATTTGCGAATTGTTACTAACATCCTAAAATTAGGTATCGTGAACGGGATGAGTTATATATGCATATTTTAATAAATTATTCAAATAAAGTCATGCTTTGAGAAGAAGAGGATGTATTCATTATTGATTAATAACTTTAAAAATATATTTATAATTATTACTTTTTCTTTAATTTTCTCTTTCCTTTTACTTCAATCATTTCTTATGCTCGAAACATCACCAGTTCGTCGAGGGCTAGTTCTCGGCCAGGTTCATAGACGCGGTGGTTCCCACGTGCGACTCACAGTTCTTAGAACCGTTGAATTGGCCTAAATTGTTTTTCTTTTCTTATTTTTGTATTTCACAAATACTCACTTTGGCCCAAAAACTATGTAGTTTTAACCTAATTTCGTAACAAAAATAGTAATGAGGGACGGAAAAAAGAAAAGTCAAAAGTTAGTACCACATTAGTGGCAAATGAGAACTTCCTTTTAATAAAAATCTACAAGTAAATTACACGAATGATTTTAATAAACTTTGAAAACTATACAAACCTCTAAATTTTCCAAAAGTTAGCACTTGTCTTGTGAAAAACTGATGTCCAATTAGTTATGTTTATTTGATTAATTAATAATTTTAAAAATATCAAAATGCAAAAAAGTTTAAAAAATTGCACGAAAATTGAAAAATTAAAAAAAAAACAAAAAGAAGGAGAAAAACTACAAACAACAAAAACAAAGGAAAAATATTGGTATAGCCAAAGTCCAGCTTCCCAATACAAAGGGAGTAGTTGTCCATTACCTTATAAACGGATTGTTACTGTTTTACAATCAAGTTGTACTTTGGACTCAATTGCTGTAATATAAGTAAAGTTGTGTAAGTGAGAAGAATTACGTGATTTAATCTAAAAAAAAAAATTCTTAATAGGTTGTTTTTATTTGTACCGTTTAACTCACGAGTTAATGTGAGTCAATTAGTCACAAAGTAGGCTAACTCACTGATCCACGATAATTAAAAGCAAAATAATAAAAAAAAAAGAAAAAAACATACGCTCTTCACTCTCCCAGTCAAACATCAAACTAAAACCCAAAAGTAAGAAAAAAAAAAGAAAAGAAAAGAAGGAAACCTAATATTTTCCTTTTCTTTCCATCTGCCGCTATTTTTCCCTTCCCCTTACCCTTTCTATACTCAACTCGATTACTCTCTTCTTCATTCTAAGTCAGACATCAACCATTCAAATTTATATTTTCTCCATCTTGATAGTCGATTCAAAATAAAGGTATGAGATGGGATTTATGTTCTCTTCTCTTTCTATTTCTTAGTCTTTAATTTGTATGAGTTCTTAATGAAGTAAACGGGTTTTTTTTTTTTTTTTTAATTACGAATGTTGTATATGTACGGAAAAAAGATTATGTTTTTATTTCTTTTTAAGTTGAAAAGATTTAGAATATATGTGCGAAGATACGATGCATTATTATGAGTATCTTTATAGATTTGTATTTTTTTTTTTTTAATTTCAAAAGAATCATTTCTCTACATTAACTCACTTTTTCAAGCAAATAATGAGGAAAATATTTTGTGTACTTGTCATTGTTTAAAAAGTAAATGTTCATCTGTGTTTGTGGTTTCATGAAGTGTAGATGGGGCCTCAATTTTGAGTTACTAGATTTTGTCACTTTGTTCACCGATAGTTACCAAAAATTGAAAAAGAAAAAGATTTAGTCATCTATGTCTTGTTCTTTAAGTAAAATTTATTTTGTGAAGTGTAGTTGGAAATTTTATATGTATTCTATTGTTAGGCTCGTATCCTTTACTTGGAGTCAAAATATTAGTTTAATTTTAAAATGAGGATTTTGCAATGGATATCTGATTAATCCATAATAATTGTGTTAAACATGATGTAGAAGTAAATTTAGTTAAAGACAAGCTAAGAGATAAGATCCTTCGTATGTTGTTACTCTAATCTATTACTATATTCCATCAATTATTATATTTTTGCTAATTATTGAGCCTACGATGGAGTTTTTTCATATGATTTCCGCAGCAAACTTGTTATATCAACTCGTTGTAATATCCCACAAAAAAAAAAAGAGGATATAAAAGAATAAAGTCTTAAAAATAAATAAAAAATGAGCAAGTTACAAATAAGGGGTATTAAGGTCTTAAGCAACAGTTTAATGAAAAGTAATGTTGGAAATATAAAAATTTCTCAACTTAGTTAGTATATATATATATATATATATTACGTTATTTTCTAAAAACTCTTTCAGACTTTTTGAAGCTATCGAATATGACTCTTGCACTATAAAGCCAAGAAACGCTCAAGGTATATTAAGAATATTAAATCTTATCGGTTTTTAAAGAAAAAAGTTAGATTGATTTAAATCTCTCTTGGTGGTATAACTCATCTAAAGAAGGAAATCGCAAGACTTACATAACCTTCAGAGATTTCCAATGGTAAGTAAAAAGTCAATTATGGAATTTAAGTTTTGATTAAATCTAAGTGATACGCATTGATATTTTAGAGTTATACATCGATTGATTGTGGGAAAATAAAGAAACTCGAAAGAATTGTCAAAAATCAAGGTAAAGTATTCCTTACACCAGAAATTTTTCTTATAATTTTTCTATTTAAAAAGATTATGGTAATGATTTAGTAGTTAAAGTAATAGAAGTAATAGAAAAGTTTGATGTTAATGGAATAAGTATTGAATTGGAAACAAGAGTTAGAGATGTAAAAGATAAGTGGTGTTATTGATGGGATTATATTATGGAGTTGATTTTTTTATAAATTCAAGGGTGTTTTGATCCATGTGTTGAGATGCTAGAAGATAAAATAGATTTAAAAGGTTTTAAGCGAAAGAGAAAAAAAAAATGGTTCAACAAGAAAGTGATATGATCAAAAGACATAATTGTATCCTTGGTCGTGTCTCTTGTAGTAGGTGATGTAAGCTGATAGGCCAGAAAAAGATACAACCATGTCCTTAGTCATATCCCTTATGGTAATGAAGAGTAACTCAATAAGTTACACAGCTAAAAAGACACAACCGTATCCTTAATCGTATCATATGCTTTTACTCTTTTAAGTTAAGTTTTTCCTTTTCTTTTTATTTTATTCCTTTATTATTTCTACAGTAAACCCCTTTAATGTTCTATTAAGTGAATTTAAAGAGATTTAAATAGTCTAAAAATGAGTTTTAACTAAGAGTCATCATTTATTCAATATTTAAAAAAATTTAATAATTATTTATTATTTCTAAGATTTCAAGCTAGACTTTATTTGTTAGTAACGGATTCTAAATATTCAGGTACATGATAGTTACTTGTTGTATCTAAGTGTTAGGATAGCAAAATTAAAATGAATTAAATGTATATCTGACTTATGTATCCTTTGTTGCTTGTGTTTGGCTCGTCCTAGGGGCTTAGAGTGGAAAATCCCTAGGGAACAATCCCGATGATCTTTATGATGCGTTGTTCTTAGTGAAGTCTCACTTGGAAATAATCTAGGGTAGATATAGGATATTGTAGAGGGACCTAAAGAGACATGGCCAACGTTAGGTTATAGAGGGGCCTGAAGAGGCTCACCCAAATGTTAGGTTGTAATACAAATTGTGATGTGATCGGGTTATGAAGGACCGCTAATGTATGCTTATGTGACCAACTTAAAAGTTAAGATAAATGAATTAATTGTGTGGATTACTTGTTTGCATTTCTGTACATGTGAATATGTATTGTTTAATCATGCGTGTATGGTTGTATGTTACATACTAGGCTTCAACTCACTTTATTATATTTCCCGATATAAGACCTATAGTTGTACTACTTAACTTCAATAACTTATAAAGCCAATTGTTACTGTCTTGGGAATGGGAAAAGTGAGGACAGCATACGGTATTGAAGAATATCCTAATAACTTAAATGATAAGATTATTTAGTCTTATGTAGTAACGATAATTGATTAAGTATTAATATTTCTTTAGAAGTTATTCTAACATTATTTGGAGATTTAATTGTATAAGATTATTTGGGGAGTTTTATAGTATTATTTAGAGTTTTAGTTGGATGTTACACTTGACGTATCATTAGATATTAGGGATACAGGATGGTCTGTGATGTCCTAAATTCTAAGGTGTTACACTCATTGTTTAGGCACAGTTAATAAATGAAATAAAATGTAAAAATTAGAGGTAAAGAAAATTTTAAAAGAAAATAAGATGGCATAGATGATGGCAACTATTTACGGTTATCATTACATACAAATGAACACCGTTTGATAGGGGATGAAGCTAAGGATGTCAAACTTTATGTTGGGAAAAAAGAGTAACTAATGTTGGTTGAAGAATGAAATAATTATTTTTTTTTTAAATTTTGGTTTTGTAAATTTTCTTTTCTTTTATTATGCATCCTTGAATCCTTTTGTTTACGATTTGATTTATATATGAAACATTTGGTGCATTCTTAAAAGAACTCATTTATATGTATATATATTTTATGGTGTATTTTCAAAATGGATCATACAATTAATGAAACTACAATACAATAACAACATATTAATGTGGATAATGAATATGAAGTTATTAAGTCAAATGCCAATATGGAGTCAAGATCTGAATAAAAAGAACCTTTAAGTAAGAGGGCTCAAGCATACACTTCCCCAATTTCGGTAAAATTTACAAAAATAGGGATTAGGAAAAATGGTAAAAAGAGAGTAAAATGTAATCGGTGTGAAGCTCCATATGTGATTGTTGGACATAAGGTAAGGACATCATCCTTAATTTGATATCTTGAAAATTGACATTTGAGTAAAATTACGAATTATAATGATGCAATGAAATGATAATTGATTATTCTAAGAAGTTAAGATCAAGAAAATCATATCTAAAAGTTGCTCGTGAAACTATGGCAATGGCTCTCATTGTACATGATCTCCCATTTTCATTTGTTTAGTATAAGTATATGACATGGTATATAAGGTTATATAATCCTGATTATGTGCCCATTTCTAGAAAAATTACTACATTAGGTGTTTGGAATTCATATTTAGCTCAAAAGGAGAATTTGAAAGGAATTTTACAAAAAATTCATAGTCGAGTTTATTTGACCTCTAATGTATGAACTATAGGCACAAGTGAAGATTATATTTGTTTAACTAGTCATTTTAAATGCCTTTTCCTCACTTAAGTTTTGAATAATCAAAGTAAGATATTTGAATTTCTTAAAGATTGAGGCATAAAGAAAAAAGTATCCTCTCTTACATTAGAAAATGCATCTACAAATCATTCTATGTAAGATTACTTGAAAGAGCAATTTAACTTATAAAATAGTTTGTTATGTGGCGATGAGTTTTTTTCATATCAAATGTTGTGTTCATATTCTTCGTTTGATTGTTAAAAAAGAGTTAACAGTAGCTAGTCAAGCTTTGTATAGAATAATAGAGAGTGTTAATTATATTAAGAGGACGGAGAGTAAAACAAATTATTTTTGAGATTGTGTTAAACAAGTTAGAAACATTGATACTAGTATTGGTTTACACTTAAACGTAACTACTAGATGGAATTCCACTTATCTGATGCTTAATAATGCATTTCAGTATTAACCTGCATTTCTTTTCTTCAATTGAATGATTCTAATTATAAGTATTGTCCATCAATAGGTAAGTGGGAAAAAGATATAAAAATGTGTAAGTTTTTTAGCCTTTTTTATACTATCACCAATTGATATTCAATTCCTCCTATCCAACTTTAAAGATTTTTTTTTTTTTTTTTTTTTTTTTGCAAGTGTATAAATTTGAATGTAATTTGAATGAAAATTTAAGGAGTGAAGAGCTTGTCATAAGGGACATGTATATTAAAATAAAGCAAAGGTTCAATAAATATTTGAAAGAATGTAGTGCTATCCTTGCACTTGGAGTCGCCCTTGATTCTCAAATAAAGTTAACTTCTTAAAGTTTTATTTTACTAAAATTGATTTTTTACTTGTGAAGAGAAGTTAGCTAACATAAAAAGCAAGTTGTATAAACTTTAAGGAGAGTATGAAAATTGACAAGAGCAAGACAAATACATAAATCTTAGAAGTCCTCAGGTTGGATCATCTTCTCAACTTTAAAACACATCTAGAGGTAGTGGTCAACGAGTAGTAGCAAGAAACTTGACATTTGGAAAAAGTTTAGACATTGATTTAGCTACTTTAGATGTAAGTTGAAAAATCACTTTAGTTATTTATTCTTTTTAATGATATTTCTTTTACATCAAATATTAACATTTAATTAATTTATTTTTCCTAATGATATAGGAGTATTGCCAAGTAGAAGTAGATACTATAGGTAAGTCTTCTTTAGATCTTTATTTAAATGTACTGGTAATGGATATAAACTTTTACTTTGAGTTGAATGTTTTACATCATTAGACGAGTCAAAGCCACAGGTAACTAGATTTGTCTAACACGGCTTGCGATTTACTCAACATTCCAATTACAACTATAGCATTTGAGTCAACCTTCAACATTGATGCTCGAATTTTTAATAATTATCATAGTACTATTTTCCCTAAAAATGTAGAAGCTTCAATTTATATGCATAACTGGTTATAGGGATTTACTTATGAAGATGATTTTTTTTGCTTTGGTAAAAATTTCTTTAAATATATAATTTTAGGCTTTTAATATTTGTATCTAATTACATATCTTATTTAGAGAATTATAGATAATGAAGAAGAAACTGAGACAACTTCTTCGAATGGGGACTCGAATTTGGTTGTTGATGATTGATGGATAAGTAGAAAACAAGGAAAAGGATAAATGATGAGTTGATGATGGAATGTTATTGTATTTTCTTTTGTCTCTATTATATGTTACTAAGGTGGTTCAATTTTAAGGTCTTTTAAGTTTTGGCATGGGTTGTCTCGAGGTAGTTTTGATTAGGAATGTCCTATTAGCTATTTAATGAACTTCAAATTCTTATGTCTGTCCTTTAGTCATCTTTGCAGCTACCCCTTAATTCGAAGGTGTGTCCTCCTTAAATAGTTCTTTTCCTATATGATGTCCAAACAGGTAATACCTATAAAACCCCTAAATTTTAAACTTAGAGTCTAATTCAAAAAACCAATGGTATTCCTTAGGCTCAATCAAACCGAAGAAATTAAAACCGAGAAAATTTTAAATTGAAACTTTAAAAACAAACTCAAAAAACCTTAAAGATAAAGTTTTATAAATCCTAATAAGGTACAAAGACTTTAAACCCAAGTATACATGACCATAAATTAAAAATTCGAATTGAATAAAAACTCTTAACCCTAGACCCTAGAGTCGTAAAATCTTAAATTAATCTTCAAACGTAATGAAAACCCTAAATTGAAACATGTCACTTAAATTACGTAAATAGCATAAACTCAATAACAAACGATAGTAGATATCTACAAATGATAACGATTAATCAAATTAATTCAATTAAAGTAATAAATTAATGGGACTATTAAGTTACCTTAAATGATACATTTTCTCCAAAAGTAACATTAAAATCATAAATATACCTTCAAAGCCCTTAAACCCTCGTAAAACCCTAAAAAGAATTAAAAACTATAATTTAATGTCAAAATCCCTAATTTAATTAATAAACTCCAATAATATAGCCACATCATTAAGTTATTACTAATAATTCACTTATAAACTCTAATTATACAACCCCAATTTATCGAAACAGCCCCAGTTTGCTTTCTAAAATCGTAATCGATTAGCAATAATTGATTCTAATACTTAAAAACCCTAAATTAATTAGATAAAATGATCTAATGGGCTTGATTAACTTAATTAAATATAAAAACCCTAAACTATTTCTAACTATGGCCATATACACTAGTAATTAGAGTCACAAGCTTAAATTACATTCCAATCATCTACATGCATTCATGTATCATAATTAACTAAAGATAACCACAACTAACTATATAAAACAAGATAATTATTTGGGAAAACAAAGGACCCCTCACCTTTAGTAGATAAATCATTCTCTCGATTGGCAAAAATCATAAAAAGCAAATTGGTCCCCACTTGTGCTTGTACTATGCAACCAATAATGAAAGGGATTTGTTCCCCACCACACCTACTCATAATTAACCCCCTTTTGATCCCTCTATCTACATTTTACTCGATCTTCTTCCCTAAAATAAACTATAGAAAGACTCTCTAAATATACAATTCAAATGCAAAAGAAAAAACAAGAAGAAAGGAAACAACAATAAGCTTCTCGGACCTAGCTGCGCACCCAAATGCCTTAAGCTACAACTCTCTACTACCACCTTCAAATGACACAAGACCACTTTTATTTAAATCCTCTTTCATCCCCCTTTCTTGCCGATAAACATTTTTTACCAAAGGAGTTTGTTTCATTTTCCAAAAACAAAGTGAAATGAGACCCTTCAAATTCCCACTAAGGTAAACTTTTACCTTTTCAACTTTCCTTTTAGTTTGAGTTTATGAGCATGGTTCCTAGGCTTAAAAACTAAGGAAAAAATTATTAAAAGGCCACCTTTTTGTACCATGTTTACATGCCCATACATGAGTATTTTCTTAGATTTTTAGTATAGTGAACGTGTTACATGCAACTTTAGAAGCACATAAATTATATTCAGATGATAACTTGAAGAAAAATAGAAGAATCATCATATCTTTATTCCCATGTTAGGGCCAAACATATGTATGTATATCCCCACTATATTTTTTTTATGTCTCATGTTTATTTTGGTAGAAAATGGTTTTAGGTACATTTTAGTAGTAGTTTGATGTATGTTTCAACAAATTAAGTACATGATACGTAAAAAGCCTTAAGAAATCGACTTAAACCACCTCAAACATGTTGAACAACATGCTATAAAATGTTTATTAATAGGTTAATCACATGATTAATTAAAAATAATTAGGATTTAGGACTTAATATTTCAAGATAAAAAGCTAAACAAGGTCAATAGTAAGTAGTTAGGCCTAAAATGGACATTAAGTTTAGAAAAACCAACTTGAGACCCAATGAATCATTGGTATCAGATCTAGAATTCATGATAAAATGGGTCATTTAATCATTTTTGTAAACTATTAGGCCCATTGGATTAGGATAAAGTCAAGATATGAGCCCTAGGACATAAATTAGGCCTAAATTCAACTAAAAGCCCTACAAACCGACCTTGAGCTCACTTAATCACTCATGACCAGATTTATAACTTTGTGAAAAGTGGAGTAAACTTAAGGCTAATGATGGGTTTAAGTCTAAAAAGGCAAATAGGAGTGGGCCTAAGGCCCTAAATTGCAAAATGAACCCAAAAAGCCTTAAGAAAACCAAAACATAAGCTTAAATAATACATGATCAGATTTGAACCTAGCTTAAAATGACTCAAAGGAAGATACTCAAAAGGCTTACTAAACCTTAAGACCCATCCAAGACATTCATTATAGGCCTCCTAATGAGTTGAATCCTTAAAATTAAGAAAAGAGCTCGTTTAGGCCCATAAGAGTAACACCAAGGCCCAAGATAAAAATTTAAAGTGTTAGGCAGAAAAAAATCACTAAAAATACTTAAAAGGTAGCTCAAAATATTAAGTGCAAGGCCTAAGATAAAAAACTAAGCCCAAATAAAAAACTAGGCCTAAACCTTAAAGTGACCAAACTCTCCTTTTAGTTATACGAACTTATAAGACCCAAATTGAAAACTTGTTGACCTTAAACCCAAAAATGACCTTATCAAATAAAAGAACACTAAAAAACAATTAAATCAACTATAAGAATGCAAAAAACCAACTTAAAATAAAAAATAAGAGCGAAAACAAGTTTTAATCATACTCGGTGATTAAGGCGAGCTTCAGTAATTAGGTAGACTTTTAAGTTCTTAAAGAAACCCTCTTCCAATTACTTACATATACATTATTATTATGTTTTAGGTGGCTTAATTTCTAATTCAGGAACCCCGAAGTTCAGGACAAGTAGGCAAGGTGAGGGAGTTTTGATAAACTGCTGGTTACTTATATTTGATAATTGCTTGATGATCTATTGCTTGCCCTTAATTGTTTATTGAGTGGCTGGTTGTTCTGTATGCCAACATCCGTATGATTGCCTTATTAAAATTGGTAAGTTTAAATGTTTGGCCAAAATATCTGAATATACTTATCTCATGTCTGTGATCCATTAATTATAGACTGTGATGTCTATAGCTTTGCCAAATTTTCTAAAAAATTTGCTAAAATACATTTTCAAAATAGTTTACAATCCAAAGAAAGATTTATGAACTTAGTGAGTACTAATAGCAATCTCCTGTGACATTTTACTTATTGAAGCAAAACTAGTAAACCATCTTCAGTTGATTGATAGCAAATAACCTGAGTTAGGACTCACATGATTTAGCCATAGTGCATTATATGGATTTTTTGATGGTGAACCCATGGAGCGTTGTGTTGATTGTTGATAGTAGATAACCCTAGATGGGGTCCACCTAATTGATTAGTATGGTATTCTCGACTAAGGTAATAGTCGAGTTTCATCAGTTGGGATGATACCTATAAACAGCTTCATGCGAGTAAGGTGAGATGCTCCGTGTGGTTAAATATGAGAGATAATCGACATGTGGACTACACAAATCTATACCTTTCATGGTTTTGGAGCCCCATGGATGTGCTACTTGCATTCACTACATGTGCCCTTGCTTTCATTGCATGTACATTCATTTCGTATGTAGTTAAATTACATGTTTGTTAATAATGCTTGATAACTTGCTTAAACGGTATTGGCAAGAGACCAACTCACTGAGCTATGGTATGTTCATCCCCAACAGTTCCTTTTTGCAAGTAACCAAAAGCTGGGAAAAGGCTAAGATCAGATATCAGAGTGCAGAGTGTTCTTATAGCAGCTGGATTAAATGAATAAAAAATAATAGTAGCATAAGGACTCCCATTTGATGACTGCTTCATTGCCATGCCTCCATAATGCGTTAAAATGGCTAAAACAAGAGAGATTAAAAATGTTAATAGTGAAGCCATTTTATCCTATCAAATCATTCATCAAAGGTCAAAACATATCCACTACAACTTTTACAAGGCACTAACTTAAAGCAAAGATGGCAAATTAGTATAATCAATTATCAAAAAATAGAAATGCAAATCATTTATGCCAAACCAAAACATTACTCCTATAAGATGGTGGATAGACCCTCCATAGCGGTTGCTGGCCTAACCTTGCTTTGGAGTGATTAAAAACATTTTTAATAATTATTTTAATTATTACTATTAGTTGTATTTTTTTTTCCTTTTTTATTTTCTCATTTTATTGTCATTTTTATCACATTTTTTAATTTAATATATTTATTGATGTAAATATATATTTCTTAATTAATTGCTATACCATTGTCATGTCAATGCTACATTAGCTGAAATGTACACTTAAGTTGGCACGGTAAGGTTTTAAGGAGGATAAATGTCGACTTTTCAAATAACATAGTATCAATACAACCTTTGATGCTTTTAAGGGTAGTTTACCCAAATTATATTTATACCAAACTAAACTAGTATTAAAGTATATTAATTTTTTATATTATTAAACAATATATTAAATGTTGTAATGGAAGAAAACTTTTCTTATTTTCACATTTTCACTGTAATTCAAAATCAAGTTTATATTCTCTTTTTATGACCAAAAACACATTTAATTTTCATAAGGAACCCACCATAGACCTAATACATCCATAAATTTTGGAGGAAAAACTATCCTTGATCTATGGACTTGTTAGTACCATGAATAAGTTAGGAATCACAACACGAAGATAGTGTGTAATACTTCATAAATCTTTTTTTTTTTTTTAAGTAGGTCTCAATCTCAAACGTATCTCTTGTAGATTCCATGCCAAGTCACTAACTATAACTAATTTGTGTCCGCCTATAGATTTATGGGAAAATTATAATGAAGGGGATCAACGTTTGGAGGTAAGTTCAAGTAGGGGATCAACATTTAGAAGTAAATTCAAATAAGGAATTAATGTTTCATAAAATGATTCAAATAAGGGATTCATAATAGTCAATTCATAAAATTGTTTGAATCATTTTATAAAATATTAATCTCTTATTTGAATTTTTTGAAACGTTAATCACTTATTTAAACTATTTTATGAAATATTGATCGTTTAGTTATACTTTTTGAAACGTTAACTCCCTATTTAAACTTATCCCCAAACATTGATACCTTCCGTTGTAATTGTCCCTTAGAATTAATGATCCAGGTCATTTAATGTAATTTTAGGAAATATCATCCTTTCTAGTATAGTGCTTGATAAATATTCTAATAATTATAGCTAATGGTAAATATTAAGTTTAATGGTAAGTCAAGACGAGAAGCGGTTAGAGGAAAAGGTTAGAAAATCATTTTTTTCTCAAAACTTTTTAAAGGTTTTCCAGTTTAGTAAATGCCGGAAATCAATCACCTTTAGCCGAATTAATAAATTATGAATACTAGATGTAATAAAACAGGTTGCTGATTAATTTTGTTCTAATGGCTTGATTTTTTTTATAATGCGCGGTTGATTGGCGTCGTTTATTTGGAAAACTAATCGTCCTGTCCATCAAGCAAAAAAAAAAAAATTTATTGGAAAAAAATTTTCCAAAAGTATTCCTTAGGAAACAAATGCTGTTCTAGAAAAATTCTATATTGTATGGTTGTGTGCAATACCACTCTAACTTTCCAAGAACTTATTAAAAAAAAAATAAGATTATATAAAAATACGACCTATATTTTGATACTTTTGTAAATGCATAATTGATGCTTTGTTTTTTGATAAACACGTGATTTACATATTATTGTCAAGTTTAGTGTTAGTCAGAGGACACTTAATTGTAAAACAATAACATTATTTTATTAGATTATTATGAATCAATCAAAAAGCTAATCTTATGCCCTAACTAACATTAACGCTTAGTAATAAAATTTAGATCATGTACTTGTTAAGAAAATAAATACAGTTTATGAGTTTATTAAAATGCTAAAACGCATGTCAGATTTTTGTGATTTTTCAAAAAGATAAATTAGAAAAATCATGGTGCACCGCTATTATATATTCACCTAGGCTACTCAAATTTGGTTCATATTTTGAGTGGTGATAGACATCACGACCAGAAATAACGAATAAAAACACGAAGCTAATCAAACCATATGCGCTCACTGCAATTTGATAAACATGTGAGAGGAACAAAAAAGAGGAAGCCAATGAAACCATATGCGCTCACTGCAATTTGACAGACACGAAGAGGAATGAAAACGTGAAGCCTGTAAAACCATATGCCTTCACTGAAATTTGACAAACACATGGATGAATCTCTTATAAATGTCATGTACTTGGTCTTCGTACTTTCATTCGGTTGTTTCCATTCGTAACATATATCATGTTCTTCTAAAGTAATATATCGAGTCCACGTTACGGCCTCATAATACTTTGACTCAATGAGCTTGCCAAGTTAATAAGACTCAAAAGATAAGCTTAAGTATAAATGGAGATGAGGTTAAGTCACATTTGAGTTTCAATATTATTTTAGTTATGAGAAAGCAATTTTTAGACTAAAACAAGTATAAATGGGTTTAGTCGATTAAACTTCAAGCCATATGAGTATTACTTTTAAGTTGAATTTGAATTCAATATTTTATCATCTCCACCTAACTTGATTATATTTTAATGATGAGGGAAAAGGATTTGGATCCTCTAAAATAATTTATCGATTACTTATTTACTTTACTAAATAGAATAAAAATAAAATAAAATAATAATTATCACAAAATTTATTACATGTATAACAACTAAGAAACAATTTGAATGGATACTTAAATACAATAGAATTAATAATACATTTTTCACTTAATGAGCTAAAAAAAGAAACTAACAAAGTTGTTCGAAACGTTTGAAAGCCAATCTTAATTAATGCCATCTTTGCTTTTCTATCCTTACTACCCTTTTTTGCAAAATCCTTCAAAATGGTCGAAAGTCAAACAAGTTATGATTTCTCAGTGATTGCATTGCTTGAAAACTGCCAAAATAAAAACGAGTGCACATGTTTTATCGAGTATAGCAAGGGCGTCCGAAAAGGGATTGGAGGAAACTATAAAGAATCATCACGAAGTAACCCAAAAGTATAGGAAAGTTTTAGCCTTTCAATCTTAGGTAGTGGATAATTGATAAAATGAAAGTGGGTATTCGTAGCCATGCATTGATTGTTGCTTAAGCCATGGAAGACATGGACGAAGCTATTTTTGGGTTTTTGATGGAGAAGAGAGAGGACGATTTAGGTGGTTCGATGTTTTAGTTTATGACAAAAAAAATTTGTGTAAATTTTCAGTTTGAATGAGGATATTTTGGGAAGAAAAATAAAGATATTAACTAGGAATTGGCATTCCGGTGCAGAGGTAAAGGGTCAAGATTCAGAAATTTTAGGAAGAGAAAAAACTTAAGAATTGCTATTATAGGGATTTAAAATCAAGTGAACAACATAATAAACGTTACGTTATATAAAGAATAAGAAGGACTAGAATAAGATGGTCTAGAATTGGTATTACCCCAAAGTGAATGGCATGCTAAAATAATTTAGAGGATATTTTTTTATGGAAAATAAAAATATCTCTCAATAAATGAAAGTGAAAATAATTGTTTGGACAGAAAACATTATTTTAAAGATCTAGGATCCATCAACCATTGCAATAGTAGGAAAATATTGATAGGGATACTCATAAAGAAATAATGCTCCCATCCTTTTATGTATAAATTCCTTTATAAAAATGCAATCAGCGTTAAAAGTGTGAAAAAAATTTCCTTTTTTCTTTTAATAATTTCTTAGCAAGTTTTTGAAATGCCTATAATCAAAACATTATAAATTGGAATAGAAAGGAAATAGAAAAGTTATGATTTAAGAATAGTTATTATCAAAAATAAGTTAGATATTTCTACTCTGTATTTACTTTATGTAATTATTTTATTGCAAGGAATACTTATTCTTGTATTTATCTTATCTCATTAATTTTGGTATTAAGTTACGAATACAACTAAAAATACCGGTTTGCCTCCATTTTGATGTTCATTGCACTATTATTGATAGTATAATGGTCACACCATTTATAATTTTTATTTCCTCTATAGAAAAAATAAAAAATTCTATCCTCTATCTTTTCTTAAATAACTAACTATTCTCAATAGAGTAAAATAGGAAAGCCGATTGGAATTAAAATATCGTTAGGTAAATAAAGTAATAGAAAGTTATGAAAAAATAATTATTCTATTCTCTCTTTATTTTCTTCTAACTAAATTCACGTAAGAGTAGGTTAGCCAACAAGAAATTGTCTCTTTCGTGGAGAAGGTTGTTAAACGTCAAAACTCATGTTTTTTATCCCTATCTAATTGAACTTTTTATGCTTGTAATTATAACTAAGGGAATCTCCAAAACGAAAGCAAGCAGTGCTAGTTGGTGGATATTATTAAGAATGTAAAGCCGTTGGTTGGTGCCCGTAGTCTTTCCTTTTTCATAATGTCGAGCTCATCAGTAATCATCATCTCCACCGGTTGTAAAGACCATGCACCTTAAGGCCGTGAAATTTAACGAGTGGACTAATTGCCTTCTTGTCGTGGTGGACCTTCGTAGCGGATGCTACAAAGACTTCCTACTTTTTCCTATCAATATATTAAAAATGGCATCTTTTATCAGGCATGGTTTTTATTGGATTCTTCTTGGATAGACTAAATCTATACGAATTACAGATTTTAGATCCTTTTAACTTATAAGATCCATATATATTTAAGTAAAAAAAAAAAAAATAGAAAAAGCTGAACTCCACACGTCTAAAGATGCAAAATCACTAACTACGAACCACATAGTCCGTAAAAGCAATTTTTGTTCTTTCACCATATTCCAACTACGGGGAAGTACATATTTACTATTCAATGTTTGCTTATCCTTTATTTGAGTTACTAATGTTAGGATTAAAAATTTTAATCTTGAAAATTGAGAATATCATATACATGTGTTTAAAAATTAGGGCATAAAATAAAATAAATAGATGTAGAAGCATATTTGAAACCATAAGGCTAATTGTGAAATTGCCCGATCATTAACATTTCAAGTCAATCACGATTCCTTTTGGATATTTTCTTTCTTATTCTTTCTATTTATAGGAAAGTAGAGAGAATAGAATAATGCATATTACTTAAAAGACCTCAACCTTATATAATTTATTTATTAGTGTTAAATACCTATTGTCCATTTTATTATTATTTCCAATTCTTTCCATCATAAAATATAAAATATTATCATCAATTTCTACACTTATAACCTCAAACTTTATATGATGCATCAAAGTCTATAAATATATTAAATGACTTTATTTGAACTTTCTATAATATGATAATCTTTTTACACGATTATTTTATTGACACATATAAGCCCATAAAGTTTCTTATTGAAATAAAACCAATTATGTCCCACTTGGTTTATATGTGTTACCCTATAATTGTATATAAACCTTATGAGTACTAAAAGATTTTGCTATATTTATATTTACCGAATGCATCACTAAATGTCCAATTCATCAATCATATTAATATAAGACCAAAGCGAGTTTAGTTACATATGTCATAACCAACTCTTCAGTGATTACATATATTATATAACTAAAAAACATGGATCAAGCATGTATATGTAGTATGGATATTATATATATGATGTGATCTAACATGCATATTTCCAACGAGTCCTACATCAATAATTCAAAAACATAAGCTTCAACTGTAATACCTTATAAATGAAAATAACCTTAAAACTAAAATTAAAGTTACATTACCTGTATCCAAATAATATATCTAATTCAATATGCATTAAATATATGATACAAACTCCTAAATATCTTAAATGTAAACAACACCATATGAGCATCATGCTCATGAAAGACCTTGAGTGTTAGTCTTTTAGTAAGCAAATTTACAACCATTGAATTTGTCCCTATATGCTCTATAGATACATTTCCATTATGAACTCTTTCTTTCACAACTAAAAACTTAATGTCTATGTTCTTTGACTTTATCGAGTGCCTATTGTTGTTGAAATATAGCATTATTGATTTATTGTCACAAAATATCTTTAATGATCTTTCAATACTAGCTACAACATGGGTGTCACCTCATTCGTAATTTTGCATGCCAAACTTTTTTAGTATCTTTTCAATATAGCTCTTTTGCTACAACCCAAGAATATATTGAGAACGATCCTGATAAATCTGAATTCTTAAGACAAAAGAGACTTCACTAAGACCTTTCATTTCAAAATTCTTTTATAAAAATCTCTTAGTAATAAACCCGTATCATTAATGGCAAGTAGTACGTTATATACATATATAATTAAGAAAGTAACCTTACTCCCACTGAACTTATGATATACACAATCATCAATAGCATTCATCTCAATACCAAGATCACTTTATTTGGACTTTTGATAATATTGTAATCTTATTACACAATTATTTTATTAACATATATAAACTCGTAAAGTTTACTATAAAAATAAGCCCAACACCTAGAAATACTATATATATATATATATATATCCTTAATCTTTTAATCATTTCCATTTGATTTTTTTTATTAATTTCATTAAAGAATTCACCAAGAGTTGACACATGTCAACTTCTAATGTGGCCACAATAAGCAATTCAATAAAGTAATATTATTAAATGCATTTAATTAAATAATACGATAAAAGTAAGAAAAATTACCTAAAAAAATGAAAAATCGACTTTTAAGGTTGCTAAGCCACCACAAAACAATGACTCATGATACCATTCCGAAAAAAATAAGAAAATTTCATATAAATTACCATCCATTCACAATAGGTTGAGTAACTCCATTATCCCCACAATAAAAAGTTTTCTTTGTTTTTCTCTTTTCATGCTTTTGAGGGCTGAAAATGGCGAGCCATCACCTAAATTAAATGATTGGTCCACTTAGGCATGGGCATGGGTATCCGGCTTAGCTGGGCCAGTGGGTTCCGCATTTATTCAAGGTCGATGGAGGGTAGCTCACACCCAACCGGTCCCGTAGCGAGTCCTTTTGACGCGTCGATTCATGCTATTCCAGTTTACGAGTGTTGGGCTCATTCCATCTTTTTTTTTTTTTTTCTTTGGCAGCTTTTACGATCTTTAGCAATTTTCCCAATGTTATATTTCCAAGTACATAACTAATATAAATTAATCATTGATGGTTGGTATTCTCTTGTCCAAATGAAATAAAAGACAATATCTTCATTTTTTTTTTCCGTAAACAAACACTAAGAGATATGGTATAAAAAATAAATAGGAAAAATATAAAGGAAAGATATGCATTTATGTAGTTTTTGCAAAAAAAAAAAAAAAGTCTAAATTTTTGTATCATGCATTTAAAAACTTGTATTTATAATTACACTCATTTTAAGGCTTTTATCTATCTATCATTAATGAGACATAACATGGCATAAATAGATGCCTTAAAATGAGCATAGCTTATAAACACAAATCCTTAAATTCATGGTAAAAAAAAACCCTACATCCTTTTCCATAAAACTATACAATGCCCTTTTTCTATATGTTTCGAAATAAACCATAATTATACAATAATATTTATATTATATTTATAACAAACATACATACATATACACGTAAATGAATACAAAAACACACATACACATACATATGTATATATGTATATATATTACATTAATATAATCAATGCAAATGAAACCATATAGATTTCATACCTTTGTATAATTATGATAATATTATCTTGTCACTTAATATTACAAATATAATATATAAACATATGTCAAGAACTCAAGCCTTTTCTCTAAGTTTGGATAATTGTTTTTCTAAGAAATAATAATTGAAAGAACATGTCTAACCAATCTAACAATTAATGGATATTGTGGCTGCTATTTGCAAGAGGCATAAGTTTTATTGAGGTGATTAAATATTAGATTTAGTAATATGCATTATTTGGGATTTGGTTTGGGAATGATGAATATAAAAAAGAGGAAATAAATAAAGCATAAATAATATTAGGGAGCAATAAAATGTTATTTCTCATATAAATGGAGATATCATTGAATCATGAGATTTGGCTTATTTGGTGTGTGTCTAATGAGGTTAAAAATTAAAATCATGTGAAATAAAAATCTAAATATACACTAATTATACATTGTCATATATTAAAAATAAAAAAAAAATTATTATTATTTTTTATACATAATAGTATATAATTATATATGAGAAAAATGTAAGGAAGCACTAATGTTCGTGAAGTTCTACAAAACAAGCTTTAAATTTCTCAAACATGCTAGATAAAGGCCTATGTTTATAAATTATACTCAGTTCTGGGCCTCCATCCATGCCACATCAAATCACACTAGCTACAGATGAATGAAGGTCTTGAAACGAGTATAACTTATAAATACAGACCCTTAAATGCATAGCCAAAAAAAAAAATATAGACCCTTTTTTGCAAAAACTATAAAAATATTGACCCTTGAGCTATATTTTTCTCAAAAATAAATAAAGTACCACTACAACCCTTATAACATTTTACAAATAAAAATACCTTTATAACTCGTATTTTGCAATCACCATTGTCCCTTTATGTGCCTAATCATATTCCTCAAATCAAATAAACGTTCAAATATTAATAGCATTGAGCGATTACTATAATGCACTATTGATTTCAATTTCCGGTGTTGTTAAGTAATTAAAATTATGGAGATACATAGAAATTATGATTGCAATAAGTATTATTATCTTTTTCTGTAGCACTACCTTGGTCAAATGTAAGTTATCAACTTTTCCATCTTTCACCTCGGTATTTTCACCAAAAATTGGAGCAGAGCTATGTAGAGCCAGAAATATGCGTCTGACTGAATAAAATCATGTAACTGCAAGCTTAGTTCTCGTGGTGAAGCTGCATATTTCAGTCTAGAACTATTCTGAAAACTGTATTACGCTTTCGGGACTCCTCCTACATGGATATATAGCTTAGAATCTTTCTATGATAAATTCTTTAACCATTATGTAATAGCTCCTTCCCCACAACCGTTACAATTAGGTAGCAACTTTGATGAGATTTGGTACCCACTTAAAGTGACTCAAGAATTAACATGCACAATTCATAAAGCTAGTTAACTAACACTTGTAACTCGTGAACTTGGGTCTGGGAAAAGGAATATCGTCCAAAATCTTAAACTCAAAGTACTTTTAACATATTCATATATACTTTGTCTCTCAATGTTATTTATTTATTTATTTTTCTTTAAGATACGTCCAAATGTCTACTGGTTTATGATGGACTTGTAGAGATCATACAAGCTGTCCTAAGGTGTTCAGTGTATAGCCTTCGCAAGCAAATGCGCCTTTCTTCTTAGCCTCCTCCAATTTTCCTTCTCTTTTAGGCTTGCATCCTCCCCAAGATTTTGAGTTGGTTGTGCGCTCGGCTCAAGGACGTAGGCTCTATCGAGCACGGAAAGCACGAAAAAGTATTTTGTCTATCCAGCAGTCGAAGTTTGCTCGGTCAAATTTATCCAATTCGATGGAAGTCTTGATTTATTACTCTAAGAATGGCATTGGTTCGTATAGACATGATTAAATCTACTAAGCTTTTTTGAGAAAATTGGCTTAGAAGGAATAGTATTAGGAATTGGAATTTTGTAGGTTAAAAGACACGATATAACATTTTTTCTGATATATTTTAATACCTTCCTATAAATAATATCGTCGTGATAGTTATAATTTACAAAATTTTTCCAAAATACAACTAATTTTAGAAATTTAGAATTTGGATAGCAATGTTTCAAATTTCATAAACCACATTAAAGATTTTGATGTTGACAATAAGTGAGTTTGTAGAAGCTTTTGTCGATGAGAGAGGTTTTTATTGCACCAACTTAAGCTGCACTCTGTTAATGTCTTTCAAACATTTCAATAGTAAAAATGACTCCTCTGAAGAGTCGTGATCCTTGACATTTTTTTCTTTTTTTTCCGTTAGAGTAAGTGGAGACCCAGTTAGAAATTGATGTAAGCCACCAATTACGATTTGATTCAACTCAAATACTTGAGCCAATATAATACTTTGAGCAAGAGTTACAACTACCGAGCAAGGAGTCGTCTTGCAGAATTCTACAAAACTTGTTCAAAGCTTTTGAGGGGTACTGAAATATTCCTTGTCCTATTCAGTATGACTTCGTTCGGATCTCATCCAATGGGATCCGACAAATTACCAATTGCACAGTACATGGAAAATTAAAATTCATAGATCACAAGGCAACCAATTACTACTTGGTCCAGATCTCACTTGTGAGACATTAACTATATATCAACACCCCTAAATTTCCATTTGTTTTAATCTGAAAAATTCTCTTAACTTAAACTTAGGTTTTTGTACCGCTTTTAATTAGATATTAATATTAAACACCACGTCTAATATGTAAAAATTATCTAAAATGAAATAAATTAGAATATATAGGAATGGACTAAAATGAAATTATAAATCGGAATAATAAATTCATTCTTGTATTTTCACTCGTGGAATATAATTTGCATTTAAAATATGTATTTAAAAACATTTGTTAAAATACATTGATTATTAGATGTCATAATTAGTTTGAAGATTACATAAGTAATTTTAATGAATAACAATATATTAAGGTCAAATAGAATTACGATTTTACCTTTTTAAAAATGGAATCAAATTCTCTTAAAACCAAAATTGTTAATTACAATTAATCATCATTTTTTTTTCTAAAAATATTTCCAAATATATGAGAGAAAATAAATCCCTGATGATTTTATTCCAAATTTGTTCTCATGTACCAAACTGATTCCTATTAACTCCAAGATTATCTTAATTTAAACTCCAAAGCACATAAATTCATAATTTATTTAATAATAACTACTTTCAATTAGTACCAGAGTCAAATGAGACTTCACATGGAACGCCATACGAGAAAACGTGGGGCTTGGTCAATGGCTGCGGCCAACACGGGAAGAACGGCCCCACGAAAGGGAAAACGAGACCGGATATCGCCCACGCACAGCACAATTACGTCTGCCAGCCAATGTCAACGCGAAATTGCTTATACTTTCATCCCGTAGATCTAGGTATCTGACCCCAGCATTAATAGCATATTATGACTAGCCTTGATGTAGAGGCCAACGCTCACTTCCGTTTCTTACAAGTAAAGCCGGTAAAGAATTTTTTCTTTTTCTTTTTTTTTTTTTTTTGGCCAAACCTGGTAAAGACTGAAAAGACTCAAGATAACAATCGCACCAATTGCACCACAAACTGGCAACGTACAACGAGAATGAGACCCAAACCCGGACCCAAAAAAAATCACATATACTTTCATATATCAAGGAACGACCAAAACCAAGAGAGCATTACCAGGAGATTATGATATCACAAGACAGAATTGCAATCAGAAATGAAATAAATTCATAACCTAATGGTTTAGACAGTCTCCATCCATCTAGCCACCTTACAGCATATGCACAGATGAATTAAAAGCATGGTGTCAATGCATAGCGAATTCATCAAACTTTTAGTATTAAAATGTAGAAATGCAGCTCTAACTAGCCAAAACAATTAAAGTGTGCCCATATTGTAGGGGTTATACAAATTCGGTCACCTCAAAAGAGTTGTTCAACATCAAGGTTAGCAATCATGAGTCATTATTTGAAGGCAGCGTCGAATAAAATATCTGGTCATAAGGGTAACCACTTCTCTTATAGAGGGACCCTTTTCAGATTGTGCCTCCTTTACAACTCCATTGATGAATGGCATTCAGTTCTCCATCTCAAATTACAGCATTCCTATTTTTGTTCCTCAATTAATTATCAGAATATGAGAGTATTTTTATTATTCCTTCCAGATTGAGCTATATGCTCCAACTGCTAGGCTAATTCAACTTGAAAATTAGCAGACATGGCATCCGTGCCACAGCACATCTCTGCCAACGTCTTCTAATATGTTTCATGATAAACCTTTTATACATTTAGATAGAATAATGAAATTACTGTGTTTTCATTTCTATTACCAGACTTGTAAGTAATCATTCACTTCTCTAGAGGGATCGAGAGAATTTAATAGGAAAGAATTTGAAAATGAATACTGTACTTAACTGATAAATGAATTCTATACTTCTCATGTTCCATTTTTGCTACAGACAGTTGTTCCTTCAATACATACAAACGAATGTGAACTAAATAATTTAAAGTTGAGAGGGAATAAAAGAAAAAAAGAAAAGACCAAAAAAGAAAAAGGAAGAAAACCAACCCTGAATGGAATGAGATGGCATTATCCCTTGATCGATCAAAGGGAGAGGTAGTAGTGAGGACACCAAATACTATCACTATAAATTAGGAAAAAGAAAAACCTAAAACTAAGGGCAAGAAGACACCTGAATTCCTGCCAAAGTAGCTCAACCTACAACTTGGATTCACCAAGTTCCACATCCTTTAGAGAAGCATTATCTATTCCCTCCTTTAAAAGCCTAATTTCCTCTTCTGTAAGGCTGTTCTTCACATTCATCATTGACTTGGCATTCAACTGCTTTTCAATTTCCACGGCCCAACTATACAGCACCATACCCAGAACTGCTATGAACATCCCCATGATATTCTTGAAAGTAAGAGCAGAATCAAAGAGCAGCCACCCCAGTACTAGGACACAAACCGTTTTCATGTGACCTAGAACTTGAAAGGAGACTGCAGAGAAGCGTCCAATGCAGAGGTATTGACTCACATTGCAGAAAACTGCTAGTGAACATGATAGAAGTATGAACAGCTGCATGTATGGACACATTCATCACATAGGTGAAGAAGATATTGTTAATCAAAGACAAGCATTGATGCATGCATATAAAAAATGATAAATGAAGTGAGACCGCAAAAGGGAAGTGCTTACAAGGGCACCATAAGACATCTTGTAGTTTATAACTGCTTTTCCATTGAGGATATAATCAACAAATGGACCGAGGACAAGAAGAGACATGGCTTGAATTGGAGCTGTCTTACTTAGCAATTCAAAAGATCCAATCGAGTACTTCTTCTGTAAGGAACCTATCGTCTGTCACACGAAACCAACAAAGCAGATTGTGGATAGCTTGTTAACTGCACTAAAATGTTATGAAACAGATAAATTTCTTTTTATAATACTTTCTTCAAATTGGTTATTTTTAAGCCTACCCACTTGTAAACCACCCATATGCACTGAACCAGTGCCAAGGGCTTTGAGCTATGAACGCTCTATATTTGGCTCAAGCAGGACAGACTTGTAAATTTTTAAGGAAAGAAGAAGTATCTTATTTAATTTTCAAAAACCAAAAGATGAGATCCATCAAGGTGACAACATGCCATATAGTTGCATTTTTTTGGTGAAAAGATAAATAGACAAGCAATGCACTTCATTTTGGACACCAAGATTTTATGTAATTAATAGGGAATAGGTGTGTTAGGGGCATCAAATATGACCTTGAGACTAAAGCTCAAAAAACAAACTCCATGATATCAGAGAAAATTTCATAAAATTGTAACTTAGAGCATTCCCCCAGTTTCCATTTGAAAAAGTCATTTTAAACACATAATCATAAAGTGAATTGAAACAGCACTTAGCTAAACATGGAAAAATATGGAAAATATAAGTTGCAGTTCTTATCAGAGTCACATATACTCACAATCTGTTGCAAGGATGTGGATAGGACTGCCACACAGGCACATAAAAAACCTTTGGCATTGACTTGCACATCTGTGACAGTGCAAACACCTACCCCTATAACCACAACTATGACTGCTATTTTCACTTCTCTGGAGTAATGTTTGCTGTGAAGAATCCATTCCATCATACAAACCACTGGAATCATGCTCAGTTTAGAAATCTGCAGAAGAAATCGGAGCAAAATAGCTGAGAACAAACACAAATCAAATGCAGCATCAGGATGAAAAAAATCTCACCCATCATACCTGGTAAAACCCAACAGAATTCAACATAAGACTAAAGTTCATCCCTGTAATGGACATGTTAGCTACAACTGAAAACCATAGAAGCTCCCACATAGGTACATGTTTCGATGCAGAATAGCCAGCAGCATTTGACACCATACCAACCAATGCAGTGACAGCAAAGTGGAAACCAGTTAATGTCGTCGCTGGAAAGCAACATGGTCAAATTTAGCAACATCAGCACAAACAGAATCATACTGAAGATTCAAGAAATCATAGGACAAAGATTTTAAACGGTAAAATTTATACTATTTTAAGAATAAGTTGCCTTTTGGTAAATCATTAAATTATTCAGCTGTTTATAGTAGATTATTTACAGTACTATTTTATTTCTTCTTAGTATTTATTCTTCATATAGTACCATTTCTGCATTAGAGATGCTGAAATTCCTCGTGCTGGTGCAGATTTTTAAAAATGAAAATTTTCTATCTCCATTTAGAATCCATTGTTATTCTTGTGGCGATATGGTATTAATTTTCATAAGGTATCTCCGATTCTATTCATGTCAACCACAATGCTGCCATACATGATGCTTAGCTAAAAACTGCTTCACTTTTTTATTTTTTAATTATATAGATTCTGTTAAAGAATGCAGCAAGAACTCGATAACAAATGCATGACACAAGTTTACTAGCCATTTTTACATCTACACTAACAATAATCACATAGAATTATATATTTCAGGAATTTTTTTCAAAATATTCAAATAAAACTTGTCATTTACATTTCTCATCAAGTACTTGGGCACTATAAAGAATTTTATATTCACAGCAGCATATAATTGGTAAATGATAGCAACATAAACCAAGACACCAAACAAGGAACAAAGAGTCCTATGCTTCCATATTGATGATATGGAGCTTCTTCAAAGTGACTATTGGTTGCCACTTGCTAGTAGAAGAACAAGCTCCAAGTCATCATCGGTTTCTAAGACAAACAGGCTTCAATAAGAGGAGCACCGCAGCAACTGCTGATAGATGTATAAGGCAACTCCCACAAATATTCAATCTCATATGATAATTGTTAATCTATTCACTATGCAGCATACTTGTTAGCAGAACCATATTATATATATATATATATATAGGGGCATTAATTATGCATTTAAGATTGCGAATGAAGAACCTCCAACAATACATCAATCATAAAGAAATCGATTAAATCGAATCAAAATTCACTCTTTGATCCAAAAACCACTTCTTACAAGGCTTTACTCAGATATCAACAAGAGCATGACAACTCACAGATGAAAAACCAAATAGGAGAGAGAGAGAGAGAGAGAGAGAGACAAACCGAAACTGAAACCGTAACCGCTATTCGACATAAGCTGTTTATTGGCCATTATAATCCCGACGGAGCTAACGACATTCATCCCCCATGCTCCAACGTCGGACACCGCCGAAGATTTCCTCTCGCTCTCCATCTCGACAATCTCTCTCTCTCTAAAATTGTAGATCTCGATTAGAGAGAGAAAGAAAACAACAAATCTCCACCTTCGATCAAGTGAATTGAGAGTAGCAGAGAGAGATGGAAAGAAGGGGTAGAAGATCTAGAGAGAGAAAGAGAGGGAGTGAAGAAGTGTTCGTCTCACACGCTTCACTCGTATCTTTTGCGATGCGGAAGGAGGAGGAAAATGGATGGTTTATTTATTTGTGAGGTAATGTCGTTTATCCGTTTTAGCATCTGCTGTTGCTTTTGCAAATTTGAATGCGTTAACTTAACCATACATAAAGTTCGAAATTTTGCCTATAGTTGCACTACCTTCAATTTCTGCGACAGCCAACGCTTACCTTAAAAAAAAAATAGAAAAATGTTACTAAAATTCAATATATAATATGAAAAAATAACATTATTTTTTTTATAAAAGTAAATAATAGTCATAAGATATCTTTAAGAGATATTAAAGTTTTATTTTTCTTTTAACCATTAATTAGTCAAATCTATTCACGAATTATTAGAATTTAACTTAATATTTATTTGAATTCGATTTGAGAACAATTGAATTAACTTCAAACTCAAACTACTCGTATCATTTGTCAAGTCGGGTTCAAGCTTTATAATATTTGACTCGACTAGTTAGGAAGGCTAATTGAATTCGAGTAGTCTTAATTATTACTTGAGTTTTGAATTTAGTTTACATAATTTTTATTAAATGAAAAAGTAATTTTTATCTGAATCAAGCCTAAAATTAGTTTAATCACATCAAACTCAAGTTTGTTATGTACCACTTTGAGACTAATTTGAGTAAAATTATAAATTCGATCGACTTTTAACTTAAACTTAATATCATATTATTTTAATTCAAACTTCGAACGATGTAGAATAAGGAATGTTGTCGAGAATTTTGATATTTTATTGTGATAAGTTAGAACATCGATTTTTATTTTTATTTTTAAAGATGTGATCTTAAACAAAGTATGGTACATACAAGTTTTCCATTGTTTTCCAACTTGTAAATGCAATGCAACCCTCTTACCAAAACAAAAAGTTGAGATGCACTAGGAGCAACCCCATTACACACAGTGACACATCAAGAAAGATGTCTATTGTCTACCGCAAAACTATCCCAATCACAAGCTTATCGGAAAACACCAACCCCATCATCATTATATGTTTTTCTCGAACACCACAAACTTCAATTAAAACACGAACTCCAAGAGTGTATAATCTCATTTGCTTATACCACAAAATTTGATATATGAAAATAGTGGGAAATGAAATAGTATGAAATAAGGATCAAAATGATTGTTTTTATTAAATATAATAGAATTGAATTAAATACGTATATAGAAATATTTATTAAAATACTCTCAATTATTACATATCAAAATTGAAAATTAAATAAATAATCTTCGATCAATGTAATTAATGAGATAAAGTGGAATTGAAATTCGTCAATCTAAAGTTCAAATCATGATTCTTCATTTTAAATAGTTGATTTTGGATGTAGGCCTTTAGACTCAAGCCAATCTCCTCAATTTATGGATCAAGCTCCCGAATGCTCAAGCCAATCTCCCCTACCCTTAGATTGAATTCCTCAATAACTAAGTTGGCCTCTCTTGAACTAATATACCCTAAAATGGCCTTAAAGAGCAAGCATAATTCCCATATTTGACAGATCGTGAACCTTTCAGTATAGCTTAGAAATACTCGCATGTCTCATAATAGAAGCCAATGTACCTGTCTATATGGTAGGAGGGGGGGTATGGTAAGCTTTCCCCCAAATGCCTATGTGATTTAATTTGGTGATATCTCTAAAATATTAAATGAAATAAGATAGACACAAGATCTAAAACCATCATGCATTGAATATGTCAAAAAAAGCTTACCAACCTCGAACTAATAAAACTCAATAAAAGAAAAAATCGTAGTTTATAGGTGATGAGTTAACTAAAGCTCAAGATCCTAACAATATATACTTCAATCCTTTTGCTCTTAAGGGTAATGCAAAACATACATAAACATATACACTCTCTTTCAACTAAAATTCATTATTATTCTTTACATCGCTTTAGACTAATTATGTATCAGAAGGGCGCCATCGAACAACCTTCGAATATTCTACTTATCTTTACTTATTTTACAAGCCCATTAAATATGGAAAAGAGAATAAAACCCAAATTGCGATCCACTCTAGCTCCATTCTTACTTGCCAAACATCATTTTATAGATTTTTTTACAAGGTTAAGCAATTACCCAGTAATTTCAATAATGTTTAAACTTTAGCAATTATATGCCTAACTATAGGGAGAAGCAAAATTTCTCATTCAAGTCAGACTCGTGATGTGTTGAAAAAGACGTAAGGAAAAAAAAAAAGTTACCTAGTTAAAAATTATAATATAAAGATAATGGTTCAATTTCAGAAAGAGAAATCAGAGAGAGATGTGGGTTTTGCTTGTTATAAAGATAAGGAAATGTGGTTTTGAGAAAGTAACCTTAGGGAAGGTGAAAGATGGAGCGATGGCAGCGACCTTTATTCTCAAGACATGATTTTGAAAGACACGTTTGTTTAATTCACTTAAGATTATAGATTTTTTATTTAAACAAATTAAAAATTTTCTATAGGATTAGTATTATTTATTTTCCGATATATGAACTTACTGTGGCTGGATAATATTTACCATTAAAATTATGGCAAAAGATGGTTGAAGACTTCAATATAATGCGATTTTAATTGAATCTAATAGCAACAAACACGATATCAATATCTTGAACAATAGAATTTATCCAATCACTTTTCGACAACTATAATTTATGTCTAAACAGCTTTTTCTCCTCCTGAATTTACGGTTAAAATTGGAAATTAGTTGACGTTTCTCGAGGTATGATAAAAAAAAAAAAATGGTTTCAGTAACATGAAATTTAGCAACTAAAAACTTTCGGTAAGAAATAAAAAAAAAAATACTGGAAATTTACGTAATGAATTTGTTATTGTTTCAAGTTTCTTTGAGGAAAAGTTGTATTAAAAAATGATACAATAATTTTATAATTTAATCTTAAATATTTATGTTTAACTATATACATCGTGATACCACAATCAAACTTCAAATTATGTGTCAATAATGGTGACGGAAATGTGTAAGATCTAAGAATATCATTATCGAGGCTTATTTATGGATAGGTCTATTATTGCCCTCATTTCTCTATTAGGAGGCTAACATAGGAGGAAGCGCAATTTGCATAAAAGCATCCTGCTTTCCGCACTAATATCCCCTTATAAGTAAATTAGCTGACACAACCTATGCAATAGATTAACCCATTGTAACGCCTAATCAATACGAGGCATGCTCTTAGCCTTTCCCCATCAGGATCGCTCTCGCACTCATAGCATTCATGATCGGCCTCCTCAATTGTGTACTGATCGAGAGTTAGGGCAGTACGACCCTTGACCAAGGGAGTGCTTACGTCTAACATGCTATGGTGCCCTAGGGCGGGTAGGAGCAGGTCGAATCCATATTACCATAGAGCAACAGCCACATATCAATTGTTGTATGTAATGAGTTCTTATCTATAACGGTGGTCCAATCAGCATAATAGGACATTAGATGTCTGTGTACGATCTTAAGAGGATTGCACAACCGTCTTAAAGTCATGTACAGCCACCCATGACCTCTATTAGGTCTCACAAATCACTACTTTGTAGTTGGTAATCGTAATCACTTGTAGGGGATCGCGCAACATTTCAAAGATCATAGGCAGTCACCTTATTGATTGATCGTGTTAAGAACAAATGATATGAATTAAAGTTAATCGTATTGTAGATAACAACAATTAAATTTTTAATTTAATATATAATTAAAAAGTCGAGAATTTAGATATATAATTACGAAAAATGATAAAATCAAGGTATAAAAAATGATATTAACTCATTTTATTACCTATTGCACAATGATTGATTGCGACTCTTTCTGTCATGCGTGTTCTATGGCCAGCTCTAGTGAACATGGGTGTGAGGGACGGTCCCAAATTGTTATCTCAAGGTTAGAGAGAGTAGCTACGTTGCTTTAACGTTTACTTGTTCCAATTTTTGTCATTTGCTTTATTTTTAGTTAGTTTAGATCTATTTGCTTTTCATTTATCCTGATTTTCTGATTTTTAAACTAAACCGTAATGTCAAAACCCCAATATATGATATCCCTGTGGTGGCCGGTGGACAACCATTCTCAAATGTGAATAAGTCCGCTTTACAAATATCATAGTTTTTACTAAAGCAAAGACCTACGGTCAAATTGAGAATTTTCAAAGGAACATATTGAGATTCTAAAGCCCACTTGATAGAATGGGAAGTTTCCTTTGACTTTTCCTTTTCCATTGAATTATCTAATATGCCATTGTGAATTATAGATATAACCAAGAAGGTTCCTCTCAAATCATAGTCGGCGCAAATCAACCTCGTGTTTTTTGAATTCGTATTCAGAGTCGAAACCCAGGAAGACTACATGTTGCTGATGCTTCATTGGATTGGCTTCATCGTCCAGGGATGATTCATCAGGTTAAGAAATTAGGCTAAGAATTAGGTTAAGAAAAGCACTTTCAACGACTCCATTAAAGAGAATATTCCAAGAGACAATGAACCCCCTCCATTAATATATGGTAACAAAGTAAGCTAACCATAACAATTAAATTTCAATCAAAATAATAAGTATGCAAGTCGTTTAAAAAATTATCAAGTTTTGAATAAAAATGAATTTTTATCGAACCTTAAAATTATTATACTTTATACTCTTTATAAAATACGTATGGTTGATCCAATATACTTTTCCTCCAAGGGAGGGATAAAATTTAGGCGTAAGGAAATATACAAGTATGCATAATATTTATAGCCGCAAATTTTCTTTCTTTCTCTTCATTTTTAAGCAAAGATATGCAATTCGAAAAATGATACATCTCTAAAAGCAAAGAAGGATTTAAGATATAGAAATCCAATGCATTGTTTTGTGGAAAAACTCTACACAAGAGAAATAATAATACAAATAATAAAAACTATAGAAACCCTAGGACAGAGTTTAACCAATTGGCAGTGACGGAGATAGAGATGAATGCGGTGATGATTGCAATGATGAAGAGAGATAAAACGATGTGATGAAGATAAAGAAGAATTGGCGATAGTTTTTGCTTAGCTGGTTGGGAAAAATACAGTTGGTAAGAGGGAGGTGGATGGTAAAAACGATTCACTGGGCAATGATAGTATGTGAATGGTTGGTGGTGAGCATCATATGTAGACAAGTGGTCTATGAGCCGCGATATGTAAGGTTTTAACTTCTTATGTGTCATATTTCAATGGAGAATACTGTTAAAATTAAATAGAATTTTTGTTTATCTATTTATACTCCCATAAATAATGAATCGCCTTTTATACATATTAGGGAAACCACCATAAATGATCGTAAAAGCTTTTTATATCAATTTTAATAGTTATCTACACTTAATACTAAACAATTCACTTGGCATTATTATTACCAACGGCTTTACCATAATCTTAACCACTGAGAACATACCTCATTATCAAGACTATAAATTATATAAACAAGAATCTCAAAACTCGTTACTTAGAGGCTTTTTTATTATTTCAGCATCGTTATCATTTAGTTTGTGAAAGGCTCTAAATTTTCAATGTAGGTATACTGGCTTGTGCTTAATATAATCCCAAAATTTATCAAATGCTCCATAGATTATTTTAAAATTTGTGATATAGTCCATTGGCACAGGTGGGGCATTATAAAGAATTTTTGGAGAAAAGCCATCGGAAGGTTTGAAAATCGAAATCACGAGCTTTCAAGGATTTGGTGCACCGTGTACGCGTGCTCAAAAATTTAAATTTTAAATTGCGTTCACGCCGTTTTACTTTTATTTTGGGAAAATTATGCTATATGTATTTGGCGAAATCAATAAATTCCTCTATATCTTAATTTGTCGTTTGTTTATCTAACTTTTTTACACCAAAACTCAATTAAGTCATGTATAGTTCGAATGAATAAGTTTGAAAACGTTATTTCCCTATTGTTTCACCAATTAAGCCCTATTTTTTATTATTTCCATGATGCATACAAGTATAAATATACATATAGAAGATTTATATAATCGGACACATGATTATAGATTTTTTTTTTTTTTTTTGGTTAAAATTATAGAAGATTTGAATGACTAGCTTAAAGCATATAGATGTATTTAACCATAAAAAGAAGAAGTAATTAAATTTTGGCATAAATATAGAGAACTTAAATGACTTTTGGCACACCATATATGTATTTTAACCGAAGGGCAAATTGCAAATACATCTCCCAAAATACATATAAGTTATAATCAATATGAGACTAGATCTTCTTATGATCTTCTTATAATTTTCTAAAAATGTGTACATACATCTAAAATCATGGCTAAAACCGCAAAATATTCACTATTTATGGTCCTTTATGATAGCGGCCTTCCCCAATTAATCTTTTACAACAATGATCTTTGGATTCTACCAGCTATTTGCACATTTTTAAAGTAATGGAATGAAATTACCTAGTATGTTTAAGAATTATTGTTTACTAAGGATAGGTAAATTTAGGCAAGAGTTGGTTTCAAACCGTAAACCGATCTGACTCGATAGTAGTCGAGCCGACCTACCATTGAACCGAAGGTCAGCTTAGCCGGTTCTCCCCCTTAAAAAAAGGAAAAAGAAACAGAAAAAGAAAAAAAAAAAGCAATTAAGTCGGAAAAAATAATTGGATAATATTAAATAAGTTATTGCATATCAAAACTATTGTATTTATGATGATGAATGACAATTTTTTTTAAATAATATTATTAAACTAATAATAGATGACTAATCATAAGTTAATTATGTATTAAGAATAGATAGAAAATTCAATTTCAGTTAATACGAGTCCTTTTTATAAAACTTATCAAATATTAAGGATTTGAATATGAGAAAAAAATAAAATTGCGAGAAAAAAATAAAAAAAGTTGGAATAAAATTTAAAAATTAGAAAGAAAAAAAGGTTCAAAAGCTTCGAACCGGCCAGGAACTACCAACTCACAAACTACTCACGATTTACCATATCACCGACCCGTAAATTGATAGTTGAAGACCAATTTGGCCTGGTACCTAGGTCTAAGAAAACCGAATCTAAAAGTATATCTACTATACCTAGTGGAATTGTTAAAGTTATTACGATTCCTTCACCGTTCAATTCGGCAAAAGTTCCAAATGAAACTGTATGGAAAATTTGCAGTTGGTCAGTGGAACCAAAAAGAATAAAAGGAAAAAAAAAAATCAATGTGGCTGCCTAGAAAAGATATACCATTTTTTCCCTAAACAAATAACTAATGAAAAAGCATACTAAGGAATGGGAAAAAGTTTAGTTGTTACATCATATTAGCAAAATAGTTCAACAGCATTTATAACTATAACCTTCTTCTTCTTTCATTAAAATTTAAGTACCAAAGGTATAATGTCAAGGAAAATTACTTTAAAAAATAAGGATATTTTAGGGATTTCAAAAATTTACTAAAACCTACTCTTTTAGGCAGCCACCAATCCTCTTAAACCCTAAGCTTTTCCCAAAGTAACTTAACTCTCTCATTTTGTGCAAAAAACTAAGTTTAGCCTCCAAAACTTAACCTAAAGAGGAAAGCTAGGAAGAGATTAAGGTAGGTCATGAGTATTACTTATAGAAAATTCATTTAGGAGCTTAAGGACACTAAAACTACCTTTTTCCTTGCAAATTGTAGGTTGTTATCTCGAATATTCTTGGGTAGTCTCTTAATACTTCTCAAGAACAAGTAAAGGAAGGGATTGAGGTAAGAAAACAAGTGGGTTTCTCCATTTTATGTTTATTTTGGTAGAAAACCCCATTTTACATGTTTTTTAGTTGGTTTTCTTTTAATCTAAAAATTAAATGAGCATTTAATAATGCGTGCAGGTGATTCTCAACTTGATTCTTATGCATTTCAAGTAAGCACTTTTCATCTCTTTTTTCTACTCCTTAGTTTAGAGTTGGTTTGAGGATGGAATTCAAAGTTTTATTGCTATTCTGATATGAACCGTAGGCACAATTTCACTAAAAATATAAGATTAGTTATGACCAGTCTTCTGGTCACAAAAGGCTATTACAGGTAAGTTGGTTGATTCATACCAGAAGGTTGAATCAAGTTTTCTTTCATTCCATTTCCTTAAGTCAATTTCTTAGTGTTTTAACCTATTTCCTAAAGCATATTTTATCCTCTAAAATCATTTTTGAGCATGCTAATTTTTATAACTTATTTACAAACATGTTTTACAAAGAATTAAACTATATTTTCAAACTTTCTTCCTTAAAACTTCTAAATCCTCATTCCAAGTATTTTAATAGTTCCTTTCCTAAGCCAAGGTCTAATCTTTACCCTTTTATTTAACCATAATTACCTTTAGAATCCTAGAATAAGATGGGAGTTTAGGGAACCTTTAAGGAGTCTTATCCAAAGATGGGTTAGGTTACTTAAGATGTTTAAAGTAGATTGTTTAGAATGAAAGATTAAGAAAAGTTTATTATTATGATTGTCAAGTCGTTAGATTCGAGTTCATGGTTGACTTAGACTTTATAATTGGTTCAAATACGATTTTCAAGGTACATGGTGCTTAATTGTTGTTTATACTTGTTAAAACTTAGAATATAACCAGATTAATTCATATACGGCTTAATTGATCTTAACTGCTGGTTGTGCTTAACCCATTCGCTTTAGAGGTCTGCAATAACAAATCCTTAAAGAAGTAACTACTGATCATATGTGAGGTTTCCTTAATAGATTAGTATATGAGATGATGCAACTAAAATACTATGATTTTTGGACTTTAAACCTAGATGTAAAGGACTTAAAGAAAAACTTATATGTATATCCACCCATGTATGGAAAAAAAAAACAAGATGCGGCAAAGTCCTGAGTACTCCTTTAATGTTTGTGAACTTAAACTAAAAATAATTAATTGATTGTTTGTTTATTCTCGTTATAGTTGCATTATATGTATGTATACATGCTTTGGTATGGCATTCATATATATTTGTGTATCCATATTGGGCTTCGACTTATTCTTATATTTTTACAATTACTGGTTAATTCAATAAATTTACAATAAGTATGAAAATTGCTATCATCAGTTAAGAAAGAGAGGTAGTTGTTTTGTATATTGTAAAAGATTAAGATCTAATTATTTAGTATGTTTATGGTTAAAGTGGCTAACATGTGAGTAACTCTAATTGTTGTATTTGGAGAATTGTTGTTTTGTATTTAATAAGCGGTTGTTACATGTAATTATAAAGATTATAATTGATTTTAGAGTCTTGACATGTTCCTAAATAGTAGGAATACGTAACCGATTATAGTACCCTCAGGTTCCTGGGCGTTACAAAAGGTTTATGCATTTTTCATATATTCTTTTATTCGCAACATCCACCCTATAATTCTTAGTGAATTGGAACATTTAACATTATATAACTTGTTGAATCTTACTTTAGATAGACTCTAATAGCAGTTCTTTTTTTTCTTTTACTGCATACTTCTTAAAGGGATAGCTTTCTCTTCAATCATTTTGAATCCTAAAAAAGAAGAAGCACCTTTTTTTTTGTAATTATTTATGGTTCAAACAATTAATTGAATCAATCGGTTGTTTATAGTATAGAAAATTCTTGAACCAATCTATGTAGTTATTTCAAAGTGGTAAAAAAAACGAACTATAGCTTATGGTTTCATTGGATTTTGATAAATAAACAAAATCAAATCGAACGATACTAACAGGTTGTTCATTTAGCTAAATTGTATAGAAGGGAAATGGAATTATAATTACCATGTAATGGAATAAATGTATAATAAGGTAAGATTGTGTTTTACAGTGTATATTAATATGTAATTGAATTGTAATTTCGTTGTTTACATACTAAAATGAAACGGGTAATAAGTAAAGAGTAAAAAGTGAAATGACTAAAACACCCTTACCCAATAATAAAAAAATAAAAGCAAATATATGTAAACATGAGGATGACGTTCGATACACCCCCTGCATGTTTCGAAACCCTACCCCATCTTCCATCATCAAAACCTTAACCCTGAAAGGACAAAGCAACACGCCATCGCCTTCAAGCAACATGCTAAGATCAATTTATTGGCTACATTAGTGATTAGTTACCTAAATCTAACATCCTTTCCCACACTAGCCACCATCAAATGAATCTATTAAGCAAAGATCACATGGATAGTATGAAGAACACTAGGCTAAATTCAAGAGGGGGTTGAATCGAGTTTTTAGGAAAAATTGCAATTCTTTTTGAAATTACGTATCAAATACAATAACAAGAATGATCAAGACAATGATAAACTAATAATAAGTGCAAAAATTAAAAAAGATAAGAATAGAGAAGATCAAGCCTAGATATAACATGGAGTTTAGACCACCTCTTACTTTCTACGAACTCACAAACGCCTCAAATTGAGAACTTCATACCACTTTATTAATTTCTCAATATAAAGCTCAAAGCTACACAAGTTCACTCGATCACTATTACATACAATGATCTCAAGTGTAGTGTTTTTCTCTCTAAAAATTGTTAATACAAAAACTCTCAAACACTATACGTTAAGTGTCACTTGTTTGATTGTAAGTAAAGAGTATAAGTGATAAAAAGTAAGTAATAGAGCCAAATGATGTAAGAGAATTTTTTTATTATTATTATAGTAGAATATTAGTTCTTAATTCTCTTTGGTCAAGTTGTTAAGCATTATATCAACTCATTCAATTCTTCCCATCATCATATATCAAATGCTCCAACAACTACTTTAATCAAGCTTACCGGCATGACGATATCATCTTCTTACCATCATGACGATAAGTAAAACTACTGCCGACAAGAACATTGGCATATGTACCAACATGTTGGCTCAAGGAGATCAGAACGCTTTTCATCTTACTATCGAGGGTTTTACACCGTAAGGTTGATTCTTCCTTATGCCATCATGTCAGTAGGCCAATTTCTCCTGAAAATAGCTTTAATACACAAAGAACAATCACACTTTGCAATCCAATCTTCAAGAAAGTTTTATCATCGTTCAAAAACTAAATATCTTGTAGAGTTAGTTGATGTATTTAATCATTAAGTAAAATAAGCAATCTTATTCAATTAACTCAATATAATCAAATAATAATAAATTTAATCATCAACTTTTGTTTTATTCTCATCAAAATCAATTAATAAAACTTTGGTTCAACATAGTACAATGCAACTAAATTGGTAGAGTGACATTAGATCCAAAGGATCTTTACTAAATCTATTACCTACCGCAAAGTAATCTCTGACCTTAGCTAGGATTGAGAGAGAGAGAGAGGACAATTACGATGGAGCTACTATTGTCACAAGGGGGGGTGCAATTAGAGTTGTGGATGGCTAATGGAGAAGGTTAAAAGATAGATTGTAATGGTGGTGGGTTGATTTCTATCTCAGACTGGTAAATTTTATTAAAGGGCGAAGTGAGTAATTTTTTATTTTGGATGGGGTAATTCCAGAATAAAATTGCAGTCGTATCTCAAGAGTTAGGATTCGTGGGCCACATAATTGGTGTAATTGGGATTTTTAAGAATTCCTATTACGAGGGCCCAAAACCAACAAATTGTTGGAATGCTTGCAACAAGAATGTCTAACTATGAATTCACTAAGATGGAAGGCCAAGAGATTCATGATGAGTCCTTATAGCAAGTGGAATCATCCGATGAGACCTACTTAACAAAGGATAAAAGCTCATGCATTTGACTTTTGGCAACATAAAGTATAAGGAGGGGATTCCCACGATAAGTATGTTCCAAAAACTCTCCCTTCCTTATTGTATACTCCACCAAATTCTCAATTCAATGCCTAATGTCTAGATGCACGTTGGATGTTGCTAAGAATGTCAAATGTAAGAACATCCAACGTGCAACCACATGGACTCCATTTTTGCATTTACGAGTAAGCCCCTCTTCAAGAAATTTCGTACACCACTTATTTTTCTAATTATAGGACCAAGGCGATGTAGAAGCGAAGGCAGCTGCTTTACAATTTTGCTTAATTTAAGTAGGAAAACACTAATGATTATTCGGGACAAACGAAAAAAATATTAAATATATTATAAGATATATAATCAATATTAAAAAAATGCAATACTCTTTAACCCCTTATGCATGTTTTGAAGTACACGTTAACTGACTATTTAAAATCAATATGCGATTGCCCTCCCAGATTATATTAAAAAATGATGAGTCTATTAGGTATGTTAATTCAATTATTGCTATGCCTATTAAAGTAAGCTATACTATATTAATATTAATATACCATATAGGAGCATAAATAATGGCAAGATAAATAGAAAACTTTGCCTATTTTTCAAGTTTGCAATTGCTCTGACGTGAACATTAACCCATCATTTGCAGCTAAATAAGAGTTTGCCTTCTTTCAAGAAAAACAAAAAGAAAAAAAAAAAGAAGCTAGTGATGGTTTATCATAGAACATAATTCAAACTTTGAAAAAAATTATATAATTGTATAGTTTGAATGTTTGGTAAAAAATATTGATTTTTCGAGGTAATAAGAAATCAAATATTTATGCTTTCATTAGATAATTATTTTATACCTTTTAAGCATTTGTATCCTTGATATCTCTGATAAACTATTCATTTTTTTTTTTTAATTTTATATTAAGCTTATTATTTCAGAGAGCTTTTGCATCATACTAAGCTATGTGGTTCTTTATTTTTTTATTTTTTTCCTAACTATAGGGAGGAAGATTTCGAACCTTACTACATTTTCTATTTAAAGTCTGCTTAAAAAAAAAAATCATAGAAGACTATAAATGAAAACGAAATTATAGGATAGAAAATAGTAAAATGACCAAGCTGGCCAAAGAAACGGTGCATGTCCTTTTTTAATTAAAAAGTGCCTTCCTAATTTTTGAATTTCTGTCCTTTAGCTAATCTCAAGAACATTTTTTCGTACGGTTTGTCTTACTCGTCGTTTTGATTGGTATCATCTTCAGATTCGAATATTTATTTAAATCAAGTTGTTAATAGATAAAAGCATATGAGTTTTATAATAATAATATATAACAAAAGATAAAAACAAATATAAAATAGATAAAGATCCGAAACAAATAACATACGAGTAAAGAAGTAAATGAAAAAAAAAAAAATTGATTATTTGCAAAACTAGAAATACTTATTTAAGTAATGTCTTAAATGGTGCAAAATTATTTATCGGATCCATACTGACAAATGTTAAACCATCAGAAAAGATGTTAAAAATTGTTCATTAAAAATTCTATGTGTTATACAAAAATAGGACCACTTTTCATCACTACTTGAATGATAAGATCTAAAAGATACAATTGATTTATTTCAAATCCTTCACGAATATTCTCAGCGTCTCCTCTCACTATTTATCGTTACTTGACCTTAATACTGCCATCTTCTCCCTTGATTCTTTTTCACCTGATCCTGCTGAACTTTTCAATCATTTTTAAAAATTATATAAGATCCATCAGTCCTATCCAACTCTCACTGTATATGTCACCTCAAAAAATTATAAACTTGAAATTAAATCTCAAATATTATAGAACATATTATGTTAATACATAATCTTTTAACCGTTGGGTGAACTTTGAGCATCCAATCTTAATAACAGAAGGGTGTTTTTTTTTTTCAAATATTTTTTCCAAACTAATATTAGCATCATTAACTATATTTAAGAGTGAATTGGTAACCCTATTTAGAGTTATACATGTGAGTTAAACAAGTCAATTCGATTTAACTCATATCGGTACGCAGGTTAAATGAGTTGAACTCATTTGATTTATTTTTATAATAAATCAAAAAAACCTTGACCTTAACCTATTTAAAAAGTGGGTAAAATAAGTCGACTCACAAATCAAAGGCATAAATTTATTAAATGAACCGCGGGTTAAATGAATCAAAAAATTTCACCCAAATCTATTTAAAAAACTGGTTAAATAGATCGACATGTAAACCAAAACCCATTTACACACCCTTAACCCTACAATACAAAATATCCACTCAGATCTTGCTCCACTAGGTAAGTTCTAGATTAGTAAAGAGTATCATATGATAGATTCTAAACAGCAATTTCCTACAGCTTATTCCCATATGATAGAATACGGATATAATGTTAGAGTACCATATAACCTATACTCTAAAATATACAAGATATAGATTTTAGGGCATCATATATCAATTTATAATAAAATCATAAGATTATACACCCTTTTATCTACTATCTTATTCTTCTCTCTTTTTTTTTCCTTTTCTTAAGTAAAATCTTATTTTGTATTATAAATCTAACAATTTTATAATTTAATAAATTTTTATTTTAATAATTTGAAAGAAAAAAATAATTTAGCATAATCCAACCAAGGATTGAACATTTTCAATTATAGTGATTATTCTCTATTTTACCTAGTAAAGTTTCATATTATTATGGTTAAATGTGTTGTAAATATAAAAAACCTTTCAAATATTACTATTTAGCCTATAATATAATTACATGTTTAATATTAATTATGTGTCTATATAATATTTAGAAAGAAGATAAAATAAAAAAATATAGGTCCTATAAAGTACTGTGTACCCTATTGAATTTACAGAATATATAGTGGGTCTCAAGTGCTATAAGATAAGTTCCAAATACAAAAATTTCAGAACTTATATATATAAAGTAAGATATGAGAAAAATATTATACCTTACTCAACTTACTTATTGCTAACTACATTTATTGGATACAAGTTTTTACTACATTTTTTAGATTTTCTTAAAACAATTATAAGATATTCATTACATTAGCTGTATATTCCATATCAACTAAAAGCAATTCTAATTACTAGTAAGTTTTCGCAATAGGTTGATGAAAATTTGAACATGGCATGATAGTTGCTAAAAAAAAAGATTTAATAGGTATACGTCACATATTATATATATATATATGTAATATGTAAATATCAATAAGTTCTTGTGACTAATCATAATGAAAAAAATAATTATCAAACCAATTATTATACATGATTCGTAAAATATTTAACATATATTATCTATTAAATATCTTCTCTTTTGGTAACCATGTCGATGGTGACTATTAAAAAAGAAAGAAAGAAAATTAATAAAAAGATAGGATAAATGAGTACATTATATGTGGTAACTAACTACCAAACTCAATATAAGCTACTAGCAACCGCAATCCTAATTTACTGTTGACATTATATTGGGAATGAGGAGAATAATTGGATGGGAAAGAAAGTAAGGAAAAATAATTAAAAAGGAAGAAAAATAGAAAGAAATAATTAATCCATTTTCATCTTTTAAAAAAAAACAAAAGGAAAAGAAAAGGAAAAAGGAAGGAATATGGAGGAAATACGTTTTGAATCAATATTAAGAAATACTTTTAAAAGTATAATTCCCATATCGCCCTTGGAAAAAATAAAAAAGTAACAAAAATTTTAACATATAAGGCTGTCACTGGAATTTCTTTAACTTTTCTATCCTCGTCACTCTAATTTAAAAAGAAAGAAAAGAATAAGATTTAAGGAAAACTTTTCCCTCTTAAAACCATTTCTTTCGTTTTCTTTTTTTCTAGAAAATCTCACTTCCTTTCTATTCTCCTTCTGTTTCCAATTCCTTGAGGAAGATACCGAGACGAAGAGAGGATTAAACAAAACTATACTAAAACTACTAACCTTTTACGTTTGCCTAAGCTTATAGACTTACGTTTACCAATGGTTGTCGGTTTAGTGCAGGTGGTTCTCTCGTAAACAGCCAACACCTCCAACTAACCAAATAACCGGGAAAAACCATGATGTCGGTCCCTACTACGACAGAGTCACAGCAGCGAGGGGTTGAGTTCATCTACATTTTACCTTATACATCGATCGAGCTATCACCGACAGAAAAATACGCGGAGATGAATGGCGCGGGCCTACAAGTGAAAGGAATCAAGACAAATTGATGGAAAAGGTTGAAAACTCGAGTTTCACAACGTGTAATATTATATAAAAATGTTTTTCAAGATGAAGGATAGTTTCGTCTTTTGATTTATGTTATTAGAACCTTATCTCTTAAGCAGTCACTATTCTCTTTAAACTCTAATCCTTCTCCAAAATAGCCTAACCCCTTTTATTTGTGTAGAAAACTTTAAACACCCCCAAAACATAACTCTAAGAAGAAAGCTAAAAAGAGATTAAAATAAGATGGCCATTTACTTGAGAAAAATTCATTTTGAGGATAATAGCATTTTAAAATCACTATTTTCTTGTCATTTATAACTTGTTAACTTAAAACTTATTTGGTAATCTCTTATTACACACCAAGATCAAGTAAGGAAGGGATTAAGATAAGATATGAAGTGGGTTTCTCCATTTTAAGTTTATTTTAGCAAAAACCCTTACTTTGGATAATGTTTAAGTAGGTTTCTTTCAAATTCAAACATAAAGATGGAAATTTGATGCTTTAATCGGGTGGATTTCTGCTTCATTTTGAATTTTTAGGGCATCTCTTTCCATCCAAGTGAGTTTCTTCAATTCTTTATCAATCTAGTTAGTCAGTCTTAATAGAAGTTAAAGTTTGAGCATATGTTATGAAGGATGGGAGGTTGAGTTATGGATTGAGGATTTGAGTTAGGATTTACTAATTAATGGAGTTATGTTTGTGTATTCAAGGTTATTTTTAATGTTTGAGGAAGTGGTGTTTGTGTTTGGTGATTCTTTTCAGGTTTTAATATCTACGGTCCTAGTAAAAAAAGTTCGAATTCTTTTTAACTACTCTAAACTCTTTTTTCAAAAAATCCTGACTCTTTTAAAAAGAGTCCTAACCATCTCCTGTTGAAACTAGAACCTTATTTTGATTCTTAAAAAAAAAAAAAAAAAAAAAAAAAAACTAACCTCATACAAGCTTCGAACCTTTTTCTCCTAAAACACATTTTTGTTCAAAACCCTTCCTAGTCATTCCCAAAAGTAATCTAACCACTTAAATTACCATTTTACCCCTAATTAAGCTTAATTTAACATTTTTTTACTAGTTATAAACACTTTTTATTCCTGAGTAACATTTTTACCAATTTTAATAAACTATTACCCCTTTTTTGACAAATCAAGTATAATCTTTAATGTTTTTCAAGCTAACCACTTTTAAAATCTTTCTTGTACAAGCGTTTTACTACTATAATGTTATTAAAACTCAATCTTTTCTTAGCAAGTAACCTTTATAAGCTTAGATGACTTGAACCCTAAGATACCGTGGTTAGTATTAAGTAAGCATGTTAAAGAATTATCTTAAGTTTGTTTGAAAGTTTTCAACTTATTTGGATACAAATCTATGAGGGAGCCTATTAGAGAATTAATGAGTTGGCTTAAAGTTGAGTTAGAGATTAATCAGGAGAATGCAAGAGATAGTTATAATGATAGCTATATTCCAGATGTGGCCTTATTTAGCATCTAAATGAAAGTGTTGATTCTTACATCAAATTCCTTTTGCTCAAATTTCCCTATTCTCTCTTATTGGGTATAGTTTGATTTCGATTTAGCTTCCAGGTACATGGTGCTTATTTGCATAGTTATGCTTGCTAACATGGAAAAAATTTAACCAAGCTAATCTATATTCGACTTAAATGAATGGTTTGATAAATGTGCTTAACCCGCTCATCATTAGGGCTTACAGCGACAGATCTCTAAGAGTAACTACTAATCATATATAAGGTTGTCCTAATGAACTCGTATATAGGACAATGTAACTAGACTACTAGATTTCAAGAATTCCGAACTCTAGACTTTGAGTGTAAAGGATTTAAAAGGAAACTTACATGTATAAGATCTTGGTATAGTAAGGTCATGAGTATCTCTTTATTGTTTTTGGACTAAATTCAAGATAATTAAATTGTTGTTACCTCTCATCGCATTTATGTGTAGGTAAATATGAATTGTGTGAAATTCGCATGTGCCTACATATTGTATATTCAGATTAGCCTCATTTTTTTTCTCTCTTTTAGACACAAGTATTGACAAGTAGCTTATTTATAAGGATTCATTTTGTAGGTGATATTCAAAAAGAGAAAAGGATTGAATACCTCTACTTTTATGATAAGTAAGGATGAGATGACATATCAACTATTGGAAATTATATTATGATTAGAGGAGATAGACTCTTTTTCGAGTTGTTGTTGATTCGAAGTTACTTGGAGACTCTTTGATTGTCCTTTCATGTTACTTATGGTTTAGAACTTGCAAACACTTCAAGATATTTCGTTGACTTGATTTTAAGTTTGTGCTCATTTGAGAACCTTTTAGAGTTACATATGGTCAATGTTAACATTACAAGTTAACATTTGTAGATTTAGGAGCTTTATCATATTCCTAATAAGTTAGAATATGTGGTGGGCTGTAATGCCCATTAAGATCTTGTAATAATACATAATAAGAGACGAGAGTGGAAATTCTAGAAAATACTAATAAAGAAAAAGTTTCTTATAATTTTAAAATCATTACATTTCTTTTGAAGAAGTAGAGATAGGATAATGTAAGTAAATGGAGAAATACTTTGTCATGTTTAAGTTAACTAAAATAAAACAACAACAATATTATCTAATAAACAATTTATTTGCCTTGATTTCCCTTATGTAATGTCAACATGCAACAAAACCGAAATTGTTCACTTGATTTCTTTTTTATTATTTTTTTTTTCAAATAGAAAGTGACAAATTAAGCTGAGATAATATAATTCTAAGATTGAACTTTCGAAATTTTAAAAATGGAACTCAATTAAGCTTAAGGGTGTAAATAAACCAAACAAATTTACAAACTGCTCAAATTCAATTTAACGTTAGTTAAGTCAAGCTCAAGCATTAAAATACTAAACTTGTCATAAACTTAATCGAGTTTAATATAATTTAAATTTATTTTTTTTAAATATAAGCAAGTTTAAAGTTATTTAAAAAAAATTTATAAATAATTCAAACTTAATCAAATTAATCAATCCAACTTGAGCTTGCTTTGCATATATTCCAGTTGAGCTTTAACTAAAAATTTAAAACTCAATCAAACTCGAACCATGCTCGAGTTTCAAGTTTTTAAATCATGCTCAAATTCAAGCTCTATACTGTACTGATTCAACTCAATTCAGCTATTACCCTAATTAAGCTTAAAATCTTAGGCTCAAACTCAATTTAAAGTGACACTAAACAAGCTAAATCTAAACTGATACTAAACAAGCTCGAACTCAAATCGATCAAGCTCGTTTAAGTTCAATTTATTTAAAAACATATTTTTTTTTTATAATTATAATAATATTAGTGTTCAAACTACACTCTAATCCAACTAACAATTATATCCAACTCGAGCTCACTTAAACTCACAAGCTAATCAAGCCACACACTATACACTATGAAACTTAAGCTCAACTGAATTAATTACTTAAATAGTTCAAGCTTGAACTAAACTCAATTTTTCTCAAGTCAAGCTTGTCTTCAATAATTCACTAATAGTTTAACTTATTTACACCCTCAAGGTAGCCTAATGCACTCTTGGGCGAGCTTAATAACAAACAAATAAAGAGAAAACAGGCCACATTAGAGCTCCCATTTCTTCGTTGTGGTTGGAGGATATGAACTATTTAGCCCAGCCCTCCCTAGTATGGTGTGAGGTCCTCCAACCTAGCGGTTCAGCCAGTTAAGGGTCACAGTTCTCAAATCCGTGAACCGCCCATCTTTAATTTTTTTTTTTTTCCCTCCCCGTGTTTTGTGTCTCAACAATCAACATAATTAGTATGTAATTCTCTTACCTTCCCCTCTTCACGTATCAACAACCGTTACCTCACACTTGCTTCTTCCTTTCCTTTTTTTATTATTTTTAATTTGCGACGACAGGTGCACTAGTGGATCGAGACATTCCGTACAGATCGGGGTCTGGTTCCCCAACCTGCCATGGCAAATCTGTGGCAGTCACAGGTTGGACCGAACCGGCTACATCACTAGACTCTTGTTTTCTGGAAATGAGTAGTCGTTTCCCTCATGGCTTTTTCCCCCAAAATGATCCTTACAAGTAATTGATTATGCATTGCATTAACTCATACAAACCGAGGTGGCCTTTCTAGTCCATTATGTATCCCCATTGATATACCGCTCCTAATTTCCTACCATTCCATGTATTGATGTGGGCATCTTTTTTCCACTCCTGTCTACATGTGACAGCTAAATCACTCGTGAAAAACTAAATGCGAAGCTTTTTGCCCAGAGCTTCACTAATGAATTATTTGGAGGGAGACTCTGCGCTTAACATCTTACGTATATGAAACTGGTCGTTTCGTGTCCACAGTTCAATCGGTTGATTATGCAACTGCAAGCACTATGGAGCAATGATCAATCAACGGTGACATTTTACTGGAACTTCCACTACTGAATATCACAAGAGCAAAATTGCTAATGGAGCTCTTCTCTTTTGGAAATAATGAGAATAGCAGTGTAATTCTATCCAGGGAGCTTCGGGTTAGGGCTTTTTATGCAACAGGAAATCCTTCCTAAAAGTATTAAGGAAAGCAAGAACTACCATAAAAGTCTGCAAGTTCAGAAAGTAAAAATATTTCCTCATGGACTCGTACTAACTGATTTCTTCAGCTAACTGATTTCTTCAGCCAGTGGCTGCATCATAAAGGCATGATAAGGCCATCTTTTAGATGAACAAATAAACGTGAAACTACAAAAATACCAAGAACTCCGAATTGTAAGAAACCTTGCACTCCATGCATCAGTACTTCTAGTTATCTTTTCAGGTAATGGACCAACCTTGCACAGGATGTCTAAAAGCCAATAGTTAGAACTTTAGGAAAATACATGCAGTAGTCAATCATTTACTCATTACGAAGCAAGAGTTGGCCACATATAATGTACAGTGAAAGAATGTCTAAAATGGCAGTGCTGCTACCATCTTACATAGAACAGGTAATGCTTAAGCTCACAGCTTTACCTCATTAAAGAATGTCTATAAGAACCAAACTTTTAGTTTTTTGAAAAAGAAATTCTCCCTCATATATATTAAAATTTTGAAAAACCTTGAAACAGTTTGCTTTTGAGCAACCCAGGAAAAGGGGCAGATTGAGGCATAAGCTGTAATGAACCTTTTCTCATTATGGCATATGCACAAGACAGCCATTGATGATGGTGTCTCCAGATGATCAGGGACAAGACTCAAAACTCAAATACACGAGTGCATAGCACAAATAGGGAAGAATGCCTTATATTTCGAGATGGAACAGTCCTTTATCACCCACTTTCACACAATCACGATATTTGTTGCAGATATAGCAACACAATATCGATTTCCATCCAAATGCAACGAGACTAGTGTATGCCTGAGAAGCATGATAAGACGTTTATTGGATCTAAGGGTTATCCTAGTGGTTAAGGTTTGATAATTCTGACAACAAATCGCATGAGATTCTAGGTTCAAAACATACTTGGTACACTTCTTAGCCTAGAGATTCATGTGCAGGAACAACCAGTTCGGTTACAGACTTGTCTCTCCACTCAACCAAAAAAGAAAAATTCAATGTCATGATATCAAATTTTTCCAAAATTCTGTGTATAACTGTACTTTCTTTTTATAAATTCTGTGAATTCCACTAAATACCTGAATGAACATTGCTGATAAGAATGCAATAAATATCTTTTATTAATATACAACATCCATCAGTTAGCTTACCTAATATACATTCACAATGAAGTTGAAGCTGGATTTATTGGAGGTATGAGAACTTGTTGAAGCATTCTTGCTGCAAGACGTTGTGTTATTCCACCAGCAACTCGCCCACCTAAGCTCCGAGCCTCAGGTTCTTGGAGGACCTGGTCAAGCATGTATTATTGATCAGCTTTTCGAAGTTAAAATTAATCTATTCGACATTTTCTAAGCACTCCCTGTCAAACCTAAAATGCTTCTGCAGTTGTATATAAATAAGCTTCATTTATCCTCTAATAGATTGAGTTACTCCTCCAGAATTTGAGCAATACACAATCAACATTTTCAAAGTATGCCCTATCCCCTAAACTAATAAGCATGATACGGGATATCCCGATTAGAATCTTAAGAGAACCATGTAAAATGCTAGTCTCATACAGGGCCAAATGTAAGAAATTATTAGTAGATTGTCTGCAATAAGACAATCACTATAGTTGTATTGATATAGGATAGCCAGCATCTCTCTGCATAGGTTTGTCTCCACATATGCTATGCATTAGCAAAGATGTTTGCTCTGACAAAACACCTCTTCCAGCTGAACACAAATCCTTAATTTTGATGTTTCTGCCAATATTAACACTAGCACTAATATATTTGGGAAAGTACCGAGTGATTTGTTGAGTTGTCATATGTTAAACACCCACCTCAACATGCTGCTCACATGACATTAAAGCAGGGCACACTCCAATGCAGCGAGGCACTTCCCCAACTAGGTGGAAGTATAGGAGAGGAACATAACATGTATGCAGTCTTATCCTCACATTTTGCAAGAAGACCGTTTCTGCACCCCATGACTAAGGGAGCAAATTATGCAATTGCACCAAGGGTCGCCCTCTCAAATGGCATTATAAAACCTTTCTTAAACTAGTTGTTTGAACAAACCAGGACTATTATGAATCAGGTTGCCTTCCACATTCATGGAGAAAGCTTAACTGGTACAGCTCTAACGTAAGAAAAGAAAAGCTTCTACATATACAGAGTTGTTGCACCATACCACTGACATGCTAGAATATAAAATTCACATTGCAAGATAGGACAATGGCGAAGTAGTGCAAAGAATTAGTAGTCACAATAGTTGTGCTGGTTAGATAGCTTCCTCAACGTAATAGCTGCCATTAAGTTGCTTGCAGTAGGTTCTTGAATCTCGCTACATTTTCAATGTTTAAGTTTAATTCAAAAGGTCAACTCAAATTGGTTGCTTTGTGATGCCATGAAACCCAAGAAAGTTATGACAATTACATTGCTTCTTAAGTCCTAAGCATTTCATATCATAGCCTATTATTAAGAACTAGCCAGTACCACAGTGGAAAGCAGCCTTCGTGATGACAGGTCTTCAAGCATAGAAAACAGTTGGAATAACTCTAATACTGCAAAACTTGCATTTCCTATCTTCCGACATACATTTTTGCCACATTATATTGCAAAGTCCTAAGGTCACTTGTGCTTCAGTCTCTTGTCAAAAAGAATGCATTCTAGTCTGCCCATCCACTAAACCAAAGATTTCAGCTTATTAAACCATTTGTCAAAGCTTTTCATTCAATAGAGATAAGTTAGGTCATTGTAATCTCGATCAGCAAACCTTATTAACCTTCATCAAGCTCTGGTTAGCAGAATACTCGAATGAGTCTTGATCCATGCTTACTCTCTCAGAAGCATACTAACTCTTCACCAAGTTTACAACTCAAAAAAAACCTATCTACCTTACCATAGTAATTTCAATCATTCTCCTATCACAGAGTTCAGATACATCATCAAACAAAGTTGTAATGAAGTAAAAGGATCTACTTGATTGGCTTCACATGCGATGGAGGACTCAAGAACTGCTGCCATTCCCTATGATGGAATTCTTTGTGGAATGGTATCCTCTAAATCTCAAATAGTCAGATGAAATTGTTTGAGCAAATCATAGAAAATTAGTCTTGCTAAAGCATTTAAAAGAATTTTCAGAAACGAAAAATCCACATCGTTACTTTGCTTTTGAAAGCAGCTTTATCTCAAAATTCAATAAACCGTCACAGACAGCATACAGTCTGTCCGCTCCGTACAATGAATCCCAGAGGTAGCCTTATTATCAATCATAAAAACAACAAAAAAAAAAAGGTTTAACCGAAGACAATGTAAAGCATTTAAATAGAGCTGTCTTCCCATTTAAGACATACCTGTAATATAGGTTGCAAAAGGGCGGGATCGAAATTCTCAGAGGTTCTTAGAAGGCCCCATATTCTCAAAACTTGATCACGAAGTTCAATCATACTCTTTAATTCTTTATCATTCATCATCAGGGGTCCATTTGCTCTGCCGTTAAAGATTAAACTCCTCATAAAATCAGGAAGAGAATTGTATGCATCATTAACAGAACCAAGAACCATAGCCTCAGTGACACAAACAGACTCCTTTATAACCAAAACCCGTAGCTCTTCCCCATCTGATCCCAACAGTAACTTTAAAACAGGCTGTAGAGCATCTTTTGCAGAAAAGTCCCTGTCCTTTCTACCCTGTTCAAGTAGATTTTCAAGTCTATTCCACCTGCATAACAAAAGAAATAATTAAATTTTTAGGAAATTTTCATTACAATTGATAACAAAAACCTACAACAATACAGTGTTTTGTCCATGTGAAAAGGGATGATCAATAAATACCTAAATCTCCCATCCTTAAAGAGTAATTCAATGAGAGCATCTCTGAGATATGGATTTGGATCAGTAAGAAGCCTCTTTGCAAAATAAGGATATGAAGCAGCAAGCACCTTGAAATTGGGATCAGCATAAAGTGCTAAACCTTCTAGAACTGTAAGTGACCTCAATATCAATGCATAGTATGCTGGAACTGCAAAAAATTGCAAGTATAGCCTATTAGAAACCAAAATTTTTGGCTTCAAACTTACTTTAATCCTTTTGAGAGAGGACAACAGGAAATGCAAAAAGGCAGCAGGATTTCTTTTCTGGGGAGTAAAGAGGAGCAACAAGGATGCAAGATTATTTTGCATTGTCGCCTCTACAGTGAAGAATCCTCACACGATAAAGGTAAACTGGAAATGCATCAAAGTACAAGAAATTGCTCCAGCTCAGGAGATGAATATTGAGAACAAGATAGACTCACCATTAAATGGATATTGATACAGAACGTTACCCAAACCATCAACCAATGTTTTAAAGTTCAATTCGCTAACTGTAGCATTCAGTGCATCGTCAAAGAAGTTCTTTAAAGCTGGTACAATTGGTGATACATCTACATCAGGCTCCAGAAAATCCAGGGCATAGTAGTCACGAGCCATAGCTTCGTAGTCCCTATTAACCAGATGAACTACATGGCCAATAATAGCAAACCTTGCTTCTTCTGGAGTCTCGCTCATCATTCCAAAATCAAGAAAGGCAAGTTTTCCCTCGGGTGTAGCCAAAAGGTTACCAGGATGAGGATCTGCATGAAAGTATCCATACTCAAGCAGCTGTCTAAGGCTGCACTGTATACCAGTATTAACCAAATCTAGAACTTTCAAACCCTGTCTCTCAATAGCTTCTTGCTCATTCAGTTTCACACCATTAACCCACTCCATTGTCAATACCTTGCCACTTGTATAATCCCAGAATATATCAGGTACAAGAACATCTTGCTTGTCAGCATACAATTTCTTAAACCTCCTAGCGTTCTGCCCCTCCTGCATGGACCTGTCAAAATTAACAATCAAACCCCAACAAAATCTCCAAAAATTACAACGCATTTCTGTGTCCCAGAGATTGCGGAACAGAGTGATCCTAGATAAACAATTCTCCAACTATGCTTTAATATCTCCCATTAATGAAGTAACAGACACTGACCTGCACGTAGTTGAGCTCCTGATATACTCTTCTTGCAAATTCATCAATAAGAGCAACTACATCGCTAGTAATTATATCAACATACTTGTTGATAAAAAATCCCAGACCTCTTATCAGGTAGAAATCAAGTCCTATGGCTTCTTCGATACAAGGCCTTTGCACCTTGACTGCAACCAATTGACCAGAGTATCTCAGCCGTGCTTTATACACTTGCCCCAAACTTGCTGCTGCTATTGGAGATGGGGATATAGATGAAAAAACTGTATCAAGTTGAAGCCCTAACTCTTTCTCTATACATGCAAAGGCCTCTTCATTTGGGAATGTGGGCAAAGCATCCTGCTCAATCATGTTAGCGTTAATATGATTTACCAGATCTGTAGACAATCAGACAATACTTTAAAAACATAATATCAACACCAAGAGCTAGTAAAGAAAAAGGTAGCTATAACCAGCGCACCTATTTCTACATGCACCTTCCCTTGATTTTTAAATACACAGGACACCACAAATCATACATAAGAAAATGAGAACCATATGTGGATTCCTTTTTCCTATGTACACATTGGGAAGCATATGTATAAATAGATATAAACCAAGTCCATGTTTAACTTTTTTCATCCAACCAGAACCCATTTTATATAGTTCAGAAACACAAATGGTTCTATATCTTCAGACCCTATCAAGCATTCAATGTCTTCAAAATTTATATCTTCAGATCCTATCATGCATTTTCCAACATGGAAAAGAATCCTAATGAAACTCCCACTGTCTTCTTTTTACTTTCATCTCTATACTGCTAATTTGACCAGCTTTACACCATCAAATTACCAACTTTCACATCTTTGTGTCTCCCACAGACATAGCTGGACAGGTCATATGAGTTTTAAAACTTCAGGCATAGCTTATATTTTTCTACAAGATCCCCCCTCAAACAAATCCAAGTTGTCAAAACTCTAGTACCTAATATATAGATTTCCTTCTTTAACTGATTCATCCTGCATGAAGAGACTTACTTGCCTCAATTGTATGCAAAAGAATTACACTTTCTCATAAAACATCAACTGAATAAAAGTTACACTTAAAAGTAAACAACAATCGAACAAAAGTATTGTCAATGCAGATAAGCAATACCTGGAGTTCCGAAAGCTCCTCAAGATACTCAGGAGGACAAAGGTCAGGCCTGGTGGATAAACCTTGTCCTATTTTCACAAATGTCGGACCTAATCTAGTAAATATTCCTCTCAATTCAGCACCTCTCTTTCTCTTATTTACATCAATCTGTCCATTGCTCTGATCAATCAATAGCTTCAAACCAAATGTAGCTAATGCAATCACTATGTCCAATGCCCTCGTCACCACCTGCACCAGCCAATTCACTTAGTCAACTATTTAAACATCAGTTCAATGCATAAAACAGAATTGCCTTAACAGATAGATAGAATAAATACGTACATACAGAGAGAATGATAACAAGAATAAAACATGAATAAGGGCATGTTTTCTTCAAGGAAAAATGAATTCAACATATCTACTGCCCTCTAGAGAGCCCAAGAATTTTTTAGATAAATATAATTCATGTCCTTTGATATTTGCTACAATCCGGTGTTCATTGTTAGATATTACAGTTGTACTTGAAAACGATTGTGCAAATTAGCAATATTAATGGACCGAACTGGTCAGAATTGATACAAAATCCAGAAAAATGTCCAAAATAATAGCATCTAACTACCAATAACTGATCTCTATTCACAATTGGACCACAAAAATCAAAATTTATCTCCCGGAACCTCAAAAATCAAAAATTCATTTCTAATTCTGACAACTCAATTCGACTTAAAGCAACACTTTAAAATAGAAACTCATTCATATATGCAATCCAGGAACAAATTTTATTTTTGGTTACTTTCTACAATTCCACATACACCAAACACGGGCTAAAACCAAAACTAACACTCTAATCTCAATCACATATATAACACATAAACTATATATATATATATATACATATATATGTGGAGAGAGAGAGACCTTGATGGGACGCGAGCCGTACTTGCGAGCAAGGAGCTCAGGACTATAAACCGTAGCATTAGCCGCTCGAGCCATAGCTCGAGCCTCAGCTTGGATATCCTCTGCTCGATCTACGCTCAACACCGGAACGACTGCTCTACCTCCGCCGCCGCCACCTCTGTCATCTCTCACCGGAGGTGGCCTCGCCTCCACAACAGCCGCTCTTGGCTTTATAACTACTCTAACGGATTTCCAAACCTTCGAGGACCGTGAAATCGGAGTCGAATACCATAACGGTGACGATGGAAGTGAGAGAGAGGTTGTGGTCATGGCTTGTTCGTTGGGAGTTCTTCTTCGTGCGTGTATGCGTGTCTCTCTCTCCCCCTCTGTTTGTGTACTGTGAAGTTTTTTTTAGTTTTTTCCAATTAAAAGTATTGAAAGGAATGGCCAATGGAAAAATGAAAATATTTCTAAAAATTTTTAGAAAAGTTCCCACGCTTCGAGAAAGTTTTTCCTTGTAACCTGGATAAATGCAGCGGATACCTCTTCATAAATTAAATAAAGAATGTATCATTTGCCACGACAATTCAATCTATTATCATAAAATCGCTATAGCAACTAATCCAGTATAAAATTCAAAGGTTGTGAACATATATTCTCCATATAATAATGTTAGAATTCTTTTACGGTTTTGTTGGCAAATTTTTATAAAATCAATTTCATCCATCGTCTCATTTTTAATTTAATATCATTTAAATTTAAATTATTATACTAATTATAGTTCAAATCTAATAAATATTAGTGATTAAAGATGAGATAGATCTCATAAAAAACATAAATAAAACAGTAAAAATTCTCATAATTTTAGTAGGTGAAAAAAAATTTTAAAGTTCATTAAAATTTTAAAATGAATGGATACTATTTTTTTTTAATTTTAGTATCCAAACAATGTAATAACCTTATGGTCTAATTTTTATCAAGTGCATAATTCGTAATGACTTTCTCAATTTTATCACTTTACTATCTATTACTACTCGACAATGGACCGATGATGATAGTGCTTAAGTCTTAACCATTATGAAAATTGCCAATGAAAAATAGAGAAAATGATTTCCTTGTTAAAAAAGAAACCCTTTTGTGGTTGCTGATCATCACAGCTAGCATCCAATTGCTATTATTACTTTCAACCACCACCTATCAATATAAGTTGCTAGTAGTTGTAACCATATGGATCACCACAATAATAGTTAATAACTTAAATGTTTTTAGTATAACAAATGCTAAAAAAAATGTTTTATACGAAGAGACACGATTTAAATTTTGCAATGTCACATGTGATTAATATATTACATAATCAAGGATGTCATTAGGTAGATTTAGGATGGATTTCATAAAACTAGAACCAAATCTTATAAGGTTTCATGAAATCCGTTATAAAACTTTATAACATTTCTATCCAATGCCTAGAATGTGCTACTGCAAAGTCTTTTCTATTTCTCTATCGTGTTGACCTACCACTATAGCATGAATGTACATTTGACCTTTTATATCACGATGCTTGTTTTCAGTTTAGTCATGCTTTTACTTTTGCAAGAAATAGATGAGTGACTCCACATATGCATATGTAAATGCGTATTTGCTCATCAGATTAACCAAAAAAAACAAAAAAAATCAAACTTCAGCGTGTTATCGATATCACTGCATTAGATCCAAAAATAAAAAGATTTTTTTTCTTTTCCTTTCTTTTATAGCAACAGCCTAAGAAAAGGGGGATCAACAATTTTCACAAAAATCAAAGGTAATCAAATCGGACGGTCATAATAATAATTGAATAACAAAGAATAAATGAAAAGCCATCAACATAATGTAATCTAAATAAACAAAAGAAATGTCATGATAATAATTGAAAAAGAAAAAGAAACAAAACACGAAGATGAGAGAACGAGACATACTGATTTGAGATGGAGAGACAAAGGGCCGAGCGTGATAAGTAACGGAACTCAGCTGCCTAGATGTGAGAGATTAGAGGGACAAAGAATGTGAGCTGCGACTTATAAGCGCTTTTGATCTGTGTAAGAGATGAGAGACGGCAGACGGGAGAGATGGAGAATGGTGAGAGTGAGATAAGCAAGATGGTGGACCAGGATGTATATCACCTTTATTGATTATTATTTTTATTTAGTTCATGAATACTTAGTACACTCAAAAGTAATAGGTACCATTAATTACACAAAATTATATATATGTATATATTTTTTTTTTATTGAGTTCGAGCTTCCCGTCAAGTTTTATTTTAATTCCAAAACTTAAATTCAAAACCTTATAAGTTTTGAAATATATTTCCTCTATCCTAAAAGAGTTTAAAATAATATTCTTAATTATTAGTTAGAATAAGTTGTGTTTCCAATAATAATTCGTTAAATGGCATCGCCACACATAATAAGTCTTATAAAAGTTTACCATATCATTTAGGGGAATAAAAATAAGCATTTTTTCTAAATTTACATCACCAATATAACTAGCAAAAATGCCAGTAACAAAATTCACTCTCCTTAAGAATAAAAGATATCTTGTACTTATCAAGGTCTACAAGCTTTACCCGGCAAAAAAAAAAAAAAGAAAAAAAAAAACTTGCAAATCTTGGGATGAACATGGGCTGTCTGAGGCCTGCTATCACCATGCTGTCCCAATTTGTTATATTCTCAGCGTGTCATATTTTGTTACCTAAGCAAATTTCTTCATCCCTTGATGTGCCTTATGTTAAGCGGTTAAAAGTCACGATACCTTTTTATTTTTTCCTTTTCTCTGCAGCCCCATCGACTTAGGTTATTTCGCTCTTTAAGCCGCACTATTCGTCTAAAACTGAGAATAATCACATGCACGCACACACTATCGTCCAAGTCCAAACAAAGAATTTGTAGTATCGCACTATCGTCCAAACCGAAATCTCCTTTACATCTACTATGTAAGGTATTATTTTATATCATCTTTTGTTAATTGTTAATGTTTGAAACATGAGTGCTATTATCTTTTAGTACCAATAAAGAATGGGAAGATATAAGAAGAAATTATTGTCTTTTATGATTTCTCGTTTTAAATCGGTGCTAACTCTTGGTGTGTGTTAGTAATTCTTCTTCCCAGATGAGATAGTACTTTTTTTAATTTATTTAATTTTTTGAGTGAGAAAAATATGGAGGTAATTAGAATGGGAAAAATACATTTTAGTTTGCTTTATTAGTTACGTCTTATATTTATAAAATACACTAAATAAAAACTATTATAGTTGTGTTAGTATGTTAGCTTAGTAAGCATTATGTAACACGTGACAAAATATTAATGGTTAAGAACATGATAACAGCACGCTTGAGACAGCTAATTTTCATCCCAAACATTATATTACAGTTACATTTCAAAGTAGTTAAGATAAATGCTATTTGGAATTTCCATAAAAAAAAAATCTAATCTTGTATATCGTTCTAGTAGTTCGATAATAATCTATATTATTAAAATCGATCGGAGTTTAAATAATTGCTATTGATGTCTTTTCCTTAAAATTATTATTTAATCTTCTAATCTTATAATATATAACAAAATAACTTAATACTAAATTAAATATAAATATACTATGAATAAATTTGTTAATTTCTTAAATTTTTTTTTCTCTCACAATTCATCTCTCTTTTCCTATTTATTCTCTTTCCTCACTATTACTACATTACAAATTCACAATATTCTCTCTCTCTCTTCCCCAACATTCCCTCCATCTCTATCTCTCTCACTTCCTCATCTATTAATATATTTGATTATACCCCATAACTCTATTCATTTTATACACACATAACGTAAATGTACCGTTCACTAGTATATATAAATACCCATTGTGGCATTGTTTTCGCATATCTCATTATCCTATAGTCCTGTCCTGTTGAGTAGCACAAAATATCATTTCCCTTATACTAAATATTCGATATTCATATGATTTACATCGAATCAATTGATATAATGGAGCGTATAAGGTTTCCTATTTGAAAAAAGATTGTCCAAAACAAAAAAAAAAAAAGTCAAATTTATAGACTACATAATAAGAATTCGAAAAATTAGCAAGGATTCGAAAGATTAGGTGATCTTTTCAATTTCAACATTTTCTTTTAGGGATAGAATTCTAAGTTAAAGATTTCAAGAAATTTTGTCGAATTTTTCATTATATTAAAAAATGAATCTAAATTAATTAAGAGTGGTCAATGATATTCGAACATGTACTTATTTTAAGTGCCGTAACGATGATGGTTTTACTTATTGAGGATAAGTATCCATTCAAATGGTATTAGTAGCAATACATTTTTTCTCTCTCTCTTATGTAGTGGCCAAACAAAATCCTATAATAGGCAAACGCAAACCGTTAATTCACAATTATCTTCTCCATAAATACAATTTTGTTTTCATGTTATATGAATGCCCAAATTTAATTCTAGAAGGATTCCTAGCTTCCTATGGATGATAAATGTTCGGAATTTTATTATTAAAATAAATTAATACGGTAAGGAAATTATTTATAATAATATGATATACATATCGATGAATAGTAAACTGGATAAGTATCAATAATATTTAAATACATATTAATCATAACATATATTAGTATATCGCTTACTATTCTATCAACATAGCGTTGTCAGTATTGAATAAATTTTTAATAGATTTTTTTGTTTATCATGGGAAGTGGGATTTTAATAAATTTTTTATTTAGCGTTCATGGTGGGGTGTTTTTTGAGAGGCGTGTCGGCTAGGGATAGGTCATGGGTGGGTGGATTTTATTGATTTAGTTGGGTGGGGGTTTGGTTGGGAGTAAAATGAATCGTGACGGAATTAGAGGCTAAAATAATGACTGCGGTGTTAGGCCTATGACAAGCATAAAAGTGGGACATCACACCATAGTGTTACCGACGTTTGGGCCCAAGGCTCATGAACCCATGTTTCTAGACCAGATCCCGCTATTTAGTCAGTAGAACAAAACACGCCATAATTGCACCAAGGTTTCAGAACTCAAGAGAAAATATGTATATATTTATTTATTTTAGTATATGCATCTATCTCGGTTTTTTTTTTTAAGCAATAGTATATGCATGTATTAGGAAGTTTCACAATGTTCTATAAAATTTAATTTTTTTGATATCTTTTCTAATTATACATTTTTATTTAGAAAATAAGTTTAATAAGTGTTTTTTATTGATATATTTATTTGACCCATTAAACTTATTAATCTGCCAAATCCTAATATTGATGGAATCTCTCTTTTTTTTTTTTCCTTATTAACTATACATATTACGACAATTGAGAAAGAAGAGATCAATACTCATACCATTATATTACAACAAGTTGGACAATAAAATCCTACCTTTTATTTGATATAGGCAATAGTTCATTTCAATTTAGTTTTCACGGACAACCTTATTATTTTGTAAAATCCTAGTGTCATTTTATTCTATGTTCAACTGGTGTAATACCTATTATATTCTTCTTCTTTTTTTATCCTCCCTTTTATTGTTCTTGTTCGATCATTTTAATTTGATTTTTATTGAAAATTGAGCAAACAGTAATTTATGCTTTATAATATAATTTGAAACAAAATTTCACACCTAAAAGATTACAGCAATTAAACTTATATATTCTCGATAATTCACAAAATTAAACTTGTATATTCTAAATAAGCTCAACCAAGTTAACAATTAAGCAATAACAACTAAACAAAATAGTAATTGAGCTTCAAATTAAAATATATAGTAAAAGTATATCAAATAAAAAATTATTCAAAAGCAAGTGAAGAAAGTAAGTTAGGTGAATTTGTTTATGATGATCATTGTGTTCAATAGGATCATTTATAGACCTTTTGATAAAGGCATATTTTTCATGTTTTAAATATGCAAATTAGATAGAATTATTATTAATTTTATAAAAATCATTAACAAATGATATCTAATTATTTTCATTTGAACATTTTAAAAATTGGAAGATTTAAAATGGAAACAGACAATTTAGAAAAGTTTTACGCAAATGAACGAAATCTGAATTAACACGTTATAATTTGGAATTCAACACAACCGACCTACACTTACACCGGCGGCCTTTGCAGTCTATGACGCCGACCTTGAATCCTACACTATCGACCTTTATTAAAAAGAAGTTTTACACAAACCAACCCTAGTTTTTTCTTATAAATAGTCTTATGTTTCACCGTTTAAAAGTTTTTTGTTTTTTTTTAAGAGATACACTTTCCTTAAACTTAAAGAGTCATAAAACAGTTATTATATAGTTCTTGAAGAATTCTTCTGTAGAATCACTTTAATTATTGAGAAAGTTTTGCTTTAGAGACAAAGTTTTAGAATTACAATTGAAGTTTATCTTTTCAAATTACAAAATTAGTGACAACTATTTTAATTATATTTATGCAATTCTGTTAATTATTCATACTTTTAATTATGAATTTTCTTACACTTTCAATTATGAATTTCCTTACAATTTCAATTAGTAGTTGTGCTTTTATTTCAAATTCCATTATTGGCTAAATTTATTTGTGAGAATTAATGAAATCCTAGATAGATAAGATGACAATTGTGTTTGTGTTATAAGATTAATAGATATAAAGATGATTCATAATTACAATTTATATGATTTCAATTATAGTTGTTTAATTTATTATAATTGTTAAAAACCCTATTGATACGGAAGTTGATATAAGGTTTGTTAGAAATTCTTTGTTAATTTGATTAATTAATGTGGAAGCAGCATTAATTGGTGAATTAATTAGAAATTATCTAAAGATTAATACAATGGTCGGCGATTAATTATTCAAATAATTAATTTATGACATTAGACAATCATAGTATCAGGTAATATATGATTGTAATTTAGAGTCCACTGTTAATTGAATATGTGAGAGCTAACTAATTAATTAAAAGTTTAAATCCTTAAGTTTTAAGGCATAATAATTTCACTTAAACGACTATATAACTAATATATCTACATAACATAATAATAATTTAATTTACATAATTTAGGATGGATTCTGTTTTTTCCATAATTCTTAATGGATTGTTAAGTTTTAAAAATTCTATAATTATTTTCTTTTTAATAGTTTGAGTATAATTATTATTTTAGTTAATTTATTTTTTTGATTGCCTGAATATCAATAAGAACCATCATAAGTTTAGTAATATTATAATCCTCGAGAGATCGACAACCTTACTTACTCTGTATTACTTGATTCCGACCCAGCATACTTGCTGAAGTATTCATAATTTAATTTATATATATATATAGTTTAAGCGAATCACATGTCCACTTGGAGATAATAGAAAATGAATGGAATAATTATTCTCTCTAAACTTTTTTATTATCTTTTTTATTTAAAATAATAAACTGGAAATTTTTATCTCAAGGATTTTTTCTATTCCAATAGTTTCTATCTAAGAAAAGATCAAATTTTCTATCACCTAAGGAATAAAAAATTCGAATAGTATGACTATTATATCGTCATTAATATTACAATTAATAATGTGAAGTAAATAATAGAATAAGTATTTCTTAAAACAAAAATTTATATAATGTAAACATTAATATAAAAGATTTTGATATATTCTTTATAATAGTCATTTTCGAAGTATAAGTTTGTCATTCTCTATTTATTTCATTCTTGAAAGTGGAGAGGCTATTAAGGTATGTTTGCTTGCATAAAACATTTTCTTTAGATCTTTCTGTATCTTTTATAATCAAAGCATTATATTATCAGATATTAGTATAATGTTCTCGATGTGTTGCGTATAATAGATTGTTTTAATGGTAAATAATTGTAAGCCTTAAAGTTAAGCCAAGTAATCGTAAAATTGAACTTAAAACACAAAGTTTAGGATAATCAATTAAAGGATACGATCAAACCCGAATTATAAACTATGGAGAGAAATATTAGTAAAAACGACCCCATAAACTTAAATTTAAGAAAATAAGTGATAAAATAGAAGATTATAAAATTTTCAAATTTTAAATATAACAATTGTTGATCATCGAAAAGGCGAAAAGTGTAATCTAATGACTAATAAATTACTAGAGATAGATTATATGTATACTAAAAATCATAAAACGACCTAAATAATAATTAAGAATGTTCACATGTACCCACGTGTATTTACGTGTAGGTAAAAATACGCAAAATTACTTAAATTGGCTAAAAACTTAGTAAATAATTAAAAAATATTATTAATTAATTGAGAAAAAATCAGAGGGATAGGGAATGATGAAAATCTAGTTGTGGCAAGTCTAGAGCTGAAGAAGAAAAATTATCCAATTAGAATTAAGTAACACAAAAGCCAAAAATCAAGGGAATTGGGTAATGTCGTGTCTAATTTGATGCACATTAATTACCAAAAACTTCTATAAATAGGAAAAAAATTTAAAGAACTTCTTTGGACAGTTAGGAATTATAAAAAATAAAGAGTTTTGAAAATTCAAGAAAAAAATCAAAGAAAAAAAAAAGAAAAGGAAAACCGTGCAATTAGGACTAGTGAGCCAAACCCACACACTACTACCATCTAGGACCGAGCCACCACCACCACTCGGGACCGAGCCACCACCACCACCCCACTCCAGACCCACCGCCTCGACTGGCAGACACTCCTAGACCGGTGTTGGAATACCAAAGCCATCGGACCAGGTGAGTTTCTAATCTGTTTCGATTTTGTATAATTTCTTAAAATTAGTTATTTTGCCCAAAAAATTATGAAACTTATTATTGTGAGGTTTTATTGTATATAGATTTAGGGAAAAATAGTGATTTATTTTAATCACATCTGAAAATATAGGGTTTTTAACAAATTAAGCAAAACCGAACATGATCAGAATTAGAAATAAATAGGCTTAGAAGTGTCGTTTGGAGCTCAAAATTTTTGTGTAAAATGCTTAAGGGATATAGAACAGTGCTATAAAGCCATTTTTTTAAAATTAATTTTTGAAATTTTTAAGTTAATTTTTAGCCCTAAAATGATGGAAAAATTAGATAATTTTGGGTTAATTAAGTGATTAAGATACTAATTATTGAATTAGATAGTAATTAGATGTTTAAAGATGTTAATCTCTGATATGAAAACTTAATCTTAGCTTTTGGAGTGTTAAGTATAAGTAATGAAGGCATTATGTGCTAATTATAGAAAATTAGAAATATTATAAAAAATTAGGTTTAATTAGATAATATAATAATAGAAATCAGAATATAATAAATCTAAAATAAAATTTAATTTTAATTAATTATATAAAAAAGTGTAAGATTTTCTCACATCGAGAATAAATCCGGTACTCCAATTAGGATTAGCGTGTACCGAATAGTTTAGAATACTAAATTTAGACTCAATAGGATATGAAAATACTCGAGCTTAATGTGATTAATTTCATATTAGGATTCGAGCATATTTAAGATTTCAAAATCAAAACTCGAATCTAATTTAGGAACCGAACCCCGAAATAGGGTAAAATGAATCATTAGTAAATAATAGTTATATATGGAAAAAATAAGCTAAATCATAACTTAAAATGTAAATCATTAAAGTATAAGAACTAAAAAAGACCTATTTGTATTATAAGATATCTAGAGACGAATCGGCTTGTAATCGAGTGATCGGGCGACTAAGAAACTCCAAGTAAGTTGGGTTATTACTTACTGTATTAGAGTGTTATTTTATGGTACTCGGAAACTTAAGATTGTATATGATTGTGATTGTAAGTAGTCTACGCATGTGTTTGATGTATCTGAATGCGTACTGAATTTGTGATGTAAGTGATTTTGTGATTGATTGAATTGGTGTGAAATTGTTTGAACACTCTAAATAAAATTTAATCTTATTCGACTCTAATAACCAAAAATGTCATGCATTGCAACCCATTAGGGGATCATAGGATTCTCCAACCAAATACCGATCCCTTCGAAAGGGATAGTGCAAGATTGCAAAATGGTCCCTTCTTCATCCTTAGTCAAATTAAGTGACAGGAGAAGAGGTCACGGTGAGAGTGAAGTCAATAGTTCAAAGGTAGTCGTGGGAGGAGCGAGGTCTCCATTACACAAACCTGGGTTTGGTTATGAGCTACTACATAACATAGAAACTTCTCGACCCGGATTAGAGTGGGTAAAATTTCTCTAATTTTGCAATGGATCGGATTACGTTGTGTGATGACACTTGATTGTTGTATTGCATTAAAATAATTGCTTGATAATCTTATTTGTGTTTATATACTCTCATGAGTCTCCAATTCAACTTATTGAGCTGTATTTGCTCATACCCTTATAAATCCTTTTGCATGTCATAATCTCTGAATACTTCAAGTATTATACCACCTTACAATTATCCAGTGGTTAGTTCTTTTGAAGTGTAAGCCCCAAAGTTAAGCCAATTGACCGTAGGATTAAACTTAAAACTTAAGTTTTGGACGATCGGTTAAGGAATCCGATCAAACCCCAAATTATAAACTATTGAGAGAAATATTAGTAAAAATGACTCCGTAAACTTGAATTTAAGAAAATAAATAATAAAATAGGAGGCTATAAATTTTTCAAATTTTAAGCATAATAATTGCTAATTACTAAAAAGGCAAAAAGTGTAATCTAATAACTAATAAATTACTAGAGATGGATTATATGTATACTAAAAATTTTAGAATGAACAAAATAATAATTAGGAATGTTCACATGTACCCCACATATATTTACGTGTAAATAAAAATACGCGAATTTACCTAAATTGGCCAAAAACTAAGTAAATAATTAAAGAAAATTATAAATTAATTATGGAAAAATCAGAAAAAATCAGAAGAGGATGAGATGAATCAAGATCAGGTCGTGGCATGTCAGGATAAGCAAAAGAAAAATCAACTAATAAAATTTGGACAACATAAAAGCAAAAAATTAAGGAAAACGGGCAAAGTCTTGTCAAATTAATGCATATTAATTACAGAAAATGTCTATAAATAAGGGAAAAATTTAAAAAACTCATTTGGACAGTTAGAAATTATAAAAAATTAGGGAGAGGTGAAAATTGAGAGAAAAATTCGAGTTAAAAAAAAAATAAGAAAAACTGTGCAGTTAGGGCTTTTAAAGGGAACCTCCATCAGAAGAGTAGCTGGGAGTGGACGGCCACCACCACCACACGGTAGTGGCAGTGCCCAGGCCGGATGACAAGGACACTGCGGCCAGCGGTGGCCGAAGCTACTCATATCTGTGAGTCCGATTTCCAGCCCGATTTTGTGTAATTTTGTAAAAATAGTAAATATTATTAAAAAATTATGAATTTTTTTATTCTGAGATATTTTTGTATGTAGTTTGTAGGAAAAATATTATTTTTATGAAAACATACCCCGTAATATATGGTCTCTAAGAAATCATGCAAAACCGAGCATGTTTCGGTTTAGAAAAAAATGACCTTAGGAGTGTAGTTTTAAGCCCAAATTTTTTGTGTAGATTACTTAGATGATATAGAACAGTGCTATGAAGCCCGTTTTCAAAAATTAATTTTCGAAATTTTTAGATAATTTTTAGGCATTAAAATGAGGCATAAAATGGGTAATTTAAGGTTAATTAAGTAATTAAATTATTAATTACTGACTTAGTGAATAAGTAAATGTTTAGGGATGTTGAAATCTGATGGAGAATGATACTTGTAGTATTTAGGGTGTTAGATATAATTATTAGGTTAATTATGTAGTAAATAAGTAATATGGAAAAATAATACATTTTAAGTTAATTTTGTAAATTAGGGTAATTAGGAGTAAAATATAATTTAGGATGAATTTAGACATTTTGAAATGATAATTGATGTTTAGAGATGATAATTAGAGTGATATAAATATTAGAAGTGTAATATATACATAAAAGGTAATAATACATAATAGGTAATTATTGGAAATATAATAAATAGGAAATATTATAATAAAAATTGATACTGTGATAATAATAAAAACGTACAATAAATCTGATAGGAAATTTGAAATTATGTAATTATATGAAAAATGTAAAAAAAATTTTACATTAGGAGTGAATTCGATACACTAATAAGGATATAAGTGTACCCGGTGAAATAAAATACTGACTAGGGGTAATGATAGTATTTATGAGATCGAGAAATAATGTGATTAATTTCACATTATGGGTTGAAACGAATTTCTAGGGTTAGAATATAAAACGCTACTTAGAAAATTGAACTAGAACCTAATTTACAAATCGATGCAGAAACCGAAACCGAACCCGAACCTAATCCTAAACCTAGAATAATTGTAAAAGACTTAAGACTTAGATAATTAGGTATCTTAAACCCTAAATAAAACATAACAATAAGCGTTATAGAATAAAACAAACCTATAATAGTTATATGAAAAATTGAAACCACGTTTGTGTTATAGGGATGATCGGCGATAGCCTGAGCAAATCGGACCTCGAGTGAGTGAGCGAGGAGTTGAGGTAAGTTGGGATTAATATGATGTTGTATTTTGGAGGCTTAAGATTATGCTTGGTTGTGCTTGTTAGATAGTTGGGATTAATATGATGTGTGCATGTGCTTGATTATGAGTGATGCTATGATTCTGTTTGTTGCTCTAGCATGTATTGTATAATTTGCATGAAATGATTGAACACCTTAAACTGGACTTAAGCAAATATATGACCAGTAATCATAATTGGACATGCATAGCAACCCGTTAGGGAAACTTAGGACTCTCCGGCCAAATACCGACCCCTTCGAAAGGGATAGCGTAGGATTGCAAAATGGTTCCTTCTTTATCCTCAGTCGAACTAAGTGACAGGAGAGGAGGTCGCGGCGAAGGTGAAGACAGTGGTTCAAAGGTAGTCGCGGGAGGAGCAAGGTCTCCATTACACAAGTCTGGGTTTGATCGTGAGATGTTGCATTAACGGCAACTCCTTAACCCGAATTAGAGCGGACACAATTTCTCTAATCTCACGACGGGTCGTCACGACCTCCTCTCCTGTTACTTAGTTCAACTAAGGATGAAAAAGAGACCATTATGCAATCCTGCACTTTTCCTTTCGAAGGGGTCGGTATTTGGCCATAGAATCCTAGGTTTCCCCTAATAGGTTGCTATGCAAATTCAATTATGATTACAAGTCATATATTTGATTAGGTCCAGTTTAGGGCGATCCATCATTTCATACAAATCATACAATACAAGCCAAAACAACAAGTAGAATCATAGCATTACTCATAATCAAGCACATGCACATAACCAACTATCTAACAAGTACAACCAAACATAATCTCAAACTTTCAAAATACAGCAACGTATTAATCCTAACTTACCTCGACTCCTCACTCACTTATTCAAGATCCAACTCGCTCAGGCTATTGTCGATCATTCATATAACACAAACGTGATTTTAGCTTTTCATATAACTATTATAAGTTAGTTTTATCTTATAACGCTTATTGTTATCTTTTGTTTAGAGTTTAATATGTCCAATTATCTAGGTTCTCAAATCTTTTATAATTATTCTGGGTTTGGAGCCAGGTTCAGGGCCAAGTTCGAACTCAATTTCTATATCGATTTATAAATTTGGTTTTAATTTAATTTTTAAGTACTATTTTATACTCAAACTCTAGAAACTTATTTTAACTCATAATGTGAAATTAATCACCTTACTTCCATATATCCTAAATACCATAATTATCCTTAGTCAGTATTTTATTATGCCCGGTACACTTAAATCCTTAACAATGTACTGAATTTACTCTAGATATGAGAAATTTTTACATTTTTCATATAATTATATAAATTCAAGATTTCTATTAGATTTATTATATATCCCTATTATTTATATAATATCAATTTTTATTCTAATATCTTCTATTTATTATATTTCCAATAATTATATATTATGTATTATCATCTATTATGTATATAATACATATCTAATATTTCAAACACTCTAATTACCATCTCCTAACATCAATTATTATTTCAAAATATCTAAATTCATCCTAAATCAGATTTTATACCTAATTACCCTAATTTACAAAATTAACTTAAAATTTACTATTTTTCCCTATTACTTATTTACTACATAATTAACCTAATAATTACATCTAACACTCTGAATGCTATAAGTATCATACTTCATTAGATTTTAACATCCTAAAACATATAATTATTCATTAAATCATTAATTAACTATTTAATTACTTAATTAACCTTAAATTACCCATTTTATGCCTTATTTTAAGGCCTAAAATTTATCTAAAAATTTAGAAAATTAATTTTTAAAAACAAGCTTTATAGAAATGTTCTATATCATCTAAGTAGTTTACACAAAAATTTTGAGCTCAAAATTACACTCTTAAGGTTATTTATTTCTAAACCGAAATATGCTCGGTTTTGCATGATTTCTTAAGGACCATATATCACAAGACATATTTTCATTAAAATAATATTTTAAAAAAAAATAAATAAAAAAATATTTTTAAATAAAAATATTCATAATTTTCTAATAATATTTACTATTTTAAAAAAATTACACAAAATCGAGTTAAAAATCGAACTTACCAATTTAGGTGGCTCCAGCCACCGTTGGTGGCCATGAGTGTGTCGGCCCACCTAGGCGCTGCCACCACCGTGTGGTGGTAGTGTCCGTCGACTCTTAACTGCTCGTCGGGTCTGAGTTCTCTTCTAAGGCACTAATTACACAAATTTGAGTAATTTTTTTGTAATTAATTCAAACACTTACTATTTTGACCCTCTCCATTTTTCTCACTTTCCAAACTAACCAAATGAGCTTTTAAAGTTTTCTTGCTATTTATAGAGTATTAGGGAAATTATTATACATTAATGAGACGAAACAATTGCCTTATCTCTTCTTCTTCTTTTTTTTAACTTTCTATTTGTCGCATTTTAATTAGTTGATTTTGTTTCTTCAATTCTAGATTGCCACGCCTCAATCCTAGATTTTTTCTTAATTAATTATGAATTTTGTTTAATTTATTATTATTATTTTAGCACATTTTGCGTATTTTAAGTAATTACGCGTATTTCTACCTACATATAAATTCATATATAGTAAAAGTAAATATTCCTAAATATTATTTAGATCATTCTATGATTTTTAGTATACATATAATTTTTCTCTAGTAATTCGTTAATTATCAGAATGCATTTTACGCATTTTCAATAAATAACGAATTATATACTTGAAATTTGAAATTTTTATATTTTTTTATTTTATTACTTATTTTCTTAAATTTGAACTTACGAAATCATTTTTATTAATATTTATAACTTTACTTATAATTTAGGCTCGATCGGATCTTTCAGCCGATTGAAACCTTGAGTGACTGATTGTAGGGCTTACAAAAATACCAAAAGAATATGAGATGAATTACAAAGTACATATAAAGGAACTAATAGAGTAAGAGATACAAAAATAAGTTTATCGTGTAGACAATTTGAAAACTTCAAGATGGATCCAAATGAAACAATTGATGAGATGCATAATAGACTCATTAATATCATCAATCCTTTGAGTATTTTTGGAAAAATGTTTACTAACCTTGAAATAAATTCCAAAATCCTTAGGTCTTTACCAAGAGATTGGGAAGTTAAGAGAACCGTAATAGAGGAAACTCATGATCTTAATGAAATGTCAAAAGAACAACTCCTTCGAACACTTAAGACACATGAATGGTAAAGATATAAGGAGAGGAGTCCAGAAAGAAAACAATTACTCTAAAAGTCATGGAGGAAAACTCAAGTGATGGAGAAAGTGAAGACGATGATGAGGTCACAATGTTAGCAAAGAAGTTTAGAAAGTTCATGAAATTCAATAAAAAGATAAAAAAGGATAAGGATGGATATGGATCATCTTCTAGGTTTATGAAGGAAAAGAGAGAAGTTATCAAGTGCTACAATTATCAAAAATAAGGACATATTCAACAATATTGTCCATTACTTAAGAAGGTCGATAAAGAGTAAAAAAGAAAAGCTATGATAGCAACATAAGGTGATGGGGACTCTAGCAACTCTGATAATGAAACTTGCTTCATGGCTCTTAATGATAATGAGGTATGCTCTTCTTCAGATGACTCTTCCTTTAATGAACTTAGGAGTATATATGATAACTTATTGAAAGAATTCATAAAAGTGCAAAAAAAGAATAAAGTGTTGAAGCAAATGATGAGTGAAGTAGGTGATGAGTTTGATACTATAAAAAATGAATATAATAAGGTAGTTGATGCAAAAGAAAACTTAGAAGAAGAAAATGAATATTTGAAAGTTGAAAATGAGAGATATACAAAAGAAAATATAGAGATAAATATAAGAAATAATGAATTAATAAATGAAAATTGCAAGATAAAAGAAGTCAAGAAAAATTTTGAAAAGGAAATAAAAGAACTAAAACTTGAAGCAAGAAATGATGAAGGTATGATAGAAAAACTAAGTCGACTTGAAATTGAAAATTCAATTCTAAGAACTAGCTTAGATGACTCAAGAAAAATAATTGCAAAATTCGTAAATGGAGAAAAGAATTTGGATAAAATCCTTGGAACACAACGTTTAGGATTAAACAAAATTGGAATAAGTTATATTAAGGAGAATGTGTATAGAACATACAAAAGCTACTTTGTTAAGGCATCGAATAAAACTTGTAACTATTGTAGAAGATATGGTCATATTGCTTAGACATGTACATTACGTTATAATTTCTCTTTATCCAATAAAAATAAAATGGTTTGGGTTCCTAAGAGACAAACTTACATTACAACAACCTACCCCAAAGGACTCAAACTAAAGTGGGTACCAAAGAGATAACCGTTTGTTTTATAGGATCCTTTAACGCACAACAACAAATGGATCCTAGATAGCGGTTACTCAAGACTATGACTGGAGACGCATCCATGTTTACATCTATAGACTTGAAGGATGGAGGAAGTGTAACCTTCAGAGATAATCAAAAAGCTTACGTCATTGGTGAAGGTAACATTTGCATTAACAATGATCTTACTATTAAGCATGTGTTGCTCATTGATAATTTGAAACATAACTTACTTAGTATTAGTCAATTATGTGACACAAGATATAAAGTAATCTCTTATGTATCAAAGTGTTCTATTGAAAATATTAACAATGACCAAATCCGTTTTGAGGGGTACTGTAAGCTCTAAAGCCAAGCCAAGTAACCACAGGGTTGAACTTAGAACCCACGGTTTAGGGCGATCGGTTAAAGGATCCGATCAAACCCAAATTATAAACTATTGAGAGGAATATTAGTAAAATTGACCCCGTAAACTTGAATTTAAGAAAATAAGTAATAAAATAAGAGACTATAAATTTTCAAATTTTAAGCATAATAGGTATTAATTACCGAAAATGCGAAAAGTGTAATGAAATAATTAATAAATTACTAGAGATAGATTATATGTATACTAAAAATTTTAGAATGACAAAAATAATAATTAGGAATGTTCACGTGTACACCACATGTATTTACGTGTAGATAAAAATACGCATAATTACCTAAATTGGCCAAAAACTATGCAAATAATTAAAGAAAATTATAAAATAATTAGAAAAAAATTAGAAAAAATCAGAGGATGATAAGCTGAACTAAGATCAAGTCGTGGCAACTTCAAAGTAGAAAAAAGAAAAATTAACCAATCAAATTTGGACAACCTAAAAGCCAAAAACTTAGGGAAATAGGCAAAATCTTGTCAAATTAATGCACATTAATTGCTACAATTGTCTATAAATAGAGGAAAAAATTCCATAAGTCATTTGGTCAGTTTAGGATCTGAGAAAAATCGAAACACTGAAAAAATCGAGAGAAAATCCAGAAAAAAAAAAGCTGTGCAGATTAGGCAAGTAAACCAAACGAACCACTCACCACCACCTGGGACCGAACCACCACCACTACCCTACACTAGAACCACCGCCTGGACCGGTCGACAACCTTGGACCGGGCTTGGACGGCCAGAAAGTTTTGGACCGGTTAGTCTCTTCAATGACCCGATTTTGAATAATTTTGTAAAATTAGTTATTTTACCCAGAAAATTATGAAACTTGTTATTCTGAGGTTTTATTGCATGTAGATTAAGGGAAAAATAGTGATTTAGTTTAATTAAATCTGTAATTATAGGGTCCCTAACAAATTGCTCAAAACCGAGCATGACTAAATCGGAAAATAAATATGCTTAGAGGTATAGTTTGGAGTTCAAAATTTTTCTGTAGGATGCTCATATGATGTAGAACAGTGTTATGAAGCCATTTTTTTAAAATTAATTTTTGAAATTTTTAAGTTAATTTTTAGCCTTATAATGATGGAAAAATTGGGTGATTTAGGGTTAATTAGGTGATTAGGATGTTAATTACTGATTAGGATGTTAATTACTGATTAGGATATTAATTATATGTTTAAGGATGTTAATCTCTGAAGTGGAATCCTAATCTTAGCCTTTAGGTATTAAGTATGGTTAATTAGGGAAATTAGGTAAGTAATATAAGAAATTAGTAATATGTGATATTGTAAATTAATAAATCTAAAAAAATAGAGTTATTTAGATAATAATATAATAGAAATCAGAAAAATAATAAATCTGAAAATAACAATTAATCTTAAGAAAAAATCTCAAAATGTAAGATTTTTACACATCGGGAATAAATCTGATACCACGATTAGGGTTAGTGTGTACCAAATAGATTAGAATACCAAATTACGACCCAATAGAATATTTGGATACTCGAGCTTAATGTGATTAATTTCACATTAGGATTCGAGCATATTTTTTGGGCTTAGAAATCAAAGTTTAAAACCTCATTTAGGATTTGAACACAAAAATAGAGTACACGAATCATTAGAACGTAATGAGCATACACGGACAAAAATGAATTAAAATATAACTTAGAATATGAAACCGTAAATTTTAAATACTAAAAAGACCTATTTGTATTATAGAACATCCAGATATAAAATCGGTTTGCGATTAAGGGATCAAGCGATCGAGTAAATCCAAGTAAGTTGGGTTATTACTTATTGTAATAGAGTACTAGTTTTGTAATACTCGGAGACTTAGTCTTGTATATGATTGTGATTGTAAGTAGTTTACGCATGTGTTTGATGTATCTGGATTCGTGCTGAATTTGTATTGTAAGTGATTTTGTAACTGATTGAATTAGTATGAAATTATTTGAACACCCTAAACGGAATTTAATATCAGTCGACCCCGAATAATAAATAATGTCATGCATTGCAACCTGTTAGAGGATTATAGGATTCTCCAACCAAATACCGACCCCTTCGAAAGGGATAGCGTAGGATTGCAAAATGGTCCCTTCTTCATCCTTAGTCGAACTAAGTGACAAGAGAGGAGGTCGCAGCGAGGGTGAAGTCAATGGTTCGAAGGTAGTCACGGGAGGAGCGAGGTCTCCATTGCACAAGCCTGGGTTTGGTTGTGAGCTACTGCATAACATGGAACTCCTCAACCCGGATTGGAGCGAGTGAAATTTTTCTAATTTCACAACGGACCAGATTACATTGTGCGATGACACTTGATTGTTGCATTGCATGATAATAATTGTTTGATAACCCTGTTTGTACTTGTATGCATTCATGAGTCTCCAATTCAACTTACTGAGCTGTAGTTGCTCATACCCTTATAGATCCTTTTGTAGGTTCTGATTTCTGAACACTCAAAGCACTATGCCGCCCTACAATTACCCAGAGGTTAGTCTGTTGGAAGCCAGGGTTGTGAGGATCAAGTTACTTAGTATAGTGTTTAACTAGAGTGACCATGTAATTAAGAATGAAAGACTGGTAGTTATTCTGTAATCTAGTAAACTATTATATGATGTAAAACTTCCTGGAAAGCTCTGTGGACATATATATATATATAATATTTTACATGTTATTAGAAATTTGTACTATTTATCATAATTGTAGTTTAATTGTTAATCGGACTGTTTACTTGAAAGCGAGGAGTCGTCAAAGCCTTGTGTAGGTCATATCTATGGTAGGCATTGTGAGGCCAGTTACTATCATAGAATGGTTTACACGGCGGGACTGTTGCGACTCTGCGACTTCGAGGCGTAACAAGTACAAACGGGGAAACATCTACAAAATTGACTTTAATATGTTTTCATGCTCTCTTAAGACTTGTTTATCCGTTCAAAATAATTATAGTCGATTATGGCATAGAAAGTTAGGACATGCTAGTATGGATATCTTATTAAAATTAACCAAACGGAATCTGATTAAAGGATTACCTAAGATTAGTTTTGATAAAGATAGAACATGTCAAGATGTCAATATGGCGAACAAACCAAGTCATCTTTCAAATCAAAAGAAGCCATCTCAACTTCTAGGTTACTCCAACTATTACACATGGATTTATTTGATTCAACCCAAACTTTAAATTTGGGAGGAAAAAGATACACCTTGGTCATAGTTGATGATTTTACTAGATACACTTGGACATTCTTCTTTGCTAACAAGGATGAAACTTATCATGTGTTCTTGAACTATAGCAAGAAGGTCCAAAATGAAAAAGGTTTTTTAATTGTCTTTATAAGAAGTGACCATGGGGGAGAATTTGAAAATCTTGATATGAAAGATTTTTGTAATAAAAATGAAATAGAACATACATACTCGACACCTAGAACTCCACAACAAAATGGAGTTGCCGAAAGAAAAAATAGAACCCTTATAAAAATGACTAAGATCATGCTTGGTGACAATAACCTACCTTAGTATTTTTGGGCCGAAGCCATCAATACAGCTTGTTACATATCAAATTATGTTTTCATTAGACCAATTCTAAGAAAACCTTCTATGAGCTTTGAAAAGACAAAAGACCTAATATATCATATTTTCATCCTTTTTGGAACAAAATGTTATATTCTTAATAATGGAAAGAAACAATTAGAAAAATTTGACTCAAAGTTGGATGAAGATATTTTTCTTGGTTATTCCCTTACTAGTAAAACTTATAGATTATATAACAAAAGAATAATTGTTGTAAAGGAGTCAATTCATGTTACTTTTGATGATACTTATATATATAAAGAGTCTAATAATGAAGTAGAAAATATTAGTGCTCACTTGAACAATCTTGGTCTTAATAAGAATCAGTCTAACTCTCTTAAAAAGGAATTCTCTAGGCAAGATGACATGATTAACAACTCTAATTTAGATTTGCCTAGAGAATGGAAGTTTGTAAAAAATCATCCTAAAGATTAGATAATAAGAAAACCATCTAATAGGGTTCAAACAAGAGCCTCACTTAAAAATCTAAGTAACGTAGTATTCCTATCTCAACTTGAACCAAAAAATGTAAATGAAGCTCTAAAAGATGAATTTTGGGTTCAAACTATGCAAGAAGAGCTAAATCAATTTACTAGAAATGATGTATAGAACTTAGTATCTAAACCAAAAGATAGACTGGTTATCGGAACAGCATGGGTTTATAGAAACAAACTTGATGAAACCGATATAGTAACTAGAAATAAGGCTAAGTTAGTTACTAAAGGCTATAATCAAGAAGAAGAAATAGATTTTGATGAGACTTTTGCTACGATTACAACACTAGAAGCCATTAGGATGCTTTTGGCATTTGCGGCTTACAAAAACTTTAAACTATATCAAATAGATGTTAAAAGTGCCTTTCTAAATGGCATTATCAAATAAGAGGTCTACGTAGAGCAACCACCAGGTTTTGAGGATAATGAATTCCCAAACCATACATATAAGCTTAATAAAGCCTTGTATGGACTAAAGCAAGCTCTTAGAGCTTGGTATGAAAGATTGAATAGTTTCTTGATAAATAATAAATTCATTAGAGGGAAACTTGACAGAACACTATTCATTAAACAACACAATAATCACATACTAATTGTTCAAATATATGTTGATGACATCATATTTGGTGCCACTCACATGGATTTAGTTAATGAGTTTATCCAATGTATGAAAAATGAATTTGAAATGAGTATGATGAGAGAACTTAACTATTTCTTAGGTTTTCAAGTCAAGCAAATCAAAATGGAAAATTGCAAAACTAAGCCAACTCTAATGAGCACTACCATAAAACTCAACAAAGATGAGAATGGAAAGAACATTTGTGAAAAGATGTATCGAGAAATGATAAGAAGTCTTCTATATTTAACTGCATCTAAGGCAAATATCATGTTTGTTGTGTGTTTATGTGCATAGTTTCAATCTTGCCCTAAAGAATCACACTTGAATGCAGTTAAATGAATTTTCAAGTATCTTACATGCATTATTGAAATCGGCTTATAGTATCCCAAGTTCACCTCACTTAATCTTATAGGATATTCCAATACCGACTATGTCGGCTGCAAAATCAATCAGAAAAGCACTAACGGAACATGTTATTTCCTTGGTAATTCATTAGTATCATGACACTCAAAGAAACAAAACTCAGTAGTACTTTCTACTGCTAAAGCTGAATATATAGCAGCCGGTAGTTGCCGTGCTTAAGTATTATGGATGAAACAAACTTTGCTTGACTATGGTCTGAAATTTACAAATTTTCCAATAAGATGTGACAATATAAGTGCTATCAACTTGACTAAAAATCCAATTCAACATTCTAGGACTAAGTATATATAAATTAGACATCACTTTATTTGTGATCATGTATAAAACAATGATATTTGTTTAGAATTTGTTGATAGTAGCAATCAAATAGTCGATATCTTCACAAAACCCTTGAGTAAGAAAAGATTTTGCACTCTAAGAAGAGAACTAGGAATGATCTTGCAAGATGAGTGCTAGACACATAAGAATCAACATAAGAATCAACATAGCCTTTTTAAATAAAATGAACTTAGTAAGTAAGTTTATCAAAAAATATCACACTATCAAATATAAGGAACATTGTCATATGGCTTTTGTGCATTAAATATCACTTTTAACATATTTTTGGCACACTTGAAGTCATTCATGCTTATCTAAGTTCATATATGCACAAATTTATCATGTATTGGTTTCCTTACCCAAAACCGGGTCTCACATGTTTATTTTCATCTCTAAATGATGTTCAAGTGGTCAAACTAACTTGATTTGAATTTCATGCATATTTAACCTCTCTAGACTCTTTTTAGGTTCCAAGTGCATTGTGGAGCATTTTATGACTATTTATGCCAATATGAATATTACTTAGTTTGATCATGCATTTTTATGTTTTTCATATCTTTCAAATATGCTTAAACCATAAACATGTCTTAAATTTAAGAAATAATCCATACTTGCTCAATAACTACATTTATGCTTTACATTTGATTTTAAGGAACTTAAGTAGTGATTTTTCAATTTATAGAGCCTTAAAGCAATATTTTTTGCCTACCATGCTCAAACATACATTTGAAATTTGCTTTACTTGTTGGTGTGCAAAAACTCAATGTTTATGCACCTATTTTGCTCATACATGCACACTTTCACTTTATCATGAATTCTTGGCTTTATAGCTTTAATTCAAATAAATCTTAGCCATTTAGTTAAAACTTAATTTTTTGAAGTCTTAACGGACTCAAATAAACTTATTTAAAATGTTAGGATGTTGCTTGAATCTCTATAAATCAATTTGGATTGGCAAACTTGCTCAATCAAAAGACCTTACTGTTTTCCTACAATTTTGCAGACAACCGGCATGCCCGTTAAAGAATTCACCAGCTTGCCGGTATACCTACGTATTTAACAATTTGTTTTTGCTTCTGTTAGCTTAACCGACAAGCTGGTATGCTGCTTTAGTTTTTCATTTATATTCAATTATGTTCTTATAACCGGCAAGCCGATACATCTCACTACCGATATGGCGGTATACTCCAATCCTGAACCAATCTATTTTGCTTCTGTTCTCTTAGCTAGCATGCTGGCTCATCTAAATACCGGCAAGCTGGTTCATCTGTTTTCAAGCGCGACTTAAAATCACGCCACTCCATCTCTCCCCCATCCTTTTTTCAAACCCCACCCCCCCCCCCCTTTTTTTCTCTTCCTCAAACCCTAACCCCTTTCTCTCTCTTCTATCTATCTCTTTTCTTCTATCAAAATTCAAAATTTCTTCTCTCAATCAACTCTCCACTCTCTTCTTTTTCTCACTCTCTTAACCTTTTATCAAACTTCTCCCTCTTTATCTTCCTCTCTTCACTCTCTCTCTCTACCCATACTTACCAACTGTCACACCACCATACACTGTCCACACACTTCCACTGACACCTCAGCTTCCTTTACATTCACTCTATTATCTTTTCCCCATTCCCTTATATAACAACCATGGCACTATGTGTTGTTCGTGGCTTTGCACCTTCGGCTTATAACAACCACCTCTTCCCTCTCAACAACATTCTCAATGCTTTAAGAAATTTGCTAATTTAGAGGTCGATATTGACATTGTTTATCCACTAAAGGCGCTCGAGCAATTTTACAGTACCACTTTTCCTGAGGTCATCACCAATCATGCCTTCGATGCCATTAATTATTTTTATTGTAATATGTCAAACTCTCTAGATGATCAGGGTATACCAAAACTGAAAATGAATCCAAATGATGAGCTGTGTCATAGTGTCCTCTATACTTATGTTTATGGTACGTTACTTACTATTACGCCTGATGATATTTGTAGTCTTATTAGTGCTGGTGTTGGTGGAATAGAAGTGAATGTAAATTACAATGGGAAAAATTTCTATGATAGAGATTTTAGATTTAAAGGCATTGAAGCTGATTGGGGAAAAACAAAAAATTTGGCTGCCATCCGCCTCAACCTTAGGACAAAGATCCTCCATCATATTGTCATTCACAACTACTGTCTTCGTTGAGGCCAGCAACCAATGTCATCCTTCAGGACTTATGGATTTTGTATTATTTGATAATGAATAAGCAGATTGATTTCTTCAGTATTGTGGTCCATTGCTTTAAACATGTCACCAACAACCCATCTCAAGCTTTTTTTCACTTTGGCCGTTTAGTTACATAGTTGCTTATAAGAAAAGGTGTTCAGTTCCCTTCCCCCCACAGGTAGCTCAAGTCAAGCACCTCAAATTAATTGATGTTTGTTGGGGATTTGGAAGAAATCCGGCAACAATTGGGTTAGGCAAAAAGACCTTCCTTCTCTTGATCTTTCCTCTATACGTAGACCACTGGAGCCTATTACTTCTTCTAATGAGCTAGGTAGTCCCAATGCTCATGCTCACTCAGCTGACTCTCTTCGCCATGTTGGTATATCTCTACCTGCGAACTCTTCTCATCTGCCTCCACTAGATTTTAGGTTTTCGTCCTTTGGTCTAGCTGCTCCTTTTGCCTTTCAGCATCCTTTCTATCAGTGCTCTGAAATGCGCTACAATCAGTTTCGGGAGAACATTCATGATCACTTACACAATGGGTTTCAAGGACTTTATCATCATTTCTAGCTAGACTATCGTTGCCCCTCTTACCCTTTTCCTCTTGCTGCTTAGGATGATGATCCTCCTACTTCTTAGTCATTTACTTCAGCTTTTTATCCTTGCTTTGCTTTTTTCTATCTAAAGAACTTGGTCTTTGGCCACTTTTTCATTTCGTTGTTGTTTTGTAAACTTTGGTCCTTGATGGGCATCCTCTTTATATTGGCTGTTTATGACTACTTTTGTAAGCTTTACTTACTGATCTTTTGCCATCAAATTGACCTTGCTGTGCTAGCTGTTTTAAAGTACTTTTTGCACTCTCTCTTTCCTTGATTTTGATCTTGTAAGAGGCATATTCTTCGGTATAAGATGGAGCTTTGCTGAACTTTCGACTTGAATCTTCTTCCCCCTTCACTACCTAGATCCTCCTTTTTTTTTTATGAAGCCAAAGGGAGAGAAATATTCAAGCTGTTAGAGTGTCGAAATGTATATTACATCAAATTGATAATAGTTACTCAAAGATGATATTAATTTTATAACTTTGGCATATCTTAATTATTTGAAAGTTAAATATCTTGAAATTGAGTGCTAAATTAAGGGGGAGTATTAAATTGCGGGGAATACTAGATTAAAGGAGAACATTTAAAGTATAAGAGTTTTGTCCTTATAAAAAAGAGAGAAATTGTTGAACTTAAGGTTTATTATTTGATTATAATGAGACTAAAACAAAAAGTGTATAATTAAACTTATTATTTTTAAAGAAAACAAAACAGGCGAATGATTAAACTAAGTATTATTTGATTATTTTGAGATAATTGAATAAGTTGAATTAGCTTGTTTAATGATTAAATATATCAACTATCTCTACAAGAAATTTAATTTTTTGAAGTGGTGATCAAATGATCTTGAAATTATATTGCAAAGAGTATTCGTTTGTTATGTGTTAAAAGAATTTTCAGGTGATATTTGATCTATTAAGTTGACGGCTTAAGGAAGAACTAGGCCGACGGTATAAAGCCCTGAAAAACACAAAGAAAAGCTCATTAACCCGGAAAAATCGGCTTGCTGGTAGAGTAATCTTTATCGGCTTGCCAATAGTTTAAAGTACCGGCATGCCGATAGTTCGGAGTACCCCGTTGGAGCATTTAATGTGAGGCAATAGGAAGAATTTAAGGAGTTGTTATAAAAGTTCAACTACCCGACCAAAGACTTTTAAGATCCAACATTCTACTGCAACTAAAAGACATTCTCTTACATTCTTAGGTTCATTTCACTTCTCCTTGGTCTCTTGTACACTTATTTGCTATCAAACAAAAAGAGACATAATTATGTATTTGAAAGTCCTCACATTTGTAATATTGAGAAAAAAAAAGTATTTTTCTTGAGTTAGTTGTGGTTAAAGAGAATGTGTAAGCTTGTGAAGCTCTTGGAACAATTGGATTGTGAAATCAATAAAGTAGTGTGAAGTCCTTATTTGGAAGTATTGTGTGTTTGTGAAGACTAGGGGGCGATCTGAACTCTACATTATATCCAGGTTTGATTTTCTTTATCCCTATTTCTTTAATTTCTGCATTCATTATTATTCTACTCTTTTTCTTATTACTCTTATTATTGCATTTAGTCATTTATATCGAAAAAGAATTGAAATTTATCCTTAAGCTTAATTCAGCACCCTCTTAAGTTTAGCCTAGTGTTCTTCGTTTGAAACACCTTGTTGTTCAATGATTTCATTCCACAATTAGCAAGGAGATTGAGCACAAACAAAACTATAAAAAAGATTAGATAACATTTAATTAAGAATCCAGTAGCGTATTATATAATCACAACGTAACTATTTCACCAAATTCAGAGAATTTTCAAGTGGTTTCTCAATCATTCCATCAATAAAACCTACTTTCAATTTAGCTTTCAATCTCATTCTAATCAACCTACTCTAAGCAAGATAATTGCTACCATTGAAAGTCATCTCTCCAATGATCATAAAAGGTTTATCATAGTCAAGGATGTAAAATGGATCCGTAATTGAAGATATGCCATGTTTGTACAACTTAAATTTTAAGAGAAGAACAATAATCAATGATCATACTTGAACTTGGCTCTAATATTACATCAATTATATGAATAGCAACAATTAAGATGAATCTCCATTAATGTCGAGTAGAGTAAGAAGAGGAAAATGAGAGAAACATTATTCTAATGCTAACTAACTAAACTTGTACAAGACTAGCCGATATTTATGCAAAGCAACTAATAAAAATATCTTGACCAATGAACTATATACATGTAGTCTAATAATAAAAAAAAAAAGTGGCAAATAAATATGTACTCTACCAAGTATACTCTCAACAAAAGCATATTCTCACTCGCTATCCTCCCTCTTAAAATTGGCATACCCTTCTCACTTTATCATTATACGATTTCTCTAACAATTTTTTACGATAAGAAATCTCACTTTTTGATTAAGAAAATTTATCCTACTTTCAACTAGGTATAGACGAGTTCTCAATCTACACATGATAAAATTATTTAAGGAGATCAAGAAATAAATATTAAGGAAACTACCATCTCTAAGTGTAAATTTTTGTGACAGTGAGATTTAACCTATTTTTAACCCTTGTTGATGAGTGATTAAGAGAAAAATTCGAGAAGGAAGTAAAGTGATCACAAGCTAAGTTGAAATAATAATTAAAGGTTTGCTAACATGTTAGTCCTAAAGTAAGGGATCTAAACTCGAATTGTTTACCTTCGACCTTATAGAAGTATGCAATATTAACCTTAAGGTCATAATCATATTACAACAGATTTAGAAATGTGAATATCTAGAGATTATGTCATGTTATTATCAAATTATAACATTAATGTAAAGGCTTAAAGGAAGAGTTAGAAACTTATGACGAAATATAAAATTTTGATAAATTGAATATGATCGGATATAATTAAATTATCATAAACGGGGTAAGAGTTGGTGGATTTAAATTAACAAGGATTAAAATAAAAATTTTAGGGTTCAAAATCTAACCTAGGTTGCTATAAGTCAAGTTATTAAGCTTGAAAACCAAAAACAACAAAAACAAAGTAAAAAGTATTTGATCAAATTACAAATAAACTTTAGACTCTGAACGCTAAGCGTAAAGAACTTAAAGGAAAACATGCATGTATATATATATATATATATATATTTAGCAATATATGTAAACAAAGATCATGATGTGATGAGATCATGTGTACTCTTTTATTAGTTGTTGACCTAAATTCAAAATAATTAATTAACTATTTGTTTTATATTTAATATAATCTATATTTATACACATGTGTATGACTTGGTTTGACATTAGTATCTGCTTGTGCATCATGTACCGGGTTTCAACTCGTTCTTTTATTTATTTTTATAGTTGTAGGTCTATTCAATAAGTTTATGACAAGTATGGGAATCGCTATCATCAGGTTAGAAAAGAGAGGTAATTAGTTCTGTATTTTATAGAAAATCAAGATCTGGTTATTGAGTATATTGTCACTCAAATTAATGCATTTGGGGAATTGATATTTTGTGCTTAAAAAGCGGTTGCTATAAGTGAATTTAGAGATAGTAGTTAGTTTTAAAGCTTCTTTAAAAGTGTCATTAAAAAACATAATGGATTGTAATGCCCTTAGATTTTGAGGCATTATATAAGCTAACTACATGGGAGACTTGGACAACTAAATTAGAAGGTAGATTAACTGAGTTACACTGAAAGGAAATTTAGTTGACTTAATTAAGGATTAGGTTGACAAAGTTGGGATGCATAGGAATTAAATTAATCAAGTTGCCCTTGGGAAGAATACAGTTGACCAATTAAGGACCTTGGTAAAGTAAATTAAAATAAAGTGACACTTTAGAGTTTAGAATGTGATCTTTTACCAATATAAGTTATCTAATTAATTATATTATAGGTGATTGTAGGACTATTATCTAGTTAAAAGTACTTACAAGTTGGTGAATTGTATCCACATATGTGCTACTCCTTTTTGATGGTTGTACATGCAGGATTGGATGGATAACATAAAATTATTCACGAATTAAATGGACAATTATTGATTATGCATACATTAGGACTAGTTGCTATTCTAGTTAGGCAGATCATGGACTATACATTCCTTGCTTTTTAAGGGTCGAACATTTACGATGAAGCGACTGGTAGTTATAAGTATCAAACTACTAAGAGCGATGCTGCGTCATTAATATGATTAATTATTATAATGCCCTACAATCTAAACATACTACTTTCATGCAATTATACTCCTTATAAAAGATATAGTATCATAGACTATATTAATGGGTATATACGAAAATTTTGACATATTTACTTTGCCAAACATCTAATAATGAAAATTTTTTAATATCTTAATATATTCAAAGGATAGTTTATAAAAGATTCTTACTTAGGAAATTCTTAAAATTTGATCGTAAAATCAAAATCCTTAAATCTAATTATACCAATTCAAATATTATTCGAAGCATCAAATATGTAAGGTTTCTAAAATTTTCCAATTATGAATATAATATTAAGTCCATAAACTTTATATACTTAGCAATATTATATTATTTAGGTTGGTAATTTTTCAAATATAACAAAACAGAGTGAAGTAACTTGTAAATTGTGATATTACATTGTGTATTAAGAAAAATGTACTTAGGGCTTTTATATTGGAATGTAAGATAAATAAAAAAAAATACTTCCAACTAAAATCAAATGGCAATATGAGTCCTTAAAGAGTTATAAGGAATAACTATGTAAATTCAGATTTAAAAAATAAATTGAAATGCAATCAATATAAATAATAATATAAAGTTTATTAGGTTAAATTTTAACTAATCTAGAAATATAGATTTTAGATTATATGTATAATATAATGTTCTACTATTTTTTAAGTATATTATAAAACTTTATAAATGATAAATCATGATAAAATTATACTTGAAAAGTTACATAAAATTAGACTAATAATATATATATATATATGTACAACTGTGCTGCTTAAGGTGGAGAATTGCCCCTTAATATAGCCATAAAGCTATTTAGGAGTGATGGAAAATAGAAAAAGGGAGAGAGAGAGAAAGAACAAAGAAAAAAATAGAAAAAGAAAAAAGATAGTATATGGAAGAGACAAGCATTAGATAATCTAATTTTCTTGTATCAAATATTTTCAAGTAATTTCGTTTTCATATTTATAAGTATTGTCCTTTAATTGATATATAACGATATTAGAAAAGATATGTGCGTAATTTTATTATTTTTCTAAATAAAGTAATTTATCCGTATGATTTCATATATTACCTTAGGTACAAAAATTAATAGTGATTGCTTTATTCTTGTTTCTTATTATTAGTGGCATAATTTTAATATTATTATCCATTGATAGTTAAATTTTATGAGTAAAGCATATACATTATCAGATTATAGCGTATGAAATAATATACCTTATAATATATAAGGACAATATGATGATCTTCTATTGCATAATATACTTGTGCATATAAGTGAACATATAATTGGAAAATGGGCTATTAGTCCATATTAATGTATGATTAGTATTATCAATAATACTTATTGCTTGTTATATAGATATTATTAATATATAGGAGAATGTAGATTAAGATTACCCTAAACTTCTATTAGCATGTTATTGTATATAGTATATAACTTTACGACATATTTTATATTGAATAATAATATTATATTTTAATATCGGTAATCAAATTTTGATGTGTAGCACCATCTTTATTTCTATATCTTAAAATAAGCATACAATCGACATATGTAATATACATATCATGAATTTAGTATGCCATGTTACAATGTAACTTCTATGGCTATATGAGTACTAAATGTTTTTATAGAATTGAAGACTTATGTGCAAATAATATATGCTTTTATGAATTTAGAATTAATAAGTGAACCCATATCCTATAGTGTTACATCCTTATAAATCAACGATATTGATATCAAATAATTACATAATAAATAAATATATATATGAACAAAAAAAGGGGTAATTTATAACATTTACGAAAACTAGCTTGAAACTAAAATGTAACGTATAAATAACATCCATCTTTCAATATGGTCAAAATAATAGATCATGAACAAAGATACTAAAAGTTATTCCACATAATATTTTACTAAGGTATTTTATATTAACCATTTTTACATAAATGCATACAATATAATTAAGAATACTATTATTGCAAAGTGTATGCCTACATACATTTAGATAAGAAGATAAGGTCATCATGAACTATTAAGCTAATATTTCTTATATGTATTCATATACGATAATGCATATACACCATATCGTACGTAATATTCCAATAACATTTGTGTCGTACTAGATGTTGGTAATATTCATAATATACATTGTTTTACATGATAGATATATATTGGGTAATAATAATACTATAAGTAGGATATGAGGATTGTACGTATCTAACAATGTATATTTATAATAATATTTTAACTTAACCTATTAATATTTATAAACTTAAATTAACACAAATTAAAATAATATTTTGGCATATTTATTATTCTTAAAACTTTGAATCTTAAAAATAAATCACTATACCTATTTGTCAATCTAATAAAATATATCTATTGAATACATTATAAAGTGATATTAAATTAGGTTAATCTTACACAAGCATTATATGTTACATCTCAAAATCACAGAGTTATAACAGTTCCACCGTGTAAACCATTCTATGATAATAACTAGTCCCACAGTACTTACCATAAACATGATCTACACAAGGCGTCGACGATTCCTTATTTTGAAGTAAACAGTTCAATTAAGAGTTTAGCTAAAGTTACAGTAATTATTAAGAATTTTAGATCAACATACATAATTATATGTACATTTCACAGAACTTTTCTTCCTAATAAATTCTACATTAACATAACAATTTACTAATTTACATAACAACTATCAATTTTTCATTCTTAATCTATAAAGGAGACTTTAGCTATACATCCATTACTAGGCAAATTGATCATTACACCCCAGGCTTCAAAAGAACTAACCTTTGGATAGTTGTAGGGCAGCATAATACTCGAAGTATTTAGAAATCAGGACCTATAAAAGGATCTATATGGGTATGAGTAACTATAACTTAGTAAGTTAAATTAGAGACTCATGAATGTATATAAATACAAACAAGATTATCAAGCAATTATTTTCATGCAATGCAATAAGCAAGTGTCATTATACAACGTAATCCGGACCGTTGCGAAATTAGAAAAATTTCACCTGCTTTAATCCGAGTTGAGGAGTTTTTATGTTATACAATAGCTTACAACCAAACCCAGGTTTGTGCAATTGAAACACTGCTCCTCTTAAGACTATCCTTCAAACCAATGTCCTTATCTTCACCGCGACCTCCTTTCCTATCACTTAGTTTGGTTAAGGATGAGGAAAAGACCAATTGCTATCTTACACTATCTTTATCGAAGGTATCGGTGTTTAGTTGAAGAATCCTAATGATCTCCTAAAGAGTTGCAATGCATGACAATTTAGGTCATTAGAATTTAATAAGATTAAATTCAATTTAAGGTGTTCAAACAATTTAATACCAATCCAGTTATAACATAAAATCAATCATATTACAAATTTCAACACGAATTCAAATATTCAAACACATACATAATCCTAAGTCTCCGAGTACCATAAAATAGTACTCTAATATAGTAAGTAATAACCCAATTTACTTGGAATTCTTAGTCGCCTGAGCACTTAATTGCAAGTCGATTTATCTCCGAGTATCCTACAATATAAATACATCTTTTTAGTACTTATACTTTGCTGATTCATATTCTAAATTGTAATTTAACTCATTTTTCCATGTATACCTATTATTTACTAATGATTCATTCTACTTTATTTCAGGGTTCGGTTTCTAAATTAGATTCTAGTTTTGATTCTACATTATCTCTGACTACGAGGAATCCTAAATATTCTCGAATCCTAATGTGAATTAATTACATTAAGCTTGAGTATTCTAATATCATATTTGGTCTTAATTTAGTGTTCTAAACTATTTTATACACTCTAATCCTAATTGGGGTACCAGATTTACTCCCAATGTGAGAAAATCTTACATTTTTTTATACAATTACCTAAAATTAAATTTTGTTTCAGATTTATTATATACTGATTTTTATTATTATATTATCTAAATAAACTTAATTTTTCATATTTATTAAATTTTCAATTCCACATATTCCTAATTTCCTATAATTACTACATAATTACTATATTAATTATACTTAACAGTCCAAAGGCTAGGATTAGGTTTTTACATTAGAGATTAACATCCCTAAATATCTAATTATCATTTAAATCAATAATTAATTACTTAATCACCTAATTAATCCAAAATTACCTATTTTTTCCATCATTTTAGGGCTAAAAATTTACTTAAAATTTTAAAAATTAAATTAAAAAAAATGGCTTTATAGTACTATTTTATATCACTTAAGCATTCTACAAAAAAAAAATTTGAACTCTAAACTACACTCTTAAACTTATTTATTTTTTATCCTAATCATGCTCGTTTTGCTTAATTTCTTAAGAACTCTATATTTTTAGATGTGATTGAACTAAATTACTATTTTTCCCTAAATCTATATATCATAAAACCTCAGAATAATAAATTTCATAATTTTCTAGGTAAAATAAATAATTTTAAGAAATTGTACAAAATCGGAGTAGAAGGGAGACTCACCCAGTCCAATGGCCTTTGGGCCTCTAACACCGGTCCAAGCAATGGGTCGGAAGTGGGGTGGTGGTGGTGGCTCGATTCTAGGTAATGGTAGTGTATGGGTTCAATTCATTAGCCTTTACTACATAAATTTACTTAATAATTTCCTAAACACTAATTTTCCTCTCCAAATTTCAGTGCTCTCAATTTTTTCTAACTTCTAACCGTCCACATAAGTTCTGTAATTTTTCTTCCTATTTATAGAGCTTTGTAGTAATTATTATGTATTTAATTGGACAAGATATTCCAAATCTCTTAAATTTTGCCTTTTGTGTTGCTTGTTTTTTATTGGTTAATTTTTCTTCTTTAATTCCTGACCTACCATGACCGAATCTAAGTCATTCCTTATTCCTCTTATTTTTTCTGATTTTTTTATTAATTAATTAATAATTTTATTTAATTATTTAATAAGTTTCCAGTTAATTTAAGTAATTTCGCGTATTTTTATCTACACGTAAGTACATGTGGAGTACATGTGAATATTTCTAATTATTATTTAGGTCATTCTATAATTTTTAGTATACATATAATCCATTTCTAACAATTTATTAGTTATTAAATTACACTTTTCGCCTTTTCGATAATTAATAAGTATTATACTTAAAATTTGAAAATTTTATAGTCTCTTATTTTATTACTTATTTACTTAAATTCAAGTTTACGGGGTCATTTTTACTAATATTTGTATTTATAGTTTATAATTTATGTTTGATCGGATCCTTTAACCAATTGTCCTAAACTTTGTGTATTAAGTTCAATTTTACCGTCATTTGGCTTAAATTTAGGGTTTACATTATATAGGGATTAATTATTATTTCATGTTGTATTAGGTCATTGAATTACATCAATAACCTTATCCAAGACTCTTGGGAATAATTGGCTAAGAGGTTAGATAAGTGAGATTTATAGAGACTGGAGTATGTGTTCACTTGTGGTTATAAGTAGTTATTTGTACGTACGCTATGTCTATGCTTAGTTATTAAGGTACTAATTGGTAGCTAAGTTTTATGTTTTGCTGTGTTATTTAACCTTGTTTGGTGTGTTACAAATTAATTGTTTACTATAAACCAAATTTAACTATATTAAACTTGAAATTTAAAATTGAACATGCATTGTAACCTATTAAGAGATACTTAGAATTCTCCAACCAAATATTGACATTTTGCAAGACATAATGCTATGGCATAATGGTTCCTTGAATATCCTTAGACAAATTAAATGACAAAAGAGGAAGTCGTAGTAAGAATTGTTACGCCCCAAAGCAGCCGAGTCGTAACAGCCCTGCCGTGTAGTTGTTAGCTTCAGAGTAGTTGTTTGCCGCTTCCTAGCCAGCACCTGCACGACGTTTATAGGGATGTGAGCAACCACAGCTCAGTAAGTTAGGATGGAGGCCTTAAAACTATACCACAAACACAACAAGGTTTTCGATCAACTGATTAGGTGAAATACATGTGCAAACAAATGCCATCGCACGACGTTATCCGGCCCGTCGTGAGATTAGAGAAATTTCGTCCACTCTAATCCGGGTTGAGGAGTTGCCATTAATGCAAAGCAGCTCACGACCAAACCCAGGCTTGTGCAATGGAGACCTTGCTCCTCCCGCGACTACCTTTGAACCACTGACTTCACCCTCACCACGACCTTCTCTCCTGTCACTTAGTTCAACTAAGGATGAAGAAGGGACCATTTTGCAATCCTGTGCTATCCTTTTCGAAGGGGTCGGTATTTGGCCGGAGAGTCTAAGTTCCCCTAATGGGTTGCCATGCATGTCCGATTATGATTACTGATCACATATTTGATTAAGTCCAGTTTAGGGTGATCAATCATTTCATACAATTCATACAATACATGCTAGAGCAACAAACAGAATCATAACATCTCCCATAATCAAGCACATGCACACATCCAATTATCTAATAAGCACAACCAAGCATAACCAAGCATAATCTTAAGCCTCCAAAATACAACATCATATTAATCCCAACTTACCTCGACTCCTCGCTCACTTACTCGATGTCCGATTTGCTCAGGCCATCGCCGATCATCCCTATAACACAAACGTGGTTTCAGTTTTTCATATAACTATTATAGGTTCGTTTTTTCCTATAACGCTTATTGCTATGTTTTATTTAGGGTTTAAGCTACCTAATTATCTAGGTCTTAAGTCTTTTACAATTATTCTAGGTTTAGGATTAGGTTTGGGTTTGGTTTAGGTTTGGGTTCGGTTTAGGTTTGGGTTCGGTTTCTGCATCGATTTCTAAATTAGGTTTCAGTTCGATTTTCTAAGTCGCGTTTTATATTCTAACCCTAGAAATTCGTTTCAACCTATAATGTAAAATTAATCACATTATTTCCCGATCTCCTAAATACCATCATTACCCCTAGTCAGTATTTTATTTCACCCGGTACACTTATATCCTTATTAGTGTACCAAATTCACTCCTAATGTGAGAAATTTTTACATTTTTCATATAATTACATAAATTTAAATTTCCTATCAGATGTATTGTACATTTTTATTATTATCACAATATCAATTTTTCTTATAATATTTCATATTTATTATATTTCCAATAATTATCTATTATGTATTATTACCTTTTATGTATATATTACACTTCTAATATTTATATCACTCTAATTATCATCTCTAAACATCAATTATCATTTCAAAATGTCTAAATTCATCCTAAATCATATTTTACTCCTAATTACCCTAATTTACAAAATTAACTTAAAATGTATTATTTTTTCATATTACTTATTTACTACATAATTAACCTAATAATTACATTTAACACCCTAAATGCTACAAGTATCATTCTCCACCAGATTTCAACATCCCTAAACATCTACTTATTCACTAAGTCAGTAATTAATAATTTAATTACTTAATTAACCTTAAATTACCCATTTTATGCCTCATTTTAATGCCTAAAAATTATCTAAAAATTTCAAAAATTAATTTTTGAAAACGGGCTTCATAGCACTGTTCTATATCATCTAAGTAATCTACACAAAAATTTTAGGCTTAAAACTACACTCCTAAGGTCATTTATTTCTAAACCGAAATATGCTCAGTTTTGCATGATTTCTTAGGGACCATATATTATGGGGCATGTTTTTATCAAACTATATTTTTCCTACAAACTACATACAAAAATATCCAGAATAACAAAATTCATAATTTTTTAATAATATTTACTATTTTTACAAAATTACACAAAATCGGGCTGGAAATCGGACTCACAGATATGAGTAGCTTCGGCCACCGCTGGCCGCAGTGTCCTTGTCATCCGGCCTGGGCACTGCCACTACCGTGTGGTGGTGGTGGCCGTCCACTCCCAGCTACTCGTCTGGTTGGGGTTCCCGTTAGAGGCCCTAATTGCACAGTTTTTTCTAATTTTTTTCTAAACTGAATTTTCCTCTCAATTTTTGACTCTTTCTAATTTTCTATGATTTTTATCTGGCCAAATGAGCTTCTGAATTTTTCTTGCTATTTATAGACAATTTTTGCAATTATTATGCATTAATTTGACAAGACTTTGCCCATTTTTCTTGATTTTTGGCTTTTATGTTGTCCAAATTTTATTGGTTGAATTTTCTTTTGCTTATCCTGACATGCCACGACTTGATCTTGATTCATCTTATCTTCTTCTGATTTTTCCATGATTAATTTATAATTTTCTTTAATTATTTACTTAGTTTTTGGCCAATTTAGGTAATTTCGCGTATTTTTATCTACATGTAAATACATGTGGGGTAGATGTGAACATTCCTAATTATTATTTTAGTCATTCTAAAATTTTTAGTATACATATAATCTATCTTTAGTAATTTATTAGTTATTTGATTACACTTTTTGCATTTTCAGTAATTAGTACTTATTAGGCTTAAAATTTGAAAATTTTATAGTCTCCTATTTTATTACTTATTTTCTTAAATTCAAGTTTACGAGGTTAGTTTTACTAATATTTCTTTCAATAGTTTATAATTTGGGGTTTGATCGGATTCCTTAATCGATCGTTCAAAACTTAAGTTCTAAGTTCAATCCTACGGTCAATTGGCTTAGCTTTAAGGCTTACAAGAATGAACACAATGGTTCGAAGGATAGTCGCTAGAGAAGTGATATCTTCATTGTATAAGCCTAAGTTTGGTTGTAAACTGTTGCATACGCATTGAAATTCCTCAATTTGAATTAAAGTTGGTGTAATTTCTTTAACCTTACGACGAATTGGATAATGTTGTATAGATAACACATTGTTTATTCATACATTATATATAATAATTATTTGATAACTTATATGTTTTACTTAGCCTGTATATGTTTTTTGTCTTTACCCTTTACTGAGCCTACGGATCTTTGGCTCATTTCCTTATAATTTCCTTGCTAAATAGTAGTTGAAACATTAGGGTAAGCTTGGAATCAAACCGTAGAAGAGTTGCTTCAGCAATCTCTATGAGAGGATTAATTTCCAATAAGAGTATAGTTTATTCTGAGTAAGTCCAAATATAGGAAATGTAAATATTACTCATTTTGCTATTTGTTAGGGGATTTCGATTTTTTTGCATTCTTGAAAAATAGAAAGAGATTGAATCTCATAATTATTTTATATTATGTACATATATATAATATGATTAAGTAAAATTATTAAATAAATAAGTAGAATCTTATGATTATTGACTAATAGAAAAGTTGTCATGTGACGAGTATATACACAATGTAATGTGACGACTTCATATTGTCTTTATCAAGCCCCTTCTTGAAGCATCATAACTATTATGAGTTAAGTTAGTGTTCTTCTCAAAGAAGTTACAAATACATCATGTTATTAAAAGGATATCTTATCATGAATGATTGCAATAGATTAGTTGTCTTAATGGAACTATTATGAAACAATTTGACTCTCAAATACACGGATCTATGAATCCATTTTATTTTATGATCGATCTAAGAACAGCCTAGGGAATGAGGGCTTGTGTGCTTGCTACCGACTCAATATTGCAGACATAGCGGTAGGTTTTGATTCTTGTATCTTTTTACCTTAAATAGAAGATAATAATGGGAATGTGGAATTACGATGGTCGTGAGACGTGACATAAATTATACATGGAGTTCGACCAAATTGTGTCCTTGTTGGTTAGGAAATTTATTTGCTTCATACTCATCAGCCAAAGCATTCAATTGGATTAGGCTGAGTTACGATGGCCGTTGGATCTCATCCTTTCTACCTTATGTTTTAATTTAATTACAATTCGTTTAATTCAAAATATCATACAATATATATATATATAGTTAATCATAATCTTTTAATAAAACATGTGTACAAATTAAAAGTTAAAATGTGTCGCCATTACTACTAAGATATCACATCGACAAACTTTTAATGCAATGTAACAGAACAAACAAAGGAAGTTATTTCATCAATTCTAAAACTGTACAAACTTTAACAGGAAAAGTTGAAGTAACTAAAGAAGGAAAAAAAAAGAAAAGGGAATGTTGGGTGAATATTTCTTAACCTTAAAATAGATTCAATCTAGGACAAAGAATAATTTTCACCGATTTAGACATTTTTTTAACCGATTCCAGTTCTTTAAATCCTGTTACTAGCAAAAAAAAAAAAAAAAGATTGATAATATTAAATTGCATAAGAATCCAACATCGCAATACTTCTCTATTTAAATAAAAGAATTCGATGGAAAAAAAAAAAAAATTGAATTGGGGGTGGAGGGGGTGGGGTAGATGCTGCATGACCCACATGTTGCTCCGGACCCCAAGAAATAACTCAAAACAAAAGTGAATTTGGCTCCCACCTAGAAAATTTAAGATAATTCAATAGGGAAAAGACACCCATAAAAGGAAAAAGAACGAATTGACCTAGAAAGCTTTGGTCATGTTGTGGCTGTCCTTGTCCCATATCCACTGCCACGTTGAACATTGAAGTTCAACAAGCCACTAGACCTTGTTCCACTTTGACCCTAATCAAACAATATATATCCACCGTTTTTTCTATTCCATTTCATATTTTTCTTTTTTTTACATTTATTTTCACTTTCTTGATGCCCTATTTTGATTTGCTAGTGCTACCTACCAAGATTCTTGTTTAAGCTTTGCTAGATTGATGTAAAGTACAATCAAACACCCACAATTATTATGCAACAGGTTAGGTTAATTAGTATTTGGAGGCATTTATGAAAGAGTATAAAAGAAAACTTTTCCATAATTATTTATTAAAGAAACAAAAATTTTATTTATTTAGCATAACATTTTATATGAATTTTATATAACACATTAACAAGCACAGAAAACAATGAGAGATTTTTCAATGAAAATGAGTCAATGCAATTTGATTTGATATTAAAAAGTATATTAATGCGTATTCTTAAAGTATTTATTAATAGTTATTTTTTTTTTCCAAATTGGATTTTCACTAGATTTTATAGACGTGTTTAACATTATTTGTATGCTTTTTGGAAAAAAAAAAAGGCCAACAAGACGTTTTATTTAGTATTTTGACAGATATTCCACAACATTCACCATACCATGTCTATAAAACTTAATAGAAAGCCACAACACTAAAGCAATCATATTTTCAAGGCACCAATTTTGCAAAAGCAAAATATTACGTAAATATATCAATTTTCTAAGGTAAGTTCAAAAACATTTCTTAGAAATCTATAATAGAAAGAGCCGTTGGGAAATTTATTTTTTCGAAAAAAGAACACTTATTAGAATGAAAAATAATTAAAATTGACCTACTGGAAGACGACATGTTTGAATTTTTAATCAATACCATTTTTTGAAAAAGGCGACACTCTGTACCTACTCACACTCACTCAAACTCCAATGCCACTTTTTGCATTAAATTAAAAAAAAAAAAGCTGTGTTGATTTCTGCTTGTGAAAAAGTAAAAATATACATTAAAACCTATGATTTTTTTTTGTGTTTACTTTTTTGAATTATTATGAATGCTGATCACCGATCCGTACAGATGTGAACCTTGTGGGCACATTTATGCGCCTTAACTGTCTACCGCTCAAATGCATTAATCTCTGCTAACTTCATATAAACCCTTTTAATTTCTACCAAGTCTCTCTCTTTCTTTTCACTTACTGAATTTGACAACAATGGTGGTGGTTGTGATTTTTAAGGTTTGTGTTGCAAGATTTGATCTTGGTAGTAACTTTGATTGATTCTTAGGAAAATACAAATTGGGTTTTGATTTTTATTGGAAATTATCAAATGGGTTCTTGTTACTCAAAATCTGGTGAACATGTCGCCAAGGACATGGTTGGTGTTGGTATTGGTACGATAGAAGGAACGGTTAGACAGAGTTCTTCTGGTTCAGGGAGGTGGGTGAAGATTGGGAGCATTAGTAGGAAAAAGTCTGCATGTTATGAAGGTGCGGATGTGGTGAATCAAAATCACAAGGAGGGTCGTAAGATGTTTGTTAATGGTGCTAGTGACGTTGCATGTTTGTATACACAGCAGGGAAAGAAAGGGACCAATCAGGATGCCATGCTTGTTTGGGAGGTAAGTATTATAGTACTTGAATGTGTTTTGGTTATTATAATCGATATTCATTGCTGTTCCCTTCGTTTTTTATATTTTTTTGGTTTTTGTTTTTGTTCTTGGGCATTGATGAAGAGTTGCTATTGACATCTGTTTTGATTACAGATTTTTCTGAATGTTTAGTATGGGGTTAGTAATGAAAAAGCTTGTATGCTACTTGAGTTAGATTGATATATGTTGAGTTCCATTGGGCTAAAGTAGAGTTGAGCTTGAGCTGAAAAATCAAAGCTCGATAAAGACTGAGCTCGGACTGTTTGGCTTGATTTGATTTACAGTCTAGTTTAGGAGTGGAGAGGGGAATGGGGACGGGGGGGTGGGGGTTGTTGTGTGGTGGAGAGGGATTGGAAATGGGGAATATGACAAGGCAGACACCTATTAAGTAATATCTCTTAGCCATTCTTCTTCTACTGGAGTGGGGCAAAATACATTGAGCTTGTTCAGCTTATGCTTGCAAGGTTAAATTTGTCATTTGTTATGTGGAACACCTGATATTAGGTGAAAGAAGAAAAAAGGGTGATTCAGATGATTGAATGATGCGAATGATGATCGTATGTCTATTGAATACAAGGAATTTTTGGCAATGATTATGGAGAGTTCACAAGGATGAAGCTGGTAATTGCAACTGAGAGATTTCTATAATTCAATCAAGTGAAGTATCTCTTCAACCCCAAAGACGGAAATTGTTGCAAGTGCCTAGGTTCAGCAGCAATTTTTAAACCTTTTATTCCAATTCATTTTAATGGCTGTCTTATCTTATTACTTAAGAAAGATTTCTGAGTCTCCCTTATGCTTTTCTAAAGCTGTATGCATGCAAGGCAGTTGATATGAATTTTTGAGGCTGTTTGAGGCTATTAAGAACTTCCGGTCCTAACAATTTGTGGAAATAGATAATATCAAGCTCTTCTACCATCATATAAGAAAAGTAAGCATGCAATGTGTTAATGGTATACGAATTGAGACAAACACGGCAAATGTGTCTTAGAAAGTTGGACAACTCTTGCTTGTACTTTTACTTGAAAGTGCACATGGAGAACCTGAGCAAAAAGTACTGTATCAATTTTAGAAAAGAGAATGAAGGAGATACTAGCCATTGTTAAAGTATATGCTCATGAAAAAGGCCAATCGGGATAAGATCTTTGTACTATGCAGACAAATCTAGTAAAGAAGAGATGAAACAGTTAACACAGAGCCAAACATGGACATAGGGAACAGACATAGTGAACAAGATTCTAAATCTGTGCTTGGAGACGATGGCATGTGAGGTTACCTTGATGGAGGTTCCCCAGCATAATAATAAAAACAAACTAAATAGAAGGAATAAGTAAATCCATGCATTTGCTGACTCTAATGGTTGATTACCGTGAGAACTTGTAGGATGGTTTGGGTCTGATCATACGAGTAAAATGCAACCTTATTTCAACCGGCAAGAATTAGATAGTTTTCTCTTGCAGATAAAGAGTGGGAATGTGGCTCTTAGTTGCTTTGGAACAGTTTGAATGATGGCATTAAAATATTGACAAATATAAATATTGCTCATTCAGCTTACTACATGATGTCTTGTTGAAAAAAATATATGAGATAAAGTTTTTTGGAGACAAATTTATATCAATTCTCCCTTTATCAATCAAGTTTGTATCTGTCCTGAAGAATAATAAATGCTTAAAAACCAATCCTAACCTGCTAACCTACAGAGTAACCTTCTATTGGGAAGTCAATGATGAGTACATACACCAGACAACAGTAAAAGTTGTAATCAAGTCGAATCAAGATGATGCAATTGTGAGCTTGAAGTTGACTTGACCTGGAATCTGATTCTTGGAATCAAACTTGATTTTAATTGCATTACTATTTTCCAATTAGACCTGAACGAAGTAGTTTTTTGATATAAGCAATTTGACTCGATAGAATGTGATTTTTTTATTCAGAAACAATTTCAGTTCAATCGCTCTAACTCGAGTTTGATTATCAATATTTATTGTTAATATGGTTTTTGTAGATTGAATAATATGAAGTGAAACATGATAGGGATCCTTAAAAATGAGTACAAAAATGTCTAAATGCACTAGCTCAACTAGCTTGCAAACCGTCTTCAAGTGATTACATACCTGAGCTTGCTCAGGGAAAAAAGGAAAATTTGAAAAACTCAAGCAACTTAACTCAAGTTACCTCGAGTACTATTTAAGCTATCTACTTCCTACAGGTCATCTGTGAGCCTGCTGTTTCCGCTATATAATTTTAAAAAGAAAACTATTAATGAGTGCCAAAGCACTTGTCAAGGGCCAAAAGAAGAAAAGGTTTTCATTTTTCTGACCATTTACTTTTCCATGAAGTGTGCAATCACCCTTGAAAGTGTAAAAAGTTTTTTATTTAAACCTTTCAACTAGTGTGCAGGGCACCTGTTAAATAGGACACTTTGTCGAAGATGCTATGCTGCATATATATTTTCTGTTTACTTTTGCTTATAGGTTAATGTATTGAATCTGTTCGATTTATCTTTCCTCCATGCCAAAATACCCTCCTTTTGTGTATGTGAACCAGCAGATGATGACTTTCTTGGAATATTTCTGATAATAGAATTACAGCTCAAGAAGTGACGCCATTTTCTGTGGAGTTTTTGATGGTCATGGTCCTTTTGGTCATATGGTTGCCAAGAAAGTCCGGGATACTCTTCCTCTTATTATTTATAATCAGTGGAAAGCTTGCTCTCATGGTGATGAGAGCTTCAACATTGGCAAGGATGAAAATGTCACAGAAAGTGTGACATGTGATGAAACTGAAACCACTAGCATGGATGATCGATGGCATGAGTCATTGGTCACTGCAGAAAGCAATAAGCTGCCTGAAATATGTATTCCACTAAAAAAATCCATGTTAAGAGCTTTCAACTTGATGGATAAGGAGCTAAAGCTGCTTCCCACAATAGATTGTTTCTGCAGTGGAACAACTGCTGTTACTTTAGTAAAACAGGTATCATTATTTCATCAATCTCATGTCTCTCTAAAACTTCTTTTTGACTTTCTGATCTCAGTGATCAACAATTTGATGTTTCTACTTAACACAAAGATGTATATAAAAGCCCTTGAAGTTGCCCATTTAATACCCCATACATGACTATCAGGAGTTCATTGCACATTCTACTCTTATACCATTTTTGTACCTTCAGAAAACTCGATGATGCATCTATTTTCCAGATATAGAATAATGCATTTTTTTTTTTTTTTTGGCTAAAAAAGATAAAAAGCATGTTGATCAATGAAAAATAATTTTTATTTAAATGAAAATGTTCCGCTAGAACCGAGGAAATTAATTCTCTTCCGAGAGAGCTGAGCTCATTTCCTCTATTTTGGTCACTCTCCGTGGAATAGTTAACCACTAACGATTGCCCCATTGCCACTGCCACCATCTCTGACCACCTTAAGCTATAAGCTAAAACAACCAAGCCCCATTTATCACCATAAAGTTTGAAAATTATGACAGTTTGAATCTCGTTATGAGCATCAAAATAATAGGGAAATCATTTTTAGCAAAATCAAGGCATCATGTTGTGAAATATCATTTCCAATAAATGCACTGTAAATTTTCCAATCTGTACTAACAACATGGCTCACAGTGCAATCATCAGGCTTCTTTAAATTTTCCTGCAATAAGCAGGGTATGCTTCTTTTGATAACAAAGAAGAGTCTAACTGGTTTGCAGGGTCTGGATCTCGTTCTTGCAAATATCGGTGATTCTAGAGCAGTGCTGGCTACGAGAAATGAAGACAACTCGTTAGTTGCTGTACAACTGACCGTGGACTTAAAGCCAGATCTTCCAAGTCTCTCTCTCTCTCTCTCTAGCTCACATATATGCTTGTGACTTCATTGCATAGCAATGGCAATTAATATACTCTATTTCTATAGGGGAAGCGGCAAGGATCCAACAATGCAAAGGTAGGGTCTTTGCATTGCAGGATGAGCCTGAGGTTGCACGTGTATGGTTGCCAAATAACGACTCACCTGGTTTGGCAATGGCCAGAGCTTTTGGGGACTTCTGTCTCAAGGATTTTGGTTTGATCTCTGTACCAGATATTTATTATCGTCGCCTAACTGAGAGAGATCAGTTCATCATTCTAGCAACCGATGGGGTATTTCTTCTCTTAACTCAAGGGAAAAATACTTTTCCTGTCAAAATTTTTTCGGTAGATATAGTTTTCTGTCAAATTTGAAAAGCTTATGAATTAAAATTTAGGGTGAATGCAAATACTACTCTGTGTGTTTACTCAAGGCGTGCTTAGTTCCCCTCTCTCTGCAATGGCCTTTAAACCCTCAAAATCTTTAAGGAACGTACTTTTAGATTACTAGATGACCATTTTTTTAAAACAACATACTTTTAGGCTGAGTATGTGCAATTTAACTGAAAATTTACATCCTTTGCTTGTGCTCTATTACAAACTTTATAGTATCATTGCACAATTCACCCACAAGCTATTCTACTATAAGTTGTATACTTTCATAAGCAGTCAGTTGTTGTGACTTATAACAGTAAAACTGTCAGGTTTGGGATGTCCTTTCAAATAAGGAAGCCATAGATATTGTGGCTTCAGCTCCTACCCGTGCAACTGCAGCCAGAGCACTTGTAGATTGTGCTGTTCGGTCTTGGAGGCTAAAGTATCCTACTTCGAAAAACGATGATTGTGCAGTCATCTGCCTCTTTTTGCATCATGGAGCTTCAACACTTGAGGTAGTCCCAGCCAATGGCACGGTGAAAGAGTTGGATAAAGCACCGATTTCAGTAACAGAAGATGCTGAGGTTCTGACAGCTGATGGAGATTCACATGTTTCTGCCCTAGAGCGTTCTGGTACTCTTGGCCTTAATGAGATCGTCCTTGTCTCTGAGGAGACAGAAGCAAACATTTGTAAAAAGAATGAGAGCCGGTCCAAGAGGAGCTTGGCTGAATGCATATCAGCTGCAGAGGAGGATGAATGGTCAGCACTAGAAGGTATTACTCGGGTAAATAGCTTACTTAGCCTTCCAAGATTCCTGTCGAGTGACAAACGATCAGTAAGTTGGAGAAGGTGGTTATAACATTGATATCTTATAAAAACCCTGAAGATTGTAGAGCATCACAAGTTGGACGATCGAAGTTGTTCCCTATGGACTCGATTTCATCTCATTTCGGGGTTGGCCATGCTGGAAATGGAAGAAATGTGTACATTATTGATGAGAGTCTGGTGCATCAATTTGGTTCGGTCTAGGTATGAAGAAGTTGATGAAAATTTTGCTCGGATACAGTATTATGTGAAATTCAAATTGCATACGTTTCTGCTTTGTGGTTTAATTGGTTTTTGCTTTCTTTTCACTTGTAAGATCATTGTCATGCAAGCAACCTTCCACTATGAAGTTGTTCAGTTGTTGATCTTTTGACCTTCAATGCATCAGAGCTTGTGAATATATGAAAACAGCTCTTTTGAGTTGTATTTGGAGAGATGGTGTCATGTCATCTCCTCTCGGCATTGTGTCGCGTCAAAACCATAAGGCATGAAAACTATTTTGGATTTTGTTGCAAGAGCTATATAAACGAGTCAAGTTGAGACAATACAGTGCTAAGCTCATCGAGCTTAGAATTTTAAGCTCTAACTCTATTTGAAATAGTATTAAATAAGTTTATGTTTGACTCAATTAAGCTTGATTTATTTAAAGTACAATTTTTTTTTTCTAATTATAATAATATTAGCATTCAAAATCAACTTGAACTCAATTGATATTTATATTTGACTTGAGTTCGATTAATCATGCAAGCTAATTAAGCTAAATATTATGAAGCTTGAGCTCAACTCGATTAAGTACTTTAATAGCTTAAATTCAAGTTTGACTCAATTTTTCTTAAATCGAACTTGAGTAAATATAGAGCTCAACTTAAGTAGTTTATGAGTAATTTAACTCATATATACTTTTTATTTTTTCCTTTTATAGACTGAAAATAATTGTTTCTAACAATCACAACATGTAAAAGGATTTTAGTATTGAAAATGAATTCGAATGTATAGTAATTCTTGCAATAGGAGCTTGGTAAAGCATCAAGAAGATAAGAATTCAATCTTCAATCTAGTTTTTCTTGTTCTTCTTTTCCTTTTTACATACTCCCCTAATACTTCCCCATTTCCTCCATTCTTTTATTGATAGCAAATCCATAAGCGGTTCCACACTTTAAATCTCAATTGCTTCTATCTATAAAAGGATAAATTGATTTATTGTTGTATAATGTATGGTATTATAATTCTTACTTGCAAGCAGTGCTCGGCTTAATCAAATATCTATCTAAAGAGTGAATGGCCATCATTAGAGGGAGCTTTGCCATAATCGAACCGGCCTAACTAGGAAGCGAACAGCCAATTCTATAAAAAGAAGAAAATTGACTCCATGAGAAGGGACAAGCGGTTTTGAATACAGAATGGGGGAAAAAAAAAAAAAGAAAAATTTCCAAGATGGGGCGAAAGACAATTCTAGGACTTTATTCAATATTTCTTGTAATTAAATTTTAAGAATCGTTAGATGGTATAACGGTAATCACAGATGACTTGAGTTGAAGGTGATACTCGATGGCCGGTTGTCATGGTCTATTCATCGAAAACATCCATGAAGAAAGAGGAAAATGATTTCCATTTTTTTTTTTATTAAATAAAAAAGAACGAAACCATGTTTCTTTATGTTCATCGATATTCTTGTGGTTCCTCATCGCCATATTGAAAACTAGTTGCTACCATTTTCTTGCATCATTACTTACAGAGTTACAGTCAAATGCAACTACTTCATTTAACCACTTGAAACCATCCAGATTATATTTGACAATTGCAAAAGTATAGCGAAAAAACTAAAAAAAAAAAAAACATTTTCTAGGAAACAATCACACCCTTACACGTCCCTTGAATTTCCAAATACATAATAAGCTCCAAAACCCGGTCAGTCACTTGCGGCGCAAGACCGAGCTCATAGGCTCCATCTTGATATTGGTCTAGATTCAATATATCACTAAGTTGATTAGATAAGGATAGTTGAATATAATTATGTCAGTGACAACATCCATTTGTAATTTCTAGATGGATTAATCTTGGACATTCGTTTAAGTAAGATTCTTAAAGTTCCCAAATGTTGAATAAAATACATTATTTTCGGGCCATCTCTCTACTTTTATCTTTCTAAGATTGTTTGTTCGTGTGTGGGGATAATGTCATGAGCACTTGGTCACACGTGCCAATGGAGCGATCCAGGCAAGGGTCATAATATATAATTATCTAAAAATATTCAAAAAATAGAAATTTTGTATTATATATATAATTATTATAAGTTTGAACATCACTAAATGGTAAAATATTTAATTTTACATTCATAAGGTCATCAATTAAATTCTCACTAGAGTACTTTTTAATAAATTTTTCAAGTTACCTTTATTGTCTATCATAAATAGTTTTTTCTTTTACTTTTCAAGTTACCTTTTTTGTCTATCATAAATTCTCATTAAATACTATTTATTTATTAGTTGCTCTATCATAAATAACAATTACATTGTTTATATTATAAGTCTTCGTTATAAAGAAATTATAATATACTATTCATTATAGTATATTGTCCTTCATATTATACTTATAATTTTTTATTTCATTATTTCTTGTGATTTATTTTTATTAAGAATAAAATTTACTAAAGTCTCATGTATTGGTTTTATTTTTTGTAAATTAATAGTCTTATTTTAATTAATGTATATGCTTTATAGACAAAATAAAAGGGTTACCATTTTGACCTTTTACGAAGTAAATCGAGTGTCGATAATTATTTCATAAAAAGATTAAAATTTTCTTTTCTATTCAATATTAAATTATACTATGGGTGCATTTTTTAATAAAATACTTTTATGTATAAAAGGTGCATTGGAATTATAATAACAAGTAACTTTTTCGTGCATAATTCAATATTAATTTAGATACTGCAAATTTAGCCCCACAGTCTCATGGCTTTTGTGTCTGTCCTTATATGTGCACTATGTCACGTTGCACTTTGTATGCCTAAAGGAGTCGTAATATGATAACATATGGGGGGATGGGGCTAATGAGAGAAGCGGTAGGAAGCCATGTGATCTTAGTATTTTGCTTGCATATGTAATGGCTAACAATCTTTAGTGAAAGCTAAACGTTTTTTGTCGGATCCATTTGATTCTTTTGAGTGAAATTTTAGTAGTAGAGTGTTGTTTGTTCGAATTTGCTGAATCCTCCAAATGAAGACAAGGAAGCACTTATTTATAGTTTTTGAAACTTTTCCCTAGTGGTTGGATAATTTAGAGATTAATAAATGAGATAAGCCTTCTATGACAACTATCAAATTGCTTTGTTAAGAACTGATGAGATGCATCCATCACTAATGCATATGTAGCTCTACTTTAAGTTTAAACATATACTAACTTTTTCTTACGCTTCTTATAGCCTAATCTCATAGGAAAGTTTGGTGAGCACATAAGCTTACTAAGAAGTGTTGAGAATGGTTCGACTAGTCAAGCAATTCTTATTATGAGGCCATTAAGTCGAATTCTAATAAGAAATCTCTAACAAATGGGCCTAACTCACTGGACCTGCCTCTAGTCTAAAGAGCTAAACCATAAAATATATTTAGGTCAAGCATGTAGAATATAAGCCTTCTACCTTTGCCCTGACTCTTCTTAAGAAATTTTGGTCTCTTTGGTATAATCTAAGTGAATTGGTTTCTTTAAGTTGTCACTTAATGTATATAGTGTTGTGAAGCTATTGCTTCATTGCCTAGCATGTCCTTAAATCCTAGTATTTCCATTTACAACATAGTATCTACATTAGGAGTGCCTCCATACAAAGATAATACAGTAGTCTTCATTGCATGAATTATCATTTCATATTACTCATATGGTAGCAATTAGGCATGTGTGGTGAAATATTCAAATTTTGATTGTTCAATCTCATGCATTTGTAGAGGAAAAATCTATTTTCTTAGTTGCAGAAAGGTCTTCAAAACTTTAAGTAAATGCTTCTTCAATTAATATTTGTCACGATCTTCTTCTTATTTATTTTTCTTTATTTTCATTTTGACATATTTTTATGTTCTTGAAAAAATTTGGCATAAAATTAACCTTGCAAAATTAATGGCCCAATGGCAATCTTATCAGCCTTACACAGTAAAGATTGAACGATAGATTCTCCGTAAGTGCACCTAAACCTAAGTATGGAGTGGTTTCAAACCATAAATCGCCCTAAACTGAATTTGGAATTGGTTGTACAGTTTTAAACGGTATATAAGACTCGCGGTTTTTTAGGGTCCAAAATGGTTCAATGGTTGGGAATTGGCAGTTTTTACTCACCTAAAAATTAAAAAGAAAGAAGTTTTCATTTCACAAATGTAACCAATGTCATGCAAATTGTTAGCACTTTATATATATATAACTTAAAATGATGTGACCAGATGATCTTGTCTTATCCTACTTCCAAGCATAAGCCATTAAGGCCTTTGCAATTTGTAAAGCTTACAAAATGTAGGCACCTAGCATCAAGGAAGAGGAAGGGGAACAAAGAGATTTTACATTCACTAGTTCACTTCTCCTATAAATTGAAGAGCTCACACAACGTTACACATACACTCATCAAGCACTTGCCTTCACATTCAAAAGGTCACTTCTCTTTGCTAATTCTTGGGTTTGAGTATAATTTGCATTGGATTAATTATACATAGAAAAATTCTTTTGGCCTTTGTCCAAAAGCAAAATAATCTTTTTTTTTCTTTTGTACTTTCTTTTTATAGCCAATCAAGTTACAAGTTATATATAAGCATTATTTTCCCCCTATGTATTTTTTTTTCCATGTACTTTTTCCTTTCATTTTTTTTGTTAATAATATAAAGCTGGCAATGGAGGAAACAATGAAGTGTTTTCTTTCATGTATTTTTTATTTACGGCAAATTGGATAGAAAGAAAAAATATAATTATATTTTAAACAAAAGAAAAAATCATTGATTTTTTAAGGGAAAAATAACATGAAAAAAAAAATGGTTTACAGTTTTATGGAACCATCTGTTCAATTGGCAATTCCATAAAACTACCTCGTGAACCAACTTCTTGAGGCTGATCACGGTTCTAAGTTTTTCGAATTAAGCACAAGTGGGTCTAGGCTCGACTTCAGGGTGGTTCTGAACTACACCTAAGTCTTAGTGTACTTATGCACATTTCTCTTTGTTTTCTTTTTTTCCTTTAACTATTGAAAATGACTTTGATGGAGCCATCCAAATGGCTCCAATTTTTTTTTTTTTTCCTAAAGAGCCATATGAATGGCTTTGAGGAGTCATTTAACAATTCTATCCTTTTTTAAAATAGTTGAGTCGCATCTCTAATGAAATTTTGTCCCCTTCCGTGAAGTCTCTATAACCTCGCTTAAAAAAAAAAGAAGGGACTTTCATTGCTCCTATAGAGAATGATTAATGACCTTTGTCTTATTAGCCTTTATGGCTATTGAAATTGATTTGCTAATGAATTTCTACTCTTCCTTGTTCATGTAATCTCTTCCACTATAGATAAGAGTCTTCTTAAATGTTTAATTTTACCACTCAAAAGTATTGTAACACTCCAGAACTCGAGAGTGCCACAACTCACCACATGTACCTACCTTTCAAGTACACGTTAAGGCTTTAAAACTAACCGCAATCTCTATAATCGCTTCTAACAACTCCTTATTAGGTACAAAATAACAATTCGAGTGACTTACAAACGAGTCACTTTAGCCCTAAATAACTCAAATAACTACATCTTGATCTTCTGTAACATACAACACTAATCGCCTCTCTTTCCCAACTCAATGATAATAATTTCTATAGTTGTTGTAACCTTAAAAAGTCAACCTGTAGCTGTAAAATTAAATGAATGAGCCTAAGTCTAGTATGGGTGCAAAAATACACACAAATACCAAGCTTAAAATATTTGCATGCATATAATTCTGCTATAAAAGAATACAAGCATACAATAGTTTGATTATCTTTTATTTAGGCCAATAATCATCAAATTGATACTTATAACCCTGCTATACTATAATCTTTATCCACATACATAGTTAGTTGTAATATAAGTTTTCTTTTAAATCCTTTATGCTTAAAGTACAAAGTTTAAAGATTAGAAACCTAATATTCTAGTTACGTCATCTCATATATAAGTTTATTGGGGAATCCTCACATATGATCAACAATTGTTTCTTTAGAGAACTACCATTGTAAGCCCCTGGAGCGAGTGGGTCAATCACAATCAGCAATCAAGGTTAATTTAGCTGAATATAGATTAGTTTAGTTATATTCTAAGTCCTAACAAGCATATCTATACAAACAAGCATAACGTACATAGGAAATCGAAACTAAACCAATTACAAAGTTCAAATCAATCATGGAACTCAAATCTAACAACATGACAGATAATTGGAAATCCATAATTTTAAGTCTCGTACGAAAAAGCTCCAATCACTAAATAAAGAAGAAACTCGATAACCAGTATGAATCTAAATAAAAACAAGTATATACGTTAACCTTCAATACTCGATAACTAAGTTCTACCTAAAAATTACATATGAACCTATAATTTATTTAATCAAAGGTTTAAAAAAAAACAATCGAATCTAAACATAATTTAACAATATAAATTGAAGATAATATAAATACATAATACAATAAAGAAAAAAGTTGACATATTATGTAATATTATTTAATTACTTTAAGTTGCAGATTACAATATGTATATATAAAAGAAAATATAAAGATGACACATGATAAGAGTGTCAAAATATAAAATTTTACTAATTGATATAGTAATAAAAGAATATAAAATTTAATTGAATAATATTGTAATTTGTAGAAATACGTAAAGAAGGATATATTAATAATTAGAATCCAAAATGAACATACTTTACAAATAATGTAATATACTATATAATCATATCAACTATTGTAATAGAATTACTTATATCATAATGTCATCAATATTAATAACAAGGCACGATAATAATAAGATAGTATCATCATAAATCAAATTGACACTTAAAATACTTATGTGATACAGGTATTAACGTAACTATCTACCAAGCTATAAAATAGTGTCCCTATATAAAATATATCAGGAAATTGAAATCCAAAAGATAAGTCTACTATCACTTTACCAAAAATAAAAAATAAAAAAAAGTGAGCAAAGTAATATTTATAGAAATTTTCAAAGCTATGAAAGATCTAAGGCCTTAGCTTAGATAATACTCTTCTTTTGTTTCTAAATGAATAGAATTCTTGGGCTTGATTGAAATTGAAATGGTGAAGGGTAGAAACAATTCCAAAGTTATCATTGATATAAAAATCCTAGTAGAATTCTAAGAAGTTAGATGTGAGATCCTGTTTCAGCAAGAGAGAAGGATTAGGATTCAACTAAAGGGATAGATATATAAGTCCATTGAAAAGGTTGCGTAAAATAAAGGAAATGAAAAAGAAGATGATGCGAGAGTTGAAGTATTACTTTTGCAATGGATTACCTTATGATTATGAGAAACACAAGCACTAAAAAAGAAAAAAAAAAAACAAGAATCCTTAGTTTTCTCTAATAGTAGAAGAGAAGTTGGACAAGATTAAAAGAGTACAACTTATATCTTTATGTCTCTTTTGTGCAATGAAGTCATTGACTCACTAGACCTAAAGGCTTGATATATCTCGAAGTGATGGGTGTTTGGAAAAAAGTTTGAATGTTATGGTGGTTAAGAGAGCCTTACATTTATTTATTTTCAAATAGACAATAGAAAAACTTAGGATAAGAATGGAGAAATGTATATCATGACTTAAGACAGTAGATTTGAAAGAAATCTTGATGTTTGGAGTCACTAAAAAGGTGGATCTAAGATTAGTGATCAGTAAAGGAAGGACACGACTAAGAAAACTCTTATCGATGATTTTGAATCTTCTAACGAAATTGATTAGAAGGATAAGAATAACTACCAAGTTCCTTTTAGCAGCAAAATTACTATTAAGCACGGCCATTTTATCAAAAATATGTTTTTCTCCTAGAAAAATATAAGAATAATGACCAATACTTGAAACTTCATGAGCTCTAATGATTAGCCATCAAGTGAGCTTAACAATTGAATGTTGGCTCAAAATGAGAGTTATATCGATGAGGCAGGTCAGGTAAGCTAACTCAATTAACTCGAAAAGAAAAAATGAGTTAGAGTTGAATATTTCAATCCTTTTATAAAGCGGGCTACTGTAACTGTGTGCCTTTAACCCATGAGTTAGAAAGTACGCTAATTGCTATAGGGTGAGCTAACTTGCAGACCCGCAAAATTAAAAGAAATTAAAAATAAAAAATAATCAAAAGGAAAAAAAAATCGAAAGAGACTCCATCATATGTTTAAACAAACTCTAAGATAAGATAAAGAAAACAAGAATCATTAAAGAATAATATATGAGACTAATTAATTTAAGAAATTGGCATTTTAGTTTTCTCAATACATGTATATTTTATATGTATATTATAGGGTCGACATATTGAAATTGATAAAAGTACTTCTATCAAGATTTTTTAATTTTTCTACTGTATGTAGATTCTTTTTAAATAAAATTTTACTTGAAAAGATAACACTTTTATTTTGATAAGTTTATTTTATAGTCATAAATTTTTGTGTTAAAAAAAAAGTCTTAATGGGTTGGTGGCTTGGTTTGCTTGATAAATCAAATTGTATACATGTTGTAGGTCGGTGGATTTATACCTATTAACTTTTAGCGAGTTGGGTTAGATCTAAAATTCTAACTTGCTTATTAAGGAGGATATAGTGGATTATCCGTTTAACTCATGGATCAAAGCGGGTTGTTATGAATTAAACCGTTTAGCCCACTTGAACATATAAATAGGATCAGTTGGGCTAATCAGTGCTCGGTTTAGGCCCAATGGTCCGAAAAATATTGAAAGAAAACTCAGCCTTTATATCGTACGATTTCTCCGAACATTTGTGCATGGGTCTTTTAAACAAAAAAGCCCGGCCCAACTTAAGAGGCCCAAAGAAACTCCGTCTCCTTCCTCCCTGTAAACAAAAAAGACGAACAGAAAGCACATTCTCCATCCTCTCGCTAAGCCCTTCCATCCCATCCACCCCCACCCGCCCCCCCTCTCTTTCTCTCTAAAAAATAATGGCTTCATCAAGCAGTGGATTGACATTTAAGTTCCATCCCTTGGTGATACTCAACATATCCGATCACTACACACGTGTGAAGTCTCAGCTCCAACCGCCGTCTACTTCTCATGCCGCCTCCTCAAACGACGGAGAAGTTCCCTCTCCGGCGGCGGTAGAATCATCTTCCTCCATGGCGGAGCCTCCTCCTAGGGTTTACGGATGTGTAATCGGTGTTCAGAAAGGACGTACTGTCGAAATCTTCAACAGCTTTGAGCTTCTCTACGATCCTTCGACACAGACACTTGATCGTGCTTTTCTTGTTAAGAAACAAGAGCTCTGTATGCTCTCTCTGTCTCTATCTCTCTATCTCTTACTTTGTCGCTCTATACATATGTTGATGTGTATCTGCTCTTATATAATTAGGTTTGATTTGTTGTTTTTAAGTGTTTATGTCGTTGTTAGGGTTTTTGAACTTTTATAGTGTCGGGATTAATGAATTTCGTGTGACGTGGCTGATAAAAGAGGAGCTTTTGAATTCATACGTGCGTTGTGGTTTTGATTGTCTCTTGTTATCGGGGGTTTATGGAGGTTCTTGGTCCCGAAGCCATAGAAATATAGGTAAACATTTGCCACATTCTGGTACAAGTAGGTTGGGATGCTTTTAGCACACTGATTGGTTAGTACCTAGTCGTCGTTCCTTTCACTCTGTTTGCGCATCTTAAAAAGCTCTCTTTTAGTTAGAGAATAGTAGTTCTGAAGAATAATAAAATACTCAATAGTAGCTCTATATGGGTTAGTGCTCGGACTCAATAGTTACCATTTCCGAAAAAACAAAGCAGTAGCAACTGGTAGTGTTGGTGGTGGGGATGAGGTAAGAGCCCAAGAGGCAAACTTAGTAATTTCAATTAGTAATTTACTTGTAAGAAATTAGAAAGTTGTTGAGTTACATCCAAAAAGTTGTTGATTTCAAAGCTGAGAAAGAGGAGGATCTTGAGAGTATTTATTGCAGAGCTAGATTAAAAATCTGCTTATTTAGGCTACCCAAAAATCTGCTTACTAACTCATAGGTGGTGCTTGTGGCTTGATTGTGGTACCAATGTCTTTAGCTTCTTAGAAAAATTGAATATTCTATGTTGGTTATTGTTTATTAAGTATTATTTTTTTTAAGAAAGGAGAACTGTGGTGTTTTGGTTTAAGATCATACAAGAAAATCATTATAATATTAATATTTGAACTTGATCTTTGTTATGGACAGTAGTATCCTGGTGAGAGCTTGTTGTTAGACCATTGAGCTTTGATACATAACCTGAAGTTGGTAAGGTACTGTGCTGCTGATAGCTTTGAAGGTCAGCACATATCCAATCATGAGTATTCCTGTATGCTGTACTGAATGTTTGTTCGTTCCCAATATGTTTCATGCTCTGATAAAGGGGAATCTGAGCGAGCAAGATTGTTAACATAGTTCTCAAGTTTTTTTTTTTTCCTTTTTGTTTTTGGTTTATGACATGGTTCCTGAGTTGCTAATCTATATAAGCTTATATTTTCCAGGACTATAAAAAATCTATATCTATTGCAAACATCATGGAAGGATGTTGTATTGGCTACAATTACAATGCTATCTATCTTAATATTAAAAAAATTCTATTTTCATAAAATGGAGCAAGGTGTGTGCACCTTACCAAATAATATACAATGTTATGCGTAAAAAAAGATGTGGAGAGAAGTAATTACAACTATATGATAGAGTGCAATGGCAAAATAGTACCCATATAGCCAACTCACAAAGAGGGAGTAAGGCTTGAGTGTTGTGTTGTTGTTATGCATCAATACAATCCATGCAGCAAACATGGCATATGGCCCTCTGTATGAAAAGTGTAGAAAGGATAAAACATATAAATTTGAATGCAAAAGGATTTAAATTTTATCTCATAGAATCCCCATTTTTCCCCTCTCATTAACACATAAACAAGTATGATCATCCAGGGCGATAGTGGCAGGATATGGTTGGTAGATGACTTCTGCTTGTTTGCACAGAACACATAGTATGATAATCTCAAGGTTGTTTTTAAAATTTTTTGGAACTTTGAGGTTAGTATTTTCCTTGTCTGTTGGAGAATGATTAGTAGTATACTAGTGGCTGTTATCAAAAGAGGTGAATTCATGACATTGTGATGGGTTCAGGTTTTGTTTTTGTCGAGTAATATTTCTTAAGTCTTATCCATGTGAATGGTAAAAAATTTATAAGTCCATGGGGTTTGTGTATATTTTCTTGCTATTTGATGCTGTTTGGAAATTTGCTTTTGCCTCTGATATTAAGTTTGGTTTCTTTTCAATCACATGGCATGTGACATCGTTTTTGCCTCTCAAGTGTATCTCTCTCCTTCCATCCACATAAATTAATTATGATTTCTTTTATATTCTCAGGTCTTCTCTTCCTGTTTGTAAGTTTAATTTTCTGGAAGAATTGTTGGGATTTTGAGATTGTTAGAGGATGTTGAATTTGCTATATTCCATAGTCCATGTACTGTAGAAAATGAGGAGTACTGGATTTTTATTTGCTCTAATATCTCTCTTTGATAGGACATGCTTTGGTTTTTTTTTTTTTTTGATTGTGCTAATCTAAAAGAAATTTGAGCTTTCTAAGATTATCTACTGTTAAGCATTTGATGATTTTGGTGGTGCTCTGTATGTGCATGTGGCAGACAAAAAGGTGTGTCCAAATTTTTATGTGCTTGGGTGGTATTCAACTGGGAGCGATGCAGAGGAGTCAGATATGCACATCCATAAAGCTGTAAGTTTTAATTTTTGGTTGCATCTTTTGGCCTTTTCCATTTCCAATTTATTTTCTTTTTAATTTAATTTTGGCAAGAAGATGAAATTTTCATGTTCTTGTTGTGCTTTACCCTGTGGATGGTGAGGTTATCCTGGTTTAACTCATTAGGGATAGAATGATGATGTAGATGGCTGTAGACTATAGTATCTTTTTCAGAGTGTATCGAGATGCTTAGGACTGGTTAAACTGACAGTTAATGATATAGTGAATGATGTATAGTTTGAATTTCTGGGGTATTTTTTCTTTCATGTCAAAAGCAATTATGGAATCATCTCATTTGCACCGAAAAGTTAGGATCGAATCATCTTATGATTAGAAGCATTCACAATGTTATAAGAATCTATTTCCGAGCCTAGGAAAGGAACATATTGCTGAAGATTTTTTTTTTGGTTGAATACAAGTTGTTTGACCTCTGGAAAAATACAAGAGGTGTAAGCTCTGTTTCAGCAACTCAAGTTTGGTAAACAATGATAAATTTGAAAATTAGTGAATCAAACCTTTATTGACATTAACAATTAATATCATTCAGTTGGATTCAAGATGGAACTTCTGCATGTCCTGTGTGTCTTCAAAACCTTATTGGTACACAACTTTCTAATCACAGTTATTTTTCCCCCTTTCTTTGACAGTTGATGGATATAAATGAAAGTCCGGTTTATGTTCTTCTCAATCCTTCAATAAATCATGCCCAAAAGGATCTTCCTGTTACTATATTTGAAAGTGGTGAGTAACTTTCCTATCTATCCTTGTCGGTGTTGTGACAACTCTCATATGTTTGCCAAATAACTAATCATTGCCAAACTATCTATTTCGCAATTTCCTTTCCAGAGTGAAATTTCGTCCCTGTTCATTATGTACTTTAAACATGTTTCCTTAGGCTGTGCAGGTATTTGTGGTTAATTTGGTGAGGCTATCCATGTATAGGAACAAGGGTGGCTAGTGTCTGTTCTCATAGAATGACAATTCTCCGGCTGTGTATGATGTTCACATATTGAGAAACTCAAGGGCTTGTTAAATCGTTTAAACTTAAAATGGTGGTTGTCCCTTTTGATTTGTCTTCCTGATTTATGTCCATTCTTTGATGCCCTATCTTCTTATATTTGGGAGCTATATCTGGTTATTTTATACTCCTGATTTATCATCTTCTTCAGTGAACTACTTGCTGAAGCAAATTGTTTTTCGAGATTTCAAACTATAGGAGTTTGCCGTGTTGTCTGCACTGAGCCTTTTTTTTTTTTTGGCTCTATAACAGTGTTCATATATGTTTCTTGCTGAAAACTAAAGCAATTTATTTTCCTTTCTTTTGCCCTTTTTTTTTGTGGGGGTGGGGGGCAAATTTAGAGCTACATGTGATTGATGGGATCCCACAGCTCATTTTCGTCCGTGCAAGCTACACAATTGAGGTTTACTATCGATTCTCCTTGTAATCCTTTATTTTAGTTACTGGAAATTACTTCCAACCAGGGTCTCTGATCTTTTCTTGTTGGTTTGAAGACAGTAGAAGCAGAAAGAATATCTGTTGATCATGTGGCACATCTTAAGCCTTCTGATGGAGGTTCTGCAGCTACTCAGTGTGAGTGATTGTCAATCCCTCCTCTAACTAGGACAGTAGAAAAGGAATGGAGTAAAAACTTAAAATGCGGAATGATTACCTTTTCATTACTTCCTATGTTTGTTTGCAGTGGCTGCCCACCTCACTGGCATGCATAGTGCGATCAAGATGTTGAACAGCAGAATAAGAGTGCTCCACCATTACCTCCTGGCCATGCAGAAAGGTCTGGTTGTCCTCTCATTAGAAGTAGAACTTATGTATGTCTCAGAGGAAGGAGATATGCTGGCCACTTGGCACAAGGATTAATTTCGTTATCCATCTATGTGATCAGGTGATATTCCTTGTGAGAATTCATTGTTGAGACAAGTCTCAAGCCTCTTAAGGAGATTGCCAGCCATTGAATCGACAAAATTTCAAGACGACTTTCTAATGGTTGATAGTCATACTAGATCCTAGTGCTTTTTAACTTGTAACCTAGAACTGATAAAATCATTTTAGATGAATTGCTCGTGGGGATGGCTCTGATTTTTTAATTTTACCCTTTTGACTAGGAGTACAACGACACATTGTTGATCGCTTACCTGGCCATGTTTACTAACTGCTCAAGGTATGGAAATGGAAGCTCACTGTCTTTGTACGCCTACATATATCTTATATAGCAATTATCTTTGATGTGAAATACGAAGAAAAGTTATTGCTTGCTGGCTAAAAAGGGATCTATGGTTTGAATGCGTTGATTTAACCTCATGAATAGTTTCTGCTATATCCGTCAATCTGCAATTGTCATTAATCAAATTCTCTTTTCTCCTTCTGTTTCCTAAAAAAATAGAAAAAATCCTACCCTTCTGTTTGGAAGGACTTGAGAGAACATATCATAAGCAAATGCTTTGTGATATTTTGAATTCACTCTCTCTGCTTTTCTTTGCACCAAGTTTTTCTACAGCAGAGACTAGTTCTTTCTCTGATTGTATGTATGTATGTATACATATATATCTGTTATATTTAGAACATCTATGCTATATTTTTGGTAAGTTAAATCTATACTGTTTCAGATCAAGTGAGGATTGAATTGGCCACCCCTGGATATATGGGGAAAATGAATTGCATTAAAACTGCATAGTTTGTTGCTGCTGCTAATTAACTACTCAAATTATGTGATGTGTCCCCTAGGGCATCCCCCCCTAATAACCATGGTCGTAAACGAAGGTCAACGAGAACCAGCTTCTTAAGGAGTTCTCAAGAGTTTCTAAAAGTATCTTGTAATAGTTAGTTAGTTGTGTGTCTGTTTTGGGTTGTATGCTAGTAGAGTTAGTTAGTTAGTAGCTACTTAGGCTAGAAATAGGGGATATGTCATAGTAGAAGTCCAGATATTCTTCATGTAAATCTTAGAGAAAGAGCTAGAAAGCTCGTCTTCACAGCTGGAGGTTGTGTGCGTTTCAAATCAACAAGGATACCATTATTTGCCCTGAGAGTGCATCATTATGCTTGACAGGTTTACGCTATCCATCCCAGAAGCTAAAACTCATTTTCTTTTTTCTCTCTGCAGCACCATGAATGAGTTAGTCGACAAATTCAACACCGCATTTGACAGGCATAGCAGGAAAGGAGGACGGACAACTTTCATCTGAATCCAATTCGTTCATGACTAGCCCCATGGATGCTGCCCTCTATTTTTCTCCATTTAAGAGAGAAGAAAATCCTGTGGATATTGCTGGGATCCGGAATGCAGAGGAACACGCATGCTATTTTCCTCAACCCTCTCTTTTGTGCTTGGGATCATGGCATGCATGCACGCGACTGTTTGTTTTATATTTTTACCAAGGGCTTTTTACCAGGGGCAAAATTAGGTAGCTTTCATGGTTGTATGGAACAAATGGTGATGCGGCATGATTGTTGATAAAATCTAAAATAGTTTATCAAACTTCCGGGGGATGTGAGTTCAAGTTTGAGGTTTGAGGATTATGATTTGCACTATTTCAGCATGGAAGTATCTAATAAATTCGTTTTGGTTAATTTCGGCTGCTCCAAGCAGGATTTTAGAATGCTAAGCCAAGGGAAAAGCTTCCTTGTGCCAAAGGCATCATTCGTTTTTGACTTCACAGCAATCGGACGACCCAACAAGTCAAAGCCATTGAGAAACAAGTGGAATGGTTCAAAACTATCGGTGGTCATTCTGTTTCTCTTGTACGGGATATATTTACTCTTATCTGGACCATCCTAAGATGGGTGGCTACGAGGCTTTGAAATGATTAATGTTGTACATGGACAGTGTACGCTACACGACAGATCTTTGGCATTGGAGGGGTTCCAATTTCAACATCAGTCTCGAATGCATTGAATAAGTTTTGCCTTCAATTGCATGTTGGTTAACGCATTGCCCCCGCAGCGTTTCGTGATATGAAAGATACATTAATATCGTGAACTTCCATACAAAACGCAAGGAGTCACGCTACCCCCTTGATACTGATTACGGGACAAGGCATTTTCAAAATGAACGATTTTTGATTGAGGCAGCCAAAAGAAAGACGAGTTTTACCTTCAATTGCATATTTGTCAACGCATTGCTCCCGCTGCGTTTCGTGAAATGCAAGATATATTAATATCATGAACTTCCACACAAAACGCAAGGAGTCACACTATCCCCCCTTGATACTAATTATGGGACAAGGCATTTTCAAAACGAACGATTTTTGATTGAAGCAGCCAAAAGAAAGAAGAATGTTTTAGTGGAGGGCATGGAGCAGTCCACTCAAGCTCAGATTGACAGCTCCCTTTTGGAAACAATAATGCCGTCCCTGTCGGCGTACAACCATTCCCCATCGCAGATCCATGCACCAGCAATGTAAATAGGGACATGCTTTTCCCCGACACCCTTTTTGTTTGATTTCAGGGGATGAGAAGCCAATGCCCTGACGCCAATAACACGGGCATTAATCTCATCAACATCTCTAATGCAGCCATTCACCACGATACCCGCCCATCCCATGTTCTGTGCTAACTGTCCTAAGTTCCCTCCTACCAAGGCACATCTCAAGCTTCCTCCACCATCAATGACTAGAACTCTGCCTTCCCCTTTGGTCTCGAGGAGTTCCCTGACCAAAACGTTGTCCTCGAATACCTTAAGAGTGACGATGGGACCTGAAAATGCACCACTCTGTCCATATATCTGGAAAATTGGTTGCAGCACACGCAAATCGCCTGTTGCTACAGATGATTGATTTGAATCACAAACATCAGCGGTAGCAAGAGAAGCCATATGTATTCCTGTCACATCATTTTGTAAGACATCCATTAATTCGACAGAAAAGGCACAGCCAAGAGAAATAAAGCTCATCAAGAAAACGATGCTTCACAGCTGATCTTCTCTAATTCTCGAGCAGTCCTATGCAATATAATTTTGATTGACAGAAAGATGACCGAAAGAAGATCATGCCGGGAGCTGGAGACGACGAGATGGATTTTTCAGTCTCACAATTTCCGTCCTTACTCTCAATCAATTGAAATCTATAGATTTAGGAAACAGGAACACAATTATCCACTGTAGAAGATTTTTACAAAGTTTTCTCAGGAGATGGATGAAAGGCAAGGGATGAGTTTGTCAAGTTCGATATATTAAGATTATGCTGACTCTAAAATCGACCATCTACGAACAACTAGCATGATGGAAGATCAAGATTTTAATCTGTTAGCCACCACCAGAAGACTATTAACAAACTTATGCATTGATTATCCGTTTCCAGCATATTGAAGGAAAACTTGGGCATCGTAATACCCCCAAAATGATTTTATGTCTTCTAGACGAGAGATAAAAGACTCATGTTAGCTAAAGAAATAATTTCAGAAATCGTACAACCCTTTGCTTTATCTTATTGTGATATCACAGAGATTGGTTTTCATGGCATGAATTTCTTATTTTACCTTTTATACCTTTCAAAAGATTTTTCAGGTAATCCTACGGCTTGTCAAAGCAATCAGAAGCACTTTTAAGGTTCAAAACCATAAGTTCGAAGAACACTGCAGGAATGAACAATTAGCAAACCTACGTCGGTCGGTTGACTCACCGGAGACGTGTCGACTGGATTATCAAATTCCTATGGCATATACACAGCTTTGTGCTTATCTCAACATCATCACCGGAATTAAAAATCCTTCTTTGTTCTAGAATGATGACAAATCGAAGACGAATTTTTTAATCCACGCTAAGAAATGCCACCCAATTAAGGCCAAATTAGCAGTAAGCAGATAAAATCTCTTCTACTATTCAAGAAAAAAAATAAAATAAAAATGGAAGATCTTTTTCCGTTGACTAAAACAATTTTATTGCTTGAAGGAACCACCCGTGAGGGGAACTACAATACACATGGCCAAAAGAACCAAAACAAAGAACTTATCAAATTAACGTTAATAAATTAGAATAGGTAAGCATAACTAAATTATCTATTATATCATGTGGAAGTACTCATTTCACCATTCAACGAATTAAAGTAAACATAGGACAACATAAGATTGAATTACTTTAAGGAACCCAACTACCACTTCTCTAATCCATTAACCGGCATTAAATTAAACGGCTCATTAAGGGTTGACATAAGATTCAGCTTATTCTACTTGTCTTCATGACGCCACCATCCAGTTTGTTAACTCATCGTATTAACTTTTATAATCGTCTTAACGATGACATGACGGACAGATAAAACCGTATGATCGAAAAAAAAAGAAAAAGAAAAAGAAAAACCAACTCAACATGGTTATGCTAATTTGATTAAAAAAAAGTGCTACAAGAATTTGATGTTGACTAGAAAACTAACAAAACCCAAGGTAGAGTTACATATGGATAACTAATGCACATGCTGATATATGCCAGAAAATAGATAAATTACATAAACCTTACTTGTTGAGAGAAGGGAAGAAAGACAGAGAAGTGAACCAACGAGGACGTTTTAATGTTTTTATCTTAAACCCCGCAACTTAGGATGATGGACCTGTTTGTCATGCAAAAAGAAAATACATGGTGGGTGCTTCTTTATCTGTTGGACATTCAGAGTACGTCGATGAAATGTACTAAAATCAATACTGACGGCTATGAAAAGATGTTGTTTATTTCTTTAAAAGGATTAATTATATATTCTTTATATAAAGAAGCAAACGAGTAGACAAGTAAAACGGTTATCTCTTGATATTTACCGGTGAGTGGACAGAATTTGATGATATTTATTATATTTAAAATATATTTTAATAATATTTCTACCAATCACGACGAAGCATCTATGTATGTATATTTGTTATCTTTTTGGATTGTGTGCCCTGAAAATATGCCAAAACGGTGGATGTAAATTTTAATAGACAAATACAATGGCCTATCCACTATTCACCCGTAGTTTACTCACTCTCCAGGGATTTTCCGCCATCCATTGATTTTCCACGGTACCATATAAACATTTTCTAATCTGCTATGATAGGTTGCAAAAAGCCATCATATTTTCTCCTCTCTCTCTCTCTCTCTCTCTCTCTCTCTCTCTCTCTCTCTCTCTCTTTTCCTCCTCATTTTCTTTCTTTTCTTTCTTTTTCTATATTTTTGGTAAAACGAATTTGAGTTATAATGTGATAATTAAAATTTCACAAAATATAGTGACTATGTATACTTACTATTTTACATATCAAACAACATTTCGATTGTATGATATTGCAAAAGAGTATTTTCAATATTTATTATCTATATTACTGTTTTTTGACAACTTGTTGATAATGTAATATGTTTCGTATATATTTATTGCATACATTAATATATTACATATTGAATAACGTAATGTTAATTTAATATCATAAAAATAATCCTTTGAACATGCTTTCTTATACTGTCATTAAGTATATACTCATAATACATATTATACAATATATGGATAAATCTAACATGACATTGTTAATTTTAAAGTCACAACCACAAGTTTCAGTTTCAAACTGTTGAACAATAAACATAACTTGAGCTTCATGTGGATCACATCGATCAAGGATATCACCGATGCTGATATCAAAATTCTCATTCACAAATTCGATTTTATATCGTTTGATATGATTATCAGAGGATATAATAGATGTGAATTGTTCATAGTAAATATTAAAATGAATAGTTGATTGTAATTGGCTCGATTGAAGAAAAGATGTAAAGAAGAAGCACAACGACACAACAAAAGAAATATGCAACCTTTTCACATTAGTGTAACAACTTTAAAACTCCCAATATTATCAAAGAGTAGAAGAGAATGAGATGACCCTATAGGGTTCCATGCAACAACAATTGATGAGAACATTCTCAATAACAATAAGGGTCTACTTGCTGTAATTGTTATATTTAAGTATTGTTAAGAGTTTTAAAGGTAATTTACAGATTAAAATTCAATTACCGACCACAATTTGTTTCTATTTGCACTATATAAATAAAAACCAATTCAACTTCAGTATTATGAAGATATTGACTTTTTAAAATTATTATTTTTTGCGAGCAAGGTTTACTTTGCATGAATTAAGAAGTTGTAGAAATATCAATAATTATAGAAACGTACATATGGCTCAAATGTTCAATTGTGGCAACCACATTAATATTTATGTAACTAAGGCATTCTAGATGTAGAGCCTTGAAAGTTAACGTTGTCACCGAGCCAAAAATATTGTAGCTTACATAATGTACATGACTTTTTCAATCTAAAGATCTCGTACTTCAGATAGAGGAATTTTTTGGTTATAGATTTATTTTTAGATTGAAATTTACAATTTGAAGATAGGTATATAACAATATAATATTAACAAATTATTCCTAATGGCTTATTTTGTTGAAACAAATGCACCGTTGGAGAAAATATTTTTTTGTTAGTTATTATGAACTTAACAAACACATGACTTTCAAGTTTTATAATTTTTGACTTTTTTTTTCCTCATTATACATTCATAAGTACTAATTCTATTCCATCTTTATTACTTAGATGATACATTAATAGATTGTTTACTTCATGAAATGGAAGAATCATGTAATGGAATTGCAATTCATTAGAGTCAAATAAACCCGTAATATCTATTATGGTGTTCATTTGGAAAAAAAAAAAAATTATATTAAGGAATACGTCTGTAATAGGGTTAAAAAGACAACATTACTCTTGTCTTTTACACACATAAACGTATACACAACCATGGATATACCGACATCAAGCTACCATCAAAACCCAGTCTTCTTCTTCATTAGAAGTCTTCCTTTCCTATTTTTCTAACCCATCACCGAACTTGATGACCCACATCACTTTGATGAATCCACCACTAAACTTGACAAAGCTACCATGAAACGTTAACCATCTCATCCACTAAACCAATAAACCACCACCCTAACCTTAGATGCACAAAACCTTAAAACACAACACTCAAAACCCCAACTCCATGTCGATTGCACAATTGCTTAAATATATGAAGCCAACAAAGCAACTCTCAATGAAGAAGCCAACGATGGTTATTACAAGGGTGACATTGCTCAATTTTATGAAGATTTAATTTGATAATTGTAGGGGGTTTGGGATTGTGGTAGATTGTGCCAATGGGTTCATGAGGTTGTGAATCTACAGAGGTGTTTAGTGATATAAATCCTATTACTCATCTCATTTTTAGATTCTAAGGTTACTGGTTTGATGCCGGTAATGGTGGATTGTGGTTGTTTGATGTTGGTGGTGATGGGTTGCATGGTGGTTGGTGGGTCTAGTAGTGGTGGTGTATTGGATATAGAGGTGGTATATATTGATGAAGTCACTGTTTGGGGAAGAGAAGACAAGGGCATTGAAATGCCTTTTTTTGTTGAACTGGGATTCCTTGTTATAAATAAAGAATTCCAATTCAGTAAAATAAAGAATTCCAATTCAGTAAAATAAGGAATTGGGATTCCTTGTGGAATCCTTATTGTAAGTTCAAAAATAAAGCGAACGCTATAATGAGAATTCATAAGGAATAAGGGGGGAAATGCAATTGGAATTCTCCAAAGTAAATATGCTGTAAGAAGGGATAATATCATTTATCAAGTAATTAATCATTGTCTACTTTGCGACATCGTTCTCCATAATTCGAAGATAAACAATCGAAATCAAAGAAGAACGATTATGATGATGTAGATGAAGACCTATTTAAAAACATAGCTAAGAGAATAAAGATGGAATAAACTATTTATATAAAAAGTACTCTTTACATCAATTTTTTCCTCATAGAATATTCGACAAATTATATATAATAGTTTGTTCTACAAAGAAAAGAAATAAAAAACTTAATTTGTCTATTCAGTTATAATTATATGATGGTTTTTTTTCTAAATGTAGCAATGTTTGTAAATATTAAGTCATACTATATTTTTTGTTTTAAAAAAAAAATTTTTCAAATCATAATTTAAATTTTTATCCATACATTATGTAAACTCGTAACTAGTTAGTAGGAAGTTTTAAACAAAATATGTTGATAAAGACACAAAATTTAATCCTAGATTTGTTGGAAAATCTATTATAAATTATTATTATTATCATTATTATTTTTTGGGTTTGTGTGTGTTGTAGTATGAACATGTGCTCTTGGTAGGCTGGGTTCACGGGCTCGTCACAATTAGTACTTAGGTACACTAACATAGTAGAGTTTGGTGGTTGATATATCTTAGTTTATTAAAGCAATTAGATATATGGTGGTTGTTCCTATGATAGCTTTTGCATGAGTATAGTAGGATCGAAGAGGAGTTACAAATAGTCAAATAAGGGTGAATGTCACATTTTATACCTGAATTTTACCCATTTTTCTAATCAACTACCTAAAGTTTAGAAGGATCAATTTATTATCTACAAATTTTTTGAGGTCATTTATAATACCTAGATTTGGTAGTTAATTATAAAAATGAGCGAAATTCGTGTAAATTGCAAAAAAGAGCAAAATTTAGGTATTTAATTATAAAAATGAGTGAAATTTAAGTATTGAATTAGCTTTTTAAAATTTTATGCAGTTAATTGTAAAAGGGCCAAGTTTAGGAACGTAATGTGACATTTACCTGCTAAATAATAATTGGGGTAAATGTTTTATCTGGTACTTGAATTTTTTCAATTTTGTCAGTTAACTACTTAAAGTTTAAGAATGTCAATCTATTATTATAAACTTTTTTATGTCATTTATAGTACTTAGATTAGATAGTTAACTGGAAAAAAGAGGTAAAGTTCAGGTAGTTAATTGCAAAAATGAGTAAAACTTAATTATAAAATGGATAAAGTTTAGATACCAAACTAACGCTTTTAAACTTAGGTAATAAGAAGGCTGTTCTTTCTCCTCTCTTATAATCTCCCTTCCTTAAAAAATTGATGGGTTACCAATTATCCGCCTAATCACTAGTGCATGCCTTAGAGGCCTACAGTCCCTTACCTAAAGGATTTTTTCTCATCAACTTGCCAATGATGAGAAACAGTATGCTGAAGGAGGATGGCTAAATTCCTTGACAACTCCGGGTGGTTATATTATGCTCTGTTTGTTATTGTGCACTAATGCTGACTTTCCTTTGGTTGAGAGCTCTATGTTGAGTGATTCGACTTCTAACTGCCGAGAGTCTCTTATTGAGTAAATGTAGCTAACTCTGGCTGGGTACTTCTCTTCCAGTCCCCTTCTAACTCTCACTGCATCATTTCACGTCTCGGCTTCTTTGTTGCTCTAATACCTTGATTTCTCTCACATGCTATGCTTAGAGAACCGTTGTACGGATCCAAAGTTACACTGCCATTGTCTTCATCATCAAACATTGCACTATTTTCCCTTTTTGTCTTTTGTCCCTATTACCCCTTTTCATATGTACTAGAAATCCCCTTTTTGTAATTTCTTTATTTATAATGTTACTCTAAAGACTTACTTTAAATAGTCCCTTCTCTTTGTAAGTCGAAATCATTTAATCTTACATTGATACATTGAATATACTGTTCTTGTGAGACAACCTTTTCCAAGTCCATTTTTCCATATACTATCATCTAATCTTGCCAAGTAGCTTAGGATTAGTGGCGGGTGAATCTTGATATTAACTTGTGCGTCATATCAAGTGAAGTGTCAAATCATGTTGTGTTTGTTGGTGTGTTATATCTTTTGAGCAACTTTACGTTAGCTACTTTAGTCAATTCTTAGACCGTTTTACCCTATCTTCCTTCGATATCTTGAAGAACCCATTGGTTTGAATTCGTTATAATAAGCCTTAGTGATAACTGAGCTCTTCGGCATATCATATAATCCTGGTATCAGAGCTTGAGGCTGTGACTGAGGGTTGTGTGGTTATAGTCACTATTAGTTACTATTCGTGATACTTTGTTTCATTCGGAAGAATAGAGCAAGTTTATGAGTTACAGTTCGTTGGATATTAGTATGTATAAGGATTTCTTATGTGAAGAGTATTTTCTGATGCTTTGTTTTGAGAATGCCGAATCCTAGTATTCAAGAAGAAATTAACGATGCTAAGAGTGATGCTCTTGGTTATAGTTGAGTGACCTAACAAACACCACGTACTACTGATAAATAGATATAAGATCTTGTTACTATTGTGGCTAACTTAGTTGCTTCAGTATAGAGAGTTCTAGAGACTAGGCTGTGTGAAAGAGTTGTTGAACAGGGCCGAAAGATGAGAGATAGGCCGAGAAGGCAAATGAATGAATTACGTATGCTAGAGCCTATTCTTGTAAACCAAGTATTACTTGACGTGACTGTAGAATGGTAAGGAGAAGATTAGAGTTGGACTAAGAGGAAGAGTATGACAAAGAAGAGGAATAATATGTTGGGATTGATCAGTATGAGCATAAAGCTCCTAGGGGAGCCAAACACCTTAAAGTACAAATTTTGAGCCTCAACGAGTTTGGTAGTACTGACGACTACTTAGATTAGGAGGAGAAAATCGAAAAGATATTTGATTTTTATGATTATGAAGACACCGTTCGTATTTGAATGGTTGCATTGGAATTTTTTAGATATACGACAACGTAGTAAAAGATGCTAGAGAATGTTCGCCTGAGAGCTCGACGAGAAGTTAGGATGTGGAATGAAATGAAGAGGGTCCTAAGAGGTAAGTTCATTTCCGAACAATATGAACAAGATGGATGTTACACCCCGAAGTCACAGAGTCGCAACAGTCCCGCTGTGTAAACCATTTTATGATAGTAACTGGCCTCACAATGCTTACCATAGACATGATCTACACAAGGCATCGATGACTCCTCGCTTTGAAGTAAACAGTCCAATTAAAAGTTCAACTACAATTATGATAGATATTACAAATTTCTAATAAGCATGTATAATTATATGTAAGTCCACAGAACATCCCAGGAAATTCTACATATTCACAACTGTTCACTAATTTATATAATAACTTTCAATCTTTCATCCTCAACTGCAAGGTCACTCTAGTTACACATTATATTAAGTAACTTGATCCTCACACCCCTGGCTTCAAACGGACTAACCTTTGGATAATTGTAGGGCGGCATAATACTTGAAGTGTTCAGAAATCAGGACCTGCAAAAGGATCTATAAGGATATGAGTAACTATAGCTCAGTAAGTTGAATTGGAGACTCATGAATGCATACAAGCACAAACAGGATTATCAAGCAATTATTTTCATGCAATGCAACAATCAAGTGTTATTTCACAACGTAGTCCAGTTCGTTGTGAAATCAGAGAAATTTCACCCACTCCAATCCAGGTCGAGGAGTTTCCATGTTATGCAGCAGCTCACAATCAAAGCCAGTCTTGTGCAATGGAGACCTCGCTCCTCCCGTGACTACCTTCGAACCATTGATTTCACCCTCGTCGCGACCTCCTCTCCTGTCACTTAGTTCGACTAAGGATGAAGAAGGGACCATTTTGCAATCTTGTGTTATCCCTTTCGAAGGGGTCGGTATTTGGTTGGAGAATCCTATGATCTCCTAATGGGTTGTAATGCATGACATTTTTTATTATTAGGGTCGAATAAGATTAATTTTCATTTAGGGTGTTCAAACAATTTCACACCAATTCAATCAATCACAAAATCACTTACATTACAAATTCAGCACGAATTCAGATACATCAAACACATTCGTAAACTACTTACAATCATAATCATATATAAGCCTAAGTCTCCGAGTTTTGATTCCTAACTTACTTGGAATTTCTCAATCGCCCGATCACTTAGTTGCAAGCCGATTCGTCTTTGGGTGTCCTATAATACAAAGAGGTCTTTTTAGTACTTATACTTTAAGGATTCATATTCTAAGTTATAATTTAACTCTGTTTTCCATGTATACCTATTATATACTAATAATTCTTTCTACTCTATTTCGAGGTTCAAACCCTAGATTTGATTCTAGTTTTGATTCCTAAGTCCTAAATATGCTCGAATCCTAATGTGAACTTAATCATATTAAGCTCGAGTATTTAAATATCCTATTGGGTCTTAATTCAATATTCTAAACTATTCGGTACACGTTATTCCTAATTGGGGTATTAGATTTATCCCCGATGTGAGAAAATCTTACATTTTTATACAATTACCTAAAATTAAATCTTAATTCAGATTTATTATTATTCTGATTTTTATTCTAATATTATCTAAATAAACCTAATTTTTTAGATTTATTAATTTTCAATTCCACATATTACTAATTTTTTACAATAACTATCTAATTCTAAAGGCTAGGATTAGGTTTTCACATCAAAGATTAACATCCCTAAACATCTAATTACTATCTAAATCAGTAATTAGTATCTTAATCACTTAATTAACCCAAAATCACCTAATTTTTCCATCATTTTAGGGCTAAAAATTAACTCAAAAATTTCGAAAATTAATTTTAGAAATATGGCTTCATAGCACTATTCTATATCACATAAGCATTCTATAGAAAAAAAAAAATTGAGCTCCAAACTACACTCCTAAGCCTATTTATTTTTCGTTCTAATCATGCTTGGTTTTGCTCAATTTGTTAAGAACCCTATATTTTCAGATGTGATTAAACTAAATCACTATTTCCCCTTAAATATACATACAATAAAATCTCAGAATAACAAGTTTCATAATTTTCTAGGCAAAATAACTAATTTTACAAAATTATTCAAAATTGGGGCAATTAAGGGACTCACCGGTTCAATGCTTTTTAGCCGTCTAAATCCAATCCAAGTATGTCGGCCGGCCTTGATGTTGGGGCTGGAGTGGTGTAGTGGTGGTAGCTCGGTCCAGGTGGTGGTGAGGTGTACGTTTGGCTCACTAACCGAATATACACAGTTTCTTTTTTTTTTCTTTTTTTTTTTTTCTGGATTTTCTCTCGAATTTTTGAAGTTTCCTATTTTTCTCTGATGCTAAACTGTCCAAAGGAGTTCTCTGAAATTTTTCCCTATTTATAGACATTTTGGGTAATTAATATGCATTAATTAGACATGATATTGCTCCATTTCCTTGATTTTTGGCTTTTGTGTTGCTTAATTCTAATTGGTTAATTTTTCTTTTTCAAATTTTGACTTGCCACGACCATATTTGCATTAATCTGCACCCTTCTAATTTTTTTTCTGATTTTTCTTAGTTAATTTAATAATTTTCTTTAATTATTTATTAAGTTTTTGGCCAATTTAAGTAATTTCGTGTATTTTTATTTACATGTAAATACATGTGAGATACATGTGAACATTCCTAATTATTATTTAGGTCATTTTATGATTTTTATTATACATATAATCTATCTCTAATAATTTATTAGGTATTAAATTATACTTTTCGCCTTTTCGATAATTAGCAATTATTATACTTAAAATTTGCAAATTTTGTAGTTTCCTATCTTATTACTTATTTTCTTAAATTCAAGTTTACGGGGTTATTTTTACTAGTATTTCTCTCCATAGTTTATAATTCGGGTTTGATCGGATCCTTTAACCGATCACCCTAAACCTTGTGCTCTAAGTTTAATCCTACAGTCTCTTGACTTAACTTTAGGGCTTACAATGCATTCCGATGTCTCCAAGACTTGAGATAAGGTAGCTGATCATTGGACGACTATATCCAAAATTTTCAGTTGCTTATGATTTGGTGTAATGTTGATGAACTCAAGACGCGAACTATTGGAAGGTTCATTTCTGGACTAAGGATCGAAATTGGTAACATAGTGGAGTTGCAGAGTTTAGCTACTCTAGATGAAGCCATTAGGGTGGCATAAAGAATCGAAAGACAGAGGTAAAACCAGGCTAGTCAGATCCCAAGTAACCAACCAGTTATATGGAACAAGAGTAGCACACCAAGTCAACTAATGAATGACCATGCATCAAACGGTTCCAAAGTAGAACGTTGAGGATAAATGCCAAGCCAATCCAAAGAAGGCTAAGATATATGTAAGGCCAAGGAACTTAAGGCTCGAAGAGACTAAGGTCAGAGCTTAGGAAGAAAGACCTGAGAAATCAAATGCTTTAATGTCTCAGTTATGGACACGTGACTAGTTAATGTCCGAATCGCCGAGTCATGGCTATAAAGGGAGACAAGACCCGATTTGAAGTAGAGAGCGCGAGTGAAGAAGAGGAAGAAATGGGAGTTGATCAGATGCTGGAAGAGTTTCAAGAAGATCCCGATGCCGAGACACCACCTAAGGCGACGTCGAGTATTGTTTTGTCATTTGTCGATTTCTTAGTACTTTTGTGGCTAATGAGAATGAGAAAAGGGAGAACCTCTTCCATACAAATTACCAAGTGAATGGCAAGCTATGCACCTTGATTATTGACGGAAGGAGCTGTACCAATGTCATAACACGAGGGGTAGTTAAGGCCATGAAATTACCAACCTTTCTACACCCCAAGCGGAATAAGATTTACTGGCTGAACAAGAAAGGAGGACTACGTTGCCGAGCAAGTTAAAGTGCCGATTACCATTAGTGATAGGTACAGAGACAAGGTGTTGTGTAATGTCCTTCCTATGTGTGCTTCTCACATATTACTCTATCGACCGTGACTATTTGATTTGAGAGTGTTACGTGATGGGTATAAGAATACCCACATGTTCTAGAAGGATGGGAAATAATTATATTAACACCTATGAATCTTAAGGAAGTGCAAGAAGCCTAAGAAAAGGTTGCTAAATCACTACAGTGGAAGTCCTTGATGATTTGTAGAGCTTAATTTGTCCGAGAAGTCAGGGCTGAAGACTTTGTGCTCTTCTTAGCCAGGAGGCTCTTGGAGGTGAGAGAAGCTGAGAACTTACTTGCTGAGGTTCAATAACGACTTTAAGACTTTGCTAACTTATTTTCTGTGGAGATGCTGAAAGGTTTACCTCCTTTGAGAGGTATTGAGCATTGCATCAATTTCCAACCAGGAGTTGCTTTATCGAACTAACTTGCTTGTAGGCTTAATCTTAAGTAGGCAGTTGAATTGAAGAAACAGGTGGATAAATTAGTGGACAGCAGATATATCCATAAGAGCATGAACCCTTGTGCCGTACTAGCTGTACTCGTTCTGAAAAAAGATGGAATATGGAGAATGTACATAAACAGCTAAGCCATCACTAAGATCACTATTAAATACCGATAACCGATTCTATGACTTGATGATATGCTTGACGAGTTACATGGTGTCTGCATCTTTTCTAAGATTGACCTGAAGAGTAGCTATCACCAGATACGAATGAGACTTGGAGATGAATGGAAGATGGCCTTCAAGACAAAAGATGGTTTGTTCAAATGGTTGGTGATGCCGTTTGGGCTAATTAACGTGCCTAGTATGTTTATTTGGCTAATGAATCATGTGCTTAGAACATTGATAAGAAAATGTGTTATGGTTTATTTTGATGATATTTTGGTCTTCTGTACCTACCTCATCGCCCATGTTGAGTACTTAAGATCGATGTTCAACATCCTCCATGCCGAGAGATTATTTAGCAACTTGAAGAAATGTGTGTTCTGTCAAAGCAAGGTTGTATTGCTTGAATATGTTGTTTCAGGGAAGGGAGTTCGAGTTGACGACGAGAAAGTCAGAGCTATTCTTGAGTAGCCTATGCCGACTAGTGCTGCTGAAGTTATGAGCTTCCATGGTCTAGCTTCATTTTATTGGAGATTCATTTGAAACTTTAGTTCCATAACAGCATTGTTAACTAAATTGACCAGGAACAACGTTGAATTTAAGTGGTCGGAGAAAGATCATAAGAGTTTTGAAGATATAAAGTCTAAGTTGACGTCCGTTTCAGTACTCACCCTGCCATATTTCGTGAAAGTTTTTAACGTTGAATGTGTTGCGTTTAGTATTGGCATTGGTGTTGTCCTTATGCAGGAACACTATCCCATTGCCTACTTTAGTGAAAAACTCCGAGGTGTTGCCCTGAATTACACAGCCTACGACAAGGAGTTTTACACCCTTGTCTTAACACTCTAGAACTGGCAGCATTATTTGTTGATGAGAGAATTCATCATCTACTCTGATCATGAGTTTCTCAAGCATCTTTGCGAGCAACTTAAACTTTCTTGGCATCACACTAAATGAGTTAAGTTCTTGGAGACCTTTTGCTATGTCATTAGATAAAAGAAGGGGAGCACCAATACAGTAGTTAATGCTTTTTCTAGCCATTATGCCTTCATCACAACATTGCAAGCCAAGGTACTTGGATTTGGAACTTTACCTGATCAGTATGATCATAATTTATATTTTGGACCCCTAGTAGCCAAGTGCAGTATTGTAGGAACTGTGGAAGGGTTTTACTTGAGTAAGGGGTTCTTGATGAAGGGCAAGTAGGTTTGTGTGCCAAGTGGTTTGGCAAGGGAGCTACTTGTTTGAAAAGCTCATGCCGGGGGTTTGGCTAGCCATTTTGGGAAAAAGAGGATAACTGAGATATTGAAGGGGCACTTTTACTGGCCTAGGATGATAAAGATGTGCACCGAGTACCTGAGAGGTGCGAAGTGTGTAACTATGTAAAGGGGAAGAGAGAACCTTATGGGGAAGACATACCCTTACTTATCCCAGAGCGGCTGTAGACCGATCTAAGCATGGATTTTATGCTTAGCCTTTCCAAAATGTCGAGATGACACAACTCAATCACGGTAGTGGTCAATTGGTTTAGTAAAATGGGTTATTTCATTCCTTATCATAGAACTAATGATGCTTTATTCATTGCAAACCTCTTTTTATGGGAAATTGTGCGACTACATGAAGTGCCGAGGAGTATTGTGTCTGACCATGACTTTAAGTTTACGAGCTTCTTTTGAAAGACCCTATAGAGGAAGCTTGGTACTAAGCTCCTGTTTAGCACTTCTTGTCACCTTTAGACAGACGATTAAACTGAAGTTGTAAATAGAACCATTAGTAGCTTCTTGCACGCAGTTGTTGGGAAGAATTTGCATGACTGGGATTTATGCTTTCTCGTAATTGAATTTGCCTACAACTGCTCGACTTACAGCTCGATTGGAACATCACCATTTGAGGTCGTTTATGGACTTAACCTAAACTTACCCTTATATTTAATTAATAGTCCAATGACATAAGGGGAAAGTTAATCCGACCTATAGCATGTAGAGGAATTTTAAAGGTTACATCGGAAGATTGCTGAGCAATTGGCTAAGATTGTGGCCCGATAGCAGGAAGCGGGAATCTAAGGGAAGAGGCGAGTTGTTTATACTCCTAGAGACCTTGTCTGGATCCATCTTAGTAAGGAACACTTCCCTAGCAAGAGGATGAACAAACTATCTTCCAGAACTGATGGGTCATACAAAATCCTTAGGCACATTAATGATAACTCTTATGAGATTGAACTACCTACGGGTTTTAACATGTCTATTACATTCAACTTTGTTGAGTTGACTCCTTGCATACATCTTAGAGGCCTCTAATCCCTCACCCGAAGGATTCTTTCTCGCCAACCTGTCGATAACAAGAAATAATATACTGAAGGAAGATGGCTGAATTCTTTGAGAGGTCTGGGTGGTTATATTATGCTCTGTTTGTTATTGTGCACCAATGCTAACTTTCCTCTAGCCATGAGCTCTATGTTGAGTGATCGGACTTCCAATTGTCGAGAGTCTCTTGCTAAGTAAATGCAATTAGCTCTAGCTGGGTACTTCTCTTATAGTCCCCTTCCAACTCTTACGATATCCTTTCACGTCTTGGCTTCTTTGTCGCCGCAACACCTTGATTTCTCTCACCTGCTGTGCTCAAAGAACCTTTATACAGATCTAGAGTTGCATTGCCACCTATCTTCTGTATCTGACATTGTACTATTTTCCCTTTTTGTTTTTCGTCCACTTTACCCCTTTTCTTATGTATTAGGAATCCCCTTTTCGTACCTACCATCTTGTAATTTCTTTATTTATAATGTTTCCTTAAGGACATACTATAAATAGTTCCTTCTCTTTGTAAGTCGGAATCATTTGATCTTACAATGATACATTAAATATACTGTTCTTGTAAGATAACACTCTCGAAGTCCATTTATCTATACACTCTTATCTAATCTTACTGAGTAGATTAGGATTAGTAACGAGTGGACCTTGATATTAACTTGTGTGTCATATCAAATGAAGTGTCAAGTCTTGTGTTCGTTGGTGTGTTATATCCTCCGAGCAGCTTCATGTCAGCTACTCTAGTTAGTTCTTAGATCGTTTCACCTTATCTTTCTTTGATATCTCAAAGGACTCATTGGTTCAAATTTGCTACAGTAAGCTCTAGTGATAATTGAGCTCCTAGGCACATAAAAAACCGAATGGTTAATGTTGTAATTGGTGTCTTAACTTTGCCAAAATTTTTCAATTATTTACCTAAACTAATAAATAGTCAATCTAATACCTAATAAAATTTTCTTTGTTACTTTTAGTACCTATATTAACTTTGCTTAACTCCATTAGATGATGTAGATGATTTAACCAATATATGCTTGACACATGAAAAATAGTGAAACAAACACTTCATATATCACTTTAGCTGCTACATGGATGTTTAGGTGGAATAGAAACAAAATAATAATAATAATAATAATAATAATAATAATAATAATAATAATAATAATAATAATAATAATAATAATAATAATAATAATAATAATAATAATAATAATAATAATAATAATAATAATAATAATAATAATAATAAGTAAGATTGAAAGAAAGAAGGAACCTATTGTTTAGAATTCGCGGAACAAAAACCAGAGAACCCATCCATTAAACCCTAAAGCATTGCCTTCTCTATCCTACTCCTTGATATGTAAACCCTAATTTTCATCATGTAAGAGACATTCTTGAGAGCAAAGTCACAAAATATAGGGAGAAGCCCAAAGTAAATCAAGTGAGAAACGCCAATTCATTTCATTGGAAAAGTGTAAGAAGCAAGAGAAATCAAATCTTAGAAGAAGGTAATGTCGTCTAATACGTTCATGGCTTCGATCCACTAATCATCATTTAGCAATAGTGGGCTTATGTTCTGTAATTGTGGGTTGAAGCCTAGGGTTATGAAGACAGGGATGAATCATGGTCGAAGGTTTTATAGATGTTCAAGATTCTATAAGGTAACCTCAAAATTTTAGACTCCATATAGTTAGCGTGAAGGTAGTTTGTGATATTGACAACACTTGACTAGTAGATGATAAAGGCATCATGTTTGGTTATATTTCAATGTGCTCTCTATTATGCTTCGAAGCCACAAAGTCACAATAGTCCTGTCGTGTAAACCGACCGATGATAATAATTGATCTCACAGTCCTTATTACAGATATAATTTACATAAGACATTTACGACTCCTCGCTTTGAAGTAAATAGTCATTCATAATTATAGGTAAAATTTATATATATAACTAAAACTTTAAGTCATATTTACATAACTACATTAATCTTGTCTTATAATCCTAGGAAATTATACATGTTACGGTAATCTATTAACTAACATATCACCATACTAGTTCATAAACTTGAAGGTACTAATAAGACATTAAGGGACTTGGTCGTATAGTCGGTTGATTCTCACTCTCCCATAGTTTTAAAAAGAAATTGACCTCAAGATAATTATACCGTAGCATATCAATTAGAACCTGCAAGAAAATCTATAAGGGTATGAGTAACTGATAGCTCAGTAAGTTAGGTTGGAGACTTATGAATGCATAACAAATACAAATAGGATTATCAAACAATTAATTATATATAATGCAATAAGCAAATGCTATTATACAACGTGGTCCGGTCCGTTATAAAATCAGAGTAATTTTACTCGCTTTAATCTGGATTGATAAGTTTTTATGTTTATGCAATAACTTACAACCAAAATCTGGTTTGTGCAATGGAGACATCGCTTCCCCCATGATTACCCTTCGAACTATTACCCTTATCCTTAATGCAACTTTCTCTCCTATTACATAGTTTGACTAAGAATGAAAATGAAGAAAAAATCATTATTCATTCAATGCTATCTTTTTCAAAAGTATTGGTATTTGGTTAGAGAATTCTAATGGTCCCTTAAAAGGTTACGATACATGTCTAATTAGGGCATTTAAGTTGGTTATGATTAAGTACGGTTTAGAGTGATCAAGCAATCTCACACTATTCAATTTATAACAAACACTAAACATAACACAAATTTTTAGCACAAAGTTCAATACATGCAAGCACATACATATAACTATCTACAAGCACAATTACGCATAATCCTAAGCCTTTGAGTACTTTAAAATAGTACTCCAAAATACAATAAAGTATTAAACTTAACTTACTTAAAGTCCTCAGGTAGCTCACTCGACTGGTTACAGGTCACTCGTCTCTACGTATTCTATAATATAAATACTCTTTTAATATTTATATCCTTGTGTCATATAAAACTTTGGGTTATGATTTAACTCAAATTTTCCATATATATATTTTTATTTATTACTGATTCATTCTAGGTTAGTTTTAGATTTGGTTTTTGAATCCGATTCCGATTTAAGTTCTAATTCAGTTTCAACTATGGGTATGATACGTGAAGCCTAAAAATGCGTTTTGAATCCTAATATGAAATTAATAACTAGTATTCTAATCTATACGGTACGTCGTAGTTCTCATTTATACTGAATTTACTTCTGATGTAAAAAAATTTTACATTTTTCATATAATTAATTAAATTTAAGTTTTCTACCAAATTTATTATATATTACTATTATTATTATATTATCCATTTTAACCTAATATTTTATATTTATTATAATTCCAATTCCACATACTACTAAAATTACATATATTTACTACATAATACTCATAATAATTACATCTAATATTCTAAATGCTACAATTATCATACCACATCAAAAATTAACATCCTAAAGCATCTAATTACATACTAAATCAATAATTATTCAATTAACCATTAATTAACCCCAAATTACTAATTATATATATTTTAAAGGCCTAAAAATTACTTAAAATTTTCGAAAATTTATTTTTTAAAAAAAGCTTCATAAAACTATTCTACATCTTCTAAATAGTCTACACAAAAATTTTAAGCTTAAAACTATACTCTTAAGGTAATTTATTTCTAAATCGAACAAAACTCAGGTTTACTGAATTTATTAAGGACAGTATATTTCCAAACATAATTTTATCAAAATAAAATTTTTTCCTATATCTAAATATATAAAAACCTCAAAATACTAAATTTCATAATTTTCCAAATAAATTAAACAAAATTTGGGTAAAAATTAGACTCACTTGACCGTTGGACTTTCGACCACCAATGATGGTCCTAGGGTTATTAGCAGGGCCAGGCGGTGGTGTCGGTGGTTCACTTCTAGGTGGCCGTGAGTTATGGGTTTACTTTATAAGCCTTAATTGCATAGGTTTTTTTTTTTTTTTTTTTCTAATTTTTGTAAAATACCCTAACTCTCTCTTCTGGTTTTCTCTTTATTTTTCTTGGATGTGTATCTGACAAAAATGAATTGTTATAGGCATTTTCTAATTTTATAGGGGTGTTTAGGGTTTGCTTTTGAATTTTGGGTTGACATTTGGCTCTTATCCTCTTTTAATTTGCTTTTTATTTGCCCTAAATTGATTGGTTGAATTTTTTCTTCTTAATCCCAATGTGCCACAACCTTGATCTAGACAATTCTTCAATTCTATGATTCTTTTTCAAATTTTTCCTTAATTTTTTTTTGTAATTTTCTTTAATTATTTGGTATTATTTTAGTATTTTTTAGGCATTTTAAGTAATTTTACGTATTTTTACCTACACGTAAATATATAAGGCATATAAGTAAATACTTTAAAATATTATTTATATTATTCTATAATTTTTAGTGTGCATATAATTTATTTTTAGCTACTTATTAGTTATCAGAACTCTTTTAATGCATTTTCGATAAATAACTGGTAATATGTTTATAATTTGATATTATAATATTCTATTATTTTATTACTTATTTTCCTAAATTTAAACTTATAGGGTTACTTTTACTAATAATTCTAGCTTTGTCTTATAATTTGGGTTTGATCGGACACTTTATCCGATTGCCCTAAATTCCATGTATTGAAGCCGAACTTCCAATTGCAAGGCTTACACTTTCTGCCATATATGTTAGGTATTATTGCTTGATGGCATAGGTATTTACTTAAATTTCTTTAATTTTCTAAGGTTCCAATTCTTGGATATCGTCCATACATGTTATGTTCTCTAATTTTGTTAATGTTACAAGAAATGGCTTCTCATCATGCTAAGCATATATGGTGCTATGTAGCATGATGCTTGCAACTTCTTCCAGTGGGTGCATTTCGAAGATGAGAAGAAAGTGAAAATATCGAATGGGACAGAAGAGCTTAGTTTAGAAGAGAGAATGTTGATGACTTCTATGATAAAGGAAGGTAGGGTTGAAAGGTTAAGGCTATTGGAAAAGAACTCTATGTTATGATGGATTACCTTAGGAGATTCGATAGAATTTGATGGCTTGGTGTTTAGTATAACCCGTTACGAAGGACAAATACTTCTCCAAATATCGAAGTTGTAAGACTACGAACTTTGGTCAAAGCTTACAAATATATGCTATGAGTCTCATGACTAGGATTTATATCGTATTGGGTAGTTGTTGGATAGTAGAAGTAGCACTACTAGTTATTAGAGTGGCTTAAGATATATTGGTCACATTTACTACAATTACGTATGTGGAAATGTACATCTTTTTGTGTTGGTTTTATGATGTTAGAGGCAGTATTTCCTACATAATAGTTCAAAGATTTATGCATAGATTAAAATTGAGCCACTTGGCAACTCGTGAATAAAAAATGAAACTTTTTATTTCATTTGTTGAATCTTTGCCCCTAAAAGAAATTTGTATGCACTAATTCTACTTCCTAATACCAAGCATTTCCATGTTCTTCAACTCATTGGCTTTTACTATAATGATAGTAAGCTTTCCTTATGGTTTAAGTTTCAATTCACTACACCAACGAAGAGAAGGTTATATGATCAAACCATGCCAATGTAACTAAATTTGGCATAAATTTAATTTTGATACAGAGTTAGAGACACAAAATGTCTTTAATTAAAGAAACTAGATAGAGAAACAAATTAAGAAGTTCAATTCAAAAAGCATATAAAGCACTACAAAGATGTCTTGAGATAAATGTAATTTAACTAACACATAGTAGAATGAAAAACAAAAAATATAGAAGGCTGAAAATGTCCATTGTAGAATTAAGACTACTCAACCCTTATGATCTCCAGTGGTAGGGTAGTCCCCAGTTCTATCAAACTCAACAGTTGAAGTGATATCCATTGCAGAAAAAGGAATAGATGAACAAATTTAAGACCTTTTCAAACACTATTAGGAAGGATCCATTTACAAAACCAATAGTTGAAATAAATTGCAATAAGAAGTTATGTTGTAGAAAGCTAATTTGCATGTACATGTGAAATTCGTAGAGTAAACCACTATGTCCACCTAGTGCTAATCCTTCCCATCACTTGCTTTTGGATGCACTCTATCATAAATATAATGGACATGTGTCTCACCTCAATTACAGTAGAGTTGAAACACTTTGACCTGTTGTTGTCCCCACTTGGTCACAGGCCTAAACATAGCCTTGCAACAATTTTTAAGATTTTTCCTCATCAGGTCACTAGTCACTTCAAGTTTCAATTTCCTAAGATGATTAACATTTTCCAATAACTCACCAACTATTGTTGACTTACATAAGGCCCAAAATAAGCATTGCAACTCACTTCCCTAGTGTTTTTTTTTCTACAACTGGCAAATAAGTGGCATGCACAAAATTGGTGCTTTACTAATGGATAAGTGTCTCTAATGGCTCAAGGAAAAATTATGTTCCTAATTAATATACCAATTACATTTATACGTAACTAACAAATTCATCATTTTATCTTTTGCATATCACCAATATTGGTGAAGCCAGATACAACACCTAATCTTACTAGCGAATCCAGCTTACCTAAGAACCATGATTAGCTATCCAAGCTTTCCCCCTCTACATATGCCCAAGTCACTAGATACATTTGGTCATTTGCATCAAGTGTGATGACACTTAATAACTTGCCCTTTGGCTCACCTTTAAGGAAACGTCCATCAAGACCTAATATTAGCCATTTGGCTTATATCCTTTAAGGAATCCCATTCTATAAGCATCCAAACAAACAAATAGTCTCTTGATATACAATGGATGAGTTATACTAGGCCTTTATGCTTGAATTTATACAGTATTTGGCAAACCCTTCGTATACTTCCTTAGCTCAACAAAATAGTCCCATGTACTTGTTTGAATGTATGATCTTTTGTACATCAATATTAGCTATAGATAACCTCCGCTTTCAGCTCTTCCTTAGCAAGTATCTTCCTTTCCATTAGAGATATCTTTAGCATGATTCTCAGTCTTGACAAGAAGTGCTTAATAAGTATTTTGTAGGTCATTCGAGAGTTCTTGAATGATGGCCTAAAGAATACATTATGCTTATCATTGAACATTTTGACAACAAACTCCTTAATGGATGCCTCATATGATGCATAGATGAAAAATGGGCATGTCTTGTTCTTGCACTTGAATTGAACCCACCTCTTATCATTTAATCTCAAGTCTAAGCCCCTCATATAGTGTATGGAATAATTGGTCATTGCTTCTTATTTAGAAATACCATCCCTATACATATATGTGGAACATCTATGTTTAGATCAAAATAATTCTTAGTCCTCCTTCTCCTTTTTAGTCTTACCTCACTTTCTATCTCATTCTCATTTTTAGAATTGCTATAAAAATTGCCCTCATCATTAGAAAACAGATCCTCATCTCCATTATTGTTTCTCTCCACAACCCTATCCTCATCACTTCCCTTCCTTGCTCTACGAATTTCTTCCCTCTCGTAATCAAATATGGTATCAACATCGATGTGCAAAGCCTTATATCTTATAGGTGCCTTTATTTGCTAGGAATGACTTTTTCTTCGTACGTACAGCAAGCACTTCCTTGTCATCATCATTTGATAAACAACCACCTCCACAACCTCCTCTTCATCTTTTGAATTTGAATCACACTTACCATGTTAATTAACCTCTACCCTTTCCCAAGTGACTTCATCATCAACGTGCATCACATATATCTCACCTTTACGATGGACCCGAGAATTACAACCATAGCATTATAAGGGTCATTATCTCCTAATCCTAACTAAAACAATCCATCTACTATATTGTTGCCAAGAATAAAAAAGTAAAATTTTTCTATGTTTGCAAATTCAAAGTCACTTAAGAAGCAAAGGAGCTCAGCCTTGTTGATCATCTCAACATCTATTATCTACCTAATTTGTTTGCCTTCAGTGTACTACTTCGTCACTCCTTTCTCTTTAAACTGACCACTTACATGTATTAATAGGTTTACCCTGCAATATATGTCATGTCCCAAAGTGGCAGAGTCGTAACAATCCCACCATGCAAATCATTCTAAAATAGAATATGATATTACAACTGTTATCTTAGATTTGATTTACACAAGGCATTTACGATTAAATATGTTATTTATCTACGAAATTATAAAAAATACATACTAATATTTAAATGTCTCAAGCAGTGTTTCCAAGATTTAGTAACCTAATCTTACTTCACTTAAGTAATACATAAATTGATATTAAAAGACTTCAAGTTAAGACCCAAACTTCGAAAATGTGATCAATCTTCAGTTTTATATCTTCACTCCTCAAGACTTAGCAGTTGATAACTTCAAAGTAATTATAAATCACTTCCTAACTAGCACTTGCAATAACATTTATAGGGATGTGAATAATTAATCGCTCAGTAAGTTGAGGTGGAGACTTAAAACTATACATCAAATACAAACAAGGTTATCAACCAAATTAGTTATATGCATTGTATGTACAAGAAAATGCCATTACATGATGTTATCTGATCCATCATGAGATTAGAGAAATTCCACTCTCTTTATTCTGGGTTGAGGAGTTTAACGCATATTTCAATTTCTTACGACGAAACCCAAGCTTGTGTAATGGATGTTATGCCCCGAAGTCGCAAAGTCGCAATAGTCCCGCTGTGTAAACCATTCTATGATAGTAACTGGCCTCACAGTGCCTACCATAGAGATAATCTACACAAGGCGTCGACGACTCCTCGCTTTGAAGTAAACAGTTCGATTAATAATTATACTACAATTATGATAATTATCACAAAGTTCTATAAAACATAGATAATTATAAATAAGTCCACAGAGCTTCCCAGGAAGTTTTACACAAACACGACAGTTCACTAGATTACATAATAGCTATTAGTCTTTCCTTCCTAATTACATGGTCATTCTAGTCACACATTATATTAAGTAACTTGATCCTCATACCCCTGGCTTCAAGCGGACTAACCTCTGGGTAATTGTAAGGCGGCATAGTACTTGTAGTGTTCACAAATCAGAACCTGCAAAAGAATCTATAAGGGTATGATCAACTAAAGCCCAGTAAGTTGAATTGGAGACTCATGAATGCATACAAGCACAAACAGGGTTATCAAACAATTATTTTTATGCAATGCAACAATCAAGTGTCATTACACAACGTAATCCGGTCCGTTGTGAAATCAGAGAAATTTCACCCGCTTCAATCCGGGTTGAGGAGTTCCATGTTATGTAGCAGCTCACAACCAAACCCAGGGTTGTGCAATGGAGACCTTGCTCTTCCCGTGACTGCCTTCGAACCATTGACTTCACCCCCGCCACGACCTCCTCTCCTGTCACTTAGTTTGATTGAGGATGAAGAAGGGACCATTTTGCAATCCTGCGCTATCCCTTTCGAAGGGGTCGGTATTTGGTTGGAGAGTCCTATGATCCCCTAACGGGTTGCAATGCATAACATTTTCGGTTATTAGGGTCGACTAAGATTAAATGCCGGTTAGGGTATTCAACAAGTTCATACCAATTCAATCAGTCACAAAATCATTCACAGTAAAAATTCCATCACGAATTCAGATACATCAAGCACATGCGCAAACTATTTACAATCATAATCATATACAAGCCTAAGTTTCCGGGTACTACAAAACTAGTACTTTATTACAATAAGCAATAACCCAACTTACTTGAATTTGCTCGATCGCTCGATCCTCTAGTTGCGAGCTGATTTGTTTTTGGGTATCCTATAATACAAATAGGTTCTTTTAGTACTTATATTTTATGGATTCTTATTCTAATTCATAATATAACTCATTTTCCTCATGTATACCTACAACGTATTAATGATTCGTTGTGTTCTATTTCGGGGTTCGGCTCCTAAACTAAATTCTAGTTTTAATTCCTAAGTCGTAATTAAGCTCGAATCTCAATGTGATATTAATCACATTATGCTCGGATATTCAAATATCCTATTGGGTCGTAATTTTTGTATTCTAAACTATTCGGTACACGCTAACCCTAATTGAGGTATCGGATTTATTCCCGGTGTGTAAAAATCTTACATTTTGAGATATTTACTTAAAATTAAATGTCATTTCAGATTTATTATTTTTCTGATTTCTATTATAATATTATCTAATAACCTTATTTTTGTTTTAGATTTATTAATTTATATTTTCACATATTACTAATTTATTATATTACTTACCTAATTTCCCTAATTAACCATACTTAGTACCTAAGGGCTAGGATTAAGGTTCTACTGCAGAGATTAACTTCCCTAAACCTCTAATTAAGATCCAAATCTGTAATTAACATCCTAATCACTTAATTAACCCTAAATCACCCAATTTTACCATCATTTTAGGGCTAAAAATTAACTTAAAAATTTCAAAAATTAATTTTTAAAAAATGGCTTCATAGCACTGTTATACATCATATGAGCATCCTACAGAAAAATTTTGAACTCCAAACTACATCCCTAAGCCTATTTATTTTCCGGTTTACTAATGTTCGATTTTGAACAATTTGTTAGGGACCCTATATTTCCAGACATAATTAAACTAAATCAATATTTTTCCCTAAATCTACATACAATAAAACCTCATAATAACAAGTTTCATAATTTTCTGGGCAAAATAAATAATTTTACAAAATTATACAAAAATCGGGTGAATAAATGACTAACCGGTTCGAAGCTTTTGGGCCGTCCAAACCCAGTCCAATGTTGTCGGCCGGTCCAGGCGGTGGGTCTACTGTAGGTGGTGGTGGTGGTGGTTCGGTCCCAGGTGGTGGTGAGTGGTGGGTTTAGCTTACTTGCCTAATCTGCACAGTTTTCCCTTTTTTTTTTCTGAATTTTCTCTCGATTTTTTCGATGTTTTGATTTTTTTCAGATCTTAAACTGACCAAAGGACTTCTGGAATTTTTTCCCCTATTTATAGACAATTTTAGAATTTAATGTGCATTAATTTGATGGGATTTTGCTCATTTCCCTAAGTTTTTGGCTTTTAGATTGTCCAAATTTGATTGGTTAATTTTTCTTTTTCTGATTTGAAGCTGCCACGACCTAATCTTACTTCATCTTATCCTCTTCTGATTTTTTTCTAATTTTTTTATAATTATTTTATAATTTTCTTTAATTATTTGCTTAGTTTTTGGCCAATTTAGGTAATTACGCGTATTTTTATCTACACGTAAATACATGTGGTGTACAAGTGAACATTCCTAAATATTATTTTGGTCATTCTAAAATTTTTAGTATACATATAATCTATCTCTAGTAATTTATTAGTTATTTCATTACACTTTTCGCATTTTCGATAATTAATACCTATTATGCTTAAAATTTGAAAATTTTATAGTCTCCTATTTTATTACTTATTCTCTTAAATTCAAGTTTACGGGGTCAGTTTTACTAATATTCCTCTCAATAGTTTATAATTTGGGTTTGATCGGATCCTTTAATCGATCGCCCTAAACCTTGGGTTCTAAGTTTAATGCTATGGTTACTTGGCTTGGCTTTTGGGCTTACAATGGAGACACCACTCTTCTCGTGACTACCTTTGAACCATTGACTTCATCTTTGCTGCGATTTCCTCTTCTATCATTTAGTTCAACTAATGATGAAGAAAAGACCTATTATACTATTCAGTGCTATCCCTTTTGAAGGGGTCAATATTTGGTTAGAGAACCCTAAATGGTTCCCTTAATGGGTTGCTATGTAGGTCCGTTTTAGACTTATAAGTTATATATTTAATTAAATTTGATTTAAAGTGTTAAAGCATTTCATATAAATCACATAACATCCAATCCGGAACATCAAACTAGAATCACATAATCAAGTTTAGAAACAAGCACACACAAACGTGCGTACAGTCAACTATCTAACAAACACAATTAAGTATAGTCCCAAGTCTAAGAGTACTATAACACAGTACTCTAAAATATAGTAAGTATCAATCTTAACTTATCTGGACTTCCCGCTTACTCACATAAGGTGTGACTTGCACAAGTCATTGCTGATTATCTCTATAATACAAATGTTGTTTTAGTACTCATATATTTATCTTATATAAGTTTTATTCTATAATTCTTTATGTTATCTTCATTTTAGGGTTTTATTATACCTAATTATTTGGGTTTTTAAATCTTTTATAATTATTCTTAATTTAGGTCAGGTTCTGATTCAATTTTTAAATTAGGTTTTAATTCATTTGACAATTATGGGTTTTATACACGAATCTTAAGAACTCATTTCAAACCATTATATGAAATTAATTGCATTATACTTGGGTATTCTAAATCTTGTATTTAGTTCCTAGCTAGTATTTTGATCCGTATGGTACATTATATTTCTAATTTAACTATCGAATTAGCTCTCGATGTGAGAATAACCTATATTTTTCATATAATTTTCGTAAATTCACCTTCTAAATCAAACTTGTATCATATTCCTAATATTATAATACTATTATTTTTTACCTAATATTTTCTACCCATTTAATTCCTATATACATTATGTATTATTACATATTATACATTTATATCACCTATCTAACATTTCTAACACTACATATATCATCCTTCATCATCTAATAACATATCAAAATGTTTAACTATATTCTAAATCAGAATTTATACCTAATTAACCCAAAATTATAAAATTAACTTAAAATATACCATTTTACCTATTATATATTTACTACATGATACACATGATACCCATAATACTTACATCTAACAACTCAAACATTGCAAATATCATCTTATATCGACAATTAACATTCTAAGATACCTAATTACCTACTAAATCAAAATTTTCACCAAATTAATATTAAATTACAAAATTAAGCTCAAATATTACCGTTTATGCATAATTTTAGTGCTTAAAAATTAAGTAAAAATTAAAAAAAAAATTAAATTTAAGAAAAAATCTTCATAGTATTGTAATATATATCCTAAATAATCTACAAAAAAATTTTGAAGTCAAAACTACATCAATAAAGTCATTTAAATTTAAATTGAGAACTAGCTTAAGTTTAGTTATTTTTTAAGAGTAATATATCTCAAGGCATAATTTTATCAAATTGGAATTTTTTCTTAAATCTACATACAAAAATATTCTAGAATACCAAATTTCACAATTTTTCATATATATATTTGATATTTTTACTAAATTAAATAAATTCGAAAGGAAAAATGAAACTCATTGATTGAAGAGCTTCAACCACTACTGATGGCTCCACTCTTGCACCAACAAGTGGTGGATTTGCTATTAGGTGGTGGTGGCAGCCGTCCCTTTTCAATTGGTTGTCAAGTGTGGATTCTTCTTATATACCTTAATTACACTATAATTTTTTAATTTTTTGTAAAAACACTCTTCCATCTCTTTTTGATTTCTCTCTAATTTTCCTAGACTCACAACTGACCAAAATAATTTTTAGAAGAGAGTTTCTAAATTTATAGTAGTGTTTAGGGTCTTTAATTTTTTAAGTGTCACATGTCCTTTATTTCTTCCTTTTCCACTTTCTAATTATCTTAATATTAATGGTTGTTGTTTTTTCTTTAATTCCTAGCATGCTACGCCCCTATTTTGGGGTTTTCTTCACTTTTCCATATTTTTATTTAATTTTTTTATGAAGTATTTTAAGTAATTTCACGTATTTTTAACTAAATGTAAACACATATATGGTATAAATAAATAATCCTAAATATTATTTAAATTATTTTATGATTTTTAGCGTGCATATAATTTATCTTTATTGATTTGTTAATTATTGGAACTCGTTTTATACGTTTTCAATAAATAACGAGTAATATACATATAATCTAATATTATAATAATTAATTATTTTATTATTTATTTTCCTAAATCCAAACTCATGAATTACTTTTACTAATATTCCTAGTTTCTTTGTAAAATTTAGGCTTGATTAGACAATTCTCCCAACTACCTTAAATTTTACGAATCAAATCTCGAACACCTGATTATGGTGCTTATAGTATAAAGAATAGAACACTTAAAAATTACGACAAGTGTAACAACAAGTGATAACACTCGTATAACGTATATATTTTAGAGTAGTTTTACATAGTTTTATCTATTATTTATGTCAATTGTTGATAATTTGGAGTTTCATTAGTTTTTATTTCATTTGTAGGTGTTTAAGAAGCTTTCAATAAGTTTTTGAGCAATTTTATGAAGTTGTGGAGCTTTAACGAAGAAGTGTATTGACTAAACCATTCAACCAAATGAAGTTCAGATAAGAAATGATCTCTAGAGAGGATCACGAGCATGACCATGGTCATGGCCATGTATTTTGGTTGTATACCCCTTGTCTAAGAATTTCATCAAAATATAAGTAAAGGAGAAAAACACGCCTATAGATCATAACTATGGTCTAAGGCATGTACAAGCCCTGAATCAGAAATCTCTTATTTTTAGAATGTTTGTTTGTAACTCTAGGTCCAAGTTCTGTAAATGATGCCTAGGCTTAGTGTTCAGAGAGAGTCCTTTGAGGAAAAATTGTGTAGGTAAAGTTATAACAAGGGTTTCTCATATCTCTTACTTGATTTCCTTCTAATTTCATGTCATAATTTAATTTTAATGGTAGATCTTTTATTGAACCCTAATTCTAATGTAACAGTTGCTTTTGTATTCAATCTCTTGATTTTTTTTTGTTAACTATTGTGCGGTGATTTTGTAATTTGAATGAGGCTTTTCTTTTCAAACAAACAAAAAAAAAAGTTGCTATTTAAGGAGGTATGATAACAAGTTGCTATTCAACATTATATGAAATAGGAATTTTTTATGATGTTGATATTATAAGCTTAAAATGAAATAAACATAGCAATTTTCCAAGAAATAGGAAGGGAAATTATTCCCTTCAAGTAACGACAAACATCATTCTGGTAATGGAACAATCATGCTAGCGAGTAGCATTTAGTGATAGGAAATCTAAATTTTAATAATAGCTGATTTTGGTGGTAAATGTTTGTACAAAAAGTGATTAAAAAAAGAATGATTTTTTTCCTCAACTCTAATAGATTATTTTTATTTGAATAAACTTATTTTGAGAGTGATTAATATATTTTCAACTTTTATGTCTCAAGACTAACTCTTTTTCCACCAATAAAATATTGTATGAAAGATAGTCTACATGGATCTCTTATTCTCTCAATACAATTTTTTCTCTATACCCTTTATGAGCCTCAAATTATGGAATAATCAAGTGTAAGAACATTATAACTTATAATTAGGTGTAGGAAACAACGACCCATTGTTACATACCTAGCTAAAGACACTCTTTGTCACATTACTTTATCATAATTAATCTTCAGTTATTATTATCTTCTATCCTTAATGATAATAAAACCTTTTCAACCTTTGTATTTTGTCATTTGTTATTGTGAAATGTATAAAATATATAGGTAGATAAGACTCACACTAATAAATTATTATATGTAACATTATAAGCATGGTCGAACATAAACAAGAATAAATCTATAAATGTTGAAACTTTCACTTACTAGGACTACGTGGGTTCTTCCATCATAATACTTAAGTTTATGGTGGTCCTTATACCTAAATGATGCATTATAATTTGATTATTTTTTTCCCAAATAAATTTTTTAGATGCGTGGAGTTTAAAGTAATTTCTCCTATGACAGTTACTACCTAAAGCAATAATTTACATACATCTAGATGAAATGGGGAGTCTTCTTCTTCATGTTTAACTTAAATGTAGCTTTCCTCATTTTTTTGGTAAAAAATACTCAAAAAGAAGTAGCTCAAAAAAATTTATAAAGAAGAAGAAGAAGAAAATAATCATTAGCTCTCTTTAAAAAGGAATTGATGTAATTATATTATCACCAATTTCATTTCAATATATAGCCCTAATTTTAATATCTCCTTCGTTATACTTAAGGTTACAATTGTAAGTATGGCCATCTCCAATAAAAACGATGTGAAAGACTACATAAAAGGTTTGGGAAGATTATACTGGTTCAATGATGGGGTGAATAATAAATGGTTTAAAAAATTTGATTCGAACTTTGTTATAAGAAGAGACAGATTTCAAGGAATCATTTATGATGCATCATATGAATTTTTAAAGGAGTCTACTTATGTGAGCTTCTAAAGAAGTTGCTTCTAAAAAGTAGCAGCTTCTTACTTAGAGAAGATTGCAACATCAGAACCCATTCAAAGTTTAGTTTCAGAATCAGGACAAGTTGTGATTTGTGGTTGAAGAAAAAAAGACTTAATTCTTGAATACTAAAAGATATTGAGAGATCTACATGAAGATTCATATCTTGATATTTTAGGAAATTAGATATTTTCTTTCTATTGTTTAGTTTATCTTATTTATTACTTTATTCTCTTTCTTTGTATTTGAACTTTCTTTAATTATTACTGGGGCTAACATATAAATAATCACACTATAACCCTATGAAGGATTACGATGGAATCCTTAATACAATTTTCTTTTATCAAGTTCATCACAATCAACTTTGTTCTTATTAGCGTTCTTTTATTGTAGCAAGTAAACATTTTAGTTTATTTATGAGTAGACTAAACCTAGTTCAAGTTTTTTAAGTGAGTCATATCTCGGGGGAATGTCATTTATATCTTTGATTTTATTTTCATTATTATTCATAAAATCCTAAAATTATTTTTTGATAGTAAGGTCGAGTAGTTGTATTCTCCCTAAACTTATCGTTTTAATATCTTATTTTTCCTTGATTTTTGATCCGTTAGTCCTATACGTATCTTCATAAGAGGTTTAGTTGTGTTTGGATCTTATTTTGAGATTTAGGCACATCAAGCTTGTTACAATATATAACCTAAAGTTTGATTATTAAGAACAGTTTTTTTGAGTTTAGTCTAAGAAGGTTGGGACATATCAATAGTTTTAATTATTTATTGGATTAATTAGAAACTTGCTTTCAAAAGATTTTTTTCTTTCTATTTTATATAGAGTATTGATTATGTAGATTAAATAACTCATCAAGATTAATGTAGATGAATTATAACTATAGTAAAAACATATATACAAAATTTTCTCCACCAACACCTCATATGAGAGTTAGCACTCATATCTCAAAAAGAGCAATTCAATGGGCATTTCATAGGATAGTAAGCTGGTAGAGTTAAGGATAATTGAGGTTATTGCTAACATAAAGACTTGTGGTGGATGGCTTGACTAATCTACAAGGGATAAATGAGTCTCATTAGGTGGAGCTATTTGGTTCCCTATTGATTAATGGCTTTAAATAAGTCACAATAAAATTTAAACTCCATTTAATCTTCCAAATGAAGGCTATAAAGTAAAATTCATTCTATTGTATATATGTATATGTTTATGTGCGATATGATGAGGAGTATAATTCGAGTATAGGATAATGTAATGTTAGGTTTTATAAATAAAAAAGAACATAGTGAAAAGATTATAACTGTAAAATCTATGTGTAACATGTAAAATAAAATTATATGTTAATAAAAGATTATAAAATTATCCTTTTTATTGATAAAAATATCATCTCCTTTTAGGAAAGAATTCGATTGTTATTTGAATATTAATTTGTTGTTTTTAATTGTGCTCGCCATAAGAACTCCAAATGTAGTCCCTCTAGCAATATCTACACATACTTTAACGAAAAGAAATTCTAATCTTTTATATTACTAAATAACTTGGATTCAAATTAGAATTTTAAGAAGCAAAATATCATATTCCCTTTATTGCTTTTTCATTGGTATATCTTTAAATAGAAAATCGCGGAACTCTTTTAATAGAAAATCGCGGAACTCTTTTATCTACCCTTGTTCCTTTTAAAACATTATATTACATTAACTAAAAAATTAATGAAACAGACTTGTCATTCCATAAACCTTTCAATTGTCAAAACTTTTCAATTGCATAACAATTAAAGATAGAATTAATAGCAGACAACGTTTCAATCATCATAACTTTGCCTAACAATTGAATAAGGAATTAATGGTAGATAACCTTTCAATTGTCGCAACTTTCAATTGCATAACAATTGAATATGGAATTAATAAATTTCACATACTTTTACTTGAGAAAGCAATAATACAACTTTAAAAAGGTACTTGATTGCAAATATACTCTATGAGGAAAAATAAATGTTAATACAAATTGCTTCCAGTTTATTGTTTCGGACCAATTTATTCTAGTTTTGAAATATTGACATTATTTCAATATCTACTTAAATGACTAGTTAATTATTTTGTTTTGTTAATCATATTATAGTGTGCAATCCTCTAAGTTTCTATACACAAAAGTACAATATATTTATATACAGACTAACGTAATTATCTAACAATAGTTATTAGTCAAAGATAAGTCGTGAATGAGAAACCATTATGAATTTGTTACTATGTAATTAAATATCTTCATCAAATTATTTCTCGATTAAACAATTGTATATCATGTCATCAATGTTTAATTGTTTTATTTTATTTTCGAGATAAAATAAACTCAATAAAATTTACTGTGGCTATGGGTTTATAAGTCACTATTATCTTAACTAAGCAGACTTGGATATTGACTCTCTGATCTAAGAAAGTAATGAATTCTATCTTGACTCATCGCTATCTTTTCTAGGTTTCATATCATACTTAATATTCGTATTATTTACAATTTAAATAAAGACTGCGTTTAACGGTATCAAAGTAAAACATTTCATATATAAGATATATGAAGGTCTCAAGTCTAGAAATTATTTATGCTCATTCATATAGAAGAGGAACCGGCGACACTAAACATGTGGTATCCTTTACTAGTGGGTTATGTTCAGTGTACCTACTTAATTTTGGTCACTATTTTTATAACTTTGATATCTTTTCCTCAGTTAAGGGAAAGTGACCTTAGTTATAAAATGTGTTGGTCTAAATATTTATGCCTTTCTAAATATTTATCTGACTAAGGATAATTTTTAGATAATACAATGCCATGGAATCCTATTGATAATATACCTTTATTATAATTCTATACATATTCTAATTATATATGGGAGTTTATTGTGAAATATATATGAGCTAAAATGTATGTAAACATAATAAATAATTTTTTTTTATAAATAATTCATAAATATATCAAAAGTGTCTTGGCACATTATACACAAAATTACAATACTCCCACTTGCACTATTGCTAAGCACCAAAGTCTTTAAGTCTTAAGCTCCTCATATGGGTCTCATGTTTCTACTAAGGTAAGGCTTTCATGAGTGGATTAACAACATTTTCATCTTTTACTACTTTGCAAACCAACTCATCACCACTTTGAACTATCTCTCTAAAGATCTAAAACTTCCAGAGCACATGTTTGGACCTTTGGTGAGACCTTGATTCTTTAGCCTGAGCTATAGTTGCATTGTTATCATAATACAGTATAACAGGATATGCAATGCTTGGAATTGCTCCTAACTTGGAGATAAAGTTTCTGATCGAACTAGATTCTTTAGTTCCTTTAGAAGCTGCGATATATTTGGACTTTTTTGTAATATCTACTATTGTCTCTTGTTTAGAACTCCTCCAACAAATAGCTTTATGGTTTAAGCAAAACACATAACCTTACTACAATTTTAGATAATCCTGATTTGTTCGAAAACTAGCATCGGTATATCCTTTCGCACTAGGTCCTTATTTCCTACCATAGACCAAGAATAAATCCTTTGTTTTTCTCAAATACTTGAGAAGGGTCTTAATAGTAGCCTAGTGATCCTTACTAGGGTCAGCTTAATAGCGTCATGCTTATAACATAAGTGATGTCTGGCTATGTACATATAATGGCATATATTATGGATCCAATTGCTGAAATATGATGCTTTGTCTATTTTGTCCTTCTCTTCTTGTGTTTTAGGACATATCGCCTTGAAAAGATATACATCATGTGACATAAGCAAAATTCCTCTCTTATAATTTTACATATCGAATCTATTTAATATCTTATTGATGTATGTGCTTTGTATCACGCCTCGAGGCGGTAGAGTCGTAACAACCCTACCATGTAAACTATTCTAAGATAGAAGTTGGTCTTACAACCGCTATCTTAGACCTGATCTACACAAGATGTCTACTACTGACCTGCTTCGAAGTAAATAGTTTGTAATTTAAATAAATCATTTACCTAAGAAAGTGAGAAAATATATATATACATTATAATTCAATTATTACAATTAATGTTTACAATGTTTCACTGTAATCTATTTCCTAGTTAGTACATTATTTAAAAATGAAAAATTCTAAAGTAAAGGCTTAGACCTTAAAAATATATGTTTTTTTTTTTTCAAATGTTTTTCCCCACTCTCCAAGATCCAGCAATTACTAACTTCAGAATAGTTGTAAGTCGCTTCTTAGCCAGCACCTGCATAACATCTAGAGGGATGTGAGCAATCGCAGCTCAGTAAGTTAAAATAGAGGACTTAAAACTATACCATAAACATAGTAAGGTTATCAACCAACTTATGCAATGCATGTTCAAGTAAATGCCATCGCATGACGTTGTCTGGCCTGTCGTGAGATTAGAGAAATTATACTCGCTCTAATTCGGGTTGGTGAGTTGCCGTTAATGCAACAGCTCACGACCAAACCTAGGCTTGTGCAATAGAGATACCGCTCCTCCCGCAACTACCTTCGAACCATTGACTTCACTCTCGCTGCGACCTCCTCTCCTGTCACTTAATTTGACTAAGGATTAAGAAGGGACTATTATGCAATCCTACGCTATCCCTTTCGAAGGGGTCGGTATTTGGCTGGAGAATCCTAGGTTTCTCCTAATGGGTTACCATGCAGATCTGATTATGATTACAGGTTGTATATTTGATTAGGTCCAATATAGGGTGATCAATCATTTCATACAAATCATATAATATAAGCCAGAGCAACAAACAGAATCAGCGCATCACTCATAATCAAGCACATCCACACAACCAACTATCTAACAAGCACAACCAAGTATAATCTCAAGCCTCCAAAATACAGTATCGTATTAATCTCAACTTACCTGGACTCCTCGCTTATTCACTCAAGGTCCAACTCGCTCAGACTATCGCCAATAATCTCTATAACACAAACGTGGTTTCAGTTTTTCATATAACTATTATAAGTTGGTTTTATCTTGTAACTCTTATTGTTATGTTTTGTTTAGAGTTTAATATATCCAATTATTAATATTCTCAAATCTTTTATAGTTATTCTAGGTTTAGGGTTAGGTTCGGGTTCAGTTTCCGCATCGATTTCTAAATTAGGTTCTAGTTCGATTTTGAAGTATTGTTTTATACCTAAACCCTAGAAATTTGTTTCAACTTATAATGTGAAATTAATCACATTACTTTCTGATATCCTAAATACTATTATTATCCCTAGTCAGTATTTTATTCCATCCGGTATACTTAAATCCTTATTAGTATACCGAATTTACTCTTGATGGGAGAAATTTTTACATTTTTCATATAATTACATAAATTTAAGTTTTCTATCGGATTTATTATATATTTTTATTATTATCATAATATCAATTTTTATTCTAATATCTTCTATTTATTATATTTCTAATAATTGTGTATTTACATAATACACATCTAATATTTTTATTATTCTAATTATCATCTCCCAACATCAATTATCATTTCAAAATATCTAAATTCATCCTAAATCAGATTTTACACTTAATTACCTTAATTTACAAAATTAACTTAAAATTTTCTATTTTTCCCTATTGCTTATTTACTACATAATTAACTTAATAATTACATCTAACACCCTAAATGCTACAAGTATCATAATTCATCAGATTTCAACATCTTAAAACATATAATTATTCACTAAATCAGTAATTAATAAATCAGTAATTAATCATTTAATCACTTAATTAACCTTAAATTACCCATTTTATGCCTCATTTTAAGGCCTAAAAGTTATCTAAAAATTTAGAAAATTAATTTTTAAAAACGGGCTTCATAACACTATTCTATATCATCTAAGTAGTCTACATAAAAATTTTGGGCCCAAACCTATACTCCTAAGGTCATTTATTTCTAAACCGAAATATGCTTGGTTTTGCATGATTTCTTAAGGAACATATATCATGGGATATATTTTCATCAAAATATTATTTTTTCTAAAAACTACATACAAAAATATTTAAGAATAACAAAATTCATAATTTTATAAGGATATTTACTATTTTTACATAATTACACAAAATCAGGTTAGAAATCGAACTCACCGATTTGGGTGGCTCTGGCCACCGTCAGTAGCCATGGGTGTGTTGGCCCACCTGGGCGCTGCCACCACTGTGTGGTGGTGGTGGCCGTCCACTCCCAGCTGCTCGTTAGGTTTGGGTTCTCTTTACAAGCTCCAATTGTACAGTTTTATTATTTTTTTTTCTTAACCCTAACTTTTCTCTCAATTTCGCCTCTCTCTATTTTTCTCACTCTTCAAATTGACCAAATATGCTTCTAAAAAATTTGGAGTATTTATAAAGCTTTAGGAAAATTATTGTGCATTAATTTAATTAGATAATTACCTTATCTTCTTCCAATTTAACTTTTGTATTGTTCTAATTTAATTGGATAATTTTTTTCTTATTTTTCCCAGTTGCCACGACTCAAATCTGGATAATTCCTTATTTTTTATGATTTTTATTTATTTTTTCTTAATTAATTATGAATTTTCTTTAATTATTTAGTATTATTTTAGCTCGTTTCGAATATTTTAAGTAATTATGTGTATTTCTACCTATATGTAAATTCATATATAGTACAAATAAATATTCCTAAATATTATTTAGGTCATTTTATGATTTCAAGTATATATATAATTTATCTCTAGTGATTCGTTAATTATCGGAATGCATTTTAAGCATTTTCGATAAATAATGAGTTATATATTTAAAATTTGAAAATTTTATATTCTTTTTTATTTTATTACTTATTTTCTTAAATTCGAACTTAGAGATCATTTTACTAATATTTCTAGCTTTACTTATAATTTAAGTTCGATTGGATCTTTCAACGGATCGAAACCGTAAGTGATTGGTTGTGAGGCTTACACTTTGACTTAGTCCAAATAGCCATTTAAACTTATCTTAGTATATCTCCATTCCTAAGATATATTGCTTCTCCTAAGTCCTTTATGGAAAAATACTTACATAACCAAGCCTTAATAGACTTTAAGGTAGGTATTTAATTTTCAATTAGAAAGATATCATCAACGTATAAAACTTGGAACATAATCGCGCTCCTACTCACCTTCTTATAAACACAAGGTTCTTCTAGATTCTTAAGATGGCAAAAAATTCCTTGATAGCCATGTTGAATTTCAAATTTCAACTCTAAGAAGCTTGCTTTGATCCATAAATGGACCTCTTTAGCTTACGAATTTTATTAGCAATCTCGGATGGTATAAAACTAAGAGGTTATACCATATAGACTTACTTTCCATTTAGGAAAGTTGTTTTAACATCCATTTTCCAAATCTCATAATCTTTGTAGGTTGCTATTGCAAACACAAATCTGAATTAGCTTAAGTGTTATTATTGGTCAAAAAGTTTCATTATAGTTATTTCCATGACGTTGAATGAAACCTTGTGCTACTTACCTAGCTTTATAGGTACTCAAATTCCTATCCATATCAGTCTTCTTTTTAAAGACCTACTTGCACCCTATAAGTTTTACCCCAATTGGTCCATCCACCAAATCCCATACTTGATTGGCGTACATGAGGTCTATCTTAGATTTTATGGCTTTTAGCCATTTCTCAGAATTTGGTGAAGCAATTGTTTCTTTATATATTAATGGTTCATCATTTTCGATGAATGGTACATCTTTCTAATATGTCATGAGTAGATTTAACCTTTTAGGTTCTCGACGTATTCCTATTAACCTACGTGATTCTTGCATTTCAAGAGCAATCTTTAGTTATGGTACCATAGGTACTTAAGATGTTTGTTTCACATCTAATTACTCATATTCTAACTCATTTATGGAATCTTGAATTTCTTTAAGATTTACTTTACTCTCATTATTTTCTTTAGAGATAAACTCTCTCTTGAAGAATGTAGTATATCGAGCAATAAAACCTTATGCTCACTTGGAAGATAAAAGAAGTATTCCTTAGTTTCTTGGGGATATCCTATAAATAGCATTTAATAGGCTTTGCTGCAAACTTATCAGAGAATCTACTCTTCACATAAGAATCACAGCCTTAAACTTTAAGATAAGATAAATTGGGTTTCTTTCTAAACCAACTCATATGGTGTCTTATCTACTACCTTAATTAGAATACAGTTTAGTGTATATGTTGCTATTTCCAAAGCATAACCCCAAAAGGTTAAAAAAAGACCTGCATGACTCATCATTGACTTAACCATGTCCATTAGGGTGCGATTCTTCCTTTTCGAAACTCCATTCCATTCTGGCGTTCCAGGAGGTGTTATTCCACACTCCTTCAGATAGTTAATACATTGTCGACTAAGATATTCTTTACCTCTATCACTAGGAAGTTATCTTCTTGCTAAGTTGATTTTCTATTTCACTTTTAAATTATTTGAATTTCTTAAAAATATTTGACTTATGCCTTATCAAATAGATATATCCATACCTACTTAAATCATCACTAGAATTCATGAAGTAAAAAAAAAAAAAAAATCCACCTCGAGCTTGAGTTAATAATGGCCCATGCACATCACTATGTATGAGTTTTAATAACTCTTTTACCCTTTCACTTTTCTTAGTAAAAAGTTTCTTAGCTATTTTACCTTGTGAACACGCTTCGCAAGTATCTATAGATTCAAAATCAAATGAATCAAAATACCCTTCAAAATGAAGTTTAGATAAGTGTTTCTCATTTAATAGCAAAGTTTACAATGCCATAGGTAAGTTAAATTTGATTCACGAGCTTTCTTTTTCTTAGTCCCAATGCAATTAATAGGTTCACTAGTATTAACAATATAAAGACCATTCACTAATGTTCCATCACCATAAAATCTTCTATTCATATAAAATGAATAACTTTTGTTTTTAACCTGAAAAACAAATCCCTTGATATCTAAACATAATATCGAAATTATGTTCTTAGTGAAACTAGTAACATAATAACGATTCTCTAATTCTGATATAAGTCTACTAGGTAAAGAACTGATGTAAGTTCCTGTAACTAAAGCATTAACTCCTGCTCCATTAGTTACTTGTAGGTCAACTTATGTCTTAGATAACTTCCTGCTCTCACTTAGACTCTATAAGTTAACATAGATATGAGAATTACATCCGGTATCTATGAACCATGTAGAAGAAACAGAAAATTTGTATTTAATCATAAAGATACCTAAGGTATTACTCTCACTTGACATCTTCTTCTTGAACTAAATACAATTTCTCTTTTAGTGGCCCTTCTTAGACTTAGGTTGCTCACCCTTATTTGCCTGCTTAGCTTTGGAATTATTAATTCCATTAGCTTTTTTCTTATTTGACTTACCAACTAAGAGAACTTCTTGAGGTACCTTTGACTTGGACTTCAAGTCCTTTTTAGCTGTCCTTAACATAGTAAGGAATTTTGATAGAGACCTCTCCCTTTTGTTCATATCATAATTCATGACAAACCAAGGGAAGGAATCTGGTAGAGAAGCCAATATCAAATTGATGGCTAGGTTATCATCTAACTTGAAGCCTAAGCTCCCAAGTCTCTTTATGTACCCTATCAATTTGAGTACATAGTGCCTATGTTGACTCCCTTCAGTTATCTTATAGTTAAATAGGGTTGGAGACGTATTATACCACTTGACCTTAGTACTCTCTTGGAATAGTTCCTATAAATGAGTATACACTTCTATTCTAGACATATTCTCATGTTGCTTCTATAAGTCATATGACATTGTAGATAGTATAAGATACTTGACATCAATAGAGTCCTCTAAGTACTTATGATATTGCTCATATTCTTTTATGATGGCATCTTCGCCTGATTCTTTAATTTCTTCCTTTTCTAAGATATACAGTTTCCTTTCATGCCTGAGGTCAATTTTCAATTTCCTCAGCTAATCAAGGAAATTTGGTCTAATGAGGATATTTTCTTTGTCAAGAATAAATTGTAGCTAAAGGTTATTATTGTTATTTGACATTATAGATATACAAAATAAATGTACTGTTTAGTGTTTACAAATAAATTATTTTGTAAAAGGACTTTTATATTAGCTCCTACTATCTTACTTAAATCTAATATCCCCTTCTATTAGATTTGAAAAACCCTATTGGAAGGTTTTCTAATGGATCCAAAATCTCAAATAAAATTAATATACACACAGTTGTGCTCTGCCTATATATGATATTTCTTTAAGTAGGCCTTAATTAACTTGCCAATCGTAAATCTATATGACTTTTGAATGCTGCGTTAACTATTCTTTTAAAGTAAAACTTTGAAACCAACACTCTCTCATTAAATTGTCAACCTTAAATGAGCTGACAAATTGACAATTTAATTTAAGTCAACCTAATAATAAATTATAAAAATTATAGCGATTTAATGTAAGCCCACATTCGAGTTGTACTGACTCATATAGAATCTTGACTATTTTATAATTTATAACTCGAAGGCAACAATACTTTATCTTGGCTTAATATATTTTAGGGACTTCATATTATGTCTCACCAAACATATATACTATTACCGATTATCAATAATACTTGGAGACATAAAATAAATAAATCAACTATAAGGCAATGATTGTAGGCTAGCTAAAAGATATGGGTTGAGGCCAGACCTACACTTGAGAATCATGTGACTAATATCCATTAACTTGAATGCAGCTTCTTTTTGGCTTTTTGGACTTCTCTATGTCTTAAGTAAATGTGGACCTCCAATCTTCTATTTCTACTACAAAAACTAATTTTCTAAAAAATCTACTTAGAAAATAAAGTATAAATGAAATTTAAATTTGGGCTCATACACCCACATACACTCAATTTACATTTTATTTATGGATACATAGATTCAAATAAAATAAAATTACTTTCATTTTTTGAACTTAACCCATTTGAAGGACATGTAGGCCCTATTTTAATAAATCCATAAATGTTCACATAAAATCTATTCATGCCTAGTCTCGTGATCATGTGCAAGCAAAATAATTTCGTAAATTACATAAACCATATTAAGCAATTGAATCAAAATAATTATTATAATCCAAATATATACACTTAGGTTTACTATGACCAAATTCTTGTAAAGCAAGCAAAGTAATTCCGTAAATTACATAAACCATATTAAGCAATTGAATCAAAATAAGTATTATAATCCAAATATATACACTTAGGTTTACTATGACCAAAATTCTTGTAAACGGATCAAAAAACACCATCATTTTCCAAATAATAGTTTATACAAATAAATGATTTGGAATCTCAATTCATAAAGGCCTTGTACATTGAAAAATGAAAATCCATACATTTTAGGTAAAAATAAGCCATGGAACATAAAACTTACAAAAAGGCATAACAAAAAAAGATATGTAATGATCCTGATCCAAAGAGAAAATTATCTTATGTTTTACATCAAATCCATAATGTAAACATGATTAAATTAATACCATCAAGATTATAATAATTATTTTATAAATCAAATCTAGACCAATATTAATGTATATTTTACATGTTGCTTAAATTGCTCTGATATCACTATTAGGTTTTATAGATTAGAAAGAATATAGTTGAAAAAAATTATAACTATAAAACCTGTTTTATGATCCATATATAAAATGTAAAATAAAATTATATATTAACAAATATTATAAAATTACCTTTTGTTTTGATAAAAATACTATCTCTTCCTTAGGATGAAGTTCAATTACAATATGAATATTGATTTGTTTTTTTCAATTGTGTTTACCACAAGGACTCCAAATGTAGTCCTTCTAACGGTATCTTCACACACGTTAATAAAAAAAAATTTTAATCCTTTATATTACTAAATAACTTGGATTTGAATTAGAATCCTAAGAAGCGAAAGGTCATATTCCCTTTATTGCTTTTTCGTTAGTATATCTCTGTATAGAAAATCATAGAACTCCTTTATTTACCTTTATCCCTTTTAAAACATTGTATTACATTAACTAAAAAATTAATGAAAGAGACTTTTCATTTCATGAATGTTTTAATTGCCACAATTTTTCATTTGCATAACAATTGAACATAGAATTGATGGAAGATAACCTTTCAATTGCATAACAATTAGAATATGGAATTAATAAATTCCATATGCTTTTACACGGAAAAGTAATAATACAAATACATAGCCTTTAAAAAGGTACTTGACTGCAAACATATTTTATGTGGAAAAATAAATGTTAATACAAATTACTTCTAGTTTATTATTTTGGACTAATTTATTCTAACTTCAAAATATTGACATTATTTCAATATCTACTTAAATCATTAGTTAATTATTTTGTTTTGTTAATCGTGTTATTATGCGATCCTCTAGTTTTTTATACATAAAAGTAATGTCTATTTAAACACAAACTAATGTAACAATCTAACAATAATTATTGATCATCTAACGTAATAGAAAAGTTGTGAATGAGAAACCACTATAAGCTAATTATTGTGTAATTAAATCTTTTTATCAAATGATATCCCGACTAAACCATTGACATGTTATGTTGTAAATGTTTAATCGTTTTACTTGGTTTTCTAAATAGAATAGACTCAATAAACTTGCCTTGGAATGGGCTTATAAGTCACTATCACCTTAAATAAGTAGCCTTAGATATCAACTCCTTAATTCAAGAAAATGATAAATTCTATCTCAACTCAACTCTATTTTCTTTATATTTTATGCTATACTAAATAACTGGATGATTTATAATATAAATAAAAACCGCGTTTAATAGCATCAAAATACAATATTATATATATAGGATATATGAAGGTCTTAAGTTTATGAATTATTTATACTCGTTCATATGGAGGAACTAATGAAATTAAACATATAATGACCTTTATTAACAGGTCATGTACAATGTACCAACTTTACTTTAGGGATCCACTTATATAACTTTGATATCTTTCTCTCGATTCAGTCAAAATGACTTTAATTATATAACGTGTTAGTCTAAATATCTATATTTCCTCTAAATATTTATTCGACCAAAGATAATTTTTAGATAATTCGATGTCATGGAATTCTGTTGATAATACACCTTCATTACAATTCCATACACACTCCAATTATCTATGTGACTTTATTGTAAAATATATACAAAATAAGAAAGTATATAAATATAATAAATACTTACATTTCATAAATAATATTTATAAATATATAAAAAATGTCTTTTGGCAAATTGTGCACAAGTTACAACATATAATTGAATCGGCTATTGAATTTGAGAAATACTCTTCTTAGCTGAGAATTTGTGGATTTATGGCCATAGATACATGAAGATAAATGGAATTTCTAGGAGTATATCAAAATGCGCTGTAATACAATAGATGATCCATGGATGTGCATTGATGATAGGAATGAGATCCTTCACCATCAGGAGAAGAGAGGTGGAAGAATTGAGCCCCTAAAGCAAATTAATGAGTTTCAACGACAGTTGTTTGATTATGTTCTAATAGATATTGAAGCTAAGTCCTATTTTTCACGTGGCGCAATGATAGAAAGGTGGAAAGAAGGTGAAGAGAAGTTCTGTCAATTTCTTCCGACGTATCATCATAAAGACGCCTTAAATTGGTTTAATTTGGGAAAGCTTGGCTTGATTTTGAAGGTTGTAAAGAAATTACGGAGCAAACTTGGAGTCATCAAAGAAGCCTGGTTGATATTAGAGTATGTTTAAGACTTAAGAGCAAGAACCATGTTCCTAACTTTGGTTATGAAATTAGTTTATTTTTGGAGCGATTTATTAAAATATATAACAAAACCATTTTAGGAGCCTGTAATTTCTGGTGAAATGAATAAGGTTATGACAGAACTGGTGCCTTTCAGAAAGTGGAGGAGATTTTTCAATGAGAGGTGCATGAAGCTCCAAAAGCAAATGGAACGGGATTACTGGCTCTTCCCATCGATTTTTTTTGGAGCATTATTGGTACATAAATGTTTGAATCCGTTTCCCATCTCATGAGCATAGGCGTGTTTCTAGATTCATTAATTGAGGTTAATCTTGTTTTGATCTCTATGGTGGAAAATCCAAAATGACTTGATCATATTAGATTATAAGCTTTGCACTTTTCTTTTTAAAGTCATTCAAAAAATTTTGGCTAATCATTTGAAACTCTTTCAAGCCGAAACCACCTCTCCTTTTCAAAATTCATTCACTTTAGATTGATTTATCCAAGATAATGATGGTAATGGCTAACAAAGTTCTTCACTTTCGTCGAAATCTCGTCCCTAACTGCATTATAGGCAAGCTTTTACGGAAGTTTAAGTTTGCAGTGAAGTTTGTGGATTCAACGTTGGAGAGAATTGGAGCCACCGTCTTTGGGTAGCATTTCAAGTCATTCCACTTTTCTCGTTTCTATGATATCTCGTATGAATGGAATGCAAATAGACTCCCACAAATGTTGAGTTGTGGTAAATAATTCCAAGTGGTAAATAAAATGTCAATGCTAATTATAGTTGAAATGGGTCTATCAACATTTGTTGGTTTAGTTATCGTTTACTTTTAACTTGAGGCATTATAAATTCGCTTCACCAAATCGCATCTTGGCTTAAATAGATCTAAACATAGAGATTTGAAGTTTTTTTAAGATAGTATTTAGTTGTAAAGGCTGAACAAAACAAAGAGAATTGAATAAGATATAATAAGTATAATGATAACTGGACAGTACAATACAATCTTATTGTAATATATTTAATTTGTACAGTATAAGATATAAAATTTATATTAAAAAATTAATTATTTATATTATGAAAAATAAATATTTTTTTATAATATTTAATAAAAATAATATTAATTAACTCAATTTTATAATATGAATTGATATTTTTAAGAATGTAAAATATTTTTATTTTCTTATTTAGTGAATTTTATTTTTGTATCATGGTATAGATGAGATAAAATTTGATTCTTTTATCTAGTCTTTCAAACTAAATTTTTGTTAAGTTATCAAGCAAAGTTATAAACAAAACACGGAATAAAATTTTTTGTTCTATCTAATTCTGTTTTACAAAAAATTATACATTTAAACACTACCTAAGTGTTTAAAAGTTTGAACTAATATAATTAGTTTGGCTAGTTCAAACCCTAATTATCAAATGAGCCCCTCTACCATATTTAGAGTGCGTCATGATCTTTAGATGTAAAGTCCCTCTATCAAATGGGTCACACATCAAAGCTATCGAATTCTCTTTAACGCATTAATAAAGGATAAAGGAAAAGCCACATCAAGAACATAAAGTCATTCGTAATTGCTAATCACATCTCGACAGCCTTTCAGCACTTTGTACATATATAATATATAATAAAAAGGTTCTCGACAAAGCAAATGATTTGCTGCACCTCATAATACTTGCACACAAATGATATTGCTATTGCTTTCGATCATATTTAGGACGACTCGAGATGTCAAAACTAAGGAAGAAAATATATAACACGGTCCTTAAAAAGTCATATTGGGTTGGTAGGTATGATCAAGAAAAGAGATACACGAGAGGGTCCCAAGAAAGAAAACCAAATATCAAACCCTACAAGATAACTATTTATGCTGTTTCCATTGTGAGATGCAAGATCAAAAGTAGCAGATTTGACTAGAAGGAAAAAACGCCATAGAAGTAACTAAATAAAAATTTATGCTTTGTAGACACCTAATTTTTATCTTTTCGTAGTTTTAATTTTTTATTTTTTAAAAAAGGTTCTAATTCAAAATAATATAATAATAATAATACTTGATAAATGATGAAAATACCCAAAAAAATGAGAAAAAAAGTAAAAAGATTTTTTAGATTTTTTTAGGAAGTAAATTATTTTAGGGATAAATAGTTTTGGTTTTAGCTTAATTCGAATAATTATTTCTGAAAGTTACGTGGTTTAAGTATAATTTAATTATATTGAATATCAAGATATAGGCCAATGGCCTAATAGATAAACATTGAAGTATTAAATTGGATTTAATTTGAGATCTTGAGTTCGAATCTCATTAAATACTTAGGTATCTTTTGTTTCGATCCTTTTATTTTTACAAAAAAATTGGTTGAGCGTATGAGATTTATATTTAAATTTAAATCTTATAAAATCTTTTGAATCTGATGCAATTATATCAGGTTTAAATCGATATAAATGATTTGATTTTTATCGGATCGGATTCATGTTGATGCAAAATATTCAATTGGTTTTGATTTAATTTGTTTTAGGCTTTATAAATAGAGGTCATGCAGCATAACATATGAACACCTTTGCTACAATTACGTACTCTAAAAAAGAGTTGAAAATCCTTCATTGTGATTCGGTAAACTTTCATACTATCTCACTCGCCATAGCAAAATCCCCTAACCGCGCATGCCCCAAACTTCAATCCGCCAACAGTCTGCACATTGATCAACATATTTATGCCTGAGTATAGCCCATCTATGAATTGTTACCCAAAAACAAATTCTTTCGTCCCACTAATCTCAATTCCATGAACAATCCCCAACTGCACACAATTGATTCACTTGTTGCTTGACATATCATTACCAAACAGCATACGGGTGCCAATATACTTCATCAAACCCCAAGTACAGCAACTGATCAGCACTCCATCCACGAACACAACAATGCTCTTTGTCTTCTTCAAATAGTTGCTGCACTATCAACATTCAGTGCTGCCCTCTTTGCGAACACGAGTAGCAGACAGCCTTCCCCAGATCGAAGATAGCATCATACACCGACCGCCACTTCGAGCTTTACAGTACTGCTCCATCCTTTGTTTAGCAGCGTCCAAGCATCTATCCTCATCGGACAAAGTAACTAGAACATAGCTAAACTCTATCACTGATCTATACACTAAACTCCAGCAATACTCCGTCATTATCCACCACCACTAGCCACGTTCGTTGATCAACAACGCTACTACCCATGCACGGACCAAGCACAGCACATCTTCGCTGCAGCAGTAACCAAATCTGAAGCCTCTTCTCTAGTTCTTCCTCTCTCGCACACTCCTTTACTATAACACTCTAACCAATGCCTGTACGATCACCACTACAGCATATCCAGCAATCCTACACTTGACTAAATCTACGACGCTACTGCACATCCTCTCCACCGACAGCAACTCTGACTACTATAACAGTACAGATGTCCAACAAAGGTACACCCCGACGGCTTTATCATGCGATCGGAACATGTCATCCATTGCTGCACTTGTCGACCGCACACCCGCAATAGTAGCATGAATCTAGTTTCTTTGTTAGCTTTTCCTCTCTCACGAACGAATAGTCCAAGCAACGTTATACTGACCGACGGTGGCACGTCTCAACCAGACTGGAGCTTTACGTAATCACTAACAGGCCGCTGCTGTTCCACACAACCCCTACATGTGTACGCTACAAAACTCAGCTACACAGCACCATTCTTGTTCATTGACCGCGGTTGGGTAGCACGTATACTGTCTACTACTTGATTCCGCTCTACCGACCACTGTCTACTACCTAATTCATAGGCAGCAAGTGCAACCTCTAGCAGAACAAGCTTAGCACCGAAGACAATCTTCATTGCAACAACCACCACTTCTTGTACAACTTACACAACACGAGCAGCAACGCCAACCTCTAACATGCATATGCAGCAGATCGCGAAGGACAGCAATTAAGGTTCGGTTGCCAAATTTTCTTTATTATTGTTTGATTATTATTATTATGCTATTAGTTCCTTAATTATTTAATAGTTTATATATATTAGTTTAGGAAACTTTTAGTATTAGTTTTTATGATAAGAAAATTTTCTGTTATTATTAATTTATTTGTGTAGATGATTGTTTGATAGTATTAGTATAGATGTATACATATATATATTAGTCTAGGAATTATTTAGGGTTAGTTTTTTTAGAATTCTTCACATAGAAAGTGACTTTTTTAAATAAAAATTAATAATAATTTTTTTTTTTAAGAAAGGGATTTTTAGAGAGTTTTTTTTAATAAAAGCATTTGAGAATTAAGGCTCTTTAGAATCTTTTTGAAAAACTAAATTGATAATAACCTAAACTCAGTCGGTTTTCAAAAATTAAAATAAATTAAGATACTAAAGTTTTAAAAAAGAACTATGATCATCCGATCCCGACTAACGAGTATGTAAGCACCTTCGAGGCGATGATAAAATCTGTATAAACTTAGGTTTTTTTTCTATTTTGATTTTGATTTTTTATTTTTAAATATTATAATTAGAAGAATAATCCTAATTTCGATAAATAAATAGTGGTACTCATTAGGGTTTAATAAGTTAACCCCTAAACTCAAAACCCCCTAGTTCTTCATTAAAATTGAGATCAAAGATTGGTAGCCAAATCATAATCGATCCACCCAATTGATTACAATTTCTTTCTTTTTTCTCGACTCCGATCAAGTGGTGATTCCAAAAATTATTTTCGATAAAAAAACGAAATTTCTCAAATTCTTTAGTTGATAATTAATATTAAATGGGTTAGGGTTTAGCATTAATCAGAAAATGAGAAATTAATTTTAAATAATAGGAAACCGAAAAATCAAGCTCGACAGTTTGGCGACTCCACTGGGGATGCTAGAGGGCTAGCTGCTAGAAGTTATCGAAAATAGGATTATTTTTCAAAAAAAATAAAAAGATGAAATAATAATAAAAAAAGAACTTAGGTATGCTATTGTTTATTTTATTTCTTTTTTACTAACATTTTTTGTTGCAGTTTATTTACGGGGGATAGCTTTGGGGGTTTACTTTACTTTTATTTTATTTTTTTTATATCATAAATGCATGGTAGATACAGTTAAAACGAGGTCGTCTTAGGACCTTAAGAGAGGGGCCATTGTGTAAGTTTCGAATGTTGTGGGGCAATTACCTTCCAGGGCCGATTAGGCTATCCCACTTAAGTTTAGATGCGACCACAGAACCGTTGTTTTGAATAAACGCGGTGGTTGCAGAACTTAAGGACTTTTAGAACCTATCCTTTTGCATCACATGAAAATATTTTATAAGAAAAAAAAAAGAAAAAAGAAAAAAAATATAAGAACCTACGATGTGGTAAACCTAAATAGACAAGGACAGTTGTGAAGTTGTAGCTTGCCCCTATAAAAGAGCCCTATAAATATTACCTTAGTGCGGGCCTTAATACATCTATAGGAGTTTGAATCTATCACTTTTTTTTTAGGCCCACATTAGCTGAGCCCAACCCTCACGGAGTAAATAGAAACAAAAAATAAAAATAAAAAAAGGAACAAAACGAAAAGAATCAAAGCTGTAAAATAATAGGTAGTTATCATTTTGCCTAGTATTCTATCAACTAGAAATATTCATTCTTTTAGGTAAATTTAGCATTTTGCAAATAGCCTTCTTCATTTGGAATAAATAAGATTTAGATATTTTCTTTGTTTAGTCTTTTATTCTTCAGAATTCCTCACTTGTAAATAGATTCTCAGTAATGATAAATTATATAGGCTTGTATATAGAATTCTATGAAAACAATCCTCTGTAATTATCCATTTACAATCCCATCACTTAGGCTCTGTGACATAAGAGCCTTAACTTTTTCTCTCTCTCTCTTTTAAAAAATAAAGAAAAAAAAAGAAAATAAATTTGCTAACAGTTACAAATCCTTATGAGACTCGGGATAAACACAATCACTTGGCCTATTAAGGCAACTAACCTAAACAGATCCACTTGACTCGAGAAAATAACTAACCAAACCCAAACCCTAGCCCATCAAGATGATTCAACCAACTCAAAGCTCCTAACCTATTGAGTTTAAACACGAATCAAGTCAAAACACAAGACTGTGAAATACTATCCTAAGCTTGATCCCCGGTACAAACAAAAAGGGTAATTTATTAGACCCTTCAACTTTAGAAGTTGTCAATGCTGGCCCATTTGAACTTTAAAGAACTTGACCCAAAATCACATATGGAAGCTTAGGGGCATTAAGACCTGTAAGTCTAGGGCATGGGGCCTTTGGTCTTTGAAATTTCACAACCGGAGCATGTTCTAAGGAATTGGGGAGTGAGGTCTATCGTTACCTTAAGATCAATCCATCCCTATGTATGGAATTGGTAACTTATGTTTAAAAGGTTTAGAATGAAAAGAGGCAAGTTATATCTTATATACTAACCCTTAAACACTTTGAGAGATGAGAGATATCATGGTGAGGACATTTTGGACTCATTCCTTAAAGGAGGTTCATTTGGAACTTGATACGCATACCAAAATGAAGTCCGCCATCAAATCCCAAGGCTTAACCCTGGACAGGTGGTGGAAATTACCAAGCTGGAGTACGGTAGGGCCAGAGGGAATTTCTCTTGAATCTCATAAAAGAGATAAAAATTAATAGATTAGGCATTCATTTTCAAATCCTAAACATAATCATCCCTTGTTAACCCTGTTAAACTGTTTTGGAGTCATTTCAAATGTAAATCCTATAAGAAATTACCCTATAGTGGGGCAATTCGGAGGGTAGGGTCATTAATTAGGAGAAAAGGATAAAACTGATTTGTGCTTACCTTAGAATAACAATTCAAGGATAATTTTTGTTTTCAATAAATTGTTCCCTTTGAAGAAGGGCTAATACTTTTACAAATGTGTCAAAGGTCATACATACCTTATCCAAGCCCATACACTCTGAACCTATGGATTTAGGGCCTTAATTCATCTGGATACAAAAAATCGACAAAAGAGATAGTTATTTTTGGGGAGAGGAAAGAAAAGGAAATAAAAACGAAAAAAAAAAAGAAAAAGGAAAATGAAGAAATACCCAAATATCGGGCTTGAGAAAATCCTTAACTAAAGAAGGCCTAAGTTGCTCTAAAAACATAAAGCCTTGAATCGCATCCCTAACCAAAAACACAAAACCTCATATTAGAATCATGTTCTCAACCACAAACCAAAAACTCCATATTCAATTCAAAATCATACTCCAAATCATGAACATAAACCCTTTCTATCCACTCAATTCTCAAACACAAGACCTCTCCACCCACAATACCTCCCTACTCAAAACTCTTTTAATTTTAAAGAATAATTTATCTAAGAAAAAAATTATTTTTGAAACTGAGGCAAGCACGCATCTAGTTTATTCTTTAAGGGTTTTGAACCTATACACCCGGGTTAGATGAAACTACTTCTTTTAGAATAGACCCTCTCGTTAATCCCTTTTGAAACCATTTGACCAAAAGCCAAATTTACAATAATGAACCCAAAAAGACTTAACAGATCGATCAGAGTGTATCACTTGCAAATTGGACCGTAATTTTCAGAATAGTAATCAAGAGCGATGTCTGAACTAAGAGTGCGTAAGGAAGTCCTCTTCGACTAAACTAATCATGAGTTACCTTTTCCTTACAAATGAATGTTTAAGGCCTATCTAAGAAGCTCATTGTCCAGGTTACAAACCAGGGTACATATGAGATACCCTACAAGAGTATAGCGTTTGCATTTTAAATAGGAATTTGTATTCGTTAGTAAACTTTCAAGGAAAAAGAAGGAAAAAAGAAAATGAAAAGGAGAGAGAGAAAATAGAGGCTTATTACAAGTTTTTTCATTCATTTTCTAGTCCATTTTATCCATAGTGGCCAAATTTTCAATTCATGTTATAAATAGTTTTCACCAAATCCCTTGCTTGTAAATTTCTCAAGTTAAGAGTTTTTTTCGAGTCAGCTATGTTCCTTAGTTTTACTTTCAACTGTCAATAGAGTTTAAGTGAGTCCGAAAGGTGCTTACCTTTTATCCATTTTCTCAAGGATATAGCCAACTCATAGAGCGCTATTCCTATCCATATTTTCTTTAGGTCTTAGCTAGCTCAAAGGGCACTTTAACCGCCTTGGTTAATCAGCTCATCAGGACATGACCAAATTTTCTCATCTTTAGGTCATAGCCAGCTAAAAGGGCGTTTTGATTGCCTTAGTCAGTTAGCTAGCTCATTAGGACACGACCAAGTTTCCTTATCTTTAAGTTTTAGCCAGCTCAAGTAGTGCTTTGACGGCCTTGGTTAGTCAGCTCATTAGGGCACGACCAAGTTTCCTCCTCTTTAAGTCTTAGCTAGCTCAAAGGGCGCTTTGACTACCTTGGTTAGTCAGCTCATAAAGGCACGACCAAGTTTTCTCCTCTTTAAGTCTTAGCTAACTCAAAGGGTGCTTTAACCGCCTTGGTTAGTTAGCTTATTAGGCTACAACCAAGTTTTCTCATTTTCAGGTCTTAGTTAGCTAAAAAGGTGCTTTGATCGCCTTGGTTAGCCAGCTTATTAGGGCATGACCAAATTTCCTTATCTTTAGGTCTTAGCCAGCTTAAGGAGCATTTTGACCGCCTTAGTTAGTCAACTCATTAGGGCATGACCAAGTTTCTTCATCTTTAGGTCATAACCAACTCAAGAAGCGTTTTGACCTCCCTAGTTAGTCAGCTCATTAGGGTGGAACCAAGTTTCCTCTTCCTCCTCTTTAGGTCTTAGCTAGCTCAAAGGGCGCTTTAACCGCCTTAGTTAGTCAGTTCATTAGGGTACGACTAAGTTTTCTCATCTTCAGGTCTTAGCTAGCTCAAGGAGCGCTTTGATCGACTTTGTTAGTCAGCTCAAAGGGCACTTTGACCACCTTAGTTAATCAGCTCATTTAGCACAACCAAGTTTTCTCATCTTTAGGTCTTAGCCATCTAAAAGGGCACTTTAATCGCCTTGGTTAGTAAGCTCAATAGGGTATGACCAAGTTTTCTTATTTTTAGGTCTTAGCCAGCTTAGGGAGTGCTTTGATTGCCTTGGTTAGTCAGCTCATTAAGGCACGACCAAGTTTCTTCATCTTTAGGTTTTAGCCAGCTTAAAGGACACTTTGACTGCCTTGGTTAGTTAGCTCATTAGGGTACAACCAAGTTTTCTCATCTTAGGTCTTAATCAACTCAAGGAGCGCTTTGACCGCCTTTGTTAATTAGCTCAAAGGGTACTTTAACCGCCTTAGTTAGTCAGCTTATTAGGGCACGACCAAGTTTCTTCATCTTTAGGTCTTAGCTAGCTCAAGAAGCGCTTTGACTGCCTTAGTTAATCAGTTCATTAAGGCACGATCAAGTTTCCTCCTCTTTAGGTCTTAGCCAGCTCAAAGGGCACTTTGACCGCCTTGGTTAGTCAACTTATTAGGGTACAACCAAGTTTTTTCATCTTTAGGTCTTAGTCAGTTCAAGAAGTGCTTTGACTGCCTTTGTTAGTTAACTCATTAGGGTATGACCAAGTTTCCTTATCTTTAGATCTTAACCTACCTAAAGGGCGCTTTGACTGTCTTGGGTAGTCGGCTCATCAAGGCACGACTAAGTTTTCTCATCTTTAGGTCTTAGCCAGCTCAAGGAGCGCTTTGATCGACTTTGTTAGTCAGCTAAAAGGGCACTTTGACCGCCTTGGTTAATCAGCTCATTAGGGCACAACTAAGTTTCCTCATCTTTAGGTCTTAGCCAGCTCAAAGGGTGCTTTAACCACCATGGTTAGTTAGCTCATTAAGGCATGACTAAGTTTCCTTATTTTTAGGTCTTAGCCAGCTCAAGGAGCGTTTTGATCGCCTTGGTTAGTTAACTCATTAGGGCACGACCAAGTTTTCTCATCTTTAGGTCTTAACCAGCTAAAAGGGCGCTTTGATTGCCTTGGTTAGTTAGCCCATTAGAGTACGACCAAGTTTCCTCATCTTTAGGTCTTAGCTAGCTTATGGAGCGTTTTGACTGCCTTGGTTAGTCAACTCATTAGGGCATGATAAAGTTCTTATTATTCTTTTTAAGGATTCTCGCCAGCCTACAAGGGTGTTGTCCTTGCTATTCTTTGTTTCAAACTAATCATCATCAAACGACTTAAAGTTCCTTAGGATAGAGTCGTTTCAAGGCAAAAATGGTGTCTCTTTTATCTTTGTGGTAAAGTTTTACTCAAACTTCACCATAAAAAGGGGCAGCTGTAGACACCTAATTTTTGCCCCTCTGTAGTTCTAATTTTTTATTTTTTTTAAAAAAGGGTCCCAATTTAAAAAAATAGAAAAAAACTAATAATAAAATATAAAAATAATGAAAATTGAAAAATGCTGAAAATACCCAAAAAATGAGAAAGAAAAAAAATTAAAAAGATTTTTTAGATTTTTTTTAGGAAGTAAATTTATTTAGGGACAAATAGTTTTGGTTTTAGCTTAGTTCGAATAATTATTTCAGAGAGTTACATGGTTCAAGTACAATTTAATTATACTGAATATCAAGGTACAGGCCAACGGCTTAACGGATAAGCATTGAAGTATTAGATTGGATTTAATTTGAGGTCTTAGATTTGAATCTCACTAGATACTTAGGTGTCTTTTATTTCGATCTTTTTATTTTTACAAAAAAAATCGGTTAAGCGTATGAGATTTAAATTTAATTTTAAATCTTATCAAATTTTTTGAATTTAATGCAATAAAGATATGTGAGATTCAAATATAATTTGATTTTTATCAAATCGAGTTTGAATCATTATAAAAAATTTAAATTTAGTTTGATTTTTATCAAATCGGGTTTAATGATTTGATTTTTATCGAATTGGATTCATGTAGATACAAGAGATTCGATTCGATTTGATTTGTTTCGGGTTTTATAAATAGAGATCACACGACATAACATATGAACACCCTTGCTATAATTACGCACTGTAAAAAAGAGCTGGAAATCCTTCATTGTGATTCAGTAAACTTCCATATTATCTCACTCGCCATAGCAAAATCTCCCAACCATTCATGCCCAAAACTTCAATCTGCCAATAGTCCACACATTAATCAACATATTTACACTCGAGTACAGCCCATCCATGAATTGCGACCCATAAACAAATGCTTTCGTCCCATTAATCTCAATTTCATGAATAATCCCCAACTATACATAATTGATTCACTTGCTGCCTGATACACCATTACCGAACAGCACACGGTCACCAATACACTTCATTGAACCCTAAGCACAGCAACTAATCAGCACTTTATCCATGAATACAACAATGCTCACTGTCTTCTTCAACCAGTTGCTACACTATCAACATTCAGTATTGCCCTCTTTACGGACACGAGTAGCAGATAACCTTCCCTAGATCAAAGACAGCATCATACACCAACTGCCACTTCGAGCTTCACAGCACTGCTCCATCCTTTGTCTAGCAATGTCCAAGCGTCCATCCTCACCGGATAAAGTAACCAGAACATAGCCAAACTCTATCATTGATCTACATGCCAAACTCTAGCAACATTCCGTTACTATCCACCAACAGCAGCCACGTTCGTTGATTAGCAACGCTACTGCCCATGTACGGACCAAGCGCAGTACATCCTCACTGTAGCAGCAACCAAACCCGAAGCCTCTTCTTTAGTTCTTCCTCTCTCACGCACTCCTTCACTATAACATTCTAACCAATGCCTGTACGATCACCACTACAGCATATCCAGCAAGCCTACACTCGACTAAATCTACGACGCTATTGTACATCCTCTCTACTAACAACAACTTTGACAACTATAACAGTACAGATGTCTAACAAAGGTGCACCCCGACGGCTCTATCACGTGATCGGAACACATCATCCATTGCTGCACTTGTCGACCAAACACTCGCAATAGTAGCATGAATCTAGTTTCTTTATTAGCTTTTCCTCTCTCATGAACAAATAGTCTAAGCAACGCCATACTGATTGACGGTGGCACGTCTCAACCAGACTAGAGCTTCACGTAATCACTAACAGGCCACTACTATTCCACATAACCCCTATACGCGTATGTTACAAAACTCAGCTACACAGTACCATTCTTGTTCACTGACCGTGGTTAGGCAACACGTACACCGTCTATTACTTAATTTCGCTCCACCGACCACTGTCTACTACCTGATTCACAGGCAATAGACGCAACCTCTAGCAAAACAAGCTTAGTACTGAAGACGATCTTCATTGCAACAACCACTACTTCATGTACAACTCAGACAACGCAAGCAGCAACGCCAACCTCCAATACGTGTATGCTGCAGATTGAGAAGGACAACAATTAAGGTTCGGTTGCCAAATTTTCTTTATTATTGTTCGATTATTATTATTATGCTATTAATTCCTTAATTATTTACTAGTATATATACATTAGTTTAGGAAACTTTTAGTATTAGTTTTTATGATAAGAAAATTTCCTGTTATTATTAATTTATTTATGTAGATGATTATTTGATAGTATTAGTATAGATGTATACATATATATATTAGTCTAGGAATTTTTTAGGGTTAGTTTTTTTAGAATTCCTTACTTAGAAAGTTACCTTTTTTTAAGTAAAAATTAACAATAATTTTTTTTAAATGGGATTTTTAGAGATTTTTTTTTAATAAAGCATTCGAGAATTAGGGCCCATTAGAATCTTTTTGAAAAACTAAATTGATAATAACGTAAACTCGATCGGTTTTTAAAAATTAAAATAAATTAACATACTAAAGTTTTCGAAAAGAACTATGTTCGTCTAATCCCGGCTAATGACTATATAAACACCTTCGGGGTGACGATAAAATCTGTATAAATTTAGATTTTTTTTTTCTATTTTGATTTTGATTTTTTTATTTTTAAATATTATAATTAGAAGACTAATTTTAATTTCGATAAATAGATAGTAGTACCCGTTAGGGTTTAATAGGTTAGCCCTCGAATTCGGAATCTTTTGATTCTTCATTAAAATTGAGATTAAAAACCAGTAACTAAATCGTAATCAATTCACCCAATTGATTACGGTTTCTTTCTTTTTTTTCGACTCTGGTCAGGTGGCGACTTTAAAAATTATTTTCGATAAAAAACCGAAATTTCTCAAATTTTTTAATCGAGAATTAATATTAAATGGGTTAAAGTTTAATATTAATCGAAAAATAAGAAATTAATTTTAAATAATAGGAAATCGAAAAATTAGGCTCGACATGGTTAACTTGAAATGATAAATCACACTGAATTGAAAAAAAAAATCAGATAGAATTGTTTTTAAAAGCAAACTAACACATTACTTGTGATAAGAAAAATGTTTTATATTTTGGTTTATGTTTATTGAATTTGTATGAATTTAACTTCTATTATCACAGATAATTAGATTATTTTTACAGATTGATTAAAAATTTAAAGCGTATGATGAATAAAATGAAATGTCTAGCAATATTTGGGAACTTTTAGTATATTAAGTTCATCAATCTTTCATATGGTGTTGATGCATAAAAATTCTTTAGATAATTTATCGTACTTTAATCCATGAACCAAATCGATCCAAATTGAAATTTTACTCACGTTATCTCATTTTATATGGTTCTTTAACATTTTTAAAGCCTTACAAAAATAGTGATTCCATCAAATCAATTAAGATTTTCAACTATCTAGACAAATATTAGTTCCTAGTTGATCTTAAGGTGGTTGACCAAGGTGGCTAGGTAGCCAAGGATTTGTAGTATTTTTCCTTCCTCTTTTTCTTACTCGTAACTTTTTTTTGTACTTTTAATATTGGGTTTTATTAGATTATGTGAATTAAATATATTTAATGTTGAAGTTTATATGTGTCATGTATAGATATAAAATAGACATAAAATTTAATATATTTGATAAAAGTCCAATTTGTGCAAGAGTTTGAAAATATTGAGAACTCAAATAGAAGGAAAAGGGAAAATTAATAATTTAAGTAAAATATAGGTAAAAAATTTAAGCACTAAAGTGTAATTTTTCCTTTAATCTTTGATAAAAATAAACAACAAGCAAAATTATTATAGTTAAAAAAAAAAGCACATGGAATCATTAGAAAAGAGAAAGAACTCTCAATTTTATGGTTTAGTTACAGGGTTATTTTTGGTTTCTTGTTTGTTTTATTTTTCTTTTATTAAATTATCAAAGAAAAGATTGGTTATATAGAGGTTTGAAATCAATTAGAGGTCATAATTACTTATTTTCTTAAGTCAATAATTACATACGAGGCGAACCTAAAAGCTGTACATTCAAAAACTGTTACATATCAGAATTATGGCCGTGGAAGTTATGGCAAACAACGTGAATGATGTTATCTAACAACTTTTGTGAAGAACAAGCTTAATCATTCAAGCCCTTTTTCGTACCCATTTTTTAAGGTGTTCCGTAAACGCAATTTCCTTTTGGCATGATACAAGTTGTAAAAAGACAAAAATAAAAAGTGAAAGAACAGAGACCTCAAACTTAGTACAAGACTTTGATGGCTTTATCTGAGAAAGGACTGGGGCCATCTTCTAATTCATAATTTCATGATCTTCAAATAAATAGCGCAATGATTATAGCACGTATCAAAAATTGAAAGGAAAAAAAAAAAAAAAGAACGCTTTATTTTACGTCAAAGTATGACTCAGATTCAATCATCCTGTTTTGGCCTTACTTTTATTGATATCTACGGATCATATGTTATCAATGTCATCATGAAACTTTAAAAGGCCGCCCTGAAAGAATGCATGTGTTCCTCAATAATAGCCTATGTTACATTTTAGCTAATCCTTGCATGCGAATTAAATTTTAAAGTATGTTTTCATCTCCATATCATTCCAAGTTTTAATATCAATAGCAGAATGAGATTTAGATGGTATTGCTTAAAAAAGGTCATGACATTATCCATCTAGTTTTATATCTCTAGCGGATACATTATGAGTATCTAAAAATGAATAATTATATAAATATATTATATATGAGATTGTATTAACATGTAAATATCATAAATAATGCTTCCTTGGTGTGGAAGCAAGGGGACTATAAGGTGTTTGGATAGATATTGGAAAGTTTTCTCTCTTTCTCTTTTCTTCCATTCATAGTATTAGTGACCACACACATATATATGTAAAATGGGTATACTCAAAATATACAAAATTAAAAGTATCGAATATATATTAGATAGATATTTAGTTCTACAAATATACATCCCAAATCTTAGTTCATGATGTGATTATACAAATTGGCTTTATACTTATAAATCTTTGAAAAAAAAATTGAAAAAGTTAAATGATTGCTTGGAGAATATTCCTTTTAAAAGATGGCCAAAGAAGTCCATAAAGTTACCACTATTATGTAATATACTAATTAATTTGTTGAGTGTTTCTCTCAATGGTCAAAAATATTTCTATACAAGCCAAAACTGGCATAAATTCACAAATTTTAAACATTTTAGCAGTAAGGAATTCAACTTAAAGTTATACCATACATTTTTAAAGATGTTGGGACTTATGACTTCCGCATAAAGGACTCATACGATAAATTAAGAAAATTTTGAACCATTGGGCCTTTTGAATTATCGAAAAAGATGAGTTTCAATCAATCCTACACATTTCTCTTGGATTCCACTTTCACTTTCAAAATCCAATCACTAAATTTCCTTTTCATTTTCGCCATTTTCTTCCTATCTCACCTTGGCTATAACAAAAAACAAAAACATTAATTTAGAAAATGATATCACACACGTGCGGTCTTGAGATCTTTATCTTGTCTTGACCACAATATCGCCATATCTTTGAATAATAAGTATGCCCTTCCATGTGGAAAAGAATGCGTACACGAGGAAGCCAAATTAAGAAATGAAGGTGGCTCCGACCTCTCCATCCACTGATTTGTGACGCAGTAGTTGTACTACCTGTCACGCTCTTTCCGAAGTCCAAGTCTATTGCCTCCTTTGTACGCAAAACATAATTTTCTAGCCCTAGTCTTAATTTCAAATACGTGATCTTAGGGTTAGATCCTTTGCTATTGTATATCATGTATTAAAATATTAATAAAAATTTTAATATACATAATATGAGCGGTAGGCTTCTTTAGAGACTATATTTATATGATAAAAATTTATTAATATTTACCGTAAACACACTCGAGGCAAAACTGTACTACCGAATGAATTTATTTTCGCAAGATGAAAGGCTAGGCATGGGACTGCAATTTGCAATGAATGATTTTACGGCGTTTTCAGGAAAAATGAATTATTGACCTTCTTTTACTATCCGTTTTAGAGGTTTTTACTTTTTTTGAGTTAACGAATACCTTAAGAATATTCGATAAGAACTTTATTTTAACAATGAATTTCCGTTGCTTATAAGTGAAACATATGTAAAAATGACGACCTAGATAATATAATTTGTAGAAATCTTTTTAATAAGACATATACAAAAACATAAATAACAAAGTAAATATTTTCCTTATATTGAGGAAAAAAAAACTAATTGAATGATATCCTGACCTTTATAATATAATTGATATAAATAAAATTCTTGTATATGAACATTACATGATCGCTTATTCGTATCCATTATTTGTAAACTATTTATCAATAGTTATCTACAGATACCAACATGAACATGATGTAATTAAAGGTGTGCATCGGATCGGCTTGATTTCGAATCGGTTCGAAGTTATCGGGTCCGACAATTCAAAGATCGATTCAATCTTTAAATAGGTTTTTTTTTAATATTTAATTTTTTTATTAATTAATCTATTTATAAATATATTAATAATTCCTAATGATGTGATTCCTTTCTCCTTTTTTTAATGTACTAATTTATTAATAATTTTAATATTTTATTAATTTTTAACTTAATATAATTTCATTTTTTTAATTTTTTTCCTCAAATTTTATTTTTTCCTTATATTCAAGTCTTTAATATTTAACAAGTTTTATAAAAAGGAATTATATTAATTAAAATTAAATTTTCCATCTATTTTTAATATATAAATAACTTATGATTAGTCATAATATTATTTTTAAAAAATTATCTTTTACCATCATAAATAAAGTAGTTTTGATATTTAATAACTTATTAGATATTATCCAATCATTTTTTTTTACCTAATGGCCTTTCTCTTTTCTTTTTTTTTTTCTTTTTAAGAGGGTGAACAAATCATGTTGACCTACTAATTCATTCATTCGTGACTCATCAGTTCGAACTATTTTGTCCTCTTGAACCGCTTCGATCCTTAAGGCTTGACGATTCAGGAGGGGCAATTGGGCCTGGCATCTCATGGGTTAGGTTGGTTTGTTAACCTATCGGACCGGTTTATAGTTCAAAATCAATCCTTACACAAGTTTAGATATAACCCAACAAGACGGTGATTGGAAAGTGAACCTTGAAAGTCAAAAATTTCGGATGATCCACTAAATTTTCAATTATTTTAACTAGAGCCAAAATCTATGATATCAAATGACAATGAAATTGATTGTGATTTCTCTTTGTGCCAAACAGGTTGGATAGGAAGCTTCTTTAAACCTATGGAGGCACGTTTCTTGTTCTTAATCATAATTTCAAATTACTTTTCCACACCTGGATTCGTTTCCTGTATCTTAAAGACTACTTCATTACCCTTTATTCTCATAGCTACCAACCATTGTTGACTTATTTCGACTGGCTCTATAGAAAACAAAAGAAACATGAAAATTTAGTGTCATCAACAATGTTAACTATTAATTAGAGGGATAATTTGAGTTAGGTTTAAATGGTTTTCAAAGTTTTTAAGGAAAAATTGTACGATGAATGTTTGCGTTCAAATTTGAATAAAGGAGGAAAGGTTTTATCAGTACAAATAGGAGATTATACTATCGTTATACCACCTTTAATAACTTTTATTTTTTCTTTGTACTATTAAAATTTTGCATCCTCTATTCAAATTTGGACCCAAACAATCATCATATGATATGTAAGTTTTCTTACTTTCTTTTTAAATGATATTTTACAGCAAGTTATTTAATTATCCTATAAATATTAAATTTTATAATTTTTTTGACAACCCATTTAAATCTCCATATATGCATACAACGTGGCATTTAACATGCCAAATCTAAAATAAAAAATAAAGAAAAATGAAATAACAAAGTTGTATTTAGATACTAATGATATCATTTAAATATATCGATTTGTTTCAACATCATTATTATAATTTAGTAATACGGATATTAATATTAAAAATAGTTCAAATTCAAAGTACTAGTTCGTGCAACAATTATCACTCTAACCATTAAAAACATGCATCCTATGTTTGCATTTCGAATTTCTACTTATTGAAATTTTGATATATTCTTTAAATCTAGACTTTAATGGTGTATGAAGTAATGCCAAGCAATTTTATCTTTTTAGTAAAAGCATCTGACCATGAATAAAAAATCAGCAAATAACTAAAGTAAGGGCTTTTATTGTAAAATTGAAAGTGAAACGAAAGACCATGTTCCAAAAAAAGAACCATCTCTATAGAAATGGTAGACTAGAGAAAATATATCAGCGATTTTATTCCTCCGTATCTTTCGCTTTGTTACGTTTTACATACACGTGTGTTCTTATACTTAGGCAACAGTAGTTAGTGGGTAAAAATCAGAAGGCGGAATTAAAAATAAATAAATAAATATCTGATCCTAAGTTTTTAGGTCTTTTGCTTTCCTGCATGTATCAACGTGTCTGTTTAACGCTTAATTCAACTCGGACAAATATGCTAAATAAAAAAATAAAAATGCACTTATGTCTTTTACTTCATAATCAACAAAAAAAAAAAAAAAAAAACAAAGAGTTGTAATTTGTAAAAGTTCTTCAACTTAATATAGACAAGACGGTAACATCTCACAATTTTTTCCTTTTTCATTTCAATCTTTTTTTTTTTTTTTTCTGTAGCACACCTAATTTATATCCTGCAAAATGAGCATATGTTTATATATGAAGATTCTTTTGCAAGAGACATTTTTATTTGCCTCCCACACGCTTTTGTTTGGTGCATGCATGCATAGAACATCCCAATCACCTGGCTCAATAACGTTCATCAAAAAGCGAGCACACGTCTCGAACGCTTATCAAGAGCAACCTTATCTGAAGTACGATGCATTCTATAGTCTATGCCACGTGATGTGCGCTAAGTTCTGAGATTTTTATATAAAGAAATTTAGTAAAACTCTCCCTGACAATCGGAGCACTCGTTAATAAATAGAAAATAGTTTATTTTTCCAACATTAATTACTCATTTTATAAATAAGATAAATTATAATGACAATGATAACCTGTCTATATTTTAGAAATATCCAAAGGTAGATACTATATTTCTTTCCAAGTTTTAGAATTTTTAAGAAAGGAAAATCTTTGTTGGGATGAAACTTGAAAGTATACTCTACGACTACTTTCCCAGTTTTATTTTAATGAAGTTAACTTAACCAAAAAAAAAAAAAGAAAAAAACTACTTTTCCAATCCTGTAGTTGCCATGTCTTCCAAGAATTCTTTGAACTATGAATTTTAAAGTAGTAGATAAAATGAAGAATATTGATAATATGTCTGGTGAGCGAGCTTAGTTTTAGATCCATTCCCAACCAATGCCAATAACAAACTGTGAATATGCCTCAAAAGATCAAAAGATTTTCGTGAAAGTTAATCCTGAGGGTAAATTGCATCAAGTTTTAGAATGGGTTCTAGATTTTTGGTATAGATCACATAGTCATAGTTGTCAAAATTGCATTCCTAATTAAACTTTTTCGAGTTAACTAATATATAAACTTTTTTTAATATATAAACTTATATTTTTTACTAAGTTTATCAATTCTACATATTTAAGTTGAATGGATTAAAAAATAAAATACAACTAAACTTTTGCAACCCATCAACTATTGAGATATTACATTATCTTCCCTATCCTATTTTATTTATTTTATTTTATTTTTCTTTTTCTCTCTCTTAGTCTTTTATTTTATGTTCATAATCTTTGTTCAGGTTTCAACTTCAATAGCAAAAATTACAAGAAAAACTATATAATTCAATTTATACCATCAGTAATTTAAAATGAGTTAAAATATATGGTTATCTTTCGTTCATTGCTTTGTTTTAAAAGAAACATGCAAAAAAAGTTTAATTTCAATTTTGTTTAATTATATATTACTAAGAATTTTTTATAAAAAAAGAACTTAATCTCTTTATCTCTATATTTCTATCATGCATTTCAAGTTTTGAATAGTTATTACCATAGTTTTTCAAATTTATTTTACATAGGTTATATAAACTTATATTTCTACGTTTTGATTTAACATTTCGATACTACTAACCCTCTAATGATTCTACATAGAATCACAAGTTTGATAATTGTGCACATAATACATAACTGCAAAAGATATAATAATAAAGAAAGAACGAAAAATAGACATACAGTAAATATATACAAAAAAATAAAAAGAAAAGGGGTGAAAAACCACAACCAAGACTAAATTAATTCATTATAGTATACTGGCAATAGTGCGACGTTTCCCTCATAATTTTAAAACATTTTATTTCTCTAACAAGTCCTTAGGATTTTTCTTTTCACTCACTTATTTTATCTAATATACATAACAACATATATAGAGAGTTATAGGTAATGTTTTCAAACTCTATCCAAGTGGTTAACTTGAACATATGAGAGGATCAAAAGCTTATAGGTATGGAATTAGGTTCAATTGCAGTTTAACTTGGGTTAGATTAGGATTTGACTCAACCAGCATCATGGCTTTGTTAGATCGAACCAGGTTCAATCATAGCGGTCGATTTGGATTTAACAACATTGGTTATAAGGCACTATACCCTAACATATATGCTAAGAAATAGTTTAGATACTAAAAAGATACAAAATAGAAAATTACTAAACTCTTTATTTAATTGCTCTTCCATAGTAGAATCTTATGTAATTCAAAGCTTAAGTTTAATAAATTTCCACCTTAACTTGAACTTAAATAACTCAATGCACAAGCTTATACACCCAACCAATGCCTATAACATAGCTTCGTTAATCTAATCTTACTAACTGTTCGCCTCCATACTATTTAATGAACTACATTGAGTCGTAAGCTTTTGTTACCTTATACTTAGAAGAATTAATCTATTTGCTATTGCAACCATGCTTAACTATGACTGTTGACATAAGCGGTGCCTTCTTCACTCTTCTCAACCATCGCATTATATGTCATTGAGTCTTTCTTTGACCTTCAAAGTTTTGATTCATCTGAGCTATCTCTATCATAGGACCTCTTTCAAAACCTAATTAAAGTACAACCAATCTTTTTGTTGCTTGGCCTATACGCATGTTCTTGTCATAAATAATATTATAACTACCAAGATCCTTATGCCTCAATACTGTCGTTCCTAATAAAACCATTAGTCCCTCATACCAGAGATAAGTTTTGAGACTTAACACCTCTCATTACCACCACACCTCAAGAGGATGCTTTGTTGTTGCCAAATCTTATTATACTACAATAGTTATATGATCCATAAAACCAAGAGACAAAATATTACAAGATAATACCTTACATTCGATACTTTGCACATCTACCCATTATACAATCCAAATCAGACTCCACCTAAAGCAATCCCTTAGCCTTTAGTCATTACTTATCTTTACATAACCACTTTACACATTCACCTAAGTCTAAAATAAATCTCCACTACAATAAAAGTAGAAAGCATTCTTAAATTCTAAAACCTAATTTACATATTTCCTTTACCTGTGTTATTCCGCATTCATTTGCTACTTAGGGTACTCTTTTACAGATGGTCCTTTAACTAGCAATGATACTAGATAGTGCTCGACTTATAGATCTTCCTTTAGAACTATTGTTGCCATTAGACCGTAAATCTTTAGCAATTAGATTGTTTGCAACATTGCTACTTGTAGATCTTATCTTGCGATCTAATTTTCCTTACTCAAAGCTTTTACCTCTTCTATTGAAAAGCTATCCTTGCTGTATTGACATCATCCCTCCAAATTTATGGAACTAAGACTATGGAGTGTATGGTAGGATCATCACATAGTTTTTGGTCTCAATTATAACATCAATATTTTTCAAATTACTAAATAATGACATGAATCTAAAATATGTTGTTTTAGCAAGGATCCAGCATTGATTTAAAGTAAATACAATCCCTTCTTTTAACATTGGTCAATTTATTTACACGAAACTTGGTCTATAGCCTTCTATTATTCCATTATCACTTTCCCCATCATATCCTCTTATAAAACACTATTGTTAGACTTATGTTGATTGTCATGCCTTTCTCATCAAATTCTCTCCATTCATTATCCTTGATAAACTTCGGTTACTAATCTAACACCTTTTTAAAGTCAAATTATACTAAGACCTCTCATATTGCACTAGTAATAAAGGTGTAGATCACGAACTCTTGAAACCTCCTAATCTCTCAACGTTACTCTTATACCAATTCATTAGGAAAAAAGTTGAAGTTTTTATTATAAACCATAGAAAGAGATCCTACCAATAAAGAATAAAAAAAGTACACAGGCTTTATGTAAAAATCCTTAAGAACTAGGTTAGAAACTACGAGTAAGATTGAATCATTATACTATAGTGCAATAGTAACTAATGATCCTCTTTACACAAAAAGTCTAACAAATTACAAGATTTTTTCTACTCTCTTATTTTATTTAATATATATAATAATGTATGTGTAGAGAGAGAGAATTGTAAGAAGTCAAATCCTAATACATATAGTAGGAAATAACTGAGACACCAAGAAAAATTGAAAATTACCAAGAAGGTAACAGTTTTGATTTAGCCATTTGTCCTTCTTTTTTTCTTTTATAAATAATCTTCCATAAATGAATATTATGCAAAATTCAAGACATAAATTCAATTGTATGTTGATAGGTATATACAAACTAGCTTGAAAATTGAAAGGGCGAGTCTTTGGTTCTAGAAATTTGGTGCTACGATCTAAATTTCAAGTATTTATAGAATCAATGTTGATTGAAGCTAGTCCAGTAAGTCAAACCATTGTTGCTTCTTGTTTATTTGGAAGTAATAGATAAAAAATAGAATAATTATTTTTAGAGTAATTTTTATTACCTTATTTACTTGTAAATTGGTCTAGAGAAAACTTTTATATCTGGTAACTTTTCTAGTGCTTATGTGCAGTAGTTGTTATCTTTTATAAAGTTTTTCAATTCTCTATTGAGATAGAATAAACAAATTAATTAATTGAGAATGATGAAATCAATAAATAATTATTGTTATATTTCATTACAACCAAGTAGCGATATATTGGTATTTTTTTGCCATATTTCTAACTTTATACCGCAATTAGAGATATGGAGTAAATATTAAAATAAATATTTTTATAAGTAAAATTTTACATAAACTAAATACAAAAAATGTAAATTTCTAAATTATTATTGATAGTAGTCATTTCTATAAAATAATTTTTTAATCTCTACCCATATTATTTCATAAAGTAAATGGGTTGTAAAACAAATGAGAAGATCTTCAAATAGAAAATGGATGTTGAAAGGACATTTGTTAATTGTATTATATTTTATATTGGAACGGGTCAACTTTAAATATATATGTTTGAAAAGATGAAATAAGTATAAACGGTAGCATCATTTTAAGAGTTTCACGGAGAACCCGTGAGCGGGACGCACGTTTTTAAGGCGCTCGTGCGTCCAGAAGGACAGAATTGCATCCCATCAAGGGAGTGGTCCCTCGTTTCATATGACGCAACCTCCGACTTTTGTTATTGGGGTGGGTCCAAATTCACTTAAATTCATCATTACTTGACGTTTCAATAAAAAAATAATAATAATAAAATAAAATAAAAATATACAAATTAAAATTATAATATAAATAATTGGTTTCTAGCTTAAACTTCACTTGTGAGCGATACACTTTTATTTCAACCTATGACAAAACATAACAACCCGAAAAAATAATACACCAACTAAAATATTACTACGGAGATAAAATCAAGAATAAGTTCGATTTTACGATACCCATATAAGTCAATCCTGTTCCTCATTCTCTTTTAAGTTATATGCCTCATAAAAAAAAGTATTGATTTTTAAATATTATTAGAATTGTTATGGCATGCCATTAAGCACTAGATATGATATGGTGCTTACTTAATATTTTTTTCTTATAAGATAAACTTTGATAAGTGTTCTTAAGGTACTTATTAAGAGGTTAAATAAAAAGAAAAAAAAATAGAGATTTTTGTGATTTCACTTTTGAACCTATGTTTTATGAGAAATGATTCGTTGAGTATTATATAACATGTATTAATATATAGTTTGTAAATGTTAATATGTATAAATTACAAATAATAATTATTTTAAAAACTATTTGTTTTATCATTTCGCATATAAATATTTAATTGATGTTTAAAATGCGGTATGTAATGTCCGTGAGTATGTATTTTTTGTTTGAGGACACTAGCATGTCAAAACTCAAAAGTGTTAACTGTACATATATAAATCAAATAATAGTGGTCGGTCCAAAATTCAGGCAGGTTTCTTTGCGAGGATCCCGGTTGTTTCATAGCGGATGGATGTGCTTATTAAATTCACACGATGGAAAAGTGGAATAGCTAATCAACATAAAAATATAATTTTTCTAAGACAACGAGATTAAAGAAAAATATCTCGAAAGAGACCTTTCCCAACGAAAGGAGGCAAGGTGCGAATCTAACGGAAGATAACGAGAGAGAGAGAGAGAGAGAGAGAGAGAGAGAGAGAGAGAGAGAGAGAGAGAGAGAGAGAGAGAGAATAGCGTGCAACGGTGGGAGAATAGGATGCGCTCGTGTGGTGTGCATATACTGACAAATTGCCTCCTCCTCCTCCAACAAATTGCAATCAGTTCAATTTTTCAACCTCGGAACCCTAATGACCCCGCGCCCCGCGCCCTATGCCACCTTTTCGTTATTTTATTATTTTGTCGGTTTCATTTGGATACTTTATGTTTTATGTTTAATTATTGGGTGGAATAAAAGAAAAATGGAATTATTATTATATGTAAATAAATAAAGATATCATAAATGGTGAATAATTAATATGGTGTTTAAATGAATATAATTAAATTGATATTATGTTGTTCAGTTCGGTAATACCAAATAAGGAATAAGAAATAAATAAAAAGTACAACCCCTCATGTAAATGCATAATATATTTAAAAAAAAAAAATTTGCAGTACTAGAACTTAGCAGGAGATTTCACAACGCACCGTGAAAAAACAAAAAAATACAGGTTGTTTTTCTTTTACTGATATTGTAGTTTTAGGAATCATTCGGGGCAATCGTTGTCATTTATGATTTTGGAGGAGGACAATGTTGGAATGAACAGTACGAATGAGGAAAGGAATTCCGATTCTTTGGTTTTGGGTGGGAATCCGGATTCGTTTACAGTCAGTAATCAACTTTTCCATGAAATGCGAACTGTGGAGAGAGAAAACCAACAAAACAATCCATCAGCTGACCTGTAACAAGGGGTGAATTAGCATTACATTAAGCACAAATATAAAAAAATAAATGAATTAAATCGAAATAATATAATATAAAGAATAAATTTGAGTTTAAATTAAAATTTTAAAATTTAAGTTGGATTCGAGAATCGAGATTAAATAAGTTTAAAATTTAAAATTTGAGTTTTACTTAAAATGATATTCAATAAGTTTAAGTTTAACTCTATTAAATTTATTCAATCTTGATTTATTAAAAAAAAAAGGTTTTAATTATAGCAATATTAAATCCAAATTTCAATTCAAACTTGACTAATATTAAACTTGAGAGCTAATTTTATCAAGTTAAACATTATAAAACCTTAATCAAACTCGAGTTTAACTCATTTATTATCAAATTGAATATATGTAAATATCAAACCCATTTCAAGTAGTTTGTAAATAATTTAACTTATTTATACTTCTAATTTCGTTAAGTATCATATGTAATAAGTTTGAGAAAACTTATTATAGTATACTAATTAGAGGTTAAAAAAAAAATTATATAGCTTTTCTTTTTTGGTATATAGATAAATCTTGAAAATATATAGTATCTTTTTAAACCCTTAGCAATGTTTTAGATAAAAATAGCTTAAAATCGAACCAAAGGATTGAATCGAATTAAAAGTTTGATTTTTTTGTTTTCATTAAACTAGGTTCATAGCTCAGTTCGACATTAGCACTTCGATTTCGTGGACTGAACTAAAAAAATTTTACAACAACGTGGGGAAAAGAAATCCCGAACAATTATAATAATCTTTACCCTTCGATTCACTTTAAATCATGAGCCAAACAGTTGCTAATTCTGAAACAACTCTGAACCTCATTTTCTTATTAGACATTATGGTGTTATTTTCCAAGAAGTTTGTCTTCTTGTCCATTCTATATGTCATATGAGTCGTTGATAAACAATAGTCTGATTGGATTTTTCGTCCGTGTCTTACTAAATTTCCAACTGCTTAATCATAATGCTTCTAAATAATAGAAGCAGTTATATTATCTGTATCGATAGTTTCCTCATATTCCTTCAGGGTTTTTTTTTTTTTTTTCTTTTCCCTATCCATAATTCACATTCATATTTACATAGTTTTTTTGAAAACCGAAATTTTCAATGTTGATTCAACTAATTTTACGTCTGTGAAAACTCGAAGTCGATTACTTTTAATATAAACTATTTAAATGCCCACGCTTTGTGTGAATCTCAATTTGAACTTCATATATTTAAAAGAATTATAGTTTAACTCAATTGATTATTATAATTAACATATTAATAATATATGATATAATATTATTATAAACATGTCATGATGAATGCTATTGTTTCATTTAAAATGTAGGTTTTATGATGATCTTCCTCACTTATATATAAAATAGTATCAGTTAATGGAGAGTTACTCCTCTTTAAAACTATGGGACTATGTTGCAAATCTTACTTGAATTATGATTGAAAGTTCAATTTAATATATGAATTTTCAACTTTTCAAATACAGTACCTAACTGAAAATTTTCATATTATGGTAGATACCTATTGTACAAACACGTGTTTCCTTTGATTAGTGACTAGATTAAGGAGATAGTAATGATAATAGAAAAATTTTAGCCAGTACAAATTTGATAAATTTAAAATTAAGGTAGTAGATAAAACTTTTCTCAAAAGTTTAGGTAATGTCAGTGACATTGTCCCTAAAATTTTTAAAAAAATTATATCATTTTTATTTTCAATCAAGTAAAGATTGCAACTGCTTTTATTATTTTCGCAAAAGATATATCTCTTAAACGTACAGTTGAGAAAAAGAATGTCAATGATCAAACTATATTAGACGTGAAAAGGAATAAGAGATAAAATTGAAAAATTATAAACAACTAAAACGTATTATTAATTAAAAGTACAAATGCTAAAAGCTTCTCAAAGATTATCACAGTTGATATTTTAATAATGTATTTTCATGCATTAATATAAAAATTATGCCAACACGATTATTTCATTATGTAAATATATATTATGTATTGGTTTTATATGACTTTTAAGGATTTTTTCTATATTTATACAAAATTTCTGTAATCTAAAACAATAGGAATCTTTACATTATAGAAATTAGAAATACAACATTATTATGTGCTAAAGATTTTGTTATTTGGCATTGAATTATACAAATATATAAAATATATCTCTTGGATACATGTATAAAATGAGATAGCTTTTAACAATGAAAAGTCCTAGTCGACAAAATGAAAAAATGTTTCATTAATCAAAACTTACTATTGGCAAAAATTTATGAACGTGTATATATATATATATATAGATAAGATTAAAAACTAATCGAGGCTTTTGAGATAATCTAATGATCAAAAGTTAATATCGCAGAAGTGTTATCTTTTCTGTTTTTTTTTTTTTTAATGGCCACTCCAAAGAAGTATGATAACAAAAATGTTTTCAAAATGATATATTATGATGCATGTAATATATATATATATATATATATAGAGAGAGAGAGAGAGAGAGAGAGAGAGGACCGGGGGGGTGTGGGTTGAGGGGTGTTGGGTGGGTGTGGTTTGTGAAAAGACTGTTATTTATATATATATATATATATATATAGATATATATCACAGTTTTATAGGATACCTTTTATGAGATGATGCACCATTTATATAGAAATATTATATTTCAAAATATAGGAGTGAATCATCATGCATACAAGGTTGTATCATTTTGTATTAATTAGACAAAAGTTACAACTATTTAAAAATTTTCATCTTCCTAAAGAGACACATTATTTCAACAAAAAGTTTTCAAAATTATATATATAAAAAACAAGTATATCTTTGCCCCTAAAAATTGTAAAATTACTAAAGATATTATCTCAACCAAGGTACAAACAACATATAAATTATTATACATAAAGAACAAATTCTATTATTTATTTATATATGTCATACTTTTATGTGATGGTTTTTCTATAAAATGATGCATCGTGTGGAAAGAATCATCATATTTTAGATTGTAGGAGTAAAACAACGTGAAAACAAAGGCTGCATCATTTTATATTAATTATGCAAAAGCTGTAACCATTCGAAAAATTAAATAAGTAATGGCCAAATGTTAATACTAAGTAGATACTCTAAAAAAAAATTGTAACACCAAATATGTACGGTAGAAAAAAAAAAAGCTAATACCAAAGATGTAATGATAGCCAAAAAAATATATAATATTAAAAATATATAACACCAAAAAAGCTTATGTAACTGTATATTATAATAAAACATCTAAAATTAAATATGCTTTTAGACACATCTACAAGTTATTGGAATTCTTACATAGCTAATATCACGTTTGATACATAGAATTGTCAATCATATCTAATAAGGAATCATATTCCTTCTTAATAGCCAAGTAATTGCTAATTCTTATAATTTTTCATACCTTACCTATGAAACCTATCAAATTATGAACCAATTCATTAACTAGTTAAGTTTGGACTTATCTGATCACTTAGCTAACAAAACTATTAGATTCACTTAAACCTGGATAAGGATTGGTTTTGAACTATCAATCAGCTCGATACCAGCTTGACCTGTAGAAAGCTAGGTCGAACTGTCCTCTCAAATCGTCGGGCCATAAGGGTTTAGGTAGTTTAAGAAGGCGAAATCATCTAAATCAATGGGTTACAAACCACATGGCTGACCCCCCAATGAACTGGTTAGTCAGCCTAATCGATTCACAACCAAAAAAAAAAAAGAGAGAAAATGGAGGCAATTAAGTTAAAAAAATTAGATAATATCCAATAGGTCATTGCATATGAAAGCTATTTTATCTGCAATGGTGAAGGATAATTTTTTAAAAATAATATTATCAAATTAATAATAAATAGCTAATCATAAGTTAATTATATATTAAGGATAGATAAAAAATTTAATTTCAGTTAATATATATTTTTGTTGTAAAACTTATTAAATATCAAAAACTTAAATATGAGAAAAAAAATAAAAAAGTTGAAATCATATTAAGTAGGAAATTGATAAAAAAATTAAAAATTATTAATAAATTAATATACTAATAAAAAGAAAAGAGATTACATTATTAAAAATTATTAATATATTTAAAAAATTAAACATTAAAAAAAACACCATTAAAAAGCCAAATTGGCCCAAAATTGATCCTTATAGGCTGATCATGATTCAACTATAATCGAGCTCTTAAATCAAGAGTTTCAAATTAATTTAAGACCGAATTGACCTGGTGCTCACCTCTAGATCCACCACCGTAGTAGTGCAACCATTGGACCACCTGAAGCAGCACAACCATTCGACCACGCCTAACCATCGGATTATTGAAATCAAACAAACATGAATTCGTGCGACCAACCAAATTACTTATACATTCCATTCTTCATGAATTACTATTCTATTTTTACTTCAACGAAACGCGCCCCAGACCTTTTAACAGAGGGCAAGTAAAGCAGACCAACTAGCAAACACCCTTTTGATTTTTTTGAAGAAAAATAAACATAAACCTCATTAGAGTTTGAAAAACAAAGAAAATTGAATTCGTTCAACTAAAACAAAATGTGCTACGCCAAGTGTCGGCTTCGGAATACTATTCTAGTGCGTGTGCAAGAGGGTAATAGACTAATCATCTTAGTTTTTGATAATTATTCTCTCATTATCGTGATATAAGATTGACAGGTAGACTAGGAGTGGCCCATTTTTTGGGTTAAATATATAGATTTTAGAAATTGGAATAAAGCGGTCTAACTACTCGATCGATACCTCTTGTCGCTTCCTTGAGGTCAGCCTTATTTTTTGTCCCCGTACATTGATGGTGGACACACCCTTTTTATTTACTTATTGCCCCTCCGGTCGGTAGTAGATTAATATTCTTTTCCAGCTGTTTTGTTGATAGAAGTTTGTTTTCCAAGCAAGAAGCTAATTTTTCGAGATTAGGATTTTTTCCAGGGTTGTTATCTTCATTGATAAAAGCCTTTTTAAGTCTTTTTCTTCAATGACTTCTACTCGAGTTTAATGGAGATGGAGGTTAAGATTTTTAATTCGGGCATAATCCGAAAATGGCGTTCAATAAATTTGAATTCTATTCAATTGAGCTCGTTTAAATTTTCTTTATTTAAAAAATTTATTTTTTTTTTATAAATGAAATAATATTGACGTTCGTTCTCAACTAATATGAAATTGACTCAATAAATTATTTTAATAGCTTAAATCCAAATTTAATTTAACTATTTTTAACTCGAACTTAAATAAATAGTGAGTCAAAGTTAAATAGGTCGCAAGTCATATTATTTCTACCAAAAGTATAATCTATTCCATTAAAGGCTTAACAATATTGAGCATCAACTTGAACTTTAATTTTCATACCTTAAACTTGGTATAATAGAAAACATAGTTGCGGAATCAATTCATTTGGATTAATTTCTTTCTAAAGAAAAAAAAAATGCAATTTCAAATTAAACTTGCTTTCACAATTTGAATGCAGTTTTTTTCTTAAAAAAGAAAGAAAAAATTGCCACCTTTTAAGCTATTTACCTTGGTTATAAGGCCTCTTAAAACAAGGAAACAAAATTTGAGGAATTTTGTTAGCAACTGTTTTGAGATACTAATTTCATGTGAAATATGTAATCATCATTTAAAAAAAAATGTTTATCTCTTAATTGAGTCAATTTAAAAATTACAATTTGATGGAAGCGTAGATAATTTGAATGGAGTAAAATAGTACTAAGGTTGAAATCAAGTTCAACTGAAAAATTAAAGCTTGAGAACATAAGATTATATTTTTAAACTGGACCTCATGTGTATATTTCAAGAGTTTGAGTTTCACTTGGTTAAATTTGTTTAAATTTGATTATTTGTTTTAGAAAAATTTCCTTTGGTTGATTGTAATTAAAAACCCTAACTTAAATTGAATCAATATTATATATATATATATATGCTCAACTCGAGCTTGATTAATCTTAATAATTCGTTTAGTTAGATAGGTTGAAACTTAGAGCATAATTCTATGCTCATCCATAGTACAAACTCAATTAAATAAAGAATTGTATTAAAGTAGTTTTTAAGATTGCTTTGTTCATTTTTGCTTATACATTTGGAGCAATCATTTAATAACTCAAATCACATACAAATGAATATGGGAAGAAAAACTTGTAATTAAAGCAGTAGATTCAATATGTTAAGAAGAGTAATATACAAGAATGGACACTTTTTTGTCCTTAAACCCTATTGCAAGTCTACATAGGCTCTAAATGAACATAAGGGTTCATACATTGAAAACATGCATATATAAAAGACCTTTCCAAACATTCCCAATCCATCATCAAGGGCTCAATTGACTATCAGTCTTTGTCAATTGGCCATCAAGGTTAGTAATCAACCGATCTAATAGATCTTGAAGCTAGTTAAATGTCAACCTCTATGCAACTTATTGGCAGACCAACTTATCTAACATATATGGTATCACAAAACATTGCCTTAGCATCCTTATCTTACTCAATGTCTTGTATAAGTTGTTGGTGTGTTGAATTTGGGAATTGAAAATATCCTGTAAAAATAAGACAAATACTTGGTATCAGGGCCAGTTTAGTGTGGTCACTCCAATGCCTAAGTTAGTAGATTGGAATGAAAATAGTAAAGTTGAGAAATTTAAGAGTTATCAAATATCTCTTATCAGGTTCCTTTTTTGTATTTATAGGAAACTGTTATGTCTGAAGGAGCAGTTATCGGAATAATTGTTAAGACATATGGAAATTCATTAATTAGATACCTTTCCCCCAAATGCAGAGAGAGTAGGCAATTATATAATCATAACTATACTTGTAATAACTGTTTGCGTCATGAACTTGAATTTAAATCTATGATGGATCAAAGTTACTCGGGGTAGTGCCGAGAATATCGATTACTCGATAAGGTACCGAGAACATATATTGCGTGGCCTATCAGCAATCAAATAGACGAGTTAGACAACGTCAAAAACTGAAAATCAATATTTATCCCTCAACTCTCGTGTTTGAGTAGTCAATAAAGGGAGTAATATATAATGCACTACAAGCCAAGTAGAAGCAGTTCTTTAGATGTCAAGCAAAAAAGGGAGCAAGGCAGTTTGCATCCTAGTTGAAAAATCACAATTTTTAAATTCTTGCTTGTTGAAGAGATAAAAAAGTAGGTGATATGACACTTGTCGCCTAAGTAACCACTGTATCGCATACTCAATAACTATCAAAGAGTTATTAACCGTCAGATTCTAAAGACATGACATGCGTCATCAATCTATGCTACTTGTCAAATCAGTGATCATTACCATTAGAAATGCGTTTGCAATTACAAAGGTGAATTGTCCATATTTAAAGGACTTTTCAAGATCACGATTCACTTCTATTCAAACTTAGTCGTCATAACCATATTTTCTTGCTTTCTTATCTTTACTTTTTTTAAGCTCTTCAATTTTTGAGATACTATTCATAAACATTCATGTATGGTTCGCAACGTCATCTGTTGACTTGTTTTCTTCAATTCCGAAGCAACCGAAACTGAGGCCACTTTTCTCCCCCAAAATGGGAGCGAGGTAGCATGTTTTTCTGATAGCTCTGATGATAGCATTGAGGTAAGATGGGATAAATTTAGTCGGATCATTGAACTTGCTGTAGATGACTATCCCGAGGACATGGAAGGTTGGTCTTCGGCAAGGTATTTGTACAATGCCATGGCCTACTTCTGCGACTCTTTAGATGGAATCGTTAGTTCCATCGATTGAGTTCTTGTCACAAAATACAATCAGTACTAGCAAAATCTTCGTAGAACATGGACTGTGAGGAGGCTGAGAGAGGAGGAGAAGTTTTATTTCTTAAAGGAGTATGAGTTCCATATATAACTAAAATATTTAAATTTTGGGTTGCACTTTCTTTTCTCAGCTTTTCTTAAAGGCTTCTTCAACTGTTTTAGAGTCGTGCTGAGCATGTTCTCACTCAACACATACCGGCTTTTGGTAGCTTTTGAGATAGTTTATGAAGAAGTTGAAGTTAGGACTATGCCTTAACTGTTTCAGTTTTTCTTCACGATTATGAGGTAACCTGACAGGTAATACTTTGCTACTGCAAAGCATGGGCGGAAGTTTATGGATGGGTTGGAGTTTAAGATTCACAAGTGGTATGATAAATTTGTATCAATAGTATCTAATGAAGAGCTAGACTTCTATACCTAATGGATTGAGCCAATTCGCACTAAAGGAGAAAGAATAAAATGTTCTTTTGGGACCTCGAGAGAATTATACGACGTTACGTAAGCGGAGACTCAATTTTTTCTAAAAAAGAAAACATGCTAATGAGTTATCACCGTGCCGAGTATAGGCGTAAGAGGAAAACCGTTCTCATGGCTTAGAGGAAGAATTGTCACCTTTGAGTCTTGTTCGGCATAGAAAATGTAAGTTTATTCTTTTCTCGTGTTGATATTAACATGTTTGCTCATGTCATAGATATGCCTGCTACTAACGTAAATCTTGCTACGCTACTGGCCCATGCAAAGGCTAAAAAATCAAAGGCCAATAAGCATGCGATTGCTGCATCCACCATTTGACCAACAGTCGTGAAAAAAGGTGGCCAAACACACAACTAAGCAGCCTACGACACAATAGAAAGCTTCTCAGCCAGTCGAGAAGCGAAAGAAGGGGAAGAAGGATCTATCTGCCGAAACCGAAATTGCTCATTCGAGGAAGCCTCTTGTCGAGATTGTTCAAGATGTTTCACCCACCATAAAGCCGAGAGAAGAGAATTAGGAGATTCAGCCCCACAGTGAGTGTAAGCCCTAAATCTAAGCCAAGTAACCATAAAGTTGAACTTAAAACCTAAGGTTTAGGGCGACCGGTTAAAGGATCCGATCAAACCCAAATTATAAACTATTGAGAGGAATATTAGTAAAACTGACCCCATAAACTTGAATTTAAGAAAATAAGTAATAAAATGGGGGACTATAAAATTTTCAAATTTTAAGCATAATAGGTATTAATTATCAAAAATGCGAAAAGTGTAATGAAATAACTAATAAATTAGTAGAGATAGATTATATGTATACTAAAAATTTTAGAATGACCAAAATAATAATTAGGAATGTTCACGTGTACACCACATGTATTTACGTGTAGATAAAAATACGCGTAATTACCTAAATTAGCCAAAAACTAAGTAAATAATTAAAGAAAATTATAAAATAATTAGAAAAAAATCAGAAGAGGATAAGATGAAGTAAGATTAGGTCGTGGCAGCTTTAAATCAGAAAAAGAAAAATTAACCAATCAAATTTGGACAACCTAAAAGCCAAAAACTTAGGGAAATGAGTAAAATCTTGTCAAATTAATGCACATTAATTACAAAAAAAGTCTATAAATAGAGGAAAAATTTCCAAAAGTCATTTGATCAGTTTAGCATTTGAAAAAAATTGGAGCACTGAAAAAATCGAAAGAAAATCCAAAAAAAAAAAAAAGGAAAACTGTGCAGATTGAGCACGTGAGCTAAACCTACCACTCACCACCACCTGGGACCGAACCACCACCACCAACCTACACTAGAACCACCGCCTGGACCGGCCGATAACCTTGGACTGGGCTTGGACGGCCAGAAAGCTTTGGACCGGTTAGTCTCTTCAATGACCCGATTTTGAATAATTTTGTAAAATTAGTTATTTTACCCAGAAAATTATGAAACTTGTTATTCTGAGATTTTATTGTATGTCAATTAAGGGAAAAATAGTGATTTAGTTTAATTAAATCTGTAATTATAGGGTCCTTAACAAATTGCTCAAAACCGAGCATGACTAAACCGGAAAATAAATATGCTTAGAGGTGTAGTTTGGAGTTCAAAATTTTTATGTAGGATGCTCATATGATGTAGAACAGTGCTATGAAGCTATTTTTATAAAATTAATTTTCGAAATTTTTAAGTTAATTTTTAGCCTTATAATGATGGAAAAATTGGGTGATTTAGGGTTAATTAGGTGATTAGGATGTTAATTACTGATTAGGATATTAATTATATGTTTAATGATGTTAATCTCTGAAGTGGAATCCTAATCCTAGCCTTTAGGTATTAAGTATGGTTAATTAGGGAAATTAGGTAAGTAATATAAGAAATTAGTAATATGTGATATTGTAAATTAATAAATCTAAAAAAATAGAGTTATTTAGATAATAATATAATAGAAATCAGAAGAATAATAAATCTGAAAATAACAATTAATCTTAAGAAAAAAAGTCTCAAAATGTAAAATTTTTACTCATCGGGAATAAATCCGATACCGCGATTAGGGTTAGCGTGTACCAAATAGATTAGAATACCAAATTACGACCCAATAGGATATTTGGACACTCGAGCTTAATGTGATTAATTTCACATTAAGATTCGAGCATATTTCAGGCTTAGAAATCAAAGTTTAAAATCTCCTTTAGGATTTGGACAAAAAAATAGAGTACACGAATCATTAGGACGTAATAGGCATACACGGACAAAAATGAATTAAAATATAACTTAGAATATGAAACTATAAATTTTAAGTACTAAAAAGACCTATTTGTATTATAGGACATCCAGAGATAAAATCGGCTTGCGATTAGGGGATCAAGCGATCGAGCAAATCCAAGTAAGTTGGGTTATTGCTTATTGTAATAGAGTACTAGTTTTGTAGTACTCGGAGACTTAGGCTTGTATATGATTGTGATTGTACGTAGTTTACGCATGTGTTTGATGTATCTGGATTCGCGCTGAATTTGTATTGTGAGTGATTTTGTGACTGATTGAATTGGTATGAAATTGTTTGAACACCCTAAACGGAATTTAATATCAGTCGACCCCGAATAATAAATAATGTCATGCATTGCAACCCGTTAGGGGATTATAGGATTCTCCAACCAAATACCGACCCCTTCGAAAGGGATAGCACAGGATTGCAAAATGGTCCATTCTTCATCCTTAGTCGAACTAAGTGATAGGAGAGGAGGTCACGGCGAGGGTGAAGTCAATGGTTCGAAAGTAGTCACAGGAGGAGCGAGGTCTCCATTGCACAAGCCTGGGTTTGGTTGTGAGCTGCTGCATAATATGGAACTTCTCAACCCGGATTGGAGCGGGTGAAATTTCTCTGATTTCACAACGGACCGGATTACGTTGTGCGATGACACTTGATTGTTGCATTGCATGAAAATAATTGTTTGATAACCCTGTTTGTGCTTGTATGCATTTATGAGTCTCCAATTCAACTTACTGAGCTGTAGTTGTTCATACCCTTATAGATCCTTTTGCAGGTTCTGATTTCTGAACACTCAAAGCACTATGTCGCCCTACAATTACCCAGAGGTTAGTCTGTTGGAAGCCAGGGGTGTGAGGATCAAGTTACTTAGTATAGTGTTTAACTAGAGTGACCATGTAATTAAGAATGAAAGATTGGTAGTTATTCTGTAATCTAGTAAACTGTTATGTTATGTAAAACTTCCTGGGAAGCTTTGTGGACTTACATATATATAATATTGTACATGTTGTTAGAAATTTGAACTTTTATCCTATTCATAGATTAATTGTTCATCGGACTATTTACTTCAAAGCAAGGAATCGTCGATACCTTGTGTAGGTCATGTCTATGGTAGGCACTATGAGGCCAGTTACTATCATAGGATGGTTTACACGGTGGGACTGTTGCGACTCTGCGACTTCGGGGTGTAACAGTTTTTGGTTGTATCAGAGCGTAGTTTTAGTAAACTCGCTTTGAAGCGTCATACCTTAAAAGAAATAGACATTATAGAAATATTGAGAGTTGGTAAGACTATGTGGGCGATAAAAGATTGTATAACATAAGTAACCTTAATCTTTAACATAGGAAATAGTAATTGGTTTAAATATACTTACAGGGTCAAAGGGGAGAACTAATTCATAGTTGGATACAGTTTAGATGGAATGGAGACGTATCCCCTATTGATTATAGGGTTAGATTACAGCGATTATTGATGGAATTAGCTGATTGGAATATCTTTAGGATAGTTGATGAGATTATCAATAAGTTTCATGATCGAATGTGCTATAGCTGAAAGGATGAGTGGGCATGGATGGAGATGAGTTTAGGACCTCAGTATAATAGATATACTGTTATACCAGCTTTTGAGCAGAGGTGGTTGGAGACAGAAGGAATTATAACTTTGATGATGCCCTTACAATATTTTCCCGCTAGGTTAGAAGATGGAAGACCATACCCAGCTGATATTGCATACATCCCTGCTGACATCCCATACGTTCCCAGACAGTACTCACCAGCGATTATTGATTGGTTTCCACAGTTTTTAGAGCCTGCTGGGGATGGTATAGAGATACCATTGAACCCTAGTCTTGAACCTGAACCTGAGATACTAGGACTACCACCAGAAAACCCACCTCTAGTTGAACCCCAAGAGGATGGAGTTCATATAAAGGAAGACCCCGAGGAGGACCTAGAAGAAGAAGATCCAGAAGAAGACCCTGAAGAGGAGTAGGAAAACGAGGGTGAACCTGGTGTAAACTTACATGCCTTACTCATGTAGGTGATTGCAGACACCGGGATAGCTGGAGTAGGAGCTGGTAATCCAGTTGAGTCGGATGATGATGAAGTACAGGAGGTGATTGTGATCCCTGAGACTCTAGAGATAGTATATATAGACTCTGCATCAGAGAGTGAGCATGAGGATCATTCGGTTGGAGGCCATATGGATTATGATCCCTTTGATGAAGTAGCTGCTACGGATTCAGAGGAGGACTAGTTTAGTTGGATGACTGACATGTTAGTTAAGTAGATTTTTGGATATGATCCAGTAGCGATTTTGATGGAAACTGATGTATTTTAGGAATTTTTTATGTATTTTGTAGCTTCTGGATCAAGTTAGATGTACGCTGTAAGTAAGTTTGATGTAGTCAGTTGATGTAACCTTTTGTCTTGTACAGTTGTAAAGATCGAGTCTGTACTAAGTTATGTAAGGAATGATGTAATCGAGTTGTAAATTTGCTATATGTATTTTAAAGTTATCGAGTTGTATCTTTTGTTTTGAAGTTGTAATAGTAATGATGTAAGGTTGAATGAAATATACAGTGAAAGTTAAATTTCTAAGTACATTGACTTTAATACTATTGTCAATACTATTTGATATGAGTACATATTGCAAGTATTTATTTATTTATAAACATTCTCTAAACAAAAGTAGGGATAACTTATAGATAGATATGAATGCAGGATTATAAGTTAAACTAGTAAGTGATTATGGCTGAAGCTAGAAACGAGAGTAGTCAAGGAGGAACTGAAGGGAATCAAAACCCTCCACCATGAGCACCATTACCACCAAGAGAACAACATAGACAAGATTTATCTCCGCCGCCTCCACAAGAAAATATGCCTATTGGGTAAATACTTGCCAGTATGCATACGATGATGAGACAGCAAGGAATGTTGATTCAACATCTTATGACTGGTGGTAATGTGGGAAACAGAAGACTTCAAGAAGTTGAACAACGAATAGAGCGACCTCAAGAGGTAAATAAACTTCCTGAGTTTATAAAAGCCAACTGTTATTTTGAGGGGGAGATGGGTAGGCCAGATGTAGCTGATGATTGGTTAATCCAAGTTGAACGGAGTTTTGAGGCTTTTAAAGTCCCTGAATCCCAAAAGTTATCTTATGGTACATTTATGTTAAAGTTAGCTGCGAGAGTATGGTGGGACTCGAGAGCAAGGCAACTTGGAAATAACATTGATTGGCAACAATTTAAGGAAGAATTCAGAAAGGAGTATTTTCCCCATAGTGTTTATAACAGAATGGTGTGAGATTTGTTTGAACTGAAAAAGGGAGGTATGAGTGTAACCCAGTATGAGACTGAATTCAATTGATTGTTACAATATGTACCTGGCTCATACCGGGATAATGTTGAGTTGAAGAAAGATTTGTTCCTTACTGGATTTGACCCCACAATGTGTTGTAAGCTGTTGGATTACGGTTTTACCACTTATAATGAAGTGGTAGATAAGGCAAGACAATTAGAAGATAATCGTGTGAGGATGCAAGCAATGTGGAGTCAAAAGATTAATAGAGGATATCGACCAGGTCCATCATTTAAGAGATCATATCCTGGTGCCTCCAGTAGCAGTTATGGGCAGAAGAGAAGGAGACCAGTAACTCTAGCTAGTAACCCAGTGTAATCAGTACCTAATTTGAGCTTTTATGACTAGGATGGAAATGTCAAGTGCTGGAAATGTGGTGCAAATCATTTTCCAAGAAATTGTGTTCAGCTTAGGGGAAAATGTTTCATATATGGAGATTCGAACCATGTGCTGAAGGCATGCCCTAAGATGAAATTAGTAAAATGTAATAAGTGTGGTAGAAAGGGCCATTTCTCCAGGTATTGTCCACAGTTTGTACAAGGAGCTAAGCGAACAGAAGGTGTTGATAACACTACTGCACCTGCTCGTATCTTTGCTCTGGAGGATATGGAAATTGAGGAAAATGAGGATTTCTCAGATTTTATGGAAGAGTACTACCATGATGATGTTGAGGAGCTCATGGGAGTGGAAGAGGAAAATGATGAAGGACTTGTAACTGGTACGTACTCAGACTATTTATTGTAATAATAATTCTAAGTGTGAATTAAATTGAAATATTTGCATTTTAAGATTTATGAATGTTAGTGTAGTTGGTAACCATAGTAATAGTACATTCCAGGACATGTGCTGATAAATGGACAACCTGCTTTTGTGTTATTTGATACTGGTGCATCTCATTCCTTTGTAAGTCAGAAATTTGTAAATGAACAAGAGATTAGTGTGGTTACTGTTAATGTAACTTATAAAGTTAGAACTCCGACTGGGGAGAAAGTAACAACACGAGAAGCAGTAGCTGATGGTAGGATAAAAATTCAAGAGAAGGAGTATCCTATAAGTCTTGTGATATTACCTCTACAAGGTTATGATGTCATAGTGGGAATAGATTGGTTATCTAAGAATAAAGCCATTGTGGAGTGTAGAAATAAAATTATCAATCTTAATGAGGGAGAAACTATATTTCAAGGAAAGGCTAGTGGAAGTAGGTTGAATTTATCAGTGATGGAAATATGTGATGAACAAATGGAGACAAAGGTAAAGGAGGATGATTAGAAATTTTGTTGGGTGTTTGCTGTGGAAGCAAAGAAGGAAATACCCAAGGTAACAGACATACGGGTAGTGAATGAGTTTCCAGATGTATTTCCGGAGGATCTACCAGGTTTAGCCCTATCCCGAGAGTTAGACTTTACTGTAGAGTTAGTTCCTAGAACTGAACCTATTTCTAAAGCACCATATCGAATGTCACCTATGGAACTTCAGGAACTAAAGAAGCAACTTCAGGAGCTATTGGATAAGAAGTTTATTCGACCGAGTGTTTCACCATGGGGAGCACCGGTATTGTTTGTGAAAAAGAAGGATGGTACTATGAGATTGTGTATAGACTATCGGGAGTTAAATAAGGTTACCATTAAGAATAGGTATCCGTTACCTCGTATTGATGACTTGTTTGACCAACTCCAAGGTGCAACTGTGTTTTCTAGAATAGATTTAAAATCAGGATATCATCAATTGAGAGTTAAGCCGGAAGATGTACATAAGACTGCATTTAGAACTCGATATGGTTATTATGAATTTTTGGTGATGCCATTTGGCTTGACAAATGCTCCGGCTGTATTCATGGACTTGATGAATCGCATATATCAACCATATTTGGATAAGTTTGTTGTAGTGTTTGTTGATGATATTTTGATTTATTCAAAAAGTAAGGAGGAGCATGCAAAGCATTTACGATTGGCATTGCAGAAGTTGAGAGAAAATCAATTGTATGCTAAGTTAAGTAAATGTGATTTTTGGTTGGATAGAATTTCTTTTCTGGGTCATATTATATCTGGTGAAGGAATCTCTGTAGACTTGGATAAAGTGAAAGCAGTAATGGATTGGAAGCAACCAACCACAGTGACTGAGATAAGGAGTTTTCTGGGTATGGCTGGATACTATCGACGGTTCATAAATGATTTTTCCAAAATTGCCAAACCGTTGACTCGATTGACCCAGAAGGATGTAAAGTTTGATTGGAGTGAAGAGTGTGAAAGGAGTTTTCAGGAGTTGAAGAAAAGACTGGTTACAACACTAGTATTAACATTACCTGATCCGGATAAGCCTTATAATGTGTACAGTAATGCTTCACGAAATGGATTAGGTTGTGTATTGATGCAGGATAGAAAAGTTGTTGCATATGCATCAAGACAATTGAGGCCACATGAGAGGAATTACCCAACTCATGATTTGGAGTTAGCCGCTGTAGTGTTTGCCTTGAAAATTTGGAGACATTATCTTTATGGACAACGGTGCGAGATGTACACTGACCATAAGAGTTTGAAGTATTTCTTTACTTAGAAGGAGTTGAATTTGAGGCAAAGAAGGTGGTTGGAATTGATTAAAGATTATGATCTGAATATAAATTACCACCCTGGAAAGACCAATTTGGTGGCGGATGCATTAAGTCGAAAGAATTATGAACAGGTTGCTTTACTATTAACACCTCAACGTGAATTAGTGCATGAATTTGAGAGGATGCAAATTGGGTTTGATTGGTGTGAACCTAATAGCCAGTCAATGAACTGGGAATTGCAACCTACTCTATTAGAGAGAATAAAGCAAAAGTAAGAGGAAGATAAGGGTCTGATGGAGGTAAAAGAGAAATTGAGTAACGGACAAGACCCTGACTTTAAGGTAGATGATAGAGGTCTAATAAGGTTTAGAGGAAGAATATGTGTACCACAAGATGCAGACATAAAGAAGCAAATTTTGGATGAAGCACACATTACGGGTTATACTGTGCACCCGGGAGGAAATAAAATGTACCAAGATCTAAAACTTATGTATTGGTAGAATGGGATGAAGAGAGAAGTGGCACAATATGTATCTGAATGCATGACGTGCCAACAAGTCAAAGCAGAACACCAAAGACCGGGTGGACTATTACAACCTTTAGAAATACCAAGATGGAAATGGGATCATATTACTATGGATTTTGTAGTAGCATTACCAAGGACTCAAGTTGGATACGATTCCATTTGGGTAGTTGTGGATAGATTAACGAAGAGTGCACACTTCTTACCTTATTGAACAGGTGATTTAATGGAAAAGATGACTAGGCTGTATGTTCGAGAAATAATAAGGTTACATGGAGTTCCTGAGAGTATTGTTTCTGACCGAGATAGTCGGTTTGTATCCAAATTCTGGGAGAGCTTACATAGAGCTTTGGGTACAAAGTTGCAGTTTGGTACAGCCTATCACCCACAAACAGATGGGCAGTTTAAGCGAACAATTCAAACTTTAGAAGATATGTTACGAGCCTGTGTATTGGATTTTGGAGGTGATTGGGATAAATATTTATCGTTGATAGAATTTGCCTACAATAATAGTTATCATGCAACCATACAGATGGCACCTTATGAGGCGTTATATGGGAGGAAATGCAGATCGCCACTGTATTGGGATCATGAAGAATATGCCATGATTAAACCAGATATGATTAATCAAACGAGTGAGAAGATTAAGATTGTGCGACAATGGATGAAAGAAGCTTAGGACCGTTATAAAAGTTGGGCTGATTTGAAGAGAAGACCATTGGAATTTGACATGGGTGATAATGTTTATATTAAAATAAGCCCATTCAAAGGACTTAGACGGTTTGGTTCAAGGGGAAAACTGAGCCCACGATACATTGGTCCATTTGAAGTGTTGGAGAAAGTTGGTAATGTATCGTATCGAGTAGCTTTACCTCCAAGTTTATCAGGCTATCATAATGTATTCCATGTATCCATGTTAAGAAGATTCATCAAAAACCCGAATGCAATAGTGGAAATAGAGCCAGTGGAGTTAACGAGAAATTTCCAACTGGTGAGACAACCTATAAAGATATTAGACAGTCGGGTTCAAAAGTTAAGGAATAGAGATATGGAGTACGTGAAGATTCAATGGAATGAAGGTCCAGACTTGGAAATGACTTGGGAACCAAAAGCTGCGATGATGGAGCAGTATCCATGGCTTTTCTAACTTCCAGATTAGTAAAAGTATATCAATTATTGTATTTAGTCATTTAAGTGTAAATTAGATATACATAAGTTTTGAGGACAAAACTTTTTTTGAAGGGGGATGGAATTGTAAGCCCTAAAGCCAAGCCAAGTAACCGTAGGGTTGAACTTAGAACCCAAGGTTTAGGGCGATCGGTTAAAGGATCCGATCAAACCCAAATTATAAACTATTGAGAGGAATATTAGTAAAACTGACCCCGTAAACTTGAATTTAAGAAATTAAGTAATAAAATAGGAGACTATAAAATTTTCAAATTTTAAGCATAATAGGCATTAATTATCAAAAATGTAAAAAGTGTAATGAAATAACTAATAAATTACTAGAGATAGATTATATGTATACTAAAAATTTTAGAATGACCAAAATAATAATTAGGAATGTTCACGTGTACACCACATGTATTTACGTGTAGATAAAAATACGCGTAATTACCTAAATTAGCCAAAAACTAAGCAAATAATTAAAGAAAATTATAAAATAATTAGAAAAAAATCAGAAGAGGATAAGATGAAGTAAGATTAGGTCGTGGCAGCTTCAAATCAAAAAAAGAAAAATTAACCAATCAAATTTGGACAACCTAAAAGCCAAAAACTTAGGGAAATGAGCAAAATCTTGTCAAATTAATACACATTAATTACAAAAAAAGTCTATAAATAGAGGAAAAATTTCCAAAAGTCATTTGGTCAGTTTAGCATTTGAAAAAAATCGAAGCACTGAAAAAATCGAGAGGAAATCCAAAAAAAAAAAGAAAATTGTGCAGATTGGGCACGTGAGCTAAACCCACCACTCACCACTACCTGGGACCGAACCATCACCACCAACCTACACTAGAACCACCGCCTGGACCGGCCGACAACCTTTGACCGGGCTTGGACGGCCAGAAAGCTTTGGACCGGTTAGTCTCTTCAATGACCCGATTTTGAATAATTTTGTAAAATTAGTTATTTTACCCAGAAAATTATGAAACTTGTTATTCTAAGGTTTTATTATATGTAGATTGAGGGAAAAATAGTGATTTAGTTTAATTAAATCTGTAATTATAGGGTCCCTAACAAATTGCTCAAAACCGAGCATGACTAAACTGGAAAATAAATATGCTTAGAGGTGTAGTTTGGAGTTCAAAATTTTTCTGTAGGATGCTCATATGATGTAGAACAGTGCCATGAAGCCATTTTTATAAAATTAATTTTCGAAATTTTTAAGTTAATTTTTAGCCTTATAATGATGGAAAAATTGGGTGATTTAGGGTTAATTAGGTGATTAGGATGTTAATTACTGATTAGGATATTACTTATATGTTTAATGATGTTAATCTCTGAAGTGGAATCCTAATCCTAGCCTTTAGGTATTAAGTATGGTTAATTAGGGAAATTAGGTAAGTAATATAAGAAATTAGTAATATGTGATATTGTAAATTAATAAATCTAAAAAAATAGAGTTATTTAGATAATAATATAATAGAAATCAGAAGAATAATAAATCTGAAAATAACAATTAATCTTAAGAAAAAAAGTCTCAAAATGTAAAATTTTTACTCATCGGGAATAAATCCGATACCGCGATTAGGGTTAGCGTGTACCAAATAGATTAGAATACCAAATTACGACCCAATAGGATATTTGGACACTCGAGCTTAATGTGATTAATTTCACATTAGGATTCGAGCATATTTCAGGCTTAGAAATCAAAGTTTAAAATCTCCTTTAGGATTTGGACACAAAAATAGAGTACACGAATCATTAGGACGTAATAGGCATACACGGACAAAAATGAATTAAAATATAACTTAGAATATGAAACTATAAATTTTAAGTACTAAAAAGACCTATTTGTATTATAGGACATCCAGAGATAAAATTGGCTTGCGATTAAGGGATCAAGCGATCGAGCAAATCCAAGTAAGTTGGGTTATTGCTTATTGTAATAGAGTACTAGTTTTGTAGTACTCGGAGACTTAGGCTTGTATATGATTGTGATTGTAAGTAGTTTACGCATGTGTTTGATGTATCTGGATTCGCGTTGAATTTGTATTGTGAGTGATTTTGTGACTGATTGAATTGGTATGAAATTGTTTGAACACCCTAAACGGAATTTAATATCAGTCGACCCCGAATAATAAATAATGTCATGCATTGCAACCCGTTAGGGGATTATAGGATTCTCCAACCAAATACCGACCCCTTCGAAAGGGATAGCGCAGGATTGCAAAATGGTCCATTCTTCATCCTTAGTCGAACTAAGTGATAGGAGAGGAGGTCACGGCGAGTGTGAAGTCAATGGTTCGAAGGTAGTCACGGGAGGAGCGAGGTCTCCATTGCACAAGCCTGGGTTTGGTTGTGAGCTGCTGCATAACATGGAACTCCTCAACCCGGATTGGAGCGGGTGAAATTTCTCTGATTTCACAACGGATCGGATTACGTTTTGCGATGACACTTGATTATTGCATTGCATGAAAATAATTATTTGATAACCCTGTTTGTGCTTGTATGCATTCATGAGTCTCCAATTCAACTTACTGAGCTGTAGTTGCTCATACCCTTATAGATCCTTTTGCAGGTTCTGATTTCTGAACACTCAAAGCACTATGCCGCCCTACAATTACCCAGAGGTTAGTCTGTTGGAAGCCAGGGGTGTGAGGATCAAGTTACTTAGTATAGTGTTTAATTAGAGTGACCATGTAATTAAGAATGAAAGATTGGTAGTTATTCTGTAATCTAGTAAACTGTTATGTTATGTAAAACTTCCTGGGAAGTTTTGTAGACTTACATATATATAATATTGTACATGTTGTTAGAAATTTGAACTATTTATCCTATTCGTAGTTTAATTGTTCATCGGACTGTTTACTTCAAAGCGAGGAGTCATCGACGCCTTGTGTAGGTCATGTCTATGGTAGGCACTATGAGGCCAGTTACTATCATAGGATGGTTTACACGGCGGGACTGTTGCGACTCTGCGACTTCGGGGCGTAACAGTGAGGTGAGTGTCGCTGCTGCCAAAGCGTTGTCCCTGATAATGGAGGTAGCGCTGAGCAACAATGAAAGACCAAGGAAATAACTCGTTAGCTAACCAGCTGCCAAAAAGTCTAAATATTTGGATGAGAGGGTGAAGGAGGTAATGCACAATAAAGCATTCGGCATTAGTAGTGCCAAATTAGTCCCCAATAAGGAGGTTGGTGAGTACTACATCCCGTATTGGAACCATACAATTCTGGACATCAACTCAACTCTAGGTGATAGGACGAAGTCCTTAACTTCAATGGAATGAGTAATTCTTCCTGATAATAGAGTTTTACAAAGAAGGATGCCGATAGAGTCGATAGTTCCAATAAGGCCCATATCGCAGCTAAATTGTATAATGTTTGTATCCATAACCATTACTTTTGATTGTCAAATTCATTCAGGTTACTAACTCGTTTTATTTTCCAAATGAGCAACCATATTTTGATGGCTTTATAGAAAGCCAACAAAGAGGTAAAGAAGGTAGTATCCTTGGTTGTATTCATTTGTTGTGCTAAATCATTCTTGATTGTATTAAATAAATTTGTTGTAGAGAGTTGAGGATACATACAATGCATTAAAAGCCTAAACTACTACTGCCAAGAACACGAGGATAAGGGCTGAGATTAAGACGTGAAAGCTCCAAGAAAACCTTGTTGCTAAGAAGTCGGCACATGCCTTTATCACTAATGAAGTCTCAAGCCTGAAGGCCAAAATGGAAAAGCAGTACAAAGAGTCTAAAGGCCTAAAAAAGGAGCCGTAGATGAAGAAATAAGAGTATTAGGGCTTGGGCTGAACTTTTTGCACGATGAGCGAGAAGGAAGATAGGCTTAGAATACAAATTAAAGAATTAGAGACCAACAACTCGAACTTACATGCCGTATAGTCGAATTAAAGGAGACTGCGAGGAGAGGACCGTCAGTCGAAGAGGCTTTCGATATAGTCACGCCTAGTCGGCAGTACAAGAGGCTTTTACGGAAGAAGTTGTTGGGAGGGGTTCAAATGGCAAGAGACGAGATTCTGCAGCTTCATCTTGATTACAATCTCTCATGCCTTAACTTCGCTGACGTTGACGACAAAATGAGTAATGTTGACGAAGACGATGAAGATGAGATGGGTACCGAGATTGCTAATAAAGGTGATAGCGAAGCTCACGCTGAGGATCTGAGGGAAGACAAGAACCCATGTAACAAGAAAGCAGCTTGTTTGAAGAAAGCCCCAGCCTCTTATCCATGAATTACTTCTGCTGATTCTAAAAGTAAGCCATAGGATTTTTGTATTCTTTGTACCTTGTGTCCTCTCATGTAATTGTTTGAACGAATATTTAGGCCGTACATTTGTAACCACATTAGTTGAATGAAATATCCTTCATATGACTGCTTTTTAGTACATTTTAATTCACGCATTAAGAGTTCCTCGTATTCTATTTCACCTGTCCTTATTTGTTAGCATGTTTCAACTCACGCAAATTATCTTTTTGCAAGTCTTATTTCGCATGTCCAATTATTTTTCAGCATGTTTTATTTCACCTACCTAACTACTTCTCGGGATGTTTTATTTCACATGCCCAATTATTTCTCAGCATGTTTTATTTCATACGCTTAATTATTTTTCGACATATTTTATTTTACATGCCCAATTACCTTTTGGCATTTTTTATTTCACACGCTCAATTCACTCGTCTTTATAGACATTGTTTGTTAGTTACATTGAGACGTGGACTAGTCGCATTAATCGGCTGTAAGATTAATTTATGCAGTTCGTTAGTCTCGATAAACTACAACTTATTAACTTGTCATTAATAAGAAGAATAAGAAACATGAGACTTCAAACATAATTCTCGTAAATAAAAGGCATCGTAGTCTTACAAGCTTATTGATTGTTGCCTTACAAATAACCTGAGCTATAAATTGAAGTATAATTTCAAATTCTCAGCGTTCCACGCTTAAGGAATGATGGATCTATCCAACTTCTCCAACTGATAGGTCTCCTCGCTTATAACTTCTTGGATCCTAACAGGATCCTCCCAATTTGCGCCGAGCTTCCCTTGATTTGCTTACTCGTCAATAGCTTCCATCTTTCAGCAAACTAGATCCCCAGGTTGAAAAACTTTATGCTTTACTTTCTGACTGTAATATCTTGCCGCTCTATGCTGGTATGCTGTAATTCTATCTCTTGCAATATCCTAAATTTCGTCAATAGTGTCTAAATTTGCCGTTAATTTAACTTCATTAACCATAACATCAAAATTCTGAATTCGTAGATTTAACAAATCCAATTCAATCGGCAACACGGCTTCTGTACCATATGTTAACCTAAAGGGTGTTTCTTTAGTCACAATTCTATGGGTGGTTCGATACCTTCATAAAACATTTGGTAGTTCATCGGCCCATTTCCCCCTGACTTTATCTACTTTCTGTCTCAGGCTGTGCAGTATGATCTTATTTACAACTTTAACTTGTCTATTCATTTGAGGGTGTGCTACAGACGTATAATTGAAGTGAATGCCATGCTTCTCATAGAATGCCTGGAACTTATTACTGTCAAACTGCGGGCCGTTATCCATAATTATCATGTAAGGAACTTTGAACCTTGATATGATGGAGCTAAAGACGAATGCTTCCATTTTATGCTTAGTGATCTTTGCCATTGCCTTGGCCTCTACCCAATTAGTAAAGTAATCTATAGCGACAGTGACAAATTGTCGCTAAGTCGTAGACTTTGAAAATGGTCCGAGAATATCTAACCTCCATTAGGCAAAGGGCCAAGGGCTGTAGGTTACATAACTTAGTTGTAGGCGCATGATTCGGCGACTCATGCTTCTGGTACTGGGGACAGTATTGGACAACTTCCTTTGCATCTTCTCTCATAGTTGGCCAGTAATAACCGAGTTAGAGTGCTCGGACATATAGTGTCTGCGCTTTTACATGGTTGCTGCATATGCTACCATGCAGCTTAAATAACACCCTTTAGGCATCTCTCGGAGGAAGGAATTAAGGTAGGGTAGTGATATGTCGCATTTACACAACTGACCATCAATCAGTGAGTAATTAGCAACTTGGTACGCCAATCTTCACGCTCTTTTCTTGTCGTCAGAGAGAGTACCATCTCTTAGATAATCTACTGGTAGATTCGTTTATGATTCTTCTCTCGGGTAAGGAGCCAACTCACAGCTCTGCGAAAGAGTAGATAAACTTTCCTATAGAAGAAACTCAATGAAAAGTTTATCACTCAATGAAAAGTTTATCGCTCAATTTAGGGAATGCCATGTTAGCCAACTTCGACAACTTATCAGTCGCAATATTCTTGCTTCTTGGAATTTTGTGGATAGAGAAAGATTAGAATTCTTTTATGAGCGTTCATACCACCAGTAGGTACTTGCTCATTTCTTCTTCCCTTGTCGTATAACTTCTTATCACCTGATTCACCACTAATTAAGAATTAGAGAACACTTTAACTTTCTCGGCACCAATTTCTTTTGTCAGTTTCAGTCCAGCGATTAGAGCTTTGTACTATACTTCATTGTTGCTAGTTGGGAATTCGAAAATTAGAACGTAATGAACTTTGACATAATGGGGGCCTTGAATAACTAGGCCTGCATCACTTCCTTCTCGTGTTGAAGAACCATCCATATAAAGGAATTAGATAGGTTTCTTGGCAAACTCCACACAATGTTCTTCACCAATAAATTTGATTACAAAATCTGACAGTACTTAAGTTTTTAATGTCGTTATGGGTTTATATTATACACCATGGGTACTAAGCTTTAGGGCCTACTTAATCATCCTCCTCAAGGAATCATGTCGTTGCAATGCTTGCCACAATGGTTAATCGGTGAGAACAATGATTTAGTGAGCTTCAAAATACGGCTTTAACTTTCTTGTCAAGAGAACCACTACTAATATGAACTTTTCAATCTTTTTATACTAAAGCTTTGGCCCCTGTAGAACATGACTTACGTAATAAAGAGTTGATGCTCTTTCTCGTCAATTTGGAGCAGTATAGAAGAAAGAGCTCAGCAGCTGACTGATAGGTACAAATATAAATTTTTGCCAGGATTGGGTGTCAAGAATATTGGGAATGATGCAAGAAATTCCTTTAGCTCGTTAAAAGCTTCTTCGTATTTGTCAGTCCAATTGAATTCTTTTGAATTCTTTAAAATTTTAAAGAATTCTATACACTTATCTACACTTCTAACACAAATCTGTTGAGGGCGGTAATTTACCCAGTGAGTTCTTGCACTTCTTTGACTGTACTAGGTGATTTCATGTTCCTTATGGCTTCAATCTTTCTTAGGTTGGCCTTAATACTGCATCGAGTAACCATGTAACCTAAATTTTTTCTTGATGTTGCACCAAAGATGTATTTCTGTGGGTTGAGTTTCATGCTATATCTTCTCAATGTGGCAAACGTCTCCTCTAGGTTGGCAAGATGCCGATCTTCCTTTATGCTTTACACAATCATGTCGTCGACATATATTTTGACATTTCTATGAATTTTGGGTTTAAACATCTAGGTAATAAGTCTCTGGTATGTTGTGTCGGCATTCTTGAGCCCAAAGGGCATCACCGTGTAACAATACATTCCAAAATTGGTAATAAAAGATGTCTGGACTTCATCCTCTTTCTCCTTCTTAATCTAGTTATAACTAGAGAAAGAATCCATAAAAGGAAAGTAACACGTGTCCAACGGTTGCACCTACCATCTGATTAATTTTGACAGTGGGAAATGGTCCTTGGGACATGCCTTGTTAAGATCTATGAAGTCTATACACATTCTTCACTTGCTGCTAGACTTCTCAACTAGCATACAATTGGCTAACTAAGTCAGATAGGGTTCTTCTCGGATGAATCTTACCTTAATAACTTATGGACTTCTTCTTCTATTGTTTCTTGTCTCTTTGGCACAAAATGCCTCTTCTTTTATTGGACCACCTTGATGTTTGGATCAATCCAGAGCTTGTGTACCATAACTTCTCTCGGGATACTTGGTATGTTTGAAAGAGACCATGCAAATACATCAGCGTTGGCTTATAAGAAGTTGATAAAACTCTACTAAGTATCTGCTAACAAGGGTTTCCCTATTCTCGTTGTTTTCCCTAGGTTGTCCCCTAAAGTAATTTCCTCAATATCACTCTCGGCATTCTTAATACTGACTGACTTACCTTCTGGATAGGTTTCAACTTGAAGTACTTCTTCTCATCTCAAGGCCTTTATGTATAAGGACCGTGCTAATTGCTGATCCTCTTTGCACAAGCTAACCCCTATGAGACTAGGGAACTTAGTTTTAAGATGTGCAGTTGAAGGGACAATGTCGTGTAGATGTTGACATGATCATCTCATTATTGTGTTGTACGTGGACTAACATTTGATGACGAGAAAGTTCACTTTATCATCTTCAACATGCTCGTCATCGCCAATCTGTATCAGTAAAGAAATGACTCTAGCTACTTGGACAGGTTGATTGTTAAAAGCATAGAGATTATACTTGCAAGACTATAGCTGCGCTTTGATCTTAGGCCTCATTTAGTCAAAGGCATGTTGAAAAATGATGTTGGTCGAACTTCTTGTATCAATAAGAATCTTCTTGACTTCAAAGTCAGCGAATCTCACATTGATGACAAGTGTATTGTCGTGCAGCCTCTGAGTGCCCTCAAAATCTTCCTGTATGAAAGATATTGTATTGTCGATCCTAACCTTTTTGCTTCGAATATTGCAAATGTAATTCTTGGCGTTAATTGAGTTCAAAGAACTCGACTGGCCTATAGTAGGTCTACAGATAATGGTGTTGATCACTCTATTGGGTACTCTACTGGAATTTATGTCCCTTACATTTCTCACTGTTGATGCCGTCCATATGTCATTCTCTTGTTCTTCACATCTCCTTTGAGACGGTCTCTCAATACTCTCGACATCATGCACTAAGAACTTATGCAAGTACTCATGTTGGATTATATCTTCAATTACATTCTTGAGTTGAATGCACTTATCCGTATTGTAGCCTTTTTCATGGTGAAAATCACAATATTTGTTGGAGTTTCTCCTTAAGGGATTCCCTCTCATTCATTCCTTCTACTGGATGACGCCTCTCCCCCCACATACCTCCATTAAAATGTCCAAAATTAAACAATTTATAGGCGTGTGGGATAAGTGTGTTGAGATCCTCGGTCTCTTCCTTTCAACGTCTAAACTGTGGTCATTATCTGTACTGAGTTTATCCTTTGCACTTTTTCACTTGTCATTCTTTCCATTTTCTACTCTAATTGGCCTCTCACCGTACCTTTATGTTGTCTTCCTGACAGATGTATGAGGTGGCTTTAGCCTTAAACTTGGAGAAATTTTTTAGCTTATTTTTTGCAAGAGACTTAAAAAAGTCTCAATGGGGCTTGACTCTATCGATTATGACATTGTTGGCCATACTCATATCTATTTCTGGGATTTGAACCATCTCGACCATAAATCTGACTAAGTAATCCCTGATTGACTGGTTGAACTTTTGTTTGATGGTGTTAAGGATTGAAGAATCCTTAACAAGAAGTTGCTTGCAAGAAAGTGTTGAAAGAACACTTTTGTTAGTTCATTGAAACGGGAAATGGTATTTGGTTTCAAATGTTTGAACTATGTATTGGTTACATTCCTCAATGTTGAAGGAAAAGCTCGACAGGCCACTACATTACTCAAACCATGTAACTTAGCTAATATACGGTAGTACTCTAGGTGGTCTTCGGAGTCCTTTGTTCCATCATAAGTCTCAAACTATGCCAACTTGATGTGCGAAGGTATCACTTTTTCTAAAATCTCTAAAATAAAGGGAGTCTTTTTAATTTAGAATTGTTTACTTAAGGTAGTAGGGGTGCTAACATGCGAAGGACTCGTATAGTGCACCTGCTGTGGTTGTTTGCCTTATTCATTCTTTTGAAAAGTAGGAGTTAAAGGTCCTATCATATTCTCGGCTTTCTTTTTTGCAACTCAGGTGAATAAATTGAATCGTAGTTATGTTTAGTATCATGATGGCCTTGGTCTTTGTTTTGGATCAGGTTTGGGTGGATATTACTATGGAAGAGGTTAAGGATTTGCAAGTGTTTTTTTTCTTTTTTTAATTCTTAGTTTTCTTTAGCTAAGTCAAGGCAGAGTTGTTCAAGCCTAACTAATCGCTGCTCATCAGTATGCCGACTCCCTCATTCAAGGTGTTGGGAGGAAGTATTAGCACTTGTACTTTTAGATACTCTTATTTTATCCATGTAGGTACGTTTAGGAAGAAACAGATGGTACCAATTGTTGGTGTTGAATTTTGGGAATTGGGAATATTCTGCAAAGATAAGACAAATACTTGGTATCGGGGCCAGTCTAGTGCGGCTATTTTGATGCCTAAGTTAATGGGTTGGAATGAAAATAGTAAAGTTAAGAAGTTTAAGAGTTATTAAATGTCTTTTACCGGGTTCTATTTTTGTATTTATAGGATATTGTTATGTCTGAAGGAACAGTTATCGAAATAATTACCAAGACACATTGAAGTTTCTTGATTAGATACCTTCCCCTAAATGTAAGGAGTACAGGCAGTTATGTAATCATAACCATACTTATAATAACAGTTTGTGCTATGAACTTGAATTCAAATTTACGATGAATCAGAGTTACTCGGCATAGTGCCGAGAATATCGATTACTCGGTAAGGTGCCAAGAATATACATTGCATGGCCTGTCGGCAACTAAATAGATGGGTAAGACGAAGATGAAGATGAAAACAAAAACTAGTTATCAATACAAGCTATAACTCCTTACACTAAACTATTTGACTAATGATATGAGCCATCCCCTAACAATTATCATTAAAGTTTATAATGATAATACTTTTTTGACTAAATGAGTATTTTGCCTTTAGTAAAATAAAATATGCCTTTGGGAGGAGAGGATATGTGGAAGGGGGAAGGGGAGGAAATAGTAACATTTTTCATTAGCTTTCTTTTGGTGAAAATGAAAAATGCTACATCATCAACATGTTTTGCTTATCTTTTTTTGATAAATCTTATTACTTGCAATCTACTAATGAGCATCCTTACTTCACTGTTAATCTAAACTACAAGGTGTAATTTATATTTTATTATATCTATATTATTTAGGGAGAAGGAAAATTGGTGTTATTGTCTCAAGTCTTGTGCATATAAAGTCTTTGGGCCTTTAAGAACAAAATGGGCCCAATTTGAGGAAGTTAAGTGAGCAGGAGGAACGTTACTCGAGGATTGTTCAACATTGCTACTCTGATATTTAAGTTAAAATCTCGATAAACGAAGGTACCTCATTCTTAAGGGGATTGGATATAAGTGCAATATATATCTCTTTGTAGAAAGATAAGCTTCCTTCCTTGGGGGAAATATTTATAAAATGCTTGTCGAGCTTGAAATTTCGATTTATTATTTTCCTTAACTTGATCTATGTCAAACCCTATGGCTATTCAATATAGACCCTTAATTAGGAATTAAGGAAAACTTGGTGTTTTTTTTTTTTTTAAACTTGGAGTCACCACTTGGTAAAAACGAAAAAAGGTGATCAAATTAAAAGTGATTAGGCGGGTCAATTCTAATTTAGCCATTAGTCAATGTTTTGAAAACCTTTTGAAAATTTTTCAAGAGATTAGATATTGTGAGTTCGGGGACTATCCTATTAAACCCTAACGGTATCACTTTAACCTTTTGAATTTAATTTTATTTTTCAAATACCTTTCAATAATATCTATTGACAAATAAATGAAATCGTTTCTATTTACAAAAACAAGAAATTGAAGAATTATTTAGAAAAGGGGAAAAAAATAAATGCTTCCATATTTTAAGTTGTCTTGTATTTTTTTATAAGTGCCTACATACTCGCTATTCAAAATCAAACTTTTGTAGTTCATTCTATAAAACTTTAATGGGTGATTAATTTTGAAAATTGGTTGAGTTTATATTTCTTAATTATTTTATTTGTTTTGAAAAAATGCTAGGGAAGGGTCTTAATTTTTTGCTATTTTATTTTCTAAAAAAAATTCTAAAGAAGCCCTAATTTTGAAAAGGGTTGATTAAATATTTTTACTAAGGAAAATGATTTTTCTAACTAATAAAACTTATTTATTTATTTATTTTATTCTATTTTTTTTATTATGTTTTGACTAAAGAAATTAAAAAAAAAACTAAGATTACCTTTTTATTTCTTTTTCGGAATTTTTTCTTTTCTTTTTTCTTTTTACAATTGGTAATAATAATAATAATAATAATAATAATAATAACAACAACAACAACAACAACAACAACATAACAAAAGAAAAGGGAAAATAGGAAGGGGCTGGATTAAGTGCTGCACGCGGGTGGAATGTAGGTCATCAAGTCGGGTCAGGTCGGATTTGGTATAGGTGTAAATTTGGGTTCAAGGGAAGAAAGAGTAGTGTGCATGGGGGGGTAGTGTTATGGGGTGATTTACCCACCAAAATAAGGTAGTTTAGGTAGTGGTTGGTGGTGGTGGTTGGGTAGCGATGGTGGTGATGGCTTAGGTTTGAAGGAGGGTGTACTTGAGGTTTTCAACCACTATGAACTCAATCGTGGTGGTGGTTTGTGTTGATTCATGGTAGAGAGAGAGGGAATGAGTGGTTAGCCACTATTGGGTTGGGGATGCTAGGAGGTATGGTTGATTCAAAGGTTGGTGTCGTTGGAAAGCTCGTATCATAGGGAAGCTCATGAGGTAGTTGGAATCACATAAAGCTCCCTACAGAGCTCTCAAAGTTAGAGAGAGATAAAAGTTGGGCTTAAAGAGAGCGGGAGAGTTAGAAACACAAAAGAGAAGGAAAATTGGATAAGGGTTGATGCTCTAATAGCTTCCCGATGTCCTTGTTTATAGTTTCACAACTTAAAATAAACATGGAAACCTTTAAATCATATTGTATTCAAAGATTTTTAATAAATGGGTATTGACAAAAATTGCTTCAAATTTAATAAAATTTGGTGTAAAAAATTGGTCAAAATGTGATCCTCATATCATTTGATTGCTTACTTTGGCCATTAGAAACTTCAATTCTTAATGTCGTGCTTGAATTATGGAAATTCAACTCGGAGGAAAATTCATATTTTCACATTTTTTTCAATTTTTTGAACCTCATTTTAACCTTCCAAAGACCTAATCTGGAGGTGTTTCTTTGTACTATTTAGTAGTACTCTATGTTGTCAATTTAAAAAAGCTAAGATTCTAGACAAATTTTGATCAAGAAAAAGAGAACAAAGGCTTGAAAGTAAAGGCTTCTAATAGGGTAATATGCAAATTTAAGCTTTCATGGCTGTTCCTAAATGGGGGAGACGCTGATGTGACGTCACATGGTGCACATTAACCATATGAACCAACTACGGGTAGCTACATATAATTGCCCAACACATAGGTTGACAAGAAACTAACACATGACGCTAGGGCATTGAGGCAAAAAAACAAAATGCACTATAGGCATTTTGTTGGATTCAAACCCACAACCTCCTCCTCTTTCCAATGCTAAGTTAATATGCTTAACTAGATAGGCTCTGTTTTAAATAAATTCTACTTTACGTACGTGACTGCTTAGAACCCAATTACAAAATTAACTAAACTAGTATTTTCTATTTTCTTAAAAAAAAAAATCTATTCTCCTAAAAATTCGATTTTTCTATTTTTTTGTATTTTTATGAAATTTTTTTTTTGTATTTTTTTAATTTAGGACCTTTTTTTCTATTTTAAAAATTATAGGAGATAAAATGGGGTATCCACAATACTTCTTTATACCTTTTCCCAATTCAACCAAGTGGTTCAAAGGCTTAGTTGCATTGATAAGATTTTTTGACATTAGTAGGATAAATTATTGCCCTTGTAACTTATGCATACTAGTAGCTCTATACACTTTAACCATACCAATTGATATGGGTTGAGACAATTGCAAAATAAGTATTATGTTGTGAATTTATTATTAATTATGGATGTTTATATCCTTTGAGAATTATCTTCTTCCTTATATATATAAATATGTATACTATATAATGGAGTATCTATTGGAATGTGCATCTACAAGAAACTATATCATTCCTTATATAATTGATTTTTTTCTTTAGTCACAGATATCTACATCTATATATATAATATATATGTTTAGTATAACATATGAGAGGTCATTAATAAGAATTGTCTATTTTAAAATTTATAATCTCTATTGTTAAGACCCTTTTACAAGAGATTTTATAATATATTCAACTTTTTCTTATATGAATTTTTTTATGGTTTTATCCACTATTTTTATAGGAGTAATACCACCCTTTACTATATTGTTAATTTAATATTATTTAAATTTGAACCATTAAATCGATTATATTGCCACTTGTCTAATCTAATAAATATTAAATGAATGATAAAATAAATGGTTGGACTAGTTCCGTCAAAATAATAAGTGAGATCGAAGAAGTTTCCTTACTATATTATTATTTTATATTTTTGAATACCTATATCATGAATGCACCACCTTCAGTTAATTTATGGTTCACAAAATAAAAGGAAGTTATTAGAAAAAATCCATAATTAAAATAAAAAAATTATAGGGAGACGCTCGTTAAAAATCTTTTGGCAGTATTAATTGGGATTTGATTGAAGATCTTTTGTTTTCCTTGCATGTGACTCTTTTAACTTTGAAAAAAACGAAAAAAGAAAGAGGGGACGGAATGGCACATGAACAAAGAGTATGAAGAATTGTGTGCATCGTGACCGCACGCATGTGAACATGGGTGCGGAACCAGAAGTGGACTTTGATAGACGGAGAAAGAGGAAATTTAGTACGATGTTGACAGTACAAACGGTTACGATTCATGCGTGCACAACATTACATTACATTTCCCATTTATTAATTCCTTAAAATGCTGTGGACAACCAATATTTATTGAGCTTCTTATCTAAACTTGATAATTAACGTACGATTATAAAGGAATCAGAGTCCAAAATACACCGTATTGGATTCGAGTTTGATTTAACTTAAATTTTTGTTTATGAGTTAAGCTCTAATTGGTATATATTAGGCTGAGTTCGACTCATATAAGTTTATTTAGCCTTGACTATCCATAAATAAAAAGGATATTTAATTTTTGGTTAAAATAATATTAATATTCAGATTTAACTAAGTATAAATTTGACTCGAATTTAAGTATACCTATAAGTTTGTCAATTTAAAAATTATGAAACTTGAATTCAGTTTAATGAATTATTAGCGTGGTTTGAATTCCGGCAAGCTTAAACTCTACTTATAACAAGTCAAATTTGACTAAAACATGAGGTAGTTTTGATATGGCTAAATATCTTCATCTAAGGTAACTTTTTAATTTCTAAGCGTTTTATAGTAGCTAAGAAATGATGTTTTGTCAAGAAAATTAAACTTTTACGGGAGCAATGATGAAATGAATATTATTGTCCTTTTTTTTTTTTCAAAAGGCATTCACGAAAAACAAATTCTCCTTACTTTTTGAGGAATTTGGTGAAGCTTTCTTTTGTTTATGTACGTAGGACAGTTTATGATTTTTCTCATGTTTTAAAAAACATTTTTCTAGTTTTAACTTATAGTTGAATTTGGGTATGCAAAGTGAAATTAAAAAATAATAATTTATTTTATGAAAATTTTATCGAAAAAAATAAAATATATAGAATGTGCATATATCATTTTTGGATATACATTGATAGTTTCCTAGTTTTCTTTTGCTGAAAGTGAAATTATTAGTATGATGGGCAAAAGTAGAAGGGTGACTCATTCCATCAATTTTAGGATATATAATGTAGCCAAAGTTTAGGGGTGAAGAAAGCTAAAAGGAAAGAGTGAATTACATCCAAAGTGGGGAGTTTGACCGGGACCCCAAAATTCCGAACGTAAATAAGGAGCATCAAATCAAATCCCATAAATCAATCTCTCTGTGTGTCTTTCTCTCTCTCTCTCTCTCTCCTCTTCTTTCTTCTTCAAGGCATCAACTTGTCCCACCACTCTTCCTCTTTTTCTTCTTAATATTTGGTCAAAAGTTGTCACGTATTCTATTCTTGTCTATATTCACTATTTGCACATTTACTACTCCCCCCCCCCCCTTTTTTTTTCTACATCTTTTCTTACACTTACGAAGATACCACTACCATCACAACGCCGGCTTTAAAAAAAATAAAGAAGTAATCCATATTTTTATACATGAGACTATTTTCTTATAATTCAAGAATTACCCAGCTTTTGCTCCTAAATTTTAGGCCTTTACTTCTTTCTCCCTTTAAGAAACGATAATAATTTTGCAATTTAAAAAACGAGTTAATAAATATGTTCACATTTTCGAAGAGTAATGGGAACCTAAAAGCTTGCTATAATAGTTCTAGGGTATATCCAAACCTAAACAATAATTTGGGCTGTAATTTGCTCCAAATAATTGCTTTTCCTTTTTTGAAATCCCAAATGTGATTTGATTCTTTTGGAGTGTCATTTTAAATTTTATATGTTATCCATACTTGCATGTGTACCCTTTTAAAGCCTAATTTATAATTTTATTTGTATCTTATATATTTTTGTATTTGTATTGTATAATAGAAAATGAAAATATTGATTAAAAAGTGAGAGTTAGGAAATGGAGACTCAAGAGGTTTAAGCAATATAGATTATTAAAAAAGAGCAAACTTTATTTAATTATTTTATAAAACTAAATAAAATAAAGGTATTTGTTTGGTATTTAATCTTATAAGATATATAGATGTATGTATATCCTATAATTTCATCTATTTGGCATCCTATCTAACAAATAAACAATAAGAGAACAAAAAAAAAAAAAACATATACCTCCACAAACTAAATACTTATACAATTTTTTGTTAAAAAAGAAAAATACCCTCTAACCAGAAAGAAGGGGTGGGGGGTGTGTGTGAGGAGGGACAACCTGGAACCCTGACGACACTTCTTTGGTCTTCCTTTGGTACGTAGGTTATGTTTAAGCAGTGTACTACTGTTTTTAATGTCCAACTCTACCACTTTGCTTATGTAACAACCCAAAACAAAACAAAGTGCCTCTTTCCTTCCTTCTCTCTCTCTCTCTCTCTGTGAAAAACTAACGATTTCGGCTTTCGTTTTGGTCATAAAGCCGACAATTCTGAACATCGTACTGAGACTGTCTCTTCAAGGTATCAATCTCCACCACCTTCTTCTTCTCGTTCATCTCCTTCTTCTTCTACTTCGTCAATCGATTTGTCCAGGTATTTGGACTCTTTTGTTACCTGTTTCTCTTCTCACTTTTATGTCTTCTTTTACTTTTTTTAACTTCTTGGCTTGACTAGATTCTTCATTTTTCTTTTTTCAATTTTTTTTTTGTTCCTTTGTTACCCTTTATTTGTAATTTCCCACAAGTGATTTTATTTTTTCATAAGACCCTTTTCTTTTCCTAGCTCACCATCTTCTTCTCGGTAACTTATTTTTTATTTTTTATTTTATTTTATTTTTTAGTTTAACAGAAGAAGAAAGCAAGAAGAAGAAGACCGGCAAAGACTGAAAATTTTCAGTGATACGAAGCAAAGAAGAAAGTATTGTGTTGTTCAGAGAGATTGGTTTGTTCATATGATTGCAAATGCAGGAGCAACAGTAGTCCTTTCAGCTACAAAATAAATAGAAAGAAAGAACGAGAAGCAAAATATACAAAAGAAAAGAAAGCTTGCTTCTTTTTTTTGCTCTTATTCCTCTTTTCTTTTGGTACATGTCAGCTCATCAAAAAACAGAAGAAAGAGGGGAAAATGAGGAAACAATGGAGAATTCCAACTTCAACTTCATCCTTACAAGGCATAGGAATCATGGGGTTCTTTTATCTCACGTTTTTGTTGATTTGTGGAAACAAAGTCATTGGAGCTAGACAACTGATGCAACAACAAGAAGCAAATGGTGATGTAGCAAGTTTGTTAGCTTTCAAGGAGATTTCTGTTGTGTCTGATCCAAATGGGATTTTATCCACATGGAAAGAAGGTTCAAATTCTCCATGTTCATCATGGACTGGTGTTTCATGCTCATCTAATGGCAAGGTCAACTCTCTAGACCTCAGCAATGGTGGTTTATCCGGTCCTTTGTATCTCGGAAACTTGACGGGTCTTAGGTTTGTTAATTTACGCGGAAATTTTTTTAGTCCTGGTGATTTGTCTGCTTCCAGGTCATGTAATTTAGAAAGTGTTGACCTGTCATTCAACAATTTGTCAAGTCCTTTGCCTAAGAAGTCCTTTTTACAGTCTTGTACTAGACTTGTTTATGTCAATCTGTCTCATAACTCTATTCCTGGTGGAAATCTAGAGTTTGGATCATCTCTTCTTCAGCTTGACTTGTCCAAAAATTCCATTTCAGATTCTTCCTTGTTGATAAGTTCCCTTAACAATTGTCAAAACTTGAATTTGATCGATTTCTCCGGTAATAAGCTCACTGGGAAGTTGAGAGTCACTCCCTCTTGCAAGAACCTGTCTTTCCTTAATCTTTCGGGTAATCAACTTTCCGGAGAGTTTCCGGCTGGGTTGTTATCTATCTCCCCTGTTTCTCTCAAGCACTTGGATCTTTCCAACAACAATTTCTCGGGAAAGTTCTCAGGACTTGACTTTAGTAGTTGTGGAAACCTCACTTTTCTGAATTTCTCACGGAATTTTCTCTCTGGTGGTGATTTCCCAACAACATTGAGGAGTTGTCAGCTTTTAGAAACCCTAGATCTGTCCCACAATGAGCTTCGAGATTCTATTCCTGGTGCTATGTTGGGAGGCTTTAAAAAGTTGAAGCATTTGTCGCTTGCACGCAATCATTTTGTTGGTGAAATCCCATCTCAGCTGGCATTGACTTGTCCAACACTGCAAGAACTTGATCTTTCCATGAACAACCTCTCTGGCGGTCTGCCCTCAGAGTTTTCTTCATGCTCTTCCTTGTGGAGTCTGAATTTAGGCGACAATAAGCTCTCTGGAGATTTCATCACCACGGTCATTGCGAATCTCTCTAGTCTAACTGAGCTTTACTTGCCATTTAACAAGATATCCGGATCGGTTCCCCTTTCACTGGCTGGAAACAACCGGCTCCGTGTGTTAGACCTCAGTTCTAATGAATTTACAGGCAATATCTCTCCAGGATTTTGTTCCTCTGTAAACTCGACTTCATATTCATCCCTGGAGAGGATATTACTGGCAAATAACTACCTCTCAGGGACTGTGCCTTCAGAGCTTGGAAACTGCAAGAACCTGAAATTGATCGATCTCAGTTTCAACAACCTAAATGGTGAAATTCCAAAAGAGATTTGGGGCTTACCGAATCTATTGGATTTGATAGTTTGGGCCAACAATCTTACTGGTGAAATCCCTCAGGACATTTGTGATAATGGAGGGAATCTAGAGACTTTGATACTTAACAACAATATGATTTCAGGAAATATTCCAGAATCCATCTCCAAGTGCACTAACATGATCTGGGTGTCACTCTCCAGCAACCGTCTTACCGGGACAATCCCTGCCAGCATTGGCAATCTTCCGAAGTTAGCTATTCTTCAACTTGGCAACAATTCACTTACAGGACAGATTCCGCCCGAGCTTGGTAATTTCCCTAGCCTCATTTGGCTTGATTTGAATAGTAATAATCTCACGGGTCCTATACCACGTCAGCTTGCCAACCAGGCTGGTTTGGTAATTCCTGGAAGTGTTTCGGGAAAGCAATTCGCATTTGTGAGGAATGAGGGTGGGACGAAATGCAGAGGTGCTGGAGGGCTTTTTGAGTTTGCAGGAATAAGGTCATCGAGTTTGGAGAATTTCCCGATGATTCATTCATGCCCAACAACAAGAATTTATAATGGATTGGCCATGTACACTTTTGCGAGCAATGGGAGCATGATCTACCTTGATTTATCCTATAATTATTTGTCAGGGAATATTCCTGAAAACTTTGGTTCCATGGGATATTTGCAGGTCCTGAATTTAGGACACAACAATCTAACCGGAACAATTCCTGAAAGATTTGGTGAACTTAGAGCGATTGGTGTTCTTGATCTCTCTCATAATTATCTTGAAGGATATATTCCTGGATCCTTGGGTTCTCTCAATTTTCTTAATGATTTCGATGTTTCTAACAACCAGCTCTCTGGGTCTATCCCTCAAGGAGGTCAGCTCACTACTTTTCCAGCATCCAGGTTTGCAAACAATTCCGGACTTTGTGGGGTGCCTTTACCTCCTTGTGGTTCTGGAGGTGGATCAACTCATCCAAATAAATATAATGGTGAAAAGAAGCAGTCATTTGCAGCAGGAATGGTAAGTGGCATCTCATTCTTCCTCATGCTTATCCTTATCTTAATGGCTGTACTTTTCCGGGTAAAGAGGAACCAAAAGAAAGAGGAACAAAGAGAGAAGTACATCGAAAGCCTTCCCACTTCGGGTAGTGGCAGCTGGAAAGTCTCGAGTGCTCATGAGCCTTTGAGCATCAATGTCGCCACGTTTGAGAAACCATTGCGTAAGCTGACCTTTGCCCATCTGCTTGAAGCGACCAACGGTTTTAGCGCAGAGAGCCTTATTGGTTCTGGAGGGTTCGGAGAGGTCTACAAGGCAAAATTGATGGATGGAACTGTTGTTGCCATCAAGAAGCTCATTCACATCACCAGCCAGGGGGATAGAGAATTTATGGCTGAAATGGAAACGATTGGAAAAATTAAGCACCGGAATTTGGTTCCATTAATGGGATATTGTAAGGTTGGAGAGGAGAGGCTGCTCGTCTATGAGTACATGAAATGGGGAAGTTTGGAGGCTGTGCTTCACGATAAGAGCAAGGGAGTTTCCAAGCTTGATTGGGGGGCAAGAAAGAAGATTGCAACCGGTTCAGCTAGAGGTCTAGCGTTCCTTCACCACAGCTGCATACCACACATTATACACAGGGATATGAAATCTAGCAATGTGCTTCTGGATGAAAATTTGGAAGCTAGAGTTTCCGATTTTGGCATGGCCAGATTGGTTAATGCCCTGGATACTCATCTTAGTGTGAGTACCCTGGCAGGAACTCCAGGTTACGTTCCGCCTGAGTACTACCAGAGTTTCAGGTGCACAACAAAAGGGGATGTCTACAGTTATGGCGTCATTTTACTTGAACTTCTTTCGGGGAAGAGACCGATAGATTCATCCGTGTTTGGTGAGGACCAGAACATTGTCGGATGGGCAAAGAAGCTTCAGAAAGAGAAGAGGACAGAGGAAATACTTGATCCCGAGCTGATCACACGGAAATCTGGGGATGCAGAGCTATATCATTACTTGCGGATTGCATTTGAATGCCTAGACGACAGGCCTTATCGTCGTCCAACTATGATTCAAGTGATGGCGAGGTTCAAAGAGCTTCAGGTTGATTCAGAATGTGATGTTCTCGACGACTTCTCGGTTAAAAATGTAGTTATTGACGAATCACTGGAGAAAGTACACAGCTCATAGCCTCTTATATGCTTTAGAAGGCATGATAATTTTGCCAGAATACAAGGCCAGGAATGCAAACCGAACCGGAGAGGTTCGGGTCCGATTGTGAGCATTTTTAAACCTCAAAAACTGGGAACAGATCATCAACCTGCCACATTTTGCCTGTCGTATATAAGAGAACACGCAACTAGACCGCGTTAGGAGATCGCGATGCAGCAGAAAGTGATGGGGCGTTCTTCTTTTTGGTGTCATTCCAGGAGCACTTGTTTCCCCATTGCCATGAACTGCTGACTGAACGTTTATCGCGTTTGTATTCCACGGGTGCCGATTTTTACTTGTTCATACAAAAGCTGGAACACCTTAGAACCGTAAGAGCATTTTTGTAAAGTTGTAGAAATAGAATTATTAAGTGAAGAAGGCCTCCGTTTTCATTTTACTATAAATAAAGTCTTATAATGCAGTATATAAACCATAGTTTATTTGATTTCCACTTTGCTAATTCAGTTGACATTTCTGATCTAGGATATCCTTTTCTTTTATGGTTCCGCTTAATTTCATGAAAATTTGTAATATCCCAATTACCATATCATTTAAAAAAGATAAATAAATAATTATGCATTAGCAGACATATGCACCATGCACTGTAGTCAACGCTTAGGTGTTTCCTTATATATGTTTTATAAGTTTCTTAAGATCATCAAATATTACCGTAACAATTTCAGGAGATTGCAGTTAGCGATTTGTTTTTAGCTATAGTTGTTATCAAATCTGTTGTCGGTACGGTTCAACCTAATTTAATTTAGGTTCGAACTTTATTTCGATTTCCAATGGAATCCGATTTTCCTGTTAGTTTCTTACCCCCCTCACATATATAGATCAACAATTTTGATCTTGATTTGACGATACTGTGTGTGTTAAATAGAAGTGGTGGATGTGGTAGTAGTTTATCATTATGGAAAAATGCCTATGCCTATTGAAAATGAAAAAAAAAAAAAAAAAAAATTGATTTTGATTGTTGAAAGGAGAAACCATTAACCATTTTTTTTTCATTTTCCTTTCCACTTCCGTTTGTCTCTCATTCCTACTTAGTGCCTAAAAAGCAATAATATCTATAAGATTTTTAGACTATTACATAATATTTAATAATTGTGAAGTTTGATATTGAAATAATTATTCTCTTAACACAAAAGCTATGCTCCTTTGTCTTGTTAACTCGACATCCTGAGGACACATGCTGCCTTACCACTTAATTTGTTAAAATATTTGACAAATCAAACCAAATGGATATGGTGAATGGGATTTCACTCATCAATCATTATATTCCTAAACTTGAAAAGGCCATACTCTTCTACTTTATTTCTAGTTATTTATTCTTGGCCGACTATAGTTTAATTTATTAGACACATATTTTATATTTTGTATTAGTTTATTGGACAAATCAATTATTGTTGCATGACTTTTTTTCCTTTTTAAATAAACCACTATTGTGATAATGACAAATCGCTTGATGTGGTCAACTTTGAATAGTATTATGAAGGGTGCCTAAATATTGGGAACGTGAGTGTTACCAACCTAAAATAATTTACATCCCCTAAAGCCAAGTTTTCTCGACATATTGGATAACTCGGTGTCTCATATGCATTAAAACTTTTTTAATTTTCTATTATGTTTAACTAATATCGTCCCTCAACACCATTATAGTTAATGGTATAAATCTAGGTTTAACAATTGAATAGATTGGATACCATTTCTCCTTCCATCAAATTTATAATATGGTAGTAGTTTGCAATTTCAATAGCTTACTATTTTAGTAACCTTTTTTCTATTTGAAAAATCTATGTATCCTATCATCATAAATAAATTTTTAATGCTAATGCAAAACTTTAATATTTCTTGATAAATTTTCCTATTTTATTTTGTTGTTTAATGATTCATTAATTTTTTATTTTATTGTAGACACGTATTACGAATGCGCGTACAGGTAATATATTTTCAAAGTATAAGGCTAACATAATTCAATCATTTCCAGCCGGATTAATTTGGCTTCTAGCAAGCTAACTTTAAAGAAAAGCCAAAATTTGTAAATACTAATATTTGAAAGTAGCTGCTATACATTAGAGTAGGCTTTATACAAAAGCAAAAATTTATGTTAAATCTACCTAACACGAGGACTTCTTTCTGAAAGTCCCTTTCCAGTCGATTTTTCAAAATTGCTTTTCCTAATCGGATCTTTTCAGTCTTTTTGCTCCCTTTGAATACTTAACTTAGGCAATTGTTAATTCGAATCATCGGAAATAGTTGGTATAGATGAACCAAATCGAGGTCCAATAATCTTAAGTTCGAGCTTGTATTCGAATTAGAGTTCAATTCAAGAATTTAAAATTTAAACTTGATTTTGCTTCAAATTTTTAACTCTAAGTTCAAAATGTGATCAAATTACCATATGAAAAACTTAAATTTAACTTGACTATACTCGTTTAGACTCGATTCTTAAAAATGTTTGATTTTTTTTTTGAATTTATATAAAAACTCAAACTTAATATATATATATAAGTAAGTTCAATCCATTTGAACTACAATTGAGTCAAATATGTTTTAAGCTTAAACTTCGCTTCATCCACTATAACCAAATCGAGCTAAAGCAATTAACAAGTTAATTTGTTTATACAAGTCTAAATACTTATGAATTCAAACTATTAAATCGCTTCCCTTGGGATAATGACTGAAATTATTGTCGCAACTGGCAAAGACAAGCGGAGTGCTAGCATTGTGTCTAAGAGAGTGAAGAAATCGGTCCATAGTCTAAGCACAGGGGCCCATCCTCTGTTTTTGGATTTTCTTTAGACAACCCGTTACTTTTCGATAATAAAGCCTAACATCTACAATTGCATCCATAATAGAAATAGAAATCTTATATTTTTATTATTTGCCGATGAAAGTTTATATTTTCATCCCTTTCTGATGTTTTGAAATACAATTCTTATTCTATTAAAAGAAGATCTTCATATTGGGACTCAATTTAACCACTCAAAATAGTTAAAACTTGTACTTTTCTCATAAGTTTTATAAAGAAAAACAAATTTAAATCAAACGACCAAGAAATAATAAAAACAAATCCCTATTTGAGTTCTCTAATGTCACATTAGTGGCGTTATTGATGAGATGTGCTCCATATTTTTTTAGACTTATGGTATGCATAGTAGGCTGGATGGAATAAGATTCAAGAGAAATGTAACAGAGAAATAGTAGCTATTATTTAGTTGTACTTAAAAGGATACAAGTATTAAATTATCAATATATAAAAGAATATTAATATACTCTTACTCGAGACCGTAGCTTGGTGGTTAGTTAGAGTCGCATTAGCACAGCAAGAAAATATATAGAAAAAAAAAAGGTTAAGAAACAAGCTCTTACTCTAATCATGAGGGGAAAAAAAATATGAATACCTTGAAAAGAATATGATAAATATTTAATATAGAATTAGAACTTAAAATGGTTAATTTTGATGAAGTTTAATATTTGATTTATCTATAAAATTTTCGTGTATTGTTTTTTTTTTCCCTAAAGAATTTGGATATAGCTCTACTTATAGAGTCAAAATAATACGGTTCTTATTTTATTGAAAAAAGATCTTCTTTGGGACCCAATTTCACCCATGAAAATAGTTATAACTTGTGCTTTTGATAAAATTTTATACAAAAAAAAAAAAATTAATGCAAACGACTATGAAATAATGAAAACAAATCCCCATTGAATTTCTAACGCTTGCGTTGTACCTAAAGATTTTTAGAAAATCAGTGATTTCAGAGATCTAGAGGGAAAAAAGGATTAGACGCCCACTCCTAAATTTAGAATAAAACGAATTGTCTCAAATGTTAATTGATTCTTTCCCTCTATTTATAGAGGTTCCTTTCTTTCTTTTTCCAAGAAGAGATGAAGTTCATTCCCTTAGAAAATGATACATCAATTAGAACAAGATATACAAGAGAACTCATAAACAAAGGGTTAGAGATATGAAAACTTGATTGAATAGAGCAGCATATCCCGTCAAAGAAAATCAACCAATCGGTGAGTATGAAAAATCCTATAAAAAGGATGACATAATCCTGTAGAAGGGAAGACAATAAAAAGAAAATGAAAAATACTAATACATAAAACAAAACCACATATTTGAAAAAAAAAAAAAAAAACACTACAAACAAACCAACATCCCAATTGTCATGATCTCTTCAAATATCATATTCATAGGAGAACACTAGTGGCAATGGACTAGTGGTGGTGGGAATAAAAGAAAAAAAAAGGTAGATTTGATAGTTTATATTTAACAAAAATGTTGAGAACTATGAATATTGAAGTCAATGGTGATAGGTGTGTAGTTATTAGGTGGTGAAGAAAGAAAAAAGATTCAAGAGGAGGTTTGGTCACGAAGACGGAGGTTTGGTCATGAAGAGTAAGGTTTGTGGAGAGTTTTTTTCTATATGTAATATATGGCTATAAATGAGTTGAGTTGCTTGGAAGTTATTTAAGCTCAACTCAATTTAGGTTCATCCCAGCTTAAGCTCGAATAATAAACTAGTTTAATTTGAGCTCAAAACAAAACTTGTTTAAGTGAATGAGCAGCCGAGCTCGAGCCCTAAATTTGGGCTTGAGAGTAGGCTCATTGTTCTATGTGTAACTTAGGGCTATAAATGAGACGAGTTGGTCGTGAACTATTTAAGCTCAATTTACTTTAGGCTTGGCTTGGCTCGGCTCGGCTCGGCTCGACTCGATTCGATTAAGCTTAAACTCAATTAATAAATAAATTAAGTTTAAGCTCAAAATAAAACTCTTTTAATTAAATAAGCTAAGTTTGAGCTCCAAATTTAAGCTCATGAGTCGACTCTTGAGCAAGCTCATTTATATTATTAAGGAGTTAACTTGTAAGCAAGCTCATTTATGTTGCTAACAAGTCAACTTACAAGCAAGCTCATGAGTAAGCTCTTAGTAGGCTCATGAGCTTACATTATATTAATGTAATGGTTTTTATTTTTAGTTATATTAATTATATCTTAATGGTCTTTATTTTATTCTATAGTGTATATTTTTCTAATTCATATATTTTCAATCATATCGATTTTAATAATCTTCTAACTATACTAACTCTATACTTATATATCTCCGCGTAATAGTTTTATACTTTATAATTTGTTTGATAGTATATAAATCAAAGTTTCATATACCATACTCATATTACAAATGGGTAAACAAGAATCATCAACAATGATTAATTATGAAATGCAAAATATGTTTTGATTGTTATATCTTATTTCATGATTTCATGTGAAAAAAAGAAGCTACAATTGGCTTATCTATAATTATGATATTATGTTATTTGGTCGTTGTAGCATGATTTTATATAGATGCAACCTTTCGTTATTACTTCACAAATTTGTACTTGAAATCATAAAAGTTTAAAATAATTATATTATAAAGAAAAAGATAGATTTTTAAATTTTATATAAATTTTGAGCTTTAAGCTTACTCTTAAGCTCAAACTCGTTAATCTAAATGAACTTAAACTCATGCTCATTTAAATAAATAAACTTGTATTTAGACTCATTTAAATATATGAGCTCAACAAACCAATTTTAAGTTTCAAAATCCTTAACGAGCTTGAGCTTCTAATTTTGAAGCTTAATAAAAATTTAGTTTAACTCAATTCAAACTTAATAGTTTTTAGATGAGTCAAGCTTCTTTAAAAGCTGACTCGGTTTGGCTTGATTTGATTTATTTACAGCTGTATTTGTAAGGGAGAAATAGAGAGATCGTTTATGGAGATTATTTGATATGGCAACTGCTCTACCGTGTTTGTCTACTTTTACCACAAATATATTAGGCCGAATGGCACAAGATCTAAAAAATATATATAATAGTGAATTATATCTATTATATATTTGATTGTACTAGAAAAGATATAATTATTGTATTATGAATATATAAAAATATTAATTTGCTGTAACTAAACGTTGTAGTTTGATGATTGGTTATAGTCAATTAGTAGAGTAAGAAAATATATAGAAAAAAGGTTAAGAAATAGCTAATACTTTAATTATGAGAAAACAAAAATGAATTCCTTCATTAACAACAATTGTAATTTCTTAAAATAGTTATTCTACAAACAACATGAAATACTACCTTTACAAGGGAAGGGAGTTAATAACTGTTTTGTTTCGCCTTTGATGAAGTTAACCCTTCATTCTAAGCGTTTCGCTTCTCGATGTAATTAGTCGTTATCAATAATAGCACTGCAATTTCTTCTCCCCTTTTTCTTCCAATTATAAGCATATTACTTCTCCCATGTCTAAGGAAAAAAGAATGATAAATAGTTAATACAGAATTACAACTTAAAATGGTTATCATTGATGAAGTCTAATATGAGATTTGTCTATGAATTTTTTGTGTATTGTTTTTTCTTTTTTCCTAAATAATGTGGACATGACTCTATTTTTAGAGACAAACAAGAAAAGGCCTCTATCTCCGTTGGTTGGCCATAATTTTATTTTTTGAAAGTACAAAATTTAAAATTTGGTTGTAGTCTATTATAGTCTTTAAAATTTTCTTTTCTAAATGAACCCCAAGAGATTTAAATATTTAAGTATGGACAAATAAGTCCTTTCATTAAATCTATTGAGTCATCTATTACTAATTAGTTTATAGAAATTTATTTAGCAAACCCTTATTTTTTAATATATTTAATTAAATTACACGTAAAAATTTGTAAAAGTTTAGAAAAAATATTAAAGAGTTTATTTCCAACTATAAAAAAAGCATATGATTTGTGCAACTCACTTAGGTGGTGGATGTTGTGATACATCGTATGTGATGGTTCTCTTATCCACTACCTCAAAAAAAAAAAAAAAAGACTTTTTCTATCAAGTTAGATGGGTTGGAACTGTAAGAATTTCTTAAGATTTTATCTATGAATTTAAAATACCTTAATTAAAATAAATATAACTTTGTTATATGTACTTATATTGATTTTATGTGTGTACCTGATCGGATTTTTCTCTCCTTCTCCTTCACAACTAATGGCTTTCAATAGGAGTAGCTAATTAGGATTTTTTTCTCTTGTTAAAGATATTTGGGTCGAGAACTGTAAGAATTTCTCAAGATTTTATATATAACTTTAAAACACCTTAATTAAAATAAATATAAATTTATTATATGCACATGTATTGACTTTATGTGTGTATGTGATCGGATCTTCCTCTCATTTCCCTTTACAATTGATAGTTTTCAATAGGACTAGCCAAATAGGATTTTTCTCTTGTTAAAGATATGGAGTGGAGAGGGAATTCGACCTATTTATAAGGTAACTATTGGGCTCAAGATCTACACTAAGCCATCTAAATAGATATTTAAATAAGGTATGTGTAGACTTAACACATAAATGAATCAAATAAATAAATTAGCCTATTAATATATATCTCATCAAAACTATAATTATTTAACCTTAATTTCAAACAATTAATGAAAGCCCATAAACTGCTAAAAGATTTTTCCAACATTCTCTTACTTAGGCAACCTTAATTGTAACCACAAATAAGTTGAATAATAAACTCAAATGTGGTCACAAATAACTCTAATATAGTTTAAGAGTACACCTTAAACACAATTCGAGCCAACAAAAATAAAAAATATTAAACCATAGTTATTGTTATGCTCCTATTGTCATAAGACCTTCTATGATTACGAATATTAGAACTAATGTTGACATGGATTAAGATGTAGTAGTGTAGTAAGTAATAACATTACAAATAATCCACACTCATGCTACTACTTGTCGATCCTTCACACATGATTTCTCAATAAATCATATGTTTTAATGATAAGCCACAATGAGAAATCAAAAAATGCTCTTAAGAGCATATTTTTCATGTCTTGAAAATAACGTTAAGACATGAAATCATAAACATATATCTTTATCACAAATGAGATATATCATGATCAAATACACTCGTTCTTGAGAAAATTATGAATTCTCAAAATACTAACAATATATAATTTGACAAAATTATAAGCAAGCTTATAAAAAATACCAAATATAATAAATACAAATTTATAAATAACATTAAACCAATGTATTGAGGAACATAATCAAATAATGCTCTTACTAACCATGTAAATCAAATACTCCAAAATACCAATATCGTTCACATGCCTTTAGAATATAAAAAGTCTAGGTCCTTAGTTAATGGATTAGCAAGCATATCCTCAATATTAATATGTTTAAAACAAGAAATGATGAATCCACTCTCACTGACCAAAAGATAAATTCATTGATCAAATTTGTTCTCAACAAAATCAAGAGGCGTAACAACCTCATCGCACTTTAATCCTTATTGGAATATCCATCACATATAATATTAGTAATATCAAGTTCCAAAAATTTTGCAATCATAGACTCAATGATTTTAGTGCTATATATGGGACAATAGAACCTCTACCCATTAGAATGTTAAAATAGCCAATGAAGTAATAACGGATAGACTTAGAATAAGTGACTTTTTTAAATAGGTTATAAATCGTCACCTTAACTAGACTACTAAACATGAAAACTAAACATAAAAATAATCCAAATTAGGTTTTTTTGTTGGTTTATATTTAATAGTCTCACTTCAAAGAAAGGTGAGTAAACCGAAATGACTTATCACACTCTCATTGTATCTTTAAGGGTATGATTACATCTCTCAACCACAACATTTTGTCAAGGACTCTTAAGCTTAGTATATTGGGCAGTAATATAATATTCTTATAAATATTTGGCAAAGGGGCCATTATACTGCCCCATATCACCATGCTTATCATTGTCAAAGTTTGTAATTTTGATGACTTTCCTTAATTTTTAACTTCAAACTTGAAACTTTTTCTTTGAAAATTTTCCAAGTTTAGCAAATTTTTCTTTTATCAAAGAAATGTGACCATAACAGGAAAAATTATCAATAAAAGTGATGTGATATTTATTACCATACAATAGAAAGGCTCACTAATGTAGTATAAACATCTCCAAAAGTTTTAAACTATGATTGCACCTTATTTTTTTTCAATCTTGGTTAGTTTATCTCTAATGCAATCAACATAAGTTTCTCTATCACTAAAATCAAATGAATGAAGAATCACTGTTATAATTAATCTTTCAACTTTTTCATAAAGATGTGAGCTAATTGTTTATGCCACAATATTGAAATTTTTTCTATAATAAAAGGTCTCTTAGAAACAACATTCTCAACAATCAAAGAGGTATATTTATTATTATTGATCAAATGTATGATGTATAATCCATAGTTTAAAACACCATAAGCAATAATTTGAAAATTTAAAAACAATTTAATTTGACAAAATAAAAGAATATTTGTTTTGTTTGATAAAAAACTAAATTTAATATACTTATTTTTCTTATGACCATTTCATTGTAAAAGAAATACATAACATCCTCCTTAAGCAACTTTAGGATCTCCCTCATCTGTAGCTTAATCAATATTTTTCCTCTCGGGTTTCTAAACCTTTATAGGAGTATAATGAGAATATTTTCCTTGACTACCTTACCTTTTATGAAATTTAGTTTAGATTAGGAAACAATAAATACATCCTCACTCTTTACTTTCTTTAGTTTTTTTTTTTTAGTTTTCTCAATAACATAATTAAAAACAAACTCACCAATGCTCCAAGTTTAATTAAAAATATCATAAGTAGTTTTGATTTGGTCAAATTTAAATGGTAAAAAATTAAGGGCATACTTAACAGTAAACTTATCAGTAAGAAAAATTTCAAAGTTTTTTATTTTTGATTAAATATGAACTATTTTGAGAATATACTCTCTAATCTCTCCTATCTTCTCATATTTTATACCTATTAGTTCACTCAAATAAGCTTTTTGCCTCAACATTATTAAAGGTTTAGTACACACTCTTTACAATTATAAAAGATTCAATAGCATTATTGGTCTTAAATCAACCACTAATTCAATGCATAAATATAAATCATTTCATCACCGTAAGATTAGTTAGATCTTTCCCATCTAGCATATAACTCTTTATTCAATAGAACTCTTACTAATGGGTTTACCAGGCTCACTTTCATATAAGACTAGGTCAATACCAAAATAAGTTTAATGTTTTGTTTCCACCTCTTGCATTAGTAGTAATAAAAATTCTCAATGGTAACAATATTTATTATTCATGAGAAAATTAAATATAAAGCATAATAAGAATGCAACAAGTCAATAGATTAGGCTATTAATTAATTTCTTTGAAAAAACTTGAAAGACTTTAATTATTACAACAGTCCGGTGCATCACTTATAAACCCCCTTTGGTTAGGAATGTAACACGCATTAATATTTCTTTGCATAAAGCGAACAATGAGAATATACAAACTTTTGAAAATTCCTCTTTTGGGAGAAATTTCCTAGGTTTATGTAATGCTCCATTTTATTTTAAAATTAAAATATATAAATATCCTTTTTGGATAGGTAAATATATATACTAATTTTAAGATAAAAGTTATAATACTAATGAAAAGACAATATTATAAGTTTAAATGAATAAACCATTTTGGTGGCAACTATCCATATAAATTTATAAAATTATCTATAAAATGAATTTTGCCCAAATTACTATAGTGTATTTAATCATATATATGCACTTAAAATATAAAAACATGGTGCTTTATACACATAAGCACCCTCAAATTTAATTGCATTCTTAACACGATTTAAGATTTATACATAAAATACAATATTTATAAAATTGTAAAATAAATCAAAACTAATAAGGAAACAAAATACAATATCAATAAATAGAATGAGTCATCGCTACTAATATATAAAAACTGATATGGTCATTCGACCAAAAGAAAACAAAGATTCAAGTCAATAAGCAATAATTAATGGTCATTGATATATAAATTAATATTGTTATAGAAGCCGATTAAGAAAAACAAACCTAAATAAATTGTTTTGGTCTCTACTACATCATATTGTAACATTCATCAAAGGAAATTTAACTTTACGGATCCTAGTTTTTCTGTGTAAGATATAACAAAACAACTTCAATAAGAGCTTAATGTATTAAGAAAATAATAAGACATTACCCTTTTTTTTAATCTTTTTTATTTTATTATAATATAAAACATATCAAATAGTCAAACTTTAAAGGACACTAAATTACATATAAGGATTTTATTTTAGTTGCTTCCATAGTTTTATATGTATCTAAACTTAATATGAGTTTTCTCTATCCATCCTAATTAAAAGATTAATTTTCATTGACTAATTGAGATTTAACCTTTTAATCTAATTTCCATCCATCAACTAATGATCCAAACTTAATAATGAAAAACTCCAATTTTTTTTTAAATCAAAAGATATACTTTGTCCAAAATGACCAAAGAAAAATATCGATCTTTAATTTTAAATAAGACTCAATCCTTCTTGAATAAGGATATTTACTTTTGAAATACAACCTATCACAATATCATGCAATGATACATGTAATAATAAAAGAAACCACTTTTTTTTAAAAAATCACCACAAATAAAATATATATTTCTTTTCAAAATATTGTAAGCATGATGGATATTTTGAACATTGATAAACCCACTTTCAAAAATTTAATTTCAATATCTAAGCCAACAAAATATATGGAGTTGCTTATCATCACATCAACTAAAGAAAATCATTACTAATTACTATCCTTTTTCTTTTCTTAATAATTAGTATCACATTATATAATAGGGTCAATAAAATAATAAAGTATCCACCTTTATTATGATACACACCAAGTAAGAGAGGAAAACCAAAACACTCCAATAAAACAAACACTAAATATATAAGTTCCCTTGTATATCAATTTGGTGATGAAATATTAGCAAAGATGAACAAATATTATTCTATCACTTCATAACTCTTCGCACACCAACATGCAAGGTTAGTTGAAGGGCATCACCTTCACTAAGAAGTACAAATTTCCTTCGATATTAATTTATAATAAATCTTGTCTAAAATTAGTGGTGTTCGTGACAGGACGATAACTTCAAAGTAAATTTAAATTTTCTTCTTATACATAATTAGATTTGAATCCATATTGTTTTGTTAATTGCTTATATAGAATAATTTCAATGAATTTGTTTCTTACAATAACTATGGAAAAAGGTCGGAAGTCAATATTGTCAATTGTGTTATTGCCAATTCTTTTTTTTTTTTAATCCAATTGCCAATTGGTTATAAGAACTAATAATATCTTGATTTTGAGAACTTTAAATAAAACTTATGGTTACCAAAACAAGCTAAAATCAAGATAAAAACAAAAACAAAACTTATGGCTATGGGAGTTTCATGAAGAAAAAAAAAATCTACTTTTGCGAAATTGAGAAAAGAAAGAATGTAAGTAGAGACACAATTACATAGTCACACAAATAAAAGGATCCATAAGTAATTTATTAAATAGAAGTATAGAAAATCAAAATAATTAGTGTTCAAAATCCATATATGTTGGCTCTAATACTGCATGTAAGAATTTCTCAAGATTTCAGATATGAATTTAAAAAACTTCAATTGAAATAAATATAACTTTGTTATACATACCTGAATTGATTTTATGTATGTATGTAACTAGATTTTCCTATCATTTTCCTTCACAACTAACCACTTTCAATGGAACTAGTTAATTAAGATTTTTTCCCCCTGCTAAAGATAAATATTGGAGAGGGAACCTAGCCTATTTATAATAATCCAATAAGGTCCTCCCATTACGGATTAACTATTGGGCTTAAGGTTTACACTAAGCTGTTTAATTACATCTTTATATAAGGTACATATGGGCTTAATATATAAATGGATCAAATGAATAAATTAATTCTTATCAAATTATAATTATTCGACCTTAACTCTAAAAAATTAACGGAAGGTCATAAATTGGAAAAAAAACTTCTGATAGAAACATATTATTTTCTTTTTGCTATTCTTAATAAGCGAAGATAGTGGTAGTACACTATTGTTGTGGATTGCTCAACCCATCTATAAAGATAGGTTGCAACCCACTAGCTTTTACATAGTAGTTAAGCTGCTACAAGTCTAGGAAACATAAGAAATATCAATTACTGATGAAATATTTAATGAATTAATGGAAGGTTGATGGGTCAAATGAGCAAAAATGAAAAATAAGCTAAAATATTGAAAATCATTTTTCCTTATTCTTAGGTGGTTGGTGAGCCAAATGAGCTATCATGGTTTTCTTCTTTATGTAGGCCTAACACAAAAATTTGATGAAACATGGCTTTCTTAGTTTGTTTTCCATATCCAACCCTTGTGCCTGAACCATGTGCCCAAGTTGTTCCGTGTATAGGGTCTGCTTTTGGTGCATGATAGGCTTAACCGTCCTTCAATCATCTCTATTTTGATATAGGAAGTTAGCCATTAATAAATTTTTAACTTGAAAATTCCACTAAAAGTGCTACTTATAAGCTTGAATTTGGCTGGATTTATTATAACTCCATTATTAAGAATGTTTTGTATTCCTTTTAAATTTATGTTTGAATCCATACCCAATAAAATTTGTTTTACAAAAAAAGAAAAACATAATAAAATTTTAATACGTATTTAAGCTTAATTAAGCATGTAAGTCTAAGCTTAAACTTGGCTTCGATATTGATAACTAAATTGCTCGAGTAAATATTAAGCTAGCTTATAAGTAGATTTGATTTATTCTTGCTCCTCTTTTATGTAAGTCCGAATACTATCAAACCAAATGAATAAAATGGTAAATGATAAACTTTTAATAGACTATACTTTATATAGTAATTTTTCTTTACAATTTTGATTTATTTTAAGAAAATGATACTTAATTAAGTAAAATCTTCTTTTTTAGGTTTTAGAACAATTTTTGGAAGAAAATGAGAAAATAGAAATAAGTTTTGCTCAAATGGGAGTTACAATGAAGAAGTTATGAAATTTGGAAATGACATGAGCAAGCAATATGACTGTATTGGTTGCAAGGACAATTTTTCAAGCAAATAGAACTGTGTTCACAGTGAGCAACACGACTTAGAGACACGATTATATCTTAAGTTGTGTTAGTAGTAGATTTGGCCAAGATTTGAAAAGATTTGTTAAGATATGATGCATCTTTAAGACACGACTAAATAACACAATTATGTCACTAGGTTATGTTATTTGCAGTAACTTAAGGATTTCGCATCTCCTATATAAAGGCTTACTAGGGATTTTTGTTACAATCTTTTAGATGACTTTTTGAGAGACACAAAAGGGTAGAAACACTCAAGAGAGCAACACACTTCAACATTCAAGATATTTTTTATTAGTTTCCATGGCTTTTTCTTTCATGTTTTCACTATATTTCATTCAAGATAGTTCTTTTGCCATGATTTGTGTATAGATTTCTTGTATCTAAGTTTTGTGGAACCTACAATTACCATGTGATGCTAAGTTTATTAAATCTAATAAAGATCTTTATTTTCTTTGATTCAATTGTATTCTTTATTGCTTTAGATTAATATTTCCTAAAATTTGATATTATGCAAGAGAATAGAGAGATTGCTTGTATGATTAGATTTAGGTATAATTGATGAAGATTTTTGCAAGTTTAGAGATAAATTGCAAAGTCTTTCTGAATTTTTATTTATATTATTAGAAAATTCATTGTTTTTTAATGCGATATTTCATTATGCTATTAAGAACTAATCTAAAGATTAGGGATACTAGACTTGAGAATATTACTAACTTTAATAGAGAATTCTCCTGATCAAAGAAATTAAAGACTGAGTTAGATTATCTTTAGTAAAAGTCACATAATTAATTTTCTGGGAAGTAAGATCTAGGTATAGTATTGAATCTTAAGTTAATTTTTAATTTAATCGCTTTCTTGGTTAATTCCTTTATCTGAGTCTAGGTTAATTGTTAAATTAGTTATTAACAGTAATTTAAATTAATTTCTTTATGTTTCTTTAATTTGAATTTCATTGGTTACATAACAAGGAGATAGCCAGTATTAGTACTCATTATCCTTATGGGAATGGCATTTATTTTTCGAAAATATACTACTAAATCGATAGGTGTGTTTACCTCATATAATTAGGAAGTTTTTGAAACTATATGAAATAAACCAGCATATTAAAAAGTTTAAATGTCTCTTAAATCATACGGAAAAAATAATTTCAACCAATAAGAATAAAAGCACTTAAAATATGGCCTCGATTATGGATCTGTGATCCTTGAATGGCAAAGAGAAAATGTAAAGGGCTAGCATTGTGTCTAAGAAAGAGTGAAGAAATCGACCCATAGTCGTCTAAGTCAAGTGCGTATGTATGTGTGTGAGAGAGAGAGTAGCCCATCCTCTCTTTATAGAGATTAACTGCTCTCCATGTTGGTAGGTATTTGCCATAAAAAGTCCATTTAATGCATATTTTTATGGACTTATAATAGGTTTGGTTGGCAATATTGTAGAATAAGTTGATAATACAATTACAATATAAAATAAATAGAATGAATAAAAAGACACAAGTAATATTTTATATATATATATGTATATAATATCTTAAAATACCAATTTACCCTTACTTTAATTCATAGCTTGATGGTTGGCTAGAATCCCACCGGTAGAGAATAGAAATTTATAGGAAAAGACAAGAAATGGTTCTACCAATGTACAGTTTCTTATTAACGGTAATAGAAATTTTATGATATAGTTATTTTTCAAATCAAATGTACTTTTAGATAGTATTTAATTAGCAGAACTAAAAACTACAATAATAACTGGATAGTACAATATAAGAATAACATAACTGTATAATTCTTTTCACATTCGATGTTGCAGTATTGGACACAAAATCTTACAATTGAAAAAATAAAAAAAAAAAATTCATATTATAAACTATAATACAGTTCGATATTGTTATTTAGGAATTTGATGTAAGGTTATCTTTTGAATTTTAAAGATATATCTATTTTGTATCATATGGAATAAATTTTTGTATTAGCAAATACAATAAAAAAATTTTAACCTTAAGCTCTTTTTTCTTGATAACTTTGGCTAGTATGCAAACTAAATATGGACTAAAAAACAATATTGTCAGACTCGGTTCAGGTAGTTGACTGAGACATATAAGAGGGTCAAAAGTCAAATAGGTGGAGTCGAGTTCAATCGAAGTCAGATTGGACTATTTTTATGGCTGAGTCTGGTTAAATTGAGTTTAATCCAAGTTTGATAGCACTGCTAAAAAGTTTTTTCAGTACTGTATTATAAAAATATGGTATTCAAATGATACATTAACTTTTTAAGGGATAACGAATTACGCTTTAACTTGGAAAGTTAGGGTAGAATTCGGATTTAATAACATTGCTAAAAAGTTTATTTAGTAGTGTATCATAAAAATATGACATTCAAATGATATGGTAACTTTCTAAGTCAGTTGCTTCTTCTTATAACAAGTCATTATCAACAATAATGTCGCAATTTTCTCTTCTCATATCTAAATTTACCCATAATTATATTTCACATGCCTTCTACTAGGTTGATTCTAATAAACCAAATACTATATATGACCAAAACCTTCTACCAAAGTTGGGTTGTGTACTATAGAGTGAGTGAAAAATTTCCCAATGCTTGATTCGACTATCAAAACCAGTATAGCCTAATGCATTAACATTGGTCTCCTATTGAGTTGGCCTAGATTCAAATTCTTACTCTCCTAAATTATAACATAATTGTCAAAAATAAAATAAAATTTGTTGATCTGGTTTGGTTAGGTTGGTCTTTTCTTTCTTATATAATATAACTTTGTATACTTAAACTTTAATAATTAGAATTTCTAAATACAACTTTTTATACTTAAACTTTTATGAGTAAAACTTCTAAAATTTTGCAATAAAAACCCATCAACTTTTATTAGTCTTCCTATATTTTAAGCAGCTAATTTATATATTTTGACTATTAATCAATTTGATTGGAATGAACTTGTAACGCTTTAGAGCCGTTATGTATCTCTATCATTTACTAACATATCAAGCGTACTTAAATACTAAAATCTTCAAAATTATCTATTGAAATCTCCAAATAATTCCAATAAAATTTAATTCTTCAAATAATTCTAAAGCAACTTCTAAATAAATTTTATAAAACTTTAAATAAGAATTTATTAATGGCAAAATAAACCTTAGCTATCCTAACTCTTTTTTTCTTTTTTCTTTTTTTCACAATAGAACCTCCTGCCACCACTCCTCATCTTAGTAAACTTGACAATCGAATCTAAGACCATCAAAATCTTGTAACTTCTACTTAAATATCTATACTTGAAAATTATAATACAAGGTGAGCCAAAGCTTAATATAGAAACACAAAAATCACATGCACATGATACACATGTTGATAAATCACTTGCAATCATATCAATAACTAATGCAGTAAAAACCATTTATTATCTTTGATTATTAATTGCCAACAAGCACAATTTCAATTTTGATGTCACAAGACTTGGGATAACTTATAACCCCTAAATAAGTAATATGTATATGTATATGTATACATAAGTATTAGTGTATGTCCTACCTATCTCCTTAACAACCCTTCTTAAAATTTAACCAGGTTGTCTCAATAAGCAAGTCGCGTACGATTGCCATGTGCCTCACCAACCCTCTTGGACTTTATTAAAGGGAGGTTGAAGTGAAATAAGTATAAACAACACTCAATTAATAAGTTCGAGTTTAAGTTAATTGCGGTTAAACAACTATTCTAAACAAGCATAACAATCATAAATGTGTCCTGTACTTGAGTCTTGTGAACAACTGGTAGTGTCACTTATATCCACAACAAAAATCCGTCGAAGGTTAACACTTGATATGCAGTGCAAAGATGACAACATTTAGAAATTTTTTCTAGTTTCGTTATCTTAGATAGGTTCTCTTATTTATCTCGCTAAATTCTCAAGTCCAATCCTAACATTGCCTAAGGTTTTAGAATCAATTTAAACTCTTAAATAATGACATAGGGGGATTAAAAAAGAAAAAAGAAACAAAAGGAAAAGGAATGACATAGGATCTCGCCCAAGAAATACGGTAGTGAACTTGGTTGTGTTTCTTCTACATGTAAAACCAATATGTATATAACCTAGATTACGATCGTAAATCTTGGCTGTGATCCTCTTAGCCACAAATTCTTCAATTTTTACTTGCTTAAACTTCACCTCATCATATCTACAAGGATTAAATTCAAGATGACGTTTGTAATCTTGATCATGTTTCCCTTAAATCACAATATTCACTCTAAATACCACCTTTAATAATTTCAAACCCAATATGACTAATCTTTCTAAAATTGAAAGGAAAACAAAGATTTGACATTACTTACATGTTTTCTTGATAGGAGAACACTTAAGACTTGAATTTCCACTTCTAAAATGCTGCAAAACGAAATTTTCTTTAGGTTTTAACACCCTTATTTAGAGAATTATGAATTTCCCATGATATAGGATAAAGAACTTATCAAGCTTTCTTATTTCTTTGTGTTTCCTTTGCTCTCTTACGGTTTCTAGCACTCTGGAGTGAAGAATCCAAATTTTGACGGATTTGATGAAAAAAACGGAATCACTTCTTATGGACTCATCGAGAATGATTTTGATATAGTTCGTGGCCTATTAGAAGTTGAAGGTGCTCCGGTGGGATCCAAAGTTTTAGTAGCAGCTTGGGAGTTTAATGTTGTTAAGGTTTTGCAAAGAAGAGAGGAGGAGATTAGGGATAGGGTTTTCTTTTAAATCTTAATGTATTAAGGAGGTTAGGAGTTTTTAGATTTTTGTTGGACTAAAATATCTTTATAAACTTTAGTGAATTACATGTCAGACCAATGCTTTAATGCCCTAAATATATATATATATATATATGTATGTATTTCTCCACTTTTGATTTTAAAATTGCAGGTTTTATAGAAATCTTAGGTAAAAAAAGGTATAAGCACCGTCCCGCCTTAAATGGAGTTGAACTGGTGGTCACAAGGCCCTTACACAGTGAATCGAGACCAACTCGGCTACCTACAATTCTATGATAGTCCATAGATTCAGTAGTTACATTGCATTTGCATCAAAGTCCTGGACTCATCAAACTAACCAATTTCTTTCTTAAATGAATTAATTCTTTAATTTTCCATTTTGCCCCTTCATCGGCTTATCAAAAATCATAGTGCATGACAAATTGACAATAGACAAATTGATTAGTTAGGATTATCTCATCAAGGGCAGTACAAATTAATTTGATTGTTATTTCGAAAAAGAAAAACACAAATATAAGGAAGTACTATTCCCTTTATAGTAAAATAAAAATTCATCCTAAGTAAATAAGATATTACAACTGCTCTTACAAGACAAAATAATAAGAGAGTACAACAAAGTCACTAAAATCTACCTAATATTACCATTTAGTAATTTTAATATTTTCTTCACTTTAGAATAATATACAAGTACTCTTATGATTTGTTTGCAGTCACCGTTTATGTCCTTTTATATGGTGGCTATTCTTACGTGTAAGATTAAAGTAAGTATACTTTCATCCTTTTCAAAATCTTGAAATGTTGAAATAAAAGATTGAAATAGATTTTATTATTAATTTTTTATGATAAGTAAACAAAAATTTATAAGTGAAAATAATATATCAAGTTACAGTTATATTTAATTAAACATATATATTAAAAACCATATGAATTTTTATTCATTAACGGCTTCTTCAATTCATTACATGGAATAGGCCTGTAATGGAATAGCCATTCATCTCGTATTAAATAGACCTATTATGGATATTACATTGTTTACTTAGATAAAAAACATATTAGGAATACACTTGTAATATAGTTAAAAAGTCAATAATACCCTCTACTACTTCATCTTTTTTCTCTCTCTATATATTCTTTCTTTGGAAGCTTTGTAACAAGTTGAGAAATACAAACATGAAAAAAAAAAAAAATCCAATCCCTTTTTCTTCTCTCTTTATTTGGAGTTTCAAATTGGTGTCTTTGTAGAAACGAAAACAAAATCATTAACATGGCACATGTCGGCCCCCAAAAACATACATACGAATGTCACATCTAATCCAATACCCCTTTCTCTTCTTCCATAAAGAACACGCTAGAGGTGTAAAACTAGATGGACAAATAGATTTGAGCGAATGTTAATGTATGGCCAGCAGTCTAGATCTTGGTTTGATTTGAGTGTTTGGGTCGGTATAGTCATTGTTTGTATTGCTGTGATAGTCTAAACTTAGGGGTGATTTGAGTGTACGAGTTGATGGTGGTGGTGACTGTGAGACTTTACAAAATCAACCATCAACTTACAATTGATCAGTTCAAAAGCCATATGTAAAATTTAGAGCGATCATGTAAGTTGTTTGATTAAGCCCGAATTTTATAACGAAGTTAAGAATATTAGAAGAAGTGATCTTATGAGTTTGAATTTAAGAAAATAAAATAATATAATAGTAAACTACTATATTTATAAACTAAACATATCTTACTTGTTATTTATCAAAAACATGTAAAATAAGTTTCAATTAACGAATCATTAGAGATAAAATATGTGCACTAAAAATTTTAAAATAACCTAAATAATATTTAGGAATATTTATTTATATTATATATAACTTTACGTGTAGGTGAAAATACTTGAAATTGCCTAATATATCCAATTTATACTAAATAAGTATAGAAAAATTAATAAAATGATAGACTATGTTGGAAGATGCTAGAATAGGGCATGGCAATCTGGAAAAGCATGAATTTAACTAGAAGAAATGCAAGATTATGACTTATAAATGGTCAAAAAGTAGTCAAATAGGGTCATATGTGAGCTTAAAATTCTCCAACTAACCTACACTGGCTTATAAATTGAGATAGCCCCTCAACATTTCATTTTGAACATTTTAGAGTTAAGAAAAAATAAAGATCAAAGAGAGTAGTATAAGTACTTTTAGAAAAATTATACAAAAATAAAGTGCAATTAAGGCTAAGCACGTATACTTAAACCAAACCAAGAGTTGAGAGCAGACGACCACAACCACCTAATAGCTAGGCCACTCTCAAGGGTTACCTATAAGGGTGGAGCCACCATTGATGGGTGGAAGCCAAACAAATGGTAAGTTCAATTCTAACCCCAATTTTCATAAAAATTGTTAAAAATATCAAATTTTTTTGGAAAATTATGAAATCTTGTATTTTGACATTTTTTTATGTAGTTTTTCGGAAAAATATTATTTTATTTAAATTGAGTCTCAAAATATATTGCTCTTAGCAAATTTCTAAACCCAAGTTGATTTTGCTTTTAATTTCAAAAACTCTATTAATGTTGTTTTGGCCTCAAAATTTTTCTAAACACTACTTATAATGTATATTAAATTATCATGAAAATTTTTTCATGAATTTTTTTTTTTATATTTTTATCTAAATTTTAGGCCTTAAAAACCCTATTAAATGGCTATTTTTATAAATTTACTTAATAATTTTCCAAGAAACTAAGTTGGATTTTGACCAAATGAATATTTTGACATATTATGATGTTGAGTAGTGATGAAAGAACCAATTTGTAGTTCTAGAAGTAATAGATTTGAATATTAAGGGCTTGGTGTTGATATTTGTGATATATGTGAAATACTCTAAATAATGGAATTGAGTTTAGTTGGTACAAGTCGGAGTAGTGTTCAACTATATATTATATTTGCATTTTGATCTTGAATTGAATTATGTGGAATTGTATGGAAATATAGAATAGGTATGGATTGGAAGCTGATCCAGGAGCTAAATCATAACCAAGGTATATACTAGTATACTATGGAGTTGATTAGAAACCGAATTAGATACTATATTCATTCAAAATTAAAGTTAGGTAAACTTTGTAGAATAGGTTAAAAGGTGTTTGTGAGATTTAAGAGTAAAATAAAATCAGGAGTTGAATTAGAACCTGATTCAGAGATGAAATCAGAAGCTGAATTCGAACCTAACTAAAAACGAGGCTAACCACAAGAGACTTAAAACTTGAGTAATTAAGCACAGTAAAACCCTAAATTATAGATAATAATCTGAGTTACAGAATAAAGCTTATATATAATAGTTATATGAATACTAAAATGATATTCGTATTATAGGAATTCTTGGCAAAAGTCTGTTGCAAATTATACCATAAGCAAGTAAACACAAAGTTAGGTAAGTTTAGGATCAATATGTAACTATATATGAAATTACTATTTCATAGTACTTGGAGGCTTAATCTTATACTTAGTTATGCTTATAGGTAGCTTAATTGTATATATGCTTATGTATACGTATTTTTGAAGTTGACTATGTACCATTGGCTTACTGTACTGGTCTACAATTGTTTGCTTTACATATCATTGATTGATCATTTCAAATTAGACTTAATGATATGTATTTTAACCCAATAAGGGATGTTTAGGATTGTTAGACCAAATATTGATACCTTTGAAAGAGATAACGCTGAAGCATAATGGTCTTTTTTTCATCCTTAGTCGAACTAAATAACAGGAGAAGAGGTTGTAGCAAAGGTGAAGGTAATGGTTCAAAGGTAGTCGAAGGAAGAGTGGTATCTCTATTGTACAAGCCTGGGCTTGATTATGAGCTGTTATATGTAAGTTGAAACTCCTCAACTCAAATTAGAGTTGGTATAATTTCTCTAATCTCACGACTGTCTAAATAACATCATGCGATGGTGTTTGTTTGGTGCATTACATTTAAATAACTATTTGATAACCTTGTCTATACTTAACAAATATTTTTAAGTCTTATGTCTCCGTCTTAGCTTACTAAGTAATTGGTTGCTTACATTTTTATGGGTGTTTTTACAAGCGTTGACTAGGAAGCCATACTATAACTATCCTAAAGTAAATGATTGCTGGATCTTGGGGAGTGAGAATGCAAAATTGATGAACAGTTGAACTTTTGAAACATTTGTACTTATCCACTAACCTTATGATATAGAAATATGTACCTATTAGATAACTAAGTTATTGGTATTATAAATAATATTTAAATCATTTGACTTTTAATATATGTTTTAAAATTTCCTTTGGTAAATCGTATTATTTTTGAGTGAATTGTTTATTTCAAAGTGGGTTAGTCGTGGATACTGTGTGCAAATTAGGTTTATAATAGCAATTAAGAAGTCGACTTTTATTTTAGGATAGTTTACATAGCGGAACTGTAAACCCTAGGAAAAACAGTAGTTGAACCTTAACTCGAGTCCGAGTGTTCTAAACTGTACCATAAATCGATAAGGCGAATGATAATAAAAGAAAATGAAGTTTAATAAATCAAATAAAACACCGATAACAAAACCTTCGAAATTTATCAAAACCCTAAATCGCTTACTAAAACTCTAAAATTTGTTTATCCATCATTAATCGAAACCGAGCTAAAAAATTGCTCGAAACCCTAAAATCATAAACGTAAACCTATAAAATCGTTAAATATTATACAATAGCAATAAAATTATAGTTGAATGTAATTTTTGACTAAATCGACTGTTTGTACAACATTGTAATGAAATTACCATAATAACTTGTAAAAATTATAATTGTAACGGGTACTAGTTAAATTGATAAAATTTCACAAAATTTTGAAAACTAATCTACGAGGAAATTCGTTCTAATTTATATGATTCGAAAAATTATACATATTTATTAATAAATTTCATTTTCCTTCTCTACTAATTTCAATTTATCTCATTTTTTACTTTCCTTTCTTTCTTTCTTTTCTTAAGTTCGAGTTCCAGAACTCTTCTCACTTTTGTTTCTTTAATTTGGACATCCCTTTACGCAGCTACGTAGTGTTATTTTCTTTTGTCTTATTTACTTTAATACAAAGTGAACATTAGCTTAAAAATTAAGCCACCATCACGTGAGCAAAAGCAACTCTATAAATATGGGAAAGAGAAAGAAAATTTTGCACAAATACACACACACAATTTGCAAAGCGTAAGGAAAAAGGAGAGAAAAAGAAAGAAAGAAAAGAGAAAAAGAAGAAGGAAAAGAAGAAGAAAAATCCAATTTAATTGGTAAGTCATTTATTTTAAGGAATATATATGTATATGATAGTATACATGTGTAGAGCTATAGTACTTTTATGGTATTTTTATGGTATTTTATGATTTTTATTTTATGGTATTTGTCCATCTTATACTAATGGTATATGTTTATATGTATAAATACTTAAATTTACTTATATGTATAAATATAAGATTAAGTATGTCTACATGTATATATCGAGGTATATAGTATATATTATGTATTGGTTTTTTTTTTATATATACCTCTAATTAGTAATTTACATAATTATAGTATAAAGATATATGTATGTGTACCGTAACTTTATATATATATATATATATATATGGGTCTATATATATGATTATATATATATATATATGTGTGTGTGTGTAGTTGTATATAGTGGAGTAGTATTTTTTTATAAGTATGTATAAATATAAAATAGTATACGGTATATGATGTATGACATGTATAGTATATATATTTATAGGTATGTATGCTGAACATATATGTATGTCATTTTAGGTATATATATATACATGTAAGACGTATCAATAAATAAATACATATACATATATTATACGTATATATATAAATATATGAATATGAGTATGTTTTAAATAAATACATAACATATACATATATCATACGTGTAATACATATGTGTAATATATATAGTATATATGCATATATATAATACCATAATTCATGATTTGAAAATAACATAAACCATAAACTATATATTATAAGGATTGGAATATATATATATATGTATAATCGTAAGGTACATAATAAAATACATAAATAAATAAAAAGGAGAAAAATAGGAAAATATACCCAAAATAATAAAAATAACAAATAAATGAATTAACTAATTATTAACTTATAAATATGTTAAGAAAAAGCGAAAATCAATAATTTATAAATTTTAAATTTAAATAATAATTTTTATGATATTTTTGTATCATAATTTAAATTACGAGTTACAACGTCCAAAACGGACCTCGTTACAAGAAAATATGCTCGAAAACAATCAAAATGGACTATAAGTTCATAATGATCCAAGCTAAAACGAAAAAGTAACACGCGATTCGATAAAAAGCTCGAATCGATAGTTTCACGTAACTAAGTAAAATAAACCTTACACATTATAACTCTAGTTAGTTTTAAATTCTCTATCTTACACATTTTCCTTATTCTCAGGTGATCTCGATATCGACTCTGAGTTGCTCACCGACTATTATGATCTCTGAACTAGTCATGGCCGAGTGAGTTTTTCTTTATGATTCCATACTTATTTGTGCTTGTAAGTAGTGAATCTAAATTATGATGTATAAATGAATGTGTATGGGGTTGGGTTATGCTTGTGCATGATAATTGTTGTGAATTGTGAATCTACTTTAAAATTCAATAATATAATGTTTGATGCATAGTAGATTCAACAGATTGTTTGTTTGTGACTTGGAATGATCATTGATTAAATATGACATAACTTTTATTCGACTAGAAAAGTTAACTTGGATCATTCATAAATCATGCACTGCATAACTATTTCCGAGCAGTCACATTACATGGAGGTAGCAAGAGGCCATACTTGGATTGATTATTGAATGTTAGTGATTTCGTACGGTGCACACGTGCGATATGACCTTACCCTCGCCTGCGGGATGACTAGGCATTGGAGGCGCCAACCGCCTGGCTATGGGTCGAGTCCAGAGGCCTTCGTTTAGGGGTGAGTGAGGGCTGCGTGAACTTACTCATAATTATATGTAGAACTCGTTTTGATAAAGCTGGTAATGGATATACCATTACATTTTAAATACGAAACGCGAAGTTTCGTTATGAAATAAGTTCTAACATGATACCCGGATCTAACTGTACCGAAGAATCTCCAACCCCGACTTTGGAGGGTGTTAAATCTGAGTTACATGCAGTACCTGGTCACCTGCATGTATTTGTTTGGCACACTGCTTGTTCATGCATTCATTTGGTTGAATTTAACTGTGGTATAACTTAACTGCTGTATGGTTGAGGGAAAATATCTCACTAAGCTAGTAAGCTTATATTCTTGTAGACTCCTTTTGCAGGCCGACTTATTCGTGGAGTCAGCCGTTGTATGCCCAAGGTTAGCTTTCTCTACGGGATCAATGTGGGAGCTGTTTTGAGGACAGAGAGTACTCTTGACTAAAATATAGAGTTGAATATGTAATTTTTATATTAGTCTGACTTTAGACATGTTTCAAACTCTATATCTGTAAACTTTTATACACGTAAATTATGTGATATGTTTTCTATATTATTATTCATCATGAAATGCTATTGCTTAAGCTTGCGCACTCTTGGTAGTTAGTAGTAGTTGTAGCCTTGTATATCGTATAAAAGGGTCGTCGATTATAAGGGAACTCAATTTACAATCCTTTGTACGGTACACGACGACTGCTACGACTAGCCCCCTTGAGTCGCGACAGGAACTGTTATGACTCTACCGCTTTGGAATGTGATAATGGCTGTCGCTGGAGTTTGGTTTAGTCGTGATGTAAGTAGGCCAGCGTTGATAAGAATTAGATTACCGGATCCCTGACCTAAGCGTGAGCTCAAGGATTAGAAAGCATATGAGGTGAGTTCTTTCTTTTCACCCTATGGCTAATGAGTTTGAGTTGCTACAGTTTGCTGGCTTGATGTCCTATTTGAGCCAAACCCTCTTGTATCTATCAATAGTCTTTAGTTGCTGACTAAGGATGCACTTGGACAATAGCTCGCCCAATTTGACCATTTGTATAGCTAACTTAAATATGAATTACTTTGAGTAAGTTTGAGCTGAACTCACCTCATAAGAACCCCTACTCCTGCTTGACGCCTTTACATGGCAATCACAAGTCTAATCATAAAGTTTATCTTTTTTTTTTGGCTAGGCGCACGACCACTGGTCATCCAACACATGTCTGAGTACCCCCTGTTACATAATCTACCATACAAGATGAATGCTTTTCTTGATTTTATCTTTATGCCCTTTTTCATTTTTTGTATATTACTTATTTAAGACTTTACCCTTTTAAGTCATTTCCATTTATAGCTGTTGTCATAATATTTCAGGTATAATACCCATTGTAAATGTAGCAACATTATCATAAGATATTGAATATACTACACTATCTCTTCCCGAAAGCATTCCTCTTTGCTACTTTACTTTTATCCTAACCCTTAAACAAGACTGAGTGGCGAGTAATCTCATTGGTTCAACTCATCTGTCATATCAAGTTAAATTGTGAGCCTTTGGCAGTTCCCTAATACATAACATCCTTGGAGCGAGTCGAGGTTTGCTTATTGGTTTTCTGTGTTTCTCATGCATTTCCACCTTTGTTTTTGACCTTTCGACAAGCTTAGACCTACCCCTTACAAGTGGCCTTATTAGTCTTTGGCCCGTTTCGTATCATCTTGACATTAGAGTAAATGTTCATTTAGGGAAGTTTCCATTTGGTTGTAATTGTTACTGTGTAATGCATAGTACTGTTGTCAAGTATGTTATAAATATGAGAGGGATTAGTTTTAAGTGTTTTGGAAAGTATTTGAAGTTTTCTATTGCTATGAGACCTTTGTTTTGAAATACTCTATTTTGCCCTATTTTTAGTATACGAGAACAAAGTAAATTTCAACTGAGCTTATAGTTCTTTGGAGTAGCTGTTGTGTTCATAGTTAGTTTGACCTTTTAGGTGGAAAAGTTTGTATGTGAGTTGTTTGGCTTAAAAAAGGATAGTGGTTATTTTTTTTTTATAAGATTCTAAGTTTGTTACTGAGTTTTATTGAAGGGAATAATGGATCCTATCATCAACGCTGGTATTAGAGATGAAAATAATAGTGTTGTCTACCATGATCGATAACCCCAAAATACCTCTAGAAGTATAGATGAGTAAATTGATGAGGTAGCTAACTTCATAGTCAATTTGAACGAAGTTATTCATGCATTGGCCTTTTAACTTATTGAAGCTATGCGGAATACTCTATAAGCTGTTCGACTTCTGAAAGGATAGATCTTAGCTCGACAAGAACCAAGTGGAGGAGTAAGAGGATATGTGAAGAGAAGGATTGACTTAAGTAAGTTGGATGAAGAAGGAGAAGAAGATTACAATAAGGAAGAAGAGCAAGCTTGAGCACCCTGAGTTACCAATCATATGAAGCTATAGATTCTAAGCTTCGATGGCTTTGGGAATGTAAATGACTATTTGGATTAGAAGAAGAAGGTTGAACATGTTTTAATTATTACTAGTATGAAGATCGTGAGAAAGTGAGGACTGCTGCTATAGACTTCTCAGGTTATACTGCGATGTGGTGGAAGAACTTCCAAATAACGAGAAGACGAGAAGGATATAAGGAAGTAAATACTTAGCACGAGATGAAGATGATACTTAGAATTAGATTTGTATTGGATACTTATTTACAAGATACTTATTTACGAGATACTTTTGCCTAGCTTCAAGAGCTAAGACAAGGAAGCCGATCTGTTGATGAATATGTTCAAGAGTTCCAAATACTTATGATTCAATGTGTAGTGGATGAACCATCAGCCCAAATAGTATCCAGATTTCTTACTGGATTGAGAAATGATATTCGAGATATCATAGAGCTACAACAGTTTGTTATGTTGGATGAGGTTATAAGAATAGCTTAAGAAATGGAAAGATAGAGGAGAAATAGGCTAAGCTAACCACCAATAGGCTAACCTGTTCAATCAAGCTTATCCATTTAAGGAAGTCATTGAGGTTAGCAAAGTGCTGAGCTAAGTAGAAGGATAGATCTTAAAGTAGAACAAAAGAGCTAACCAGCTAATAACAAGGTACATTTGAGAACTTACAAGAAGGAACAAAGATTTAGGAGGAAGGCGAGATAGATCAAGTACTTTAAGTGTCAAGGGTTCGGATATATGGCCGCCTAATGTCTAAACAAAAGAATAATGATTATCAAGGGAAATGTCCAGAAGGTTGAAGTGTAAAGTACTGATGAGGAGCCTAAGGAGGAGGTTATCCCCAAGAAGTATACTACCTAAGAGGATGAACTTGTTGAGGAGGATGTGTTTGCTGAGAATTTAGACAAACTAACTTTGGTTGTTCAACTTGTAATGAGTATAGAACCCTCTATCGGAGGAGCAGGGAGAGAATTTATTCCATACACATGCATGGTGAATGAGCAAGTGTGTATACTTATAGTAGAAAGTGGAAGCTACACAAACATAGTGTTTGCTGACTCAGCTAAGAAGCTCAAATTGTTGACTATATCACATTCGAGGCCTTATAAACTGCATTAGCTGAACGGGAAGGGAGCATTGCATGTCACTTAGCAAGTGTTGTTGTCGATCTCCATTACAAACTATTCTAATGAAATTCTTTGTGATGTGTTACCTATGTATACGTCTCATGTGTTGCTAAGCTGACCTTTACTTTTTGACCAGAGGGTTATACATGATGGGTTTAGGAACATATATATGTTTGAGAAGGATTGGAGGAAAATTATCCTAAACCTTATGACTTCGAGTCAAGTGAGTAAATTATAAGGCAAATTGGCTCAAGGATCAAAGAAGGCTTTTGTATAGAGTAGAGACAAACTCAAATGGCCATTAGATCTGACTTGTAGACTTTCCTATTGCTCAAGAGGCTACTAGAATTGAAGGAGCAAATGAGGTTGCCAGAGAAGGTTGAGCAGATACTTAATGAATATTTTAACCTGTTTCTTGAGTAGTTGCTTAAGGGATTGCCCCCATTTTGAGGTATTGAGCATTACATTGACTTAGTACCTAATGCTACACTGTCGAACAAACCTACCTGTACAATGAATCATGAGCAAGTTGTAGAGCTCCAAAAGCAATTCAATGAGCTATTAGAGAAGGGATATGTGAAGGAAAGTCTTAGCCCCCGTATTGTATTTGCATTGCTTATGTTGAAGAAGGATGGCACTTGGTGTATGTATGTAGATAGCAAAGCTATCAACAAGATTAAGATCTAATATGCATACCCCATTCTGAGGTTAGATGATATGTTAGACAAACTAAGTCGTACGTGAGTGTTTAGTAAGATCAGCTTAAAGTTAGGGTACCACTACATTTGAATGATGTTACGCCCTAAAATCACAGAGTTGTAACAGTCCCGTCGTGTAAACCATTCTATGAGAGTAACTGACCTCACAGTGCCTACCATAGACATGATCTACACAAGGCGTCGACGACTCCTCGCTTTAAGGTAAACAGTTCGATTAACAATTAAACTATAATTATGATAAATAGTGCAAATTTCTAATAACATGTATAATATTATATATAAGTCCACAGAGCTTCCCAGGAAGTTTTACATAAACATAACAGTTCACTAGATTACATAATAACTATCAGTCTTTCATCCCTAATTACATGGTTACTCTAGTTACACATTATACTAAGTAACTTGATCTTCACACCCCTGGCTTCAAATGGACTAACCTCTGGGTAATTGTAGGGTGGCATAGTACTTGAAGTGTTCAGAAATCAGAACCTGCAAAAGGATCTATATGGGTATGAGCAACTATAGCTCAGTAAGTTGAATTGGAGACTCATGAATGCATACAAGCACAAACAGGGTTATTAAACAATTATTTTCATGCAATGCAACAATCAAGTATCATCGCATAACGTAGTCCGGTCTGTTGTGAAATTAGAGAAATTTCACCCGCTCCAATCCGGGTTGAGGAGTTTCCATGTTATGCAGCAGCTTACAACCAAACCCAGGCTTGTACAATGGAGACATCGCTCCTCCCGCGACTACCTTCGAACCATTGACTTCACCCTCGCCGTGACCTCTTCTCCTATCACTTAGTTCGACTAAGGATGAAGAAAGGACCATTTTGTAATCTTGCACTATCCCTTTCGAAGGGGTCGGTATTTGGTTGGAGAATCCTATGATCCCCTAACAGGTTGCAATGCATGACATTTTTTGTTATTAGGGTCGACTAAGATTAAATTCCATTTAGGGTATTCAAACAATTTCATACCAATTTAATCAGTCACAAAATCACTCATAATACAAATTCAGTACGAATTCAGATACATCAAACATATGCGTAAACTACTTACAATCACAATCATATACAAGCCTAAGTCTCCGAGTATTACAAAACTAGTACTCTATTACAATAAGCAATAACCCAATTTACTTGGAATTGCTCGATCGCCCGATCTCTTAATTGCAAGCTGATGTGTCTCTGAGTATCCTATAATACAAATAAGTCTTTTTAGTACTTATAATTTATGGTTTCATATTCTAAGTTATATTTTAACTCATTTTTTCATGTATACTCATTTTTCCATGCATACCCATTACGTCCTAATAATTCGTTATACTCTTTTTCGGTGTTCGAATCCTATATGAGATTTTAAATTTTGATTCCTAAGCCTTACATATACTCGAATCCTAATGTGAATTTAATCACATTAAGCTCGAGTGTCCAAATATCCTATTGGGTCGTAATTTAGTATTCTAAACTATTCGATACACACTAATCCTAATTGCGGTATCGGATTTATTCCCGATGTGTGAAAATCTTACATTTTGAGATATTTACTTAAAATTAATCGTTATTTCAGATTTATTATTATTTTTTATTTCTATTATTATATTATCTACATAACCCTATTTTTTTAGATTTATTAATTTACAATTTCACATATTACTAATTTCTTATATTAATTACCTAATTTCCTAAATTAACCATACTTAATACTCCAAAGGCTAGGATTAGGGTTCCACATCAGAGATTAACATCCCTAAACATCTAATTAATATCTAAATCAGAAATTAACATCTTAATCATCTAATTAACCCCAAATCACCCAATTTTTCCATCATTTTAGGGCTAAAAATTAACTTAAAAATTTCAAAAATTAATTTTTTAAAAAATAGCTTCATAGCACTGTTCTATATCATATGAGCATCCTACAGAAAAAAATTGAGCTTCGAACTACACTCTTAAGCCTATTTATTTTTTGTTCTAATCATGCTTGATTTTGAACAATTTGTTAAGAACCCTATATTTTCAGGCGTAATTAAACTAAATCAATATTTTTTCCTAAATCTACATACAATAAAACCTCAGAATAATAAGTTTCATAATTTTCTGGGTAAAATAACTAATTTTACAAAATTATTCAAAATCGGGAAATTTAGGAGACTAACTGGTTCGAAGCTTTCTGGCCGTTCAAAGCTGGTCCAAGGCTGTCGGCCTACCTAGATGGTGGGGCTAGAGTGGTGTGGTGGTGGCGGCTCAGTCCCAGGTGGTGGTGAGCTGTGGGTTTCTCTCACTACAAGAATTTGCACAGTTTCCTTTTCTTTTTTCTGGATTTTCTCTCGATTTTTTTAGTTTTCCTATTTTTCCCTAATGCTAAACTGTCCAAATGACTTCTAAAATTTTTTCCCCTATTTATAGACGATTTTTGTAATTATTATGCATTAATTAGACAAGATTTTGCCCAATTTCCTTGATTTTTGGCTTTTATGTTGTCTAATTTTAATTAGTTGATTTTTCTTTTACAGGTCTTGACCTGCCACGACCTGATTTAGATTATTCTAGCCTCTTTTGATTTTTTTTCTGATTTTTTTCATAATTAATTTATAATTTTCTTTAATTATTTACTTAGTTTTTGGCCAATTTAGGTAATTTCGTGTATTTTTATCTACACGTAAATACATGTGGGGTACATGTGAACATTCCTAATTATTATTTTGGTCATTCTAAAATTTTTATTATACATATAATCTATCTTTAGTAATTTATTAGTTATTCGATTACACTTTTCGCCTTTTCGATAATTAGTACTTATTATGCTTAAAATTTAAAAATTTTAGAATCTCCTATTTGATTACTTATTTTCTTAAATTCAAGTTTACAGGATCATTTTTACTAATATTTCTCTCATTAGTTTATAATTTGGGTTTGATCGGATCCATTAACCAATCGCCCTAAACCTTGGGTTCTAAGTTCAAGCCTACGGTCACTTGGCTTAGCTTTAGGGCTTACAAATGAGGCAAGGGGATGAATAGAAAACTGATTTTAAGACCTAACATGGCCTATATGAGTAGATAGTCATGCCATATGGATTATGAAATGCCCTAAGCACTTTTATGAAATTGATGAACAATGTTTTGAGAGACCTGATTTGGAAGTTTGTCGTTGTCTATTTCGACTACATCCTTGTCTATAGTATTGACTTGGCAAGTTATATCGACCATCTCTAAGCTGTTTTTGATGTCCTTCAAGTAGAGAAATTGTTTGTAAACACGAAGAAGTAATGTTTCTATTAGGAAGCGGTATTCTTCTTAGGTTATGTAGTTAATGGAGGAGGATTGAGAGCTGATGAAGAAAAAATTCAAGCCATTGTTAAGTGGTTGACCCCAACTTCATGTGCAGAAGTGAGGAATTTTCATAGATTGGCATCATTCTATCGACGCTTTATCTAAAGATTCAGTACTATAGTAGCATCTCTAACTAAGTTAACAAAGAAGAACATGAAGTTCAAGTAGGGAGAGAAAGAAGAGAAGAGTTTTGTTGAGGTGAAAGCAAAGTTGACCTCTGTTCTAATCTTGGCTCTACTAAACTTTGATAAAGTGTTTGAGCTTGAATGCGATGCATCATGTGTCAGAATGGAAGCTGTATTGAGGAAAGAAGGCCAATGTCATATCTTGGCTTAACACGGAATGTACCATCACACAGGAATACTTGTTAAAAACATAACTCAACCAGCTAATTTATCAAAAGATAACTTTATTTATGTGATAATGGGGATGTCACAATGGAATTTAGCTAGATATTTGGACACAACTTATATGTACAATTTAATATTTACATCAAAACATGAACCATTATTATTTTTTTTTTGTCTTCAAAATAGTAGGACTTCTAACTTAATACAAGTTCCATTCAAAAGTTGTTAATTTCGACTAACGCTCTCAAAATATATCTCCCTTGGTGTTAGGCCCTTCAAGACCCTGCTAACCTGAATCAACCGTCTTTGTCCAACGTCTGGCTACTGTTCCTTATCAAAAAGATTGGTTACATCACCTACCTTTGGACCCTAAGCTGCTTAAAGTCAAGTTATGTTTTGGTTAGTGAACTGTCCTAGGTTAGATTATTCTTGGTTTCGTGTGTTGTTTTGTTTTATTTTTTTTTCTAGTTTTACCTAATTTTCTAAAATTATGTTCTTGTGTTTCTAGGTCCCTAAAATATTGCAAATGGGATTTGGGGTCCTATTTATAGGTTTTAGAATTTTTTTAATGTAAAAAAGTAATCATGTGTCGTTTTCTTGTTATTTAGGTGTTAACTCATGATTTTAAATGGTTGTTAAGCTGCCACATCATTTGGTGACTCACCGAACTATTTTTTAATTAATTTTCCATTTTTTATATTAATTTACCTTATTTTTATAATTTATTATTATTATATGTATATATTTAATACATATAATGCATATCCTATGTAAATAAATGTATATTATATAATTCAACTTTATTTATTAAGTTAAATAACTTATCTCTAATATCTCGCTATATCTCAATGCTCGAATTTTACATTTTCAATAATTATCGGTTTTATCAATAAATTTACTTTTTTCTTAAATTAATTTTTTTATACAACTTATTTTGAGAAATTATCTTTACTAGGATACTTCTTCTAACTTTGCTAGCCTTATTGTGAAGTTTGGTCTAAAATGGATAATGCTACCCGACACCCTAAATTTGAGGGCTCAGAACCTAGGATTATCGCATTGGCTCAAAAGCTTAGAGTATTGCATCCTATCTCGCATACAAAAAGTTTTGTCTCCTAAACTTCCATAATTTAGGACTTTCAAATCCAACCTTAATACTGTGCTCTAGTTGCACAACTCTAATTCCTACATCACATTACAACATTAACTACTGTTAAGATTGAAATCCGTCTATGCCAATTTTTGTATCTTGACCCTACATTTATCAATCCCAAAAATTTTCTGGCTTAATTTGTGTATCCTAGTACTTTCTTCATCTTGTATTTCTAACTTATACAATATAAGCTTAATATAACCAGTTTTGAACATTCCCTACCTTATTCGTTCCCTTTTTTTGTTCATGTTGTCTTTTCATAGCAACTAATTCACTACTGTAACTTTGTTAAGTTCTTCTCTAAGTTCCACAGTCATCTTATTACCGTCCATCATTTTACACCTATCCTTACTTATATTGAACTAATATGTTCCTACACTACTCTTTTATCACTATCTAACTAGTTCTTTCACTTCATCCTCATTTCATTCCTTTAGTTAGTTTGAGCTGTCATATTAGGTAGCCCTATGGAACTTATAGTGATCTCTTCCATTATTTTATCTATCCCATAGCTGACCAACATGTCTTTTCACCTCATCTTTATCGCCTATGCATTGTCCAAGTCCTAATTTTCACTTAAGGTGAATATAATAAATTCAATTTCTTTATGCTTACAAGTTTTACACCACGATTATCGCTTGATGGTCATAGTTAAGATCTTGGGTACTTCATATGGTCAACGCATATATCAGCAAAAATGAGTTTGGCAAATCTAAACTTTCTACCAACTTGTACACTAAGAAGATAGAGAATGACTCAAACTACACAACTCTCAGCAAACAAGACTTACAAAGACACTTGGATACTTTTCTAACTGACATGATAGAACTCATATGGATAGGAAACATTGTTATGAAAGATACAAGAATCATAACAAAGATGAGTTATTTTTACAAAAGAGTCATGAAAGTCATAGATTTGCCCTTTTTTTATTCCTTATCCCGTGTACTAAGGGATATATGAAAGGTATGCTCTCATAATGCTATCATACTTTCTATTAACTTCATATACTTTATTGTCATTTGACTCCTTAATCTTGCAATTACTTATTACCTCATGAATCACAATTTCATTCTATACAAGATTAACCTCTGAATCAGATTCTAACTACACCTCTAATAAAAGTTCTAATTTATACTTTAGACTTGCTCCTAATTATCCATCTTCATCGTTTCTTGCCATTTTATTTATTCCAATAACAACTTTAGCCTGCCTCACTACAACGTGCACATTTTCCTTAGGATTTCCTCCAAACGTCTACTTTCAACTAGGGATGCCACCGGGGTGTGGGGTATGGGGTTTGGAATGGGTTTTGCAAAACCTGATTCCAACCCGTTACCTTATAAGGCTTCCTAAATCCCTATAAGATAACCTATAAGATTTTTACCCTGTATCAAAAATCTGTCCTTGCGGAGTTTTTGTGAAACCTATTAAGAAGCTAACCTGACTTGTTAATACTAAACAAAAATTAAAAAAAAATTTGATTTGCAAGTGTATACATAAAATTAAAGCAAATAGCGTATAGATTGTTTTAAATAATAAAATAAATGGCATATGATAATTCAAAACTAAATCAACTTCTTTTTATTTTAAATTAATACATGATTAATAAAAAGGGGACGGATGGGGATTGAGAAATGTGTCTTACTGGTTGAGAGAAAGAGTAAAGGCGAGAGAAGAAAGTCATAAAAAATGTAAGAGAAAGAAAGAGAGGAGGCTAAGATTTTCTTGAAAAACAAAGCCTGAAAGAGACAAGATATATTTTATTAATTATTATGTTTTATTATTTATAATTAATACTAAATTACTAATATTATATTATTATTTTTAACTAGGTTTGGGTTTTTTATTGAGTTTTTTCTAAATCCAAAAACCCAACCTGGAACACTATAGGGTTTCAGATTTACTTTCAGAACCTGATTCAAAAGCTTATAGGGTCAAATCCTATAGGGTTTTTAGTGAGTCAAATAGTAAAAAACCCTATAATGACTTGCCCACTGGTATCCTTTCTTTCAACTTATCCTCTAGAGGTTCCTTTTCTTCTAGTAACCTATCTCAGCACTTAAGTTTCTATGAATCTCCTACGATTCCCTTCACATCAGGCTGCTTAAATGCTACAATTCTTTCCTCACAATCAACATTTCCTCCATACTTACCCGCAATATTACATCCAATCTTTTCATACCTAAAACAACCAACTCTATAATTATCTCATGAGTATCTAGACTCACATTCTCTATCATTTAACTTATGTTGCATTACTTATTCTTCTTCAGGAGGGGTTGTAACTATTAATTCATAAATTAAGATTTCTATAGAAAGTTTATTTCTATCAATATACTCTTCTAAAATACACGAATGAGATGTCCTAGTATCAAACAGAGCATGGGCATAACTATCTCCTATACGTATTAGTCCTAAAACAATTTATGGTAACTATATTACTACTTTGAAATATTTCTTGTGTATTTCTTATTTATCAACTAACGGCTACCAGTTACATAGACACTTTAAGTTAACAAGTTTGGAGGGTCATACTTGCCATACCTTGGTCTTCTCTAACTTCATCTCGTTGAACAACGTACACCTTATTGTGCTCCTTGGGCCTGGGCTCTTCCCCTTTAGGTTAATTATTCCTATTACCCGGTCTTAGTCTATTTACTTGGTTTTGCAGTAGAACTAGTTATTCTTGTTGCTGTCTTACACATTGCCGAGAAATATGCCCTCGCTGATGGCATTGGTAACAGTATATACCTCTTGGATTAGGGTTTTCACACTGCTTGGCCAAATACCCAATTTTATTGCACTTATAACACTCCCCTCTCGATTCTGGGCATTCTCAAGCTCAATGCTCAACATTACACTACCAATAAGGTTGTATTTCTGGTGGGGGGGTTCTACTTCCCTTTACAAATCAAACAAATTTCTTTCCTTTAACTAGATTACTTTTGCTGCTTGAAACAACATCCAACTTCCTTTTCTTATTCTCAATTTCATTTGTGGCCAGTCGAAGATTATGAGCTTGTTCAATCAAATGAGTTATATTGACAATATCAGCATATCTTTCTACCCTACTCCTCTTCAGCTTTGCTTGGTAATAAAGATCAAGCTCGGCCTTAAACCACTTAACTTTAGAAACCTCATTGTTTTACATAGCTTCAGGAGTAACCTTCAGTAACTTATTAAATTCCCCATCATATTTTTCAATTATCTTGCCTATCTGCCTTAGCTTATATTATTCTTGAAACATTTGTTCCCTTACACACTCATGAAAATTGTGTTCTAGAAAAGTATCTCTAAATGCAGCTTAACCAATAAGCTCTGGTAAATTCTATCTATTTCCTTTCCACTAATTATTTGCACCTTCGTCTAATAGAATAGCAGCTATCTCAACTTTCTTATTTTTTTCAATCTCATGAACTTCAAAAGTTTTTTCCAATGAATAAATCCATTCTTCTACTACTAAAGGGTTAGTGTTCTTTCCATCAAATTGTTTCACTATTCACTACACTCGATCTAACATATCTCCATCTCCACGAACTCCTACCAATGCAGCTGTAAACCATTGTGCCAATTCCATCATATGTTGTGATTGTTTAAGATTAGGTTGAGGCTATTGTGGTTGTTCTTCTTTTTACTCCTTAGATACCCAATTCATTGGTGATGTTTCATGTCCCTTATGAAACATCTTTTTGGGTAAACATTACATAAGATTCTATAGATAACTATTACAGTTGTTTCACTAAACTATGACTCTTTATTACCTAACTACCCTACACATCTCATATGTACCTAAAGCTTATGGTCCCTAATTAATGCTCTGATACCACCTAAAGGACGTCACATCCTGACTTAGCATGTAATGCACTGTTACAAATACCACTTTATTTATGTGACAATGGGGATGTTACAATAGAGTTCAACTAGATATTTAGATACAACTTATATGTACAACCTAATATTTACATCAAAACATGAATTATTTTTTTTTTCATCTTCAAAATAGTAAGACTTTTGACTTAGTACGAGTTCCATCCAAAAGTTGTTGACTTTGACTAATGCTCTTAGAATACATTCCCCTTGATGTTGAGCCCTTTAAGATCCTGCTAACTTGAACTGACCATCTTTGGCCAACCTTTGATTGCTGTTCCTTGTCGAAAACACTAGCCATGCCACCAACCTTCAAACCCCCAAGTCACTCCAAGTCAGGTTGTGTTTTGGTTAATGAACCGCTTTAGGTCAGATTGCACTTAGTTTTGTCTGTTGTTTTGTTTTATTTTTTCTAATTTTTGAAAATTATGTTCTTGTGTTTCTAGGTCCCTAAAATATTGCAAATAAGATTTGGGGTCCTATTTATAGGTTTTAAAATATTTTCATGCCAAACAGTGACTTTCCATGTGTCAATCCAATATTTCCTTAAGTGTCCACTAGGTGTCACGTATCATTCTCTTGTTATTTAGGTGTTGACTCATCACTTTTAGTGATTCTTAAGTTGCCACATCGTTTGATGACTCACTAAACCATTTTTTAATTAATTTTCTATTATTTTATATTAATTTGCCTTATTTTTATAATTTATTATTATATGTATATATTTAATACATATAATATATATCCTATGTAAATATGTGTATATTATATATAATTCAGCTTTATTTATTATTTTTTTATAAGTTAAATAACTTATCTATAATATATTACTGTATCTCAAAGCTCGAATTTCATATTTTCCATAATAATCGATTTTATCGATAAATTGATTTTTTTTCTTAAATTAATTCTTTTATATAGTTTATTTCGAGAATTTAATTTTACTAGGATACTTTTTCTAACTTTTCTAGCTTTACTGTGAAATTTGGTTTAAAACGGATAACATTGTTCGATGTCATAAATTTAAGAGTTTGAAACCTAGGGTTATCACATTATCTCGAAACCTTGGGCTATTATAGCTAACCCGTTGCCTATCATTGTGAAAAGCTTAGTGGAGCATAACTCACCTATTCTATATATGATAAAGAACTCTTCGCATTAATTAGAGCTCTTCCTGTATAGCAACATTATCTCCTATTAAAGGAATTTATCATCGGTACAAATCATAAGTCCTTAAGATATTTGCAGAGCTAATCAAAGCTTTCTAAATGCTAAGCTTGATGGATTAAATTTCTAAAAGGATTTCATTTCATCATCAAATCAAGTAGGGAAAGAATAATGTAGTTGTTAATGCTTTGTTAGGAAGACATGTTTTTCTCTTTGAGTTATAAACTAAATTGTTACGGTTTGCAAGCATTAAGGAGCAGTATCAACATGATTCTCACTTTGGTTCGATATATATATATATATATATATATATATATACCAAAGACGATCCCAGTTAATACCAAATAAATCTTTTAATTGATTGTTTATTGATTGAAATACATATCAGCTAAATAAAATCTTTCTCCAAGTAAAGAATATGCCCAAACTATATAAAATAAAAATTCTACAGCGTCTTCTAAATATTGATTATATTCTATTAAATCTTCTCTGTTATTGTCTTTTGTTTTACAGACATAATATGGAGCAAAATTTGATTTTATTAATAATAAAATAATGATTACAATAGATCAATGATCTAAGATATTGATTACAGAAAAAGCAAGCCAAAGGTAATTTTTATGAAAGTGCTCTAGCCAAACTATAGCACTAAACAAATATTGTAATACTTCAGCTTCTTCTTCCCAATTTTCCGGATTATAGTGTTTGGACATCTACAACATAGAACAGATTATTCATCATCGGTATAATACCAATCAGTATTGACTACGACAGCATAATACCATTCAAGGAATTCTATTGCATTATCTAAGTACTGATAAAGATGATAATCATTGATTAATATAGAAACAGACATAAATTTATATGAAAAATATGAATGAAACCACCACAGGCGGCAGTGCCAAAGCTAGTGGGGCTACGATGGAGATATGAGATATGAAACCTCCACAGGCGGCAGTGCCAAGGCTAGTGGGGCTATGAGGCAGATATGAGATATGAAACCTCCAAAGGCGGTAATACCAGCTGATTATGGGGTTTATGAAAAGATAAGAGAAAATTAAACAAATATAATCTCGTGGAATTACACCCAATTTAATTGGAGATTCCCCACACGAGATTGAATGTAAGAAAAGAATCAAACTGATTTTATTGATTAAAACTGATTTTTACAAATCATATAAATACAAGAGCATAAATGGATGATTAAGAGGTATGATCAAGAAAATGATCTTCCTACCTCTGATGATAAGAAGCAAACAATTTATGCTTCAGAAGGTGTTTGGATGATTGGTAAGTGTATATGGATGGTTGCTGATTGGTGAATGGTGATGAAAGAAAAAGAAGATGAAGAGACTGAAGGTGAAGGAGGAAAGTTGAAGAGGATTAGAGAGGGTTTTTGATTTCTTGGATCAGAGAAGAGGAGAATTTGGCCGGTGCCCCCTGATGTCTGAATGAAGAGGTATATATAGTGGAAATAGGCTGATAGAGTACTGTTTGGAACAATGGCATTATGGCCGACAGGGTACTGTTTTGAACAGTGATTTGTGGCAGGCAAGATTGTGATAATCTTTTCTGATTGACTGATTGATTGATTGGGTTATGCACTATGGTACCTGTGTATTATACTGTATCTCTACTTTTACAGTGCAAAATAGTACAGAAAATTTAAATGATACAATTTTCACGGATCTCCTAAATCTATGCCATAGCAATCATCTTCATTGGTATTACCGCTGTAGTGAGATGTCGAGTCCAATCTTGAATTTGATTCTTGTGCTGATTCTGATTCTTTGATATGATCTAGTGCTTTTTCCAGAATTTGCTTCAATTGATCCAGAGAATTTGCACTTGCAAGAGATGATATTAAAAATCCTCTATTGTGATATTGTTTTGTTGCTGTTGGAGATGGTGGTGACTTCCCAGAATTAGTCTTGATCCAATTTAAAATTGAATTTTTTTCACATTTATTCCACATTTTGAAGCTGTCCCACCATTTGATTTTGTACATTCTGACCAAATTGATTGTGTTCGACGATTTATCTGGCTTGTATTCAAACCACCAAGCCATGACCCATGATACTCCGAGATGTATAAAATACAGCATTTCTTTTGGAAAATTCTTTTCATGAAGTGTAGGATTGTAATGACTTAAGAAAGTAGCAAATCCTTCCTTGGCATTCTGATGAATGATTTCTGATGTAGCACCAAATTGTTCCCACCAGTGATTGAACCAAGTAGGAAGATTGAATGTTGAGCAATTATTAAAAAATATTAACCAAGTATGCGTTCTTTTTGAATTCATTTGATAAAACACATTCCACCAAGCTTGCTTATAATCAAAACAATTATAAGTAGCTCGATGACCTGGTTGTGCAGAAAATGGTTCTATATTGAGTTTTGTAGCAGTAATTGGATGAACTCGCCATTCTTTCAAACTGATTACCTTCAGTATTTTAGCTGTAGAATAACTGATCATCCCTTCCTTTTCAAAATGTTTGAATCTGATTGATACAGTTTCAGTCAAAAATTTTTCATAAAACTGGATTGTTTTGTATTGATCATATGGTACATAATAAAATTCTTTTGTAAATATTTTATTTGCAAAATCAAAAGGGTCCTTTTCTGATAAGCTTTCTTCTACTGAGAAAACATATCTAGAAACAGGCTTTATAAAAAATTTCGATCTCTGATTGAAAGGGATTGTTCCAACTGGTGTTGGTGATGATATTTCTGTGATTTGAAAATTCTAATTTCTTCTTTGTGTTTCTTTTGGTTGAGTGACAGATTGGGGAATTTCTGGTAATGCTGGAATTTTTTGTCCTGATTGTGATTGTAAGACCATTGAGATCGCATTAAGCAATCCATGAGCTGGATCCATATCAATTAATTTGGCAAGGACCTCTTGAGTTTTGAGAAACTGATTGAGTGTTTGAAGATTGAGTATTTGCGAATTTTGATTTTGGCGATTTTGATGAGGATTCTTCTTTGATTGTTAATAGAGTGCTGGATGGTTTACAAACATCTAACCATGTTTTAATATTGGTCAGTCCTTTTCCTGATGATGAGGAAACCTTTTCCTTACCTTTCTCCTTGTCCTTTTTGGGAGGCATCTCCCTGCAAGAATTCACGAGTAAGGAAATCAGGAAGGGAATTGGAAGATCCATTGATATGCTCAATTTCGAAATCAAATACAGAAAGAATAGATTGCCATCTGGCAAAAATCTGTTTTGATGCGATGTTTTGAACATCTTTTAACAAAACATTTTTGGCTGCTTTACAATCAATTCTTAAAAGAAACTTTTGATTTAATAAATCTCCTTGGAATTTTGAAATTGTTAAGACAATGGCTAAGATTTCTTTTTTGATTGTTGAATAATTAGATTGACAATCATTCCAATTTTTTGATATAAACTGAACAACACATTCTTTATTATTTTACTTTTGTTTTAGAATTCCTCCGAATCCTAAATCAGAAGCATCTGTTTCTACAATTTTTGGTAATGATGGATTTGCAATATGTAAACAAGGAATTTCCTTAATTCTCTGTTTAATCAATTTGATAATTTCAGTATGTTCACTAGACCATGGAGGTGGGTTCTTTTTTAATCTCTGATATAATGGTTTGCAAATTATGTTAAGATTTGGGAAAAATTCTGCAACATAATTTAAACTACCTAAAAATCTTTGAAGCTGATTTTTATCCTTGATTTCATTAGGGAATTTTTCAGTAAATTCAATTGATCTTTGGATAGGTATTATGGTTCCATTATAGATATTAAACCCTAAAAATCTGATTCTGGTTTAGAAAAGACTAATTTTAGTAGGTGAAACTACTAAACCATTTCTTTTGATTATATTGATGAAAATTCTTATATGTTTAAAATGTTGATCAATATTAGATGAATATATTAAAACATCATCTATGTATGTAATTATGAAACTGATATAATTATTGAAAATTTCATTCATGATTTTTTGAAATTTTGAAGGAGCATTTTTTAATCCAAATGGCATTACATTCCATTCGAATTGTCCAAAAGGAACAGTGAAGGCAGTTTTGTACCTATCACTTTCTTTAATTTGAACTTGCCAAAACCCAGATTTCATATCGAATTTTGAGAATATTCTAGCTTGAGTTAATCTGTTAAGCAAATCTTTTTTATTGGGAATTGGATATCTTATCCATTTGAGAGCAAAATTAAGAGGTTTATAATTGATTACCAATCTTGGTACGCCTCTTTCAATTTCAGCATTCTTATTTACATAAAAAGCAGAACAACTCCAAGGTGATCTACTTTTTCTGATTAATTTTTTATTGAGTAAATCATTTATTTCATTTTTACAATGATTAAGGACTTCTTGATTCATTTGTGAAGGTCTAGCTTTTGTTGGAATACTTTTCTCATTAAAATCATTTTCATATGGGAGATCTACAATATGTGATCTCCTATCCCAAAATGCATTTGGGAGTGTGAAGCAAATTGAATTTTTTATGTCCGATTCTATTTGAGACATTTTTGATTTTATGCTTTGATTGTTGAGTTGATCTTCAATTCTTTTGAATTCAAGATCATTTTTTAAGTACATTAAATGATTTTCTTTATATTGTATTAAACAATTTAATTCATCACTTTTTAATTGATTTATATATTTGATTTGTGGTTTGGTTACGAATTCAAACACAATCTCTTTTTTCAGATACTGTGTTTTGATTCCATCTTTATCTACCACAAATGGTTGAATTTGATTTATAAATGGTGTTCCCAAAATGACATTTTTATTCAAATTTTTAACCAATATAAATGAGGTTTTATAAGAAGCATGATTTTTTAATATTTCAACATTTGATAATTTATATTTGATGCTTAATCTGTTACCGGATGCAGAACTTAGAGATTGAGTGGTTTTTTCAAAATATTTTGTTGGAATTAAGCCTTCTCTAATACAATTCAAATCAGCACCAGTATCAAATAAAGCAAGTGTTTGTAAAACAAATTCAACATTAATATTGATTGAAATATTGATTATCCATTTTCTTGAAGTGATTTGAACAAGATGCATTAAATAATCATTGATTCCATTTGATGAAGTTTCTTTTACTTCATTTGAAGTATCTGATCCGTTCTCTTGGATTATTTTTTGATTTAATTCAATTAATTCCTTTTGAAATTTTATTTGCATTGATCTTAATTCTTTGATTTCTTGTTTTTGAACATTGATTTCTTTTTGTAAATCGCTGATTGTTAATACTTCTTTACTTTTCTTTTTATTTCTCTCGAGAATTTCATTAAGATTATATGATAATTTTGGAGTGGGGTTTGTGTGAATTTTGAAGTTATTAATATATTCAAATTTCTCATTGTCATTTATCATTTGATCAATTTTTTTAAGAATTGCTTCTTCATTATTAGTTAGTACATTAATTTCTTCTGATTCCGATGAAATGGAGTCCATGTCATTGACTTGGATGCCATCACTATCATTTTCTGATGAGGATGATTTATTTTCGCAAAATATTTGTAAGATATTTTCCATCGTTTGTTCATCTAAGTTTAATTCATTAAGTTTATTATTTATTCTACAAAAATTTGCTGTGTGACCAATTTTTTTACATTTATAACATCTTAATTGTTTATATGATTTTCTTTTATATTTTTTATCTTCAGATTTTCCTTGATTTTGTTTACCTTGAAGTTTTTTAAATGATTTTCTCTTAAAATTTCTTCAAGGTTTTCTATTTATACATTCAGGACAATTTTGTGTTTTATGAGATGGTTTTTTTATGAAATTTTGATTTCTTATTGACAAAAGAGGGATCATATTGAGCATAAAAATCACCAAGACTTTGGTGTTTTAGTCGCTGTTCATTTTTTAATTGTTTTTGTAACCTAATTGTATTACACAAATTAGTTCCAATTTTATTAACATATGATGCTAATTCTCTATATGACAATTTATCATAGGGAATTTCACCATTGTTTTCTTCCTTGAGCAATTTTCTAACTTGGTCACCTATTAATTTTGGTAAACCAGTTAGGAATTTTTCTTTCCAAAAAGGCTGATTACAATCATTTCTAAGGAATATCCTTTGAAAGAATATATCCTTGTATTGTCTGAATTCTCCAAGTGACTTACATTTCATATTTGATAATAGATCTAGGGTTTTATCCCTGATGTGAGAAGAATCTCCTATGAAATGTTGACTGATTGAAAATATTAAAGTGTTAACCATATCCTGAATTGGTTCATTATTCTCATCTAGAATTCTTCTATTGTTTTCATCTATTTTACATGATGTAAGAATATTGATTCTCTGTTCTTCGGTGAGATAATTATCCCACCAACCTTTTAATTGTCCTGTAAAGCCAGAAATTAGAAGGAGTGCTACTTGATAATCGGTAACATTTGGAACAATTTTATTAGTATTTGAAAACATGATCATCTGATTAAGAACATTGAGGATTCTTTGTTCTGAGTATCCATCTATATTCCATTCATAGGTGGATCCTACTGAATATTTATTTTGATAATTATCATTCTTTTCTTCAATTAATATATCCAGGGGTATTGCTCTCTGATAATATAATTTTTGAGGTTCTTTCCAATTGATCTTATTAATTTCATCATCGTTTTTATTAATATTTAAAGAGACATTAGACATCGATTCATTTATTGATTCATTATCTGACCTATCTGATTCATCTATTGATCCATTATTGATTGATTCATTGTCCAGAACATGGATTTTCTCTGAGGGTGTATCTTCTATTACTATACCTTTTCTGATTAAAGTTGGAGTATCCATATTTAAGAAATTTATTAGTTTTGTTGACGAAGACTCTTCTTTTATAGATTTGTTTTTTAACATTCTTTTTCTATCTTCTAATGCTTTTAAAAATTCTTGACTAGGATTTTTAGGCATTTCAAATGGTTTAAACAAAGGAATATTTTTATTGATTGAAGTTTTTTCACTTACCTTATTAATTTCAATATTAATTGTATCTTCCATTCTATTTAATTGTTCTCCTATAGTATGTAAATGTTGATTAGTGTAATTGTTTTGATTTATTATTTTTTTGATTCCTGATCCTTCTTCTTCAATAGTATTTTTAAATGGAGTAAGACTGATTTCTGTATTTTTATGAATCAATTTTATATTACTTAATGGTGGATGATTTGATTCTATGATTTGTCCATCACTTAATTTCCATAAAACAATTATTAATAGCATTGATTTCTTTAGATTTCAGATAATAATTCTCGAACCATTCAAAGAAATATATCTGAGCACCAATTTCTTCCATGAAATTATAGTATTCATTTTTTATTTTTATTTTTATATGACCAAATGTTTCAAAGTACCAATTTTTAATTTTTTTTCATTCTTTCGAGAATTGAAGTCTTGATTTAAAAGTATTTTCTTTGGTACAATAGATTCTTCTAAGACATTTAATTCTGGATCACCTAATTCTGAGAATGAAGGCTCTCCGTGTTCTGGCTCATTAGGTTGGTAAACTGGTTGGGTTATACCTGACCTATCATGAACAATTCCTGAAAGGGACGGATTTTCTTGAATATTTGGTTGTCTAACTTGTTGATTATCAGTTTGATTATGGTACGGAGTGTATATAATAGGAGGAGGATTGGGAAGATCTACTGATCTCCTTGAAGAAGATGACATAGATCTTATTTCTAGTGGTCTTCTTGGCTGATCAAATGGTTTCCTATTAAACTGAATGATAACTTTACCATCAGGATGTTGTACTACATTTGATGGTTCAGTATTGTATATAGGTTTTTTAGGAAGTGGGTTTTCTATTTCCCAGTGATCTGGTAAATTGACTTGTGACCATTGAATCATTTTTGGAACTGATATATTTGCTTTTGTTAAGTCTGTTTGAATAGGTAGAGTCTGACCTCTCTTATCCATTTTATATGCCTTAGATCCGAAAGCAATTTTCATTAATTTGAAATATATTCTATATATTAAAACCATTGGTATTGATCCTTCTATCATTCTATAATTATGTGTTTTAATTTGAAGAATTAATGATTTCATGATTGTCTTATCCTTAAGGGCAAGGGTAATGTTTGGATGACACTCAAATTGAACTGGTCCACTACTAAGACTAGTTTCAATAGTGGCATGGATTGATCTTTCATATATTAGTTCTCTAGCATCTCTAAGAACCATGAAAATTGATGTATCTAAGCCTAATCTAGTAAGAGGTTTTGATCCTACTTGAACTAAGACTAAATGCATATAATTCCAATCTTTTGCATATTTTTTAATTGATTCTTCATTCAAAAGTCTGATCGTTGTTAGACCATCAGAAACAGGAATATCCTTTTCTTCTGTGGCTATCACATAATCATTTTTTCCAAAAATTTTCCATTTACCAATTTGATATATCTGATCATATGATGTTTTTGGTATTTTCCATTCATCAATTGCTTTGTCAAAGTCTTTTATATGTATCTCATCTTGATTATTCAACATAGATTCCTCGGATTGCTCTGTGGGAGCAAAGCTAAAAGAGGACATAGATCTTCTAAGTAAATTCATATTTTCTAATGAGACTAATTTTTCTAAATCTTATAGGTCTATATTACTAGACTAAATTTAGTTTAATATTGTGATTTCCAATTTATGACCTTTATGCAACCCTTAAACAACAAGCAGGATTTACGCTAGGCCTCAGTAGGCTTATCACAATATTAAAACTTTTCCACAAAGGATTCGTCTCTAGTGATGTAGAAATACAAGCTTTAGATTATCACAAAAGACAATCGTCTCAAATAAGAAAATACAAATATACTTATTACACCTATATATACTCCTTGGCTCTGATACCAAAGACGATCCCAAATACTCAATCCTCAAACACTCAATCAGTTTCTGAAACTCAAGAGGTCCTTGCCAAACACTCAATAGTATATATATATATATATATATACTATGAAGAAGGGAGATCAATAGATGAATACTGTGTAAAGGATGGTTATTTATTCTGAGAAGATAAATTGTGTATGCCAACCTATTCAATAAGGGAGCTACTGGTAAAAGAAGCCCATAGTGGAGGACTCTTCAGATACTTTGGAGAATGAAGGACCAATGAAATTTTGAATGATAAGTTCTTTTGGCCTAAAGTGAAATGTAATGTGCATTGTATGATTGAAGGATGTACCATCTATAAAAAGGCCAAAAGTCGAGCTGAACAAGAAAAGATAATGACACTAGCTATTCTGACCAAGCCATAGGCCGACCTAAGTATGGATTTTGTTCTTATATTACCTTGAATTATCTGAGCCAAAGACTTTATAATGGTTGTAGTAGATAGGTTCAACAAAATGACATATTTTGTGCCTTACACTAAAACTAACGACGCTTTGGCTATTGCTTCTTTGTTTCTATAAGAAATAGTTCATTTGTATGGAGTGTTGAAGAGTATGGTGTTGGACAAAGACCCAAAATTCTTAAGTCATTTCTAGAGAACTTTTTATTGTCAAATGGGAACCAAATTATTGTTTAGTACTTCTCACCCCTAAACTAACAACCAGACAAAGGTTGTCAACCACACCTTGGGGTCACTACTCAGAGCTGTAATAAGAAAGAACTTAGCCGACTAGGATGTCCTACCTATAATAGAGTTTGCTTATAATAGGATAGTACATGTCACCACTAGGTAGGCCACATTTCAAGTCATCTATGGCTTCAATCCCGAGCTACCCTTTGACTACACCTCGATGCCGCCGATTGACCAAGAAGATTTAGAAGCAAGAACCAGAGCTCAATCCATCCAACAAATCTACCAATGAGTTTCTCAACACATTAACCGAGCTACCAAAAAACTAAAAGAAAAAGGCAAAGGAAGGAAGACCAAACAATTTTAGCCTAGTGACCAAGTATGGCTACACTTAAGCAAGTTAAGGTTTCCAAACAAGAGGAATAGTAGGCTATCTACCAAAGCTGACAGACACTTTAAGGTCCTTCGAAAGATTAATGACAAGGCTTACTAATTAGAGCTACTAATAGACTTTGGAGTGTCTGACGTGTTCAATGTTACCGACCTTAATCCCTACTGAATTGAGGAAGGCTTGGATGGAGACCGGTAGGATTTGATTGCAAATCCCAATCAACCTAGCTGGGATGATAGGAAATAGACTAGTAAACCCTTAGCTAGTACCCGAGCCCCAGGACTGGAAAGTGATGTGAGATGAGTTCTCTCTTTTTATCTTACATTTGATGAGTTTGAACTACTGCAATCTACCAACTTAATTTCCTATCCGAGATAAACCTTCTTATGTTTATCAATAGTCTCTAGTTGTTAACCAGAGATGTACTTGAGCAAGAGCTTGGCCACCTAACCATTGATCTAGTTAAGCTAAACTCACCTTGGAAGAACCCCAGTCTTGTTCGGTACCTTTGCTCGACAGTCACTACTCTAATCGTACAGTTTATCTGTTTTTAGTTAAGTACACAACCATTGGTCATCTAACATGTATTCAAGCACCCCCTATGATAGAATCTTTTGTACAAGACGAATGCTTTTCTTGATTTTCTCTTTATGCGATTTTCCATTCTTTGTACATTACTTATTTAGGATTTTACCTTTTTAAGTCATTTCCATTTATAGTTATTACCTTAATATTTCGAGTATAAATACCTATTGTAAATGTAGCTACATCATCATTGGATATCGAATATACTACATTGTCTCTTCCCATAAGCATTCCTAGTTGCTTACTTTACTCTTATCATAACCCTTAAGCAAAGTTAAGTGGCAAGTACCCTTATTGGTCCAACTCATGCGTCATATCGAGTTGAGCTGTAAGCCCTCGATAATTCCTTAATGCATAACATCCTTGGAGTGAGTCGAGTTTTGCTTGTTGGTGTTTTTGTATTTCTCATGCATTTCCACCCCTATTTTCAAGCTCTTGACAAGTTTGGACCCGCCTTTTGCGACCAGCCTTATTAATCCTTAAACCGGTTCACATTAAGTGTGGTGGTGGTTCTGTGGTCATTGAAGTTTTTCACGTCATCAACTAAGAGGATGTTGATTTAATTTTTTTATCTCGCTCTTGATCTCAAGTCTCTCTCTTTTGATGGTGATGTATGGTAGTGGTGTGTGGGAGTTGTCTGTTGTATTGGGTTAGTGGTTATGTAGTGCATGTTGAGTAATGTTCTATAATGGTGCATGATAGTGGTAGTGGTGCATAATGTTGTCTATGTGGTGGTGGCCAGTGTTGAAAAACATGAAGGTAGTGAAGGAGAGAGTATGTGAATAGAAAGAAGGTTATTTTAAGGAAAAAAATATAAGATAGAATTCTTAGGTTAATGGAAGGAATCCCTATTACATGACTTTGAGTAATTAGGATTCTTAGGAATCATAATTCTATGACTTAAAATCAAATTAAACAACATAATACAAAATAAGGAGGGAATCGAGATTCCAGTCCCCTTAAGTGAACATGTAGCAAGTGCCTTGACTATAATATATGAAACAATGCATAAGACATTATTTTACATCATAGAAGATACAATGCATTTACATATTATGCATGGCACATATTTTGGCCTAAGTATCATATATTGGAAATTATATATATGATATATCATATGCGATATATATATTACTTTATTTATAATTTATAATATAATTTACTACATTGTTTTTTTTTTTCGATAAAATTAGGGAGCATAACATTATATAATAAAACAAAATACAAAGTTTGAGTCTTAAAAACCATAACCTATATGGGGTTGTACACAAAAGTTTCCTTATATTGGGCCTATCAATGGGTGCTCTAAAACCCTGATACAACCATGTCCAATAATATCATTTATTTAATTTAGAAGAAACCAAAGGTAAAGGAGGTCGATTGAACATAACGATGGGACTTTTCATCTCCTTTCCTAATTTGCTAGGTGATCTACAACCTTGTTAGTCTCGCAAGGAATTGCTCGAACTCTTTAACTATGTATTAGGTGAAGGCTTCCTTTGCAAAGATTTATTATATATTGATATTTCTTCTTAAAACTTGCATTTGGATTTAAGAAATGTGTAGCTAGATTAGAATCTGTTTCAATTTCTAATTCATCGAACCTTAACTAGACACAATGTTTAATCCCCCAATAATCCCACATAGTTCAACAACCACTATATCCATGTGCCTTAATTTATATGCAAACCTTAAAACCTATTTGCTTGCATGATTTCTAATCACACCTCTTACATATGCTTGCCTAATCAAGTTATTGACCTATCCATAGGTGTTTAACTTAACACGGCCACATTGCGGGGATCCATCTTGGTTCTTGTAGATTTATTTGGTATAGTTTGCGATTCCTTTTAAGCGGTGCCAAATATTCATAGCTTAATCTCCTAACGCTCTGCATGCAATCTATGCTTACAAGGTCAGGATTATGTAAAGTTTGATTTCTATTAAACCAAATGTACCATAGTAGAAAACTAAAAATGAAAGCTTTAAGACTTAGGAGATTGAGGTAAGAAGGTCTCTTTCTATTGTGTTTGCTTCATTGAATTTTTCGAAAATTGTGCAGGATTTCATTCACTAAGCTTCTTTTATTCAATGCTTTTCTTTCTTTTATAAAATTAGCTTAGGTAAGATGAATTAAGTTCTCAGGGATAGGCCTTAATCTATTAACTAACAATTTGGTGATAATTTTGTAAATTGTATTTCAAATTTATTGGCCTATAATCTTTAGAAGAATTTACACTAGACTTCTTTGGAATTGAGCAAATCAGAAGTCTTTTTGAGCTCTATAAGTATGGACCCTTCCTCAAAGCATTTTGTATGAGATTTATTAGTTCCTCCCTAATTAAATCCCAACATTTTTTTAAGATAAAAAAGCATGGAAGCCATCTATTCCAAGGGCTTTCCATGAATCTATTTCTTGGGGTGCGATCTCTTTCTTAAGAAGTTGTTTATGTTGCTTTGTTAAACCACTTCACCATGCTTGATTAATAGGGTTTGATAAAGAGCAACTTGACTTTGTGGATGTATATATCCCCATAAAATATGTATTTATTATTTCGTGAATTTTTTCTAGCTCATACTGCCATTCTCCCCTTTCATTTTGAATTTCTAGATTCTTATTTTTTGTCCTTCTATCTTAAACAATGACATGGTAATAAGCAATATCTCTCGCTCCATCCTTGATCCATTTCACTCTAGACTTCATTTTCCATAACTGTTGTTCTCGATCAAGGAGAATATCTAGGTCATTTTTCAGAGACTATTTCAAGTTTATTAAGTGATCTAATGGGTGTAAATTGAAGGCTCTATCAAGTCCATCCAGCCTCTTTATGATTCATTTCTTTTGGTAAAAAATGTTTCCAAATATTTTTTTGTTCCTGTCAGATAATTTGGCAGCACCTTTATACTATTGACAATATCATGATTTCTTTTGGTAAAAAATGTTTCCAAATATTTTCTTGTTCCTGTCAAATAATTTGGCATCACCTTTATACCGTTGACAATACCATGATTTTGAGTTGCCGAGGTCTCTTTTATATTCTGTATGCTAGCACATAGGCTAGAATCTAAAAGTTTTTTCAAGTCTTGAATTTCCTAATCTGGATGATTCTTTAGAAGTAAGGAATTGTGATCATTAGACCATTTTGGTAGGTGAAATATATTTTCATCTAAAGTAGAGTTACTACGTATCATATTCTTATCATATATAAGCTAGATGATACTTGATTATATAAATATAAGATATTTATCGTTAGCTTCTATATTCTAATTATTGGTATGCGATATAATATGAAAAGATAATCATGAAAAAATAAATTATAACGAAAACTTTATAGGAAAAAAAAAAAGATAAAGAGAAGAAAAAGGAAAAAAAAAAAAAGGTACAAAACATATGATATTTGTACTAGTACCATATGAAAAGAAAAATCATAAGCAAAAAGAGACATATGGCCCAGCTTATGAATGTTACATAATATTTTAGTTATCATATCTAAATAGGTTATATATGGGAAGTTCTAATTTTAAAATTTAATTTGAATAAAAGTAAATATGAAAAGTTTATTAAAGAAGAAAAATTAGAATACACTAACTCATTTTTTTTAATTTACCAACCACAACTAAACTATGTTATATTTTCAAATCTCAACAAAAGATCCATTTCCTTATATGATGGTAAAATAATAAATTACAAGATGGATTTAAAATAGAATTATATCGATGGGCATAATAACTTTGACAAAAAAAAAAAGAAAAAGGCTCGAATAGTAAATTTCAGCCAAGCGTGATGGCCATGGCTCTAGCATTTATTATTTTTTCCATTCAACATTGGGCTTTACCATGCTGATCATTAAAATGGTGCCCACGTTTTTGTTGTCATATTTCGGGCTGGGGGCCAGGGTCCATATGGGCCCGTCCCTCGGCCCGTCCCTGAGTACTACTATATTTTAGATATGCATAAAAAAATTTTAAATTTAAATATGTAACCAATTAATATCATTACTATTTTCTTTGGCATCAGCATTGATTTAAATATGTATTATAATTTTTAAATTTAAATATGTATCACAATTAGTATCATTATTGAGGTTGTAAATATGTATTTTTGGATTTAAATTCTTAGGTGTAAGTTACTGGAGACCTCAACTTGCATAAAATATTTGCCACCTAATTTGATTCTATGGAGCGACTTGCTCGAGCTTCGTCATTAGTTAAGCATTTTTTGAGTGATATAAATATTTAAATAATTAACTAAACTAAACCAAATTATTTCGGGAAAAAAAAACAACAAAACGAAACGAAACCAAATTAATAGCAAATAGGTCATTCAAGTTGAGGACACAAACGGCTTACATGTAACTAATGCAAGTAGCATCAAAGAAAACAATAGTAAGTAGTAACAATGATTGCCATAACTATTTATCTCTAACAAATTTTCATGCATTTCTAAAGGGTAGAGTTACCATATTCCACAATAAGGAATATTACCGAAATTCTTGTCTTCGTGTCTATTTAATTCTTGAACTTTAAGGTTAACTTATTCTAATTATTAATTTCATTTTTTTAGAATTGAAAGAAAAAAAAAAAAAAGGACGGTACAAGTAGCATTATATAAGAAGAAACTAAAGTTTATTACAATAACTAGCTATATAGGAGTTATACAATTTAATCATATGGAAAGCATTTTAAGGAGAAAGAGGAGAGAAACGTGTATAAACTCTTTCAAGAAACGAATTCTATATGTGGGTTTTGAATATAATGCTAAAAAATCGAACATTTGCTCCAATTTATAGGAATGAAACAGTCATAATTTTTTTCCTGTAAAAAATTTGGTCACGTTTGTCTCTGTTAATTCTGCAATCCCACTCAACTTAAGCGAGTAGAGGCTACACCATGGCAAGTAAATGCATGTAAAATATAAGCCTCATGGACTTTTTTTTTTTTTTCCTTTTTCTCTTTTTAAAGAATTACATGTATAAATCAATCACCAGGTCCATGGGTTTAGGACATTGACTCGTCCTTAACCCACGACACTTTGGGTCCATCAGCGGATGATCGGCCAACAAACCTTGTTCAATTCTCGAACCTAGTGTGCCGGTTTGATACCTATGCTGTACCCATGTCTATCCCAAGGGCGGTATCCAAGTGCCTAGATAACCAAGGAAAGACAAACCTATGCGCAACCATATCTTCCACTATAATTTTGGAGTAAAAGTTAAACTAAGAAGAACTCGTTAATAGGGCCTTAAGCTATAAAATGTCTAAGAAAAATAAAAAAAAGATGATAAATAGTTAACACAAACTTAGACTTAAAATTGTTATCTTTAATAAAGATTACTATTAGATTCGTTTATGTATGTATTGTGTATTTTCTATATTAATTTTGCAAAGGTTTTACTTTTATGTCATGCTTTTGTGCGAGATTTGACATAAAGTGGAATGTAATTTTGGATTTTATTTTCTTTCTTTTATTTAGAAGTATTTTAAAAAGGTGCGATCACAATCCCTTGGAATTGATAATTCTAACTTTAAAATAGTATTTAGTTGCGTAATTTTCGTGGAACTAAATTGAACAAAAAATTTTATTTTATGTTTAGTTTATAAATTTACTTAGTTAGTGAACAAAAATTAGACTGATTAATTGAATAAAATACCTAAATTTTGTCTCACCTAAACTACAGTATAAAAATAAAATTCATTAAACAAAAACAAAAAATAATTTGCATTCTCAAAAATATCCTTCTATGTTATAATATTAAATTAATTAATATTATTTGTATTAAATATTATAAAAAATTATTTATTTTATAATATAAATAATTAATTTTTTATATAAATTTTGTGTCAAATACCATACAAACAAAAAATATAATACAATAAGTTTATATTATCAACTCCTCCTTATATTTGTTCTATCCAGTTTTCTCTGTCTTGTTTAGTTCAGTCCTTATAATTAAACGCTACCTAAGAGCAAATTTGATTATGCCTTTTACAAGGCAAATTCCATTCTAGCTAGTTAATTATCATTAATTGAATACTACTCATTTAATCTTTGAATTAATTATCACATCCAATAGTTAACGATATTTTTAGCAAATACTATTATGTACTCATTCTATTCCATTTCATCCTACTGGCATTTTCGAACGTAGGAAAGAATGTTTCGTTTTAGTCCTGACTCTAATCTATTCAATTCTAAACCATTTGTGAAACCTTACGAGATTATCCGGTAAATAATCCAATTCGATAACCTAATAATAAGAAAAGCTTGAAACATATTTAGAAGGTAGATTCAAGATATGTATATGGACTTCAAATGTATTTAAAATATCTTTAGAAGGTAGATTCAGTATATATAGATGGCTTGAAGTGTATTTGAAAACTTTACCAAGAAATCCATCTTTTGACTACCTCAAAATGAGCTCATAAACATAATGTGATTAATCAAGACGAGGGAAGTGAAAATGCATATTAAAATAATAATTTATAAATTTTAAATATATATGTAGATTCAGCATGTTATATTAGGCAATAAATAAAATTTCATATAAAAATACTATAATTAAGAGTATATGGCGAAACCCATTTTTAGATAATTGCCATACCCACCTTCTCAATTCCACCGAAGCCCTTGAATAAAAGCCCCCATCAACAGACCCCTTTGCTTCACAGCCCACAAACTTCACATCCACATCATAATGTATAGACCTGTACGGTCACCACCCCCCTCCCCTGTTCTCTTCTCTCTGTCCTCTGTCTCTGTCTCTGTCTCTGAAAGTACTAAAAACTCCTCCTCACTTCAATCCTTCTGGTTCTACCTTCTTTGTTTTTTATTCAGATAAAAAAACTGCAAGTTGCGCTACAATCCTTACAAAGAGTACTTCACATTCGTGTTAGCTTTATCAGGTAAAAGTTCAATTTCAATTTTTAGTCGAATCAATATGAGTGGGAAATTCAATGAATCAATATAATATTTAAGTTTGATTGTTGTTTGTGTGCAGAAGTTTGTTTGTGCTATGAAAAAATGAGTTCCCATATGTATTTGTCGAAAATACAATGAGTAAGGTAATTTACAGTGGAAGAAGATGAATACTAGTCAAATGGTATAGAAAATAGCGTTTCACCCACAGGAGGAAATTCTCACCGTCCGGTCGATCTAAGCCGAGTCATCAGGCCGGTCCATCTCGTACCATTCGGCCGGTTCATCTCTCACCATCCGATCGGTGTTCTTGTCCCTCTCGACTTCAATTGCTTTTCTTTTCTTTAGTTCGGTTGTGATACTTTAGTTATCATAGTCAACTATCTATAAATTACTAACATTTATATGTGTTATGTTATTTCCATGTTTGAATTCCATAGCCTACAGATAAATATATCCACTGAAAATTTCCTTTTAAACCTTATGCACCCAATAGTACACCAAGAATATTACTGAATCCATTACTTAATCGTCTCTTTATAATTTTTTTGGATCGTATTATTGCGATATTTTGTGAACGATTATATAAAATTCTACCAAATGAATATAATATTTGTGTGATGAGAATTGTGATATCTAAAGGCTTGACTAGCCATTTGTTTGGATTGTGATGCTAGAATGGTGTATGAAATACTCTTGTTTCTCCATATTTCTTGAATTGTGAATGACTTGCATTATGTTGATTAATAACTAAAAATAAATTACATTAATTTTTTTTCTCTTTTTAATTGGTCAAGATTAGTTGCAATGCACAATCATTAGTGGATCTTAAATCCACCTATAGGATAGATCGCAATCCACCTTAATTTTCTTCTATTTTTCTGGAGCCCTTTGTAGTTTCTAAGTTTTATTGTAAAAGGCGATTAAATATATTTAATAATAAATGTTTATTGAATTAATTACTGCAAACCGATCCGAAGATGATTGTATCAAACTATCGATCTGACGAATTAACGAAAGAACTTCTTCCAATAAGTTCTAATGCACAAATAGGATTAGAAAATCAACCAACAAATTGAGGATTCTTGTTCCCTATTCTTTCTATGGTTTGCGGGCCAAACGAGCTGCCGTGGTTTTCTTCTTTATTTAGGCTCAGCTTGAAAATTTGAGGTAGTCCAACCATTGTGGCTGAAATATGTGCCCACGCAGTTCTATCTATGAGGTTTGCCTTTGGCGCACGATATATCTCTACTCTCTAGTTTGATAAAGGAAATAAGCCATTAATCCCGACGGTTTTTATTTAGTCATAAATCCGATAAACAATGGATATCTCTAGTTTGATATGGTTGATGAGAATTTTACGGTCCGTCGATGGGAGGATCCGATCCATCGCACGGTAGTTGAGATGATTTTAAGAATATTGTAGAATTTCAACTGTCATATAATGGATTAGTCCGTCTAAAATAATGTAATGAAACACTTACTTAATTTAACAAGCTATTATTATTAAATATATTTAATTAAATCATACCTTAAAAATTGCAAAATGGTTGCCATTCACAATGTGAAAACCAGTAGCACATGAGTCCCTAACGAGGTGGATGGTGCGATGCATTGGTTGTGATGGGATGCCACACTTCACGCAAAAAGAAGAGGGGGAAAAAAATTGCTTATATGGTTAAATGAGCCTTGGAACTATAGAAAAAAAAAATAAAGTTAAATTTTCTTTTCTTATTTTTCCTTTCCTTTTTTATTTTTTAATTGGTGAGATAATTGCAAGATATTATTATTGGTGGGTTGTCTAATAGAGATGGATCACAGTATGACCAAGTTTGGTGAACATCATTAAATGAGAGTTCCCAACACATTTACCCCACCCAAATAATCTCAATTGTTCTATATTCCACTTTTGTTTATGATTAGAATATTCTTTTATTTTTCTTCTGCTTTTATCTTCTCTTTCTTCCTCTAGTTTTTATTATAAAATTTAATTAAATATATTTGATGATAAAATATTGTTAAATTAATTAATTTGAGCGGATATGAAGATGACCAGAGTGAATTATTTATGAAGTATTTGACACATTAACGAAAGAAGGAATATTTCTTATCCTCACATCCGATTGCAAAACCTATCAAAGACATTGGGAATTACTTTTCCCTATTCTTTTCTATGGTTAGTGGGCCAAATGAACTACCTTCATTTTTTACTTTATTTAGGCCTAGCTTATACATTTCATAAACATGGCCTTTTTTTCCATGTCCAATTATTATGCTTGAGATGTGTGTCCATGTAAAGGGAAATAAGCCATTAATTCAACAATTTTTCTTCTCTAGTTTGATATTGTTGGTGATGGTGATGTGGGAAATCATAGAGTTAATTAATCATCGCTTCAGTGGTCTATCTTTTCCTTGTTTAGCAAAAGATCTACAAAATGTCTCCTATAATTATGCTGACAAGGCTCTTTGATATTTAAGTTAGTAAGAAGCGATTGAAAGGGAGTAAAAGGGAGTGTTTTTGTGTTTGAGAGAGTTTTTAGGAGTATTCGAGGAGTGTTTGAGAGTGTTCAAAGATCAAGTGAGTAGAGAGAGAAAAGGATATGGTATTTGTAGCTCTAGGCAAGGAGCTGACCTACTAAGGACAAATATTGTATTTAGGGTTTAGTTGTACATGGTGCCTACAAAGAGCATGCCCGGGTGTAGGTGGCCATGTCTGAAACTTAGGATATTGACATGTCTAGAGTTACAAAACATACCAGTCGTACCACAGATGTTAGAAGGCAGATAATGAGGAGAGGGAAAGAGAGGGGGTAAGCACACCAGGTACGAGCACTACGGGCATCGAGTTGCATGTCAAACACTTGGTACATGCTTAAAAAGATAAAGGTAGCCTTGGCTTAAGGAGTTAGTCCAAGCTCTTTAAGGATCTTGAGGTGCTTAGAGTGGTCTGAGTGGGTTTTGCTAGGTTACAGAAGGATCGTGCTAGGGGAGGTGTTCGAGAGATCTTGAGTAAGTTAGACAACTAAGTTTGAGCTCGCTAAATGAGACTAGTCCTTCATCTTATGGAGTTGCTCTAAGGTGAGCCCTAGGAACCTAAGCCTAAAATCGCCACGCAACAGGTGAGATTTTTATGGTTTATTGATGGGATAGTCCAATCTATCACATAATAGTTGAGACGATTTTAAGAGTTGATATAGTCAAGAATTTCAACTATTGGATGATGAATTGGAGTGCCTTATCGATAGGTTCGTAAAATAACGTAACGATATACTTGAAGATATCTAGAGAAGTACTTGGTTTGCTTATGCAAATGAGGTTACAATAGAGTTGCTCATCGGGCTGATTCGACTTTGAGCCTGCTAGGAATTGCTAGTTAACGGGCTCAACCATAGACCAACCTATGAGGGAGGTGGGAGGGGGTTAATAATTTCTTTTATTATTATTATTATTATTATTATTATTATTATTATTATTATTATTATTATTATTATTATTATTATTATTATTATTAATTTCTAACTTTATGTGATTCCAACTTTTTTGTTTTTTTTTTTCTCTAAAATTTTATCTTTTCCTTATATTTAAGTAATTAATATTTGATAAGTTTTACAAAAATGACTTACATTAACTTAAATTGAATTTTTGATCTATCATTAACATATAATTAATTTATAATTAGTTATCTATCATTAGCTTAATGACATTATTTTTAAAAAATTATCTTTCACCATGGTAAAGAAAGTAATTTTGATATGCCATAACTTAATGGATATCATCTAATTATTTTTTTTCCAATTTAATGGTCTCTCTCTCTCTCTCTTTCTTTTTAAGGGGTGAACTGACCAAGTCGATCTACCGGTTCAATGATGGGCTGGCCCGGTGGTTTTGCCCTCTTGAACCACCTGGGCCCTAAGGGTTTAGCGATTCAAAGGGCGGTTCGGCCCAATCTCCCACAAGTCAAGTTGGAACCCGATTTGGAATCGACGATTATACAGGCCTAGGTAACGGTATTGTGGTTTTTCAAGTGTATACTATCGCACATAGTTGATGGATATGAAAATAAATAAATTAAAGAGCCTTCAAGATATTAAAAAAAAAAAAATCTGAAGGACTCCTACAATAAGTCTTGGTTCATATAAAGCCACAACTATGGTAAGAGAATGAAGCAAATTTCGAGAATACAAGTTGCTTTATAAAAGGATAAATTATTCTTGATGATATTATGAATTCATTGTTGATGTTCATATTTTTAGGCTTTTATTTCATGTATTCTTGTGCTTTGTTGGATTTTCTTTCTTTCTTTTTTTTTTTTATCTTCATATCATTGTTTGGTTGATAATTAGAATTGTGCTAAATGAATGAGTTAGATGAGCTAGTCCATTTAAGTAATTATACATAGAAGTTTATGGTTGATATTTTTAACTTGTTTAATAAATGTGTTTGTTATGTTAACCCATTTTACCCATGGGTTAGAGCGGGTTGATGCATTAGAGTTGTACAATGCACTTAATCTACCGATGACCAACTTAAAGGTTCATTCACCTAACCACTAACTGAATCATATTTCATATAAAAATTTTTTGCATTTGATTTTATTTTAGAAACAAACAATTAATTATTTTACCCAAAAAAAACAATTAATTATGTACCATGTTATTAACTAAAACTAATAAACTCATTTGTTAAATTACTTCTAAAAGAAAAAAGTTTTTATTTTTTAATAGTGTTAATTATGGGATTAATCAACTATGAATAAGAGAGGGAATTGTGCTTGGATTCTATGGATTGAGAGGATGATAGGCTATGAACTTGATCAAGCTCCTTACTATACACTTACCTACAAAAAGCCTGTCGTGAGTATATATACAAGAGCTCTCTAACGCTCAAGTTAACATGGAAGAATGAGAGAAGAGGGGTTAAGGAGTTACCTAAGCGCACTGAGCTCCAGTAGAAGGTGCTCGAATAAGGTTTTCTTGGTGAGAGTTATGTAAAGTATTAGAGATGTCAGATCTATTACCTATTGGCTCTGTATAAGCAGTACAACTACCTAGGACATGTGATGGCTCAGGGTTTGTCCGTACTTGCTGCTAGTAAGGGATATGTATTAAGGAGCTAACATGGTGGCTCTGGTAGTTGGTCGGCCCTAACCACGCTAGCAGTCATGTCTATAACCTGAGGCTTTGACATTTTCAGACTTTATTGGGGACGCCAACTATATTGCAGATGTCATAATGTAATTAATATACCAAGAAGAGAGATAGGTACTAAAGACAAATACTCTCGAAGAGTTGGGGGGGATGTTTTGTACGAGTTGCAGGTTGTAGGCCAGACTTTAGAGGAAAGCAAGCCAAAGCAAAGGAATCTTGTATGGTGTACTTGGGTCCAAGGAAGGAGAAGGCCTCTACTATTCAAGCTTGCTAGGGAGATTAGCCATGCACTCAAAAGACAAGTGCTTGAAGGCTAAGTGCTCACAAGCCAAGTCCTTAACATGCTCTTGTGTAGGATTAGTGCTTAGGCTGAGCTTGCTAGGGTTGTTTGGCTGTTGGTAGGCCTTAGGAGACTTCTATCAGAATTGAGCATTAAGCCCTAAAATTAGGTGTCAACAAACAGGTTGGTGGATTCGTCCATATAGCTAATCAAATTCTTTAGGATCGGTCCATGAATTGATCCCTTCAAACAACAATCATGGTAAATAATGATGGATAATCGATTCTTAAACAAGTCAAGATAGACCAATTTGTTTAAACTTAGCCCTTTTTGACCCATGGCATGGTTCCATCAATGACCAATCCAACTGTAAGAGAATCAATGCTTCCATATCATCATATTCTCATACTTCCATCTTTACAACATTGTTTCATGTGGTTGTAGTCTAAATAATGTAAAAACGTTGTTCAATTTGGAATAAATCCTATAGAATTTATTCACTCTCTCTCAAGTTTTAGTTACATTGTATTGTTCTAATTCATTAGAGCAACGCTATGTGTATAATTATACTAAGAAATGTACAATTATACTAAGAATAGACTTATTTTATTTAAATCAATATTAGAAATATCTATAAAAAAAAATCCACTTATTTATTATGATCATATGTCATTCTTATAAATAATAAAGGATTTTATTTTCTAATAGAGATATAGTATCTATTACTTGAAGAAATGAAACAAGAGAGTGTCTTAGATAAATGCAGCATGATAAAGTAAAATCCCCCTCATAGAAATACAAGAGAATGTATCATATATGTAATTAAACAACATATAGCATCATGTCAAGGATTTGGTCATCGAAATGTACGTAAAATGAATATTTTATCTCTTTTTAATAAATATTGATAATAAATTTTTCTAAAGTTAGGGGAGTTGGGCTCCTACCGGATCCACTTAGGTCCATCCCTATGTATTCTAAAAGAATATAAATATAAACTTTTCTATACCCTTATCTTGAGTTTTTATGACAGGTCTATGATGCCGAAATCACCGTTGCTATCCCACTTCCTTTTATTCAAAAAGATCAGCAGCCTAACTAAAAAACTAAATAAATATAAAAAGAATATTTTTTTAAGGACTCTTAGGGAGATAGAGCTCCAGTTGTGCAAAGTGAAATAGCTGCTTCTCAGTTGAGGCTATGACTAGTGGACTTCGCTTTTCTCTTTACTTTAATCAACTATTTTGTCGGAGATGATGCAATAGATATTAAATCACATATGTATTAGAATTTACAAATTAAAAATTAACTCAAACTTAAATACGTTATATATGTCCGACTAAGATCCAATAGTGCAATCTAAGAAAATCGAATTGATCTATAAATTGGACTTTTAGTATAATTTACTGAATAATTATTTGTCTTCGGGAGATAAGTTCACAGTGTAATTAAGGAGGGGCGAGATACCAAGGTCGTCCTTTTGAGTGCCAAATTTTTTATAATGTCCATTAAATTCAGAATAAAAAAATGATAAAGATTTATATACTCTTTTATGTTTTGCTTATCTTACGTATAGCTTGCTACACCTTCAAAGTTATATCCTCATCCGTCTGAGCCAAACCACGATGGAAGAGGTTGGTGGCTAGTTTGGAAGACAAAAGCGTTGACTAAGTCATTAAAAGCTAGCACGCAAATCAGAAGTACAAAGATAATGTGACAGATGCCATTCAACTTGATATGCTGACCCACATCAACAAGACAACCTATAATCAGCGCGATATACTTAGCACTAAAGTATTATTTAAGGGGAGAAAAAAAAAAAAACGTTGCTATTACAGTCCATATGTGTACGTATACATAATATATATTTTTATAGATATGATAATGGAAAAAATAGTTTCTAAAATAACTTTTATTTTTATTTTATACAAATTATATATATTAAAATTTTATTAATATTTATAATACATATATATAATATCCGATAAATCTTTCTCTCATTATGACGGGTTGGTCTTGCATTTTGGTTTCGAATAAGCTGATGTAAGGTTAAATCATCATGAAGTCAGAATAAAAAATTTTCTAGGTTTCAAACTTTGTATACGTCATTGATTGCTGTCTTGGCTATTGAGTCTAATATTTCAAGCTGGAAATTTAGATATGTATATTGTAAATCGTGTATCATGGATGGTTGGAATACTATCTATATTTTCGCAATTCATACATGACCAAATGGTAAAAATATATATATATATATATAAAATGATATTTTAATTAATATTATTTACAGGTGACAATATGTGATTGACTTGGTAAAAAAGTTGTATTAAATCTTGAGAGGATATCAAGTGTCATAAATATTGCAATAAAGACGATTTTTGTGGTATTTAAGATAGTTATGACCAAAATTATGACATATAAGATTTTGAATTACAACTTACAAGACCTTAACTTAGGGACGGAAATTTATGATAACTTAACAGCTTATCTTGTAAGCAATCTGTTAATTTCTTTTTTTTTTTTTTCTTCTGTCAACAATTAGTTTGCTTGATTCAGCAAAAATTGTTGAGTGGCATGATGAAGTAATGAATGCACAATGACTATTGACTATACCATTTACTGCCAGTAAATATTAGATAGTAATTAATTATTTTTTTCTTAAAGCTACCGTCAGTTTTAGATAGAAATTGGGATTTAAGGTGTGTTGTGACATCAAAATAGAGAATATTTATTATAGTATGACTTCAAAAGAGTTTTGTTATTTTTTACACACTCATCAACCCGAAGGCTTTAAGTTCCTTTCATGTATATATTAGAAGTGTATACATATTTGTAATGTGTACCTATTAAAACGTTTTGATGTGTCTTTCCATATTGAAATGTAATTATGAACGAGTTATCACTACCTTTCACTAACTAAATTTTCTATAATATTTTTTTCTTTAAAAAATTATATATTAAATGTCATATTTGATACGTGAACTATAACTAATTTTTATAGTTAACTAACTGATGTTTAAAAGTTTTAATTTGTTAGTTATACTTTATCCTTTTTTAAATTAATCACATGAATTGTGCTATTTTTAGCAATAAACTATCTAAACTTTGCTATTTTTGCAATTAATTATTTAATTTAAGTATTATAAATGACCTTGAAAGCTTTGTAGGTAGTGAATTGATACATTCAAATTTCAAATAGTTAATTACAAAAATAAATAATATTCATATATTGAAGGCAACATTTACCCAAAATTATATATTTCATAGTCCATAATGTGGGTTAGATAGTGAATTTTAGTTTAAGTATACATAAATATATATATATATATATATGTGTGCATCTAAACGGAATATTCCAACCAAACTCAATATATGTATATATGTGTGTATAAGGAATTTGGTTAATATATTATTGAGATAAATATTAGTTTATATTATAAATGAAAACTTCTACATTTTGTCAAAGAAAAAGTTAAGTTTTTAATTTTATTGTTTGGCAACTAGTAATACTTAAGTTTAAACCAACATCATGTAAACAATGTCCAACTGAACGGTAGAAAGGTTGCATAGTTGGTGCATTACATCATGTATGATCCACCTCTCCGCATAAAAACCATTTATCTTTACTAGCTATTGCTAATAATTGTTACATAGCAATTAATTTTAAATGTAAATTTCATGTAGGAAGTGATTACTATTCAATATTTGTTAACAGCGTTTTGTATGGCTAATGGTCATTGTGTCATTCATTACTTCAAAAGAGTTCATGTCATTTCTTATATACTCAACTCAAATACTTTAACTTCAAAAGAGTTTGGTTAATGTTTTAGATGCATATATCCGTAAAGTGTATATCTTGAAATAATTAGAACGTTTTGATATGATTATTTTATATGAAAGTCCATTAGCAGTTGATGATTGTGTTGCCACATGTTATTTTGAAAGAGCTAGGCTAGGCTATTTCTGATATACTTAATTCCGAATACTTTTTTAACTTCCTTTTATATATATATATTAGATAGTGTATAAATATTGATAATATGTGTATCTTAAAATAATTAAGACATTTTTTTATGTGAATATTGTTTAATATGAAAGGTGCAGCTGGGTCATGTGTGGTCAATTCATTACTTCAAAAGAGTTTGTGTTATTTCTGACATACTCATCTCAAATACTTTACTTCCTCATATATATCGAAAATGTGTGTACGTTGAAATAATTAGAACAAGTGATTATTTTAAATAAAAGTCTAGTAGTAGTTAATAATTGTGCTTCAATTCATTATTTTGAAAATACTGGGCTATTTCTTATATACTCAACTCTAAATACATTTTTAACTTCCTTTTATATATATAAAAAACAACATTTCAATACTTTGTTATTGCAAAACAAACAAAAGGTCTTCAACTTCATTAATTGGAACTTAATTAAATAATTAAAATAACAGAATATTTAGACGTATTCAAAATTAGTTGTCAAATCTGTTCTTATCATTAAAATTAGTTAAGTCAGTTATATTTTCGGTTAGAAGTAACTGAATTGGCTAGTTAGTTATACTACAGTTTAAACTTTATATAAATATTAAAGCACTTTATTAATCATTTACCTCCAACACCTTTTGCTAGTATTTTCATCACAAATAAGATAAAGAGTGGTGGAGAGAATGCATAAATTTCAAATTCACCGACCAAGCAAGTGCAATGGGTTATTGAAACCGAAACTTCTTTATCAACAGCAGTAAAGGCCACAAGCATAACTTCCAAAATGGTCAAGAAAGCATGACAAATTTTTCAGAATCAACCAACTTATTTTCTAGATTGTCTTTGCCATTTCGGTGATGATTTAGAATACCAAACAAGTTGCAATGTTTATATAGGAAATTCCCCATGTATGTTATAGGGAATAACCCTTACATCCATGCTGCTACATGCGTATGATTGTGATAATTGGAAGGCAAATGCGAAGAAGTAAAAAATTGTGCTAAATCTTGATCTTCAACTTGTCTTCTCTATTACCATCGATGGTGAGTAAGAGGGATCACGTTCCTCCCATATTCCAGGAAATAGGGCCATGTGGTCGGAATCAAACACGAGGTCCTTTAACCCAGTCCCAAGATCGTGGATTGGCCACCCTGGTCCACCGAGCTCTCTCCCAAGAAAGACCAGCTCTTAAGGATGACTGAGCTCCAGTTGATCCTTCACTATCTCTCAAGTGGAAGAGGTTGACCTCCTGACCGACCTAAACAGCTCGGGCATGGGGCAAGCTCCTCATGCCAACATCCAAGATATCTGATGACCTCCGCCTACATGACTTTCGTATAGATTATATGCCAAAAAAGCAGCCACTCTCTATTCGACACATGCTGACACCATCTAACAATGTACTATAGCAGACACGTATTCTTTTTGTTGTTACTTAATTTTACCTTTTATATAGTATAAAGTTACAAATTTAATTAGGACTCTTTTGTATTTTTCTAATTGCAATGTAACCCTAACAGCCCTATATACAAGGGTACAAAAATTATTTAACCTGATTATCCACTTTGTCTTCTTCACCCTTTTTCCTTGTATATCTAAATCAAAGCTTAGTCTTATCTATTTTTTTAAACAAGGAATAGTGAGGAGCGATCTTAAGTCAGGATTCGTGCAATATATCATATATTAGTTTAGGTTCATGTGTGGATAGGTAGTGTGTCGTATCCATGGAGATGGTGTAGTGGTTTGCTTTTTAAAGTGTGATCTTTGGATCTAAAATTGAATTTTAATTCGATTTAATTTATTTCTTGATAACTGATATATTGTTTGATGTTCTTGATCAATGACCGTGATGTACCAAAGCTTCCAAATGTATATATTATCAAGGCTCCGCTTATAAGAACGCTACATAGTCCATAGATTAACAATTATCATAGAAGATTAAATATTTGTGGAAGTCGCCATAAACATATATCAGTAGGTGAGCTTGTTCTTTTACCTGGAAAGTGGCTACTAGTAGTCACTTTGAACAAGCTCCATATTATCATTATTGAAGCGCATAAGACTCTTTGTTCCCTGTTTGGTGCCTTGGTTTATCCTGCTACCATCTACCAATTATCATATTTTGATAAAACCGAACATTTAAGTTTTGTTATTGTGAAAAGAATTAACAATACAAATCTTCAACTACATCAATCGAAATTCAACTAAGTAATAAAAATATCAAAAATTCTAAAAACGTTTAAATTTAGTTAGCAAGTATGTTGTTACTGTTAGAATCAACCGAGTGAGTTATATTTTCGATTAGAACTGGTTAAGTTAGTAAATTAGTCATATTGCAATTTAAACTTTGTGCAAGTATTAAAAGCATTTTTTAATCATTCACTTTTGCTGCCTTTTGTTGGTATTTCATCACAAATAAGATGGAGAGAATGTGTTTGAGAATTTCAAATTCACCAGCCAAAGCAAGCGCAATAGGTTACTAAAACTGAATCTTCTTAATCGACAATAGCAAGGCCACAAGCACAACTTCTAAAATCTGCAAGAAAGCATGAAAAATTTGTCAAAATCAGCCCACTTACTTATTTTCTAGATTGTCTTTTCCGTTTTGGTGATAGCTGGAATAATGATAATTTTCCAACAGGACAAGTTGCAATGTTCGTATAGCATATTTCTCATGTATGAAAGTGTGGAGAATTACCTTTACAATCTTGCTGTTGCATGCGTATGATTGAGATAATCGAGAGCAAATGTGAACAAGTCAAAACTACGCTGGATCTTGGTCTTCATCTTGGCTAACATTATTACTATCATTGGTGAATAGTGGGTTACAATGTGCACTCCCATATTCTAGTATACAGGGCCGTGGGTGACATTCTGCAAGTACCTTTGCTCGGCATCTACAACTCGCTCGCTCTAGGAAAAAGAATACTGTGTATCTGTAATATTAGTGGATGGTATGACATTCATATGTGTTGTATATTGCAGGCAAAGAATTGAAGAAAACTAATGAATACAAGTAAGAAAAGTGTTGCCGTGTAAGCACTTGAAGTTGTTTCAAATTTTTTTTAATTTGATTTTTCTTTAAGGTTTTGTTTTGCGATAACTTATGTGTTTGTAGTTCCACATTAATTATGAGGAAAAAGTTATGTTGGTTTATAAGGTTAATATGATAAACACCATATTAACACTACTTAGAAAGTTTTCGACTAAATGGCTAGAAAAATCCATTAATACCTATTAACTTTGTTATTTAATAATTTTAGCCTAAGCTTTAAAGTATCATGAATGATATAAGAACTTATCATGTATCAGTAGGTAGACGATTAGAACTTTTTTCAATCTCTTTAGAAAAGAGGTCTCAGGAGGGTGAGGAGTGTCATTAGAATGTAACTCCCTAACATGCTTCTAAGATTAATTATAAATTGAGGGTAATAGTAATAAACCAAATTATACAATAGAAATGAGAGAAGAACTAGGCTCAATTATAAGATTTCATAATAAGGTTATCACATGTTTAGAAAGGGAGCATGGTAGAAATTTCGATACCTTATGTCTCTGTAGTCCTAATTGGGTTATGAGAGAGGAGTTGTATGGGTTTATAAGATTAATATGATGAATATCATATTAATGCTAATTAGAAATTTTTAGGCTAAGTGATTAGAAAAAAGTTCATTAATATTTGTTAACCGGTTGTTCACTAATTTTTGCTTAGTGTTACATGACACATGTTTCATTGTAAACAAAGAAGGCAACTAAGGTTAGGAGAAAGAAATTTTTTTTATTTTATTTGAGTATTAGTTTTGGTAAGAGACATTGTCGAGATGGAGTGCAAGAAGAAACCTTCAGCGGTGTCCAATGTTGGAGCATGAGGGATGAATGTCATCAGCTTCGTCTAGATTATAATGGCCAATAAAGCTTTTCAAGGAGTGATTTTGGATCTAAGATTGAATTTTGATTCAACTTAATTGATATTTTTATAATTGATATATTGATTGATGTTCTTAATGTGCCAAAGCTTCCGAATGTATATATATATACATTGTTTCGTTGACCAATATGCTACATGGTGGATAGATTAACAATTATCACATGAGATTGAATATTTGCGGATATTGCCTAATACATTTATCAGCAAGTGCTGCGGTGCTTCTCTCGATGAAGCCTGTACGTTGTATAAGCTAGTGATGATGCAGAGCATGTTTTCTGACCTGACAAGTGGCGACCACTAGTAACTTTGAACAAAGCTCCATATTATCATTATTCAAGCACGTAAGAAGATTCTCTGTTCCGCTTTTGATGCTTGGTCTATCCTACTCTCATCCACCAATTTTCATTATTTTGATAAAACCAATAGTTTAAGCTTTGTTTTTGCAAAGCAAAAAACAGATTTCCAACTTCATCAATAGGAATTTAATTAAATAAGAAAATATTATATTAATTTGTTTTAGCATATATATATATATTTATAATAGTCAATTTTAGCTTAAGTCATATGTTGCTTTATGTTTGTTGTAAATAGGAAAAAAAAAATACCATAAAAACCGTATATATTTTATTGGCAATAAGTTTTAAAGTTATTCAAAAGGTTACAAGAGATTTATATTCTAAATTTTTAAAACAAAGTGTATATCTCAGGAGGATGTAGGGCACGGATCCGCATCTTACCTATGCTGAAGTTGTTTACCTTAAAGCCACAAGAAAAACTATATACACAAAATATTATTCATATGATAACCAAATTTCTTTTCCCTTCTTTTTTTTTTTTTTTATGGAAACCTTAATATCCTCTTCTTCGAGGAATGCACATGGCCTATAGGCTTTAGCATTATCTCTTAGCCAAACAGATACAAAATGACAAGTTTAGGATGACGTACTAGTGAGGTAAATGTGCCTTGAATTTATTTATTTATTTATTTATTTTTTTTTATTTTTTTGTGTCAGCAACCAAAAATGACGTGCATGACTTATGAGTATGAGACATCTCATAGCTCTTTTAATCTTCTTTCATTATTAAGCCCAACTTTTCCTCTTCTGGTGGAGATAAAAAACATGAGCTAGCTTTAGTTCGCCTTGCCCTAAACTTTCACAAATGCACTATTACGATAAGTGTAATAAAAGCTTTATTAAGTACCAACACGTAAACCTTATTAGAGAATAATACATATTTTTTTAACTACATTATAACTAGAGGAAGGAGGTATTATTGGGGAAAAAAAAATACACTAAGAAGAGAGAGATTAAACCTAGTCAATCCTAACGAAAGACCAATAGTCATACATTAGGTTACAATAGTTTTAGCAGAGCATAATACATCATTAGTAATCGATATATGGTTTTATGGCTAAAGAAATTGAATAGAACTTCTTTTTAATTTTTTTATCCATCTTGGGTAGCAATAACAATCTATCTATTTTCATTAAAAAAAAAATTATAATATATGCATTTTAGGCACCTAACAATATTTCAGTTAGTGGAATACACATCAAATATATAACTAATCTAGGGTGGATCTCATATGATAAATCATACATATTTTTGTTGTGACAAACCTAAAAAGAAGATTTTAAGACCAACATATCTGAAAGATTTTGTGTAATCAGACTTAAGCATACCAGTTATAGTACTACAATATTATACAATAGACTCATACATACAATAGAATAGTAGACTATCATAGGTAACGAAATAACAATATAACATATCGGTGATTACTACTATAGTTACAATTGCAAAAACCAACTCTCAAATATCATGAAAAGTATATAAAAAGAAAGTAATAGAAGTAAAAGGCTATAATATACCCAATTCAGAAATTCTTTCTTCTTCTTTTCTTAGAGTTGCTCTGGACTTAAACTCAAAGATTCATTACAAACCTTAACTTGTTTTACCTTGCAACAACATAAAACACAAACTATTAGTATCAATGGATATATAGAATACTAGATCCATTTTTGTAGATTTTACATTTATAATTGTTTCCAACATATTCGAATAAAGAGAACAAAGAATTGAAACCCTAGTTTCTTGCTTACTATTCAAAGAATACAAAGAGAGAGAGAAAGTGATCATACCTTAGAAGTGTCGAGAGAGGAGAGAGAAGATATTCTAATCTTTTAACTGTCCCATGTTAAGATTTAGGATGTTGTCGTTTAAAGAAAAGAAAAGTTTTATGGGCCCTATATAAGTTGGGCTATGAAAGCTATTATTTAGGTGCTTTCATTGATTCATGATGACCAACAATTCTAAAGCAATATCTCAATTACAAGAACAAGTAGATAGTCATAAGTTTGAATTAGAGAAATTAGTAACTAAGATGCATGGCATTCAAGATGAACTAAATGATCAACTCAAAAATGTAATCACATAATTGCAAAATTTGATAACTTCTATCAACAAAAATAAACAAGTTGAGGTAAATTAGAATATTCAAGTAAAAACTACTTCATCATCTTGCCCAAATGGAACACAAGATATTAGTATTCCTTATGCTAGACAAATTAAATTAGAAAGGTCTAAGTTTAATGGGGGTAATCTAACTAGCTGGCTTTTTAAAGCCAATCAATTTTTTTTTTTTATTTTCTTAACATACCTATTCAAGATAGGTCACAAATGGCAATATTTGCATTAGAATCATACGCAACTTAGTGGTATTTATGGATGCACAATAATAAGATGATTCAAAATTGGCTACAGTTCATTGAGGCATTAAAATTAAGATTTAGACCATCACAATTTGTGGATTATTAGGGTAAATTGAAGAAATTGGTCCAAAAAGGGTTCGTAAAGGAATACATTAATGAATTTGAGGAACTTTATAATCATGTTACAAATATGTCGGACAACCTATTGAAGAGTTGCTTTATTTCTAGTCTTCAACTAGTTTTACAACGAGAACTCCAATCATAACCTATTGCTTCTTTGATAGAAGCTATGAGCTTAACTAGAATTCATCAAGAGAAGTTTCGCAACATGAAATATTTTCTTGTCATTTTCTAAAGATACCTATTCTTTTTCTAAACCCTTTTCTTCTAATTCCATTACTTACACTTCTTCATTCAAAAACCCAAACCAATACTAGAAACAATCAAACCCTTCACTATTACCTAATCCACCCAAGTACTCAAATTTATCAAACACTTCTACTACTTCTACTAGTAAACCACTAAACCCTTTACCTATTCATAAGATGTTTGCTTTGGATTTGTTAGCTAGATATAAGAAAGATCTTTGCTATAATTGTGATGAAAAGTTTCATAAAAGACATATCTGTAAAGCCAAATTTATGTTGATGGTCAGTGATGAAAATAAGGATGTTTTGGAGGATCAAAAGGGGATTGAGGAAGAAGTTTCACCAACAATCAGTGATTGGGGAAGGAGTTAATGAGGTTGAGATTTGTTATCATCCTATGATAGGGGTTTTAGCTCCTAAAACCTTTCGTTTGCAAGGCTTTTTTAAAAGGGAAATAGGTAAATTTGCTAATTGACTTAAGGATCACTCAAAACTTTATTAAACCAAGTGTTGTAAAGTAGTTAAATTGGATTATACATGCTACTCTAGGGTTTCAAGTCATGATAAGTAATAGAGAACATTTGACTTGTATTGGAGTGTGTAAAAATTTACTTATCACAATCTAGAAACATACTTTTTCTTAGATTATTTTGTTTTGCCATTGCAAGGTGTTGATATTGTGTTATGGGTTTAATGGTAGAAAACTTTAGGGCCTATACATGTCAATTATGAAGCTTTAACTATGACATTTTATAGTGGAAAAAGTGACAATCAATTTGATAGGAGAATTTTCCAATCTTAAACCAATCACTTCAGGGAAATTACAGAAAATAATTTTTTCTAATAATGTCATGTATTTTTATCACTTGGTAGCTTAGTTTAGAGAATAATCCATTGATACTACCAACAACGAAGCCATTGAAACTTTGTTGAGGAGCTTTGAGAAGTATTTGCAACTCATTCATTCTTGCTACCCTTATGTAATGTACAACATCACATTCATTTGAAGGATGAAACAACTCCAATCAATGTTTGTCCATATTAATACCTTCATTTTTGAAAATCAGAGAATGAGAAGTTAGTATTTGAAATGCTAGAATTTAGTATTTTCCAACAGAGCATAAGTCCATTTTCATCATAGTACTTTTGGTGAAGCAAAAAAATGGGAGTTAGAGATTTTGTATCGACTATAAAGCTTTGGATCAAGCAACTATAGTGGATAAATTCTCAATACTGATGACTGATGAGCTTTTGGATGAATTGTATGGAGTTGCTATATTTTCAAAACTCGATCCAAGTGCAGGTTATCATCAAATAAGGATGAGCTTTAAAGATATTCACAAAACTACATTTAGAACCCATGAAGGCCATTATGAATTTCTTGTCATTCCTTTTGGGTTATCAAATGCAGTAGCTACTTTCTAAGTAATTATAAATAAAATTTTCTGACCATTTGATAGAATTTATGATTTTTTTTTTATGATATATTGGTATACGGTAAGACTTGGAATGATCATTTGACTCATTTGAGTAAAGTCTTAAGATTTTGAAGGAGTAGCATTTCTATGTCAAGAAGTTTAAATGCTCATTTAGTAAGACTTCTATAGATTACTTAAGACATGTTATATTAAAAGAGGGAGTTAGACCAAACTTAGACAAAATAACTGCAATACAAGATTGGCCTATTCCTATTAATGCCAAGTAACTACATGAATTTTTTGGATTAGCTAAGTACAATCACAAGTTTGTGCGTACATATGCTACAATTACAGCACCATTAACAAGTTTGTTAAAAAAGGATGCATTCCAATGGAATCTAGAAGCTCAAACTACCTTTAAGCGATAGAAATCAACTCTAGTGAGTACTTTTGTTGATATAAATCCATGGATGAACGCACGAACTCGATATCACACGTAAGCAAAAGGGGCAGGTTCGGACCGCGAGATAACTTGAAAAGTAAATGATAGTTAAAGGTTGAGTAGTGGTTCCCATGCACCGAAGATGAATATGATGCACAACGCCTCATACGAGCTCGAGTCATACTTGATATGACATATAAGTATGGTTGGAAGTTACTTGCTACTAATCTACGCTTAAACGGGCTAGATAAAAGTAGCTCAAGAGTAAATAAGAAAGTAATTAGCTCAAGAGATGATAGAAAGTTCAGTATATTCTTCTATATGTTATGTTGCAATTATTACATTATATGATTATTTATAGTACTTTATTAGGGTAAGTTCTATATTATAGAAAATTATAAAAAATAGATCTCTATTTGCTAAACAAAAAAAAAAAAGAAAGAAGAAGAATTTACAGAAAAAGCATGAAATTGTGCGTTAGGAGCATCGCCTGTCAGAAAGAATAGTATGGTGTGGAGAGCGAAGTAGCCAGGTGTTACGCCCCGAAGCGGCAGAGTCGTAACAGCCCCGCCGTGTAAACCATCTTAAGATAGAAGTTGGCCTTAAAATCGCTATCTTAGACCTGATCTACACAAGGCATCCATGACTAACCCGCTTTGAAGTAAACAGTTTGTAATTTAAACAAATCATTTACCTAAGAAGGTGGGGAAATTTATATATATTCACTATAATGCAGTTATTACATTATTCAGAAATGAAAAGTAATAACATATGTGTTGATTCTTCAATGTTTTTCCTCACTCTTCGGGATCCAGCAGTTGCTAGTTTCAGAGTAGTTGTTTGCTGCTTCTTAGCCAGCACCTGCACGACGTCTATAGGGATATGAGCAACCACAGCTCAGTAAGTTAGGATGGAGGACTTAAAACTATACCATAAACACAACAAGGTTTTCAATCAACTTATTAGGTGCAATGCATGTGCAAGCAAATGCCATCGCATGACGTTGTCCGACTCGTCGTGAGATTAGAGAAATTACGCTCGCTCTAATCCGGGTAGAGGAGTTGCCATTAATACAACAGCTCACAACCAAACCCAAGTTTGTGTAATGGAGACCTCGCTCCTCCCACGACTACCTTCAAACCATTGTTTTCACCCTCGTCGCGACCTCCTCTCTTGTCACTTAGTTCGACTAAGGATGAAGAAGGGACCAATTACAATCCTGTACTATCCCATTCAAAGGGGTCGGTATTTAGCCGGAGAGTCCTAAGTTCCCCTAATGGGTTGCCATGTAGGTTCGATTATGATTATAGGTCGTATATTTGATTAGGTCCAGTTTAGAGTGATCAATCATTTCATACGAACCATATAATACAAGCTAGAACAACAGACAGAATCATAGTATCATTCATTATCAAGCACATGCACACATCCAACTATTTAACAAGCACAACCAAGCATAATCTTAAGCTTTCAAAATACAGCAACGTATTAATCCCAACTTACTTCGACTCCTCGCTCACTCACTCAAGGTCTGATTTGCTCAGGCCATCGTCGATCATCCCTATAACACAAACGTGGTTTCAGTTTTTCATATAACTGTTATAGGTTCGTTTTATCCTATAACACATATTGTTATGTGTTGTTTAGGGTTTAATATACCTAATTATCTAAATTTTAAATCTTTTACAATTATTCTAGGTTTGGGGTTAAGTTCAAGTTCGGGTTCGGTTTTCGCATCAATTTTTAAATTAAGTTTTAGTTTGATTTCTACGTATCGTTTTATACTCGAACCCTAGAAATTCGTTTCAACTCATAATGTAAAATTAATCACATCACTTCCCGATCTCCTAAATACCATCATTATCTCTAATTAGTATTTTATTCCATCCGGTACACTTAAATCCTTATTAGTGTACCGAATTTACTCCTGATGTAAAAAATGTTTACATTTTTCCTCTAATTGCATAAATTCAAGTTTCCTATCAAATTTATTGTACATTTTTATTATTATCATAATATCAATTTTTATTATAATATTTTCTATTTATTATATTTCTAATAATTGTGTATTATGTACTATTACTTATTATGTACATAATACACATTTAATATCTCTGTTCCTCTAATTGCCATCTCCTAACATCAATTATTATTTCAAAATGTCTAAATTCATTCTAAATCAGATTTTACACTTAATTACCCTAATTTACAAAATTAACTTAAAATGTTCTATTTTTCCATATTACTTATTTACTACATAATTAACCTAATAATTACATCTAACACCTCAAATGCTACAAGTATCATACTCAATTAGATTTCAACATCCTAAAACACATACTTATTCACTAAATCAGTAATTAACCATTTAATTACTTAATTAACCCTAAATTACCCATTTTATGCCTCCTTTTAAGACCTAAAAATTATCTAAAATTTTTAAAAATTAATTTTTGAAAACGAGCTTCATAGCACTATTCTATATCATCTAAGTAATCTACACAAAAATTTTGGGCTCGAAACTATACTCCTAAGGTCATTTATTTCTAAACCGAAACAAGCTCGGTTTTGCACGATTTCTTAAGAACCCTATATCACGAGATATATTTTCATTAAAATAATATTTTTCCTAAAAACTATATACAAAAATATTCCAAAATAACAAGTTTCATAATTTTCTAAGAATATTTACTATTTTTAAAAAACTACACAAAATTGGGCTGGAAATCAAACTCGCCGATTTGGGTGGCTCCGGCCACCGTCGGTGGCCATGGGTGTATCGACCCACTTGGGCATTGCCACCACCGCGTGGTCGTGGTGGTGGTGGCCATCCACTCCCAACTGCCCGTTGGATCTAGGTTCTCCTTTGTAGCCCTAACTGCACAGTTTTCCTTTTCTCTTTTTTTTCTTTGGTTTTTCTCTCAATTTTTTACTCTCCCTAATTTTCTCTGATTTCTAACTGTCCAAATGAGCTTTTCAATTTTTCTTGCTATTTATAGAACTTTATTGTAATTATTATACATTAAATTGGACAAGACAATTGCCTTATCCTTTAATTTTTGGCTTTTGTGTTGTCTTAATTTAATTGGCCGATTTTTTTATTATTTTTCCCAGCTGCCACGACCTATATCTGGATCATTCCTTATTTTTCTTGATTTTTATTTAATTAATTATGAGTTTTATTTAATTATTTAGTATAATTTTAGCACATTACGAGTATTTTAAGTAATTACGCATATTTCTACATGCATGTAAATTCATATATAGTACAAATAAGTATTCATAAATATTATTTAGGTCATTTTATGATTTTTAGTATACATATAATTTATCTCTAACGATTCGTTAATTATCGAAATGCATTTTACGCATTTTCGATAAATGACGAGTTATATGCTTAAAATTTGGAATTTTTATATTCTTTTATTTTATTGCTTATTTTCTTAAATTTAATTTTACGGGGTCATTTTTACTAATATTTCTAACTTTACTTTGTAATTTAGGTTCGATTGAGTCTTTCAACTGATCGAAACCTCAAATGGTTAGTTATAGGACTTACACCAAGTAAATCAAACTGAGAAAAACACTGCTCCTCAATGCTTAACTCTCCTTAGACTGCTCAGCAGACAATGTGTGAAAGCCCTCGGGCTCGAAAGCGAGTGATCGGTCTTAGATCCCTATCACTTGTTTTAGCCTTACCCAATTTTAACATTTCATTTATTATTAATACAGATGCATTAAGAGTGGGGATTAGAGTAATGCTGCATCAACACTCTTAACCTATTGCATTTTTTAGTAAGAAATTAAGTCTAAAGTTGCAAAAGGTAGGGGTTTATGTAAGGTAACTTGTAGCAATAGTAGAAGCAATAAAAAAATAGAGGCATTACTCATTGGGCTACCATTTTTTCATACAAATAGATCATAAAAGTTTAAAGGAGATTTTATCCCAAACAATTTAGACGCCTAAACAGCAACACTATTTAGTCAAACTCTTAGGTTATCACTATGAGGTTTGGTATAAACTTAGAATAAAGAATAGAGTTGTAGACGCTCTTTAAAGAAAATTTGAAGATTTAGCTAAGCTTTAGCTATATCTCATCCTAAGTTTTATTTAATTAACCGATTCAAGCAAGAGTTTGAAAGTAATCGTAATTGCCAAGCTCTCTATCAAAAAGTGCTTAATAATGATGAGTCACCAAGAGGCCTTAAATGTAAAGGGAAGATTATTATTCTATGGCTAACGATTGTATGTACCTCATCATGTTGGACTACAAGGCTCCTTGATAAAAGAGTTCCATGATTCTCCAGTTAGGGGACATATGGGTGTTCCAAAAACTTTCAAGAGGGTGAGCGAATATTTTTACTAGAAAGGGATGCATAAGGATGTTGAAATATGTGAAGAGTTTTCATGTATGTTAACAAATTAAGTCTATGACCACATCCTTAGTAAGGCTTCTTTACTGATTAAATATACCTCACAAAGTGTTTGAGGAAGTGGCCATGAATTTTATTATTGGGTTTAGCTTATGTAAAAGGGGATTTTATCATTTTAGTAGTGATTGATTGCCTTTCTAAATATTATCACTTTGGAGCTCTACCATCTCATTACAAAGTTGTAAGAGTTGCTAAACTTTTTACTCATACAGTACTAAAGTTGCATAGGATTCCTGAGGCGATCATTTCTAATCAAGATAAAGTTTTCACTAGTAATTTTTAGAGGGAGCTTTTTCATTTGAGTAGGTAACATTGAAGACAAGTTCTTCATATCACCTTCAAACAGATGGACAATTTGAAGTCTTAAATAGGTGTTTGGAACATTATTTACACGCATATGTGATGGATTAGCCTAGGGAATGGCCTAAGTTTCTACCTTAAGCAAGATTTTGCTTCAATATAAGTTTTTATATTGCTTCTAAATAACCTTAGGTGGCTACCTCATTACATTCCAAATTATACTATTGGAACTTCGTTGAATCATGTGATTAACTATGAGCTTAAGACCAAACATGATGTTTTGAGAATTCTCAAGTCTAGTTTGTCTAAAGTTCAAATGTGAATGAAGGATTTAGCTAACGTACGCAGGTCAGACAAGCAACTTTTTATAGGGGATTATGCTTATGTTAAGCTACAGCCATATCAACAAATTTTTATAGGTAATAGAGTGTCTCATAAGTTGGTTAAAAGATTTTTTGGTCCATTTAAGGTGTTAGCTAAAGTAAGACTAGTGGCCAATCGGTTGGAGTTGCTTACTTATTCACGTATTCACCCAGTATTTCATGTTTCCTTATTGAAAAAGGCTGCTCCATTGCAAGTCATCCTTTGGTGAAACCCTTATCAATATTGGATGTTAGACAAATTATGAGGGATGATCAATTAGTGACATAACTATTGGTTTGATGGGAGGCTTTATTACCAAAAGATGCTTCATGGGTGAACTTGGAGGAATTCCAAAGGACTTATCCTTCTTTTCACCTTGAAGACAAGGTAGATATTTTATCAAGGGGACAAAATGTTATGACTAGACCTAAAAGGAAGATTCAAAGATCAGGATATTTGAAAGATTTTGTGTAATCAAACTTAAGCATACTACCTTATAATAGACTATCATAGGTAACGAAATAACAATACATCAGAACAACGATTACTACTATAGTTACAACCGTAGAAACTAACACTCAATTGTTATGAAAATTATATAAAAAGAAAGTAATAGAAGTAAAAGAATATCATGTACCTAATTTAGAAATTCTTTCTTCTTCTTTTCTTGGAGTTGCTCTACACTCGAACTTAGAGATTCATCAGAAACCTTAACTTATTTTACCTTGCAACAACATAAAACACAAACTATTAGTATCAAGAGATATATAGAATACTAGATCTGTTTTCGTAGATTTCATATCTACAATTATTTCCAACATATTCGAATGGAGAGAATAAAGAATTGAAACCTTAGTTTTTTGCCTACTATTAAGAGAATAAAAAGAGAAAGAGAAAGTGATCATACCGCAAAAATGTCAAAAGAGGAGAGAGAAGATAGTTTAATCTTTTAATTATCCTATGTTAAGATTTGGGATGTTATCGTTTAAGGAGGAGAGAAGTATCATAGGCCTTATGTGGGTTGGGTTGTGAAAGTTATCAATTTATGCCCTAAGATGGTGCTTTTTTTATTATTATATGTAGTTTGCATAGGCAACTACATATAAACACATGAAAATCATTCATCGGAATAAGTGTAATATACCCATAAAAATGGATCAGTACATTATGTTATAACTAGTTAATTCTACTGGCTTCAGAAGTAGAAGTCCTTGTAACTTTTTCATAATTTTTCTTAATCTCCCATTGAAATGTGAAGAAAAGAAGAAAGGAAGAACGAATTTGCATAAGTAATTAATTCATAGCTTCCTATACAGTGTTCTACTTTACATTGATTGCAATTTTGTTCTTTGGCCAATAAATATTTTACACCTTATATTTTTAAAAATGATGAGATAGTAATATTTAACAAATAAAAAGTTTTGATTTGATATACTAAAGTTATCAAACTTGCGATTCTACATAAAATTGTTGAAGGGTTTGTATAATCAAAATGTAAAATTGAAACCTACAAACATAAAATTTTACAACATATATGTAAATAGCTTTGAAATAATTATAGATACACTTATAATAGTTATAAAAGCTTTTACAGACATGATGGAAATAAAATAAAATTAATTAATTAATTAAAATTTATATTATTAAAAATTCTTAGAGTAATGATAGGCAGGGTTGAAATTCTTTTTTTTTTCATTATTTTGTCTAAAATAATAATAAATTAAAGGAAACCAACTGTTTTAACATAAGTTATTAATAGTATAAACTTAAATATATGGTTTTTCTTAAAAACTAATCTATTGAAGTTGGAACCCTTATGAAGGCTACGAATATTGAAGAAGGGAATTGGAGAGAGAGAAAGAGGAAAAGAATTAAAATAGGATAACAAATATGATTTATTGCCTTAATATTCGATAAGATAATAGAAGTCTAGTTATATATACATACATATATATATATATTGGCTTATTTAATTCTTATATGTAAAATCAGTAAACATAGTTGAAAACATAAGTTTTATCAAAATTTGACATGTGAAATTGATTAAAAATGATTTTATATACGAGTTAATTGAAAAAACTTTCTAAAATTATAAACTTATAGAATCATATGGGTGAACTCATGATTTTGACAATTATGGATGTAACATTTTGGGAATTCAAACTTCATTAAAAATTTTGGTATGCTATCTTAGTAAGGTCAAAAGCTTCAAGATTAGAAGAAGATAACAATCGAATTGTTATATTGTTGTGACGGTCATTCTTAAATATTAAACGCAAAATAAATAAATAAACGCATTAAACCTTTCCAAACACAAGTTTTCCTCTTGGTTTTATGGGATGCTAAAGGGAGAATCAGACTAATTTTATTCTAATTTAAAAAAAATAAAATAAAAGTTCTCACCATATGAGTTAGAAGACCCTTATAAGGAGAAAAAGAAGAAGAAGAGGAGGAGGGTTAAAAGACTCTTTGGCCATTGATTTTCAAAATGAAAAAATAACCAATGTCTCTTTAATGGATTTTGATCCTCAAAATTTATTCTATTTCAATATCTTTCATTTTACTCTCTTAATATACTATAATGTTGAGATTATAAGGAAGTATATGCGTCGATGTCATAAGATTATTTAAATCCTTAAGAAATCATAACCATCAATTTGTAAATTGGAATTAAGAAGATAAAAATAAAAGGAAATATTTCCTTTCCTTTAAAAGTTCCAACTATTGATGGAATGAAATTTGGATCGATACAACAAGTGTTTATTATAGATATTTACAATGAAAATAGTGGAAAGCATTGTTATTAGCTCATTCCATTATACTACCACGTTGAGATTTCAAGAAAGTATAAACATCAATGACGTAAGGTTGTTCAAATCTTTTAATCAATTTCAATTATGGATTTATAAATTGAAATTAAGAAGATAGAAATTAAAAAAGATGCTTTTCCATTTTTTTAGAAGTTCCAACTATTCATAGAGTGAAATTTGGACCAATAAAGCAAGTTACTTTTTTTTTTTTTTATAAAATTACATGTAGGATGAGAATTTCATGAAACTATATATGTAAATGTACTTAAAGTGCATTGTGAGTTTGGCATATTTAACGTGGTTGTTTCAGATGTTCACGAGAATTCTCAAGAATACAGGTGAGCTATCATTTCATTTCACTCAATGTTGCTGGAATGCATCAACGAACAATAGGGTCACATGAAATAATTATCAAATTCGTATATTAGAGCATATGATTGGCGGAATATCCAGAGAAATAATGGGAATGAGGCATCTTTATCCATAAGCGGTATATCATTTCACGTGTCCGGTTTACATTTTGGTTCGTTTGGTTAGCATAAAAGGGGCATGCATGTTTTAAACACATCTGATGAAAAACGAGTCAAATTTATTTACAAGCTACCCAAATTTAATTCGACTACACCTAATTAAGTTTGAGCTTAAATTTGAGTTATTTGAATAATTTATTAAGTTGAGTTTAAACTTTATAAAATTAAGTTTAATAGTTCATGAGTCTAATCGAGTTCCACCTAATTGATTTCAATATCAATATTATTATAGCGAGAAAATAAAAATATCTTTTAAAATAAATAAATAAGTTTAATCAACTCGAATTTAATTATAATGTTGCAGCTTGAGTCGAATTCCAACACAAAATTTTAACTCAGACCAAGCCTGCCATCTTGACTCGACTGGTTCATGTACACCTAGCACATGCACTTTGAAATTGATTCCATGTATCATATAACCAATTGACTCTATGAAAAGACTACGTGTAAATTAACTCACGACCGTGACTTTGAGAGGACATGCGTTTCGAAATTTATTGCACATTTAAGCAGTCGAGTTCACGCAAAGATTCTCTCAATAGGAAGCAACATGGGTTAGAGGTCAACAAAAGACATCATGTAACGATACAAAAAAAAGGGAAAACAAATAGTCGTAATCAAACTAAGTAGTATATATTGTATTTGTCATAATAGTACCAAGTTTAATTTTACTTTACCGTAACCATGCCAGAATAGCAATAGAAAGAGAAGTATACACATCTTGATCATAAATATGGTGAAAAAAAAATTGAACCTTAATATTAAATTCAGTTTTGGTGACGAATAATTTGGTGCACTAGATGAGAACTGAATGAGGGAATCTTTACTTAATTATATGAAAGAAATATACTTGGAAGTTATATCGCATTAATTCTCACATGAATGCACCGGCCTAAAGTTGAAAAATAATTAAGCATTGATAGTGCTATATATGCATTACCATTTAGTAATATTTCAAGATATGTGCAAAGCAACATTAAAACGAGGATGAATTATGTGTTTGGCCCAAGAGCAAATGTAAATATATGGTTTCTGTACAAGCATGCATGAGCAAAGAAAAACTATGCATCATCATAAGGTTACCTTTTCAAAGTTGGGTTTTGTTGCACCACGCGCTTATTAAATGTTTACAAAAAAGAAAAATTTTTCACAGCTTCAAAGACCGAAAGCATAATTTCGATGAAAAGTAAGTGCATACATGCAAAAAGTATCATCATTTTTCGACCTTTTAACTGGGTTCGATTCCGCATTAATATCTTCCCCAAATCATCCAATCCAGTTAATCCTGAGCACGACATACATATGCATCGGAATATTATTCTTGATTTGGTCGTGAATATGCAAATATATAAGAACTAGAGTATTTGACTAGGAAAAAGCCATTAAAACAAAGATTTTGTAAAAGTTTATTTGCTTTTTAACAGAAAAATTTAATATCCTGATGGTCACTAAAGTTCGAAGAAATTAACGAGTGAAATATTTATTTTGATCATGCAAAGTTCGTGCAATATGAAGGCCAGACTAATGAATTCAGCTCCTAAACCGTATAAGCTTGACTCAATAAATACTTAAAAGCTTGATTTATCTAGAGTTGAATCGATTTGAGCTTGTTGAATCAAATAGTTTAAAAGATTTAGTAGTATATTTTGAATTTTATGGAACCTAAAACTGAATTCAATTAAAAAATGATAATATAAATTATTTTTTAAAACTTTGAATTTAAATGAGTTTAATCAAAAATAAGTTTGAGCTTATCTAATAATACTTCGAGCAGCTCGAGCCCCAAGCACGAATTCAATATTGTGCGACATGATTCTATTCATTTATATGCAGGCTCGTATGAAAAATATCACCGAGCTATTTATGTGCCCAATCAAAATTAAATAAACTGAAAATCTTGCCCATATAGTATAGTATTTTCCAGTTGGGTATTTTAGCCGGAAACTAATAGGAGCGGTGACTTAGGAATGCTTCAGAAAAAAAAAAAAGGACTATTTCAAGCATTATTTTAGAAATATTTCAAAAAGAAAAAGAGAATGATTAAAAAGATTAAGAGAAAGAGTAGTTTAGAAATATATTTTGCTGCATCCGCTGTTTTTTCTAGACGCCTTTATACCACACAGCTATATTATAATTATTGATATCTGTTTCATGTCCTTGTCCGCATACCAAGACTTGAAGACCTTTCCAAAGGACCCCACAAGTTGCCATTTACGGGCTCCTAGTTCTTCAACCCGTTTGAAGTCTTCCCATCAAGGAAGTGTTTGTTTGGTTGGCTTTAGTTTTTCCCCCTCTGCAGTTACTTAAGAAAATGGAACTGTACTGAATAGAAGGACGAAAGTTAGGGAAAAAATATTTTATTTTATTATAAAGATCCTGATAATCGATAAAATAGGTACTTACTAAAAATCTTAAAAAAAAATACTCGACACGCTTTTCAGTATGAATTACATATTTTATAAGAAAACACAGTATGTGAAAATATAAAAAGTTTCTTTATTTGAAATTGTAACAACTGTTGAGGTTTTTCTTATTGTAAAAGAGAAGGTTTATCCTTGCAAGGAAGGATAATAAGAGTGGGTCTTGTTTGGCTGAGCTGAGCATACTTGGTGATGGATGATGGTTGACTTTTGGTTCCTATTTGTCTTGTTTTTTTTTTTTTAATTTTTAACTTTTCCATCCACGTTTTGGACGTCCACTACAAGTGCTAAGTGCCTCTTTTTGGCCTCAACACTTGACAAAGGAATAATTGGGCAACAGCACATGAGGTCTAAAGGTAGAGGGTAGATTTTCTGCACTCATAGCCGCGCATTCAATACTCAATCAATCCTTTATTTCTTAGTAACTTATAAAAAAAAAAAAAAACACATATAAATTGGACTTTTAAGGAAATGAACAAAAATTGTATGGTTTTAGGACCGCCCATTTTTTAATAGCTCTTCTTCAAATCGTTTGATAAGAGCCCCTTCATCCTGCATTATCATAATATAAATGAGCAGAGTACACAACTATTTTCCTAGAAAATAAATGGAACACACGTTTTTAAGTTTAGGAGCAAGTACATAAAATCTAGTTGAAAGACTGAATAGAAATCTAAAAGGTGGACTGATGAATATCTCTTTTTTTGGGGGGGGAATTTTGGTTAATTTGTTCAAGCTGAAATGTGAATTAATTTGGAAGAAATTTCTTTTGGGATCCTAAAAGCCAATGAAGTGTCACTTTGTTTGAGGAATTATGTAAAAAGCCAAAGAAGGGTTCCATTTTGGGTCTTTATCCTCAACTTGAGTGCATGACCATTCAGCATGCTTTACCTTGGAGAACAGAACACTTTTTTTAAAAAAGAAAAAAAAAAAAAAAACAAAGAAAGAAAGAAAGAAGGAAAATCATGACCCTACATAAGGAAAAACAAGAAACAACCAAGATGTTTCCTTCTTCCTAATCAGTTTTTTAAATTCTAGTTGCAAAGAGAGAAGAGTTCAAAAGAAAAGACAAAGCAACAAACTAAACATCATAGAAGAAATTTGGAATTTAAGGTGCTGATGACTGCTACTTAGTCCTTACATGTGCAATTCCTAGGATTAGCATAAAAGACAAACTGAAAAGGGAAAAAATATCTAAAAACCGACCAGTTTTGCTATGCAGATGCATAGACAGCTAATGGAGCAACTGCAACTCCTTCTGGCTCTATCCTTTCCTCATCTTCATCCATAGGCGGAAGCTCATTGAGGTCGAAAAGGAGCAGTTTCCCGCTCATCATCGAACTCGGGCTAGGATTATTAGATGTCACTGAGCTCAATGCAGCTTCTAATGGACCAACAGCAGGGGAGGTCTTGAATTCTTTCCTGGCATGATCAGAGTTATCGCCATCCCTCCTAGCTCGATTTGTGCTTGTATTCCCTGATGCAACTGTTTCATCAGCTCTAGTATTGTTAGAGATCTTGATCTTGTTGTGGCATGACATGTGACCTCCTAAGGCTTGGTGTGTGGAGAATGATCTATTGCAAGTAGTACATTTGTACTTATCAAGCGTACTACCAAACATGGAAATCGATTCCAAGTCTTTCAATCTCCTCTTTTTCCTTCTCTTTAGCTTCCTCATTAGCTCAGTGCAAGCACTCTGCTCCTCCTGCGGCCTGTCGATTTCTGCTTCAGCCTGTTCGTGCTCAATCTTTGCTGAAACTTCACAGCTTGTCAGATTATCCTGGTCAAAGTCTGCCTCATTTATTGCAAAATTGCTGCAAGTAGGATGTATTGCTATGGATTTCTGATCCTTGGAAGCTGAAGAATGAAGCCGGTTTTCGTCAGCAAGCATCATGAAAGCTTCATGCACTAACTCTGATTCGAAATCTTGATCAGACCCCGAATGTCCACTAGATGCCAGACTTTTCCTGCCTCTCCTAGCAGTCACGGGCCAACCTGAAAGGGAACGCGATAAATCCGGAGTAACCGGTTCTGATCCTGAATTACTACTGAAAACGGAAGCAATCTGATCATTGGCTTCAGGAGAGACCCGATTCGAATCCGAAACAGTGGATGATGGGGGGCTCTGCTTAGAACAAGGAGGGTGAATCCCTCTCCATCCTCTCTCAGGATGAGATCTCATATGACCAAACAGTGACTTCATTGAAGGAAACTTTCTTCCACAAGCAAAACAGATAGGCTCATTCTTGCTGACTTTGCATTGATCGAAGCCATCAGGATAAGATTTCCTCCACTTGGGTTTCGGACTATCCATCTTTTTCTGCAGATGAATCCTCCTGTGACCTCCCAAGGCTTTCCCCGAGCTGAAATCTTTATTACAAACATCACAAACCCAAGAATTATCCGGTTTCGCTACCGGCTTTTCTTGCTGTTCTTCATCCATTGGAGAAAGAAAACCTCGATACTGCTGTGCTTAAAAAGAAACTAGTAAAAAGAAAAAAAATCCGTCAGGATGATCACAAAAAAACTAACGGAAAAAAAAATAAAAGAAAAACAACAATGATGAAGCTATAAAATTCGAAAATTGTGATTCAAGACAAGGTAGCTTAGCTAAGAAGGAAACACATAACTTACCCATGTGAATGAATTTCCACTTAGATGACTCAGAAAGATTGGCACAGTTCAAGTTCTTGGGTGCAACACACAACAGGATAAGCTCCAAGGAGAGGAGAAAAAGAAAAAAAAAAAAGATGGGTTGATCAAGAAACTTTTTTGGATTTTTCTAGGAGATGGAAAGGGTTTTCGTAAAATTGAATGGCACAAAAGCTTAAGAAGGAAGAGAAGAAGGAGAGGAAAAAAGGGGAAGACGGAAAGCTAAGAGAGAAAAGAAGGAAGAGTGTGATGAGAATAGTAATAACATTGGGCTGGTGACGATGAAGGGAAGAAGTTGCCGTTTCTTAACTGCTTATAAAGGGAAATTGACTGTCATGTTCACAGTCCATATAGAAGACCCCTTTTCGCCTCTTATTCTGCTCCCTCGGCAGCCTGAATCTCCTATCCCTGTTTATACGCATTAAAACTCGCGGCTCGTTCGGTGGTATCGAACCCTTAGATCGACGGAGCATATTACTGTATATTTACGCATGTTTTATAAATTTTAGGGTTAAAAATATGTGGTTTTAGGTAAAAAAAATTCCTAATCACACAGTCTATATGATAAATATATATATATATCATTTTGTAATGTAATATTCAAGATTTTACGCTCTTTCTAATTTAGTATTTATTCTAAATTTTTCGGTAACTTAATGTGCTGGAGAAGCTAGTATTTTAAGATTTCAAAACCGTCATCCCAATTGTTCTTAGATAATTAATTGCATTATCATACAATTAGTTTCTTATTTCAATATAAGATGATGTAATAATTCCAATCTTTGCTATGTCATATTCTTCATAAGAGTTTATTATACTAGGAATACCGTATTATCCCTATTGTCATACAAATTTTTGTCCATTATTATTTTCTCTTTCGCATTGAATAAGTACCTATTTTTATCCATTTAAATGCTCAATATCCAATATGTCACTAACATATGGGAAATATTATGAACATATCCCTAACTATTAATCAATTGCTAATATCATCCTAAACTTTCTAAGTATAAGTATATATTTTCATAACTTTTGATAACACGTAAATGTAACCTAAATCATCACTAAAGCAATGAAAATAATCATCATTTCAACAATTTTTTAGCGTTAATATTCTGCATATTTTTAAATATTATTTTGAGCTAAAGTTATATTTTATGAGTTTTTTATTTTTTGGGCCAATCGCATCATACATTATAATATATAGTAAGGGAGAAGGGAGTTCGATCGAATTCAATAATTGTGTTTTTACAATTATTTCAAAAATAAATTTATGTCTCTAAAAGAGATTTTATTACAAATGAGAGTAAGCACATGAGCTCAATGGAAATTTTTTTTGCTTACAAATATCCTAATTAATTCCTAATACATTGGATGCATTGCCAAACAATTAATCTCTTATTTATGGTAAAATCAAAGCTTACCCATAATAGATTTAACTTTTGCACGGTTCCACGTTCGAATTCAACTTACCAAGTAAGAAAAAAAAAAGGCACTAAATAGGAAGTTTGTTTTCTTTTTGAATTTCCAAATATACCCTTTGATTCCCGAGGTAATTTACGTTTGTTGACTGTTGACCGCATTGATGTTGAAATACAACGAGAAGAGCCTGACCGAGTCTTGACTGGGAAATTACAGTGCGAAGTTGTAGTTGCCTTCCTCGGAAGGTTTGTACCATTAGTAAGGTTGTTATATTCTTTTAAATTTAGGTAAATCACAAATATATTATATTTCTTACACGTATAATTAGTTCCTCATCTTTCACTTATTTATTGATTTATGTTTTATCTATTCTTCTTCTTCTTTTAAAACTTTATTTATGATAAAAAGAAATATATAAACTGTCTAGATTAGAAATGTAAATAAACCAAATCAGTTCACAAACTACTTGAGCTTGGCTTAAGTTTTATTTGAATTCGATTTAATGATAATTGAGTCAAATTTCTACTCGAGTTATTCAAATAGTAAATCGAACTAAAATCGAGTTAAACTCAAGCTTTAAAGTATTAAATTTGTTAGAGTTATAAGCTTAATCAAGTTTAGTATAATGTTTAATATATTTTTAATTTATTTAAATATAAAGTAATATGATATTGGTAAGGAAAAATTTATAAAGAGTTGAGCTAATCAAGTCAAGTTCGAATTTGTTATAAATATTTTTGAGTTGAGCTCGAGTTTAAAATTTAAAACTCGATCAAATCTAGGCTGAACTTGAGCTTAGAATTTTCAAGTCAACCTCAAGGTTAGTGCTGTTTCATTCAACTTAATTCAATTACACTCCTAGTCTAGATCTTGGGATAGAAGATAAAAAGATAAGTAGAGGACTAAGCGATTGACATCCTAAAAACCCATGCACAACTCTTCTTTTTTTTTTTTTTCACACCACATACTTTCCAAGAAAAGGAACACAAATTAAATCTAGCTATTGTATCTCTTGAGCAAGAAAAAAATATTTATCGGTATTAATATATCATGACTAAAAATTTTTAAATACATAATAATAAAAGTTGATATTTTCTAAAAAACTACATCCAATTTGTGCTCTTACCATTGAAACACCGAATTAGTATGGAATAATCTGTTTCAGTAACGAGCTTCAACTATGCATAGCCTCTTTCACATTCACAACATTAGTCACTTTTTGAGCAATTTACATTCAATCCATACAATTGCTGAGCATTTGCCATCTAAGTTTCGTGCAACACCATCAATACCACCTGTGCTTCCTTCTATGCACCATTCCCTATCATAATAGTTTAAGTTAATAGTATTCGAGGAGTGATAAGACCCATTACTTAAGCATGACATCAAGGACTCTAGAACTTAGCAGGAAGGGGTTTGAGTTATCAGCCAACCAATGATAAGGTAGCCTTCATTTGAAGCTTTGAATTACAATGTTTGCCAAACCATTCCGACCTCCTCACACACACCCGAATTGAGGAAGCACTCGATAGTCCAACCCAGAATTGAAGAAGCACTCACCCGTGCGATGACCTGCTAACATACCTCCAACAGCATAGATCAACCTACTAGGACAACCATCGATGTACTCTAATTTCTGCTAAGCCATCTTTCCATTTGTCCTCTTCATTAGCTAAAGCTACTAGCTCGACCAGCAACCAAATCAACCTTCCACTTAATTTGTCTTCTTATGTTAGGGGCATCACCAATGCTTAGAAGACATGAGTCATACATTTTGACATTAGCATGCAATCCAAGAATCCTTTCTATTGTTTTTTTACATTTTTACCCTTTTTTGTGACTACATAGAGTGCATATTTGGAATGTTCTATTTAGACTTTCTCCTTTTATCATTGTTACACCAAGGGAAGTATATATATTGTCTCTCACCATGTAAGCCACACATCATCTTTGTCATATTTTGAATATACTGCCTTTGTTCTTGCAATTACTAGCTACAAGTTCAAGTTCTTCTCTTATCAATATCTATAATAAGTATTGTGGTGAGAAATCCATGTCATTACGTTATATCAAAGTAGCATTTGGGTCATATTATGTTTGTTGTTGAGTCATATTTGCCAAGTAGCTCATGAACTAGCTAAAACCCTCTTTAGCCCATATACCTTCATTAATACCTCAAAGGACTCATCGTCTTATATGTGTTAATGTTGATGCCAGTGATACTTAGCTCTTAGGCATATCAAGGAGGTACAATCTAAGAGGTACCTCCAGTGACTACAATTTTCGAATATAAGGCTTGTTTCTTTTCATTTGCAACATATACTATCTCAAATATGGAGACTTTGTTCTGTAAATTAGCTTCCTAGGATCAAAATCCATTTAATTATAAACACATTCACATTAGTGCTACCAAATTTGCCAAACTTACATTGCTATTGTACTTATTAAAGGTTCAATATGATTCATTTGTGACTAACTAGCAATGTTCTCAACTACAGTAGCCAATCATCAAATGCTAACATTAACACATATCTAACTCACAACCCAGAATGTCACACCAAATCGAACAAGTCTATTGAGTCTATGAAGATAGATGCTTAGAAGATTCCACTAAGCCATAGAGGTTGACACTTCATCTTAAACAAATAAAGATTTGTAGGCAAAAGGTTTTGTTTAGTTGTCATATTTTTTATGTAACACTATACAAATTTTTATTCTATTGTTTGGTTTGCATGTTAGCAAACATTGCTAGAGAAAAAGGGTCTTGAGGCACTAGACTAAAGCTAAAAAAATTGTTTCTTATATTTAATGGTGTAAAAATTTATTTTACAGCATATAATAAATATATTTTTAAATTTTTAGAATAACCCCACACAATATTCCTAAATTATAGTATTGAACTTTATTATAGTTCATAATATGGATAATTAGTTTTTCTTTTACTTTTAAAAATTTTTCGATCATAAAATTTTTTATCTAATACCTACATACCAAGCATAATATAAGATAATCGTACCATCATGTTCTCATGGTACTATGCTTTCTAGTTCTCCTTGTATTGTTTTACTAACCAAGTGCTATCAAAGGGTTTGAATGAACACACTAAAGAAGATGCTTCATCTTTAGTATACACTTCAACTCCAAATTCATTTCCATACAACCATGCTAACTGGATGTAAAGAAGATGATTTAATAGGGTTTGAATTCAAAATCACTTGAAAGTTTAAGGGGTAATATCTACTTGGTATCCAAATTTTATCTAATTTTTCAATTAACTATCAAAATTTTGACATATCAACTTCTATATCGATTATGTTTTTTATGTAAATGAAACTGCTTATAATAACTTCATCTATCTAATCGTCTTCCTTATAAGAGCTATGATGACAAGTGCTTCTCTTCCTAACAAAGTCATCAAAATAATTTAGAGTAAGGTTAATGTAGATAGTCAACTACATGCAAGCCGCATGTCAAATTGACTTTAAGAGACCTTGAGCCAATTATACGTAGAGGAAGTTGTTAAAGAAAGGCATAGGAGTATAAATAAGCAAACCTTAATGTCAAATGCATGTGTGTGATGGAAAATTATCTTCAAGAATTCTTGATCATTCTTCACTCGTTCTTAATTAATTTGCCATTTTGATCTTCCTTAGATTGATTTAGCAAAGTAATAATCTTTAAAATGTTGAGTGTTTCAAATGGGGAAGACAATGTCTCTATTTAAATATTTTGGTGCTCAACCTTAACCATTGAATACCTTTAGAGATTGACAAACCAAATGAGTTGCTGATGGCATTCATTAGATTGCTTGTGTCAATGGATGAGATTAAGCCTCTTAGTCCTTTATAATTCCTCTTGAGCTTTTATTATAAATGGGCCTAGCCTAATACAAAGCTCGATTAGCAAGCTTATAAAGACTTCCTTCATGTGTAAGACGATGGAGAAAGGTCAAAAGTAAGAATCGGTCCGACAATCTTGTTTCGAGTTTATTAAGTCTAATCTTTCTAAGACATCTCTAAATAAATAATCCTGATTCCTTGAGCCTTACCGCTAGCCTAAAAAACCGGCTTATAATATTAAATTAAGCCAAAAACCCTAATTTCCAAAATCTCTTTCTATGGTCATCTAATTAGTTTCTCTTGAAGTTTAATACCACCATAACGTTGAGCTAGTTTATTCCAATTTGAGCGTATCACTTCCAACAAGTTCGGATGTTTAGTGTAGGCATTTGAGAATCGAGAAGAGAAAGGAGGTTTAGTTCCAACATCTCTATAGCAAATAAGCACAGAGGACGTCCTATTAAAATGGATCACCCCCCACATTTGATCACTTCTAAATTTTATAATCGCTCGTACCTTTAAGATCATCGTCCAGAATGATAAACTCATCCTTATCAACAATATCACTCTCATATCCTTGATTCTCCTTTAGCACTATGGATCATCTTCCAATAAAACCTTATCAACGCTCGTTGGATCTTCAGCTTCTCTTCCACTGATTTTTTCGTCTTGAATTGTGGCAAGTTGATTTTATTTTTCCTCCTCGCAAAGAACTTGTAAATTTAGATTCTGTTCAGCCAAATTATATAAAACATAAAATTATCAACTGGCTCTTCAAGCTCAAAAAGTTAGAGATTAAGTCAAAGTGCGGACAAGTATGCAAGTGAAGCTTGAAACGAAAATAGAATTGTTTTTTTTTTTTTTGAAAAAATTCCAAAAATATACCTATGCAAAAAATTATTCCGAAAATACAGTAATTTAAATTGCGAATTGAAGACATTATTTCAAATTGAACTTAAAATCACGTCTTAAAGACAATATTTTCATTTAAACAGGAAATCATGTCTTGAAGATAGGATTTTATCAAGCTAAAAAAAGACCACATATCCTTCTCTGGTCATTTAGATATGACATTGAGTCTTCAAAATGGCATATAACAATTACATTCTTGGAATTATTTTTTCATGTGGGTGTATTTTTGGAATTTTTTGTAAAAATAAACTAAAATTTTTTCCTTTTCTATTATTATATATCCATTGATTTTTTTTAATTATAGTTAAAAAATCATAGATAATTTTAAATAAATATTTTTTGTCACTTTCAATACAAACATTTACCATCATCACTATTAGGATGGAGTCATTGTTACCCATTAATAGACAATATTGACAAATATAAGCGAGTTATTTATTTATTTATTTATTTATTTTACCAACTATTATTATAATTCTCAAGAAAGAGAATTATATCCAATCCATTATTCTAAAAAAACAGTATTCAAATCGCTGGTTAGAAGGACTATGGCAGTATAACATAGTTTAATTGCCTCTATAATAGCTAACGATTGGACATTAAACTAAAGCATAACAAATATAAAAGAAGTATAAATGGTATTTTTTACTTTTGTCCGTTCACCATACATAGTAAAAGTAAATTGACTCCATGCGGGAAGGAACGGGAAAATGTGGGTCTAAAATTCAAATTTACAGTTTTGTCCTTTGAATGGTTAAGTACGAGGTGTCAAGTTCGAAATAGTAAGAGCAAAGTTAGAAAGATGAAACTTATGTGCATGATGGAGCAAAGGGATGCACATTCCCTTCATCATAGCTCCACTGTGGAGCGAGTCAAAATCATGGGAAATTTGATAAAATTTTCCATCCTCCTTTCATTCCTTCCTTCCATGTTCTACAAGTGGTAAAAACAAGAGGAAAACGAAAAGCATAAACTAATTGACCGTAAAATCATTTCCCTGTTTGGATGCAAAAACACTAGAAGGCGAGAAAAATTTTAAGAAGGGAAAGATATTATAGTGGTGCTACGTTTGTAAATTAATATCATTATTATTAATCTATACTAATTTTTTTTATAGAATTCTCAACATAAATAAATACCACAAAAATGTATATTGCCATTATCTTATCCTAACACCTCTGAACGTAACTCATTTTGCAATGATCTAAAAGTATCGATATATTATAGTGGTAAAATACATTTCGCAGCAGCTTTTAAATCAGAAATAATGGATGCATCTCTACTGTACAAGCTATTGCACAAAAGTATACTTAGCTGTACAGTAGCAATAATAATTAATTAAACACTACTAATGTACTGCTTCTATTGCTTTTATTTTTTTGCCTAATAATTATCATTATTGGACTATAGACCTTTCCTGCATTTAAACCATAGTCCAGCGATAGTAAGCATAAAAACTTGTCACCTTTTTTTAATCTTGTCGAAGTTCGGTATTTGAATTACTGTTAACGATGATTGAAGAACTAATATTCCAAAATGCGTGACATCGCAAATAAAGTTTTATGTCTAACCCTTAGTATTTTGTAAAAAAAAAAAAATGTATCGTTGCAATGAGTTTAATAGGTTATGATATTAGAATTTACACAAATATACTTAGTATCGTAGCAGCCTGGCATACGCTCTATCAATGTGCTCGAGTGAGGAGATTGAGTGCTATGCCAGAGAGAGATGAGAGCATACAGAGAAAAAGCATTTGTGAAAATGATCGTTAATTAATCCAAAACCGTTACAAAGAGTATTTATACAGTGGTTAGACTAACTAACTGTCTAACAGAAAATAAATATAATCCTATACAAGTATGTGTACTGTAAGTATCCTATACTATTACACTTGTTAGCATACAGCTGTCTGAGTAGTGACACAACCGTCAATAAGTATGATATAAATACAAACGTTATCGTCACAATGTGGGCCTCAAATTTTCCTTTTAGAGTTATCCTAAAATGTTTTAGAAATCCTTCAAAAGCTGTACTTGTTTAACTTTTTTGCTGATTAAAAGTAATCCTTACTATTGTATCCTATACACTATTCAATGTACACTTGCAGAGGACAAACTTCGTGAATAGAAATGGTAGTGATAAATATTCGAACGGAGACATACTACCAGAATTTGGCGATTTCAATGATGTCAGCTTCTCATTTGCAAAAGGAAATTCAGTCTCGTCATTGTCAGTCCATAAGACAAGCAAACAGATGGGGATGACTATTGGATGGACGAACTTGTGAATTTCTAACCAGTGAAGTTAGTTGCATGCTACTCCTTTGAATTTGAAACTCACACTTCATCAAACCACAAATCCCACCATGTTAAGCATATCATGGATAACCAAAATCATTATAATCTAATGGTATGATTATTAGTTTCTTAATGAGATGAATTGGACTCGATTTTCCATATTCAACAATTGTGATATGTATAGTAATTGAGAGGAAAAAAAGAAAAAAAAGGCATATATTGTAAACTTACGTTTTGACTTACTTATCTACAATCTGCCATAATGTGCCAATTAGGATGATTTAGTTTCCAACCTCCAAGTTTGAGATCCCTAATTGCAAGTTCAATAACCCCCAATTAATTAATTTTAGCCATCTTGTTCTGAATTATGGAAACAAGAAGAACTACATATGGTGTATTATATACAACAATAATTGTCTAGTTACTTAAGTAATCGCTAGCAAGACATGGAGTGTTTTCTTCCTTTGCAAATCTCTTAATTTGAGTACGAATACGTTGCTTTTTATTCGTATACGAGGAGGATTTAGACTTGGGCAAAGGCCGATTCCGCACTCTAAACCAACCCAACCTAATAGTAGCTAGACCGACCCGCTGCGGCAAACGGTGATTCGAACCGCCAGAATTAATAATAATAATAATAATAAAAAAGTGACCAGTCATAATGACTATCCCCCTAGACCCTTTACCCCCTATCTCTTGTCCCTATTAAATTTGCACTTTTCGTACAAAACTGTTTAAAATTTCAAATTTCAAAATTCAAACAACGTGTTCACATATTCCTCATCCCTATAAATAGCAACTTCAAGTCTAGTAGCAACTATTACTTCACAAACTAATTAAATCCCTCCAACTCTAGCGATTCAACCTTCAATTTTTTTTTTAATTACTAAATATTGTTAGAAATATTTTCTTCTACTAACCACTAATATTTGTACATAATTCTCCACTCTACTGTACAAAAAAATTTGCATTAGCAAATAACGCTAATATACACATACCCGCCATATAATTTCCGTTTTATTTTCTCTCACATATTATTCCCGTCTTTCATTCATAAATCTTTGTTGTAGTAAATAAGAGAAAATAATATTAGTATTAATGGAAGATTTTTGCATCATACCTTCTCTAATAAAAAAACACAGTTCATCATCTAGTTGGAAAAATAAGAGTAAAGGCGCTGAAAGTTCCAATACGTCGTCTACGCCACAATGGTTCGAGAACGTTCAAGCATACCCAGATAATGAATACGATTTGGATAAGCAAAGGACACAAAATATGGTTGAGAACGTGGAAAAAAAAATACATTACCTCCAAGCTTCAATATAGAATTTCATCGCATAAGTAATCGTGGTACACCAACTCATGCATTGACTTCTTAGCTTTTACGTCGAATATTAACGCATGAGTTACTGAGGCGCGCCACTTCCCGATTTTGAACCTCCATGCATGAGTATCCCTAAACGTCATATTAGATTCAAACCTCCTCGTATAAGTGTCCCTGCACGACCTATAGAATTTGAACCCCCACGGATGAGTTATCCTGTAAGTATGTTCGAAGATGAGAAAGACAACATATAAATTATTCCCAAAACAAAAAGCAACATATGGGACAAAATAGACCCAGCAGTTCGAGACCATCCAACTCAAGTAAGCCCTCTAAACCCAATAAATCTAATATTTTTACTACTTATTTCTGTAAAGGTACATACGAAAGGGAGAACTCAAGGGCATTCTACAACTACTGCAACAGTTACTCATGGAAAACGAGAGATAGATATGGTACCATTAACAGGAACTTAAGGTCAAAGCATCTCAGGGAAATAGAAATAGATAAAACGCAATAACAAATTGCCCGAGGCGGTAGTTCATCTAATCAAATGCTAATGAGGTATGAAGAAGAGATGTATAAGTATAACCTGGCACAATACTTAACGAACATGCACCTCTCATTCAATGTAGGTGCATTAAAGTGGCAGAGTTGACATGAGCAGAAGATGTTCAACCTTAGCTCGCGATAGCTTAAGTACAAAACGTTAACTCGAGCCACGCAGAAGCTCTACGATAAAGGTAAGAGGAAGCTCTTGAGTAAGTTTGCTTCTTTTGATACGCAAGTATCCATATGTCTAGATATATGGATGAATCCTTTTCGTAATAATTTTTATATAGGTATTACTGTTCACTAAATAGACGATAATTGACAACTTAATAAACTACTATTGGCTTTAAAGATATTTAATGATCAACACACGGTGTAAAACATTTATAAAATTATTAAAAAAATCCTAAATGAGTACAAATTAGTTAGGAAATTTTTTTCTATTGGATATAATAATGCAACTGCCAATACTGCATTAATATGTGATTTACAAAATTACTGTCAACCAGCATTAGGGGGGATTTTTTTCTACATACGCTGTGCATGTTATATTCTTAACTTGTGTATTAAGGATAGCATTGCATCTTTGCATGACAATATAGCTCCGATCAAAAATATCATTAAGACAATAACAGAGAAGTTGTCTTTTCACAAAAAGTAGAGGAACTTTCGCATGGAGTGCGGAAAGAGGCCCCAAAAATTTAAGATAAATGTGCAATATCGTTGAAACTCAACTTACGAGTTATTGCATAGCACAGTTCCTTATAGCGAACTACTGTGTGACTTCGCAATGTACAACATATAGAAAGTTAACATTTTCCTTAGTAACTAAGATATATGTGTCTAGTTACTAAAAGTTTTAAAAGTTTTTCATGATACTACTAAGACTTTCTCATAGGTTTACAGGCTTAGTGTTCACTTGTTTGTTATGTCAACTGTCAGTATACTTAGCATGTTACTTTAGGCCCATAAAAACCCAAACCTACATGCATGTGTATATGATATAACGTTGAAGTGGTTAACTTATTATAAAGAAATTTCTCGTATTTATCTCATAGCAACTATTCTAGACCCTTATTGTAAAACGAAATTATTATTAATATATTTAAAAACTTATTATAGTTACATTTAAGATCTAATGAATTCATAAGATGTGTACAACTTGAAAGTACAATAAGAAGTATTGACAGCGATGGCCGATATAGAAGAGATACTCAACCACTACCAAAGTCAGTATGGTAGCCAATCATCAGTCTCTCTTTCACCACCAACTAAGAAGTGGCATTACTCATTTATGGATGAGCAGTTACAGGTGCAAAAATTGAAGAGACAACAGTTCGATAGTCCAATGTCCAAGATGCAACACTACACCAATGTGAATTTCGAGTTTTTTAAGAATATCTCCATCAAGGACTTCAATATTTAAGAGTTATGGTTAAGGCATACAAGGAACTACCCATTGCTATCTCGCATCACCCGTGAAGTACTTGTTGCTCTGGTTTTAACAATTACCATTGAGCAAGCATTTAGTACAATAAGCCTGATCATTGACGAGCGCCAAGCCTCCCTATCTATTACCAGTATTGAGGTAAATGCTTATACAAAAGATTGGTATAAAATGACCTGCAAACAATAAGAACCATACGGGACATCAAGCGAGGAGGATGATTACTTTAGTGATTGAAATTGATTTGATCGAAGCCTAAGCACACCTGCAAGTTCCACTTCTACTTACAAACATGAATAATTATCTCAAGAGGATAAATAGTAAGTTTTCTTTTCATCATTTACGAAAAGGTTTTACCATGTAGAAAAATCTTTTTTTCCCAATTGTTCAAAAAAAAAACTAAATGGCGTAATTTTCCCAAAAGTAGTGATTTAGCATTACGTTTTTCCAAATTATAACCAACTAAAATTATTTTCCTTCAAAAAATTTAACTTGGATAGTCACTATAAACTCTACAAATTTAGCTAATTATGAGTATAATTAAACTCTAGTAATGTAGATAATGTCACGAGTTAAAAAAGTTAAGTAAGATAAAAATTTTATTAAATTATGAAATCAAATATAGTATCAGTAATAAAAATCTTAGAAATTCGATTGAAACCTAAATCGAGTATAAAACCCTAAATCCTATGTATACGTAAATACCCAAAATCGAACTTGAACTCAACAAAAAAACTTAAAACTATAACTTTAAACTTATAAAATTGATAAATATAACTTACTAATAATAAAACCTTAGTCAATTATAATTATCAACTAGTTCACGTAATCACGTAAAACTCTTAACGAACACGTTGAAATAACTCGTAAATATTATAAATGTAACAGGTAACCATTAAATTAATAAATTTTTATAAAATTTCAATATTATTTTATAAATACCAAATTTATAATTTTTTTATATTTAGAAAAATCTAATATTTTTTATTTTTCTTTTTCCTTTTTCTCTCCTTTCCAGATTTTTATTTTCTTGCTCCACACCCCAAACTTTCCAAACCATTCGGTGGACACGTGTAGTGTTAAGAATCTTATCATGTGAAAATAATGAGTTAAAAGACAAAATTAGATAAGATCATGTCTTATCTCATTAATGGCTCCATTTGCTTTTGTCTTTCTTTTACTTTATTTCCTCTTACTCTTTTGCTATTCACTTATGCCGAAGATTTGTGCAATTCACTTAATATTCTTTTTAAAGTTAATAAGATACAAGAATAAAACATATGTCTTCATCCTTATCTTTCTTTCTTTTTTTTTTTTCAACCATGCCATCCTTCTCTTTTCTTTTATTATTTTCTTTTGACCTTCAATTTCAACAAGAAGATTTAGAAGAAAAGGAAGCTTAGGAAATTTCATTCAAGGATCTTGCACAAGCATGTTCATATCTGTGTATAAATATTAAGGTATATTTATATGTATAGTACATATGGTATAGTAATTTTTATAAATCACTTGTATAAGAAACTTATGTATATGGACATGTAAGGATACGCATATAATATATGTATATATACTATATATTTTCTTTATTTATGTACGTATATATACATATTTATGCGTAAATATATATATATACCTGGTATTTTTATTATATAGTATGTATATGTATGTGTGTATTGTATAGATATATATATATATATATATATATACTTGGTACTTTTATTATATAGTATACTATTCATATATTTAGGTTTACATAATTTTTATTTCATGTATATAAATATACTATGTAATCAATATATATATATATAATTACAAAATACAAATACTAGTATAATATAGTATATTTATAATAAAGGGTATATATAATTGGAATGTATAAGTACATACTGTAATATATTTATGTTGTATTTTTATTATATAAATTATGTAGATATATATATCCTGGACGTGATGTATAGGTATATGTATTTATGTATAATATTTGTTATATCAAGTATTTTAGTGTGTGTGTGTGTATATGTAATATAACCGTATATGTATATGTATAAAATACAATTACATGTATATATATATATATACCCAGACATATAGTATATGTAATATTTAAGGTTATGTTATTATAGTACATAAGTACATTATACATATAAAAATACATATAGAAATAGTATGGTATATATAGAAATACGGGTATATTTGAATAGTACATACATAATATACTATAATATTAATTTAATAAATTGATTAATTTACTAAATATGAATATATATATATATATACTGTAGCTTTGAAGAAATTATAAGAAATAATTAATTTAAAAAATTTAGTAAAATATAGTAATAAATATTAATATATACATACAATGTAAAATACAAAAATAAGAAAATATGAAAAAATATAAAAATGAAACATGGCATTCTCTTATGTTGCTACATCATCACTTAGATAAATTAATTAAATTCGCAATTAAAAATAACAATAAAATATGTAATTAATTAGAAAATTAATAAAGTAGTAAAAATAAATTAAATAAGTCTTAAACCTCAAAATTAGCAAAAATAAGTAAATTATAGTAAAATAGACCTAAAAATAAGAAAATTACAAAATATAAGATTTAAATATTTATTAAACCATAATTATACAAAGAAAAGCTTAAATTAATATTTTATAATTATTTAAGTCAAAATAATAAATTTCGTAATATTTTTATATTATTGTTGAAACTGCGAGTTATAACGTTTAAAACGAACCATGCTACGAGAAAGTACATTCGAAAATAATGAAAATAGACTATAAGTTCATAAAAATCGAAACTATATTGAAAATGTTATACGTGATTAACGAAAAAGCTCAAATTAAGCATTTCATAAGAATGTATAAATAATTTAAGTAGTTAATACCAAAAATATGAATAACTTAGTTATTCCACTTAAATACTTATTATTTTTCATATTTTCTAAATGTCAAGTTATCCCGGTACGGATACCAACTTATCTAATGGAATATTATGACTGTCAATAGACTCAATGACCAAATGAGTACTCTCGATAACTCTATATTTATTTTATGCTTGTAACTAGTGCACTTAAAGTAAATATTAATAATTTGATGCATGAGAATGTGGGTTATACATATGCGTGAATACTGGTTGTGTATTGTGTAAAAGATTGTAAAATATAACAGTTGAATAATTGATTACTTGATTTATTATTGCATGATTGAATGTTTTATTGATATTTGTTGATCACCTCATAACTCACTTATACTATACCAACTGCATGTATATTGTTTAGCATATTACTTATTCATGTATTCATATGTTTAATAATAAATTATTTACTCACTTACTTGTTGGTATAGTATAAGTGATATCTCATTAAGTTCCTATAGTTTACTTCCCAATAGTTTTCTTTTACAGGTTATTAGATAATCTAGCAAGGGTTAAGAGCTAAGTATTGAGTACCAGTATTGAGATATATAGAAGTTAAAATCTGAGGACAAACTATATATTTGGTTTAAATTATTATATATATAATTATTAATACTATATTTAGATTTTATAACTGTCATAAGTTTAAGTTTTAGAACTTTCCTACCTTATCTTAACATTTGGTAAAAGATATCGATTCTCTATAGTTTTGATGAATTGTGAAATTTCAGATATTCATAATTACTCATATGTTATAGTAAGTTAATTAAATTAAAAATTGAAAACTTTAATGACCAATTGTTTAGAATCTTGCAATCTCTTATTTACAATACGGTTTTTATATCATGGGTGTACACATGATATAAAAATTTTAAGTTATCCTACTAAACCCTCCTTAAGATCATAACAGTTATATACACTAGAGTTCTTTTTGCAAAACATAAAATTAACCAACAAACTAAAGTTTTTTTAAAATTCAAACGAAACTACGGCAATTTGATTTTGATTAACAGATATGTAGGCACCTTCCGAGGGATCATAAAATACAATAAAAAATATTTTTCCTTTAAGCACTTTACTTTACTTGATCATATTAAGTATTCATACTATAAGAGACTTTTCTATATTTTATTTTTTATCTATTTTTAGTGTACCTTTTATGGAAGGATGAAAGAAAAAAAAATACAGTGGAAGGATCATCAAGGCTAAAAGAGAATTAATTTATGTAAAGGAAAAGGAAAAAAAAATTTGAGAGAAAAAAAAAAATTAGATCAAGAGCCATGAATCGATCTTTAAACCGCCAAACCCCTTAAATCGACCCCGAACCACCGACTCATGGATTGGTTACAATTCACCATGACCATGACCCATGAACCGATAATTCAAGACCGGTTTAGGATCAATTCGAATCTCCACCTAGGTCTAAATGGATTAATCAAGGCTATGCCCCAAATACCACCCGACCATACAATGGAAATAAATAGTAATAATTATAGTAATAGGTAGTTCATGATAAACGAACCCTATAGTGATAAAACAATCAAAACAATGTGGGATTTCCAAAAATACAAAAAGCATATATGCATCCATGTGACACGGCACCAACTCCGACCTCCAATTTGTATAAAAGTAAGAGTTGCAACTACTATCTGTAGAATTATACTATATGCATATTAGAAGTTTTGAAAAAAAATAAAAATGATTATCCAAAACTTGTCTCCAGAGAATACTTCTTTGTTTAATCATTCAAGAAATAAATTAGGTTGATTTAATTCACCGATCAAGTTCATGTTACTCAAATCCTTCCTGAGAAATTCACTTACAAAATGTAAAAGGTTAACACTACAATTATCTGATATAAAACTCTTCTAACTCTGATAGCACGACGAGGTTAGAAAACCTAAATTCATCACGAAATCTGTTGGCCGAAAATGAAGACAAAATCTAGGAAGAAACATATTTTCAGCAAAGTGCAACAAAATCCAAAAACAAGAAGAACGGTAAGGTAAAAGGACGCAATATGGAACAGAAATATTCAATTACCGAATAACTATTAATCTATACAAATTATCATGATGACAATTCAAAAGAAACTGGGGTCATATCCATTGCTAGAAGTAGCCAAAATATAGTAAGCAACTATGTGACCGATTGACCCCCAAGCCAAGACATCCACAATGTTAAACCCAACAGGATCATTGGATTTCAGCAGGCTAACATATTCCTTAGCCCGGGTGTCACCGGCTTCGAAGTGGGTCAATCCATTCTGCTCAGGAACTTGCTTGGCAACATTCTCCCTTTGGAAGTTAAAGAACACAAACCTTCCCAGGAAAAGGGACAGTCCGGTGCTAAGGCTGATAACAAGGGGAGCACTTAACTCTGCCTTGATGGCACCGGCCCGGTTAGCCTTCCGGGTGGTGGTTAGGCTGATGCCAGCTTTGGTCTTGGGGCTTGGGAGGGACTTGAGGCCCTGGAAGGAGATGGAGGAGGGTGAGAGGGTGGTGGAGTGGTGTTTGGAGATTGTAGGGGTTAGGAACAAGGAGGAAGATGTTGCTGCCATTTGGGGGAACTAAGGAAATGTTGGGTTGGAATGGGAATGTGTTGTGTAGAATGACTGTTTGTAATTGCAATTGAGGTGCTGTGAATGAGGAGGATATATGAGTTGATGAGAAGATGGATAGAGTGGAGAAGATATGTGAGGATGTGAATGAAAGAGAAAGATTTTGGAAGCTGAGTTGGCTGGTTTTGGTTGGTGTGTTTTGGATCAGAGATCCTTGGTTCCAGGTTGGTTTTGTGACAACAGGGATATAAATTACTTCCAAACAGGTCACCGGTCGTCTTGCCTTTCACCATTTTTCTTATTGCATGTATTGTATTTCATTCCATGTAAATATGTATCCACATTGAAAACGCATGAAAACCGTTAGACATCGTGGATTTATCATTTTACAAACATATCGATATGGTTATATCAAATATATATTTATATAATAGTCAATTTTAGATTTTATCTTCCTAAATATTTTAATTAAGGAGATTATATAACTAGACTCTGAATCTATAACTAGAGTCTGACAATTTCATATAATTCGTATTGCAATCTTAATTTTTCATAGAATTCCATAATCTTTATTTTATCCCATTTACCATCCAATAAAACAAAATCATTCTTACTCTTGTTGTATTTCAGTGGTACACGGTAACAAATATGTCTCCTTTCATGGTTTAAGTCTTAGTTATATCCTATTTCATAATTTTCAAGCATAGTATTACCTTAAATTAATTGTACTATAATTGTTAAGATCTCTGTTATTTTTTGTTTTAATGATAATAAAAAGGTTTATCGTGTATTAACATATATGTTGGGAGTGTTTAGAAAATATTAGTAGAAGTTTTTGTAAAGGTTTTATAACAAAGATAATTAAAGGAATCTGGCCCTATAGAATCTGTCGTAGAAGTTTATTTTTCAAATTCTGAATTCAATCAAGAGGTTGTAAAAACTCTCATAGAAGGTTCTATGTGAAGAAGAATAGAGTTGTCTCCTTGTAGAAGTTGTAGTAGAAGAGCTTCGGTCAAAAAAATTTCGTAAAAAAATCGCTAGTAGAAGGTTCAATATTGTCCAAAAAGTATTTGTAAAAGTCTAAGTAGAAGGTTTATCTCCAAGTGTAACACAACATGACACAACATCTCCATAGAAACTTTAGTAAAACTTAAGGGAAGATTTGTTGAAAGTCTTATAGAAACCCAAATAGAAGGGAAGATTTGTTGAAAGTCTTATAGAAACCCAAATAGAAGCTTACAATAGAAGGATAAAAGGACAAGACAACTTCACATAGTAGAAGCTTTAGGAGAAGGTTGAGTTAACATAATCTGCTCTTGGTGAAGTAGAAGAATGAGTAGAAGGTTGAATCTAGACACAATCAAATCCACACAAAATGCTATTTTCAGATTTGTCAAAAAGGATTTAAATATAAATGAAAGTCTAACTCCACTAGTCAGTTATATTTAGAAAATATGATCGACTCATTCTACTAAAGTCAGAATAATATTATTGGAGATTAAAACAAAAACATTTTTAAGACCTTGCAATTCGATGACTCATTACAAAATCATCTAGAGAATGAGATAAAATAGATCTCACAACAGATCTAGATACACTTGGTAAGCAAGAGCAAGCTATCAAGAAGTTCAATTCAAATCCAATTTGATATAAGCTTAAGAGATATATAGAAATTTTTGGATAGATCTTATCAACAAACTGCAATGTATACCAAATTTTTAGCAAAAAATCATCTTTTAAATGTTAGGAGAAAATTATAAAAATCAAAAGAATTCAAACAAAATATAAAAAAAAAAAGAGACGTGAAAAGTCTTCTAACAACGTTCAAAATCTATTATTCTATTATTCCTAAGCTAATTTTAGAAGATTTATATTTTTTTTCTTAATTTTTGTATTCAACCATTCAAGTAAGGCTTAGTTGGAACTTTGAGATAATGGGTTGGATACCGTATCCTATATTTAACTTATGTGGAAGCTAATAAGATAAAGCAGTTGTGTTTGTTGGTCTTAAAGACTAAGTTTTGTACTTTCTTTCATAGATTGATTGATTCGATATAGTATAACAACTGGTAAAGACTATAGGATCTCAAGTGAGAGAAGATTAACACACAAGATGAAATCTCTATAAAAATCTTTACCTAATCTTTTTATCCTTAAAATCTTACTCTTTAGTTATATCTGTTACTAGAAAATTATCATGCCACTTACAATCATCAAGAGGTTTTGAATTTTCAAATTTATTACAATTAATTCACACCCTCTTGATTGTTAACAGGACCAACAATAATCACGTTGACTCAATATATATTAGTTAACGGATTCGGATTTCACTTACTCTCTAAGTCATTCATGTTCCATTGAAGAGTAAATATAGATGAAAGGACACATTATTCACCAATCCAAGCTCGTATACAAGTCATACTTAGCATATAGATAATCGTATTAAGCTGTAGAAATTATTTCAAGTGAATTCAGCAAGGGATTACAGAAAGAGAGAAAAAAATAGGAAGGAATGAAAGTGAAAAGAAAGAATTAAATAGGAAATGAAGTAAGGGAAAAACAATATTAATTTCCTTATTTAAATAAAGAATGAATGAAAGTAGAGATAAAGTTAATAATAATATTGTTTATTTTATCAAAATATCAATAAAATCCTTTTAACTTTAAGATATGCCTTTATTATAAGGATAATTATGTAACTTCAAAATAATTCCCTCACATTCTCTCCAATTTTGAAGGGATTTATTTTAATAGATCCAAAAGAAATAATTCCCTTCCCATTCCATTTGTTCTCCCTTTTCTTTCTTTATCAAATAATGAAAAATGCATTAATTTTCTAACTTTTCCTCCCCTCCTCGTTCCTTCCCTCAATCCAAACTAAGTGTAAAGAAAACAATATGATGACATCGTAAAAAAAGAAAAAAAAAAGAGAAAAAAGTACTAAAATTAGATTGTGTGTCATGTGATAAGTTAAACCCTAAAAGCGCTTAGAACCTTCTAGGTTATTTATGAATCGAAAAGTGTAAAGGTTATTTATGAATTGAAAAGCTTACACCAAGACTTAGAAGAGCATTTTCATTATTTTTATATTATAATTATTTGATATTAGAAAAAACAAAAATAAAAGCTAAAATCATTGTACTCCAATAGTATGTCTGTATGAGCACAATAGAATGAACTAAATACAATTGACATGAGAAAATCCAATGCAATCCATCTCAATAAGGAAACAATATTTCTTGCTCCATTGTTCACCCTCTAGTTGAAGCACACATTCTGATCGTGAAAATTGACTGCTACACATGTATCATCAAGCATTTTGCCAGTAACAAATGGCCGAACCAAAAAAAAAAAAACAAGCCAGTTCCTTTGAGTATACGTTAAGCATGGTACCAAAAAGTCATGGATAGCCCACTCACACCCCACGACTGCAAGATGACATTGCACAATCCAAAGGCGGCATTGCATAGCATAGAAAGACAATTTTAGGAAATGACTCATTGGGTAAGAAAAGACGACTCAAATGAAGTCTCCCCCGTGGTGACAGTGATACACATCAAAAATAAGTCACACTACAAACGCCCAGCAAACTATATACAACATGCATGACTGCTGATGCACTTCCGGATGATAAGCTGTTCCTGTTCATGTACATGGCACAAGTTCAACGCAGCACGACGCAAGTTATTCAACAAACTGCACGTTTTCACTCAAATTAGGGAATCAAGGTATGACAAGTTCCGCCGCCGACCACACTCAAGTAGGCTACCATATGTACGATCCCACACTCCGATAAAGAGAGATTCTGTATCTGGACTGAAGGACATTCCGGATATTTCGCCAAAGAAATCAATTTCTTGCTCTTTCTCATATCCGCTTTTGATATCATACACATGGACAAAGTCAGCAGGCTCTGCCATCGCCAAGTACCTGCCATCCGATGTGTAGCGAATCGATCGAATAGCACCAAGGTTTCCTTTCAAGACAGCCACAGATTTGGACAAATTGCGCACATCCCAAATCCGAGTAGTTTTATCCTGGTTTCCAGTAGCAAAAGTGACACCATCTGGATGCCATGCTGATGCAAATGAATAGTCTAGATGCCCCGTCAATGGCACAATAGTCTGCCAAAAATTAAGTATTCAATCAGCACAAAACTTTCATCATTAGGCCTCACATGGAGACAGGTAGCTTACCTTGCCAGTTTTAGCATCAACTAGTAATCCGTCTGGATCATCACCAACAACGATGAGATGCTTACCATCCGGACTTAAAGATGTATGCTGCCAACAAAAGAAAAGGCAAACAAATGAATTTCAGGAGTACATCGGAATTATTTATACATGTACTTCAAAGTATTCAACGATTTTATGTATTCAAAAGGCAGGAGCTAGTCCAAAAAGAGACAATTCGCAGAGTAATTGTCGTTTTCAATTAACGGTTATATACATAAAAAATCCCATCTGCACTTTGCGGATATAAATCAAAATGAATGACTTTATGCTATAGAATAGCACTCCTGATGGAGTTGCAACTCTTAGAGTGTTCATATTTACAAACATCTCATAATAATGTTAGTTATTACATAAATACTACATTGGATAAATAAAATATTATATACAGTACCAAAATTTTTTCACTGATACAAGCACATTGTGCATGCAGATATCTAGTTTAAATAAGAGCAAAAAAACGTACTATCCCTAAAAAATAAGAATGAATCAGGGCCTTACATTTACTGGCCAGTCAAAATGGAAATGCTTTAGAAGTTGAAATCTTTCCATGTCAAAGTCTCTAACTCCACAATCATTATTTGAGGCTATAAAACGGATTGATCCACTGAGAATTAATCAAAATCGAGACAAGTTAGGATCAAATATTTAAGTAAATTAGCTTGAAAACAATATTGGAAGGGGTCTTACCTGGAATTTGCATATATTTCAACAGCATTTGTAATTGCATTATCATCATAAGTTGTCCTGCAACAATAGCTAACTCCAGGACGATCCAAAAACTGCACCCAAAAAATTAATAATAATAATAATAAAGTAAGGATTGCGATTGACAATAAAGTTCCTTCGCTCCTGATAATCAACATATTTGTGTTTATTATTATAACTATTATGATAGACAGTGAAAGGACATATTCAACAAGAGAGAAAACAGTTCTCTACACCAAAAAATCGCAAACAACATGAGACAAGTAGCAATTTGAGAACTAAGGCGCCACACAGAACTCTGAAATTTCCTTTTGGTAATTCACGCAGAACTCTGAAATTAATTAAAATTTATCTGCATTTCAGTTCTGGATCAATAAACATTTTGAATGCAGAGGAAGGCACTCATTTCTGCCGATGATAGCAACATAGAAAAGATGCTCAGTTCTTATATCAGATACAAATCTACTCACATCTCAATGAGGTATCAAAAAGAAATGCCGTGAACCTTACCTTGCATATAAGTTCTCCTTGAAATCCACCAGCAACTAACAACCCATCTTTTACAGCAAGGGTACTAACTTGAGTTTGCGTGAATCCTTCCAACAAGCTACCAGGATGTTTCTACATGTTTCAAAACAGAATTACAACACTCATCGAAAATATATCCAGGTTGATTATTTTTCACTCGGGTATTTACCTCTGTTGGAGCTACATGCCCAGATAGATCAAGGACTTCAGACTTTCTGGCAGTTAATGATGACCAATGGATAACGGAAAATTGTGACATTAGGTATACGTCATGCTTGGATGTAGCCCAAACCAAATTCCTCAACTACACGACAAGAAAAGTAAAAGAATAAGGCAATGCATCTAAGAACTAAATGACCTCTCCATTCCCTCATGTATAACTGCTGTCTAATGGCTTTGAGTTTTGACATACCTATGATAGCTAGCTGGGTTTTAGAAAAGTCCCTAAAATATCAAACTGCTTTAACTGGATAATTTACATACTTCCCATGAAACATGTTTAATCTACCCATGATGGCTACTTATGAAAACAAGTCCAATGGACTTGCTTGGTTATCTTTAATTAATGAGCATATATCAAAAGAAAAAGATAAAATTTCATGAAACAACTATTTCCAGAAAAAGTAGTTCTGTTTTGGATGGGGGCAGTCGATAAGATTATCTAACCTGAAAATGGAGAATCGTAGATTTCACTGATCTCATATTTCTTCTGAACTCATAAAATGAACACCCTTTTTGAGTTATTTTGGCATCCTACATAATTGGGCAACAAAGATAATTGAGACATAAATGGTCCAATTAATCCAACAACCCATAATGGGAAAAAAATGATAGTCAAGACACAGATAGTCCAATTCCTTTGCACCTTTCCTGACTTCTCTCCAGATTGAGACACATTTTCATAATTTTTATATTGTTCTAGCCTAGTTTTCCGGTATTCATCCCTACTGATGCTAAGCCTTTCCCAGGGGATTCCCTGGATGTCTCTTCCTTTCCGTGCTTGCGCAGCAGTGGTATCCACTGATTTATTGCTCTGCATGAATAGAAAATCAAAATAATAAAATATCATTCAACACAAAGATTTAGAAGAGTTCGACAAACTACGATAGCTAATTTTAGTTGTTTGGAGCCTTGCAATATAGAAAATACATACCATATAGTCATATTCATCTAAATCTGAATCATGAAATTCAGTTTTTCTGCCAAGGAATTCTCCTTCATATTCACCATCTATATCTTCATCTCCATATTCTTCCCCCACATAGTTGTCATCATCCCCATGGTAATGGGCCATACTTTAACAAACTATATTCCAGAATATATTAAAGACAGAAATTTAGTTAAAGTAGAGTTACAAAGCACAAAGCTACCATAATTAACAATACGCATGCCTCATCAAGAGCTTCTGTGCATGTGACAAAGAGACAGCCAACTAGAAGAATCAATTGACAGGAATCTAATGATGTTGGCACCTTCTAACACCTATGCACATGCCTTTGGGCATTCATGTAAAAGCCAGTGATCATGCCCTGGATTGACCATTTATCATGGCCCTGAGGACTCTTCTGCATACCTTTGTGATGGCCCCAAGGGCATCCAACTGCTATCTACAGGCGCTCACAGAGCTCAAATACTCACTCATGAGTGCGTGATCATGCTAAGACAAGTATAAACTTGCTGAAACAAATCAATTCATCCACTGTGGTAGAAGGATGGAAAAAAACACCTTACCAAACAAATATAACATACAGCCACAACAAGATGTAGAACTAGAATATCTAAACCAGTACAAAATCATCCAGGCTGTTGACTCGAAAGCTAACATGTCTTTATCGATCCCCTGAAAAACAATACAGCGTAAAAGCAGTGCTTCCCTTCACATCATATCTAGAGAGCGCTCGAACTTATCCGTAGACTGCTTGCAAGGACCATTATAGTAGCCACGTGCCCCGTGAATCATGCACAAGGATACATCATATTGTACATGAACAACTACAAAATTCTTCCATAAACTAGAAAAGCAACCCTTCTAACACGTTGAAATAGCAGTATCATAAAACAGTTCTCCTAGTACATTCATCAATAATACACTGAAGCCCGAACTTCAATGTATAAACTAAAATCATAATCTACAATAAATATTCCACATATTACAACAATCAACAGCTTTTAATATGTAACGAAAAACATAAAAATTTGGGAACTACTCCAAGGATACAAACTAAATCAACCGCAAAGACAGCATTCTTAATTCTCACAAAAGATTAACAACACAAATTAGAATAACTAACTAAGCAAAAGTTAAGTCATTCCCATAACTCAAACTTCAAATGAAGCAAACCAAACACCACAACAAAATTAAAACAAACTTAACCAAAACAACCAATCAATAAGAACAAATAATCAGGGAGAAAAAGCTAATACCCTACCACAAAACCAAGCAAACAAAAAAGAATAACAAAAAAATAAAGTAATAGAATGCAACATAACATAAAAAAAAAAAATCATATGGTCGAAGAAATTTAATTAAAACAACAAAATTAAATAATTCATCAATTTATGTTATTAAATTATACCTTCTAAAATAAGAGAATGAAGAAAATGACTCGATCTATAAAGAAGATTGAAACTTTCAGGAGGTTTTCGGAGGTTTTTGGGATAATCGTTTGCAAGTTGGAAGCTTGAAATTGTGGGTCGAGTAAACAATTATCTCCCGTTCGTCAACTGTAGTTAAAATTTTGATTATATATTAAAAAAATTGTTGATTTGATCGGCGGTGAAAAGGAAATGGAAACAGCATCTACACAGAGAGAGAGAGAGAGAGAGAGAGAGAGATAAGAGTGATGCTGGTGTAATTTAAGTTTATCAGTTTGCAGTGGTTTTATGATTGTGGGAAATACGTGAAAGAGACATGTCTTGATTTTTTCTCTTTATAGGTCAAATCAACGTCGGTTACGGTACATAACTCCGTATATTTAAAAAGTTTTCATGTTCCTCCACTTGGATATAAATATCAAAATACTGAGTTATTTGTTTTCTATTCATTTGATTATTATTTATCTGATTCTCCAGTGTCTTCTAGTGCAACTTTAGAGTCTGCAAATATCTTGCTGTTCTCCCTTCTTTTCTTATCTATTTGGATAATATCTCCCACGGATTAATATAGAATATAAATTTACGTTAATTGAAAGGAGTTATCGTGCTATTAAATAGAGGAATATCAAAAGCTGTGTAATTCTAAATTGAGTCATACATAAAGATAATAACTTTTATTAGATTTGAATCATTAATATAATTTTGTTATTAATAATTCAGATTTAACAGATATAAAACTAAAAATGAGATAGAATATAAATCGATTTTGTAAAAAATATAAATGAAAATATAAAAGTTTCTAGAAAAAATTTGTAAGGAAATAAGGAAGGAAGATAAATGATAAAAATAAAAAGAATATGATTTTCACTTTATGTTTGGAGGAGTTTAGTACGGTTTGCCACTTAAAAAGTAATCATACAAGATTATTACTTTAAAAAAACTATCAATAGTCTTAATCTATGATAAATCACTCTCAATTTATAGTGAATTATGCTTATCGATGGAAAAGATAAAACCATCAACAACTAAAATTGAGATTGTCAATATTCTATAGACTGTTGATTTTTTTTTTTTTAAGTTGTTCATAGTTTCTTTTACCCTTATTTAGCATTATTTTGCTAGTAATCAAAAGTCATTTACTGTAAATTGGGGTTATCAATACTTTTTCAAAAGTGATCATGTGATATTGTTTCTATTTCTTTTGACTGGTTTTACAATAAGAAAATAAAAATAAAAAAGGCTACTAATTAATAAAATTATGAACGAATAATTTTATAAGGTGTAGATTTGTAACTTTCAACCATTTATGTCCAATATTTCCACCAATTTTCTTCGACTTTCACCCTCTAACTATTATCCACACATAGCATAAATTATATATGGTAGATGAGAAAAGATGATTGAGTATTTAGATAATGTATAAATATTAATAAAAATTTTAATATATACAATCTATGTAAAATAAGGGTTATAATTGTTTTAAAAACAACCAAATATGTATGTAAGATATGTGTGATAATTGTTTTGAAAACAATCTGTTCTCCTATTATTCAATAAAAATTTTATTGATATTTATATAATATATATATATATATATATACATACATTAGGAATAGATTTTTTCATATTAAACGTGTTTTTAAATATATAATTACAAAATTACCGTCGATAGGGTTATGAGATTTCATGTTACGAAAGGTGTCTTTCCCAATGATATCACGTTAGAAAAAGGTACAAATGATAAATTTTTATAAATTTTATATAGTAGTTACACTAATTATAAGAACACTTAAAAATACAACATTATATACTATAGATATTATTTAAAAAGGTAAATGTCATTTTATATGTCTTTGTTTCTGGCCTTTACAATTTTTTTTTTTTTCATTTTATTATCGTGCGTTATGATACCTATCAGCTTCTAGTTGTCTACTTTAATAAAATAAAATTATTAAATATATTTGATTGAAAAATTATAGAAAAGGAGAAAAAGAAAAAACAGTAAAAGGGCAGAAAAAAGAAGAGGATTTAATTTGGTTAACCCAAGGGGCAACGGAATGGAGCAGCCAGTGATGTAAGCATCTTGTCGTCTCTCTTTAAGCTCGTTAACTGCTTTCCATAGCAAGGAATAGACAAAGAAGAGATTTAATGGGTCTTCGATTTCCAAGTCCAACTCGAGCCGAATCACCAACTTTGATCGTGCGGACATAATCAAGAAAAATCTCGAGAAGAAATTAGTCTTGAGACTAAACGCTGTGTCGTAACTGTGATATGACAAATGTGACACAATGCGGCCATCTAAAAGAAGAAATTGAATCCCTCTGGCGGTTTGACTAGCGGAATACACAAGTAAATAATATCAATAATGATAGTGAAAGTATTTATAATTCCTCTTGTTCGTTGGTCCCCCTGATTAACATGGACTTCTCTTGAGAGTTCGAGATGGGAAGGCTACGACCCAGTACATAAAGATGTTAAAGCCATTACAAACTTGCTGAGAGAGTTAGAAGATCGAGAGGCGACGAGCTAATACATAAAAATGTTGAAGTCATTGCCTACTGCCTAGTGATTTTGTGGGATGAGGTAGGGAGTGAAGAAGTTCATACAGGTGATTAGCAATGCTGGGAAGAGACTGTTGAAGAGAGAGCCGTCTACCTCCTGCACCCATCATTCTAAAATGGCTTTAGACAGCCGCCGATTGTAAGCAATTTTGCGATCGCCATACCGCCACCCTCCAAACCGAGGTGGTGGACAAGTGCCCCAAAACTTGGACTATTAAACTCCTGAGGCTTTGTGTTTTTCCTATAATTTTCTTTTTCTTATTATTCATAATTTTTATAATTTTATTATATTATTTAATTAAATATATTTCATTTTAATCTAATTAAATTAATTATTATTGATCAATTAAAATTGAATACATTCTCTTTAATCAACAGTAAGGACTGTAATAAAATAAAGGCATGCAAAGCATCAAAAACGAAAAACCTACAAAACAACTATAGGAGGACGAGACACGGAAATGGAGACGGAGACGGAGACGGAGACGATAGCACATATCTAACAACAAGTAACCAAGGTTTTTAAGTAATTTAATTAGATGTAATGTATGATAAAGTAAATATCATCGCACGATATTGATTGATCGTCGTGAGATCAGAAAAATCATACCCACTCTAATCCGAGTTCCGAGGAGTTTAATACTACGCACTTGCGAATTTGATCACCAAACCGAAGCTTATACAATAAAGAACACACTCTACCTAAAACTACTTTCGAACCACTGACCCCAACCTAGTCATGACCCCTTCTCCTATCAGTTAGTTTGACTTAGGATGAGGAGATGATCATTTCTGTTATCCTCAACGAAGGTGTTTGTATTTAGCCCACACTTCCTAGTCGTTTCTCCTAGTAGATTGCGATACAAGTCCGGTTAGTAGATAAGCCAAGTTTATGTTCAATTACTTTTAGGATAATCAAGTAAATTCAAATAGTCCAAACCATGTAATATCATGAAGCAATCGACACATCAATCTAGCACTTAAATAGCACATTGTCACGCCCCGAACAAGAAGAGTTATAACAGTCCCGCCGTGTAAACTAATCTAAGATAGAAGCTGACCTAACAGCTGCTATCGTAGATGCAGTTTACACAAGGCGTACAACTCAACCAGCTTGAAACGTCTGTTCTGTCATCTGTTAACATCCAAACCTGTGGTAGAGCTTATACAAAATACTTGTTCTATACAATCTGCTGTTTAGTACCACAACAGTAATTATACAAACATTTCACATCCAAGGGTAAAGTTTACAATCAGAGTTTATTAAAAACCACAGGTTTACGATTTATATACAATAAGTTAGAAAACTAGTGGACTCCCAGGGAATTCCCATTTAGTTTTCTTCAAAACTTAAAGACAAGACAAAAGCTCAGGTTCAGTTAAATTCCTCGATCCTCCCTTTCCCACACAGCAGCACACTAACCTGAGAACGGTGGTACCTGAACATCTTTTCCTTCACTCAGCACCTGCAAAAGAGTCTGTAGGGGTGTGAGCACAATTAGCTCAGTAAGTGGGACGGAGTCAGAAGAGTACTTTACAGTCACAAATAAGGTTAATAATTATGATGAAATGCAATGCAATCACTTAAATGAAAACATCGCACAGTGTTAACCGGTCCACTGTGAGGTTAGAGAAATTTCATCCGCTCCAACCCGGATTGAGGAGTTTCATCGCGACTCAAGTCAGACCAAACCCGGGCTTGTGCAATGGGGAACACCCCCCTCCCATGACCGCCTTCGAACCACGACCCCCAACCTTGTCGCAACCTCCTCGCCTATCACTTAGTTCGACTAAGGGTGGGGAAAGGACCATTTCAGCTATCTTCATCGAAGGAAATCGATATTTGGCCTAACACTCTTATTCGTTTCCCCTAACGGGTGATTATGCATGACCAATTACACTTTAGTCGAATAACCATTAATGTTAATCAAGGGGTGATCAACAAGTTCACACAATACAGAATCCATGCAAATATGCAGAACAGCACACCAAGGAGTTGAACTCCTGTCACAACAGAGTATCATTCACACAAATAGCATGTGCATAATCATCTAACTACAAACATAACCAGAAGTACTCTTGAGTCTCCGAATACTTTTAAATAGTACCCAAACAGCGGCGAAGCTACCATCCCAACTTACTTGTTTAGATGTTCGCTCTTGCTGACTTGAATTGTCAACCGTCTTTGGAAGGTCCTAATTACACAAAAGGTCCAAATTTAGTTTTCGTAATAATTACGAAAACATTAAGGTTTAATCTATAATGGTTATATATATATATATATATTATTTTTATAATATACAATCATGTTATTACTATATATTGAATTAAATTATTAATAATTATAATAAAAATTTCTATTAATCCCATCTGATCAGCAATCCTTTATATAGCTTTTGGTTAATTCATTTTAGCCTATTAATATTACAATTATACCTCAACTTGTAATTTAAGCTATTTTACTTGATAAATTCGTAATAAATAGTTCAGGTTACCAAATAATTCCCCGAAAATTTCTATGGACTTCTAAAAATATAGGGAATTCAGTTATCACTTGGTTTCAAGTTTCCGACCTATTGCATATATTTTCATATTGACGATTTTACCCCTAAATTTGATAAATTATCCAATTATAATTCTTTTAACATCCAATTAATTTTAATCTGACTCATTACTATGACTATTCATAATAGATCAGTACATGTCCATTTCATCAATTAATTTCATAATTTCCTATTAAATTTATAATTTCAGTCTATTTTCGAACTAATTTCAGCCCTAAAAATTCAATAAATATTTAAATTATTCAAATCAAAATTCGGGCTACGTAGCAATTACCTATATATCATATACATCCTACACAAAAATTTTCAGTTAGAAACAACATCATATAGTACATTTATTTAATAAATATATATTCGGATGAACAGTATATTTTTTAATAAAGTATATTAAATATTACGAATTTTGCAAAAATAAAAATATCACATGAAAGCATGTCTAAAATAACCTAAGTGTAATTTTTTTCATAATTTTTTGGGCGGATTTACTAATTTTTAAAAATTATTGAAAAACATAGTAAGAATTTGACCTTGCTGTTCTTGGGTGCTCCGGTGGCCGTGAGGTGGTGGGTGGTTGTCGGAACGCCTAGACGCTGGGGGTACTCCTTGGTGGTGGAGTGGCGTGACAGCAGATCAAAGGAAACCCTACTAACTAACCTTGCTCGGTAATTGTTCTGTTTTTCTCTCTCTTTTTTTTTATTTTCTACGATTTTTTCTTGATTTTTCTTTCTGTTGTTTTTGGTTCCAAATTGCTAAACATTGTCATTCTGCTGCTAGGATAATTTTTATAGAGAGTTCTTTCACTGCCTATGATTTTTCTTTATTTTTTTCTTTTGTTTTTTCCTATTTTAGCTAAGCATGTGGTGTCCTAATGTAATAGCTTTGCTTTTTGAATCAGCAATGCAATGCTTCTTCTCCTGCCACGCCTCCTTCCAGCAATCTCAATGTTATTTAATTAATTTTTCTTTTTCTTTTATTAAATAATTACTTAAATATAGATATTATATGTTAAAATTAATTATTTAATTAATATACAAGATTATACCCTATGTAAATAACATGTGAAATATATAACTTTACTCATATAATTAAGTTTCTAGCATATCTTTTATTTTTAGGATACATTCTAAAGTCAATTTCATGAATTTAACACAATAAATATATAATTACTCCATTTTAAGTTAATTTACGAGTATAATTATTATTTGTACTGGGTATACTCAAAAATTACGTGTATTTTTTTATAGTAAATTATCTTACATTATCTCATTTATAGCTCAATTAACTTATCTCTAAGTTCTCGTTGCAATCTAAGTTCGATTTTAGGAGTTCTGAACATTTTAGGGCTTTAGTAAATATTCCAATTTCTAAGGGCAAAATTGGGATTTCGGGTCATTATTACAAAAATCTAACTTCACTGTAATATCTCGACTAACTTTTTCATTCTAGTCACAAAGTTTGGATTCAATTGGATAAGTTACCCTAAAAGCCCTAAATCTGAGCTCGGTTGTCCTAATCTCAATTTTGGGAGCTTACATTTCCACCTCCCTTAAAAGAGTTTTGTCCTCAAAACTTTAAATCTAAATGCGATAACTATTTATATGCTAATAAAAACTTTATGACTTACTTCATTCTTTGAAGAATGTTGGGTAACGATTCTGCATTGCCGACTTCGGTTCCCAAGTTAGTTCTGCTGTTGGACCGCTACCCCATTGAACTTTCACATACTCTACTTCCTGATTTCGTAACTTTTGAATTCGGTTCTCTAAGATTTTGATCGGTTTTTTCTCAACAGTATAGTCTTCTTGTAAATCCACTGGTTTCAATTCCATGATAGCATCTGGATTCTTCACGAATTTTCGTAACATTGACACATGGAATACGTCATGATATCCGGCTAAACTTGGGGGTAAAGCAATTCGGTATGCAACGTTTCCAATTCTGTCTAAAACCTCAAAAGGTCCGATATATCGAGGGCTTAACTTTCTTGTTGTACCGAAACGCTTAAATCCCTTAAATGGACTTATCTTTATATATAAATGATCTCCTGGAGTAAATTCTATAAATTTTCTCTTCAAATCAACCCAACTTTTGTATCAATCTTGCGCTGCTTTCATCCTTTGTCGTATTATCTTAACTTTATCATTCATTTAACCAATCATATCAGGTCCTATCATTGCATATTCATCATTTTCCCAATACAGTGGTGATCGACATTTCCTTCCATATAAAGCTTCATACGGTGCCATCTGAATCGTTGCTTGATAACTATTGTTATAAGCAAATTCCACTAATGGTAAATACTGATTCCAATCGCCTTTGAAATCCAAAATACACCCTCTTAACATATCTTCGAGTATTTGAATAACTCTTTCTGACTGTCCATCAGTTTGTGGGTGATAGGCTGTACTAAACTGTAGTTTAGTTCCTAAAGATCGATGTAAACTTTCCCAAAACTTTGATACAAATCGGCTGTCTCTATCCGACACAATGCTTATTGGCACACCATGTAGTCTACCAATCTCTTTAATATATAGTCGTGCCAACTTTTCTATTGAATCACCAATTCGATAAGATAAGAAGTGAGCACACTTCGTTAACCTATCTACCACAACCCAAATTGAGTTGTAACCCGATCTAGTCCTCGGAAGTCCAATTACAAAATCCATTGTAATATGATCCCATTTCCATTGAGGTATTTCTAATGGTTGCAATAAACCACTAGGCCTCTGATGTTCTGCTTTCACTTGTTGGCATGTATTGCATCCAGCCACATATTGTGCTACATCCATTTTCATGCCTTTCCACCAAAACAATGATTTTAAATCACGATATATCTTATTTCCACCGGGATGTAAGGTATAACCTGTATCATGTGCCTCAATCATTATTTCATTCTTCAATTTTGAATCACTAGGCACACAGATTCTATTCTTATATCTCATCACATCTTCAACATCAAGTTTAAAGTCAGGTACATCACCTGTATTCAACTTTTCCTTGATTTCTTTCAACTTTCGGTCCTCACCTTATTGCAGCTTAATTCTTTCGATCAAGGTTGGTTGTATAACTAAATTCGTCAATTGTGCTTCAGTTTCATGCCATCTGAACTCAATTTCCATCTTTTCAAATTCTTTGACCAATTCTTGTTGACTACTAAGCAGCGAGGCTACCTGTTTGTAGTTTTTGCGACTCAATGCATCCGCTACAACATTGGCTTTGCCAGGGTGATAGTTGATGGTCAAATCATAATCCTTGATTAGTTCCAACCAACGTCGTTGTCTTAAGTTCAGCTCTTTCTGAGTGAAGAAATATTTCAAACTTTTATGATCTGTATATATCTCACAATATTACCCGTATAAATAATGTCTCCAGATCTTCAAAGCAAACACTACAGCTGCTAATTCCAAATCATGAGTCGGATAGTTTCTCTCATGAGGCCTCAACTGTCTGGATGCATAAGCGACCACTTTTCTATCCTGCATCAATACACATCCTAGTCCACTTTTGGAAGCATCACTATATACAAAATAAGATTTACTCGGATCTGGTAAGATAAGTATTAGTGCAGAAATCAATCGATGTTTCAATTACTGGAAACTTTGTTCACATTCATCATTCCACTCAAATTTAACATCTTTTTGTGTCAGTCGAGTCATAGGCTTAGCGATTTTTGAGAAGTCTTTTATAAATCGCCTATAATATCCTACCATTCCTAGAAAACTCCTTATTTCCGTTATAGTAGTTGGCTGTTTCCATTCAGCTACTGCTTTAACTTTCTCAGAATCAACTGAAATTCCTTCGCCTGACACAATGTGTCCCAAAAACGATATCCTATCCAGCCAAAATTCACATTTATCCAACTTAGCATACAATTGATTGTCCCTCAACTTTTGCAAGGCTAAACGTAGATGATCTACATGATCTTCTTTAGTCTTGGAATAAATCAAAATATCATCAATGAATACCACAACGAACTTATCCAAGAAAGTTTGATAAATTCGATTCGTCAGATCCATAAACACAGCTGGTGCATTTGTTAAACCAAAAGGCATTACTAAAAACTCGTAGTGCCCATATCTGGTTCTGAAAGCTGTTTTTGATGTATCCTCCAACTTAATTCGTAACTGATGGTATCCAGATCTTAAATCAATTCGTGAAAATACAGTGGCACCATGCAGTTGATCAAACAAGTCATCAATCCTGGGTAATGGATATTTATTCTTAACAGTCACCTTATTTATTTCCCGATAATCAATACATAACCTCATGGTTCCATCCTTCTTTTTCACGAACAACACTGGCGCTCCCCAAGGAGATACACTGGGTCGTATAAATCCTTTGTCCAATAGCTCTTGAAGTTCCATCGGCGACATTTAGTATGGAGCTTTTGATATTGGTTCAGTTCCTGGCACCAATTCTATAGAAAAGTCTAACTCTCGCTGTGGTGCCAATCCAGGTAATTCTTCTGGAAAAATATCAGAAAACTCATTCACTACTGGTATTTCCGATATTTTTGGATTTTCCCTTTTTCCTTCAATGGTAAATATCCAATACAATTGACATTCCTCAGTAATTTCGCTTACTTCTATCACTGATAATCTTAGACTTCGTTCACCTGTTTTTTCTTGAAATATGATTTTACCTTCATCTAAGATTATGTCTTTATTTTGACAATCCACTTTCGCTCTCTGCTTAGACAACCAATATATTCCCACAATGATATCATATCCCTTAATCGGTAATACTATGAGTCTTATTGGGAATTCTTGTCCTTGGATCTACAATTGTCCATCATCTATTATTTCTCGTGTTAACATTTGTTCTCCCGTAGGTGTTTTTATCCTATATGTGGATTTGACTTCACTTGTCTTTACCCCATTTCTCAATACAAACTCCCGACTACTAAATGAATGTGATGCTCCAGTATCAAACAACGCATATGCAATTCGTCCATTTATAAGTACATTTCCTGAAATATTTACTAGTGTTATAATTGTCTATCTCTTAATTACTATATTCAAATCATATCTTCCCATAGTTTTTAACACTATCCACAGATATGCACACAATCATATCATAATAAGAAAAATTACGAGTTAGTTTTACATACCTGTTACTAAACCTTGATCAGTTCCATTAATCTCCATTTCATCATCCGAACCATCATGAAAGTACTCTTCCATCCATTCATTAAAGTCCTCAATATCCTCTTCTATTCCTTCGATTGCAAACACCCGTGCTGGAACAGCAGTTGTCTCTGCTCCTCTGGATTTCTTTTATCCGGTTTGACCACAATACCTAGAGAAATGTCCTTTCATTCTACACTTAAAGCATTTAACCGCTTTCATCTTTGGACACTCTCTTGATATATGACTCGGATCACCACACAAATAACACTTGCCTTTTAGCTGAGCACATTGCCTAGGGAAATGTTGAGCTCCACATTTCCAACATTTCACGTTTCCAGATTCATCATAAAAACTAAATCCAGTCTTGTTTGAAGCAGGGGCACTAGTTACTGCAGCTAACTTCTTCCCTCTCTGGTTTGAGTTATTATTTGCATTTGGAAATGTTCTCTTGAAAACAGGCCTATATTGATTGATCCTTCTCAATTTCTTACTCCATTCACCTTGCATAGCCAGTCGATTATTCTCCCGTTCACGTGCCTTATCCACAATTTGATGGTAAGTGGTGAATCCATAATCCATCAACTTGCATTGCATCTTAACATCAAATCTATTAAGAAAAAGATCCTTCCTTAACGCTTGATTGTCTCTGTATGATTCAGGCACATACTGCAGCAGTCTGTTAAACTCATTCTCATATTGTGCTACACTCATAGGCCCTTTCTTTATTTCCATTAACTGTCGAGTCATTTGATTTTGCACACTGACAGGGAAATATTGACTCCTGAATGCTTCTCGAAATGTTTGCCACGTAATAGGGCTTGGCATGGTTCGTGCTGTCAAATCCCACCAAACTCGTGCTCCCATCTTTAACAAGAAGGTACCATAAGAGACTTTTTGATTTTCAGGAATCCTATATGCCTCAAAACTATGATCAATCTGAGCTAACCAATCATCAGCTAAAGCAGGCTTGCCCATTTCACCTTCGAAATACCAATTTGATTTTATAAACTCGGGAAGTCGACTTGTATCTTGAGGTCGATTTACTCTAGGTTCAGCTTCTACTAGTCTTTGGTTCATCATATTTCCTCCTATGATCAAATGTTGGATTAAAGCTCCTTGCTGTTGGATCATAGTGTTCATATTGGCCAACATTTGTCCAAACTGAGTTGGATCCATCATGTTCAGAGCAGGGGATACGTCATTTCTAGGTAGTTCTGGTGGATTAGGAGGGTTAAGAGGTGATACTTCTGCTGCAGGTTGATTATTCCCATTTCCCTTTTTTCTTTGATTCCTCTGCCATATTCAAATTCACAGTCTACTAATTATCAGTCCTGCACTCACAATATGTATACCTGAGATCAACATTCGGCTTAATCAGTTCATATTTACATATAATTTAATTATCCTTTACACCAACAATATTTAACTATAGGTTCCCTTATTAAAAATCTTAATCACAAAAGACCTGTATATTCCATTCCTGTATAAGCAGCAATATATTTATATATTACACCTATACCTGCATATAAGGCTCATCACATTTTGCATGTAGCATTATATTATCCTCATAGCAATGTCTCATACAGATATAAATCAATAAAGCCATGCACTTTTACAATAATCATAAGATAATCAATACTTTATATTCAAAAGATCACATTACTTTTCTTACAACATCATATTATAGATCCAATTATCCATTTACATCATTTACATATCTAGTAGTCGCAACATCCGGAAATACATCAGTTACATTCGAAAAGTCAAAAAACACAACAAAATTGCTAGGGGAACCTAGATACATCAAACTTCTAAGTCAAGTGATATCAAAAGCCCTAGACTTTTCTACTTACCAACATCATATCTTTCAGTTACTACCACTATCTGGAGTTGCTACATCTTCTAGGGGAAACCAATCTTCCATGCCAGTTTCATCAGATCCTGAACTAACCTCTATCACTACAGGAGTATTTGGTATAACCACTACCTCGTGCACCTCACTACCACTATCCTGTGCTTCCTCTTGTTCTGGATCCTCCTCAGGATCATAATTATCATCATTATTCACTCCTATATTTGGCTGAGCTTCTTGAGGTGGGTTCTCGGGTGGCATCACAGGAAGTTCAGGCTCTTGAGGCTGCAGTGGTACTTCTATACCCTCTGCTTCATCCAGGGGGTATCTGGGAAACCAGTCAACTACACCAGGAGGATAGTTCCTGGGAATATGTGGAACACCTGGGGGTATCTGATCAAAACCTGGGGGATAGTCCCTACCGGCCTCTACTAGAGCTGGAAAATACAGTATAGGAATTCTCACTGATAAAACTCCATTTTCTCGAAAATATTTCTTCTCATAAGCAGCAATAGCAGTATACTCATTATACGCCGGCCCTAACTCATCCCTCATTATTCTCCAATCATCTTGCATGCTATAGGACATTCCATGCTTATAATTATCAAGAATCTCATCAATAGTGTAAAACAACTTCCAATCAGCCAAATCTAGCAACAGATTCTGCATCCGAATCCTATATTCAATAGGAATTTCATCCCCTTCCCATTCAAAGTTCAACCATGCATGTAACAAACCAGTTTTTCGAATCTGAAAGGACAAGTTAAAGTCAGTTCATAACCCTGTTTTACATATATATATATATATCTTATAATCTAAGTCTTTTAAATTCATTATCAATCCCACTCTCAGTGATCCTATTGTCTACTCATTTTAATTAGACGCTTCAAAGCTTAGTTCTTTTTATAACCATGCTCTGATACCAACTCAGAACCGTCACACCCCGAACAAGAAGAGTCATAACAGTCCCGCCGTGTAAACTAATCTAAGATAGAAGCTGACCTCACAGCTGCTATCGTAGACGCAGTTTACACAAGGCGTACAACTCAACCAGCTTGAAACGTCTGTTCTGTCATTTGTTAACATCCAAACCTGTAGTAGAGCTTATACAAAATACTTGTTCTATACAATCTGCTGTTTAGTACCACAACAGTAATTATACAAACATTTCACATCCAAGGGTAAAGTTTACAATCAGAGTTTATTAAAAACCACAGGTTTACGATTTATATAAAATAAGTTAGAAAACTAGTGAGCTCCCAGGGAATTCCCATTTAGTTTTCTTCAAAACTTAAAGACAAGACAAAAGCTCAGGTTCAGTTAAATTCCTCGATCCTCACTTTCCCACACAGCAGCACACTAACCTGAGAACGGTGGTACCTAAACATCTTTTCCTTCACTCAGTACCTGCAAAAGAGTCTGTAAGGGTGTGAGCACAATTAGTTCAGTAAGTGGGACGGAGTCAGAAGAGTACTTTACAGTCACAAATAAGGTTAATAATTATGATGAAATGCAATGCAATCACTCAAATGAAAACATCGCACAGTGTTAACCGGTCCACTGTGAGGTTAGAGAAATTTCATCCGCTCCAACCCGGATTGAGGAGTTTCATCGCGACTCAAGTCAGACCAAACCCGGGCTTGTGCAATGGGGAACACCCCCCTCCCGTGACCGCCTTCGAACCACGGCCCCCAACCTTGCCGCGACCTCCTCGCCTATCACTTAGTTCGACTAAGGGTGGGAAAAGGACCATTTCAGCTATCCTCATCGAAGGAAATCGGTATTTGGCCTAACACTCTTATTCGTTTCCCCTAACGGGTGATTATGCATGACCAATTACACTTTAGTCGAATAACCGTTAGTGTTAATCAGGGGGTGATCAACAAGTTCACACAATACAGAATCCATGCAAATATGCAGAACAGCACACCAAGGAGTTGAACTCCTGTCACAACAGAGTATCATTCACACAAATAGCATGCGCATAATCATCTAACTACAAACACAACCAGAAGTACTCTTGAGTCTCCGGATACTTTTAAATAGTACCCAAACAGCGGCGAAGCTACCATCCCAACTTACTTGTTTAGATGTTCGCTCTTGCTGACTTGAATTGTCAACCGTCTTTGGAAGGTCCTAATTACACAAAAGGTCCAAATTTAGTTTTCGTAATAATTACGAAAACATTAGGGTTTAATCTATAATGGTTATATATATATATATATATATTATTTTTATAATATACAATCATGTTATTACTATATATTGAATTAAATTATTAATAATTATAATAAAAATTTATATTAATCTCATCTGATCAGCAATCCTTGATATAGCTTTTGGTTAATTCATTTTAGCCTATTAATATTACAATTATACCCCAACTTATAATTTAAGCTATTTTACTTGATAAATTCGTAATAAATAGTTCAGGTTACCAAATAATTCCCCGAAAATTTCTATGGACTTCTAAAAATATAGGGAATTCAGTTATCACTTGGTTTCAAGTTTCCGACCTATTGCATATATTTTCATATTGACGATTTTACCCCTAAATTTGATAAATTATCCAATTATAATTCTTTTAACATCCAATTAATTTTAATCTGACTCATTACTATGACTATTCATAATAGATCAGTACATGTCCATTTCATCAATTAATTTCATAATTTCCTATTAAATTTATAATTTCAGTCTATTTTCGAACTAATTTCAGCCCTAAAAATTCAATAAATATTTAAATTATTCAAATCAAAATTCGGGCTACGTAGCAATTACCTATATATCATATACATCCTACACAAAAATTTTCAGCTAGAAACAACATCATATAGTACATTTATTTAATAAATATATATTCGGATGAACAGTATATTTCTTAATAAAGTATATTAAATATTACGAATTTTGCAAAAATAAAAATATCACATGAAAGCATGTCTAAAATAACCTAAGTGTAATTTTTTTCATAATTTTTTGGGCGGATTTACTAATTTTTAAAAATTATTGAAAAACATAGTAAGAATTTGACCTTGCTGTTCTTGGGTGCTCCGGTGGCCGTGAGGTGGTGGGTGGTTGTCGGAACGCCTAGACGCTGGGGGTACTCCTTGGTGGTGGAGTGGCGTGACAGCAGATCAAAGGAAACCCTACTAACTAACCTTGCTCGGTAATTGTTCTGTTTTTCTCTCTCTTTTTTTTATTTTCTACGATTTTTTCTTGATTTTTCTTTCTGTTGTTTTTGGTTCCAAATTGCTAAACATTGTCATTCTGTTGCTAGGATAATTTTTATAGAGAGTTCTTTCACTGCCTATGATTTTTCTTTATTTTTTTCTTTTGTTTTTTTCCTATTTTAGCTAAGCATGTGGTGTCCTAATGTAATAGCTTTGCTTTTTGAATCAGCAATGCAATGCTTCTTCTCCTGCCACGCCTCCTTCCAGCAATCTCAATGTTATTTAATTAATTTTTCTTTTTCTTGTATTAAATAATTACTTAAATATAGATATTATATGTTAAAATTAATTATTTAATTAATATACAAGATTATACCCTATGTAAATAACATGTGAAATATATAACTTTACTCATATAATTAAGTTTCTAGCATATCTTTTATTTTTAGGATACATTCTAAAGTCAATTTCATGAATTTAACACAATAAATATATAATTACTCCATTTTAAGTTAATTTACGAGTATAATTATTATTTGTACCGGGTATACTCAAAAATTACGTGTATTTTTTTTATAGTAAATTATCCTACATTATCTCATTTATAGCTCAATTAACTTATCTCTAAGTTCTCGTTGCAATCTAAGTTCGATTTTAGGAATTCTGAACATTTTAGGGCTTTAGTAAATATTCCAATTTCTAAGGGCAAAATTGGGATTTCGGGTCATTATTACAAAAATCTAACTTCACTGTAATATCTCGACTAACTTTTTCATTCTAGTCACAAAGTTTGGGCTCAATTGGATAAGTTACCCTAAAAGCCTTAAATCTGAGCTTGGTTGTCCTAATCTCAATTTTGGGAGCTTACACACACCAATATTTAAGCACACACATTACATGTGCATAAGAAACTAACTTATAACCACATACAAGACATATACTAAGGTCTTCAAATATTCTTAAACAATACTTTAAATTGCAGTAAAACACTAATCCCACTTACTTGAATACTAATGCTCATTCTCCTCGTATGTCGTTCTTATATCATCTTTCTTTATTATCCCTAAAATTTAACATGATATCTTTGTTTATGTCCAATATATAACATATATGTTCATTATGGACATTTAAGTATGTTTTCAATTGTATTAGGTAAGTTTTTCTAAGGTATTTATTGAATATTAGTTAAATAGGATACCTTCTGACAAAGGTTCTGACTTAATACAGATTGTTAGCCAATAGCTTTTAATTCAGGTTCTAACTTTAATAAATTCTTAGAAAGTATAATCAGATGACTTTCTAATCTACTCTCGGACTTTCAATAGTCCGATATTTAGTACCAACCATCTTTAAACTTCTAATTGCTTTTATAATTAACATCCTCTATCAAACTACTTTCTGACCGAGGTTCTAGCTTAAGTTCTAATCTAGTCTTCTGATATGGGTTATTATCCAAGTGACTTCTAACTCATGTTCTGAGTCTAATAAAGGAATAGAATTCATATACAAATTACTAGCTGATTTACTATTGAACTCTAAGTATAATCAAGGATATCCAATACCAAACAACGTTTTGACCTAGTTTTTGACAAAGTTTCTAACCATCGATCCAAAGTTAGATCCTTATTTAAGAAGTTCCTGACTTACAACTTGTCTTAAAAAATATGATAGAGTTCAAATATAAGTTACTTTTTGGTACAGATTCTATTTTCCTAGTGTATTCAATATATTCACACCAGATCACATTTTGACTTACTTTCTGACATGGTTTCTAACCCTGTTATTACCAGTACATCCAACTACTTCACATATATTCCACTTACCCTACATTTCCAAAAGTATAAACCCTGTATATCTAGTAAGTATCAACTAATACTTCAATTATTTACTTCTTTTTTCCGTCATACTATCCATTAGTTTACAAATATATTAAATACTTAAAAAAATCTAATCTTAAATCACTAAATACCCACTTTTACTTATAAATTATCCATCCCAAATTCTTATTAAACCACTTTTAGCTACTGTTTATGGAAAAATTTAGAGTATACCATAGTTTTAGAAATTTTCATAAATCTCTTTTAACAAAATACCCTATTCAGCACACTATTTACATAAAAACAAAATTTTCTCAAGAATTTGACAACTTAATTTGAGAAATCCAACCACAGACATCAAAATATAACATCTTAGGGGTAAATTAATAAAATTTCAACTAGAAACTACATGGATTGGTCCCTCAAAAACTCAATCGAAAATTGTTGCTAGGTATGTTTTTCTTAAGGAATTTATATCTACACTCAAAATTTTGAAAATTTGATTGAAGATTTGAATTTCTCATGCAAAAATACATAAGGAAACCAAATTTCAAAACTTTTGGAGTTCATTTGCCTTTTTTACAAATTTTTTTATAAAATTAGAAAAATTGGCAATTCACTAGTTACCAACTGCTCCAGCTATTGAGGGAGAGGAGGCTTGTTTACCAACTTGGATGGTGGCTCCTTCTTCAAGTAATGATCCTACCTCGCCTCCAAGTAATCATCTTCTCTAGGAACTCCAAATCTCTTAATTCGCGCATTATTTCTCCAAGTTTTTATTTTCATACTTTCTCTCTATAATTTTTTCTCAATTCACAGCTACCTAAAATTTGTTTAAGAAGCCAGTGGTATATTTTATAACTCATTTTGGTGTTATTTTGATTTTTCCATCCTCATTTAATATGTGGCTTCTCCTTTAAGTGATGATCCTGCCTTGCCTCTAAATAGTTATTTTCTCTAGGAACTCGAATATCCCTTAATCTATGCACTATTTCTCCAATTTGTATTTTCATACCTTCTCTCTCTATTTCCTTACTTTAGAATTTTTCCTCAATTCACAACTACCTAAAATTTGTTTAGGAAGCCAATGGTATATTGTTGTAACTCACCTTGGTGTTATTTTAATTTTTCCATCCTCATTCAACATGTGGAGAAGTTTGGCTTTAGGTGTTCATGCAAGAGGATTCCAAATGTTTTATTTCTCCATTTGTCACTAAGGTTTGCTACAGTAAAAGGAGGGTTTCCTTGATTATTTTATAATTTTTTTACAATTTTTTTAATTTTTATTAATTATTAATTAGATTTTGCCTAATTTTGAGTATTTTCAATAATTACAAGTATATATATTTATATGATAATTATACCCGATACATATACTTGTCTTTTATATATTATTTTATTTATAATATTAATTATATTACTCTTATAATTATTTTGATGTTTTCGTTATCTTTCGAAACCCAATTCACGTGTTACAAATAACAATAATATAGTAAATTTCTATAATTTTGGCTATATTTTTTGTATTTTATTATATTTTTAAATTCCAAGCCTATGATAATTTCTCGACTAATATCACGAAGTCCCTCGTAAGCTTCTAGATTAATCGGGTTATTTTTTTAAACGTCCTAAATTGGCTACCGAACCTAGTCGCCCTAATACAAGTCTCACAAATAAATTATATAACAAAATATTAAAAATAGATTAAAAAATTTAGAAAATTAGAAAAATAACAAAATAAAAATAAAGCAAGACCCCCATTATTGGGGTAGAGAGAAAAACCTGAAAGTTATACATAGGTTATAACCTACTTTCAAAAAGTTAGCCATTCAACTCATGCACAACTTATATTTAGGGACAAAAGGAAGAAGTTTTAGCTAAAACAGGATAGAATTAAAATCAGTTCACTAAGTTTATTCAATTCATACAAATTAATATGGCATACCCAATTGAGTGTTTAACCTACTTATATCTAAAGTTTGTAAAACTTCATGACATTCACATCAATAGTGTCTCTAATAAAGATCCCAATTCACTTCCATTAGAATAAAGCTTAATTTTAGTACAGTATATCAATTCTAAACTGATGGTCAATCTTAACAAACCATACAGAATTTGGAAGGTTTGCTAAGTGCTTGTGCTCAAAATTCGAGGAAAGCTAAGGTATGCACTTATCTTTAATAGAATTTGCATATGATAATAACCATCTTTCTACTATTCAAATTGCTTCATATGAAGCCCTATATAGGATAAAGTATGCATCTCCACTATTCTGAGAGGATATTAGTAAAATCACTATAAGGCTAGAATATATACAGACAATTGTTGATGAAGTTATAAGCCCTGTAATTGGGAGTTTAAATTTAATATGTAAGATTTAAAGCAATCGGATAAAGTGTTTGATCGAGCCTAAATTACACGATGAAGTTAGAAGTATTAGTAAAAGTAATCTCATAAGTTTGAATTTAGGAAAATAAGTAATAAAATAATAGAATATTATAATATCAAATTATAAGCATGTTACCCATTATTTATCGGAAATGCATAAAATAAGTTCCGATAATTAATGAGTTACTGGAGATAAATTATATGCACATTAAAAATCATAGAATAACATAAATAATATTTAGGAGTATTTACTTATACTCCATATATATTTATATGTAGGTAAAAATATGCGAAATTACTTAAAATGCTCGAAAAATATTAAAATAATATCAAATAATTAAAGAAAAATACAAAAAATCAAGGAAAAATTAGAAAAAATAGGAAAAGTAAGGATTTGTCTAGAATCGGGTCATGGAATGTTAGGGTAAAAAGAAAAAAAAATTAACCAATTAGAAAGCATCAACTAAAAAGCAAAATTGGAAGAAGATAAGGCTAAATATCAAGTAAAAAATTAATAAAAATTTTCCATATAGCTTTATAAATACCCAACTTCAATTGAAACTCATTTGGTATGTTTGGAATCTAGGAAAAATTGAGAGAAATCCAAAAGAGAAGAGTTAGTTTTTTTTAATTTAAAAAAAAAAATCTATGCAATTAAAGCTTATAGAGCAAACTTACAACCCACGGGCACTTAGAAATGAACCGTTGCCACTATGTAGACCAATTGACACCCCTAGGACCACCATTAGTGGTTGGAAGTCCATCGACCAGGTAAGTCCGATTTCAACTTGAATTTGTTTAATTTAGTTAAATTATCAGTTTTATCCAAAAAATTATGAAATTTAGTATTATGATGTTTTATGTATATAGATTTAGGAAAAAATATTGGTTTAATTCAATTATATCTAAAAATATATAGTGCTTAAGAAACTGCGTAACCCTAAACATATTTCAATTTAGAAATAAATAGCCTTATAAATGTAATTTTAAGCTCAATTTTTGTGTATAAACTATTTAGAAGATGTAGAATAATGCTATGAAGGCCTTTTTCAGATATAAATTTTCGAAAATTTTAATTAATTTTTTAGCCTTTAAAATATATATAATTAATTATTTTGGTGTTAATTAATAATTAATTGAATAATTATTGATTTAGCATATAATTAGGTGATTAAGCATGTTAATTTTTTATGTGATATGGTAATTGTAGCGTTTGGACTAGTAGATGTAATTAGTACATGTAATATGTAGTGAATATGTGAAAATCAATTATATGTGAAATTTAAATTATAATAAATATAAAATATTAGGTTAAAATGGATAATATAATAATAATAGTAATAGTACCATACAATGAATTTGGTAGGAAACTTAAATTTAAGCAATTATTTGAAAAATGTAAAATTTTATCACATCAGAAGTAAATTCAATACATAAATAAGGATTAAGGTGTACCGTACAAGCTAGAATATTGGTTAGGGACTAGAAGCAGTATTTAAGATGCCTAAATATAATGTAATTAATTTCATATTATGGTTTGAAACACATTCTTAGGATTTACGTATAATACATAAGTTGAAACTGATATAAAACCTAAATCGCAACCGGATTTGGAAACTGAATCCATAACTAACTTAGAATGAATCAATAATAAATGATAATCATATATATATATATATATGTGAAAAATTGAGTTAAATCATAACCTAAAGTTTATATATAACATAATGATATAAATATTAAAAGAGTATTTATATTATAAGATACGCGGAGATGAGTGACCAACGATCAATCTAGTGAGCTAACTGAGGGCTTCAGGTAAGTTGGGTTTAATACTTTATCATATTTTGGAATACTGTTTTAAAGTATTTGGAAGCTTAAGATTGTATATGACTGTGTTTGTAAGTAGTTATAAATGTATGTGCTTGTATATCTGATTTTGTACTGAAAATCTGTATTGTGTTTTGGTGATTGATGTGAATTAAATGATGTAAGATTACTTGATTATCCTAAATCGTACTTAATCATATAAATACCCTAATTAGACATGCATTGTAACTCTTTAGGGGACTATTAAGATTATCTAACCAAACACTAACACTGTTGAAAAAAAATAACGCTGGATAACATAATGGTCTTTTTTTTATCCTTAGCAGAATTAAGTGACAGAGAAGAGGTCGTAGTAATGACAAGGGTAATGGTTTGAAAAATAGTTATAAGAGGAACTGTGTCTCCATTGCACAAACCTAAGTTTGGTTATAAGCTATTATGTAATGACATTTACTCATTATATTGCAGGTAATTAATTATTTGATAACCCTGTTTATATTTATTATGCAATCATAAGTTTTTATCCTAACTTACTAAGCTATACTTGCTCATACCGCTATAGATTTTCTTGTAGGTTCTAACAGATATGCCACGATATAATTATCCTAAGGTCAGTTTCTTTTTTAAGCGCTATGAGGGAGTGAGAATCGATTGGCTATACGATCAAGTTTTTTAAATGTTTTATTAATATTTTTAGGTTTATAAACTAGTATTGTTATATGTTCGTTAACAGACTGCCGTAGCATGTATAATTTCCTAGTATTATCATATAATCTTCATGTAATTATAAATATATAACTTAAGGATTCTGGCTTGTTATGTAAATGTTAGCATAAATTTTTATTGAGTTGTTTACTTCAAAGCAAAGAATTATAGATGTCTTATATAAATTATATCGATGAATTATAATCAAACAAACTATAAGAAAATCTATCTTATGAAGAGCGATTGTCTCAAATCCTAGATCAAGAAATCAGACAGTTGAGAGATAAGGATGTATACCCTATGAAAGTCCTTTGGGGAGACAAGGAAAGAGGAGATATCATCTAGAAAAAAGTAGACGGGATGTACAACAGGTATGGAAAGTTACCTTGAAAACTCATGAATCATTTAAGTTTATAGGACAAAACATATTTGAAAGGTGAAAGATGTGATAACTATAATTTCATACAAGATGTCAAGTTAGTATTTAGTCTATTGTAATATTAGGTTAGGAATGATAAATAAAAAGAAGTAAATAGAGAAAATTTCTGTGCATGACTAATAAGAGTAGTGAAATTTTGACCTATAAATTATACAAAATAATTCAATAAATAAATGAGGTATTATAAATAATCCTACTAAATTTTGACTTATGTAAATTCACCTTGTAAACTTTCAAATTTTGTAAATCACCTTCTAAATCTTGATAAATTGACAACATAAAAAACATTCTTATTTTTTAGTTAAAAAGTCATGCTCAAATCAAAGTTTAAGGGGTTTTAAAGTAAACCTTAATAAGTCTAAGGAATATTTCCTCAACAAAGTTAAAGTTTTAAGGGTCGTTTACAATATATAGGGTTTGCCAATTTATCAACATTTAAAAAAATAAATTATAATATTTAAAAGTTTAGGATGCAAATAAAAAAATCATTAACATTTGACTCTTTTTCTATTTTTGTCCTTAACGTTTTAAATTTTTCATTTAACCCTTTAACGTTTGCAAAAGTTTGCACACTAATCCTTTTAACTAACTATGTTAAATTATCATTAGGAAACATACAAAGAAAGTTCTTGACATTTGCCTATTTTTCTATTTCAATTTATACACTTTTACTTTTTTCTATTTTAATTCTCAATCTTTTTAATGTTTATCAAATTAGTCCTTCTGTTACTCCCATTCATAAGGATATATTGCAGCATATGATTGCTCTATGTATAATTATTATACAAATAAAATAATAAAATATTAAAAAAACTAAGAAATAATAATAATTAAAAAAAAAAAGAAAAATAAAAGAAAATCATTCTGGCTACCCTTGTCATTGGGTAGCCAAACTTCAACTTCCAAGTGAAGTGGGTCACAACCCATTTTAAAGTTTTTTTTTTCTAAATTTTTATCATTTTAAAGTTTTTTTTATATTTTATTTATTTAATAATTAAACGTAAACCAATTACACACTACCACGTATCCTTACTAATGGAGAAACTAACAAAAGCATTAGAAAGACTTATTTGATAAAAATAAAAAAACATTGAGGATTGAAGTAGAAAAAATAAAAGGATAAGGATTAATATAAAAAAGGGGGGGAAGGGAGCAAATGTTAAGGCATTTTGAATTTTTTGTAATGATAATTTAACATAATAAGTTAGAAAGATTAGTTTACACATTTTTACAAATGTTAAGTATTCAAATGAAAATTTTAAAACGTTAAAGACGAAAATAAGAAAAGAGACCAATATTAAAAACTTTTTTGTACTTTTCCTTTTAATTTAATTAAAATACAACTTTACTTAGTATTTCAATAACCCATTTTCACGCATCTAAGTACTAGGCCCACCCCAAAGGCGAGTAAACACAACTTTACTTAGTAGTTCAATAACCCATTTTCATGCATCTAAGTGTTAGGCCTACCCTAAAGGCGAGTTGCAGGACAATAAAACCAACCATGAAAGTTTCGTAAGTGTTGCCACTGCGATGGGACATGGCATGGATTGAAATTTCTAAAACCTCATCCAACTAGACTTCCAAAAACTTAGTCCAAATACTACCCAGCAGGCTAGCACCATAGCTTATTAAAGTAAGGAAGCCCAGCCTACATGCCAGCCAAGCTCCCCAACAAGCTACTTTCGCCACCTCCAAAATTCACCAATAGAGATACATGTAACCACGCAAAATTCCGTATCATCGTTATAAATGTAATCAAGGCAAGTTAATTTACATGGGAAGAGGAAAGAAATTAGAAAGAAGAGAGCGAAAGGAATAAATTAAAGTAGAATAAAAAGTGAGGAGAAAAATATAGGTTCCTTATTTGGTTAAGGAATGAAAGAAAGTTAGAAATATGATTTTTTTTTTTTTTTGTATTTAAATGTCATAAAAGTCACTACAATTTCAAAATATTGTAATACCCTATAACCTAGATCTACTAACTTTCGAATAGTTCATATCATTTATAGAGAAATGTGTACTTATTAATTATGTCAAACGCATAAAACAATTTATATTAACTTTATTAGTAACATGAGATAATACATAAAAGAAATTTATATTTATTTAACACTTAATGGGATAATATTAGCATGTGAGATCATTTGAAAATGACACCTAATTGGCTAGATATCTCTTCTTGGATTGATTAGAAGTATTCATAGGTATAAGAATATTTGAATTACACCTATATTTGGATATGCAATTATATAAATTAATAAGGAATTAATTGAAAAATTTAATACTTAAGATACACTGTAGAAATAATGATTTATAACGTCTTTAGAATTAAGTTGAACCTTCATGACTAAATAATAAAAATTTAAAAAAAAAGTAACTATATAACTTTACTATTTCAAATTAAGCTTATTAATATGCAATTTTCTTAAAAGTATTAAGTTGTTCATATATAATTGCTATAACATAAATTATCGTAATTTTAAATATAGCTTATAATAAATCTTTTGAAATCAACCACATAATGGTAATAATTAATATTAGTAAGTAAAATTATATTTAAGATGTAATCAATAAGTTCCAAAGAATTAATGAAACATCTATATATATCATTTATTAAAGAAAAGTATATTTAGGGTTTTATCTTTGAATGTAAAATCAATGAAAAATTAATTCTAAATAACAGCAAATGGTAATATGAGCCCCTTAAAAATTATAAGAAGTAGTCTTATAAAGTCGAATTCTAAAAATAAGTTGAAATACAACCAATATAAATTATAATATAAAGTTTATCAAGTTAAATTTTAATTAATTTATAAAGTGTATAATATAATGTTTTATTATTTTAAAAGTATACTATAAAAATTTATAAATAATAAATTATAATAAAATTATATTATATATATATACAACAACCTTAAATAAGGCAGTGAAGTTGTCTTTTATATATATATATATATGGCTTTAAGCCATATGGCCAATAAGGGACAAGAGAATCAAGACGAGAGAAAAAGAGAGGAAGAGAGAGGAAGAGGAAAAAAAAAAGAGAGAGAGATAAGGAGGAGACAAAAGAAAGGAAAAGAAAAAGAAGATGAAAAAATGATTATATGATTAATTTTTTAGTGTTAGATACTTTAAAGTAACCTTGTTTTAATAATTATGAGTAATATATAATATTTTAAAAAAGATATATTCATAGTCTTATTATTTTCCTAAATAGAGTATTTTATTCGTATAATCTCATAAATTTATTTTTTTTTAAATTCTAAACTTAGAATGTTGATAGCTATAGAATTTTTATATTATTAACATCAACTCTCAAAATGAGTGAATCTTTAGTAATAATCCTAAAAATATAGGTTTACAAGTATAATTATTAGAACTATTGAAATTAAAATTTATATTTTTTTCAAATCTAATATCGTCGCTTTCGTAAAATTTGAGTATATATAATTTTTAGTAAAATATAAAAGTTTCTAATTTTTTTTTTTTTGAAATGGTAGAAACTTCTTAAATAATATTAGAAATAGATGTTATATAAATTTCAAACGTAAAATTAAATAGTAATGATATCACATAATAAGTATATTTGAGTATAATAAGCTAAAACAAAGAGGATAAGTCTAGTATATATTTTAATCTTCATGTTATTTTGTATCAAATAGGCCAAATTCGTAATTTTATCAAAAGTTTTTAGAAACAATAAACTAAGAGACATGATAAATGGATTTAATCTATGCTTAGAGTAGATTTATTGTTACTCATAACACTATGTTCTATTTAATGATGTATTGATTTAATATGGCTATATATTGGTTAAACCAACACATTGAGATAATAGATACTAATATGGTGATTTTAAATGATGATAGTTATACTTTAGCTAAACTGTTATGCTACTATGTTGAATGTTAAAAGTGGTTTTTATAAATGATTGTACTAACCTGAAGAGTTGAGTGATTACTAACCGAGTCTTCTAAGTATTCACTTAAGTAAACTCTAAGTGAAATATTTGATTTCCACTAGAGAGAGATCATAAACTAAACTTAGATAATTAAGTTAAATAAAACTTAAAGACTGATTGTGCTAAATGATATGCTTCAGTTATTATTACATAACATGGCACAAAAGAGACTTATAGGTTAGAATTTTCAAAATAAGACTTCCAAGTGATAAAAACAAACCATAACTTTATAAACTAAGTTTTGAAAGTATATAGATTTTCATTACCTTAATAACCTAGCTACTTTTGTAGTCTAATTTAGTAAACTGCTCTTTGTAGTTTAATTTGGTGAAAATAGAATTAGAGATTTTACTCCCGAGCAACTTTTTGTTACCTCCAGGTTCCTGAATGTTGCATTAGATGCCCTTAGTATGTCAACTAAGTAAATGTGTAAAATAAAAGGGCATACGATATCGATGCATGCTATATACATAAACATAACATGCTACATTACTAATAATAAGTACTTAGTCTGGCATATGTATATGTAAAGTTGAACCTATTGGTTATAATAGAAATGTTTGAATTATAATATTATTGATATTGTATTCACATAGCTTTAATAGTTGAAGAAATAAAGTGCAATATTGCGAAAGGTCCAACACTAGAAGGAATGTATTCTTAAAGTGTTAGTTAGAGTTAACAACGTTTAGATAGAACATCTGTTAAGTTAGAGTCTTACTATTTTGAAGATGAAAAAATAAAAATACATAGTTCATATTTTGATGTGAATGTTAGACTATATACAGAAGTTGTAACCAAATATATAGCCAAACTCTATTGTAACATCCTCATTATGACATCAATAAAATTATTTTTTAATGAATAAGTTGAATTAAATTTTTAATAGGTATTCATATATAATGATGCATCTCATACTAAGTTAGGATGTGACAAATATGATTATATTTAAGAACAAAATAGTAATTTTATAACAATTCATTCCAATTATCTCTACATTTAGAGAGAAAAATTTTTGTAGGCCAAGGAAAATTTCCCCTCCCAAAGCCATTCCATTTCCCTCCCTTCCTTTCTATTGCGAAACGTGGAAATGTCCTCATAATTCTCAATTTCTTTCCCCTCTCCATTCCTTCAATCCAAATATAGCAGCAATTAAAAAGACACACTCAAGCTACTCCCCTCTTCTCTCGTTAATTCACGTTGCTCCTACCATCCCCTACTTCTGATATTCTTTTCAAATCTCTTCTTCGAACCTCACTATACACTGGTAATTTCCTTGTTTGTCCAAGCCTAACGTAACAACTTAGATCTTTCCTCACATGGGATTCATACCAAACTGCAATTGGAAGGTTCAACATAGCTGCATACGCGTTCATGATATGATTCCAAATCACGTAGGGTTTAGATACATGTCTTATTTTCTCTTTCCCTTCCATCTTATTTGCCATTGATGAATTATGTACAAATATAACAAGGATTTAAAAAAAAAAAAAAAACAGGAGGATACAATTTTGATATATATGCAAGTACATAATTTACTCGGCACGCAAAAAATCAGCACCCATGTTCTATTCTTCTTTCAAATTGAGGGATATTAACCAAATTCATCAAATAGAATAATGATGAACTCATATACATGCATGTCTACTCGTCTGAGAACTCCATTAGACATGTATGTCATCTATTTGTAGTATTCCTTGCAGTTTAAGGATGAATTGAATTAGTGCAATGTGACAAGAAACAATGTACCCCTGGACCCTGGTACAGGTCGTGGACTACTTAGAAAATGATAAGGAAAGCTTAACCAGAATTTCATGTTACACTCGCATGTTATAAGTTGTTAGCCAAAAAAAAAAAAAAAAAAAGGGCAAGAAAGTATAATTAGGACACAACATAAAATAAATCTGAATTTTTTGCATACTCATGCTTGTATGCACAAACCTATTGAAATAGAAAAGGCAACAGAGTCATAAAAATAAATTATATACCATAACGTGATATCTGCAGACAAATCGAATTATACTAATTCTATATGAAACTCTAATTTCGAAAAGCCTATATTTATGTGTCCGTACACATAAATGCTGCCACCCCAAGAGGTCCTGATATAAGTTCTAATTCGTTACAGGGTTGGGATCCTAGTCCTGCCCACCTTAAACCCACTAACCCTGCATTCCATAATAATCCTTCAGACTGGATGAGTTATGTTATCTACTTTCTCAAAAATTATGCAATCATAGTTTCTGGCAATAACTCTGGCCCTACTGCCACTCCAAGAGTTTCCAAGATAAGTTCTAGTTCACTACGGATAAGAGTTCCTTCAAATCGTCCTACTTTCTCCAGAATTATGCAATCATAGTATTTCACAATAAACAATAGCCCCAAGTATTCTACCCTTATCATTTCCAAGGCTGCTAAACTTAAGTCTACTGCTACAAGCTGCAAACCAAACATGCAATACTCTTCAACGGTACACACATCTCCAGAATTTCTCAAAGACCACGATTATACTCCAAAATAACCCTACCGCGTTCCTTAAAAGAAAGAATAAGCTCCTCAAAAGTCCCCTGGCTGCTATCATATAGCTTTCTATCGGCTAAAATCACATGTACTGAGTTGCTCTTACCCAGGTTCTGGGACAAACGGCTCACCGTTTCCAATGTACCTGAATTTATAAGAGGCAGAACTCTGTTAATACCATATTTGCCCTAACAGACCAAATACAACAAGCTTTACCGCTATGAAAAATTTTTTCATCGATAAGAGAAATCTTAAGGAGGATACTGAAAATCCCCATGTTCAGGAAATGAGGTGATTAAGTCATAGACATCGAAGTTTTTCCCCTTTTTTTTTTTTTTTCTATTTTTTCCAGAAAAGATCAAAAGTTCAAAATCCAGATTATGGAAAAACCAGTTCCAAGACATCGCATCCTGTTGCCAATCTAAAAGCAATGATGAACAGGCCAAGGAAAGTCTCTTATTTGTAGCCCTCCTGTTCATTTCTAATCATCTACTAGGTAATGCCAAATCATCAGGTAAAACAGAAAGAACCTATCCCGATGCATATTTCTGAGTCCATGATCTAGCAGTGTTCTCATACTTTGCTCTGTCTGTCTTGTAGATATGGGCAATTTCAGGAACCAAAGGATCATCCGGGTTTGGGTCTGTAAGCAATGAGCATATGGAAAGGAGAACCTGCAGTATATCCATTGAGAAACAATCAAGAAAAATTCATCTCTGTTAAAGATTATGTTGCCGCTAACTCAAATCCCCAAAATGAAAGGTATGCTTAAAAAGCTTTCAATAATATGCAATGCAGGCCTTTGATTGTGCAAGCATCTCATGAGCATGGATGCCAACTTACCCAAAAGAGACATCAATGCTACACAACAAACAGCAACTTGGGTATCGAAAAAAGGTACCTTAGATACTGTAAGGGCCGGGCTCCACTGTTCCTTGAGAATATCAAGACAAATGCTGCCGTTGCTATTGATATTAGGGTGATAAACTTTTGTGCGGAAGGAGACCTGATCATGCACACAAGAAAAATGTCATTTACCATTATTTGGCATCTGAAAACCATACCATGCTTCAGACAACATGTATATGAGAAGCAATTTTAGCTAAAATGTACACCTCAGTTCTAACCATACGACAACTCAGAATTCACAAATCAGAAAGAAATATAACTCACACATAAAACACATGCAAAATGAATTGTAGAGTCAATTGAATGCTACTCACCTTTGGGGGCTTGAAAGGATAATCAGGAGGGAAGTGAATAGATACAAGAAATACACCACCGGCAAATGGGCTATCTGGGGGGCCCATAATTGTTGCTTGCCAGTGAAACATGTCATCACCAACAGGACCTGAAAACATAAGAAATAGAGAAAATTAATATCAGATTGTATCATATGTATAAATCTTGCCCCTGCACTTAGAATGATATTAAAATCTACCAACAGTGCCAAGCTAGGTCCCATTACATGTCCATTGGGGACTAATGGTAGTCAGCAAAAGGGGGAGAGAAAAAAATAACTGGTTACTTTCATCTTGAAGTTTCTGGTATATGTGTGTAATGCTATCTTTAAAGAAAAGGCAGCATAAACTCCAAGAAAATGGCAATATTACAAATAAAAGGTAGTTAGAATTTTGCCATACAGTAGCTATACTCCTTTCTTCACCTAAATTGTCATGCCATCAAAGCTGCTCTTATCCATGTTTAACAAGCTTTCATATTGAAAATGGCCTAGATCATGAGTATTATGATTGATGCCGCATATTTCTACAAATTTTGGAAAAGGAAACCATTCCCACCACATAATATAACTTCTGCACAGTAACGATTTTGGTGGTTTCTTCATTCAATCTGTATACTGGTATAAGCTAGGTCCACATGATGATACAAAAAAACCTATCAAATTCTTAAATTATTATACAAATTAAACGATCATGTTCTCCAAACTAGTTGACAAGGTTCTTTCTCAATGCTTACACTCCATTAAAAATTATCACTGCATGCAGATTATGGTGAATAATTTGTTCAGAAGTAACAGAAATTGCATCATCAACTAGGCAAGAGGGAACTAAATTTGATTTCTACCAAGCTGCTTCTACCGCCTGCACTCTCTGCTTGGTGTTTTTGTTAACAGAAACAGCCAGTCACCATCAAGTACAGGTTTCAGAACACATGCAATAACAATTCAAAAAAGTATGGCTTATTTTATGTTATCATCAGTGATTATACAAACCAGCACTGCATGAACCAGGAGGATCCTTCTGCAAGTCCTTCAGTTCCTTGTTAATCCTCCTTGAAGCCATCCCAGGCAGTCCCTTCTAGCTGAAACAGGAAACAAACAGAGATACCACAAGTGTGAGATTCAGAATTTCCAAAACTTTAATTTGTTGTAAACTGGCAAGGGTACAAATAATTCTTTCTTTCTTTTTTTTTTTAATGAATAATATGAAAAGTGACTTAGTTCAATCATACACATCAAACAGATATAGCAACCAAGAAAGTCAGTAAGTATTAAATAAAGGTTTCTATATACAACATGCAAATAACATCTGATATTCAAGTCCATATTTTGGAATTTCGGTTGAAAATATCACAAGCATTAATATCACCAGAACAGCATGACAAGTGAGCCATGATTGATTACATGCAACAATATGCTATCGAGATAAATTTCCTAGTCTCCCAACATAGAAGAAAACGAGAACTTCAACCCTCCTTTCAATTATCCTCACCACTTCAATCTCTTCATCATGCCAAGTTTCTTTTGCATGGAAAACTATTAAGACATGACTTGCAAGAGAAAATGTCACCATCAAATGATACATTTATATTGTTAACAAAGAGAACTTTCTACATTTTGGGACAGACCGCTTGCTTTTTTTCCATTAATATCCATGTTTAAAAACGATAATATTATTATTTAGAGTGTAGTATATCAGTACTTGCGTTTCACTTCGTTGTTTCTGTTTCTTAACAAATCTCTACTCCATTTCTATACTGTGAAAAACTGTCAACAGCTTTTTCCCAATCAAATACATGACTTGAATTCGGAAATCATACCGTGCTCTACTGATAAAAATTTCATTTGGAAAAAAGTATGTCAAGAATAATTCACCAAGAAATTTCACAGCAAGGAAAATCCATAAAATCATGGGCACAAGAACTTTAAAGTAATATAATTATTTCTCAAGCACACGCATCACAGATAGAGTTAGAATACCAACACTCAATAATTTGTCCTTCTATTTGCCACAGCTTTGCTATGAATCTTTTCAATTTTTTTTAATCAAAAAAGGTTTCAAATTTAAATCCCTCATAGAAAACTACACAGAAATGAAACTCAGACACATCACAGTGGAGCAAGATCGCAATCAAATGCAAGTAATTATAAAAAAAAAAATCAATAATAATAGAAAGAACAATAGCGAGGATGATCAAAGCAGTAATAAAGATAAAGAAGCTATCAACACAGCATGAGAGAAAGCATTGGATAAACAGTATATTCGATCGATATGAAATAATATCGAAAGAGAGAGATTACCAGATGAACCTGGAATTTTAGGGTTTTGTGTTCAGGAGGTTTTCTTTGATTCTTTTTTTTTTTTTTTGGAGGAAAACTTGGAATTTAGAAGCGGCTCGTATGATCGTACTGTGAGAGAGAGAGAGAGAAAGAGCGAGAGAATAAAAATGAATTGTGGTGACGTGGAAGAGAGATGGGACGGGAAAACGCTTTTTGGTTGAAGTGTGCTGTGGTGCGTCTGTGCCACGTCCACCGACTATTTAATTTCTTTTTCCTTCTTTTTTTATTATTTGAAGAAATTTATTCGGTTCTTCTTTCCCAGTGATAAGAATTCCACGCGTGATGGACCAAACCGATGCTTTAACAACCAATCGAGGGTGCATGATGCAGAGATTACGTTAATGATTTACGGTTCGATTGGGTTTCCGTTTAAGCTTTTTTTTTTTTTTCGTTTGATTGAGTTGAGCGTTTCCTTTATAGATTAAAAGCAGGAAGAGATCATCAAAGCAAATAAAAATTTTTTTTTCTTTCTTTTCCATCCGGTTTGGTTTAGGAATACATCTACAATTTGAAACAACTATTAAAACATAATTCAATAAATCTTTAACAACTTGTTTACTTTACTAAATAAAATAAGAAAGAAATGTAATTGAAATTCTTAAAAAATGTAATAAAAATATAATACTTATTACTTTATTTTGCTTAATTACTAAATAACTTAAAAATAAGTATGTAATATAATTTTAATGATTAAATTATTCTTAATTCTTTTTTTTAATAATTCTAAAATAATAGGTAATGGTAGTGTAAATTGACTACAAGAGCAGAGGCGGTGGTAATGGTCGACAGCAATTGCGAATTGTAGTGATAATAATAGTCGATGGCGGTGGCGATGGCGATGGCGGTGGCGGTGGCAATGGCGGTTGCGGTGGCGATGGTAGTGGCGATGGCAATAGTAGCTATGGTAGCTGGGGTAGCAGCTTCAAGTGAGGGGTAAGGGTAGTTGTGGAGGTAGTGACGACAACAATGATAATAGTAGTTAGAAGTGGTGATGGTGGCGGTAATGGTAGCAGCGATAGGATGATGGCAATAGCAGCGATAGCGTGATGATGATTAATGGTAATAATGTTGGTGGTGGTGGTGGTGGTGGTGGTCGGTGGTTAATAGTAGTGGTAACGGTAATAGTTGCGATGATGGTGGTGATAGTAATAATAATAATAGTCGGTAGTGACGATGACAATGACAATGATAATGGTGATGGTGGTGGTTATTATTAAATTGATATGAGGTTATTTTTTGGAAAAAATGTAAAATTTTGTGAAGAATCGTGATTTTTTTGTTAAATTAAGAAATTCCTATTACTTGATTTTACGTAATAGGAATTCTTAAGTAATTACGATTCAGAGACAAAAAAAACTAAGTGAACGTTATAATAAGGAATAAAGGAGAAATTGAATTCCACTTTCCCTCAAGTGAACGAGACATAAGTGTTTTTTGGCGAAAAATAAATCTTTAAATTTGATTATGTTTAAAATGTATAGTAAACTATGCTCACTTGTAGATAGTGGTAAAAAAAGATTTCTAATAATAAATAATATAATATCTAAATATTTCATAAAATATTTGTACACGTAAACATTTTTTTTTAACTAACATATATGTAAACATTATTTAATGGTTTCAACTCCTTTAAGAATTGCATTCCTTCAATGTCATACCATAAGTTTATATACAAGCTTGTAATGCGTAATATCTTTTTTTTTTTTCTTTTTAATGAATATTAATAGGAGTTTTCTACTGTTTCGTTTTTATTTTTTACGATACTAATCTCATTATTTATCTCATAATAACCATTGAATAAATTGTGAATTTAACGATTTATATTTTTAAAAATAAAACAAATGATTAGATAGAAAATGGAATCTATCCTGTCAAAATAAAAAATAAAACCTTTAAATCTCCTATATTAATTATATCTACATAAGGGTATAATTTGGAGGTTATGGGCTTTGTACTCTTTTATAATGTCTTTTCATGGCTATTTTATAAGATTTATAGTCCTTTTTATCCCCTTACAATAAAAACAAGCTTGAAAATATAATTGACTATATGTGGGTAATTTTAGCATGAGATTTACTAAGTTTGGCTTTTTGAGATGGTTAATTATATCTTTAATTAAGATAGTGTTAAACTCATTATCTAGACTTTTCCTAATTTTTTTAATTTTACATTTAAAGTTTAAAATCATTAAATATTATATTTAATTAAACTTTTATTTATTAAATTTCCAACCTAAAGTTTAAAGTTGTTAAAACCAATTGAATTTTTATATATCGATATTATTACCTCCATCATTTTTAAAAAAAAAATTAAAGTAACAAATATCCATTAGTCAGGGTATACAAGTGTGAAAAATTGTACTAAGTTTGAATAATAAGAGGTAAGTTAGTAATAAGGTATCACATTAAATAACTCGAAAATTTAAATTAAAAATGTCTAAATTTAAATAGTAACTTGATATTATTCCTTCTATCTAGTCTTACACCAAAGTCGAGGGAAGATTTAGTCTTCAGAAATTCTATCTTAACTTATGATATATAGTAGAAACTAATATTTGAATATTAGCAAGACTCTTTAATCCGACAGCATGACTATAGGGCACGTACAATTTCCTCTTTCGTTATTGTAATACTACTGGATAATGTACCCACTCTATGAGTGTAAACTAATTGTTGATAAGGCTCTTTAAACATTGGTCCTTCAAGCCCCTTCAGATCTGATACGCCTTGTTATCTAGGGGTTTCTGTCGTGAGTTCAAGCCTTAAACTTAAATTTATTGAGCCTAAAGAGCTCTTCAACGGCTAAAATACACAAAATAAGGATAAGATATAAAGTCAACAGCTACCTCCATTATAAATAGGATACATCAGATGCCACGACCCCACTTTTCAATACTTGCGGGAGAGGATCTCTCCTATTAACCGTCCTCCAACTATCGGTGCCACTCCATTATGAATACCCTGTCACCACTTAACAGTAAAACTCTCTACACTTTGCACATTAAAGCTTACTTATTACCCCCAAAGCATCCTTTACTCTATAATATACACTACTGACTTAAGTATCGGAGTAGCTATACCAGATAACTCTCCAGCACCTTCTCATAATGTTTTTTTTTTAGGCTTACTACTTATAAAGCTCAACTACTACTTGCAAATACCCTAAGACGACATATACAAAATTTATAACATTAAAATGTTTTTTTTTTTTTTACTATCTTACTTCTTTTGGTATTTTTAATCAAAAGTTTTGCTTAAAAAAGAATAAAAAATTTTGCTTAGTAGCTAGGTTTAAGTTGAAATAGAGAATCAAAAGTTTTGCTTAAAAAAGATTTGATATTAAATATGTGTAAATTAAGGATAGCTATTATAGGGGTAGATAAAGAAACTAACAAAACCAAATTAAATCGCAAATCAAACCAAATCAAATTGAAAATATGGTTTATGTTTTTGTAAACCAACAAAAATTTATGGTTAGTTTAGAGAAGTAAAAAAAAAAAAAACCATGAATTGAAGTCAATCCGCTTAAAAGAAAAACTGTTGTCATATTTCACTCATTATATATTATATATATATATATATTCTTGTTACAACATAATACTTCAAAGAAATTTTGGTTTATACTTATTGAAATGTGTTGATAGCATATTTCGAACATGGGTCCTTAGACTTATAATGCAATCCTTAGCCTATAGGTCGAGCTTCTCGAGATCCCAAGGTAACTTCCTCGACTTATAGGTTGAGGCCCTTAGGGCCTTGAGCTAATCCCCTCAACTCGCAAGACAAGCCTTAAGAGATTGAGCCAACCCCTTCAACTTACAGACCAAGCTCTCAAACCTTAAGCTTGCTATCTTCAAGTTGGCATTAACAAACAACCCTCTATCGCCCTCTAGGTCACACTTGAGAGCCAAGCCTTATCAGATTGAGCCAACCCCTTTGACTTACAAACTAGGCTCTTTAACAAACAATACCCTTCCCCTGCCCTCCCTTGCCCCTTTCCCTATTGTAAGTCGTACTTAAAAGATAAGCTTATAAGATTGAGCTAACCCCTTCAACCTACAAACTAAGCTCTCTAAATTGCAAGCTTACTACATTCAAGCTAGCACTAACAAACAACCTTGGGGGAACGAATACAATCCCCATGCTTTGTGGCTTAGGCAATAGCCCTCAAAAGGAACCTACGTACGCGTTCATACAATGCACACGATATATTAAATGCAACACGATGGATGGAACCTCCTCTATTGAGAGGTTAGCAACTTGATTATGTAGCACCTTCAAAGTATTAAATGCAAACGATAAACATAAGGCCCCCAAGTAATCATTACCCCGACTACACGAGTAGACCATGACAACAATGCCTTAAAGCCTAAGAAAAGACATTCTAGGTTACAAAGTGTAAGTTCACAACTGCCTACGACCTTTGTCTATCTTGCAATCCCCCATTCTCCATATAGATCGTCTACGACCACCATAAGGCTTGCAACCTAATCCTTGTAAGCCCATCTTTGCCTAATACCCAAATTCTCTAGTCTAGTAAAAAAGCCTAGTTTACTCTATTTATCGGCTAAGACTATACAACCACATCCCATAGTACTTAAGAGAAATATTTTTGTTGCAACATAGCACTTGAAAGAAATTTCAATTTATACTTATTGAAATGTAAAGTGAACAATGCACTTTTAGTTCATAAAATTTGTTTACTTTTCAATTTAGGTCCTTAATTTTTTTCCCCTATTCAAATCCTTAACATTTCCAAATGTTGGCAAGTTAGGACTTCTATTAACATCGTTAAGCCCTCTGTGAGACTTATAGCTTATAAATGTTGAAAATGTTAAGGATTCAAAATGGAAAAAAAAAAAAGTCGATGATTCATGTGAGACTTATAGCTTATAAATGTTGAAAATGTTAAGGATTCAAAAAGGAAAAAAAAAAAGTCGATGATTCAAATGAAAAAGTAATTAAACGTTCTAAACTGAACCAAATCAAAGTTTTCTAGTTTGAAAATTTTCCTAAACAAATTGATTGGTTCAGTTTAAAGTGATAAAAAACAAAACGACATTTTATAGTTTAGTCTAGTATGGAGGAAAAACTTAATAAAGTGGACACTGATGTGGTGTGTGTTACATAAACAACATTTGAGTTATAAAAACACTATAATGATATAACAATATATTTTCCATTTAAACCACTTTTAAGAGCATATATTTACTCTTCATACTATTAAAATCATCTATTATTTATCCATTTCAACTTTAGGCTAAAAATTTATTTCTAGTATGAAAATTTCCCTTAATTAAAATTTATAACATAATTTTCTAAAAATATATATGTTGATAAGATATCTTAGGCTTGGATCGCTTAAGCCCATGTCGAGCTGCCTATGCCCATGACCAATTTCCTTTCGACTGGGTTCGGCCTCCTTGCTCATTTAGTTCACCTCAGCCCAAGCTTACTAGATAGCTTGCCCATACATTACAAACTCCAATGGCTCAAAGACAAAGATAAGGCTTAAAGACTTAGTCAACAGCTACCTCCTACAATTTAAGGCCACTTCACCATACATGTCTTTACCACCCACTACTGGTAGATGTGTCCTCTACTTACTAATGGCTCTCTAGCCCCTAACTCCACTTCTCTATAAATACCAGACTACTACCTAACAACAAACTACTATATACTTTACACATTTAAGCTATATTCTACCTTCTTATGTACATTCTCTTTCTCTATAAACATGTACTAACTTAAGCATCGAAGTTACCACGTCGCATAATACTCCAGTACCCCTCACTTTTTACTCCTTTACAGGCTCACATCTAAGTACAAAGCTTAATCCGCTTCTAACCTCTACCAGTCAAAACTCAGAGACAACATTTGATGCCATCTATGGGAAACTGACCTTGTCTCTTACCTAAACACACTTCAAACACTCACCTAAACACAACCTTCATTTTTGCATTAGCCACCATGTCTCATATCATGGACCCTAACAACAACCAACCTAGGGAAACACTAGAGCAATGCCTAATTTGGTTGGAGTAGTTGCTTGAGTAGTTTGTCACTCACAATAGAAAGCTTCAAGCTAGGCTTGACGAAGTCAAACGATGCAATAAGCAGGCGCTTAAAGCTTCTAATACCAGTACTAGGCATAATAGCCAACAACAGCAACTGAATGGTAGGGATTAACTACCTAATCTCTCAATGTAGGAACAACGGGCCCAATCTGTGGCTATCCACAACCATGCCCTAGTTGACAATAAGTAGGTAGCCAACTCCAATGGAGCGTCGGCACACTCTACAACGTATCAAGCTCACTCGATAGACAATGCTGTCTTCAATGAGCTTCATACGCTTATAAGAAGGCTCTCTAAGTAGTAAGGGAGCAAAGCGATTGATGACACTGGACTGGTCACTAGCAACAAAACTCCCTTCACTAAAGATGTCCAAGACAAAGTTTTGTCTTCGAACAACAAACTTCTTACCCTGGACCAATATGATGGCACTAGTGGTCCTAATGATCACCTTCTTTGTTTCCATACCCTCATGAACTTCTATGGTTAAGGGGATGCTATCATGTATAAGGCATTCCCAAGCACTCTAAGGAAAGCAGCTTAGACATAGTTTAACTACCTACTTGAGAACTCTATCAGCTCCTTTGATGAGCTGGCTCATAGGTTCAGTCTCCACTTCAGGTTTAGTAAGCTTCCATCAAGGGGATAGTACCCTTCACTAAGATGCCCTTTGATAGGAATCAGGTTATCAGACCTTTGACTAGCAATCGAGCCCAAAGACTAGAAGGGCTAGCATGACAAATCCTTCTATTCCAACCGACTCTTATCGAGGCTAAGTATTCCCTTACCGAGTCACCCTTCATGTCGAGTGGTATGACTGCTTATTTTTCTATAGTGTGCTAAATTGCAGATTACTCATTAGCGCCGAGTTGACCAATTACTCAGCATCTTCCTTACCAAGAAGCTTAAAGAGAGACTCAGGACTAACTAAGCCATCCTTGCTCGAACAAGCAATATGTTCATGCTTTTTTTTCTGCATCTTCTAAGGACTTTACTAATGTAGCATCGCTACATGTACAGTATCATGTGCAGAATTCGTTGCACCAATGATTGTTTTTCTTATATATTCATTTTTATGTTTTTTGTATCTTGTATATTACTTCCCTAGGAAATGCCCCTTTTGCCTTTTTCCTTTTTAGGCAAGTTGCCTTAACTTATAGGTATAAATACCTTTGTACTTATAGATAGAAAGATTAGATAATCATTAATACACTTTTGAGTATTTTTCTTCCTTGCGTAAACACTATTTGTTTACTCTTAGCATTACTTTTATCTTTTCCTTTAAGTAAGGTTAGGTAACGAATAACCTTATTGGACTGATTCGTGCTTCATATCGAATTGTACTGTAAGTCCTCGGGAGTTCCATTAGTAAGTCATATCCTCTGGAGTTGTTCATAGGTTTGGCTTATTATTTCATTTGTCATTTTGCCCTTTGTACTTCCCCCATTAATCTTTCTTCGAGCTTTTTGCAAGCTTGGACCCATTTAACGATCGGCCTTATCTATTCTTGGTCATGGTTTGCAACATCTTGGTATCAAAGTGGAGGTTTCGTATGAACTATAGTTGGTTCTTCTTCATGTTCTACCGTACTTTGTTTTGTGTGTGTGAAACAAAGCAAGTTAATGTGTTCTGATTGCTATGTTGTTAACTGTTAATCTCTTAAAGTGTTTGTTTGAGCTTTAAATCTGTAAGGAAGAACGATAGACTTAAGTATGAATGTCGATACTGGCGATGACAGTAGAGTTGTCCACCATGGATAACAATCTTAGGGAACTCTTAGAAGTACTGACAAGAAACTTGATGAGGTAGCTAACCTCTTAGTAGATTTGACTCAAGTTATTTATGCACTATCTTACTAATCTACTAAGGCCACGTAAAATACTCCATAAGTTGCTTAACTTATTAGAGGTCAGAACCCAACTCAACCCATTCGAGGTGAAGGAGTTGGTGGACAAATGAAGCAAAGGATAGACCTGAGAGAGCTTGATGAAGAGGAAGAAGAGTATTTTGAAGAAGAGGAAGAAGAGTATTTTGAAGAAGAGGAAGAAGAGTATTTTGAAGAAGAGCGTGTATGAATCCCTAAAGCATCCAACCATATGAAGCTTCAAATTTCGAGTTTAAATGGATTTGGGAATGTCGATAAGTATCTGAAGTGGGAAGAAAAGGTGGAGCGTGTATTTGATTACTATCAATATGAGGATTATGAGAAAGTGAGAACTGTTATTGTTGAGTTCTTCGGATATGCCACCATGTGGTAGAAGAATTTTCAGGCTGTGAAATGAAGAGAGGGCTACTGAGAGATTAATAGTTGGCCTGAGGTGAAGATAATGCTCAGAAACAGGTTCATGCTAGAAACTTATTTCCAAGATACTTTCACCTAGTTTTAGGAGCTGAGATAAAAAGGTTGAATAGTTAACAAGTGTGTTCAAGAGTTTCAAATGCTTATAGTTGCGAAGTGGAGAAATTACTAGCTTAATCAATCGCAAGGTTCGTTACTAGGTTGAGAGGAGATACTCGAGAGATTATGGAGCTCCAACGATTTGACACAATGGATGAAGCCATTAGGATTGCTCAGCGAGTAGAGAGGCAAAAAAAGAATCGAGTACCAGTAAAGATGTCGATTGGCCGACCAGCCGATCAGGACAGGAAAGTCACTTAACTCTACCGAATACTGAATAAAGCAGAAAAGTTGATGTAAGAGTTGAGTAAAAAGGTTGAATGATGGTGAAGTGTCAACCCGAACTTATAAGAAGGGGCAAGGGTTTAGCAAAAAGAAGAGCCAGATCAAGTCTTTCAAGTGCCAAGGGTTCAAACACATGGCTACTCAATGTCTGAATAGACGAACAATGGTCATCAAGGGAGACATCTTAAAGTTAGAAGTAGAAAGTATGGATGAAGAACCTGAAGAGGAGGAGATTCCTGCTGAGAAAGAGCTGATTGAGGAGGATGTGTTTTCTAAAGACTTAGGTCAATTATTCATGATTATCTGACGCACTATGAATGTAGAACCCTCGTGAGAAGAATAGTAGAGAGAGAATTTATTCTATACCACTTGTAAGGTGAATAATCAGGTGTACGCCCTTATCGTAGATAATGGAAGTTATACTAATGTGACATAAACCAATCTTGTTTCAAAACTGAAGTTACTGACTATTTTACATCCGCGACCGTATAAGTTACACTAGTTAAGTAAGAAAGGAGCATTAAGTGTTACTCGGCAAATACTACTGCCAATTACCATAGAGAATTACTCTGATTAAATTCTCTACGACGTACTGCCCATGTGCGGCATGTTGCTGGGTAGACCATAGTTGTTTGATAGCAGAGTTATACACGACGGCTATAAGAACACGTATATGTTCAAAAAAGATGACCGGAAGATCATGTTGAATCTAATGTCACAGAGAGAAGTTAATAAGTTGCAAACAAAACTTGCTCACGGATTAAAGAAGGCTCTGGTGATGAGTAGAGATGAGCTTTGAGAGGCCATCAATGCTAATGAGCCGACCCTCTTGTTTGTCAGACGATTATTGGAAATGAAGGAGTGAGATAAATTACCTCAGGAGATCAATGAGTTGTTAAATGAATATGCCGACCTGTTCTTAGAATAGTTACCTGAAGGGTTGCTCCTAACTCAAGGTATAGAGTACTGCATTAACTTAATACTTGCCGCTGCACTGCTAAATAAACCAGTTTATTGGATGAATCTCAAGCAGGCTTCTAAGCTCCAATGTCAAGTTAATGATTGCTAAAGAGAGGTTATGTAAGAGAGAGTCTTAGCCCTTGTGATGTGCCTGCACTTCTAGTGTCGAAGAAGGATAGAACTTAGTGAATGTATGTAGATAATCAAGCTGTGAACACGATCATAACCAAATATAGGTATCCGATCCCGAGGCTAGAAGAAATATTGAATGAACTCAGTGGAGTCAAGATTTTCAACAAGATTGATCTTAAATCTAGTTACCATTAGCATTCAAAACTCAACATGGACTTTACAAATGAATGGTCATGCCCTTCGGCTTGTTAAATGGCTCGTGTACTTTCATAAGACTAATGAACCATTTGCTGAGACATCTCATAAGGAAGTGTGTTGTCGTATACTTTGACGACATTTTGATCTACAGTACCGACATGCTGAGTTACTATGAACATCTCAAAGTAGTCCTGGATATCTTCCGTACCGAGATATTATTCGGCAATCTAACAAAATGTTGCTTTTGTTAGGAAAGAGTGGTATTCTTGGGTTATGTAGTCAATAGAGGGGGCTTGCGAGTCAATGATGAAAAGATCCACAATTGTTGAGTGACTAACTCCTATGACTTATGCTGACGTGAGAAGTTTTCATAGACTGACTTCGTTTTACAAAAGGTTCATCAGGAATTTCAGTACTCTCGCTACACCACTAACCAAGTTAACGAAGAAGAACACCAACTTCCGATGGGGAGAAAGGGAAGAGAGGAGTTTTACCCAAATAAAAGAAAAATTAACCTCTGCCCCGATGTTAGTGCTACATGCCTTTGACAAATTTTTTTAGCTGGAATGCTGATATCAGGCAAGTACACCTATCAGTTTTAATATAGTAGATGTGAGTCCGAGTCGATCCCTCAGAGATTTCGAGTACTAATATTAACCTTAACTTTATTATTTAATCGGAAAATTGTAATGGGTTGAATGAATTAAAAATACTAAAATTAACAAACTAACCTAATTATGAAACTTGATTAAGCAATTTAGAAAGCGATAAAACTAAGAACGACTTCTAGAATGCAAATAATATATTTAGGAATTATTTCCCTTAGTGTTTAATATGTGATCGTTTAAAATATATCCAATTCAATTTCTATTATTATTGATCGAAGAGATTCACAATTAAAGTTAACGCCTTTCTCAAGCATATTAACCCTAATCCTAAATTATTTACCAGAATCTTTTCACTTAGTAATATAAGTTAGAATCGCATTAATATATGATGAATTCCCATATAAAAGAATAATTTTGCGGAAGAAACATATATTTTATCTCTAAGTATACATGTAATTCTCTCCAATTATGTCAAGATCTCATTACACATGTAATTTCTCAATCATCATGCATAATATCATAGATTGATATTCTAGCAATATCAATTAACAATTAAATAATATAATTGAATCAAGAAAAGATAGAAACTTTATTGAAAATTATCAATCAATCCAATAGTCACATGAAATCCTAGGTTCCATAATCCTAAATACAAAAGTCTTAAGCTATCATAATGAAACTAAAAACGAATTGCAACAAAATCAATAAATCAAACATGAAAAACCCCTTTGTTGATGATAAATTTCTTCAATCTTGAAGTTGGATGTTGTTTTCGCCTTTTTCCTCTCTTTCTCCTCAAGCCTCTTCTCTTTTGAATGTCCAATCTTCTATGCGAAACCCTAGTATGTCCTTTTATAATGTATTAAAAGGTTTCTGTTTTCATCACCAGACACAGCCTAGGACACAGTCGTATCCCCAAGTCGTGTAACTTTCTAACCTCAGCATATTTCTTGAATGGACACAGTTGTGTCCTAGACTATGTAACTTCAAGCTTCATAATTCATTCATTTGAACTCCGAATTGAGTGAAATTTGATTCCTTTTCTTCGTTTTCGATCCAAGAATGCATTCAAACCTTAAAATCAAAATTTTACTCAATTAAGTATCAATTTCTTTAAAGAAAACCAAAGATGTAAGGGAAATGCTATAAAATCACCATGTGAAATGTATTTAAAATAAGAGTTATCAAATGCGATGCTCAGGCATTAGAATAAGTGTTGTTTTGATGTAGGAAGGCCGACCAATTGCCTTCCATAGTGAGAAGCCCCGAGGACCACAGCTGAACTACTCCGTGTATGACAAGGAACTTTTGGCACTAATCCGAGCAATGCAAGTATGGTAACATTATTTACTGCCTAGAGACTTTGTCATACATATTGACCATGAATTGCTGAAGTACCTCCGAAGTCAAACCAAGTTATCGAAGCGGCAGGCGAAATAGGTTGAATTCCTTGAAGGATTCAATTTTGTAATAAAGTACAAGCAGAGAAAGAGCAATATAGTTGCAGATGCTCTTTTGAGGAGACATGTGCTTTTATCAGAATTGTAGACCAGACTATTTGGGTTTGCAAGTATTAAAGAATAGTATTCCGAGGATGGTTACTTGTTCCGAGGTGAAAAATTATGCATGCCGATTTGTTCACTGAGGGAGCTATTAGTTAAGGAAGCCCACAGTGGAGGTCTTTCTGGACATTTTGGGGAAAAGATGACCTATAAATTGATAAATGGCCGATTCTTTTAATCGATAATGAGGAAAGATTTGCACTGAGTTGTCAAAAGTTGTATCGTGTGTAAGAAGGATAAGTACCGAGCCGAATAAGGGAAAGCAATGCCCCTACCTGTTCTAATGAAGCCATTGGCTGAACTGAGTATGGACTTTGTTCTAAAACTGCCACGAACTGCCCAAAGCAAAGATTCTGTAATGGTTATTGTGGATAGGTTCAGTAAGATAGCACACTTTGTGCCCTACATGAAAACTAATGACGCTTCGGCTATTGTTTTTTTCTTCTTGCAGGAGATTGTGCGGATACATGGCATATGAAGAAGTGTAATCTTTAATAGAGACCTGAAGTTCTTAAGCCATTTTTAGATAACCTTACGGCATTGGTTGGGAACCGAATTACTCTTCAGTATCTCATCTCCCCCATTAATCCTTTTTCGAGCTTTCTATAAGCTTGGATCTATTTAGCGACCGACCTTGTTTGTTCTTGGTCACGGTTCGCAATACCTTTGTAATTGCCAACTTTGAGATCCTTAAGATCATAGTGGATACTAGTAGCTCCACTAACATACTTTTCAAACACACATATGACGGGATGAGAAAGAAGCTGCTAGTTAAAATAAAGCCTTACCACCATAATCTCATAGGTTTTAATGAGGGAATCGTCCGAGCTAAAGGTATCATCACTCTCGACATGGAGCTTGGTGACAATGACAATGTAGTTCGACAACCAGTGGAGTTCGTAGTAGTCGACTGCCTATCCTCCTATAATGCTCTTTTGAGATGACTAAGCTTAAATGCTTTTGGAGTCATCACCTCATCCCTCCATTTAAAAGCTAAGTTCCTAACCTCCACTAGGGTAGGAATTTGCATGTTCAACTAGAAGCTTTCTCGAGAGCTTTATATTAAGGGCGTTGTAGCTGATGATGTCTTCACTTTGGAGACTGGCTCATAAGAGAAGCCGATTGAGAGAGATGGGTTGGGCGAGAAGATTGAAGAGGTGCTAATAGGCACCTCTTTTAACCAAACCACCAAAGTTGAGACTAACATTCCTCTTAAGGTGAAGGAAGATATAATTGCCTTCTTACAGGCCAATTCAAATAGGTTTACTTAGTCGACGTCAGATATGTCTAGAATCTCCCCCGACTTGACAACCTATAGCCTTAATATTAGCACTAATGCATAGCCTATCAAGCAAAAGAAGAAGCATTTTGCACCTAAAAGACAAGTTGCTATTGAGGAAGAGGTATAGAAGTTACTTAAGGCCGGCTTCATTAGAGAGGGGAAGTACATGACCTAAATGGACAAAGTAGCGCTGGTTAAAAAGAAGTAAGGGAAATGGCATATGAGCATCGATTATACCAATCTCAACAAAGCCTACCCAAAGGACTACTTCCCTCTCCTTAATATTAACTAGTTGGTTGATTCTATGTTAAGATATGCTCTGCTTAATTTCATGGATACCTTCTCAGATTATAACCAGATCAATATAAACCCAAAGGAAGAAGTCCATACCTCCTTCATTACCAACTTCGGCACCTACTAGGACACAATCATTCCCTTCAGCCTTAAAAACGTGGAAGCAAAGTATCAACGCATGGTGACTAAGCTGTCTAAGCCCCAACTTGGACGGAACATGGAGGTATACATTGACGACATGATTTTTAAGAGCAAACACTTAAGCAATCATGTTAAAGACCTACATGAAGCCTTTGACCAAATGAGAAAGTATGATATGAAGTCGAACCTCCAAAAGTATGTATTTGGGTTTTGCTCCAACAAGGTTTTAGGCTTCGTAGTTACCTAAAGAGGAATTAAGGCCAACCTCAAGAAGATATAGGCCATTAGGGATATGAAGCATCCCTCCTCGGTCAAAGACATGTAGAAGTTTACTAACATGGTACCTGTACTGAGCGGGTTTGTTTCTAAAAAATTAGATAGATGCGCTAAGTTCTTTAAAATCCTTAAGAAGGGTTTTGAATGAACTCGTCATTGTGTAACAATCTTCAAGGATCTATAGAACATCCTTGCATACCCATTCATCCTCTCTAACCCTATTCTAAAGGAGAACTTGTATTTGTATCTAGCCATTAGCAACCAAGTACTCTCCTTTGTGCTAATCAAAGTGGAAGGGAGAGAACATAGGCTTATCTATTACATCAACCATATTTTTCAGGGGCTTGAAATCAAGTCCACCAAAGCAAAAAAGTTCGCCTTAGCCATCGTCATGTTAGCATGTCAGTTCATGCCTTATTTCCTAAGACACTAGATTATTCTCTTAACGGATCAGCCTCTATACACACTACCATAGAAGCCCGAAGCATCTAAATGGATGATGAAGTACATGGTGGAGTTGAGTGTATATGGCATCCAATACCAACCACGGATGCCCTATAAGGCACAAGTGCTAGCTGATTTTATGGTAGAATACATAGGAGAGGAGGAAGTACCACTAAGGGATAATAAGCTGGTATGAACTCTCTATGTTAATGGATCATCTACCTCAGAAGGTAGAGGTCGAGCCTGATTTTTCGATTTCTTTTATTTAAAATTGATTTCCTCATTTCCCGATTAATACTAAACCCTAACCCATTTAATATTAATCCTCGACTAAAGAAATAGAGAAATTCTAGTTTTTTATTGAAAATAATTTTTGGAGCCGCCACTCGATCGAAGTCGGGAAAAGAAAAAGAAACCGCAACCAATTGGGTAGATTGATTACGATTTGGCTACCGGTCTTTGATTTCAATTTTAAATGAAGAACCAGAGGGTTCCAAGTTCGGAGGCTAACCTATTAAACCTTTAACGGGTACCGCTATTTATTTACCGAAATTAGGATTATTCTTCTAATTATAATATTTAAAAAATAAATAAATAAATAAAATCAAAAAGGAGAAAAAAGAGGGACCTAAGTTTCTACATATTTTATCGTCACCCTAAAGGTGCCTACATACCCGCTAGCCGGAATCAGACGATCGTAGTTCTTTGAAAAAGTCTTCAATATGTTGATTGATTTTAATTTTGAAAACTGACCGAGTTTACGTTATTATCAATTTAGTTTTTCAAAGAAAACTCTAAAAGGGTCTTAATTCACTAAATCTTTTATTTTATTTTATAAAAACTCTCTAAAAGTCTATTTATTATATTTTTTTAACGAGGTTTTTATTTTTTTATTTTTATTTATTTACAAAATAAATTTTTCTAAGTGAGAAAATCCTAAAGTCATAATGCTAAAAATATATCTAAACATATAAATACATACACATATATCTATTTACCTATCATGTCATAAATTTAACTAAATATCTAATGGAATTATAATGATAAATAAAGAGACAAATAAATAAATAAAATAAAATAACCAAAACCGAACCTGACTTGGGCTGTTCGATGACTTGGGCTGTTCGATGAAGTGTTGGTTGATTACTGTATGTTGTTTTGTGAGGACTGGATGACTGCTGTATCAAGCTGGAGTTTGGCCTCCTGTTTTTTGTTATCCTTCCTTTTTCCCGACTGATTACTTTTGTTCGGTTAAGGAGCAGCAACGTGGACTTATACAACCCGCGCTGCTGCTATTGTTGCGGTGAGTTGTGTAGCTGAAATTATCGTGTGAGCTGTTGGCGATCGACAGTGGAGACGTACTACAGTTAGAACATGGCCGTGTACGTACAACCATGGACTTGATCGTGTGTGTAGCTACATGCGGTTCAGATCAATGTTGGGGCATATTTTGTTAAGTTGAAGATTGTGGATTGGGAGTGTGCGGTCTATAGGATCCATTTGCGTCGGTCATGTGAAGTATTATTGTGCACCGCGTTTGTTGCTATTGGGACGGTCGCTATCAAGTGAAGGAAAGTAAGCGCAGATTGGAATTCGATTGGGGTCAGGGAAGCTCGTTATGGACTTCAATCGGTGGAGTGGAAGTGGCCGACTTCAGATCGCGTTAAGGAATTAGGATTGAATTACGTCAGGAATTTGTGAACTTCGGAATCTTGGCTTGTGTTAGGTGATGTCGGTTATGGATTGTTGAAGGAGGAGTAAGCGATGGATTGTAGACTGCCGCAAGCAAATATGGACAGCGTAGATTGAGAGTGATGTGCGAGGAGATGCTCGGTGAAGTGCTTGACGATCTGCGTATGGTTGTGAAGTGTGCTGCTAATTCTACTACGTGCGTTGCCATACAAGTGAACTTGATCAGTGACGTGCAGCTGGACGAGTAAGGATCAATGCTTCAGTAGACGTATGTGGATCGTGTTTGTGTGAACACTATTGTGTGCTACAGCGTGGTGATTAGGCTGTGTGTTTGGAGATTAGGGCTGCCCTTTTTTCTAACTATGTGTGTGTTTTATAGAATCTAAACCATATCATATCTAATTATATCTAATTCGTTAATTAACTTATATTCAAATTTGATTTAACTAATATTCATATGATTTAATTAGATATGAATCCGATTTTATATCTTACTTCTGTAAAGACAGAAAAATAAAGACATAGGTGCCTGTTAAGACTCAAACCCAAAACCTCAAACTAAATCCACCCAAATACTCCGCTACTTATCCGTTAGGCTGTTGACCTGTATCTTAACATTCATTACCATTAAATTATATTTAAGTTATTTGATTTCCTAAACTAAAATTTTTAACTAAACTAAAACTAAAACTAATACTAAAATTAATTATTCCTAATATAAATTACTTCCTAAAAATCTACCAAAATTTTTTTTATGATTGTTCCTTTTCTTATTTTTTTGGTATTTTCATTATTTGTTAATTTTATTGTTTTTTGAATTAGGACCCTTTTTGTAAAAATAAAAATTAAGACTATGGACCGGTAAAATTTAGGTGTCTACAGTAGAGGTACGGACCTAATATTCACTAGACTATATAAGATCACTGTTTGCTATGCCCTCAAGTTCGAGTTTGACACTAGAAATAATGAATCCAAATATGAGGCTTTGATAATCGGTCTCAACTTAGCTGAGGAGATTGGTGCTAAGCACTTGCAGGTTTTCTTAGACTCGATGCTTGTCGTTTAATAGATCTGAGGTAAATATGAGGCCAAGGACGATACCATGGTAAGATACTTGGAGAAAGTAGGGAGTTTCTTAGCTAAGTCCCTCATGGGGCATAAAAAAGATTCCCCGAATCACAAACTTGTCAATAGACTAACTATCCAAGCTTACCTCTACTGGGATACAAAAGCCCAAGGTGAAGGATAGAAAAATCTTCATTAAATACTTGTTAGAGTAAAGCATAACTCCGAACTCAATTGAAGTCTTAAAGCTCACAATAGCACCATCAAAGCCGAGCTAAGTGGACCCCATCTAGAGTTACTTAGAGCAAGTCATGCTTCGAAATGATAAGAGAGACGTAAAAAAGCTGAGGTACTACACCACTAACTAAACGTTGATCAATGATAACCTATGGTGCAAGGGAATTAGTTTGCCCCTACTTAAATGTCTCCGAGCAAATGATGGGCTATATGTCATAGAAGAGTTATACACTTGAGTATCCAGCAACCATATCCAAGCATAAGCCCTTTATATCTAAGCTCTACGACTCCAATACTACTAGCCTATTATGGTATAGGATGCCAAGGCCTTAACTTAGAAGTTTCCCTAATGCTAGAAGTACGACTCAATTAGTCACGCCCCTAGCACCAATCTTTAACCCTTGAAAAATCCATAGCCATTCACCCAACAGGGAATCGACACCCTCAATGTTTTCCCTAAGGCCTCAGGATGGGAACAACACATCATTATAGCCATTGACTACTTCACGAAGTAGGTTGAGGTCAAAGCCGTAGCTAGAATCATCGGGAGGATAATTAAGTCATTTGTTCATAACAACATCCTCTTCAAATTTAAGGTCCCCTAGGCCCTCATCATAGACAATAGCCATTAGTTTGACAACCCTAAGTTCAAGGAATTTTACGCCAAGCACCATATTACACCTTACTTCAAGTCAGTTGCCTACACTTAGTCGAATGGCCAGGTTGAAGCCACTAATCAGATTATCCTTGAGAGCTTCAAGAAGAGGGTGGACTAAGCTTAAGGTACATGGGCAGCTGAGATACCTAATATACTATAGGGATACAGGATGACCCATTACACTTCTACTAGTAAGGCCTAATTCCACTTGGCGTTTGGGTCAAAGGCAGTCCTCTCCATTAAGCTAGAACTTCCTAATGTTCAAACTCAAAGTTTTTAATGTCATGTTAAACAAATCCTTACTATAGGCCATTGTAAACACCATTTAAGAAAACAAAGACTTTGCTACAACTTAGGTGGCTACTTATGAGCACCAAGCAACTAGATACTATGATCAGAAGGTCAAGCATAAGGAATTCAAGGTTGGCGATCTAATTTGCCAAAAGCTAAAAGTTACAGGCTTACACAAAGGACAAGTGAAGTTATCCCCTAATTGAGAAGACCCTGTCAGGGTAAGAGAGAGCATGGGGAGTGAAGCATATAGGTTAGAAAGATTAGACGGTGAGCTCATATCACAAACTTAGAATGTCGATAATCTTTTGCCTTATTTTGATTGATGTATAAATCTCTCATAAACACTGTTATAAACATCAATGAAAGTTTTGTTCCTCATATGTATGTCGTGTATTTCTTATTTTTCTCTCTCTTGCTCTTGTATCAAGTCTCAACCCTCAAAGGGTGAATGGATCCTTGCATGCCTCTTCAGTCCTAGGTATGTCAAAACATTACCAACCTAACCTCCTTTCAGGTAACCTTAGTAAGGGGAAACACCCTTTATACAATTGAGGAACTCTCATAGATAAGTAAGTCGAAATGCCATTGACCTGACCTCTCCTTGGGTAATCTTAGTAAGAGGAAACATTATTTACATAATTGAGGAACTCCTATAGCCAAGTAATTCGAAATGCCATGGACATAACCTTCCCTTAAGTAACCTCAATAAGGGGAAATACCCCTTACATAAATGAGGAACTCCTATAGCCAAGCAGGTTAGAATACCATAGTAAGGGGAAACGCTCCTTACACAATTGAGGAACTCTCATACCTAGGCAAGTTGAAATGCCATTAGCCTAACCTCCCCTTGGGTAACCTCGGCAAGGATCTCCCCTTGTACAATTAAGAAACTCCCATATTATATGCATGTCCACACCATTACCTTAATAGTTTTACGTATACAAGTTAACTCCACAACTGAGCAGTTAAGTATAAGCATACAACGACTAAGGGTCAAGTTATGTTACCTAGTAAGCATAACAGGTCAAACAAAGCAATAAGAACATTGATAGAACCTGGAACAAAAGGCAAAGGAAAAGCTCTAATTGAAAAAACTAAATTTCATTACTTCAAAAGCATTTAAATGGTTAAGGCCGGCATCCCAACCTGCTATATTCCTCACTTAAATACAAGAAAAAGTAAACAAGTATGAAGAAAAAATGAAGGGATGAAGATAGTAGTTTATCATTTCAGATCAACTAGCTCCAGGAGTTTTAAAAAGTCTAATGTGTTGATACACTCAGCGGATTGATCCACTTATGATCTCGACTCCCGAGATGCTCTGTTTAGGGCTGTAAAGGGAGAAGCTGAGGTCTGCTGGCTTAGGTTAATAGGAGGATCACCTTGACCCTGATCATCTTTGTAAACACACTTAGGAGTGACCTCCTATTAAGCTATCGGGGCAAAAGTAGATGGAGGAACATCTTGCTTACCCCCAATAACAAGAAGGGTGCTCCATATTGCATCAACTACTTAGGCAATAGCCCTCTCTCTCACTTTAGCAACCCTCTCTTCCTTGTATGTCGAACTGTTCAGCCAATCTAGGAAGCTCAGGTTGAGGTTAAGATGGTGCTCGCGTATGTCAGTCCTAATGCTTCGACCACATTCAATGGAGATGTCCTCCAACTCTTCATTCCACTAAGGGGTTGTGAAGAAGAAGAACTTCTCCATAGCCTTTTGCTTGGCTACTTCACTGAGAACCTCCCTACTCTCCAGCTTAGAGATAATCTCCTTTATCTCTTTGGCTTCCTTCTAGAGTTCCTGGATCTTTTGCTCCAGCCCGACCTTTTGACCAGTTAGCTTCAGCGAAATTGTTTTAGTAGTATCACATTCAATTGCCTTCATCATTAGCCCGGTCATTAGCCTAGAGACCGACGCCTTCAACTCAGCATTATCCTTTTTAAGCTCTTCCTTGGTCTTCCTTTCCTCATCTAGCTTTTGAGAGAGTTGAGCCTTGGTCCTCTGCTCGTCCTCCAATCAAGTCTTGAGCTCATTAGCCTACCTGGTCTCCTCCTTGACATTGGCCTGACTATGCTCCTCCACTTGTAGCTTTGCCTTAAGCACAATCATTTGCACATACGAGAGGCGCAAACATCGATTAGCCTTGCTAAAATTTTCATAAAATTTGATAGAGGAGGACTATGCATCCCTTAAGCCCTTTTGTGCGCTTAACACCTCCCTACAAAGACCCTTTACCTCGTTAAGCAACATGTTGTAATTAGAGAGCTAGAGAGCCAAAGCAGAACCTACCTATGGTACTGCAAAGAAACACCTAAATTGTAATCAAAGCAATGTCAACAAAGAGATGAAGACTTACTTGTTGAATAAGCAAGCTTAAATGACCCGCCATTTCCAAAAGAGAATCCTCTTTGATCCTTGATAGGTCTTTGAGGATGGCCTAATCACTAGGGGTGAAGGACCCCACAAGGCCTGAAGGCTAAGTTCCTGATGGTACAACATAATGTTGTTGCCTTAGATATCTTATTTCGGCCCGGGAAGCTTCCCTTTGGCTTTCCTAGTCTCGAATTCATTACCTTGAAGGCTTAACTCCTTATTTCAAGACTCATACAACACATCATTGAACAAGCCCAGTGTTATCCTTAGCTACCAGAACTTGTTTAAGACTTCATAAAAAGCATCCCTAGTTGATGGGATCCTTTCCCTTCTTCTTCTTCAACTCGGGGGCCTTATCCCCAGCAGTTTTAGGGGCCTTCCTTTTCTACCTTGCCAGTTCCATCGTAGCGCTGGCCTTAACTTCCCTCTCCTTACCTTTGACGGAATGAAGGAGCATCACTATGTTTGGCTCATCCATGCCTGCAGCATCATCTATTACTATAATAAGCATAGAGGTAAGGGCAGCAACGGTGGAGGTGATATGCTATGTAGAGAGCTGACAAGGGTGACAATATCGGGGTGGGTCCAAGTTTGCAGAAAGCTTAAAAACGAATATGGGAAAATGCACAAATAACAATGAAAGTAAACAAACGAACTACGAATGATTTCGAGGATATAATGCACTAAGGAAAATTTATGGGTTCATGGCTTAACTTGGTATGATGTACAAGCTGGTTTAATGAGGGTATATGCCACTTAGCTTTACTTAGGGGTTAGGATAAGAGTAAGGAGATGAAAGTAAGCATACTTTGCTCACAAAAAGGAGAAGTACACTCGGTATCTAAGGTATGACGATTCTTGTGGCTATATGTTACAAAGGTATTTATACCTATAATATTAAGGCATCATACTTAAAATGGAAAAGATAAAAGAGTATTGCCTAAAGGAAGTAATGTATAAGAAATAATAAAGGGTATAAATGAAAAATAAAAAAAAAATCAATGATTATGCAGTAAAATCCTTTCACGTAGGGGTTAGACACATGACATCGATTTACTAGAGATGTTTTAGGCAAAAACAGACAAATGGTACAGTTAGGATGGAGGTCACCGAATAGAGGTGCTAAGTAAAGGTAGGGACCTCTTGATAAGATGTGGGTACGAATGTGTGCTGGGTTCTTGGCACTTATGTAACCGAGTTGAAGGTTGGCATGATCATGGTCAGTAAACATATGAAGGGTCAAACTGTCAATGGTATATACTTAAAGTCAACATTCGACTACTAAGAGATGAGAAGTTACTTAGCTTAGTGTATGGAGTTGGTCAGTAGTGAGGATCAACTTGGCTTCGACAGGAGTTAGCTAGAACAATAGAATCAGCTTTGTTAGTCCCTCAAAATCTTGTACTCGGGCTCAAGTTAATGGCCTGGTAGTTCGACTCCTATCATTAGGGAAGGGTTGTACTTATAGGTTTAATAGCTAATGGCTTTATGGAGGGATTAACAAGAGGAATCCCTTAGAGCGTAGTAGCCAGTTCGATCCTGCTAGTCTCTCCTACCCCTAATTTCGATTCTATGTCCTTACCCTTAGGGGTGGCAGTCTTGGTGGTAAGCTTTACCTTGGGCTAGCGTCAATGAGTTGCCTGATTAGTTTAGGTCCGAAAGGACAAGGCACCTCTACCCTTCCAGCCAACTTCTCACTTACAAGGAAACAAACAAACAATATCAACATAAGGCAAGTAAATCACACTTACTCATAAAACTCTACCATAACCAGTATAGGTGAAGAGGATCCCTTATTCCTTAAAGACATTGCAAACGAAGTATAGCTTCGATTAAGCCTACGCTGGCATAACGGAAGGAACAACTCAGACTAAGGACGAACGTATACCTTCCAACCATTTGTTCAAGACAACCCTCTCCATACATACCATATATAGGAACAAATCGAAGATTGATAAACTAAAGTACCTTTGTAAGATCTCTTCGACATTGGTTTTTTCATTATGCCGTAGAGCCATGAAGACCTCCATCTCCTGATAGGCCTCCGCATCATTCGGGCCAAGTTTTCTTTATGCTTTAGTTTGGACTAGTGGTGTCCACCAAGTCCAGAAGTCGGCCATCTGGGTTAGCTCTACCACTACAAGTTTATCCTGCTAACTTTTGATGGATGAGTCCAAGCTACTAAACAATTTCCTATCTGTGTAATTATGGAAGTAGGTCCACCTATATAGAGACTTCCATAAATAGAAGTGGTTATAGAGTTTAGGTATGGCCTTCACCACTAAGTATTTACACAATGCCTGGAAAGCCTTTAACAACCATTACCCAATGGAAGGTGTTTGAGCAACGCAACATCAATGATGTTCAAACAGCTCATTCTTAAAGCCTATGAAGGGTAGGCGCATCCCATGTTATAGAAAATCTTTATGGACTACAAAGCACCTTTCTAAAACTAAAACCACCCTCTCATCTAGTCATGGTAGCGGTACAACCAAGTTAAGGGTTTTACCCATGATAAAGTTCTTTAAAACCCAGTTCAAAGTGGTTGCCTTACTCTTGCTCACTTGGCCATTTGGTTTCTTGCTAACCTTTGGCTGGTTGTACACATCGATGGCATTTGGTAAGTGTTCATGTAGGTTCACATCTTAAGGGATGGCCTTTATCAATGATGCCCTATCAAGCACTTCAATCTGCCTCCTTGTCTCCCTATCCATCTGTGCCAATGAAGACAAAGCTTGTTTACCCCCTTTCGAGGAGGGAATAGCACTCCTTGTGGCATTGAAGTCTGAGGATGTTATATGGCATTCACTAGAACTTGCAGTAAGAAAGCCAGTTAAGAGAAGTTATAAAAGAGTAATTTATACGAGTGTTGAGGGTATTTATAGGTTGATTGCTTAGGAAAGCGAGTTAGCTATTATGGGGATTCGTATAAACATGAATCTCTTCATGTGTTGCAATGTAGGCACGTAGGGACAGTTTTGATCGAAGAGCTATGTTTAAAAGGCAAGATGTTTACGACTGTATAGGAAGTCTACAGAGATATTACACCCGTAATGTTGTAATAATTGCACCATGAAAGTACGCAATAAAGTAAAAATTCAAAAAGTTAGCTTCTACGAAAAGCTTTCCCAAGGTCCTTTTAACTTCTAAGTCAACAACCGCGCCTCCATAGCACCGTTACTCAGCATGGATAGGTTAGCCCTATTCGGCATTTGTAAGCCCTACAACCAATCACTCAGAGTTTCGATCGGATCGGCTGAAAGATTCGATCGAGCCTAAATTATAAGTAAAGTTATAAATATTAGTAAAATGATTCCATAAGTTTGAATTTAAGAAAATAAGCAATAAAATAAAAGAATATAAAAATTTCAAATTTTAAGTATATAACTCGTTATTTATCGAAAATGCGTAAAATGCATTTTGATAATTAACGAATCGCTAGAGATAAATTATATGTATATAGAATGACCTAAATAATATTTATGAATATTTATTTGTACTATATATCAATTTACATGTAAGTAGAAATACGCGTAATTACTTAAAATATGCGTAATGTGCTAAAATAATACTAAATAATTAAAAAAATCATAATTAATTAAGGAAAAATAAAAAAATCATAAAAAATAAGGAATGATCTAGAATTGAGTCGTGGCAGCTTCAGAAAATAAGAAAAAAATTAGCCAATTAAATTAGAACAATACAAAAGTCAAATTAGAAGAGTGATAAGGCAATTGTCTAATAAAATCAATACACAATAATTTCCCTAAAACTCTATAAATACTCCAAATTTTTCAGAAGCTCATTTTAGATGTTAAGAAGTTTAGAAAAATAGAGAGAGGCAAAATTGAGAGAAAATTAGGGTTTTACAAAAATTTAGCAAAAATCTGTACAGTTGGGGCATGTAAATAGAACCCAGACCCAACGAATAGCTGGGAGTGAATGGCCACCACCACCACACGGTGGTGAAAGCACCTAGGTGGTCCGACATAGTGGCCGGAGCTACCCAAATTTGTGAGTTCAATTTTCAGCCCGATTTTGTGTAATTTTATAAAAATAATAAATATTATTAGAAAATTATGAATTTTGTTGTTATGGAATATTTTTGTATGTAGTTTTTATGAAAAATATTATTTTGATGAAAATATGTCCTATGATATATGGTTCTTAAGAAATCATGCAAAACTAAGAATGTCTCGGTTTAGAAATAAAATATCTTAGGAGTATAGTTTTGAACCTAAAATTTTTTGTAGACTAATTAGATGATATAGAACAGTGCTATGAAGCCCGTTTTCAAAAATTAATTTTTGAAATTTTTAGATAATTTTTAAGCCTTAAAATAAGGCATAAAATGGGTAATATAGAGTTAATTAAGTAATTAAATAGTTAATTACTAATTTAGTAAATATTTATATGTTTTATGATGTTGAAATCTGATGAAGTATGATACTTGTAATATTTAAGATGTTAGATATAATTATTAGGCTAATTATGTAATAAATAAGTAATAGGGAAAAATAGTACATTTTAAATTAATTTGGTAATTTAGGGTAATTAGGCGTAAAATCTGATTTAGGATGAATTTAGATATTTTGAAATGATAATTGATGTTAGGAGATGGTAATTAGAGTGTTAGAAATATTAGATTTGTATTATATACATAATAGGTGATAATATATAATATGTAATTATTAGAAATATAATAAATAGAAAATATTAGGATAAAAAATTGATATTATATAAATAATAGGAATAAATAATAAATCTGATAGAAAAATTAAATTTATGTAATTATATGAAAAATGTAAAAATTTCCCACATCATGAGTAAATTCGATACACTAATAAAGATTTAAGTGTACCGGATGAAATAAAATACTGACTAGGGTAATGATGGTATTTAGGATATTTAGAAGTAACGTGATTAATTTCATGTTATGAGTTGAAACGAATTTCTAGGGTTCGGGTATAAAACAGTACTTAGAAAATTAAACTGAAACCTAATTTAGAAATTAATGCAAAAACTGAACCCGAACATAACCCAAAACCTAGAATCATTGTAAAAGATTTGAGAACCTAGATAACTGGATATATTAAACCCTAAACAAAATATAACAATAAGTGTTATAGGATAAAACTAACCTATAATAGTTATTTGAAAAACTGAAATCATGTTTGTATTATAAGGATGATTGGTAAAGGCTTGAGCGAGCGAGGAGTCCAGGTAAGTTGGGATTAATACGTTGCTGTATTTTGGAGGCTTGAGATTATGCTTGGTTGTACTTATTAAATAGTTGGTTGTGTGCATGTGCTTAATTATGAGTGATGCTATGATTCTATTTGTTGTTCTGGCTTGTATTGTATGATTTGTATGAAATGATTGATCATTCTAAATTAGATCTAATCAAATATAAGACTCGTAATCATAATTGAACCTACATGGCAACCCATTAAGGGAAACCTAGGATTCTCTATTGCATAAGCTTGGGTTTGGACGTAAGCTGTTGCATTAATGGCAACTCTTCAACCCGGATTGGAGCAGACGTAATTTCTCTAATCTTACGACAGGCTGGACAACGTCGTGCGATGACATTTATTTGAACATGCATTGCACCTAATAAGTTGATTGATAACCTTGTTATGTTTATGGTATAGTTTTAAGTCTTTCATCCTAACTTATTGAGTTGTGGTTGCTCACATCTTTATAGATGTCGTGTAGGTGCTGGCTAAGAAGCAGCAAGCTAGCAATTGCTGGATCTTGAGAAGTGAAGAAAAACATTTGAAGAATAAACATATATTTTAATTATAATAACTAAATTTCAGTATATATATATTTTCTTACTTTTTTAGGTAAATGATTTATTTAAATTATAAATTGTATACTTTAAAGCGGGTTAGTTGTGGACGCCTTGTGTAGATCAGGTTTAGGATGGCGGTTGTAAGACAACTACTATCTTAGAATAGTTTACACGGCGAGACTGTTACAACTTTGCCGCTTCGGGAAGTGACAGCAATGCTATTGCCTGATTGATTTTGCCAACCCAAATCATTTAATGCCTCAGCATACTTAGCTCCTCGATTCTCACCCTTACTACCTAAAGTACCTAATCTACTGAATCTTCACATCGACTTTGAATTCCTAGCTCGATTTAATGATTATCCACCTCAGACTCCGGCTTAGTATGTGAGCATTTTTCTCTAACCTAGTGTGTTCTCCTCAAATCACCTCACTTTGCTCAACTTTGCACATTATCAGCTTGCCTCCCCCCCCCTTCCCCCCTTGTCAAGTATCTCCTTTGCTTGGGAATCTATCACGCCATGTCAGCCAACCTCTCCAAAAGTGTTAGTGTGACAATTCCCTGCATAAGTTACCAAGCTATCATAAGCGCTCTAAGTTTAGCTTAACTATGTGCTTGAGGAACCTATCCATCCATTCTCCTTGCCTCCACTTTGGTAATAAGACTCTAAGGAGGGAGTATGGGTAGGGGATAGTGTTGATAGGATGTCTTAGGCTCGGGCCCCTGAGGCCCATACTAACTTATCTATGCTCATGACCCATTTCCTTTTGATTAGGTTTAGCCTCCTTACTCATTTATTTCACCTTGGCTTAAGCTTATTGGATGGTTTACACGTACATTATAGAATCTAATGATCGAAAAATAAGGATAAGGCTCAAAGATATAGTCAACAATTACCTCTTGTAATCTAAGGTCACGTTGGTTTATACGTCTCCAGTACCTACTACTTGTGGACATGTCCCCCATGCTCTAACGGCTCTCGAAGCGTTGACTTCACTTCTTTATAAATACTAAACTATTATCAATGGTAAACTATTTGATTTTCGCATATTTAAGCTATATTCTGCCTCCTTGCATATATCTCTTTCTTTATAAACACATATTGACTTAAGTATCAAACTAGTCACGTTATGCAACATTTCGATGCCCCTCACTGTTTACTCTTTTGCAAGCTTACATCCAAATACAAAGTCTAATATGCTTCTAATCTCTATTAACCAAAACTTAAAAACAAAAATATATATAATAAATAATCATAAGTTGATAGGGTCCTTGTATTGCATGGACCATGCGCTAGCTTATTAGAAAAAAATTGGAACCATGATATTTTATTTTTTTCATTTTTTGGCTAACGCAGAGGAGAATTCGAATACCAGTAAGGGGCCGTTTGTCTCGTGTAAAATAATATCCCGAATTCATTTTTCATAAAAATTTATGTTTGTTACAGGAAAGTGGTGCATTTAAGTAGAAAACAAATTACGCGATCAGGAAATCCTATTCTCGTTACAGGGAAAATCACATGTCATTCCGTTTCGTAAACAGTAAGTCAATACCCGAAGCCACTTCTATATATAAGGCTAATCGGACTGGCGGCTTATTAATTGCTTCCACTACTTTCAGGGCAGGTCTTGCCCTCTCTACTTCATCCTTCGTCTGTTCTATTTTATTGTTCCAGTTTGTAACTTTTTTTCCCCTTTATTTCTCGTCTTTTCAGGTTACTCTCCTCAATCTTCACACAACAATTATAGGTATATCATATTCTATTACTTTTCTACTATATTCACAATTTATATATGTTACGGTTTTCACTTTCTTTAAAATAAAATTTTTCTCTTCTTCTTCTTCTTCTTCTTCAAAAAAAAAAAAACTCTTTTACGTAAATTAATAAATCAATTACCTTTATATATGTTTTTATTTTTAGATTATGTTAATAAAAAATTGGTGGCGGTAAGCATTTATACTATATGAAATTTTTATTATGCTTATGGAGGAAAAATACTGATTATGTCAAGATCCATCGCATGTAATTTCACTTACTGTGGAATTAATCAAAGATTTTAGGGAAAAAAAAAACCATCACAGATGATGTATTTTCATACTTTTTTCTTGTCAAATACACATGTTGTTGTGTTTCATTTGATCAGGAGGTGATAAATAAGGCATTTGAAGAGAAGAAGACAGATCTCCAAACAAAAGTAGTCGAAGAACTTGTGAAAATCGATAGGTTATAATTAAATAAAATACATGCGTGCTTTTCATTTGCTGTAGCTATTTATCTGTTGAAACGTTTATATTGGTAGGCTGTTATATTTTTTTCGCACTACCTACTTTTAGTCTTCATTTATCTTGATTTAATTATACATAAATATATATATGTATATGTGTGTGTTTTTTTTGTTAAATTTTTTTTTCAATACTTATAATATTAAAATTCAAATTGAAAGGAAAAATTAAAATTGAAAGGATCCGTTTCTCAAAATATCTACTATAGTTTTCTACAGACTCTTGTTAAGGAGAGAGAAAAAAGGGACCTTTTACATAATTATGTTAATCAGATTAACGTAGTCATTATTTATTTATTTATTTTTTTTTTACGTGGACCTTGACCTAAACATCAAAGTATATATGGTTGTTGTAGTTTTTTTAGAAAAAAAAAAAACTGATTATTTAAGCAAAGATTCGTTCTTATGATGAAATTATATTTGTTTATATTACTTTTTACTGCGTGCAATTAATTCTATGTTTTTTTCCCTTTTATGGACATTTACATACATTTATATGTATAGTGAAACCAGTTCAGTTCTTTTTTTTCCTTTGCCGATGTTTGTTTATATTACTTTGTATAAATATTTATGTATGTTTGCATATACTTATGTATATCATTTTGCACTATATAAATTTTATGTCTGTTCAAATGTTTTAATAGTTTGAACATTATCAAATATAGATAGATAAAAATGAAATTTATGCCGCCGTAGTTGGTGTAGTAGAAATGGTTTGTTTGGCTGGGATAAAATGAGAACAACATTTAAATAAAATATCCAAGAGAGGTTTATGTGAATAGGGAATATAAAAGAGAGTTGTATATGAATCAAATTCTATATAGTGGAGATATTTATTGCATCAATTAAAGACATATGAGGATAAGGATATTCTTTGAGTTATGTTGGAAACTCAAAGAGAAAAATTTATGGTATGAAACTAAAATTGTAACATATAGAGAATAAATTTTAGTATTTTGAAATTTGCTTGGGCATAATGTGAGATATAAAGTAATAAGGGGAGGTTCCATAGATATATTGAAACTATACATAGGTACTTTTGGATCGTTTTAGAAGCAATTTCAAAGTTATATAAGTATTTCGTCAAAAGTGCAGAGTGACATTGTCTCTCCAAAAATAATGAATAGTCAAAGATTCTATCCATATTTTAAGGTATGCCATGAAAACAATAAAACTTATCTTACATTATTTTAAATATCAATAGAGCATGTTGATTATAACAATAATTATTATTAGGATTGTATTGGTGCCATCGATGGTACATGTGTTCATGCATCGGTTTCCTTAGAAATTTAAGGGCACTTTAGAGGTTGAAAGTAAAAATTTCTCAATGATAATATTGCTAAAAAACTAAAGAAAATAATATTTACAATCTTTTATAGTTGTGTCTAGGGCTAACAAGAACAAATATGTAAATACTAATAAAACAAATTGCAAAAATAAGCTAAAAGATAGAAAATAAACTCAAATTTAATGCGGCAATGAACACGCCTAAAGTAAACAATTGTGCACATGGCAATGGATCTCTCTTGTCAAGCAATTCTTCCTCCAAGCATATATAAACGACAAGGACTAATGTACAGCAGCATATACCAGACCGTGTACTTCTTTGTTCCATCAATCTCGTCTCGAAACGCCTAAAATTGATCAACACAAGGCATTATCAAATTAAATACTCTAAAACTTTTTAAATTCTAAAACTTCATCACTCTAACCCAAGTAATAGGTCTAAGTGAAGGCTAATCCCCATCAGTATGTAGCATAAAGAGATTGGTTAGGGAGCGTGGGAAGAGAGAGAGAGAGAGAGGTTCTTATGTTTTGTTGAAGAAGGAGGATTAATCGTAAAATTGATAATAGAGAATGAGAGAGGGACATGCTCTATGATGTGATACGTGGGAGAAGAAATTATTTGAAAATACTTTATAATGTAGTATAGGGGAGTAGAAATTACTTGAAAATACTAAAGTAGTCATAGTGAAAAAGGGATAGTACTTATTATTTAAGGCTATTCAATGGAATTTTATGGCAAAAGAGTGTGGAGTTTAAAATAAGAGATATTTATTTAATTAGATAAATAAATAAGATTCTTTCACATTTTTCAAGTAAAAGGTAATGGGATGTCAAAATTAAGATCGATGATATGATGTTGTCGTTTATTAGTTTTTACCAATAGTCGATTGAGATTTGTACTTATTGGATCTACAAAATAATACACAATGAGAGGATATAAGGAGGGTTGTCCGGCGTGACCATTTCGATACTAAGTTAGTAGTGAGCTCTTATGAGAGTAGAATAAGCGTGGGTAATACTTAGACTTAGAATGTAATGTGTAAAGCGAGTTACCGTTGGGCAGTGACCTGTTATTTATAGTGGAATGGAGCCGGCAGTTAGAGATTAATTGTTATTTATAGTCGAAAGGAGCTAACGGTTAGAGATCAGTTAAGAGGAGAGATCTTCTCCTGAAAGTGTGGAGAGTAGAGCTGTTATGCCTAATGTATCTTTAATATTCAGGATGTAATCGTTTAACCCTAAGCTTGAAGTCTACTTAGGTGAGCCTAGGGTAGTGAGGCCTAGTGGATCTGGTCAAGTATGAGGAGTTCATGCCTAAAGTGCCCTATCAATAGATGTAATGCAATGCATAAATAGCTTAATTTATTACGCTTAATTAGGCTTTATCTTAGTTAATACTTTTGTTGTGTCATGATTTGTTATATTTTTTTTTAGGAAATTGCAAATAAATTCCTAAATTTTGAACTTGATGCTAGTACATGCCCATACTTGTAGAGTATACTTTAACATCCTTTAAACTCTCATATATTGGCACCGTTAAAGATTGTTTACTTTTTTAGACAAAAAAAATACACTCAATTAAAGTTTAAGGATATTAAATACACACTTTGATAAGTTTTATAATTTATTTATACCTAAATTAAAATGTAGGAGGGGCATTATGCTAATTTGAAAAAAGTTTAGAAATGCTAGAATACATTTTTAAGTTTGGAGTGTACCCACGTTAAAATAAAAATTTAAAAGGGTTATTTACTCTGAATTTTTTTAAGACCTTGATTTCATAAAAACTTTCATTCAAATGTAATCTTTTTTTTTTCTAGAATTGATTATTGCATTAGAATTTATCATAAATTTTTTAATTAATAAATAGGTTAAATTTATACATCAAGCATGTTTAACGAAACTAGTCAGATTGAGAGGTATGATTATTAGACATGACCAATAAACTGGTTATATAATAGTACATGTTAAGATTTTCAAATACAAAACCGTCTATATCTAAATCAAAAAAAAAAAAAAGAAGTTTGTTCTGACTAAGGTAAATTTCGGCCCTTATGTTTAACAAGAGTTAAGAGAATTTACGTTCTTTCTCGTGAAATATTCACCACGTAGTCTGTTTTCCAAAGATTTTATTTCTTTGTTTTTTTTTTTTTTTGAGAGAGTATATATTATATTATGTTTAGATTATAGAAAAGAAAGGGATAGAAATTGGAAAGAAAATTTTCCTTACTTGTAGGACCACGTGGAAAGGAAAGAGATGGTTTTGTGAGGAAAGAAAATCATAAAATCAACCTAAATATACCTTTTAAATGAATTTTTTTCCCTTAATTTATATAAGGACTTTTTAATATTTCAATAAAAACTTTAAAAATAACTAATTATCCTTTTTTTCACAATTATTCGTTTCCCTCTTTTACTATTTGACAAGATTATTCCTTTTATTTTCTTTCCATCTACTTTATTTCTCTCATTTTCTTTCATTCACATTATTTTCTTTGTCCTAAACGTGGAACAAAAATATCTTTTAAGGCCTCTTAAATAATGGCCTAAGACAACTACTAATAGGACCTAATATATATAATGTTTGGTTAAAGAGTAAAGATATAAAAATTTGTAATCTTTAAATTACTCGTTACATGTTTAGTAAGAAAGATAGGTATATAAAAAGTTTCTTTTTTCGAGAGTAAGATTAGTAATTCTAAACTCAAGTGCTCGATGGTTTTATTGTTCACCATAAGAAATTCTAAGTTATTATGACGAGACTTTGTGATAAGATTAAAACTATCATTACAAAAATTATTAGGTTGATGAATTAATTAAACCTTGAAGCTAAATTATTTGATGAAATTGAATAAGATTAAAATTAGGGTTTATGAAATTGGTCATATTAAAAGGGATTGAAATATGGAATAAACCTAAAAATAATAGAAGTATTGAATTTTTGAAATCAAACTTATATGACATCAATTGAGATTTATAGATTTGAATTTGGGTTTATGTAAGTGCATGGATTTCAATTTAATAGAACTTAGAATATAATTGTAACACGAGAACATGAACAAATTAGATGGATAAATTGGATTAAACAAGAAAGAACCATTGACTCTTTTTTTCATGTCCGATCGACTGTTCATATTGGTTGACCAATTTTTTTTTTTCCCTTAGTTATTCTAATTCTTTTTTAACGATAATCTTTTCTTTATAGTAAAATCTGAATTATAAACTAGAATAATAAATTGAATAAAATTATGATAAGGAACGTCGAAAATAAGTAGATGGAATCAAATAGTTTCAAATTTGCAACTATATTATTATCTATAATCACAGTGTGTTGCGGATTTAAATAATTAAAGAACCGAAAATTAAGAGTTTTTGAGGTGAGCATTATACGTAGTTGATGATTGTGCATATTAAATTAGATAAAACCTAACTAATGAATATTTGGATATTAATCATGTTGTTTGTGCTTGTTATGTAGAATTATTGTCCAAATGTAATCATTGTAATTGTTGATATGGGTTGTGGTCCAGGTATAATCGGTGTAATAGTTGATATCATTTGTGATCCAACTTTAATTGTTGATACGACATTGAGCTAAGGTTTATTTTGTGTATAAAAGTGGAATTTGTGTTATTCCAAATTTTCATCATCAAAATTGTGTTGGTTAAACGACTTATATTGATCAAATAATTAACCAATTACTTGTTTCTTTAGTATCTATAAGCTTATGCATGAGTATGACATACCGGTTTGGATGTGCAGTACAGTATCTCGCTGGGCTAGTTATTCACGCCGTTTGCGAGATAGATGAGCCCTACACGTATCTGTTTAAGAACATGCAGTGGGTTGGTCATACCTTTTGGTTCAAACCGTGGCCGTTTAGGTGATCTCAAAGCAATGGGTATAGGAAAAGCGAGAACAGAGTGAGATGTAGATAAGCTATGAAATGGCTTGAAAAAATAATAAAAGGAGCTAATATTTAAGGAAGATCCTTTAAGAAGCTAGGATTGATATGATCCTCTTTAGATTCTTTTTTTTTTTTTTTTAAAAAAAAATAACATACCATAACAACCCCAATGGCAAGGAAAACAGATAGACACCATCATCAAAAATCTTAATTCCAATATAGTTAATCTTCCCATTTCTCCAAAAATAAAAGACGATAGAATTAGGTGAATCCAATTTTTATCCATCATACCAACCCCCTGATAAGGGGAAAAAAAGAAAAAAGAAAACTCAACATTGAAAATTCTAATTACAATTTTCTTAACTATCCTATTCTTCCCCTCCAAAACAAAGGATCGTACGGAAACGTAATCCATTGCACTTGCAAATACGAAGCAAAATATCAGGAATAGATATGAAGTTGTAAAAGAATTACTATCAAAAAATTTTCCCCGAACTGCCTTCTTTAATTCATGGATAGGCAGAGGGATGATAACTTCAAGATCATAAAAGAATGAAAGGGCTTAGACAATTGTAGTGTATGAACACGCAGCGTCGTGAATCCCAATCACTAAAAATAATGGACATCCAGCGGAGTATTTGGGTTAGTAATATTAAATTATAAATAGTTTGTCGCTCGAGTCTAGGTATGAAGCGGGTCGAAGTCCATTGGAGTCGGGTAAATGCCAAATTTTATTATTCTAACGACAGAAGGAGAACGAAGCTATATTTTACGCATGCTTATCAAAAGAAATCATAACATCCCCACTATTGGAAAGCTTCCAAATTTCCAGATTTTAATATTTTCCATTACTTTTTATAAAGCCTTAGTGAAGGTTTTGATCGATCCACCAAGATTTGAATTTATATAAATTAATTACTATCAGGAACTCTTAATTTGAAAATCACAAGTAAACTCATACAATTATATGAGTTTTCAGTTTATGATTTTATAAAGATTTTCTTAATAAAAATCTATATAAAATTACTTACACATAGATTCTTAATAAATTATAATCTTAAATATATGATTTTTCGAATTTATTAATTTCATACGTTTTCATGTTCGATAAAATCATAAATTTAATAACTTTATTATTATAGATAACTACCAATTGAGTTAATATATATATATATATATATATATATATATTAGTTGAAACCTCCTATACTGACCTCAACCTACGGTCACATTGGAAGTTTTATTATATTATATATAAGCACGCAAAATGGCCCAAGGCCAAGATATTAGAAATTCGCTTCCATCATCATCGAGCCACAAAGAGTCGATAAAGCGCACAAACTGCCAAGGCTTCCCCACTTTGTGATTATCCGAAACCATCCCGCCTCATGTCAGGCAAAATTGGTACGTAGATTATGCGCTGCAAGATCATTGTAATTTTTTTTTTTTTTTCCCGTAAGATCATTGTAACTTAAATCTCGTTTGCTTCGTGGAAAACTAACTTTTTAACGGAAAAGGATTTTTCTTAAAATCAATTTCCTAAAAACATCGTATTTTTATGTGTTCGGTTGTTTTGTTGATTTATAAGAAAGACTTTCCCATATTTGTTTGTTAATATGTTACCCTTTACAAAATAAATTTATTGACATATACTTAACCAATGCGATGCATTAAAGATTTTATAAGCGGTGGCTAATCATTAAACGGCAACTAGAAGCCACTAATTTAACTCTTTTTTTTTTTCCTTCTTTTACAGTGAAAAATACTCAAACATAAAATATGTAATGGTAAAAAATTGAGAAATCAAACATAATAAAATCAAGAAAATGGTAATATAAAGCCAATGTATTAACAAATAAATTAAAAACAAGAGTATTTTCTTCCAACATAAACATGTAAATGAATTAAAAACACAAAATCTGGTTCATTTCAATTTATTAAATAGAAATGAACATAATCCAAACCACCAAAATTAGTATACCTCACTGTACTTGAATGAATTTATCGATTTATAAACATCGGAGTTCATCACTTTTAACTATAAAAGCTTTTGTAATCTTTTCATTTTCAACCAAGCAATCAAATACTTTAGCCAAAGTAAATTGGTCAAATTCCTCTATTTTCATAACCTCATCACAAAGTTTGTCGGCATCCAATTTATCCTTACTCAATTCTCTAATGGCTCCCGCCATCTCACTTAAGTGCTCTAATACCTTATTCTCAAAGATCTCACAAATGTTTTGCCTCTACTTCCTATGTGATCAAGTGTTGGATAGATTTTTAGACTTTTCTTTTAGTTTCTTTTCACCATTTTCATCACCATATTCTAATTCAATAGGGGGGAGAGTGGTTTGCAGTATTTAACAGATTTTGGAATTCCCCAAATTGCTTAGCAAAACTATTAGTAGCAATACCTCTTCTTACAACTAAAGCCATTTCATCATATATGGCAATTTTTTTATTCAAGAATTTTTAATGATGAAGATGTGTCTAAACAAAAATAAAAAAAAAATTATTTAAATAATAGGTAATTTTTTTTATTATAAATAACTTACCATAACTTCTTCATTAAAAGCCTCCCTATTAGCAGTAATCATTTTTACCTCATCATTCCATCCAAAACCACTCTTATTTCGTAACTTCTATATAGTGGCCCATATATTTGTGACAATATGGAGATAATTCTTAACATGATCTGGAAATCAACTAGCTCTAAATTTTTCATTAATTGCTCTCATAACTCAAGTGAAAGATAATGGCTTAAATGTCGTCGAAGGTTTATTTCCCTTAAGAGCCTCATCAGCTAAGATTTCTGTATCAAATCTTCCATCAGTCTAGTCAATGTTAAGTGTTTAACTTTTGTCTCCTTGTTAATAGCATTCACTTCTTTCTTGTTATTTTTTCCCATTGCTACAACAAAATTAAATAGACCATGATGCCAATAAATATCAAAGACAAAATAATAAGCATGTAAACATATTATATTCCATAACATATTACCATTTAATCAAAAAAATAAAAACACAAAATGATTGCAAAGAGGCAATTGAAATTTAAAAGAATACTTGAACATGTTTAGGAAACTCAGGTTTGGTATTAAAGAAAAACTATATAATAAGAGTTTAATAACTGAAAAACTACAAACTATGCTTATTTTTCTATAATTGCTCTACATTGCAAAAGCAATTTCATCTCTTTTCATTGATCGTTCCCTATTTTCTTCTCTCTCTTCCCTTTGACTTCATTGAGATATTTGACTACCTTAAGATTCTAATTGACTTGATACTTCTTTTCTGACTGGATCAATGGGATCAACCTCCATAATGAAATTATGAAGGATGTAACAAGCCAACATTATATTCGTTTCTACTTCAAATGACCAATAAGGTATTGTATCTAAGACACAAAAGCGACTTTTAAGAATTCTAAAACCCCTTTTAATTGTAGTCAATAAAGATAAATAATGAAGATTAAAAAGCTCTTTCACATTTTTAAAGAGACAATCGTAACTAAACTCTTTAAGATATTGAACGTCCCTGTAAGGAGATATGATTCCCTATCAAATGCCATAACTAACTTCACCACGGTAATACTTACCTACATATTGTAACGAAATACCACTTATTGGCCATAAGAAAGTTATATTATATTTTTATTACATGTAAGTGAATTCATCTATACCTTCAAGAATTCTAAGTCCGCCTGGCCTTGAAAATGCATCACTCGAGATATAAGAATCATGAACTAAAATTTTCCATCTAGCTAATACATAAATAAATTTTAAATTAAAGATTATAGCTACAAGGACATTTTGTTTAGTGCCTTACTTTCAATTGAAGGTGTGCAGATAGGTTAAACGAGTCAATGCGATCGAGCTCACTATAGTCCTTAGGTTAAATATGTCGAGCTTATTTGATCTACTTTTAAACGGGCCAAAAAACTTTGACTCTAACCTATTTAAAAAGCGGATTAAACGGAACGGCTTGCAGGCCGAAAGCGTAAATGTATTAAACGGGTTAGCTTACTTTGATACATGGGTTAAACGGGTCGAGCTCATCTGACTTATTTTTAAACAGATTGAAAAACTTTGACCTAAACTTATTTTAAAAGCAGATTAAATAGGCTGGCTTATAGACCAAAAACCACTTGTACATCCAATATTTTTATTAACTTCGATTTTATCCCATTTGATTAACACTCTCAACCCTTCTCAATCACAAGCTAACCTTTAATTTGAGTTTGATAATACTAAGGTATATTTATAATTAAGTTCAATTAACATCTTATACATAAAACCCTATTTATAATTACATTATAACACGAATGGATTTATGAATCAGGAGCTTCGTATGGTTCTGTATTTTATTTTAACGGATCTATCCAACCTTTTTATCTCATAATTATTTTATATTATTTTAAATTTAAATTATTTAAATAAATAAAAAATTCCAAGTTACCAGTGCTCATTGTTTTATATTATCCCATTCTTATCGAAACCTTATCAAAATTCATACTTTAATCAATATCATAACTCTTATTTCGCTTTCAGCAACGCAATCATTTACTTTTGATTAAACTAAAACGAAATGATTATGACTAAACAGAACCAAAGACCAAAAACCACTGAAAAAAAAGCTGAACAATAGTGCTTGATATAGAGACAGACGTGGGGAGTGCTCCACTAATCTTGGTACTTGGCTTCCATTTCCAACCAGTTCCATCTAACTTTAGCTGCCCGCTCCTTCTCTCTCTTTCTCTCTCATTTCATCATTTGCAGATTCATTTGATTTTCGATATATTTGCTCCCTTTTTGCCTGCAGAACACGGAAAAGTATCAAAACTTTAGAGGTATGATCCTTGTGTCACGTGCCTAGGTTTGATCCCAATCCATAAAATGCCTCTTTATTCTTAATGCAAATCAAAGTTTGTATCTTTCTTACTGTTTTTATTGATTTCGCGATCTGGGTATCGCTAGGTATGTATAATAATGTAATAATAATAGTAATCATTTTAGTATTATATGTATGGTTTTAATGTTTATTCTCTTTTTGTTAATGCGGCGGGCTTCTAAATTTATTTAGAATTACTTGTAAATTTTAATTGTTTGATGTAATTACTTGTTAAAATGGTAATATTTTATTTTGTTTTTTTGGGGGATGTTTACTTTTGATGATATAGAATGGTGGAACTGCTTTTGATTCAACTAAAAACGACAATGGCTTGTAAGTTCTATCATTTGACCTAGGTGAGCGAGTCATGGCTTGACTTTAAGCACAGTACCACCCAAAGTGCCAAAATTGCACCATGGATGGACTTGTGTTTTTTTCGTTCTTTTTGGGGGTTGGGGGTTGGCGGTTGGTGATGAAGGACCCGATCATAGTAATACCTATTAACTATTGCAGCAGTTAAATATAAGCTACATGGCTTTCAGTGTGACTGGTTCAAACTTTGGTGGGAAAAGAATTGGAACTGAGGGAAGTTGTCATTCTCGTGTTGTGGGTTGCACCTTGTTAACTAATAGTGGATCAATACTTGGACGGTATTAAATTGGAATTTGCAACCCCTTTCACGTCTACTATTGTCCTAAATTGCATGTTAACACAGTCTATATGTAGTTTAATGTCATAGGATCATACTTAGAGATAGCAGCAGCTTCCCTAACAATCTAAGTCTTACCCGAGATATTTGATAAAATAGATGTTTTCTTCATAGAGTAGAGATTCAGCTTCTGTTGTCCATGAATGGAATTTCGCTCTTGACCATGACCTAAGTGGTGTTATTAGGTTAGATTGTTTCATTTGTCAAATAGAGATGCTTACTCAAGGGGATGAGTACACTGAGATTTACGAAGCAACTTCCTTTTCCTGTTTACACCTTTAACTAATTTATTTATTTTTTCTTCAGCCTAAATGTATCTTATGTATAAAAGCCACTTCCCTAGCTGTTTTTGACGAAATCCCTCAGCTGCTCTTTTTTATCATAAATCGGGCTTAGCTTTTCTTTTGTTGGCATTCCGTTTCCTTTATCTTTAAAATCTTTCCTTTGACAGGTTGGTATTCAGATTTTATGTATTTTTTAATTGGATATGATTGAAATTGACCTATAAGTGGTCAGGTTCAAAATTGACATTCAAAATTTGAAGTCTTACTCTTGGTTTTGCTATTTCATCATAAGAAACCTTCTAGCTAGGGAAGAAATGTGAAAAGTTGCATGCTGTGGTGATTTCTTAGTTTTGTGATTCATTCTATTATCATATGAAATTTGAATTTCTTGACTAGTTTTGTCTTCATTTGGAATACAATTTCATAATACTAACCGGCCACTATTTCCCTGACCTTTTTTTCCTTCAACTTATTTCCACATATATGCAACCAACTAAATTCATTGTCTCAATATACGTGCTTCGGCGCAATCTTCTCATTCATCCTTAACTAGATTTTACTTATTTGGCCAGGTTCAAATTTGACGCATTCCCACATTTTGCTTTCCTGCTATAGTACTATGGGAGGCGTAATTGGTAAGGGTGACTACCCCAGAAAGCCATGGATACCAGAAACAAAGCTTGAGGCCAAAATGGTTGAAGCATTGAAAAGAAGAGCATCAAAAGGAAGCAAAATGAGATCTTTCAATAGTGTTATTCTGAAATTCCCTAAAATTGATGAGAGCTTTAGAAAATGCAAATCTATATTTGAGCAATTTGGTAAGGGGCTCATCTTTTCTTTTTGTCCTTTTCCTGTTCCTTTTCTTATCATCATGTATTTTAGGTTTTACTGCTCTAGTTGTCCACCAAGATTAATTTCAAATTATGCCCTTAAGTTGCATTATTGGAATTATTTTTCATCACCCTGTCCACAATTGTTATGCTTTAAACATGTTTTTACAAGATGGTAGAAACGATGCAGTCTCATACACCAACTTTGTCATCCATTCACACATGGAGCATGGTGAAGATTTGGCTTGGTACAGTTGAGCTAGATGCACTCTTAATCCTTCCCACTTGCAATAGCATAACTATGACTGACTAGGAAGGATTATGCATCTCTCTGGAGTATGGGGAAAAGTACTCTCAGTGTGTATATAAACCATAAAGTTAAGTTCTACCGAAAGGCTACAAAATTGGCAACATTTTAAGAGTTTGATGCTGAGAAATAAACATATGGACATGAGGGAAGCATGGTTGAGATGATTTAACCACATTTTATAGACATGATTTGCGGCACCTATTAAGCAGTATGATATTTAGAGATTATTACTAGCATAATATTGGGGGTGTGCAAGACTGGGGAGGGGGACAAAATGATGTTGAGAGAAACAATAAAAAGTGATGTGACGTATTTGGGTATGAATGAAGATATGGCTCATAGAATGCAATGACAGCATAGTATCCATATGGCCAACCCCACACAGAGAATAAATCTTGGGTGTTTGTTGCAATTGTTGTTTCAGTCACAGTGAGGGTGAACTCTGATGCCTCTCAATGAACTTCGAGTTTTAAGAGTGCCACTAAACTTAAATGGCTATGAGAACTTAGGGTGTCTCAAATTTTAAATCACAATGGAAAAGAACCCTCTAAACCAACACTGCATTGATGTATTTGTTGCATTATTCTTTCCATTTTTGATGCGAAATTTGTTACAGCTGCATATCAATTTTATTTGCAGATGAGGATTCAAATGGTGTAATAGATCATGAAGAACTTAAACACTGTTTCCAGAACCTGGAAATTTCTTTCTCTGAGGAAGAATTCGATGATCTTTTTGAGGCATGTGATATGAATCATGACAAGGGCATGGAATTCAATGAGTTCATTGTGCTTCTCTGTCTAGTCTATCTTCTCAAGGATGATCCCTCAGCCACTGAAGCTGTATCCTATGACCATAGTATTTAAAATGTATTTTCTGCGCTTATCTGATTATCCTGCTGGTTTTCTTTATATTATTAGTAGATTGCAAAAAGAATTGTACTTTTTCCTCTCAGAAAACATGAGATGAAGCCTTATTCCTAGTTCTCTTTGCTGTCCCTTAACATTGCTAGAAGTTACGGATTGACACGCCGAATCTGGAGTCGACATTTGCCACAGTTGTTGATGCTTTTCTCTTTTTGGATAAGAACAGCGATGGTCATGTCAGCAAGAATGAGATGGATCAAGCCATAAATGAAACTGGGGAACGTTCCTCTGGGCAAATAGCCATGAAAAGATTCGGTAAACTCTCTCCCTTTCCGTCCTTTTGAGCAGACAATTTCAATTATCAGTTTCTAAAAGAACTTGCACAATCATTTGAAATCTAACAATGTCCACATTGCCAATTTGAAAGATGTTATGAAAATGTTCTTTTCTTCCCCTCAATGATCTGCAGTAGGATCGTATCACTGATTGAATTTATGATGATGCTTAAGATTTATATCTAGGACATTATGGTATTATAGCTAGGGATGGGTATGGTCAGGTTTGGTTTGGACTGCAAACCTAACGATAAAACCTTACTCCAAATCAAATCAAACTAAACCATATGAAAATACTATATTTCCAATTCGGATTGTAGTGGTTTGGACTTGTATTCAATTTTGGAGGAGAATTTATGGTTTGGTCAGTTTTCCAATCTGAAACAAATAAAACTATACTTTTGGTTCAGTTTTATAGTCCGTGAACAGAATCACAAATCATAATCCAAATCAAACCGTAAATTGAATTGGAAAAGGAAAAAAAAGCACATTTTCGGTTTGGTGTGGTTCAATTTGTGGTTTCGTCAATTTGGTTGGTTTTGTGCCCACCCCTATAAATCTTCCCCACTCTAACCTTCTTTTGTAGTATGTATTTTCTTTCCAAATATTTAAGCCAAGGGAGGCACGGACTTTGCTCTATTACTGAACCTTTCGAAATGAGTTGAATATAATTGCTACTCACTTAAAGAAGTATCTATGTAGTGTTTCTTTTCCCTGTAATATCAATGTAGTTGGTCTGCATGAGTAGTCATCATTCCACACGATATACTTAGCATACATGATAAGGGGGGAAACAGAATGTCTGTTTCATTTGCAACAGAGTTGCTAAAAAGGTTGGATTTGAATCTTTTACTGTTACTTTTCCTAAAGTTATTTCCTTCATATGTTATTATGTGTAATCATTTGTTAAGATTATAAGAAAAAAGATACCATAATGATGTTATAAGATATTTGAGAGATCTAAACAATATTAACTATTTATTTGTAATTTTAAGAAACTTTAGGCACAGTAACTTTAGATGATACATTTCCAACAAGGTTTGATGCGATTTGCAGCTTTGTTAAAACATTTAAAAGTACGGGATCATATTAGTGTGTCAACTTTAAACTGGTAGCACTCTTAACTATTTTTACATGTTTAGAAGAATTTGCCATCCTTACTCTTGATATTTCCCTTCAGAGGAGATGGACTGGGATAAGAATGGAATGGTGAACTTCAAGGAGTTTCTTTTTGCATTTACACGTTGGGTTGGCATAGATGATATGGATGAAGAGGACGAAGGTGAAAAGAATGCTTGAACTCGACAATCTTCCAGTTGGTGAAATCTCTTGCATAGCAACTGAAGTTTCCTTTACTGTTTCTTCGAGGTTGACATATGGAAATTTGGATTTTTATTTTTATAAAATTATATAGTTCATAGAGTAGGTTTCTGTGAACAGAATGCTGTAGGTGCATCTAAATCAATCCGATCAGAATGTGTAGATGCAAAAAGTTCCAGGGATCATCAGCTGCTTCTCCTTCCAACTACCATCTCCAGCTACTGCTGTGCTTCTTATTCATCTAGGCTTGTGTATGAGGAAAAAGCAAAGTGTGTTTTTTTGTATCTGATCTAATTTGATTTGAAAAGGATGAAATAGTTATTTTCTTCTTTTCCTTAATTTTTCTTTTGGGGGGATTTTTTGCAAACGGTGCTTCTGCAAATTGTGAAGGCAAGTGCGTTTTTTACATGTGTGTTTCCTCCATTGTTCTCCCGCCTGGCTGGGGGGGGGGGGGGGGTGGGGTTTTTGTGGTGGTGAGGAGGAGAGGAGTGCTTCGCTGTGCCCGGGTGTGCTCATTACTTCTTTTACTGGAGAATTTTCAAGATATCTACTTGGATAGCTCTAGGCATAAATAAAGGGTGAGAATCAAGAGCTTGCACACAAGCATATATACTCAACGCTCGCCCGAAATAATTTTAGCTGAGCCTGGGTTTAGGAAAATTTTAATGATACTTCATTGAAGAAAACAGCAGAAAGTTTTCTTCGCATGAAAGTGGTCATCCATGTCGAGAATTAGTTTTATGTGCTGTAACTTAATATTCAACATTGTATAGGGCATTTGATGTCGCAAAATATGAGGATTCAGATCGTCTTTTCACGTACACTGACCCTTGTGATTTCAAACCGCTTCTACAAACAGAAAATCTACATTTGTTTTTGTTTGAGTTCCAATCAACAAGAGTGTTGCACCCCACTACTAATCAAAGCATTGTACCCAACTATTGTTATGACTTGTACTCAAACCCTCCTATTTAACAGTCTAAACTTGTAAACCCCTGTGAAATCATATTTATTACTTAACAATCAACAAGAGAGCTGCCCCCCATGCCTCTCTTTGCTGGCTAATCCACACAATTATCAGCTTCCTTTCTTATTTATGGCCGTGAAAGAAATTAAATCAAACTGGCAGACAATGTCTTTAACGGCTTCTACGATCGACTTGGCTTGTATTCTTTTTTTTTTTTTTTTTTCTCTTTGATGGCTGCAATAAGGTCACTTACAATCGGATTCAAATCTCAGTTATTTTCCATTGGTTCTCCAAAACCAATCGCAGTCCTTTCTGCAGACTTTCGCAGGTTCACATTGTCTCCACAATAGAAGATCGGCAATCCACGAGGGGACATGAATTAGACACTGCTCAACCCGAATCATGATGTGGCTATAAGTACCGACCGTAAACAAGGGCTCGAATTTCCCCGGAAATGCATCCGAACGAGTATTTTAATAATGACCAAATTATCGGCCTGTAGATTATAATCCAAATGACATGGTTTACTTCATAACTATTTAATGGGGATGTTTCATTGTTTAGGTTTGGCCACTCATAACTAATCGGATTTCGCATTGAGTAGAACTTCCGTTATAATAATCACGGTAACCCACAGTAGCAAAAGTTGGGACGAGCAGCATGACTTCAATTTTCCGGAGTATTAGTTCGGCGTGATGAAGGTAATTCTTGCAATTGGACCAACTACAACAACCAACGACTTAAAAGGTCAAAACAAATATTAGATAGGATCTACTCATACTTCGAAATCAATCCACACTACACAAGCTTATACACATCTCGGCCCCAACTTTTGTACACATCTTCCCTCAAACCTCTTTAATCAGAAACCCCACATCACCATATCCGCATCGTCCTCACGAACTACAATAAGGCTCCCGTAACTCAAGCACAGGCACAATCACAACCACTGGCCTAAAGAAGCATAAGAAAGCAAACCCTTGACTGAGACAGCCCTTTACTAGTTGACCACTGTCATTATGCATTCCCATGAGAGAAGAGAGACACGTTACACAGAGCAAGCAGTTAGAACAGGCAGTGCAAGTAGCAGTGCCTACTGGTGGCTGGAGATGGTGACTGCTAAAGTAAAAGCAGCAGAATTGAAGTTGTGCTGGCGGCCACAGCTCACACACATGCTCCAGATTCACAGCAACGAGTGTTAATTACCCCCGAGTCTTTGCCCTTTTCATGCCAAGGTTGTTATGGAAGGGGGATACAGAACCAGACATGGGAGAACCTTCCTCACGAAGTGTGCCATTGAGGATTGCTAGCTCCCGTAGCTGCTGTTTCTTATAAATATCTTGAGATTCATCCTATTAAATATCATTGCCAATAAAGAGAGAATCAGCTACCAAAATGGGAGGGGGGTGGGGGGAGAGAGAGAGAGCTACCCTACTCAAGAGGGCACAAATACACAACATACCACTGGCTTCAGCAAATCTTGCAGTATATCTCGAGCTTGAAGCAAGCGTGCATCAACAATTTCAACTGGTAACTCCGCCTCAATCAAGATGTGCAGTGGTTCATTCAAGTGCTCATAGCCTGGTTTACCTCTCATGAGTTCCTCCTTTAAAAAGAGAAAAAGTCAATGGACTATGAGTCATATTTGAGATGAAGTTTTCTTCTCTTCTTCTTTTTTTTTTTTTTTTTAACATTCAATTATATTAAAAAAGAGATCCTTAGCATTTATTTATATTATTTACAAAACCCAAAGGAAGGAGGGTGGGTGGCGGGTAGAAAGTAGGAGAAAGAATACACTAACAAGGAACCCAAATTTGTAAATGACTAGCTGCCAATGCACAAGGACCCAAAAAGGAGGTCCTTCATGCAGAAAAATGGGCCAAGGAACCCCTATTAAACATGTTCTAAGAACAAAAGCAGCATCTGATATAGATTTGGTGACAAATAGCTAACATAAAAACATCATCAATAATACACACTTGATAGTTTGGGCAAATGTCATTATAATATGATATTATTTGACTCGTTATGCACACTTGATAAATTTCCTCGTAATAGAACATTGATTGCTTTCCTCGTAATAGAACATTGAATGCATCGTGGATAGTTGCAACATAATAAAATGTAGATGCTTGGATACTTCTAAGATTCCTTCTCGAAAATCTGGCTACTCACAGAGAGAGTAAAACAACTTTTTGATGATTCACAGGGAGGAGAATTTTTTATATAGATTCTTTCCAGCTTTTAGCACTACTAAAATATTATTGATCCTTGGAAAATTATAAGCAAGCCTAAATTCCAAATCCTTCGCATTCATAGACAGCCGTATCATTGAGATTCCACTGTCACTTATCTTCCACAAGCCTTTTTATTTAGGCCTACTGTACATGTTCCGTTTTCATGTGGGAGGGGAAAATGATTCTTACTTAGCCTTAGCATGAGATTAGGGATCATGCCACCAAGTTATAGCAGCCTCCACATGTTTTAGAACTATAAGATGCAAAATATAAACATGGCAGCAGGAAAAGATCATTAGATAATTTACCCTAGCAGAGTCTTTAATGCTGCCATGGCCTCTGATTAAAACATGACACTCCGTACTAGCTTCCACTCGCTTAAGAGAGTTCCCCCTAGGGCCAAGCAGGCGGCCAACAAAGTTGTACTGCAATATTAAGCCAATATCAAACAATGCAATAGTAAATATTAATAAAAAGAAAAAGAAGAAAAAGAACCATCAATATATATATAAATCTTACATTGGGATATTTATCAACTGGAATATCAATCCTAATGGTCTTCTTCACAATAAGGCCAGATGTACCACCTTCAGAATTAAGCCAATTCTGTGCTGAAGGGGGCTGCACTAAACCTGAAATCTGCATCACATGACCCCCAATATCACCAAAATAACATTAGCCCATTAATACAGTGCTCCTCCCATAATACAGAACAATAAATTTTTGAATGCACAAAATCCACAAATGCTCCACTTCAAAAAGTAAATTGTACTCAGGCAAATATACAAAGGGCCTAACATGCATACACGTAGGAGAAACAAGTGTACAGGCGGGTACAACGACCAAATTAAAGATATATTTAACTGTGATTCAAACTGTAACAGCAATATGACAGTACTGTATCTAAGAAATTCTATTACTTGAGGAAAGAAATTATCCTCAGTGGTCAACAATTGCACTAACAAAGCACCTAATGCAAATAGATGCTGAACTCTATAGAATAAATTCAGTTAAATTCACACTTCACTACAAAACATTTCAGTTAAAATCACATAGAACCAGCTTTTCTACCTACTCTATGATAATGTGGGCTGATGGCTAAAGGAACACTAACAACAATATGAATGATAAGAACATGATTTCCATCCCATCTCTCTCCTGGTTCTTAAATAATCAATGGGTCAGAAAGTAAGTTAAATCAGCAGTTAGATTTTGGTCATTTGACATAAATCAGCCACTCAGCATCTGACCTGTCATGATGAAACTCTCCATGAAATGAGAACGGAGAAGACTCTTATTCTAAATGAACTCATTAAAACAGTATCCAAAATATAGATTTTACTTCATTTCTGTATGTCCAAGCTGCTTTTCATGAATAGCGACAAGCTTTAACAACAAACATTCAAATAAATTGTCATAAGTTAGCATCAAATATGGAAATTGTCGCTGGAGTTACTCTGAAAACAGTAAATTAGACGAAGAAAAGGTTATGTTAATAATTAGTAGTCATACTTCTGATTGAAACCTTGATGGCCATCCATTCACATCAGCTCCGCCATTTGAAAATATTCCTCCTGAAGCCAGGGGGCTAGCATGTTCAAGCCCACTTTGACCTAAAACTGATGCATTCCCCAACAGTGTAGTTACACGCAATATTTCTGCTCCAAAAATGTCAATTTCCAAGAATAAAGCGTACCAGTTAGCATGAGTTAAATAATCAGTTAGCAGTCATCACAAATAGACAGACTATGTGGACTTCTGTCTAACATCAAAGTTAGTATGAAAATCAACATCCCCTATGAAGTATAAACCTTATTGTGAGTTTTGAACTCAATGGGGAAAAAAAAATATAAAGTTAGCATACAAAAAGGAAATGAAGCTATGACTCTTCTATAAATCTAGTTTTGAAGTTTCCAATTTAGATTTGCAATATGTTTGTTACTCTTGGACAATCATTGGCCAAAAGAAAAACAATCTATTGACCCAAAACAACACATAAACAAACCATAGAGACATTGCTTCTGATACAGTACAAGCGAACCTACTGAATTCCCATGACAACTAAGCAAGTTAAATGGCCAGCTATACTAAATGTTCCATTATGTCCTCCTGAAACAACACATGGAAAGGCACTCATCTTTCGTGCCCTGCAACTCAGGCTGGATTACAAATCCAAATGTCACCATGCACAACTTTCTCCTGATCTTAGATATTAAGAGCATTTATCACTGAATTTGTTTCTCATGCTAACCCAAGAGAAGAATTTGTTTCTCCAAAAAAGGAGGTTTTGCCCAAAAGCAACATACGTCAGTGATACAAATTGCCAAGATATAATCCTTTCAGAGCTAGAAGTTGTTGTCTGCAGCTGAGAATGTGAAACCTGGCATAGGCAATGGGCAGCATGGTATACACCCAACTTTGTGGTGGGATGGCAGTGTGGAACCTTCATGAATACATACGATCCTATCCTATCTAAAGGTGTCCTAGATAAGTATTTCAAGATCTTATTCCAAGAATGAAAAAGAGGACGGCTTTTCAGACTACTCCATACCCATCAATTAGGTTAAAAAATAAATGAAAAAAACTTTGCCTCTACTGAGTGGTGATGTCTGTTCAGGTTTTGACACCACTTTCACATGGACAATGGATATAAATGATCATGACTAATCAAAATCACCTTTTTAGCTGGCAATAAGAGTCACCATCTTCTTCACTATCATCATTTCCCCAAACCAATGACTTATGTGTGGTCCAAAGTTAGCAGGCAAGACTATGTGCATATGTAGACTTCAATAATAATCTGTCAATATAATTGGATTGACATCAAAATGTTTCATGACATGCCCTGTTGACAATCAAGGACTTGCATACCACACATACCAGTGGCCACAGACGCAACACTTCAAGGCTCAAGCCATATACTTTGAAATGGGTGGGAAATGCCATCTGCATGGAGATTGTCTAGCTGGACAGTGTCTTTCCTGTTCTTTCAGAAATTCCAACTTCTCAATTTCCACTTCTCAAAAGATAAAAATTCTAATAACATGAGATCAATATGATGGCCAGAACTCTTTTCTGTTTGAAATTCGTCATGTTTTTGGGTTGACTGAAGAAAAAGCAAAAAAGATACTCTCCAACTTATCTATCAAATATACATATATAGCTGCAAATCTGGGGAAAAGGCAGCAGAAAAAAAATCCTGATGTTATTATTATTATCAGTATTATTACAATAATGAAGGGAAACATCAAAACGTTTCACCAGCCAAACAGAATGCGAATTCATAAAACACATGGCTGGTGGAGATTGCAACTTTCTTAATCATTTTTTTTCCCCAATTGGAACCTGTTCATGGATGTAATAAATACCCTCATCAATTCGTTAAACATTTCTATGACTATAGATAAGCATTTTAATTTTACTTTAATGAAAAGGAATTTTTTGGGGGGCAAAATGCAAATTTGTCTTTGAAAGATTCAGTAGGATATGCACTAGAGTCTACAACAGATAAGTGACTAAACCAAGACAAATTTTCATATCCATGATGAAGATCTCCTTGATTCATCTTAGGTAACCCATAAATCTCATCAGGCCATGGATAAGCTAATTGTTTTGAAGGTGAGTATAGAAGTTAATCGTTCGATCTCCAATCACCAAAAAGGAACTCTTGTTAATCAGTCAGATGCAGTTAAATAAGAAGCAACCACTCCTTATTATCAAGTAGATTGTAGTAATAGACCAAGAGTGGCCAACCTCCAAACTTTCACTTGATATAACACACACAAACACACACTAACTGTAGAAAGACTGGGAACCTGTAATCTACATTCTCTTTGCACAATGTTGAATGTGGAATGCGATGCATGCAGTGGAACTGTTTGTCCAATGCTTACCTTGACTCAACAAACGATAGCATTGTGGTAATACAGGCAGAAATGGACTTAGCTTGTGACGCTCTGCCAGCAGCTCATTTAAGTACCTGTCATCAAAACCAAAGCGAAGATCGAATACTTATGCATAGAGACACATGCAAAAGAAACAAACTTATCAACAGAGAAAATGAAATGCTGAGCGGATACATTTAACCGAGTTGGTCTAATGTTCCGATATAATTAACTGGAAAGTAAACAGACACTGATGGATGAAGAGAGAGGATACAAGTTCCTGCCCCACATTACATAATATGGAAAGCTTACTTGAAATCAACAATTATAGTACTAAAAACAGCAAGTAAGCAAAACATTAAGAAACTTAAATCTTTTACTGCACGGAAGATTTAAAACAAGAAGAATAGATAAACTAAGAATAAATATATGCAAAACATCAAGAAATCAACACTTTTCAATGCATAGCTTCAAAAAAAAAAAAAAAAAAATTACGAACTGTTATAACTTAACAAGCAAGTGAATTTATCACTTCAACACTGATCTGATGGAACGAGCATGTAAATTCACTTCGAGAACTTCATCAATCAGAGATAGAGGATCGGAATGACACCATATGACTCCCACAGCCGCTGAATCAAGCAAGATCTTGAACTAGAGTGATCCACTTTTCGTGACGAAGAGTGAAAACAGCAGTGATTGGGGACAAACAGTACAGAAGAGAGAGAAAGATTACTTCTCATGTTCTGAGATGGTGGAGGAGGCGGAGCGAAGGCCAGTTAAGTGAGGAGAGTGAGGAGCGGAGGACGGAGATGGTGAGTACGCCATGAATCTTCCGCCACCGCTGCCGCCGCCCATCGATGAGGTCATCTCGGGACGGACGATGACGCGAATTTCCACTAAGAGACTAAGCGAAGTGGAGATGAAGTTTTGGCGTTGATCGGAGGGGGTTAGTTGTGACTGTGGCTGGTGGGAGCTTTCCCACCACCAGACGCTCTATGGGTGTTGGAGAAAGGAAGAGAGAGAGAGAGAATGTGTTGAAACTATTTCCCGTCGGTGGAAAAATTACCGGTATTTATAGTTGTTGCGTTTTAACCTTCTGAGGATTCTTCGGTTTTCACCCGGTTTAATGAAAAGGATTACAAGTAGGCCATTCACAAAACGGTTTTCACATTTGGCTCAAACTGTTATCGTGGAGCGGCATGAACGGTTGTCTTTCAGTGATATATAGGAAATACCTCATAAACTATTATCTAAATGCGAATTTATACCGAGCATTCAAATATCGTAAACTATTCTTTATATTTTGATTAATTAACTATAACCTCATAGGTAGTAGACAACCACATAACGTGGATTTTGATACAGATATGTCCCTTAAACTTTGATTATAGGGTAGGGTGAGTAATTTTTGTTATCTTATTGTATTTTGTTTCCATTTTTAAATAGGTTCGTGTTTAAAAAATCTAAATTAGTGATGCAAATATGTTTATTAATCGTGTATGAGAATTTAAACAAGTGACCTAACATATATCATGTTCGGGTTAAACCGTTTATATTAGGATTAATGATTCGTGCTATCATATTATATCTCGTTTTTCTTAAATTTGATATTATTTATCTATTAAAAAGTTATAATTAAATTTAAAATATATTTAAGACTTAAAAGGAAAATAATGGTAATAATATTTAAAATTTACAAAGAAAAACAACATAGTATCTTCATGCTTAATAAGAAATTACAATTTAAATAAAAGTTTTTAGTAAAGCAAAATATTTCTAAATATAAAAGATTAAAAAATTTAAGTTATATAACATTATTAAGCCTAATTTTTTCTCAATTTATATATTTTCCTTAATTCGACCAGTATTATACCCTACTCATTTAATATTGATTATCAACTAAGAACTAAGAAAAACTAAAGTTTTTAAACGCTTTTTAAAAATTCTTGAAATTGCTGCTTGATCGGAGTAGGTTAGGTTAAATCGATTGGGTAGATCGATTTAACCTAAACATTAGTCTACTTGAAAAACTGATTTTAAGAAAAAGGTTTTGAAAACTCAAGATTTTAGATTTGGTAGCTATCCTATTAATTCCTTAACGGCTATTACGTTTTACTTTCCAAATTTAGATTTTATCTTTAAAAATACTATTTAAGGAATTTAACTAATTCATAAGTTAAAAAAAAAATAACATTTATCGAAAAACTATCTAAAGTAAGAAAACGGTTTTTTTTTTTTTCATATTTTATGTTATCTTCTAATTGTTACAAGCGTCTACATATTTGCTATTTGAGATCAGATTTTTATAGTTTGTTTTTATAAAATTTTAATTTGTTGATTGATTTTAGTTCTAGAAACAGTCGGTTATAAGTTTTTTAGCCATTTTAATTTTATTTAAAGTAAATTTTCTGAAAATAGTCTTAATTTGGGTGTTTTATTTTGGAAAATTCTAAGTTAGCCTTAATTTTGGAAAAAAGGTTAATTATTTATTTGGAAAATTTTTTTTCTAAGTTATAAAACTCATTTGTTTAATATTTTTATTTTATTTTATTTTATTTATTGTATATGTTTTTGTTATTTTTTTATTGTTTACTTGTCTATGGAAGTGAAAAGAAGGAAAAAAAGAAAAAATACAAACAAAGCTTCCCCTGTTTCCTTTTTTTTTCATTCTTTTTTTATCTTTTTTTTTTTTTATTATTGATTACAACTATAAGTTCCCATTACAAAGAAAAACAATAAATAAATACAACTCAAAACAAAAACAAAAGAGTTCGACTAATGATGTAACAAGTGTAGTTTTGATTGCAAGTTTAGAAGGGGCTTAGGGATCAGGGTCAGGTTATCTAACCCAATTTATGTACCACGGACGCGCATGCCTTAGAAAAGGGGAGCGACAATGGTAGGTTCTTCTTATGGGTAGTTTTGGATGGTTTTCAAAGCGGGAAACACCAGTTTCATGGGCTTTTGATTGGGAAATGTGGGTTTGGTAGAATCGCTTCGGTTAATGGTGGTCTATTTATAGTGGTTTGAAGTTGGTGGTAGCGGCGGTTGTTAGATGGCAAGCATAATGGTTAACTCAAGTCTAGAGTGTCACGCCCCGAAGGGCAGAATTATAATAGCTTCGCCGTGTAAATCATTCTAAGATAGAAGTTGACTTTATAACCGCTATCCTAACTTGATCTATACAAAGCGTCAACGACTAACTCACTTTAAAATAAACAATTTGTAATTTAAATAAGTCATTTATCTAAGAAAGTGAGAAAATATATATATACACTATAATTCGGTTATTACAATTAGTGTTTAGGACATTTCATTGTAATCTATTTCCTAGTCATTACATTATTCAAAAATGAAAAATTCTAAAATAAAAGTTTAGACCTTAAAAATATATGTTTGTTTTTCAAATATTTTTCCTTACTTCGCAGGATTCAGCAATTGCTAACTTCAGAGTACTTGTATGCCGCTTTTTAGCTAGCACCTGTACGACGTCTATAAGAATGTGAGCAACCATAGCTCAGTAAGTTAGGATAGAGGACTTAAAACTATATCATAAACATAACAAGGTTATCAATTAAATTACTAGGTGCAATGCATGTTTAAGCAAATGCCATCGCACGACGTTGTCTAGCCCGTCATGAGATTAGAGAAATTGCGTCCGCTCTAATCCGGGTTGAGGAGTTGCCGTTAATACAATAGCTTACGACCAAACCCAGGCTTGTACAATAGAGACACCAATCCTCCCACGACTACCTTCGAATCATTGACTTCACCCTTGCCGCGACTTTTTCTGCTGTCACTTAGTTTGACTAAGATGAAGAAGAAACCATTATGCAATTCTGCGCTATCTCTTTCGAAGGGCTCGGTATTTGATCGGAGAATCCTAGATTTCTCCTAATGGGTTACCATGTAAGTCCAATTATGATTACGGGTCGTATATTTGATTAGGTCCAGTTTAGGATAATCAATTATTTCATACAAATCATATAATACAGGCCAGAACAACAAACAGAATCATAGCATCACTCATAATCAAGCACATGTATACAATCAACTATCTAACAAGCATAACCAAGCATAATCTCAAGCCTCTAAAATACAACAATCCCAATTTATCTGGACTCTTTGCTCACTCACTCGAGGTCCAACTTGCTTAGGTCATCGCCGATCATCCCTATAACACAAACGTGGTTTCAGTTTTTCATATAACTATTATAAGTCAGTTTTACCCTATAACGCTTATTGTTATGTTTTATTTAGGGTTTAATATATCCGGTTATCTAAGTTCTTAAATCTTTTACAATTATTCTAGGTTTGGGGTTAGGTTTGAGTTCAGTTTCCACATCGATTTCTAAATTAGGTTCTGGTTTGATTTCTAAGTTATAATTTAGCTTATTTTTTTTTCCATGTATACCTATTATTTACTAATGATTCATTCTACCTTATTTCGGGATTCGGTTCCTAAATTAGATTCTAGTTTTGATTCTGAAATCTTACATATGCTTAAATTCTAGTGTGAAATTAATCACATTAAGCTCGAGTATTCTAATATCATATTGGGTCTTAATTTAGTATTCCAAACTGTTTGGTATACACTAATCCTAATTGGGGTACCGGCTCTATTCCCGATGTGAGAAAATCTTACACTTTTTATACAATTACCTAAAATTAAATTTTTGTTTCAAATTTATTATATTCTGATTTTTATTATTATATTATTAAATTAAACCTAATTTTTCATATTTATTAATTTTCCAAGTCTACGTATTCCTAATTTTCTACAATTACCACATAATTCCTTCATTAATTACACTTAACACTCTAAAGGCTAGGATTAGGTTTTCATATTAGAGATTAATATCCCTAACCCTTTAATTACTATCTAAACTAGTAATTAGTGTCTTAATCACTTAATTAACCCAAAATTACTCATTTTTTTTTATCATTTTAGGGCTAAAAATTTACCTAAGAATTTCGAAAATTAAATTTAAAAAAATGGCTTCATAGCATTGTTCTATATCACTTAAGCATTTTACAAAAAAAATTTGAGCTTCAACCTATACTCCTAAGCCTATTTATTTTTAATCCTAATTATACTTGGTTTTGCATGATTTCTTAAGGATTATATATCACGGGACATATTTTCATCAAAATAATATTTTTCCTAAAAACTACATATAAAAATATTGTAGAATAACAATTTTCATAATTTTTTAAGAATATTTACTATTTTTACAAAATTATACAAAATCGGGTTGGAAATCGAACTTATCGATTTGGGTGGCTCCGGCCACCGTGTCGGTCCACCTGAGCGTTGCCACACCACCGTATGGTGGTGATGGCCATCTACTCCCAACTGTTCGTTGGGTCTAGGTTCTCCTTTCTTAAGGATCATATATCATGGGACATATTTTCATCAAAATAATATTTTTCCTAAAAACTACATACAAAAATATTCTAGAATAACAATTTTCATAATTTTCTGAGAATATTTACTATTTTTAAAAAATTACATAAAATCGGACTGGAAATCGAACTTACCGATTTTGGTGGCTCCGACTATCGTCAGTGGCCATGGGTGTGTCGGCCTACCTGAGTGCTGCTACACCACCATATGGTGGTGGTGGCCGTCCACTCTCAGCTGCTCGTCCGGTTTGGGTTCTCTTTATAAGTCTCAATTACACAGTTTTTTTTTTTAACTCGAAGTTTTTTCTTCTAATTTCAATGCTCCTAATTTTTCTCTGATTTCTAATTGTCCAAATGAGCTCTATGATTTTTTTCCCTATTTATAGAGCTTTGTGGTAATTAATGTGTATTAAATTGGATAAGACATTACCCAAATCCCTTAATTTTTGACTCTTATGTTGCTTTAATTTAATTGGCTAATTCTTTTCTTATTTTCCCCAGCTGGTACGACCCAATTATGGATCATTCCTTATTTTTTCTGATTTTCTTTATTTTTTCTTAATTAATTATGATTTTTTTAATTATTCAGTATTATTTTAGCACATTATACATATTTTAAGTAATCACGCGTATTTCCACATACATGTAAATATTTCTAAATTTTATTTAGGTTATTTTATGATTTTTAGTATACATATAATTTATTTCTAGCGATTCGTTAATTATCGGAATACATTTTACGCATTTTCGATAAATAACGAGTTATATACTTAAAATTTGAAATTTTTATATTATTTTATTTTATTGCTTATTTTCTTAAATTCAAACTTACGAGATCATTTACTAATATTTCTAGTTTTACTTATAATTTAGGCTTGATCGGATATTTCAGCCGATTAAAACCTCAATTGATTGGTTGTGGGGCTTACATAGAGATTAGTTGAGGTTTGGGTTTTAAACTACAGTGAAGTGCGTGGTATGGTTGTTTTGGCCTAAAGCGGTGGCTAAGGTGGTGTTTCAAGTGGCGACCGAAGGGCTCAAACCTTAGGTGGTCGTTGAAGGGGATAGAGGTGATGGCTGAGAGCAAGAAGGGTCAGGATGTAGAGCTTGGCTCCTGTAGAAGCTTCCTGAATGGATGTTTTTGCTTGAGCTTCTCCATACTCAAGTAATTTCTAGAGAGAGAGAGAGTTTTCGGTCGCAGGTAGAGAGAGAGTGGCATTGTTGAGTGTGTTTGAGAGATTAGGAGTGAAGAAGGATCCTTAGAACAAGTTTAGAGATCTCTATTTATAGTGGTCTTACCTTAGTTTCGATTGGCAAATCTAGAAAAACGAATTAATTCGTAATCTTCAATTTAATGGGTGTTTAACAAAGTTTGAATCCGAGTTTATGTTAATTTGATGAAATGATTATTCAAGCTATAGTTAAGGACTTCAAATCCTTCCAAAAACACCATCGAAAGCTTTGATTTTCAAGTCAACAGCTTGAATCAAGCTCAATTGAGATTGAGCTTTAATTTCGGGTCCGAACTTTTCTTAGATTTCAAGAGCTAATTTGATCAATTAAATGATCATATTTAGACAAGTTAAGACCACAAAGTGAGTACCTTTAGCTAACTTCGTGAGAGAAATAAAGGGAAAGTTTAGAAAAGGGAAAGAAAGGAAGAGAATCGGATGCTGACGTGGTGCCATGTGGCTAAACCATTGCATGCCATGTGTTAGGCATTGATACGTGGCCTAATAGGCCCTTGCCATATGTGCTTTGTTAACTTATTAGGAGATTCAAACCCAAGACCTTTAACCCAAATGCCATACCAAGCCCAAGTATAGTACCATCGAGTCATTGGCCTTTGTTTTGTTCATATATGTAATCAAATTGTATACATGGACTAAGTCGACCTAGGTTAGATTTAAATTTAAGCTCAAACCAAAAATCCATTTTGTTATTTTTATTATTTTAAAGCCTAAAAAAAAGTATTGAAACTATTAAAATTTTCTATTTCTATTTTAAACTATCTTTTAAAAAAATTTCTATTTTTTGTATTTTCTCTAAATTTTTTTAGTATTTTCTAGATTTTTTATTTTTTTGAACTTTTCTAATTTCTCTATATTTTGTATTTTTCTAATTTTTTAATATTTTTTATGCTTTTTCTACATCAAGCCCGAACTTTACCTTATTCTAAAATTATAAGGCAGCAAAAATGGGGTATTTACAAACATCATTAAAAGTGAGACCCTATAAAAACTGGTAATTAATTTACAATTGGTTGATTTGGAGACGGTTTATAACAGTTATAGCGATTGTGTAAATTATTCGATTGAGCCCAAAATTTATGATGAAATTAAAAATATTAGTGGAAATAATCTTGTTAGTTTAGAATTAAGAAAATATAATAATAAAATCTTACATTATTAAGTTATACATATATTATTATTATTTATCAGAAATTATAAAACGAGTTTCGATAATTAACAAATTGTTAGAGATAAATTATATATAATTATATAAATTAATAAGAAATAGAATTGAAAGTTTAGTACTTGAGATTCACTTTAGAAAATATGATTTATATCAATGCTATTAGAATTAAGTTGATTTTCATGACTAGATAATAAAAATTAAAAGAAGTAATTGTATAGTTTTAATATTTCAAATTAAGGTTATTTATATGACATTTTTTTAGAAGTATTAAGTTTATTGAGTTTAATCGCTATATTATAGAATTTCGTAATTTTAGATTAGCTCATGATAAATATTTTAAAATCAATTCCGTAACCTTAATAATTAATATCAATGAGTAAAATTACATATAAGAACTATATGAATAACTCCCAAATAATTAATAAAACCTATCCATATATATCATATATTAAAAAAAATGTATTTAGGGTCTTATCTTGAAAAGTATAACCAATGAAAAATTAATTTTGAATAAGATCAAATGGTAAAATGAATCCCTTAAAAGTTATAAATAATAGTTTGGCAAAATCAGATTTAAAAAATAAGTTAAAATACAACCAATATAAATTATAACGTAAAGTTTCTCGGGTTAAATTTTAATTAGTCGAGAAATAGAAATTTTAGATTAGGTTTATGATATAATGTTCTATTAGTTTTGAAATATATTATGGAACTTCATAAATAATAAATCATCGTAAAATTACACTTAGAAGGTCACATAAAATTGGATATATATATATATATATTCATTAACGCTTTAATCAAGGCGGTGAATGTATCTATATATATGGCTTATGGCATATGTTGAAAGCCATAATAGACGAGAATCAGAGAGAGGCGAGGGAAAGAAAGAAAGGATGGAGGAAAAAAAAAAAGAAAAGAAAAGAAAGAAAGAACAGAAGAAGAAACAAAAGAGATTAAAAGATTTAAATTTTTCCGGTGTTTGATATTTTTCGATAATTTTATTTCCATAATTATAAATATTGTTTCTTTTAATTGATATTTAATAATCGTAAAAAATATATATCTATAAAATATTTTATTTGTACAATTTTATAAATTTTTCTTTTTTCAAATTTTAAAATTATAATATTGATAATTATATTTTTATTGTTTCCATTTAATAATTTGTAAAGGAGTTAGTTAAATATATATATGTAAATATATTTGTACAAATCATTTTTCCTATATATATATATATGATGATTTTACGTATAAAATAAATTATATATTGTATAATGTTTTAAACATAATTAGTGCTATTTAAAAATATACACACACTATAAATATATATTACTTATTGAATGACACTTTCATTAATAGTATTGTGTTACATTATTATGTTACAATTATATATTAGCAAAGGTTACACGATAAGTGACATAGAAAGGATAGTACATGTTCAACATGTATATATATAACAAAATGATATATATATTTAATAAAGTTTTGATTATAAGTAATATAGAACTTGACCAACTAAATAAAATTATGAATTTAAATTAAAAATAATGATGTAAAGCATATATGTAATAAAGGTATAAATACTAAAATGATATCTATATTATAGGAGGAAGCAATAACAACACAACTCACATCAAACTTAAGTGAGAAAATTGGAGACTTTAGGTAAGTTGAGATTTATGTTTCGTGGTATGTTAGAGTACTGTGTTATGGCACTTAGAGACTTGGGAGTGCTTTTAATTGTGTTCGTAATTTAGTTGAATGTGCACATGTTTCGTACGTAATTGTTACTTGAATTATGGAGTTAAAGTGTTACTTTGTATGTTCATATTTGATTCGCTTTGCTTTGTGAAATGGTTGATCATCACATAACTAAGCATAATTAAAGATTGATTCTTTATTAACTAGGCATGCATAACAACCACTAGTAGAAAATGATTAGGATTTTTGGGCTAAACATAGACCTCCTTTTATGAGAATAGTTGAAAGGATCTTTTCCTCACTTTAGTCGAACTAAGTAATAAGAGAGGTGGTTACAATAAGGTTAGTGGCTATGATTCGAAGAGAGTCACGAGTGGAAGATATACTCCATTGCATAAGTCTTGGTTTAGTTTCAATTTATGAATACACAGCGTTAAACCCCTCAACCTGGATTAAAGTATACACAATTTCTCTAATCTTATGACGAATCGGATAATGTTGTGCGATGTCATTTGCTTGTTTGCATTGCATTTTATTAAAATAAATTGAGTAAAAATCATGTTTGTGCTTAATGTGCTTTTTTATCTTTGCCCCACTTATTGAACTAGTTATGCTCACATCCCAATAAACCTTACTATAGGTTGATTAATGATTAAGGAGATTAGGCCATAACTACCTTCAAGATAGTATACTTCAACCGAGGAGTGAAGATAATTGAAGACCTGTAAGAACTAGACTTTTGCTTAGTCATTTTTAGCCTTTTATGGAAACTAACTAGCATATGATACTTTAGAGATGCCATTGGTTTCCAATGTATTGTATGTAAATGTCAAAACCTATGGTTTTTGTAAACATTTTAAGAACACTATAAACTTTAGATGCATGGAACTGCAACTATTTTATTGATTTGTAAATTATTAGTGTTCTTGGGCGGGTATCTTGAAAAGCTCTAACACAGGTTTTAAAGCGATTGAGTCGAGTATGCTTGGTATGAACTAGTTCTACAATAGTAGTTGTAAGGTCAACTTTTACCTTAAAATAATTCATATGATGGGATTGTTACGACTTCATCTCTTCGGGACGTAACATTAAATTTAGTGGAGCAATTGATATTAAGCCAAAGAATTTACATATAAGATTGTAATTTTTTTCTCATTTATGCTACAATGTGTTAAGAAGAATATATAACTAAAAATATATTAAACTCTTAATTGAGATCTTTGATATAGAAAAAATTATTTATGTAACAAATTACAAATATGAAAGACTATATGGCGTGTCTCATGTCTAAGTTTGAAAGCTCGATTAAAACACAGACATGAAGTTAGTTGTGTTTAAACAGGTCTGATTCGTTTGTGTTTTGTATAAAATATTTCTACACACTAACTCGTTTAAATTGTGTTGTATTGTATCTAAGTCTATCATGTTTGATTTCCAAATTGCTAGCCTTATTATGCGGTGACCTTTTCTTACCAAAAAAAAGATGTCTTTTATATTATCAATTTAGGAAAGTTCATGGAAAGATTTGCAACATTTAAAAGTTTAAGGGAAAATTTGCACTTGACTCAAGGTTTCGGGGGTAGTGCAAAAATATATATTCTAGAAAGAATAAATAAATAAGTAAATTGATTATTTATAATATCAACGCATAAAATACCAATTTTAATATTACAATCCTTAAAAATTAACTTTTTACTAATAAATTCTTTTAGTTGCTCTTGAGATTGAAGGTATATCTCTTATAAACAATTGAAAGTCAATTCTTGTATTAGTAAATTTTCTTCACTTAACAGCTTTTACTTTCTCATATTATATTCTCCATTGTTAATGAGATAATTAAATTATTGTAAATCAGATTATGGAATTAGAAATGTTTCTAACTCTCATAGTAACTTTTTTCCATATAAATTATGTTTAATCTCTTTTATTTTAAATACATACATCATTGGTATGTATCTATTCATTCATAAGCAGCATTAGTAAGAATTGTGTAAAGTAAGTTGTTTTTTTTTTATACTTTTTTTGTAAAATTTTCATTAGAATTATGCATGCTTATGTGATTATTGCTAGTGTTTCTATATTAAGAAAAAAAGGGGAATAATATCAGGGTTACTATTTGAACCTTTAATACTTTTTCAATTTTACACTTAAGTTTCAAGTTGCTAATTAATTATGCATAAGGTTGGCAATTTATGTTATCATATCATGTCCCATTTTCGTATCTAAACGGGATCATGCTCGAAAAACATCAACTTATGACACAATCCGTTTATTAATCAAGTATGAATACCTCAACTCATGAACCGTTGTGTCTTGTATCCGGATTGGACTCGTATCACCTCTCCAAACTGTATATTAATTTGTTTAAAGTTATCTTTTAAGTTGACAATTCTATATTAGTTACTTATTGATAAAATTCTTCTATGTTACCCTATAAATTAAGTGCTTTTCCTATTTGAGGTGTCACATATACTATCAATACTGGAATACAATGTATACAAATAATGAATCAAATAGATTATTGCTTATTTTTTAGCAAGCGACAATTAATTATTAATTACTTATCAACACTCTAAGAATCTAAATAATTTAGAAAGATAGGATTAATTTTTAATCGATATGCTAATTATTGTTTCATAACTATTATACTACTCTTAGAGGACCTTGTTTGAAAAAGGTCACGACTGTAAGCTTCACAATAATCTACTTAGTTTAATATGCTTGTAGATACTCTATTTTTGCCCTCTTTTTGTTTTTCAAATTTCTTTAGGATATGATAAAGGGTTTTAATTTAGGAAAAAAAAATAAGACATTTAGAAAAATAAAAAAAGATTAGGAAAAGTTAAAAAAAAAAAGAAATACAAAAAATAGAACATTACAAAAAAATAGAAAAGTTACAAAATAGAAAAAATAAATGATTTAGAAAGTTTAGAAAATAATAAATTTTTACATAGTTTAATAGAATATAATTTTTAATTTAGATAAAAATAAGGAGATGATCGTTGGGTTTGGGCTTAGATTTGAATCTAGCCAAGATTGACCTAATCTATATGTACAATTTAATTGTATATATGAATAAGTAGGGGTAAGCAAAAAAATCACAAATCACTAGTTGAATTGTAAACCGAACTAAATTGAACCAAAAAATCGTTTTTTTTTTTAATGAACCGTTTAGTTTATGGTTTGGTTCAGTTATGTATAAATGGTTTGTGGTTCGGTTTAAGGAAGCGAATCGAACTGTACTGTTTTAAACCAAATTGAACCTTTAATTAAATAAAAAAAATTTATGCAATTATTTTGTACTTTTTATATTTTTTTCTATTGATCTTTATAAATTTCATCAAATTTTTCATATTTTGTTATTCTTTACCATAATTTTGTATTAATTATTAAGATTAAGTTGAGTAAATTTCATTTGAAATTTCATATTTATTGGAGATAAAAATGTTTAGTAAAAATTTGATACAAACGGTTTGAACTATTGATTGAATCGAATTGAATCGAACCGAACCGGTTTTAATTTGATTCAAAAAATTTAAAAACTAAACAGTATGGTTAGGTTCGAGTTTAAAAAAATATCAAACCATTATATTAGGTTAGTTTTGGTAAGGGAGGACGAATTGTACCAAACTGAATTGCGCCTACCCCTATGAATAAGGCATAGGCTAATGACTTAACGGATAATCAATTGGACTTGCATTTAGATTTGGCTTGAGGTCATGAGTTTGAATCTTATTAAAGGCAGGAAATGCCTCTAATTTTTTTACTTCAAAACGCACATGATACGTCGCTGCGTGTCATGTGTTCACTATACCACATGTCTTGACATGTAGCGCCTTTGGATTGGACGACACTGACATAGCGCCATGTGACAAGCTACGTCAGTTGTTCATGTCATGTTAACTACTATGTGTTTAAGTAGAGATATGTGGTACACTATTGTTAGATAATGCATTTGATGTGGCACCACATGAGTGCTATGTCAACCCTTTTCTCCCCCTTTCCTTTCTCTTTATCCTCTTTTCCCTCTTCTTCCCTAACTTTTTCGGTCGAAAACAAGCTTGCCCCTCTTACTTTAGCTCAATTTTCTGCACAATTCCACACATACAAGAATTGGCACTCACTCACGAACTCTCTTTCTTTCTCTCCCTTGATCACTCTCTTTAGTAGCACTACCACCACCTTCCTCTCTCTTTGATTCCCTTTCCTTAGTTGCTCTTGAAGCACCAAACCCCCCTAGCTAGCTTCCCTATGACATGAGCATCCAAACCCAGCCACTATCTTTCTTGGCCAGGACTCCTAGCTACACGGCCAAGCACCCATCACTAAACCTTAACCTATGGCAACCACTCTTCTCAAAACACTATATGCCACCACTTTTAGTACAAATTGACTTTGTGACTAAGCTGCCTATACCCAAAAACCTAACACTACGCTCCCCTCTACACCTAGCAGCCACCATCAAAGTTCCCCTAAAACCACTGTGACTACTTATCTTTGACGGCTACCTACGCAGCTCCTAAATGCTGTGGCATTGAACCTAAACACCACCCCACACCCTACACCCAAATCCAAAACACAAAAACCCTTTTACCCTTTTGATTTGACGTCTAAGTCCCCTTGAATCAACAACTGTGCTGTTATTGAAGAAGAGCTTGGATCTGACCTAAATCTAGTGCTTAACTCGATCCGAAATCGCTCTAGGACCTGACCTATGCACCTCTCCCCTGGTCCGACCCTCATTTAATCCAAATTGTTGTTGTTGTTTTTTTTTTTTAATATATTCCAATTGTAAATGTAATTGTAATAAAAAAGAAGAAAAAAGGAAAAAGAAGAAAAGAAAAGCAAGAAAAAAGAGAAGAAAAAAAGAGAGAAAAGAATAGTTTGTTTTTATTTTTATTTTTGATTAAAACATAATAGAAATAGATAAAATAAAATAAATAATAAAAATAATTTTTAAAAAATAATAAAAAATAAAAATGGAATAAATAAATTAGTAAATGAAAATCGTTTTGACACTTAGAAAATCGGTTTTCTAAAATAAATAAAAGTAAATTAAGACCTTTTTTAGAACTTTCCACCAATAAAACCCCAATTTAGGATCGTTTGGATCCTTCTTAATAGAGTCAAACCTACTTAAAAACGTAAACTCAACGTGATTTTGAAATTAAAACAAACTCATGCACTAAAATTTTACAAAAAAGAACTACATGCGTCTAATCTCAAATAGTAGGTATGTAGGTATCTAAGAGGTGACGGTAAAAAAGGAAAAACCTAATTTTCCATTTTTAGTTTAGATTACTTAAATTATTCAATTCATTAATCAATAATTGAGTTTTACTTTATAGAGTAGTCTTTTTTTAAGGGTGATTTTTAAGGTTAAGGCTAAAATTGGAAAGTCGATGGTACTCGTGAGGGTTTAAAAATCTTAACCCTAGACCCTTTTTTTTTCTTCTTAAAACTGTTTACAAAATTGGTTTTGTTGAAAAGGTCAGTACCTAATTATAATAAATTTACTTAATTGGTTATAATTTAACTCTTTTTCTCGACTCCTATTGGGTGGTGACTTTAAAAACATTTTCAAAAAAATCAGTTTTCTTTAAACCTTAGTCGATGGTTAACATTAAATGGATATAGTTTAATATTGATTAGTTTAAAGAAGGTTAATTTAAAAAACTGGGAAAAAACTAAGCTCGATTGCTTGTCATTCTACTAGGGACGTTAAGAGGGTTAGCCATTCAACTTTTCAAAATTGAAAACTAATCTCTAAAATCACCTTACTAAAGTACAATTTATTTACTTATTCATTTGTTATTATTTGTACCATAACTGTACTAATGTCTTTTGTAAGTTTAGTTTTAACTATTCAACTGTTTTGGGGGAGGAAATTTATTTTATGTACCATAAATTCCTGATAGATACGGTCAAACATGAGCTGTCTTAGGACCTTAGGATGGGGAGCCATTGTGTAAGTTCTGGATGTTGTGGGGCAATGATAACTCTGATTTTAAACATATTTCATATGGTAATTTTATAGTATTTTCCTTACATTTTTTGTTTTCTTTAAAGAAATTGATACTTAATTGAGTAAAATTTTGATTTCTAGGTTGAACGCATTCTAGGATTGAAAACGAAGAAAAGGAATCAAATTTCACTCAATTTGGAGTTTAAACGAAAAAGTTATGAAGTTATACAGTCCATGTAGAAAAAATTGGCCAGGGGCAGAAAGTTACACGACCTAGGGACACGGTTATGTCCCAGGTCGTGTCTGGTAAAGAAAACGAAAACCTTTTGATACACTATAAAAGGACATATTACGGTTTCATAAGGAAGGAGAGACATTAGAGAAGATAAGAGACTTGAGGAGAAGGAGAAGGAGAAGGCAAGAACAACACCGACTTCAAGATTAAAGAGATTGTTCATCAATTAAAGGGGTTTTCCATGTTTTATTTTACATTTTTGATGGAACTCGTTTTTAGATTAAGTATGATAGCTTAGAATTTGTATATTTAGGATTATGGAACTTAGGGTTTCATGTGATTCTTGGATTGATTTAGAATTTTCAATAAAGTTTCTATCTTTGCTTGATTCAATTATGTCGTTTAATTGTTAATTGATATTTCTAGAATATCAATAAATGATATTATGCATGTTGATTGAGAAATTGCATGTATAATTAGATCTTTACATAATTGGAGAGAATTACATGTATACTTAGAGATAAGATACATGTTTCTTCCGGAAAGTTAATTATTTGTATGGGAATTCATTATACATTAATGCAATTCTAAATTATATTACTAAGTGAAGAGATTCTGATGAATAATTTAGGATTAAGGTTAATATGCTTGAGAAAGGTATTAACTTTAGTTGTGAATCCCTCCGGTTAAGAAAAATAGAAATCGAATTGAATATATTTTAAGCGATCACATGTTAAACTCTAGGGGAAATAATTCCTAAATACGTTATTACTTTCTTGAAATCGTTCTTAATTTTATCGCTTTTTCAATTGCTTAATCAAGTCTTATAAATAAGTTAGTTTATTAATTTTTGTATTTTTAATTAATTCAAACTTTCATAATTTTCTGGTTAGATAATAAAGCTAAGGTTAATATTAGTACTCGAAGTCTCTGAGGGATCGACTCGGACTCACTCCGCTATATTAAAACTGATAGGTGCACTTACCTGATATCAGGCAACTACCTTTTGGGGCTGATTAGACTACCCCACTTAAATTTTGATATGACTAAGGAACTGTTTTTCAAAAACGCGTAAGGTCATAGAGTTTAAAGACTTATAGAACCCACCTTTCTTACATACATTTTTCGAGGTTGGCGAATAGCTAACGAGGTTGGCGAATAGCTAACAAGGCGGCATTGTTATAAAAGAGAAGAAGAAAAAACGATAAACCTGGAGTTTCTCTCCTTATATTTTTCCTAAAATTCATGTGCATAGGAAATCTTTTGTAATTTCTTTTGATGTAAATGTTCTTCCCTTTATAATTTATATTTTCCTTGTAATTTTTCAAACATGGCCAACTCATTTAACACCAAGGTCTTCGCCAAAGAGATTTATGTTCACAAGCTCACAAACCTGAAGCCCATACTCAATTAATGGTTTTAAGCCTTCGACCCAAGAGAACAAGAGTTCATTACTAATAAAATTAGGCTCATACTCTCACTATCCTAAGTAAATGTTAACATTACGCTAGTGAGAGTCGTGGTTCATTTTTGGGAGCCTGAAGAAGTCGCATTTTGTTTTGGGCTACATCTAATCAACCCAACTTTGAAAGAATATACCCAACTGCTTCAAGCCCCTCCCTTAGATGAAATATATGTTCCAAAGCTCAACTTCGGCCCAACTTACATTTTTTCAAAATTCTTGGGGATTGGTAAGTCTGAGATAAATGAAGCCCTAAATGATTGCAACAAGTATGCTATCAAGATATGGGATCTAATCCATTGGTTCCAGATCGAACCTAACTCCAACAAATAGGCTCTATTTCTTGGTAATTGGAGGGAGAATTGAATCAAGGCCTGTATATTAGTAGCATTTGCCACCATCCTATTTCTAAGAGGATCTTTTCTTATACACTTTAAGGGGGTAGAATTTGTGGCTCAATTTTAGGAAGGGAAATCTTATATTCCTGCCCTATTAGCTGAACAAGCAAGGAACCTTAATTCCCTTAAGAAAAGAGGATGTAGAGATCTCAGGTTAAGCATGGCACTATTAATGGTATGGTTCATCAGCCACATCAAATGCTTTGGGTTAGACTTAATAAAGGGTACATTTGCCAATAAGATTAATCTTATTGACTCCTTCATTGATAAGATTAAATTACTAGAAGATATCCTTACGCCTCTCTGGATAGGGGTTCTATAAGATTTTTGTGTTGAAGATATACTGTAGACCGCTAGATGGAGTAATTATAATAAGGTCATATTGGTTTGTACAAATTATCATGCTGTGCCATTGATCAGAATGAGTTAGTGTACAAGTTACTATCTAAACAACATGGTAAGGCAGTTTAGACGCATCAAAGACATGGTTCACAAGCCTTTATTGGAGCTATTCACTCTTAACCTCGAAGGGCCTCACTTTACAGGAAAGGTATCCAAGCTTTGCAAGATTAAGGCTTAGTAGGACACCAAGACCATAAGCCCTAACATCGATTTGAGCAAGTTCATAGGAGAAGTAGACAAACATTAGCTTACCAAAGAGTACTTATATGATCAACTTCATAAGGTAGGCATATTACAGTACTGAGCACCAAAGGTTCTTTAACCTTCCCCTATGAGTCCCAGCTTTGAAATGGTGACCTATATGGACTAAGTAAAAGCTCGTGTGGAAGTCATCTATGATGAAAAAGACATGTAGAATAACCTCATTTGGGAGTTTAGGCAAAGATTGTATGCCTTAGAGCACCAATTGAAGATGGCCTAGAAGAGAATCTAAGAATTTGAGGAAGCAAATGAGCATGGTCAAAAGAAGGGAAAAACAGTGGATGTTGAACCTAGTAACCAGAAGAAGAAAATGTCATTTAGCCCATAGAAGAAAAGAAGATTAGTCTAGATGAATTTGTATTTTTCTGTTTCTTTTTTTTTTCCTTAATGTAATAAAACTTTGGAGTCAAAGAATAATAAATAAACTTCTTGTTTTGTTAGTTAATTGCTAATCCCCTCTTTTTCATTTGTGTGACATGCTCACATTTTATTCAGTTCCATATCTTCAAAAATTAAAATACATGTGCTAACTTGTTAACAAGTGATCTTAAACCAGGTTGTCAAGATAGCTCCCAAGTGTCAAACCTTCCAGAGAAGTTGATATGGATTCCGTAGATGAACACACGGACCCAATATTATGCGTAACCAAAAGGATGTGTTTGGGCCGCAAGATGACTCGAAAAGTAAATGGTAGTTGAAGGTTGAGTAGGGGTTCTCGTGTACTCACGATGGATATGATGCACCAACACCTCACATAAGCTCTGGTCACACTTAATATGATGTACAAGTATGGTTAGAGGTCATTTGCCATTAGTTAACGCTCATGGGTTAGATACGAGTAGTTTAAGAGTAAACAAAAAGGGACACTTAACTCAAGAAGGAATAAAAGTTTAGTATATTCTTTTGTATGTCATTCTTTGTAGCTATTACATTATGTGAGTATTTACAGTACCCAATTAAGGCAAGTCCTAAATTACAATAATGGATCCCTATTTGCTAAATAAAAAGGAAAATAATTTACAGGGAAGGCATTAAAACGTGCAAAAGGAACATCTTCTGTCAAAAAAGGATAATATGAATGTCATAAAGGACAGTGCGTGTGCATTTCACTCAAATTTATGGTCCTAATAACACGTAGGCTGAGCATGGGTAAGTCTCTGATCAAGTTTGGTCAGTGTTGGTAGTTCAGCACTAAGATTGCTGCTAAGGACAAGGGTTGGCTTTGGAGGGGATGACTTATATTCGGATTGGCCTCGGATGGTTGGCTCTTGACAATCTTCAACTCAGCTTTGGTACTGCGGAGATGGTTGTATTTAGATGTGATGCTTGGATTGGTGTATAGCGGAAGGTTTGATTCGGCATGTCAATTGGTCACCTCGGCAGCATCCTAGATGCTGTGGAGAGCAAAGTAGCTTAGCAGATTGGATCGGGGTAAGTATTGCTCCTCAACGCTTAACTTACTTGTAAGCCCCAAAGTTCAGCCAAGTAACCGTAGGATTGAATTTAGAACCCAAGGTTTAGGGCGATCGGCTAAAGGATCCGATCACACCCAAATTATAAACTATTAAGAGAAATATTAGTAAAAATGACCCCGTAAACTTAAATTTAAGAAAATAAATAGCAAAATAGGAGACTATAAAATTTTCAAATTTTAAGCATAATAATTGCTAATTACCGAAAAGGCAAAAAGTGTAATATAATAACCAATAAATTATTAGAGATAGATTATATGTATACTAAAAATTTTAGAATGACCAAAATAATATTTAGGAATGTTCACGTGTACCCTACATGTATTTACGTGTAGATAAAAATACGCGTAATTACTAAAATTGGCCGAAAACTAAGCAAATAATTAAGGAAAAATATAAAATAATTATGGAAAAATAAGAAAAAAATCAGAAGATGATAAGATGAATCAAGATAAGGTCGTGGCAGGTCCAAAGCTGCAAAATAAAAATTAGCCAATAAAAATTGAACAACACAAAAGCCAAACATTAAGGAATTTGGACAAAATCTGGTCAAATTAATGCATATTAATTACAGCAAATGTCTATAAATAGGAAAAAAATTTACAGAGCTCATTTGGACAGTTTGGAAAGTGAGAAAATTAGGGAGAGTCGAAAATTCGAGAGAAAATCCAGAAAATAAAAAAAATAAGAAAAACTGTGCAGTTAAGGGTTTTAAAAGGAACCCACATCATACGAGGAGCTGGGAGTGGACGGCCACCACCACCACACGGTGGTGGCAGCGCCCAGGCCGGCCGACAAGACCACGGCAGCCCGCGGTGGCCGGAGCCACCCAAACCGGTGAGTTTAAATTCTAGCCTGATTCTTGTGAAATTTTGTAAAAATAGTAAATATAATTATAAAATTATGAATTTTTTTATTCTGGGATATTTTTGTATGTAGTTTGTAGGAAAAATATTATTTAGATGAAAACATGTCCCGTAATATAGGGTCCTTAAGAAATCATGCAAAACCGAGCACATTTCGGTTTAGAAATAAATGACCTTAGAAGTGTAGTTTGAAGCTCAATTTTTTTTTGTAGGATGCTCATGTGATATAGAATAGTGCTATGAAGCCATTTTTTTAAATTTAATTTTAGAAATTTTTAAGTAAATTTTTAACCCTAAAATGATGGAAAATTTGAGTAATTGGGAGTTAATTAGGTGATTAGGATATTAATTACTGATTTAGATAGTAATTAGATGTTTAGGGATGTTAATATCTGATGTGGAAACCTGATCCTAGTGTATGGAGTATTAAGTATAAGTAATGAAGGTGTTATGTGGTAAATGTAGACAATTAGGAATATGTAGAATAAAAAATTTATAAATATGGAAAAATTAGGTTTAATTAGATAATAAAATAATGAAAATCAGAACATAACAAATCTGAAACAAAATTCAATTTTAGGTAATTATATAAAAAATGTAAAAATTTCTCACAACATGAGTAAATTCGATACACTAATAGGCCATTAGTTCTGCTACTCCCACTGATATGATTCACACCAAAGACTGACAAGGGCAACTATATTGAAGGTGGGTCCAAGCTTGTTGAAAGCTTGAAATGAACATGGGAATGTGCTAAGAGGAAAGTAAGTAAGTAGAAACACAATCAGTTCCTAAGATATGACGTACTATGGAACTACCGAGGACTCACGGCTCAACTTGATATGACATACAGTTGGTCCAATGAGAGTACACGGTACCTAACTTTACTTAAAGGTTAAGATAAGAGTGAAGTAAGTAAGCAAATAGAAAGCAATGCTCACGAAAGAGGATTATATTCAATAATTCAAGTATATGATTCGGCGACATTTACGATGGGTATTTATACCCAAAATTTTAAGACAATAACTTATAAATGGAAATGACTAAAATAGATAAAGTCCTAAATAAAGAGAAAATCAAGAAAAGTGTCCATTTTGTATGGAAAATTCTTTTACGATGCCTTGTGGGGTCGGTGTGTGTGTGCTTAGACATGTGGTTGATGATTAGTGTCATGTGCTTAGCAAAATAGACAAACTTTATGGCTAGTTTAGCTATTGTCGAGTAATGATGCCTAGCCAAACTGATAGTTTGGAAATGTCGAGTTGAGTAGGTAATTCTTCCGAGATGAATTTTGCTTGGGCGTATTCAATAAAGCTTAGATTCAGGTTGGTTGGGAAAATGTTTAGATGTGCTAAGTTATTTCCCAAGTATACCTCTCTTAGTAGCTAGAGACTATCAATAAGCATGAGAGGGTTTGGTTTAGGGAGGGCATTAAGTGGGCAGACTGCAACAGCTTGGACTCTTTAGTTGCAAGGCATAAAGAAAGAACTTGCCCTGCCATGCTCTCTAGTCCTCGAGCTCATGCTTGGGTCAAGGTTTTGGTGGCTTAATTCTTATCATCACCACTAAGTTGATTGAATTTGAGATCAAATCTGGTTCATCCTCATCCAAGTTCTCATCGAGTTGATAAGGGTTAAGGTTGGCAACATTAAACACATTAGACACTCTGAAGTCTTCTGGTACTTTTAGCTGGTATATGTTGTCGTTTATCTTCTAGAGTATCTAGATGGTTCATCAGCTCTAGCAAACAACTTGTTCTTCCTCTCGTTAAGAAACCTTTCCTTGCTCAAGTATAGCCACACTTGGTCATCGGGCTAAAATTGCTTGGTCTTCCTTTCATTGACTTTCTCTCTTAGCCTTCTAGCAGCTTAGTCAATGTATTGGGCAACTTATTAGTAAATCTGCTGGATGGATTGAGCTTTGGTTCTTACTTCTGGATCTTCTTGGTCAATGGGTGGCATTGAAGTGTGATCAAGGGTTAGTTCGAGGTTGAAATCATAGACGACCTCAAATGGGGTGTATCTAGTAGTGGCATGTGTTGTTTTGTTGTAAGCAAACTTTACCATAGGTAGGCATATGTCCCGGTTGGCTAAGTTCTTTCTTATTACAGCTCAGAGTAGTGATCCCAAGGTACGGTTGACAACCTTTGTTTGGCCATCGGTTAGAGATGATAAGAAGTATTGAATAATAATTTGGTTTCCATCCAATGCTAAAGAGTTCTCTAGAAATGGCTAGAGAATTTTGGGTCTCTGCCTGACAATACACTCTTTGACACTCCATGCAAGCAAACTATTTCTTGCAAAAATAAAGAAGCAATAACCAAAGCATTGTTAGTTTAAGTAAAAGGCACAAAGTGTGCCATCTTACTAAACCTATCCATAATAACCATCACAGAGTTTTTTATTCGAGCAGTTCGGGGTAATTTGAGGATAAAATCCATACTTAGGTTAGCCTATGGTTTGGTCAAAACAGGTAATGGCATTGCCTTTCCTTGTTCAGTTGTGCCTTTTACTTTTTTATAGATGGCACATCCTTTAATCATATGGTGCACATCATGTTTCATTTTAGGCTAGAAGAATTTATCGTTCAATAACTCATATGTCCTTCGTTATCCAAAGTGCCTAAAGAGTCCTCCACTGTAAGTTTCTCTGACCAGCAGTTTCCTCATTGAATAGGTCGACATACATAATTTACCACTTCAGAACAGATAACCATCTTCCACATAGTAATCATTCATTGTTCTTCTTTCTCTACAGCATTTATATATAGGACCAAAATGAGAATCAAGCTGATACTGTTCTTTAATGCTTGTAAATCCTAACAGTCTGGTCTACAACTTAGTGAGAAGGACTTGTCTTCTTGATAGAGCATTGACAACTACATTATTCTTGCCTTATTTGTATTTGATGATGAAATAAAACCCTTCCAGAAATTCGATCCATTAAACTTAGCGTTCAGAGAGCTTTGATTGGCTCTGTAAATACCTTAAGGACTCATGATCCATGTATATGACAAATTCCTTTGGTAGAAGATAATGTTGCTATATGTAGAGAGCTTTGATTAATGTAAAGAGTTCTTTGTCATATATATAATAGTTTAGTTGTGCTCCTCTAAACTTTTCACTATAATAAGTGATAGGTTGGCCTTCTTGCATTAGTACAGCTCCGACACCAACGCTTATGGTGTCGTATTAAAGCTTAAACACTTTATGAAAGTTTAGCAGAGCTAAGGCTGGGGTAGAGCTTAACCTTGCTTTCACCTTAGCAAAATTCCTTTCTTCTTTCTCTCCCCACTTGAACTCTACAGTCTTCTTTGTTAGCTTAGCCAGAGGTGCTACTATAGTACTGAATCCTTGGATAAAGCATCAGTAGAATGATGCTAACTTATAGAAACTCCTTACCTTTTGTACATGAAGTTGGGATCAGCTACTAGATGATGGCTCAAACTTTCTCTTCATCAGTTTAATCCTCCTCCACTAATCATGTAGCCTAGGAAGATTACCTCTTCCTAATAGAAACAACGCATCTTCAGATTTTCGAATAATCTTTTTGCTTAGAGGACATCAAAAATAGCTTAAAGATGATCAATATGACTTGTTAGGTCGATACTATAAACAAGGATATCATCAAAATAGACTACGATACATCTTCCAATCAGATCTCTTAGGATATGGTTCAGTAATTACATAAAATTACTTGGGGTGTTTGATAACCCAAAGGGCATAACCATCCACTCATACAAGTCATGTTGGGTTTTAAAAGCAGTTTTCCATTCATCCCCTTGTCTTACTTTGTAGACACCTAATTTTTGCCCTTTCATAGTTTTAATTTTTATTTTATTTTTACAAAAAGGGTCCCAATTCAAAGATAACAAAAAAAAATTAATTAATAAAATAATAATAATAAAAATTAACAAATAATGAAAATACTAAAAAAATAAGAAAATGAAAAAATCATAAAAATTTCGTAGATTTTTAGGAAGTAATTTATATTAGGAATAATTAGTTTTAGTATTAGTTTTAGTTTTAGTTTTAGTTTAGTTAAAAATTTTAGTTTAGGGAATCAGATAGTTTAAATATAATTTAATGGTAATGAATGTTATGATACAAGACAATGGCCTAACGGATAAGTAGCCGAGTATTTGTGTGGATTTAGTTTGAGGTCTTGGGTGCGAGTCTCAGTAGGCACCTATTATCTAATCAAATCATATGAATATTAGTTAAATCAGATTTGAATTAAATTTGAATCTAATTTAATTAACGAATCAGATATAATTAGATATGATATGATATGATATGATATGATTTGGTTTTGAATATATAAATACTTTACGCAGTTAGAAAAAAGGGAGAACAGAAAAAAAAAAAAGGAGCCTAATTTAAAAACAGTCACACGTTCCAACAACAAAAAAAGCTCCCACAATCTAAGAACACAACAACGCCCACGCTGCCGGATGCTGTTATAATTCCCACGGATGCTGTTCATTCCACTTCTTTGATCACCAGCACGACGCATACACTGAACTGCATCGTCCTCTCTACACCAAGCAACCGTGAACACAAAACTGCCCACATGATCAGCTAATCCCCCAATGTCCAAACAGTAGCGACAATAACAGTCTACGCCGATCGGTCGCTTTGAGGACAGCAGGCAGCACCATTTCATACAACTCCAACAATACGCTGCCCGCTTCCATCATTGATCTACACAAAGAACCAATGCTAATTCAGAACAGCAGCCTCACATCCACACTTCACTACTGAACAACAACTTCAGTTGTGACTTGCTGCAACACGATTTGCAGTAGGATACCCCGACGAGATTTAATTATAAACAACACTCTACCGTAAAGCTGAAGTCAAGCAGAGGGAGGATCCAGTCTCTGTTCACAAAACACACTGTACGTTACAACGGTACAGTTGAATCCGATCCCTATTTAGCCAAATTCCTAGTCAATTCCGACCTGAATTCATGCCTTAATCTGAAAACTCAACAACAGAATAGCCAGAGAAATTCACTGTCGTGCTGCAACCCACGAACGAGAAGACACGGAGCACTCACACAAGCACTGCAGCCGCAACTCCGGCCCTAACACATCCAGAATTCCAATACGGTAGCTACTGCACTGACTGCCACTCAGCCGCGACCACAGCTCCGATGTCTGCAAATCAGTGACGCCAATGCACGACAACAGTAACAGAACACAGGAACAATGACTCATCCTCAAGCTACGCCATTATCGTGCAAGAACAAGTCAGGTTCAGTTTTTTCAAATCTTTCTTATTTTATTTTATTTGTTTCATTCTTTTATTTATTTATCATTATTATCATTATATTATTAATTCTTTAGTTATTTGATGTAGTATATGTGTATATGACTATATTAGTTTAGATGACTTATTAGTATTAGTTTTGATGACTTATTAGTATTAGTTTTTTATATATTAAGTATGTTAGGTAATATTATTAATCTATTTAGGAAGATAATTATTCAATAATAATAGAATATATATGTATATTAGTCTAGGAATTTTTAAGATTACGTATATTTTTAGGATTTCTCACTTAGAAAATCAAATTTTTTTTAGAAGTAAAAATTAACAAAAAATCTATAAATTGTTTAAGATGTCTTAGAGATTTTTTTTATCATTTACGACTTAGGACCCCCTTTAGATTTTGTTTAAAATAAACCGAATAAATTAAAACGTAAACTTAGATAGTTTTCAAAATTAAAATAAATCAACACACTAAAGATTTTTCGAAAGAACTACGATCGTCTGACTCCGATTAGCGAGTACGTAAGCACCTTCGGGGCGACGAGAAAATATGTAGAAACTTAGTTTTTTTTTATTTTGATTTTATTTATTTATTTTTTAAATATTATAATTAAAAAATAATCATAATTTCAATAAATAAATAGTGGTACTCGTTAGGGTTAAATAGGTTAGCCCCCGAATTTGGAACCCTCTGGTTCTTTATTAAAATTGAAATTAAAGACCAGTAGCTAAATCGTAATCAATCCACCCAATTGGTTACGGTTTCTTTTCTTTTCCCGACTCCGGTCGGGTGGCGACTCCAAAAATTATTTTTAATAAAAAACCAGATTTCTCAATTTCTTTAGTCGAGGATTAATATTAAATGGGTTAAGGTTTAATATTAATCAAGAATTCAGAAATCAATTTTTAAATAAAAAAAAAATCATACTCGACATACTCGAATCCGGTGGTATCCTGAATCCAGGTCGATCTTACTGAATACTCTCGCACCATTTAGTTCGTCCAGTATGTCGTTTAGCCTCGAAATGGGGTATCTATACTTTATTGTAATCTTGTTTATAGCTTTACTATCTACACACATATGCTAAGTACCATTCTTCTTCGGCATAAGTAGTATGGGCGCATTACATGGGCTAAGACTTTCTCTTATATATTCTTTCTCCAATAGCTTGGTGACTTGTCTTTAGAGTTCTGCAGCTTGCTTAGCATTAATTCTATAAGCTAGCTTGTTTGGCATTGTAGAGCCAAGTATCAAGTCAATGCGATGCTTAATACCTCGAAATAAGGGTAATCCTTTGGGCAATTGCTCGGGAAATAGGTCAAAATATTCATTAAGCAACTTCTCGACCTCCTCTAGCAACTTCACTTGCTCCTTCAGTTCTACTAGTCTCCTTACCAATAAGAAGGTCAGCAGGTCAAACTTGATGGCTGCTCAAAGCTTGGCTCTACTCAATATTAAAGCCTTCTTTGATCTTTTAGCTAATTTGGCTTGTAATTTACTTACTTGACTTAGGGTCATAGGGTTCAGGGTAATTTTCCTCGCATTCTTCTCAAACACATGAATAACCCTCTGGTAAAAAAGCTAAGGTTTGTCTAGTAATACATCACAAAGAATTTCATCAAAATAATTTCCAATAGAGATCGGTAGTATCACTTGCTGAGTGACATGTAGTGCTCCTTTCTTATTTAGCTAACGTAACTTGTATGGCTTCGGATGTAAGATAGTTAACAACTTGAGCTTTTTAACCAGGTTAACAAATGCCACATTGGAGTAGCTTCTATTATCCACTATAAGCACATAAACTTGCTCATTCACTTTACAAGTGATGTGGAATAAGTTCTCTTTCTACTCCTTCTCGATAGGCGGTTTATACTCATCATACGTCGGACAACCATGGTCAATTTGTCTAGGTCCTCAACAAACATATATTCTTCAATAAGTTCATCCTCTAAGGTTATATCCTTTTCGGGAATAACCTCCTCCTCAGGCTCTTCATTAGTGCTATCCACATCGAGTTTCAAAATGTCTCCTTTGATAATCATAGTTTTCCTGCTCGGACATTGGGCTACCATGTATCCAAACTCTTGACACTTAAAACACTTAATCTAGCTCATCTTTCTTTTAGATCTTTATCCCTTCTCATAAGTTCTCGACGGCACTTTGCCTTCAGTTGGTTAGGTATTTTGTTTATCTCTGACATTTACTCTCTTACTTGGTTCGATGCTTTACTGAGCTTAATAACTTCCCTGAGTGAGTTAGCTTGATTGTATAGGTTAGCTCACTGGAGATTAGCTTGGCTTATTCCTCCTTTATCTTTATATTTGTTGGGCTATTCTTATAGCCTCATCCAATGTAGTAAACTGTTGAAGCTCCATGACATCTCGGATGTCGCCTCTTAATCCAATGAGAAATCTAGATACTGTTTGGGTTGATGGTTCATCCACTTCATATTGAATCATGAGTATTTAGGATTATTGAACATATTCATCAATAGTTTAGCTTCCTTGTCTCAATTCTTAAAGCTAGGCAAAAGTGTCTTGTAAATAACTATACTATATGAATCTATTTCTAAGTATCCTTCTCATCTCAGGCCAAGTATTCATTTCCCTATATCCTTCTTGTCTCCTTATAATTTGGAAGTTCTTCTACTACATTGCGGTATAACCTGAGAACTTTACAGCAGCAGTCCTCACTTTCTTGTGGTTTTCGTACTGGTAATAATAAAAAATATGCTCTACCTTCTCTTCTTATTGTAGATAGTCATTAGCATTTTTAGAACCATTAAAGCTCAGAATTTGAAGCTTCACATGGTCGGCAGCTCAAGGTGCTTGAGTTTACCCCTCTTCCTCGTTGTACTCTTCTTCTCCTTCTTCATTCATATCACCTAAATTGATTCTTCTTCATACATGTCCTCCTACTCCTATCTTGTCGAGCTAGGATTTATCCTTTCGTAGGTCGTACTGCTTTGGGAGTGTTTTGCACGGCCTTAGTAGGTCGAAAGGCCAATGCATGAATAGCTCTGGTTAGATCGGCTATTAGGTTAGCCACTTTATAAATTCGCTCATCTATACTTTTAGAGGTGTTCTGGGGTTGTTGTCTATGGTAGACAACACTACTATTATCATCTCTAATATTGGCAATGACACTTGGATCCATCATAGTCATGACAAAACTCAATAAACGAACTTAGAATCCACAAAACAACATACATTGTCCTCTTGAGTTGAATAGTACACACACACACACTTCTCTACACGAATGTTTAACTAATTTGCAGATACGATAACTATTCCGAAGAACAATAAACCCTAACTGGAATTTGCTCCATTTTCATATGCTCAAAAGAGGCAAATTGAGTATGTCACGACAAACATCTCATAGCAACAGCAAAAACTTCAAATACTCTCCAAATGATTAAACTAATCCCTCTTGTATTCAGAGCATGCTTGACAATAGTATTACACACTACACAGTAACAATCACAATTGAATAACAACTTAAACAAAGCTCCACTCTAATACCAAGATGATATGATCTATGCTGAGGATTGACAAGGGGGACCATATCAATGATGGGTTCAAGCTTGTTGAAAGCTTGAAATGGAAGTGGGAATGTGCAAAGAGGAAAGTAAGTAAGTAGAACCACGATTAGTTCCTAAGATACGACGCACCATAGAAATTTTGAAGACTCATGACTTAACTCAATATAACGCACGAGTTAGTCTAATGAGGATACTTGCTACTTAGTTTTACTTAATAGTTAGGATAAGAGTGAAGTAAGTAAGCAAACATAGAGCACTGCTTACAAAAGAGGAGTATGTTCAATAATTTAAGTATATGATGCGGCTACATTTACAATGGGTATTTATACTAGAAATTTTAGGGTAATAACTTATAAATGGAAATGACTAAAAGGGGTGAAGTCCTAAATAGGTAATGTACAAAGAATGGAAAAGGGCATAAAGAGAAAATGAAGAAAAGTTTCTATCTTGTACAGAAGATTTTGTCACTGGGGAGAGGACAGAGGTAGGGTGCTCGGACATGTGGTGGATGATTATTGGTTGTGTGCCTAGCTAAACAGACAAATTGCATGGCTAGTTTGGTTGTTGTCGAGTAATGATGCTAAGCCGAGTTGAGTAGATAATTCTTTCGAGGTGAATTTAGCTTGGGCATATTCGGTAAAGCTTGAATTCACGTTGGCTAGGTAGATGTTTGGATGTGTTGAGCTATTACCCAAGTGTACCTCTTGTTGGCAATTAGAGACCATTAATAAGAACAAGAGGTTTTGGTTCGGGCAAGGCATCGGGTCAGTAGATTGTAGCAGCTTGGATTATTCAATTGTAGGGCATAAAGAAAGAATTCGCCTTGCAATGCTCTTTATTCCTTTGGCTCGGGCTTAGGTCACAGGTTTGGTAGCCTAATTCCTATCACCTATTGTTAACGAAAATACTGATAGATAAATTTTTCCCAATGTTGAACATGAAATACTCAATGCTGTTATAACTAATAATGCTAATGTTACTTTGTTACACAATAGGCTAAGACATTCTTCTTTTTCAAAATTACATCACGTGTTTGATCTTAGTCATGTAAACACTAAAGAGCTTCTTTGTGAGACATGTCATCTTATTAAACCACATAGATTACCCTTTTCTTTAATAGTAGTGCATTTAACTTTATCTTTCAATTATTGCATATGGATGTTTGGGGGGCCCTATTGATATGGACTTGTGAGTGAACACATGAACCCAATATTATGTGTAATTAAAGAGAGTGGGTCTAAGTTGCAAGATAGCCTAAAAAGTAAATGATAGTTGAGGGAGAGTAGGGATTCTCGTGCACCGACGATGGATATGATGTATCAATGCTATACACAAGCTTAGGTCGCACTTGATACGACATACAAGTATGGCTGGAGGTCACTGGCCACTAGTCTATGCTCAAATGGGCTAGATAAGAGTAGCTCAAGAGTAAGCAAGAGGATATTTACCTCAGGAGAAGGTAAAAGGTTCAGAGTATTCTTCTGTATATGTTGATATTGTAGTCATTACATTATGTGTCTATTTATATTGCTTTGTTAGGGCAAATTCTGTGTTATAGAAAATGACAAAAAGAATACTTATTTGCTCACTCAAAGAAGAATAATGCATAGGAAAGAGTGAAATCATGTACGACGAACGTTCTTTGTTAAAAAGGATAGTATGGTTGTCACAAAGGACATTGCGTGCATGTTTACGCGTTTTTATTCTGCGATTCTGATAATGTTGTAAGTTGAGTAGGGGCGATCTTCTGATCAAGTTTGCTTAGCATTGGCAGTTTGGCACCCTGACAACTGGGGCTGGGTAGGGGCAATGGATCATGGGCAACTCACATTCGGGTCAGCTTCGGATGGTTAACCTTTCATAGTTATTAGCTTGATTGCGGCACTCTGGAGATGGTTGTTTTCCTGGTTTGGTGCTTGGATTGGGGTATGGGGAAGGGTTGGCTCCAATTGCGGGTTAATCACCTTGGCAACTTCTTGAATGGTGTAGAGAGCAAAGTAGCTTAGCAGATCGGATTGGGAAAAACACTGCTCCTCAACGACGTGGGAGACCCTCTGGCTCGAGAGAGAGTGATCGGTCTTTGATCCCTATCATTCCTTCTAGGTTGTTTGAGATTTGGGATCAAATCTGGTTTGGTTTCATATCCTTTAGGTAATTCAATCCTATAGGCATTAAGCTTGATCCTTTTAAGCACTGGGAATGGTTCGTCAGCCTTAAGCGATAACTTGCTCTTCCTTAAGTTTGGGAACCGATCCTTGCTGAGATGTATCCAGACTAAATCACCTGGCTAAAATTCTCGCTTTGTTCGTCCTTGGCCCGCTTCTCGAGCTTAGCTTTGGCCCAGCTCAACTGCTTTACAACCTTCTGATGCATTGCTTTGATGGCCTCAACTCTTTTCGCGGCTAGCCGATCATCATCATTAGTCTTCGGTTTGGGTGCTTGGTCCAATGGGAGCTCAAGGTTGAACCCATAGGTGACTTCAAATGGAGATGTGGGCATGACGTTGTGGATGGTCCGATTGTAGGTGAATTCGATGATTGGAAGACATAGATCCCAATCGGCCATGTTTTGTCTGACAGTGACCTATAACAAAGTCCCTATAATTCGGTTAACAACTTCGGTCTGCCCATCCGTCTGTGGATGGTAGGACGTACTATATAGTAACTTGGTTCCCAGTTGTCTCCAAAAGTGGCTCATGAATTTTAGGTCATGATCCGAAACTATGGTCTTAGGCACGTCGTGAAGCTTAATTACCTCTTGTAAGAAAAGAAAAGAGATAACTGAAGTATCGTTAGTTTTGGAATAGGGCATGAAATGTGCCATTTTGCTAAATCGATCTATAACCACCATGATGGAGTCCTTCCCTTGGGATGTCCTTGGTAATCCTAACATGAAGTCCATACTCAGTTCGAACTATGGTTTGATCGAAATCGGCAAGGGTTAGTAGTATCCTTTCTCAGCTCGACTCTTAGCTTTTCGGTAGGTCGCACATCTTTCCAGTGTGGATTAGACATCTCTCTTCATTCTTGGCTAAAAGAATTTGGAGGATAATACCTTATAAGTTCGACGCTGGCTAAAGTGTCCTATCAATCCCCTTTCGTACACCTTGCCCACTAGTAGTTCTTACGTAGAACAGGTCGGGGATACATAGCTTTCCTTTCCTGAATAAGTATCTGTCCTCCCTATGATAGTTATCTAGTACCCATCCTTCCTCACAACGGGTGTAGAGAGGACCAAAGTGTAAGTTTTTGGCATATAAAGTTTGATGGTTGAAAAACCCAGTAGCTTCGTCTATAGCTTGGTTAGGAGGGTGTATTGTCTCGATAGGTCATCGGCCATTACATTATTCTTTTTGTTCTTGTATTTTATGACATAAGAAAAATCCTCCAAAACTCAACCTACTTGGCTTGCTTCCGAGACAACTTCGGTTGGCTCTTTAGATATCTCAAGGATTCATGATCGGTATAGATCACAAATTCCTTGGGTAGTAGATAGTGTTGCCACATTGTTAGGGCTCGGATTAAGGAATAGAACTCCTTGTCGTAGACAGAGTAGTTGAGTATGGCTCCTCGAAGTTTCTCATTAAAGTAAGCAATAGGTCGGCCTTCTTACATTAGCATAACACCTATGCCTAGTCTGGACACATAACACTTTACTTTAAATACCTTGTCAAAGCTTGGTAAAGCGAAGATGAGGGCTGTAGTTAGCCTCTCTTTCGCTTCCTCAAAACTCCTTTGCTCCTTCTCTCCCCATCTGAATTCAACATTCTTCTTAAAGAGTTCGGTGAGTGGGGCCACAATCATGCTGAAATTCCTTATGAATTGATGATAGAATGATGCTAGGCCATAGAAAATTCTCACATTGGCAAAACAGGTTGACTCAGGCTACTTTATGATCACTCTTATCTTCTCTTTATCAATTCGACTGCCACCTCTGCTCCCAATAAATCTTAAGAAGATCACCTTAGAATGGAAAAAGTTGCACTTCTTCAGATTGGCATAAAACTGTTCAGCTCAGAGTTTTGCAAGCACTTGTTGGAGATGCTTTCGGTGAGTCTCCAAGTTGGGACTGTACACTAGAATGTTGTCGAAATAAACCACGACAAACCTTTCTAGTAATTTTCTGAGCACATGATTTAGAAGTTGCATAAATGTACTTGGTGCGTTGGACAGTCCGAATGGCATCACAAGCTATTCATATGAACCACGTCACGTCTTGAATGCGGTTTTCCACTCATCTCCTTCATGTATTCGGATCTGATGGTATCCAGATTTGAGGTCAATCTTAGAGAACACTCTTGCTCTATTTAACTCGTCTAGCATATCATCAAGCTTGGGTATGGGTGTAGACACCTCATTTTTGCCAATTTTTTATTTTTGTTAATTGAGCTAAGTTAACAAATAAACAGAAAAATAGAAAAAAAAAACGAACATTAGAAGAAAAATGAAAAAATAAAAAATGGAAATTGTCGAGTTGTAGTAAGTTGAGTCGTGTTGAATTGAATTAAGTTGAGTTGGATTGTTGGATTAGGTGACAATATGAGCTTAATTAATTTTAGGCCAGATTCATCTAATTTAAGGGCTTAAATTAGATTAGGGAATTATTGGGCTAAATTGTAGTGGATTGGATTAGGCCTTGGAAGAATGAAAAAAGGCCCAAAATAATTAAGGTTTCTAGAAACTAGGCTAAATCCTTGACAAATCATATTTGAATCTTTCGTATCTTCATTATGAAAGATTCAATTCTAAGCTTATAAATAGCACATCGACAGGGGATTCAAGAGATGGTTTTTTTGAATCTTAATCACACTCTTACCTACCCAAAACACCACACACACATCATGTCACCTCCATGCACCACCATCCAAAACACTACACATACCTTACACGCCACTACACGCTGCTACTCAACTCCACATGCCACTACTTGAACCACAACATCACTGTCACCACTGCCTAGCTACCGCCTACAGTACCATAGTGCTCGCCTTAGCTACCGCCCAAACACCACCCAGCACTGCCCAAACCATCGCCCAACACTGCCTACTTTTGCCTAAGCCGTCGCTTAGTACCGCTTAGTGGCTTGTGCTCTCACTTAGTCTCTCCTGCCATTGCTCGTGCTTTCGCTTACCATCGCCTACTATTGTCCAGTCATTACTTACTGTCGCCTAAGCATTACCCAATCTCACTCATGCTCGCCCTAAGTCACCGTCCAGTCACCCCAACGTACGCCCGATGTCGCCTATCGCATGCCTATCGCTTGCTTATTATCGCTCGTGATTCGCCTGTGCTTACCCGTTTTCACCCATCGCACACCCCTCGCTTGTCCACTATTGCCCGTGACTTGCCTAAAGTATGCCTACTATCGCCTAATGTATGCCCTTGCTCACCTAGCACACGCCTACGCTTACCTAAGGTATGCCTACTATCACCCTGTACACGCCCACTCTTACCTCAACCTTGCCTAGCCTTGCCCACATGCTTGGCCAACTCTGACGATTCAATGCTAGATAAAATTTTCAGTAATTTTTTTATTATTTTATTTTATTTTTATTAATTTTTTATTGATTATTTATTTATTTTTTCCTTACCTTTATTAATTAATTTTTTGTTTAAGTGCAAGTGTTTTTTTATTAATATTTTTTTTCAATTTTTTTAGTTAAATTAGGTTTTTCTTGAAAAGTCATTTTTTAATAATATATATATATATTTGATATATAGGGGTTTTTTTTAAAAAAAAAAATCTAAATTGAGTTTTTTTTTTTTTAAAAAAGAAGTTAGTTAGGGTTTTTGTTTAATTTAGAAAAATTAAATTTTTTAAATTTTTTTTCTTAAAATAATAAATTGATAAAAACATAAACATGGCTTAGTTTTCAAAATAAAAATAACTCACCTACTAAAAATTTTATATAAAAAAGAGAACTATAGCTGGTTTGATTCTGATTAGTAGGTACGTAGGTACTTTTAGGGCAACAATTAAAAATAAAAAAAAATTTCCCCTTTTTTAGAAATTCGTAATAAAAAAAATAAAAATCATTTTTAGTTACTTTTGTGAATTTATATATATTTTTAGGAAAAATTACAAAAAGCCTATTAATTTCTTTTAATTTTCACATGGTAACTTAGTCTTAATAGATTAGTCATCAAACACGGTTTTCTGGTTTAATTTTCTAAAAATTAATTTTTTAGAATATTTCCAAATTAGTGGTCAAATTAAGGTTTTCCCACTCGAAAAGCTTAATTTTATTTTTTTACCAGTTAAACTAATTGGTGACTGCAATTAATTTTTTTTAAGAAGAGTATTTCCTTAGTTTAATATCGAGCAATTTATATTAAGTGGGTTAGGGTTGATATAGGTTATATTAAGAAAATTGAAATAGGGCTTAACAAAATTAGCGACCCTTCTAGGGAATTAAAGGGTTTTTTTTTTTAATTAACCATCTATGTGTTTAGATGTGGTCGGACCTAAGCTACCTTAGGAACCTAGGATAGGCTGTCATTATGTAACCTTCAAGTCACTAGGGTCTCTACCTTCGCTTGGCAGTGACAAGCGAGCCCACTCAGGATTCGATGTGGCCTATTAGGCTTCTCTTCGAAAAGCCTTAGAGTTACAGAGTCTGTGATTCGTAAACCTTATCCTCTTGCATCATTCTTTTCGAAAAGGGGTACTTATTTTTAAAGTATAGGAAAAACTCAATCAATCCGCGGCTAGCTCAATCTTATTCTTCAAGAAAAAAAAAAAAAACTAGTAACCCTTATATATAAGTATTTTCGAGCTTCATTTTTTTTTTAAAAAAAAAAACCTTATGTCGAACCTACTTATATATAAGGGTGCTCATTAACTGCGGATTCATCATATTAACTATAATTTATTAATTATCACCCTTACTGCATTGCATTCGTATGTAACATATTGCATTTTTATATGTTAGATTGTGCTCGTTTCTTTGTGAATATTTTATTTCCTTATGTTGTATGTGTTTTATTTTTATTTTATTTTATTTCTCCTTCGTTAGTGAAAGGCTGTGTTATTTCTAAGAAAATCTTCGAAAAAACTGCAAAATTATTAACATCATATCCAACTTTATTCTAAATTTAGTGGCCTTATTGTAAATAATCATTGCCTTTTATTTCATATATATATATATATATTTTGTACTATAGATATGGAAAGTCAGGGTAGTGTCAATCTAGAGCCCGTCCATAAAGTCCAGTTGGGTAAGTATTCCTTCCCCAAGGTCGTCCTGAGTGATTGGTTGAACTAGCTTCCTTCTGCCAAGCAAGATCACATTCGTAAGAAGACCGGGCTAATCATATCCCTTATGCGAGTCTAGCTTTATTAGTCTCTAATTTAAGCCCTTATTCATTACTAGGATCCAAAATCTGCAGCTTTCAACTTTGGCCCATACGTGTTGACACCCACTATAAAAGAGTACTTGTAGCTACTTAATGCCCTGCCTTTTGAAGTAGGCATAGCTATCCTTGATCTTAGAGTCTAGCCTGAGAAAGCTTTCATCACATTGTTGGGAGTCAAGAAATTAGCCTTGGTGCCATTCTTGTCTTTAGAGGGCCTGAAATGTCTCAGCATCTTAAGATTACTAGAGTGGTTTTCAAGTCCAAATGCCAATAAGAGATATCGTTAGGTCTTTTATGGAGGATATGAATCGTGGATCGAAAAGAGGGTCAATGCGTTTATTGTAGTAGTGTTTAAAACGATATTATTTCCTTTTAGAACGGTATTATAGGATAGTCGAGCTAGTGACTTAATTCTTAGCCAGTAAATCCTATATACTGACAATACTAGCAAAACAATTCAGGACACTCACCCACTTGAAAAAGCAGGGGCATGTCTATTTCATAGCAAACCTTACAATCCTTGCCATGTAGTTTCTCAGTCACACGTAGGGGTATAGAGGGAATCTTCTCAGAGAGTCCATAACTAAAAATATGAATCTAATTGATGACTTTGTCTGCTACCTCAAGATACCATATGTAACTCAGTTTGATGGATGGGTATTAGTTATCGGTAAAATGCAATCAGTAGAATTTATGTGGATAGCTAGATGGAGCCACTATACTCAAGCTGTCTTGGGGTGTACCAACTATGCAGGAGTCCCCCTTATTGGTATTACTAGCTGTATAGGATACTTCCCAGCTTATGTCACCAGACAATTGTGTTTACTTCAAGAGATAGCCTATGGAGACTCTTTGGATGTTGTTACGATAAATTATCAAGATCCTTACCTACCCATGGCTACTTTGATTCAACGACTAGTAAGACTCGTAAAGTTGTGGGAATGGAGAGAAGTAAAAAAGATAGTCAATGTGAGAACTTTGAGGGGGTAAAGTTAGAGAATATCGAGCCACCAAGTAATATTTATGATTAGTTGGAGAAAAGTGGAAAGATACGGTATGAAGCTCTGGACATATTTAGATACGAGCTAGAACCAACATGTGCTTCACCCACTGAGTAAGCTTACCGAGACATCATATAGGCTAAGGTTGAAGCTCAGTTTCAAGAAAGTAAGAGAATCGTTGAAGAGTTAAAGCTGGAAAATGAGAGACTATTGGAGGAAAATCAATTCTTGAGAAGTTAGATCTAACAAAGAGATGTTACGGTTTGAAGACTTATGAGGGAAGTTGATGAAGCTTGTCTTAGCTAGATTCATTAGCTCTTGTAGTTAAAGGATTTAAGTTTTTAGGAAGATTAGTTAGGAGTTTTTCTTCACTTTTCTTTTAGTCCGTTGCATAAGTTGGATCTTATGATTAATAAATTTGCAGCTTTAGTAAATAAAATTTTCATTAATTGCGCAGTCTCTTGCTTGTTCATTTATTCACTTTAGTTGACTTTTTTTTTAAATATTCAAAAAAAGAGAGGCAAATGATAGAATAACAAAAGTCACAAAAAAAATCCTTAATTCACTAAAAAGTTTAAAACTTGGGTTTTCGCGTAGGATTTTGAAGGTAGTGTCTAAACGAGCAGACTCAACTAGAATCCCGATATTCATTCGTTCTAAAGCCAGGATGTTAACTCAGGGTACTGGAAATGTCAGTCAAAATGAACTTGACTTGAAAGTAGCAACTCTGGAAGAAAACATGAACAAGATGGCTGAACAGATTCAAGCTCTCACTTAAGCTATTGGGATTCTTAATGACAGATAAGGATCTCAAGTCAACCCAAATCGGAATGCAGAAATGACCCTTCCCCTGGAATTAGAAGATGAAGAATTAGTCCCTAATGCTGAAGTATGGAGAAAAGAAATTGAGGAGAAAAACTGGGAGATGGAAAGAAAGTTCATGCAGAAGTTGACCGAGAAAATGAAAACCCTAGAAACGGTTAACCGGTTTGAACAGATGGGAGTGATCAACTTGCCAACATATGAAGACGATGACTTCCCGAAAGGATTTAAAGTGCCTGAATTCTAGAAATATGATGGGATTGATTACCTAAAGCTCCACATTAGGTTGTAGATCAGGAAAATGGGGAAATACACAAAGTATGATAAGGCAATGGTCTAGACTTTTCAAGACTACTTAACTGGGCCCGCCTTAACTTAGTACGCCCAATTGGATCTAAATGAGACTAATACTTGAGATAAGTTAGTACAGGCTTTCTACAACTAGTATAAGTTCAACATTGAAGTGGCCCTGTCCATGTGGGATTTGAATAATCTAAGAAAGAAGGCTAACGAAAACTTTAAAAAATATGCTTAGAGATGGAGGGGCATGGTGGCTAGGGTGACTCTACCCTTGACAGAAAAGTATCTAACTTTCGCCTTCATTAACACTCTTAGGAACCCCTATTCTCAGGGTGCCAAATTGAGGAAGCTATTGCTACTAGAAGTCTTCCTAATCCTGAAGCAACTGAGAAACCACCTCCTTCAAGATTTTCCAACAAAGTCAAAGAAGCCACCGTAAGTGTTGTCACTACCGACAACCTTATCAGACTCGCAGCCCCAGTAGCTATGATTGGAGGATCTAATCCCCCGCCGAATTCAAATTAAAACAACTGCCCACAAAGAAGATAGTTTACCTATATTCACATTCCTTTAAGTTAAGTTCTTGTACGACTAAGGAAAGAGAACCTTCTGACATTTGAAATACCAAGGGAGGGACAAAGACTAAGAGATTATAACTTGAAGCTTCGTTGTGATTATCATTTGGGGCAAGTGGGGCATTCTATAAAATAGTGTTAGAGACTTAGACATAAGATCTAAGATCTTATGGATGCTAAATTGGTTCTATTGGATTTCATCTAGACTCTTACTCTCAACGTGGGTAGCAACCCTTTGTCGAATCATAGAAATTTAATCAATATGATTATTGCTAAAGTTTTTGAACCAGAGATTGATCTAGACAGTCTTTCTATCACTATTAAGAAGATAGCTAGGAATCTGAGGCAAGCTGGACATTTGCAGAATATGAATCTCAGAGATAAAATTCGGACTAAACCAGAAATATGTCAACTACTGAAGGATGGGAAGATAAAGAAAGCTGATATCATGGCCATGATGATCCTAAGACCATGAAAGAGAACTACTCAAAAGGAGCTTAGAAAAAAGATATGAAACTGGCGATCCGATGGTTGATACCTAAGAGAACCGTCAGGGAAGTTTGAGTATTTGGTAGATTACGTCGGTTTACTTATTGTATATGTTGATACACCACCCACTAGATGGGGTCCAGAATTTGAGGAAGAAGACAAACTTATTGTAGAAGCTAAGAAGGTGGCTGAGAGGGTGGGAGTGATTGGAGACGAGCCCAAGCCGTTGGTTTTTTAGTATGATGGGAAGTTTAAGAAGGTTAAGAAATTGGGAAAGCCCAAGAAGATTGCTTTTAATGTCCCAATAGCTTCAAAGAATTACAAAGCAACACCTTTAAATTACCAGGTAGTGAATTAGATTGTCAGGGCCTCATCACCCATAGTTGGTGGGCTTTTGCGCTTGGGATAAGTTTATGATCAAAATGAGGAAGCCAAAAGGAAGACTGTTGTGGAAGAGGCTTCTCGAAAGATCTTTGAATATACGAATGATAAAGATTAGAATATTATCAAGAAAATAGTGAAGGCCAGTAAATACAAGATAATGGACCAACTAGCCAAAGTACCGACCCAGATCTCTCTAGTGGAATTGCTGTTGTCATCAGATACTCATCGAGAGGCATTAATTAAAATTTTGAAGGATGTCAAAGTACCCGAAGGGATTTCTACTGAAAAATTGGGATTGGTAGTGAACTCGATATTTGCGATGGATTAGACAAGGGGCACGGGTCATTTGAAATATCCTAAGCAGTAGATTGGAATGTTTGGGCTTGGGTATGAGTTGACTAAAGAGGAGATTTAAGAAATGAAGGCTAAAATCAAAAGCAAGAAAGGAGATCAGCTGTACCATGCTTACATAGACTTTCCGGACATCCGCCAAATGTTCCTAGTACTCGTTGGTGTACATTAACTCGAAGTAGCCAGTCTATCCAAGGCCTTGAGTCAACAATGCAACATTGGTCTAGACGAGAAGGAAGATATTGGTGTACCAGTTTCCCTATGTAACTGGTTTTCTGTTCCCATTAATAGGTCTCTTTAGAAACGAAAAATTAGATTAATTGGGAATATTCGATTTTGATAATTAGTCCAATTGGTTAGGCCCTTTTCCTTTCAGATAATTTGAATACACTAATTCAATAAAATTCATTCATTTATTTCTATCAATTCTTCTTCATTATTTATTTGTTGTCCATTTTCTTTTTTTTTTCTTTACTCTTCAAATTCGATAAAAATTATGAATGTAATGGATATCTCGTACATGTAAACAATGACAGTACCAATATTACCTTTAGCCCCACTGGGTCAGACGTTAGAGATGATATTGAGACTCTAAACGAAATTCAGGAGAGTTGGTGTTAACATGAATAAGGTAGAGTGATTATTGAAGAATCGATGGATGAGATTAATTTAGGGACAGAGAAAAATCCATGAAACTTGAAAATTGGTGGTAATTTAACGGATGATTAGAAACAAGATGTGATCAAAATACTTGGACATATTCGCTTGTTCTTATGAAGATATATCCGGTTTAGATTCATCTATTGTAGTCCATAAATTGCCAACCAGGGAGGAAATTACACCGAAAAGACAAAAGCTTAGACGATTTAAGATGGATATACCCCTCAAAATAAAAGAAGAAGTGAAGAAGTTGCTAGAAGTTGAGTTCATAGAAGTATTGGATTACCTTGAATAGGTAGCTAATATGGTGCTAGTGTTGAAGAAAAATGGGAAAGTTAGGTTTTGTGTAGATTTTTGAGATTTGAACTAGGAAACACCAAAGGATAACTTTCCTTTGCTGCATATTGATGTATTAGTGGATAATACAGCTGGGAATGATATTTTTTAGTTTATGGATGGTGTCTCTGGGTACAATAAAATTAAAATGGCGAAAGAAGATAAAATCAATACAACTTTCATTACCACTTAGGGAATATTTTGTTATCGAGTGATGCTTTTCGGGTTGAAGAACTCTAAGGCAACTTATTAGCACGCTACGGTTGCCTTGTTTCATGACATGATGCACCAGGAGATTGAGGTTTATGTGGATGATATAATCGCCAAATCCAAGGAGGATGAAAATCATGTATATATTTTGCCAAAGTTATTTAAACGATTGAGAAAGTTCCAACTGAAGCCGAACCTTAACAAGTGCACCTTTAGAGTAACTTTGGGAAAATTGTTGGGTTTTGTAGTTGGTAGAAAAGGAATTGAAATATATCCAGATAAAGTCAAGGCAATCCTAAGCATGCCGGCACCTAAGACTATAAAAGAAGTTCGGGGACTGTTGGGAAGATTGAATTACATCGCTTGGTTTGTATCACAGCTAACTGATAGATGCATGCTGTTATTTAAACTTTTGAGGAAGAACGTAGCCATCAAATGGGATGAAGAGTATGAGCGAGCATTTGCTGAAATCAAAGAGTATCTCATGAATCCTCCTGTATTGGTCATTCCTACACCAGGATAGCCATTGATTCTTTACTTAACAATCCTTCTTGACTCGATGGGATGTATGCTTGGGCAGAAAGATGAAACGGGAAGAAAACAGCATCCTATATACTATTTGAGTAAGAAGTTTATAGAAGGCAAACAAAAATACTCAAAAGTGGAAAGAACGTATTGTGCCTTAGTATGGGTCATGCACAGGCTCAGGCAATACACTCTCTATTATTCAATAGAGTTGTTAATGAAATATGACCCGTTGAGGTATTTAGCAGAAAAGCTAGTGTTGATTGGAAGAATATCAAAGTGGTAGATGCTACTCTTTGAATTTGATATCAAGTACGTAAGTTAGAGTCTAGTCAAATGATAGGTAGTGGCTGATCAATTGGCAAAATACCCATTAGAAGATGAAGATGATGGTTTAGAAGCACAATTTCCCGATGAAAATGTAGTGAGTGAAAAATTGGGATGAAAAATGTATTTTGATGGAGTAGCCAATGTGTTTACATGTGGGATAGGAATGGTATTGGTATCATATGAGGGTAACCATTTCCCTATGGCAACGAGATTAACATTCCCATATACTAATAACATAGTAGAATATAAAGCTTGCATTTTGGGGCTCAAAATGGCGCTAGATATGAGAATACAAGAGCTTAAAGTATACGGAGATTCTTCCCTTATAATTCTCCAGATCTTGGGAGAGTATAAAATGAAGGACGAGAAATTGATATTTTATCATGAGCATTTAGGAAAGCTAATTGAAAAGTTCCAAATTATTTCATTTACTTACATTCTAAGAATCTAAAATCAGTTTACCGATGCATTGGCCACGTTAGCATCAATGGTGAAAGTCACGAATGGGATAGAAATTCAGCCCCTGAAGATTGAAGTGGAAGAAAAACTAGCTTTTTGCCTTATAGTTGAAGAGAAGGAATCAAAGAAGCCTTGGTATCATGATATCAAAAGGTTATTTCAGATTGGTGAATTGATGCTGATAGAAAAACTTTAAGAAGATTGACTACTCATTTCTTATTAAGTGGGGCCACATTGTACAAGAGATCACCAGATGCAACACTACTAAGGTGTGTGGATGAAGAAGAAGCTGATAAATTAATGAAAGAAGTACATGAAGGAGTTTGTGGTCCTCACATGAATGAGTATATGTTAGCTAGGAAGATCATGAGAATGAGGTATTTTTGGATGACGATGGAATCAAATTGTATCAAGCATGTGAGGCACCGTTACCTATGCCAGGTATATGCTAACAAAATTAACGCTCCTCCCCAATAATTGCATTTGTTATTAGCTCTTTGGCCTTTCTTGATGTAGGGAATTGACATGATCGGTTCAATTTTGCCAACAGCTTCAAACGAGCACAGATTCATTTTAATCACGATCAACTATTTTACCAAGTGGGTAGAAGCAGCGTCATATGCCATGGTGAACAAAGGAGTAGCGGTCAAATTCTTGAAAAGAGATATTATTGCGAGATACGGTGCACCTGAGTCTATTATTACAGATAATGGGAGGAATTTGGATAACAAGTTAATGGATGAAGTGTGCCACCAATTCAAGATTAATTACAGAAACTCAACTCCATATCGACCTCAGATGAATGGGGCAATTGAAGCTGTGATTAAGAACATAAAAAGAATCATTGAGAAGATAGTGATCACTTATAAGGACTGGCATGAGATGCTTCACTTTTCTCTCATGGTTTACAGAACCTCAGTCAAAACTTCTACTGGTGCAACCCTGTATTCATTGGTGTATGGAATTGAAGCAATATTATCAGTGAAAGTAGAAATACCTTCATTTCGAGTATTAGCAAAAACTCAACTCGATGAAGTAGAGTAGGTGAAGAAGCATATGGAACATTTGAACCTCCTAAATGAGCGAAGACTTGCAGTAATATGTCATGATCAATGCTACCAATAGCGGATAACAAGCTTTTAACAAGAAAGTACGCCCAAGATACTTTTAAGAGAGAGACTTAGTGTTGAAGAAAATATTGCCAAACACAAAAAACTTGGTGAAAAGGGTATTATCAAGAAGTGCATAAGCGTTGATAGAGATGGATGGCCCGAAGTTAAGGGGACTGGTGAATTCAAAAGCAGTTAAGTCGTATTATCTATGAAAAATAAGTTCAATAAAGATTTCAATTTTTCTTAAATAGTTTATAGTTGATTTTTCATCGTTTACAAGTAAAGTTGATATCTATGAATGTTTTCAAATGCGGATGGTCATTAACTAACAAACACTTTACCAATAAACCCTTAAGTACCATGTTTTCCTAGCTTCATACACTTAAATATCAAACCTTCACCAATGAATCACCAAATAAATTGAAATCAAATGTTCTTAATAATTTAATCTTGTTTCTTTCGAAAAGAAATTTATCTTTCAGAAGTCATGAAAAGTGGAAACTGAAATTTGGTGTCGAACAAAGTAAATTCAAGGCATGAGCATGGTCTAGTTGCTAGACTAAAAATTCATAAGGTTTTATTGAAACAGAAAAAAGAAAGAAAGAAGAAGCAAGTACCGTCCCTTGGTGAAATTTTACTGATTGAATGAGTGAATATCAGGAGTCGATGTAAGTACGTCAATTGGTTGCTATTTGAGAAATTCTTTAGTCCTAGGAAAAATAATTTTAAAAGTTATTTAAAAGAATTAAGCTAATTTTCAAAACCAATCTTGAAGAGATCTATCTTTTTCAAATTAGCTAAAACCAATTTCGAAGAGATTTATCCTCTTCAGATTAACTAAGATGAATCTCAAGATATATATCTTCTTCGGAATAGCTAAAACCAATCTTGAAGAGATCTATCCTCTTCGAATCAACCAAAACAAATCTTGAAGAGATCTATCCTTTTCGGATTAACCAAAATGCATCTAGAAGAGATCTATCCTTTTCAGATTAACCAAAATGAATTTTGAAGAGATCTATCCCCTTCAGATTAACAAAAACGAATTTTGAAGAGATCTATCCTCTTTAGATTAGTCAAAACGAATCTTGAAGAGATCTATCCTCTTTAGATTAGTTAAAACAAATCTTGAAAAGATCTATCCACTTCAGGGTAACCAAATCCAATCTTGAAGAGATCTATCCTCTTTGGATTACAAACTAAGATGAATCTCAAGAGATCTATCCTCTTTGGACAAACCAAATCGAATCTCGAAGAGGTCTATCCTCTTCAGATTAACCAAATCAAATCTCGAAGAGATCTATAATCTTCAAATTAATCAAAATGAAATCTTGAAGAAATATATCCTCTTCAGATTAACTAAGTTAAATCTCAAAGAGATCTATCCTCTTTAGATTAACCAAAATGAAATCTTGAAGAGATCTATCCTCTTCAGATCACAAGTTAAAACAAATCTCGAAGAGATCTGTCTTCTTTAGATTATCTACCAGAACAAAGTTTTAATCTTGAAAAGATCTATCCTCTTTAAATTATCCAAGTCGGGTTTGGCAAAAATGGGTATCTTTTTTGTCTTTGTAGCAAAGTTCTAATCAAACCTCACTACAAAGAGGGGTAGCTATAGATACCTCATTTTTGCCAATTTTTTATTTTTATAGATTGAGCTAGGTTAATAAATAAACAAAAAATAGAAAAAAAAAACAAAAATTAGAAGAAAAATGAAAAATGAAAAAATAAAATATAAGAGTCGAGTTGGATTGTAGCAACTTGAGTCAAGTCGAGTCGTGTTGAATTGAATTGAATTGAGTTGGATTGTCAGATTAGGTGACGATATGGGCTTAATTAATTTTGGGCCAGATTCATTTAATTTAAGGGCGTAAATCTGATTATGGAATTATTGAGCTAAATTATTGTGGATTGGATCAAGTCTTGGAAGAATAAAAAAAGGCCTAAAATAATTAGGGTTTTTAGAAACTAGGGTAAATCCTTGACAAATCATAATTGAATCTTCTGTATCTTCAATACGAAACATTCGACAAAAGATTTGATTTTGAGCTTATAAATAACACATCAACGAGGGATTTAAGGGATGGTTTTTTTTTTAATCTTAATCACACTCTTACTTACCCAAAACACCATATATACACTACACCACCTCTACATGCCACCATCCAAAACACCACGCTACTACGTGCCACCACTTAAACTACAGCATCACTGTTACCATTGCTTAGCTACTGCCCACAGCACCGTAGTGTTCGCCTTAGCTACTGCCTAGCATTGCCTGAGCCACTGCCCAAACCATTGCCCAACACTACCTAAACCATTGCTTAGCACCGTCTAGTCGCTCGTGCTTTCACTTAGTCTTACCTACCATCGCCTAGTCTCGCCTGCCATCGCTTAGTCATTGCCCAAGCATTGCCTACTATCACCTACTCATTGCCCATTATCACCTATGTATCGCCCAAATTCACCCGTGCTTGCCCTGAGTCACCGTCCAGTCACCCTGACGTATGTCCGCTGTTGCCTATCATACGCCGCTCGCTCGCCCACTATTTCCTGTGACTTGCCTACTGTCGCCCATCGCATACCCTTCGCTCACCCATTGTTGCTGGTGACTCGCCCAATGCACGCTTACTGTTGCCCAGTGCACGCCCTTGTTCATCCAGCGCTTGCCTAGTGTACGCCCATTGTCACCTAGCGTACGCCCACTCTTGCCTTAGCCTTGCCCACATGCTCGACCAACTTTGATGATCCAATGTTAAGTAAAATTTTTTGAAAATTTTTATTATTTTATTTTATTTTTATTAATTTTCTTTATTAGTTATTTATTTATTTATTTTTCTTTTCCTTTATTAATTAATTTTTTGTTTAAGTGTAAGTGTTTTTTTTGTTATTATTTATTTTGCAATTTTTTAGTTAAAATAGGTTTTTCTCAAAAAATCATTTTTTAATAAAAAAATATATTTTTGACATATAGGTTTTTTTTTTAAAAAAAAAATCTAAATTGAGTTTTTTTTTTTTAAAATAGTTGTTTGGGTTTTTATTTAATTTGGAAAAATTATATTTTTTTATGGTTTTTTTCTTAAAATAATAAATTGATAAAAACGTAAATGTGGCTCGGTTTTCAAAATAAAAATAATGCACCCACTAAAAATTTTATAAAAAAAGAGAATTATGGCCAGTTTAATCTCGATTAGTGGGTATGTAGGTACCTTCGGGGGCAATTGTTAAAAATAAAAAAAAATTCCCCTTTTTTAGAAATTTGTAATAAAAAAATAAAAATCATTTTTACTTTTGTGAATTTAGATATATTTTTAATATTTTTAGGAAAAATTACAAAAAAGCGCATCATTTTTTTTTTTAAATTTTCACATGATGACTTAGTTTCAATGGATTAACCTTCGAACTTAGTTTTTTGATTCAATTTTCTAAAAATTATTTTTTTAGAATATTTGCAGATTAGTGGTCAAATTAGGGTTTTTTCACCTAAAAACCATAATTGTATTTTTTTACTAGTCAAACTAGTTAGCTACTTCAATTTAAATTTTTTTTTTAAGAAGAGTATTTCCTTAGTTTAATATTGAGTAATTTATATTAAGCAGGCTGGGCTTGATATAGGTTAAATTAAGGAAATTGAAATAGGGTTCGACAATAGGGTACCTATACTTGATGGCTCTTCGATTGATGGCTCAGCTATCCACACACATCCTCCAAGAAACCATCCTTTTTCAGTACTAACAAGGCCGACATAGCGTAAGGGCTCAAGGACTCACGCACATGCCCTTTCTTCATGAGGTCATCTATTTGCCTTTATAGTTCGGCAGGATATTTAGGGTTTAGCTTATAGGTAGGCTTGTTCGGCAGTACAGTTCTAGGTTGCGGGTCAATCGCATGCTTGACGCCTTGGATCAGCGGTAGACCCTCCGGTAGCTTCTCTAGAAACAAGTTGGCAAAGTCCTCCAGTAGGGTTTTTACCTTGGTTGATAGCTCTTCCTCCCCAGGTCTCATCTCTAGAACCTCTTGATAAGCAAATAGGTCGATCCTTCTAGCTCCATTTCTCTTTTTAGTTTGGCTCAAGTTAATACCAAAGCCTCTTTCTTTAGGGTTTGGTTAAGTTGGGACTGCATGACTTTTGCTTATTCAGCAATCATGGGACTTAATTTCAACCTTCTCCCTTTATGCTCCATAGAACAGGTATTCCTCCTGCGGTCATATATTGCTGCTCGGTCAAACATCCATAGTTGTCTAAGTAGAAGGTGGGATGTACTCATGGGCAGCACGTCATAAAGCACTTCGTCTCGATACTTTCCAATACAGATTGGCACAAATACCTGTTTGTTCACTTGCAGGGCTCCTTTATCACTAAGTCAATGAAGCTTTTAGGGTTTCGGGTGTGGTATGGTCAACAATTTCAGCTACTGGACCATAAATGCAGAGGCCGCATTAGTGCAACTCCCATTGTCAACAATTAGCATACATAGTGATTTATTTACCTTGCACCTAATATGGGAGAGATTTTCTCTCCGATTGTCTTTAGGCATAGGACTAACATTCATTGTTCTTTTCAACACTAGACTGGTCAGCATAAAGTTCCCTTCCTTACTGTAGATAACCTCTTCCTCGGACAGCTCGGTCTGTCCATCCTCCTTTAACTCCTTTACTTCCTCATCAGTACTATCGATCTCAACCGTTGGTGCTTCACTTCTGATTACCATTGTTCACTTGTTCAGACACTTAATGGCCATGTGTCTAAATCCTTGGCATTTGAAACACTTAATCTCACTTATCTTTCTCCTTAAACTTTGGCCTTTCTCAAACTTCCTCGGTAGTTCCTTCTCCTCTACTTGGGTGGTCTACGTAGGTCGGGTATTGGTGACCTTGCTTAGTTCCGTTTGTACAAGTCTGCTCAGAATAGGTCAGCTACTGCTAGGACGGTTGACGGGTAGTCGAAATCTTCCTATTTAGTGCCTTTCCATCCTTTGGGTAACTCGGATTGCATCATCAAGTGTTCTAATGTCCAGGGTTTCCAGGACATCCCTAAACTTATACTTCAATTTGCTAATGAATCAAGACACAATTCGGTCTTTTGGCTTTACGATTTTGCATCAGATCATTAACATTTGGAATTCTGTAACATAAGCGTCCACACTCGATGCTCTTTATCTCAGTTCTTGCAACCTCTTGAAGGCTTCCTATAGATAATAGCTTGACAGAAACCTTCTTCGCATAACTCTCTTCATACTATCCCAACTCCTAATCTTTCGTTCTACTTCCCTTCTTCTGGTGGCTTGCAAGTTCTTCTTCTACAAGGTAGCATAACTAGTGAACTCTAATACAGCTGGCTTAACCTTTGCATTTTTTGGCACTTCGTGGCATTCAAACTGCTTTTTAATTTGATCTACCCAATCTAGGTAGTTTTCGGCATCACTACTTCCAAAAAAACTTGGGATATGCATCTTAAGTCCTTCGACTCTAGGGGCTTGCACGTTTCTTTCTTTAGCTTCATAGTACTTTTCTACATCGTCATCTCCTTCCACTTCTTTCTCAATCTCTTCAAGCGCAAACCTATGTCTAGCATCCCTACCAACTCCTTTAGCTCTGGGTGGTCGAGCTAGGGTATTAGCTCAGTCAAATCGACCATTGCCTCATTGTTGTTGCTCACACTCCTTAATGGGGCTATTTCTATCTCATTGTCTGTCTTCTTGTATAACAGTCACCAAAATAGCTATTAAGTCGGTAAGCTTATCCAAGTGATCACCTATTGATTGAGGTAAGAAGCTTCCTTCCTGTCCTTGATCATGTCAAGTACCATTTGTTTGGTTTTCTAAGTTCCTTATACACTTGAATCTGACATTGATGTTTTCTTCACAAAATAAACACACAGTTAATCACACTTTGTTTCGGCATATTGAAAATAGGGGAAAATAGAGTACAAAACACTTCTCACTACTAAACTTCAAAGCTAACAATAGAACAACTATTACATGGGAGTAGTGACAAACTATTAAAAGAACACAGTAGCAAAATCTAGCTTCGAACGTAACCAAGCACTCTAATACTAAGATGATATGGACTCGTGGATGAACATACGAACCCAATATCACGTATAACTAAAAGGAGTGGGTTTAAGCCGTAAGATGGCTTGAAAAGTAAATAAAAGTCAAGGGAGAGTAGGGGTTCCCGTGGATGACTATTCAAGAGTGAGTGATCGGTCTTTGATTCGTATCACCTATCATGTGGAATCAATTGATGGTGTAAGATATTTTTTAACTATAGTGGATGACCATTCAAGATGCACTTAAACCTTTTTGCTTGCTCACAAATCACAAAGTTGCCAAAACACTTCAACATTTCCTTGCTTACATGAAAAACCACTTCTAAATCACATTAAAGTACATTCGAACAGACAATGGAATGGAATTCTTATCAAAAGACACACAAGACCTTTTCTCTAAGCTAGGTATTTTACACTAGAGAACCATTAGCTATACCCCATGAAAAAATGGCAAGGTTAAGAGGAAACATAGACGTTTGATTGAGACTTCAAAGGCTTAGAGATTACATGCAAATTTACTTAAATCCTCTTGGGATGAGTGTGTTTTGACAACTACCTACTTGATCAATCGTATGCTTACTACTATTTTAAAGTGGAAAACTCCTTATGAAGTTCTTTTTGGTCATCCACCTACATATATCATTTGAAGGTCATAGGATGTCTTTGCTTTGCTGTAGATATGTCTCCTTATAAAGACAAACTTGACAAGAAAGGAATCAAATGTGTTATGTTAGGATATGGACATGGTCAAAAGGGCTATAAGCTTTATGACCTTGAATCAAAGAGGATTTTAATGAGTAGGGATGTTGTATTTCATGAGGATTGTTTTCCTTTTAAAGGCATGATGGCATTGCTATTGTACCTACATTTGATCATAACTCCCCTTTACCTACTGTATCTTTTCCATCATACCTTAAACCTTATCTTACATAGCCATATGATATTTTAGACTACTCTTCTCTTATGCTTCCTTCTGATAACTTTCATTGTGAGTCATCCTCTAGTTTATTACTAGACATTCTACCTGAAACTGGCACTTAGGTAAATGGCTTGCAGACTATGTTCACCATATCAATGTGGCAGTAGCTCCTTTTTTTGTTGATTCTTCATGCAACAATTCTATTTTATATCCATTGTTCACTAAAGACACTTTTTCCTCCTACCCATCTAATTATATAGCCTTATTAGCCTAAGTGTAAACTACCAAGAAACATAATACTTATTTACAAGCCTCAAAAGATAAGTTGTAGGTAGAGGCTATGAATAAGGAACTTGAAGCATTTTAGAATAATCATACATGGGTACTTACTCATTTTCCTCAAGGAAAACGTGCAATTAGATCAAAATGGGTGTTTAAGATTAAGGATAGGTTTGATGGATTGGTTGAAAGGTATAAATCATGTTTAGTAGCCAAAGGATATAGTCAAGTGGAGGGTGAGGATTATAATGGAACTTTTCTCTTGTAGCTCACTTAGCGACTATTTGCATATTATTTGCTGTTGTTACGGCTAAACATTGGCCCATTCATCAAGTTGACGTCAATAACATGTTTCTTCATGGGTTTCTAAATGAGGAAATCTATATGTATCCTCCTCATGGATACATTAAGGCATAGCTTGGTCAAGTTTGCATGTATCCTCCTCATGGATACATTAAGGCATAGCTTGGTCAAGTTTGCAAGGTAGTCCATTTACTATATGGGCTAAAGCAAGCTTTACGATAATGGAACATTGAGATTTCAAAAATTTTTATTAGGTAGTGTCTTCTTTAATTTAAAAACGACTATTCCTTGTTTACATGTTTTCATAATCGTAGTTTTCTTGCTATCCTTTTACATGTGGACAATGTGCTCATTACAAGTGATTGTGAAGTCTTCATTGTTGATTTGAAGAATAAGCTGGATAAGGCTTTTACAATTAAGGACATAGGATGAGTACATCATTTTCTTGGTATAGAGTCATGCTCTATAGCTTTCGACACTTTTCTAAGTCAACATAAGTTCATTATCAATCTCTTGTACGACATGGGAATGATACGAGCTAAACCGACCTTATTATCTTTACATTCTAGTGTGCATTTAGATTAGAATAGTGGTGAAGTTTAGTTTGATCCTATTGTTTATAGAAGATTGGTAGGGAGGTTATTATATCTCATACTCACTCGGCTAGATTTAGCATATCTTATTTATAACTTAAGTCAATTCTTGTAAAAGGCTTGTTCTTTACATATAAAGTCAGTAATGCATTTGTCGCATTACATCAAAGGCTCTCTTTCACTTAGTTTGTTCTATCTGTCAAGAAACTCTTTAAATTTGCTTAGTTATGCTAATTCAAACTAGATAGCTTGTCTTATGGATTGCAAGTTTGTTGGAAGATTTTGTATTTTTCTTGGTAAGGCTTTGGTAACTTGGAAATCGAAGAAGTAGCAAATGATATAAGTTTCCTCTACTAAAGCAAAGTATCGAGCTATGGTTGTGGCTACTCAAGAGCTCAAGTAGAGTTTTTATGTTGCTTAAGACCTGCGGATTCCTTTATAGACTCCCATTATCCTTCGTTATGACAACAAAGTAGCTACTTCAATTGCTAATAACCCTTGCTTGCATGATCATACCAAGCATATTGAAGTAAACATTCATTATACTCAAGATTAAATTGCACAAGGATTCTTAAAGACATTTTATGTTCCTTCACGTTTGCAATTGGCCGATCTTTTCATGAAGCTAGTTGCTGTCACACAATTGTAATTTTCCCTTTTCAAGTTAGGACTTTTTATGGCCCTAACTTAAGGATACTAGTCTTAGTTTATTTGTCACGTATATAAATACAAGTTAGTTAAATAGTTAGGAGGACATGGTTGGTATATATATTTATACAAAATTGTGAATATTACATAATAGATCATTTTCATTTCCTCTTCTCTGTTACTTCTCTTATTCTCCATCAAAAGCATTTGCAATTCTCTCAATTTTTGACTTTTGCTTTATATTTACTGCATCAGTAGGGAAAACTGAATTGAAAAAAAAAATGTACTAAATAATAAAAATATAAATTTAATGTTAAACAGGTTCCCAGGTTGAACCTTAACTTGTTTATGGAGCCTATTTATTTAAATGGGTTTGAAATAGGTCTGCGAGTTGGGACTTGAACACAAACCTAACCACAAATTTAATTGTGTTTAAACAAGTTTAATCAGTTTGGGTCTTATGTTGATTTTTTCTATATAATAACCCATTTAAATTGAATTGTGTTGTGTTTAAGTTCCAAATTGTCAGCCTTAATTGTACACATACTTTTTAACTAAGGAGTGTCATTCAAGTTATTTTTTTATGAGATAATGGAGGAATTAAATTTGATAAATAAAAGTTTGATTGGTTATAATATTTAACAACTTTAAAATTTAAGTATAAAATTTGACAAGTAAAAGTTTAATTAGGTATAATATTTAATAATTGAAATTTTAGGTATAAAATTGAAAAAATGCCCAAAGTTTAAATAATATTTTTAGTATTAGTTAGAATAAAGATAAATAAATTTATCCTTATAGCTCTTCTTAAGCACCATCAAGTATCCATTAACAAGAACCATAAGATGAGCTCACATTTAAGCTTGCTTAGTTTGATCACTTCACAAATTTAATTGAGTTTAACTGGTACTTTAAAAAAATAACGCATTTCAAGTTACAACACATACTAAAATAAGCATAATTTTTCTACATAATCAAACTCAAGTAAGTGATGTTGGGACGTTGAATTCATCGAGTAATATTTAAGCTGAAATTGAACTCAAGTCTAATTAGCTTGATTAAGTTGAAATCAAACTTGATATTGTATATCAACGTGAATATTGAATATGCAAAGACATATTTATAAATGATTACTCAAACTTATCTAATCTTCAAGTACATTTATTATTCTCATAATATTTCTTAGAAAAGAAACAATATTACTTAAGAAGACTTAGGTGATCAAATAGTAGGGAAATTCAGGGATCTACTTCTTAATGTTTAACTACTTTTAGAATTTGAGTATTTAATTTTTATTTTTTTTATTTGAAATTCTCAAAGTTTTTCTAATTTTCCAATTGAAAGACTTCTTTTAAATTTGTCGAAAATTTTGCTAAGAGTTGATACATGTCAACTTTTGTTGTGTCCTTGATAATTAATTTAATAAAAGATTACTAAACATGTTAAAGTAAATAATATAATTATAAAAATCATAAAATACCAACAAACATTAAAAAAATCCTTCAACTAAAATATCTTTTAGGAATAAGCCAACCACCACTTAGTTTAAGATGACTAAGACAATAAAGAAAATAAGCAGTGGATGGCCCTCTACAGCTTATCAAAGGAGAGAAAAAAAAAATAATAAAGGGAAAAAAGGGTGATAACGATGGATTATAAATGATGCATACGATCCATAAATAATCCAACGTAAAAAATGTGATTTCTAGGGCATTACACTGCCTACCTAGCATTTCCTTGCAACTGGACTTAACTAGCAGCCCTAAGGCAAGGAGCAACTGACCAAGGCCTTCTTTAGATACCTTTTCTTTAATTATATATTCTATTATATTATTTAATTCAATATATTTAATAATATTATCTTATTAAATTATCTATTGTGAAACTGTAAAAAGTTTTCACTCTTTTAGATTCTTTTTTATGGTTGTGTTGAGTAGGGTTTGGGTAAAAAAAAAAAAATTGCAAATTGCGCATCGAATCGTAAACTAAACTAAAAAAACGGTTTTTCTTTTTTCTTTTTTTAACAAATCATTTGGTTATAGTTCGATTTGGTTATATGTAAAATGATTTGTGGTTCAGTTTGAGAAAGCGAATCAAATTGAACTTTTTTAAACTAAATTGAGTCGTTTGGTTAAAAAAAAAAATTTTATGTAATTGTTATGTTCTTTTTTTTTATAATTTTTTTTCATCAATCTTTATGGATTTTATCAAAATTTTTATATCTTCTTCTTCTTTATCTCATTTTTGAGTAAATTATTAAGATTGAATCGGGTGAGTTTCATCTAAAATTTTACATTTAAAAATTTTCCTTTTTAAAATTACCATTTTCTTATATAATTTCAAATCAAGGGTCTCACTTGGTACTTTTTACGTATCTCTTATTTCTTTTCCAGTCTTTAGTGTGTGTGTGTGTGTTGCTTTTTTATGAGCAATTTTACTTGTTCCTCCTCATTATTTATTTGTTAGAATAGAGTTTCTTATTCTCGTTCAATTAAGTTAGTTTGTTAAGATCTTGTATAACTTTTTACTAAATATTATTATATATGATAAATATATGAAAAATCAATTGGAAATATATAAAAGTTTAATGGAAAGAAAAACATATTATTGGAAATTAAAATATTAAGTGAAAATTTAACATAAATGGTTTGAATTGGACTGAATTGATTTTAATTAGGTTAAAAAATTTTATGAACTAAATCGTATGATTAAGTCCGATTAAAACAAAAAAATCGAATCATTGTATTAAGTTTTGTTCAATAAAAGAAGAGAAGGGTAGGATGGTGGGAGCAAATCATAACGAATTAAACCATGCCCACTCTTAGTGTGGAGTTGTGTTTTCTCTTCCAACAAAGGTGTTGAGGGCTTTGAATAATAAAAAGAAAGCTAAAAGCTCAAATAAAAAACAATAAAATGTTATATCTTTCCCTTAAAATTAGGACAAAGGTAGAAAAATATGAGATGATTAATATATGTGAAAAGTTATAGAATAATTCGATAATCTTTTTTATTTAAGAAAAAAAAGAAAAGTCTTGTCATTAGATGGTAATCGTTTTTTACCTGATAAATGCAAGATAAGTATGGATACAATATTACTTCATTCTAATTGACCCAAACTTCAGAAAATGTTTCTTGGCCGTAGAAAATTTAAAGGCAAAATGTGCAAGGAAAATAAATATTATATAATGAAGAACTCTTGTCAAATTTCAATAAAGATGTACTTCTCTAATAAAAATTTCTGAAAAGAAACATTTCTATGAAAATGAAGCAAAATAATATTTGTCCCGAACTTACTATCTCGAACTTGTCTCCCCAGACCAAATTCAAGCATAATTATGAAGGTTTATTTTATCAAAGTATCCTCTATATGTAATTGATAAAGTCGCACTTAATAGAGAGTTGGGAACAACAAATATCTACCCTCATATTGAATATTTTGCACAGTTCTATCTATATCTCTTAAACCCTTGTATATTACAGGTGAGGTGTATCGAAGCGTTTGCGGTAATGATGGATTATTTACGTAGAAGTTACTAAATAATGGTAAAACGCCATAGTAGTGTAAGGGCCAGCCTTTTCCCACAGTTAAAAAGAAAAAAAAAATAAAAAAGAAAAAAAAATAAAAACTGATACAAAAGTACTACTAACATCAATGGTAATTGAATAGGGCATATAGCAGGGTAAATTTAAAAGGACAAGATTTTTTCTTTTTTTTTTTTCTTTTTTTTTTTTTTTGCAGAATTTCTTGGCGGTTAGATCTAGGCTAGTTTGTGAAAATAATTAGTTATAACATGTGTATTTCTTGGTGTAGTAGCATGGAGAAAATGTGAACTTCATTTAAAATTCAAGTGGGAATCTAAAAATATCACTTTGAGTTTAGAGTTTAAATATAACATGTGACTAGTAACTAACAGGTAATCTTGTTAATATAAGAAATCTACCTTTATTCAGGAAAGAGTTTAGATGATATGTAGAAAATCATAAAACATGCGGTTCTAATTTTTTTGTAACTTACTCCCATCAGTTAATGCACTAAGTACAACATCCTTATTTTTTATATCTATCCTAAATTTTATACTCCAAAATATATGAGTATTAGCTCTTTGGTACGTTGTACATACTCTACATTGACTAATAGTATTAAACACAACAAATTATCATATTCTTATAATAAACTTACGACATAAGCCCATTTTCTATTAATAATCGTAAAGCATATCCTAGTTATTGTATTTGTTGGGGAAAGAAAAAAAAATGCATAAAATAAAAAAAATCCTAAAAGTATCGGTCTTAGAAAAATATTCCTAAAATTACGATACTTGAAATCGTTTCTTAAGATATGATTTTAAGTAAGACGATAAAATCGTCTTTTAAAAAGATAATTTTAATTTTAATATAGATCTAATTTGGTGATGTTAAATGGCTATATCACCTCTTGAAGAGGAGATTTTAAGTGTCGTGGTCTTGAGATTATCTTCTAAAAATGGGTATTTTTGAAATTTTTTTACTTTTTTTTTCCTTTTCCCTATATTTGTTGCCTCTCATTGTTTTTCCTCCAAATGCTCTTACCATGTTATTAACCTACTCCTTCCATTGTCGCTGCAAAATTGCAACTTCAAGATAATCTCCTTAGGTCTCATTTTTCTCATGTAGGAGCTCTATTCCTTAGAAGATAATTTATAAAGATTTCTCTCCAATTTATGAAGAGATAAGTTAGAGGGAGTTTGATTGAATTTGTATCTATTACAAACTACTTTATTATTATATACGGGGTATAGAAGAAGAAATCACTTGGTAGAAGATTTCAACGGATTAGTTGCTAACTATTGTATTTTAAAAAATGTAATAAAAATTTGGGTCATTGCACGCACCATTCCTAAAAATCCTGAAAATTGCACAGATTGACACTTACCATCTTTGAAACTATCGTGAGTCCCTTTTTTTTTTTTTTTCAGGATTAGGCTATCATATGTGATATGTTAAATAAGTTTATATAGATGCTTAAATGGTAATTTATCGATATATTTAATAAATACAATTAAGTAAAGCTAAAAAGATAAATAAAGAAAACTTATATTAATTTAAATATATAGATAAATTTAACTAAATTAACTAGAAAATTGTTGTGTAAGGTGCCTATATAAGTTTACAAGAAAAACTATCCTAGTTGCCAATCTCAGTCACTAAGAAGAGGGGTTGCACTATAAAGTGGTAGGGATCTTGTAATATACCAAGAAAATGTTTTACAACAAGAAGGGCATTTTGGACATTTCCAAAATTTCTAAAACCTTACTGTGCCATCTTACTAAACACTAGTATTTGCCTCTTTAATTCTAAAACACTCCTTTTTTTGGTAGAAAATTTAGAACTCCTCTCTAAACCCTACCTCAAGAGGAAGATTCAAGGTGATTAAGGTAAGAACATTGAGACTTGAGCCTAAACAAATTTGTATTAAGCTATTTAACACTCTAAGTCTTCTTATTCCTTGTAGATTTCAGCTGCTTTTTAAGAGATTTGAGGTAGGATTGTTGAGCATCTTCAAGTAACAACTTATTTGAGTGTCTAAGGTGAGTATAATGGAAGTTCTGGAGGTTAAGCATGATTTCCTTTGTAGTTTAGTGTCTTAGAGAGTTGAGCTTAGGATTTTATTGAAGATTCAATCTAAAATTGAGTATTATACAGTTTGTTGGAGGTGTATAGCTTCATTCTCAGATTTCATTAAGTGTTTGGAGTATTTCAAGTAAGTTCCTTAAGTTTTCATTCATAATTTTGGTTTGTTGAGTTGAGAATATGTTATTAGGGTTGAAAATTGGAGTTTTAATTGGGATTTAGTGTTACGAATCTTTAGTTTATTTCATCCCAATTTGAGGTTTAGAAGTGCTTAAGTGTAAACAAGGATTTGGGTGTTTTGGTTGTCATGTTGAATGGGTTTTGTTTTGTAGAATAGGAGCAAGGCATTTAAATGCCTTGCTTTGTAGTGTTTAGACACTAGGCCATTGTGAGAGGCTTTAGCTTGACATCTGGATGCTAAACTATGTAGCATTCAGACGCTACACCCTGTTTTAGGTACTTTTATTTCTTAAGCCTTCCAACCTTTAACTACCTAATTAAATCCTTATTTAGCCTTTTTGTCTTGAAAAGATATGATCTTTACGCACTTCCAGCCTTTAAATGCTTAGGATAGTTAAAGACCAAGAGGGTTCAAGGGTTTCTTAACTTAAAATCTTGTTGATTTTGGTTGATTAAGAAAGTTAAGAAGGATTTATGCTTTTGATTAGGTTGATTGCTCAAATTACTTCCTTTATACTTACCTAGACTCTAGTATTGGTCTTGTTTCGCTATTCAAGTATGTGGTGCTTAATTGTTTACTTGTGCTTATTAGGAATTAGTGAGCTAACGGAACTAATTTATATTTGGCTTTAAATGGTTTGCTGATTATACTTAACTCGCTTGCTCTAGGAACTTATAGTGGCAGTTCTTTAGAGGAGTAATTACTGATCATATGCAAGGTTTTTGTAGTGGACTTTCATATGAGACGATAGAGCTAGAATTCTAAAATTTTTGGACTTTAAATTTAGGCATAAAAGACTTAAAGGAAAATGTATATTTATATTTATCTATATATGTCGGAAAAGATCATGGTGTAGTGAGGGCATGAGTATCCCTTTGATAGTTGTAGGCCTAAATCAAAGATAGCTAATTTGTTGTTTGCTTTATCTTTATTATAATTGTATTATATGCATGTATATGAGTTGGCTTGGCTTCTATATGTGCTTGTACATTTATACTAAGCTTCGACTCATTCTTTTATTTTTACAATTATAGGTCAATTTGATAAATTCATAAGAAGTATAGAACTTGCTATTATTGAATTGAGAAAAGAGAGGCGAATAGTCTTGTATGTTGTAGATGATTAAGATTTAGTTAATGAACATGTTTTATGGTTGAAATGAGTTGTTTGTGAGTTACTCGAATTAATGTATTTGGAGAATTATTGTTTTATACTTAATAAGTGGTTGTTATAAATAACTTTGGAAATTATAGTTGGTTTTAGAGTTTTAACATATTCCTAAATAATAAGGACACGTAGTGAGTTGTAGTGCTTTTAGGTTTGGGGCTTAACAAATCTACTCGTGACTTACACTTATTTTAGGATGGTAAGTGTTAACCTTTGAAAAAACTGGGGTTTGCGTAATTTTTAAAATTCTTAGGGGTAATCCCGGCAATTTACCCTAAAATTTTTTATAATTTTCATAGGTATCCTATAATATGTATATTTTATTGGATACATATTCTAGGATGACTCCTAATAAAAAAGTGGTGGGTTTTAATTTCAAATTTTGGAATCGGTTTATTACAAGTAAAGGTGCAAGTAGAGCATCATACATTCAACAAACTCTATATGGGTGAATTGAAATAACATCTCCTTTTTTTTCTTACATATTTTTCTACACTCATCCATAAGACTTTAGTATCATTTTAGGTGTAACAAAATAAAGTAATAGCCAATGATTCTCAATTTTAAAAATTACAAATATTTTATCTTATTTTATTTTGCTAACTAAACGTAGTAATAAAGTTGAAATAAGATTTTGATCCAAGTGTTCTATCATCGACATGTGGTAAAGCATACTTATAATTGCTTTTTTCTTTTTCCCAAAACATACTTATAATTGTAGTATGCCTTTTTTAACAGCTTCTTTAAATTCATTGGTTTTAGCTTAAGACTAAAAAATGTACTTACAATTGTGATACCTCATGGGTCAATCTAATGATATCAAATATCACAATGTGATAAAAGAATCAATTGAAAAAATGATAAAAGAATGTGATTGGCCCTTCAAATATAGGTCCTTAAATTTTGAATTTTTATTCACTTTGCTATTTAATAACTCATAAGTTGATATTTGCAACTTAAAAATTCCAAATAAACTTTTCAAATAATTAGCAATTTCTTTTGCTTCTGCTTTTACATTAAGGGAATAATTGCAAATATATATATATATATATAATTTATATATCTGGACACTATTAATTAAACAATGAATAAACTCTTCCAAACTTCCAAAATATGATTTTATATTTTAATCAAAATATGCAAATAACATCAAATTGTTAGCAAAGGTACATACCTTTAGATATTTTAGTGAGTGGATTAGTGCATCTATACATATCCTCAAAGTTATAGGAGATAAAAGTATTTTTGAAAGTTTAAATCATTAATTTTCGATATATTTAATGTTTGCTCTATATTCTTCCCTTTTAGTTTCCTCTCTTGAGGAGAGCAAGTCCCCAAGCATTCTAATTCTATGGTGATGTGTTCGTATGCCAATATGTGTACTTTCATATTCCATTCCTTGTCTAACAAGTACTCGACATCATGACGATATGCTATTTGAATTGCAAAATTTTGAACATAAATCCTAGTTTTTCGTTTATTTATCTTGTGTACTACATTTTTATTTGTGTTTTTTTTTTTATAACGTACCTTTAGTAGGCTTTTATGTCTTAAGTTAACCAAAATATAATGTACAATGTATTGTGTATATATCCCCATTACTTTAAAAAAAAATGTCTTCTTCTTAATCCAAAAAAAAAAGGGAAAAATAAATTTGCCAACTACATATTGCACAACTAATAGAGAAGAGGAATTGAGAATTTGAATTTTATCTATTCCTCAAGGAAACTAGTGGCAATACCAAGTAGGCTTTGCATATACTTTTTCTTTTATTTTATTTTGACAAACAATAATGGACAAAACAAACCAAGACTTGCATGCGTATTTGGTAGCATGTTGGCAGTTGTGAGATCATGATGGAAAAGAGAGAGGAATGATATTTTACGAGGAATACCCTGAAAGATATACGGTAAAAATTATGAAAACTCACTAAAGTACAAACATTAGAATCATTTAGAAGGTGAATTTCTATTTTGAGAATGCATAATCGCATAGATATACTCCATACTAACTCGTTGACTTGGAATCTGATTTGGGATACATAACTTGCATTAAAATTAGTATGAGATAGAGAGGGATCATTCATACTTCGGAAAACCCTAAAACGAGTAGTGTAGTTTTAACGTTTAAGTATAGGGAGACATTTGCATGTTTACTAATCCAATATTAACTTTTAATTACTCAAAGTACTAATTATATAAAATTAATTACATCAATACCATCATAAAATTGCATGTTCAACATGAGATTTTACCTTTATACGAATGTTGCATGTCATATATACAATTTACCAATGTAGTGAAGTTTTAAAGTACATATAATACATGCAACTTCTTTTATTTGAAGCAAATTGCATCTTATATTTTATGCCGATGCGATTCTGTATTGGAATTTAAGTCATAATTTTATGTGATTTATATTGATATAATTTTATTTTATAGGAATAGTAGATATGTGTTACACCTTAAGAATAGAGAGTAAACAAGGGAGAAATCGGAAATAAAATATGTATCTCTATGTATATATGTATACATCCTTTGAATAAAGCAAGCAAGGTTTGGTAGAGGATATTAGATTTGTTGCATGTTCCTTTGTTTGCCCTCCTTATTTTGGAAAGATGTTTCAAATGGTACTAAAAAGCATATATGGGTGCTTTGAACTTTCAATTTTGGGCAATTTAGTGCCTAATATTTCAACAGATGCGTTTCAATGCCCCAAAAAGTGGGAAACTATTCACTGTAGTGCTGCACACTGTTGGTTTTGCAAAACAATAAAATCCTGCCGTGATAATAAAAGAAGGTTGGTTCTGCAAAACAATATAATAAAAGAATTAATCCTGCCACAATAATAAAAGAAGGTAAGTGTTGGTTTAGATTGCCCTCCATCTTCAACATTTACTATCCTAATTACTACTCAACCTACTGCAGTGTCTCTCAAACACATTGTTGACATTAATTTTGTCCATCTACCTGCCCAACCCCGTAATGCCATTAATCATCTAATTTTTACTCTCCTCATTCAAGCCTCTGTATTGTGTCTGATATTGCTGTTCTCCCTTCGCATTCAATAGGTGAACCGACAAGAGGGATCGGTTGTGGAAAGGATGAAGGCAGCACGGTCGAAGTTAGATATTCTCATCTTCTGATTGTAGTCCCCTATTTTCTACATTCTTTGTACAAGTGTTGGTTGTTTTTTGTTTTTTCTTTCTTTTTTTCTAGAATTGATGAATAAGGATCCTTACATGGTTATTGTGATAGACAATGGTAAATGTCAACCACAGAAGAGAAAATAAAAAATCGACGTTGACTTTTTGTTATCCTATAATAAACATTGTTCAATTTTCATGTTCGGGTCATAAGTGAAATTTATTGAAATATCATGTGTACATAGATTATAATATTTGATTATAACAAACGTAAATGAAGTAAATATTAAGAATATCATGTGTACATCGATTATAATATTCGACCATTTGTAACAGTGCTTCAGTTTTTTCTTTAGACATGTGAAACATGTACTCTCCGCATGTGTCTCGTTCAATAATCGCAACCTTATTATGTTTCCACAAGATTGTGGGTCGACATTCGCGAGTTCCCCTGCAACTTGTAAGAGCTAAGTTGGTGACAGATCTTGGGTACAATGACATTGGGATAATAAGATATCACATACCCAACACGACACTGGATGATGGGTTACGAGTCCTAAACAATGGCACGGATGGGACAGATGCTACGGAAATGTTGAATATGTAGTGGAGTAATCGATTGATTGAGATATATGTGCAACATTGGGTTTAGGTAGGTTCATCAGCTTGTGTTGGTGCACTGCAAGAGGGTGTAGAGGGTGCGCGTGTGTAGTTAGAAGTTGCTCATTCTGGATTTGAGGATGAGGAATATGATGACGGAGATTCACAAAGTTTAGATGAGGCAATATATTCGGGTTAGGAGGAATCCGATACCGAGTTGGTTGAAGCTAGGAGAATGCTTAAGGACTTCAAGAGAGGAGTATGGCTAAAGAACGTACAATCAAGTAGTCCCCGTATTGATGGTGTGCGTGGGTTAGACGACTTTCGTCGGAATGATAATTTTGATACTAACTATGGGGAAGATAGGTTGGCTGATGATTTTGTGTCTAACAAAGAAGAGGAAGACGAAGTGGAGTATAGAGGGAAGAAGAACCATTACAAAGTGTTCAATCTAAATGCAAAAGAGGTTCATTTCTCAATTGGCATGGCATTTGAGAGTGCGGCAGAGTTTAGAGATGCGGTGGAGAGGCATACGATGGCTAAGCAAAAAGAGTAAGTGTACAAACGAAATACATGCAACAAAGTAAGAGTGCATCGTGCCAGCGAGGGTTACCCTTGGCTCATGTAGGCAGCCTTTGACAAGCCAACTCAGGCATTTCTGCTTAAGACATACAAAAGACAGTATAATTGTGGTATTACTTTTGTGAATAAACATGTGAGGAGTAGTCTATTAGCAAAAGTATTCTTGCCTTCAATTAGAGCATTGCCGTACATTAAGTTAGTGGACTTAAAAGACTTTGGTTAGAGAGCATATGGGAATGAATGTAACAGCGAGGGAAAAGGCACATGAAATTCTCATGGGTTCCTATAAGAAGGAGTATGCTATGTTGTGGGACTACTTGGGAGAGTTACAGGATAGGAACCCTGGATCCACTATCTTGATGTGCCATATGTTGTGCCTGAAACAAATTGAAGTATGTTAATTGAGGGACTCATTACTTATGTTTATGCGCACAACATGTGCATTTTTCTGCTTCTTAATTTGAAACTAACTTTTGATGGTTTTCTTGGTGATTGGATTATTTCCTAGAATGAGGGATCCCAAAATGGGTTTGATGGAGAAGATCTTTCAGATGTTTATGCAACCATTCAAGAATACTTTCAAAACACACCATTCCATGATGGAGTAGCAAATTGAGTAGCAGCACCAACCTTATGTGGGAGGAATTGATGGCCAAGGAGACAAGGATGACGATGACGACCAGGTCATGACGGACGTTCTTAATGAAGCAAACAACAATGAGGAACACCATCCTGATCAAATGGTGAAGGAAAATGAGAAGAAGTCCAGCAAAAGACCAATTAGTTCCAAAGTGGTTTCTTTTATCAGGATAAAGAGTTCCTGTCTAATGATGACCCCACGGAATGACTATTTAAGGAAGGCAAAGGGAAAGGGAAAGGGAAAGAAGGTTGCTGGAATTGTGATCATTGACTAGTAACGCTGGGTGTCGTAGTTTTGTTAGGAGTAGCAAAGGAATGTTAGGTGTGCTGGTTGTTTTCCTCTTATTTGTTACGAATGTTGAATTCTGGGTTTTCTTTTTTTTTTTTTTATGTGACTTGAAGGATTGAAGTTGATTTGTTATTGTAGTCTTAATGCAGCTCTAGTGTGGGAGCAGGTCTACATTTTGTTGCTTCTATTAAGATTGGATGTATGGTTAAGTAAGCTCCTGATGATAGCTTGTTGTTTTGTTGTTGTTAGATGAACTTCTGCTATAATTAAATATAATGCTCTAGCTTTTATACAGCTTTTTGTTACGTTTTTGCAAGTCTGTCCTTTTTTTTTCTCCATCCATACGTGAATTCTTTTTTTATGGGTAGTGCTTTACTGGATATGTATACAAAAACGGGAAGGATCGAATTGGGTTGTAAAGTATTTACTGAGATGCCACTTAGAAATATTGTTTTACGGGCTGTTGTCGTACCTAGGCTTGTTCGGGCAAGTTCACGTATGAAAAGGGCTAATGTACTTCTCTATTGTCATAACTGCTCCATTTCCTTAGGCAAATCTTGCATAAGAGATGATACTGTACGTGAAGAACTAGTCCCTTGAACTTCCAAGCTTGATTTTTTCCCGCAAGTTTGCAGAAAATTCTCAAACAAAGAGCATATTATGTCAAGTTAAGGTACATTCTCAATCCCATGTCTCTCACCAACTGATGATAAATAAGAGTTGCATGTTGGATCAAACAGCAATGACTAGTGATAAGTTCTTATTTGTATATATTTTATATAGTGATTTTTTTTTGTAAATTTTCTTTGAATTTTGAGTTTATTTATATAAAATAATGTTTAATCGAATCAATTTTTTTTTTTAGGGTTTTAGAATGATTTACATGAGAAAACAAAAAGATAGAAATAAGTTTCATTTAATTCATAGTTGAAACAAGAAAGTTATGAAGATTTAAAAATCGACACAATTAAACTATATGACTGTATTGTTTTTAAGTAAATTTGGAGCTCAATTTTAAATTAGGATGTGAGTTACATGACAAAAGGATACGATGATGTCATTCCTAGGTTTTGAAAAAGAAAAAGAGAATAATTAATAATGAAAGTTACATGATTAGGTGATATGATGGTATCTCTAATCGTTTTGTTTGTAGTGAACTTCAATTTTCCTTCTCTTATTTAAAGCTTCACTAGTGGAAATGTTGATTGTAGGTCATAGTCTACATGTACTCTGACTTCTTTTAACGTGTTCAACCACATCCAGGCAAAAATAATTTTAGATTAGGTAGCCACTTCATAAATAGTTAATGTCTATTAACTATTGGCACTAAAGGGAACGGTTTTCTACTATTTGGGCACTGAAATGCATCTTTTGAAAGATTGGGTACTGAATTGCCTAAAATTGAAAATTTAAGCACTTGTATATGTTTTATCTTTAATACTAACATATCATTTGAATCAATGAATGGTATATAAGTATTAATAAAATTTTGATACATGTTAGTAAAGGGATGTACTTTTTGCAAAAGTACCAAATATGTTTTTACGTATCAAAATTTTATGAGTACTTGTATGTCATTCATTGATATACGTAATTTATTAGTACCATTGAAACCTCTTTAGCTTAACGCAAAACATTATATTTGTGCTCTTTGCAACGAGAAATGCTTTTTTTTTTTTCTTTTTAAATACTTTGTTAATTATGTTTAGGTGAGGATGATTGGTGGCTGAATCATGTCCTCAAACATTACAACTCCAAGCTATGTCTAGATGTGAAAGTTGACAAGATACTAGGTTTAGTGAAGGAACAAAGCACATTAAAAAAGATTTTATTTTATTTTATTTTTTTTTGTTGTCAATGATGTTTGGACTAAATATTATATGTAATTTTGCTCTAGAGTTAAGGATCAAGAGCATTTTTGTACTTTCAAAACATTTTAAAGCTAGTAAGTAAGGAAGTAGACACTAATATAAGATAAGATAGGATACAGTTATTGATATGCGACAATTGAATATATATATGTGTGGGTGTGTGATTGAATAATACATGGAAAATGTAACATATAAAAATTATACTACAAATTTACCTTAAAACACATTAAAACTTGAGCAACATGAAAAAAAAAAAATCATTCATATTAATATTCAACATTTATGAATGAGTGGAGGCCGGCGAATACGTGTTAATATTATTTGAGCATATAAAAATGATAATAAGTAGTTTTCAAAAGATTCCCATGCATGTTTTATACAATTGTCATATATCGAAACCTTTTTATGTTTACAAACTGCTAGTTAATTCATGTGGGTATAAATACCTTTAAAGCTTTTCTCGAAACATGTAAGTAAAGAGTATTATTCCTTTATAATCTTTTGTGAAATGTAATAGCTCTTCATTTGAGTGGTTTTCGAATTATGTTGTCTATTTAATATCTTTTAATTAGCTGCCCTAGTTCACAAGGAAAAATATTAAGCATCAACCAAATAAAGATTAGATGAGATGAGCTTTATATTTAGGTAAATTGCAAATACATTGTTTTTGCGTTATCTTTGTGTACTTAATACCCATATTTGAATTTCACCCTCATTAAAAGAAATAAAAAAAGTTCTTTTTAATATTTTAAGTATTAGGGTCTAAAAATGCCACATTGTTGTTTTTTTTTTCCTTTTTTAAAGATTTATGGGTTAAGTGCTCACTTGCAAAGATAAAGAGTTTATGCGTACATAAAGTATATATAAAAGGATGTACTTGTTATTCTTATATTTATTTGGAAAAGCTAGGGAAAAAAAGGTTCTATTTTTATGCTTTTGTGATTTGCTAAGTCGTACATTTGATTAGGGTTTTTGGTTACATTTGATTTGGAAAATGTGTATGTCATGTATATTTTTTTGTGATAGTGAACTCAATCACCTAAGATAGCATAAGTTTAGTCAAATATCTATTAAAAGACAAAATTAAACATGGTTAGCAAATGTAAAAGTGTGAAAAAACCTCCTCTCTCATTTTTTACTAAAATTCAACAAGTGGATAAATAATTAAATAAATTGAAATGATGATGTGAAAAATGGACTCAAGACCTCCTACCTTATACTACCAAAAAGTTTAAAGCTTATGTATTTTATTGGTTAGTATGTTTATTAGTTGATTGGTTTTCATATGGATGAACATTGCATATTCTTAGGAATACAAATTAGCCTAAAAAAGCAATTACAATGAAATAGAAAAGATATAACATAAGAACAATAATCAATGAAGGTACTTAGATCTTATAGAATAAACATTATTTACAAGTGCATCATTACTCATTGCTACAACTATGAGTAGTGCATTATTCTACTAAACGTCTATTGCCATGCCATTTTCATTTTATCTACCATGTAACCAAATCTCCTTGAAACTTTAAACTATAGGGTTCATGAGATCATCTGATGGTAAATCCCATAAGACACAGTCTGAACTAAACAAACCATTCTCGTTATTGTCATCTTTCCCTCCCTCGCATTCCTTTGCATTTTCATCCAATAGTTTTCCATTTAGCTTAGCTTGTTGGTCCCCTGCGGTGCATATGTTCCTAGTGCATATGCTTGAGTTCCAGGGTGATCTATCCTCTTCATTCTCGAAGGTTGAGTGGTTGTATTGAAACTCGGAGGGGGGTGGAGAGAAATTGCTATTGGTGCCAACAAGATTTGTACCATTTGTTCCACTAGTGTACCAAGGCTTGATGTCAGTTTCATGTATAGCCCTTGATAAGCCTAGCTTGATTTTCTTTGCTACCTCTTCTCTATCTTCATTCCTAATGGAAATACAAGTCGATGGGGTATTCCTTAAGGATGTGTTGGGGTATTGAATTTGCAAGTCTACATGTTTCTTAGTAAGAAGGTGGAGCATTTCATCTTTAAAGCAACCGAGGGCTGCTTCTGCAAGATGAGCTACATGTGGTGGAGGCAATGTGGTGGCAATCTCAGCCATCAAGTGGGAGAAGGGCTTATGGGTTACAGGGTCAATGCCCATTCCTGATAGCTTCTTCTTTAGCTTTGTGTTCCAGTAATTCTTGACATCATTGTCAGTACGACCGGGCAATTGAGCAGCAATTAGTGACCACCTGAAGAATACAACTTAGAATTATAACAAGGTAAGTACTAAAAATGACTTATTCAAACTTCAAATTGGGAAGAAATGATGTGAATCACAAGATTTAGAAAAAGAAACAGAAGCATTAATTCTTCTACTACACCATTTACGTGATGCATCTACATGATTCCTCCTTAAAATTTTCAATCATTTTTTCTTAATACAATTGGCTCTTTCAAATGATCATGCATGTTTACTTAAAAATCAATAATAAGTTGTCAAAGTTGGGATTCATATATATGAAACCTATATTTATGGCTTATTTCCATAGCTATTGGTTTAGAAAAGCATTATAGCTATTGGTACTTTTTATGCAGGGTAGCTACTGGAATACCTGTTACCAACAACAGCATGGAGTCTCATGATGGTTTGCTCCTCTTCATCAGAGAACTCACCATGTTTTAAATCGGGACGAAGGTAGTTAGTCCATCGTAACCTGCAGCTCTTTCCACATCTCTGCAAGCCTAGTACATTCAGCAGATATATTTAGATCAAAATTTGCAATTCTATGTGCTTAATGGGAAATTTTATCCTGGATAGAGTTTATGTGGATTTCATTAAAATAAAGTACCAAACTATGAGCTATAATATGAACACTTTGCTCTAATAAGGTCTACACGAATCTAGCTCACAAAAGAAAAATCCATGTTGGAGTGTGTGCTAATGTATGTTGCTTTCACATTTAACAAAGAAAAACGAACCAGCATTTTTAGGAATGAGGCGCCAATTTCGTGTGCCATGCTGTGCAATGTATGAAGAGAGCTTATTATCTTCTTCAGGTGTCCACTGTCCCCTTTTAACATTGTCCTTTTCGCAACATGGAATTCGACCCATCTTAATATTTAGTCCTTAACAAATTCTGATAAAAGTTAAAACAACACAAAAATGTTCTATTGATTCCTCCCTTTCCTCAACCGAATTTCTTTTTCTTTTTTTTTTTCTTATGAAACTAATCAAGAGAGATAATTGTTTGTGCAATTTTCTTTGTTGGGTATATTTTGAGAAAATGATGTGTACTTTTAAATATAGAGAGTTGTATAGTTATATGGAAATGGTTGCATTGTATGGTTTTATAAGTGAAAAATATGAAGTGCCATCAAAGGTGCATGATATAATTAAAGAATTCAACGCCATTAAGTGTGTGAGAATAGATAGGTAGCTCACCCACAAAATGCTTGGTCAAAGCTTCTCTTATCTCTCTTTTGTTGACTGTTTTGTGATCATAGGTTTTGTGCATGTTTTGATATCATCACAGAAAGAAATACATGGGTTGTCTTTTGGTGTTGCAAAAGTTAAGGTTTGTTGTTGCACGTGTGAGTACATCTGCATATATCTTTTTCTTGACGATGTACTATGTTTGTATATAATGTATAAGCTTGCCATGGAGGAATATCCTTATATGTGGTGGCCTTAAGGGAGAGAATATAGCTTGCAAGAATGGCTGGTGATAATGCTTCTTTTGAAGAATTTCAAAACCATGTAATTAAATCATTTTAGCATTTTAATTTGCTCTAACTACATGGTTTTCAATTTAGTTTTCTAACTTTTGAAATCATTTAGTAGGTGCCTCCATTTTAACTTATGTTAACACTTGCCAACATGGTAGAGGTGCTTTGGTTTGACAACTGTAAGGGCTAACTTTAACCTTTGCTATAAAAGAAGGACTAACATAGATATGCGTATAATTTGAACAATTAAATGCAAAATTTATGCAATTTTATTCATAATTATAATCGACCCCACACATCACCACCAAAGAACAAAAATATAAATTTGTCTTTAATGGATTTAGATCTACAACCAATTATTTTATAAGTTTTAAGTTTTTAATCAGTTGATTGTATAGCTAAATTCAATACGGTTTTAGAGGAAGAAGTTATAAATTCAGATCTTCACATTGGCTTTTAAATTTCTATTTAACTAGCAATGTAGGACAGTGAAAGCAAAAAATTATAAATAGAAAAAAGAAAAATTGGGGAAAGTAAGAAAATTAATAAAAAAAATTAATCTAACAATTTTGTTTATGAAAGAATAACAAAACCTGAAAAGATATATCTAGTAGCTTTACACTATTAGATTAAGATAATGGCTTCATACAATCAATAAATTGTATGATCTCACACTACATGATGAGAAAAAAGGATAGCCTCACACCATCACTAAAAAAAAAAAAGGCATCACACCAATTAAAAAAATAATTTTATTCAATATCTAATTACTCTCTTTCTAATTGATTACAACTTTTCCCTCTTTATAGGCATAATATAACTTAATATTTTAAAAAAATATATCTTAATAAATTTAGAAAATAAAATATTTCATATCTTGAATAAAAGATACTTACATAATTAAACCCTAAAATAAAATATATTAATAATATTATATATGCTCTTTTTTTATTTGCATCATTCTTCATCTCTTAAAAAGATTTGTTCTTGAATTTGTAAGATTTTGTCTAAATCCTCCTAGATCAAACAATAATCTATGGAATCCAATATTGAATTCTTGATTGAATAATTCTTCATGCTTCTCATCATCTTTTCTTGGCACAAATATTTTCAATTTCAATAAATAATTGCAAATACAATGTTTGTTTGCTCTTATGTTGTTGTTCCAGTATTTGATTATGCTAACCATCATGTCTTCCTCCAAATATTTTAGATTCCTACAATGAACTTTTTTAGCAAACTCACATAATTCATTGTTTAGATTAATTTTCTTATTAATTTCTGCACACATATGAGTTTAAATAGGAATTGATTCGAGATAACCTAAAGATTGCAATGTAACATTGGCTTTCTTAAGAATATGATCAAATGACTCACATATTTTTTATTTTAGCTCATCACCAATGATTTTCTTTTTAATCTCTACGAAATTATTATTGTTTTGAAAAAGGACTTGGTTGTAGGTGGAATTAGCGCAATCTTGCTAACATACTCATAGAGTTCTTCTATTTCCTTAGGTGCACTATCTTGGATATTTTCATAATATGGTTCAATTTCAAAAGAATTATACACTATACTAGTTTCTTGGACAATATATGAGACTTGGATTGTGACATGTCTCTTTTTATTAATAGGCAATTTAGGAATTGCTGAAGCATAAAAACGATGACCAATGTGTTCAAGTTGGCGACTCATATTGCTAAAAAAAAATTATTGAAAGTAGATTCCATGTTATTGATATTTTGGTGTATAATGAAACTAAAATTTTTTCTAGGAAAGGACATTAAAGTCTGTTTCTAAAAAGAGCAAGATAATAGGCTCTAAGAAAAAACCTATTGTTTGGCTTTGATATCAAATTTGATGTGAGACAACAAAAGAGCAAAAATTATAAAAGAAAGAAAAATAGGGGAAAGTACGAAAATTAATAAAAAAATTAATCTAATAATTTTTTTTTTATGAAAGAATAATAAAACCTGAAAAAATATATCTGGCTACCTTACATCATTAGATCAAGATAATGGCCTCATACCATACGATAAGAAAAATGATGGCCTCACACCATTAATGAAAAGAAAATGTCATCACACCAATTAAAAAAAATTATTTTATTCAATATCTAATCACTTTCTTTCTAATTGATTACAAGTTTTGTTTATTTATAGGCACAATATGACTTAATATTTTAAGAAACTAAATCTTAATAAATCTAGAAAATAAAAGATTTCATATGTTGAATAAAAGATATCTATCTAATTAAATCCTAAAATAAAAGATATTAATAATATCATATCTACTCTTTCTTAATTCGCATCAACTGGTTAAAAAGTTCATGTAATGTAAAGATAAAAAAATTGAATAGATATTATAATCTTTTTTAAATCAAAAAATGTACATGTAATCTTACAATTTTTTTTTAATGTATTATAGAAAAACACTTTAGCAATGTAGCATTTTGAAAACGAATAACTCGTTATATATGATTTGTTAAACATTTAAGGAAAAAAATCATATATGAAGCAATTATGTGAGTATTAAGAAAAAAATAAGAAAAAAGTACTCAAAATTTCTCTTATATACGCTTTATATCATAGTCTTTTTATGCTTAGTACAAAGTGTATGTAATAGTTGTATGAGATCTCAAATAAAAATATATGTTTCTGATTTAAGAATATGTAATGCGAGTGTTATGTTTGCTAATATGCTTACTTATTAATTGGAAAAAATTAAATAAAAAGTTGATTAAGTAGTGCAAGGTTTTAAAAAACAAATAACTCATTATAAATGATTTGTTAAATATTCAAAAGAAAAAACCATATATGAAGTAATTAAATGAGTATTAAGAAATAAAATTAAAAAAGAACTCAGAATTTCTCTTATATACACTTTATATCATAGTTTTTTATGCTTAGTACGAAGTGTAGTTGTATAAGATCTCAAATAAAAAATATGTTTTTTACTTAATGATGTGTACCACCAATGTCATGTTTGCTAGTATATTTATTTAAGCAATGCAAGGTTCTAAAATCAAATAATTCGTTATATATGATTTATTAAATATTTAAATAAAAAATCATATATGAAGTAATTACGTGAGTATTAAAAAAAATTAAAAAAGAACTCAGAATTTCTCTTAACACACTTCATGTTATAGTCTTTTTGCACTTAGTACAAAGTGTATGTAATAGTTGTATAAGATCTCATATGAAAAATATGTTTCTTATTTAATGAGGTGTAACACGAGTGTTATGTTTGCTAGTATAATTATTTATTAATCAGAAAAAATTAAATAATAGTACTATACACTTATTTATTATATGATAATATAATGAAAAAAATTATAGAAATACATTCTATCCAATTATTTTCCTGTTATAAAAGGTAAGTGCTTCTGTAATTATATAAAATTAGTTAGAGTTAGAGCAACATGGGGATTAAAGTTTGAACAATGACTATATGTTCTTTTTAAAACAAAAATTATAGATATAATCTAATATTTTCATGTATTAAAATAAATAAATACATTAAAAAATTATTTAAATGACATAAGATACCAAAAACAAACGACTAATTATATATATTTACTTGATAATAACAAATCAATCATTTATTCAATATCAAGGTTTTCAATTAAAAGTTTAAATTATGTTTGAAATTTATACGAGTATTTAATTCTTTTAATAGAGGATAAAAATGGAAACAAATTTGTAACCATATCTATAAAAGTAAGAGGAGATGTAGGAGGGGTAAAATGCAAATGAGAGTACTAAGTGGAATGGTTAATTTAATATAAAATATTACTTTGATGGAGTATGGAGTAGAAAAGAGAAGGGATTCACTTAATAATAAATAGATAGATAGATAGATAAATAACCGTTTTAAGTGAGTATACAAATGAAATTTTAGCTTAAGATGTATTAATATAGTATGACTACATTAATATAGTTTGATCATTATTATCATCGTGTTAACATGTATTAATATTGATTGACTTCATTATTACTACATAATATTTATTAATATTGTTTTACCATCATTATTACTAATAGTTTATTTATATTAATATGCATTAAAATAGTGCGACTATATTAATATATATTGATATAGTTCATAGTATATTAATATTGATATGTATTGACATAGTTTAAACTGTACTAATATAGTTTGGCCATCAATATTACTGTATTCATATACATCATATTAATATTCGCTCTTACAATACTAATATGTATCATATAGTTTGACTATATTAATATATATATATATAGATATATATTAAGATAATGTGTCTATATTAATATGTACTAACATAGGGTGATTGTCATTATTATTATGTTAATTTTTATTAATATAATTTGACTACTTTAATACTTAATAATATTGCTTAATTGTTAATAAAAGTATTCCAACACCATCTCAATCAAAATATTTAAATATGTAGAGCTTTGCATTATCCTTAATAATACTTTTTTGGTAGATAAAATACCCAAAAGCACTTCAAATTAAGATCACATTAGGAGTAAATGAAATTAAAGTAAGAAATCATTAATGACATTTAATAGTTTAAAGAAGGGAAGAGCTTTCAAAATTAGATGAAATATAGCTCTACATCACTTGTGGATTTTAATTTAAAATATATGCATATAAATAAAAATAATAAATCCACATAAAAGATTATCACAATTAACATATTAATAATGTAAGTAATTGTTTTGTATGACTATTCACAATATTTTTATATTTGTAAATGAAAAGCGATATCTATTTAAAGAGTTATAACTCTTTAATGATTCTTATGATAATGTTATTTGATATTAAGTATGTAAGAGTTCAAAAATTTTCTATTTTTACCTGAAAGATACGTTTTTGGATACATAGTTGGAAAGAAAAATGACAAAAAATGCCATTAATGAAAAGGTCTCAATGATAAAAATTAAAAATCATATGTACTTAAATGATAATGCAAAAAGGTATTACTAATGAAGTACTACATATGACAGAAATTTTCAAAATTATATATTATAATAAGTTAGATGGCTTTTTTTTTGAAATGATACATCATCTAGAAAGATGTATAATATTTCAAAATATAAGAGTAAAATATCATGAATGCACATAATTGTGCTATTTTGCAATTAAATTACATAAATGTTGTAGCCATTCTCAAAGTTCCACAAATTCTATTAAATGGCATGTCTCTTAATGAAGGTTTAATAATTATATAAAAGGATATGTCATAAGGTTCAATTGTCATTATGTGTTAATACTAATTTTAAATGTGTAAATATATTGGTGAATAAATATTACAATGTATGTGTATAATATAGCTTATAGGTAACATATAATAATTATGTAATTATCATGCTTTGAGATCAACAATTTGGTCATAATGTTTTGATTAACCAAATGCATTTGAATAGAAAATGTTGTAATTATTTATACTCTCTTCATTTTAATAAATTTAAATGCATTTGACCATGTTTTAATATCACATTAACAATTGTACGATTATGCATATAAATTATAGAATATTCAAATATGTTTATTTGCGTTTAGCTTATTTACAATACTTGAAAACTTATATATATATATATATATAAATACATTCTAATGTGTTATTTACAAAAAGTAAAACTTTTTATTATATAATCTCCTTATACATTCAGATCAACATCAATCTCTCACATACATGTCAATGTTATTTTAGCCTAATAACATCAACATTGGCTTCTTACCCAATTGGAATAGACCAAGTTTAAATCCACCGTTCCTAAACTATAACATGGTTAGCTAAAAAATATTCTCCCATTATGCATATATTAATTATCCTACTCTTTCTTTAATGATACCCTTATTGAATTGGGAAAAAGAAAAGGTTATATAATTGTTTTGGAAATCGCCTAATGGCTATGCACATGAGAGTGAATGCACGAAATACTAAGTTTTTTTTTTGTCAATTTCTATTCTGTTGCTATGGGAAGAATAATTTTTTCATTACTTATCACATATGAAAAATGAAAGTCATATGTCTCCTTCCATTATGCAAATGCAACTGTCCTAATTTTGTATCTAATTGCTACAAATAGGAAAGAAATTTGCATATTTACTATCAAAATACAAATTATATAACAAAAATTATTAAAATACCGTTACTATGTCACATCACTTACTGTTTCTATTTATGTCGCATACAACATAGGTACAAATAGTAATGTCTCATCTAAAATAAAATGACATAAACAATAGTATTTTGGTAATTTTTTTCTATATAGTTTGTAACTATGTAATTTTCTTTTTTAAGGTTGGTAGATATGTATGGCACCCTTAAACGGGGTATTATACCAAAAATAAAAAAAAATGTAGAAAAAAAGAGAAATTATTGCAAAAGAAACAATAATATCCTTATTATGTAATAAATTATTTGTGAAGAAAATAATTCAAATATATTAATTTACATATTGAAAATTATGAAAAACATGGTCATCATAAGCTACTAATTGCAAGCATACATGCTTCAAAAGAAAAAAGAAATTCAATTAGGTGGAACTTATATTTCATTTCTAAAATGAAATATGTATTTAAGAATGCAATAATAAAAAAAATGACAATTACTCCAAAAAGAAAATGAAATTTATCAAATACATATTGCACTTAAAGTGCCAATAAATCATAGTCATCAATAAGGAACAACATATTTTACCACTATGCTATGTAGCAACTGAGTATATAAAATTCCTATTTGAATACTATATTTGCTAAATCAAAACATGGTAGATAATTGGCTTTTTATAGATATTAAATATAAGAAGGAAAAGAATATTTTACCACTATGTTATATAAACCTCCTTAAAAGTAGATAGTAAATACACTTGACTTTAATTGATAAAATTAATTAATAAACATGATGAATTTAGCTTAAAATAAAATTTATAAAACATTGTTGATATTAAAATAAAACATTACATTGACAATAATAAGAAGGGGGGCAGGAGTGAGGGCGGAGCGATTGGTGGGAAGCATATGGGTGGGAAGTGTATAAGAAAATGATCACATTACAAAATATTCGATTCTATAATAACAAAATTAAATGACTCCAGGTTATTAATATGATAAAGTGTTCATAATAAACCCTTAGGTAGCGTTGATTGTAAGGATTGAATTAGACTAGTATAAGCTTATTATATTATATTTGGTTTGCATAATACTGAATATAAAATTTATATTATATAATCAATAATTTTTTATAATATTTCATAAAAATAATATTCATTAACTTAATATTACAACATGGAGGGATATTTTTGGAAATGAAAAATATTTTTTATTTTTGTCTAGTGAATTTTATTTTTGTATCGTAGTTTAAATAGGGCTAAATTTAGGTATTTTGCCCGGTTCATTAGCTTAGTTTTTGTCCAGTTACCAAAAAAATTTACAAACTAGATAAAATTTTTTGTCCGATCTAGTATTAAAAAAATTACACAACCAAATGCTACCTTATAGTCATTGACTGCACCATCTTTAACATCAAATAGCTATATACTTTAGCATTTCTCTTGATTGCAAACTTGCGATGAAACACCTTGGTGTCATGCCCCGAAGCGGTAGAGTCGTAACAGCCCCGCCATGTAAACCATCTTAAGATAGAAGTTGGCCTTACAACCGCTATCTTAGACCTGATCTACACAAGGCATCCACGACTAACCCGCTTTGAAGTAAACAGTTTGTAATTTAAATAATTGATTTACCTAAGAAAGTGAGAAAAGTTATATATAATTCAGAAATAAAAAGTAATAACATATGTGTTGATTCTTCAATGTTTTTCCTTACTCCCCAGGATCCAGCAGTTGCTAGCTTCAGAATAGTTGTTGCCGCTTCTTAGCCAGCACCTGCACGACGTCTATAAGGATGTGAGCAACCACAGCTCAGTAAGTTAGGACGGAAGACTTAAAATTATACCATACACACAACAAGGTTTTCAATCACTTATTAGGTGCAATGCATGTGCAAACAAATGCCATTGCACGACATTGTCCGGCCCGTCGTGAGATTAGAGAAATTTCGCCCGCTCTAATCCGAGTTGAGGAGTTTCCATTAATGCAAAGCAGCTCACGACCAAACCCAGGCTTGTGCAATGGAGACCTTGCTCCTCCTGCGACTACCTTCGAACCATTGACTTCACCCTCACCGCGATCTCTTCTCCTGTCACTTAGTTCGACTAAGGATGAAGAAAGGACCATTTTGCAATCCTGCACTATCCTTTTCGAAGGGGTCGGTATTTGGCCGGAGAGTCTAAGTTCCCCTAATGGGTTGCCATGCATGTCCGATTATGATTACTGGTCATATATTTGATTAAGTCCAGTTTAAGGTGATCAATCATTTCATACAATTCATACAATACATGCTAGAGCAACAAACAGAATCATAGTATCACCTATAATCAAGCACATACACCCATCCAACTATCTAACAAGCACAACCAAACATAATCTCAAGCCTCCCAAAATACAGCATTGTATTAATCCCAACTTACCTCGACTCCTCGCTTACTCACTCGAGGTCCGATTTGCTCAGGCTATCGCCGATCATCTCTATAACACAAACGTGATTTCAGTTTTTCATATAACTATTATAGGTTCGTTTTATCCCATAACGCTTATTGTTATATTTTATTTAGGGTTTAAGATACCTAATTATCTAGGTCTTAAGTCTTTTACAATTATTCTAGGTTTAAGATTAGGTTCGGGTTCGGTTTCTGCATCGATTTCTAAATTAGGTTCTAGTTCTATTTTCTAAGTAGCGTTTTATATTCTAACCCTAGAAATTCGTTTTAACTCATAATGTGAAATTACTCACATTATTTCTCGATCTCCTAAATACCATCATTACTCCTAGTCAGTATTTTATTTCACCCGGTACACTTATATCCTTATTAGTGTACCGAATTCACTCCTAATGTGAGAAATTTTTACATTTTTCATATCATTTCATAAATTTAAATTTCCTATCAGATTTATTGTACATTTTTATTATTATCACAATATCAATTTTTATTATAATATTTCCTATTTCTTATATTTCCAATAATTACATATTATGTATTATTACCTTTTATGTATATATTACACTTCTAATATTTATATCACTCTAATTATCATCTTTAAACATCAATTATCATTTCAAAATGTCTAAATTCATCCTAAATCAGATTTTACTCCTAATTATCCTAATTTACAAAATTAACTTAAAATGTACTATTTTTCCATATTACTTATTTACAACATAATTAACCTAATAATTACATCTAACACCCTAAATGCTACAAGTATAATTTTGCATCAGATTTCAACATCCCTAAACATCTACTTATTCACTAAGTCAGTAATTAATAATTTAATTACTTAATTAACCTTAAATTACCCATTTTATGCCTCATTTTAATGCCTAAAAATTTCAAAAATTAATTTTTGAAAACGAGATTCATAGCACTATTCTATATCATCTAAGTAATCTACACAAAAATTTTGGGCTTGAAAATACACTCCTAAGGTCTTTTATTTCTAAACCGAAACATGCTCGGTTTTGCATGATTTTTTAAGGACCATATATTACGGGGTATGTTTGTATCAAAATAATATTTTTTTTTATAAACTACATACAAAAATATTCCAGAATAACAAAATTCATAATTTTATAATGATATTTACTATTTTTACAAAACTACACAAAATCGGGCTGGAAATCGGACTCACTGATCTGGGTGGCTCCGGCCACCGTCGGCCGCCGTGGCCTTGTCGTCCGGCCTGGGTGCTGCCATCACCGTGTGGTGGTGGTGGCCTTCCACTCCCAGCTGCTCGTCTGGTGGGGGTTCCCGTTAAAGACCCTAATTGCACAGTTTTTTCTAATTTTTTTCTAAACCAAGTTTTTCGCTCAATTTTTGCCTCTCTCTAATTTTCTCTTATTTATATCTGGCCAAATGAGCTTCTGAATTTTTCTTGCTATTTATAGATAATTTTTGTAATTATTATGCATTAGTTTGACAAGACTTTACCCATTTTCCTTGATTTTTAGCTTTTATGTTGTCCAAATTTTATTGGTTGATTTTTCTTTTGCTTATCCTGATATGCCACGACCTAATCTTGATTCATATTATCCTCTTATGATTTTTTTCTGATTTTTTCATAATTAATTTATAATTTTCTTTAATTATTTAGTATAATTTTAGCACATTTCGTGTATATTAAGTAATTACGCGTATTTATACCTACATGTAAATTCATATATAGTACAAATAAATATTCCTAAATATTATTTAGGTTATTTTATAATTTTTAGTTTACATATAATTTATCTCTAACGATTCGTTAAGTGCTGGAATACCTTTTATGCATTTTCGATAAATAACGAGTTATATACTTAAAATTTGAAAATTTTGTAATCTCCTATCTTATTACTTATTTTCTTAAATTTAAATTTACAGGATCGGTTTACTAATATTTCTAGCTTTACTTTATAATTTAGGCTCGATCGGATCGTTCAACCGATCGAAACTTCGGATTGCTTAGTTGTGGAGCTTACACTTGGTTAGTTTAGTAAGTTAATCAAATCATAAAATCCCTTAAATTAGTATCGTTAGAAATAAAAAATTAACGTCCTGACTTGATTATTTTTAAAATCCTTATTTTACGTATTTAGTAAGTATTTTCAATTTTATTTTACATATAAAATATAGCATTTTTTATTAATACTTTTCATTATAATATTATTTTTATAAAAGTTGATTATTCTATATTATATATATATAGCTATTTAATTCTTTGATTTCTTTTTAGTTATCATTCTATATCTTAGAAGCAGCTAAAATCTATCTTAAAGCCTTATCTTAAATCCTATGATTTCCCTCAGCCGCAATTCATTCTCTCTCGTGCCTCGGTTTCATCCTCATCTCTGTCATCAACTCTCTCTTTCTCTTTTGTACTCTCTCTTGGCATATTTTTCTTAAATTCCTTCTTTCCTTACCGCATACGTCGAACCCATTACCCAATTCTTAGCCGCAATTCTTCACTCCCTCACCCCTTCTCTTGGTAATTGGATGCCACCCTGTAAATTCCAACCCCTGACATCCTCTTCTCTCCCGTCTCCTCAATTCAATCTCTCTCTCCTCCCTTGACAATCCCTCTGTCCCTCTCTCATTCTCTCGTGTCACCCCCTAATCCTTTCATTACTGTTCGACCCCTCCTTATCTTCTCTCTCTCATCTCTGACTCGTTTGCCCTCTGTCTCTCGTCTCTCTCGCTCCGTCCTTCTCTCGTTACTGTCTCGCTTCTCTCTGTCACATCTGTTTCATTTCCCTTGCCCTCCTTCATTCTTTTTCTTTTGTCTTTTTCCCACAATTGGACCAAAACCGATTATTCTAATCTATATGTTATATACCTTACAATTTACTAAATAAGTAATCTTACATAATTATATCATCTTTTTGGTTTAATTATATTATATTATTATTATTTGATTTGATGATTTCTTTTGAAACCTTAATTGAATAGATCATAGATTTATAAATAACTTCTAAATAAGGCTTAATCTTAGAATGCTTAAAGGTTAATGTATTGCTTGTTTTCTTTTAGACTTAAAGTTATGGATTTCCAATTATTTGCCAAGTTATTAGATTTGGATTCTATGATTGATTCAGACATTGTAATTGGTTCATTTTTGGCTTTCCAAGTATGTAATGTAACCGGACTAATTCATATATAGCTTAATCATCCTTAAAAAAGCTTATTCCTCCCAAGATCGGGTGCCATCCTTCATCTATCGCTATATGCAAATAGGTTCTTACCCTAAGTCTGTGACAAAGATGTCAACGAGATAGAGATATGAAAAAAAAAAAAAAAAGAGAATAACCCTTAGAAATTATTGGTTATGTTTAACCCGTTCGCTTTAGGGACCTGCAGTGGTAGTTCACTAAAGGAGCAACTATTGATCATATGTGAGAATTCCCTAATGGACTCGTATATGAGATGACGTAACTAGAATATTAGGTTTCTAGTCTTTAATTTTGGCCGTAAAAGACTTAAAGGAAAATGTATATTTATATCCACTTATATATGTGGACGAGAATCATAATGTGGCGGGATCATGAGAACCTATGTGTTGTTTACTAGCTTAAGTAAAAAACAATTAAACTATTGCTATTTATATTTGTTTTAGTTGCATTATATGCATGTGTTCTGGGCTTGGCATCCGTGTATGATTGTATAGTCGCATTAGCCTTCCACAGGTTGATTTGATAAGTTTGTGATAAGTATAGCATTTGCTATCATTAGATTGGGAAAGAGAGGCGGTTAGCTCTATATGTTGAAAAGATTAAGATCTAGTTATTTATTTTGTTTGGGGCTAAAGTGACTAGCCTATGAATCACTCGAATGGATGTATTTGGACAATTATTATTTTGTATTTGATAAGTGGTTATTACTAGTGATTTGGAGAATATAATTGGTTTTAGAGCCTTGACGTGTTCTTGAATAGCAAAGACATGCCGGGTTGTGGCGCCCTTCAATCCTGAAGCATTACATGAAATTTCATTCATTACAAAAGAATTTACACATAAAGATTGATCTTATAAGGCAAATTTAAATCTTGGAATGGTGTTCGTAGCATGTAAACATTTTTTTGTGCTTGTTATGGATTATATAGGCAGAAGTAAGAAGATGTACATGGAATATTAAAATAAAATTTTGAGCTAATTATGAAGTTAATCTACTAATTGCCAAATTAATGTACCATAATAAAAATAGAAGAAAAAGACTAGTTTTCAAAAATTAAATTAGATTTTCGAAGGCAATTTTAGGAAATTTAATTAGGAAAAGATATTATGATTGTAAAATTATATAAGGAAAAAGCTTTTGAAATTATATATTATAATATAATATAATTAATAAGTCTATCTAGTGGCTTCAATCAAAAGTTTCAAATAAGATTAAGAGGAGACTGATTAGCTTAAGTTTTTAGGGCTGTGGTGCTAAAATTAAAGCCTTTTCCATCAAAACCCATGCATATGGTAACAATATATGTATTTATATGCACGGACAAAATGGTAATATTGATTGCCATTAGAAAGAAGTAAAATTCTATAATTGATTATGCTTAAGGGTGTTAGATCCATCCATGTCTCATCTGGTAAGTGTTTTAAGTATGAGGCCTATTATCTAAGTCAAGATTTAACCTCTAATAGTAAAAACTACTATTTTTATGAACATCGATAGTGAAATCACTATTCACATTGTAAACTAGATTCAATTTCTTAGCTTAGATTTGTACTTATCAATCCCTCAATTGATATGACTAAGAAGAAATAGTAGGAAAGAAGCAAATTATACAAAAAATTCACAATATAATCTGCTTGCTTGTCAATGCTTAGATATGAATTTTAAACAAAATAAAATTGTGATGTTAGGATCTTAGGCAAAGGTGGGTAATATTTTAATAGGTCAATTAATACCTCAAATAGCTAAAGAATTATCGAATATTTGAGAAAATAGGTTATTACATGCCATACTTAATATTCAGGTATCCACTTCAATGTCAATTTATTTTTCTTATTGAATTGCTTATTTAATGAGTATTCTCAATATTATGCCTTAAAGAAGACTAGAACCTCTATAGTCTATCTCTCTTCACTTAGGTCTCGTAAGGATGACCTTGGAAGGTTTTAATATAGGCCCATTTAGTACCATCTTCTAATAGCATAGCTTGAAAGTTAAGGGCAAAATTCATCTGGATTGGGAAACATATAATCAAGGGCCAAAATTCCCTCCTAGCACCGTTATAACCTAGTTGAAAAAATAAAAAATGCTATTGTCGATGCAATATGAGTGTTACTAAAATAAAGTATTAGAATGTTACGCATCCATGGAAGCTTTAGGACAAACCTCCTATTCATGAATTGAGCTAGTGGGGAATTTTTTAGTGATGTATTTCCCTATATTGGTAAATAGTGGTTGACCATATATCTACGATAAATATTGTGTAACAATATAATTCAGTAAGGTTTTTTTGAGCTAGGAAATATTATATTAGAGATGAATGTTTGGGTAAAAGTTCAAATAGAGAATAAAGCACTTAGTGGTTAAAAGAGTATATAAACGTCATTAAAAGTGGTGTAAGTAGAAATATTGGTGATGTAGCAAATTAAGTGCTAATGGGATGTTCATATGATGCTCAAAGTCCAAATATCACTTCCTTTTCATCTGTAATCGAGGATCTATGGTTGATCCACGGGTAAGAAAAAGAGTTGGAACGATAAATCTTGAAGTTGTAAAAGCATCATCCTCCATGGGACTCCATCAATAGAGTAGGTGTTGGCAAATAGCAAATTCCATTCACCGGGGTTTTGATAATCCTTCTTCTTGCGCTCAAAGAACTAGGTAAGAAAATAGTTCCCCTGCGCGTCTGTGTGTATGTGATGTTGGTGTAAAGATTTTGGCGCTTCAATGGAATTTGGGGTGTTGAGGCTTCGTTTTATCTAGTATCTGATATCCTTTCAATAGCAAAGAGCTATACAAGCATCTGCAAAGTCGATGAGCTGATATGGCTTGTAGAATAGTGTATTGTCTCCAGAAGCGACATATCTGAAACCTCCACAACGAAGGTAAAAAAGGAGTTGTGAGCGTAATAGCAGTTGCAGATGCCATCTTCATGGTTTGACTTGCAGGTTAAGGTGACTTCAAAGCGTCCTTCAGGATCTACGAAATCTGTCTTCTATTTCAGTGATTTGGAGTATCAAAAGATGGCATGATATCTAATCCTGGAATCAGTGTTTGCGGAATTTCAAACCTGAATCTTGATTAGAACAGGTGGAGCATGGAAAGGCGAATGCAGTGTCTTCTATTGCTTGATATGTTAACCTCATTTCTCACAAGCTACTAGAGCTTGGCACTCCTTCAACTGTCCTCGTTACTTAGTCGTTCTCCATAGGTTTTCTTTGATGGATATTCCACCAAAACGTTGATAAAAGTCTGAATTTTGTTCTCTTTAGCGATTTCCTTTATTTTCTATAATCCAGTTTTCCTTCATTTTCTTGAAAATATATATATATATATATATATATGAAATTCTGAAGGAAGATATAAGCACGTATTCGTTAGCATTTGTTCAACTTTCTGATGGTACCACAGGCGAATAGCAGCTGTGACTGTATAAGTTATTCCTATACCGTATAAGCCTATTGTACAATAATGCAGCATGTCCATGCCTTCTTTTTCCTGAGAAATTTTTAAGCAAGAAAACTGAAGATAGAAAATAAGACTTTCATAAAAGCATAACTCCAGCATGCTGGAGTTAAGATATGAAACTTTGTGCAAGTTAATCGATCCAATTCAAGTATAAATTATGTCGCGTGTTTCCATTTTCATGTCTCTAGCGGCCAATTAGGGAAATGCGGTAAAATCCTGCTAATGCCATTACATGGTGTCAAGCCTATGATCAGGCCACCATTTTGCCTCAACTTACTCATCTTCATAGTTCAGTGCGAAAATTTCCTAAGTTTGCACACTTGTTTCCTAGTTTCAATACCTACCATTCTTTCTATTTCCATCTAACATCGAAACATCACCAAAAAAAAAAAAAAAAAATTCAGTTTCTATCTCCTATTAGGATTTGGTGCAGATGATATGTTTGGAATACAATTTTCTGTCAATGCAATATTCTTTGCATCAAGAAAGGCTATGCTGGATACCAGAAAACTTACTCGTTTTTTTTATCAAGACTAGACATTTCATCTTCACAAGTATGACAAAGTGGAACATATCAACTATCATTATTTTATGAAGCAAAGAGAAAACAACCATCCATTAGAAACAAATACACATGAACATGCACAAGGAAATATTGCTACTTAAAACAAAATATTCTTATTTTAAATGTTTGGTGCGTTTAAGAAAAATTTAAACCTGCTCCCGTTCATCTTCCAGTAATGGGAATAGAGAAAAGTTACCTGAAGGAGAGGAAGGTAAACCGGTGCTCTTGATAGATTGCTCTGCATATTCACTTTGTAACGATGGAGTCCAACGATTCTCTTCAAGTTCTTCTCCCATGGCCGTATGGACCATAATCAGCTTTTGAGTTGTGGATAAGAACAAAAGAGGAAAAAATGAAGATAGGTCTTTTAGGGATTTCTCTTCGGTAGACTTTCTCCATATGGACTCCATTAAAACATAGTTCCTGTACTATATGCGCATGCTGTATTTTGATAAGGCCTACATGGACCGGGTGCATATTAGAATGTTCGTATTTTAGTTTACGATTTCATATTTATTTTTACTCATGGTAAATCACTTCAAGTAGCATTAGTATTTTCCTCCTCCCTATCAAACTATGCAAGGCATATTTCGGTCATGGTTGAGAACATGGCTCCTCTTCTCTGTAAAATATACGGTATGACTGATTACGAGACATAGTAGTTTCACAGGTGGAATGATCAGGTTGGATCTCCCAAGAAACATTAAAAGGTTCAATTGCACCTAGGACAATAAAACCATCCCAAAAACCAACGAAACCAGAAACATGAATCTGCAGAGTTGGAGAGTTGGAGATGGGAAGTCTCAGATAAACCAATGATGCCCGAATTGCTTGCCAAAGTTGCTGCATCCGGTAGTTCAGTTCAGGATTTTTCTTGGCATGGGCCATAAAATAGAATGCCATTTTGTAACAAAAGCTCTTATTCTTTTTAACTACAATCTTTCTTCAACAAATTTCCATCTTTAAATTTGATTCTAAATTTCATATTTTTAACTGACGTGAAACCATCGTAAGGAATTTCTCTTTATTTTCATAATTAACCAAATAAACTTCAAGTTCATTAGATTGAATAGTTATGAAATACTTACTAACCTTTTCCTGCAGAAGTAAGCTGTGCATCAATCATGTTATCATCAGGAAGCTGCCTGTATAGGAGGGGCTCAAGCTTGTTGGATATCACATAACAGACCTATTGACTCATTCTTCTACCCCATGCCTTCTATGATCGACGCATCTCATGCAATTCTGCCTTATTTTTATCTCTTCTTTTTTCGCTTTCACGTAGTTTGAAACTCGAATGAATAAGCACATATTAAATAATCGACCAATCAAAAGAGAAAGGAAGCCTGAAAAAACTGGAAGCCTATACTAATTCTTAACCAAATCTGGCACTTATAAGTCCTACAAATGAACCCATAAAGGATAAAACTGTTACCAGAAAACAAATAAAGCTAAATATCCTAAGAACAACCCATTTCCTTGTCCATGGAGCAATTTTGTTTCGCACAAAGTACATTTCCACAGGAAAATAAATAGCTAATGGCCAAAAATTTATAGCCCCTAACACTCCGAGGACAGAGTTGAAATATGGAAAGGCTATTGCAATTCCAGTTGTAGTCATTACATATACTGTTCGATAACACACTTTGAAGAGATTTATTTGAATAGCCGGCAGCAAGGGAAATCTCAGCGTCCAAAAACCGTTCAAAAGTCTATTCTCTGGATATTTTCTTACTAACAACCTCTCTATAGCTGAAAAGATCGGTTGGCTATATAACTGAAACAACAAATAAACAAAGAAAAGCAACTGCCTTAAGTCTGAAATAGAACAAAAGACATAAAAGCCACATCACGACTTGCTTTGTGTAATATGATATGGAAATTACCTGATATCCACCCACCAAATGAAGAATGATGCAAGCATTTGCAAAGTCAACAAGCCAATAAGGCTCAAAGAATCCAAATCCTGTGAGGAGATTCCCCGGTGTATCATCGCCAAAGGCGGCATAACCAAAGCATCCACAGCAGTAGTAAAAGAATGTTGTAATGAAGATTGCAACCATTGAACCTTGTTTCATTGTCCTGTTTTCAGGAGGTGATGACTTCAATGTATCCTTCATTTCACATGTGGTAATTCAGAGTTTAGTTTTTCCTCTAAAATGTTTCGATATTGTTAAGCCAATAAGAAGCTGCACCTGTATCTCAAGTAGAATAAGCGAGTATGGATATGCAAAAGCAATATCCCCAACTGCCTCAAAGGAAGTCCATACTTTCTTAGCAGCAGTAGGACCTCCGATTCCAGCAATGCTTCCCATAATTCTCTTATGCGCTGCAAAACAAGATTATCGGATTTCCATGAAAAGAAAGGAGAAGAAGCTAAATTTTGTTAGTCTGTTGGAATGATTAAAATAAGCCCTCTTAGGTTTGTTCTTCTTCAGGCAGCTACATAACTTATGTTTGTATTGAAAAGAATGACAATAACTTAACTATGGAAAACCAAAATGAACACAGCTAACAAAAATATGGGTTGTATCTCAGTTTCATTGTGCCAATAGATCAGAATCTTCGAAAATATTTTCCATATATAATTATCAGAAGGAGATGTAAGCACAGACCGAGTACCTTTGCGAAGCCAAGTCCTAGTCCAATGGTAGCGTAAGAGAAGGACATGAGTGCAGCAACAACAGAAAGCCACACCATGTCATGAACATTTGGTATCTGTGACATTATCATCTGAACACCCCCAAACACCAGCATATATAAATTTGTGCTGTAATGACATGGAGCATCATGCCCTTCTATGTGATAACAATTTGATTTTAAAATAGCCCTACAGCAATAACCAAACGCATTTGTCGCTTGTGAAATCTCATGAAAGTAATGAAGAAAACAAGCTATTAATGGTTTCTATGAAGCATGTAGCTGAAGTTCATATGTCAAGGCTATGCCATAAAAGAATTCTAAGGAAAAAAGCACCTCATGCTTGTCGCAGTGGTGATAACGTAAGCAACAGCCGTCACATACATGCTCAAATATTGAAGCAAACCACACATCCACATCCGTGTTTTTCCTAAACAATCGCTACATCAAATTAGATATACAAAGAAAAGAGTAACTAACCAAGAAGTCATGGAAATATTGAAATATGAGAAAGGTGGATGTTTTAGTACCAAGGTTCACTTGGACTGCATCCATGTAAGAGTAGTTTCGATTTCCTGTCACGGGTCCAGGTGACCTGTAACAGTCGGCTAGGAGGGAAGCAGACACATAGGTAATGATAGCAAAAGTAAGTAAACAGATTGGTCCTGCTATCCATCCTAACTGTGCGATGGCCCAAGCTAAAGAAAGTACTCCGGAACCGATGACTGCGGTAATGATATGTGCAACACAACCCCATAAGGTTCCTGCTCCAAGTAAAGATAATGGCTCAACTCGAAAAAGACAATTTCAAAAAAGTTTAACGAGAAGCCAATAGAATAGTATATCTCAATCTATTACCAGTTCTCTTTGGACGACCATCATCATCAAACCTATTGTCTGATAACTCAAGAGAGTGTTCAACAGCCATCAGATTTATTCAGCAGTGGATGTTCAAGTGATGTTTTGCACTTGGAATTGGATAAGATCCATATAACAGGACTCAGCTGCTGTAGCAGAGACAATCAATCAGTATCTACAAAGAAGAGCTAAAGTTTGGTTATGTCGTCGCAATAATCAAACGTCCTCTACATGTAATAGACAAAATACTAAAACAATATAATAACCTTATATATAGCTTGTTGGTATCACTTCAACAACAAAGCTTTTAACTAAAAAGTAGGAAACTACTATGCATGACTTTACAATAAAAAGGAAACAAGATAGAAACTTCTGCACAACAAGGTCCAAAAGAAAAACTGCCAATTGTTGAGTTTGATATGCGGGAGTTGGATATAAAGCAAAGGTTGAGAAGGGAAATATAAAGTAATATTATCTGTCATTTTAAGGCTCATTTTTCTTCCTTGTGATGTAGAAGACAAGGAAAAATATGGAAAAACAAATTAGCCTGCACAGATATTACAGATATTTCACTTTTTCCCTTCCATTTTATGACTCATTTTTCTTCCTTGCAAAGGTATCCTAGTTCGTTAATGGATATATTTCCTCTCTTTCCTTACATTTCTTTTCCTTTCTCTTCAATACCAAGTGTGCACCAAAATTTCCTATACAAAATTTTTGCGTCAAATTATGTGCCAAACCATGATATGAATCCATGAATAAGAATGATATTGAACATATTAATAAGAATTGCGTAGATTCATACTATGCATTTGCCACACAAATCGGCACACAATCTTAAACATGCTTCCAATACTATCATTTGAGTGGATAGTTGACCTAGCTCCTTATCGTTTGAAGAAATCCTCCAACTCAATTGGTATTATTTCATGAAAAACAACACGAGAAAACAAATGCGATCTTTAACAGGGTTGCAATGACAAGGTCCAGGCAATTGCTTTCTAGAAACCAATACAAAAGCAAGTGCGATGGATTTCTTTCCACTTTGTGAAACATCTATCAGTCTTTATCTAACTTTTGATGAAGAACATAAGCTACAACTTGACTTTTGGTTATCTTGAGGAGTGAGGACAAGAGGTCATGGGTGGATAGGTGGTCACTCATCTCTTTGCTACAAAGTAGACCAGTAGAGCTTAAAAAAAAAAAAAAAAAAAAGGTGTTATTGTCTCAACACACTATTTGAAGAAAACATTGATTTACATTTACCAAATTCCAAAAAAAAAAAAAAAAAAAAAAGCTTGCTTTATTTCACGTCATCCGATCTATTGTGTGTTTAATGACACTATAATATGATATGACAATACATCAGTTATTGGAAATGAGAAAATCGCTTTTTGAAAAGAATGAAAACTAATGTTCTCTATAATTTCTGTTACACCCTTACTACGAATAAAACTAATATAAACCCGGTCTTTGCAGACCATATGAGTGCAAAGTATAATACTTTACCTTTGACTCGGCTTTATAAAGACCAGATCTATACAAACATTTCCTCTTAACCATCCCTAGCAACATCTAGCCACCACATTGCCACTTCCGACTGCCTTCCGCCACTGACCTCACCAGTCAACACCACTTGTTTTGATAAGAATCGCCATTGTTGCCCAATGCAAATTCCTCAAATAACGAAAAATCTTTCGGCAAAACAACACAACTCTTTAACACAAATCTAAAGCCAACATAAAACCAGAATATCAAACTTATAAGATTTTTTTCTTTTTCTAAATGAAGAAAAACTGCTAAACAAAATTCATTATTCGGTATATTTCATATACACATACGATTGTAAAACTTACAGAGACCAAAGATAACCCATTATGAATTCATGAGAAAAAGAGACGGACTAGTGCAATCATTTCCACAAAACTCATGCATAGTTCTTTAGCACTGTCACGAAACCAAGACGTAAGGTACAAAAATATACCTAGACGATCGACTGGACGGTCTCGAAACTATAATATCGTAACATGTCTTGGTTTTCATTGTTTAGATATATATATATATATATATATATATATATAAGGGACCATAATATGCATGGAGATCTCTTAATTTGATGCCAAAAAGTCACTGCCACAGTCAGTTTAAATGGCAAATTCCTTTGGGTTAACGTCTTGTTGGGAACTTAGTCTTTCTGTTTCCGTTGGAAAGGGAGATATTCCTGTTTTTGAGGATCTCCACGCTTGATGTACGACTTGGCTTTCACGTGCTTGTTTGTTCTACGGATATTGTTGGATAAAAGGTGTCATATAACGTAGTGCTGTATTAATGTTTTTCTCGGTAAAAGTTGTCCAATACTGTATTTTATGATGTAGGCAGTTTTAATTTTATTTCTTTAATAATTTAGTGCTTGTATGTTGTGGAAAATTGCCTTATTAAGTGCCTTTATTAGGCAATAAATTATTTAAAAAATGAAAGCACTACACTGCCCAATTCTCATTATCCCCTTATTTTAAGAAACTTCAAACGTGTTAGTATATTCTTGATTCTAGAATCACGATTATCCATTTAAATAAACAGCAAAAAGAAGAAAAAGGTTTAATTGCCTGAAATGATAGGTTTAAATCTGTCAGTTTTATCTATCACACAAAATGGTATAAATATTGCCCTCTCATATACAACCTTCCTTCCACTTAGAGGGAAGAGAAGTAAATGTTATAGGAACAGAAAAGGGTTGACGGTGGTTTTTCTTGTCCCTGCTTTGGCTAGAAGGTTGAGGTCCGTTGATACAAGCAAAGTGCCGTTTTAAATGGAGTTATTTCAAAAACTAAAACAAATTTCTTTATTTTAACAAATAAATGAAGTACTAGACTTTTTCTTCATCAACTAAGACGGGTTGTTCCATAATTTAATGATAGAATAAACTCTCCCGAGGAATTAGATTTGAGATCAATATAATATTTTCACTTTGGATAAATTATGTTGACTATCACTATAAATTTTCTAAATGATACGGACACTCTACTTAAAGTATATGGATGCAGGTTAACATTGATTTATAATTTCTAATAAATACTTTAGATGTTCCTAGTTAAAAAAATGCATGCTTAGGGATATCCATAAAATCACTGTGTCGGTAGTCAGTAAAATGAGAGCATTACATATGCACAATGCGGGTGCTAAAAAATAAATATATTAGGAGTTACTGGAATTCAATAAAAAAAAAAAATTTACTTAAAAAATAAAGAAAGAAAATATATAGGTCAGGTAGATGTGATTTAAATTCTATACGTCTCTTTGCAAACGAATCAGGTATAATGGAAGAACTTGATTGAGGAAAGTAAGAAGCATGATATGGTGGGATGCAAATCAATTATGTCTAAAAATATATCTATTAGGCTATTAGCCTATTACACTAAAGTGAATGAAAGAGATTGTTGTCATATATGCATATGATATAAATAACATGTTAATTAAATAAATTAAAAAAATAACGATAGTGAGAGAGATTGTTAGATAGGATCAGGTAGAGACTTATTACAATCATATTAAAAATATTTGTATATATTTTTCAGATAGTCTGACCTATAATTTATTTATTGATTTATATTTGATAAATACCCGTAACGTGAATGTGATATGCACTAGCAGGAAAATCAAAAGCATTATAGCAACCCCTAGACACCATAATGAATCTCGGAATTTTAATATTATAGTTTGATATATAACAACTCAAAGAAGAGGAAAAGAAAAAAAAAAAAAGAAAAAAAGAAAACTTCAAAAAGTGGTGTAGCCGTCCGTGACCAGGAGACCGAATTTTGGAACTAGGACTGATTTTTTATGGAAAGAAAAAGGATCATTGCTTCCCTCTTAAAATGTTCATTTATCATTTTATGGCTCATGCGACAAAATCTGCACAAAGTTTCAGATGGAAATTTATTTCCGCAGGAAAAGGTGCAAGTTGATAAAATTATTGAAGATAAGAACATCCTTATGATTTAATTTCACATACCAATGTCATGTCTCAAAGGTCCAAAATAGGCTGCTTTTAAATGCTAGGGATTGCGTTGCAGGATCGATATCGATTTGAGACTCTGGATTCCTTGTGTCAATATGCATATTATTGAAAGATGAAACGAGGATTTGGTGTAACATTTGAATCAACCATATTAACTCATTCACTTTAGAAGATATAAGTTTATTAGATAATTGCTCTTCAGAGTTTCAATTAGAAAAATAATGACGAGTTCTATATAATTTTGATAGCTATCAGTAGCACGCTGTTGGCCCAACCTACTTGTCGTATACTTACAACATAGAAGAACCTAGTTCCCTAAAACGTGATGTCTTTCTCTCTCTTCATAGTTTTTTCTCGAAGGTAGGTCTCTGACTCTCTCTCTATCTTCTTCCTTCTCACTTGCCTGCTAGGGTTTCCAAATACTTACAACTCCTTTATTTTTTTAGAAAAGAAATTACAAATCTAGAATCGTAACGAGTAGATCTATATTTCTATATGACTTTTATGTACTGATCTCTATATCTAATATGTATTTGTTTTTATTTCTTGCGAGGGTTTTATGAGAAATCTCTTGGTTTCGAGTATGATGGCAACTCTAAGAAATGAAAGAGAAAGAGAAGGAAGAGGAAAAGGAAATTTTCAACGATAATAGATGATTCCCTTTGTACTATTTCTTTTCTTTTATACTCAATCTCAATGTAAACTTCTATTGTTTTGGTTACAACTATAAACTCTCCATTGTATTATGTATGTGCACCTATATTCTTAAATCAATGCACCTTACTTTTGTGTTTATGCATGTGTATGCCTAAGTCAATATACCTTACTATTGTGTACAATCCCTCAAATATCCGGGTCTTCTAATGTGTCTCCTCCTTATATTTTGATTCATTTCATTTTCCTCCTAAATAAAAGAGTTACCATGTCCTTAACGTGAAAAGAGAGATAAGTCTTCTCAATATCTTCCAACTAACCAAGTGGACTCTTTCGATAACAAAGTTTCCCATTGAACCAATACTTGTCTAATGTTTTGTCCACTCTTCTGAATAATCTAAACATCAAACACCATTAAAGGCTTTACCATAAGATGATTCTCGAAAGAGTCTGATGGTAAGTCTACTATCTTAGGCAACTCTCCTTGAGCCTTCTTGAGTAAAGGGATATGAAATATTAGATGAATTCTAGAATGGACAGACAACTCCAAACGATAAGCTACTGGCCCTACCTTAGCTAGGACTTTAAATGGGCCATAGTACCTTAGTTAAGACTCTAGAGGCTAGTAATGTCTGTTGATAAGGTTGCAACTTCAGATATGCATAATCCCCCACTACTAAGCTTCTATCTATCTTGTGTTTGTCCGCTATATTCTTCATCTACACTTAAGCTTGTTCAATTCAAAACCCACAACGTCAATGAAAGATGACCCCAAAATATAATTAGGGGTTGGAGGTTCTCTCCCATAAAGAGCTTTAAAGGGTATCATCTTTATAGCTATATGAAAACTTATGTTAAAATAATACTCGTCTCGTGGTAGAAACTTAGGCCATAGTTTTAATCAATCAACTACATGTAAACCTCATAACCAGTCATTTAAGGTTTCGATTGGCTGAAAGATCCAATCGAACCTAAATTATAAGTAAAGCTAGAAATATTAGTAAAATGATCCCCTAAATTTGAATTTAAGAAAATAAGCAATCAAATAAAATAATATAAAAATTCCAAATTTTAAGTATATAACTTGTTATTTATCGAAAATAAGTAAAATGCATTCCGATAATTAACGAATCGCTAAAGATAAATTATATGTATACTAAAAATCATAAAATAACCTAAATAATATTTAGAAATATTTATTTGTACTATCTATGAATTTACATATATGTAGAAATATGCGTAATTACTTAAAATACGCGAAATATGCTAAAATAATAATAATTAATTAAAGAAAATTCATAATTAATTAAGGAAAAATCAAGAAAAATATAGAAAAATGAGGAAAAGTCTAGAAGTGGGGTGAGGCAATATGAAATTGAAGAAAAAAAAATCAACCAATTAAAATGCAACAAATAGAAAGTGGAAAAGAGAAGAGATAAGGCAATTGTCTTGTCTTATTAATGCACAATAATTTTCCTAAAGTTCTGTAAATACTCCAAATTTTTTAAAAGCTCATTTGGCCAGTTTGGAGAGTGAGAAAAATAAAGAGAGGCAAAATTGAGAGAAAAGTTAAGGTTAGAAAAAAAAATAAAAAAATTGTACAATTGGGGCTTGTAAGGAGAATCCAAACCTGATGAGCAGCTGGGAGTAGATAGCCACCACTACCACCATACAGTGGTGGCAGCGCTTAGGTGGGCCGACATACCCATGGCCACTGATGGTGGCCGGAGCCACTCAAATCGGTGAGTTCGATTTCCAACCCAATTTTGTGTAATTTTGTAAAAATAGTAAATATTCTTAGAAAATTATGAATTTTGTTATTATAGAATATTTTTGTATGTAGTTTTTAGAAAAAATATTATTTTGATGAAAATATGTCCCGTAATATATGTTTCTTAAGAAATCATACAAAACCGAACATATTTCAGTTTAGAAATAAATAACCTTAGGAGTATAGTTTTGAGCCCAAAAATTTTGTATAGACTAAGATGATATCAAATAGTGCTATGAAGCCTGTTTTTAAAAATTAATTTTCTAAATTTTTAGATAATTTTTAGGCCTTAAAATGAAGCATAAAATGGGTAATTTAGGGTTAATTAAGTAATTAAATAGTTAATTACTGAATAATTATATATTTTAGGATGCTGAAATCTGATGAATTATGATACTTGTAGCATTTAGGGTGTTAGATGTAATTATTAGGTGAATTATGTAGTAAATAAGTAATAAGGGAAAATAGTAAATTTTAAGTTAATTTTGTAAATTAGGGTAATTAGGTGTAAAATATGATTTAGGATGAATTTAGACATTTTGAAATGATAATTGATGTTGGGAGATGGTAATTAGAGTGTTAGAAATATTAGATGTGTATTATATACATAATAGGTGATAATACATAATATGTAATTATTGGAAATATAATAAATAGAAGATATTAGAATACAAATTGATATTATATAAATAATAGGGATATATAATAAATCTGATAGAAATCTTGAATTTATGTAATTATATGAAAAATATAAAAAATTTCTCACATCAGGAGTAAATTCGATACACTAATAAGGATTTAAGTGTACCGAGTAGAATGAAATACTAACTAGGAGTAATGATGGTATTTAGGATATCTGGAAGTAATGTGATTAATTTCACATTATGAGTTGAATTGAATTTCTAGAGTTCGGGTATAAAACAGTACTTAGAAATCGAATTAAAACCAAATTTAGAAATCGAACTAAAACCAAATTTAGAAATCGATGCGGAAACTGAACTCGAACCTGGCCCCAAACCTAGAATAATTGTAAAAGATTTGAGAACCTAGATAATTGGATATATTAGACCCTAAACAAAATATAACAATAAGCGTTTTACAATAAAACGAACCTATAATAGTTATAAGAAAAACTGAAACTACATTTGTGTTATAGGGATGATCGGCGATGGTCTAAGCGAGTTGGACCTCGAGTGAGTGAGCGAGGAGTCTAGGTAAGTTGGGATTAATACGATGTTATATTTTGGAGGTTTGAGATTATGGTTGGTTATGCTTATTAGATAGTTGGTTATGTGCATGTGCTTGATTATTAGTGATGCTATGATTCTGTTTGTTGTTCTGGCCTGTATTGTATGATTTGTATGAAATAATTGATCACCCTAAACTGGGCCTAATCAAATATACAACCTATAATCATAATTGGACCTGCATGGCAACCCATTAGGGGAAACCTAGGATTCTCCAGCCAAATACCGACCCCTTCAAAAGGGATAGCATAGGATTGCATAATTGTCCCTTCTTCATCCTTAGTCGAACTAAGTGACAGGAGAGGAGGTCGCGGCGAGGGTGAAGTCAATGGTTCGAAGGTAGTCGCGAGAGGAGCGATGTCTCCATTACACAAGCTTGGGTTTGGTCGTGAGTTGTTACATTAACGGCAATTCCTCAACTCGGATTAGAGCAGGCGCAATTTCTCTAATCTCACAACGGGCCGGACAACGTCGTACGATGGCATTTGCTTGAGCATGCATTGCACGTAATAAGTTGATTGATAACCTTATTATGTTTATGGTATAGTTTTAAGTTCTCCATTTTAACTTACTGAGTTGTAGTTGCTCACATCCCTATAGACGTCGTATAGGTGCTAGTTAAGAAGCGGCATACAACTACTCTGAAGCTAGCAACTGTTGGATCCTAGGGAGTGAGGAAAAATATTTGAAAAAGAAAACATATATTTTTAAGATCTAAGCTTTTATTTTAGAATTTTTCATTTCTGAATAATGTAATAACTAGGAAATATATTACGGTAAAATATTATAAATGTTAATTGTAATAACTGAATTTCATTGTAGATATATATTTTCTCACTTTCTTAGGTAAATGATTTATTTAAATTTCAAACTATTTACTTCAAAGCGGGTTAGTCGTGAATGTCTTGTATAGATCAGGTCTAGAATAGCGGTTGTAAGGCCAACTTCCATCTTAGAATGGTTTATACGGCGAGGCTATTATGACTTTGCCGCTTTGGAGCGTAACATCTTACACTTACAATGTAAAAGAACCTAGTTCCTTAAAATGTGATGTCTTTTCTCTCTCCCTATAGATTTCTCTCCAAGGTGTACCTCTAATTCTCGCTATCTTCTTCTTTCTCAGTTGTCTATTAGGGTTTCTAATAACTTACGACTCTTTTATCTTTTCAAAAAAGAAATTGCTAATCTAAAATCTTAGCGATTGGATCTATATTTTTGTATGATTTTTATGTATTGATCCTTATATCTAATATGTATTTATTTTTGTTTTTTGTGAGGGTTTTACAAGAAATATATTGCTTTTGAGTGCCAAGGCAACTCCAAGAAATAAAAAAGAAAGAGAAGGAAATATTTAGGGTAACAAATGATCCCCTTTCTATTATTTCTTTTCTTTTATACTCAATGTAAACTTCCGTTGTTTTAGTTACAACTATATACTCTCCATTGTATTATGTATGTGCACCTATATGCTTGAGTTAGTACATCTCACTCTTAAACATATACACATATATGCCTAAGTTAATACACCTTATTACTATACATAATCCTTCACATATGCAATTCTTTTAATGTGTCACTTGTCTTCACATCTGTTCTTAAGGCTTTGTATCTCAAGTTATCATATATCTTATCATCTTTATTAAAAAATTTATATGTAATTATTAGTGTGTCGTTTTTTAGCATATATGATTTTGAAGTTTTTTTTTATTAATAAGATTTATGGTGTCCAAGAAATACATCTGTGGAAGGAAAACAAAAGAAGAAAGACATGTTCTTTATATGTAAAGGAATTTTACCCTTTAAATGAAGTAGTATAAAGCGACATAACTTTGGAGTTCGTATTTCTATATTTTAAAGGATCACAGCTCTTCTAAAATAACAGTTTCGTATGATTAAATAATAGTTTTTTTTATGTTATCTACAACAATTTATTGAATGAATTTTTCTACGATTCCATAAATTATTTTTATAGAATTGGTACCGTCTTTTACTAAATTGTTGATTTAATATTTATTAAATCTGAACCTTAAATTGGTTATGTTGTTAACTCTAATGGATTTTAAATAAATGGTGAGATAAATGGTTGGACCGATCCCTTCAGAAGGATCGTGAAAAGTTCTCTTATCAAATATAGATTGTTGATATGTAATCATAATAATATTTTTAGTAAATAATTATATACTTTAAGTCGACATTCACAGATACCATCGGTTCTTACCAATTTCCATGGATTACAAAAATTTTTTAAAATATATCTCTAACATGTGTGTATATCTATGTATTTACATACAAATAATTTTTTCAATTAACTGTAGTATCCATTTTCATATTTTAGTATTGATACTTTTTGAAATAGCATTAGCTTGTGTCTCCATCAACAACAATAGTACATTGTTAAGAAAATTATTTATAGGAGGTGAGAAGATGATCTTATCATTCTTTGTAATTCGTAGTACTTTACTTAATTAGGTAGGTTACAAGACTAATGTTAAAGGATTACAAAATAAGTTTCAAGTACAATTTTTTGAAACTTGCTCCTATAGGTAAAGTATGGGTACGACATCTATATGTAATATAGGTTCTAGAGTTTCCTATACTCACCTTGTAAACAATGTTAAATAATAATAATGTAAAAGAATACTATATTTCTACTTTTTTTTAAGTTCTATAAAAAAAGAGAAAAAGAAATCAACATACAAACTATAGCACAAGCTCATCATCTATAAGAAATCTTAAAGAAATTCCTGCTTTATTTCTTCTGCATTTCTTTTATCTCATTTTTACATTATTTGCCACCCCTCTTATCTCAATTCTTCCCTATTAGGTTATTACTAACCTTACTTTTATTGTTATATTTTTCATTGAATACTGTACTTATATACTTATTTTACATTTGATATATACGAATGGTTTGGAATAGAATTAAATAAGAAGAGAAATGATAAACCCTTGCTTAATTGTTAAAAATAACCTTAATTATTAAATGTCATAATTAAATTAAAGATTAGATAAGTAATTTGATTAATAATAATAAATGTAAGATGAATGAAATCATTGATTTTACCTTCTCAAAGATGAAATTGAATTCTTCTTTAAATCCGAAATCGTTAATTCTATAGAATCATAATTCTAGCTTCTAAATGCGCTTCTAAATGCACTTCTAAACATGGAGGAAAGAAATGAAACTCGAAATCATAATTTTATTTTGATCCACTCCTACATATAAACATGAAAATATAATGGAGTTGGTGTTATGTATTTTGTATAGATAGAGGTTGTACCTTTTTCATAGATATATTATTTTGTTATTTTTCTTAGTGTCACTTTCATCCAAGATGTTATATGAGATATGTTTTGTATCGTCACTTTTTAAATTTGTGAAAAGTATGCCTTTAAGCGATTCGAATGAATAGGACATTATGAAAACATTGATAAAGCCAAGTTATAAAAATTTTACTTTAGAATTTAAACTACAAACTTTATGGAAAAATTTACAAGTTAGATTTTTTGTACCTTATAACCTATAAATTATATAGGATACATGCTTAAAAATGATTCGAACGTATCACATGATAAGTTGCGGTTTAAAAATTTAGAAACCTACTATTTATGATTCCCAAATAGTTAAGATATACTAAATTATTATATAGAAGAAATTAAAAAAGAAAAAGGATATGATAAAAGTTGATATTTTTCTATCTTTTTATTACCTTTACAATTTAAAAAAAATTCAATAAATAATATATATCATATGTAAATAGGGATAATATATAACTGCCAATTATACAATTTATACCGTATCTCCTGACTTTACTAGGGCAGAGAAAACAATGACGTTGAACAGATCTAAATTAAAGCCAAAGACAGTTTCGATATTACACCTACTTTTTGGTGGATGATGTCCGTTGTAATTGGTGAATTACTTTAAAAAGGTACCTCTTAAAGAATGTTGATATATGAAAATTTCTCGTGTAAATTTGCACTTCTATTCGTTTTTCTTAAGCGGATTCATAGTCTAAATTGGGATTTTTTTTTCTTTTAGTTGGTTTGGCATTTCATTTAGTAAATCGGGTTAAATCCAGCGATGAAATGACCTTAAAAAGTAATTACGGATACATATTGATATAAAGATTAACTTGGTATTCCATTAGATGAGAGTTTTTTCGTTGTCAGCATTTCTCAAGAAATATAAATACATTTTATAAAAAAAAAAAAAAAAAAGCAAGACGTTTTCAAGAAATATAAAAACGTTATTTATTTGTTTTTTTTTTAACATATAGAAATCAGGACGATCGAAATTCACCGTCCCTTGAAAGTTATCAAAATTACAGTACATTTCAGATTTCTAAAATACCATACTTACGCAAGTGTCATTCATCTGTCTTTTCATAGGTTATATGCCTTATTGAAGTTTTGATTAAACACGGATACATACTTGTCCAGTTGAATATACAAGTCGCCGGGAATCATGTAATTGGCCGTCAGTCCTATCAATGATATATATGTATTAACCCAACAAATAATAACATATTTCATTGTCTTATTAGTTAAAGTTCTGCGTGGTAATCACATGCATGTCTATCTACAGTTTTAGACCGGACACAATTGCCATGTTTACTTGAGGGTAATTGGATCAATTCTCTTCTTATTTTTTATTATAATATGCACTTGATTTTTTGTTTTTAAATTGTAATTCCTTAATAATCTTTATTGTGTGAAATCAAATGATAGAAATTTTTTAATACAACTAAACAATTATGATTCTTCATAAAATTTTATATATTTTTTAAAAATAATTTTATATCAATTTAATGATGATCACTACTACTATTACCAACGCCACTATCGACCATTACTACTATTACGAACACTATTATTATTACGAACACTACTACTATTACTACCACTGACCATCATTATTACTACCATGGTTATTACCATCGTCGCCATTACTGCTACTAACTACCAACCACCATTAATACCATTATCATTATATTGCTGCTACCACCATCACCCTATTGCTACTACCATCACCCATCATCACTACTACCGTTGCCATCGTCATCACTGCCGTTGCCATTACCACTCACCACCAACATCGTTGTTGCCGCTACCACCTCTAACTACCATTACTTTCGTCACCACCGTTGCAACTAACCCACCCCTTCCAGGTCGTTACCCCATCTATTGTCACCACCATCATCAATTATCACCATCGCCACCGCTATCGACCATTATTACCGTTTTTGTCCTTATAGTCGATTTCCACTACTACCACTTATTATTTTAGAATTATTTGAGAAAGAAAATAAATGAAGAGTAATTTAGTTATTAAAGTTTTATTACATGTCTATTCTTAAGTTATTTATTAATCTAACTAAACAAAATAATAGTATTACTTAAGAATTTTAATTATATTTCTCCCTCATTCTATTCAATTAACTGAATTAAACACTAACTCGTTCACTTGAGAGGAATTGGAATTCAATTCCTCCCTTATTCCTTATTATAGTGTTCACTTAATTTTTTATCGCGGAATCACAATTCTTTAAGAATCCTTATTACGTGAAATAAAGTAATAGGAATTTCTTGATTCAAGTAAAGAATCATGACTCTGGACAAAATTTCACATTTTTTTTTTAAAATAATCTCATATCAATTTAACGATAACCACTACCACTATTACCATCGTCACTTATTACCATCGTCACTATCTACTACTAGTATCGCCATTACCGACCACTACGACTACCATCACCACTGTTATCACTATTGTCACCATTGCTATTACTACCGTCGCCGTCGCCACTACCATCACCATTACTACTATCCACCGACCACCACCACCTACCATCATTGCTATTGCTACTATCACTGCCACTATCACCATCAACCACCACTACCACTACCAACCGTCACTACCACTACCAACCGTCACTACCACCAACACTATTACCATCACATTACTACCATCACTATCACTCTACTGCCACCACCATCACCCATCATCACCATTACTACAACATCACCATTACCACTGTCACCATTACCACTGTCTCCATTACCACCCACTATTGTTGCCACCATCACCCACTACTATCATTATCACCATTACTGTCGTCACCATTGCCATAACTACCTCTACCCTCAAAATCGCTACCTCAATCGCCGCCGCCGCCGCCGCCACCACCACTACCATCACCACCATCGTCAATCATTACCATCACTTCCGCCCCTATAGTCAATTTCCAATATCACAATTTATTATTTTAGAATTACTTGAAAAAGAAAATAAATTAAGATTAATTTAATTATTAAAATTTTATTACGTACTTATTCTTAAGTTATTTATTAATTCAATTCAATAAAGTAATAGGTATTATATCCTTATTATATTTTTTAAGAATTCTAATTACATTCCTCCCTTATTCTATTCAATGAAGTGAACGATAAACCATTTTTGTTTAGAAGTGCTTGTATGTCTCATGTCTGATTTATTATTTTGGAGAAATCTCGGATAAAATGGAACAAGCTAGAATCTAATAAGAGAAATAATGATCAGAAAGAGATGAAGCTTGGAATCAGGATTCAAAAACCATAATTTCTTCTCATTATGAAGCTACCATTATAAAAGCTTAACCGATCTTGGCACTTATAAGTGCTTCAACCGATCCTGCAAGGCATATAGCCGTAATAAGAAAACAAAAAACGCTAAACGTCCTAAGAACAATCCATTTCCTCGTCCATGGTGCAATTTTCTTCTGCAGCAGGTACATCTCCACAGGGAAGTATATTGCCAGGGGCCAGAAGTTCAATGAACCTAACACTCCAATCACAGAATTGAAATAAGGAAACACCATCGCGATCCCGACCGTAGTCATCACATAAGCTGTTCTAAAACACAATCTGAAGAGATTCATCCGAAACGTTGGCAGTAACCGGAATCTGAATGTGTAGAAGTTGTTTACGAGTCTGTTGTCTGGGTATTTTGTCATGAGCCACCTCTCTATGAGCCCGAAGATTGGCTGGCTAAATAGCTGAAACATAAAAATTAAAGGAACATGGGCAATTGAATTTAGTCTGAAACTCTACAATGTTCTAGGATGTCACTATTAGTCTCAGAAGATTGCATGACTTGAGTGCGGCTCTTATGTATTATGATTTTAGTTACCTGATATCCTCCCACCAAATGAAGAATGACGCAAACGTTTGCAAAATCAACAAGCCAATAGGGCTCGTAAAATCCGAATCCGGTGAGGAGATTCCCCGGTGTTTTGTCACCAAATGCAGCATAACCAAAACATGCACAGAAGAAGTAGAAAAATGTGGTAATGATGATCGCGACCAGCGAGCCCTGCTTCATAGTTCGGTTTTCGGGTGGGGATGACCTCAGAGTGTCCTTCATTTCAAAAGTTTTACATAATTCAGTGTTTGCTCTTTCATCTTAAAACTTTCTAGATGTTTTAAGTGGATACTAATTGAGCTAGGTTCAGAAGGCGCACCTGGATCTCGAGTAGAATAAGCGAGTATGGATATGCGAAAGCAATATCCCCAAGTGCCTCAAAGGAATTCCATACTTTCTTGGTAACATCAGGAGAAGGGACTCCAGAAACACTCCCCATAATGTTCCTGTTCTCTGAAAAATAAAAAGAGACCGCGTCACGCCGTAGTTTAGTTACCATGTCTCAGGTAAAAGAGTGGCGAGCAATGATGCCATGGTAAATTTTAGATTCAGCCAGCTCTCGCTTTTACATGATGTGGTTGTGGAGCTAAATTCAACGACAAGTTCGCCCAAGCAATGGTGTATACTTATCTTTGTCAACATCCATGTTCTTAACTATGTGTGAATGAGTATACGAAAGAGATATGCAGACAGACCTATTACTTTCGCAAAGCCGAGTCCGAGTCCAGTGGTGGAGTAAGAGAAGGACATGATTGCAGCAAAAACAGAAAGCCACACCATATTATGAATGTCCGGTATCTGGGACATTACTAGCTGAACAACTCCGAACAGCAGCATGTAAAAGCTTGTACTATATCTACATGGAGCATCATGGCCTTCTCTGTGATAGCAGTTTGATTTTAAAATAGCCCTACATCCATAAAGCATATTGTCATTTGCAAGATTTCAGTAGACAGACAGCACAGAGTGATTCAATATTCAATATTGACAAGAAACGTGCGGTTGAAGTTTAGATGGGCCTTTTCTAGTTCGTTTTTTGGCATCGGTTTGATGCGAGTTGTTAGGTTAAAAGAGATACCAAAGAGACAGTGAAGATTGCATATGTCGGATACAAAACAGATACAGATCAGAGATTGTATAGTCGAATATGAAGCAGGCTGTAACATAAAAACATTCAACAACGTGTACCCCATGCTGGTTGCAGTGACGATCACATAAGCGACAGCCGTTCCATATAAGCTCAAATATTGAAGCAACCCACAAATCCACATCTGGTTTTTTCCTAAACAATCACTAGATCAATTTACCTGGTAAAAGGAAAACAGCGATTAACAAATGAAATGAGAAGAAAAGGTGGAAATTCTACTACCAAGGTTTACTCTGACTGCCTCCATGTAAGTGTAATTCCTAGTTCCTTTGACAGAGTCAGGTGACCTGTAACAATCGGAAAGGAGGGAAGCAGATACATAGGTGATGATTGCGAAACAAAACAGACAGATTGGCCCTGCTATCCATCCTAACTGTGCAACACTCCAAGCTAATGAGAGCACTCCGGCGCCGATGACAGCCGTGATGATATGTGCAAAACAGCTCCATAAGGTTCCTGCTCCAGGTAAAAATGAATGACTACAAGCATTTAAAAAGTTTGATGGGAATTCGAAAAAATAAGTGTATTCAATTCGCGAAATATCTTTCCCCGACTTCTCTCGAGATCTGTTACAAGAACAACTTTATGATTACCAAATATTATAGTAGAAATCTAAAAGTATTGCAGAAATAGCTTTTAGCAGTAAATGATAATTGAAGACAATGGCAGCAGCCGATCTTCAATAGTTTATAAGCACTGGTCAACGGCCACTGTTTGGCCTCACACCATCAAATGTTGCTCATAACCTCTAATAACTGCAACTTTTTGAGATTACTAGGATAATAGTTGACAATTCTAAACCTTTCATTGTATCAAATATCGTCAAAAGTTTGGAAAACGTTTTCAGCAAAATAGAAAAACTTCGATGTTTTACCAGTTCTCTTAGGACGCCCGTCATCATCAAAGTAGCTGGCTTCCAACTCAAGAGGGTGTTCAACAGCCATAGCTGATGTTATGGAATAACTATAACATAGCAGAGTTCACCTAAAAGGTGTAATGATATATGTATTCACTTGGACACAGATCTTCTTATCTAGTGGCGGAGTTTTAAAGACTCTTAACTCCTTTCAAAACCCAAACCAAAAACCACGACAACCTCTTAATATTACTTTTGTTTGTCGATGCGAAGATTGGTATCTTTAAGGAGCCAGGACAAGAATTTGTGGGCTCTAAAGTGGGCGAAATGTTACCCTTCTCTTTTCTTGCGAATAACTAGCCGAGTGTGAAGACAAACACGGGTTTTGTCTAAACAGTCTTGGAAGCACTGATTGACCCAAGTCAATAAAAGCTTCCTTCACTTCTAGTCACACACACCACTGTGATTTCAAGAAAAGAATCCCAAAGTTTGACACGATTATTTGTTGTCAAATCTGAAATTGACAAAGGGCCACCTGGGTTTGAATTGTTTGTCGATGAGTAATAAGTGTGTTTACTTTTTTATACCACGTAATCTTTGTGGATAAAATGTTAGATCGCATCTGGTTGTATTTCATAAATTATTTTTACTATGATTATTTTTTAAAAAATAGTTTGCCCCAAAATGACAAATACACCTATTCTTCAATCGTGGATTGCACATCTTTGATTTTAGGCTATGGAACTCTTTTAACTCCCAAACCAAACCATTTATACAAATAAAATCATGTCAATAGTTAGAGTCTTATCGCCAAGTGCTTAAAATATTACAATATATTTGTAAAACAAGCTTATAACACTTTTGAAGTTAGGGTGAAAACCCATCTCCTTTGTGTCCACTCTTAGCATACACATGTCAAAATCATATGATAAGAGAAACAACTAAGTAACAAATTAGTTTTTGGAATTTTAGATCAACAATGCGATTATAAAACTACCATGAATACATCATCAACTAAAAGTATTGTTAAATCCTTTTAAGGGTTGGCACAGGCATAAAATATATAAAAACTTAGAGAATAATAAAATGTGACTGTTAATTTCATTAATTGTATTTAGAGTACATATATTAGTAATCGTTTTTAACCCTAGGACATGTGGAAAGATTACTAAACATAATATAAGCTAATCTAAACAATCTGCATTAATAAACCTTTTTGAATCTCATTATGCAAGTGTTAGCTTCAAATTGAAACATGGATTAACGAGCGTAGCAATAAACAAGTTATTATGGAAGATGCTTATTTGCTAATCACGAGTAAGGATGTATCTAACTAGAACCAGACCAATAGTGAAGCAACCTATTTATGCATAAATAATAATCAACATTAACATGTTTGGTGCATTAATGATGATTGGGGTTGCCAAACATATAGATAAAAAATGTCACAATTGTCATAGAACAAAATGATACCACATTGAATGACGAGCCCCTAACTCAATAGCAACACAATAGATATAAGTAGACTTTGTAACAACATAGGCTAAAGCTTGATATTTAGCTTATATAGTATTATTATGTATATATTATATAGTCCCTTAAGGGTAGAATAGACTTTTCATACCATAAAGTCACAAAACCCTAATCTTATAAATTTATAAGATCTATATATCGAATAAAAATAACTTACAGTATACAAGTAATTTCAAGATGTGTTCATAATAATATTTAAATCGAAGATCTCATGCAAGTTGTCATAAGTATATTTTAGGCTTTATCACGGTTTACACCTTAATTTTGTTACTTTTTACAATTATACACCTAAAATTTCAACTTGTTTAATTATATATTTAAGTAAAGATTTAGTTATCGGAGTCTATACCTTAATTAACTCCAATTCATATCGTTAATTTATTCAATACATAGCTATCAACCACCTCTTATAAGTCGTAATTAGCCACCTTCTATAAGTAGTCATCAGCCATCTTCTATAAAACTATCGGTCGTGACTCACTTAAAAAATGTAGCCGTGTAATCTGCTAGTAATCATTTGTACCCATCTACAACCTTATAAGGGTTATATGAACTCTCAAAGACTATTTCTTTGGTAATCATTCCGATTAGACTAATTGTATGAATTGGAGATAATTAAAATGTAAATTGTGATAACTAAATCTTTAATTAAGTATATAATTAGATAAATTGAAATTTTACGCATATAAATGTAAAAAGTAACAAAATTTTTAATACTATAAAATAAGATACTAAAGATAAACATATAAGTATAATGTATATATACTACACCTACACTTGTAAAATTAAATTTATGTAAAATCCCTATAATTTATGTTTTACACTATTTAGTTTTAAGATATACCATATAAATTGTCATTTTTTAATGAATGAAATATGGGTAAAATTACAAAAATATGACATTTGTTTGTGATTTTAGCAAAAACGTTTACCTGTGTTTTCTTTTCTTTTTTAACAAACACATGATCTATGTTTGATTATTTGTTAATCTTTATCATGATACAAATGGTAAAAATTAAAGAAAAAATAAAAAAGAGCAAAAAAAAAAAGAAAAAAAGCATAAATTATAAGATATGCGGTTCTTAAAAGGCGTCTGTACGGTGTTTTAAGGAAGAAACAGTACTATCCGTCTCTCTCCTAAAGAAAAGATGAGCAGATCCTAGTTATAAAAACTTACCCATACTTACCCATACTTACCCATATTCTATTTTTTATCATATCCTCTTTATTTCCTACTTTACCTTTTACTTTCTACCTTTATATCGTTGCCTATGGTCCCTTTCCTCGCTTCTCCAGACAATACTCATTAAACCAATAAGAGCTCCTCTGCAGTCCTAGATGCACCGCGTGCCGGTAACCCCATACTCTTAAAACTTGTCTCGTCATTCTTGTTAACACAGGTCTCGTCCACCCTATCTCATCGTCTCTATAGTCACGTGCATATTGTGCGGGTTTTTTGTTTTTATTTCATTTTTTTCTTTTTCAATTTAATTAGTATAGTTTTTCCAATCCCTTTGTTTGGGTATTTCTCGACTAGAGTATTGAATTTTCGTTTACTTGAAAGAATTTTTCATTTTCAAGAGTTATTGTTACTTTTATTGCAGCTTGTTTACTTTGTCCTTAAGTTTTTCCATAAATGAGTAAATTCTTCTTCTTTGACCAAAAAAGAAAAAAGAAAACTAAAGATGATGAGATAAAAACAATCCTCTCTTGTTATTCATTTATTTATTTTTTTGGCCGACAAACAATCCTCTCTTTTTGTAGTAAGCTTTAATTAGGCAAATAAATCTTCAACCTCACAGTTTAAAGTCTCGACGAGAATCCATTTTGCATTTCTTTTAATTGAACTTTTACCACAACGTGTCGATCCTACTCATCTCAATCCTATCTTTTTCTGGACCATAGTCCAATCTTAATTAATGATGAAACCTATATATAGGTCTTTACTTATTTATTGCCAGCTATATATAGATTGAACATATGCTATTTCAAATGGAAGCGGTGCATTTTTGTTTTCATTGTATATTGAAGATAAGAAGACGCACCGAGGTCAATTTCGTGAGCCCATGCTATGCCATAGATGTCCCTGATAGAGAATATATATATATATATATATATAGATTTTTTTACCGTCCCGCCGTTATTTTTTTATGGGATCGATATATTATTTATCTCGTATTTGATTTATATTTTTTTTAAATTTAAATTATTAATTAAATTTTAAATTTAATAATTAAAATATAAAAATAAATTGTGAAATGAAGGATGGAATTGATTCCATTAAAATGGTATACCAGACTATAGGAATTGATTCTATTAAAATGGTATACCGGAATATATTGACAAAAACTTGGGTAATATCAGATATATGTATGTATGTGTGTCCATATATATATATATATATATACATTTAATGATTCTTTTTACATGGCAATATAACATTTAGCCTATATTTGAAACAAGAGAAGGCCTTAGGAGGGAAAGGAAAATGATATTTTCATGGTATTTTCCCTTGTTTAGAAAAAAAAATGAAAGAATGAACTTATAAGAGAATTTTTTTGGAGCCTCATCAAAATTTATTCCCTTCAAATTAGATGGAAAGTAAAAGAAAAAAAAATACTTATATTTCATTTTACCCTTTCTTTATCTTAACTTTTCCCTTTCTTACTATCTTTTATGGATATATATATATATATATATTAGTAAATTTATATTATACTTTTTTTTATTTTTAATAACAATTAAGATTCAATTAAATTTTTATTTAAATTTATTGGAAGGAATTACATACACTCATAATTTTTTCCTTCCATATTCTTTTTTTTTCCCTTAATTCTTTTCCTCATGTCAAATAAGGTTTAGGGACAGGAAAATGAGTCCTTTCATTCCATATATTTTCATGGGATCAAAGTTTCCTCATTTTCAAATAATCATATTTTTGGCCATGTATAGAAAAACTATAATATATTACTTTGGAATGACAAATCCATTCCTATATTTTAAAAATTTTATAGTATCATTAATCCAATTTATGTATTATAGTGGTACACACAGTAAATGTCCTTATTAATCTATGGATAAAATAAATATAATATTAAAAGCCTATTTTTATAAATATCTATTAATAAGGGTGGGAAAAAAATTGATTCTATTTCTATCCCTTAAAAGGTTGAATTAGATCCCCTTAAAACTAGAATTTGTCATTTCAAGGAATCATAAATAGTCAATTGTAAGGGGCCTTACTTTTGGTTTTTAAAATTATTTTTAAATATAAAAAAGAAAATAAAATCTAAAATTGTGATTTATTTCCAGATTTATTCCTACCTATGGTGGACAGCAAACTTTTTCTCCTATTCTCGGATTTTTGACGTTCATAATTTCGATACCAAAGAAGCGAAGAATAAATATTCCCATGTTTCTCTATGTCATTTAAGGAACGAAAAAGCGCACCGCCTGGAAGGGAAGCATTAATTCATCAAGTCTTCTTCGACTTTAAGCTATAGGTGGTATTATGCTCACGTTATAACTGCATGGTATTGATCGGCATTCACTGATTAATTTGTTTGACCTTTATTTTACATTCAAAGCTGTCCTATATTTGATTTATATTTATTTATATTTTTATTATGTTTGCGAAACTTCTATAATCGTATTAAAAGAAAATCTTATTTTTAAATAATTATAAGAGTTAATATGATAGATCGATTATATCATAAATTACATCATCCTATTATAGGAGCATGGCTAACTTTTAACTGAAAAAGCAATATGGAAATCTGCTTTTTTTTTTTTTTAAATGTTTCGAGAAAAACATTAAAACCCACGGATTTTACCATTGGCGAATATGAATAAGAAGATGACTCTACAGGGTTCTCTTTCAACTTGTAAACCTTTTATCGTCAATTACAAGACAAAAATGCCGGCAGTGTCCCCGAAAGTCTTCTAAGTTTGTCTAATTTTAGTAGTCCCTTGAATAGTGGCAACCATTTCTAGGCATAAAGATGCAAGTTGGCTACATCCGGTAAGCATATCGTAAACGGGGCCTTATCGAGTAGAATATATTTCGAACAATTTTTCATCTCGATATTTTAAGCCTAAAAAGAATAATGCCTCGAGATAATTTGACTTGCATTTCTCCCTTATTTTTTTATTACAACATTTACTTGATTTTTTATTTTTAAATTATAATTCTATAGAATTTTTTATCACTCGAATTCAATAGAAATTTCTTAATTCAATTAAAGATTAACGATTCTTCACAAAATTTTATTTTATTTTTTAAAATGATCATTCCAAATTTAACGATATCACCTACTACTGCTGTGTTGTTGCTACCGTTATCGTCGCTACCACTATTGCCATAATACCTCCATCACCACCCATCCTATCACCACCGTTGCTGCCACCACCGCTGCCATGATACCTCCACCTCCACCGCCACCATGATACCTTTACTGCCACTGCCACTGCCACTGCCACTGCCACTGCCACTGCCACTGCCACTGCCACTGCTATCGTCGTCACCTCTACCGACGACTATAACTATCACTACCTCCCAAGCCACCAGCACCAGCACCATCGACCATCGTCACCAATGCTACCACCGACCACCACCATCACTACCATCGTAGACTATTACCGCTACATGGATTTAGAGTAATTTAGTTAATAAAGTTCTATTATATATCTATTATTAAGTTGTTTATAAATCTAACTAAATAAAGTAATATTATACTCTTATTACATTTCTTAAGAATTCTAATTTTATTATCCCCTCATTTCACTCAGTAAAGTGAATGAGTCATAAGCATAATTCAAAATAGTCAATCATATCATTGTTTACTTCCTACCAACATATTATTATTTTACATATATAGAACAACGTAGCAATATGATCATGCTCAGTAAAAAATATTATCATACACTGCATGACCTTCCCTATCCTACCATCACAATTATAAACTTACACCAATACCCTTATTGCCTTTACTACATCAACATTACCATAATTTCCATTATTGCGCTACCACTAACACCACATTACCACCATATCACCCCAACACTCCCTCTGAAATTGCCACTAAAATTGAAATAATGCTACCTAACACTATGATGGTTAGTGATGATCATAGTACAATGCAGGTATTAATTGGTGATGATGGTGGTAATGGTGTAATAATGGTGGTGCTAACTACAAGGTTAAAGTGATGGCAGTGTTATTGAAGGTAGTAAACAATAGTAATAATATACTAGTGATACAATGATAATTGTAAAGTAAGGAAGTGGTGATATTAATGGGCATGGAGTTAACGGTAGTAGTAATAGCATCAACGATAGTCATTATGGGTGGTGGTGTAGGGTACTATATTAGTGGTGTAGCTAGTGTAAGCTCCAAAACTAGCAATCCGAGGTTTTGATCGGTTGAAAGATCCGATCGAGCCTAAATTATAAAATAAAGCTATAAATATTAGTAAACCGATCCCGTAAATTTGAATTTAAGAAAATAAGTAATAAAATAGGAGACTACAAAATTTTCAAATTTTAAGTATATAACTTGTCATTTATCGAAAATGCGTAAAATATATTCCGGTACTTAATGAATCACTAGAGATAAATTATATGTATACTAAAATTATAAAATAACCTAAATAATATTTGAGAATATTTATTTATACTATATATAAATTTACATGTAAGTATAAATACGCGTAATTACTTAAAATACGCAAAATGTGCTAAAATAATACTAAATACTTAAAGAAAATTCATAATTAATTAAGAAAAAATCAGAAAAAAATCAGGAATGATCCAAATCAGATCGTGGCAGGTCAGGATCTGCAAAATAAAAATTAACCAATTAAAATTAGACAACATAAAAGCAAAAAATTAAGGAAATTGGGCAAAGTCATGTCTAATTAATGCATAATAATTACAAAAATCGTCTATAAATAGGGAAAAAATTTATAGAACTCATTTGAACAGTTTAGCATTATAGAAAAATAGAGAAACTTGAAAATTTGAGAGAAAATTCAGAAAAAAAAAAGGAAAGGAAAATTGTACAATTAGGGCAAAAAAGGAGAACCCAGACCCGACGAGCAGCTGGGAGTGGATGGCCACCACCACCACATGGTGGTGGCAACGCCCAGGTGGGCCAACACACCAATGGCCACCGACGGTGGCCGGAGCCACCCAAATCGGTGAGTTCGATTTTCAGCCTAATTTTGTGTAATTTTGAAAAAATAGTAAATATTCTTAAAAAATTATGAAAATTGTTATTCTGGAATTTTTTTGTATGTAGTTTTTATAAAAAAATATTATTTTGATGAAAATATGTCTCGTGATATAGGGTCCTTAAGAAATCGTACAAAACCGAGTATGTTTCGATTTAGAAATAAATGACCTTAGGAGTGTAGTTTTGAGCCCAAAATTTTTGTGTAGACCACTTAAATGATATAGAACAGTACTATGAAGCCCGTTTTCAAAAATTAATTTTTGAAATTTTTAGATAATTTTTAGGCCTTAAAATAAGGCATAAAATGGGTAATTTAGGGTTAATAAAGTAATTAGATGGTTAATTAATGATTTAGTGAATAAGTACATGTTTTAAGATGTTAAAATCTGATGGAGTATGATACTTGTAGTATTTAGGGTGCTAGATGTAATTATTAGATTAATTATGTAGTAAATGAGTAATAAGAAAAAATAGTAAATTTTTTAAGTTAATTTTGGAAATTAGGGTAATTAGGAGTAAAATATAATTTAGGATGAATTTAGACATTTTGAAATGATAATTGGTGTTTAGAGATGATAATTAGAGTGATAGAAACATTAGAAGTGTATTATATACATAAAAGGTAATAATACATAATATGTAATTATTAGAATATAATAAATAGAAAATATTATAATAAAAATTGATATTTTGATAATAATAAAAATGTACAATAAATCTGATACGAAACTTTAATTTATGTAATTATATGAAAAATATAAAAATTTCTCACATTAGGAGTAAATTTGGTACACTAATACAGATTTAAGTGTACCAGGTAAAATAAATACTAACTAGGGGTAATGATGGTATTTAGGAGATTAGGAAGTAATATGATTAATTTCACATTATGGGTTGAAACAAATTTCTAAGGTTGGAGTATAAAATACTACTTAGAAATCGAACTAAAACCTAATTTAGAAATCGATGCAAAAATCGAACCCGAACCTAACCGCAAACCTAGAATAATTGTAAAAAACTTAGGGCCTAGATAATTAGGCATATTAAACCCTAAACAAAACATAACAATAAGCGTTATAGGATAAAATGAACCTATAATAGTTATATGAAAAACTAAAACCACGTTTGTGTTATAAGGATGATCGGCGATGGCTTGAGCAAATCGGACCTCGAGTGAGTGAGCAAGGAATCGAGGTAAGTTAGGATTAATACGATGCTGTATTTTGGAGGCTTAAGATTATGGTTGGTTGTGCTTGTTAGATAGTTAGATGTGTGCATGTGCTTGATTATGAGTGATGTTATAGTTCTGTTTGTTGCTCTGGCATATATTGTATCATTTGTATGAAATGATTGATCACCCTAAACTGGACTTAATCAAATATACAACCAGTAATCATAATCGGACATGCATGGCAACCCGTTAGGGGAACTTAGGACTCTCCGACCAAATACCGACCTCTTCGAAAAGGATAGCGCAGGATTGCAATTGGTCCCTTCTTCATCCTTAGTCGAACTAAGTGATAGGAGAGGAGGTCGCAGTGAGGGTGAAGTTAGTGGTTCGAAGGTAGTCGCGGAAGAAGCGAGGTCTCAATTACACAAGCCTGGGTTTGGTAGTAAGCTGTTACATTAATGACAACTCCTCAACCTGGATCAAAGCGGGCGCAATTTCTCTAATCTCACGATGGGTCGGACAACGTCATGCGATGGCATTTGCTTGCACATGCATTGCACCTAATAAGTTGATTGAAAACCTTGTTCCGTTTATGGTATAGTTTTAAGTCCTCCATCTTAACTTACTGAGCTATGGTTGCTCACATCCCTATAAACGTCGTACAGGTGCTAGCTAAGAAGCAGCAAACAACTACTTTGAAGCTAGCAACTGTTGGATCCTGGAACTTGAGGAAAAACATTGAAAAATCAACACATATGTTATTACTTTTCATTTTTTATTAATGTAATAACTGAATTATAGTGATTATATATAATTTTTCTCACTTTCTTAGGTAAATGAATTATTTAAATTACAAACTGTTTACTTCAAAGCGGGTTAGTTGTAGATGCCTTGTGTAGATCAAGTCTAAGATAGCAGTTGTAAGGCCAACTTCTATCTTAGGATAGTTTACACGGCGGGGCTGTTACGACTCTGCCGCTTTGGGGCGCGACAGCTAGTGGTGATGCAACAATACATGGAAATAGTGATAGCTGTGAGGATGTTCAAGGTAATCATTAGGGTAAGGTCTGTGAAGGGTAGGGGAGGAGGAGAGTTAGTGATGGAAATGGGTTATAGGTCTTATTAATAGTAGCAGCGTAATTTATAATGATGGTGTTGATGTAATAGTGATGGTATGCAGTTGGTAGGTATGGTGGTAATACTATTTTAATGATTGTAATGGTGATATAAGTATAAGATTTATAGTGGTGTTGCAGTTGTGAAGTTGGTATATGGCAATGGTGATGATACTAAAAGCGATCATACTGATGCCATGTGGGTGGCAGTGGTAATAATGGTATAATGGTGGTGTAATGATGAAGGTAAAATTGATACATAATTATAAAATCAATTATTCTATCTAATAGAAATAACTAATATCAATTAATAGAAAGCAAATATTTTTTCTTGTAAAGAAGAAATTGAAAAGCTTTTGACATATTCATTAGTCAAGTTTTAAATAAACAATAGAAAAGACACTACTTTACAAACAATTGTTCTATTTCATGATAGCCATCACTAATTTACAAACAATTGTTACATTGACTCCGCTTATCGGGAACTATGTTTTATAGACCTTCAATTCTATAGAACTTATCACTTTAAGTTCATCGGATCCATTACACTCTTAAGCCAATACTATATATTTGAGTTTTTAACAATATGAAGAAAGAAAAAACATAGGTAGCCGGATTTTATGTAAAAGTGGGGGCATCTTCATTGACTTTTTGACATAAGAGGACTCATATAGGTTTCTTATTTTCTATTTATAGGCTCTAAAATTCTGTAAAGTTATACAATACAATGGGATGATCTAGAATTGCACCTACCTTCTTCTTAAGTATAAGATACATAATACATGGTCTAAGGATTTTCTCCATCCACATACCATTATTTCCACATGTTGTCCAATTTAGCATTCTTAATAAAAGCATCAACATGAAACATTTCAACTGATTGTTTGAGGAAAGAAAACTCATACTTTTACTTTCAAAAAATCCATTAAATCAGTATTTATTATGGGCAATTGTTATGGAAGAATTTGTTAAAATTGCACTATCATGTGACACTTAGACATTGTTAAGTCTAACACATAGTATTAAGTCAACTTAACTGGCAATATATATAAGTTTTAGAGAGAGGAAATGTCATGCCGCAAAGCAAAAAAGTTGTAACAATTTCACCATATAAATCATTTTAGAATAAAAGCTAACCTTACAACCACTATTTTAGACTTGATTTATATAAAATATCTACGACTAACCCATTGTGAAGTAAATGGTTGACAAATTAAATATGTTATTTCCATGCAGAAGTGTAAAAAATATATACTAGATGATTAACCCATACATGCAAGATGCCTTCTTAAATGAATTGTTTAGATTATTTCGATCTAATGGTTACAAGATAATCATAATTACCATTACTATAAATATATTCACCTAATCTAGCTACTAATATATTGAATCCATATACCTACTAAAATAAGTCTCTATGATGGACCTCTATCTTAAATTATTAATGATTAGGCCATTTCAATTAGGCTCCTAAAGGGCTACAATTTAGGGCTCTAATTAATTTGTCAGTAATATTCTTCTCCTCATGCAAGTTTGTCACCATCCTCATTGCATGTTCAACTTACATTCTCATTTGTTTTATGATCCTCTCGACTTAATTAAGATTTTGAAGCGATGTTCTTCTTAGGTTGCTCCTCACCTTGATACTAATGACATTACCTAATAGTTCTTCATCTTTGCTTAGAAGAATGTGATGTTTATTATGAATCGTGACTAAGAACAGATAAGGTCGATCACTGAATGGATCAAAGCTTATTAAAAGCTCGAAAAAGGAAGTGATGGGGAATGTGTGAAAGAAGAAATATGAATGATGTAGTAAGCAAAAACCCATAAACAATTCAATGAATATAATGTACCAATGGAACTTTCGAGAACTCATAACATAACTTGATATAATACACGAGATGGTTTACTGAGATTACTCGCCACCTAACCTTACTTAAGGGTTAGAATAAGAGTGAGATGAACGTAAATAGAGTAGTATTTACGAAAGATAAATGTCCAATGTATTAATGTTCAATCTTCTTTACAGCTATAAGTACAAGGGATATTTATATTTAAGAATTTAGGATAATATACCCAAAAGGAAAAGATAAAAAGGGCATTATCTTAAAGAAGTAATGTATAAGGGTAAAAATAAATATTCAAGAAAAAGTAATGATTAGTGTAGTAAATTATATAAGTGGTTCTATACATGTGCCAGCAGTACATTGGCGAAGCCATTGGAAAATGCAGCCAAGAGTGTATGGTCAGGTTACTTATCTAAGTAGGGGTGGCAAGTATCAGTCCAATCTATCTCTCAGCTTCTTGATAAGGGAAATGCCTAGTGCTTGGTTGGTTCGAGCACGAGTGAGTAATCTATGACTCGGCATACTTCAGAGAGATTGGCAATCATTCGACTCAGTATAAAGAGTGACTCAACAAAGAAGTACTCGGCTTTGGCAGGAGTCGGCTAGAGTAGAAGAATCTACCTTACTAGGCCTTCTAGTTCTTAAGCTCAGCCACGAGTCAGAGGCCTAATAGCTTGATTCTTATTATTCCCTTCAGGTAGATTTAGATTTCGAATCAAATCCGAATGGTCTTCGATTAGCTCTCCGTCGAGGATATATGGATTGAGGTTGGTAATGTTGAAGATATCAGAAATCCCATAGTCCTCAGGCAGCTCCAATATATAGGCATGCATTATCATTAATCTTCTGGAGGATTTTGAAAGGTCCTTCAATTCTTATAAATAATTTATTCCTCCTTTAATTCAAAAACCGTTCCTTGCTAAGGTGCAAGCATACCAAGTATCCTTGCTAAAATTGGTTAACCGTCCTACCCTTGGCCTTCTCCCGCATTCTTCTAGTAGCTTGGTCAATGTGCTGAATGACTTTGTCATAGATATGCTGAAAGGATTATGCTGTGGAAGGATTGTGCTCTAGCTATTGTATCTAAGTCTTCTTGTGCGAGCACAGGTACAGGAGTCCGATCGAGAGGTAACTCGGGATTGAAACTATGGACAACCTTAAAGGGGGTTTGCTTGGTAGTGTTATGCATCGATCGGCTGTAAGCGAATTCGAGTACTGGTAAGCAACATCCCAATCGGCTAAGTTCTTGCCTACTGTAGCTCAGAGTAGTAATCCCAAAGTATGATTAACTATCTTTATTTAGCTGTTAGTTTGGGGGTGACAAGAAGTATTAAATAGTAGTTTGGTCCCTATCCACCACCATAAGGTCCTTTAGAAATGGTGTAAGAACTTTGTATCTCTATCGGAGACTATGCTTCTTGGCACGCCATATAACTGTACGATCTCTTACAAGAAAAGAGAAGCAGTAGCTGAAGTATCGTTAGTTTTGGCGTAAGGCATAAAGTACACGATTTTGTTAAATCAATCCACGATAACTATTACAGAATCTTTGCTTCAGGTAGTTCGTGATAATCTGAGGACAAAGTTCATGCTCAACTCAATCCATGGTTTCGTCGAAATAAGCAGAGGCATTGCTTTCCCCTTTTTAGCTTGACACTTAGCCATTTTACATAAGGCATGGCTTTCAACAACTCAGTGCACATCTTATCTCATTTTCAGCTAAAAGAATCAACCACTTGGCAATTCATATGTCCTTTTCTCCCCAACATGGTCAAATAGTCCTCTATTATAGGCTTTCCTAACCGGTAGCTCCTATAGTAAACAAGTCGACACGCATAATTTTATCCTTCAAAATAAGTAGCCATGTTCCACATGGTACTCGTTCACTGTTCTTTCATCAACACATTGCACAAATATAGGTCCTAAGTGTGGATCCCCAGAGTACTGCTTTTTAATGCTTACAAACCTAAATAATCTAATCTATAGTTCACTCAAGAATGTATGTCTTCTCAAAAGAGCAACTGCAACTACATTGCTCTTTCTTTGTTTATATTTATTACAAAATTGAATCCTTCAAGGAATTCAACCTATCTCACTTGTCGGCTTCGACAACTTAGTCTGGCTTTGGAGATACCTCAAGGACTCATGGTCAGTATATATTATAAATTCTCTCAACAGTAGATAATACTATAATACTTGCAGTGCGCAGATTAGCGCTAAGAGTTATTTGTCATACATAGAGTAATTTAGTAAAGGTTTTCTAAGCTTCTCACTATGGAAGGAAATTGGTCGACCTTGTTGCATTAGGACAATGCCTATTCCAATGCTTGACGTATTACATTCCAGCTCAAATATTTTCTTGAAGTCAGGTAGAACTAATACAGGGGCAAAGGTCAATATTTCTTTTATCTCAGCAAAGCTCTTCTCTTCCCTTTCTCTCCATCGAAAGTTGGTGTTTTTCTTTGTTAGCTTAGTAGGTAGTGCGGCAAAAGTGCTAAAATTCTTGATGAATCATCTATAGAATGAAGCCAGTCTAGGGGAACTTCTCACATCGGCATAAGTAGTAGGAGTTAGCCACTCGACAATTGCTTGGATCTTCTCATTGTCCTTTTGCAAACCTCCTTCACTTATTACATAGCCCAAGAATACCACTTCCTCCTAGCAAAAGCAACATTTCTTAAGATTGTCAAATAAGCTCTCAGTATAGAGGACATTCAATACGACATAGAGATGTTCACAATGACTCAGCATGTCGGTACTATAAACCAGGATGCTGTCAAAGTACACCACGACATACGTCCCTATCGGATGTCTCACATATGGTTCATCAATCTCATGGAAGTACTCGGGGCATTCGACAAGCCGAATGGCATGACCATCCATTTTAAAAATCTATGTTGAGTCTTAAACGTAGTTTTCCACTCATCTCTTGGCCTTATGCGAATTTGATGGTAACCGGATTTAAGATCAATTTTGCTGAAGATCTAACCTTGGGATAGGATACCTATACTTAATCATAATCTTGTTCACAGTTCAGCTGTTTATACACATCCATTAGGTTCCATCCTTTTTCAATACTAAAAACACTAGTATAGCACAAAGGCTAAGACTCTCCTTAACATATCTTCTCTCCAGTAACTCGTTAACTTGACATTGGAGCTTAGAAGCCTAATCGAGACTCATTTGATAGGCAAGCCTATTTGGTAATGTGGTACCGAGTATTAAGTTGCTGCAATGTTCTATGTCTTAAATTGGAGGTAATCCCTCGAGTAAGTGTTCTAGGAATAGGTCGGCATATTAATCTAACAACTCTTTTATTTTCTAGGGTAGTTTACCCCACTCCTTTATCTCCAGTAGGCACTTGACTAACATGAGGGTCGGCATATTAATCTAACAACTCTTTTATTTTCTAGGGTAGTTTACCCCACTCCTTTATCTCCAGTAGGCACTTGACCAACATGAGGGTCGGCATATCAACTTTAAGGGTCTCCTGGAGTTCAACTTTACTCATCACCAGAGCCTTCTTTGATCCGCAAGCAAGTTTGGCCTACAATTTATCAACTTCACTTGGCGGCATCGAGTTCAACGTGATCTTTTTGTTATCCTTCTTGAATGTATACATGTTTCGGTATCCATCATGAATAACTCTCTAGTCAAACAACCAAGGTCTTCTAAGCAACACGTTGGAAGTGCACATGGGTAACATGTCGTAGAGAATCTGGTCAAAGTAATTTTCGATAGTGATCGGTAGTAGTACTTGCTGAGTGACAAGTAGTTCTCCTTTTTCACTCAACCAGTGCAACTTGTACAGCTTTGGATGTACAATAGTTGGCAACTTCAATTTTGTAATGAGCTTGGCTAATGCCACATTGGTGTAGTTACCACTATCCACAATGAGAGCATATACCTAATCATTCATCTTACAGGTGATATGAAATAAATTCTCTCTCTACTCCTCATCTTATGAGGGTTCTATGTTCATCATACGTTGAACTACCATGATCAACCAATCCAAGTCCTTAGCAAACACATCCTTTTCAATTAATTCTTTGTTGGCAATAATCTCCTCCTCCTATGGTCCATCATCGGTACTTTTTACCTCTAGCTTTGGGACCTCTCCCTTAATCACCATAGTTCTTCAATTTGAGCACTAAGCAGCCATATGTCCGAATCCTTGGCACTTAAAGCACTTGATTTGGCACATCTTCCTACCAGATCCTTACTCCTTTTCATAAGTTCGGGTCGATACTTTACTGTCAAGTCAGCCTTTTAGCTCAGCTCGGACATCTATCTTTTGGCTCAGCTCAATATTGACTGAATTCTGTGACTTCCCTATTCAAGTTGGATAGTCAGCAATCTAGTCGGTATTCGGCTTCTTTTTTACCTCTCTACTCGTTAAGCTATCTTAATGGCTTCATCTATTGTAGTGAATTGTTGGAGCTCCACAATGTCTCCAATATCATCTCTTAATCCCGTAATGAACCTAGAGATTGTTTGCACTAAGGGATCCCTCACTCCACTTCAGATCATGAGCATTTAGAATTCCTGAACATACTCGTCAATTGTTCAGCCTCCTTGCCTCAACTTCTAAAGCCAAGTGAAAATATCTCATAGGTAAGTTTTTGGTACAAATCTATTTTTTAGTATTCTTTTCATTTTAAGTCAAGTATTAATCTTACAGTAACCTTATCACCTCCTCATAGCCTGAAAATTCTTCTACCATATGGTGATATATCTAGAGAACTCAATAGCAGCAGTTCTTATCTTCTCATAAATCTCGTACTAATAATAGTTGAAAATACGCTTTACTTTCTCTCCCCATTCCAAATATTCATTAGAATTCCCAAATTCATTGAAGCTCGAAATTCGAAGCTTCATATGATCAGATATTCTGGGAACTCGAGCTTGATTTTCTTCAAAATACTCTTCCTTGTCCTCTTCATCTAATTCCTTCAGGTCTATCTTTCATCTTACTTGTCTACCTACTGCTCCACCTTGAGCTGGGTTTTGACCTTTAATAGGTTGAGTAACTTATGGGTTATTTTGCATAGCCTCAGTTGGTCAGTAAGCCAATATATGAACAACTCGAGTTAGATTTATCAAGAGGTGAGTCACCTCATCTAGTCTCTTATCGGTACTTATAGGGGTTCCCTAAGACTGTTGTCCATGGTGGATAACTCTACCGTTATCATCTCCAGCACCAATGTTTATACTTGAGTCAGTCATTTTTCTCCATAGATTCAAAGCTTAAACTCTTCTAATATGTGATGTAGCAAACACTTCCGCAAACTAGAAAAAGTGACAACTAAGAAGCTCAATAATCAAACGAATACAATAAATTACTTTGTTTCACACATGCAAAAAGAAAGTATAAACAGAACTTCAAACACAAACTATAACTCAAACAAAACCTCTGCTCTGATGCTAAGATGTTACGAACTGACCAAAAACAGACAAGGCTGGTCGCTAAATAGGTCTAAGCTTACCAAAAGCTCGAAAAAGGAAGGGATAGAAAATGTGCGAAAGAACAAATGCGAATGATATAGTAAACAAAATCCCACAAATTGCTCCAATTGATATGACTCACCAATGGAACTTTTGAGAACTCACGACATAACTTAATATAACGCACAAGATGGTCCAATGATGATATAGACTCATAGATGGACATACAAATCCAGTATTACGCATAACTAAGGGATGAGTCCAAACTATAAGATAGCTCAAAAAGTAAATGGAAGTTGATGGTTTAGCAATCCCACACACTAACTCTACGGTATGGTCGTAGAACTACATATAGACCTAAGCTAATACCTGATATAACGCATAAACACTAGGCTTAGGGTTACTTGCCATAATCCTTGCTAAAGAGATTAATAAGAGCGGGTAGAGGGGAGCTTTCTAAGAGAAAAGACTCAAGGGTTTTTCATTAATATCGTAAAATCTCTCTAAAACCCTATATAAGTATTCTATTTATACAAAATGGTAAAATTGTAAATAAATGAGTAAAAGGATGCCCTAGTAGCATTCTAGTAATTATAAATGAGACATGAACAAAAACTAAGGGAAAATACAAGAAAAAGGGAAATCCAAATAACATAAATAAAATGGGTAGGTGCACAAGATTTTCGAGTGAAGGGCTGATGTTGGATTTTAAGGAGCTATTGGAGACCTTGGAGCCTTGATTTGGGTACACTTGAGCTTCTAGATGGTCTGTCTTATCTGAGGCCGATCTGATATGTTCGTAGCTGACTTAATGTTGTTGAAGCCAACCCCGAATGGCCAAACTAACTTGGTGTGGTAGTGAATAACCTTAAGCTGACATAACATGATAGTAGCCAACCTTGCATGACCATGCCGATCTGACATGGACATGTCCAACCTGTTTGGAGCTAACCAACTGAACCAATCAGGTCGAGCCAAGTTAGAAGGATAGGACAAACCTAGTATAGTAAGGAAGTCTTGACAAAACAAAGCACTAATCAACTAGGACAGAACTTTTTGAGCAAGGCAAGTCTTCCTGTATGGATGAAGCTCATAGATGGATCTCTCTATGGGCTCGATTAGGGTAGAGCAAGGTGGATTCAACATTACAGAGTAGACCCAACAAAGCAAGGCAGGCCATTCAATACTAATGGAGCTTATGAATAAGTCAACCATTTGAGCGAAGCTCGTGAACAGGCCTCCCATATAGTCCGAAACAGGGCATGTCATTGGATCCGTACCTGGAATCATATCATTGATGAGATTACTTACTACCTAGTCTTACTTAAGGGTTAAGATAAGAGTAAGATGAATGTAAATAGAGTAGTGTTTATGAGAGACAAAGGTTCAGTGTATTAATATTCAATCTTCTTTACAGCTACTAGTACAAGAGGTATTTATACTTGAAAATTTAGGACAACATGCCTAAAAGGAAAAAAATAAAAGGGCATTATCCTAAATAAGTAATGTATAAGGGTAAAAATGAATCTTCAAGAAAATATAATGATTAGTATAGTAGATTTTATACGTGGTTTTGTATATGTAGCAGCAATACATTAGCAAGGCCATTGAAGGATGTAGACAAAAGTGTATGGTCAAGTTGATTATTCAACCAGGGGTGGTAAGTATCAGTCTAGTCTATCTCTCGACTTCTCGATAAGGGAAATGTTGAGTAACTGGTCAGCTCGGTAAGTAATCTACAACTCGGCATATTGCAGAGAGGTAGGTAGTCATTAGGCTTTGTATAAATAGTGACTTAACAAAAAAAGTACTCGGCTTTGACATGAGTCAACTAAAGTAGAAGAATCTACCTTGCCAGACCTTTCAGTCCTCAAGCTCGGTTACAAGTCAAAGACCCAGTAGCCTGATTCCTATTAGTGTTTATGGGCTTTACCCACTCCTTGATGAGGTCTATTGGTTTGTTGTTGCCTACTCCTCTTTGATAAGACTTCAACCTACTTAAATGGATCATTTAGCTTTAGTTATAGCAATAACATGCTATAGGATTCCCTTGAAATTTCCCTATAAAAGGTAGTTCTTCTTATCCTTTGGTGATACCAATTTGATTACTCTATTTTCCACATGATTTATATTGCTACAATGGATTTTATAGCTCATTTCCTCTTAGTCATTGGGATTATGCACTGACATCTATTGTTAAGTGAGTAAATGCAATTGAATGAGGGACGATAGTGGTGTCAATTATATTTAGAATCTCCATACAAATGAGAAACTAGAAGTCATCAATAGGAGCTTCCTCTATTTTTACCTTTTCTCATCAACTGTTAATGTTAAATCTTGCACTTTTAGCAAGTTTTAGTATTAAGATTTATTTAGAGTTTATTGTCTTAAGTTAGCATTTGCTACTCTTTGGCTACAACCTAATTTTATAAGCAATCTCCATAAAAATGAACAAACATAAGGATCTTATATCTATCATCCACATCCATCTTCATTCCAATTACCTTGACATTAACATATATTACGCCTCTATACTTCCTAGCGTCTTAGGATTTCATTATTAAGGAGACATAATGTGTTGATTTTTTCCTTATTTCATCCTTTGTCACTAAAGTAGCCAAAGATTCCTTCTTTGGGAACTCTTCTAACATAATGCAACCCACCATAAAAGTAGTAGTTTAACTCTCAAACTTTCCACTTTTCTAGCTTCTTCTCTATCATCTTTCCCTTTGTCTTATGTAGTCTTTAGGACCTACTTCTCTTGGTCTCCTTCAACTCTTCTCACCAGTAGAAAATCTTATACCTACTTTTGAAACTATATTATCCCTTCAATAATGATTATAGCTTTAGCAACATTTTTAACCCCATTGCTTCAAGATTTGGCCTATGATTTCAATCCATCTAAATCATAGTGATTGCTCTAACTTTAACCTAACATATAGTTTCGATTCACCTTGAATCAAAGTGAGAGCATCATTTAAACTGAAACTATAGGTCAAATTAAACCATAGATTATGTTCTCACTTTTTATACATATTGTTTTATATCACCCTTCTAGTTAAGGTAGCCAAATTTGACCTGCGCCTTGTTTTTGGCATTTTATGGAGATCATTTGTCCTTAAACTCGCACAAATTCTTTCCAAAAGGTAATCTCGTTATCTCTTCTCCTCTACCAAACCACAATGGAATCTTTTAGATATAGTGCTATAATTCATATCTTGCTTGCATTATCGATAAGCCCAATAGCTCCAAAGTACCATTCAACACCCTGTAGAAATCATCCACTTCTTTAGGGAGCATTTTGTTGAAGTACTTTGGTTTAGACACATCCATAGTAAGGGTACGGTGAATGGCCACCTCATTAGCTAATATTACCCTTCAATTCGCAAAATAGGCGTGGAGAGCCTCAATCTCTTTCCTGAAGGCCACATGATACTATACATTCTTCTTTTGTATGCATTCACCTTGGCTTTTAGATTACAAATCCCTACTCCTAAGTCTTCTAGCTTCATCGAAGGGTGTTATCTCACTTTACTAATTAGTCTAACAATTTGTATTAACAAGTAACGTTTCATATTTGAATTCATAATCTCTTTACTAATCGTATATGAAAATTTAAACCCATAATTGAACCAATTAAATTAGCGTGTTTCATGTCTGGGTCAAACTTATTATTGTAAGAAGATTCTAATATAAATATATAATGGTTATTGAATTTATTCGAAAGATATATTTCTAATATCATCTTTAATTTGCATAATGTTTATAATGGATTATATTAAAAACTATACCAATACTTGCAAAGATAGCTTTCTATATCTAAGTTAAATGTATGGATAAAATTCAATGAAAATGTAATAATTTAAGAATGTAATCATTGATTTAGCTTTAAGTAATTTGTAACTAAATAAAAATTGATAATATGGTTGTTTTATACTTCAATTTAAAATATTACAAGATTAACTTAAACAAAACTTATTAATACACTCAATTCGATTTTTAAAATATCAAGTTATTTCACTAATGGGGTTGGGATTAATGCGGCATACTTTGATAGATGTATGTGTAAAAACAAAACTTGAAATGTATCATACTATTTAGCCTTAAAAAGAAAGAAAGAAAGAAATGTATGATATTATGTCATTTCTTTTTAAGAATGTTGAAAATTAGATTATGGAAGAAAATAAAAATTTAAGAGTGTCATTGTTAAATGATAACTTTGATTTTAAACATAGGTGATTTTATAGTATTTCCCTTGGTGATTTTATAGTATTTCCCTTACATTTTTTGTTTTCTTTAAATAAATTGATACTTAATTGAGTAAAATTTTGATTTTAAAGTTTGAACGCGTTCTCGGATCAAAAAAGAAGAAAAGGAATCAAGTTTCACTCAATTTGGAGTTCAAATGAAGAAGTTATGAAGTTTTGAAGTTTTGAAGTTGCACAGTCTGGGACATGACTATGTCCCCAAGCTGTCTCCATGCAGGGAAATTTGCCAGGGTCAGAAAGTTACACGACCTGGGGACACGGTCATGTCCCAGGTCGTGTCTGGTAAAGAAAACGAAAATCTTATAATACAGTATAAAAAGACATATTAGGTTTTCACAAGACACATGAGACATTAGAGAAGAGAAAAGACTTGAGGAGAAGGTGAAGAAAAAGGCGAAAGCAACACCGACTTCAAGATCGGAGAGATTTTTCATCAATCAAAGGGGTTATTCATGTTTTATTTTATGTTTTTTTATGGAACTCGTTTTTAGTTTCATTATGATAGCTTAGAATTCGTGTATTTAGGATTATGGAACCTAGGGTTTCATGTGATTCTTGGGTTGATTTAGAATTCTCAATAAAGTTTCTATCTTTGCTTGATTCAATTATGTCGTTTAATTGTTAATTGATATTTCTAGAATATCAATATATGATATTTTGCATGTTGATTGAGAAATTACATTTATAATTAGATCTTTACATAATTGGAGAGAATTACATGTATACTTAGAGATAAGATACATGTTTCTTCCAGAAAATTAATTAATTGCGTGAGAATTCATTATACATTAATGTAATTCTAAGTGAAGAGATTCCGGTAAATAATTTAGGATTAGGGTTAATATGCTTGAGAAATGTATTAATTGTAATTATGAATCCCTTCGGTCAAGAATAATATAAACTGAATTGAATATATTTTAAGCGATCACATGTTAAACACTAGGGGAAATAATTTCTAAATACGTTATTGCATACTTGAAGTCGTTCTTAGTTTAATTGCTTTCTAAATTGCTTAATCAAGTCTCATAATTAGTTTAATTTGTTAATTTCAGTATTTTTAATTCATTCAAACCATCACAATTTTCCGGTTACATAATAGAGCTAAGGTTAATATTAGTATTTGAAATCTCTAAGGGATTGACTCAGACTCACATCCGCTATATTAAAATTGATAGGTACACTTGCCTATTATCATTATACAATTAGAGTCAAAATGGATGGGGGGCAATAATTAAAGAAAGAGAGATGGTAAGTAGGAAATCAATTTTGAAGAGGTAATCGTAGATGATGGGAGAGATGGAAAAAGAGGTGTATAGGTGGTTATTAGATAAAATAATAAAGTAAAAGATAGTAGTATACAAAGCTAAATTGTAAACATTGGAAATTTGAATTTCAAATGGCCCGTAATCTAAACTGGACATGTGTATGAAACTTGTTTATCAAATGGCTTCTTGAATGAGTTTAAATGCTAAACTTGAATTTAGATGCATTTATGAATGGGTCTAAATGTATCTAATTCATTTATTGATCATGTCAAGTTTTCCTTATACGAACTTGTTTATAGTCATATCATTATAGTTGTTAAAATTGCGATTTTACTAATTTACAATCGTAGAAGGCTTTTCGAGTTAACAAATCCATAAAATCATTTTTATGTAGAAACTTATGTTTTTAATTGAGTTTACATGTAAAGTCTATAGAAATATTAAGTTAAAAATTTAGGTTTTTAACCAAATTTATTGATTTTACATATTTAAGATAAATAGGCTAAAAAATAAAATAAAACTAAGTTTTTACAAACCGTAAACTATCAAAGTATTACATCATCTTCCCTATCATATTTTAAATTTTTTTCCTATTTTTTTTATTTTATTCCCTTATTTTATGTTCACAGCCTTTATCCAAGTTTTAGTTATAATAGTAAAGATTATAAAGAAAACTATAAACTTTAATTTATACCATCAATAATTTAAAATAAATTGAAATATTTTTTTTAATTCATTACTTTTTTCAAAATAAAAAATAATAATAATGGAAAAAGTTTAGTTTCAAATTTATTTATCCTTCTTCTATTTCTATACATATTAAGTTATACATCATTAAGAATTTTTTTATGAAAAAATAACTTAATTTCTTTATATCTTTATTTCTATTATGTTTTTCAAATTTTGAATAATTACTATAAATATATCCACATATTTTTAAAATTACTTTATATAAGTTATAAAAACTTACGTATTTATATTTTGGTTTCACTCTCTGATTTTACTGACTGTTTGGTGATTCTAAATAGAATTGTGAGTTTGAAAACCATACATATCGTGTCGTATCTAGTTGGCAAAAAGGGTACCAAATTATCAGCCTTATTATTAAGCAATCCTTAGAGACCCTTGAATTTCCCTATAAACTCAACTCTATCTCTTCAATGTAAGTCGACAACTCTGTAAACCCATCCTTCATCTTAGCGATACATATCTCTTCATTGTCAAGCCCAATCTCGAGTGACCACACTTGTACCAGGCAACTACTCACTATTTTAAAATGTCTTTAGAAAAAAAGGGGTTGAAAGCACATATTATAAACTAATCCTTGACTAAATACACAAAATAAGCTTTGTAAACTCGTTTAGGCATAAATATATCACTTAACTAAACTCTCTACAAGGGTGCTCATGAATGTTCTTCTCTAATAGTTTATAAATTGTTTTCAACAGCAAACATCCTCACTTTCACTTTATAACTCAGCTCTAATATTCCTTAAGAGCACTCTCATTCAGACACTTAAGTAGCATTTGGTTGCATCAATTTTTATGGTATTAGACTGGATAAAAAAATTGCCTTATATTTGGTTTGTAAATTTACTTGGTGACTAGACAAAAATTAGGCTAATGAATTGAATAAAATACCTAAATTTTGTTATATTATGCACCATGATTCAAAAATAAAATTTATTAGATAAAAACAAAAAATATTTTGTATTTTCAAAAATATCTCTCTGTGTTATAATATTAAGTTAATAAATATTTTTTTATTAAAAATTACAAAAAATTATTTATTTTATAATATAAGTAATTAATTTTTTAATATAATTTTTTATTTAGTACTGTATAAACCAAATATAGTACAATAAGTTTGTATTATCCAATCCTCTTTATATTATTCAATCTAGTTCCCTTTATTTAATCTAATAGTTAGAAGTTAATTATATGCCTATTACTGCCATAAGTGTACCCATGACTCTACCTATCAAAATATATTGAATCTAGATGTCTAGAACAAGAAGACATTATATTGGACTTTAACCTTGGATTGCAAGTAATTGGGCTTCTAGCTGCGATTTGAACTTTAAATAATTTATCCATTTCAAAGTCATTTGTGAGAATTCATTAAATATCTACAGTTTTACCTATATATAAATATAAAGGAAAACTTTGTATCATTTGGGGCTCAAATTTTCTATAAATATTTCCCTATGTATAAATGAAAGCTTATTGTCACTTTGCCGGAGATTACCAATCCTTTGTTAAGATAAGTTTTACGGAAATCCAAAATTTACAATCCCTTTTCATTAATTTTTCTGGCCCAAGGATCACCGGCTAAGGCAATAATCCATATAGTGCTTTCACAACATTGACACCCTCAGTTTTTCTTTTAAATCGAAAACCAAACCCCTATTACGTAACATAGGATTCATAATAAGTTTTGAAATTGAAATTGAAATCCCCCCACCCACGCCATATTAGTTTCTTAAATGTACAAATGCCCACTAGCACTTCTTATCAAGATAGATCTTTTGCATTTTAAAGGACTTAAAGCACATAACTAAAGATGTCGTGGAAATTGATATAAGTTCAAAGGGGGTAATCGAGCGAATTTACTTTTTAGCTTATATTGCTGTGTATATTAACATTCTATAAAATGTGAAAGATACTATAGCCATTCCATATAATACTTTAAAAACATTCTAAATCTGTGAAGGAAAAAATAAATAAATAAAAGCTTTTATGATTCCATCTACTACTTTGAAAAAAAAAAAAAAATTGACTCTTGTATATATCTTAACCAACTTCTCATTTTCTAATACCATTCTGTAATCTCTCCAAGAATGTACTGATACCAACACCATTTTCTGTTTATGTGTATCTTAATTAACTTTTGCTTGTTTATTTCTTAACCATCTTCAACTAGTATAAAGAGACATAATTTGACCATCATGTGATCCCATAAAAAATATACTGATACCAAAACTATCTTCTGCTTGTTTATACTAATAACCAAAATGGTTCTTGTGTATATCTCAACCAACTTCTGCTTGTTCATACATAATTCATCAGGGAAAACTTCTACTCTTGTGATCTTTTTCAATGAACGTAAAGAGAAACTGGGGGAAAATAGAAAACAACTATAAGGAGAAAAGTATCTGTACAATCTACATCTATCATGATTCATCTTTGGTACATGTGGCACGAGCAGAAGCTGAACATTGCAAAAATCACCCTGCTTGGTGTTCAATGGACAAACAGAGATTGGTTTCCTAGAGGAAATATTTACAACGCAAAGGCTTCAAGATATCGGTCCTGAATCAAGAGCTCCTCAATCTGACAAGTTCATTTGTTAGTTTGCAACACCTTATTCATTCAAATGATAAAAGTGAAAGCTAAATGAAGATTTAAGGACTGACCTTTTGCCTGATCAATATGTACAAAGAAACTTGCACTGACTATCAGGTAGCAAAAAATGAGCATCAATCCTTTGAAATAATTTGATGTTCCATCCTGTAAATTTAAGAACATCGCTCTGGTGAATATAGTCTATCATGCTTTGTATAAATGCAAGAATATTCATTACTTTCAGCCAAAATTAGAATGCCACAACGAATGCATAACACCTCAATTACGGTCCTCCACAGGGGAATAAGAGAGATTGATTACTTTAAGACAAAGGATTTAGAAGAAATTGTTACAAACCTGCATCAAGAAGCCAACAACTAAAACAGTCAAGAAAAGGACTGCTGTCTCAAACAGATGAAAATTTAAGTCCATTGGTATTCCCATCATCCAAGCAATAATCACACAAAAAGGAATCTGCAGGAAAAGATATAGTTAAGAAAGAATGGACAAGAAGTTACAGTTGATCGCCCATTTTGTAGACGTAGACATAGAACATGCAATGCCTTTCAAAGCATTTTTTTTTTTTGTTTTTTTTCCCCACAATAGACCAAAGAGCAAGGGTTAGACTTGACTAACAAAGCAATAATCTTTGAAAATGCTTCTGTTCTTACTCAACATGCTAGCAAGTAAATCCTACTTTCTAATGATCTACTTCGAGCACAAGTCCTATAAAATTATGCAACACAAGTGACTGTCGCTAGCCGGTAGAAGAGAATATAACACATGCAAAAGTCATAGAACTTGCCGAAAGAACAACATTTCTTTTAACTATTATAATACAAGTAGAAGTACATACCGCAAACATAGAAATTTGGGTTGATGATCCTACTGCCACTCCCAGTGAGATGTCCTGGAAAAGAACTTATCAGTTATTGTTGTGCTAAATTAATGAGCAAATCAGAGTCACTCACAAGCTTGTCTTTCATAGCAAAAACAACTGCGCTTGCATGCTCTGCTGCATTCCCGACTATTGGTAGTAAAATTACACTAATGAATGCCATAGGTATCTTCCATGCTTTAGATGCCACCTGCAAGACAATCATGCAACAAAAAAAGCTAGAAGAATCAATGAGAATGTTAATGGAATGACACTCACATTTTACAAAGCAAATACTTCAATTAACTGAAGAGTCCAAGGAAAAAAGCTTTAACAGCAGGCTAAATTTAATTGCCAAATGCATGTAACTTTCTAGCATTTGAATGAAAACGATGACTTTTCCTTCAATTGTCCTATAGAATTAAAGCCTAGAGTGCATGGATTTGTGGCACAGCAATCCATGGTTTCATATGAGTATTTTGTTACTAGCATGTTGTGCTGTGACAAGAGATCTCCAACTGGTTCAGTCTGACTTTCTAATGAAGTTATCCAGCCTTTGAGAGTTAATAATTTTATTATTCTATTTTATATTAGCATTCAAACCACAAATAAAAAGTCTCCTTCCCAGCAGGACAAGGACAACTGACAAAATTATGGAGTAATGAATCCTTATAGATCTCAAAATCACAAATCAGCTATTAAGAAACTTGCTAGGAGTTTTTCAGTGCTTTTATTCAAACAAGCCAACAAGAGAAAGATGAAAATACTACCTCTATTCCATAAACTAGATACTCCGACAAAAACGAGATACAAATAGTCATCACAGCTAGCCAAAAAATAGACTCCCACTTTGAGATTTCAGGGGAATCATCATCTTCTGAACTCTCACCACTTTGACTGTCTTCCTATACATTTCACAAAGCATATATCTTACAAGATATCATATGCAAATAGACTAATTGCTTTCATAGATTTAAGAAGTAGTTTATCACAATCCGTTGCTCCAGTTCATCAAATTCATGGCACGACAAAATCTAGACTTAGAAATGACTATTTGAAAGTATAAAATATTAAACCTCGGAACAAAATAAAATCACCATGGTCATCCATCTTCTTAATATAAAGGCTCCAAACCGTTAAAAAGTGATTGCAATCATTTAAAACAGTTTATTTTTTTAGGGAAACAGAAGAATTGGATTTTGATGATATAAATGCATTTATAGGATAAGGTACAAAAAAATACCATGAAATTATAATGAATGACAAATTAATTCATTGCCAGTAAACAATTCTTAGACAGTACAGGAATAGATGAGGAAGCCTAAGAAAATACAGTGTCAATAATGTCTAGAGTGTTCGGCCCAAAAACAAACAATGTATAGAGCCAGCAATTTTTGGTAATGCAAGATATCATATATTATATTAGTCTCTATATAAGAAAAAATTGACGCAATAAAAATTAACTTTTAGTGCATCTAAGGGAAACAATCCAAAATACAAATTGGATAAGTATGCTCATAGAACAAGAATAGATAACTAAAAAGTAAATTTCATGACATGTGGTGAACCTCAAGTGTACTATACTGATCCTTTCGACCCTTCAGTTGGTAAAAGATAAAGGCACCATAAGCAAGAAGCATGACACAGCTGCTAAATCTTGAAAGAGCCAACTCTGACTTCCCAAAATGTATCTCACTGTGTGTATAGTGTAAGGCAGCAGGAAACAATAACCCCATTACTGCCATCAATAGTAGCCCCGAGTTCACAACAGCAGATTCCTGCATTGATATTCTTAACTTAGACATTATTAAAGAAATAGTTTTCAACAAGAATAGCCAAAAAGACCATCATGGAAAAGAAACGTTCTCTATTTCTACCTTGTTGAAAGTCTGCTCTTTCTTTTTATATGCAAGCCCACCACAGAAGAATGCACATCCAAGGACAAGCAACATGTTTGACAGAATCGAGCCTAGTAAGGACTGCTGAACAACACGTATCATTCCATCTCTTAGAGCTTGAATGGATATAATTAATTCTGTTGCATTGCCGAAAGAAGCATTTAAGAGACTCCCAACTGCATATTTAAAACCTACATATTAAGATTTGCTCCAAAATGCAAATGAGTGAAAATGAAACTAATGATCACTTGAAGTGAACATGTCCATAGAAACTAAATTTGACTTAGATGCATTTATCATCACAAGATATCGTGAAGAAAAATATTTTTATGTTATTACATTATCAAATTGCATAGAATTTATACTTGACATGATACCTATAATAAATGAATTCTAATGTAAAAAGAAGTACCTATTGGACCCGTGAAATAAGCCAGCTGCCTATATCAAAGAAGAAGAGATCAGCTGTATGAACAATTATATCTATCTCTATGCAATTACTATGGGGTTCATACAGTCCTTACTCAGTAGCATAACCTAACCGCTCTGCTAATGGTATAATTCCCAACAAACTTAGAAAGAAGACTGAGCCTTGCAACATAGCCTGCAAAAAAATAAATAAATAAATAAAGAACAATCTCCCATTACATCAACCACAAAACAATAAAGTGCCATGGGCACCAAAAATCACTACTCACATGATTACCGGCCAAATGATGAGCCAGTATTGCTATAGGTCCAAAGGGCATAAGCAAGTTAAGTTTATTAGAAAAGATGACGGTCTTTATGCTCCTAAACAGACTATTGCTCCATGTTTTAGCATTTCCAGCTGGCGAACCTCCAAAAGATGACCCATTTTCATATGTAGTAGCACCATCCATCTTTTGACATCCCATCTCAAAATCCATGCTACTCATTCTAGCATCCTCCAATTTGCATATCGATCTATCATGTGTTGATTCCATCTGTAAATGTAAAACTTCTTCTAAAAAATTTTTCAATATATGATTAGTCAGTTAATTGACTCACACAAATTGACAAAGCCAATAGTTTTAGGTGATGCTATTATGGTGCAGCATAAGTTTTGGACATTTAATAAGTCTAGAAGGAAAACATATCTACAAAAGCCAAACCAATAAGCAAACTTCATTAGTCAAAACCAATAGGATGAGAAACATACCTCAAGCTGGGGATCAGCAACGTATTGCACCTTAAGTATAAGTAGGCAGGGCATCACACCATGACACAATCCTCGTACTCTTCCCGATGTTGCAGAAAGATGCTTGGAAGACGAAGGTCAAGCTGATGCCTGAAAAAACATCCAAAGGAAACATTGAATCTACATACAAACATTGAATTTACATTCACATGTCATTGACTTTGACTGTAGACAATCTAATGAGCAGAGAAATCTACAGGTTCAATGGATAAAGAACAAAGAACCTGAAATTCAATCTACCTATCATGCACATATAAATGCTAATTCTAATTTCGTTACTACACAAATTGAAGCCTTGTGCAACACAAGCTCCACAGCTTAAGAAATAAGCGATATTGCAATCTTATGATATGCACAAACCAGAATCCATCAAATCATACAACTCTAAACGGACGCAATTTGACATTAAAACCCACAAAATGAAACCAAAAGAAAAAAGGATATCGACGATCAAATGTACACTTGTTAATCTAAACAATATACAAAAACTCCATCTTCTCTCAATCCATGATTAAATGTAAAACTTTTAATCATATAACATATGAAAAGGAATCAATCTTATCTCAACCCATGATTAAATGTACAAATGTTAATAAAAGCAGCAAATAAGAATTCCAAACTTTTCTTAGAAAAACTAACCTCGCCTATGCTGATTCGTGGTGCAAAGCAAGACCACAACCCAAAGCAACTAAAAGATAGAAAACTAAGAGCAGGAAAAAAGAGAGAGAGAGAGAGAGAAGGGGGGTGGGGATGGTTTACAGCAAACAAGCAAAAATTAAACACCAAAACTGATCTTCTTTTTCAACTATGGTGGTCAATAAAAAGAGGCGGTGTGTGACACGATGAAGAATCTTTTATTAGATTCGCATTGAATGGAGGGAAAGAAAAGTGTTGAAATTGAAGCCATGGATTATGGATGGACGAAGTTTCTAAGAAATTTCCACTGTATCAAATTCAACTTTCTTGTTACTTAATTTGGAGACTTTTCTTGGTTCTCATCTGTCTCTTATGTTTGAAAAGCTAGCCTTATATAGACATACTTCATGACCGTTTTAACTTTAAAAAATCCATCGAGGACTGGACAAGTTGAAGTAGATAGGAAACGACGAAACGTACGCATAACATTCCCTATGAACAACATAATATCTAATTTTGTGTCTTCTAACGTTGGACACATACATACGCTAAATATGTTGTACAGTTATAGTTTGAATTATACCTTATAATAATTTGGAAGGAAAACTATAAATTTAGTTTCCAATTTTTAATTATTTTATAGTTAGATTTCAATGTTTTATTTATTTACTTAAGCTATCGTTACCTTCTATTTTGCAAAAAAGATTTTAATCAAGTAATTTAAAAAAAGTCAATTCGTAGCATATGTCAATAGGAAAATAATTAAATTGAAAAAATAGTTTTATTAAATATATATTATTATATTGAAATAAAAAAATTATAAAAATTAAAAAAGATGGAAAATTATAATGGAATTGAGTTTACAAGGATACGCTTGATTTAACAAATTTTAGAAATTTCTTAAAAAAATTTTGGAAATATTTTGAAAATGATTGAATATGGTTAAATTTAAGCTAAGTATGGATGAATTTAAGATGAATATATTAAATTTGTGATGTGGATCAAGAAAGAGTAAATATTATATTATTAATATCTTCTATTTTAGGATTTAATTAGATGGGTATCTTTTATTGAAAATATAAATTTTTTTTATTTTCTATATTATAAAGATTTAGTTTTTTAGAATATTGGATTTTATTATACCTATAAATAGATAAAACTTGTAATTAATTAGAGGAAAGTGATCAGATATTGAATTTTTTTTTTCTGTATTGGTGTGATGCCTTTTATTTTCACAGATGGTGTGAGGTGTGATGTGTAAGGCCATACAATTCATTGGTGGTATGGGGCTATCATTTTATTCTAACTATATATTTTTTTTTCTTTCAGTTTAAGTTTTTCTTTCATAGAAAAAAAAATTATTGTTTAGATTAATTTTTTTTATTGATTTTCATGTTTTTTCTAATTTTTCATTCTTTTATAATTTTTTTTTCTACTGTCTTGTATCAAATTTTGGTATTAAAGCTAACTATTAGGTTTCTTCTTAGAACCTAAATTTAGTATTTATTCTTAGACCAATTAAAAAAAATTCTTTTATTTCGCAAAATTACAATTGCTTTTATTTTCTTGAAATAATCATTATCTTGGTTACTATCATCATTTTTTTTTTTGTCTTTTTTGCACTAGAGAATTGTTCAAGGCAAATGCCTCTAAACATAATTGAAGTCAGTTGCGTTCCTTAATGTTTAATGTCCTAGGCATTATCGATGGAAATTTTCTTGAATTCAACGTATAAAATCACAAGTAGTATCTTTAGATTTTATGTTTTGCCCCACGACAAGATTGGAAACTTGAAATATATAATCCATAATTATCATAGTGTTTTCATTATACGAAATGTATTATTTATCTGAAGACAGTTTTTTGCTTCAACAATCATGTTTTTATGAGATCTACAATAAATTCAAAGTAGAGCATGGAGAATTATTAAATCATGAATTCAATATTAGTTTTCACATGTTGTTGTTTGATGGAGAATGATGTAGATCAAGAAAGAGAATATATTATATTTTTAATATTTTTTTATTTTAGGATTTGATTAAATAGGTATCTTTTATTAAATATATGAAATCTTTTATTTTCTATATATTCAAGATTTAGTTTCTTAAAATAGTAGATCTTATTATGCCTATAAATAGGTAAAGTTTGTAATCAAGTAGAGGAGAGTAATTAGATATTGAATAAAATTATTTTTTTTCTAAATTACTGTGATACCTTTTCTTTCCACCTATAGTACGGGGTCATTCTTTTTCTCATCTATTATATGAAACCATCAAAATCCTCATCGTGTGATATAAGACTATACAATTCACCGATAGTATGGACTATCATTTTTATCTAGCTATTAGATATATTTTTTCTTTTATAGAAGAAAAATTTATTGTTTAGATTAATTTTTTTCATTAATTTTCGTGATTTCCTTAATTTTTCTTTCTTTTATAATTTTTTCTTCTGCTATCCCATGTCAATTTGGTTTCGTTGATCATATTGGTGTTATGAGATTCAAGTGATAATAAGAGTATTTACGTTTTGTAAATTTTTTAGAGAGGCTCAAATGTTGGTTAAATATGCTTTTGAAGTTCATCTAATATTCACAGTGTTCATTAGAATATTCAAGTTTGATGTTATAAAATGGGTGAATTAAGTGAAAAAACATGCTAGATTAATTATCTAGAAAACTTATATTTGAATTTAGATAAATTAAATAAGATCCAAAGTATTGTCCACAAATTTTCAATCCCCAAGAATCCTTAAGATTAAGCTAGATCGTTTGGAATTAAGTTTCTAACAAAATCTTATTAGAAACTTAATATCAGTTATAAAGTTAAATTAAATGGAAAGAAAACCTTATTTAATTGATTAAGATTGGTTGGGTTGGACTAGTTATAAAGTCACTTTATGCTAACTTTAGATTTGGACTGAACTTCAAATATAACCTTTCTTTTACTTAATTAAGCTAAGTATTTTACTTAATAAAATCACTTAAGTAAACGCTAAGTGATGGATCTAATAGATAAGTAAGTAAACCATCTTCTAGAACCTTAATATGAACCAGACTTAATATGGACTTGATGAATTAAATTATGAATTTCTTATGTATGGTTAGTATAGTAAATGGACTGACAAGTTCATACTATTGACTGTTGTTTAAATTTATTTAAATAATTATTTTTATTGAACCATAGTCTCTCAACTAAAAATAGGTATGCATATGGTGTAGCATAGAATTTGTTTATATTGCTACTTTATATGACACCTTCAAGTTTTATTATTTTAAGTAATGTTTTGTAAGCTAATAACTTATATGATGAGCTTAGATATGATATCTCTGTTAGGATTTGGGATGATGCTAGTTGGAGTGTAGATGACGTATAATTGCTTATGTTGTTTCTTGTTTAGATGTTAGATATTGAAGATGACCTTTTAGATTTTCAGGACCTTAGACTCTATAGACTTTATGATATCATATTGATGGACATTTTAGTCAAAATGTTTCTTAATTAAAGTTAATGAATGATTTCCAAATATTAAGATTTTAGCTAAAGGAAAACAAATATGGTTTCAGTAAGTTTGGTAGTCTTGTACTTTGCTTAGATAGAACAAATGAAATGCTATCATTTCCTTTTAAGTTTAGGTATGACATAAGCACATGTAGCCGTTGGAATCTATAATGGATAAAGGGCTTTTAAAGAGTACCACCACTTGAGACTAACCAACACATATAAAGCCACCAACACTATTATCTGATCTGAAATCGATTTGTTTACATCTAAGGACAGGCCTAGGAGGAGGACCATAGGGGCCCTAGTACCCCATCCTCCTCCCACCCACCCACCCCCCAAATAGAACATAATAGCATCACATGTAGCCATATATGCTTCTTAAGCCTATCATCGCATCATTTTTTACCCAAATCCCATATCCATTAGACATTTTTGTACATTGCTATAAATAAAACAAGTCAAGTTACTCCTACCAATAAAGCCATGTTGCAATAATAAAGGCATTGACCAACATTTAAGTTGTTATTAGTTTATTACTTAGCCACACCATTTTTTCTTCTTTTTCTTTTTGTTTAATCATGCTTATTAATTATTTGATTTCTTTCTCCTTTATCCATCATGTAGTCTTTTACTTTAGAAACATTTAAGGAAAGGGATCTTTTATGAAGAATCAAAATTTAAGATATTTTAGTTGTAATAAATAAATAAATTCAAAAATTGGTTGGTGTGTTTCAATATCCCCTCTTTATTAGTAAGTAAGCTTACTATATTTAAATCCTATTTTAAAGATATCAATAATTTATCCAATAGACGAGCTTTCTTATTAATTTTCCCTCCCTCTTCTTTCATCAAGAGCGATCATTTTAAATATTATATTGTACCCATAAGTTAGATCATCATATATCGAATTGTAAAAGCATCATTTCTATGAGCAAGAATCATGATCAAAGAATATAACTTTTTTTATGGGATAATTATAACAGAAGGGATTAACCTTTTGAAAAGTTCAAATAATGGATCAATGTTTTACAAAGTGGTTTAAATAAACGATTAATAATAACTAATTCATAAAATTATTTGAACCACTTTGTAAAATGTTGATCCCTTATTTAAACTTTTTGAAACGTTGATTTCTTATTTGAACTATTTTATGAAACGTTAATTTCTTATTTGAACTTTTTAAAAAGTTGATCCCATATTTAAACTTACCCCCAAACATTGATTCTCTCCATTGTAATTCTCTCTCTCTCTCTCTCTCTCTCTCTCTCTCTCTCTCTCTCTCTCTCTCTCTCTCTCTCTCTCTCTCTCTCTCTCTCTCTCTCTCTCTCTCTCTTTAATATTGAATTACCACAATTTACTATCATCATCACATGAACACAAGCACTATCATCACTCTCATTTATAATTAGGTTAGAAACCTTTATTATGTATAGCGTATTGTGGCTTCTCTCACTAATCAATTTTTCCATTATATAATTTATTTTTATGATACTAGTATAAATATTGTTATAGTGTATTATCTTTTCTTTATTATACCTTTTTTTTTCGTGAAAGTTTTTCTTAATTTAGTTTTTTATTATTATCTTTTCATATTATTTCATATACCAAATATTGAAAACCTAAATGTTTGATAATTTACATAATCAAATATTATCTACCTTATATATAATACCATATAAATATTGGTATAGTGGATTATATTTTAAATTATAAATAAAGCTATATATATATATTGCATACGATATATTATATATATAATTTACATATAACACCTAAACCATAACATTGTTATATGTTACATGTCATGCCTTGAGAATGGAAAAGTCATAACAATATTTCCATGTACACCAACTTTCGATAAAAGCTAATTACTTAGCTACTACCATAAACTTGGTATATACAAAACACATACGATTGAGCAAATTTGAAGCATCTTCAATTTGATATCTAAAGTAAAATAAAGATGTTTGATTCATATAATTCTTTTGAAAAAATAGAAATTTAATTCATATGTTTATTTAAAAAAAATAGAAATTTACATGAAATTTTTATATAAGAAAATTTACAAAAAAATACCAATATCGTGTTTACAATCAATATAATGCTATAAGTTAGTCTGGGTCATACACATGGCCTAGTTGACTACAAATGATAGACAAGAACATTCTAATCTGTTTGCTTTGCACTCCAAACCCATTGCTTATCTTTTATACATCTAAGGATTGATTGATCATGGTATCTATCACCTAGGACCTGCAAAAGAATTATGGGAATTTAAGCAACCAATGCTTAATAAGAGAACGAAGATGGAAGCATACATAATACAACAATCAAGTAAGATCGTCCATCAGTTTGTTAGATGCAACGCAATGAAACAAGCATATACCATCCACACAACATTGTCAGTCCGTAATGAAGTTAGAGAAAGTATTCCCACTTTAATCCAAATTGAGGGGGTTCTGCATAATAGATGTGTAATTTGGCTACAATGCCTTCTGACCAAACCTAGGCTTATGCAATAAAGGTGTGCTCCTCCTGAGACCTCTTTGAACATACTTCCCCCAACTTTACTGTGACTCCCTTTCTTGTCAGTTAGTTCTATCTTAAGGGCAAGGGAAGGCTAATTATAGTTGTCTCATTGAAGGGTCAAAATTTAACTGGAAATCCTAATCGCTTCCCCTGTTAGATTGCAATGTATGTCCGATTAGTGTTTATGTTTGAGCTTTGGCTTAGTCCTCCTTAGTGGTGACCAATCAATTACAATAATCAAATCAAGGAACAAAACACAATAAAGCACTTGCATATATAGCATAACAATCAAAACATAGTAATTAATTTCCATGCACATACATCACATGTGCATAATCAACTACTTTAGAGCCACAAATAAGCATACACAACAACCTCTAAGTATTTTTATATAATAATTCAAAATGCCATTAAGCATTCATCTTGCTTACTTGGATCCCTATTCGCTCTTACATCTTAGATGCCTTAGTCTTTTTGTCATCAGTGGTCCCTACATTGCAAATCAAATTTCAAATTCAATATAATTTATTGAAGTAAGAGTGTTTAATTAGTATACTTCTATTTAGGCTAAACATTCTTTTACTATTCCCTAAGTGTTGGTTATGGGTATTAAGGGTTATTACTTCTATATAGGTCATTGAAACCTTTTACTCAAACTTTTATTAGGTTACTTAGGTTTATGATACCTTCTACATAACCTTCTACTAGAGTCTACTAGATGTGTGGTACCTTCTACTAAAGCTTCTAGTAAGGTTCTTAGCTATATTATTTGCCTATTGGACCTTCCTCTCAAGCTTCTACTAGGGTCGTTAGTTATATTCTTTACTCATTAAACCTTCTACTCAAGCTTTTACTAGTGTTTTCACTCATGTTTTTTTATACGAAACCTTCTATTAGAGTCTTTACTTATGTTTCTTATCAAATGTACCTTCTACACAACCTTCTATGGGAATTTTGGTTATAATTTTTACACCAAGAAATCTTTTACTAAAGTTTATACTACTACAATTTATATTCAACTTAATCAAAGAAGATTCTACCATACCTTCTATATATTATTAGTTTGCACCATCTTCTACAGAAGCTTCTACAAAACATTCTACAGCCACCAATCCCTTCACCAACTCATCCAAAACTTCTACAGCTACAAAATTCACCCAATTTCACCAAAAACGTCACATTTCACTTTTCCCTTCACTTTGTTCAGATTCACCTAAGTTGTAACTCCACTTATATCAACTCGTATGCTTCAGAACTCATTCACAGCAACATGCAAAACCTGCAATTCAACTAGAAAAGAGTGCTAAATAAAAATAATTAACTAAGATACCTAAAACACGTATATTAGGCCTAAAATTCATGGTTTTTAGTGTGAAAATCCTTCATTTACAATAGCTAAAATCTTTAATTCACTACTGATTATTAGTGACTTTTCAACAAAAATTATTAGTGACTCTTCATCTACCCCTCTTAGTTGATTCATCTACCATTTCGGGAAGGGGGGGAGGGGGGTGGAATGGGGTTTCTCCAGTTGACAGCCTGTTTTGGAAACTCGTCGACCCATCCTGATACCTTGAGTTGAGAGTAGATAAGGGCAACAATATTGAGGTGAGTTCAAGCTTGCAGAAAGCTTGAAAATAGAGATGGAAAAAGGATCACACAAACAACAATGAAAGTAACAGAAGCAAAATATACAATTCGCTTCAAGGATATGATGCACCACGGAATTACCAAGGACTCATAGCTAAACTCAATATGATGCATAAACTGGTTTAATGAAGGAACTCGTCACTTAGTTTTGCTTAAGGGTTAGGATAAGAGTGAAATAAAGAATAGAGAGCAATTCTCACCAAAAGGAGAAGTATATTTAATATTAGATGTAAGATGATGTAGCTACATTTACAATGGGTATTTATACTTGAAATATTAAGATAACAATTATAAACAAAAACAACTAAAAAGGGTAAAGTCCTGAAGAAGTAATGTACAAAGAATGGAAAAGCGCATAAGGAGAAGATTAAGAAAAATGTTCGTCTTGTATGGAGGATTCTAGCATATGATTGCTTAGATACGTGGCTCTCTGTGGATGAGTTACTTTCTAACAGAAGTAGATAAATTGTATAATTAGGTTAGTGATTGCCGAGCTGAGATGCCGAGTAAAACTGGAGGTTCTTCTAAGGTGAGTTCTACTTAAACATGCTTAAAGCATTCATATTTAGGTTAGATGGACTGATTGTTAAGTAAGCCGAGCAATTGTTCAAGTGTATCTTTGTTCGACAACTAGAGACTATTGATAAATATAAGGTAGTTCAGGTCAAACTGGACATCAGCTCAACAAACTACAGCAGCTTGGACTTATAGGTTGTAGGGTGAAAAGAAAGAACTCGTGTTGCCATGCTTTTCAATCCTCAAGCTCAAGCTTGGGTCAGAGGTCTAATGGTTTAATTCCTATCATCCCCATCAAGTTGACTGGGATTTAGGATCAAATTCTATTGGTTCTCATCCAAGCCTTTCTAGGATTGATAAGGACTATGGTCAACAACATTAAACACATCGAACACTTTGAAGTCCTCTAGCGGTTCTAATTGGTAAGCATTGTCATTAATCTTGAAGGGTTTGTCAACTCTAGCAGATAGCTTGTTTTTTCTTTTATTTAGAAACATTTCCTTACTTAAGTGTAGCCACACTTAGCTACTGGGCTAAAGCTACTTAGTCTTCCTTTCTTTTCCTTTCTCCTTCTATTTTCTAGTAGCACGATCAATGAGCTAGGTGACTCGTTGCTGGATTTACCTGTTGGACTGAGCTTTGGCTCTCGCTTTTAGATCTTCTTGGTCAATGGTTGGTATACCTAGGAGCTTAGCAATCATTAGGGCTTACCATAGAGAGTAGTAACTAAGTAAGTGCTTCGAGATATTGAAGAAGATGAAATGGAAGGGTTATCAATACAGTAGCTTTCGTTAAGCTAGTAAGAGGATATGATACACTAATGAACATAACATGACTTAGCACTTCACTTGATATGACTCATAAGCAACCGCTACTAATCTCGAGCTATTCGGTAAGATTAGATAAGAGTATAGGAAATGTATCAGAGAAGGGTTTCTCACAAGAAAAAGTACATTCAATATCTATAATGGTGTAATCATATGTAGTTACAGTAAAAGAACTATTTATAGTAAGTCCTTTAGGACAATAATGCAAATAAGGAAAATTACATAAAAGACTATGTAAGATAGAGATTCCTAGTGTGTTCAACAAGGGTAAATAAGACAAAAAAAAAACAAAAAGAAATATAGTAAAATTGTCAGAAAAGTAGGGACAGGTGGTAGTTTGTCGATGGATTCATATTTAGAGATCTTAGGGTGCTCTGGATGTTCTAGATAGAAGTTGGAGCTGTTGGGGAGTTATGATTAGACCTACCGACGTGATTAAAGGATGTTGCAATTTAATAGACTGGAAGAGTAGAGCTCGATACACAGTTACCTTGACTTCGGTACTCGACTGGTCTAGACTCAACACTCGGCGGCTTTACATGCTAGAAGAGAAGGGCTCGGTATGTAATAGCCGCAAACTTGGCATTCAACGGGTTACCCATAGCACTGGGCAAGGGTCCAAGCAAATTAGAGTATGCCCGAGTTGGGACTTTAGAGAGTTTACCCATAGTTCTTTCGTATGTAGGAGCTTGTCTTCAGCAGGTTAGCAAGAAAGAATTATCTTAAAGAGACATTGGAGGCCCTAGAGATGGGAAAAAGTGAGGGCCCTAGAGGTTGGCAATCTATCAATCGCTTAGGGTTGTTGAAAAATTTCCATCAAATCTTGATCTTCCTCTCCATCTTCTAATACATTGGGCATCAAGTCGACAACATTGAAAGCAAGAGACACTCCATGTCCTTCGGGTAACTTTAACTCATGAGCATTGCCATTAATGCGTCGAAGGATCTTGAAAGGGCCATTTGACCTAGGTAAAAGCTTGTTTGTCCTTTTCCCTAGGAATCTCTCCTTATTGAGGTGGATCTAGAGAAGGTCTCCTAGGTTATAAATGATTCATTTCCTTCCCTAGTTTCCTTATTCTTTTTGTCAAGCTACAATCTTAGTTAACTATTTGGCAACCTTCTACTGCAGTCTTTGAAACTCCTCAACGTACTACAGGCCTGATTGACTTTCTTCTTAGGAGGTCGGGCTAATAATTGTATCTAAGTGTAAGTTCAGGTGAAGTCAATAGACGACCTTGAAAGATGATTTTCCTGTTGAGCTATAAGTAAAGCATTTGTCAGCAAACTTGATGATAAGCAGTTATAAATCCCATTCATACAGATTCTTTCCAACTGTAGCCCGAAGGAGATTGCCTACCGTTCTATTCATAACTTCTATCTAGCTGTCCGTTTGTAGGTGGTAAGAAGTGTTAAACATAAGTTTAATGTGAACTTCTTCTATAATGTTCGTTAAAAAAAGCTCGTGAACTTCTGATATGAGGCAAGTGCACCTATCAGTTTTAATATAGCGGATGTGAGTTCGAGTCGATCCCTCAGAGACTTTGAGTACTAATATTAACCTTAGCTTTATTATTTAACCGGAAAATTATGAAAGTTTGAATTAATTAAAAAATACTAAAATTAACAAACTAACTTAATTATAAGACTTAATTAAGCAATTGAAAAAGCAATAAAATCAAGAACGACTTCAAGAAAGTAATAACGTATTTAGGAATTATTTCCCCTAGAGTTAATCATGTGATCACTTAAAATATATTCAATTCAGTTTCTATATTTCTTGACCGGAGGGATTCACAACTAAAGTTAATACCTTTCTCAAGCATATTAACCCTAATCCTAAATTATTTACCGGAATCTCTTCACTTAGTAATATAATTTAGAATTGCATTAATGTATAATGAATTCCCACACAATTAATTAACTTTCCGGAAAAAACATGTATCTTATCTCTAAGTATACATGTAATCCTTTTCAATTATGTAAAGATCTAATTATACATGCAATTTCTCAATCAACATGCATAATATCATATATTGATATTCTAGAAATATCAATCAATAATTAACGACATAATTGAATCAAGTAAAGATAGAAACTTTATTGAGATTTCTAAATCAATTCAAGAATCACATGAAACCCTAGGTTCCATAATCCTAAATACTCGAATTCTAAGCTATCATAATGAATCTAAGAACGAGTTTCATCAATAATATAAAATAAAATATGGAAACCCTTTTTATCGATGAACAATCTCTCTAATCTTGAAGTTGATGTTGTTTCCCTCTTTCTTGATGTTGTTCCGCCTCTTTCTTGATGTTGTTTCTCCGTTTCTGTAATGTCTCTCATGTCTTTTGAAACCCTAATATGTCCTTTTATAGTGTATCAAAAGGATTCTGTTTTCATCACTAGACACGACCTGGGACATGACCGTGTCCCTAGGTTGTATAACTTTCTACACTAAAGCAAAATTTTCTGCACAACTTCAAAACTTCATAACTTCTTCGTTTAAACTCGGAATTGAGTGAAACTTGATTCCTTTTCTTCGTTTTCGAGCCTAGAACGCATTTAAACCCTGAAATCAACATTTTACTCAATTAAGTATTAATTTCTTTAAAGAAAACCAAAAAATGTAAGGGAAATACTATAAAATCACCATATGAAATATGTTTAAAATCAGAGTTATCAACTTCAAATCATGATTAGACATAATGCTTCTTGGTACCCTATGCGGTCGTACAATCTTTTGCAAAAAGAGGTTAGCAACAAACAAAGCATTATTGGTTTTGTGGTAGGGGATGAAGTAACTCATTTTGCTGATAGACTACTACCATAATAGAATGAAGATAGTCAAGCATGAAATCCATGCTTAGATTGGTCCATGGCCATTCAAGTATAGGCAAAGGTGTATACGCTCTATATGGCTCCTTTCTTCCCTTGGCTTGTTTGCATACCTCATAACGCTTAAGAACTTTGCACACATCCTTTATCATCTAAGCTAATATAAATGTTCTTTCAATAACTTAGTCGTTCTCTTCTCACCAAAGTGGTTGACTAAGCCTCCAGCATGGGCTTCTCAAATAAGTAATTTCCTAGCAAACCTACTTGGCACACAAATTTACTTTCCCTTAATTAGAAACCCTTAGCTCAAATAAGCCCATCTACTACTTCTCCTCCTAAGTTGCATTTGGCCACTAAGGTCCAAAATACGAATCGTGCTCATATTGATTAAGTAATGTACCAAATCTAAGTATCCTAGGTTGTAATGCTATAATAAGAACATGCCAACTAGAAAGGGCGTTGGCCACAGTGTTAATGCTTCCCTTTTTGTACTTAATGACATAACAAAAATTTTCTAAGAACTCAACCCATTTAGTATGACGTTAAGAAAGTTTTTTCTTTTATCCTCTAAAATGTTTGAGAGATTCATAATTTGTGTAGATAATAAACTCTCTTGGCAATATGTAGTGTTACTAGTTCTAAAGAGCTTAAATGAGGGCATGAAGTTCCTTGTCGTATGCCAAGTTATTTAGTATGGCGCCTTTGAGCTTCTTACTGAAATATGTAACTGGTCAGCACTCCTGTATAGGAACGACTCCAATGCTGATTCTAGATATATTACACTTTAATTCAAAAACCTTCTTGAAGTTGAGTAGAACAAGTACTAGGGTTGAAGTAAACATGGACTTTATCTCATCAAAACTCCTTTGAGTTTTCTCAAACCAGTTGAATTCAGAGTTCTTCCTAATTAGCTCGGTCAATGGGGTAGCTATGAAACTAAAGTTCTGAATGAATCTTCAATAGAATGAAGCTAGACCATGGAAATTCCTAACCTTTGTAGAGTTGGTTGACGTCGACCGTTCAAGAATAGCTTAGACTTTCTCATCATCAACTTAGATACCTACATTGAAAACAACATAACCAAGAAATACAACCTCGCTTTGGCAGAACACATGCTTCTTTAATTTGTTGAATAACTACTCAGTATAAAGGATATCAAACATAGATCTCAAGTGCATGACATGGGAAATGAGGTTGATACTATATACCAAAAATATCATCTAAGTGTACAATGATGCATTTACCAATCAATGACCTCAAGACATGATTTATGAGTTGTATAAAGGTACTCAGGTGCATTTGTAAGCCCAAACAGCATTACCATCTACTCAAATAGACTATCCTTCATTTTAAAAGCAGTTTCCACTCATCACCAGGTCTCATTTGTATCTGGTGGTAGCTACTCTTCAAATCAACCTTTGAAGATACTCACGCACTATGTAACTTATCAAGCATATCATCAAATCATTGGATTAGATATCGTATTTGATTGCGATTTTGTTGATTGCTTAGCTATCGTTACACATTTTCGATGAGCCATCCTTCTTTGGTACTAGTATAACTGGTACAATACAGGGGCTCATGCTCTCTTAGATGTATTTGCGTTCAATTGACTCATCAACTTATTTCTTCAGCTCGACTACTTATTCAAGATTGAGCTTATAAGCTGGTTGGCTGGGTAGAGTAGTTCCTAGTTGGAGGTTAATGCAATGCTCTATCCCTTTGACAAGGGGTAAACCTATTGGCAATTCGTTAGAGAACAAGTTGACATATTCTTGGAGTAATGTCTACACCTTAACAGGTAAGGCTTTGGCTTCCCTTAACTCTAGAAGTCTCCTGACTAACAAGAGTATACATTCTTCTATCTTGATGTCTTTGGAAAGTTGGGCTCGAGAAATCACTAAGGACTTCCTCTAGAGTGGTTTGGTAATCTTTTCTTGTGACTCTTAAACTTCTTTAGGGCTCATTAAGGTCAATATAACCTTCTTCCCATCCTTTTAGAATATTTAAGTGTTCATATATCCATGATGCAGTACCTTTAAATCAAATAGCCAGGGTCAGCCAAGTAATATGTATGAAGCACACATGGGTAACTTATGATTATTGCCTATTACAACTGCTCATATGAAGTATATTGTTGCTTCATACCTTCCTTTAACATTTGGTTACTTCCATGGATCTTCCTTCAATCACCAATTCCTCTTCTATGTGTAGATATTACCTCAAAAAAGCATCTACTCTTTCTACATTGATGACTCTTAACCAATTTCATCATCATACCTTGTGATTCATACCTTTACAATTGAATCTTTCTCTTTTAAATCAAATACAATACCTAAGGAAATAACATCCCCCTTATTCCAAAACTTGATACTTTTATTAGTATCACAAAATTCCAACTAAACATAGGTTAACTAAATTTTATTTATTAGAGTTTCTAACTTTTTTTTCTTTTGTTCAAATTTATTATCATTCAGCTAAGGTTAAGTGAGAGTCCTTCACTGAAATCATTATTTATGTCATGGCTCCTTTAAACTTAGATCTTGAAATGACTATCTCTGATCATCATTTCTTATCCATTACTTCATTATTAGGGGTAAAACAACAACTTCCAACTTATGGCACCTAATGGAATTAAATTTAATAAAGAATAGTTTCCATACCATCTTTGTCTAAACACCAGTATAAAAATATATTCTGTTCCAACTTACTATTGAAAAATTATTAAGTAATCTAATCCTTCCTTTTAATTGCCTCACTTCCAAATTTTCCTCTATTCATACAACTAACTTCAATATGATTATATCATAAACCAATCTTTGATATTTTGAAGTCCTAGGGGTTCAAAACTTCCCTCTCTTTAATTAACAATTAATCGATCTAAGAAGCTTATCCATCTTGTCTTAGGATATCATATTGGTTGATGATTTTAAATAGCCTACCATTTCCTTAAGATTTTGTCTATACTCCCTTTTACCTCTTGAAGCTTTCTATTTCCTCTAGTTTTTTATACAACATGACACTAGATCATCATTCTTTATCATCTATCAAAATAAGTATGCCAATAGGTAACTGTCTTATAAAATTCACTTCATGATTTATCTAGATCGATCTTGGAATAATGAGGAAACTTTTGATTGAAGTCCTAAACCTCTCCAAACCTTTTGGTCTAATTTCCATTTCTACTATTAATTATTACTCATCTTACTACTACTATCTTAGGGTGCTGGATACATATTTAATCATAATTTATTTGAGAATCTTACTTCACATGTACCATTTAATAATCATCTACCTCCTACAATCGAACATAAGCACTATATAATGATATCATTCCTTTTTCCTCAACATAACATAAAGATCTTACTATCCACTTCATACTCATTTTGCTTCACCTACATTCGTTTACAACTCCACAAATATAAGTCTTAGATTTGTTATTCATTAAAGACTAAAGGATTCATAACCCGATTATTGCTTCATATTAAAGTTTCTACGACCATTCTTATATATGCAAAGAATTTCACTATTGATCACCTAAAACACATATGATCCTTTTACATCGTTAACCACAAATATATAAAACGTTATAACATATGTATATATTCAAAAGAATATACATTCATTGAGAAGTACAACTATATCCATTAAGAGATTAGTAGGATGTCTACGTATATAAATAACTAACATAAGATCAATTCTAACTCCCGAAAAAACATAAACAGCTATCATATTATATCCATCATTTAAATCACCAATAACAATTCTTCATTTAAAATAAATCTACCACATTTATCTTCTAATTAATTCAATATCACTTCTACTTGTTCATTCAATACTCTATACCTCCATAGGAAAAATCTGAAAATAGTAATAATTCTGTATACCTTAACCTTACATTTTTCAGACTCTTCAATGCCTTTATTAACTATTATTTCTTATACCGCCTTCTCATTTTGTATATGATCTACTTCCAAGTTAGATTCTAATTGCACCTCTAGTATAAGTGCTGATTCATTTTCTGAATCAGCTTCTGACCTTTCCTCCTCATTGTTTTGTCCTTTCGAGATTCTCTTCGACACCATACTTTATTTCATTCCTTATTACACCATCTCATATTTATACTAAGCACCAAGTTGTTATCATCTTGGAATTTTATAGGTTCTTGATTCATATGCAGTTCATTTGACTATTGGTTTAAGATGAGATCCTTTTAGCTTTAAGGTACTTTAGTTGATCCAGGAAAATATGGGAATCCAAGTCATTAATCCTTTGAGGACAACGTCTAAAGATACATGATGTATTAATCGAAATATAAGTTGCGTTAATAAGGTAAGGTCTCTCTCTTCTGCTCTTACTAAAAGTTTCTCACAAACATTCATTAAGTTGCATCCCTTATTTTTTTATCCATCTTTAATCAACGACATATATCACAATATTTCTATTATACTAAAAACTCAAATTAATCATCATTATCATCTATGTATCTCATCAACTACAACACAATCCATTAACAAATTTCTCAATAATCTTATCCATGGTATTGACATTTCCTAACTAACCATTTTTAACAATGTTTTTCACATCTCAGCTCTGTATTGAATCAAAAACTCCCCTCCATTTTTGTAATGCCGCAAAACCAGAGGGTGCTACAACTCACCATGTGTCCTTACCAATGAAGAACATGTTAAGGCCCTAAGACCAACTATAATCTCTATAATTACTTGATTAAAAATAATTCTCTAACTATAACAATTCAAAAATGACTTATAGGCCAGTCATTCCAACCACAATTTATGCTTAATAATCAAATCCTAATCTCTTACAACATACCAAACTAAACAGTCTCTCTTTCCCAACCCGATGATAGCAGTCTCTAAACTTGTTGCAAACTAATCAAGTCAAACTATAGTTATAAAAAATAAATGAATGAGTTGGAACCTAGTATAGGTGCATAAACACATACGAATGCTAAGCCCAAATCATTCAGATGCATATAATGCAATGATAACAGAATATAAGCATACAATAGTTTAATTATCTTTAATTTAAGCCAATAATCAACAAAGGGATACTCATGACCTTATCACACCATGATCTTGTCCACATACATAGATGGATATAATATAAGTATTCATTTAAATCCTTTATACCTAGAGTTCAAAGACCAAAAACCTAATATTCTGATTGCATCATCCCATATGAAAGTCCATTAGGGAAACATCTCGCATGATTAGCGGTTACTTTTTTAGGGAATCGCCACTACAGGTTCCTAAAGCGAGTAGGTCAAGTACAACTAGCAAACCATTCTTTTAGGCTTAATATAGATCAGTTTGATTAGCTCCTTTCTAACCTAGCAAGCATGACTATATAAGTAAGTCTTACATACCTGGAATTGCTCCACAGTAGCTAAATGAACTCCAACTCACAAATCCCAAACCAATAGCTCAGACCTCAATAAGGAATTTAACAACCACCATGAATTTATTTGAAAACAAGCATATACGTTAACCCTTAACTACTCGACAACTATGTTATACTTTAAAGTTACTTATGAACCTATAAACTTATCCAATCAAAGGTTCTGAAAGAAAAAAATCAAATCCATTTATAAATCAAGAATAGAAATTGGAGATAAAATAAATACATAATACAAACTCAAATCGTAAGGTACAATATATATATATATATATGTGTGTGTGTCGAGTCTAATTTTTTTTATTTCTTTTATTTAAAAATTGATTTCTTATTTCTTGATTAATACTAAACCTTAACCCATTTAATATTAATCCTCGACTAAAGAAATTGAGAAATTCTGGTTTTTTATTGAAAATAATTTTTGGAGTCGCTACCCGACCGAAGTCGGGAAAAGAAAAAAAACCGTAACCAATTGGGTGGATTGCTTACGATTTGGCTACCGGTCTTTGATTTCAATTTTAAATGAAAAAACCAGAGAGTTCTAAGTTTAGTGCTAACCTATTAAATCCTTAACGGGTACCACTATTTATTTACCAAAATTAGGATTATTCTTTCAATTAAAATGTTTAAAAAATAAATAAATCAATCAAAAGAAAAAAGAACCTAAGTTTTTACAGATTTTATCGTCGATCAGAAGGTGCCTACGTACCCACTAGCCGGGATTAGATGATCGTAGTTCTTTCCGAAAACTTTAACGTGTTGGTTCTTTTTATAAAAAATGATTGGTTGAATTTACATTTTTATTAACCATTTTATTTTTATTAAGAAAAATTCCTAGAAGCCTAATTTTTATTCCTAATTATAAAAAAAAAACTTAATTTTTGAAAAGTTCCAAATTAAAATTTTTATTTAAAAATAACTAAGTGATAATTTTTTTTTTATTTTCAAGAAAAACCCTAAAGATTTTATGAAATATGTAATGTTCTACATGATTAAACTTTTATATAGAAAAAATGCTTAAAACATTAAAAAAGAAAGAAAGAAAGAAAAAAAGAAAAAAAAATTCCTAATCATCGAAAAGATGCCTTAATCATAGAAAATATATCTAAACTATGAAAAAAATGTTTAAACCATAGAATAAAAAAATCTAAATTATAGAAAAGACGTCTGAATCATAGAAAAGATGTCTGAATCATAGAAAAGATGTCTGAATCATAAAAAAGAAACTTTAACTATAAAAAAGACATCTAAACTATGGAAAACAAGCCTAAACCATGGAAAAGATATTTTACTGTAAAAAAAAAGTCAATTAAAGATTTTTTTTATTTTATGAACATCAAAATGATTTTTTTTACCTAGAAAACCCTAACATGCCTAATGCAATTTTTCTAAATTAATACAATATGCAAAGAATAAGATTTTGTAAAATATGAGATTTTATAAAAATATCATTTTGAAAATATGAAATCTAAAAAAATAATAATAATAAAAAATAAATAAATTAAAACTTAACTTAACATAGGTTCACTAGACACTAATGCTATAAATAATTACTAGCAATTAAAGACGTGATAAAAATAAAATAAAATAAAATAGAAAATTAGTACAAGTCTTAAAAATAACTATACATATACTAAGTAATATAATAATTAAATAACCTATAGACAATAATTAAAAACCATTATTACGTACCTGCAAGGCAAAGCATGCAAAGCTGATGAAGGGGAACAGATTGGATCCCTACTCCTATCATGCGCACAACTATAGAATTGGTCTGAGGGGTGGGTTGAAGCGTGTTTTTAACAAATGTGTAATTGTTCTTTTTTCTAAAAAAAAAAAAGAGTCCTGATTCTTAAATGTTATTGTTTTATAAAAAAATTTCGCTAAAATCCCTAAAATTTAAAAAAAAAAAAAAGATTTTTATTATTTTTTCTCAAAAGAAAATAACTTTTCTAAATGAGAAATTTTAAAATAACCAATGCCAAACTTAAACTAATATATATAACGAACTACTAAAATAAAATAATTCCATATAATATGTTTACATGAAAACTAATACTAAAACCCCTATATCAACATACTTACACATTATATTATATTTGACTAGTAAAATTACAGATCTATATATAACAAAAACTAATGTTAACGATTCTTAAACTAATATTCACATCCCTATTTAAATGACTACTATTGAATGATTATTTACTTAAACGTTTATCTAATCTACGTAATATTAGGAAAGTAATACTAAACATATACTATTCTATGCACATATTTATATATACATCATATAATAACATAACATGATATAATAATAATAAATAAAACAAGATTGAACCGAACCTAATTGTTATTGAAGGATTAAGGGATGTGCTGCGACGATGAAGGATGTACAGTGGACACTGCTGTTGCGGAGTTGGATATATATGCCGATATGGTGTTGCTCGTGTAGCAAATTGTTGCTGTAAGGACGCGCCGCGCCTGGTCCGTGCTTGATGCTGTTGCTGGATGAACTGCGATGAGTTGCTGCTCATCCGTTGCTGTTGTGTTTCTTGTTTCTGCAAGGGCTCCTGTTGCTGTTGTGTTTCTAATTTCTGCGCTATTCTATTATGTTTTTGTTTTCTTTTCTATTCTGTTTCTATTTGTGTTTCTAGTTTCTACGCTATTCTGTTCTGTTTTTGTTTTCTTTTCTTTTTTCTCTCTACATGAAGTGCTTATATAGTCTAACCAAATCATATCATATCATATGATAGAAAAATAAAGACATAGGTACTCTCCAACTAAATCCACCTAAATACTCCGCTACTTATCCGTTAGGCTGTTGGTCTATATCTTGATATTTATTACAATTAAATTATATTTAAACTATCTGATTTCCTAAAATTAAATTTTTTAATTAAACCTAAACTAAAACTATTTGTTCCTAATATAAATTACTTCCTAAAAATCTACGAAATTTTTATAATTTTTCCTTTTCTTATTTTTTTGGTATTTTCATTATTTGTTAATTTTTATTATTTTTTTATCTTTTTTGAATTAGGACCTTTTTTGTAAAAATAAAAATTAAGACTATGAAAGGGCAAAAATCAGGTGTCTACAATATGTATATAAGAAAAATATAATGTGAACACATAATGGGGATGTTAAAATAGATAGTCTTACTACTTAGCATACTAAAAGAATATGTATTTAATCGGACAATACTAGAATTTATAGAAATACGTAAAGTAAGTTATAAAAATACGTAAAGTAAGATATATCAAGAATTAAAATCTGGAATGGACGTACTTTACTATTAATATCATATACTATAAATCATAATAACAACCATAATAGAAATACTTAAATCGTAATGTTATCAATATTAATAATAAGGTATAAAAATAGTAAAATTGTATCGTTGTAAACCATATCAACACTTGGAAACTTACTTATGTGATACGAGTGTGAATGTAACTTTACTCCAAGATAGAAAATAGTGACTCAACACCAAATATATCAGAAAATAAAAATCCAATGCCTTAAAAACACATATACACATAATTCGATAATATGACATAATTTATAATAGTAACTTCATATAAAATAATATCATATTTGTGCCAATTAAATCAATTTACAATAGAAATCAGGTAATAACAAATAATTACTTTTTACAATAATATAGGAAAAATAAAAATAGGATATTACGTAGACGATATCAAAAAATGGGATTGAATTAACTCGTGAAATAAGGTAGAGACTTGAACATTAGATGGACATGAATCAACGTCAAATATGAACCTATTAGAAACAAAAATAGAAAAATTATAATTTATTTAATGAAATGCCCAAATAATTAACAAATAATAATTATTAAAATAGCTCAGGACACTTGGAATCGAGGATGAATGCAACATACGGTAAGGAAATTTGGCTTTAGGGATCCATCGCAAAAGAATTGATTTTGGGATTGGAATTGCTAATAGACGAAAAGAAAAAGAACTACGGGGGAGAGAAACAATGGAAATAGGGGGGGGGGGGGGGGGGGGGGGGGGGGGGGGGGTGTTTGGGTGGTGGAGGGTGCGGTGGCGTGAACGAAGAACAGAGAATTGGGGTTAGGGCGAGAGGAAATAGAAAATCGGAGGGGCGAGAGGGGACTGAGGAGATTGGGGCGAGTGGGGGGAATGAAATTAAAGAAAGGGGTAAGAGGGAGAAGATTGAAGGATTGGAGTAGGGTCGAGACAAGGAAGAAGGGGATTAGAGAAAAGAAAAGAGACAGAGGGTAAGGGTAAAGGGAAAAAGAATAAGTTGAAAGAGAGAGTAGAGTCCAGATTAAAATTGGTTGCGATAGGAATAAACTTTTTAAGGTAGGTTTAGGGTGGTTTTGGAGTAGAGTCTAGATTATTTTAGAACTTTTTAGAATATAGGGTATATCTATAATTAAAATAAAGAATTAATCAAAATATGAATAAATAGTATTTAGAAAATAAGTCATGTATAAAAATACTGTAAGAGATATAATACTAAAATATATATATATATATACTTTATCTGTAAAATAAAATTAATCTATTTAATGCTTATGTAAAATAAGTGTTTTAAAAAAATATAATCAAAACTTTAAATCGGATATCTATTCTATAGAATAATATCAAGCCTGAAATTTGGTTTTCTTTTTTTAATTTGATTTCTCATTTTATGATTAATATTAAATTCAAACTCATTCAATATTAATCATTAACTAAAGAAATTGAGAAATTTTGATTTTTTATTTAAAAAAAAATTAGAGTCACCATTCAGTCGAAGTCGGGAAAATAAAAGAAACCATAATCAATTGAGTATATTGACTACGATTTAGCTATTGGTCTTCGATTTCAATTTAACACAAACTAAAAGAATCCAAATCCAGTAGTTAACCTATTAAACCATAATAAATATTACAATCTATTTATCGAAATTGGGTTTATTCTTCAAATTATAATATTTTTTAAGAAAAAAATAAAAACTAAAAGAAAAAAGAACCTAAGTTTTTACATATTTTATTATCGCCTCGAAAGTATCTACGTACCTGTGAGTCGGGATCAAATTATCATAATTCTTTCTGAAAACTTTAATGTATTTATTTGTTTTAATTTTTTGAAAATCCTTAGGTATACATTTTTATCAATTGAGTTTTATTGAAAATTTATGAAAGGTCCTAATTCCTTAATTATTTTATCTTACCCCCTAAAGCCCTAGGTTTGAAAAGGATTTATTATCTCTTTTTTTAATTTTTTTTTTAAATCAACAATTTTCCTAAGTGAGAAATCTCAAAGACCTAATTCTAAAAAATTTGGAAAAGACATGATTCCTCTAACTAAACTATTATTTCCTTTTTTAGCTTCTAAACAAATCATAAATAACAGAACAAGTAAATAAAAGAAACCATAAAATAAACAAGAGAAACCGAAAACAAAACAACTTAACTTACCTGGTCGTAAGTTTGGATTGCATGAGTGCTATCGTATGCTGCAGCTGCGATTGAATCTCCAGGTGACAAATCATGCTGCAGTTGCTACCACTGTACAAGCGTGGACGCTCTGGTGACTGCTAAAGCTTTAGCGTGAAGCTGCTATTTGTACTGTGTGCATCGTGTTATGGAGTATCGGGAGAGAGGGACAAAGGCTGGTCCCTTCTACTGCTATAGACTATTGAAACTTCGGTGTTGGACTACCGTGTATGGTGAGTGTGTGGATTGGATGAGTTCACTGTTCATAGATTGCAGCAGTAATGCGCTGTAGTGGCATCTGGTCAGTGGGGGTCGCGACATCAGTCTATAAGTGGAGTGTGTTAGACGATCGTATATCAAGGATGATGCATGTGCTGTTAGTTGGGACCGGACGAAAGAGAGGATAGACTAGCAACAGGGCTACTACTAGGTGTTGGCGAAAGCTGTAGTGAAGTGTGGTCAGGGTGGTTTGAATGGCGCTTGGTTGAAGTCAACAGGAGATTGCTAAAGTCCACTGCTGAACAGGATTGGAGATGAAGCTTGCTGCACTATGGAGCATGACTGGAGTATGGTATTGGCATTGGTTGATGGTCGTGAAAAGGGTTGATTCGTGTCTAGATGACGGCAGCAGTTGCGAGGGAGAAGTTATTGTTGTGTAGGGGAATGGATTTACTACACAGTAGATGAGGATTGGGGGTTTGCTACTGTAGTCACCGTGATGGCATGACTGTGAGAGGAAGGGTGTAGTGTCTGTGTGTTTGGGTAAGGTCCGCTATGAGTGGTAGACGAAGGGTTTGAGTCACAGGCACTTGTTAAGATCTTCGGTCATGGGTTGACTTGACGAGGTTGCGTGATACGATCTATGGGTGAGAGAGAGAGGACCTAGCGGCGTTTGGTCAAGAGTAGTATTGCAGCATTGGAGATCGACAGTGGGCGAGTGTGACAGGGGGGATGAGCTGGATGTGTCTCGGCTATTCACAGCTTCAGTGACTGGCGTAAACGCAAATGACATCGTGCAGCTATGTGTTGCAGTGTCCATGGGGTGTTGTGAATGTGGCTATTGCAGTAGCATGCGCGGATTTGGATAGCGTAAGGTGTGTGTGAAGTCAGGCAGTGGAGTTCGTGACAGTGTAGTGGCCTGCTGGTCGTGGATGGACCATGCGTCGTGGTGATCGCAGTGTACTAACTGTTGTGCGTCTATACTTGTACGTGGCCGAGTAGTGTTCGTAGATGTTCGGCTTGTGATGTTATCCGCTATTCACAGCATGACGTTATCCGCTATTCACAGCATGACCAATCGGGGAATAGGATTGCTATAACATGCAGCAGATTTCTACAGTGAACGGCAATCGATGTTGAGCGGGTCGAAGACAAGAAAGTGGCTGTGTTTGAGTTTGATGGTGTTGAGGATTAGGAGCTTTAGCATGGTTCAGCGTCAGATTTGTAGTCCAGCAGCTAGAGAGTAGGTCGTTCGTGAATGAATGGCAGTTCGGGGCTATGGGATTTAGGATGTTTGGTTCGGTATCCTTAAAAGAAAATTCTACTTTACACTACGTGATTTTTATTTATAAAATTTGAAATGAACCTTTTGTATGGATTCGTATTTTTTGTGTTAATTTTAATCGGATTTGATAAAAGTTAAATTAGATTCGAATTATTTATATTAATTCAAATCCAATTTAATTTGTAAAAATAAAAAGAATAAAAAAATAAAAACAAATACATACCTAGCAAGACTTGAACTCATAACCATAAACAAACTCTATATAAAATATCCCATTAGACCGTTAGCATGTGCCTTAATTTTTAATACACTTCAATTGTATTTAAAACAAACAACTCTCTAAAATAATTATTTGAACTAAGCTAAAACTCAAATTATTGACTCTAAAATAATTTACTTCTTAAAAATCTAAAATTTTTATAGTTTTTTCTTTTCTCATTTCTTTTTTTTTTTTTTGCATTTTCACCATTTTTTTTTCAATTTCTATTTTTTTAAATTTTTATTATTTTTTTGAGTTAGGTCCCTATTATTATTATTATTATTTAAAGAACTAAAACTAAAACTATTAGGGGCAAAAATTGAGTGTCTACAAATACATTTTAGATCTAAATTTTTTTTCCTATTATATTGCGATTTATATCAACATGACCTAAATTATTTTACTATTTTATTAATTACTATTCTAACTTAATTGGGGTGTTTCAATTTTACTTGGATTACTTCGACTAACTATCAATTCTTGATGTAATCCCATAAATGGATTTAAGCTCAATTAATGTTTATCTTTGTTCAGTGTTATAGTTACTACTTGGTCTATAATTTATGGTACAATATTTTACTATTCACTTATTACTATTCACTGTCAATATGCTTCTATAATGTCTACTTCTTTTAATTATTATACTTCAAAGAGAATTCACTAGAACTACGTTTTGATATCAACTTAGAACTATCATGCCTCGAAACAGCATAATCGTAGCAAGCCCGCCATGCATACCATTCTAAGATAGAAGCTAATATTTTAGCTATTATCTTAGACCTGATTTACACAATACATCAACAACTAACCCGCTTTAAAGTAAACGGTTCACAAATTAAACAAGTTATTTATCTAAGAAAGTATAAAAAAATATATATAGGATTCAAATATTACAATTAATGTTTACAAAATTTCGTTGCATTATATTACCTAAGTAATATTTTATTTGAAAATGGAAGATTTAAAGTAAGAACTAAGACTTTAGAAATATATCTATTCTTCAGATTTATTTTCTCACTCTCTAGAATTTAGCAGTTGCTAGCTTTATGGTAATTATAAGGTCACTTATAGGGATGTGGGCAACTAACCACTTAGTAAGCTTAGACAGAGACTTAAAACTATACATCAAACATAAATAAAGTTATCAACCAAATTAATTAAATGCTATGCATTTATAAGCAGATGCCATGCATGTACAAGTAGATACCATTGCACGACATTATCTGATCCATCATGAGATTAGATAAATTACACCTACTCTAATCCGAGTTTAGGAGTTTAGTATACATTTCAACAACTTATGACCAAATCTAGACTTTTGTAATGGAGACACTGCTCCTCCCGCGACTACCTTCAAACCATTAAATTTACCCTTGTTGCAACCTCCAATCCTGTCACTTGTTTGACTAAGGATGAAGAAAGGACTAATTATCCTATCCAGCGCTATCTCTTTTTATCCTTTTTGAAGGCTCGGTATTTAGTCAAAAAACTCTAAATGTTTCCCTTAATGGTTGCTATGTAGGTCCGTTTTAGACTTATAAGTCATATATTTAGTTAGATTAGTTTAAGGTATTTAATTATTTCACACAAATTTCAATATAGAATGTCAAATCAAAATCATACCATGAAACCCAAAAAAACGCATCAATAGGCATGCGCACAATCAACTATCTAATAAATACCACTAAAACAATACTTTGAAATACAATAATGAATCAATCCTAACTTACTTGGACTTCCCACTTGTTCACTTAAGGTGCTAGCCTTCGTCGATGGTCCATATAATATAAATATTATTTTAGTGTTTGTATAACTATTATTTATATATAGAATTTATTCTATAATTAAGATTATTATCTTTAATTAAGGGTTTTACTATATCTAAGTATTCGGGTTTTTAAGTCTCTTACAATTATCCTAGTTTTGAGCTAGGTTTTAACTCAATTTTTGATTCAACTTCTGATTACGATTTTACACATAAATCCTAGGAACTTGCCTTGATTCATTCTGTAAAGTTCAACTAACTATATTTCAGGTATAGTAGGTCTCTAAATTAGTTGTTAATCAACTTCATAATTTGCCCTATACACCTAATTTCTAATTTAGCTTCTAAATTTGTTTTTGATTCAAAGGTACTCCATATTTTAACATAAACATTCATAAGTTTGGCTTACAATTAGATTTCAAAGTTCCTTATGTAGTTTATTTCCACTTTAATTCCTACCATCTTGCTATAACGTCAATTATACAAATTTATTTTATATTTTTATATTTGACAAAATATGTGTAAAAGCTAGGAAAAACATATAATACTTAGTATCTATGCTCCATTAAAGCTATGAAAAATATATTACACTCAGTAAATTATGGTTATTATATTATGATAATAAAAAACACTAAGATAGTTTAACATATATTATTTTTCAGAATATCAATTTTAGGTTTGATTATGCTAAAAATTAGCTTAAATTAGGTAAATGACTAAATAAAATTATAAGATTCAAACTGAATACTTCCAAAATTATAATGCTAATCATATTCATTAAGGAATTTAATTAAAAACCTATTATTTCCTTCATATGAAAAACAGGATAGATTTGACAAAAATAATTTTAATAAGTACTAAACATATATTTTATCAAAAATTATGTTTATGTAAATGAAATATATCATATGAGGAATATGTACACCAAAAATTAGCTCAAAATAATATTATTTACTATTTTTGAAAATTCATACAAAATTCGTTGGAATCAAGCTTATTCTTAAGAAACCTATATAAAAAGTTCTAATTTTAAAAATCTAGTTTAATACTCTGATTCTACATGTAAAAATACATAAGAAAACCAAATTGAATAATTTTTTGGCATCGTTTGATTTTTTAATAAAAAATAGCAACTTAAAAGCAAAAATCACATGTTTTCGATTCTTCGACCACTAGAGCTCCACCGACAATAAGGGTAGGTCGGTCGAAACCACCACCATGTCAAACATTAGACCCCTAACAACCACCATGTTAGGTCTTCATTTGGTACTTGTTTCCTTATCATGCCCTAATAACACTATCAGTTGTTAATTTTTGGTAAAATTAATTTCTCTCTTCTTCTCACCTCTCTCTAATTTTTTCAGAGCTCCCAATAGACCAAAATAATTTATAGAAGAGATTTTCTAAATTTACAGTAGTGTTTAGGGTTTTACTTTAATTTTCTAAGTGCCACGTTCTCCTTATCTCTTCCTTTTTCACTTTCTAATTGTCGTAATATTATTGGTTGTTATTTTTTTCTTTAATTCCCAACATGCCACACCTCATTTTTGGACATTTCCACATTTTCCCAAATTTTTCTTGATTTTTCCTTAATTCTTTTATGAATTTTCTTTAACTAATTAGTATTATTTTAACATATTTCGAATATTTTAAGTAATGTCGCATATTTTTACCAACATGTAAATACATATACAATACAAATAAATAATCCTAAATATTTTAAGTTATTTTATAATTTTTAGTATGTACATAATTTATCTCTATTGATTCTTTAGTTATCAAAACTCGTTTTACGCGTTTCCAATAAATAACAAGTAATATACATATAACTCAACGTTATGATATTTAATTAATTATTTTTCTAAATCTAAACTCACAAGATTATTTTTATTAATATTCCTAACTTTGTCATAAATTTTGGGCTCGATTAGATAATTTATGCAATCGTTTTAAATTTTACAAATCGTTTCCAAACCAACCGATCATGAGTTGATCACTAATTATTGTAAGACCTCATAAGGCATTTGATAACCTAAAGGACATGACCATCCACTCATATAGGACATGTCAGGTCTTAAAAGCAGTTTTCCATTTATCTCCTTGCCTCATTCGAATCTAATGGTATCTTAATTACAGATTAATCTTGTTAAATACTTTGGCACCACTTAGTTCATCTAATAGGTCGTTTAGCCTCGAGATGGGGTATCTATGCTTAATTGTAATTTTATTGATAGCTCTACTATCCACACATATATGCTAAGTTTCATCCTTTTTCGACACAAGCAATGTAGGTACAACATTGGGGCTAAGGCTCTCCCTCACATCGCCCTTCTCTAATAGTTCATTGACTTGCTTCTAGAGCTTTGCAACTTACTTGGGATTCATTTTATAAGTAGATTTGTTTAGCAATGCAACGATAAGTATCAAATCAATGAAGCACTCAATTCCTCAAAATGGGGGTAATCCTTTAAGGCAACAATTCAGGGAACAGGTCAGAATATTCTTTGAGCAATTTCTTAACCTCCTTTAGCAGTTTTACCTATTCCTTCAATTATAATAGTCTCCTTACTAATAAGAAAGTTAGCAGGTCAGATTTAATGGTTGCTCAGAGTTTAGCTCTACTCAATACTAAAGCCTTATTCGATCCTCGAGCCAATTTAGCTTGTAATTTACTCACTTGACTTAAGGTCATGGGGTTTAAGGTAATTTTTCTACCATCCTTCTGAAGCACATAGATGTTCCTAAATCCATCATGCATAATCCTTAGATAAAAAACCCAATGTTTGCCTATAAATACATGAGACACATACATGAGTAACACATCATAAAGAATTTCATCAGAATAATTTCTAATGGAAATCGGCAACAACACTTATTGAGTGACATGCGGTGCTTCTTTCACATTTAGCTAATGCAACTTATATGATTTTAAGTATGAGATAGTAGGCAACTTGAGCTTTTTAACCAAGTCGGTAGATGTTATGTTGGTACAGCCCCCATTACCCACTATGAGTGCAAAACCTGATCATTTACCTTACAAGTGATGTAGGATAAGTTCTCTCTTCGCTCCTTTTCAATAGAAGGTTCTAAACTCATTACACATTGGATAACCAAAGTTACCTTGTCCAGATCTCCAACAAAGAAATTTTCCTCAACCAATTCAACATTAACCTCAATCTCTTCCAATACTTCTTTTTCCTCCTCTAGTTCCTCATCTGTGTTGTCTACTTCAATCTTCAGGGCACCTCCCTTAATAATCATAGTTCTTCTATTTGGACATTAGACGGCCATGTACCTAAACCCTTGTAAGCCTCACAGCTAAGCAATCCGAGGTTTCAATCGGTTGAAAGACCCAATCGAGCCTAAATTATAAAGTAAAGCTAGAAATATTAGCAAACCGATCCCGTAAGTTTGAATTTAAAAAAATAAGTAATAAAATAGGAGACTACAAAATTTTTAAATTTTAAGTATATAACTCGTTATTTATCGAAAATGCATAAAATGCATTCTGGTACTTAACGAATCGCTAGAGATAAATTATATATATACTAAAAATTATAAAATAACCTAAATAATATTTAGGAATATTTATTTGTACTATATATGAATTTACATGTAGGTATAAATACGCGTAATTACTTAAAAGACGCGAAATGTGCTAAAATTATACTGAATAATTAAATAAAATTCATAATTAATTAAGAAAAAATCAAGAAAAATCAATAATGATTCAAATCAAGTCGTGGCAGGTCAAAATCCACAAAATAAAAATCAACCAATTAAAATTAGACAACACAAAAGCAAAAAATCAAGAAAATTGGGCAAAGTCATGTTTAATTAATGCACAATAGTTACATTAAAGCTCTATAAATAGCAAGAAAAATTCAAAAGCTCATTTGGACAGTTAGAAATCAGAGAAAATTAGGGAGAGGTGAAAATTGAGAGAAAAACCAAAGAAAAAAAAAAAGGAAAACTGTGCAGTTAGGGCCACAAAGGAGAACCCAGACCCGACGGGCAGCTGGGAGTGGATGGCCACCACCACCACACGGTGGTAGCAGTGCCCAGGCTGGCCGAGAAGGCCACGGCGGCCAACGGTGGCCGGAGCCACCCAGACTGGTGAGTCCAATTTCCAGGTTGATTCTTGTGTAATTTTGTAAAAATAGTAAATAGTTTTATAAAATTATGAAACTTGTTATTCTAAGGTTTTATTGTATGTAGATTTAGGGAAAAATAGTGATTTAGTTTAATCACGTCTGAAAATATAAGGTCCTTAAGAAATCGTACAAACTGAGTATGATTAGAATGGTAAATAAATAGGCTTAGGAGTGTAGTTTGGAGCTCAATTTGTTTCTGTAGGATGATCATGTGATATAGGACAGTGCTATGAAGCCATTTTTTAAAATCAATTTTCAAAATTTTTAAATTAAAAACTAGCCCTAAAATGATGGAAAAATAGGGTAATTTGGGGTTAATTAAGTGATTAAAATATTAATTACTGATTTAGATAGTAATTAGATGTTTAGGGATGTTAATATCTGATGTGGAACCCTAATCCTAACCTTTGGAGTATTAAGTATGGTTAATTAGGTAATTAATATAAGAAATTAGTAATATGTGAAATTGTAAATTAATAAATCTAAAAAAATTAGGGTTATTTAGATAATATTAGAGTAAAAATCAGAATAATATTAAATCTGAATTAAGATTGAATTTTAGGTAATTATATAAAAAAGTAAAGATTTTCTCACATCGGGGATAAATCCGATACCCTAATTAGGATTAGCGTGTGCCGAATAGCTTAGAATACTAAATTAAGACCCAATAGGATATTTGAATACTCAAGCTTAATGTGATTAATTTCACATTAGGATTCGAGCATGTTTAGGAATTAGAAATCGAACTAAAACCTAATTTAGAAATTGATGCGGAAACCGAATCCGAACCTAACCTCAAACCTAGAATAATTGTAAAAGACTTAAGACCTAGATAATTAGGAATATTAAACCCTAAACAACACATAACAATATGCGTTATAGGATAAAACGAACCTATAACAGTTATATGAAAAACTGAAACCACGTTTGTGTTATAGGGATGATCGGCGATGAGCAAGTCGGACCTCAAGTGAGTGAGCGACAAGTCGAGGTAAGTTGGGATTAATACAATGCTGTATTTTGGGAGGTTTGAGATTATGCTTGGTTGTGCTTGTTAGATAGTTGGATGTGTACATGTGCTTGATTATAGGTGATGCTATGATTCTGTTTGTTGCTCTAGTATGTATTGTATGAATTGTATAAAATGATTGATCACCCTAAACTGGACTTAATCAAATATATGACTAGTAATCATAATCAGACATGCATGGCAACCCATTAGGGGAAATTAGACTCTCCGGCCAAATACCGACCCCTTCGAAAGGGATAACGCAGGATTGCAAAATGGTCCCTTCTTCATCCTTAGTCGAACTAAGTGACAGGAGAGGAGGTCGCAGCGAGGGTGAAGTCAGTGGTTCGAAGGTAGTCGCAGGAGGAGCAAGGTCTCTATTGCACAAGCCTGGGTTTGGTCGTGAGCTGCTTTGCATTAATGGCAACTCCTCAACCCGGATTAGAGCGGACGAAATTTCTCTAATCTCACGACCGGCTGGACAACGTCGTGCGATGGCATTTGTTTGCACATGCATTGCACCTAATCAGTTGATTGAAAACCTTGTTGTGTTTGTGGTATAGTTTTAAGTCCTCCATCCTAACTTACTGAGCTGTGGTTGCTCACATCCTTATAGACATTGTGCAGGTGCTGGCTAAGAAGCGGCATATAACTACCCTGAAGCTAGCAACTGCTGGATCCTGGGGAGTAAGAAAAAACATTGAAGAATCAATACATATGTTATTAGTTTTTATTTCTGAATAATGTAATAACTGAATTATAGTGAATATATATAAATTTCTTCACCTTCTTAGGTAAATGATTTATTTAAATTACAAACCGTTTACTTCAAAGCGAATTAGTCGTGGACGCCTTGTGTAGATCAGGTCTAAGATAGCGGTTGTAAGGCCAACTTCTATCTTAGGATGGTTTACACGGCAGGACTGTTACGACTCTGTTGCTTCGGGGCGTGACAACCCTTAACACTTAAAACACTTGATCTGGCTCATTTTTCTCCTAGATCCTTATCCTTTCTTATAAGTTCTCAATGGCACTTCACCATCAGTTGGTCAGCTCTTTTGTTCAGCTTTGACATCTACCTTTTGCTCGGCTCAGCACTTTGCTGAGCTTGATAACTTTCCTGAACCAGTTGACTTGACTGACCAAGTCGGCTCATTGGAGGTTGGCTTGGCTTATTTTTCCTCAATCTTTCCGCTTACTGGGCTATTCTTGTAGCCTCATACAATGTAGTAGATTGTTGAAGTTCTACAATATCTCAGATGTCACTTGTTAATCTAATAAGAAATCTGGATACTGTTCGAGTTGATGGCTCATCTACTTTACATCAAATCATAAGCATTTGTAATCCTAAATATACTCATCAACAATTCGGCTCCCTTGTTATAGCTCCTAAAGTCTTGCAAAAGTATCCTGTAGGTAGGTATTTAGTATGAACATATTTTTGAGAATTTTTTTCATTTCAAGCCAGGTGCTAACTTCTTTATATCCTTCTCACCTCCTTATGGTCTAGAAGTTCATCCACCATAATGCAACATACCCTAAGAATTCTATAGTGGCAACCTTTACCTTCTCACGATCCTCATACTGATAATAGTAAAAAAAACGTTCAACTTTTTCCTCCCAATCTAGATAGTCATATACATCCTTAGAACCATTAAAGTTTGGAATCTAAAGCTTCACATGGTTAGCAGCTTAAGGTACTCAATCTCATTCCTCTTCTTCATTGTACTCTCCTTCTCTTTCATCCATACCACCTAAGTCTATCCTTCTCCTTACGCATCCTCCTACTCCTTCATCTTGATCTTATCGAGCTAGGTTATGTCCTCTCGCAGGTTGGGTAGCTTGGGGAGTATTCATCATGGCCTCGACAGGTCAAGAGGCTAATGCATGTATAACCTAATAAGGTCGACTATAAGTTTAGCCATTTCATTAATTCATGCATCTGCACTTCTATAGGTGCCCTAGGGTTGTCATCCATGATGAATAATACTACTATTGTCATCTCTAATTCCAACGTTGATACTAGGATTTATCATTCTCTCTAATAAAACTTAATAACAAACTTATAATCTATAAAACAACAGACATTGTTCCTCTAAGCTAAACAATACACACACTCTTCCACACAAATATTCAACTAATTTGCGAATACAACAACTACTCCAAAGAACAAATAAACCCAACTGAAACTTGCTTTATTTTTGTATGTTTGAAATAGGAAAAAATAGAGTATGTAGCTACAATAAACTACTACACCTCCGATTTACTCAAACACTTATAGCTAGCTTTTATGCAGCTATAATACACTACCATAACAAATATTACTCACAAGAAGATTGAATAAACATACCAAAGCAATTCTCCACTCTAATACTAAGATGATACATGGCATGGAGAGTAAACAAGGGCGACAGTATCGGGTAAGTCCAAGCTTATAGAAAGCTTGAAAATGGAGATCAAAAAAGGATCACACAAACAACAATGAAAATAAAACAAGCAAAACCCATGATCTGCTTTGAGGATTTGATGTACCATGAAATTTTTTAGGACTCACGGCTCAACTCGATATGATACATAAACTGGTTCGATGAAGAAACTTACCACCTAGCATTATTTAAGGGTTAGGATAAGAGTGAAGTAAACAATAGAGAGCAATACTCATCAAAAGGAGAAGTATATTCAATATCTACTTGGCCTATGGTAGTGGCTATAGCTAGCGCCTTTACTTACTTGGTGAAGTAATTCACTGCTACCAAAAGGAATTATCGGCCCAACGAGGCTTTTAGGAAGGGGTTAAGGACATCTAATCCCCATTACAAGAATGGCTACAAACTTGTTAGGGGGTGTAGCTTTGAACTGGGGGCACAAATGATCAGCACATGCTTTTGGTGTGAGTGATACTTTTGGACAAAGGTCTTAGCGTATTCCTTTATTGTCGGCTAATAGTAACACAACTTAAGTGCTCAAAGGTATAGAGATTGGGAATTACCTTTATTACTTCAGCGACTTCTTACTATTGTACTTCTATGCTCCGTTCAAGGAGATACTGAACGAAGAGCAGCCTATCACAGTTGTGTGATCCGAGAATGGCGAATGAAGCTATTTAGGATACTCTATCCGCCTCTACATTTTCTGCTCGGGGATCTTATGGACTTCTTAGGAAGCGAATTTTACTAAGAGGCCCTGCACTAAATGTAGGTATTTAGCTATTGTTTGGCCTTTGGTCTCGTATTCTCCCTTAACTTATTGTACAACCAACATGGAATCAAATGTATGTTGAGCTTTTCTGCTCCAATGTCTTTCGCAATTTTCAAGCCTACGATGAGCACTTTGCATTCGGCTTCTTTGTTACTTACTAGGAAACCAAATTTCAAGGCATAGAAGATGTTATTTTTGTATATGCCTTGTAATGTGATATCAACCCCACTCCCTCCTTTAGTAAAGGAACCGTCAACGTAGAGTGTTTAGATTAGTACGGTAAGCTCAAATCTGGGCTCGTTTGCTTCAATGTATTTTGTTATGAAGTCAACAAGGACTTGTGGCTTGATTGCCTGTCCTAGGTGAAAATGGACTCCATGAGCTTTGAGTTCAATAGAGTAATTCATCATTTGACCTAAAGTATCGAGCTTCTACAAAGGAGTTTTGAGTGTGATTCGTGATAATTTTTTATTTTCTTCGAGCATTTGCTGGATAAGTGACTTGATTGTTGGACTTTAATACTTTCGTTTTAAGGTAGTGAAAGTGTTTGATCACCTTCACCTTATTGGGAGTATCCTCTATATGGGTAGCTTGCTAAAATGTTAATCGTGGATGAATCAACTTGGAGGAGTGGGCTTGTACCAAGTCTAGTTTTGATAAGCTTAAGCTTCGTAATATGAATTTGAGGAGGCCAAGGACAGACAAGGCCGACCAGTAGAGGTGGTGGATCTGATCTTGTCGAAGGAACGAAAGATAAATGGGAGTCGATGGTTTAGCATATCCCGCATACTAACTCTACAGATATGACGTACTGTAGAACTATGTAAGGACTTAAGACTCACCGGATGTAATGTATCGATCTGAGTGATAGGGTTGCCCGCTACAATCTTTGCTAAAGGGATTGATAAGAGCTAATAAGGGGGAGAGAGCTTTCTGAAAGAAAAGGACTTAAAAGGGGTTTTTTAATAATTCTATTATATCTCTATATTGTTACAAAAGTTGCTATTTATAGTATGTCCTAAACCTTAGTGACAAAACTGTAAATAATATATAAGGCCTTAAACCCTAAAGAATTAGGCCCATAAATAAAATAAAGATAGACATGTACAAAAATATAAAACTGTGCATTTTACAAGGAGAAGTTGGCATGTAATCATTCAGCATTCCTTAGAAGTAGTCTTGTGATACTTGGCCGAGTAACCAAAGAGGTCAACCCATAATTATCGAGTTCTAAAGTCAGTTGACAATAGTTCTCCAGGGGTATGCCAAGTGGGTCCAACACTTAAGGTGATCTCTCAGTCGATAAGTCGACGATAGGCTTTAGCCAAGTGAATGCAACTCTCAGAAACATGATACCTCGACCTATCGGCAAGCATAATGCCGAGTAAGTTATTGCTTAAGCATAGGTGAGGATCGGTTGTTGTCTTATCTATGAGAAATAGTGTTATTCAGCTCGGAAGACAACTGAGTCAGCAAATAGAAGACCTCGGCTTAGGTAAGTACCCCAAAGCCCATCATTTTGTCTCCCTTAAAGAAGTTTCAACCAGAAACTTGGTAATTGGTGGCTTCAAATCCCATCGAGATCAAATACCAATTGACAAAATTTAAATTGAAATAAAGGAAACTACAATTCTTACAACAAGGGCATCACTAACAAATGTTCCCTCTACTCATCATAGGCTCTATCAATCACACATTTTATCTTAAATCTTTCTTTCCACTCATCATGGATTTGATCAACAATACCTTGGTAATCCTAGCAACTATTAAGTATGGAAAGTAACACGATCTCTAGGGCATTCAAAAGATTATGGGCGAGTGGGTTCGGTTCCGACAGGAAGTAAGATGGCTCAGCAGTCATAAGTACTTCCAAATCTTTGAGTGCAACTAGCTCGAATCTCACACTCTCTTCATTCATTGAAATTAATATTTCCTCTACTTCCTTGTAAATCAATTCTTCTTCCTCCTTCCACCTGGGGTCATGCTCATTAGTTTAGATGGTCGATAATGGGGGTACGTAAGGAATATAAGGGTTTAACTCCAACTCGACTTGGTCCTCTTCCTCTCTTCTACTCGCTTCTCTAACAACCTCCACCTCCTTGACTCCTTCTTTAATACTCTCTAATTCGGCATTCCTCTATTATCTTATTTCATCCTGGAACGCTTCAAGTCGTCTTTCAATCTCCTTCAGCTGATTCTGCACTTCCAAGAGGTTAGCTTCATAAGTGAGTTTTCTTTCATATAATCCATCGTAGTGATCTTGGGGTACAAATTTTCTTCACATCAAATGATATACCTCGTCTTAGGTAATGATCCCAATGTTTCCCCTATCAATTCTTTGATTTATCATTCTTTTCCACCAAGTAGTTGTAAAGCCAATCACTAAATTCTTTATAGCATAAGCTCTCTTATGCTCGGGTAAGAATAATCTTTGAAAACCTGATCGACTTGAAATTCCCAACTCAAATATTCATCTAGAGTGCTATATCCATCAAACTCTTGAATTTGTGATATTCGATCTTCATAATAATATTCATATCCATATCCAACTTCATATGCCATGCTGAGGATATTCAATTCAATAGCATGGTACTTAAGCTTATATTTAAGAGAATTGCTCAGTAGCACTAAAGAAACTCGATACAGATAATCAATTGTGCAACTTGGCAATTCTTTTCCTTTCGGAGTTTAGCAAGTTATTTCTCATCTTGGATAAATTCCACAATCACAGTTCAACAGGCTTCAAATAGTACAGCTTAACTACTTACGTACTAGGAGCTTAAACAACTTTGATGCTTGTTTAGAGTATAATGACTCGGCACTTAGGAAACAACAGCTCAAAGTAGTATCGCAGTTCAACACTTGGCCACAACGACACGGCTAGCATAATAGTAACACTTCACAACAACTTATTCCAATAGCAAGCTTCGACACATACAACAATACTTTCTCAGCCACTATCGCAATACTAAAATAGGATAATACATTAAACACTTGAAGAAGTCATATCTCGACAATGATCCAGAGTAGAATTCCTAACCTTTTCTTTAATATATATATACTCAATATGAGACTTATAATGTAAAGAAATTGCAACCTAAATTTTCACCAACCCACCTGAAGGAAGTTCAATTGAAACTAAACTTATATCCAACAAACAAATCTTTGATATCCTAAACAAACCCAATAAGCGAACACTTCCTTAAACACAAAATAGAACAGATACAATGATTAAAACTCTCGGCCCTATCTAGAACCTCGAGTTCTAATACCAAGCTGATATGAATCTGGGGAGGCTAAAGACAGATAAGGCCCATCGGTAGGGGTGGTGGGTCCGATCTTATCAAAGGAACGAAAAATAAATGGGAGTCGATGGTTTAGTAAATCCTGTACACTAACTCTACGGATATGACGCACTGTAGAACTACGTATGGACTTAAGACTCGTCGGATATGACGCACCGGTTCGAATGATAGGGCTGCCCGCCACAATCCTTACTAAAGGGATTGATAAGAGATGGTAAAAGGGAGAGAGCTTTCCAAGAGAAAAGGACTAAAAAGGGGTTTTTCATCAATTCTGTTATATCTTTATATTGTTACAAATGTTACTATTTATAGTACGTCCTAAACCCTAGTGGCAAAACTATAAATACTGTACAAAGCCTTAAACCCTAAAGAATTGGGCCCATAAATAAAATAAAGACAGACATGTACAAAAATATAAAACTGTGCGTTTTACAGGGAGAAGTCGGTATGTGGTCATTCGGTATGCCTTGGAAGTAGTCTCACGGTGCCTTGCTGAGTAGCCAAAGAAGTCGGCCCATACTTGTCAAGTTCTGAAGTCAGTCAATAATAGTTCTCCAAGGGTATACCAAGTGGGTCTAACACTTAAGGTAATCTCTTGGCCGATAAGTCGGCGATAGGCTTTAGCTGAGTAAATGTAACTCTCAGAAACATGATACCTCGACCTATTGGCAAACATGATGCCGAGTAAGTGATTGTTCAGGTATAGGTGAGGATCGATTGTTGTCTCGACCTTATACTTCTCAATACTGTATTTGCAAGAAATGGTGTTATTCGGTTCGGTAGATAGACTGAGTCGGCAAGTAGAAGACCTTAGCTTTGGCAGTTGGCTTGGGTCAATACTCGAAGCCCATCACTTCATCTCTTACTCCTCAATACCTGTAAAAAGCCCCCAGTAAATATGGCCATAAGGGCCTTTTGATGCTCAAGTTAGTAAAGAGGACTAAGGAAAAAAAGGGGGACAAACACTAAGGATCTTAGGGACCATGCTCGCCTCATAAGTGTGTAATGTTTGCAATGTATCAATCTGAAGTTAAGAGAAAAAAGGGAGGATAAAGGGAAAAGTTTGTGAGAAAGTATGTGTTCAATCTTACTTCATGGCACCCGGTGCCTTTTATGTAAGTTACCTGGACCGATGGCGATCAAAGGTTCATTCGTATTGGCTGCTGGCAAATAGTGCGCTTCGTGGTAGAGATTAAGCTTCACTATAGATGGTATTTTATGGTTGGTGATACAATTTGGAGTATGTAGCAAAACCCTATAGATGCCTCATTTTTACCATTTTATTTTAGTATTTTTATTGAGTTAGGTTAAAGAAAAAGAAAATGAAAAAATTAAAAATTAAATTAAATAAATTTTAAGTTGTATCTAATCAATTTGAGTCAAGTCAAGTCAAAACGAGCCATTTGGGGTTGAAACCGATAATGGTATGTGTTTAATTTAATGAATTCTAAGTCATTAAAAGATCAAGCTTCATTAAAATATTTTTTTAGTCTAGTCCAATATAAAATGGATCTTTATCCAATTTATATTAGTTAAAATAAACTTAAGAATTATTAAGTGAGTTGGATTAAATCAAGTTAGACTGAGTTGAGCCCAAAAAATAGAAAAGCCTAGATAAATATAGGATTTCTAGAAACTAGGTTGAATCTTCAAAGAATCTAAATCGTATATTTCGTATTTAGGATTTATTATCATATCTTTCATATTTGGAATTGGTTGAGATTAAATTTATATGTAAAAAGATACAAAAGATGAAATTGAGTGGCTTATAAATAGGATTCGACGATGAAGTTTAGGAGAGTTTTCAGAATCCCCAATACATATTCACACCCACATTGATACACGTTTTCACAATTGCTATCCATCAATCACTCGCAATCACACTCTAACGTTCACAATTACATATCCATCAATCACACATTAACACATATCCATTAATCATTCTCTTACACACTCTACAACACCTTACCGACCTACAACCGCCCCTTACTCATGCTCGCAACACACTATCTCATCGCCCCTCACTCACACACAGCAATGCTGAACAACTTACAATAGCACCTAACACACTACTCCACTAAATCCTGAGCATACTTCCTTACAGCATACATCCACATAAATGAATACATGCTTGAGTACTGTCCTCACTCACAGACACTCGTTTACTAATGCATATTGCCACATATGTCCTGACTTCACATAAATACATGCCATTCACTCACCGATTCACTACCTGATTACGACGCACAATACACGGCCTCACATACTCATCACTCGCTGCCTAACGCATGATAACTCTCACTGCACTCATTGGTCACTCGCCTGACACAAACACATATCTACACTCATGGGTCACTCACTTAACACACACGTATAATAGCTCACACACAGTCGTACCTTGGACACACCATCACTCAATCACACAACATACACAATCCACGTCATATGTCGCGTACGATCACAATCCACTACTATACATAATCACGATTAGATTCTACATTAAGTACACGAATATAATCAGATGATCATGACGATCAACACGAACACACTAATAACGCGACGCGACTCATTTAGGTGAAAATTATTATTATTATTTTATTTTATTATTTTTATTATTAGTTAATTTAATTATTTTTACTAATTTTTTTAGTACAGGTTTTTTCTATTATATTTTTTTATTATCACATTGTTTGCTTTATTTTTTATATAATTATTAGTTTTTTTATAATTTAGTTAAATTGCATTTTTTAGCTAGAAATTACATTTTTTGAAAAATCGTATATCTTTTCTCCGTGATCCATATCTTCCGAGAAGATACGCATCTTAGTAAATCTTGCATTTATGATTTAAAAAAGATTGATTTTGACATGTAGTGATTTTTAAAAAAATAAAAAATAAAAAAATCTTAATCAAAGTTTTTAAAAGGATTTAGTTAGTTAGGTTTTCTTAGATTTGTGAAATTAGATCTTTGTAGGTTTTTTTTTTAAAAAAATAATATATGGTTAAATAAACGTAAATCTGGCTTGATTTAAAAAAGAAATCTACCCACTAAATATTTTATAAAAAGGAACTACATTAGTTTGATCTCAACTAGCGAGTATGTAAGTACCTTCAAGGCAATCGTATAAAAAATTAAAAATATATATTTTTCTTGAAAAATTCGTAATAAAAAAACTATTTTAGTTATATTTTGTATATCTGTATAGATTTTAGTTTTTTAGAAAATAAAAATAAAAATAAAGCCCATTAATTTTTTTTTTCATTTTTACATGGTGCTTTAGTCTTAATAAGTTGGCCCCCAAATTCATTTTTTTTTTTGTTTAATTTTCTAAAAAAATAATTTTTTAGAAAATCTACAAACTAGTGACCAAATTAGTGTTACCGTCCATGTTTTACTTAACCCCATCTCAAGAGGAGGATAGGGCTAAGCGGAACGAAAAGGGTTTTCCATGAGATGTGAAATGAAAGCTATTAGCCCTACACGAGGTTTGTAAATAAGTAATTGCCTGATAATAAGCAAGGAATATTTGTCTTTCTGTTAAACAAGATGTATTGAACTCATAATTCATTAGATACTTTTTATGAATGTCAACTAAGTATCGTAAGTAAATTACTCCCGATTGTTCAATCATTTAATAACCAGTCATTCTTTAATAAATGATCACTATGCATTAAACTCAATAGAATTTGATCAATCTTTTTTTCTATCATTAAGGTGGAAAACTAAACCAAGAATTCTCTTTCTTTATCATCAATCAAATCACTATTCATGACTTAGGATTCTATTTTATCATCAATCCAATCACCGTTCACATTTTTTCTTTTTCTTATCAATGAATAGATCTTTTTACCTATATGGCTTAGATGTCTCGTATTTTTCGAAAAAGTGATTCAATGGATGGGATTTGGTATGATACTTAAGAGATCGATAATATCGATGGGATTGATATTAAAATATTTTTTCTTAGAGTGTATTGATTTGACCCCATAAGCGGGACCACCACTCCATAGCATGTTGGCGCCAGAAGCAGAACCTTGTATTTCTTCTAGAGAATCTCCTAATTTTTTCAGAGCAACTAAAAAGAGATTTTTTAACCAAAAAGAATTTAATTCAAATATAGGGTACCTATCTTAAAGTTTTCGCAACTCCATCATGTATGATGGAATCATCAAAGATTTGACCTTTTCACACTTTGTCTCTAACTTAGTAGAGGCTCGAGAAACAAGGAGAAGATGTATATGAATGAGATATGCAGCAACAAGAAGGAAAAGAATTGAATAGAGGAACTCTTGAATATTTGGAGTTCTTAAATGGGTCAATATCAATGGTGACTCATTATTTCGATGAATCATTTCTTCGGACAAAAGAAGATTATGCAAACACTTACTTGAAATCTCACTTATCAGATTCCATGGTGGAAGACACAATTTTTTTTTTGAAAAAATCGCCATGATAGATCTAATCTATGCATAATATCATGAAAAATGGATACAAATTTTTTACTGCTACTGAGTATCGGCAATAGGTCTAAAAAAGTATCTAAAAATAGCAAATTTAGATATTTGTACCCTATCGAGGTAAGGAACCATGGCATATATGTTTCGAATAGATTCCATTTTGAGAAATTTGAAAAAAGCACTATCTTATTGAAAGGTTCTATACATCTGCCCTTTCTCAACACATTTCTTTCGACAAAGACTCTGTTTTTTCTTCGTTTCGAATGGTAAATATTTCTTAGAACATGGAGTGTGAATCAAACCCATGTTTGAATTGAAATGAAGATATTGATACAAGTTCTTCCCTTCTAATTCTATCCAAAAAGTCATTTAGAGAGTCGGTTTGATTCTATCTCTATTCATTCCATTTGATGAAAGGAAAGATCCAAAAGAATTGATCTTTCTTTTAGTTGTTGAATCTCTCTTTGATTGATTAATAGGTGACATTCCGAATCCTCATTACTTATGGAATTGAAATGATCTCTGGATTGATTAGAAGATCCTTTCAATTGGCTAGAATCCATTACTTGAACGAAACTAGATCTTGTAGAATCATATTGAATATTTGATGATACATTCCATACCTTGCTAAAAAACCGATCCTTGTTTACTAACCATATATTGTCTAATCAAATCCAATTCTCTCTCGATATGTTCCTCAAAAAATTCAATTCATGCGGATTCTTCCCTTAACTAACGAAAAGATCTCGTCGAAATTGCTACATATGAAATTGAGCACAATTTTGCAAAGAAATAGCCTACTTGTTTCTCACGAGGAGATAGGAAATACGCTCAATATCATTTGATTGAATAGTTGACCCAGCTCCTTGTTGTTTGAAGAAACCCTCTACTTCAATTGGTATTTTTTCACGAAAAGCAAACATGAGATAACAAATCCAGTCTTTAACTAAGATTTCGAATAGCTATCGCGAATTCAAGTTAATTATGTTTCACTTCTTACTCGGAGAAAGACGATAAAAAAATTCGTAATCATGCTCCTTGTAGATCAGATCATCCTTACTGTTGATTGAATCATCCCTAGAATATACAAAAAGAAACTCCAGATATATTAGGGTTTTCTCACCTAAAAACCCTAATTTTATTTTTTACCAGTTTAACTGATTAGAGACTCAAAGTTATTTTTTTAATATTTTTTAAACATTTTTTTAAAGAAAAATTTTTCTTTAATTTAATGTCGAATAGTTTATATTAAACGACCTAAGCTTAATATAAGTTAAATGAAAGAAAACCGAAATAAAACTCGATAGAATTGGCAACTCCATTGAGGATGCTAGTAGGCTAACCATGTATAAATAAAAATTTGTTAATGGGCTTTCATTTTTTTATTTTTATTTTTTTTATGTTTATATTGTAATATAGTTATACAAATTGATTTTTAGTGATGCAATTCTTAAGAAAAAACCTAGCCCAATGGGCCTGTATTGGGGATTTAGAGTGTTTTATTTATTATTAATCATTTGCATACTTAGACGTAGTTAGACTTGGGCCATCTTAGGAACTTAGGATGGGTTGCTATTATGTAACTCTCAGGTTATTGAAGTCTTTATCCTCTCCTGGCGATAATAGGTAAGCTCACTCATGCTTTGATGTAGCCTACTAGGTTTTTCTCTGGAAATCCTTGAAGCTATAAAGTTTGAGACCCATAGATCTCACCTTCTTGCATCATTCTTTTGGAAAAAAGGGTAGTAATTTTTTAAATTATAAGAAAAGTCTAATTAATATGTAGTTAGTTCAGCATTCTTTTTCAAAAATAAGGTGGAAATTAAAAATCAGCAACCTTTATATATAAGTGTTCAAGCGTTTCATTTTTTTTAAATCCTATCTCAATCCACTTATATATAAAGTTTCATTTTTTTTTAAATCCTATTTCGATCCACCTATATATAAAGGTACTATTTGATCACAGGTTCATAATAATTCCTATTATTTATTAATGACCAACCCTATTGCATTGCATGCATATTTAGCATGTTACATCACATTTATTTTATATGCTATCTTATGTAATATATGTGAATCTTATAGATTTTGTTTTATTTCATGAATAATATGCTATATAATATAAAATTTAACATAAAAATCACAAAATCATTAATATTCTCCTTATACTATAATGTGCCAATATTAAAAAAAAGAAAAAAAAATAGTAGTAACTTGTAATTTTTTTTTTTTTTGCATATAATTATAGAAACTATGGTAAAAATTATTATGGAACTATCATTTTCTAAGGTTTTTCAACAATTTTTTTTTAACGAAACTTTGAAAAGATATTTTATGATGAAAAAAACTAGTTTCATGATAATTTTATTTACTTTGTCGATTTTTATTGCAATGCCCTATATGTATCATACTGTTAAGAACTAACAAAATATATATAAAAAAAAGATTTAATTATTAGATTTCCATTGTAAATTATTTGCCACCTCAAAGTCATCAATCTTATAAATGTCTAACTTCTCATTCTTCGTATTTGTCCATTAAGTTATTACGGTCCCAATAAAGTTTTCTCCATAAGTCGTTACCCTTATATCATCTTTTAATAAGTTTCTTATGATAAAATAATTTTCACTTCTCTATATCATACTTGTAATATAATCGTCATCCTGTGTCCTTAGTTGTCAATCCTAATGTTCCCATTTTTTTTTTTAACCTTTTGTCTATATAATAAGTTTAGATTCGTCAATGTCAATATTAGGCTATTTGTAACATAAAATCAACATTGATTTTTTCAATAAAAATTTTCAAAAGAAAAAATGAATGGTTTTCAAAATTAAAAAACTTGATTTTTTTTTTAAAAAAAAGAAGGGATACAGTGTTGCTAACAAGAAAGGATTCTTATAGGCTTTGAAAGATTACCTTTTAAGTGATTTGACCCAACTTAAAGCCCATAATCACTTGTTTTTAAAAACAAGATGTCTAAAGCTCTTGAATAGAGAATAGGCATAGTGGAAGAGGTTTTGAGCAAGCACGCGAAGCAAGTTGAGACCATGTCTCATACCTAAGCCTAAAGGCTTATTGACACATTATCCTAGGTAGATAATTTTAAAGGGTTATAGATTTATGAGCCTACTATCAACATGATACAAAGTTTGGAAAAGTTACCAAAAACAGATTTGAATGGTCAAGCCTAAAGGGTATATTATTACCAAGATTTGAAAAATAGGGTTGTAGCCTTAGAAGAAAAGCTGGTGATGTTAAGAGAAAAGCTCATGAGCATAGAAATGGTAATGAGTTAGGTACTTAAATAGCTTAAGCACTCAACTTCTATTACGAGTAAGATGTTACAGCCTAAGAATGAGGATGATTCAAGGCAAGAGAAGGTAGGAACAAATGCATCAATGAGGAAAGCTTAGGATCAAGACAAGCTAGTCTACAACAAGAGGAGGTAACTTATACAATTCAAGATTCCAAAGGTCAAAGTATTCAACTAATTGAGAGAAGCAAAGACGCTAGCATGTGAAATCAATGCAAAGAAGTACAAGTCAAAGAAGCATAACCCCAACAATTGTTGTGAATATCATATGGGCCAAGTAAGGCATACCATAGAAAACTGCTGGAAATTGAAGTATAAGGTATAAGATTTGATTGATACCAAGATTATCCAACCAAATTTTATATAGGCTAATGAGTCAATTGACAGTGGTATTCCTTCCCTAAGTTTTGAAGAAGCACCAAACAAACAACCTCCAGCATCAGACATTGAAGGCCTACTACTATCATCTAACAAGGTGGCTTACCATTTGAATCAACTAGGCATATCTCCAAGAGACCAATTCAACTGAATGAGCCAAGTTCAAAGGAGTCATAGAAATGTGGGGCAAGAAGTAGAAAAGAATTTTAGTTCTTGCACTTATTTCATTTTTTCTTGACTTTGGAGTTTGTAATGGATACGAGTTATCTTAATAAAACAATTTTCTTCTACATTTTTGTCATTAGCTCAACAAGGGCATGTCATTGACTTCTCATTAAATGAAACACTTTATGTAGATTTGGAACGGGCGAAAATGGATAGAGTAAACGTAAACTCGAAATTTAAAATTTTCTATCTAAGGGAATGGTAACACATTACTTGAAAGGTTTATGATGAAAAGAGGCAAATCATATCTAAAACACTAACCCTAAACACATGAGAGTTGAGTGAGACAATGTGAATACTTGGGCTCATTCCTTAAATAAGGTCCATCTTAAACTCGATACATATGTCAAAATGATATTAGACATTCATTTCATTATCCCTGAACACAATTATCTCTTGCAAACTTATTTGAGCTATTTATGGATTTTTCTTAAAATTAGCCCAACCAAGAACCACCCTACACTGGGGTAATTAGGAGGTTAGGGTCATTAATTTGGAGAAAATGAGTAGAATAACTTATGCTTGCCTTAATTGTACCAATTCATAAGCAAATTTTGTCATAGATATTTCAATTTTTTTGGAATGAAGAAGAGCTTTAAACCGTATACACCTCATTTAGACCCATGTACTCATTTAAACACCTTAAGCCCATTGATTTTTCCCAAACACTCTAAAGCCATATATACTTCTACTAAGCCTATACTCTTTGAGCTATAGTTGTAGGGATTTGAATCCCATCAAGTGAAAACTAAAAAAAGAGGAGGGAAAAAGAAGAAAAAAAAAAGAAAAGAAAGAAAAGAGAAAAAAAGTGAAAAAAAAATATATTAGCAAGGTGATCACCTTCAAAGCTGAGTCAAATTTCCAATAAGGCTACAATCAAAACCTATAATGGTATCCAAATGCCAATACATTAATTTCCTAAGCCCAAAAGCAAAGCCTTCATTTTATAATTCTACATACTATACCGCCTTCAATGAAACTCATTTGACTAAAGAAATCGACTTATCTTAAGCAAAATTTACTTATGAAACTGCAGCAAGTCCATATTTAGTTTCTCTTAAGTTCTTAGCTTGTATTAGGATAGATTATATATATTTTCCTCAAAATTGGCTAAGTACATTGATATCCATTTGCTCAAACTATTAACCAAAAGTCTTACATTGCAAACCTACAAAAGACCCAATTGATTAACTAGAATGTACCACTTACAAGATAGGTTACAATTTTTAGAATTGATACTGAGAGTGAAACAGACTTGTGAGAGTGCAAGTAAGTCCACTTAGATTGAACATTTCAAGTAATGATACTTATTCCTTCAATGGAAAATTAAAGAAAAGTGTTTTCTTTAAAACATGAATGGTCTTTATCATAAGCTTGAAATTAGTATTTCAAGGGATTACAAGAATCATGAATTATACTCCAAGAAACAAGACTGAAAGAATGAGTGATCAATGGGTAAGGGGTAAGCCAACCCCTTATTTGTGATCTTTAGAGTTTTTGAGACTTTCTTATTTGTTAGCAATACAATTTCCATCAAAGAGTGTTTTTTTTTTAATTTCTTGAAAAAAAAGGGAAAAAAGAAAACCTTTTCAAAAATTGTCAAGAGAAAATGTCAAAATTTTCAAAGAATCATCAGAATCCCTTAAACTCAAGTCTCATATCATTTTGTCAAAACTCATTAAAGTCCATAAATTCCATATAGAAATCTTAGATTACTTGCTTATAGGAGTGTTATCCAATCCTGTCTAGGATTGCCTACTCAAAGGAGCGTTGTCCTATCCTTAGTTAGATCGCTTACTCAGTGAAGTTCCATCCAATTCTTTCTAAGATCATCTACTCAAAGGAGTACTATTCTATCCTTTGTTGAATCGCTTGCTCGGTAGAGCACTATCCAATTCCATTTATGATCATTTACTTAAAGGAGCACTATCCTATTCCTTTTAATATCGCTTACTCAAAGGAGCGCTGTTCTATTCCTTGTTAGATCGCTTACTTACAGGAGCGCTGTCCTATTTAGTCTTTTGTTAGGATCGCTTGCTCAAAGGAGCGTCATCCTATCTTTTGTAGGATCACTTGCTCCAAGGAGCACTATTCTATTCCTTATAAGATCATTTGCTCATAAGAGCGTTGTCCTATCTATTCCCTTTTAGGATCATTTGCTAAAAAGAGCGCTATCCTATTCCTTTTTTGGATCGCTTGTTCAAAGGAGCGCTGTTCTATTCCTTTCTAGGATTGTTTGCTTAAAGGAGCGCTGTCCTATCCCTTTTTGGATTCGCTTGCTCAAAGAAGCGTTGTCCTATTCGTTTCTAGGATCATTTGCTCAAAGGAGTGTTATCCTATTCCTTTATGAGATTGCTTACTCAAAGAAATGTTGTCCTAATCCTTTTTGGATCGCTTGCTCAAAGGAATGCTATCCAATCATTTAAAAAATCGCCTGCTCATGAGAGCGCTGTCTCATTTTGCCTTTAATAGAATATCATCATATTTTGTCTTCGAAAGATCTATACTTTCGAGCAACTCATCTTGAAAAGAGATCTATCATCTTAGAGATACCCAACTTTTTAAGTTAAGACCCAATTTGTTTAACAATCAAAGTCTTTACCTTGCCAATTAAAGTAGGATTCAGCAAAAAATGGGTATCTCTTTTGTCTTTATAGTTTGTTGTGAAGTTTTAATTGAACTTTGCTATAAAGAAGAGTAGCTGTAGATATCTCATTTTTACCGTTTTATTTTATTATTTTTATTGAGTTAGGTTAAAGAAAAAGAAAATGAAAATGAAAAATAAATAAATATAAATAAATTGTAAAGTCATATTGAGTCAATTAGGTGAATATTATTATTATTTTATTTTATTAATTTAATTATTTTTACTAATTTTTTTAGTATAGGTTTTTTCTATTATATTTTTTAATTGTCATATTATTTGCTTTATTTTTTAGATAACTGTTAGTTTTTTTTTATAATTTAGTTAAATCGTATTTTTTGAAAAATCACATATTTTTTCTCTGAGATTCATATCTTTGAAGAAGATATGTATCTATCTTAGTAAATCTTGTATTTAGGATTTAGAAAAGATTGATTTTGACACGTAGTGATTTTTTTAAAAAAATAAAAAAATATTAACAGGAGTTTTTAAAAAGATTTAGTTAGTTAGGTTTTTTTAGATTCATGAAATTAGATATTTTTAGGTTTTATTTTTAAAAAAATAAATGATTAAATAAATGTAAATCTAGATTTATTTTCAAAAATAAAAAATAAAAAATCTACTTACTAAATATTTTATAAAAAAGAACTATGTTAGTTTGATCTCGACTAGTGAGTATATAGACACCTTTAAGACAACTATATAAAAAAAATATATATTTTCCTTTTTCTCAAAAAATTTGTAATAAAAAATTATTTTAGTTATTTTTTGTATATCTGTATATATCTTAGTATTTTTAGAAAAAAAAATAAAAATAAAGCCCATTAATTTTTTTTTATTTTTAGATGGTGACTTAATTTTAATAGGTTAGCCTTTGAATTCAAATTTTTTGGTTTAATTTTCTAAAAAAATAACTTTTTAGAAAATATGCAAACTAATGGCTAACCCTAATTTTATTTTTTACCAGTTTAACTAATTAGCAACTCCTAGTTATTTTTTAAAATATTTTTTAAAGAAAAATATTTATTTAATTTAATGTCGAGTAATTTATATTAAGCGAGTTGGGCTTAATATAAATTAAATTAAGAAAAAACAAAATAAAGCTCAACAAACCCGAACCTTCATATAGGTATTCAAACTTAGGGGCCATAGTGAGGAAGTTTAGTAAATGAAAAGTTTGAATGTAAATGGATTTCATGCGAATGTAGATGGATTTTATGCACCAAGACACAAACATAGTTAGAGGTAAGCTTGCAATAGGATTCAACATAACCTACGAACTTTAAACCAATACATGGTGTTTCGGATAAAGGTTAGATGTGACTCACTAGCTTACTCAAATGAAGGGGTCACTACAATCTCGAGAACATGATTAATAAGAACTCTAGGAGATTAAAAAGTAACAATACACTCAATAATCACTCGGAAGGAATCAAGCTTAGAGTAAGCTTTCATGAGAGAAATTCTATGAGTATTCTTAATTGAATATAACTAGTTAATTGCCTGCTACTTACATAAGTTACTATTTATAACACATCCTGAAACCTTAGTAGCAAAAATGTAAATAGTATAGAAGGCCTTAAACCTCAAAGATTAAGCCCACAACTAAAATAAAGGAAATATTTACAAATATACAAAACAGTACATTTAACAAGGAAGTTAGCATGCGGGTTGTTCAAGCTATCCTGGAATGAGTTAGATTTGAACTGGTTGAGGTCGACAGTTGGATGTCTTGGTTAAGGTTAGAGTTATTGAGGTCTTGCAATGCTTAGCCGAGCTACCTAGAAGGTTGGCTCACAGTTGCCAAGCTCTAGTCCTAATCGACACTAGATTCCCCATGCTATGCCGAGTTAGTCTTTAGAATTGGGACCTTAGCTATTTGGTCCTTAGTCTTCTCTACAGTCAACAAAGTTGTTACTGAACAGTCTTTCTTTCCTTTATCGGCCGTAAGTAGGGCAAGTCGACCATACTTTAGAGATAGTTATAGGCTGATTCCTATCATTACCATGGGGCTAAAAAGAAGTCATCATCGACTTTAAGTAATGTATACAGGCTTAGATGCCATTAGACTCCTTTTCCATTTTCTTTTCACCATGGGTATTAGACTGCTTTGAATCTCCTCAATGCTCATAGGAGTTAAGCAATAGCTTTTCCTATCCTTTTGAATTGTGTAAGTATTGATGAAGCCATCATAGATCACTATTCGATCGTACTCCCAAGGTTGACTAAGAATTAAATTAGTTGCATTCATAGGCACCATGTCGAAATCTAGCTTATCCTTATACTGCCTTGCCTTGAATGCTATTCGAGCTCCTTTATGTACATGGACCATAGCCTTATCATTAAACTGTTTCAATCCATAAGGTAGGGGATGTGGGTAGGTCAACGATTTCATCCTTGTGATTAACTTAGTAGAAACGATGTTGGTACAACTACCTCTATTAACAACTAAGGAAAAAGTCTTCCCATTCACTAAACATCAGATCTAGAACAAGTTCTCCCTTTGACCTAGGTCTTCTTTTAGGTTAGCCCGTTCGCTCGTCATAGCTAAGAATTCTCCCATCTTAAGATAGATGCTTATTGTACCCTCATTCTCTAAGCTCTTATCTCTTTAGCTCTTTATTCAAGTGTCCAGTCCTTCGCTTTTCAAAATCATGACCCTCTTGTTTGGACATTGGGAGGCAATATGTCTGTATCCCAAGCACTTGAAGCACTTAACTTCTTGGGCCTTGGTGCCAGGTACTTTTTACTTCTTTACCTTCTTCATCTCAACGTAGTCAGATCGGTTAGACTCTCCTTTCTCTATCTTATTCTCTAACCTTTTCTTTTCATCATACGTCTCAAGCTCAAGGCGGCCTTGTTACGGTTAACTGGTCAGCTTCTAGTGACTTCTTCTCCTCTAATGTTCTACTCTCAATGCAAAATTGATCAGGTCATCCAAAGAGTTGAACGACTGCAACTCAACCACGTCAGCAATGTCATCTAGAAGTTTACTCAGGATCCTAGCAATAAGGCGGTCCTAGGGCTTGACAATCTCACATCTAGTCATCAAGCTCTCAAATTCTTACAAGTACTCCTGAATAGTGTCTCGACCTTACCTTAGGTGCTAAAAAGCATAGAGCATCTTTTGCTTGAAGTAGGCCGACACAAATCGTTGATTTATCAAACGTTTCATAAGCCTCTAAGTTCTGATCGACTCTTCTCCTTTAGCGTCTTGCTTAGCAATTAACTTATCCCACCAAAAACTTGCATACTTGGTAAGGGACAATGAAGCTAACTTAACCTTAGTTCGATTATCGCATTCATAACGCTCAAATAACTTCTCTACTTGGGGAAACTAGTCAAGAAATTCTTCAAGTCAACTTCTTCTAATGAAGGTTAGTAACTAAGCTTAATGTTGTCAAGTCCTCGACTATGTAATTGAGGCTCATCCCTTGCATTCTAAGCCGGTTGGTTCACTTCAGATCAACCACTTTTGTTAGATCTTGTCTCAGCTCTAACTCTTTCCTTTGGGCTCTTTGGTTTACCTCGAAGTCAATGTTCTTGTCATTGTTCCCCCTCAATTTAGGTTAATTTTCTCTTCTCCTAGGCTCGAAAGCTCATCTTGGTTGTCGCCAATCATTTTTAGGTTCATTGGAGTCACTTCCACTGGTCAAAACTTAGCCATGCCTTTCTCCTTAGCCAGCATGTTGACGACGACTCACTAATCCAGTGTGTTCTTGAATCAACTCAATGAGATTTTGAATTTGATACTCTAAGTCATCAATACGTCTCCTTAAGCTTCCTCGAGGACTATCACCACTAATATTCACACTATCTTCCAACATTGTTGATTTACACAACAACTTTTGCTAAGGAATTTCAATAAACACTAAGAACACTTAACTCAACTTAACTAGAACCACCACAACTTCACTTTCTACAGCTACCCACGACTTCTAAACACTACTTCAGCTACTATAACACTATTATGGACAAATTATAACTAGAAACAGTAGCTAAAATCACTACTACTAACCAAAATATAGCTGACAGTGAGTCAAAAACTATCACTACTTAATACACTATACTTTGAGAACTTAAGCACCACTATTACTATTAAGTATAGTATAGTAAACCATAACTTAAACAGGAGTTCACAGAAGAATAAGAACTCATGAATCAAATTATAAAGAACACTAATACGTATGTCTCCTCAAAGCTTTAAGACCAAGATGATACGGTTTGAAGTATGCAACAAAAGCCGAACCCCCAAATAGGTATTCGAATTCAAGGGTCGTAGTGAGGAAGTTTAGTAAATGAAGGGTTTGAATGTGAATGAGTATGGATTTCATGCACCAAGACACAAACATAATTAGAGGTGAGCTTAAAATAGGGTCCAATATAACCTACGAACTCTAAACCAATACTCGAGGTTTCAAAAGAAGGTTAGATATAACTCACCAACTCACTCAAATATAGAGTTTACCATAATCTCGAGAAGAGGATTGATAAGAACTTTGGTAGATTAAAGAGTAATAGCACACTCAATAATCACTAAAAAGGAGTCAAGCTTAAAGTAAGCTTTTACGAGAGAAATTCTCTAAGAATATTCTTAATTAATGATAATTAGTTAGTTGCTTGCTACTTACAAAAGTTACTATTTATAACACATCCTAAAACATTAGTGGTAAAAATGTAAATAGTATATAAAGCTTTAAACCTCAAAGATTAGGCCCACAACTAAAATAAAGGAAATATTTACAAATGTACAAAACACTACGTTTAACAGGGAAGTCAATATGCGAGTTTTCCGAGCTATCCTGGAATGAGTTGGATTCGAATTAGTTGAGGTCAATGGTTGAATGTCTTAGTTCGAGTCAAAGTTGCTAAGGTCCTACAGTACTTAGTCAAGATGCCTGTGAGGTCAGCCCATAGTTGTTGAGCTCTAGTATTGGTCAAAAACTAAATTCTTCATGCCATGCTGAGCTAATCTTTAAGATTAAGACCTCGGCTATTTGGATGCTAGTCTTCTAGGCAATCAATAGAGTTGTTGTCGAGATATGTTTCTTTCCTTTCTCAGCCTTATAGTATCGACTCAATCTTAAGTAGGATAGGTCGGCCTTAGCTTGGAATAGGTAGATAGTGGCTTAGAGATGGTTGTTGGCCGATTCCTATCAATTGGCTTGATCACCAAATCTGTAGCTTAAAGACCTAATAGTTGCAAGGGTTGCCAGGTTTGCTAGCCGTATTGTAGATGTTAGACACTCATTAATAAGTTACGATGAAGAGTAGGCGCTAAAGATAGAAGCTGGATGCTGAGGAAGGGTTCAGTTGATGCCTGATCGAGGGAGAGTTAAGCTTTAAGCTTATGCCAAACAATCAATGTATGCTGGCTCAACAATTAAGGGGTAACTTGCTCAGATGGGGGTTATTTGGCTCATTAAGTGGGTTGCAATATAGAGGACAAGCTCACTAATAGCACGCATCTTCCTTGGTACGACCACATGGCCTCATGGAAAGGTCGTAGAGTAACAAATGAGCTCGTTATTTGTTCAAGCATGCTTCAGTATCCCTTACAATGGGCCTCGCTCATTGGGCCTTAGTCTGGATGAGAATCGAATGTTAATAAAAATCATAAACATATAAGTAAAAATCATTATGTTTAGCTTTAAAAAGCCCATCGTTTCACAAAAATCCTATTTCCACTTAAAAATCAAGATTAACCTATTGTATATGACTAAAAATTACTCAAAAAGTGGTGATAAATCAAATCTAACAAAATCTCTTGAAAAACAGTAGGTTTTCCTTGAATTTTAGCTTGTCGATTTCCAAAAACTAAAATTAACCCTAATAAAATGAAATGTTTTAGAGAAACTTCTTACATGTCAATTTTCCATATGTAATAAGGTATTATCCAAAAATAATAATAATAATAATAATCGGTAAGGAAACTACATCATCTAGGTTTTTGAAAATCAAATCGAAAATTGGTTTCGAATGGCTCATTTCTTAATGGTGATATATAAAATAAAAGATTTTTATTAAAAAGATAATTTTACATTAAAATATACCTAAAACTATCTTATAAAAAAAATTTCCGTAATTTTTTTACAATCTTTGATATTTTAGACAAATTTTTGAAAATCGAGTAGACCTGCTTTTGAAGATTGGATGGCCGTCGATGATAAGGGCATTTATCTACCCAAAATGGTGTTGGTTGTAGGTCTAGATGGAGGTAACCGTTTATGATCAAGTTGTAATCTTCCTTGAGAATCGTGTTCTCATGTTTTACCATCTATATTTTCCTATTTTCTTAAAATTACTCTAAAATCCCTAAAAATTTCCTACAAATTTTCCTCAATTTCTAAGTATCTAAAGAGTCTAAATATGATTGATTAGGGGTTTTTATAGTGTTTGGGATAATGGGATAGGTTACATGCATGTATGACATGTGTTGAGTGATTTTCCCCTTAACCATCATAGTTCATGGTTTTTAACTCATTATTTTTGTCCCAAACCAATAATTCTTATTCATGGTTTTCTCAAAACCATGAGCTCTTTTTTATTTATTATTTTTCTTATATATGTTTTGTTATATTTATTACTTTATGTTGATTTTAACTTTACCTGAAAATTATACTAAATCTTTTATATAATAAGCTTAGTTACTTATACCATACTATTATCATCATCATTTCATGTCATATGCTATTTTTTTATTTATTTCTAAGTTCTTTTATATTTTGGGTTATGGTTTTTGTGACTTCAAGTTTAACAAATTTTTGTTTATTTTATCATTTTAACTCTTATTAATGTTTCATTATTCTATTAAAAATAAAAATTTACGAGATCTTTTTGAGTGATCTTTGGTATTCTATTGTTAATTTCGAGGATAAACGGTCAAAATTTGTAAACACACTAACTTTGTCAATTCGAAATTCTATGATTGTATTTGACTAATCCTTTTACATTTTATCCTAAATATTATTTCTAAAAGTCATTTCATGTTGTTTTGTTGAATTTTATATTTAGTTAATTTGTTTATAAGATCTTGTTAATTTTTTTTTAAGTTTCATGGTTTTCTTATTTCAACAATTTAGCGATCAAACTTTAGAATTATTAATATTTTATTATTCTATTTTCAAATACCTAAATTCTCTAAGCCATTTTAACGAATTTGTAACCTTAATATATACTTTTAGTTATATCAAATAAATTGTTACATACATCTTAAATTTTCAATGCTAAGATTTTATTTACTAAAGTGCAGACCTCACATTATGCATTATATCTTATCTATAATAATAAAGAGCAAGACATTTTCTTTAGGTGTCAAACCATCTTACATAAAATAAAATAAAAAATTATTCCTATTTGTTAATTTATTTACTCTTCGACCATTCACTCTCCCACTTCTTAAGGACAATTACAGACGATTAGCTCTAGTGGAAAAAGAATAAAAATAAGTAAGCATGTACTGATTTATGTATTCTGAATGAAATGTGATATCTAATTGTCTTTTATGATTTTTTAATTATCATAAATAATTTACAATTAAGTCACATATTATTATTATATCACTTACTTGGTGGATTATATTAACCGATCAATTATATTGAATGCCTCGAAAAATTTTGGATTTGCAACCTCACGGTATCCTGGTTATACATACCATCCTCCAATTTTTTTTTTTTTATTATTTTTTACTCTAAATGCTATTATAATCAATGGAGATAGAACAATTAAACTTAATCTATTCATTAAAACGCTAGTATTTATCTAAAGCTAGAACCGCCATTGCCATCCTCTATCGTTTAACTTTTATGTTAATGACAACTTGGATAAATTTTGTACTTACGTGGATAGTCTTTAATAACTTTCATGGAGGCCGCGTCTATCACGTCAAAGGAGTAAGGGCATATATTAATGATTAAAGGTATAATTGAAAGTTTCAAAATATGGATGATCACTTTACTAAAAATATAAATGTTTTGGATTGTGTTATTTTTATCTTTTTTTTTTTGTCATGTTCTTATTTTACTTATGTGGTTCTATCTATATTATTAAAATAGATTGGTCCTTAAGTAGCTTCCGTACTTATTTATTTTCTATTTAATTTTATTTAAAAAAACTAATATTAATATACTTTATTAAAATAAAAAATAATGAATAAATTCATCAACTCACTTTCTCTCATTAATCTCTCCTAGTCCTAAAACTTATTTTCTCCAATTTTTTCCCTATCTCTCCACACAATATGATACTTATTCTCATAATCTCTCTAACGGTTTATTTCTCTTTCCATTCTCTCTCCCACTTGCTTTACATGCATATATTACATAGCTAAAATTTAGATTATGATTAAATATAACTATGATGATGATTGATGTTCACATGCATAGATAATTTCTACCCGTAATCCTAATATGCTAATAAATAAGAAATTAAAAAATTTAACGTGAGCATAGATAAGAAAAAAATAATAAATCTATATTTATATTATTTAACCAAAGTTATGATTTTTTATCGAATAAATAATGATAAATTATAAATATATAAGTTTAATGTTATTTAATTTGCACACGTATTACGGATACATCGTCCACTAGTATCTTATTAATCCGTTTGGATTATCTTTCTATCTATATTTTATTTGTGTGTCCTTTTGTTTTATCTCATTTCATTTTTCTTCATATGTGTAGAGGAGCTAAAGAGCAAAAATACAGGAATTGGCTAAGCCAAATGATTATTTCGACTGCTTATTTTGGTCGGTTATAGAATCCAAATAATTAGGTATATATACGACGATTTAAGGAGCTTTTAACTTGTGAGCTTAAAAGCAGAGCTTGTTAAGGCAAGCTTATCTAATCTTTATATACGACGATTTAAGGAGCTTTTAACTTGTGAGCTTAAAAGCAGAGCTTGTTAAGGCAAGCTTATCTAATCTTTATTTTTCTCAATACCCTCGTGCAATTATCAAGTTTATTGAAATCTAGTAAGCCATATTAACTCTAATATTGATTGTTAAAATAGTATGTGGTGTAGTTATGATGGTTATCAGGAGAAACAATTATATGGTATTAACATATTACATAAATTAATAAATAACGTATAAATAATAATAAAATTTTGATATTTGAATATATAATTAATATTTTTCAAAAAATATGTTCTTTCATTTTTAAGTATATATTTTTTTTTACATAATTTTTAAATATTTATCATTAATATTTACACACTATTTATTAATCCACATAGCTTATTAGTAAATACCATCAAATCTTTTTTTAGTTATCAGTAATTATACTCTTATAAACATTACCTAGCGTGTAAAAGACCTCGAAGATCAGACTTGAGATAAAAAGATTGAAGTGGTTTACATACAAGCTGCCATTGCTCTAAAGATCAAGTATTAAAAAACTAAAGCGTTCCAGCTTTTCCAACTATTACACTAGTGTATGTTATTAAGACTGTTTGTTCATAGTCCATGTTTTCTCTCATTCTCAACTTACTTGATGTGTCATTCCAAGTCACAGTACTCAACTCTTGTCATGTAAAACATATAGTTCACGTTGCATACATGTGACGTGATACTCGCATAGTGAATCCCAACATCACCTATATGCATCCTTATTATAAAAGATGATAATAAGAAGAAAAGTTCGATCCTATCCAAATCAATCCCAAACCGATGTAATCTCCACTAAAATCCAAACAATGCCCATTATCAAACATGCTACGTGTCGCATCCGACACAAGCATTAACATGCTCTTGCACAGACACGTAAAACCTCCCAACCCTATACCAACATCTTTTACCTCCATACTACAAGCCTTCATAAACTTCCGTTTCACTAATGCAACGACTGTTTTGTTCAATCCATGGCTGATCATGGCCCCTTTTTTGAAGATTTCGAGCCACCACCCTAACTCCACCAAGTCTGTTCTCGGTGCATCGATGGCTGGCATAACGATTGGTGGTCCACTTCTAGGAATGATGGGTTTCAGCTTCTTAGCCTCCATGACTCTTCTTTTGATAGCCTCACCTCTTCTTTTGATCTTCAGTCCTCTCCTCCTTGGTGCGGCCATGGTGCTCGCTGGAGCGCTGGCAGGGCTCGGTGCCTCGGTGGCTATGGCGTTTGTTGGCCTGTCGTCTCTCTTGTGGATTTGGAAGGAGTTGAGGAGGAGGAGGAGGGGGTTGGTGGGTGGAGGAGGTGATGTTGGTCGAGTGGTGAATTGGATGGCGGATGCCGATGATGGGGTGATAAGATGGGGCGGTAGGTACTTTCCGGAGGATAAGGTGCAGGGGGATTCGAATGCATATGATAATTATAAGGGTAAAATCTGAGTGAGATACTTCTTGAAACATTCGTGTGAAATGTTTATGATAAGCTCCATCTGTCTTAAAATGTCTTTAGCTTTGTTTTGGCGTTGTAATGCTTTTGTAATTTATATTGTTTCGTGAGTATAGTAATAAAGTTTAGATGAATGAATGTCCTTACCTTCATAAGTTTTGGATAAATAAAGTTAGGGTTCTCAATATACTAGAACTTGTCATCAGTGGATGAGTTTATTTCGTTAACGTGGAAAAACCAATTAACAGTATGTTATAAGATAAGATTAGAATTATAGTTTAGAAATAATAGAATAAGTTTACAATTAATAATTATAGGTTGCTGGTGCGGCGCAACGCTAATATAACATGCTATATGTTTGTGGTCGTGAAAATTCGACATCAACTGAAAATCCAGAGTGTTGGCTTAATGCAAACATGAAACAACTGACTGGCATTAGGGACAGGGCGATTGAAATATGCCAATCAAAACAATCTCACTACTGTAAGAAGATCGATCAATCGATGTGTGGTCGACAATCAGCACCAGGACGGCAAGGGGTGACTGTTGGCATTGCAGTCAACCACCAACCCTACCTTCGTGTCAATACCAATTTGTTTCATACATTGTCTTCTATGGATGTATTTTGCCCTACGTTTATATAAAAACTTTCAGTAGACGCATACTAAAATTTATATAGAGCTAATCCATCCTTGTACTAGAACATTATACATTTCGACATAGCGAATTTATTGCTTAGCTATCGTAGATTTTGACGTGGAACTGTTTCGTACAATTTCTTATTCCTAATCTTTTCATTACTCGCACCGCTACATTCCATCCGTCTAAAGCTTCCGTACACATAAAAGTAGTAAAGACATGCGACCCTGTTATGGTAACTCGCTAGTTATCCGGTATTGTCGGATATTTTCTTTCTCAGTGAACTTAGCAGACTTGGATGTAGTCCATGCATTTGATACAACGATCCTTAGAACATTAACATTAATTCATATATAACCAAGTTTTCGTTGAGATACTTTTTAAAAATAAATAAATAAATACAAATTGAAGGACGAAGAGTGGTTGTAACTGAACATAGAACATTCAACCGTACAAACAATAATTGAGAGGTGGGCATAATTAAAAAAAAAAAAAAAAAAAAAAAACTACACTACCCAAAGAAAATAAAGGGCTGAAGTTCAGTCACTAAATTATTACTCAATTCAATAAATATGTCCAAAAAAAACATCAGTGAAAATTTCAATGTCACTACAACAACTGCAAGGACATTACACCTAGAAGAAATTAAACAAGAAAAAATAATGTAAGAAGCCGCAGAATTTTTTGGTGGATAATGGACTTATGGTGTTGATTGTAGCAGGACTACAAAGGTATAAATGCCCCTTGGTAGAGGAACCAATTAGATGCCGAAACCCAAAATTAAATTGGGATTCAGTTAATTGGATGTACACGCAATTCAAATGGTGAATTCTGGACACAAAATAGTTATTATGGTGCCTTTGCAACTTGGGGTAGAGACTTGAGAAGGGAGATCGAAGGTCTACGCACAGTGTGATTAAGAAGGAGCATGAACGTCATAAGAGTCAGCGCTCCAGCTTGATGTGCACTCCCAAGGGAGACGGGCACATATGATAGGAGCGTTGAGATTCCTAGTGTGACCTGGAATGCCAAGGCAATTAATGAGAGTATACATAAGTGCACCATCAGCGGACGTCTGACCAGAGAACGGGAAAAATTGAGGGTACCAAACTAGAAATGAATGAGTTCCAGAAAAAATAACCTGCAGCAAAGCCATTCCAGCAGTGCTTCCAATCAATTGGCGTACCGCAGGATGTATGTCTAGCTTTCTCGTTGACCACCATAAAGCCCCAACTGCAACTAAAGTTGACGTTGCAAGGACCCGGTGATCAAACTTTAAGCATACGAGAGCAAAATCACACCTGTTAGTCTTCCTATATTCTACGGCATAACATCAACCAAGAAAGCACATAACAGCAATCAAAAGAGCACCTATTGGCACTTGCTAGAGCTTACAGCATTCAAAACTTTATCAAATCATAGATATTGGAGATTTCCTATTGGTACGAATAGATGCTGTGGACTTCTTCAAAGATGTGATAAGCATTTAAAAACAGAACTATGAGTGAAAGAATTACCTGTACTAATGATGTGTTTTCAAAGAAATTGCGGATAAGAGGCTTCATTTCAAAAATATCATCTGGTATCCATGTATCGCCCATTTTTGGAAAAGTATTATATGCATGGCCCTGGAAGTTGAGCATTCAAAGAACATTTTGATTTACAAGCAAACGAAATGCCTTGCATAGATCTCTATAAGGGGAAAGGATGCAAAGGATAGCAATGTACATACAGCATCATTTCCAGCAACAAATGCGCCTGAAATGGCTGTGAGACCAACCAAAATGCTTATAGGAAGGGTGAATCTTTTAACTTTAGCAGCTCCATTGACCCAAGCAACAGATTCAGTAGGTGGCTCGGGCATTACAACAGAAAGGGCAGTCCAGAAGAGTCCACAATAAATAGCAAATGCTGAAGTAAGATGTGCAGCAAGACGATAGGGGCTGACCCTTGGTTGAGCATACTCAGATGGAGGCTCCTGTTAGGCGTATAAGACCAAAACCATTGGTTTATATAACTGAACACCAAAAGAATAAATCAACATAAGTGAAGCATTTCTTACTTCTAAACCACTTTTGACCATCCACCAACCAATTAACCCCTGCGCAGCACCAAGTCCAAAAAGAGCTGAGAGCTTTAAGCCAAGGTGAACAGTAATGTATCCCTTCCTCAGGAAATATGAAAATGGTAAAGCAAACATGATACCAAGAGCCCTTCCCCACATACGATGTGCATATTCCATCCAGTATATGAATTTGAAATCTTCAATGCTCATTCCTCTATTTACGCTGCACAGAATCACCACAAGCAAATCAACCACCACTCAGATAAGCAGCCTAGATGAAATGCTGCCACATCCAAATTCCTTGGAGTACAGCTATAAGGATGCTGCAAAAATTTGAAGTTTGCTTTTACACACCGCTTATACTCAGGGGAATGCTTGTACTTTTCAAACTCCTGCAACCACTCTTCATCTGACATAGGAGGGAGACTACCTGTAAATTTCCAATCAGTCATTGAAAGACCCGATCGAGTTAGTCTTGTGATACCCCCTAGTACCACCATACTAAACACCCATGCAGCAGATCCAAAGAGCCATATCCCAACTAGTTTCTGAGCTCGAGTTCCCCCATTCACAAGTAGCTTCAGCCCCTCCTTATTCTCCACAGAGACAGAGGAACTAGTTGACATATTCCTCCAAAATGGAAGGCGGCTAGCCTACCAAATACATTACGATGATCCAAACCAAAGGCGTAAAAGAGGTGAAAAAGAATTAAGTAAAATGTGCGACAAGCAGCAATTAGATAAAACAACAAATGGACTTTGGGAACAAAAGGTGTTGAGCAGGTTGTTTCTTCATTAAATTGCTCATACATGCATGTAAGCATTAATTTGACATGTCCATACAGGACAACAATGTGGATTTATAATTCATTAGACCACAACGAGCATCCTCTAAATCACAATCTTTCACAATAAAATTAGCATGCAAAACAAGATAGACTTTAATCCTTTTCTCAAGCTTGAGACAACACAACGTGTAGCTCATATATCCACTCAGACTCCAAAAGAGAGGCTCAAATCTTCAGTCTACCTTTTGATCGATTGCAGCTCAACCCTACACCAGCACTGTTGACAGTGGCAGACATAGAGGGGAGTGAGGCCCCCTCTCGCAAGCCTTAGGAAGCAGGGCGTGAAAGAGTGGAGCTTTAAGAGTGCATTTTAAAATTAACCATGGAAAATTCAAAGCTTGCCCTACCTCATGTAAAATCCTGCGTTTGCCACTCATAGTTGACCTCCATTCAACCTTTCAATTAAGGTTCAATCAAATGCGTAAGCTTACCGTATACCTAAAATTTGAACAATTAATTGTGTGTGTGTGTATGTATAGGCATCCTCACTTCCCTTTATCGCCTCCTACAACTACTCCTAATTGCTAGAGTAATAATAGAATTAAGAAATAAACAAACACGATTACAACGTTTTCCTTGAAACAAAGACGCAAGATTAATCAAAATCAGTTTACGAGATAATCGAGAATGGATTGAATAGAGAGAGGGGGGTAAAAGAAAACCTTGTAGTTGGGGAGAGATCTGAAGCCATAGAAGGAGGAGGCTTTAGGAACAGTTGAAGTGAAAAACCTACGGACACAAAGAGAAGGTTGTTCGGTCAAAACCGGTGACGGCGTCGCTCTGGAGCGGTATATGCCATTTAGTGCTGAATTTCTATTCCCAATTCTTGATATTGATCGGAACCTCTGAAACATCTCTTTCTCTCTCTTTTCCCTCACTGATCCAATGCAGGGTTTAACGAGGGTTTGCTTTCGCTTTATTATTTCCCTGAAGGTAGAGGTGTATCGAATGGTCTATAAAACGACAGCGTTTCTAAGAAAAGAGAGCACACCGTTTTTATAAAACAGAAGGCTCTTGTGCATAAGTCCATGGCTTACAAGTGACAGTCCCGAGATGACGATTATTATTGTACTTAATAGATTACATAGAAGATGCGATTTATTTCACTCACATGCGTTTTGATATATAGTAGATGTGTTGCGTGTGAAAAAAAAAATCAAAATCAGTAATATAGTAAAGTTGAAAACATAAAAAAGAAATTATTAAATCAAATTATCTACATAAAATGAATATAAAAGGATCAAAAAAAGAAATAATGCTTGAATGGCATTAAATATAACCAAAAAAATCATTCATATCCGTGTAATAATTATTAAAAGGAAAATTTCATCCGTAGATAAAAAAACGTCATCTACAAAGAATTAATATATTTATACATTTTATATAGGAGCACAAAATATATTATTAAAAAAAAAGACATGTAACACATGAAGATACAATTAAAACAAGCTAAATCTTCATCTCGAATAAAGGTGAATATTTTATTGGAAAATACTAATAAATATTTCATAAATAATATAGATATGTAGATATAAGGAAATGTTATACATTTATTTTCTCATATAACCAGAAAAAATGTATTTTGTTTTGCTTGTTTGATTTCATAAACCTAAATATGAAAGGTTAACATATACTTTTTAATTAAAAGTAAAAATGATTTTAAGAGCATATCATTGCGATTGAAGAAAATGGTTAGTAATAAGTAGATAGTATCTTGCGATAAAGATTTAAAGGATAAAGAGTGGATTTTGATGAGTATTGTTGAGATAACTATTGAGTTCGTGATAGGATGGGACATTTTGGGAAATTTAATTTGATAGGGTAGTGGTGGTGATAGATATCGACGAAATCGTAAAGAATGAGTTGGTGGGAATGGATAAATTTGAGGAAATTACAATAATATTTATAGAAATAATCTTACGCAAGAGAATATTAATATATAGAAATTAATTTTAAGAAATATAACCTAAGGGTATTTTAAGGAATATAATGGAAAATAAAAACACACTAGGATGGCTGTTACTTAAGTGTCTTTTAACTTAAATAATACATATAGATATAGATAATAGTAGACATATAATTTATAGCTAAAATATCATATGCATAAAATATTAAAGATGAAACTATAATGTGAGTGCTATCAAATTGTAGTTGATTGCCGAATCCAACCAGCTCAATATAATCTAATTATAAAATTGATTCAAATAATCTCTTAACTTTCATTTATAGTGATCTTGCTTCAATTCGGTTATATCAATCGATCCACTCTTGTTTTTATAGAACCAATCAAGTTTTCCAGGTTGAAATATAATATTTTCTTCTAATTTTTTAAAGAATGTACCTAATTATTAATAAAGTAAATGTATAGTCCACAAAAGCAAAAAAAATAAAAATAAAAAATAAAGGCTCTTAACTTTCAAATATCAAAAATTTTGATAATTTTATTATTTTATAAATATATATAAATTACATTCTAATAATTTTATTCATTATAGTTTAATTTGATTCAACCTCGATTTTATCCTCTTAATCCTCAACCCCTTCTTGTTGCTGAGTCAACCCACTAGTTTGGGTTTGATAATATTGAATTATATAATTGATTCACATGCAAAAGTATGCCTTAACATCAAAGTTATGTAATTAATCTTCTTTTCGTTATAATAACTAAGGCAACAATGCTGCATATTTCAACTACTTCATTTCAATTTTTGCCATGTGTTTGATCATGAAGATTGTACTAATCAACTAATTAATTATAGAATTGTGTGAAAATTCTTTATAAAAGCAAGTATCATCTATTTATAAAGTGGAGTAACTCTTGTTGTAGTTTGTAAATCAAATTTAAGTTTTAAATAATTGTAGATTAAAAATATTATCTAAAATACTAAGAAAGATTAAAATAAGTGTTTAACAAATTATAGAATACTAAAATGTTTTTATATTAAAGTAAGTTTAGCCCAGCCATCAATAAAACTAAAGTATTTAGGTTAAGTGATAAGAGATATATAATTAGATATGCTTCTTGAAACCACTTGAGAAAATTTAGCTTAGTAAGTAATAAATAAGGGCGAACAAAACTAGTTAGACTACTCTTAATTTTTCCCAACAAACTGGTTAACTTTATAGGATAACTACTCACATAGAAACCTAAAGGCCCATGAAAAAAGTAAATTTATCTAATCCTTCAATCACCAAGATAATTCAACTATGACCATCTAAAGTCAAACTCTACAATACTCATAAGCTTGTCTTTACTTCATACAATGTGGTTTTGAGTAAAAATTTTAGAACTCAATCACATAATATGGTTGAAGTTGTGGTTTGAATAATTTAGTTGTTTTCAAACCATAAGTAAAATTACAGCAGTAAGTCCCTTATGAATGATTTACTATTTATCGAATAATTAGAAATAAACAATTTGGATGGATTTTTTTATGCTATAATTAAAATTTAGCTATTTTAAGAGGGTGTGTGTCCACATATTCAAATCTATATTTATTCACAAAACATAAATATCACAACTTATAAGAGTTAAATCATCTAGAGTACTTTTTAGCATAGTGTACTTTATTTTATTTTTTCAAAACCACTTACTTTTTATTGATTAGATTAGAGTGGAGTCACTATAAGCTGACATTTAGTTCAAGCTCCCCATAAGACATGAATCGAGATCAGTATTATCATTTTATGTGCATCCGCTACACTAGCCAGTAATTCATCGGCATTTTCCAAAAAAGAAGAGCAAAAACAAGCATATCAATTTTGGCACTGTTGTTGGGGGAATTTCGGCAATTAATATTAAATCTGTGGTCGACTTTGAAACCAAGCATTATATTCAAAAGTTTTTAAAAATGGAAGTTTGAAAACTACCCAAAGTATTTTTTTGAAAATTTTCTTGTGGGTTTTATGCTTAGTCGTAAGTATTCTAGATTATTGATGGCAAGAATAAGTTATGGGGGTATATTTCTTTATATTCTTGATCGTTTTCGGCTATTTGCATTAGCTGTTAATGGATTTTACTTATTATAATTCTGAAGTAATTTATGGTTGAAAAGAAATTCAGCTTCATCATGGGCTTTATTTTTACTTCTCAGTAATTATACCACAAATTTTCCTTTAGAATAAATACTTTCTGATCCAAAACATGAATTATACATCCAAATCATCACTTCTTTTTATTTTATGTTATTTTATTATTATTATTATTATTATTTTGCTTATACTTTGAAATCCGACTCCTCTTTAATAGCGTGTACTGTAAATTTCCGAGCAAAAAGAGTAGCAAAAATTTGCTTCTTAAATAAAGGAAAAAAAAAAAAAAGAAAGAAAGAAAAAACAAGATGAGCAGAAAGTTAATGAAACTCAATAACTGATAAGAACACAAATGCATCACAAAGTATCCATTCCGACTAAACTTCGATAAAAAAATACTTGTAATATATTAATTATTATCGGATGATAACGTATGGATACTTTGAGGTATATTCTTGCAAAATTTTATAATTAACTTTCATGTCCATGCAAGACCACTGTAGAAAGAGATTGATTGATCTGGACTCAGGCCAATATGACATGCTACAGCTGGACAATGATCTTTTATTTCTTCACGAAATCAGGGATCCCTTCGACATGAAGCTTTCCCACCATGAAGTTTCAATGATCAGATAACAGTAACACTAACACACTGCATTACAACAATGGCTTTTGACCAAATCCTAGACTCTAAATCTAAAAAAACGATCAGCTCTTTAATTCCAAAGCCAACATGAAGTGAATAGCCTTAAACAACATGATATTCTTGCACCATTCGCTGCACATAAGGCCAAGGTTGCTGAAAAATGAGAACCCTGATTCTTCTGTACAGCGATTACTCCCGAAGCCGGTACACTACATACATAGAGGTTATTCAGGATCTAAACTTCTACATAGGCTTCTGCTTTGGTGAACTGAAAGAATATAGGAGGAAAATAAAACCTCCTGGACTCTACATATCAATGGTTATGCTCCAATGGTACAGCTCCCGCTCGGGAATAGGCAAGTCAAATGTGACCAAGCCAGATGCTACTTCATATCTAAATTCTGTCTCCCCTGAGTCAATAAGGATTCTCTTTGGCCGGACAGACGCATATGCTCCAAATGGACCGCACCCTCTAACTTTCATGTCAGCGGTTCTGTTCGAAGATTCATATTTTACATCTCCAATTGCTCCTCCTGAATTGATCATCTTGAGGAGACCAATAGGAGCAAATTTAACGCCAGAAGACAATTCCTTTACAGGTACCATGGTGAAAACTTCATATTGCCGGGGTTCAAGTGTCACTGGCAATGTTGCATTCTGTGGTAGATATACTAACTCTCCTGCAGTAAAGATCAAGAATTTTCCATCAATACATTTTACTAGTGAGTACCGAAACTATAACACTTTATTGTACGCTGTCAGTGTATGCTGCTATTATAATATTGATTACTAACAGGATTACTTAAGTTGACTACTTTATACAGGTGGAAATCATGTGATCATATACCTCCATTATGAGATAGGACTACAACATCGCCGGCCCAGCCATCACCAGCAACCTTTCGTAAATAATCAACATCATCAGCACGAATGGTACCAGTCATTGTTCCAGGTTGCTCATCATGGATCCTGTTTGTCTTGTCGATCCTACACCAGCCAGCACCCTGGCAGTTGAAGACTCCAATAACACCAGAGAGCGCATTCATGTTCCATATCTTCAAAAGGCTGTGATGTGTTGGCTGAGTTAGTTTCTAAGTACAAGCCCGTCAAGAATTACAGAGGCAAATGTTTTGTACACACAATCCTCTGACCTTTTCCCATCTCTTGCAGCGTCAGAAAATAAGCAGTCCCTGGTTGGCCTGCCTGGAAGTTTGGCTCTCAATATAGATCCATCAGGGAGCACAAGCTTCTTCAGTAAATCAAAATCATGCTGCCCAGGCTTATCACTGCAGTAGAAAGGGAAAATTAGCTGTAAGAAAGAAGGCTTTCCGAGGAGAGTTGTTACATGGATACACTGTATAATACGAGAAACAGTTCACCTCACATAGATGGCACATCCGCCCACAGCGCGGGCTGCTGCATGGTATTCAGCCATCGGATGTAGACTCTGAAAGGTGAAAAACATTGTAAATTGTAATATTGTGATGACTTGAACAGATTAATTAAGCTAGTGTAAATGAGTCAAGCGTGGTAGTAATAAACACCAGCACAATGAATCACATGAAGATGATCCTTTACTATGGAATTATCTATAATGCTGATGTATTTGTGATGAACTTTTTGCTTACATGGAACATATCCCAATCTGGCTGCATGAACTCGCCAAGAAAAACAGTGTTGTAAGCAACTGATGCAATGTGAATTGTATGCGAGGCTGGGTCTCTTGGCCAGAAATCATCAGAGGCCCTCATAACAGCTGTCCTTTTGGCACTGAAAATTTTGAGAAACTTTGAGTGCTCTATACGCTGGCAACATTAAAACTAACACACCGTGATTGCTAGTTAACAGATGAATTTTAAAATTCATACAAGATTCAACCATGACTCCAGGAGAACATCAAATTAGTACCAAACTAAAAATAAATTCGTCAAATCTATTCAAGTATGACTCCACAAGAAAATCAAATTAGTACCAAACCAAAAATAGATTCATCAAATCAATTATCATAGCTCAAAAAATCACCTGTACAAGCCATCGGTATTGTGACTCATACAGGAAATGATGCCATTATCAGGGAAGTTCCTAGAGATCGATGCCTCCAATGCCTGATGATAGTTTCTAGTGAGTTTGACTCGGCCACCATGGCCATCACCTAGTGTCTCAAGGATGTTCTGAACATCAACTTTGACACCATCAATACCAGCAGAAGCTAGATATGAGTGAAGTTCGTTGTAGAAGTTGAAAACTTTCTCTGGATTCACAAGGCCAAGCCCAGTAGCAGTAATGCTGTTCAAAGCATCACAGGGCTCATTCGATTTAACTCCTGGAGATGAAACAGGGTAGGTTATCTTGGAGTCGTAATGCTCCAGTCCATTACCACTAGGTCTAACACCACCCCAGTAGCCTGTTATGGCATGCCAAACATAGCAGTACCTGAAGCACAATTGTGTTAACGCATTGTTAAACAACTAGAATTTGTAATAATTTATGGATCCCAAAGAATTGATTGAGTAGCCATACTTCACAGCATGCTTTTCTTTGATTTCAGAAACAATGTGCGGAAGGCCCATTTCTGGATCTTCTACTCTGTAACCCTCTATCCCATCTTTCTGGAATTTATAGTTCTCCTTAATGTTGGTTAATCTGTTTGCAAAGCTGAATAAAGGGAACATACAGAACGCTGTTAGCCAGTAAGGAGAAGTAAATAGAAAAATAGACAAAATACAGACAGATCCGGGTGCTCACTTGGCTGTATTCTCAGCCTTGGCTTCCTTGTCAGTGGGATCCATGCCAACAGACTGCCACCCATCATCGATTATAAGGAACTTTGGACGTATTCCACCTTTCTCAAAGCTGCAAGAGTAACCATTAAGCACACTCATCTGAGGTATTGTGCAGAATTATTCTGATGGGAGAATACATACCTCTCCAATCCTTGCTTCACACCTTCGGCAGTAACCTCAGTGTAGAAAGCATCCCATGTGCACCATCCAAACCAGTTTAGCATGTCGGGCATCTGGAATGTTGAACATTAGGACATTCTAAGTTTTGTGAAAATCTGGATTGAACAGAATTCAAGCAACATCTCTGAACTATGTTACCTTCTTTCTTTCACGGTGAGAAAATGTCTGAAGATGATTCTCTACAGACCTGTAAGCATCACACTTCCTAATGAGTAAATATAACAAATTTTCCATTTCGCCCTTAATAAAAAAGAAAAGAAAAGGTTAAGAGTTTTGTCTATATCCTGCTTAGCTCTTCACCATGGTAACAAATTGAAATCTTAACATGAATATCATGCGTAGAGTAGTGGCAAAGATTTGTGCATCCTTACTGTGTTAACTGACCAACAAGAATAAGTTGAACATGTGTAGTATCATTTCTTCCGTTTGTTCTCAGAATTTTAATCAAAATAAACAGTCTAGAACCAAAAACCTGGAAAAAAAGTACATCAAGCTTCTTAAGAATTAAAATTGTTAACATATACCATCATATGCTCTTGGAGGACAGAGATGAACTAGCTAAAGTCGGATAGTTCATGGCCATGGAAAGAACATAATATTCCGAAAATAGACTGGAGAACTTACTTGACAGCATTTGTGATAACATCGAATGGGTCAGATCCAGCAGCCACATAAACCATATGATTACCCTCAAATCCGGTGGTAGCAGGATCTCCTACAGAATTACAGCAAATTGGTTAAATTGCAAATACACGAAATTGCTGAAAATGTCTAAAGATATCAAACCAAAATTTTCCAAATATACTCACCACTTTCTAAACAGATTTCCATCTCGTTTTGCTCATTCCCTTGTAAAACAGCTCTAAAATCCCCTTCAAGAATCGGTAGGAAAACAGTGTACAGAGCAGATTCGCTTGCATTACCTGGACTGCCACCTTCGAAATGAGAGCCCTCGCGAGCTTCAACAATGAGAAACTGGGTCTCAAAGGGAATATCATGACCACAGTTGCCCATCCTCTGTGTCATCCACCATAATTTGAATCGGAATAAACACATAAACCGCAAACCCCTGCATTGGAAGAGCACCATTAATAATGTCCTTGAATCTACTATGCACAAGATCATCCTCAATATCAATTTGCAGACAGCAAGCCCCGAGTTTCATTTTAATCGAACAGTAAAACGAGATGAATGAGATTAAAATACAACAAGCTATGATAACACCAAAAGATCACATGACTTAAGGATTTTCATACGGAAGGATACAAGTAAAGAACTTTGTGATTAACACCTAATGTATCATTTAATACATCAATAGTTCACACTTCCAATGTAGAATCACGCCGGGTTCTCAAGCAACTACTGTCAAGACTCAGAATCGATATGAATTAAGATCCACTATGAGAAACACAAGTCAAGGCTTGAACGATCCACATGAAAATTGAATGAAATAGCAGCAAAACAAGTGACTCTCTCGGATTGACCTTTATATTCATCAACATGTTCTTGAAGCAACACGCTATTCAATCTTAGGATTGGATTAAATTCATCAACATGTTCACATTTTTTGCCTCTCATTTTGTTAAATTCTAGGTCCGACACCATACTATGGAGACAAAACTTGAAGCTGACACGAGAACAAATAAATTGTTGTCATGTCTTATAGATTCAACACGTTTTGAATTGGGAACGCTGCCATGAATTTGCGCCAAAGAAAACATAATGGCATCACAAAAGGGAGAACATGTAAATTTAATGAAATATCGAAACAAAACATTTAAAAGGGAAAAAAATTCCGAGAAAAGCAAAAATCAAATAACATACTCGAGCTTTCCAACAGGAAAAACACGTCGACTACCAACTTGATCCGATCGAACTCCTAAAAACGCCCCATTGATGGAAGCCGGCATGATTTCGATATTTGGATGGATGTCCGTCAACACACAATTCCCTAACACCATCAACTTCCCATCAGAAACGCCAATACCCGCTCCAACCGTCATTTTGTTTTTATTTTACAAGACTCGATAACTCGATACACACGTGAATTGTTCACTAAAGAGCAGAAGAGATCTTGTTTTGATGCTGGCAAATGAGAGGGGGTATAAATAGCGGAGTGTTTGGGAGTGGAGTTTACAGTCTAGGAGTTGAAAGTAAATGAATTTGCAAACTTAAGGACTCTCTGAGGCCCTGTTTGGTCCGGTGAAAATCGGCTAAAAATGGGGAAAAAAGATAACGTTAAAAAATTGTCATACGTGTGTAAGTGTTTGTGTTGTTTTTCCTTTTCCTTTTCCTCGGTTTCTGCGTGAACTGGAATGGGAAAGTATCTTGTGTGTGGCGGGAAGTAATGCATTCGTCATACCGGTTTTTTGAATATGGGAAAAGGAAAAGGATTTTTCCAGACAAGTCCGTATCAAGAGTAATAAGGCATCATTATTGAATCGAGCGTTTAATGATACATATTAGAAAAAGTTAAGAGAAAATGTGCAATTTTACTTTTTTTTTTTGACGTATCATTATTGAATCAAGCATTTTAATCATACATATTAGAAAAAGTTTAAGAAAATATGCAATTTCATCTTCTTCTTTTTTAATTAAATGCTTTTTAGTATATAATAGGAAAAAAGATAAAAAAATGAAAGAAAAACTATTTTTTTCAAGTGATATTTATGTTTATATAAGGATCAAATAAGGAATAAAATATATAAAAAAAAAAATTATAAAGTATTGACCAATTTGATAAGGTGTGATGTGTACTTTTCTTTCTTTCTTTCTTCTTTTTTTTTTTTTGGTTTTTATTTTTTATTTTTTTGGGAAACTCAACATGATATCTAGACATATATTGGTAATGATTATTTTTAATAGAAAGTAATATTGATATCGTCATTTTTCTTTTTTAAACCTTAACAAAATTAGGACATGAAATTTATTAATGGACGAAATTGATTCTTTCCATAAAATTTGACAAAATCCATAAACTCCATTAAATTGTATTTTGAAAGGGTTCCATTAAGGCGTTTCAAAGACACTCATGGAGAAACAATAAACAAGCTAAAAACTTGGGTTGACTCGCTGCACCAAAATTGTGTTGAGGTCAAAAGCTCCAATTAAACCATTACAAGTAAAATTTTATTTTAACATTTTGCCAAGCTTGCAACATTTTGAATTTTACTCTTGAGTGTTATTGACACAAAAATCAATTATGTTACCTTTACTTGTTCAAAATTCTATTGAATAAGTAATCGATTCCATAGACACCGAAAAGAAACGGAAAAATAATTCCTCCATATGCATATGACATTAAAGAAAAACAGTTATATAAAATAATAAGAAATTTCTCTCATGACTTTATAGCATATCACACCCTTTATATTTTTCCGTCTAAAAGAAAAGGAGAAAAAAAAACATTTGAAAATACTATAAAATCATGAGAAAAATTTCTTATTACTATAAATCGAACTTACATAACTTCTTATAGAATTATCAATTCTAATCTTTTTATGGGTTTATTCACAAATCTTTAGAAGTTCGGTTACGGTCATATCAGATCTATGAATCAAGTAGGTGTAATCAGCAAATAAATGTTTTGGCCAAATTAACAAAAGAATATATGCGACATCACAAGAATCCAAATGCTAAAAGCCAAAGAAAAGTTGGGGAATTATTTGTGAGATCTACCAGTGTACGACATTGTACAGAGAAAGAAGGATTAACAAAAGAGAAAGGCTGCACTGCTGCGTGGATGTCACTGGTCATGTATGGGCCATGCCGTCATGTGACCCACCTACCTACCCACTTTAGCTTTTTGGTCTTTTATTTGTCATTATCGTAAGCATAGTCTCGCGATACGCAGCTGGCACCGCCACCAGTAGCCGTTGTTCCCCCAACTAAACTTCAAACAAGCAGTAGAGTTGATTTGATTAGAGCATAATTCACCTTACAGATGACATTTTCGTTGTGAAGATGCCATGTTGAAATTTTAACAGGCTTTTATCTTTTAAGTACCTTTTCTTTTTGTCCTTAGTTTTTCAAATTAGCTGCTTGACAATTTTTTTTTTTTTGAAAGAGCTCCTTGACATTTATTTTAAAGTTTTGTAGATCCCTCATAATTACTCTTTTTTTTTTAGAGATTATAATGAGCAGTATTTTTAGAATTAGACAAGATAGTTGATCAAAACATACATAGTAATAAAAAATTTAGAAAAAAAACAAGTTCAACTAAAAGTTAAATCAGGTTAATCATAAAAATCAACTCAATTTTAGAGATCAATGTTTACGTCACTAGTCCATAAGGACCTTGGTCATATTATCACTTTACATTAATACCTTGAATAATTCTAATGTTAATAATAAAATATCAAAAATGATGAAATTAATATACATATGCTTTTAATTTTTAATTTATTACTATTAATAATTTTATCTTTTATTATTAAAATATGTAATTAGTATTGTTTACCGATTTGTGGGATATAAACAAAAAATAAAAAATAATAATAATAATAACAAAGAAAACAAGGCATCAAGATTCCACAAAATTGAATTTGCTTTTGGATAATCGAAATGTTAGAATGCCTAAGACCATGCTTATTACAAAGGGATCCCAAGTGTCATATTAATATTTTCAAAAACTTTATTTGTTAAGAAACTCATCACTTTAATCCTAAATTCATTTATAAAAGTTTTTTGATATATTTTTTAAAGTTCCTATGTGTCTTGATAATATATCCCAACCAATTAAAATTTAAAAAAAAAAATGAAAAAACATTTGCTTTAAATGTGTTCCTAAATTGCAGTGCTTTAGGTCGAGGAACATAGACCATTGGAGAAGGAACGCAACACTCGTTGCTTATGCTTAGGAGACTGCACTAAGGAACGCCATTCTCATGGTCTAAGGCACTGCACAAGCTCTCACGAGTTAAAAAAGAAAAAGGAAGAAAATATAAGGGACGAGCCATTCACAAAGGACCATTGCTTAGGGAAGCACTGCAATTTATTGATTAAAAGACCTCTACATGTAGGTCCTTAAGGGTCCTTGTGCCAATAACTCAAGAATAAAGATAATCTTAGGGAATATAATTTCAAATAGCTCGGAAAATGTGTCAAAGTTGAGGAAGGGAAAAAAATAATTGTGAATCTTTAACTTTTAAGTTGAAATATTGTATAAATCTTAAATTATTCGGAAGATACAAATAAGTCTTAAATTTTTTAAAAATCTCTGGTTATGTTTTTTTTTTTTTTTTTTAGAAATAAAAAATCTGCTAATAGGGAATTCTAAATCAGAGGAAACATAACCACAAGCTAAACCTATGGATGAAATGCTATCTAATTTCTAATCCTTTAGGAGGATGCAAATCAACTTTAGACCTTTTCCATTTAGAGAAATTCAAATTTTTTTACTAAGATAATATATGGCACAAAGACAGATTTATCTGATATTTTTGCTATTAATTCCCAAGGATGCAAATAACCATAAGAAAACATTAATTACACATTTCATGATTTTCCGTGCAGTGTTCTCCATATTAGATTACTCATGGGAATGAATACACGAATAAAGGGCTTGATAATAATATTATTGATTGGATTTCGATTAACTGCAAAATGAAAAGGAGGGAACTACCATGGGCAATTACTTCTAGTTTTGCATTATGGTCTATATGCCTACACTAAATTAATATTTTAAAAGACAAATCACAGCCTCTCCACTAACTTAGCTAATTGGATGGGAAGCACGTGGGCCTATGACAAGAAAAAGGAAAAGATACATCACATCCAAAGGCGGCTTCTCTCTTGGTATTCTCCGATAGCAGGTTCGTTGAAATTGGATACTGACGCTTTAGTCGTTCTTTCTTCATATCAAGCAACTACTCGTGGAGTTGTAAGAGATGATCAAAGCCATTCGATGATGAGATTTGCAAAATTATTGGGCATATGGATATCCTAGGCCGTTTAATGGGAATGGAACTAGTTGAAATTAACTTAGACTTCAGAATTAGAGTGCATTTATTTACTTCAAAGTGCGGTTGTTATAGTAGATTTACAAATGTTATTGATGCTTGCAAGCAAAGCTTGCGAAACTTGACACACATCAGACGATATTAGGAAATTTTTGAGGAGATGATGTTTTTATTCTTCCATTTGATGATAGAGTTAATGAATGCTTATGTTAGGCATATAGAGAATTCTCAAATTGTTTAACAATAAGCTAAATGTTATATATTATGTTTAATATAAAAGAATAAAATATAATAGAGTCATGATTTTGGATTTCATTTCGCTTCTTAACGTTTGAAAATAAATTTTGAAGTAATAATCATATTTTCGTGAAATTAATAATTTCGCCATTAAGGAGAACTTAGTTGTTCCTTTGAGAAGGCACAATCACGATTTCATCTTCCACTTCATTAATTATGATTAATTAAAATTATTTTTTTATTTTTAAAGAAATTATAATATATAATAATTAAGAATATTTCAACATATAATACAATTTAATCTTTTAATATCATTTCATTTCATGTACATCTTCACATCTAAAAAATAAAAATTCTCATCTCGACTATTATTTTATTCACTCCATTTGAATCTATTATATTTGAAGTTGTTCTGTTCCTTCATACGACACGGGATGGCTTGGTTCGGCAGAGTTGAACTCAATTTCTGAGTTTACAATGATGTAAACAAAAAAGTTAATTATTAATCTTCGGAGGCGTGTCAAACACTGCTTAGAAAATATCTACCCTACCCATTGCCACGGCAAATAAATAAATAATAAATGCAACGACAAATCCCTAAATTTGCATGCGTTGATCGAGATGTGCCAAAATTTGGCCGTGGCATATGACCTGTGTCCGAGTATAGTCCAAGGTGGACACACGTATTCTTCTTAATTTTTACTCACTTCAATGACAGATTTAATGAGTTGCTCCATCCATATCTAACCCAATCGGAATGGTCGTCGATTCCAACTCAATAATTTAATTTTCCCCATCATTTCCACGTAATTCCATCAACTGCACGTCATTTCATGTACCCTTTGATTTGATTTCCACTCATTCGTAGTGGTTTATTCACAATTAACACCATTACATATAAAATCTAGATCTAATTGCTGAGGATAATGTATGCACAAGATTTTGAGTTCGAACAAATTATATATGAAAATACACGTGAGTTGACGTGTTTAAACGGGAGTTTGAACTATTAAGTAATTAAAATAGAGAGATTTATTCATAACTAACAATATGATCAAATAAATATTCAAAACCCAAATCTAATTGCTGGGAACGACAATTAATATGCACTAGGTTTTAAGTTCAAACTAATTAAATGAAAAAATTACACACGAGAGGATTAATATTAGGATCAAGTTTAAATAAAAGATTTAACTTTCAAATTATCAAGATAAAGAATTAACACTACATAAAATTATTTTAATAAGAGATTCTATCACACCATCATCATAACCCTCTTAAGTTGAGCTAACATCACATGTTATCTAATAAATTGACGCATACATAACACATTTAAAATAAAACATTGCAAATAAAATTACAAGAACATAAAAAGTAAATAAATTTTAAAAAGAAAGAACAATGAAAAAAAAAAATACCCCAACTATCTTAGAGCTAGGAGGTAGCATTAACCACCTAGGCTTGGTGGTAGGTATGGAGGTCACGCAATAGCCATAATTAAAGTGATAAGTCATAACTCATAACTAAGGTGGTGGGTTAAATGACTCTCTTTAAGTTATAGGTTACAATTTACCTCTCTAATTGTGGTGATTCCAATCTCCTCAAAGTTAGAGATTAATCAACAAGAATTTTTCTTTTTTAATTTTTCCACCATTTTTTGGTCTTTCTTATTTATTAGTTTTTTTTTTTTAATTTTCTATTATTATTTGTATTTACAATATTTTATTTTAAACATGTCACATTAGCATCTACTTGTTTGATAATGTGCTATGTCAACACAATTTAATAATGTTATAATAGTGGTATAATGGAATCTTTTGTTTAAACCACTTTAATATGACCATAGATACTCTATTTTAACCATTTGATAGTTTAATCGCCTGTTTGAACTTTATTGTTATTAGTTTTGGGTACGAGTGGTGGGATAACTATTAGGCTGTGAAGTACCTATGAAAAGTAATGCATGTAAGCTCAAAGGAGGGGTTAAAAGGTGATTCTAATGTGACCACTTAAATACTTAAGTCAAAGGGTAACGATGAGAAAAAATAAATTTATATCGAGTGTGAGAATGAGAGACTTGAAATCATTTACCCGTAGCCTTGTTCTACTATTTATAGGGAAATCTAGTAAGCTATATTTTGAAGGAGATGAAGATTCAATCATCCTCTCTTTTATTCCAAATCTTGTATGGAGGATCTTAAAGACAGGTGAATGCCAACTATAAGCTTTCCTTATCGAGTCATGTTGTTTCACTTGGTTTTCTATTGAGCTTGTGAGCTAAGCCTGGCCGATTGAAGCATATACTTTAAAGAGGATGTTGGGGACAAAAGTTCAAATAGGCTTCAAGAAGGTCAGTCAAGCTTTGACAATGTCGTCCATTGAGATGGAGACTTTCTTGGACCGTCATGAGGTTGACCAAGCTTTGAAGAGCTTGACTTAGGCTCTAATTATGTCTTACTTGTTATAAATAATCTTAAACTTTAAGATAAATTGAAAAGAACAACTAAAAAGAACTGAAAGGATTTATTGGAATTAATTAAGTTATTGATTAAATTGTAGAATACTTTAAGGGAAGAACAAGAAAGTTATTGGAGCTTATGAAATAACAAGCTAAGTAACCGTGTGGAATAACAAGCTAAGTGACTATTTTGCTTGTCTAATGTTTGTCTATGCCATGCCTAACAATGAACCCAAAATACATGCAATTGTTAGTGTTGCTTATTCGTTATGCTTGCATTAAGGCTAAAAATCATGCTAGATAAGTAGATCATAGATTTAGTTTTCATTGCTTATTTACTATTGGACATTTACAATGAAGTAGCTGGTAATTAGAGGCTATGAACCACTATAAGTCATAGGCAGATCGTTGACATGGCTAGTTACTCTTATTTAGTTTGGGTTTTCCAAAGTGAAGCTAATGGGCTACACTTCCTAAAAATAAAAAATTAAAAAAGGCTAACAATCTACTCTAGTGTAATGAGATGTTATATGGATTATTACATTAGTTGATTATCTAATAATTGATACAAATAGTGAAACCTGTATGAGAAAATCTTGAGACCCCAAGGGTCTATAGATCAATATTCATGACTCATGGATTCTAAGGATTAGAGTATCTAGCTTTACGATGTTGATGTGAATGATTGTTGCCTCCATTGTAAATAACACATTAACTCATAGTTTATATGTTGATTAGATTTGATTGTGTGATGTGTGGCAAATTAGTTTAGTTTTTGGGCATACTAGCTTACCCTGTTAGGGACTTGCCTTTTCTAATAAATATGAATATTATAGATTTGTAGTTTAGCGAGCCAATTATCAATGTTTTGCATGCCTTTATCTAGATAGAATTCTATGTAGCAACCTAATATACCCATTAGATTCAAGTTATGATAAAGGTTCTACATTAGGTAGGCAAAAACAACATACTTGAAATTAAAGATTAGAATATAAGTAAGCCATTGATGAAAGTAAGGCAATGATGTATATACATCTTTAATTAGGAGCTTTATTGAAAACAGATAGATTTATTTTGGAGTAGAATAAGAATCAGACTCTCAACTTACAGTGAAGTGGCTTCACTAATATGTTGACAATTGAAATTTAACATATATGTTGATAGAAGATTTTAAAATATGGGTCCTTTAGATCTATGCTGACCTAAAGAGACCATAGGCTAACCTATTTCGGCCCACAATCGACCTCAGTCAATCCCTTAGAAACTTGTTTTGATCTGTTACCATCATGTATGAAGCTCTTAAAGACATGAGCCAAACGCTATCGTTAAAATTATCAAACTTGTGAATCCACCTAAAATCGCTAGAAAATTTGTAAAATCAAAATATACAATCAAAACATAGAAACTTGAGTTTCTATAAACTATGTAAAATGACTTTCAGAAACTTAAGATATATTTATAGTAGTTATTAACATCTTAAAATACATGATAAAATTAAAGAAATAAAAAGATTAAGTTCTTTTTCATAAAAATTATTAATCTATATTTTGCATCCATAAAAGGACAAGCAAGGTCGAAAATAAAATTTATTCAATTTTCTTTTTCAAAAAAAAAACAATGAATTAAAGAAAACTAAACCTTTTAACTCATTTAATTTATTAGTAGTATAAACAAAAACCTATACGTTTCCTTGTAAATGTTGCTATTACAGGAATGAAGGTTATAAACATGAGAGAGAGAGAGAGAGAGAGAGAGAGAGAGAGAGAGAGAGAGAGAGAGAGAGAGAGAGAGAGAGAGAGAGAGAGAGAGAGAGATTAAAATAAGATAAAAAAGATAATGTAGTGATAGCCAATAGCTTGTGAAAGCCTAGTCATATTTTTTTTATTTAATTTATGTACATAGAATTGATAAACTTGGTTAAGAATGCCATACAAACTCAAATAAAAACATGCGTTTCTATGAGAGAACAATTTTATCTCCAAGTTAACTTCGCAAACTTGTAAAATCGAGAGAACAAAATCTTGATTTTAACAACTATGGCTACCAATTTCCTTTTGGCAGATAAGCATTAGGCTATAAGCAAAAAGACAAAATTAAACAATAGTTGACATCAAATAAGGAAGGTTAACTAGTCAACCTACTCCCAAATTTCTTGAATAAAGACATTTGCATAAGGACCACTTTCTAAATCTAGTGTAAACAGGGGTATCCCCACAATGGTAAGGCCCTAACTACTTGCACATACTCAAACTCTCTAATACTCTTACTATCTTATTCTCCATTTTGCTCACTTTCTCCCCTATAAATATATATTAATTTAAATATTGAAATAATCATATCAAATAATATATTGACACCCTTCATTGTGTTTTTTTTATAGGCCCAACTCTAATTACTTAGAGGCCCAACTAACTTTCACACCATACAGACAGAATCCTATAAATAACAATATGAGTTGCATTTCTTTAAAGCACATCTAAATTTTTTTTTAAAAAAAAAAAAAATCAATAGCAGATTTAATTGGCAAATCAAGGCATTCATCATAGTCCAGATTTCACTTTATTGGTGTTTTTGATTTGAAATTTTTTTTGTATTGGTTTACTAAATCATCGATTACGAGTTTTTTTTTTTTTTTAATTAAGTCTTCGTATCAACAAAATTTAGGAACGATGACCTTTACCATCCTCTTAGACCTTCTGAACATTAAAAACTACAAAAACAATAGGATAGTTAAGGTGGAGAGAAACTCGGAAATCTTACAAAAACTAAAGGTAAAAAGCTTATGTGGATCGCTACAATACAAGTAGTGCTTCACGGGCATGAATGCTGGATGGGCAGCAAATTATATAAATGAAGTAATGAAGAGAAGATAAGAATAGAGAATCTAAAGATGGATGTACAGGGCACATTAGGAGAGAAAGGTTAGAAATAATTGTATTAAGAGAAGGTTAGAGTAGATTAATGTTTAAATAAAGGATGAAAATGTAATTGTGATGACAGTATAGTCATGTAAAAAGCTAATTTCTATAACCGTTTGACGTTGCGACTTCTTTTTTTTTTCCCCAATGACGTTGCGACGTTTTAAAAACTAAATTCGCATTAAAATTAGGGACCATGCAAAACCAAAAGAAGGAAAGAAAAAAAAGAAAAGGAAATGAAATAATTAAATACATATGAGATACTTAGATTTCAAAGAAGATAGCGAAATGAAAATTATGTTGCTGACCCGCGTCTGATAAAACTAAAAGCTTGAGGTTTTTATTTTTACTTTTTATTTTTTAAAATAGCATGAATGGGTTTAAATTATTTTAAGGGACATTTGGTTCCACAAGAATAAGTAAACTAATCATCTTTCAAATTCCCAACATTATCCGTATCCATTACAACCGACATTTAACATTCTGAATTCGTCCGAGTAGATCTTATTGGATATTGACATATCTATATTATTGAGGTTGTTGACATCGAAGTTTGTTCTCCACAGAGCAGAAGCAGCAGGCAATTATTCCTTTAACCCTTGTATAATAATTTTCCCGTAAGGATACACTGTATCGTACCAGGAGTTAAAATATATATATATATATATATATATCATCGTAGATTGAATATATACAATTTTTTTCTTTTCGATGAATAACTTCAATCAACAAGGAAAAACATTTTCCGCATACAACCGCTTTCCCAGGCCAAGACTCAGCACTCAAGTTCTAACTCCAAAACACTATTTCAACCATCCATAATATCTTTAACTAGTAAAACATAAACGTTATTTGGAACTTGATCCCAAAAAACTACATCTTCAGTTCTTGTATGTTAATCCACTTTTTGCAAGCCAATTTGCTACCAGATTACCACCTCTGGGAATTCTGTTATAAGAAATATGATTGAATTCCTCGATAAGTTCTGAACAGACATTCAAAACAAACGGCTTCGATTGATCTTTAAGGATCCAATCTAATGCTCAGTCAGAATCAGTTCCCATTGCATATTCCTGAATGTAAGCTATCACCCTCAGCTCTACCTCTAGGGGTGAAGTGCCTGCAATTTTGCTGCTAAATCCGCCAATGACAACTCCTTCGCTATTCCTACAGATGCTTACAATACCTGCGACTCTCCCATCTTCTGTCATATCTCCATCATAATTGATCGTTACCCACTCCACCGGCCACCATCGGTTTTTCCCACTTAGCATGAAATAGGTTCCTCTGCTGGTTTAACTTCTTTATCCTGCTTGCATCCACGACTCTTTGGCATAATTAACTGGTCAAATGTATGTTTTTACAAATACGAGGTCTTATGCTCAAATTATAAGTTAGGATCATAGTCTCTCTTTACCGATGACTACAAGTGCATTATGAGGATCTCCTTCAATTGACTACTATATTAAAGCTCTTTAATTATACACATATACATGTTTATATATATATATATATATATATTTCTATAATTCTATTCATATTTTTTACAAGACTGGTCTATCTCTTTATCCTATTATTAATATAGTATCCATTAGATCTAGACAATTAAACTTATTATATTTTCAATAGTTCAAATCTAATTGACATTATATCATATATAGGATCAAAGGTTGGGTTAATTCTGTCAAAATAAATGACGAAACAGTAAAAGGTTCCTTTATATAAATACAAGCATATACATATATGCATCAATATACTAAAAGTTAATCTAGTCTTTTCTTTTTTAGTTTTGTTTTTTAAGTTACTTATGTTTGCGCTAAAATTCAATCAAATCACCTATTCTTTGAATAGATTATTTAAATCTTTTGTGTTTATACTGTCCCACATTCTCTTTTTGAGATTTTTTAATAATGTATGTCCCTACATATCTAGAGGACTTACAAGTTATAATAGTAGAAAAATAATGAATTTACATTATTTATTTAAAATATAAAAAGACTATTTGAATTTTTTATGTATAATTAGAGAGATGAAATGATTTAGTAAATATATGATTTTCCCACTCTTAAAACAACTATAGAGATCTTCTAATATATTTTCCTAAAAAATAAGTATATGAAACATAAATCATTTCTTAGATTAGCCAAAAGGATTATCCATTAGGTGCTACACATCATTCATATATGTATGTATGTATGTATTATATGGATGATAAATCATAATAAAATTTTAATATATAATAACGTGTAAAACCTGAAAGGGCGTTTTATAAAACTACTTATTCCGCTATAACGTCATCAAATAAATCCATTAGCTACCCATTATATAAATATTTGTACAGTGTGTAATACCCGATAAAGATAATACCAACGGAGCAACCGATATACACGTTAGTATTTTCCTCGAGTAGCTTTTAGCAGGCAATGGCGTTGAGCCTAGAAAAGCTTTGTATCCTTCAGTTGAATGAAAACTGAGCCTAGAAAAGCGTTGTATCCCTCATCGGAATGAAAACGACAAAGCAGCACACATGCAATAACCTAACTTCCACCGACAGATAATAACTAAATAAATGCTACAACATGGAATCTGTCTAGTCTATTTCGCCGACAAGCACCTGCACTAAGGCAACAATCACATGTGGTGAATAATAATTCACCGTTTTGCGATACTTGGCTTATCCATCAAATTTGCATAACATAACCACTAGGACTGATGAGGTAGGTAGACTAGGTGCTCGTTCCTCCCCTTCGAAATTTGGAAACAACTTTATTAAAAATCAATATAAATCTTGGAAACAATACATATATATATATATATATAATATATACACATACTTTTATAGTTTTATTACTCCCATATATACCTATTATCTTAGCCAAATCTTGTATCTATCACAAATAAAGATAACTACACAACACAATTTTAATGTGACGAAGAGATATTATGATTTTGAAGAACAATAGATAAATTTATCTAATCTAATTTTTATTCTATTGTTACAAGTGGGCTTAGTCAAAGGGTCAAATTAATCTTGAACCATCAATTCACGGGCTGGTTTATTTTTAAACCGTAACCGACTCATGTGCTATCGGTTCAGCTCATTCTACGATTCAAGAGCCAATTTGCGACCCTTAACCCTTTTTTTTTTCTCCCTCCTCCTCCTCTAAACCTTACATGTAACGCCCCATAAGGGGACTTGGTAGTTTTTCTTTTATATAAAAAAAAACGCCTTATAAGTCAGAGGTTATAAGACTTTAACTATTAAGTTTTTAAGAGCGTTTATTCATTTTACTTACATTTATATATTTATATAAGCAACTAGGGTAATCCAACGATCCATTGTCCACCAAAATCGCAAAAAGTCAAAATCACTTACCAAATAATAAAACGAGATAATTAAACTTATACGGCATCAGGAGTAATTAAATATTATAAAGATCTAACTTAACTAATACACCTACTAAAGTGATCTTATCCATATAATCCAACTGCTATAGGAACACTCTACACTTTGATCTTAGCTTATTCCCAGCTTTTGATTATTTGCAAAAAGGAACTATTAGAAGGTAAGCATACCACAGCTTAGTGAGTTTGTTTTTCACTACTACCGTTTAAGTAAGTTATCAATCATTATTAACAAAGATTCAATTTAACTACATATAAAATGAATGCACACGCAGTGAAAGTAAGCAACACATTAATGGGGCTCCGGAACCATGGAAGGTATAAATTTGCGTTGTCTATACATCAATTATCCCCCATACTTAACCGCACGGGACACCTCACCTTACCTGCATGAAAATATCTGTGGGTACCGTCCCAACAGACAGAACTCAACTATTACCTTAGTTGAGAACACCATACTAATCAATTAGGTGAACCCCATCTAGGGTTATCCACTATCAGCAATCAACATAATGCTCCAAGAACTCACTATCAACAAATCCATATAATGTCTCACGAGCTAAATCATGTGAGTCCCAACTCAAGCTACTCACTATCAATCAACTAAAGATGGTTTACAAGCTTTACCTCAACAAGTAAAATATTACAAGAGACTACTATGAGTACTCACTAAGTTAATAAATCTTTCTTTGAATTATAAAGTATTTCAAAAATGTATTTTAGCAAAATTTTCAGAAAACTCAACAAAAGCTATAGACATTACGATCCGCAACTAATGGATCATAGACATGTAGCAAGTATAGCTGGTTATTTTGGCCAAATATTTAAACTTGTCAATTTTAATAAGGCAATCACATGGATGTTAGCATACAAAACAACCGGTCACTCAATAGACAACTAAGGGCAAGCAATAGAACATCAAGTAATTATCAAATACAAGTAAGTAGCAGTTTAGCGAAGCTCTCTCACTTAGTTTCCTTGCCTATTTGCTTACTTGTCCTGAACTTTGAGGTGACTAAATTAGAAATTAAGCCACCTAAAACATAATAATAATGTATATGTAAGTAATTAGAAAAAGGTTTCTTTAAGAACCTAAAAGTCTACCTAATTACTAAAACTTGCCTTAATCTCCGAGTATAGTTAAAACCTTTTTTCACTCTAACTTCTTTAATTTAAGTTCATTTTCCGCGTTCTTATAGTTGATTTAATAATTTTTTAGTATCCTTTCATTTAACAAGGTCATTTTTTGCTTTAGGGTCAGCAAGTTTTCAATTTGGGTCTTATAAGTTCGTGTACTCAAAAGGTTATTTTGGCCACTTTAAGGTTTGGGCCTAGTTTTAGGCTTAAGGTTTAGTTTTTTATCTTGGGCCTTACACTTGATATTTTGGGTTTCTTTTTAAGTATTTTTAGTGAACTTTTTCTTCCCAATACTTTAAATAAACGGGCTATTTTCTTAAATTTAAGGATTCAACTCATTATAAGGCTTATAATAGATGTCTTGGATGGGCATTAGGGTTTAGTGGGCCTTTTGAATATCTTTCTTTGAGCCTTTTTAAGCTAAGTTCAGATTTGGTCATGTATTATTTAAGCTTGTATTTTGGTTTTCTTAAGGCTCTTTAGACTCATTTTGCAATTTAGGGCCTTAAGCTTAATCCTACTTACCTTTTTAGACTTAAGCCCATCATTAGCCTTAAGTTTAGTCCACTTTTCATAAAGTTATAGATCTGGTCATAAGTGATTAAGTGGGCTCAAGGTGCGGTTTGTAGGTCTTTTAGGTTAATTTAGGCCTAGTTCATGTCTTAACACTCATATCTTGATTTTATCCTAATCTAATGGGCCTAATAGTTTACAAAAATGATTAAATGACCCATTTTATCATGAGTTTTAGATATGATACTAATGATTCATTGAGTCTCAAGTAGGTTTTTCTAAACCTAATGTCCATTTTAAGTTAACTGCTGGCTATAGACCTTGTTTAGCTTCTTATCTTATAAGATTAAGTCTTAAATCCTAGTTATCTTTAATTAATCATGTGATTAACCCATTAATAAACATTTTACAGCATGTTGTTCAACATGTCTAGGTTAGTTTAAGATGATTTATTAGGGCTTTCTATTCATTATGTACTTAACTTGCTAAAACATGTATCAAACTACTACGAAAATACACCTAAAACCATTTCTTACCAAAATAAACATGAGAAATAAAAAGTATAATGGGGATATACATACATATGTTTTGGCCCTTACATGGGAATGAAGATATGATGATTCTTTTACTTTTCTTCAAGTTATCATCTTACTGCAACTTATGTGCTTTTAAAGTTACATGTAATATGTTCGCTATACTAAAAATCCAAGAAAATGCACATGTATGGACATATAAACACGGTACACAAAGGTGGCATTTTAATAATTTTTTCCTTAGTATTTAAGCCTAGGAACCATACTCATAAACTCAAACTAAGAGGAAAGTTGAAAATGTGCAAGTTTACCTTGGTGGAAATTCCAAGGGTCTCATTTTACTTCATTTTTTGAAAATGAAACAAACTTCTTTGGTGAAAGATGTTTGTCGGCAAGAAAGGGAGATAAAAGAGGGTTCGAATACAAGTGGTTTTGTGTCATATTAAGGTAGTGGTGGAAAGTTATAGCTTGGGGCATTCGAGTGCGCAGTTAGGTCTGAGAAGCTTATTTTTGTTTCATTTCTTCTTGTTTTTCTTTTGTTTTTGAATTGTGTACTTAGAGAGTGTTCCTATAGTTTATTATAGGGAAGAATATGGAGTAAAATATAGATGGAGGGGTCAAAAAGGGGTTGATTATGAGTGGGTGTGGTGAGAAACAAATCCCTTCCATTGTTGGTTGCATGGTATAAGCACAAGTGAGGACCAATTTGCTTTTAATGATTTTTTCCAATTGAGGAAATGATTTGTCTACTAAAGGTGAGTGGTCACTTATTTTCCTAACTAATTATCTTGTTCTATATAGTTAGTTGTGATTATCTTTAGCTAACTATGATGCATGAATGCACATAGATGATTATAATGCAATTTAAGCTTACAACTCTAATTAATAATGTAGATGATCATAGTTAAATATAGTTTAGGGTTTTTCATATTTAATTACGTTAATCAAGCCCATTGGATCATTTTATCTAATTAATTTAGGGTTTCTAAGGGTTGGAAATAATTATTACTAATTGATTACGATTTTATAAAGCAAATTGGGGCTGTTCCAACAATTTAGTAAATTATTAGTAATTACTTAATAATGTGGCTATATAACTAGAGTTTATTAATTAAATTAAGGCTTTTGAAACTAAATCATAGTTTTTAATTTGTTTTAGGGTTTTATGAGGGTTTGAAAGCTTTTGAAGGTACGCTTACGATTTTAGTGTTACTTTTGGAGAAAATATATCATTTGGGGTAAATTAGTAATCCCATTAATTTATTACCTTAATTGACTTAATTTGATTGGTCATTATCATTTGTAGATATCTCTTACCATTTGTTATTGTGTTTATGTGATTTACGTAATTCAAGTGAAATGTTTCAATTTAGGGTTTTCATTACGTTTAAAGTTTAATATAAGGTTTTATTACTCTAGGGTTTGGTATTCGAAGTTTTTATTCAATTTGGATTTTTAATTTATGGTAACACATACTTGGGTTTAAAGTCTTTGTACGCTATTAGGATTCATAGACATTTATCTCTAGGGTTTTTTGAGTTCGTTTTTAAAGTTTTGATTTAAAATTCTCTTGGTTTTAATTTCTTCAATCTAGTTGAGCTTAGGGAATACCATTAGTTTTTCAAATTTGATTCTAAGTCTAAAACAACTAATTTAATTAAGTACAGTAAAATGGTCGAAAGGGAAGGGGGAATTTTGTTAGTTATTTTACCATTGCCTAGAAAGTTCCTACATATCTACCAATCAATGTTAGATTATCATAGTTCGGTTTTGGATATTTAGAAATCCTTTAATCTGTTGGTTAATTTTACATTTGGCAAAAGGAATCCAAGTATACGTGATTGTCCAATTTAATTTTTTTAAAGAAAAATAATTTCACTCAATCATAATTTGGAAAACCTTAAGGTTGGATTACTGCTTTGGGGATGACCATGCTATTTAGTTTTTGTGAATAATTGGGAAAAATGGATTTTTTTACATGATAAAACTTTTTCCAAAATGATAAAAAGAAAACTTACTACGTCTCTTCTTGAAGTGGCTATTCATGTTTATGACCAAGTGGAACTCGCGACTGAGCTTAAGCTTATCAGATTGATTCTTATTGTTGAAATAATCATCCTCCTCGCTTGATATCCTACATGGTTCTTACCGTCTACAAGCCATCTTATACGAGTCTTCTATGCAAGTGCTTGCCTTAACATTAACAACAATAGGAAGGCTCATCGCTTGTTGATGATGAGGCCTACTATATTAAACGCTTGCTCAACAACAACTGCTAAAGCTAGAGCAGTGAGCACTTCATGAGAGATGTGAGATAGGAGTGGGTAGTCCTTTGTATGCCTCTGCCACCACTCTAAAATATTGAAGTCCTTATATTGATATAGTATTATATCTCAGACATTAAACCATTAGACTATTGCCTCTTCGATTTTTGTGCCAATAATTATTCACCCATAAATGAATAATGATGCTCCTTGGTAGGTAGCGAAGGAGAGACTGATGATTGGCTACCATACTGACTTTTGTAGTAATTGAGCATCTCCTTTATATTGGCTGTAGTTGCCGACACTTCCTATTGTGCTTTTAAACTATATACATTTTAAGAATCCTTTGATCTTCAATATAACTGTAATGAGTTTTCAAATATATCAGTAATAATTCTACTTTATAACAAGGATAAAAAATAGTTGCTATAAGATAAATATGAGAAATGTCTTTATAATAAGAAAAACACTTCAACGCCATATTGTAGATGCATGCGTATAGTTGTGAGTCCTCATGGGCCTAAAGTAGCAACCAAGTATACTGACGACTGACATAACAAATAGGTATACACTAAGCTTGTCAACCTATAAAAAAGTCTTACTAGCATCATAAAAAACTTTCAAAACTTTCTGCAATTAGATACATATATCTAAGTTGCCTAGTTACTAGGGAGAATTTCAACTTTACGTATGTTGTATACTGTAAACTTATACAGCAATTCGTTGTAAGGAACTGTACTATGCAACAACTCATAAGTCAAGTTCCATCAATGATGCATATCCATCTTAAATTTTTGGAGCCTCTTTCCGTGCTCTATACAAAAGTTTCTCCACCTTTTATGAAAGGACGACCTCTCTGTTATTGTCTTGACGATGTTCTTTATTGGAGATATACTGTTTTATAAAGTTGCAATGTTATCCTTAACACATAAGTTAAAAATATGACGTGCACAACGTATGCGGAAAAAAATGCCTCCAACGCTGGTTGACAATAATTTTGTAGATTAAATATTGAGGTTAGATTGACACTTACATTATCAAAACCAATAGAAAAAATTTTCCGCACTAATCCATATTCATTTAGGATTTGTTTAATAATTTTATAGATGTTTTGCATCATGTGACGCTCTTTACATGCCCTTAAGTTAATAGTCGTTTATTAAGTTATCAATTATCTTCTATCAAGTGAGCAATAATACCCATATAAGAATGATTACAAAAAGGATTTGTTCATATGTCTGCAAATATAAACACATGCATATCAAGTGAAGTGAACTTACCTGTGAACTCCCTCTTACCTTTTTAGTAGAGCTCCTATGTAGCTTAGGTTAATATACGGTGGCTAAACTGTCATGAGCTAGGGTTGAACGTCTCCCGCTTGTATTAACTCTATCACTCTGATGCACTCGCGTTGAATGACAGGTGTATGTTCGTGAGGTACTACGTTAGGTTGTATTTATGCCTCTAATGATCATGCTTCTCTTAATTATACTTCATTAGTAGTTGACTAGATGAACCATCGTCCTAGGCAATCTGTTGTTGCATATTATCTATTTCTACCTTTTCAGGATGCTTTGACATTAAGTGCCTATTAAGGGTACCATATCCCTCTCCTGTTTTCCAAGAGTAATTCTCATTGCAGTAGTTGCAAAATGCCCTCGAGATCCCCCTCTCGTATGTACCTTTACAAAAATACATAGTAAAAATATTAGACTTACCCAGTCTAGGGGGTTTACTTAAGCCTAAAAGTCTTGAACTGTCGGGCCCATGTTGTCCCATATGTTGTTCCTCTATTTCGAGAATAATTTCAATCTTATCATCCTCATCCTCGAATATACTTATGGGACAACTCATCCTTGAAGATTCAAATCCAACGGATTGTATAGGGACACTCATGTAAAGAGGTTTAAATATAGTAAGATGTTTAAGGATACTCATGTGTAAAGGTTAGAACTCATGAGGTGATACGCCTTGGTAACTCATATGTTGAGGTTCAAGCTCAAAGCCAAGAAGTGGTGTAACTCGTTCTTCAACATTCTCGACCACCTCATGTGTCTTCTACTCATTTATGTCGTACTCGTAATCTGAGTACACCTAAACGCTGTCGAATCATTATGGCTCTGACAACGTACTAATTCCAGTGCTCTTACCCTTACCCTTACCCTTACCTTTATATTTCCCACTAAATCAGGAACTGTATTTCTTATTAGAGACTGTACAATGCAAGAATTGTTCCATAGATGCAATTTTTTTTTTTTACCTTAATTATCACAACAAAGATTTATAAATGAAGGACATGAATAATACGTAAAACAATACAAAACGGAAATTATGTAACTAGTAAGTATATGTAAATGTTTTTTGTTGATGCAAATGGTTCAGGGAAGTAAAATGAAGAATTATGCTTGGATCTTGGTAATAACGGAAAAAAATATTTTTCTCACAATGTTTTATAATTAGAAGATGTAAAGGAAAAATAGCTGGAGTTAGAGCCAAAGTTAGAGTTGAAGCATTTCAATGGATTTGTGAGTGAGTAATAAGGAATGCGGAAGATCTGAATGCATTGTTTACATCTTCAAAATTTGAATCTACATCCTTTCTACCGCTGCAATTTTTGAATTCCATAGAAATTCTTTGCCCGCTCCACCTGCATACGCCAAAAGCAACAACAACATTTGCTATGTAGAAAAATTTTCCAAAAGAGAAGGGTAAAGCAGATGAAGGAAGGCGATTTTAAAGAGGTTTAAGGTAAAGGGTATGTAGGTATGAAACCGACCACATTTTATATATATATATATATATATATTCTTTGGCTCGACGGCCATCCAATGGTTCAAGCGGTTCCGCCTTGTTGAATCTCTTAAGTCCTTAGAGCCTGACAATTTAAAGAAACAGTTTGATCCGACCTCCTATAGGCTAGGCAAGTTCATGGTTCAGAACTGGCTCTTACACTGATCTAATTGAAAGTATGCTAATGTAAATAAATTCAACCTTATTATATAACGGAGTATACATATACATATACATGTACATATATATTATAATTTAGTAGCTAGTCTTGAGATAAGGGCCATATTCATTTGTTATATATATATACACACACACACACATACATACAAATAGATATCGATATATAAATACATACACACTCTATGTTTAATTTGAAAGGCTTTATATATCTATTGTTTTCAAATTTATAATGTATAGGAAAATTCTAACATGCAATAACTTATTGAGAATGTTACTATTACATATCTGTCTTTTGGTTTATTTCAATTTTTCTCAACTAAACACACTAAAAATTTAATGGTATAAATAACAATCCATATATACATATTTAAATAATAAAGTTAATTTATAATATAAACTAAATTTAGTGAATAACATTTTAGGAAACTCAACAATGCAAAAATTAATAACAATCAATACTCAAATATTGACCATCGGGCTCTAAACTTATCCTGAGCACTATCTCACATGCTCTTTCACAATTCATTATAGCAAATAACATGAATAGAGAAGGCATGTTGCTTACCCTTCCTTTTAGGATGATGGAAAGGAAAACGAAAGGACTAAGAGAAAAAGAAAGAGGAGGAAAATTTTCAAAATCTATTGTTCAGTGAAAGGTAGAATTAGAAGGGAATGGAAAATAGAAAAAAAAAGTTTCTATGGGTCCACAATTTTTCATCCCTCCAAAATGGAGAGAAGGGGATGGAAAGAGGGAAAAATGGTTACAATTCTAAATTTATCCTTTTCATTCATCATTTCTATTATTTGCTATTATTTTTATGGACATATTGGTAATTTTACATTACATATCCTTTTTGTCTTTAGTAATAATTATAATTTATTTATTTTTCCTTGCTCTTACCATCCAAACACATTTAAGATAATATTTTCTCTTATAATTCTTTCCCTTCCAATTCTTCCCTCCCTATTTATTTCCTTTATACCAAATGAGGTGTTAAGGATGTACAAGCATCTAGATTATATTACTAAGCCCTTCCAATTCAATTTTGGATTTAATATCTAAAATTTTATTGGGAAAATTACACTGCAAAGTATCAATGTTTGTGGGTAAATTTAAATAGGGAATCAACGTTTTAAAATATTCAAATAAGATATCGACATTTTATTACACAATTAAAATAATGCATTGCCACTATATATAACAACGTTAACTATAAAAAATGTCACAATTAAACACATAGCACATACATGGAGGTGACATGGCACTCACGTGGCATTTGCATATATATATATATATTTAAAGTAAAATATATAGCAAAAAAACTTTAAAAAACATAAAAATATCTAAAAATTTTAAAAAATATAAGAAAATAGGAAATGAAAAAAAATTGTCTAATTATTATATTATATATATTTGATTTAAAATTTTAAAAGAAAATTGAAAAAAAAAGATGTCATAAATATAGGCGGCTATCCATGATTACTTTTAAAAAAAAATAAAAAGAAAAGAAAAAGAAGAAAGAAGAAATCTAATCGGGTTACAAGCTAGTCACACAAGATTTGATTCATTTTTCTTTTCTTTTTAAGTTTGTTCATAGATAACCCACCTACGTCTAAGAGGGGGTTGCGCAACCACCCCCAAGCCATAGGTAGCCACCCATCGCTGCCTGGTGGGTCACGATCTACTGAGAAATACGATGGCCAATTTAACAACCCAAGACCATAGAGTAGCCAACAGCTACCTAAAGTGGGGTAGCTTGACCTTATCCAGTTGACCATCAGTTACTCTTACCGTTGGGGTGGTTAGTTTTCTATTTTTTATCTCTTTTTTTTTATTTTTTTTCTTTTCTCCTTTAATTTTTTCAATTTTTTATTTTTAATTAATTATATAAATCTTTGAGCTATATAGTTATAAAATTATGATTTCATAAATACTTGCTATTATTATTATTACTATTTATTCTTCCAGTTTTTATTTTTTGGTTACTTTTCCTTTTTTATAAATATTTTCAAATTTTTCTCTATTTTTATGAATTTTATATATTTTTCATTTTTATATTTATTTATGCTTGTCAATGCCATACATTTGCCATGTGAGCACTATGTCGGCATTACATAGCAAATAAATGACCATATCAAGTATAATTAACGATGTTATAATGGTAATCCCTTCTTTCAACTATATATCGAAATGTTGATCCTTTATTTAAACTTTTAGAAATATTGATCTTTTATTTGGATTTATACGTAAAAATTGATGATCTAGTGTAATTTTTCCTAATTTTCCTCTATATGGAAACCATCTAAAAATTGACTTATGAACTAAAACAAACCTCGAAATTCAAACCTTAACCTTGCCTTAAATTAAGAACAATATGCAAATTTAATGGACTTTTAGTTAAGTCTTATAACCAAATAACTCCTTTATGAGAAAAATGGTGGTTTAATGTAAATTGTATAATTTAAGAAAATAAGAGAACATCAAATTAAGCCTTAAATATTTTGCGAGTTAATGTAGTTTAACAATTAGGATTGTTATCAAATTTAGAATAACTAAAATAAGTACTAAAACCTAGTTTGAATATGACACTTATATCGTAGAACTTCAATTGGTTAATGTCTAATAATCTTGGGTTCTCCACCATAATCTTTTACAGGAGCAAATTTGTATACAATAGAGTAAACAAAAATGGAAAAGTAATCCAAGAAGTAAAAAGTATATAATGCGAAAAAAAATGTTATTATGCAATTTGATAATTGATTAATAAAAATACCTACAATGTAAAATCTATGTTAAGAATTAAAAACATGTAGAAGTACAAAAAAAAATTACAAAATCTATATAACATATGAGTGCTTATAATGTGCAAAAAAGAAAGCCCATAACAAATTGTAAAATCACTAATTCATATAAAATAATTACTATCCTATAATCACATTATTAATACCAGAAAGATGTCCTAAATTTTGATTTATCATATATAACGTAGATTACATATTATAGATATTATATTAATCAACTATCAAATTGTATAATAACATTTTCCCCCATTATATACATTTTATTTCTTTTTGTACTTATCCATTTTCTTTACCTTGTTGTGTACAAATTTGCTTCCTACGAAACATTATAGTAGAGAAGCCAAATTACTATAATTATAGATAGGTGTGTAATGTAAATCTCCTTCAACGGTGATAGTGGTATGCAAGAAATTTTGAATTTGATTTCAATGTTACACCTACATCTTATCTTCACTAAACTCCACTGACAAGTGATTTTTTTTTTTAATGAAACTAGATATTTAATATATATATATTATTTTTAATTTACTTATATAAATGTATTGTATAAAATATATCATAAATGATATATATTATAAATGATTTGACAAATAAATATAAATGACATGGATAGATTACTTTATATTATACATGATTTGATTTTAGAGATTATAACATTGATATAGATTACTATTCATTAATATGTATTATTGAAGTTTGACAATATAAGTTATTACCACATACTAAAATGTATTATTGTATTTTATTACATATGATATAATTATTTTTTAAAATTAATGTTTTTTTTTACTTTATATATATATGTATAGATAATAGATGTATAGATATAGAAAGAAAGCTTATAGTACATAAAGATATGTAGATTTATGGTAAAAGATATTAATATAAAGAGAGAAGTTGGAAAGGGAGAGAGAGAGAGAGAGAGAGAGAGAGAGAAATAAATAAGATTCAAAAACTTTATATTAAAGCTATAGATTAAAAGTGTAGAACAAGTACTCCTTACTAACTTAATATATATATATATATATATAATTTATATATAGATAATTTATGAAGACACTAAATTGAAGTAGGCTTAAATAACACAGATAAATGGATAAATATAAATATTGGAGATATATATATATATATATATATACAATAGATGTATATTGTGATACTCTATAGTTAAGTGTCCTACATAGATTATGAGAGATTATGGTATTAGTTTATAAGATCGTGGTGGTTAATATCTCATCAATAGAGTTAAAACTGGCTAAGTGGTTGATAGATTTATTAGTATTCGTTAGCTTAATTTATTCATTACTTTTGGGATGGGGTGTTACATGTATAGATATAGAATAAATCTTATAGTATAGAGAGATGTGTACATATATAATAGAAGATATTAATGTAGAGAGAGAATGTTATACTCCAAAATGATAGAGTCATAATAGTCTTGCCTTACAAATCATTATAAAATAGAAGCAGTCCATACGACCACTATCTTAGACTTGATTTATACAAAGCATCCACAACTAACTTATTTTGAAGTAAATAATTCATAAATAAATATATAATTTACCAGTGAAATTATAAAGAATACATATTTATACTAAAATAATCTGAATATATTACAAGATTAAGTAGCTTGATTATAATCTACTTGAGGAATACATAAATTATCACTAAAAGCTTTAAAAATAAAATCCAAACTTAAGAGTGTAATTACTCCTCAAGTTTATATCTTACTTTCCAAGAGCCAACAGATTGCTAGCTTTAAGGTAGTTATACAGTCACTTCTTAGCTAGCACTTACAACAACATCTATGGGAGTATGAGCAACCAACCGTTCAATAAGTTAGGATGGAGACTTAAAAATATACATCAAACAAAAATAGGGTTATCAACCAAATTGGTTAAATGCAATAGATATACAAGCAAATGCCATCACAAGATATTGTCCGGCTCTTCTTGAGATTAGAGAAATTACACTTACTCTAATTCGGGTTGAGAAGTTTCCATTTAATGCAATAGCTCACTATCAAACCCAAACTTCGATAATAGAGATGCCGCTCCTCTTACGACTACCATCGAACCATTGACTTCACCCTTGTTGTGATCTCCTCATATGTCACTTAGTTTAACTAAGGATGATGAATGAACCAATTATGCTATCTAACACTATCCTTTTTGAAGAGATCGGTATTTGGTCGGAAAACCCTAAGTGTCCCCCAATAGGTTGCTATGCAGGTTCGATTTAAAATTACAAGTCATATATTTAGTTAAACCTAGTTTAAGGTGTTCAATCATTTCAATAAATCACACAAATACAAGCTAAAGTAGTAAACTAGAATCACATCATTGACTAAAAAACAAGCACATACACATAGTTAACTATTTAACAAACACAATCAAGTACAATTTCAAGCCTCCGAATGCTATAAATTAGTATTCCGAAATATAGTAACGTATTAATCCCAACTTACTTAGACTCTCCGCTTACTCACTCAAGATACGACTCGCACAAGCTGTTGTTGCTAATCACTATAATATATATGTTGTTTCAGTACATGTATAACTATCTTATATAAACTTTATTCTATATTTCTTTTATGTTATCTTTAGTTTAAAGTTTTTTCTTCATTTAATTGCTTAGATCTATGTCTCTTACAATGATCCTTAATTTAAGCTAAGTTTTGTTTCAACTTCTGAGTCAATATCTAATTATAGTTTTATTCACAAGTTTTAAACCGGCTATTAGTTCCCCCGTTCAGGATTTTTAAATTAGTTTCTAATTTAACTTCTGATTATAGTCTTTATATGTAACTCTAAGAATTTCTTCTTAATCAATATGGTAGATTCATCCAACTATATTTCAGTATCCTAAATCTTCTATTTAGCTCCAAGCCTGCATTTTAGTTGGTACGGTATATTATATTTCTCATTTAAATACTAAATTTACTCCTAATGTGAGAAAAATTTACATTTTTCATATAAACACCTAGATTTAAGTTTCTTACTAGATTTATTATATATTTCTATTATTATTATAATATCAATTTTAACCTAATATTTTTCTACTCATTAATTTCTTATACGTACATATTATACATTATCACCTAATATATACATAATATATACATCTAATATTCCTATTACTTCAAATATCATCTCTTAACATCAACTAACATTTCAAAATGCCTAAAGTCATCGCAAATAAGAATTTCTACCTAATTGCCCTAAATTACAAAATTAACTTAAAATATACCATTTTTACCCATTACCTATATACTACATAATACCCTAATAATTACATCTAACATCCTAAATGTCACAAATATCATGTTACATCAGATTTCAACATCATAAAACATATAATTATGTACTAAATCAATAATTATCCCTTTAATTACCTAATTTGCCTAAAATTACCTATTTTATGCATCATTCTAAGGCCTAAAAATCATCTAAAAATTTTTAAAATTCATTTTTAAAAAAGATCTTTATAGTACTATTTAAAATGCTCTAACTAGTCTACACAAAAATTTTAAGCTCAAAACTATACTCCTAAGGTCATTTATTTTTAATTCGAAATATGCTTAGTTTTATGCGGTTTTTTAAGGACAGTATATTTTTAGAGATAAATTCATCAAAATAAATTTTTTTCCTAAATCTACATACTAAAATATCTCATAATAAGAAATTTCATAATTTTATAAATATATTTAATATTTTTACAAAATTAAACAAGATTGGGTTAGGAATCGGACTTACTAGTCTAATCGACTTCTAGCCACCTGAGGTGGTTCCATGTATATCAGCTAAGCCAGGCAATGATGGTGGTGGTGGTTCGGTTCCAGTTGGCTATAGGTCATGGGTTTGGCTTAAATACCTTAATTGCAAAAATTTTTTTGTAAATTTTGTAAGTAAACCCTAACCTTCACTCTTTTGGTTCTCTCTATTTTTTTAACATTCCTAATTGACCAAATGAGCTTCTGAAAATTTTTAGGTATTTATAAAGCTCTAATTGAGTTGACATTTAGCCTTATCTTATCCTATTTTCACTTCTAGTTGTTTGCTTATTATTGATTGCTTTTATTTCTTTAATTCTAACCTACCATGACCTCTTTCTAGACTTTTCTTTACTTTTCCATATTGTTCTTGATTTTCACGTATTTTAACCTATATGTAAATACATATATGGTATAAATAAATACTCCTAAATATTATTTAAGTTATTTTATGATATTTAATATACATATAATTTATCTCTATCGATTCGTTAGTTATCGAAACTAGTTTTACATGTTTTCGATAAATAACAGAAAATTCATATATAATTCAATATTATAATAATTAATTATTTTATTATTTATTTTCCTAAATCTAAACTCGTGAGATCACTTACATTAATTTTCCTTGTTTCGTCATAAAATTTGAACCAAATCGGATAATTTGCTCGATCGTCTTAACTTCTATGAATGGAACCTCAATTACTTAACTGCTGAGCTTACAGAGAATGTTGGAGAGATAGAAAAATAAATAAAATTTAAAAACTTTATAGTAAAACTATAAGTTAAGAGTGTCAAAACAATAATCTTAACTAACATAATATATTAAGCCAACAAAACTTCATTCAACTCCATACTCTAAAAATGTAGTTTTTATTATTATTATAGTGTTATTATTGATTACATTTCTTAAACTTTTGTTTATCATTATTTGTGTAACTACCACTGATAATACACTCCAATTCTTTCCATTAATTTAACATTACATCTCTCTCTCTCTCTCTCTCTCTCTATATATATATATATATATATATATATATTATATCAGCCATTAAGGCTTTAATCGGTTCTACACTCTAAGCATATAGTTCTTATGTTTTATATAAATGTACATATACATTAAGCAACTAAAGCTTTATTCAACTCTATACTATAAATATATAGTTGTTATATTATTATTATTATCATTACTATTACGGTGTTATTATCAAATACTATGTCTTAAAGTTTCATTTAATTATTGTCATTTATGTAACTACCATAAAAATTATAATAATCTATTCTTTATACTTGATGTAGGTACATTTGCATCAAAGTTTCACGACCAAAGGAAGTGAATAAAGAGTGATGTTATAGGTGGAATTTTTCTTTTTTATTTTCCAGTTTTTATTTATTGTTAAAAAATGTTGGTATATTTGCATCTATTGTTTACTCATCAATTTATTGATTAAATAGCATATTAAAGGTAAAATTTTTGTGTTAATATAACTATAAACATATATTTTGTAGTTTTTGTCCTTATATATTAATTTTTGTTTCATGGTAGAGATTTTTCTTCTCTTCATGTATTGCATAGGATTTTAAGGCATATAAACTGTTTTATAAACTTTTAAACTAATCTAAATTTATGAAAGCAATTTGTTGTCTCTAAGTATTTGCCGATAGCGATTAGGCTTTGTATGTAGTGATCTTACAAAACAAAACACTGTAAGGGGATGCCGAGATGTTATCTGATGTGGCTACTCCGATACTTAAGTCAGCAGTGAATTCGTAGAGAATAGAAGGTGCTTTGGACTAATGGGCAAGCTTAGTATGCAGAGTATCGACAGAAATACTGTTAAGTAATGACAGGGTATTTATAATGGAGTGGAGTCAACAGTTGGTGGATAGTTAGTGACATAGATCTTCTCCCAAAAGTATGGAAGAATGAGGCTATGGTGTTTGATGTGTCCTACTTTAACTAGAAGTGGGTATTGACTTAGTCTCTTATTCATATCTCATGACTTTTAGTCATTGAAAGGCTTCTTGGGCTTAGTCAATTCGGGCTCAAGGTTTAAACCTACTACGGCGAGCCTCAAGTAACAAAGCGCATCAAATCTAAACAGGCCTAAGGGGCTCATGTCTAACAAGCGCTGTTAACACAATTTAAATCTAATTTTATCAATATGATGTCTCTGTCTCTCTTTTTCTACTCTCATTTCTCTTTCTCTTCTCACTTAACAAATATGTTATAATAAGGGTTAAAAAGTTAAAAACTTTTACATATCGTACTCTAATTCAATATATTTCTTTTTTTCCTAATATTTAAAGTACGGATGAATTGATTCAATATGGTAGGAAATTATATGGGCTAAAATTATTTAAAGGCTTCTTCATTGCATCACCAACACATCGCTTGCTAGACAATAAATTAGATCTATACTGACAAAGCACTTTCAAAAGTACATAGACCCTATCTATTGTAAGTATTTCTAGTCCAAACCGTAAGCACATTCTATAACTATCTATTACCTTCAAAAGCTTTTCCAATTTCCTTTAAATGCGATACCCCTTTTGTGTACCTATATGAATAAATATCACCTTATACATAAGCTTTAATTTTATACACAATACTACTTGTTAACAAGGCTCTTTAGACCTAAGCCCTTTAGGCCCATTCAAATCTGACACACTTCTTCTTTTAAGGCTCGCCGCCTTAGGCTTAAGCCCTAGGCCAACCTCGACAAGGCCGACAACGCCCTTTAACGGCTAGAAGTCATAAGATAAAGATAAAAGATCAAGTCAACACCCATTTTCGATATCTTTAAAAAATATCGACACAATAACCCGACTCCCCCTTACTTGTAGAAGAGGATCTTTCTCACTAACTGTTTTTCAATTACTGGCGTCACTTTACTATAAATGCCAGCCTACTACATAATGGTAAGTTTCTCTACACTTTGTGTATTAAACTTACCTATTACTCCAAAGCATTCTCTATTCTATAAGAGTTCATTGCTGACTTAAGCATAGGAGTGGCTACACTAGACAACACCCTAGCATCCCCTCATAGTATTTTATTTTGTAGGCCTACTATATGTGGAGTCCAATCGCTACCAACAAATGCTTTGAGACGACACTACTATACGTACTTACTCATATTTTATTTGTATACATTAAAATCCTAAAAATATTTCTCCCTCAAATGCCCCTAATAACAACACTAATAATGACCACTTGATAAATAATAAAGTATCAATATAATTGAACATGAGAGAATTATACCAAAAAAAAGAAAAGCAAAAGTAACTACTCATAGAGCTCAATCACTATCGACAAATACTTTGAGACGACATTTATCACCATCTGTGGGAAACAAAAATTCCTATACTTGAAACCTCAAATACACTAAACACATTCCCTAAGCACAATCCGCAAACATTATGTCACACTACGACGAACAAGAGAACCACTAGTTGTTGAATAACTAACCCATGGCCAATCAACCCTTCCCATGGGTGACATTAGAAGAGCACCTAGAGTGCATAGAACAATTGGTTGAGGAGTTAGTTGCTTAAAACAGGCTACTCTGCACTCACCTCGAAGAAGCCGAGAGGTACAACACATGATCCTATCCCCTTAAAGCTTCAGATGCCCACACTAGGTAGAATAACCCCTTGCAACAATAGCAAAATTGTAGAGATTAGCAACCTAATCTACCTCAACAGTAGCAGCCAGTAAGGTCTGTGACCACTTGCGATCAATCTTTAGTTGGTAATGAATGAGTAGGCGACTCATAAGGAGTACCGAGTAAATCGCCAGCACACCGAGCTCATCTAATAGACGATACCAACCTGAACAAGTTCTGTGCAATGGCAAGGATACTCTCTGAGTAGTAGAAGAGCAAAGTTGCTGGCAATGCCAGGCTAGTTGCTGGCAATAAGACCCGCTTTACCAAGGGTGTCTAGGATGAAGTGTTGCCTCTAAATAGCAAACTTCCATCCTTGGACTAATATGATGGTACAAGTGTCATTGATGATCACTTCCTCCATTTTCGTACCCTCATGAACCTTCATGGTCATGGCGATTCTACAATGTGCAAACGTTTTCCAAGCATCCTGAGGAAAGTAGCTTGGACGTAATTTAACCACCTCCCCGATAATTCCATCAACTCCTTTGATGAGCTAGCGCGGAGATTCAGTCTCTACTTTAAGGCTATCAAGCCCTTGTTCAAGGACATATCGTCCTTGTATCTCATAAGGTAGGGTGAAGGTGAGTCTCTATGTAACTATGTGGCTTGGTTCAACAATGCCATGGTTGAGATCCCTCAACTAGATGAGGGAGTCGCTGTCCATGTCACTTAGCTTAGCATCCGACCTTCGGAAGACTTCTTCTGATTGCTTGCGAAGAGTAAGTCGAAGATCCTGGTTGACTTCTAGAATAAAGCCAAGAAGTACATCGACCAGGAAGACAACATTCGTACCAAGCACGATACTGATCAAGAGAGGTTGAGTGAAAACCAAGACAAAGAAAAATTGTCTATAAGGGATCACCTCGGCAGTAAGCTACCGAACAGATTAAAGGGGGAGAGCTCGAGGAAGAAAAAGCCCTGAGCTAAGCGTAACCTACTCCTTCTTCTTATTTACACATAGTACATGCTCTTAAATAAACCCACTGCTTAGATCTATTCCAAAGTGAAGCACTACAACTTGCGCTAGAAGTTGCAAAAAATGCAGGGAAACCCTAGTTATTGGAACTTTAGTTCCATGACGATCATGACCATACTACCTATGAGTACTTCCAATTGAAGAATGCCATTGAATATGCTATTCAATGCAGCTTCTTCAATGAATACGTGGCCTATCTGAGGAACAATGACCGTTCTGATGATAATGGAAATAGGATACCTCAAAAGCGACAGACTGAGAATGCCCATATTGAGTAGAATAATGACCATTGCAATAATCGTGCCCCCCAATGATGTTATTAATGTAATTATGGGGGGCCTTACCCTGGAGTCAGCCGAGCACTAGTAGCTCAATTAACACCCGATCAAAGGTGCTAGCTGTAAGGGAAAAGAAATAGAAGTTAGATACTTCCATCTCCTTCTCTAATTAAGACTTTGAATGTGCAGATACACCCCATCAAGATACCCTGGTGATAGAAGCGAGGATCTCAAATTTTAAGGTCCTAAAGATTATGGTAGACACTAGCAGGTCTACCGACATACTTTTCCTCCATACTTACAAGAGCATGAGGAAGAAGCTACCAATAAAAATGAAACCTAACTACTATAATCTAATTGGCTTCAACAAAAGTATGGGATCATCACGTTAGACATGAAACTTGGCAATGACAACTATGTGGCGTAACGACTTATAGAATTCGTCGTGATTAACTACCGCTCCCCTTACAATGCACTATTGGGAAGACTAAGCCTGAACGCGTTTAGGGTGGTCACATCCACCCTTCATTTAAAGGATAAATTCCTGACCTCGACTGGGGTACAAGTATGTAGGTATGACCAAAAGCTCTCGCAAAAGCTGTACGTTAGGGCCACTCGGGGAGATGGTGTCTTCATGCTCAAGATTGGCCCGCAGGAGAAACTGGTTGAGATGGGGTAGTTGAGGGAGAAAACAGAAGACATCCATATCAAATCCTCACCCAAGTAAACCACAAAAGTCAAGATTGAGACCCCACTCGAGGTAAAGGACAAAATCATCGCCCTCCTAAGAGTGAATTTGGAGAAGTACTTGGTTTGTGTCAAACATGCCTAGAATCTTGTTTGGCTTAACAACCCGTAGCCTCAACATTGAGACTATAGCATGGCCTATCAAGTAGAAAAAGAGGCATTTTGCTCCAAAAAGGCAGGTCACCATCGAGGAAGAAGTATAAAAGCTAGTTAAGGTCGACTTCGTAAGGGAGAAAATGTACCTGACCTAGCTAACAAAGATGGTACTAATCAAGAAGAAGATTGGGAAGTAGCGAGTATGCATGGATTACACTAACCTCGATAAAGCCTACTCTAAAGATTATTTCCCTCTCTTGAGAATCGATCAACTTATCGATTCCACTTTAGGACACACCCTCTTAAGTTTTATGGACACCTTTTCAGGGTATAACTAGATCAAAATGGAACCGAAGGACGAAGTCCATACTTCCTTCGTCACTGATTACAGCACGTATTGCTACACTGTGATGCCATTTGGTTTGAAAAATGCTAGGGCCACATACCAATAGATGGTGACGACATTGTTCAAGCCTCAAATCAGGCGCAATATGGAGGTGTACATTGACGACATGATTGTCTAGAGCCGGAAGCCAGACGATCATGTCAAGGACCTCTAGGAAACCTTTGATCGAATGCATATATATGACATGAAGCCGAACCTTTAGAAGTGCGTCTTCGGAGTCGAATTCAACAAATTTTTCGGTTTCTTAGTCACACAAAGAGGCATTGAGGCTAACCCCGAGAAAATTACTGCCATTAAGGAAATGAAGCTTCCAACCTGAGTCCATAACGTACAAAAGCTCATTAGCATGGTAGTCACATTAAGCAAGTTTATTTCGAAGAACGCAAACAAATGCACTGAGTTCTTTAAAATTTTGAAAAATCTAAAGGATTTTGAATGGACCCTGGAGTGTATCATTGCTTTTTAGTTGCTCCAAGAATTCCTTAAACACCCATTGATCCTCTCTAAGCCTGTCTACGAAGAGGACCTATTTTTATACCTGGCCATTAACGACCGGGCACTCTCCTCTATATTGGTCAGAGTAAAGGGAAGAGAATATTGGCCTGTATACTACGTTGACCACATACTCCATGGGCTAGAGGTCAAGTTCACTCGAGCAGAAAGGTTCACCCTAGTTGTCGTTATTACAGTATGACGATTAAGGCTTTACTTCCAAGCGTACCAAATAATCATACTTACAAATCAATCGTTGTACACTGTATGATGAAGTACGCGAGGAAATTGATCGCATACGGAATCTAATATCAACCATGAATAGCCTATATGACATATTGGCCGACTTCGTAGTAAATTATACAAGAGAAGAGGAAGCATCACTAGGCAATGACAAATCAGTGTAAACTCTTCACATCAAGGGATCATCTACCTTTGGGGGTGGAGGTGCGAGTCTCGTTCTGATCGGTCTGTATAAAGTCATAGTCTGTTATGCCCTTAAGTTTGGATTCAATTCCAGCAATAACGAATTTGAATACGAGGCTCTAATCACCGGTCTTAAGTTAGCCAAGGAGATCGACATCGAGTATTTACGGATTTTCTCATACTTCATGCTTGTCGTCTAACAAGTTTGAGGTAAATACGAGGCTAGGGACGACATTATGGCTAGGTACCTTGAGAAGGTGAAGAGCTTTCTAGTTGAATTCCCTTTGTGGAACATCACAAAGATCTCCCGATTGGAGAATCCAGTAGTAGATTAGCCATCCAAGCTCACCTTTATTGGGATACATAAGCCTGAAGTAAAGGATAAGAACACCTTTATAAAATGCCTACTAGAGAAGAGCATAACTTCGAGTTCAGTAGAAGTTTTAAAATTGGCCACAAGAGCACCAGAGCCAAGATGGATAGATCCTATCTGGAGTTACTTAAAGCAGGGCCTGCTCCCAAACGACAGGAAGGAGGCAAAGAAGCTTTGATATCACGCCACCAACTACACATTGGTTGGTTGCGTCTTGTATTGCAGGGGAGTCAACCTTCCCTTGCTTCAATGCCTTTTAGGAGATAAAGGACTGTGTGTCATGAAAAAGGTACATGCCAGAGTGTGCAATAATCATATTCAATCCCAAGCCCTCTACTTCCAGCTACTATGGCTCGGCTATTATTGGCCTACCATGAGGTAGGACATAAAAGTCATAGCCCAAAAGTGCCCATAGTGCAAAAAATATGCACCACTCAATCATATACCTAACACTAGCCTTTAACCCTTGACTAGCTTATGGCCTTCACATAATGGGCTATTAAGATCCTCAGTGCCTTCCTGAAAGCTTCAAGAGGACGATAGTTTATGATTGTTACTATCAACTACTTCACGAAATGGGTGAAAGCCAAAGCGATGGCAAGATCGTGAAGAGAAGTGTTGAGCAGCCCATATATCGCTTTTCCTTGCCTTCGACTTGGTAATGAGACTACGGGGAGATAAGTATTGACATGGCTCTTTAGATACGAGCTCCTTAGATCCGTTTAGATTTGGCGTACTTCTTCTTCTAAGGCCTACCGCCTTGGGCTTAATCCTTAGGCTTGACTCGATAGGGCCCATAATACCCTTTAATGGCTAGAAGTCATAAGATAAGGATGAGAGATTAAGTCAACGCCTACTTTCAATGTTTATAGATACGTCGACAATACGACCCCACTCCCCCTCACTTACAGAAGAAAATTTCTCCTACTAACTGTCTTCCAATTGCCAGTGTCACTCCACTATAAATATTAGCCCATTACATAATAGTAAGTTCCTCTACACTCTGCACATCAATCTTGTCTATTCCTCTAAAGCATTCTTTACTGTATAAGAGTTTATTACTGACTTAAATATTAGAGTGATCATGTCAGATAACACTTTGGTATCCTCTCATAATATTTTATTTTGTAAGTCTATTACGTGTAGAGTCCAATCGCTACCAACAAACACTTTGAGACAACACTACTATACGTACTTACTCATATTTTATTTGTATACAACAAAATCGCAAAAATATTTCTCTCAAATGCCCCTAATAAGGACACTAATAATGACCACTTGATAAATAATAAAGTATCAATATAATTGAACATGAGAGAATTATACCAAAAAAAGAAAAGCAAAAGTAACTAAAAAATTATTTTACCATAATCCGGATTTATCATGTCACTGTAATAATACAATTGCTAATTCTAAAACATGAGATTTCGTGAATGAGTATCTACCAAAACACTGCTAAGTAATAAAAATCCATAGTAATAAAAAAAACTTTTCACTGTATTCGTGATTGTCAAATAATGAATAAGTTATACGTCAGATTTCATTGAAAATTATTACAAGAAGTATATCTAGGAGGCTAATTTGCACACATGTCAAACGAACCGTGAATATTCTTAATTTCCTTCCCTTGCTAGGAGAATTGCTCGTAAAGTTTACTTCACTTTCCTTTTAGATAAAAGATCGAGAAAACATTGATAACTATAAAATTTATATATGTTACTTATGTGTGTATTTTTATACTTTCAACAGGTAAATTTTCCGGATTCAAAAAATATAGAAAAGTATATTATCCTTTTAAGTGCAAGAATTATAATAAAAATGGACCAACAGTAACATGAAATAACAGTCCAGAGTCCACTTGCAATACACTGGTCCGGCTCAATGAGAACAATTTGAAGTCCACGTTTAAATTGAAGCACAGGCCCATAATTTGCTTCTTCTTTTTTCTTTTTTCTTTTTTTTTTTCACCGTACCAAGCAAAGCCATTGGTCCATCTAGCCATGAAAATCTTATAGACTTTTTCAAGCCCATGAGAAAAAGCCCGTTAAGAAGAGATTGTAGAAAAGAGTACGGACCGATCAGCTATATTTTCCTAGAATAAAGAAATGGTCAAGGTCATCACAAATCTTTTCTTAGTGAAACAGATCCTTTAAAGGAATGAATATTCCACAATCCAATAAAAATGGATCGGATTCCATTTCTCCTATTCCTAAAGTTGTAATATGATTGTAATTGATAAAAGTAAATAAATATATAAATCAATCAATCAATCCTTCAATGGTATATTGGAAATTTCACATCAAATAACAATTGATTTTTTACTAGATAAATTTACTATACCATATTTTAAAAGATGACAAGTTTGGTGAGATCCATAACTTTAAATTTCAAATATAAGATTTGATTAGCAAAAATTCAATTGATTATCATATTTAGTAATTTCAAACTTTAAATGTAAAATTAAGAAAAAAATATCTCAAGTACAATTAGTTTTTAACATTATACTTTTATATAATAATAACAAAATTAAAGTTAGCGAGTTCTAATAAGATATGGTAATACGAACATGACATAATTATGAACATGATTATAGAAACAAGCATGAATCTATCAAAATATATATGTAAAACTTGCAAAAATAAAATAAAACAATAAAGTAAGCAAGTCTGAGTGAAATTACCTATCTCTTTTACAAGAGCCTCCGCAAAGTAAGCAAGTCCAGGTGAAATTGCCATAAAAAGGTAGGTAAGCTCTTTGACTTTGAAAATTGATTACAAAATTCTAGACTTAATTTCAAGGTTTCTGCTGTAAGGTTTCAAGGATTGAATTTGGAAGATTTGATTTTAGGAGAGATCTCTTTCTATAAACCTTAAGAATACCTAGGTAAAAGATTCTCTTGTGGAGAATTTGATACTTATAGTTGTTGATGTTGATTTATATTTGAAATTGAATGTTTCATAGTAACAAGTTAATAAAAGATTTTGTTGGGTGAAATTCTAGGATAATAAAATGATCTAGGATTGAATCAAAAGGGTTTTAAAAGAGAAAAATCAAGGAATTTTGATGTGTTTAATGATAGGGAGAACTACAGGCAAAGCCTACAGCTGTGATCGTACCCGTGGTCCTCTTGTAAAATTTTAAGATTTGGGTGTGAAGTGAAGAATTTGAGGCTAAGAGGAACATGTCCTAAGACTAAGGTCGTAGTCTTGGGTTATGGTCTTAATGTGAAATTGAAAAGAGAAACGCAATCAAGAACACAGCTATAAGCCTTGACCGTGTTCTTATACTTGTTTTTGCTTCCATGTTTTTCAAATTTTCTTGCTTCTAAATCTTGTTATAATCTCTTTTAAACACTTTTTGAACTTTAATTCAAGTCTTGAACTCTACAATATGTTAATATCAAAGATTAAATCAGGTAGAATTAAGAGAGAAGTAGAAAGACAAATTGTGTAAGTATTAAAAGAACGTATTTCCATTGTGCTTTAGGTGTTGAAATGAATTACAAACTAGAGACATCTTGAACTCAGGATTCAAGTGCTTGTTTACCATATTGGTTAGATATGCTTGATAGGATTGGTAAAATAAATGAACTTAATGAATACCTAGCCATTAAGTAATGTGTTGGTTGCTTCTGTATGGAGTTACTCCTCGAGGGCACCTCTGTGATCTCTAAGTGGCATTGTCACCAATAGAGTTACTTCTTAACCTTATTTGGAGTAGATTTAAGATTACAGGAACATGGTAATGAACCTATAACAACTAAGTGGTTGTAAAGATCGTGGATGGTAAACCCTTGCCAATATATTTGATGAGGACTAAGAAGATAGGGGACCAAAGATGGTGGACCCTTACTAGTAGAGAGTGTGCTGTTAGGATGGTATTGAGGTCATGTAGCTAACCGTGCCTGTAATGTTGTTAGGGTCAAGGTGGCATTCCCATTTGTATGTTGAGATCAAAATCATGAGTTTTTCGTTGTTGTTTTTGAAACAAAATATATATATATATTATATTTGAAATTAGTAAGTCGTTGATTGTGATATATATTATATCTTAATGCACGTGAAATGTGAAATTATGTGGCATGTGCATGTGTTTGCAATACTCATATACTAGGTATTAGTGCTCATTCATTTATTCCTTTTTTAGCTGTAGAGTCTTATGAAGAATTGGTTGTTTATGAGGATCCTAGTAATGCTTACTACGAGTTTGAGGAGTAACGCTTACTATTATTATTATAAAGAAGATCAATAGCTTTAGAGAAACTTATGGAACAAAGTGCTAGTGAATTATGTTTACTTCTTTAGACTTAGTAATTAATGATATTTCCTTGCTATGAGAGATATCATCAAGGTTGTTTAAGTTTAATTAATGAAGTTTTATGAGAGTAATGATAGTTAATGCTTGTATTTTTTAGGAGATATTTGATTATAACTAATGCTTAATCGCTCAGTAGATAGCTAGAAACATATGATAAGTTATAATATCCTAAGCTTGAGACATTACAACATAGTACAACAAACATGATTATGATGAATAAACATCACCTCCACATAGGTGGTGTCTAATCAACCTAACCTCCCCTCGGCCTTAAAGTGGCTAGGCATGGCAAAAAAAAACCATTTTTATAATTTAATTTCACTCACTCTATTCAATTGAGTGAACCAAACCAATCAGATGGAATTAAACATAGCCACTAATTTTTATTAAAAAAAAAAATAGATACTAAGATGGTTGTCCTCTTTAGAAAGGAAGTTTGATTTTTTCCAAGCACTGATTACGACATCCTAATTCCCACATACACTTGGTGGTTTTTCCAACTACAGAAATTGACTTCTACCCATATAATTCCAATTTCCATCAGCAAAGTCGATATACATTTGTTTTGTTTTATTCCTTTTCATTTTATTAGTTTCAGTGCTTCGAAGTATTTGGCGGTTCAACGATTCGAATTTTTCACCCGGCTTCAACTGAGACGTTCGTTATAATAAAACATAAAAGAAAAAGAAAAAAATTAATACACGTGTTTATAATGCACAAGTTACACGGGTATTTCTGAAATTAAAAAAAAAAAATCTATAATCAAATGTTAACAACTTATCTGCATTCTTGAAAAATTTAGAGTTAAATCATTACTAAACAGCATAAAAACTTATTGCTATTTTTCGATATTTAAATTATAAAGAAGGTGTAATCTAGCTATTTAATAAGAACATATCCCTTTCAGTAAAGTTAAGAGTGAGTAGATACAAAGTGGATAAAGTATGAAACTCTATTTATATCTTATCTTATAGGCATAGGTTTCGAAGTCTTACTAGTCGTCCTTAATTCTATGATATCTTGGAATCACCTTGTACTCTATGCCTTGTAAATTGTATAAGGTACCTTATAGAAACTGTATATTTTTCTTTTTATTTTCTTTTTAAATTTCAACGTGGCTATTTTTTTTTTTTAAACATGAAACTAACCTAACTTTTTTTTTTCTAAAGCAATTACTCAATTTAACCAATTTTTCAAATGACGCCATTGAATAGAGTATATTGAGATATATTTTCGATTAATTATTATTTTTCTTAAATGATTTTTTTACCATTATTATTATGAATGAATTTTTATAGACGTATTGTACAAAACACTCTTTATGCAAATGAAATATTTATCTTGTAATAATCACATTAAATAGATATTTGAGGGAATAAGCATACTGTTTTAAAAATTGATAGTTATAAACATCATACTTCATGCAAGGTCTTTAAAATTTATTAAAATGTGAATAAAAAATTCAAAAAATTATATAATTCAATAATTATAGATGTGATGATAATAATATAGATCAAACAATTAATTATGGAAAAATAAATACATAACATGGAAAACAGAATAAAACATAAATTCAAACTAAAATATTTTTATTCCTTAAAGTACATGCATCAATAAATAATCTTTTTATACTGTAAGAAAACCAAATTTCACTATAATAATAATACCGAATCTTTTGTCAGATATAAAATAAAAAAACTATTTCATTACATAAAACAAGTTTTACTAGATGATATATTTAGTAAAGGAAGAAGGAGTAGAAAGAAAATGATGATGGAGTAAAGATTAAAGATGAAAGATGAAAGAAAAGGGACAAACTAACGTTTAGTTTAGAATTTCTAATAGACATGGTTTCGAATAGGCTGGCTTTACTTTATTATGACAAGATGGTATCTTTTATTTATTAATTTTATTTAATTAGTTATAGGGTGGGGACCTTGAAACCCATACTTGGAATGTTTTAATGTACAAACTTTAAGGTAGGTATAAGGTACCATGACTTTTTACTCGTACCCTACTCTATGATAATAGATTTTGGAAAATTACTATTTAAAACTTATTTTGTAACCTTAATTACCTACTCAAAACCTACATGATCAAGCAAAATATGGATGAGTATCTTATATGATAAGATTATTCACTCACTCCTAGGTGGAGCTATTAAAGGGAATTATACCAAATCACCCTTTTTCCTTAGAAAAAAGATTTATTAATATTAATACACATTAATGATAGTTGGTTCATATTTTTTTTCGTATTAGATTTTTATTAATATTTATATATCATTAATCAATCTACTTAACATATTTAGTATAATTAAAGCTTTTCGCTTTATAGTTTTCTCTATCTTTTGCGTTCTTTTTCCTAACTGAATTTATGATGATGACCATCATTCTTTAATTACAACAAACCTCAATAACTTTCCACCTTCTCAAGAAACCAAGGGTTTTCCACCGTTTTTTCTTCTATCCTATTCTTGGAAGCAAAATATAAAGATCAAGAAAGTGATCAAGCATAAAGAAGTAGAAAATGCTTAGCAACAGATTGACATGAAGGATCTGGTGCTCCAAAGCCAATAGAATACGAATATTGATATGAATCAAGACTAAGACCAAGCAAGGGAAGAAGAGAAAAGATTAAATGAAAATACGGAGCATGGTATTTCCGATGTAAACTTTTTAAAAATGGAGAAAGAATTCCTGTATGCCCTATGGAAACATACTATAATAGCTAAAGTGATCGGACTTAACCGGGGCTATAATATAATGTGGACAAGACTAGGGAAAATGTAGACTTCATTAAATGAATTTAGACTTATACATACAGTGCCAGGATACTATTTGATATCTTTTAATGGAGTGGATGAGTATCAATGGGTTATAAGAAATGGACCCTAATTTGTTAGTGGATATTACGTAATTTTGAAAAAGTATGAGCCTAACTTTCAACTTGAGGCTACGGAGTTTAATGCCATGGCAATATAGGTAAGAATATGTGGTCTTCTAATGGAACTCTTTTCAGCAATGACAATTAAGAGAATTGTTGAAAAGATAGGTCCAGTATTAAGGTTCGATTCTTACACTATCGAAAAGGAAAGGGGGGAGGTTTGCTTGGATATGTGTACCAATTGACACAAACAAACCACTAAAACATAAAGTTGTTATTAAAAAAATGGCTTACAAAATTTTGTATGAAGGATTAACAAAAGTGTAAAAATTGTGGGCAAACCATAATATATTTCTTTTACCTAATATGAGAGAAGGAGAAGGGAAAGAAACGGACATAGAAAAAGTGAAGGAAGTTAAAGGAAAGGAAAACCACCAAAGGTTAGAAGGAGAGCAATTGTTGGAGAGAGGGAAAACTAAAGATTTAAATGATGACAATACCAAGAGATCTGATAGAGACATCCCTTAATGAGAAGAAGGTAGAGGGTGAGTGGATGCAGGTACAAATAATGGAATTGAGGCTAGAAACGAGAGAGAGAGAGAGAGAGAGAGAGAGAGAGAGAGAGAGAGAGAGAGAGGTAACTCAAGGAGAATAAATTAAAGACATGATGACTTATCTCGTAAAGATATGCCACCAGTGCAAAGTCATAAGGGACATGTCGTATTGGAGAGTGGAAAGGCATTAAATGATAAGAATAAGGGTGCAATTAATGAAGGAAATAAAGTTAACTTAATAAGGAGAGATAAAGGAGAGGAAAAGTGCGTTAATGCATTAAATAACTCTCGAGAAACCAAGGAAGGCGGAGAAGGAAAAAACGAAATAAGTACACAGCAATTCACTTTTTGGCTAAACAAGTCAATCTTTGAAAAAAAAATAGTAAGACAACATGGCAGTCATGGTAGAAATGGAATTTTGGCACTTCGTTTTCAAGAGTCATTATAGAAGTAAAGTCTAGATTCAAGAGTGTGGGAGACTCACAACGAGCAATGCACAATGAGGCTACGTGCAAAAGTAATGCAAATAGTTACGATGAAACAAAAATGGAAGAGATGTAGAGTATTAGAAGCAACCTTCAAACCAAGCATTGTGTTGCAGCTAGTGTACCAAATAAGGCAAAGGATGGCAAGAGCAATAGGAGAAGGAACCTTCCTGTTGAGAATTCCATTATATAACAAGAGGATGGGGATGAAAGATTTTCTAGAACTTGCCCAATGGATGTGCAAAGAAATTGTGGAGTTCTTGATGATGTCAATAATGAGGTTGCAGGACATTTAAAGAGCGTTGTACATTACCAATTTCATGGAAGAATCGAGGAACCACTTTCTGATGCTTGTAGGGAGGTAATAGCGATGATGGATAGAACCACATTCAGGTTATGTAGTTGGAAAATGGAAATTAGGAGAGTAGTTAAAGACTTCATAAAAGTAGAGTGGTATCACATAGGGTTTGAATTGCAAAATCTTGATCTCATTGACACTTTATCATCGGCAGTGAGACCTATTTTATTCAAAATATTAGCTTGGAATGTAAGGGGAACATCTTTGAGGCTACGACAAAATGCAATAAAAGAGCTAATATAAAGGTACGATCCCTAAATTCTTATTATTTTAGAGACAAAGTTAAGCTAAGAAGGAGCAGAAGGATTGCAGAACTTTTTGGGCTCTAATGGAATGCTATGTGCTAAGGTTATAGGTTTGAGTAGACGAATTATCCTCTTGACAAAAAGGAATATTGTCTAGTTACATAGCTACCAAGTGTTAAGGCAACATATCCTAAATGAAGTTGAGGTAAATAATTCATCTCTTTGTTGGTTTATTTTTGCAATTCATGCGAATCCCTCATTTGAATTACGTAAATTGTTATGGTAAGAATTAAAAATTGCTACATGTAGTTTTGACGAAACATGGATTTTACCGAGGAAATTTAATGAGGTTCTTTGCAAGGGTACAGAGATATTGCCCAATATAGAGTTAAGCCCTACTAGGAATGTATAGATGTAGGCTTTGTTGGATTTATTTTAATATGGAGTTGTGGATTTAGGCTTTGTAGGCCATAACTTACGTAGTCAAAAAGGACAAAAAAATATTAGTGATTTAGTGCAATCAAGATTGGCTTAAGCTTGAGCAAATTATGCCTAGAGAGCATTATATTTGGAAACGAAAAATTTCCACTTATCATGCTCTCAATCTGATCATTGTCCTATTTTAGTTAACACTTGGCCCAAAATTAGAGAAGGCCTTAAGATTAGGAGGCTATTTTGCTTCCAACCAATGTAGTTAGATGATCCTAACTTCAAATTTTTTGTGGAAAATGGTTGGTCTTTGGAAGGAAAGAACATACAAAAAGAATTAGAGAGCTTCATGGAAAAACTTCAAGCTTGGAAAAAAGATGTTTTTGGCATCATACACATAAAGAAGAAGCAAATCTTAAAAAAGTTAGAAGAGTTAAGTAAGAGAATAAAAACTTATCTAAGTCAAAGTTTACTTAAAAGGGAAGACTTTCTAAAAGAAAAAGAAGAAGAAGAAGAAGAAGAAGAAGAAGAAGGAAATTTTGCTAAACCAAGAGGAGAAATTGTAGGCATCAAAATCAAGGATGAAGTAAATCATTGAAGGTGAGAGGATTACTAAATTTTTTCACGCATCTACTATTGCTAGAATGGCCCAAGGAAGGATGGTAGGCTTGTTTGATCATTTAAACAACTGGAAATCATAAATTGAAAATCTAGAGAACCACGTCAATAAGTATTTCTCTAATCTATTCTATTCTAAGAAGACAACCAGTAAGATGCTATTGGATGAATGGATGAGGAAGCAAGTTAGACTTAGTAGAAGAGTAATAAAAATGCTAAAAGAGGAGTCACCAAAGAAGAAAAAAAAGCTATGTGGTGCAAGCAAACCACCGAAGACTGAGGTATTGATAGTTTTCATGCCTAATTTTACAAGGAGTACTAGGTACAGTAGGTAGTTTAGTGATTAACATCATTAAAGAGGTAGTTGACAAAGGAGTGGTGCTTGAAGACATAAATCAAACATTAGTTACGGTGATACCAAAAAAGGAAGGAAGTAATAAATTGAGTTTAGTCCTATTAGCCTTTATGCCACTTTGTATAAGGTGATAAGGAAAACTATTCGTGAATAAGTTGAGGTCTTTTTGGAGGAAATTATAAGTCTAGAGTAGGCAACCTTTATTTTAGGGAGAGCAACAAAGGACAATGTCGTTGTCTTGTAGGAATTGTTTCATTCTATAGAGAAAAAGAAAGGAAATAAAAGATGGATGGTAGTGAAGTTAGATATAGAAAAAGCATATGATAGATTGGAACGGGAATTTGTGAGATACTCTCTCATTAGTCTCAAATATCCAAAAAAAATAGATTAAGATCATTGGAAGCTACCTATTAACAACTACCTACAGAGTAATTCTAAATGGAGCTATGCTAGACCTTATTAGTTCAACCAAAGGATTAAGACAATGGGACCTTTTGTTCCCCTATCTATTCATTCTTGCAATGGAGATACTTAGCCAAAGAATTCATGAATTAGTGTACAGGGACATATGGAAGCCAATAAAGCTAAAAGGGTTAGAGTTGAATCTCTCCCCCTTATTTTTAGTAGATGACATCCTTCTCATAAAGGTAACAACCATCGACAATGTCAAAGTTATTCAAAGAGTAACAAAAGCCTTCGGAGCATTAGGACAAAAAGGTAAACTATAACAAATCAATTATAGTGTTTTTAAGGAATATGGATAGAGATGTAAAGGAGAGAATTTATGAGGTGTTTGGTATCAATACAAATGCAAGAGTGGGGAGATATCCGGGAGTGCCTATGAAGGAAGGAAGATATATTAAAGGAAGAGACCTAAATGTCATTTTGGAGAGGATTCGAAGGAAACTAATAGGGTAAAAGGCTAAACTTTTAATGCTCCAAGTTAGAAAGTATTAATATCTTCATTTTTGGAGAGCATATATGTTACAAACCATGACTAAGAACAGACAAGGCTGGTTGTTGAATGAGTCCAAGCTTACAGAAAGCTCGAAAAAACTAATGGAAGAAAGTGCAAAAGAAATGAATTACGAATGAAAGGTAAGCAAAACTCACGAACAACTTCAAAGGATATGATGCACTAATAGAACTTTTGAGGACTCATGGCACAACTCAATATGACGTACAAATCGATCCAATGAGGTTACTTGCCACCTAGCCTTACTCAAGTGTTAGGATAAGGGTGATGTCGAAAGTAAACAATGTTTGTGCAAGATAGAAAAAATACTCAAGTGTATTAAGGATAATCTAATTCCTATGGCTACAAGTACAAAGGTATTTATACGTATAAGTTAGGGCTATTTGCTTAAAAAGAAAAAGACAAACAGGGTATTTTTTTAAGAAAGTAATGGACAAAATACAAAAAGGTAAAAATAAATATACAAAAAAACAATTATTGATGCAACGGATTCTACACATGATATTATACACATGACGATACTACATTAGCAAGGTTATTAGAAAATGTGGACAAAAAGTATGGGTAGCTGGCTTATCTAAGTAAGGATGGCCTAGTTAGTTCAAAGTCTTTCTTTGTCGACTTCTCGGTAAGGAAGATACCGAGTAATTAGTCGACTTAGGCGTGAGTAAGTAATCTTCAATTCAGCATACTATAGAAAGATGGGCAGTCATATAGCTCGGCATGAAAGGTGACATGATAAGGAAGTACTCAGCCTTTGCAAGGGTTGGTTAGAATAGAATGATTCATTATGCTAGTCCCTTTAGTCTTCGGGCTTGGCTATGGGTCAGAGGTCTGTTAGCCTAATTCCCATCATTCCTTTCGAGTTGTTTTGGATTTGGGATCAAATTCAAATGGTTTTTGCTTAGTTCTCCATCAAGATGATATAGACTGAGAATATAGACTGAGGTTAGCAATGTTGAAGGCGTTAGAAACCCCATAGTCCTCGAGCAATTCCAATTTATAGGCATTACCATTGATCTTTTGGAGGATTCTAAAAGGTCCTTTCTTTCTTATAGATAATTTGTTCCTCCTTTTGTAGATAATTTGTTCATCTTCTTGTTTAGAAACTGTTTCTTGTTGAGGTGCAGCTACACCAAGTCTCTCGACTAAAATTGTTTAGCTGTCCTACCCTTAATATTTTCTTGCATTCTTCTAGCAGCTTAGTTAATGTGCTGAGTGACCTTATCATAGACGTACTGAAGAGATCATGCTCTAGCCGAGGTATTGTAGTCCTCTTACGTGGGTACGGGTGTAAGGGTGTGATCGAAGGGTAACTCAGGATTGAAACCATAGACCACTTTAAAGGGAGTCTGCTTAGTGGTGTCATGTATTGTCTGGTTGTAAGCGAACTCAACCACCAGTAAGTAGATGTCCCAGTCAGCCAAGTTCTTGTCCACTGGAGCTCGAAGTAGTATTCCCAAAGTGCGGTTAACAACTCCTATTTGGCTGTTGGTTTAAGGGTAGCGGGAAGTATTAAACAGTAGTTTGGTCCACATCTAACACTACAAGGTCCTCTAGAAATGGCTCAAGAACTTCAGATCTCTATCGAAGACTATGCTTCTTAGTACGCCATGTATCTGTATAATCTCCTGCAAGAAAAGAGAAGCAATAATTGAAGCATCGTTAGTTTTTGAGCAGGGCACGAAGTGTGCCATTTTGTCGAACTGATCCATGATGACCATTATAAAATCTTTACCTCGGATAGTTCGCAGTAGTTCGAGAACAAAGTTTATACTCAATTTAGTCCACAACTTTGTCAAGATAGGTAAAGGTATTGCTTTACCTTGTACGGCTCGGCACTTAGCCTTCTTACATACGGCATAATCTTCGACCACTCGGTGAGCATCTCTCATCATCCTTGACCAATAGAATCAACCATTTAATAGCTTACAGGTCCTCCTTTCTCCAAAATGATCGGAGTGTCCTCCACTATGGGTTTCCCTGATCAGTAGCTCTCTCAATAAACAAACCAACATGCATAATTTTCTACTTCAGAATAAGTAGCCATCATTTACATGATACTCATCCACTATCTTCCCATCGACGCATCGTGAAATTATGGGTTCAAAGTGTAGATTCTCAGAGTACTGTTCCTTAATACTTGCAAACCTAAATAGTCTGGTCTACAGTTTTGATAAAAGCGCATATCTCCTCGAAAGAGCATCTACAACTACATCACTCTTTCTTTACTTGTACTTTATTATAAAATTGAATCCTTTAAGGAATTCAACCCATCTCGCTTGCGGCTTCGACAACTCGGTTTGACTTCAGAGATATCTTAATGGTTCATGGTCAATATATATGACAAATTCTCTTAGCAGTAAATAGTGTGCCATACTTACAGTGTTCGGATCAGTGCTAAAAGTTTCTTGTCATACACGGAGTACTTTAGTTACGGTCCTCAGAGCTTCTCACTTTGGAAAGCAATTGGTTGGCCTTTCTGCATCAGGACAGTGTCTATTCCAATGCTTAAAGTGTCACACTCTAGCTTAAAGATTTTCTCAAAGTTAGGCAAAACTAATACTAGGGTAGAAGTAAATCTTTTTTTTTTTATCTAGATAAAGCTCTTCTGCTCAATTTCTCCCTATTAGAAGTCGGTGTTTTTCTTCGTTAGTTCAGTAAGTGGTGTAGTGAGGGTATTGAAATTCTTGATGAATCTTTTGTAAAACAAAGCCAGTCCATGGAAACTTCTCACATCGGTACAAGTAGTAGGAATCAGTAACTCGACAATTGCTTAGATCTTCTCATCATCGACTCATAAGCTTCCTCCACTGAGTACAAAGCCCAAGAATACCGCTTCCTCCTGGCAAGATGTTACAAATCGTAACCAAGAACAAATAAGGCTAGTTGCTAAATGAGTTCGAGCTTACAGAAAGCTCGAAAGAACTAATGGAAGAAAGTGCTAAAGGAATGAATGACGAATGAAAGGTAAGCAAAACTTACGAATAGCTTTAGAGGATATGATAAACCAATGGAACTTCTGAGAACTCACGGTACAATTCGATATGACATACGAATCGATCCGATAAGGTTATTCATCACCTAGCCTTGCTTAAAGGTTAGGATAAGAGTGATGCTTAGAGTAAATAGTGTTTACACAAGGAAGAAAATACTTAAGTTTATTAAGGATAATCTAATTCCCACAACTATAAGTACAAAGGTATTTATACTCATAAGTTAAGGCTACTTGCCTAAAAAGTAAAAGACAAAAAGGCATTTCCTAAGGAAGTAATAGACAAGATATAAAAGAGTAAAAATAAATATACAAGAAAAAAAATCATTGGTGCAACAGATTTTACACATGATACTGTATACATGATGATGCTACATTGGTGAGATTGTTAGAAGATGTGGACAAAAAGTACAGACAGCTAGCTTGTCCAAGCAGTGATGACCTAATTAGTCTGGTGTCTCTCTTTCTTGGCTTTTCAATAAGGAGGATGCTGAGTAATTGGTTGGCTTGGACACTAGTGAGCAATCTTCAATTCGGTATACTACAGAAAAATGGGCAGTCATACGGCTTGACATAAAGCTTGACTTGAAGGGTGACTTGGCGTTGACAAGGGTCGGCTGGAACAAAAGGATTCATCATGCTAGTTCCTTTAGTCCTCGGGCTCAACTGCGGGTCAGAGATCCGATAGCTTGATTCCCATCAATATATAAGTATTATGTATAGATGATACCTATGTCTTAAAAAATTCAAAAGCAACTAGAGAGAATTTTTGTTAAACTAGTTTGGAACATTAGAGCAAAAAAGAATGTATGGACAAAGCTATTAAAAGACAAATATAAATGGAAGGATCGCCTTTTGAAACGAAAAGAGGGTTAAAGTTGTTTTGAGAATTAAAAAAGCAATCTATATGGTTAGAGGACAATATGGTTGCCAACTCAAGAAGAGTAGGTTAAGAAATATTTTGAATCAGGAGATGGTCAATGGTAGGACAGGTGAGGAAGTGGCTATATGTCCCCTAAGAAGAGGAGATGAGATACTGGTAGTTGCTAATGTTAGGGATAATTGTGGAATATGGAGTGAAGACAAAATTGGTTACCCTCCGGAAGATAGGATTGAAGCATCATTGGGAAACTTTGATTTAAGTATAGCCAATGGGAATACACAAAGTTAGGAGAATGCTTGCATATGGGCACATGACTTTAATGATAAGGTGAATATCAAAACAGTGTATAAGATGAAAGGAGATGAGGAGAGGATTAGCAATGAAGAAGAGAAATAGGATTGGATTTAGAAGCTCCCGATGATCCCTAGAATACAATTCTTGACATGGAGAATTATGCATAATAACCTTCCAACAATTGATAACTTAGGGAAAAGAGGAGTTGATGTAAGCTCGAAGTATGTATTCTATGAGGGAGAGGAGGAAACATTGGAACTGACATGGAGAATTTAGCCATAATAGCCTTCCAACAATTGATAACTTAGGGAAACGAAGAGTGAATGTAAGCTCAAAGTGTGTATTCTATGAGTGAGAGGAGGAAACATTGGAACATCTATTTGTAGGGTGTACAAGAACATGGGGCTAAAGAGACCTACTAAGAACTTCAACAGGGAATGAATTTAGCAAATAGATAAAAGGAAATTCATACATTAAAAAAGTTAATTGGAGATAACATAGGTTACCTAAGTAAGTAAAGTTTCTATTTAGGATAAGAGCCATATGAAGAGAAGGGAATAGAAGAACCTTCAAAAGGGAAGAAACGATACTTAATTGGATTGACTTGATTAATGTTGAAGTCAAAGAATGGTGGTCAAGTTAGAGAAGAAAGAAGCTCTTAAGTAGTAGGAATTGATTCCTAGTTATGTAGCAATGTCCAAAGTTAAGGTGGTTGAAATTTAACTGTGATGCAGCAGTGGACAATAGTTCAAGTAAGGCAAGAATAGTAGGAGTCCATAGAAACAGTGAGGGTGAAGTGGTAGAAAGATTTAGGAAAAAGATAGCAGGGACTTCTCCTATAGAAGTAGAAATTTGAGCTAGCCTAAACAATGAGAATAGCTAAATAGAAAGAATGGGATTGTATAATATTCGAATTTGACTCATGGAATGCAATTGATTGGATAGTAAAAGAAGATGTTGATATCAATGAATGTTTGCGTACCTTGAGAGTTTGTAAGGAATATGCCGTAAGTTTTAATAATGTTCAATTTTGCAAGGTGCCTCATAAGGCCAATAAATTAGCAGATGCTTTAGCTAAAGATGGACTTTTGTTTAAGTAGGAACTCCAATTTGGTGTTGGTTATCCATCATCAATTTTTCCATTTGTTTTAGAAGATAAACTTCATATCATTAACAATGAACATGGTTGTGGTGTTGCGTAGTATGCTACCTCCCCTAGTTGATGTATTATGTTTGTGTTTTTTGGTTTGCTTTTGTCAAGGTTGTTGGGCTATGCTGTTTACTATACAATTTGGTTATGGAATGAAAGAGTTACTTCATTAAGAAAAAAAAAAAAAATCTTTTCTCCTTTCCATTAGGTAATACATAATAAGGATATATGTGCCAACTCATTTGTTTACTTTGTAGTATTGATGTATAAGTTGTCATTCTATTGTATGTATATAACTTGAATAGGAAATGAGTTCTTCTTCTTTTATTTTTTTTTCCAAGTGAAATACGGCTTGCTTCAAATTAAGAACTCGTTTACTTTGTGGCATTTGTGAAAAGATTATACTCCATACTAGCAATAGTTAATTTGCATTGACAGTTTGAATCCAAATCTAATTGGACTAAACCCATTTTTCGGTTTGAAAAAACTATGGATTGAACAATATAGTTTGGTCCTTTTTATAAAAGAAAAAAACTAAATTATAATATATGGTTTAGTTGGATAAGGTATTGTCACATTCACCCCAACCTATTAGTACTTCATCTTCAATTATATCAATATATGGAATATGTAAATCATCTCAATTCATAATCTAATCCCATGACTCTCCAAGTATATTTAAGTATATATGTACGTATGTATACCAACTTTCTCCACATGACGACTTTCATCCTTTTCCTTACCCCTACACTTCAAAGGATACTCAACACATCATCATTTGATGAATTACATATATTTCTTCCTCAATTATCCATTGATTATTAGAGATGCGATCCTCAACAGTAAACATAATAGTATAATCCATTTAAATAAAAGAAATAAATGCATTTCTTTTCACTCATGATTTGATGGACTTCTTTTAAATTGTGGAAGCCCCCTTTTTTAATCTCCTTTTAGTTTTGATAGTCCATTAGATCAAATCAAGTAGGTAGAATCATATGAAATTCCATAAGATTGATAGACTCATATAGAATCCACAAAATCATTAACTCGTAAAATCTTACACCTAAACCTACAATTCTATCACAAGTTTACACTTAAAAAAAATTATATAATCTTTTATTAGGAAAAGTATTACAAAATTATAGACTTATAGAATTATACAAGTTATATTGCAATTTTCAATAATCATATTTGTACATATGTATTTATGTATCTACATTATTTAAATAAGCTTAAATCTTAGTACACATAATAAGAAATTACATAGATAATAAGAAAATAGAACTTAGAAAATTACCATGAATAACATGACATAAGCTATTCATTGTGGAACACTAGTGGTCAACCATATCTCTTTAGTAATTGACTGTAGGCTAATCAAATCAAATGTTACTCTGCCTAATCTTATCTTTTGATTTTTTATTAGTATAAGAAAGCTAATATAGTTTTATCCTCCATTGTAAAAGGATTGATTGAGTCATCCATTTTATTGTTAATTTAATATTTATTAGATCTAAACAATTGCAAACACAATTAGTTCAGTAATTCAAATATAATGAATATAAAATCAAACATGGGATGAAGAGTTGAATTGATCACATTGAAAACACGGATGGACCATAAGAAATCCTTCACATAAATCCTTTCTTGAACTAACAATAGCAATATAAATTCAACGTAAATTAAAACACACCAATTATGAACATTATTCTACATGCATAATGCATATATAGGCTCCATTTAGTTTGTCTTTTTTCCGTTTTATTGGTATTTACTTAAATCTTGTTATTGATAAGAATAAGATATCGAAAAAATAGCAATGTAATTCTACATATACCCTTCCTTTAAAATTAAATAATCAGTAAATCTCACTAAAGTTGAATTTATCTACCCCTTACTTTTTTTATATTTAAAAAAATACCAACTAAAATAATCATTTTCAATACATAAAATATATTTTTTAAAATATTTTCTCTTAAAAATACATAAATTTTCATTTCCTAATTATAATATTGTAATCACTAATTCATTATAATTATGAAATAGAGAGAAATTTGTGTGTTTACTGCAAAAATTAATAAATATTACATAAATACTAATTATATTAAATTAATTGTACAAATATCACGTTGGAATTGAATTTAATAAATGAAATTTTAATATTATATTAATGTCTATTTATTACATGTGACATACATTAATAGTGCATAAATGCAACATAGACCTGTACTAAAACAAAACATGAAAACACTTCCTCTTGGTTTAAAACGTCTCTGACCTAATGTACTATAAGGGGCACCTCAATCATTGCACCAACAATTTTTTTTTTTTTTGTCTTATGTTCAACATAAGTAATAAATAAGGAATTAAAATTGTATTTATTAAATGTAATTTAGCAACAATATTTAATTCATTAAATCACAGTTTAAAAAGAAATTTTCTTATAAATTATAATATTATATTTTTAAGATGTAATTTAGTATTAGTAATTAGATAATTAATTTTATTTTATTTGTATTTATATAATTCTTTTAAGAAAATTGTAGACATATATTGAATCAGAAAATAGAAAAAGATAAGATAGTTTTTTAAATATAAAATTTTAAACAGATACATATTCGATACGAATCAAATACAAATAAGATACATATGTAAAAAAGAAAAAAAGAAAAAAAAAATTCAAACGGGACCTTAGACAATTATGTCTATGTTATGATAACTTGTAAATATGCTATATATATATATAGTATATGGTATAACTTACAAACATGCGATTATGAATTTACCATATACATATATGTTTTTATATGCAACAGGATAACATGCAATAAATTGGATGATACATAATTACGTAAAATGCATATGTCTCGTATAATTATTATGTTTCAATATATACATATATATATATATATATGTATATATGACAAATTTATAAGATACTACAGCCTACGTTACGTAATATATAATTGTATTCTATATACATCTTATTTATCTTGTAACTTCCCTTGCTTTTTTGATTCAGACTGAAACCAACTGGAACAAATTAAAAATTTGTAGTCAGTTTGGTTAGGTCTTGCTTGGGATTCTTCCAAATAGAAAGCTCCGTTTGATTCGGAAAATCTATGAAATTGAAAATTACATGAATTTTTTATTCCTTATTGATAGGGAGTAAAAAAATTTATAAAATAGAAAAACTATACCCTCATAGAAAGGGAATAAAAAGGTCATCCAAAATAAAAAAATCCAAAAAAAAAAAATCCAAAATATACAAGATAATAGAAAGTAATTCAAGAACAGTAATATTATCTTTCTATTACCTGTAGGTAATACGGCCGTTATTATTTAAGCGCTTAAGACACCGTGGTAAGACTGCAATGGCCAATGGGAGATAATCTCCATTGCGGGAGAACACCAAAGCAAGATAACCCTGTACGGCAGTTGCCTGATAAGTGTGCTGTTGTTCTAGATGTTTGTCTCTTTTTAGGACTTAATGGAGGTTCAACGGGCTTTTCCTACACGACAAACTCTGGGCCCATAGAATTACCACTTAAACAAATTGGTGCTAGACCCTCATTTCTATACTGGAAATTGTGTTGGCGATCATATAAGATCTAAGAATTTAAGGTACTCACTTATATAAAATTATTCCATTAGGAGCTCAGCTTATCACTCGAAAAACTTAAGATGGCTTTAGTTAATCATTTTCCCTAATTAGAGAAAAAGCCATTCCAAATCACAATACTTAATTGTTAAAGGCAAAATTTGATATTTAATAATTGAAATGGAACATACTTTGCAAATACCAATCTAAAGAAGGAAATCTACAAGTAACATCGTTACTTGTGTTTGATATTGTATTTTTTATGGAAATTGACCATTGGAAGGGGTAAAAACTAAAAGAGAGTGCATGAATACGTGGAAGTTCTAGCCGATGACCTTTCAAAGACGCGAGAGCTAACTTTGCTACTACTTCTCAATGTGCATGTATCGTTTGCATGATGTATCCATATCCATTCTCAATAATTTTGTCACCAGATAATGCTTATTAATAACCTATCTTTCTTTGGGATGAAAACTCCTCACCCTCTCCAAATCAATGCTTGTACGTAAGCCATTCACGTTTGACTCAATATTCATATATATTTGTTATTTATATATTACCGTCAACCAAGTTTAAGGTTAAACTATTTTGAATAATTTATTAAGTCAATTTGAGTTTCATAATATTTAATTTGACTATTTTTTACAAGCCTATCATACTTGAATTAAAAATGTTAGTTGAGCATGAATTGAGTTTGCATGTTAATATTATTTTATTAAAGAAAAAAAATGTGTTTGAAATGAATTGGATATAAAACAAGTTTAGTGGAGTCAGATTCAATCTCTTTCGGTACTTGTTTAACTTTGAGTTTAAACTTTTAAAATGGATCAAATTTTGAGTTGAGCATAAACTTAATATAATACTAACATTGTCTCAATTTCATTCTTTCACAGCTTTGCTCTCTTATCCTGCTTCTTTCTTGATATTTTAAAATTTCCTCATAATAATAAATGTATCCCCAAATGTTTTCTTTTAAATATCATATTAATGGTCTAAAAAATTATTTCAAGTAATCTATTAAAAAAAACCTAAAAAATGCATATCATAGGCTTTGTAATTATTTTTAAAACACCTCAGTTAAGTTAAAATAATAATTTGTTTAAGTAGTAAAAATTTGTTTAGATTGTATCATTAGAAATTGTATTCTAGTAAAAAAAAATTTCTCAATTTCTTATCCTTCAAAATAATTTTAGATTTAGTTTAAAGTATATTATATAGAATAGATATTTAATTTAAAGTTCTGATTTTTTTTTTATCTAAGACTCTTATTTTACTTACTCAATAAATAGATTAAATTTTATTTTATGTATAATGTATAAATATTTTATTAGTATTATATATATTAGAATATTTTTATATATGATTTATTTTTTCAAATACTCTTTATTCCCATTTCAATTAATTTCCTACTTTTCTATTTTAAATATAAATTTACTCTATATTCTAGAACAGTCTAGATTAACCTAAACCTTACCTTAAAACCTTATCTTATTTCTTTTCCCCCCTCATCACAACCCTCAATTCATTTCTCTCTCTCTCTGCTCACAATTTCTTTCTCTCTCTCATTGCATTTCATTTTTAGACCCTACCCTTATATTCTGTCTTCTCTTATCCCTCTTAATTCTTCTTCTCCCTTACAATAAACCTAAAGGTATGCAAACAGGTTAAAAGGACTAATTTGGCTCGGCTTACTTTGGCCTACGAGTTAAATGGGCTGAGTTTATTTAGCCTACTTTTAAATGGGTTAAAAAATCTTAACCATAACCCATTTAAAAAACAGGTTAGACGAGCCGACCTACATGCCAAAAGTATAAATATATTAGACGGGCTGACCCAAACCGACTCATTTTAGCGTTTAATAGTTTGGACTCATTTGGCTTACTTTTAAATAGGCTAAAAAATCTTAACCTAAACCCATTTAAAAAGCAAGTTAAACGGATTGGTCTGCAGATCAAAACTCGTTTACACACCTCTTATCTGACCCGTTCATATCTCCATGTGTAGATTTTTTTTTTTTTTTTAAATTTCCCCTCACAGCTACTCTTTTCCAAGGCTCTTGGCTCATCATTATGTATTTTATCTCGTCCCCACTACTTCGCATTTTAAGCCATTCCAGTAAAATATTATCTGTTAAGTATTTAGGTATTTTATTAAATGAAATGTAATTTCAATATTTTTGTTTACAATAGGTTCACACTGGACGTCAATATATGTTCATCCAATGTTTCCATTTCAATTTTATATTGCAAGTCAATTCAATTTCCTCTTTTAATACCATGTACATAGTATATTATTTTATTTTTATTTTTCCATTATTATTATGAAAGTAGTTAATTTGTTAGTATCCAATTCCTACTATAAATTTATTTATTTTTTATATTTCTTGTAATATTTTATATGGAACTTGTTGTTATAAACTGGTTCGTATATCAGAGTACGGGTATATGTGTATTTATGGGATGATTTTTGTTTTCTATTGTATTCGGAATTGGGTCACTATTTTTTTGGTGTGAAGTTGTAGTAATACTTGTATTATATTTATATGATTTCAAGTATCGATTTGATTATATAATTTTATTTTATTATGATTACAATCTTAATTTATTATTATTATTGATGACATTATTATTGTTATATTATCTCTATTTCATTAATATTATGGTTATGTAGTGTATGATATTAATTTTATAGTATGTATGATTTGGATTTCCTATAATTAATATATCCTTTCTTATGTACCCTTATAAGCTTTAGTATTATCTAATTAAGTATGTATTCATTCATTATTATAACGAATTTGTAAAACTATCTAGTTCGATACTTTCATTATGTGTTCACCTTATATTTTCCTTTATATATATATCGTATCTTACATTTTGAGTAAATCAATAATATTATATAAAAATGTTAACTTTTGACTTTATCATATTATGTATTTATATTATCATGATTTATGATTGGATTTGATTATTTTCTTTCAAAACCTTTGATTGAATAAGTTTATAGGTTCATAGGTTCATAGGTAACTTTTAAATAAAACATAGCTATCGAGTTCTTGAAGGTTAATGTGTATACTTGTTTTTCAAAAATATCCATAGTGGTTGTTGGATTCATTATTGAGGTTTGAGCTATTAATTCAGCATTTGTAACTTGGAGTTTTTTTTAACTATTTTGGAGCGATTCCAGGTATATGATGCATGTTTGTATAGCCGTGCTTGTTAGATTAGAAAAGGAGCTAATTGGACTAATTTACTTAACTTAAAAAAATGATTTGCTGGTTATACTTAGACTTACTCACTTTAGGGGCTTATAATGGCAGTTCCTAAAGGAACAACAATTGATTACATGTGAGATTTTCCTAATAGATTTTTATATGGGATGACACAGTTAGAATATTAGGTTTCTGATCTTTAAGCTCCAAACTCTAAACATAAGAGACTTAAGGGAAAACTTATATTATATCTACCTATATATATAAACACACATCATGTGTAACGAGCTTATGAGTACCTCTTTATTGTTTGTTGGCCTAATTTTAAGATATTTAAACTATTATTGCATATATCCTGTTATAGTGGCATTATGGCATGTAAATGTTTTGGGCTTAGCATCCGTATGTGTTTATGCATCAGTACTAGTTTTTAACTCATTCTTTTATTTTACAGCTGCAGGTTGACTTGATAAATTTGCAATAAATTTGGAAACCGTTATCATTGGGTTGGGAAAAAGAGACAATTTAGTTATATTGTTATAAAAGTCCAAGATTCGATTATTGAGCATATTTGTGGTTGAAGTGATTCGTTTGTGAGTCACTTAAATTAATGTAATTAGAGAATTTCAGTTTATATTTGATAAGCGATTGTTACAAATTATTTTGGAGATTATAATTAATTTCAAAACCTTAACGTATTCCTGATTGGTAGAGATACGTGATGGATAGTAGTGCTCTTAAGTTTTGGGGTATTACAATTTTTCTAGTTAATAGAATCTTTTTTAATGTTTAAAAGAAAAGAAAAACTAAAAAAAAACTCAATAAATAAAATAATTAAAGACAAGTAACCCTTTATGGAGGACTAGATCCTATATATATATATATTTGAAATGAAAGAATATAAAATATAAATGTTTGAACTACTTTATAAAAATATTAGGGAAAATTACATAAGAAAGGATAAACATTTGGGAATAAGTTCATTTAAAAGATCAAATTATTAAGAAATTCAAATAAAAGATAAACGTTTAATTAGTAATCCAAGTAGAGGATGCCATTACACTATAGTTATAATGACATTAATTGCAATATTTGATACTGACATGGAATATTAGATATAAGTATTATTTGACATGTCATTTCGGAATTAAAAATAAATAAAAAGAGAGGCAACCTAAATAATGGAAAAAGAAATCCTGAAACACGGGTACTAAATTACAACATGTTAAAAAATCAGAAGAGAGTGTACCAAATCGTGCCTTCTCTAAAACCCTTTTGCACAAACATTTTAACTCTACAAAGACAAATCAAAACCCCTCTCTAATTGATTTCGTTATTCCAAGAAGACACGCCTATCTAGTACTCGTAAATGTTCGTGACTGTACACTTGGGATGAGTGATGTTATTGTGTTTAAGGTTCATAACATGTGAGCAATGGGCATTGATATCTGTGGTTGATCGGTAGAATATTACAATATTACTGATTTAGACATTTCTTTTTTTTTTTTTTATTGAATATAGGTGGTAGGTCCCTTATAAAAAATAGAAAAAGACAAAGGTAAAGACCAGAACGGGTTTTCTTTTTCTATTATTTAGGTTGCCCCTTTTCTATATTTTAATACCAAAATAACATGTCTGATAACATCAAATATTCCACCGTTATTTATTACGTCAGTATGAATTAATGCCGTTATAATTTTAGCATAATGGTATTCTCTGCTTGGATTACTAATTAAATATTTATTCTATATTTTAACTTTTTAATAGTTTTATCTCTCGAATGAAAAATATTATGATATTTTGTATCTCAGGTATGGGGCAGATGCACTTCCCATAACAAATGCCATAAAAGGCGTTCTTTCGGTTTCAGCGAACAACTAATCGATATTGGCCAAATCTTGACACAAAACGACATCTGATCATTTTTGCACCGCGCTTAGTTTCGTCTCGTTCTTTCTTTCCAAGACAACCAGACCACAGATTGTTTCCCTAAATTCATGTTATGTTAACCGTCTCGATCATTTGGCCTATTGCCTTTGTCTTGTTCAGAACTTCTGTATCATTATTTTCATTATTTCCATGAAATAACCCAATGAGGGCGACAACATGTACTCGTTTTTTCAATTTGTTGCAGAGCAACTGGCCAATCAGATCAGCGTAACTATTTAGCGTAATCCTCCATAAGAAAGCATACATATGGGACCGTAGGTTTGCAGAAAATTAAATTCTTTGTCTAATTAGGTGGTTTGTTGGATGGCTATAGACCAACTAATGAAATTACGTAACACCAGAATCCCACGAGGTGGAATTGTTGCGCACCAATCGAGAAGCGAGATGGATAAGCTGTTATAACAGCAATTTGTTTTTTTAAGTAAGAGGATAAAGTAGTAGCATTAACAATAGGGAAAAAAAAAAAAGAAAAAACAATATGGAATGATTTACGTGGATAACCCTAAATAAATTTAGGATAATAAATTAAGTAAAGCACCAAATTCCTTATGGATTCTCTTTTGATATAAAAAACATTGAAATCTATATAGGCTCAAGATAAGATCGAGATGGATATACATCTAAAAGTAAAAAAAAAAAAAGGAAAAAAAAAATCAATCTGAGGTAGACATTAAAACCCAGTCTAGTGCCATTAGGCTAGCTGATAATCTCTTTGGCCTGTGAAACTCGGCGATTGGATCATGTCTGCCTTCAATATACCAAAGCATACTCTAAATTGTCCAAAGCTCTAAATTTTGACTTGATGTTGGATTTTTGAAACCTCTAATATGTAGAATACCTTGCTAAACTCTGACCCCCTCTATTTCCGGCTACTGGACTCAAAACTTTACTTACACTCCAACAAGGGTCATATGTGAGCAAATTTGGTATTTTATCTCTTATTGATCTATTGATTATGGTTGTATACCGAGCTGGATCAAGATGATATGGTTTTGCATTTGAGGTTGTACTCGAGTTCATCTCTATGCTTTAATACTTGAGCTTGGCTTAAACTTAAGGTAAAATTTTAGATTCAAGTTTAATTCGATTAGACTTGCTAAAATATGATTTTTTTTTAAATGTTTTTAGTTTATTTAGGATTAATGTAAAAAATGGTACTTAAAGTTTACCAAAATTTACAATTTATTGCCAATATTTTGAAAAGATCAATTTATTATTTAATTGAAGTTTTTGTGGTATTTTTGCTATCTAAATTAACTTTGTCAATTCCTCTAAAAAAAAAAAACTATGTTAAATCTGTTCATTGACATGGATATAAGAATGAACCAAGAATTCATCCATAATAACCATTAGATCGAATGACTCACTTTTTGAAGTGGATTATGATCGACTTTACCTTAAGCAACCATTTAGCCACCGTAGGACTAAGGTATGGCTAACGACTGCTTGGTTGGAGGGAAAAGGGTTTGCATAACTCTCTACGGGTAAGCACTAGCCACCATCGGCCTTGAGTTGGCCAAAATGTTCAATTCTTGGTTTGTTATTATATTCATGTTGACCTAGCAAAATTAATTTAGATAGCAAAAATGATAATGTGAACTTCAATTATATAGTAGATTGCTATTTTCAAAGCACATGTAGTATTGGCAAAAAAAATTAAAAAAAAAAAAGCATTAGTAAATTGTACATTTTGGTAAAGTTGGGTATCATTTGTGACATTAACCCTTTTATTTAATATAATATTAATACACAAACTTAGACTTTTAACCTCACCAACATTGAACTTTGGTGAGTTAGCTAAGCCAAATTTCGTAAAGTTCAAACTGGATTAAACATTGAGTCGATATTGATCAATTTAACTCTTCTTCCCCATAATATTGACCCTCTTCATATGTCCAGCTTAGATATGAAATTCCAAGATCTCACATGTCTATCTTTGCATAACCATTTTTTTATGGTTATGAGGATTTAGCAGAGTTAATTAGTAAAAATGCTTAATTCAAAATTTATCAACATTATCAATTTATGTTTAGGTTATTTCTAAAATACATATTAACCATATTAATTAGATGTACAATTATTGATTTATTCACATAACCATATCAATGTATATTGGATACTTTTGACTTTTATGTTTTTTATTGTCGAGACGATAACAAAAATTAGCACTTTATTTTAGGTAGTTTTTCAATTTAATACTTAAAATTTAAAGTAATAAATGTTATACATAATCAAACTAATTTACTACCTTTCCCTAACTTATACATTTGGATCAATCAGTTTTCCTCATGTCATCTCAAATTAAAGGTAGTAAAAATGATATGTAAAAGTTTAATTAGGCATAATATTTAACAAATTCAAAATTTAGGTCTAAGATTTGCCAAGTAATAATTTAATTACATATGATATTTAATAATTTAAACTATTGGATACAAAATTAAAAAAACATGTAAAGTTTTAGGAACTTATTTTGTAATACATCAACAAAAATTGTCAAAAAATAAGGGCATTTTAGGCATTTGAAAATTTCTTAAAACCCTCCTCTATTAAATTTGCCTCTTTTTTTTAAAACCTTATTTTTGACTAAATAAGGCTTAATCATCTCATTTATTGGAAAACTTAGTGCAATCCCCACCACAAGAATTTTGGTCTTAGGTAACATGTGCAAATTTTATAAATGTAGCTAATTTTGGTATATTTTAGTCATGTTGTTTAAACATAGCATAAAATATATTATTAGCAAAGTTTGTAGAAAATATGAAATATATTATATTAATTTGTGTATATAGCATGACATTAAAACATATCCTGAATACAAATATAATTTATCGTATGACAATATTTCTACTAAGCCAATAAACTCTGTTCAACCCTACATATCTAAATATATAGTTTTGATATTTCCTCATTATTTACTCTCTATATTAATAGGCTTGAAAAAAAAAAATCTCCTTCTATTATCTATATCTTCTTCTTCTTCTTCTTCTTCTATATATATTAAGTGAATAATCTTCTATTCAACTCCACATTTCTTGCATATAGTTCTACTTATCTCTCTCTCTCTCTGCAACATTTACATTACACACTTTTAACATGTAGTTCTTCTTTTTTCTTTTCCTCTCTCTCTAACATTTTCTTTTTAAAATATTTATACTTTGTATTAATAAGCTTCTAAAAATATCTTCTACTATATGTATATGTCTCTCTCCATACGATAACTCTATTCTCTCTTTGCATTATTTGCACTATACTTTAACAAGCTTTGTCTTTTTCTTTTATTAAATCTATCGCCTATTATTTGTATATAAGAAGCCAATAATCTTCTATTCAACTCTAAACTTTTAATATATAGTTTTTTTTTTCTCTCTCTCTCCAATATTATTTTCCACAATATATACATTATATATTAATAAGTTTCCAAAAATATTTTCTACTATATATATGTCGAGCCTAATTTTTTTTTTCTGGTTCTATTTATTTTCCTTAACCTAATTAGTATTAAACCCTAACTCGTTTAAAACTAACCTTTGATTAAGAGTTAAGAAAAACTTGATTTTAGATTTTTATAACTGTTTGGAGTCGCCACTAGACCGGAATCAAGAAAAAGAGTCAAGTTACAATTAATTGGGTGTATTAATTATAACTTAGCTACTACTCTTTTAATGAAACTAATTGTTTTAAAAAATGTTTTGAAACTAGGAATTGGAGTCTAAGGGTTAACTTTTTTAAACTCTTAATGGGTACCATTTTTAACTTTCCGAATTTAAATTTATTTTTCAATTATACCCATAAGAATAAAATCTATTTACATGTAATTAAGTTCGTTCGATTGAATATACAAAAAAGTGAAAAAACGAAATTTTCTATATTTTAAATCACCTCGTAATTTCAATCGAAAGCCTACGTATCCGCTATTCAAGATCAAATTTTCATAATTCATTTCCAAAAACATTAGCGGGTTGGTTTGTTTTAATCTCAAAAAATGGTTGGGTTTATGTTTTTACTTAGTTTGAGTTATTTAAGCAAAATTTCTAAAGGACCTTAAATTAGTTTGTTTATTTTTGGAAAACTCTAAAATGTCATAATTTGGAAAATAATTGTTTTTTATTTTTTTTGAAAAATAATTTTTTTTCTAAGTGATAAAACTTATTTATTTACTAATTTATTCATTTTTTATTTTATTTTTATTTTTATTATTACTATATATTTTTATTTTTATTTTAAATAAAACAAAAAAATAAATAAATAAAATAAGACTAAGCTTTTCTCTCTCTTTTTTTTCCTTTTTCTTCTTTTTTTATTTTTCATTTTTCTTACTTAAAATTACAATAGAATTTGCAGAAAATAAAAAAAAATATACGAAGAGCCGAAACAAAACACAAGAGAGAAGCCGAACCAAGAAGTAGTATACGGGTTGAATCAATTAGATGAGTCTAGTCGGTTGGTCATTGATCGGGTCGCGTAAGATGTCACAGCCAGTAGGGTTGTTTTCGAGCGTTCTAAGTAGTAAAACAAGTGGGTAAATTTGATTTTATGTGATTCAGATTAGAGATTGAGGGTACAGGGACGATGCCTTAGCCAACGGAGGTGATTTTAGGGGTGATGCAAGTTGGCTGCCGATAATAGTGTTTGGTTGTTGTGTATGGTGGCAACTAGGAAAGAGAAGAGAGTTGGGTTTTGCATTTTTTGGGTCACTAATGATTATGGTGGCATTGGTTTGGAGCTTAGTGTAGCGGATGTGGTGGTTCCAAAGTGGTGGTCAGGGGTTTCGATGGTGGAGCTTAGGGTTTTGTTAGTGGCGCTATTAGAGACCACAGCGGTGAGTAAGAGAGTTTGGGATTTGAAGCTCTCGTCATGGGCAAGTTGGTTGTGTAATTATTTTGTACGAAAAGCTTCGATTTTAAGCTATTTTATAGAGAGAGAAGGAGTATTAATTAGAGAGAAAGAGAGCTTATTTGTATGTTGTTTGTGGTTGAGAATGAAAAAACGATCCCCAAACGAGGATGAGGAGGCCTTAGTTATACTAATTGGAGCTCGAGTAGATGCAGAAAAAAGCATTAATGGCTAAATCGGCCATGAATGTGTACCTTGGATTTCAAGCTATATTGGTTGTTTTAATGACAATTTTGACTCTCTAACAAGATGAATGTGGACAAGAAATAGGTACTAATTAGAAGTACTCCAAATGGCTTTTGGAATCCCTATTTTTACTTTGATAGAATTTTCCCATAAAAAAAAAAGATTTTATTAGGTCAAAAATCAAGAGATCGCGTTGAATATAGCTTATCCCATTTGCAGAAATTGTGATGGAAATAAGGGGATGCGCCTTATGGGCCAGCTAAAACCTTAACATAAATTGATAAAAGGAAGCACCTTATAGGCTCGCTAAGAAATTGATGAAAGAAAGCACCCTATGAGCTTGCTAAAGTCCTAAAGAGAGATTGATAATAGGAAGCACCCTATAGGCTTACTAAGAACCTTAAAGGCATTAGGACAAATGAGACAACGCTTTATGAGCTAGCTAAAACCATGAAAATGGATTGAAGATGGGATAGGGTATTAAGAACTAGCTAGAACCCTAAAATAGGATTAAAGATAGAATAGTGCTCTAAGTACTAGTTAGAACCCTAAAAAATGAATTAAAGATGGGAGAACACTTTAAGAGCTGGTTGGAACCCTAAAAAATGACTTAAAGATGGGACAATGCTCTAAGAGCTGGCCAGAACTTTGAAAAATGGATGGAAGACGAGACAGCGCTCTAAGAACTAACTAGAATGGATTGAAGATGAGACAACGGTCTAAGAGCTGGCTAAAACTCTAAAAAAAAAATATGAAAGATAGAAGAAGTAAGGCGAGAAATGTAACCATTTCAAAAAACTTCCTGACTTGAAAAATATTTACAAATAAAGAATTTGGTGAAAAACCATTTATAACAAAAAAAAAAAAAAAGCATTAAGGATTAGGTCTCTTAATCTAAAAAAAGAGTTAATGAGTATCAAAAACTTCATCATTGAGAATGACCTAAACTATTGTGGTGCACTTAAAGGTGTGACCACATTTGAAAGAGGGAGTAGGTGAAATGATTTGGAAGCCTGGCCATACAAGTGGACATAAACTTTTGAAAATGGATAAAAAACTTGTAATAGGCCTTTACTTTCTCTCTTTCTCTCTCTTTGTCTTTTTTTCTTTACTTTTTTCTTTTTTGAAAGGTTACTAATGGGTATAAATCCTTCTTTGATAATCATACGAAGCCTCTCATATTCTTCTCAACCCTGATGTTAAGCTTCTTAGTTAACCCTTGTGATTTCAAACATTCCTTTCCTAAGAAAAATGTAACTAATGATTAATTTAGTCGAAGAGGACTTCCTTATATACTTTCAGTCTAAGTTTCACTCTTGACTACTATTCCAAAAATTATAGTTCATTTTATAGGTGATACGCTTTGATCAATCTATTAGGTCTTTTTCAGTCCACTATTATGAATTAGGCTTTTGGACAAATGGTTTCCAGAGGACTGAAGAGAAGGCATATTTTGAAATATTTATTTATTCAACCTAGGTGTACAAGCTAAGAAACTTTAGGAAAAAACTAAAAGTGTGCCTGTACTAGTTTCAAAAATAATATTTATTAAAGAGAAATTATCCATTAAGATCAAAAGAGCTTTTATCAAGTGTTGGAGGTATTGGAGGTGGGGAAGCCTTGTGTGATTCAGTATAGGTAAGAAAGTTTTCTTGTTTGTGATTTTGAAGTGTGATTTGGAGTAGATATGAAGCTTTTGTGTTTTTAGGCTCACAATAGGCATAAGGGTTTTGTGTTTCTTGGGAATGTTTAGGTTTTAACTTTGAGTCTTGCATCTTTTGGGCCTTCTTCGATTAAGGCTTTTATCTTACATACAAGCCCAATTTTTAAGCCTTTCTCTTTTTTTTTTTTCCTTTTCTTCTTCTTTTTTTTTTATTTATTACTTTGCCCCATTATTTATTTATTCATTTGCTCTTTTTACTTAGATCTAGAAGTAACTATCTTCCTAAAGTGTTTAGCCTATATGTATATGGTTCTTGTAAGCTCTTCTTCATTTTAGAAAAAACAAATTATCAGAAATAAAAATAATCCTTGAATTGATGCCAATAAAGCAAGCATAAACCAGTTTTTATTCTTTTCTCCTAATCAATTACCCTAATCTCCAAATTACCTCTATATGGGGTGCTTCTTAACAGAGTTTTAAATTTAAAAATACTTTAAATTGGCCTAATGGGGGTTAACAAAAGATAATTATGTTTTAGAAATTGAAAATAAATGTCTAACTTCATTTTAAGCTGCATGTCAAATTCAAAATTGATTTCCTTTAAGGAATTAATCTAAAGCATCCTCACTACGATGTCACTCAACTCTTAAAGTGTTTAAGGTTAATGTTTGGGATTCAGTTTTCCTCTTTTCATTCTAAACTTTCAAAATAAAATACCAAAATATGCATTCATTTGCCCTAATATTAATCAAATTGCAATCACCCAATTTAAAAGGCAGTCAATAGGATAATTTTATTCCAGCTATGATAAAATCATGCAAAACATTCTCTTATGAGTTTATTATAGACTTTATTGAAAAGGACTTGATTCTTCTTAGCTGCTGCTTCCATTTAAGCACCTAACTATTTAAGATGACATGTGGCCCTCTCACAGGGTATTAGTAAACTCAAAAGAATTGAAGCTTTAGTTGATTCGGTTAAAGTTCCCTCATGACTTAAAGAATGACCAATTTCTTGAAATTTTGGTTGAAGAACCTTAGCATCAATCAGGTTTTGAATCTTATTCCTCAACCTCCAGCACTTTTCAATGGAGTGCCCTCTCTAACTCATATGATAGTTACATTAAGCTTCTAAGTTAAAGCTATATGGTCTATAATTTGGATTAGGAGCTTCACATACTAAGATCTTTGCCTCCTTTAAATGATGAAAGATTTCGGTCATTGAGATATTCAGCTGAGAATTATCTCCTCAGAGCCCCCTGGGCTTGTTTTTCTCAGTTATCCTTAGCTATTTGCTCTTTGGGTCACTTTCATTATTTGGGCTTACCAATATTTAATAAGTATTGGATGTTAAGTGTTGAAGTCTTCTAAGTGCCGAGCTCATTGCCATTTCTAAGTCTATAATGTTCTTTTGCAATGTTGTTACTTTTTCTTCTAGATTTGAAAGTCTTTTTTCCAAGCTTAAATCTTGAGACACTTAGAAACTGGTGATTGTGAGAAACAAGATCTGCAACTGTTGGGCCATTTGATGTACCATTTTTTCTAAAGAGGCAATCTTATCATCAGCCATTAGAACCTGATTGAAAAAATCCTTACTTGTTAGCAACCCTTCTTTTTTTTTTTCCTTCTATTTTTTGAAAGAGAAAAAGGAGTAACTTAATTTCTTATAAGGAGAATTTTTACAAAAATAGAGAAACCAAAAGAAAATTTATAAATTATTTTATAAGGGACGATAAGAAGGAGAAGAAAATTTACACAAAAAACATACAAGTGAGATATAAGAAAAACCTAGGTTCATAGACTTAATTGATAGACTCTTTTTAAAAAACTTAAAAGTGAGAAACGTTTTAATAATTTATAGTCAATAAAGAAAAGTATTTATAATTTTTTAGTATTTAAAAGATTACTCACAAAACTTATAAGAGGTGTAATTAAAATAAAAGAATTATTTTACAAAGGAAAATTTTTTAAAGCACCTAATATTTATGAATAATTTCTAATTAGAAAATCTAGATATTGAGAATAGTAGGTAAATGAAAACTAATAATAAGAGTAATAAGAAAAATCTAGTGAGAAGGGAAAGGCTAGTAAGGGAATCTATTTTAGAATGAAAACTTACAATTGTAAGACTTTATATAGATGAACGCTTTATTTTTTTCAAAATTTATGAATTTAAGGATTTACAAATTTAAAGTTTGAGAGAGTCTATGAAAACCTATAATAATCTATAGAGTGGAAAATTTTAGAAAGAGGGAAAAAATTAAGTTCAATCTTTTTCAAAGGCTATTTACAGGTTTAATCATTATAAAGGCTAGTTAAAATAATCTATAAGTATACTTTAAAGTGTAATGGTCTTATTCTAAAATGGTGACTTAACTAGTAGTAAAAGAAAATTATTTTACAATATATATGGAAACCCTTTGATTTTAAAAACAATGTAATTTTTATAAAGATAATAAAGGTACCTGATAAGTTTATTTACAAATATGAATAAACAAGCATTAATATTTACACATAAATAAATACAAGAAAAGATGAAGACATATGGATGTAAACGCAAAAGCTAGCAATTAAATAGCAATGTGGCAATAAAAGGGTTTAAGGTAGGGACTTTTGCTAGAATTCCATTACTACAGTATAGGGATAATATATTACAATACTTTTATGGTGATGAAATTTTGGTAAAGTTCTAACCTTTTATTGGTGATATGCCCCATTGTTGTTTATTCACCAATCTAAAAGTCATGTATATGATTAGGGTACGTTCTAAAAGTTCTTAAACTCTATAAACTTATGCGTTTATAAAGAAATGGTTTATAGGTCACGTCAAAGCTTAAGTAGAGTGGCCTAATCAACCTCAAGCAGTAGCTACATTACCACACCTGAAGACTACAAAATGGCCTAGGGTCCTAAGACAACTTAGGTCTGATTGTATCTACACTGCATCCTTGATGTAATCATTGCCCCTAATACCTAAGTATGATGCATGCAATAAGTGAATATAACAATTTAAAACAAACTATATTCACATGAAGTGAATCATAAAAATAAATAAATAACATGAGTATTTTGAAAGATAAATTTAATTTCGGAAAGTTTTTAAGTGGTTACCCTCTTAACTTCTCTAATGGAGTTTCCAATCTATTGAGTATTATTTTTTTCTTAGTTCTATTTATTTTCCTTAACCCGATAAGTATTAAACCCTAATCTATTTAATACTAACCATCGACTAAGAGTTAAAAAAAACTTGATTTTTTATTTTTAAAACTGTTTGGAGTCGCTATCCGACCAAAGATGGGAAAAAGAGTTAAGTTACTATAATCAATTGGGTGAATTAGTTATAACTTAGTTACTGGTATTTTGATAAAACCAATTTTTTTTTTTAAAAGGTTTTGAAACTAGAGATTTAAGTCTAAGGACTAACTTTTTAAAACTCTTAACAAGGTCCATTCTTAACTTTCCAAATTTAAATTTATCTTTCAATAATACTCTTAAAAATAAAATCTATTCACACGTAACTAAGTTCATCCGATTGAATCTACAAAAGGATAACTTTACAAAAAAGTTAAAAAAGCAAATTTTTCCTCATTTTAAGTCAACTTGTAATTTGAAACAAGTGCTTACGTACCCACTATTTGAGATCAGATTTTCATAATTTATTTCCAAAAACACTAGCAAGTTGGTTTGTTTAAATCTCAAAAAATAGTTAGGTTTACGTTTTTACCTAATTTGAGTTATTTAAGGAAATTTTCTAAAGGACCCTAAATTAGTTTATTTATTTCTGGAAAACTCTAAAATGTCTTAATTTGGAAAATAATTTATTTTTATTTGTTTTGAAAAATATATTTTTTTCTGAGTGATAAAACTTATTTATTTACTAATTTATTCATTTTTTCTTTTATTATTTTTTTTTACTAAGACATAAAAATAAGTAAATAAAATAAGATTAGGCTTTCCACTTCTTTTTTTTTCGAATTTTCTTTTAGTTACAATTACAATAGAATTTGCAGAAAATAAACAAAAAAATAAATATACAAAGAGCCAAAACAAGACACAAGAGAGGAGCAAAACCAAGAAACAGTATGTTGGTCGAATTAGTTGGACAAGTTGGCTCGATTAATCACTGATTAGGTTGCGTAAGATGTAGTAGCCAGTAAGGTTTTTTTTTAGCGTTCCAGGTAGCAAAACGAGTAGGTGAATTGGGTTTTATGCGATTCAGATTAGAGATGGAAGGTATAGGGACGATGACTTAGCCAATAGAGGTGGTTTTAAGGGTGATGCAAGTTGGTTACCGACGATGGTGTTAGGTTGCCGCATGTGGTGGTGGCTAGGAAAAAGAGGGGAGTTGGGCTTTACATTTTTGGGGTCGCTGATGCTTGTGGTGGTGTTGGTTTGGAGCTTGGTGTAGTGGATATGGTGGTTCTAAAGTGGTAGTTGAGGGTTTCGATGGTAAAGCTTAGGGTTTTGTTAGTGGCACTACTATAGACTACGACGGTGAGTAAGAGAGTTTAGGATTGGAAGCTTTTGTCATGGGAAAGCTGGTTGTGTAATTGTTTTGCACAAAAAGCTTTGATTTTGAGCTATTTTGTAGAGAGAGGAATGTCGATTAGAGAAAGAGAGAGACAGAGAGCTTGTATGTATTTTTTTTTTTTTTTGTGGTTTAGAATGAAAAACTAATCCCCAAATGAAGATGGGGAGGCCTTATTTATACTAGTTGGAGCTTGAGTAGATGTAGAAAGAGGTGTTAATAGTCAAATTAGCTATGAATGTGTACCTTGGATTTCAAGCTATACGAATGATTTCAATGACAATTTTGACTCTCAAAGAAGATGAATGTGGACAAGAAATGGGTACCAATTAGTAGTACTCCAAATGTTCTTTGGATCCTTAAATTTACTTTGATAGAATTTACCCAAAAACAAAAGGGATTTAATTGGGTCAAAAATTAAGAGATCGCATTAAATATAGCTTATCCTATCTACAGCGCAATGGAAACAAGGGGATGTTACGCATTGTCATGTAGTGGGCATGTGCCACGTGTTGTCATACTTATGTGCAATTCACATAAGGATACCATTAGGCAGGTCAGTATAGGGTTTTCGACTTGTTCGAACCATTGAAAGCCTTATGGGGTTAAACCCTATATGGTTTTAGGGCAGATTCTATAATTAATTCTCAAACCTTATAGGGTTACAGGTCAAGTTTTGGAATTTAGGAAAAACCTGATAGAAAACTCAAACTCATTTTAAAATAATAATATGTATATATATAAGAGTCCTTAATCTCATCTTTAATGCTCATATAATTACATCTACATTATAACAAATCAGTATTTCACGAAGTATGAGTTACTAATATAGTAATATTTATAAATAATAAGTATTGATATAATATAAATAATAGAATAATAACTTTTGTTTCTTTCCTTTCAAACAATCCTAAGCCGCATAATATTTATACGAATGTAACTTTTATATTTTACTTTTTGGTTTACAATTAGGATTTATAATAGTGGCTTATTTAAATATTAAATTTTATACTGATGTGATGCATGGACACTTTGACATGCTTATATTCTTGAGCATCTTATTTTATGAATAAGAGTATTTATTTTTATTAAATGTATCTTTTTATAATTTTTTTTAGCATGAGTGGGTTAGGTTGAGTTATGGAAATAGGTGAAAACCCTATAGGGTTTTAGGAAGCACTATAGGACATTGGGTCGGGATCTAGTTTTGCAAAACTCATTCCAAACCCGCCTTAGTGGCATCCCTAAATGCACTTGTGCTTTGTAAATACAAAATAAAAAAAATGAGCATGCTAAGGCCTTTGGCCCTATTTCTAAATTTTATGGACTAAGTTTAGGACTTGGTCCAACCACCACCATAAAAGATAAATAAATTAAAATTGATAAATAACAAAATAAATAAAACACTAAACCTAGTTTTAAGCAAAAATATGTCCTAATTTCCGCTTTCTACTTTTCTAAATTTTTTATATATACACTAATATTTTTCTAAATTCTCTACATTTGTGCTTTTTCTAAATTTTGTATTTTTTTTTCTCAATTATGATTATTTTTCTATTCTAAAGAAAACAAATTTCTAAAATTACATGGCAATAAAAATGGGGTATCTACAGTATACAGGTCTCTTACCTTACTATAACTTTTAATTCTCTCCTTATGCATTAACAAGCTTCATCTTTTCTTTTATTATTAAATCTATTATTTATTATAATTATTAAGTCACTAACTATTATTCATCTCCAAATCGTAGTACAAACATTATCTGATATCATAATTCATATACTGCTATTAATTATCACATTTTCTTTAGATTGTATGATTTTATGTATTTAGTAAAGAGCTATATTATCTATGGTAAAAACATTTTTTTTATTCTTATATTGTTTATTTAGATTATTAATTTTTTTTCTTTTGTACAAAGTATACATTTCTTGGTCACATATGTACATCTTTTAAATTTGTGATACTTATTTATGGAGATGTTCCTATTTGATTTTCAATAAAATTAAATATATTTATTGAACTGTTTTGTTTCACAATTTCTTGAATTTGTATGTTCTTTGTCACCTTTCTAAACAACTAGCAATTTATTCAATAAAGTCATATAAAATTTGATTACTATTATTAACGGTTATATTTATAATATATTGTTAAAGTCATACGTTTCTTCTATTTTGGTCGCATTTATTGAATTATATAAGCATTAATTTGTTTCATAAATCATTGGTTAAGTATAAATCTAGATAGAGTAATTGTTTTATGTTTTTACAATAATGTGCACAATAATCAATTTTTACACACATATTGTGAATGTATCAATAGCTAGTTTATTATATTAAGCTGATAAACTTTATTCAACTCTACATCTCTAAATTTATGGTTTTGATTTTTCCTCCTTGTTACTTGCTTTCTATATTAATAAACTAAAAAAATATTTTATATTTATCTATATCTATATATATCTTCTATATCTAAATCTATTTTTGTATCTTAATTAAGGTAATACTACTTATTTGTCTCATACTACTTAAATAGTATATTAAAGCATACATTAAGAGCTTAAATAGTATTTGTTAAAGCATATTTTACTTTTTATCTATCTATACTTATTTATATTATTCTGGGTAAAGATTTATATATATTTATACATTACCAGAAAATTGGTATATAGGGACAAAAATTTTGTAAAGGATAATATCCATCTCCAAAAATAATTATTTATGACAAATTTATGACAAATTTACAATGACATAAAATGGTATAGTTTTTGCAACTTATACACCTTCCAGTAAAGGAATTTGTAAGAGATTAATTATGGATTTGTGAAGGAAATAAATCCCATAGCAAATTTATCTCTTATTGTATAGCAGGACAATAAAATTCTTAGTGCTATATTTTGGTTTTGAAATTCTATTGTAGATTTGTCACTAAAGTAAACATGGAAATAGAAAATTTATTAGAGATGAATCATTTTTAGTTCTTACTATTTTTAATACTTACAATATTTTGACTTTTATCTTTCTTGCTTCTATGAAAATATATATATATATATATTCACCTTCCATCTTTTATTAAAAAGAAAAAGGATATAATGCTTCCCTTTTCATTTCTCTTTTCATTCACTAACCCTAAAATTAACTTTTCTTTGTCTCTCACTCTTTTCCTGCATACAACTCCATGGCATCAGGTTAGGTATCCATAGATATGCATAGTCAAAATAGTGAAACCAAACCTCATTCGATCAAGAACTCAAGTTGACGCTAAGGTCTCTCTCTCTAAGCAAAATTCTTTATTTTCAATAATATTATTATTGCGGATGAATATCATGAGAAGTTGAAAGGAAAATTATTGAGCATCCAACTCTCAATCCTTTAGTGATGATGTTTGTATACTTAAGTATGTATTAATCTATTAGCTTGTTTTATTTTTTAAAAAAAACATTAGCTTAGTTTGTAAGATTTTTATTATCTATTATTGTAAAATAACAGTATTAAGTGTTATTTGGGAATAACTAGAGTCTTTACTATTTTATTTTTTGTAGCTTTTAGGGAACTTAAATCTCTAATAAATTTCTTTTTTTTTATAACTATTATTTTAGAATAACTGACTTCTTTATTATTCATGTTTTTATATTAATAAATAAAATAAAAATATGCTTAAAAATGGTTAAACATATACTTGCTGAATTTTAGAACTATTATTCTACATTTCCATTATTTGTGGAATTATATGTATTTAACCAATATTGTTCCAATGAGTTTTAGATAAGCATGTAAAATAGGATGACAAATGTGGCCAGGTCCATTTATAGAGATAAATTATCAATAAAAAGCCATTTTTCTTTGTGATTTAAGTAAATAACTTTATAATTGATATTTTTAATGAATGGAAGACTTAGTTAATGAACGCAAAAGATGCACACAACAAAATAAAATATTTACATAAGGCTAGCTCCAGATTGATTAAGACTAGAAAAAAAGAATATGTAAGTATAATGTTAAAAGATTTATCATTATATTGCATTTTTGTATATGACCATTGGAATAAATAAAGGCTGTAATGATTTAACTAATGTCACTATATCAGATAGAAGTTGTTGGCTTTGTGCCTCATTTTCCAATAGTCTAACAATAGATGTAATTATAATTTTTTTTATTTGATTAGCATTATTTGTTATTCAAGAAGTTAGTGATTTCACTTTTATAAATGAAATATGATCCTTCTAAAAATCTAACCTATTTATTTTTTCCTTAAATATTTGGAAATATTAGAATGTTTTTCCATTATTTCCATAAATATTATATAGATTTATAGGTGTGATTCATCATATAAAATTTAAAAAAATTAAAGTTTATCATTTTAAATTTGCCGTTTTCTATTAGTTTTAACTAAAAGTAAAAATTTATCTTCTTCTTTTTTCCTCACTAATATGCTTGCTTTTTTTTCCTTCCTCACTAATATGCTTGCTTTTCTTTTCTTTTTTTTTTCTCTATTTACAATTGAAAATAAACATAAATATAGAATGAGTGCAAATGTGTAATCCTATTATAAATATTTATTCTTCAAGATTGGTAGCTTTCTCAAGCTTTTTCAAGTCACTTACTTGATATAAATTATCTTATAGCTATTATGGCTTACTTAACTCAACTTGTTGGAAATTTTCCTCCTAATAATTTAAGTAAGTTATTAAAAAAAATCATTATGGTTCTTTGTATCCTTTTGCAACATAATTGTATTTGCTTATTACTCATTACTTTATATACAATGTAGTAGGACTTCTAAATGCAAATGATAGTGAGAATGATGATGATGCAAAAAGAGATTTTGAATATATATAGATTTTTAGACAAATACTAACTTGATGTTTAATATTAGACGTAATGAAGTTTTCAAAACTTTTTGCTCACTATTTTGAACATATTTATGTTAGTTATAGTATGGATATGAATCTTATGATAAAGTTTGAGTTGTTCATATAACGATGTGTTTGTGTAAATGCACATTTCCAAATGTTTTGGAAATTTTTATTATTTAAAGTCTAAAATGAAATTTATAGTTAATTAAGTACGATAAAAGAACATATGTAAGTTATAGGTTAAACAGATATGATTGAAATGATAGGTACAAGCAACAATAATCCTAAAAAATAACAAGTGACCGATCATAGTCTGGCAAACTTTTCCACATCTGCATATGGCTTATAACTTAATTTCAGCTGCATTTAAATACAACAAATCAAACGAAGGAATACATTTATTATGTTTTTGCCATATATAAATGTTGTCCAATCTATACTATATACCATGTGTAAACATAGCAAATATTAAACAAAATGTAAAAAATATTATTGGCCACATGTGAACATGGCCTTTAGTATAGATTAGGCTATGTGGCACTAATCATCTTTTGCTATGTTTAAACGTAACTAAACCAACCATATAAGCTGTGTATAAACATGGTAGATTGTAGTATATACTTGTACATTTCACTTTTAACTACATGTAAACATAGTAGAACCTACACTTTAAACATGACAAATTGCAAGTGTTACTTATACATTTAACTTTTAGCTACATGTAAACCAGGAAAAACCTAAACTATTGGTCACGTGTCAACGTGTTAGAAACTACACTATTAGTCACGTGTAAATGTATCACGTCATAACTTTTAGCCACATGTAAACATTGTAAAACCTATACTATTGGTAACGTATAAACATGGTAGATGGTCTATTTGTTTTGCTACGTTTCTTACTATAGGCTACATTTATGTTTTGAAATTTAACGAAACCTTTTGCTACACACCTTTTGTTACGTTTATTAAATGTGGCAAATAATTTTTTTACTGTGTTTTTTTTCTTTCATATTTAGCTACGTTTATTAGGCATAGCCAAAAGCCAATTTTGATGTAGTACCCCTAAACCCATCTAATAAGGGAAAGTAAAGAGTGATTAAGGTAAGATTCTTAAGGAGTCAACTTACAAGAATTCTTGTTAAGCCTCTTATCATCCTAAATCCTTTTATTCCTTACTGTTTTCAACTCATTCATAGAAGTTATCAAATGGAGCTTCTTAGTTCTTATCCCCAACAACTCATTTTAAGTGTTAAGGTAAGTTTCATGGAGGATTTCATGAATTTAACTTGATTCTCAGTTGAAAGCTTTCTTCTAGAAAGGCTATACTTAAGTTTTGAATCTGAACCTAGAGGTTGTTTGCAACTTTTGGTTATTTAAACCTCACTAATCTAAGTTCACCTAGTATTTATCATATTGCAAGTAAGGTTTATGAGCTACAACTCTTAGTTTTGGATTCTTACAAAAGATTTATGTTACTTGGAGTTGGAATTCGAATTTTTAGCTAAGCCTTAGTGCGGTATATCATTAAGATAATGTACATTAAGTTGGCTTTGGAAGAGTATGAGTTTTAGATAAGGAAACAGGTAAAAAAGACTTTAAGTTCGAAGTGTTCTGTTTCACAATTTTGCAGAGTGGAAGTAAGGGGTCCGAACACCTTATCAGATGCCATTTGGATGCTAGGCCATTGTAAGTGGCAGAAACTTAGCATTCAGATGCTATCTTTTGCAACATCTAGACGTTATACCCTGTTTGAAGACCCTTTGGTTTTCCAAACCTTTTTCTAACCTTGTACCGCATGACTGACCCCTTGTATAGCCTCTCCGCTTCCAAAAGATTCAATCTTTCTTTTGGAAATTTCAGTTTTTAAAGTAATCCTAAGTGATCCTAGTGAGAGACTAAAAGGAAGAGATAAGAAGTAGCTACCAATTTGACTGAAGCTCTAAGTTGAATCTAATGGAATAACATGATTTTAAGCTTATGAATCACTAATGAAGATTAAATTGTAGCACAGCTAAGTACTGACAATAGCCATTGAAGAACATTGTAGTTACTTATTCAATTAAGAGATAAAGGAACTAAGTAGAAAATGTTGTGTTTTTGGGTCAGATGTTCGAAATCTTTTATGTTTGGACCTCTTTACCAATTGGTTAATAACCTTAGTGACTCAGGCACATGGTGCTTGGTTGTTTGCTTATGCTTAGCAAACCAAACTAACTTATATTCAGCCTAATTAAACTTGGTTGTTAGTTGTGCTTAACCTATTTGCTTTAGGGACCTGTAGTGATAGATTACTAGAGGAGTAATTACTGATTATATGTAAAGATTCCCTAATAGACTTTCATATGAGATAGTACAGCTAAAATCCTAAGATTCAAGGATTGTAGACTATAGACATAAAGGATTTAAAGGAAAACTTATATGTATATCTACCTATGTATGTAGAAATAGACTATGGTGTAGTTTAGTCATGAGCGCTTCTTTATTAGTTGCTGCTTGAAATCCAAGATAATTATATTATCGTTTGCTTTATACTTGATGTAACCTACTTGATATGTACTGTATCACTTACTTGTGCATTACATAATAAGACTTATCTCACTTTTTATCTTTTTCAGGCATAGGAACTAATGAGTATCTTATTTATGAGGAGCTATTTGTAGATGACATTCAGAAAAAGAAGGGTATTAAGTATTTATATTTCTATGATGATTAGGGATAAGATGACTTATGTACTGTTAAAGTTATGTTATGTATGGAAGAGCTTTGTTATGTTTTGAGGAGATAGACTTCTTTTTTGGTTTTGTGGATATGTGTTATCTTGTGAAGATTCTAGATACCTTGATTTACTTTTCTTGTTGCTTATGGATTAAGAGCTTGTTAACTTTTTATGATATTATGTTAGTTTGATTCCAGGTTTATGATGATTTGAGTGGATGATACTTCCCACTCTTTCTAAGAATCTTTTCAAGCAGATGTCGTTAATGTTAAAGTTGTAGAATTGTATTTTATGGAGTAAGAAGTCTTAGTATATTTCTACTTGGTGGAAATACGTGATAGGGTATAATGCCTTATGGGGCATTACATATTTTAACATTATTCACTTTTCATTCATTACCCTACTCTTGTGGCTTCTTAATTTTAAGTTGCTCCAGTTTCAGCACATGCATCGCTCGTTTCTTGAGTGAATTCCGAGACCATGAAGGAACGTAGTGCGTTCCTTGAACGAGTGCGCCTCGCTCCCTAACAAGGGAACATCCCTTGACAACTTTGTTCCTCTGCTTTTTTTTATTAACTTTTAGTTTATTAATGACGTAAAATTGGAATTCGTAAAAAATTTTAAAAAATATTAAGAAATATTTATGAAAAAATTTAGGGATAAAGTGATGGGTTTACTAAAGAAGATGGTTGCTTAAAATATTGATGTTATACTTAAAAGACCTTATTCGTGTTCAACCAGATTGCATCCGTATCAAGTTCAAATTATTCCCACTGCTTATCATGCTTAGTTTCTTGAATACTCAGGAGCTTATCATAAACTTTTAATTTTTACTTTAAACCTTACACGTTAATTCAGCTAAAGATGGTAAACTACAAGCTCAGTTAGTTCATAAACACATTACTGGTTTCTCACGTCTCCAAGTGGAGTCCTTTGCGTCTTATCGAAGTATTCTTAGCCTCTTTGGCTTTTTATGCCCGACGGTGTATTAAAATAAAAACGCTTACCTATGCATCATAAATTATTATTTAAATGTTATACAAACCAATAGAGAGAGAGAGACAGAGGTTGCGGTTCAACCCCGGCTTTTCGTGGGACATCAAAGAACATAGTGACGTAGTGAAATACTTGGCGGTTGGCATATCTAACTATAATTTTATGGTCGATACCTTAACAATTGATTTAGACATTTAGCTAATAATAAACAAGTTTCTAATATCCCATCCAGTATTCTCCATTCATAGTTTCGCTAATGGAATCATACATAAATAAGAAACAAAATTTCTGTAGAGAAATTTATATATTTATCATCAAAATTAATAAATATTATATAAATATAAATTATATAAAAAAATATTATCAAAATATTGTTATTATGTTGTATTTTTAAAATACGATATTGATATTATACTTATGTCGTATTTTGAAGATTTGATATTTATGTATTTATATCTATTTGTATTAATATTATATTTTCATAATACAATACTAATAAACAAAAAATATTACATAAAATATAAATTAAATGAAAAATATTATCAAAATACCATTATTATAGCATATTTTCATGATGTAATAGTAGTATAATACATACATTGTATCTTGAAAATATGATATGATTTGATAACGGTATTTTGATAATTTTTTTATATAATTTATAATTATATAAATTTTTAAAAATTAAAAAATATGTATTGTACCCCATATATATGTATATATATATATATGACATATCACAGCGTACATAAAAAAAATTCAATATATGATTGCTTTGGAAAAAGTCATTTTCCTTGTGAGTAGAATACAGTTTCTGTTTCCTTAGGACCTCTATCACAAGGAAGTAAGGATTTACTATTTTTCTAAGCATTCTTAATTCTCGAGTTTAGGTTGATTCCATTTAACATTTTTATCATCATTGTAGAGTGTTAGAATTTAAAACCTTCAATTGAATTTCAACGGTCTATCTTAAGATTTGCCATGTTCTTTATTTATTAATTGTGTACGTAATTTTTTCCTTGTAAATGAATGAATTTATAGGTGTCTACAGGCATTTGCTAAAATATCGATAAAAAAAAAAAAAAAAAACTTGCTTTTACATAAAATGTGCAATCAATATTGGAAATGATAGAATTTCTTAGGTGCGGGAGCACATGTAAATGCATCAAACAAATATTGCACCTAAATTGCATATCACTCCAATGGGCTTCAAATCCGGGATTTACATTCCATTCCCTAACCAACTGGGCTAGTCCGAGAGGCTAATCCATTAAACTTTGGGGTGGCCCAAGTGCATTGAAAATGTTACATTACTTCCGTAAAATTGAGAAACTGTAATTAGGAGAAACCTTTTGTTTTATAATATTTATGTATTCATACGATACCATGTATTTATAATCTATCGATATGTGGACCTCCCGGGATGTTTTTTTTTTATTGAAGCTCTCGTGGCCTGCAAAGGTGCAATGCATATCCATCAAACTTAAGCCAAATCCGGAAGTCGACATGAATGTCGCCATCATGTTACTTGGAAGACTCTCTTCATCATAAATATACGAGGAATGGATTAAAAAATTTATGCTGTACGTTTTGCTATTTCAATTCTAAATCTTTTAGAAAACATGATTTTGGGAAAGTGTAAAATAAGTACGTTAGACTTTTCCATCCAAACTTTGATATGAGGGAGGAATGGATGGTGGGGGCAGTGTCCAAGATGATGAGATGGCCCGAGAGAAAATTGAAAAGTTGTTGCATCAAGCAAACTGTATAAGTCAAATAGAGAACAAAAAATTAAATGTATTTAGGGAGTGATGTGTGTTAATTTAAAGAAGAAGAAGAAGAAGACGATGATGATTTATTTAAAAATGCCAGAGGCAAGTAAGGAATAGCATTATGTTATATTCATATAATATACTCGTTTCTTTGAAAAGCTCTTTAGTTTATTAATGCAGAGCACTTTGACTGTTAAATTATGAATGTCAATTTGCAATAAAAATGATAACATGGTTTTAAATGGGTAAGAATAATATACACGACATGGAATGCTAGTAAAAAGGACCTAACAAGAATATTTTGAAGAGATATACTGACACATTTGAAGGGATTATTAAGACTTACACATGGAGTTCAGGACAAAAGGCAATTATCCAATAGCGTAGTGGATTCTTTCCGACTCTCGACATAACGAGATCACACACGATCGGATAAAAAATTGAACATCCAGTAGTCGTTTCAATCGCTAATGTAGCTTTTGTTCCGCTCTGGGATCATTGAGATAAAATGATTCTGCTACATAATCCTACGTGTCGGCGAGATATGTAGACGTGGGCATGGATTGATACCGTCTCATGAGTGGGCACTTAAACTGCCACTGCGGGCAAAACTACCGGAACCCTAGTTGGCTGTTATAGACCCCCTGGACCCAACTAGGTCCTTGGCGGATCAGTGGCGCAAAATGTAAATGGAGAAAAGAAAATTAAAAAAAAATAAAAGAAAATAAAACCAAGTTAGCGTGACTTCATTTAAACTAGTGAGGTTTTTTTTTTTCCCATTTATAACATTTCATTTGCTATAAATAATACAAGAATTTGATGTGTGCCTATTAATAGCAAGTGAATTAAATTTGCCTTCTGTGTTGGTCTCATCAAATATGTATCCTATGCTTTCAGCGAAAGATCGTTTTCCTTATCTATGTGGATTAACTTTTGTCTTCTAACATTCTTTTTAGTTTTTATGTTTCACGTTACTAATACTACACGATGAAGATAGGGAAATATATATTTTTTACAACTTTATCAAAAAAAAAAAAAAAAAAAAAGCCTAAGGCGAGCTCATGAGTCTAAAGTCCATTAAATAGAGATACTCTTTTAAAATAATTACTCTTTTAGGAAGCAGCCCCAGTAACTTCAAGAGATATGGTTAGAAGAAACAAAACTACATTATTTGCATTAGACATGAATTTTACTGGACACAAATTTGGCACAAATTTTTGTGCGAGGGTATCGCAATTTTTTTAAGAGACGACACTCACTTGCATGAAGAGAAGTGAATAAGAGCTTGTCAACATAAATGAAATTGATACTTATAGCTGAAACAACCGTCCATTCGTGAACTAGGTGTTTTAAATGCTAAGTTCAGATAAATTGTTTAAGAAACTCTACAGCGATTAATCTTGCTCGTATATTTGTTGGCATCTTGGGTTAATTACCACAGAGACTCATACATATACTATGCCTGGATGGCTATCTGGTGTTGGCTAAGAAATGACCAAGAAGAGACGAGGGTGATTGGACCTAGACTGTCGATTGTGGAGTGGAGTCGTGGAGTTAGGCTTACGAGGGTGACCGGACGAGGACAAGTCGACAAGGGTGATCGGACGAAGGGACGTGCCGCAGCTGCTGCTGTCAAGCGTTTGCAATCTTCACTCTACCCTGTGTTGTGTGTGTTGGATGAGGAGAGAGAGAGATTAAAGAAGGACATGGTCTTAGGGTTTCAAGTTTTAGACTATTCTTTTCTTTTTAAGTTATTTCTCCTTTTCATCTTATTTTTCATCGGTACAGCATGAAATACAAAAATATATATTCATTAATTAATTTTATCAAGTTCGAGTTTGCTCATTAAATTTTTTTTTAGGTTTTTCGTAAGTCCTGAATCCCACTTTAAAACCTTATAGAATTTTTCAAAATCCTTCCAAAAATATAGATAAATAGATTGAATACCTTATAATAACTCACAAAGTAACATACCTACATTTAACATAGGGCAAAATGCTATCCAAAGGCTTATTTAGGCCAATCAGGGATCCTAGTTAAGCTAAGACCCCATGTACCCCCTATATAGACATGTAAGGTTTATAGACCTAATATCATAAAATATATTTTTCAAACTTAGAAAATAGTAATTTGTCCATATAATTGAAATTCATAATATGTTGTCATTCATAAGAAAATCTTACATATAATATCAAATAAGTCTATTAAACTAAAAATTCATAAGTCTAGTGTTAAAGTCTACTACAACTCCATCATAAGTGGTATTTATTTCCATTCTTGCACCATTGATCAAATCCAACATGGTAATAAGGATCAACTTCTTACAACTCACCTTTACTTGAAATTATATATTTTAAACATGAGTAAGTTGTAAGACTTGGTAAATGCGCAAAATACATATACATAATGTATTGCATACATACATAAACAAATAGGTAAGGTGATACATAGCACAAACAAAAATTGGTTGAATGCAAATATTCTTATAACCAAGATTAAATTTGGACAAACAAATTTAAGAACCAAAGGCCAAACTCCAAAAAAACAAATTATCTTGGTTTCACTACTCTTGTCAATGTTAGACAACCATTCAACATCAATCCTCCACAATAGCACCCTATACTATTAATATGACCCGATCATAGCTTCTTTCTTAAAGGTATGCCCATATAAAAGAAATTAGTCATACCAATGACCTACTATCCTATTCATGATAAGTATAGTTGTCAAAATCATGATTTTACTGTTTATTTGAATGCATGTAATCGTTAGAATCGTACAAAACTGGTAAAATAGTAAACTTATTGAATCATATATTAAAATTCATAATTTTATTAAAAATTTACACATAAATAATTTTATAAATGTTTTAACTAAAAAAATGTTATAAAATCCTAAATTTGTAAAATCATATTTTAAATCACAATTTTAACAATTATGACGATAAGTCTTAGAGTTTTAACTAATTAGATGGAGGGCCTAATCTAGATTGGATGGGAACTTTTTTTCATGTGTCCATTAAATGATATGATCCTCTATTTGGAACTTTGGCCTTTTTTCCGAATCATAGCTTGAGCCCCATTTGACTTACAATGTTTGAGTTGATTCTTTAAGGCCATGGTTACATCAGTGCAATAGATCACTTACTTTTTCTTATGCGTTCTCAAAACAATCTTTAAATTCTTGATTGTTATAATATCTACAAGAATTGAGAGGATCAAAATCCTTAATTCCTTTAAATAAGAGATCTTATTTTTTTTCATTCTATTAGAGGAATTCCCTAAATAGTGAGAAAAAACTAAACACTTGATCCACTAAGTAATAGTCTTTCGCTTTGGGAGGCCAGCGATTTTCTCGAGAGGAGAAGGAGGAAAATTATTGAGTTAAAGTCACTGCATATGAAGTCCCATTAAAATGTGGTATAAAGATCAGATTTTGATGATAAAAACATATACCAAAATTTATCTATTTGTATCACATATATTAATGTAACTTCATATAAAGTCACTGTATGCGAATTTACCTAATAAGATTCTAGCGAATTGAAAATGATTTCTTTTTCCTTTGATTTCATTAAGATTTGCAAATTCTTAAAAAATGAAGAGGTATAATGAATAACATTTTTGCCCTTACATTTAAATCCATTTATATGAGGCATTTCTACTCATATAATTATCATGCTCTATTTTATTTTAAAAGTTTTATCTTTTATTTGAATTTAATTTTAAATATTCTTTATTTTCGCTGTATAATTATCGAATTCAGATATACTCAAAGTAATTTCCGATAAGTTAGTGTACTGGAATATGTCATAATGATCGATGAAATACACAAAAGATTGAGATGGGATGCCACGATGACTTTTCAATAAAGATACGATTGTTCAATATGTAAATCGTACTGTGTTATTATTTTAACTAATGATTACTTTCAATCTCCGACGTAGCAAGCAAACTATTCCATAAATAAATCCGAAGATTGCGTACTGTTTTTATTTTTGACCGAATATTCCCAACCAAGCTTTGAATTTTAAAACAACAATACGATTAAGAAGCTGATCGGCACACGATTATTAGAGATTATATTTCCTTTTCATCGTGCATTCGATTCCTCTCCTGGAATGATTTGCGTCCATATTCCAAGTGTTACAACCGTGCAACGGACCCACAATTTAATACTTGGTTCATTTCTACATTATCTTTATCCGTGCAACTCTTCGTGAGAACTTTCGGATGTCAAATAAAAAACTTAAGAAATTTTCGTTTTAAGAGTTTTTCCAGTTTATGGATAAGAATATTTAAAATAATTGCTTACTATTTTTCTTTTAACTTTTATAGGTTTTATATATCTAGGAAAAAGAAAAAGAAAAAAAAAAGTCGAATTGATCACTTCAACTCTCCAAGTCAATTATATTCACTAGAGAGTACATGATTTGACGAGAGAGGGAGCAGGGAGGAAGTAATTAGAGGTTTGAAAATGGATGTCAAAAGAGAGGACCTTCCTATAGGGGTGAAAGATGAAGTATTTATACATTTAACACTTTGAACCCTTATCAACTCGTGGTGCTTGACCTTAGATTTTTTAGGCTCAGAATTGGTAAGATTCTTTGATAACGACGATAAGAATGATTGTTTTTTAGTCTTGCATTTGTCTTTTCTTCAAAAAATTTTTATATTGTCAAAAATTTGTTGGCATGTAGGTTTTCCAAAAGGTGATCTATCAAAGGTCACATCGCATTTAATGTATTATGAATGTTGTGTGACTAAGCTTTGAGATTTTCCCACTAAGGACCAAACTAAGGTTTTGTGCAACCTAAGAAAGATTACCAAGGGTTCCTTAAATGCAATCTCGTACGACAATGCTCTAGCTACATTAGGACTTCACTTGGTTAGGTCCTTCAACTCTTTGGATGTATAAGCTAGGAGAGTGCTATTTCTTAGTACTAGACCTAAGGTGGTCAACCCAATCCTTATGGGGAGCAAAATCTTTACAGGTCGAGCCCATTGGCCATGGTCTTGAGGTGGTCAGCATTGACCCATTGTAGGTCATGGTCTTTAAAGCTCAAGCGTTTGGTTTGGGGCCTGAAATGGTAGAGCCATTTTTAAAAACTACCATTAACACTTATACTAAGTACTTTAAGTAAAGATGGACTTGACGAAAACACAAATCTATTTTATCTTACCAATCACATAAAAGCCTAAGCTATGGACTTCTGTTTTCAATTTATGATGATCTCTCAAACTACAATGGGAAGAAGCAATTTGCATTGCTTTTCAAATAGTGATGAAATGCTTTTTTCTTCTTTTTTTTTCTAATAATACATAACCTACAATTATTATTAAAAACTCTTAGACAACTTTTTCAATAATCTTAGAAATTAAATGGAAAAGATCCTTTATAGAGGAAGTTTTTTAAGTTGTGAGGCTTGAGGTGTTAGGAAACTCATAGATTACCCTAAGGATAAAGATGATCTAAGTATTCGATACAAATACCAATATTCATTAGCGAAAAATGGCAAGAGCATGAGAAAAAAGAAGTGCATCTCCCATTTATAATAAATAGCTACACAATAATTGTGTAACGCTTTATAACCTGAAACGCTACAGTTTGTCATGTATCCCTAGTCTCTATTAACATGTCAAACATAAACCTTTAGCTAAAATCTCCAATTATTAGCATTTTAACCTTCAAATGATTTCTCAAAATTTAATTCTCTAAATAATTGTAGTAATCTCCAATAATTATCTCAATAAAGTATAAGACTTGAATAAAAATTACATAACTATAGAGTAAACTTTATAATTTTCTAAGCATATTTATACAAATCATATAAAGAACTCCAACTATAAAACCTTCTAGTATCTTCTCATAGATATTAACAATCAATATCTGGTAATAGCTCTAATAAATTTTCACAGATGTTCTCAATATCCATAATCCACCAGAAATTTCACTAAAAGATTAACTTTTGAATAACCTCATTTAAAGTAAAATAGTAACAATTTCTCTATGGATGAATTTGTCGCAAGGAAACTAAAAAGAAGGTCCTGTAATCTTTTACTTGCTATAGCTAACTAATATTAATAATTCACATACTCTAATAAGAGAAGTCTTCGGTAACTTCTTCTAATCTAAAATAGAAGCAAAGAGCTAAAAGCTTGATAACATAACCAGTCAATTCTACACTCTTAGACTATACAGAGCCATTTCCTTCTTCATTAAAAAAAAAAAAAAATCACAATGATCTATTGCATCACCTTAAATTTTCAAAGCCCCTATATTAAACTTCATAATTGTCATGACCTATACATGTACTTAAAAATTTTAAGATGGGATGAGCCAAAACCTAGTACAGAGTACATAGAGCAGATGTACGTGAACATATAATTCCGACCATACACACACACACATGCACACACACAAATATGGAATACAATGACGCATCAATCATCCATTTAATTATCTTTATTTTAGCTTGTCAAGCATTATAGGGGTACTTATGATCCCGACATACATATTATACTGTACCATATAATATTAGTGTTAGGTGTTCCTTAACACCATAGAAGCTAGGGAATAACCTAAATCTACTCAGATAATTTTCAAGTGAAACTCCAATCAGGACACCATCACGTAAGGATCATAGGGGTGTCACCCAAGGTTTGGTCCTCCTAATCCCTTGGGCTTAGTTAAGTGTATGCAACAAATATTTATTTATAAGTCTATTAATTATTTAATTCGGTTATATAACTATCCTAACAATACAACCAACGAGCAAGCATCACGTACCTAGTTCAACTGCAACTTGTCACGTCCCAAAGCGGCAAGGTCGTAACAGCCCCGTCGTGTAAATCATCCTAAGATAGAAGCTGGCCTTACAACCGCTATCTTAGGCCCGATCTACACAAGGCGTCTATGACTAACCCGCTATGAAGTAAACATTTTGTAATTTATTACCTAAGAAAGTAAGAAAAGTTATATATAATCACTATAATTCAGTTATTACATTAATCAGAAATGAAAAGTAATAACATATGTGTTAATTCTTCAATATTTTTCCTCACTTCCTAAGATCCAGCAATTACTAGCTTCAGAGTAGTTGTTTACCGCTTCTTAGCCAGCACCTGCACGACGTTTATAGGGATGTGAGCAACCATAGCTCAGTAAGTTATGATGGAGGACTTAAAACTATACCACAAATACAACAAGGTTTTCAATCAACTTAGTAGGTGCAATGCATGTGCAAGCAAATGTCATTGCACAACGTTGTCTGGCCCGTCGCCAGATTAGAGAAATTCCGCCCGCTCTAATTCGGGTTGAGGAGTTGTCATTAATGCAACAGCAGCTTACGACCAAACCCAGGCTTGTGCAATGGAGACTTCGCTCCTCCTGCGACTACCTTCGAACCACTGACTTCACCCTCGCCGTGACCTCCTCTATTGTCACTTAGTTCGACTGAAGATGAAGAAGAGACCATTATGCAATCCTGCGCTATCCCTTTCGAAGGGGTCGGTATTTGGCCGGAGAGTCTAAGTTCCCCTAATAGGTTGCCATGCATGTCCGATTATGATTACTGGTCATATATTTAATTAAGTCTAGTTTAGGGTGATCAATCATTTCATACAAATCATACAATACATGCCAGAGCAAGAAACAGAATCATAGCATCACCCATAATCAAGCACATCCACACATTCAACTATCTAGCAAGCACAAACAAGCATAATCTTAAGCCTCCAATATACAACATCGTATTAATCCCAACTTACCTTGACTCCTCGCTCACTCACTCGAGGTCCGACTTACTCAGGCCATCGCCGATCATCCCTATAACACAAACGTGGTTTCAGTTTTTCATATAACGATTATAGGTTCATTTTATCCTATAACGCTTATTGTTATGTTTTGTTTAGGGTTTAATATACCTAATTATCTAGGTCTTAAGTCTTCTACAATTAATCTAGGTTTAGGGTTAGGTTCGGGTTCGGTTTCTGCATCAATTTTTTTTTTATTAGGTTCTAGTTCGATTTCTAAGTCCTAAATATGTTTGAATCTTAATGTGAATTTAATCACATTAAGCTCAAGTATTCAAATATCCTATTGAGTCATAATTTAGTATTTTAAGTTATTCAGTACACACTAATCCTAATTAGGATATTGGATTTATCCCCGACATGAGAAAATCTTACTTTTTATATAATTACCTAAAATTCAATCTTAATTCAGCTGTAATATTATTCTGATTTTTACTCTAATATTATTTAAATAACCCTAATTTTTTTAGATTTATTAATTTACAATTTCACATATTACTAATTTCTTATATTAATTACCTAATTTCCTAAATTAACCATACTTAATACTCCAAAGGTTAGGATTAGGGTTCCATATCAAAGATTAACATCCCTAAACATCTAAGTACTATCTAAATCAGTAATTAATATCTTAATCACCTAATTAACCCCAAATTATCCAATTTTTCCATCATTGTAGGGCTAAAAATTAACTTAAAATTTTTAAAAATTAATTTTTAAAAAATGGCTTCATAGAACTGTTCTATATCACATGAGCATCCTACAGAAAAAAAAAATTGAGCTCCAAACTACACTCCTAAGCCTATTTATTTTCTGTTCTAATCATGTTCAGTTTTACACAATTTCTTAAGGACCCTATATTTTCAGACGTGATTAAACTAAATCAATATTTTTCCCTAAATCTACATATAATAAAACCTTAGAATAACAAGTTTCATAATTTTATAAAACTATTTAATATCTTTACAAAATTACACAAGAATAGGGTTGGAAATTGGGCTCACCAGTATGGGTGGCTTTGGCCACTACCAGCCGCCGTGGCCTTGTCGACCAGCCTAAGCGCTGCCACCACTGTGTGGTGGTGGTGGTCGACTACTCCCAATTGTCCATCGAGTCTGGGTTCTCCTTTATGGCCCTAACTGCACAGTTTTCCTTTTTTTTTTCTTTGGTTTTTCTCTTAATTTTCGTCTCTCCCTAATTTTTTCTGATTTCTAACTGTCCAAATGAGCTTTTGAATTTTTCTTGCTATTTATAGAGCATTAGTGTAATTATTGTGCATTAATTAGATATGATTTTGCCTAATTTCCTTGATTTTTGGCTTTTGTGTTGTCTAATTTTAATTGATTAATTTTTATTTTGTAGATTCTGACCTGCCACAACCTGATTTGGATCATTATTGATTTTTTTTATTTTTCTTAATTTTTTCTTAATTAATTATGAATTTTCTTTAATTATTTAGTATAATTTTAGCATATTTCGCGTATTTTAAGTAATTGCGCGTATTTATACCTATATGTAAATTCATATATAGTACAAATAAATATTCCTAAATATTATTTAGGTTATTTTATAATTTTTAGTATACATATAATTTATCTCTAGCGATTCGTTAAGTACCGAAATGCATTTTACTCATTTTCGATAAATAACGAGTTATATACTTAAAATTTGAAAATTTTGTAGTCTCCTATTTTATTACTTATTTTCTTAAATTCAAACTTATGGGATCGGTTTACTAATATTTCTAACTTTACTTTATAATTTGGGCTCGATCGAGTCTTTTAACCGATCGAAACCTCGAATTGCTTAGTTGTGGGGCTTACACAACTCTGGAATCCAACTTTATCACACTCCTAGAACTTGACATTTAAAACAAACACCAAAGCTAGTCCCCATCTTTCCTTTACCATAAGTACACTCATTCATAACAACCTTGAGCTCTCTTTCTTTCAACTTAAGCCCTTTGGAAAACAATGATCTATACTTATGGAAAGACATTTAAAACTGTTCATGCTAGATACAATTAATATAGAAATATGTAAAAGAAATCAAGAAATGGAAACAAGTTTCGGAGCTAATGTGTCTTTGGGGTCATACATACAGGGGCCGTACCATAACGGACAAGAATGAAAAGAAAACAAAGAGGTTTAGCAAAGTTTAGATAGCTACTAGCTGAATACGACACACCAACTAACCCTACTTGGCTTAATCTTCACTTAATATAATATATAAGTAAGGATTAAGGTTGCTTGTCACTAACTTTTACTAAAGGAGCTAGATAAGAGCTAGGGAAAGTTAGATAACACATGGGTTACTCTCTAAAAAGGAAATTGTAATTCAATAATGAAAGTATAATGTCTGCATATAAGGAAAAGAAGGTTTATATACTAGCCCCACTAGGGTTATAAGTATACTAGGAAAAGACAAAAAGGATAAGATACAAAAGATTCCTTAAATATACTAAAATGGGTAAAAATGGAAAATAATGTCTTGTGCAGAAAAGTAGAGAATCTTTCTAGTATTTGCAACACAGCTAGTCTTGCCGAAGTGAATTCTCGGACAGCTTAGCATTTGCAAGATTCAGTTCGAAAGAGTTTGTGAGGTCAGAGAACTAGGTAGACTTGATTTGGATTGAGTTAGAGCTAGGTTGTGAGGTTAGAGAACTAGAGCTTTTTCGGGTCTAGTAGTTAGGCAACTCAACTTAGATAGATGCTTGTTTCTTGATAGCTTAGAAGTTAAGTTGATCACAACTACAGTTTAGCACTCAAGTCAACAAAAGTGTAGAAGTCTTAGATCAATTGAAGGAATCCTTGTCCTGTAAGGGTTCTTTAGCTAGTAAACATTAGGTTAATCCTTATAATTCTCTAGCTTGGCTTCATGTGACTGGTCCAAAGAGTTGATTCCTATCATTTACCTTAGGATCAGAAAGATTTGTCCTCAAATCTGAAGATTTCTCCATAACTTCTTCTGGTTGATATGGGATTGGGTCAAATGTGTTGAAGGTGGGGGAGACGCCATAACTCTCAAGTAACTCAACCTGGTAAGCATAGTAGTTGATCTTCTTCAAGACTTTGAATGGACCATCAACTCATGGGGATAATATACTCTGTCTCAGGTGAGGAAATCTTTCTTGGCTAAGATAGACCCATACTAGGTCACTTGGTTTGAAAGAAACAATTTGGTAGCCATGACTACCTATCTCTTGCTATCTCTCATTAAACTTAGCAATCTTCCTCGCTACGAACTAGTGTAGTTCTTATATTCTTAGGCGTAGTTAACTCTGGACTGCTTTCTTTTGCAGCCGCAGGGATGCCGATGATATCTAGAAGGATAGTGGGGTTAAGGCCATAGACGACCTCAAAAGCAGTCTTTCCAGTAGTGTTGTAGACAGTTTGGTTGTAAGCGAACTCCACGATGGGTAGGTACAAATCCTAATCTCTCAAATTCTTCTCCACAATATCTTGGAGTAAGATGCTTAATATTCTATTCACCACTTCAATCTAGCCATCAATTTGGGAGTAGCTATTAGAGCTAAACACTAGTTTAGTCCTAAATCTCCTCTAAAGTGTCTTTTAGAAATAACTAAAAAATTTTGTACCCTGATCTAATACAATGGTCTTTGGGAGCCTATGTAAGTAGACAAATTCCTACAAAAATAATTCGGCAATATATAAAATATCATTAGTTTGATGACACAGAATGAAGTATGCCCTTATGATAAAGCAATCCACTGCTACAAGGATCGAATCCCTCCTTCTAGATGTCCAGGGCAACCTTAAGACAAAGCCTATGTTGAGGTCGACCCAAGGTGAGGTCGGTATTGGTAAGGGCATATATCCTCCATGTGATGCTCTCTTCCTTTTTGCTCATTTGCATACTTCGCAAATTTTGACTATCTTGTGAACATCTTTAGATAAACCAAGCCAGTAGAAGTTTTCTCTCAACAAGTCAACTATTTTGGTTTTACCAAAATGACCCGATAATCCACCATTATAAGCTTCTCTAACTAACAATTCGCATGTGAAACAACTTAGTATGTACAGCCTTTTTTCCTTGAACAAATAACCATCCTTTAGGTAATAACCTCCAATAGCAACTCCCTCTCTACACTTCTCAAAGATAGGGCTAAAGAAGGTCCTGAGCATACTGTTCGACAATAAGAGGAAAACCCAATAGTTTTGTTTACAGGGTGTTCAGCAGGGTTTGCCAACATGACATGGTGTCTGTGACCACATTAGCACTACCTTTCTTATGCCTGATTACGTAAGAAAACCTTTTAAAAACTCCAACCATTTTGCTTACCTCTTTACAAGTTTGTTCTGACTCCTAAGATGCTTTAAGGACTTATGGTCCATATAAATCACAAACTCTCAAGGTAAAAGTTAATGTTGCTATATAATATTAGTTTGAAAAAGAGAATACAACTCTTTCTCATATATAGAATAATTCACTAAGGCACCACTAAGCTTTTCACTGTAATAAGTAATAGGTCAGCGCTCTTGCATTAGTATGGCACTAATACCAATACCTGATACGTCACACTCTAGTTTGAAAGGTTTGTGGAAGTTAGGTAGAGTTAAAATATGAACAGTAATAAGCTTCTCCTTGATTTCCTTGAAGGTCTACTTAAATTGATCATTCCATTAGAATACTTCACTTTTCTTAGTAAGCTTTGTCAATGAGGCAGCAATGGTATTAAAGTTCCTAATAAGCCTTTTATAGAAAAAAGCAAGGCTACAAGCGCTTTGTACTTCAGTGATGCTCTTCAGTGTCGACCACTCGAAAAAGGCTCAAATTTTCACCTCATCAGCTTAGATTCTATTTCTTAACTCCACATAACTAAGAAAGACAACTTGGCTTAGACAAAATGTACACTTCTTTAAGTTTCCATACAGTTTCTTAGCATAAAGAATATTAAAAACAACTTAGAGATATTTTACATGATTGATCAGGTTAACACTATATACTAATTTATCATCAAAATATATTACTACACATTATCCAGTCAAAGGGTACATCACATGGTTCATAAGCCTCATAAATATACTTGGTGCATTAGTATGTCCAAATGGCATAACCAACTATTAGTAAAGACTATATCTAGTCTTAAATGCAATAATCCACTCATCACCAGATCTTATGTAAATTTGATGATAGCTACTTCACAAGTCAATCTTTGAGAATATTATGGTGCCATGAAGCTCGTCTGACATGTCATTGAGCCTCAATATTGGATACATGTGCTTGATAATGATTTAATTGATAGCTTTACTATCGATGCACATGTGCCATGAGTTATCCTTCTTTAGGTCAAGTAGAGCAGGCACAACATAAGGGCTCATGCTCTCTCTTACATAACCTCACACAATGAATTCGTTTACTTGTTATCTTAACTTGACAACCTACTCAGGGTTCATTCTGTAAGCAAGTCTGTTTGGCAGAGCTGCACCTAGCTGTAAATCAATGCAATGCTCAATACCTTAAACTGAAGGTAATCATTTACATAACTCATCTAGAATAAGGTTGAAAAACTCATTTATTAGACTTCATACCTCTTTTGGTATGTCTTCTATATTGCTTAACTCCAATAACCTTCTAACTAATAAAAACATAGGCTCTTCAGCTTTCTTAGTAGCTTGGAGCCTTCTTCGACTTAGCATTAAGGCCTTCTTTTTGCTAACTCGAGTAAGTTGATTGTGAGTTTCATTCACTTGACCTGGTGTCATGGGTTGCAATGCGATCTTCTTGCCATCCTATGTAAAGGCATAAGTGTTCTTATATCTGTCATGTATGGCACGTCGGTTGAAAAACTAAGATCTTCCCAACAATAGATGTGAAGCTCCATGGGGACAATATCACACACCACTTCATCCTTGTATACATTTCCTACATAGAAGGGTATAGTTACTTACTCGGTTACGTATAAAACACCCTTATCACATAGCCAATGTAGCTTATAGGGTCAAAGGTACTTAAAGGTCGATAGCCCTAACTTTTGCACAAATGACTATGCAACAACATTAGTACAATTGCCACCTTTCTACAATGATCATGCATACTTATCCCTTGATAATATACTTGGTGTAGAACAAATTTTCACTCTAGTTTTTTTCTTAGCTCGGCATTGAGTTTAACATTCACCTCAACACCAAAGTCATGACTTTTCCTTAGTCAACATAGACATAGGTCTCTTCCTCATCCTTGACTTATGTTCATTCAACATCTCGTTGTTCTTTTTTAGGCTTCCTCTAATCAATACTGTTGACTTCATCACATTGAAGGACCATAATACATTAGTTAGAACTCTCAATAGCTATGTGTTTGTAACCTAATCACTTAAAGCATGTTATCTCACTTTATCTTACGACCTGAAGTTTATCCCTTCTCATACATCCTTAGAGTTGCTCTATCAACAACTTGGTTCTTTAAGTCAGCTCAGCTAGGGTTTAGTTGATCATTCTTCTCGTCTGCTTGAACAAGTCTCTTTAGCCCATTGTAGTCAGGTTGACATGAAAATGAGTCTATGAAGAGTTTGGTTTAGGTCAAATCGGGGTATTTCTCCTCTGTATCTCGACGCTTTATGCTATTTTAATGGCTTCCTCCGATGTATGAAACCTCAGTACTTCGACAATATTCCAAATATCATATCGAAGCCTTGAAAACAATATAAGTCTCTGGCTCATCTACGTCAACTCAGATAATTAATATTTGAAATTCCTTGACATAGTCATCAATAGCTCAACTTCTCTAGCGAAGTTCTTGTAACTTTGCAAAGGTATCTCGCAAATAGGTCTCAGGTATAAATCTCCTTCTCAACAAGCACTTCATATCATCTCATGTGCGTACTCCATATCATCCATCCCTTGCTCTAGCCGCATTTAAGTTTTTTCACCACATGATGGCATATCTAGAGAACTTAAGAGTGGCAAGTCAAAAATTTTTGCCTTAACATACCTATAATAATCAAACACTCTTTCAACCTTTTCCTCCTACTCTAAGTACTCATCTCGATTACTACGTCCTATAAAGGTCGAAATCTAAACCTTGACATTGCCAAGTCTTTAAAGAGCTTGGTGCCTTCACTCTTTTATGTCATAGTATTCCCTTTCCTCTTGTTCTTCTTCATGGACCTCTACATCTACTTCCTCATCATCTTCCTTGATTTCCTTTAACTCAAGTCTTCGTCGAGGAGGTTGATCTACTATTCCTCTAACTCGATGAGATCGTGCTAGGCAATTAGATTGGCCAACATGTTCATAACTTCATTCTTGCACATTTTCTAGCTTGGCTACGATTAGGCATACCTTGTAGTTGTTACCTATCACGCTTCGAATAGGAAGAGTCATAACAGTCCCACCGTGTAAACTAACTTAAAATAGAAGTTGACCTTACAGTTGGTATCGTAGATACAGTTCACACAAGGGGTACACAACTCAACCAGCTTGAAGCGTTTGTTCTGATACCTGTTAATAACCAAACCTATGATAGAGCTTTACAAAATACCTGTTCTATACAACCTATTGTCTAATACCACAACAGTATTTATACAAACATTTTACTTCCAAAGGTAAAGTTTACAATCAAAGTTTATTAAAAACCACAGGTTTTGCAGTCTATATACAATAAGTTAGGAAACTAGTGGGCTTCTAGGGAATTCCCAATTAGTTTCCTCAAAAACTAAAAAATAAAGTCAAAAGCCTAAGTTTAGTTGATTCCTCAATCCTTACTTTTCTAAACAACAGTACATTAACCTGAGAACGGTGGTATCTGAACATCCTGACCTCACTCAACACCTGCAAAAGAGTCTATAGGAATGTGAGTTCAACTAGCTTAATAAGTGGGACAAAGTCAGAAGAGTATTGTACAAACAAAATAAGGTTAATAATTATGATGAAATGCAATACAATCAATCAAATGAAATATCGTACAATATTATTCGATCCACTGTGAGGTTAGAGAAATTACATTCGCTCCAACCCGGATTGAGGAGTTTCATCGCAACTTAAGTCAGACCAAACCCGGGCTTGTGCAATGGAGAACACTCTCTTTCCATGACTACCTTCAAACCACGGCCTCCAACCTTACCGCGACCTCCTCACCTGTCGCTTAGTTCGACTAAGGATAAGGAAATGACCATTTTAGAAATCTTCATCGAAGAAAGTCGTTATTTGGCCTGACACTCTTAATCATTTCCCCTAATGAGTGTTATGCATGTCTAGTTTTATTTTAGTTAAATAAACGTTAGTTTTAATTAGGGGTGGCCAACAAGTTCATACAATACAAAATCAATGCAAACATGTGGAACAACATACCAAGGAGTTGAACTCTTGCATAACTGAGTATCATCCATACACATGGCATACACTCAATCAACTAACTACAAACACGGCCAGAAGTACTCTTGAGTCTTCAGATACTTTAAACAGTATCCCAACAAGCGGTGAAACCACAATCTCAACTTACTTGTTTAGACGTTCACTACTGTTAACTCGAATTATCAACTGTCTTTGTACTAGAAGATCCTATTTACACAAAAGACCCAAATTCAATTTTCGTAATAATTATGAAAACATTAGGATTTAATCTAAAATGGTTATATGTATATATATATATATATATATTATTTCCATAATATATAGTCGTATTATCACTATATATCGAATTAAGTTATTAATTGTTGATACTGTACATCATATATACTATTACGTATTATATATCGTTTCGATTGTATCAAAAGGTACTTTTAATTTATTAATTCACATTTTAATTCCGGTAAGGTTATTAAAATATGTACATTCTTAAATATGATAAAATTATAGGTTATATATCATAAGGTTGTCCGATTTTAATAAAATTAGTATCGTTGGATTCGTATAAACCTAACGACACGATTTATGAGTCCTATTTCTAGAGATAACTTTTAATGGGTAGTTCGAATTTTTAATATAGTTATACGTAATTATATAAATATGATCGTATTATATGTAGTTTACGTTATTAAATTGTATTTTACCTAATATGTCTATATATTATTACAATATAAGCATTATTCAACTTTAATATACTTAAAGTATATCCCGATTAGAAAATATTAGTAAATATAATAAAAATATTCATTTAATCCAATCTGATCAGCAATTACATATATAGTTTTTATTTAACTATTTAATTCATTTTAGCTTATTAATATTAAAAATACACCTCGACTTGTAATTTAAGCTATTTTATTAGGTAAATTCTTAATAAATAGTCTAGGTTTCCAAATAACTTCCCGAAAATTTCTATAAACTCCTAAAAATATAGGGAATTTAGTTATCACTTGGTTTCAAGTTTTTGACTTATCGTCTATATACTCATATTTACAATTTTACCTCTAAATTATCCTAAATTACTTAATTATGATTCTTTTTACACTAAATTAATTTCAATCTAACTCAATACTGTTATTATTTACTATAGATCAGCACATATCCATCTCATCAATTAATTTCATAATTTCCTATTTAATTAATAAATTCAGCTTATTTTCGAGCTATTTTTAGGCCAAAAAATGCAATAAATATTAAACATATTCAAATCAAAATTTGGGCTACATAGCAATTATCTATATATCATACACATCCTACACAAAAATTTTTAGTTAGAAATAACATCATTTAGTACATTTATTTTATAATTTTAAATTCGGATGAATAGTAAATTTTTTAAGTATATTACATATTACGAATTTTTCAAAAATAAAAATATTACGTAAAAGCATGTTAAAAATAACCTAAGTATAATTTTTTTCATAATTTTTTGGGTGGGTTTACTATTTTTTATAAATTATTGAAAAATATAGCAAGGAATTGACTTTAGTATTCTTGGGTGCTCCGATGGCCGGCAATGGTTAGGTGGTTGTTGGGCGGCCTAGGCGCAGTGGTGACTGGTGGTGTTTAGTTGAGCTCTACAGCAGAATCAATTTAGATTAGGGTTCTATCTTAGCATGAATTTTCTCCTGTTTTTGTCTAATTTTCTTAAATTGTTTTATTTTCCAGATTTTTTTTTCTCTCTATTCTCAGTTCCTAATTGCTAAACTACTACTAGTTTGCTAAAGGTTTAGTATTTATAGAACTTTTCCATCGCTTAGGAATTTTTTCTAATTTTTTTCTTTTATTTTCTCCCATTAAATGAAGTAAGTGGTATCCATTTTTTACACTTCTACTTTTGAATCATCAAAATCTTTCCCCCCATAACAGTCACGGAAATATCTAGCAATTTCCAAACGTTTTAGAGTGATTTGGATCAACTTTAGTATATTTTAGTTAAATAATGATAATATATATATATATTATGTTCAAATTAGTTATTTAATTAGTATATAAGTATATACCCTATGTAAATATCACATGTAATATATAACTTTACTCATATAATTAAGTTCCTAATATATCTTTTATTTTTAGGCTATATTCTCTTCATAAATTTTCATGAATTCAACACAATATATATATATATAATTACATAATTTAGGATTAATTTACGGTATAATTATTATAAAAATACATGTATATTTATATAGTAAATTATACTATATTATCTCTTTTATGGCTTAATTAACTTATCTCTAAGTTATCGTCGTAATCTGAGCTAGATTTTAGAAGTTCTAAATATTTTAGTACTATATTGAATATTCTTACTTCTAAGAGAAAAATTGGGATTTGGGGTTATTATTTCTAAAATCTAACTTCACTATATCACCTTGACTAATTTTTCTATCTTAGTCATAAAGTTTGGGTTCAATTGAATAAATTTCCTTAAAAGCCCTAAATTTAGACTCAATTGTCCTAAACTTAATTTTGGAAACTTACATTATCTATTTCCTTGCATAGCTGTAACGAGGCTCTCAACAAGATTAGTAAGTCTATTATCAACCGATCCTGGGGTATCACTTTCATGTTGACTAAAGCCAACATGAGTACCACAGTCTTGGTCCCCAATAGCTCTGTGAGCACTAAGCTCCAACATTATGTGATACTTCTCATTATTATTTTCTACAAGAACTACCTCAATAACATAATCACAACAAAAACTCTATTACTCACTACAACTTAGAATCGTACTAACATACTTTAACCACTATAATACTCGACACAACATAATGTAATACAAAAAATTATACTAGCTTTGTTTTCACAGTAGGAAAACAGAATAAAAAAGATTATCATGAATGACCACACTTACCCTTTATAAACTACTACTCTATAGCTTACAACTTCAAAAACCTACTTCAAACACTCTACAGCGACTATGCAAACCATACACACAAACCATTACAATAGTTGTAACCCCTAAATATAAGCTATGTAATTGTAAGATGGAACTTAGTACACAAAGTTTAAGGCGATCGACTAAAAGATCCGATCGAGCCTAAATTATAAAACAAAGTTAGAAATATTAGTAAAAGTAACCTCGTAAGTTTGAATTTAATAAAATAAGTAATAAAATGATAAAATATAACATTTTAGGTACATTACTCGTTATTTATTAGAAATACGTAAAATGCATTCCAATAACTAAGCTAGACATAAATTATATGTACACTAAAAATCATAAAATGATCTAAATAATATTTAGGAGTATTTACTTATACTCTATATGTATTTACGTGTCGATAGAAATATGCGAAATTACTTAAATTACCTCAAAATTTTCTAGAAAAATGCTAAATAATTAAAGAAAATTATATAAAAAAAAATCAAAGAAAAATAAGAAAAAAAATAGAAAAGGTTGAGATCAATTCGAAATTGGGTTCTGGTAGCTAAGGGAAAGAAGAGAAAATTTAGACCAATTAAAATCAAGCACTTAAAAAGCAAAATGGAAGAAGATATAGGCCTAGTCTTGTCTAATTAATGGATAAGATTTGCTTTACACCTCTATAAATAGCAATAAAGTTACAGAAGCTCATTTGGTCCATTTGAAGTGGAAAAAAATTGGAGAATACTGAAAATTAAGAGAAAAATTAAGGTTTCAAAAAAATTACACAAAACTGTGCAATTAGAGCAAGTAGGTCAAACCACTACTTGGAACCAAACTACTACCACCACCACCACACTCCAATTTGAATGGTAAGACCGGCTGACAACCCTTAGACCAATTTTAGTGGCCAAAAGTTTAAGAACCGGGTGAGTCCCAAATTTCATTCGATTGTGCAAAATTTATTAATTTATTTTAAAAAAATTATGAATTTTGTTATTCTAATGTTTTATTATATGTAGGTTTAGGTAAAAATAGTGATTAAGCTTAATTACATTTGTAAATATAGGGTACTTAAGAAATTAAGCAAAACCGAGTGTGTTTAAAATTATAAATAAATAGGCTTAGGAGTGTAGTTTTGAGCTCAATTTTTTTTTAAGACTACCTAAGTCATATAGAATAGTGCCATGAAGCCCTTTTTTAAAAATTAATTTTTGAAATTTTTAAGTAATTTTCTAGCCCTAAAATGATGGGAAAAATTAATAATTTTAGACTAATTAAGTGATTGAATGACTAATTACTGATTTAGAAGGTAATTAGATGTTTAAGGATGTCAATCTCTGATGTGGTAACATAATCATAGCACTTGGAGTATTAAATACAATTATGTAATAAATATGGATTGATTGATAATATGTATAATTGGAATTACAACAATTATAAAATATTGGGTTAAATTGGGAAATATAATGATAATATTAATATATATTAAATCTGGTATAAAACTTAATTTTCGATAGTTATACGAAAAATGTAAAATTTTCTCACATTAAGAGTAAACCTAGTTCACTAATCAGGATTAGAGTGTACTAAGTGCATTAAAATACTAAATTAAGACTTGGTATGATATTAGGATACTTAAACTTAATGTGATTAATTTCACATTAGGGTTCGAAATGTAATTTAGAATTTATTCGTAGTTGAAATCGAATTAGAAACCTGAACTAGAATTGGATTCGAGAAAATCGAGCCCCGAATTAACGTAGAATTAATCTTTAGTAAATAATAGGTATATAAGGAGAATTTAGTTAAATCATAACCTAAAATATGTATCATCAAAGTATAAATACTAAAAAAACGTATTCATATTATGGGATATATGGCAAGCTAACCTACAACGATTGAGCGAGCAACTAAGGATTTTAGGTAAGTTGGGTTTAATACATCATTACATTTGGAGTATTATTTTACAGTACTCGGAAACTTAGGATTGTGTATGATTGTGATGGTAAGTAGTTTTATGTATGTGCTTACGTATTTGATTCATGCTAAAATTTATGTTGTGTTTGATGACTGTTATGAATTATTGGTGTAGAATTGTCTTAATACCCTAAATTAAACCTAATCCTAATCAACCCTAATACCCTAATTTGTCATGCATTACAACCCTTTAGGAGATCAATAGGATTCTCTAACCAAATACCAACATCTTTAAAAAATATAGCGATGTATAGCATAATGGTCTTTTCCTCATCCTTAGCCGAACTAAGTGACAAGAGAGAAGGTCGTGGTGAGGATAAAGGCATTGATTACAAGGATAGTCTTAGGGAGAACGGTGTCTCTATTGCATAAACCTAGGTTTGGTTGTGAGTTTTATATTAACGGAATCTCGTCAACTCATATTGGAGTGGGTGAAATTACTCGAATTTCACAATAGACCAAACTACGTTGTGTAATGATACTTGTTTGTTGCATTTCATGTAAATAATAGCTTGATAACCTTGACTGTACTTGTATACATTTATAAGTCTCCAATTCAACTTAGTGAGCTATTGTTACTCATACCCATATAGACTATTTTGCAAGTCTTGACTTATAATTTATAATGCTGCAATACAATTACCCAGAGGTTCGATTTCTTTTGAAGTTATAGGAAATGAAGATCAACTAGCCTAGTAATCAAGTTTTTGTTTAAGGTCTTACTAATATCTTTAGGACGAAGACCTGATATATGATATGTAAATTAGCTAATTGTTGTATTATGTAGAATCTCTTGGGAATTCTACGATAATGTAAATGTAATTATATATATATGGTTTAAGAATTTAATCTTTATTGTAAATTTTAGCTAAAATCTTAATCGAACTATTTACTTTAAAGCGAGAAACCGTTGACCCCTTGTGTAAATCATATTTGTGGTAGACACTGTAAGGCCAGTTACTATCATAGGTTGGTTTATACGGAAAGATTATTGCAATTTTATGACTTCGAGGCTTAACAATAGCTATAGAAGAACACAGTAACCATTAATAGCAAACAAACAGGGAACTTCACTACAATTTCACACACTTCCTTATGGAACTGTGCTTTGATACTAGTAAAGCTAATGCATCTCTACAGTCGTATACATAGAGGTCACATCACAACGGACATGAATGAAAAGAAAATAAAATGGTTTAGCAAAGTTTGAATACTACTAGCTAGTTATGATACACTAACTAATCCTACCTAGCTTAATCTTCACTTGATATAACACATAAATATGAATTAAGGTTGCTCATCACTAAGTCTTGTTAAAGGAGCTGAATAAGAGCTAAGGAAAGTTAGAGAACACATGGGTTACTTTGAAAAAAAGGAAATTGTAATTCAATAATGAAAGTATAATGTCTGTGCATAAGGGAAAGGGAGTTTATATACTAGTACCACTAGGGTTAAAAGTGTATTAGGAAAAGACAAAAATGATAAGATACAAAAAATTCCTTAAATATACTAAAAATGGGTAAAAATAACAATTAATGTCTTGTATGGAAAAGTAAAAAATCCTTTTAGAATGTGATGCCCCGAAGACATGTATTGGATGGTAACTGATGGTCTGCAACACGATTGGTCATACTGAAGTGAATTCTCAAATAGCTTGGCATTTGTAGGATTCAACTTGAAAGAGGTTGGGAGGTAGAGAATTGGGCAGACTTAATCTGAATTAGGTCAAAGCTCAAGCATTCAAAGTTGTTTAAAGCTTCTTCAAGTCGGGTGGTTAGGCAGCTCGGCTTGGATAGATGCCTGGTGCTCAACAGTTGAATTGATCACAACTACAATTTGGCATTCAGGTTGATGGAAGTGTAAAAGTTTGAGATCAATGAAGGAATCCTTATCTTTGAAGGGTTCTTGAGTTGGTATACGTCGGGTTAATCCTTGTAATTCTCTAGCTCAACTTTATGTGACTAGTCTAAGGAGTTGATTCCTATTAGGAAACTAAGGAAAAGTGAATTGCAGACTCCTTACGTACTGCTATAAACATGACAAATATCTCAATTCAGTCTTAAAACATTTAATCTAATGTCACCCCTTACATTTAGCTTCCCAACTTCCCTTTCTTCAACTTAAGTCACTAAGAGATGTTAGGATAAGAGGATAAAAGATTGTTTTGAGAATTCTTTACTTGTTAAAACAATTTAAGAAATGTGTTAGAAAATATTAGGAGCAGAAAATTAAGCCTAAAAACAACTGAGAAATGAAGGCAAAACATTCTATGCATAATTGCATACTTAGTGTGCGGATGTTACATCGTATGGCATTCATATGCCAAGGTTCTAGGAAAGTTTTCTCCCTAATGCTCGGATGCCATAAGGCGAGGTACTCAGACACCATGTAGTAGTTTGCAAGTTTTTGCAAATTGCAACGCATGACTTCTCCCCCAAACCAACCCCGCTTCAACCTTTTTCGAAACTTGACTCCCTCAAAACTTTCCTCAACCCTAAAAGTCCTCCCTATACCTCAATTTACCCTTTAAACATCAATTCAATCCAATCTCTAATTCAAATCTACTAAGATTCAAAACAATAACTTTCACAAAATATAACATATGAAGGATTATTATCAAAACTTACCTTACACCAAAAGCTCGTTGTATGATCCTCAAAACATAACTTCAAATCATTTTTCTCAATCCCACATAAAAAAAAATAATGATTTTTCAATTTAAGGTTGCTCTAAAACTTTAATATAATAGTGTTTCTAAATGTTACCTTATACCCTTCTCTTTTGATCTTATAGAAAAGCATAGAAATCATTGTTTGATTTAGGTTTTATGTGAGAACCTTAAGCCTAAGATGTTGCATGAGAGAAGTGAGAGTGAAAATGGGTTTTTAGATGCAGACCGTAGCTTAAATAGTAGGATTTTCTGAAGTTTTACAACTTGCCCAAACTACCTCTAACTTATTTTGTTTTGACGGCCTTTGTCATTAGCTTAATAATTTATTTAAGTATTTTATATTAACTGGGTTTTACAAATTGTTGCCTAGAAAAACTGATCCTAAAAGCAAATTTACGGTAAGGTTGCTTCTATTAATCCATGGTTTGCTTTGTAAATGCAAATGTTTTGGTATTTGAAGTCATCTAATTATTTGTATTAGATACCATACTACGTTTTGAAGCAATACTATAGAGCATCATTAGCGATAAGCGGTCAAAAGATGCACCATTAATTGGAAAATATTTTAAGGATCGAAGTTAACGAGACTTGGATAATCTAAAATTTGAAATTACTAAATATATCATATCTAATTAAAGTTTTACTTCTTAAAAATTGATATATGAAGCTTGAAATTATCAAATGCCATAGCTAATTGAATTTTACTCATCAAATTTATTATTTTTATTATCTTTAGAAAGAGGACATGGTAAATAATCATTGGCAAGTATGAATAGTGTAAATGAATTTAATAAGTAAAATTTTAAATGAGTATCTATATTATTAAAGCGTTTGAAACTTTAAGTAATCGTCAAAACAATATCTTAATTATTTTTACTTATTTAACCTTTTAAATAAAATTTTTATTATTAATAAATACTTTTTTTAATACATTTTATTATAAATATAGAACTATTTAATAATTTTAAAAAAATATAACCCTCTTTATATATCTCTCTCTTTTTCTTCTAACATTCCCATTATTCTCTCTCTCTCCCCCCACGTCAACATCTTCATTACTTCTTATTTCATTTTTTATCATTCCTATTCCTCTCTTTTCGATATTCATTATTATTTTTTATTAATATTATAATATATTTAATTATATTATATAATTTTATTTATTTTATACACATATAATATAAGTATATAATCTACTAATAATATTTAACAACTCTAAACTTAGTCCGTAAAATTGAAAAAAATACTTACAGTTCAGTCAAGTAATAATTTTGATATTATCCCACCCACAATAGAGTCACTGCAAAGCTTTTCGATATATTACTATTTATGTAAATATTAATAGTCGATATTTTCTCATATTCCAATAAAAGATCGTACGGAAAGTTACCGTGGCTGGATTTTTAAAGACTTATCTTCAAACATATTTTTCATCTAGAATATCTTCCTCTATCTCGTAATTATCACGATCTAAGATGTCACGCTCTCTTTGTGTCCTATTTAGCGTTTAATTAATATAAAATATACTATCTAATCTATAATATTAAATAGTATACCACTTATTTGGGATCACATCCATCTGCTTCATATGCTTTTCCATTTTAAACTATATCTCTTACTATGATGATTTAAATACATGGGTATATTGTAACTTTAATTTTTAAGACAATTACAAATCTCTCTATTCACAAATTTACACCCTCACTCTTTATGAATTTTACAATATGTGATTAAGTTATATAATACATTTTACCTTATCATATTGATATAAATTAAAATTAATATAGAATGCTGATTTAAAAATGAGAATGAATTAAGGTCGAGAGAGTGAACAATAATTAAATCCTAAGCGAATCGAAATTAATATAAATATTATAATATAAATCACATTTAATTTTTATTTTTCATAAATCTTCATTTAAAACATATAGAAAAACTTAATGGGTTATTATAAGAACTAAATTAAATTAATTAATTAACTTAATCATATTGAAATTACTATTGATAGAAGTTAAAAAAATAACTTAAATCGATTTTATAAAAGAATCAAATTAAATTAGATTGAGTTAAGCGGATTAACATAGATGTAATACCACTTATTAAAATTCAAACTAGGTATAGTGAGTATATCCCCTATTTTTTTTCCTAATATCGCCTATCAGTTTAGAATAAAAACCAGAAGTATCTAAAAATGAAATAATTAATGTCAAGATCAAATGGTTTTAACGAAAAATATAAATGCACGGTAAGTAAAATAAAAGTTCTGATTTCTAGACCTGCCACCTGCCTGTCACTTCCGGCACAAGTCTCTTTCACGAAATGGGTCAAAATCTGCAACTGGCCGATGATAATGGCCAGACAACTTAGATTCCCTCTTTTTTTAGTAAATAATGCAAATCCAAACCGCATAAAAGGAGCAAAATAGAAGTAGAACCGAACCAATGAAGTACCTATCACGAGTGACTGTCTTTTCGAAAAGTCCTATAACAAACAATTCTACACACCCAAAAGTCTATATCGCGTGCTCTTGAATTTTCAGAGGCTAAATTCAACTTTAACTTGGACATTTTTTCTTTTTCTTTTTCTTTTCCATATTTTTATTGTTTGCCTTGTGATAGTGGGGCCAAACATAAAATTCCATCGAGTTTCTGATTCCAAATCTTCTTCGAGTCGATGAACTTGTCATTCTTATATCTATAAAGAAAATATGACGACTCAGTTTTGATTTCTTTTTTATTCGTAATACCATACGATTGAAAGAAATACAAATGGTTATGTGATAGAAGAAAAAATTATTTAATTCTTGTAAATATAGGAGATAAATGTAATATCACTTGAGTAATACACGATAAAGCTCATAGAAATTGAGACACTAAAGGACTGAAGTGCAATGGAATCACAATCTGTCATTTTGTTTAATATTAGGTGAAAGTTTTTCAGCGTTCAAATCGGTAAACTGGTTTTTTGATGGGCGATATTTATTGGAGTTTACAGGAGAGGGTAAAAATGTGAAGACCATCAGATCAAGACAAACATACTTTATTGACAATTCTTAGAATTATACTTTAGAACTTTAACAAGAATATATCATCCCCACAAGAACATTTTGAACAAATCAATTCTGTCTATGCGAGAATATGGAACATTCCACTCTTTTTATCCTGGATTTTTCTTTGTAATCATAGTCGTTTCGAAGTTTTCAAGTATACGCAAAAACACATGCACTTACCGAGGACGTCATTATGGCCATCAGCCACAGAAATTTTGATTACTTAGAAGTAGGGCATGCATTATTGGAAGAATAACCTAAAGGGATCTAAATCGTAAATTTGCTTTTCCTTCTTGGAATTATCCAATGGCGTAATTTTAAGAGGAAATTCACGTTATAATACCTTAACTTCTTTTAGCGCATATGTTTATCAGTAGGTAACTCAATGAGGTGTTTTGAATATGATTTTAGCATCTTAAATAACTTTTATTTTTAAATAATATTGCACTTTATCAATGGGATATTTAACCAAACTTATTTATCATTTTTAAAATATTTTATAAGTCTCATTTTATTACTTTAAAAACAATATATAAATGATTTTTTTTTAAAGTGCAACGTTTAGTATGAATATATGTGCTAAGCACTAATACTTATTTTGGTATCCAAGTCAAGTTAAGCACCCAGGATACCTGTACTTTATCAATGAAATTAGGGTACCTAATATTGATAACATGTAACAAGTGAAAAAATATTAAGTAATACATGCTACATAATGTATATATAATATTTAACTATCAATTATATTTAAATATGTGATATATGAATAGTAAATTTTTTAATAAGTACCCATTATCATCTCCATATATGTGAATTCGATTGGCAATTATACATCACATTTACTTACATATGGCGTGTATTTTCTCGTGCTAAGTATCCTAAATAAATATGACCTTAGAACATAACCTACACTAATAGGTCTTATCTCGAATCCTCAATTTCATGTCCTAAATCTATCGGGTTTAACAGAAAAATAAAAAAGTAAAATTAGTCCAAAATTAAATTCAGCACATTCCAAACTCACTCTAAATTTGTGAGAACCTAACATTTTCTAGGTTCACCTTAACGCTATGTACTAAATTAGGTGTTGCTGGATTGTGATTTCTAAAATTTGAGATCCAACGAATCTATCTAGATTAGATCGAGTCATGTTTGTTGATAGGGACATGATAAATTAGGTAGTTTTTATTTTAGGCAATATTTTAGAAATATTTTAGGGGTTTTCAGTTTCCCACCTTACTACCAATTATAAGATGTTGAATCAACATTCCTTGCTGTCTCATCATCGTATGCATACTGGCAAGTATTTGTCCAATAGGCATATTTTCTTGTAGAGACGGCGGAGGTAAATCTTGTCTATGTTGTTCTCTTGGTGGTGATGGTGCTTGTGGTGAGGGGTTTTGATTCCCTTCAGTTCCTCCTTAACTACTCCCGTTTCTAGCTTTAGCCATAATCGCTTACTAGTTTAACTTATAATCCCACATTCATATCTATCTATAAGTTATCCCTACTTTTGTTTAGAGAATATTTATAAATAAATAAATGCTTGCACTATGTAATCATATCAAATAGTAATAACAATAGTATTAAAGTCAATGTACTTAGAAATCTAACTTTCACTGTATATTTCATTCAACCTTACATCATTACTATTGCAACTTTAAAACAAAAGATACAACTCGATAACTTTCAAATACATATATCAAATTTACAACTCGATTACTTCATTCCTTACATAATCTAGTATAGACTCGATCTTTACAACTGTACAAGACAAAAGGTTACATCAATTTACTTACAGCGTACATCTAACTTGATCCAGAAACTAAAAAGTACATCAAAAGTAAAAAAAAAATACATCAAAAGTCAAAATACATTAAAAGATTCTAAAATACATCAGTTTTCATCAAAATCGTTACTAGATCATATCCAAAAATCTACCTAACTAAACAAGTCAGTCATCTAACAAAGCTAATCCTCCTCTGAATCCGTAGCAGCTACTCCATCAAAAGGATCATGACCCATATGGCCTCCTACCGAATGATCCTCATGCTCACTCTCTGATGCAGAGTCTATATATACTATCTCTGGAGTCTCAAGGATCACAATCACCTCCTGCACATCATCATCATCATCTGACTTAACTGGGTTACCAGCTCCTATTCCAGCTATCCCGGTATCTGCAATCACCTGCATGATTAAGGCATGTAGGTCTACACTAGGTTCATCCTCGTTCTCTTGCTCCTCCTCAGGGTCTTCTTCTGGATCTTCTTCTTCTTCTGGGTCCTTCTCAGGGTCTTCCTCTATATGAACTCCATCCTCTTGGGGTTCAACTGGAGGTAGGTTTTCTGGTGGTGGTGTTGGTATCTCAGGTTCAGGTTCAGGTTCAGGACTAGGGTTCAATGGTATCTTTATACCATCTCCAGCAGGTTTTGGAAACTGAGGAAACCAATCAATAATCCTTGGTGGGTACTGTCTATGAATGTATGGAATGTCAGCAGGGATGTATGCAATATCAATTGGGTATGGTCTTCCATCCTCTAACCTAGCGGGAAAATATCGTAAGGGCATCATCAAAGTTATAATTCCTTCTGTCTCCAACCACCTCTGCTCAAAAGCTGGTATAGCAGTATATCTATTATACTGAGGTCCTAAACTCATCTCCATCCATGCCAACTCATCTCCATCCATGCTCACTCATCCTTCCAGCTATAGCACATTTGATCATGAAATCTTATCAATGATCTCATCAACTGTCCTAAAGATGTTCCAATCAGCTAATTCCATCAATAGTCACTGTAATCTAACCCTATAATCAATAGGGGATATGTCTCCATTCCATCCAAATTGTATCCAATTATGTATTAGTTCTCCCCTTCGACCCTGTAATTATATTTAAACCAATTAATATCTTCTATGTTAAAGATTATGGGTACTTATATTATACAATCTTTTAGCGCCCACTTAATATTACCCACTCTCACTACTCTTATAATATCTATTTCTTTTTAAAGTACGATGCTTTAAAGCGAGTTTACTAAAACTACGCTCTGATACCAACCGAAAACTGTTACGCCCCGAAGTCGCAGAGTCGCAGAGTCGCAACAGTCCCGCCGTGTAAACCATTCTATGATAGTAACTGGCCTCACAGTGCCTACCATAGACATGACATACACAAGGCATCGACGACCCCTCGCTTTGAAGTAAACAGTCCGATTAACAATTAAACTACAATTATGATAAATAGTGCAAATTTCTAATAACATGTACAATATTATATATATAAGTCCACAGAGCTTCCCAGAAAGTTTTACATAACATAACAGTTCACTAGATTACAGAATAACTACCAGTCTTTCATTCCTAATTACATGGTCACTCTAGTTATACACTATACCAAGTAACTTGATCCTTACACCCCTAGCTTCCAACAGACTAACCTCTGGGTAATTGTAGGGCGGCATAATGCTTTGAGTGTTCATAAATCAGAACCTGCAAAAAGATCTATAAGGGTATGAGCAACTATAGCTCAGTAAGTTAAATTGGAGACTTATGAATGCATACAAGCACAAACAGGGTTATCAAACAATTATTTTCATGCAATGCAACAATCAAGTGTCATCGCACAACGTAGTCCGGTCCGTTGTGAAATCAGAGAAATTTCACCCGCTCCAATCCGGGTTGAAGAGTTTCCATGTTATGCAGCAGCTCACAACCAAACCCAGGCTTGTGCAATGGAGACCTTGCTCCTTCCGCGACTACTTTCGAACCATTGACTTCACCCTCGTCACGACCTCCTCTCCTGTCACTTAGTTCGACTAAGGATGAAGAAGGGACCATTTTGTAATCCTGCGTTATCCCTTTCGAAGGGGTTGGTATTTGGTTGGAGAATCCTATGATCCCCTAACGAGTTGCAATGCATGACATTATTAATTATTTGGGGTCGACTAAGATTAAATTTCGTCTAGGGTGTTCAAACAATTTCATACCAATTCAATTAGTCACAAAATCACTTACAATACAAATTCAGCACGAATTCAGATACATCGAACGCATGCGTAAACTACTTACAATCACAATCATATACAAGCCTAAGTCTCCGAGTACTACAAAATTAGTACTCTATTACAATAAGCAATAACTCAACTTACTTGAAATCGCTCGATCGCTCGATTCTTTAGTCGCGAGCTAATTTGTCTCTGAGTATCCTATAATACAAATAGGTCTTTTTAGTACTTATATTTTATGGATTCTTATTCTAATTCATAATGTAACTCATTTTCCTCATGTATACCTATAATGTACTAATGATTCGTTGTACTTTATTTCGGGGTTCGAATTTTAAACTAGATTCTAGTTTTAATCCCTAAGTCTTAAATAGGTAATGTGATATTAATCACATTACGCTTGGGTATTCAAATATCCTATTGGGTCGTAATTTGGTATTCTAAACTATTCGGTACACGCTAACCCTAATTGAGGTATTGGATTTATTCCCGATGTGTGAAAATCTTACATTTTAAGATATTTACTTAAAATTAAATGTTATTTCAGATTTATTATTTCTCTGATTTCTATTATAATATTATCTAAATAACCCTATTTTGTTAGATTTATTAATTTACCATTTCACATATTATTAATTTCTTATATTATTTACCTAATTTCCCTAATTAACCATACTTAGATTAAAGGCTAGGATTAGGGTTCCACTTCAAAGATTAGCATCCTTAAACATCTAATTAATATCTAAATCAGTAATTAACATCTTAATCACTTAATTGATCCCAAAATTACCCAATTTTTCCATCATTTTAGGGTTAAAAATTAACTTAAAAATTTCAAAAATTAATTTTAAAAAAATGGCTTCATAGCATTGTTCTACATCATATGAGCATCCTACAGAAAAAATTTGAGCTCTAAACTACACTCCTAAGCCTATTTATTTTTCGGTTTAGTCATGCTTGGTTTTGAGCAATTTGTTAAGAATCCTATAATTGCAGATATAATTAAACTAAATCAATATTTTTCCCTAAATCTACATACAATAAAACCTTAGAATAACAAGTTTCATAATTTTCTGGGTAAAATAACTAATTTTACAAATTTATTCAAAATCGGGGTAAATAAATGACTAATCGGTTCGAAGCTTTCTGGCCGTCTAAGCCCGGTCCAAGATTATCGGCCGGTCTAGAAGGTGGGTTTTGTGTAGGGTGGTGGTGGTGGTTTGGTCCCAGGTGGTAGTGAGTGGTAGGTTTAGCTCACTTGCCCAATCTGCACAGTTTTCCCTTTTTTTTTATTTTCTGGATTTTCTCTCGATTTTTTCAGATGCTAAACTAACCAAATGACTTTTGAAAATTTTTCCCCTATTTGTAGACATTTTTTGTAATTAATATGCTTTAATTTGACAAGACTTTGCCCAATTTCCTTAATTTTTGGCTTTTAGGTTGTCTAATTTTTATTGGCTATTTTTTTTTTTTTTTTGCAGCTTTGGACCTGCCACGACCTAATCTCGATTCATCTTATCCTCTTCTGATTTTTTAATGATTTTTCCATAATTATTTTATAATTTTCTTTAATTATTTACTTAGTTTTTGGCCAATTTAAGTAATTTCGCGTATTTTTATCTATACGTAAATACATGTGGGATACATGTGAACATTCCTAATTATTATTTTGGTCATTCTAAAATTTTTAGTATACATATAATCTATCTCTAGTAATTTATTAGTTATTAGATTACACTTTTTGCCTTTTCAGTAATTAACAATTATTATGCTTAAAATTTGAAAATTTTATAGTCTCCTATTTTATTACTTATTTTCTTAAATTTAGGTTTACGGGGTCATTTTTACTAATATTCCTCTCAATAGTTAATAATTTGTGTTTGATCGGATCCTTTAACCGATCGCCCTAAACCTTAGGTTCTAAGTTCAACCTACGGTTACTTGGCTTGGCTTTAGAGCTTACAACCCCTAAGAAGGAAGAGGACAATCAATGCCATAAATTATTTCAAACTAAGTGTACTGTGGGAAATCATTGTTTTAACTTAGATCATTTACACTAAAAGTTATGAGAATATTATTAGCAGAAGGATCGTAGAAGCATTGAAGCTCTTAGTAGAACCGCATCTTAATCTATATTCACTTGGGTTGATTTAGGTAGCAGAGAAGATTTAGGTGAAGGAGCATTATAGGTTGCCTTTCTCTATAGGTAAGTATTGAGATGAGATGGATTGCGTTGTAGTTGATATGGATACTTATCATATCCTTTTAGGTATACCTTAGCAGTTTGATCAGACGCGTAGCATTCAGGGAGAGAAAATGTGTATAGGTCAGAGAGAGAGGTTATAGGTTTACTCCGATGCTAATAAAGAGTGGAAGTTATTTCAAAGTTTCTAAAGTGGAGGAACGTAACTTTAGTATAGGAAGCAAATGTAGATGTAGATGTGAGGGAGTCCAGGGTGGTTGATGCTTTAATTGCAAAGCAGGTTAGTAACTAATAAGAATCAACTCCTTGGACCGATTACGCGTAGCTGAGCTAGAGGACTCTTAGGAATCGCTCAGGGGATACTAATTCGGGTCCATAGTCAAGGCGGAGGTTCCTATCTCGAGCTGGTCTCTTACTGACCTAACTATCAAATCTTTACTTGTATTAGATTTACCCTTGTTCGACAGCGATGCTTTATCCTATAAAACAACCTAAGAATAGCCAAGGTGAGCCCCCAATTTGATCACCGACATTCGATCCTAAGTCGAGTTGATTTCTCTTTAGAAGAACAAATTGGTCCCCGGCTTAGTCCAAATCAAGTCGACCCCTAACTACTAACACTTTTTATTTCGCCTACTTTGTATCATGTCCTAAATCCCATCTACCATGTGATACGTGTCTTCTGGCATGATATTTTCAGAAGGATTCTTCACTTTTTTCATATTGAATATTCTTTATCTCTTTTACCCTTTATAGTAAGTTTCATGCAACATAATTGTAGAATATCCTTTTGTTTTTTCATACATGTAAAGTAATTCCAGTGAATGGGAATATAAACCCCCACTCTCTTGCATGTAGACAATCAACTAATTAATACAGAATTACTTATGTTAAGCAACCTTATTGTTCTTGTTATCATTTAACTCTTATCTATTTTTTTTTAGTAAAGAATAGTGGCGAATGACCCTTCAATTCGAATCGGTATGTCATATTTGGCGGATTGTAGGCCAAGTAGGATTAAGTGGTATGTTATATCCATTTGGTAGTTTCCTAGACTTTGCTAACTTTTTCTCTATTTGTTTTTTGGTTTGCTTCGTTGTAGTGCTTCTCTGTGTGTCTAACCCCAGAAATGCATCAAATTCGCTGTATCAGTGTAAGTTTCTACGAGGGAGTGTGTGAAGTTGCAAAGAAGTTTTGGTTTACTTTACTATTAGTGGCTACTGTATTCCTTTCATAGTGTGTTTGTATGACAGCAAGTGTAGTTTCATTGTTACTTTGTTTTTTATTGTGAAAACAAGGTAAGTTTGTTTCTATTCTGTTTAAGTGACTATTGGGTACTAAAGTTGTTAGTGAATTGTAAATTAGTTCGAGAAGTATTGTACTATATTTGATTCAAGTATTTAAAGTGTTATTGGTGACCAGAGCAGTGGTGTCAACCCGATTGCAGTCATAATGGTAGTAACACCTTAGGTTCTATTGACGACAAACTCGACAAACTCGTAAACCTTATTGAGAGTCTAGTCACAACGATGCAAGTCAATAGGCAACAATCTCAAGGTATATTACTGCAAAATTTACTTGAAAATATTCAAGAGAGGGGTTATGGCCAAGCTGGTTGAGCCCATCACTCAGCTCAACCCCCTTGAGCTGGAGGAGCTATTAGACGAAGATTAGAGTTGGAAGAGATTGGGAAAGATGATGAGGAGTTGGAAGTTGAAGAGTTTAGGGAAGAGGAAGAGGAAGAGGAAGCTGACTACTACCAAGCATAAAGATGAGGACACCAAGCTCCTTGAGGGCTAAACAATGTCAAGGTTCAAATCCTACCCTTCAGTGAAAGTAGAGATGCAGATGAGTACTTAGAGTAGGAAGAGAAGGTTGAGAAAGTGTTTGAATGTTATGGGTATATAGATACTGTCAAAGTTTGACTTGCTACACTAGAGTTTACTAAGTATGCCATAATGTGGTGGAAAAATCTGAATGCAGCCAGAACAAGAGATGGTAGACGAGGTATTAGAACTTGAGATGAGATAAAAAGCTTGTTGAAAGGTAGATCTGTACTCGAGACCTACCTGCAAGATTCGTTTGCAAAGTTGCAAGAGCTTTTGCCAAGGAAGTTGATCTGTTGATGACTATATTAGAGAGTTTTAGATGCTAATGATCCAAGCCAACGTAGAAGAATCAAAGGCTTGTATAGTATTGAGGTTCATTTCTAAGCTCAAGTACGAGATTCACACTATTGTAGAGGTATAGAGATTTTATACCTTAGAAGAGGTGATAAAAATAGTGTAGAGGGTCAAAAAATAGAGGAGAAGTGTTCTGAACCGACCTGAGCCAACATCCTCCCCCTAGCTATATGCCAACCTATTCAAGCAGAGTTGAAGAGACCATACAAGGCCGAGGATAAGAATGACTGATTTGATGAAAGCTAAGTAAGCTAATAGGGTCGAGTAAGTCTAGGATGAACCGAGGTTAGGCCAACCCTGAGGATATATGAGAAAGGGCAAACCTCTGGACAGAAGACCAATAAGGTAAAATGCTTAAAATGCTTAGGCTTGGGACATATGGCCGTTGAGCGTCCGAACCAATGCGTCATAGTGCTCCAATGAAATATAGTGGATAGCACCAACTAAAGTAAGCCTAAGAAAAAAGAGGATGTTGGAAAACTCGAAGTTGAAGAGGAAGAGGAGACCTGTGTCTATGTCGACCGAGGAGAAGTGATGACCCTAATCTTGAGACGAGTCCTGAGTTCCTTACCGAACTCTGAAGAAGACCAAAGGGAGAATTCATTCCATATTAAATATACCATCAAGTGACAATTATGCATCATTATAGTGAATGGAGGAAGTTGTACTAATATCGTTGCATAGTCCTTTGTGCAAAGGTTGGAGCTGCAGACCTTAAAATACCCCTTGACCTTACAAACTGCATTGGCTTCATGATAAAGGTGCTTTGCACATAACTAAACTAGTAACCATATCATTAAGTGTTGGGGGTATGTATAAGGACAAATTAGTGTACGATATCGTTCTCATGGGTGCTTCACATTTGCTGCTTGGACCACTTTGGTTATTCAACCATCGTGTTACTCACGACAAATATAAGAACACCTATGCCTTTGTCAAAGATGGAAGGAAGATTATGTTATAACCCTTAACCTTGTCTTAAGTAAATGAAACCTACAAGCATCTCAACTGAGCCAGTAAGAAGAAGACCTTAGTTATGAGCCGAAGAGAGCTCTGATCTACTGAAAAGGCTTATGAGCCCATGTTTCTGTTGGTTAGGAGATTGCTAGAGAAGAGAGATTGAGAGGATGTTCCAGATGAAATCCAAAGCCTACTAACAGAGTTTGCTAATTTGTTCCCTAAGGAACTACCTAAAGGACTGCCTCCAATTCGATGCATTGCGTATTGTATTAATCTACAGCCAGGTGCTACCCTACTAAACTGACCTACATATAAAATGAACCTAGAGTAGGCTGCTAAGCTACAAGATAGGTAGATGAAATAATAAAGTAAGGATATGTGAGGGAGAGCATGAACCCTTGTGTCATACCAGCTCTGCTTATTCCAAAAAAAGAAAAAAATGGTTCATAGCACATGTACATTAATAGCTGAGCAATCAACTGAATTACTATAAAGTGCGGATACCCGATACCAAGGCTCAATGACATGTTAGATGAGCTTCATGGCGCCAAGATATTTTGGAAGATTAATTTGCGAAGTACCTATCACCAAATTTGCATGAAGCTAGGCAATGAATGGAAGATTGCCTTCAAGACTAAGCATAAACTCTATGAATCGTTAATGAATGGAAGATTGCCTTCAAGACTAATGTACTGAGCACATTCATGAGGTTAATGAATCATGTGATGCGCTCTCTAATTAGAAGATGTGTGGTCGTGTACTTTGATGACATATTGTTATACAATGCCAACTTGAACAACCATGTTCAACATCTTTGAGAAGTAATTGACATTTTGTGAATTGAGAAATTGTATGGAAATGTAAAGAAATGTATGCTCTGCCAAAAAGAAGTGATTTTCTTGAGGTTTATAGTGTTAAGGGAAGGAATCTTAGCAGATGAGAAAAAGATTTGAGCTGTTCTTGAATGGTTGAGGACTTAACTTTTCCTTAATACTGAATTGCCTTACACCCTTCATTGGTGATATCTTCAAAAACACTCAATCGCCTACTTGGAATTCTAATGGCTTTCTTCTAATATTCGCATAACTTTTTTGATGGCTCTGGGAAGTGTGTATTTATTCCCTTATTATGTATATCTTCTCTTTAAGATCTTGTGACATCGATGATCGAATGACTTATTTGTTCCCTGCTTTATCCAAATATACAAGGGATCTACATTTACGTCCATACAATGCTTCATAGGGAGTTATCTTAATGGCACTATAATAGCTATTATTGTAAGCAAATTCTACCAATGGCAAATGGTCATCCTAACTACCTCCAAAGTTCATCACGAACACCCTCAACATATCCTCAAAAGTTTGGATTATTCGCTCTGATTGACCATCACTTTGGGGATGATAAGCAGTACTAAAGTTCAACTTGGTTCCCATTTCTGCTTGTAAGGATTGCCAAAATCTAGACATAAAATGAGAATCACGATAAGATATTATGGACATTGGAACACCATGCAAGCGAACTATCTCCTTGACGTAAACTTCTGCTAGTTGAGAGAAAGTCGACGTTTGCCTTATGCATAAGAAATGTGCTGATTTCGTAAGCTTATCGACTATAACCCATATCATATCATGTTGTCTCCTTATGCTTGGCAAACCACTAACAAAATCCATTGTTATATGCTCCCATTTTCACTCAGGTATAGGTAAACGTTGTAACAATCCTCCTGGTCTTTAATGTTCAGCCTTCACCTTTTGGCATGTCATACAATGTGATATGTACTGTCCTACATCTCCTTTCATCCTTGTCTACCAAAACTTTTGCTTCAAGTGCTTGTACATCTTATTCTTCTGTGGGTGTAGGGAGTATCTTATACTATGAGCTTCATTCAATATCACCTCTTTAACTTTTGAATCCCTTGATACACAAAGTCATTTTTTAAATCTTAACATTCTTGCATCATCAATTCTAAAGTTAGGATGTTGTCTAATGTCATTCCTAATCTTTTGTAGCTCTACATCTCCCTTTTGAGCTTCCTTGATGCTCTCAAGTAATGTAGGTTCTACCCTTAGATTAGCTAATATACTACTTTCTTCTCTTGTTACAACTTCTAAGCTTAATTTCTCCATTTCTTCAGTCAATTCCCGTTGATTCGTAATGAGTACAGCAACACTACCAAACTTCTTCTAGCTTAATGCATTAACCACTACATTAGCTTTCCTAGGGTGATAATGAATTGTAAATCATAATCCTTCAGTAATTCCAACCATTACCTTTGCCTTAAATTCAATTCCTCTTGGGTAAAGATACACTTTAAACTCTTGTGATCGGTATGCACCTTACACTTTTCCCCATATAAGTAATGCCTCCATATTTTTAATGCAAATATTATAGCTGCAAATTCTAAATCATGAGTTGGGTAATTTCGCTCGTGTGGTCTGAGTTGTCTTGAAGCATAGGCAATCACCTTATCATTTTACATTAGTATGCACCCTAATCCACTTCTAGAAGCATCACAATAAATTGCATACTCTCCAAACCCATCTGGTATTGGTAATATTGGAGTGGTTACCAATCTTCTTTTAAGTTTCTGAAAACTCTCTTCACACCTATCATACCATTCGAATCTAATACCTTTTCATGTCAATTAGGTCATTGGCATAAATATTTTAGAGATGTCTTGTAGAAATCTCCTATAATAACTAGCAATTCTTAAGAAACTCCTCACTTCTGTTACAATGGTTAGCCTTGTCCATTTTATTATTGCTTTCACTCTTGTAGGGTCAACTGCTATTCCTGCACTAGATACTATATGCCTAAGAAATCCTACTTGATCCAACCAAAACTCACACTTCTTTAGCTTCGCATAAAGTTTGTTGTCTTTAAGAATCTGAAGCAGAATCTTCAAGTGATCTACATATTCCTCCTTACTCCTTGAGTATATTAAGATATCATCAATAAATACTACAACAAACTCATCTAGGTACTTTTTAAAGACACGATTCATCAAATCCATGAATGCAGCAAGATCATTTATTAACCCACACGACATTACTAAAAATTCATAATGTCCATACTTAGTTATAAAGGCACTCTTATGTTCATCATCTTTCTTAATTTTCAACTAATGATAACCGGATTGTAAATCGATTTTTCAGAATACTATAGATCCTTTCAACCGATCAAATAAGTCATCAATCCTAAGAAGTAGGTATTTGTTCTTTATCGTGACTTTATTCAATTCTCGATAATCTATACACAACTGAAAACTTCCATCTTTCTTCTTAACAAATAATACAGGTGCGCCCCATGGCGATGTACTTAGCCTTATGAATCCATTGTACAGTAGCTCTTGTAGTTGCTTTTTCAATTCCACTAATCCTATAGGAGCCATTCGATAAGGTGCCTTAGAGATAGATGCAGTACCCGGTATAAGATCTATGGTAAATTCAACCTCCCTATCTGGTGGTAGTCCAGGCAAGTCTTTAGGAAAAAACTCAAGATATTCAAATACTACTAGTATATCTTCTAATCTCACTTCTTGAACTTAGGTATCTACTACTGAAGCTAGAAATCCTATGTTACCATTTCTTATAAGGTTCCAGGCTTTATTTGCTGAAACAATTCGAGGGGTTACCTTTCTAGAACTTCCTTTAAAGTGAAATTCTTCTCCATCAGGCTTCTTAAATATTACCATCTTTCTTTCACAGTCTACATTCGCTTAATGTTCAGTTAGCTAATCCATTCCTAGTACAGCATCAAATCTTGTCATATTCAATACTACTAATTCTGTAGGCAACTTATATATATATACACACACATTACCTCCCCTCAACTTTTGTTGCACAACTTCCTCTCCTCTAGAAGGAGTTGTAACTATCAGATCATACCTTTGAATCTCTATTAGAAGTCTATTCCTGTCAACATAGTCCTTAGATACATATGAATGTATTGCTCTCGTATTGAACAATGTATAAGCATAGTTATCCTCTAGGCGAACCAATCGTAAAATAATAATCACAATTATATCATTACTCGAGGGTACAGATTTTAAGTAAATACACAACACATGATCATATAAAGAAATCTTAGAAATGATAGGGTTCGGGACTCATACCTGCAACTATGTTGTCATCCCTACATTCCTCATCCTGGATCGCATACACCCTTCCTTGAACTTTAGGTCTAGCTCCAACATCTCTTACTCAGTTATTTCTATTAGTAGGTCTTAGCCTATTGGCTTAAGTTTGGCCTGGTCTTGCCTATTGATCCGCATTACATTGAGTGGCATTATGTCTTGTTTGACGATACTTATAGCAGTATACACCTCTAAGGTTTGGGTTTTGGCATTGCTTAGCCATATGCCCAACTTCTCTACACATAAAACATTTCCCTCGTAGTTCTAGACACAGGATAGCTTGATGCCTACCATTACATTTCCAGTAAGGTGGTATAGCTCTACTTGGCCTTTAGTTCTTGTTAGGGGGTTGATATGCCCTTTTTCCCCTTATCATTTTACGGCTATTGTTAGAATTTGCTATAAATTTCCTTTTCTTACTTTCTATTTCTTTAGTTACCCTTTGTAAGTCATGAGCTTACTTAATCAAACGAGTCTCATTGATAGGGTTAGCATATCGCACCAACCTTGTCTGTTTCAACTCAACTTGAAAATAAAGATTAAGTCCAGCCTTAAACTGACCAACCTTACCAAGTTCATTATTCTGTATTGCTTTTGGTGCAAATTTTAACAACCTATTAAACTCTTGTTCATATTCTTCAATAGTCCTTCTCACTTGCCTCAACTTATAATATTCCTCACACATTCTCTCCTTCATACATTCAGGGAAGTACTGCTTTAAAAATGTATCCCTAAAGGCATTCCAATCTATGGGTTTTGCCACTATTCGTTTCTTACTTTTCTACCAATTATTCGCACAACTATCTAATAAAATAGCAGCAATCCCTACCTTTCTATTATCTTTGACATCATGTAATTCAAAAGCTTTTTCTAACGTATTGATCCATTCCTCTGCAACTAAAGGGTCAATTTTTGTCTCGTCAAATAATTTCACTATACGTTGCACCTGAGCTAACTTATCCCCATTTACTCCACTAGCCCCAGCCAAAGCAGTAGTAAGTTACTATACTACATCCACGACTTGTATAGGCAGAGCTTAATTTAGTTGAGGTTGTTGTTCCTCCCTAATATGTCTCCTAAGAGTGGTTGATGAACCAGGATCCTCACTTGTATGTGTTTGTACCATTTTTTGGATAGCAACAAACACAATAAACATAGTCAGTTCTTTTATATTGGTTACTACTAACAAAGTTAAGCTCATATGGTACTTATCTACCCAACACGCCTCACATGCACCTAGTACTATGGTCCCTAATTCATACTTTGATACCACCTAAAGGATGTCATATCCCTGTATAGTACAAGATGTGTCATCACACATGAATATGTGTTTATACTTAACATAAGTTCTATTTATAATAAAAGAGTACTACAACAGAGTTCAGCCTAACACCTGTTTATATAAAAGATTATATCTGATAAGCTTAACCAAATAAAAAATACAGTACTTTTTACTTTTTTTTCCTTTTTATATGTATAGATCCTTTATATAACTAATAACAAAATACAATAAAACTTCTTTAAAAGCGACTGACTTCGTCTTACACACTCTCAATAGGATTTTTCCCCTAGTTGACGTTGCCTCGTCAATTCTCTTCATAACCTAAGGATACACAAATATCCCCTTAGCTTTTTGTGAGCTAAGTGAGAGTGGATAAAACAAAACATGAGACACACATAACATACATTCACAAAGATCAATATTACAGGACATTCAATCTCATAACCTGAGTTATCGATACAAACTGTTTATGTAGAAAATCCATGCTATGCTCATGCACGTGATATGCATCAGTATCGATATTCTATACTTTTCTAATTCTTCATCCGATTAGTCGACATACCCGAACATCTGGATACAACGTCTAGGGACCAAGGGCAATAAGGAGCTGCCTAGGAGTAAGATCCCCAACAAAAACTACCCATTGTGGTTTGAAAATCCAATACATAGTCGGTTACATAATGTGGCTAGAATAAGTTGAGCAATGTAGTCTATATGCTCAAAAGCCAACACAGCAGTTTTTAAGCTTTCATAAACTCGACTCGTAGGTTCTTTCGTGCCATGCCATGAATGTAGTAAATAGTACAATAGTCCAATATCGGGCACGAATCTCAAGTTCTACGTTATGACCAATTCAATTATCTCAACTTCAGCTTTGTTTTTCAGCTTTATATTATATTCCTTTGTATAGGGCTCACTTGAGCGAACACTCTAAATAATAGTTCAGTTTCTAAATTTTCCAAATAGAAATACATATTGATGAATCTGTCATACACAAGGAAATATTTAACTTTTTCAACACATATTCAACAAAATCAAGTATGCAATCAATCCAGCACGTAATTACAATTCATAACATAACTGACTCTAAGTTAAGTAGACATATGTTTACTTACACAAAAATAGAAATATCCACTTACTCGAGCTTGATAGTAGCGTAAAATCCTAAGTTTCATGATGTGGTTACTCCTTACCTATCACACCTAGAAAAATACACACAGACCCTAAGTCAACTACTGGGTCAATATTAAGTTCTTATAAGTTTTCGTTAATGTGTTTCCAAGCTTAATCCGATTGTATTTTATTTATTTCTTATTCGATTTTAGCAAACTTTATATTGTCATAATCGTTGTTCTGAGTACTATTAAGATATCTTAAGAATCATAACTAACTAATATTTCCAAATATCCAAAAATACCTTTTCATGTTACCGATTCAACCGTATGCTATTATAATCTTGTAATTAACTCAATTAAATCCTAAATCTAAATTAAAAGTCATAAAATTCCTCATTTCCTGAGCTGGTCAACATTTATTATGTACTCTAAAATATTAATCCTTTGCATATTTAGCAAATATCACAATAGTACTAATTATTATATCATATATTAAGCTAATATATAGGTTTATGTTATGAAAATACATAATAAATAGTATACGAGCCAGATTCATTCTACAAAAAATCCTATAGACTCACAAAAATACATAGTTTAATTATTGACCATGAATTATACTAAAATAGTTATCATATATATTTTTATGAAAATAGTGATTTTAACTTAAAATTAGCGAAAATTAAGCGAATAAGTAAATTTAATCACAAGATAAAATTTAAGTGTCCTAAACATCATTATGAACGTCTAGAAATTATAATAGATAGGGCTCATACTTTGATTTTGTAAAAACTAATTAATTCACTAAAATAGTGAAATTGCCAATTTTATCCAAAATAATTACAATAAATAGTAAACATAATTATTTTAAAAAATTCTTGTTGCTATAATTAAATACATATATTGAGTATGTCATGTACAAATTTTCAACTTGAAAGGAAATTATTTACTATTTCTAAAATTTAATTTAATTTTCATCTAAATAGAGCCATTTCTTAAAAACCTTATATTTCAAATAATTATTTCATTAAAATAAAATTGTTACATTATTTTACACATAAAATAACTTTAGAAACCAAGTTTCATAATTAAATAATATCATTTGCTATTTTTAGAAAATTTACAAAGTTTTGATTAAAATTTGGTTCACTTGAACCGGTCGCCTCTAGTCACTCAACCTTATCAGAACACCTCTTCTAGTGGTGCTTTCCTTGACCTTAAATGGCCACTACAACTAGACACCAATAACTTATTGAACTGGCTTGATGAGATTTTGTGCCTTATTTTTGCTCTAATTTTCTTGTTTTTTTCTAATTTGTTTTGAAAATTTCTAGAGTGTTTTTATTATATTTTCAAACTTGTAAAATATTTTTTTGAAGTTTACAAGCCCTATTTATATTTTCCAAATGGATAAGAATTTATAAAAATTGGATATGTGGCTTACACATATCATTTTTTTTTTTAATTTTCAATGCATAAGGTATCATTTCCTTATTTCTTTGCTCTTGACTCATTATCCAAATTAATCCTAAGCTGCCACATAAGTATGATGACTCATCCTTGCAATTTTTATTAATTTTCCAATTTTTTATATTAATTTACCTTATTTAAATAATAATTTATTATTATATATGTGTATTTAATACAAATAATGCATGTTCTATGTTAATACATGCATAATTCAACTTCATTTACTATTTTTATAAGTTAAATAATTTATCTCTAATATCCTGTTATATCTAATTACTCAAATTTCACGTTTTCGATATTTATCAACTTTAGCAATAAATTGACATTTTCTTAAATTAATATTTTTATATAGCTTATTTTGGTCACTTTACTTGAATGACTTCATTTAACTTTTCTAATTTTACTGTGAAGTCGGAAATTAAACTAATATCTTAGCCCAATACCTTAAATTTAAGGGTTCAGATCTTAGGGTAATGATATGGGCTTGAAATCTAAGGTATTACAAAAAGATTCTATATTTGTTATAGTGAACTGTTTCAATAAGATTGTGCACTTCATTTTGTGCTACTAGACCAACGATGCTGTATATATTATTAATTTGTTTTTGCAGGAGGTTGTTCGACTACATGAGGTATCAAAGACTATTGTTTCAGATTGAGAAACAAAATTTTTTACCTATTTTTGAAAGACTCTTTGGAGAAGACTTAGAACTAAACTTATATTCAGCTCCAGTTCTACCCATGGACTGGTGGCTAGACTTAAGTGGTGAATAAGACGCTAGGCAATTTGCTTAGAGCTATCGTAGGGAAGAAGTTAAGGGATTAGGATTTGTGTCTATTAGTTGTGGAGTTCACATATAACTAAACTGTCTATAGCATTACTGAGAAGACCTCATTCGAGGTCGTTTGCTTTAGCAACTACTGAAGAAAGTCAATCTAGAGTTGACCGAGCTCAAGAATTGCATGAGTTGCACCAGTCTATAATTAGGAAGATTGCTAAGTTCAATCAAAGATAACAAGAAATTGGTAGCCGAAGCCATTGAACTATTTCCTTCCACCCAGGAGACTTGGTATTTATACATCTCAACTGAGAATGATTCCCATACTTGAGACAAAGTAAGCTATCTCCTTGAGTTGATGGTTCATTCAAGGTCCTAAAGAAAATCAATCGCAAGGCTTACTGAATTGAGTTACTTGATGACTATAGTATTTTTTCCACCTTCAATATGTTCGATTCGATTCCTTACCACCCAATAAAAGAAGACCTCACATGCACTCCAAAAGAAGAAGTAGAAACTACTCCAAATTTAAGGATAAATCTTTTCGACCCCTAAGCAGTTGATAGGAATCAACCCTCTAAACAGATCATGCATAGTTGAGTTAGAGGACTCTGAGGACTTGCTACAAGGATACTACCTCTAAGTTATAGTCGAGGTGGGGATTCCTATCTTAAGCTAGTCTCTTACTGACCTGATTATCAAATCCTCACTTGTATCAAATCTGTCTCTATTTAGTAGCAATGCTTTATCCTAAAAGACAGCCCAAGAATAGTTGAGGCAAGCCTTCGATCTGACCATAGGCATTCGACCCCGAGTCGAGCTGATTTTTTCTTTAGAATAACTAATTGGTCCCTGACCTAGTCCAAATCAAGTCGGCCCTTGACTGCCAGTACTTTTTGTTTCTCCTATTTTTTATCATAGTCCTAACTCTCATCCACCATGTGACACGTATCTTTTGGTATGATCTTTCTAGATGGATTCTTCACTTTTTTGCATTGAATATTCTTTATCTCTTTTACCCTTTTTAGTATGTTTCATGTAATTTAATTGTAAAATACCTTTTTATCTTTTCATACATGTAAAATAACCTTAGTGGATGGGTATAGAAACCCCCACTTTCTTCTACGCAAGCAATCAACTAATTAATACAGAATTACTCATGCTAGGCAACCTTAGTGTTCTTGTTATCAATCAACTCTTATCTATTCCTTTTAGTAAGGAGTAATGGCGAGTGACCTTTTAGTTCAGAACAGTGTGTCATATCCGACGGATTGTAGGCTAAGTAGGATTGAGTGGTGTGTCATATCCATTTGATAGCTACCTTGAATTTGCTAACTTTTTCTTTATTTATTTATTTATTTATTTTTGCTTCGTTGTAATGCTTCTTCATGTGTCTGACCCTGAAGACACATTAGTAACTTTATAGTCAAGTACAAAAACAACGGCTTTCTAGGTTTAGGAGTTATTAACACTGGAGGTTTCGTGAGGTATTCTTTGATTTTAGTGAAAGTCTCTTCGCATTCCTCATTCCAGCTGATCTTCATATTCTTCTTTAATAGCTTAAAAAGAGGGCGACATTTGTCTGTTAACTGTGATATGAATCGGGCTATGTAATTCAAACACCCCAGCAACCCTCATACTTCCTTGAGTGTTTGTGGAGGAGGCATGTCAATTATGGCTTTGGCTTTATTAGGATCGACTTCAATACCTCTTTGGCTGACTATGAATCCTAACTATTTTCCCGACGTCACACCAAAGGTATATTTCTCTAGATTCATCTTCAAGTGGTATTTCCTCAGTTTATCAAATAGCTTCCTCAGGTTTTTTAAGTGATCTTCCTCTTCCTTGGATTTTGCAATCATATCATCAACATACACTTCTATTTCTTTATGCATCATATCATGAAAAATTGTAACCATGGCCCTTTGATATGTTGCGCCTACATTCTTAAGCCCAAACGGCATCACCTTGTAGCAAAATGTTCCCTAAGTCGTAATGAAAGTCATCTTTGTCTTATCTTCTTTGGACATTCGGATCTGATTATATCCCGAAAAACCATCCATGAGAGAGAATAGATGATTTTTGGCCGTGTTATCCACTAAGACATCAATATAAGGCAACGGAAAATTATCTTTAGGCGTTGCTTGGTTGAGATCTTGAAAGTCTACACACACTCTGCCTTTCCCATTTGTCTTAATTACTGGAACAATATTAGCTACCCATTCCGGGTAATCCGACACTTCAATGAATCCAACTTCTAGTAATTTCTTCACTTCTTCTTTAATTTTTAGCAAGATGTCAGGTCGAAATCTCCTTAACTCTTGCTTTTTTGGTTTGGCATCTTCTTGTGTAGGTAAATGGTAGACTACAATCGACAAGTCCAACCCAGGCATATCTTCATACGACCAAGCGAACACGTCTTGATATTCGGCTAATAACGTAATCATTTCGGTTTTTTGTTTCTCTTTTATATTTGCTTCAATTTTTAGATTCTTAAGATTTTCTTCGTTCCCCACATTAATTGTCTCAATCGGTTCGTCAATAATGATTCTACCTAGTTCATGTTTTTTCCATTGCTCTTGTATATTACTGTAGTTATCGACATCGCTCTCAATGACTAACCCAGTAGGGCCGAAAGCAATATTGATATTCTCATTTTTTACCTGTGCGAAGTATTCCTAGTTTGCACTTAGTTCATTAGATCTAAATGAGAATGCATTAAAGAAACGTGTATGTAAGCAAAAGAGAAGTAAAACGCAACATAGGAAAGAAACGAACTAAGATTCCATTGAATAAATGGAAGTGGATCTCAAATGAGATTAAGGCCTAACTAATTTTGAATGAAAGGTTAGACGATACATTTGAAACGATGATTGTTGAAATAAAAATTCAGAAAATACTAACTATGGGTCACCCCTTTACCCTAGGGAAGACCTGTTGCCATTCGTTGAGATAGAGAACTACTTATTCAAATGATGCTGGAACTTGTGTGGTGACTTAGTTAATCCTTCTTTACCAAATTCCCGGGCTTGAGTCTCCTCTCGTATGAACGTCTCAGCTAGTAGTGGAAAGGTCATCGAGGCATGGTATAATTTGTTACCTCTCTTGCCTCTCACTTGTTTCTTTTGAAATTATTGTGCTAGGGTAGGATTGTAGCCAAGACCATAGGTGCCGATCTGGCCTTCCTTGAATTCTATTCTTCTATCGTCTTCTCTGGTAGGATCGATAATAATGTTCACTTCTTCAAACATTTGTAATCCCAACTCTTCTTGTCCCTCACTTCCTATATAGGTTATAGCCGTTTCCTTGTAGATTTCATAATCTTGATCTCCTAGAATTGCAATCACCTGACAATTTAAGATAAACTTCAACTTTTGGTGCAAGCTCGAGGGTATAGCCCTTGCTGCATGAATCTAACGTCTTCCCAAGAGTAGATTGAAAGATTTTGGAATGTTCATGACTTAGAATCAAATAGTAAAGTGCTGAGGGCCAATACACACAGATAAATCAATCTCCCCTATAATCTCTCTTCTAGAATCATCAAAAGCCCTAATTGTTGTGGAAGAAGGCCTAATTGCAGAAGTGTTAATGCCCAGCAAATCCGAGGTAGCGAGTGGGCAGATGTTCAGTGATGATCCATTGTCAATGAGCACCCTAATGATGATTATGACATTACTCCTTACCATGATAAAGAGTAGCTTTGTATGTTTGTTCCCTTCTTTGCCCAATTCTTCTGCTAAAAAAGAAATTTGATCCATTGCGAGGACAAAATTAGTAACTGCCCCCATCTTCTCAGTTGGAATTTCACGAGAGACTTTCACCTCATTTAAAGTACAAAACAAAGCCTCCCTGTATGGTTTAGATGTGATTAACAAGCTCATCAACGATATTTGTACAGGAGTCTTACTAAGTTGATCCATGATCTTATACTCACTCGACTTAATAATTTTGGTAAAGGTTGATAGCCCTTCAACACATTTGGTTGCCATCTTATCATTTGATTCTCCTAGTATGACCTTCCTCCTATGCTCCTCTCTTGGGTGGTAATTCTTTCCTGATCGAGTAATGTCCCCTACCAGAGGACCTGGTTTTTCTTGATTTACCAGGTGATAACTAAATGGAGTAGCCTTGTAATTTTCTATTGGCAACGATACGTAAAATGTGTACCTCTTCACGTCTGGCGTTTGGTTACTAGTATAAAACTCAGAAACCTTGGGCTTCTTATCTGAATCAATGACGTTGACGACACAGCCATAAAAAATCATACCAATCATCGGCCTGTGGTTAGGTAAGGGATTATTGTTAACGTTGAGAACCGAGGATTCTACAAAATCTAACTACACTATCCCTTCATCTATCAAGTCCTGAATCTTGTTCCTCAGTCTCCAGCACGCATCGGTTGAATGCCCTACTTGTTTACAGTGGCACTCATACTTTACTGTGGGGTCAAAGATTCTTAGTCGATATCGATTGCTAGGAAGTTTGTATCCTATCAAATTATCCCTTTGCAACTTCTCGAAAACTTGACTTAAAGGGACCAGTATCTTGGTAAATTGTCTATAAGTCCTGTTAGCTTAAGGCTGGTCTCTAAACTGTTGATGAGTCGAAGGAGGATTCGTCTTGAAAGCAACTTAAGTATTTGATTTGGCATTTGAATTTACCATACCGACTGTAGATTCTTTAGGCATGCTGCTGGCTGGCCTAGGACCAGATGATGATACTGATGGTCTTCTATCTGTTGGCTCTTGTAGCTTACCGGAAGAGACGACGCTTTCAATCCTACACCCTGCCTCTACTACTTCAGCAAAACTGGACAAGGCCTACTCGAAGAGATGGGAGAAGTAGGGCCTTTCCAAGGTGTTAATGAAAGCTGATGTAAGCTCCTTCTCGGTCGTAGGAGTAGAGATACTTGTAGCTGAGGACCTCCATCTTTGAGCATATTCTTTAAACGACTTGTTATTCTTCTTCTGTAAGGCAACTAAGTCCATCATAGTTGGGCTACTTCTACGTTGAATTTATATTGTTCATAAAATGCTCTAGCAAGTTTCTCCCATGTATTTATCTGATTCAAATCAAGCTGGGCATACTAAGTTAAAGCCAGTTCAGTCAGACTATCTTAGAATGTCTGTATCATGAATGGATCCTACTGAACATATTTACCCATCTTCCTGACGTACAACCTGGTGTGGAGCTTGAGGCAACCCGTCCCATTATACTTTTCAAATTCTAGTACCTTAAACTTCTCAGGGTATGATCCTATGTCATACACGGAAAACTCAGTGACCTCCGCCTGTTCAAATCCATCATACCTTACAGGTGCATTCATCTTCTCAATTATCTATTGTGTTAATTTCTTTTCCAATTCTTTCAAGCTATTCGTACTAGGCCCTTGGTCAACAGGTCTCGAGGTTGCATAAGTGTCAAGTTTGAAGGTTGGGTTGTCTTTCAGGTAAACTCCTTCTAATTCAAATGAGTCTTTTTGATATTTGTGCTCTGCTTCAGGAGCGTATCTATTCTTCCCATAACAGGTCTTAGAGCTTTCTTCATTAGCCGGTGCTGTGGATCTCAGCAACGCAATGCTGTTTGCTAAGAAGCTCATTTGTTCTACCATCTTTTCTATAGCCCTTTCTATGGAACGAAACCTTAGCTTGAAGGGATCATTGATCTCAGGGTCTCTGTCATTTCCTTGAGTAGTGGCCATCCTGGTCTGGGAACGTGTTATAATCAGACTTCTCTGAAAGACTTCACGTTTAGGAGATATCTTGAAATTTTACCAAGATCGTAAAGGTCAACTCAACAAAGGGTTCGTACATATTACATTTTTCTAAGAAAGAGTTGTTAATTGTATAGATGCAAGATGCATGTTACACAAATGCAATGAAAAATTAAGAATTGGGAAAAAACCTTTAATGTGGCAAAACTTAACTAACTTTTATTAATTTTTTGCAATTGTGAAGCTTTCTGTTTGCAAGAAAGAATTCTAGAGAAAATATTTTTTAAAAAAACCTAAAATCTAAAATTAATAGGAGCTTGCTCTTCCTTGCCCTTAGTCCTCTTTAATTGTGCTTCCAATGCCTTTATATTTTGATGATATTCATTGCATCGGTTTTGCAACTCCTGCTCTCTTTTACTCATTCTCTCGGGTTCAGTTTGAACTTCCCCCTTCTCTTTGTTGTCTTCAATATCTTTCAGCCCTTTTGGCTAGTGATAAAGAAATCCTTTGGTTGTTTGGCTCCTGGTTGCTATCCCTTTAGTGGAAGGGGGGTCTTTCTTGTACACCAAAGAGCTCGAATGCTCAGGAGCTTGGCTACTTTGTCAGTCGTCATCATCATGCCGGGCTTATGGAAGTCCAATGAGACAGCTTCTAATGATGGTTTGGAGATCATGTCCTCAATGAGTCCATTGGCTGGGACATATCCAGTACAGAGGTTAAAGCCAATCAGAGGGACCGTCTTGAAATCTTCACACCCTCTTATCATTTCCTTACTTGCAAACCATCTAGGTGTCAACAACAACTCCTCCGCCTTCATACTCTGAAAGTGTTGGACCTAGTAGCGGCTAACTATATTTTCTAATAGCTCAACTCTTTCTTCAAGAGATTTGATGAGATCGTATTGTTGAGTAAACTCGGCTTGATTGAAATCAAGTTGGTAACTTTTCATGTGACTCACGAACTAGACCACCAGTAGGACCATATTAGTTTTCAGATCTCCTCATTTCTTTTTCTTGAGATGGTTTAGTGACCGGATCTGTTCGGCCAGAAGAGTTGGGACATATGATTTCCCTTCAAGGAATTGGGTTGCGAGTTTCGCAATTCTGAAGTGGACTTGATGTCTATTATCGGGGAACAAGATAGTATTGAAGACCACCAATATAAAAGCGTTGACCTGGTACTGGTGCCATGCTTCTAAATGTACACAAAAAACCTCGGGTTTTTCTCTATGCTTTAATTCAGTAAAAAACCAGTCCATGACATCCTTTAATCGAATGGTCTTTCCTTAATTTAAAACCCGGTTTATTTCGATTTTTCTGATTCCCAACAACTTGCTGAAGATCTTTGGTACTACAGCTTCCAAGTCTGAGACATAGATATCATCAGTGATTATAAGAGCCCACAACAATTGGGAATATTCTTCTAAAGTTAGGCTTAGTTGATGTAGGCCCATACAGAAACTGGTGCATTTAGGCTCTCATAGGTAGACTAAGGCCCGTACTAGAGTGATGTTCACAAGGATCTTCTACAGAGAGAGGATGGGTCCAATCCTATTCTTGATAAACTCTTGCTTATTTGGGTTGAAGAGTCGAAACTACGTTTGAAGCAATTTTTGAGGCCAATGAGATAGGTGGACATGAATGTCTTCAAAAGGCTCTTGACCTGATCTAGTCATAATTGATCAAAATGAAAATTATAATTACAATGTATTCTAAACTTTACATAAAATTATTACAAATTATTTACAAGGAAATATTATAACTGTAACTTCACAATTGCCCTTATCCATTTAAGTTTGCCACATCATAGGTTCTTGCGATTTTTTGAAAGAAAGGTTTTCGTGTAATGCAAAAGGGTGTTTATGAAAGATCATAAAAAAAACAATAAAATTGACTAATAAAACAGATAAATAATTAAAAATAAAAAAATTTACCTAGGCTTTGAATCACAAGTGATCACTGTCGTATGTATCGTATTTCAGATTGCATATGCTTCGCTGGATTTCGTGCGTGAAGATTGTGTGACGGTGTAGAGCCGTCCTAAACATGCAAGGAAGTAAAGGCATAAGATGTGCGGTTCGGTGAATGTTGCGTGATCTGGTTAGTGTATGCAGTGCATTGGATTGGTGGCATGTTTGAAAGACAATTTAGAGTGTGCAGCATTGTAAGACTCTGAGGGACGTTGGCTGGTTGTTGGTTAGTTGATTAGATCAGTATGAATTAGGAGACGTCAAATGCTAGGGACGTGTTTAGATTTACTAGACTTCGGATTCGTTGGCGTTGCGGCAACGTGAAGTGGTCTTCGGATTCGTTGGCGTTGTGGCAACGTGAAGTGGTCTTCGAATTCGTTAGCTTGCGGCAATGGGGAGTTGTCTTCGGATTGCCTCGTGGATTTGGACTTCAAAGTCGAGATTCGAAAATTTGACTTCGACGTGGAGGAAATTTAGATTGACTTTGTGGACGTCTGGATTATAGATTGAAGATGGCTTTTGGATTTGTCTTCAGAATGCGTATGAAGTGTTTCCGGATGGGGTTCCAATGAATTAATTATGTAATTTGTGATTTAAGTGAATGAATTATATGAATAAAAAAAAATCCCCTCTCATCAACATTATTTCTCAATTTATAAAACCTCCAATCGAGTCTTTCGCATCGTTTTAAAAATAGATTCGATTCTAAGATACGGAATATACGATAACGCTTCTTTAATGATTTGACCTAGTTTTTAGAAAGCCTATTTGATTTAGGCTCTCTATTTACTAGGCCCGATCCGATCTAATTTGATTTAATTAAAGAGTCTACTTAATAAATTATAAATTTAATCTAATCCAATATAATTGAGATAAAAAAAAATCTATTTTATATCAGATTGGACCAAAATTATTTTAATGAATCCCAACTTTTCGAATGACTTAATTAATTACACACATTATCCAATTTGATTTGAAATGATCCATCATGACTCGGTTTAACATGACTTAGCTCAAGATAATTCGACTTGTCTCGATTTGTTACGACGCAACTCTATACGATACGATACAACTCGACGTGACATGACGTGATACGATACGACACGACTTGATACGATACGATGCGATTCTCTCTTTTTTTTATTTTGTTTTTTCATTTTTTTCTTTTAATTTTCGTTTTATTTTTATTTTTATTTTTTTGCTTATTTATTAACCTGGCTCAAAAAAATGAAAATTAGCAAAATGAAGTGTTTACAATAATAAGTCAAAAGAGGAGAATCTATTACATTTGCGTAAAGTGTTAATTGTTTTAAAAGAGACTAAGCTATATGTCAATTTGAAGAAGTACATCTTTATGGCAAGGAAGTTGTTGTTCTTGGGTTTATTGTTAGTGCTTCTAGTATTCAGGAAGAAGAGGAAAAAATAAGGGCTATTAGAGGGTAGCTTACTCTTAAAACAGTTTTTGAAGTTAGGAGTTTTCGTGGGTTAGCAACGTTTTATAGGTAATTTATAAGGGATTTTAGTAGTATTGTAGCCTCAATGGTTAAGTGTTTAAAGAAGGGCAAGTTCAAATGGGGATATGAGGCTGAGGTTAGTTTTACATTGTTGAAAGAGAAGTTGTGTTCTACATTAATTTTAGCATTACTAGATTTTGATAAGTTATCTGAGGTTAACTATAACGCATGTGGTGTAGGAATAGAAGCAGTTTTTTTCTCAAGAGAAGAGGCCAATTACTTATTTCAGTAAAAAGTTGAGTAATGCAAGACATAATTTGTTAGCTTATGATATAGAGATCTATTCTATTGTGCAAGTTCTAAAGACATGGGAGCATTAATTAATTGGCAAGGAATTTGTTTTATATTCTAATTGCTAAGCACTAAAGCATTTGAATGTTTGACTTGGATTGGTAAAGAGATGTTTGCTAAGTGGTTTCAATTTTTACAGAGATTTCCTTTTAAAATTAAGTACAAAGCTAAGGTAGACGATAAAGTGGCAAATGCCTTGAGTTGCTGTGCAAATTTGCTATTGACTTTGAGTTATGAGATTGTGGGGTTCCATTATTTGAAGAAGTTATATGGAGAGGATGAGAATTTCAAGGAAATGTAGGCTAAGTGTAGTGAAGGCCAGGTTTATGAAATTTTCTACAATCATGATGGATATTTGATGTGTGGTAATTAACTTTGTATCCTTAAAACATCCTTAAGGGAGAAGTTTAATCGGGATTTGCATGGTGGTAAACTTGCTGGACATTTGGGGCAAGATAAGATACTTAATAAGTATAAATATGAGGTTGGCAAGTACAAGAGAAAAAGGATGTTTTCTGTTAGAGATAAGGTCATGGTATTTCTTTGAAAGGAGGGGTTTCCTATAAGAGTGTACAACAAGTTGCAACCCAAGAAATATGGCTCTAATCAAATCGTTAAGAAAATAAACGACAATGTGTATGTCATTGCATTACCGGATAGTATAGGCATATCGAAGACTTCCAATATAGTTGACATTTATCCTTCTTACTCATGTGAAGACCCCTTGTATCTAGATGATGTTTCCAACTCAATGAAGAGTTCTTTTCAGAAGGGGATAGGGAAGGAAGAGAGCATGATGTAGACATGATCAATTAGACAGTTTTTATTTTTGACAATATTTTAGAGATATTTTAAGGATTCTTTTATATTTCCTTTAGATATAAATATTTTAGGGATTCTTTTGGATATAAATAGCTTCTTTGCATCTTTTTTGTTTCTTCATGAACACTTATTCAAGAATAATAGAATCTCAAAATTTTTTTTCTTGCATTGCCCACATCATTTTCTTATCATGTAAACATGTAATGAGGGTACAACCCTTTAGTAAATAATCCTTACAATACAATCCATCTCAAATAAACATGAAAGCTTTACAACGGGTTACAAACGACCAAAAGCTAAGATGGTACCATTTAAAAATTTTGAAAAATAAAAATGATCCTTTTTTTAAATTCTCTATGCTTAAGTCAAATGGTGTTTAAGGAGAAAGAATAAGAGCATAAGTGAGCATGAATACTTTAGAGAGCTTAAGAGTCAAAGAATGTATATAGGTATTTTATTGTTGATTATAACAGAGAGACGAACATAAAATAGGGTGCATGTCCTTACGATCAAGCTTCCATGAAGCATGGAAAGTAAGCATCATGTAGGTAATCATATCTAGAGAATCTAGGATTACGATGTTAACTAAGTCAAGGAGCCTTATTCGTTAGCACTCTACATCTGTCCCCAACCTAAGGAGGTCAACCATAAGGAGCACTTAGTCCTTTACTTATTGGAGCTTCATATAGGTCGAGTATTGGTTAGGATAGGTCAAATAAAGGTAGAGTACCTTAGCTATGGGTTTGAATAGGCCAACCTAAAGCTTTATCCTTGAATCTAAGATATCCATATCCAAAATCTCCTATCGATATTTATTTATATATATATATATACATACATATATATATGTATTTAAATTTTAGGATGAAGGCAACGAAAATCGCATTAAGTAGATGATATCATTGGTTGCCTAATATACTATTAGATAGTTAGTAGTAAGAATTCCCCTTTCTTGAGTTTTTCACTTTGGTTTATTTTTAAATTAAAATAATTAATTGGAACTTTTGGTTTTTCATTCCATCGATATCACCTACATTGGCACCAAATGATATAAGAATATTAGAATTTATCACATAAGCACTACATGAGAGAAATTTTAGAAAAAATTTAGAGTTAAGATTATCCATTTTTCGAACATGACCAATCGCATGTGAGAAAATCGAAGCCACATGGTGTCCATGCAAGAGATCTTACTCTTGGCTTCTAAAAAGCTAATAGCATAAAACTTAGAAATATTAACTCGTTATAATTACGTTAATAGTCAAATGATAGACTGAACAATTTTGCTAGTGGAACCATAAAAGATTTACAATAATTTGTAACATAAGAAAATTTTTGAGTTTTCTAACTAAATTTAATAATGATATTTCTGAAAATATAACTAAATGAAAACAAGGGTGTGATTCTTTATTTAATGTACATAACTTTTATACTTCATTTATTTTAATCTTGAACAGCTAGCTGTGTTCTTGTTAAGAATTCAAAAACCTTATAAATTTTACAAATGCATCACCTAACTTTATGAATGTCTTAGTGAAACCTTCTAAAAGTACGCCTTAAATTGCTTGATAAAATTTCATTGTTTTTCTTCTTTTCAGCTATTATACATATCACAATTGTTAAGAATGAAAAGCGAGTTGAATTTAATCCATCCCCTTAACAGGTTAGGGTTCATGCCATTGTCAATGAATAAGAGTTAATGTGCCATTAAACATACATACAAATGGATCATGCAGGGGTTTTATGTTATTATCAAAACTTCAAGTTTTATAGTATTGTTGGAATGATATTCCAGGGAATCTATATATATGTACACCCCATACATGGACAACATACCAACTTGTACAACACTACAAAAAAGAACCATCATCGTAGTTCCTCTAAATCATGACATGTACACCACTTGAAAGTATTTTCTTACAATTATGTTAACAATTCCTTAATTTTTTTATTAATTAGTGTTCTATGAATCTTAAAACATGATCAATGGAGAGAAAAAGAGAAAACTTACGTCAGGATTTCTTAAAAAGGGGAATATGTGCATGTACCCCCCCCCCCCCCAAAAAAAAAAAGAAAAAAAGAAAAAAAAAAAAAGGAACCAAGTAGACTGAGTCATGGTAATGGATGGTATATCATTGCCTCCTACCTTGGTTTTCATGGGAAATTCCAAATGTTTATGTAAAATCATGAAGTATACCATGCCTTCCTACCTTGGTTTTCATAAAAGTCCTTAAGTTATAAAGTCTGATATATACTTCTAAATATATGCTAAAACAAAAGCTGCATTGTGCACGAGAGCTTATATATTACTAAAAGCAACAAGCAAATTTGTTAAGATTTGTATTTAGATGATTCATACAACATAACTGCAACAATTGAGGTTTAGAGTGACTTAGGTTCCACATTTCATATGTAATAGAACTACGGTTCGCCGCATAAGACAAATAGCATAACTAGGCATATACATTCGTCGTCTACAGTAAATAATATTTGTAAGGGAAAAGTTTATTTCCTATTTCCATAACCTCTAGCCATCCCATAGTATGTTCAATACCCATATTAAGACATCGAAAGCAGTCCTTTTACAACATTCTAATTAATGTCTTGCATCACCCATTAGCTTCATTATATTTTAACTTCATTCATATTAATTGATCGTATTAGCCATAGTTCCCTCATATCAACAATCCACTCAATCATTATAGTGATATTTGTACCTAGTTTAATCACGTCTTTTGAGGAGTTTAGGTTCACCATCTTCTCCTCAATGGTTACTACCTATATGTTAAAATGCTACACATAAACAATTCACTCAAAATTTAAGTTGTATATTTATAAGTCAAATTTAATTATGCTATTATGCATGTCATCACACGATAGCAACTAAGTATCTTGAATCGGTCTAAAACCTTTGTATGATTGATTTATTATCAACACCTAATCCAATACATTCAATCAACTAATAAATAAATATAATTATAGCTCATAGTTCTTTGGTCTATACTAACTTTTCACGTTTATTTAGGTGATCATAGGCTCATGGGTTCATATGGGGCTAATAAAAGGGTTAGTCAGTTGACCTACGAACTTAAGGTGATCAACATAGGGACCTAAGGTTGTCGATAGGGTGATTGACCACTTGATATGGGCTTGTTAATTGTGCTATAAGAGTAGCTTAATACCCTATTGGTAGTCTCTATCTTCTTCTTAAATCTAAGCCAATTGACTTCGAGTTCCAATAAGATTGGTCTTACTTTTGACTAACATGGTTTATATGTCTAAAACAAACTCCTTGTCCAACTTTTCTTACATTCTTCATTGTTTTTGTTATTGAATTATGATCGTAAGTACTTTAACTTGCAATACATAGATTCCTTTAATTATGAATACCAATCAATGTATTTTATTTCAACATATCATTACTTGTTCATAAATCTACTTTAAAGCCTAAGCTTACTAAACCAATCTTATTATAACAAGAATCTTAAGGTTAATTAATCGACCATCCGAAAAGATTAGATCCTATACGAGTAAGGGAATTGTTTACTTACCTTATCCTCAATAATTTATAATACTATGAGTCTAATGTGAAACTTCTAAATTATTCACTTTACAAACAATATCTTCCATAAAAATAAAATTACTATGATATTTATAAAGAACGCTTAATTTTATTTAACTACTTCTTGCACATTCCTTAAGATTCTTTATAATCTGATTTTCACTACACAATTAAAAAACCTAGAATTATAACCTATTGATTTCCTATCAATAACCCATAACAGTTAAGCGCGTTATTGGAATAACTAAATTAGAATGGTAGTTTGTTGTTGAGCCTTTTCAACTAGTTTTTACAATTTGTTATATTTTTTAAGCTTTGTAACAAGTTGGAAGGGCCGAAGTAGATGGATAGTTTGATAATAGCAAGTTATTAATGTTAGTGTTGTTTTTGAAGCAATTAAGATAGCTACTAGAAGGGTTGAAGTGAAAGGGAAATTTGATGTTGAGCTTTCTCAACAAGTTTTCTTGTGAGTTTAATTTTCAAAGCAATCTAAAGAGTTATTGGAATGGTTGAAGAAGAAGAAGCGTCATTTTGTTTTGAGCTTTCTTAAAAAACTTTTATTATTAGTATCATTTCAAAGCAATTATGAAAGCTATTAGGTAGGTTGAAGTATAAGGGCAATTTGATGTTAAACTTACTTAGTAAGCTTTTATTGTTAATGTTGCTTCTAAAGCAATCTAAAGAGCTATTTGAAAAAACAAAGTAAAATGGTAGTTTGATATTGAAATTTTTCTACTGTTTTTCATTATTAGTGTTGTTTGAAGCAATGGAGTTATTAGAAAGGCTAAAATATAGGGATAGTTTGTTGTATAGATTTCTCATAAAGTTTTATCATCATTACTATTTTCAAGACAACTAAGAGGTCTATTTTGGAAGGTTGAAGTAGAATAGGAACTTTATGATGAATTTTCTCAACAAGTTTTAATCCTTACCTTTTGGAAAGCAACCAAGAGACTATTTGACATTAAGCTTATCTTAATAATCTTTACCGTTATTGTTTTTTTTCTAAACAATCATAAAATTTATTAAAAGAGCCAAAGTAGAAGTGCAGCTTGACGTTGAGCTTTCTTAATAAGTTTTTATTGCTTATGATGTTTTTAGAGCAATTAAGAGCTCTACTAAAAAGGCTGAGTAAGAAGGAAATTTAATGTTAAGCTTTCTAGCCAAAGTTTTATCATCAGTGTTGATTATGAAATAATGTCAAGAGCTATTTTAGAAAATGTAAAAACTAATTATTTTCAAAAGTAAAGGAAAATAAAACTAAAGGGAAAACAGGGTTCTTTTCTAAGTGGTCAAAGTATTGATTTGTCACCTTTAAGCTTTTTAAGCCGTTTTAATATATAAATAAACAAATAAGAGCTCCTTTTTCTAAATTTAGGCTCTCTTTTTCTAATGATGTAGAGTCTTAAAAGGCTAGATTTCTTTTATAAGAATATAGGTTAGGTCTAATAGCCATTGTATTTTACTCTTTTGACTAATGATAGGGTTTGGAAAGTCAAGTGCACTATTTTAGATGATTTATGGAGATTTGTTATGATGAGCTTGAAACCTGTATCATTAGATGGGTCTATTTGCTCTCAAGTCCTTTTTTAAGAGGCTTGTGTATTTATTTAACTCTCCATTACAAGATAAGCCTAAGGTGCCATAAAAGAAGAGAGTTTTCTCATTTGTCAATTATTAAGGTGAACTAACAAATGATGTTAGGCTCTAAACTCTATAAAATGCTCAATCATTCATTTTCATTTAACACAATTCAAAGATTAAAAAAAAAAAACAGTGTTTTGCTATGAAACTTCTACTTATGAAAATCAAATAACTGCTCAGATGAAGAATAAGTCATTTATACTTAAGAATAGTGAGGTTGATACAATAAGCTCCTTCAGTTATTACTTGTACGTTTAAGTCCTTAATACTATTGATTCCTTCTCCTTGTCACTCTCTTTTCAAGTCATCAGCCTACATCACTTCATTGAGATTAGGTAAAGAATGAGACTCACATCCAACATGTGTGATACCATCAACCATATCTTTGCATTTATAAGAATAAAACCGTTTTTTGAAATAAAAACATATATCCTTTCTTAAACTATGGCCAACTCGATCCCTTTTATAGTACAAGTTATTTGTAAAAGGTACCAAGAAGTTATAAAAATGATTTCTTATTCTTTTCATTCTTCGTTGAGTGTTTCTTCATTACTAATCGGTATTGATTTATCACTTGAAACTAAAAGTTTTTAAATCTAAAGTTTTTTTTTTGTTTTTCTAAAGCTTATTCTTTTGTCATTTAGACTAAGCTCAATAAGTATTGCTAATTATTTAGAAGATGATAAGATCCCAATAATTAGGCCTAATTCGATGTTTTATGAAGAGTTTTGAATTACTGAGTCCAAAAAAGTGCTTATTGGTATTGTCTTATCTAGTTTTACTCTTTGTTAGCTAAACTTAAATACTAACTAGGATCCTTTAAGGACTCATAGGCCCAACCATATTCATTAAACTACCTTTTCGACTCTAAGACCCATTGTATTACTTCTAATGTCCACATTTGCCAGGGATATAAACCTAATAATATGAATCATTGATAGTTAAAGTGATCCATGGTTGATCACTTACTACTTATAATAATGAACTCCCACTAGTTCCTCTTATAAGTCACCAAATTCCACCATTTCAACTTAAAGATTTCCTAAAACTGTAGACTCTATCAAACTTCCTCTCAAGTTTCTATCATAATCATATGAGAGCTTACCAAGATTACCTTTGTCCTTTCTCTCCATTGCATCCTTATGTTGAGAACCATTCATAGTATAGTGATTTTTCCTACCACATTAAGCGTATAGAGGGTGAGTTTTAAACTTGTGTTGACAAGATATTTACAACTATGATCTTATAAACTAATACTACAATTTCTTATAATCCATGTAAGACACTTAACCATGAGGTCTCAAATCAAGTGTGCTTGAGTTATTGAGACTGTGTGTTCCTTCTCCCAACTATTTCTTTCTAAAGCCTCTTTACAAAGTGCCATCAATGCATCACTTCTACTAAGGTCATGTGCAATGTGAGATCTTACGCAACTTCCACATCACAATCTCATTTAGAACCCTACCTCTACAAAGTGCAAGACACATGTAACATGCACTATTGAAATCCCTACGTCCTCATTTTTTAAAAATGTTTATATAAAAAATTTACTTTTGAATGCAATAATACAAACATACAAAACTTGAATAACTCTCTCAAAACTTATGTGATAATTTCATCTTTGCTTAAAATGTTACTTTATTTATGTTCTTATTGCTTTATTAATCCAGCTTCTAGAAACATAAAACAAATAATTTCCTTTTTTTCAGAATTTTTGAAAATGTGCATTAACCTGAGTAGATTACTGATTATAAGTACCAAGTTTTCATTAAAGATGACTCGGTTGTTGGAGATAAAATGCACAAAACGTGTGGTTTACAAATTTATCCAACATACATGTATATTTTATGTTCAAATTCATTAGTTGGAAAATGTCTTCAGAAGAATATACTTCAAATGCCCTTTCGTCATCGGACATCCTTAAACATGGTACCAACTACTTCTCAATGTTATGTTTGGTCAATGAAATTTAGAACTCTTGAATGCTACCAAGTACCGTGAAATTGCTTATGCAGATCCTAGAAACTAATTCAATGCACATGTAAGAATACGGCTTCATTTTAGATTAGAAAAAACGGTAATTATGTCACCGTTTCGCGAGTAATTATCCACTTTTGACTGCTTCATCCTCATGTCCATATCCGGGAAGAAGTAAACGGTAATCTTCTATAAGAGCACGAAAAGGATAGATATCGGTTATATGATGCTTGTCGAAAAGGATTTTTGAATTTTACTTTGACATTTTCCAAGGGCGGTTTTTACAACAGTTAAAATATTTTTATAGGATTCAACTAACAATTTGAAAGCAATGGTAAAGGTTGTCGATCGATGATAGTGATTATCTACAACTAGCTATATGTTACCATTATTGCTCCAATATATTAAATTCTGTAAGAGACATTATAATATTAAGTTTGAGCTTGAGTCTTGATGAATGTGGTACTTGATAAATTTCAATTTTATTCTATCCTACTCATATACTTTAAAAAGTTACAATTATCTCTCTAAAATTATTTAAAAATTGAATTCACTTACAATAAATGTTGTAGTGATGCTTAATTAGCATGCGAGCTAGCTGGTGCAACCAAATGGCATAAAACTCAAACTTGCGTATTGCAATAGTTGATGCTTAAAATAACCACAATCATAACAATCTCTCGAGGAATAGTTTGCAAAAATTAGGTTACAATGATAGATGTCTAACAATGTCGGGATAACACCTCACATCCTTGGAGTGATAAGCAGTAGGGAAATCATCACATCGGCAGTTTCCACTTTTGATAGTAAGCGTTTCGTACATTTCAATGTTAATATTAAAGAGACTAGTTAACTATTTGCGGTACTTTTCAAAAACTAACTATTTGATTCACTTAAATATTTAGGAGCTATCTAATCAACTTGTGCATATCACATATAAAGTTTGTTTAGGAATTATGTTGAGATTTCGTAGAAATACAGGGAACTAATTTTAATATTTTCACCAAATAGAATTGAAATTTTTGTCATTTCCTTCTTTTTTTCCTTGATCTTGATAAGTAATAACAATTAATAGAGCTAGTTTTAGTCAATATATTAGAAATGAACTATAATTTAAAAAATTACAACATATTGAAATTCTCTAAGAAAATATTCTTTATAAATATATTTCATACCACATGTCATGCTATTAACTTATAATATATAAATACTAATAAAATTTTGATATATATTATGTGTATAAGGTAAAAGTAGTGATTGTTTTAAAAATGATCTATTCTATTATCATATAATTAAATATTTTATTAATGTTTATACATTATATATATATGCAATAAATATTACCTAATAAATCATTTTTCAAACTTCTTGACATTTTCCAAAGGATGACATTGAAATAAATTACCAGCCACATTTGTGATTGAAGCAACATTTATTTAACTTCAGGCGGTAGTTTGCTCTGACCGTTTCAGTAGCAAGATATACGGAAATTCGTCGGAAATCTCTCCATAACAACGTATTACCTCCATTGCCTTGAGATATTCTTAAAAATTAAGGCAGCAGCGACATTTGGCGAATGATCAGTTATCCTTGTTATTTGAAGTTGGATTAGATCAACATAGTTTTTTATAACTATCCTTTTCAGTACTGTCATCATGTTTGGGATAAAACTAGGTGCTTTTTGGTGGAATATGGTTTTCCCCTTCCTTGTCAACGAGAAAGGGATACCAGCTAATTTGTTTGGCTAACTTCCTCCCTCAAATATGGAAAGGTTACTTCATAACCCGGAAAAGTAGTTTCCTATTTGTCCAAAATCGGGATAAAGGTGTTATAAGTGTATGTATTTTCAATTTTTGATAATTCCGAGTATAAACTTTTGTTTACTTATTTTTTTTTTATTTTGCAATATAATATCACTAAATTTCCCACTAAATTTAAAGTACAAACACTACATTGGAAATAAATTTAAAGCATGGATACTAAATTATGAAAAATAAAATAAAATAAAAATTTAGATACTAAATTATCAAAAGTACAAGCACTTGTGAAGCACTTACCCTGCCAAAATAATTATCACATGATTTTTTTTTTTGGTGGAATAAGATTTTTCTTGACCTAGACAATATTTCACCGGTTACTATGGGTGAAATTAGATAATAAATCGATTTCAAAAATAATTGCAATAGCATAGACCACAAAAGATTAACTTGGCATTATATTGAATAAAAAATGATCTAATATTAACATTTTAAAGAGTATAAATGTGGTATTGAAATTTAGAGTATTTCTATAAATTTTATAATTTTTAGGGGTATACTCATTTACCTTTACATTAATGTTTCAGAAAGTTTTTTAGTATCTTATATGATCTAGAAAAAGAATTACCTAAATAATTAAAAGAAAAAAATTGAATTACAGTAAGTGGGGTCGAAAGAGCAAATACTTAAGGAAGGTTGTGTAGACTCATATATCAGTTCTTCCTTAAATATGATAATTGTTACATAGAGAAAAGCTGCATTTTCTTAAATAATCCAATGTATAATTTATTTAAATATTTACTATTTTAATGCGGATTCAACGTCCTTTAGTATATAAATTGAAGATTTAAATTAAAGACAAAAATCCGGTATATATCTTAAGCGTTTCCCGCATTTGTTTCGGTCTTATATTTTCTTTTTTAAAAAATCAATTAAATTTTGCCACATGAGTTTCTCTAAACATCATATGTTGCATGCCATGTGAAAAATAGTTTTAATGGCAAACTTCTAGAATCAGTTACAACTCAGATTAAAATTTATAAGGGTCTTATATATAAATGAAGAGCAGCCAAAAGCCAAAAGGTCTAAAACAAAAATTGCATAAGAAAACCTAGCGGTGGTGATAAAACCTAAAACAGTGAGATTATGAAATCTTTAGCTAGATCTGTTAAGGGTTCGATTTTCTTATAAATTGTAACATTTTTCCATCACTCTTTTCAAAGAAAAAGCTTGCAGTAATTATTGCATTTAAATTTTTTTTTTCCTATTGCAAATTTTCTATCTCTCAAACCCCAGTTTCCTTGTAGTGAGCCTCGAGTAGAAAGACTATGGAGATTAAATATTTTTTTATGATTGTAATTTTTTTTTTTTTTTTGGGCCTGCTATGTTTTCAATATAGTATGTTACTAAAATGTCTTTTCGAAATGCATTGTGATTTATAGTAAAACACCAAAGTTATCATCAAACTTTCAAATAAAGCTGCACTTTAGTAGTGTAGGAAAATGTACCTTTATTTTATACAATGAATTTGAAATATTTTATATTTTTCTTTATAATAACTTCCGCGGAGTGGAAATCTTCCTTGTGTCCTCGTTGTATTGTTTAGTGCTATCCCTTGTAAAATCAGGAAATAATTAAAAGGACTGGAAAAGAACATCCCACTACATAAATTGTTTAAAGTACCTTTCTATGCTAGTTATGACTTTACGGCTCCCAATCAAAACCCAAAATGAACATTTTCCAAAAGAAAAGTCATAATGGCACCATCGAGAATATTTTAAGAAGTGAAATTTTAAAAAAAAAAAGAAAAAAGTTACCTTTTTTCTTCTAAAATATGTAGTAAATTTTCAAAAGCATAAAGTTTTTGTTTTCTATGACTACCAAAAGAAAAGAAATTTCAAATTTAATTTATTACATTAATAAATTAACATCTGTACCATTAGTTTATGAAAAAAATTGACTAAGGTCACTTTATATTTTTCTTAACGCTTATGAATGCTCTAAAGATATTTAATAAAGGAAACCCCTTTTGAGCTATGTTATTCGAGGGCCCTTTTTTCGCTATATCATTCATGACTACTAAATTGTCCTTCAACCTTTTAAGGAATAAAGGTAAGTACAGTTCAATTTTGTATAATTCGTCTTTCCTATTAAATTAAACTTAAATTTTATGATTCAGTTTTCTTATAATTTGTCAATTCGTAAATTTTTTTAATTAAAAATCAAACGGTTTGATATGGTTCCGTTTGCAATTCGAACTATTCATATCTTTTGAATAAAGCTGATATCTTGATCCACCATTGGTTCTATGAATGAAAGCACTGACTTTATCACAGGTGGTGGGCTGTATTGTCCACATGCGTAACTCCCCTCCCTAGAATGCCAGTGAATTTTATGTTACCGAGTACTAAAGTGACTTTAAAAAAATAAAATAAAATACACGCCGGAACAATTGCCACAAACAATCGACACGGAAGGCATCAAGGGAACTCCGGCTTTTGGTTCTAGGCAGCTCTTTATGAGGATTGAGGGGCATAAATTAGAGCTCCTAATGAAAATGTAAAATGTCCTAAAACCTATCGAGAACCCTTTCTCTAACCTAATAAAAATAAATAAATTTTAAGACCGCCGCTTTGCTATAGTATAAAAGTTGTAGGGCAGTTAACACTTTCTTTGCTATAGGATACTTGGGAAGAATTTCCACGAACAATTGCCATATGTTATTTATTTTTTTCAAGTCTAACCGGTATGGTTTCGTTTGAAATACCAAACCAAACTGCAAGTCATTTCACAAAAAACGAATTGATCCGTATAAAAGATAAATAAATTTTTAATTTGATTTGATTCCATTTTGTTAATGATTTGTGGTTAAATTGCCTACTACTAAGAGAGTAATTTCATATTTGTATCTCAACGTGCGGAACCTTCCCTCCGTCCCTTGTGACACCCATAATGGTCCATAAAATAAATCTTTCTTCTAGAAGCCCTAGCTTCACGTCACACATGCATTCCGGACTGGCGAACCCAACGCACGTGACAGGGCAAGTTGGACAGTTGGGATTGGAAGAAACCCTATTATCTGTTATCTCACTCGTGGCTACATTATTAAACGAAAACAAAAGGTACGTCCAACGATTGGATTAGTATGCCACCTAAATAGTGCCAAGCTGTACATCATTTTTTCGACCAGTAAATTGATAAGAGAGCTTCTAGAAACCCTAGCAAATGCCAGGTCAATCTCAGCCACACATTTGCAGCAGATAAATACATAGTGGTGAGTCACAGATTTTCGACCGCTTGATGAATGAGTGCATGAAGTTAATCGGTTTAAAGGGATGAAAATAAGAAATTTTAAAATACTATCACGTATTATTAATTATTTATAAAAATTATAATAATGATACCATATAATATTTTAAAAAATTTAAATAATATCAATCACTAAAATATATATTAAAAAAATTAAAGGGGATGATAAATGAAAAGATCTAAATTCATGGTTATTATTTTTACTTGGTATAATTAGACTGATATGAGCATGATTAAATTCAAAATTTGCTTATCAATTGTGTAATTCTACAAGCAATATCTCACACATCGACGAAGAACGTTAAGGCTTTTATCTTCTTCGTGTCTATATCGATTTTTCCGATCAATATTGTTAGTTATGATTAAAGAAGAGAAGAAATTGGATTTTCCATTTCAAATTACTTATATATGGTACTATCCAAACGAACTAAGGAAGAGGGAAATTCTAGCAATAATTATCTTCTAGAAGCTCTCCTATACGTGCAAACTTCATGCGCGACCAAAGTCAACGAGTAGGAATAGGAATACTCAAACAAATGCGGAGGAATACATAAATTTTAGAGCGTGTCGGCCTTTAAGTAATTAAAAATACATAAACTTAAGTCAGAAATACACAAATGCAGAGGAATACAAAAACTTGAGTCAGAAATGATAAGATGTTGAGGACTAATGATTGGAGAGAATAAGGCGTACAGTACCTTTTTCTTTTCTTTTTTTTTCTTTTTTTTTGTCTATGTCTTGGGTTGAGATGATTTGCATCCATGTTTGCAATTGAACTAACCAATTATTGGTCACTTTTGTCAAATTATTCTCCCCTTTTTCCCTTTTCTTTCTATTTCTTTTAAATTGTATATTAACCTTATTTATATTGACCATATATTTTAAATTTTTATATTTGTGACTACCAATCATTCTAAATATTTAAAAAGTTTAAAATGTAGTCCATTGCTATTTGCAAATCTTTCCTATATCTTATACACTTATTTCAATTATAATCACAATAGCAATTGTATAATCAATCATAGGTCGTGGTATTTTAGATACTATATAGAGAAGAAGAAAAATCCTCCAACATACTTTTGGATGCATCTTTTTGAGGAAAAAAAAAAAAGAAATTAAAGAATATGTTGGTAAATGCAATTGTTGTATTGCATAAATAAATAAAATTGCCAGCCAAATTAGTTACAATTAAAAAAAAAAAAGTCAAACTCCAATAAAATAATCCACGAACTTAATCAATAACGCCCGTTAAAATTATACTTTCTTCAATTAGGCCCCCCAAAAATACGAATGCATCAAATAAGTTGCCAATGACCACAGTGTGAGCGAACACAAATTTGAGAAGGCATCGGAAACAGTAAAATACCCTTCTCGAGGAGCAGCATTCCTTATGAAGACTAATGTGCAAATTTACTATGCCATTTTTAATAAATGTTCAGCGTATTTCAAGTATTATAAATTTATTTGATTCATTTAAAGTAAATGAATTAAATCACAATGTAACTTGTGAAGAGTAATTACATGATTAGAGTGGAGGTTGAATTTTTTTATTAATAATGGATGAGAAATGGAAGGAGGATGGTATTGAAATACGAGAGTGTATGTGTTTACATGTGTACTCATTCAAAAGCAAACTCCTCTTTCCTTCTCTCTTTTAAGAGAAAACAGAGTATTTTACACATGGTACTAAATGATTGATTTACCAAAGCCCTCAACTAGGGTGTCTTATCAAAGGCTTTTGAAGTTTGGTTTGGCTGCATCTAATGAATTGTAAGTGTTGTACTACTTAGGAATGCAACTATTCTTTCGCAATTAATGATTGGTGATTATCATACTACTTAAGTATGTGGCCATTCATTTAAGAGGCTTAGCTTCATAGTTGAGCATCTCGAGGGTTAACCATAAGGTGAGTGGGGTTGAGTACTTTGTATCTTAGATAGTTTGACCTGTCTATATTAAAAAGTTCGAATCATACTTAGTGCAATTTGAATTTGTTCGCATCTAACAATTAGGCCTTAGCCATATTAAGCCCTAAGCTTAGGCCTAAAACTCACCATCAACAAGCTTCATAAAGAGGCTTGGCCAAAGAAAAAAAAAATCATGAAGAGGTTAGATAAACATAGAAGCTTTTGAAACATTTAGAGAATAAGAGTAAAGGTTTGAGTTATAGAAAATAAATCAATAATAGTTATTAGTGATATTAGGAGCAAGTAATACTATAATAAGACATGGTATCTCTATGGAAAATAACAATGGAAAAATAATTCATTTTTAATACCAAAAAATAATTTTATACGTTCAAAAACTCTGTTTTATAATAATTAAAAAAATTATTAATTAACGATCAGAATTACAAAAATCTTTCACTTTCTCCTTTCTCATTACACATTTTAATTTTTCTTACACCATCAATTTTTTTAATAAATTTATAACATCAAGTATATCCATGTAAAGCTCATTTGAAAATTCTATTAGTCTATGAATTTATTTGCATAATAAAGTTTACACAAGCCGGCAGCCCAACCCAAACAAAATTTGCAAAAAGAAAATAAAGAAAAGAAAAAGGCAAATAAAAAACTAAACGTTCTAGAAGCCCTAAATCCCCAAAAGAAAAAAAAAAAAAAAATGCCATGTCGGAAGACATAGGAAACCCCAGCTCATGTAAAAGTTGTAACTCCCACTGCCTTCGAACCCTGCAAGGTCCAAACTCCCCCCCCCCCTCTCTCTCTCTCTCTACATCCCCCTGGCTTTTATATAACCCATCAAACTCTATTCTTCCTCCATGCTCCATTGACCCTATATCTCTTTCCCTCCCTCCTCCATTACTCTGAAATTCTCTCAAGCGCCTAAAACCCAAAAGCACTCAGAAACGAAAAACCCTAATTCACACAATCCCGACACCGTACACAATGTTTCGTCCGTCAGCTTTACCACTCCCATCAGCTTCCTCCTCTTTCTTCTCCACTCTCTCTCCTCCTCCTTCTCCTTCCTCAGTGTCCTCCTCATCTTCCCCGAGACGGAGCCCCACGTTCACCTGCGCCGCCACTACATGCAACGCGCCGCCATACGTCGCCAAAAGGCGTGCATCGCAATTCTCCTCTGGGAGCCTCTACGAGATACTTAGAGTGAAGAACACGGCTACCTCGACCGAGATCAAAGCGGCATATAGGAACTTGGCGAAGATGTATCATCCCGATGCATGTGAGTCGGACGGCCGAGATTTCATTGAGATCCATAACGCCTACGCTACGTTGTCCGATTCGTCGGCTAGGGCTTTGTATGATCTTTCGTTAGGGTTTGAGGAAAGGAAGAGGGAAGTTAGTAGAAGGTTTAACCGGTCCATGTCCGGGTCATATACTTATTCGACCCGGAGATGGGAAACGGACCAGTGCTGGTAGGAAAAATTCGGATCTTTTCATCCAAATACCCACCAATCACGTGTGATTGAATGATTAGTGAATGATTCTGGATTGATTAATTATTACACGTGATTGACGAAATTGGATTAGGCGGTGAAGCTTAGTTTAGTTTATATGGTTTCTTTTCATTTTCTTTTTAATCTTTTGGGTTGTTTTTTAGTGTGTGTTAGAAGAAAAGGAAAAGGAAAAAAAAAAAAAAGAAGAAAAAGAAAATTAAAGAAGTTGGGTAGGACATAGATGTGTACTGTAAAATTGGGTGGTGCCAGTAGATGGATTTTGTAAAATTCTACAACCACTCTCCTTTTAATTAAGAAAATGAGTAAGTGGCAATCGCCAATATCTCTTTTTCTTTCTTTGTTTATTTTCTCTCTCTCTATTTTTTTTTTTTTTTTAAACTTGTTATTGGAATTTTTCCAGTAAGACTCTTTAGTTTTCGCAAAATATAATCTTGTGGAGGAAGTGTCCCGATAATCTTTAGTGAGCTTTTACAGTCAGCATGAAATCATCCAATCCACCATGTCGCAGTTGAACTGAATTGGCTAGGTTTCAATAATAAAATTGTAGACTGGTTGATAGATCAACCTTGGGTAAAATATCTCTCATTTGAAATGTTAATAAATATTCCGGAACATCTGTTTTCCTCTGATTTCAGCATAAGATTGAACTTACTGTTTTGCAACGTGGGGTTTCCGGCTGTACCTCAGACTTAAGGGAAAAGAAATCGAAATTTGATTTGGATTGACAAAATAATATCATTTATACATGTATCTGGCCCACAGAAAGAGGGAATGGATGGTTCTGTTGTAGATAGATGGCATTTTGTGCGTGCATGGTGTATCTGGCCTACAAAATGGGATGGAGAGTTGAGGCCATTGAAGAGTGAGTACCGCAACGGCCATCTATTCCGGTGGGTAAGCGGTCGAGATCTCCAGAAATCACGAATTGGAATCTTTCTTATGCTTTCACCGCTTTAAAATATATTGGTTCGTTTAGGTTCTGGTTGTATTGATGACAATTCCATCAACATGGTCTATCAGAGTAGGAATGGACAAAAAAAGGGAATCAAACTATAAATGGAATCAGATTGGATCAGAAGTTTGATTTTTATGTTTATAGAAGTGCTGTAAATGGGTCGAGGTGTTGCAACACTAAGCTCACTCGACTTGAAATTTTAAATCGAAAAAAAATTTAAATTTGAGCACCGCTTATTAAGCCCATTTAAACTTAATTTATTTAAAAAGACATATATTTTTAATTTTAGTAACATTAATATACAAAATCAAATTTAAGCTCGACTAACATCTATGTTTACTTTGAGCTCAATAACTAATTGAGTTAAACCTTATGAATTTGGAGCTTAATTTAATTAGCTACTCAAATAACTCGAACTCAAACTTAATTTATTATTCTATAGTTGAAGTCAAGTAACCAACGTGTTAACCTTAAGCGATTCGCGAGTATTTTAGCTCACTTATACCTCTATGTATATGATTTATAGTTTGGTTTCGTTTGCATGGTTAAACTAAATCATAATATTTTCTTTTTTGTCAAACCAAATTGTGATATTCTAATGGATACAAATTGATCATGAACTTAATGAAATCAAAAATCTTACATTAAAAGTGGATCACAAAACATACTGAAACATAAATCGAACAAAAATATACTTTTTATTTGTAATAGTTCTCGCTTGAGACTTAAATTCATAGTTGAGTTCGGTTTAGAGCATAAAGCGAAATGTATGCACTTCTCTTGAGGTTTAAAGAAAAAAAAATTAACATTTATATTTAATCGCCATTTTGCTAAGTATGCAATCAACATAGTATAAAATTTTTATTTTTCATTTTATATCCTTAATAGATGCATTAGCCATATGAAAATATAAACAAAATAAGTTTATACGAAAATAAGTTAGTCTCTTGATTAGGGAGGGACTAATATTCTTTATTCAAGTCAATATAAAATTGTTATGTTTAGTTAGCTTAGCGATATCATTACTAGTCTCATATTAGAATAAATCAAGATTTGAATTCTCCTTCCCTTATGGTTGGTCAAAAAAAAAAAAAAAGAGTCAATGTAGAATTATTTAGGATAATGTCCACTTATTGTTGGAAATTGGAATCATTATATGTCTTATACAAGCAAAATTGACCACTAAAAAAAATGCAATATTTTTTGAATATATAATAGAGATCGATTAAATTTTTTAGGCAAATTAAACCGAGTAAATATACCAGTTACAATTGTAATTTAATTGGGGATTTAAGAAAACTAAAGGTGATTTGGATGATTTTGGAGAAAGGGAGTGCGGAGAAGTTATTTTGGGGAGAGAAGTTTTTTGGGATGGTTTTATATAAATATGAATCTCCTCTTCCTAGATAAATGATAATTTCACATAAAATGAGAATGTAATTCTTTTCAACTAGTCGATTTATTTATTTAATCATAATGCGGGATTGCAGGTGAGATCTTTACTAGTAATAATTTATTAGCTGGCAACTAAGGCCCATTTATTTATTTATCGAACTTTAGCAGAACAGCCCTTTTAGTTTCTTTCTAAAGGGCATTTATCAAATTGGGCTTAACCGTAGGCCTAGAAACAAGAACATTATATACTCCAGCATAAGGCCACGTCCGAGTCTTTGGGCAATTCATCCTTGGTTGCAGTATCCATCCCTTCGGTTAAAATTAGTCGGTATATGCAATTTCTAAGAGGAGCTGTTTGGAGTGGAGTTGATAACCCGTGCTAATATGTTGTGTCTTATGTCCCTATTAAAATGATTTTGTATTTAAACAACCTTAATTGGAAATATCATCAATTTATTAATCGGTTTTACAAATCTAATTCCGTAATCTGTTCTCTTTAGCTCTACATGATATTTTTAGAATGGATCAAAGCTTTTTGTTTCTTGATACGTCTCCTTGATGTTTTTTATCTTGAGCTTCGATAAAAGCTTTAAATACTCAAAAGTATCCAACTGGTTAGCTTGTGATTTTTCTAGCTTGAGTAAAATTTTACGGTTTTGGTTTTTCTATAATAACGTCACATTACCATAATATTACGATAAATCACGTTTAATTTTAGTATATCATGCTATAAATAACAAAATAAAATATATTGACAATTTTGTTTTTAACAAATTTTAGTGAATCATATTTATCAACAACAAAAAACCAAAATTATCCATAATCTTTATTTTACTATTCATGATATAAATAAATAAAATCGAATATAATTTATCATGATATTATGATAATATAACGTATTCTCTTATTATTGCTCTTAAAATACTTGTGAATCTTCCACGAGATCTGGCCAACTTGAATTTCAAACTTCTAAAAGTGAATTTGAAAACTTAGATTCAAGTCCAGATAATATCCCCTGAGCCTTGCACATAATCTTCTCATAAGAAAGTTTGTCCGAAAATAAGCTTTCGATATTTCTCCTGATACTTTCCATCAAATTCTCTCAGAATATTTGCTGAAACTTTATCTCAACACATAAAGATACTACCGGTTTGATTTGAACTTGAAGTCCCACGAAAATCTCTGGGAAATCTGAATTTAAGAAATTTGAATCAAATCCTCCAAGACATGTGAAACTTATCTTGAATATAACCCGAAAAGATTGAAAATCAACAAAACCACATGATTGTTTTCAAACTTTTTAATAAGATTGTTAGCTATATTACTCAAATACAATTAACTTCTACAGCTGGGTCTGGGTCTTGACTTGAAAGGCCTTTAATTTTGACAAATACCGAATTGCCCTGTTTTTGCTTCTCGAACGACTCTTTTTCTGTTCTTTTAACTTTCTGCTAATACACATACCAAGAATGATGAAAAGATTGTCCAGCTGCTCGTCTTGAACTGCCACGTTAAAGCTAATGAAAACTGATCACGACGATGCTATCGTTTACTTCACATTTAGCATTTCTCACTTAAAGAATTCCATTCTTTCCTTAATTTTTATGACTGCATTTGCTTTATTTTATATTACCAAATTATAACTTCATATGAATTCCTATTACTAAAAGATAGAAACTCTTTACTTTAACTAAAAAATCATAATTTCTTTCAAACTTTTATATATTTCTAATAAATAACTTTATCCCAATTTAATGACCATTAACATTACCATTGTCACTACCACTCCTATTAATATTGTTACTGTCATTACCACTACCATTGACCACTGCTACCATTGACCACTGCTGCTATTGACCACTATCACCACTTTTGTCACCGTCGACCACCACTATCACTGTTACTAGTACCACCACAATTATCGCCCCCACCATCATTATTATCGCTGCTATTATCACTACCATCAACCCAAAGCGACCACTACTGACCATTACCATTGCCACCTCTATCATTATCGCCTTTGCCACCACCATCGTTATCATTGTCGTTGTCGTTGTCGTTGTCATTGTCATCGACTATCACTACCACTGCTACTACTATTGCTACTGCTACTACTATCACATATTACTTCATGATTAGTTAAGGAAGAAAATAGAGCAAGGGTAATTTAGTTATTAATGTTTTACTACAATTTATTCTTAAGTTATTTATAAATTCAACTAAGTAAAGTAATAGGTATTGTGAGCTCCTAAAATTGTGTTTAGTACAATCGAACTTACATTTAGGGTCTTTAGGAAAAAGTGACTCGATTGTGCCTAAACTTTATAATTAAGATAGAAAAGTTAATCGAAATGACTCGGTAGAGTTAGATTTTAGAAATAGCAATCCAAACTCTCAATTTTGCCCTTAGAAGTATGATTATTTAATATAATACCAAATTACTCGGAACCTCTAAAATCAAACTCGGAATACGACGAGAATTTAGAAATAAGTTAATTAAGTTATAAAATGAGATAATATAGTATAATTTATTATATGAATAGACACATATTTTTATGAGTATATCCAATATAAATAATAATTATATCTGTGAATTAACTCTAAATTACTTAAATTATATATATATTATGTATTGAATTCATAATAATAATTAAGAAATATATCCTAAAAATAAAAGATATGTTAGAAGCATTACTATATGAGTATAAATACATATTATGCGTGATATTTATATGGAATATATATACGTATGTAACAAATAAGTGATAAATATTAACATATTATATATATAATTATCAATTCACTTAAAATTAATCCAAAACATATCCACTTGCAGCCAAAAAATTTAAAAATGATTGGAAACAATTCTCAATTCAACCGTGGTAGCAAATAAAGCAAGGAGAAGGTGAGTCAAGAAGCAATTGAAGGGAAAAAAGGACACCTCCTATTAAGAAATAAAAAAATTTAGAGAAAAATTCTTCTTGACCGCCATTTCATCTTATAAATATCAAATGACTTTAGACATATTAGGTTTAGTACTTTGGAATTTAGATAAGTAAAAGAAAAAGATAAGAAAAAAAAAATAGGAAAAACAAAGCAACCACCGAGCTAAACTAGTTCTTAGGACAACCATTAACCTACTATTAAACCACCCTACCACCACAAAGGACCTCTAATGTCTAGCCCTTCTAAATACGCCCACCGCCCCCCCCCCCCCCCCCCCCCCCCCAATACCTTTACCGTCATTGGAGCACTTAAGAACATTAAGGTCAAACTTCTATCCCGTTTTTCGATTTAAAAAATAGCAAATTCACCTAAAAAATTTTGAAAAAAAATATTATATTTAGATTATTTTATACATACTTTCATGTGATAATTTTATTTTTGAAAAATTTGGAATATTTAATATACTTGTTTAAGAAAGTTACTATTCATTCGAATTTTAACTTTTAAAATAAATATATCAAATGATATTGTTTCTAGCTTAAAATTTTTGTGTAGGATATACATGATATATAGATAATTTCTATGTAGCCTAATTTTTTATTTGTGTACTTTTAATATTTATTGTATTTTTCAATCTAAAAATAGCTAGAAATTAGGATGAAAATGCGAAATAAATAGGATTTATGAAATTAAATGGTGAAATTGACCTATACTAATTTCTAGTGAAGTATAATGATGTTAGGATAGGTTGAAAATAATTTTATACAAAAGGAATCATATTTAGGTAATTAAATGTAATTTAGAGGTAAAATCGTAATTTCAAATATATAGGCTATAAATCGAAAATCTAAAACCAAGTGATGATTGAATTTCTCATATTTTTTAGGAGTCTATAAAAATTTTCGAGAAATTATTTGGTAATCTGAGTTATTTATTGCGAATTTATGTAGTAAAATGGCTTAAAGTACAAATTGGAATGTATGTTTAGTAATAATAGGTTAAAAGTATATTTTTAATATATTTAATAATATTTTAATAATCACGATATGTTATATATGTATTAGGGTTTGATAAGACCTCTATTATAGAATTATATTGACAAATTAGGTAAGATATAGTTTAATAACATAAAATACATGTAATATGATAATATTTATTTAGATATACATAACTATGTTAAAAAATCGAATTATCTATTAAAAGTCATTTCTAGAAATAGAACCTGTAATACGTATCGTTAGGTTTATACAAACCCAACGATACTATTTTTACTAAAATAGGATAATCTAAGGTAATATAACTTATAACTTTATAGTATTACTAGAATATATGTATTACGATAACCCTACTCGAATTAAAATGTGACTTAACCAATTAAAAGTACGTTTCGATACGATTGTAACAATATATTATATGTAATAGCATAATTGTGTATATTATTAATAATTAATAACTTAACTCGATATACACATATATATAATAAAACTATATATTATTATGATAATATATATATATATATATAAAACCGTTTTAGATAAACCCTCAATAATTTCGTAACTATTACGAAAATTAAATTTGGGTTTTGTATATATAGAATCCCTTAATGGTTAAACCGACGATAACCCAAGTCTCTAATAGTAAGCATATAAACAAGTAACTTGGGATTGTAACTTTACCACTTGTTGGGATACTGTATTAAAGTATCTGGAGGTTTAAGAGTATTTCTGTTTGTGTTTGTAATTAGTTGTTTGTACGCATACCATATGTGTGTTTGATATTCCGTTATGATAGGAGTTGAACTCCTTGATGTACTGTTCCGCATTGTTTCTGTATTGTATGAACTTATTTGGTTACCCCTAATTACAACAAATAAAGATTCGACTACAACGAAACTAGACATGCATAACATCCGTTAGGAGAAACGATTAGGATTGTCAGGCCAAATACTGACTTTATTAAATGAAGATAGTTGAAATAGCCATTTCCCCATCATTAGTTAAACTAAGTAACAGGCGAGGAGATTATGACAAGAGTAGGGGTCGTGATTCGAAGGTAGTCATGGGAGGAGGGTGTTCTTCATTGCACAAATTTGAGTTTGGTTTGATTTGAGTCACAATAAAACTCCTCAATCTGAGTTAGAGCGAATGTAATTTTTCTAATTTCACAATGAACCGGATAACATTATGACATATTTCATATGATTGATTACACTGAATTTCATCATAATTAATAATCTTGCTTATAATTGTTTCGTACTCTTTTGACTCCGTTTCATTTATCGACATAGTTGTGCTCATATCCTCATAAACTCTTTTGTAGGTACTGAATGAAGACCAGAATGTTCAGATACTATCTGTCGAGTCTGATTTTTCGATTTCTTTTATTTAAAATTAATTTCTCATTTCTTAATTAATACTAAACCTTAACCCATTTAATATTAATCATCGACTAAAAAAATTGAGAAATTCCAGTTTTTTTTTATTAAAAATAGTTTTTTGAAGTCGCCACCCGACCGAAATCGGAAAAAGAAAAGAAACCGTAACCAATTGGGTAGATTGATTACGATTTGGCTACCGGTTTTTGATTTCAATTTTAAATGAAGAACCAAAGGATTCCGAATTCGGGGGCTAACCTATTAAACCCTAACGGGTACCACTATTTATTTATCGAAATTAGGATTATTTTTCTAGTTATAATATTTAAAAAATAAATAAATAAAATCAAAAGAAAAAAAGAACCTAAGTTTCTATATATTTTATCGTCGCCCCGAAGGTGTCTACGTACTCGCTAACCGAGATCAGACAATCGTAGTTCTTTCCAAAAATTTTAATGTGTTGGTTCTTTTTAGAAAAAAAAAATGGTTGAATTTGCGTTTTTATTAACCATTTCATTTTTATTAAGAAAAATCCTCAAAAGCCTAATTTTTGTTTATAATTATAAAAAAAAACCTAAAAACCTAACTTTTGAAAAGTGCCAAATTAAGATTTTTATTTTAAAAACAACTAAGTGATAATTTTTTTATTTTCAAGAAAAACACTAAAGATTTTATGAAATATGCAATGTTCTACATGATGAAACTTTTATATAGAAAAGATACTTAAAACATTAAAAAAGAAAGAAAGAAAAAAATTTCCTAATCATAGAAAAAATGCCTAAATCATACAAAAGATATCTAAATCATACAAAAGATGTCTAAACTATGAAAAAGATGTTTAAACCATAGAAAAGGAAATCCGAATCATAGAAAAGATGACTGAATCATTGAAAAGATGTCTAAACCATTGAAAAGATGTCTAAACCATAGAAAAGATGTCTAAACCATAGAAAAGATGTTCAAATCATGGAAAAGATGTCTGAATCATGAAAAAGAAACCTAAACTATGGAAAAGACATCTAAACTATAGAAAACAAGCTTAAACTAGGGAAAATATGTCTAACCATAGAAAAGAAGTCAATTAAAGATTTTTTTTTTTTTATGAACATCAAAATGATTTTCTTATTAAGAAAAACCTAACATGCCTAATGCAATTTTTCTAAATTAATACAATATGCAAAGAATAAGATTTTGTAAAATATGAGATTTCATAAAAATATTATTTTGAAAATATGAAATCTAAAAGAATAATTTAAAAAAAAAAATTTAACTTAACACATGTTCACTAGAAACAAATGTTTTAACTAATTACTAGCAATTAAAGACATAATAAAAATAAATAAAAAAAATAAGTACAAGTTTTAAAAATAACTATGCATATACTAAGTGAGATAAAAATAAATAAATAAAACAACCTATAGATAATAATTCAAAACTACTATTACGTACCTGCAAGGCAAAGCTGATGAATTGGATCTCCAGTCCTATCGTGCGCATAACTACAGAATTGGTCTAAGGAGTGGGTTCGAACGTGTTTTTAACAAATGTCTATTTTTTTTTTTTTTTTTACAAAAAGGGTCCTAATTCTTAAATGCTATTGTTTTATAAAAAAATTTCGCTAAAAGCCTTAAAATTAAAAAAAAAAAGGATTTTTATTATTTTTTCTAAAAAGAAAATAACTTTTCTAAATGAGAAATTTTAAAACAACCTAATGACAAATTTAAACTAATATATATAACGAACTACTAAAATAAAATAATTCCATATAATATGTTTACGTGAAAACTAATACTAAAACCCTTATATCAACATACTTACACATTATATTATATTTGACTAGTAAAATATACAGATCTATATATAACAAAAACTAATGTTAACGATTCTTAAACTAATATTCACATCCCTATTTAAATGACTACTATTAAATAATTATTTACTTAAATGTTTATCTAATCTACGTAATGTTAGGAAAGTAATACTAAACATATACTATTTTATGCACATATTTATATATACATCATATAATAACATAACATGAGATAATAATAATAAATAAAACAAGAACTGAACCTGATTGTTAACTAAATTCACATGATTTAAATAGATATAACCCAAGTACATGTTAAGACTCGAACTCAAGACCTCGAATTAAATTCATCCCAAATACTCCGCTACTTATCCGTTAGACCATTGGCCTTTGTCTTGACATTTATTACAATTAAATTATATTTAAACTATTCAATTCCCTAAAATAAAATTTTTTGAACTAAGCTAAATTAAAACAATTGACTCTAAAATAATTTTCTTCCAATAAAAATCTTTATATATTTTTTCTTTTTTTCATTCATTTTTTTGTTTTCATCATTTTTTTCAAATATTTATTTTTATTTCTATTTTTTGAATTAGAACCCTTTTTTGGTAAAAATAAAAATCAGGACTACAAAGGGACAAAAATTAGGTGTCTACACTATCACCTCTATATTAATGTGTGTTGATTAGGAAAGTAAGGAACAAACAATCAATTGAACCTGAGTTTTTTACTTCTCTTTTAAATTTTGAGGAAACTAACTGAGAATTCCCTAGGATGCCCACTAGTTTCATTACTTATTGTAAATAGTTTGTAAAACCTATAGTTTTTGATAAACTTTTATTGTAAATTATAACGCTAGATGTAATATGTTTATACAAGTACTGTTGTGTTATGAGACATCGAGTTATATAGAATAGGTATTTTGTGAAATTATACAATATGTTTAATTATTCACAAATATCAGAATAAATCTTTAAGCTGGTTGAGTTGTGTACGTCTTGTGTGGATTATATCAACGATAGCAGTTATGGGGTCAGATTCTATCTTAAGTTAGTTTACACTGTGAGATTTTTACAACTTCTGTTATTTGGATCATGATAGGTGTTACACCCATATTACATTTCTTAAAAAATTCAATTCTATTCACCTTTCATTCTATTCAGTGAAGCGAATAAGAGTGAGCTAGAATTGTTAATACATACTGCTTTTATTCTCTCATTCATTAACATTCAAATATTGAGTTGCTCCGTTTTTAAATAATACCAATTTTTATATTAGATAAACTTAGATTTAGATATATATTGGATGATTATCTCATTGCTTTCAACAAATCAAAATCAATTCTACATGAATTGAAAAAATCTTAATTATGCTTTTTCTAGTGCTACACATGAACTCCTATTTGGTTAACTTTTTACATTTTTCTAACTAAACTAGAGATGAGATTAATTAACATAATTTAAATCATAAAATAACATGATGAAAAACAAATAATAATAAGAAGAATCTTGTCATCTTGTTCTTGTATGAACTTTTATGCGATTTTTTTCTCTTTGACGAGGAGTATATATTTTCATGTCTTGCAATTAAATATAAGCACATCAACTACACACTTGAAAAACTTATTGAGAAAATATAATAAATTTGGAGATTTAATGTCCCTCTTTTTGATGATGATAAAATCAGTATAGAAAAAAATATAATGAATGTGATAAGAAAAACATTGATTTTCTTTCTAAGATTATATCTTTTGTTAGCTTTTTATCTCCTCCTTCTTTTATCATTAAAACAAACTTAACTATTTGAAAGCAAATTTTTGAAAACCTTTTCCCTTTTCTATCATAAAAGGATAACTAGTTATTTATCAAAATAATTTATTCGATACCAATTAATTATTACAAAAGAACATTTACGACTAGTTTACTTAAAAGTAATAAAGAGGAAGTAAAATGATTAAACCAGAAATACTTCTTGTTTATTTGGAAATTTGTTTGGGAAGTCCCATGACTATATTCTTCCCTCTCTACAAGTAGGATGGAATTTTTTATGCCATATCAACAATTTTACTCCTATTAATGAGGAAAGTTAAATGACTTCTTTTTTTAAAGAAAACCAAATGGGGGTCTATTGATATTTTATTATATTTGTAATTTAATACTGCTATTAACAAGGTAAAGCAAATACTAGAATAAGTACTTCCTATAACAAAAGTTACACAAAATAAATCATGAACTAGTATATTCGCACTAATAATTATTGTTAAGGTATAACTTTTTTATTCTTTATCTATTTTATTTTACAAAGAAAATGAGCTTAGTTGATATCTATTACATATCTCATAACATCATCTCTTTCATGAGATCTACATTGAATACTAAAGATCTCTATTGAAGTACCATGATGTACGTTAAAATACCAAAGGAACCTAACAATGCAAAAGGTCTTTTTGTTGCAGAGTAAAAGGTATAGTGATATAAGTCATCATAGTCAACACATTAATATATAATAAGGATTATCATTATTATCATACGTTAATAACTCTATATAATCAAACTATAGCAAAATATATATCAATATATAGTAATAATTATGTTTATATCCCTATATAATTAAACTATTACAATACATATGAATATATAATGATGACATTATAAGGTCAAACTATGATAAGTGCATATTAATTATAATAATTCATGCAATCAAATTGTAACAAATACACATCAATATATATAAAACAAGGATTAATATATAAACATACGCATTATATATTTTCTTCTAGGTTTTATTAAATTATCCATATTCTTCATCCGTCTAAAAGAAAATCATCACTCGTTATTACTCCTTATATTCTTAATATGTAATAACTATTATTTGGGAATATAAATTTAAGTTTTTAATTATATGCACACGCATGGTGTTTGCATGTCCACTAATATATATTATGTGTGTATATGTGTATGCATGCGCAAGCATATATCTTTCAAAGCAATTTTAAACATTGCTTCTACTATATACAAACTACAAATTTATTGGTATAATCACTTGCTTTTATTAATAAAAAACTAAAATCATATATTTATACATTACTTTTTATTTAAGTTAATCATGACATGTTATGTGTTAAACTTGTGCTATAAATCTTTAGTTAAGCTAATTACTAATACTCATATACTAGAACAATGGTTCAATTGTTAAGCTACTATGTATTCATCAAATTTTTCCAAAGATTTAGCTTAGATATACAAGCTATTTTTATAAGTATTTAGATTGTTTCTAGTATAGTTTCTGTTATAAGAAGTTAACAAATGGAAAATAGTATGATAAAGATGTTTTTACGATGTATTTTATTTCAAAATATTTTTGCTTGATAAATAGATTTAACTTGAATGCTAAAGGCATTATTTTATACTTTTGAAACGATTAATAAATACATAATGCTGTTGATTGAAGTTTTCTAAGAACTCATTTAAATCTTGACTCAAAATACGATGTGTTAGTACAAATTTTCAACCTAACTTCAAGCCCATCAAGCCGCTTTATCCGCTACTTGCTTATCCTTAGTATTTTGTGTCTCCATCGTAATAACTATTTTGGCAGTGTGGGCTTATTTTATAAGTTTGTTTGCTTGGCCTTTGGCATGCCAGTTGCATTATGATGGCTAACTAATCCTCTACTTTTGTTGTTTGATTACATATTGACATTACATCTCTTCTTATAAATCATGAAAAGTATATAAATTCTAAATCCAAAATGAGTTACTTTACGGTTTTATTAGCGAAATTTTTCAATCCTTAACCATATCATTGAAATCTCTATTGTATTACCTTTTACATAATAAACTACATGTTCAAATGTGATACTAGACAGTCTTATGATGTAACCATAATAAACTCACTTTTCACCCTATCTTCAAATCCATTACCTCATCTACACCACTTAAAATTCAATCAGGCTACATTCTCAATCCTTATGAAAAAATTGGTCCTCTCATTTCTTCCATTTTTTTTTTTTTTTGTAATGCAACACTTCATGTAAAAAATAGTTAATAACTAAACATATAAATACTAATGAGTCTATTTTAACTATTTAACCTAAAAGTTTCTAGCTAGCGTCAATATGTTATTCATTATTTGGTTTTATATAACATTACTCAACATCTCTTACAATTTATGTGAGACACCATTTACATTCCATTTAAGTGGAGTATTGCAATCTCTTCCCCTTTAAACATATGACATCCTCGTTGTGAGACTTGATAGATTGGCTCACACCTTCTCCTTTTTGACTGCCCCTACATCAGATACCTATTAGTGAGGAGTTAACTTTGATATCATTTGTAATGTCTCAAGTTAAAAGTAATTAACAACTAACAATAACCACTAAGGCCTATGTTAATCATTTAACCCAAAAATTTCCAACTAATGTTGACAAATTATTTGTTAGTTGGCCTTATTTACTACCACTCAACATCTCCTACAACTTATGTAGGACTCCATTCACATTCCATTCACATGGAGCATTATAGTCAATTTTTTTTTTCCTTTTTCACTTTAGCAATTTCAAATAATTATTTCACCAAAGCTATCAATTAATCAACTTTTTGAGTTTTATATTTAAATATAATTTAAATTGAATCAATAGTGGTAATGGCGACATTTGATTAGAAGTAATCAATATGAAACCACTCAAGTTTCAATTGTTACTTCAAATTTGCAAAAGATAAAATCAATATCAATCTTCACGATGGTACTATGGGGGCACTTGATTGAATTATGATTGAGGAATACTGAGCTATTATATATAAGCTATAAAGCTTCATGCAGTTGTCTTAAATAATAAAGTAATAGGGGATTTCTTTTGGGAAGGCTCTATGGAGAAGAGGAAACTACATAGAGTGTATTGGAAGAAGGTGATCGAATCAACAAATGTGGGGGCATAGGTATATGGGATCTAAAAGTAAGGAACAAAGCTTATATGCCAAAATTGGCATGGAAAGTTAAATCAAGTAAAGTAATATGGACTAGGTTGTTGCGAAGAAAACTTCCTTACAAACGTTAGTAAGATTTCAAAAGGGTCATGGTTAAGAATTGGAAAGGAAATTTGGAAGTCTTAATGCTAGGTTCAACAAAATTGCCAAATTAGCCTTAGATTAGGAAAACAAACAGATCTTTAGAGAATGTATTAGACTGGGAATGGATCACTAAGGTCTTTAGTTCAAGGGCTTATTAGGAGAAGAATTTGTTTAGCTGATGTAAATTATTAGGATGAAGATGCAAGAACTCAAATAAAAGAGATATGTTCTCATGGAAATGAAGTGCTAATGGAGAAGTGACAATAAAATTTGTGTACAAAAGATTGCTCATTAGAGAGATGAACAATGGAATAATGGAGGACCTAAAGTGGATATGGAAATCCCCAACATTTCCTAAGGTTCAATTTCTCCTTTGGAAATATTAGTATGATAGGCTTCCCACTTTTGACTAAAAAAGGGCTGAATGTTGAAGTTGCATGTTGCTTTTGTGGTTCATTCTTAGAGCCAATGGAGCATTTATTTCAAAGATGTAAGAAAATAGGAGAAGTATGGAATAGGGTTGTGGGAAGATAAAGAATACATGAGCTTGATTCTCTTGATTGGTTGGAATACTTAAAGAAAAAGGTTTGTATCTTAAAGTTTGAAAGTAAAAAAAAAAAAAAAAAAGAAAGATTGTCAATGGCAATGTAAATTTTGCTTTACAATTTAGGCAATATGGAAGGAAAGAAACAACGTAATATTCAAAAGTAAAAGTAACCTAAACTGGTGGAGATAGGCTATTGTGGCTACAAAGGAATTTTACACTCGTATGAGTCTAATAAGATAGTTTTGAAGGATAAAGTGGTAGAGGAGACTTAAGACTTGGCAATATCCAAAGGATAACTGGTTGAAGATGAATTGAGATGAAGCATTTAAAGAGGGATTACCAAGTTCTAGAGTAGGAGGTACCATCATAAATAGTGGAGGGTCCTATATTAGGGCATTTGTGAAGGCCATATATGCTTCTTCCCCCTTAAAGATGGAAAATCTAGAGCATTTTTTGGGGCCTAAAACTTGGTGAGGAACATGGTTTAGATAATATCACAATTGAATTAGAAGTAATCAATTAGGTATAAGGAAGTAATATTAATTCCCCTATTCTATCTGAGATTGTTTTACATTACAGGCATATGATCTGAAAGAGATCTAATTTGAAGCTCATACGAACAAGCAAGAGTGTAAATCTCCTTGTGCATGAGTTATTAGAAGGAGCTGCTACTTCTATTCTAAATGATTTCTTCTTTGAATGTCCATCAAGTCACTTTTTAAATTTATGACTTTATATCCTAATAGAATATATGTCCTGTTTAGGGAGTTATGCTCAGGTTGACATTATGTGTATTTGTGTTGTCTTTAAGGGTCGTTGTGATGTAAGATGTTATTGTTGGATGATATTTTGTTTAATATTAATTTGGGTGCACTAAGGAAACAATTGATAAAAGTTAAAATTACGTATTCTATTCTAGCTTTATACTTCATGTAAAGTATATCTTGAGATTTCTAATAGGAAAAATGTACAAATTCATAAAATTTACATAGCAATTAATTCAAATGCATGGTTTACATGAAAAACAAAGAAAAACTTTAACCCTTGCACTTTTGTATTAAAATGCCTTTTGCCTAATTTTATTATTCATTTATTTTGGATGAATGGGTTACTCTATCATATAGATTATCCAACTATATCTTGTTTGATCGAGTTGGTTTCAATCATCTTTAGGTTTTAGTCGGTAGAGATTAGTTGAGATTGGACTTCGTGTTACCGTATGAGCCTGCAGGACAGTAAAAATGAGGGGTGCCAGGGGATTATCCAGTGTAGCTATTCCAATACTTAAATTAGATTGATGTATAAGGAAAGTGATAATATTTGAATGTAAAGAGTAGGCTTTAGTTATGAAGTATCAAGTAGTTTATCATTTGGTGGTAGTCTTGTATTTATAGAGAAATGGAGTTGGCAGTTGGAGAGGAGTTAGAGGGTAGAAGTCACATCCGCCAATATTGGGTAGTGGAGTTATAAGGTCGGACGTGTTCAACGAGTGTAAGAGGTAATTATTGACTTGATCACTCAGCCTTATCTATAGTCTCCTAGCTGTTGGTGATTGTTGTAGTCAAGTAGGTTATATAATGGGCTTCATTTGAGGTCGGCCATAAGCATAGGAAGGCTAGTCCAAAGGGGTACGTATTATGCCCTGAAGTTACAGAATCGTAACAGTTTCGCCTTGTAAACCAACCTATAACAAGAATTGACCTCACAGTGCCTATTATAGATACGATCTACACAAGGCATTAATGACTCCTCACTTTGAAGTAAATAGTTCAACTAAGATTTTTAGCTAAAATTTATAGTAAAAGTAAAATCTTAAGAGATATATATTTAATTACATCCATATTATTGGAGGATTCTCAGGAGATCCTACATTATACAGCAGTTAACTAATCTACATATTATATATCAGTTCTTTATCCTAAGGATACTAGCAAGACTTGAAATAAGACTTGATCTTTTGCCAGTGGATCCTTACTCCCCATAGCTTTAAAAGAGATCTAACCTTTGGGTAATTATATCACGGCATCACAAATTAGACGTTAAGACTTGGAAAAGAATCTATGTGAGTATGAGCAACTACAGCTCAGTAAGTTGAATTAGAGACTTCTGAATGTATACAAACACAATCAAAGTTATCAAGCAATTATTCTCATGAAATGCAACAAACATGTAACATCATACAACGTAGTCTGGTCTGTTGTGAAATTAGAGTAATTTTACCTACTTTAATCTGAGTTGGGGAGTTTTAATGTTATACAACAGCTTACAACTAAACTCAGGTTTGTGCAATGGAGACTCTACTCCTCCTAAGACTATCCTTCAAACCAATGCCCTCATCTGATTGTAATCTCCTCTCTTGTCATTTAGTTTAGCTAAGGATGAGGAAAAGACCAATTTACTATCTAGCGCTATCTTTTTCGAAAGTATCGGTGTTTGGTTAGAGAATCCTAATGATCTCTTAAAAGGTTATAATGCATGACAATTTAGGGTATTAGGGTTGATTTAGGGTGTTCAGATAATTTCACACCAATTCAGTCATAATAGTCATCAATCATAACTAGATTCCAACATGAAGTCAGATACGCAAGCAGATGTAAAAAACTACTTACAATCACAATCATACACAATCTTAAGTCTCTAAGTACTTTAAAATAGTACTCTAAAATACAATGAAACATTAAACCCAACTTACTTGGAATTTTGAGTCGCTCAACCACTTGTCGTAAGTTAACTCGTTTCCATATATCCTATAATATAAATATGCTCTATTTAGTGCTTATACTTTAATGATACATATTCTAAGTTAAGATTTAGCTCAATTCTCCTTATATACCTATCGTTTACTAACGATTCATCTTACGTTAGTTTGGGATTTGGTTTTCGAATATGATTTTAGTTCAGGTTTTAATTCGATTTCAACTATGAGTAATCCTAAAATATGTTTCGAACCCTAATGTGAAATTTATTACATTAAGCTCGAGTATTCTAATATCATACCAGATCTTAATTCGGTATTCTAATTCACTCGGTACACTCTAATCCTAATTAATGTACCGGATTTACTTCCGATATGAGAAAATTTTACAATTTTTGTATGATTACCTAAAATCAATTTTTGTACTAGATTTAATATGTACTGATATTATTATTATATTATCTAATTTAACTTATTATTTCATATTTATTAAAATTTTAATTTCACATATTACGAAATCTTTCAAATTTACTATATAATTCTTATATTAATTGCAATTAACACTCCAAATGCTAGCATTATGTTTTCACATAAGATATTAGCATCCTTAAACATCTAATTACCTTATAAATTAGTAATTAGTCATTTAATTACTTAATTAGTTCAAAATTACTCATTTTTCTCATTATTTTAGGGTTAAAAATTTACTTAAAATTTTCACAAATTAATTAAAAATTATATAGCTTCATTGCACTGTTTTATATTACTTAAGTATTCTACAGAAAAAAAATCGAGCTCCAAACTACATTTCTAAACTTATTTATTTATAATTTTAAACATGCTCGGTTTTATTCAATTTCTTAAGAACCATATATTTATAAACGTGATTAAACTTAATCACTATTTTTTCCTTAAATCTACATACAATAAAACATTATAATAATAAATTTCATAATTTTTTTTAGTAGAATTAACAATTTTAAGAAATTTTGCAAAATTGGATAAGATTTGAGACTCACTTAGTTTTTAAGCTTTCCACCACCAACACTGATTCAGGGCGTGTCGGCTGGTCCAGGTGGTTAGTTTGGAGTGGGGTGATGGTGGTGGTTCGGTCTAAGGTGGTGGTGATGTGTAGGTTCGGCTTATTTGCTCTAATTGCAAAATTTTGAGAAAATTTTTTCTAAAACCCTAATTTCTTTCAATTTTCGGTACTCTCCAATTTTCCTAATCTTCTAACTATTCAAATGGTCTTCTGAATTTTTTTGGCTATTTATACGATTATAATGCAATTGTTGTGCATTAATTAGATAAGACTAGCTTATCCTCTTCCATTTTTTTTAACTTTTTTGTTACTTCAATTTAATTGGTTTTAGTTTTGTCTTACTTCTCTTAGCTACCATGACTTGATTTGGATCATTGCCTATCTCCCTATTTATTTTTTCTGATTTTCCTTTAATTTTTTTTTCATTATTTAGTAAATTTTTAGCTAATTTCGGGCAATTTAGGTAATTTTGCATATTTCTACCTACACGTAAATACATGTGGGATATAAATAAACACTTCTAAATATTATTTAGGTCATTTTATGATTTTTAATATACATATGATTTATTTCTACCAATTCGTTAGTTATTGAAATATATTTTACGTATTTTCGATAAATAACGAGTAATATACTTAAAATTTAAAAATTTTATATTCTCTTATTTTATTACTTATTTTCTTAAATTCAAACTTACAGGGTTACTTTTATTAATATTTCTAGCTTTAATTTATAATTTAGTTTTAATCGGATCATTTAACCGATCGTTTTAAACCTTAAGTACTAAAACTGATCTTACAGTTATTTGGCTATATTTTGGGCTTACAGTACGGCTTAGGCCATGAGCCCAATCAAGTCGATATAGGCTTGAGGGGCTCATGTCCAAAAAGCCCTATCAATACTTATCTCTTTTCCCTTGGTAATCTCATTGCTGTTGTGGAAGTAAGGAGGGGAAGATGGGATTCTTAAGCATATGGCTGATTTAGTTCAGTGGTGCTCATGTTGGCTGCAATGAGAATGTTGCCGTGTTGTCATTGTGGTAGAGGTATTGATGTGGCATGGTTGGAGTTTGTACTAACAAATGATCGAGGCAAAGACGTTTGATTTGAGTGACTTCGAGGTCGAGCGAGAGTAGCCAACTTGAGCAAGTTTCCATTTGGTCGAATTGCGTATTCCAGCTCTGAAGTGGGATGTAAGAGGGCCAACCTCCTTAATCATGTCATACCCTGAAGTGACAGAGTTGTAACAATCTTGCTGTGCAAACCATTCTAGGATAAAAGTTGACTTTACAGCCGCTATTTTAGACCTGATTTACACAAAGTATCCATGACTAACCCGCTTTAAAGTAAATAGTTCACAAATTAAACAGGTTATTTACTGTGTGGTGTGGTCACTATAGTTAGCCGATTACGTATAACGGGTGCATCGGTCGACCTAAGAGATGTCTTAAGCTGATGACACATGGAGAGATATTGTTAGAAAGAGGTATGGGAAGAACAACGGGTAAACTCAGTATCTTAAATGCACGTGTGTGATGGTGGATTGAACTTAATGTTTTGATTGTTCTTGATCAAATTACTTGTTTGATCTTCTCTAGAGTGATTTTGCAAAGTATGTTTATCTAAAGCTTGCATTATTCTAAATGAACCAAATGAGAAGAGAAGCCTTTTATTTATAGAGTTTCGAGGTTAATCTTATCCATTGAATGGTTTTATGATGGATGGTTGAGATCGAGTTTCTTTGTTAAAGCTTATCCTTTCCTTTAGCCTTCATGGGCTTGGATATGGGCCCAAGTATGCATAAGGCTTTTGTTAACTAAAGAAAGACTATTATCATTATTATTTGTCTTGAAAACCAACTCAACCTCCTTAAGGCCTAATAAGACTAAATGAAGCCTAAATAGGCCTAAAAGAACTGTTTTCAAGTCTACTTTTCACACATAAGATAACCAAGTAAAGGGAAAAGCTAAATATCTAGTCTGGCAACCTTCGTTCTGAGCCTAACAAGCAAGATCTCCCTAAAACATCTCTAAATAGACCAATTTTCCAAGCTTTGTTACTAACTTAAGATATCGGTCCATGGTGTTAAATTAGGTTAAAGGCTCAATTACCGAAATGACCCTCAACATTTACCTAAGTATGAAAAATATATATTGTGATTCAAATATTACAATTAATATTTTCCTGATTTAGTAACATAATCGTACCTAAGCAACACTTTATTTGACAAAATTAAAAACTAAAACCTTAGAAATGTATCCATTCTTCAACTTTATTTTCTTACTCCTCAAGATCTAGTAGTTACTATCTTCAGGGTAGTTATAAAGCCACTTCGTAACTAATACCTGCAACATCTGTAGGGATGTGAGCAACTAATCACTCAATAAGTTGAGATAAAGACATAATACTACACTTTAAGCACAAGCGAGGTTCTCAGTCAATTACTTATATTCATGGTATCAAACGAATGTCATCGTACGATGTTTTCCGGTCCGTTGTGAGATTAGAGAAATTACACCCACTTTAATCCAGGTTGAAGAGTTTAGTGGACATTTTAATAGCTCATGATCAAACTCAGGCTTATGTAATGGAGACACTGCTCTTTCTGTAACTACCTTCGAACCACTACTTTCACCCTTGTCGTGATCTCCTTTCTTGTCACTTATTTCGACTAAGGATGAAGAAGGAACTAATTGTGCTATCTAGCATTATCACTTTCAAAAGGGTCAGTATTTAGCTGGAGAACCCTAAACGTTTCCCCTAATTGGTTGAAATGCTTAACTAGTTAATTTACAAGTCATATATTATTAAGTTTAGTTAAAGTGATCAATCCATATCACACAATACAAAATAATTGCAAACTAATACAACAAGTCAATAAGATACGATTAATCCAAGAATAAGCGTACACAGGCATGCGCATAATCAAACTATCTTTAGGTACAAATAAGTATAATCCTAAGTCATTAAGTACTATGAAACAATACTTTGAAATACAATTACATATTAATCCCAAACTTACTTGAGATTCTTGACTTACTCACTCAACTCGTTGCAGGGTCAACTCATCTCTACTTGTTTCTATAATATAAATATTATTTTAGTATTTATATCTTTATTATATATATAAGCTTTTAAATCATAGTTTTTGCCTAATTATCCAAGTTATATATATATATATATATATATTACTTATTATCTATCTATTCTAGGTTAATTTTTTATTTAATTTCTGAATTTGCTTTTTATTTCGAGTCTAATTCAGCTTTTTATTACGCGTTTTATATGTAGACCTTAAGAACTTCTCCTGAACTAATATGTGAAATTTATCTTACTATACTTAGATATCCTAAATCCCCGTTTTAGCTTCTAAATAGTATTTTGGTTAATATGGTACACTCTATTCCTCATATAACTATTGAATTTGTTCTCGATGTGAGAATAACTTATATTTTTTATATAATTACCTAAATATTCATTCCACATTATATTTATTTTATATTATTATTATTATAATATTATCAATTTTAACCTAATATTTTATATTCATTAATTTCCTATATATACATATTGTGTATTATTACATAATTTATACCTAAATCACTTACCTAACATTTCTAACACTACAAATATTATTTGTCTTGACCTAATCACTTATCAAGATATCTAATTATACCCTAAATCAAATTTATACTCATTTAATCCCTAAGTCACAAAATTAACTTAAATATACACTTTTGCCTATTATTCATTTGTTATTATTACCTAATATGCATAATACATACAATTAACACCCTAAACTCCACAAATACCATCCTACATCAACATTTAACATCTTAAGATACCTAATCACATATCAAATCAAAATTTCTAACAAATTAATATTAAATCAATCAATTAAGCCCATAAATTGCCTCTTATACATGATTTTAAAGCCTAAAAATTAAGTAAAATTTTAGAAAATAATTTTTTAGAAAAACTCTTCATAGTACTATCGTAAACACTTAAAATAGTTTACACAAAAATTTTGAAGTCAAAACTACACTATTAAGGTCATTTAAATCAGTATTGAAAACCAATTTAGGTTTAAGGATTTCTTAAGTATGATATATTTCAAGACCCAATTTAAAAAAAAAAAATATTTTCCCTAAAAAATACATACAAAAATATCCTAGAATACTAAATTTCATAATTTTCGATAATTAGTTGATATTATTAATAAATAAAAAATTTGAAAAGTAAATAAAAACTCACCGGCATTGCTAGCTCCGACCACTATGGTGTTGTCAACTGATCTGGGCACTACCTTCATTGTCCAATGGTGATGACTGTCCACTCCCAGGTGGTCATTGGATGTGCATATCCTCTTAATGCTTTAATTGCATATTTTTTTTTTTAATTTTTTGTAAAATTATTCCTTTCTCTTTTTTCTCCTCTCCCTATTTTGTTTTCTAAGCTTTCATCGACTAAAATGAATTCCAAAAGTGGTTTGATGAATTTATAGAGTTGTTTAGTTAGGTTAATGAATTATTGGTTGCCATTTGTCTCTTATCTCTTCTCTTTTTGGCTTTCTATTTGTCTTAATTTAATTGGCTAATCTTTTCTTCTTCAATCCCAGCTTGTCATGCCTAAATGTAGACATTTCTACACCTTCCCACATATTTTCTTAATTTTTCTTTAATTTTCCTTAATTAATTTAGTATTATTTAATATATTTCAAGTATTTTAAATAATTTCGAGTATTTTTATCTATACATAAATACTTATATGATACAAATAAATACTCCTACATATTAGTTATATTATTTTATGATTTTTAGTGTTTATATAATTTATTTTTATTGATTCGTTAATTATCAAAAGTCGTTTTAAGCATTTTCGATAAATAACGAGTAATATACTTATAACTCAATATTATAATATTTAACTATTTATTTTTTTCTAAATTTAAACTCATGAGATTACTTTTGCGAATATTTCTAACTTCATCGTAAAAATTGTATTTGATCGAACAACTTACTCAATTACCCTAAATTTTATTTACCAAACCCCGAACACCTGGTTATAGGGCTTACCAGTTGTCTAGGGGTATCGATCTGTTGGCCTTTCATTTGGTTAAGGCAGAGGTGACACAAGAGGAGATCTAAGTTGATAATGTAGGAGGTCGAGCAAAGTGAGGTGATTCGAGGTGAATACTAATGGGTTAAGTTAGGTGCTTTAAGCTAAGGTAAAGGTTTAATAAGTAGGGCACTTCAAATAGTAGGGGTACAGAGTGGAGGTGCTAAGTATGTAGAGGCATTGGATGGCTTAGGTTGGCATGATTGAGCCAAGCTAACTACTATCCAAGCAACTCCCATCTGTTCATGCTAAGGCGTAATGTTGAAGTGTTAAAGAAGTTCTTTTGATGACGTGTAAGGTGTCAGGGCCTAGCGAAAAATTTGTATGAAAGTAACTTTTAAATTCTTACTTTATCGCATGCTTTCATAACATAGTTAATATGATGTGACAGGTGTCCTATCTCTATAGGCTTGCATGTAGTCGTATATGTTTTGTCTTTTGAATGTAACCGTCCGATAAAAACCATTTCTACGTGTTTGCATCATAATGTTTTAGGGGATTTGTGCTTATACAGATCCCTATAACCACCAATTCGCTTTCCAAAGTGATTAGCTTATAAATACCATAGTAACTTAAGTAGATTACTTTGTTTCACCTTTTCTTAACTTATTTTCTTTTTGCAACCTGAACATTTGTACTCCTTTCTTCATCGAGATAAAGCTTTCATCAAGACTCATATTTTCTTTATTCTTTGAAACATCATGTCGCAATTAAGGACAAACTCTAATGATTATAATCTAACATCTTCAGATTCTAAGGCTATAAGGAGTATTACTCCCCCCTTCAAGAAGGGACGAGGAGGCTTCAACTTTACTGGCACAATTGGATAGAGGGGCATAGAAGTGATTGGAGGCATTTGATAAGGCGGCTAAAAATAGGGGCCATCCTTTGGGACAAGTATCCACTAGAGCATTTAGAGGCAGCTATTGATTTTTACGATATGGTATATAATAGCAAGAAGTTGAATGATAGGAGGGGCAAGAGTAAATCATTTGCCATCAACTGGGTTCTTCAAAATTTTGTAGTGGGTAAGTTTCCTGGCTTGGTGGTGTAGTTGTCACGGCCGAATGAGCAGGTGACTCAGTTACATGGTATACGGTTCGTGGTGAATGAAGAGTCTCTACAGCATAGGATGTGCTTACCCTTCACCGCCTTCAAAAGGGGGTGGTTCAATTACCACAATTGCTGTACCTATCAGATTCCTCCAAATGGGTTGAGGTTACTAAAGGCCTTTTAAGCCTTATGTGAATATTTGGTGGTAAGAGCTATACCCGAGCTCTTTGACTACTTCTATTTGTGGAAGAATCTTAATTGGTGGACCTACTTCTTGAACCACCCTAGGAAGAAGATATTTAAGGGCTTAGACGTTAGTAAAAAATTGGTAAGATAAGTTTGTGGTGGTAGAGCTACTTGAGATGGCAAACTTTTGGATGTAGTAGACTTCGCTGGTTTGAGTAAGGACTAAAAGGTGCTCCTCTTGAGTGAAGCCAAGGTAGCCTGAGATAATGAGGCCTTCATAGCTTAGAGAGGGGGTGGAGTTGAGATTATTGCTGGGGAAACAGTGTAGAGGTACTATTATAAGCCAATCTCCGAGCTGTTCCTAAGTATGGAGAAAGCTATCATGAATGCTGTCTTGAACAAGTGGTCAAAAGGTACAAGCTTGTACTCGCCGTAACTCACCTCTTCCATCGTGCCAATGTAAGCCTTCTTGAACCGATATTTCATCCATGGTGTTTTTGAAGAATAAGGAATCCTACTTACTTATGCTAGTCACGGAGCAGTTTGACAAGCAAGAGTCATTCTTTTTCCTTGTGTTGATTATGTTTGGTGATTCTTTATATGTAAGAAATTGGTCGAGGAGATACTTTGTCTATTGGCATCTGAATTACTGAAGCGACGTCCTAGTAGAACACAGCCATTGACCAAGACTACTGTACCTAAGGATAATGTTATGGGGTCGAGGTTAAGGGTGAAGGAGATGAGTAAGGTTGAGTCGGCTGCTCTACCCTAGGGGATTCCTCCTGTTGGTCCCCCTATAGAGCTACTGTTGTGAATCGTGACAAAAAATGGATAAGGCTGGTCGTTGAATGGGTTTAAGCTTGTAGAAAGCTAAAAAATGGTTAATGGGGAAAGGTATAAAAGGGTAAAGAAATAAAGAATGAAAATAGTAAGTAAAACCTACGAACAGCTCCAGAGGATATGATACACCAATAGAACTTTCGATGACTCACGGTACAATTTGATATGACGTACGAATTGGTCCAATGAAGTTACTCGCTACCTAACCTTGCTTAAGGGAAATGATAGGAGTGTTACCGAGAGTAAATAATAGCGTTTAAGCAAGGAAGGAAAGTACTCAATTGTATTGAAGGTAATCTGATCTCTTGTAGCAGCAAGAACAAGGGTATTTATACTCGTAAGTTAGGGCAACTTGCCTAAAAGGAAAAAAAAAAAGACATTTCCTAAAAAAGCAATGTATATAATACAAAAGGGTAAAAATAAATATATAAGGAAAATAATCATTAGTGCTATAGATTCTATACATAATATTGTACACATGGAGATGCTACATTGGTAAGGTTGTTAAGAGATGTAGATAAAAAGTATGGACAGATGGTTCTGTTTGAGTAAGGATGGCTTAGTTAGTCCAATCTCTCTCTCTCAGCTTTTCGGCAAGGAAGATGCCGAGTAATTGGTTAGTTTGGCACTGGAAAGTAATCATCAACTCAACATATTATAGAGTAATGGGCGGTCATACGGTACGACATTAAAGGTGACTCGATAAGGAAGTATTTGGCCTTGATAGGGGTTGGTTGGAATAGGATGATTCGTCGTGCCAACCTCTCTAGTCTTCAGGCTTGGCTGCGGATAAGAGGTTTAGTAGCCTAATTCCCATTATTCCCTTCGAGTTGTTTTATATTTGGGATCAAATCCATATGGTGTTCACTTAGTTCTTCGTCAAGGTGATATGGACTGAGGTCAGTAATGTTGAAGGCATTAGAAACCCCATAGTCCTCAGGCAATTCCAACCTGTAGGCATTGTTACTGATTTTTTAGAGGATTTTGAATGGTCCTTTCGCTCTGGTAGATAATTTCTTCTTCCTTTTGTTCAAGAACTGTTCTTTGCTGAGGTGTAGCCATACCATGAAGCTAAGTAGGGTATGTCTGGAATCAACCAACTGGTTGATCTTGGGGAGAAGGAAGTAATCCTTTGGGTAGGCTTTGTTGAGGTCAGTATAATTAAGACTTCTTCTTAATCAACACTACATTTGTTAGCTAAGTCAGATACTACTCCTCTCTAATGAAGCCAACCTTTAGCAGCTTTTGCACTTCTTCCTCCATTGTAGCTTGCCTTTTTGGTGCAAATTGCCTCTTATTCTATTTGACAAGTCGCGCATTGGAGTTAATGTTGAGGTTGTGGGTTACTAGGTTGAGGGAGATCCTAGGAATGTCTAACGCTGACTAGGTAAACTCGTTTGAGTCAGCCTATAGGAGGGTAACTATCTCCTCCTTTACCTTAGAAAGGGTCTTAATCCTGACCTTGGTGATTTAGTCAGAGAGAGGTGCTAATCTACACCTCTTCTGTTTTTTTCACTTGGCTTGCCTCTTTCAGTCGACTTCTCTTACGGGCCAATCTTTACAGTGAAGACACCATCAACTCTAGCAGGCTTGACATATAGTTCTTAAGAGAGCTTCTGATCGCACCTACAAATTCCTGCCCTAGTGGGGGTTGGGAACTTAGGCTTCTGGTAGAAGGATGAGGTGATCACTACAAAAGCATTCAAGCTCGATCGTCCCAAGAGAGTATTATTGGGGGGACAAGTAGTCGACTACAATGAACTTCACTAATTGTAGCATGACATTGTCATCATTGTCATGTTCCATGTCAAGGGTGATGATGCCCGTAGCTTGAATAGTTCCCCCATTGAAGTTGATGAGATTATGATGGTAGGGCTTCATTTTGATAGGAAATTAGCCCTGCATCCTCTCATATGTATGCAAGAAGAGGATGTTTATGGAGTTTCCAGCGTCTACCATAACCTAGAGGATCTCAAAATTCACAATTCTTGCCCCAACAATAAAGGCATCTTGATGAGGGCTGTCTAGTCCTCATTAGAGAAAGAGATCAAAGTATCAATCTTTTGCTTCTTTTCTCTGATAGCTAACACCTTGGACGGGGTGTTAGTTGAGCTGCTAGTGCTCAATTAGCTCTCTAGGTATATCCACTTAATGATTATGTTAATCATGCCGTTGGGGAATTAGTCATTGTAGCGATCTTCATGTTGCTTTGCTTGAGTTCCCTTAGTTTATCACCTCCGAGGTACCTTATCTTCATCATTACTGGAACGATCATTGTTCCTTTGCTAGGCTACATACTCACCAAAGAAGCCCTATTGAATAGCATATTTGATTGTATCCTTCAATTGGAAGCACTCCTCCGTGGTGTAGCCATAGTCATCGTGGAACTGGCAATATTTATCTAAGTTCCAAGTTCCCAGCTTCTGTAGTAAACCTCTATTTCGTACCTCAACAAAGACTTGGGCAATTGGTTAGTTCAGAAGGGTATGCTATATGTAAATAGGAAGGAGAAATGGGTTCTACTTGGCTTGGCACTTCTTACTAGTTGAGCCTTCTCCTTCAGCTCTACTAGTTGCCTTACCATTAAGGTGATCCTTCATGGATATTCTTTCCTTGTCCTTCTTTTCACTTGACCTTTCTCGATCGGCATTAGGCCTAGCATAATTGTTGTCCCCCTGATTCGATATTTTTAGGCCTTGTTCTAGAATTTAGTGATTCGCTTAAACGACATATATAAAAATTAATCATGAATACTCTAGAAAGTATACTGGATTAAAATCAAGTAATATAGAGAAAGTAAGGTTATTGATCCCTCGAGGACTAAAAAATTACTAATCCTATACTAGTTCTTATCAATATTCAGGCAATCAAAATTAAATTAATTAATCTAATAATTACTCTAAAACTATTGAAAAGAAAATAACTATGAAAAATCTAAAATTAAGCAATCAATTGAGAATTATAGGAAAATAGAATCCACCCTAGATTAAGCAAATCAAATTGTTATCATATTATATAAATTAATAACTATATGGTCATTCAAATGAAATTATTATACCTTAAAACTTAAGGATTTAAACCCCTAATTAATTAGTCATCTTTTGCATCTTCTAATTAACAGTAGACTCTAAATTAGAATCATATATCTCCCAATAATATGATTGTCTAATACCCTAAATCAATTATCCCTAATATCTTAGTGAATAATCAATTGCCGAACATTGCATTAATCTTTAGATAATTTCTAATTAATTCAATTAACTCTTCTTCCACATTGATTAATCAAGTCAACTAAGAACTTTTAATAAACCCTATATCAACTCCTGTATCATTAGGGTTTCTAACAATTATAATCGATACAAAAGAAATTGTAATCATGAATCATCAATACATCTCTTAATCCTATAACATGAACACAATCATCATCTTAACTATTTAGAGTTTCATCAATTCCTACAAATAATTTTAGTTAACCGTAGATTTCGAAACAAAAACACAAATATTAATTGAAATTGAAAGGAAATTCATAATTGAAAGTATAAGTAATTCATAGAATTGCATGACAATAATCAAAATGGATATCACCCATTTTGTATTGAAAAGAAATAATCTTCAATTGCAACTTCAATCTTGGTCTCTACAGCAAAAGCAAAATCATCTTAATGATCAAAGCGCTTCTCCCAAAGAATTCTTTAAAAACTATCTAAAAACTATTCTACGACTCTCAATGTCTAAGGAAAAGTATGTCTAAAAGATCTCTCAAATGATGAAACACAAGCTATTTACATGAAAAATTAGGGTTGGCTCGCTTGAAGTTTCTTCTTCATGAATGCTAGCGGTGTAAGTGCAAGGCCAGCATTTAAGTCGGCGGTGTAGACATCAAAGGCCACTGGTGCAAGTTTGTATGTTGTAAGCCTTATACCTTTAATTCCAATTTGCATATATTGATCTAAACTTTGTTTATTTGCTTAAAATTCCTCTAAATCGTCTATAATTCCACTCTTAAATCCTATAATTCTTGTAATGTCCAAATGAAAATAATTAAGTACCAATTTTTAATGATTTCTATAAAATATATAATAATTTTATCTTAATTTGAACTTTTAAAAATGAAAAATATGCCTTTATCACCAGGGTCTTTGGTTTGCTCTTCACAAGTGAGCAGAAGAAGTCTCCTAGAAGTCTTATGCTAAGTTGCATGGCATGTACTTTTACTTCCTCATCTAATTAAGGGATTTCGACCATTGCATTATTGAACTAGGCTACATATTCTTGTAGAGTCTCCCCTTCGCTCTGCCTTATCAAGTATAAGGATGAAGTGTCCTTAGATAAGGGCTTGCTTGCTAGCTCATCAAAGGAGCTATTGGAGTTCTCAGGTAGGTAGTTAAACTACGTTCGAGCTACTTTCCTCTTAGTTCCTGAGAAAGCCTTACATATAATGGCATACCCATGACTATGGAGGTTTATGAAGGTGCGGAAGTGGAGGAAGTGATCGTCAGGATCACCGGTATCGCTATTTTGGTCTAAGGTAGGAAGTTTGCTGTTAGAAGACAACACCTTGTCTTAGACACCCTTAGTGAAGTGGGTTTTGTTGTTGGTGACCAACTTGATGTCATTAGCTGCCTTGCTCCCTTATTGCTTAGAGAGCCTTCTTATAATCACGTGGAGCTCATTCAAGTTGGCATTGTCTATTGAGTGAGCTTGGTGGGCTATAGAGGGTACTGGTACTCCATAGGAGTTGGCTACTGGCTCATTGCTAGCAAAGGAGCAGTCATGGGTAGCTCCGAACCATGCTTACTCTTCCTGCGCTGGGGGATTGGGTAGTTGATCTTTTGCCATTTTCCTACTACTGTTATTGGTTATTGTATCCAGTATGGGCATTAGAAGCTTCAAGTTGATGGGTCTATGTGCTATGCCTCTCGACGTCCTCAAGGTAAGCATGGAGCAACCTATTTTAGACAACAAACTCCTTAAGCAAGTGCTCCAAGCACTCTAAGCGTTGTTCAAGCATCTCCCTAGTTAAGGGCTGATCATTAGGCTGGTTGTTCTCAAGGTTGTTGATGGGAGATATGACGATAATCGAGGGTGGTATTTGGGAGAGTGTTTAGTGTATATTCGGGTAAGGAATTGGATCTTTTTCCTACAGACGACACCAAATGTTATCTTTAGGTTTTGGTCGGTAGAGATTAGCTAAGATTGGGCTTCATGTTACTATGTGAGCCTATTAAACAGTAAACAGCAAAGGGGCACTAAGGGGTTATCCGGCGTGGTTATTTCAATACTTAAGTTAGATCGGTGTATAAGGAGAGTAATAATATTTAAATGTAAAGAGTAAGCTATAGTGTATAAAGTATCAAGTAGTTTACTGTTGGGTAGTAGCCTTGTATTTATAGAGGAATGGAGTTGGCAATTGTAGAAGAATTAGATAGTAGGAAGTAGTTATTAATTCGATCACTCGGCCTTATCTACAATCTCCTAGCCATTGTTAACTGTTGTAGTTGGGTAGGTTGTATAATGGGGCTGAGTTAAGGTCAGCTATAAGGATAGGAAGGCTTAGTGTAGAGAGGCATAGTTTACATCATAAGCCCAATCATGTCAAGATAAGCTTGAGGGGGCCATATTCAAGAAGTTCTATCAACAATTTTGAATATAAATTTTCCATAACTTACTCCTACAAGATGGGTATACATACGATGTTGTTACAGCATGTATCCATCCCAGAAATTGTACTATAATGTATATAAGGCATAGATTCCAGGTGCTTAGATAACGTAAAGAAGTTGTTTGAAGTTGAAATTCATGGAAAGATGAATATATATATATATATATATATATTTATAGGTTCCACATGATACAAGTTCAATGGTGATTTTAAGATGTCACATGATAGATTCAAGATAAAAAGATTTTAAAATTTGTACTTATAAAGTAAGGTATAAGTAAGTTCTTATATCTTACTCACCCCATACCTACTACCCAAATTTTCATTAATTATAAATTTTTAATCATTAATTTTGTTTTAGTAATTAACAATTCTTCTCTTTCAATTATGCATGTAAAGAATATGTACTCTGTGTAAGAGATGTGAAAGTCTCAATTTTCACATCATCTAGTATATTATATGATAACGCAAATTTTGGCTATCTTTATGAAGAGTTTGTAACCATTTTTAAATAGTATATCATTTCATATAAATATGATAAGACCATCCATGGTAGTCTAAAATCAATTTATAATATATAGTTATAATATTAAATGATAATATTCATATTTATATAACATAGTTTATAAATATATAATGCCAATCACTTTTAAATAAATCTATTATTTTAATATATATAGATATATATCCTTTAGAATAAAATTTACATATAGCATGGAGATTTAACTAATTGGGAATGTTTTTGTAAAGAAAAAAAGATAAATATCAACACAGGGCCAGTAAAAAAACACAAAACAAATTTTCATTAATATTAAACCAGAAAATTGCAACAGTTACTATATAAGGTAAATTCAGCAAATTCGCCAAAACAAATAAGCTATATTCGGCTAAATATGGCCATGCCAGTTCGATTAGTTTGCAATTTTATTAATACTCTTATAAAAAAAAGGGAAACAAACGGTAGCAAAACCAAGCAAATCACTGAATCCATAAAGAAGAAGACTGCTTCCGGTAACAAATCCAGAAAATATTTCTGTTAATTGGGTTTTTATATGTCAAAATTGCATGATATTTTACTTCAAGATTTATATATCACTAGCGTAATATCTGTTTTGTGGGTGTTAAAAAATATGAATTTTTGAATAAATATATCTCTTTTGAAAAAAAATCCTTTTACAATTAATAACACACTTCTTTAGAACAACCCCATCAAATAAGTTTATTATTTCATTTATTTCTAACACCATTATATATATATATATTAGTCTTATAGATGTAGATATGTAATCGAATCTTTATAAATAAGACTTATATTTTGGGGGAAAAAATTGGATTTATACATTAAAATTTCTCATATTTACAGATCCTAACTGACGTTCAATTTTTGGCCTTTTTCAAAGGGGAGTCCACCACAACACGTCTACACCCACTCAACTCATTAACATCTTTCATCTAACTCCACGTTCTCTCTCTCTCTCTACATATAAACTTCCCCTGTACCCTTCTGGCTTCTTCATTACCCTAACAAGATCTACCGTTGAAATACCAAAGACAAAGAAACCCAACAAAGCAAAAGGTGATTTAGAAAAGCGAAAAAGGGTTTAGGTTTTGCTGCCGAGTACAAGGTACGAAGATGTGTTTATGTTGCGGCAAATGTTGCATGTTCATCACGTGCATTATTTTGGTGGTCATAGCGATTGGTCTTGTGCTTGGTTTTGGTGTCTTCAAACATGGATTCGACAGGTTGAGGGATTCTTTCCATGGATGTGATCCCAACGTTCATGGCTCCATTTGTGGAATCAGACCCTTACTGGGTTATGCACCACCACCACCACCTTATCATTGATTCCATCGAGGGATGAGTCGAGTTCGAGTTTTAATATATTATTATTGAATATTATCGTCACTAATTGTCAACCTTTCGGACTGTTACGTTATCTTATTTTATTGTGATGAGGTTTAGAAATTCAGATAATTTATGGTTGTTAATTCTCTCTTTAATCTTGTGATAAATTAATCTGTATGCTTATCTAATATAAGATGTTTACTATTGTTTATGTTCTTTTGTTTAATTATTTGATTTCGTATTGTTGTTAACACGCCACACGTTGCGGTGATCTTCAACTTGTATTGCCAGGTTTTGAATTCCAGAGTTAAATTTTATTTGTGTACAATCCAGAGTTAAATTACGGATATTAGTCGCCTAGACATTAGGGTGAAATTTTCTAATTCTTACTATTTGACCCGGTGGATAAGTGAAGGGAGCTCTAATAGACATTGAAGGATCGAATCCACATCTGTAGCAAAAATACGGAACGATTCAGCGATTAAGGGTGAAAGAGTAACCTTCCTCCCAAGGTACTAATAAATTAAAAATCATCTAGCGTTGTGCTTAAAGCAAAATTGATTATTCTGCTCTGTGTTTATTGTAGGTTCGATTTTCCAATTGAAACATCAGAAAAACAACATAGGATTAAGGTTAAACTTTAGCTGCATTGTGCTAATCTATGGAGATTGCAAATTTGTCGCGATTTAATGCTGATTAGGTGATTTTTTCGTGGCATATTTCTATCATATCGTAACCAATTGATATAGTTATTGGTGCTTAATTGCCAGTAAAGTAGCGTAAAATTGTGCTATATCTCCAGATTTACTTAATTTTCCAATTTTTTTCTAGGCTTATATTTCTTGAATGGGCGAATTTTCGTGTTCATTCCACCTAACCCGTTCAAGTTATCGGACAATTAGATTTATGGGACGTTTAGGAGTTAATTAATTTTACCAGGAATTCATGGTATGATGGCAAATCTGGTACACCGCGTTTGCGTACTAAATTTAGGAAAGAAAAAAGAACTTTTGGCTATCATGTGGGTTGTTCCTTAGATGCATGCCTATTACGGCATGCTCTTCTCGTTTTCTCTTTCTGAAATTCTTGGCCCAAGCTTTTTCTTCCAAAGGCAGAAGACGAAATTGAGAGTCAGGCTAGCAATCTAGGATTCGGACAAGATGGATCTGGACACCACACACGCAATATGATTTAAAAGATTTAACGTATAGAAAAATTCAATATGAGATACAAATAAGACAGATCCATCTAAATACAGTTAAATTTGTGTCTGGGTTTTGATCAAGTTTCCAAACCTAGACATGAGATAGTATATATTCTTCCATGGTTGCGGGTTTTGGTCAAGTTTCCAAACCTAGACATGAAATGGTATAAATTCTTACATAGTTGCGTATTATCACATAAATCGTTTCTTTCTATGTTAGAGTTTTCAATTGAAGGTATGAAATATTTTTAACAAGATATTTTTAACTAGATATTTTTCTTATTGCATTGTAATTTAAATAGAAAAATAAATTATGAATTCATGCACAAATTTTTTTACTATCTATCTTGAAAATCTAAGAAACAATGAGATGAATTTAAAAATCAACATTAGTAATAGTATTAATATTCATTTAATTCATGATTCAATTTCATTTAGTAATATTATATGACTTAAATTTTTTAATTTTTTATATTTGGTAAGATTTTGCTCTACTAAAGACATTTATTTATGTTGCAATTATTATTATTTTCCTTTGTATCTATATATATTTTATTAATTTAATTGATAGACGGTATTAAACCTAAAACAAATGAAATATGACATGGTAGTATGAATTATCAATCCTAATATAAACGGGTCAAATTTGGATGCAACACATACTAAGTTACGAGTTTAGATATTTATTACAATTAATAAACGGGTTAAGTTATGAGTTTAAGTCTTTTGGACATAAATCCGTTTAGATACGTAAACGAGACACAACACCATAATATGAATAAAAGAGCAAAATACATGTTATGAGTTATCTTATCCAAATTTGATTCTTATTTAGATCGAACACTTAACTCTAAGATAGGACAGATTTAAAGATGAGAGATTGATAACTTTTTTTTCTTTTTGAAGGTTTTCCATTTTGACATTAGAGCAAATAAAGAATAATGTAATTAATATGAAAACAAGTCTTACATTTAGAGAATCTCATTACTATTAGGAATTTCTTATAATTGTGCAATTTACTGCTTTTTTTTTTTTCCCTGAGAGCTTTTTTCATTTTTAATCAAGCAAAATGTGATAATTGCTTTATTTGACCGTTTGAGCATTTAAGTTGCGAGAATCATGGATACATTTCCTCTTGAATCTTTTTAAAATTGGTATTACGGTTTAAATCCCTTATTATTCAAATTTCAACCTAGCTGCTTGCTAGAGAATTAATTGAGCAAATTGGAAAAGATACATAGATTTGCGGGTTAGATTAAAAAACCATGTGTAATTGTGACCTAGGGATGAAGCTAGCTCCCAATCACATACATCTAAACGTTTAGAACTAGGTCAGACTAGTCCCATTTAGTTCAGCCAAATAGCATAAAGCTCGAGAAGATTAGATCAATCATGCAAAGAGTTCAAATTCAAAGAAGGGCATGAGCAATTAGGATTTCTTATAAGGATAAGTGTCCACTAGCTGCCAATAAACTATCAGTGCTCTAGAATATCATGTAAACCTCATCTTGTGAATCTAAAACTATATATTTAAGAATTTTTGAAAATAAATTAGAAAGAGTATCTTTGAAAGCGAAAAAAAATAATTACAACAAATGCCATACTTAACAAAAGGTAATTATTCATATTTCATCATAAGTCGATAATGTTACTAACTCTTTAAGTAATCATTGAAGATAAAAATTATATACAATAAAAAAAAATTTCTTTTAATTTACTTTTAACAAAATTGTAATCTCAAGTATATGAGGTGTAAGATTTAGAGTATTGGTCATCCTAGACTTAAGTTCGGGTCAAACTTGGCCCGGATCTACCAAGTTAAGGGCCTGGTCCCTCTTGAGCCTGGACTAGCCTAACGTAGGTTGATCTTGGGCCAATTTACTCAGTTTGATAGTTTAGCAGGTTGGTTTTCGTTTTGTAAACCGCCAAATTTTTTTTTAAATTAGAAAAAAAATGTTTTTATCTTTATCTTTTATTTTTTTTAAAAAAAACCGCAAATAAATCACAAAAATTTAAAATTTTGACCATTTCACTCTATTAATTATTGAGTATTAAGATTAATGATTCGTGCCCTATTAATTGTTGGGTATGATATTAATAATTTGCATTTTCAATAATGAATAATTATTACTTTATACTTACAATTAGTGAACTAGGCAAGTAAACCTTTTTTTATAGATAAAATCTCAAGGAAAACTTGCCAATATAATAAATGTAGGACTTGATTTATGATAAATAATGCTCACTATACTCTTTTATTATTTTAGAGGAAACTTCAGAAAATAATATAATCTATGTAAGAGTTAGGATTGATATTGTAAAGAGAATAACATCTATCTAATATTTATAATATATTTCCAATTTTATATATGGTATAAATATATTTCTTGTGACTTTTAATGGTATTAAGTTATAAATATACTTGAATTTTTATAAATAATTAAAATATATTATTCATAAAAATAGTTGTTCTTTCAAAAATTAAACAAGACTATATGAAACTTACGATATTTTATGCTTTGAACTTTTTTTGGTGTTTTTTTTTTAGAAAACTCTTTTAGTGGTTAAAATAATATATTTTACACCATAAGTCCATAACTATCTACTTTTACTAACATTAAAATATACAAATTTTAATAATTTTTTTTATAAACTCGTATATATTATTTGATCTTAATATCAACTTCTAAATATAAGTAATAATATATATTTAATTTTATTTTATAATTTAATTAGAGAAAATACTTCTATTTAATTTATAAAAAATTTTCTTTTTTATTTTTTTTTTAATTTTTAGGTTAAAACTGACATGCTGAACCACCGATTCTTTCGAACCAGACTTGAACCCACTAGTTTGACGGGTCCAATACATTGAATTAAGCTAACCCGCCAAGCTCTCTAGGTTAAGTTATGATTCAAACCTATGACTCATGAGTTCGAGTTGGGTTAGCGATTCACTAGGCTAGTTTCGATCCGGTTTACAGGTTAGACCTGACTTTTCCCCATATCTAAGTCATCCTAGATTTCTAGTAATGCGAGTGAAAAAAAAAAAAAATCTTCATTCCACTCGTACGAGTGCGGTGCATATTAAAATGTCATACCTCTAATCTTTTCTCCTTTTTTTTTCCCTGACTTATTTCTTTAACCATTCTGATTAATCTATTCTTTAGATCCGTTTGGCTTTATGCGCAATCTACTGTTTTCATTTTAACGGAAAATTTAATTAACAGTAATACCAAGACGGATAAAACGGCAACAAAACCACCATAAGTCTTAAATATTAAAACATTGTTTGGTGTACATATGTGTATGTCACTAGCTCCATAGTCAACCGGTGGTTTAATAACGAGAAGAACGAATATAAACAACCTGACAAAACGGGGATGTAGGTGTTGATCTTTTGTAAGGATGTTAATGGTCCGGTTTGGTTTGGTTCAAAATCCGAACTGAATCAAGACACATTTAAAATGATTCAATTCAAGTTATTAATTTTTTGAACTATTTTTAATAGTTCAAGATTTTAAATTGAACCATTTATACTATGGTTCAATTTAGTATTAATCACTTTTAAAAGTATTTCGTTATATTTAATAATAGTGATAGTTATTAAAACCATTAACTAAACATTAATATTTATAATAAGCAATATTATACAAGAGTTAAAGTTAAATAGTATCATGTCATAGTAATATTAAGTAAGAATGAAAATATGAAAATGTGCTTGAAAGATGAAAAAATGATAGTAAAAGAGAATGAGTAGATAGTGAAAGTTGAGCCAAAGAAGAAAGATAATTAAAAAATAAATAAATAAGGTTAAAATAAAATGTTAATATAATTTAAAAGTAAAAAACGTCACTTATCTTTTTTATTTTTATATAAGAAGTTATTCGGTTTGGTTCGATCTCTTAAATCAAACCGTAAGTCATTTAAACCTTATTCGAATCGAACCTTAAACTAAACCAAAATATAAAAGATCCACATTTTATGGTTTGGTTGGATTAACAATCCTAGTGCATTGCCTATGAATATAACAACGCTGTCAAATAATCTGGTGCAATATTCCCAATAAGTATTGACAAGACATGTTAGGTATATGCCGATAATTCAATGTAAAAATAGAGGTTTAATTATTAAGGAGTTATTAAGGATGTTATAATTTAATAATATAAATATTAATTTTTGAATAGAATGGATTATATTCCAATCATCTCTTCTTAAATTATAATATATAAATAATAATCGGTGAATCCACTCATCAGATGGCACCGAGGGCTTAAGCTGCAAACTAATGGGGGTAAAGATATCTGCGGTATATGTGATGTTATATAATGATTTATTTGAATGTCTTTTTGTAATGGAGTAGAAGCTTCTTAGTGGAACTTGGCTCATTTTTTTATTATTATTAGTATTATTGTTATTATTCTATAAATTGAAAGACAGTCAACTTAGCCGTCTAAGCGATTCTATCATGTAATCCACCTGCATTATGTTGCTGTAAAGCAAAAGGACATACGGTAATATAATATACCTGTTCCTTTTTAAAATATTCACTAGAGTTCAAATATGTGAACTTTATTGTTACTGTGTAATACACCAATGGCGATCCAAAATGACACAAATTGAATGTTTTAAAGTTGTTCTTCAGATGGAGTAGAATAGAAAATATTTTTGAAAAAAATGAAGTCTTGGAAAACGACAAATCCTCACTTTATTTTCGTACTCCTTTTTTTTTTTTTTTGGTTATATGTAAAATCGACAAAGAGACATGAAGTGGTGTCAAATATTTAGTTATGGCTTGTAACCGTTTACTTGGAGATGATTAAAAGAGAATCAATTAATTATTCTTGGAATACTTTAGATTATCATGTTTATTTGTAAATTGGTTGGAAAATTTTTACTCTGCATAATATTTTATCTCCCCTCTAAATGGAATATTTATTACCTTTTGTAAGATAGTAATTTTTATTACTTTTTCACAAGAAAAAAAAAATTGAAACGTTGGGACAATCATGCCCACAATAAATAACATTTGATAATGACCAAATAGGGACAAATTGATATTTTTTATTATATTCTTACTTTAATATTACAATTAATGAGGTGGAGTAAATATTTCTAGCTTATGTGTTAATATTTTATTAAAAACACTTATAAGAAATAATTAAAAAAAAAGTTTCCCCAACCCTAAGATTCATTATCTTCCTTAAAATTCTTTATATTATAAGCTCTCAATGAACTGAAACAACAATAATGTATGAGAGCTTACACTCTAAAGGATCATACTACATGTATGAATGGAGTTCGTGGCCGGCCTAAATTGTAGGTTTTGGAAGCAAATCTACAAGGACCAACAAAAGACTACATAAAATTGCATATAGGAGTTCATGATTGACTTGGTACAATTCTCCAAGCCCTTTCACAACAATTACTCCTTATGTTGTTTGCAACCTTAAATACAATACCCATCTGTATGTTTCAATCTAATGGCCTTTTTAAAAGTTTATATGTTACCAAGCTTTTAACACTATGCTTGGGAGAGTCAAAAGACAGAAGGAAACAATGAAGAAGGAAAATCTAGATTCTTCTTTGTTTAGATATAAGGAAAATTGGAGAGGAAAGAAATGTGTAAGGCTTTAAATCTATAGACCCACAAAAGTATTCCCTTCAAAATAGAGAGAAAGGAAAAATCGTAATGTCATCTCTAAAGTTTGCTAGTAGAGATTGAGATAATTCATTACATCGTGTGACACTTGTAAGACAAAGAGAAAAGACTATTGGAATAGTTTTGCAGGGTATTTCAACATGGCCACTTTAATATTTAAGTCAGTATAGTAGTTATGAGTGAAAACTCGAAGGAGTTTAAGAGAGAGAGAGAGCCCTATAGTGGATAAGACAAAGTTGAATCTAAACTAGGCTATTAGAGCTAAACCTTTATTGTGGACCTATTAGTTTAGGCTTGGGAGGCTTATGTCCCCCCCTTTCCACTCTTATTATCGAAGTTCGATAAGGAGAGTAAGCGCATTAATAGGCTCCTAATGCTTCAAACCAAGGCGTAGCTTAAAGAGGTTGAGGCCAAAGTAGGCTTAAGGAGGCTGAAGCTAAAGTGGGCCTGAGGAGGTTGAAGTGGAGCTTAAGGAAGCCGAAGCTAAGGTAGGCTTAAGGAGGCTAAGGTGAGGGAGTTTCTTGAATGTATAAACTAGTAACTTATTGATGAGATTACCTAATGTGGTCAAATTGGTGGGTTTCCAATTGACGGTGCCTAAAGAGGTGAAAGGGGAGTTTCGCAGATGTATAGACTAATGTCCTATCAACAAGGTTACTTGATGTGGTCTAGTTGGCGGAGTTCCAATTGACAATTCCTGAAGAAGCGAGAGGGGAGTTTCTCAGATGTACAAATTAGTGTCCAATTGATGAGATTACCCAATGTGGTTGAGTTGGTACAGTTCCAGTGGACAATGCTTAAAGAAGTGAAAGGGGAGTTCCTTGGATGTATGGACTAGTATCTTATTGACAAGGTTACCTAGTGTGGTTGAGTTGGTAGCATTCCAACTGACAATGCCTGAAGAGGCAAGAGAGAAGTTCCTCGAATGTATGAACTAGTGTCCTATCAACAAGGTTACCCAGCGTGGTCAAGTTGGTGGGGTTGCAACTGATGATGCCTAAAGAGTCGAAAGAGGAGTTCTTTGGATGTACAGACTAGTATCCTATTGATAAGGTTACTAGATGTGGTCGAGTTGGTGGGGTTCTAACTGACAATGCCTGAAGAGGCAAGAGAAGAGTTCTTTAGATGTACGAACTAGTGTCCTATTAATGAGGTTACATGATATGGTCAAGTTGGTGGGGTTCCAACTTACAATGCTTAAAGAGGCAAAAGGGGAGTTCCTCGGATGTATGGATTATTGTCCTATTGATGAGGTTACCTAATGTGATAAAGTTGGTGGGGTTCTATCCAATGATGCCTAAAGAGGCGAGAGAAGAGTTCCTTGAATGTATGAACTAATGTCTTATCAACGAGGTTACCTAATGATAGGAATCGGGCCTTTAGACTAATCACCTACAGTTGAGCTAAAGGACTCATTCAGAGGATACTAGCTTAAGGCTATATCTAAGATGGAGGTTCTTATCTTGACCTGACAATTAGACTTTCATTTGTGTCAAACCTACTCCTGCCCAACAGTGATGTTTTATCCTAGAAGATAGCCTAAGAGTAACCGAGTTGAGCTCCTAATCCGACCACAGATATCTGACCTCGAGTCAAATTAACTTCTCTACAGAAGGACTGATTACTCCTCAACCTAATCTAGATTAGGTTGCCCTTCACTACAAACTCTTCTCTTTCTTTCATTCACTTGTACCATATTTCTAACATCTAGCCACTTAGCAATACGTATTTTCTAGCACAACATTCTAGAAGGATTCGTTACTTTTCTGTACTAAATATTCTTTGTCTCTTTTACCATTTTTAGTATGTATTATGTAACCTAATTATAAGAATACCCTTTTGTCTTTTCATACATGTGAAGTAACTTTAGTGGACGGGTATATAAACCTTCATTTATTTGTATGTGGATAATGAATCATCAATAGAGAAATTATTTACGTTTCCTTTGAGTAACCTTAGTATTCTTATTATCCTTCAACTCTTATGTATTCCCTTTAGTAAAGAGCAGTAGTGAGTAACCCTTTAGTTTGAACCGATGAGTTATATTCGGTGGATTGTAAGCTGAATAAGATTGAGTGGTATGTCGTATCCATTTGGTAGTTGCTCGAACTTTGCTAGCTTTTCTATTGTTTCTTTCAATTCGCTTCATTATGGTGCTTTTTCGTGTATCCAACCCGGGACAAGCATCAACTTCACTAGTATTAGAGCATGGTTCCGAGAGGGAGTATGTGAAGTTGCAATAAAGTTTGGTTCGCTTTGCTGTTAGTGATTGCTGTGTTCCTTCCGTAGCTACTGCAATGTATTTGTGTGCAGTAAGTTTAGTATGTGAGCTGTGTAATCAAGATCTGTGTACAGTAAGCGTGGTTCCATTGTTATACTGTTCTTACTCTGTTTTTTAACCGAAAAACAGAGCAAGTCATTTTTCTATCCCAATTGAGTGATTATTGGATATTAAAGTTGTTAGTGTGCTAGTTAAAGTTTTTCGATAGTAAGGAAGCATTATTTTTTGTTTTGCATGTTGTTAGTCTATTCAAGAAGTATTGTACCATGTTAGATTCTAGTATTTAAGGTGTTATTGGTGACTAGAGTAATAGTGCTTAACCTGGTTGTGGTCTTAATGATAGCAACATCCTAGGATCAGTTGATGATAAACTTAATAAACTTACTAACCTTATTGAGAGTCTAGTCACGATAATGCAAGTTAATAGGCAATAACTTTAAGGTATGCTATCGTACAACCTACCTAAAAATATTTAAGAAAGAGGTTATGGCCAAGGGGGGCTAAGTTAATTGCCTAGTTCAACCACAGTGAGTTGGAGGAGTTGTAGAACAAGTTACTAGACAAAGACTAGAGTTAAAGGAAGTTGAGGAAGATGATGAGGCGATTGATGCAACAGAGTATGGAGAGGAAGAAGAAGCAGAACCTGGTTATTACCGAGCACAAGAGTGAGGAGCTTGAACTCCTCGAGGGCTAGACAATGTCAAGGTCTAAATCTTACCTTTCAGTGAAAGTAGAGATACCAAAGAATATTTAGAATAGAAAAAGAAGGTAGAGAAGGTGTTTGACTGCTATAGATATATAGAAGCTGTGAAAGTTCGACTTATTGCACTTGAGTTCTCAAAGTATGCTACTATGTGATGGAAAAATCTGAATTTAGCCAAAGTAAGGGATGGAAGACAAGGAGTAAGGATTTAGGATGAGATGAAAAGATTGTTAAGGGGTAGATTCATACTCGAGACCTACTTATTGGATACATTTGCAAGGTTATAAGAACTTCGCCAAGGAGGTCGAATAGTTAATGATTATGTGAGGGAGTTTCAATTGCTTATGATTTGGGCCAATGTGGACAAACCTAAGGCTCACATAGGGTTGAGGTTTATTTCTAGACTCAGGTTTGAGATTTGCAATATTGTGGAAGTGCAAAGATTTTATACCTTATAAGAGATAGTTAAGATAGCACATAGGGTGGAAAAGTAGAGGAGAAGTGCTCCAAATAGACCTTAAGCCAACATTTTCTTGAATCCTTGCCCTATACCAACTTGTTCAAACTTAGTCGAGGGAAGGAATGATCAATCTAACCATAGTCGACTAGGCTAATCAAACTGAGCTGAGACTAGGCCAACCCCAAGGATATATAAAAGAGGACAAACTTCTGGATGGAAATCCAGCAAGGTGAAGTGCTTTAAATATTTAGGCTTTGGATACAAGGCTACTGAGTATCTAAACCAACATGTCATAATACTTCAAGGAGATGTAGTGGATAACACCGATGAGAGCCAGCTTGAAGAGGAGAAGGATGTTCAAGAGGCAAAAGCTAAGGAAGAAGAGGAAACATGTGTCTATGCCAACCAAGGAGAAGTGATGACCCTAGTTTTGAGACAAGTATTAAGTTCTCTACCGAGCTTCGAGGACGACCGAAGGGAAAATTTGTTCCATACTAAATGTAGCACAAAGGGACAATTGTGCACCATTATAGTAGATGGAGGGAGCTATACTAACGTAATTGCACAATTCTTTGTATAGAGGTTAGGTTTGCCGACCTCAAGGCATCCTTAACCTTATAAGTGGCATTGGCTTCATGATAAGGGTACCTTGCATATGATGACCTTACCATTTAGTGTTAGGAGTGTGTATAGGGACGAAGTAGTGTATAATGTCATCCTTATGAGAGCTTCACACTTGTTGCTTGGATGACCTTGTTTGTTCAACCAACATATTACTTATGATAGGTATAAGAACACTTATGCCTTTTTTAAGGATAGAAGAAAGATTGTGTTACAACCTATGACTTTGTCCCAAGTAAATAAAATTCATAATCAGCTCACCCGAGCTAATAAGAAGAAAACGTTAGTGATGAGCTAAAGAGAGGTTTGAGCTGTTGAAAAAGCTAAACTTATGTTTCTTTTGATGAAAAGATTGTTGGAGATGAGAGATTTAGAGGAAATTCTTGATGAAATCCGAAGCTTACTAAATGAGTTTTTCAATCTATTTCTTCAAGAACTACCTCCATTCTGAGGCATTGAGCACTATATTGATCTACAGTTACGTGCTACCCTGGCAAATTGACCTGTAAACAAAATGAACCTTAACCAAGCTGCCAAGTTGAAGAAACAAGTGGATTATCTTATATAATAAGGATATGTGAAGGAGACCATAAGCCCTTCTGCAGTACCAACTTTACTCGTTCTAAAGAAAGATGGTTCATGGCATATGTGCATCAACAACCAAGCAATCAACCAAATTACTATCAATACGGATATCTAATACTGAGGCTTGATGATATGTTGGATAAGCTCCATGGCACCAAATTATTTTCAAAGATTAATCTACGAAGTGACTACCACTAAATTCATATGAGACTGGGTGATGAGTGAAAGATTGCCTTTAAGACTAGGCATTGTTTCTATGAATGGTTGGTAATGTTGTTTAGACTTATTAATGCGCTAAGTACATTCATGAAGTTAATGAACCATGTAATGCGCCCCCTGATGAGAAGATGTGTAGTTGTGTACTTTGATGAGATGCTGGTATATAGTACCAATCTGAACAACCATGTTTAATATCTCTGCGAAGTAGTTGACATTCTACGAATTAAGAAGTTATATAAGAATTTGAAGAAGTATACATTTTGCCAAAATGAAGTGATTTTTCTAGGGTTTGTAGTGTTAGGGGAAGGAATTCGAGTAGATAAGGAGAAGATCCAAGCTGTTGTGGAGTAACTAACAGCAAAGAATGTCACTGAAGTTCAAAATTTCCACAGTCTAACTTCTTTCTATAAGCGATTTATCAAGAAATTTAGTATCATAGCCGCCCTTTTGATCGAGTTGACAAAAAGGATTAAAGGATTCAGATGGAATGACCAAACTGAATAGAGCTTTAGAGAAATAAAAGGGAATCTCACCTTGACGCCTATCTTATTACTACTAGATTTTGACAAACCCTTCGAGTTGGAATGTAATACATCGGGAATTAGAATTGGTGTGGTCCTAATGTAGAAGTGATGACTTGTCACCTACCACAATAAGAAGCTTAGTCGCATTTCCCTGAACTATTTTGTGTACGAGAAAGAGTTCTACTCTCTTTTTTGTGTTCTTACTATTTGGCAACACTATTTGCTACCATGAGAGTTTGTCATATATGTAGATCATGAGTCCCTATGGCATCTTAGGAGTTAAAAAAGACACTCTTGAAGAGGCAAGCCAAGTGGTTAGAGTTCATTTTTGTATGTAATCCAGTATAAGAAAGAAAGTACAAATGTGGTCACCAATGCTCTTTCACGTTGGCAAACTTTGTTGATTACCTTGCAAATAAAATTATTAGGATTCCCACTCATTACTGAGCAGTATGCTCATGATCCTCATTTCGACCTTATCATAGAGCAATATAGGGATGGAATTGTTATTAAGGGATATTATCTTAAGGAAGGCTATTTGTTTAAGGATCAAAGGCTATGCATACCAAACTATTCTACATGTGAGCTATTGATCAGGGAACCTCATAGAGGTGGATTATCAAGTCACTTTAGGAGACTAAGACAACCAATCTATTGAAGGAGAGCTTTTACTGTTTGGGTTTAGCTAAGGATGTCCATAAGATAGTTGGTAGTTGTGAAGTGTGCAAGTGAGTTAAGGGGAAGAGAGAACCTCATAGAGAATACATACCTCTACTAACACTAACCTTATCATAGGCCGATCTCGGCATAGACTTTAATGATAATCAAGCTATTGGACCATTGACCTGTAGCCGAGCTCGAGGACTAGAAAGACTGGCAAGACACATCTTCCTGTTCCAACCAACCCCTACTAAGGCCAAAGCCTAGTACTTCCTTACTGAGTCACCCTTCATGCCGAGTCGAATGACTACCTATCTTTCTGTAGTTTGCCGAATTGAAGAATACTCACTCACGTCCGAGCCATCCAATGACTCGGCATCTTCTTTGCCAAGAAGCCGAGATAGAGAGACTCCAGGCTAACTAAGCCACCTTTTCTCTAATAAGTAAGCTATCGGTACTTTCTATTTATATCTTCTAACGGCCTCGCTAATGTGTCATCGTAACATATATAGTATCATATGTAGGATTCATTGCACCAATTATTGTTTTCCTTGTATATTCATTTTTACTCTATGTATCTTATATATTACTTCCTTAGGACATAATTTTTTGTCTTTTCTCATTTTAGGTAAGTTGCCTTAACTTATGAGTATAAATACCCTTATATTGATAGCTAGAATGCCGATTATCATCAACACACTTTGAGTATTTTTTCCTTACGTAAACATTGCTTATTTACTCTCGATATCACTCTTATCTTAACTCTTGAGTAAGATTAGGTAGCGAGTAACTTCATCGGACCAATTCATGCATCATATCGAATTGTGCCATGAGTCTTTGAAAGTTTCATTAGTGCATTATATCTATTAGAGTTGTTCATGGGTTTTGTTTGCTTTTTAATTTACATTTTAATTTGCATTCGTCCTATTTCGTACCATTCCCCATTATTTCTTTCGGGCTTTCTACAAGCTCGGAGCCATCCAACGACCAGCCTTATCTGTTGTTGGTTACGGTTTGCATTAGACTTTGTCTTAAGGTTACCCTAAACATCCAAGGAAAAAGATTCTATATTTGTTGTAGTGGATTGCTTTAGCAAAATTTGATGTATATACGATAGCGGACCTCAAAACCTAGAATGAAGGCAATCTAAGTTCTAATGAAAATGGGAAAATAGGGAATGAGGAAGGGGTTTTAATAGTGAACGTGTATGGATATCATACACTAAGACATAAATACAATCAAGGATTGAGCTCGAGATAGGGTTCAATACAACTCACAGACACTAAATGTCACTCAGAGTCAAATGAGAGGTTAGATGTAACTCACTAACTTGCCCAAATGAAGGATTCACCACAATCTTAAAGGCAACATTGATAAGAACAAAAGAGATTAAGGAGTAAAGCACACTCAATAATCCAGAACACCATCTCAAAGGGCTTAAGAATGTCCTTACTTCCAAAAGGAACGTTTAAGTGTAAATTCACTATATGAATATTCTTCATTATCTTAATTGTTTTCTGTTAATTACAGATGTTGCTATTTATAATAAGTTCTAAAGCCTTAGTGGGAAAACCATAAATAATATACAAGGCCTTAAACCCTAAAGAATGGCCTACAATTGAAATAAGAAAAATATTTGCAAATATACAAAACTATGCACTTAACAGAGTAGTCAGCATGCAATCATCTGAGCTGTCTGTAGGCCCAAGTAAGGGTCGGTTAGCAGTCGACTGTTTGAGCTGGGGTGGAATGTTTGAGAGTCTTATTAAGCTTAGCTGAGCTCCCAATGAGGTTAGCCTATAGTTGTTGTACTCGTGGATTGCTTAGTACAAACTTTCCTGTACTGTGTCAAGTTGTTCTTTGGTTTTGAGTGCTTAACCATATAGTTTCTCGACTTCTTGACAAAAGATAGTCTTGAGGCCGAGTATCTCCTTTCCTTCCCCTTGGTCTTCTGGGATTAGCTCGGCCTCGGTAAAACCTGTTTAGCCTTGGTTTTGAACAATTTGGCTTCAGGTTAAGATGGGTCGGCTTCATCTTCTAGCAGGTTAGTGTTGGCTTGGGACAAGTTGGCCTCAGTTGAGAGATCATCGTGGATTGAATCTGATCATCACCATGGGGTTGAAAAGAAGTCGTCCTCGACTTTAGATTGTGAGTGCGGGCCTGGATGTCGAATAAACTTCTCTTCCCTTTTCTCTTCACCATGGGTATCGAGTGGCTCTAGACTCCCTCAACACTTATGGGGGTCAAGCAATAGTTCTCCCTATCCTTTCTAACCACGTAGGTATTGAGGAAGCCATCATGGATCACCTTCCAGTTATACTCCTAAGGTCGGCCAAAAAGCAAATGTGATGCATTCATAAGTACTACGTCAAATTCAACCCCATCCTCATATCGTCCAGCCTGGAATGCTATTTGAGCTCTCTTATGTACATGAACCATACCCTTATTATTAAACCACTTCAGTCTATAAGGTCGACGATGCAGGTGAGTCGAAAATCTTACCTTGTCCATGAGCTTGGTAGAAATGATGTTGGTATAACTACCTCCATCAACCACTAGGGAACAGGTCTTCTCATTTACCAAATATCGAATCTAAAATAAGTTCTCCCTTTGACTTGGGTTTACCTTATGGTAAGCTCATCTGTTTGACAGGGCTATGGGTTCTCCCTCCTTAGGATAGACATTAATTGCTTCCTCTCTCTTTGAGCTCTTATCACTATGGCTCTCTACTTAAGCGTCGGGTCCTTCACCCTTCAAAATCATGACCCTCCTATTTGGGCATTATGAGGCAATATGTCCGAAGCTCAGACATTTGAAGCACTTAACTTCTCGGGCATTAGTGTTGGGCACTCTCTCCTTCATTACGTTCTTAGTCTTAACCTAGTTGGTTGACTAGGCTCTCCTTTGTCCATGCTTCTCTCAGGCCTTTTCTTCTCTTCATACCTCTCAGCCTTAGGGCTGCCTTGTTAAGGTTGAAGGTTGGCCTTTGATGCCATCTTCTCCTCTATCTCTTCACTCTTAATGCTAAATTAATCAGCTCATCCAGTGAATTGAATGGTTGCAGTTCGACCACATCAGTAATGTCATCTCGAAGACTACTAAGGAACCTAGCAATAGTACGGTCTTAAGGCTCGGCGATCTCACATTTAGTCATTAAAGTTTCAAACTCTTGTAAGTACTTAATTATTTAAATTAAAACTCATAATTATAGAATGATAAAAAGAGCTTTACCAATGGCTGTAATTTACAGAATATATTTTGAGTTAATGAAAACTGTTTTTGGGTCTAAAGCTTATAAAATAGACAAAAGAGGTCAAACTTTTTTAATCTAAATAGACCTAACCAAAGCTAATGTTTCAATACCTAAGATTATCCAATGGTCTCAAGTTAAATTACCTGAACAATGAGACGTAGAAAACCTACTTCCAAAATAACTTGTCTACAATGTTGAACCTTCCAATGTTATCTAACACCTGAATGTAAGGTAACCGTTCAATTCGCTAGAAGATCTTTTGATTACCCTAAAAGACCTTTAGAAATGAGGTCTATGTCATCTTCTTCTAGGAATCAGTAAATTTACCTCTACCTCTACCTATAATTCATTCACTATTTAATGTTCAATCTAATGTTTAACTTAATGTCCAATCTAATGTTTATGATAATCCTTAAATCTTCAGAATAATTAGCAATAGGTCAAGTATAACTAAACCAATCTACCAACCTAACAATGAATTAGAATATGAGGAACCTATACCCTTCGTGATAGGTGATCCAAAACTCAATGTTATAGAAAAACTTTTCGAATCAAATAGAGTTTTTTTTTAATAAAGAATTTAATTCACTTAAAAATGAAAAAATAAAAAAAATGGTATTTCAACACTTTTGGTAATTTTGCTAAACAAATAAGAGATGAATATTATAATTTTACATATGAAAATGGTTTTCAAATATTTTTCTTTGAATAATTTGAAGAATATTATTTGAAGCCTAAAGAAATTAATGTTGTAAATAAATGTTTTAAATGGAAATTAAGTGATAGACAAATAATAGAATCAAACCATCCAGTACTTAGCAATATAAAATCTATACATAAAAATACTAAAATAACACTTGCGCCCATTAAAAATGCTACTAAAGAAGAAGGCTTGGGAATTAAGAAAATAATAAGCCAAAATAATTTCACAAACCAACATTTACACGTAATAGGAAAACAATTAGACATAATGGAAAATGTGATTAATAATGAAATAAATAAAATCCAAGAAAAAACTATAACTAATAAAACCAATAAAAATATTGCTTTATTTAAACCTTTTGAAATACTTAAAAATCTAAATGATGAATTTTTAAAAGTTTTAGAAGAAAAGAAAAGAATGCTAAAAGCCAAAATGAAAGAAGAATTAAAACCAATTAATATTTTAAAAATGGACACACCAATTAACAATTCAAAATTAAGAGGTATTACTATAGATGATATACCTTCAGAAAAACTTAATGTTCTTAATGAAACAACCAATGAAATATTGTCCAATATTTTTATAAGAGAATCAAACATTAATGAATCTAATGATGAAATTAATAAAATCAATTGGAAAGAACTTTAAAAATTGTATTATTAGAGTGTAACACCTTCGGATATAATTTTTGAAGAAAAAAATGAAAACTATCAAAATAGGTACGCGATCGGATCCACCTATAAATAGAATATAGATGGATACTCGAAGCAAAAAATTCTTAATGTCCTTAACCAAATGATAATGTTTTTTAATAGTAATGAAACTATTCCAAATGATACTGATTACTAAGTAGCATTACTTTTAATTTTTGATTTTACTAGACAATTAAAAGGATTTTGGGATAATTATCTCATTAAGGAATAACGATTTAATATTTTAACTTTATATAAAATTGATGAAAATGGAATTAAAATACTTGATGAAAATGATGAACCAATTCAAGATATGGTTAATACTCTAATATTTTCAATTAGCCATCATTTCATAGGAGATCCATCTACATTAAGGAAAAACCTTAAATCTTCTATCCAATGTGAAATATAAGTCCTTAAGAGAATTCCGTCAATATAAAGATATCTTCTTTTAAAGAGTTCTTTTCAAGAATGATTGTAACCAAAATTTCTAGAAAGAAAAGTTGTTAGCTGGTTTACCTCAGTTAATAGAAGAATAAGTTAAGAATAAAATCTAGAAAGAAAATAATGGCAAAATTTGTTATGATAATTTGTCGTATGAGGAATTAATATCATATGTTTACAAAATTAGAACTAATTTATGTGCAACAATTAGGCTATAAAAACAATGAAAAATTGAACAACGCATGAAATACTGAAGTCTTGGTAATTTTTGTCCTCAATATGATTCTTCTTTTATTAATAAAAAAGAAAAAAAAAAGAATGTATAATACTCTCATTTACACTCATAATGTTCACAATGTTTGTATAAAAAATCAAGAAATTTCAAGAGAAAATCTCTTAAAAAGGTTCAAAGTGAGAAGAAACCAATGGATAAAAAATACAAGAAAAAATCTTATAAATAATTAAGATGCTATAAATACAGAAAATTGGTCATACTGCAAATTAATGTAAGATCAGTAATAGAATAAATGAAATAAATCTTGATGAACAAATAATGGAAAATATTTTGCAAATTTTTGCTAATAACGAGTCTTCAACATTCAAAGAAGAAAATGATAATGGAATTCAAGTTAATGACATTGAATCAACATCAACATCTTTTGAAGATAAAAAAGAATTAAATGTTTTAACTAATGAAGAAGAAGAAGTTCTTCAAAAAAATTGACCTAATGAATAATGATAATGAAAAACTTAATTTTTTAAAAAATGTTAACAAAACACTTTTTCGCTTACAAGTAATTTACCTTACAATCTTAAGGAAATTCTTAAAAGAGGTAAAAAATCACAGAGAAAACCTATCTCTATAAATGATCTTCATAATGAAATTAATGTTTAAAAACAAGAAATAAAAAATTTAAAATTAATACAATTAAAACTTCGAAAGGATTTTCTTGAATTAAAACAAAAAATGATAATTTAAGAATATTCTGATAATGATAATGGTCAAACTTCAAATGAAAATGTTCAACATGTCGTTGATAATGTTTTCGAAAATGATTCTGATTATCTTTTACAACTTATGGAGATAATAACAAGAAACTAGATTATTAATGTTACAATTAGAATTAATAATGAATTTATTTTAGAAATAACCGTATTGTTTAATACTGGTGCTAATTTAAATTGTATTAGAGAAAGGTTAATTCCAACAAAATATTTTGAAAAAAAAAAATCAATCTCTAAGCTCTGCATCAAGTAACAAATTGCAAATCAAATTTAAATTATCCAATACTGAAATAATAATAGACAATGTTTCCTATAAAACTGCTTTTATTATTATTAAGAAACTAAAGCAAAATATTATTTTAGGAACACCTTTTATTAATTTAATTCAACCATTTTCTGTTAATGATTCAGGTATTAAGACGCATTATTTCAAAAATAAAATCATTTTTAGTTTTGTCTCAAAACCACAAACCAAATGTTTAAATGACTTAAAAGACAATTTAATTTTACAATTAAATTGCTTAATTGAATGTAAAAAAAAAACACTTAATTTTTTTAAAAAATGATCTTAAGTTCAAGAAAATTGAATCTCAACTCTCTAATGAAAATTTAAAGAAAAGAATTTCTAATTTAGAATTAAAAATTAAAGATTCAATGTGTTTACCTTTGCTTAATACTTTTTGGGATCATAAATCTCACATAATGGATTTTCCTTATGAAAATAATTTTAATGAGAAAAATATTCCAACTAAAGAAAGACATTTCCAAATGAATAATGAAGTTTTAAATCATTGCAAGAATAAGATTAATGATTTACTCAATAAAAAAATAATACTTAAATGTAAGTCTCCTAGGAGCTATTCAACTTTTTATGTTAATAAAAATAATGAAATGGAGAGAGGTGTACCTAGGTTAGTAATTAATTATAAACATCTCAATAATGCTCTAAAATGGATTAGGTATTCAATACCTAATAAAAGGAATTTAGTTGATACATTACATAATGCTAAAAAATTCTCAAATTTTGATATGAAATTTGAATTTTGGCAAATTTAAATTAAAGAGTTTGATAGGTATAAAACTATATTCACTATTCCATTTGGTTAGTTTGAATGGAATGTTATGTCCTTTGGACTTAAAAATGCTTATTCTGAATTTTAGAGAATAATGAATGAAATTTTTAATGATTATACAAATTTCACAATTGTCTATATTGATGATGTTTTAATATTTCCATCTAATGTAGATCAACATTTTAAGCATATTAAAATTTTTACTAATGTTGTTAAAAGAAATGGTTTAGTTGTGTCATCGTTAACGATTTGTCTATTTTAAACTAAGGTTAGATTATTAGGGTTTCACATACATAATGGTAAAATTCTAATCTAAAGATCTATAGAATTTGCATTTAAATTTCCCAATGAAATAAAGGATAAAAATTAACTTCAAAGATTTCTAGAGAGTGTAAATTATGTTGCTAGTTTCTTTTCTAATCTTAATATTTTGTGTAAACTACTCTATTAGAGATTACGAGAGAATCCCCTTTAATGGTTAGAATGTCACACCAATATTGTTAGGGAAAGTAAACACAAAATTAATGAAATTCCTTCTCTCCATATTATAGACTCGTCTCTATTCAAAATAGTAGAGATAGATGTATTTGAAATTAGATTCGGAGGGATCTTAAAACAAAAGCAAAATAATAAAGAAAATGTTGTTCAATTTATTTCTAAATATTGGGATAAATGTCAGAAAAATTAATCTATAATCAAGAAAGAAATTTTGGAAATTGTTTTAACAATCTCTAAATTTCAAAGTGATTTATTAAATAAAAAATTTCTTTTACATATTGATTATAAAGCAGAAAAAAAATATTTTATTAAAAATGTTCAAAATATTGTTTCAAAACAGATTTTTGTAAGATGGCAATCAATTTTATATATTTTTGGTTTTGAAATAGAGCATGTCAATGGGTTTTCTAATTCCCTTCTTAATTTCCTTACCTGTGGATTTCTACAAGGAAATGCTTTCCAAGAAAGATAACGGAGAAGGAAAGGAACCCTTGAAAAAGGGTCTCATAAATGTTCGAACATGACTTGAAGCCTGCAAATCTACCAATGCCCTATTAACAATAAAAAATGAAGAGGAATCATCCTTTGTTTTATGCAAAAATGTATCAATAATCCCTCAATCAAAATCAATTCAAACGCTTGACCCAATGTCTACTAATAACCTAATGCCTGAAGTTCCAATAACCTTAAAATTTCTTAAAGCACTTATGATTACTCCGCAACCGAAGAATGTACCCCCAATGATTCTTGGAATTCTACGATTGGAACAAACAATTACGAACATTCCACGTATGGCTGTATCCAAGCAATACATGCTAAAATAAATGAAAACTGAAATATCAAATAAAAATCAAAATGTACAATTAACCTAGGTGTCATTTTCCTTTACGAAGAATATAGTCTCTCAAACTCAAAAATTAATATTTTTCATTAAAGGAATTTTCAAATATATCTTTTTTTAGAAAAAGATATGTATGAAAAAGGTTCTTATAATTTTGCAAAGAAAATGTTTTCTGAAAATTTTTAATTGTGTACCTTATGATTATTATAATCCCATTGAATTCTATGAAAAAATTTTAAGTGAAATTGGTTCGGTTTCATCTAAACATTTCGAAAATAATGGCATAATAAGTTATTCTACAGCTAGAATCCATAAGGTTATCAACCTTAATGAATAGTTTGGTCACCCTTCAATGTCTATTAAATTCTAAATTTCCCCAATGACTCCATAACCGGATTACCGGATTTCTTATAATTATTTTTATTATAAGAAAGCTTGGTGGAATGCATTTTACCAAATGAACCCGAAAAGATCCCATACATGACTCATCTTTTTTGAAAAAAGTTCATCAAATAACCTAACCTACCGGTTTGCACACTGGAGGGAAGAATTTGGAGCTACTAATGAAATTATTCATGAAAGAGCTCTCAATGATTACAAATTACTCATGCAAAATTATGAAATCAAAGAACATGAATTACCTTTCAAAAAAGAGATGTTATATTTCATGCATCAATATCTCTTAGGTAATGACTTGGTTCTATGAATATAGCATGAATCTTAAATTCAATGCCACTACTTTAATTAGAAAATACAAAGTAAAGTGATGGGAAGGGTTTAATTATGGAATAAAATTGAAGAAAATGCAATTTTGGAATGGATTAGCAAAAACAAATTTCCAATGGTTCAAAAGAATGTTGCAACCCCATTCCTTCATGACAAAAGTTTTCTAATGACATCCATGACCAATGTTTCATCACCAGAGCAAATGAAAGAAATATTGGAGAAAGCATTAGCACTCTCAATAAATCAACTGCCGAATCAACTGTCGAATCAACTACAGATTCAAGCTCCCATCATAATGGAAACACTAATGAAGATGACTGCGAGGGAATAGATTTGGCTGATCCATAAATATATTTTCAATATATGTATTTTATAATTCTAAATGTATTATGCACTGCAATTCATCGGTAGAAGATACATATACTTAGATGTATTACAGTGCACAACGACATTATAATGACTTCAAATTCCATTGTTTGACATAATGATACTTATTATTGTTTGCTATAGTAAACTGTCTCCTACTTTTACTATTTCTATAGTGATATGTTGGCCACTTTACACTATTCAAGAATAGTGAACTGTTGACCTCTCTTTCTATATAATGACCATCATTTCTCCTCTCAAAACAGCCTCTTTTACCACTTCCAACACTCCTTTTTTCTCCAATTCTCTTTGCATTTGAATTTTCTCTTCTCTTTCTCCCCTCTTCATCTTCTCTTTTACGTTCTTAAATCTTTCTTCTTCTTTAAATGCTTCTATATTGAGAAGCATACACATACTTCAATTCTAAGGTATAAGAACATATCTTTAATGTTCTTTCTTATACCTTCCTTTCAATGATTAATGTTTCTTTCTTATGTTTCTTTTGAGCAAATGATCCAAATGTAATGCTTGATTTTTGTAAATATTTCATAAATCAATGAAATAAATTTTTAGTTTTAATATCTTTCTTTCTTTTATGTATATCTTATGAGGGGAGTCTCCATATGTATATGGGTGTAAATCCATAAGATTAATTTTTATATGCGTTTATATTTTCTGTTCAAACCCAATAATGGGTTGGTGATACTACCTTCAGAGGTTTTTATTTAATGATCTTTATGTTAATGTTCTTTAAATATTTAAGCATAAAATCCCACTAGTCGTAGCACTACCGCTTGTGGTGGTTTTGCTGTTTATGTTTATGCTTATGCTCATTTATGATTAATATTCCATTAATGTTGATATTAAAAGAACCCTATTAGGTCCCTATAATAATATTAGGTTTTGGTGGTTTAAGTTTTAAGATATATAGGTTAAAAACCCTGTAAGCTACTAGCCTAAAACAGGGTAATTAATGCCTGATTAATCTTGTAAGACAATGCTACGTACCTAGGACTAAATGTTAATATTTTAATATGTCTCAAATAGTTCATGATAATCATGGTGATGATTTAATATAATTTTTATAAAATTTAAATGATGCTATAGAATTTTTAGAAAGGTTTCATTTATATTTTATATGATTAATAGGTAATGTTGAATTCATATTAAATCATTAATATAATGTCACAAATAGTTAAAGATGATAATGGTAATGACTTAATAGAATTTTGTGAATACTTAAAAGATGTAATTGAATTTTTATTTTATATAATTTGGGCCTATTTTCTTTTAGGAGAAAAGTTTTATTTGTATGATATATATTTTAAAGAAAATTAATTTTTAATACTACATCTTCATGTTTCTTCTATAGTCTTATCTCATCTTTTAATTTATATTTCATAGCTATCATTTAAGAGTTTCTCCTGGGTGTCTTATGGTAACAAAAGGATCATTATATAGAAAGAGAGGCTAATAGTTTATTATTCATGAACAGTGTAAAGCAGTCGACATATCACTATAGAAATAGTGAAAGCAAGAGACAATTTATTATAGCAAACAGTAACAAGTCGGAGAATAAAATCATTATGTCAAACAATGGAATTTAATGTCATTATAATGCCATTCTGATGTCATTATGTACTGCAATACATGTGAGTATATGTATCTTCTACTGATGAATAACAGTGCAGAATACATTTAGAATTATAAAATACATATATTGAAAGTACATTCATGGATCAACCAAATCTATTCCATAGCAATCATCTTCATTAATGTTTCTACTATGATGGGAGCTTGAATTTATGGTTGATCTGGCAATTGATTCATTGAGAGATGCCAATGCTTTCTCCAGTATTTCTTTTATCTGTTTGAGTGATGAAACACTAGCCATGGATGTCATTAAAAAACTTTTTCCATGAAGAAATGGGGTCATAACATTCTTTTGAACATTTGGAAATTTTTTCTTGTTAATCCATTCCAAAATTGCATTCTCTTCAACCTTGTCGCATAATTTGAATCCATCACACGATTTAATATTATATCTTTTGGTTAAAAAATGGCAGTTTTAGATTGATTGTCTCGCCTATATTAATAAAACCAAGTCATAACCCAAGAGATACTAATATGCATGAAATATAGCATTTGGTAAAATGCATTCCACTAGGCTTGCTTATTATCAAAATAATTATAAGAAATATGGTAATTTGGTTGTGGAGCCATTGGGAAATTTGGAATTTAATAGGCATTGAAGGGTGACCAAACCATTCATTAAGGTTGATGACCTTATGGATTCTAGTTGTAGAGTAACTTATTATGCTATTGTTTTCAAAATGTTTAAATAAAATTGAACAAATTTCACTTAAAATTCTTTCATAGAATTCAATGGGCTTATAATAATCACAAGGGATAGAATTAAAATTTTCAAAAAACATTTTCTATGCAAAATTATAAGTATTTTTTTCATACATATCTTTTTCTACAAAAAAGATATATTTAAAAATTCCTTTCATGAAAAACATTGATTTTTGAGTTTAAGGGACTATATTCTTCCCAAACGAAGATGCCAACTTAGTTAATTATACATTTTGATTTTTTTTTTTTATATTTCACTTTTCATTTCTTTTAGCATGTATTGCCTAGATACAGCCATGTGCTGAATGTCTGGAATTGTTTGTTCCAATGGTGGAATTCCAACAATAATTAGGAGTACATTCTTTAGTTATAGAGCAATCATAAGTGCTCTAAGAAATTTTGGGGTTATTAGAACATCATTGGGTTATTGGTAAACATTGGTTCAAGTGTTTGAATTGATTTTAAATGAGGGATTATTGGTACGTTTTTGGATAATGTAAAGGATGATTCCTCTTCATTTTTTATTGTTAATGAGGCATTGGAAGATTTGTAGGCTTCAAGCCATGTTCGAATATTTGTGAGACCTTTTTTCGAGGTTTCCTTCCCTTTTCCTTTATCATTCTTAAAAGGCATCTTTCTGCATAAATTCACGGGTAAGGATATATATATATATATATTGAAAATGCACCTCTTTAAAAAAGATTAAATTGAAAAGGCATAATTCTCAAAGTAAAAAAGTGGAAAAAAAATTATGTTTCTCTTTGAAGAGGTACCATATTCAAAAAAGTTAAATTGAAAAGATATAACAACATAAAAGCTTCCAAAAAAATTATCCTTCCCTTCATTTTTCTTTGTTTTTAAAACAATGGAAACAAATAAATTTTTCCTCTTGTTTTCTTTCATTTCAATCCTTTCGTCTCATTTTCATTCTTCTCTAATTCCTTTCTCCTAACCTAAATGTCTATCATTTTGTTTGTATTGAGGAAACAAATGGGAAAGGGAAACAAAGTGAGTTTTTTTCTAAAAGATTTCCTTTATTTAAGAAAAGAAGGCATGGGAAAGGAATGGATTTGGAAAGGAAATCTTTCCATTAAGTCCAGATAAACCATCTCTCCAAATTTGGACTTAAAATATAAAACAATATTAATTTAAGTAAAATGTTACTTCAAACAATACTTCATGTAGACTTAAATGATCATTTTATGTAAAAATCAATTTTAGTATAAGTCAAACTATGAATAAACCAGGCTTAAAGTTTCTTAAATTGATTCAATTTTGAAAATTTATTTATTTTTTTGGTAAGGACATATTTCATTCAAACACACAACAAACCAAAAAACATGCACAATCAAAGCAACGAGCTTAAGAGTTCAATACAAAATTAGAAGTATTAGGAGGCTATAAATGCAAGTCGTCTAAGTTACAATGACTACATATCAAATCTTTCACAATAACATCCAACAAAAAACTAGGCGCTAGAAACATTTACTTGTAACTTGAGTCCATACTTTATTAGCAAATCTGTTGCTTCATTCTTCTCTCTACCGACCTTACAAACGTATTCACCGTCAAAAAGTAAGAGATAGGATACGCTTGTAATCAAAGATGGGTAACAAATGTTAACATCTATATTTCATTTATTAAGCTAATCAATGACTTGTTGTGAATCAACTTAAAAAATAATTCTTCTTAAGCCCATTGTCCTAGCTAAGGATAAGCCCTTCTTCACTATCTAAAGTTCTGCTTCCAAAGGTGAAGCCTGTTTAATGTGTTTGGAAAGACCCCATAACACTTGACCACTACTATCTCCATAAATAAAACCATTTCTTACTTTTGTCCCCCTCCTATTACATGCTTTGTCATAGTTCACTTTCACCCACCTTTCTTTAGGCTTCCTCCAAGGCACTTCAAATTTCTTGGCATTAGCATTTGACCACTATACCCTGTATTTTACCTACCATTCATTTGCTTCAGACTAAATAAAACCAATATAATCGCTTGCTTCTTTCCCTGGTTAGAATATTTGTCCGTTCCTTTCTCAACGTATTCCTCTAAGACCAAAGAGAGCAAGAATAAGATAGTACTTTGGTGGAATACCATTGCTTCTTCTTCTATTAGGTATTCTTCCAAACTAACCTCTTCAAGTTTTTAAAATTGTACTATAGATTCTTTACATGTCATTACAAAATATTCTATAAGTTTTTGCTCCATCAACAATTGAAGAAAATGTGAGGGATGGGTTCCTCCTTCCCATTACATAATGAGTAGATATTCCTAAAATTCATACACCTCTTGTTCATATTGTCCTTTGTTGCTAAATTGTTATAAAACATCCTTTAAAGAAACATTTAGATATATGGTATTGTTGGAGTCTGCCAAATCCAATCCTAGTTCTCTTTTGATTTAGTCTTTATTTCATCCTTTCATAGTTGCTCATAAGAAGACTTTATAGTTTTTTCTCTTGACACTTTAAAAGGCCAACTTTGTGCATCTTCTCCTTTTGCCAAATTAATGGTGCCTAATTTATCTTGAATATCATTTTCAATAGAATAACCAATTATGTTTTCATTCCAGTCACAAGGGTTGATCTACTAAGAGGTCCATGTAACTAATCAGAAACTTTATCCATTAATCTTGCCAAAACTTTATATTCCCACCATTTCTTGCTTTTCACTATACTTTTTCCATCCATCCAGTTAAGAGCTTTCCTTAACTCTTTATGGAAACTAGTTCCTTTGATCCACCTATGACTTGGTACTCCTATTTGATATCGCTGTCGAATTAGTTTAGTCTATAGCAACTCCTTTTTATGCACCATCTAGGCTAATTTGGCAAAATTTGTTCTATTTCACAATTTTAAATCCAACATACCAAGTCCCTCTTCATGTTTTTGTAACTTTTACCTTTCCCTAACCAACCCAATAGTCTTTTTTGCTTCATTTGTTGATCCGTACAGAAAATCCTTATGTATTTTTTCCAACTTATCGGCTATCCCCTTTGAGATTGGAATTGCTTAAGAGTAATAATTTGTTATACTCTCAAGAACTAGTGAAATTAGTAATTTTCTACCTATCATGCTTAACAACTTTGATTTTTACCCTACAAGTTTTTGTCTCATATTCTCTAAGATGAAGTGTAGATTACTTCCATTTAACATACCACTATCTTTGACTAAAATACCTAAATATTTCCCCATGTTTACATTATGTCTAATTCTAAACAAGTCGTAAATTTTCTTCTTCAAGTATTGACTCATGTTTCTCAAGAAAACAATACATAACTTTTGGTATTTTACCTTTTGCCCTGATATTTTTCCCAAACTGATTATTACGTCCATAATCTTTTGCATATTCTCTTCAAATGCCTTAACCATCAGCAATAAGTCATCAACAAAGAAAAGGTAAGAGATCTATATACCTTGAACTTTTAATAGCTTCCATGATCTTTCTTTAACTAAGGCATGAATCAACCTGCTCAATAACTCCATGTCAACAATAAATACATATGGAGACAAGAGGTCACCTTGCTTAAGAACTTTACTAGATGAAAATTCTTCCATCATTTCTCTATTCAACACAATTTGATATTTAATAGTAGCTAGATATGAGCTAATATCAACTCCATGAGTTTAGAAAGTTAAAGCTTTAGAGTGCAGTGCACACAAAATCCTACTCCATACGATCATAAACCTTTTTTGGATCAAGTTTTATAACTACCCAACCTTTCCTCCCCTTCCGCTTTTCCTGTAAGTGTAGAATTTCTTGAAGTACAAATGATGTTATCTCTAGCAGATCTACTTAATATAAAGCTAGCTTATTTTGGGTTGATTAACTCTTTTAATAAATGATGTATTCTATTCACTAAGAATCTTATACATCATAGTACACAAACTAATTGGTCTGAAGTCTTTCATGTTATTAACTCTAATCATTTTAGGAATAAGGACAATTAATGTCTTATTTATATACTTCAACATAATGCTAATAACTAGAATGTCCTTAATTATTTGACATACCATCCTTCCTATAATGTCCCGATATTTTTTGAAAATTTCTACATGATACCCATCAACTCTTGGTGACTTATTACTTCCTATACTCCACAAGGGTTGCTTTATTTCTTCACCCTTCCATGTTTTTTGCAAATCTCCAACGTCATCAACAAAAATGATTCTCCAACCTCTTGTCCATATACAAAGGTATTGGTTTACAACAATTCTTTCAGTTGCAAACAAGTTCTCAAAGAAGTCTTGGACAAGATGTTTTATTTTCTCCATATCTATAGTCCAGTTTCTTACCGAATCAAAGAGGCCAACAACTCTGGACTTTCATCTCTTAGCAATAATGTTGGCATGAAAGATGCAAGTACTCCTCCCCCTATCCACAATCCATCTGGATCTTTCCTTCGTAGCCTATAGTTTCTCTTCTTAGGCTAAGATCTATTGGAGTTTATTTTACAAAAAATGTTCTCTTCTCAATGCTATTCAAAATGATTCTCTTTTTATGGGGTATGAACCCAAATATCTCTTTATTTTAAGTTTTTAAGGACTTGGTGAAGTTTTCAAGGTCATTTGGGATCTTAAAGAAAGGTCAACTCCAATTCTTTTCAATAAAAGCCATAAAATCTAGTTGGTCTAGCCACATGGGCTAGAAACAGAAGGGCCTCTTATCCTTTGGGCCACCTTTAGCATTTAGGAAAGTATTGGGTAGGATAAGTAAGTGGTCAAAATGGGAAGAAGGAATATAATTTAACTTTGCTTCTAGGAATATTCTCATCTACTCGTAATTTCCTTAAGCTTTATCAAGCCTTATCTAAATGAGGTTACTCATAATTTTTTTATCTTTTAGTCTAAGAAGATTTTTTCCTAACAAATCCCAATCAATCATATTATACTCATTCATACAATTTTTGTATTTTTAGCCCTTGTTTGACAAATGTTCGCTCTTCCCCACTTCTCATTTCTAGATAGGTTTTCATTGAAGTATGCAATCATAGCCCAAGGCCCCCTAATCCTATCAAAGCACTTTGTTAACTCATTCTACAAAAACAAACTCCCATTTAGTCTAGGACTAGCATAAATAGAAAAAAAAAAAAAGGCCATAGTAAATTAGAATTGCATACCTAAGCCTCCATTAAGACCTATTGACAAGATGTGAATCTTTCTCATATCACAACATCATCTTCATTCCAAAGTAATATGATGCCTCCACCAAGCAATTGCTTCAGAGCAAATCATCTTATTATATTAAAAGTATCCTTGCAAAGTTTCCATTGTAGGCCTCCCCATTTTTGTTTCAATTAGTATAACAATTTGTGGGTTGTACTGTTACACTAGATTCTTGATCACTTTCCTCCAAGTTTATACACCTTGCATTTTATGCCAAGACTAAAGAAGGCTTTGGCCTCATTTTTGAAGATAATATGTAATAAGAATCAATCCCCTAAATCGATTATTTGTAGCCGAGCTAGAGGACTCTAAAGACTCACTCGATGGATATTAGCTCAAAGCCATACCTAAGACAGAGATTCCTATTCCAAATTGATTCCTGTCAGACCCTCATGTATGCTAGATTTGTTCCTGCCTAGCAGCTGTACTATGATAAGACATCCGAAGAGGTAGCTCCATGACTATCCAAGCTGAACTCCTGAGCTGATCACAAGCGCTTAACCCCAACTCGAGCTAACTACTCTACAATAAAACTGATTGGGCATCGACCTAATCTAGATTAGGTTGGCCCTTAAATGTAACCCTTCTTTTCTCTTTTTGCGACCTTGCACCATATTTTTTATATCTAGCTATCGAGCGATGCATGCCTTTTGACACAACATTCTAGAAAGATTCATTAATTTTTCGTACGAATATTATTTTTTTCTTTTACCCTTTTGATTATGTATTATGCAATCTAATTATAGAAATACCCTTTTGTCTTTTTAGACATGTAAAGTAATCTTAGTGGATGAGTATACAAACCCCCATTTATTTGTACGTGGACAATGAATTATCAATGGAGAAATTATTCACGTTTCTTTTGAGTAACCTTAGTGTTCTTATTATCTTTCAACTCTTATCTATTCCCTTTAGCAAGGAGTAGTGGTGAGTGACCCTTCAATTTAGATCAATGAGTCATATCTAGCGAATTGTAGGCCCAATACGATCGAGTAGTGTATCATATCCATTTGATAGCTACCCGAACTTTGCTAGTTTTTTTTCTATTTCTTTCAATTCACTTCGTTGCGGTGCTTCTTTGTATATTCGATCTTGGAGACGCATTAGCTTTACTGGTATTAGAGCATAGTTCTGAGAGGAAGTGTACGAAGATACAGTGAAGTTTTGGTTTACTTTACCGTTAGTGGCTATTGTATTCCTTCTGTAGCTGCTATAGTGTGTTTGTGTGTTAGTAAGTGTGGCTTCATTATTGCTTTGTTCTTACTGTTCTTTTCATTACGAAAACAGAGCAAGTTTATTTTTGTTTTATTTGAGTGATTATTAGGTATTAAAGTTGTTAGTGAGTTGTCAATCTGTTGTCAGATTCAATTGTTTACGGGGTTATTAGTGACTAAAGTAGTGATGCTCAACTTGGACGTAGTCATAATGGTAGTAATACCCCAAGGTCGGTTGATGACAAACTTGACAGACTCACAAACCTTGTTGAAAGTCTAGTCGCAATGATACATGTTAACAAACAACAACCCCAAGGTGTACAATACCATAACCCACAAGAAAATACCCCTAAGAGATACTATGGCCAAGGTAACTGAACCAATTGCCTAGTTTGGCCACAATGAGTTAGAAGAGTAGCAGACCAAGTTGCCAAACGAAAACTAGTGTTAGAGAAGATTGAGAAAGATGATAAGGAATTGGATGTTGAAGATTTTAGGGAGGAAGAAGAAGAAATTAACCATTACCAAGTATAGGGATAAGGACATCAAGCTCCTTAAGGGCTAGATAATATCAAGGTTCAAATCCCACCCTTTAGTGGGAGTAGAGATGCAAATGAATACCTAGAGTAGAAAGAGAAGGTATTTGATTGTTATAAGCATATAGATTTCATCAAAGTCCGACTTACTACATTAGAATTTACTGGGCATACTACAATATAGTGGAAAAATTGGAACGTAGCCAAGGCAAGGGATATAGGACAAGGTGCGAGAACCTAAGAAGAGATGAAAAGGTTGTTAAGGGGTGGATTTGTGCTTGAGACCTACTTACAAGATATGTTTGTAAAGTTGTAGGAACTTTGCGAAGAAGACTGATCTATTGATGACTACATAAGAGAGTTACAGATGCTTATGATTAGAGCTGATGTAGAAGAACCAGAAGCCCGTACAGTATTAAGGTTCATTTCTGGGATTAAGTATGAGATTCGTAACATCGTGGTAGAGGTTTTATACCTTAAAAGAGGCAATTGAGATAGCATAGAGGGTAAAAAAAAAAAAAAAAACACAAAGGAGAAGTGCTTTGAGTAAACTTGGGCCAACATTCTCTTAAGCCCTTGTACCATGTCGACTTGTTTAAGCTAAGCCGCGGAGGCCATATCGAGTCAAAGAAAAGAATGACCTATCTAATGATAGCAGAATAGGCTATTAAGGTTAAGTAGGACAATTGAACCAAATTGAAGTTAGGTCGAGCTCAAAAACATATGAGTAAGAATAGACGTTTGGACAGAAGACTAATAAGATAAAGTGCTTTAAATGCATACGTTTTGGATACATGGCCACTAAGTGTCCAAACCAATGTATCATGGTACTTCAAGGAGATGTAATGGATAGCATTGATGAGAGCCAGCCTAAGGAGGAGAAGGATGTTTAAGAAGCAAAAGCTGAAGAAGAAGAGGAAATATGTATCTATGCCAACTAGGGAGAATTGATGACCCTAGTTTTGAGACAAGTATTAAGTTCCTTACTGAGCTATGAGGAACACTAGAGAGAAAATTTGTTCCATACTAAATGTACCAGAAAGGGACAATTGTGTACCATTATAGTAGATGGAGGGAGCTATACTAACATAGTTATGCAATCCTTTGTGTAGAGGTTGAGCTTGCTAATCTCAAGGCATTCTTAACCTTACGAGCGACACTGGCTTCATGATAAGGGTACCTTATACATGACTGAATATGTGACTGTACCATTTAATGTTAGGAGTGTATATAGGGACGAAGTAGTATGCAATGTCATCCTTATAAAAGCTTTACATCTGCTACTTGAACGACCTTAGTTGTTTGATCGACATGTCACTTACGATGGGTATAAGAATACCTATGCCTTTGTTAAGGATGGAAGGAAAATCGTGTTGCAACCTATCACCTGATCCCAAGTAAATGAAATCTATAATCAGCTTACTCAAGCTAATAAGAAGAAAGCCTTAGTGATGAGTCGAAGAGAGCTCTAAGCTTTTGAAAAAGAAGAAGAGCCTATGTTCCTATTGATCAAAAGATTATTAGAGATGAGAGATTTAGAGGGTATTTCTAATGAAATCCAAAGCCTATTAAACGAGTTTTTCAATCTGTTTCCTAAAGAATTACTTAGAGGACTACCTCTAATTCGAGGTATTGAGCATTGTATTGATCTATAGCTAGGTGCCGCTTTACCAAACCAATCTATATACAAAATGGACCTTGAGTAGGCTGCTGAGCTAAAGAGATAGATGGATGAGCTCATGGAGCGAGAATATGTAAGGGAAAGCATAAGCCCTTGCACAATATCAACTTTACTCGTTTTGAAGAAAGATGGTTCATGGTATATGTGTATCGATGGTTAAGAAATCAACTGAATTACTATCAAATATAGATATCTGATACCAAGGCTTAATGACATGTTGGATGAGCTCTATGGCGCCAAAATATTATCAAAGATTAATCTACAAAGTAGCTACCACCAAATTTGTATGAGACTAGGTGATTAGTGGAAAACTACCTTCAAGACTAAGCACGATCTCTGTAAATAGTTGGTTATATCGTTTGGACTTATTAATGCACCAAGTACATTCATGAGGTTAATGAACCGTGTGATGTGCCCCTTAATTGGAAGATATGTAGTCATGTACTTTGATAACATACTGGTATCCAGTATTGACCTGAACAACCATATTCAACATCTCTGCAAAGTATTTAACATTCTATGAATTGAGAAGTTATATGGGAATTTGAAGAAGTGTATGCTTTGCTAGGATGAAGTGACTTTTCTAAGGTTTGTGGTGTTAGGGGAAAGAATTCGAGCAGATAAGGAGAAGATTTGAGCTATTCCGGAGTGGCCAACATCGAATAATGTCACTAAATGCCAAATTTTCCATAATCTAGCTCTTTTCTATAGACGATTTATCAAAAACTTCAGTACCATAGCTATCCCTTTGACCGAGTTGAAAAAAAAAAGGAGTAAAGGATTTAGAAGAAACGATCGAGCTGAACAGAGCTTTAGAGAAATGAAGGAGAAGCTCACCTCGATGCCTATCTTATCACTATCAGATTTTAATAAACCTTTCACGTTGGAATGTGATGCATCGAGAGTTGGAATTGGTACTATCTTGATGCAGGAGCAAAGACTTGTCACTTACCACAATGAGAAGCTTAATAGTGTTGCCTTGAACTATTCTATGTATCTAAAGGAGTTGTATTCTCTTTTTTGCACCTTTTAATCTAGCAACACTATTTACCATCACGAGAGTTTGTCAAGTGGTAAGCCAAGTGCTTGGAGTTTATGGAAGGATTTTCGTATGTGATCTAGCATAAGAAAGGAAGCATAAATGTGGTCGTTGATGCTTTGTCATGTAGACAAACCTTGTTGACCACCTTATAAAAAAAATTATTGGGATTCTCACTCATTATTAAGCAGTACGCTCATGATCCTCATTTCGGTCCTATCATAGAGTAATGCAGGAAATGAATTTCTATTAAAGGATATTATCTTAAGGAAGGCTATTTGTTCAAGGACCGAAGGCTATGCATACCAAATTGTTCCATGCATGAGATGTTGATCAAAGAAGCTCATAGTGGTGAATTATCATGTCACTTCGAAGTGACCAAGGTAGCCAATTTGTTGAAGGAGAATTTTTACTGGATAAGTTTCGCTAAGGATGTCCATAGGGTAATTAGTAGTTGTGAAACGTGCAAGCAAGCTAAGGGGAAGAGACAACCCTATGGAGGATAAATGTCTCTACTAATGCTAACCTTACCTTTTGCCGACCTTAGCGTGGACTTTGTCCTATGGTTACCCTAGGCATCTAGAGGAAAAGATTTTGTATTTGTTGTAATGGACTTCTTTAACAAAATGACATACATTATCCCGTGTTGTTGAAATAACGATACTTTACATATTACTAATTTGTTTTCATAGGAAGTTGCCTGACTGCATGGGGTACCAAAGATTATTGTCTCAGATTGGGATACAAAATTTTTGAGCTATTTTTTGGAAGACTCTTTGGAGAAGACTTAAAACTAAACTTATATTTAGCTCTAGTAGCTACTGTAGATACCTTATTTTTGTCATTTTATTAGTTTTATTGAGCTAAGAAAAATAAAAAAAAAGGAAAATTGAAAAAAAAAATAAAAATAAAGTATCAAGTCCAATCGTATTGAGTTAAGTTGTGTCGAGTCAAGTCATATCGAGTCGAGATAAGTCAAAGTTAGTCCAATTGAGTCAAGTTGAGTTGAGGCGAGTTGAATTGTTTAAGGTCGAATCGAATAATAGTAGATGCTCAATTTAATAAATTTTAAGTCATTAAGGGATCGAGTTTCATTAAAATATTTTAGTTTACTTCGATATAAAGTGGATTTTTTATCTAATTTATATTAGGTTGGAATATACTTAAGATTTAGTAGGCTTTGGGTTAAATCAAATTGGATTTAATTTGGCCCGAAAAATGGAAAGCCTAAATTAAATAGGGTTTTTAGAGACTAGGTCAAATCTTTAAATAATCGTTATCGTATCTTTCATATTTGAGTTTATGATCATATCTTTTGATACGAAAGATTTGGTGGTGGGCATTATAAATAAGAATTTGGTAGTGGACTTAAGTTTTTGTTTTTTTTTTTTTTAAAAGCTTCAATACACATACTGTCTCCTACAATCTAACACTGCAGCCCTACACCCCAACCCATAATCATTAAACACAACAATACGATCACTTCACTCCATTGTATGCCCTAACCCATAGCATAGCACACTCGCTGAAGATGACCCCTTGAACATTACACTCCATCGGATGCTAAAGTCTACCCACAGCTGTACTATATACTCGTACGCCCTCACTGTTGACCCCTTGATGCACAACCTTATACACATCGATAGGTCCCTCAATACTCCTTCGCCTAAATACATACTTACCTTCACCGCATGCCCTTGATCGAATAATAATTCACCACTGCCTGACAATTGACTGATAACCACAACTGAACACACAACATCCCATATGTACTTCCCTTCACTAACACAACAGCGATAGCTTCCACGCTCTATAGCACTTGACAATTCATTTGCCCTCAGTCGCCACTTCATAGGTCCCCTAACACATATTATACAATAGCCCCTAACGACACAGTAAGTCCCACTTACTGACTCACCCTCACATACAAATCATTGCACTTACAACAGGCCCCACACATTCAAACATTTATCGACACTTGATCCTAATTCACAAATACACATCGACAACCCTTCATTGATGCCTAATCTCAAGTTAAACACAAATACAACACTTGCACAATACGTCCACATAGTACGTTGTCTCTTACACTCAATCATAATTAGCATACACACACTGAGAACTCTCTACGTTGCACACACAAACTCCCACACCTACACACCATCTCCTAAGTATGTTTATCCACTTCATTCATCGCCCATGCTCATGCTGGTTGCCTGATAGTTGTACCAAAACATGCACTGGTCGCCTGATAGTTGCACCAACACATGCATCGGTCGCCTGATCAACACATAACAATGCATGATAAACATGAGCACCAAATCACACTATTACACAACCAACACTTAGCTATACCATGTACTGTTGCACACATTGCTGCGTACAAGCACGATGTATGTTACATGTCGTATACGAATACACCGATCACAAGCAACTCGATTCATTGAGGTAAAAAGAAATAGTTTTATTTTATTAGTTAATTTAATTATCTTTTACTAATTTATTTTTTTAGTATAAGTTTTTTTATTAGTGTTATTATTATTATTATTATTGTCATATCGTTGGATACCTTTTAGATAATTTGAATTCTTTTTTTTTGATAAATTTAGTTAGTTGAATTGCATTTTTAACCAAAACCGTACTTTTGAAAAATCGCATATCTTTTTCTCCGTGATCTGCATCTTTGGAAAAGATACGTACCTAGATTGTATCTTGCATTTGGGGTTCAAAAAAGATATGAATGAAGATATATATCTTCATAGATCTTGCATATAGGATTTAGAAAATATATCTTTTGACACGTAATGATTTAAAAAAAATAATAAAAATAAAAAAATCTTAGTCGGAGTTTTTTAAAAAAAATTTAGTTAGTTAGGGTTTTCTTAAATTCATGAAATTAAATTATTTTTAGTTTTTTTTTTAAATAATAATAATTGCCGAAATAAATGTATACTTAGCTCAATTTTCAAAATAAAAAATTCCACCTACTAAATATTTTATAAAATAAAACTAAGTTGATTTGATCCCAACTAGTAGATATGTACGCACTTTTAGAGCAATCGTTTAATTTTTTTTAAAATTTTATTTTTCTTGAAGTTCCTCATAAAAAATTCATTTTATTTATATTTTATATATATTTTAGTATTCTTAGAAAAATTATAAAAAAAAAAGCTCATTTGTTTTTTTTTTTTTATATAGTGACTTAGTCTTAATAGGTTAACCCCTAAACTCAATTTTTCTAGTTATTTCTATAAAGATTTTTTTTTAGAAAATATGCAGATCAATGGCCAAATTAGGGTTTTCCCACTTGGAAACCCCAGTTTCATTTTTACCAGTTGAATTAATTAGCAACTCCAATTTTTAAAAAATATTTTTTTCAAAACACTTTTTTAGAAAAAAAGTTTCCTTAATTCTATGCCATGTAATCTATATTAAGTGGGTTAGGCTTAATATAAATTAAATTAAGGAAAAACTAAAATAGGGTTTAATAGCCACCCTCAAACTAACGGCCAAACTAAAGTGGTAAATAAGATGTTAGGCAATTGATATGAGGCAAGTGCACCTATTAGTTTTAATATAGCGGATGTGAGTCCGAGTCGATCCCTCAGAGATTTTGAGTACTAATATTAACCTTAGCTTTATTATCTAACCAGAAAATTGTGATGAGTTGAATGAATTAAAAATACTGAAATTAACAACTAAACTACTTATGAGACTTAATTACGCAAATTAGGAAGCAATAAACTACGAATGACTTCAAGTATGCAATAATGTATTTAGGAATTATTTCCCCTAGTGTTTAACATATAACCTTTTTAAAATATATTCAATTCAGTTTCTATAATTCTTGACCAGAGGGATTCACAATTAAAGCTAATACCTTTCTCAAACATATTAACCCTAATCTTAAATTATTTACCGGAATCTTTTCACTTAGTAATATAATTTAGAATTGCATTAATGTATAATGAATTCTCACACAAACAATAAACTTTGCGAAAGAAACATGTATCTTATATCTAAGTATACATGTAATTCTCTTCAATTATGCCTAGATCTAATTACACATGCAATTTCTCAATCAACATGCATAATATCATATATTGACACTCTAGAATTATCAATCTACAATTAAACAACATAATTGAATCAAGAAAAGATAGAAACTTTATTGAAATTATAATTCAATCCAAGGGTTACATGAAACCCTAGGTTTCATAATCCTAAATACTTGAATTCTAAGCTATCATAACGAATTTAAAAACGAGTTTTATCAGAAACATAAACTAAAGCATGGAAAACCCCTCTTGATTTGATGAACAATCTCTCTAATTTTGAAATCGATGTTGTTTCCCTCTTTCTTGATGTTGTTCCTTAAGTCTCTTTCTCTTCTCTTGTGTCTCTCCGTTTCTGTAATGTCTCTCTTTTTTTCAAACCCTAAGATATCCTTTTATATGTGTATTACAAAGATTCTATTTTCATCATCAGACACGGCCTGGGACACGGCCGTGTCCCCAGGTCGTGTAACTTTCTGCATTAAGGTAAAATTTTCTGCACAACTTCAAAACTTCAAAACTTCTTCATTTGAACTCCGATTTGAGTGAAATTTGATTCCTTTCCTTCGTTTTCGATCCTAGAACGCGTTCAAACCTAGAAATCAAAATTTTACTCAATTAAGTATCAATTTCTTTAAAGAAAACCAAAAATGTGAGGAAAATACTATAAAATCACCATATGAAATATGTTTAAAATCAGAGTTATCAGCAATCTACTCAAAATTGTCGTGAGAAAGAACTTAAGGGACTAGGATCTATGTCTACCAATTGTGAAATTTGCATACAACTAAACTGTCCTTAGTACTACTGGGAAGACCCCATTCCAGGTCATTTATGGCCTTAATCCTACTGTTCCCTTGGATATAATTGGTACCCCTGCAATTGCTGAAGAGAGTCAATCCAAAGTTAATTGAGCTCAACAATTTCAAGAATTACACTTGTCTGTAACTAGGAATATCATTAAGTTCAATTAGAGACAATAAGAGATTGGTAACTGAGGTCGCCAAACTGTTTCTTTTCAGCTAGGAGACTTAGTATGGATTCACCTCTGCCAAAAGCGATTCCTACATTTGAGACAGAACAAGTTATCCTATCGAGTTAATGGTCCAAATAGAAGAAAGACCTCCAAGTGCACAAGAAGGACAACAAGAGACCACTCTAAATTTGAGGATAAATTTTTCCAAGCCCCAAACAAATGATAAGAATCAGCACCCTAAATTGATTCCTCGCAGCTAAGCTAGAGGACTCTAAAGACTCACTTAGAGGATACTAACTTAAAACCATATCCGAAACGAAGATTCCTGTTCCAAACTGATCCCCCGCCAACTCGATTGTTAAACCCTCATGTGCACTAGACTTGCTCCTATCCAGTAGCTATGTTATGATAAGACATCCGAGGAAGCAGCTCCAACACTATTCAAGTTGAACTTTTGAGTCAATCACAAGCACCCAACCCCAACTCAAGCTGACTACTCTACAACAAGATTAATTAGGCTCCGGCCTGATCTAAATTAGGTCGACCCCCAACTGCAGCCCCTCTTTTCTCTTTTTGCCACCTTATACCATATTTCTAACATTCAGTTACCAAGCGATATGTGTATTCTAACATAACATTCCAAAAGGATTTGTTACTTTTCCGAACTGAATATTCTTTGTCTCTTTTATTGTTTCTAATATGTATTATGCAATCTAATTATAAAAATATCCTTTTTTTTATACATGTAAAGTAACCCTAGTGGATAGGTATATAAACCCCATTTATTTGTACATGGACAATGAATCATCAATAGAGAAATTATTTATGTTTCCTTCAAGTAACCTTAGTGTTCTCATTATCCTTTAACTTTTATATATTCCCTTTAGCAAGGAATAATGACCCTTCAGTTCGAATTAGTGAGTCACATTTAACAGACTGTAAGCTAAGTAGGATCGAGTGGTATATTATATCCACTTAGTAGCTGCTGAGACTTTGGTAAGTTTTCTTTTGTTACTTTCAATTTTCTTTGTTGTGGTGCTTTTTTGTATATCCAACCCCGGATACGCATCAGCATGTCAATCATTTCCAAGTTCATCACGAAGAAAGAAAGTTTATAACATTTCTCTCTTATAAAGTCTTACTAGAGAGAGTCAATATCTACCCTCCATTGACATGGTTTGAAGGTTGTGCGGATAGCCAACATTTGCATTTTCCTCACTGTAAAGAGGACATGTTTTCTCTAATCTTCCATCATGAATAGAGTAAATGGGACTCTTTGCACTCCCGTGGGATCATTATGCCCACCATGATACTTTCCACAATTGTTTTGCATATCCACGCTAGAAGTTCTCTTTCGTTCACTCTAGGTTTACCATAGGCATTTTCTCTATGAAGTAATCTTTCATTAGTGTTTGAATCATCTTATCCCCTTGGCAAAACAATCTGACCTCTAGTGAACCCTAACTTGAATACTATCTATGGACCTAGCCTTTTTCTACTGTGCTTATGTCATTTTCTATCACCTTTACTGCTACTTGCCCTGAAAATAATTATGTTAGGATTTCCTAGACCTTTAAGTTTGGGTGAAGATTTAGGAGTAGAGAATTTGAGTGTAAAGCTTATAGGTAGAGTTCTACCTCTAGCATGCATACCATTTTTCCTAGGAATCTTTTCTACAGTAGTTAGGTTTGTACTTTGTTTTTTCATAGTATTAGTTGGATTATTTGAGAGAGAGAGAGATAAAGGTCTCGTTTTCTCTATCCTCTTGATTATATATTAAGTTCATTATTTTTCGGCTTCCAACCATCACCTCCTTTTTACCTTTCTCAGTTCCCATCCCTTCGCCTATCACATTCACTTTAGATTGGTTAACATTTGACCTACTCCCCCTTTTTTCTTGAAGAACACCCCGTGTGCCTCTATATAAGTGTTCTTTCTCCTTTAGCATTTTCTTACAGTATCTCCTAAAAATCTCACATTTTTCCTTTATAAGGATTTTTTATGGTGCATTTTTATCTACTCACCATAATGATTATCCCTTATATTTTCTTTCAATTGGTACATAATCTTATTGGATTTAATCCATCCTTAGACAAAGATTTTCTTATCTCCTCATTACTGCTCTTTACTCTTTCTTCCTCAATCATCATAAGATTTCAAGCCCCATCTTGCTCTTCTTTATCATTTTTCCTTTCCTTACTTCCTTAATTCCTTTCGTTGCTTAATTTTTTACAGGGAATGAAATTTATTATGACTTATTTTCTCACGAATGTCATAAAGATTTGGCAAGCCATTGAACTTTGTAGTGAATGTTGTTATGCACCATAATAAGAGTCAATGGTGTTTCCATATACACTTGCACACATATTCTCGCGAAACGTCCCCACTCAAGTCCCACCATATAGGAATCATATCTTAAAATCGAGCCAATTTTTCCCCCTATCCAACTAATCACTAGGGAGAGAAATACTCCGTTAAAAGCTCAAAAATCCTAACCCAAATGGCCACTATATCAAACCCCGTTAGCTCTGATTGAAAACCAAGTTATCACCTTTTTAGGGCTAAATAGAATCCACTAGTGAACCATGGTCCATTTTTTATAACCCATTAATAACCTAAGGTATTGTTTAGGGAAATCAAGTAAAAACCCAATCCTGCATAAATTAGTTTATAACCCATTGATTACCATGATTCTTATTCTCTTCATTCTCTCTTTCATTGTCTTGTACCCAAGGTTTGGACCCATCACCTCCGCAATGAAAGTAAATTCCTAAGGGGCACATAAAATGTCTCTCTCAAATTTTGAGAAATTCATGTAACACATGCCTAATCCGGTGTTCTCATTCAAACATCTCTCCTCTTCTTTTATCATTTTTGCATCATGATCCATATCTTCCTTTCTGTCTAAGGGATATTTTGTTCCACCTATTCTCTAGGGATCTTGGGGCTTCATTTCCCTAAGCAACCTCAGGTTGATCTAAATGATCATTAGTAAAACATTTTTTACTCCAACAGAAAAAATCACTACCATCCTACTTCGAAACTAGATCGCTCTCTCTAGGGTTTTCCATTGTTAAATTCAACAAAAGTTATTGCTATACTCAATAAATACATTAATTATGAATAATTTGTTCATTTGATAAATGTAATTAAATGTTCAAACATAAAATATCAATTTGAAGTAGAGCTTAAATAACATGGATATATATTATATGAAAAGATTTCCTTGAAAAAAAACCTATGTTTTATTAATATTTTTATTTTTCATTTGAGGATTATATTTTCAAAATTTCCATTTCAGAATATATAAGTTTTATAAAGGGTCAAATCATAAACTAATTAATAACAAAGTGATAAGGGGGGAAATGAATGAGATTACCTTAAAATCGAGATAAAATGGGTGATAATAAAAAGAAAACTAGTCTTTCAAAAGAAAATGGATGACATAATATACTTTAGATAGGATTTTCACTTTTTGGATAAGACAAACAAGCTTAGGTCATAACTTGTCCTAAGTTAAAATATTTTATCTTATTATATTCAATATTATTAATTACAAACTTTTATATGGTGAGTATACAGTACACTTAATTATGTGTTGTAAACTTTTTTTTTTTTTGACAAACCATGCTATACACTTTAGAGTATAAGTTATAAAGCAAGTACAAAAGTATGGAAATAACATACTTGTACAATCCTTATAGGAGAAAGTTCTAAAAACTTAGAATAAAAACCTATTTTATAACTATTGATATTCATTCGAAACATATCTGGTCATAAAGAGTAAAGCAAGTTTCAAGGAGAAGAGATTTAATGAGACACACTACATGTTATGTGCATATAATGTGTAAATAATAATAAGAAGTTGACATATATAATGTATGTAAATCACTCCTAATGATTGATTCGGTAATTAATCTTTCTATTATAATTTATGTTAACATCATATTAGTATTTACATATCATGTGTACATAATACATGGTATATAATACTTATTAAATATTTTTTTTGGTTTGAGGTTCCAAATTTCAAGAGCTTACTCACTTGTAAGAAAATATTTAGTAGGTAATACATGTAACGTATTATATACATATGATATGTAAATATTAATAAGATATTGATGTATATGTTATGTGTAAATGACATGTGATAGTTAATTCAGAAAATATTCCTTCCATTAATATTTATGTTAATATTTTACTGGTATTCATATATCATGTGTAGCGTATAATGCCTACTGAATTTTTTTTCCTCACTCACCCCTATTATTTAAAAAAAAAAAAAGTTACTTAACAAACATAAACTCAATATACATTAAAAGGATAACTTTTGAAAAGTGAAAATTAAGATTTATAAATTGGTAAAGCAATTATACCTGACGTGATTTACCAATAATATGATCTCTATATAGAAATATATATATATATATATATGTGTATGTATGTTTATACACTTTAAAATTTAACCATAAAATTTTTCTATGAGATGATAAAATTATATGGAAGCTTTGACAATCTCATCCTTTATTTTAACAAAATTGGTCCAGCCCTGTATTCCACTTTTAATCAATGTTTGTTAAATTTGAATAGTTGAAAATATAATTAGTTCAATGATTCAAATCTAATGAATATTATATTAAATCAATAGTATGATTAAGGATTGGATTAATCCAATAAAAAACATAGATAAGACTATAGAAAAACCGAAATTTGTATAATATATGGTGGTGGCACACATAGACATTGAGTTATATGGAGGAATTTTTTAACTTTAGAGAAAATTGCATATTTTTCCTAGAGATCTATATATGATACGTTAGTCCATAATATACGCTATATGCAAATATATATACATATATAATATGTAATTTAACTCCCCATTTAAATATTTTAGCATAAATTGAGCCTCATTCAAATTTTCCTGAAAATAATGAAGGTTGCCAAGGCCTAGTAGTTCAGTTCGTATGAACACTATTTTACCTCACGATGAAATAGTTCGAATCTCTTCTCCTCCACTTATATAATATATAGTTGGGAAAAAACAAACAAAAAGCAAAGGTTAAAGATGGAGCAGTGATTTCGAAGTCTTAACGTAAATGAAGTTCTGAATATGCGCAAAATATTAACTAAACGATTGATAATTATAACTACATCCCTAAATTATGAGTTAGGAATGGTTAACTCCCAAAATGTAATTTTTTATCAACTCATAACTTTTGGGAATGTGTGAAGAGCCTTAGATTATCACTAAAATCCTAAAACCTTTGTCAGAATAATCATGAACAGTGATAGTTTTAGGATTTTAGTGACGGTATAAAGTTTATGTGCACATTTTTAAAATTATTGAGAAATAAACACGCTTATTAAGAGTTTAGGATTAAAGTGAATTTAGCTCAATAACAATATTCAGTTAAGATTTTAGACAAAGAAAACAATGATTTGGGAAGAAGGATGCTGACTTTGTCCAAATCCTTTGAGTTTGAGCAACCATTCGGAAACATAAGCGACCTAGAAATCCAAAGTTAAAGTGGATGAGCAATATCCACAATTTTTTGAAGAACCAGGTACGTTATGTTTTGATTTTAGAAGCGAAACGTCTATTAGATGAGCACTGCTTGGCTAAAATTTTGATTCTTCCGTTGGCATTTATTATTTTATTATGGCATAGTAAGCATGTTTCCTTACATACAGACCCCTGAAATTTTTATAATTTTATCGATACACATGCAAAATTATAGAAGATCCCTTTTCAAATCAAACAATTCCATCAAATTGAGTATGATTATATGTATGATAGCATCTATTATATTAGGAATATTAATGAACCTGATTATTATAATTGCTCATGATACCCTTTTCTAGCTTCTAGAATATATTTCTTTGTTCAACATCCCTCTTACTAATTGGAATCAAATAAGTAGTATATCTGTTTTGCTGGGAATGGGATAAGGTTATGAACTTATAACTTATAATCTAATGATCAAGTTGATTCCATGATTATAAGCTCATTCCATACCGTACCGGAATTAATTTCATAAGTAAATAAAAAATTTTATATAAGAGTACTTTTATCAAAAAGAAGAAGAAAGGGAAAATTATACTTTTATCCCTCGAACTTTGCCAATTTTTTTTAATTGAGTTCTTGAACTTTTTTTTTTTTTTTTTCTATTTCTATCTTTAAACTTTTAAAGGTTTACCAAAAGTCTTTTGTTAGTGGAAAAACTAATTGTTCACTAATAACTCTTGGAAATTTTTGGAAAGTTTGAGAATTGAAATTAAAAGAAAAAAAAAGTTTGAGAACTTAACCAGAAAAAACAACAAAGTTTGAGAACTCAAAGTATAGTTTTCTTAAAAGAAATTGTTTTCTATATATATTTTGTTGTATTGTAATATAAAATATTTCTATATATAATATACATGATATACTGTTAAGGTATTTAGTTATGACATATAAACATAAATTTTAAATTCTTATATTGCTAGCAGAATATCATTACATATATTATGTGTAATGCTATGACTATATATTGTATATAGCATTACATATGCGTTGATCTATAATATATATGTTTTGCTATGCTATAATATAAAATAGTATTACGTATATCCTCTTATATGTTTTGTTATATTGTAATATAATATATATGTTATATAGTGTATAATATTACATATGCATAAAACATACAAATAATATATGTTTTGTTATAGTGAAATGTAATATATTCAATATGTGTATATATGACATTATCAAGATATGTATATGTAATATAATAGATAGCATAATACTAGTTGCATATATATATATATATATCACATTATAATATTGTATTGTATATAATATTATACATGCATATATAGACTTGGGTAAGGGCTAGTTGCAAACCGTGAATCGATTCGACTCATAGGAAGTTAGGCCAAACTGTCCTCCTAAACTGTCTAGATAGCATAATACTAGTTGCATATAAATATATATATATATATATATATATATGTAACATTATAGTATTGTATTGTCGATAATATTACACATGCATATATAGACTTGGGTAAGGGCTAGTTGCAAACTGTAAATAGGTTAGGCTCATAGGAGGTTGGACCAAACCGCCCTCCTAAACTACTAGACCCTAAGGGCCTAAACAATTCAAGAGAATGAAATTGTTTGAACTAGTAAGTTGTGAACCATTGGGCCAACCTACTATTGAATTAGTGAGTCGACTTGATTGATTCACCCCTTAAAGAAAAAAGAGAGAGAAAAGGGAGGCTATTAAGTCGGAAAAAATAATTAAATAATATTATATTTTATTTGTGATGGTAAAGGACAATTTTTTAAAAATAATATTATCAAACTAATGATAAATAACTAATCATAAGTTAATTATATATTAAAGATAAATAAAAAAATTCAATTTCAGTTAATGTAAATGCTTTTTGTAAAACTTGTTAAATTTTAAGGACTTGAATATGAGGGAAAAAATAAAATTTAAGGAAAAAAATAAAAAAGTTGGAATCACGTTAGGTCTAAAATTAATTAAAAAATTAAAAATTATTAATGAATTAGTATATATAAAAAAAAAGAAGATCACATTATTAGAAATTATTAATGTATTTACAAAAATTTATAAAAAATTAAATATTAAAAAAAAAAGCCAATTCAAGGGTCGAACTGATCCGAAACCGTCCTTTCAACGGGCCAATCACAATTCACCTGTAGCCAGACCTATGAACCGACAATTCTAGGCCGGCTCAATGCGGACCTCTATACATATATATATGAAACATATTTATTTGTATCTATTCTTTTACATTGTTGTATAATGTATACACAATATATATATATATATATATATATATATATATATATACATGCGCACAGACACATATACGTGATTGCGTCTCTAATGACTTAATGAGTGACTTTAATGAGGGTATGATTCTGGTGTTAGTTAAACTATCTATTCCCTATGAAAAGGAAATTAAAAAAAAAAAAAAATGTCATCTCATAAAAAATATTTACTTATCCCCTTATATAGGGAAATACAGAGATGGAATAAATATTCTTTAAGCTAAATTTTCGAGTGGACAAGGGAATATAACATATTTTAAATTATGTTATTCTCCTTTAATTACCTGGCTATGAGGATCGATCATCTAATGAGATTTTATCTATGTTTCAATATGTTTAAGGTAAAGCTTAAGTTAATTAATATTACAAGACGTACAAATATCTTCACATATAATGAATATGATTTTGCTTCTACTGCCCAGGAATTTGACAAATGTATTTACTAAGAAAATAGAAAATTTTCTAATGAACTTATCTACCTTATGAAACGTAATCCATGTAACAAAAATACTATAAAATTCTTATTTGAATAGACCACTCAATGAAAAAATAATGGAAAATTTTTGAGAAGTACGAGGATTATGAAATATTTAAGATTGCTGAGTTGTTTAATTTTTGGTATGTTACTACTATATGGCAATCTCAACCTTATAATTGTAAAAATACTACATATCGTTTACGGAAATTTCCTATTTTAACAATAGTTAAGGAGCTCAGTTAGGAAAACAGATTATGCTATTGGAAAGAAATATAAATTAGAAAAGCACTCGATAAATTCGATGTGTATGTTAAAGTGATTATAAATACACACTAGCTGCAATTAGAGGATTCATATAATCTCTCTCTCTCTCTCTTACTTTTTTTCCTGAACCAGGAGTATAACCATATAATTGATAGAATAGAATATGTGATAGTTGTTCCGGTCTCTTTGTTAGCAAAAATCTCCATATTTTTGCATGAAAAAAAAAAAAAAAAAACAGTATCCATGGCTGGCTCCAAGTTCTTGAAACAATAAACTCTTTCTTGCAAATCCAAGATGCATTCCAGCAATATTAATTGTCTTCCACAAGAGTTGCTCGTCGAAGTGATTGCTCGAGTTGCGTCTTCATCAACTACAGACCTTATCAACTTGAAAACAACGTCCAAATACTTGTCAACCATGTCAAAAGATGGCTACGTACTAGAGCATGCTTCGATGGACAAACTTCCACGCCACATGTGGCCGCCAATACACAGTCGTGGGGCGAGAGCTTTCTAGAAACTTTGCAAGAGACATGGTAACCCCGAGGCCCTCTTTAAATACGGTGTGTTTAAGTACTTCATCAGTACATTGGGAGTGGACTCGGGTTTTGAGAAATTAAACAAAGCAGCCAAGAAAGGGCATCAAGAGGGATTACTTATATTTATCTTGCTCTCTTCTATGTCCAGTTCTTTAGACTTGGGAATGGAAGTGCTAAGTAACTTACTAAAGAAGTTGGGTCCAAGGGCTATCACGAAATGCAGATCGAAGATTAAGTCTTTTCGTTATCACTTTTGGGCCGTTGACAATGCTTTTAACCCAGATTTACTTGATTCCCATGATTAAATGTTTGATGTTTAGAAATAAGGAAATTGTGATGTTTTTAACATGGGGATAAAAAATGGATGGATACCTGATGATGAAAAGGACTTCGTTAGTGCTTCTTGCGATTTTTGCATGTGGGGACATGAAGCTAAAATCATTTACAACTTATTAAAAATGTTTCGGGGCCAAAGATCACAGTTAAGATGTATCTTGATGTATCAATTATATGTAGTATTATTTCTTATCCATCTTTTTCATTGTTTAAGAACTCAATTTTATTGTATTCGGATATCGAATAACCATCATACAACTTGCCTAACCACAATGGTCACCAATAGTTAAAAGAATATAGATAAAGCCAAACGACTAAGTCAATAACCATCTCCTTTGTTTATGGAACATGTCGAACATCGTGGCTCCATTATCAAATACTTTTAGACGTGACTTCCACCCACTAACTCTTCTCCAATTGCCGGCTCCACTACTCATAAATATAAGATTATTACTCAACAATAAACTACTTGATACTTTGTACATTTGAGCCTACTTGCTACTTTTGAGTATTCTTACTTTCTACACACATATTTGACTTAAGTATTGGAGTGGTTACGTTAAACAACACCCATGCGCTCCTCACTATTCTTTATCTTAAAAGATCATCTAGTTATGTGAAGCCCGATTTCACTTAGATCTTTATTGGCCAATATTCAGAGACGATAGGTTGCTATTATTAATTTTAGAGAAGATAAAGAATTTCACTTTAAGGTTTTAACATCATGAGAAAATATGATGCATATTTCAACTAATAGGCACTTGTACCAAACAATAATAAACAAAAACCTATGGTTTTTTTTTTCTAAGGGCTATATTTTCAAAATTTCCATTTTAAAATCTATAAGTTTTAAAAGGGGTCAAATAGCAACATAACTAATAAGAAAGTGATATTAGGGGGGAAAGAATGGAGATTAAATTGAGTGGTAGTAAAAAGAAAATGAATCTTTTGAAAGAAATAGATGATATAATATACTTTAGGATTTTTACTTTTTAAATGGGACAAATGGGCTTAGGTCATGACCTATACTAAGTTAAAATATTTTATTTTAAGATAAATTATGTTGATCACCCCTAAAACATTTTAAATTACATCAACACCCCACTAAGGCTAATGTTTCATGTTAACATGTTGTGTTTCGTTTTTGTGTTTAAACAAGTTTGTATCCGAAAAATTTAAATTCATAATATGACTCATTTATTAATCATGTATGATAACCTAAACCTATGATCCATCGTGTCTTTTGTTCGAGATGAACTCGTTTATATTAGAGTTAATAATTCTTACTATCATATCATATCTTATTTTAGATTTGATACAATTTGTCAATTAAAAAGTTATAATTAAATTTATAAAATATATATAGATATAAAGAGAAAAGAAAGATAATAATATTTAAATTTTATAAAGACAAATGAAAAAATATCTTTATAATTAATAAAAAATTATAATCTAAGCAAAATTTTTAATAAAGCAAAATCTTACCAAATATATAAAAAATGAAAATTTAAGCTACATAACAGTACTAAATTAAGTGGATCTATGATTAAATGAATATTAATATTACCACCAATATTGATTTTCAAATTTATCATAATGTTTTTTAGATTTTCAACAGAGACAATAAAAAAATATACACCAAAGTTTGTAATTTTTTTTTCCATTTAAACTATTATGCAATAAGAAGAATATATAGCTAAAAATATCTTATATATTTAATTGAGATATCTAACTTAAAAAAAAATATTTGTGCAAACAATTATAAATACGGAATAATATATAGCATGTCTTTTATCCGATGTCTAGGTTTAGAAGCTTAACTCAAACTCGGATATGAATTTAACGTATTTAAATGGGTTTAATTCATTTGTATCTCGTATTAAATTTTTTTATATACTAACCCATTTAAATTATGTCTTATCCTATCTAACTTTATCATATCTGGTCACAAATTGTTAGCCTTATGCCCTACTTTTTCAAAATCTTTTATTTATATCCTTACTTTTGCTTACATGGCGAGAAGACTGACATGTCATCATCATGTCATTACCACGTTAGCATTATTAATAATATATTTAAATATTTTAAATATATATTTAATTAACTTATATAATAAAAAATGAGAAGTTTAAAAACAAGAAAATGTGTTGAAAATTTTTCTAAAAGATGGGACGCTACTAATATACATTATAAATATATATATTGATTAATTAATTAATAAAGAAAGTGAAAATTTTGAAAAGAATAAAGAAAAACAGCAAACTAAAAGAATAGAAAAGGTTACTTAAATATAATATTAGTAGGGACCTTCAACGTGAGAATAAGACTAGGCATCTTTTAGTTTTCTACTTTGTTGGACTTGCTTTTCTCGGCACTAGATGCATGAGCATTATCCACGCTGGATAAGAATTTATATGCATACTTTCTTGGTGTTTGATGCAGCCAATGAGGGGTACGCAGCTGCGAGAAAAATCGTTCTCTTCCTGGCACTACGACGACTCACAAGCTAAATTAAGGAAACGACCGTTGGCTTTTCCAAAATGAGAATGTACGTGGATATGTTCGTTTTGCTTTCAGTAACTTTTTAATATTTGTCATAATTAGTGAGGTCCAACATTTTAGGAAACTTTTCTATGTATTCTTTTTACTTTTCCAAAATTATTGAAGTCAATTAAATATATTATTTAAATATAATTATTAATAATACTGACATAGTGATAATAGTTGATAGCATGTCAACTTCTCGCCATGTTGGGATCCAAGTAGGCATAAGATCAGGTATAAGTGTAGGATTTTGAAAAAGTAAAGAGTTGATATTAATTTAGAAATTTATAGAGATAATGAAGGTAACTTATCCTTTATTTTATTATATTTGATGTTATTAATTACAAATTTTTGTACGGCAAGTATACAGTCACTTGAACTGTATGTTGAACACTGTAGAGCATAAGTTTTAAATTGGATATAAGAGTATGGAGATTGTATACCTGTACCTTTTTTATGAGAGTAAATTTTAAAAAAATTAGAGAAAAAAATTTATTTTTTAACTTTATCTGGATCTATTTAGTCTCCGAAGTAAAACAGGTTCCAGGTTTAGAAAGCGAACGCACTCACCTCTATTATTATGAAAAAGGTTACTTAATAAACATAAACTCAATATATGTTAAAAGGATAACATATTATGTGAAGTGAAAATTAAGAATTATAAATTTGTAAGTACCAACGATATCATCTTTATATGAAAAAAAAAATACATACAATTTAAGATTTAACATAAAATTGTTATATCAGATGATAAAATTGTATCGTGGCTGCCCGCATAGACATTGAGTTATATGGAGGAATTTTTCAACTTAGAGAAAATTGCAAATTCTTTGGGGACATCTATATATGACCCGTTAGTCCATAGGATAATTATATCCGTATATGCATAGCTATATCATTATATATTTAATGTTACATAATTTAATTCCCATTTAAATATTTTATGCAATGTCCTAGTATCTAAGGACCCATAACCTATCATGTATCCTCGCTATCTAATAACATGTTAATTTTATTATATTATGTGTACCATATTATGATCATATATTCCACGGGGTGCAAAATCAATTTTCTAAAAACCAACATGCTTGGGCCGATTTTGATCCAAAATATTAATTTGAGCCTAAAATCTACCCAACATGATCATTCAAATGAAATTTGCAGCCATTACAAATTAATAAATGACTTTGGCTTAGTGGTACGGCGTAAGGCATACATGTGCATAAAAACTCTATAAGTGCATATTATTTTCTGAAAATGTGAATTTTGCTTTCTTTTCTAGTTCACCAACTAAAGCCAATGATTTCACAAACCTTAATCCGGTAGAGCTCAAATTTATTTTCACAATTCTATCGCAATTTGACTAAAAAATGAAAATTTGTAGAGAGAAATAATGACTTGACATTAGCAATATGAGTTGACGATACACGTTAGATAAATTAAGGACCAAAAATATCATGTTAGATGTTACTGTTGTTCGATCTACAGTGATAGGAATCAAGCGATTAGACTTTTGACCTACGTTCAAGCTCGAGGGCTAGAAAGTATGGCCGAGTGAATTCTTTCCTTAAGACTTATCGTTAAGAAGTCTGATTTGCTGCAATCTGCCAACTTGATGCATTAGCTAAGCCAGACCCTCCTGTACTCATCATTCGTCTCGAGTTGTTGACCTAAATTGCACTTGAACGTCAACTTGGCTCATTCAACCATTAGCTCAATCGACCCAAATCCAAACCATGTTGAAAGTATTCAAGGTAAATCCACCTCAGAAGAATTATCTAATCAGTTCAACTCGACTAACCTATTACCCCTGTTCGGCACCTCGACTTGGAAAAAAACAAACTGATCGTATAGAATTGTCTTTTCTACCAAAATGTTATGCAATCCCCAAGAACCACGTGTCTGAGCAAGTGTAGATACTCGATTTTTGCCATAATAGTTATAATTTTTGTTTTTAGGGTCATAATTTAGAAAATAAAAAAAAATTGAAAAATGATAAAAAAGAAAAAAAATAGAAAATTTTTGGAAAAAAAAAATTCGAAAAAATTAATTTGATAGAATCTTGACTAAATAGTTGTCGAAAAAAAAAAGCAAATTTGATACGATGACGTTAAATCTAATAAAATCAAGATTTGTAAGATTCGAATTTATTTTGGATCTTTATCAATTTAGATTCGATTTGATTTGATACGATTTAAAAGATTTGTTTTCAAGTTTTATAAATAGGAGTTGCATGGTGCAAGCCAAAAAGAACAATTATATAAACACGCTCGAACCCACTCCTTAGATCAATTTTATAGTTGTGCTCGTGACAGGATTAGGGATCCAATATATTCTCTTTCATCAACTTTGCGTGCTTTACCTTGCAGGTATATAATAGCGGTTTTTAATTATTGTCTATAGTTTATCTTATTTATTTATTTTTATCTCACTTAGTATATGCATAGTTATTTTTAGGACTTCTACTAATTTTTTTTATTTTTATCATGTCTTTAATTGCTAGTAATTAGTTATAGCATTAATGTTTAGTAAATATGTGTTAAGTTAAGTTTTAGTTTATTTATTTTTTATTATTTTTTTTAGACTTCATATTTTCAAAATGATATTTTTATAAAATCTCATATTTTACAAAATCTTGTTCTTTGTATATTATATTAATTTAGAAAAATTGCATTAGGCATGTTAGGGTTTTTTAGATAAAAAAATCAATTTGATGTTTATAAAATAAAAAAAATCTTTAATTAACTTCTTTTTTATGGCAAGACATTCTTTCCATAGTTTAGCTTTTTTTTTCTATGGTTGGAACATCTTTTCTATAGTTTAGATATCTTTTCTATGATTTATATATCTTTTCCATTGTTTAAGTTTCTTTTTCTATGATTCAAACATCTTTTTTATCATTAGATTTTTTTTTCTAGGTTCTTTTTCATAATTTATATATATTTTCTATGGTTTAAATATCTTTTCTATGGTTTGGGTATTTTTTCTATGATTTAGGCATCTTTTTTATTATTAGGAATTTTTTTTCTTTCTTTTTTTTAATGTTTTAAGCATCTTTTCTACATAAACGATTCATCATGTAGAACATTATATATTTCATAAAATCTTTAGAGTTTTTCTTGAAAATAAAAAAAATTATCACTTAGTTGTTTTTAAATAAAAATCTTAATTTGGGACTATTCAAAAATTAGGTTTTTAGGTTTTTTTATATAATTAGGAATAAAAATTAGGCTTCTCAGGATTTTTCTTAATAAAAATTAAACGGTTAATAAAAACACAAATTCAAGTAATTATTTTTTAATAAAAAGAACCAACACATTAAAATTTTCGGAAAGAACTACGATCGTCTGATCCCGGCTAGCGGGTACTTAGGCACCTTCGGTGTGACGATAAAATATGTAGAAACTTAGGTCTCTTTTTTTTCTCTCTCTTTTGATTTTATTTATTTTTTAAATATTATAATTAGAAGAATAATCCCAATTTTGGTAAGTAGATAGTGGTACTCGTTAGGGTTTAATAAGTTAGCCCCTGAACTCGGAACACTCTGGTTTTTCATTCAAATTGAAATCAAAGACCGGTAGTCAAATCGTAATTAATCCATCCAATTGGTTACGGTTTCTTTTCTTTTCCCGACTTCGGTCGGGTGGCGACTCCAAAAATTATTTTCAATAAAAAACCGGAATTTCTCAATTTCTTTGGTCGATGATTAATATTAAATGGGTTACAGTTTAGTATTAATGAGGAAATGAGAAATTAATTTTAAATAAAAGAAATCGAAAAATCAGGCTCGACAGTAAGCGTGTGATAGAATCATCTATACAAAATACTCATTTTGTTATATTTTCAATTATACCCTTATTATTCCTTGTACATTACTTCATTTAGATAATACTCTTTTAGTCTTTTTCCATTTTTGGTAGTTTGCCCTAGTTTTTCGGGTATAAATACCCATGGTACATGTAACCGCAATCATATTATCATCAATATAGTGAATATTCTTCCTTTCATGATACTACTCTTGTTCGTTTGTTTACTTACTTTACTCTTATCATAGCCCTTAAGTAAGATTGATACGTCTTCGAAGTCAAACACATAGAGAGGCACTACAACGAAACAAACCAAAACAAATAGAAAAATAGGTTAGCAAAGTCCGGGCAGCTACTAAGTGAATATGACGCACCACTCAATCCAACTCAGCCTATAATCCATCGGATATGATGCATCAGTTCGAACTGAAAGGTTACTCGTCACTACTATTTGCTAAAGAGAATAGATAAGAGTTAAATGATAATGAGAATACTAAAGTTACTAAAAGGAATAATTTTTGTGTTAAAGAGATGATTGATTGCATACAAGAAAGTGGGGGTTTATATACCTATCCATTAGAGTTACTTTACATGTATGAAAAGACAAAAGGGTATTCTATAACTAGGTTACATAAAACATACTAAAAAGGGATAAAAGAAACAAAAAATATTCGGTGTAAAAAGGAAAGAATCATTCTGGAATACTGTGTTAGAAGACACATATCGCTTAGCATCTAGATGAGAGAAATATGGTACAAGATAGGCGAAAATAGAGTATTGCTTGTGGTCAGGGGCTGACTTGATGTAGACTAGGTCGGGGACCAATTAGTTCTTCTGAAGAGAAATCAGCTTGATTCAGGTTCAGATGCTTGTGTTCGAATCAGGAGCTTACCTCGACCATTCTTAAGTTATCTCTTGGGATAAAGCGTTATTGCTGAACCAGGGCAAATCTAACGTATATAAAGATCGGATAGTCAGGTTAATAGGAGATCAATTCAGGATAGGAATATTCGTCTTGGCTATGGCATAGAGATAGTATTTTCCAAGCGAACCCTTAGAGTCCTCTAGTTTGGCTGCGTGTGGTTGGTCCAAGGGGTTGATTCCTATCATCTGCTTGGGGGTCAAAAGGATTTTTCCTCAAATCTAGGGAAGTCTCTACTCTTTCTTTTGGGGCGCTTACGAAAAATCTTTTTCTGTCAGTTGGTAAGGGATCAAATTGAACACATTAAAGGTAGAAGAAACTCCATAATCATCAGGCAACTTGATTTGGTACGTGTTGTAGTTGATTTTCTTTAGAACCTTGAATGGACCATTAGCTCGAGGAGATAGCTTGTTCTATCTCAAGAGTGGAAATCATTCTTGGTTGAAATGTATCCATACCAAGTCTCTTGGGTGGAAAGAAATAGTTCAGTGGCCTCGGTTACCAATTTCTTGTTACCTTTGATTGAACTTAGCGATCTTCTTGGTTACAAATTAATGTAGCTCATGCAATTCCTAGCTTTGGTCAACTTCGGATTGACTTTCTTCAGTAGTTGTTGGGGTACTGATCATATCCAAAGGAATAGTGGAGTTAAGGCCATAAATGACCTCGAATGGGGTCTTCCCATAGTGATATAGATAGTTCGATTGTATGCGAACTCCACAACTGAGAGGCATAAATCTTGATCCCGATCCTAATCCCTCAAGTTCTTTCCCACAACAACTCTGAGTAGATTGCCTAGCGTCCTATTTATCACCTTAATTTGGCTACCAATCTAAGGGTGGCTACTGGAGCTGAATACAAGTTTAGTTCCAAGTCTTCTTCAAAGAGTTCTCTAAAAATAGTTCAAAAATTTTGTGTCCTAATCTGAGACAATATTTTTCGGTACTCCATGTAATAGGACAATCTCTTGTAAAAACAAATCAGCAATATGTATAGCATTGTTAGTTCGATAGTACGAAGTAAAGTGTGTCATCTTGCTAAAGTGATCCATTACAACAATAATAAAATCTTTCCCCATATATGTCCAAGGCAACCCTAAGATAAAGTCTATGCTGATATTGGCCTAAAGTAAAGTAGGTGTTAGTAGTGGCATGTACTCTCCATGGGGTTTTCTCTTCCCTTTAGCACGCTTACACACTTCATAACTACTGACTATTTTATGCACATCCTTGGCCAAACCAAGCTAATAAAAGTTTTCTTTCAACAGGTTGGCTGTCTTAGTCTCCCTGAAATAACTAGATAATCCTCCGTTAAAAGCTTCTTTGATCAATAGCTCACACGTAGAGTAATTGGAATACATAGCCTTCACTCCTTGAATAGATAGCCATCATTAAGATAATATCCTTCAACTACTACCCATTCTTAGCATTGTTCAATAATGGGACTAAAGTGAAGTTCAGTAGCATATTGCTCAGTGATGAGTCAGAATCCCAATAGTTTTTTTTTTTTTTTTTCAAAATGGTCAACAAAGTTTGCTATCATGATAGAGCATCAGCGACCACATTTGTGCTTTCCTTCTTGTGCCAAATGACATATGAGAACCCCTTCATAAACTCCAACCACTTAGCCTATCTCTTTAAGAGTTTGTTCTAACTCCCAAGATGCTTTAATGATTCGTAGTCAATGTAAATAACAAACTCTCATGGTAATAGATAGTGTTGTTAAACAGTGAGGGCTTAGAAAAGGGAGTACAACTCCTTCTTGTATACAAAATAGTTAAGGGGTGGGCCACTCAGTTTCTCACTATAGTTAGCGATAGATCATCGCTCCTGCATCAGGATAACATTGATTCCAACTCCCGATGCATCACATTCCCATTCAAAAGGTTTGTCAAAATTTAGCAATAAAAAGACAGGTGCCAAGGTGAGCTTCTCTTTAATTTCTCTAAATCTCTATTCAACTCAGTCATTCCATTTGAATCCTTCACTCTTCTTAGTCAACTTGGTCAATGGGGTAGCTATTATACCAAAGTCCTTAAGAAATTGCCTATAGAAAAAAGCTAGGCCATAGAAACTTCGAACCTTAATGATATTCTTCAGTGCTAACCATCCTAAAACAGCTTAGATGTTCTCCTCATCTGCTCAAATTTCTTCTTCTGATACTATAAACCCTAAGAAAACCACCTCATTCTGGCAGAATGTACACTTATTCACATTCCCATACAATTTCTCAACTTGCAAAATATTGAATGTATCACGAAGATATTGAATATGGCAGTTCAAGTCAGCACTATATACCGGTATATCATCAAAATACATGACTACACATCTTCTGATCAGAGGATGCAATACATGGTTCATTAACCTCATGAACGTACTTAGCACATTAGTAAGTCCAAAAGTCATAACCAGCTATTCGTAGAATCCGTGCTTAGTCTTAAAGGTAATCTTCCATTCCTACCCAACCTCATGTAAATTTGGTGGAAATTATTTCACAGATCAATTTTTGAAAATATATTTACGCCATGAAACTCATCTAACATGTCATTAAGCCTCGATATCAAGTATCTATACTTAATAATAATTGGTTGATTGCTCAGCTGTCGATGCACATACACCATAAACCATCCTTTTTCGGAATGAGCAGAGCTCGTATAGTACAAAAGACCATGTTTTCCCTCACATTTCCTCACTTTATGAGTTCGTTCACCTGTTTTTTCAACTCGGCAGCCTACTTAGGGCTCATCTTATGTTCAAGTTAGATCAGTAGGGCAGCGCTTGGCGATAGATCAATATAGTGCTCTATACCTCGGACTGGTGGTAATCCTCTAAGCAGATCTTCCGAAAACAGGTCGAAAAACTCATCTAGTAAGCTTTAGATCTTGTATGGAACATCTTATAATTCCCTCATCTCTAACAATTTCCTAACCAATCGGAACATGGATTCATTAGCCTTCGCAGCAGATCGAAGATCTCTTCAGCTCATAACTAAGGTTTTCTTCTTACTAACTTGAGTGAGCTGATTATGAGTTTCATTTACTAAAGACGGGGTCAAAGGTTGCAACACAATCTTCCTTCCATCCTTAACAAAGGCATAGATATTCTTATACTCGTCGTACGTAACAAGTCGATTGAACAACCAAGGTTGTCTAAGCAGTAGATATGAAGCTCTCAAAGGGGCAACATTGCACATTACTTCATCCCTGTACATATTCCCAATGTTGAACGGTATGGCCACTTGTTTAGTCACGTGCAAAACACCCTTATCATGAAGCTAATGCAGCTTATAAGGTTGGGGTTGCTTTCAAGTCGGCAGACCTAACCTATGCACAAAGGATTGTGTAACCACATTAGTACAACTTCCTCCATCCACTATGATCGTGCATAATTGGCTTTTGATGGTACACTTAGTATGAAACAAATTTTCCCTCTAATTCTCTTTAGAGTTCGACAAGGAACTCAATACTCTCCTCAGGACTAGGGTTATCACTTTTCCCTAGTTGGCATAAACATAAGTCTCCTCTTCCTCTTCAACCTAAGGTTTTCCAATATCTTCTTTCTCGGGCTTACTTTCGTTGATACTATCCATTACATCTCCTCTAAGCACCATGATACGTCGGTTCAGAGGTTCAGACATTTAGCGACCATATGCCTGAAGCCTAGACATTTAAAGTACTTCACCTTACTAGTCTTTCATCCGGAGGTATGCCTTTTCTCATATGTCCTCTAGGTTAGCCTACTCTAGGCTTGGCTTAGATGATTAGCTCGACCGTACTAGTTTCCTCGGCCATTTTCAAATCATTCATTCCTCTCCTCAACCCTGTGTAGCCTTCTCAACTCAGCTAGTACAAGTTGGTGCGATATTAGGACTTGCGAGAGTGTCGACTTAGGTCAGCTCAGAACACTTATCATCCGCCTTTCGACCCTCTACGCTATCTTGATGCCTTCTTTCAACGTATAAAACCTTTGTACTCCCACAACATTGCAAATCTCATACTTGAGCCCAAAAATGAACCTTGACACGATACAGGCCTCTGGTTTATCCACGTCAACTCAAATCATTAACAACCGGAACTCCCTTACATAGTCATCAACAAATCAACTTCCTTAGCAAATCTCCTGCAACTTTACAAACGCATCTTGGAGGTAAGTCTTGGGCATAAATCTGCCTCTTAATAACCTTCTCATCTCATCTGAAGTTCTAACGCCTCATCTTCCATCTTTTACTCTAATGGCATTCAGGTTCTTCCACCATATGGTAGCATACTCAATAAACTCCAACACAGCAAGTTGAACCCTCATACCCACAACATTCAAATACTTTCTTGACCTTTTCTTCCCACTCTAAGTATTCATTTGCATCTCGACTTCCATTAAAGGGCAGGATTTACACCTTGACATTGTCTAGTCCTCGAAGGACTCAACATCCTTGTTTCTATGCTTGGTAATAACCAACTTCTTCTTCTTCACCAAACCCTTCAACACCCCACTCCTCATCATCTTCCCCAATCTCCTCTAGCTCTAGTCTTTGTCTAGCAACTCGGTCTACTACTCCTTCAGCTTGTGGTGGTCGAATTGGCCGATTGGTTTGATTGCCTTGGCCATAGTATCTCTCAGGGGCATCTTCCTATGGGTGTTGTACTTTTATTCTTGTCGTATACCTTAGGGTCATTGCTTGTTAACTTACATTATGGTAACTAAACTCTCTATAAGGTTTGTGAGTCTGTCAAGTTTGTCATCAACTGACCCTAGGGTGTTACTACCATCATAACCATAACCAAGTTGAGTGTTATTGCTCTAATTACCAATAATACCCTGAACACTTAAATCAAACATGGTATAGTACTTCTCAAATGGATTAACAACTTGTTAACAATTTCAATACCGAATAGTCACTTAAATAAAATAGAAACAAACTTGCTATGTTTTCACAATGAGAAGCATAGTAGAATTGAGTAACAATAAAACCACTCTTGCTATCACACCAACACACTGTAATAGCTACGGAAAGAACACAGTAGCCACTAACAGTAAAGCAAACCTAAAATTCACTGCAACTTCACACACTCCCTTGCGGAATCGTACTCTGATACTAACGAAACTAATGTGTCTCTGGAGTCAAACACATGGAGAGGTACCACAACGAAGCAAACTTAAACAAATATAAAAATAGGTTAGCAAAGTCCAAGCAACTACTAAGTGAATATGATGTACCACTCGATCTTACTCAGACTACAATTTGTCGGACATGATGCACTTGAAGAGTCACTTACCACTATTCCTTGCTAAAGGGAATAGATAAGAGTTGAATGATAATGAGAATATTGAAGTTACTTAAAGGAATAATTTATGCATTGAAGAGATGATTGGTTGCATACAAGAAAGTGGGGGTTTATATATCCGTCCATTAGAGTTACTTTACATGTATGAAAAGACAAAAGGGTATTCTATAGCTAGGTTACATAAAACATACTAAAAGGGGTTAAAAAAGATAAAAAATATTCAGTGTAAAAAGAAATGAGTCATTTTGGAATATTGTGTCAGAAGATACGTATCGCTTGGCATCTGAATGAGAGAAATATGGTACAAGATAAGCAAAAACCGATGGGAATTAGCCTTTGACCACATCTAAGCCAAGGCTTATCAATGTTTGCTAAGGCCGAACTGCAGCTAGAAGGACAAAAGGAGGGAAGATGAACACTCGGTATTAGGTCTATCGTCAGTCGAAGTGTCAAGAAATCACACAACCAAGTACTCGGAACCAAAGAACCACTCGACACATCAGAGAGAGACTCGTACTGACTGATTCTATGACTTAGCAATTGTAAGCTGACATCTCTTATGTCTTAGCCAAAAGACGCGAGACGTCAGGGGCCCCTTTTTGGACCTAGACATCCAATTGCCAACCCCATCCCATTTAGATACTACTCCTCCCTAAACATGCCAAGTGACTGCAAGCTGAGCTTTGTAAAACGCACAGTTTTGTATTCTTATGTGTGTTTTCCTTTATTTTATTTATGGGCCCAATTCTTTAAGGTTTAAGGCCTTGTACATTATTTACAGTTTTTTCATTAGAGTTTACGACTTGTTATAAATAACAACTATTGTAAACATTAGAGAGAGACATATAGATATACAGAGAGTGAAACTTTCCTCTTTCGAGCAAGGCTATACTTAAGTTAACATTTTCCGGATTATCAAGTATTTATTAGACTCTTTAATCGTCCCTACATTCTTATCAATCTTATTCTCAGATTGTAGTGAACCTCTTCATTTGAACTAGTTAGTGAGTTGCATCTAACCTTCATTTGAAACCTCAAGCAACATTTAGTATTCGTAAGTCATATCGAACTCTATTTCGAGTTCAAACCCCTGATTGTGTTTGTATCTTAGTGAGTTATATCCATTTACATTCACCATCGAAAACCTTCGTGTTCTTCGTACCCATCTTCCTTTTGATTACCCAATCCTATTCTTTTATTCCAAATCCGTTGCCGTTTCTTTTTAGATCGATCCTTTGATTCCTTATCATCTTGGTATTATAGATTCGACCCCATATCAAAAATAGAGTAACGGTTGTGGTCAGGGATCGACCTGATGTAAACTAAATTAGGGATCGATTAATTCTTCTGAAGAGAAGTCAGCTTGATTCGAAGTCGGATGCTTATGGTCGGATCGGGAGCTCGCTTCGGCCACTCTTAGGTTATCTCCTAGGATAAAGCGTTGCTACTGAATAGGGGCGGATCTAATACATGTAAAGACCAAATAGTCAGGTTGACAGGCGATCAACTCAGGATAGGAATCCCCATCTCGGCTATAGCCTAGAGCTAGTATTCTTCAAGCGAGCCCTTATAGTCCTCTAGCTCGACTGCGCGTAATCGGTCCAAGGGGTTGATTCATATCAAAGACTAAACAATATGTAACCTCACTAGACCATCTCATACATCATATTGAGTTGTGCCATGAGCCTTCGAAACTTCTACTAGTGCATCATATCCTTTGGAGCTGTTCATAGGTTTACTTATCTTACTTTTTCTATTCTTTCTTTTGACTTCTATCTCTTTCTTCAAGTTTTCTACAAGCTTAGACTCATCCCAGCAACCAACCTTGTCTACTCTTGGGCTTAATCCATATCATCTTGGTATCAAAGCAAAGGTTTCATTTGGGTTAATTGTACTTGGATCTTTATGAAGTAGTGTTCGCAGTAGTAACGTGTCGAAGTCGTATAAAGATTCACTGAAGTGTTCGAGTAAGTAAAAGAGTGTAGTAGTTCATTTTCGTGTAAACTCCATTTTTCCATATTTTAAACATACAAAAATAGAGCAAATTTCGGTTGAGTTTATTGTTCATTGGTGTAGTTATGTTCACGAATTTATTAAACATTTGTGTGTATTTGAACAGTAACTATTGTACATCAAATTTGAAGTTTATTTACTAAGTTTTGTTAAGAAGATGATGGATCCCAGTGTTAATGCCGGCATTAGAGATGATGATAGTGGTGTTGTCCACAATGGCAACACTCCTAAAGAATCCCTAGGAGTACAAACAAACAACTCGATGAAGTGGCTAACCTCTTATTCAATCTAACTAGAGCTGTTCATGTAATGGCCGATTGACTTGCCAAGACTATGTAGAACACCTCACAAGTTGCTTGACCTACTAGAGGATAAAACCCAGCTCGATAAGGTTAAGGTTGAGGAATAGGGAGACAAGCATGACGAATGATTGACTTAGGAGATATGGATGATGATGAAGAAGAGTGAGTTAAAGTACCCCAAGCTACCAACCATATGAAGCTTTAAGTTATGAGCTTTAGTAGTTCTGAGAGTGCTGATGATTATTTGGATTAGGAGGAGAAGGTTGAATGTGTTTTTATTATTACCAATATGAGGACCAAGAGAAGGCAAGGACTACTACTATTGAGTTCTTAAGATATGCTACTATGTAGTGGAAGAACTTTCAAATCATAAGAAGACGAGAAGGATATAGAGACGTCAATACTTAACTATAGATGAAGAGGAAACTCAAAAACAGGTTTGTGTTGGATACTTTTTTACAAGATACTTTTGCTCGGCTTTAAGAGTTAAGGTAAGTCAATATGTTGATGAGTACATTCAGGAGTTCCAAATAGTCATGATTTGCTGTAAAGTAAAAGAGCCGTTAGCTCAAACAGTGTTCAGATTCCTTACTAGATTAAGAAGTGATATTCGAGACATTGTAAAACTTCAATAATTTACTACAGTGGATGAGACTATACGAATAGCCCAATAATTAGAAAGATAGAGAAGGAGTAGGATTACGACTTGACCTCTGACTAGTTGACTTGTTCAGGGAAGCTATCGAACTTAACCAAGTATTGAGCCAACCAAACAAACAAATTTCAGGATTGAACAAAAGCGCTGACCTGATGGTGACAACCCAACCCCAAACCTATGAGAAGGGGTAAGGATCTAGAATAAAGACAAGTTAAATCAAATGTTTCAAGTGCCAAGGGTTTAGGTATATGGCAGCTTAATGTCCAAGCCCAAGGATCGTGATTGTCAAGGGAGATGCCTCGAACATTGAAGTAAATAACACAAATGAGGAACTAGAAGAAGAAAAAGAATTGAGAGATGAGATTGATATTAATGTTGACCTGATTAAAGAGGATGTGCTCGCCTAGGATTTAGATAAGTTGACTCTGGTTATCCGACGTATAATGAGTTTGGAATACTTACCAAAGGAGGAACAGAGGGAGAACTTATTCTACATTACTTGCAAAGTAAATGATCACGTATGTATATTCATAATGGATAGTGGGAACTGCATTAATGTTGCATTTGCCGACTTAGTTAAGAAATTGAAGCTATCGACTCTCTCACATCTAAAGCCATACAAGTAACACTGGCTAAATGAGAAGGGAGTATTACATGTCACTTAATGAGTACTACTACCGATCTCAATTGGAAACTATTCTGGTGAAATACTTTATGACATGCTACCTATGTACAAATCACATGTGTTGTTAGGCCGACCTTGGCATTTCAATTGTAGAGTTAGTCATGATGGATTGAGGAACACCTATGTGTTTGATAAGGATGGTAGGAAAATCACTATAAACCCCTTGACCCTAAGTTAAGTGAGAAAACTACAAGCCAAATTGGCTCAAGGATCAAAGAAGACCTTGGTATTGAGTTGAATCGAACTCCGGGAAGCCATCAAGGCTAATGTGCTAACTTTTTTGCTAGTCAAGCGATTGTTAGAATTGAAGGAGAAGATTAAACTACCTCTAGAACTTAAGGAACTATTAGGGGAATATACCGACTTGATCCCAGATCAGCTACCTGAAGAATTACCCCCATTTCAAGCAATTGAACATTTTATTGACTTAATACCTAGCACTGTCCTACCGAATAAGCCAGCATATCGGATGAATCTTGAACAAGCTACTGAGTTCTAAAGGCAAGTTGATGAACTTCTAGAAAGAGGATATGTAAGGAAGAGTGTTAGCCATCGTGCTGTACCTATGCTGTTTATGCCAAAGAAAGATGGAACTTAATATATGTATGTAGATAGAAAGCTATTAACAAGATTATGATCAAGTACAGGTACACCGTCTTGAGGCTGGACAATATATTAGATGAACTACGTAGTGCGAGAGTATTTAGCAAGATAGATCTAAAGTCAGGATACCACCAAATTCGAATGAGACAAGGGGATGAATGGAAGATTACTTTTAAAACCCTACATGGCCTATATGAGTGGATAGTCATGGTTTTCGGATTGTCAAACACCCCAAGCACTGTCATGAGGCTAATGAATCGTGTTTTGAGAAATTTTTCATCATTTACTTTAATGACATCCTTGTCTACAATGCCAGCCTGGCTATGCATACTAATCACCTTAAGGCTGTTTTTTATGTCCTCCAAGCAAAAAGGTTGTTCGAAAACTTAAAGAAATATTGTTTCTATCAAGAAGAAGTAATCTTCCTAAGATATGCAGTTGGTGGAAGATGATTGAGAGTAAATGAAGAGAAGGTACGACCTATAAGCCCTACAACTAAAAATTCGAATTTGATATATAAAATTTAGGGTAATCGAATAAAATGTCTGATTAAACCCAAATTATACGATGAAACTGGAAGTATTAATAAAAATGACCCCATAAGTTTAAATTTAAGAAAACAAGTGATAAAATAATAGAATATTATAATATCAATTTATAAGTATACTACCTATTATTTATCGGAAATGTATAAAATGAATTCCCATAACTAACAAGTTACTAAAGATAAATTATATATACACTAAAAATCATAGAATAACATAAATAATATTTAGGAGTATTTACATGTAGGTAAAAATATGCAAAATTACTTAAAATGTTTGAAATATACTAAAATAATACTAAATAATTAAATAAAATCACTAAAAAAATCAAGGAAAATAAAAAAAAAAGTAAGGATTTTTCCAGAATCAGTTCATTGCATGTTAGGGTTAGAAAGAAAAAAATTAACCAATTAGAATAAGGCAAATAGAGAGCAAAATTGGAAGAGCACAAAGCAATTTATTAACTAAAATTTGAAAGAAAAAAAGCAAGTTAGCTCTATAAATACCCCAACCTTCAATTAGAGTTCATTTGGTCAATTAGGAATCAAGGAAATTTTGAAAGAAATTAGACGGTAAGGGTTTAGTATGTTTAGAAAAAAATAGAAAAAATTTATACAGTTAGGACTTGTATGGCAAACCTACAACTTATGGCCACTTAGAATTGAACTGTTACCACCAACATACCCTACCATAACTACCCAAATCGGCCGACACTCGTAGGACCACCGTTGATGGCCGGAAGTTAATCGTATAAGTGAGTCCGATTTCAACTCAAATTTTGTTCAATTTATTTAAATTATCAAATTTATTTATAAAATTATGAAATTTAATACTTTGAGGTTTTTATGTATGTAGATTTAAGGAAAAAAATTATTTTGATGAATTTATGCCTAGAAATATATTATGCTTAAGAAATCCTATAAACTTGAGTTTTCTTCGATTTATAAATAAATAACTTTTAGGGTATAGTTTTCAGCTCAAATTTTTTATGTAGACTATTTAGAGAATGTAAAACAATGCTATGAAGAGATTTTTTTTTAGAATTGGATTTTTGAAAATTTAGATGATTTTTAGGCCTTAAAATGATATATAAAATAAGTGATTTTTGGCTAATTAGGTAATTAAATAGATAATTACTGTTTTAGTGTGTAATTGGGTGTTTAAGAATGTTAATATCTGATGTCGCATGATACTTGTGGCATTTAAGGTGTTGATGTAATTATTATGTGTATTATGTAGTAAATATATGTAAATTAAAAATATAATAAATAAAAAATATTAGGTTAAAAATTGATAATATAGTAATAATAATAAAACACAAAAAATTTGATATGAACTTAAATTTTAGTGAATTATATGAAAAATAAAATTTTTATTACATCGAAAGTAAATTTGATACATAAATAAGGATTAGAGTGTATTATACAGGTTAGAATACTGGTTATGGACTAAAAGTAATATTTAGAATACCCGAGCATAATGTGATTAATTTCACATTATGATTAGAACGCTTTCTTAAGATTTATGTATAATACTTGTAGTTGAAACTAAGGTAGAACTTAAATCGGAACCGGATTCAAAAATCGATTCTAAACTATCCTAGAATAAACTAGTAATAAATAATATACATATGGAAAATTGAGTCAACTCGTGACATAAAGTTTATACATCATAAGAATATAAATACTAAAAGAGTATTTACATTATAGGATACGTAGAGACGAGTAACCTACGATAAGTTGAGTGAGCTGATTGAGGACTTTAAGAAAGTTAGGTTCAATACATAAATGTATTTTGGAGTACTATTTTAAAGTACTTAGAGATTTAGGATTGTATGTGATTGTACTTGTAGGTAGATATATATATATATATATATATATATGCATGTGCTTGTATGTATCTGCCTTCATGTTGAAAATCTATATTGTATTTTATTGATTGTTGTGAATTAAGTGGTATAAGATTGTTTGATCACTTTAAACCCAACTTAATTATAATTGACCTAAATACCCTAATTAGACATGCATTGCAATCCTTTAGGGGACTGTTAGGATTCTCTAACCAAACATCAATACTTTCGAAGAATATAACGCTGGATAGCATAATAGTCTTTCCTTCATCCTTAGCTGAACTAAGTGATAGGAGAGAAGGTTATGATAAGAAAGAAGGCAAGGGTTCAAAGCATAGTCATAGGGGAGTGGTGTCTCCAATGTACAAACTTGGGTTTGGTTGTGAACTGTTGCATAAATATGAAAACTTCTCAACTCGGATTAGTATGGATGAAATTACTCTGATTTCATGATAGACCAAACTACGTTGTGTGATAATATTTGCATGTTGCATTACATATAATTAATTATTTGAAAATGTTGTCCATGTTTGTTATGCATTCTTAACTCTCTATCCTAACTTATTGAGCTGTTTAGTTGCTTATATTGTTATAAATTTTTTTACAGGTACTGACTGATATGTTATGCTATAAATATCCTGAAGTTAGTATCATTTTTAAGTACTAAGTTATGGGGGAGTGAGAATCAAGCTGGTTAATGTAATCGACTCTTCTAGAGTTTTGTTAGTAACTCTTTAAGTTTTTGGATTGATTATATAATATGTAATATGCTACTTATTAGACTAACCTACTATGTAGAATTTCCTAGGAATGTAGAACAGTATGAGTATCTTAATGTAAATATGACTTAAAGTTCTTAGTTATATATATAAATTAAATATTTAATTATGAATGACTATTTACTTCAAATCAAGAAGTCATGGACACTTTGTGTAAACTGTATCTATGATAGGGATTGTGAGATTAATTATTATCATAGGTTGTTTTATATAATGGGACTATTGCGACTTCACCGCTTTAGGGCGTAATAAGAGCTATTGTTGAATGGCTAACCTTAACCTCCTATGTCAAGGTGAGAAGTTTTCATGGATTGGCATTATTTTATCGATACTTTATCAAAGGATTCAGTACCATTGTTATGCCTCTGACTGAGCTTATGAAGAAGAATGGGGAGTTGAAGTGAGGAGAGAGACAGGAGAGAAGCTTTGCCAAAGTGAAAATGAGGTTGACCTCTACCACACTCTTGGCTCTACCTGACTTTGAAAGAGTATTTGAGCTTGAATACGATATGTTAGGTGTTGGCATCAAAGTTGTGTTGATACTAGAAAGCTGACTTACTAGTTGTCATAGTAAGAAGCTTAAAGGAGCACAATTGTACTATTATATATATGACAAAGAGGTTTTGGTCCTGATCCTTGCTCTTCACATGTGGCAGCATTATCTTATGCCAAAAGAGTTTGTCATATGCACAGATCATGAGTCTTTAAGGTATTTATGGAGGCAAACCAAACTTTCCAAGCGCTAAGCTTGATCGATTGAGTTTTTGGAGGGGTTTAACTTTATCATTAAGTATAAGCAAGGTAAGAACAATGTAGTTGCTGACGCCTTATCACAAAGATATGTCCTTCTCACTGAGTTGCAAACAAGATTATTGGGTTTTGCCAGCATAAAAAAAAAAAAAAACAATATCAGGATGATCCTCATTTTGGCCCCATATATAAGAACAATGGAGAGGGAAGAGTGGTATATAAGTACTATGTAGAGGATGGTATCTGTCTAGAGGTGGTAAGTTATGTATATCGACCTGTTTAATGAGAAAACTGTTGGTGAGAGAAGTCTATAGTGGAGGAATCTCTAGATATTTTAGAGAGTGGAGAATGTATGAGCTATTAAATGATAGATTCTTCTAGCTTAGAATTAAGCGTGACATGAATCTTGTGATTAAGAGGTGTACCATCTGTAAGAAAGCGAAGAGATGTGCAGAGCAAGGAAAAACAATGCCCCTACCTACCCTAACCAAACAATCGGTTGACTTAAGCATGAATTTTGTCCTCGGATTACCCCGAACTACCTTAGGCAAATATTTTATGATGGTTATCACGGATAGGTTCAGCAAGATGGCACACTTCGTAACTTGCACTAAGAATAACGACACTTCGACTATTGCTTCTTTGTTTTTGTAGGAAGTAGTTCACTTGCACGAAGTACTGGGGAGTATGGTATCCAATAGCGATCCAAAATTTCTAATCCATTTATGGAGAATACTCTAGCATCGAATGAGCACCAAATTACTATTTAGCACCTCCTACCATCCCCAAACCGATAGCCAGACAAAAGTGGTCAACTGTAATTTAGGATTACTGCTTTAAGCTACAATCAAGATGAACTTAACCAACTGGGATGTTTGCCTACTCGTTGTTGAATTTGCTTACAATAAGATGGTATACACTACCATTCGACATGCCCCTTTTAAAGTCATATATGGTTTTAACCCAAAACTATCCCTTGATCACACCTCAATGTCACCCATTGACTTAGAAGATTCGGAAGCAAGGACTTGAGCCCAATCCATCTAGTAAATCTATCAATGAGTCACCCAATATAGACACCTCATTTTTGCCATTTATATTTTAGTATTTTTATTAGGCCAAATTTAAAAAGAAAAAAGAAAAAAAGAGAGAAAGAAAATAAATAATAAAAAAACGAAAATTTAAAAAATAATAAAAATAAAAGTGTCGAGTCATAATGAATCGACTCGAGTCGTTTAGGGTCAAATTGGATAATGATGTGTGTTCAATTTAATAAATTTTAAGTCTTTAAAAGGATCGGGATCATTGAAATATTTTTTATTCCAGTCCAATATAGAGTAAATTTCTATCTAATTTATATTAGGCTAAAATAAACTTAGGATTTATTAAGCAGGTTATTAGGCTAAATCAAGTTAGACTAAATTGAGCCTGAAAAATAGAAAAGTCCAGATAAATAGGGTTCTAGAAACTAGGTTGAATCTTTAAAGAATCTAAATCATATCTTCCACATATGGATTTATTATCATATCTTCCGTATCTAAGGTTTGTTAAGATTAAATCTATATTTAAAAAGATATAAAAGATTCGGTTGTGTGGCTTATAAATAATCAGTCAACGGTAAAGTTTAAGGGCATTTTTAACAATCCCCGACATACAATACAATATTGCCATGTCTCTCTCACAAATACACCACTGTCCCTCACTTTCTCTTACGAATACACTAGCCTACACTCGCCTACTACATGTACGAACACGTTGTCGCTTGTCCCTGTCATAAGCACACTGCCACACATCCCTGATTACAGCACTCATACACACTGCACACGCTCACCACATACACTCATCACTCACTACCTAACATCGTACTACACTTACAGAAGCTCTTACACACAAAACACACATACTCCCATAAAGATACGCATATACTGACACGATAATCTTACACACGCTACTGATAATTCAATCTTGCGTACACTAATCATTCATCTGATCACCATCCATACACTACATGTGTACTAAATTTTCCCTTACATACTTTACTTGACACACGTTGACATTAACGCACACACTAGCTTATACACAACAATACACTAATGCACAAACACTTACAGACATGATGACATTGAAGCGCAAACACTCATATACAGGTCATACCAACACACTCGCGATCATACATGACTGCTACCATACACGACCATTATACGCATGGGGTACGCAAATGTAGTCCAGGCAATCATGATTTGGTTAACACGAATACGTAAATTAAGTGCGACTCAATTCGTTTATGTAATAAAAATTATTTTCTTTATTTAATTATTTATTTTTGTATTTTTCATTAGTTAATTAATTATTTTACTAATTTGATTTTCTTTAGTGCAAGTTTTTTATTATATTTTTTAATTGTCATATCATTCACTATATATTTTGGTTAACTGCCAATTTTTTTATTAATTTAGTTAAATTGTATCTTTTAACAAAAATTGCATTTTTTTGAAAAAAAAGCGTATTTTTTCTCTGAAATCCGTATCTTCAAAGAAGATACGTATCTTAGTATATCTTGTATATAGAATTTAGGAAAGATATATATATATATTTTACATGTAGTGATTTTTTAAAAAAATAGTAATAAATCTTAATGGATTTTTTTTTTTAAAAAAAAAAGTTTTAGTTAGCTAGGGTTTTCTTAAATTCATGAAATTAGATTTTTTAAAGTTTTTTTAAATAATAAATGGTTAAATAAACGTAAATTTAGCTCAATTTTCAAAAATAAAAAATAAAAAAATCCATCCATTAAATATTTTATAAAATAAAACTACATTAATTTGATCTCAACTAGTGGTACGTAAGTACCTTCAAGGCAACAATATAAAAAAATTAAAAAGAAAACTTTTTTTCCATTTTTTTATAGAAAAATTCGTAATAAAAAATTCATTTTAGTTATATTTTACATATCTGTATATATCTTAGTATTTTTAGAAAATAAAAATAAAGCCCATTACTTTTTTTTTTACATGGTAACTTAATTTTAATAGGTTAACTATTAAATTTAGTTTTTCCAGCTGATTTTCGAAAAATTATTTTTTTAAAGAAAATCTATAGATCAGTAGCCAAACTGGGGTTTTCCTACCCAGAAACCCTAATTTCATTTTTCACTAGTTTAATTGGTTGGCGGCTCCAATTATTCTAAATATTTTTTAAAGAAAAATATTTTTTTAATTTAATATCGAGTATTTTGTATTAAGTGAGCTGAGTTTATTATAAAATAAATTAAGAAAAACTGAAATAGGGCTCGACATCAAGTAGATTAATCGATCCATTAAAAAACTAAAGGAGAAAAGCTAAGAAAGGAAGACCACGTAGTTTCAACTCGAAGATCAGTTTGTAGTTACACTTGAGTAAGGAAAGATTCCCTAATAAGAGGAAGAACAAACTATTTGCCTGAGTTAAAGGACCGTTTAGGGTGCTCTAGAAGATCGATGACAATGTGTCATACCCTGAAGTGACAAAGTCGTAACAGTCTTACCGTATAAACTATTTTGAGATAGAAGTAAGTTTTACAACCGCTATCCTAAACCTAATCTATATAAGGCGTCCACAACTAACCCGCTTTAAAGTAAACAGTTCGTAATTTAAATAGGTCATTTACCTAAGAAAATAAGAAAATATATATATACACTAGAATTCAGTTATTACAATTAACGTTTTTAATGTTTTTCAGTAATCTATTTCCTAGTTAATACATTATTCAGAAATGAAAATTTCTAAAATAATAGCTTAGACCTTAAAAATATATGTCTATTCTTCAAATGTTTTTCCTCAGTTCCCAAGATCTAGTAGTTGCTAGCTTCAGGATAGTTGTAAGCCGCTTCTTAACTAATATCTACAATGAAGTCTATAGGGATGTAAGCTACCATAGCCTAGTAAGTTAGGACAGAAACTTAAAACTATGCCACAAACACAAACAAGATTATCAACCAAATTATTAGGTGCAATACATGTATAAACAAATGCTATCGCATGATGTTGTCCTACCCATCGTAAGATTAGAGAAATTGCACCCGCTCTAATCCGAATTAAGGAGTTGTTGTTAATGCAATAGCTCACGATCAAATCCAAGCTGGTGCAATGGAGACACTGCTCCTCCCATAACTACTTTTGAACCATTGACTTCACAATTGCCGCGATCTCTTTACCTGTCACTTAGTTTGACTAAGAATGAAGAAGGGACTCATTATGCTACCCATCGCTATCCCTTTCGAAGAGGTCAGTATTTGGTCGGAGAATCCTAGGTTTTCCCTAATGGGTTGCTATGCAAGTCCGTTTTATGTTTACAAGTCATATATTTGATTAAGTTCAGTTTAGGATGATCGATTATTTCATATAAATCATACAATACAAGCTAAGCAGTAAATAAAAATCATATCATCATCTCAAAACAACAATAATTAGGTACAATTTCAAGCCTCCAAAATATAACACTGTATTAATCCCAACTTACCTCGACTCCCCGTTTGCTCACTCGAGGTAGGATTCGCTTAGTTGATTGGCAATAATCCTTATAACACCAACGTTGTCTCAGTTTTTATATAACTGTTATAGATTAGTTTTTATCCTATAACACTTATTGTTATTTTTGGTTTAGGGTTTACTATATTCAATTATCTAGGTTTTCAAATCTTTTACAATTATTCTAGGTTCAGGGCTAAGTTCGAGTTCAGTTTCCGCATCGATTTTTAAATTAGGTTCTAGTTCAATTTCTAAGTACTGTTTTATACACGAAACCTAGAAATTCGTTTCAACTCATAATGTAAAATTAATCACATTATTTTCGGGTATCCTTAATATTGTTTTTGGTCTCTAATCAATGTTTTAGTTCGTTGGGTATATCCTAATCCTGATTTAATTACCGAATTTACTTCCGATGTAAGAAAATTTTACATTTTTCATATAATTACCCTAATTTAAGTTTCCTACCAGATTTTAAATATATTCCTATTATTAGTATAATATCAATTTTTATTCTAATATTTTCTATTTATTATATTTCCAATATTTGCATATTATATATTATTACCTATTATGTACATAATACAAATCTAATATTTCTATCATTCCAAATATTATCCCCAAACATCAATCAACATCTTAAAATATCTACATTCATCCCAAATTATATTTTTACACCTAATTATTCTAAATTACAAAATTAACTTAAAACATACTATTTTTACCTATTACATATATACTACATAATACCCTAAAATTACATCTAACACCCTATATGCTACAAGTATCATACTTCATCAGATTTCAACATTCTAAAATAAATAATTATGCACTAAATCAGTAATTAACCATTTAATTACTTAATTAGCCCTAACTCACTCATTTTATGCATCATTTTATGGCCTAAAAATTATCTAAAATTTTCAAAAATTAAGTTTTGAAAAAGGGCTTCGTGGTACTGTTTTATATCACCTAAGTAGTCTACACAAAATTTTTGGGCTCAAAAATACAATCTTAAGAGTATTTATTTCTAATCTGAACAAAGCTCCGGTATGTACGGTTTTTTAAGGACAGTATATTTCTAAATACAAAATCATTAAAATAAAACTGCTTCATAAATTTACATACTTAAAAACTTCAAAACACCAAATTTCATAATTTTCTAAGAATATTTAGTATTTTTACAAAATTAAACAAAATCGAGTTGGAAATCGGACTCGCCTGCGTGGGTGGCTCTAGCCACCTCCAGCTGTTATAGCCTTATTGGTCAGGCTAGGTGCTGCCACCACCATGTGGTGGTGGTGGCCGTCCACTCCCAGATACTCATTGGGTATTAGTTTCCTTCTAAGACCCTAATTGTACAAATTTAAATAGTTTTTTTTGTAATTAATCCTAACACTCAATATTTCGATTCTCTTTATTTTTTCACTCTCTAAACTAACCAAATGAGCTTCTGTAATTTTTTGGGGTATTTATAGAGCTCTAGGAAAATTATTGTACATTAAATTAATTAGACAATTGCCTTATCTCTTCTTTTTCTTACTTTCCATTTGTTGTAATTTGATTGGTTGCTTTTATATCTTTAATTCCAGATTTTCATGCCTCAATTATGAATGTTTCCTCATTTTTCATGATTTTTCTTTATTTTTCCTTAATTAATTATGAATTTTCTTTAATTATTTAACATTATTTTAGCCTATTTCGCATGTTTTAAGTAATTACGCGTACCTACATGTAAATTCATATATAGTACAAATAAATACTCCTAAATATTATTTAAGTTATTTTATAATTTTTAGTGTTCATATAATTTATCTTTAGCGATTTGTTAATTATCGGAATGCATTTTCCGCATTTTCAATAAATAATGAGTATATACTTAAAATTTGAAAATTTGTATTATTTTATTTTATTACTTATTTTATTAAATTTGAACTTACAGGACTGCTTTTACTAATATTCCTAATTTCGTTATAAAATTTGGATTGAATCAAACAGTTTGCTTGATTGCCCTAAATTGTACGAACTGAACTCCGAATAGCTAAATATGAGTCTTACATAATGCATATCAACTTGAGCTTCCAGAGGACTTCAAAGTGTCAAATATGTTTAATGTTATCGGCCTCAACCTTTACTAACTCGAGGAGAACTTGGACGATGGTGAAAACCGTGATTAAGAGCAGATAAGGCCGATCGCTAAATAGGTTTGAGCTTGTAGAAAGCTCAAAAAAGAATGATAGGGAAAGTGCAGATGGACAAATGAAAATAAAATAAAGTATGCAAAACCTACGAACAACTCTAGAGGATATGACGTATCAATAGAACTTCCGATGACTTACAGCACAGTCCAATATGGCATACGAATTAGTCCAATGAGATTGTTCGCCACCTAGCCTTGCTTAAGGGTTAGAATAAAAGTAATGCCGAGAGTAAACAAGTAGTGTTTACATAAGGAAGAAAATACTCAAAGTATATTAAGGATAATCTAATTCTAATGGTTACAGCTATAAGAATAGGGGTATTTATACCCATTAGTTAGGGCAATTTACTTAAAAGAGAAAAGATAAAAATAGCATTTCATAAGGAAGTAACATATAAGATATAAAAGGGAAAAAATGATTATATAAGGAAAACAATAATTTGTGCAATGGACTCTACACATGATATTGTATATGTGGTAATATTGTATTGGTGATGCTATTGGAAGATGTGGACAAAAAGTACAAATAACTTGCTTGTTTGGGCAAGGGTTGGCTTGATCAATCCAGACGCTTTCTCTTGACATCTCAGCAAAGGTGCGACTAGATAACTAATAAGCTAGGCATATGTGAGAATGAAGATGGGTTGTTGTCTCGGCCTTCTACTTCTCATCACATAATATGCAAGAAATAGGCAATCATTTGGCTTGGTAAGTAGAATGGGTTGATAAGGAGATACTTGGCATAAGTCGGCTAAAACAGGGGGATTTGTCTTGCCAATCCCTCTAGTTTTCGGGCTTGGCTATAAGTCAACGGTCCGATAGGTTGATTCTCATCATTCCCTCTAGGTTGTTTTAGATTTAGGATCAAATTCGAATGGTCTTCATTCAGCTCTCTATCAGGGTGATATGAACTGAGGTTAGCAATGTTGAAGGCGTCATAAACCCATAGTCCTCGGGCCAACTCTAACCTGTAGGCATTATCATTGATCTTTTGGAGGATTCTAAAAGGTCCTTCAGCTCTTACAAATAATTTGTTCCTCTTCTTATTCAGAAACCATTCTTTATTAAGATACAGCCAAACCAAGTCTATTGGCTGAAATTGTTTAGCCATCCTACCCTTGGTCTTCTCTCGCAATCTTCTAGCAACTTAGTCGATGTGCTAAGTAACTTTATCATAGATGTGTTAGAGGGATTGTACTCAAGCTCTTGCGTTAAGGTCCTCCACTACAAGTATAGAGCTGTGGTCAAGGGGTAACTCGAGATTAAAATCATAGACCACTTTGAAGGATATTTACTTAGTGGTGTCATGTACTATACAGTTATAAGCGAATTCAATCATTGGCAAGCAGACGTCTCAATCAGCTAAGTTCTTTCCCACTGCAGCTCGAAGCAGTGATCCCAAAATATGATTAACTATTTCCTTTTGGCCATCAGTTTGGGGATGATAAGAAGTATTGAATAGTAGTTTGGTCTCCATCCAATACTATAAGGTCCTCCAGAAAATGGCTTAAGAACTTTAGATCCCTATAGGAGATTACACTTCTTGTCATGCCGTATAATTGCACAATCCCTTATAAGAAAAGAAAAGCAATAGCCGAAGCGTCATTAGTTTTTCAGCAAGGCATAAAGTATGCCATTTTGCTAAAACTATCTACGAGGACTATTATAGAATCTTTGCTTTAGATAGTTTGTGATAGTTCGAGAACAAAGTTCATGCTCAATTTAGTCTATGGCTTCGTCGAAATAGGTAAAGGCATTGATTTTCCTTACTCGGCTTAGCACTTCCCTCTTGCTCACGGCATAGTTGTCAACAACTTGGTGTACATCTCTACTCATCCTCGGCCAGAAGAATCGACCATTCAATAGTTCATAGGTCCTTCTTTCTTCAAAATGTCTAGAGTCCTCTACTGTAAGCTTCTCCGATCAATAGTTCTCATAATGAGCAGGTCGGCATACATAATTTTCTACCTCAGAACTAGTAATCATCCTCTAAATGATGCTCATCCATTGTCTTTCCATCAACGCATCACATGATTATGGGTCTAAAGTGTGGATTCTCAAAATACTACTCTTTGATATGTGTAAACCTAAATAGCCTAGTTTGCAATATGGTTAAAAGCACATGTTGTCTTGAAAGAGCATTTGTAACTACATTACTCTTTCATTGATTGTATTTAATTACAAAATTGAATTGTTCAAGGAATGTAATCGATCTTGCTTATCGCTTGGATAACTTTGTCTGACTTCAGAGGTACCTCTACAACATCCTTCGCCATTTGAGCATCAACGCCATTTGCACAATCCTTTCCCTAAATTATTGAAAGCTCGGTGAGGAATAGGAAGTTTCGGGTCATGAATGGAGCTACAATCTTGTGGCTTTGCAAACAAATATCGAAGATAATGGGTAAAATAAATAGGAGCATAACAACACACAACATGTATGGTAGAACACAAGCAAAATAACATCCTACATATACTTGAAGTCCAATTAGTTGAAATTCATGGTCAGAAACAATTCATGAGAATTTTGCAAGGATAAGTAAATTTTTTATTTGTAGTTTGAAGATACATGTCAATATTATTAATGCTAACAAACACAACACAAGTATGGGTTCTTCCTTCATCTTTTTGCATGCGAAATTGAAATTGTGGTCTGGAAATAGTACATTTATTTTGGAACTTCATCATTTCATATGTTTAGCATTTCTCTCTTCTTGTCTTTTTCTTTTTTGCAACAAGCAGACATACAATTTTTTACTTCTTTAGTAGAAACTTTTTCATATTACATGTTATTTGTGTACGTTGCATCATTAAGGAAAGAAGAGTGAATTCATTAATCAATAGCAGCTTATTTACTTTAAGGTTAGAGAGGTTAAGTCATGATGATTCATGTGTAGTTCCATATACAAGAAACAGAGAACAAGTAAACAATAATAGCAGATTAATTGGATATTGTTTCATTCTCATTTGCCAAATATTGGATATAGGAAAGAGCAACCGATGAGCATTAAGAAAATAGAGTAGTTCCTAAACATATGAGTAGCAGTAGTGATTGGCATATAAATGAAATAAAGTAGAGATAGCATTGACAGGGGCTAAGTGAAAGAAAAGAAGACATATCAGCTATACTTGAAGGGACAACTTGACAAGTAGAACAACACATTATTCATGGACCAATACATGTGAATTGAGTGAACTTATAGGGGTCAAAATGTACACTAAGGGAGCTCTTAATTTCAAAATGTGCTAGATTTGATAGATAAAATGATGCAATCAATTGGTACAAAAGGTAAGAGATAATCTGGATATCATTATTAAAATTCATTACAATAGTATCAAAAGGTCAGAGATATTTGACTCTTAGTTGCTATAGATATCATTTTGCAAACATAATGTATTAAAAATCAAGTCGATCACGACATGCAACATCTTTTGAATTGTAATACAAGTAAATCATGTATATAGCCACTTAATGTACCTCTAAGTAAGCATCTCACACTTCTTTCTCAGCAACAACCATCTTTCTGTTGTTGTCCTGCTCAAAGCCACTAGTAGACCTTCCATACACCATATCATAGGTTAGGCTCCAGTCCTTTTTCAATTTCCAAATATAGGACTTAATGTGTAGCCTAACCTTCAAACCATGATTAGGTAACCTTGCCTCAACCATTCTCTCTAACTCATATAAGTACCTATTTTGGAAACTTATATTAGCAATATGTGTCCCATTTTCATATAGCTCTAGCATAACTGCGACCAAGACCTTATCCTTCACAATATTCTATTTCCTCTTACGACCACTGCTCGTCTTAATTTGTGTCACTGCGGATTGAACTTCCTCCATGCTTACTATTCTACAATAAAAAGGAAGACAAGCTTATGTTTAGAAGTGATTGGTTAAATTTAGATGTAAGGAAAGAAAAAAGCTCAACAAAGGGACACATGCCATAAAGCAGGCAATGGCACCATAATGGGCTTAACAACACACAAGATAGCATCTATAGGTAAACATCGCAGGATAATATGCAAAACAATACAGGAGAGAATAGGTCATCAAGTTAGATTATCATTGCACATAGCTATCTACAATGCATATCATATGTAACAATAGGTCTTTCCAAATGTCTCTATAGGTCTTTTGAATAAATCATAACAAAGAGGAACAAACAATAGCATTACATGAAAATACAATACACGATATGGAAGGTTGAATTGGAACTATGTCTAAAAGCATGCAATTCATTGAACATATCAATTGTAAGCTGTATCTTCCAACCAGACCAAGTGTCATTATTTCCTAAAGTCATGATTAGGTCTTTAGTTGTCTTACTGGTGCTTTTTGCTATGGCTTCCATGTTATCCTCAAGGGAATTAGATGCCATCTCGATTCTTATGAAGTTGTGTAGTAGAAAGCATGCCAATATTATCCTATTATGAATCCTTATAAGGAAGAATGACGAGCTTCTCAAGATACCCCATCTCATCTTAAGTAGCCTGAAGCACCTCCCGATGACATTCCTAGCAAATGCATGTCCTAAGTTGAATAGCTCCTCCATGGATTGTAGTTGTTGACTTTGTCGCCACTCATTCAAGTGATATTGCTGACCTTTAAATGGTGCCAGGAAACCATTGTAATTGAATAGCATCCATCAACTAAGTAGTAGCATCCTGAAAGAAGGAGTAAGATATATTAAGTTTGATAGTGAGGTATTTATAATATATGATTAGAAAGGGTTACTACCTTAAAAGCAACACACCATACCTTGAGGCACCTTTAATCCATTCTTCTTACTGATTGCATTATGAAAGACTGCTATTTGCTGTAAAGCCTTCCTAACTCGACAATACATAAACAAAAAGCATGCTTGGAGTGCAGATTCCTAGAACATTTGTCCTAATCTTGTTCTTTCAAGTTCTATATCTAGGTTTATCCTTTAGGGCCACTTTGATAGAGATATGGGTCCCATTTAGAGCAATCAAGTAAGTATGCATGAAGGGAAAGCAGAGCTGATTGTCAATTATTCAAATAAATGTCCATAGGAAAAACTGAATATAAATGTAAGAAGTATGATATTGTACCTTGAAATATCTCCATTGAACATTTATACAGTCCTCTGCAGTTGGTTTAGGCTTTTTGAGCAGGTGTGCACTTAGCTATAGAGTGGTAGTCAAGATAGTATGGAAATACAGGCTAACAATGGCTCTAAAGCACTTAAAGTTATGCTTAATTACTCTATTTTTTTTATGATGTGCAAGAACATAGCGACTTGCTCATTTATGAGTAAGTTCTTTTTATCCTATTTACTCTAAGTTGCTCAATACATATGATATCGTCACTATGAACAAGCATTCTAATATAATCACGATGTTGATAGAAATCCAAATCATAGGATCAAACGTAAGGATGGTAAGAATCCAAGATTGAGTGATACAATTGGAACATCAATTGATAGGCAATGGCACAATATTACAACCAGAAAGCTATTAAGAAGCATGTGATTTTCTTTTTCCTTCATATTTCATTCTCATGAAAGCTTAATTGATCCATAACTGAAAAAAATAAAAAAGTTACTCACAAATCAATTAACCGTTAGTAGATTAGGTCAAAGCAATTGTGGATAACTTGGTACGATGTTGAGATAACAAGAAGTAGGCTTTTAAGCAATTCCCTAATGAAAGAGCATCCTTATTAAACAAAGATTAGAGTGACCAACCACAAGTTTAATGTAAGAAAAGCCAACCATGTGGCTAAGTTGGATGATGGTAGCAATTATAAACAATCAACCTAATTATGGTTCAAGTAGTAAGGTAATCATTTTTTTTTCTTTTTTAACAATCTTCTTAGACAATTGTAACAAGAATAGTTTGAATTTTTTGTAAAAATGGAGACAGATTTCGATAATGTAGCAACATCTTTGAAAAGTGACTTGTTTTTTACGGTGAGTTAAAACATTATAAAACTGTCAACAAGATCAGTGAAAACACTTTAGAAAACCACTTCTAAAGCACTCGTAAAAAAAATTATTTTCATGATAGGGAGACCCACTTCTTCATTACACTTGCTTATACATACTAAGAAGTAACCAAACTCTTTATAAATCACTTTGGAAAGAAGCTACTGGTGTATTCACAGACAACAAAGGTCTCGTTAGATTTGAAACAAGCAACATCATCATACAAATGACAGCATACTACAACAAAAAGAATCGTAGTGGGTTAGTTCAAAATAAGCATAGATGGCATACAAACAAAGTTAACAACAACAAATAAGCGAAAGAAATTAAAAAAAAAAAAAACATGTACACAACAACATGGTCTACTTCTTGATGAATTAGATGATTTTTTAACACTTCCTCTTAGTAGCACTATACTCCATTGTATTAAAAGCAAGCCAAATCGAGGGGTGGGAAAGCTAAGATGGAGAAGACAAGGTAGATCATCAATCAATCTTTACCTTCAGATGTTTATAGTGGCGACACATTGGATTCGGAAGGCCTTCACTAGATCTACTCATTGTTGCGATGTAATCTTCAACCTTAGCTAGGGTTTCAGTGAAGAGAGGGAGGAGCACACTTTTGCATGCTGCTGTTGTTACAGTATAGCTACAGTGGACGCGGAGATATGAAAGGTGGGTGTGATTAGGGACGAGGATAGCCAATGGAGGAAGTTGAGAGATGGGAGTGATTAAGTTTACAAATGAAGGTGTGTTGAATTTTATTTAGGATTGGCAAGTTTTAATAGAGGGCAAAGTAAGTAATTTTTAATTTTGGGTGGGGTAATTTCGAAATAAAGTTGTAAGTATATCTTTGGAGTTGGGATTTATAAGTTGAACTTTATAATCTAGTAAATTTGTGTAATTGGGATTCTTAAGAATTCTTATTAGAGTGCCAAAAATCGATAAAATAAAGTAATATGATACACATTAGGATAAGAAGGTAATTGTAATTCCATTTCCCTTAAGTGAATAGTCTGATAAATCCTTAATCATATGATTATAAAACTCAAGTCTTTTTTCACTAAAAGCACACAAATATAAGCCCTTGTACTTTCATTCCAGTGTACATTCATTTCTCAAGCTTTTAATGTGAATTTTTTTATTCTCTAAACTTAAAATTCATCCTTTAAACTTTTAAAATGAGTTTTTTTTTTTTTTTTATACCTATTAAGCTTTCAACAATTTGTACATTATGTCTATTTAATATTTTTTATTTAAAAAAGATAAGTATGGGGATAACTGATGGTAACATATAATATATTATAAAAATATAATATATATTGCATAAATATAATATATTGAACCATATACTATGAAGCATATAATAATTATATTAAATATTATATATCGAATACTTACTAATATTATATATCACAATAGCATATATAAGATAAGCGATATGTCATCATATGAAATCATTTTTTGTAACATATTGTATTTGATATATTTATTTAGTGCTAATTTTATTAAAGATAAAATGATGATTAAATTATCATTGTATTATTTCCTATTTTTATAAATAACAATAAAGTTATTGTTGTACCTAATTTATATAACATATACGATAAATATATATTTCATTTGTTACAAAATACAATTTTATACAGTAATAAATAACATATCTTATAAATTTTTTTATAATATATAATATTAGTGAGTATGCAACATATAGTATTTAATATCATTTTTATATGTTTCATTATATATGGTTTGATATATTATATTTGTACAATATATATTATATTTTTATAATGTATTATTCATTATCATCAATGATCCCATGTAATATGTCTCTTTTAAATTAAAAAAGTTAAATTAACATAATGTTACAAATTATTGAAATCTTAAGAGGTAAAAAAAAACTCATATTAAAGATTTAAGATGTGAATCTACATTAAACGAAATATTAAGAGTCTGAAAACTTAGTTTTGAAAAGGGATGAATCTACGTAAAAAAGAAAAATTCAAGAACTTAAAAAACTTACTCTAAATTTTAGGTGATAAATTCATACTTGAGCAAAATTTTAAGAGACTTTTCTTGTAATTTTTTTTAAAATATAATTTCACTGTATAAATTGCTAATCAAGAATATGTAGAGCAAAATCATGCAAGCCCGATTTCAAACGGAATAGAAACATTGTTAGGAGAAACGATTCCATATAAAGTTATTTTTGAATTAATTTTGCCCTTGACATATTTTATCGATTATTTAAAAAATATTATTTTCCTTTTTCCTTTCTCTATAAGCATCCCTTATTTTAATACAACTTCTTTGTATTTGTTGGGTACTTTCTTATCACCTTTTCATTGTGATTTTCAAATTATATGCCCTTTGTTGCCTTCTTCAACAAGCCTTTCAAGCATCCAGATTTTAACACCCCTACCACAAAGCATCCAAACAAGTCTTCTCATACTCATCTAGTCAAATCTAAACAGAGCAAATAAATGAAACAATTGAGATAAATATAAGAAAAAAAAAAACCCCATCTTCTTCAAAACCCACAAACCAAAGCTTAAAAAGGTCAACCAATTTTTTAGAAAAAATAAATCCCATATCCAATTCCAATTCCAAACCCAACACAACCTTAACGCAACACAAAGAAAGCACAGAGATATCAGAAGATGAGAATCACAGTAATGACAGCTGATGAACAGATCGTATCACTCGACGTCGATCCTCATGAATCCGTAGGCTCTCTCTCTCTATATTTGATTAGACCCTAATTTCCTGAATTTCATTCATTTTTGTTCTTCAAAGCCTGCATTGTGGTGTTATTATCTTTGTTTTCGTACCCAGATTTTTAATTTATGTGATTGAATTGGATTATTGCAGGTGGAGAATGTAAAAGCCTTGCTTGAAGTGGAGGTGATATCAGTCTTAATGAACTTTATTTGTTTTATTGTTATTCTATGTGCCGAAAGTAGTAACTTGTGTGAAGTTCTGATTTTTACTGTATTGGGTGGTTGAATTTTGGGAGCATGGTAATTTTCAATTTGGCACTGAATTGGGCATTAGGTTCGGATTGTTAGGTTTGATGGGTAGAAAGGGATTTTGTTTGATGAAGTTGCATGAATTATGGACTTTTTTCTTTTTTCTTTTTTTTTTTTGCTCGCTTAAATTTGTGTAACTGGTTGCATGGCAATGTTTAGATATATATCCTTTTTGATTCGGTTCAGAAGACAAAAGAAAGTTGCATGAGGCTTTGTGGTTGAATCTGGATAAAATATTCTCCCGTATCTCCATCTGCATTTGCGGTAATCCCATGCCGCCACATACGAGGAATATTTTGATGCAAGCATCCTTTTGCACTTCTTTCTTCACATGATAATATGTGATTGGCGAGGACATGTAACAGACACCATTTGGAAATTGAACAATTTCATCAGTCAAATTCGTTGAATTTGCTTTGGAATTTATGATTGTTTCAGTTCCGAGTTTGAATTGAATGTATCTGCAGACGCATGTGCCACTACACCAGCAGCAGCTGCTGTTCAATGGAAGGGAAGTGAGGAACTCTGAGAAATTGAGCACATTGGGAGTAAAGGATGAGGATTTGCTGATGATGGTCTCTGGTGCTTCAGCTCCTTCAGGGTACATTTTCTTTTTCAGCTTTGATATATGTGGCCAAATATATATATATATATATATATATATTATGTTATCTCAATTATGATTTACAAGTTAAATATATTTGACATTGTACCTTTTGAAGATGTATAATAAAATAAGTCTAATCTAGATTTCTGCACTATTTGTTTGTGGTATATTGCTACCACAATATCATAATAATGATATAATCTAAGGATGCTGGCTACATCCTGCGTGTAAACTAGGAGGGATGATTGAATTCTTGTAACTTGCAATTTCTCTGATGTCAACATAATAAGGTAGATATTTTAATGCTGATGAGAATAGAAGTTATAATAGGTCTGGCCTAGGTTTAGTCAGCTGTGATTTTATTCCATTGTGCTGGTTTCTTTTAAAGGGATTGAGTACTCTGTGCATACTGTATGAATATAGGGTAAGAGAAGGATATGTAATTGTCAGTTCCTTAGTAAATTTACCACTTTGCACAGAGGGTCTCATCTTATTTTGTTGGCCAAGGAAGAAATTATTCATGGTAATTTTTCCAGTTTCTATTTATAGAAAAATACAATGTAGGACTATATTTCAGCTCAAGGAAATTATACATGAGAGGGACTAAACAAAGTAATTGAGTGAGTTAGATTAGGTTGAGTTAGAGTAAAATAAATCAGTTTGCCCTGAAGACATTGTTATTGACCCTTATCGATTGGAGCATCATCTGCTATACCACAATGATTTAATTTTATGGAAGTTGAGTGCTCATTGGTTTACAACATAATTTTCCAGTACCCTTAAGTGAATCTACAGTATATTTCTTCTGACTCATGAAATTCCCTTCCTGTTTCAACCTACTTCCGTTCCCAAAAAGAATTTTGACTCTCTAAGATTTTTAGTCACAAGTTCCAATAATATCCTCAAGAGTGATGATGATATAGTCTAAATACACAATTAGGATTGATTTTAAACCACTTCATTGATCTTAATAAATAATGTATGCTCAACTTGACTTTTCTCCTATCCTAATTGAACAATAGTATCACTAAATTTTTTAAATCAAGCTTTGTTGATTGTATCAGCCTATACAAGGATTTGTTTAATCCAAGTACCTTTCCATGACTGTTGTTTAAAGTGAAGCCTAAAGGAATTAGCATGTAAATTTCTTTACCAGCTCCCCATCGAGGAAGACATTTGTACCATCCAACTGATATAATGGCCAACCAAAGTGGCAGTAAAATATAAGAGAACTCAAATTGAATTCTATTTTTGCAAACACTATAAATGTTTCTTGATAATTGATATCATAGATTTGAGCGTTGCCTTAAGCCACTAAGCGTGCCTTGTATCTCTCAAACTTCCATCTGATTTATGGTTTACATTAACTACCCACTTGCTCCCTATAGCACTCTTCTGCACAAGTTGATCGGCCATTTCACAAATATTCTTCTCATATAGCACTCTCATCTTCTCAAGGAAAACCTCTTTCCATTCTTTCCTCTCCATAGCTTCTTGGATATAATTAAGACTCACAACTTGATCCACTTGAGAAATGAAGGCCCTAAATTGTGATGACAACTGAGCATAGGTCATGTATTTTGAGATTGGATAATTAGCACAAGATCTTCTTTCTTTTTTCAAGGCAATGGGTAACTTTGTTTCTTCTTCCCCCTTTGTCATCACTTATGGGCTGGCTTCCAGCTTCTGGTTGGATTACAACTTTTGAGTTGGACAATTGGCCCTATGGAGGAATCTTTTATTTTGTTCTGTAAGCATGTTCTATGGATTGCAGTCACAGGCCTCTTAGGGACATTAGTTGGATCACTTGAAGGTGATATACACGATGGATGGCTCATAGTGGAGGAATTAGATAATTAAACTTCCCAATGATGAATTGAAACCTAATTCTAGAGACATTGAAGATTGCGAGGAACAAAGGAGACAATTGTTGACATTGGGACAAAAACTCATCAGGAGACATACTGTTAGAAGATGAGTGAGGATAAATGGGACGGTAAAGAGTTTGCCTCATGTGACTATGGGAAGGATGTTAGAAGCGGAAGGAACTGCTGCACTTCTTCTATAATATTACTCTCCCTTGAAGAATAGCACTATAATATGGTGGTTGTTATAGATAAACATCATCAACTATAACAAACATTTCTTTTATGGGAGGATGATAGCCTTTATATCCCTTTTGATGTGATGAATAACCAATGAACATACACTTGAGAGCCTTAGCCTCAAGTTTATGCTTATATGGAGAATTGTTTTAGGAGCTAATGTGTTTAAAAGTTGAACTTTGAGATAGGAAGTAACACACTGATTGGAGTCAGAAAATTAAGGACTAAGGGAGCTCTATTTATGAGATAATCAGCTGTTAATACAGGTTCTCCTAAAGACAACTAGGAACATAACTAGAAAATATCATAGACCTAGCTATATTAAGTAGATATCTCCTCTCCCATCCTCTCATAGACACTCCATTTTGTTGAGGGGTGCAAATGCAAGAATTTTGATGTGTAATACCATGGAGTCAAGTACTTGACAAATTTGTTTGCAAAATGTTCCTTTCCATTATCAGGCAAACAATTTGAATATTAGTTTTGAAAACATCGGGGACACATCTCTTGGAACATATTTCAAATCTCATTTTTTCCTGAGGAGATATACTGAACAAACTTTAGAATGATCATCAATGAATGTGGAAAACCATCTATAGCCCAAGTATGTAGAAATTCTTGAAGTATAGTGTCAAGAGTGGCAGTGGAAGTAAGGAATAGATGGTTAGATGTTGTTGGATTAGAGGTAACACTTGGAAAATGCATGCATTCCAGTTATGAATATCATTGTGTATTAGATGAAAAGGTTTATGTGGTTTGTATGGTTGGACGCAGTAGGAATTCTTTGAAAATTTTGCTTTAATGCACTGTTCACAATTGAAAGTACTGAAATCCTTATTCAGGAGTAACTGGGGATATAAGTGCATGAAAAATTAGGTTGATCTACATATTTATGCCTAAGCATTACTTCGAAATTATTAGCAACAGAAATAATATAGATTTAGACTCATTATGTTTAGTAGATTTGGACCTATTGAGGTGGTAGAGACCATTGTACTCCTTAGCATTGTAAATCATTCCCCAAAGCTTAATCCTGTAGCTCACAATAAGTTGGAAAGAATATTACTCAATTATTCTGATATCTAGCCAACTTACTCGTAGAAAGTATTATGTTTCAACTTAGTTATAGATAAAGTTTCTATCAAGTTTAGATTAGCAATGTGAACTGTCCCTTTTCCTATAGCCTCTACATATTTGCCCATATGCTACCCATGCTTTTCAAGAAATCCTGAAATGACTAAAAATAATCAATAGAATTACAAATATGATATGAGGCACAAGTATCCATAGTCCAACTTCCCTTGCCTACATTTTTAGCTGGAGATAACGCTGAACCTGCGTGAGCTAGAGTGATTAGGAGAGGACTCACTTATCATTGCTAGAGAAATGTTATATTTGACAGAGAAATGTTGCAGGAATGCAATCTGATTGGAGGTGAGGTTGATATTAGGGGTTAAACCACTATGGGTATTGGCTTCAACAAGATGGGCCGTCTTAGAGTATATGACTTCCTCTTGATGCTTGCATTTTAGATTCTCAAGTTTCCAATTTAACTCCTTACAAGTATCTCTGGTGTGATTTGATTTTTTGCAGTGAGCCATGTCTCCGTTGGTTACTAGTGCTGAACTTTGTGGATTGTAATCTAACAGATGGGTTGCCAGCGTGACTCATTGTTGACTCTGCTTCCTTCTGACTTCAGCAGAGCATTCCTAAAGACTTGAAAATGGCTGCTTCCCAATCAAGCATCCCTAGACTTCATCTAACTCAGGATGTAGTCCCTGTAGAAAGTCAAACACCTAATCCTTCTCAAGCATTTTATTATATGTAATTCCATTTCCTGGCTAAATAACTAATTTTACTATGTCCGTAAATCACTAATTTTACAGATTGGAACCACTCACAAAAATTTACTCCATTCAACTTGTGTTGAGTGATTTGATGTGAATCTTGATTGCCCAATGATGAAGAGGTTGGATGTATGTTTCAGTAGGGTTAATTGATTCTTCTAGGGATCCAAATCTTAGTTTGGTTCCTGATGAAAGCTTGGGCTTTTTCTTAGTATGACTCATATTTGATTATTTTATATTTGATCAATTGGGATGGATTGTAGCTTTGATACTATATAGAAAAATATAATGTAGGACTGTTATTCTATGCAAGGAATTTATACATGAGAGGAACTATGTATTGCCAGTCCTAAAGTGGTTGGTATCCTAACTGCCATATAGCACTAACTAAACTCTTTGTTGTTAGTGGCATACCTTGAAGTACTTGGTCTTTAGGGTGTGTCACTCTGCATGATCTACTCATGCCTAGAAACTTCGAAATGCTGTCTTACCAAATATTTGAGAACTCAAGGAGTAGTCTTTTGATTAGCCAGCCTCAATTTGCTGGATTAAGGCGAGTGTTGTTGTATTTGATGATATAATCATATATAGCTACAACTAGCTTAACCTGAATTATTGTTTTTAACTTGCTTTTGTACATTCATTTATGTGTCAGTTTTGATGAGATTTCTGTACAGTTTGATGATAGAAAGAAGCTAGAAAATTTATCTGGATTAGTTTTTAGTTTCTGAAACTTGTTCAAAATTTCAGTGCAGCAGCAAATAACTTGGCTCTTAATCCCGATGGTTCAGCTGTAAAACCGGCTGCATTGCAACAGCAACTTCGGCAGGATTCTAATATGATGACACAACTCTTTCAGGTATAAACTTAGATCATGCATCGGCCTATTGTTTTTGGTTCTACTTGGAACAGTTCCCTCAATGGCTTGCTCTTAAATTGAGAAGAATTTGCAGATAATTGATGTGCTGCTTATTCAAGTTGCTGTTCTAGCTTGTATGTTTATCTGAAATTTTCCATTTATTTATATTCCCTTGGTTTAGCAAGATAACTTGACATTAAGTTTGATTCGGGGTGTTTTTATTGAATTATCAGAAGTCCAGAACAAGATTTTTTGTGAAATGTCATGATTTTGAGATGTCGGAAGTTTATTGTTCTGGAGTTCATGTGTGGAATTAAATACTGATACAATTTCACTTATTGAATCTTGTCCTCTTTCACAGAATGATCCTGAATTTGCACAAGCCATTCTTGGAAACGATCTCAATAAATTGCAGGATGTTCTTAGAGCACGCCATCGCCAAAGGTCTGAGTTACGGCGTCAACAAGAAGAGGAGATGGTAAGTAACTTGAAGTATGTCTTTCTCTCCCTCTCCCTCTCACACACACGCAGTCACACACATATGCATCACCATAACTGTCATTTGGATGCAAATGGTGAAGATATCTGTACTTCATTTGCATTGCAATACAGTTATGCCTGTATATATTTTTTATTTTCTTTTTGAGAGGAATTAGAGCATAATGTTACAAAAGAATTATATGTAGGTTTACTTGATAGTCCTTGAGTATCTGGTAGGTTTGCACTTTTAACTTATTATCAAGCTCAAAATCCTGGTCTTGGAAATTGAATTTCTTAGGCACTTCTATATGCGGATCCATTTGATGTTGAAGCACAGAGGAAAATCGAAGCTGCTATTCGTCAGGTTGATTTTATGTCTATTTTTATGGAATACTTGGCACTTAAGATAACCTTCTGTTCCTTCATATCATTATTATCTCCTCCTGTCTGAATTTTAAGCTTGGTGAGCTCTGCAGAAAGGAATTGATGAGAACTGGGCTGCTGCCCTCGAATATAATCCTGAAGCTTTTGCAAGAGTTGTGAGTACTTTTCTAAAGTCTTTTGTATAGTTCATCTGAATCTTCATTTTGTTTATTTATAAACATCGGTTTAACTCATCCAGATAATGCTGTATGTTGATATGGAGGTTAATGGTGTTCCTTTGAAGGTAATCCATGAAATTACGTAGCTTGCACCTGCATTTGTGATATGTTCTCAAATTTTTCAACAATTTGTTATATGTGCCAATATCTCTGTGATTCTTCGAGTAAAAAAAATCTGTGGTCTATCATTTACTGCAGCAATGGACATCTTGCATTTTTATGATTGTTAATTCTGTCCAATTTGTACTTAATACATCTCTGTTCAATATCATTGAAAGTTTATTGTCGAAGTAGCAGTTATTTTTCCATATAACGATTGTATCATCAGTAATTTTTTCCTTGTTTCAGGCATTTGTTGACAGTGGAGCACAATCCACAATCATATCAAAAAGTTGTGCAGAGCGTTGCGGGTGTGTGCTTCCTTTCTTGAAAGTTGACTTGTAGACAATCACTTCATGTTGATGTTTATATTTTCTTTTTAGTTAACAAATGAAATGTTGATAGTTTCTTGATATGATGCAAAATGTCTCCTGGTGTGGCCGGAAAGTATGTTGTGCATATATTTCAATGATGGTGTACTACACAGGAATCTTGATGATATCATGTTTTAGAACCTATTGAATGACAGACCTTTTGTTCATGCAACATGGAAGGCTAATCATGGTGGTTTTGCTTTTGTTCCAAGTTGACCTTGCTATTTGCTGTTTTGGTAACTTCATTATTTGGAACTCTATTCTTAATCTAGGAACTGGATTGCAATTGACACCTTTTTTAGAGAATGGGTGAATGGCATAATTTTGTTTGCAAAAGTTGCTTTTATTTGTTCTACAAGCTCGGTGGCTCAGTTGAGTAAAGTTTGCAAAAAAGATTTATATTTTCTTGTTTTCTTCGCTACTTTAGTTTGTTGAGGCTTTTGGATCAGCGATATAAAGGTATTGCTCATGGGGTTGGTCAATCAGAGATTCTTGGCAGAATACATGTAGCCCCTATCAAGGTATTGATGTTTAGCTGCTCATTGCTCCAAATCCAGATTTTCCTGCAATATTTGATTATAAACAATTTATTTTTTCCTTATCGAGTTTAGAATTTTATGAATAATCATTTTGTTTATACGTTGAGCACCTGTAAAGTATGAACTTTACTGCTGCAACATTGATTTTTTACAAATAGAAGATAAATTTATTCTTATTTTTTATTTGTCATGATATGTATATAGGCCAAAGTATTACTCTATGTTGATCCACCCATATTATTTATAATGCATTTACTTGGTCACTGCTTGGTAATGAATTGAGTTATGGATTTTACCTTGAGACTATTCTTGTAATTAATTTGTTTTTTGTGTAGCTTGGTAATAATTTTTATCCATGCTCATTTTTGGTACTGGATTCACCAAACATGGACTTTCTGTTTGGTCTGGATATGCTCCGTAAGCACCAGGTAAATATTCTCCAGGATCCAATGCTTTAGTTAATTTACTTCAGAATTTGTGGTGGTTAATTTCTTGCCTGTTTTCCTCACATTATGCTTGTTATCAGTGTATAATTGATTTGAAGGAGAATGTCTTGAGGGTTGGTGGTGGTGAAGTTTCAGTACCATTTTTGCCAGGTCAATTATTTGAATAGATTTCTTGGTTGCTTTATTTCATAATCCCTTATTTCTCTTCCAGTTGTTCCTACTTTGGATTACATCTCACCTACTACTGGTAGTTGTATCTCTTTTTTTATCTAATCAACCTTCATGAATAGAAGAAATGAAAAGGTAACCTGATTGCAGAAAAAGACATACCATCTCGTTATCTTGACGAAGAGAAGCAAGCTTCCAGTTCAGGAGCTCTGGTAAGTAATTACCAATGACTTGAGTTGTGTGGATTGGCTCCCCTCCATATACTCATAGTAATGAGCATGATTTGGCCAGAAATAATACTTAACTGCATGTTTTCAGGCTCCATCAGGAAGTAGAAATACGAGTAAAGTTGAATCTAGTGCACAGTCACCTGGTTAGTTTTTGGAAGCTCCCTGCATGGTTCAGATGTTAGGCATGTTCATTGTTTAACATTTTTTTGTACATATATAATTGATGAGCTTATTTTTCTTCTCTATTTTTCACAGCTCAACCATGTGGTTCGGAGGTACTTTCTACTTCTTTATATAAGGCCAACTAACTTATATTACTACGCTTTGCTTTGTTGGAATGTCTTCCTAGTTCTATTGCTAAGATCCTCAGGTTGTATGCAACCTTGCCTTTTCTTTATTGCATCGGATATGGTTAATTAAATAGACTACAATAAGACATATGATTACAGAGTGCTTCTATGGTCTAGCCCTCCAACTCACTATTGATTTTCATTTTTTTAAATTTAAACAGTTGAATTTACAATTAGTTCAATGGTTCGGGTTTAAAGGAATGAAAATCAAGGGCAGAATGGAGGGATGAACTGGTTCTATAAAAAATAAAGACGGAACTATAAAAAAACCGTTATTATAAGAGCCTGAGCACCTAAGTCTTCAAACATGGCAGACAATCCCTGATAAGTGTCAGTGGGGCTCAAAGCCACTTTGACAAAGGTGCGGTGTTGCTCTGCTGAAGTTGTAATTATCATGTGATTATGAAATTTATCAGAAGTGATCATTGTAATTTATGCAACATCATTAACAAGTTACAGTAGGGCTCTAGTTTTGTAAGATATCGGGATGCATGATTGGAATTGATTGTTCTGTAGGGACCTGAGTTTGAGGCCAAGGTAGCAAAGCTTGTGGAGTTAGGTTTCGGAAGGGAGGCAGTTGTACAAGCTCTCAAATTATTTAACGGCAATGAAGAGCAGGCAGCCGGATTTCTCTTTGGGGGCTGAAGGTTCCCCTTCATGTTATTATTTTTTGGATTTAATTTAAACCATTGTTAGAATAGTGGTGTTTTTGTTTTGGGATTAATTTCTATAAACGTGTACTTTATGTAACATTAATTTCCCATTTTTAAACTATGGTTATCGAGTTTTGGGTGGAATTTGTCATCTTTTTTCTATCAAAATTTGATTCTTCTACTAATTTGTGAACTAGCACCTTCCACATGGTCGTGACAGAGTTCAGGATTGTTTCGTCGCACGTTTCTCCATGGTTTCTGAACATGAAACACTAGACAAAGCTTTAGTAGCGGCACAAGGTGTTGAAGCAACTTTCTTAGCTTCTTGTCCTCTTACTCTTGCCTCGTGTTGTGGAGGTCTTTTGGGTGTTTATAGCGGATCGCCCAATCAGTCTCGTGTAATTTGCTCTTTTTATTTATTTATCTTTTTTGGCGCCAACAATTTAGGCGCACAATGGAGGTGCCTAATTGTGCCCAAGCGCAGCTTTACCAATTTATTCTCGCCCTATTTATTTTGGACGGTACACAAATCCTATCCCCACCCCACTCCTCCAAGGCCTCTCAGGCGTCCAAGACTCACTCTTTTCACCAAATCAAAGCCTCCTTCCTCCCCTCTCGGACGAAAGGGCTAAAGATGGTCTTTGAAGTTAAAAGAAAACCAACTTTGCTGTGAAGTGTGGTAGGAAAACATGCGGGATGGTATGTGGCCTAGTGAAGACTATGTTGGTTATTCTTCTAAACTCAGAGGAAGGAAAGAAATTGCAAAAGGAGTATCTAGTCCTCGTACTAAAAGAATTCTCAAACTTTGTCTCTAACGCCAAACAATACTTATTACCTCCTAGTACTAGTGAAAAGTATAAGAAGGCTGAGCCTATGCCGACTTGTGGAGGTGATGAAATGGTTTTAGCAAACCGTGCTTCGGCTCCCATCCCAAAAGTGCAAAGTTTGTGGAACTTGGAGCCAGATAATGGAGAAACACCTTGGTGGGTTTTTTCTTCGCTAGAAGACTACTTCTGTAGTCGACATAATTGTGCAAGCCCTGCGGCATTATTTGGGCTTTACTCCAGTTTCTGAGTAATTTAGAGGGGTTTCATTTTTCAAATTTGGAAATGAAACACAGCTACTCCACGTGCTCTAGAGAGCTGAGTACTTCGCGAGTAGATGCTTTAGTTTCACGGTAATGGAGAATGGGTTTATCCTCTGCTCAAACTCAATCCTCTTCTGCACCGGTGTGAGATAATTTGTGGAATATGCCTATAGAATATTTTCACCAAAAGGGAATGTGTTAAATCTGAGTTTACTTGTTTATTCCTATTATCTCTTATTTGTTAATACAGGAAAGGAGTGGGTTCTGTTTTGCTAAGGCCCGTGTTAAATGGAGATGGGCGAGTTCATTAAAACAATTTTGGTGGAGCATATAAATGGACGGAGAATGCTGATAACAGTGGAATATTAGTGGATGCCTCTTAGATGTGCAACTCGCGAGATGTTTTTTTCATGATTAGGATAAACCATTGCACCTAAAACCTCCATGGTTTTAATAGTCCTCTACTTGTGTAGAGGTTTTGAATGCAAAGATAGATGCTTGTTTGCTTAATGCCCCAAACATCAGGGTGGAAAAATGGTGAAATCAAAGCCTATGGAGGGGGTTTCACGAGGTTAGAGGTGGTTATACCTAACATCGTATGTGCCATAATGAATCAATGTTGGATTCTTGGGGGGGATCTTATTGACCAAACAAAAGCACTTAGGGTACGTAACTTAGGTAGTGAGTTTGTATTTTCTCTTCTAGGAATAATTGAGACAAAAGTACGGGAATCTAATGTACATAGAGTTTAGAACCGCATAATCAATCTTAGGATTTGCTTGTTGAACTAAGTGGTCATAATTGGGTTCACTAGGACCTGAGAGCGTGGTTTGTAAATAGTATGAGAATTATGGATTAGTTGGCTTTATCATATTGTGAATTTCTCCAAACTTGATTAGGTTTTTTGTGACTTTTCCTTGCAAAGAAAACAACGAGGTGGAAAAGAGGTTATTGGATGAATGTTGTGAGCTCATGGCAATTGGCCCATGTTTGTTGTTATGTGTGGGAGTTTGGATGAAATTCCATGGGTGCTCTCTTGGGGGGCATGTGTAAAGTGGAAAAGTGTTTGAGGTTGAATTTGATCACCTCCCCACAAAGGACCGCTCTTTACTTAGTCAAATAATCAATGCAAGCTAATCAACAAGGAAAGTTGGAAAGAGTTTTGGCAAACCTACCAACCTCGGTGGTATTTTGTTTTCCCCGTAATTTATCTATCTACACTCTTTTCTTTTCTTTTTGTCCTTTTGAAACTAACTTGTAAGCTTCAATTCACAAGACACCATGTAGATTCTTTAACTTTTGGATTAACAACCCAAAATTTTGTTCACGAATTCATAGAGTTTGGGTGTCACTTTTTGAAGGTTCCTTAATCTTTTGGTTGTGCACCACTTAAACTATTGAAAAAGAGGCTCAAGATGTTCAAGAAGGCCAAATAGTCTAAATTCTAAGACCAAGTATACTAGAAGGGCTTTAAATGTTTTTCACCTTAGAAGAAACCAAAGAAGTTTCCTCTTAGTTGGATCAAATAAGAGCCTAAGATCTAGATTGTTTCAACACTTAATCGATCCTTCACAAGAATGTGGAATATTGTGGGGGAGAATGCTGCGGAAGCCATAAAAGACTTGTTTGTTTCATCCCAACTTCTCAAGCAATTAATTTGCATAATTATCTCTTTGGTTTTTGAAAGTTTTCTAAATCTCTCCTCTTTCAGCAACTTTAGATGTTGCAACACAATAATGCAAGTGCATTTCTTGCATTTTTGCGAATAGACTAAAGGAATTCTTACACTTTTTTTAGTTGGTAAGGAACGAGTAACTTTCATCAAAGATAGAAGAATATTGGACAATGAAGTGATGAGAACTTAAGACACTGATTGGGATTCTATTGAGTATGAGCTTCTAAAGATGAATTTCCCTTTGAATTTTGTGAAGCGGATCATGCAATGCATCACCATTTGTAAATTCTTTATCAACATAAATTGGAGCTTGTTGGCTCCTTCTCATCCTCTAGAGGCTTAAAGTAAGCGAAACCTATTTCCATTTTCATTTTTGTTTTGGTTGTGGAGATTTCTCATGCTTGAGGCAATAAAAGAGCATCAATGGAATATTTAAATCTCACTGGCACAGTAAAGAGAATAAACTCTTGCATTATATTTTGTAAATGGTTTAATGCTCTTTTTATTGGGTAAATTTTGATATTAGATTAAGTTAGTTGAATAAGCTTTAGATGAATTCCACCATCCATCTGGATTTAAGGCAATTGAGAGATGAATCAACTCAATTAATGGAGTTCACTGTTTTGCACATTACTTGTTAGTTTTTATATACCTTAAAGTTCCACTAACTTCTAAGAAATTATCCAAAATTACTGAAATTCTAGTATAAGATGAAAGTTGGCTTTGTGTCATTACTCATTCTTTGTGGAATGAGCACAATGAAAAAACAATATATAGAATTATAACCCAATCCAGTATTTTGATGAGAAGGATACCTGCTGCTGTAAGTTCTTCTTCGTGTATGTTTCTCTTCGGGCCTCATAGGGTGCAAGTACAACGATTGTGGTCTTTGTATGATACATCTTTTATAAACTTATAAACATTTTATCAATATAATTCTTACTTAGGAAGAAAAAGGAAGAAGAACAAAAGAAAAACAAATAGGCTTTGTTTTTTTTTTTTTTTTTAAGGGGTCAATATGGATGGGACTACCTTGTTGGACTGGGAAATGAACTACAAGGTTTGTAAGACGATCTTTAATCTTAAGCATCCTATAGAGTTTGCTGTTTATTAAAATGTTGGCAAATACAGTAAGGAACTTTTCCTTTAAAAACCCATCTGATTTATCTCTAAAAAGCTTCTCAGTTTTTTCTTTTTTTTTTCCCTCGAGCAAGTATAATTTTTTAAGGTTCCAAAAAGAAAAGAAATTAGAAATTTATGCAGCGCTTCTTTATAGATGTCTGGCTCCTTGGCAAAAATCCTCACTTTATCCCATAAGAGTTTTTAAGAAGAGAGAAGGAATTAAGAGTGAATGAAAGTGGAGGAAAATAATTTGAGAAGAAAGAAAACAAGGAAAAAAAATTATAATTTTTTTCATTTGGCTAAGAAGGGAAAATAAACGGAGGAAAAGTTAATAATACAATTTTTATTTTTTGTTAAAATATAATAAAATCTCCTGTGTTTTCATTTTTACGGGTAAGTTTATAATTTCATTTGTATCCCCTCCGAATTCTTTCCAAATTGTTTTTATGGCCCAAACGAAAGCTTTTCTCCCCTAATTCAATTCCTTCATTTTTCCTTTTCCAAATAAGACCAACCTTAGACTTTTCCTTTAAATTCCGCACTTCCCCTTTTCTATCTCAATCCGTCGAAAGATGATCCCAATACAGAAAAGAAAAGGATAAATGAAGCAGAAAACCAAGTAAAATGGCGAACCAACTTCTTTGTTCACCTTATTATTCACAAGAAATGAAGAAACACCAATTATATACATCCTTTTTTCCCCTCCTACCCCTCCAAAAAGAAGAAGAAAAAAAAAAAAAGAACATGTGAACCCTTAAATTGGTGAAAATTAATCAATAAAAAATTCCCCCAGAAAAAAATATCTATCCATATGTACCCCTGAAAATTGGAAGCCTTTGTCCCACGGTAACTAGAAACCTTGTTGGAAGCCCTTGACAGCAATAGGACTCCTCACATGATGCTTTCCATCTGACCATGTCAAAGTTCCAAACAAATAGTCACTTGGCTTACCTGCTCCGTTGGACTTAATCACCATTGTAAATTCCTTCTCTTCGCCGATTTTATCGTACGTCAGGTTTGTAGGTTGAACTGTAATCAATAGTCCAGCGGGAGCCTTTACACGCGCTGTGTATGTTCCAGGAGTACCGACATTCTTGAGCCTTCTAGTGATGGTGATAGTCTCGTTGAGTTGAAGAACTTGAATTGAAGGGTAGTTGAAACTTGCCAAACTGATATTCGCCGCGCACATATGAGGATCTCTTGTGAAGAGTCTGAGCACAGATTCGTTATACCCTCGAGCACATAAGTAGTTCAAGTAATCATCCACAGTTAAGTCATATACTAGACCAGGATCCATTGCACGGTTCGGATTCACATGACCAGCCCCATAGTCAAATGGATAGGCTTTCTCGAATGCTGCCGTCAGCATTGTTTTCCTTGTGTTATCCCGTGTCTTTGCTGCGCATCAGAAATGCAAGATCACTAACATGGAGCAACAACAATCAATAGAAATTTTTTAGGATTCAAAAAGAGGAATGAGATATAATTTTCATGTTCCCAATTGATGTCCATGCCGGTGACCTGTTTGATCATATGTTGCTGTAAATGCGCTAAATATTGGATGAGGGCCTGCGATATCAATTAGGTATAGGGAAACTTTCGAAGGAAGGAAACAATGTTGATACCAGTAGTCATGATTGCGGATCTGATAGCAGCGGAGCTCCAATCAGGGTGAAGGGTCTTGAGAAGGCCAACAATTCCAGAAACATGAGGACACGACATCGATGTGCCTGATTCAGTGAGGAATGGCGTTCTTCTAGGATCATAAACTTGTCCGGTTGGTGAAGTCGCTTCACTATATGCAGCGATTATGTTCACTCCAGGGGCTGTGATATCGGGCTACATAAAAGAGAAGGATTAGGTGCTTTTTGGCATCGTTTTGATACCATTTTGGCATTAAACTGCACTCTTAAGAAAAGACCCAACAAATATATCTAATGAGAATGAGGTCAACAAATTAAACTATACTTGTATAAAATTACCTTCAGAATGAATGAATCGATAGCGTTCGGTCCCCTAGACGAGAACGATGCCATAAATGGAGCAGGCTTATAGTCCATAACAGTTTTCACACGTGTCATGTAGGCGTCGGGGTTTCTAAGCAAGTAATTTAATTCTTGGTCAAAATCCGTATTTTAATGCTCAGTAACTCTTACGAGAAAAAAAAAAAAAAAAAAAAGGAAGAGATATTTACTTGCTGGAGTTGAGATATGCATATACGGTTTGTGCATCCTTGTAGGAAATATGTGCAGCTGGAAGAACATGAGCATCTGCAATGAGATCATTGCCGCTGTCCTCATCATTGGCTAGAATCATCCCGACCGCACCTGCTACAAGAGCCTGCTGACCCTTGTCAACTCTGCCATTATCACCACGGAGGCAGACCAAAATCTTCCCCTTAACCTTAACTGGATCCAGTGTCCCAGGTTCGCAAAGTGCACTGCAAAATTTGAAGCAGATTCGTTAGGCTAGTACGACTGGAATCACAAATTGTAACAGCTTCCATCCTGGTAAAATCATCCGCATCCGTTCATGTATATAATTAATTACAAGATGATATGATTACTCACGCTTGGCTTGCGTTCACCTGCGGGAGGCCAGCATTGAGAGCATTGAGCAATGGATAGAATTTATTAGCTGGCAGCCCCCCTGATGAGAGGCTTGCACCCTATTAAAGAAACATACTCACACGAATCAGTTTCTAAAAAAAAAAAGCAAAAGAAAAAAAAGGGTGAAAAGGACACCAACCCTTCAAAAATTTCAAAACTATACCAACATATCTAATTTTCTTAGTTGTACGCTTGTATACAAATGTCATATAACAAAGCAATACCTTCACGTGCATCTTGTTGCCAAGAGAAACAATTACGCTAAAGTCACGGTCAATGGTGCTTGCGCCAACCGTAATGAGCCACGGTGCAATATTAGATACGGAACCTGTAAAGGGACCCGAATTACCAGCCGAAGCAACGACTGTAATTCCCGCTTTAACAGCATGGAAAGATCCAATTGCAATCCCATCATCAAGATAATCGCTAGGATCTCCACCAAGTGACACCGAGAGTATGTCTACACCATCTGCAACTGCAGCATCATATGCAGCAAGGATGTCCGCATCAAAACATTCATGGTCATCGATTGGAGGCCAGCACACTTTGTAGGCAGCAACATGGGCTCTCGGAGAGCCTCCTTTTGCTGTACCATTTCCATTTCCAAAAACATTTGCTCCTGGAACAAAACTCCCCCCAGCAGTTGATAAAGTGTGCGAGCCATGGCCTTCATGATCGCGTGGGGTATAGAAGGATAAATTCAATTTGCCTGCATATGCTTCATAACCCTTGTTGAAATACCTTGCTCCTATCAACTTCCTGTGTCGTATTATTACAAGTTCAAATTACAGTGTAAGCCCTAATTTTCGGGGCAAATTGACGTTTTAAAAGAACGTTTTTAAGTGTAGATTTCTATCAATTGGTGCCCTCATTTTCTTTTGTCCAGTCTAAATATGTCTTGGTTTTGAATAACAACAGAGAACATCGACAAAAATCCCCAGCTGGGCAAGAATTTTTCCAGTCGAACGTGCTGATAATTCGACCACGAGATTAAAAAATTAAATTCTCATGTCCCTACTCTTTGCTAGCTATTAGAATTATTTCATCACAGTTCCAAAGTGTAAATTCCTAGATACATGAAATTGCTGACTCTTGGAACTTTTCACAAGATCCAACTATTGCATAGCCTCAAAAAGAATGGTGGAGACAACTTCAAGTGAAATCCCTCTCATTCCGGACCCAACTTCTGAAACTTTCTGTGCCAAAAGATATTGCCTTATACTGCTACCGTACTGCTAAAACATGATAAGACTCTTTCCACGTCACAATGAAAAAAACTTATCCAAGTTATATTTTGCGTGTGACTCAAATACTGCTAGTTTCAACTTGCACTATATAGGTAATTTAAGAAAATAAAACAGCAGATAAAAAGATGATATTTGACATTATCAACGATTCATGATCAAAGTCAACTACGAAAATCATGATCATATCATCATTAAACACAAAAAGGGCAAAGATGAATTTTTGGGTCTTACGTTAAACAATCAATACAAACATAGAGATAAAAAGAGAAGAGAGATGGACCTGTTGCAGGAAAATGAATCATTTATCCCACGCTGACAGATTCCTCGCCACCTTGTTGGGACGGGACCCATTCCTTCATCGCTAAAGCTCTTTGATTCTGGCCAAACACCTACCCAAAATAACATCACAAAAACAAGTAAAAAAAACATCATAGTCAACAGTATTACATCATACATGCATTACTAAATGCAGAAAAAGTAAAAGGAACCAAAGCATAATTTGTACAGTCAATATTACATTCCTAGCATCCCTACCACTGTCATACTTTTTCATGCAACATTGGGAATCATTCAAAAGAAAATAAAGAATACGTTTGATAGATGTAACCATGAAAAAAGAACGTAAAGTGGGAAATAAAGCCTATGTGAAAAATGAATAACTGTCTGCCAATAATTGCAGATTTTTCAACGATTCTCAAATCAACGAAATTCTTTTCCCATAGCAGTATGGAAAAAATGCCTTAGTAGTACAAAATTATTAGAAAAATAAAAATATTACTTAACTAAATATAGATATGTAAAGTGTAAAAAAAAAAGCGCAGATTTGTTATATGTAAATGATTGAATAAAAAATATACTGTTTTTTAGCCAATCTGAGAAATTGTTCACGTCATGCAGTGATTGCTTGACTTTGGAAAAATATGTTGGTCAAACTTAAAAGACACATTATGAAATTTTTTTCTCTAGCATGCACATCAAATCATATTTAAGAAAACTTGTGCAGTAAATGTATTTTTCTTCAAGGAAATCACTGTTATAGTAACTTACTCAAACAAAAATGGATAATTTCACACAGTAATTACAAATTAAATGTAAATATAAAATAATCTTAAAGAATATACATGTGTGTATATATAATACTTACCGGTGTCTAAATTACCAATAATTACATCTTCACCGTATCTTGCTTTCGTCCAGATAGAGCTGCTAGGAACTTGACCATCATTTCCTTCTAATCCCATAAACTCCCATGAACGAGTAGTATGCAATTTCCTTCCTTTGCTTTCAAAAACAGATGCAACATTTGGATGCTCTGCATGACCAAACAAAATAAATGAATGATAAAAATTTTCATTAATATTGTCATGAAATAATGTTTTCTTCATACGAAACAAGAGTAAGCCAAAGCAATATACTTGCTATCTCAGCCGCCAGGTCTTCTTCAAGAATCGCAGCAAAACCATTAATGGATCGAGTATATGAATAGAAGATGGACTCCTGGGCTAACTGAACGCTGCTCCGTGATAAAAGTGCAGAAGAAACAGAAAAAATAACATAAAAAATCTGCTCGGCCAAGCGGGGAAATATAGAAGCTGGCATTCCATATAATAACATACCTCCCTAGGAATGATCCTAGTAAATTATAGTGCGAATTAGTGACGCCTTCGATATCCGCTGACGTCGGTAACAGTCCATACGAATGCGATCCCAAGTACACTATGAAAGGCTATAACAAAAATGAAAAATGAGAATCAATGTGTGTTTTTTTTTTTCCCTCTTGTATCATGACAAATGAAAGAAAAAAAATCAAGTTCACCTTTTTGATTGCAAAGGTTTGTGTCTGAAACAGACACAAACACAGAACTGATAACACAAAATTTAATGTAAATGGAGGAGCCATTGTGTTTCCTTTGTTCTCTTCCTTTCTTCCTCCTCCTCTTTGCTTTAAATTTTACAAGTTTCCCAGTATTTATAGAAGTGTAAAGTCGATATTCTTTTCTTCCTTTTTTACTTTTTATGGAAGCAAATAGAATCTTGCTTAGCGTAAAAATAGTGATCCATTGAATAAGTTTTCATGGTTTCATTCATTAATTTCGATTTTCTAAATAAAACTGCCCCAATTACGGCACGCACTGATTCTACGTAAAAGAAAAAGAAAAATAGATAAGATATTGAATTTACAGACATTTGTCTTTGACTCCTTGAGTAGGAAGATGACAACTATGATATATATATGGTCGGGAAGAAAACTGAATTTTCTGATTAGTCTTACTTCTTTTTCGCTCCAAAATTTGCTACTCCTAAAGATAGGATTATGCCTTTTTTTTAACCCTCTACATGGATATATCAACAGTAAAATTAGTAATCCATTTAGTGATAAATACTGATTCAAGTTGATAAAGATTCTATATTTTTCTTTCTATCTTGCTATTTATGTACTTGGTCAACATAACATATACATTTCTCTTTGTTCTATTTTTATAGTCAACTCACTATAATTATCAAGTATTGCCATAATAATCTCAAATGGTTGATTAATGACATCGTGTTAATATCATAAAAATTACATTTCCCCCTTTTTCTAGAGGCCTTTTGATCTCCTCTTTGGCTAAAAAAAAAAAAGCTTTTTTAGCTACTACTAGCTATCAGCTGCCGCTTTAAAGATATTTATTATCATTTGCGGCTAAAAGTTATTAATTACTATAATGATGTGAAATCACTATAGTGAACATGATATGATTAAAATTGGTTTTGTCTTTTGTTTCAAGGTTTTTAGTAGGAAGATTGCAGTTACAATATGGTTCGAAGGTAAATTCAAACCGTTAATTAATATTTTTTTTTTTTTGGTGCCACCAAAATTTATGGTCTCAAAAATGAATATTTTAGGATAGGATTATGGCTTTCCACACCCCCGCCACCACCCCCCCAGTAGATTAAATGAACAATAAAATTGGTAATCCAATTAGTAATACATGCAAAATAAAGTTGATAAAGTTTCTATACTTTTATTTCGTGTTGCTATTTATATACTGTTCAACATGTATTCTTCTCCCCTTTTTTTCCTCTTTAAAATTATGAAGTATTATAATAATCACAAATGGTTGAGTAATGATACTATATTAACCATCATGGAAAATGCCGATTAAAATAAAAAAGACGATTTCCTTTTTATAAAAATAGAAATCATCCTTTTCCATTTTTACAAAACTTTTCACAATCACTAGCTATCAATTATAAACTTTAGCGTTTTAATATTCATATGAAATCACTATAGTAAAGCCCATAAGATTATAATTGATTTTTTTCGTTTTAATTTCACCAATGCTGCTAGACAGTGAATGTTTGTGTGCAGAGTTAATAAGGTTCATGCTTAAAAAAAAAAAAAAAAAAAGAAAAAAGAAAAAAACACATCCTGTGTAGTTACTCTCTAGGAAAAAAACTGGAAATTTAAATAAGTTTCCAATTTAGCGAGTAGGCTTCAAATGTAAGCTCAATAATACCGAAATAATCCATCGTTTAAACTTGGACAATTTAATTGAAATTATATAGTAAATGCGAGTTGGTACCATTAAACCCTAATTGCCTTTAAATGGTGAAACTAAGTTCTAATTAATAACGGAAACTATAATCACACCTAAAATTCTAGACAAAACCCAATGAATAGCAAAATAAGGGACAATGACACGAGTATCGAGGTCACAGCCAAATTTGATCGAACAAACCTACCAGATTATATATATATATATATAGAACAAACCTACCAGATTATATATATATATATATATATATATATATATAAACCTTGATTTTTCACGTTTCCTTTCTCATCTACACTTAAAATCACAAGTTGATTCAAATTAAAATACAAATACTCCCCATAAAAGTCACCTAAACTCCAACCTAACTTGGTCTATTTAGATTTGTGCAAAAACTAGTTTCAAATAACCAGCCCAGCCTGGATGGAGGTGAGCTTAAATCAATGGACAAACTACTTACTTGGTTATGGTTTCCTAAACTTCAATATAAAAAACAAAAAACAAAACAAAACAATCATCATCAACTTCTATTTCTCCACTTACTTTCTTAGTCTTAATTTTTTATAACTATACTCTAATTGAAGAAATTTTTTCTTTCTATATTAATAATGTATTACAAGATTTGAGTAACAAATCTTCCTTCTATACAATTTCTATCAATTTGGCCAATCTTGCTTAATATTATGACATAACCTTATGCTGACGTTGTCCAACTTAATTATTTCGAAATGAAAAATAATTTCAATCCAAAATAAAAGTAAACTATTGATGCATCACTACATGCCTATATAAAGTATTAGAATTATTTGGTAAACAAAATAAAAATATACAAGTATACAGTAAATTATTAACAGTAATTGACAAAAATGCAAAAAATTAAATTTGAAAAAAAAAAATTAAGAAAAGAAAAGACACGGTTCAATGGCTTTCGAACTAGCCCTTAAATTGCTAGTTCACTTGAATAACTCAAGCTTGTATTGTAACCTTAAGGGTCAGGTCCAGTTCAACTAATCGCTGGCCCATGAACTATTAGTTTAGGGTCAATTACGGAGCCAGCTTAGCCACGTGTGCACCTCTAAGTCCATTTTCTTTTCCATGAACTAGCTCTAATGAAGCTCTAATGGGTGTATGTCAAGTGATTTGGTTAAGGTTCATAAGGGTTTACATATGAATTAATTTTAAGATGTATGGCTTTCTTTACTCTTTGTAGAGGATTGTTTTGATAATTGAGTTTTTAATCTAATTTAATTCAAGTACCAATTTTCTAAGCTAATGATAAAGTCAGGGCAAACCGATCCTAATTACTGATGTCTTAGAAAGATTTGACTTAGTAGGCTTAAAATAAAAGTTATTGAATTGGTTTTTCTACTCTTGACTTTGCTGGATTGTCTTGTAGTAAAAAAATTGACTTGGAGAGAGTCTCTCTAAGTATGTTATGGCCTTGTTCAGCCTTAATAGGCCTTAAGAAGACTTAAAATAAGTATACAATTTTTTTTTTTTTTATCTAAGAAATGGACATTCTTATAATATTTTTGAGTTAATCTTATAAAAGCTTAAGAGAAGTTGGGTTAGACCTAGTCTAAGTTCAAACTTAATGCCTATGGATCCAGAAAATACTAAGACTTCAATTTAGACCATTAATCATCATAAATCTTTTCTTTTTTTCTTTTCACCTCTTTTCATAGTCAATCCTTAAAATAAGGAAGTATTGTTATGATAATCATAAATGGTTGACTGACAATAGCAAATTAACAAACATGAAAAATGCCAATAAAAGTGGAGAAGATAATTTCCATTCTCTAAAAAATGCAAATCACTTTTCCCATTTTATGGAAATTTTTCACATCACTAACTATTGGTTACCCCTATAGCTTTTTACTACCGTTTACAACAAAAAGTAATTGGGTATACAATCATAAGAAATCATTAATAAACCCTATAAGATTAAAATTGATTTTTTCATTTTAATTTCACCAATCTTGTTGGACAATGGATGTTTATGTGTAAAGTTAGGATTTGCTTTGCTAAGGTTAAAACTTTAGTTTGTATTATGTTTTGCATTGTTCTTCGAATCATGAGAAAATCACAATCAATGTTGTTACTCTAAAGATAGGAATAAAATTGAAAATTTTTAAAAATTTATCAATTTAACAAGTGGGCTCCAAATTAAGTACAATAATGCTCAAACAAATGGAAATTTAATTGAAATTATACACATAAATGCGTACTTGTGTAACTAAGTCCTAATCATCTTTAAATGATGGAACTAAGATCTAATTAAAAATGAAAATAATAATCACACCTAAAGTTCTACATAAAACCTAATGATTAACAAAATAAGGGAAAAACGGCACAAAAGTCACAAGGTCTCGACTAAATTTGATTCACCAACCTACAAGGGTACATATTTTTTTCAATGCTTCCTCTCTCATTTGCATTTTAATCAAAGTAAAAACACAACTCCTCTCTATAAAAATCACCAAAGCTTTGGCTTAAATTGGTCCATCTCCTTTCTCATGAGAACTATCTCTGACAAAGCTGTAATGGGTAAATTTCAAGTGATTTGATCATGATTCAGTAGGTTTACAAATGAATTAATTTTAAGATATGAGGCTTTGTCATTATAACATGTTATTCAAAAGGATCTCCCCATCGATACCATATGATAATATTACATACACATACACGCACACGCATACACTTTTGCACATATGCATGTACATGCCTCTTTCACTCTTGTAGATGATTATTTCAACAATTTTAGCTTTTAACGCAATTGTCATGACCAATTTTTTTGTACTAGTCATAGGGTATTGAAAATAAGGCCTAATTAGGGATACCTTAGAGAGATCTTGCTTTATAAGCTTGGATCAAGGACCATTAAATGGTTTTTTTCGCTTTCGATCTTATAAGTTGTGATGCACATGAAAAATAGACTTGAAAAAAATGTTTTTTTGGGTTCATTTATGTTTTGTTTGGCTATAATAGGCCTTAAGAGAGCTTAAATAAGTTAAACATTTTTTTTATATAAGAGATGGACTCTCTTATAATGTTGAACTTAGGGTTCATTAATTGTTTTTAATGAGAACAAAAAGTATATATCTAAATATGTTGTTTTTAACCAAATAAGTAGATGACTAAACTAAGTGTTATTTGTTTATATTGAGATAATTAAATAAGATCCATTAATTAGCTTAAAAAATAAATATATCAATTATCTCTATAAGAAATTTAATCTTTAAAATGGTGATCAAGTGATCTTGAAGTTGATTGCAAAGTATATTTGTTTATTGTTGTTAAAAGAATTTTCAAGTGATATTCGATCTACCGGATTGACGGCTCAATGAAGAACTAAGTTGACAGTATAAAGCCTTGAAAAACACTTACTAACTCGAAGGAGCTAGCATGCCAGTTCACTTGTCGGTGTTCATGCTAGTGTAGTATTTTGTTATCGGTTTACCGGTAGTATAAAGAGCCACTATGTTAGTAAGTCGGTAAGTCTAATTCAAGTAGCCATTGGAGCATTTAATGCATGGTAATGGGAAGAATTCAATTAGTTGATATAAAAGCTTAACAACTCGACTAAAGGCAATTAAGATATGATATTTTATTGCAATTAAAAGACATTATCTTACATCCTTGAGCTTATTTTACTTCTTTTTGGTTTTTGTACACTTATTTACTATCAAACAAAAAGAGACATATTTGTAGTCCTTGAAAGTCCTCTCATTTGTAATCTTGAGTGAAGAAAGTGATATACTTGAGTTAGTTATATGTAAAAGAGATTATGTAAGCTTATGTAGCTCTTAGAGCATTGAGTTGTGAAATTAATAAAGTAAAGTGAAGTCCTTAGTTGGAGGCATTGTGAGTCCGTGGAGACTAGGAGGGGGTCCGAACTCCATGATATATCCAAACTTGAATTTCTTTATCCCTATCTCCTTTAATTTCTGTACTTATTATTATTGCTTTGATTACTTTTATTATTGCATTTATTTAGTTATATAAAAAAGAATTTCAGATTGTCCTAAAACTCAATTCAACACCCCCCTCCCCCCCGCTCCCCCCCCCCCCCCTCTCTCTCTCTCTCTCTCTCTCTCTTTCTGAGTTTAGCTTAGTATTATTCAATTGGTATCAAAGCTAGTTTCTAATCACTTGCTTAATCACGTATTAGAATAAAGATTGTGGCATCTAATGCATTAGGCTTTTTAGAAGAATAAGCAATCAATAGGCCTCCTATCTTAACCAGTAGCAATTATCCATATTAGAAATGTAGGATGTCTATATTCTTGAAAGCTTAAAATAGACTACTATGATATGTAGTTAACCAAGGACCATTTAAGATAGAAGGAAAAGAAAAAAGAGATTACTTAGATGACGATTGGAAATTACTTGATTTAGATGAAGTTGCTATGAATATATTGCATTGTACCATAAATGAAAATGGCTTCAATAGAATAAGTACATGTAAAAGTGCCAAAGGACTATAGGTTGAATTACAAAGCACATATGAAGGAACTAGTAGAGTAAGGGATACAAAAATAAGCTTATTATGTGGACAATCTAAAAATTTTAAGATAGATCTTAATGAAACAATTGATGAGATGCATAATAGATTTATCGATATCATTAACCCTTTGAGTTTTCTTGAAAAGAAATTTACTAATCTTGAGACAGATTCCAAAATTCTTAGATCTTTGCCAAGAGATTAGAAAGCCAAAAGTACCGTTATCAAGGAAACTCGTGATCTTAATGAAATGTCACAAGAGCAACTCCTTAGAACACTTAAGACACATGAGATGGTAAAGAGATAAGGAGAGGAGTCTAGAAAGAAAACAATTGCTCTAAAAGTCACGGAAAAGAACTCAAGTGATGAAGAAAGTGAAGACAATGATGAGGTCTCAATGTTAGCAAAGAAGTTTAGAAAGTTCACGAAATTCAATAAAAGGATTAAGAAAGATAAGGGTGGATATGGATCACCTTCTAAGTTCAAGATGGAAAAGAGAGAAATCATCAAATGCTATAATTGTCAAAAGCTGGGACATATTCAATAATATTGTCCATTGCTTAAGAAGGCCAATAAAATGTCAAAAAGGAAAACCATGATAGCTACTTAGAGCGATGGGGATTCTAGCAACTCTAATAATGAAACTTGCTTCATAGCTTTCAATAACAAGGTATGTTCTCCTTCACATGACTCCTCCTTTGATGAACTTAGGATTATATATGATGAGTTATTGAAAGAATTCATAAAAGTGGAAAAGAAGAATAAAGTGTTGAAGGAAATGATGAGTGAAGTAGGTGATAAGTTTGATATCATCAAAAGTGAATATAATAAAGTAGTTGATACAAAAGAATGATTAGAAGAAGACAATGAATATTTGAAAGTTGAAAACGAGAAATTGACAAAAGAAAATGTAGAGCTAAGTAGTAGAAATAGTGAATTGATAAATGAAAATAGTAAATTAAAAGAGGTTAACAAGAACTTTAAAAGGGAAATAAAATAACTAAAACTTGAGGCAAAAAATGACGAAGGCATGGTAGAGAAATTAAGTCATCTTGAAATTTAAAACTCGATCCTAAGAACTAGCTTAGATGACTCAAGAAAAATGATGGCAAAATTTGTAGATGAAGAAAAGAATTTGGATAAAATCCTTAGAACACAAAGGCTAAGCTTAGACAAAATCGAAATAGGTTATATTAAGGAGAATGTGTATAGAACATAAAAAAGCTACTTTGTTAAGGCATCAAATAAAACTTATAACTATTGTAGAAGATATGGTCATATTGCACATACATGTGCATTACGTCATAATCTCTCCTTGTGTAACAAAAGTAAAATCATTTATGTCCTTAAGGGATAAGCTTACATTACAATGACTAACCCCAAATGACCCAAACTAAAGTGGATATCAAAGAGATAACCACTTGTTTTGTAGGATCCTTCAAGGTACAACAACAAATGGATCTTAGATAGTGGTTGCTTAAGACATATGGTGAGAGACGTATCTAGGTTCGCATCTATAGACTTGATGGATGGAGGAAGTGTGACCTTCAGAGATAATCGAAAAGCTCATATTTGGTGAAGGTAACATTTGCATTAATAATGATCTTACTATTAAGTATGTGTTACTCGTTGATAGTTTAAAAATAATTTACTTAGCATTAGTCAATTGTATGACATAGGATATAAAGTAATTTTTCATGTATTATAGTATTCTATTGAAAACATTAACAATGACTAAATCTGTTTTGAAGGCTATAGACAAGGAAATATTTACAAAATTGACTTCAATATGTTTTCATGTTCTGTTGAGACTTGTATGTCCGCTTAAAACAATAATAGTTGGTTGTGGCATAAAAAGTTAGGACATACTAGTATGGATATCTTATCAAAACTAGTCAAAGGAAATCTTGTTAAAGAATTACCTAAGATTAGTTTTGATAAAGATAGAACATGTCAAGCATGTTAATATGGCAAACAAACTAAGTCATCTTTCAAATCAAAAGATGCCATCTCAACTTCTAGGCTACTCTAACTACTACATATGGATTTATTTGGTCCAACCCAAACCTTAAGTTTAGGAGGGAAAAGATACACTTTGGTCATAGTTGATGATTTCACTAGATATACTTGGATCTTCTTCCTTGCTAGCAACAATGAAACTTATCATGTGTTCTTAAACTATAGCAAGAAGGTCCAAAATGAAAAAGGTCTTTCTATTATCTCTATAAGAAGTGATTATAAGGGAGAATTTGAAAATCTTGATATGGAAGATTTTTTTTTAATAAAAATGGAATAAAGCATACCTTCTTGACACCTAAAACTCCGCAACAAAATGGATTCGCCGAAAGAAAAAATAGGACTCTTAAAAATGGCTAGGACTATGCTTTGTGACAATAACCTATTTAAATATTTTTGGGCCGAAGTCGTCAATATGACTTGTTACATATCAAATCGCGTTTTCATTAGACCAATTCTTAAGAAAACCCCCTATGAGCTTTAGAAAGATAAAAGATCTAACATGTCATATTTTGATTCCTTTGGAATGAGATGTTACATTCTCAATAATGGAAAGGAACAATTAGGAAAATTTGATTCAAAGTCGGATGAAGGTGTTTTTCTTGGTTATTCTCTTATTAGTAAAGCTTATAGAGTATATAACAAGAGAACACTTGTTAAAAAAGAGTTAATTTATGTTACATTTGATGATATTTGTGTATATAAAGAGTCTAATGATGAAATAGAAAACATTGGTGCTCGTTTGGACAATCTTGATTTTAACGAGAATCAATCTAACTCAATTGAAAAGGAATTCTCTAGGCAAGATGAAGTTGTTAACAAATCTAACTTAGATTTACCTAGAGAATGGTAGTTTGTGAAAAATCATCCTAAGGATCTAATAATAGGAAAACCGTCCAATAAGGTGCAAACTAGAGCCTCACTTAAAAATCTAAGTAATATAGTGTTCCTATCTTAGCTTGAATTAAACAATGTAGATGAAATTCTAAAAGATGAATTTTGGATTCAAGCTATGCAAGAAGAGCTAAATCAATTCACTAGGAATGAGGTATGGAACTTAGTATCTACACCAAAAGATTGACTGGTAATTGGAACTAAGTGGGTATTTTGAAACAAGTTAAGTGAAGCTAAAATAGTAATAAGAAACAAGGCGCATCTAGTTGCAAAAGGCTATAACTAACAAGAAGGAATTGATTTTGATGAGATCTTTGCTCTGGTTGCTATATTACAGGCCATTAGAATACTTTTAGCATTTACTACATATAAAGACTTTAAACTATATCAACTGGATGTTAAAAGTGCCTTTCTAAATGGTTATATCAAAGAAGAGGTATATGTAGAGCAATCATAAGGTTTTGAGGATAATGAATTCTTAAACCATGTATATAAGCTCAATAAAGCCTTGTATGAACTAAAGCAAGCTCCTAGAGCTTGGTACAAAAAATTAAGTAACTTCTTGATAAAGAACGAATTCACTAGATGGAAACTTAACACAACACTATTTATTAAGCAACACAATGATCATATACTAATTAATTAAATATACGTTGATGACAATGTGTTTAGTGCAACTCATATGGAATTAGTTAATGAGTTTGTCCAGCGCATTAAAAATAAATTTGAAATGAGTATGATAAGAACTCAACTATTTCTTAAGTCTTCAGATTAAGCAAACCAAAGATGGAACCTTCATTAACTAAGCTAAATATACTAAAGAACTCTTAAAAAGGTTCAAAATGGAAAATTGAAAAACTAAGCCAACTCCAATAAGCACCACTCTAAAACTTGATAAAGATAAGAGTGGAAAGAGCATTTGTGAAAAGACGTAATAGGAAGTCTTCTATATTTAACTGCATTTAGGCCCAATATCATGTTTGGTGTATGTTTATGTGCACGATTTCATCTTGCTCTAAACAATCTCACTTGAATACGATCAAATGCATTTTCAAGTATCTTGCGGACACTATTGAAATCGGCTTATGGTATTCCAAGTTCACCTTACGTGATCTTACTAGATATTCCGATGTTGACTTCATCGATTGCAAAGTCGATCGCAAAGCACAAGCAGCATGTGTCATTTCCTTGATAATTCATTAATATCATGACACTCAAAGAAACAAAACTCAGTAGCACTGTCTACTATTAAAGTTGAATATATAGCAGTCGATAGTTGTTGTACCCGAGTTTTATGGATGAAGCAAACATTACTTGACCATGGTTTAAAATTTACCATTGTTCCAATAAGATGTAATAATACAAGTGCTATAAATTTGACCAAAAATTCAATTCAACATTCTAAGATTAAGCATATAGAAATTAGACATCACTTTATTTGTGATCATGTACAAAACAATGATATTTTCCTAGAATTTATTGACACTAGTAATAAAATAGCCGATCACTGAACCCTTAAGTAAGGAAAGATTTTGCACTCTAAGAAGAGCATTGGGAATGATCTTGCAATATGAGTACTAGACACATAAGAACCAGCATAACTCTTTTGAATAAAATTAACTTACTAAGTAAGTTAATCGGAAAATATTACACTATGAGGTATAAGAAATATGACCATATGGCTTGTATGCATTAAATATCACATTTAACATGTTTTAGGTACACTTAAAATCATTCATGCTTATTTAAGTTCATATATGCATAAATTTATCATGTATTGGTTTTCGTGCCTAAAACCGAGGCTCACATGTCTATTTTCATTCATAAATCATGCTTGAGTAGTCAAACTAACATAAATTGAATTTCATACATAATTGACCTCTCTAGACCTATATTAGACACTAAAATGCTATAAGGAGCTTTTCTTGCATATTTTGGTCAATATAAGTGTTATTTGGTTTGACCATGAGTTATTGTGCATCTTTATAACTTCCTTCATATTTGAAGAATAAACTTGTCTTGAAATTGTGGAAGGATTTCCCCTTGTTCACCATGTATTCATATAATTAGCCTTGATCCTAAGGAACTCATGTAGTGATTTTGTGATTTGTAGAGCCTTAAAGAAATAATTTGTGCCTATTATCCTCAAACATGTATTTGAAATTTACTTGAAGTATTGGTGTGCCAAAACTCAATCCCTATGCAGATAATTTGCTCTTACATGCACATTTTCACTTTATTATGAACTACATGGTTCAATGGATTTGATTTGGCTAAATCCTTGGTATCTAGTTGAAATTTAAGTTTCTTAAACCTTAACGGATCCAAATAAACTTGCTTGAAGTGTTAGAACACTCATTGAATCACTATAAATTAACTTGAATTGGCAACTTTGATTAATAAGGGGGACTTAACTGCTTTTCTACAAAATTGCAGAAAACTGGCATGCCGGTTCATCAATCCACCAACTTATCGGTATGCCCCCAAAATTAACAACTTAATTTCAGTTATGTTCATTTAGCCGACATGCCAGCATTCCAACATATTGGCTTGCTAGTATACTGGCCTAAATTTTCATTCTTTTTTTTTTGTTCTGTTGAATGAACCATCATACTGGTCTACCTAACTACCGACATGCTGGTATACTGTTCTGGTTAATAACCTATTTTTCATTCTATTCAAATAGTTGGCATGCTAGCTCCCTATACTACCAGCATGCCAGTTCATCAGTTTCCTGGCACGACTTAAGTTGCGTCAAACCTTCTCTCTCCCTCTATCTTCTTCCACAAAACCCCCCTCTAAACCCTAACCTCTTTCCCTCTCTTCAATCCACCTCTTTTCTTCTATCAAAATTTATTTTTTTTCTTTTATCAAAATTTATTTTTTCTTCCCTCAATCAACTCCCCACTCTCTCTACTCTCTTTCTCTCTCCTCATTACGTCCCACTTCCCCTTCTTCTTCTACCTCTCTTCACTTTTTCTCTCTAACCATACCTATCAACCGTTATGCCACCACATACCATCCACCCACCTCTACCATCATATCGGCTTCCATCACCTACACTCTCCCCACTATCATATCTACCTTTACTCATATCCATACCATCCACTATTCCCCTCACCAACCATGCCTATACACATCTACACCTCTTTAACCACTCATGGTACTGCGCATTGCTGCTAGATTCATACCTACGGCCTATGACCATCAACTCTTTCCATCATGCTAGCATGCCTAACGATTCGAAAAGTTTGCCAACCTTAAAATTAATACTAGTATCTTCTATCCCTTAGAGGTACTTGAGGAGTTTTGCATTGCGACCTTTCTCGACATCATCACTAATCATGTACTTGATATTCTTCGACTTCCTAACAAGGTACATGATGATGCACTTAAATATTTTTACCATAATATGTTGAACTCCCAAGATGATTAGGGTTGGACAAAATTAAAAATGAATCCAAGTGATGAAATTCGTCATCATGTCCTTTACACTTATGTTTATAGTACCTTAATCACTATTACTCCTGAAGATATCCGTAGCTTTATTGGCATTGCTGTTGGAGGAACTGACGTAAATGTCAATTACTATGAGGCCAAATTCTATGAAAAAGTGTTCAAATATAAGGTTATTGGTGGAAATTAGGACAAAACAAAAAATTTAGCAGCCATTCGATTGGATCTTAGGACCAAAATTCTCCATTACATTGTAATCCATAATTACTGCCCTTAATGAGGTCAACTATCTAATGTTACCCTTCAATATTTATGAATCCTCTATTATTTGCTTATGAACAAGCAAATTGATTTTTTTAGCATAGTGGTTCAGTACTTTAAACATGTTACCAATAATCCATCTCAAACCTTCCTTCGCTTTGGATGATTAGTTACATAACTACTTATTAGAAAGGGTATCCAATTTCCTTCCCTTCTACCAGTTTCTTGGGTTAAGCATCTTAAGTTGATTGACATTTGTAAGGGGAATTAGAAGAAATCAAGGAACAATTGGGTTAACCATCTTACCCTTTTCCTCCTCCAACTCAAGACGATGATCCTTCTGCCTCTTAGTCATGCACTTTAGCTTTTTATCCTTTTCTTTGCTCTTTTCTGTTTCAGGACTTGGTCTTTGGCCACTCTTTCATTTTGTTGTTGTCTTATAAACTTAGGTCCTTGATGGGCTTGCACTTTATGTTGGATGTTTATGACTCCTTTTTGTAAGTTCTGTTTGCTGCACCTTTGCTCTCAATTGACCTTGTTTTTCTATGTTAGTTATTTTATTACTCTTTTCAAGCTTTGTGTATCCTTGATCTTCTTCTTGCAGGGGGGAATATTCTCCAGTATAAGTTGAACCTCTACCAAATTTTCGACTTGCCGTTTTTTCCTTCTTCACCACCTGGATCCTCTTCTTTTTGATGAGGCTAAAGGGGGAGAAATAATTCAAGTCATTAATTGGTTAATTTAAGTTGGTAGTCTAAAGTAGTTTAAAAGTTAAAAATTTCCCAAATTGGATATTTTTATTTATTGGTTAATTATAAGTTAATTAGGTAATGGTCATTCCCTTTTAACTCCTAAACATATACATTATAACATTTGCAAATTTATTATGTTCATTATATCAAGTTATCATGAAAAAAAATCAATTCTCACCTTTTTGCTCAATCTTATTCAATTTTGATCATCTTGAATTCTCATGACAAATTGAGAGAGAGCACTTAGATATTTAATAGTTTTGTCCTCATAAAAAAGAGAGAGATTGTTGAACCTAAGGTTTATTAATTGATTTTGATGAGAATAAAAAGTACATATCTAAACATGTTTTTAACCAAACAAGTGGATGACTAAACTAAGTATTATTTGTTTATATTGAGATAATTGAATAAGATCGATTAATTTGCTTAAAGAATAAATATATCAATTATCTCTATAAGAAATTTAATCTTTTAAATGGTGATTAGATGATCTTGAAGTTAGATTGCAAAGTATATTTGTTTGTTGTGTGTTAAAAATTTTTTTAGGTGATCTTTAACCTATCAGGTTAATGGCTTAATGAAGAACCAAGTTAATGGCTTAATGAAGAACCAGGTTAACAATATAAAGTCTTTAAAAACACTCATTAGCCTGAAGGAGCTGGCATGCCAGTTCACTTGTCGGTGTTCATGCCAATAAAGTATTTTGTTACCGGCTTACTGGTAGTACAAGGAACCGGCATGTCAGTAAGTCTGATTCAAGTAGCCATTGGAGTGTTTAGTGCGTAGTAATGAAAAGAATTCAATGAATTGATATAAAAACTCAACAACTCGAATAAAGGCAACTAAGATCTAAAATTCTACTACAATTAAAAGACATTCTCTTATATTTTTTAGCTTATTTTACCTCTCTTTGGTCTCTTATACACTTATTTGCTATCAAACAAAAAGTGACATAGTTATGGTGCTTAAAAGTCCTCCCATTTGCAATCTTGAGTGAAGAAAGTGATATACTTTAATTAGTTGTGTGTAAAAGAGATTGTGTAAGCTTGTGTAGCTCTTGGAGCATTGAGTCGTGAAATTAATAAAGTGAAGTGAAATCCTCGGTTAGAGGTATTGTGAGTCCATAGAGACTGAGGGATGGTCCGAACTCTACGTTATATTTAGGCTTAAATTTCTCTATCCTTATCTCCCTTAATTTCTGTACTTATCATTATTGTTTTGATTACTTTTATTATTGCATTTATTTGGTTATATAAAAAAGAATTACATATTGTCGCAGAACTCAATTCACCCCCCACCGCCTCTTGAGTTTAGCCTAGTGTTTTTCATATAATACAATTAGGTTCAGCTTTTTATATAAGCTTAAGAAAACTTAAGCCTACACTTAGCTTAAGTCCTAGTCCAAAACCTATGGATCCATAAAATATTGAGGCTTCAATGCAACTTGTTGATCATCAAGAATTGGTCCAATGACCTTTCAAATAGTGAAATTACAATTTTATTGATCTCATTCTAAACAATGGCTCATCTGCTTTGTCCATCTTAGCTTCATCCAATGGTTAAGATTTGGAGTCAAAATCCATATATAAGAGCCCCTTCCTCCCCATTTTTAACACTGTAAGCATGAGCAAGCTTTGTATATAGAAGATCAAAAACTAGAATTGATCAAGAGCAAATAAAAAATACTCAACAACACATACTCAACTCATGCCCTACAGTGAAGTTTCAAGGTACGATTATAATTCTCTTTGTAGACATTCTATTTTTGTCCTTTTTGCTTTTAGCATTTGGGTAACTTTTTAGAAAAATAGAAAAAGAAAAAAAGAAAGAAAGTTAGATTATATTGAAGAAGCAAGGACACCAAAGTATAGAAAAAGTAGAAAATCACACACAAAAAAAAGAGAATAGAGAAAAAAAAATAGAAAATTGTAAAAAAGAAACAAAAATAAAAATAAGAATCAAGACATTAAAAAAAAAAGGGTTGGTGAAGGGTACAATTTTTCTAGTTGAAAAATAAAATTCTTCGGGCTTGAAATAATTTTTATATCCTAAATGCATATGTGTAATTTAGTGGATAAAAAATATTTTCTTTTGTTTGTAATGTCTTTATCCTGGCTAAGGTCTAGTTTATTAACCCAAATGAGTGATAGATATTTTTATTTTTCCTAGACTAAAATTTGGGTAATTAATTGCGAAAGTCCCAATTTGATGGTTTTTAAAACAAAAAAAAAATTCCATTAAATTGGCCTTCACAATGTAAAATTACTTTTACCTTATATACTATGTGATGTTTAATGGCCCTGTTGATTAAGGAGTATGCGTGGTGTGTAAAAGGTTTTAGGTTCTCAATCAGCGTTTTCTATTATGTTTTTCAATTTTTGAGATTATGTATGTTTAGGTGCAATTTAATTGCATTTATTGGTTAGGATTAGCCATTAGCTTAATGGTAAGGAACATGTTCTGCAAGAGAAAGGCCAAATGTTCAATTAAAGGGATCTTTAGTTTGTTATTGCACATTTTAAGCACATGGAATGTTAAAGATCGCATTAGAAGTTTCATTAAAGCTCAATTCACATTAAAAAAAATAATATAATCAAGATAAAAAAATTAAATAATGGACCTAAAGGAGCGAATAAACATTAAGGAATTAAAAAAGGAAATTCAAGGTCTTTAATTGGTTATTGTACATTTTAAACAATTGGAGGGTCAAAGATGGCATTATAAGTTTCATTGGCGCTCCATTCATATTAAAAAACAATATAATCGAGATAAAAAAATTGGATAATGGGCCAAGAGGAATGAATAAATATTAAAAGTTTGTTTTAATGCCCTTAAGCTTCCTTAACGCTTATTGATCCTATTTCTATATAAAGCAAAGTCTTGAACTTGAATTACAACAAGAAATTAGGTTGACCTTAACACCATTATTCTCGAATTCAAACTCTTATCTATTTACGTTAGTTTGTGAAACATACTCTCTCTCTCTCTTCAATTTTCTGTTTAATCACAAAAAAAAATTAAAACTCTCCACTACCTACAAACATTCTCTACCCTTCAGATCACTAAGAACAACCTATTGATCCCTCTAAGCTAACATGAAACATCCATAATCTCAATATTCTATACCTTACACTTTAACCCCTTTGAAAACCACCTATATCGAGCTATTAAAGTGTCACGCTCAAAAGCGGCAGAGTTATAACAGTCCCATTGTGCAAACCATTCTAAGATAGAAGTTAGCCTTATAACCGTTATCTTATACCTGATCTTCACAAAGCGTCCACGACTAACCCACTTTAAAGTAAACAATTCGTAATTTAAATAAGTCATTTACTTAAGAAAATAAGAAAATATATACATACACTAGAATTCAGTTATTACAATTAATGTTTACAACGTTTCACCATAATTTATTTCCTAATTAATACATTATTCAAAAATGAAAAATTCTAAAATAGGAGCTTAGTCCTTAAAAATATGTCTATTCTTCAAATGTTTTTCCTCACTCTCCAAGATCTAGCAGTTACTAACTTCAAGGTAGTTGTAAGTTGCTTTTTAGCTAGCATCTGTAACAACGTTTATATGAATGTGAGCTACCATAGCTCATTAAATTATGATGGAGGACTTAAAACTATACCATAAACACAAATAAGGTTATCAACCAAATTATTAGGTGCAATGCATGTTCAAGCAAATGCCATTGCACAATGTTGTTCAGCTCGTCGTGAGATTAAAGAAATTATACCCACTTTAATTCTGGTTGAGGAGTTGCTATTAATGTAGTAGGTTACAACCAAACCTAGGCTTGTGCAATGGAGACACCGTTTCTCTTACGACTACTTTTGAACCATTGACTTTACCTTTACTGTGACCTCCTCACTTGTCACTTAGTTCAACTAAGGATGAATAAGGGACCAATTATGCTATCCAGTGCTATCCCCATCGAAAGGGTTGATATTTGGCTGGAGAATCTTAGGTTTCCCCTAATGGGTTACTATGCAAATTCGATTTATGTTTACAAGTTGTATATTTAATTAAATCTAATTTAGGGTGATTAACTATTTTATACAATACAAGTTAGAATAATAAACAAAATCATAACATCACCACAATCAAGCACATGCATATAGCCAACTATCTAATAAATATAACTGAGTATAATCTTAAGCCTCTAAAATACATTAACGTATTAATCCCAACTTACCTCGACTCCTCGGTTGCTCACTCTAGGTGAGACTCGTTCAATCCATCACTAATGATCCCTATAATACCAATGTTGTTTCAGTTTTCATATAATTGTTATAGGTTTGTTTTATCCTATAACACTTATTGTTATGTTTGGTTTAGGGTTTAATATATCCAATTATCTAGGTTTTCAAATCTTTTACAATTATTCTTGGTTTAGAGCTAAGTTCTGATTCAGTTTTCGCATCGATTTCTAAATTAGGTTGTAGTTCGGTGTATAAATACAATTTTATATATGAATCCTAGAAACTCATTTCAACCCATAATGTAAAATTAATCTCATTGTTTTCAAGTATACTAAATACTATAATTACCTCAAGTTGGTATTTTATTCCACTCAATACACTTAAATCTTTATTAATATATCGAATTTACTCTTAATGCAAGAAATTTTTACATTTTTCATATAATTACCTAAATATAAGTTTTATATCAGATTTATTATATATTCCTATTATTTATATAATATCAATTTTTATTCTAATATCTTCTATTTATTATATTTCTAATAATTGCAGATTATGTATTATCACTTATTATGTACATAATACACATCTAATATTTCTATCACTCTAATTACCATCTCCCAATATTAATTAACATTTCAGAATGTCTAAATTCATCCCAAATCAAATTTTACACCTAATTACCCTAATTTACAAAATTAATTTAAATTTTATTATTTTCCTTAGTACTTATTACTATATAATTACCTTAAAATTATATCTAATACCTTAAATACTACAAGTATCATACGTCATCAAATTTCAATGTCTTAAAACATATAATTATACACTAAATCAGTAATTAACCATTTAATTACTTAATTAGTCCTAAATCACCCATTTTATACATCATTTTAAGGCCTAAAAATTTCAAAAATTAATTTTTGAAAAAGTGTTTCATAACACTATTCTATATCACCTAAATAATCTACACAAAAATTTTGAGTTTAAAACTATCATTCTAAAGTCATTTATTTCTAATCCGAACAAAACTCGAGTTTGCATAATTTCTTAAGGATAATATATTTCTAAACACAAAATCATCAAAATAAAATTTTCTCATAAATCTACATACTTAAAAACTTTAGAATACCAAATTTCATAATTTTTTAAGAATATTTAATATTTTTACAAAATTAAACAAAATAGGATTGGAAATCGGACTCACTTACGTGAATGACTCTGGTCACCGCCGACCACCGGCTACGGTGGCATTTTCAGCCAATCTGGGTGGTGGTAGCCGTCCATTCTCAGGTGCTTGTTGGGTCTGGGTTCTCCTTAAAAGCCCCAATTGTACAGTTTTTTTTGTAATTTTTTGTAAAACCCTAATTTCCTCTCAATTTCGCCTCTCTCTAATATCTACAATTCCAAACATCCAAAATAAGCTTCTAAAAAATTTAAGGTATTTATAGAGGTCTTGGGGAATTATTATACATTAATTTGATCAGACAATTGCCTTATCTTTTTCTAATTTTCCTTCTTTATTGTTCTAATTTAATTGGATAAATTTTTTTCTTTTTTTCCTCAGTTGCCACGACCCAAATCTGGATTATTCCTTTTTTTATGATTTTTATTTATTTTTCTTAATTAATTATAAATTTTATTTAATTATTTAGCATTTTTTAGCACATTTCATGTATTTTAAGTAATTACACATATTTTTATTTATATGTAAATTCATATATAATACAAATAAATCTTCCTAAATATTATTTATGTTATTTTATGATTTTTAAAGTGCATATAATTTATCTTTAGTGATTCATTAATTATCAAAATGCATTTTATGTACTTTCGATAAATAAGTAATATACTTAAAATTTACAAATTTTATATTTTTTTATTTTAATACTTATTTTCTTAAATTCAAACTTACGGAATCATTTTTATTAATATTTCTAATTTTACTTTATAATTTAGGTTTGATTGAATTTTTTAACCGATCACCCTAAATTCTACGAGTTAAACTCTAAGTAACTAATTATGGGTCTTACATAGAGCACTACCATTAGCCAGCCATATATCTTTACGACATTCAATTAGCATCATTGTATGATAAGGAAGTTTTGTTAGTCTCTTACATTAAGAGCTAATTTAACTTGTTGACCCAATCCAATTAGATTTATGACTTTATTAAACCTTAGTTTAACATGCATCCTTTCTTCTATTTATTTCTTTTTGTCTTTAATTAATAAAAAAAATATTTTTGCTAGAGAATAGGACCTTTTGGAATGGAATAAAAAATTGAAGTTTTCTTAAATTAAATTAAAATTAAGGTTTTCAACACAAAGATAGAGTTTTTAACAAAAAATAAACTTTTTTCCAACAAAATCGAAATTAGAGTTTCTCTAATAACATCAAATCTACATGTTTTGAATAAATCAACATTAGAGTTTTTTATGACAAAAATCAAGAATTAGGGTTTCCCATCGAATTTGTGTTTATTACAAAACATTATTGAGAATAAAAAATCGATAAATGTTAAAAATTAAACAGATTAAATAAGAATAAAAAGCACTAAATGATTTTTAAAAAAATGAACTAAGGCAGCTTGATCTTAAATATGAGTACATAGGTTTACAAAATAAGAGATGCCTTAATATTTAAAATACACATTTTCCTAAAAAATAAAAAGTAAAATAGAAAATCTCTTATAAATTAAAAAAAAAATTTTAATATTTTTTCTATTTATGTCAAAATTAGATTCAAGCCATTTATTTACAAAATATATTTGGTAGCTTTTTCAGCTTTAAAGCTTAACTCTCCAAGCTCTTAATTTTTTATTTTTCGAATGGTACTAGTAGCTATGTTCAAATCATTCCACCATTCAATCTTAAAGCTTTTATTATTAGGGTTAATTATAAATATGTAACTAGTATTATAGTAGTTTTATAAAAAAGTGATTCGATTTATTTTTTTTATAGGCATAACCCATATTTTTTTTGTTTTTTAATGACATTTAAGGTACGTGCAACATACTTTTATTGGCTTATTTGATAATTAAATAAATTATACAAATAAATATAATTAAAAATTACTAAAAAATACATTAAGTAAATATAAAAAAACTTAAAGATAAAAAAATAAAAAAAGCCTACGTCCCTTACTTAGTCCTAATTAGAAGAACTCTTTATCCTATTTCTTGAATATTTTATCCACATCTTTTGTTAAGAAGTTTGAAAAGCTAGTTCCTTAACCTCTCTATGTATGAGGTTGATTATGTTCCTCTTCCTTGTCAGTGTGTACCTAAAGTTATTCTCAACATTGGTCTCAAAGCATGGTACTTGTAATTAAATCAAATAAGATTAATTACTCATTTAGCTATTTTTTATTTTTCAATTTATTTTTTTTCATATTTACATAATTCATTTTTTAGTGATTTTTAATTCTATTTATTTGTATAAGTTATTTAATTATTAAATCATCCAATAAATGTGTGTCATATGTCCCTTAAGTATCATTAACAAAAAATTTACAAAATATAGGTTATGTCTTTATCGAAAAAATAACTCAAGTCACCTCTTTGCAAAACTATTATAACACAAATCACATATTTGTAATTAACCCTTATTATTATTATTTGGTTTAGTTAGGTGGTGACTCTAGACTTTATTAAAGTTCTTTCATTTTTCCCTTTAAATATAAAATAATTATATTTATAAAAATATGTAAGTAGATTGAACGAGTCAACATGGTTCGACCTACTTTGATTTGCATGTTAAATGGGTTAAGTTTATTTGGCCTACTTTTTTAACTGGTAAAAAATCTTTGGTTTTAATTCATCTAAAAAGCAGTGTTGAGTCTAATTTTTTGGTTTCCTATTTGAAATTAATTTCTCATTTCTTGATTAATACTAAACCCTAACCCATTTAATATTAATCATCGACTAAAGAAATTGAGAAATTTCGGTTTTTTATTGAAAATATTTTTTGGAGTCGCCACCCGACCGAAGTCGAGAAAAAAAAAAGAAACCGTAACCAATTGGGTGGATTGATTACGAATTGGTTACCGATCTTTGATTTCAATTTTAAATGAAAAACCAGAGGGTTCCAAGTTCGGGGGCTAACCTATTAAACCCTGAATGGGTACCACTATTTATTTACCGAAATTAAGATTATTCTTGTAATTATAATTTTTAAAAAATAAATAAATAAATAAAATCAAAGGAGAGAAAAAAAAAGGGACCTAAGTTTCTACATATTTTATCGTCGCCCCGAAGGTGCCTATGTACCCATTAGCTGGATCAGATGATCGTAGTTCTTTTTAAAAAATCTTTAATGTGTTGGTTTATTTTAATTTTTGAAAACCGATCTAGTTTACGTTATTATCAATTCAGTTTTTCAAAACTCCAAAAGGGTCCTAATTCACTGAGTCCTTTGATTCTATTTTATAAAAATTCTCTATAAGGCCTAAAATTAAAAAAAAAGGTTTTTTTTTTACTGTTAATTTTCATTAAAAAGAAAGTTTTCCTAAGTGAAGAATTCTAAAACAATATTAAAAAAACTCTCTTAAGCTAATATATATATATATATATATTTACAATTATATTTTATTGTCAACAATTACTTATTTAAATAAACTATGTAACATACTCAATCATATATAAACTAATATTAAAAGTTTCCGAACTATATGTATTTTCATATATAATATTAAATAATTAAGTAACTAAAACATAATAATAATAATAATAAAAACTAGTATTTGAAGCTGATTTTGACTGTTCAGTAAATCGGGTGAGCGACAGGGAGTTGTGAATTACTGGTGTTAGTGAATTCGTCTGGACTTCGGATCGGTGGAGCAATCGGCAAGGCGAGGATTCGAATTTTGTCAGGACGTGCGTTGGAATTTGGATTGGCTGCCGATTTGGATTTCAGAATTGCCGTCACAATTTGTCCGGACTTCGTTGAATTACAGATGGACTACGGATGGCACTCGTCAGGACTTTGGATTGCGTATGGGTTGAATGGAGACGTCGGCAACTTGTTGGACGTCCGTTTAGGAGTGGAATTTAGCAAAGGAAATTGGATTCCGTTTGGTGTTATCAACGTTTAACTTTGGGGAATTCGGCCATGTGTTTGGAGCGATGACAATCAAAGACATGTGTTAGCTGGTGTGGATCAGAAATTGAGGGTCGTCATGTTCCATGGCGTTGCGGATCAGTTGTTTATATAAGCTAACCAAATCATATCATATCATATGTAATTATATCTGATTCGTTAATTAAATTAGATTCAAATTTAATTCAAATCCGATTCAAAATAAAAACATAGGTGGCTGCTGAAACTCAATCCCGTGATTTCCAACTAAATCTACCCAAATATTTCGTTACTTATCCGTTAGACTGTCGGTTTATGTCTTAACATCCATTACAATTAAATTATATTTAAACTATCTAAATTCTTAAACTAAAATTTTTAACTAAACTAAAACTAAAATTAACACTAAAATTAATTATTCCTAATATAAATTACTTTCTAAAAATCTACGAAATTTTTATGATTTTTCCTTTTCTTATTTTTTTCATATTTTTATTATTTGTTAATTTTTATTATTATTATTTATTAATTTTTTTATTATCTTTGAATTAGGACCCTTTTTGTAAAAAATAAAAAATTAAGAATACGGAAGGCTAAAAATTAGATGTCTATAAGCAGGTTAAAGAGTTGGCCTATAAGCGAAAAGTGTAAATGTATTAAGTGGTGACTCCAGACCTTATTAAAGTTCTTTCATTTTTCTCTTTAAATATAAAATAATTATATTTATAAAAATATACAATTGGGTTAAACGAGTCAATCGAATTCGACCCACTTTGGTTTACATGTTAAATGGGTTGAGTTTATTTGGCCTATTTTTTTAATTAGTAAAAAATCTTTAGTTTTAATTCATCTAAAAAGCGGGTCAAAGAGTTAGCCTAGAAGCCAAAAGTGTAAATGTATTAAGCAAGCTAATCCAAATCGACTTATTTTGACTTGCAGATTAAATGGATTGGGTTTATTTAATCTACTTTTTTAACGGACTAAAAAACTTGACCTAAACCTAACTAAAAAATTGGTTAGACGGGATGATATGGGGGCTAGAACCCACATGCACACTTCTGTATATTTTCCTTTAATTCTGGTCGAAGAGTTCATATGAGATGAACCGAGAATTATTTCGGGCTGGACAATCCTTAAGAAATTATTGGATGAAAGGAGGTAAAGACGATCACGAGCAAATCGTGAGATGCTGTTTTGAAGCTTGCTTGGGAGATTTTGGTGAAGAACGGCAATGGGCTGTAGAAGCTGCTTTTGTAAACGTTTCACTTTACATATAATCGAAGTCGATGGTTTTTGTTTATTTATATAATAACAGTAGTTCATTGATTGTGTTATAACCATTCTTAATTTTCTTGCAACGTAAACAAAATATAACATAACAAATATTGGTATTTGGCAAAGATATTTCTATCTTGAGGAGTTAAAGTGAGACATTATCGTTTTGGAATTCAAAACTTTAATTATGGATTAAGCGTGGTGTTTTAAAAGTCCACATACATAGTTGCAAAACCATCTGAAATTGAGATGGTAGATTTTACGTTATATCAAATTTGTTTCCGTAACAAAAAAGTTAGTAGCCATATTTTGTAATTTAATTAATTAATTTATTTTTTTTGTCAAAGTGAATCTTTCACTTTTCTAATATCCAGGTACAAAAGGTTGTGAAAGGAATCTAATTAAATTACTTTTTTCCCCTCCCCATTGACATTAGAAAAAGATTCTATCTCAAAAAGAGGAGGATATACCCTCTTGTAGCCATCGAGACTTTGCAAGGTTTAATTCTATAAAAAGCATAACTTGCTAGCATAAAATAAGCTAAAACTTAAATTGAATAATCATTCTCCGTTTCAAGACAAGATTTGGATCCTCATGAAGCTTCATGTTAAAGAATCGTTGAAAACAAACAAACATATGGAGATTGATTTTCTTTTTTAAAAAGTAAATAAAAATCTCCAAAGCACCTTTGCATTTTAAATAGTATTAGTAGACGACGTACTTGTATTGCATGTATAAAACAAAATACAAAATTTTAACTAAAAAATTAGAAAAATACTGATAATATATGTTAATAAAATTAAATCTGTAATAAATTTTTTCTAAAAAAATCCTTAAAAATATTTGTTAAATAAAAAGTATAATGAATTTTCCAAATAATAGTAATGTTGAACAATTAAAATAATGGACAAATAAGAAAATAACAACCATAGAAATATGTGTGATAAAAATGGTAACTATATAATTAGATGTGGTAGTTAAGAATTTTATAAGATAAGGTTGGTTTTTTAACTATTATGTGAATATATTTAATGATTAAAATTATATAATATTAAATTATTAATTATGAGTAGTTAAAAGAAGACTTTCTCTTTAATATAATAGATAAATTTTAATATATGTCATAATATATATATTATGTCAAATATATTATATTATATCCAATTATAACATAAATATGTCATATATAGTAAATTCCTTGAAATATGCAAAATATTCGGCAGATAATTACTCCACTCAAAACCATCCCAAATACAATACTAAATAGAAATAGAAAATTGCGATTCTATTTCGTACAAAGATACCATTAGAATAGAATATGTGTCCTCCATCAATTCGGGCATGCAAGTTTGGTACCATGTGCATTTGCTGGATCGAACTCGGCGGACTAATACCAAAGTTATTTAAGAAATATGGGGATAGGACTTGGGTTGACGGAGGGAAGAGAGAGAGAGAACATCGTGACAGATGGGCGCACAAAGAAATTGCGGTTTGAGATTAGAAGAGATTAATGGCACAGGGTGGTTTGATAAATTTATTTATATTATAAAATATTTATAATTTTATATAGTTATTTTAACATAAGTTTTTTTTTTGTTATATTATATTAGATTGAGGGTTTAAATAGTAAGTTTAATGATAAGATATAACGGATAATTATTTAAGTTTCAAATAGCTTCACTAATTTAGATAAATAAATAATTATATGCATGTCTCTCTTTATATGAAAAAAAAAAAGATTCATTTCTAGTAGCTAATATAGTTTGACAAATGAGTTTAAGAAGCCAATAAATGGAGAAACTAAATAATAATTAGAATTAACCATAAGATGGGGATAAATCTTAAACCTATCTTGAAATCTATAAACAAGTCTTTAGTTCTCTTCTTACAAAATGAAAATTAGTGGGATGCAATACATATCTATTGACATTTAAAAAAAGTTATATGAATATAAATTGTACAAAAAATATTTCTAAAATACTGATACTATGATGTATCTTCAAAATGCAACATTAGCATTGATAGATGAAAAGTAATATCACATAAATACAACATAGGTTTAAATACACTTTTAAGAATATTACATTTTCAAGATGTGATATATATATATATATAGTATTTTGATAATATTTTTTGTATAATTTATAATTATGTAATTTTTAAAATTTTGATAGGAAATATGCAATTTTCTCAAAATAGGTGTCTTTTTTTTTTTAATAAAAAAGAAACCTTTAGATGTAGAGACAGATACTATCATCTAATCACAAGGCTACATTTAATTTATCTTTTTCCCATCTTATTAGTATCTTTTTTTGGTGTCTATTTGAATCTTACATTTCATAAGAATAAGACACAACATAATGAAAATATAACTCCATATAGACTCCTCTTTTAAACTTAAATACCGAACAAATATTAATAAAGTTGAATTTATTTACTCATTACTTTATTTATATTTACAAAAATCCCTAACTAAAATAATATCTCTAATGCATAAAATATACATTCTCAAATTTTTTTTTAAAGTACGTGAATTTTCATTTTTTCAATTATAATACTTCAATTACCACTATCATTTGTAATTATGAAATAAAAATAGAAACAGATAAAATATAGATAAAACAGTTTTTCAAAGAGATATAGATAAAATATTAAACAAATACAGATGGGATATATATATATATATATATATCTATATAAAATCCAAGGATTTGTTATCATTTCTCTTTTAACTTTTAACTTTAATTTTACAAAACCAAGATAGCATAATCAAATCCCAATATGAACATAATCTAGGTGTATATACAAAAATCAAAACTAACACCCTAGATAGAAATCCTAACCAATTCAACAACGGAATATCAAACAAAGTTATCTCTCTCTCTCTATATATATATGCCCAAAGAAGTTCTTACCAATCCCATAGTCCAATAGACTTTTAGGAACAAGCATAACACCGCATAATTTTGCAATTTTAAATAAAAACTTCTGATACATATTTTGGAAGGTAGTTAGACAAATTTTGGTTTCAATTCTTAATGTAATTTGTCGAAAATATATAATTTACTGATCGAAGCATTTTTCAGTTAAGAAAATTTAAAATCAAGAACACATAGTTTAAGCCTCAAAACCTAGTTTTCATCAGATATCTGAAACCCAAAGTTTTGATTGTTTAAAACCTCAAAATCTGTCCAAAAACACTTTTTAGACTCTAAATAAGACTTTATACCCTAAACTAAGTAAAGCATGGATGAAAAGGGGGAAGATAGGACAAAACCGAGCGGAACAAGCTCCTTATTCAACCAGCTAAATGAGCCATTTGATTAGGCCTTACTCCATTGGGTCACCCCTTATGCCATTTGACTTGCCATCCTTTTATCATTCCTGATTCAACCATCCATGCTTCTTCGACTACCATTTGATGGTTCAAATAAGTCGGCATATAACTTTGAGAGATTTACACTGGAGGATAGTTTAAATATTTAACTATACTATTCTTTAAACATAATCATATTATCTAGCAAAAGTTTGAACGAGCAATTAGTAATATAATTGGAGAATGTTGTATAGGTTGCTAACTAGAAAGTTAACTGGGTGTCAAATATTGAAAAAAGTAGCCAAAGGACTTAATACAATTAGTTAATTTGTTTCAAGTTTGGAAAATGAACTTAGCTTGACGAAAGTTTGCGGGACACATGAGTTCTATTCGAATGAAGTAAACATATTCTAACGAAATAGACTTCACCCGAATGAACTACCATCCTCAAATCAAAAATAGAAATAGGGGGGCAGCCGCATTTCATCCAAAAGAAGTGTACTTTTCTTTGGATGATGTGTAAGCAACACAAAATATGTTTCTTGGGGTTTTTATTTTTCATTTTTTTGCTTAGATTAAGTCGTAGAGTACCACTGATTGAATTCCCTGATAACCTTAGTATAGAAGGTGCAACTCTCCCTAAGTACAACCATCCCCTCGTACCTCTAAGTCGTTTATTTATTTATCGTTCCTCTCCATGCCGAATATCCTAATATAAACCATTTCAATAGGTGAACTCCAGCTCAAACTAGTGGCAGTTTGATAAAATTAAACTTAGTGTTGGCTACATCTATAAGTTACCTATCATGATTTTTCCGAATGCATTATTTTTGCAGATAAAGTATATAATTAGCTATGTATAAAAAGTGTACATGAAGTCCAATGAATCAATAAGTCTTCACAATACGCTTTCCTCTCTTCCTGCCCTTCCCCCTTCCTTTACCTTTTCGTTTTGGTCTAGACCAGTCAAATTGCTATAAATACATATTTCCATTATGAGAAACCGTTCAGAGTGAAAAGTCAGAGAATTTGTTTCCAGCATGACCACATTAAATGGATGCCTTGCCTACAATTTGTTATTGACAACCATTCAAATTTGATCCCATACGTTAACAACTGAAGATCCAAAATGGTTTGAAAGAGACATCATGTCAACTATACAAAAGATAGCTTAAAACTAAAAAGGTTACCATCTACTATCAAAAGAAGACAACATTGATTATGGTAACTAAGAACATCGGGTTGGTTCGATTACGCTCTTCAATTTCGGAGCGAGAAAATCAATCCACATAGTTACGTCTTCTACTTTTGACATAGTGGTTCACATAAGTAAGACATTTGATATTCTTAATATATTGCAATTAAATCATCGTTATACATATATAACGATGCGGTATGACCTGGTCATGAAGAGATTCACAGGAAAACTATTGCTATTTGAAGTTATCTTTCTATGTTAGCTAATAGGGCCAGCTTTACCCCCAGATTCTGTTCCATCTTAATCATGTTAGTTTCAGGTAAGAGTTTTTATTAGCCTTTAACAAAAAAGGGATCACAATAGTCAACTAAGACACTTTCCTATTCAACCTTGCTGCCTATTAAAAGAATAAATCCTGTTTTTCCTAATCTGTTTGTTGTTGTCATAAGTTGAATAAGCAATAAATGAACATCTTTAATAACCCTAAACTCTACCTAATGAGGATAAAATAGAAAAGCAATTATGATATATGAAAATTGAGTAAATTATACTGGCAACTCCTAAAATCTTTTAAAATTGTATGGCCAACTTTTTCTAAAGTTAATAGTTACCATGGTGGAAAGTTGATATGGTTATTGTTGTTTCAAGGTTCTACTAATAGAATGTAATGAATCTCTAAGGTCAAATGCACTGAATTAGGGCAAACCGAACACTTAAAGTCTAATTGTAAAATAGATCGACGATGAGTATAACAGCTAAGGGGTTGTTTAATAGAGCCATTCGGATACCTAAATCAGCGTTATTTATAAGAATGTAGATGAATTGAAGGATGGAGGCTTCAGAGAAAGTGAGGTGAGTGTATGCAAACTAAAGTGTTGGTAAAAGTTATGTCTCAAGTACTTATATGTTAAGCTCTTAAGCCTTTGTCAATAAGTAGTATATGGCCTTAGGTTTTAGGGACTCAGAATTGGTAAAATCTTCTAATGATAATAGAGAATGATTGTCTTGGACCTTGTACTTATCTCTTCTTAATAAATTCTTAATAGTGTTGTATAATCTAAGCCATATGCGCTCACTAGAGGACAAGCCACCATGCATCATATTGCATTAAATGCGATGTGGGCATTCTACAATCAAGCATACAAGACTCCTATTAGAGATCGAATAGATACTCCTATCAATTAGCTCAAATTGAACTTAAGCAACCATTCGATGGACCATGTTATTTGGCTTAGACCTAAGGTAGTCAACTCATGTCTAAAAATTACTATTAATAGTTACCTATATGGAATTTTTAGTTAATATGGATATTAACATTTCATTACATGTATTGAAATAATTAATGTAAAAAAAAAAATAGAAAGTGTGAAAAAATGAAGAAGAGAAAAGTAAAAGGATATATAAAAAATAAAAAAGTAGAAAAAAAGAAAAGAGAAGAAGAAAATAAAAAAAATAGAAAAAAGAAAGAGCAGAAAACAAAAATAAAAATAAAAATAAAAATGAAGGGCTATGGAGTATTACCATCTACCTAACGCAAGAGATTGCTAAGAATAACCTTTGTCTTTGAGTGGCTAACAACAGAACTATTTCCTTAGTGGGTTACAAGCTACTATTGGAAGTGGTTGTTGCAACCTATCCTTGGTGGATGGTAGCAACCACTATTAATGTAGATGGACTTATCTTCAATTTGGATCTTGATTAAGTAATTAATCTTGAAAGAATTATGTTAAGAGTTTTTATGTAATTGATGAATAAAAGTTTACTTTTATGGTTTTTATGTAATTGAAAAACAAGTAAAGTAAATAATTGAATGAATAATAAATATTAGGTACAACTCTCAAAACGAATTGCAGGTAATTGAAATAACAATTGATATGAGTAGAGTTGTTAAAACAATCAGGTTGTTGAAAACAATCAATCAATTAATAAGAACTCAAGAGTATAAGAAAATAATAATTTTGATTTGAAGTGAATACTAAGTAATTGATATGTATATGTGTGTATATGTATGTGTTTCAATATTGTGAAATAGGATTAAGGAAACTCAATTACAAGCTAAAAAGGCCACTTAGGTACATGAATTAGCATGTTACTGCACATGTTAGGATTTAATGAATTTAATAACTATCTAACCTTATTTAATGTGTTGTTTATGCTTAGGTGTGGTCAATGGACCAAGAGTACCAATATGTCAACATAGCACTGGATGATAGATGTATAGTGTTGTCCCAAGTAAGGTTACGCATGAAAAAGATGTAGATTGATTTAACATGTTTTGGACTCTATTGTTGGGGAGTACAAATCGTACAGTGTATTATCTATATTTAGGATTTGGGATCATGAATCACCTAAGTCTTATAATACAAAAACTATTAGATTGCTATGCTCTAGATAAAGATAATGATTGGATGTTTGTGCATTCATTAGTATGAATATTTGTGTGTATGTGTTACGTATAACCTCTATATATGATTTATGGTATTTTACTTTTAGGAATCTTTTTGAGATGTAGATACTGTAGTTGATTGAATAAAAAAAATACTAAAAATCTTAATACTCATTTAATAGTTAAAGATAACAAGTTGAAAATAGAAATAGGAATAAGCCCATTAACTAAATAAACCGAAAGTGAAATAATAAAATCCGTAAACTATCAAAATAACCCTTATAGAACTAGCTTAAGGTAAGTTGGGATGGTATCGGTCGACTTGTAGTGGTTGATCACCCTTTAGTTGACCGCTTTATTGTCCATCTAGGTTGCCTTACCTTATTTGGTCTTACTTGTTATCTTAAGGTCAGTTTACTACTTTTAATCTTCGCTACTGGTTTAAGTCGCACTAATTATTCGCTTCACTGCTTCCGTATTTACTCCGATTCAAGTCCTACGAGGCTTTAAGTGACGTCATGGTCCGTTGCGATGAGTTTGCTATAGTTGTGTTGCGATGTTCGGAGTCATAATATTTTGAATCGTCTGATTTGTGCATTTTATACATGGTTCTTTGCTGTCTATCGTAATTTTTTTGCCAAAGCTTTAAAGGTTGAATGCTTCGTTTTATACTTCGTCTACATCACTCTTGATATAATGCTTAATTTTCAAATTATTCACCTCGCTAATCTCGTTCTACGGTTAGTCAAGGCTCGCAAGGCTTGAAGACAGTAATGATCTCGTTTTACTAATGAGTTTTCAGGTAGTTTGATCCTCTTTCTTCCTTTTTTTTGACCAGAAGGTAGTTTGGTGTTCTAAAGGAGAACATATATAATTTATAGTTTGGATTTGGAACTGTCTCGTTTCATTATTATTATTATTATTATTATTTTGGTTTCCTGTTTACTGAGTAGAAATGTGAATGTTGTAGTAATAACTGATTCAATTATTAATAACATTTGAAGTCTACTTTTAGTTTTGTTATATATGTAAAAGAAAAAAATTATAGTTTGGATGCAAACAGTCTCGTTTCATTAATTTTTTGGGTGTTCCTTGCTGCTTACTGAGTAGAAATTTGAATGTCATAACAACTATTGATTCAACTATTAATGTCCTTCAAAGTTTCTTCTTAGTTATGTAATATGGGAAGAAAAATGGTAATGTAGTTTATGTGTGGTTATGTATTGCATATGATTTTGCTAGTTAATCCTATGCTCTCTGTTTTTCCTTAACTTATGATTGTTTGGAGATGTCAAATGAAGATGTCAATGGGTAGCGCTGTGAATAAATCTTAATACGAAATAAATCTTGCGTCATAGATTAATGAGAAGAATTTGATTGTGCTTGGCGTTGATCGCCCACAAGGCATACCTTAACCAGCTAATTCAATTAAACAAGTAGGAATCCTTGAAATTCATTTTCTATGTAACAGCTAACTGAAGCACAAGAATTGGATTGCAAGCCCAGCGCCATTACACCTCATTTTGTCTTTAAATTTGAATTTGGTAACAATTCTTTTATTGAGTGTACTGAGAGATTGAACAAGTACCCCGCAGCAAACCTACCCTACTTTAGTCATATTTGTCTTAAGATATAGCAGCAGCTCGCTTCACTTAAGGACATCTTGCAGACATATATAAAATTTAATTCAGCATTTTTTTACCAATTTTCTTTCTCCAGTGGATTCCACATCTTTTGTCAGCTATCGGGATCTTTCTCTTTACTTTGGATAAATAGACTCGCCATTTTAGATAAAAAAAATATTTAAAAAAACGAAAAGAAAAAGTTAGCACAATCTTCCTTGTTCCTGCAGCTTTCTACTCTTTTAAGTTTTATGGCTGTTGAAGTCCTTGTGAGCTAATTGCTCAATTGGCCTACCTGTGAGTTGATTGCTTGTTAGCCGTATTTTATGATAATAGTTGGAAAAGGAAATGCCATAACTTAGCATGTGATGGTATGCTTGGCAGATATTCATAAGAAATGGGGAAAATATTGCTGCGAAAGCTCATTCTTTGTTTCTAAAACTGTTATGAATTCAATTTCTTTTCCTTTGTTCAGTTTTTTTTTTTTTTTTTTGCCTTCCCCGAGAGTGAACATTAGTCCAGCAATTGCATTTTGCCCAGGTGGAGTTATTCCTAGCAGCATGGCCCTATTTTTTCCTGTGCTGCTTCTTTGCTCTGTTTTCCTTCTGCAATTGAGTTTTTTAAGTATAATTTATATTTTTCCTTCATTTCTTCGATCAGTTTGTTCAAGCACATCTGCCGGTTCAGTAACTACTTTCCACCGAATCTGACAATTAGCATATATTATTGTAAGAGAATAGGTGATTCAGATATGTGCAATATACAAGTCATAGTATAAAATTAGGCTCCACAGAGAAAATAAGATAAGCTTTCAAATAGACACTAGAAATACTATAATATAAAATAAATAAACTTGATTTGTAGCTCCTCAGAGGATTGAGGTGACTCTGATTTCGATTTACAGATAAATGATCAAAATCCCTTAGGGCTTGGTTCTTGCATTCCCTATCTTATTTTATCTATCTTTCCAAAATAATCCTACTTGGAAAGATTAGGTTTCTATAGTGGTGTTTTTTTTTTTTTGTTTTTGTTTTTATTTTTATTTTTTTTTCCCTTTCTTCTTTCGGCCAACAGCTGTTAGCTCTTTTTCTTATGAAGATTTCAGGAACTTCTTCAACACAAAATGGTGGAGCTTATTTCTAATTGTTTGCATTATGAATGTCCCAGTGGCATTGTTTAGAGAAGTGAGATTGATGGTGATTAATTTTACCTTAGGATACAATTTTTTGTTATCGTCGATATTTGTGAGGCATCCTGCCTACAATCAAAGAACAAAATTCGTGTAATAGCAATTATTTGAAAGTCTGCTGCTTCGATTGAAAAGCATCTGAGAGCATGGATATATTGGCGTTGAGCAGATTAGACGTGTATTTATCAAAAGAATCATCTTTATGGGGGCTTTTGCGTACTGTAATTTTTCATGGACAAAGTGAACGATAACGATTGATTTGTAGTTCCCTTTCCTGTTTCTCTAGGGGGAATGCAGCTTAGAAACCCTTCCAAGCATTCAGAACCTCATGGAAAATTTCAGCAATCAGTTCTCTATCTGCGGATTGCAAGAAGGTATTAAGATCGTCTCGAATGTCAAATATCTTCCCAAATCGAGCTAGATACATCATGCAGCTGTTTTTCAGTTTTGGCAAGTGATAGAGGGAGGCATTCTGAAGCCGCTCAAGAACATTTCTAGAGTCAATATCCTGAAGAAGACTTTCATGGCATGCCTCTTTCAAGTCAGATACATCATACTTATCAGCAGCATGCAGAAGGGCAAGCCGATGCATAAGAAAATCCTCATTTCGGATGTTTCCATATATGTAATTTAGAAAAGCTTCTAAAGCTTCAATTGTCATGTCAGAAATGTTTATGACAGAGAGCTCCTTCTCTTTCAGATCATGCAAGAACATGCTGTGAAAAACAAGTGATCTTGCAGCCAACACCGCGCGGTGTGCTCTGATGCTTCCATTGCAAGCATTAATTATAATATCAGTGTGGATGCCTTCTGTCAACATTTGACTAAGGGTGGAAAGAGCTGTGGTATATGATTGTTTCTCTGCAGATCCTTGGCTCCATATCGAGCAAAGTTGTCCTCCCTGTGAATTTTTGACAGGTGACTGTCATAGAGAGGTATGTGTAGAAAAAAATAGTTATCAAGCATTCATTCTCTTAGTTATGCTACATAAATTTTCACTGCATTAGCTGTTCTCCTGGAAGTAATTTTGAAAGTCGCAAGAGTTTATCTATTTTCTGCTACATTAGCTGGCACACTGCACTATGGATGGTGATATGGATGGGATATAAATTGGGGATAAGGACACTGTATCAATGTTAGAGGACCGAAGGACTGATGCATACCACATTATAAGTCATCCAAAATCTGTAGAACCCATCATTCTCAATGGTGGGCTCACATAAGTGGACGGCTAAACTTCATGTGCTGCATTTAAGTATTTCACCATTTTGAGAGGTTTTCATAGAGTGATCATGTTTTGTAACAACAGATATAGAAATTTAATGATCTTAGCAGAGATTGTAGAACATGAGAGTCAGCTCAGATACATACATCTGAAGATACAGTCTTCAAATCAAGAAATTCAACATCAATTATGAACCTCCCACTCAATGGAACATCAACTGTCCAAACAAAATCTTCACTGTTCTTAAGCTGCGTATCATTTACTTCTGCATGATGAGAGAGTCTAATGTCAACTCAAAGAAATTTACCGGACAAGGAGCAGCAGGCAACTAAATTACACACTTCTGAGGAAATAAGAACAATGAGTCGTTGCAATGCAGAATCGGTGTGGTAATATCTTGTTAGCTAGTAGATGAATTTAAGAGTGTCAGAATAAATGGGCTTATTTGGCTACTTGTTTGGTAACCAGCTCAAAACCAAATTTTTCGCCAGGAAAGATATTAAAAAGATGATATAACGAATAACAAATACACATATCATACACAAACCAAACAACGATTTGATACAGATCAAACACTAATCAAATACAAAATAAGATAAAAGATAGATGAAACGAATAAGCCTAGTAGCCGCTGCTGTCAGCAATACTAGATGTATGCCTATGAACAAAGTTTTAGTTGTTTGGTGTTATCGTTAATGTTCTCTCCAATCAAATGTTTTCATTAAAACAGGGTAAAGACAGAGCACTTATTTAAACTTCTATCACATATTGCGGCACATAATTCACAAGGACACAGGCAAAGAAAATGAGTGGTCATAGAGAAAGCTTCAAGAGTACAAGACATCAATGAAGTTGCCAATTGCTATTATTGGTATAATATCTTGTTGCAATTGTTTCAGGAAACCTTTACCCTAGGCATCATTTTTTTTTTTCCCTACAAAAGTGTGAGATAGGATGGTTCTAAAAATATATTGGCTTTTATGATCAGTCAAGAGTTTTCAAACTTTCTATCAAATGAACAAGAAACGAGTGTCTTTAGTTTGTAAATAAGTACCTTTATGGATAACATCTATGTTCATGAGTGAGTTTTTGAATTCATTTTTAGTTACCATCCTCGTAAAGCATGTATTCCTTACACTTTTGGCTATCTAATTTTTTTGTTACATCCAAGTTATATCCATTTTCATACTTCCAAGAAATATTCATATTTTCATGACATATCCATCTTCCTGTATCCTTATTTATAAAAAGACAAAAGCTGTAAATGCAGCTAGGATAGTAAATGTAACATTTGAAAACTTTTCCTCTGCTGGTGAATTCACATGGTAATATATGTAGGTTCGATAGATTAAAAGCTCTCTTAAGTGCTTAATTATGCGTTAGAGATCATTAGCATTACGCAATTTTTTTATTTAAGAAGAAGACGATGTCAATCAGCAGCAAGCGGGGGAGTGCACACTCGAGATGATCTCATGTAATCCAGCTTATATTCAAAAGCTGTAACTCAGACGACCATACCTACTTTCAAAAAGATACATCAAACTGAAGGAAAATTGTAGTTCCTTTCTCGTTAACTCTTAATACGAAGGCAAAAGCCAGTATTCCCAAAATCTCAATTCATGCTTTTCCCTTTCTTTTTTTTCTTTTTTTTTTTTGGGTAATACAATTATGCTTTTCCTTGAAGGTGGGATAACTTTCCAGGTTGATATGTCGAAATGAAGCTTTACAAATTTTAGTATACGCATCTTTCTCCTGAAATATGTAATTAGTCTTTTGAAAATTGCAGCATAACTACTACCTCGAAAATGTGATAAACGTTTAGGAATCGATTACCTGGGTGTGTCAAAACCTTGCGGTCTCCAGCGGATCGAATGACCCGAACAATGAAAGAAGCAATCGGGGGATGCTCTCTGGTCACACTGGATATCTCTGGGTACAGTTTAACAGCTAAAATTCGGTTCTTCTCTATTGCTAAATGCCTATAATTTCAAAGGAAAGTAATGACTGTGAGTAGTCCGTAAAAATTCCAGAATGATCACACGAACAAATACGACAACAAAGAAGATTTTCTTTTAACATTGGTTTCCATATCTAAGTTTGAATCTACACGATCATGCAAACCCATGAAATCAGAAAAAAGTGTTTAAGCAAAACCCTTACCAATTCCATTTGCCCATTCTGAAAGGATCGGATTTTCGGTAAGTGCAAGAAGCCAAGTTGTCGATCCTCCATTGAGCGAGACGAGATGTTGTCTCTACTCTGTAAGCAGAATCGTTCATCCTATTTGACGACCTTAGAGCTATCGAAATTTCATAGAAGCAATCCAAAATACCCTCCAACGGTAACTCTGTGGTCTTCCCCAGGTTGTCTTCTGTCACATCTATCGCTTCTCAACATGAACATTTGTATCACTGAATGCCATGTTTAAGCTAAGTCACTGCCCCTATAAGACGTCTATAATCTCATTAATGGTGAAGTCCTTGTTGGCAAACGCTAGAAGTACCTATGATATGATTTGATGATATTTCGCCGGAGACGAAGGTCTGCGTGGAAATAATTTATTGGGCTGGTATTTGCTGTGTTTCCATTAATTAATTCTGAATACTTTGCTGTTGTCGTGGGCCAAAGTTATTCCATTCCGAGATTCTCTGTTCTCCCTCGAGGGGTTAATGTTAATTGTTTACTCTATCTATTCACATGCTATCGAGTTTAATAATATATATATATATATATATATATATATATATAAATCACAGCTATGGCTCTGACATTATCAAAGTTATAAAAAAGAAAAAGTTCAAATTTCTAAAATACTTCACTTACACCCTAAAAAATATTAACTTAGAAGTAATATTTCTCTAATACTCTTCAAATTAGCCCTTTATACTTGTTCACAACTATGATAATTTTCGAATTCAATTTGTTGTTTAATACGACTCATATTGACCAAGAGATACCCTCAAATATGATGATGTATCAGCCAAAAAAAAAATAATAATAATGATAAATATATTTTAATGTAACAAATTCGATCTAATATTGTATTGAAGAAAAATTTTACCTCTACCATTATTTTTCACGAGATAAAAGTATAATATTTTAGAATTTCCAAGTGATTTTCAATTCTCATATAACGGTCGGTGGTAAACGGGGTAGAAAATTTTCATCCGTATGATTAATCCCTATCAGCATATGTTATTGGAAGGGGAGTAGTTACCATATATTATTACTGTGCTTTCAAGCAAAGTATATATTCCTGTCTCGTTTCACAAACCATCTCAACGGTTTAGGTGTGTTTCTGCATCGAGTATATTCACTCTGAAAGTCTATTTTATGTCTTTCCTATCTGGAAAAGTATTCTTTTCCCTTTTAACCGTGCTTGCTAATGTCTATACCTTACGCCATGTTTGTCTCCTAGTCCTATCAGACTTTCTGGGAAGATAAGGACAATTACTCTTTTTAAGTGGTGAAACTCAAAGGAGGGAACAGGGATTAACCGTCTTATTTGGCATAAATGGTACAAAGGACCAATAATTATCATGCATTCCTTAACAAAATAATGAAAATATTGGCGTCCCCGTTTACGTATATCATGTGTATATATGTATGCAATTGTTAGTTCATGTAAACCAATCAATGATAGATATTGTTATTGCTTTGCATGATTATGTTAATCTTACAAATTATCATATGCAAAATAAGTTGAGCTGTAGGTTCTGACTATTAATTTTAAAATATATTAACCTTGAGGATATTGTCAAAAATTATATTCCCCATCTTTCTCATTTAATATACTTTATCAATAAGAACGAATCCAGGGGCAGATTTACTTTAATTAAGTTAATATTAAGATTATCGATAGAAAAACATTTATTTATATCATAATTATATTACATTTATATTTGTAAAAAGTCTTCATAATAATTTAGCTTGCATTAGTTTCTAAAACTTAATAGGATGAATAATTCATCTAAAAATGATTAATAGTAATCAATATATTTCATAAGAAGTTAAAAAACTAACTTTTTACTTTTTTTTTTTTTTTTTATTATGGATGTATATTAAATAAAAATTGACTATTAATTTATAAAAAATTACACTAATATATAAAACTTATATAAGTTTTTTTTAATAAAAATATATTAAAAAAATAATTGCATTAGAAATTACAAATGGGGCAAAAAGAGTAACTCGACATAAATATATGTACTATTTCTTTCTATAATAACTTTATATGATTATTACAATAGCAACACAAAAAAAAAAAAAAAAAAGTTATCATTTTGAAGGGAGATTCTATGATCAAATCCCCTATTTTGATGGAACCAGTTCCGTTTTTATTCCATCATTCATTTCCATTTTTTAAAATCCAAACCATTGGATTCACAATTTTTTCAATAGTTCAAATTAAAAAAAAGTATGAATTAAGGGTAAAATTGATGGCAAAACCTAGAAAACAAAGATAGATCGTAGAAAATTTTCATTTTGAATATAAATTATTAGATAATCAATTATTCGTAACATTAATTATAAAAATTTTACTAAATCAAGTTATATAATTGATATCATTTATGAATACTTTATGTGATAAGACCGAATACTTATAATATGGATAATATAATTATTTTTTAATGGTACTATTTACTTAAATTTGATTTGTAATTGATGAATTTAATGTTATTGGTAATTTTGATTTTTTTTTCTTTTTACTAGTAAAAAAATAGTTTAATATGTGTTAAAAAAAAGTCATTTAAGTAATAAATGTATCTTAAAAAGAGTAGTTTTTTTATAAAAAATTTGAAACCAAAACCTTATGTTTGTAAAAGAAACACATCACCAATAAATAAAATTTTGAAAAATAACTTTTTCCCCTAGTTAAGATTAAAATATATACCTATGTTTTCAATTCATTTTCGCTTTACGTATCTGTCTCTCTCTTTTTATTTTTTTCTTTCTTTTGTTTTTTACACATTACATATTTATATTTAGTTAGACACATGTTGGGAAAAAATAAAGATTCAAAAATTTAAGAGTTAGAGAAATATGTTGAAGTTATAAACGGTCACAAGGGTTAGCTTTTATTTATTACATTTTTCTATTCTATTTTTGTTAGAGTGGTTAGTTAGTTAGTTAGATAGTTTTGACAGTTAGAGACTTAGTGTTAGTTATGACAGCTGGATTTAGTATAGTGTTAGTTTCATTCTTCTCCTTCTATATAAATACTCCTTTAAGCATCAAGTAGTGAGTACTTTTAGTCAATTCATCATAAACCCCTCTCTAGATTTCTTCTCTGATATAGCTTTATGTTCGTGAAAGACTAATTTATGAACACAATGCATTAGTACCAGAGCAAGTTTACATGGTATCAGAGTGTGGAGACGGTCTAATTTTCATTCCTTTAATGCTTCTATTACCGTAAGTCCTATTGTTTCAATTTCCAGTATGAATCAATTAAGAGAATAAGTAAATTTGAATGATCAAATAGCAATAGATCCATTGTATATTTCCTCATCCGATAATCTAAGTATGATGCTAAGAAATATAATATTTAGCGAATCAAACTTTATTACTTTGAATATATTCGTACGAATGGCACTAGGTGCAAAATTGAAGTTAGGATTTGTGGATAGAACTATGTGGAAACTAGAAGCTCATATAGCTGAATCAATTAAGTGGAACAGGTGTGATTTTATGGTTAGGTGTTGGTTGCTTAATTCTATGAGTAGTGAGTTAGCACAGAGCTTTATTTTTGCTCTATCATCGAAGGAACTTTAGGATTAAATAAATGAACAGTGTCGATAAACCGATGGTCTTTTGGTTTTTCAATTAAAACAGGAATTTCTAATGCTAAGCAAGGTACACAATCAGTGACTACATATTATAATAGATTAAATAGACTTTGGGAAGAATTGCAATCGATCCAACCATATTGAACATATATTTGTGGTTTATTAGAATATTGTATGTGTAAGCTTAAAGATAGATTGATTGAATTTGAGTCACAATCAAAATTAATACAGTTTTGATGGGACTTTCTGATGTGTATGAGTTAGCTAAAAATAAGATTTTATCCTTTGATCCTCTGCTTATTGTTGGAAGAGCCTTTTACCTTATATTGCAAGTTGAAAAACCGAGACAAATTACTAGTTCCATGATAGTAGAAGGTGATGCCGCCGCTTTGGTTGTGAACAAGACAACTAATAGATGTTATGCAACAAGCAAAAGAACCAAAGCTTTGCAAGAGCGAATGTCATATAATTGAGAGTTGTTTTGAGTTTATTAGCTACCCAGACCGGTATAAACAAAAGAAGAATAGATGAAATGGGAGCCAAGCAAGAATTGCAACACAAGTTTAGATTGAAAGGCCAAGCTCAAGTTTTTATACTCCGTTAGATGAATCTATGGATACTAAATCATCTTTTGGGTTTGATGAATAGGTGCTGCAAAATATTTGTGAAGAAATATATAAGATGATGCAATCTAAATGATTGATGGAGGTAGGGGATACAAGTAGAGGAGCTGTTTCACATTTTGCTGGTATGTCTCAATCAACATCTTTTATTGACACTCACAAACAAAAGTAACAATTATGGATAGTAGGCATAAGAGTTAGTGAGCATATGACACCTTTTCAGCACATTCTATAAAATATACATCACCTTGCTACACCGGTTCATGTTCATTTGCCTAATGGTACACATATATCCGTTTACATTCTTGGCTCTTGTCCCACTATTGAACTGAAAAGTGTCTTCTTTGTTCTTGGATTTTGTCGCAATTTGTTATCTATCAATAAGCTTTTAGTTGATTCTTCAATCATAACCCATTTTGATTGTAATATTTTCATTTTTTAAGACCAAATGACTAGAGCTTACATCCCTTTTGCTCAAGTTTCTCATGGTCTTTATATACTATAATCACTTCCTTTGTTAACACATACTAGTTCTAAGCATACAAAGTTGTGTTCCACCAATTCTTTTACTTCACCTCATTTTGTTTCCACTGCTATTATTCCAACTGATATTGTGCATTCTAGATTAGGACATATATCTTTGTCTAAGCTTGTTCATGTAAGCTATTTTAGACATTTAAATAAGAACAATTTTCTTTGTGACTCTTCTTGCTTAGCTAAACATCATCGATCTCCCTTTCCTAAAAGTGAGTTTCCATCAAAGTTTGCTTTTGAATTAGTTCATTTGGATGTTTAAGGACCATATAAAGTTACCTCTCATTATGGTGCTAGATTTTTCACGATGTTGGTAGATGATTACTCTCATGCAACATGGACATATTTGTTAAGTCACAAAAGTCAGGTCCTACAAGCATTCCGGCTATTTCTCTTGTACATAGAGAATCATTTTCAAATCGTACCATCTTTCATTAGAACTAATAATTCCATAGAGTTCTTATCAAGAGATTTTAAGTGTTTACTCTCTTCATATGGCATTATACATCAAAAGGCTACTCCGTATACTCACTAATAGAATGTGGTAGTCAAAAGAAAGCACAGACACTTAATAGAGTCGGCTAGGGCTATGCGAATCCATGCTAGATTGCCAAAAGAATTTTGGGCAAATTGTGTCCTTACTGCAACATATCTTATTAACCGGTTACTAGTTGAGCAGTTAAAGTAGAAGACACCATATGAGGTTCTTTTTAGAAGAGCTCCTTCATACTCATACATGCGAGTTCTAGGTTGTTTATGTTTCGCTGTAAATACTTCTCGAACCAATGACAAGTTTGATAGCCATGGTATCAGGTGTGCTTTCTTAGGATATGGTCAAGGATAGAAAGCTTATCGTATATATGACTTACATTTTAAATGAAGTTTCATGAGTCGTGATGTTTAGTTTGTTGAAGATCATTTTCTATTCAAGGAACTTGATGCAAATTCATCATCTTCTATAGCCCCTACTTTGCACCATCCTCATGTGTCTTTACATGATGATATTGTTTCCCCTTCTACCTTTTAGTCAGTTCCTTCTTTAAATCCTTCTTCTACAGTAGTTGATCATATAAAACCATCCCTTAGATGCTCAACTCAAGTTTATAGACCACTATAATGGCTTCAAGTTATGTTCATCATATTTCTCATATATTTCCTTCAATCAATAATCTTATTGCTTCTCATGTTTGTTATCCTTTATTCACTACAAAATAATTTTCGTTCATATCCCCCTGATTACATGTGATCACTAACTAATGTGTTTAAAACAAAAGAACCAACGTTTTATACTCAAGTAGTTGAAGATGATATGTAGGTGGATGCAATGCACAAAGAGCTCAAAGCTCTTAAAGATAATTAGATGTAGGAACTAGTCGATTTGCCTCAAGGCAAACAAGTAATTAGATGCAAGTGGGAATATAAAATTAAATATAAGCTTGATGGTTCTGTTGAATGGTATAAAGCACACCTAGTCGCCAAGGGGTATACTCAGATAGAATGAGAAGACCATCATTCTACCTTTTCTCCTGTTGTACACTTAAGGACAGTTGATATCTTACTTGCAGTTTCTGCTATTCGAAGATGGCCTCTTTATCAGGTAGATATTAATAATGCATTATTATATGGATATCTTGATGAAATCTATATGAGCCCTCTTTAAGGATATTCTAAAGCAAAATTTGGACAAGTGTGGAAGCTCTTGCATTCCCTTTATGGCTTAAAGTAAGCTTCACGTCAATGGAATCTAGAAATTTCAAATTTTTTGTTAACACATGGTTTTCGTCAATCACAACATGACTACTCACTCTTTATTCGAGATTCAGCTAATGGATTTTTGGCAATTCTACTTTATGTTAATGATATGATCTTGACTAGTACTAATGTATCTTCTATTGAAGAACTCAATAGAAGATAGTTAGACAGTTTTGATAGCTAAAGACTTAGTGTTAGTTATGATAGTTGGATTTAGTGTAGTGTTAGTTTCATTCTTCTCCTTCTATATAAATACTCCTTTACGCATCAAGTAGTGAGTAGTTTTAATCAGTTTATCATAAAATACTCTCTAAATTTCTTCTCTGATATAGCTATATGCTTGCAAAAAACTAATTTATGAACACAATGCATCAGTACTACAGCAAGTTCACAAAATGGAAGATTAAAGAGATAATGGGTCTTCTTTTCCTCTCCTTTCTTTTTTTAATTTTTTCTCCACATGTATTTCTCGTACCTTTTTCTAATGTCTAACTAACGTTTTCTAGATAATTGCAAATTTGTAAAGAATAAAAATTGAAATGCAATAGATGAAAGTTTTTCTTTTTTTTTTCCTTTGCATTTTAATGTAGAACAACTTTTTTTTTTGTCGTAACATGTATCACTAGTATTATGTAAATTTTATTGTTACTTATCCAATAATTTGGAAAGATGATATTATGTGCATTGCAACTCAAGATATTTCCAAGTCTCGAATATTATTGTGTAGCTGAGTATTTGGAGTGAATCAAAACTTGTGCAACCAATTGGAGTAGAATACTTATGGTAACAAACTTAGCGAATAAGCTACAAGCACTGACCATGAATTGAAACAGTTGCAACTCATACAGCTCCATGCAATAGCCAACCCCAACTGTCACGCCCCGAAGCGGCAGAGTCATAACAGCCCCGCCGTGTAAACCACCCTAAGATAGAAGTTGGCCTCACAACCGCTATCCTAGACCTGATCTACACAAGGCGTCCACAACTAACCCGCTTTGAAGTAGACAATTTGTAATTTAAATAAATCATTTACCTATAAAAGTGAGGAATTATATATATATATGTTATCATTCAATTATTGCAGTTAAAGTTTACAACATTTCTCTATAGTATATTCCCTAGTTATTACATCACTCGGAAATGAAAAATAATTCTAAAATAAAAACTTAGACCTTAAAATATGTGTTTATTCTTCAATATTTTTCCTCACTCCCCAGGATCCAGCAGTTGCTAGCTTCTGAGTAATTGGTTGCCGCTTCTTAGCCAGCACCTGCACGACGTCTATAGGGATGTGAGCAACCACAGCTCAGTAAGTAGGGACGGAGGACTTAAAACTATACCATACACGCAACAAGGTTTTCAATCACTTATTAGGTGCAATGCATGTGCAAGCAAATTCCATCGCACGACGTTGTTCGGCTCGTCGTGAGATTAGAGAAATTGCGCCCGCTCTAATCCGGGTTAAGGAGTTACCGTTAATGCAACAGCTCACGACCAAACCCAGACTTGTGTAATGGAAACCTTGCTCCTCCCGCGACTACCTTCGAACCACTGTCTTCACCCCCGCCGCGACCTCCTCTCTTGTCACTTAGTTCGACTGAGGATGAAGAAGGGACCTTTTTGCAATCCTGCGCTATCCCTTCCGAAGGGGTCGGTATTTGGCCGGAGAGTCCTAAATCCCCTAACGGGTTGCCATGCATGCTCGATTATGATTACTGGTCGTATATTTGATTAGGTCCAGTTTAGGGTGATCAATCATTACATACAATTCATACAGTATGTACCAGAGCAATAAACAGAATCATGGCATCACCCATAATCAAGCACATGCATATATTCAACTATCTAACAAGCACAACCAAGCATAATCTTAAGCCTCCCAAAATACAGCATCGTATTAATCCCAACTTACCTCGACTCCTCGCTCGTTCACTCGAGGTCCGATTTGCTCAGGCCATCGCCGGTTATCCCTATAACACGAACGTGGTTTCAGCTTTTCATATAATTGTTATAGGTTCGTTTTATCCTATAATGCTTCTTGTTAGGTTTTGTTTAAGGTTTAATATACCCAATTATCTAGGTATTAAGTCTTTTACAATTATTCTAGGTTTGGGGTTAGGTTCAGGTTCGGTTTTCGCATCAATTTCTAAACCAGGTTTTTAGTTCGATTTTTAAGTAGCATTTTATATTCCAACCCTAGAAATTAGTTTCAACCCATAATGTGAAATTAATCACATTATTTCCCGATAACCTAAATACCATCATTACCCTTTGTCAGTGTTTATTTTACTCGGTACACTTAAATCCATATCAGTGTACCGAATTCACTCCTAATGTGACAAATTTTTACATTTTTCATATAATTTCATAAATTCAAGTTTCCTATCAGATTTATTGTGCATTTTTATTATTCTCAAAATATCAATTTTTATTATAATATTTTCTATTTATTATATTTTCAATAATTACACATTATGCATTATTGCATATTATGCACATAATGCATTTCTAATATTTCTACTACCTTAATTACCATCTCTAAACACCAATTATTATTTCAAAATGTCTAAATCCATCCTAAATCAGGTTTTACACCTAATTATTCTAATTTACAAAATTAATTCATAATTTACTATGTTTTTCTATTACTAATTTACTACATAATTAACCTAATAATTACATCTAACACCCTAAATGCTATAAGTATCATACTCCATCAGATCTTAACATCCTAAAACATGTAATTATTCACTAAATCAGAAATTAATCATTTAATTACATAATTAACCCTAAATTACCCATTTTATGCCTCTTTTTAGAGCCTAAAAAATTATCTAAAAATTTTGAAAATTAATTTTTGAAAAAGGGATTCATAGAACTATTCTATATCATCTAAGTAATCTACAGAAAAATTTTGGGCTTGAAACTACACTCCTAAGGTCATTTATTTCTAAACCGAAACATGCTCGATTTTGCACAATTTCTTAGGGACCATATATTACGGGACATAATTTCATCAAAATAACATTTTTTATAAAAACTACATACAAAAATATCCCAGAATAAAAAAATTCATAATTTTATAATTATATTTACTATTTTTAAAAAATTTCACAAAAATCGGTCTGGAATTTGGACTCACCGGTTCGGGTGGCTCCGGCCACCGCGGGCGGCCGTGGCCTTGTCGTCCGGCATGGGCGCTGCCACCACCGTGTGTTGGTGGTGGCCGTCCACTTCCAGCTCCTCTTCTGGTGTGGGTTACTTTTAAAACTCTTACTTGCACAGTTTTTCTTATTTTTTTTATTTTCTGGATTTTATCTCGAATTTTTTACTCTCCCTAATTTTCTCACTTTTCAAACTGTCCAAATGAGCTCTGTAAATTTTTTCCCTATTTATAGACATTTTATGTAATTAATATGCATTAATTTGACAAGACTTTATCCAAATTCCTTGATTTTTGGCTTTTAAGTTGTTCAATTTCTATTGGCTAATTTTTCTTTTTCTTATCCTGACATGCCACGACCTGATATTGATGCATCTTATCCTCTTCTGATTTTTTTCTGATTTTTCCATAATTATTTTATAATTTTCTTTAATTATTTGCTTAGTTTTCGGCCAATTTTAGTAATTACGCGTATTTTTATCTACACATAAATACATGTGGGGTACACGTGAACATTCCTAAATATTATTTTGGTCATTCTAAAATTTTTAGTATACATATAATCTATCTCTAATAATTTATTAGTTATTATATTACACTTTTTGCCTTTTTGGTAATTAGCAGTTATTATGCTTAAAATTTGAAAATTTTATAGTCTCCTATCTTACTACTTATTTTCTTAAATTTAAGTTTATGGGGTCATTTTTACTAATATTCTTCTCAATAGTTTATAATTTGGGTTTGATCGAATCTTTTAACCGATCGCCCTAAACCTTGGGTTCTAAGTTCAATCCTACGGTTACTTGGCTGAACTTTGGGGCTTACACCAACTAAATTTCACCACCTTCTAACAGCATCATAGTACAATAGTTAGCCTTATTATACTTAAACATAGTGTCATGGACTTCATGAAAGAGTTGCAAACTAATCAAAAATTTGCAATAGGCACTTAACATGAATAGAGCCACAATATGGCCAAAAGCATCTACATGACAGTAACAAGACCTAAGTTATTGATTTGAAGACCATAGTTGGCTACAGTAAGCGAAAGAAAGCTCCATGGATTTGTAGCAAAAACTCTACACCGACTAACAAATCAATTATACATTTAATTGATTTCAATGAAAACTCCACGACAACAGCTTTACATAGTTCACAAAACAACAATATAGCAAATCAATTAAGTATGTTTCGACTTAAGTGTCTTCATAGTAGATGAAAGAATCATGTGCCGTGTAACCTTACTGATGACCCAACAATATGTGTCCATCTAAGGTCACCAACATTCAAATAACTACGTAACTATCATTACAAGGATTTCGAGAGATACCATGGATAGTGAAGTTCAAAATATCAAAGCTGTCAGGATGGAACCAAAGAGAGAACTTATTATAGGATAACAAAATCGAAAGCATAAATTAGTTGAAGAAAAAAAAAATATAGAGTTCTAACTCGTGCAAACATAGCAGAATTGAAGATTCAGGTTGCAGCTTGATAACTCTTATTTTAAATACATTTCGCATGGTGATTTTATAGTATTTCCCTTACATCTTTGGTTTTCTTTAAATAAATTGATACTTAATTGAGTAAAATTTTTATTTCAAGGTTTGAATGCGTTCTTGGATTGAAAACGAAGAAAAGGAATCAAGTTTCACTCAATTTGGAGTTTAAATGAATAAGTTATAAAGTTTTGAAGTTATACAGTCTGGGACACAACTGTGTCCCCAAGCTGTATCCATCCAGGAAGATTTGCGAAAGTCAGAAAGTTATACAACCTGGGGACACAACTGTGTTTTAGGCTGTGTCTAGTGATGAAAACAGAAACCTTACAATATATTATAAAAGGACTTACTAGGGTTTCGCAAAAAACATTGGACATTCAAAAGAGAAAAGACTTGAAGAAAAGGAGGAGAAAAAGGCGAAAGAAACACCCAACTTCAAGATTGAAGAGATTTTTCATCAACAAAAAGAGTTTTTCATGTTTTATTTATTGATTTTGTTATAATTCGTTTTTAGTTTCATTATGATAGCTTAAAATTCTTGTATTTAGGATTATGGAACTTAGGGTTTCATGTAACTATTGGATTGATTGATAATTTTCAATAAAATTTCTATCTTTTCTTGATTCAATTATGTTATTTAATTGTTAATTAATATTTTTAGAGTATCAATCTATGATATTATGCATGATAATTAAGAAATCACATATGTAATGAGATCTTGACATAATTGGAGAGAATTGCATGTGTACTTAGAGATAAGATACATGTTTCTTCCGAAAAGTTGTTCTTTTGTGTGGGAATTCATTATACATTAATGCGATTCTGAATTATATTACTAAGAGAAGAGATTCCAGTAAATAATTTAGGATTAGGGTTAATATGCTTGAGAAAGGTGTTAACTTTAATTGTGAATCCCTTCGGTTAAGAATAATAAAGATTGAATTGGATACATTTTAAGCGGTCACATGTTAAACACTAGGGGAAATACTTTCTAAATACATTATTACTTTCTTGAAGTTGTTCTTAATTTTATCGCTTTCTAAATTGCTTAATCAAGTCTCATAATTAGGTTAGTTTGTTAATTTTAGTATTTTTAATTCATTCAACTCATCACAATTTTCCAGTTAGATAATAGAGCTAAGGTTAATATTAGTACTCGAAGTCTCTGAGGGATCAACTCAGACTCACATCCGCTATATTAAAACTTATAGGTGCACTTGCCGGATATCACAGCTGCTTAGCTAACATATGTTTTTAAATCCGAACATTCCACCACACTAAAAGCAAGATGAGTGTAGCAACCATTACTCATTGGCTATTCAGGCACCGATCTGTGGTCATGATTAAGACTTTATCAACGAAGTCTCTTTTATTTGTCTTTTCCTCTCTTTGATGGTGTTATGTGAGAGGGTTTATTTTTCTATTCTCGGTTCAAGATGTTGGGTATTATGTGTATAAGAAAGAAAATGAAGATACATTTCCTCTTGAACGCTAGTTGTGAGACTAGTACGAAAGTAACAAAGGAATATGCTTTAGAGTGATCCTTGTTCCCTATCCTTATCTCATGGGTGGATGATCATAAGGGTATAATAGAATTGGGCTAGAGATATCACTTTAAAATTAAGCTGGTTATTTGTGAGGCTTAAGAGCTTAACAGTTAGTAGGATTTAATTAAGTAAATGGACTTGTTTCCTTTCTTTCCTTTTATTCGCGTGGACTAAAGTTTGGCTTTACAAGCATGGTTGAGAGCTTGGCATTTGGCTCCAATTATGTGCTAATACAATTTGTTTTTGCCTACATACATGATATGGACACATGTTTGCCTTTATAATCATATTACTAGTTTAATGAATTGAAGAGAAGTTTTCTAAATAGAGATTTGAAAATTTGTTTAGCTTTCGAGGCGCTGCCTCGGAAACCCTATAGGGTACATTGTCTCCTTGACCCCTACCTGCTAATCAACTAGTAGGACTGCTGTATTCATACTATAATAAATAAGATTTGGTTAACATAAAGTGTTTATATTATATGTGAAAACCTTATAAGAAGGATACTCTTAAATAAGAAGAAAATCAAAGCAATATTTGTTATATGGAGTTAGCCTAATGAGACTGCTAATGTGAAGTTAGTATATAAATTCAACTCAACGGAATGAATAACTCATAGGGATCAAATGAAAGAGACAAATCAACTCAAAATGAGATAACTTAAAGAGGATTTATTTCAAAGTGTTGTCTTAGGGAAAATGTGCAACTCAATCTAGCTAAGGTATGATACACGATTAAGAGGTGCTATGAACTCGAGCGCATAAACAACTCTTAAATAAATTTTGCAGTAGCATAACTGTTTAATAGTGCGCACATGCTTGAGTCATCTGAAAGACTCATTTGATGCCCAAACCCCTTTGACTTTGTTCTAAAGATTTTGATTAAGAGGCAAAATATAAAGAGCTAAATTTAAGTTTGGGCTTTAAGCCTATTAATTAATTAGGTTTGACTTTTTGGGCTAAGGTAATAGGGCATAAAGAGTCGAGTTTAAATATTTAGAATGATCGAGGGAAACTTAGCATGGTGGGCTTATAGTAGGGTCTTCGAATCAATTCATCTAATTCAACCTTTCTTGGTTTGACTTATACTAAAATAATAAATAAAGATTTTATCTAGATCTAAACTCATAAAAATAGCCTACTTGAAATCCATTAATAAAAGGCTACAATCTTAACCATTGATCACCATCGCGATATAACTGATGGGATCAACTACCATTTCCTATAAATACTCCATTTACATCCTCATTTGGATAAGAGAAAAACCCTCATTAACGTCGTTATTTTATTGGAATCTTGTCTTAAAGATTAAACACTTAAAAATCTCAAGAACTTTACCCTGTTATTCATCAACTGTAGAGTTTGATGCCACCATGCTCTTCCACCTGCCGCCATACGCGTTAGAGCCTTACCAAGATTGCCTACTCATCCTCCCTATACTTCTCTCCTGATTATCTTGCATAAGTCACTCAAATCATTTCTCTAGTCACGTATAACGTGACTTTATACGCGGTATGTACGTGAACCTTGTATCCATACCTACATCCCTATACCCATCAATTTTGAATCACCTAAATCTCATTTTAAACTTATGAAATATTGTTTAGGATGCCTAGACTTGAACTTCAGTATCTCTTTTGAAAAATTGGCTCTAGGTGTAAAATGGTCATTCAAAAAAATTACCCAATTGTAATATGGAAATTCCTTTTTGTTGTAAATTGAGTTTTTAACATTTTAATACCCCTTGTTAGGTATTAAAGACCTTTCTTTAAATAAAATGCATTGAAATTAGGTAAAGGGTAAGAACATTGTTTAAAAAAAAAAATTAGCCATAAATTTAGATGCTCTTCTTTAATTGAGCTTTGAAAAATCCTTTTTATTTATCAAATGACTTATAAATGTTTGGGGTACTTTATCCTTCTCCTTTAAAAAGAAATTTCATCCTCAAAATTGGTAGAGATATATGGGATTTCCTAGGATTCGTATATCATGCCCCGAAGCAGCAGAGTTGTAACAGTTTCACCATATAAACTATTCTAAAATAGAAATTGATTATATAGTTGCTATCTTAGATCTAATATACATAATATGTCTATAACTAACCTACTTTGAAGTAAATAGTTCATGAATTAAATAAATTATTTACCTATGAAATATGAAAATATATGTATATTCACTATAACTCAAGTATTACAAATAATGTTTGCAAGATTTCATTGCACTATATTTCCTAAACAATACATTATCCAAAAATGGAAAATTTTAAATAAAAGCTAAGACCTTAAAACTATCTTTGTTTCTTTAGATGTATTTCCTCACTCCCTAGAATCCATCAGTTACTAGTCGCAAGATAAATATAAGCCACTTCCTTGTTAGCACTTATAACAATATTTATAAGAATATGAGTAACCACAACTTAGTAAGTTGGGATGAAGGCTTAAAATTATACATCAAATATAAACAAGGTTATCAACCAATTTAGTTAAATGAATGCATATTGAAGCAAATTCCATCACACAACGTTATCCAGTTCATCGTGAGATCAGAGAAATTTTACCTACTCTAATATGAGTTGAAGAGTTTCCATTTAATGCAACAGCTCATAACCAAACCTAGAATTATGCAATGGAGACATTACTCCTCCCGCGACTACTAATGAACCATTGCCTTCACCCTTACCATAACCTCCTCACATGTTACTAAGTTCAATTAAGGATGAAGAAAGGACCAATTATGCCAGCTATCCCTTTTAAAGGGGTTGGTATTTGGCCTGAGAATCCTAATGTTCCTCTAAAGGGTTGTTATGCAAGTTTAGTTTAGATTTATGAGTCAATTATTTAGTTAAATCCAATTTAAGGTATTCAATTATTTCAAACAAACCACACAAATACAAGCTAGGACATCTAATTAAAATCGTATCATCAAACTCAGAAACAAGCACATGCATACAATTAACTATCTAGCAAGCACAATCAAGTATAATTTCAAGCCTCCAAGTACTACAAATTAGTACCATAAAATACAATAGCATATTATTCCCAACTTATTGTGAACCGTACTAAGAACAGACAAGGTCGGTTGCTAGATGGGTCTAAGCTTATAGAAAGCTTGGACAATGATCAATGGGGAAAAGTGCGAAAGAGCAAAAATGAAGCATGAAACAGTAAACAAAACCCACGAATAGCTCCAAAGGATATAACGCACTAATGGAACTTCGAGGATTCATAGCTTAATTCGATATGATGCACGAATTGGTCTGGTGAGGTTACTCGTTACCTAACCTTACTTAAGGGAAAGAATAAGAGTGATGCCAAGAGTAAACAAATAGTGTTTACGTAAGGAAAAAATACTCAAAAATTGTATATTAAGAATGATCTGATGTTGTCACAGTTACAAGTACAAGAGTATTTATACCTATAAGTTAACGCAACTTGCCTAAAAAGGAAAAGATAAAAAGGGTATTTCCTAATAAAGTAATGTACAAGACACAAAAGGGTAAAAATGAATATACAAGAAAAACAATTATTGGTGACGTCTTTAGAAGATGTGGACAAAAAGTATGAATAAATGGGCTTATCCGAGAAGGGATGACTTAGTTAGTCCGGACTCGCTCTCTTGGCTTCTCGACAAGGAAGATGCCGAGTAATTGGTCGGCTCGATGTGGGAGAGTAATCATTAACTCAACATACTGTAGAAAAATGAACGATCATACAACACGGCATGAAAGGTGACTCGACAAGAAAGTACTTAGCCTTGGTAGGGGTTGGTTAGAATAGAAGGATTCGTAGTGCTAGCCCCTATAATCCTCGAGCTTAGCTGCAGGTCAAAGGTCCAGTAACCTGATTCCCATCATTCCCACCAGGTTGTTTTGGATTTGGGATCAAATTTGAATGGTGTTCGCTTAATTCTTCGTCAAGGTGATATGGATTGAGGTCAGCAATGTTGAAGGCATCAAAAACCCTATAGTCTTCGGGCAATTTCAACCTGTAGGCATTGTCATTGATTTTCTGGAGGATTCTAAAAAGTCCTTCCACTCTTGCAAATAATTTGTTTCTCCTCTTGTTCAGGAATCGCTCCTTGTTGAGGTGTAACCATACCAATTCTTTTGATTGAAATCGTTTAGTTTTATGCATAGTCTTTTCTTGCATTCTTTTGGTAGCTTAGTCAATGTATCAAGTGATCCTATCATAGATGTACTGAAAGGATTGTGCTCTGGCTTTTGCATCAGGGTCCTCTTGTATGGGTATTGGTACAGGGGCGTAGTCAAGAGGCAACTCGAGATTGAACCCATAGACTACCTCAAAGAGAGTCTGTTTAGTAGTGTCATGTGCTGTTCAACTATAGAAGAACTTAACCACTAACAAGCAGACGTTCCAATCAACTAAGTTCTTACTTACTGCAGCTTGGAGCAGTACCCTAAAGTATAATTAACCACCTTTATTTAGCCGTTAGTTTGAGGGTGACATGAGATATTGAAGAGTAATTTGGTTCCCAATCAATGCTACAAGGTTCTCTAGAAATGGCTAAAAAATTTTAGGTCTTTGTCGGAGACTACACTTATCAGTACACCATGTATCTATACAATCTCCTACAAGAAAAGAGAAGCAATAACTAAAGCATTGTTAGTCTTGGTGCAGGGTACAGAGTGTGCCATCTTACTAAACCGATCCACGATGACCATTATAGAATCTTTGCCTCGAGCACTTCGCAACAATCCAAGAACAAAGTACATGCTCAATTCAGTCCACAGCCTTGTAGGAACAAATAGGTGCATTGCTTTCCCTTGCTCAGCTTAGCACTTTGCCTTCTTGCACACGATACGGCTTTAGACAACTCAGTACACATCTTTCCTCATTCTCGACAAAAAGAATCCACCACTTATCAGTTCACAGGTCCTTCTTTCCCCAAAATGTCTGAAGAGACCTCCACTGTGGGCTTCCCTAACTAATAGCTCCCTTAGTGAACAGTACGCATTGTTTTCCACTTCGAATCAAGTAGCCATCCTCCACATGATATTCGTCCGCTATCCTCCCATCTACGCATTATGAAATTATGGGTCCAAAGTGTGGATCTTTTGAGTACTATTCTTTGATACTCGTAAACCCAAATAGTCTGGTTTGCAGGGCATATCTTTTCGAAAGAGCATCTGCAACTATATTGCTCTTTCCCTGCTTATACTTAATTGCAAAATTAAATCCTTGTAGGAATTCAACCCATCTCAAATGCCGCTTTAACAACTTGGTTTGACTCTAGAGGTACCTTAGTGATTCATGGTCAGTATATATGACATGTTCTTTTGGTAGTAAATAATATCTCCATACTTGCATTACTCGGATTAGTGCCAAAAGTTCCTTGTCATACACAAAATAATTCAATTGGGGTCCTTGAAGCTTCTCACTATGGAAGGCAATTGGTCGGCCTTCCTGCATCAGGACAGCACTTATTCCAATGCCTAATGTGTCGCATTCCAACTCAAAGATTTGTTGAAGTCAAGTAGTACTAACATTGGGGTAAAGTTTAACCTTTCTTTTACTTTAGCAAAACTCCTCTCCTCTCTTTCTCCCCATTGGAAGTTGGTATTTTTCTTCTTTAGTTCAATAAGTAGCGCAACAAGGGTATTGAAATTCCTAATGAATCTTCTGTAAAATGAAGCTAATCCATAGAAACTTCTCATGTCGGCACAAGTAATAAGAGTCAGCCAATCAACTTGTAAGCCTCCTCCACTAACTATACAACCTAAGAATACCACTTCCTTCTGGCAAATGCAACGTTTCTTTAGATTGCCGAATAGTCTCTTGATACGAAGGATATCCAGGACTGCTTTAAGATGTTGATAGTAACTTGGCATGTTGGCATTATAGACCAGGATGTCTTTAAAGTACACCACGATACACTTCCCGATGAGATATCTCAACATATGGTTCATTAATCTCATGAAAGTGCTTAGGACATTCAATAAGCTGAAGGGCATCATCATTTACTCGTAAAGTCTATGTCGAGTCTTGAACATAGTTTTCCATTCATTGCCTAGTCTCATGCAGATTGTATAGTAGCCAGATTTAAGATCAATCTTGCTGAAAATCTTGGCTCTACTTAATTCATCCAATATGTCTTCTAGCATCGAGATCGAATACCTATATTTGATCATGATTTGGTTTACGACTCAGTTATCTATACACATCCGACAGGTTCCATCCTTCTTCAGCATTAGAAGTGCAGGCACAGTATAAGGGTTGAGACTCTATCTTACATAGCCTCTCTCCAGTAACTCATTGACTCAACGTTGGAGCTCAGAAGTTTGCCCAAGATTCATCCGATAAGTTGGCTTATTCGGCAGTACAGCATTAAGTACTAGGTTAATGTAGTGCTCTATACCTTGAATTGGGGGTAACCTTTTAGGTAACTGTTCTAGGAATAGGTCGGCATATTCATTTAACAACTCCTTGACTTCTTAGGATAACTCACCCCGCTCCTTCATTTCTAGTAGTCGTTTAACCAACATAAGGGTTGGCTCATTAGTATTGATGGCCTCTTGTAGCTCTGCTCTACTCATCACCAAAGCCTTTTTCAATTCACGAGCAAGTTTTGCTTGTAACTTATTAACTTCTCTTGGTAACATCGGATTGAGCGTGATCTTCCAATCATCCTTCTCAAACATATATGTGTTCCTGTAGTCGTCATGTATAACTCTCCTGTTAAACAACCACGACCTACCCAGCAACACGTGGGAAGCACACATAAGCATTACGTTATAGAGAATCTGGTCAGAGTAATTTCCTATAGTGATTGGTAGCAGTATTTGCCGAGTGACATGTGATGCTCCTTTCTCACTTAACTAGTGCAACTTGTATGGCCTTAGATGTGCAACAGTCGGTAACTTTAGTTTTAAAACAAGATCGACTGATGCCACATTAGTGCCGCTTCTATTATCCACGATGAGGGCGCACATTTGATCATTCACCTTACAGGTGGTGTGGAATAAAATCTCTCTCTACTTCTCTCATGAGGGTTCCATATTCCTAGTCTGTCAAACAATCGTGAGTAACTGACCTAAGTCCTTAGGAAACACGTCCTCCTCAATCAACTCTTTCTTGGCACTTTCTTTCTTTGTAAGAACCTCCTCCTCCTCAAGTTCCTCATCCGTACTCTCCACTTCTAACTTTGGGATGTCTCCCTTGATGACCATCGTCTATCATTTTAGGTACTAAGTAGCCATGTATCGGAATCCCTGGCACTTGAAGTACTTGATCTGGTTGGTCTTTCTGCCAAACCCTTGTCATTTCTCATATGTTCGAGTTGGCACTACATCATCTGGTTGGCCTTGCTTCTCGGCTCTGTACTCAAGTAAACTCAGTAACTTACCTATCCATGTCGGCTAGTCAGCATCTTCGCCGGTACTCGGCTTCTTCTTTGTCTCTCCACTCGTTAGGCAATCCTAATAGATTCATCCATTGTGTCAAATCGTTGGAGCTCTACAATGTCTCGAATGTCTCCTCTCAACCCAATAACGAACCTTAAGATTGTTCGAGCTAGTGGTTCCTCCACTTCACAACACATCATAAGTATTTGAAATTCTTGAACATACTAGTCAATAGTTTGGCCTCCTTGTCTTAGCTCTTAAAGCTTAGTGAAAGTATCTTATAGGTATATTTTCGGCATAAATCTGTTTCTGAGCACTCTCTTCTTCTCGAGCCAAGTGTCAATCTGTCGGTACCCCTCTCATCTTCTCATGGCCTGAAAATTCTTCCAATACATGGCAGCATATCCAAAGAACTCAATAGCAGCAGTTTCACCTTCTCATAATCCTCGTACTAATAATAATCAAACATACACTCTACCTTCTCTTCCTAATCTAAATATTCATCAGCATTTCTAAATCCATTGAAACTTAAAATCTGAAGCTTCACATGGTCAGGTGCTTTAGGGATTCGTATACGCTCCTCTTAAAAATACTCCCCTTTCTCTTTGTTAAGCTCTCTTAAATCTATCCTTTGCCTTACTTATTTGCCAACTCCTTTACCTCAAACCGGTTGAGCTAGGTTCTGACCTCTAATAGGTTGAGCAGCTTGCAGAGTTTTTTGTGCAGCCTCAGTGAGTCAGCAAGACAGCACATGAATAGCTCAAGTCAGATCTACTAAGAGGTTAACTACTTCATTAAGTCTCTCGTCAATGTTTCTAGAAGTTCCTAGATGACCCTACTATCATCCATAGTGGACAACCCTACTGTCATCACCAATACCAACATTTATACTTAGTCTATCATTTTTCTTCACATATTCAAAGCTCAACAAATACACCAGAAAGCGAGTAGCTAACAACACAGCAATCAAATGAACATAGAAACTAGTTTATTTCACACACGTAAAATAGAGTATAACAGAACTTTAAGAAGAACTATTACATAGTTCACAAAAAACCTCCCCTCTAATATCAAGATGTTGTGAACCGTGATCAAGAATAAATAAGGCCTGTCACTAGAAGGGTCCAAGCTTGCAAAAAGCTCGAAAAAGAATCAATGGGAAAAAGTCCGAAAAAGTAAAAATGAAGAATAAAACAGTAAGCAAAACCTATGAACAGCTCCAAAGGATATGACGCACTAATGAAACTTCTGAGAACTCACAGCACAATTCGATATGACACATAAATTGGTCCGATAATGTTACTCGTTACCTAACCTTATTTAAGGGAAATTATAAGAGTGATATCAAGAGTAAATAAACAATGTTTATGCAAGGAAAAAATACTCAAAGAGTGTATATTAAGAATGATCTAATGTTGTCACAGTTACAAATACAAGGGTATTTATACCCATAAGTTAGGGCAACCTACCTAAAAAGGAAAAGATAAAAAGGATATTTCCTAAAAAAGTAATGTACAAGATACAAAAAAGTAAAAATGAATATATAAGAAAAATAATCATTGATACAACGGATTCTGCACATGATACTGTACACGTGGCAATGCTACATTGGTGAGGTCTTTAGAAAATGCAAATAAAAAGTATAGACAAATGGGCTTATCCGAACAAGTATGACTTAGTCAGTCCAGACTCTCTCTCTCTCAGCTTTTTAGCAAAGAAGATACCGAGTAATTGGTCGACTCGACATACTACAGAAAAATGAGTGATCATACGGCACGGCATAAAGGGTGACTCAACAAGGAAGTATTTGGTCTCGATAGGAGTTGGTTAGAACAAAAGGAATTGTGATGCCAGCTCTTATAATCCTCGAACTTAGCTACGAGTCAAAGGTCTAGTAGCTTAATTCTCATCACAACTTACCTAAGCTTCTTACTTGCTTATTCAAGGTGTAACTCACTCAGACCATCGCCAGTAATCCCTATATTACAAATATTGTTTTAGTGTATGTATATAACTATCTTATATAAACTTCATTCTGTAGTTTTTTTATATTATCTTTAGTTTAAGGTTTTTAGTATCCTTAATTATTTAGGTTTTTAAGTCTCTTAAAGTTATTGCTAATTTAGGTTGAGTTCTAATTTAGTTTTGAAGTCGAGTTCTAAATTAGGTTTTTAACTCAATTTTCAATTAGGAATTTTATACATAAACCCTAGGAATTCATTTCGACCCATAATGTGAAATTAATTACATTATTCTTTAATATTCTAAATATCGTATTTAACTCATAACTAATATTTTAATTCGTATAGTATACCCCTTATCCTAACTTAACTATCGAATTTACTTCTGATATGAGAATATCTTATATATTTCATATAAACACCTAAATTAAAGTTTTCTATCAAATTTATTATATATTTTTATTGTTATTATAATATCAATTTTAACCTAATATTTTCCTATTTATTAATTTCTTATATCTATATATTACACATTATCACTTAATATATCCATAATATACACATCTAACATCTCCATCACCTCAAATATCATTCCTCAATATCAACTAACATATCAAAATATCTAAATTCATCTTAAATCAGAATCTATACTTAATTACCCCAAATTACAAAATTAACTTAAAATTTGTCATTTTTACCTATTACAAATTTACTACATAATACCCTAACAATTACATTTAACACCCTAAATACTACAAATATCATATTTCATCAGATTTTAATATCCTAAAACATATAATTATGCATTAAATCAGTAATTGTCCCTTTAATTATCTAATTAGCCTAAAATTACTCATTTTATGCATTATTCTAAGGCCTAAAAATCATTTAAATCATAGCACTGTTTTAAATACTCTAACTCGCCCACACAAAAATTAAAAATTTAAAACTTAAAACTACACTGCTAAAGTTATTTATTTATAAATCGAACAAAGCTTGGTTTTGTGAGATTTCTTAAAGATAGTATATTTCCATACATCAATTAATCAAAATAAAAATTTTCCTTAAATCTACATACTTAAAAACCTCACAATACCAAATTCCATAATTTTCTACAGCTATTTAATATTTTTAATAAAATAACTAAAATTAGAAGAAAAATCGAACTCATTGACGTTGGTGGCTTCGACCACTATTCGCCGCCATGGCCTTGTTGGCTAATTTGGGTATTGCCACCATTGTATGGTGTTGGTAACCGTTCACTCTCAAGTGATAATCGAGTTAAGGATCTCCTTATATGTCTTATTTGCACTATAATTTTCTTCTTCTTTTTTTTTTGTAAAATTGCTCTCTTCTTTTCTCTCCTCTCTCTAATTTTTTCTAGATTCTAAAATGTTCAAAATGAGTTTGGATGAAAGTCTTCTATTTTTATAGTTGAGTTTAGGATTTTGTCTCTATTTTTTTTTTTTTGCTAATTGTCCCTTATCTCTTATTATTTTTAATTTTTTGTTGGTTGATTTTAATTGGTTGCTTTCCATTCTACGTTTCTAATTTGCTGCACCCATCTTCTAGAATTTTTCTCATTTTTCCATATTTTTCTTTAATTATTCATGAATTTTCTTTAATTAATTAACATTATTTTGCATATTTTGTATATTTTAAATAATTTCGCGTATTTCCACCTATATGTAAATATATATATGGTATAAATAAATACTTATAAATATTATTTAAGGTATTTTATGATTTTTAGTATGCATATAATTTATCTTTATCGATTCGTTAGTTATTAGAACTAGTTTTACACGTTTTTAATAAATAACGAAAAATTTATATATAATTCAATATTATAATAATTAATTATTTTATTATTTATTTTTCTAAATTTAGACTAATGAGATCACTTTTACTAACAAGTATAATTTCATTGTAAAATTTGAACTAAATTACATAATTTACATGATCATCCTAAATTCTATAAACTGAAACCTAAATACCTAATTTTGGACCTTACATCATGTCTCATACTAACTTTGACTTTCCGTTTGTTTCCACTTATGTTCGCCTGGTGCCTTTTCCTCATTACTCTCATCCTTGGGTCCTTACATGTCTTTTCATATCTCTTCGGTTTTCTCGATTCACAATGCTTTGTTTCCCTAGTATTCATGATTCGGTTTATCTAATTGGCACATATCATATTCTTATTCCCGAATCCAATTCCTTCCGACACTCTCGAGCAGCATGCAGATATCATCCCTTTAAATATATGTAATTAGTTTGTCGGACTTGAATCCACAATTCCTCCATTCTCCAACTTTGATTTTATCACTATCTCTAAGTAACCTTTAAGACGTTATCTCTCAAGTTCACAGTCTGCCATCCCTTTAAACAGATGCTCCCAATCTTAACCTCTTTCCCACTCATATTAGCTAAAACATTATTAATATTCTTATAAGAGTCTATTAGGCTCTAGTATCACAACAGTTCACGATCAACATGGAAAGATCATAATGCATTTAAAATGGATAATAAGAATAAGTCAGCATGCAGCCAAAGGAAAGCTCAAAATAATCAAAAGCAAGAACAGACATATACAAGTAAAGCACAAGTTCGATTATTGTATATATAATCACGTTAGTTCAAATTTCATTCCTTTGTATTAGATTTGTTCTCGTTGCACCCATTATATATACAAATAAGACAAATATTAAAATATGATATGATTTGACAAAAAAAAATTATGTAAATACATTGGTGACATAATAGAAATATAGAATTAAAAAAATAGATATAATATTAACATAGTCAAATTGAAACATCTGTGTTGCATGTAGGAAATGCATTTAACCAATGAATGGAATAATATAAGTAGTATAAAAACTTATTAAATTAAAAAAAAAAGAAGAAGAAATTTACATAGTAACACATCATAAGTTATTTTTATATACATAAAAATATTTGCTAACCGGATTTAAATTGTGTCATCAAATAAGTCAACATTTGCTACCCGCATTAGGAATATGAAAATCAAATACAACAAAATAAAATGCCTTCATATAATACAACAAGGTGTGTGAAAATCAAATATAACAAAATGCTTAGATTTTAAATATGAATTATTACTTAACCAAATTACAAACATGACTAACAATTATGGAATGAAAAAGAGAGACAAGAAATAATGCTTACTTGACTGTATGTTGTCTTAATTAAATTCCCTTTCTTATTCAAATTTACATTAAAATAAATTATATTAGTTATAAATTAAAAGAAATGGAAAGTTAATAAAGTTACTTTTGTGTATGAATATTAATAATAGTTGATAATGCATACTTTTAAATAAGTTAGTTAACCATTTGTCATCCCTTATCACTAAAATAGTCTTTTAATTGGCCCTTGGATTCGAAGTCTAAGCTATTATTGACTTAATAATATAGATATAAAAGATATAGATTTAAGTAACCCGAAAATAAATGACTTAATATGATAAAGTTACTTTAATATACTTTTATGAAAATAGAGATAATCATTATTAATGACAATAACCAATCAAAGACAATATTGATTTATGGCAAAATGACTCTACATTTAAAATAATTTAAGGAAGGAGAATTTTATGAAATGATTTGTACTATTAACGATTTTAAAAATTATTGTTGTTTTTAGTATATAGACAGTATCACATATAATATACTATAGCATATTATATAATACATATTACATTACATTCTATAGCCAATAGTATCATATATTATATCATATATGATATATAAATATATATATATATATAGTATTGTTTATACAATTTATTGAGTATGTAATCCAATTTAACATGAGATATTTTAGGATAAATATATTTGATAGCTTAAATAGTAAAATATAACAACTTCCAAAAGTATTAGAAGATCAATGAAGAAGATCGACTATTCAAGGCTTACACTTACAGGAGCTGACTGTAGTATCATAAGGCCGATCGTCATGGCTAATAACTTCTAATTGCACCCAACATCATACAAATGGTGCAATAATATGTTCAATTCGACAGTCTCCAAGATGAAGATCCTAATGCTCACGTCTTCAGCTTTCTAGAGATATATGATAGATTTAAAATCAACGGAGCCACAGATGATACCATCCAACTGTGGCTATTTCCTTTTTCCTTGAGAAGTAGAGTAAAGTAGTGGTTGAACTCCTTAGCACGAAATTTAATCACAACTTGGAATGAATTGGTAGAGAAATTTTTAGAGAAGTATTTCCCACCTACGAAGACCGCTAAACTTCAAAATAACATTTCTCGTTTTGCCGAATTAGAAGCAGAGACTTTATATGATACTTGAGAGCAGTTTAAGGACTTGCTCAGGAGGTGCCCACATCATAGCCTCCCACTATGGATGCAGATTTGGACCTTCTATAATGGTCTCAATTATCTATAAGATAGGTGATTGATGCATCTACAGGAGTTACTTTGAATATAAAGACACTTAAGTAAGCAAAAAACCTGATTGAAGGAATACCGATGAACAATTATCAGTGGGAAAGCACTACAGCCAAGCAAAAGGTTATGGGAATTTATGATGTAGACTTGATCATTGCTCTAGCAGCCAAGGTAGATCTATTGAGTAAGAAGATTGATGCACTTTCTGTTGGCCCTCAACAAGTACAATCGAATGTAAGTGACTTTGGCATGCAGGGTTATGGAGCATATAAACAACTAGAATAGGTAGATTATTTAGGAAATTCACCCAGGAAACAAAATAACCCCCATAGCAACACTTATAATCCTTGATGGAGTAATTATCCTAATTTCTCATGGGGAAATCAAAACCAAGGCTAGTAGAAGACTAACTTTGGCCCACCTAGATTTCAAAGACCATTATCACTTCCCTTTCCTTAAGACAAGATGTCTAGTTTAGAAGAACTTCTCACAAAATATATTCAAGGCAATGAGGCTCGGCTATCCAACATTGAATCATCGTTGAGAAATCAAGAAGATTCCAACCATAATCTTGAGAAGCAAATTGGTCAACTTGCAAAAATCTAAAAGGCAACGAGGGACACTTCTAAGGAATACCTAGATCAATCCTAGGGAACATGTTAATGCAATGATCTTGAGAAGTGGTAGAAAACTATAAGTGGAGAAGAAGGATGGTGAGGAAGTAATTGAGAAAGAAGTAGAAGTTAACCGTAAGGAAGATGCAAAGCCACTAAAATCAAAAGAAAGTATGGAACCACCAAAAGCGAAGGAGTACAAGCCTCCCATTCCTTACCCATAGCGCCTTAAGCAAAGTTACATTGATCAGAATAAGGAATTTGGTAAACTGCTTGATATTTTCAAACAATTACACATTAACTTACCTTTTGTTGACGTTATCTTGTAGATGCCAAAGTATGCAAAATTTCTAAAGGATCTTCTATTGAACAAGAGGAAGTTAGAGGAGCTTACAATCGTTACATTGAACGAAGAATGCTCAACACTTCTCCAGAAAAAGCTACCATAAAAATTAAAAGATCGAGGGAGTATTGGCAGCTTTTTGACCAATTTATATGGCATCAATTTTATATTAGCCCTTAAGTCTGCCAAAGCATTATCTTAGGTTAAGATCCTTCAAAGAGAAGCCACCAATGTTGGAACCAAAACGATCAAGAAATCATTTGGAACATATCTTTGTGATGAAACGTTTAAAACTCCCAATGACAATTACATCCAAGCTAAAAGCAAACAAAATGAAGAAATTTAGGCTACATGAATTTGATAAATGGCATGATAAGGAGAGAAACAATGGAAGTCATGTACCAATGAAATGGATTTGGTAAGGTCATTGGCTTAAGGGTAAATTTACACTCATATGGAGAGTTCGAAAGTGAGATACAAGAGGAGTCTTATCTCCACCTGGATGAAGAATCATGAATGAGAAAATGTATCCCATTGAGCTGTCAATGTTAACTATAGCGCTTCTTAGGAGGTAACCTATGTCTATTTTTCTTTTATATAACTTTGCTTTGCTTCTTTTATTTGTTTTAATTTTAGTCATAGGCTTTTCTTTTTAGTTAAATTTTTTTTTCTATAGTTTTCTTTGTCTTATTTTTCTAGTTTAAGTACTTTTATTTCTTTAAGTTTCTTTTATTTTTAAATTCATGAATTTAAGCTAGGAACAAAAAAAGAGAACAAAAAGTTACACAAGCATGGGACACGATTGTGTCCCAACCCGTGTTCGCCTAGCACCTATACAATATATATACGCATTGCACAACACTTTTAAACACAAACACACATTCACAAATACTCACGGGTACAAACATGAAATCACTCTTTTCTCCATCTTCTTTTCACATTCCACTTTTCATTAACTAACTTTTTCATCAAATCCAACACAATGCAACTGACCATGGCAAATCGTGGAAAGTAGATCGTTCAAAGGAGGTCCAAATCTATTACATCATCTTCCACTCATGAAGGCACTATTATTGAGCTACTAGCCACCCTTTCTCCACTAAAGTATCTTATGCTTCAAGGCTATTAGTTTCTTTTTCAATACATGTATTTCCTTTTTCCCTATGATATTTTTTTAATTGTTTCATAACTTGCTATTATGCCTTCTTAGTCGAATCTTTGGAGGACAGTGTACGTTATTAAGTATGGAGAAGGGATATATATAAATTTGTTACTATTTAGGAGACCAATTATTCACATTTGACCCAATTAATTTTTAAGTTAACTTGCAATAGATGATTAACAAGTGTTGGAATTTGAAGTGTTGGGCCAAATCAACTATTTCATCTTAATCATTATTGATCATATTATACTTTACTAGAATTAATTAGTTGAATCATTGGAGGGCAAAGTTACGAGTTATTTAACTCAAGACTCCAAGACTTAAGATTGAAATAACATCACTAGTTAAGTGTTAGTCATGGTTATTTTAAATTTACTTTAATGTATACATTTTTCTTTGAAATTTTTAAAGTCCTATAATTCTTAGCAAACAAACAAATAAAATTCTTCTTTTGAGAAACCCTTGAAAAATCACAATGATTAGAGGTAAAAAGTAATAACAAGTGTATGAATAAAAAAAAATGGTAAAGATTAATCTTAATCCGTCAGAAGAGCGAGGTTGAGTCCCAATGCTAATACCAATGAAAAAAAAATTAGTATGGATCGGTTTTGGTCCGTCAGAAGAGCAAGGTTCTTTTTCACTACCAATATGAGGGATAAGTTGGTATGGATCGGTCTTGGTCTGTCGGAAGAACGAGATTCTTTTCCTCTACCAACACAATTGTCCATTAAAGGTAATTGTGCTTAAATAAAGTAAATTTAAAAACCTCCCAACAAAAGCATGAACTAAGGGGATGATCAGAGGATGAGTGGATGTAAAATGTGTTTGTTTTGGATTATAACGCTTGGCGAGATTGAAGGGAGAATTGTGTATACTTTAGTCAAATGGACAAAATTTTTATGACTCTTTCCTAACTGACGAGATGTTAAATCCAATTTCTAGTTTAGGAATCCTTAGTTAAATGACTCGAGTAAACTTTGACTTCCATAAATTAACTAGTAAACTCTAGTATTAAGTATTGTTAGAGCATTCGAATATGGTCAGATGAAATTATGACATTGTTAAAGGTGAAATTGATTGACTTTATTATTATAAGTTAATTGAAAATGATTTACTTACTTTTCTCCGGATCAAGTGTATTCATTCACTGGTTTCTTAAGTAGTGATAAATTTTATTTAGCATTTCTTGTCTCAAAATTTTGTTTTGATTTATTACAAGACAAGTGCACCTATCAGTTTAAATATAACAGATGTAAGTCCAAGTCGATCCGTTAGAATCCTCGAATACTAATACTAATCTTAACATTATTATCTAACTGAAAAATTGTGATCAGTTGAATGAATTAAAAATACTAAAATAACAAACTAATCTAATTATGAGACTTGACTAAGCAATTTAGGAAGTGATAAAATTAAGAACAACTTTAAGAAGGCAAATAACATATTTAGGAATTGTTTCCCCTAATGTTTAACATATAATCACTAAAAATATATCTAATTCCATCTCTATTATTCTTGACTGGAGGAATTCACAATTAAAGTTAATACCTTTCTCGAGCATATTAACCCTAATCCTAAATTATTTACCAGAATCTCTTCACTTAGTAATATAATCTAAAATCGCATTAATGTACAATAAATTCTCACACAAAAATAATAACTTTCTGAAAGAATCATGTATTTTATCTCTAAATACACATGTAATTCTTCTCAATTATGTAAAATCCCATTACTCATGTGATTTCTCAATCATTATGCATGATATCATAGATTGATATCCTAGAAATATCAATTAACAATTAAAACACATAATTGAATAAAAAAAGATAGAAATTTTATTGAAAATTATTAATAAATCTAATAGTCACACAAAACCCTAGATTCTACAATCCTAAATACAAGAATCTTAAGCTATCATGATGAAATTAAAAACAAATTGCAACAAAATCAAGAAATAAAACATGAAAAAAAAAAACTCTTTTTGTTGATGAGAAATCTTCTTCAATCTTGAAGTTAGGTGTTGCTTTCACCTTTTTCTCCTTCTTCTCTTCAAGTTTCTTCTCTTTTTAATGATAAAAGTTATGTGCGAAACCCTCACAAGTCCTTATATAATGTATTATGAAGGTTCTTTTTTCGTTACTAAACATAGCCTGGGATATAGTTATGTCCTTAAGTTGTGTAACTTACTGATCTTGGCATAAAAAATTATCCTGCATGGAGACAGCCTGGGGACACAATCATGTTCTAAACTGTGTAATTTCTGACAAAAACTTATCACTTTCTCCTATTATTTATGTAACTTCATAACTCATTCATTTGAACTCCAAATTGAGTAAAACTTGATTTGTTTTTTTCGTTTTCAATCCGAGAACGCATTCAAATCTTGAAATCAAAATTTTACTCAATTAAGTATTAATTTCTTAAAAAAAAAAAACCAAAGATGTAAGGGAAATACTATAAAATCACTATGTGGAATGTATTTAAAATAAGAGTTATCAGTAACATAACACAAAAGCAACTAATAGCAAGTATATAGATAAGAACAAATGTAAACTAAAAAATAAATGTATATAAGTTACATAAAGCAATATACATACAAACATACATACATATATAAGGAGAGTAATCTTACTTTAGTAGTAGTGTTTTTCTCTTTCTATGTCCATATATCTTGCTTGCACATGTTTTTATATCAGTTTTTTTTTTGTCTTCAATATTGTGTTTCAATTTTAATCAATATTAATTCAAATAAAAAAATTCAAAATAAAAATCATTAATTGATGATCTTACTATATTTCTAGAGCCATAGTAGTTGTTGAAGGTCTAGTAGAGTTCAAGAAGATAGAATCTAAAACCCTAGTGGGAAGGTAGAAAGGGAGAACCAATGAGGAGAAGAGTGGGAGCTCTTCAAAGGGGAAAGCAAAGATAGAAGAGAAGGATAGTGACTAAGGAAGAACTCGTGTAGGAATGGATGCTAAGTGATGGAAGCCCTGTGAATTGAAACGCTACTTGTGTAGTGATCTTCATTATGTTAGGGAATACCCAAAGAAAGAATGATTGGAAACACTGGTGGTGAATGAGAGCTCAAATGATGGAGGTCAAACTCAACTAAGTTTGGTAGGACTATTTAGTACCATAAATTCTCAAGCCATTGAGAAGCGAAAAGGATTAATGTATATCGAGGTGTTGGTTACAACAAGAAATTGAATGCCCTTATTAATATAGGGGCATCTTGTCTTTTCATCTCCAAAGTAGCAACACATAAACTTAGGTTAAAAGTAAAGGAAACCAAGACATGGCTTAAGACGATCAATTCAAAAGAACTACCTGCTTATTGGAGTAGCCAAAGGGATGAAGCTCCATGTTAGAAGATGGCAAGGGAAGGAAACTACTGTAGTGCTAATAGATGACTCTGTGATTGGGATGGATTTCCTAAATCACATCAATGCACTTATTGTTTCCTGAGCGAACTATAGTTGTGTGCTTGATAATAAGTCCCAGTATGTAGTTCTTGTTACAAGGGAAGTAAATCAAGTTATTGATTTCCTCTTAGTTCTATAGGTGGCTAGGGTCCTTAAGAAGAAAAAGTCACTTAGCAACTTAGAAGATTGAAGAAGAAACAAAGGGTCAGAAAGTAGTGCCTCTTCAAGTAGGGGAGTTACTAAAGGAATTCAAGGATACAATGCCTAAGGAGCTACCAAGAAAAGTTAGTGCCAAGAAGAAATGTAGATCATGTGATCGAGTAAGAGTTAGGAGCCAAGCCTCCCAGTGTTGTGCCTTACCAGATGATAACTTAAGAGTTAGAAGAACAAAGATGCTAACTGAAGGAGTTATTAGAAGCGAGCTTCATTAAACCCTCAAAAGCACCTTTTGAAGTACTAATAATCTTCTAAAAGAAACACGATGGGTCTCTTTGATTGTGTATTGATTACTAAGCCCTTAATAAGATCACTATGAAAAAATAAGTATCCCATTTCACTAGTGTCAGATTTGTTTAACAGATTGGGAGAAACTAAGTAGTTCTCCAAGCTGGACCTACAATCAGGATATCACCAAGTGAGGATAGTAGAAGGAATGAGCATAACATGCTTGTGCTACGAGGTATGGTACTTTTAAATTTTGTGTCATGCCATTTAGCTTTATGAATTGCCTAACTACCTTCTGTATACTTATGAATCAAGTTTTGGCTCCCTATTTAGATTGCTTTATAGTAGTCTACTGAGGCAATATCATGATTTATAGTAAGACTATGTGATGCATCTCCAGGGTTGAACACACTGAGGAACACTACAACATAAACGAACTGAAAGAAAACAGAGAAAAGCTAGCAAATTTTGGGTGACTACCAACTCGATATGACACACCAATCTATCCTAGTTAACTTATAATTCACATGATATGACTTACCAGTCTGAACTAAAGGGTAACTCAAAAAGTAAAAGGGTAATAAGAACACTAAGATTGCTTAAAGAGAAACTTGAATAATATTTTGATAATGAAGATTGATTAGCTATGCACACTTAGTAGAGATTTATATACCCATCCTACTAGAGTTACTTTATATATATGAAAAGCCAAAAGGGTAATTTACAAATAGGATACATAAAATATGCTAAAAAGGGTAAAAAACAATATATAGAATTACTTATACGAAAAAGTAAAGAATCTTCTTGGAATGCCATGCCGGAAGGCATGTATTGCACAGTAGTTGGTCATCCTAAATGATAGTATAAATTAGATGAAATGAAGAAAAGAGGGAGTTGTAGTTAGAGGCCAACTTGATTTGAATCAGGTAAGAGCTTGGTCAGTCAATCATTTACTAGAGAGTACTCAACTTGGGCTAGAGTCGAACATTGGTGATTAGCTTATGAGATCAACTTGGATTGTTTTTTAGGTTGTTTGCTTGGACGTTCTACAATGGCAACAGCTATTTGGCAAGTCTTGGGCTAGGATTAGATGTCAATGGTTGGCTAAGGAGATTGGTTTGTAGTGTCTTTAGGGTTGTTTGCTCGAATGTTATGTAATGGCACAACTGTTTAGTAAGTCTAGCATACATGATAGCACAATAATCAGGTTAGCAAAAGAGGGAAGTATAGAGGTCAAGATAGGAGTTCTTGTTTAGGATGGGGCTTCGAGATAGTATTCTTTGAGTGAGTCCCTAGAGTTCTCTAATTCAGCTACGTGTAATCAGTCTAAGGAGTTGCTTCCTATCACTATGAAAGAACACCTAGCATCTCTATTCAGTTTTCTTACTGTATGTGAAATTAAAGAAGCATGCCTTTTCACAAGAAGAAGCAACTTTCTTCGAGCATATAGCATAGCTGGGGAAGATTAGAATTGATGAGAGGAAAGTATAAGCCATCCAAGATTGGAAAGAACACACTAAGCCCACCGAGTTTAGATTATTCCTAAGCTTGGCCACTTATTATAGAAGATTCATCCAAGATTATTCAAAGATAGCAAGCCCATTAACAAACTTATCAAAAAGGAATAACCAATAGGATTGGAGTACAGACAAGAAATAGGCTTTTGATGCATTAAAAACGGTAATCACTAAAGAACCGGTCCTCCTTCTTGCTAACTTTAACAAGCCCTTTAAACTATGTACTGATACTAATGATTTTACTATTAGTGGGGTTCTGATGTAAAAAAAAGCATCTAATGGCTTTTGAAAGTCAAAAGCTTAATGAGATGGAAAGACAATACCTGGTACATATGAAGGAGATGACAACAATAGTACATTGTCTTTAAGTATGGAGGCATTACTTACTCGGGAAGAAGTTTATCTTTAAAACTGACAATGAGGCTATTAGCTATTTTTAGATTTAGAAGAAACTTTCTCCTAAAGAAGCTCAGCGGTAGATTTTCTTGGGTGAATTTGATTTTGACATAAAGTATAGGTTAGGAAAAACCTACGTTGTTGTAGGCACTTTGAGTTAGAAGGTAGAGTTTGTTGACATTAGTAGGCTTAAAAATAATCTTCTAGATAGAATTCAAGAAGAGATAAAGACCAATAAGTTGGCTAAAGCCCTATTGACCCCGCATAAGGAAGGGAAACTAAGGAGATTCTAGGAAGAAGGTAGACTTATATACACTAACGGACACTAGATCTATGTGCCTCACTCCTCAAACATAAGGAGGGAAATACTAAGGAAATGTTATGATTTCAAGTGGGTAGGTCATCTGAGAATGCATTGTACTTAAGCACTAGTTGAGGAAAGATATGTTTAACTACATATAAGGGAGGATATCAACAACTAGTTAAGAATTGTCTTATTTTCCAATAAGATAAAGTTAAACAAAAGGCGATTCTAAGACTACTAGAGCCTCTCCCTATTCTTAAACAACGACAAGAGAGTGTCTCCATGGATTTCATTGTGAGTATGCTTAAGTTGGAAGGATGCAACACCATTATGGTAGTAATAGATAGATTTTCAAAGTATGTCACTTTTTTCCCTACTACTAAGGAGTACCTACCGAATGGTATAGATCAATTATTCTTAAGGCACATAGTTAAGTAGTAGAGCTTACCAATGAATATTGTAAGTGACAGGGATAGAGGGTTTACGAGGAAATTTTGGACATACTTATTCAAACTTCTAGGTTATGAGTTAAGTTTTTCAACTAGTTATCACCCCTAAACCAATGGTTTAACAAAGCAGGTGGATGCTTTGGTGGAATTATACTTAAGGATTTTGTAGGAGCTAACTAATGTGATTAGGCCAATATGTGAATGTAGCTCAATTCATATTTAACCCATAAAAGAATGAATCCACTTACCAGAGTTTGCTTAAGATTGTCTTGGGGAGATAGCCTTTAACTCCTAATACAGTAATGCTTCTTCGAGGTTGGACACACAAATAGACACTACAACAAAGCCTAGTAAAAAGGAAACAAAAGAAAATGCTAATAAAGTCCGGATAGCTATTAACTAGATATGACATATACTAATCGATATTACTTTGCTTACAATTTGCCGGATATGACTCACTAGTTCAAACTAAAGAGTCACTCGCTACTATTTCTTGCTAAAGGGAGTAAATAAGAGTTAAAAGCATAATGAAAACACTAGGGTTGCTCAAAAGAAAAACTTGAGTAAATTCTGATATTGATAATTGATGACTATGTACAATAAGTGAAGGTTTATATACTCGTTCACTAGGATTACTTTACTTATATAAAAAGACAAAAGAGTATTCTTACAATTAGGTTACATAAAATATACTAAAAATGGTAAAAGAGATGAAGAATATTCAATATGAAAAAATAAAGAATCCTTTTACAATGTTATGCCAGAAAATATGTGTTACTCAGTGGTTAGACGTTAGAAACATGGTACAAGTGGGCAAGAAAAGAATTTGTAGTCAGGGTCCGATCTGATCTAAATTCGGTCAGGGCCCAGTCAATCCCACTATAGAGTAGTTAGCTTTGGTTAGGGTCGGATGTTTGTGTCCAGCTCAGGAGCTCAACTCGGATAGTCTTAAGGCTATCTACTCGAATATCCCATCATAGTACAGTTGTTCAATAGGTCCGGCACATTTGATTGTTAAGCAATTTAGTCAGCAAAAAAGGAATACATAAAGGTTGGGATAGGAATTTCTATCTCAGATAGGACTTTAAGCTAGTATTCTCCGAGTAAGTCCTTAGAGTCCTCTAACTCGGCTATGTGTGATTAATCTTAAGAGCCGATTCCTATAATACTGTAACATTTGGATATATAGGGAGTAACCCTCTAACATACAAGTTTGCAAGAGAGAGGTAAGAAAACTAAGACTTAACTTAAAACAACTTAGATCGAGCTATCAAAAGAATGAAGAAGGTAGCGAATAAGAAGTATAGGCTAATAGAACATTGGATGGGGGACCAAGTACTTGTTAAGTTACATTTAATATAATGTACCAAGGGCCAACTACATAAAGGGTTTATGAGCCATTATGAGGGCCCATTCCCAATTACGAAACAAATGGAGTGAGTATCTTACCACTTAGAGCTACCATCAAGATTAGAAATTCATCCTATCTTCCACATAAGTATGCTCAAATCGTACCATAGAGATGAAGAAGGCCTGGTGAAGGCAGTATCGCAAAGAGCTCCAATTAGGGTACGAGAGTCGTATGATAGGGAGCTCAAGGAGATCATAGTTGACCAGCATGTGTAGCGTCGAGGTGGCCCACCAAGACATGAGTGTATGGTTGTTTAGAAGGGATTGCTAGAGAGCAAAGCAAGTTAAGAGCCAGCAGATGCATTATGGAAATTTCAAGATAAAATCCAGAAGTTCCACAAGGGTGGTGCAACGAGGACATCGCTAAATTGAGGTAGGGAGAATGTTGCGAATCCTCCAAAATGGGTCACATCCAAAAGGTTCTTGAAGCCCACAAAAGAGGAAGGTTAAGGCCTAAGCCTAATTGAAGATTTTAAGAGTTGCAAGATTCTAGAAATGACTAAATTCAATGTACCATAGTAGATACAATAGGTAGATAGCAGATAAAATTAATTTAATGGTAGGTGAGATTTCATTATAACTATTAGATTAGTATAATCTCAGTCGCTCATTCTTGAAGGCCTCTTGTATATATAATATAGGGATGATCCTCTCGATTGTAATTATTCGGTTATTTGAGTGAGTATAGTTACATTCATAGTTTTACTCTTTACTTTCTCTCTCTAAACTTCGTGAATGTTTTTACAAGTTGAACTTAGCCTTCTTAGTGTAATTAGGAATGTTGAGTGTCACATGAGATCCATTGAGGGAATCCACCCATGGCACTTATACATAATTTATTGTTATTCTTTTTACCTTTTGTTATCAATACTACATTTCATTTTTAATTAATATCAATTCACATTAAAATTCAAAATATAAACCATTAATATATGATGTCATTATATTTACTATAATTACCATTAATAAATGACTAAATTCTCTTATTTTGTTGTTAATAGTATATTTCAATTATTGTTGATAATTTAAAATTTGAATCAATAATGCATTGCATTTGCAAGTGATACTAAATTTTGATTCACATTAAACTCATCTCTCGTTTCAATTCTCATAAATATCACTTACCATTAATAAATATCTAATATATGCAAATATTTTAGCATTATATTTTCTACTTTTTGTCATCATTCAGTTTTCATTAATATCAATTCAAATCATTTATTATTGATGGCATTACATTTGACACTCATAATTTGTTTCCATTGTCATTGATATAAATTGCCATTAGTAAATAACTAAATTCTTTAATGATAAAAGGTTTAATTTTGAACATACTCTTAGTAACAATGTTTATGTTGCAAATCTTATAGTAAATTTTCATTAATATCAACAGTAAAGGATTCAATAGCTTATCTAATTATTTTTACTAGTTTTCTTTTTCTCTTATGTTTTAAATAAGGTGATGAAAAATTACTTATTTTTAAAAATCAGAATTTACAGTATCACCTTATCGAAACCTTAGCATCTTATTGTTCTGGTTGTGCTTAGATAGGAAACGAATTTTATTACTTCTGATTTTGGAAGTACGCAGCCTAAGTACTTAATTTTTAAAGGTTTATACAGCTTATTCAAAATTTCACATTAAAATAAGAAGATTTGAGTAAATTTTGTCCTAAACGAGAGCACATCATTGAATTTTCTCGTAATTATTATTGACTTCTAATAAACTCAACTCCTTAATATAAAAGATTTGATTAAATTTTAGTTCAAGTATTAACTTATTTCATTGTGTGTTACAAATAAACATGCGCCACTTAAATTTCCGTAATGAATTTTGCCAGTTTCATCAATATTAATGAATCTCAAGGAGTAAAGGAAGGTTCAATAATTCAGAATTACTAAAGCTTCTGTGTTTTTAAGCATATTTTTAATATTCTTTTTGGAAAACTTACAGAAAAGAGAAAATAGGTAGTCTGCAAAAATAAATGAAAATACTGAAGTTAAAGCGATATATTATTTCTAGATTATTGAGTTTTCTTTTTCTTTTTTTTTGCTTTTATATTATCTATTTTTCAATTTTAGATTTTTTTTTATAATATGTTAAATTTAACAAGGATTCATGAGATTTGAAGCTATGGTACTTTGTTGTGGGAGGGCAGAATGTAAATAAAATATCACAAAGACAAAAGTATATACTAAAAGTTGGAATTGAATATTGGTATTCTCTTAATAATAAAAATCAGTAGTCATGCACCTGTATTATGTGCGTAAAAGATAAATGAAGCTTCATAGGAGAATCTGTGATACATTGAATTGTTAAATCATATCATCACATGATTCAATAAAAAAAAGATTTAAAAAAAATTACAGGTACCTTATGAAAAGTATATGTAAAATTAAAAAAAAAAATGAGAGAGAATAAATAATGTATTGAAGAAAAACTAATTGCAAGCCATTTTGCCTCATAGAAGAAGTTGCCATATGCTTGCGAAAAAAAAAAAAAGAGAGAGTTATATTAGTAAAGGAAATTTGTATATAATAAAGTAAGACACTTTTGTATAAAATGACATTACCTAATAATTAAGTTATTAAGCTTTTTGTAAGATAATCTAAGAGTTAATTTTTTTAATTCTAAAGAACTTCATAAAAGAACATTTAAGGTTTACTAAAGGGTATATTTATGTATATTATTACTATAGTTTGACTACATAGAGTATATTAATGTATATCAATGTGTATTATTGTAGGTTGACAATAGGAAGATGAGTAGATTTTAACCAAGTATGAGAGCAAACATACATGAAAGAGAGCTAAAGGTAAAAAGAGCCATAAGTTTAAGAATTATTTACTTGGGAGAGAAGGGAGTTGGAAAACAATATGGAGAATAAAGAACATATAAAAATAATATAGGGAATAAATAATAAGGATAGAAAGAAAGAGAAAAGAAGGTTTGAAAAATTATATTGAAGCTATATTTGGAGAGGAGGAATTAATAAAAACAAAATTAATTAATGTAACACCCCAAAACTTAAAGCGCTACAACTTGTTACATGTTCGTAGCTTCTATTGACATGTTTAGCATAAATCTTTAACTAAAATCTCCAAACATTTACATTTTAATCTCTAAATAAGTTCACAAAATTTTATTCACCAAACTTTTCAATAAAATTGAGCAATCAACATACAAAAAAATCTAAGTAACTAACAGCCTAATAAGACATTTCAACTAAACTTACACTCTTACATTGACTACATCGAAACATTCTATCCTCATAAAAATGTTTATAATACTCTGTTGCATTATCTTATCACTCAAGTCACCGTACTGAACTTTATAATTGCCATGAGCTATACTTGCATCTAAAAATTTTAAGAAGGAATGAGCCCAAGCCTAATACAGAATACATAATTACATGTATATGAATAGACATTCATAGATTCACATGCAATAGAAGAAACCAATAATGCAACACACACTAGTTTATTATCTTTATTCTTAGCTAGACAATAACATACGGGTACTCATGATCCCAGTACACATATATATAACACATATAGTGAGTCATCTCCAACACCTTAGTATCCAAGTAATAACTTAAATCTATCTAGATCATTTCTAAGTATGACTCCAATAGAACAATGTTGCACAAAGATAATTGAGGTACCACCTTAAGGTTTAGTCCTCTGAGCGTCGCACCAAGATAATTGAGGGACCACCCCAAAGTCTGGTCCTCCGAGTCCACCCTAAGGTTTGGTCCTCTCAATCCTTTGGACTCAACTAAGCACAAGTAGCATAATACAATTAGGGTAGAATGATTTATTTGAGTTTGGTTGATTTTCCTAGTTAGTAATCACACAACATAAGCAAATATCCTGTCTTTAGTTTCATTGACTTGCTAAAAATTAAATCAGCACCTCTAAAACCTATCATAACATAAACACCAAACTCAAAAGATGGCTTATACTTATATTAAAATGGCATACTTTTTGTTAGTCTTTCACTTATCTAGCATTCACCCTTTAACGTTACAACCCTCACAGACCTACAACTCATGTTACTTAAGGAATCTAGGATCACTATGATGTTAGATTGGTTTGCAAATTATTTTAGACAAAGAATCATGTTTAGAAAAACTTTGAAAAGGATTTAGGATAGGAAAACAAACTTAAAAAAAAAAAAAAAACAAAGGAACGTCACTATAAGGAATAGGGGTAAGGCGTCCGAATGCCATGCTTGAAAAAAGTAAACAAGCCTCTAGCATCCGAGCACTATGGGGAATGGCATCTGGACACCTACTGTAATATATAGCATTCTACGGATTGCAGCAACGCATTCATCCCCTATATATACCCTACTCTTTTCCATTTTCACATACTAACACTCCCAACTCAATTTTTTTATCAACAATGCAACTCTATAGTGTTCAAAAACAAAATTCACGATGCTTCTATAGCCTAGAATCTAATCTCAATTCTACCATTCCAATTATAATTCCATTTAAACAAAATGTACGAGATATACGTTTAGATTCATTTTTGTAGAGATCCAATCCATTATTAGCGCGTCCACTACCAAAAACACATTGTAGGACACACGTAGGACTACCTTATACTTGTCTTTGACAATACCTTACAAATCAAAACAAAAAAACTTATGAGATGTCAACCGAAAACTCAAAAGAGAGCATCACAAAAGTCTTACCTCAATATCTACCGCTTTTGATTCCATCGTACCACCAAAGATCTATATAGGACTCCAAATTCGTTTTTCTTGCTGCTGCGACCAAAAAAACGAATTTTCAATATCTTTTGATTGCAATTCGATGACAAAAAGAGTTCCAAGTAACGTACTGATACCCTCTAATGATCAATTCTCAGCTAAAACGCACCGAGTCTCTTCCTAGTTTTTGACATGCATAGGAGCCTTAGCATAAGTGGTACAAGAGAGTGTTTTGCAAAAAAAGGGTTTCCCAAACCCTAAGTGTAGCTTCTATACTTAAGGTTTGTTACTTAGGGTTTGTGGACATTTCTAATGCCCTTAAGCTTATTTTACCTATTATCTCTCTTTTTCTTTTCATTTTTATACTTTCTTTAGGGTTTTACTTTTAATATGGTTGATAATAGTAGATAACAATATATATAATATAACAACTATCATACCCCAAGTAGGGCTTGGTAGCAGTATCTCTTTAAGTCATGACTTTATGTGTACAACACTACATGATAACCACTTTGTATGTTAGAATGCACAAAATTTCAACTAACAACATTTGCCAACTTATTACATAAATAAATTATTGTCAACCTTAGGTGGTGCAATCCCTAAATTTAAAATTAAAAATAGAAAGGCATGACATTCAAGATCCAATAAGCATGTGTAGAAAATAAAGGGAAAGTAGCCGTGTAGAGTACACGCAATCAACTAAACCCTTAAGTGATGAATCCCATACCACTTAGTTTTAGTTTTCAAAGGTTGGAGCAAAAGTAACTTTGTGAGATGTAAACCTCCCCACGGCCTCTACGTACCACCATGTAATGTTGAAACCTTCAACAGTTATGCTATGTAAGTAATGCATGTCCATTTATTTATAAGTCGATATAATTAAGATTATATCTATTTAGGCCATCACAGAAGTACCACAAATAATTAGTAGATAAATATATAGCAAACAAATCAAGAAGCTAATTTAATATTGATATATAAAAAGGGATAAAACCAGTATGCGTACCTAAATTTTTATATTTTTTTTATTTTAATACCTAAATTTTAAACTCTTTTATTTTAGTATCCCAATATTTTAAATGAGATAAATTCGTATCTCTATTATAACGACTGTTACTATAAAATGGTAGGATAATAATATAAATATATTAACTTTCATTTTATTTCTATTTTAGTACTCAAACTTTACTTTTAATTTCATTTTCGTATTTCAACTTTTTAAAATGAAATAAATAAACATTCTTTATAATGACAATTACGTCAGAAATACTAATTTATCTCTTTTAAAAAGTTGAGATATTAAATGAACAAGTTTAAAGTTTAAATACTAAAACTAAAATATATAAAAATCCAGGTAATTCTAGTAACTTTATTCTTATACAAAAAGTGAGACAAACAAGTCAATTAGAAATACAACCACATGCACAAACCCATAAATTACCTCCAAACACTTGTCCATTCTTTTTTTTTATTATTTAATACTAAAGAACCAGTACACTTATACTGTAAACACAAACAACATGATACTTATAGCAGGTAACTCATCAAGATCTGTCCGTAACGTCTGGTTGCTCATAATAATCATCGGGAATGAATTTGAAGTGATGTCTTCGAGATCGTAATACGTGAAATTAAAATGAGAAGTTAAGACCGTAAGGTTTCTATATACTAAGCCTAGTTATTCTGATATGCCTGGACCTTTAACGTAGTATCCTTAAAGTTAGTTAAATTACTTATTCTATATGTTAAACGCAATCTGTTAAAAAGGAAGGCAATGGTGAGATTATCTTACAGGTTAAATTATTATTCCCTATATGTTAGACAAAATTTGTTAAGGGCGTGTAGTTTTTATCGTATGAATTCCAAGTGATACCTCGATAACATGTGCGTATATATATATAATTCGAAAATGTGTAGATGTCCACGTGTGTTATGAAGGATATACTAAGTAGAGGCATGTTCTTTGGCATATATACATGAGTATATATAAATTTGAGTTTGTAAATAGAACTGTCGATCAAATCAAATCAAACTAAATTGAAAAAATAATCGAACAATAAAATACGGTTTTTATATCTTTCAATTCAATTTAAAAAAGATTTAAACGGTTCATGTTCAATTTAAAAAGTCAAGTCTAACCAAATCATTTAAACTAAAACCAAACCGTTTTTTTATCACAAAATACATAAGCAAAATATATATATATATATATTTTGCTTTCAAATCCTATTAATATTTTAGTTTAATCATATTTACTCTTTTCTTTTCTTTTTCATTCTTAACATTTACAATCTGCTCATTTTTCCTTTACCATTATCTCTCATGTCTAACTAATCCATACGCATTCACTTCATTTAAGATACAATAATCTTGTAAAATAATATTATGTGGCTATCATTTTTTTATAATATACTTTCATTTGGTTATTAATATTGATTAAAAACTTCAATAACTATTAATAATATTAAAAAGAAAATTCTTGCTTTTAGAAAATAGTCCAAACTAAACCATATTTTAAATGATTCGATTTAAAATCATAAACTATTAAAAACGATTTGGTTCATTAAATGTTTAAACCAAATTGTTTTAAATGTTGATAAAGTTAAAATTGAACGGGTGGCTTGGTTAAAAAGGGAAAATAAGGGTTTAGGGACATTAACTTTTGAAGTTGATAGCTAACTGCTGGTCCCAGGGAAGGGGAATTGAGTTAATTTTGTAAAAAAGAAGTTAAGCTTTTGGAAAACTTTTCTTCTTTAATTATCTTGTATAAGTTAAAGTAGTTAAAATATTACATCAAAGTTTAAGTAAAATAAGTAGAAAAAAATAATACGTAAGAATGTACGAAAGCGAGATTTTAAAGATCATTTGCACAAGTTAAGGTAGTCAAATATAGTACATGATAGTTTAAGCAAAATAAGCAATAAATAAATAAATATATGAGAATGTATAAAAGAGAGAGATGAAAGATCAAGTTGAAGTAATATTACAGTCCCTCTTTTGTAAGTCCATCCATTCTTCTCGTTCCATATTAGGATCTCGCTTGATCAATTATATGAGAGAATAACAATTATATAAGCTCCAAGTTTACAGCTCAATTCTATTCTATCTAAAGCTATAAATAAGTTGAGTGAAAATAATATAGTACTTAGCTCGAGTTCGAGTTCAACTGAAATTTTTAAAACCACAGCTCAATCTAATTTAGCTTAAACTTGACTTAAAATATACTAAAAAGCTCAAATTCGAATCAATTAAATTCTTTAAACTCGATTTACCTAAAATTACTTTTCTTCTGATAAAAATAATATAAACTCAATTTGAGTCAATATAAATGTAAGTTCGACACGATTTTAATTGTGCTTGCTAATTATTCAAGTTAAATATTATAAAGTTTAAGCTTAGACTTGATAAACTAATCAAGTTAAATATGCCATAATTTTTCGATTATCAAAAAAATGAAGAATAGTAACATTAAATAATGTATTCGACCTTGAAAACAATTACAGAGATAAACTCAACGTAAACAATATGACACAATATGATTCATTCATATGCAATCCCTATCGTTACATAATATATTTCTCTTCCTTTTTTAATGGACAAACAATTTTAAATCCAATCCAATAGTTATATTCTTTTCTTTGTCTTGTCTTTCCTTTATTTATCGTTTTCTTTTATCTCTTTCACCGTTATTTTTTTCCCTTCCCCTCCTTCCACCTATTTTAAACCACTTTTAATACTTTTTACGGGTATAGAATCACTTATCCTTACTATATGGTTATGTATTGCAAAGTGTTAAAATGAATGTAGACTTATCTTGATTTGAGAATAGGTATAAGCCATTAAGGATATTATCATAAATATCGGCAAATTTTATGTAGTGAACGATGGGTTTATATATTCAAAAAATTACCAACACGTAGTCACATATTACGTGCATATATACTACAAGAATATATATATGGATGATATATGTTTGTGTATGTGTAGATATATGTATAGCTTTTAAAATCAACTCAAGTCTAGCCTATCCATTCTAGGCATTACAATTTTATTAACACTCTTTGTCAGTGATATTTATTATTCATCCTTGTTAGTTATAGTTTAGTTAGTAGTCAGCTATTAGTTTAGCAGTTAGAAGTTGTCAGTTTTGTCATAGTTTTGGTAGTTAGTACACATGCAGCTTAATTTGTATAAAGGAGAGTCTTGTATAGTTTCAGTTTGATTGAATATACTAGTTTCATTTCCACGAGTTCTCTCAACTTATCTTCTTTCTTGCATCTGATCTCTCATATGATTTCTTCCTCTTCCTTTCTATTATTCTGCACATTGTTGGATCACTACTTGAGCTATACTTCACAAATTTGATTCTCGCAACATGGTATCAAAGCTTTATTGTTGAATCAAAATGTCCACTTCACCTTTAGAAGACATCAATTCATCGCATCGCTCTGATTCTAAGAGTTCAATAACAATTACTCTAGTACTTATTAGTCTTAACTATAGTACTTGGAGGCATTCATTTTTGTTGACTCTCTCAATTCGAAACAAAGTTGGTTTTATAGATGAATCTATTCCAATTCCAGCTAATATAGATAAGATGCATTCGATTTGGAGCCAATGTAATTACTTAATAATTGCTTGGTTGCTTTGCTTAATATCACAGCCAATTGCTTCAACAATATTGTATATAAACACGGTCAAAGAAATTCGGGATAAATTGAAGATGCACTTCTCCTAACCTAATAACATAAGAATTTGTCAAGTATATCATATGTTACGTAGTGTTGTTCAATAAATCATCCCAAATTATATTCAACTTAGTAAAATATTTTCTTACAATAGTGGATGACTTTACTAGAGTAACTTGCGTTTACTTGATGAGATATAAACATGAGGTCTCTATGCTTATTCCTACCTTTTATCAAATGGTATTGATGTAGTTTAATTCTCAAATTAAATCCATTTGAAGTGATAATGGAAAGGAGTTTATATGACTCAGTTTTATGCTACTCATGGCATTCTACATCAAACTTCTTGTATAGAGACTCCATAGCAAAATGTCATTGTTGAGTGTAAGCATCAACATTTAATCTCAATTGCTTAGGCACTATTGTTACAAGCTTCTCTACCATCTTGTTTTTTGGAGAGATTCTGTACTGATAACAACCCATTTGATTAATCGTTTGCCTACTGATGTTCTATAGGGAAGGACACCTTTTCAACTGTTGTTTAGGAAAATGCCATCTTATTCTTATCTTAAAGCATTTGGCTCTTTATACTTTGTTTCTACTATCACATGAGATAGGTCTAAGTCTGACCCATCCTCGAGCATATCCTTTGTACTTGTTGGTTATCCAGTAAGGGTAAAGGGTTATAAAGTATATGATTTGGTAAACAAGAAGTGTCTTGTTTCTAGGGACGTTCGATTTCTTAAACATATATTTCCTTTTTGTTTGCTAGCACAAACAAAGATAGTCTCTTCTTTACTACCAATGTCTTGGCTATCAACAAAATCCTTATCATACATAGAGCACGTTTTTTCTTTCTTTCTAGATGATGTAGCCCCACATTAACATGATAATGCCTTGGTTTCTAATGCTAATAATTCTAATTATAATGATAATGTTGATTCTAGTGCTTCATATCAAGCAAAACTCAAGTGTAGTATAAGATAGCGCAAGTGTCCTTCTTATCTTAAATACTATTACCTTAATATGCTCAATGCTAATTCCACTAGTGTTTCATTTACTACTTCTCATCCTTTGAATCAAGTACTTTCATATGACTCTCTTTCTCCTGGTTATCGAGCATTTGATGTTCAAATTTCATGACATTTTGAACCAAAAACTATGAGCAAGCTAAAAGGCTTGAGCCTTAGTCCAAGGCAATGCAAGAAGGATTAGATGCACTTATTATTAATGACATATGAACTATAGTTCCTTTGCCATTAGGGAAGCACACAGTTGAATGTAAATGAGTATACAAACTTAAAACTAAGGTAAATGGATCCATTGATAAATATCAAGCTCAACTTGTAGCAAAGGGCTATAGTTAAAAAGAAGGGTTTGACTATACTAAGACTTTTAGTCCAGTAATCAAACATGCTACTATTAGGATGTTTTTCTATCTTGCAACTACTTATAATTGGCATGTGCATTAGACGGTTGTGCATAATGCCTTTCTAAATGGGGACTTAAATGAAGAGGTATTTATGGACATTCCACCAAGACTACCTAATCTAACAAAGTCTTCTTCACAAGATAAGCTTGTTTGAAAGCTCAATAACTCACTTTGTAGACTTAAGCAAGCTTCCAAATAGTTAAATGCCAAGCTTACTCAATCTCTTTTTACATACAAACTTAAACATTCTTATTGTGATACTCATTGTTTGTGAAAGGTTCAGGTGATGACATGGTTATAGTTCTAGTGCAAGTAAACAATATAACGATAGCTAGTAAACAACTCTCTCTCATTAAACGGTTTAAGTCTTTCATGCGTAATTAATTTAAGATAAAAGACATAGGTATACTCAAATATTTCATTGGTTTAGAGCTTGCACACTCATCATAGGGACATGTTCTATCCAAATGCAAGTTTACCTTAGATTTACTAACTGATATAGGCTTTCTTGGAGATAAACCATTATTTGCACCTATTGTGGCTAATCACAAGCTAACTAAGGAGGATTCTTCTAACTTAGTAGATGCTTCAAGGTATCAAAGGACTATTGGTAAGCTTTTATATTTGTACTTCACTCGTCTTGACATTACTTACTCTGTCCATGTTCTTAGTCAGTCAATGGATGAGCCTAGGTATGTTCATCAGCTAGCACTTGAGTGTATACTACGATACATTAAGGGTTCAATCAAACAAGTCATTTGTTTTCTAGCTACTAATGATTTGGTACTTCAAGCCTACAATGATAGTGATTAGTGCAAACGCCCATATTCTCATAGATCTACCATTAGATTCTGTGTTTTTCTAGGGAATTTTCTACTAAACTGGAAGTCAAAGAAGTGGACCACTATTGCAAGGAGTTTAGTCAAGTCAAATTATAGGGTGCTTGCTGTTACTATGTTTAGGTCGTATGGTTAATAGCACTACTTAAGGAGTTCCATATCAATTTCCCGTTACCAATATAGCTTTTTTGTGACAACTGGTCGACCTTATACACTACTAAAAACCTTATATTCCATAAACGAACAAAGCATTTGGAAATGGATATAAATTTTGTGCAAGACAAGGTTATTGAAGGAATAATCTTACCAATTCATTTCTCCTTCTCAAAAACGTATTTTGATACCAACAAAGCTAATGCGTTTTTGGAGTTGAACACATAGAGGAGTACCATAATGAAATGAACAGAAAGAAAACAAAAGAAAAGCTAGCAAAGTCTAGCTAGCTACCAACTAGATATGACATACTAATCGATCCTACTTAGCCTACAATTCGCTGAATATGACTCATCGATCCAAATTATAAGGTCACTTACCACTACTTCTTGCTAAAGGTAATGGATAAAGGTTAAGGATAAAAGAGAACACCAGAGTTACTTAAAAGGGGAAACTTGCATATTTTGATAATCAAAGGTATGTTCTTTATGTACAACAAATAGGGTTTATATACTAGTCCCACTGAGGTTACAAACATACATGGAAAAAGATAAAAGAGTAATTTACAATTAGAATACATGAATGATATTAAAAAGAGTAAAAGAGATAAAGAATATTTTGTATAGAAAAGTAAATAATCATTTTGGAATATTGTACAAGAAGACACATAATGCATAGTGGCCGCTCACTCTGAAATATAGTACAATTCGAACGAAATGAGGAAAAAGAAGTTATGTAGTTAACGCTAACCTGATCTAGATCAAGTCAATCCTCAATCAATTAGTCACCAATGAATATTCGCTTTGGACTAAGGTCAGATCCTAGTTGGTTCGAGAGCTTAGCTTTGGATAGTTATTGAGATTAGTATGCTTGAATGTTGTCAAGATCATGCTTAGCAGGTAAGCAGTCCTGCTTGGAGGGTTAGCATGTCTGCTCAGCAATTCCAGAGACAATGTTAGTACATGAGAGAGCTTAGTTCTTAGGTCAGCAATAAAGTAAATCACAAAGGTTGGAATAGGAATTCTTATCCTACATAGGAGTACGAGTTATTATCCTCATCGTGAGTCCTTGGAGTCCATTGACTCAACTGTACGCAATCGGTTCAGAGGATTGATTACTATCAATTCGAGATGATCAACTTATATAAATCTCCATTTTGCCACATTAATGACCCGCATCACTGCAATGAAGGGTAACACCATTGCCTAACTATAAGTCACCTTATTCCAAATGTTTGTTTCATAATAGAAGATGACACCTAATTCATGACCAACTTACTCAAGTAATGTCTCATCATAAGTACAAACAACAAATAATAATTAAGGTCACAATATTATGTCTACTAGTTTAATCTTAGATGCATGCCCATATAAGCAATAATACCCCAATTACCTAAAACGTACTAACTAACCTTTTCAAATTTCAATGTAAAGCCTATAATTATACATAAAATATTAAAATTAAACCCTGAATATACTAAAACATCTCATTTTGAAACATACAAATTGATAAATGATCTAAGATAGTCAACTAAGCCCTCCCTAGCCTTAACATAGTCAAAAACCACTATTAGCATCTAATCGACAACAATGCTAAGGTAGTCATCTACCTTAGTGGACCTTCACTAAAATTTGTCTACACTTGCTAGGGATTCAATATAAAGCAACCTGACCAAGTGAACAATTGTGTCTAACCTTACTTATGTCCCTAACTTCGAAACTACCTTTAACCACCTAAGATTACCCTTTTTAACTCCAAAACACAATCAATCTCCATTTTTAGCACTAAATCAATCTCTTCTCCAATCTCACTAACTCTTTATTACTCCACCTTTTACAATTTAAAAGATAAATTAATAAATAAATCAACAAAAATAAAAGCTATAGATTGAATTCCTAATCACATTATTCTAATTCTTTAATTTGTGATCATAAGCCTCTTTTTTGTACATATACATTATTAGTAAAAAATAATAATAAAACTTAAAATTATGGCATCCCATAAAGAGTTGTTATAATATGTCATAATTTTTCAAATATAAAAAAAAATGAAAAATTATCACATTAAATATGATACCCCATGATTAAATATTCCACATGGATTGTGAGAAATTGTGATACTAGTTTAATAGTAGTAAATACCTTATCAACATACAATTGCAACTTTTAAGTCAAGTAATTAAAATTAGTACATTAATATTTATTAGTTTAGTTTATTCACTATTTTTGACCTAGGTATTACAAATAATATCAAAGCTGAGCCTTACCAATACATAGACAATTCGGGTCTAGATCTAATTTAGATAAGAGGTCCATGGAGAGCGGAGAGTGTTACCAAGTTATGACTTTTGGCATGCTTTCAATATGGCCTATATATTATAACTTTTGGATCAAATTATTAAAATGAGTTTATTAATATTTATTGACTTAGTTTATTCACTCCTTTTGTCATAGGCGTTACATTAAATAATGTATTCAACCTTGAAAACAATTGCATGGCATGGTCCGGGTGCCCAAGGCATGCCCTGGGGCTCCCCATAGGCAACACACGGTACCGACGTTAGGGCACTCCATTAAAAAACAGAGCATACACATGGAAGACACAAGATAAATGCTTTAGGTGAGATGGATTTCGAACCGAAGAACAATTGAAAGGATAGATAGAGCCATGCTCAAGCTCAGACAAATGTTCTAAATCCGAGAGAACGAGTAAGCACCTGTATGCCCCATCAACAATGTCCAAAGTCGCCGCCCATGAGCACCCAATAGTTACCCTTGCGTCACCAACAGGCGCCTAAGGCATCGCCTATGCGTAGCCCTCGGGCACCCACTAAGAATTCTGCAATTCACATCAAGTATCGCATTTCGCTACGTTCTTCATCAATACAAGAGCCGAGATATCCGTTGCCAAGAGTCGTTTAGGATTGTAACATGGAACATGTTCTTATGCTGTCATCGGGCTTGCCGTACATGTGTAATGGCATCATCAGTGGGTTTGAGACAATCCCGTGCATCAGCATCGTGTGCCGTGCATCACCCCCCTCAAGCGACACAAGTTTAGACTCATCAAGTATAACTTCGAGTCAAAATAAAGCTTAAAATTGTAAACTCATCGACTTCAAATCGAGCTAGAATTATGATTCTGAAATTTCATATCAAACTCGCGTTCAAGTTCGTTATCTCGACTTAATTCGATTATAGTCACAGCTGTGCTCATGCAATTTCCAGGAACTATGATAGAGCCCCCTTAAGGTTCTCACCCAGACGAGTAAATGTGATTTCTACAACCAAACAAACAAAATAAACACTTGAACAAATTGACTTCATGCACACATTACAGAATATAATTCGGAACAAATTTGGCAGTAAGATTATTTTCCACTCATAAAAGGTTAAACACGATTATCATGTAAAGAACAACATAAGGCCTTTCCTTAAAATCGATTTGCAGCACCACGTGCAAGTAAATGGATGAAAGCAGAGGCAAGAGGAACTCGTAAAAACCAAAAAGCAAGGAAGTGATTGAACGAATCATCGTGGGAAAGGCCAAAAGACTTATATCACATGATGGTGCATGGGGGTCCTAGATCAGGCTCAGAGACTACTACACCGATGGGATAGCCATATGGATTTGGAGGACAACATGGGTAGCTGTAACATTCAACCTTCTCTTTATCCTCCTTTTCTTCTTTCTCTTCTTCTTTTCGCTCTTCTTTCTTTTCTTCAGCAATAGACACTATACGGGCGGAACATAACCTCTTACGGAGAGATTTGACCATGGATACAATGTCGATGTTGTCTCCCATCAATGTCAACTGATCCTTCTCTCTATCCGCACTCACCGAGTTCACACCTGCACGATTCCAGCAGAAAAATAAGCACCGCAGCAGTTACAATTATCAATTCATTTGCCCGAATAGATCACCTCTAAGAAGCTCATGCATTTGCTGAAACTAAATGTGCGAAGTGACGAATTTGGGCATGCTACTTACCATGATATTTGGATGCGATATTCATAGCTTTTAATTTTGCGTCTTCACAAGGCATCGCCACGTTGACTATTATCTCTTGCTGCAAGAACGTTAGCCTGAGTTAGAATTTAATGGACATAATTTCTCTTTAATCTTCTATACTGGTATCGTAGGAGAAAATGGATAGTCTAAGTCTAAGAAAGAGGGAATGATAATATGCTGAGTGACATATAACCTTTGTGATAAAGTTTCCTTTTCCATAAACGAGTTCATCCTTATTTGCCCTAATTATATGGTGTCACTTAAGTAAAGAAAAGCAAAAAATGATATGCGTGTAAAATATCATTGATATATGACAACGTATAATTGTAAAAGATGTCTTGGCCGATGGAAGAAAACTCGGTACATAACAATTTATGCACTAGAGTGACAATACTTGCCTTCATCTTAATGAGCTGAAACTGCAACCAGGATGATGGATTTCCGTCCTATTGTGGATGTCTGCCTTGTTAGTCTAGTTTGCATATTGCACTATATATACAAATTAAATGTTAATCTGGGAATCACGCCTTAGCTTGACCGAGTCGGAAAGTCTTCCTCATTCATTAGTTAGTACTAAATAAAATATCTGAAGGTAGTTCACCGAGAAGGAAAAAAAAAAAAAGAAACCGCAGCGATCAGAATGAGGGAGAGATCAAAGTCAAAATTCTGACTTTCTTGTTTATATAATACTTCAATTAAAATGGTTAACGTATTGAAGAAGTTCTACTTTGTAAGAGTTTAAAAATATTGAGAACTCCAATAGAAAGGGAAAAAAAAAAAAAAGATTCAATTAGAAAAGTAAATAGAAGCTTCTTCTTTTTTTTTTCCTTTTTGGCCATCATAAGTATTAAATTCTCTTAAAACAAACTTCATACAAACATCGTCCAATAAATTTTGTCCATCACATCACTTTCATTTTTTCTACTTCTTTTATGCATTTACAGTCAAAAGGAGCATGGGGATGGAAAAATTAACCAAGCAAATCGGTCCTACTATGGCTCCATTCGCATGTGACAGATAATATATAATTGACTAGCCGAATTAACAATATTTATATCTCCGCAATTTGCTGCAAAAAGGTCATAACATAATCAACATCTTGTATGAATTAAACCGGTGGCTACCGGGAAGTCATCTCTGGCCGATAGACCGATCTAATCAACTTATTTTTCCTTTAATATTATGTTTTTAAGTACAAGTGAGTTGTCCAAATCCAACATTTGCAATAAACCACGTATCAAAGGAATGGGAAGTAAATGAAAAATAAACCATGTGTCAATGGAATGAGAGGTAAATAAACCAGATCCGATCTATAAATTACTTGAGTTCAGATCCGTGTTTATTCAAGAGGTTGGAGTGACTTGAATAGCTCATCAAGCTATATTCAAGCTTGTATCTATATAGATCAATGAGCTTACAAGCTTCATCTTAACCTAATAGATTGTAAGTCCATATCAAACTTTATCAAATTCAAATTGACTTTAAGCTTTAATACAAACTAAGGCGAAAGGAATATAAAATCTCTAAATAATCGAGCCTAGATAAGTTAAGTCTGAATAAAACTCAAACTTATTTAGAAGAACGCTCAAGAATTTTTATTTTGATGGGGCTCGAGTTTTAAATTCAGCTCAAACACAATACTATTTGACTCGTTCTGATTCATTCACGCCATAAATCATAGTTCGGCCACGTTTACTTCCGTTTATGGACCTTCTCATAATACATATTTTAGTCAGCTTTTTAGGAAATTATTGAATTTTTTTTTTCCCCATTTGTGTTGAAAGCACACGCGGTATTCTCTGAGATTTGGATGTAAGACATGCAGTTTGCTAATACAGTGTTATTCGATGGTCAACTCTTGACTATTAGTTTGTTTTACTTAGCAAAACATATAATTATTTTACAAGTTTTCATAACATGGGAGACTTGACTATTAGTTTGTTTAACTTAGCAAAACATAAAATTATTTTACAAGTTTTCATAACATGGGAGATTCATTTATTGAAACAAAAAGGGAGGTTGTGATAAAACTCGTCCTTTATAAAGCCAATGAAGTTTTTCTCATTTGATTAGTTAAGCTGAGATACATGACGATTCACGAATCAAAAAACAACTGTTATCTTCAAAATTTCATATATATAGAGAGAGATTGTATGATAATCAAATGGATGCTCGAATACTAAATTTAAGAAGGTCAATTTTTGCCATAAATTTCTGAATCAAAATGCATCTTATTAATGCTAAATGACCATGTATATAACGGCATCTTTACAATAATAAAAATCATGTCTTAATTTTAATAAATGTCTTTGGTGGGCTCTCTTTCTAAAGCAGCAAACCCTAAGGCTCTTTCATAGCATGATAAGGATAAGGATAGCAACCTTTTCTATCGAAGCAAGAAACGACCAGCATTATCATTTGAGGATAATGGCAAAGCAGTGGGTGAAGGAGTAGAATATGTTTCGAATGATGGGGGAAACCCTAATCAAAAGAAAATGTCATCCAAGGATACAATTCTCAGTAATATACCAATAGCATACAAAAGATTCTGCTTTCAAGATGCTATTCCCCCTACAAGCATCGACCATGATGATGAGAAGTAAAAAGAAGAAGAGGACATTTTGAACGCAAATGTGGGTCAAGGAATCTGTTATGCGAATTTCTCACAAACAGAGGTTGAGATGTTAAGCACCCTATGGAAAAACACATTCACAGCAAAAGTGTTCAGGTCAAACCCAGGATACAAGACCCTTTTAGATAAATTAACAAGAATGTGGAGGAAGCTAAACCCTATCAAATTAATCCACGCAAGTTCGGGTTACTATTTAATCTTGTTGGAAAATAACATGGACTATCAATGGGTTATAAGAAATGGTCCATGGTTTGTGAATGAGAGGTACTTAGCATTGAAGAAATGGATTCCAGGCTTTAGGCTGGATATCTCTACCTTTGACTCAATCGTGGCATGGGTTCGCATTTTTGGTTTGCCAGTAGAATTTTACGCTCCTCTAGCTATGTGGAGAATAGGGGAAATGATTAGATTGATTCCGGGGTATGATTCATGTATTGTAAGACTAAAGGATAGAAGATTCGCTTAGATTTGCATCCAATTAAATATTAATTCCTCACTCAAACACACTATTTTATCAATGGAATTCCTTATAAAATCCTTTATGAAGGTTTACCAAAGGTGTGTGATCAATATGGTAGAATCAATCATTTGGGAAACCCTTGTAACATGAATGACAATAATGTCAATACTGTGGATATGGAGGAGAAGCATGTTAAACAAGAGGATGATGGTATATCTAGGGAAGGGGCAGTAAGCAATTCGAATGAAGAGACTAGAAAAGAGTCTAATTCAAAAAATGGAAATGTCAAGAGCACGAGTTACAGTGTAAAGGAAACTAAGTGTAAATTAAATGATGAGTCTGACTTAAAGGATAACAAAGGGACAAATAAAGGAATGGTAAATAGTGTGTAAGAGCGAGTAGGTGATTGGACAAGAAAAAAACCACAAAAAAAGAGATAAAAAATTAATTGGAAACGTTTTTTGTGACAAAAAAGATCAAGGGAATAACTTAGGGGAGAAATCAAGAAACCCAAATGACTTAAAAACATCATTTAGAATCATAAATTCAAATGATGGTGACTCCTCAAAAACCCAGGTGAACAACACTGTTTGGTAAAATAAAGGGAAAGAAAATATCGAAAACCTAACCATATTTTCTTTATCGAAAACCCAACCATATTTTCTTTCTCTTTAGAAAAATTGGAACAACCTTACTTTGAGAAAACTAGACAATGGAAAAACATTTCATCCCTTAAAAACTTAACAAGAAAAAATGGTCCTTCTGATGAAAACTCCCTTCACGCTTCAACTTCTGAGAAGCAAATCCCCTATATCGAAAGTCATTCCAAATTCAAACTGTAGCAAATCCAAACTCCAGTAAACGTGATCACCCTCGAACCGAAAGTAGACGACTTGATGGTTCACAGTATCATAAGGCAAAAATATCAAGTCCCATAAATTATCTTCCAACAAACCTTCCCAATGGGACAAGACATCGTGATCAAGCAAGTTCAAGCCTAAACTAGGGCAGAAGGTGTCCTAACAATAAAAATATCGATGATAAGGGATGTCATAACAAGAGAAGATCCAATGAAGTTATTCAAAGGGACATGTCGCTTAATAGCGAAAACCATACTCCAAAGGGCAACACATTTGATGGAAGTACAACGCATGCCTTTCATGGAGAGGTTTATAGAGGATTAGAAGAAGCATTTTTAGATGAAGGTTAGGGAAATGCAAGAACTGATGGTCCACACCTCTTTTCACCAGTACAGATGGAGGGTGAAGTTGAAAGAGTCTAAGGAAGCCTCAACATGGGCATTATAGGTAAAAATCATTTGCATTCTGATAAACCTTGAATGTATGGACATGTTGTCATCTACAATGTATACTAAAACCTTTAGAATTCTTGCATGGAATACTCATGGAGCAAACTCTGAGTGGAAGAGGAAGGCTGTGCATAACTTATGGATGCAATATAACCCTCAAGTCCTTATTATTACTAAAACATAGATGGGGTTAGATGGAGCTATAACTCTAAGAAATCATGTTGGTACAAATAGCATGATTTGCAATGAGGCTAATGGGTTTAAGGGGGAAATAGTCGTACTGTAGAATGATGAAGATGTGGCGATCAAAGAGAGAGTCTTATCCGACCAACAAATTTCTTTATTATTCCAAATACGTTCTCATAACTTCCCTTGGCTTTTATCAACTATTTATGCATCTCCTAGATTTAAGAAACATTGTCTTTTATGGGAAGAGCTAAAAAGTTTAGCAAATAATTAGAGTAGGCCCTGGGTAATGATTGGGGATTTTAATGAGATTTTGAGTAAGGAGGAAAAGTAGGAAGGAAGACTAGTATATCAAAGTCTTGTTGACAAATATCAAATCAAAGTTGTATGGACATCTATAGGATTTTAGATTTAGGTTTTGTTAGGCCTAAGTTCACGTAGTAAAAAAAAAAATTAAAAAAAAAAAACAGAAATTTGTATGAGCTTATGTAAACATTTTTAGACTGGGCTTAGGCAAATGAAAGCTAGAAGATTTTGTACCTTAAAGCTAAGGTTATTCACCCCTTGTCCTCTCAATCTAATCCTTTGCCCATATTATTGGATACTTACCCTACAATAAGGGGAAGGAACAAGAAGGACTGTCCCTTTAAGTTTCAACCAATGTGGCAGAACTACCTTAATTTCAAGGATTTTGTTGCTTCTCACTAGGACCCTACATAGTTTAGATCCCCAAAGAACTTAACTCTATTTGTTGATCAACTGAGGGCTTAGAATAAAATAGTCTTAGGCCTTATCTATATTCGTAAGAAGAACATCCAAAAATGCATTGAGGAGATCTGAGGCAAATTGTGGAATGATCCCTTACAAGAGCTCTTAGATCATGAAAGGTTTTTGCAAAAGGCATTGGAGGAGGTGTTAAGCCATAAGGAAAAGTTGTAGGCAACAAAAGCAAGATCTAAATAGATTATTAAAGGAAAGAAAAAGACAAGATTTTCCCACATGAGTACCTTAACCACACGTTTAAAAGTGCGAATTTGTAGACTTCATGATATGGTAGGGAATTAGATATCTAAGCAATTTGAAGTCCAAAGCTTAGTTGTCTCTCATTTTTCCAAAAAGTTCACTACGGAAAAACTCTCCTATAGCAAAGCTCCATTCTCTTAGGATGAAGGATAGAATATTATCTCAGAGGAAGAAAAGATGGAGATGGGGAAAATTTGTTCAAATGAGGAAATTAAGAGAGCCCTTTAGTGCATTGGAAATAATAAGGCCCTAGGAGTAGGCGATTTTTGTGTCGAATTTTTTTAAAAATGCTAGATAGAAGTAGGCAACACGGTGTGTGACACAATATAAAAGATCATAGGGAATTAAGAAATGAAGCTTGAGATTAATCGCACCCTAATTGTTCTCATTCCAAAATTAGTTTGTGCTAATAAGTTAAAGGACTTTAAACCGATTAGTCTTTTTAACAGACTAAATGGGTTTTTGGATGAGTTGATTAGCCTTGAGGAAGCTAGCTTCATACGAAGGAAATTGGCAAAAGATAACATTATCATTTTCTAAGAAACTCTCCATATGTTGAACATCAGAAACGGGAAGAAAATTTGGATGATGGTTAAGATGGACCAGGAGAAGGCATATGACAGGGTAGAATGGGACTTTATAGGTGCCACCTAAAAGGTTTAAACTTTTTAGACCTTTGGATCCAACTCATTTTATCTTGCTTAAGCTCAACTTCCTACCATATTATTCTGATCAAATCAATGCTAAGCATTTTTAATGCTTCTAGGGGATTACAATAGGGAGACCCTCTTTCATAGTATTTGTTCATCCTCATTATGGAAATTTTGAGTCACAAGATACACTAACTGGTACAAGTAAAGGATTGTCTCCCGACAAAGATAAAGGGTTCTTTGGTTAGTCTATCACACCTTTTTTTTGCTGATGATATCCTTCTAATGGGGGAGGCAATAGAGAGTAATGTGAATGGTATGCTAAGAGTTGTAGAAGTCTTTGGTAATTTGTCAGACCAAAAAGTGAATTTTGAGAAATCTTGTGTCATCTTCTCCCGTAACACCAGTAGTGAGTTGAAAAATAAACCATGTGATATGCCAAGCATCCGACCAAATGTACGCACCAACAAATATCTTCGGTTACCCATGAAGATTAAGGGGGAAATTTAAAAGGGCTGATTTGGATTTCATTTTAGGAAAGACTCAAAGAAAACTAACTGAGTAGAAGTTACAAATGTTAAGCATGGCAAGTCGTAAGCTTCTCACAACCTCTGTCCTTGAGAGCATTTCCAACTACTACTCTAAAGTTATCCCTTTTCCGAAGAACCTAATGAAAAGGATAGAGAAAGTACATAGGGACTTTCTTTTGAGATCTATGAACGAACAAAGAAAATTACATTAGGTGAATTGAAATAAGATAAAAAAGCTAAAGTCACTTGGAAGGGTAGGAATGTTAGATGTGATGAAGCGAAATCAAACAAATTTCACAAAGTTAGCTTAGGATTTAAGCAGGAAGAAGCTTCTCTGGACTAAGGTTATACAAGCTAAATATAAAATGTCTGAAGACCACCTTCGAAAACGTTTAGGATATGGGTTTTACAAGTCCTTAAAAAAGACTTTAGGTTAAAAAGCATGCCAAAGTCAAGATTAGAAGTAGAAAAACAACAAAATACTAGCTAGATCCTTGGACACGAGAGAGTAATGTATCTAAGAGAGTATATGGCCCACTTAATAAGTTTGATCATCTTCTTATAGTGCAACAGGTTTAGGATAGACCAAAAAGGTGGCAAGAAGATATTATAGGATACCCGTTCGATGCAACCATTAACCATATGCTAGGAGATGTAATCTTAACAGATGATGATCAAAGTAGGGACTTACAATACTGGCCAAAGAATATATAAGGAGAGTTAACCATAAAATCCGCCTATGCGAAATTGAGCCAAGGTGAGGTCGAGGGTGATGGTGCAAGTAACTAGGAGTGGATATGGAAAACCCTAACTTATCCAAAAATCCAAATGCTACTTTAAAGAATTATAATGGAAGGCATCCCCACGAGGGATAAACTTTGTAGTCGAGGTGTCAATATAGGCTTAGAATGCCCTTTATGTAAAGGGATATGAGAAACCATATATCATCTGTTCTTTCAATGTCTAGTAAGCAAAGAAGGATGGTTTAAGCTAAATATTTGCAACACTGAGGGAATAAGGGATAGGGAATTGATGATGTAGTAGCTAAAAGAGAATGTCTGCTGGAGAAAGAAGCGGTGGAAGGAAGTTCAGCCCCTAAGACAAGCGTATATCCTAATTATGCTCCGAGGCATTTAGAGGAAAAGGAACAACATAATTTTTAATCACGAACAAGTTCTTCGACATAATTAGATTTAGAATATTAGAGTCAAGACAAATGAATGGTGGGCGCTACATCGTAAAATGAGGCTGCAAGAAAAATGAAACCTTTCAGCATGCTGACTAAACTGAGAAGGGGGGATCATAAAAATTTATTGTGACAAAGCTGTAGCAAAGCTGGGTAGAGTTGGAGGTATTGGCACAATAACGAGAGATGAGTCAGGTCACATTCTTGGCAGACTATACATGTGGACCATTTTCTCATCACCGTTGGAAGTGGAACTAAGGGCTATTCTCAAAGGAATGAATTAGTACATCAGAGGCACCTTAAGTCTATTATTATCGAGTTGAATTCAACTTTGGCTATGGACTAGATACAGAAACCAAGCATTAATTCGAACATTTGCCATCTAATGCTAGTAGAGTGTATCTCTCTTACTCTTCACTTTGAACATGTTGTCTTTTACAAGGTAAGTCATAACCAAAACCAAGTGGCTGATATACTAGCTAAGGAAGGCTTGAAGACGATCAACAGTGTGACTTTTGAAAACAATGTTCCTAGCTTTGTCTCCGACCTTATTGTTCAAGATTCTGGTTTGATTTATGATTCTTCTATGTTGCCTGTCTAGCTAAGCTGATTTACTATGCCTAAACTTGCTTTTGTGTTAGACTCTATGTTTCCTTTAAGGTTTTTTGAAGTTATATAAGTTTCTATGTTTCCATCGAAAAAAAAAAAAAAGCATGTCTTATTTATTAAGTACAATATAATTGTTATGAAAAATTATAGGTATATGTCACATCCTAGCACCATTAGAATAGCACAAGTCTACTACAAATTCCTACCCTTAGCAAGAATGTGCAAGCTTTTGAAATTCATATACTTACCGGAATCCAAAGATTATGCATAGGTTTATCTCATAAAAGCTAAACCTAAAATCATAACATTTGGAATATGTCCTCAAGATAGCAAAGTATCGAAATGTTATTATTATTTGGATAGGAACTTATACTACGTCCATAGGCCGATCGTAACTATCAGGTACACCATTGTTATTCCATCCTCCTATCTACAAATCATATCCTAGATTATATCATAACTATCAACTCTAAATATAATCAACATCTGACAATAAAATTTCAAGCGTGTAAGTGAGCTCCAAAGCTTAATATTAAAATATGGGTAAATTGTACCATGCTTCCTAAAAACTTCTAAAATTGCACGAACCCCCATTTTTTCCAAAATTGGACACCTAACACATATCAAATGAGCATGGCCTCATTTTAATATTGACTAAGTTGTTACATATAAATTAAGTTGACATGTAAGTTTACATGGTAATTAATTTATGTAATTAACTAAAGTTAAAAGATAATTTAAAAACAAAAAAAAGGGAAAAAAACAGAAAATTATAATAGAAAACTAGAAAATAAAAAGAAGGAACTAAAAAAAAAAAAAGAAAGATACTAGAAAATAAAAAGAAAAAAAAAAGAAAATTTAAGGCAAAAAAGAGACAGAAAAATGGTTTTGTTCTTATAATATTTTCTCTTTCAATAAATTCCATCATACTCTCCCACCAATTTTTTAAATTAAACAAACTTCTTAAAATGTGTTTTTTTTTTCTCACTTATGCATATATACTCATATTTTATGATAATATTACACCTCTTAATAAATATATGATAAAATTCATGACTATAAGAATTCATTTATAATAACTATATAGATGCTCTAACAAATCCCATAAATGCAGATACCATGTACATATATAAAAATTTAGATTAACACTATAATAACTACATAAAAATTTTAAGTTTTTGTTTCTTTTTTCTTTAATTTTTTTTTCTTCTTTTTATTTTCTAATACGTTTTTTTTCTTCCTTCTTTTTATTTTCTAGTTTTTAATTTATAATTTTCCACCTTTTTCTTTTAATTTCTATGTTTTAGCTATTTTCTATTATAGTTGATTAAATAAATTAATAAATTGTCATGTAAGCATACATATTAATTTATGTTACACGTGACAACTTAGTGAACATTAATAATAGGGCCTGTACTTGTTTTAGGGGTGTTAAGTGTCGACTTTTGAAAAAAGTAAGGTCCTGACAATTTTAGAAAATTTTGACAGGTGTCAATGCAATTTATCTTAAAATTTTTGCTTAAATCACATGCATATGTCAAACCACATGAATAACTAAGCAATTATGTTAATGTGTATACAATCACAAAAAGGATTCATTTCAAAGACACTATCTTGACTTTAGGTGTTTTTCTAATTTTAATAATCAAGCTTTATGTTACTAAATGTCATAATCAATCTTTATAAAAATTTATACATAAAGTGTGAAGTTGCGAAATGTTTTAATATTAAGCTTTAGTTCTAGTTGCATATGTGTTTGCATAACATTCATTTGCTACATAAATAATTGTGCATATGTTTCCTATTTGATAATGGGATATACCAATAACTAATTAGATGATTACCCATACTTTGGTGTATACTTAGTTATTATCACTCTATTCTATAGTTTTAGTTTGTGCTCACATGGCTCAAAACCTAAGGTAAGGGTTAACTTATCTAACCTTAAGTAACAAAAAGGAAGCAAGTAAGGAACTGTAAGCTTGGTTGGGCCAAAAGAGCTAATAGCTGTAAGATTTCGTATCAAGATCCAGAATGCCACTTGGCAAGAAAAATCTTCAAAGTGTATCAACGGGATTCCATATAGTACTTATGAGTGTAAATCATGTAGTTCTCAATCGATTCATGTATGAAATAGTGAAGTTACAGTATGATACTTTAGGTGTGTTCCACTTAAGTGGAGTTAAGTTGACTGGTGGTTACAAGTTTAACCTTAGTCTTAACATAAAGATGGAATAACATACTATCTCTTACAAACTAAAAGTTGAGGTGTTACAAAATATATTGCTTATTATAGTCTTATATGGCTATTAATTGTCTTTCCACAATAATATCTGATAAAATATTTAGAAAAAATATCACCATAAGGAAAGCAACATCACATACTTAGAGTTGTATTAATTTGCATGAAGTATTTCATCAGTTACTATACTTTATAAGTTCTTCCTTTGCATAAAGAATATGTCTTTTACACTTAATTAAAATGAAAAAAAAAAACTGCTAATAGTAAAAGGTATTAATAATGAAAGTTATATAAATTAATAAAAGTACAAAACTTATAATTAACTAATGGTAACAATGAGGTATAGGTTGCAAAAATGACTATTGATGGCCATTTTGTATTTATATAAAAAGATTTATTGTTTATAAAGATTTACTATTTTTCATATTATAATGCATTGTCATATTTGAAGAGTTGCACTATTATACATTAATTGAGTATAAGGATTACAATCGTTAAAAAATTAAACTACTTTTTTCATACATATATCTTGGGTACATAGTCAAAAGGACAATAAAAAAAAGATAATTAACATTCATGAAATCATAGTAACGAAAAGAGTATAAAGTGAAAAATTGAAAACAAAATCATAAATAAATTTTGATAGACTATCATGTTTTGTAGCCTCTTTATGTATAGACACCTTATACTTTATTAAAATTTGCGATGCTTGATCTTGAAAAGCTATATTAAGCAAACTATTGATATGTTTCTCTTTGCCAATATTCTATCTAATCAACTCTTATTTAAAAAGCAACATGCCCCAAACATGCAAACACTTACCTAGAACTTATATAGAGAGCAATTGCATTATGGAGAATGGTTATGCAACACATCCAATTAAGAGAATCCACGTATTAGTTGATATGCATAATAAAGTATCCGCCCATAGTTTCAAGCAAGCTAAAGGGTATATGATAGTTGATCATAAGCATAGAAAAGACTCATACGATAAGAAATTCAAGATACGGTAATGAAAATGTTGCAGCAAAAATATGGTGTAGTGATTTCTTTTTTTAATACGAGTTAGTCATTGGAAAAAATAAAAATTTTAAAGAGATTAGCTATTTTCCCCTTTTTTGATTCAGTATTTCAATTTCTTTAAAAGTTTGGAAAAGGTGCTTTCAAGAGATGGCAATGAAAAATATTACATAGCGATTTTTTTTCCCCTAATGGAACAATGTAACACCAAGAATTGGAATGCTTCAACCTATTACGTGTCCGTAGCCATCAAGAGTAAATCTTCAATTAAAATCTCCAAACATCTATTTTTTACACTCTTAATGGGTTCACAAAATTTAATTCTCCGAACTTTTCAATAAAATTGAATACTTCAAACAAATCCATCATATCTACAATATAAAACTTTACAAATCTTCTAAACTATTATTTATAGATCATATAAGGATTCCAACTATTCTACTTTAACCATGTAATTTGACTAAAGAAGTCTTAAGTAACTTCTCATAACCTAACATAAAAAAAGATATAACTAAAAGTTTGATAGCACATATCAACCAAACTCACACTCTTACACTGACAACATGGAAACATTCCATCCTCATAAAATGTTCATAATACTTTACTTCATCTCCTTACTCAAGTCACCATGTAAAACTTCATAATTGCCATGACTTGTACTTACACCTAAAAATTTTTAAGAAGTAATGAGCCAAAATCCAATACAAAATACACAATCACATACGAATAACCAAATCATAATGATGACATCTTACACATAGAAAAAGTATAGATATGCAATAAGCACTAATTTATTATCTTTTATTTAAGCTTACATACAACACAGTTTAGAGTCATATGTATCTAACTCTAAACTTAGAGTAACTCAAACCCCAATCAAACAATATATATATATATATACCATTTAGTATTGGTGTAAGCCCTCCCTAATACCCTAGTAACCAAGTAACAAATATCTAAGTAACAACCTAAATTTACCCAGATCATTTCAGCAACAACCTAAATTTACCCAGATCATTTCCAAGCAAAACTCCAATCAAGACACCATCACGTAAGGATCATCAGGGTACCACCCCAAAGGTTGGTCCTCTTAATCCCTTAAGCCCAGCCAAGCACATGCGACAAACACTCATTTAAAGTTCAATAATTATTTAGTCCAGTTATATCTACTATCCTAATATACAACCAATAAGCTAGTATCTTGTATCTAATTCCGTCAACTCGCTAAAAACTGAATCAGTAATTGCTCTAAGACCTATCTTACATAAATACCAAAACTCGATATAGAACCAAAATATCATAAAAAAAAAAAACCTTTTCTTAGTCTCTGACTCATCTAACATCACTCTTTAACTTACCATCGCAAACCTCATACACTTAAAATTCATGTCACTTAAGGAACCTAGGATCACTATAACATTACATGGGTTTGTAAACTGTTTTGGGTGAAAAAACATGTTTAGAAAAACTTTTAGAAAGGTCTAGGAACAAATAGAAACACTCTAAAGACATCAACAAATGAAAGGGGTCATTGCGGTACATGACAGGGATCATGGCGTCCAAATGCTACATCAAGTGGCATCTGGATGCCATGGTAGAGGGGAATTTTTCCCCCTAGCATTCAAACCCTAGAGGGGGTGGCATCCAAATGCTAGCATGTAATCTACAATTTTGTACAAACTACAGCAATGTAAAACCCCTTCAATACATCCCCATCCCCGACATTTTCAAAAAGCACCACTCCCAGTCTGTTATTCGATCATAACCCAATTCTAAAACCCTCAAAACACCAATTCAAACCACTTATACAACCAAATCTCATCTCATTGCTAATAACATTCAATCACAATTCCATGAAACAACAAGAACAAGATGCACAAATCAAATTCTTACCTGTTAAAATTTGTTTCTAACACATTCACCACTGCAAATATGCCAAAGACAACCCTATGCTTGCTTTCCACAATGCCTTATAGATCCAGAACGAATTTTGTATGAGTTTTGACCGAAAACTTGCTAAAAACTGATCTAAACTACCTTACCTCAATGCCTTTCTCCTAAATTAAATCATACCACCAAAATTTGATGTAGCACTCCCCAAAGATGTCTCCAAATAATTCAATAAACAACAACAAAGAGAGAGTTATGCAACTTACCACTACCCTAACATGATTCATATTTTTCAAAGGTGTTAGAATCTCCTATTGATTAATGCCACACGCATAGAACCCCTAGAACACAAGCGACATCAGAGAGCTGTTTGCAGAAAAGGATTTCTCAAACCTTTACTTAAGGTTCGTAGACATTTCTTATGCCCAAACTGTCCTCACTTAAACTCTACGATATAGTTTAGGTCCTTTAAAATAACACTTTATTTTATTATTTCCTCTTATTTTATGCTGTTATTTTTACTTGTTTCAGATTTTACAAACAAGTTAGTCACTGTAAAATATAAAACATTTAAAGAGGTCAGTCGGTAATTCAAACTCAAGCATAATTTGACCATAATTGAATCAAATAAAGAAATGTTGAGAAACCAAGTTTTTTCATTTATCTTATATATGTTGATGATTTGAGTAACTCCAAACCATGATCTTCATATGGGAGAAAAGAAGCATGGTCGTTGTAGAGCTAACTTTTTTTATCAAGGCTATAATAGAGTACTAACTGTCTAGATCAAATTTTTATGTATATCTATGTGCTTTCATGATAGAATTTTACCGAAGTAAATAATTTGTAATGTTGCAAGAAGGTTTGGGTAAAAGATTTCCATAGATATTATTTAGAAAAGATGCAATTTCTTATAACTTCATGAAAGTTGAAGCTTATTTATATGTTTCAAATGCTACATCCACTGTACGTATGCAAGTTTAACAACATCAAATACTTAAAATATTAATATCACGATAAAATTACATAGTTAGTTAAATGTAATAGTATGTATTAGAAATATGGAGAGAGAAAAAAAAGAGTAAAATGTTTAACATATAGATTTTTTATTAAAGAAAAATTTTATCATCTTAAAAAATTATATAAATGTATCAATAGATAATATAAATGTATTATAAAATTGGTATATATGAGAAAGAGAAAAGAGAGACTTAGTGATGTATTAATTTTCATAGCATTAAGATCAAATATATTTGGAGTTTAATGGATTTTTTTGTGAATGTGTGTGAATTCATCTCCAACAAAATGGTTATATTGATATTGCTGGGGTTAGAGATGGAGAAATTTAAGAAAAAATGGTAAATATAGAAAGAGAGATATATTAATGGGAAGAGAGAAGGAGAAGAAGACGATATGAGAAAAAAAAAATTGAATGAGTTGATAAATATATCCATCTTACAAGATAATTCATAACTTTAAGAATATAGTTTAGTATTGATTTTTTTGTTAGATATTATGAGATTGAGACGTAAATAATAATTTTAGAAAATGGCAATTATACAAAGCCTTTAGGGCTTTAATAATATAGAAATAAATAATAATTTTGAACCAATAGCATTTAAGGAACTTCTTTTTTAATATTATAACCAAGCTATATTTCAATATGTCTCATTTTAATCATTCTTCAACTAAGGTTCGGAAGGTCACTAAAATTTTTCCAAAAAAGAGAATTAAAATAAATCACGTTTGCCCTGCAGAAGTCAATAAAGTACCATGGCTTCAATTCCATCAATCTTTAGTGAATTTAACATATAATAAAGAATCTAAAAAATGAAGAAAAAAAAAAAGTTGATAATTTAAAAGGATGAAAACTCAATTGTACCACGATCATATTCTTATTCCATCCTCCTATTTACAAATCGTATCCTAGATTATATCATAACTATCAACTCCAAAAGATAACCGATATTTGAGAACAAGATTTCAAGCGCATATGCAGGCTACAAAGCTTAATATTAAAATATGGTAAATTGTACCGTCTAAAATTAACGTGGACCCCGGTAAGCATGGCCTCATTTTAATGTCAACTACGTTGCCAAATATAAATTAGGTTGACATGTAAGTTTACGTGGCAACTAATTAATTTATGTAATTAACTAAAGTTAAAAAATAATTTTAAAAAATAAAAGACAAAAACAGAAACTTAAAATAGAAAACCAGAAAATAAAAAAGAAGGAACTAGAAAAAAAAAAGATACTAGAAACTAAAAAGAAAAAGAAACAGAAAATTTAAGGCAAAAAAGCGACAGAAATATGGTTTTATCCTTATAATATTTTCTTTTTCGATAAATTCCATCAATATTATCCCCACCAATTTTCCAAATTAAATTAACTTCTCTTATTTTATTTTATTTTTCTCATTTATGCATATATACTCATGTTGTATGATAATATTACACCTCTTACTAAATATACAAAAACATTTGATAAAATTTATGACTATAAGAATTCATTTACAATAACTACACAAACGCCCTAACAAATCCCATAAATGCAAATACCATGTACATGTATAAAAATTTGGATTAACATTACAGTAAATACATAGAAATTTTAATTTTTTGTTTCTTTTTTATTTAAATTTCTTTTTTTTTCCTTTTGATTTTCTAATATCTTTTTTTGTTCCTTCATTTTATTTTCTAGTTTTTAATTTATAATTTTCTATTTTGTCTTTTAATAATTTCTTTTTAGTTATGTTTTATTATAGTTAACTAAATAAATAAATGAATTGACATATAAACATAAATGTCAACTTATATTACATGTCGCAACTTAGTGAAAATTAAAAAAAAAGGGTTCATATTGTTTTAGGGGTATTAGGTACCAACTTTTGAAAAAAGCTAGGGTCCATGCAATTTTAAATATTTTTTGGGGGTGCAGATGCAATTTACCCTTAAAATATTTGCATAAATCACACACATATGCCAAACCATATGAATGACTAAAAAATTAAGTCAATGTGTATACAATCACAAAAAGGATTAATGTTGACATTATCTCAACTTTAGGTGTTTTTCCAATTTTAATCATGAAGTTTTATGTTACTAAATGTCATAATCAATCTCTATAAAAATTTATACCTAAAGTGTGAAACGGCAAAATGTTTAAATATTAAGCTTTAGTTTTAGTTGCATATGTGTTTGCATAACATCCGTCTACTACATAAATAGTTGTGCACGTGTTTGCTATTTGATACCAGGATATACTAATAACTAATTAGATGATTAAGCATACTTGGGCATAACAGTATGTTGGTGTATACTTGTTATTATCACTTTGTTCTATAGTTTTAGTTTGTACTCACATGGCTTAAAATTGAGGTAAGGGTTAACTTATCTAACCTTAAGTAACAATTAAGAAGTAAGTAAGGAACTAGAAGCTTGATTAGGCCAAAGGAGTAAATAGCGAGAAGATTTCATGTCAAGATCCAGAATGCTATACGGTAAGAAAAATCTTCAAGATGTATCAACGAGTTTCCATGTAGTATTTATGAATGTAAATTGTATGGTTCTCAATCAAGTTATGTGTTAAATAATGAAGTTATATTATGATATTTAGATGTGTTCTACTGCTCTAAATGTTTTTGTTGTACTATTCATTCATGATAAAGAGAAGTTCTAAAAGTTTTGTATATTTATAGAGTTAAGTTAGCTGGTGATAAGTTTAGCCTTAGTCTTAACATAAAGATGGCATAATATAAGATCTCTTAGACACGGAAAGTTGAGACGTTGCAAAATATATTATTTATTGTAGCCTTATATGACTATTAATTGTCTTTCCACATTAATATATGATAAATTATTTAGAAAAAATATCACCATAAGAAAAGCAACATCACATACTTAGAGTTGTATTAATTGCATGAAATACTTCATTGGTTACAATAGTTTACAAGTTCTTCCTTTGCATGAAGAACATGTCTTTTACACTTAATTAAAAAGAAAAAAAATGCTAATAATAAAAGGTATTAATAATGATAGTTATATAAATTAATAAAAGTATAAAACTTATAATTGACTAATAGTAACAATGAGGTACAAGTTGCAGAAATGACTATTGATGGCCATTTTGTATTTATATAAAAGGATTTATTGTTTATAAAAATTTACTATTTTTCATGTTGTAATGCATTGTTATATTTGAAGGGTTGCTCTATTCTACATTGATTGAGTATAAAGATTACAATCATTGAAAAATTAAACTGCTTTTGCATACATGTATCTTGGATACATAGTCAAAAAGACAAAATGAAAAAAGATAATTAAAATTCATGAAATAATAGGAAAAAAAAAAGTACAAAGCAAAAAATTCAAAACAAAAGCATAAATAAATTTTAATGGACCATCATATTACCCAATCTCTTTATGGATAGACCTTATACTTGTGTTAGAATTTGCAATTCTTGATCTTGAAAGCTATACTAAGTAAACTACTGATCTATTTCTCTTTGCCAATATTTTATCTATTCAACTCTTATTTAAAAAACAGTATGCCTAAACATGCAGACACTTAATTAAATCTTATGTCGAAGATGAATGAAAATGGGTCTGGTTAAATCTAAAAAACGAGTTGCTAAATATCTCTATTCTTAGATTAAGATTTGTGCTTTTCGTAAGAGAGAATAATTGCTGTCTTTTGTGACTGAAAGATAAAGTTATAGCAGATTCTTAATTGTATTCCTATTAGTAGAAGATATTTTGCTTTATGGTAAAATGACACAAGGTAGAGATAATTCATTTCGATCCATCTTGATTGTAATCTATTCATTTTCAATTATATAGAGAGCAATTGCATTATAGAATGGTTATGCATCATAACCAATTAAGAGAATTCACATATTAATTAATATGCATTACAAAGTATATGTCCATGGTTTGCAGCATGCTGGAGGATATATGATCATTCCTCTTGAGCATGTGACATTAGTTTCTTAGGTAACACAAAAAAGATTTATACTACAAAAAATTCAAGATATGGTAATGAAAACTATTTTGGCAAAAATATGGTGTAGTGATTTCTTTTTTTATACAATGAGTTAGTTACAAGAAAAGATAAAATTTTTTATGAGATTAGCTATTTTCCCTTTTTGTATTCAATTTTTTTAAAAGTTAGGAAAAGATACTTTCAAGATATAATAATGAAAAATATTGTGTAGCAATTTTTCTTTTTTTAGTCACTGCGAAAAAAAAAAAAAAAACTTTTAAAGAGGCCAATTGGTAATTCAAACTCTAGCATATGATTTGACCATAATTGAATCAATTAGAGAAATGTCATTAAACTATAATATATATATATATATACATATATAGGTAACTCAATAGAAACTGATGATATTGCTCTATATGTTTCCAAACCATCATGCTATGGTCTTCATATAGGAGAAAAGAAGCAAGGTGATTGTGGAGCTAACTATTTTTTATGATGGCCATGATAGAGCACTAATTATCTAGATCAAATTTATGTTATATATTTCACCCGTTACTCAAAGTAAATAATTTGTGATGTTGCAATAAAGTTTGAGCAAAATTCTATAGATATTATTTAAAAAAAGATGCAATTTCTTATAACTTCACACAAATTGAAGCTTATTTATATATTAGTGGATGCTACACTTACAATGCATTGTATATGCGAGTTTAACAACATTAAATACTTGAAATATTACTATCACAATAAAATTGCATAGTTAATTAAATATAATAGTACATATTAGAAATATGGAAAAAATGGTAAAACGTTTAATATATAAATTTTTTACTAAAGAAAAATTTTATCATCTTAAAAAATTATATAAAAGTGTCAATAGATAATATAAATGTATTAATAGAAAAGATATATAGAAAAGGTATATATGAGAAAGAGAAAAGAGTGACTTAGTGATGTGCAAATTTTTATAGACTTAGGATAAAAAATGTTGAGAGTTCAATGGATTTGTTGTGAATGTGTATGGATTCATGTCACAGTTACAATGATGTTATTGAAGTTAGAGTGAGAGAGATTCAAGGGAAAATGGTAAATATAGAAAGAGAGAGATATTAATGAGGAGAGAGAAGGAAAAGATGAAGATATAAGCAAAGAAATTTAAGTAAATTAACAAATATATCTATCTTACAAGATATTTTATAGTTTTAAGAATATAGTTTGATATTAGTTTTTTTGTTATATATTATGAGATTGAGACCTAAATAGTAATTTATAAAATATTAATTACATAAAGCACGTAGGGTTTTAATAATATAAATATAGATAATAATTTTGATCAGGTAATATTCAAGAATGTTTTCTTTTTTTCTTTTTTTAATCTTTTAATCAAACTATATTTCAGTATTTCTCGTTTTAATCATTATTCAACTAAGGTTTGGAGGGTCACTAAAATTTTGCGAAGAAGAGGATTAAAAAAAAAAAATCACATTCGCCCAGAAGAAGTCAATAAAGTACCATGGCTTCAAATCTATGAATCTTTAGTGAATTTAACATGTAACAAAAGATCTAAAAAGAAAAAAAAAAAGTTGACAATATAAAAAAAATGAAAACTCAATGATCTAAAAATAATAAATCATTTTATCTTTAGTAGTTTGATTTATTTTTATAGATTACCTATCTTTTCTTTTTTATATGTTTTACGAAAAAAAAAAAACATAAAAAAGTATCTTTCCACCCCCACCCACACACAATTCTTTCCACTCCGTCCGCCCGCTCCCCCAACACACTTCCTTCACAACCCGAACGAATCATGCTGCAGTTGGAGCAACTAGAGGGCACCACATAACCACCACCATGGAGGATCCAAAGGAGAAAGAAAATGATTAAAAAAAAATAATTTTCGTTTTTCAAGCTCTAAATTATTATGGTATTTTTTGTTTTCCAAATCTTGATTTTTATTTTACATTCAAGATGTTCAACTTCTTCTTTTTTCCCCTCTATTTTGGGCCCAATTATGCAATTAATGCATTATTCTTAGAAAAATATAATCAGTGAAGAGCCAACCCTATTTTGCAAGGTATATAATCATATCTTACTTGATTAAGCGATATACCAAGGTTGGTTCTAAGTGTCAGTTTTCCAAAACCTTCTCCTACAAAGTAAGGATTAAGGTTTAAGGATAATTTTGCCATACTTTATACCCGCTTCAAAATCACTCCATAAAATTTCTATAAATAAACAATAGATTAGATCAACCAAAACCAAGGAAAACAAATTTTGATTAATTTTAATTAGAGTTTCCGTCTATTACAGGTCTTAAAAAAAAATTAAAGTTAAAAGGATAGGTTAACTCTAACATAAGAAACATAGGTCTTTTATAAAAAGTAAAAATTTATGGACTCAATGACATCGATAATAAAAGCGTAAATGCTACCCACATAAAGATTTCTTATGGAGTCCTAATTTCCGATAAAATCTATGACATGAATTTGGTTATGAATACAAGTATGGAAATTTTTTTTATTTTTGTTGTGACCATATATATGCCTGCACATCTAAAGAGATCATAGTTCATCTTCTTCTTCTTCTTTTTTTATATGTTGCTATGTTTTAGTTTTTAATTTTTTATTTTCTAGAAAAATGACTTTTATTTGGAGAATTGTATTATTTAAGACACGATTCTTATTTTTGATCATTTTGACAAAAAAAAAATTATTTTTATGACAAAAGTTTGTTTTCTTCTACTTTTCTATTTTTAGCAAAAGTACAACTAAGGTCTAATTTTGGAAATAAAGTTATGTATTAACATTCAAACGGGATATTCTTAGGCTAATAAACTACAATGGGAAGCTTATTATTTTGAAAAGATTTAACTAACAAAGCTACCTTTTATTTTTATTTTTATTTTTATTTTTTTTATCTTTTCTTCGAGGAAAATATTTTTCCGTTATTAGATTAACAAAAAATAATAAGGATTCAAAAATTAAGAAAGAAAGAGAAGAAGGTGGCGGACAGATATGCTCCAACCCCTCAGCCCTTTCGATGTTAATTCTTGGTGTTGGTGAGTTAAAGGAGCTGTCTTGACTTCATGGAAGCTTAATGATGTCTCGTGTTCGACTGTAAGGTTTTCGATTAGTTTTGATACGACGAACTAAGGATTAATTACGAAACAAGTACTTGAAAATAAATAAACTGGCTTAGGTGTTCATTTATTTGAATTAGATGAAAACACTCTTGAAATAAGTTTTAGACGGGTTTTTTTTTTTTTTTTTTTTTTTTATCTTACCTTGAAAGCGCCGTTTGATTCAACCATGTTATTCAAATTTTCTAAGGGCTTGAAGCTATTTTTGTTGAGCCATCCGACTGGCAAAACTATGCCAGTTGAATGCGTTTTCAAAATCCTAAAGATTTCCTTAAGCAATGGGATGGAAGAAGAATCAACGGTCAAATAAGGAAGGAAAAGCTTTTGATCGCTTTGAGAATCAAGGGGCTATTAAATTGTCAGCTTGAGGCATGTAAATAGCAGCAGATTTCTAAAAGGCCGTCCAACTCGCCATTGCTCAACATCGAGATGGCTAGTCCAAAAATAGCCATGATTGTACCATTTCTTTTCTTTTCTTTTTTTTCTTTTTCCATTTAATAAAGCTATTCTCTCTTGAACAAGAAGCTTTTGTTGCAAGCTTATAAATACAAGATCAAGGACAATTTATGAGTAGAGCTATTGTTGCAAACTAACTTGCAATTACTCTCATCAATTATCTTATAGAGACTAGTGAAGTGCATTGAGAGCTCTTATTTGTGATCTTTGTACAGCAATACACCCGTAATCATTTATGAGTATACACTAGTGTGCTTAGCTTTAAGAGCCACAACTTCAAGATCAACATAATTTGCGTGAAAAAAGGTTGTGAAGAGTTGGAGGCAATTCAAGTTCTATATTTTGAATTTGATGTTAACAATGTCATTTTTATTTTACTGTAAGTTGTTTCATTTACTTACTTTTTATTTTGCTCTTCACTCTTTTAGTTGTTGATTTAGTAATTTCCATTAAATCGTGATAGAACCAATTCAACTCCTCATTGTTTGTAATCTAGAATTTCAGCTTGAGTGAATGGTGGTGGCACGAGATTTTAGAATGAGAATAAAACCGGTGGTTTCCGAATTAAGGTGGTTTTCATATAGATTGCTGGATGTTTGAAGCGGTTTTCAAAGTGAATAATTGGCTTAAACTTTGTAGAAACATGGTAAAGTTATAGAAAGAGCTCGCTAAAGCTCAAAACTTAGAGAGAGAGAGAGAGAATTTGCATATTATTTAGTGTTCTTGATTGATTCTTTGGACGAATTTCGCTCTAGTGCGAAAGTGGGAGCTCAAATTTATGGAGAAATGATCTTATGTATAGAAGGCAATTAATCCACACGGTGCTAGAGAATCAGGGAAGGATGATTCCAAGCACACTAATCCATTTTTCCCCACGTTCGTATGAATTGTTTGTCCTACCCATAAGTGGAAAATAAAGTCATTAATACTAATATGTTACATATTTTAATCACTAATGAATGATAGTAAATCCATATTTTTATATGTTAGAATTTTATTAATATTTATCCACTACTCGTAAAAATATATGACTTGTTAATATCTTAAAGCCCATCTCCTCATAAGTGATAGAGGATGTTGAATTTAATAATAAGACAATTATATTTATTACTAAGGTGTGCAAACCAGTTTTGGTCTACAAATCGACCCATTTAACCCATTTTCTAAACTAATTAGTTAACCAAGATTTTTTAACCTATTTAAGAGGTGGCTAAATGAACGCAGTCCATTTAACTTGCTGGCCAAATGGGCTAATTTAGGTTCTCCCATTTTATCTATTTACGCATTTAGCTTATAGGTCAACTCATTTAACCCACTATTTAAATGGATTAGGATTGAGCTTTTTTAATTTATTTAAAAAACGAATCAAATGAACTTAACTCATTTAACTCTTAAGCCAAAATGGGTTGAGTTTGAGTTAGAGTTAGCCTCTTAAATCCATTTGCATACCTCTATTGATCACCACATAACTTAAATTATATTGATACCCCTAGGCATTTTTAATTGTATACTTACTCCGTGCTATATAACATTGTATCCTAATAAGTATAACCCTAAATAATTTTTGTAAAGATGGACTTAGTGTATGTTAGAGATGTATGCATGTACAATTAATACAATTGGGTGCATAAATTTTATTTCAAAAATTTTTGGAGGTAATAGAAGTAATTTATCCAAAAAAATAAAATGCAAAAGCCTATATCACATCTATATTCTTAAACTTTTTGACCAGTTGGATGTAGTGCGAATTTTAACAAAATCAATTGGAAATGAAATTTCACATATACTTTCATCAACAAACAAAATAATGAGCATTCCTTGACATATATCATCTTTCCCAGCTGGGAATGGCCCTAACTGCATTAACTATTTGAGTTTCAATCATTAAAATGTCATTACTACTATAAAGAGAAAAATTGTAAGAAATAAATAAGAAAACTTAGCCCTTAAAAATTTACAAATAGATTGATGCGCCAATTACGCCACTTAACATTTCATACAAGCTTATTAATGAGAAGATGATGATGAATCTTTATTCATCAAATGCTCATGATGAGCATTACAAATTCACTGACGGCAGACACGTCAACAAATGGAGCATAACTTTGATGCTAGAATTGCAAGGTATGTCAAAGAAAAATTTCCTCAAAATCATCAAGAAGTTATGTGTTTATGTATGTATGTACATTCTATTGACGTATATGAAAAAAAATTAATGTCCTGGTTGACAAAATTTATTTAACCAAGTAGAATCGTGGTTAATGACTGACTATATGATTTTTTTTTTTTTTTTTTTTTTTTGGGGGGTTAAAAAGGGTGGACCTAATCATATTGTTTTCTTTCTTCTTGAATCGATTTGAAAATGCGCGCCGCTGATTCTGTTGCTAACTTGGGGTTATGAGGTACAACTTTGATCACCCTAGTCTGTTGATCATCACTATGAATATCTGCTTTATGCTCTGAAGTTGGTGCGATAGGAAAGAGTGGAAGAACATCTCCTCTTAACTTTTGAGAAGGGCTACTAGTTGTACTCCCTTGTGTTTCGCCTTCCTTGGATGCTTGATCTCTATGAAAATGAGGCGAGATCACTTGACTTCCCTGTGTTGATATGTTGCATTTGACCATCGAAAGCTGGTTATCCCACCCACATAAGCGAGACTTTTGGGAAAAGTTTGTCTGCTCAACTGCAGAACTCGATATGGATGAATTCATCAATGGTGTGCCATGAGTAGGGAAATAAGATAGACCAAATGGAGACATTCCATTTATATTTCCAGGTCCTTGATGAGAAGCAGGAATGCCAACAGCCATGTCGAGAAATTCACAGGCTACGGAACCATAAATTTGTGCCATGAAGCCAGTATTTGGAGGGCCTGGGCCGGTGTAAGGCTTGTAAACTAAACCTTCAGACGGAGATACCACTGGAACCAGCCATTGATTACCAGGAGGTGGGAACCACCATGAACCCGATCTACTACTATTAGCTATTGATTCGATTGGTGGACATTCAGATCGAGGTTTTTGATGTTGGCTAAGAAATGCTTTAGTATGACTATTAATAGAGCGAAGAGGAAGCTTTGCAATTGTACTTCCATTAGCAATTTCAGGATTTATGTTCAATCTCTGAGAATTTTCCTTGATTTCGGAAAATGATGGTGTTGGTTCTAGAACATACTCCTTTTCCAATTTCTTAATTGGAAAGGCTTCTATTGAGGGCTTGCTGAAGCCTAGACTTTCTTCAAGCAATAAATGGGGATATCTGGCAATCAACTTCTGGACCTACATGCCAAGATAAAGTAGACTGTAGCCTTTTATCAAACATCAAACAAAACTGGAAAAAAAAATAAAAAAATGTTACCTTTACTATTCGATGTAACTCGAATACTTGCAGAGCAAACACCCTCTGTTGACTGAAAAGATGAGAACACTCCATAAGATCATGCTTTTTATTGGTATGAACTAGGAAAAGAATTGTGGAGGAAAAAGTCTTTCATACAACTAGAATGCTATCTTTGGCAAGTACTACCTTTCTTTTATTTTTGTTGGTTAATAAATATTGAAGAGTAAGAAAAAACACAAAACTTCTACATGCCAACATGAAAGAACTGAGTGTGGTTCGATTAGAATTTCACATGGCAATAAAAAGAAATCTTGATTTGAATTCTTGGAACGTAAGTTACCTCCACATTTAATTAGCATGCCCAGTCCCTATCAATTGGCATCTCATTACTACATGATGGACCTTACAAATTCATGGTTGTTCATAGTAGGAGTCATGAAGTATCAACATGAAATTAACATCAATATTTACAAGCATAAGTTCTTAGATGAATCGGTCTTATTCCATTCAATATCAGAGACAAAACTTTCCCAACTGATTAGATCTTTTGTCCACATCATGTTATGATGTAAAACCAGCTCCAATTGCTTAAGGATCTGATATTTTACTTTACAACATACTACCTGAGAGGAAACAAGTAGTATGATGAAAAAACTGATCGTGATGAAGGCCTTAAAAGAATGGAGAATCAAGTCTCAGAAAGCACAAACATGGAAGACGTTCTGAATGGCTTTCGCCATTAAAAGTTTTAGCAAAAATGAATATCCTACATCACACCAAGTTCATATGTGCAAGTACTTTTTAGCATTCATCATTTTGTGCAGGATATCTATCAAGAAAATGAGCTTTTGTCTTGAAAATTTCTATGCAGGTGCATTGCATCTTTAACATTCTATTTGAAATTATCCTTATCAAGTACTTAAATGAGTGTCGGTTAACTAACGAAACTCTGCTACATAGTTAATAAAATGATAAATGTTTTCTATACATATGTTAAAGTTAAATCCTATACAAAATGGACACTAGTATAGAATATAAGATAGAGGACATGTACAATCTATGCCTATCCTCCTCACAGATTCTTGTTTAGAAGAACCATATATCATTACCCATAAATATAAAAACATGCCACATTAAAATGGTTAAGATTTCACATCAAGCAATGGTAATTTTAAAACTTTTATATTATCAAAGTATAGGATATTAAGTTCAAACCTTACTGCCTGTATTTAATTGAGTGGTATACTTGATGGACCATCAAAATCATAGTCTATAAGTAAACGGAGGAATTAAAGAATAAATATAAAACCATGTTAGATCTAACAAGTTTAAATTTCTAAATAAGATGGTAGTGGTACGAAATTTTATCATAAGTTTCATGATTAAACATAGAGATACTTACTTAAGGATTGCATTCCTTGCTTTCCAGAATTCTTTTTCTCCTATTGCTTGCATAACCTCATCAGGTGATGAATTGGGCGATTTGTGGTCAACACTGTTGTATCCATTATCATTCCTTAGCTTCTCAGGTCTGCTACCATTACCAAAGTTCGCATCACACTTACCACCATCTTCAAGTCCATTAGAACTTGTAATACGATCTTCAATTACTGCAGGTGTTGAGAATTCCCCCGCAACTTGGCTTTTCTCCCTTGAAATCCCTTTTCTCTCAGAAGTTGCCTCTCTGGTGGCAGAGTTGCTATCTTTACCTTGTTTCATATTTGATTTATCAGCTGGACTCCTGCATTCCTGGTGAAAAGTTGTATGTGGTTGCTTGAAGCATTTGTTATTTCTGTGTAGACCTTGTAAGCTCAATGATGCATCCAAGTTTGAAGTCATCCGGCACATTTTCATGTTATCTTGATATTGAGCTCTCGAATGTTGTATTGACTTCAAATTAATAGGTCCAGCATTTGTCTGCTTCTGGAGATAGGTTTGACTCTGCCAAGGGAATTTTATATTCAAGCAAAGGTCGGGTTTTCGAGGGGGGCTCAGTCCAGGAGGAATAGACACGGGATTAGAAGCAAGCTCCATCACACCTCCAAGGTTACTCGTTAAAGTTCTCTTAAAGTGTGAGAAATTGGTGTGAAACAAATCAAACTTGGAATGTGACGAACATGTCACTTCTGCCGTTTCATCCGGAGTTCGATGATGAGATGGCTTATATACTTCCGTCATGGAGTTAAATTTGATGCTAGAAGGAGCACAGTGATTTTTTGTATCATGGGGCAAGTTGGAAGATGCAAATGAATCACATGGTTGGAGAAACACATCATTTCGTTGAGCAGCACCCTAAGCGATGAAAAATTCTCACGGTTAATTAGAACAAAATCAAATTGCTAGTCGCTGCAATTATGCTAAAAACATTGCACGTACCATAAAAATAACGACGATTACCGCATATAACAAATAATTGATCGTAACAGCAGTGGCGAAATGAGACTTTCCCATGAATGGGGTAGGATTGAGATTTAAAAGAAAAAATGGTGAATAAAACCATAAAATTATGAATTTTATTTTTCTAAATCCCATGTCTATATTTAGTAATACAAAGGAAGATGTTTAAAATCGTTGTTTAATATTAAATCAAAATTTATTATAATCTTAAGCGACAATGGTTTAGTATATGGATCCTGTGATTTTGGACAGTATGGACTACCATATTCAAATCAAGTGCATATCTTATTTCCGGGGACAAACCACCGACAAAATGCAAGTTCAATTCCCATGTTCTGAGTTAAAGACCTTACTAGTAGTAATAGCTTATGAAGATAAGGAAAAGCAGAATTCGAGACTCACATTAGTAATGGAAGTTGAAGGAACAAACGAGTTGCCACCCTTTCGCAGAAGAGGCAAAGTCGAACCTGAACCACTGCCGACGCCAACCTTCTGGGAAGGAACACTGAGCTGTTCATAGAGAGCCATTTTGTTCCTAGGAGGTGCTCTTGGTCCTCCTTTTTCAGCATCATTCACATGAAGCCTTGGAAACATAGGACTCAACCGATTTTTCTCTTCTTTTCCATCTCTCATCCTTTCTTATTCTTATTTTCCTCGGCCTTGGCAAAGAAATCAATAATCTTAATCCACTATTATTCTAACATTTTTTCTTTTTTCTTTTTTCTTTTAAATTTGAGTAGTTTACAAAAGAAGGGTGGAAAAAAGAATTCTCCTTCTGACACACCCACAAATCAAGCGATCAAATGAACTATATCTTGCAAAATCCTATCGTGAATATATTGAAAAAAAAAAAAGAAAAGAAAAAAAAAGGACGTTAAGGATTCTTCAAGATTAAACTTATTTTCAGATCAAACCTTTCTCATCCAATCTCAAAGAAGCAAAATTTCTTATCAGAAAACACAACCCAACTACCAGAACACATAGAACAACTTCAGAAAAAGATAAACCGAACAAAAAGCAAACTTTCGACTTTCGAAAAAAACTACCATCACATGAAACTATATTATGTACGAAGAAACAAAATACTTTACCAAAACATTAACGAAATGACATAGTACATCACTTAAATACTATCAACATGGCAGCTAATACTGACATTCCAAAGCCACGAAGACTTTGAGCTAAAAGAGAACATAACTTTTATTTGGCAAAACCACAGGAAGCTAAAGAAAGCAAAAGACATACAATAAAAAGCATAAAAATGGAAAGATGGAGATATGTATTTAAGAGAAGATAGATTTGGCTACAGATCAGGGTTGCCTTGGAAATCCACAATATAAGAGGATCTCTGGAAGGAATATTAAAAAGAAAATTCACTAAACCCAAAATGTAAATACAAAGCAAAGAACGAAAGATACGAACAGTAGTGGGCAATATGGGACCAGGTGGATAGAACTAAAGCACGTTTTCACTACAGGACAACTTTGCATGTTGATGTGGCATCCAGTTCTAATATCACCCAATGAAATCATTTGCTGATACATCAATTTGGTGCCACGTGAGATGTGACCCTCTTAATTTAAAAAGAGTTTCTATACCTACGTCGTCCATCTTAATAGGATGATTTTATTTTTTATCGTACCATATATTTAATATTCACTAGATTTAAATGATTAAAAACATAATTAATTCAATATTTTAAATTTAATAGATATTAAATTAAAAATCAAATGAACAATATGATCGATTTTATAAAATATATAAACGGGATCATAAAAAAGTCTTAGTTTAAGTGGAATTTGATTGTTGGTTTATTAGTGAAACAAATTGATTTAGCAATTTTTTTTTCCTCTTAGGTTTTAGATCATCAAAATATGATTTGATATACTCTTCCAGTTATACAATTTTTATAGTACTAAATTAGATAAAAAAAATTTGTCACATATTTGGTTTATAAATTTACATAATAATTAGACAAAAACTAAGTTGATCGACTAAATGAAATATTTAAATTTTGTAACAACAATACAAAAATTAATTTCACTAGACAAAAACAAAAAAATATTTTATATTTTCAAAAATATCCCTCCATATTATAATATTAAGTAAATGAATATTGTTTTTATTAAATATTATAAAAAATTATTTATTTTATAATATAAATAATTAATTTTTTAATATAAATTTTTTATCTAATACCGTACAAACCAAATTCAGTCATTCTTATACTTATTCTATCTAGTTCTCTTTATCATATTCAGGCTTAGTATCTCAAGCATCTATTAAGAGTTTTAACCAACGAGCATAGTATCTCAAGTATTTAATAAGAGTTTTAACAAACATCACATTTTTTTTTATTGTTAATTATTTATTTTGAAAAGATTAATACATAAAAGTAGAAATTATTTTTTTCATTTGACATCTTAAGGTTGTTAATATTTTCCTTATAATAGTAGTAGCAATAATATATAATTTCAGTAAGTTTCTTATCATTATACATTTTCATTATTATCCTTTCTTTTAACGGTAACTCTTCAATAATTGGTCACTTTCTCTTCCCCACCAACCCCAAACCCAAATAAATAAATCACTGTTTTTTTCTTAAATTTTTCTCAATTGCCACCATATGTCTAAAAAACATGTCTTTTATATAAATATAGTCTTAATTTTAAGATTGTAATATTTTTTAATTGCCTTGAATAAAACACTGCAACTCTTGATGCAAAGCAATGCATTCTTACGGTTTGAATAATTATAACCTTTTTGGAATAACATGCCATTTCATCTAAATGTGGGACAATATTTCAATAGTTATATAAAAACTATAAAACTTATCATATGATAATATAATTAAATTATATTAGTTAAAGTAAATCTATTATGCATTATAATATCTAATTTTGGAAGTTTTCTCATCATCATAGCTTTTCTTTATTGTCTTCCTTTTAATGATACCTTTTTAGCGATGACTTTCGTACACTTTTTTTTCCCCTTAAAGCCCACTAATATGTCTAAAAGGCATGTCTTTTTATACCAAATTAATATTAATTTTAAAGGAGATTCTGCGGTTTTGTTCATCATGTTGATAAGATCAGTCCCGTTCTCCATACTACTATTTATTTATATATTTTAAAATCTAAATTATTGAATTTAAAATTTATTCAATGATTTTGAATTCAATAATTTAAATTTAAAAATGTACAAATTAAAGATAAAATAGATAGCGATACCGATCATTTAAAAAATAACAACAAAACCATCAAAATATCATAATTTTAAGGTTATAACATTTATATTGGCTTATATAAAACAACGCGCAGTTCTTGATACATAACCATGTATTGGCACAGTTTTAGCTATAATTCTTTCAAAATAACGTACCGTTTCATATAAATAGCCGTGTTTGTCAGGTAGAGAATATTTGGGACATACCTGTGATGTTCATGACCACATATTACCTTTTATCTCTTTTCTTTTTTAAAATGTTTTTTTATGCCTTTCAAGATTGTGACTTTTGGTGAATCTTTTTAACCGTAAAAAACTGGTAAAAGAAAAACAGACTTTACCTAAAAAAAGTAAAGTGGGATTCTTTTTGGAACTGCTCAAACTCAAGAACATCATTACCGAATGATGTGTTAGAGCATGGCATAGACTCAACTTTAAATCTTCCGAATAAAAAGAAGATTGCCTGTTGAAATTAACATCCTTCCAGCATTGTAGGATCCTGTGCCAAATTTTGCGCCAACCAAAATTCTCCAACCCTTAATCAATTCCATTCTTAAAAAAGATCTTAATTAATTTTTCAACGTTTGTCTTTCCTTTGCTAGGTTCCAATTAAAACTTTTTTCATAATCAGAAGTCATGATTTTTCAAGGATATTTTATACCAAGGAAATTGATTTTTAAGTTAATAACATTGCTCTAAGTTGATCTTGAATGTATATTGGAGTTGTATAGGTTTTTAGTTTTTTTTTTTTTTTTTTTTTACCAGTGAAGCTGTATAGGTTAAATAAACATATATCTCTACAAATGTCATTTTGGTATTACATTTTTACTTCAATATTTTCACTGAATGCTAACGCGAAATTGCAATTTATAAAGAGGTCTATATATTCACTTATTTAAATAAATAACAGTACCAAATCCATTAAAATATTTTTTAATAAAATAAGTATATCTCATTGAAATAATAATACAACAAAATATATCAAATTTAACTAGAGTTAAAAGAAATTTGATAGCCCGTCATGAAAGATGGTAGGACTTTTCAAATAATGATTTCAGCTTCTAAAACTTGGATGAAACATGACTTAAATAAATTCTTAGCAGCTGGCAACTAAATCGTTTCAGGGGGATAAAAAAAAAAGAAATAAAATAAAAAGGGCCAACCAAAGATTATTATTCTTTTCATTTTTTTGCCAAAACAAGACTTAAGCTCGATTTTTAGATTTACTCGTTAAAGGATTCGTGCAGTAACAATTCAAGTCAAAGTTTAAAAATATTTTTCATAAAATAAATTAGCACTTTACTAAGAAGGATAATTGAATAAGAAATGAGCACTTTATTAGTTTTTTAATTCAAGTATATGACCCAAATATACTTAGTTGTAAACATTGAGTCTTCTAATTTGATTCTATCAGAATTTTCTTGATTCTCCTATTCACATTTAAAATACATGTTGAACACATAATATACTTCATAAAAAAACTAGGACACAAACATGCTCCCCCCATTTTATGAAGCTTTGATAATATAAGACAAGAATGATAATAAAATTCTCTACCTTAATAAAACAAGTTGACAACATTTATTGAGGGAAAAAAGAAAAAAAAAAAAACCAAAAAATCCAGAAGGAGTCTTAGTTGATTAACCATCTTCAGCAAATTCTAACGAATAAAACAAATTCAAAGAGAATTAAGCAGCACAAGCCAAGTCTAAGTAAATAACAAAACACAACTATAACCATCAAATTCTATTTAAAAAAAAAAAAAGAAAGAAAGAGGAAGTATAATAATAAATTAGCATAGCAACAGTAGAACAAACAGCAACAGGCAGCAACCAAGCCTTCTTCACTCCTCCTGCTTTCTGGCATAACTCTGTTTGACAATACTCATCATGAATCTTCCACCTCTACTCAAGTGTTGAACACTACTAACAAAAATAAGGTTAGCAGTGGCAAAACCGGTACCTACTGTAATATTTACTGGCACACTTTCCTATTCTCCTCATTAATTATCACCATCCTTATCCAAATCATAAGCAGGAGGAGAAGCATCTCCAGCATTCTTTCTTTATGAACTGCTCTCCCCCTCTCTAGCTTTAGCAGTGGAAGGGAAAGAGAGAGGATGATAGGTCTAGTGACCTTGTGATTGATTTCAATTAATGTCCTCTAAAAGAAATCATTTTTTAGACTAGCAATCACATTAATTTTATTAGAGAGAAAAAATCCTTTGAAACGCCATAGGCGAGTTTTTTTTCAATGATTAAAGGCGATAACCCTTGTAGAGTAAGAGATAGAGCGACGCCTGCTTTCAATTTTCATACATTTGACTCCCTAATATCGAAGCCAGAACCGTCCCTTCAAGAGTGAGCCAAGTGAATTGAGCCTAAGATGGTTATTTCCTTGGCTTTTCTCGTTTCTCTACCGGTTAACATCTTTAAAACGAACGTGTAGATTTTCTCTACCATAAAGAGTGAAGTGTAAAATTTTAACAATTGAAGTTGTACCTATAGAGATATCACCCACTTTTCTCGATGCGGTTGTCTCCTAAGTAGTCTTTCATCCGACGATTGTTCCCAACCATACATATTTGACTTTATAGTTTTGGTGAATTCCAAATTGTTATACAAAAAGACACTTTAATAATTAGAGTTTCATCAATTTCTATTTAAGGAACATTATAATCTTCCCTTTATATAAGTGTCATCCTCATTCGTTAGTTTCTATACGTAATACCAAAACTATCATTAAGTAGGGATGACTCTAGAGATACTCCCTTATAAACTCAAGAGGTGCCCGTTAGCATAACTCTTTATCGTGTAAAGTGCTTAACTCTCCAATTCCTACTAATAAACTGCTTCAATACTGTAAGTCCTAAAATTAAGTCAAGTGACCATAGAATTGAACTTAAAACACAAAATTTAAGGCGATCGATTAAAGGATCTAATCAAACCCAAATTATAAATTACAGATAGAAATATTAGTAAAAATGATCCCATAAACTTGAAGTTAAGAAAATAAGTAATAAAATAGGAGATTATAAAATTTTCAAAATTTAAGTATAATAATTGTTAATTATTGAAAAGACGAAAAGTGTAATCTAATAACTAATAAATTACTAAAAATAAATTATATGTATACTAAAAATTATAGAATGACCTAAATAATAATTATAAATGTTCACATGTACCCTACATGTATTTACATGTAGATAAAAATACGTAAAATTTCTTAAATTGTCTAAAACTTATTAAATAATTAAAGAAAATTATTAATTAATTAAGAAAAAATCAGAAAAAAAATCAAAGGAGTCAGGAATGAGGTAGATTTGGTCGTAGCAAGTCAGGAAGTAAAGAATAAAAATTACCCAATCAAAATCAAGCAACACAAAAGGCAAAAATTAAGAAATTTGGGTAATGTCTTATCCAATTAAATGCACATTAATTACCACAAAGCTCTATAAATAGAAAAAAAAAATTATAGAGCTCCTTTAGACAGTTAGAAATCAGAAAAAAAAAATAGAGAGCATCAAAAATTCAAGAGAAAAATTAAGGTTAAAAAAAAAGGAAGGAAATCTGTGCAGTAAGAGCTAACTAGCCAAACCCACACGCCACCACCACCACTCCACTCCAGACCCACCGCTTAGACTAGCCGACACACCTAGACCAGTGTTGGAAGGCCAAAAGCCATCAGACCAGGTGAGTCTCTCATCTGCTCCAATTTTGTAAAATTATTTATTTTACCTAGAAAATTATGAAATTTATTATTCTGAAATTTTATTATATGTATATTTAGGGAAAAATAGTGATTAAATGTAATCACGTCTGAAAATATAGAGTTCTTAAGAAATTAAACAAAACCGAGCATAATTAGGATTAGAAATAAATAGGCTTAAAAGTGTAGTTTGGAGCTCAAATTTTTTCTATAGAATGCTTAAGTGATATAGAACAATGCTATGAAGCCATTTTTTTAAATTTAATTTTTGAAATTTTTAGGTAAATTTTTAGCCCTAAAATGATAGAAAAATTGGGTAATTTTGGGTTAATTAAGTGATTAAGACATTAATTACTGATTTATATAGAAATTATATGGTTATGGATGTTAATCTCTAATGTGGAAACCTAATCCTAGCCTTTGGAGTGTTAAGTGTAATTAATGAAAGAATTATATGGTAATTGTAAAAAATTAGGAATATGTAGAATTGAAAAATTAATAAATATGAAAAATTAAATTTAATTAGATAATATAATAATTTAAATCAGAATATAATAAATCTACAACAAAATTTAATTTTAGTTAATTGTATGAAAAACGTAAAATTTTCTCACATCGGGAATAAATCCGATCCCCTAATTAGGATTAGTATGTACCGAACAGTTTAGAATACTAAATTAAGACTCAATAGAATATTAGAATACTCAAGCTTAATGTGATTAATTTCACATTAGGATTCGAGCATATTTAAGATTCTAGAATAAAAACTAGAATCTAATTTAGGAACCGAATCTCGAAATAGGGTAGAATGAATCATTAGTAAATAATATGTATATATAGAAAAATGAGTTAAATTATAACTTAGAATATGAATCATTAAAGTATAAGTACTAAAAAGACCTATTTGTATAATAGGATAACTAGAGACGAATCAGCTTACAATTAAGTGATCGGGCGCTTGAGAAATTCTAAGTAAGTTGAGTTATTACTTATTGTAGTAGAGTATTGTTTTATGGTACTCGAAGACTTAGGATTGTATATGGTTGTGATTGTAAGTAGTTTACGCATGTGTTTGATATATCTGAATTTGTGCTGAAATTTGTAATGTAATTGATTTTGTGTTATGATTGAATTGATGTGAAATTGTTTGAACACCCTAAATGAAATTTAATCTTATTCGACTCTAATGACCTAAAATGTCATGCATTGCAACCCATTAGGGAATCATTTGGATTCTCTAACCAAATACCGACCTACTTTGAAAGGGATAGTGCAGGATTATATAATAGTCCCTTCTTCATCCTTAATCGAACTAAGTAACAAGAAAAGAGATATCGGCGAGGGTGAAGTCAATGGTTCGAAGGTAGTCGCGGGAGGACTGGTGTCTCCATTGCACAAGCCTGGGTTTAGTTGTGAGCTGCTACATAACATGAAAATTCCTCAACCCGAATTAGAGCGGGTGAAATTTCTCCGATTTCGCAATGGACCAGACTACGTTGTGTGATGACACTTGATTGTTGCATTGCATGAAAATGATTACTTAATAATCTTGTTTGTGTTCGTATACTTTTGTAAGTCTCCAATTCAACTTACTAAGTTGTAATTGCTCATACCCTTATAAATCCTTTTGCAAGTCTTGATTTCTAAATACCTCAAGTATTATGCTGCCTTACAATTATCCAGAGGTTAGTTCTTTTGAAACCAGGGGTGTGAGGATCAATTTGCTTGGCAATTGATATGTAGCTAGAGTGTCATTTGTAATTTAAGACTAAAAGACTGATAGTTGTTATGTAAATTAGTGAACCGTTATGTTTATGTAGAGTTTCCTAAGAAGATCTATGGACTTTACATATAATTATGTATGCTTATTAAAAATTTGTGATAATTACTATATTTGTAGGTAAACACTTAAATTAGACTGTTTACTTCAAAGCGAGGAGTCGTCGACGCCTTGTTTAGATCATGTCCATGATAGGTACTGTGAGGCCAATTCTATTATAGAATGGTTTACACGACAAGACTGTTGCGACTCTGTGACTTCAATGCGCAACAAGTACCACTTATAAAAACTTGAATTCCTATATTGAAGGTGTTGTCCAATATCTACTTTGGCACTATATTATTACAATTGTTTCATAAAAGTTCACCCATCTTGGAAGTAATTCCCACTGAATATAGGTAACCTTAAAGTCGTAATGAATTTCAAATCATTACATCAAAAGATTGATGAGTGAAGTTCAATCACCTTTAATTTGAGAGATATCACATGACTAGTAAAAGAGAAAAGTAATCAATGTGTGTATATGTATGTAAGAGAGACAAAGACACACATACACATAGAGAGAGAGAGATCATCAACAAGAAGTCCAAAAGGTTATAAATTAACAAAGGCAAATTTTAATCTTTGATAAGACATGTTCATTTATTTATAAGGACCTTTTTTAAAAAAAAAGGCAATGGATATCAAGAAATAGATGCAATCAAGAAATAACTAATTGTTTATTTCTTTTCTACCACAGTTTCAAAAGGATGGAATATATGTTGTCTTGAAGAGGTATATCTTGAACTTATTTCGTAAATTATTTCAAGAGGTTTTGTAAAATTATTTGCTATTATGAATCAGTTGGAATCAAATTAATTGAAACTTTTTCCAATATTGACATGGCCTTATAAAATGGTGATGAATTTCAATTTGTTTGGTGATGAATTTCAATGGTCATCACATGTATACAAGTATTAATCACAAGCATATATATGCTTCTATTTACATACATACAAATATATATATACATATATGTTTTTAAAATTTTATGCACATATGTATAAGAATCTTAATGGTTTAAAATCTATGTATTTATTTTCACCACATACATAAGCATTTGTTATATATCCATAAATCCATAAATTTATCATCTCCTATGTATATATTCACCAATATATGTATAGGGATTCATACACAAATACATATACATATATATAGTTATTGATTATGATTCAATCAATTAAGATAGATAGGCTTGAGCTTAAGCCCCATCTCCTACTTCTTAATACCAGCAAAAAGCTTCTAGTAGCTATGGCCACATGGGCCCTCTGATACTCAAATTAGTAAGGAGGATCAGAAAGAAAGAGAAAGCGAGCACTCAAGACCTAAGGGGTGGTGCTCACCCAAGGTATATATTGATATGTATCAAGTAGGAGAAGAAGAGGGAGAAGTGGAAGGGGAAGAGGAAACAAGTCTCAGAGAGTCAAGGGGAAAGAGTATTGTCCTCCCTTACTTCACAACGCCTAGTGCCTTTTATGTGAGTCACTTGACCACATGGCAATTTGGGGTACGTTTGTACTGAGTACCAGTAGACAATGTACTCCAAGATAAATACTAAGTTGCACTACAAGTGGTTATCAAGTAGCTGACTAGATTACTGAATCCACAGCTCATAAGTCTAACACTTGCAAAGGTTACTGGGTGTATTGGGTATACCACAAATGTCAAACATTCATTAATGAACTGCAGTGGGGAGCAAGCGCTAAAGATAAAGGCCGAGTCAGGACACTAAGGAAAGGGTCGGTTAACACTTGATCGAGGTTAAGCTAAACCTTGAGTTTATGCCAAGTTGTCAACATGTGTCGACTCGATGATCAAGACGACCCTACTCAAATAGGATACCATATGGCTCGCCGAGCAAGTCACAATATAAGGACAAGCCTACTAACAACTTATGCCCTTCTTCAGGTAACTAGATGGCTTCACAAGTAAGTTGTAGTTTAAGGGATGAGCTCGTTATTCGCTTACGTACACTTCAATTTTCCCTGTGAAAACTTCGCTTATTGGGTCTTGGTCCAAGTGAAGATCAAGTGTCAACACTTATCCTCTCACTCTCCTCAATGTCTAAGGTAAGAAGAAAGTAATTTATATAAGGTGATTAGGCCAAAGTTAGGCTATTCATTCTCCGAGCAAGGGACTATTTTTTCCACTCGGTGTTGTGATGGACAATACTTCTAGTTAGGTCCATTTTCCCATATACCAACTTTCTACGTAATTGATATGACCAGCGGGTTGCTTGATGTGTCATGATGGCTATCCTTGGAAAGTATAACGCACATTGATGGCCAATGAAGAGTGGTTATGTATGTGGAGTGACCATTATTAAGCCACATCATAGATCCATATATAAAGATCAATCTAAGCCTTCAACTAAAGAAATGGGACATGTAGACGATTGAGGTTCATCACACATCCTTTCGTGGGTTCATGCTTCGAGAATGGGAGAAAGGGCACATAGGTCCTCATTTCTCACTTTACTTTGTTTACTTAGAGAAAACTCTATCAAAATTGCTACTTACAAGCTAATTGCTTTCTCTCATGTGCTTTCTTCCTTCATTGATTGCTCGTGATGGCCTACTAGAGCATAACCGATCAATAAAGTGAGTTTCCTCATCCATCTATTTTGAGAAAGATAGATGAAGGTTACGAAGGCTCAACTCGAGAAGAGGGTGATAACCTTACTCCTCCCAAAACAACGGCTGCAGCAACAGTAGAAAAGGAGGAAGAAGTGATACTATCTTAGGAGGAGAGGCGAGAGTGTACACAACGACGACGTCATGATGTGTATCTTACGGACAGTGAAGAGGACAAAGTGAAGGAATTGTTGCAAATGACTAATACCAATGAGCATGTATATACACATGTTGCATATGTAACGAGTGAGGAGAAATTGAAGCTTGTGAGCCAAGTAGTAAGGGAGCTGCCCAAGTGGTAATTAGAAGTACCTATGGGTGATAGTGAGCATACGATATAAAAGACAATCGATCTTTCATTATATATGTGAAACCATTCGAACTCTATCTACGCCTCCCCTTTTCAAAGTTCTTAGTGGAGTTCTTCTAATACTTCAAGGTTGCTCCAAGAAGCCTTATCACCAATGCCTAGATACAACTGCTTACATTTGAGGCATTATGCTGTTGGGAGTTACAAAGGTTAATCATATAGATGTTCAAGCACTTCTTCCATGTGAAGAGGCTTCAAGACGATTCAGTGTATGTTACCAATTAAGGTGAAGCGCTACGTATCTGCAATAAACTGCCAAACAAGGTAGAAGGTTGAAAGGAGTTCTTTTATCATGTTCACACTCCTGAGCTTCTGGATCTCCCATATGAGTAGAGGTGTGCTATTTAAGGCAAGAAGTTAAGTAATTTGGGGGATGAGGACAATATGACTAATATCGAGCTGCTGAATTTAGCTAGTTAGAAGAGGCTGAATTATCTATCAATTTGTTAGAAGTATAAGAGTGGAAAGCTACTATTTAGGATGGAGACAAGTGTTTACTGTGTTTGAGAAGGAGGGGTAGTTGGTTGTCTGTTGTGCAGCATCGCTTTGTCATTGGAGTAGGAGGCATCAGGTTGCTCGTCCTCGTAAGACCCACAATCAGTTACTTAGAGTTTGATTCGTAAAATTTAGAATGATCGGTTAAAGAATCCGATTGAATCTAAATTATAAAGTGAAGCTAAAAATATTAGTAAAAATAATCCGGTAAGTTTGAATTTAAGAAAATAAGTAATAAAATAAAAGAATATAAAATTTTCAAATTTTAAGTATGTTACTCATTATTTATCGAAAATACATAAAGTACATACCGATAATTAACGAATCACTAAAAATAAATTATATAAATACTAAAAATCATAAAATAACTTAAATAATATTTAAGAGTATTTATTTATACTATATATGAATTTACATGTAGGTAGAAATACGCGTAATTACTTAAAACACGCAAAATAAACTAAAATAATGATAAATAATTAAAGAAAATGCATAAATAATTAATAAAAAATCAAGAAAAATCAGGAAAAATGAAGAAATCTCCAACATTGAGGCGTGGCAACTTGAGAGTGATTAAATAAAAGCAACCGATTAAATAAAAGTAACCAATTAAATTACAACAAATAGAAAGTAAGAAAAAGTAGAGATAAGGCAATTATCTAATCAAATTAATGTACAATAATTCCCTAAGACCTCTATATATATCCCAAATTTTTCATAAGCTTATTTTGGATATCTAGAATTATAGAAAATTAGAATGAGATGAAATTGAGAGGAAATTAGGGTTTTACCAAAAGTTTGTGCAATTAAGGCTTTAGAAGGAAACCTACATCCAACAGCCACCTGAAAAAAAACAGCTACCACTACACCCTCCACCACCACCACCCAACTTGATTGACACCCCTAGGGCCACCATTAGCAACCATAATCCCAATGGCTAGGTGAGTCTGATTCCAACCTAATTTTGTAAAATTTATTAAAATTATCAGTTTTGCCTATAACTTATGAAATTTGTTACTCTGATATTTTATTATATGTAGATTTAAGGGGAAATAGTGATTAATTTTAATCACGTTTGTAAATATAGGGTGCTTAAGAAATTGAACAAAACCGAGCTTTGTTCATATTAAAAATAAATGACCTTAGGAGTGTAGTTTTGAGCCTAAAATTTTTTTGTAGACTACTTAGGTAATATAAAATAGTGCCACCAAGCCCTTTTCTAAAAATTAATTTTCTAAATTTTTAGATAATTTTTAGGCCTTAAAATGATGCATAAAATGGGTGATTTAGGACTAATTAAGTAATTAAATGGTTAATTATTGATTTAGTTTATAATTATATTTTTAAGATGTTGAAATCTGATGAAGTATGATACTTATAGCATATAGGGTGTTAAATGTAATTATTAGGATAATTACGTAGTAAATAAGTAATAAGGAAAAATAGTAAATTTTAAGTTAATTTGTAAATTAACGTAATTAGATGTAAAATCTTATTTGGGATGAATTTAGACATTTTAAAATGTTAATTAATGTTGGGAGATGGTAATTAGAGTGATGAAATATTATATGTGTATTATGTGTATAATAAGTGATAATACATAATATACAATTATTAGAAATATAATAAATAAAAGATATTAGAATAAAAATTGATATTATATAAATAATAGGAATATATAATAAATCTAATGGAAAACTTAAATTTAGGTAATTATATAAAGAATGTAAAAATTTCTCACACCGGAAGTAAATTCAGTACACTAATAAGGATTTAAGTGTATCAGATAGAATAAAATACTGACTAGGAGTAATTACGGTTTAGGACATCTGGAAGTAATGTAATTAATTTCACATTATGGGTTAAAACGAGTTTTTAGGGTTTGTGTATAAAACCGTACTCAGAAAATGAATTAGAACCTAATTCAGAATTCAATATTAGAAACTGACTCGAACTTTACCCGAATCAAGAATCATAGTAAAAGACTTAAAAACCTAGATAATTGGGCATATTAAATCCTAAACCAAAAATAACAATAAGTGTTATAGGATAAAACCAACCTATAATAGTTATATAAAAAATTGAAACCACGTTTGTATTATAGGGATGATCGACGAAAACTTGAGTAAATCGAACCTCAAGTGAGCAAGCGAAGAGTCTAAGTAAGTTGGAATTAATACATCGTTGTATTTCGGAGTACTAAATTGTAGTACTTGGAGGCTTGAAATTGTACTGGATTATTCTTGTCGATAGTTGGTTATGTGCATGTACTTTTTCTAAGCTGTTGATATGATTACCGATTTGCTGCTTTGGCTGGTATTATATAATTTGTATGAAATCATTGATCACCCTAAACTGAACCTAACCAATTATATGCCCTGTAAACATTAATCAAATATGCATAGCAACCCATTAAGGGAAACCTAGGATTCTCCGGCCAAATACCAACATCTTTGAAAGAATAATGCTGGATAGCATAATGGGTTCCTTCTTCATCCTTAGTCCAACTAAGTAACAAGTGAGGAGATTGTGGTAAGGATGAAGTCAATAGTTCGAAGGTAGTCACGGGAGAAGCATGTCTCCATTGCATAAGCTTGGGTTTGGTTGTAAGTTGTTGCATTAACGGCAACTCCTCAACCTGGATTAGAGCGGATACAATTTCTCTAATCTCACGATGGGCGAAACAACGTCATGCGATGGCATTTACGTATTCATGCGTTGTATCTAACTAAATCAGGTGATAACCTTGTTTGTGTTAGTGGCATAGTTTTAAGTCCCTCGTCCTGACTTACTAAGCTATAGTTACTCACATCCCTATAGACGTCGTTGCAGGTGCTAGTTGAAAAACGGCTTACAACTACCCTAAAACTAGCAACTACTAGATCTTAGAGAGAAAGGAAAAACATTTGAAGAATAGATATATATTTTAAAAGTCTAAGCTCTTATTTTAGAATTTTTCATTTCTGAATAATGTATTAACTAGAAAATAGATTACAGTGAAAGGTTGTAAATGTTAATTGTAATAACCAAATTCTAGTATATCTATATATTTTCTTACTTTATTAGGTAAATGACTAATTTAAATTACGAACTATTTACTTCAAAGCGGGTTAATCGTAGATACCTTATGTAGATCAAGTTTAAAATAGCAGTTGTAAGACCAACTTTTATCTTGGAATAGTTTGCACGACGGGACTGTTACAACTCTACTGCTTTGGAGCATAACAGTCCTCGACATAGTAAGTGCGTTGTCTTCGTTTAATTTGTCTACTTGATGAGTTCATTGGCTTTCTTACAACTTCGAAGTTAGCTACCGGAAGGATAAGGGCGAAGCATTTTGCTAAGTAAAACAAGCAACATAAAGGTACTTCAAGGGCCACCGAGAAGAAGAAGCGGCCAACTTTGGAGGGGGAAGGAGAGACCTCGCAACACCCCTCAAAGAAGTCCAAGAAGAAGGGTAAGAAGTAGCAGAAGCTTCTTAAGGTTGTTCAATAAGGTACCAACAATATTCCTGTCGGTGTACTACTGGTTTGTTTGGGGCCAAAACAAGTAGCAGCTAGTTGTGGGCCGATTCAAGGGTAGGCTGGCTGGGGTTAAGGTTGTCGAGCAAGAGGCCTAACTAGTGGGCACTCGTAGGGTTGCACATTAAGAGTGTTTAGAATGGATTCTTCAAAATGTTAGAGTCCTTGCCATTATGGTCATCAATGACGAAGATGTTCAACTATTGGTTTGTTACGGGAGGCCAGCAACTCTTCCGCGGTCTATAGATAGGCTTATGCAGAGGTTTAAGTAGCTAAAGGCATGGTTTGGGGTAGCACTTTGTGGACAAGAGTAACGTAAAGGCCTTAGCGAAATTGTTAAGGAGACATAATGACATGAGGTGCTCATACTATTTGTTAAAGTACTTGGTCTTGCTTTGTTTACTGACTGTGTTTTGTGCCTACATGTAAACATCCAATTTTTGCCCCCTAATAGTTTTAATTTTTGTTTTTTAAAAGGGTCCCAATTCAAAATAAAAAATTAAATAAATAATAAATAAAAGAATAAGTAAATAATCTAAAAATGATAAAAATAGAAAAAAAGGAAAAATTATAAAGTTTTTTTTAGGAAAATAGATTTTTAGAAAGAAAAAAAAAAGGGTTTATGGTCAATTGATTTTAGCACAATTCAAATAGCTTTAGAGAGTCACAATGTTTAAGTATAATTTAATTAAACTAAATAACAAGATATAGGCCAATGGCTTAATAGATAAGTATTTAAACATTAGCATTTGATTAACTTGAGATTATGGGTTCAAATCTCACTAAGCACATATGTATCTTTTTATTTTTATGAGATTCAAATCTCGTTTAATTTTTATCAAATCAAATATGAATTGATTATAAATATTTGTTAAATTAGGATTTTATATAATTTAAAATTGATTTGTTTCCGAGCTATATATAAACGAACACAGTCAATAGCGCTTAACCCAGACTGTCCTCTTTACAGCCACGAACTCTAGATGAATCCAACATCACACACACTAACTGCAATAGCAGACACTGCATAACAACAGCCATAGTCACCATCCACGCCGACAAATAAGCTTCATCTATGGCCAGCAAATATTGCACAACAACAACCCACCGTGACCAAATTTCCAAGCACAACATTGCAACACCCACAACAACTTACTCACTAATCAAGCAGCAGCATCAATCAGCCCACTGCTACAGCAATACAACTGCAGCACATGAATTAGCGCCCCACATCCACAACCTGACTTCACACACAAGCACCAATGAACACGGTCAGCACCGAACCAACCCCTTATCCAACTGCACTTCATAGAGTAGCCGCAACTCCAATCGGTACAAGCACCGTCTACAACTGCTACTATATCCATGACTCAACTACACATTGTTTACATGAACACGACTCATATACAGTCCATGTCCAATCCCCAAGCCACGCCGCTGCAGCACTTCGACTGCACTCCACGCCACAGCAGCGCACTCAATGTCTATGCCGCACTGTACAGCCACACCACTATCCATGGACACATCATTTTACTCGATGACACATGCACGCCTTGCTACTGCATTGTTATACATGATTCACCAATACGTTTGATATCAAGTAAGTGTACCTAGCAATTTTAATATAGCGGATGTGAGTCCGAGTCGATCCCTCAGAGACTTCGACTACTAATATCAACGTTAGCTGTATTATCTAACCAGAAAATTGTGATGAGTTGAATAAATTAAAAATACTAAAATTAACAAACTAACCCAATTATGAGACTTAATTAAGCAATTTAGAAAGCAATAAAACTAAGAACGACTTCAAGAAGGCAAATAACGTATTTAGGAATTATTTCCCCTAGTGTTTAATATGTGACTATTTAAAATGTATCCAATTCAATCTTCATTATTCTTGACCGAAGGGATTCACAATTAAAATTAACACCTTTCTCAAGCATATTAATCCTAATCCTAAATTATTTACCGGAATCTCTTTACTTAGTAACATAATTTAGAATCGCATTAATGTATAATGAATTCCCACACAAAAGAACAACTTTCCGGAAAAAACATGTATCTTATCTCTAAGTACACATGTAATTCTCTCCAATTATGTCAAGATCTCATTACATATATGATTTCTCAATAATCATGCATAATAGCATAGATTGATAACCTAGAAATATCAATTAACAATTAAATAACATAATTGAATCAAGAAAAGATAGAAACTTTATTGAAAATTATCAATCAATCTAATAGTCCCATGAAACCCTAGGTTCTATAATCCTAAATATAAAAATCTTAAGCTATCATAATAAAACTAAAAACAAATTGCAACAAAATCAATAAATAAAACATGAAAAACCCCTTTTGTTGATGAAAAATCTCTTCAATCTTAAAGTTGGGTGTTTCTTTCACCTTTTTCTTCTCCTTTTCTTCAAGTCTCTTCTCTTTTGAATGTCAAAACTCATTTGCGAAACCCTAGTAAGTCCTTTTATAATGTATTGTAAGGTTTCTTTTTTCATCACCAAACACAGCCTAGGACACAATTGTGTCCCCAGATCGTGTAACTTTCTGACCTTGGCAAATCTCCCTGCATGGACACAAACTGGGGACATAGTCGTGTCCCAGACTGTGTAACTTTTGGACCAAAATTCCTATTGTTTATGTAACTTCAAAACTTCATAACTCATTCATTTGAACTTCAAATTAAGTGAAACTTGATTCCTTTTCTTCATTTTCATTTTGAGAATGCATTCAAACCTTGAAATCAAAATTTTACTCAATTACTTATCAATTTCTTTAAAGAAAATCAAAGATGTAATGGAAATACTATAAAATCACCATGTAAAATGTATTAAAATAAGAGTTATCAACACTCCTGCAATAGCTGGCGCACGGCCTCCTGAATCAACTTCACAACATAGATGACGAGCCGAGCCCGTCCACTATCAACATTATACACGCCCACTGCTAAATACAGTCAAGCCCGCTGCACCATACATACGTCCACTATGGAATCACCGAACACTGCTGCAGTTTATCCTCACTTGACCGGATATACAAGTAACACACGAACACTGCATTCATGAGCACCATAGCCACACTGCACGTCCACAACACAAGCCCAACGAACAGCTACACTACTCAACCATTGAACACACGCACTGCTTCCTACGCCGCTGCCCCTTACCAATCACTTCACTACTGCTTGCCGCAACGCAACTCCGATCAACAATCTACACATGTACTTCCAGCGGTACACCCACTGCACATCCCCGTTGCAACACATCACCAACCAAGACTACAGTCGCACACATCTACAACTCCAATGGCCCTGCTCCCTTCATCATTTGCTGACCACGATCACTAATGTAACACAGTCCAAACACGCACATCCACTGTCCTTCACCAAATATCAAGGTAGGTTCGATTATTGTTTTATTTATTTATTTGTTTGTTTCTTTATTTATTTAGTTATTATTATTTTATTAGTTATTTAGTTAAGTTTATAACATGATACGTAAATAGACATATGTATATATATTAGTTTAGGTGTTTTTAGCATTAAGTTTTTTAGGATTTTCTCATACAGAAATTTTTTTAAAATAAAAGAATTAATAAAAGACCCCTTTCCAAAAATATAAGATTTTTAAAGAGTTTTTTTTTATAAAATAAAAACACTGAAGAATTAGAACCCTTTAGTTTTTATTTGAATAAACTGAATCGGTGGTAACGTAAACTCGATGGGTTTTCAAAAATTAAAATAAACTAACAAATTAAATTTTTTGAAAAGAATTACAGTCGTCTAATCCTGACTAGCGGGAACATAGGCACTTTCGGAGTAACGTTAAAATCCATAAAAACTTAAGTTCTTTTTTTTTATTTTGGTTTTTTTTCTTAGAAATATATATATAAAAAAGGATAATTTAGAAAAATAAATCTAATCTCAAAAAATAGATAGCAATACCCGTTAGGATTTAATAGGTTAGCTCCTAAATTTAGAATCATCTGGTTTTTATCAAATTAAAATCAAAAACTAGTAACTAAATCGTAATCAATCCACCTAATTGATTACAATTTCTGTTTTTCCTAACTTCGATCGGGTAACAACTCTAAAAGTTTTTCAAAAGATCTGAAATTTCTCAATTTCTCTAGTTAAGAATTAATACTGAATGGGTTAAGGTTTAGTATTAATCAAAAAGTGGGAAATTAAATGAAAATAAAGAAAACCAAAAATTCAAGCTCGACACTATAGCTGTATGATCTCTTCAATTTTGTTCTCATACACAAATGAGCATATTGGTGATCGACATGGAGTTTGGCGAAAGCCAAGGTAGAGAAGCTCTAGAAGGCGCTAAAGGAGGAGAAAAAAGGTGCATGGTAACTTGGCTATTGCATTCAACAATCTAGAACACTAATACAGGGAGCTTATCGATTAAGTGGACAAGTTGAAGGACGACCTACGAAGGTTAAAGAGTACAGCAAGACTATAGAAGAGAGATTGTCTTCCAAGATGAAGGCCAAGAGAGAAGAGCTAAATGTGTTGCAAGCTGAATTTTCGTAAAGGGAGTCTAAGCTCTTGAAGGAGAAGGGTTTAGTACCTATGGTGTGGTTAGATATCTTCACGGCGACCCTAGATAACCCCTTAATTAAGGAAGCCATTGCTAATGCTAGTTATATAGTGGTAAGGAAGGTTCAAAAGGAAGTTCGCCAAAATATGCCCGGGGGATGAGTTATCTAATGACTTGTTGGGAGCTTCTAGTAGTGACTCCAAATGCAGCCTTAGGGAAGAGCGGGTGACGAGGAAGGTTGACAGCAAGCTAAATAGCAATAGATCATCACCAATGTAGAGGCCTAAGGGTAACTTTAATTTTTCTTCTCGTTAATTGATAAGTCAAGCGATGTGTACCTGTTTCTCATTTTGTTATTTCACATGTTTTTGTTCTAGTGGGGTCAGGATGCCGGCTTCTCCTTTCTTAAGTGTAATCCTTATTGACTTTGATAGGAAGGAAACACCTTTATGGCAAAATTATGTTTACGTTCATTGGTTCCGTATGAGATATCAAGAGAGGAGGTGAATTGATATCTTTAAACTTTTTCAATATAAGTTGAAAATACCCCTCTTAATAACTTAATTTGGTGAACAATGATACTTTAATAATTTAACAAATAATTAATAATCAACTTAAAATAAAAAGATAGGGAGGAGAATATCAGGCTTAAGATTTATAGAGCTTTAGCCTTCTACCAACTGCCTTCTACTAACTGCCCTCTTCTAGCTCCATTGTTGGGGACCTGGTCTACTTCACTGGTGCCACTTCACTAGTGCCACTCCACTTTATCCACTATAACAAAATTATGAGAAGTTTACAAGTAACTGCCACACATAGGCTTTACTATGCTCTACTCTGCCTATCTTTCCTCTCTTTAATCTAGGCTAATACAGATCTACAGAGTACAATCTAACTTCTCTCAACATCAAATAACAAACAAATTTTACAAGAAAAACAAGTGAAAGTAACAATATGAATTTCAAAAGATTTCGAATAAAAACACAAGTAATGATTGATGAAAGATCCGCTTTAGTTCAACTTTCTGAAGTAGTACCTGAAATTTGTTCTGTACTTTTTCAGATAGTAGAAATTTCTCATGATCTAAGTGTAATATATGTGTAATGTTTTACTTATGAGGTTCGTATATACAATTTTGAATCACTTTTCCTTTTATACTTGAGTCTTCCAACAAATAAAAAAATGATGAGAATTATCTTCAAATCATGTTTATCCTTTTCAACGTCTAAATGATCCTTAGATATTTTTTAGAAGATCTCGATGATTTGAATTGTAAATCCAATCCTCTAAGCTTAGTAGGATATGCTTGATTAGTAACTTTCAGATAAGCTTCAGATTTAAATATTTTTAGTAAGATATGCTCAGTCGGCTACTTTCAAATAAGCTTCAGTTTAAAAAAAAAAAAAAGAAATCTCACAAAATCCGAAACTAATCTTATCCTTATTATCTTTGTATATATCTTGATTTATCTAAAGATATGTTCACTTAATAATAATGCCCATAGATTCCTAATTTCATCTTAAGTGAAACGAGATTAGGTGTATTTCTGTAATACACCCAATTTAGTAGATAGGTCTTGTGATTCTCGAATCCAATATTATGTTAATTTTCAAGTTACTCTTCCAGACTAACTATCTAAATAACCTTTTAAAGAGTATCAATCTTCTTTTTTTCGAAGTTTCTAAACAAGTTTCTAAAATACTATACCAATTCTTCTTATAAAATTTTCTAAAGAATTTCCTGAATATTTTCAGACTTGTCTCTTTTTTTAGTCTAATTAAACCTTCTGAATAAATATATAAAACTAACTCAATTTGCAATTTTAGACTTTTTGAGAAACTTTCTAAATACCTGCATACTTGTTAATGCATCATCATCATTCTCTTTTTGTTATCATCAAAATTCATAAGAGATATCTAGCAGCGTTATTTCTCTTTTACCTTGGGTGCTCGCCCTTGCCTGTATATTGTTGCTTAATGTTTCAACTTCATTTTTCCTTAAGTGTTTCATACTAGCAATTGATGCTTTATAGTAAGTCAACACATCCTCCTCTCAAGTAGATTGTTCCTTCTTAGGTTCTTGTAAGGGCCTATCATTTTTGGGCAATAAGCATGTCAGGGCGGATCTTGTAATGATGTCATGAGATCTCTTTAGTAGTGTAATCTTAACAAGATGGATTTTTTTTTTTTTTACAATAAGCAATCTCCTTGACAGGGTTCATTTTAGGCAACATATACACCTGGTAAGTGAATCGTCTTGGACAGGTTGCCCTCTAAAAGGCATTCAATGTGTATATGGTGCATCATTATTACCCAAGCACCATTTGGGTTCCCAAGGTGCTTTGGTCATTCAATAGTTGCTACATGTATAGCTAGGGGTATTTACAGCTTTTATATAAAGGGTGCATGGGTCCTTGCCTTACCACACCAAATATCTAAACAGCTTAGTAAGGTATAGATCAGAGTTCACGTGAGCTTATCCAAGGGTATCATGTTCAAGGATAAAGTGCTCAAGTTGGGGAGGGGGTCTTCCCTAACCCCTTTGCTCAAGTTGTGATCATAAGGCATGGACAGCTATTCAGTAGTGGGAGGTGGCTCCCAAGCTACGACCGAGAGGCGTACATGGACTTAAGGTTCTCTCCTCTTTCTGTCTTAGTAATAACGAGCAAAAGGAGGGGTCTCAAGCACTACCCATCACTTATCCATAGCGGCCTTACTGCGGTGACACTTGTTTACAGGAGGTTCTAGGCAGCTTTTCTACGCACCTTCTTAGATGAATCCTAGCAAGCGGGTGTAGCCATGGTAACTATGGCAATAGAAGAGGTCTTTTCTCCACCTTAACCTATTGATCGAAGTACTCATAAGGAATCCTTTGTTCTATGAGTACTCTAGTTCATTTTGAGTGGAGCATCAACCTTATTTAATGCTAATAGGGCCTTCAAAGCTTGGTGCTTCAAGTGGAGTAGGTGGATTAGTTAACCCCATCATGACTTCTGTAGAAAAGAAGCTTTATAAGGTAAAGTGGGGACCTTCACTTAGACGTTGAGTGTCACGAAGACCCTTGTAGCTTTGAGTTCAGCACTATAAGAGCATAAGGAGATAGTCATAGTTACCACTTCAGAACTCATGGACCAAGTCAAAGTTGAGAGGAGTTCCTCTTGGAGATGAGCTCGAAGCGAAAAGCAAAGTTGGAATCGTGAGCAATCATTCAGGTCAAACATACAACTATAGTATAGGATTGATTACATGCTTTGTATTCTAATTTTTCCCTTTCAAATGTAATCAAGGTTGGTATGCCAACCTTTTAAGCCTTTACTTTGCTTCACTAGTGAAATAACATCATCCCTTCTCATTCATCGCTTCTCATCTACTCTTTTGTTTTCCTTTGGCCTTCGGTTCTTGTTGTTTGATTTAACCCAAAGTTATGTCCAATACTTGTTATAATAATGCTTAATTTATGCAAGTGTTTAGGGATGAAGATCGACCCAAGGTTAAGGGCTTGATGGACATTGATGCCTGAGATAGGTACTTGTAGTGTCAACGTAGGGACTAACATATGCAAAGCTTAAAGATGAAAATTGACCTAAGGCTGGGGGTTCGATGTGGATCAGCACTCAAGAGAAGTGCCCGCAGTGTTAGTATAGGGACTAACTTAGGCAAAACTTGGAGATGAAAATCGACCCAAGTTAGAGGCTCGATGTAGATCGATGCCCAAGATAAGTGCCCATACTATTAGTATAGGGACTAACTTAGGCAAAGCTTAGGGATGAAAATGGACCCAAAGTTGTGAAGTGGTGTGGGAAAATTTTGTACGAGTGCACAAGGAATGGAAGAGAAGAAAAAAAAAAGGTATAAGAAACCTCATCAATTCATTACATTCAACCACAATTTCATATACTTTTGGTTTTCATCATTGCAATCAATAGAAATAGGGTCTCAAATTCTGGGCATTCCATACCCTAAAGATAAGTCATTTCTCCAAGGTCTTCAACTTATAAGCACCTTTTCCCAAGTTTTCAATTACTCCCACGAGGTCCTTCCAATTGGAGGCAAGTTTTCCTTACCCCTTTTCTGAACCAGTAGCCTCCAATTTTGTGTACATCAAATCTCCGAGGTAAAAAACCTTTTATCGGACGCTGTGATTGTAGTACTAGGTAGCTCATTGCTAATAAGCCACTATGTGTAATCGTACATCATCGTACACTTCCTCAATGGTATCTAAGCTTGTATGCAAGGCCATATGATTGGCATTCAAGTTGAAGTGTTGGGTCCTATTGGTAAGCAATTCTAATTCAATTAGGAGAACAGCCTCTACTCTAAAATTGAGACAAAATGGGGTTTCTCCGGTTGAGGTCTTGTGTGTCATGCGATAACCCCAAAGTATGTTCAAAAGTTCGTCAACCCATCCACCTCCTACTCATTCCACTCTTTTCTTTGGGCTATTGAGGATTATCTTATCGATAGCTTCAACTTAGCTATTGGTCTAAGGGTGGGCCACCGAGGTGTAACGTAGTTTTATGTTGTGCTTATTATAGAATTCTCTGAACTGATCACTGTCGAATTGTCTTCCATTGTTAGTAATCAATCCGTATGGTATTCTGAAGCAAGACAATATATGGGTGAATATGAATCCCTTAGCAACTTGGCTATGGCTAGCGCTTCTACCCACTTGGTGAAGTAATCCATTACTACCAAGGTGAATTGTTGACCAGACAAAGCTTTTAGGAAGGGGCCAAAGACATCTAATCCTAATTACACAAATGGCTAGGGGCTTGTCAAAGGGTATAGCTCTGAATTGGGGGAGTAAGTAATTGGTACATGCTTTTGGCACGAATGGCATTTTTGGACCATGGTCCTAGCATCCTCCTTCATTATTGTCTAATAATAGCCCAACCTAAGTGCTTAGAGGTACAATGCTTGGGATTGAATGTGATTGCTGCAAATCCCCATATGAAGCTCCTTAAGGACCCAGATGCCCTCTTCTTTTCAAAAGCATTTAAAGAGGAGAGTGCTCTGTCTTCACCAATAAAGCACATCATTGATCAACGTATAGTTAGCTACGGCATAGGCTAACCTCTTTGCCTTTGCTTAGTCCTCGAGTAATGCCCTCGTCTTGAGGTACTACATGAGAGGTTCCAGTCAAGAGGGCTTAGGGCTACCTTTGTTACTTCCATAACTCCTTACTGTTGCACTTAGGTGCTCCATTCAGGGAGATACTAAAGAGTAGCTTGTCATAGTCATGTAATGCGAGGATGGCGAACGATGCTATTTTAGATAGTTTGTCTGCCTTTGCATTTTTTGCTCAGGGGACCTTGTTGACTTCTCATGGAGTGAATTCCGCAAGAAGGCCTCGCACTATGTATGGGTACTTAACCATCATTTCACCTTTGGTTTTGTATTCTCTTTTGACTTTTTGCACCACTATCATGGAATCCAAGTATATTTAAGCTTTTCTACTCCAATGTCTTTGGCAATTTTTAGGTCGGTAATGATCGCCTCATAGTTGGCTTTGTTATTACTCACTGGGAAACCAAATTTCAAGGCATAGAGGATCCCCTTTTAGTATGGGCCTTATAATGCGATACCGGCCCCACTCCCCCCTCCCTTAGTAGAGTAGTCTTTGACATAGAGTGTATAAACGAATATGGTGAGCTTTAGTCGAGGCTCCTCTACTCTAGTGTATTCAGCTATGAAGCCCATGAGGACTTATGCTTTAATTGCCTATCTTGGGTGGAACTGGACTCCATATGTGCTAAGCTCAAGAGATTACTTCATCATTCAGCCCAAAATGTTGAGTCTTAGCAAGGTTTTTTGAATGGCATGTTTGCCAATATGACAATTAGATGTGACTAGAAGGCTTGAGCTTCTAAGCTACAATGACTACTGTGAGGGTGAACTTTTCTATTTTTGTGTATCCAAGCTCTAGCCCCTAGAGGACATAACTAACATAATAAACTGGTTGGTGGTCATGGCCATCGACATTGACTTGGACAAGTACCGAGGATAGTGGCTTATCACTGACTATAAAGTATAGGTATAACTCTTCTCTAGGTATTAGTTAACAGAGTATGGGTAGAGTCACAAAGAAGTTCTTTAATTCTTAGAAAGCTCACTGACACTCAGGTATCTACTTGAACTTTGCGGGATGCTTTAATAGATTGACTAATTCCATGTATTTGTCGGCGCTTCGGGATACAAAGCGATTGACGGCTACTATCCGTCTTGTTAGTTACTGCACCTCTTTAATTTTAGTCAGGGCTTGCATGTCCCGGACTACCTTGATTTTATTAAGGTTGGTTTCCATCCCCCGTTCTGTGACCATGAAACTGAGAAACTTCCCTAACATGACTTCAAAGACGCATTTCTAAGGGTTAAGCTTCATTTGGAACCGGTGGAGGGTTTAGAATGTTTCCCGAAGGTTGTCAATGTAGTCTTTTCTAGTTTTTATTTTAGCTATCATGTCATCAACATAGACCTTGATATTTCTGCCTATTTGTGGCTTTAAGATGTGGGTGACTAGCCTCTAGTACATAGCCTCGGTGTTCTTTAAACCGAAGGGCATTACTTTGTAACAATAGGTCCCGAAGTCTATAACAAATGATGTGTGGACTTCATCTTCAAAAGCCATCCAAATCTAATTGTATCCACAGTAGACATCCATGAAACTGAAAAGTATGTGACAGAACATCGAGTCTAAGAGATGGTCTATACATAGTAAGGGGAAACAGTCCTTAGGGCACACCTTGATAAGGTCAATGTAGTCAACGTATATGCACTACTTTCCATTTGCTTTCTTGATGAGTATTGTATTAGTGAACCAGTTGATAAGAATCAACCCCCCAACTGATCATGCGCAGTCAAGATAGAAGACTCCAAAGACTTACACAAAGGATATTAGCTCGAAGCCCCATCTAAGACAGGGATTCCTATTTCGACCTCCATATTTTACCTTATTGTCAACCTAAATATCGAACTCTCATGTACACCAACATAGTTTCTGAAAATGCCAAGCAAACGTGCCGACTTATCAAGCATATAGGCCAACCTTCTAAGCAACTGTTTCAAGACCTAAATAGCATCTAAGCTAATTAGCCTTAGACACATGTCCAACCCAAGCTCCTAAGCTAACTAGCATCCGAACCGAATCCATGTTGAGTTCTGATATACTTAACCTAAAAGGGATCTGAATTGGCTGAGCTCTGACCTAAACCGGATCAGGTTGGCTCTAACGATGGACTCTCTCTTCTTCATTTTGTCCAGATTGTACCATATTTCAAAACGCCAACCACCATGCATTACATGTCTTCTAGCACAATATTCCATAAGGATTCTTTACTTTTCTATACTAGATATTCTTTGTCTCGTTTTCCCTCTTTAGTATATTTCATGTATTCCAATTATAAATTACCCTTTTGTCTTTTCATACATACTTATAACCCTAATAGAGCTAGTATATAAACCCCATTTATTTATATGTAGACACGAATCAATCATCTCTCATTATCAAAATATATAAGTTTCCCTTTTGAGTAACCTTAGTGTTCTCATTATCATTTTAACTCTTATCTATTCCTTTTAGCAAGAAGTAGTAGAGAGTAACCCTATAATACGAATTGATGAGTCATATCCGGTAGATTGTAAGCCGAGTAAGATTAATTGGTGTGTCATATCCCGTCGGTAGCTACCCAAATGTTGCTAACCTTCTTTTGTTTTCTCTTAGTTCACTTCATTGTGGTACTCCTCCGTATGTTTGACCCGGATCGCTGGTATCAGAGTACGATTTCAAGAGGGAATATGTGAAGTTGCAATGAAGTTCTGGTTTATGTTTACTGTTAGTAGCTGCTATGTTCCTTCCATAGCTACTACAGTACGTTTACGTAAAGTAAGCTTCAAAGTTGTGAGCTATGTAGTGAAGGTACGTGTGTTGGTAAGGGCAATCCCTGTTGTTACTCTATTTTTCATTACAAAAATAAAGCAAGTTCATTTCTATCCTATTTGAGTGATTATTAGGTATTGAAGTTGTTAGATTATGTTAGTCAAAGTTATGAGTAATAAGGTAGAAGCGTTGTTGTGTTTTGTATTGTTAATATGTTCAAAAAGTATTATACCATGTCAAATTCGTGTGTTCAAGGTGTTATTAGCGACTAGAGTAGTGATGCTCAACTTGGTCGTGGTCATAATGGTAGTAACACCCTTAGATCAGTTGATGATAAAGTTGACAAACTTACTAATCTTGTTAAGAGTGCAATCACCACAATGCAAGTTAACAAACAACCCTAAGGTGTACCGCATCATAATCTACCTAAAAATGTTCCCTAGAGACGCTATGGACAAGATGGCCAAACCAATACCCCAGTTCGATCCCATCGAGTTAGAGGAGTAGCAGACCGAGTTACTAGACAACGATTGAAGTTTGAGGAGATAGAAAAGGCTAATGAGGAAGTAAATGTAGAGACTAACAAAGAAGAAGAAGAAGACACTAAGTATTATAGAGCACAAGAGCGAGGACATCGAACTCCTTTAGAACTAGACAATGTTAAGTTCCGAATCCCATCCTTTAGTGGAAGTAGAGATACAGATGAATATTTAGAGTAAGAAGAGAAGGTAGAAAAAGTGTTTGATTATTTTGGGTATACAGATGTTGTTAAAGTGTCACTTGCTGCACTTGAGTTCTCTAGATTCGCTACCGTGTGGTAGAAGAATCTAAATGTAGCTAAGCAAGGGACAGACGACAAGGTATAAGAACTTAAGATGAGATGAAGAGATTGTTAAGGGGTAAATTTGTGCCCAAGATCGACTTGCAGGGCACATTTTCTAAACTGCAAAAACTTCACTAATGAGGCCAATCTATTCATGGCTATGTGAGAGAATTCTAAATGCTAATGATTCAAGCTGATATAGACAAACCCAAGGCTCGAATAGTGTTGAGGTTTATTTCTAGACTTAAATATGAGATTCGCAATATTGTAAAAGTATAGGGATTTTATACCCTGAAAGAAGCCTTTAACGTAGCATAAAAGGTTGAAAAACAAAGACGAAATGCCCCGAGCCGACTTAAGCCAACATTTTCCTAAACCCTTGTTTTGCGTTGATCTACTCAAATGAGCCAAGGAAAGAAATGAAAAACTTAATAATAACCGAGCAAGTCAACCAAGTTGAATTAAGGTTAGCCGATCCCAAGGACAGACCTTAGGACATAAGACTAATGAGGTAAAGTGCTTTAAATTCTTGGGATTCGAATACATAACTGTTGAGTGTTTGAACTAATGTATTATGGTACTCCGAGTAGATATAGCAGATAGTACTAACAAGAGCGAGCCCGAAAAGGAGAAAAATGTTGGGAAAGTTGAAGCCAAGGAGGAAAAGGAAACATGTGTCTATGATGACCAAGGAAAAGTAATGACCTTAGTACTGAGACAAATACTGAGTTCCCTATAGAACTCCAAAGAAGACTAGAGAGAGAATCTATTCCATACGAAGTTTAACATCAAGCAACAATAATGTACCATCATAGTGGACAGAGGAAGTTATACCAACATCATCGTAGAGTTCTTTGTGCAGAGGTTAGGATTGCTAAACTCTAAGTACCCCTAACCTTACAAACTACATTGGCTTTATAATAAAAATGCTTTGTATGCAATGGAATAAGTAATTGTGTCGTTCAATGTTGGGAATGTGTACAGGGGCGAAGTTGTATGTGATATCGTCCCCATGAGAGTTTCATATTTGTTACTTAAAAGACCTTAGCTGTTCAACCGACACATTACTCACGACAGATATAAGAACACCTATGCCTTTGTTAAGGATAAGAAGAAGATTATACTGCAACCCATGATGCCAACCCAAGTAAATGAGACCCATAATCAGCTCACCCAAACTAGTAAGAAAAAAGCCCTAGTAATGAGCCAAAGAGAGCTCCAAGCTGCTAAGAAGGCAGAAGATCCTATGTTTTTGTTAATTAGAAGATTGTTGAAAATGTACCTAATGAGGTCTAAAGCTTGGTAGATGAATTTTCTGACCTGTTTCCTAAAGGGTTACTTAAGGACTATCCTCAGTTTTAGGCATAAAACATTGTATTAATCTACAACTGGGCACAACCTTGCCAAACCAACTTACCTACGGAATGAACCCCAAGCAGGCTATCGAGCTAAAGAGACAAGTGGATGAGCTCATAGAGTAAGGTTACGTAAGGGAAAGCATGAACCCTTATGCTATACCAGTTCTGCTCATCCTAAAGAAGGATGGTCCATGGTGCATGTGTATCGATAACTAAATTATCAACAGTATCACTATTAAGTGTAGATACCCAATACCATGTTAAACGAGCTTCAAGGTGCCAAGATATTTTTTAATATTGATTTGCAAAGTAGCTACCACTAAATCCGCATGAGACTAGGTGATGAGTATAAGACTGCCTTCAAGACAAGACATGGTCTCTATGAATGGTTAGTTATGCCTTTTAGACTTACCAATGTACCAAGCACATTTATGCAATCGATGAACCATGTGATGTACCCCTTAATAGAATGATGTGTTGTTATATACTTTGATTATATATTGGTGTATAGTACCAACCTAAACAACCATGTTCAACATCTCCAAGCAATTTTGTATATTTTACAAGTTGAAAAGTTATTTAGGAACCTGAAGAAATGTATATTCTATCAATGTGAAGTGGTTTTTCTTAGGTATGTAGTATCAGGGGGAGGAATCTGAGCTAATGAAGAGAAGGTCCAAGCTGCCTTAAAGTAGTTGATGTTAAAGAATGCCATTGACATTTAAAGTTTTTATGACCTTGCTTATAGGCGATTCATTAAAAACGTCAATACCATTGCTACCCTCTTGACCGAGCTAACTAAGAAAAGTTATGGGTTCAGATGGAATGATTAAGCTACGCTATGCTGAGCTTCAGGGAGATCAAAGAGAAGCTGACCTCTACTCCTGTCTTGGCTTTGCCCAATTTTGACAAGCCATTTGAGCTAGAATGTAACCAGTTAAGCATTAAAATTGGTGCCATCCTATTACAAAAACGACAACCGGTCGCCTACCATATTGAAAAGCTAAGTGGTGCTGCATTGAACTATTGTGTGTATGGGAAAAAGTTATACTCTCTTTTTTAAGATCTTATTATCTAGCAACACTACTTATTACTACGGGAGTTTGTTATTTATACTGATCAGGAGTCACTGAAGCATCTAGGGAGGCAAAACAAACTTTCAAAGAGGCAAGCTAAGTGGATAGAGTTTATGGAAAGTTTTTCATATGTGATCCGTCATAAGAAAGGTAATGTCAATGTGGTCATCGATGCTCAAACCTTGCTAACCACCTTCCAAATGAAGTTACTGAGATTTTCATTGATCACTTAACAGTATGCTCATGAACCTCATTTTGGTCTTATTGTGAAGCAGTACAAAGACAAAGTTACCGTAAGAGGTTGTTATATCTAAGATGGTTATTTATTCAAGAATCGAAGGCTATATAACCAAATTGTTCCACATGTGAACTATTGGTCAGGGAAGCTCATAGTGGTGGATTATCTAGTCATTTTAGAGAGACTAAAACAACCAATCTGTTCAACAAAAATTTTTACTAGCCTTGTTTGGCCAAGGATGTCCATAGGGTAGTCAAAAGTTGTGAAATTTGCAAAAAGGCTAAAGGAAAGAAAGAACCTTATGGAGAGTAATTGCCCCTACCTATACTAACCTTACCTTGAGCTAACCTTAGTATAGACTTTGTCCTAAGGTTACCCCGGACACCCAGAGGAAAAGATTCAATCTTTATTATAGTAGACCGCTTTAATAAAATGGCACACTCCATTCCATGCCATCAAACTAACGATGCTTTATATATTACTAATTTGTTTTTGTAGGAAGTTGTTCAACTATATGGAGTACCAAAGGCTGTTATTTCAAATCGAGAAATTTCTTGAGCTATTTTTGGAAGACTCTTTAGAGAAAACTTGAGACTAAACTTGTGTTCAACTCCAATAACCACCCTCAAACTAATGGCCAGACTAAAGTGGTGAACAAAATGTTAGGCAATTTACTCAGAGCTATTATAGGAAAGAACTTAAAGGATTGGGATCTATGTCTAGCAATTATGGAGTTTGCATACAACCAAACTATCTACAGTCCTATTGGGAGGACTCCATTCGAGGTCATCTATGGCCTTAATCCCACTATTCCATTAGATCTTAACGATATACCCACAGCTACTAAAGAGGGCCAATCTAGACTCGATCGAACCCTAAAATTGTAAGAGCTACACCATTCTACGATAAGGAAGATCGCCAAGCTCAATCAAAGACAACAAGGGATTAGTAGTCAGGGCTGCCAAATGATTCCTTTCGAGCCAAGAGACTTAGTATGGATTCACCTCAGCCGAGAACTATTTCTGTACCTTAGACAGAGCAAACTATCCCCACAAGCTGATGGCCCAATCAAGGTCCTAAAGAAGATCAACTGCAATGCCTACAAGATCGAACTACCCAAGAACTATGGTGTTTCTTCCACTTTCAATGTATCCAACCTGATTCCTCATGGACTAGAAGAGGAAGACCTCGTAGATATATAAGAAGAACAAGAACCCGAAACTACTTCGAATTTGAAAACAAATCTTTTCAAACCCCAAGCAGATGATAGGAATCAACTCCATAGACCGATCATACGCAATTAAACTAAAGGATTCTAAGGACTCACGTAAAGAGTATTAGCTCGAAACCCCATCTAAGACAAGGATTCCTATTCCGACCTCCATGTTACCTATTGCTGACTTGAGTACCAAGCTCTCGTGTGTGCCAACACAATTTATGAAGATGCTCAGTAGACATGCCAATTTGCCGAACATACAAATCGACCTCCTGAGCAACCGTTTCATGACCTAAATAGCGTCCAAGCCGATCGGCCTTAGATACTTGTCCGGGCCAACCAACATTCGACCCCTATCTAAGTCGAGCTATGATATACCTAACCTAAAAAGGATCTAAACTGACCAAACTCTAATCTAAACCAAATCAAGTCAACTTTGACGACAGACTCTCTTTTCTTCATTTTATCCAAATTGTACTATATTTTAGAACACCAACCACCGTACAATATGTATCTTCTAGTACAACATTCTATAAGGATTCTTTACTTTTTCATATTAGATAGTCTTTGTCTATTTTACCCTTTTTTAGTGTATTTCATGTATTCCAATTGTAAATTACCCTTTTGCATTTTCATACATGTTTGTAACCTTAATGGGGCTGGTATATAAACCCCATTTGACTACATACAGACATGAATCAATTATTTCACTATCAGAATATATAAGTTTGTTTTTTGAGCAACCCTAGTATTCTCATTATTGTTTTAACTCTTATCTATTCCCTTTAGTAAGGAGTAGTAGCAAGTAACCATAGAGTTCGAACCGATGAGTGAAATCTGATAGATTGTAGGCCGAGTAGGATCGATTGGTGCATCTATCCAGTTAGTAGCTACTCGAACCTTACTAGCCTTCTTTTGTTTTCTCTCCGTTCACTTCATTGTGGTGCCCCTTCATATGTTCAACCCTGGAGACACATCACCAAGTCAAATATTTCTCTTACTAAATGAAGCCTGCTCAAAGCAACTTCTATACTCCCTCCTCGATCGCTGCCTGGTGTATTGGGGCGAAGTGTCACGTAGCCTCCAGTATGTTAATGATCCTTAGCATATCTTCTTGCATTGATGCAAAGATGTCTAAGCTTTGCTAAAGGAAATCTGTCAGTTCGACCTTGTTGCTATCCATAATTTGGCCCCTACTTTGGTTACCATTCTAGGGGTATAGGATATCTTGACTTCTATGGTCTTTTCTATAGGCTCTCCCCGTATTACAGAAGTAGAAGAGTTGGTTGATTTGATATTCATGACATTGTTTCTAGATTAGGCTTTGAGGTAGAGTACCCTAGACAAAGTTTGACGCATTTTTTGCTAATGAGCATATTGAACTTCATGATGCTTGGTTTGCTAAGGATGGCACTGTATGGTGACCAAACATTGACAACAATGAAGTCTATTAACTGTATAGCAACATGTTCATCATTGCCTAATCAAACGAATAAGGTAATGATTCCCTTAGCAAGCACAGATCTACGGCCTCCAAATCTAGTAAGGCCATGTTTGTATGACTAAGGTTATTACTTCATTTACTTGAAAGCATTGTAGAAGAGTATATCTGCTTAACTTTTGCTATCAATGAACGTTTTGGGGACTTCGAAGTACCCGATTTCAGCGTTTATGATAAGTACATCACTGTATGGTAGGTCGATTCCCTATTCATCTACATCTATAAAAGTGATTGTTGTGTCAATCCTCATCTTCTTATTTCTTATGATATGCACCTCGTGTTTGCCTATTATGGCTGTATTGTTTTGGAGGAGACTAGGTCCACCAAATATGGTATTGATATGGCCTGATTGTCTTTTGGGATTATGTTCGTCTGTAAGGGCATTAACCTACTAATTGTGATGCTATACTCAACCATACTAGGTCCATCGTTAGATTTAGTTTTTCTCATTTGCAACAAGGTAGTTGATGCAACCTTTGCAAACAAGGCCTTCAACCTCATTCTTGAGGTAACGGCACTTGTCAGTGTTGTGTCTGTATACCTTGTACTAGTCATAATACTTCCCTGAGTTCGCCACTTTTGGTGTTTCATGGATGTTGGGTGGTCACAGGAGTTGCTCTTAAACTTCATACATGATTTCGCTGAGTGGTTTGCTAAAAGGCATGTACAAGGTGTAGTCTCGGAATTTTTTCCTTTGTTTATCATGCTTTTCTAGTGTTAGGGGTTGTGGTCCTAGGTTGCGAAGCCCCAGGCAATCCTTTAGTGAAATACACATGCTATTTTCCACTTCGAAACCAGCTTTGATGGCATCCTCTTAAGCTACGTATTTCTCGACAACCTTCATAAATTTATCCAATGATTCGGGTTTGTCCAATGAGATGGGTTTAAAAAGCCTTCCATTAGGGTCTATGTCTGTTAAGAGTGCTTGTAGGGTAGTTCCTATGTCTAATTTTGAAATTTACGACTTTGTTTGGTTAAAACACTCAAGATATGCTTGTAGGTTTTCGTTGGGACATTGCTTGACATTATAAATGATGGAAGAGTCTCTTTGTGGGACTAAAAAATTGAGGAAGTGTTGTTGGAATCTACCTCCTAGGTCATCAAATGAAGTGATAACATGATGGCATCAGAGAACTTGTGGAGGCTCATCATTGTCTAAAAGTATATGAGGTGATCGTTTGTACTGGTAGTGCCATCATAAGTATTTAGATGTGGCAACTTTACATCTATGGGGAACATTTCTTCAAGGAATGAAGGGATGAATAGGCTTTTTGTGGGTGTAAAGCGCAACACCCATGCCAACGATTTGACTTTTTTCTGGTCATGTATGCTAGAGGCACAGCGGATATGTTCATTTAGTTCGTCCATGTTTATGTCTTCGTAATCTTTTAGCAACTGTCTTAGTGATGGACTATAGACCAATTTACTTGTCATTGTGAGCTCACTTTCCACGTGCATTTTGCCATGGTTGTGGTTCAACCGTTCATGCAAGTCTTTGTAGGGTTGGTGATCGAACTGATTTTTCTCAGCTAAACACATAAGGCGTATAGTGCGTAAACCGTCATTCTTGGTTCACTATAAGGAGGAGTCAACAGTAGCCTCCTCGTTTGGGCATTTTTCATATGCATTATCAAGTAATGCAACGTCTTTGTGCAAGGGTGGATTCACGATCTTTTTTGTTTTCTTTAATCATTTGTTGAATAAGTAATCTAAGTTGTTGGACTTCAAGATTTTCGTTTTGAGGTTGTAGAAGTTGTCACGCCCCAAAGTGGCAGAGTCGTAACAGCCCCGCCGTGTAAACCACCTAAGATAGAAGTTGGCCTTACAACCGCTATCTTAGACCTGATCTACACAAGGCCTCCACAACTAACCCGCTTTGAAATAGACAGTTTGTAATTTAAATAAATCATTTACCTATAAAAGTGAGGAATTATATATATGTTATAATTCAGTTATTGCAGTTAAAGTTTACAATATTTCTCTATAGTATTTTTCTATATCATTACATCATTCGGAAATGAAAAATAATAAAAACTTAGACCTTAAAAATATGTGTTTATTCTTCAATATTTTTCCTCACTCCCTAGGATCCAACAGTTGCTAGCTTCAGAGTAGTTGTTTGCCGCTTCAGAGTAGTTGTTTGCCGCTTCTTAGCCAGCACCTGCACAACGTCTATAAGGATGTGAGCAACCACAGCTCAGTAAGTAGGGACGGAAGACTTAAAACTATACCAGAAACACAACAAGGTTTTCAATCACTTATTAGATGCAATGCATGTGCAAGCAAATGCCATCGCACGACGTTGTCCGGCCCGTCGTGAAATTAGAAAAATTGCGTCCGCTCTAATCCGGGTTGAGGAGTTGCCGTTAATGTAAGAGCTCACGACCAAACCTAGGCTTGTGTAATGGAGACCTTGCTCCTCTCGCAACTACTTTCAAACCACTGTCTTCACCCTCGCTACGACCTCCTCTCCTGTCACTTAGTTCGACTGAGGATGAAGAAGGGACCATTTTGCAATCCTGCGCTATCCCTTCCAAAGGGGTCAGTATTTGGCCGGAGAGTCCTAAGTTCCCCTAACGGGTTGCCATGCATGTCCGATTATGATTACTAGTCGGATATTTGATTAAGTCCAATTTAGGGTGATCAATCATTTCATACAATTCATATAATATATGCCAAAACAACAAACAGAATCATAACATCACCCATAATCAAGCACATGCACACATTCAACTATCTAACAAGCACAACCAAGCATAATCTTAGGCCTCCAAAATACAACATCGTATTAATCCCAACTTACCTCGACTCTTCGCTCATTCACACGAGGTCCGATTTGATCAGGCCATCACCGATCATCCCTATAACACAAACGTGGTTTCAACTTTTCATATAACTATTATAAGTTCATTTTATCCTATAACACTTATTGTTACGTTTTGTTTAGGGTTTAATATGCCTAATTATCTAGGTCTTTCATCTTTTACAATTATTTAGGTTTGGGGTTAGGTTCGGGTTCGGTTTTCGCATCGATTTCTAAATTAGGTTCTAGTTCGATTTCTAAGTAGTGTTTTATACTCTAACCCTAGAAATTCGTTTCAACCCATAATGTGAAATTAATCACATTATTTCCCGATCTCCTAAATACCATCATTACCCCTAGTTAGTATTTTATTTCACCCGGTACACTTATATCCTTATTAGTGTACCGAATTCACTCCTAATGTGAGAAATTTTTACATTTTTCATATAATTACATAAATTCAAATTTCCTATCAGATTTATTGTACATTTTTATTATTATCACAATATCAATTTTTATTATAATATTTTCTATTTATTATATTTCCAATAATTACCTATTATGTATTATTACCTTTTATGTATATATTACACTTCTAATATTTATATCACTCTAATTATCATCTCTAAACATCAATTATCATTTCAAAATGTCTAAATTCATCCTAAATCAGATTTTACTCCTAATTACCCTAATTTACAAAATTAACTTAAAATGTACTATTTTTCCATATCACTTATTTACTACATAATTAACCTAATAATTACATCTAATACCCTAAATACTACAAGTATCATTCTCCATCAGATTTCAACATCCCTAAACATCTACTTATTCACTAAGTCAGTAATTAATAATTTAATTACTTAATTAACTCCGAATTACCCAATTTTTCCATCATTTTAGGGCTAAAAATTAACTTAAAAATTTCGAAATTAATTTTAAAAAATGGCTTCATAGCACTATTCTATATCACATGAGCATCCTATAGAAAAAAATTGAGTTCCAAACTACACTCCTAAGGTCATTTATTTCTAAACCGAAATGTGCTCGGTTTTGCATAATTTCTTAAGGACCATATATTACGAGGCATGTTTTCATCAAACTAATATTTTTCCTACAAACTACATACAAAAATATCCCATGATAACAAAATTCATAATTTTATAATAATATTTACTATTTTTACAAAATTACACAAAATCGGGCTGGAAATCGGACTCACCGATCTGGGTGGCTCCGGCCACCGCCGGCCGCTGTGGCCTTATCGTCTGGCCTGGGCGCTGCCACCACCATGTGGTGGTGGTGGCCGTCCACTCCCAACTTCTCGTCTGGTGTGGGTTCCCTTTGAAAGCCCTAATTGCACAGTTTTTCTAATTTTTTTTTAAACCGAATTTTTCTCTCAATTTTTATCTCTCCCTAATTTTTTCTGATTTCTAACTGTCCAATGAGTTCCTGAATTTTTCCTGCTATTTATAGGGCTTTAGAAGATTTATTGTTCATTAAATGGGACAAGACAATTGCCTTATCCCTTGATTTTTGGCTTTTATGTTGGCTTATTCTAATTGCCGAATTTTTTCTTATTTTTTCCAGCTGCTACGACCCAATTCTGGATCATTAATGATTTTTCCTGATTTTTCTTGATTTTTCCTTATTTAATTATGAATTTTCTTTAAACATTTTGTATTATTTTAGCACATTTCGTGTATTTTAAGAAATTACGCGTATTTACACTTACATGTAAATTCATATATAGTACAAATAAATATTTCTAAATATTATTTAGGTTATTTTATAATTTTTAGTATATATATATTTTATCTCTAGCAATTCGTTAAGTACCGGAATGCCTTTTACGCATTTTCGATAAATAACGAGTTATATACTTAAAATTTGAAAATTTTGTAGTCTCCTATTTCATTACTTATTTTCTTAAATTCAAACTTACGGGATCAGTTTACTAATATTTCTAGCTTTACTTTATAATTTAGGCTCGATCGGATCATTCAACCGATCGAAACCTCGGATTGCTTAGTTGTGGGGCTTACAGAAGTGTTTAGTGATCTCTATCGTCATGGGATATATCCTCCATCTAAGAAGTCTGAAGATTAATTTTTTTACTTTTAGCCATCATTGTCATGATGGCCTAAAACAGTAGGCGTTAAAATGTTGATTATGATTGAATCAATTGGGATAGATTGGCTTGGGCTTCATCTCCTACTCCTTGATACCTATAAAAAAAAACCCCTAATAGGTGTAGCCACAAAGGCCTTCTGACACTCAAGTTAGTAAAGAGGACTAGAAAGAAATAGAAGGCAAGCACTCAAGACCTAAGGGGTGGTGCTCACCTATGGTATGTGTAATATGTATCGAGTAGGAGAAGAAGGGGAAGAAGGGGAAGAAGAGGAAGGGGGAAGAGGAAAGAATTCTTAGAGAGTTAAGGGGAAAGAGTGTTGTCCTCCCTTACTTCACAACATTTGGCGCCTTTTATGTAAGTTACCTAAACATGTGATGACTCAAGGTTCATTCGTACTAGCCAACAGTAGATAGTGTGCTCCAGGATAAAGACTAAGCTGCGCTGTGGGGTAGAAACTGAGCTGTACTATAAGTGGTTATCTTATGGTCAACCAAACCACCAAAACTGCAGCTCGGAGGTATGACAGTTGCAAGGATTGCTAAGTGTGTTGGTTGTATCACAGATGTCAAACGTTCATTAATGAGTTATAACAAGAAGCGAGCGCTAAAGACAAAGGTCGATCAGGACACTGAGGAAGGGGTTGATTAATGCTTGATCAAGGTTAGGCTGAATCTCGAGTTTATGCCAAATGGTCGATGTGTGCCAGCTCAACGATCAAGGCAACCTCATTATGATAGGATACCATATAAGTCGTTGAGCAGGTCGTAGTACAGGGATGGGCTTGCCAACAACTTGCGCCCTTATTAAGGTAACTGGATGGCTTCACAAGTAAGCCGTAGTGTAAGGTATAAGCTCGCTATTTGCTTGCACGCACTTTGGTTTTTCCCATGACAAGCTTCTCCTTTCAAACCTTGGTCCAAGTGAGGATCGGTTTCAATAATAATCACACTTCAGTTTAGTGTTATATATGTAAGTATTCAAAAATTTTATACAAGATTTTAGCCCAAAGAGACAAGGAAAGACAGTAAAAAGATGGGTCTAAGGAATATATTATTTAGCATTTAGATAACCCAATGTAATGTAAGAAGAGGAAACTTGTTTTGTGAAATTACCCATATATGCTTGTGCTTACCAGTATGGAATCATGTGATTATTTCTGCCCAATTTAATTAAGTTAGTCACTGTCTAAACCCACAAATAAAAAGAATTGTTAAAATATGAAATATAAGCCCACAACAATCTATTAGTCTGAGCTCTTACATATTAGTATTAAAGCTAAAGATAATGCTATGATTCAATTTTAATGCTCGTCTTTTATCAGATAGGACTTCGTCATTTATTTTGTGATATGAGTTTCTAGTGGTGTTTATTCTTCTACTTTATTACTTAATAAGATATCCATATCATTCATTTGACAAATCTTTGGCAGATCTTCGTCTGCTTATTTTTATATAATTCTTGTTTCTGTGGGGGAATAAGGTTTCACTTCCATTGCTAATAAAGGTCTTAATTTCTAAAGAGTGACTCCATCAATCTTGAGAGGTCTAATACAATTACAATTTTGTCACTGAACAAAACAGGCAATAGAGCGAGAGTCATTTATTGCGAGGAATTACAAAATAAGTTTTAACAACAGCTGTACTTCGATTGCAGCAATGAGGACCCAACCCATGTGGTGATATTATTTTGGGTGGCGGCAATTACAATGGTCGGGTTCGGAGGAAGTTTCGCATGTACTTAATTATGTTAATGACAGAAAATATAAATAAAAATAAAAGTGGACACTCATTAAGTTTCTCCTCGAATGTAGTAACATGTGATAGAAAGAAATAGGGATGACGATACTTATTGAGAACAGGCAACTGTATTTGTAGTGTAATGTTGATAAGATATCTATTAGTTTATAAAAAAGAAAAAGAAAAAATGATTGAAGAAACTAAGTCTAACGGGAAGATCTAGTAAGAAATTTTGAGCATTTCCCAACTTTATTTTATACCCATCCAACTCAGTTAGATCCAAGTAAGGTAAACATTGTGTCACACCCCAAATAAAAAAATTATAACAATTTCATCATATAAACTAATACAAGTTAAAAGTTAACCACTTTAATCATTACCATAGGTATAATTTACACAATACCTTTATCATTCCACAGTTTTGAGTTATCGAATTCAATATCTGTTTGGTATCAACTTATGGTATAATTTCCTAAAATAACTTTTTGAAAAGATTATGTGGTATTAAAGCTTAAGAAAAAAAAAAAACAAGTTTTATAAATAACTATAGAAAAATGACATAATAGGGAGTTATAAAAGTCCACAAATTTATAGAATATAGTACCGATAACAATAATTAAAAATTAGAGGGTTATTTAAAGAGACACTAGCAGTTTTCCTAAAAGTTAGCAAAGTTAATAAACAAAACATAAATTCAATCAATTGGTCTTGTATCTCACTCCCTGACTCCGTTCTCTACACTTCCAAAACTTGGAGATATACTAGTCTATTTATTGAGAAACCTGCAAAATAATTATAGGAGAATAAGCGACGACTTGCTAAGTCAGTAAGATAGAGACAATAATACGTATCTGATATAAAGCAACTAAGATTTTCAATTAAGGTTGATTAAATACAATGCATATTCAAGCAAATACTATTACACGACGTTAACTAGTCGTCATGAGATTAAATAAATTGCACCTGCTTTAATCTGAGTTTTAAGGAGTTTTACACCACACATTTCGTAGATTGATCACCAAACCAGGGCTTCTATAATGGAGAAATACATTCTACCTAAGACTACCTTCAAACCATGGTCCCTAACCTTATAATAACCTCCTCTTATGTCACTTAGTTCGACTAAGAAAAAGACCATTTCTGGTATCCTCATCAAAAGATCCCAACTTAACCAAAACTTCCTAGTCGTTTTCCCCAGTGGTTTGAAATGTATGTCCAATTAGAAGATAAGTCGAGTTTGAGTTAGATTACTTTTGGAGTAGTCAAGCAATTTTAAATAGTTCAATATAGCAACATCATAAAGCAACTAATATATAGAATCCAGCACTCCAAATAGCAAAACATTATTTAAGCATACATGTTGCATATGTACAAGCAACCATCTTATAATAGCAACCAAGGCATATACTAAGATCTCCAATTATCATTAAATAATACTTCATAGTGTGGTGAAGTATCGATCATACTTACCTAGATAAGTGACGCTTAATGATCCTAACAAGTGATCCTATTTGCTTTCATTGTTCTCCCTTAAATAATTAATATAATCATTTTAGTTTTACTAAATATAAAGTTGGAGAAGTTCACTTTAATAATTTAAATATGGTTATAACTTATCTCTAGCAAGCAGTATAAGCGTTGTATTAAGTTCTAACTTGCAACTAAAGTCTCTAAACAAAGTTCTAAAAGCTCGCCTAATACCAAATTTCGGTTTCAGAACCTTCTAATTAAGTCTTTGAGATTATCTTAATTATACCCTTACTCCAATTAATCCTCTAAACAAAACTCTGAAGTTATTTCCATTAAGAATTTTACATTAACTACCCCTTAAATCAAGTCCCAAAGCCATTCCAACTATATTTCACTTACCAAATGCTTCCCAAAAAAGCTTATGATGGGGGTATAGTTAAGTCCATTTTATTATTCAACTTTCTAATGAACTCTCTTAACTGACAAATAGGTTCCTTCTTTACAAACCAATCCTTTAAAGATGTCTCTAAAGCAATTTCATCTAAGCCTTCTAAATCAACCTTCTAATCAAGTTTTCAAACTCAATACAATCACCCTTCTTTTACCAAACAATTCCTTAAACGAAGCTCCAGCATATTTAAAGTTAAAGTTAAAGTTCTTTCATCTACCATCCTTCTAAGCATGTTTCTGAAGTCATTTCAACCATGTTTATTTTACTAAATACTATCCTAATCAAAACTCTAACATGATTATATTCCAGATCCTTGCACTAATCAACCTTCTGGTTAAGCATTTGCGTAAAGAATTTAAGTCATTCTTTTACCAAATCAACCATATGAACATATCTCTAAAGTCTTTATAACTATGCTTCTTTTATTCAATAGCTTCTCAAACAAGGCCCCAACAGGGTTATAATTATCATCCTTTACCATCCATCTCTTTAATCAAGTATCTGAACCAAGAATTAAATCTCCTTTTACCAATTCAACCATTTGAAAAACTCTTTGAACAAAATCAATTTATACATTAACTCTTAGTGACTTACCCTAACATATTATTCCAGTTTACAAGCATAATAAAACATGATCATAGAACAGGTTCTTCATGTCCATCATCACCATATCATCCTAAACTTCCAAATCCCCATATCATTCCTTTAACACAAGTATACCATAACTAATGATCTGTGCATATATCAAATTTCACTTAATCCAACCAACTCCAAATCATTTTCTACAACAAGGCATAGCTCCTATGAACTCCAAAACTAGTACAAATTGATTTCCTTAAAGCTAATTACACAAAAGCTCCCAAAAATAGCAATTTTCACCAAATTTAGAAGCTCAAAAATTACTAAAAATTATAGAAAATATTTTTGGCCAAAAACTTCTTATAAGATTCAAACATGCAAGATACAGAAGTTCTAAAAAAAATTTAATTTCAAAACAACATTAAGAGCGTTATTTAAAATAACTCTAAAAATTGCTTGAATTTGCTTAGTTTCTTAAGGAGGTCTTATATCCACTTAAAATTTTCATAGTCTGATATTTTTCCTTAAAATTTCATGCAAAAATACTTCAAAATAAATTTTTCATAATTTTTTAAATTAATTTATTATTTTTACAAAATTTAGTAAAATCAAACCAAAATCTTGACTCACTGAAAAACCACCATCCGACTGCTACCACCATGTTAGCCTAGTTGGGTACTGCTACCACTGTTAGGTAGTGGTGATGATTTACTTCCAATTTCTCTGAAGACTTGCGTACTTGAAATCAACTTAGTTTATCCAATTTTTTTTCATATTTTTCCTTAGATTTTTCCCTTACTAAACTTTCCTTTCAAATTTTTTCCCAAATCTCCTAAAACTTGAATGAGATCCTAGAGAGTATTTAGGTGATAATCCTAAAGTGATTGAGGGTGAAATGAATTTCTCTCTCAAATTTCTAGTTTATATATCCTAAATCCTAAGCATGCATTATGTCATTTAAGATTTATTACTTAACCAACATCTGTCTAGCAATTTGCCATGCCCAAGATCCATGCAATCTAAGTTGTTGAGGATATTTTAATTAATTTTTAGTACTTTTCTTATTAATCTTTATTTAATTACATATATTTTCGAGTATATAATTATATATAATAATCACACCCAATGTACATATACTGTTTTTATATAATATTTTATGTCACTTTATAATTTTAATATCAAAAATATTTATCTCTAAAGTTCGGTTAATTTTCGTTATCCAATTTATACATTTACGACGAATAAATTACAATATAATATAATTTAGTAAAGTTATCTATTTTTAGTTATAATAATATTATTTTATTATATTTTGTAAAATTGAAACTTACCGCATGTCCTTATTGTCACGCCCCAAAGCGGCAGAGTTATAACAGTCCCGCCATGTAAACCATCTTAAGATAGAAGTTGGCCTTACAACCACTATCTTGACCTAATCTACACAAGGCGTCCATGACTAACCCGCTTTGAAGTAAACAGTTTATAATTTAAATAAATCATTTACCTAAGAAAGTAAGAAAATTTATATATATACACTATAATTCAGTTATTACATTTTTCAAAAATGAAAAATTCTAAATAAAACAAAACTTAGACCTTAAGAATATATGTTCGTTCTTCAAAGAATTTTTCTCACTCCCTGTTACTCCCCGAAGTCGCAGAGTCGCAACAGTCCCGCCGTATAAACCATTCTATGATAGTAACTGGTCTCACAGTGCCTAAAATAAACATGACCTACACAAGGCGTCGACAACTCCTCGCTTTGAAGTAAACAGTCCGATTAACAATTAAACTACAATTATGATAAATAGTACAAATTTCTAATAATATGTACAATATTATATATATATATATATAAGTCCACAAAGTTTCCCAGGAAGTTTTACATAACATAACAATTCACTAGATTACAGAATAACTACCAGTCTTTCATTCCTAATTACATGGTCACTCTAGTTACACATTATACTAAGTAACTTAATCCTCACACCCCTAGCTTCTAACAGATTAACCTCTGAGTAATTGTAGGGCGGCATAATGCTTTGAGTGTTCAGAAATCAGAACCTGCAAAAGGATCTATAAGGATATGAGCAACTACAGCTCAGTAAGTTAAATTGGAGACTCATAAATGCATACAAGCACAAACAGGGTTATCAAACAATTATTTTCATGCAATGCAACACTCAAGTGTTATCGCACAACGTAGTCCAGTCCGTTGTGAAATCAAAAAAATTTCACTCGCTCCAATCCGAGTTAAGGAGTTTCCATGTTATGCAGTAGCTCACAACCAAACCCAGGCGTATGCAATGGAGACCTCGTTCCTCGCGCGACTACCTTCGAACCATTGACTTCACCCTCGCCGCGACCTCCTCTCCTATCACTTAGTTCGACTAAGGATAAAGAAGGGACCATTTTACAATCCTGCGCTATCCCTTTCGAAGGGGTCGATATTTGGTTGGAGAATCCTATGATCCCCTAACAGGTTGCAATGCATGACATTATTAATTATTTGGGTCGACTAAGATTAAATTCCGTCTAAGGTATTCAAAGAAATTCATACCAATTCAATCAGTCACAAAATCACTCACAATACAAATTCAGCACGAATTCAGATACATCAAACAAATGCGTAAACTACTTACAGTCACAATCATATACAAGCCTAAGTCTCCGAGTACTACAAAACTAGTACTCTATTACAATAAGCAATAACCCAACTTACTTAAAATTGCTCAATTGCTCGATTCCTTAGTCTCGAGCTGATTTTGTCTCTGAGCGTCCTATAATACAAATAGGTCTTCTTAGTACTCAAAATTTACGGTTTCATATTCTAAGTTATATTTTAATTCATTTTTTTCCATGTACGCCCATTACGTCCTAATGATTCGTTATACTCCATTTCGGTGTTCAAATCCTAAGTGAGATTTTAAACTTTGATTTCTAAGTCTTAAATATGCTCGAATCCTAATGTAAAATTAATCACATTAAACTCGAGTGTCCAAATATCCTTTTGGGTCGTAATTTGGTATTCTAAACTATTTGGTACACGCTAACCCTAATTGCGGTATCGGATTTATTCCCGATGTGTAAAAATCTTACATTTTGAGATTTTTTCTTAAGATTAAATGTCATTTTCAGATTTATTTTTTCTGATTTCTATTATAATATTATATAAATAACTCATTTTTTTAGATTTATTAATTTACAATTTCACATATTACAAATTTCTTATATTATTTACCTAATTTCCCTAATTAACCATACTTAATTCTCCAAAGGCTAGGATTAGGGTTTCCCATCAGAGATTAACATCCTTAAACATCTAATTAAGATCTAAATCAGTAATTAACATCTTAATCACCTAATTAACCCCAAATCACCCAATTTTTCCATCATTTTAGGGTTAAAAATTAACTTAAAAATTTCCAAAATTAATTTTAAAAAAATGGGTTCATAGCACTGTTCTACATAATATGAGCATCCTACAGAAAAAATTTGAGCTCCAAACTACACTCCTAAGCTTATTTATTTTTCGGTTTAGTCATGCTCGGTTTTGAACAATTTGTTAAGGACCCTATATTTTCAGACATAATTAAACTAAATAAATATTTTCCCCTAAATCTACATACAATAAAACCTTTAAATAACAAGTTTCATAATTTTCTGGGCAAAATAACTAATTTTACAAATTTATTCAAAATCGGGGTAAATAAATGACTAACCGGTTCGAAGCTTTCTGGCCGTCCAAACCCGGTCCAAGGTTGTCGGCCAGTCCAGGCAGTGGTTCTAGTATAGGGTGGTGGTGGTGGTTCGGTCCCAGGTGGTGGTGAGTGGTGGCTTTGGTTCACTTGCCTAATCTGCACAGTTTTCTTTTTTTTTATTTTCTGGATTTTCTCTCGATTTTTTTTTTTTAGTGTTCCAATTTTTCTCAGATTCTAAACTGATCAAATGACTTCTGAAAAATTTTTCCCTATTTATAGACAATTGTAGTAATTAATATGCATTAATTTGACAAGACTTTACCCAAATTCCTTGATTTTTGGCTTTTAGGTTGTCCAAATTTTATTGGTTGATTTTTCTTTTTCTGATCTAGACCTGCCACGACCTGATCTTGATTAAGCTTATAATCTTCTGATTTTTCTATAATTATTTTATAATTTTATTTAATTATTTGCTTAGTTTTTGGCCAATTTAGGTAATTACACGTATTTTTATCTACACGTAAATACATGTGGGGTACACGTGAACATTCCTAATTATTATTTTGATCATTCTAAAATTTTAAGTATACATATAATCTATCTCTAGTAATTTTTTTGTTATTAGATTACACTTTTCGCCTTTTCGGTAATTAGTACTTATTATGCTTAAAATTTGAAAATTTTATAGTCTCCTATTTTACTACTTATTTTCTTAAATTTAAGTTTATGATGTCATTTTTACTAATATTCCTCTCAATAGTTAATAATTTGGGTTTGATCGGATCCTTTAACCGATCGCCCTAAACCTTGAGTTTTAAGTTCAATCCTACAGTTACTTGGCTTGGCTTGGCTTTAGGGCTTATACTCCCTAGGATCCAGCAGTTGCTAGTTTCAGAGTAGTTATTTGACACTTCTTAATCAGTACCTGCACGACGTCTATAGGGATATGAGCAACCACAGCTCAGTAAGTTAGGATAGAGAACTTAAAACTATACCATAAACACAACAAGATTTTCAACCAACTTATTAGGTACAGTGCATGTGCAAGCAAATGACATCGCACGACGTTGTCCGACCCGTCGTGAGATTAGAGAAATTGTACCCGCTCTAATCCAGATTGAGGAGTTGCCATTAATGCAACAGCTCACGACCAAACCCAGGCTTGTGCTATGGAGATATGACTCCTCCCGCGACTACCTTCGAACCATTGACTTCACCCTTACCGCGACCTCCTCTCCTGTCACTTAGTTCGACTAAGAATGAAAAAGGGACCATTTTACAATCCCGCGCTATCCCTTTCGAAGGGGTCGGTATTTGGCCGAAGACCATGTAGGTCCAATTATGATTATAGGTCGTATATTTGATTAGGTCCAATTTAGGGTGATCAATCATTTCATACAAACCATACAATACAAGCCAAGACAACAGACAGAATCATAGCATCACTCATAATCAAGCACACGCACACGCACACATTCAACTATCTAACAAGCACAACCAAGCATAATCTTAAGTCTCCAAAATACAACAACGTATTAATCCCAACTTACCTCGACTCCTTGCTCACTTCACTCAAGATCCGACTTGCTCAGGCCATTGCCGATCATCCCTATAACACAAACGTGGTTTCAATTTTTCATATAACTATTTTAGGTTCATTTTATCCTATAACGGTTATTATTATGTGTTGTTTAGGGTTTAATATACCTAATTATCTAGGTCTTAAGTCTTTTACAATTATTCTAGGTTTGGGGTTAGGTTCGGGTTAGGTTTTAGTTTCCGCATCGATTTATAAATTAGATTCTAGATCAATTTCTAAGTACTGTTCTATACTCGAACCTTAGAAATTCATTTCAAGTCATAATGTGAAGTTAATCACTTTACTTCTAGACATCCTAAATACCATAATTGCCCTTAGTTAATATTTTATTATATCCAGTATACTTAAATCCTTAATAGTGTAACGAATTTACTCCTAATATGAGAAATTTTTACATGTGTCATATAATTACATAAATTCAAGTTTCCTATCAGATTTATTGTATATTTTTATTCTTATCATAATATCAATTTTTATTCTGATATTTGCTATTTATTATATTTCTAATAATTATGTATTATGTATTATCACCTATTATGTACATAATACACATCTAACATTTTTATTACTCTAATTACTATCTCCCAATATCAATTATCATGTCAAAATGTCTAAATTCATACTAAATCAGATTTTACACCTAATTACCTTAATTTACAAAATTAACTTAAAATGTACTGTTTTTCCATATTACTTATTTACTACATAATTAACTTAATAATTATATCAAACACCCTAAATGCTACAAGTATCATACTCCATCAGATTTCAACATCCTAAAACATATACTTATTCACTAAATCAGTAATTAACCATTTAATTACTAAATTATCCATTTTATGCCTCATTTTAGAGCCTAAATATTATCTAAAATTTTCGAAAATTAATTTTTGAAAACGGCCTTCATAACACTGTTCTATATCATCTAAGTAATCTACACAAAAATTTTGGGTTCAAAACTACACTCCTAAGGTCATTTATTTCTAAACCGAAACATGCTCGGTTTTACATGATTTCTTAAGGACCATATATCACGGGACATATTTTCATCAAAATAATATTTTTTCTAAAAACTACATACAAAAATATTTCAGAATAACAAGTTTCATAATTTTCTAAGAATATTTCTTATTTCTACAAAATTATACAAAATCGGGCTAGAAATAGAACCTACCGATTTGGGTGGCTCCGGCCACCATCGGTGGCCATGGGTATATCAGCCCACCTGGGCGCTGCCACCACCGTGTGGTGGTGGTGGCTGTCCACTCCCAGCTACTCGTCGGGTCTAGATTCTCCTTTGTAATCCTAACGGCACAGTTTTCCTTTTCCTTTTTTTTTCTCTAGTTTTTCCCTTGAATTTTCGAGTCTCTCTATTTTTCTCACTCTCTAAACTGACTAAATGAGCTTCTGAATTTTTCTTGCTGTTTATAGAGATTTAGAGAAATTATTGTATATTAATTTAATTAGATAATTGCCTTATCTTCTTCCAATTTAACTTTTGTGTTGTTCTAATTTAATTGGATAAATTTTTTTCTTATTTTTCCCAGCTGCCACTACCTATATCTAGATCATTTCTTATTTTTCCTGATTTTTCTTTATTTTTTCTTAATTAATTATAAATTTTCTTTAATTATTTAGTATTATTTTAGTACATTAGGCGTATTTTAAGTAATTACGCGTATTTCTATATACATGTAAATTCATATATAGTACAATTAAATATTTCTAAATATTATTTAGGTTATTTTATGATTTTTAGTTTACATATAATTTATCTCTAGCGATTCGTTAATTACCCGAATGCATTTTACGCATTTTCAATAAATAACGAGTTATATATTTAAAATTTGAAATTTTTATATTTTTTTATTTTATTACTTATTTTCTTAAATTCAAACTTACGGGATCATTTTACTAATATTTTTAACTTTACTTTATAATTTAAACTCAATCGAGTCTTTCAACCGATTAAAACCTCGAATGGCTAATTTTGAAGCGTACACTTGTCTAAACTCTATGATTCACACGTGAAATTTCACTTCAATTAGCTAACTTTCACGTACACTTTAAATTGCTCGCTCAAAATGATTACGCAAAATTATGAGGCTATGTAAGGAACAATTTAAAAAAAAAAAAAAAACCCAATAACAAACCAGAGGGTAATGCCCAATAGGCAGTATGCAGTTTGAACTTTAGCTTTAGTATCTCATATGGTTTGGCCTACATGCTGGTGATTACAATGAAAACCCGATGCCAACCCGATAAGAAAAGACATCATATCCTTGAAATAGATTCATAAAACCAGTAATGGGGGTAAAAATGACATCTTACTGTTTTATGTACAAAAATTTGTAAAGCGATATCTTTTAGTAACTATGTATTATCTTATCAATTGGATTCTGTGGGTGTTAATACCCTATATTCTTATAGGTCAGTAATTGAAAACATGTTGAAGAAAACTCAAATCAAACTTGTGTTTGTTTATCTGGTTGGCTTCAGGTTTCCAATAGTGGGTCCAAGCCTAATCCACTTATACCCCTAAACCCACACAAGGAGTTGTTACTACGGAATTTATTTATATAACCGTAGCATGCTTATAGATTTGTCTCTCTAGTTGGTAACCAATAGGAGCAGATGTAGAAGTAGAACCATGAAACCGTTGAGCGATAAGAGTAAACTTTCCTCATTTAAGTCAATTTAAGAAATATTTATCAAAAACCATTCGCTTTCCACTGCAATTATAATGCACTTCGTATGTATGAAAAGATTTCACCAACGGATGCACTAGTAAACATTTTATAATGGTCGACCAAAAAAATATATATTTATAAGAAAATATTCATTGGAATACAATAATTTTAGTAGATAAAGTAATGTAATTGTTGTTATTTTACTAATATTTTATATGATAAAATTGAAACATTTGCATTACTTACAATATCATAATGCATAATTATTAACAAATGGATAGCTCCCTAGGAGAAACTGGTGTTGACGGCTATGTAAGAGTCAACGCAACTAGGAAAAAGTAAAACGACTTTAGCGGTAACTGAACCTTTGATCTCATGTAAACAAAAGCATACCTTAAACGATATGCCATGTATAACATTTCTAACATGTTTTACTATTTGAAACATAAATGTAATACCTTTTTCATCCAATCCCAATTCACAGACCAGCAGGCAACAGGTTTTAAAGTTAAGCTATGAGACCGGTATCAACTAGCTGGTGTGGTTTTGACCATCCTTTCTTTTCTTTAGCAACTGCAACAGACACTAGAGAGGCAAAGCCAAAATTCTTATCAAGCGACTCCACCAAGGATGAATGACGATGTTGTCTCCAATCAATGGTTCCAACTGACCCATCTCTATATCCGCACTCACCTGAGTCCAAACCTGCATTATTCCAGCAGTAAATAAGCACCATGGTTACATTATCATTTCGGTTGCCATAACAGAGGCCATCAAAAGCACACCACGACAAGTTTTGTTATCATCTTTCATATTCTGCACTGTCATGATTTAGTAGCCTCCAATTACAAATGCTACTGCAGCAAAAGCACCTTGGTTTCCTTGACTGTTGAACTCAATATGGATAACATAGCCACTGCTCTAATACATAAACTTTGTCTGCAATCGATAACATCACTGCCGAAGGACAGCTTGTTATATAACAGAAAGGCCAGTTGCTCCAATCCAATGGCATAAATTATCCTGGGAATAAGGTTTTTCTCGATGATGGTTGAAGACAATCTGAACAAGTCACTCCCTGATGCCCATGCACTGTTATAAGCATGTAGCCTACAACACGTCCAACCAAAAGAACCTTCATAGTTCCATTACGAAGCTACCAACAGCCATATTTTAAAGCAAATATGACAAAAACATCAGGGCAAATAATGGCAAAAGCTCATATATATATATATATATATCCAGGTAGGATGGCCAACGTTGATAACAAGCATCCATGCATGGTGAAAATGCAGAAAAGCAGAGGTAGCAGCCTGCTTTGACAGCCCTGCTTCAATAGTGAATCTGACAATAGAAATCAAAAGGACTAACATACCTGCTTCTAAAAGCCCCTTCTTTTAGTGATTGAAGATCTAAATTTAGCAATGCCAGTTGTCACCAAGAGAAAGTCTGTCACTTTTCCTACTTTCAAAATATAACCATTTGAGAGCAAGCTTCCTGCATGGATAACCACCATGAAACAAGCAACACTAACCTGCAGGAAATTTCAGAACCTCCAAATGCAATAAAAGAACATTCACATTGCTCACTCATCCTCTTGATAGCAATGACATGAATAATAAGGGATAAAAGCATCAATATAAATCCAACATCCATCATCTCTAAATTGAACTCTGTCCATTTTGAGCTTGCCAGCTCACTAACCCTAGCTCAAAATTAGTGTAGGCATCAATCTGGTTTTTCAATGCATGTGGAAAAAGAAAAATCTTCACTTTCATAAGAAGGAACAACCTTAAATTGACTAAATTTTCTGTCCGCTTCAGCATATGCATTACCCACGAGTAACAGGTCCTTTGATACCCAATCAAAGATGATGCTATGGAGATACCGATATATCTTTTTACCTGCCAAGAATTTGTGCACAATGCACACTAGTGAGACTTAAGCTCATATTTGCAATGGTCCACCCCCATGTCATCCAGATTAGATGCTAAAGCATATAGTCAGGAATAACTTTCAAAGAGAAATGGAATGCCAGGGAGAGCTGGGACAGTGACTGCAAAATCAAGTTGTTGGATGCAATTGATGTAAACTTTCTTTTCCAAATATAGATCACAAGATACATAAAGTTCAGGTGGCACTCAGAATATTTGTTTTGTCCTCTACATTTCTGAATAATCACAGGTTATCAGTTGGAACAACTTTTAGCATATATATACAATTCTTTCTTTTTTTTTTCTTCAATGGAAAAAGTAAGAAGGGGGGAAATTACAAATTACATAGTTTTCCAAAAGAAACAAAGGGCTGATTCTGGCCCTTTTTACTTCAAGAGTAATTGCAAAAGATAAATCTCTTTCAGATGCCATTAGCTAAAGTTCATGAAAGAATTCTCCAGTCCATTATTTAGTCACCTCAATATCCTTGATCTCCTATGAATTCTTTTTCCATCTAAAAGATCCCAACTGCCTCATTGAGGAGATTGCATATACATATAAATGATATGGTGCCATCTAATGTTCTGCCAATAGGCAGATTCATCTATAAGGATGGGTTTGCCTTTGCCTGTCTTTCTCCCTTACCTGGGGGAACCTATTGTGAAATTCAGATTGAAGACTTGTTAAGAAAGAAAGCTTCATATCCTGTAAGTACTTGCAAAGAGCAACTACTATTGAACTCCTTTCAAATGTCTATCATACTTTCTTATTAAGAAAATAACCAAAAGCAGTAAACATTATATTGGGAAACACAACAAATCTCTATCCTATATTATTCTTTCCTAAAAATACTCCATACACCTATGGCAAATCTCTGCTTGATGCATTCTCCAGTGCACTACTGACCCAAGTCACTCAATTAGCCCTTGCCTCTTAGGTCCTCCCTTTTGTTTTCTGTACCAAGGCCAATGCTGACACAACATCATAGTCTATCTCAGATTTACTATGAAGAGAGAGTTTTTCTCTTCAGTAGCTCCCCATCATCTAAATGCTACCATCCCCACATGTCCTCTGCCAGAAGGAACAAGCAGCAACTCCAATCTCAGAAGTAGCAATGTCAATTAATTATTAGCATACTAGAGAGACATACATCAAAAAAGGCACTAGGCAGCCTCCTCATAAAAGAAATAGAGTTCCCAATGAAGTTGCTATGTTGTCTAGCCACAAGTTGTTTGGCATTCCAAATATAGATCCAGGAGCAACGTCCATTCTGCACAGCAGTTTGACTGCAATTACAAGTTTTGAAGTTTTCCACCCGGTACTTGTTTCTGGACCGTATCCAAGGAAAGCTTAATCCATAGACCTGATGCATTTGTATACTAAGCATGTGTGCTCTTAAATCTGTGGATTCACTCGCTATTTGAGCAAACTCCACAAACTAACGACCAATATCGCCCAATACAGTATTCACTAGGCCTAGGCAAGACTTTCTCATATATGTGGACACCTCTTCTCTTAGATATCCACATGTAGCAATTGAGAGCAAAGTCAATTTAACTTTGTTTCCTACAACCTTGCCAGATATAGATGCTTAGAAAATCGAAAAAGACACAATGCAAACAAAAGGGTGCCTGGGTTGGTCATGATGCCCAAAGGTGCTTTAGAGAAGCAACCAACACAAGCTAGCTATTACAGGTTAAAAGGAAATACAACCACCCCCCACCAAAAAAAAAAGAAGAGGAGGAATAATATTGCCTATAAGTAGTCTCTTCATCTAGGTGTTTCTCCCACACACTGTCAATTCCCACAACAGCCATTTTATCTTTCAAAAGGATGAAGTTTCAATAAGGAGAATGTCTTTAGCGTTATTCTTTTTGTTTGTAAAATGAATTTCTTCACCTGCCCATGTTTAAAGCTTGAAGCTTACCTACAGTCTCATTGTCAAATTACACCATCTCAATGATAGAACATATTCCACCTATGATGTTTCACCATCATAAATCATAATGCTGTCCTGCTGGCATTTCTACAAATCCATAGAAAAGAAACTAAATGACCTTGAGAATGAACAAACAAGTTTCCATCGACTCTCAAGGTTAAATTGATACAATGGATATGCAGGAGATGTTTCAAAACCCCATGGCATAGCTTTTTGCTGAATTATGTAGCATCATCATTCCCACCCACCACCAGACCCAACCCCCCCCCCCCCCCCCCCACCCCCCCCCCACACAAACCAAAAAAAAAAATCCATATTTATTTTAGCAGAAATAATTCCACGTTTATCTGGGTCTATATTTGAACTATATTGTACCAAAAGCACACAAAGGATACAATCAATATTAAAATTTGCTACCTAAAAATGAATTGCAGCTCAGAAAGATAGCAGAGTAGGGACAAATCAATTAATTTAAAATCAGAAAAGACTAACATATTAATCAATAATCAATACAAATTCAATGGATTGACCTAGAAAATAAGGCCCAACGCCAACATAGCATAAGGCAAGAGGTCGTAGAGCTAATTCTGACCGTAAACATTTTTTGGAGCCACCTACTAAAGCAAAACTTCTTGGTTTATAAGGTAATTTATGTCATAGAAGTAGCCAATTTAGTTATTCTCCATCACCAAAAGAGAAAAAGGCTTAACTAATTCTTTGAATCCAAAGTCAATATACTTAAAGGATAAAAAAATAAATAAACAAGGTCTTGATTGAATGTCAAGTGTAAATATCAGCTTATATGAGCTACAACAATGCCAATTCTAAAAACTTAAGATCCAGAATGAAATTGTCAACTTCTAAATCCAAAGTACAACAGAAGATGGGCAACATGAATTCTTTTGCCCGTAATTGGTGGTTTAATTAACCTAATCATAACAATTTACTTTCCTATGCACTCAGAAGTATTATTTTACTAAGCCAGAGAAAATGTTTAAGCAAACTGCATGGACAAAGTAATCTCTATAGGATCCATTATCCATGCAGTATAATCTGTGTGTGTAATGGCATTGTGATCCAACATTGCGTCCAAGCAAAATCTGTTTTACCATGAAAGTATGCAGATAATGACCAATAGCCAAAAAATTCTTGGTATATACCCTTAAGAAAGTAAAGCACTGGATTATAAATGAACAAAATGAGCAGCCCACTTTAATCAGCTTTTACTTTTTTAAAAACAAAAAGGGTATTTTAGGAGTACAACCTTTCACAAGAACAGGCACATACCTTCAGAACAGGAGTAAGTAGCAGAAATTCTTCCCGAATTTGATCCTCATCTAGATATGAAATCACTATTGCTAAGCTGCAGCCACTATCATTCATCAGGGGAAAAAACAAGAAATCAATTCCACAAGTTAAAAATCTCACTAGTTAGGACTTGATGATCCATGTCAAAGCTGTGCTTCTATTACATGAACACAGCACGGCCCAACCAATAGGTGGCATAATCTGCTCACAAGAAAGCGTCTGCCTCGTTCATGCTCTCATCCACTTTAGTCACCGCTAACCATTTCATGCATATATATGGTTGCTGCACCACCTGCTTGCTCAATCAAAACTAACTGATACCTCTCAACCTCCCTAATTTGAAAGAGTCTGACACAGTATGGATAATGATGATTATACACATCCAAAGCTTTATTTAACCTTTTCAATTTATTTTCTAATTTTACAATTGAGACTTGGATGTAGCGTGTGCCTAAGAAGTAGGAACCCATCTGCCTAGAAAAGTATGGTACTAGTCCAATGGAAAAAACAAGTGAAATTGCAAGCATGATTATTTAAGATAACATGCCAAGAACATGGGGGCGAAAATGCGTAAATTTCACAAAATTTGCATATACAGATACTCCTCATTGTATAAATTACAAAAGAAGAGATTTATTTCAACCTCAAATATCGAACTTCAAAGGAAATTCAAACAAAAATTTCACCCTTTATGAACTAACAATATCCTCAGATGGTGTTTTCGCTGCAATTGACAAAGCATGCAGCCCTGTATGCAACTCCTCTTGCAACAAATCATAAATCAACCTATGTCTTTTCACCAAGCTCTTCCCTTCAAACTCCTTGGACACGATTCTCAAATTGAAATGAGTCTCACCATCACCAGTCCCTCTAACACCGGCATGACCGGCATGCTGATAAGAAACATCCTCTACAACCAATTCAGTAGGGCTCAGCTCACTCTCCAATCTCTCCTTAATTCTCCTCCCCCTATTCCCAAGTCCAGAACCTGCATCCACATTCTTTCCCTTTCCACTCGTCTCCAGTTCTAAACCCAAAGCCGAACCCAGAGCTGAATACATTCTATTTATATTAGTCCCGACACTCTGCTCACTCCTTATTCCACTACCCAAGTTGACATTATTCCCAACTGTTTCGGAACCCAAAACAGGATTTGATCCATTCAAATTATTCCCTACACTACTCTCAACGACACCACTATCCACTTCCAGAACCGAATTTGGCTCCTTTCCGGATTCAGCAAGCAAAAGCAATGCTTTTTTCTGCATCAACCTCAACATATTCAAAAACCCATTGTTCCTAGAAGGTGTTAAACTCTGTTGCAATCCAAGAAGCGTAACAAAATCGGGTGAAACCCTAAGTATCTCATCGGCGGGTCGACCCGAAAGTCCCTGAACAAGTAAAGCAGCGAGGCCTTTTGTTAACATGGAATCCGAATCGGCTTCGAACACGACGTTCGAATCATTATCCAAATAAGCCCTAACCCAGACCTGGGAGACACATCCTTCTACTTTGTTTTCTCGAGTTTTAAATTCGGAGTCCAAGGGTTTTAAGGTCTTGCCGTAGAAGAGGAGCTGCTGGTATTTTGACTTCGGGTCGGACACGGATTGGAAAAGAGAGATGATTTCTCGGAGTTTCGGGGGGAGTTCGGAGACGGGCTGGATCGCCGGTGACGGTTGTGGCGGCGGTGAAGGAGAGGATTTGGTGGGGGTTAGGGTTTGGAAGGTGATGGGTTTGGTAAGGAGAGATAGAGAAGGGGGTGAAGAGAGAGGGAAGAGTATGTTTTTAGTAGGAAAAGCATTAGGGTGGAGAGAGAGCGGAAGTTTGGTGATGAAGAGGCGAAGAGAAGTAGTTATTGGAGACGCCATTTTTAGTGTCATGGGAGAGGGAGAGAGAGAGAGAGAGGCCACCAGGAAGAACACAAGCCAAATCTTGCATTTTCTTGCTAGAAGAAAGAGAAATAGTGGCCCAAAATCAAGTCAAACGTTGTGTAACTGTGTTCCTCCAACAAAAACCACATGCTTTTTACTTCTCCTTAAAAAAGTCCCTTCACTTCGAAAGCACTGCGTCGTAATAATTAAATCAACGTGATATGTATATAGTTTAAATAAAATTATATTTATATATTTAAATTTATTATTATTTATTTAATAAAAATTATAATTTTTATTATATAATATAAATATAGATTTTTTATTTATACCCACTTTAATCATTTAAGTTTTTACTTATAAATAAATTAAGATTACAAATAAAAACCTATCCATTCAAATAAACATCATTCATCATCATGATTTAAATTTTAACCATTCAATCATTAAGGAAAAAGATCACAGAATAAACATTATATTGTATATAAAAGTAGCGGAGAAATTGCATTTTGGGATTAGAAGAGATTAACGGAAAAGAATGAATTGATATACTAATTTTATCCTTAATATAAAATAATTTTATTTTTAATAAGTTATTTTTAATACTAATTTTTTTACAATAAAATTTTAATTGAACGACTAAATAGTAATGTTTAAATGAACGGTTACTTAAAGGTTAATTCGCTTTAATAATAGAAATAATATTATTTATTTATTTAAAAAATTTTATTAACTTTCTTGATTTTTTTCTTATTGATTATTATTTCTCTTATATTATTAGTTTATGCTTTGTAATTTTAAAAAATTATGTATATTTTGTAAGGGAAAAAATATACTAGACCTTAGGAGCCCATCCACAACCTTAAGAGCCCATTCACTCGCCGAGTAACTATTATACTGCATTTAATTATGTTTTAGGTGCATTATATCAATTGTATCTAGAATCAATATTACTCAAAATGACAAATAACAATTCATTAATGAGAACCTTTAAAATCTATTCAATTGTAAAAATGCCCTTATTTTCCTAAAAAAACCCCTAAATTAGCATATTACAATTATATATATATATATATATATCGATGTTATTAAAGGTAAAAATCTTGAGTATCTACTTTTTGCTATCTTCAATGATTATGAGTAATATTTATTTTAAAATTCACAAAATGATTTTTAACTAATTATTTACTTAAAACAAAACTAACGAACGATGCACTCACATTATATGTGCAATAATTATAAAGAAAATTGGACTAAAAAATATAGAAGATTGTCAATAATATATGTTAATAAAATCAAATTGTAATAAATTTTTCAAAAAAATTTCCTCAAACATGTTGATCAAATAAAAAGCGTAATGAATTTTTTCAAATGATAGCAATATTCTATAATTAAAATAATGAACAAATAAAAAAATAATAAACAATAGAAGTAAGTGTAATAGGAAATAGTAAATATGTAGTTAGAAGCAGTAGTTAAGAATTATGTGGAATGAATTTGATTTGTTTTAGTAACTACTAATGAATATATCTAATGATTAAAACAATAAAATATTAAATTAAATTTTTAATTATAAATAGTTAAAAGAAAATTTTCTCTTTAATATAATAGAAGATCGTATAATCGGGGTTACTAAAGTAAATATATCATTCATATCAACCACAACTTCTATTTTTCAAATTCGCATACTACTTATTTTATAGTCGCCTTTATCATTTAAAACACAAATTAATAATAAAAAAATATACATTTTATTAAACAAACGTGTCATGGGTGCATAATCCTACTATTATTATTAAAGGAAAAAAAATTTATAAATGCCATTTGGACTCTTTATTAAATAACTTAAAGAAATATTTTAAAATTTATATATTATCCCTCTAAAACTACCCATTTGAAAAATTGAATGTATTTGAAGTCCAAGAAAAAGCTTAGCCATTCTTTGTGGTCCTGGTCTTTTTACTAGTAAAGCCATGTTTATTTTTTTTTTTATTAGTAAGGAAAATAATATTTTATTTTAATATTTTTACCTATTCTGAGCATAATATATGGGAGGTTTATGATAAAATATGTAAGTGTTTTGGTGGTTTTCAAAAATAAAAAATGAACAAAAGATAGATATTTTATGTTAAATATCATTGAAAAATGTTAGATATCTCTGTTAAATGTTAGAAGTATAAAAGAAATGGGTATATTCTAAATAAAACTACTTTTGTTTATAATATAGTATGTTGCGATATATAATATATATTAGGTATTTATATGTAATATATAACATAGTAATGTCATATATTCGAACATAAAATAGAATGGATGTATAATATATAATATCATAAGATATATAAATATATGGTATATGTCATTGTATATATTTTATTACATGTATATACATATATGTGTGTGTGTTTATATTTATATGCATAAAACGTATATATAAATATATATATATAAGGAAAAAAAAAAACAAACTCGTGCATATATATCAACGTTTACATAATAATATAAACGTACAAATGCAAACATATAAGTATATAATGTAATATTGTACGGTTTTCAACATTACGTATACATTGATTGGTGCGTATGAATGTATAAATGGGTATATAAATATATACTAGCAAACGTACGGAAGCTAAAAATTATAAATTATAGTTCTTTTTTAATGAAAAGTGAGTATACATATATATTTGTATAACAATCTTAAATAATTTCCATCAATTTTTTTTTGTTTATAAACCCAAAAAATTATTTTATTCTAAAACATAAATGTATAATATCAAGTTCTTTTTGGATGTAAAGTTGCAATTTTTTTTAATAAATAGCACCCATGCAAAAACTCTACAAATACTAATAAAAAAAAAACTAATTATACTAAATCAATGTTTTTGGTTTCATAATTCTAAGAAAGATTTGAACATAGCATGAAAAAGTAAAATTAAGGCAAAATACATGAGAGGAGTAGAATAGCAAGCTATTTTGATTTTTTATAGATATTTTGGAAGTCGCATATGTTGATTACTCATAAAATAAAAAATATTATTTTTATATACACCTAAGACACTAAATTTACCCCAATCCATTTAATATAATAGAATAGGTACACACACATATATTTTATATTAAGTTATAATATTATATGTATAAATTATACATACATACAATATAATTTCTTGCATTATGTATTTGTTGTTATACATGTTTCGCCAATGGTAATATTATCCATTCTTCTATCTCTCTCTCCATATATATATATATATATATATTATTAAAACAAATGGGACCTTACATATTTACCCCTATTTATTATTATTTAACAAAAAAAATTAACAACAAAATAAATTATCAAAATTATAACTAATGGATGTCATTTTCTCTCTCTTCATTTCTTTACTTTATCTAACTTTTTCCACTCTTCCACTCTTTTACTAACTACACCTATCTCTTTTTTCTCTGTTCCATTTTTTCCACTCTCTCACTAACTGCACCTACATATGCATCGAGGGTTATGTAACCGCCTCCTCTAAAATTACTATTTAGATCTATGATTTAATATATATCACAAAAAAACCAATACTAAATTAATTTTTAAAAATTATAAACATATTATATCATGATTAAATATGTACATTTATTCCTCATTCATTTCTCTCTCTCTTGAATATCATTTCTTCCCTCACCCATGATTTTCTCTTTTTCTTCCATGGTTGCCTTTACAACCATCTTTTCAAGTTCTCCTATAACAAAAAAATCCTCTCACTTTACCTTTTAAAATTCTTGAAAAAAATTGCTAGTAGTTTCCCTTCTTTTCCATTTCCTTCTCCTCCATTCTTCTCTTCCCCACACTTAAATCTCAATCTCTCTCACTCATTATCTCTTTCTCACAAAGAATTTTTTTAAGAAACCCTTAGAATAACCTATAAGCCTCAAAACTAGTAATTCGAGGTTTTGATCGATTGAAAGACCCGATCAAGCTTAAATTATAAAGTAAAACTAAAAATATTAGTAAAATAATCCCATAAATTTGAATTTAAGAAAATAAGCAATAAAATAAAAGAATAGAAAAATTTTAAATTTTAAATATATAACTCGTTATTTATCGAAAATGCATAAAATGTATTCTGATAATTAACGAATCGCTAGAGATAAATTATATGTATACTAAAAATTATAAAATAACCTAAATAATATTTATAAATATTTATTTATACTATAAATGAATTTACATGTATGTAAAAATATGAGTAATTACTTAAAATACATAAAATGTACTAAAATAATAAGAAATAATTAAAGAAAATTCATAATTAATTAAGGAAAAATAAAGAAAAATAAGGAAAAATAAGGAATGATCCAGATATAGGTCGTGGTAGCTGGGAAAAATAAGAAAAAAATTAGCCAATTAAATCACAACAACACAAAAGTCAAATTAGAAGAAGATAAGGTAATTGTCTAATCAAATTAATGCATAATAATTTCCCTAAACGTCTATAAATAGGAAAAAAATTTAGAGAACTCATTTGGACAGTTAGGGATTTGAGAAAAATAGAGAGACTAAAAAATTTAAGGGAAAAACTAGAGAAAAAAAAAAAGAAAAGGAAAACTGTGCAGTTAGGGCTACAAAGGAGAACCCAAACCCGACGAGCAGCTGGGAGTGGACGGCCACCACCACCATACAGTGGTGGCAGCGCCCAGGTGGGCCGACGGTGGCCGGAGTCACCTAAATTTGTGAGTTCGTTTTCTAGCCCGATTTTGTGTAATTTTGTAAAAATAGTAAATATTCTTAAAAAATTATGAAACTTATTATTATGAGGTTTTATTATATGTAGATTTAGGAAAAAATAGTGATTTAGTTTAATCACGTCTGAAAATATAGGGTTCTTAACAAATTGAGCAAAACCGAGCATGATTAGAACCAGAAATAAATAGGCTTAGGAGTATAGTTTAGAGCTCAATTTTTTTTCTGTAGAATGCTTATATGATATAAAACAGTGTTATGGAGCCATTTTTCTAAAATTAATTTTTGAAATTTTTAAGTTAATTTTTAGCCCTAAAATGATGGAAAAATTGGGTAATTTTTGGTTAATTAGGTGATTAAGATACTAATTACTGATTTAGATAGTAATTAATGTTTAGGGATGTTAATCTCTAATGTGAAAACCTAATCCTAGCCTTTGGAATATTAAGTATAGTTAATTTAGGAAATTAAGTATAGTTAATTTAGGAAATTAGGTAGTTGTTGTAAGAAATTAGTAATATGTGGAATTGAAAAGTAATGAATCTAAAAAAAATTAGGGTTATTTAAATAATATTAGAATAAAAATCAGAATAATACTAAATCTGAATGAAGATTTAATTTTAGGTAATTGTATAAAAATATAAGATTTTTTCACATCGGAGATAAATCCGATACCCCAATTAAGAATAACGTGTACCGAATAGTTTAGAATATTGAATTAAAACCCAATAGGATATTTGAATACTTGAGCTTAATGTGATTAATTTCACATTAGGATTCAAGCATATTTAGGACTTAGAAATCGAACTAAAACCTAATTTAAAAATCGATACGGAAACCGAACCCGAACCTAGAATAATTGTAAAAGACTTAAGACCTAGATAATTAGGTATATTAAATCCTAAACAAATATAACAATAAGCATTATAGGATAAAATGAACCTATAATCGTTATATGAAAAACTGAAACCACGTTTGCATTATAGGGATGATCGGCGTTTACTTGAGCAAGTTGGACCTCGAGTGAGTGAGCAAGGAGTCGAGGTAAGTTGGGATTAATACTTTGCTGTATTTTGGAGACTTGAGATTATGCTTGGTTGTGCTTATTAGATAACCTATGGTGTGCATGTGCTTGATTATGAGTGATACTATGATTCTGTTTGTTGTTCTAACATGTATTGTATGATTTGTATGAAATGATTGATCACCTTAAACTGGACTTAATCAAATATATGACCAGTAATCATAATTGGACATGCATAGCAACCCATTAGGGGAACTGAGGACTCTCCGGCCAAATACCGACCTCTTCAAAAGGAATAGCGTAGGATTGCAATTGGTCCCTTCTTCATCCTCAATTGAACTAAGTGATAGGAGAGGAGGTCGCGGTAAGGGTGAAGTCAATCGTTCGAAGGTAGTCGCAGGAGGAGCGAGGTCTCCATTGCACAAGCCTGAGTTTGGTCGTGAGCTGTTGCAATAATGACAACTTCTCAATCCGAATTAAAGCAGGCGCAATTTCTCTAATCTCACGACGGGCCGGACAACGTCGTGCGATGGCATTTGCTTGCACATGCATTGCACCTAATAAGTTGATTGAAAATCTTATTGTGTTTATGGTATAGTTTTAAGTCCTCTATCCTAACTTACTAAGCTGTGGTTGTTTACATCCCTATAGACGTTGTATAGGTGCTGGCTAAGAAGCAGCAAACAACTACTCTGAAGTTAGCAACTGCGGGATCCTGGGGAGTGAGAAAAGCATTAAAGAATAAACACATATTTTTAAGGTCTAAGCTTTTATTTTAGAATTACTTGTCATTTCTGAATAATGTAATAACTAAGAAATATATTACGGAGAATTATTGTAAACTTTAATTGCAATAACTGAATTATAGTATATATATATATTTCCTCACTTTCTTAGGTAAATAATTTATTTAAATTACAAACTGTTTACTTTAAAGTGGGTTAGTCGTTGACGCCTTGTGTAGATTAAGTCTAAGATAGCGGTTGTAAGGCCAACTTCTATCTTAGAATGGTTTATACGGTAGGACTGTTACGATTCTACCACTTCGGGGCGTGATACAACCTCCATTAATATATCTTCTCTTTTTGTTCAATCAAACAAAAATCTTAATGCAAACAGAAAAAATCAACAATAAGAAGAATAAAGAGGAGGCGGACTCAAATGAAGGGTTTTGTGATGAGAGCAAAATGTTAAAGATAATGTTTGTTGGGAATTTGCTATTAAAGTTTAAGAAGAAAACATTAGTAAAGGAGTTTGGTAAATTTGGTAAGGTTGAATCTGTAAGGATTAGCTTATGTGAGAAAGTTGTGTGCTTTTCTTCTTCTTTTTTTTCTTTCCTTATTGTTTTTACTTTTTGGTTAAGATTGATTTAGGGTATCCTTTTTCATTGTTATTTTTTGTAATTGTTTTTTATGGTATTGTATTGTTTTCTATAGAAAAAAATTCCAAAGAAGGGTGTTATCTTGCAATACAAGATTCATGATACTCTATAGAGGATTACAAATGTCAAATTTTGTTGTGAGCCTTTTTTTTTTTCCATTGTTTTTATTTTGGGGTTGAGATTGGTTTGGAGTATTCCTTTGTCTTTTTTATTTTTTATTTTTTATTGTTGTTGATGACATTGTATTGTTTTCATTTTTATAGAACAAAGTTCTGAAGAACAGTGCTGTCTTGCAAAAAAAAAAGATTAATGATACTGTATGAAGGATTTTGAAAGCCAAATTTTTTTTGGAGAATATAATATTTTCCTTAGCCGTCTATTGTTGAAGGTTCTCTTTTTTATGTTAAAGACCGTATTTTAATCCTAATTAAGATAAAACTTTATTCATTCTTAGAGTTTTTATCTATATATGATTACATGCTACTATATTTTATGTAAAATTAAATTTATGTATTAATTTGTATATGAGATTTTTTAGAGATTTTAGGTTTGCTAATTGTTTTGATTGAATGCTTGATTTATTACCCTTTTGATTTTATTACTTTTTTCATAAGATAAATGAGAATTGTCTTTAGGGATTGTTGAGTATATAATACTCAAGTCAGTGATTTTTCATAGCCTTCAAGGTTATGTTCCCATTAAGTATTTTCCTATTAAAAATACCATTGTTTTAGTTGTAGGTGTTGGTGCCATAATGTTACTTCTATTACTTCTTTAGGCTTATGTTATATACCTTAACAAAAGTCGAAGAGATAGTAGCACTAACAGTAGTATTTATTAGTTCCCTAAACTCGATTGATTTTGATAAGCTAACGGCAATGGAAGATAGGATAAGTTTGATAAAAACCATAAAATGCCATATCCAAAGAACATAGCGAAATCCAGGTGCATTTGGAGAATGATGGAGAAATTACTGAGATTTCTTGAATCTCCATTTCTAATTATTTTCTTTTATCTTCACATCCTTATCATTTTGTATTCCGTTAATGTAAATTGTTTTTGTGGAACTTATGACATTTTTCATAAGATAAATGAGAATTGTCTTTGTGGATTGTTGATAAGGGATTATTGCTTTTCATTTTTTCTTTTTACTTTCCTACAATTCTAAACCACTTATGTAAATTTTTTTTTATGCGATTTCATTTAACTCTTACACACTTTTATAGATATCTTTTGTAAGTTTCCAATATTTTCTAAATGATCTCTATTTTCTTTTTTATTATTATATAGGGGCATTATAGTACTTTTAAAGCTATTCAAATCTTATTTCTCAGGTCATTCTACCATTTAAACAAAATTTTATTGATTTCACTTCTCTAAGGCAAAAATATTCCATCTATCAAAGCCATGGTTTGGTCCATTACCTTAGCTACAAACAACTTGAGTGGATATGATATAATACGAAATTCGAGCTTGGATACCAAAACATAGAGCTCCTCTTGATTCCATCTAACTTATAATTTTGAATTCAAACTTGATCTGAAATGGATTTCAACAAGTTTTGAAAATATGTGATTAAACTCAGCTTATGTAAATAAGTATTATTTTTTTATAAAAATAACAGAACCATCTAAAGTCAATCGAAACTTAAATAACATTTAAATTTCATTATTATTGATAGTATCATGAAGTTCAATATCCTTCTAAGCTACTAGGTTGAAAAAACAAGCCACATTGTTAGACTTTATCAACTTCCTCAACTCTGACCCCTCAATTTGCATTGGAATTATGTCCTTATTTCCTTGAAACTTCATAGTTTTCCCTTGCCACAAAAACTTCATGCTTAACAAAGCATAATCAACAGTAACAGGCCCTAACGTTACCAACCACTATATTCCTAAAACCAACTCAACTCCTTGGATTTGTAAAATATAAAAATCGACCAAAAATGTAATTCCATTAAGCACTAATGGCACTTCCTTACACATAGTTGAGTAAGTCAAATAATCCCCATTTCTAATCATCACCGAAAATTTAAGAACTGCAATTATCGGTAACTCCAACATTTTTACAACACTAAAATGCATGAAATTATGGGTACTTCCAGAATCTACTAATATGGAAACATTCTTACCTCTAATTGTTCCCTCCAATCTTAATGTTTTAGGTGCTACTAATTCGAAGATTGCATAGTAGCTTATTTCCACTGTTTCATCCATTGCTTCATATTCACAAACTCCTTCATTATTTTCCTCCTCCTCTTGTAACTCAAAATCCTCTGCCCGATCAAATGGATTTTCGTCAGGCTAAATTACCATAAGAAATTTTGCTTTACAAACATGCCCTTTATGGTACTTTTCATCACAATTATAACAAAATCCTTTTTCTCTTCGCAAAGACAATTCAACTACTGTCAATTTCTCTATGGGTAATGATTTTTGGTTAGAGTTCATAGTATTGGTTTTGGAACAAATGTTTTGGCTATTCAATTTAGTTGAAGCTTGTGATGAGGCTATTGAATTGGTTGATTTCTAAAATGATGGTTTATAATTTTTGAAAAGAAGGATAGGTTTAAATTTTTATTTGAAATTAGTGGATTGGAAAAAATTGGTTGGTTTTGAGATTTTCTTAACAAAAAAGATGTATTAAAAAATCTTTACAACTTTGTCTCATGCAATTTGGCTAAATGAACGGCTTCCAAATACGATGATGGTCTAGTTGATATCACCTCTACCTGTATGTTAGCTTCTAGTCCAAATACAAAGAAAATCTAGATAAAGCTTTCAGACAATCTTGAAATATGATTGAGTAAGTTTTCAAACTCATTTTGATATTTCAAAACTGATCCTTTCTACACTAATTTTGATAATTATGCCCAATAGTCTTCAAAAGTTGAAGGTCTAAACCTTATCTTCATTGCTCTTTCAAATGTTGCCCACATAATTAACAAATCATTCTTTTTTAACGATTGAAACCGCTGTAAAGCTTCAGTTTCCATAGCAAAAGTACCCATTTTCACCCTTTGAAACAGTGGAACTCCATGAAACTCAAAGAATTGATTTACCATAAAAAGCCAAGATTTTGGATCTTATCTTGAAAATTTTGATATATCTAATTTGATTAATCGACAAAATTGATGTGACTCTTGATCATTAAAAGAAGAAAATGATGAAGAACCCTCATTGTCATAGGATTTTTCAGCTTCTTTTTTGGATGTTGAAAAGTTCTTAGAAAGGTTTTGAAATTTTCATTTAGTTCACCTAACATATGCTCTACATTATCCATTCTTGATTCCAAGGATACAAACTTAGCATCATGCTTTTGAATATCTTCTCATAAACCCATGAATCCTTTGGTATTATTCACCATGTCCTTACTGAATCTTTGAGTATACTCAATGAATAATAAAAGCACCAATTGATAGACTGACTATGGGTCAGTCCAGGCCCACTTAATAGCCTAAGACTACTCTCTCTCTTTCTCTTTGTTGTACCCACGTCCAAGAATGTACAAAACTATCAATCTCTCTCTCTCCTTCTCGATCCTTCCACAAACCACAAGTACGTCTGTCTCTCTGCTTTTGTGTTCTTTCTTTTCCTCAAAAACAATGTTTAGGGTTTCTAAAGAAATCGCTTTATTACGATGATGATTTGAGAAAAAAAAATACAAATTTGAGTAGCTAAAGGAATGATCTGTTTAGTGAATGTTATATTGTTGATTTTCTTTTATGAGTATGAATCTAATTCAAATGTTTTATGCATGCAAGGTATGGATGTAAAAATAGAAGGAAAAACTCGATTGATAGGCTCTGATCTTCGAGTGTTAGGGAAACTCCTTACAAAAAGGTTTCAGATCTAGGTTTTTCGATCTCTAACCTACTATTATCCTTTTCCTTTTATACCCGTTCCATTGTTTCTGTTACCGTTGTTATAGTTTGTAACTAATTGTAAAACCACTTATACTATTGATTGTCTATATGACTACTTATACCACTTGTAATGGAATACTATATGCTACGTATGTGTTTATACAGTATATTTAAGTCTTTACACATAATCGTCTAAATACTTCGAATATCTTTCGTTGATTCTTGTTTGTCTTCTATTTTCGGTCAAAACAAAGTTCAACCTCAACTTGATAAAATTATTCAAATAATTTAAACCTAAGTTTCATTCAAATGTCGTAAAATCGAATTCAAGTAATTACCAACCAAACTCGAATAACTTATAATTGGTTTAACTCATTTACATCTATAACTACACTAAATTTGAGCTCATATAGCGGTCAAAAACCAACTTATAGGGTATTTATTAGGGTGATTTATTTGTTAGAGAGGATAATTTAAGTGCTCTATGGGGTATTCTACCTTAATATGTCTTTAGGACGCAGATTTTCAACAGCTAGGGTATCACCTCAATATATGTTCATGGAAGATTGATTGGTTTCCTCATATACAATTGCTATTAGAATAATATAACATATTTGATAGAAAAATAATGTAATAAGGTAATTACAAGAAGCTGGACATGTCTTGTTTCCATAGGACAGGGGTGGCAACTAGCAAACTACGTGTAATATTCGGTTTAAATTATAGCATGCTATCCGTAAAATGAGCTTATTACAGCAATACTGACAATAATTTTACAGCTCCATAGAATTGAATGGATTGACACTGATACATTTACAAAACCTCGCAAACTATGTGATACTAATGGTGAGCAGGTACTTTTTACTTATGGTATTTCCTGTTGGTTTGAATAGGCATGTTGGCCAGGTTGTATTATTGCATTTTTTAGCTTTTCGTGTTTCTCTCGGTCTCTCCAATCCATATCACTGCTCTAACTCGACTCAGTTTTAAGCTCCATTTGTAAACAAACTGAATTGGAATTCAAAATAAAATTCATTTATTTAACCACCCTTTGTAAACAAACTAAATGGAAATTCAAAATAAAATTCATTTATTTAATCAAATTAAACTTAGGCTCGCGAACCAACTAGTAAGAGCTAAAATGATTCCATAATTAAAACCTTAGTGCAGAAATAGAACCACGCTAGCCTATGAGCTACTCCAGCTCAAATTTGCTTAAGCTTCATTTACAGAGAGATAAGTTCAAACTCAAATTAACAAGCCAAACTCGAATTTGTAATTTTCAAAGCTCGATAAATGTTCGACACGACTCGACTTACTCTAACTCGATAATTTTTCCAATAAACTGAGCAGGAACTTCAAAAATTTGACTCGACTAACCTCGTTTATAGCCATATTAATATACAACATTCAAATGTGCATTTACAAATTTTGGTAAATAGAAGTGGCTTCAGTGAAAGAGGTGAAAATTGAAACAACAGGTTGAATGAGGAGTAAGAAATTGGAAATTCTCCATACTCCAAGTCAAGCACGATGTCTGAAGGCATATATGACATGTGCAGTTATGTTAGTGACATACCAATAGGTAAAAACACACTAGAGACCTAATATATTTAGAATATTTCCTTGCCAAGCTCCAAATCAGTAAAGGAAGCATTTTAATTTGCTTCATCTTCAAGCAAATTAAGTAGCCACAACAGCTACTTAAGATATACCTGGTGTTACTAGTACACAGTGTCAGATCAAATCATGATGGTGGTAGGCCTTAACAGCTCTAAAAAGTTATTGCACATAGAAAATTTACATCGTACAATTTTTATTGACTGACTCCGAGGCTGAAACCACCAGGTGTCCGCACATTTTATCTAAGAACCGGAGGAGGAGAATTATAGATGGTAATCATGGATAACATGTACTTTTGAACGTAAATTACGTAGCGATGGTACACACAGTTCCATCCAATATCCACTTCTGCAGATGTTCATCCCGTAAAGGGGTTTATAAATCAGATTGACAATGGATCCTTTCTAGAACTGGGGAGTATCACTGGCTGGTCATCATCATCCGTGCCAAAGTATCGATCCCCAAATTCACCCATACCTGGTACGACACGGTAATCTTCGTTCAAACCCATTTCAATTTCAGATGTTACAATCTTTATTCTGGGGAAGGTTTTGCAGACCACGTGTATTCCTTGAGGTGCCTGATAAATTTGATAGAAAACAAATCATTCTACGATTGCTTGGGTAATAAAAGAAGCAAAAGGTATTGACGTGGAATGGATATAGCAAAGATCAGATTTTGTCTACTTACAGATATGAGGTTAAGAAATATAATGTTGGATTCTGGTACACCCTTCTTTATAATTAGAGATATAGCTTGGACAGCTGAATTCCCTGATACAGTTACATATCTTGCATGTCAGCGAATTATATAGCATCAGCAACAAAATAATCTTGAGAGCTTTCAAAATTTAGCTTGACATCATGGGACAGATGATGTCAAAGCGTATCCACCTCAATGTTCCCTATGGGAGAGTGGAAGGGAAGTGGAACACCAGGATATCAAAGAGAAGGTAGGGTATATAATGGCCACAGATTAAAAAAAAAAGAATATGCATTTACTTGACCATTCCAGGGAATAAAAGATCGCAATTCTATAATATTGCTTGAATTTGCAAATTGTGCTAATGAATATGGGAAGAGTTTGTTCCAGAAGCGTGATCCACAATCAGAAGAATGAGAGACCATAGGAATATATGACGTACCTGTACCCAGGATAGGATCCAACAATAATACATGCCTGTCTGCAATGTCCTTTGGCAATTTTTCATATATAAGCTGTCAGGTAAAATATTGCATAAGACAATGCATTAGAAAGAAGAATGATTGCACACACAGAGGGAGAGGGAGAGGAGAGAGACGGAGAGGGAGAGGAGAGACAGAGACAAGAGTGTACATGTTGCCCATTGTCACCTTCCCTGTGAATAAGAATCTTCCCTATCTTTATTCCTTTGCAACATGCTCGAAGAGCATTCTCCATACTCTCGCCACTGTCAATCATTATTATTGACTTGTTAATTACAGTCATCTACCATGTGGGAGAAAAAGAGAATTCTACACAGATATGGATGAAGTACATAATATAAATATATGCATAATGAGAACCTCATTCCACCAAAATATCCTTGTAGACATGCAACTCATTAACCAGTAGTGAACAATATAGTAACTAATAAAAAGTGTTGCACCATTCTATAAACATTCGAAGAAGTATCGGCCAAATAACTATGTAATTTCAGAAAGCCTGCCTCAAAAACTTTCTAGCCGAATTCAACATATCTACTAGATATCTCTCATGGTCATGAATTTTGATGATAACAAAAAAAAGAAGAATACTAATAAATTAACAAATATATAGATATTTAAAAAGATTCTCAGAAAGTTTAATTTTGCAAAACTAAATTGTATTTAGAAACTTATTCAAAAGGTCTAACTTAACTGAAAAAAGAAATATCTTGAAATTCTTTCAAAAAGTATTTCAAAAACTTTTATAAAAAAAACTTGGTACAGCATCTTCAAATGCTTATTCAGAAATATCAGAAACAAAAGACTGATATTCTTCAGAAAGTTGTTCAGAAGGTAAGTCTGAAAGTATGGCATTGAAAATAACTTTAAATCAGATTCGAATTAATTAAGGCCTAGCTCTAGCAGATTAAGTGTATTAAAAAAATATATTTAATCCCGTTTCAAAATCCTTGAGGATTGTTTTTAAGTGAAAAGTAATTTTGAGAAATTAAAATATGCACAGGAATGGATAAAGATAAGGATAAGGATAAGGATAAGGATAAAATTAATTCGGATTTCATGGAATTTCAAACTTTAAACATGAGGCTTATTTGAAAGTTGCTAATAAAAGTATATCTTTTCAAATTCAAAACAAAAGTTTATCTAGTGATTACACAAAAATTCTTGATCAGTTTTTACTTTCTAAAAAACTTCAGAAAGTTCTTTAGATGCTTTTTCAAAATACTTTGATTCGATGCAGTATTATTTGAGACTTGTATTCTTATTTTCACTTGTAATATCTATACTTTATTGTAGAGAAAAAATAGTTTGTACTCTGTAAATCTATATTAACTTAGATTGTAAAGAGGCTAAATAGGTAAAGTACAGTGTTGAAAAGTCATTGTAACGAATACTTGTAATTTGTTGATAATTTGATTTAGTTAATCAAGTGAAACAGTACCAGTAAAGTAAACCGAGTCCTCAGCAGTGAAGTTAGAAAAGAGTAATAGGCAGACAGTCGAAACCCTATAAAATATTTGCCTAATTTTCTCCTTCCTTACATTTTTTTAATTTTGTTTATTATTTGTTACACATTAAATTATTACTATTAACCATTATAAATTGTTAAGAGGGACAACTTCATTTTTAACGAAAAGATTTTTAAAAATTTCAAACTATCAATTCACTCCCTCTTGATATCTTATACAGGACCAACAATATCTTTACAGGTGGGCTTCCATGACAACTCTCAGAATGTAGCAAAACTTGAGCATAATAGCCATTAACGACAATAAGAATCTCAACCAAAATATGAGTTCAGATAAAATCAATAAGTAATATCAATAAATAAATAGAAGTTCTAGAAAACTTACGGAATCAAGTGAAAAGCTTGGTCTCCCTAAGATTAATCCCAAAATATATGGAAAGAAAAGGCAGCCTTATTAATGAAAGAAATAACATTAAAAGATTAACATTAAAATTTGGCTTTCAGCGCATTTGGATTGGTACAATAATGTCAACTAGGTAAGGTTTAATTCCTCCTACTTGTTAAAAGAAGTAACAATAGCAAGTAGAATCAAGAATGGATACAGTACTAGCTTAAATAGCTTAGAATATCTAGTACCTAGCGACAGCTCTACAAATAACCAATTCCTCTTAAAATTGAAAATGCAAAAGAAAAAAAAAAGAAAAAGATTCCACCAAAAACCTCTTTTACAATTATGAAAAAGAGATTTTTCAATTTCGCATCGAAGTCTTAAACTTGGACCATTATGGAAGTAGTGATCCACCAATTTAGATGAAGCATTCTCATTTCACCCTGGTTTGGGTATCTAGGTTTTTTATAAGTTGTAAGTATCTAGTCCCTCAATGAGTATGGGATTGCTTCTTGATCCAAATCAAATCAATTCAATGAATTGCAAAGATGACTAAGTCTAGGATTGCATGGACGCATTAGGAGTTCAATAATTTCAGATCCAAATCAATTGATTTGATGACTAGCAAAGCTAAGCATGGTCTAGGATTACAAAGATGCATTAAGGAGTTTTACAACTTCGAATTGACAATCCTTAGAACAAGCAGGATGGACATTTTATAGACCCCAGAAATTACATACTAGCATATCATTGTTTGGATAGTCCATACCACCATAAAATGGCTACAAGAAAAAAAGATTAAGAAAGGCATTATAACCAACTGCCAAGTCATCATGCAGGTAGGTCACTTCAATAGTATGAACTTAAAAATTGGGTATCAGATTAAATTTAATGCTTATAGCTCCAAGATAAGTACCTTCTGATAACAGAAACACCACATAACCTCTTACAGAAGTCTACACCAGTATATACAGACCCTGCAATAATGAGAATACAAATATAGAAATCAAATTAGGAAACCCACAAGTTACATATTACATATGATTAATGTTTGCATTATAGCCCCTCAAAGGATAATTTTCCAATTTCTACACCAGCTATGGTTTATTAAAAAAAAAAATTTAAGAAAGACAAGGAGAAAAAAAAAGAAGAGAACCCAGCTTCGTACTTAGCACTGCTTTATGTACAATGTAGCATGTCAACTTATCAGCTGTGCAATTTATGTAATTTTAAATAAACAAAGAGTGATAAATTATCAATGAGAACAGGATATCTGACATTTCATCCGAAAACAATGGGGCCAGGAACTATGAATACCGTAAGAAGTTGAACAATCTTATTTTCTATCATGCAACTTAAAAGCTATCTAGATTCTTTTGATAAAACAAGCAGCCATGCTAACTCATCAAACATCCTTATTACATCTTAAGCCCTTTGCTTCATTCTAGAACTCCTAATTGAACAATAAATAATAACCAGAAAGAGGCAAGAGTAAATGCATCTTATGATGTTACATAAAAAAAAAAAAATCCAACAGAATAGAATGTCCACTTACCAGTTGGGGTGATCACCTGCTTTTCAGTGAATGGGAGATGCCCAAGGCCATGCTCAACCACCTAAAAAGAGCAGGAAAATCTTCAGAATACATCAAAAAAATAAAATAATTGCATCTCAAATGACCAATGGATTTAAATGTCCAAGTGACATGTACTCACCAAACGAATCAATCGGTCAGAATAAAAAACAAAGTCATGCTTTGATATTTGAGCATCACGTATAAGAGTATGCATGCCTCTTATCTGCAACATACGAGAAGCAGCTAATTGGAAAGGGCAATAGAATGGGAAAAGTGCCAATTTACATGCATTGACACAAGATTCTGGTATGTTCTAGTAGTTAAAGATATAGTTGAAAGGTGTGATACGGTGAGAACTGCACCTGAAAGGTTGAGTGAATGAGATATAAGTTTGGATATGTTTTACACAGGTCATGCTGCCCCAGCTTTGTCCTAATATGCTGGACAATCAAATCAATTGCAACATGATTGTCACCACCTCGGGGAATAATGATGTCTGCATACTTCTTTGTTGGAAGAATAAAGTCATCAAAAGCTGGCTTCACAAACTTTGAGTACTGCATCAAAATCAGAAGTAGAAGAAAGTATTATCTGGTTACACAGAAGATGTCTTACAGCATAGGTGTAACAAAAGTCCAGACTCCTAGAAAAGGACGACAAAGTACTTCTTCAATACGCATTGTTAGCATCATCCTATTGGCAAAAACACATGAAATACAAGTTTTACTAGCAGGTAAAGATATAAGGATTGATCAGTGAAATTAACTTTGCATCTCCGCTGCTCAAAAGTCCAAGAAGAACTGGAAGAAATTTTATATTGTACCAAAACTAGAAAAAATGAAAGCTTTAGTGATGGCTCAAATCCTTCAAGAGGGAAAACCAGTCCCAGGTATGTTATGAGAAGTAAACTCAATGTTTAATACTTGAATTTTGCTAACCATGAAAGTACCCATGTTTTTATGCATGTTTTGAACCCAAATATCATTTTTTACTTGCTTTGAAATGATGGTTTTGCAGGTACAAACACTGGAAAAATCAACAAAGTCGTCTTACAAGGAAAACAAGAGATCTTGGAGAAAATATATAGAACAAAAAAAGGTTCACTTCAACGCGATGTTACATGTTAAACTTTACTCAACTGCAGTGGTCAGAAGCAAAGCAGCTTTAAAGCTTTTGAATTCAGTCAGACAAAGTCGCTCCCTTGACGATAGCTGGAGTTGCCAACGGACTTTGTCCAACTGAAGTCAGAACCCTGAAGCAATTTGGGCTTACTGTGTGATTTCAGTTGAATGAAGTCATATTTCACCTAATAGAAATCACTCCTAACGTTGCGATTTAGCTGCCAGTATATTAAGCATCATTGTCTTGAACCCTAATGATCAATCCTAGTACTTAAACCTATAACCATAATTACTTAGTTTTTATCTCATCTCATTATAGTAGTAGGGGAGCTACTTTTAAGTGGAATCAGCTTTATTCCATCTATTTAAACTAAGTTCTCTCACTTTCTCTAAATTCTTTTGTTTATGGATTCTAGTCTTGCATATAACTCGTCTAATGTTAGTTTAAGTTGATATAACATGGAATCAACCACCCATTTTGCACGTCTATAAGAGGTCTTAGGATCCGTCATCTCAGCTGTAGTGTGTTGTTTGTGTAAAAAGGGGGGGGTTTGGTTTGTGGGCGAGTGTGTAGTGTGCTGTTTGTGTAGGGGGTTGTAGTGTAGTGTGTTGTGTGAAAAAAAAAAAAGGAAAAAGGGAAAAAAAATACTATTCTTTTCTTTTTTCTAACTGCATGTATTAAAATGAACTCCTTGCCTCTCCACTTTCCACACCGTAATTAAGAAATATTATTAACTGCATATTTCTCAACTTTTCTCCTTCCACTTCCCACACATCAGCAATTACTAAGTAATTAGAATCATACCTTTTCCCCTTCCACTCCCACATCAGGAATTACTGATTGATTAGAATCACCTCAGCTTTTCCCCTTCCATTTTGCCACATCAGCACTTAACAGTGATACAGCCCCCACATCAGCTTTTTTTATATTTAATTTTTTTTCCTTTCTCTTTTTCACACTACACCACAACCTACACACACATATGCACCCCAGCACTAACATCACACTATGCACTTCACCACAACACCACCGACCCCACCCCCACCCCCACCCCCACCCCACACACACACAAACACATACATACCCTAACACAAACAGCACACTACAGCTGAGATGGTGGATCCAAAGATCTATTCTTACACCTCCTCTTATAGACATGCAAAATAGGAGGTCGAAGCCGTGTTATATCATAAGCTATAATGTGGTCATAACGCTTTGGATTAATGACTTGTACTTTTTAAAATGAGTTAGTATTTTTGTGGACACGGAAGAGAATATGTGGATCATGATGATCTCAATAGATGATTTATGATTGAGATAACTAAATTCAGAGTAGAAGAGAATACCTAACCATGTATGGTGGTCACATAGATTCATAGGATAGTTTATGCACTAATTGATGTTAATTTTTATGTCTAATCTAAATAAGTGCAAATCAATAGTAATAAGTTCCCTGTCGTACAAGAGAAGATGTAGAATACAAACATATATCAACCGGAACTGCTAAAATACATGACTTTTGTTCTAATGTGCAGTCTCATTAATTTCCATTTGTGCTTGTGTAGTGAGCCCCCATCAGAGTCTTGAGTAGTTAAATGCTTAGGTTAAAGGAACATAGCTTTGATTAATTCTTATCTGATTTGTTGTTTTGCTCAATCAAGTCAGTTTCAATTGGTGTGGTAATCACTAGGATATTCTCTGTAGGGATAATAATTGGTTAATAACTAGGAAAATCCTTTCTATTACTTTCAACAACTGAGTGTGCTTGCACGCTAATCCACCATCACATTACAACATTGCAACTTGGCATTGTCTGGCAAGTAACATACAGTCAAGAATCACAAAATGCTCACCTGATCAAGTACCACACCGATATCCCTTCCCTTTTCAACAGTATCACGCCGTATCCTCCTTGCTAAACGAACATCAGCATCTGCACTGAAAATATTACCATATAAAGTAACAGGATGAAACAGAAGCACACTGCTCAGTGCAGTGAGCAAAGAATGAATCAATAAATAAAAAGGTTGCACAATATGACCACAGGGTAGAAAATATGGTATTTTCTCCTAGCAGCATCCAGTACATATACAGCTTAATTGTGATCTCTGAATGAAAACTTAAAGATATGCCTACTGAGGCACATCAATGCAATGTTAGGAATATCTGGGACCAGTTTTCCCTCTTGCTATTTTCTGACTTTCACAGTTGTAGGATATATTTTAGATTTATTGTTTTCTATTATGTTAAAAAAGTGGGATTTAGAAGCTTATATAAATATGTTGCTATTGTCAAACATAAATCAAGAAGATGTTATTCATAAATTAGCCTAATTTTCATTCTCGATATCAAAACCACCACTATTTGTTTTCCTCTCTTACTTTTTCTTCCCACTGGGTTCATCCACAATATCAAGAAACACTTTTCTTCATAGTCACATTGACTCCCAAGTTTGTTCATCCTTGTTATCCCTATCATATCTATAAGCTACAAGAGTCTCTCTACAGTCTAAAACAAGCTCCTCCTGCCTCATTTCATTGGTTTGATAGCTTTCTTCTACTCATATGCTTTACACAAAGCATAGCTGACACTTCCACAACTAGGACTTTACACTCTTGGCCCCTTCCTCTATGTTAATGACATCATTTTGTGCAGGAACAACCCTGCTGTCCTCTCGCATTACATCTCTACCCTCTCCTGCTAGTTTGCAATAAACGATCTTAAAACCTCTAATTCTTCCTTGATATTCATGTTGGTCATAATGCTTGGGACATTTATTTGTATCAATCTCAGCTTACATATGATCTCCTAAAACTAAACAAGATGCATCTCTCTAAACCTGATGAAATCACTTCATCACACTGGAGTCAGCTTAATATTCTTGATTTTCCTTGTTGACTTATTCAACAACCTATTGTTAAATTGTGGGTGCACTACAATACTTCAATGTTGTCAACTTTGCATTCAATTAGTTAATTTAATACATGAATAATCCAAATATTAATTGCACACAGATAGCCAAACAAATTCTCCGATATCTTTGTAGCACTATTTCCTGAGCCTTCCCATTATACTTTATACACACATCTAGTATCTCCTTGACTATCTTAGTTGATGCAAACTAGGCTAGTCTGTAGATGCTTGCAGATCCATCATAGGGTATGCCATTTTTCTTGGGCAATCACACTTTCTCACTATTTTCTAACCTTGAAATTAATACAAATAAAGAGCTCTTCTCATCCAGTGGTCTTCTAGTGAGTTGAATATTTTGTTATAATAAGGATTTCAAACAGAAAAATGGAAGAAAATCCAAACTATGGGAGAGAATGAACCTGTATCAACAAATATTTTCATGTTCATTAGTTCTCGAACTCGAGGATCATGAAAAACTAGTATGCCTTCCAAAATTATTACATCTGAAGGGTTAACCTGCAAATAATGTCACAATATAAACTTCTTTAAGCAATCAAGTTGAAAAACATGAACAGAAAGCAATCGAACTACATGTAAAAGAGTAGCTCATGATGACTGATGGCAGCCACCTTACACTGCTTACCACCAGCATAGCGGTGCATTATTCCTAGAGGTACAAATTAAACCAAGAAGTTCTTCCCAATAAAAAATAATAATAATTATTGAATTCACCTATAATGAGCATGATTTTCCAGATGATGGTTGTTGAAATCAACTTCTCAATTGGAAAATTTTAGCTTCGCCCCACAAAGAGTAAATGCAAATGCTTACACTTGTAGATATAGCATGGGCTTTCAAAATTTATTATTTAACACTCCATTGCTTCATGGGGTGGGAGTTTGACTAAATCCCATCAAGTGAACAGATCAATTAAGTTGGATTAAACTGGTGGTATAAGAATTTGAATTCTTGATCTCTTACTCTGAAATCATATTATATTTAGCTCTATAACCAGCTCAATTATAGATGTAGTGTTGTTTTCCCTTTCTCAATACACATGATGGCATTGTTAAGAATATATGAAAGGTTACCTTAACCTATCATAATCTTTTGATACATATTTGTTAGAGAAATGTTTGATAAAACATTGAAAAATTCATATCAGCCTGATCATCCCAAAATACTTAAGCAACTGTTGCATCAGTTTACACTTACCGAAAAGAAACCATTATTTATGGTCGCTGTTTCCCTGCAAAATTACACATAATCCAGTTTCTAGTACTTAAAAAATCCATGGAACACTTTGATTATTCATCCTCGTGGCAAATCCTTGAGTCCCTTGTGAGTTTTCAGTCATTAACCATTTATGGGAATCCTTTTAAGAGTGGGTGTGATGGGGTGAGCCTATCACAGATTGCTAGCTTTACTCAAGGAGGTGACATCTTACATAGGATATTGAAATCTGCAATTATACTGTATGCAGGACGAGAAGTGGCATTTCACAGAAATTTAGTTTGGGCCTTTAGAATAAAAATTATTTCTTACAATTCTCTCTGAAACAAATTTTTTAGGGTTGGTGTGTAAAGGAATCCAACTTTAAGCTCCAACCAATTTATCACTTCAATCATGGTGGTTCAGAAAAAGCGCAAGGAAAAAGAATAATAACCTTTCTTGGTGGAAGCACGTCATTCTTGTAACTCTTAGAATCATATATGGGAATATCCACTGCTTGCCCTTGTTTTAATTTATCCATGGTAGAGAGAAGTTGCTCAGTGTCGAAAGCATCTGATCATCATAGATTATATCAGAAGATATACTGCCATCCACCAATAAACAGAATATGCAAGTGGTCAAGTAAGAGCATAGAAAAACTGGAAGAAGAAAATGGTAGAACCATTCCATAGAGTGTCAACATAGGAAAGTTGTCAAATTTAGAGAAATCCAGGAGCCCAATTTATGCCCTTAACAAATGGAGGAACTGCAAACTACGCCAGTTTTTCTTCAATTAATAAAATTCAAAATACTCATGCCATTTGTTTATTAAGATGGCAAGCTTTGCCATTATCCAAGTTTCAGAGGCTGTGCGTGAACTTCAACCAATATAGAAATTAAACAATTAAAGAAAGAAAAATATTTTTCAGAAGTGCCATGCGTGTTATATTCAAATATTTAATAGGTACAAGTACTCACCAGGGTGATCAAAATTGTATTCATGCACTCGAGTAATTTCCTCTTCGCTCAGATTATGATAAAAAGATTCCTGTAAAGTCAGCAGTCAAAATTTATGAGCTCAAAAGGGAAAATAATTCACAATGTGAACCATTAGGATTGCATAAAGACAAGACAGGTAGCTTAGCCATGCTTTTAGCACAAAGTTACAGATGATTTCAACTTAAAAGGAAAACAACACTTTACACAGGATAGTATAGAATAATGAGATGTTGGTGATGTCTATAGTTCTCCAAAAGCTCATGTAACTTGAAAATATCTAGAAATAACAAAGAAGAGTAAATTTCAGCCTCCTGGAGGAGAAACTTCATTGCTTCAGGGCACAAACTTGCTCTTGCAAAAGTAACTGTAGCTTTAATGCACCTAAATTCTGAAGTACACTGCAGAAGCTCTATACTGGTAATCATGCAACCATTTTCAAGGATTATAACCTGATTGACAAGAACAGCACGTTGGTCATGAAGCTGTTGAATAATCATGTCACAAACAGTAGACTTCCCAGATGCTGCACCCCCAGCAACTCCTACATAAAACCATGGTATTTACAGTTCAAAAGATATTGAAAAAATAGAATGCTTTCATGACCATGTTGAAAACTAAATGAGCAATGGTGGAGAAGACCCCTTGACACATGGAAAACAAACCTGTCAGTAATCAAATCAGCATGTTTTTTGCAGAAATATATTGATGTATTTATTAAGAGCACCAATGTCCAAACGACAACACTTAAAGATAAATATCCAAGAATTTGAATAGATGTGATTGTAGTCTTTCTCCATGTACGGTTCACAAATAAATCCTCGTATATCCAATTTTATTGCAACATTGCATCATCTTATGACATAGTGTACAGCACTAGCCAGAGTCCTCTACCTTCATTTTATGCACATTTGAAATATTTGCAGCATGTTTTCTCCCTTCATTGAGCAACATTTGCAGCATGTTTCTCATAACAATCAAGCACAAATGCAATTTGTGCAAAGCAAGTACCAAGCCTCTAAGACAATAGCTCTGAAATGCAATTCGTACCAATTATGAATGGTTGCTTAGGCATGTTTTCACTAACAGAGATTGATGCCTGCTCAACTGAGACTGCAGGCTGTGAGCCATCAATTCGAAAACCAGAAAAATGAGCCGTTGTTGAAGCCTCGATCATATCAACAACAGATTTGGAACCCATCACCAAGGACCTTCACAAGAAAAAGATAACACAAATAAAAATTCAAAAGGTTCCAGATTTGGTAAATCCTTCCTACTCCTCCATTTTCAAGCCAGATGCAGGGTTTCCTAAAGTAAATGTTCAATCTCTAAATTAGCATATCATCTAGGCACTAACAAAACCATATTTTTGACTACCTACAAAGCGCAAGCTGAAAGCAAATACACCCGCAATGTCTAAAAAAAAAATTCTTTATTAGACTTTCCTTTTCCCCCTCAGCAGAGGGGCAATACTGTAATTGGAGTGGATATCTATGGGCACATGAACTATGCTAAAGGACCTATGTATTGGTTAAGTAACGTTTGTGCTATGTAAATAGCTCAAACAAGTATCCTTGTGATCTAAAGCAATCTTTCAAAAGCAGCATACATTTCAATCTTCAAAAACTTTACTTTTGAGCGCAATGAGAAAACATCTTTACATAAAGAATCGTGAAAGCAGTTTACTTCTCCAATTTCCTTACTACAAAGAATCAGTACTTCAATAGACACAAGTATCCCGCTATCGAATGCTCACAAACATAGAATTTTTTTCAGATTATGAAGTGTTCAGCCAGGGCACCCGTCACATTTTCCTGTGACATAATAGCACAATCAGGCAAGAATTAAGGAAAAGGTTAACAACTTTACTTAGCATCGAAATCATATGACACGAGGAAATTTTATAACAATTGTTAGATTTTTAAGCTTGGAAGGGGATATTCATGTGTATCCTAAAAATACTTTAAGAACTTAAGAAAACCAAACTGAAAATTATACTATCCTTTCTTTAGCATGGCCCTTACTTCAGCGTGCATGTTTGTGTGCGAGTACAATACACAGAGAGAGAGAGAGAGAGAGAGAGAGAGAGAGACCTTGGTTGAATCAGTTAATGAAGAGAAAAGATGTGCAGAGAAGTACAATCAATGGAGTTCTTCGGCGTATAGAGAGAGAGAGAGAGAGAGAGAGCGTGCTTTGAATAGAACACAACCACAAAGATTTAGTTTTCTTGTATTAATTTTCCTTGTTTGGCGTTTTGTATCATTTTGTTAAAAAAAAAAAATTCCAAATGTATTTCACCGGAAGTGAGAACTCCGGTGAGTCTGAGTGTGAGTGGACACTTGTCACCATTTTATCAGTTCTAATATGACGTTCAAACTTCTTTAAGATTTGTTCTGTTCGATGTTGTCAAAAGTGGCCAGGTCATCATCACCGGTGCCTTTTTTTTTTTAAGCATTTGTTTGGAATGAAGGAAGGAATCTCCGGGAGGTAGAAAAGGGGAATATCCAAAATCTTTTCTTAGGAAATAGAGGCAAAGTTGAGCGGGTAAAGATTGTGATTCTAAAACCTTCTTTATTCATCTTTTTTCCAATTTTATTTTATTTTTTCGGTAATGTCCCAATTGACTCAATACTATTTCTAAAACATTTATTTATCAAAATAAAGAATTATGACTCGAGTAGATGAAGTAAGAAAGAGTATTAAAAAGGAGGCTAAATTAAAATCTATTAGACATAGATTAAGGTCGAATTGGATTTTGGATGGTGAAAGGAATAATAAATTAAGAATTGTTGGATTTTTCTACTTTGTTGGAGATAGGGTTTCAATCCATGGTCAATTGAAAGAGCTTATCGATCAACATTTTATCTAGCTTTACTCCTCAAGAAAGGATTGTACGGTATGTGGACAACGAAACACCAAGGGTAAATGAAATTCAAGATAATTTTTATAAAAGTTGGTGGTGAAATAATTTGTTCTATTGTTAGGGATATTATAGAAGAAGAAAGGGGAGAGGAGTGTAGGGGAAGAGTCCTAAAAGTGTTTAACTAGACTTTGATTTTTTTTACCCCAAAATGCTTGGGTGCTAATAGGTTAAAAGGATTTTCAACCCATTAGATTAGCCCTCTCTTAACTATCTACAAGGCACCGAGCAAAGTTCTCATCAAAAGACTTCAACCTTATCCAAATGAAATTATTAATTTAGAGCTATCAAGTTTTATACTAAGTAACTTGATGAGAGATGATATCAATATTTTCAAGAAATAATTATACTCCTTCGCGAAGAAGAAATGGAAGAAAAAATGAAAATGGATGATTATAAAGCTAGATATGGAGATGACTTATAATAAGATCATGTAGATTTTTTTTATACAAGACTTGATTGGGCTTAATTTTCATTCATCTAGTAAAAGTAGATAATGCAGGGATTGGATCGCTAAATTTTTCTAAAATTAACACATATATCTTTATATGTTGTGAGCCTAATAATTTTTACCTAATTACTTCAAACAGATAATTTAGATTGTTGGTGAAACCAATCCGATTGGCTTTAAAATTTGTGAGTAGGTTCTAAACATTAGTCGGAAAAAGCCTATGGACTTGAATATAAAAAAATATAATAAAATAATAACGATATAGCTAAGTTAGTATAATTTAAATATATTATGTAATATTTATTATAATCACATAAAATAAACTTCAATAGCTAGTAAATATTTAGAGATAAATTTTATATATAATAAAAATATCATGTGACATAAAATAACATATAGAGTAAATATGTATACATCGTATCTAACTTTTCTATAATAATATATACCCCTAATTAACTAAAATACCCAATTATCTATAATTTAAGCTAAAACGAGTAAAGTAAATTAATAAAAAATTATAAAAGCATAAGAAGTAGTTGGATTTAGACTAGATTAGGCGTATGGAATTATGGGATAGGTGTTAGTGTTGAGAGTTAGGAAAAACATGCAATTAGATTAGTTATAAACTTCAATTTAAGAAGATAGAGAAAACAAAAACCATTTTCACATCTTTCAAGTCTTAAAAACTCCAAAAACAAAAAATCTCTCTCTAAAATTCATACATGCAGTAAGGAAATTGAGAAAATTTGAGTTAGGTTCTCAAGATTTAGAGGTGAAATTTGGAAAAATATACAAAATTAAAACATAATTTAGGCAAATAGGAGTTCATTAACTTAGAGAGTTGCTAGACCCCAATCACCACTACCACTTGAACCCCCATTCACCATCTAGGCATACTGACAAGGAGGTAGTCAGAGCTTCACTTTCTAATGAAGTTTGATTTTAATTCAATTTTTTGGAAATTTGAAAAAATATTAAAACTATCCAGAAAATTAAGGAAAATTTTATTCTCACCTATTTTCATATGTCGAATCTAGGAAAAATATTATTTTGCACAAATTTAATAGCTACAATACACGTCCTTAAAAAATCAATAAAACCAAGTAATTTTCGATATTAAAATAAATAGGTCTAACGATATAGTTTTGCCTTCAAAATTTTTCTGTAAACTACCCTATATTAATATTAAATTGTTATGAAGAGATTTCTTGCAAAACTATTTTCTAAATTTTTATGTAATTTGTAAGCTTCAAATTGTGCATAAAATGGTATTTTTAGTTAAAAAAACAATGTATTTCTCTTACGGACTCCACTTGGATTCTGAGTTTGGGTGATTAATAGAGTATTATTGTGTACTGAAGTTGTTGAATTGGGTCTTGTAGGAAGTATTATAGAAAAAATCAATAATGCTCCCTTAAATGTATAGTTTAGTAGAGTGTAAATTTGAGGAAATGATGGATAATGTTGGGTTAAGAATTAGGATGTAACGAGGTTGAGGAGTATTGGTTAAAGCGTTACTTTGGTTGTTTATTTTAGAGTTTGGGGCGGTAGTGAATAAATCAAGAAGTGGTATATAATTTGAACTTAGGCAGAGGATAATTCAAAGGAAGTTGAAGGCAACTATTTTTCTAGGTATTCACTTAGAGGCCAAATCAAAGGTAAGATTATGAATGAGTGGCAGAATAGAGGAATCTCAGAGACTAAGTTAGAGGAAATATTCTTGAGAACTCCGAAATTACTGGTCTTAAAGGAAAATTCAAAGGATAAATTCCTTTGAATTACAAAGTTGACTAAACTCAAATAATATCTCATAGGTTTTTTGTTAAGAAATTTAAATTCTAGTAGATGTAATAACTTAGTCATAAGATAACTTAGAATAATATTTGAGATAATTATAGATACGTGAACACTTCGAAGTTATATCAGAGGATATTCATTAAAGAATCAAGGATACTTGTCAAACTGAGAGATTGACTCAAAGGTTGAATCTATTGTAAACTTCAACACCCATGTGGTTCAGAAGGTAGCTTAGAGGATATCTTGCCAGAAGATCTAAAATTAAGTAGACTACACGGTCAATTCAAAAGGTACCTTAGAGAATACCTGAAGTGAAAATACATGTGCATAAGCACTTAGAAGCTGTCTTAGAGGACAATTCATACGAAATCTTTAATTCTCATCAAATTTAGAGGTTGATTCAAAAGTTGGTTTTGTTATGAACCCTCACTCCAATAAGGCTCAAGGAGTGACTCAGAGGCTTCCCAGTGTAAATGCTTCATACATAATTTCATTTAAAGCTTAACTTAAAAGGTATCGAAGGTATAATTCATTGACAAAATGGCTCTAACTTCTGATACTTATGCTAATATAACTTATCAATTAAGTTCCAAATCAACCTAGTTTCTAAGGAGATGAGCAAATAAATAGTCTTCCATGTCTTACATAGTTACTAAAATAAGAAATTGAGTAAATATATAAAGAATTCTCAAAGATGGGATAAGTAAACAACCATATTGGTGAATAACTAAGTTCCAAGTAAGTGGGATCGATGTTTTATCGCACTTTAAAGTACCGTTTAAGTATACTTGGAGGCCTTAGTATGTGTTTTGCTTATGATTATAAGTTAATAGCATCATATTGTCAAAATCACGAATCAAAAATACGATTTTATAAATTTATGATTTTATAATAATTTATATTAAAATGAACATAAAATTTTATATGAACTTTCATGTATAATTTGACAAACTTATGATTAACCTAATTTTGTACGATTAACCTAATTTTGTACAATTTTACCGATTATATATATTCAAATGAATAGTAAAATCGCGATTTTGACAATCATGAATAGCATGTATGTATACAGCACGTGTGTTTGAACATTGTATTGCTGTTATGGAGTACCAGATTATATGTATTGGTTGTTTTATAGAATTACCTGCTTTAGACTGCCTAAAATTGCTTTACCATCTCAAAAGCAATCTAATACAAACTTAGCTTAATTACTAACCGGATTTACATCACAACTCATTAAGGGAAACAATTAGGATTGTCGGGCTAAATACAAACTTTTCGATTAGGATAATTAAAATGGTCCTCTCCCACCCTTAGTTGAACTAAGTGATAGGAGAGGAAGTTACGGTAAGATTGAGAACCGTGATTCAAAATAAAGTCTCGAGTGAAACATGTTTCTTCATTACACAAGCCCCGGTTTAGTTTCGATCTATGAAGTGTGTGACATCAACTCCTCAATGAGAGTAAACATAATTTCTTTGATGTCATGATGGACCAGATAATATCGTGTAATGACACTTGCTTGTATATGCATAACATCTAACTAAACTTATTTGAAAACCTTAGTTATTTTATGTCTGATATGTGCTATTGTCTACATCCTCCTTACTGAGTAAGTTGTCACTCACTCACTTATAAATGTTTTATAAGTTTCCCGTAGAACTACTCGCACTGCTCCAAGTTCCAAAAAAATAGATAACAGGGTTAAAGAGTGAAATTCAAGACTTATTGGTAGAATTTTTATGATACTATTGGTTTTACTAACTTATAAGGAAATTAATAGGTTCTCCATTGGCGACCCTCTAGTTTTCAATTATGAATGTTATTATTATGTTCTATAAACCTATGAACTCTTATAAGTTCTTTACTAATCGATTTATTTTCTCAAATCAATTGAATTTGTAAAACTTTTTGTTAAAACTAAAACTTTCTTCTCTATATAATTTATAAAGCTTGATTTTCTTGGTTATTTGAGCTATAAAAGAACTAATTTTCGAAACTATTTTGAAAAGCTATATTACGGGTTGATATTTATTAAACTCATAATTGGATGGCTTAAAGAGATAAAACGGTAAATACCTTATGTAAGCTATACTTACATTAGCGGCTAAAGTGCTTGGTTTCTAACTTAGGTTGATTTATACGATGGGGTTATTACAACTCTCTAATTTAAGACATAACATATACTTATATAAATTGTATTGAAATTATTTAAGTTTGTATCCTATTAATTGTATAAGTAGCTTAAAAACTTGCATATTATAAGAAATTATGAATCTATAATGCACACACGAACTGGAAATGATGTTTTCATACATTTGCCCCACTAATCAATGTAGAAAATAAGAGAAAGCATGATGGTCTCTCGAGTATATAGTGAAATACCTTATTCAATAAAATGATATTAGTTACCTTCATTCTTTGTGATGAGTAGATTAGATCATCCCAAAAAAGGCCTAACTCTACCCAACTCAATTCACAAAATTTTTTTACTTGTCTTATAGAATGCAGCGCAAAGTACGATAAATTGGAATTACTTAATATGGCTTTACCCTTCCTTGTTTTGGTTTAAGCACTATTTAAGCCATATTTGACTCGAGAAGGATTTGACAAGTAGAGAAAATTTAAGCCATAAGACTTCATTAACTAAAGAACTTATTATTTCCTAAAATCTCATAAAGAAAAAAATGCCTTTTTCAAGTGTTTCCTGCATGCAATTGACATCATGGCATTATAAACTTTCTCTTTGGTTTCAGGGTTCTTCTAAACATTGATAGGAAAGTCCGTGTCTAAGATTGTTTAGGATAAATTAATAAAAGGGGGATAAGAATCTACTGTCCCAGCTTTTCCATTCCATAGCCGTCTTGGTCATTGAAAATCTATCACGTAGCATAATAACTCCAAGCACATAAAAGGCAATTTTTACTGGATATGTATTAATGGTGTATGCCAGATTCTTCCTTTTGTGAGATTTAACGGCAAATGTATTGATTAATTAATGTAGATTTTGCCTAGATATGCACATTAACTATCCCAAAACGTCTGCCACGTGTTTTCCTTTCTCAATATATGGACTGATATGCACCAAAGAAATACAAGAAAGAGAGGGCATAAAGAATCCAACATCGACAATTAATACAGATTTTGATCCAACATTGGGATGACAACAGTTGAATTATTGATTAAAAAAATTAACAACAATAACAAAAATAAATTATATAATTTCACTTTTTTTTTTCCTTTTTGCTTTTCAGTTTACAACTCATATAATTCTATTGGGAAAAAAAAATCTCATATATTACGTTTTAAAAGAAATTAATATTGATTCAATTTTTTTAAGTAAAATAACAATTATTGATAAAGTGACAAGCCTATAATTCTCTTAGTTAGAATATTGGCACTAATAAGTATCTTTAGATATTCATATTTAATAGTCAAAATATAAACACTTATGCTTAAATTGGATCGGTAAAATTTGGATAATTTTTTTTAATGTGGTTTTGGCTTTTATTTTAGAATTATAGTTTTAATCGAGTTCTTATTTCATATGAACATATGGGAATTATTGAATAAAATTATTATTTTATTTTTTTAGATGTGCCATTTATATCTTAATGAATTATATAGATAATATGTTCATTAATTTGATTTGAGATGTTATATATTAATGTCACTGTTAACCACAAAACTGATTGGCACCAACGTGCAATATTATGTTATGAGACTAATGAGTAATATTATAACATGGTTGTTTTATTATAATACTACCGGTCCTTGTGATAGAATATGATTGTAAAATAAGAACATTATTCCTATTCTAATGCTTAAAAAAAATAAAGCAAATAATAATATAGCTAAGTCTTTGAATAATATATTTGTTTTAACAAGAAATACCATAATGTATCAAAAACAAAACCAAAATGTAAAATTTTAATCTAGCTTGCAAGTTGATTTCCAGACATTATCCCTGTAATGCCTCAAAACCGATAACGTCACAGACCGCTACGTATTCCTAATCATTAATAACACGTTAGGCGTAACATCTAACTAAAAACTCCAAATAAAATTATAAAAGTCTCCAAATAATCTTATACAATTAAATCTTTAAATAATGTTAGAATAACTTTTAATTATGAATTATTGCTATTCAATCAATCAAGACTACCATATAAGACTAAATAATTTTATCAATTAATTTCCACGGATATTCTTCAATACCATATGCCGTCTTCACTCTTCTTATTCTCAGGGCAGTAACAATTAACTTCATAAGTTATTGAAGTCAAACAATATAACTATGAGTCCTACAACTGAAAATATAATAAAGTGAGCTGAAGCCCAGTACGTAACGCACAACCACATGCACGTGATCAAACAATGCATAATTAGATGTGTAGAAATACAAAACAAGTAATTTACACAATTCATTCATTCATTTATCTTTGTTTTTAAGTCAATCATACAAATACACAGTAATGGTCCTTACAACTCAATCACATCCCAATTTGTATCACAACCTAGCGTTTAGATATATCTCTCCGAGCCCCTCTATAACCTAATACTGGGTATGCCTTTTTAGGCTCCCCTACAACAATTTCAATATACCCTAGATCACTTCTAACCAAAACTCCATAAAGAACAACACGTCGCAAGGATCATCGAGGTTACCCCTAGGAATCTGCTACTTTGAGCCATAAAACAAACCAAACTTAAGCAATAAAAAGATACATAAGCTAAATATACATTTAATTTATTTTAATTTTTGTTATCCTAATACTTATATGCTACAAGCAAGTGTTATGTACCTTGATATTTAGAATCCATTACTAACTAATCAAGCCTAGCTTCATTAAACCCCTTTAAATATTAAATAAACGTTGTCCCTTAGTTACAACTCACTTTTAAACCATTTAAATCTCTTTAAATTTACTTAAAGATACAATAAAGGGGTTTACTTTAAAAGTAATAAAGGAATAAAACAAAAAGAAGAGGAAAAATCAACTTAAAGGAGTAAAGCTTAGGACTCGGTCAAGGACACAATCAAATCTTTTTTGCCATATGACTTGTTGAGTTACACTTCATTACTGCAAAGGACACGACTAAGAATACAATCGTATCTTTTAGTCGTATAACTTTTTGGTCTACATGCTTATGTTGCCTACTACAAGAGACACAACTAAGGGCATAACTAAGAACACGATCATGTCTTTTGTTCATGTAACTTTCTAGTCGAACTTTTTTTTTTCTCTTTCAATTAAAACCTTTCTAAACTTATTTTATCCTCCAACATCTCAACACATAGATCAAAACACCCTAAAATTATTAAAAACAACCTGACTCTTCAACAAAAACCTCATTAGCGATACATTACAAATTACACATCTCTAACTCTTATTTCAAATTCAATACTCATTCCATCAACATCAAATTTTCCCATTACGTTTATCACTTTAACTACCAAATCATCACTATAATCTTCTTAAATAGAAATATTATAAGAAAAATCTGTGGTGTAGAGGATACTTTACCTTAATTTTTTTTACAATTCTTTTGAGTTTCTTCATTTTCTTATAGCTAATCAATGCATAACCCTAAAATATCAATGCGTATCACTTAGATTTTATCAAAACCTAAATTCCATAATTAACTCTTCACTTACCATTGGAAATCTTCGAAAGTTATATGAGCCTTTCGATTCCCTTCTTCAGATGAGTTACGCCACCAAAAGAGATTTTAATCAATCTAACTTTTTCCTCTAAAAACTGATAAGAATTAATATTCTTAATGTATCTTAAGCGTTTCCTAAGTTTGTAGTGGAAAAGTCTTATCGATAGCTCTAAAAAGTTTAAAAGAGTTTCGAGGAAATAATGTAATATATATGCCCTAACTAAGTGAGGAAATTTTTGTACTTCCAACATCACCTTTCATTAAATTGTTGCTTAAGACCTTAATATCCCTTACTTATAACTTACTCGTTCTTTATTTATTTTTATGACTTCATTCTTTTATATCTCTTTTTTTTTTCTAATGTATTACATTCTCCCTCTTTTCAAAGAACTTTTGTCCTCGAAAGTTACTTAAACATTGGGGTAACTTCGAAAACTTATTCCTACAAGTATCTTTGACTTAGAGGTAAGTTACTCCCTTAAGCTTTACTTATTTAATTATTTCTCCTCCTTAAGATCACCTTTACATATCCAACTATTTGTCTTGTTACAAGATCATTCCTAAAATTATTATCTACTATCTATCAAATCTCCTATTATAGTCATAAATCATCAATTACTTAAGGTTCTTTTTTAGCTCATCTTCCGTTGTACTACTCTTATTATAATTCAACCATAAAATTTTGATCATTTTTCCATTTAACTTATCTCAATTATTATGGCTCTATATAACTTGATCCTTAGTTTACTTTGATTCAAAAAAACTTAAGCTTCTTTGGATTACTTTCCTAATAACATTAGATTATAATTAGTTTCTCCCGAAAAGTAATATTTCTCTCTAATTAACTTTTAATAACTAAACTCCTTTTATTTATTTGAGAGCTCCAACTTTACTAGCTTAGGAAAATCAATTATCGATTCCTAAATAACTTCTTATTTATTTTGGTTACTCCACTACACCTTAGTATATGAATAAATTCATCTTCTCTAGATTCTCTTTAGTATCCACGATTTCACTTAAATACCTAAGTCTCTCTCTTTCTAACTCTAACATAGACTTTAACCCAATCACTAAATTACTTAGGTTCTTTCAGCTTTACAATAATTTCCTTACACTTATTTCATGTTATCTTCCCATATTAGCTTGTACTAAATTTGCCCCATAGCTCAACAAATTTCATAACACTTTAGAAGTCAATAAATTCAATTTAAAACCTGTATTTTCTTCTTTTATCTCTTTTATATTCAAATATTCTCTTCGTCCTACATTCTTTTATCATCTACTTCGCATTTATAAATCATTCAATTATAATATTATTGGCACTAGATGAATAACCATAACATTAATAATAAGAGCTATACCCAAAACATTTATTATGACCTCGCTTCCATCACCATTCTATAACTCTTAATAGATTAGAGACTTAATCAAACAATAGGAGTCTCCATCTTTTATATCTTATAATCTTTAAACAATTCTATAACTCTAGGGAAAAAAGTTCACATTTCTAAAGTTTGTTAAATTCTTCTCTCTACCAACCATTCTCAACCATCTATTTCAAGAGTTCTCACAATTTGATACTTCTACTATTGCTAACATAATTTAATCTTAAGTTACCTATTCTCTTGTGACTCATGTTAAGTTCAAAGCTGTTAAATTGAAGGGGATACTCTTGTTGCTACACCATGCTTTTACCATATATATATTTGATTGATTTTACCATATTACTACAATTATTATAATTATAGATTATAATGTAGTTGAAACATTTAATGCACTTGGAGTTATTTGATTGAGTTTTAAAGAATTTTGTTAAATTTTTATTGTACTTCATTACTTCTTACTATCATTATAATTACTATTGCTTATCATTACTATTATTAAATTTATAGGCCTATTTTGTTTCTTCCCAAGATTTTGTTGTAGATTAATTAATTAATAGTTATCAATTGAATACTTTTATGCTTTTGTTGTCTTTAGTTAATGTTAAGTAGTTTACATATGAAGTGCCTCAATATACACATACATAGATGTGGACCAATGAGTAACAAGACATGATTTGACTCAATTAAGATGTGACTAACAACCTAGCTTAACTTACATAATAAATGTGACACAACATGACGATACTGTTGACAACACCTAACATATTTAACATGACTTAGATCAATCACAAGATAGAAAAGAAACTTGTTAATCCCATTACATGCATACGTAAATTAATGTACATATAAAATATCTCATTAAACTCTATTATTATCATTATTAATTAGAATTTAATGAATTCTTTATTTGCGTTACCTTATTGCTCACATGGATGGTCTAGTAAGATAACTTTACTATTATTATTAGTATCGTTGTTATTATTAAAATATTCAATTATTATTATTAGTGTTGTTAATATTGTTATTATTATTGTTACTTATTATTATGTTCTTGTAACGTCTCTATTAATATGGATTGTAGTTAAAATAGACTTTGTATTTGTTTAGGGAAATTATAATAGATTTTTAGGTGATTAGTTTATAATTTTAATTATTTATTTCATACTCTTTCAATCGATACAATTGGTTGTTTTTTATTTCTCAATTGCCATTTATTAGCTTCTTAATTTGCTATATATTAATCGTCAAAGAAAAATTGACATGTATTTATGAATACATAGATATTCTTACAATATTTAAATGTATTCTTACTATATTTACTATTTTGATAATTTTCAACTTTCCATATAATCATTTAGTAATAAATAATTCTTGTATAAGGGTTTTGTTTTATCTATTGTATTTTCTTCTTTAAAATTCTTTTGTTTCTTACTTTGTTATACTTATGCTATTAATTAGGGCTATTTATAACTATTTTGTATTTTCCTATTTCCTAAATATTTTATTAATTTTATGTTTTATTACATATTGGTTAAAAACAATTTTATAAAGGTTTATGAATTTACATGGATCTCAATATCATCATTATTGTTCCTTCTTTTATTTACTACTTAAAATTACAGGTCAAAAGAAACTTAACATGCTTCTATGGTTATAAATTTCATAGTCATAAGATATATTACTTGTAGCGTGTATTACTCCAAGACAACTAACAATAAATATTTTACCTTAAAGGTATTTTTTTATATAGTAAAGGTTCCCTATCTTTTACTATACTATCATGTTTTTTATTATATATCTCTATGCTCAAGTATTATACTTCTATTTTTTTTTAACCTCTTAAATATAACTAGACAATAATGTAGACATCTATTATTCTCAAATAGTTAAATGAAATCTTGAAAATAAATAATAACATCAAATAATAAAATTTTATGTAATTGTCAATTCAAAACATAAATTTTCTCTTAAGGTCAAACCTAACTCACATCCTACCCCACTCATCATCAAACCGTCCTATTAATTTATTGCTTATTATTATTTTTCTCTTACATTTTTGTTTCCAAGGATTCATAACTAAGGATTCGATACCACTTTATTTGTAACACCCCAGAATAGAGAAGGTAACAAATCGCTACGTGTCCTTAATCAATAATGATACTTCAGGCATAACATCCAACTAAAAACTTCAAATAATACTATAAAAGTCTCCAAATAATTTTATACAATTAAATCTTTAAATAATGATAGAATAACTTCTAGTTAAGAAATATTGATAGTCAATCAATCAATACTACCATATAAGACCAAATAATTTTATCAATTAATTTTTAGGGATATTCTTCAATACCATATGTTGTCTTCACTCTTCCTACTCTCAAGGCAGTAACAATTAGCTCCATAAGTTATTGAAATCAAGCAATACAACCGTGAGTCTTACAATTGAAAATATAATAAAGTGAGCCAAAACTTGGTTACAACACATAACCATATGCGCATAATCAAATAATATATAATCACATCAGTAGAAATGCAAAACGAATAATCTACATAATTCATTCATTTATCCTTGCTTTTAAGTCAGTTACACAAATACACAGTAATGATCCTTGCAACCCGATCACATCACAATTCGTATCACAGCCTAGTGTTTGGGCATGCCTCTTTGAGCTTTTTTACAACAACCTAAATTTAACCTAGATTATTTTTAAGTAAGACTCTATAAAGGACAACACGTCGTAAGGATCATTAACATTACCCCTTAAGAAACTTAAACCATATATACATTTAATTTATTTTATTTTTTACTTTCCTAACACTCACATACAATAAGCAAGTGTCGCATACCTTGATATTTAGAATTCGTTACCAACGAAAGCCTAGCTTTAAATCCTAGAAACAATAAATACTTATTAAACTCTTTTAAATATTGAATAAACGTTATCTCTTAGTTAAAACTTACTTTTAGACTATTTAAATCTCGTTAAATTCACGTAGTGATACATTAAAGTGGTTTGCTTTAGAAGTAACAAAGAAATAAAACAAAAAGAAGAGGAAAAACTTAACTTAAAAGAATAAAGCTTAGGACATAATCAAGGATACGATCGTATCTTTTTGGCTGTATAATGTACTAAGTTATACTTCATTATTGCAACGGACACGGCTAGGGACATGGTTGTGTCTTTTGGTCGTATGACTTTCTGATCGAACTTTTTTTTTTCCTCTTTCACCTAAAACATTTCTAAACTTATTTGATCCTCCAACATCTCAATACATGAATAAAAAACACTCTTAAATTATTAAAAACAACCCGACTCTTCAACAAAAACCTCATTAGTAAGACATTGCAAATTACACATCTCTAACTCTTGTTTCAAATTCAATACTTATTCCATCAATATCAAACTTTTCCATTACGTTTATCACTTAACTACTAAATTATCACTATAAACTTCTTAAATAAAAAGATTATAAAAAAAATCTATAGTATAAGGGATATTTTACCTTAATTTTTTTTACAGTTCTTTCAAGTTTTTTTGTTTTTCCATAGCCAATTAATGCATAACCTTAAAATATCAATGTGTATTACTTAGATTTAATCAAAACCTAAATTCCATAACTGAATCTTCACTTACCATTGGAAATATTCGAAAATTGTGTAAGCTTTATGATTCCCCTCTTCAAATGAGTTACACTATCAAGAGAGATTTAAATCAATCCATTTTGTTCTCTAAAAACCGATAAAATTTAATAGTCTTAATGTGCCTTAAACGTTTCCTAGGTTCATAGTGGAAGAGTCTAATTTGATAGCTCTAAGAAGTCTAAAAGAGCTTATAAGAAAAAACTTAATAAATATACATTAGCTAGGTTAGGAAATTTGTGTACTTCTAACATTACCCTTTATTAAACTATTGCTTAAGACCTAAATGCTCCTTACTTATAACTTACTCATCCTTTATTTATTTTTATGACTTTATTCTTTTATATCCCCTTTTTTTCATATAGGGTATTACAATCCTATTGTCTTAGATACCCAAATGTCAATTGCTATATTGAACCTAGACATGCAAATAAATTTTTAAAATAAGTTAAAGATTGATAGATAATTTGTTTATTTTCAAAGGAAAAAATATTTATATTATATTACATGTGATATTTCATGTATTGTGTGAGCTAGTTCTACTCATTCTTACCGTGCAAAAACTACAATTTAAAATCTCCTAAAGTATAAAAAGCAAAATCATTAGTAAATTTTTCCTATTCTAAAAAGAAATTTTCAATTATCATTGCTTACATCTAACGAAGAAGATGTTAAAGGTAATTGATTGAAATCAATTATATCAATAGAAGAGTTATCTAAGAAAGTAGCATTCTCCTACAATGTCATAATTTTGAAGGGAAGAATACAAAAGAAATAAAATATATGAATGAATATTAATATGTCTAAATATTGGGAATTGTCTAGTTATTGAAAAATAATTTACTGAAATATGATGAGATGATATATTAATTTCATTTGTTGAAGGAACCCGAAATTAAAAAGATTTAATCTTTTATTTGAAGATAAATATAAGATATTTACAATGGACTTAATAAAATATGAAGATGAGAAGATTACATTACTACATGCGTTTATGTTTGATCATCATGCAAGTTCATCCTGAATATCCATAATTGACTTAATAGTAATAGCAATAGATTTCTGTAATTAAGATAAATTAATATTATTAAAACACTAGAAAGATATATAATTAAATGATATGATATAAGAAGTAAAAAAAAAAAAAAATGTTTGATTTTCATACCAATGTACATATTAATTTCTTCCATTTAGTTGCTTTTTCTAAGGTACTGTTTTTGCTTAAAACTCTTAGTTTCATTTTTAATCATTTTACTTTACTTCTTAAATTAACTTCTTTACATCATACTCTTTCTTTAGGGTTATCTTCAAAAGATAAGCCTTTCATACTTACCTTAATTTTTCTCACGATATTCTCATTACCATCAATCATTATATTAAAATATCCATTTGTCAAGAAAGCTTTAACTGCTAAATGAGAAAATAATCTACTTAATGTTTTATAACATTCCACACTGCTTGGCTTTGAATCACGTAATTCACATGAATGATATGCAAGCATAAACTCAGCCTTTGCATCTTTTGTCCATCTCTTTAGAATGTGCCTTTCAAGTACTCATTCGATATTGTGAAACGATAAATTTTTTAAAATATATACAATAAGATTCTCAAAAACTCATATTTGTTGAAACTGTAATCAGCTTGATCATTATGCGAGTTAAAATAAACAATATGGTGATGGGATCTTCTTAGAAGCTTAACTTTATATTTAATTACCAATCCAATCTCCTCAATGATACATACATCACAATTCTATGTTTGCCATGCTTTAATTTTTCTACTGTATTTAGCATGAAAGGCATACTTTGACTAGCTTTGAAGTCTGCTTTCAGCTCTTCATTACGCTTATCATCCACTAATCTTTCAAAATGTTGAAAGAATCTTAGAAGATCGAGACGTAGCTAATATACTTCTTGATTTGATTATTGATACTTTCACTTCTTTGAGCAGCACTCATACACAAAATGTCATATGACCATAAACTAGTGCACATTTATTTTGTATCTCAAATTATTGCTACAACCATGTATTTTCATAGAGATCATATTTCTGAAGTATTTCATATCATGCTTTAATCAAATCCTCTTCAATATTGTACTCAAATATATATGTGCTAAAGTCTCTAACAAATGTACTAAGTTTTTCAAATGTATGACTTAGATGCTTTGTTGTATTTTGGTACATATGCCATCCACATAAATAATGTCTAGCTTCTGGCTAAACTTCTTTTAATGCTTTTGCCATTGTAGGAGCTTCATTAATGATAATTGTTTTTGGTTTTTTCTTCAAACATTAACTTAACAAAAGTTTCAAATAATCACTTGAATGTATCAATGATCTCATTGCATAATAAGGCTGCACAAAAAATAATGCTTTCTTAATAGTAGTTTATACTAATAAATAATGCAAGCAATCTACCATACCTACATTTTTTGTATGTCGTGTCAATACAAACAACATCATTGAAACAATCAAAATTAGTTTTCATTCGATCATTAGCCAAAAAAATATTTGTAATGAAATCATCAACATCAACTTATATAGCATAAGAAAAGTTCAAATCTTTAAATTGCTTATTTTACATATATTCTAACACTTCATTTATGTCACCAATTTTCATATTTTGGGTTCTTTTAGCTTGTAAATTATTATTATAATCTTTAAGAAGAAATCCAAGATTCTCATACCCTCCTATCCTTCTCGACATTATTCTAATATTTGCTTTTGGTGTGATTTTAGAACTTTCAACCAAGTCAACTTCAGCTTGTTGTATGAAATTTAAACTCTTATATGATATTGGAAACCTTTTTTTAAGGAGAAGCTAGATAACGTGTATATGACTAGAGATAAATTTTATCACTTAGAACTTGCCATTATATCACCTTTTTATTTTCGTTTGTGCTAAGCAATCAAATCCTATCAGTAGTCAATATTGTTTTACATTAGTTCTTCTTTTGTCATTTTTTCTCTTTTGCTGGCATGATCAACAAAAAATATGATGTATCCATTCACCTTTGGAATCTTTATGTACCTTATGTCTTTGAATACTAAACCTAACCTCTTTGATATATATTGATTATAAAAATCATATGCTTCTTCCTCATTATCAAACCCTTTCCCAACACTTGGTATATCCTTTTCTTACAATGCTAGTATATCTAATTTTTCATTATCATTATTAATGATGAGATCGATACTCAAATTATCTTTGTTCCCTTCAAATTCCTCAACAAAGTTAAGTTTTCTATATGTTAGATTTCCATCTAGAGAAATAGCATTTTCGGCTTCGATAGACCTGAAAATTATATAGATAAAATATTAAAAATTTGATAAGTTAACTTAATTCTTAATCTTCTTCATAGCACAAAATAGATCAATTTTGTTTCAAACTAAAACATATTAATTAAAATTTAGAATAGTCGGTGAAATATTATAGAGACAATAAAAATGGAAATAAATTTTTAAAAAGGTAATGAATTTTAAATACCTATATTACAAATGCTATTTTATTAACTTTTTTCCTTTTCTTTTCCTATCACAATTTCATGCAACTCTATTTGTATACCTTACAATTTTTATTCACTCACAATATCGATTTTACCATCGTTCAACTTTTAAAATTCATCACATGATTTTTATTTTTTTCCTTATGACGATTTCTTACCATGATTATTATTGTTGATAAGAAAAAGAAAAGGCTTTTTTAATCTTTTGTTTGGATCTAAAACATATACTTTCATCCATAAATGCATCTATTTACAAGAATTGATGTAGCTTCATAATTGAATTCAAGTTTATTAAACAAGTGCACAAAATATTATCATTTATTATATACTTAAAAATAAATAGTAACAGGAAAAAAAAAATGGAAGAAAATGCCTTTATGATATGTAGCCAACAAATCATTTATTCTTTGTAATATGATTATATTAAGAAAGAGCATTATCAAAGAATTAAAATATCAAATAAAAATATAACTTGCTAATATAATAAATTACTAACTTTTTATGGTGTACAAAGTATAATTAATGGAGGCTTAAGATTTATGAGTCAATAAAAATTCTTTAGACTTTGCAAATTCTATTAAAAAAAGCAGGTGAAAGTGTTGGGAAAAAAGTGAAAACCAAAAACGTTATGTTTTAGAATTGTTCATGCAATCTATATTAATCATCTATGTTTAAGTATCTTTATGTTGTATATCTTGAAAATATTAGTCCATATTTTGGTAAAATATCATTCCATAACTTGCAAAAAGATTAGGCTTTGTGTTTCCAAAATTTCGAGGATTATGATGTTAAATATCACGAGCAAAAGAATCTGGCATACATAGTTAATGCATATATAGTAAAAATTAGCTTTCTTGTGCTTGGAGTTAATATGCCACGTAACAAATTTTCAATAGTCGAGATAGCTATGGGACATGAAAGTTGGAACAACCGATTTTTGTCCCAAGGCCAACCTCTTGCATAATGAGTAAAGAATCTTAGATTATCCAGTAATTTAAATAAAAAATCTAAACACAAAGAAGCATAAATAACATAATATTAAAACCACATATATTTTAAAGGACATACTATCGAGCTTTATTTTGGATTTTTTCTTAATGTAAATTATATTAAGCTTAACTCACTCAAAATAAATTACATGATATAAAACTAAAGAAAAACATTTTCTAAAAAAATGTTTTAAGTTAAAAGATTTGATTAGGGTTGATAAGTGGAAAAATTCTAAGCAAGCTATTAGCTTACGAGTTCTCTAAAAAATAACCTTAGAAAAATTTTAGTTAGATAAAAACCACATCTAAGGGCTAACTTATTAAGGTCAAGGTCTCCATGAAGAAATTAAAAAAAAAAACTAACTAATAGGCCTTTGTTTTTTTTTTATATTTTCTTAAGGGAATAAAAACAAAAAAAATGAAAAATGCAAGAAAAATGACTTTTTTAAATTTTTATTATACTTTTCTATAAATCTAAAAAAAAATTGAAAAATAAGAGGTTAAAGAAGAGTTTTCTATTAGAGGTGTAATTGAGTCAAGTCAAATTAGTACATATTGGGCTTGGGCTTGAGCTCAATTTAAAAACCGGAAGCTTGAGCTTGACTTGAGTTTAATTGAGTTTTAAATTTTAACCTCAAGCTCAACTTAACAATATATATAGCAAGCTTGAATTTGGCTTAATTAACTTAATTAAATTCGAATATTTTATAAATTTTCCTTAAATAACGTTATACTCACTTATATTTAAAAAATAAAAATTAATTAAAAAATCATATTAACCTTGATTAAGCTCAATTAGGCTTATGGATTTTAAAGCTTAAGCTCGACTAGATTTGTTAGTCAAGTAATTTAAGCTTGAGCTCAACTGGACTAACACCAAATCAAGTTCGAATAAAACTCCAATTGAACTTGAATAGTTTGCAAACCGGCTTGTTTCACTTACACCCTGAGTGCCTACACTTACCTTAATCATAATATGAATCTCTTGATTAGATTGTCTTATCGACTCTACCTCTAAGATGTCGGTATTCTACATCACGAATGTGCCTTTAAGCTTTAGCCTTCCCTTTGTCCATCTGCTCGACATAGTTTAGGTAAACTGCATCAAAGTTTGATTTTAAATCTAATAAAGGCTTATAATATTCAAATTTATATTATTCTTGAACTTAAATAAAAATATTATTTAGCACATATCTGGATCTCTATTCAAATCATGATGCGCTCATGATATATATAATACATAAGTATATATAATTATACCTATTCACTTCATTGAATGGATAAAAGGAGAATAGAATTGAATTTCCTAAAAAATGTAATAAGAGTGTAATAGATATTAATTTGTTTATTTCACTTAAAGGGAAACTTAAGAATAAATACATAATAAAATTTTAATGATTAAATCACCCTTGATCCATTTTTTTTCACAACCAACTCTAAAGTAAGATAATAGGTGATAATGGTGGCAGAGGTTGTTGTAGATGATGGTGGCAACAACAATAGTAATGATGGTGGTAATAGTAGATGCAGTGGTGGTCGATAATGGCAATGGCGTACTTGTGATGATAGTAATAATGGTGGTGGATGAAGAAAAAGGGTAAGTACAGTATTTTTTTACTTAAAATTAGATTTCTTAACTTTCCTTAAGAAATCCTAATGCCTAATTTTTAGAAATTAGAATTCCTTAAGAATGAAAATATGGAGAAGTAAACATGGTAAATGGGTAATAGATGGAGAGTAAGGAACTAAGAGGGAATGGGATTGGGATTCCCCCTGAATGAACATACCTTCTCATAATAAAAAGAAGAAAAACTATCTTTGTGAACTCCTTAACAAATCTAGTACAACACTTATCTTTCCTTTTTAAAATCTTTTCTTATTTTTCCACCATGCTAAATCTAAAGACCAACTATTACTAGTCTCAAATATTTTTTTTTCCTCTACCATTCCTAGCTTTCTACTATCATTGATTCATCAATGTTACGACTTTATCATTACAAGTCCACTTTTGTAGATATAGTTAGTTTGAAACTTAAGCCAATGAGTCTCATAAAAGATTTTGAATAAAGCGGGTTTTACGTGTTTGTTATATTTCTTTTTTGTTTTCATCCCTTATATATAGGATTATATAATTTGTTTTATGGGATTTATTTCACTCATCGGTTGAATGGGTTTTATTCTTCTAAGATAAATGATTGTATTCCAATACATGACATTTTGATGTTCAAAGAGATGTGCACATCTATTTAGTTAGCTTTTTATTCCCTTAACTTTTTGTCTATCAATTCTCTTGTATTAATCAATCTAATTAATGTTATTATCTTAATTGAATGAAATTGATATTTTTTAGGAAAATAAAACTTAAATAGAAAAATGAAAATAAAAATAAGTAAAGTAATTTTTTCAAATAATATCTAGTTTTCTTGGAAAGATAAGCATGATACAATGGTAATTTTGTTATACTTAGGATATTTGTACCTATAGTTCATGGTGATAGTAGATACCACATATATGATTTCTAATGGATTTCTTGGTGGTTTGGTAATCATTGGCAGTGGTGGACTTGTAAAAAGCTTTACACGGCGTAACTAATGAGAGCTTTTCAACGCTTAAGCTAGTTAGAAGAGTATACAGAGTTGGGAGAATATGTATGTAAGAGAGAGAGATAACTAAGAAGAGTATGAAAAGATTCGATACCCTTACTTAGTGCTTCCCTTCTTATTTATAGGTAAAGGATCTAACCTTTTAAGTCACATGACAAGAGGGGATTGGTTGGAACAAAATCCAAGGAGGTGGCGTTATTAGTATAAGAAAAGACTTCGACCTTTCTACCAGTCGGTAGAAGCTTGGGAAATAGGCTTGTCATATTGGTATGGGCGGCTGCCATAACCTGGTGGCAAAGCCTCTAGGTTGTGTATTAGGGTATTATATTACGTTTCAAAGCCGTAAGTTCGTAATAGTCTCACAGTATAAACCAACTTATAATAGTAACCGACTTTACAGTTTTTATCATAGATAGAATTTACACAAGGTATTTACGACTTCTTACTTTGAAATAAACAGCTCGATTAAAATTTATGCTAAAATTTACATAAAAATCCAAAACCTTAAGTCATATATACATAATTACATTCATATTGTCTTATAATCCCAAGAAATTAAACAGACTATGGTAGTCTATTAATAAACATATCACAATTCTAGTTTATAAACCTAAAAGTACTAACAAAACATTAAAGGACTCTATCGTTCTACCAATTGATCCTCACTCTCCTATAGCTTTAAAAAGATATTGACCTCAGGATAATTATATTCTGGCACATTAGTCAGAACCTGTAAGAAAATCTATAAGGGTATAAGTAACCATAGCTCAACAAGTTAGGTTGGAAACTTATTAATGTATAACAAACATAAATAAGGTTATCAAACAATTAATTATATGCAATGTAACAAGCAAATGTCATCACATAATGTAGTTTAATCTGTTATGAAATTAGAGTAATTTCACTTGTTCTAATCTGGATTGAGGAGTTTTTATGTTTATATAACAGTTTACAACCAAACCCAGGTTTATGCAATTGAAACATCGCTTTTCCCATGATTATCTTTTGAAACATTTTCCTTATCCTTATCATAATCTCCTATCTTGTTACTTAGTTCGGCTAAGGATGAAGAAAAAACCATTATACTATCTAGTTTATCTTTTTCGAAGATATTGATGTTTAGTTGGAGAATCCTAATAGTCCCCTAAAGGGTTGTAATGCATGTCTAATTAGGGTATTTAGATTGATTATGATGAAGTACTATTTAGGGCGATCAAGCAATTTCTCACCATTCAATTCACATCAATCACTAATACACAATACAGATTTTTAGCACAAAATCAGATACACAAGCACATACATTTATAACTACTTATAAATATAGTCATATACAATTCTAAGCCTCTGAATACTTTAAAATAATACTCTAAAATATGATAAAGTATTGAACCTAACTTACCTTAAGTCCTCAGTTACCTTACTCGACTAGTTACAAGTTACTTGTCTCCATGTATTCTATAATATAAATATTCTTTTAGTATTTATATACTGATGTTATATATAAACTTTAGGTTATGATTTAACTCAATTTTCCATATATATATTATTTAATATTAATTCATTTTAGGTTAGTTTTGGATTCAGTTTTTGAATTCGATTCCAATTTAGGTTTTAAATTAGTTTCAACTATAGGTATTATATGTAAATCCTAAGAATGCATTCGAACCATCATATGGAATTAATCACTTTATACTTGGGTATCCTAAATATCTTTTTTAGTCTCTAACTAATATTTTAGCTTACATGGTACACCGTAGTCCTTATTTATATACTGAATTTATTCTCGATGTAAGAAAAATTTTTATTTTTTATATAATTCATTAAAATTTATATTCATATCAAATTTGTTGCTTATTATTATTATTATTATTAATATATTACAAATTTTTCACTTAATATTTTATATTTATTATAATTTCGATTCCACTTCTTACTAAAATTATATATATTTACTACATAATACTCATAATACTTACATTTAATACTCTAAATGCTACAATTATCATATCACATTAGATATGAATATCTTAAAATACCTAATTATATACTAAATCAATAATTATTCAATTAACTATTAATTAACCCCAAAATCACTAATTATATATATATTTTTTAATGGCCTAAAAATTACTTAAAATTTTCAAAAATTCCTTTATGAAAAAGGGCTTCATAACACCATTATACATCTACTAAATAGTCTACAAAAAAAATTGTGCTTAAAACTATACTTGTAAGGCTAGTTATTTCTAAATCGAAATATGCTCAGGTTTACGTAGTTTCTTAAGCACTACATACTTTCAAATATAATTTAATCAAACCAATATTTTTTCCTAAATCTACATACATAAAAACATTGAAATACTAAATTTCATAATTTTCTGGATAAAATTGATAATTTAAATAAATTAAAAAAATTTGGGTTGAAATTGGACTCACTCGATTAATAGATTTCCGACTACTAGTAGTGGTCCTATGGGTATTGGTTGGTCTAGGCAATGGTGGTTCACGTCACATCCTGAAGTAGTAGAGTCGTAACAGTCTTGCCATGTAAACCATTTTAGGATAAAAATTGACCATACAGTTATTATTTTAGACCTGATTTACACAAGGCGTTAACAATTAACCTGCTTTGAAGTAAACAACTCATAAATTAAATATATCATTTACATTAACTTAAGCAAAACACATACTTATATTAAAATAATTTAAGTATATTTACAAGGCTTAGTAATCTAATCACAATCTAATTGAGTAATTTGTAAACTAATACTAAGAGTTTTAAAATAAATCTAACTAGAGAGTATATTTAGTCTTCGATTTACATTCTTACTTTCCAAAATCTCGTAGTTGCTAGCTTCAAAATAAATGTAAGTTACTTCCTATTTAATACCTACAACAAAGTCTATAGGAATGTGAGCAATCATAGTTCAATAAATTGAGATGGAGACTTAAAACCATACAGCAAACACAAATAGGGTTATCAATCAAATTATTAGGTGCAATGTATGTTCAAGTAAATGCCATCGCACGATATTGTCTAGTCCGTCGTAAGATTAGAAAAATTGCACCTACTTCAATCTAGATTGAAGGGTTTCTATTAATGCAACAACTCACAACCAAATCTAAGCTTGTGTAATAGAGACATTGCTCATCCCGCAATTACCTTCAAACTATCGACTTCACCCTTGTCGCGACCTCTTCACCAGTTACTTAGTTTGACTAAGGATGAAGAAAGAACTAATTATGTCATCTAGCGTTATCCCTTTCGAAAAAATTGGTATTTGGATGGAGAAATCTAATGTTCCCCTAATGGATTGTTATGTAGGTCCAGTTTAAATTTATGAGTCAAATATTCAATTAAATTCGGTTTAAGGTGTTTAATCATTTCAAACAAATCATACAAACACAAGTTAAAGTAGCAAATTAGTAATCATATTAGTAGTTTAGAACAAGCACATGCGCATAATTAACTATCTAATAAGAAAAATCCACTACAATTTCTAGCCTCCAAGTACTACAAATTAGTATTCCGAAATACAATAATGTATTAATTACAATTTACTTAGACTCTTTGCTTACTCACTCAAGGTGCAACTTGTACAAGTCATTGCTGATCATCCTTATAATACAAACGCTATTTCAGTTTCCACATAATTGCCATAGATTAGTTTTATCCTCTAACGTTTATTATTATCTTTAGTTTAGGGTTTTAGTATACTTAATTATTTATTTTTTAAAATGTCTTATAGTTATTCTTACTTTAGGTTAGGTTTTGATTTAGTTTTGGAGTCGGTTTCTAAATTAGGTTCTAAGTCAGTTTTAGCTACGAATGTTATATGTAAATCCTAAGATCTCATTTCAAATCATAATGTGAAATGAATTACATTATGCTCAGGTATCTTAAATACCGTATTTGGTCTTTAACTAGCACTTTGGTCCATACGGTACACCATAATTCTAATTTAGCTATCAAATTTGCTCCTGATTTAAGAATAACTTACGTTTTTCATGTAATTTCATAAACTCCCATTCCAAATTAGATTTATATTATATTTTTTTATTATTATAATACCATAAATTTTTATCTAAGATTTTTCACTCATTTATTTTCTATATACACATTATGTATTACTATATATTATATACTTATATCACCCCATTTAACACCTCTAACACTACATATATTATCTCTCACTACCAATAATATGTTAAGATGCTAATTATATTCTAAATCATAATTTATACCTAATTAATCTTAAATCACAAAATTAATTTAAATATACCCCTTTACCTATATATTTAGTGCATATTATGCATAAACTCTAGGTAAATATATAATAATTAGTATCCAAACTCTATTAAAGCTATGGAAAATATATTGTACTAAATAAATTATGGTCGTTATATTATGATCATGAAAAGTACTAAGATAGTTTAATATGTATTATTCTCCGATATACCGATTTTAGGTCCAATTTTGCTAAAAATGAGCTTAAATTAGGTAAATAACCAAATAAAATTATAATATTCAAACTAAATATTTCTAAGATCATAATTAAGCTTTATAAGTAATTACAAATTAGGTTCATTAAATAATTTAATTAAAAACCTATTATTTCTTCTATATTAAAAATAGAGCAAATTTAACAAAATAATTTTAATAAATACTAAAAATATATTTTATCAAAAATTATTTTTATTTAAATTAAATATACCATATGATGAATATGTACACCAAAAATTAGCTTGAAATAACATTATTTACTATTTTTAAAAATTTATACAAAATTCGTTAGAATCAGGCATGTTCTTAAAGAACCCATATGAGAACTTCTATTTAAAAAATTTGGTTGGATATTATAGTTATGCATGAAAAAATACCTATGCAAACCAAATTTCATAATTTTCCATGCATATTTGATATTTTTGTTAAATTAAACAAATTCAGAAAGGAAATTAGAAGTCAACAATCAACAAGCTTCCAACCATCGGTGGTGCCTCCACTATTGTCTATAGCTCTAGATATGGGGTCCACTATCTGTTGGTGCTGGCCGTTCCTCTCCAAGTGGTTGCTTGATGTGGGTTCCCTTTATAAGCTCTAAACACATACTATTTTGTCTAATTTTACTAAAATTGGTTTTTCCTCTTTTCTCTCCTCTCTCTAATTTTTTTTCTGATGCTAAACTGATTAGATGAGGTTTTGGAAGTGGTTTGCTAAATCTATAGTTGTGTTTGAGATTTTTCTTCCAATTTTTCCTTGCCAAGTGTCCCTTATCTTTTCTCTTTTTACTTTTTTTATTGGTTGATTTTAATTGATTGCTTTCCATTCTCCATTTACAATTTGTTACACCCTACTTCTAGAATTTTCCTCATTTTTCCATATTTTTCTTGATTTTTATTTAATTATTTATGAATTTTCTTTAATTATTTAGTATTATATTAATATATTTCTTGTATTTTAAGTAATTTTGGGTATTTTTACCCACATATAAATGTATATGGTATAAATAAATATTCTTAAATATTATTTAAATTATTTTATGATTTTTAGTGAACATATAATTAATCCCTATCAATTCGTTAGTTATCAGAATTCATTTTATGTGTTTCCGATAAATAACAGATAATATACATATATTTCAATATTATAGTAATTAATTATTTTATTATTTATTTTCCTAAATCCAAACTCAAGAGATCACTTGTACTAATATTCCTAATTTTGTCGTAAAATTTAAGTTAAATTGGATAATTTGTTCGATCGCCATAAATCCTACGAACTAAAGCCTGAGTTGCTGATTACAGGGCTTACGGTTCTCTTTCAGGTGGCCATAAGTTGTGAGTTTGCTCCATAAGCCCTTATTGCACAGATTTTTTCTAAATTTTGAAAAAAAAAAAGCCCTAATTCTCTCTTTTTATGTTCACTCTATTTTTTTGGAACCCTAAACAGACCAAATGAGCTTCGGTTAGGGTTTGGAGTATTTATAGGATTGCCTTATTTTTTTCTCCAATTTTTAGTTGCTAAATGGCCTTATCTTCTTCCAAATTAACATTTTAGTTGGTTTATTCTGATTAGTTAACTTCTTTTCTTTTTGCCCTAATGTGCCACGACTTGATTTTGGATATATCCACGCTTTCCTTTTTTTTTTCTTGATTTTTTTTTGTAATTTCCTTTAATTATTTGGCATTACTTTAGTATATTTTAGATAATTTCACATATTTTTATTTATACGTAAATATATATGGAGTATAAATAAATACTTTAAAATATTATGATTTTTAGTGTGTTTATAATTTATCTTTAGAAATTCATTAGTTATTAGAACTCATTTTACGCATTTTTGATAAATAACGGGTAATATAATTATAATTAAATATTATAATATTCTATTATTTTATTACTTATTTTCCTAAATTTAAACTTACAATGTCACTTTTACTAAAACTTCTAGCTTCATTGTATAATTTAGGCTCAATTAAATATTTTATCCGATTGTCCTAATTTTTACATATTGAATCCAAATTTCTAGTTGCAGCGCTTATATGTTATTTAACATTTAATGAAGGGAGAGAAAGAGGCAAGAAGGATGGCGAGGCTAACTCTGTCAGGTGGCATGCCTTATAAAGGCTGCTCCAAGCTGGTAGTGCACTCCTTTCTAGTGGTAGGAAGGTGAAACACTTGATCTTCGAAGGGAGGGGGGCCTAAGTGCTCGAAACTTAGTCTAGGAGTGCTCGAGTCTTAGTTCTTCTTTAGGGCCGCGTAGGCTCTTTAATCTCGTGTACCTAGAGTGGAGCTTAAGGGATTATAGGTGTTTAGGAGTTATTGAAAGTCTTCATCCACGTTGTGAGTTTTAAGGGTAATGCTAATGTGCACATTCAATCTATCTCGCGTACTTAGTGTGAGAAAGTGACTATCAAAGGCAAGAAGGGCTCTCAAATGGGCCAATTGAACTTGGTAATGGACTTGGGTCTTGATATAAGGCAAGCGCACCTATCAGTTTTAATATAGCGGATGTGAGTCCGAGTCGATCTCTTAGAGATTTTGAGTACTAATATTAACTTTAGCTTTATTATCTAACCGAAAAATTGTGAAAGTTTGAATTAATTAAAAATACTAAAATTAACAACTAAACTACTTATGAGACTTAATTACGCAAATTAGAAAGTAATAAACTACGAACGACTTCAAGTATGCAATAATGTATTTAGGAATTATTTCCCCTAGTGTTTAACATGTAACCTTTTCTAAAATATATCCAATTCAATTTCTATTATTCTTGACCGGAGGGATTCACAATTAAAGCTAATATCTTTCTCAAGCATATTAACCCTAATCCTAAATTATTTACTGGAATCTCTTCACTTAGTAATATAATTTAGAATCGCATTAACGTGTAATGAATTCCCATGCAAACAATCAACTTTCCGGAAGAAACATGTATCTTATTTCTAAATATACATGTAATTCTCTTCAATTATGCCTAGATCTAATTACACATGCAATTTCTCAATTAACATGCATAATATCATATATTGACACTCTAGAATTATCAATCCATAATTAACGACATAATTGAATCAAGAAAAGGTAGAAACTTTATTGAAATTATAATTCAATCCAAAGGTTACATGAAACCCTAGGTTCCATAATCCTAAATACTCTAATTCTAAGCTATCATAACGAATCTAAAAACGAGTTTCATCAAAAACGTAAAATAAAGCATAAAAACCCCTCTTGATTTGATGAACAATCTCTCTAATCTTGAAATCGATGTCGTTCTTGCTTCTTGATTGATGTTCTTCTCCAATCTCCTCTCGTCTCTTGTGTCTCTTGTTTCTGTAATGCCTTCCCTTTTTTTTTTCTTTTGAAACCCTAATATGTCTTTTTATAGTGTATCAAAAAGATTTTGTTTTTGTCACCTGACATGGCCTGGGACACGACCGTGTCCTCAGGTCATGTAACTTTCTGCACTTAGGCAAATTTTCTGCACAACTTCAAAAATTCATAACTTCTTCGTTTGAACTCGGAATTGAGTGAAACTTGATTCATTTTCTTCGTTTTCGAGCCTAGAATGCATTTAAACCCTGAAATCAACATTTTACTCAATTAAATATCAATTTCTTTAAAGAAAACAAAAATTATGCGGAAAATACTATAAAATCACCCTATGAAATATGTTTAAAATTAGAGTTATCAGGTCTTCAGAGCCTTAGGCCGAAAGATGATCGTTAATAGTTCATAATTTCTTATGTCACTTGAATGCAAGCAAGATAAATGTGCTAAAAAATACTTCAAGTAAACATGAACATAAATTGTGCTTTATTCGTGCTCGGTTTGAGCTAAGGCTATCGGTCCTTTACTAATTTCCTTGGTTTAGACCTATGATACAATAGGCTTAGACCAAACCTCAGTGATTACAACCCCTTAAAGAGGCCATAAGACCCTATGGATCCTTACGAAAAATAAGTAAAATAAATTTTCTTGGCAATTAATGCGTAGTAGGTTTGTTTGGTGAGAAAAGATTGATTGAGTATTTATTAAGAAAATTTTGATGCATAACATATGTGCTAAAAGTGGATGGCATTCTTTTTTTTTTTTAACAAAAAAGAAAAATCAATTACCATTAGGTTGAAAACTTCAAATATAATTGGTACTTACCCATCTAGACATTTTATTATATGTAATAAATATTTTTTTGACTTAAAAAGGTGTAAATCGTATCCTACCAATATCTAAGCAAGCTCGTTGGTTATTAAATTATTTAATGTCGGCAAAATGGGACTAAAATTTAAAAAATAAAATAAATATACCTGAGACAATAGGACTCTAAGCCTAACAATGGTCTAATTTGCTATACAAATTAGTAAAATTGTCAAACTCATTATTCTATATAGAATTATTATAAGGATAGTAGAATTGAAACATGAAATCGAAATGTAGAAACTTAAGTTTTTACAACTTATGTAAAATAACTTAAAAAAACTATGAAGATACTTATAATAATTATTCAAAAATTGAAATACAAGATGAAATTACATAAATAAAGAGATTAAGTTCGTTTTTCATAAAAAATTCTTAATAGTATATAATAAACATACAAGAAAGAAGGATAAACAAAGTCGAAAATAAATTTTTTCTATTATTCTCTTTTGAAAATGAGCAATGAACCGAAGAAAGCTAAATATTTCTACTTATTTTAAATTATTGATGATATAAACTAAATTATATAGTTTATTTATTTATTATAATATTTGTTATTAGAGCTGAAACTTAGGTGAAGGTTATGAATATAAAATAAGAGATTAAAAAAGAGAAAATAAAATAAAACAAGATAGGAAAGATGATATAATACCTTAATAGTTGATAGCTTGTAAAAGTTTAGCTATATTTTTTAATTTTTTAGCTCATTCAATTTAATTATATAGAATTAATAAACTCAATAAAAAATGTAAATTTTTATAGAATTTATATATAAGTTTAATTAAAAACGTAAATTTCTATATAAAAAATAATTTAAATATAAACTAATTCGAAAAAACTTTCTAAAGTAGTAAATTTATAAAATTATAATTTTTTGACAATCATGTAAATCAGTACTACTCCTCGAAAAGAAAACAGAAGCTACTCGATTGACTTAAAAACCCGATAGAACACAAGATCGTGGGGCCTACGTCTTATTCGAATGGGGTAACGATTTTTTGTTTTTTTTTTTTTGAAATGGATTCATTAACTAGCTAAACATTGAAAGTACAATACATACCAGAAACAGACAGCATACCATCCTATGAACTAGTATGAATATCAAGCTAAATATACAGTACAGAAAAAAAAAAAAAAAAGAAGAGGAAAACACAGTTATCCTGGATCTACTCGCCCTTTTATATGTACACAAGGGCTAACATCCTGATGCAAAGGATGCATCAGCTGTTGTAGTGGAACAAAAGCATGGAAGTTGCCATACGCCATTTTCATTTCAAAATTCGCTAATTAGCCTGCTACTTGATTATTTTCACGTTGTGAATAGGGTAATGAATATTGAAAACATTAACTAAAATTCAATCTAAAAAATTCAAATAAAACGTTGAAAAGAGAGTAAATCGTACAGATCACCCCTAAAACTGTTAAAAATTGTAGACCCTCGTTTTTTTTTTTTTTTTCTTTCAAAAGTTATCACTTATTATCCCAAAAATAAACGTTAGCCCTTTTTGTTTTTATGCTGAGTCGATCACTATGTATAAAATAAACTTATTTAAAGTTTAATCGAAAAAAAAAACTAAAAATGCTTATGTTAATTTAAATATATAGATAAATTTAAATAAATTAATAAAAAAATTACCATACAAGCATATACATAAGTTTATTTTCCACATGGTTGTCAGTAAAAACAAAACAAAAAAAAAAAAAGAAAAGATCACGCATCTACTTTTTAAAAAGTTAGAGTTCCAAACAAATTTTAATGCTTTTAGGCCGATCCGCGTAAATTTTTTACACTAGAAAATGCATGTCGTATTTAGTTTGCTAGCTGTTGCTGCATAGCTTCGTGTACGGCATGTAGGTGTAGGAATAAGAATTTTATCGGATAGAAATTCCACATCAGCGCCGGATAGGACGAAAATCCTGGCTCAGCATATGCATCCAAAAACTGAAGGAATTTTCCTTGTTATGCCTATGGATATAGTTGATTTCAGGCTACCGTTATATAAGTAACACATTGAAACTATAGCCTTCACTAATTAGCCATTATATCTAGAAGTATATGGATAAAACAGAGGTTTGATTACAAATTTACTATCCAAAATATTTATTAGGTATAAATAGATTGCATGTACTTTAAACTATAAATTCACCATTTAACTTTTGAAATTATACAAATAATGTCCAAACAGTTACTAAGAAATAAAAAAAATTTGAGATTTAGCTCTATATATTGTTATTAAATAAATAATAAATTTCAGCGTAGATTTTAACTATGACATGCTGGAAGGTTACAAAACTTTAAAAAAAAGTTCTGAAATCGAATAGAATGAAATTAATTAGAATGAAATAAGTATGTTTGGAAATATTTATAAAATGAAATGCATGTGAATGATATTGAATAAGCAAATAGTATTATTTATCAAAAATATCTTTAATTATTTCATACAATAATTTATTTAAAAATTAAATTAATAATTTTAATTAATAAAGGGAAAATAGAATCGCGATTCTCATTTCTTAAAGATAAAACCAAATTCCACCTTGAAGCTGGAATTACAAAACCATAATTCCACTTACTACCTATACTTTTAAACAAAATGAAAAAGAATAAAACTCGAAATCAAGATTTTATTTCAATTTATTTTCGTATACCAAACCTAAGCTTTACTTTATAGTGAACATTCGGTCTCTATAAATAGATTTATAATAAAAAGGTGTAAATTAAACCTATAGCACAGAAGGTTAAATTAGTATGAGAGTACCCAAAACTATGAGAATTATAGAAAAATCTCTAATTTCTAAAATACTATACTTATATCTCTTGAAAGTTATTGAGAACGAAAAATTTTCTTTCAATGAGTGATAAATCAATCTTTCATAAATATATATATATATATTTGTAATATATCAATTTATCATTTGATTTGAAGGTTCTCTTAATATAGTTAATATTTCAAATATTAATTTGGATCAATACATTAAATAAATCAACTTCAAAAAAATTATTGTGAATATTAAAGATTGAATGGCCGGTACCACAGTGGACCAAAAGTATCCAGAAATCAACATGTTTCTATGGGCATAGGAGTGGTGCTGCCTCAAAATTAGTGAAGCAAAACCATGTAAGTAGGTAACTTAAGAGACATAATTTCAGTGAGTTTAGGACTATATGAAATGGTTTGGTCTGCATTCGGACTCTTTTAAGTGTCATATCATTGTAATGTAGTTGGAAAAAAAAAAAAAAAAACTCTTCTAAGTACTAGCTAGAAAAAGGACATTGCATAATATCACACTCTTGTAATTGAAGTTTACAAATTCCGATAAAGAAAGTAAGACTGATGGAGAATTGTTTGGTGTGAAGATTAACTTTTAACCTTTCTGATAAAATTTAGGGAGTGTGTGAATGTGTTTTGGTGTCTCGATTGATTTATTTAATTTGATTTTTAAATAGATTTGGGTTGAGATTTTTTAGTTTATCAACCCAACTTTTTAATTAGCAAGTTAAAGCGAGTTGATTTGGATTGACTTATTTAAGAAATTTATGTTTCTTATATGGGGGTTAGCTCTTTTAATATGCTTTTTAATAAGTTAGGGCTGAAGTTTTTTCTTTAATTTATTTAAAATACAAATTAAATGAATTCAACCCTTCTAATTTATGGGTTTGACTGGGTTAACTCGTTTAACTCATTTATACATTTATAGTAAAACTCGAAAAAGGAGAGGATAAGGAGGGACATGATATGATTAAAAACAAATGAGTCAGTTGTTGTATCATTCCCATATTCATTTAATTAGAGTAAAATGGAAGGCACTAAATATTTACTTTGGGCTTTATTATTATAGATAGATATAATATAACGATATGATAAAAGGGTTAAATATTTGGTTTTCCATCATCTAAAAGTTTCTTTTTTTTTTTTTTGTCAAATTTCAACTTTGTGAAATATGTCTCGTATTCTGTTTTTCTTTTTTTTTTTTCCAACTGTATCATAACATGGGGAAGGGGAGATTTGAATATGGTTCATTTAATTATAAAAATCGTGTTCGCTTCCAATTTAAAAGAGAATAATCGATTATGCAGATGCCAAGTAGGATGGGAGTTTGAACTATGATACCCTTAAGATCGGTACGGTATGTGTTAGAGGCTGTAGACCCCAAAATCGAGCCAAAATTCGACGGTATGAGTCAAATATAATATGTAATAGTCCATTTTGGCAGGAGGTTGATTGACTCTGGTAGGTCTTAGACCTGGCATTCGACCAGCAAAATGCTAATCGAAGGGAAAATGAGTCGACGATTAATGCTAATTACAAATCGTGGGGTGGAACGAGGCCATCCGGGGAGTCTGGTTTGATATTTTTATTGTTTAGATGGGACATATTACATCCATGTTTTTAAGAGTTTATTAAAAATGTAATCGAGTTGAGTTAAATCAGTAAGACATTGAATTTAAATTTGAACTCAACTTAAAAATTCAAAATTTAAATTTGTTTCAAATTTGATTGGGTTTTAAATTTTGAACTCAAATCCTATTCGAATTCGAACTTACTTATATTTAAAAAATAAATTAAAAATAATTTTATACTTGATTAAATTTGATTAGGCTCATGATTCTAATCATCTTAGTAATTCTAAAACTCGAGCACAGCTTGATTTTGTATTTGACTTATAATGAGGTTTATATATATTCTTACAAATATTACTTATTCTGACTTCATAGATTTGCTGCTGCACTACCGTGGTTTCTATGTTGAAGTTTATATAGGGTTTGCATGTTGTCTTGTCTATTTTTATTATTTTTTTATTTTTTTATAAATTGTTGCTTGCTTACATTATAATAACCTATCCATCTAAAGCTTTTGTATCGATGTCCAATATCCAATGAAAAGTTCTAAAAAAATAAAAATAAAAAACATATTGAGAAATGAAATACTTTGATACGGGGAGCTTAGTCAGTTACATTGTCATATCAACAGCAGTAAATTTAACCAAAACACATGCCACATTAGTGAGTAGTAAATGCATGTAGACAAAGGTCCCAAATTAAGTGTAATCTACAAATTCAAAATTTTTAACGCTTTATAGATGAGTTGGCAACAAAATAAAAATTAAAAATAGTGCTTTATAAATGATGACAAAAAAAAAAAATGCATGACGAATAAATGGAGGTACTCATAAACGGTATAAATCTAAACATCCATCATAGTTTTCCCACTTTTCAGTACTCTAAACAATTTAATTAGCGTTTTTTCTAATGTTTTTCATCGTTTTATAGAAATCCAAAATAACGATAGGTCATATTACTAGATATTACAAATAGGGGGTAATATTTATCAGTCCATGGATTTAATAAATTAGTAATACTCTCTCTCTATATATATTTAAAGTACTCTGTACATGATTTAAGAGTGTGTTTAAAGTACTCTGTACATGATTTAAGAGTGTGTTTATTCTTTAAGAAAAATAAAATATTTGCTTATCCCGTAAAGATATTTTCTGGATCTTTTTTATTTTTATGTTTTTCGGTGGATACCTTTTTTAGGTATTTCTTATTATTAAAACCTAAATATCATGAATCGCAATAACCTTAAGAGAATATGGTTATTAGCAACTTTATTGTTAATCAATGGTAGGAAGAGAGGATGGCAACCAATAGCTGATGGTTGTAGTTATTTATAACCGCAAAAACATATGGGGGCAATATTACCATTGAAAAACTATTCTAGGAACTCAAGAGGGGATGTGTGGTTTGTGAAGTAAGTTCAACATCTAAATTTTACTTTAATATTAATTTTTTGATTTAAGCAGCTAAATGAATATAATATCAAGATAATAAAGTAACAATAAGTATAATTAAGATAATAATAAAATAATAATAAGTGCAAAAAATAAAAAGAGATAAGGATAGAGAAAATCAAGCCGGGATTGAACGTGGAGTTCAGACTATCTCTTACTCTTCACGGGCACATAATGCCTCTAATTGAAGATTTTATACCACTTTATTAATTTCTTAATCTAAGTTTTAAGAACTATATATACATAAACTTGATTGTACAAATTTCACACTTACAATTCACTCAATCTTGATTTTATAAGATTCTTAATCACAATAATTCTTAACATAAATTACAATCTCAACTTACAACACAAACTCAATCTCAAGTGTAGTACACCGTTTCAAAGTTCTTATAAGTATAAATCATTTTGCATTATACTAAGGTTTACAAATGATTTAATGAATCAGATACACAATACAAAAAGTAAGTAACAAAAGGAATAATTGCAAATTTTCAGCTCTATTTCTTGTCTTTCAACTACCCAACTATTTGCATTTATAGTCTCTTAAAAAAATCTAACCTTTGTTCCACTTCTTTTTACATTTAATGCTTTGTAATGGCTTTTTTTCTGTGTGGACTAGCCGAATGGTTCAAGTAAGACTGGCCGAACGATTCATTTAAATAAGGTCACTAGTTGGATAGTTTTTAGGTAACCAGTTGTACAGTACAACACATTTTACTGCCTTGCAGCAACAAATCGGATGGTCTAGAGAAACCAACCGTATAGTTCATCACCTGTCACTGATCACAGAACACCGGATGCAACCAGTCGGATGGTTTAAGGATAACCAACCGCATAGTCCATCATTCATCATTGATTTCAAAACACATGGCGTAACCAATTGAACGATTCACATTTAAACAGCTGAATAGTACACATTAAGATACAATAAACAGTTCTTTTCCCTTTTACTTCTGTCAAGAATTTCAAACTCAATTTAATCAAGTTATATTACAAAGATATTATGCAAAATATGATGTTATAAAGATAATCAAAGTCTTTTATCAAATTAATCATGCTTTTATAAGATTTGCAAAGAGATTCGTAATCAAGGATTAATTTAATATAACTTGTATAGTTTTATTCTCATCAAAATTATAGAAAAGAACTTATTGGTTGAATAACCACATACTTTTTCAATTATACACATGTAATGGCAAGGAAAATTATTTTCAAATATAAGGACATTTTTTACTTTTCTTAAGGGTTCTAAAACCTTATCCCTTTTTCTTTTGATGACCATCATCCCTCTTAACCCAAATCTTTCCCAAAAATGGACTAAACCCTCTTATTTTGTGTAGAAAATCTTAAGTAGCCTCATAGCTAAGTTCAAAGAAGGAAGCTAACAGGAGATTAAGGTAAAACTTAGACATTTACTTACAAAAATTCATTTTGGGACTTAAGCATACTAAGATTACCATTTTCTTGTTATTTACAATTTGTTAACTTGAGTTTTTTTTTTTGAGTAATTTCTAAGTCAACATCAAGAACAAGTAAAAGAAGGAATTGAGGTAAGATACCAAGTAATTTTCCCCAACTAAAGTTCATTTAAGCAAAAACCTCATTTTAGATGATGTTTAACCTAAGCATTAAATAGGTATTTAATGATGTATCTAGGTAGTTTACAACTTATTTCTTCAGCATTTCAAGTGTGTGAGCTATTAAAGTAAGTATTTATCACTTTTACATCTTATACTTCAACTTAAAGTTGATATTTTTGAAGTTATTGGTGGGTTTGATGATTAAGTGACTGTTTAAGTTGAAATTTGTGGTTTTGATGGATTAAAAAGGAGTTTGGAGGATAAATAATTGAGAGTTTGGAGTATATTAAAGGTTGGGTTAAAGTTTAGAAGGGTAAGTGTTTATTTTGAATGCTTTTCAAAGAGAATATGTTAATGGTTTACTGCTAGAAGGGACATAACTAGCAACATGATCATATTGTTGATCATGTCTGATAAAGGGAAATTTGGATAGATTGTGACACGACTAGACGATATAATCATGTTGCTAGTCATGTCATATGGGGGAATCCAAGCGTTTTTTTCTTATGTTTTTCTTAATCATTCTTTTTTACCCTTGAACTATGGTTCTAACTAAATTTCTTTTAAAAAAAATTCCAACTTTTGCAAGATAGTCGGATTTTGACACAACTTAACGATATGGTCATGTCGCCAACCATGTCAAGATATAACATTATGTGAAACCTTTTCCTTATGTTCTTCTTGACCAAACTCAATAAAACATTTTCTTACTTTTAATATTTGGTTCCAATAAACTCTCTTTTGTAAAATAGTCGAATTTTGACACCACCAAGTGACATAGTCACGTCGCCAACCATATCGAGCTAAGACCTTTATGTGAAACCTTTTTTTGTTGTTTCTCTTAACCAAACTTAATCAAACTTTTTCCTAACATTCATATTAAGTTCCACTTAACATTTTTTTATAAAAATTCAAACTTTTCCTTAGAATTTTCATGTTTTTTAAGCTTAATTTAGCATTTTGACTAGTTTTAAATACTTTATACTTTCAAGTGACATTTTAACCAATTTTAATGAACTATTACCCCTTTTTGGCAAATCTAGTATAATATTTAATGTTTTTCAAGTTAATTCTTTCAAAATCTTTCTCATATAAGCACTTTACTACCCTAATCTTACCAAAACTCAATCTTTTCCTAGCATAGGAACCTGTAGAAGCTTAGATAGACTTGAATTTTAGGATACCATAGTTAGTGTTAAATAAGCATGTTGAGAAGTTGTTTTGAGCTTGTTTGAGAGGGTTCGATCTATTTGGCTATGGATTGGTTAAGAGAGGAGGCTAACGGAGAATTTGTGACAAGTTGGATTCAAGTTGAGATGGAGACTAATGAGGATAATGGAGGAGATAGTTATAAGGGTAGTTATATTATAGCCTTAGCTTTGTTTAGCAGTTAAGATGGATATATTAATTCTTATATCAGGTTTCTTTCACTTAGATTCTCCTATTCTCTGCAGGGCATAGTTTAATTTTGGTTTAACTTCCACGTAGGTAATGTACGCTTATTGTTTGTATTTGTTAGGATAGTGAGAAAAAAACCAGACTAATCCATATCCGACTTAACCTTTGCTTATTGATTATGTTTGTCATAGACTGTCTTTCAGCATAAAGGGACAATTGTTGATCATATGTGAGGATTTGTTAATGGACTCGTATATAGGATAGCATAATTAGATCTAATGTTTTCCAATTCTCAAGTGTTGGTCATTAGATTTTCACCATAGTATATGATAGTAAATTTAAAAGGCTTATATTTTATTTTATCTATCTATTTATATAAAAGATCATAGTATAATGGGGTTGTGAGTATTTCTTTATTGTATGTAGGCTTAACTTAAAGATAATTAACTTGTTGTTTTCTGCATTAAACCCAGGTAAATGATTGGTTTGGCATCCATGTGTGCATGCACACTATGTATTAGGCTTCGATTCATTTTTTTTTATTTTTACAGTTGTACGTCGATTTGATAAGTTTGTGACAAGTACGAGATTTGCTATCATCGAGTTGGGGAAGAGAGACGATTAGTCCTATATGTTGTAGAAAATCAAGATTTAGTTGATGAGCATCTTTGTGGCTAGAGTAGCTAGTTTACGAGTCACTTAAATTAATGTATTTAGAGAATTAATGTTTTATTCTTGATAAGGGGGATGTTATAAGTGATTTTTAGAGATTGTAATTAGTTTTAGAACCTTAATGTGCCATTAGAAAACTAGGGACGCATGGCGGGTTATAGAACTAGGACATAACACCCGAACATTAAACTTGTTGAATTATATACCTAATTAACACTTTACTTATCTTAGTATACACCTCTGTTATCTAACTCTGACGCTGTTAATCAAGTAAACCTAGACAACTAATAAATCTATTACATATGTCTTTTTAGTTTTAATAATTTCTTAATCGGGATTTAGTTTTTCCACATTAGCACTATGTAGGAAAATTGTTCCACATCAGTAGTTCAAAGAGTAAAAATATTTCTTATTAATTTACGGGTTTGTCATACATTGGAAGCTAAAGTCTAAGGATGAGCTTACTTTGTTAAACGAGTGAACCATATTATGATATATAAAGTAAACAAAATTGAGACCTAAGTAATGTGGGACATACTTGCTAAGAACTTGTGTAGTTTATGATGTGCATGTGGCTCAACTTAACTCAATTTTTCCCTATCCGATTCAACCTCCAATTAGGTAAAAAAAAAATCCAATCCTTAATTAAGTTTGATCGATACTTAATTTTAGAGCTTTGACAACTAAACTACAAGCTTTGTTAGCAGCGTCATCATTTAATTTTAATCTAATCTCATGACAATTGCTTTAGCGTTGCTTTTAATAAGTCCTTGTTACTCTATTTCTTCTTCCAAGTTTCAATCATGGATTAAAATACCAATAAATTAATTATATATAAACATATATATTATGTGTTAATTTAATTACGACATCAATTTGTTTAGTTTATTTTCATTTGCTATATGTTGAAAAAGGAGATACTACTGCTTTACTGTTAATCAAGTTCGATTGATAGCATAGCATGCATTGCCATATTGATGATTTGTATAACAATTATTAGTGATTCTCCAATGAATTGTGTTTGACTTTTATTTCATAACTAATTTTGTGTTAGAAAATTTTATTTTTAGTTCCCAATTAATGGTATTGAGAAGTTGAAGGAATGGCTACCACATACATGTTATTGTTCTAGTTTAAATACATATATGAATATTGCATTATTGTTAATTGGCAAATGAATCTACCTATTTAAGATATTTGAATATTTGTTGCAAAAAAGAAATAAATAAATGCATACTTATAGATATATATATATATATATATTTTGAATGTTTCCTTGATTGACTCATTTTATCATATCTTTACTTTTATATATTTATTGCATATTCATCTTCTTTTAGCTAGATAGGATGATTTTGCTTCGATTTTTAAAGTATATAGATTGGTTTTTAGAAAGATTTTTGCATGATTAGAAAGAACTTTTGGGATTGATTAAGGATTGGATGTTTCTTTTCAATTTGGAGGTTGAATCTATAAGAAAAAATCAAGTTAAGTTGAGCTACATGCGCATCTTAAACTGCACAAGTTCTCCAAAGCCTTTGATAAGCTTGTTCTACATTGCTTAGGTCTCAATTTTATTTCCTCTATATATTGTAATATTGTTCACTAATCTAATGAAGTAAACTCATACTTGTACTTAAGCCTATAATGTATGACAAACCCATAAATTAATAGGAAATATTTTTAGTCTTCAAACTAATGTGGAACAACTTTCTTACATGGTGCTAATGTGGAAAAACTAAATCTTGATAAGGAAATTAAAGAAAAAAAAAATGCGTCGTAGATTCATTAGTTGTTTAGGTTAACTTAACTAACGATATTAGAGTAGGATAATAAAAGTGCATGCTAAGACAAACAAAGTGTTAATTAGGTGTATAATTCAATAAGCTTAAATTTTAGGTGTATAATTGAAAAAATATGTAAAGTTGAGGTGTATATGGTAACATTACCCCAAAATATAGGTGGAATATAAAGAAAATGATTTTTATTTCATCATTTTTCTCATTTTCAATTAACACATTCCTTGATTATTAATTTATAATCACCACTACCAAGTCATGCATTGTCATCTTCTTTTATCACCATTACTATAAGGCACTAGTATCTATAACCTCTTGACACAATTATGATAATTAACAACAGAAAAACTTTGATTGTCTTAAAAATTGAAAAAAATTTCAAAAATATTTTCTGCAAAATAAATATGTTCTAAATTAGGCAATGCTTGAGGAATACGTACATACTAGAAATAAAAAAGGCTTATAATTAATTATTGTAATGATCAAATAGCTTGAAGCTCCTACAATATTAATAACTTTCCCGCTTTAGATGCTGCTATTTGTAACCATTTGTTGAAATTATAAGGAATAAGATAATGGTACGACGATTACACAAGATAGTTAAAAAATTTAGGTAATTCAACCATTCATTTGAAAATTGAATAGAAATTGAGAAAATCCACATTTTATATAATATGGTTGTTTGATATATGGAAAAATATGTGACAATAAACTACCCACTAAATTTGTAACTTTCAAAATTTTCTATAAAGTCTTCCCAATAATTATATGAAATAAGTTGTATTTTACTAGTGATGTTTTCACTTAATAATGTAGAATCGATAGATGTATCCAAAAGGAAAAACTTAAATCATATGTGAATGTACATCTAAAATAACAGTACTTTTCTTTTAACACATATATGTAATATACGATAAGTTAATAACAAACTATATCGATAAACAATAGATATATTCATTATATATACACACACCTATTTGTAAGTTTTATGATAAACTATACAAATACTGCATCTTTATGTGGTGATGTTTTTTATAATCTAAATTAGTTTAGTATAAATCCAAATAGATATGACGCTTGGATAAGAAAGTCCAAAAACCAAATTGAACAAAAGAGTTTGCTTCTGTACTCTGACTCTGGAAAAGGTCGCCACAGAAGGGCTGGACCCGAATGTATGTTCCTTATTTATTCCGCCCCATGGTTGGATACTTTGCATGATTTTCATCAAGGTGGGTCCTAGCCGGGTTGGCCCGAAGTATATGGGCCTAATTTTTGAGGATATTACTTTATAGACTGGAGAAAGCACTTGGGCTAGGGTTCAAACGCATCAGTCCATTATCAAATCTGATGGCCCACTTCAATGTTTTGTATATAATTGCTATATTTAAAATGCCTTATAGCCATCTAAAAAAATAATCATGATAAATACAGTAAGCTCGATGAATATAATCAATTTTAAGCAATCAAATTGATGCTAATTTGTGTCCTTGCGTATTTAAAGATCATGTCACATTGAACATCCACGACTTAATTTTAGGCTAAGGGCCCGTTTATTTTGGAAATCACTATTAGCAGAAAATTTATTCCCTCAAAAATATTTTCCTAAAAATTCTTTTTTTTTTTTTTTTTAATATTGCAAGTACTTTTTGGAGCTTAATTCATGCGCTTTTGTTGCTGGTATATATGTAAATTATTTTTGGCATATCACCATGAGTACATTATGTAAAAATCTTTTACACTGAAGTAAAAGTATAGGGTAATTATTTCTTAATATTCATCATTATAACTTATAACCTTATTTAACTTATTATATTATTATTTGACAAGTCCTATGAAGTTTCTGCCAATTAGAGTATTTTCATATTAGAAATATAATTTATTGATCAATTATGATGAGAATCAAAAAAATTTCAAGAGTTTATGAAGACTAATTCGTAAAACGACTTTTCATTTTCAGAAAACATACGTCATATGGAGAAGATCAAAAATTTTCTTCGATGGTTAATATTTTCCATTTAAAAGATTATTTTGAAAAAAAAAAATTCATTAGTATAAATATGCCATGTATTTGAATGAATAAGGTGCCAGCACTAATGATAGTACATAATTTTTTTAGAAACTACCATCAATATTTTCACATGTTAGAACTTTATCAATATTTATACTCTATTAATTCATTTATATAATGTGTTAATATCACTAATTTTTTTTCTTAGTTATTTTTGGTCCAAACAAACAGAAAGAGATTATTTTCTGAAAAATATTTTCCCTAGAATAAACGAGGATTAAAGCTTGTTATGGATTTGAGGGTCAGCTTTTGGCATCAGGGTTCACAAGGAGGAGTGGATACTAAGCTTCTCGCCTTCTCCAAGGTAAAAAAGTGGCTCGCCTACTTTTTAGCAATATTCTTGATCGAGGATATGGGAGTAGTGGGACTTTATAGTTTCTCGTACGATCCCGTTGCTACCTTGTACCTTTAATAAAGGATATTATTAAAATAAATAGACCGTTGCTCATTTTTTAAATTTAGTAAAAGAAAAGCAAGAAGATTAAACAGATTATAAAAAAAAAAGAGTACATGCTCGAAAATAACTATATTATAGTTGTTAAATGTGGTCGATCTTAAAGTTTGTTTTGGTCAACTAGCTTCTACCCATACTCCCATTAGTTGAACTTGCAATCTAGCTATAACTACCTTGAATTAGTTAATGAATGAATAAAAACAAATCACTTATCACTATGCTTCTAATGATGATAATATTTTTCCCAATAATGAAGTTGATTAATTACATATTATATCATTAGAAGTCTTAAATCTATTTTATTTTTATTAATTTGAGTTGTGAACCAATTCTAAAGGTATTTTAAAATACGATAATTTAGTCAATAACAGTTTTAGTTATTTGGCATTATATTTTGAAAGTTATAGTATCAATTGGTAAAATAAAAAAGGTTTTAGGATTTGAGTGTCTTTGAGAGAGATTTAAAATTTCTTAGTTCATGATGTTAGCATATGCCACGTGTTTTAATAAGTAAACGTGTTTTAATAAGTAAGGAATGAATACTAATAAAATTTACATATATATATATTAGTATTAATAGATTTATATTTTTATATGTTAATATTTTGTTGATGTGTACCTTTCACTTATTCAAACATATTATGTATTAGTATTATCGAACTTTTCTCCTTTTATCATGATAAAATAACTGGCTGCGGGACTAAGGTCTACAAGATTTTGAAGAAGAAAAAAAAAAAAGGGTGATCATGGTCAGGACTCAAGAGGTAGCATGCGTGAATTATAAAGAGAGGGACCTCTAAGGCCACAATCATGGCTTCCTTCGTTTCGCATGTAGCGAAATCACCTATCTTGTCACTCTTACTTGAATGAGTGAGGAGTGAGGCATTCTCTAACTTTAGTGGTTGCTTTTATTCCATGTGTTTTGCTTTTTGCTTGCGCAAATTAGAAAGTAAGAGATGGAGATCCTCAGTTCTCGGCGAGATTAAGCAGATGAGTGATGATTGGACATGGTTACTCTTTTGGTTTTGGTAATTTTCTTATTTTATTTTAATTTATAATCGCAAATAAAGTTTAAAATTTGTTGGTTATCTATGGATAAATTTTTTCAACTTACAAAAGGGTGATTTAACATCTTCCTAAACTTTAAATATACTAGTTACCCTTAGACTTTTCTATTTTCTTTTTTTAACCAAATACATCATGTTTCATTAAATTATAATAGTTTTAGCTTAAATTATGATTATAACCTCGATATATAGCTAAAAGGATCTTATTATTGGGATATGTATATATTATAAAATTTATGGCGAGGTAAAAAGCATGCTTTGCGAATTTCAGATCAACATGCATGTGCTCAATGGTTTGGCTTTTCCTTTTTTTTTTTTTTTTTTAGTTTCCTTTTTTTCTTTTTGGAAAACTATAAAAATGCGACATACACTTTATCTATGTTTTTCCTCTTTGAAAAACACATTGCAGACGATTCATTTTCTAATCATTATTTGTTACTGTCAATTAAAAGAAATGCATCATTTTTTTTATTGCCCTACAATTATTAATATAATAAAAATATTATTATTAAATATAATTAATTACAAAAGATAATAAAAATAATAAAAATGTTTAAAGAAATAGAAAGAGAAAATAGCAAAAAATAAAAATTTGGGTTAATTACTTGTAACAACTTTCAAGTCATTCTAAGATCAAGGAATGTTTGAAAAACGATATTAATAAAGGTAGGTTGTGTGATTCATCCATATAGGTTGGTGGCATGACCTCCTTAAGCCATTCACCGATGATTACAATAAAAAGAATAATTTGGCACTTAAAACTTAACTGGGCATTGTTATGTTATTTGGCTCAAGTTTAACTTATAAAGTTTGACCTGTAGAGTTTTCTTTTGATCTCTCTCTTCCCTTCAAGTTTTGACATCGTAGTTAGCTGTCTACCATCATGTGCGGATCATGCGACTCATCTATGATAGTAGGTCGTGACCCACTGTTATTGGTTTGGAATTCTATAAAAATAAAAAAAAACCCGATAATAGTAATAAATTGAAAATTCGTAAAGAATTGATGTCAAATTAGAAATTAAATTATTTATGATAAAAAGTGATTCACCAAAAAAGAAAACGGAAATTTTATTATATGCTTCTAATGGAAAATAACATTAGCCATATAAAATGTTGAAGAAAGAGATGAGAGAGGAGGAATATATCTGATATTATGATATTTAAACCTTCGAGGATTTGTGGAATGATATATTCCATTCTATTAGGGAGATTAGTATCTATAATATTATTAGGATGTAAGGACCCTAATTAGAATTTAATAATTAGTAAATTGAAAAAGAAATCGCAAGTATACGTATCTATGATAATATTTAGAGCTTACTTTCAGAAATTATGTTGAGAAGAAAAACATATTTCGTCTCTTTTACATTATCATTTTTTATTTGGCAAGGTCTTATAACACAATTTGTGCCGCGGTCATTTCAGAGGAGAGAACAGCTCCAACCAGGGATGGACCTTCGGGAAGTAAGAAGGGACCTTGATCCTCCAAACTTGAAGAAAAATTAATTATTAAAATTCATCAAAAATGGTAAAATATGTAATAAATGTATATTTTAAAAAGTACAATTTAATATGTAGTTAGACATAATTAAGTGTTTAGATGGACGTCTTTACAATTAAAAAATTACATGTTTAATTCTCTTAAAAGTTATTTTATCATTTCAAATTATGTTTCGGATCTCTCCAATTACATGGATCTGAATCCATCTTGGACTCCAATCCCTTCAGCCTGCCCTACCTGTATTGTATTAGTGTAGTAGCCCCCAAAGGTAAAAGGTTGATTGCTAATGCTCCATTTACTCTCATTTTCATGTCTTGGAAACGATAATTACCAAGAAAACGTCAACGACACTAAAGTTAAGAATGGAAAGTTAGTGCTCGAAGAAAAGAATAGGCTGTAATTAATTTTTGACCACATAGAAAGAAAACATGCTTAAAGCAGATGTCGCATTAACTTTAATAATTTATTTCTTCTTTTATTATTTCGATACATATTCAGTTACCTTCATGCATACATTAGGAAAAAAGAGTTCTGTATTTTATCCACTTATATATATACATATATTATTCATCTCTTTATATCTGTCATGTGTAATTTTCTCTAATTATTATTATATTTTATCTTTATTATCTGAGTACCTGAATCTTAATTACTACTAAAATGATATTTAATAACGTGCTAAAGATCCTAATGAAATGTTTAGTCAGTGGAATGAAATGATTTAAGAATAAAATTCAAAGAATAGAATATGGAAGTAAATCTATTATTTTGTTACTTAAAATTATATATATATAATATATATATAAGTACTAATATAGCCTGACTCGAGTGCATGGCATGACTACTAGGATAGAATCTTATGTTAAGATGTTAATAAGCTAAAATGGACTAAGGAGTAGTTTTCATTTGATTATGAGAAGAATCAGTAATTCTTCATTTTGTAGCGGTAGTACTTTTATGGGATTGCAATTTAACAAACCAAACACAATAATAGTTTATAAGGAGAAAATAGTTATTTTATTCCATCCAATAAAATTAACCAATCATGCTGAAAATAACTTTGTACCTCATCTTGGAGGACTATAGGAATAAAAAACCCTACCTCCATCAAACCTAGTAAAAAAAAAAAAAAAGCATAAAAAGTTATAATGACTGAACTAGTATTTACGGGATTTAAAATAATTCTGTTTTTCGGTTATCAAATCAATTTGTGTTGAACAATTTAAGGTCATATAGAACCACACTATAAAAGGGTTGCATTTTATGATTTAACCTGGTCCCATGATTACTGGTTAATCATATTTTAATTAATCCCAACAGGAAAAAAAAAAAAAAAGAGGTTACGGTGAGTGGACTAGTATTTTTAGACACCTTCTGCTTGGTGGTGGCCCAGTAAACGGGACACAAACAGGGAAAAGCTTCCCTCTGCAATCATTTGATTTTAGGATCCAACGTCATGAAATCGGGCTTTGGATTTGGGGCTGTGCCTTTGCCTCTTTTTTCGATTCAAAAGACCTAACGTTAGGCTTAATTTTGGCTTTATTTATGCCATCGTCTATGGACAAGCGGGGACAGGTGGAGACTGAAAAAAAAAAAAAAAAGCATAATGATCATTGCATGGTTCTTTAATTTTGCCAGGAGAATTTCATTGCATTTTCTCACCTTACCTGCCTTAGCCTTAGTGCCCTATCCTTCTTCTTCTTCAATCAACCCACTTCACTAGGAGGTGAAAGTGGACGTGGGATGACTTTGGAGGATAATCACTAATTATGTCCCAATTTCTTATCTCGACCACTAATAATACAACATATATTTTATCAATTGTTTTTTTTTCTTTCTTTTAAATGTAGAAAGTAATCGGGCAAGAGATAAGTTATATTTTTAATGGTCCAAAGATATAAACAAGGATACGTTTGGAGACAGAAACAAAAAAAAAAAAAAAAGAACAAAAGAAAAAGAAAAAGAAAAAAGAAAAATGGAAATGATAAATGTCAACGGCGATGTATTTGTCCGATCATAAATACTTGCAACTGTAAACTTTTGATTGAATAAGATAGATTAGTGTACTTTACTTCAATGAATAGATTTGTAGGAATGTTCATATCTTGTAAATTTTTAATCGATAAGCATAAAACTATACAAGATTTAACAAACTTAAATTTTTAGATTAGAAGTTTTTTAATATGAAATTTTCCATAATATTAAAACATGATGTCTCTTGAGATTAGAACTTATATATTTATTTCTTCCGTATGCAGTTAAGTGGCCTATTGTCCACTTGTTGGGTTTTAACAGAAATCTCAAAAGTGGAGCATTGATCAAGATAATATAAAACTAAATGATGATGTAACGAATTTAAACTTCAGATTTGTTGGCTATTTTGATAGTTGTCAAAAACTTTGCACTCTTTATAAAATTAAACATTATAAGTTAACCTTTTTTTTTTTTTTTTTTGTAAGATGGCAAACAACATTACAATAAGCTCAATGATCTAACAAACCCTATCGTCTTCCAATGTCAAAAAGTTGCACCAACTCATTCCTCATGCTCACGGGGCATAAATAGTTTTCCGAACCTAATAATCACATGAAATAACGTTTTGTTGATCCTTTGGACGGTCAAGATTCAGAATTACTATGATGATTATCATCATAGTATAACATCACACTTAACATAAACAAAAACAAGCACATTATAAAATGAGAATGGCCGTCTTCGATTAATGTTATGCAAAGTGAAAGTGGGTGTCATGATTTTGGCCATTTCATGCCGTCTAGTCCAAGGGTCAATGGGTCCCAAAGGAGGACTAACCTTGTCATATCCTCACTTAACTTTATTTCTTGCCACGTGGAAATACCATTTTCTTATCAAAATAAGACTACGAAAATCAATCCGAAGACTAAAAGAAAGCATGTTCTTTCGTCGATCAAATACTCTATTTGGTTTCCCCTCCATTCACGAAAGTATGACTCCTTCAAAATTGTAAATGAATAGTTTTGGGATGAGGCAGTACTGACTTTGAACTTAAACAGAAAATTGAAAGTTTAATCTCCAAGGGAAACTCCATAGAATTTAAATTTTAAACTTATACTTGACGTAAAAATTTAAAATTTGAACTCAAGTTGAAACTCAATCAAATTTAGAACTTTGAGCTTAAAAATAGTACTTGACAACTCAAACTTGACTAAACTTAGTTCTTTAGGTTCAAACTCTCTCTCTCTTTTTTTGGGTAAATAAATGTAATATATTCACGAAGAAGAGAATTTAGAAAGAATATACAAAAGTCAAAAGAGGAAACGAGAGAAAACTCAATGTGAGGAGCTAGACAACAAATAATAGGAAGTAATTTGGTTGGTTAAGTATCCAGGTTGCCAGGATGCTTGCCAAGTCTAACGTTTTTTTTTTTTGTTTTTTGGCCGATCAACAAAATGCCAAGTCTAACTTGATTCCTAGTTTTCATAAGCAATAAATATAAGTTGCTAGAGTTGCTCCCCATGAAGTTATAGGTTTGAACTCGTAGAGGCAATAGGAGTAGAACTAACTCCATGCCAGGAGAGAAAGGAGTTGGGACACTCCATTTTGAGGCAAATTGTCTTCCATACTTGGCTCATGTAGGCATATTCAAATACAAGGTGATGGTGAGATTCTTATCCTTGTATACAAAGGAAACAAGAGGTTAAAGATACTAATCCTCCAATTCTATAGTTTATCCGATGTTTGTAATTTGTTTAACTAAGCTATCTACAGGAAGAAAGCATGTTTATGAATGGAAGTTTTGTTTCACATGACCTTATGCTAAAGTATAGGGTTAAGCTTCCAATAGTGAACTCATAATTGCTCTTTATAGAGTAAATACCATCAATTGAAGGCCTCCAAGCAAGAATATTAGATTGATGCAAGTTAGGAGTGATGGTAGCTAGAATATCAATATGTCTCCATAGAATGCCAGTAAGGATGACCTATTCAATACCTGACATAATATCCTTTATCTTAACTTGAGAGCTAACAGTTGAATTGGCAATCTCTTTTAGGTTGAGGAATAGGTCAAGGGGCCTAATTAGGAGCCAAAAGTCACTCCATATGGAGATAGAATTACCATTCTTAATTGTCCATCTGAATTGTTGTCGAACTATATAGCACAATTTTAGTACTTCCTCCAATTCCATGAACATTTGGTTAGGGTGTTCATTGACCAAAAACACCTATTCTTAAGATGGTTAGATTTAATCTAATCTACCTACAACCTAGAAGCATCTTGCTTGCAAAGGAGACAATTATGTTTGATTTACGTTGCCTTGCTCCATATAGCAAGTTTAGGTAAGCTAAGCCTATTGTAATTTATGAGGGAACAAACAATATCCCAATACACTTTGGCCTTGGTTGATATGTTTAGGTTGCTACTTTAGAGGAAGTTCCTTAATTTCCCCTCTATCCGCCGTTCCTTAATTTCCGCTCTATCTGCTAATGGCTGATTTGGGAAGGAGGAAGGATGAACTCCAGTAGACCTGCATGGAGTAGAGGAAAAACCTTATGAGTTGCAACTTGCTTGCAAAAGAAAGAACGTTAGTCATCCATAAGGAAATTCTTCTAGTAATTTTCTCTTAGAGATAATCACAATCCTGCTTCTTGGGTTTAGTAGAAATGAGGGGCACTCTTAAATAATGTATTGGTAAGGAGCCCTCCTTGAAATGAGTAAGTGACATAATATTCTCCTTATCTTATGGGCTAATGGAACATGTTGCTTTTGTCCTCATTAGCCATTAAACTAGGCATGGCATGGAAGTGAGACAAGGTGTCATGGATAGCCTTAATCAAATTGATGTTGCCTTTGTAAAAAACCAAGAGATCATTTGCAAAATAAAAGTGGGTCAGTTTCTATGAATTGTAGCACTAATAGAGGGAGAAATCCTATCGTGAAGCCAAATTCCAAAGCATAGTTGATAGCACTTCCATTCTTAGTACAAAAAGATAGGGTGAGAAGAGATCTCCTTGTTTCATGCCCCTTTTGCTAGAAAAGAACCCCATCAATTCCCCATTAATATTAATAGAGTAGGAAGCTATTGAGGTAGATTGTTGAATTAATCTCCCAAAGCAATGAGGGAACATCATACATTCAAGCACCTTTAAGAGGGAATCCTAGCTATTGGTTTCATAAGCTTTCTTAATATCAACCTTTAAGACACATATGGGAAGGTGATAGACTACCATTAGTTCATGTGACAAAAAAAAAAAAAATTTTCTATGATTCTTTTACTCGAAACAAAGGTAACCTGTCCTTGACCAATAAGGGAAGAGATGACCTTCTTCAAGTGAGTAGCAATTGTTTTAGAAATAATTTTTTAGATTACATTACAACATGTTAGTGATTGAGATTCAGATACCTTAGAAGGATTAGAGACCTTAGGCACCAATGCCTTCTTTAAGCTTATTATATTGAGATATAGTGCATCCTTACTTGCTTTAACACAAAATTTATGCCTACTTCAAATTTTTTTAATGTCGTTCTTTATCATCATCTCTTCAATGTAAGTCATATCATTAATTCAAAACTCATATCTAAGGGTTACTTTCAAAACTTTAATATAAATTTATTATGACAAAAACACTTTGCTATTAGTAGGAACCCATTTAACTCTAATCTTTGGTTATATATCAATAGAACATATGAACCAAACAAACATTGCAAAGGCACCAAAATATGGAACCATTTCTTCCATAATTTTATTTTCCTAGTTAAAGGTAAAATTTCATTCAATAAAGCATTGGCTTATGAACTTTGCCACTTATCTATGGAAGGAATGTAAAATATCTATATATAAGTAATAAAATATAATAAAAAATAATAATTTTGATTTTTCAGTCAAGATAGTTTTAAATTTGTAGCTAAAACTTCATCCCATATAAAAACAAGACTAAATTCCTTAAGAATGGAGAAACTCATTCTTTTCTTAATATTGTATAGAGCTATCTTAGTAATTTTTCCTTTAGCCTAATAATGATATAGCATGTTTTTAGGGCTAGTAGCAAGGCTTAAGGAACTGGCTCAATTAGAAGATCTAGCTTTGTAGGTTTGGAATAAAGATCACTAGACTGCTTCATCTACTTTCAACTTCATTTTATTTTCTTATGTACGGAAAATAGACTTAAAAGAAGGTCTCTTACTTATAAAAGCCCTCTTAGGCATATTAACCTTCATCTCATTTTTCATAAAGAAGTAGGCTTATTCTTTGTAAAGACATAGACCATGCATGGCCTAAGCCCATAGGTTATAAAGGAAAAGGAGGCCTTGAGATCACTTGTTGAATCACAAGAAAACAACAAATGACTCTTATTTATAGCTCATCTCAATTGTCAATCCTAGAATCATCTAATAGTCAAGATTAATTAGGAGCTGGAACCTATGAATAAATGCCTTCTTCTCCTCATTTAGATCACTGGAAGTAGAAATATAAGTTAGGCGGGTCAAGGTAGGTTTTATGAAAATCAAACCCACCTTTATAGAATTTAGTGTTTTCCAAAACCTTATAAAAACCCTATAGGTATTACCTTCTATTCCTAGAACCCTCAAGATCAATAACCCTATAGGGACCGGTTTTTATAGGATTCAAAGGATCTTATAAAGACGAGTTTTCATAGGGTTTAGATAGGATCAAGAAAAGGGTAGAGTAGAAAGAAGTTACATAAGATTAGGATTAGATTTTTTTATTTATATAATAATGAAAATTGAGAATTAAATGTATTGTACAATGTAAAATTTTATAAGATATATATAGTATGTAAGTTAAGAGTAAATATTTTTATTAATATATATCTTTTAACTTGATCGTGTTTCTCATTAAGCTTTTTTATAATCCAAAAACTCAATCCTAAACTCTATAAAGTTTTAAATCACATCTCAAAACTCAAATCACATCCTAAACTCTATAAGGTTTTTATTGGCTTTAGTGTGTTAAGTATCATTTAACAATCCATGAGGTTGCATCCCTAATTAGAAGCATTGTTAAGCTTTTGAGAAACGTCGGCACTTTACTATAATTACTCCATGAAAAATCAAAGCAACTGATCAAGATAGAATGAATCAAGAATGAAGAAAAAATTCAATTTGATTCATTGTCACTCTCGTGCTTTAGGAAATCGAGTTTGCTTATTCCTTTTCCTTTATCTATTTTTCACAACATCCTTCCGTATATTATCAGCTCGAGACTTCTCTAAGTTGATTGTGATTGACTGCATACAATAACTCCACCATATAGATAGTATATAAGAGAAGATCACTTTTAAGGGGATCTTATTTTCTAAAATCAATAAAACGAAAATTGTGTTTTACAAACCATTCAATTTATGAAATTCATATATGTTGCATATGATGGTCAATCACCATTAAAAAAAAAAAAATTACGAATCTTCGAGGACTTTGGCAGAATATAGCGTCTCTATTTATTTAATAACGTAAACTACAATACATTTTATTATCTTGACTTCATTTATGCTTAATCTTTATTTTTGAAATTGAACATTTAAATATCTAAATATTAAAAATGTTGTTTGAGATCCCTACAAGACAATTTTGACTTTTGTCCAACTTTTAGGAAAAACAAAAATAAACATAACATTAAACAAAACGAAATATTTAAAAACTAAAAATTAGGCAACGGAGGTGTGCTCTCTCTGGAATTTATGTAATTTTTTCAATTTAATAATTTTTAAAAAATTTTTATCAATGGTAAAATTGTCATTTAAAGATTTAATATTAAGAAATAGGGGTAGGAAGTTCCTATGAGACACATACAAGCATGTATATTTACGATTTTCCTTTTTCCTTTTTTTTTCCCATGTACCATTTTATGCAAACATGAACATAGAGACATGCAACCTATGAACATAGACATATCATATAGATAGAGGTTTACCATACTTTGACCATTGCTCATGAAAGTCGATGGAACCGTTGGACACTTCTTTTTTTTTTTTTTTGGTCCAAAAGAACCGTTGGATACTCCATGTACGATCTTTTTATTTTCAAATTTTTTTATAATTTAATTTTTATTTTTTACGTGATTAATTTTACTATTTATTTTAATTTTGATTTATATTAATTTAAAATTATATTATTAAATAAATTATAAATTTAACAACTTAAATTTAAAATAATAAAGATAAATAATAGGATGATATACTTTTTTATTATGAATATTTTTACGGTTTATTCTTATTTTTTATGAGATTGATCTTATAATTTATCTTATTTTTGATTTATATTGATTTAAATTTAAATTATTAAATAAATTATAAATTTTTAAAAAAATTAAAAATAAATGGTAGAATAGAAGATCGAGAATCTCCCATTCATTTGGTCCAAGAAAGCAAAAGGAAAAATACTATAACGTTTCTATTCCATTTCAAAACCCTCCCCATTCCTTTTCTCTTCTTCACACCATAATCTCTCTCTCTCTCTCTCTCTCTCTAGATACCCACTTCAACACACAAGAAGCAAGAGAGTTGCATTTAATGCCCAACCCCAGTACATTTCATTTGAAAGCAAATTCACAAAACACGTGAAACCCTTGCTTCCTTCATATGATCCAATATACTTGATTCAGATCTACTGAAGATTTCCCATCAAGAACTCGACTTCTCTTCCGAGGTAATTAGATTATTATAAGATTTATAGACCGTTACTCGGACTCTTCGCTTTCCCTAACCTTTGAATGGCATGAGGCGCCTGCTATGTCCCGACACGGGTTATAACAGGCATCTGAAAAGTGAAGAGTCCGAGTAGACAAAGTTATATGGTAATAGATTAATTATTATTATTATTATTTATACGATATGTTTCTTGAGGACTCTTTACGTTTCTAACCAGACGTGAACTCGATATGATTACAACAGAGTAATAGACGGAAAAATGCCTCAAGAGAGCAATTTTGGTGCGAATTTTACATCGCCGGGGAAGGGGTTGAGAGGGTTGAAATGTAACAACAGTGAAGGGTCGTGTAATGTGGAGGAGGCGATCAATGATGATGAACTCGCTCAAAGAAAGGCCGAAGAAGCAGGTACGACTTGTCTTCAGTCTCGACTCTTTGTATATTTCGTATATTTTAAGCACGCAATACAAGAACGATCTATTAAATATGGAAAAATATCCAGCTTTTGTGGAAATTATCAAATAAAGTGTATTTTGTTAGCGTTTTAGTTAGAAATATGCATGTCATAGATGATTGTTGAACAGTTCAATATTATTTTTATTTTCTTTGTTTTTATTCCTTCGAAGGTTTTTTTCTTTTTTTAAATATTGAGTGGCAAATTCAACAAACAAAAACCATCGGCGACAAGTAGATGGAACTTTGGTGTGCCAATCACGACGTTACTGATGTAATGCATAATTAATCCATCCTCATCGATAATGGTCAGACACGATCGTTTGGGCGTGGGGGGTTGTTCGGTTGGAGGATGGTTGGGTAGTGGTGATGGAAAATAACCCGATTATTTAGTAATAGTAATACGGATCATGAAGGTGGAGGTGAAGAATGATTGCGATGGAAGTCGAGGAGGAGGTTGCTTTAGCTTCTAGGAGGTTAAGGTATTCTTGGTCATAATTTCCTGTTGATTTATTCAAGGTGGAAGAGAAAAAGCGTAATGGGACCTCTCTGGGGACACTTGACGATGATTTTTATTTATTTATTTATTTTTAATTCATTAAGGTACTAGAGCCTCCTCTATCCTATGAAACATATCATATACATTGTTATGCACTGTCCAAAATATATATATATTTTTTTTCATAGGAGTAATATGTCCATTTCAGGTGTTTAACTCATCGTTCTATATGTTTTCTTCAATATTCTCCTTTATTTGGTAAAAAAAAAAATGATTTCAATGAATTAAGAAATAATTTTTTTCCTTTTATAATAAGCTGTATGTTATAACTAAAGCCGTTATTTATCACATAGGTTTACGACTCACACCTACTTTCATCTTGATGTCTTGGACCCATGCATAAATATATATGTTTGATACCATCCACGTGGAGTGTGGACGTACAACAAAGTCACATTCAAGAGAAAATTTAAACGTGCCTCTTGCCAACCATATTGGTAAAAAATTCATTTGTTGCGAGTCTCAAACTTGTGAATATAATGGAATATGGTTGTATTTTCGAAAAAAGTTTTCGGAATTTTATATATTTATGTTATAATAAAAATTTTAGAATCATAAAAAAATTATTATAAAAATTTTAACGAGCAAAATCTTAATTTCCAATGGCGAAGTAAGAGATTATATGATTTTAAATATTGATTCAATGCATTATGACAAATATCAATAATAAAAAGGAAAAAAAAAAGGGAATTTTGTTTGGAAGGAAGTAGAGAGAAATAACAACAAAAGCTTATACTTTAGGATTTAGATAGGTTAGTATCAAAACTTTCTTTTTTCTATAATTTAGTATTTATATTTTGGGAAAAATGGCTTAATAGGTGCTTAGGCATTAAATTATAAAAGAAAGAAAATTCAAGTAATAAACTGCCTAAATTTTAAAATACAGGTACTTGTTGTGCCGTTATCGCTAATAGCAAGTCATTTTTTATCGACATTTTCTTTGGTTATTAATTGTCTCCATTGATAGCAAGCCATTCTCATCGGTTTTCACCACTATTTACCAATAAAAGTTATTAATACACCCAAATTTTTAGGATTACTACGATAATATTTGACGATCATATAAGATTACGGTTTTATCACATGTGAAAAAGAAAAATCAGGAAAAATGGTTTCCGTGAAATAAAATAACCAGAACGCATATGTTGACAATGTTAATTTAAGTAATCAATCATATTGATTTTTGCGAAGAAATGCAAGATTATTATCTAGTGGCTGTAACAGATAATGTTGTACCGGTCTACAAATTATATCTGCAATTGATAAGTTTATAAATGCTCGGTTTGTTTTTGAATATGTTGTTTAAACAATGTACATTTATGTGAAAGAAAAGGTAGGTTAGAATATAATCTAACCCTCCTTTTTATGGAAAAAAATTTCTGCCATCAAGCATCCATTATTTATTTATTTATTTTCCTAATCCCAAAAGTTTGTAACTCCAGGAGTGACACTTGAATGGCTAAAGTTTATACAAGTAATTATAAAGTTAAAAATGTGGACAACCAACAATAATATATACCTATGTGTTCTTAATCCTTTTATTTTTTAAATTAAACTTTTAGGCTTGGAAATCTTTAAAATATCTATCTTCGAACTCCATTTTTTTTTTATTGGATAAAAGAATTATATGTAGTGATATTAAAAAAATTGGAAAAAGGAACAACTCTCATTTTTTTTAAAAAAATATTTTTATACTTAGTTTTATTCCTTTTCTCTTTGTAACAATTTATTGGTCATATGGAATATAAAAGCACTCTTTTGAAAGATTTGAGAATTTAAATATGCAATTTTGAAGGTAGTATGACTAAGCACATGTCAAGAAATATAAAATAGCCTATTTTGCAACTTATATTATTATTTATCTGGATTATAACGTGACGTCTCAAAAAGCTAATACAAAACTATTATCAAATTCAGCAGGATCATTTGGAATAATTTTCAGCTAATATATATTTATGGGAAAATAGTAACTAGATGGGTGAACCCGACACCATCATAAACCGAAATATAATGCTTGAAAATGGGACCATACGGCTTTTTTGATGTTTAATTGTCGTACCCATCCATACCAAAGTCTGCCAAATCTTTAATTTTCCATCGTCAGATTAGATTGAAGGGTGCGTTGCGTCCTTTCTCTTCCACCCACCTTATCTCACTAGTCGTGGATCGTTCAGAATTCAGAAAGGAGAAATATTAAAGATGCAAGCAGGCTGTAGATATTTATCTAATGCGGATGTGTAAAATTTGTAAAATAAATTTGGGTAAGATTTTCGAGAGAATTTTATGATTTGATGGGAACCTGAGCTCTATAAGAACTACAATCATATCATATTTAATTATTTATATTTTATTTAGACTTGTAGTAAAATGTATCGGCTGTCACTTTTGTAAATTTAAATTAGTTTGTTTCGTTTGGTTATGCAGAAATTTTGGTATTTTATAAGTACACATTTTTTTTTTTCCATAGGAACATGAAATCGAAAGTATTTCAACAAAACTGCATCCATTTATTAGGCTAGTTTGAAGAAATCTTATAAAGCTACTTGCAGGGTTCTTGGCATGTTTTAAAACACACTATAGGATTTGGGACAGTTTCAAGACGATTAATAAGATATCGAGACGAGTTTGGATTTTCTTTAAAAACCCCACCAAATCCTCCCCAGTACCGTCATTAAGAAATATTTGGTCAATTTTTACTATCTGTATCTAATCCAATAAATTCAGGATTTTATTTCCAGGCAAATCGTAGATTCTAATTTTTAGGTTTGGATGAAATTATAAGTTTTAATGAGATTGGAAAAAGAAAATACGCTTCAAAATATTTTTAAAGTTAGTATACGCCTTAGTTTCAGGACTGATATATGACTCGATCAATTAATTTGAAAAATTCAAATTAGATTCGAGATTGATTAAAAATTTTGGGAACTAAAATTATACATATTTAACTTTCATAAATATTGTTCCTTCTTCCATGAGACATGCAAAAGTAATTTAAGTTTTTAGGTGGAGTCAATCAACTTGTGGGCCAGAAAGAAGCATCTAGTTGAGTAGGTGGGCCTGTTGGCCCAATTTTCGTGATGGAGAACAGAAGTCAGAAATAGAATTGGGCCCTCTACACATCACATGGGCCCATTAATTATATCAGAATTTCCTTTTTCGAATTGTAGTCTTCAAAAGTAAAAACAAGGCCCATGTTGAGCAACTCTTTTTATAAAAGAAGAAAGCTTCCAATTCGAAATGGGGCCTTGATTTTAGTGCTATCTAGGGTTTTGATTGGTTTTTGAAATAAACCTTAAATACATGACAAATCCAGTTTCATAACAAAAGATAATACCCTAAAAATATCATATAAAATTCTAAATCCGGAACAAAAATTTCTAAACAAATATGTAGCCAACTGGTTGTATGATTATTTAGTTAATATATTTTCTGTTGTCATTTAAAACTTGTTAGATATTTATTTTTATGTATGAAAATCTCGATTTTAATATATTTAGTGAAAATATATGTAAGCCCTTCATCGAGTCCAGCGTGGATATTGGATATCTTATAATGGGTTGTCAAGATATTTTTACGCTAGAGGATTTAAATCAGGTTATTAGGACATGCAGTTTTACAGGAGATTAGGATCTGGTTCAGGTTAGATTGCCCGCTCAAACTTGAAGGACTACATCTTAAGTTTAAGCGTGTCCCTTAAAGAACTTGGATTAAATAAAAAAGAAAAAAATATGAAAAACCAGATATTATTGAAAAAGAACTAGGACTGAATAAAAAAAAGGAAAGAGAAAAGGCTGATGTGGCTTCTTTAAGAGATGGAGAAAAAAATAGCCTAGATTTCATTATTATTTCTTATTTTATATAAGATTCAGTTAATAAATATCTCGAAAATTTATTAATTATAAAAAATCAAACTTTTTAACGTTAAAATTACACGCTGTATGAAAAACAATTATATAAAAAACCATAGAAAAATTAAGACTTCTTAGCTTAGATTGGTTTATGATGATTGTGGTGCGTTTTGTTACATGGCACTGCACACACAGCTTCAAGGAGGTATCAAGCAGCACAATGGCTGAGACAAATGGACAAAGGAGCATCAGCAACACTCCCCAAAGACCCTTCAGAGGAAGAGTTCTGTCTTGCTCTCCGCAATGGCCTCATTCTCTGCAATGTCCTCAACAAAGTCAATCCTGGTGCTGTTCACAAAGTATTTCTACTCTACTTTGCTTACTCATTCTGCATGAATCCTAATTGTATTAAAAAGAAACCTCACACCTTCTATAAATTTGTTATAGAAAAAAGTTTTCCTGTCACCAAATGATATTCCCGTCCGTCTCCACTCTAATAAAGATTTTGCCGCATATGGTGAATTTTCAACACGTATCTCACTTTCTGTCTCTTTACTCATACATGACAACATGTGATTGAAACAGGCCAACTTAATCCATTTATACATTATACAATGTTTATTCCCTAAAAAGTGTGCTTAAAAAATGGGTGGACATTAGCTGATAAAACCAGGAACCTGTTTCTGTATATGTTGAAATGGCACAGTTAACAACTACCTGGTCTCTTATTTAAGAAACTTCAAACATATAACGTTGCTTATATTTATTAGGTTTAAGTTTTTTTGATGAGTTTGGACATGCTTTGTGTTTTTAGAGCATAAAAGTCCATGTCAGTGTTCAAGATTAAACTTTTAGATTGCAAGCTTTTAATCTAAATTTCATTGTGAAATGACAGCAAGAGGATGTGAATTTGCATTTCTATTATATTATTTCAACCTCATGCTTTTGAATCAATCGGTTGTGGAGCTAAATTCAGTTCTCCTAAATCTAGCATGATGAAAAGCAAGGTCCTTAATTTGAGTCTTTGCACTGCATGGTCTGATAAGGGCAGTGTAGTTTCTGCTATTTTCCTTGTCTGGCCATCAATAAAATAGTGGGAGTGCATGTAGAGAGGACTTTGATTGTGATAAAAGTTCCAGAAGATGATCAGTGCCGACAAGAAAAAAAGGTGGCACATTCTAAGGAACACCTCGCAATGGCATCTTATTTCATAACTGTCTGTGAGAGCTTGGTATGTAAGATTTTACGGGTTTGTGTTTTCTGAGAATTTGTAGGTGGTGGACAACCCCATTTTAGCCGTTCAGTCCACTGAGGCAGCTGCGCAATCTGCTATACAATATTTCGAGAACATGAGAAATTTCCTTATGGCTGTTAGAGACATGAAACTATTGACTTTCGAAGCATCTGACCTAGAAAAGGTGAGATATATCTTCCTTGACATGATCCCTGCATTTTTTACTTTCCGTTATCATGAAACTTTTCAAAGTGTTCGACTAGACAGTGGTAACGCAAAATTGATCTTTTCTAGTAAAATAAGACACAGCCTGCTGTTGTTCTTGTTGTTACTCACTGAAGCTACATGTAACCGTTTATTAAAACACTCACAAAAATATCTTTACATTTTATGTTCCACTCCTTGATCCCGGTCCAGTAAAATGCATACTTGGCAACCAAACTAAGTGCTAGATTCGCTCCTTGGTGTTGCTTAGATCAGAATATCTTAAATGACTGAAAAATTCAGAATCTTTCCAAATATCTATATTACGTTGTATGAAAATTAGGTGGACATCTTTTAATAGGATGTAATTTAATCATGTTGCACGGAAGTAGAGGACTCTGCATATAATCCTCTATCTAGTCTTCATAATGGCTTTTCAATACTAAGCATATTCAATCTTGTATTTTTTAAGTTAGCCAGAATCCCATACACATCTTCTATTGTCTGGTTATCTTAATACTTATAGTGGTGTTCAAATCCAGGGAGGCTCATCCAATAAAGTCGTCGACTGTATTCTTTGTCTGAAAGGATACTATGAGTGGAAGCAAGCTGGTGGGATTGGTGTTTGGAGGTATGGGGGAACTGTAAGGATAACTTCCTTCCCAAAGGGTTCACCATCGTCTTTGGTTGGCAGTGAAAGTGCAGATGAGTCCATGGATTCATCCGATTCATCGCAGTACGAGCAACTATTGGAATTTCTCCATCTCTCTAGTGAGGTCTCCATTGAGGAATCCAGGATTGCCAATGTTTTAACCTTTCTTTTCGACCGCTTTGGCCTTGGACTTCTTCAGGCTTACCTAAAAGAAACTGATGGATTTGACGACTTACCTCTGAATGCAATGGTAGGTAAGACCAATTTTGTCACGTTACTATCATTCGCCTTTCAATTTGCTGCTCAGTTATTTCAGATATTGTACATTAAAATAAGTATTAGAGGTGCCCAATTAGAAAGTGAGGAGATCGCTTTATTTAAGAAGCATGCAATACTACATGCCCTTGTAATATCAGCCTCACATCAATTGACCTTTACCAGTATTTTGATGCTTGACAATGTTTTTCATTAGGAGAGAGTAGTTCTGAAATTACTACTAGGATAAAGTTTTTAAATGAACTTTCCTTGCAACACCATTGAATGTTGGGATGTAATATCACTCACCCCCTCATATGGCTAGGGATATTTGTGTTTAGCACAAGGTTAAGAAAGATCTGAATATAAAAAAATTCCTGTTCTTGAACACGTGTGTAAAGTATTATAGGAAAAATGCATCATCTATTGACATGCTAATACGTGTGAAGTAAATTTTAGATCCACAACCATCTAATCTACAAGATTAGGCTTGTTAAATCAGGCATGGTTTTATATTTATCGGTTTATACTTACATTCACCCATAGGTTGAGACTTTGACTGAAGTCTGTTAAGTGTTAAGTGGACCATTTAATTAGATAGGGTGATATGAGTGTGTAGAGATTCAATTTCATGAATTCCTTTTCAAGTACCATGTTAAATTTAAATCCACAGCCATTTGATTTACAAGCTTAAGCCTATTTGGTCCGGAGTGATTTTCATTTAGTAGTTACGCTATTGGGAAGGTTCAATAACCATCCATGTATTTTCTTATAACTTTCATGTCCAGAGCTCTTTTGCTGAAAAAATTCTACTCAAAAGCACAAAAGTACATAAATGGATCTTATATATATATATATATTGTTTTTTTTTTGGTTGTTTGCCGTAGGTAATTGATGCACTGCTGAGTAAGGTGGTCAAGGATTTTTCAGCAGTAGTCGTCTCTCAAGGCACTCAGGTACAATAGCTTAGGTGTGTTAGTTAATGCTTTGTTTTTTTTTTTTTCTCTCTCTCCCTCTCTTTTTTGGTGAAATAGTTAATTCTTTGAATTTGAGTTGTGTTAGACTATCTTTCTTTCCAGTATATACTAAAGTAAATGGTGCTTTAAGTATTATCTGATATCCTCTTTGACACTTTCCACAGCTTTCGATGTTTTTGAAAAAGATACTGAGGGGTGAGCTTGGTTCCCTATCAAAATCTCAATTTATGGAATCCATTTCCCGTTACCTTCGACAACGAACAAATTTAGCATCAAGTGACTTCTCTCGATTCTGTATTTGTGGTGGTAAACGGGAGGCTGCTAATCCTAGTGTTAGACTGTCTGCAGAGCACATGGACATAATCAATCAGCAGCAGAAACAGCTGGAGGTATCAAATATACCATTTTGCTTGTTCCAAGGTTTTATAAGTTGAATCAATCAGATCCAACATTTTTTATTCTACCTAGAGTATCTGTTCACTTGATACTCCTTGTTTTCTTCCAGCATGTTCTTTGAAACCTATCCAATTCTTAGCAAGTGCATGCTTATGTGTTCCTGTGATTTATTTATTCGGTATTTATCTGTTGAAAGTTTGAATTGTCTTTGAAAAGTCATGCCTTCTTTATGCTTTCTGTAACCATGCTTCATTCCATCAACTTGCTTTTATGTCATTGAATGAAAGCATATGAAACAGAAATTACATGGTAATGCAGTTACCATTCCATCTTTTGAGTTTCTCTGATCTCATTTTCTCTAATATGTTCACTTAACATTTTCCTCATTACTTTAGGAGCTAAAATTCTTTTTCCACGAGACAAAGCTAGCGGTGAGACACATTCAGTCTGACTGGGAGGAGGAATTTAGACGGCTTGGTGAGAACTTCTACCCTTCTACTTTGTTTTTCTTCAGGTGATTACCGGCTTCAGATCAATATTTATGTTTACTTGTTGCATCAGATGATCATATTAAGAGCCTTGAAGTAACCTCATCTTCATACCATAAAGTTTTAGAGGAAAACCGCCAACTCTATAATCAAGTCCAAGATCTTAAAGGTACTACATTCCTCTTTCAATTGCTTAAGAAAATTGAGGTTCTACATTTGATAAGAGGACTCAAAGTTAAACACATCAACAACTTTTTTGGTTGCAGGAACCATTAGAGTTTATTGTCGTGTGAGACCCTTTCTACCAGGTCAGTCAAACCAGCAATCTACTGTTGACTACATTGGGGAAACTGGAAACATCATGATTGTAAACCCTCTCAAGCAAGGAAAAGATGCAAGAAAATTTTTTACATTCAACAAAGTATTTGGAACAAATACCACACAAGGTATGCTATCCACTTAGAGTTTTGGTATTATGACTAAAGACCAGTGCTTGATAAGAAAGTTATTAACGAGAACACAACTAATAGATGGACTTCGTGCTACTTCATGCTAAATAAGCATCATATATAATGTACTTCTTGGTTGTGCATGGATCAAGGACTATGATGGTGTTCCTCCTCCTTCCTCTAATTATTTTGAGAATATGTTCATTGATCAAATACATTGTCGAGTTTTTGGTTATTTTCTTCCCTATCCTAAAGAGAATTTTTAGACTTGGACCTTTGATAGGTTTTCCCATTGGTAAATCCATGTGCTGGTGGATCGTTATCTCTTCCTTTAAGGGCAAGTTATCAGGTTACTTTCCATATAATTCTGGTTTGAAGGCTTCTTGCATAAACATTTTTTATAGCCTTTATGCCGTACTTCTTTCAAAATAATTTTTTCTCCTCATGCATATCGTACAAATCTACCTCCTTATAAACTTGGTCTTTACATATGCGAAGGTGGCATTTACTTTTACTTACAACTCACCACCAAACTATGATGGAAGTTCCTTTTAGTTCGTTCTTTTCCAAATAAGACTTATCATCACTTTCTATGTTCTTCAATTGCAGAGCAAATATATGCCGACACCCAGCCCTTAATCAGATCCATTTTAGATGGTTACAATGTTTGCATTTTCGCGTATGGACAGACTGGTTCAGGGAAGACATACACAATGGTAATTATGAATCTACATATTAGTCTTATCCTTTTTTTCCCTATGCCTTCTCCTTTGATGCTACTCTGTGGACTGTGTTACAAGATTATCAGAGGCAGAATCTTTTAGGTGACATTCTGCTTAAGGGAGGAAATCATTGCCATGATGGCAATTAACTTTTAATCCATGTTTTGATGCCTTATAGAGTGGTCCTGATGTGACATCTGAAGACACATGGGGCGTAAATTTTCGAGCTTTGTCAGACTTGTTCCATTTATCAAAGGCAAGGATGGATGTCATAAAGTATGATGTTGCAGTTCAGATGATTGAAATATACAACGAACAAGTTAGGGATCTGCTTGTTAGTGATGGATCTTCCAGAAGATATCCTTTAGTAATGACTTTATTTAATTTAACATGATAAAAGAATATCTTGATTGAATGAAATTTATCATAAAATCTATTGAGATAAACAGAAAAAAAGTTTGATGAAAGGTGGTTACTGAATGTATTGCTGTTTTATTGGCAATTTACCTTTGTTTCTCATTGGAGCTCCTTAATTATTTGCACATTAGACATAAGAAATACGTCGCAGCTGAATGGACTTAATGTGCCTGATGCAAGTTTGGTGCCAGTCATATGTACTCGAGATGTCCTAGAACTAATGAAGATTGGACAAAAGAATCGTGCTGTTGGAGCTACCGCTTTAAATGAGAGGAGTAGTCGCTCTCACAGGTGGAGCCTTAAATAATTGAGCATTTCTGCATTAAGTTCTCATGCTATAATTGACAGTGTTTGTGCAATCCTTCTGGCAGCATCTTGACTGTTCATGTTCAAGGAAAAGAGTTAGTTTCTGGATCAATTTTAAGGGGTTGCCTTCATCTAGTGGATTTAGCTGGAAGTGAAAGGGTGGATAAATCTGAGGCAGTTGGTGAAAGACTAAAGGAAGCTCAATACATAAATAGATCACTTTCTGCTCTCGGAGATGTCATCTCTGCTCTTGCACAGAAAAGCACACATATTCCTTACAGAAATAGCAAGCTTACTCAAGTCTTACAGGATTCTTTAGGTATACAAATTTTACATTCATACTATTCTCTTTCCCTGTTATCTTGATATGCAGTTGCATAAATGGGTTTCCATTATGCCACATGACAGTATCATGCAACCAATAAGTGACTTCCCAATCCCTTTCATATGGCTGCTTTAAGAACAAATAGTTTGAGATGAAATATTTTCACAACGTATTGCTTGTAAATTTCATATCCTCAGCTTTTGACATTAATGAAATTACAGGGGGTCAAGCCAAGACATTGATGTTTGTACATATAAATCCGGAAGTTAATGCTCTTGGAGAGACAATAAGCACACTTAAGTTTGCTGAAAGGGTTGCCTCGATAGATCTAGGAGCTGCTAGGACCAATAAGGAAACTGGTGAAATTCGAGAACTTAAAGAAGAGGTTCCTCACAGTCTTTTGCAATCGATTTTGTGTCATTAACTTTAGAGAGAGGCTTATTGTTAAACTCTTTTGTCAATTACTCAGATATCAAATCTCAAACTGGCATTGGAAAAGAAAGAAACAGAGATCGAACAACTTAAAGTAGGAAGCATTCGTAATGCTACAGAACCTCAAAAGACAAGAGCAGTTTCACCTTTCCGACTGCCAAAATATGGCACGAACAATATTTCAAAGCCAGAATTTTCTCAGAGACCCAATGATGATGCTAGAAGCATTGAGGTGAGTTTTCTCGTGGCTACATGAAGCTGCTTTGGAAGTCTACTTATGGACATTCAGATACTAATATAGGTTTAGTTTTGCTACATTGTGAAGAATGCACATTAAAATACATTAAGATGGAAGCAACACCAGAAAGAATCACATAATAATATATGCCTTGCTCTTATCTTGAATTTCAATGAACTATTGTCTTCAAAATGAGACAGGAATGGAGTTTGTATAGTTGCCTTATCTTCTCTAGGAGAGAACATTTTACATCATGCCTTACAATTAAGTATGAATTTCAGGTAAGAAGTTGCTCATCTGGTAAGCAGCGGAGATCAAAATTTCCCTCAGGGTTAACGGACAAAGATATAACAACGAAACCTGCACTTTTAACTGAAGAGAAAAATGGGAAATCAGGAAAGCCTAGATCACCATCGCCTCCTGTGAGGAGATCTTTATCCACTGATCGAGGTTCTGTCATTAAGACCAGGGTCAAGACTGACACTGCAGAGAACCAACCGGCAGCTAGACCCTTCCCAGCAAGAGTACCAGTCAATAAATCTGTTGCCACACCGTCATCCATCATTTCATCAGATAATTCAAAAATTTACAAAGGCTCTGTTGAGCCAGTGAAGCATGAAAATATCTTTGATTCATTTTGCAACTTCCAGAAGGTTGTATCAAGGAAAGTTTATCCAGAACATGAGGAGGAGCAATTTAAGCAAGCTCTTAACATTAGACAAGGTGGCATTAGGAAAAGTAAAGCGGAGATAAAAGGAAAGAACAAGCACCATTTGCCAAACAAAAATCTGAAGTCCGATGCTGCAATGTCAATGCTTTCTGACACAGATGCTGGTGGAAATATAGAAGAGCCTCGAAAAAGTGACTTTTCTGAGCCAGAAAATGAGCTTGGTCTTCTGGGTTCACCAATTCATAGTGCTATCAAGGTGAAGAAACTACAACAGAACTTCTTAAAGAGCTCTCAGAATAATGACCACAGGTAATTACAAATTATTTTCTATCTGGTCATTGAATAGGCGAGAAATCTAATCTGCTATCAGTTCATGCTTAAATCTGTATTCATGGAATGTAATCAAGAAATCCTGTTTACTGGCAGAGAACAAGTGGTGGAAGAAGATGGATTCTTTGGTAGAAAACTTGATACCGAGCCTCAAAATTCTGTTCGTCATCCAAAAGAAAGTTCAATTCCATCCCTGGCTGAGTTGAGGAGGAGCAGGTCAACACCTCGCGGGAAATTTTTCATTTTACCATGAGTTGACAAACGAATAGCTTATAAGGTGTGATCAACTTTTTGTTTTTATTCTTTTTATACATCTGTACAGTGGCTATAAGAAATTTCAGTTCCAGGTTGCAAAGTTTATTCATAGGTGTTTCAAAAGCAAAACTAAATTTGTTTTATTTATTTATTTTTCTACCCAGGTATGATCTAGAAATAAAGTTTTTCATTAAGACTACTACTCATGCATGCTGCATCAAGTATGTCAATCCAATTGTTGCACTAACTTGTAACATAACGTTAGTTAAGTTATTTTAAGGTTTTCGATCATCCCCTTAAAACTTATTTAACCGTGGACCATTCTAAACTATTATGCTGATTACTGAGGAAGCTTACCTCTCCAGTACAATCTTTTGGTTTTCTTAAACGACAATGATATTATCTCTTGTTATTTGGCCTATGCGCTGTATTGTTGACCTGGAGAATCTCAAACTAAATAGACGTTAGTATCTTAGAAAGAATTCTTCGTTGTTGTGTTTATGTTACAGGATCGGTTTGAATAATTCATTTTCAGGCTTGTTAAATGAGAGATCCGAGGATCTCTAATTATGGGCTTGATTAAAAGAGAGAATCCAAGGATCTCTTAGAACACCAAGTTCTGGAAATTTTCAGAGAAAATAGGACTTGATTTTATTTCCTTTTCTTCTGATACATATAGCCTGCATTGCAAGGACAGTTAACAAACTGCTGGTCCTACTCTCTCTCTTTTTGTAACACCTGAACATAATTGCAACTTCCACCTAGATATTATAAAATAGCCAACGTGTAACTGCCATCAACATCTGACATCAGCACCTATATACACAACGATTAGACACCTTTGAATATTTTCTCTTCCCTAGTTTCATAGACACGCACACAATATTATTTATAGACGCATATTACAAAATATGCATACAAATGGCGAAGACTCATATAACCAACTAACAGATGTTAGCTATTTTCTGATATCTAGGTGAAAGTTGCAATTATGTCCAGGTGGCACAAAAAGAGCAGTTTGTTAACTGCCCTTGTAATGCAGGCTTATATGTATTAGAAGAAAAGGAAGTAAAATCAAGTCCTATTTTCTCTAAAAAAAAAATTCCAGAGCTTGGTGTTCTAAGAGATCCTTGGGTTCTCTCTTTTAATCGAGCCCATAATTAGAGATTGTTCTCTCATTTAACGAGCCCTAAAATAAGATTGTTGGGTTCTCTCCATAACAAGCCCGAAAATTCATTTAAAAATCGATCCTATAACAGTCTATATTGGAAAGAACTAGGCCTTTATTTCATGAAAGCAGCTTGAAGATTTTCCCTTCTTGGTCCATTTTTAAATTCATGTAGTTATGGAGCAATCACAATGGGTACAGCTTTAAATAGGAACTTATTCAGCTATTAATGAAGACACATCCAGATAAAGCTCTGGATATAACCAGTTTTGTCAAAATGTAAATGGATGGATGATTCTCTCAGAGCTCATAAGGCATGGCAGTGAAGTACACTTCTAGAGAACAGAAATGTAAGCTTGTTCTTCGGCTTCATTGTAGTGGGTTTCATGACAGGATTGGGATCTTCATGAACTCCTTAGTGCAAACACTGTTGTACATCGTGAGGATATTGCCTCTAACGTGAAATTGTAGGGATGCAGTTTCTTTTCGGGGCTAGGTGAAGTGTATGAGAGACATCACTGAAAAATATGGGGGGAGGGCCAGCAGTGGATTGGCTCGGGCACTCCCAGCACCACTTTTCCAACAGCATCACTTTTCTTGTTGCCAACATGTCTAGGCTCAGATAGGCCCACGTTTAGCACTCCACCCAGGATACACAGGAAGTGACATTACATGTGTTAGTTGGTCTGCCTCCTCATTTTGTTCACTCAAAATTAGGGCTGTTTCACTCTGTTTTTTCAAGAACGGAAAATGTAATCTGTTTTTTGAAAGTTTCTTTAAGTTTGCGTAAAAGAGTGGTTACATATTAGTAATTTTTATTGGTGAGTGGTGATTGGAGGGCAGGGTAACAGTAGGAAAGCTGTGACCATGGTGGTAGATAGCCAACGTCGAAAATGTTCTAACTACTTGTTATTATACCCTCTAGTAATTACCACAGTGACATTTTACATTTTACAAGCATTAAAATTTGATCTAATGACCTATAGCGCGAAACAAGCATTCCCTTGGTTGTGTAAAGATCTTGTAATACTTATAGCCTATTGTACCCATCTATTTGATGGATTTCAGTTAAAATCCAACTCACTAGGTGGTGGTGCAGTGGGGCGGGAAGAGTGTGTTGGGGTGCGTGTCAAGTAATAAATAGAAGAGAGCACACCGTATTTGTAACCTAAAACTTTTAGCTTAGTTTAAGTACTGTTTTACCCACTCTAACCCTACCGAATGGTCCTATTTTTCTCCCAGGGTGATAAGGGTTTAAAAGATTTACTACTTCAATTCTTGTTACAAAAATCGATATTTTTGTATCTAATTATACAGAGGCGGGCATAGATCTGTGAATAGGAGATGTTGTAGGGGTATCTATAGGTCCTAAATTATCGATAGGTTACATCTCGTGACTATATGAGAACTTAAACTTGGAATGTCCCATGCTAGTGCCATACTAAATTGGAATCGAACGACAACCAACTTTTAAATGACTGGCCTAAATATGACAAGAAACATTGGATGCTAATAGCAAAAGCGTTCTCCTATCACTATGATAAGGGTAGCGAAACACAAATTTAGAAATCACGCTTCTTCCCACCAATGTAAACATTTTGATTATGTCAACCATGATTCAATTCAAATCAATCAACTGACATGCATGTATGAATTACTTTTTTGAAATAAGTTATTCGTAAAAGGACATGTTTAAAAGAAATTTGGTTCGCGTTAATCATATGGATTGGCCTTTAAATGAAAGCTCTCGTGTCCTGCAGTTTTGTTATTGTGCAGTGGGACAGGATATTTACTATAACATCTTTGTTACCTACGACAACTTTCACAACAGAAAAATAGTTATGGAAAGTACCATCATTGGGAATACAATGGCCTTCATCAAATTTGTATCATCAATGCAAACATTTCTTATAAGTCATCCTAAGAGCTGATCAATCCTAAAGATGGCTATCAAAAGGTTAAAAGGGAGGTCACAGTAGGAGCAGGAGAAGGCTTTTTCTGGGGGAAAGTTAGGCCGTCCCTGTTGTTGCCCTGTACATGCCCTTTCTACTAATTTTTTTCACACAATAATATGTTGTAGCACCCATAAGTGGGTATCATTTTCCTACATGACAAAGAAGGTTCAAGTCTGCTGCTCTGTTAGGATGCTTAGCTAGTCCCCGTACCATCCAACTTTTGCTTGGTTGTGCTGCATCGACTTTACCTTAAAAGCAATATCCATTGAACTTTCTGTCTCATTTTAAGGGCCAAGAGGGGAGGGAAAAATCAAAGCGTCCATAAGTTTTCATATTGGAGGAGGCCAAAATTTTGAAAGGATTTGCAATCTTTAACAACACGGATGTAAATCTTCACAGCACTCGATGCAGCAGAGCAGGATTTGAACATCTAACTTTATCTCAATATGTCCAAAGTTGAGGAGCAGTTTGGGTGTCGTTTTTCTGCTCCATGATCGGTACATTTGGGTTTAAGTCAACATCAAGTTGCAACATGGCTCTTGTGCATGTGGTGCTTAAACATCTCTAAGCATATACAATGTGCCAAGGCAGTTCTTTTATCTTTTTGCCTTACGGATGTAGTACTACTATACAAACTGTCCTTCCTTGAGAAAAGTTGTGGTTGTGAGTTAGAGCATAAGGGTGCTTGTGAAGTAAAGCTAGAGTCTATGGACCAAAAAAAAAAAAAAAAAAAGAAGCAAGGCTAGAGTCCAAATTATAAAAACAATCTTCGAAAATTTTCGAAAATGTGACAAACAACCTTGAATAAATTTTAATTTTCAGTTTGGTAAATCAGTTTTTTGATTCATGCATTTTGTTCCTTGCCACACGCTCAATAGGCCGAGTCCTTAATTTATTCAATTTAGAAATTTGACCAAGCTATTTGATATGTGCAAAGGACTTGAGGCGAATAATTGTTTTCTTTACGTCAATCTGGATATGTTACATGCCTGGGATAGGAGGATCGATTCAAGTCCATCTCACTATTGATCATATTACTTGGCCTTAGAGGCCCTGCAATTTCTTTCTTTTGTTCTTTCATTTTCTTTCTGCGTCAATCAAAGACACACATTGATTAAATTGGGAAGTGGAGGGGCTACATTGGACTGAAAAAAGAAAAATAAAATAAAAAAAGAAAAGTTGAAGGGACGATGTTGTAATTTCAGAAAAGTTGGAGGAATTATTTGTTAATTTGGCCTATGGCTTAATGGATTTTAAGAGTGTGTTTCACTGCTGGAAAGTCTCTCTCAGACAGCACATGGACATGTGATGGGGGGAAGTGGGTCCATGTGAGCAGCCCCAGAAAATCTGCTTCTCACAGTGAAAGAGAGAATCTTATACTCGTTCATTAAACTCTAATGAAATGGAAACAAAAGGTTTCAAGAGTAATTTTGCTCTTCTGCTGTATCTGGATGGTTTGCATTGTATGGAACTTTAATATGACTGTAAAAACTTTGCAGGGTTCATTTTCAATTCATTAAGCCATATGCCAAGGATTCATATAACATTGATGAAATCAAGTAGGACTCTATAACTTTGGGATTTCATGATTTGACAATGTGGGTGGGATGGTAATTTTCAATTTAAAGAACATAACAAAATAGAAAGGAAAGGCAAACTAAAATTTACATGTCACATATAATCAAGAGTTTTTCTTTTTTTCTTTTTCTATTTTTTAAAATTATTGATATTTAACAACACATAAACAAATTCTTATAATCAAGATTTTAATCTCGCATCATCATCTTACACCTCTTAAATCGAGTGGTCCACTTGAAGGATTTTAAACAAAATCTCAACTCACAAATGAGAGAGAGGGTTTAGGTAAAAAATCATAGTACCTGCCCTACATCTATAAATTTAATCTTTTATATGGTTTTAGATCTAAACTCTATGTGTGATAAGTAGTAGGCATGGAAAACAATGACCGAATTTTTGCAGTTTTTGAACTTTACTTTTAATACAAAAGCGAAACACTCAGCATAACATAACTGGAATTTCTGATGCAGTTGTTGCTTATAATTTACCTTGTTTCATCCCTTCATTTGTTAACAGTTGATATTAATAGTACATTAGCTTGTGAAATCTAAGCATAAAAGCATTCTTATTCTAAGAATACCCATTGCTCTCTATATTCCCTATTTCATTTCATATGCACAAACAGGAAGCAGGCTGATTGATACTTGAAACCTTGATGATAACTATTGCATCGAGTCGTCAGAGAAAGCAAACGAGCAGCTTGAAGATTCCGATACAACATTTCTAGGAGGAGGGGGCGATGGAATTGCTGACAAACCCTTTGACAGGTCCGATTCTATCCTTGTGGTTTCAACATGCCTGATTTCCTTAAGCATCGCGACGACATCTTTCATCATTGGACGATCGTCTGCCTTTGTACTAATGCAAAGGAAAGAGACCGCTAGTGTTTGCAGCATCTCATGCATCTCGGGATCTGCCCTTCCTCTAAGCTTCGAATCGAGAACATCTCCCGGATCTTGCTTCCTCGCTAAATGGTCCCGAACCCATTGGACTAAGTGTGCACCCCCTGGCAATGTTGGGTCTAATGGGTGCCTTCCTGTTAAAACTTCCAAAAGAACCACCCCGAAACTATACACATCACTCTTCTCCGTGATGCGCTGCATCGATGCGTGTTCTGTATTTAAACAATAACAAAGAATTAGTTTAAATATGTTGAAATTTCACCCTACAATCAACCAATCAAAAAGCTTAAAAATTAGAGCTAAATTCAATATGGCATCAGACTCGGAGATCAAGAATTCAAATTCCTGTTGTCACTAGTCCACTTTTTGGACTTCAAACAACAAAGTCTTAGTTTATAACTGAGGGGGAGTATCGAGTAATAAATATAAAATCTCATGCCACATTAACGGGCTCAAACTTTTATATCAACATTGAAGGTAAATTCAATAAAATGAAACTAACAAATCAATCCATGAGTTACGAATGAAGAAATACATACCAGGAGCCATGTATCCATATGAACCAGCAAGATGGGGTCTTTGACTTATTTTGGGCAAATCATCACCACTCGAATCAACAATCCTAGCTAATCCAAAGTCAGCAAGGTAAGGTTCGCACCTACGACCTAACAGTACATTCAAGGCCTTTACATCACCATGTATAATTGCCGGAACGCAATCATGGTGCAAGTATGCAAGTGCATGTGCCACACCAAGCACAATATCATATCTAGCCTCCCAATCGGCATTTCCCTTTCCGGCACCATGGAGCAGAGAGCTTAGGCTTCCATTGGGAAGATAATCATAGAACAAGAGCTTGATGTTTCGATTGGAACACCAGCCCAAAAGCCGGACGATATTTTTGTGCCGGATGGATCCTAGAGCTTGAATTTCAGAACCAAATGCTCCTGATTCTTCCAATGACCACATTTTCTTAACTGCAAGTGTTTCCCCATTCGGGATCATTACCCGATACACAACCCCGGAGCTTCCAGTACCGATCACGTTGGATGATGTTAGATTCTTGATAATATCTCCAATGGAGAACTCAAGCTTCTGATATAAAGTAATCTCCCAAGTGTCATCTTCCATAAATCTTCCATTACCTAAATGACCTCGGACTAACAGGTAGACCGTAAGTAGTACTGCTACTGCACTAGCACTAACCAGGATAGACATGACTATTTTTGCAGCTGATCTTACTCGTCCACTGGACCGAATACCATTGGCTGGGGTAGCAAGCCCACCCGAGATGTAGAGGCCTTTATTTGCGGTAAGATCACTAAGAGGAAGCTTCCTGAAAAATGGGGTGTCAGGCAGTTCACCAGAGAAGTCATTGAAAGAGACATTAAGAGAGACGAGGTTTTGGAGCTCCGTGAGCGTGTTTAGATTTCCACTAAGATTGTTGTGTGAAATGTCAAGAACAGCTAGCTTTGTGAGACCGGAAAACCGTGAGGGGATTTCTCCAGAAAGCAAATTGGAGCTGAGGTTGAGAGATATCTCGAGTGATGAAATTTGGCCTAACTCCTCAGGAATCTCACCAGAGAAAGCATTGCAGCCAAGATCAAGCATTTGAAGCTTGCTGCAAGACAAAATCTCAGCCGGTATGCTACCAGAGAGCTGGTTTTTTCCCAAATTAAGCTTTGTTAATTCGGTCAGTGACCCGATGCTCTGGTCGAGTTCACCTGTAAGCCTGTTGTCTGAGATGTCTACGTATTGTAGACTTTTGGGCAGTGAATCAGGTACTAAACCCGTAAGTCCATTCGAATGAAGGTCCATGAACTCGAGGTTTGTACATCCGGACATCGTTTGAGGAATCCCTCCCACAAGTCTGTTGCTGCTAAAATCTACGAAATTCAAGCTCTTCAAATTGCCCATCTCCGATGGGATAGTACCGGAGAGCCTATTATCATTCAGCCGTAACCGATATAAGGTAGATGCATTCCCTATGTCAGTAGGTATAAAGCCAGACAAATCATTGGAAAGTAAGAGCAGCTCGGTGAGATTCCTTAACCCAAATATCTCGTTGGGTATTGGACCAATAAGGCTGTTGTAAGAAAGATCGAGTGCCTGGAGACTCTCACATTGAGAAAGAGCCTCAGGAATTTTTCCTGTTAGTTTATTCTGCCAGGCGAAAAACAAAGTCAAGCTCTTCAAATTTCCAATAGAAGTTGGAATTTCGCCCAAGATATCGTTGTTGTCTACCTCAAGATGTGTTAGCGCACTGCAATTAGTGATTTCCAAAGGTATTGTGCCCGAGAGCTGATTGACACTGAGCTGAAGTTCTTGAAGTTTCAAGAGGTTCCCAAAGGTGCTCGGTATGCTTCCGGTTAATAGATTTTCTGAGAAGTCAATCACCGTGAGCTCGCTGCAACTACCAAGCTCCTCAGGAATAGTCCCCACCAATCTGTTCTGCCACAGAAGTAGACTTTGCAGCTTGGTCAGTTCTCCAAGTCGGCTAGGGAGTGATCCCGAGATGGAATTCTGGTACAGGTACAGGTTCTGCAATTCACTGCAATTTGCAGTTTCTTCAGGAATTGGCCCTGAAATCAAGGTTGTGTAGATGGCTAATGTTTGAAGTCTTTTCAGGTTTCCTATTGATGAAGGAAGGCTTCCAGATATGCTTGTTTCAGCTAGGCCTAACATGACCAAGCTTGTGCAGTTTCCAATCTCATAAGGCAATTCACCCTTGAGATTTTTATTCCCTCCTGCTCGAAAAACTTGCAATCTGCTCAATGATCCAATGCTTTTCGGTATTTCACCGCTAAATTGATTATCAAACATTGTCAAATATGCTAACCTTGACAGGTTTCCAATCTCAGAAGGAATTTCACCTTCTAGGAAATTAGAATTCAATGACAATGTCTCCAAGTTACTCAACATGCATATCTCACTAGGAATTTCACCAGACAAGGAATTGTCACTTAAATCAATAAGCTGGAGTCCTCGGTATTCTCCAAACTCCTTAGGAATACTACCACTTAGATTGGTTGATGACAAGATTAGACTTCTTAAGGACTTGAGAGACTGGAAATTTGAAGGCAATGGGCCTTGCAAGTCTAGTGACTTGAGACTTACTTCGATGACATCCCCATTCGGGTTGCACTGGATGCCGAACCATTTGCAAGGAGTTGAGTGTGCAGGATTCCAGGAGTCTAATACTCCTGAAGAGCTGTTTAGGCTGTTTTTCCATGTAAGAAGAGTGTGGCCCTGTGTATCTAAGGAGTGTACATATGATAAGAATAGGAAGTTTAATGATACGAATAAGATGTAAGAGATAGTATTGGGAAAAGGGAAGGGTTTTCTTAGTGTTTCAGACATTGCTGAAGAGGGAAGAGAGAAACAGGTTTATCTGTTTTGGGATTGTAGAGGGTGAAACACCATGAATTTGTTTATAGGAGAGATCTGAATCAAGAAGAACTTGGTTTATTTTATTTTATTTTATTTTATTTCTAATATTATTTTTAAGTGATATAGTTGTTTAATAGGAAATTGATCTAGATGTTTTTCTTTTTCCTTTTTTTTTTTTTTGGATTTTTGTCTTTTTGTTTTTTATTTGTGAAGTGGTGGAACCTTTTACTTGTTCGTTTTATTATTTGTTTGTTTCTGCTACCGATTAGTTGTCTTAAGCAAATAAATATATAAAATTTCTGAAAATTTTCCTACGTACTTGACTTAGCTTTTATGACTTCTGTTATATTTATATCTATCCGTCTTTTAAGTAACTTTTAGTTTTTACGGATCATTTATTCCTGTCGTTAGAATTTAAGGAAGTAGAAAATACATTTGAGAAGTACTTTGTATTTTATTTTTATTTTTACGGCAAAGGACAGATACATTTTGTTGAACTCTTAGTAAAGTGTGGCTGGAAACCTCAAATTTTTGAAAGGTAATTAACTTCTCGTAACTTTTGGAAAATTATGTAGCAGAAGTTCCATCTCGTTAAATCCACATAACTTTTGGACGACTTTTGAAAGGGTTATTTTAAGATATTTGAAAGTTATGAGGAGATTTAATTACATCTTAAAAGCTTAGAGATTTTAAACCTTACCTAACTGATATATTAACTGCCAGATTGCTATTAGTCAGTACAAATGTAATAACGTTATAAAATCTAGATTATATTAAGAAAAAAAAAAATCTTTTTTTTTTTTTAGCAAAATAACTATTTCCTAGTCCTACTTATCGTTGCTCATCCAACTTGCCTATTGTAACTAAACTTGCAGACTATATATTTGAGAATCTATCTGCTTAAACGATAAATATATAGAGCATTCTAGCTTACCTCCTCCTTTGCCCTGTTTTTAGTAATTAAAATCAATTTTTGTTTTTTCTTTTCACGTTATCTTGGATCATCAAAGGAAAGTACCCAAATAACAGAAATTTCCCCATTTTATTCTATTTTTTTTATGAAATTATGTCGCCTTAGAAGATAGATTATCAATTTTTGCTTAAACAAGACTACCCATGCAGTGGTCCATCAATATATGGTGTGTCTCCATGATATGAGTTGTCCATGTGTTTGTTACCATGCACTGTCTCATTAACTTTAGCAAATTTTAAATTGCACTATACATATCTTAGCCAATAAGAAATTACTTATTAAAAAAAAAAAAGAAAAAAGATAAAGGAGGAAAAGAGAAAGAAAAGGCATAAAAAGGATTGCAGTTAAATTATTATTACTTTAAATCTCAAAAAGGTCAACCAATGTTGTTTTCAAAATAAATTAAAGAGGGTGTAAATTTCTCGTCTAAGTGAAGTTTGCATTAATTTTGAAGTGGTGTTGGTCGATCGATTTGTTTGATTATTTTGTGGTGTGAGTGCATGTGGAATCTAATGATGTACTGAACTGCACATGCAAGGAAGGAAGGAAGGAATATGTTTATAGTATTTATAAAGTCATTTATAGGCACTGCAAGCCCTAACCTTGTGGTGTAGGTCTTTGTCTAATAAGGTATTCAAATTCAACCTCCTTTAGATAAAAATTAGGAGAACAGTAGTATATTCGCCACAAAAACCCAGGCTATTCACTTATTATTTGGAACCTTATGATTTGAAAATGATAAAACAAAATAGGTTAGATTTAACATGAAAAAACAACTAGGATATTACATTCTTATTTTGATATCTTATATTAATTTTTTTGGGATGATGTTTATAACAACATATGGAATTTACCTACTTTTTTTAGCTTTATACATAAAAATTGAAGCTACTTATACTTATTATATTTGGTCAAACTTTCATTTGTCGAATTTAATACTTAAAAGCTTGAACTTATTAAATATTATATCGAAACTTTTTATTTAATATATATATATACATTATCTCTATTCTTTTTTGAAATATGACATGTCAAATGATTATTGTCAAATAGTACAAGCATGGTAAGGTAGTCGATTTGATAAGCAAAAATTTGGATCGGTTACAATCCAATGATTTCAAATTTCAAACGTAAAATTAAAATTCACTAAAAGTTCAAGTAGTAATTTTAATATTATCTATAATTTTTTAAGTACTTCAATTAATATTTAAAGGTAAATAATACTGGATGATGATGATATAGACCACTTTGTTGATAGGTTTTAAAAGAACTTTTTTTCATATTTTCGTATACCTTTTTTTTTTATAAATCTAATTAATTTTAGAAACACATAAACTATTTTTTTTCCTTAACAAATAACAATGACTTTTTTTTTTTATTATTAGGCATAAGGTATACTTGTATTGAGTGGAGGGGACAATGTCACACCATTCTATAGTTTGTTAAATCATATTCATATATTATATTTTATCTAAGCCCCTAATCCCTAAAGTAATGGCCCGATTGCACATACAAAAATATAGATAGGTTTTTATATTTGGAACGATTGATGATTGGTCTGTCCTTCTCGCTACGGCTATCAGAATCATGAGGTCACGGGTTTGGATCCAAATTGCCTATATTATGATTATGGATATTCGTACTTTTTTCTGAAGGGCCAGCTACGTATAAAAACTATTAGTCACGTATGTGTAGGGTCTTAAAACTTTCAATATGCTCTAACAGTAGCTAAAACTCTATTTTTACATTCGAAACGTGCTGAGTGGAATGAAATTAAATTGCAATTTCAAGTTTTATTTGCTTTTTCTATATTAAAAAATGTATTTAAAACATATAATTATAATTCTATATATTCGGTTATTATGATTTTATAAAGGAATTCAATTCTACTTTTTTTGGGATAGCATTCCTCATTTATTAATTATTATTAATTAAAATTATTTATTTGATTTTTAAACTTATTATAACATCAAATAATTAAAAGTATTTTTAATAAATATTACTATATATGCATTTCGTTCCATTTCAATCAATTTCATTCGAAACTATTACAATTTATAGTGTTTCTATTCTATTTAATTCTATTCCAAATCACTCCCTCCTTCTAAACATAAAGTAAAACTATTATAATTTGTAGTGTTTTTAACTGTAATAACTAAGATTTACTTGAATATTCTAAAACTTAAAAAGCAATATGAAAAGATAAAATTGACGGTTTAAAGCATCTATTAGCATTTTATCAATACTTTGGGGATGCGAAAATAAGATTTTTATGGGATTATATCATAGACAAATTTGAGTATCCAAAATTTATCATATTTTAATGTTTCCTACCATTTTGTTACTTTTTCACCATATCTGGAGTAAATGTTGGAAGCATAACATCGATTGCGACGTTTAACTTGTCTCACCAAAACTGAACATATTCTATCGCATTTGCCATGTAAATTTTCCTAACTTTTATCCTTATCATAGAATAATGAATCAGAAATGTATGAGGACTTTAAAATTTACGCTAACAGATATACTAGAGACACTTAGGTTAACTTTCATTTGCAGAAAATGTCTCCCCGACTTTTTTATATTTATTGTAATTAAAACTTTACAATAATGATTGCAAAAAATTGCAGATATATAAATGGCTTTTAATGGCATGTGGTGGTAAAAGATAAACTATTCATATGCTTTCAATTCGTGACGAGTGATAGTAATAAAAGATACCACCAATGGTAAATAAAGAAAATGATCGCAAAAAAATCTTAAGAGTAATTCAATGGGTGTGCTATGTTGGAGTATTTAATAGTAAACAAAATGAAAACTTGATATATTGCACATTTTATTAGAATGACTATCATAAATAATTAACTTATGCATTTTTTTTTTTTGCTAATTACATTGTATATTATAATTTAGAAAGGAATAATCTGAACAGGGTTCATTTCGTCCAGAGATTAGTTTCCATACGCTAAACTAACTATTTGTTTCTAAGTATTTTTGAACCGGCAGAAGGTTTAAAAGTAGAAGAACGAGAGAAAAGGTTGAATGAATTTTTCTAGATTTCTGAACCTCTTTCATTTGGAGGATGATGGAAGCTTATTTTTCTGCACCCACTGTACTTTTTTTATGCGAATAAACAGTAAGAACTTATTTATGAAATGTACAATTCAACCGGTGAGTTTGATAGGAACTTGACAAGGAAATGTGGGGTACCCTCTAACAGAAATACAGTTCTCGTAATGGAAAAAGAAAAAGGCTAAATAGTAATTTTGAGAGCGCAGGAATCTAAACGAACCAACTTAGTTCATAAATTATTTAAGTTTAGTTCGATTTTTACTTAAATTTAATTTAATGATAATCAAATCGAACTCGAATTACTCGATTACTAAATCAAATTGAGTTCGAATTTTAAAATATTAAATTTATTAGATTTTCGAGTTTAATCGAATTTAATATAATTTTAATTTTTTTAAATATAAGTAAATTTAATAGCATTTAAAGAAAATTTATAAAGATTCGAGCTTAATCAAGTTACTCAAATTAAATTTAAGCTTATCAAATTTATTTTCGAATTAAGTTCGAGTTTAAAATTTAAAGTCCAATCGAACTTCAGTTTCCGAGCTTTTAAGTTAGAAATTGAACTTAAGTCTAATAATATACTCAATAATACCCTTTGGAGCGAGTGGAAAAGGGGGCACACATAAGGTATTGACAGTGCCGCAACCTGTTGGTGGAAAATTAAATTCAGAGGTATTGATATATATGTAAATCTTGTATGTCGGCTGGTTAGATACGGATACACTGTTAAACTTTGAATTCGTAATTTCATCGCTTCGTGTTATTTGAAATTGATAAACGTTAAAGCAATTGTTGAAAAAATTATCTTTAATAGCGACTTTTAAAACTTTAGCTATATTTATATATATATATATATATATATTTAGAAGTTACGTACGGATATGATAAACAACATTAGATCCATATCTACAAATTAGCGCTAAAAATTATTATAGGTAACTTTGATATGTTCGTCATCATCATAGAAATTCCAAACTATACCTTTTGACAGTAACTTTTTTTACTTGTGAAAAGCAACTTGAAAAAGCATCCCTTTTTCTGGAAATAAAGTACGAGGATACATGAGTTTACTTTTAAAGTAGGTTTTCAGTTAGTTTTACGGTTTTAGGTAGGTTAAGAACTCAACTTCAGCTATGCAATTAGGGAACCGATAATGCTTGTCTCCAAAAGACTATTACTTTCATTTTAGTTTAATATTAATTAGATACTTTCATAGAAAAAAAAGAAGAGATAAGTGAATGAAAATATAAATAGTTTCTTTATATGGTTTCCATGCAATTAAGTTCAAATAATTTTCATATTTCTTCGAATAAGCTAACCTTTAGATAGTACATAGTGGAAAACAATGTCTAATTTATTCTTTGATTGAGCTTTATATATCTAAGGAAAAGCTTGAGAGATGGGTTTATTAGATTTTTCAGACCCTTGTTGCCTATTCTCTAAATAATATACGGGCTCTTTAACGAGTTTTTTTTTTAATATATAAATATATATATATATATATATGATCTACTACTACTAATTTACGAAGGTAAATTACACGTACACGAATATGATGAATAATTTTTGCTCTTAAAATAATTACAGGTAAACTTTGATTTATGTTCGCCATCGTCATCGTGATCGTCATCGATATTCCAAACTATAGCTTTTGTCAGTAACTTTTTCACTTGTGAAAAGCAACTTAAAAAAGCATCCACTTCGGGGGGGGGGGAAGTAAGTTTTTTTATAGGATATATGAGTTTACTTTTAAAGTACAAAGATAGGTAGGTTTTTAATTTTACCGTTTAGGTAGATTGAGAACTCAACTTCAATTATGTAATTACTAATTAGGAATCCAATAGTGGATATCTCCGAGGACAGTACTTTCATATTTTTCGAACATTAATTACTGATTAGATATTTTTATAAGAAATAAATGTATAAAAATGTAAAAAAAAAAAATTTATATACTTTCCATGCAAATATGCTTCTATATTTTCATATTTCTTCGAATAAGCTCTCAATCCATTAGATTACACAAAATGGAAGGATTTTGTTGACAATATGCTTCTATATTTTCATTTTCTGAACCTCTTTGCTTCACTCCTTTCACCATATCTTAAATCCACAGACTCACTGTTGCTAATATCAATGTCTGCAAGTCCACTATTATTGATCCCAGTCTTGTTTGTTGTTTTTTAATTTTTAATTTTTTTTCTTTTCCTATCATTCTTACCATCACCAATCCTTCAATCTTACGTCCGCATCACCACAAATCTACTTGTGCAAATTTGGTAATTTGAATATTATGGAGATTGAGCTATTCTTAGTTTGTCAGTAGTATTTAAGATAAGGCGTTTTATATATTTGTTTTTTGCTTTGTATGTCCATCGCTAATGTGAATTGTACAATCCGTTTTTTTTTTTTTTCGGAATTTATTGCATTTGCTTGTTGGATGGGTTTTATTCTATTGAGAGAAGTGATATAATCCATACATTTTGAGTCTTCAAAAGATATGCCTTTCTATTTAGTTGAGTTTTCATACTTGTTAATTCTCTTATATCTGTTGGCTTGACCGATGTATCTTTTTTTTTTTTTTTGTATGAAATTCATTTTTATCAAAAATAATAATAATAATAGAGAAAAGCTATTTGTGAAACTAAAGCTTAATTAGGAATATTGTTATCATAATTTTTCAATTTGTTATTACTTGAACTACGTGGACTTAATTGAATAAATATGAAAGTATGCGGACTTAATTGCAAACAACTAATGTTCAACAAGTTAAGTTGCTTATGGGTAAGATTTCATGATACACCACGTAATTGCCACATCATCAGCAAAAACAAATAAAAATTTAACATGAATGATTATTTGTGATTACCCGTTGTACTTATCTTTCCATGGAACAAAGGGTCATATTAATTTTTTTTCTTGGATTTATATTTATTTTTTAGTTAATCGATGTGCTATTTGGTAAAACAAAAACAAAAAGAAAGAAAGAAAGAAAAAAAAAAAAAACATTCCAAAGTAAAAAACCTAACCGGGTGTTGGAGGAATTAGGTTGAACTGATTGGACTAACTATGTTTTTCCAGATCACTATTAATTAAAGTTAAAGGGATGATCCAAACCGATTTATGATCAAATTAAATTGAATGTTATAATATTGATTTTTTTTTTAATCTTTTTTAACGATTTCACAAACTAAACTAATGCTTTGTGGATTTTTCAACTTTACAGCCATCCCCACTTGATAAGAGGAATATGCTATATAATATGACCTTAGTGTGTGTATGTAAGCATAGACAAAAACCATCAAAATAAGTGGTGGATTTTAGGTAAGAACCATGAAAAAGCCATTTGGAATTCAGCCTCAATAATTATTTGATGAAGCAAACATTTCCCTTGAAACGGGTGTACATGTGTATTCTTTTACACCCAGCGAAGTGGTAGAAACATGCCCAATAATTAAATCAACCATTTGTTGCCATCAAATGTTCAGTCCATACGTTGTTGGTGACAAAACTTGGTGGGGTTTTGAATAGGATAATGAGTCTGAATCTGATCTCAACCACATTATTGTATTTGATTATAGATCTAATCACATGAGATTTGATCTGAAAGTATATACACTATATTCATAGATTCATGATCGGGTGATTGGAGGAGGATCAGATCACATTGTCAAAGAGATTGAAATAAGGATAGAAAGTGCACATGATATGACATAGATAGCACCACTGGTGTTTTCTATTGAATTTGAACAACCTCAATCCGGAATTAAGGTGTATTTGTTTCATGAAAAAAATTGTATGATCTAATAGGTTGTCAGATATTAAAGTGGTATTTAATGTTGAGCTTACTAATATAATTAGATACTAAAGTAACATTTGATGGCGATAAAATTAACTCGTGACAGCTAGTAATGAAATACCACCATGAGAAGAACTTAACAATAGTAAATGGTGGTATTATACTTTATTGATATAGATACAAATTTTTTGAATAGTAATAACTTCTATTTTGGGGAAAAAAATGCATTCTCTTATTAGAATATGATTATATTCATTTAACAAGATAACGCTTCCCTTTTCTTTTTTTTTTCTTTTTTTTTTTTTTTGCATCAAAACGTAATTTTTATCCTTATTCAACGAAGCATATCGAAATATAAGCACTGTAATATTGATAAAACAAATTAATAGAAATAGGAATCTAAAAAGCTAATCCAAAACGGATTCATTTCTTACATAAAAGTTGGGTCGTATTAACTTAGTGAAAAATTTGTTTAGGTGATCGTGAAGGGAACCCAAGATTATAACCTAGAAAAATTCCATATAAAAAATAGGAAAATCTTTTTATTTTAAAATGTGAAAATTGTGGATGGGAAAGAAAAGGCACATCTAGACTTTATTATTTAACGGATAGTCCAAAAGAAAAGTATAGAGAAGTTCTTGGTTGGATCTTTAATTAGTATATTATCAATTTGCCTTTTAACCTATCCATATTAAAATATAACTTTTTTTAGGAAAAATTAAATCAAAATTTGTCAGATACGATTCTTTGTCATAAGACCATCACATGAGAGAGAACCGTAAGTGGAAGAGGAACCGGTAGCTTTTGTTTATTCAAAAAGCTGGATGCATCAAAATAAGGGATACTTTGGAGCTATTTCTCATGATGTGGAGACTAAATTAAACATTGATAAAAGGCTCATTTTCTATGCCTCAAAATAATACTATTATTTAAGATATCATATCTTTCACAATAAGCCAAAATTTAGGTTAAATAATAATGGTAGAACTATTATATCTATGGTGAGGATTCCATGTATTCCTTTTTATATTAAGAAATTATATATTTTGGATCACATCATAAAGTTTTAAATGAAAACTTTTGGTGATAGTATGATATTATATGTCATTTAAGATTTTACTTATTCTTCTTTCTAAAATTTTAAAAAGAATATTACGTTATAATATAATGTAATGGTTATATAGATATAATATTTATGTATATAAACTTGATTGTTATTAACTGTGTAAAAAGTTATATATACGAATAATTAGGGTTTGTAACCTAAAACATACGGAAAATTTATTCTATCCTTACAATATACATAATAATATAAAGTAATAACTAGCATGCATAAGTATAGTATTTGATACAATATGGGCTTCACCATCATTAACTATGTAGAAGAATATATGTGCAAATAATTAGGATTTATTAACCACATGTGGAGAGATTATCTTGCCCTTATAATATATAGGGTAAGTTTTTGCGTCGATGATGATGATAAAATCATCGACCTCAATCCACCCAAACCCCATCTCAAATCACAAGTCACTAGCGTGAAAACCAGATGTGTGATTGGTTTGACAGAGAGAAAGGGGAGGCTCCCTTAGGATGATGGTCCACTGAAACACCATCATGGAACCCTTTTTTCTTCTTTTTTTTTTTTTTTTCCCTTGGAGCACACGTGCGTCCCACTAGAACCGGAGACAAGCAAGATTTGCATATTGTAATGATTGATTTCTCAATAATACACTATGACTAATCCAAATTCATGAATAGGGTTTAAGTTTAATGCAATCCCGTCTAGCTGTCTATCACCAGCATAACCATTCTCTTAGACACCAGCATAACAGTGTTTTTACTTTTATTTTGCTTGTCAATAGTGAAATTGATATTAATTCTTCAAGCTTGATTACGCATCGAAATGGTGGTAACTTGACCCTTCTTAATTGGGTGATAAGATTTGAAAATCAATATCATAAGTTATAATCAAGTAATACAAGTTCAATGTATATATAACCTATTAAACTCTAAAGAAATTAGGAATGGCTAACGGGTATAAAGAGAGATAAACTTGGTGAGTCGTCTTGAATTAAATCAGAGAATAGGAGATTCTATTGAAAATTAAGTTCGATTCCAATGAATTTAGGATTACCAACTTCGCTATCGGCTATTTTATCGTACTCATACCTAAGAGTTTGTTGATTTAAGTTTGCTTAATCAAATCTTATACATCTTATGATATGCTTATAAATTTTATTATCTTTTATTGACGATGTTTTTAAACTAAACCTATCTCATCTCATTATGCAAAAAATCAATATCCTCCATATTATCTGCTCTTTTAAAAGGTAAGAAGCCAAGTTGCATTTTCTATATTTTGTCTTTATTAATTTTCTTCCTTAATTATTAGTGAGTTCTAACGTCAAAGTAATAATGGTGGTAAAGGAATCGTCTCTTTTGAGAACTTTGAGTTCCATCTAAATGTGTCACTCGCAGAAAACAACTTCTGACCCTGGATAAAATCTAAAACCAGTTCGTTTGATTTCCGGTCCATTCCTTGATATATCAAATAGGCTCCTGATTTAAAAAATTTGTAATTAACCTAATTAGGATTGATTTTTAAGTCCCATATTGAAATCCACTTATATTAGAGTTGCTCACCCACAGTTTTATTGGTCATAGACAGCTAGATGAGAGTGCATGAATTTTAAGCCATTATCAATAATGGATTAGACATAGTGTAATTATTGAATCAAGTCATTACGATATGCAAATCTTGCATATTTTTATAATGGATAACAAGTCATAATCCGCACGGTCTAGATAGATTTGCCAAGTTGAATGGTGATGTTGCCAATGAAATGACTCCTATCCTTTTGACAAAACACAAATCTTAGTCTTTGTCATCGCAATTATATGGCTTAATAATTTGGTCAGGGTTGTCCCGTTTATGTCTGGATCTTTCAAAAAATAGTGTATACTGCTGTTAAAGATGAGTTTCTAGTTTGCCATGTATGGAGAGAAGTATATATATATATATAAAAGAAGACACCCAGGCGAAAAGAATTATAATCTACAGATATGTATTTTATAAAATTTGATTTTATTAACGATTAACAATATTAATTACACTGAAAGTAAAGATAATTTTTATAAAAATGTTCTAGCCAAACTATAGCACTAAACAGATATTGTAATGCTTCAGTTTTTTCTTCCTAATTTTGTAGATTATATTGTTTAGACATTTACAGAACAATATATTTTATTAGTATCAATCACTATTAATTATATAAGTATAATACCACTCAAGAAATTCTATTGCATTATCCAGATAATTATAAATATAAATATCAATAATAATTTGTGACATAAATATATATGTAAAAATATAATTAGAACCACCACAAGCGACAGTGACAAGTCTAGTAGGGTTTTTTGCAAGTATGAGACTTCTAAAAGGCGGTAATACCAGCCGATTATAGGTTTTGATTTATTGATAAACAGATAAAATCTTATGGAATTGCACCCAAATTGATTGAAGATTCCTTACACGAGATGTGAAGTAAAAGAAGGATTAATTAAATAGAAATTCTATTGATTGAAACTAATTTATACAAAATACAAAAGCATAGACAAATATTGAAAGAATAATTAAAATATTGAGAGGTAAAATTACAGTACCTCAAAAACAGAGAGAAGCAAACAATTATGCTTCAGGAAATATTTGAATGATTGTAAAAATTCAAAAAAGAAAATAAGTTGTGTGGGAGAGAGAGAGAGAAGATGAGATGGAAGAGAGAATGGAAGAGAGGAGATGAGATGGAAGGGAGAATGGGAGAGTTTTTTCGGATGCCTTCCCCCATTCTTCGAGGTTCCATTTATAATGAAAGTATTGGATACTGTAATAGTATTGTGGTAGACAAAGTACTGTAGGATCAGTAGAATTGTGGCAAATTAGAAACTGTAGAAATAGTAGAATTGTGGCAGACGGGGTACTGTAGAAACAGTAGTATTATGGCAGACATGTTACTGAATGATTGAGATTGATAGTATTGTGCATTGTGATACATGTGTAAAATACCATATTCTACTTTACAGTGCAAAAAGATACCATATTCATGGATTTCCTAAATCTATTCTATAGCAGTCATCTTCATTGGTATTTCCGCTGTGGTGAGATGTAGAGTCCAAGTCTGAACTTGATTCTTGTGCTGATTCATTGATATTTGCCAATGCCTTTTCCAAAATTTGTTTCATTTGTTCTGGAGAAGTTGCACTTACGAGTGAAGAAATCAGAAATCCTCTATTATGATATTATGGAGTCACAATTCTAGATGGTGGATTTGAGGAATTAGTCTTGACCCAATTTAAAATTGAATCTTTTTCACACTTATTCCACATTTTGAAGCTGTCCCATCATTTGACTTTACACATTCTGACCAAATTGATTGTATTTAATGTTCGATCTGGCCTGTAATCAAACCACCAGGCCATAACCCAAGATATTCCAATGTGAACAAAATATAGTATCTTCTTTTGAAAATTTTTCTCATGAGATGTAGAATTGTAATTATTTATGAAAGCATTGAATCCATCTTTGGCATTTTCATGAATGATTTTAGAGGTTGCACCAAATTGTTCCCACCAATGTGTAAACTAGTTAGGAAGATTTAAAGAAGAACAATTATAAAAAAAATCAACCAAGTATGTGATCTTTTTGGATTCATTTGATAAAACGCATTCCACCATCTCTGCTTATAATCATAATAATTATAAGTGGCTCGATGACTTGGTTGTGTAGAAAATGGTTCTATATTGAGTTTTATTGGGGTGGTTGGATGAGTCTACCATTCTTTTAAACTGATTACTTTCAGTATTCTAGCTGTAGAATAGCTAATCATTTCTTTCTTTTCAAAATGATTGAATTTTATTGATCCAGTTTCAACCAAGATTTTTTCATAAAACTGGATTGTCTTATAAGAATCATACGGTATATAGTAAAAGTCTTTTGTAAATATTTTTCTTGTAAATTCAAAAGGATCCTTTTTTGATAGGTCTTCTTCTATAGAGAAAACATATCTAGAAATAGGTTTTATAAAAAATTTTGATCTTTGATTAGCAGGTATTGACCCAGAAGGTACTGGAGTTGATATTTCAGCGAGTTGAAAGTTCTGATTTTCCCTCTGACTTTCTATTCATTGAGGAATTTCTGGTAACATTGGGACTTTATTTTTTGATTGTAAGACTATTGAGATTGCCTTAAGTAAACCAGGAGTTGGTTCCATATCGGCCAATTTCGAAAGAACTTCATTGGATTGGATATTGGGGATTGATTGATTATTTGAAGACATTGGTTTTAAGGTCCTAGAAAAGGATTTCTCTTTTATTATTAATGGAGTGTTAGATGATTTACATATATCTAACCATGATTTAAGATTGGTTAATCCTTTATTGGGAGTTGAGGAGATTTTTTCTTTTCCTTTATTCTTCTCTTTTTGGGAGGCATCTCCCTGCAAAAATTCACAAGTAAGGAAATCAGGAACAAAATTTGAAAATCCATTAATATGCTCTATTTCAAAATCAAATACAGAAAGAACAGATTGCCATCTGGCAAAAATTTGTTTTGATGCAATATTTTGTACATCTTTTAATAAAACATTTTTAGCAGTTTTACAATCAATTTGTAAAAGAAATTTTTGATTTAACAAATCTCCTTGAAATTTAGAAATTGTTAAGACAATAACTAAATTTTCTTTTTTGATTGTAGAATAATTAGATTGACAATTATTCCAATTTTTTTGACACGAATTGAACTATATATTCCTTATTATTTTGTTTCTGCTTTAGAATTCCTCCGAATCTTAAATCAGAAGCATCAGTTTCTACTATTTTTGGTAATAAGGGATCTGCAATGTGTAAACAAGGAATTTCTTTGATTCTTTGTTTGATTAGTTTTATTATATTTATATGTTCATTTGTCCATTGAGGTGGATTTTTGTTTAGTCTTTGATATAATGGCTTGCATATTATATTAAGATTTAGAAAAAAATCTGCAACATAATTTAAACTTCCTAAAAAACTTTTGAGTTGATTTTTGTCTTTGAGTTCATTTGGAAATTTTTCAATAAATTCTATAGATCTTTGTGTAGGAATTATTGTTCCATTGTGAATATTAAAACCTAAGAATCTAATTTTAGTTTGAAAGTGACTAATCTTTGTTGGTGAAACTACTAAGCCATTATTTTTTATTACATTAATGAAGATTTTTATATGTTTAAAGTGTTGATCTATATTGGATAAAAATATTAAAACATCATCTATATATATTATTATGAAATTAGTATAATCATTAAAGATTTTATTCATTATCTTCTAAAATTCAGAAGGAGCATTTTTCAATCCGAATGGCATTATATTCCACTCGAATTGACCCAAAGGAACTGTGAAGGCAGTTTTGTATCTATCACTTTCCTTGATTTGAATTTGCCAAAATTTAGATTTCATATCAAATTTTGAAAATATTTTGGTATTATTTAACCTATTAAGTAAATCTTTTTTATTGGGTATTGGATATCTTATCCACTTTAGAGCAGAATTAAGAGGTTTATAATTTATTACTAATCTTGAGACACCTCTTTCTATTTTTGCATTTTTATAGACATAAAATGCAAAACAGCTCCACGAAGATTTACTTTTTTTGATTAATTTCTTATTAAGCAAGTCTTTTATTTTATTTTTACAATGATTTAAGACTTCATTATTCATTTATAATGGTCTAGCCTTTATCAGAATATTTTTCTCATTAAAATCACTTTCATATGGAAGATTTACAATATGTGATTTACGATTCCAAAATGCATTTGGAAGTGTAGAACAAATTGAATTTTTTATTTCTGATTCTAATTGGGAAATTCTTAATCTTAAATTTTTATTGTTAAGTTAATCTTCAATTTTTTTGAATTCAAGGTCATTTTTTAAATACATCAAATGATTTTCTTTCCATTGTATTAAACAATTTAATTCATCATTCTTCGATTGATTTATATATTTGGTTTGTGACTTTATGATGAATTTAAACACAATTTCTTTTTTCAGATATTGTGTTTCAATTCCATCTTCATCTACTATAAATGGTTGAATTTGATTTATGAATGGTGTTCCTAAAATGACATTTTTATTTAAGCTTTTTACTAATATAAAAGAAGTTTTATAAGAAGCATTATCTTTTAATATTTCAACATTAGATAATTTATATTTGATGCATAGTTTATTATCCGATGCAGAACTTAGAGATTGGCTAGTTTTCTCAAAATATTTTGTTGGAATCAAGCCTTCTCTAATGTAATTTAAATTTGCACCATGTCAAACAAAGCAAGTGTTTGTAGAATAAATTCATTATCAATTCTGATTGAAATATTTATTATCCATTTTCTTGTTGTTATTTGTACAAGATGCATTAAATAATCATCATTCCCATTTGGTGAGATTTCTTTTTCTTCATTCGAAGTCTCCAATTCATTTTCTTGGATTATTTTTTTGTTCAATTCAAATATTTCTTTTTGAAATTTTATTTGCATTAGTTTTAATTATTTTATTTCTTGTTTTTGAATGTTGATTTCATTTTGTAAATCACTAATTGTTATTAATTTCTTATTTTTTCTTTTACCTCTTTCAAGGATTTCATTAAGGTTATATGGTAATTTTGAAGTAAGAGCGGTATTGGCCCTAAAGTTATTAATATATTCAAATTTTTCATTATCATCAGACATTTGATCGATTCTTTTAAGAATTGCTTCTTCATTACTTGTCAATACATTAATTTCTTCTTTTTCCTCATCTAATGATGAAGTGGAGTCCATGTCATCAACTTAGACTCTATCGTCATAATTATTTTCTGATGAAGAGGATTCATTTTCACGAAATATTTGTAGGACATTTTCCATTGTTTGTTCATCTAAGTTTAATTCATTAAGTTTGTTATTTATTTTACAAAAATTTGCTGTGTGACCAATTTTTTTTACATTTATAACACCTTAGTTGTTTATATGATTTCCTTTTGTATTTTTTATTTTCAGGTTTCTTTTCATTTTTCAATCTTTTAAATGTCCTTTTCTTAAAATTTCTTCAGGGTTTTTTATTCGTACATTGAGGACAATTCAGAAAAGTATAAGAGAATTTTTTATTATGTTTTAATTTTTTATTTACAAAAGAGGGATCATATTGAGCACAAAAATCACCAAGACTTTGGAGCTTTAAGCGCTGTTTATTTTTTAATTGTTTTTGTAACATAATAGTATTACATAAATTGGTTTCAATTTTATTAACATATGGTGCTAATTCTCCATATGACAAATTATCATAAGGAATTTCACCATTGTTTTCTTCCCATAGTAATTTTCTAATTTGCTTACCTATTAATTTTGGTAAACCAGCTAAAAATTTTTCTTTCTAAAATGGTTGATTGCAATCATTTCAGAGAAAGACCCTTTGAAAGAAAATGTCTTTATATCATCTAAATTCTCCTAGGGACTTGCACTTCATATTAGATAATAGATCTAAAGCTTTATCCTTAATATGAGAAGAGTCTCCTATGAAATGCTGACTTATTGAGAATATCAAAGTGTCGACCATATCTTGAATTAGTTCATTATTATCATCTAATATTCTCCTATTATTTTCATCAATTTTACATGAAGTGAGGATATTAATTCTTTATTCCTCAGTGAGATAGTTATCCCACCAACCTTTTAATTGTCCCGTGAAACTAAAAATTAAAATGAGTGTTGTTATCCCACCAACCTTTTAATTGTCCCGTGAAACTAAAAATTAAAATGAGTGTTACTTGATAATCAGTAACATTTGGAACCGTTTTTATTAGCATTTGAGAATATTATCGTTTGATTGAGAACATTGAGAATTTTATGTTCTGAATATCCATCTATATTCCATTCATATGTGGATTCTATAGAGTATTTATTTTGGTAATTGTCATTTTTCTCTTCAATTAGTATATCAAGAGGTGTTGCCCTTTGATAATACAATTTTTAAGGTTCCTTCCAATTAATTTTATTAACTTCATCATCATTAATGTTATCTTTTAAAGAAATATTAGACATTGTTTCATTTATTGATTCATTATCTGTTTCATCTAAAGCATGAATTTTCTCTGAAGATGTATCATCAATGACAATACCTCTTCTAATTAAGGTTGGAGTATCCATATTTAAAAAATTTACTGGTTTTGAAGAGGAAGTTTCTTCTTTTATTGTTTTATTTTTTAGTTCTTTTCCTATCTTCTAAGGCTTTTAAAAATTCATTACTGGGATTTTTGGGCATTTCAAAAGGTTTGAATAAAGATGTATTTTTATTGGTTTTATTGTTTAAAGACTTGTCACTTATCTTATTGATTTCAATATTAATTATATCTCCCATTCTATTTAATTGTTCTCTTATGGTGTGCAAATGCTGATTAGTATAATTATTTTGATTTATTGTTTTCTTTATTCCTAAACCTTCTTCATCTGTAGCATTTTTAAAAGGAGTAAGGGTTATTTCTGTATTTTTGTGAACCATTTTTAGATTACTTAGTGGCAGATGATATGATTCTATAATCTGTCCATCACTTAGTTTCCATTTAAAACATCCATTAATTACATTAATTTCTTTGGGTTTTAAATAATAATTTTAAAACCATTCAAAAAAAATATATTTGAGCACTAATTTCATTCATGAAATTATAATATTCATTTTTTATTTCCATTTTTATCTGGCTAAATGTTTCAAAGTACTATTTTCTAATTTTTTTTTTCATTTTTAGGAGAATTGAGTTCATTATTTAAAAGTAATTTATTTGGTTCGAAAGATTTTTCTATGACATTTAATTTTAGATCACCTGTTTCTGATAATGAAGGTTCTCCATGTTCTGATTCATTTAGTTGATATACTGGTTGGGTTATACCGAATCTATTATGGACAATTCCTGAAAGGGATGGATTATCATGAATATTTGGCTGTCTATTATGCTGGTTATTAGATTGAGTAGGATATGGAGTGTAAATTATTGGCGGAGGATTTGGAAAGTCTACTGATTAACTAGAAGAAGATGACATAGATCTTATTTCTAGAGGTCTATTTGGCTGATCAAAAGATTTTCTATTGAATGGGATGGTGACTTTACCATCTGGGTATTATATCACATTTAATGGTTTAGTATTGTATATTGGTCGTTTAGGAAATGGGTTTTCTACTTCCCAATACTTAGGTAAAATGACTTAGGACCATTGGATCATTTTTGGGACAGATACATTGGCTTTGGTTAAGTTTGTCTGAATAAGTAGGTTTTGGCCTCTCTAATCCATTTTATATGCCTTAGAACCAAAAGCAATTTTTATTAATTTGAAATATATTCTATATATTATAACCATTGGTATTGATCCTTCTATCATTCTATAATTATGTGTTTTAATTTGGAGGATTAACCAACTCATTATTATCTTATCTCTAAGAGCAAGAGTAATATTTGGGTGACATTCAAATTGGATTGGTCCACTACTAAGACTGGTTTCAATAGTGGCATGTATTGATTTTTCATATATTAATTCCTTAGTATCTATGAGGACCATGAAAACAGAGGTATCTAGATCTAATTTAGTGAGAGATTCTACTCCTACTTGGACTAAGTCTAAATGTATATAATTCTAATCTTTTGCATATTTTCTTATTGATTCTATATTTAAAAGTTTTATTGTTGTTAGGCCATCAGAAACTGGAATATCCTTTTCTTCTGTGGTTATAACATAATCATTCTTTCCAAAAATTCTTCATTTGCTTATTTGATATATTTGATCATAAGAAGTTTTTGGTATTTTTCAATCATCTATTACTTTGTCAAAGTCTTTTATATGCATTTCATCTTTATTGTTTAACATGGATTCTTCTGACTACTCAGTGAGAGCAAAGCTAAAAGAAGATATAGATCTTTTAAGTAAATTCATATTTTCAAAAGAGACTAACTTATCTTAATCTTATAAAATTAGATCACAAGACTAAATTTAATCTAATATCGTGATTTCCAATTTATGACATTTTTGTAACATTTAACAAAAGTGGGATTTACGCTAGGCCTTAGTAGGCTTATCACAATATTAAGATTTTCCACAAAGGATTCGTCTCAAGTGATTTAAAAAAGATAAGATTTAGATTGTCACAAAGATGATCATCTTACTAAGAAAATATAAACTTCTTAAAATACCTATATATTCCCTACTAGCTCTAATACCAAAGGAGACACAGGCGAAAAGGATTATAATCTATAGATATATATTTTACAAAATTTGATTTTATTAATGATTAAGAATATTGATTACACTGAAAGCAAGCCAAAGATAATTCTTATGAAAATGTTCTAGCCAAATTATAGCACTAAACAGAATTGAAACGGTTCGGTTTCTTCTTTGGTTTACAAAAATATAGAAATAACTATTACTCCTTTTAAAAATGCTACAGATGAAGAAGGTTAAAGAATAAAGAAAATAATAAATCAAAATAATTATACTAATCAGCATTTGCACACCATAGGAGAACAATTAAATAGAAGGGAAGATACAACTAATATTGAAATCAGTAAGATAAGTGAAAAGTCTTTAAACAATAAAATCAATAAAAAAATACCTTTATTCAAACCTTTTGAAATGCCCAAAAATCCCAATAATAAATTTTTAAAAGCCTTAGAAGATAGGAAAAGAATACTAAAAAATAAAACAATAAAAGAAGAAGCTTTCTTTTCAAAACCAATAAATTTTTTAAATATGGATACTCCAACCCTAATTAGAAGAGGTATTGTCATTGATGATACACCTTTAGAGAAAATTCATGTTTTAGATGAAACATATAATAAATCAATAAATGAAACAATGTTTAATATTTTTTTAAAAGATAACATTAATGATGATGAAGTTAATAAGATTAATTAGAAAGAACCTAAAAAATTATATTATCAAAAGGCATTATATATATATATATATATATAGAGAGAGAGAGAGAGAGAGAGAGAGAGAGCACGGTTCTTCTAATTAATAATGTCATTTTCGGTGGCAGAAAGATAAATTAATTGATAATGGAGGACCGTATCCATGAAGGGGATAACGTACTGCATCATCTGACATGAAAATACAAGATGAGTTTAGTTGTAGATGGCGTTGTATCTCCTGGGAGTCCGTATCAAGATTTACTAAACTAGACCTACTTGCTAATCACCCAAGTTTTACCCGGTTTTTACTTAAATTTGATTCAACCGCATTGTAACTGAGTTCAAAATCGAGACCACTTTCAAATTGTGTACCACGAGTTAATCTTTTAAAAATAGAGGAACTCTCGCTAGCTCAATCTTATCATGTACCGCGAGTTAAACTATATTGGGAAAAATAAATAAAAGTAATATTAATTAATTAAGCTCCATTAAACCATAGTCAAACTCTACCGATTAACTCTTTGAGATGAGTTGAATACCTAACCTAATCCGTGCTGCATAACTTACCCAATTAAACGTTAGGTTCCATCGGCTCCTTCTCTGCGTACCTTCGTTTTACCATATACTTATCTATGGCTGTAAGCTTTAATCTTCCTTTATCTAGAGAAAGGAAACGGGTATCAACATTTTACATCATTGTTTACGTGAAAGAACACTTCGGCCTTTGGGCGCTGAGAAAATAGTTCGATGGTCCTGTCAGGCTGTCAGATAGGCGTGGAACTGGAACCCTCCTATATTGAACCGCGTCCTAACATTACAATCAATGATTCTCAAATACATATTGCATCTTCCATTCTAGGAAGATACAACCATGGCTCCACCCTTCTTTTACAGTCTAATAGATATCCTATCTTGTGAAAGGTGTAATAATTATTTATTATTTTTCTATTGGAAAATTAGATTTAGCTTGACGCACCAGTGGTCGAGGGAATGAAACATGATTGAAGTAAAATTACAATTATTAATGAATAAAATGGAAAAGTAATGGCTATTACTTTATTTTGAACTTAAAATGATATTAACATGTTATCTAAACACATGGCTACAGTTTTTTTTTTTTTAAATAAAATATAAAAATATGCAAGAAAAGATTCCTTTGGTCTTGAGAAAGAATTGCAATTCCTATTTGGCAGTATTAGAAATTCTGTGGAATAATATTTTAAAAACCAAACACAGTAGCGGCTCTGTAATGAACCAAACGTAAAGAACAATTAAAGAAATCCTTTATAAAGACAAAATTTAATCACTTTGAAAACCTCTAAATAATTTTATTTTGTCCAATTTATGGCCCTAGAAATAGCACCCACTGTCCTAACCTTTCCTTGATTTCAGGAATTGAGACTCAAAAAAAAGACATCTTTTTTGTGGCACGGTATACGAAAGCCATTAGCAAAAAGGTGACAAAACGCTGGGGGACTGAGTTCGATGAACCCCACCCTCCACTTAAAAGCAACAAAGTCTCTTCAATAATGAGAGTCAAAATTCGTGTACTGAAACTTTTACCTTTTTGTGCTTTAATGTAACCCACGTCGACCATTGTATTAGATGTATATCTAGTCGAGTCAACCTCAACCTCAACCTCAACCAGCATACAACTACAGGAGTGAGAGAGGACACACCAACCAACACCACATCATGGAGCTCGGTATTATCTTCATAAACTTCTCGTGATTGGAAAGGAATTTGCAAACCACAAAATGAAGTATACAGTTACTAGCATTTGGATACTGATGACTGACGACACTCGCTACAATAAATAGTTAAAATACCAACCAATAACATGCCAAAAGCACTTCAACTTGGCCTAGGTCTCGTAGTAGACAAGAGAAAATCTAGCAGGCACACATAGGCAATTTATAATGAAAACTTCATATCGAGAGTCCAACATGTATCTACAAATGAATTTCTTGAAATTTTGTATCATGCATAACAAGCTGGATGCCAATATTAAATGCTATTGTTAGTCACATACACAACCTTGAAGATTCAAATGCCAAGATAGTTTCATATAATAAAAATGGTTCTTGCAATGTCTAACCTTCATAGAGCAACGAGCAAAGCTTCATTCCAGTCAAACGTGATCTTAACTCTTTTTACATTGGTAACCTCCATTGGTTTCCCAAATCTTTCTCACTCATCTAGTTCACAATTAGAACCTACAGGGTCCTTTCATCGAGAATACAACCCCCCGATTCTTTGATCAGGTCTCTTCCCCTGGGTAGAGATATCTACCTATACTAGTTACTAATGCCATTCATTTCCATTTAACCACTCGGGAAAAGAAGCTTTTGACTTGCTGCTTGATATCTTTGCAGGGAAAAAAGAAAATATGCACGAATTCTGTTTCCTAAGAGAAAATTTCTTGTTTTCACAATAATCAACATCTCTCATTCGGCATTCAAGGCCCTTGACTACTAAAAAGAAAAATATCACGTTGTAGAATAGGATAAGCATAAGACAGCTATAGCATACTGTTCCTACCGACCAAAGCATCTCATTATTGTCGATGTCAGAGTTGATGACAGAAATTTCATCCCCGAGGATCCACCAGGAAAGTAAGAAATAACATAGTAGCCAAGAGCAAGAACCTATAAGCAAATTTGAAATGATATGTCATTCTGTTATTCCACCACTTATAATTTCAGATATCAATTGGAGATCAAATAAGCATAATACCTGCAATACTGAGAAAACCACTGAAAGGAGGTAACTGTGCAGCATCATTGAAACATATACGGTACCAGCCATTGTGCCAATGAAACCCAGTGTAAAGGGGAGCCTCTGCAGGTGTATTAGATGGAAAATAAAACGTTATGAAGGCAATTGAGAAGGATTGCTAGAGTTAACACTACCAAAATAGAGATATTGTACCTCCTTAGAGAACATGTGTTCAAGCTGATACTTTGGACCCTTGAGAGCAAAAAAGGATCCAATGATGAAGGCACATCCAAGAGTAAAGCATATAGCAAACTTCTGAGGCATCAAAACCATGACAGGCAGAAACATGGTAAATGCAATTACAACAAAGAAAACACCAGTAGCCAGCAGTAACCCGAAGTACATGAGCGATTTCCCTGAAGGCATACCGCTTGTTGCAGACTGCAAATTCCCAGGTATATCTCTTACACCTTTTGAAACGCTGAATTAAACAAAGGGGGAGCAAGATCAGCACAAACAACATAATTACTCGATAAAATCCCAACGAAGCATACTCCAGCTAAGGGGCCACCCTTGGAGAAAAAATCTGATGAACGACAAGTAAATTTGCTTCCCAAAGCTGCGAATTACAAAAAGTCTTCCAAGAACTTATTTCAGAAGCCATGACTCATAGATATCCAACAGCAGGCCATAACAAGCAACATATCCCATCCAATCACTATATATACATGATATCAAAATCCCATGTCACGGACTAGTAAATTTGAGAGAACACATCCTTAGCCACTAAGACAACGATATTGCTGACATGCACCAATGAGAATAAGGTTTGAATATCAGCTTCCAGAGTCTTCTCAGGAAACTCTTATTTATTTATTTATTTTTTCCTTCTTCTTCTTCTTCTTTCGGTGGGGTTTGGATGATTTGGGTTTGGGATGCATAGGTGCAAAACTATTCCCACTCATTGACAAAAGGCAAATTACAGAGCACCCTAAACTATCTCTAGAAAGAGCTTAAGAAGTATAAATTCCTGATTAAACCAAAACTAGTCCAAATTATGTGTCCCCCAAATAGCACTAAAGGACTTCGTATCTCTGAATTGTTTTCAACTAAAATCTTCCTTTATCAGTCCATCAAAGACATTAATGCAGAGAATCACGGCTAACCACTTCATGCAGCTGTTCATTGATATAAAGCACATTGACTAAAGCCAACTATAGAGAGCCCTAACTATCTCTCTAAAGTCTTTGGAAGAATAAAAACATAATAAGCCTAAAACTGGATTCAAATTTTCTGTCCTCCTAATAGCACAAAAGAACTTCACATCTCTGAATTCCGTTAAACTAAAATCTTCCTTACCGGTCTATCAAAGATGTCAATGCAGAGAATCATGACTAACCACTTGATGCCTGCTCTTCATTGACTGGCATAAAATTGACTATTGAGATGCACCTAATCAATAATGGTCACGTGCCACTGTATTCATTCACAGACCAAGCCTAATAACTTGAAAAACCTTATATACATCATCTAATCAATTCCTTTCAAAATGTACACAAACATTTTAGAGATGAATGGACTTAAACCTACAAAGTGAAACTTTATTGCTATTTAGTAACTAGTTTGGTTCCCCATTTGATTCTGTCTTAAAATGCTCAATACTCTTCAGCCTTTTTATGCCCATTAAGAGCCCAAAAGGGACACAAAGCAGGCAATGCCATCATTCTACAGAGCCTTGTACAAAGAGTACATACAGCAGCTCAACATCTCTGACATTACTTCCAAGATGCAAACCTAAAAAATCCCTCTTTAACCAGTGATCCAATATAATTTGTTGATGGAAAACCGCTCCTGTGCATGTACATAGAAGAATTCAGGACCAGTCAAGTAAAGGGATTGAAAGTCCATTCATTCAGACAATTCAATCTGCACACACTGAGCATGGTCCTGTAAAAGAAGCAACGGAGAATTCCATTTCTATTCTTGAGAGATTCTTCAGTTCTCTGTTTTTTCCAACTACACCACATGATACTCAAAGGGGCAGCAATCCATGAGTTTGCAGATTAATTGGGAAATTTATAGGTATTTCTTTGGAAGAACATTACAAGAAAAACCCTTATCCAAAAAAAAAAAAAAAAATGATTACAAGACAAAATTCAACACATACAGGCACTGGAAATGAAAATTATAGGTAAAATAACAATGCAAGAAAAGATAGTCTGCAGTTTCTTTAGAAGAGTTGCATCACATAATTATGAAAGAAAAAGGAATGCTTTCTCATCTTGAGTTTGTTGATTCTGATGATCTTATTCCAAGTAGCCATCAACAGAACAAAGATCTTTTCACTCGACATGAGGAAGCAGCTATAAGTCCTTTGCACTGAAATTATTAGTGCAAACAGCCAACAAGCCTGGATGAGGAATTTTCCCAACCAGAGGAGTATGGTTCAATAGAATTGCTTTTATCAGGAGTCAAAAGTGGGAGAATTCCCGATTAGAGGTAAGTGTGGTTCAACAGAAAAGCTGTTATTAAGAATATGGCTCCATATCAAATTATCATCACCAAAACTGCAAAAAGGACAATTGCCAAAATATAAAAATTACTAAGAACAAAATCCATATCCCAATTGCTATCCAGAAAACTGGGCTCCATCCAACATCGTGAAAATCCATAATAAGTTATACGAGCTACTTGGGCCATTGGAATAGAGAACAGGAAAGTAAAGATGGGGCTTTGACCACACTAAGGGTCAACTGAAAACCAATCTTGTACAGGCAAGTTTCTTTTAGATCCAATAGTTGGAATGTACCAATATGCCACTTTTATCACCTGACAAAACAGAATAATGTTCATTGATTGAGAATCTCTAGTGACTACCTAGCAAAGTTTTGATACTGAGTATTCAAATAACAAGACCTCCTAAGGAATTGGGTTTAAAGTTATAGCCATCATATATTTACGTTACAACTGCACATACCCCATTATAGCAAAGCACCTTCCCTAGGGGTGTGAGAGAGGCAGCCTTATACTCACATTTGCAGGAAGGTTGTTTCCATGCCGCGATCCCATGATTTTTTGGTTGCCTAAAAAGAAATCAAAAGAAAAGGCATACCCTAGTGTGGCAAAGCACTTCCTAAGTGAGGGTGGAGGTATGGGCAAGACAGTTGCATGTGTGCAAAGCCCTGCCCTAGCATTTTTACAAAGGCTATTTTCAGCCATCAAACATGTCCTTTTGATCACCGAGCAAGCAACCCAATAAATGTCAAGGCTTACCCTCGAGGGAGAGGGTACCATTTTTAATTTTCCAATGGTGCCATTCTAGACAGCAACATATAAGCAATAACAGGAAGCCAAGGTACTTCAACAAGAGCTACTCAACTTTACATCAAAATTGACCAATAGGTGCCGTTTCACTCCTAGCCAACTAGATTAGATATATTTAGTCAGAAAAGAAAAGTTCACTACAAGTTGTAAAACTTTAGGCAAAATGCCCAAGTCCCAAACTTTTTGAGAGTGCAAATAAGTTTTTAACCTTAAAATTGTGAAACTGTAGTCCAATGATAGAGTTAACTGGCATACAACTACATCACCTACAAACCCTCCTTAACCCAACTCATGGCCATAGACCCACAATCCCACCCTCGGTCTCTTTCTCTCTAATAGATGAATTTTTTTTTAAATAAAAAAAATATATACTCCATGCCATAGTGTAGGTCAAATTGGAGAACTATGTGTGTGCATGTGTGCATGATAGACGGGGGAGGGGAATGTTGATAGATGTTGTAGCCCATGTGGCTCTACACACAGCAAAAGGAAACATCACAGTTCAGCTAATAAAAAACTTGAAAAATGGAGTAATACTGCACCATTTTGAAAAGGTTTACAACCCATTTAGATCCTCAACAAGATTTACGTTTAGAGGTTATAAACAGTTGCGATCAAATCAAATAGGTTACCAGCATTTTGAAAGAGTGATGTAAATCATCAACATCACATCATCTACTAACAGGTAATATTGTCATAATATCACTGTCTATATATATATAAAGTATCAAGCAATTTTTTAAACGGTGTTACAATGGTATTACTTATTTGAAGCAGACACCAATACCTCGATCCTATATGTGATCTATTTGAATTTCTACTATTGGAAAATCAGCCTATTTAAACAATAATGCAAATTCTTATGACCTTTACCATATGAATCCCCAGAAAGAATAATCCCGTGACCTATAATTGTCTTCAAAGAAATAAGACAAGACACTATAAATGCAATAATGGATAAACATCTACACCACAAAAAAAAAAAAGGGAAAAAAATTCATGGCATTCACAATATGAGAAACGTATGACAACATGTTTGATCGAAGACAAACATTCAAGCAAAAAGGTGTCCACCATCCACCCCTAGATCAACAGGCCTACTCAAAGTTTCCATATAAGAATGAAAAATTAGGAGAAAAAGGAACACCCTGTAATAGATTCATGGAGCTAGTGAAATAGCCAAATTGCTTAGCATTAATAAGCACTAAGAATTCGTAATTAATATGCAGAAAAGAAGTACACTGGATCTATTCTTACCAAATCTATCCTTTCAAGAGAGCATAGTCTAAGGCCTTCCTGGAATCATATTTAAAGCAATCACAAATGAGAATCTTCAGGTACTTATCGAGACTTTTGGTTGCAAAATTAATAAATAAATAAAATCAGAATTAAAAATATTCTAAGATATGCCCAAACAACATAGATGCATTATGTGAAATCATGATGAGCTTAGATGTACAAATTTGAGATGATAGGAAGTACTTTGGCAAATGGTTTTGTGAACAACCAACTTTGGTATGTAGTACTTGATGTCTAAAACCCAATTTTCTTATGAATAAGCATAATAAAAGTAGCACTAAAACAATTGACTATTTGAACAGGCCATCCAAGAGGAACTTTTGAAAAGAATCATAATATCACTTAGATGATATTATGGCTTGTATCTTTTTATTGAAACATCATCATCTATTGTGATAAAGTGCCAAATAGACCTAGTAATAAATCTATCACGTATAGTCCAATTAGGCCTGTTGACGGTCAGTTTCTGGGACTTGTCTTCGGAGGCCCAAGCCCACCGGAGAGCTCAGCCATCATAACACCAAGGCCTCGCCAATTTGGATAAAGACTGATTTGGCTCTTGCTGAGCTCCACACCATTTGCTCAAGTCGACCCTAAACACTCCCGAAGAGTCAGCGAGCACGCTGCATCTTCCGTACCTCTACTCTCCCTCATCATTAAATACTGAATGACTACTTAATACAAGGCCTACAGTCCAGCCACCGAACTAGGGTAGCCATGCTCCACCAATGAGATAGGCCCACTTCCCAAGCTTTCACCAACCGGCAGGTTTGATCCCTTGACTTATAAATAGGAGTTAAACTACCAGGTGAGGGAATCCTTTTTCTAGACTCTTAGGAATTCACTTAACTTTCTCTCATAATTCTCTCTCTCCCTGTTAACTTGAGTGTCAGAGAGCTCTCATTGGCTACATCACAAGGGGCTTTTTGTAGGTCCACAACTGAATGCTGCCGACAGACCACCAAGAGTTCACCTAGGAGTCCTATTTGTGATACCAACCAACACCACAGCCTAAAATGAATTTCAGCAATGGCAGGGGAAAAAAAGCATCAATTATTCAATAAATGCACATGTGACAAGACTTGCATTGGGATCTTCTATCAAATCAAAAGAAGCTTGGAATTATGTGGCTGCTAAGATTGAATAGAGATTGAACGGGGGGAGGAGAGCATATCTTCCTAAGACAGATGGCTCTCATGGACTCAAAGTCTGCAGTATTAAACCCTTGGTGTCAGATTATGGAAGACTTAAGGGACAAGGAAAAGCATTTTTACAATGGGGAAAGTTAATATGCTCTCTCTGAAAAATGCATCCTAAGCTCTTTTGTGATGCTGTAGATAAGAATGATAAGGTTGCTGAGTATTTCTGATGAATCCTTCAATCTCATAGAAGCCAATCTTCATACAATATGCAATGGCTTGGATTTGATGAAACTATGTATTCTTATTTCCACCAATTCATACTATTGTGAGCTGTTTTGGTGAAAACAGGCTTGCCTCAAACAATTCTAGAATAATCAAGCATGCTAGAAAGTACCCAGCACATCTTTCTTTAGCTAGTAGGTGCTAAAGTTGCAAGTGCATAATCTGTTAATCCACTCCCCCATTGCTTGACTGATGGAATATGAATATCACATTTCAAAGGAAGTAATGGACTTCCATCCTGCCGTATAAAGTTTTAATGTAAAAAAAAAAATAAAAAAGAAGGTGCTTAGTCTCCATAACAAGGGATCATTACACAATAACAATCTTCATCGCTCCTTGATTAATACTTCGGGCAAACCATCTCATATACAAATTAGAAAGTCCTTACTGAACTTTCAGCCAACGTAATTAACAGTGAGCTCAATACTTCAATCAAATCCAACACTGATCTTGACAGCATTAGAAAATGTACAATTCATAATGTGGAACTCGTAATATAACAGCTCCAATCCAACAGCGTCACGATTTACAATTACACTTGAACTTTGTTAACTTAAACCTAAACCACTAAAGTTAAGCAGCAAACGCATACAATACTCAGAATTGTGAACTACACGCTCATAAATACAAATCGCATACACACATATTAACTAAAACAACAATCATTAGCCCATCAAAACCTCAAAATCCGAATAGATCTCTCGGAAACATGTGAGAGAGAGAGAGAGAGAGAGTAATTACACGTTGAAAGTACCGGAGACGGATTCGTTAGCGGATCGAACAGCGGATTCGATATCAAACCCTAAGGCGAAGCCGGAAGAGTCATCGGCGTCTCTGGAAGCGGTGTAGGAATTCCATTCGGATAAGAGAGAAGAGGACGACTTTTGAGGATCGTCGGTAGCACTCGGTTGAAACCACGATTGAGCCATTTTCTGCGCTTCTTTTAATTGAAATCGGCTTCGAGTAGGGGCTAAAAGTGTGAAGCCAAGCAGTTTCTTGTTTTTCGGTACGGTTCCTGAAAGAATGAATAGGAGAATCTGTGCAATGTTGCCTTGTGTTTTCCTTAGCGTTTTTGCGTAATAGGTCCGCGCGCTCTTAAAGATTAAGATACTTTTGGTTGGTTCGGTAGGAGTGGCAGTGTTGTGGTCTACTGGTACGGAGAAACCTTGAAAGGGAAGGAAAAGAAAATTAATAAAGCATTTTATTTTTGTTAGATATTAAAAAAATTGCAGAAATATGTCCTTTTTTTCATCTCAGTCAACGTAAAAAAAATGAAAATAAATTAACAAAAAGGGAAAATAAGAGAAACAAAATATTATTGGATCTAAATTATCCTTCACATACATAATGACTAAAGAGATTTTATAAGTTGTTTTATTTAAGGGTACTTTTGTAAGTTTTCCAATTTTTTCTTTCATTTGATTCGGTCGGGTGACAAAGTTATTTCATTCTCCCCTCATTCCTTGTAAAGTTGCAATCATGTTATTTAGTTGAACTGTAAATGCGAATAGATATTCGGTATGAATTACTATTATGCAAAACATTAATTAAAAATTCATGTTTTCATCTCATGAATTGTTATTCAATAATTTATTTATTATCTAAGCCATGAATGCTTCTATTCTTCTAGACATCATCGTTGTCATGACCCGAAGAGAGATCTAATAAAATAATCTAAAATTTTCATATCACTTATATATTTATGATATGATTATCGTCTTATAAGTAGAGATCGCAACATTTTAAATAATTAATTACTAAATTTTTTTATTCTTAATTTAATTAACTTATTATAACATATAAGTGATTATAGATATCCGATAAATAATAGTTTATTACAACCGTAAAGAATCAGTATCCCCTACTAAACGATAAGATCAGGTAGTAAAGTTTTAAAATTTAAACTTACGAAAGTCATATAATTTAAATATAGTATTAATAATTATATATAATAATTCAAACTGTTTATATAATTTATCCTCAGATTCTAACTTTTAAACACCTCGATACTGGTACTCATAAAACTATTGGGGAGTAAATTATAATAGCTTACTGAGTTATTTCTCTATCTATACTAGCAAACAGGTTATCAAATAGTTTATTAACAAACATATGAATATACGAATAAGTAGTATGCTAAATAGTATATATGCAGTTAACTGATACTGCATATAACATCGAATTTAATACCCATTGAAATAAGGGTTCAAGATACAATGGCATCAATCATAACCAGCTTCTAATACCTGAATTTTTAACTATATATAAATATAAGTAGAAATTCTCTATTTCACCAAATAGGTTTCTATTTATAACAGTCAATAGTATACAAATATCCAAGTCTGACGATAAGGTCACCCCTACAATTCACGCTTATACCCTACAACGGTAATTTCTAGATGCGACCCTCAGCCTCCAACGATTAACATTTCTGGCGTTAGTAAAACCCACAAGCTAAGGGTAGAGTATTGTTATACCAATATTCTTGTACTGTACTAATCAAAACATATGGGAATTTATCCCTCTAAGACCCTTCATTACCAACCGTGTGAGGTGACAGTCGAAACATTATATGCAATGTTTGTACTTTATGTATTATCTATTAAATTTTAGTTAAGTCGAATATGATCAAGTGGACTTATGAAATGATCAACAAACTATTCAATTATATAGTAATAAATTAAGCAATCAATTATTTAATTATTATATTTCACAGTCTTTTATACAATATACAACCAGTATTCAAACACATGCATAACCCACACCCCTATGCATCAAATTATTAATATTTACTTTAGGTACATTAATTACAAATACAAAATAAGTATAGAGTTATCGGGAGTACTCACTTGGTTATTGAGTCTATTAATGATCGTAATAGTCCACTTGATAAGTTAGTATCCATATCAGAATTACCTAACATTTAGGAAATATGAAAAGTAATAAATTTGGATTAAAATAACTAAGCTAGAATGCTAAGTTATATCGTTTATTTAACTCAGCTATTAATTTGCATAAAATTGTCAATTAAAACTTTTTATCGAATCTTATATAACTTTTTCGATTTAGCTCGAATCTTTATAAACTTATAGTCTATTTCGATCGTTTTTTAGTAAATTTTTTCATAGTAAGGTCCATTTTGGAAATTATAACCTGCAGTTTTGACTTTGATATAAAAATATTACAAAGTTTATTGTTTTAACTTAAAAAGCTATAAAATATCAATTTAAACTTTTCTTAGTATATTTATAATTTAATAATTATTTAGATCGTGTAATTGATAATTTTGTTATTTTAAATTTATTTTACTATAATTACTTATTTTTACTTATTTTTGAGGTTTTAGAATTACTAATTCAAAATTTTTTTCTACTTTATTATTTTTCTAATTAATTATTATTATTATTAGTAACTACGAAAATTAATTATTTTATAATAAATGATGACGTGGCAGCATATGGAAGTAACATGTGTCATATTTGCATATTTTCAAAATTTTCCATTATTTTCTTATTTTACAATATAATAATATATATAAATACTTATGATTGTATTTTATTAAATTTTTCAATTTACCTAATTATAAAATTTTTTTTCTCCAAACTTATGGTATTCTTATATATATATATATTAACTTAATTTATTTATTAACTTAATATTATGGTATATTGTATATACTATTTACATATACTCATATTTTCACATATAATTTACTATTCATATATGTACATTTATACGTATAATATACGTTATATAATAACTTATTCTAACTTTATATTTTACATTATGTACAAGTATAATATATACTTATTTATAGTTTATATACTTATGTACGTATACGGTTGTACTATATACGTGTATATATACTAAAATATAAAATATTATTAATAGTAGTATATATGCATCTTTACGTCCAATAATATACATATACATATATACAAAATTCTTATACTTTGAAAATACTAACTATATATATACATATGTTTACTATATACATATATATGTATATTCCTCATATAGTAAAAATAATAATAATTACATATATATACATAATAACGCATATGTACATAAATAATTAAATAAAATACTAAATATATATATGTGTATAAAGGAAATACCTAGTACATATACATGTACTAGATATGTATACATACATATGGTATATACTAAAATACTAAATATAGGAAAATACATATTATATGTATCAATATTTATACCTATATATATATATGCCGTATATTATACATAATAATACATATACCTATGCCTACATACATATGTATATAAAAAAAATACATAATACATATATATATTTATCTATTTATGTATACATATGTGTACATGTAAATAAACAAATAAATGAATACTTAGCATACATGTACATATTATATGATATAAATATGTACACAAATTAAATAAATACTTACCTAATTATTTTAGTAAAATATTTGATTAATTTCCTTTAACTTTCTTCTTCTTCTTCTTCCAATTGCTTTGCTTTTTTCCCTTTTGTTCTTTTCGGTTTTAGTTTGTATGTGCTTTTGCTTTGTTTCTTTTTATTTTTTTCTTTTTTCTGGTTTGAAAGTTCTAGACGTGAGCAACAAGTTCAACAATTAAAATCAAAAAATAAGAAGGAGAAGAAAAAAAAAAATCTTGATTAATCTCTTCATTAATTGAGAAAGGACATTTACTTCATGTAATTTGTCCTTTATCCTTTAATTTGTTGACACTTGGATGAGTTAATCAAGCACATGGGCTACTGTACATTGCAGCTAGAATTCACGTGGAAGAAAGAAAAAAATAAGAAGAAGGAAAAAGAAAAGAAAAAGAAAGAAAAATATAAGAAAAGGGAAAATAAAAATAAGTATATATATATTTTCCAAACATAAAAATAATAAAAATAACATTTATAGATAAAATTTGAAATTTTATAAAAATTTATTAATTTAATTGGTATCCGTTACATTAATAATAATTACGAGTTCTTTAACGTTTTCGTTAAAAGTTTTATATGACTACACGATTTAATCGATAATTGTAATCAATTATGATTATATTACTATTAAATTATATTTATTCATTTTATAAACTTAAAATTACAATTTTAGGGTTTTAGTTGGGTTTGATTTTGAGTATTTTCGGATACATTAGATTTAGGGTTCTTGTACATGATTTAGGTTTTAATTAAAATTTTACGGTTTTTATTATTTATAATATATTTAAATTTACAACTTAATAAAATTTTTATTTTATTTGACCTTATCGACTGCTGAAGTTATTTATAGTATTCGATCTTAATCTTACACTCAAATGGTTAAATTTGTGGCATTTACAACTATACTACTCTACTAGCGAATAATGGATATTTTGATTTTATTCTAATTCAATTATATAGTTTTATGCCTATTAAGCAATATAATGAACATCTATTATATAATTATTATATTCTTGTTCAATTCCTATTAAATTATAATTTAATTCCTTTCCCATCTCATTCCATAAAATGAGGTGAAAGAATAGTTAGTTTCTCTATGACTCATTGTCTCTCTTCACTCAATTGGATTGTTTATCCAATTTAATACCATGACTTGGTTTTTAGGCTAGTAATAGAATCTAAAGAATTAAAAATAATACATACTATTTTAGGAAGATTTAACTTAATAAACTCGAAGCATGAATTATCATATCCCACTTTTGATCTCCTTAGTATTCTCATGTAAAAAAATAGGCCAGGATTTTTAGTTTTTTAAGCTTGTTATAAGCCCTAAAAGCTTTCTAGAAATGCCCATAAATCTTATATTTATGGTTAAGCCTTATGCTTATATTTATTGTGAAGCCTTATAAGACTAAGAAGAGTTGCACCTAAGTCCACTTGAAATGCCCATAGATTCTTATGGGAAATATGATTTGAATATGGACCATTGACGGTCAAATATCAATTCGATAGTTCTCAATAAAGGCTCATTTTATCAATCCATTTTGGAATCATTTAACAGTCAAAATCACGGATTAAATCCTATAAATTTAAGTTTTCCTTCGACATCGAAACATCTAAAATTGGGGGTAAATTTAAAAAAAATGTTAGCACTCTATTAAAATGATTTTTCAGAAGATCAAGCAAATAAATCATTAAAAAAACGTATCAAAATGTATTAAGAATTACATATTCAATCTATTACCACATGCATACACTAAGAATCTAAGTTTGTAGTTTCCTCCTCCTATACTTTTCTTTATGACATCTTTCAATAACCGATCAACTTGATATTTCTCTAAAATCTAACAATAAAATAACTTATCGCATGTGATCTGCCATCTACAACAACTCTCAACGACCGATTGACTTGATATTTCTTTGAAATATAACAATAAAATAACTTAGTCCATGTGATCTGCCATCTACAACAACTCCCATAAGGAGGAGAAAAAAGATGTTGTTGCCTTGAAACAATTCCATGCACTTCCATTTGATGCATTTTATATCCATTTATAATGAAATTAGCTAAACAAATAATTTCCGCTTTTTTTCAGCGGTTTCCTAAATATTAATTGACTTAAGACATATACCCACATTTTCTTAATAAAAAATGTACCTTTCTTTTTCTTTTAAGATTCTATTTAGGTTTATGCTAGTTTTGATTAAATTCTTACATAAATATAGTAGCCCTATAATACTTGATATTATTAAAGCTAATGGGGATCTCTTTGGTGTTTTTCATCCTTAAGCTAGTGAATACATTAACGAAACTACTAGCAAATCTTCCAACATCTATTAATTAAAATTAGGGGAGAGGATATAATAGTAGAAATTCCTTAGTTATTTAAAAAATAATAATAATAAATAAACTACGTGAATATGCCATGTTTTAGACGTAATGGAGGGAGGGAGGTTTTGTAACTGGCATTTATGTTTTCTGTTTTACCAACTCTCAAAGACAAAACAAGGTGAATGTCGATTTGTGTAACTCCTTAATTGTGAAATGGAAACTTTTATTTGTAATGGCTTTTGGACTGGAATTGTACGTTTAGCAAAGTATACATCTTTTCTAGTAATGTGTTTGAGATGTTTTGATTACCTAAGTCTTTGAATGGTGCTTTCACATTCATATTTCATTCATTTTTTAAGTTTAATTGTCTAGATTTCAAATTAATTCTTTCAGTAATTTCCAGTATGATTCATCTAATATCTTCTTTCTCGTTTCATTCATTTTTGGGTTTTAGTTTGTTGGCTATGGAAAATTTTGGGGTTATGCTATGTGGTTAGATTCTTCACATTGCAGTTCAATTTAGTTGGTCTTTCGGTGGTCAAATGCTTTTATTTAAAGTTTGCAATATATTTTAAGGATTAATGTTATAAATACTATTTAATATATTGTCAAAATATACAATTTACTACATAATCAAAATTTTCATAGTCATTTACATGAACTAACTCTATTACTTTTGTTTGCTAACATGAATATAGAGTTGACCTAAGAATGGATGTTTTGGCTACCTCAAGCTTAAGGGCCAATGGCCACCTATCGCGCCCCTTCCTCACCTCCCTTCCCTCTCCCTTCCCTCAACTAAGTGACTATCCATCACCTTTATCCTAAAATGGCTAAAGCAATTGCTTAAAGCAAAGTGGATCATTCAATCTATTGATAGCTATGAATCAATTCATAATTTATTTTTATATCATATCAACAAATAAACTTAATAAAATTAGTTTAAATAACAAAAATGATTAGAAATATTTCAATTAGTAGTAAATTAATTTTTTAAGGTATATATAATTGATTATAAATTTGAAATATTAACCCATTTTATAATAAAGAAAGGGAGTCCTAGACAGCGGATGCTAAGAATTTAGTTTTACCCTCCAAAAAAGACTTTTTCAATATCTACCTTCTGATTCTGATTTATCTAATGTTTATTTTGCTATGAAAAAGGAACCACGATTAGAACGTAAGAGGAATCGTTACTTCTTTTTAGTGTTATTTGGATTGTTTTATATATATATTTGTATTTTATTAGTATCTATTTTATGTATAATCTATATTTATTTAAAATAGTATTTGAAAAACTATTTTATTTGTATTTTATTTATTTCTAATTCATAATTATAACGAGCTGTATGCTTCTATTTTTTATCTATATCTTATCTTTTAAGAGAAAATATTTAAAAATATATATTTTATGTATTAAAAATAATTATTTCATTGGCATTTTTATAAATATATATAAAATAAAAGGTAAATAAATTTAACTTTATAGGGATAATAGAGGAATATATATAAAATTATATTTCTATCTTCTTCTTTTTTGTTTTTTTTTTAATACCAAATATAAGATTCAAATAGATACTAAAAAGATTTTAAAAAAATATGTAAGCTTATGTTGGATTTTCAAATAAATCATAAGTTCTTTTTCTGAAAACTTGCAATAGTCAAATGGAAGTGGTGGCAAGTTCACAATGCCATATTTCGTCATAATCTTTCGGTTTCTCACGATGAGAATGTAAGAAAACCTAAGTCCGAGAAAAGCAAATCTAGTGAGATCGATGTTTTTCGATTAGTGGTCAAAACTAATCTAAACCATTAACTGACTCATGCTTTGCAGGTTAGATTTTCAAAAGGAACAGTATCGAAAAAAAATTAAGAAACAAAAATGATAGGAAAAAGTGGGTAAAATACAACTTCTTCAGAACAGCCACATATCCTATACCAGTTTGTGATCGCTCACCACTAATGCATCCAAACAGCGTTGGCATGTTAATGATATTGAGTTGGCCCCATGTCGATTTATATAGATTGGTCAAACAAATATGTATCCAAACTAATGTGGAAATAACGAAGGTTCTTCTTAGAACAAGACCGGGACTTGGAACGATCGAGAAAGAATTTGGAAAGATGGAAAAAATCAAGAAGACTGATTTTTAGGAAAATTGTCATAATACTTTCAAGAGCTGCACCTCAAAAACCAGAGGCTCCTTCGCATGAGACAAAAGGCTGCGGCGAGGGCCAAACTGCAGACAGCAATATAAAATGGGTGATGGATGAATACTTCTGAAATCAATTAGAAAAACAAGTGTGAAGGGACAACATAAATGGATGGAATGAGCACTGAAATGGAAGATTGGAGTTGAACCTCATCTGGAATCGGCATTAAGTTTTCACTCGTGTATCCTACAGAGGGAGGGATTAATACTCTCCTTTTACCTAAACACAAGAACAAAAACAAGTAGTTTTGGCATCATACAATTGTAAAAACAGCTAGTGCCATATAAGGAAGCTTGTCAAGAATAAGATGCTGCCAAAAGCAGCAAAAAGAGCAGAAATCAGGATTTTCATTTTGCTTATGAACTTATGCCATAAGACATGACAGATGCTACAGACAGCCGATAACTAAATAAGATAAAGACATTGAAACATTGTTTGGATTCAATTTGTACACAAAAGCATACCTCCAACCTTCATCCCTATCAAGACTTCCTTCAGACCCTCAATAATCTGTTTGGTAAATCAAAAAATGGTGCCCAAATAAGTATTGTATTATCTTAATGACTTCTATTAAGATTTGGGAAGTGCAAAATAAGTATTATATTATCTTGATTATACACTCAATTAAGTAGTTAGATTGACATTAATAATCTCATAGTAACTTTTTTAAGCAAAAAAGAGCTTCAACAACAATCCTAATTACTCTTCAATAAGCAAACATTGAGCTTACTTTTCCCCCGTCGAGAGGAAGTATGACAGGCATGCTCTCACCACTGAACTGATCTACAGTGCTACATTAAACATATCATCACTCAGCCATGGATATGCATATATAATGCATATTAAAGACAGGAGGGAATAGTAGAATGAAATGAAACACAAGCAAATATTATAAGGAAGGTCCTGTTGAATTGCACATAGCTCACTGAGCTTATGTAGCAATTCAAATCTTACCTATGAACAAAATAGCCATTCGCACGCCTGCAAACATAGTTAACTTCAACCTGATCTCCCTCATGCGCTTCTGGCCCCTCGCCTTCAACAATCTCTGGAGTTGGAATAAGGTTAATATGTAAGAATAAGCAGATCATCTCAAAAATGTTGCATTGGACGAAGAATTGCAGTTTCCATTTTTTTTCATAATTTATATAGTGTTTATATTACTAGCCCTAGTGTCAAAAGATGGTTCCTCGAGTTAACGATGTCTGAAGAGTCAATATTGTCTGAAAGGAGAAAAAAATGTCGTCTTCCAGATCCAGGCAATTCTGACATAGCTCGCAAGATTACAACATGATACTCATTTATAAATGAGATGTCATTGGCAGTTCATGAAAAAGCAGAAAAACCTTCGCTGAGAGAAAGAAGTAATGCCATGAAAAAAGAGCACACAATAAGAAAACTATTTCAAATGACAGTAAGGACATTTTATCTGATTGATCTGAAGATTTGCAGTTGCAGCTTCTTCTTCTTTTTTTTTTTTTTTTTTTCCCCTTTTTTCTCATGGTGATTGTAAGAAGAATTGAAAAATCTTACCTTGTATCCTCACTCCATCAGCAAGCTTTTGAGTCCTGAAAGCTTCAAGTATGAACAGAAAATAGTTAATAAGTGGAACTGGAATATCAGTATGTCAATCTAATTTTTTGCATATTAGTGAACAAAACATGTGTCTGGGAAAAATATACAGCAACATGTTACCGTACAACATCTGGCTCCTTCATGTCCATCATTGGTGGTGGTGCAGCAAATGAAGGAAACACACATGACGTGATCGGAACGAATCCTGTAAATTTGAGAAACAATCTTCTACCACATTTACTGAGAGACAGCAGATCTTTTCCCAGCAGGGACTCACAGTAGCCAATCTTGAATTTCTCATATTCCTTACCACTGCACCTGCTCAATATTCATAGTAGAGAAGAGAGCTTCAAGTACATGATCATGAAAAGAGTTAATCATTTAAAACTAAGCAACTATGTGTTTGCTGTTGAATTTTACTTCACAACCAACTCATTTAAAAGTTTAAGCTTGTAAATAGGATATGAGCTTTTAAATTTATTACTTTTTGGGACTTGGACTAAAGCTCATCAAGTGGACAACTTGTTCTAATGGAGTAAAATAACAATGCATGGCTTCGAACTCAGGATTTTCTACTCTGGTACCGTGTTACATTTATCTACACAACCGACTGACCTGACTAAAAGCTTGCAGTATATTTAAGTGCTACCACTATACACTTATATACACAACTCCACTTCTAGCATTTACTTTGATACTACTTGCTAAGATTTTTGAGATGCATATGTTTCACGGAAAATACTTTCCAAACATCAATTTTGACATTTATTGCAAGTTAATATTCATCATTATCAAATTTTTCTACCATAATCTCAAGAAATGGTGCTAACTTGTGTTCCTTACTGGCATGTGATGATCAGAAGGAGCAGAAGAGCTCGATAGCAATGGTTGTGTTTAGCTATAACAGAAGATATAGAGGAAATCATATTCGTGTTCCTCATTTTTCATTCATATTTCTCATTGTCACTAAGCACCACCTCTGACTATCAGCTGCTATCACTGCCTCCCACCATAAAACCTACCCCTAAAGTCCATGGGTAAGTGCATCTATATTTAACTACTACATTGATAGAGCACCAAAAACACTATATTATAAGAAATGTTAAACAATTTTTGGACATTGTTTTCTATAAAACAAATGCAGCCCTTGATTTCTGTTTCTGAACAAATGAACCTGTAGAAGAAAGGAAAGCATGACAATTGACCTTGCAGCTACTGGTTTCAGAGCAGCTTCAGTTAGTTATTAATGTATTGCAAGAATGTTTCTCCAATGATAGCATTGTCAATGAGGCCATAGACAAAGTCCTGTTCATCTGGGAATGCTGGCTACATAAATTCTCTATATGTCAAGTTAAAATTCAAACTCAAGAGAGCAAGACTTCTTCCTTGTCTTTTGGTCATTTTTTCTATGATGTGTAGGTCATGGAAGACAACAAACAAAGAAAAAAAAAAAAAAAAGATGGCCCAAACAGTGTACTTTCATTATGATTACATTTAACAGAATCTTAATCATGTATCAAACAATTGGCTAAAAAAACTATACATCCAAACATTAACGACAGACCAGTATTAGAATTGACAGCATCTAGCAATTAACAGGCCTTGCAATAGACTACAAGCCATTGTCCAAGAGTTGCCAATACAACCTAGCAATATTTGGTCAGCATTGCAAGCTTACTCCCTTTAGTCATGTGCAATCCCTATATCCCCTTGTAATATTTAAGGTAGTCAAAAATTTTTTTATTGAATTGTATTCTCTGTCATGAGATCAACAGAAGATTCAGCAAGACCTGTATCTGGATCCACCATGGAAAAATTTCTCCAATTTCACAATCATAGCAGTCAAAGACTAAGGATTAGCACCAAAACTATAATGGCCAAACTCCAAGAGCCAGCAAGATAGTTAGACCATTACATTGTGTATATATGGCTCCTTTCGATCATTGTTCTGGTTTTTCGTTTTAGTATCGTTTTCACACCGGTTTGAAGGTAAGCCTTTTACAACTAAACTATTCAGATGCAGATCAGATACAGTGCACAATTTTGATAATTAGTATAAATTGAGACCTTTTTCTTCGGTAAAATAGAACTGCTTGTTTCGTCTATTTTTAGTGTGTATCTTAGGCACATATGTTCTATGTCAGTTCTGTAACAATTGTGTGTATTTGTGTATCATTTTCTCTATCAAACACTTTGGATTTCAAACCAGCACCAAAATGATACCAAGACGAAACCAAATCGATGTGCCAAAAGGCATTCAAGCTATCACAGACATGCGACTTTGCAATGAACAACATTTAACTCCAAAATTGTCACACTAACATATGCAAACCCAAAAGTGCGGATAAGTTTGCATCAAATTTTATATTAGATTGTTATGTCACGTAGCGACTGAAGCTAAAACATGAGATGCATGTAAATAATGAACAAGGACAGACGTTGAACTGAAAATTTACCTTGAAGATTGATATGAACATGGAAGTTGAAGTGGGTAGTGGAACAGAGCTGGCATTTTTCAAGCCTTGTTTTTGTTTTTGTTTTTGTTGGATGATAGTAGATTGTAAGAACAGAAGAGCGCAATAGGTAGGGGGGATAAGGATGTAAAGGGGTTCAATTGGTATGATGACAAGATGTTGAGGAGAATACGGACAACTAGAATGATCGTAGCAATAACTTATTGTTCCTCGTGTGTCAGGGTGCACAAAAATACATATAGTTAAAAAAAAAAATAGTATATTAGGGTAGTTATTGGACATCATAATATCTTGATTTATAAATAAGACCAGTAATATATAAAAATCAATAAATATTAAATTTTTTTATTCATTTTCTTTATTGGTAAACAATAAATAAATTCTTGCTATCGCTTATTTCTATATCATTACCTTATGTCACCACTGTTAGCATCCATAATATATTTGCTAATTGTATGATGGCCCAAATCTCAGTATACTTAATAATTGCATGTTTTGCATATAGATTTATCTAAAAGCTAGTTTTAAAGAGTGAATTGAATCTCGAAATTAGCTCAAGCTAAATGGGACAGGATCAAATCGATTGACGAATTGTCAGGCCTTAAGAGCCTAGGCAGTTTGCACTTAGGCAATTTGACCTTAGAGAACCGTTAATCAAGCAAACCTTTAAACCGTCGATTTAAGGCTGCTTGAAATTCAAATAAAAAAAAAACAAATACCATTACGCTCATGTGATACAAATTAATTATTTAGGAACGAAAAAAAATTTAATCAAAAATTAAAATGAATCATTATGTTCATATAAAATATTAGAATTATTTGGAGAAAAAAATAAAAATACATAAGTAAACAACAAATTATTAATATTAATTAATGAAAATATGGAAAATCAAATTTAAAAATAAAAAATAAAAAAGAGCACAATTCAAAAGCTTTTAAACTATAGGTTCACTTAAATTAGCTTGGATGTGTAATCTTAAGGACTGAACTCGATTTAACTAACCATGAACTAGCGATTCAAGACGATGAGGTATACACCTTTACTTACATGCTCATATTTTTTTCATACCAAAGCCCAGCATTTCCTTATCGAAGCTGTGATTGGAAACATTCATCCATGCTTCTTTTTTTTTTCCCTCTCTTGGATGCCGCCTGTTTATTGATGTATTGTCCATAGGCCACAGTGCACCTTTAAATAGACTTGGCTGTGTGTAAAAATTAAGGGTTATTCAAATTTTTTTTTTTAGTAAATAATATCATATCGTTTCACATAAAATAATAAAACAATAATATTTTGAATGTTTTAATTGAAATTCAAAAGATTAACAAATAAAAAAGTAAATTTAGAAAAATGAAGAAAGTTAGCATATTCGAATTTCACACTTTAACATTATGGAGAAATAAATTTAAAATTGACAAGTAAAGAGAACAACAAAAGTCAAAAAAATAATTGAAAATTCTCAACTTTATTGACTGTTACTATATTTAATGGTTAAACATTTATTGCAATTATCAACAATTGTTAAGTATTTGTTATGATAATTTGCTTGCGTTTAATGTAGAATTATTGAATTATGATATGATTAAGACATTAAAAAATAACAAGATGAACTTATCAAATAAAATCGGTTACGTACCGGATTCATTCATATTTATTAAGTACGTAGCATATAGTGTTTTATATAAAACAACAAAAGAAACTAAAGAAATTTAATTTTACTAAGTTCTACGATATTTAACATGGCTAATCATTTTTTCTAATGATTTTCTTGCATTCAAAATAAATATTAAATAATTATATGATATATTATGAACTTTATTAACTTCCAAGAATAAAAAAATTGTGTAAATTTTCAAATTTAAACCATTAAAAAAACAAAAATAAGCTTATCATATAAGATTGACCACATACTGAACATGTATAGATTGTAGTATGTATCTTCCTCAATAGAGAATTAGTTCGAATTAAACTACAAATGACAATTTTAAAAAGGAATATTATTGTAATGTCCCAAAATTTAAGAGCAATACAACTTGCTATGTATTTATAATTTTGTAATAACACGTTAAGGCTCTAAAACTAATTATCATCTTTAAATTCACTTATAACAACTGCTTATTAAGTATAAAATATTAATTCTCCAAGTACATTAATTTGAGCGAGTCACTTCAACCATAGACATGCTCGACAATCAGATCTTGATTTTTTTACAGCATACAGAACTAATCACCTCTCTTTCCTAATTCAATGATAACAATTCTTATATTTGTCACAAACTTATCAAATCAACTTATAGCTATAAATAAAAAAAATTAAAAGAATGAATACGTTAAGGCTCTAAAACTAACTATCATCTCTAAATTCACTTATAACAACTGCTTATTAAGTATAAAATATTAATTCTCTAAGTACATTAATTTGAGCGAGTCACTTTAATCATAGACATGCTTAACAATCAGATCTTGATTTTTTTACAGCATACAGAACTAATCACCTCTCTTTCCTAACTCAATGATAACAATTCTTATATTTGTCACAAACTTATCAAATCAACTTGTAGCTATAAATAAAAAAATTAAAAGAACAAGCCAAAACCTAGTATGTGATACACAAGCTCATACCTATACTAAACTAAGTTATACACATGTATATAATGCAAGTTACATTAAGTATAAAGCAAACATTTAATCAATTATCTTGAATTTAAACTAGCAACCAATAAATGAGTATTCATTGCCCCACTATACTATGCTTTCTGTCTACATACATAGGTACATAAACATATAAGTTTTCCTTTAAATTCTTTACACCTAGATTCTAAAGTCTAAAGTCCTTGAAACCAACTTTCTAGCTGTGTTGTCTCATATATGAGTCTATAGGGAAACCTCACATATAATCAACAATTACACCTTAAAGATTTGTCACTATGGACCCAAGGGCGAGTGTGCTGAGGACAATCAATGATCAAGTTCAATTAAGCCGAATATAATTTACTTTTTTTTTTTTTTGCTTATTAAGTCTTAAGAAGTACAAGTAAACAACCAAGCACCATGTACTTAAAAACTGAATGACAAACAATTTCAAAACATAAGTCTAAACCGTGTTGACAAGTCCAAATCCAATTTTAAGGTCAAAATCATACTTAATAAGGAACTCGAATTAAGAACCTAGTAAGTATGATACGGATTACTGGGAATGAGTAGGTGTGGTAACCAGTATTATACAAACTATGGGGTGTGTTCAAACCTTAGGATAGTCTAAAAGGTAAATGAAAAATCGAAGGTTGAGCAAGGGTTTTCGTACACCAACGTAAGATGTGATAGGAATTAGGCTATCGGACCTTTGATCCGCAGCCAAGCCTGAAGACTAGAGGGGTTGGCATGATGAATCCTTTTGTTCCAACCGATCCATACAGAGGCTATGTACTTCCTTGTTGAGTTAAATTTTATGTCAAGCCGAATGACTGCCCATTTTTCTGTAGTATGTCGAATGGTGGATTATTTATTAGTACCGAACCAACCAATTACTCGGCATTTTTCTTGCTAAGAAGCCAAGAGAGAGACTCCAAATTGACTAAGTCGTCCCTGCTCGAACAAGTAATCTGTCTATACTTTTTGTCTGTATCTTTTAATGACCTCATCAATGTAACATCGCCATGTATATAGTATAATGTACAGAATCCATTGCATCGATGATTTTTTTTTTATATATTTTCATTTTTACCCTTTTGTATCTTGTACATTACTTCTTTAGAAAATTCCCTTTTTGCCTTTTGCTTTTCAGATAAGTTGTCATAACTTATGAGTATAAATACTTTTATACTTGTAGTTGGAAAGATCAAATCATTCTTAATACACTTTTGAGTACTTTTCTTCCTTATGTAAACACCATTTGTTTACTCTCGGTATCACTCTTATCTTTTCTCTTAAGTAAGTTTAGGTGGCAAGTAACCTCACTGGACTAATTCATGCATCACATCACATTGTATCTGTAAGTCCTCAAAAGTTCCATGGGTGAGTTATATCCTTTAGAGTTGTTTGTGGGTTTTGCTTACTGTTTTATTTTTCATTTTGCACTTTCACACTTTTCCCATTCATCCCATTTTGTCTGTTCTTGGTTACGATTTACAGCATATTGGTATTAGAGCGGAGGTTTCGTGAGAAGTATAGTCAGTTCTTCTTGTTCTGTTATACTCTGTTTTACATCTCTGAAACAGAGTAAGTTACTGTATTTATTTGATTGCTGTGATGTTAATTGTTAACTTTCTAAAGTATTTGTTTGAGCTTTGAATCTATGAAAATTTCTAAAGTATTTGTTTGAGCTTTGAATCTATGAAAAGAAATGACAGACTCAAATATGAATGTTGGTACTGGTGACAATAGTAGAGTTGTCTACTATGGACCACAGTCTCAGGGAACTCCCAAAAGCACTAATGAGAGACTTGATGAGGTAGCTAACCTCTTAGTAGATTTAACTCGAGCTGTTCATGTGTTAATTTATCGACCTATTGAGGCCACACAAAACACTCCACAAGCTGCTAAACTTGTTAGAGGTTAGAACTCAACTTGACCCGTTTGAGGTAAAGGAGTTGGCAGATGAGTAAGGCAAAGGATAGACCAGAGAGAGCTTAATGAAGAGGAAGAAGAATATTTTGAAAAGGAGTGTGTACAAATCCTTAGAGCATTCGACCATGTGAAGCTTCAAATTCCAAGTTTCAATGGATTTGAGAATGCTGATGAATATCTGGATTAGGAAGAGAAAGTAGAGTGTGTGTTTGATTACTATCAATATGAGAATTATGAGAAAGTGAGAACTGCTGCTGTTGAATTCTCCGTGTATGCTACCATGTAGTGGAAGAATTTTCAGTCTATGAGAAGATGAAAGGGCTATTGAGAGATTAACACTTGGCTCGAAATAAAAAGAGTGCTCAGAAACAAGTTAGTATGAGAAACCTATCTTCAAGATACTTTCACTCGATTTCAGGAGTTGAGACAAGGAGACCGAACTATTGATGAATATGTTCAAGAGTTTCAAATGCTCATGATCTGTTGCGAAGTGGAGGAACTACTAGCTCGAACAATCTCAAGGTTTGTTACTAGGTTGAGAGGAGACATTTGAGATGTCATGAAGCTCCAACAATTTGACACCATGGATGTTGTTAGGATTGCCCAACAAGTAAAGAAGCAAAGAAGGAGCCGAGTACTGGCGAGGATGCTAACTAGCTGGCTCGAATAGGTAAGTCATTGAATTCTACTGAGAAGGAAGGTTGATGTTAGAGCCGAGCAAAAAGGCTGACCTGATGATGAAGTGCCGACTCGAACATATGAGAAGGGGTAAGGGTCTAGTAGAAAGACCAACCATATCAAGTACTTTAAGTGCCAGGGGTTCGGACATATGGCTGCTTAGTGTCCGAATCGACGGACAATGGTCATCAAGGGAGGCATCCCGAAGCTAGAAGTGGAGAGTACGGATGAGGAACATGAGGAGGAGGAGGTTCCTATAGAGAAAAATTTAATTGAGGAGGACGTGTTTCCTGAAAACTTAGATTAGTTACTTATGGTTGTTCGATGCCTATGAACGTGGAACCTTCACCAGAGGAAGAGCAGAGAGAGAATTTGTTCCATATCACCTATAAGGTGAATGATCAAATGTACGCCCCCATCATGGATAGTGGAAGTTGCACCAATGTAGCATTAATTGATCTTGTTTCAAAACTAAAGTTGCCGACTATTGCACATTCGAGGCCATACAAATTGCACTAATTGAGTAAGAAAGGAGCATTATACACGTCACTCGATAAATATTACTGCCGATCATTATAGGGAATTACTCTAACCAGATTCTTTACGACATACTGCCCATGAGTGCTTCCTACGTGTTACTAGGAAGACTGTAGTTGTTTAACAGGAGAGTTATGCATGACGGCTATAGGAACACTTATGTATTTGAGAAGGATGACTGGAAGATCACACTGAACCCAATGCCATTGAAAGAAGTTCACAGGTTGTAGACAAAACTTGCTCACGGATCGAAGAAGGCTCTAATGATGAGTAAAGTCAAGGTTCAAGAGGCCATCAATGCTACTGAGCCAACCCCCATGTTTATCAAGCAACTATTGGAAATGAAGGAGCAGGGTGAGTTACCCTAGGAAGTCAAGGAGTTATTAGATGAATATGCCGACCTATTCCCAAAACAATTACCTGAGAGGTTGCCTCCAACTCGAGGCATAGAGAATTATACTAACTTAGCACCCGACGTTGCACTACCAAATAAGCTAGCTTATAGGATGAATCTCGAGTAGGCTTTTGAGCCTTAACGTCAAGTCAACGAGTTGTTGGAGAAAGGGTATGTTAGAGAGAGTCTTAGCCTTCGTATTATGCCTACGCTTCTAGTACCCAAGAAGGATGGAACCCGGCGAATGTGTATAGATAGTCGAGCTGTAAATAAGATTATGATCAAATACAGGTATTTGATCCTGAGGATAGAAGACATGTTGGATGAACTTAGTAGAGCTAAGTTTTTCAGCAAGATTGATCTTAAATTTGGTTACCACCAAATCCGCATAAAGCTAGGAGATGAGTAGAAGATTGTGTTCAAGACTCGATATGGACTTTACAAATGGATGGTTATGCCCTTTGGCTTGTTGAATGCCCTGAGTACTTTCATGAGACTAATGAACCATGTGCCAAGACATTTCATAAGAGAGTGTATTGTGGTGTACTTTGATGACATTCTTATCTACAGTGCCGACATGCTAAGTCACTATAAATATCTCAGAGCAATTCTAGATATCCTTTGTATCTAGAGGCTATTTGGTAATTGAAAGAAATGTTGCTTTTGCTAGAAGGAAGTGGTATTCTTGGGCTATGTAATCAGTAGAGGAGACTTGCAAGTCGATGATAAAAAGATCCAAGCAATTGTCGAGTGCCCAACTCCTACTATTTATACCGATGTAAGAAGTTTTCACGAACTAGCTTCGTTTTACAAAAAGTTCATCAAGAATTTTAGCACCCTTCAGCACATCTATGACGAGGTCACTCGGTACACAGACTAAGCTATTAGAAGACTGTAAAAAAAGACCAAGGGTAGGATAGCTAAATGGTTTCAATTAGGAGACTTGGTATGGTTGCACCTCAGTAAGGAGTGGTCCCTGAACAAGAGGAGGAACAAATTATTTGCAAGAATGAAAGGACCTTTCAGAATCCTCCAGAAGATCAATAATAATGCTTACAGGTTAGAATTGCCTAAGGACTGTGGGGTTTCTGACGTCTTCAATATTGTTAACCTCAGTCCGTATCACCCTCATAGAGAATTGAGTGAATACCATTCAGATTTGATCCCAAATCCAAAACAACTTAGAGGGAATGATGAGAATCAAGCTATTAAACCTTTGACCCGTAACCAAGCCCAAGGACTAGAGGAGCTGGTACAACGAATCCTTCTATTCCAACTGACCCCTATCGAGGCCGAGTACTTCCTTACCAAACCCGAATACTTCCTTACTGAATCATCCTTCATGCCGAACCGAATGACTGTCCATTTTTTTGTAGTGTACCGAATGGAGGATTATTCATTAGCACCAAATCAACCAATTACTCGACATATTTCTTGCTAAGAAGCTGAAAGAGAGACTTCAAACTGATTAAGTTGTCTATGCTTGGACAAGCCATCTGTCTGTACTTTCATCTGTCCGTTCGTTTTGTCCACATCTTCTAACGACCTCTCCAATGTATCATCGCCATGTATACAATATCATGTGCAAAATCTATTGCACTAATGATTATTTTTCTTATATATTGATTCTTATCCTTTTGTGTCTTATGTCACACCCCGAAAAGGTGAAGTAGTAACAATACCGCCATGTGAAACAATTCTAAGATAGAAATTGTCCTCACAGCTGTTATCCTGGACCTAGTTCACACCAAGCGTACTTGACTCTACCTCTTTAAAGCGTCCAATTCGATACCTGTTTGATATAAACTTGTGGAGTAATCTTTTGAAATAATTCGTTAAAAATAAATTTATAATTTGATCTCATAAAAGAGTAGTAGTAAATCCTATAGATACCTGTTATTTTACATACTAACAAAAATATTGAAAACTACCAAGCCCATTGAAGAGTCTTGTGTAGTTTTCCTTAAAAGATAAAAAGTTAATATTAAGGGTAATAACCGGCTATTTCTTATTGCATCTCACTCCTCGTCCCAATTTACTAGTGTTCTGGTGTTGGGTAGGTACTTGTAATCCAATTGAAACCTGTAACACAAATTATAGGGGATTAAGCAACAACTTGCTCAGTAACTGGGACGAAGATAGAAGTATGCAATCAGCAAATCAAAAGCAGGGTTATTAACTAAGTTAGTTAAATGCAATGCATGTATAAGCAAATGCCATCACATGACGTTATCTGGTCCGTCGTGAGATCAGAAAAATTTCACCCACTTTAATTCGAGTTGAGGAAATTGACATCACATACTTACGAATCGAAATCAAACCAAAGCTTATGCAATGGAGAACACCCTCTTCACGTGACCACCTTCAAACCACGACCCCCAACCTTACTGTAACTTCCTCTCTTGTAACTTAGTTCGGCTAAAGGTCGGGAAAAGACCATTTCAGCTATCCTCATCGATGGGAGTGCGTATTTGGCTCGAGAATCCTAGTTGTTACCCTTCGTAAGTTATGATGCATATCGGATTAGATATTAAGCCAAGTTTCAGTTAGTTCATCTTTTCAGGGTGATTAACTAAGCTCAAGCAATTCAATAATAATATTCACAGAACAATCACATCATGAAGCTTGGCTCCTATCATAACAAATTGAAACCTAAACACAAACATTACATACGTACAAACAATTAACTACAATCAGAAGCCAATACATACCAAAGTTTCAAGATATTCTGAAATATTGTAAAGTATTGATCCCATTTACTTGTTTAGATGCTCACTACGGAAGACTTGGGTCGTCAACGATTTAATTACTGAAGAATCCTATATACATAAAACCTAAATTTAATTTTCGTAATAGTTATGAAAATATTAGAGTTTTATCTAAAACAGTTATACATATACATATGTATATATATATAGTATATTATCATTTTTCTTATATAATAATATATAATTTTATCATACAAGTCAAGTTAAATTATTAAGTACTAATAATATATGCAATTATACTATTATGTATAATATATTATTTCGATTGTATCAAAATGTACTTTTAGTCGTTTGAATGACGTTTCAATTACAGTAGAGTTATAATAGTACGTAAATTAGTAATATTGTAGAGATATAAGTTATATTACCTAGGTATATTCGATTTTAGTATAAATAGTATCGTTAGGCTCATACAGACTTAACGACACGTATTACAAATCCCAATTTCTAAAGATGACTTTTAATGGATAATTTGAGTTTTTAATACGGTTATACATATCTAATCAAATATTATTGTACTATATGTAATTTATGTTATTAAACCGTATTTTATCTAATTTGTCAATATAACCCATAAAATAGGTATTATCTAACCTTAATACCTCTATAATGTATCCCGATTATCAAAATATTATTAAATATATTAAAAATATATAATTTTTATTCAATCTAATCAGTACTCAAATAGATAGTTTTTATTCAACTATTTATCATATTTTAATCTATTATTACTAGAATTGGGTATTGGTTTGTAATTTAAGCTATTTTATTACATAAATTCGTAATAAATAACTCGAGTTACCAAATAATTCCCTGAAAATTTATATAGACTTCTAAAAATATGGAGAATCCATTCATCACTTAGTTTTGTGTTATTGATTCATCGCCTATATATTCGAAATTACGATTTTACCCCTAAATTATATTTAATTACACCAAATATGATTCTTTTTGTACAAAATTATTTTTAACCTATCCTAATATCATTATAATTCAATTTCACTATTTAATTTCATAAATACTGTTTATTTAACATTTTCAGCCTAATTTCGACTATTTTTAAGCCAAAAAAATACAATAAATATTAAAAACATTCAAATAAAAAAATTGGGCTACATAGAAAATATCTATATATCATAAGTATTTTATGCAAAAATTTTGAGCTAAAAAATACATTATTTATTGTATTTATTTTAAATTTTAAATTTCGGATGAATAGTATATTTGTTAAGCAAGTACATTAAATATTCCTAATTTTATAAAAATAAATTTTCGAAATGAAATTAAATATAAAATAACCTAAGAATTAATATTTCACATTTTTCCTAATTAATTTAATAATTTTTTAAAAATATAGAAAAACAGGGCAGAAACTCAAAACTTGAGTTCATCGGAGGTTCGGCCACTGTTGGCCAGAGAGGGGTTGTCAGCCAACCTAGTTGGTGGTGGCTTTCCTATACGTTAGGTCATCTAATGGTCGAGGAATTGTCTTAGCTCGATCTATGCTCTGTTTTTGTTCTAATTTTTTTATTTTCCTTTGATTTTTTTTCTAATTTTTCCTTTTTTATAATTTGGGTTCCTAAACATATATCTATTGTAGGGGAGTCTTATTTATAGATCTTAAGGTCGGTTGAATTTTTATTTAATTATTAAGTAATTTATTTTAATATTTTCCTTGAAATTGCATAGTAAGAGGTAGCTTAATTACAAAAATTTCACTTTTGACTCAACAAAATTCAGCTCCCACAATTTGCTACGTGATTTCCAGCATGTCCAACAATTTTGGAGGCTATTGGATAACTTTTAATAAATATTTTAATTAAATACTAATATTATATATATTAGTATTTAGTTATTTTATTAATTTACAAGTGTATATCCTATATATATATATCACATGTTATGTATATTTGTACTCATATAATAATGTTTCTAACATATCTTTTATTTTTTAAAGATATTCTCTGATTATTTTTATGAATTTGGCACATATTGTATATAATTATATAATTTTAGGTTAATTTACGGATATATTTATCATATATACCAAGTATACTCATAAAAATACATATATAATCATATAGTATATTATGCTATATTATTTTCTTTTATTGCCTAATTAATTTATCTCTAAGTTCTCATTGCATTCTAAGCTCGGTTTTAGGGATTTTGATCATTTTTATACTATATTAAGTAATCATATTTCTAGGGGTAAAATTGGGATTTTGGGTAATTATTTTCAAAATCTAACTTCACTAAATCACTTTAACTAACTTTTCTATCTGAGTCGTAAAATTTAGGTTCAATTGAATAACTTTTCCCAAAAGCCTTAAATTTAGGTACAGTTACCCTAAACTCGACTTTAGGATCTTATATGGAGTAAATTCTCACTATCTTGATTATATTCTTAATATTTTATTATATTTTTTACTTTCACGTGTACGAGGATTCCTCAATTAGGGTTATCATGTTTCTTGTAAGCTTTTAGTATACTCAATTTACTTTCCTAAATGCCCTAAATCAATTATCGATCATAATAGTATAAGGACAGGGTTTTGTCGTAATACTCAGATGTTCATGTCTTGATTGTTAATTTATGGCATATTACATCTTGTATATTACTTCCTTAGGAAATATTTTTTTTTTGTCTTTTCCTTTTTAGGCAATTTGTCATAACTTATGGATATAAATATTCTTGTACTTATAGCTAGAAAGATCATAACATTCTTAATATATTTTTGAGTATTTTTATTCCTTGTATGAACACTGTTTGTTTACTCTTGGTATCACTCTTATAATTTCCCTTAAGTAAGGTTAGGTAGCGAGTAACTTCACTGGACTAATTCGTACATCACATCGCATTGTGTTGTAAAAACTTAGAAATTCCATTAGTATGTCATATCATCTAGAGCTGTTCGTAGGTTTTGTTTACTGTTTCATTCTTCATTTTTCCCTTTCGCACTTTCCCTATTAGTCCTTTTTCGAGCTTTCTGCAAGCTTAGCAAGAGTAGATATTGTCCTTGCTTAACTCAACTCTTAGCCTTCCTGTAAACCTCACAACCAGTCACTTAAGGTTTTAATCAACTGAAAGATTCGATGAAGCCTAAATTATAAGTAAAGCCAGAAATATTAATAAAAATGATTTCGTAAGTTTGAATTTAAGAAAATAAGCAATAAAATAAAAGAATATAAAAATTCTAAATTTTAAGTATATAACTCGTTAATTATCGAAAATGCGTAAAATGCATTTCGATAATTAACGAATCGCTATAGATAAATTATATGTATACTAAAAATCATAAAATAACTTAAATAATATTTAGAAATATTTATTTGTACTATATATGAATTTACATGTAGGTAGAAATATGCGTAATTACTTAAAATACGCGTAATGTGCTAAAAAATACTAAATAATTAAAGAAAATTCATAATTAATTAAGAAAAAATAAATAAATATCATAAAAAATAAGGAATGATTTAGAATTGGGTCATGGCAGCTGGGGAAAATAAGAAAAAAAAATTTGCCAATTAAATTAAAGTAACACAAAAGCCAAAAATTAAGGGATTTGGGCAATGTCTTGTTCAAGTTAATGTACATTAATTACCACAAAACTCTATAAATAGGGAAAAAATCACAGAACTCATTTGGACAGTTAGAAATCATAGAAAAATTAGGAGCATTGAAATTGGAAGAAAAAAAATTGGGTAAAAAGAAAATTGTGCAGTTGGGGCTTGTAAGGAGAACTCAGACCTGACAAGCAGTTGGGAGTGGACGGCCACCACCAACACTTGGTGGTGGCAGCGCCCAAGGGGGCCGATACACCCATGGCTACCAACAATGGCTGGAGCTACCTAAATTGGTAAGTTCGATTTCCAGCCCAATTTTGTGTAATTTTATAAAAATAGTAAATATTCTTAGATAATTATGAAAATTGTTATTCTGGAACATTTTTGTATGTAGTTTTTAGGAAAAATATTATTTTGATGAAAATATGTCTTGTGATATATAGTCCTTAAGAAATCATGCAAAACCGAACATGTTTTGGTTCAGAAATAAATAACCTTAGGAGTGTAGTTTTGAACTCAAAATTTTTGTGTAGACTACTTAGATGATATAAAACTTTGCTATGAAGCCTGTTTCTAAAAATTAATTTTCAAAAATTTTAGATAATTTTTAAGCCTTAAAATGAGGTATAAAATGGGTAATTTAGGGTTAATTAAGTAATTAAATGGTTAATTACTGTTTTAGTGAATAATTATATGTTTTAGGATGTTGAAATCCGATAAAGTATGATACTTGTAGCATTTAGGGTGTTAGATGTAATTATTAGGTTAATTATATAGTAAATGAGTAATAGGGAAAATAGTAAATTTTAGGTTAATTTTGTAATTAGGAGTAAAATTTGATTTAGGATGAATTTAGACATTTTGAAATAATAATTGATGTTGGGAGATGGTAATTAGAGTGTTAGCAATATTAGATGTGTATTATATACATAACATGTAATTATTGAAAATATAATAAATAGAAGATATTAGAATAAAAATTGATATTATGATAATAATAAAAATATACAATAAATCTGATAAAAAACTTGAATTTATGTAATTATACGAAAAATGTAAAAATTTCTTACATCAGGAATAAATTTGGTATACTATTAGGGATTTAAATATATTGGATAAAATAAAATACTGACTAAGGGTAGTTCTGGTATTTAGGATATCTAGAAGTAAAGTGATTAATTTCACATTATGAGTTAAAACAAATTTCTAGAGTTCGGGTATAAAACAGTACCTAGAAATCAAACTAGAATCTAATTTAGAAATCGATGCGGAAACCGAACTTGAACCTAACCCTAAACCAAAATAATTGTAAAAGACTTAAGACCTAGATAATTAGGTATATTAAACCCTAAACAAAACATAACAATAAGCGTTATAGGATAAAACAAACCTATAATAGTTATATGAAAAACTGAAACCACGTTTTTGTTATAGGGATGATCAGCAATGGCCTAAGCGAGTCGGACCACGAGTGAGTTAGTGAGGAGTCGAGGTAAGTTGGGATTAATACAATGCTGTATTTTGGAGGCTTGAGATTATGCTTGGTTGTGCTTGTTAGATAATCTGTGGTGTGCATGTGCTTGATTATGAGTGATGCTATGATTCTGTTTGTTGTTCTAGCTTGTAGTATGTGATTTGTATAAAATGATTAATCACTTTAAACTGGACCTAATCAAATATACGACTTGTAATCATAATTGGACCTACATGGCAACCTATTAGGGGAAATCTAAGACTCTCCAGCCAAATACTGACCCTTTTGAAAGGGATAGCACAGGATTGCATAGGATTGCATAATGGTCCCTTCTTCATCCTTAGTAGAACTAAGTGACAGGAAAGAAGGTCACGGTGAGGGTGAAGTCAATGGTTCGAAGGTAGTCGTGATAGGAGCGAGGTCTCTATTGCACAAGCTTGGGTTTGGTTGTGAGATGTTGCATTAATGGCAACTCCTCAACCCGGATTAGAGCGGGCGAAATTTCTCTAATCTCACGACGGGCCGGATAACGTCGTACGATGGCATTTGCTTGAACATGCATTACACCTAATAAGTTGGTTGATAACCTTGTTGTGTTATGGTATAGTTTTAAGTCCTCTATCCTAACTTACTGAGCTGTGGTTGCTCACATCTCTATAGATGTCGTACAGGTGTTGGCTAAGAAGCGGCATACAACTACTCTGAAGCTAACAACTGTTGGATCTTAGAGAGTGAGGAAAAACATTTGAAGAATAAACACATATTTTTTTAAGGTCTAAGCTTTTACTTTAGATTTTTTTTTTCATTTATGAATAATGTAATAACTAGAAAATATATTACGGAGAAATATTGTAAACTTTAATTGTTATAATTGAATTATAGTGTATATATATATTTCCTCATTTTCTTAGGTAAATGATTTATTTAAATTACAAAATGTTTACTTTAAAGCGGGTTAGTTGTGAATACCTTATATAGATCAGGTCTAAGATAACGGTAGTAAGGCCAACTTCTATCTTAGAATGATTTACACGGTGGGACTGTTACGACTCTACCGCTTCAGGGCGTGACACTTTCTACAAGTAGTACACTTAGTGTACATAGGAGCTAAGTTATTATTAGGACTTACCGTAGGAGATTAGAACCAATGAGTCCTCCAAAATATCGAAGAAAATAGAATGGTAAGGTTAGCAATTGAATGTAGGAGCTGACGTAAAGCTGTTCGAAGAATATGACTTACCTATAAACACAAGATGACTTAGCATTAACTAGATGTAATGCATAAGTTAATGCAAAATTCCACCCATCACCAATTTTGAGCTACTCGGCAAGACTAGATAAACGTATATGGAAATGGGCTTAGAGAGGAATATCTTGTGAGGACCAAGTATATTTAATATTTGTTCTGGAAAGCTTGATGATTTCGTTTACAAGGAGAAGGAACTATTTATAGTAAGTCCTTAGGGTAACATTACAAATAAAGAATATTATAAAAAGGCATACATAAAAAGAGTATTATTAGTACATACGAAAAAGAGTAAATAAGGCAAATGAGAAAGAGGGAAAATAATACAGTATCAGGTAAAAAGGACAGGTGACAGCTCATTAATGGTCCTGTACTAAGGAATCTTTAAGCGCAATAGCTGAGTTAAATCATGACGTGGTGGCACCAAGTTGTCAAGATGAATAAGGAATACCATAAATATTAATGGTAGGTCGAAAGAGAAGTAGTCGGCTAGTAAGAGCCTATGTCTCGGCACTCAACAAGAAACTCTCAACAATTGAAGGTCCAAGTAAGACTTGGTATACAAGGCCCTGGTCCTCATCACTCGGTAAAGCATTCTTGGTAAGAGAGAAGTCAGTGTTGGCATAAGGGTTAGAGCAGAGTAGAGTGTACCCACCTGGAGCTCTTAAGGAGTTCAGCCACCATTCTGCTATGTACTATGTCTTATCTTCAGTAAGCCCACGAGAGCGAGTGATAGAAAGCCTTGAAGGCGTGCGCAAGTGAAAGGATCAGTGTCGACAATCCATCAGTTCCCCGAGGTTATTAAAGATTTACCCTTAAATCTTAGCTCTCTTCTTCATCGAATACATAGGGCATCGGGTTAGCTATATTAAAAGTAGTAGATACACCGTATTTATCGGGTAGCTTAAGTTCATATGTATTGTCGTTGATGCGCTTAAGGATCTTAAAAGATTCGTCTGATCTGGGGGAAAGCTTATTCGTTCTCTTCCCAGGGAAATGCTCCTTATTGAAGTAAACTTAGATAAGGTCTCCGAGGCTGTAAACCACTTGTCTCCTTCTGCAACTTCCTTGCTCCTTCTATCAGACTACAATCTATACTAGTTGTTCGACAACCTTTTGATGCAACTTTTGGAATTCCTCGGTGTACTACAAGCCGGATTGACATTCCCAATGAACGGCTAAGTTGATAGCCATATCCAAGGGTAAGTTTAGGTTAAATCTATAGACAACCTCAAAAGGTGACCTTCTTGTCGAGCTATAAACCTATTGGTTGTTAGCAAACTCAATGACAAGTAGGCATAGATCCCAGTTATGTAAATTCTTCCCCATAGCCGCTCGTAGGAGGTTACTAATTGTCCTATTCACAACTTCAGTCTGGCCGTCTGTCTAGGGTTGGCAAGAAGTATTGAACATGAGTATAGTATCGAGCTTTTTCTACAGGGTCCTCCAAAAGAAGCTTGTGAACTTTTAGTCACAGTCGGATACAATACTTCTCGGCACTCCATGCAGTTGCACAATTTCTTGCAAAATGAGATTAGCGACAAATAAAGTATCATTACTTCTATGGCAGTGAATGAAGTGGCTCATCTTGTTGAACCGATCGACCACCACCATAATTGAGTCATGTCTTCTCGGCGTTCAAGGAAGGCTGAGCATGAAATCTATGCTTAGGTCAATTTACGGCCACTCGGGCATAGGTAGGGGTATGTACTCTCCATACGGCTTTCTTCTTCCTTTTGAATGTTTACACACCTCGTACCTCTTAAGGATTCGGCACACATCCTTCATTACACTAAGCTAGTAGATTATAATATGAATAATTTTTCTCTTCTAACATTGGGAGTAAATTTAGTAGTTAAATGAGAACTAGAGTGTACTGTACAAACTAGAATACTAATTAAATACCATATAAGATATTTAGGATACTCGATTATAATATTAATAATTTCATATCATCATTTGGAACAAGTTTTTAGGGTTCCCATATAACACGTAATTAGAAGCTGATTTAGAACCTAATTTAGAAACCAACTCTAAAACTGAATTGGAACCCAGCCTAAATTATGAATAATTATAAGAGACTTAAAAACCTGAATAGTTAAGTACATTAAAACCCTAAACTAAAGATAATAATAAGTGTTATAGGATAAAACCAATCTATGATAGTTATGTGGAAATGAAAACAACATTTATATTATAGGGATGATCGGTGATGGCTTGTTCGAGTTGCACCTTGAGTGAGCAAGTGGGGAGTCTATATAAGTTGAGATTAATACGTTACTGTATTTCGGAGTAAGAATTTGTAGTAATCGAAGGCTTGAAATTGTACTTGGTTGTGTTTGTTAGATCATTGACTGTACATATGCATGTATATGCTTGTTTCTAAGTTTGATGATAAGATTCTGATTTGTTGTTCTGGCTTGTATTTATATGATTTGTTTAAAAGGATTGAACACCTTAAACCGGATCTAACTAAATATATGACTTGCAAATCTAAATCAGATCTGCATAGCAACCCATTAGGAGAAACATTAGGGTTTTTTAGTCAAATAATGACCTCTTCGAAAGCGATAGTGCTAAATAGCATAATTGGTCCATTCTTTATTCTTAGTCAAACTAAGTGATAGGTAAGGAAATCGCAGTAAGGGTGAAATCAATGGTTTGATGGTAGTCGTGGGAGGAGCGATGTTTCCATTGCATAAGCCTAAATTTGGTTGTAAGCTGTTGCATTAAATTGAAACTCCTCAACCTGGATTAGAGCATGTGTAATTTTTCTAATCTCATGACCAGCTAAACAACGGCGTACGATGGTATTTGCTTGTATATGCATTGTATCTAACTAATTTGCTTGATAACCTTATTTGTGTTTAAAGTATAGTTTTAAGTCTCTATCCTAACTTACTAAATTATTAGTTGCTTACATCCCTATGGACGTTGTTGTAGGTATTAGTTAGGAAGCGACCTATATTTACCTTGAAGCTAATAACTTCTGAATCCTAGGAAGTAAGGAAATACATCTGAAAAACATATATATTTTTAAGGTCTTAACTCTTATTTTAGAATCTACCATTTTCAAATAATGTATTACTTAGGAAATATAGTACGATGAAACTCTACAAACATAATTTGTAATATTTGAATCCTAGTGTTTATATATATTTTCATACTTCTTTAGGTAAATAATTTATTTAATTTATGAATTGTTAACTTTAACATGGGTTAGTTGTGAGCCCTTTGTATAAATCAGGTCTAAGATAGCGGCTATATGGTTAACTTCTGTTACGCCTCGAAATTACAGAGTCACAACAGTCCCGCGGTGTAAACCATTTTATGATAGTAACTAGCTTCATAGTACTTACCATAGATACGATCTACACAAGGTGTCAACGACTTCTCACTTTGAAGTAAACAGTTCAATTAAAAGTTTAGCAAAAGTTACAGCAATTATCGAGAATTTTAGATCAACATACATATTTATATGTACATTCCACGTAACTTCTCAGGAAACTCTACATTAATATAACAATTTACTAATTTACATAACGACAATCAGTCTTTCATTCTTAAGCTATAAAGGACACTCTAGCTATATATCCACTACTAAGCGAATTAAACCTCATACTCCAGGCTTCAAAAGAACTAACATTTGGATAATTATAGGGCGGCATAATACTTGAAGTATTTAGAAATCAGGACCTACAAAAGGATCTATACAAGTATAAGCAACTACAACATAGTAAGTTAAATTAGAAACTCATGAATGTATACAAATACAAACAAGATTATAAAGCAATTATTTTCATGTAATGTAACAAGCAAGTGTCATCACACAACGTAGTCCAGTCCGTTGTGAAATTAGAAAAATTTCACCCGCTCTAATCCGGGTTGAGGAGTTTTCATGTTATGCAACAGCTCACAACCAAACCCAGGTTTGTGCAATGAAAACATTACTCTTTTTAAGACTATCCTTCGAACCAATGCCTCCATTCTCACCACAACCTCCTCTCCTGTCACTTAATTCGACTAAGGATGAGGAAAAGACCAATTGTTATCCAACGCTATCTTTATCGAAGGTGTTCGTGTTTGGTTGAAGAATCCTAATGATCCCCTAAAAGGTTGTAATGCATGACAATTTAGGTCATTAGAGTCGAATAAGATTAAATTTCATTTAGGGTGTTGAAACAATTTCATACCAATTTAGTCATAACACATAATCAATCACATCACAAATTTCAACACGAATTCAAATACTCAAACACATGCATAAACTACTTACAATCACAATCATACATAATCATAAGTCTCCGAGTACCATAAAATAGTACTCCAATACAGTAAGTAATAACCCAACTTACTTGGAATTCTCAGTCGCCCAATTTCTTAATTGCAAGTCGGTTCATCTCTGAGTATCTTATAATACAAATAGATCTTTTTAGTGCTTATACTTTAATGATTTATATTCTAGGTTATAATTTAACTCATTTCTCTGTATATACCTATTATTTGCTAATGATCCATTCTACCTTATTTCGGAGTTCAGTTTCTAAATTAGATTCCAGTTTTGATTCTGAAATTCTAATGTGGAATTAGTCACATTAAGCTCGAGTATTCTAATATCATATTGGGTCTTAATTTAGCGGTCTAAACTGTTTGGTATACTCTAATTCTAATTGAGGTACCGGATTTTTTCCCGATGTAAGAAAATCTTACATTTTTTATACAATTATTTAAAATTAAATTTTGTTTCAGATTTATTATATTCTGATTTTTATTATTATATTATCTAAATAACCCTAATTTTTCATATTTATTAAATTTCCAATTCTACATATTCCTAATTTCCTATAATTACTACATAATTCCTATATTAATTACACTTAACACTCCAAAGGTTAGGATTAGGTTTCTACATCAGAGATTAACATCCCTAAACATCTAATTACTATTTAAATTAGTAATTAATCACCTAATTAACCCAAAATTATCCAATGTTTCCATCATTTTAGGGCTAAAAATTTATTTAAAAATTTCAAAAATTAAATTTAAAAAAATGGCTTCATAGCACTATTCTATATCACTTAAGCATTCTATAGAAAAATTTTGAGCTCCAAACTACACTCCTAATCGCTATTTTTAGACGTAATTAAATTTAATCACTATTTTCCCTAAATTTACATACAATAAAACCTCAGAATAATAAATTTCATATTTTTCTAGGCAAAATAAATAATTTTAAGAAATTATACAAAATCGGAGTAGATGAGACACTCACTTAGTCCGATGACTTTTGGGCTTCTAACATCGGTCCAGGCGGTGGGTCTGGAGTGGAGTAGTGGTGGTGGCTCGGTCCCAGGTAGTGGTTGTGTGTAGGTTTGGTTCACTAGCCCCCCACTGCATAGATTTCCTTAATATTTTCCTAAACCCTAATTTTCTTCTTTAGTTTTTGATGCTCACAATTTTTTATAACTTCTAACTGTCCAAATGAGTTCTATAATTTTTCTCCCTATTTATAGAGCTTTGTAGTAATTATTATGTATTTAATTGAACAAAACATTGGCCAAATCCCTTAATTTTTTCCTTTTGTGTTGCTTGATTTTGATTAATTAATTTTCTTCTTCACTTCCTAACCTGCTAAGACCAAATCTACATCATTCCTTATTCCTCTGATTTTTTCTTAATTAATTAATAATTTTCTTTAATTATTTAATAAGTTTTTAGCTAATTTACATAATTTCGCATATTTTTATCTACATGTAAATACATGTAGGGTACATGTGAATATTCCTAATTATTATTTAGATCATTCTATGATTTTTAGTATATATATAATCTATCTCTAGTAATTTATTAGTTATTAGCTTACATTTTTTGCCTTTTCGATAATTAACAATTATTATACTTAAAATTTGAAAATTTTATAGTCTTCTATTTTATTACTTATTTTTTTAAATTCAAGTTTACGGGTTCATTTTTACTAATATTTCTTTCTATAGTTTGTAATTTAGGTTTGATCGGATCCTTTAACCGATCATCCTAAACTTTATGTACTAAGTTCAATCCTACGGTCATTTGCCTTAACTTTAAGGCTTACAACTTCTATCTTATAATAGTTTGCACGATAAGACTGTTATGACTCTACCATTTCGAGGTATGATACCCCTCATTAGGAAACCCTAACTTAAGTAAAACCTATGTACTACCTTCTAACATTACACTTAGTCATTAAGGGCCCAAAATATGGGTTATGCTCATACTGGTCGAGCAAGGTACCAAACCTAAGTACCTTGGTCTACATGGTTGTAATGAAGGTATGACGACGAGAAAGAGTGTCAGCCATAGTGTTTGTGCTCCCCTTCTTATATCGAATGACGTGGCAAAACGACTCAAAAAACTCAACCCATTTAGCATAACGTTGAGAAAGTTTTTGTTGCCTTCGAAGGTGCTTGAGAGATTTGTGATCTAAATAGATCATGAATTCTTTTGGTAACAACTAATGCTGCTAGTTCTGTACTGTTTGAACAAGGGCATAGAACTCCTTGTCATATGCTGAGTAATTCAAGGCAGCTTCTTTAAGTTTCTCATTGAAGTATGTAACGAGTTGGCATTCCTGCATGGGGTTAGCACCAATGTCCACTCTAAACGTATCACATTCAACCTCAAAAACTTTCTTGAAGTTCGGTAAGGCTATTGGGGCTTATGTCATCTTAAATTTTATGTCTTCAAAGCTTTTCTCATCTTTCTTTGTCCATTTAAACTCACAATTCTTACTAGTTAGTTTGGTTAATGGTACATTTATAGAACTGAAGTTCCAAATGAATCTCTTATAGAATGAAGCTACACCATGGAAACTCTTAACCTGTATAGCATTAGTTGGCATAGGTTACTTAAGTATAGCTCTAACTTTCTCATTATCCATTCGGACTCTTCCTTTCGAAACAACATACCTAAGGAATATAATCTTGCTTTGACAAAACACATATTTCTTCAGGTTATCGAATTATCTCTTGGCTTGGAGAATATCAAACATAGATCTTAAATAACTAACATTAGAAGTGAGATCGGCACTGTAGACCAGGATGTCATTGAAATAAACCGCAATACATTTGCTAATTAGTGCCCTCAGTACATAATTCATGAGTAGCATAAAAGTACTTGGCACATTCATCAGACCAAACGACATCACCATCTAATCGAACATACTATCCCTTGTCTTGAAGGCCACGTTCTATTCATCTCCAGGTCTTATTCGTATTTAGTGGTAACTACTTTTCATATCAATCTTTGAAAAGATACAGGCGTCATGCAACTCATTGAACATATCATCTAACTATGGGATCGGATATCGATACTTAATAGTAATTTTGTTGATGGCATGGCTATCAATGCACATTCTCTACGACCCATCTTTTTTTGGCAATAGTACGATTAGTACAACATAGGGGCTTATGCTCTAATGAACATATCCTTAATCTACTAACTTGTCCACTTACTTCTTCAGCTCAGCCGCTTGCTCAGGATTGAGCCTATAGGCAAGTTAGTTCGAAAACACATCTCTTAGCTGAAGGTCAATGCAATGTTCAATGCCTCTTAAAGGTGGTAAGCCTTTTGGCATCTCAACAGGAAATAGGTCGGCATACTCCTGTAGTAATATATACACTTTGGTAGGTAAGCTCTCGGCTTCTCTCAACTCCAAAAGTTTTTTTTACTAAAAGGAGCATACACTCCTCTGCCTTGACTTAACGAGAAAATTGAGCCTGGGAAATCATTAGGGACTTACACTGCAGTGATCTGACAACCTTCTCTTGTGACTCTTGCATCTCTTTAGGACTCATAGGGGTTAGTATAATCTTTTTCCCATCTTTCTAGAACATGTTGGTGTTCTTATACCCATCATATAATACTCTTAAGTCAAATAGCTAGGGTTACCCTGTAAGGACCCTAGGGGGAGCCCAGTAGTATTGTTTAAAATTTCCATATCACGTGTGCATCCATGATAAGAAAATCGCTTCGTAAGTCAGAGATTACAAGACTCCAATTAGTTAATCACTAGAGTTTTCAATTTTAGTTCATTAACTCATTATATAATATAAATAATTATGGACATCCATTTTTTTTTCCACAGTTCCTCAGAACAGCAGAGAATCGGTATCCTTTACCAAAATAGTGAAATAAGATAAACAATTCTAGAAAATTCTAAACTTACTAAAGATACTAAACTTAATTGATACATTAGTTGTTTCCCAGAGCATCCCAAATGAACTACACAAACTTTTCATCATACTAATTCAATGGTAGCACTCTACACTCGATTCCTATCCTTATCTTAACTATCAATCAAACTATAAGGAAAAGAACTATTAAGGTGTAAGCTTACGCTTAGTGAGATAAATCCCCTCGTCAATACCGCATGACAAAAGTTTATTTAATTCATAAACATATAAATGCATGATCAATTAGTATGCCAAACGATGTATGCAGTAGCCTAGGAACTGCATACGACTCAAAATTACTCCCCTTATAGTCAGGCTTTGGAGATAATTAACCGACCCAAAACAAAATCTAGGTTCTAGACCTTGGGTTTTATATCATTTGCACTATTGTGCTTAAACCAAAACAAAACTATACGTATATATATACTTTCTTTACTAAATAACAAATCATATTTTCAAAATCTTAAGTCTAACAGTGTGGTGATCTCCGTAATCTACAAACATATGCCCTAAGCAGAAGCCACAAGACATGGCCCCTTGCCAACGGTTAGTGTTTCCTGGCACCTAATAAGCCTATTAGCTTAGGATAGAGACTCTATAAAATAATGACATAGCTAGTGCCTAATCTTGCAGGAGGCCCTCCTCTTATGAGTCCCTTCCCATCTTTTGTGTGAAATGGTAGTCGATGTTATTCAAATGCAATTATGAGGAATGCATGATTCATTGAATTTTTTAATCATATAAGTGATTAATCTGGTTTTTCATGGTGATTAGATAATTTCATTCCATATAATCACATGTATGAATTATCATAAACAATTTCCATTGTTACATGATTAACAAGCCGTACAATCACAAATTCATACACATGCACTTCCCATATCCCATAAGCATCCAATTTATGTATATATAAGTTTAGGTGCATCTATTTTATAAGTAAAATCAAGTAGAGAGTCATCTAAAATTCACTCATTTAGCCATGCGGGTCAATCAAAATAGTCTGGGGGTAGGTCATCTCCGAAAGCTAAGTCCCCTAGACATTGCAAATATGATACTATAAGGATTTGAAATAAAATTTAGAAAACTAAGCTAAAACCCTTTAAGCTATACTTTTGACTTGATTTCATATTTTTCCCAATTTTTACTTAAAATTTAATCTCGTATAACTCTCTCATTTTGAATCCAATTTTTATGATCTTACAGTCAATATTCATCGTTTTTTAGTGTACTTTAATGTGTTTTCATGATGAGGCATGAAAAATTGCCTATAGGTCAAAAAAGTAGTGGTCCTCATGATTTGAAGTGCTTCTGGGCTTTATTTGGTTAATGGGTTTTTGGTAACTTGGGAAATTCTTTGGGCTTGGGTTTAATACTTTATTCTAACCTTAAAATACTCCTTAAGATCGGATTTCCAACTTTGGTTTACATTCTTGGTGCTAACAACAACTCCTTGGGTTTTTATGTGAGCTTAAGTTGTCGAATGAGCTTGTTTTTTGTTCAAACTAAAGTTAGTGACTTTGTTGAGCTTATGGAGTCTTAGGTAGACTTTTTGTGGGATTCAAAAAAACCTTTCTTGATATTTTAAAGTGTTGGTCAAAATTTTAATGAAGGCCAAACTTAGAGTTCTAGGCTTTTTTGAAAGTTTTAGGTTTGGTTTTGAGTTTTATCATATTTTTAAGTGGTTTTTACTTATGTTTTATATCTACTCGTGATGAATCTAAGGGGCACTCAGTTAGTTTCTTAACTTGTTTTATCATTTCCTTAAGTTTAGGGGTTAGATCATGAACCTATGCTATTCATATTTCAACTTCGACTTAACTTCTCTTCCATATGGTGATTATTTAGCTTATACCGTAGATGAAAATAATATATCTCATACTTATCATAACTTTCATGCTATAATTCATATCTTATAAAGTTGAGTTCTTCATAAAAACTTCATGTAATGGGTTTTCCTTTACCTAAGGTTAGATTTGAGCATCTTTAACTTAATAAAAATGGAAATAACATCTACATGACTTACATACACTCTACGTCCAGCATGATGTCTCCTTGTTCATGTACACATTTTATAATTTTCTCAACTTAAAATCTTCCGTTTTAAGTATTAAACATATATCTTTACATAACACCAACTTAGCATGCTCATATTTTAACTTTCATGTAAAGTTATTCATAAGCTTACTTCTTAAAGTGATCTAGCTATTTTATTATCTTATGATCATGTTAATATCTTCATGAAAACATGATCTCCTAACATAGCATATTAGGTCACTTTAATAAGAAAACAACTTATTCATTCTAAAAGCGTAGAAATGGTAGTTGTGCAATCAAGTATCCTCTTATGTTCCTTGTTTTCCTCCTTCTTCATGCAAGCTCCTTTGAAAACTAGATTCTTGATCTTTGAAGTGGAGCTTTGAGGATATTTTAAATTTCCTAAAAGTAGTTTTTAAAATTGACAAAAGGAGGCAACAAAATCAAGCTTTTGTACTGTGAGTTATGAAGCAAAAAGGTGGCAGCAATGTGGGATTTTGTGGGGTTGGGTTTCTTCTTTTGATTTGTGTTTAAAGTAAGAGAAAAGGAAGTAAAAATGAGAGTGAAAGAGAGAGAGACTGGCGGATTTTTGAATGGGAGGAGAAGTGTGTTTAAGAAACTTTAATTGGTTGTCTTTTGAATATGCAGAAATGCCAACTTTTTGACAAGACTAGATGATGTAAGCATTAAGGGGTATATAGTAGATGTGTAAAACATTTAAGTGATGAACAAATAACAAGGCATGGCCTTTCTTTTCCTTCTTTTCCAACCGGCTGAGTAGGGAGTAAATAGGGCATGAGGTTGTCTTGTTACTTAATTAAAAATTGAACACGTAAAATAATGTGATAACTTGTTTATATATAGTATAAGTTGTCATATGATAAGGGAAGTGTCTTATCACTAGTTTTTGATAAGTTATCAATTGATAAATGATTCTAACTCTCAATTGTTAAGTTATTTAGGGTGATTGGCTGGTTTACTTATTCATGTGCATAAGTCTTATGCATAAAGATAAGGAGATTGCCTTATATGAAATTCTTTTGGAGTTTGTTTCTTAAATTGATTTGTAAGTTATGATTTAATTCGTATAAAATTATGAAAATTTATAGAGTTGAATAAAATTATTCAAATTAAATGCTTAATTAGACGCTTAAGGTTACGAGTCCTTAATTGTTTTATGGTTTAAGGTTTTGGGTGACTTAGAGTCCGCGGTTTTCGTATTCAAGTTTTATAGATAATAAACTTTTGAATTGGAAAATTCATTTTTTTTTTAAATGCAAACTTAAATTCTTAGCTTAGTTTGTTCTTGGGAATGTTTGGAAAGCACTCTTAGTTGAATCATAAGTCCGTTAAAAAGTAAGGTTTACAACTTATCCACGTGTAATAAGACTTATAAGTGAAAATAAGGGAATTGTTTTATATATAATTATTTTAGAATTTGATTTTCAAATTAATTTGTAGGTTGTAATTTAATTCTTAAGAAATTTTAAAATTTTCTAGAGTTGAATAAAATTTATTCAAATTATATTTTTAATTATTTATTTAGGGTCATAAGTCCCCAATTATCCCAAGGTTTAGGGTTCGAGTGAGTTTAAGTATGTTTTAGAGTTTTTCACCAATTCAAGAGTAATTGAATTACACTTAGGAGCTTAAGGTTCAATTGGCTTATCATTTAAGATCATTACTTTATTATGCAACATATATATATATATATGTATATCATACGATAGATTAAGAAAAAAAAAAGGAAATTGCTTAGTAATATATATATATATATATACACATTGTGGAGCTACTTATGTACATAAGTAAAATAAATTTTGTAAATTTATTAATTTATTCTTTTAACTAGCTTAGTTTTATTATTTATTATTACTTGAAATCATCCTTGATTCGTTCATTATCGATTTCATATAATTTCGTAAAATTAATAATAATTTTATTGATTTATAGCTTTTCAAGCACTAGGATAATTTCATAAAGTTTTAATTTTTTTTTTTTTTTTTTACAATTTGATATTTATGGTTTCTATTAAGTTTAGGTTTACATTTTTAAAAGTATGCGTATGTAGAGATTTGGGTTTTCAAATCGTATAATAGGATTGTTTACGTTCATTTTAAGTTCCAAGTTTAAAATTTCAGTCTATTTTCATTTTATGTGGTTTTGTCAACTTAGAGAAATATCCATGATACTCGAGTTTGACACTATGTTTAGAAGGTTAAATTTGTGGAGTGTACACACCCGAGTAAGATGTATAAGGCATGTCATGCTTTGAAGTGATAGAGTCGTAATAGTCTTACTCGTTTTGAAGTAAATGGTTTATAAGTACTATATTTTTTAAGTAATAGATTATTCAAAAATAGAAGATTCTAAAAATAAGAGGTAAGACCTTAAAAATATATCTACTCTTTAAATGTATTACCTCACTTCTTAGGATCTAGTAGTTACTAGCTTCAAGGTAAATATAGACCTCTTCCTAACTAGAATCTACAATAATGTCTATAGAGATGTGAGCAACTAATAGCTTAGTAAGTTAGGACGGAAACTTAAAACTATACATCAAACACAATCAGGGTTATCAACCAAATTAATTAGATGCTATGCATATACAAGCAAATACCATTGCACAACATTGTCCGGCCTGTAGTGAGATTAGAGAAATTGCAGTTGCTCTAATTCGAGTTAAGGAGTTTCCATTTAATGCAACAACTCACGACCAAACCTAGGCTTATGCAATGGAGACACCATTCCTCCCACTATTACCTTCAAACCATTAACTTCACCCTTGTCGTGACCTTCTCACTTATCACTTAGTCTGACTAAAGATGAAGAATGAACCAATTATGCTATCCAATGCTATCTAATGCTATCCTTTTCGAAGGGGTCGATATTTGGTTGAAGAACCCTAAGTTTCCCCTTATGAGTTGCTATGCAAGTCTAATTTAAGCTTACAAGTCATATATTCGGTTAGGTTCAATTTAGGGTGTTCAATCATTTTACACAAATCACATAATACAAGCCAAAACAGCAAACCAAAATCATATAATCAAACTCAGAAACAAGCACATACAGGTATACATATAGTTAACTATCTAGCAAACACAACTAAGTAAAATCTTAAGCTTCCAAATACTACAATTTAGTACCCTAAAATACAACAATATATTAATCTCAACTTACCTGAACTTTCTACTTGCTCACTCAAGGTGCGACTTACACAGGCCATCCCCGATTATCTCTATAATGTAAACATTGTTTCAGTTTCCACATAATTGCTATAGATTGGTTTTATCATATAACACTTATTGTTATCTTTAGTATAGGGTTTTAGTGTACTTAATTATTCAGGTTTTTAAATCTTTTACAATTATTCTTAATTTAGGGTATGTTTTGATTTAGTTTTAGAATGGATTTCTAATTTAGGTTCTAAGTCAGTTTCTAATTACGGGTTATAAAAGAACCCTAAAAAATGTTTTTGAACCATGATATGAAATTATTCGTATAATAATTAGGTATTCTAAATATCGCATTTGGTCTCTAATTAGTATTTCAGTTTGCACAATACACTTTAGTCCTTATTTAACTACTGAATTTACTCTCAATGTGAAAAAAATTTATATTTTTCATATAATTATATAAATTTATATTTAATAGTAAATTTATTTTATATTAATATTATTATAATATTATCACTTGTGGTATAATATTTTCTATTCATTAATATCATATATTTACATATTATGTATTATTGCAGAATTCACTCATAAATCACTTTTCTAACACTTCTAACACTATATATCTCATCCTTCATCCTCCAATAACATATCAAATGCCTAATCACATCATAAATAAGAAATTATATCTAATTAACCTTAAATTACCTAATTAACTTAACATATACCATTTACCTACATATTTAGTACATATTATGCATAATACATACAACTAATGCCTCAAACTCTAATAAAGCTATGGAAAATATATTGTAACCATTAAATTATGGTTGTTAGATTATGATCATGAAAAGTACTAAGATAGTTACATATATATTATTCTTCAATATACCGATTTTAAGTCCAATTTTGCTAAAAATTAGCTTGAATTAGGTAAATGGCCAAATAAAATTATAAGATTCAAATTGAATATTTCTAAAATCATAAATAAGCTCTAGGAGTCATTATAAATCAGATTCATTAAGGAATTTAATTAAAAACCTATTATTTTTTTCATATAAAAACCAAGACAGATTCAACAAAATAACTTTAATAAATACTAAACGTATAGTTTATCAAAAGTTATTTTTATGAAAATTAAATATATTATATGAGGAATATGTACATAAAAAATTAGCTCAAAATAATATTGTTTACTATTTTCTAAAATTCATACAAAATTCATTCGAATTAGGCCTATTATTAAGAAACCTATATAAACACTTCTAATTTAAAAAAAAAAAATGGTTTGATATTTTGATTCAACATGCAAAAATACCTAGAGAAACAAAATTTCATAATTTTTTTTTATATTTTTACCAAATTAAACAAATTCGGAAGGGAAATCTGAACTCACCAATTAACAAGTTCCAACCATCAACGGTGACTCCACCATTGTCTATAGTTCTAGATGTGGGGTATACTATCTGTTGGTGGTTGCCATTCCTTTCTAGGTGGCCACTGGATGTGAGTTCCAATTTAGTTTTTCCTCTCTTCTCTCAACTTCTTAATTTTTTTTTTCCTGATGTTAAACTGACCAAATGAGGTTTTGGAAGTGGTTGTATGAATTTATAGTTGGGTTTGGAATTTTTCTTCCTATTTTTCCTTACCAAGTGTCCCTTATCTCTTACTTTTTCACTTTCTATTTGGTTTAATTTTATTGGTTTACTTTTTCTTATTCAATTCCAACTTACTACACCTCATTTCTGGAATTCTCTTCATTTTTCTATATTTTTCTTGATATTTTATTTAATTATTTAGTATTATTTTAGCATATTTTAGGTATTTTAACTAATTTCGCATATTTTACCTACATATAAATACATATATGGTACAAATAAATATTTCTAAATATTATTTAAGTTATTTTATGATTTTTAGTATGCATATAATTTATCTTTATTAATTCGTTAATTATCAGAACTTATTTTATATGTTTCTAATAAATAATGAGAAATTTACAAATAATTCAATATTAGATCATTTAATTATTTTGTTGCTTATTTTACTAAATCCAAACTCACGGAATTACTTTTACTAATATTTCTAATTTCGTCATAAAATTTGGATTGGATAAGACAATTTGCTCAATCGTCTTAAATTCGCTCAATTGTCTTAAATTCTATGAATCGAACCCCGAGTAGTTGATTACGGGGCTTACAAGGCACACATAGGAAGGATGTCACATAACACTTCGTCCTTGTACGTATCACCAATGGTAATCGGTACTCTAACTTGCCCGATAACAGGTAAACCTCCTTTTTCGTTCAACCAGTGAATCTTATACGGCTTAGGGTGCAAAAGAGTTGACAATTTCATGACCTTAACTATCCCTTGAGTTATGACATTGGTACAACTTCCTCTATCAATGATTAACTCGTATAGCTTGTCATTCACTCGATAGTTCGTATGGAAAAAGTTCTCCCTCTATTCATTCTCATTGACTACAAAAGTATTCAGAGATTGTCAAATGACAACACAGTACTTAGCTCCTACTTCATGAGGCATTAGAGCATCGGGGTCTTCTTATAACTCTTTTGGCATCTGGTCAACTTCTACTTCTTCCTCTCCCCCACTTGCACTCTCTACTTTAAAGTGAGACCTATCACCTTTGATCGTTATGATACGTCAATTCGGACAGTGACTAGTTACGTATCCATAGCCAAGACATTTAAACCATTTGATCTCTCGAGTCTTCCTTCCTGAGCTCCAATGTTAATCTCTTTAAACCTCAATCTCCTTGACCTTTCTGTTACCTCAGCCCTCTTTGAGTCGGCTTAGTGCCTATCCTTAGCTGTTTACCTCAATATTATTTGGTGCTCGATCATTTCTAAGTTGGCTCGACATGCTGCTTACTCAATATTTGGATTATCTGATTTCGTCTCTTCCTTTCAACTCTTTGTACTACTTTAATGGTTTCATCTAAAGTCACAAGACTTTGTAGCTCCATTATGTTACTAATCTTAGTTCTTAGACTAGAAATGAACCATACTATAGTTTGTGTCTCGGGCTTGTCAACATCATATCGGATCATGACCAATTGAAACTCTTAAACATAGTCGTCCATCGATTTGCTACCTTGCCTCAAGTTTTAGAGTCATCAAAAAGTATTTTGCTCGTAGTGTTCAGGAATGAACCTACTTCTCAAGACTCTTTTTATCTCATTCCATGTTTAGACTTCTTGTCTAGCTCTCGGGCGAACATTCTGCGGCTTCTTCCACCATATTGCTGCATATCTAGAAAATTCCAATGCAGTTACTCAAATACGAACAATATCTTCATAGTCATAAAAATCAAATATCTTTTCAATCTTTTCCTCCCAATCTAGGTAGTCATCAGCACTATTAGACCCATTAAAGCTTGGAATTTGTACTTTGAGATGCCTGGCTCCCTTAGGAGCTCTAAGCTCACGTTCGTCTATCCTATCATCTTGTTCCTCCTCCTCATACTCCTCGACTTCATCCAACTAGAGTCTCCTTTTCGCAACTTTATCCACATGATGAGGTGGTGCTTAGTTCATAAGAATGGGTTTGGGAGCTTGTTGCTCATTCATCTATTGTCTTAGCCTATTTCCCATTTCTCAGCCCTATACAATGTCAACTCTCTCTTACGGCCTAGTCTCTAAGACCCTTTGTATCGAGATAGCCAAATTGGCCATAATAGCGACAAGGTCTTATATCTGCTCATCAGTAGTTGTAAGCCCCAAAGCTAAGCCAATTGACCGTAGGATTGAACTTAGAACTTAAGTTTTGGACGATCGGTTAAGGAATCCGATCAAACCCCAAATTATAAACTATTGAGAGAAATATTAGTAAAAATGACCTCGTAAACTTGAATTTAAGCAAATAAGTAATAAAATAGGAGACTATAAAATTTTCAAATTTTAAACATAATAATTGCTAATTACTGAAAAGGCAAAAATTGTAATATAATAACTAATAAATTAGTAGAAATAGATTACATGTATACTAAAAATAATAGAATGACTTAAATAATATTTAAGAATATTTATTTGTACTATATATGAATTTACATGTAAGTATAAATACGCGTAATTACTTAAAATACGCAAAATGTGCTAAAATAATACTAAATGCTTAAAGAAAATTCATAATTAATTAAGGAAAAATCAGAAAAAATCATGAATGATCCAGCAATGGGTCGTGGCAGCTGGGAAAAATAAGAAAAAATTCGGCCAATTAAATTAAGACAACACAAAAGCCAAAAAATAAGGGACAAGGCAATTGTCTTGTCCCATTTAATGCACAATAAATCCCCATAAAGCCCTATAAATAGCAGGAAAAATTCAGAAGCTCATTTGGACAGTTACAAATCAGAGAAAATTTGGGAGAGGCAAAAATTGAGAGAAAAATTCGAGTTAGAAAAAAAAAAAAAGAAAAACTGTGCAGTTAGGGCTTTTAAAGGGAACCCCCACCAGACGAGCAGTTGGAAGTGGACGGCCACCACCACCACACGGTGGTGGCAGTGTCCAAGCTAGCCGACAAGGCCACGGCGGTCGGAGCCATCCAGATCGGTGAGTCCGATTTCTAGCTCGATTCTTGTGTAATTTTGTAAAAATAATAATAATTATTATAAAATTATGAATTTTGTTATTCTGAGATATTTTTGTATGTAGTTTGTAGGGAAAATATTATTTTGATGAAAACATGCCCCGTAATATATGGTCCCTAAGAAATCATGCAAAACCGAGCATGTTTCGGTTTAGAAATAAATGACCTTAGGAGTGTAGTTTCAAGCCCAAAATTTTTGCGTAGATTACTTAGATGATATAGAACAGTGCTATGAAGCCCGTTTTCAAAAATTAATTTTTGAAATTTTTAGACATTAAAATGAGGCATAAAATGGGTAATTTAAGGTTAATTAAGTAATTAAATTATTAATTACTGACTTAGTGAATAAGTAGATGTTTTAGGATATTGAAATCTGATGGAGAATCATACTTGTAGCATTTAGGGTGTTAGATATAATTATTAGGTTAATTATGTAGTAAATAAGTAATATGGAAAAATAGTACATTTTAAGTTAATTTTGTAAATTAGGGTAATTAGGAGTAAAATCTGAATTATGATGAATTTAGACATTTTAAAATGATAATTGATGTTTAGAGATGATAATTAGAGTGATATAAATATTAGAAGTGTAATATATACATAAAAGGTAATAATACATAATAGGTAATTATTGGAAATATAATAAATAAGAAATATTATAATAAAAATTGATATTGTGATAATAATAAAAATGTACAATAAATCTGATTGGAAATTTGAATTTATGTAATTATATGAAAAATGTAAAAATTTCTCACATTAGGAGTGAATTCGGTACACTAATAAGGATATAAGTGTACCGGGTGAAATAAAATACTGACTAGGGGTAATGATGGTATTTAAGAGATCGGGAAATAATGTGATTAATTTCACATTATGGGTTGAAACGAATTTCTAGGGTTAGAATATAAAACGCTACTTAGAAAATCAAACTAGAACCTAATTTAGAAATCGATGCAGAAACCGAACCCGAACCTAATCTTAAACCTAGAATAATTGTAAAAGACTTAAGACCTAAATAATTAGGTATCTTAAACCCTAAATAAAACATAACGATAAGCGTTATAGGATAAAACGAACCTATAATAGTTATATGAAAAATTGAAACCACGTTTGTGTTATAGTGATGATCGGGGATGGCCTGAGCAAATCGGACCTCGAATAAGTAAGCGAGGAGTCGAGGTAAGTTGGGATTAATACGATGCTGTATTTTGGAGACTTAAGATTATGCTTGGTTGTACTTGTTAGATAGTTGAATGTGTGCATGTGCTTGATTATGGGTGATGTTATGATTCTGTTTGTTGTTCTGGCATATATTGTATGAATTGTATGAAAGGATTGATCACCCTAAACTGGACTTAATCAAATATTTAACCAGTAATCATAATCGGACATGCATGGCAACCCGTTAGGGGAACTTAGGACTCTCTGGTTAAATACCGACCCCTTAGGAAGGGATAGCGCGGGATTGTAAAATGGTCCCTTCTTCATCCTTAGTCGAACTAAGTGACAGGAGAGGAGGTCACGGCAAGGGTGAAGACAGTGGTTCGAAGGTAGTCGCGGGCGGAGCAAGGTCTCCATTACACAAGCCTGGGTTTGGTCGTGAGCTGTTGCATTAACGGCAACTCCTCAACCCGGATTAGAGTGGGCGCAATTTCTCTAATCTCACGATGGGCCGGACAACGTCGTGCAATGGCATTTGCTTGCACATACATTGCATCTAATAAGTGATTGAAAACCTTGTTGTGTTTCTGGTATAGTTTTAAGTCCTCCGTCCTAACTTACTAAATTGTGGTTGCTCACATCCCTATAAACGTCGTGCAGGTGCTGGCTAAGAAGCAGCAAACAACTACTCTGAAGCTAGCAGCTGCTGGATCCTGGGGAGTGAGGAAAAATATTTGAAGAACAAACATATATTCTTAAGGTCTAAGTTTTTATCTTAGAATTATTTTATTCATTTTTGAATGATGTAATAACTGAATTATAGTATATATATATATATATATATAGATTTCCTCACTTTCTTAGGTAAATGCTTTATCTAAATTACAAACCGTTTACTTCAAAGCGGGTTAGTCGTGGATGCCTTGTGTAGATCAGGTCTAAGATATATATATATATATATATATATATATAGATTTCCTCACTTTCTTAGGTAAATGCTTTATCTAAATTACAAACCGTTTACTTCAAAGCGGGTTAGTCGTGGATGCCTTGTGTAGATCAGGTCTAAGATAGCAGTTGTAAGGCCAACTTCTATCTTAGGATGGTTTACACGGCGGGGTTGTTACGACTCTACCGCTTCGGGGCGTAACAGTAGTATGTAGTGTTTGTTGGGTAACATGACCATGAGTATAAGAATCACTCTTAGCATTGTTAATCTTTCCGTGAACACTAGGATTCAACATTCTCAAAACAAAGCTTTAGAAAATACTTTTTGCACAAGAAACTCTTACACCTACAAAAAATACCAAACAAACAGTAAACTGCGAAACTAGCTCTGTTCTTCCAAATGAAAATAGAGTATATCAAATAGTAAACTAGTAGGAACTATCACAATACAGCTTTTAGTCACAACCTCAAGCTCTAATATCAAGAATTATATGGTGTGCCTAGGAGCTCAATTATCATTAGAACTTATCGTAAGAGATTAGAACCAATGAGTCCTTCGAAATATCGATGAAAATAGAATGGTAAGGTCGGCAACTGAATGCAATAGCTGACGTGAAGTTACTCGTAGGATATGACTCACCTACAAATACGATACGACTTAGCACTTCACTTGATGTAATGCACAATTTAATGTCAAGGTACACTCACTACTAATCTTAAGCTACTCTACAAAACTAGATAAGAGTGTATGGAAATGAGCTTAGAGAGGAATATCTCACAAGGACTAAGCATATTCAATATCTGTAAGGAAAGTTTGATGATTCTGGCTACAAGGAGAAGGGACTATTTACAATAAGTCCTTAGGGCAACATTACAAAAAGGCATACATACAAAAGGGATTCCTAATACATATGAAAAAAAGTAAATAGGACAAATGACAAAAAGGAAAAATAGTACAATGTTAGGTGAAAAAGATAGGTATTAGCTTGTCAATGGTCCTGTACTAAGGAATCTTTGGGTACAAAAACTGAGCTAAATCATAACGTAACGGCACTAGGTTACCGAGACGAATAAGGAATACCGTAAGTATTAGTGGTAAGCGGAAAGAGAAGTACTCGGCTAGTAGGAGCCTATGTCTCGATACTGGACAAGAAACTCTCGGCAATTGAAGGTCCGAACAGGACTTGGTGTGCAAGACCCAAGTCCTCATTACTTAGAAAAGAGTTCTTAGCAAAGGAGAAGTCAGCATCGGTACAAGAGTTAGAACAGAAAAGGGTTCAGCCACCATTTTGCTGTATACTGTTTCTCATCTTCAGCTGGTTGACGAGATAGGAATTCTTTGAGCAAGTAACCTTTAGCCTCGGAGGCGCACACAAGTGAGAGGATTAGTAGTTGGCAATCTATCAACACCTCTCCAGTACAACATAGACATCCTTAATCATTTTTAGCCAAAAGAATCTAGAGGCTAGTATTTCATGGGTTTGATGCTTGCCAAAGTATCTAAACAATCCTCCTCTATGTGCCTCACATACAAGTAATTACTGCATCGAACAAGTCGAGATACATATCCTCCTCTTCCTAAATAGGTAGCCGTACTTTCTATGATAATCATCAATGGTTAGGCTATCTTCACACTTAGCATAGATCGAGCCAAAATGTGGATCCTGGGCATACAGGCCTTTGATTATAGAAAATCTAAGTAATCTAGTCTGAAGCTCAGTTAACAAGGTATGTCATCATGATAGGGCATTGGCTACCACATTATTCTTACCAATCTTGTACTTGACAACATATGAGAACCCTTCCATGAACTCAACCTACTTAGCTTACCTCTTAGGCGATTTAGGCTAGCTCTTTGAGTACCTCAATGACTTATGGTCTGTGTAAAATACAAATTCCCTAGGCATTAAATAATGTTGCCAGACTATGAGAGCTTAGATCAAGGAGTAGAACTCCTTGTCATACAAGAAATAATTGAGTGTGGCTCCTCGGAGCTTTTCACTGAAGTAGGCAATAGGTTGGTCTTCTTGCATCAACACGGCTTTTATGGCCAATTCGAACGCATTACACTTTACTTTAAATACTTTGTCAAAGCTCAAAAGATTTAAGATAGGTGTAATGACCACATTCTTCCCCATTTGAACTCAACATTCTTTTTTGATAACTCAGTAAATAAGGACACAATAAACTAGAGTTCCTTATGAAACGACGATAGAATGACGTCAGGTCATGAAAACTTCGCACGTCAATAGAACAAGTCAGCACAAGCTACTTAGTAATCACCCTCACTTTCTCCTCATCAACTCGTACTCCTCCACCACTCATAACAAATCCTTAGAAGATTACTTCAGGTTATCAAAAGTCACACTTCTTCATATTAGCATACAATTTTTCAACTTAGAGTTTTGAGAAAATAGTTCAAAGATGCCCACAATCGGTCTTCAAGTCAAGATTATAAACTAAAATATTGTCAAAATATACAATAACAAATTTTCCAATTAATTCTTGGAGCACATTGTTCATCAACCTTATAAATGTGCTTGGCACTTATAAGACATTTTAGTAAGAAGGACATTAGCATAGGAAAGTTTACAACATTTGTGAAAATCCACTTATCATGACTTGAAAAACACGTTAGGACCACAAATTAGTAAAACCACTTAGAATCTAGATATTTGAAATAAAATTATGAAATAGTTATGCAAGCTAAAAGTTCATGATATTTTCAAATTCACTTTTTAATTATGGAAACGAGACCTAAATTAAAAATGCTAATCGTATATCTATATATATATGAGTTAACTAATTATAATATAAGGATTTCGAACTCTCAAATTTAGAACATCCCCGTGATCAATTTGTTTAGGCTTGAAGTCAACTGTAACACCCTAAAAGTCGGTCAAAGCAATACCATAAATTTAATTGTTGTGACAGAATATTAAAATAATAAACTAATCTAAAATGGTAAAATTAGCTCTTTTATTAGTAAAATTTTGAAAGATTTCGAAGCTTGACCCAAAATATAAAAGAACTTAGAATAAACTAAAAAGACTAAAAAAAAGTAACAAATGTTATAAAAATTTATAATAAATAAATAAAATAAAATAAATAATATATAATTAAGCTAATTAACGAAGCATGTGTTATAGATGCTTCCATGAAAAAATAACCATTCACCTAAAATATTATAAATAATAAACTATTTTCACTTAAATAATAAGTTAAGAGAGCACATGAATTTTTAGAAAACCAAGGATGAGTTATTGGTTTTCCAAAACCACATGTTAAAAACCATGAGATTATATGGTTTTGAGGCAAAATCATAGATCAAAACCATGGATTAGGCCATGGTTTTCTAAACCACTTGACACTTGGCATTAAGAAAATTAAGATCCATTTACACTAGTCATGTATACCATATAATTAACCCACTCAACCTAAGACCTATAAATACCTTTCCATCCACCATTTTGGACTCTTTAAACACTAAGAAATTTAAGGAAAATTCATGGAATTGTTTTGGAAGATATTAGAGAAATTTAAAGAAAATATAAGAAATTAGGTACTAATTTGCGAGATTAGGGATTCCAAACTTAGAAGCAACTTAACAACAAGCGGCCACCACCACTTAAACCTTCACCCAATGCCTTTTAGGGGTAACAAAACCACTACCACTGCCAACTACTGAGATCTTTTGCATCGGTAAGTTCAATTTTGCACCTGATTTTAAAAAATTTGCTAAAAATATCAAATTTTATGTACAAATTCTAGAAAATTTTATTCTTACGTAATTTTAAGCATGTTTTCATTAAAATTTATTATTTTTATAAAAATCTTTCATTTTATATATCGCTCTTAAGAAATGAGCCATTCGGAGTTAATTTTTTATTTGATTTTCAAAAGCTCCAACGGTATAGTTTCCTTATCAAAATTTTTCTGTAAATACCTTATTACATATAAAAATTTCTATGTAAAGAGTTTCTCTAAAAATTTTCCTTTTATTTGGGTTAATTTTTAATTTTTGAAAAAACTAATAAGTTGACATATAAGGAAAGTCTACTATTTTTCGCATAAATTGTGTTAGATCTCATTTTCCATTGCTTTTGAGTAAATTTTGTTTTATGCAATAGGTTGACCTCAATTTTTAAGTGAAAATAGGAGATTCTATGAAAAAGATGTGTTTTCCAAAGCTAAACTTAATAATTTTATTTAAATGCTTATGGGGATTTTTCACTAAGTTAATAAATTGACTATTTTTGTTAAAAATGCTTAAAAATTAGTAGTAAAGCTACTGTACATGAAATGTATTCATCTTAAAAACTATGATTTTTTGCCGTAATATATGTATTTTAGGTACATTAGTTAATTAGGTATGTTCAACATTGATTGAATTTTGAGTTGTGCATATTGATGTGGATAAATTTCTAAACCATGTAAGCTGATATTGGTGGAGTTTCGGCAAGGTTAGGCATGAGCAAAGTAAAGAAAAGTGTGAAAAATGGAGTTTTGCCGAATTTGAACAAATCTAGTGCCTGTAAAAAGTGCTACAGAAGTTTTGGATAAGTTAGTGAAGGAGTTAACACCTATAAAAAGTTATGTAGAAGTTTCTGTAGTTACTAGTGTAAACTATTGACTTATAAAATGTATTGTAGAAACTATAATATTGCAACAGTAGAAGGTTTCTTAGTGTAGAAACTATAACCAAAATTCTTGTAGAAGGTTGTGTATAAGGTCTGTCTAATATGAAACATAAATCAAAACACTAATAGAAGCTTGAATAGAAAATTCAACAAACAAAGTATATAACCATGGACCTTAGTAGAAGCTTAAGTAAAAGGTACTTTAAGCCTAGAAGACTCTAGTAGAAGGTGATGTAAAAGATTCCACACCAAAGAATATGAGTTAAAACCTTAATAGAAGCTTGGGTAGAAAGTACCAAACACCTAATAGACTCTACTAGAAGTTCACATAGAGGGTACTAAGAATCTAAAAACCTAGTAGAAGATTAAGTAGAAAGTCAAAATAACCTAGGTAAAAGTAATAACATTTAATATCCATAACTAACATCTATTGAATATTCAAAAAGTGCTAAACTAAAACAAAAGTACAATAATTAAAACACTTTTACTCCAATGAATTGTATCAAAACTAGAATATGTTTTGCAATATAGGGATTGTTGATGACAAAAAAGACTAGGGCATCTAAGTTGCAAGAGTGAACAGGAATCTAAGTGAGTGAGATAAATGCTCAATGGTATTTTGGAGTACTATATAAAAGTATTTGAAGGCTAATGTGTACACTTGTTTGTGGTTATAAAGTAATTGATCATGTGCATGATATGTGTATGCATAGAAACTATTTGCTATATTGTTTGATTGCTATGCTATATGTTTTGATTGCTTTGCTATATATCGCTCCTAGATTTGATTGTTTGTAATTGGTTGGTTAACTTTAAAATGGATTAAGCTAAAACTTGGATATAAACATTAACTGGACATACATTACAACCCACTAAGGGAACGGATAGGATGTCTAACCAAATACCAACCCTTTGACAAGGCAGTTGTAATTGGCCTTTCTTTAGTCCTGATCAAACTAAGTGGCAGGAGAGTAAGCTGTAATAGGGTTAGGGGCATTAGTTTCAAAGGTAGTCATGAAAGGAGTCAAGTTTTTATTACACAAGCCTAAGTTTGGTCGAAACTATGGCATCATGCTTATGAGTGTAATCTCCTCAACTTAGATTAGAACGGACGCAATTTCTCTAACTTTACGACGGACCGAATAAGTTTGTACAACTGGCATATGCTTGTTGCATTACATTGCATCTAACTAACTAAATGACTATACTATTTGATTGTTGTGTTATGTATGCTTCCGTCTCCATCCCTTTACTCCCCATAGTTCTTTTGTAGGTTGATAAGAATCAGCCTTCGACTAACTTAAAAACGTCACGAACCTGTTCTTGGCTGAAGTTGACTTGTCCTGCCTAAGGATGAGTTGATGTTAAAAGGCTGAGAAAGGAAAGAAAAATAGTTTAACAATAGCTCTATCGACTGCTAAGAAGACCAAGAACCAAACAGCCGAGGTCCCAAGTCTAAAGCCCAACTCAGCACGATATGAGGAATTTATTGTCGAGCAATCCACGAGTTAAGCAACTATAGGCCAACCCTATCAAGAGCTTGATTGAGAACAATAAGACTTCAAGGAATCTAACCCCAGCTCAAACAGCTAACCACCGACCTAATCCTGCTCAAACCTGACCTATCTTAGATTAGCTCGAATACCCTACACACTAACCTTCCTATTAAACATATCATTTAGAACAATTTTGTATACTTGTAAACATTATCCTTGTATACTATTTACAGTTTTGCCACTAAAGTTTTAGAACTTACAATAATAGTAACGACTGTAATTAATGGCCAACATAGTTAAACATTTTGAAGTAAGAATATACTTGATATCTTCATGAGCTATTCAAACTTATGTCTCGGATTATTGAGTGATGTTTTGCTCTTTAATATTTTTTGTGTTCTTATCAATTTTCTTCTTAAGTTTATGGTGAATCTCTCATTTGAGCAAGTTAGTGAGTTGTATCTAACTCCCATTTGAAACCCTACTGTTGATTTTGTGTTCGCGAGTCATATCGAACTCTATTTCGAGCTCATCTTTTTTATTGTATTTGTGTTCTAATGCGTAATATCCATACACATTCATATTCAAAACCTTATTCCACTTACTAATTCTTCATTTCCATTGAACTTCGAATACCCATTTGTAGCTTGTGTTTACTGCATACTTCGATCCGTACCATCTTAATACCAGGGCTTTAGGGAGACACACGAGTTAGTATTCTTCAAAGTTTGATTTGTAAGTTCTTACTCTTCTATGAATTGTTGTTTAAGTTGTGGATTACTGTACTGTACATAATAGCAGTAGTGTTAATTGAGTTCTCAAAGCATGTTGTGTTAAGTAGTGATTTTAGCTGCTATTTCTAGTTGTAATTTGTCCTTATATTATTATAGTAGCTAAAGTAGTATTTGGAAGTCTTGGGTAGCTGCAAAAATCGAAATTGTGATGATTTTGAGTCTAGTTGAGTGTATTACATGTTTGCTAAAATCTCTCAATAGGAATTACTATATGAACGAGAATGTCTTAAGATAGTGTGGATATCGGTGGTTATAGTCCCCACGGAAGTTTGAGGCAATGTGTTGATAACTAGAATATCGGATTTAGAATCTTACTAATTCTATTTAGAAGCTTGTCAAGCCCTATTCAGTTTTTCTTAATTTAACAAATATTAAACCCAGTTTGCTTAATATAAATTACTCAACATAAAATTAAGGAAAAAAACTTTCTTTTCTTTCTTAAAAAAATATTTTGAAAAATAATTTAGAGTTGCCAATCGGTGAAATTGGTAAAAAAAATCAGTTACTAGTTTATAGATTTTCTATTAAAAATAAATTTTCAGAAAATTTAAATAGAGAAATAGAATCGGAGGCTAATCTATCAAGACCATGTCACCATGTAAAAGTAAAAAAAAAAAAGAACTAACAAGCTTTTATTTTTTATAATTTTTCTAAAGATGTCAAAATATGCAAGCATATACAAAAATACAATTAAAATAATTTTTTAATGATTTTTATTACGAATTTTTTTTTTAAAAAAGGAAAAAAAGTTTTTATTTTTTTTATGGTTTCTGTAGAGGTACTTATGTACTTGTTAACCAGAATCAAACTAATGCAATTCTGTTTTTTAAAAATGATTTAGTGGGTTCATTCTTTTTAATTTGAAAATTGAGCCAGGTTTACGTTTTTTAACCAATTTATTTTTATTAAGAAAAAATACTATAAAAAACTAATTTTTATTCCACATTAAAACCTAAAGACTTAATCTTTTAAAAAAAGACTCATAGTTAGTATTTTTTATTTTAAGAAAAACTATTATGTAACAAAACTTAAAAAAAAAATCTTAAAACACCTAAATGGGAAAATAAATAAATAAAATATGTAAGTTTTATGAAAATATGCTAATATGCAATTATAATGGCAAACGTGCCGTTTTGTAAGAAAATGCAATTATCATTGATAATATGCCTAACCATAGAAGAAAAAGAAACCTAAACCATGGAAAAAAAAGCCTAAACTATAAAAAAGAAATATAAACCATAGAAAAAAAACCAATTAAAGAAAATTTATTTCATGAAAAACTAATAAGTGACAAAATAATTTTTCTAAAAATCGCTAAAATACCGACTTTATTTAAAAATATAGATTTAATGAAAAACTGCAAATTTAAAAAATGCAAAATTCCTATGGAAGTGCCATTTTTAACAAAAATATTGAATTTAATATGAAATTTTGACTAAAAGTATACAACTTTATGCCAAAACTTACAATTTATGCGAAAGATGCAAAAGGTACAAGTCAATGGGAATTAATATAAAGATTTACGAAAATTCAGATTAGTGATAATTCTACACAAAATCCTAGTAATGTAAAACCAATACAATACTTTAATATACCATAAGATAAAACTAACAAAATAACAATAAATAAGTAAATCATATAATTAAAAAAACTAAAACTATCACTAAAATAAAACCTATATAAAAATGAACTAAAGTTAGTGTGGGTTATTAATAAAGTAAATTATATAAACCAAAATAAGAAAAACAAATAAAACAAGAAGGGAAAAATACAAATAAATATAACTATACTAGAAAAAGGAAAACCTACCTATACTTTACAATACAAGTAGGATCAGGGAGAAAACTTACGGGGATTGCATTGTTGTTTCGCTTTATGTGGAATTGCTATTCAACGGGTCGCCAATTGTATGACTGCTAATTGTATGGAGTTGTTACTATACATACACGTGTTGTCGTAAAACTGTACATAATCAAAAGTGTGTACATGAGACTGGATCAGATTACATAGAGTGTATATGCATGTGTTGTCGCCAATTGTATGTGGGCTATGCATGTGTTAGATTAGAGTGTGTGCGTGATTGAGAATCGTGCAAGAGGGATTATGTTTGTTGTGCTTGTGGCGTGACAATGTTATGTGAGAGTGAGGGATTTAGGTTGTGTGGTGCGAGGGTTAGAAGTGATTGTGTGTGTGGAATATGATTTTTTACAACCGGAGTCCACTATTCATAAACCATGAACTTGAATCTTTCAAATCTTTTATTATGAAGATTCAATCTTAACAAATCCAATTTTCAAAAAATATGACAATATCCACTTTAGATTTGTTAATTTCTTAAATTATCTAATCGCGATTCGATCTAATCCATTCTGAAACTCTAAAAGCTTCATAATCTTTTTAGACTTTCTACCTTAAACCCGACTTAATCCAGCTTATTTTAAATTGACCATGGCCTTTTAATATAACCTAAAATACACATGCTAACCTATTTAATAAATCCTGATTCTATTTTAATTAGCCCAATATAAATTGGATAAAAAATCCACTTTATATTCTACTGGACTATTTTAAAAGTATTTTTTCTAATTAAGCTTAATTATTTAAAGACTCAGAATTTATTAAATCGTATGTACATCTTCAACTATTGTCTTATCTAACCCTAAACAATTGACTAACTTGACTCAACTCGACTTGACACCTTAATTTTTTAATTATTCAATATTTTATTTTTTTTAGTTATCCATTTTTTAATTTTTGTGTAAAACTCGCCTAAAAATAAAAAGAGACTAAAATTAAAATAAAAGATGACAAAATAGGGTATCTATAAAGCTTATTAGTTTAGTTAGATGCTGCCAACATATTAGCCGAGGTGAAAGAAGAGACTGAGCACCAACTAGTGAAATTGACTCCAACAAGTTTGTTAATGATGAACAATAGCTAAGTTGAGGGAAAGAAGAGACCGATTGGAGCCGAAGAGAAGCAATAATATGAGTATTGACTCAAAGGTGAACCAAGGAGCTCGAAGATGAGAGCGAAAGCCAAGAAGAGATTTGGTCGAATAGAGCTCCAATAGAAGTAGCCGATCTGAAGTGAACCGACTAGCTTGGAATACTAGGGATGAGCCCCGAACACATAGTGAAGACCTTGACAACATTAAGCTTAAGCTACCAACCTTCAGTAGTAGTAATTGACCTAAAGAGTTCCTTGACTAGGTTCCTCGAGTAAAGAAGTTATTTGAGTGTAATGATCGGACGAAAGTTAACTTAGCCTCAATGTCCCTTATTGAATATGCAAGTCTTTAGTAAGACAAGTTAATTACTAAGCATGACACTAAAGGAGAAGAGTCGATTAGAACTTAGAGGCTTATAAAATGTTTGATGAATCAACAATTTGTGCTAACTTACTTCAAGCAAGAGATGCTCCATGCTTTCGAGCACCTGAGGTAAGGTCAAAACACTGTTGAAGAGTACTATCTAAAGTTTAAGACCTTCAAGACCAGATGTGAGATTGCTATACCCTAGGACCGCACTATTGCTAGGTTCCTAAGTGGACTTCGAGATGATATTACCGGTATGGTCATGCTACAACTGTTCAACTCATTGGACGAGCTAATCAATTTGGCATTAAGGATGGAAGATAGAGGAGAAGAAGGCACCAAAGGCTGACCACCCAACATCAACATGGCAGCCTTAACCTTGAGAGATATGAAGAGAAGAAAAAGCTTGAGAGTAAGATGGAGAAAGGAGAGTCCAAATGACTCGACCAGGCTGAGACAAAGAAAGTGGAGAAGGAAAGAGTGCCTAGCACGAAGGCCTAAGAAGTTAAATACTTCAAGTGGTTAGGATATAGACATATTACCTCCTAATGTCTGAGCAAGAGGGTCATGATTTTGAATGGAAAATGATCGGACACTCAAGTAAAGAGTTACAGTAACAAGAGCTTAGGAAGTGACATGGAAGAGGTGAATGTCTATCCAAATATGGATGGACTCTTAACGATGATGAGTCGACGAGCCGAACTGAAAGAAGACCTAAGTCAAAGGGAGAACTTATTTCAAATTTGATGTTTAGTGAACAGGAAGACCTATTCCCTGGTTGTTGATGGAGATAGTTGCACCAACATTGTTTCTGCCGAGCTAATTACGAGGATGAAATTACCGACCTACCTGCATCCTTGACCCTATGGACTGAAGTGGTTTAATGACAAGGGTATGGTCCATGTGTATAAGAAAGCTTAGATAATATTTAAGGCAAGACAGTATGAGGATGAGCTTAACTTCGATGTAGTGCCCATGAATGCAACAAATTTAATTCATGACCGACCTTAGGAGTATGATTAAAGAGTAATCTATGATGGCTTCTTCAACATTTACATAGTTTAAATGAATGGGAAGAGCTACTACTTAACCCCCATGAATGTTGAGGAGATTTAAAGCAACCCGGCACCCATGGTTAAAAGAAATGGGAAGAGGAACCTATTCAACATTCAGGCTCATGCTCATTGCCTAAAGTTAAGGACATCTTCTTTTCAACCTTGCAGTAATGATAGGAATTGGCCTTCGACTACCCTAAAAACCTCGTAGACTTGTTTCTGGCCAAGGCTGACTTGCCCTACCTAAGGTTAAGAAAGTAAAGAAAGACAGCTTGGCAACAGCTCTATCGGCTGTCGAAAAGACTAAGAACCAAGTAGTTGAGGTCTTAAGTCCAAAGCCTAACTCAATACAGCACAAAGAATCTAGTGTCGAGCAATCCACGAGTCCAGCAACTATAGGCTAACCTTAGTGGGAGCTCAACCGAGTATCATAAGACCTTAAGAAGTTTAACCCCAGGTCAGACAACTAGCTACCGACCTAATCCTTCTCAGACCCGACCTATCCCAAAACAGCTCGGATACCCTACATGTTAACCTTCCTGTTAAACACACCATTTAATACAGTTTTGTATACTTGTAAATATTTTCCTTAACTTTAATTGTAAGCCTATTTTAGGGTTTAAGGCCTTATATATTATTTATAGTTTTACCATTAAGATTTTAGGACTTACTATAAATAGCAATTATTGTAATTAGCAGCCAACATAGTTAAACATTTTGAAATAAGAATATACTTAATATCTTCATGAACTATTCAAGCTTGTGTCTCGGATTATTGAGTGTTATTTTACTCTTTAATATTTCTTGTGTTTTTATCAATCTTCTTCTTAAGATTGTTGTAAACATCTCATTTGAGTGAGTTAGTGAGTCGTATCTAACTTCCATTTGAAATTCGAGTGTTGATTTAGTGTTTGTGAGTCATATTGAACCCTATTTCGAGCTCATCTTCCTAATTGTGTTTGTATTCTGGTGCATAATATCCATACACGTTCACGTTCAAAACCCCATTCCACTTACTCATTCCTTATTCCCATTGAACGTTGAATACCCATTCGTGGCTCATGTTTACTGTGAACTTCAATTCTTATCACAGGTCCTAAAAGAAAGACACTAAGACCAACCAATTCCTAAATGTACAAGAGATGGGCAATAGGTCTAGGATGAGAAGCAAATGAACTGGAATGTTCTATTTGTCTTCATTTTAGAGTCAACTAAGCCATTGATATAACCCAAACTAACTTATAGTATTATATTTATTATAAAAATGATTTCAGATTCTTTTATAAAACTTCTTGTACCAAAAAAAAAATTCAAGTATTTTTTAAAGGAATTATATTAATCAAACTTCTATCAGAAGTTGGTGTACACGGGAAATTGTTACGACTCTACCACACTCAAGGCATGACAATGCATTTGACAATCCGAACGGCATTACAAGCCACTCAAACAACCCATTACGTATTTTGAATGTGGTTTTCCACTCATCTCCTTCCCACATTCTAATATGATGATACCTAGATTTGAGGTCGACCTTAGAGAATATCCTTGCTCCATATAACTTATTGAACATGTCGTTAAGTTTAGGTATGAGGTACCTATACTTGATGGTGATATGGTTAATAGCTCGGGTGTCTACACACATCCTCTACATGCCATCCTTCTTTGGCACTAACAAAGATGGTATGATACAGGGGCTTCAGGACTCTCTCACACATCCTTTCTTCATTAGCTCATCAACTTGTCTCCTTAGCTCAACAACTTGTTTAGGGTTAAACCTATATGCAGGCTTGTTCGAAAATGTAACTCTTGGCTATAGATCTATTGTATGTTCAATCCTTTAAATAGAGGGCAATCCTTCTAGTAGTTCGCCAGGGAATAGGTCAACAAACTCATCCAGAAGGGCTTTCACCTTGGTAGGTAGTTCAACATTCAATTCCCTCATTTCCATCAACCTTCTAAACAGCAAATAAGTTGGTTGTTTAAGCTTCATCTCTCTCTTCAACTTGGATCAAGTCATCACCAAAGCCTTCTTCTTCAAAACTCAACTAAGTTGAGCCTACATGTTTTTAACCTACTCAACAGTTATAAGGTTCAGTTTTACCTTCCTACCCTTGTGCTCCAATGAACATATGTTCTTACTCCCATCGTAAATCACCTTTCGATCAAACATTCATGGTTGTCCAAGAAGAATACAAGATACACTCTTAGGTAACACATCACAGAGCACTTCGTCTTGGTAGTTTCCAATACATATCAGCACGACAACTTGCTTAGTCACTTGTAAGGCTCATTTGTCACTGAGCCAGTGCAGCTTGTAATGCTTAGGGTAGGGTGGGGTCGACAACTTTAGTTATTGGACCATAAACACAAATGTTGCATTAGTGTTGCTACCACTGTTAACAATAAGTGCACACAACAACCTACTGACCTTATAGCTAATGTAGAATAAGTTCTCTCATTGATCGTCTCCTTGTGCTGGGCTCAAACTCATCGCTCACCTCAGTACCATGATTGTGGGCATGAAGTTACCCTTTTCACTGTAGATAACTTCCTGCTCCTCGAACTGGTCAATTTGTCCAGATTCCTTCAGTTCTTCAACTTCCTCTTCTGTGTTATCTACTTATATGGGTAGCATTTTTCCCATCATCACCATCGTCCTATTCGAGCATTAAGATCCCATGTGTCCGAACCCATAACACTTAAAGCACTTCACCTTACTCATTTTCTAACCGGAACTTAGAACTTCTTTTTCTTCTACTCAGGTAGCTGAAACAAGTCAGATATCTTTAGTCTTACTTGGTTCCAACTATATAAATCTACTTAAAATAGGTTGATGACGGACAGACTGACTAACAGGAGCTTGGAATTTGCTCATTTGTCATTTCTCTATCCTTTAAGTAACTCGAATTACCTCCTTTGGGGATCCAATATCTCGAGTTTCGAGAATGTCACCTATTTCATACTTCAAACCACTAATAAACTTAGAGATAGTTCAATCTTCTGGTTCTATGACTTCACATTAGATCATCAATATTTGGAATTTTTTCACATAAGCATCAACACTTAATCCTCCTTACCTTAACTCCTATAATCCCTTGAATGCGTCTTGCAAATAATAGCTTGAAACAAATTTCCTCTTCATCACTCTCTTTATTTCTCCCAATCTCTAACTTGTCTTTCTCCTTCTCTTTGTCAAGTGGCTTGTAAGTTCTTCTACTACAAAGAAGCATAACTATGAATTCTAAGATAGCAAATCTTACTTTGGCATTCTCAAGAACTTCATGGTACTCAAACTGCTTCTTTCTCTTATCAACCCAGTCAAGATAGTCCTTAGCATCATCACTACCAGAGAAACTCAAAATCTGTAGTCTTAGCCCTTCTATCCTAGGAGCTCAAGCATTTATTTCTTTGGGTTCATAGTACTTATTCTACTCCCCATCGCCTAACTCCTTATCCTCTTCTTCCATTTCTTCCATCGTAAGCCTTCATCGAGCAACCTTTTCATTCCTCCAACTCGATGTGGTTGTATTGGGAATTAGGTCGACCATTACCTTTCTCGGGTGGTTCACTGGCTTGGCCTCTATTCGGGTCATCTTTAGCTCATTGTTTATCTTCATTTATAGCAATCACCAGGTTAGTCACCATGTTGGTGAACCTATCTAATCTCTGATATGCAGATCAAGGTATATAACTTCCTTATTGGCCTTGACCCTTACAAGCATCACTCTCTTGGTTTTTGAGTCCTTTGCACACTAAAGTCTGACATTGTTTAACATTTTCAAAATATTAGCTCTTCCAATTAAAGTAGTTGACTACACTTGAAAGCTTTTCTTCGAACAATCAACTCAATAGTTTGCGCCTCAACTATTACTACGGTAACACCAATATTACTCAATATGATTATAAACCAATGAAAGCCATACACACTCTGTTCCGTGAATAGAAAACAAGGGAAAATAAAGTACTAACTTCTACAACCTAGAACACTACTCCAATACTCTCTCCAGTCTCACAAAAACACTTAACAACTTCAAGCGTCAATATGCTAACTACACACTCAATGCATTATAGTGAAATACTCAAGAATATAAGACATCAGAAACTTATTTGAATGTAGCCAAGCTCTGATACTAAGATGATATAGATTGCCGAGAACAAGTATATACGGCAAACAATATTATACGGACTATGGGATAGGTTCGAACCTCAGGATGATTCGAAAGGTAAATGAAAAATTGAAAGTTAAGTAGGGGTTTTCATGTACCAACATAGGATATGACACACCAACCCCTTACACAAGCTCGAGTCACACTTGATATTACGCACAAACATGGTCAAATGTCGCTTACCACTAATCCACACTCACAATGGACTAGATAAGAGTAAATTGGAGTAAGCGAAACACTTAGCTCTCAAAAAGAAAAGTTCAAAATTGATATTTACTGATGATGCAACTATTGCATGTGTAAACTATTTATATGGCCTAGTTAGGGTAAGTCCTAAGTTACTAGAAATTACTAAAAGATTCTAATTAGAAAAGGAAAGACAAACAAGATATAGGGGTAAATTTGTTAACAAATACAAAAGGAATATCCTTACAGAAGACAATATGGATGTCAGAAGGTAGGACACATGTTGGTCTCTTGACTCTACAGTCCTAAATGGATAATGGGTGCTAAGGAGAACCAATTGACTTAGTGTCAAGTTGGTAGCTCAATAGGGCGAAATCTTAAGAACATGCGTCTAGGAAAATAGGAACTTAGTAGCTTAGGTTCTGCAGATTGGTCTTGGTAGGTCGGTCTTAGCAAGTTAGCTTAGTTTCATTAGGGAAAGTTGAATCCGAGATGAGGGAGAGCAAGAGTATAGCAAATAAGCTGATAAGTAAGGTCAAATGAGTTGTTGCTCTTTAAGGATCAATTCCCTTAGGACAGTTCGACGGACTAAGTTGGCAAGTCTCCAAACTCGGGACTCGGGAGCGAGTAGTCAGCCCTTAATCCCTATCAAAGTAGAATAACAAACCTTCTTATTCCATCATAAATCCAACTCAACATAAAACTTCTAATTTAAAACTCCCAATTTGACTTTGTTTACAACCCTCTAAACTTCATCCTAACTCTGTTGAAGGTAAAGTTTGAAACTTTAATTAACAATAAGTCGGAGAAAAATTAGGAAGAAAAATTGGAAGCCTGAAATAGAAAAGGAAATTTAGATGGAGTATTGGTTGAAAAATACTATTTATTGTATTGGAGTGGTGAAGTAAAGTAAAGTAAAGTTCACTAAAATTGGTTAAAATGATATTTGAGAGTAAAAAGTGTTTGAAACTAGTCAAAATGCTAAATTAAGTTTAAAAAACATGAAAATTCTAAGTAAAGATTAGAACTTTTTATAAAACAAAGCTAAGTGGAACTCAATATTAAGGTTAAGAAAAGGTTTGATTAAGTTTAGCTAAGAAAAACAACAAGAACAAGGTTTTACATGAAGTTCAAATTTCAACATGGTTAGCGATATGATCATGTCAATTGATTGTGTCAAAATCCAACTATTTTTATAAAAAACTGAAATTTTTACAAAAAAAAGTTTTTTGATACTAAATATAATGGTGAGGAAAAAGTTTAAATAAGATTAATTAGGAAAATCATTAAAAAAAAAAAACAATACTTGGAGTTCACCACTTGACATGATCAATGGCATGATCATGCCATTTAGTCATGTCACTTTCTATGCAAATTTTCTCCTTACCAAATGTAGTTAGTGACATGATCATGTTGTTAGTTGTATCCCTTTAGCACCAAACTAGCAATCTTTTCTCTTTTGAAAAGCACTCCAATCCAACTCTTTCCATTCCAATCTTCAACCAAACGTTAAATATATTTCAAACCCTCAATTACTCATCATCTAAACTCCTTTTTAATCCATCAAAATCATAAATTTTAACTCAAACACCCACTTAATCATCAAACCTAACAATAACTTCAAGAAAGCTAACTATAAACTAGAGAGCAAGAAGTAGAATGAAGAACACTTACTTAGAATGAGTAGAACTTCTTGTAATCTAACTAAAGAGCAAAACCCAACAACAAGCTGCAAATAATAACCAATTTAAATAAGGATTTCTTAAGAAATGCTAATAATTTCCATGAAAATAAAGGTTTTTCGTTAGAAAAAAATTAGAAAAGGAGACTAAAAGGTTACCTTACCCTCAAAGGAGCTTAAAAATAGGTTTTTCTCGAGTATTTAAAGTTTTAAAAGCTTGTTTCATTTGAGGGGAAGGGGGATAATGAAAATGAAAAGAAAAAAAGTAAACTAAGATGGTTTCGGTAAAGTTCAAGGGAGTTGGGTTTTAGATAAATGAGTAATATGAGTGGACTTTAGGGTAAATGAGATTGAGCTCGTAGAAGATATTACAACAATGCCACTTACTTTAGAATCATTTTCTTGAGCATTACAACTATAAAACAACCATAAACCTCAAAATATTCTAACTTTGTCATATTGTTGGATATTTACAATTACTATATGAAAAGAATAAACCGAAATAAAGAAAACAAAAGTCTATAATCTAAAATAAGGAAACACTTGATTTGCTTAAGCGAAACATTTAAAACCCTAAACTAGCAATATATCCATGATTGTAATGCATTGATGTCATGTTTATTTTGAGGTTGTAATGGGTATAATTACTTTGTTTAGAAGTGTCATCTAGAAATCTACCTAATAAACTTCATTTAATATTAGGGGAAAAAAAAAACTTCATTTGACAACCTAAGCTTAGATCTCCCATGAAAAGCACCAATTAATCCCTTGAATTATGAAAGAAACAACAATACAATTAATGAACATGTGAGGATATTTATCTTCAGTCTTTCTCTCCTCTCTCTCTATTGGTATAGTGAGCTAAAGCCCTTCCCAAATTCCCTTATTTAATGACTCATTTAACTCAATCCTATACTTAGCTCTAAGAAAACTTTCATAAGGTTTACTCAAATCCTATCTTCTTCTTACTTTCGTAACACCAAAAGGGAAAAACGAAACTAAACTTACTTTTCTTCTATTTACATATTCATAGGATAACTCTCAAAAGCTTAAGAAAAGGAAGAAGCTAGAAAGGTAAAGAGAGCTTCCTCTTCTTTCCTCCACTTCTTATGATAAAGTCCAAACGAACAAAAAGGGAAAACTTTATTAACACATCTTTATCTCTATCCATCATGCCTAGGTTAAGAAGTGTGATATTCCAATCCCAAGGAAATGATTCTCGAAGGTAACACTCTCCACCTACATTATCAGGTATATTGAGTAAACTAGGACATTATGAATAATAGGTTAATTTTCTTTGCAAGTTTCAAATAGAAAAACAAGTGTTAAGGTTTGTCTTCAAGAAGGAAAGGAGAAAAGGTATGAATCCTTGTGATTTTCAAAACATTGAAGTAAGGGGGGGGGGGGGGGGGTATTAATACCTTACGAATATTGTATTCATGGTTGGTTGGTTGGAAGTAAGTTGGAAGGAGGATAAGCAAAGGAGCCTTGGCTCTAAAAATAGGAAGAAAAGGGGGAAGTTTGGACTTGAGGACCACTCATGGAAGTGATGGAGCCATATACATTCTTATAAGTTGCTTAGAATAAATTTGAAATATTGGCAATATTATAAGATGAGGTTCTTGATAGGACTTTAAGAAGAGAATATGAATAATCAAGTTATGAAAGAAAGAATCATAAAGCTTAATGTATGAATGTGCATTGCATGCACCAAAACCTACAAAGGACTTTAGCAAGATTTTGATAATATGTGTAAAGATTTTATTGAAATGATTACTAATAGATGGTGAAAGATCTTATGAATAAATAAATCAATAATGATCAACAAATTCTTCCAAAGAGGACATCCTACTTTCCAAAGTCTCATGCCAAATTTTGTATTCCTTATATGTCTTTAACTCAAACCATGAAAAAAGGTACATTTCAATGCCTTCCCAACGACTCTTAACTCGTGAAAATCCAACTTAGAATAGAAAATATATTATTAAAATTACCAAAATCCTAAAAATAAAGAAAATGTAAGAATACCTTAAAATTAAATAAGTTTTATATTACCAATACCTATTGATGTTATTTAACTATAGGTGATCATGATGATGCACTTGACTATCCGATTGACTACCGTGACCAGTGACCTAAATGATTGAGTGAGTGTCTACTATATAATTATCTTTAGTTTGTTTTGTACTTAGTTGCACTTAAATGAGATAGTATAAAATGATTGCATGTGCATATATATAGATTAGGTGTGCTTTTATTTGATTTGGTTGCCATTGGTTGATAACTTGAAATGATATAATGAAACTCCATTTGTTGCATTTTATAGTAGGCATTTCTGAGTATCCACAGTATATGTTGATAACCTGTAAAAAAAAAATAAGAATATTGAAATTTAAACTAAAATTGGACATATATAGCATGAATCGCATGTAGAAGGCCATTGACATCACATAGTGGTATAAAAAGGTTGGACAAAGGTGAATCTTTATTTAATGTTACTGCCCCTCAATCTTTGGAAACTACCACTAGGAAACATCATTCTTTAATCGAGACTTACTTTAGGGATTCATTGTTCAAGGTTGAGAAGATTTCATATGCTCCTCACATCTACATCCTATGGCATATATGTAGTATCAAAACAAATTAATTATTACAATAGAGATAAAGGATATTTTACATAAAAATGCTAAGACAATATTGAGTAAGCTCTGGACCCTAGATGACTTGAACCTAAAGCTGACGTGTTGGAACTTATTTCCTAACCGAGCTAAAAGAGGATGTAAATCCTTGTTGTACATGGTTTTCAAGTGACTGTATATATTGTTGTATCTCATATGGCTACATATGTATGGTATATGATTTGATAGTTTATTTGTTTTGCTTAAAAAGTGCTATGAGTAGGTTTCTCACAAAGTTGGCTATTGCTTATTTCATTTTATATGGTGCTTACTGGATATTCCCAAGATGTTTTATGCCTATGTTGAGGAAAAAAGCTTAAATAACTAAGACCTGGATTACAAAGAAATAATCAAGTCTAAGCTTTATATTAAAGATGCTTTATAATCATATTTCCTTTTAGGCAACTTTTATTAAGTAATATATAAGGACTATAACTTTTACTATTCCTAGACTCTGATCTTAATATTATTATTATGCTAAGTATTAATGTGTAATGTTTATTGTTCTGCTATTCACCAAAACTACACCTCTCACTATAACCTATAAGAGTGATAACACCTTGTATGCTATGTAAAATATAATACCACATACCAAGTGATAGAATTCTAAATCATTGAGGCATCTTTTGGTGTAGAGACTTGGAGTACGTTGAAACTCCAAAATTAAGCGTACTCAAGCTGAAGCAATCCCAAGATGGGTAATCTCTTGAGAAGCTGCTACACCAGGGGACAAAACCATACAGTATTTTATGCCAAAGCGGACAATACCTCAATAGGAGGAGTTCCGGTTGGGTCATTATGAGTAGTATTAAAGTAATCCACCAATTTGAAGGATAAAGCCCTACCTAGTAGTTGTCTTGGACTTGTATAACGAAACTGATGAGGGCATCAATTCTGTAAAGGAAGTGGATTGTAATACCTTTAGATGTCACGTAACAAAATTCTAAATCATCGAGACGCTTATTGGTATAGTAGCTCAGAGTATTTCAAAACTCCAAAAATAAGCGTGCTCAAGCCAAAGTAATCCTAAGATGGGTAACTTTTTGAGAAGCTGCTACACTAAGGGACAAAATCGTACAGTGTTCTACGCCAAAGCGGACAATACCTCGGCAGGAGGAGTTTCGGCCAGGTCATTACATAAAAGTTTCTGAATAATAGTAAATGCTATTCTTAAGCTTTTGTATAGCACATAGGTAGATTGTCATGACTAGATTATCATTTAGAACATAATAGTGCACATTTCAAGAATAAACTTCATGTTGACAAGATAGTAATGGCAAGACAAACAGCATGGTAGCCGAAGAAGACACCTTAGAGATATGGTTATATAACATACAAGACCAATACCTTTGTGAGAAATCATTTACAATTATTTTTCAATTTATACTAGTCAACCAAGATCACACTTTTGTGAGAAAAATCACTAAGCACACATTACATAATAATAATAATTGTCTTCATTTTTTTTTTCTTTTGTTAGTGAACCATATGGAACCACTATTTCCATGGTTCTTAGGGGGCAAACTGCACTTGATCTATGGAACTAGTGGTTTTAAACATGGTTTTAAGATCGTTGATATGATCGAGTTTCGATTCTAGAACTACCATGGTAGTTTTAAACCAATTTTGTATTCTAACCCAAAACATGCTTCCCTCTAATGGTAGGTTCAATAGTATATCATGGTAAGCATGCTTCATGCGTTGAAGGTGACTCATGAAAACAACTTATGAATCATCAAATAATAGCTATTGATTAGGTTGTGGACATGAATCTTATTTGACATTTTCAATAATAGAGATCTATCATATAAAAATTAAGGTAATTATATAGATACCTCCTAAAAATTTTTAAAATTCTATGAACCTTTATTTTTTTCAAAAGCAAGCACTTAGCACACCTAAATCAAGTGTGGATCCAAATATTTTTGTTAACTAAGCTGCCACATGTCATGTAAGCTCACATGTGTGCTTACATAGCAATTCATTTATTTATTAAATTAATTAAAATTTAAAAAAAATAAGAAAAAAGAAAATAAAAAATAAATATTAAAAATAATTAAAAAAGGGAACAAAAAAAGATACCATAAAGCTAAAAAGAAAAGAAATTGAAAGTTTAACAGAAAAAAGAAATTGAAAATTAAAAAAAAAAATCAACGATTATTGTTTTATGTTTAGCCATGACTCGCTTTTAAAAGTAGGTTATGTGATCTACCCGTAGTGGTGAGTACTCGCCACCACTTTATGAGAATTGCTTAATCTACGCACCACAAAAGAGAAAAAAATAAATGAGAGGGAGAGAGAATTTTTAAGCTTGTGAGTTGAAGTTGGATCATGTGACCAACAATGTCTTAAGAATTAACCCAAGATCATGACCCTTTTGTATCATCCTTGCACTTTCTCATCATCAACGTCATTAAAACCCTAGTACCCCATCTTATTATCCTTAAATTATGCCAAATCTAGATCTTCTATAACAATAGTCCCCCGAAAATCCTTTTTTGAACGCGAAGTCGTTTTATAGATGATATAACTCTTAACCACTGTTTCATATTGCCATAGAATAAGTGTAATTTATCTTGATTTGAAGCCTAACAATGTTTTGCTTATTAATAAAAATAACATTTATTAATTCCTTGCAATTTCCTTCTTTTTTTAATTTTTTGGCCATTTTTTATTTTATTTTCCCTTTTTTTATTTTAATTAATTAAACATAAGTGTACAAGCCAGCCTCATATATGGTAGCTTAGTTAGCAATAAAGTTTAGGCCAACACTTGTTTCAACGGTAGTTAGTGCTAACTTTTGTAAAAATTAAGGGTTGATGCAATTTTGAAAACCCTAAAAACTATTATGTGCTCATAATGGAAAAAAAAAAACATAGTAAGAACTATTCAACAATGAATAAAGGAGTAATAGGTGTGTTTGCTCCTTCAAGGCAAATTATTTCTTAAAAAAGGGGTTTGGGCAAAAGTAATTTGTGAAATACAATTCTAAAATCGTATTTTGAGAATGCAATTTCATTTTTCCCATATTCCGATATGCAAAGTTGTAAAAAAAGCTAGAAATCACATAATGGAAATACAATTTAAAAATCACACTACAAAGTCATGATTTTTGTGACTTTTAAATCGCATTTCCATTATGTGATTTAGCTAACTTATCCAAACACTACCTATAAGGGACTAAAATCGCATAATAGAGATGCAATTTTTTGCATCAATATATCCCCAACCAAAGCTCTTTCCTATTCACAACCTAACTATACTCTCTCTAAAAAAAATTGTAGCACAAGTCCTATCTTTGCTCCCTGTACGAAAATGTGATTTTGTTAGGCTTTTCTCTCTTAAGTTGACAAATCATAAGCGGAATATACACTTTCAATGCACGTTGACAACGTAAGTTTCTTCTTTTTTTTTTCTCACATTTGCATTTTAAATTACACATGCATAAAATAAACCCTAGTCACTTTCTCTCTCTAAGTAGTATATAATTTGTTCTGTAACTACAAGTTCTTACCGGTTCCATTATTGTTGTGGTTTTTATTTTCGTATACAAAGCATTGAATGAGGTAATTATCTTACTTCTTAGTATTATATGATTTTTGTAATTGTGGAGAATGAGGGATCGTGTGAAGTTTTCAATTTATGCTCATGGTAATGTACTGGATGGTATAGATGGGGTTTATTATGATAGGCTTCTAATTAAGAAATTTAAGGTGAGAGTGGATGTAAACTATGTGAAATTCTTAGAGAAAATTTAGGAAACAATTGGAGTTGATCCTAACATACATGTGGCTAAGGTATTTCACAAGCAACCCGCCATAGTGCCGAACAGCTCTATGTAAAAATATTATTTCTTAGCCCTATAAATGATGATGATGATGATGATGATGTGGAGGGTTAATTAAATTTGCAAAAGAAATGGATCATCTATTTATTCAGGAACTATTTGTGAAGTTAGAAGGTAATTGAGTTTTGACAAATGATAGAAATAGGAATGTCTATAGTATCCTATTGGCTGTTATACCCCCTATCATACTGGTCCAATAATCGATTAATGCTACGATGGCTTTCCAAGGTAGCATCGACCTTCCTCTTTCATTTAAAGAAAGCATTGATGTTGAAGAGATCTATATGAAGCAAGTGGATTTACTCCTTAGCGACAATTTCACTAGAGAAATTGGCAAGGTTGAAAATGAGAATGAAGGTGGTTATGATTCAAAAGAAGCTGCAATAGACAATCGTATAGACACAGTTGATGATCCAGTTCATACAATGAATGAAGCAATTCCTATTGCTTCTACCGTACAACAAAGCACTCCATAAGCTAATCATCTGACTACCTCCACTTTTGAGCATCCAACTCCTTTCTTCAATATGGTGCCCAAAGATGATGGTTATATTACATCTAAGGAGGATGCAATTCCATTAGAGGAGTTAAGTATTGGAAATAAGTTGAAGAAAGGGATATGGTTTGAGAGGAAAGCCAACTTGATATGTGCAGTTAAGTCCTTTCATATAACGCATCGCTACAACTTTCGTCTTGATGAGTCGGATAAGAAGTTATGGCATGTCGCCTGTAGTGATAGGGAGAAGGGTTGCAAGTAGAGACTCTAGGCTTATCAAAGGTAGATGACTACAGACATTATGGTTACGATTGTAGAAGGGCTACACACTTGCATCAATCCCATAATAAACCAAGATCATCTATAGTTGGACTCTAACTTCATAGCTCAGTACTTCCTTAGTCAGGTAAGGAATGAACCTAGTATAAAGGTGTCAACACTGAGATAAACTATTCTAGATGGTTTTAGGTACTTGGTAATAAAGAGACGAATATGGGATGTTAAGAGGAGAACAATTGAAAGAGTTTATGGGGACTAAGATAAGTCATATGCAGAACTTCCAAAATTGTTGAATATTATCCAATTAAGTAACTTAGGCTCTTATGTCACTTAGGAACATGTGCCGGCGGTATTAGACAACAAGCCAATCAAAGTATTCCATAAAGCTTTTTGGACTTTTGGTCTATATGTACAAGCATTTCAATATTGCAAGCCAACAATGAGTATCAATGAGACCTTTTTATATGACAAATACAAGCACAAACTATTAATTATTTGCAATAGTGAGAGAGTATGCAAGGGGGGCAACATGCCTAGCTTGGTTGTACAAGAATCTTTGCCGAGCTACTGACTACACGATTACTGAGATTGGTGGTGCTGCAGTACTATCGCAAGTTCGGGCATAGGATCAGTTTCCCCACATTGTACCCCATTGTCTCCAAGTGTATATCCTTGATGAGGGACCTTTAGCACGGCAATGGCATGCCAACTTCGACACTTTAGAGATTTCTACTCATGCCATATCCAAGTATCGAGATGCATTTGATAGGTAAAACCTAGAGCAAGTAATAAATCACTTATTTTAACTATTCACTATTATTATGTATGTCTTTTAAACTCAATTATTTTATTTACCCAATTTGTAGATCATTTAGAGACCTTACTTGTCGGGTATCTTGGAGGCATTACCAACATATTGTTGGCACGTTATGGGTTTGAAGTTACACTTGAGGCTTGTGTTTGGAGTTATAGATTGGAATAGTTTTTTTTTTTTTTTTTTTGAACTTGCCCATACTATGTATATTTTTTGTAGCATGCTCTTTTTTTTTTCTTTTTTTTTTTTCAAGATACTCTATTAGCATGTACTAAAAGTGGGGAGGGGGCAAGGCATAAGTTACATTTTTATCATGTGGATTTTAGTTTTTTCTCCACCTTTCCCTAACATATGGCGGAATATAGGTCATAGGCAAAATCATATTCTCAAAATACGATTTTAGAACTGTGTTTCATAAATTCCTTACACCTAAACCCCTTTTTAAGAAATAATTTGCAACGAAGAGTAAACATACCTATTAGTCATGAATAAAGAGGAAATAGAATTGTGATTTCCTAGTTCAACATAACATACTCTTTGCAGGAGCACATATTTGAATGTTCACGACTTCCATCTGACGCATTCTGCGATCTCATGCTGGAGCAAAAATTGTAGCCATTCAGCTAACACGCGTGTTGATTTTGAGCCTGAACCAAGCTCAAACTTACTGAACTCAAATACTGAATACAAGCAGTCTAAATTTAAAAAAAAAAAAAAAAAGAAAAAGAAAAAACGAGGCTAAATGTAATGACTTGAATCGATCTCATTTGAATTCGTCGAATAATCAATTGGATGTGGTGTAAAATCGAAGTGAAAATTTGTAGCCCTTTCCTTTACAATGAAACACTGGATTTGTGAAATGAAGCGAATCTAAATTCCAAAGTTCCTTTCAATCTAAGCATAGGCTTCAATTCGCCAGTTGGGGCTCACACAGCCAGCAACACCATACTGAGTACAAGCCTCACAAATGAGATAATTACAATCATAAACACGATTCAATGAAAGTATATACAGTACAGTGCAGTTACCTAGTTAAGCATTAGCAATAGTCTACAACCGACCTACTAATTAACCTGTACCCCCATGAAAGCTCTTACGACACTTCACATGATTCTCAACCCGTGATAAAGAATGCAGAAAAAAACTTTTTAACAGCTTTTCAATCACTGTCAGTGAAAAACATAAGCATGAAATGACAAACCTTCAACTGAACATCGCAAATTTATCTCCTCAGCCCTCTCTACAAATGAAGGCAACTGTCCTCAAGAAAAAGAAAAAAAAAAAAAAAAAAAGGGTATAGACTAACAGGAAAGTTCTAGTTGCACGAGCATGCCACCCTCACACTCAGTTTTCAAGAATCATCAACTTGAGAATGGAAAACAAAACTTGGGAACGCCGTTGTAATATCCCTGCAAAAACAGTAGTCTCAATGCTAGTATTCACCCATGCACAAGCACCAAAGAAAAATAGTTGGTTAAACACATGTATAAGATGCTAGAAACATATAAAGACAGAAAATCCCAACTAATCAACAAAACTGTTAAGCAATTTTTAAAGCATTGCACAGAAACTGCTGATTTGACACGTGCAACTTTGAATTAAAGAGAACAGTCCAATTGACCCAATCCAACCGTCTTCAATCATAAATGGATTTAGCAGTGAAATCAAGATAAACAGAGCAAAGAGTTCTAGGCAATTAGCTTAAACTAGTTCATGCTCACTCTGTTCTTGTGAAAAATATATTAAAAACTTCTATGTATGAACATAAGAATAGATTATTTTGATATATGAATAACAAATCATCAGTTGATCTGGTTTCTGGAAACCTTTCTGCAAATGATCACACATTTCATGTCAAAATATCTTCAATTGCATGCAAGCAGCAACATTTTCTATTATCTCCTGCATCCTGTAGGACATCCATTTCCTTTTGGTTGAGGTTAAGATATTACTGGAGCATGAAAGTTAAAAAGACTTACTTCAAATACTGAAGTGTCATGTTCTTCAGAAGGGATGGATGTCGCAGCACAAGGCTCCTCCACTCTTCCTTGTCAATCTTCCCATCATGTTTTGTATCCGCTTCCTCAAAGGTCTACAAGATTGAACCAAGCAAATAAGATACAAATTACTTTTAGAGTCTTGCTGCAAATGATATCAGACGGCATGCACTCCCCGACATGGCTACTAATGGAAATAGAGGATATATAGTTTATAAGGAGTAAGTACTTTATCAATTATACTTTCGATCACATCATCTGACAAATTCATGCCCGATTCAGCCAGTGTGGCTACAACCATTTGTTTAACCTGTAAAAGAGCAGAAATAATAAGATGCATCCTTATTAGAGAAGTAAAAACAAAGGGAAGCAACACAAATAGAAAGTTGATCAAAAACGGTTCAATTTGAAGAAACAGATACCTCCTGCCTCTCGATGAATCCCTGCTGCTTGAGGTCATACAATTGAAAGGAAACTGCCACAACATACAGAAAGTACTTACCCTTTAGAACATCATGCATATATAAGCATGATAGATCCCTCAAACAACTACAACTTATGCTAATGACGGTCATACTAAAAGCATAGGATTAAACATGCATACATTCAATTTTATCCTCAATAGGGGCATTAGGGTGAAAAACAGAGAGTGCCCGGGCAAACTCTTCAAAACCAAGGATCCCATTGTGCTTTGTATCAAACAGGTCAAACACCTGAAACAAGGAAGCATATTATACTGAATGAAATAACAAACTGCTAGAAAGCATTTACAGGCAAATATTGTGTGGAGAATAGAAGTAAAACAGCAATAATATTCATGACGCAAAGTACCCGATCAGCAAACAAGCTCTCCTTTTTATTTGTTTTGAACAACGCCAACTGAAATTCTTCCTGCAAATGGGAAATAATGAAACAAATATGTCATACACAAGCTTTAGGAGAGCTATTATTACTGTAAGAATGATCCTCTGGCACACCATCTGAGCTGACAAATGAGGAAGTGTAAAGATCTACCCAATAGTGATTACAGCTCAAATGTAGCCAAGTGTTGTAAAATCATGATGATGAAAAATACAAACTATGTGGCGAACTGAGTCAGGCAAAGGATCAATTTTACATAAAAAGCACAAAGTCAATCATGGGAAGAAGAGGTTTTGGCTGTAATAAAAAATGTAGCAAAGTGTTCATGGTGTCAACTAACCTTGTTAATCAGACCATCATCAATCACAGCACTGCTTATCTTTTTAAAGAGCTCATATAGCGCCTCGATTTCACTAACACTGACTGCATCCAGGTGAAGATTTTCCATTAAGATGTTTACGTGGTCACTTGTGACAGTGATGTCACCATCATTATGAAGATATTTTATGTGAAATCCAAGGAATTAACAGGGAAAACAAATGAAGAAATGGTTGTACAACAGGAAACTAATCTTAATCACTTAATACCAAAAATGAAGTTTTACTTTTCCATTATCTAGACATTTGAATCACTTTAAAGAGCTTCCTATCAGAAAATGGAAGAACTAGATAATTCGTTTGCCACAAGTACAACATGCAGGTAGAAATAGGATGATAGCATACACACTGTCTCCCTTGCAAGTAGTTCTGGATCTTCAAGCCCTCTTGGCTGCTTATATAAGTCAAGATCACAACACTGTAATAAGGAAGCAAATAAATGCTTAAAGCCGTCTACGCACTGCAACATGATATTATCCACGCATCAAAACACTCCATACCTGTTCAATTTTCAAATAATTAGAAACTTCACATTAACAACCGTATGCAGAAAAGGGAAACTCAAGGAATCGAATCAAATCAAAATGTTCTCTTCTGTGAAACATGAATGAACACGTCCAGATGAAAGGGTATCGAGAGCCAAAGTTAGCAGCCCATTCAATACTAATGGAATAAATTGCTGCAAGAAACAGGCAAAACATATCGGGAATCTAATGTCTGTAACAGTAAAAAACCTACATTCTACAGAGAAATCTTATGACCCTTAGCAGCACTATCCATTAGCATCAACCACTCCATCTTGCATTCAAAGAAAGGGAGGGAGTTTCTATAGCAGTAGCATAGAAACACTCTGCAGCAGACATCCATGACGAATGAACACGAATGAACACGTCCAGATGAAAGGGTACCAAGAGCCAAAGTTAGCAGCCCATTCAATACTAATGGAATAAATTGCTGCAAGAAACAGGCAAAACATATCGGGAATCTAATGTCTGTAACAGTAAAAAACCTACATTCTACAGAGAAATCTTATGACCCTTAGCAGCACTATCCATTAGCATCAACCACTCCATCTTGCATTCAAAGAAAGGGAGGGAGTTTCTATAGCAGTAGCATAGAAACACTCTGCAGCAGACATCCATGACGTATAAGAAACTTCAGTGAAACAGAGTAAGACATCAAACCCTATAGTACTACATACTCATGTGATTGAAAACGCAGAGAAGACCACGCTTTGAAAAAGGAAGGATAGATAAGGGACAGGTAGGGGGGTAAAAAGGAATTAATCTCTCAAATAAGAGCCCTCTCCCCAAAATGAATAAGAGACTGATGTCAACTAAAAGATGACAATACAAATCTTGAAAATTATCAACTTCTGACATCAACTCACCAACCATAATTTTGGACTTGAAGTGTGGAGTACCAATTTTGAAAAATTGGACTGTGAATTTATAGCAACTTGATTACCTAAAATATGGACCCTTCAAGTGGACAGCAGCACCCATGAAGTAAACCACAGATTATAATTCAACTTCCATTTTACAAATGCTAGCATGCATTAATGAATCCCTCAGCAAAAGACAGCAGAAACTGGCTAAAAAAAATACACCCCTCGATGCTTGTGTATGTATTAAGAAAAATCATGCTCTAACGAGTACCACAGTATCTCTTTCGTAGAGTTTTGAATGCCAATATAAAGCTCGCATCTTTTCATCCAAAATGCAAAAGAAGAAATCCTCCAAAGCAATCAATGTCCATCTTTTGGTCCTTAGACCAGATTCATTTGTTCATACATACAACACATAAACTGGACCATGGCACACGGCTCCTACACTCAAATCTCAACAATTATCGAAACAAAACAAACTCGGAAAATCATAAACCACAAACTAGCGCTAAACAATCCTATTCACACAGTTTTTACAATACATAACAAATAACAAAGCGAGTGAATATAAAAATCATTCACCCAAAAAGAATAAATAAATAAAAATCTATAAACACAATAACGAAAATCGGAATTTCACGAGCTCACGTATCGAGAAATCAAATCAAAACATGCATCAATAGTACGGATCTATCGTAGGAGCACAATCAATCCAAAAATGTTCAAATTCAGCAAAAAAGAAAAAGAAAAGAATTAAGCTTAACGATTTAAGTCATGACATCAGGAAACTAATCGCAATCAAAAACAGAAAGTCAATTTCATTAACCTAAAACAATCAGTTTTTGCTCGATAAATCGAATCGGAAACGATTTGAATGCGTCACAATTTTGAGAGAGAGAGAGCGATTGAGAGTGCGAATTCGTGAGAAACCTCTAAAGGAAGTTCGAGGAGTGAAATTGATGCAGTGTCATGGTGAGGGAGGTGGTGGTGCGCGGTGCCGTTTTGCGTTCACCGGCTGTTTTGGTGATTTGTGTATAATGAAGATGAGTGTGATTGGGATCGGATTTATACGAGAGAGGGGGAGAGACCGAACAAGACAGCACAGCCCACATTGGTGATTTAACCATTTCTTTTTCCTACGAAAATTTAACGCCGTTACGTAATTTCAAACCATTTCCCCCCTTACCCGAAATGATGGTCACGGACCGTTTCTCTCTCGACCCTCATAAAACGTGGTTGGTTCGTGCTTTATGGATGCAAGACTTCGAGCACAAATTATTTGAATAATTTATCGATTAGTAGTTTTGTGATGTTTAAACTTAAATGGTTCTTTGAGTTTAGTCAATTTTATGTTTAAAATATTATTAATTACTATATTAATTAAAATAATATTATTATTTTAAAACAATCAAATCTAAGCAAGTTTAATAAAGTCAAAATTATATTTATTAAATATCACTCTAAATCCATTTTGAATTCAAAATTATAAATTCAATTCGAGCTTATGTGTTAAAACTTTAAGTTGAACACAAGTTTTCAAATTTTAAATTGAGTTTGAACTCAATATTATATGTTCTCCATTTTAGTTTGTTTATAACCCTAATTTTCTAATTGCTTCCTTTACATAAATAAGAAACTATGATCCAACGGTTCAACCTCTAAAGAAATAGAGGGAAAAAAAGTTTAGAGATTTAGAAAATTAAGCCAAATCCTAATTTGTGCTAGCCATTAAGGAATCATCTAAATAAAATCCTAACTAAGAATTGCTTATATAGGTACAGAAAATGGTCACCACTCATCATCCTTGTTATATGGAAATCCATTTTCCCTTATTGAAATGCTCAAAACTAATTCATTCCATTAAATAGAGGACCAATAGAATTATAATTTCTCCTTAATTCCATAAAGCTTGTCAATTATAACATCTATATGGTCATAATAGCTATTCAGTGAGACAATAAATAACTATTACGGATGAGTTATTATGAGTCAATTCATTTTCAAATCCCATAATTATTTTTCACTCCATCATCACCTTTAATTGCTCACCATTATCTCTAACTGCACTGCACTCACATATAAACCTTGACTAGAGGAGAGACAGACAACTAAATGAGTGAGAAAGCGACCATAGGAGAGAGAGGCTATTAGAGAAGAGAAAGACGACTAGATAAGGGGAATGGATGACCAGAACTGAAGGAAAGAGAGACCATCGAAGGAGAGAAGGATAGGGGAGAGAGAAAAAAGGGCAATAGAGTCAATTACTTTTTATTGTGGTATTTTATAATATTGTCAAATCCGAATAAATCCCTACGGTTTAATCCAATATAACCTAACACAATCATAAGAGTAGTCTGATCTATCCCTCGTCTAACCTTAGTTGAAATGCAATTGAACCCGATTCTACTCTTTTAGCCATCAACTCTTTGATATGTATAAGTCAACCACTCAAGTCAGGTCTAACAATAATGATCTTTTGTTCAACTAAATAATGCGATGAGGCTATTACATGTCCTTATAATTCCTAATAGATATAAACGTTATCATGGTCTATTTAAACCATATGAATAAAATCAATAAAATTTTATGTAGTGATTTTAACATTATCACTCTTATGACACGTAGCACTCATAGTAGCCAATAGGTCTTATCTTTCCTTTTAAAATTTTTGTATATATATGTTGAGCTATTTGTGTGATCTAATTTCATTGTATTTTCATTCATGCTTTTAGTTTTGTTAAAAAGGACATGGGTGCTACATTGGTCAACCAAAACCTTAGAGGAACAAGTTTGTGTGTGTATGTGTGTATGTTTGTATATATTATTTAAATTATAATTCTCTCAATTTTTATAAATAACAAAATTTTTAGACCATGCCTACTTTACTAAATTCACACAAAATAGATACCTCCTTTGATAATAAGATTGAAACGTTGTAGGATACATTTAAAAATTTGTAACTATTGATTTGTGAACAAGAATGTAAAATTCATTATCTAAATTTTAGGTTTTTTTATTTTTCTATTTCATATATCCAAAATTTAAAATTATCGAATATCATATCCAATCGAATATTTACTTATTAAATTTTATACTAAAAGTTCAAGTTTATTAAGTATCATACTCAACCAATGTTTTATTTATTAAATTTAGTGCCCCTTCATATTTAGAAAGATGACTGAAGATACACTCATTAATCTTGGGTTAGTGTTTACGCAATGTAACGACTTGTCTTAATCTTGAATATGATCTCCAACATAAATAAACAAAAACACAGGGCACAAAGACATCCTAAGAGTTTCTTTTATTGGGCAATATGTTATTTCTAAGATTTTCTCTGAAATTGTTTCGAAAGTTTTGACTGTCGCTTTCGTAATTAATGCTGATGGTGGTGGTCCAGAATTGCTATTGCTCGGGTGTGCTTTCTGGAGTCCAGTATCTAGTTAGTGCAACTTGGGCGGCCCATCAGTATAACCGCCGGTAATAGTTTTCTCGATGTGATAAATAAAACATGAATATCTACCACTAAACAACTCTGCAAGCTATATCACTATTCACTACTCATGCATTTTCATTTTTTCCACAAATACCACATTACTAACTATCAAGTGTACTATATCATTATTTCATGGAATATTAGCACATCTATTAGCCTTTTTCAATACGTTAAAGGATTTCACATCCAAAATACATTTAATTTATGAAATATATATAAACGCCAGAGCTATTTAATAGATACCATATTAAATAGTGTCAAATCAATACAACCGGTTTAGTACGTAAATGTTTGTATCGAATCATATTTGAGTAGCTCAGAAAGCGAGTCCCTCGTGTTGGGTAGTAGAGGACGAACCGATCAACCACCGGTCTATAGACCTTACTCACCAATGGGACCTCCCGTGATATCGTCTACACCTTAGACATGCCATCTGCCAGGTTGGTGTGCTGTGTGCACATGTACGTTACCGTCCTAGTTTTGTCCACTCCATTAACGCTAAAAAGGCAGGAGGGATAAAAAGGAAAAAGCAACGCCCAAAAATTTCAAAACTCCTTTCAAAGTTTTCTTTATCAAGTTTTAAATTGCCATCAGGAGTTTGGTAGACTTTATAAAATTAGAAAATTGGTTATTTTTCCTTTAAAAAACTATTAATACTCTCAGTTTGTAAAATAACTATTATGTAAAGGCCATTAAACCATCTGATAAGAGATTTTAATTCCTTTTTATAATTTTTTTTTGTTAATCTTTTCTTCCATATTTTCACGCTCTATCATCATGATTCTAAAACAGTTAAACCGTAAACTTCAATAAGAATATACTAATGTTTATCAGATATATTGTAATCTATTATTTTGAAGAGCAACATAAAAAAACAGCTTGCTTATGTTATATTTTATACATTAGAAAGACACAGCAGAATTTTTAAATTTTATAGAACTTATTTCATAACATTCATATGTAACATGTAAAGTAAAGTAATATTATAAGGAAAGAGGTTTCAAGAAAATTACTTTTTCCTCTAGATAGAGTTCAAGTGAAATTTAATTCTCCCAGCAAAGAGTATATTTCATTCACCACAATGACAACAAGTGTTATCTCTCTAGCAACATTCAAAAATAAATAAATTTTAATAATTTATATTGGTAGATAACTTTAGTTAGAATTTTATAATAAAACCTTTTTCTTTTGCCAATTAATGAAACTATCTCTCTCTCTCTTTTTCTCTCATATATATATATATATATAATAAGAAGAGAATCTTTTCTTATAAGATTAAATATTTCTCATAAGAATAAATAAGATTTGATAACCATATCTTTTTCAAATTAATGATTACATCTTATTTAAATTTAGATTACATGAATATCTGCTAAAATTATAATCAATTAAACTTGTTCTCATTAGTCATGCTATTGGGTGTGACCCTATAAGTTTATATACATAAAGGCAATATCTTATAGATATAAAGCAACATAATTATCTGATAATAGTTATCGATCACCCAATGTAGTAGAAAGTTATGAAACATAAACCACTACGAAACGATTACTACCTAATTAAATATCTTCATCAAATGATACATAATTAAACCATTATATATCATGTGATCAATGTTAAATCATTTACTTAGTTTCTGAGAAAAGTTAAACTCAATAAAATCTACTATAGGTATGGGTTTATAAATCACAATTACTTCAACCAAGCAGTTTTAGATATCGACTCTCTAATCTAAGAGAGAGATGAATTCTATATTAACTCATCATTATCATTTATATATTTCATGTTATACCTAACAGTCATATTATTTACAATCTAATTAAGGAGGGACCAATGAAATTAGATATTTCATATGTAAGATACGTGAAAGTCTTACATCTAGGGATTATTTACTCTCATTCGTAAAGGAAGGATTAATGAAATTAGACATTTGGCGTCCTCTAGTGGTGGGTTGTGTCCAGTATACCTATTTATATAACTTGGATATCTTTTCTTGATCTAGTAAGATGACTCTAGTTATATAACGTTTTTTATTTTAAATATATATCCAACCGAGGACGATTTTAAATAATATGATGTTGTGTAACACACCTTTATTATAATTCCATATATCTATTAATTATTTATGGAACTTTATTAAAAATATATACAATAGAAAAGTATATAAATACAATAAATACTTAACTTTATTAATTATTCATAAGTATATCAAAAGTATCTTAGCACATCATGCACAAATTTTAACAACTTCTCCATTCATGAAATTCAATTATATTACCATTAATTTCAACAATCAAGCATATTTATTTATTTATTTATTTTTAAAGCAAGCAATACTTGTAAAATCCAAAAAGGTTTTATAACTTAAACTGCTAAAATTGAAAATTATAGAGGTTAACTATGAAAGCTTAATGAGTATTTTTTTAAAGGATAAGGTAAGTGGACTTAAATAAATTAACAACATTATTTACCAACTATAGTGTTTTTAGGAACTAGGGAAGAAGCTTTTGCATTGTGTATATATAGATATATATATGTACATTTTGATTAGTAATCTGTTTATGTTAAAGAAGATATTGACACATTGCTTGAAAAATGTTTGGTATTTTCACAGAACAAGAACTTCATTCATTAATAGAATGAAACAAATATATAACATCCCAAACAAAGAGATGCGAATCATAAATCCCTGCCATCAAGGTTAAATCTATTAAGCTAAAAATGATTATTAACAACCTTGAACGACAAAAGTTCTATGGTCAAAACAAGAACCGATCCTTTTATTAAAAAAAAAAAAAAAAATCCACGTAGGAGTATGGTGGCCTTTTCCAACCTCAAGAACTCTCTTGCCCGAAATCTGGCAATCCGAACATTAGAATCACCGATAATTACGATGCCACTGCCCGCAATGGGGCTGGATAACTCCAAGATAAGCTATGATCTTGATGTGTTACAGATCTAGAGATGGGAAATGGAGACGTCGAAAATGGTGGATAGAGGGCTTTTATTGGATTTTATGGGGATTTGAGAAAGAGAGGAGAGGGAAGAAGGGTTAGGGAGAGAGGGAGATTAATGGTCCATTGAATACTAAATAGAAGAATTTGTTGCCATGTAATTACATATTTGCGTATATAATTAGTATTTAAAGAAAGGAGAAATTTATAGATGAAATCTTATTTTGATTAGTAAATATTATGACCACAATCTTGAAAAGTTATGGAAATAGTACCTTTTAGTATTGGTATTTGGTGGTTTTTGCAGGATGAAGTAATCATCTGTAGCCGATGATAGTTGTTCACTATAGTAAAAAGTATTAGAAATACATAAATGGAGGAAATTATTTTTTACCTGTCAAATTCTATAATAATTAGCCACTACCGTTAATTACCTAATTTTTTTTATATTACTACTTAATACTAAAAATTATTCATAAACATAACTATTATTATTATTTTTTTTAACCAACTACAGGAAGAAAGATTCGAACCAAGTACATTCTTTTAAGAAATCAAAATATATATCACTAAATTATAATAGTCTTAGCCAACTACTCTTGATTGGTTTAGTAATATTTGAAAATTGTAGATGCTAGAATTTGTTCTTCATGAAAAACTTCACGTGTTAAGTTTTATACTAAAAGTGTAAAATCGAGAAGTGTAATACATGATCAAACTTCCTCTTGTTGCAATTTTTGTCTTACTTGTATTAGATTCTCTTAGGCTTGCAAAATAGTAAATGTGTCAAAATGGGCAATATAATTTTTTCCAATATAACCATTTTAATACTTGAGTAAATCTCTTACCGATAAAAGAAACCCAAGATATATGGTTAAAAATGTCTAAATCACCTTAAAGTATTTAGGAAAAGTCCCAAGATCCCTTTTCCAAATACCTCGATGAACCCTCTTTATAGTTGTAGGTTGATGGGTTTGAATCTAACTTAAGCGACTAGGCTAGGACCTCATGAGTTTTGTTAGGCAGAGTGCAGGTCTTGATGCAATAATCTAATGATAGGCCTTCTTGCATCTTACTCTTAGATCTTCCATCGCGTTAAATGTATTTGGACTCCTAAGCCTCATTGGAGATGCATCATTAATAGGAGTAGGGTGCTCGAAGGTTAAGCACATTTTGGTCACCTATTGCTATAGCGAGGCTCTAGGGTAAGGGGTATATTGCCATGGTACTTAAGGTTGAGCATAATCCTAGCAATTTGCAATGCTTCCCTTTGTGCGCTAGGGAGCCCCCTCTAGTTGGGCCTCCTAGTCTCCTTTATGAGTTGAGGGCTTGATCGAATTTCGACTATCAATACTTTCATTCTCTGAATATTTTGTTTTTCTCATCTTTTGAATGATTTCTTGGTAGATGCTTGTTGATTAAAGAGAACAAGGTGCAAATGGTGATAGATAAATTAGTAAATGTGATACATAGAGCTTTTGATTTGGCATTAATATTTAACGACTTCAATATTTATCGTAACGTTTATGTGAAAAATTAACAAGAGACACATAGATAATAATTTTGAAATTGCCATTTATCTTGATCGATGCTTGCAATACTAGATATTCCAAGGTTTTTGAGTGCCAACTGCCAATGCCTTATAATTCAAATGATACAAATATTGCTCTTCCATCGAGATAAAATAAGTAGAGATGGGCACAAGATCAACTCAACCAAAGTGTATTGATTCATGGGCATTTGAGTTGGTGCATAAATACGAAAATGCTGTTAAATAGCCCAAATGGGCACGGAAAGTGGAAACTCAACTAGTTGGTTAGCATCAGAACGAGATGATGAATGTGAGTACGATATTCATGTCGTGAACCGGCTCGGCATGGATTAATTGATAGCATAGACAACTATATTTCTCAGCATACATATGTGATGTTCAGGATTTACATGGATCTGTAGTTGCAAGATTACTTATTAGTTGGTATATCTGGTTCAACTTACCAATAAGATTTTTTATTAATATAGATACATGATACTATTAAATATCGAAAATTTGAAAAACGTCTTCCACGAGACAAGTACATTTGGGAATTATTGCACTAAATTACCATTATGAAATAGTATTTACGGTTTTCTTAAGTATTATTATCAATCTAAACTCAAGTTTATTCTATGAAATTAACCAGGCCCCAAATTTAGTGATAAAATAAAAATAAAAATAAAAAAAGTGAGTTATAATCCTTTACTTACAAATTAAATATTCTTTTCATAATTTTCAAAACGCTTATATCATGTTATGATCTTAAAGTTAACATGTTGTTTCCTCGTCTTTTGGGGCATCCTATTTTGTATATCTTCCGGTATTTTAATTTTTCTAACAACATAATTTTATCTTACAGAGACTTAAAGATAAGATTTGGACATGATTTAGAAACAAAAGTACTGCATTGTCCACCTTTAATCGAAGGAAACCCTACAAAACGAAAACAAATGGAAATTTCTTGTATAAATCATGCGGTATATAATAGATCATGTGTTTAGTATTGATAGGTTTATACGATCCCTTAATTTGTAGTATGAATCTTATAAATTAAATAATACAAAATATATGATTATATAAACGGACAAAAAATCCGTGTATTAAACCTCATATTTCATATATGATGTATAAGATCTATGATTATTTGGTAAAGCACGATAGCCCACATCAATTTTGATTCTTTGATTAATTATGCCATTCAGTCCATAGTCATTAAATAACTACAGATGACATTTTAATTTTCTCACACAAAAGTTAAACTGCACAAAAGAGAAGAAAACAAGTAAATTTGGTCACATAGAGAAATAGGTACAACTGAATGCACCTATTTATTTACTTATGGATGTAGCTTCATGCTTTCTTTACTTTGAAACCACTTCCTGTACGGAATCACGGACGTTCCCAGATTTAGATCCTAGTTCCGAGAGGTTAGACCCGAGAGAACTGACCCGAGGAAAGCTGGAATCGCGATGAAACCGACATCTAAAAGAACCGGCATGCGTGGTGGGGGAGCATAGGCAATTTGCCTTGTTACCAAATGGCTTCAGCGAACCACCTTGACCTGATGGGGATGGAGAAGGCAATGGCGATGGTACTGGCGACTGCTTCTGGCCGACCTCTACGTTTATTCTTGGGATTGATATTTTCCGATCCAGAAGTTTCTTGTACATATTATGGGACTTATGAGTATCCCCTTCCTCCATGTCTTGTGCTATGGGACTTGAAATTATGCAAGACAGAAAAATTGACGATATAAGCGGATAAATAAATTGATGAAGCAAAAGAGGAGTTTCTAAATTGATTCATGCTACCATTAAATGTGGAATTACGTAGCAGTAATAGCATATTAATGCCTTTAAGTGTGTGTGAAAATAGCAGAGTAAATAGCAATTAATTGTTATGCGTAAATATAATGTTTATTTAAATAGATTTGATTCCTCTCAATTTAATTTTTCATTAATTTATCCCTTTCAAATGTTATTGGTGGGATATAATGAACCGACAAGATTATAAGAAAAAATTTAATATTATATTAATCTTACAAAGTAATTCAAGAATCTATATGATTATAACTATTAATTCATAAATTGATGTAAATTGACAGGATAAGAATCGAGATCATTAATATTCATATTTTGCATTACATATACACATTATTTGTGCTTGCATGCATTAAATTACACATAAACATATATTTGGCTCTAAAAATGGTAATAAAATGCACAAAGAGTGTGTTTTCATAGAAATTTGCAACATTTATTATAATTAAAACTTGAAAACTACTTTTGGTCAATGCAATAATCTTAAGAGGTCACCAAATCTAATGACTTTTAAGAGGGAAGTAATTTGTGGGAGTCAAAAAGTGATGTGAAAGATGGATTTTCATTTTCTTGAAAAGACGTATTTATTTTTTTTATTTTTTATTAACAAATTCCATATATGGAATTAAAAGTCGATATTTACTATTGTCTTCTACCACCACTTACTATTAAAGGCAATTAAATTCTTAAGATTATTATAAAAATTATCTATAACTGTGAAGCCATATAAGAAAAAGGATCCAAAAGCATATTTCGTAAAACAAACACACTCTCTAAAGTTGACATTACACAAGAAGATTCTATAGGATGATTGCTTTTGATTTCTTTGCATATGATTTGTATTTTTTCAAAATGAAGTTTGTGCATCAGAAAAACATTCAATAATAGGCTTGAAAACATGGTTTACCTCATTCATCTATTGATGATTTCTCTAAATTTCATTCCGGGTACTTAAAACTTTTGTGTATAAGATGATATTGTGGAGTTGTTCCACAGTCCTTTGACGGGATTATTGCGTTAGTACCTTCGGTAGTCCTATTGTTCAATACCGTATTATGAAAAAGATTGTAATAAATAGTGGAAACCTCAAATTTAAGGGGCCAAACAGAGTTACAAAAGTAATGAAAAAAAGGGGGATCAAATACACGCAAACGAAAATGAAAATGGGACCCCCAATAGTAAAAAGTGAGGCAATAATTTCTATTAATTAGCAATTCAGAACATTATTTCCAATTTGCTCAGAAAAATTATGATTGCATGCCAAAAACTGAGAAAAGAGCTTTTCCTTTTCTAATTCATACTTAAAAAGTCCTGGGCCAAAAGTGAAAAGCTGATAAAGTAGGGGGGGGGGGGGGCGGGTGCGGGGTCCAAATTCCAAAAGTTCATGAACATGATTGATCACAAATATTTACAATTAATTGCTTTCTCGAATTTTCTTTTTAATTTTTTATATCTAAAAGAAGTTTTATAGCACATCCATTATGACGTTATAATTGTTTGAGGAAATTATTCATAAACATAATAATAACTTGAGGAGATTTTATCTGAAAAGTTTTCATGCAGAAATGAGAGAAATTCATGACGCGATGTACAGGAATGCCTTTTCAATCAAATCGTGATTCTAAAAGATATTATTTATATATATATAAATACTATTAAAAATATATATTAAAAAAAATAACTATAAAAATTCTTTTACCGGCCATAAGTAGAACCGTAGAAGAACCCTAATTGTAAATATACCGACTAATCAAAGATGGTGAAATCTTTTCAATACAGAAATGGAATTGTACCTGGAAATTGGGCTTTGCAAATCGGTGAAATGGTTGATAGGCGAAGGATGAATTCCTCTTCTTTTCAATTGAAGAGTCTAATCTGCAGAAAGAGTTGATTCACAGAGAGAGAGAGAGAGAAGGAGAGATATTATATGGAAATACTCGAATAAAAAAATCTATAAAAATAGGAAAAAATAACTAAATTACTGAAATATCTTAGGTGTCAATAATTGCTTAATTTTGGATATGTGTTTTCAACAACATCAACATTATTTGTTTGCCGTTGCGAGTTTTATGGCATAAAACTAAATCTTACTTCCATTGATACTATCACTGGCCACGTTGTAGTTTTTTTTTTTTTTTTTTTTTTTTTTACTAACTATATATTACATGACAAATTGGATGGTGGATTACCTTATTTAATTTATAAATATAAATTAGTTAAATCTATTCATGAATCATTTCAGTTACCTTGAACTTTATTTGATTTCAGCTTTTAGATTAGAGCTACTTGTGTAGATTATTAAATTGAGTTTGAATTTTTTATGTTTGCTTTGAGTAGCTTTCGGATAAAACTAAAGTCGAGTCTCAAATAATATTAATCGAGTTTAAGCAAAATTTAGATATTCATATTATCTTAATTTAAGAAAGAAATATAAATTTTTTAGATAAAAACAAAACTTAAAAATAAGGAGATTAATTGGGACAACTTCGTATTTAGTAAGTTTAAATTCAATATTTTTAAATCGATTAAGGTTAAATCGTATTGGAATTTTAAAATTTCAAGTGGAATGTATTAGATCAACTTGACGCATTTCGCTCCATTCTACTCATACCAGGCGGACTCCAAAAGCTCAGCGCTAACCACGTCCACGTCTAGGACACGTACATTTGATGAAACATGGTTGCAGGCTTGCAGCCATTATTAGAAATTCTGATCTGTATGCAACTTATGGTTTGAACCTTGTAAATCCAATATTTAGCATCCTCAATGCAACAGTTGTAAAGAAAAACCTGCCACGAAATCCACACGCAATGTCTACTTAAGCATTTGCTATAATATGGAAACAAATAAGAAGAAATATAATTTATAACAAATATTGGCTGTGCAACTAATTTTTTCTGATAAAATTCCATGTGATCCCTTTGCATGTGCCGTTCTTGCTTGTAGGGACTTAGGTAACTCGTAAGCACTTTGAGAGCTAAAGGCTACTCTTTTGCCCATCGTGAAGTTAATATTATGTAAAGAAGCATAAGACTTCTATATGTTGTACAAGGGGTTGGTCATGCTTCAGACCCAGAACCTCCACCTTCCCCCCACGCCCAAAACAACAAACCAAACTTTATGTATGTGCATATGCTTTGCTAAGTAATACACTAGGTTTTGCCAAAAAAACAAAAGAGAGAAATAAAAACTTTTTTGAGGATTTTTTTTTAAGGTAAAAAGTGTTTTAGATGTTCTCAAGTATAAGATTTTCACAATCAAATCTTCCAATCTTCAAGAAATGACTATCTTATAATAAATAAATAAATTGTGTACCACTCCACACGATATTAACATAGCACTTCAAGACTTAGGGAAGCATCACTAAGGCGAGTAATGAATCATGAATCGGTCCTCCGATTCATGGTTTAAGACCTGGCTTAGGGGTCTCGAGCTTGAACCAGCAAAAGGAGCCACCAATCCTTAAGGACTAAGGCGGGTTGACCCCGTCGACCCATGTGAACAAGGATAAAAATAAATATATATAACATATGTGCATATGATATATAGTATTTTTCTTTTTTATTTTGTTTTATATATACAAATACATATTATTAATGTGGAGATCAACTGGATATAGTAAGGAGAACGGGCTTGAATGCTAAGGAGGGTATTTTTGGGCTGGATATTAGGCATGCTTCTTACTTCTTAGTACCTACAAAAAGCTTTTGGCGGATTGGTCTTAGGTGAAATGGTCCACAAGTGCCCTCCGACACTTAAGCTAGTAAGGAAGGATGAAAGGGGTGAAACATGCTAGTATATAAGGATTCAAGCACTCTTCTTCAAGAAAGAGAAGGGGTACTTGGTATGCAATGTGCACAAGTGATGTGTGTGGGCTTAGAAAGGTAAGGCATTTGGGGGTCCTGTACCTTTAGCTCCTTTATGCTATTTATAGTGCATAGAGCTCACTTATCAGGAATGCGTGTCGACTTAAGGTTAGTCTTTAAGCATAAGAAGCCCATCTACTAGGGATGCATGTCAACTCAAGGTTCGTCTATACTGGCTGCTTACAGAGAACATATGCTTTGGAGGTGACAAGGTGGCCATGTCAGTCAGTTGGCCATGAACATGTCAATAGCTATGTTTGAAACTTGGGATGCTAACGTTCTTAAGGGATGTTAGGTCATAAGTGTGTTAGTCATAGTATGGGTGTCAAGTGCATAACTAATGAGAAGAGAAGGAGGATTAAAGACAAAGAGATCCTAAAGTGGGGGCATCAATTGATCCAGGAGTCAAAGCCGACCTTCTACGGAGCACATGTAGGGTGGAGAGTGCATATAGCATGGCAAATGTATGCCTGAAGGTCAGAGGGAGACCATAGAGCTTAGGGATGGCCAAGCAAAGGGTAAGGTGCTTGAGTAGACCATTAAGCACCTAGTGGTCAAGCATGTAGACAGCAGGCCCTTAAGATGCTCCAGCATAGGCAAAGTGCTTAGGGTTACAACGAAGTGCTCGAGTGGATGTAAAGCACTCGATTCCTTATTCCGTAATGAGCCTTGGTTGGTTGCTGCTCAGACTGAGCATCGGTTTGTCCCTGTTTTGGCTAGGCCTTGGGCTGGGCCAAAAATAGCTTACCAACACATATAGTATATATATATATATATATATATATATATATATATGTATGTATGTGTATGTGTACATGCGTGTGTGCATATATTGCATATAATATGTAAAAGTGTAATTTGCACATAAAATGTACATATTGTACTATATATATAATATAAATATATATAGTATATATATATATGCGTATATAAATTATAATATATATAATATATTGTATGCAAAGAGATTAAAAAGGAAAAACAAATGTGAAAAAAATACATATCTAGTTTATGGGCTCAAGAACCATTGAGCCTATTGAAGCAGCTAGAAACCAATATTTACAGTTCAATATAGAGTTAAATCTTCTTAAATAGTCAAGTATATCCAATTAAGTAGAAATGCATCTTTTAGGAGTCAAAGCATATCTTTGTAATTTACACTAAATGTGGGTACCCTCATATTTACTCTAACTCGAGTTGGGGAAGCTAGGTCTACATGAGCTTAAAAAAGCTATCATCAGTAAGATCATAAGCCTTAACTAAAGATAGCTGCATGAGGTGCAAAGTTCCCTAATATATATCATGGCAATGTTATTGGGAACTCGCCTTGAGGCCAAGTAAGGTCGAACTAAGTAGGTTGACTCGTTGAGAAGAGTAATATAGAATTCTATTGGAGTGGATGAGGGGTCTAACTTAAGGGCAAGTCGAACAAGACCTTAGATTTGACTTAGTATCAAGTTAAGTTGATTTAGTTAGGTTAAACTCTATTCAATATTAGGAATGTAAACGAGTCAAGATGATACAGTATTAAGTTCAAACTCGACTCAAATAGAAAAACTTGAAGCTCAAACTCAATTAAGTTTTAATTTTAAAAGCTTAAACTCGGCTTGAAATTAAACTTAATAAGCTTGAGCTCTAATCAATTAAGCTTGTTTAGACTCGATAATCTTAAAAAATATTTACATTTAATGAAAATAATAATAATATTAAAACTTGGCTTAAACTTGATTGATATTTAAACTCGACTTAAGTTCAATTAAACTTGCAAGCTTATCCAGTCGAGCTCATCTTATCGATCCGAGAATTATAAAACCCGAGCTCAGCTTAACTCAACTCAACTAGACTATGATTGAATCAAATTAGAGTAAATTGAGCCAAAATCCAGTTACTTGCAAGTAAGCTCATCTCATTTATACCTCTAATCAATATGAGCCTTCTTAATTTGCCTAAAAGTAAGAGTGACGTCAAATTGGGTTTAAGGGACCTCAGTCCAAAATTACCTCGAAACCCATTTCAACCACTTTACTTGAAAATTTCTAATTACTATTAACATAGCATTTACCATCCTGGGTTTATAAACAAGTACAACTCCTTTCTACAATCCATGTGGAACTAAACTTACATAAGGATATCACACTAACCCTTAAAATTAAGAACTAGTTGCCTATCTTATCAATCATACATACCCTTAAGGATGAAGTGCATATATATAATGATTTCAACTTATTTAGTCTCCTTTACGCTATTTTGTGTTGCTATGCAAAGAAAATCTAACTTAAATTTAAGGGTAAGAGATATGATCCAATGATTCATAGTACATGATGTATATCATATTATTTTTTCTACAAAGTGTACAATACTTTTTTAAGGAAAATGCTTGAATAAGAATGATATGAAAAGTTAGATGATTAAAGTATTGTTTGATTGTCATTTATAGTATGATATTAGATAGATTCTTTGGTTTATTGTTCAATTTACATATTATTCAAAGTTACTTATGAAAAGGCCTTGAGGTACCACAAAATTAAAAAATATGTACCATATATTTAAATTTTCAATAAATGACTTATAGGGGCTTATTTTTGTAATTGGAATTTTAGCCTAACTTAATGTCATGGATTGGGAGATTTAGCTTGGTAAGATTAGAATAAGGATCATTTGACTAGTTTTTCGCTCTCGACCTTATTTCATTGTCTCGTGCACGAAAATAGACTTGGAAAATATCTTTTTAAGTCCATTTAGGCCTCTTTTAGCCTTCCTAGACCTTTAGAAGGCTTATATTAAAACATTAGCCTTTTTATATAAGAAATGGACTAAGATTTTTTAACCTTAAGAAGGCTAACTCTGACCTAAGTCTAAACCTTAAAGCTAATGATCCATAAGGTTGAGGAGACTTCAATCCTAGCCATCCATCATCAAATACGATCTAACCATCATTATAAGTATCGGAAAGCTATGTAATAGGAACCCCATCCTCCCCATTTGCAACATTATAAGTATCGGAAAGCTTTAGAGAAATGTCACTACTTTATTGTAACCACTGTACAAAAGATCAAACATCAAGATTTAATAAGAAAAAATCAAGAGCACATCAATAACACAAAATTCATTTTGTTGTCACATGTGTGCTCTGAGAATTCGAGCTTGCTCGTTCCTCCTCCTGCCTTCTCTTTAGGATCATCCCCCTATTTATCATGAGAATAAAACTTTTCTAAGAATGACTTACACGCAAGTTGGACATGATAGATGTTAAATGGCAACCCCACCGTATATAACACTATACAATGTTCTCAAATTATAATTTTTAACTTTATTATAATTTATAAAATGAGTAATGTATGTTTTTATTTTTTCATTCATAAAAGTACCGTATACACATCAAATATGTTATAAAAGAGTTATACCATCTTATTCTTTCTATACTGTGCTCTCTAGTTTTCGTTCTTGTTTAGTATCCCAATGATTAGGTTAGTCTAACAATAATTTGGTTTTGGCTCAGCAATATCTTCTTGATTTCACACAATGTAGAGATCTAGAGAAATAATATAATGCCACAGAAGCTTTACTCTTAAAGATTTGATAAGGTTGGAATGAGGAATAAGGTTTAAGTTCGTGTTCTAAGTTTCTTTATCTCTCACTCGTACATTCGAGCCCAATAAGACTATTTGTTGTCTTCTTGATCAATCCTCTTCAAGTCATCCTTCCACGTAGTATCTCCACATCACTTAGAGGACATATAAAGTAGGAAGCTCACATTACACACATATGACAACGTTAATTCAATCCCGACATCCACAAAGAGAAGACAAAAATTACAAAACATATGCAGATTTTTTTCTTTTCTTTCGTTTCATTTTTGGCGGCAGGGGGAAGGGAATTAACTTTCCTTAGAATTAGTGACGTCCCTCTATGGATTCTTAAGCAAAATCCCGCTGATTAAGAAAAGTTATCAAACTTTGAACAAATTCATAAATTTTAAGAAAATTAAGGAGAATGACTTTAAACTTTAAAGTGACGCTGTATAAATCTTAAGTAGATTTGCGAATTTTAAGATAAGCAACATTTTCAATGCAAAATCGAACAAAACAACAAAGTTATACATTTTTCGAATAGAAATTAGGAAAATATTATGTGACAGAAAGTCAAAAGAATCTTACACGATTTAAGGGTATAACGAATAATTGAATAAAGTTACAAATGTAAGCGAATTCAATAGCTTTGTGTGTATTTATGGGGAAAAAAAACCGTAAGTGTGTATAAGAAGTTTGCAAAATTTAAGGAGGAATTCCAAAATGTAAAGGCAAATCATCAAATTTAAGCGGACATTAGAGGAAAAAGAAAAATTAAGGGAAATGTTAAGTTTACTACGTGAAGTTTGGTTGAATTTTCAATTTAATAATCAAAATTTTGAAAAATCAATTTGATACTCAATGGAAGTTTTCTTTGGCACTTATGCTACCTGCATCAACTCTATTAACTGTCATTAGTTGAGTTGTGGTCCCTTCATAATTCGACACGTGTAATTGGACAATACCATATTATAAAATTGCCCCGTATGATGCCACCTGGATGGGAAAAAGAAAAAAAAAAAAAGGTTACAACCTCACCTCCTGCATGAATAATGTAATCCTCATAAGAAATAATCCTAACCCTAACTTTCCCAAAATCCATCATATTAGAAATCCTTGGCAGGAGAAGGTCCATAACCTTATCCTAATTGAACTTGCCCTGATTCTTTTTTACACAATCTCTTTTTTGTCAATGTAATCTCTATAATATTTAACACCATATACACTAGAAAACCTTAAGTGATTTATGCCTGAAGCCTTATCTAACAAGAGGAAACCCAAATCATATATAGGAGGAAAATTGTTGAAATAGGCGAGTCATCAAATGTGTCAACAAATTTGATGTAGAGATCATCTTCCATTAGCAGTAGGGTTGTGCTCTGCAACTGTAGTTTGAAGGCAAGTGTATCAATCTTGAGGACAGAGGCAAATCATGAGCGAAAGTTTTATAGATGCTCGAGATTCTTGGCGGTTAATTGAAAATTGAAAATTTTACCTAATTAGCAAGGAAGTGTAATTCCTTTGTATATGTTTTATAGTAATTTTTCTGCTCTATGAAACCAAAGAGAAGATAATTGTAGGCTAAAGTGTATGATATTGGGTTCCACTAAGGCTTCCTTAACTGGTGACTTAGGGTTTTGAGTTCACTATTCACCTAGGGTTTTCATTAACTCTTGTCTCTTTTATAATTACTGCCTTAAGATGTTTTCATTGCTTTATGCTGAGATTAAGTCAAGGCAAAAAAGTTTCCTCTTTTTAATTTGGGCATTACAACTTTAGGTAGTGTTTAGTTGCACAATTTTCACAATGTTAGATCAGACAAAAATTTTTATCTCATATTTGGTTTATAAATTTGTTTATTGACTGGATAAAAAAAAGGCTAATAAGTTAGACAAAATGTCTAAATTTTGTTTCATCTACATTATAATACAAAATGAAATTCGCTAGCAAAAATAAAATAATATTTTGCATTTTCAAAAATATCCTTTTATGTTATAATATTAAGTTAATGAATATTATTTTTATTAAATATTATAAAAAATATTTATTTTATGATATAAATCATTAATTTTTTAATATAAATTTTGTATTTAATACTATACAAACCAAATGTGATATAATAAGCTTATACTTGTTCTATCAAATTATTTTTGTCCAATCTAATCCGTACAACTAAACGTTACTTTAGTTTAGGATTAATTTAAAGGAACTTTGAGTGTTTCTTAGGGTTATTTGGCGCGTTCTCCTCTGTTTCACGTACTAGTTTGATTTTTTAAAAAAGAAATTATGCCACTTAGAGTCTAAGGTGGCTTCTATATTGTTTAAGTAAATTTACATGTCATGCATCAAGTTATAATTGGTTCCTTTTTCCACCTAGTTAACAAAGCTTAACAGTGTTAAGCAAGGTAGTGAAGATGACCACCAAAAGCATAAGTAAGTATTAAATTGACTTTTAAAAGGTTCAGGTACTAAATTGAATTTTTTGATAAAGTTCAGGTAGTGTTTATAGCATTAACCCAAAATATTATGAAACAAAAAGGTCAAGTAGAATTTCAAAGTTAAAATTTTATTATATCAATGAGGAGAATTATGAACATGAAATAACATTGCAATCAATATGAGATTTATCAACTTTTTCTTTTTTCCCTTCAAAAGGGGAATTGTGGAAGAATAATAGAATTAAGATAAGTAGAAAAAAGTTTGAAGTTATCTTCCTAGAAGAGGAGGTGAAGAAAAATAAAGGGGAATTATGAAATAAAATAGAGTCGTAAATTATATTTTTGAAACACTGATACATTTTTTTTCCTCAAACTATTATATATACAATTTTAGGAGAAGGGAGAATTAAACCTAATTTATCCTATTTGGGAGACCGTTGTTTATATTACTAAATTATAACAGTCTTAGTTAAGCACTAATATAAGTTTAATAGTAAGGTTACAAAACTCGTAACAAAGTTAAAAACTTTTAGGGACAATCAAGAATTATCTTTTGAAAAGCAAAGTTACAAATAAGAAGTTAAGGTCGTTGTATTGTAATGGTATAAATATTACTCTCCTAATGAAATAGAATAAGTTGGAATCATCCTTCCTCAAATTGCAATAATGTAATATTGTTGGAAAAAAAGGTTACAAATAAAAAAAATGTGAAATGTTACATAATCTCAAGTTTATTAACAATGACTATCATTCCAACTGATGCTACAAAATTAGAGAACAGTTTTAAAGAATCTCCTTCGGAGATTTTTTTTGGAATAAAGTAAGTTAAGCTTCAAAAAACTGCATATGAAAACATTCTGATTTCCTAAATCAAAAAAATAAAAGATAATGGTTAGCTCATAAAAATTTAAAATAACTGGAATTTTAAAAGATAAAAAATTTTGAATATTTTTTTTCTTCATTTATTCCTTATCATCAAATAACTTAGTTTGCCACCACGGATACCGTCGGAGAGGGCAGCCATTGGCTAGCCTCCGTTTTTATATTTCATTCATTTACCTATTATCATTTGATAATATTTTTTCTTTTGCTTTTATTTTTTCTAAAGAATTCATGAAATTCTAGTAGGACCAAGGACCACCCGTGGCTCTAAAGCTGCAGGCGCGGGAGACCACTCGTGGATTTAAAGCCCAAGGGGGTTCAGTAACGACCTAATGTTACGTTGTACATTGACCGTAGAATTAGATCACACTCATCCTCTGGTCCTTCCTGAGGGAACCTTGCCACGCGGCAAAACCTATATTATCTTATGTAACAGAAAAAACGTGATAAGGTGGTTTCATTCATCCTTATACAAATCCCAAAATCTTACATGCCAGTGAAGTATGAGGATGCATCAAAAAAATCGATATAAGTCGCTGTACCATTTATCTCTTTTTGGTTAATAGACTACCGATCCATAAAAACTTATTTATATCCTATTTTATAAATATAATTTCTTAAGTTTTTATATTCGAAACATATCATACGGTACTTTAAAACTATCCTATACTACGTGGAATTTATGATTTATTTTCTTTTAAAACTTTGTATTAGATGCATAATTAATATTAAAATTATAATTTTACTATTGGTAGACTTACCGAAAATAATTTATATAGGTTATAACGCATTTTGAGTTCAAATAATACAAAACTCTGGAGAATATTTTTGTAGCTGAAAATATTAAAACCTATAGTTGAGACATGCTTAAATTTTTTTTTCTTTTTTTATTAAATCATCAAAATAAAACTTTTATCAAATTATAAGATTATTATATGCAAAATATAAAAACTATGTGCAAGTAATTCTAATATAATATAATGAATGATAAGTTAAGAACTAGAATATTTTTAAGACTTCACTATATTAAAGTTAGTAAAAGAGGAATGAGGATAGAAAAAAAAAAAAGATAGTAAAAACAGAGAGAGGTTTTTACCAAAGAAGAAGAGGAAGAGAGAGGGATTAGATACTATACACAAACTATATATAATTTTAGAGTTTTATTGTGAGTTGGACTTTTATTATTATTTTCTTTAATATTGAAATAGAGAATACAATAGTATTAATTATTTATTTATTAATATTATTTAATTATTGTTATAAAGTAAGTATAAAATAACATAGAACTTGTACCTCGTATATATTAGAATATAGGTTTCAAGGTAAGATAGGTTATCTTGACTTAATATCTATACTTTACTTTGTGGAAGTAAATTTTGAAAAATTATTATCTAAGACCTCTCTATAATTTACATTACTCGGTGACACCTACCCAATAAGGTAGGATTTAAATCGATATATTGTATGACAGGGTTATGCGCTTATCGCTACCTTAAATAAATTTTGCACTTAATGTCCAATTAACAAGTATTGATGATGTTTAGGGTCTCAAGATAATAATGACAAAGTAGATGAACAAATGTGTAAATTTTATGGGCATTACAAAGTAAATTGCTCTAATTCTCGGTTAGTTTTTCTTATGATAATGTTGATTATGTTAGTGAATAAGATTATCTATCCTAGTGTCCCCTAAACTATTGCGTGTATGTTTGTCGAAATCGAAATTAAAATTTTCGTGTGCAAAGGCATTCCTCAATGATTTGTTGTTTTTTACCCTTCTTATTTACCGATTATATATATATATATATATATATATATATATATATATATTACATCTATAAGTTTCGATGTTCAACTTGTGTGCCAAAATCTACTTCATTACTCGTCGCAACTCGAATTCAAGGAGTATTATAGTGGACGATGTGCCTTTATCGTTGGATAAGGGATGCATGATTCGTTTCTCTTTTTTTTTTTTTTTTACCTTTTTAGTGATCATAGTGGGGGAAGAGTGGAGGCTTTAAATTTAATCCATCTAAATAGAAAACTAATATTTATGTCAATCCATTATAACTTAATAGAATAAAAACTGATTTTCTAATAAAATGGAACAAATTAAAATTCTCAACCACTAACAAAATACCAATTAAGAAGCAAACCCATGTTCTACACCATAACAATTGTCCAACGGTAATGAGTCATAAAATTCAGAGGGTTCGAGAGTCAAAGTCATCCATATTAGAGTTGTGCTACTAAAAATAGAATTAGAACATTAAAGAGCTTATCCAAATTACCGATTCAATGCAAGTACAAACAATAATAAGCGACCAAATCCTAGTCGATGGCTCACTTATCCAAAATTACTGATCTCAACACAAGTATAAATAATAAACAAAACTCAATTATTAAAAGTCATATGTAGATTAAATTGCTAGCAATTGATATAGAATTTGTTATTTATCTACAACTGTCTATTCACAACCTTTTGCTTTTCCACTATTCTTTTATTTCAAAGTAAATTAATTTGTGTCAATTTTATTTAAATTCAATTTGATTTGATAGGTGTCACGCCCCGAAGCGGCAGAGTCGTAATAGCCCCGCCGTGTAAATCATTCTAAGATAGAAGTTGGTCTTACAACCGCTATCTTAGACCTGATCTACACAAGGCGTCCACAATTAACCCGCTTTGAAGTAAATAGTTTGTAATTTAAATAAATCATTTACCTATAAAAGTGAGAAATTATATATATGTTATAATTCAGTTATTGCAGTTAAAGTTTACAATATTTTTCTATCGTACTTTTCTATATCATTGCATCATTCGGAAATGAAAAATAATAAAAACTTAGACCCTAAAAGATGTGTTTATTCTTCAATGTTTTTCCTCACTCCCCAGGATCCAGCAGTTACTAGTTTCAGAGTAATTGGTTGCCGCTTCTTAGCCAGCACCTGCACGACGTCTATAGAGATGTGAGCAACCACAGCTCAGTAAGTTAGGACGGAGGACTTAAAACTATATCATACACACAACAAGGTTTTCGATCACTTATTAGGTGCAATGCATGTGCAAGCAAATGCCATCGCACGACGTTGTCCAGCCCGTCGTGAAATTAGAGAAATTACGCCCGCTTTAATCCGGGTTGAGGAGTTGCCGTTAATGTAATAGCTCACGACCAAACCCAGGCTTGTGTAATGGAGACCTTGCTCCTCCCGTGACTACCTTCGAACCAATGTCTTCACCCTCGCCGCGACCTCCTCTCCTGTCACTTAGTTCGACTGAGGATGAAAAAGGGACCATTTTGCAATCCTGCGCTATCCCTTCCGAAGGGGTCGGTATTTGGCCGGAGAGTCCTAAGTTCCCCTAACGGGTTGCCATGCATGTCCGATTATGATTACTGGTCGGATATTTAATTAAGTCCAGTTTAGGATGATCAATCCTTTCATACAAGTCATACAATATATGCCAGAGCAACAAACAAAATCATAGCAGCACCCATAATCAAGCACATGCACACATTCTCTATCTAACAAGCACAACCAAGCATAATCTTAAGCCTCCAAAATACAGCATCGTATTAATCCCAACTTACCTCGACTCCTCGCTCACTCACTCGAGGTCCGATTTGCTCAGGCCATCGCCGATCATCCCTATAACACGAACGTGGTTTCAGTATTTCATATAATATTATAAGTTCATCTTATCCTATAACGCTTATTGTTAGGTTTTGTTTAAGGTTTAATATGCCTAATTATCTAGGTATTAAGTCTTTTATAATTATTTTAGGTTTGGGTTTAGGTTCGGGTTCCACATCGATTTCTAAATTAGATTCTAGTTCGATTTCTAGGTACTGTTTTGTACCCGGATCCTATAAATTTGTTTCAACTCATAATGTGAAACTAACCACATTATTTCCAGATACCCTAAATACGATTACTACCCCTAGTCAGCATTTTATTCCATCCAGTACACTTAAATCCGTATTAGTGTACCGAATTTACTCATGTTGTAAGAAATTTTCATCTTATCCTATAACGCTTATTGTTAGGTTTTGTTTAAGGTTTAATATGCCTAATTATCTAGGTATTAAGTCTTTTATAATTATTTTAGGTTTGGTTTAGATTCGGGTTTCGCATCGATTTCTAAGTTAGATTCTAGTTCGATTTCTAGGTACTGTTTTGTACCCGGATCCTATAAATTTGTTTCAACTCATAATGTGAAACTAACCACATTATTTCCAGATACCCTAAATACGATTTCTATCCCTAGTCAGCATTTTATTCCATCCAGTACACTTAAATCCGTATTAGTGTACCGAATTTACTCATGTTGTAAGAAATTTTTACATTTTTCATATAATTACCTAAAATTGAATTTTGTTTCAGATTTGTTATGTTCTGATTTTCACTATTTCATTATCTAATTAAACCTAATTTTTCCATATTTATTAATTTTTAATTCTACATATTCCTAATTTTCTACATTTACCACATAACACCTTCATTACTTATACTTAACACTCCATACACTAGGATCAGGTTTCCACATCAGAGATTAACATCCCTAAACATCTAATTACTATCTAAATCAGTAATTAATATCATAATCACCTAATTAACTCCCAATTACTCAATTTTTCCATCATTTTAGGGCTAAAAATTAACTTAAAAATTTCGAAAATTAAATTTAAAAAAATGGCTTCATAGCACTGTTCTATATCACATGAGCATCCTACAGAAAAAAATTGAGCTTCAAACTACACTCCTAAGGTCATTTATTTCTAAACCGAAATGTGCTCGGTTTTGCATGATTTCTTAAGGACCCTATATTACTGGACATGTTTTCATCTAAATAATATTTTTCCTACAAACTACATACAAAATATCCCAGAATAACAAAATTCATAATTTTCTAATTATATTTACTATTTTTACAAAATTTCACAAGAATTGGGCTAGAATTTGGACTCACCGGTTTGGGTGGCTCCGACCACCGCGGGCCGCCGTGGCCTTGTCGGCCGGCCTGGGCGCTGCCAACACCGTGTGGTGGTGGTGGCCGTCCACTCCCAGCTCCTCGTCTGGTGTGGGTTCCCTTTAAAATCCCTAACTGCACAGTTTTCCTTTTTTTTTTTTCTAGATTTTCTCTCGATTTTTTCGGTGTTTTGATTTTTCTCAAATCATAAACTGACCAAAGGACTTCTGGAATTTTTTTCCTCTATTTATAGAGAATTTTAGAAATTAATGTGCATTAATTTGATGTGATTTTGCACCAATTCCATGATTTTTGGCTTTTTGTTTGTCAAATTCTTATTGGTTATTTTTTTTTTCTTGCTGACCACGACCTTATCTTGTTGCAGCTTATCCTCTTCTGATTTTTCTGATTTTTCCTATAATTATTTTGTATTTTTCTTTAATTATTTGCTTAGTTTTAGGTTAATTTAGGTAATTACGCGTATTTTTATCTATACGTAAATACATGTGGGGTACACGTGAACATTCCTAAATATTATTTTGGTCATTCTAAAATTTTTAGTATACATATAATCTATCTCTAGTAATTTATTAGTTATTTCATTAAACTTTTCGCATTTTCAATGATTAATACCTATTATGCTTAAAATTTGAAAATTTTATAGTCTCCTATTTTACTATTTATTTTCTTAAATTTAAGTTTACGGGGTCATTTTTACTAATATTTCTCTCAATAGTTTATAATTTGGGTATGATCGGATCCTTTAGCCGATCGCCCTAAACCTTGGGTTCTAAATTCAATCTTACAGTTACTTAGCTGAACTTTGAGACTTACAATAGGGAGGATATAAAATAACCTTGGGGTTAAGAAATATGCTAAACAGTGCTTAAAATAAAATTTTAGCGAAATAGGAGAACATGATCGATTAGAAAAATAAAATGGCCTATTGGATTAAGAAATCCAATCATCTAGGTCTTAAAATAGTAGGCCATATAATGAAAATGGTCAACAACCTTTAATTGAAATTAGAGCTGTAAATAAGCTGAGCTACTTGAACTTGAGTAATATTAAACTCAACTCAGTTCTAGCTTGATTAGTAAACGAGTCGAGCTTAAATTTAAGATAAAGTTCATTTATCTAAACGAGTTGAGTTTGAGCTTCAGTATGAGCTTGCAAGCTTGTTTACTTAAGCTCGTAAGCTTGTTTACTGAAGCTCACGAGTCGGTTTGTTTAAGCTTATAAGTAAGTTTATGAATTTTATATATGTTACAAATATTATATATTAGTAAAACCTAAAGACTAATATCTATATAATATATATAAATATATAATATATTATAGGATATTGTATAATATATAATATAATTCTTATTAATTATTTATTAATTTATTATTATATAATCAAGATCATTTGGCTTTAAACTCCACTCGAGCTTGATTAGTGTAAGTCCTAAAGCCAAGCCAAGTGACCGTAGGATTAAACTTAGAACCCAAAGTTTAGGGCGATCGGTTAAAGGATCCGATCAAACCCAAATTAGAAACTATTGAGAGGAATATTAGTAAAAATGACCCTGTAAACTTAAATTTAAGAAAGTAAGTAGTAAAATAGGAGACTATAAAATTTTCAAATTTTAAGCATAATAACTGCTAATTACCGAAAAGGTGAAAAGTGTCATGAAATAACTAAGAAATTACTAGAGATAAATTATATGTGTACTAAAAATTTTAGAATGACCAAAATAATATTTAGGAATGTTCATGTGTACCCTACATGTATTTATGTGTAGATAAAAATACGCGTAATTGCTAAAATAGGCCGAAAACTAAGTAAATAATTAAAGAAAAATACAAAATAATTATAAAAAAATCAGGAAAAATCAGGATAAGATAACTGCAACAAGGTCAGGTCGTGGATTGAAAAGAAAAAATTAACCAATAAGAATTTGACAAACTAAAAGCCTAAAATCAAGGAAATGGGGCAAAAATCCCATCAAATTAATGCACATTAATTACCACATTTGTCTATAAATAAGGAAAAAAATTCTCAGAAGTCATTTAGCTAGTTTGTGATCTGAGAAAAATCGAAACACAACAAAAATTGAGAGAAATTCCAGAAAAAAAAAGAAAAGAAAAGAAAACTGTGCAGATTAGCAAGGTGAACTAAAACCACCACCCACCACCACCTGGGACCGAACCACCACCTGGGATCGAACCACCACCACCACCCTACAGTAGACCCACCGCCTGGACCGGCCGACAACACTGGACCGGGTTTGGACGGCCCAAAAGTTTCGGACCGGTTAGTCATTTATTCACCCGATTTTTGTAAAATTTTGTAAAATTATTTATTTTGTCCAGAAAATTATGAAACTTGTTATTCTGAGGTTTTATTGTATGTATATTTAGGGAAAATATTGGTCTAGTTTAATTAGATCTGGAAATATAGGGTCCCTAACAAATTATTCAAAACCGAGCATTAGTAAACCGGAAAATAAATAGGCTTAGGGATGTAGTTTGGAGTTCAAAATTTTTCTGTAGGATGCTCATTTGATGTATAACAGTGCTATGAAGCCATTTTTTTAAAATTAATTTTCGAAATTTTTAAGTTAATTTTTAGCCCTAAAATGATGGTAAAATTGGGTGATTAAGGGTTAATTAAGTGATTAGGATGTTAATTACTGATTTGGATCTTAATTAGAGGTTTAGGGAAGTTAATCTCTACAGTGGAACCTTAATCCTAGCCTTTAGATACTAAGTATGATTAATTAGGGCAATTAGGTAAGTAATATAATAAATTAGTAATATGTGAAAATGTAAATTAATAAATCTAAAAAAAAAAAAGGTTATTAGATAATATTATAATTGAAATCAGAAAAATAATAAATCTGAAATAATATTTAATTTTAAGTAAATATCTTAAAATGTAAGATTTTTACACATTGGGAATAAATCCGATACCTCAATTAGGGTTAGCGTGTACCGAATAGTTAGAATACCAAAATTACGACCTAATAGAATATTTGAATACCTAAACATAATGTGATTAATATCACATTGGGATTCGAGCTTAATTACGACTTAGGAATTAAAACTAGAATCTAGTTTAGGAGCCGAACCCCGAAATAGAACACAACGAATCATTACTACGTTATAGGTAACATGAGGAAAATGAGTTATATTATGAGTTAGAATAATAATCCATAAAATATACGTACTAAAAGAACCTATTTGTATTATAGGACACCCAGAAACAAATCAGCTCGCAACTAGAGGATCGAGCGATCGAGCAGATTCAAGTAAGTTGGGTTATTGCTTATTGTAATAGAGTACTAGTTTCGTAGTACTCGGAGACTTAGGCTTGTCTATGATTGTGATTGTAAATAGTTTGCGCATGTGCTTGATGTATCTGAATTCGTGCTGGAATTTGTACTGTGAATGACTTTGTACTGTGAATGACTTTGTGACTGATTGAATTGGTATGAACTTGTTGAACACCCTAACTAGCATTTAATCTCAGTCGACCCTAATAACCGAAAATGTCATGCATTGCAACCCGTTAGGAGATCATAGGACTCTCCAACCAAATACCGACCCCTTCGAAAGGGATAGCGCAGGATTGCAAAATGGTCCCTTCTTCATCCTCAGTCAAACTAAGTGACAGGAGAGGAGATCGCGGCGGGGATGGAGTCAATGGTTCGAAGGTAGTCGCGGGAGGAGCGATGTCTCCATTGCACAAGCTTGGGTTTGGTTGTGAGCTGCTGCATAACATGGAACTCCTCAACCCGGATTGGAGTGGGTGAAATTTCTCTGATTTCACAACGGACCGGATTACGTTGTGCGATGACACTTGATTGTTGCATTATATGAAAATAATTGTTTGATAACTCTGTTTGTGCTTGTATGCATTCATGAGTCTCCAATTCAACTTACTGGGCTTTAGTTCCTCATACCCTTATAGATCCTTTTGTAGGTTCTGATTTGTGAAAACTTCAAGTACTATGCCGCCCTATAATTATCCAGAGGTTAGTCTTTTTGAAGCCAGGGGTGTAAGAATCAAGTTATTTCGCAAATGTGTAACTAGACTGACCTTGTAGTTAAAGGTTGAAGACTGTTAGTTATTCTGTAAATTAGTAAACTGTAGTCATTATGTAAAACTTCCTGGGAAGCTCTGTGGACTTATTTATAATTGTCTATGTTTTATAGAACTTTGTGATAATTATCATAATTGTAGTATAATTATTACTCGAACTGTTTACTTCAAAACGAGGAGTCGTCGACGCCTTGTGTAGATTATCTCTATGGTAGGCACTGTGAGGCCAGTTACTATCATAGAATGGTTTACACGGCGGGACTGTTGCGACTTTACGACTTCGGGGCGTAACAATTAGTAAATGAGTTAAGTTTAAACTCAAGATAAAACTTATTTATTTAAATGAGTCGAGCTTGAACCTTAATTTTAAACTTGATAAAATTATTTGACTTGAGCTCAAGTTCAATAATTTTTAAATGAGTAAAACCTGGCCCCTTAAAAGCCTAGCTTAGTTCGTTTGCAACCTTAGTCGAAATGGCTAACCGCCTATAGTTGATCATATTATGAAAATACTTGACCACCTTGTATTGAGCTTGATTTTCGATTTTCTATTTAAAATTGATTTCTTCCTTTTCAATCAATATTAAACACTAACTCATTTAATATTAATCATCGACTAAAGATATTGGAAAATTTCGGTTTTTTATCTAGAAAATTTTTTGAAGTCGCCACCCGACCGAAGTCGGGAAAAAAGAAAGAAACGGTAATCAATTGGGTGGGTTGATTATGATTTAGTTACCAGTTTTTAATTTCAATTTGAATAAAGAACCAGAGGGTTCCAAATTCGGGAGCTAATCTATTAAACCCTAATAGGTATCAATATTTATTTATCGAAATTAGGATTATTTTTTAAATTATAATATTTTTAAGAAAAAATAAAAACTAAAATAAAAAAAAAACTTAAGTTTCTATACATTTTATCATCGCTTCAAAAGTATTTATGTACCAACTAACCGGATCAGACAATCATAGTTCTTTCTAAAAACTTAAATGTATTGGTTTATTTTAATTTTAAAAAACTGATCGAGTTTACGTTTTTATCAATTTAATTTATTCTAATAGAATCTAAAGAGTCCTGAATGTTTTTATTTTATAAAAACTTTTCTAAAAGTCCTGTTTTTTTTTTTTTAGAAAAAAGTCTCTTATTTATTCTTAATTTAAAAAAAATATTTCCAAATGAGAAATCCTAACAAACTAACTTAATGACAAATAAACCTCCTAAGCTAATATATCTATATATATATATATTTATAATATGTTATCAACATAAATAAGTAAATAAATAACAAATAAAAAATATATAATAATAATAAAATGAAGAAGAACCAAACCTGGACTTAGCTGTTTGGCTGTGGCATGGGCAGTGCTCGTGCTGATTACTATTGATCGGCGGGCAACGTGCGCTGGTGTTGTTTGCCGGCGAATTGTACACGGGTGCTTGTGAGCAATCGGTGAAGCAGCAGCTGCTGCTGTCACGTATGGTAGTCGGTCGTAAGTCCGTGACAGGGGCAGTTGTGAGTGCTGCGAGAGAGGGATTGAGTTGGAGTTGAACGGAGACGTTGTGTGATAGGATGAGGATGGGTTGTGTGGATAACAGCATGGATGACCGTAGTTGTTCGGCGAGAGCGTATGTTCTAGTCTGATGGACGTGGATGGAGCAGAGGATGATCATGCGTGCAGGATTAATTATATGTGGCGTGGTGTGTTCAGCAGTGGAGCGGTCGATTTTGGACAGTGTAGTGCTTGGCATATGCTGATTGTGTTGTGACAGTGGGCAGCGTTGCTCCGTTGCTGTTTGATGTGTGGTGAATCTCAGGTTGGGCAGCTATATTGTAGGACAGTGTAGGCGTGTATAGTATCTTGATCAGCGTGCGTGTGCGGCGAAGTGTAGACGTGGAGTGCAGTGCTGCTATTGATCATGTGTGCAGTTGTTGTGTGCTAAGTCGTAGGTGTGGTCGAGTGGATTAGGAGTTGAGGATGGTGTGTTGCGATGTTGGGGGTTCTGCTGCTGTCGTTGGAATGATGACAGTAGTGGGCGTTGCAGCAGTGAGTGGCGGGTGTAAGTGCGGCGTGTTGGCTGTGTCGTGCTACTTTAGACATGATTCAGTGAAGTGCTGTGTTTCAGGTGAGGAGGATGTGGATCGGAGGGCGGTGTATTGTTCGCAAATAGAGCGACTGGCGTGGATCAGAGGACGTTGTGCTAATCAGTAGCTGACTGCCGTGCTTAGAATGTGACGTTCGTACGTGGAAGTGCAGTTGCCATTCTGTACGGAGCGTGGTGACGTCGATCCTAGAAACTATGAACTGCTGGGCTTTGGGAAGAGGATGGAGAGTTGCGGCCGTGGACTTTGGAAGATCACTGGCAGTCCATTGGTGAGCTGGTGACTAAACTTGTGTAAATTCAAAACCAATGCCAATGAATTATGAGGTTTTCTTCTTGGACTTTTTGAAACGTATAGGTGTGTATTTATAAACTCGAACCAAATCGTATTTATTGTAATTAATTTAATAAAAATTAAATTAGATCAAAATTATTTATATTAATTCAAATCTAAAAAAAAAATTTAATTAGATGTGATTTCAATTGTTTAACTCGTTTTTTATAAAAAACGAAAAAGATAAAAAATAAAAAATACCTAAATGTTTAATGAGATTCAAACTTATGACTTTAAATTAGTTTCATATCAAATACTCCAATACTTATCTATTAAGTCATTGACCTATATCTTGATTTAATTGAATTGTATTTAAAATACGTGAGTCTTTAAAACAATTATCTGAACTAAGCTAAAACTAAAATTATTAATCCTAAAATAATTTATTTTCTAAAAAATCTAAAAATCTTTATAATTTTTTTATTTTTTATTTTTTTTTGTAGTTTTATCATTTTTCAATTTTTATTATCGTTTTTTTTTATTTTTTATTACTTTTGAGTTAGGGCCCTATTTTAAAAACTAAAACTACAACTATTTAGGGGTAAAAATCGACTTGTTTCTGTACTTTTGAAGTCCCCTTTTTGCATGAAATATATCTTAAGGTTTTGATTTAATTAACTGTAAGTTTCTTCTATTAATTTAGGTTTTCTAGAAGATTAATTATTTTATCTTTATATATTTTTAGTATAAATCTAAGTCTAATTATTAACTAAGATTTTAGGTCTAAGGAAATAATAGGCTAAGTTCTTAATTTTGATAACCCTAGTCTTAAACAAAGATAAAGTTTAGTGATTTTGGTAGAATTTAATAAGAAAATGAGATTAAAAACAATTTTGGCTATTTTTGTCTGTAGATTGGGACTGAAAGAAGTTGGATCTAGAGGTTGATTTTGATTTTAAGTTTTGGAATTATAACAAATTTCTAGGTTTTGATTGTAAATGAGTTTCTAATTAAAGGATCCTAAGCTTTTAATTATTCTACTAAAATTAAAATTAAAAGATCAAAGAGCTTCTAAACTTATTTAGAAAAGGCAACCTCGTAGCATTTTTCTCTCTCGTATCATTGTAAGTAGAGTAATTTGTTAGGGAGGCCTTATGGTCGTATTTACAGTATGAATATCGTTTTCTAGCAGCTTTTAAATGTTATTATGTCTATTTTAATAACTGTCTCAAATTTGCTTATTAATTTTGACATCTTCTTTTAAGTTATTTTGATTTTCTTTATTCTTGTTCATGTCATATAATTTAATTCTCTTTATTGGTTGTATGGCGTGTGTTTTGGCCGTCTTTCGGAATTGGAATAAGATTTTGACATACAGAATTAGTATCAGCGGCTGGCTCTATGCCTACTATTTGATGGTATTCGGAAATAAATAAAATCTACAGGGTTGTAAGCGTTGAAATCAGTAAAAAAATAATATATATATATATATATATATAAATTTAAACTTATAAATATAACGCGAGTTTTTGTCACAGGTTTAGATCGACGTTGTGATTTCATTCATCAGCAACACATACAAGCAAATGGAAGCCATTAAATACAATTTTGCAGAAGATTGCTACGGAAACCTGTTCCTAACTCATTGTCAAATGCATTTCTATCAGCCTTTTTAATCCACAATCCCAAGTTATCCTAACAAATAACTTATTATCTCACAATTCACACTCAGTGATTCTTCTTCGGAGGCAAAGATAGGCGCAAATCCGGTATCCTAAAGCCATGGCTAGTAGAATCCATACTTCTTGCAATCCACCATTTAGATTTACAGTGTCAAAAGATGGGGAGCTTTGCAGTGGCCGGCAGCCGCCTTTGCTCTCACACTCGTATAGCTCTTCTCCAGAGTATTGCACTTTCAAGAGCAGACGAAACCCGTAGTACATGAATGATAAGTACTTCAACCACCGTATAAACCACGGTATGTGCTGCAACCACAGAACACATTTTGAGGATTGATCACTACACAATGCTGAAATATTGGCATCAAAAGAAACAGACCATAAAGTGCTACAAGCGCCTACACGTAAACTTATCCAGCAAGAAACACATAGATGACTGCATCTAGTGTGGCTTAATTTGTTAATCGATATCGCTTAGTCAATTGCAATAATGGTGGCCGATTCACATACCTGTACATAATAACCTCCTGTAAGGAGAAAGAGCATTAGCAATAGAGAAGCAACCATTCCAGCATCCTTGATACTCAAAACTGCAGCTCCAAACAGTTCTCCTGCCCCCTAATGAAAAAAGAAGATGAATCCATTACCTTTGGAATTGAATGTAGACAAGATTTCTGTTCCAAGATACTTGCGGATTAACCTGACTGGTTATAGCAATCAACCATACAGCAAATAAGGTCAGGAAGAAACAAGCGATTGTTCTCTTAAAGCCTGCCATGAAGTACACTATGATCATGAAGGAAGTCGGATATAAAATATGTGCCACCATGTCGCAAAATGTGCTGCAGATGTAGTATGCACTCAGCCTGTACATATCTGCCTTTCTTTCCTTCACCAGGTAAATCTTTTCAAATGGAAACACATAAACCGCTCCAAAGATAGACGTGGATGTCCAAAAAATGCAAATGTAGAACATTAAACCAACCTGAAGTTTCAATTCAAATGTGAGAACCAAGGTAGCAGAACACAAAGCAAGTGTTAATCAATAAATGAAAAACCTAACCAGATCTAATAGGTTAAAACTTTTAGATCAGTTGGTTGTGAAGCTAAACTCAATGCAATATCCGGGTAGAAGGTTCTAAACTCAATACTCTACGTTGTTACTTAAACCCTATTTAGTTGAGGGGTCCACTTGATGGACATCGATCAAAGGTCTTGGTCCTCAAGACACAAATTACAGAATCCCACACCATTCTACAAGTTTATGCTTTAAATCGTTGGTTGTAGAGCTAAATTCAATAACAAGGACAATGAGTTCGATGCCTCATGAGATTACCTGATCTCTAAGTTGAGCTTCGGTTCCAGTCTTAGATTTCCACCAGAGAAGGCCAAGCAATACAGCAAGTCCAAGTGCCTGAGTTAATCTTAGCTTGTCAAAATAATCTCTGCATCTCTCTTTAAATGTTCTCCTTGACAGTATTAGGAATTGTTCCCACCATGACAATGTCCAGTCCTTCTTAATCTGGATGGCTACTTGAAGCTGCTCTGGTGTTTTTGTGGCACAGTTATTTTGTTGCTCTTTCGGTTCCAAGAGAGCCTTATATCTCAGTTGAAGATACTGGTTTGATTTAGCATAACAACATAAATAGGTGCTAACACGACTAATTTAACGAAAGTGAGGAACATCGATCTTTGCATAAGTATGAATTTAAATAGATGTGACGTGAAAGGATTAGTTAAGTTTCTTACTTTGACAATGGTCTTCTCAGGATCGGCACTTGCTTGAGGTGTCAAGAGATCATCAGGAACACTGATGTCATTTAGCTGTCCGGTAGCTAGATCAAGTAAGAATTCTGCAGGATTCATGGCTATTTCAGGAGTGAACTTCAAGGATGCGAAGAAGTCTACAGACTCCCTAGCCTTTCCGTAATATACGGGATATCCTTCTGCTATAAGCAGCAGTTTGTCGAACATGTGAAACATTCTACTGGAAGGTTGGTGGATCGTTGTTATTACTGTCCTACCTGCCTGTAAAGCACAAGCAGACAGTGATTAGAGGGTTCCTCTGATTCTAAATTGGAAATTTTCAAGAAGCGATCGGATCAATTATGGCACCTGAGCAACGTATTGAAGCATTTGGAGGAGTCTATTGGCAGATGTTGAATCAAGACCCGAAGTCGGTTCGTCAAGCAACAATAACGAAGGATCCACAAGAATTTCGTAACCTATGCTTGTCCTTTTCCTCTCTCCCCCCGATATCCCTTTGACAAACAACCCTCCTATTTTTGTGTGCCGACATCTGCTTTTCTTACATAGGAACATTGCATAATTTGATGGTAAATAGAAAAAAAAAGAAAAGAAAAAAAGATAAAAATCGTATCCAAGTTGTTTAGCCAAGCAGGACGCCAAGGAGATAAGTGAAGAAAATCATTTGTATCAGATGCAGAACAAATTCAAGTTGGACCCTAATCGGAAACTGATGATATGCAGATAAGATACTCATAAACAACAGATGAAACGAACAGGCCAATTTGTCAAGGATCAGAATGCTTCCAGCTAGTATGTACCTTTCTAGACCAAGCTCCCTGATGATTATCTCCACTCTTTCATACTTCTCTTGCCGGTTCATGCAGCTTGGAAGTCTTAGAAAGGCGGCAAAAACTAAGGTCTCCTCCACTGTTAGCTGTGGGAGGAGGATATCATCTTGTGTCACAAAACCGATCCTGTCGAACAATGGGAAAAAAGAGAGAGGTCGATCAAATTCAATACATTATACATTAAACGGTAAGATAGTCTGAACTCAAGAGACGAGAGAAACTCGCATCTATGTGTAAACCTCCTCTTAAGAACCGGACTGTAAGGAATATCATTGTAAGTAACTCTTCCTGTGGCATTCTCTAGCAATCTTCCACCTATTACTTTCAGTAAGGTTGTTTTTCCGCTACCAGAAGGACCCATTAGAGCCAAGATCTCTCCTGGACCAACACTGCCACTAATTCCTTTTAAGATATGCTTATAATTATTATCTTGCTCCATATTTATTTGTGAGGCTACTCTCGATACCATTGCCCGGACTGGGTTCTTTGTAGAAGGTCGGGCGTTCTTCACCTTATACTTAACATCTTCAAACTGCATAATGGAGAAGAGGATAAGATACTTAACGTTCTCTATTTAAAACAAGTTAGCTCTTCTTAGAACTTTCTCTCAAACGGGGTAAAACTTATGGAGAAATAACTCAAAAATCGGGAAATTACCTTAAGGTAAATTGGAAGAGGCCGATCTTTTTTAGAGTTTGAACCTTCATCTTCTATATCAATCTCTGAAAACCTACTGTTCCTTAGATAAGCTTGAGGTAAGAACTCAATGTTGTGACCAAAGCCATTGCTTCCTGCAATCTGCATTGGTCTAAATGTTTGAGGGGATATTGAGATGTCTTCAATTTCACTCTCTTTTCCCAGTTCCATGTCGGTCGAAAACCTGAAATGGGAGTTTCAACTTATATCACCAGAATGGGACTTGCAGTGTCATGAGTTTAACTATCTCAAACCAAAGAATTGCCTATATATTAAGGTAGAGTATTAGTTTGGTGGAGCACAAGCTTTTCACCAGTTTTTACATCCTCCAGCAACCACCCTTGAATAGCCATGCCAAGAACATGACTGTTGATTGTCATTGGCTTTCTTTCATGTACAAAACAACACACTGTAGTTGATATCAGATAAGGTAAATTGCCATTAATTTAAGATTATCATTGATCAGTTTAACAAGTGAAAGACAGAGTTGATGCTATGTGAGGGTGAAAGAATGGGCAATTAAAAATTTGATTTTAAACTTTAAATGTATCTTTGAAAAAATATCCATAGTTTTATTTAGTTGTTTTGACATTATACCTTACCATTTTGACACGATGCAATAGCACGGTTTGAAAGCAATTTGATTTTAAACAAAATTGATAGAAGATAACTCATAATGTAGATAACAAAAGGGTGAATTATAATAATACCATTTGAAAATTATTAAAATTACAAAATAGCCCTAAATTTCTAAAATTCAAACTCATACCTTTTGAAAAATACTATCATCAAAACTTTTTTCCTCCATTGCAGTACAAAGTTAATTATTAAACACAATTGTAATAATTTTATAAATTTGATTTATTATCCAAATGGACCTTAGCTAAGTTAAGAATGAAATATTAGATATGTTAATAGAATTCTTAAGTTGAGTGAGGAACCCACCAATAATTAAATTTACATATTTTTAGTCAAAGATTAATTTACTATACATTGAATGAAAAATTTATGATCACAAAACTATGAAAGCGTCCAAGTATTGCATCCAACAAATTTGTTTCTTTCTATAACTTAAGTAATTTTTGGAGGCTTTAATGTAATTTACCTTAATAAATAATACAAAATAATAAATATATTAGAAAAAAGTTAGAAAGAAAATCAAATAAGGCTCTTGTGAAATGCCAATAGCTCTAAGACCATGTGGCAATTAGCTAAGACCTTGAAGATATGGTGAGTCACAATCTACCACTATATATAAGTGGGTTAAGTAATTCATTCATGAGCTTAAACTGCACTCACCTTTGTTAGTGAATGGTGCAAGCCATATAGGACAGTAAATCACCTTTAAAAGAAAAAGGAGAAAAAATCATTTTATTTCGATTGAGTAATAGTTAGGCAGTAGAACTTGATAAACATTCAATTGGATTCTATATTATTTTCTTTTTAATATTTTTCAAAGGCATCTAGGTGGCTCAAGATTGACTAAGGTGGTTAGCTATTTACCACCTTAGATACGTCGTACAATTAATCACACATTTGATTTAGTGCCTTAAGTAGTTATTCTTAAGCCATGAGATAGCTAACTAACACCTTAAACAAGTATTTTATATTTTTTAAATCTTAAACTTATTGTATTGTATTATTTAATAATACTTTATTTAATAATATGGTTTTATTAAATTAGTAATTAAATCATATTAAAAGTTGGCATATCAATAATGGATGGAATTTGAACAGTCTTGATGGAAGTTTTAAATTAAAAGGTTTTGACAATTCAAATAAAAAAAAAAAGTAAACACAAGTAAACACTGCGAATTATATTTGTGCTTTTACTTTTAAAAAAGGATAATATTATGATTTTAAAAATTCATAAGGGTTTTTTATGTAGCTTACTCATTATTTTATGGAAAAAATATAGTTTTAGTTCTTAACTTTAACTTATTTTTTTATTTCACTTCTCCACATTTTTCTTCCCTTCTTTTGAGTTTTTAACATTTTTAAAACATTATAAAAGTAAGACCTTTATCAAATTCTTTAAATTATTCATTCATCCAATATCAATTTTAAATTGATCCATAACAATTAATTTAACAAAATAATAATCTTAAATATATTGAATTACATAATATAATGAAAACAATATTAAATATATTTGATTATACTAAATAATAAAAAATATGCAAAAAAAAAAAGAAAGGTTAGAAGTAAGAAAAGATGTTGGAAAAAGTTCGTGCAAACCCTAACAACAATGGCATGTTTACTTCCATTAAGCTCAATTTCGATCGATTCGATCGATTCAATCTCAAAATTCTGACCTCTACCGATATCGGGTTAGCGCTCAGCGTTATCCACCGCACAAGGCATGTTTGCTTCTTACTGACAAAAAATATTCATTTCAATAAAATATACAATATCTCCTCCCCCAGCCCCTAGAAACGGACCAACCAAGGTCTTAGAGAACAGATCAGAGACTATGGAAGAAGAGTCGCACGATTCAGTGCTGCTGAATTCACTAGTGAGCTTGGGTATATCGATCCCAAACAACGTCGATTCGATCAAACAACTGGATCCTCAAGGTCTAGTCTCCGTTTCCTCTCAGTGTCTCAACATCATCGTCAACAACAATAACAACAGTTCTTCTTCCTGGTTTCCTACCTGTCTTCCTGATTCGATGTTGGAGCAATTCAAGATCTGTACTGACATTTCCGTTGCAATTAAGGACTTGGGTTCCCTCAAAGATTTCACCTTTCATCAGGTATTCACTAAAAGAAGTAATCTTTATAGCATTCTTTCTTAGGTTTTGTATGTTTTTGCTGTTCACTTCCTAGGGCTTGTTTAGATTGACAATAATAATAATAATAGCGGTCCTTGCAACTAGTATCAGTTGCATTTATTGAGGACTTGAAAAGAAAATTGTACGATATTGATTACATCCTTCATGAAGAAGTACTCGCATTATGAAAAAATTTTGCTCTTTTCGATATTGATTACATGCTTTACGAAAAAGAATCCAATAGAAGAGTGAAAAGCACCCGTTAATATTTTCCTAATAATAATAGGATCCTCGGCACCTGTTAGAAAGAAAACATGGGATTGATTACATTCAGGAAAAGTTAAGTACATGGAAAGTCGAGAGATTTCATATCTAGGCTCTTAACAAGTGCTGCAGCACTGACATATCTGGTATGGCAATGGGACATAACCAATGCATGATTTATGTTGCGGCACTTTTTAACAAAAAGCTTATTGCCTTGCTAGGAAGCAATAATATAGTTTAAGGTGAGGTGCTGTTTCACGGAAAATGCTTTACTTCTTTTGAATATTTAGTATAGTATAAAGTTTGAAATTGTGAGATATTATGGTGCTAACCCTGGATAGAAATTGTGGTATTCATGAAAGTTGGCTGGTGTTCAGGGATCGGTGGGGGTGACATTGGTGGCCGTTGGTACCAGTTGATTCTTATGGGAAGGAAAATGTTAATGAGTGCCTCATGGCTCCTGATATTCATTTTTTGTCTTCTTAACTTTTGCCTAGGACACCCTTTAATAAGACTCTTATTGATAATGACAATTACTATAAGGAAATGGTATGTAATTCTTTAATAAGCATTACTTTTCTCGTTTGTTTTATTGATTTGAAAACATTTTTAGTGGAATAGAGGACTCTATTGAATGGATAGAAATAGAGAAGTCTTGGTTTGAATTTTAATTTTTTTCTTTTTTGGGGTTTCAAGACTAAAAAACTAAGGCCTTTATCTAATAAATCATCAGCTGGTTGGATTGCCTTAGTGGGGATTTAAATTACAGAATCAAGTCAGCATGGCTTCACTTTTTATTTCTTGGTCTTTTCGCATTTTATTAAGGAGTTTACTTGTGTACTTTTAAAGAGCAAGTTAAAGCAGTTACAAAACTCATGGTGGGAAACATGACGGATATCATTCAATATAACAACTTAGTGGTTTGATCCCAAAAATCATTAAGATCTCACACCTATTGACTATAGTGTAGTCATTGTTTAATTCCTGATGGCTACTATAAAACAATTGGAAGAAACTAAGCCTTGTCGGACAAGTGCATTCCTTTACATTTTAGCCCATAACCTGATCGATTCTCTATTACAAGGCATGTTGCAAAGTATTATTATTTCTCATATATTTGCAATGAATGAATGGCAAGTCTTGTTATGAACAGAACTAGGGAAATCCAATGGAAGACATTTCAAGTTTGTTGTCTGCTTGTTTGCTCCAATTTTCATCAATGGTATTTGTGAAGCAATTTGCTTAAGAAAAGAATGTATATGTTGCTTTTGCTTACGGCAGTTTCTTTATCCATCTGAAGAGGACAAGTGCAAGTTGATAAGCTTCTTGGTGGAGAGGCTTTCCGAGTCATCTACACTCAAAGGTAAAGAAAGTAGTGGTACAAAGTTGATAGAACATGATAGCATGGAAGGGAAATCCGAGAGCTTGATAGAGAATGTACCTGAAACCAGATTCATGAATCATAGGCTGGAGGCATTTGATCCATCATGTAGTGGTGATGAGGTTACCATTGATATTGTTGAAGACAATAAGAATAACTGTAGTGGTGCTGATGTGCTGAAATCCAAGGGACAAGATCATGTTAGAGATGAGTCAAATGCCTCTAAGATGGTCGGTGGCTCAAATGAACAACTCATTGAACGAAAGGAGGGTGTATCAGGAAAGATAGACAATGTAGATGGTGTAAATGACGACATGCTAGAACAGGGTGTAAAGGAGCAAGTTTCTGAGGTATGCTAATCTTTTGAGTAGGGAAATTAAATGTTAATTGATGGTTTATGCAGATACCAAAGTGTTCATGTTAGAAAGATTCTACAAACACATTCTTTAACCTGATGGAGATGAAATTGATAGGTTCTTTTTATCTTGATGTTTCATCTTATGCTAGATAAGCAGCAAGATAGAAGGTTTAACACACACTGAGAAGGAGCTAAATGAGGAAGTGCAAACTGAGAATTTGGATTTGCTGCATCTTGAGGATGAGTTGGAATCTCTCAAGGCTGCAGTGGAGATGGTTTTCGACGACAATCATCCCATTGATTTCTTCATTTTGGAACTAAATGAAAAAATAGAGTCACAGAAGACTTGTCTTGGGGAGAAGGAAATACGGTGGTATGGTACTTTTTTGTGCTTGTGTTTTTTGATTATCTAATATACCTGGCATATTTAAACTTTGTGGATTTACTTTTAACTTTTCGTAGAGAGGGTTCAACAAATTGCAGGATTTATTTCTGCCTTAGTGTGACCTGATTTATCATCCATTTTGCAGGAATACCCAACGAAAGCATCTGCAGGAGAAGAAAATAAGTCTGGAGGAATCATTGTATGCTACAAAACCAGAGTTTTGGGAGAAGTTCCAAAAGCTGAAAGAACTCGAGCAAGAACTGGATTCCGTTTCACTTGAAATTAAAAAACAGTACGTTATTGTCCTAGTGCTCACAATATTTGGGAAGAATAATGTGCATTAGGTGTATCTTTTTCCTTTGACCTATTATTATGTTAAATTTTTATCCCTTTGCCCACAACTTTGAACTATTCCAAGAAAGAGCTGGCCTTTCTTGTTTCCAGTGAGTTCACCATAAATTTTTTTAAAAAGCATTGCTTTGATTTTCCATATGTTAGGGAGGAGGAATTTTCCAAGCTTTCATCTGAACTTGAGACTCAGCCAAAACTAGAATCTAGAAGATTGCATATTCAGCGGATACAAGAAATCACAAAGAACAGTCGTAAACAAGATGCAGACATAGAACGGATTTTGAAAGAAACTAGGGAAATGCACTTAGAGAGTAATTTTATCCAAGAGCGGCTTCATCGAACGTATGCTGTAACGGATGAAACTGTATTCAGGTATCTATTGCTCTGCCTTTTTAGTTGACGGAGTTGAAAATGTCCAACTGATATCGTCAGAAGAGTAAACTACTCTGTTTCACGCATGAAAACAATTTGCTACCTTTATCCTGTTTGGCTGAATGAAAGTTCATTTGAATTTGTGATGTAAACCTGGAAATGTTCATTGGTTTGCAGAGAAGCAAAGAAAGACCAAGTGGGGCGTCAAGCTTACAGACTCCTCACATGCATCCATGAGAAGTTTGAGAAGATTTTCGAGATAATTATGTCAACGGATAGAGTACGGAGAGAAATTGCCGAACATGAGAGGAAGCTTGCAGTTATGGCTTCCCGAAATTCAAACGTAGACAAACTACAAGCTGATCTTAATGCCATAATCAAAGAGAACGAGTCTCTGAAGCAGCAAATTCGGGATTCCTGACCTTACAAAAAGTTGTAAAATCTATACTCTCAAACAAGATTCATATTCCTATTTTGTCGGTTCATGAGCGGTAAACCTGTCTACGCCTTTAAGTTAATAAATCAAAGCTGATTATATCTCTCAAATCAAGATGTTCTCTAGTCATATTTGGAACATATGGTGTGTGTTTCCAGTCGTACCCAACCATTTCCAACCGATTGAGATTTGAGTAGAAACGGTCCTTTGTATCTGTGCCTCTATCGGGGCGTGCCCGTTGCTGCATTCAGGAAGATAATAAGCAGTAGAACTCTTGTGAATTGTATGGCGTTAAATGGTATGAGGCTCATCTCTGGGTCGAAGGGATTGGTGGTGCCGCAGTAAAGCTGAGCGAAGCATAACATGACGATGCTGTAAAAACCGAAATGAAGTGGAAATCTAGATCTACAGGTTGATTGCACTCCACCAGAATAAGGTGGAATGGGTGGTTTAATAGTACAAGAAAAACATCACAGTTCCTATAAGTGACCGCGAAATACAGATGAAATGAGCTGGTACGCACAGGGTTGCTTCGGAGTCTTTGACTCTACTTGCTTGCAGATGTCCTCGCAGCAATCGTTTTCGTTATCGGATTTTTTGTGTCCAAACTCGAAATGCAAGAGATGTGATTACTGCGTGAAACGCGACTCTAACTTGGGATATTGAAGCGCGAGGCGACTTACATTTACGTTTGGTTAAAATCATAAACTAATTGAATTGAATCCAATCGAATCTTATAGAGTTTGAAATCTACTCGGTAAATAGCTCCAATAGCTGGAACTCGATTCATCTGATATAAGTTGCAAGTTCATGAGTTGAGGAGGAAATCATGTTGTAGCTTTCGTCATGTGCGATGGGAGAGAAAAAAATAGGAAGAGAATGGGCAGAATTTGGAGAAGAAATAGGACGTAAAAAAAGCCTACAAGGTCGAGATAATATTTTTAATGAGTAAATTATAATAAAAAGATCAACATTTACAAATTAATTTAAATAGAAGATCACATTTACAAAAATTTATTTAAGTAAGTGGAGTAAAAGGTGTCCATTATTAGAGCATTATAACAGTATTCACTCGAGCCCACATGGCACGTTAATTGGACACACGCACAATTACTTGGCATTTTTTAAAACGTGGACATAATGTGGCATGTGATTACGTGGAAAAGGATGGGGAAAAAACACAAAACCAAATAGACAAAACCGACCAGAAATAAGCATTATCCACTCAGAAAAAATAGTAAAGCAACACAGTGAAATAAAGTAAATCACAATTTACCCAAACACTATACTCTCTAGATGAAAAACCTTGAATCCCAAACTTTAGCACAAATCCTAAATCGAAAAAGCCCAAATCAAAATCCTAAGTGAATTTGCAATAAAAAAAAAAAAGACAAATACAATCTCCAGTAAGATTTCATACATTCTCGTGATCTTGACTTGATTTCTTAAAAAAAAAAAAAAAAAGACATAAACACCGTTGGAAGTGGAAATCATTCTTCAATAAGAAATCACTCTGCAACGTGCCTCAAATCTAAAAGGAAAATCAAGTGAAAATCACGAGGTATGCAAAATCTTACCAGAGGTTGTGCTTGTCTTTATTGTTACAGTCGACTTAGAGTTTGTGCTAACATTTGGGATTTAGGGTTCTTTATCTGGAGAGCATAGAGTTTGGGTAAAAAGCGTGTTTTACTTTATTTTACCACCATGTTGCTTTTTTTTTTTTTTTTTTTTCTGATTGGTAATGCTTATTTTAGGTGTTTTGTCCATTTGACATTTTTTGTTGTACGATTTCTTTTGTACATCGAAGCGCTAATGTCTGTGCTTATCGGGTTACTATCCAACTGGCACGTGGGATGAGTTGTTGTTTCATCATCATCCGATTATCATCTTATCTTGCAAACTTATTTTTCATGGATTGAGTATCTAGGCCCCTAAATGCGTCATTCTGTTTTGCTTTAATGAATTTTAGTTTGGTCAAAAATAAATAAATATGGATTTTTTAATTGAACTTTTAAAAACACTCATCCCCTATTTGAGCTAATTTTTAAATATTAATCTCCCTATTGTAATATACCTTTTTTTCCTACATTTGATTATGTATTAACAAATTTATAGAATCATTCAAAATATTGTAGGTATCCATATTTTTTTTCATTCATTCTGCTTCTTGTCACCTTTAGATGGTATACGAATCAACTGGTATCAAATTGTATCTATTTTGGAATTTTTTTTTTTCTTTTGAAAAATCGTTATTTAAATTCAGAATAAGAAATTTGGGGGGGGGAAAAGAATTCAGAATAAGAAAAAGTGAATATCTTCTGTAAACAAATAATGCCCCGAAGAAAAGACTTAAAATCCTAGACCTAGTACAAGAGAGCTATTCCAATGAAGGACAGGGTATTTTCCATTTCAAAAGCAATGGGAACTGAGGAGACTTCTCAAAGCGAAAATGAAATAAAGACTTGGTATTAAACATTATACCTATTTTCTATGCACCGCACTTTTTCTTTTTAAGTACACGAAGACATGGAAGGTGTAGAGGAAGCAGGAAATCAAACAAGCATCTGGAATAAGAAGTCTCAACTCACAATCAGTCCCTTCGCCCAGATACTCCAGTTATAATAAAGTTTTCACATACTGAGAAAAAACATCTTTGAAGTCAATGGAAAGGGGCCATAATTGTCAAATTATACGATAATTATAAATGGACCCAATTTCAAAGCATTCTACCGCTTCTTTTAATTTAGTTGCTTCTTTTAAACAGATGAAACAGGGCTTAGTTGTGCAGATAAGGGACAGGTGGAGCAAAACCATTGATGCATTGATATTGATGAATCAAGGGAAGGAAGTTATGGAAAGTGGGTATAGACCACCTAATTTTGTCCTGCTTTTATTTTATTTTTAGTGTAAGATAAAAAGTCCTAAACTTATTAAAAAAAGTGGAAAAAAAATTAGAAAACTAGAAAAATTAGAAAATTTACAAAGAATAAGAAAATTTAGAAAATACAAAAAAAAATGAAAAAAATAGGAAAATAGAAAAAAACAAAATTTTTTAAAAAAAATCAAAATATTTGAATTAAAAAAAACAAAGTAGTTTAGAAACTAGGAATTATGCGTTAGTGATCTTCATTTTTGTTTTTTTTTTTTAATTTTTAGTTAGTATTATTTAAAAATATTGATAAAAAAAATAAACTAATTAGACCAAATTTAAACTTGATCCACAGAACAAGAATAAGGCCGAACACCCTTATCCGTTGCAACAAGTGCATAAGCACTTGCTTTTATTTTTCGCTGAGGCGCATTCATACATGCCTAGGTGAGATTTTCCTCTACTTTCCAATCTTTTTCCCCCTAAATCTTCTTTTTTACCTAGCACTTTCTCTTTAAAAACAACTCAATGGCTCATTTTTTAGCCACCTTTTCAAGTATTTACTACATGATTCTATCCAAATTAATGATGGAATCATATAGTACGCCTAGCCTATTTTGCATTTGACCCACAATGCTGTCTAAAAACATTCATTTATTGGGTCAAATTTGAGATTAAAAATTGAAAAAGCTTTAAACGCACAACTTTGACCTAAGCTTAATTTAAGCTTCATTGGTGCGATTCAAAGCTTATAAATGGAATTTTAAGCAAAAACGTTGGTGTAGGAATTGCATTGAACTAGTAATTTAAGCTAAAATGAAAGAAAATCAAATCAAATAGTCAAGACCCATTAATTTTTTATTTTGAATTTAATGGTGATTTTGGACTTTCTCGAACTTTTTCAAGCTAGGAACAGCATAAATAGGCCTTAAGGATCACATTTCAAACACTACCAAACTTTGAAACACTCGTGATAAGCTAAAATTGGAGTTCTCTCTCTCTAGCCTGCCTTCTTTCACCCTTTAGGAATCTAACATTTACAACAGTTTTTTGAGGAAAAATACCATTACGACTGAGCACGTAGTGGCCAAGAACCTCACCAAACCATCAGCTTGTCCATAGCAATTACCTCTATAAGACCTACAATCAACTACTTAAGATTCTGTTTGTAGAATTTAGAGTAATTGAGCAAATTGTCCGATTCAACCTAAATTTTACAATAAAATTAGGAATATTAATAAAAGTGATCCCGTTAGTTTAGATTTAGGAACATAAAAAAATAAAATAATTAATTATTATAATATTGAATTATTTGTATATTACTCATTATTTATCAGAAACGTATAAAACGAGTTTTGATAATTAATGAACCAATAGAGATAAATTATATACATACTAAAAATAATAAAATAACATAAATAATATTTAGGAGTATTTATTTGTACCATATATGTATTTACGTATAGGTGAAAATACGTTAAATTACTTAAAATGCTCAAAATATACTAAATTAATACTAAATAATTAAATAAAATTCATAATAACTAAGAAAAATCAAGAAAAATTAGAAAAAGTATGGAAATGTGCAAAATAAGGGCATGGCATGCTGAGAATGAAGAAAGAAAATCAACCAATTAAATTAGGCCAAATAAAAAGTAAATTAGAAGAGAATAAGGGGCACTTGTTAAGTGGAAAATTAAAAAAAAAAAATACCTAGCAGCCTTATAAATTCAGAAAACCACCATCAAAACTCATTTTGGTCAATTTAGAATCAAGAAAAATTTAAGGAGAGGAGAGAAAAGAGGAAAAACCAAATTTATAAAAAATTAGAAAATTAGAAAATTATAGTGCAAATAGACCTTATAAAGGGAACTCATATCCAACGACCACCTGGAGAGGAATAGCCACCATCACTAGATAGTGAACCCTACTTCTAGAATTGTAGACAACGATAGAGCCACGGTTGTTGGCTAAAAGCTTGTTAATTGGTAAGTTCTGATTTCCCTTCTGAATTTGTTTAATTTAATAAAAATATCAAATATGTATAGAAAATTATAAAATTTGGTTTCCCTAGGTATTTTTGCATTTGAAATTATAATATGAAACCATATTTTCAAAATTATAAATTCTTACATAGATTCCTTTAGAACAGGCATGATTCCAACGAATTTTGTATGAATTTTGAAAAATAGTAAATAATGTTATTTCGAGCTAATTTTTTGGTGTACATATTTCTCATATGATATATTTAATTTACACAAAAATAATTTTTGATAAAATATACGTTTAATATTTATTAAAATTATTTTGTTGAATCTAACATGTTTTTCATATATAAGAAATAATAATTTTTTAATTAAATTCTTCAATGAACCTGATTTTTAATGACTTATGAAGCTTAGTTATAATCTTGGAAATATTTAGTTAGAATCTTATAATTTTATTTAGTCATTTACCTAATTTAAGCTAATTTTTAGCAAAATCGGACCTAAAATCGGTATATTAGAGAATAATATATATTAAAATATCTTAACATTTTCATGATCATAATATAACAATCATAATTTATTGAGTATAATATATTTTCCGTAACATTAATAGAGCTTAGATATCCATTATTATATATTTACCTAGAGTTTATGCATAATATGTACTAAATATATAGGTAAAGAGGTATATTTAAGTTAAATTTATGATTTAGAGTTAATTAGGTATAAATTCTGATTTAGAATATAATTAGACATCTTAACATATCATTGGTAGCGAAAGATAATCTATGTAGCGTCAGAGGTGTTAAATAAATGATTTAAGTATATAATATGTAGTAATACGTAATATGTGTATATAGGAAATAAATGAGTAGAAAATTTTAGATAAAAATCTATGGTATTATAATAATAGAAATATGATATAAATCTGATTTAGAATGGGAGTTTATGTAATTACATGAAAAACATAAATTATTTTTAAATCGGGAGCAAATTCAGTAGCTAAACTAAAATTATGATATACCATATGGACTAAAGTACTAGTTAAAGACCAAATACGACATTGAGGATACCCAAGCATAATGTGATTCATTTCACATTATGCTTCGAAACAAGATCTTAGGATTGGCATATGACATTCGTAGCAAAAACTAACTTATAACCTAATTTAGAAACTGACTCCAAAATTGAATTAGAATCCAACCTGAAGTTGAAATAACTATAAGAGACTTAAAAACCTGAATAATTGACTATACTAAAACCCTAAACTCAAGATAACAATAAACGTTAGAAAAGAAAACTAATCTATGACAATTATGTGGAAATTGAAACAATGTTTGTATTACAGGGATAATCAGCGATAGCCTGTGCAAGTCGCACCTTAAGTAAGCAAGCGCAAAGTCCTGGAAAGTTGAGATTAATACGTTACTGTATTTCAGAGTACTAATTTGTAGTACTCGTAGGCTTAAAATTGTACTTGTTAAATAGTTGATTATGCGCATGTGCTTATTTTAAGCTGATGATATGATTTTAATGTGCTGCTCTAGCTTGTATTTGTGTGATTTATTTGAAATAATTGAAGACTTTAAATTGAATTTAATTAAATATATGACTTGAAATTCTAAATTGAATGTGTATAGCAACCTATTAAGAGAATATTAGGATTCTCCGACCAAATACTGACCCCTTCAAAAGGGGTAAAGTTGAATGGCATAATTAGTCCCTTCTTCATCCTTAGTTGAATTAAGTGATAGGTAAAAAGGCCGCGACAAAGGTAAAGTCAATGGTTCGAAGGTAGTCGCGAAAGGAGCAGCGTCTCCATTGCATAAGCTCGGGTTTAGTCATGAGCTATTGTATTAACGAAAACTCCTTAGCCCAAATTAGAGCAGGTGTAATTTCTCTATTCTCACGATGGGCCATACAACGTCATGCAATAGCATTTGCTTGTAGATACATAGCATTTGCTTGTAGATACATAGCATCTAACTAATTGGTTGATAATCGTGTTTATGTTTGTTGTATGGTTTTAAGTCTCCATCCGAACTTATCAAGCTATTGGTTACTCATATCCCTATAGACATTGTTGCAGGTGCTAGCTAGAAAGCGGTTTATATTTACCTTAAAGCTAACCACTATTAAATCTTGGGAAGTGAGGAAATACAACTAAAGAACATATATAGTTTTAAGGTCTTAGCTTTTATTTTAGAATTTTCCATTTTCAAATAATGTATTACTTATGAAGTATAGTACATGAAAATTTTGCAAACATTATTTATAATATCTGAATCTTAGTTTATATATATTTTTTTTTCTTAGGTAATTAACTTATTTAATTTCTGAACTGTTTACTGTAAAGCGAGTTAGTTGTGGATGCTTTATGTAAATCAAGTCTAAGATAGAAACTGTATGGTTAGCTTATATTTTAAAATTGTTTATACGGCAGGACTGTTATAACTTTATTGTTTTGGTACATGACAACCCTCTATGTGTCAGCCACCATCATCGCTAGCAGCCAAATCTAACCACCATCCAAATGGACTCTAATCACCAAGGCGTCAACCTTAACACTACCCCTCCCTCACCCCCCTACCCAAGCCTAATAAGATATTCACAAAACCCTTTTTTCCCACTTGTTTCGGTATCCAAACCATCTAGGAGCATGCTTCATTGTCGTTACCGTTTGAGAAGAATTGAGACCTAACCTGACTCAGATTTACCCAACCCGTTTGATCTGACCTGTGTACCTGTCTGGTCTACTCCAAGGCTTACGTTATTTATTTATTTTTTATTTATTTGGTGAATTACAATGTAATTGTAACGAAAAAATACAAAAAAAAAAAAGAAAAAGAAAAAAGAAAGAAAAAGCCCAAAAAAAGGGATCAGTTTAGTGTTATTTTTTATTTTCGATTAATGCATAAATAAAAAATATATAGATGAAAAATAAAATAAAATAATAATAATAATAATAACTTAGAAAAGCCATTTTTCAAAAAAATAAAAAATAAACCAATTCGTTTTCTAAATTAGAAATACTTTAGAGTTTCTAAGAAATAAAACCCCAATTAGAAATCTTTAGAAAAAAATTTTAAATAAATTGAAACGAGTAAGAATGTAAACCCAATCTTTTTCAAAAATTAAAATCAACCAACACATTTAAATTTTCGGAAATAACTATATACATCTTTTAAGCCCCAAAGTTCAGCTAAGTAACCGTAGGATTGAACTTAGAAATCAAGGTTTAGGGCGACCGGCTAAATGATCTGATCACACCCAAATTATAAACTATTGAGAGAAATATTAGTAAAAATGACCCCGTAAACTTAAATTTAAGAAAATAAATAGTAAAATAGGAGACTATAAAATTTTCAAATTTTAAACATAATAAGTATTAATCATCGAAAATACGAAAAGTGTAATGAAATAACTAATAAATTAGTAGAGATAGATTATATGTATACTAAAAATTTTAGAATGACCAAAATAATATTTAGAAATGTTCACGTATACCCCACATGTATTTACGTGTAGATAAAAATACGCATAATTACCTAAATTAGCTTAAAACTAAGCAAATAATTAAAGAAAAATACAAAATAATTATAGAAAAAAATCAGAAAAATCAGAAGAGGATAAGCTGTAACAAGATAAGGTCGTGGTCAGCAAGAAAAAAAAATAACCAATAATAATTTGACAAACAAAAAGTCAAAAATCATGGAATTGGGGCAAAATCCCATCAAATTAATGCACATTAATTTCTAAAATTGTCTATAAATAGGGAAAAAAATTTCAGAAGTCCTTTGGTCAGTTTATGATTTGAGAAAAATCAAAACACCGAAAAAATTGAGAGAAAATCCAGAAAAATAAAAAAAAGGAAAACTGTGCAGTTAAGGATTTTAAAGGGAACCCACACAAGACGAGGAGCTGGGAGTGGACGTCCACCACCACCACACGGTGGTGGCAGCGCCCATGCTGGCCGACAAGGCCACGGCGGCCCGTGGTGGCCAGAGCAATCCAAACCGGTGAGTCCAAATTCTAGCCCGATTCTTGTGAAATTTTTTAAAAATAGTAAATATAATTAGAAAATTATTAATTTTTTTATTTTGAGATATTTTTGTATGTAGTTTGTAGGAAAAATATTATTTAGATGAAAACATGTCCCGTAATATAAGGTCCTTAAGAAATCATGCAAAATCGAGCACATTTCGGTTTACAAATAAATGACCTTAGGAGTGTAGTTTGGAGCTCAATTTTTTTCTGTAAGATTCTCATGTGATATATAACAATTCTATGAAGCCATTTTTTTAAAATTAATTTTTGAAATTTTTAAGTTAATTTTTAGCCCTAAAATGATGGTAAAATTGAGTGATTTAGGGTTAATTAGGTGATTAAGATGTTAATTACTGATTGAGATAGTAATTAGATGTTTAGGGATGTTAATCTCTTATGTGGAAACCTAATCCTAGTCTATGGAGTGTTAAGTGTAAGTAATGAAAGTGTTATGTGGTAAATGTAGAAAATTAGGAATATGTAGAATTAAAAATTAATAAATATGGAAAAATTAGGTTTAATTAGATAATAAAATAATGAAAGTCAAAACATAACAAATCTGAAACAAAATTCAATTTTAGGTAATTATATGAAAAATGTAAAAATTTCTCACAACATGAGTAAATTCGGTATACTAATACGGATTTAAGTGTACCGGATGGAATAAAATGCTGACTAGGGGTAGTAATCGTATTTAGGAGATCGGGAAGTAATGTGATTAATTTCACATTATGGGTTGAAACGGATTTCTAGGGTTGGAATCTAAAACATTACTTAGAAATTGAACTAAAAACCTAATTTACAAATCGATGCGAAAACCGAACCTGAACCTAACCCCAAACCTAAAATAATTATAAAAGACTTAATACCTAGATAATTAGGTATATTTAACCTTAAACAAAACCTAACAATAAGCCTTATCGGATAAAATGAACTTATAATATTATATGAAATACTGAAACCACGTTCGTGTTATAGGGATGATCGGCGATGGCCTGAGCAAATCGAACCTCGAGTGAGTGAGCGAGGAGTCGAGGTAAGTTGGGATTAATACGATGCTGTATTTTGGAGGCTTAAGATTATGCTTGGTTGTGCTTGTTAGATAGAGAATGTATGCATGTGCTTGATTATGGGTGATGCTATGATTTTGTTTGTTGCTCTGGCACATATTGTATGACTTGCATGAAATGATTGATTACCCTAAACTGGACTTAACCAAATATCCAACCAGTAATCATAATCGGACATGCATGACAACCCGTTAGGGGAACTTAGGACTCTCCGGCCAAATACCGACCCCTTCGGAAGGGATAGCGCCGGATTGCAAAATGGTCCCTTCTTCATCCTCAGTAGAACTAAGTGACAGGAGAGGAGGTCGCGGTGAGGGTGAAGACAGTGGTTCGAAGGTAGTCACGGGAGGAGCAAGGTCTCCATTACACAAGCCTAGGTTTGGTCGTGAGCTGTTGCATTAACGACAACTCCTCAACCCGGATTAGAGCGGGTGCAATTTCTCTAATCTCACGACGGGCCGGACAACGTCATGCGATGGCATTTGCTTGCACATGCATTGCACCTAATAAGTGATTGAAAACCTTGTTGTGTGTATGGTATAGTTTTAAGTCCTCCGTCCTAACTTACTGAGCTGTGGTTGCTCACATCCCTATAGACGTCGTGCAGGTGCTGGCTAAAAAGTGGTAACCAATTACTCTGAAGCTAGCAACTGCTGGATCCTGGGGAGTGAGGAAAAACATTGAAGAATAAACACATCTTTTAAGGTCTAAGTTTTTATTTTAGAATTATTTTTCATTTCCGAATGATATAATACTAAGGAATATATTATAGAGAAATGTTGTAAACTTTAACTGCAATAACTGAATGATAATAGATATATATAATTCCTCACATTTATAGGTAAATGATATATTTAAATTACAAACTGTCTACTTCAAAGCGGGTTAGTTATGGACGCCTTGTGTAGATCAGGTTTAAGATAGCGATTGTGAGGCCAACTTCTACCTTAGGGCGGTTTACACGGCGGGGCTGTTACGACTCTGCCGCTTCGAGGCGTGACACATCTTATCCCAAATAGCATATATATAGGCACCTAATGGGCAATGATAAAAAACGAAAAAAACCTATTTTTTCCATTTTTAGTTACTTAAATTATTCAATTCATTAACTAATGATTGAGTTTCACTTTATAGTGTAGTTTTTTTTAAGGTGATTTTTAAGATTAATGTCATGGCTCGAAGCAGCAAAGTCGTAACAGTCCCGTTGTGTAAACCATTAGAAACTGGTCATACAGTTGCTATCGTAGACTTAATTTATATAAAGCGTCTACGACTAACCCATTTTGAAGTAAACAGTTCATAAATTAAGTATGTTATTTACTTATGAACTTAAAAAAGATGCATGCTTATATTGAAATAACCAGAGTATCTTTACAAGATTTAGCAACTTAATCCTAATCTATTTGAGTAATTTATAAATTAATACTAAAAGCTATAAAGAATAATCTAAACTTAAGAGTGTCCAGTCTTCAATTTATGTCTTCACTTCCCAGGATTCCACAGTTGCTAGCTTCAAGATAAATGTAATTTGCTTCTTAGCTAGCACCTGCAACAATTATAGGGATGTAAGCAACCACAATTCAATAAGTTGGGATGGAGACTCAAAACTATACAGCAAACACAAACAAGGTTATCAACCAAATTATTAGGTGCAATGCATATTCAAGCATATATCATCGCATGACGTTCTCTAGCTCGTCGTAAGATTAGAGAAATCGCACTCGCTCTAATCTGTGTTAAGGACTTTTTCGTTAATATAACAACTCACGACCAAACTCAGGCTTATACAATGGAGATACTACTCTTTTTACGACTACCTTCAAGCCATTGACTTTACCCTTGCCGCGACCTCTTCACCTGTTACTTAATTTGACTAAAGATGAAAAAGGAACCAATTATGCTATCCAGCACTATTCCTTTCGAAAGGGCTGGTATTTAACTAGAGAATCCTAATGTTCACCTAATGAGTTGCTATATATATCCGATTTAGAATTTCAAGTCATATATTTAATTAGGTTTAGTTTAAGGTATTCAATCATTTCAACAATCACATAAATACAAGCTAGGACGACAATTAGAATCATATCTTCAAACTCAGAAACAAGCACATGCGCACAGTTAACTATCTAACGTACTACAGATTAGTACTTCGAAATATAGTAACGTATTAATCCCAACTTACCTAAACTCCTCCCTTACTCGGTCAAGATAGGACTCGTTTAGTTTATCGCCAATAATCCCTATAATACCAACATTATTTTAGTTTTCATATAATTATCATAAATTAGTTTTATTCTATAACACTTATTATTATCTTTGGTTCAGGGTTTAATATACCCAATTATTTAGCTTTTCAAGTCTTTTACAATTATTCTTAAATTAGGTTAGGTTTTGATTCAGTTCTCACATCAATTTTTAATTTAGGTTCTAAATTGCTTTTAACTACGAGTATTATACGTAATCCTAAAAATACGTTTCGAACCCAAATGTGAAATTAATTACATCAAACTCGAGTATTTAAAGTATCACTTTTGAGTCCTTAATTAGTACTTCGGTCTACTTAGTACATTTGAATACTCATTTATGTCTGGAATTTACTCTTAATGTGAGAAAATTTTACATTTTTCATATAATTACCCTAATTTAACTTTGCAACTAGAATTATTATATAGTTTTATTATTGTTATATTATCAATTTTTATTCTAATATTTTTTGTTTGTTATGTTTCCTATTTCATATATTATGTATTATTACCTATGATATGCATAATACACACATCTAATATCCCCATCACTTCAATTATCATCTCTCAACTTCAATCAACATCTTAAAATAACTAAATTCATCCCAAATCAAAATTTATACCTAATTATCCTAAATTACACAATTAATTTAAAATATATCATTTTTACCTATTACATATATACTACATAATACCTTAATAATTACATCTAACACCCTAAATACTACAAATATCACACCTCATCAGATTTGAACATCCTTAAACATATAATTACCCACTAAATCAGTAATTACTCATTTAATTACTAAATTAACTCCAAAATACCCATTTTATACATCATTTTAAGGTTTAAAAGTTTTAAAAATTAATTTTTGAAAAAAAGGCTTTATAGCACTATTCTATAACTCCTAAGTATTCTATACAAAAATTTTAAGCTTAAAACTACACTTCTCAGGTCATTTATTTCTAAATCGAACAAAGCTCAAGGTTTGTGAAATTTCTTAAGGATAGCATATTTCTAGACACAAAATCATAAAAATAAAAAATTTCCCTAACTTTACATACTTAAAAACCCCATAATACTAAATTTCTTAATTTTCTAAAAGTATTTAGTACTTTTAACAAAATATGAAAAATAAAAAAAAAAAATCAAACTCACCAAAACTAATGGCTCCGGCCACCATGGCCTTGTTAGCCGACATGGGCATTGCTACCACTATGCGGTAGTGGTAGCCATCCACTCCTGGGTGGTCGTCAGGCTAGAAATCTTCTCTAAGGCCTTATTGCACATATTTTTGTTAATTTTTGTAAAACCTTAATTCCCTCTCAATTTCGGTGTTCTGTAATTTTCTAGGGTTTTAAATTGACCAAATGAGCCCCTGTAAAAATTTGGTTATGTATAAAGCTCTAAAGCAATTTTTGTGCATTAATTAGACAAGATGATTACTTTATCTTTTCTTTTCTTCACCTTCTATTTGTTGAATTTTAATTGGTTGATTTTGTTTTTTCAATTCCATATTACCAAAACCCTTTTCTAGACACTTCCATATTTTTCTTGATTTTTCTTTAATTATTCATGCATTTTCTTTAATTAATTAACATTATTTTAGCATATTTCGTGTATTTTAAGTAATTACGCATATTTCTACCTATATGTAAATTCATATTAGTACAAATAAATATTCATAAATATTATTTAAGTTATTTTATGATTTTTAGTATGCATATAATTTATCTCTATCGATTCGTTAGTTATTGGAACTCATTATAAGCGTTTCCAATAAATAACAAACAATTTTCATAAAATTAATATTATATTAATTAATCATTTTATTACTAATAATCCTAACTTCATTGTTAAATTTGGGCTAGATCGGACAATTTCTTCAATTGCCCTAAATTCTACGAACCAAACCTCGAATAGCTGATTGCAGGGCTTACAATTAAGACTAAAATTGAAAATTTCATGGTACCCATAAAGGTTTAAAGAATTTTACCCCCGAACTCGATTTTTTGGTTCTTAAAACTGTTTATAAAATTAGTTTTATCGAAAAGACTAGTAGCTAAATTATAACTAATTTACCCACCCAATTAGTTATGATTTAGCTATTTTTCCTAACTTCGATTGGGTGATGACTCTAGAAGCATTTTCAAAATATATATATAAAAAAAAAAAACTGATTTTTTTTAAACCTTAATCGATGGTTAATATTAAATGAGTAAGGTTTATTGATCGATTTAATGAAAACTTATTTATAAAATAGGGAGAAAAATCAAAGTCAATAGCTTCGCGACTCCACTAGGGATCCGTTAAGAGGGTTAATCATTCAACTTTTCAAAATTAAAATTAATCTCTAAAAGTCACCTTACTGAGTGCAATTTATTTATTTATTCATTTGTTATTAACGATTACTATACTAACATTTCTGCAAGTTTAGTTTTAATTGTTTGTTGGGTGGGTGGGTTTATTTTATGTCCTACAAATGTGTGATAGAAATGGTCAAATCTAAACTGTATTAGGACCCCTGGATGGGGAGGCCATTGTGTAAGCTCCAAGTGTTGTGATGTAACCACCGCTCGAGGTAGATTAGGTTACGCCCACTTAAGCTTGATGTGACTACTGAAAGTATTTTTTAATAAGTGAGATCGCACAAGCTTAAGGACCTTTGGAACCCACCCTTTATGTATTCACGACATCCGGAACTGACAAAAAAATTAAGCAAAATGGGAATGAAAAGATATGATAGATTAAAGTTTCCTTGATTTCCCTTGTAATTTTAACACATAGAATCGTTGTAAACAAGTTTTGTTTACTGTAAATAACGGATTTTCAATCTTGTAACATATTTTTTCTTTGTAAATTAGCTTAAGAAATGGCCTGTTCATCTAACTCCGTCCACTTCAGAGAAAAGTACATTAACAAGCCCATCAACCCTAAGTCTACCCTGGACCGGTGGCTTCAACATTTCAATCTAAGGGAATAGAAGAACATCATTAGCAAAATTGGGCCCATTCTATCACTTTCTAAGGCGAAAACAGGGATCAATCTAATTAGGGCCCTAACCAACTTCTAGGAACCCAAAAAAGTAGCTTTTTGAGTTGGGCCTTATCTAATTAGTCCAACACTTGAAAAGTATACCCAACTACTTCAAGCCCCTTCTTTAGAAGATATGTACACTCCAAGTTTGGAAGTTGACCTAGTGAATGCTTTTTCAAGACTCTTTAGGGTCAGAAAAGCTAAAGTAAATAAGGCCCTTAGAAGCTATAATGGAAGCTACATCAAATTAGAAGACTTAAAAGCTCTATTCACCATTGAGCCTAAATCTAACAAACGGGAAATCTTTTATGGAAATCTCAAATTCTTAGGACAGAATAAAATAAAGGCCTTTATCCTAACTACATTCAAAACTCTCCTATTTCGTAATGGAAAGTTCTTCGTCAATTTTAAGGTCTCTAAATTAGTGGGCCAGTTTCTTGAAGGAAAATCATATGTCTCAGCCCTCCTCGTGGAACAAATTAGAAGCCCCAATATATTAAAAGAGAAAAACAAGGGTGCACTAAAAACTAGCATAGCACTACTAACAATCTAGTTTATGAGTCACATGAAGCATTATGGGCTTGATCTAATACGAGGAGAATTTATGCATAGTATTGATTTGATTGACTCTTTTATTGACAAGGTCCATTTCCTAAAGGAAAAATCTACTTACTACTTGGGGGAAGTGCTACAAAATTTTTACGTCATTGATATTTTATGGATAGCAAAATAGAGTAACTTCAATAGGGTAATCTTAGTCTATAAAAATTACCAAGCAATACCCCTAATGAGGATGAAATTATGTACAAGCTATTACCTTGACAATATGATCAGGAAATTCAAAGGAATCCAAGAAATAGTTTGCAAGCCTCCACAACCTTGGATTATGAGAACCTTTAAATTCCATTGCCAAAAAAGATGTCCAAACTCCAAGCGATCAAGCAATTATGGGAAACTAGGACTATCAACCTTAACATCGACTTAGGAGAGTGACTAGGAGAAGTAGACAAGCGTAGAATCACCAAAGAATATCTGTATGATTAGCTCTATAAGGCAAGGGAGATCCAGTATTAAGCACCAGAGATCATATAACCTAAACCAAATGAACTAGATCATGAAATCAAAACCTACATAGATCAACTACAAGCCCATGTAGAAGTGATCTTTGAAAAGCGAAACATATGGGAGGATCTCTTTTGGGAATCAAGACAGCATTCCCAGACCTTAAAACATTAATTGAGGATAAACCAGAAAAGGCTCAAAGAACTTAAAGAAACAAAAGAACTTAGCCTAGAAAAGCGGAAGGAAGCACCAGTAGAACCCAGTAAGCAAAAAAAGGGAACACCAGCCAAACGCTAGAAGAACATCTAGAGATAGGAGTACTTTTCTTCTTGTGAAACAATGTATTTTTCTTTTTTTTTTCGAATAATGTAAAAGGGAACTTTACAAGCTGCAAAGTAATAAAAATTACAATCTTGTTGGTTATTTGTCAGTTATATTTCTTTGCATCCATATGCTATACGTCTTCGCATTCCTGTACATTTCTTTATTTTTTAAATATTTATGTACTAACTTGTTGAGAAGTAATCTTGAACCAAGTTGCAAAGATAGCTTCCAAATGCTAAACCTTCCGGAAAAGTCCTATCCAAACCTGCTCTCAAAATAAGATGGCCAGCTAAGGAAATGACAACGTCAACAACAAAAATGACAATAACAATTTGAACCCAAAAGTGATTGATCCTACCAAATTAAGGTTCCGCTCCCTAGAACGAACAGTAAGAAAAATCACAAATCAGCTAAGCTTCCTTGCTGACAGCATCACCTTACTCAAGTCCACAGCACCATCGAATGAAGAAAGCTCCAAAGCCCAATATGGAAAGAATGTCGAAGTCCCACCACTTGAAGTTGAAGAAGCCTATCCTAAAGTCAACTAAGCCTTTCAATCTTTTGAGATAGAAGCGTTCTATTCGAAGGTCAACCTAACTTTTAAGCCTAACACTTACTCGTTCCCAATCAACCCAAAGCCTGAAGCCAATCAGGATAGAATGAAAGAGCTTGAGAGGCAATTAACCCAACAAATCGCTGAGAAAATCAAAATGTTCAAGGGGTACAATGGCTTTGAGTAAGCTCGTATTTTAGACTTCTCTGCTTATGAATATGGAAGCTTTCCAAAAAAATTTAAAGTACCTTACTTTGAGAAATACAATGGGACTAGATGCCTTAAACTGCACACCAAGTTGTATACACACAAGATGGGGAAATATGTACAATATGACCAGCTCATGGTGTAGACTTTTCAAAATAGCTTAATGGGATCTACTTTAACCCGGTACGCCTAATTAGACTCGAATTAGGTGAACACATGGGAGAAGCTGGCTCAAGCCTTCTACGAACAGTATAAATTCAATGTTGAACCGGTATAAGCCTTGATAAACTTGGTCACCTTACGAGAGAAGCACAATGAGTCATTCAAGAAGTATGCTTAGAGGTGGACATCTTTAGCAGCATCGGTATCTACCCCCATGACCGAGAAAGAGCTAACTTAAACTTTTATTAGTACTCTCAAAAGGCCTTACTCTTCTCATATAATTGGGCAAGCTTCCTCCAATTTTGCAAAGGTGGTGGTCGCAAGATGTCGGATCGAAAATGCTGTCACTTTCAATAAATTACAAAAGCCATAAGATAAAAGACCACCCTCTGTAAAGCCTGCTACCAGCAAGACCAAAGAAGCAACTGTCGACATAGTAAATTCAAACACCAGGCCCAATACTCAAGTCTCCTTCAGAACAAATCCTTTACCAATGCAGCAACAGTTCCGAAGTCAGCCACAAGTCAGTAGGGTTCTAAGACAGTTAACTAAGATATCGATTTCTCTCAACCAAGTCCTTGAAAAATTAAGAAAAGATCATCTAATCCATTTTGAGCCTCCCAACAAAAGATATAAGCCAAGGGTTTTTATGCCAATGCCAAATGTCAATATCACTTGGGGCAGGTGGGTCATTTAACCGACTCATGCTGGAGATTAAGGAACAAAATTCAAGACTTAATTGACAAAGGTACAATATATTTGGACTTCATGGAGGCTCCAACTCCGAATGTCAAATATAATCCCTTAGCTAACAATGGGCCCATCATTAGCATGATGTTTGATGACTCAGATCCCACCATTAACATGATCAGTTCCAACCGAGAACCTAAGGTCTATAAATTATACAAATAAGAAGAGAAGCAAACTCTAAAGACTAAAAGGTATACCTTCCATGTGTCCTTAGCCCTTGAAAGTTATAAAATTGCTCCTCTCAACTATTAGGCAATAAATCAAGGGCAATCAAGTTCACTTATGAGGGGAATTACTCGCTCTGGTAGAATTTATAACCTAGAAGAAGACCTGAAAAAGAAAACTGTGCTGAAAAGGCCAGACAACGATCCAGCTAAATATGAGGAAGGATTGTCTGCCTTCACCAAAATAATCAAGTCTAATGAGTATAAGATAATAAATCAATTTGCTAATACTTCAGCACAAATATCTCTTATGAGTCTATTAATGGCGTTAGAACCGCATCAAGAAGCTTTATTCAGAACCCTGAAGGAGGTCAAAGTCCTTTGCAAGATACCAGTCGAAGATATAGGGTTTGTCATCAACTTTATCCTCACTATGGATCAAATTTACTTCTCCACCAAAGAACTGGGTGAAGAAAGTAATCAACACACCGAGCCCCTCTTCATAATAGTGAGGGTGAACAACATTATCATAGCAAAAGTCCTCATCGACAACAGATAATCATTGAATGTCGGTCCTCTTGCTACCCTGGATCTTTTGGGCATCGATATGACTACAATTAAGCCAAATTCAACAATAGTTAGGGCTTTTGATAGATCTAGAAGGGAAATTATAGGGGAGATCGACTTACTGATTGATATTAGCCCATAAACTTTCAACATCAGATTCTATGTCCTAGACATCCCAAGGACCTTCAACTTGTTACTGGGAAGACCATAGATACATTCAACAAGGGCCATACCTTTAAGCTTGCATCAAAAAGTTAAGTTCATTATAAATGGCCAGGTTATAACGATTCTGGGTGATTAAAATTACAAAATATATAAGGAAACGGCCATACCCTACATGGCATTGAGGAATAGGAGGACTTTAGGCTCTAAATGTTTAAAGAAGTGTATATGATTACCGATCAAAAGAAAGATGAGAGGCTAAAATTCAAAAAAGGCCAAGTTGGTACCTATGGGCTTGACTACATCCCAACTCAAATGGATGAGCTGCGAAATATGCAAGTGAAGGGCAAAAGAAGTGATAGATTATATCATACCCTAATGACCATTCCACTATTGTCAGAAACTTTCATCCGGGCTGATATCCAAACTTTAGAACTTGCTAAAGAGAACACTTCCAGTAAGAATGAAATAACAGGCCTATCCACTAGCATTTGAATAATTGGTTCTCCATCCCTATGAATAGTAATAAGTCTTCTCCAGGGTAAAGGATAAATCACGGTTTAGTATTTTACTGAATTTTGTAATAATTAGCTTTGTTCTACAATATAATACTTGAAAGAATTTCTTCAAACATAATAAAAAACAATCTCCATTCTCTTCATTCCTTCCTTACTCATACTCTTTCTTTGCATACTTTTTGCCCAAATCCAATGCTTCAAATAAAAGTCAACAATACCTCACGCAGATAGGTGATGAAAATATTGAGATGACCTCCAACCCTATTGAGTTAGTCATCGGGAGTGATTTCAATGACCATAATGACATACAAGAAAGCTGGAAAAGGCATGAAATGAGTAAAATTTCCATTGATGAGTCAACCGAAATAGTTAATGTTGGGACTGATGATGACCCTAAAATGTTGAAAATTGAAGGAAATTTCAAAGAAGAACAAAAGACAGAAATGAGCGCGCTACTATATGAATATCAAGATGTGTTTCCATGGTCTTATGAAGATATGCCTAGGTTAGATTTGTCAATTGTGGTCCACCACTTACCCACAAGAGAAGATATCAAACCCAAGAATCAAAAGCTAAGGAGATTCTGACTAAATATCTTATTGAAAATTAAAGAAGAAGTCAAAAAGTTATTGGAGGTCTGTTTCATTGAAGTATCTGATTATCCTAAATGGGTAGTCAACATTGTGCCAGTAATGAAGAAGAACGAAAAAGTTACAGTGTGCATGAATTTTTGAGACCTCAACCAAGCAACCCCTAAAAATAATTTCCCTTTGCCCTATATTGATGTCTTTGTGGATAATATAGCTAGGAACCATCTCTTCTCCTTCATGGATGGATTCCCTGGAGATAATCAAATTCGAATGTCCGAAGAAGATAAAACCAAGACAACATTCATCATAACTTGAAGGAAATTTTGCTATAAAGTAATCCCTTTCAAACTCAAAAATGCCAGGGTAACTTATCAAAGAGCCATGGTTGCAATCTTTCACAACATGATGCACAAAGAAACTGAAGTATATGTTAATGATATGATCGTAAAGTCTAAGGAGAGAGAGAATCATGTGAATAACTTGAGGATATTGTTTGATAGGTTAAGGAAATTCCAATTGAAGCTGAACCCAAAGAAATGCACTTTTGGAGTAACTTCAGAAAAATTATTAGGTTTCATAATCAGCCAAAAAGGCATCGAAGTAAATCTTGATAAAGTCAAAGCCATAGTCAACTTTTCCCCTCTACACAAACTTAAACAAATCAGAGGCTTGTTAGACTGCTTAAACTACATAGCCCAGTTCATATCTCAACTTATAGATAAATGATGTCCCTTATTTAAGTTGTTGAAAAAGAATGCCAAGATAAATTGTGATGAAGATGCAAGTAAGCCTTTACAAGGATCAAGGAGTACCTCATGAACCGTCCAATTTTGGTAGCTCCTAAACTTAGGAAGCCTTTATTTCTATACCTAACAATATTACTAAAATCCTTAAGGTATATGCTCGACTAAAAGGATAAGGAAGGAAAAGAACGGGCTATATATTACTTGAGTAAGAAATTTACTGTAGAGGAACAAAAGTATTTAGAAATTGAAATAATTTGTTGTGCTTTAGTTTAGGTAATACATCGGCATAGACAATATACGCTCTATAACTAAGTTGAATTGCTAACTCAACATAATCCCCTGAAGTACTTAGTAGATAAACCAACCCTAATTGGTAGAATCTCAAAGTGGCAACTGTTACTATCAGAGTTCAACATTACGTACGTATACCGGAATTTAGTCAAGGGGCAAGCTATAGCAGATCGGTTAACAGAAAATCCCTCTAATGATACCCCCTAAGAGGTACAAGTCAAATTACTTGATGAAGATATCTTAGTAGCTGAAGAAAATTCTGATGAAGAAAAAAATGATGAACCCCCGAAGTAGAAGATGTTCTTTGATAGAGCTATTAACGTGTCTAGATGTGGAATTGGGATAATACCGATATCCCTTAAAGGTACACAGTACCTTGTAGTTATAAGGCTCATTTTCTCATACACCAATAATATTCTTGAATGTGAAGCATGCATCATAAGACTCAAAATGGTCCTAAATAAAGATATTCAAAAATTAGAAATGTATAGGGATTCTTCACTCATTATTAACCAAACTCGGGGAGAATACAGGATAAAAGATCCTAAAATAATATCTTATCACTAGCACTTGATTGAATTGATGGAGAAATTCAAAGAAATCACTTTCAATCACGTACCAAGGACTCGGAATCAATTTGCTGATGCATTAGCCACTTTAGCATCTATGATCCAAATATCCAATGGAGTCAAGATTCAGCCCCTCGCCATTAAAATTGAAGAAAAGCCTACCTTCTGTCTAATAATTAAAAGTACAAATGGCGAAAAGTCATGGTACCATGATATTAAAATGTTCATATAATAAGGCACATACCCTGAAGAGGCTAAGAAAAAGGATAAAAGGATGATCAAGAGATTAACTGCCCAATTCTTAGTAAACGTGTCCCTTTGTATTGGCAATCTTTTGACGGTACACTTTTAAGGTGTGTAGACAACAAAGAGACCGAGATATTGATGAAGGAAGTACACAAAAGAGTATGTGGCTTTCACATGAACGGTTAAATGCTAGTTAAGAAAATTATGAGGCTAAGATATTATTGTTCAATAATGGAAGGCGTTTGCATCAAACATGTCCGACATTGTCACTTATGCCAGGTTTTTTCAAATAAGATAAATGCCCCACCTCAAGAATTACACATACACATACTATGCCATAGCCATTTTCAATGTGGGCCAATGACATCATCAGCCTGATTAATCCAAAAGCATCCAATAGATATCACTTTATATTGGTCCCCATTGACTACTTCAACAAATGGGTTAAGGTCTCATCCTATTCAAGCGTTACTAAAGGGGTAGTAGTTATGTTCATCAAGAGAGATATATTGGCTCGATACGGGGCTTTAGAAACAATCATCACCAACAATGGCACAAATCTCAACAATAAGCTTATGTCAAAGTTGTGCCGGCAATGCAGGACCATTCACAGAAACTATACACTTTATCAACCTTAGATGAATAGAGCCGTTGAAGCAGCCAATAAAAACCTCAAAAAAAATCATCAAGAAATGGATGTTACATATAAGGACTGGCATGAGATATTTCCATTTGCACTTATGGCCTATCAAACTTCCATTAGAATGTTGATTGGGGCAATACCTTACTTTTGGTATACAACGCTGAAGCATTGTTACTAATAGAAGTTAAGATCTTGTCTCTTAGAGTACTATTAGAAACCCAATTAGACGAAGTCGATTTGTTAAAGAAACACATCGAGCAGCTGAATTTATTGATGAGAGAAGATTGACAACTCTATGTCATAATTAGTGTTACTAACAAAGAATGGCTTGGGTTTTCAACAAAAGAGCATAACACCAGAACTTAAAAAAGGATGATATGGTGTTGAGAAAGGCTCTCCTTAGTACACAAGCCTCTAGAGGAAATTGTTCCTAATTATAAAGGCCCTTATGTTGTGAGGCAAGTATTACCAAGAGGAAGCTTTAATTTTATCCTAGATGAATGGTCTAGAATTGAGAGACCCTGTAAATGTTGACACTGTAAAGTTGTACTACCATGAAAATTCAATAGAAAATTTTATTCAAAACCTGAAAATACTAATCATCTGGAATGTTATTATGGTCTAATTTTCATTCTCCATAAGTAAAGTTGGTATCCTTGGCAGTTGTTGACGTTGGAATCATCACCATTCCTTCTTCCTGCTACATCAAAACGTCCAACTCCCTTACCTCATTTAATCGAACCCATATACTGAAAACATGAGAGAAGTTGAAAAGTAAAAAATATAACATTGGTAATTGACAGTACTCTTTAAAATACTTTATTACATATTGATCCCCCTCAATGGGGAGTTTTATTGTCTATTTTTCAAAGAGAGGTGAAATCTAGATAGGCAATCACCTCACAGCTAATATTTACTAGTCAAGAATAAGGGTTTCAATTCATAAAAGTTCTAAAAAGACAACCAGTCAATGGATAAAAAATCGTGGATGGCATTCTGTATCGAGTTAATTTCCATAACTTCTCTAAAAAGTCAATAAAGTCTCAGAAGCTCCATACCGAGATCGGTTGGGTTGACAATAAGGGATCAAAATTTGAATTCACTTCAAAAAACAAGTCAGTTGGTTTTGATAGGACTTTTCAAAGAAAGATTTAGCAATTTAGGTGCTATTAGCAAGACTAGGGATGTACTTTTATAAGTTGTTAGCACATTGGTTTTTAAGCTTTACATTTGCATTTAGACCATATATACTTAGATAATAACCAATGCTCACGTTTCTTTTTTCAAGCAAACTTTTAGCTACAGTCTCAAGCCAACCATAAGGTGCTTACTTTTGGTACTATCTCTTTAGGGTCTTACCCAACTCAAAAGAGCACAATCAAGTCCTCAATATCTCTTTAGAGTCTTAGCCAATTCAAAGAGCGTTTTGCTCGTTTCATCTTGGTTAGATAGCTCATAAGAGTATGATCAAGTCCTTAATATTTATTTAAGATCTTAGCCAGCTCAAAAAGCGTTTCACCCGTCTTATCTTGGTTAATCAGCTCATAGGGGCACAACTAAGTCCTCAATATCTTTTTAGGGCCTTAACTAACTCATGGAGCACTTCATCCATCTCATCTCGATTAGTTAGCTCATAAAGATACGACCAAGTCCTCAATATCTCTTTAGAGTCTTAGCTAGCTCAAAGAGCGCTTTACCTATCTCATCTTAGTTAGTCAGTTCATAGGAACACGACCAAGTCTTCAACATCTTTTAGCCAACTCAAGGAGCACTTCGCCTATTTTATCTTGTTCAATTAACTTAGTAGGCACTACCAGGTTTCAATCTTTCATTTAGGGTTTAATAACTAGGTATTTCATCTTCTTTTAGGGTTCTTGCTAGTCCAAAGGGCACTACCCTCTTTCAAATTTCTATTGTATTTTGAACAGCTCTTAGAGCGCCTCCTCTCTCTCCACCAAATCCTCAGTAGACCCAAACTTAGGGTAGCTAGCCAGGTTTCAATCTTTCATTTAAGGTTTAATAACTAGGTTTTTCATATTCTTTTAGGGTTCTTGCCAGTCCAAAGGGGTGCTACCCTCTTTCAAATTTCTATTGTGTTTCAAACAGTTCTTAGAGCACCTCCTCTCTCTCCACCAAATCCTTAGTGGACCCAAACTTAGGGTAGCTAGCTAATTATAGTGCTTCTTAAGACAAATTCCACCCTCGAGACAAAAATAGTGTATACTTTGTCTTGGTGGCAAAGTTTTGCTCAAACTTTACTACAAAGAGGGGTGGTTATAAACACTTTCCCTCTCCCCCTTCCCCTTTTATTTTATTTTATTTTTAAAGTAGGATAAAAAGTCCTAAACTAGGAAAAAGTGCAAAAAATAAGAAAATTTAGAAAACTATAAAAATTAGAAAATTTACAAAGAATAATAAATTTTTAAAAATACAAAAAAAAATTTTAAAAAAAATCAAAATATTTGAATAAAAAAAGCAAAGGAGTTTAGAAACTAGGAATTATGCTTTAGTGATATTCATTTTTGTTTTTATTTTTATCTTTAGTTATTATTATTTAAAAATATTTATAAAAAAAGAAGCCTGATTGGACCGGGTTTAAACCCCATCCACGGAACCAGAATAAGACCAAAGGCCCTTATCCATTGCAACAAGCACATTTTATTTTTTGCTTAGGTGCCTTCGTACATGCAACACATGCCAAGGCAAGATTTTCGTCCACTTTCCAACCTTTTCCCCTAAAATCTTGCCTTTTCCTAGTACTTTCTCTTGAAAAACAACTTGATGGCTCATTTTTAAGCCACCTTTTCGGTTATTTACTATACAATTCCATCCAAATTAATGATGGAATCATGTTGACCTAAAATTCTGTCCAAGAACATTTATTTATTAGGTTAAATTTGGGATTAAGAATTGAAAAAACTGTATTAGCACAACTTTGACCCAAGCTTAATTCAAGCTTCATTGGTGCAATTCAAAGCTTTTAATTGGAATTTTAAGCAAAAAAATTTTTCTAGAGATTGCATTTAATTAGTAATTTAAGCCGAAATCAAGGAAAATCGGATCAAATAGTCAAGACCCATTAATTTTCAATTTCAAATTTAACAGCAATTTTGAACTTTCTCGAACTTTTTCAAGCTAGGAACAGTATAAATAGGGCTTAAGGATCATATTTCAAACACAACCAAGCTTCGAAACACTTAGGATAAGCTAAAATTGGAGTTTTCTCTCTCTAGCAACCCTCTTTCTCTCTTTAGGAATCTGACATTCACAACCGTTTTTGAGGAAAAACACCACCACGATTGAGCTTGTAGTGGTCAAGAACCCCAAGCTAAGCCATCAGCTCAACCCCAACAATTACCTTTATGCGTTAGCTGCCGCTACCACCATCGCTAGTGGCTAAATCCAACCACCACCCAAATATACTCCAATTGCCAAGACATCAAGCCTACCTTCCCTAAGCTTAATAAGATAGTCGCCAAAACCCTTTCCCACTCGTTTCAATGTCCAGAACGTCTAGGAACAGGCTTCTCCGCCCCTACCATTAGAGAAAACTTGAGACCCGACCCGAATCGAACCGACCCAACCGCCACCCAAATATTCAATTCGCTAACCAATGATTGAGTTTCGCTTTATAATGTAGTTTTTTTTTAAGATGATTTTTAAGACTAAGAATAAAATTAGAAATCTGGTGGTACCCGTAAGGGTTTAAAGAATCCAACCACTCAATTTTCTGGTTCTTAAAACCGTTTATAAAATTGGATTTATTGAAAAGACCAATAGCTAAATTATAACCAATCCATCTAATTAGTTATAATTTAACTCTTTTCTCAATTCCAATTTAGTGATGACTCTAGAAACATTTTCAAAATATAAAAAAAAAAATAGTTTTCTTTAAACTTTTGTCGATAGTCAACGTTAAACGAAGAAGGTTTAATATTGATCGATTTAAAGAAGACTTATTTATAAAACCGAAAGAAAAATTAGGCTTGACAGTGGGTTTTGGTTAGGAGGAAGAACAAAGGAATGATGGGTATTTATTTAATGCCAATTCAAGAATCTCCAAAAATCCAAGACTAATTATGGAGATCAGCTACCAAGACACCCCATTAGTTTAGGAACTTTAAGGATGAATACGTTCAAAAATCAACTGGCTACTGATAGTAATATACTAAAGAAAAGAAAAATAAGTGCAGCAATTGAGAAATAAAGTGCAGGTGAACTCAATCATCATGTCAAATAATACAGAGAAAATTTTAGAAGTTGAAATTGTTGTTAAAAGGACGATAATTTGAAAGAATTGCAATCAATTTCAAATTAAAAGCAAGAAGGAGATGATTATAAGAAACAAGATAATGTCATCTTTAAAGCCTTTTATTGAAATTGTCATGACCCTAAAGAGAGCCTAGTAGGATTACCTAAAATTTTCATATCATATGTATACCCATGATTTGAAAATCATCTTGCAAGTCAGAGATTGCAAGTTTCTAAATAATTAGTCACTAAAGTTTTTATTTAGTTATTTAATTAACTTATGATCACATATATGTGACTATGGATATCCGATAAGCCACAGTCCAACAGAACCGCAGAGAATCGGTATCTCCTACCAAACAACAAGATTAGGTAGTAAAGTTTTAAAGCTCAAACTTACTAAAGTCACAAAATTTAAAGGTAGTATTAATAACTATATATATAATAATTCAAATGAACCATACAGTTTGTCCTTAGATTCTAACTTCTATGCATCCCGATGTTGACACTCAACTCTCGATTCTTAACCCTTGCTCGATCATCTAGCAACCTGCAAGAGAAAACTATTGGGCAATAAGCTACAAGAGCTTAGTAAGTTATCCCTCATACTATACCAACAATCAAGTTATCAAACAATTTATTACCAAATATACGAATGCATGAATAAGCAGTATATATACAGTTGATTGGTACTGCATATAACATCGGATTTAACGCCCTCCAAAATAAGGGTTGAAGATACATCGACACCAATCACAACCGGGCTCTAGCACCTGAGTTTTTAACCTTATATCATTATATATATGAATTCCCTATTTCACTAAACAGGTTTCTAATTCCAATAGTCAACAGTATACGAATATCCAGGTCTAGTGATGAGTTGGCTCCCGCAATCCAGGCTTACACCCTACAGTAGTGGTCTCTAGATGTGAACCCCAGTTACCCATGGTTAGCGTCTCCAGTACCAATAGAACCTGTAAGCTAAGGGTAAGGTCTTGTTATACCAATACTCTTGCACTGTATTAATCAAATCATGTGGGAATCTATCCCTCTAAGGCCTTTCATTACCAACCGCATGAGGTGACAACTGGAACATTAAATGCAATGTTCGTGCTTTATGTATGAACCGTTTAATTTTAGTTTAGTTGAATATGATTAAGTTAATTTATGAGGTGGTCAAACATTATCAACAAATCATTCAAACAATGCAACAATCGATTATATCACATTTAACAATATTTTACACAATTATCAATCAATATCAGTCGCATGCATAACCTAAAACCCTATGCATCAAGTTATTAATATTTAATTCATATACAATAACTACAAGCACAAAACAAGTATAGAGTTATCGGGAGTACTCATTTGGTCATAATTGATGTCAGGGATTGTAATAGTCCAAAGGTAAGTCAGTCTTGATCTTAGGATCACCTAATATTAGGGGAATATGGTAATAGGCTTGGGAATTTAAATAACTAAACCAGCATGCTAAATCGTACTATTTACTTAAATCAATTATTGATTTACGTGAAATCGTCGATTCGATCTTTTTATCAAATCGCGTATAACTTTTTCGTTTTAGCTTAGATCATAATGAACTTATAGTCCATTTTGATCGTTTTTGAGCATATTTTCTTGTAACGAGGTCCGTTTTGGACGTTGTGACTCACAGTTTAAATTTAACGTAAAAATATCACACAATTTATTATTTTAATTTAAAAATTATAAAATACCAATTTTAGCTTTTTCTTAATATATTTATGATTTAATAATTATTTAAACCATATAATTGATATTTTTATTATTTTAAGCACATTATTATTATTTTTTAGATTTTAGCTTTATTATGATTATTATTATCATTATTGCCATTATTATTTTTATTATTTCTTATTTTCTTATTATTTATATATTTCACGATTTATATATATATACATATACTTATAATATATTTTATAATTTTATCTTATTTGGAAAAATATTTATTTGCGGTAATATATATATATATACATGTACCTACTCCTTATATAATTATAAATTTATTTTAGTTTATAGATATTATTATATATATTTTCGGTATACTACATATATATATTATATGTTATACACCTTATATATATATATATATTTAGTATAAATAAACATACTCTTATGTACATCTTCGTGTATTCATGCATTTGTAACATACACTCATATAATTCCGAATACATAGATATAAATAAATAATATACAATTACCTATTCATGTTTTATATATTCGGTATATATATATTTACATAGTATTTGTTATAAAATATGTACACTGTATATTATACATATATTTTATAATATATGCGGTGTACCGCAAAATATACATTATATTATACGTATATATATATATATATGTCCTATATACATATATTATTACTTATGGAAATATACTACTACATATATATACTATACGATTACATATATATATGAAAATAATTATACATGGACACATATATATATAGCTTACGGTACAAATATATATATACTATAGTTATTTAATGAAAATACTTAATACTAATTATATGTATTCTTAAAAAAAAATACATAATACATACTCTTTCCGTATAATATACTTATGTACATACATGTATACATACATAGCCTAATACATGCATATATTATTCAATTTATGTATTTATACACATATGCATGTATTAGTAATGTCATATTTATAAAAATACTATAAAAATACTTCATTTATACATGTATATACTATATAATATACATCTAATAAAAATATAATTTACTTACCTATTAATTTAATTTCTCTTCCTCTTTTCCTTCCTCTTTTTTCTCCCTTCTTTCTCTTTTTTTTTTTCTCTCACGATTTTGCTTCCAGTTTTTTTTTTCGGTTTATGCAGAATGTTGTTTTTTTTTTCCAGATTTTTTTTTCTTTTCTTTGTTCACATGATTAGTAGCTTAAAATTTAAGCTATGATTTTGTCTAATCTTTTGCATTAATAAGGATAAAATAAAAGTAATCATTTGTAATATTTTCTTTTTATTTAAGCTTAACACATAACAAATTAATTTAGTCACATGGGCTGTTGATTTTTCAGATTTTTGTTTCGGTTTCAAGACGTGGCAATTGGGAAAAAGAAGAAAAGAGAGAAAAGAGATACATTGAAAAAGAACGAGAAGGAAAATAAAAATTAATAATAAATATATGTAATTTTTTGAAATATATAAATTATAACAATTCTCGTTGTAAATTCATTTTTAAATTTTTTTTAAAATTTTATCAATTTAATTGATACCCGATATAATTATAATTTTTACAAGTTATTTTAGCGATTTTGTTAAAATTTCACGTGAATAGGCTATTTAGTCAAAAATTGCAATCAACTATAATTTTATCACTATTGAGTAATATTTAACTATTTTATAGGTTTATATTTATAATTTTAGGGTTTCGAATAAATTCGAGTTTAATTTTGATTAATAGTATGTAAGTCAGTTTTAGGGTTTATTACGCGATTTAGGGTTTTGATCAATTTTTTAAGTTTTTATTATTTATAATATATTTAAATTTATGATTTATTAAATTTTTATTTTACTCGGCTTTAATGACTCATCAAGTCATCTATAGTATTAGGGCTCAATTTTACTCTTAAATAGCTACATTTACGGAGTTTACAAAAACAAACAAACTTTCTCTTCATCTTTAGGAAATTAGTAACTATCAAAAAGAAAGTAGCAAGAAATTTGGATAAAAATGGATCAAAAGATATTCTTGATATTAGCTGGAAAATTTTACAGCAAGGAATGGGCCTTCTTTGGATAAATCTAAGTTACTAGCTAATAAACGTATCACATGAGAATAGATGGGGGAAAGTAGTGATCAACTTAGATGAGACAAAAACTTTGCGAATAGTGCGACAAGTCCAACTTATCAAGTCCCATGGATTTAAGTGCTTATCCCAAAGGCAATTAAAATGACAACATTTGATAGAAAACTCAGTCAGAAATTACAAGAAATTGCAGAAAATTAAGGTTTCAAGACTACTTGAGCTCCTGCTCAACTAAGGAAAGAAAAAAACACCTTCTTAACCAAGATTCCAACTAACTTCCCTAATTGTTTGTTCTTCTGCAATTTATATCTCAGAAAAAAAAATATATATTCCAAATAAAGTACCAGCTCAACCACTTGCCACATCATAAAGTGCTAACTCAACCACTTGCCACATCAACATACTACCCCTTCTAATCCATTGTATTACAAACTTACCCTTATTGTACCGCACCAGAGCTACTTTGCATTACACTACTGCAACGCTCTACACAAACTACAACATAAAACAACTTACACTATTGCACTAGCACATAACTCTACTACGACAATACATAACATACACAATACAAACATCCTAACACAACCTACACGATGCACACACATACACATTACTATACATAAACACCAAATACACAGTAAATGCTATATTTCTCTTAAGTACCAACACCCTTACCAACTTTATTACCCCTTCCGTTTCTTTCGTAAACATTCATAATAGGAGCTTGCACTTTAGGGATTCTATCAATTGCCTCCTCTAAGAGATTGTTCTTGTCCTCAAGGAAAAAGTCAGGAAATTGAAGGCAAAAAGAAGATGTATCCATCCAAGTACTATCAATAGGAGACTATCCTAACCAATGAACAAGAACTTAAGGGATCTTTCACATGCCTTTAAGACAAAAACAACAACCTAAAATTACTTAAGGCTAATATGTCTCTACATCCACTTCAACAAATAGATCAGATGGAAAATCTGCAATAATAGTAAAAGTTCCTACAACCTTCTTGAGTAATGAATCATGAAATACCAGATGCATTGAACAATAGGAAGGTAATTGCAACTTATAAGCAACCTAACCAACCCTTTAAATAACCTAATAAGGGCAAAAAAATCTAGGACATGGCATAAGGAAATTCTAGAAACCACTTTCTATTTTAAACTAGGCTACAATTTAAGAAAGACCCAATCACCCATAGCAAGCTCCACATTTTGCTTATGCTTGTTAGCTTACAAACAAGTTTGGGATTGAGCATGGGATAAATTCTGTTTAAGTTGGTACAACACCCTATTACGAGAATGTAGAGCATCCCTCAAGCCCAAATGGCCAATTTCCCTATCTACAAAAGATCGAAAAATTAGAGGAGGGCGTTCATAAATTACTTCAAAAAGGGTGAATTTAGAGGAAGTGTGATAAGAAGTATTGTAATAAAATTCTGCCCAAGGTATCTACATAGCCCAATGCTTTGGTTGATCAAAAAAAAAAAAAAAGCATCACAAATAACATTCTAAGCACCTATTTAAAACTTTGATTTGACCATCTATTTTCACATGATAAGCGATGCTAAAATGAAGACAAGTTCCTTGTGACCTAAACATCTCTTACTTAAATTTTCTCATAAAAGTAAGATCCTAATCACTCACAATTGTTTTAGGCACCCCATGCAATCATACTACCTCCTTAACAAATAAATCAGAAACATCTGTGAGGAATAAGGATGTTTAGTTAACAAAAAAAGCCCATATTTGGAAAACCAATCAACCACTACCAACACCACATCAAACCCCTTTCACTTAGGTAATCCACCCACAAAATCCAATAAGACATCTCCCCAAATAGCATTGGGATTAGGTAGCAAAGAAAGTAAGCCAAATGGAGACGAAGTTTAATATTTGTCTTTAGCAAATAGCACACAAAGCAACAAAATTCTCAACATCTTTCTTGAGACCCATCCGATACACATTTGAAGCAATCTATTATAGGTTCTTAAAAAACCAACTTGTCCTCCTAATGGAGAAGTATGAAATTCTTGAAGAAATATATAGATCCACTTAGAATTGGAAGGGACCACCAACTTATCAAAATAGAACAACATGTCATTAGCCAAACGATAATTTTGCTCAGCTGATTTCCCCTCCTTTAATAGTAGAATTTTTTAAGCTAAGAAAGGATCTTGAGTGACTGCAGCTTGTATCTCATTCAAATTAGTCCAAATCGGACCCAGGCTCTACATGCCACTTCATCATAAACTTTGGATAATGCATTAGCAGCGCGGTTTTTATGTCCACTTTTATACATAATCTCAAAGCCATATCCAAGCAACTTTGAAAGTCAATTCTACTAGTTTGGAGTTGCAACATGTTGCTTCAAAAGATACTTCAAACTCTACTAGTCCATTTTCACTATAAATTTTATGCCCAATAAATATGGATGCCAATGGTTAATAGCCAATACAAGTGTTACTGATTCTTTTTCATAGGCCAACTTGGCAAGAGTTTTATCAGATAACGTCTTACTAAAATAGGCGATTGGCCTATTATTTTGTTGAAGGATAGGTCCAATTCCTCCCTTCCCCCACTCCTGACTAAATCATCAAACTCAACAATAAATTATTGAGAAAAGTTTGGTATAACCAAAATCAAGGTGAAAACCGATGCTTCTTTTAATTGTGTAAAAGCTACAATAGCTACTTCGGACCATTAAAATCCATCAAAGGCATAGAGATTTTTCCATAGTTATTAATAAATCATCGATAATATCTCAATAACCTAAGAAAACCACGAATAACATTCAAAGTAGTAAGAATGGGCTACTCCAAAACACATTTAACCTTTGAAGGATCCATATGTATACCCTTTGAGGAAATTATATGACCAAGATATTTAAGAGCTTATTGGCCAAAGGTACATTTCTTCTTATTAGCTAAAAAATAATTATCCTGCAACAATTGTAAAATAACCCATATATGCTCCAAATGAGAAGAAAAATCTACATTATACACAAGTACATCACCAAAGAAATCCAACAAAAAACATCAGAGATAAACCCTAAACAAGTCATTCGTAATAGCTTGAAATGTAGCTAGTGCATTAGGAAGGCTGAAAGGCATTGTAAGGAACTTTTAATAGCTTCAAGTGTTTGAAAAACCATTTTGTGAATGTCACTAGGAATGACCTAAATTTGATGATACCTAGCCTTTAAATCAATCTTAGAAAAAATAGTGGCATCATGCAACTCATCCAACAATTCCTCAATCACTGGAATAGGATATTTATTTAGAATAGTTGCTTCATTTTAAGCCTAATAATTAACACAAAATCTCCATGATCCATCCTTTTTTTTTTTCACTAAAATAACCAGACTAGTACTAAGGTATATGATTCTCGCTGATAACATATCTTGTACCATTTTATCTATCTCATTCTTTTAGATAAAAGCATAACAATAAGGCCTCACATTTATTCATTAACAACCTACTTTAAGAGGTATACAATGATTTGTCGATTTAGAAGGTGGCAATTATAATTTTTCCTTAAAAACGTTAGCAAACTCCTCCAACAATGCATCAATTCGTAAGTCAACTACATCACTAAATGGCTGCTCATTTACATCTAACAACTACATTACAGAACATAACCCAAAATCTCCTAATTTAGCCAACAATTTAAAAGAAACAGCAACTTTAGAGAGTGTCGAATCTCCAAATAGCACATGCTCACCAATTGAAGAAGGAATTTCATAATTAAATTCATCCAATCAATTTTGACCTCACCCAAGGTTTTCAACCAAGCAACACAAAGAATCATATCCATTCCACTTAACTCCAATACGTAACAATCAATCGTAAGCTCAATATCCTCTACTTTCACTCTTACATTACAACATAATTCCCTTAAAGAAATAATATTCCCATCACCAAGAGTAACTCGAAATATAATAGTAAAATCAACATACTACTTGAGATGCTCAACAAGAAATTTAGAAAGGAAATTATGGCTAGCTCCACTATTGATCATTATTGAAATCGAAGTATTATTCAACATACCTTTAAATTTCATGGTTTGTGGCCCATCAAATCTTTTTAAAATCAACAAAGATAACTCTATACCGGTCCCTTACCCTTCAGAATCCTATTCAGCTAGCAACGCATCATTATGTCCTTCGACCACCTCCCATTCTCCATCTTACAAATTAAAGTCCTCTTCTAACATAACTACTCCTAGTGATTTATTAGGGAATTTTTCTATTGGAAAGAAAGGTTGATCATAGCAAAAACATAGACCTTTGGCCCTTCTTCTAAATATTCCCCGTAAGGTAATTGGCATTGGCCATGAATGGTGCGAGTAATGGTTCACCGTTGTCCTTGAACACCATTCGACTAAGTTTTCAAATTTGCAGCCCCTGCATCACTAGGAATTGGCCAATTTTGTCCAATTGCACTCACAAAAGCACTCTCCTTCCTTATAGCAAATTCACTCGAGTCATAGGATGTATAATCACCAAATTTATCGAAGCTTTTATATACTAGTTGCTGGCAGTTTGATAAGTGAGCTTCAAAATTGAGCTCCTACACTCAATTTAACCACAATTGTTGTAATTTAGAGAAACAAAGATTCCACACTCAAATTCTTTCTCCACCTTGAGTATGATTTCCATGGCTTGCTCAAGTGTAGTTGGAGAAAATGTGTTAACTCTAGTCCAAAACTCTTCCCTCAATCCTCCAAAAAAAGTAGCCGAGTTGCTACAACTTAAACATGATTAGGGCTTGCGAAGTTAAGGCCTCAAATTCTTCTATATATTGCATGGAACCTATTTGTCGTGATTGGGATAAAATCTTAAAAGGATTAGAAGCCAATTGTCTACCATATTTTTTCAACATTTCATCTTTCATCGTTTCCCAATCAAGTTCAAGTTCCATTCTAAGCAAATCCCTTAGCCGATACACTTTTCTTCAACGCATGCTCATCTCCACAAGTTCAACCTTTCTTTCTTCTTCCATACTATGGATTTCAAAGTATTTCTCGATCATAAGAATCCAATTTGCTAGATCGTTTCCATCAAGTAATGGAATTTGCACACAAGAGGTGTTGAATTGGTATTCTTCATTTGCCTCTACACTTCAACCAGTAGATATCTCCATATCAAGTTGTAAAACTAATTTCTTCCTCGAATTTGCTAGTAACTTTTCTCTCATCATCGCATTGGATGACATAGCTAGAAATCCACTTCCAGATGTGGTTAAGATCCATAACTTCTCTATAATTTTCTGTATCTTAACTACATCACATCTCAAGAGTGTTACGTCATCCCTTACTTCTTTTTGCAATTGATCAAGTGAAGTAATGTGTTGTGTTACTTCCTTCAACCCTTCTTGTGTCTCTAAATTCTTATTCTCAAGTTCCTCGACTCTACCCTCCATTCACATCATGATCTTATCTTCTTTGATAGACAAACTCTCCTTCTCCAATCAATATGAACCAAATTTACTAATATAAGTCTTCAATTCAACGAATGTGATGTGAATATCCCCCAAACAATGCCAATTCATAGAATTCTTAATCAGAAATTACATAAAATTAAGGTTCTAAGAGAGAGAGAGAGAGAGAGGAAAAAAAACTTCTTAACCAAGATTCCAACTAACTTCCTTAACCGTCTGTTCTTCTACTATTTATATCCCTAAAAAAAAAGAATATTCTAGATAAAGTGCCAACTCAACCACTTGCTACATCATAAAGTGTCATCTCAACCACTTGCCACATCAACAACATACTACCCCTTCTAATCCTCTATACTACAAACACACCCTTACTACACCACACTAAAGCTACTCTACTCTATACTACACTACTACAATATGCCACACAAACTATAATATACAGCAACTTACACTAATGCACCAACACACAATACTACTGCAACAACACACGACATACAATACAGCCATAACACACACACAATATAAACCCAACATAACCTACATAGTGCACACATATATAGACTACATACACACTACTACACACAAACACTAAATACATAGAATATTGCACTTCCCTTAAGTACCAACACCTTTACCAACTCTATCACCCCTCTCCTTTCCTTTTGTAAACATTTATAATAGGAACTTGTGCTCTAGGTATTCTATCAACATTTATAAGAAGAGGGCTAACAATAACAATAAACAAGAAATTCATTTCCTTCATATGAGTGTCACAACTATAGAACAACTATCATCCTTACCATCTCATGTAAACATGGGAAAGGACAATAAAGGTAGTGGCAATGCAAGTCTTTCAAACTTCCTATTTGTAAGTACGATCGATTCATGTTGCATGCTACTTTTTACCTGAAGGAAATTTTAGGAAGACTTCTATTATTCCAAAACAAGCAAGAAATGACAACAATGATAGACACCAAAGCAATCCCGAGTAACTTTGCATTTGAAGTTAAAGGAATGGAAGTTACCTAACGTGCAAATATGGTGCTACAAATGGATGATTGATAACCCTTTTCTACTACATGACCTATAAGGATCATAGCATGAAACATGCAAGGAGTAAATTCCCAGTGACTACAAGCAACTGTTACAAGTTATGGAGGAGTACATGCCAAACCTAATTTCTCTTATGGAAATAAAATTAGACAACTTATTAACATACTCTGTCTATTTTCTCTTACAACTAAATGGGTACTTATGTTTAGAGGCTCAAGGATAGAGTAGAGGCAATTTACTGTAATGGAACACAACTTAGCTTAACATAAAAGTTGTCAAACAAACAAATCAAAAGATCCATGTGATGGTCAAGGCTGGGAATCCAAAACTTTCTTAGCTTTTCTCAACAATTTATTTAGACCTTTTTTCTTTCGAATAACACTAGAGAATTTACACATTTTATTAACAGTAAGACGTGATACTTAATAACGGATTTCAATGATATTGTTTATTCACATGAAAAATTAGCTGAAGGGAATAGGGGGGTTCCCTTTTCTAGAATTAAAACCTTCATTTATTTACAATGTATGAATAACCTAGTCTTTTAGATATGGGTATGTAGGGCTGAAATTTACATGATCGAATAAACAATCATTTTCAAGCCTTACTCAACGAAGATTAGGTTTAATTTTAATAATACATTGAAGGCTCTCTATTTGGAAGAAAGGAGATATACAATGCATCAATGTTCATAGTGATATGGAAATCATTAAGCAATGATGATCTCCATATCTTCTTCTTTAAAATTTGATCCTTGGTAAAGCAACATGTATGGCAAATTTTATCCTTAGGGAAAAGGAAAATCCCTCAGGAGATTGACTAAATGCAAATTTGTTTGATTCCAAAGTAAGGTGGACAAACCATATGGTATAGTTCCACCTAATAAGTCTATGCACAACTCTATACAAGATTGACCAAATGCAAATTCCTTAATCCATCCTGTTTGAGCTAGTTTTATTGCTAAAAAACAACTTATAACATAATTTTGATCAATAAAATCCTTCATATTGTAGGAAAAAGAAAGGAAAAGAAGGATATATCATCATCAAATCAAATTTAAAAAAGCCCATAATAGAACTCGTTAAAACTTTATACACTAGGCATTACATAATTTATATTTTCCTAAATGATGGATAAGAGGATGAATGTATCTCATATACCACTATGGAAGTCCTAATAAATCATACTCCTTCATCACCTTTTTATCATAGGAGGAGAATTAAGTATGGATCCTATATCTCCTCATCTAGGAATTAGTATGTTTATGGAATGAGAATCTAATTGGACGATTAAGAACCCTTCAAATTAAGAGTAAGTAAAATAACAATTTCACATATAGCCCTTGCATATGACATTATTTTGATTGCAAAGGCTTCTCCAAAATTATAAGGACAATTCCAAGGGCAATTTAAAAATTTCTCAACCATTTCAAGTTTAAGGGTGAGTGAAGAATATAGCATCAATAACTGAAGAGGAGCTAACTCATTCTCTAGGGCTATAAGGAAGCTTGTTCTTTTAGAAAATACTTGGGGTATCTGCTTAAGCATGGCCTTACACCCAAAGATTCTCAACTCAATTTCATCATTAAGAAGCTTAAAAGAAACTAAATGGGTAGAAAGCAAGACATATTAATGTGGCTGACCAACTTATCCTGAAATTTGTCCTAAAGGCCCTCCCTACTTATAAAAAGCAAAAAGGGAAACTATCAGAAAAATCATTGCAAAAAGAACCCCGAATAATTAATAATTTTTCAGTAGAACAAGGAGATAGAGTACCTCGATTAAGTTGGGAGAATATTGCAATTTATAAAGAAATGGAGGATTTTGGCTTGAAAATTCTAGACATAAAAAATAAAGCATGTGCTATCAAAAGAGTTTGGGAACTTAAAGAAAAGTAATGTAAATTATCCTAATAAAAGCCAAATATAGGAAGTTATGCAATAAGGAGCAAGTAAGCTATTCACAACCTCACTCTTTTTTTGCTAAAGAACTTCATGAAAGCTAGAATTAGATTAGTAATGGTTTTTCAATTTCAAAAAATGGTAGAAGCACAAAATCATGGTTTAGCATATTTGGCAAGCCATTAATACAGGTTCCCCTACATGCAAATGCCCTAGACTTATCGATTTAGAATAGGTGCATCGTTGAAAAAAAGTGGGATGATGGAAAACTGTTTACTTTTAAGTCTCCCACATCTTAAGAAATCATGTTGGCTCCACAATAGTATACACATATCATTAAGTTCAAAAATGATCTATTAAAGGTAAGAATCACTCCTTCAATAACTAATATTTACATACAATTAATACATGAAAATAGGGAGGATTCAAGGAATGATGTAGGGCACTGGTTTTTTCTCAAAAGATCAAAAAACTACTATGGATGATTCGACATGATGGTTTACAAATGGAATCAAGTTGAGAAGAAGAAACATTGTGGAGAATTTTATTTATCCAAGATCTAGGGAGATCAATATGGACCTACAACATGTTTTTAGATATTGTACTTTGTGGACTTAGGAGAGTAATATTAAGTTATGGTAATTGGTCACTTTAGAGGACATATCACCTACTTCAGATTTCCATACTTGGATTGAAGCAAACTGCTAAGTCAAGAAGAAATATCAAATAAGTGTGCACCTTCTAAAACAGCACAGTTTTGGATTTATACTTTTGAAAATATGGTTATCAAGAAATGACAAAATATTTAGGGTAGATATCCAACCAAATAACTTATTGCATCTAATAAAAAAGCTTAGCTCATGAACACTGAAAGCAAAATAGGAAAAATAAAATCTTTTATGGCATTGAACCATATGTCTATGTTGGAAACCACCAGGAGAGGACTGGGTTCAATTGAATGTAGATAATTCAGTCACTACAAAAACTAGCCGAAGTTGTCATCAAAGGAGTGGTTAGAGACTACCAAGGAAGATGGACTTTGAGTTTTGAGAGGAAAGAGGGGAAATTGACATACTAGCAACCGAACTATGGGTATTTTATTTGGAAATTCACGTACGCCTACAATTGCTTGGAGCGAAGATTACCATTGATTCTTTCACAGCTATTGCTTGGAGCGAAGATTACCATTGATTCTTTCACAGCTATTGCTTGGTTAACACGAACAAGTAATACAAATGACGTTATTATATGGCTTCGATGGCTTGCAAGAAAAAGCTTTCCAACTACAAGGAATGAGGATTGAAGCTATGCCCATTGAGCGTTTGGGAGGAGAGATGCAGATTGTAGCATATTTATTATATGATTCCACAAGTTTATATATTTTATCATTTAGGCATGGAATTTTTTTTTAGAATTATGAAATTTGATATACGATCTTATATGTTTACAATTTTATTTATTTTCTATAATTCTATATGATTTAACAAATTCTATATATTAAAAGCAATAATAAAATCACGATTTTAATTAAGTGTTTTTTTAATATCCCACTTCCTGTATTTATGTTTGTTAAATCGAGACATGATGTCATATAATTGTTACTCTCCCCGAACTAAAGATGGAGGTAGTGGCACTATTAATTTTGCATCTTGCAGAATTTCCGCTTTTGATTTACTACTGTTTATGTATATAGCCTTCGACTACCACCGCCCCCACCTCCTCCCCTCCCAAAAAAAAAAATATATATATGTTTTCTTTCCCTTACTTTCACCTTCACATCCTCACCAAGCTCCTTTTAACAATAGCAAGAAATTGATTTTCCAGGAAATCCATCAAGCTATCGATACGACGCCACTGATGGCTATATTTTGATAGACAAATGTCAGTCATTTTACCGTCCAAAAGTTGATTGAACGTGTGTACATCTCATGGGTTGATTTGGATAACCACTATCATCATCACCTTCCACAATTATCTACTAGTTAATATAAACCATCCAAGTTCCCGAGATAATATTGATAAGTTAATAAATATATCCATGCATTTTGATACTACCTACAACTTGTTCTTCAGGAGCAGATAAGTGACAAAGAGGTTTTTTTGAGTATGGTACCAAAAGCTGCCCCATGAAAGCTAGCAAAGGAATGGTGCTAATTCCCCTTTTTGACTAGCTAGTGCTGACATGCCTTACCCGGACCTGCCAACTCTCCAAGCGATCGCAAATTTCAGGTGAAGGAACGAATGAATGAAGAGTATTTAAACTTGGTTCATCAATGATGAATTCCAAAATGCTAAAAACAAATCTTTGACACTTGAATCTGTAATACATTACAAATATTTGTTTAACACAAATGAAAAATTTCCTCATACATTGCCATACACAAGTATTTTGCAACGTTGGGAAAAATTAAGTTAATATCTTGTATCGATTTCACATAGGCTTGCTACTCAGCTAAGCATTGTTGCAGTTTACCATCGCCTAGTTGATTCTAGTGATAGAAAATAATGGAGAACTACTCTTGCAACACTACAGAAAGGAAGGCGAGACCTGAAAGCCAATGTTCCCTTCAACCAAGCCAGCACACACATAATAATGTAAATCAGGATTTCTTCATCCTGTATTAGGTCTACACAGCACATAGCAAAATCTAAAGAAAGTGGCTCTAAATCCAACCAATGTTTGCACCAAATATAAGGAATCTCTTAAGTTAGGGGTAAAAGACAATGTAGAGTAACTGAGAGATAGATTGCACACTCAATCGCCAGATTGAACTGTAGAGGGCGGTGATGCGAGATTTTGTTGCAGCAAGACAATTGAAAGACAGCAGCATACTGCAGGCTCAAAAACTTTGGAACATACCTGCTAATAGTGATAACTGTTGTAATCGCTAGAGCTTTCTATCTATCAAAGAGAGTAACCTTTCCTGCAAAACCTGCATATACAATAGAGACAACAACACTGAAAAAGCAACATATGCATTGCACCAAAGGACCAAGAAGAGACACCTCAACATGAAAATTGAAACAATTACAAGTTTGCAACTATTTCCTATACCAATTGCAACTGTATATCTCACTTTCTTGTCATCCAAGAGTTATCATACAGGTGGACACCAGAGAGAAAATTGAAGTCCCACCAACACATCGACCTCTCCATTCCCCAAAATATCTTAAGGATATAATAAGTAGTTTATAAGAATAGATGTCCCCTACACAGGAAAAAGGCAAGACTACCGACAAGCCAAACCACCTAAAAAATTCCTCTTCCTCTTCAATTAAAAAAGTCAGCATCATGTAGCACCTTGAAATCAATCTGAATGTCTCCAGGCCGCTTCTTATATTTACACTCAAACAGTGCCCAGTTTCTGCGACATTGCAGCCCTTCCTCAATACTTATAAGGATCATTTATAGCTTCAGTGACTCATTACAAGTTCCATATGCTTAGAAATTAGTATTCCAATTTATCTGCGGATGTTGAGGATTCTGATAAGCCCCGGATGGAAGTCCCACGGTTTCAACTGCTCCAGCCTGAGACTGCTGCAGAAGGGAATGAACGGTTGGTACTGTGCCCATGGACTGAGATGGTTGATTAATTCCGAAGGCACCATGAGCACCTGGTGCTGGGGAGAAAGGGACATGCTGTCCCTGAGGAAGATTGTATAGAGAGTTTACTTGCAAACTACTTAAATCTTGACCTATTGGAGGGATCCATAAAGCTGAACCTTCACTCTGCTAAAAAACATGACCATGTACATCAAACAGCGGGTTCATAAGGACTGTTGAAAAGCATCTCAAAAGTGTGTAGAATCATGACAGTGAATGAGAGAGCAGGTCAGCAAGCCAAACTAACCAGTTGAGGATTTGAGTAGATCTGATTTTCCTTCAGCTGAGATGCTGCCAGATCCTCATTTCCACTGGAAGTTCCAGAGGACACTGATGGTGCTGCAGTGTAACCAATAGATGCATATGATCCATAGGCTGAAGGTATCCCAATAGGGGTGGTATTTGCTGCTGGTTTGAATGCAGGGAAGGGAATTTTGACACCTGGTGGAGCAACTGCCGGAGAAACATATAGACTACCACTAGTAGGTTGTTGAGCAAATGCATTATGGCTTAAAAGGTGGTGCATAGTTGGCAAGTAAAATGGAGGGAGGTAATGGCCATATGGAAAGTAGTTAAGAGGATAAGGTTGCCTAAAAACAGGTACTGGTTGCAGAGGCACAGCTACTGAAGTCTGAACAGTCGGAGTAGGTGTTGGGCTTGGGCTTGGGCTTGGGCTTGAAAGGGAGGGAACATTGCCATTCTGCAACAGAAATTCAAAAATGGAAAGATAACCATATTATAATCAGAAAAAAATAGACATATATAGGGAAAAGCACAAGCAAGCTCAGAAACACGTCACAGAAGGAAAATAACACTGGTCAACGAATCCCATACTATGATGAGACAGGAAGAAAACATCCTTAAAATGATTATAATTGATGACATTAAGAATAAAAAACATGTTTAAGAATTCTCAATGTATACCCAGCCAAGATTTAAAGTTATACCAGCAGCTTCTCCGTGTGCCAGCTTTTACCAAGCTAATTATATTTCAGTAATGTTCTTATTCTATAATAAATTTGACATGCAACTTTGTTTTCTTTCTGAAGAGGATTGCAACTTTTGGCAGCTTAGTACTCAAAATGGACTTCAAAAGTATTTTCCCATAAATCAAGAGACATGCAGACTGAGCGGGAAGCAACAAAGGTGGTACTCAAGTAATGCCTCCACATGCAATGCTTAGCAATATCTATCAACAAAACTGCTATTTGTCAATTAGAGCCAGAAAACTATTTGAGAAAATAACAAGAACTTCCTTCTTCCTACTTATCCCTAAAAAAAAAAAACCAAAAACAACAACACAGAGAGAGAGAGAGAAGAAGAAGAAGAAGAAGAAGAAAAGAGATCAACTTCCTTTTCTTGACTTTATACCAAGACAATTTTCAACAAACTTCAATAATTATGCCAGCAACTTATTGACATAAGTGATAAGGCATTGCCATTTTCTCTTAATACCACATCAACTTGTAAAACCAATTTTTGAAATCTAGTAAAACAAGAATGAAGCAATGGAATGAAGCAAAATATCTTACAACTTTTGATGAGCGAGGAACATCTGGAACCTGAGGCTCGGGCACCTCCAACTGCACAAGCTGGCTACCCATTATAGGTGATATGATGCCAAAATGATTAGTTTGGATGTCTTGAACAACAGGGTTTGAAGGATCCTGTGGAGGCAATGGAACATCCTGCTTCAACATTTCCAAGGGGGAGCTGACACTGCTCAAATTTGAAGCTTGGATATCATTCGAAATATCTCCAATGTGCTCACTGAGCCGAAACAGCAGATGTTAAAAATAGGACCAGATATTAAAGTATAGATACTGTGTAAATATTAGCCACTCATATCAACTCAGGTAAAGAGGTAAAACATAAAATAACCTGGTCAAACCTCCCAGCATACCATGCAAATGCCATAAAAATTGATCTAATGGGTGCCCTCAACTGACAGGTCGAACATAGGTTAAAATGAGGAAATCCAATAGGGTACGCTCTTAACCCAGTTTGAGGGAAAAAATTTTTAAAAGATATATGAAATGGGAAAAGAAAAGGACAATCTCCCTATTATTACTTATAAAATATAACCTCCTCAAGGTTTTGAATTTTTTTTTCCCTTGGAACCCAATGGAAGTTTTGGAATCCCACAACAGAAGCTCCACCCAAGCATAGACTAGTGCAGTCAGGCATAAAATTCCAGCTCCAAGAAACAGTGCCAGAGAAGTACTCAATCAATGAGTTTTGAACTTGCAACCTTTCTATTTTCTTTTTAATCTGGCTTGTGCTCAACAGTGCTCATGTTCACAAAATTCTGAATGGGACTGGAACCAGCATCCTGAACAATTACTATTACTTTCACAGTTTTTCCTTACCTCCTGGATTACCTTAATGTACTTCTGTCATCAATGTGGCAAGTGAGACAATTTCTCACTCCATGATCTATCAAAGGATTGTCTATAACAAGCACTTACAAAAGATGGGAAACTATGAGTAAGTATATCCGCTATTTGTTCATTTAACAAAGACCATTTCTCACACTTCACGATCAATTGGAAGTTTGCTCCTCATTAACACTTAGAAAAGGTAGGAAACTATTAGTACATCCATCTACTTGCTCATTCAGTTATCTGGCAGGTAACAAATGCAAAACCCAGCTAAAAAAGATCTTACAAGCTTCATCCTAGCACTGCTGCTTTATGTAATTTCACTTATTAGAGTTTCTGTTCTTTACCCCTTCTTGGTAATTTGTTCTCCTAGTTTTTGGCAACAGCTCTTCAGCCTTTCCTATTTCTTAAGCCAATTTTTTTATTTTAAAGTGGCAGATTCTAAATTCTTAACGCTAATTATTTGCCACACTAAAAGCCCAAGGTCAAGAGGAAAACCGTCTGCTGACCACAAAAATGACCCTATATCTCATAATAATTAAAAAAAAAAGAAAAAAAGACAGATACCCCAAGAATATACAAGGTACAATAAGACAAATGAAAAGATAACGTGATAGGAAAAGGAAGTGCCATCTCTGAACTCTATGCAATCATTATCACCTACTCTAGATTGCCAAGAGTGATGGAAATGACAGTAAACCAACTTACCTTCGTAGTCAAAGCTAATACTATTCTTATATTAATCCCAATGTCATATTTGGTATGCAAGAATAGAGTGGAATGAAACTGCGGGTTACATTCCTTTTCCCTATATTTAAAAGTACATTTACAAACTAGAATCGTTTCTTCATTTTGGAAGTACATTTAAAAGGCTGAATCAAGATCTCATAAAATCAGTGTTTTGGCTTCAAGAGGAAATTTGATTCCACTTCTAAGAAAATGAAATCGTGATTCTATTCTCCCCTTATGAATTAAGATTAATTAAAATTATTTATTTAACCTTCAAATAGATTATATCATGCAATAATTAAGGACATCCTAGACAAATAATACTATTTGCCCATTTAATGCTATTCCATTCCATTTCATGAATATTTCCAAGCAAAGTAAGGAATTTATCATTCCAATTTATTCCATTCTAACCTATTCCATCCAAACCATTTTTTTATACCAAACAAGACATAAATATATATATTACTTTGTTTTTTCATTTAAGATTCACCGTATCCTCACAATTCTTTTAATTCTGATGTTCTTTCCTAAATTAATCCTAAAAAAGAGATGCATTAGAAACAAGGATCACCAAGAAGATATTGTGTGAAATAAAATCTAAGAAAAATTGTGACTTTGGTTTGAGTTAAGTCAAAGACATAACTATCATAGATGTAACTTAACACCATTCTCTAAAGTGAAACATGCATCAATAAATAGATAAAGCCACTAGAAAGATACCCAAAACTAAAAGAAAGGGTCAGCAACTCTTAACATACCTAGGCAAAGATTCCTCCGTGACTTCATCACATCCCTGGGAAGTATCAGAAACAGTACTTGACTTATCCTTGCCCAGGCAGCCATTAGTACTCTCTGTTTTTTCTTGAAAATCAGCATTAAAGCTTCCGAATATTAAACCATTCTTGAAAGCTTCTGGGACACGAAAATGGTTTGGGAATGTAACATGTTGACCATCAGGAACACTTGATGATGAAACTGGCCGATGGCTTTCTTCTATGGTTATTGATGCAACCTTAGATGCAACCTTAGATGCAACCACTGTATCAGAAACACAAACAACAGCTGCAGACATTGACAATTGGAAAAAGTAAAATTAACAAAATTAATACACGGCAATGTAGCTTGAATTTATGGAAAAAAAATCAGAGCAGAATGATCATGCAGGAATCAGTAATTAGATAGCAATATTGCCTGAACAAAGATGTCAGGAATAGTTGAAATATGATGAATGGAAAAGGTGATGAAAAGAAAATGCCCACAAGCTAAGAAAATATATTTACATATTCTTTCCCTATTACATTAGGTTTTAACAAAGAAAATGAAACAACATGAGTTGGTGAAAATACTGGAACATAGACAACCATGTGCCTCTACCTTTGGATCTCATAAACCATATGTTAAAAGATTCACAACCAGCTGAATTTCTTTCTTCTTTGGCAAGTAAAAGTGAGTAAAAAAAAGGTTGGACATTAAAAGGCCAGACCATCATGAAAATAGCTAAAAAGAATAATCCATCAATATTCTCCAGCAAGAGAAGAAAACAAAATAGCTCAAAGCAAAACTTAAAAGAATTTCTAAACTCAATTCATCAAGTTTGGAAACTTAACCACCAGAACTGAAATTTCATTTAACAATGTTTAGAATTACCACAAACAGGAAGAGAAACCAGATAAGATAGACAAAAATTTCAAAGCACATTCATGCTAGTAAGTCCTCCACTATACCCATTCATTAGCACAATTTTTAATAAGTTGCAGTAACAAAATAAATTACAATTCAGCAATAAGGAACTGCTAGAACACAGATGAGCTCCACCAAGACCATCACCATCACTTTTGCTTAGGGCTCTTAGATTAAAACTCAGGGAAAGTTATCAGGAACCCCGGAAAGAGTCTCTTCATGGTCATGGTTCCAGAACTCACCTCCAGAAAGGTCAGAAGCTTCCTGCACTGACACATCATTCTTGGTTGAAGAAGCCTTCATGGTCAAAGAGCCACTGTCAATTGATGAGGAGGAAGGGCTTGCAGACTGAGGAAGCTGGCTGTTTTCAGCTTGGTCTTCCTTTTGAAGACTTTCTTTGCTGTGCATGGAATTTGCATCCTGGGCAGCAGTTTCATGTGTTTCAGAAGTGGCTGACTGACCATTAAGCAGCATGGTTGGTCCCAGGTCCAATGATGAGGGAGCAGAAGCAGAGTCTACAATAGAAAGCAGGTGATGAGGTTCAGGTGAGACCTTGGCAAGCTCGGTCCTAACCAGAGACTCAGATGAGCTTGTGATTGGCCAAACTGCAGCATCTTCAGGAACTGCCAGTGTGCTCCCAGGTTTCTCTAATTCAACAGGTAACTTGTCTCCAGATACATTGGTAGCGATATCCATTATAGCATTTGGGGCTTCTTCATTAGTGGAGACCCCATTAGACAAATGGGAAGGTCCATTTGGTTCAGTATTAAGAGCTCTAGAAGGAGTTAAGACTGATGTTAAACACAAATACTACAAAGATGTGAAAAGCAAGCAAAGTACTGAAAACAGATAAATACAACAAGACATGTCCTCATAAAGACTGCATAATTAAATTACTTTGTTTTAGAATGAAGTGCAGAGTTATTTTTTGTTTTATACTGGGACAAAGCAGCCATCGAACCCCTCTCAGAAAAGTTATTAGCTCTGTTATCCCTTTGAGCAGCCATAATCCTCCCACCACCTGCATTTGAGAACAGTTACCATCAGAAAAATGGAAAGACAAAGAATGCCACATGAGAGCTGGAGGAAAGCATTTAGCACCATGATAAATAACCAAATTGACCAAGGGACCTCACTCTAAATTATATCAAACAAAAGACGCCTACTAAAAAAAATAGACATAGAACCAAATGTGTAATATTAAAACGCACAACCCTACAACTTCACATAAATTTAAAAAAAAAAATGGAAGAAGAAAGTCATTCTATACCAGAAACATAGTTTGAAGATGCGCCTCGGCCACCCCTAGCCCCTCGGCCACGAGCCTCTGACTTGGGTTCAGGCACTTTGACGTTTGAACTCTTCAATAGAAAAGCACAAGTCATTAAATGGTGAAAATTTTTGGTGTAAAAAGCAATCTGCACAAGAATCATCAACCGTCAAAACGGTTTACTTAATTACAATCAGGTCAAGCCTCTGCATCCACAGCAATTCATATAAATAAAGGAAGAGAGAGAAACTCCACTGAAAAATTTACAATGCCAATGGCTCTTCCAAGCAAGTCAACAAATGAAAAGAAAAAAAATGAAAGGAAGAAAGAAGCACAAAAGCATATATCAATAGCCTAATATATATATGATGCACAGCTAATGTGACTTCTTTTGCAGAGAATGTTGGATAATTTTCTTTCCTCTCAAACTACAATACTTGTTCAATGCAGCAGAGAGTGAGATCTGTTATCCCCCAGCTAAAAGCTACCATACAATTGAATTTCTTAGATGAATGGGACTGCTGAAACCCAGTGCTGCTATAAGCAAAAGGGCCAAAGCCTTGCAGCCCAAGATAAAAAGTAAAATATATATACACATATATAATATTGTGTATATGTCTATGTATATGTATCTATCTATGTAAATTTAAGAGAGAGAGAGAGTGAGAGAAGAAGAAAGAAAGAAAGAAAGAAAGAAAGGAAAAACCAAGCATACCTCCTTTCTCCTGTCACGTTTACTTTTGACCTCATGAAATGTGTCTACAAAGCAAAAAGTTCCAAGCAATGTCAGCATATTAATTAAGAAAAAGAAGTATAAACTTTCATGAATGAAGTCCAAATGAACCCATGAAATCGGAAGATTAATTCTTCAAGAATGAAAATTCTAAGATTTTGGATAAACACAAGAGCCAAAAGAAACATAGAGCAGATACAGGTTCTTACTACAAAAGGGTAAACTCAGGTAACATGCCACATAAGCACACAAAGGCAAGATTGTTAAATCGGGATCTAATTTACAGTTATTAAAGACATATACAAGATAGATTTAAGATGCAAGAATAAATAGATCCAATAATCCATTAAACTGTTCAGTAAAATATAAGGTTTGGCACTATAATGAAGCATCACCGTATAATAAACTCAACTTGAAAAATTGTAGCTATTAATGTTTCGACCTTTATGTTTACATTGATAAATTATACAAAAAAAACATATTAATATTTATCTATCCAATATAACAAAATTGGAACACAGAGTCCTCATTTTAAGTCTTCAATGGTGTCTGGCGGAAGGAAACTGAAAGAAATCAATCTTCAAGGATAGTCCAAGCCGGTTTTGAATAGGCATAAAAAAATTTGTCTTTAGATTCATTAAACAAGAAATGAAGCAATAACAAGTGAATCAACTATCCCCATCAGATGCATTGCCAAACGGAATTGTATGATGATGCTTTTGCCACCAAATAGCGTTCTGAATTTGCATGTATACTACAAAATCGAGCTTCTTTTGACATTATTTTATGTTCACATCTATGTGGAAGACATATGCTATGTCACGAGGTAAGGAACTGAAGACCATGAGACATGAAGCACATAGCAAAATGCCAAGAAAATAGACTTTAGTATCTAAAACTAGAACCAATGCTTTTTCCAGACAGTACCCTCTTTGTCAACAAGCAACACAAACATAACAAATTTAAGCTAATCCAAGTACACCATTTCAAATGATTTATCATCAAAAACCTCTCCTCATACCCGAGCCATTATCTTGAGTCCTAGATCATTCTCTCCATCAACAGACAAAACAACATAACAAACCCAACCTAAATCCATTATCTACTCCTTAAGTCAAAGCACAGACCCAGACCTAATAAGAAAAGGGGCAAAAAAACTATAAAACCAAGGCCATCCAAGTAAAACTTACGCACTAAAAAACACAAGCTTTAAACTCACACTCCCATTAGAACCTCCAGTTTCTTCAAAACAAATCCAATATTTTAAACCCTGAGAATATCGTCCGCAATACAGAAAAAGGAAAATAAATAAACCTTAATCCGAACCACCGTTCCGAATAACCCTCCCTTCCAATAAACGCATAAAAACGCAGCTTTAATACGACAACAATAAAAGTAACAGCATAAACCCTAAACCTAAAAGCACAGGGAGATCCCAAAATTAACAAGAAGTCACGAAATCGGAAGCATAACAAAAGTCACCAAACAAAGTTTAGCTCTTTAAACCTAAATAGAAGAGCTTTTGAGTAGTTTCGTTTGGATCCATGGAACAATCTTTAAGCATTGTATACACATCCTCATCACTGTGTTGCTTCCCTGTGATCTCTTTTATGTTTTGAATCGTCTTCCTTAGGTTTTCCGGAATCGAAACCCTAGCTCCCCCACCTCCCCCTCCGCCGCCGCCACTACTGGTCATCTTCTTCTCTTCGTATCAAAATAGCGAGAAGGGGAGAGAGAGAGAGAGAGAGAGAGAGAGAGAGAGAGAGAAGGAGAGTATGTATGTGTGTGTGTGTGTGTGTGAGAGTGTGTGTGTGAGAGTGTGTGTGTGTTTGGGTGTTCGTGTTTAGTATTAGAAAACCTAATTAAGAACTAACAGTGAGGAGAGGAGGGAGAGAGAGGGAGACAAACAGAGAGAGGAGAGGAAGAGAGAGAGAGAGGAGGGTATAGAGTCAAAATGAAAATGTTTCGAGGGCTCTTCTTTACTTCAGTGTTGTTGTACATTCAATACATGCATAATAGCATAAGAACGGCTGCATCATGGTATAGGCATGCCTTTATTTCCCCATTTTACATCGCGAGTTTGGATCCGGCTACCTATAGCTATTTAATCGGATATAGTATTTTATTTAAAAATAATAATAATAATTATTGTTATATTCAATTCAACTTTTACCTATTAAATTATTTAAATTTACTAAACATTATATCGAATTGAACTTCTACATGTAAAATACCCTTGGTTTGAGAGTAAAAGTTAAAAATAAGTAATAAATTTGATGAGTAAATATTCGATTAAATATGAGATTGAATAATTTCAAATTTCATGAATACAATTGAAAGAAAAAAAAATTAAAATATATATAAAGTTTTGGATATTGATTCTAACGTTATTCCTTTTTATTTTAATGTTCACAAAGATTTTACGATTTCAAGTACTTGAGAAAATGAATTTTCCTTTCCCTCTTATTTTCATGATTCATTTGAAATAGCTATTTTTGTGTTTGCATAGCTCTAATTGTTCAGATTGTAACAATTTTCATTATGGGGGAATAATGTATAATTTGGGTATATAATATCTTAAGAGAAATATTTTATTTATATAACATATAATTCAGAAGAAATAATCAAAATAATCACTAAAATTTTTAATTTATTCTATCACCTAAAATCCTAGTACATGAATTGATATTAGAGTTAGACCTCTTGAATTTTTTTTAGGGGAAAAAAGAGATAGGATTAATAAATTTTATTTGAGTTTGTAAAGATTAAATATCTTGTTTTAGTAGTTTACAGTAATTCTTTTTTTTTTATTTTGGTAAATTAGAATTATGGTCCTAACAATAAGTCCCAAAAGAGGTAGTAAGACCATTAATCAATAGGATATTCCCACGAGTGAATAAATTAATACAAATTTACTTAGCAAAATATTAAGTTTTTATTAAACGAAAACGAATCTATTAAGAAGACCTTCCTCTTCTTCTAGTCGAACATCTAGATAAAGCTCTTCTACTATAGACGCATAATTTAGTGATACAAATCAAGATGTTTGTAACTTTTTTGAAATGAAGATTTCTTAAATTGAATAAAGTTTAAATATTGGTCAATTCCCTGTAAAAAACCCAAAGAGATTTATGCAATTTGAAGTTTTAATTTAAATCATGATTATGTGATCACAATAGTAGAAAAAACTATTTCCTTATTAGGAAAACGTAAAATAATCAAATTGCTTTCAGAAGTATCTATTCAAAAGCGAGATAAAACCATTAGAAATACCTAAACTTTCATTTTTTTTTCATTTTAATATCTAAACTTTAAATTTGTTTATTTTAGTGCACAAACTTTTTAAATGAGATAAATTAGTTTTTTTGTCATAATAGCTGTTACAAAAAAATACTTATTTGTTTTAGTTCAAGAAGTTAAAATACCAAAATGAAATAAAAAAATAAAGTTTGACCATTAAAATGGAAATAAAATGAAAGTTGATATAATTATGTTATTATTCAATCTTTTATAATAACAGCTGTTATAATGAAAATACCCATTTGTCTCATTTAAGAAGTTGAGGTACTAAAATAAACAAGTTTAAAATTTAGGTATTAAAATGAAAAAAATATAAAAGTTTAAGTACTCATACCAGCTTTATTCAATTCAAAAGCACAAAAAAAATATAAATATTTACATATTCAAATTCCAATTAAACCTCTTCATGGAAAAGGCATAAATTATTCTGTTTTAGTTTGATTAAGAGATGCTAAAAATACAAATTTTAATAAAACCACTTTGTCATTATTTCAAACTAATTTTCATAAAAGACCTCGGTATACTCAATGTTTTCCTCATTTTTCAATAGTTTAATACTACATATTAAATCTTAAAATTATAATGTTATAGAAGGAACTAAAATTATGACACTTATCTTTAGGATTTATTATAAAGTTATAAGTTCTCAAATTAGTCCAAAAGTTAAAAAATTATCTCCTAAAGAAGAAACTATTCTTTTAGAAACAAATACCATAAAATCCTTAATGTTTACTCTAAAGTTGTTAAGTTGAAACGAAGTTCAACCTCTAGAGAAATAGACTTTAGAAGAAGTCCTTCCACTAAGACTAGGTGTTTCTCAAACCAAATCCTACTCTTGCTCAAAGATTTGATAATGTTAGCATTATAATTCAATTTCTTAAGATAATAGATAGAAGGCCAATTGCTCCAAACATAGAAGATTATTTCAATAGAATGAACAATTTTTTTCTAAGAACTAGTTAAGATGGTTAAACACCCAAAGAAGACAATGAAAGAGATAAAACTTAGTTAGAAACCCCAATCGAGTTAGTAAGACTTAGAGGTATAGATTTTCAACCACCTATTCTAAGACCAATTTATCAACTTTAACCAAATTCTCCTACTTATTCTTGAATCAATGAGTTAAATGCAATTAGTGTAGAGGAACCTTTTGAGATCGATAAAAAATTTTTAAGAAACGATTTTTACTCAGAAAGAAATACTTTGAAAAGGAAAAAATATTTGAAGACTTACACTGAAGAAGAAACTTATTCAATAAGAGTCATGTGGTATAATGATATGCATAATAGACTTAAAAAAAGTCTACCCTTTTTTAAATAGTTTGCTAAAACCTTTGGTCTAAATAAACGTTGTTATATGCAAACAATTAAGTCATTAAATTGGAAAACGGGAAACTCAACAAGGATCAACTATAAGAACCCATTCCTTTTCAAGAAATAGATATTAAAGTTCAAAATGAAACAATAAAAGCTTCACATTTAAAAAAAAAAAAAAAGAGAAAATCAAGATTTTAATAGTATAAAAACTCAAAATAATTATACAAATCAAATAATATATACAATTGGTCAACAAATTGATAGGATAGAAAACATGTTGATAGAAAGACCCAATAGGGAAAAAAACTCCATTAGGAATTTCAAAAGAAGAATCAAGTATATTAAAATCTATTATTGCAAAACCTATTTATCCACTAAGATTTATTCCAAACATTCAAAATTTTAAGTTTAGCAAAAGTAACAATTTGTTAAAAGAAATTTCAAACAAATTTAGTAAGTTAGCATTAGGAAGAAAGGAAACTATCAATACAATAGATGAAGACATTGGAGATTTGATAAGTTGATTTTCTCAAAAGTTAGACATTAATAAAATATAATAAAAAATGAGAGTTACATCAAATCAAAGATCATGATATTCAAGACCTCCACCTTCAAACACTGTATATAAAGAAAAACCCTATATAGATCTAAGTAAATTTTCTTGTAAAAGAAATATATGAGTGAAATATAGATAGTTAAGCTCAACATCAAATTTTAGATATTTTAAATTTAATGATAATAGCACCAAATTCTTATAAACAATATGGAAACACTGATAAAAAGATTACGGAATTTTTAGTAACAAGATTTACTGGAATGCTCAAAGGTTGGTGGGAAAATTATCTTAATGATCACCAATGACAATTTATTTTACATGTGAAAAAAGAAGTAATAAGAGATAATAGATGTTGTTCCTACATTAATATATGCTATTACTAAACACTTTATTAGAGACCGTATTCAATTTAGAGAAAGAAATTGTGGAACTCTTCAAAATCTTGGGTATTTAACTTTCAATGATTTTAGATGATATAAATATGTTTTATTTGCTAAAGTATTTTCAAGAGAGGATTGTAACAATAGTTTCTAGAAAGAATGGTTTATATCTAGTCTTTCGAAACTATTTGCAAATAAAGTAAAAGAAATAATTTATCACTATAATCTTGTTTCAAATTGTTCAAGTATTACTTTTGATGAAATAGTTAATATGGTTAATTTAGAATTATTAAGTTTGTGCAATGATTTAAAGATTAAGTCAAAGATTCAAAGAGAAAAAGAAAGTCTTAAAAGGGAATTAGGAAATTTTTGTTATCAATGTGGTTTCAAAAATATTTAAGCTCTATCTTCAAAAGTAAAAAGGAAATATAAAAAATGTAAATTTAATAAAAAAAAAAAGATTACAGGAGGAATAAGAAACAGACCTAAAAAGAAAACTGTTCAAAAGGGAAGTCAAATGCTATAAACGTAGAACGAAAGGGCATATGTAAGCCCAAAAGCCAAGCCAAATAACTGTAGGATTGAACTTAGAACCTAAGGTTTAGGGCGATCGGTTAAAGGATCCGATCAAACCCAAATTATAAACTATTGAAAGGAATATTAGTAAAACTGACCCCGTAAACTTGAATTTAAGAAAATAAGTAATAAAATAGGAGACTATAAAACTTTCAAATTTTAAGCATAATAGGTATTAATTATCGAAAATGCAAAAAGTGTAATGAAATAACTAATAAATTAGTAGAGATAAATTATATGTATACTAAAAATTTTAGAATGACCAAAATAATATTTAGGAATGTTCACATGTACCTCACAATATATTTACGTGTAGATAAAAATAACGTAATTACCTAAATTAGCCTAAAACTAAGCAAATAACTAAAGAAAAATATAAAATAATTATAAAAAAATCAGAAAGGGATAAGTTGCAACAAGATCAGGTCGTGGTCAGCAAGAAAAAAAATAACCAATAAGAATGTGACAAACAAAAAGCCAAAAATCATGGAATTGGGGCAAAATCCCATCAAATTAATGCACATTAAATTCTACAATTGTCTATAAATAGGGGAAAAAAATTCCAGAAGTCCTTTGGTCAAATTAGGATCTGAGAAAAATCAAAACACCGAAAAAATCAAGAGAAAATCCAGAAAAATAAAAAAAAATAAAAAAACTGTGCAGATTAGGTAAGTAAGCTAAACCCACCACTCACCACCACCTGAGACCGAACCACCACCACCACCACCCTACACTAGACCCACCGCCTGGATCGGCCGACAACATTGGACCAGGTTTGGACGGCCCAAAAGCTTTGAACCGGTTAGTCATTTATTCACCCGATTTTTGTATAATTTTGTAAAATTATTTATTTTGCCCAGAAAATTATGAAACTTGTTATTATGAGGTTTTATTGTATGTAGATTTAAGGAAAAATATTGATTTAGTTTAATTATGTCTGGAAATATAGGGTCCCTAACAAATTGTTCAAAATCAAGCATTAGTAAACCGGAAAATAAATAGGCTTAGGGATGTAGTTTGGAGTTCAAAATTTTTCTGTAGGATGCTCATATGATGTATAACAGTGCTATGAAGCCATTTTTTTTAAATTAATTTTAGAAATTTTTAAGTTAATTTTTAGCCCTAAAATGATGGTAAAATTGGGTGATTTAGGGTTAATTAACTAATTAGGATGTTAATTACTGATTTGGATCTTAATTAGAGGTTTAGGGAAGTTAATCTCTGCAGTGGAACCTTAATCCTAGCCTTAGGTACTAAGTATGGTTAATTAAGGAAATTAAGTAAGTAATATAATAAATTAGTAATATGTGAAAATGTAAATTAATAAATCTAAAAAAATAAGGTTATTTAGATAATATTATAATAGAAATCAGAAAAATAATAAATCTGAAATGACATTTAATTTTAAGTAAATATCTCAAAATGTAAGATTTTTACACACCGGGAATAAATCCGATACCTCAATTAGGGTTAGCGTGTACCGAATAGTTTAGAATACAAAAATTACGACCCAATAGGATATTTGAATACCCGAGCATAATGTGATTAATATCACATTGGGATTCGAGCTTAATTACGACTTAGGAATTAAAACTAGAATCTAATTTAGGAGCCGAACCCCGAAATAGAATACAACGAATCATTAATACGTTATAGGTATACATGAGGAAAATGAGTTATATTATGAATTAGAATAAGAATCCATAAAATATAAGTACTAAAAGAACCTATTTGTATTATAGAACACCCAGAAACAAATCAGCTCGCAACTAGAGGATCGAGCGATCGAGCAAATTCAAGTAAGTTGGGTTATTGCTTATTGTAATAGAGTACTAGTTTTGTAGTACTCGGAGACTTAGGCTTGTATATGATTGTGATTGTAAATAGTTTGCGCATATGCTTGATGTATCTGAATTCATGCTGGAATTTGTACTGTGAATGATTTTGTGACTGATTGAATTGGTATGAACTTGTTGAACACCCTAACCGGCATTTAATCTTAGTCGACCCTAATAACCGAAAATGTCATGCATTGCAACCCGTTAGGAGATCATAGGACTCTCCAACCAAATACCGACCCCTTCGAAAGGGATAACGCAGGATTGCAAAATGGTCTCTTCTTCATCCTCAGTCGAACTAAGTGACAGGAGAGGAGGTCGAGGCGGGGGTGAAGTCAATAGTTCGAAGGTAGTCACGGGAGGAGCAAAGTCTCCATTGCACAAGCTTGGGTTTGGTTGTGAGCTGCTGCATAACATGGAACTCCTCAACCCGGATTGGAGCGGATGAAATTTCTCTGATTTCACAACGGACCGGATTACATTGTGCGATGATACTTGATTGTTGCATTGCATGAAAATAATTGTTTGATAACCCTGTTTGTATTTGTATGCATTCATGAGTCTCCAATTCAACTTACTGGGTTGTAGTTGCTCATACCCTTATAGATCTTTTTGCAGGTTCTGATTTGTGAACACTTCAAGTACTATGCCGCCCTACAATTACCCACAGGTTAGTCCGTTTGAAGCCAGGGGTGTGAGGATCAAGTTACTTAATATAATGTGTAACTAGAATGACCATGTAATTAGGAAGGAAAGACTAATAGTTATTACGTAACTAGTAAACTGTCGTGTTTGTGTAAAACTTCCTGGGAAGCTCTGTGGACTTATTTATAATTATCTATATTTTATAGAACTTTGTGATAATTATCATAATTGTAGTATAATTATTAATCGAATTGTTTACTTCAAAGCGAGGAGTCGTCGACGCCTTGTGTAGATTATCTCTATGGTAGGCACTGTGAGGCCAGTTACTATCATAGAGTGGTTTACACGGCGGGACTGTTGCGACTTCGGGGCGTAACAGCATATAATACTAAAATGCTCAAAAAATAAAATATTAATGAATTAGATTTAAAAGGTGAAGTTAAAGAAGAATTATGCAAAATTATCAATGAGAAAAGTACAAAAAATAGTGATTCAAGTTATGAAAATTCTTATTGTTTTTGAAATAAAAAAATAATAATTTGGACACTATTATAGAAGAACTTGATTCTGAATATTGCTTTGAAAATATTTGTTCATGTAATCAATTAAATGTTATTACAAATGAAGAAAAAATTGTTTTAGAAGTAGCTGATCAAATTAAAAATCTAGATTTACTCAAAATTAGAGAAACATAAATGAACAAAAAAGAAGATTATAGTAATAAAGAAATCTATTCTATAAAAAAAATTATAATAGATTTTCAAAAGAAAAATATCAAATAACTATAAACACTCTTCAAGAGGAAATCAATAAAATAAAAAGAGAAATCAAGGAATTAAAAATAAAATATAATAATCTAGAAGAAAAGGTTAAAAGATATGAAAACGAGAGTTGTAAATTAGAAAAAGAAGAAGAAATTCTATAATCAAGAGAATAAAGTAAAGAATATGTTGATTTAATTAATAGGATAAATATTCAAAAATAGTATATCAAAGTATTGTTATATATTCAAAATAATTTCAAAGTAGAAGTAATTGCCCTTTTAGATTTCAGTGCTAATCAAAACTATATTCAAGAAAGATTAATTTCTACGAAATTTTATGAAAAAACTTCAGAAATATTAGTTTCAACAAATGGCTCAAAAATAAGTGTTAATTATAAAAATCCCATAACCAAAACTATTCAAGATAAAATTAATTTTAAAACATCCATTATTTTAGTAAAAAATATAAACAATACAATGATTTTAGGTACCCGTTTCTTACTATGCTATAGCCATTCCAAATAACTGCTTAAGATTTAAAAACTCAAGTAAAGAATAAAGAAGTAATATTCAAATTTATTAGTCCTATGAAAGAAAAAGAAGTTAATTTATTAAAATATAATATGATAAATAAAGAAAAAAGTTAAAACAAGTTAATTTTCTCAAAGAAGAGTTAGAAGAAAAGAGAATTTTGAATTAATTAGAAAAACCATAAACTAAAGAAAAAATAAAAACTTTACAAGAAAATTTTGAAAAAGAAATTTGTTTAGACGTTCCAAATGCTTTTTAGTCAAGAAAAAAGCATATAGTCAAACTACCATATATTAAAGGTTTTATTGAAGGTAGAATTCGTACTAAGTCTAGGCTAATTTAAATGAATCATGGATTATTAGAATTTTGTAAGAAAGAAATTCAAGATCTTCTAAATAAAAGGTTAATTAAAAAGTCTAAGTCTCCATGATCATGTTTTACCTTTTATATTTAAAATCAAGCCAAAATAGAAAGAGGCGCTCCTAAATTAGTCATCAATTATAAACTTCTAAACACAATACTCAAATGGATTAGATATCCAATACCTAATAAAAAGGATTTACTCAATAGGTTGTTAAAAACAAAATATTTCTTAAAATTCGATATGAAATCAGGGTTTTGGCAAATTAAAATAGATGAATCTAAAAGATATAAAACCGCATTTACAGTTCCATTTGGACATTACTAATGGAATGTAAATCTCTTTGGTTTAAAAAATACTCCTGCGGAATTTCAAAATATTATGAATAAAGTTTTTACTCCATGTACAAATTTTTCAATAGTATATATTGATGATGTTCTAATATTCTCAAAAAATATAGATCAATATTTTAAACATTTAAATATGTTTTTTAATATTATAAAAAGAAATGGTTTAGTAGTATCAACTAAAAAGATAAAATTATTTCAAATGAAAATAAGATTTTTATGACAAAATATAAATCAAGATACCATAAAACCAATAAATAGATTGATCAAATTTGCTCAAAATTTTTCTAATGACATAAAAGACAAAAAGTAACTTCAAAGATTTTTAGGCCATCTCAATTATGTATCTAACTTTATTTAAAACTTAAGAATTAAATGTAAGCCATTGTTTCAATGACTAAAGAAGAAACCTCTTCTATGGAATGATAAAATGACCAAAATCGTTCAAGAAATTAAGAAAGAAGTAAAACATTTACCTTATCTAGGTATTGTTAATCCAAATTCAAAGTTAATAGTAGAAACCGATGCTTCAGTTATAGGATACAGTGAAATATTAAAACAATTAATTAATGGTAAAAAAACAAATAATAAGATATTATTCACGCATATGGCAAAATGCTCAAATTAATTATGCAACAGTTAAAAAAGGAAATTTTGTATATTGTTCTTTGTATTTCTAAATTTCAAGATGATCTTTTTGGCAAAAAAAATCTTATAAGAGTCTATTGCAAATCTGCAAAAGAAATTTTACACAAAAATGTTAAAAATTTAGTTTCGAAACAAAATTTTGCAAGATGGCAAGCTATTTTATCTGTTTTTAATTTTATTATAGAATTTATTAAAAGAGAATTTAATCCACTTCCAGATTTCCTATCCAAAGACTTTTTTTAAGGTAAAAAGGTCAAAATCCAAGTAAAACCTAATTATGTGCCCAAATCATCTCCTCCAACTTCATCAAAACACAATTAAAAACTATCTGTTCCATCTACTTATGCAAAAGCAATTATGTCATCGTCATCTTCTTTAGTAGATTTTCTAATTTAAAATTGTTTTCAAGTTCTCACTCCTAATAATCAAGCCAAGACAGTTTATATTTAAACCAAAGAATATTTTCAAAAGAAAAATACTCAAATATTATGAAAAATCTCCTTTTAAAATTATTCAAAAGATTTTCATTTTCAACTAACTCATCTAAAGAGAAATAGAAGATCTATGGATTTATTTTAGTTTACACTAATAGTATCGAGTTAAGCCATCAAGACGAGGATAATGATATTACTTATTCAAAATGCAAAATCAAAAGGTTATTCATATAAAGTAATTGGGCTTAGGTTCATAGAATACCAAAATGTTTTCTCAATCATATGATCCTCTAGTATACAATTACTATAATTACATCAAAGCTTAGGAAAATATATTATATGTAAAAAATTATTCCCATTCATAATTCATTCAATTTAATATCACTCAAGAAGACTTTCCATCGTGGTTTGCAAATTGGTTTAAGTATTTTGGTTCATAAGAGAAAATTCTCCCAATTGAAATATTTTTAGGATTAGAAATATATTGCAAGAATATTGATTAATCCAATTTTTTCAAGTTTCTCAAGTTCTCAACAAAATTCAATATAGGTTGGATAGCAACATAGACATAAATTATTAGTAAAGAGGAATATAGTTAACCTTACGTTTCAAGAGCTTATAGAGTTAAGTGGTGGGAAAGGTTCAATACTAATATGGTGGATGCAAAAATTGTTTAAGCATACTTTGATCAATACAAAAAAGGTATTATATATATAAGCGAATTTTTGAAAGAAAAAAATCAAATTCAAGCTAATTTAGTAAAGACTTCAAATGCCTCTAAATACAAAAGAAAAATATTTGAAATTACTTCAAAATTATCAAAGAAAGATAGTTTCGATAGCAATGATCCTAATTAAAATGAGGATGATTGTAATGGAATTAATCTTTCTCAGTATGATTAAATTATTCAATAATTAGATTATATTTAATATGTAAAGAGTGTATTGTGACTTGTTCAATCAAAAAGATATTTGTTTAATATTAGAAAAACTTTTAGGATATCTTATTCAAAAGGACATGGGTACAAAGACTAAAGGCAACAAAAGAAGCATTTAAACTTAGACAACATAATCAAATGAAGATAAGACAAAATACTAAGCAACTATTGACTTTCCAAAATCACGATAAAAGAAATATTAAAATTAAAAGGTTACCATCTACTATTTTTTATTATGGCAAACAAAGTTCTCAAAAGAAGGAAAAGAAGCAATCATTCATTGTTTACTTTTTAACAAAAGGGTTCAAAGGAATTAATTATTCAATGAAAACAGTACATCATGTCAAATTGTTCATCAAAATGGCTAACAAACAACTATTCAAGATAAAAAAAGTAATATAATAATTTAAAATAAAATGTAAATGCTTACCTCAACAAGCACTTACATATTTGTATAAATAGAGATAGAAGTAGGTGAAGGGAATCATTTGAGAAAAGCCATCACAAAATCCCTCTTATAATATTCCGAGTATTTTCTTAATTTGTATCTTTAGATCCCAGTGTAGCATTTCCTTTCTCATGATTATTTCATTGCTATTATTTTTACTTTTAATATATACAATTTAAAAATTATATCAACTATTACAAAAATCAAATTGCAAGCTGTAAGTTCAAAACAAAATACTATAGAATTTTTAAAATATATAATTTGGGCATATAATATATTAGGAGAAAGATTTTATTATATGATATATATTTCAAAGGAAATTAATCAAAATGAATGAATTTATCAATCTTGCAAAAAGTTTAACTTTAGAAGGTATAAAACTTATTATTAGATATATTTTATATTTAGAAACAAAACAACATAGAAATATTCAAGGATTAAGAAGAAGTATTCAATGAAAAGGGAGAGAAAATGTGTTAATTGAAAGATTTATAGCCATAGATAGATTTTATTCATTATTATTCATTGCCTTTAAACAATATTTACAAAAATTAAATGATGCTTAGCCTACATCATTAGGAAGTAGAATAAGAAGAATAAGGCAAAGGAATTTTTAAATTAAAAAATGTTATCAACTTCAAAGAAACAATCAAAATAATCATTCAAATTCTCAATTTATCCTATCACCTAAAATCCTAATACATAAATTGGTATTAGAGCCAAAACTCCAAAATTTTTTCAAGGGGAGAAGGAGATATGATTAATAGATTTTATTTGAGTTTATGGAAATTAAATATCTTGTTTAAGTAATTTGTAGTAATTCTATTTCTTATGTTGGTAAGCCAGTTTATTTAAGTTTGTGAAGATTAAATATCTCATTTAAGTAGTTTGTAGTAATTCTATTTCTTATGTTAGTAAGCTAAAATTGTAGTCCTAATAGTAAGTCCCAAGAGAGGCAGTGTAGCCATTAGTCAACAAGGTGTTATCACAAGTTAACAGATTAATACAAATTTACTTAGCAAAATATTAAGTATTTATTAAACGAAAATGAATCTATTAAGAAGATCTTCTGATGTGCCTGAGAGCTCAATTATCACTAGGATTTATTGTAAACCTCAAAACTAGCAATCCGAGGTTTCGATCGGTTGAAAGACCCGATCGAACCTAAATTATAAAGTGAAGCTCAAAATATTAGTAAACTGATCCCGTAAATTTGAATTTAAGAAAATAAGTAATAAAATAGGAGACTACAAAATTTTCAAATTTTAAGTATATACCTCGTTATTTATCGAAAATGCGTAAAATACATTCCGATACTTAACAAATCGCTAGAGATAAATTATATGTATACTAAAAATTATAAAATAACTTAAATAATATTTAGGAATATTTATTTGTACTATATATGAATTTACATGTAGGTATAAATACGTGTAATTACTTAAAATACACAAAATGTGCTAAAATAATACTAAATACTTAAAAAAAATTCATAATTAATTAAGAAAAAATCAGGAAAAATTAAGAATGATCCAAATGAGGTTGTGGCAGGTCAAAATCCACAAAATAAAAATTAACCAATTAAAATTAGACAACACAAAAGCTAAAAATCAAGGAAATTAGGTAAAGTCATGTCTAATTAATGCACCATAATTACACAGAAGCTCATCTGGACAGTTAGAAATCAGAGAAAATTAGGGAGAGGCAAAAATTGAGAGAAAAACCAAAGAAAAAAAAAGGAAAGGAAAACTATGTAGTTAAGGCCACAAAGGAGAACCCAGACCCGACGAGCAGTTGGGAGTGAACGGCTACCATCACCACACGGTGGTGGCAGCGCCCAGGTCGGTCGGCAAGGCCATGACGACCGGCGGTGGCCGGAGCTACCTAGAGTGGTGAGTCCGATTTCCAGCCCGATTCTCGTGTAATTTTGTAAAAATAGTAAATAGTTTTAGAAAATTATGAAACTTATTATTCTGAGGTTTTATTGTATGTAAATTTAGGAAAAAATATTGATTTAGTTTAATCATATCTGAAAATATAAGGTCCTTAAGAAATAGTGCAAAATCGAGCATGATTAGAACGAAAAATAAATAGGCTTAAGAGTATAGTTTGGAGCTCAATTTTTTTTCTGTAGAATGCTCATGTGATATAGAACAGTGCTATGAAGCCATTTTTTTTAAATTAATTTTTGAAAATTTAAGTTAATTTTTAGCCCTAAAATGATGGAAAAATTGAGTAATTTGGGGTTAATTAGGTGATTAAGATATTAATTACTGATTTAGATAGTAATTAGATATTTAAGGATGTTAATCTCTAATGTGGAACCCTAATCCTAACATTTGGAGTATTAAGTATGGTTAATTTAGGAAATTAGGTAATTAATATAAGAAATTGGTAATATGTGAAATTGTAAATTAATAAATCTAAAAAATTAGCGTTATTTAGATAATATTAGAGTAAAAATCGGAATAATATTAAATCTGAATTAAGATTGAATTTTAGGTAATTATATAAAAAAGTAAGATTTTCTCACATCGAGGATAAATTCGATACCTTAATTAGGACTAGCATGTACCGAATCGCTTAGAATACTAAATTAAGACCCAATAGGATATTTGAATACTCGAGCTTCATGTGATTAATTTCACATTAGGATTCGAGCATGTTTAGGATTTAGAAATCGAACTAAAACGTAATTTAGAAATTGATGCGGAAACCGAACCTAAACCTAACCCCAAACTTAGAATAATTGTAAAAAACTTAAGACCTAGATAATTAGGTATATTAAACCCTAAACAACACATAACAATATGCATTATAGGATAAAACGAACCTATAGCAGTTATATAAAAAACTAAAACCACGTTTGTGTTATAAGGATGATCGGTGATGGCCTGAGCAAGTCGAACCTTGAGTGAGTGAGCGAGGAGTCGAGGTAAGTTGGGATTAATACAATACTGTATTTTGGGAGGCTTAAGATTATGCTTGGTTGTGCTTGTTAGATAGTTGGATGTGTGCATGTGCTTGATTATGGGTGATACTATGATTCTGTTTGTTGCTCTAGCATGTATTGTATAATTTGTATGAAATGATTGATCATCCTAAACTGGACTTAATCAAATATACGACCAGTAATCATAATCGGATATGCATGGCAACCCATTAGGGGAACTTAGGACTCTCCAGCTAAATACCGACCCCTTCGAAAGGGATAACACAGGATTGCAAAATGGTCCCTTCTTCATCCTTAGTCAAACTAAGTGACAGGAGAGGAGGTCGCGGCGAGGGTGAAGACAATGGTTCGAAGGTAGTCGCGGAAGGAGCGAGGTCTCCATTGCACAAGCCTGGGTTTGGTCATGAGCTGTTGCATTAATGGCAACTCTTCAACCCGGATTAGAGCGAGCATAATTTCTCTAATCTCACGACGGGCCGGACAACATCGTGCGATGGCATTTGCTTGCACATGCATTACACCTAATAAGTTGATTAAAAACCTTGTTGTGTTTATGGTATAGTTTTAAGTCCTCCATCCTAACTTACTGAGCTGTGGTTGCTCACATCCCTATAGACGTCGTGCAGGTGTTGGCTAAGAAGCGGCAACAACTACTCTAAAGCTAGCAATTGCTGGATCTTGGGGAGTGAGAAAAAACATTGAAGAATCAACACATATTTTATTACATTTAATTTCTAAATAATGTATAACTAGGAAATATGTTACGAAGAATTATTATAAACTTGAATTTCAATAATTGAATGATAGTGTATATATATATTTCCTCACTTTCTTAGGTACATGATTTATTTAAATTACAAACTGTTTACTTCAAAGCGGGTTAGTTGTGGACGCCTTATGTAGATCAGGTCTAAGATAATGGTTGTAAGGCCAACTTCTATCTTAGGATGGTTTACACGGCGGGACTATTACAACTCTGCCGCTTCGAGGTGTGACAGTTCTAAATTGGTATCAGGGCAAAGTTCTACTGAACTCACTTTGAAATGAATAAGTAAAAGAATTAGACATTTTAGGAGTCCATTGAGAGTGGGTAGAAATAAAGGTATATTAAAGTATTACATTACAAATGATAGAATAAGTAGTGACTATGATACTAAACTGAGATAGGCATTAATCAAATTTAGTTTTAGTGATGGGATCATATGAAGCAATTGGTGAATAGTTGAGGTGATTCAAGTGGAATAAAGGAAAATCCCTGATTTAATCCAGAATTGAGATGTGGAGAACAATATTATAATTGGTTAGTTAGGATATGTTAATCTTATGACGGAATTACTGAGGAGTTTGTTAATGGAGTTGTATGGAAATTAATGAGAAGTGATGAGACTTATAGACAATAACAGAGATCAATTTGAGTTTTAGCATAATAGGGATCATGTGAAATAACTTGTTGAATAAAGATGGTTTAGAAGTAAAAAATTGTAACTCAGATGGCGCTAGTAAGATATGTATAGTAACGATAGAAGAGAGAGAGACCCTATTCTGCTAATATGACTTGTACTACAACTAGTACATCATATTTCTTTAGATGATTAATTCCAAAAGTTTATTGAGTGTCTTTCACATTTTCCTGGATCAGTTAGAGTAGACTAAGATTATATACTGCATGAGAATACAATATATGAGGTGATAGTTAATTTGAATGATGAATACAATGGATTAGTTAGTTATATTTTGTTAGGAGTTTAAATTGATCATATGATTAGCTATTCATATAAGTTAAGATCCTATTGATCTTTTAAAAGATATAGTAGTGTTTAGTAATGGATATGAATTCTTTGGAAATGTACATCTGCTATAATGTATTATACACTTGTGAGTAAAAATGTAAAAAGAGAACGAGTACGTCTTGGGTGACCGATTTTGGAAGTGGTTTGTATATTTAAGAATTGGCGGTTTACTAAAGTGATTTAAATTGAATGAAGAAGAATCTTTGAGTTAATATAGATTTGAGGTGTAAAGAATATTGATAGAACTGATTATTAGGATATGTTAATATTGTGGATGAAATTCCTAAGAAGTTTATTGATGAATTTGTATTGTAATCGGTAAGATGTGATAAAGTGCCGATATTCATGAACAATAGTGGAAATCAATTTGAGTTTTGGAATAAGAGAGATATGGTGATATGTACTGAAAATTAAGGTGAATCCAAAACTTATGGGATTTCTAAGATGATCTCAGCTTGATACTTAGTATAAATATGAGGTAGTATAATTTGAAGTGAAATAAAGCATGGTATAGAAGCGGATTCTAAGAAGACAAAACATTGAGAGGGAAAAGTTAGAAACTAATTCAAAAATGAATCAGAACCTATACTAGAAGTATAATCAAAACCTAATTCAGAAGTAAATCTTATATAGAACGAGAATGCGATATAAGAGATGATAAGTGATGACACTAATAAGGAGTCTGATAATGATAAGGTATATGAAATGATCATTATTTTTTATTTTTCTACGGAAGTATAAGGTACTAAATCAACAAGTGGAAATGATATTGAATTAATTAGAAGATAAATGTAGTGGCATTCTTTTGAATGTGGAATTCTTTTGAATGAATAGTTGTTATAAGTAATTTGAATTATGGATATGGTATGATAGCTGATCATGTTTTCCTGAGAATTAGAATTGATCCTGCGTTAGTTATTCATATATGTGGATTTCTTAACGATCTCTTAATGGATATAATTATGCTTCTCAACGAAGTGTATTCTTTTAGATATGTGTAAATGCAATGACGATTGACATATTTGTAGCTAGAAGTGTAAAAAGATCAAATGTATTTTTAGTGATTAATTTTAGAGGTCCTTTATATGTGTACGAACAGTCGAAGGAATAATGCTATAGGGCTACAATCAGATCAAGAATTCTTAGGCCTTTAGTGAATCATGAATTGGATAATTGTAGTTTGGAGTAATAATTAAGTGTAAGTGAAGCCAAATGAATACGAAATGAATCATGAGATTTTTATGTAGTTCTAAGGCAAGTAAAAAATTATATCATTATATAATACTTATAATTGGTAAATAAGATGGATAGCTATTAAATGATACATAAGAAATGAAGTAAGATTGCTACGTAAACTACCACCGAATATGTATCCAAACACCCTAAAATAGTAGTAGGATAACAAGTTGGAGATGATTAGGACTTTTGATCAACACTTAGTTATTTTAAGGGTCAATCTGCAAAAGGTATAACTCTCTAGAAAGTAAATTTTATGAGATAGTTATCTATTAGTAAACTAATGCTAATAAGGAATGTTGATCATGGATAATATTCAAGGATTCGAGCTTAAAGAAGTTAGGAGATAAGTAGTGATTTCAGCGAAGCATTTTCAATTGATCTTAATTGAATACTAATATACGAACAAAAGGATTGGTTGATGAGTACCCTAACCGTAGAATATACAAATGGATGAAATGCAAGTATAATGATGATATTAAGGTATTCATTTCCTATAAGTTAGAAACTAGTGAATGGAAAATGATTTAAGGTGATTGAGATTATCGTTACCTATTAGTTTAGAATTTATATTGGAGAAAGGATATTAATCTATAGAATCGTAAGATATGATGAAAATGGAATTTAAAAGGAAAGTTACTGATGGTAGATTATGAGAAGTTTATGGATATCTATAAAGAAGAGACTAAAGAGAATATCGATAAGTAGCGAATCTACTAGTAACATATAAGGATTCAAATGTATTTTTGAAGATTATTTTGTGGATATTCAATTTTATGATTAAGTTAATTAAGAATCAAACTTATGGTCGAAACTCTGTATTGGATGTTATAAATGAGGTCTTAAGAGTTAGAGAAATGACTGTAAATTTCTAGAATAATATTGGATTAGAATGATACCAAGATAGATTTGTGCATAAATTGTCTTCACAGAATTGGGAGAAACAAATGCATGCCAACTATATATGAAAACGCTTGTTGAGATATCTGTCAATAGTATTTTGATATATAAAGTATCTGTGGATAGTATTATCGAAGTTCAGTGATCATAAGTTATCTATTGAGATGGAAGACATATGATTTTTGGAGGAGATAATACGTTTTCATTAAACTCGTTATATTTGGAGAAGGTATTTCGATGGATATTAGAAACGTTGAATTGATGATTAAAGGAAAAATCTATTGAAGTAATCCAGTATACGAAGAAGCTATGAAACTACAATGTACTTCATATTAGCAATTGTAATAGGTAATTCAACAGGAACATGGCAAATCTGAATTGTCCAATTGATGTTGTTGAGTCTCATGTCTTGTCGATCTGATCAGTGTATTCTGTTGTGTTGTGTTTTGTTAAGTAATCAGTCCTTCTTAATACTGTCTCTTTTGCTGAGTCTGTCTATCAACAATCGTATTCATCCTTCTTAAGTCGAGTTAGGTCGAGTCAAATTGAGTTGTTTACCATCTCATTTGAATTCAAGATGGAGAAGCGTCGAGATTTGCCAAATTGCTTCTGTTGATCCTATGCTAGGCTATATGAAGAACAAATGAGAAGTTATGACAGACAAGGTATATAAAAAAGTATATAAAAAAGGGAATTCCTAATACATACCAAAAAGAGTAAAAAGGACAAAAGACCAAAAATGGAAAAGTAATATAATGTCAGACAAGATGGACAGGTAGCAGTGCAACATTGGTCCCATACGAATATTCTCTGAGCGTCAAAATGTTACGGCAATAAAGGGACCAGGATGAGAGGAATGGTAGCATGCTGAGAGAAAACTATTTAGCCATTTAAGTAAGTATCTCGTCACTCAGCAGAAACTTCTTAGCAGTGGTTGGTCGGATTATTCGGTATAGAGTTTTCGGCAAGGGAATGGTTGACATTATACTACCAAGTGTATAGATCAACGTATGACAATTAGGGGAGCTTAAGGAGTTCAGCCACATTCTTTCGGCGTAAACTTTCTCGTCATCAATAGGTTGCCAAAAGAGAATTCATTAAGCGAAGGATTGGAGTCCTCGTAGTCGTGTCCGAGTAATAAGATCGTTGGTCGGTAGTTCATCAATTTCCTCTTCTTCTAACCAAAGATCCAGGCAAAGCTCTACTTCTATAGATGTAAGATCTAGTGATTCAAACAAGATGTCTATAACTCTTCTAAAATTAAGATTTCTCAAATTGAATAAAGTTTAGATAATTGGTCAATTCCCATGAAAAACCTAAAGAGATTTATGAAATTGGAAGTTTTAATTTAAATCATGATTATGTGATGCAAACAATAGAAAAAACTATTTCTTTATCAAGAAAACATAAAATAATCAAATTGCTTTCAAAAGCATCTATTCAAAAGCATGGAGAAAAATTTAAACATTTATATGTTAAATTTATTGAAATTTCAATCAAACTTCTTCATAGAAAAGGCATAAATCATCTTGTTTTAGTTTGGTTAAGGGATGCTAGAAATATAGATTTTAATAAAATCACTTTATCATTATTTCAAACAAATTTTCATAAAGGACCTTCGTATACTAATGTTTTCCTTATTTTTGAATAACTTTGTTTGATCTAGATATAAAACCAATTGTAAATCATAAACCAATTTGGTTTGTGATTCATTAGGCCTTTTGCCCATTTTAAGATGGAAATCTCGATTAAATTGATATTTCAAAATTTGAAGTGAACCAGATTAAAAAGTAATTTTAATTTAATTTTGTTCAAATTTGTTCTTAGCCTGCTTAATATACTCAATTAATTCAAATTCTTCTCATGCATCTCTATAGATAAATCTAGCCACAAAGAACTTTCCTTACATTGGTAGCATTCATATATAGAATAACTTTTTCACTAAGCAATGTCTAATTAATTATGAAAGTTGTTATTTCTTAAAATGCATTTTTTTAGCTTCATAAGGATAAAATAGAATAGTTATTCCTTCCATAAAGTGCTATCATTATATTTGGCTAGAGAAATAATTATTTTATAAAATTCCTATTATTATTGAATAAAGAATTACAATTTTTTATCAAGACAAAAGAAGGGCACTTAGAGGCTTTAGTGGTAAGATAAGCCGTAGATGACAAGTTACCTATAGAGGATTGATAATGGGAAGCTTATTTTGCATTAGCGATTTGAAAAATGAGAAGAATTGTGCCTCCATTATATAATGGGAATTGCATTAACGCCATTTCAGTAAGGTTTGTTGAAAAATTTAAGCTCTTGACTATGTATACCTAAAACCTTATGGAATTCGTTGGTTTGATGATGAAGGGGTTGCTCTTTTATATAAGTAAGCCAAGGTTGCATTCATTATTTTATTTGGAAGTATGTAGATGAGGTGCTGTGTATTCCCAATGAATATGATTGGTGTAATTTGTGGTAAGTCGTGAAAATTCAATTGATGCATTTTATAGAAGGGATACCAAAACACATACTTTCTGAAAAGATGATCATAGCTACACTTCATGGCCTACAAGTGTCAATAAGATTCCGAAAGATCAACTAGCTCTAATGAGAAAGAAGAAGGGAAAGGATCTAGTTTATTGTCTACCCTCTATTTTATTTTAGGGAGACGACACCATCGAGATTCAAGTTAACCTTCAATTACCCTAAGGTAAAGAAGGAATAGTGGATCTAAGCTATCCAAGGAAGTAAGGCTACAAATGACAAGCTAAGTTTTTTAAGGCTTAAGCTCAACTTATTTAAAAATTATTTAGCTTGAGTTTAAACTAAGCTCTTATTAAGTGTACAAATTATGGCTCAAGCTCAACTTATTTAAATAAATGAGCTTTGTCTTAAATTTAAGTTCGGCTCGTTTACTAATTAAACTCAAGTAAAGCTAAGCTCGGGCTTGCTTACGAGCCTATCATTAGCTCATTAATAAATACATTAATATATTTTATATAAATATATTAATAAATACTCAATAAGGATTGGATTATATATTTTATATTATCTTATAACATACTATATATTTATATATATTATATAAATATTAGCTTTTGAATGTTAATAATATATACATTATTTGTAATACATATAAAACTCGGGAGTTTATCATTGGCTCATTTAGATAAATAAGTTTAATCTTAAACTTGAGCTCAGATCGTTTACTAATTTAGCTCGAATCGAGCCAAATTCGACTCATTTATTACCCTATAAGGAAGAGTTGAGGAAAGAACCATATTCGAGACTTAGTAAATAAAGCCATCGAAGGAAGCATGGAACTAAAGAAGAGCCAAATAAGGGTTATCATTCGAATGGTATGGGAACGCCATTCAAATGACATCTTATATCACATTGGGCATAGGAGGGTATTGACCACCACTTAGATAGCAAGGGAAGATTAAGCAAATGGTAAGCTAAAGTGCATACACCATCTAAATGGTAGGTTAGTGCCATTTAAATAGGAGCCCAAGGCTTCCTATCATAAAAACGCCACATCTACCATCCAAATGATATTTAAGCTACTAATTAAACAACGTGCTTTTTTGAACATACCTAACTTTTGCACTATTTTGTTATCAAACTTAATTTTATTTACTCTAATGCCCATGTAGTGTATAAGGAGATTTGTTTAGGGTTTATAGCAGCCTTTGGAGATCATTATAACTCTTATATATATAATACAAAAGCTAAAAACATCACTTAATTTTTCTTAATATTTCTATTTATTCGGATTTTACCAAACAACTATTACATACTTAATTATTCTTAGTAAATTATCAATATTTTAAGGTTATTACGGTAAAAAACTTTGTCTGCAAAAAATGATATCTAACCTAAAACTCTTCAATCAAAATTTCCAATTGTAGCTCTAAAATTGATAAATACTAATAATTTTGGAACAATTTGTTGATTTTAAATGAAAACTTAAAAATGTTTCTTCAAAATGGCAACTTCCGATTACATATAACTATCTGGGCCTATTTTTCTTTGATTAAAAAAAAAACTATATTTTTATAAGCAATAATTCAATTATTTATATTTTATAGCAACTATAACATGATTGCGACATCCATTAGTACTCCTTTAAATTGAAAAACTTATTAGTGTCTTTTATCGTTATTGAGTATTCTTTTTAATCCCAAGTTCTTAATCTATTTAGGTTGTAGCAACCTATTATTAGATATTCTTTTTACTATCATTTTAATTCTTTAACACCTCAAATCTCTTTTAATGTTTATGCAGTCCTAATTATCCTTCAAGATGGAATGGAAGAAGGGAGGAAATTTTCAAATGAGGAAAAGGACCCAATGACTTTAAAAGAATTAAACAAGGAGTCAATATGAGGTAAAAATCTCATGTATGGTTATATCAATTCTTTTTTTAGATTAGAATTCTTAAACAATATTTATGAAATCATATGGATGCTTGTACTTATTTTTACTTGATTGAGTGTCAAAATAAATTCACATTTGAATCCATTGCCACATTTCAAAATTCATCTACATCCATATCCCTTTCATTTTTCCTAAAATACTTAAAACTAGAAAAAAAGAAAAAAGAAATTCTCACTTGTTGGTCGTTTTTAGCATCATTCATTCCTGTGTTGGGCTCTAGCTTTTTGGCTTTGCTTACATTAATTGTTGGCTATCACCTTTGGGCGGTTGAGCAACCCACTTCCCGGTGCTGATTGGTTGCATTCTAACTTTAGTGTGGCTAGTCAACTAGCTTAAGGTTGAAAACTTGAATTTTTGTTTAAATTTAATTTAATTTTTTCCTTTTCTTTTAAAAATTTTCTTGCACTTTCATAACCTTTTATTATATTTTCAAGTAATATATTTGACTAAATAATATTTTATTAAATTAATTATTATAAATCAGTTAAAAGCTGATGCATGTTCTGTACAAATAATAATGAAACGTTGATTCAAAAGCAAAAAGATGGTCTACTTGTTTGCAAAAGTGCCAAGTAAGCTTGTTTTTATTATTTTTCGTTAAAATTACTCAAACATTTATTATCATTTTATCCTCCGAATAAGTGTTTTGGTGTAGGTCGAAGGATTTCTCTTTTATGTTCGCATGATATGTCACGGTGTTTGTAAATACGAGAACGATTTTGACTTTCAACAACAGGAGGCTTTTCATTAGTGAGCACCAGCGGAAGGTAACCTTTAACGGTGGATGGCTCATAATGGAAAATTTTTCATATTTGGCAATTACCAGCTATTAAAAAAAAACTACCTAAAAACCAATAATATATCTTATGTTGGAAATAAGATACTACTTTTATACGAATGTCTCAATGTCTAATGTTTGAAGTGAGAGATTTATATGAAGATAGTATCTCATTTCCAATATAAGATACAATATTGGTATTTAGTAGGAGTGAGCGAGTATAGAGTGGATAGTGTATAAGGTTTACCTGTACCCTATATTATAACTACGAGTTTCCAAACTTTATTATTCATATTCTACCTTATAGCACTCAAGAACCACGCTAAACTATATACTTTATAAATTGTACAGAATATTTTGTACAACTTGTAAATATTTTTATTTGAGTAAATCTAGACTTAAATAACGTTATATAAGTTTATTACAAGATATTTTACAAAATAATACAAAGAAATTATTGCATAAAAACAAATAAGTTAATAGCATACCTTGTTTAGGTGGCTTCATTCAATTTTTTTTTTTTTATAACTTTAGTTGAGTTGGATGTAGTAGACGAAGAAGATGGAGCGGACAGAAAAAATTAACGAAGAAGAGATTGACATGGGGACATCAAGTTTAGTGTAAGTTTCCCATAGGTTGCATTTTGTTATTTTTGTAAGCCTAAACAAATGAAATGATATTCTTTTTTATTTATTAATTTTATTTAATCATTATTACAAGATAAGTATAAAGTAACCTAAAATATGTTCCTTATATATTTCACAATATATGTTCCAAAGAGAGTATAGGGTATCTTAACCTCATATCTATATCCTACTCTATAGGTATAGATTATTGGGAAAATTACTACCAAGGTTACCTGCTCACTCCTAGTGTTTAGGTAATTTTTTTTTATCTAATTTATACTAATGTGATATTTTTTAATAACAATAGTAGACATGAATCTCTCCTATGGTAAACATTCATATCTCCCCACTAGAGAAATTTTTATGTTTACCGTATAGATTTCTCCCTATTAGAGAAGTTTTATCTAAATTGCGACATACCTGACAAATAGCGAAATATAAGTTACGTAAGAAAAAACACTACTCCTCTTAACATGCTCTCTCCAAAGCAACCTTCTTCTTGCCAGCACAATCACACCTAAAATCCTTATTCTTTCCTTCTACCCCATATTAGGAAAATGCATATGAAATCAATCGAAGATCTAGAATATGAAGTTTCAAATGAAACAAATGATCCTACATTGCACTAAGAAACAAACTAAAATCATGAAAATGCTAATGAAAAATCAAAAGTGTAAACAAAAGACACTGAAGAGAGCCCATAAAATTGGATATTGCGAAGGCCAACTCATAGGGATACAATGATCCACAACATCATAAATGCATATGCCGCAAGCTTCTATTTACATGAGCAAATAGAGAAAGATGAAGTGAATAATATAGAATGGGAATTATCCTTTGAGCGTATGCTAGAGAAATTAAAAGGAGACAACCAAGTACAAAATAAACCAGGTACGAACATTATTTCAATGCCTCAAGACATTAAAAAGAAGCTATATACACCATGGAAAAAGTCACTTATTATCAAGTTGTATGACCAATAATCCTTTGGTTATAAAATCTTATACAATAAATTGTAGTTCTTATGGAGATTTTTAGCTGGATTTAATATGATTTCTTTGGGTTCTGGATACTTTGATGGTCCTGGGTTTGTAAATAGTAGTTTTTTAATTATTACGAGATAGGAGCCAAACTTCAAAGCTTCCTTAGCAAAATACAATTTAGTGGTTGTTTGGGTCCATTCACTTGAGTTACCTATTGAACAATGTGATTTAAAAATTTTGAGACTAATTAAGGAAATAATTAGCCCCGTACTCAGATCAAATATCTACACTGTTAGTGAGAAAAGAAGGAAGTTTGCTCGATTCTGTATTCAAGTAAACTTCAATGAACCTCTTATTCATTCAATTGTCTTAGATGGATTTACTTATGGGGAACAATACGAAGGAATTAAAAATTTATGTATTAAATGTGGTCGTATTGATCATCTTACAATGCACTATCCAAAAGCAAACCTCAACAAGAATGAAACATCTAATGGCAAGAACTACAATTCAAAAGCTTAAACGACCATAATACTAAATAAAAACTCAAACGAGAATGATACACATGGCAAGACACAAAGCAAAGATGCTGCAGAAGTGATAAGAGAAGAATATACGATGGAAATAGTAAATGAAGAGCAAAGTAATCACGAGGACAAGCTAGATGAAAATGGCTATTCTAGTGAATAGATTGTGTTACGGAGAAGAAAGCCACTAAAAATAAAAAATAATCAAATGCATGGTAAGCAAGTTCCACACGGTCATTATTGTAGAAAAGTCGTCAAAGCATATTACTATGCAAAAGACAATTCAAGCAAAGAAAGAAAGCTAAACAGCAATGAGACATACACCAACACAAAGATGGGAAAAGAAATCAAAGGATTCTAATAAGAAATTATCATAATTAAGGATTTTTGAGGTTGCTCTTGCTAATCAAAATAACTCACATCAATCAAAGTCACTTTCTCAACATAATTAAGAGACTACAAAAGAAGCTATTGAAATACCTGAATTAAACTTTACATTTCAAACAATGGCTTCACAAGAGAAAAACCAAAATACTACAAGAAAGAGACTAACAAGAGTAAAAAATTTAGTAAGAAAGCATGTACCTGATGGATTGTAAGAAGCTCCTAACATTCAATATCAAACACTTGCATTAAGGCTCCAAGAAACCTTAGGTGGATAAAAGCTAGCAATCGATGTGTCTAACCCTCAACAATAGGATAGAGAAAGTGCTAATCTACTTAGAGGACATCAAAATTCTCCTAAAGGAAGTGCAACCCTTCCACCAAGTTCCAGTAATCAATCCAGGGATTGTGGAGATAGATGGTGTAATAACATTGACAAGATTAGGCCAAACCATCATGATAAAGAGGGAATTTGAAATGTTTATATTAGTAGCAACCCCAATGGAGAAGATTCATCCCTTCAAAATCATTGAGAAATGGGAAATGACATTGAGAAGAGCAATCAATAAAATCATTCGGACCATAATGCGTCTCTAAGGTCGGACACATGGAGAAGTACTACAACGAAGAGAATCAAAAGGAAATAAAGAAAAGTAAGCAAAGTCTAAGCAGCTACCAGCTGAATATGATGCACTAATCGATTTCTCTTGGTCTACAATCCATCAGATATAACTCATTGGTCTGAATTATAGAGTTGTTTGCCACTCTCCTTGATAAAAGAATAGATAAGAGTTAAGGTTAAGGAGAACATTAGGGTTGCTCACAAAGGAAACTTATATTAATTCTAATAATTGATTGATTATCTGTGTACATTAAGTGGGTATTTATATACTCATCCCATTAGGGTTACCTTACATATATGAAAAAAGAAAAGGGGTAATATACAAAGGTCATACATAAAACATACTAAAAGGGGTAAGAGGGACAAAGAATATTTAATACGGAAAAGTAAAGAATCTTTCTGAAATATTGTGCCATAAGACATGTGTCGCATTGTAGCTGGACGTTCTGAAATATAGTACAAATCAGGTGAAATGAAGAAAAGAAGGTTTGTAATTAGGATCGGGATGGAGCTCAGTCATTCAGTTGCTAAAGAGTACTCATCTTAGGTTAGGGTTAGATGCTGGTGGTTGACTCGGATAGTCACTTGAGGTTGTCTGCTTCGATATTGTTTGTATCATGATACAGTTTTCAATAGGTTTGCACATGTGATGGAGTGACAGTTAGGTCGGCAATAGAAGGAAACATGGAGGTTGGGATCAGAATTCTTGTCCTAGATAGGGCTTTAAGCTAGTATTCTCCAAGTGAGTCATTAGAGTCTTCTAACTTAATTGCGTATAATCAATCCATAGGGTTTATTCCTATTAGGCAGTCAACTTGCATACTCCAAAATATACTCAACTAGCAAGATACTTACTCAAGAAGAACTAAATAGTTGCAGTATTGCTAACCAATGTTGAGGAAACCTTATCTATGGTGAATACTCAAGAAACACCACAAAATTTTATCTTACAAATACATGCTACAATGGCTGACATAAACGAATTCATTTGCTATAACTTCAATAAAGATGGTATCATGACAAACTCTTCTTTGCGTTGGCCAATGAGGATCTTAGTGTGGAATGTTAGGAGGTTAAATACACTAAATAAGCATTGCAATTTTGAATACATTCACTGAGTATATGCTTGACTTGGTAGCCCTATTGGAAACTAAAATGTCAAAGTTAGTTGCTTTTATTTTACAATATATTTTGCAACTAGATGGTTATACTTATGTTGAGGCAAGAGGACTCAGTGGAGGAATGTTATTGTTGTAGAATAAGATAGTACTTGAAGTTTCATATCTTGAAGAGTTCATATCCTAAAGAAGACATTCTAGTAGATCCACATTGAAGTTAAGGTCAGGAATCCAAACTATACTCTCTCTTTTTTAGTAGTTTATGTCTCTACACATTGTTAAGATAGACTAAAATTATGGGAAAACTTAAGAAGTCATACATAACTAGTAAATAAGTAGGCCTTGGTGTGTATTAGGTGACTTTAATGATATAATAAAAAGAAGAATATTGGGGAAGAGGTCAATTTTTGAGAAATAGAGTCTATAGATATGTGACATGTATGAATTATTGTGGATTAATAGATGTGGGATATGTAGGAACCCCTTATACATGGTTAAATGAGTAAAATCTAAGCACACTTATTCAAAGGAGATTAGATAGGGAGTGGTGCAACTAAGCTTGGTGACACTTATATCCTAAATAAAATTTTTTTCATCATTCTAAGTAATTAAGCGATCATAACTCTTTGCTCCTTAAAACACATCCGAAGTAAGGAGTTAGAAGGTCGAAAAAACCTTTTTGTTTCCAGCCAATGTGGTTTACGGATACTACTCATATGCAAGCTATCAAGCAAGTTTAGGCAACCACAAATCATGATATCATAAATACAATTAATGTGTTGCCAAGTTATCTCAAGGACTGGAATAGGAGAACATTTGGAAATGTATATTATCGAAAAAAAAAAAAAGAATTCTAAGGAGGTTGGATGGTATTGAAAAAACTTTAAACACGACTCCATCAAATTACCTAATAAATTTGAAACAAACATTGAAAAAGACTTAGATATACTTCTTGAAAGAGAAGAATGGTTATGGAAGATGAAATTTAGGGTGAAATGGATCAAAGATGGAGAAAGACATACTGCCTACTATCATGCCATTGTCCAAAATAGAAGAGTAAAGAACAAAATTTTGGGAATTCAAAATGAACTAGGAGAATGGTAGCATGATGTAGAAAAAAATACATGAAATTATCTATGCCTATGTTAAAAGATGTATTCATTTGCAAAGATTTGTTCCTCTATATCAAATTCAATTAATCACTCACTAAGAAATAGGTTGTCAGAGCAATAGAAGCTAATGCTTTATAGTCCTTGCCAAGGCTCTAATTCCAAGATGATGTACTATTATGGCTTAAATGGATACAACCAACAAGAATCATGTAAAGTAGGGAAGAGAGGGTAAGGGGATGGGTTGAAACCACGAGATGGTCCAAAAAGTAAATAGTAGCCAAAGCAAGCAAGTCCATAAATATAATGCACCACAAGCCACACACGAACCTAACAACTAGCTTGATATGATGCATAAGTTAATCACAAGGGTCACTCGCCACTAACCTTACTTAAGGGTTAGATGAGAGTAAAACTTGGACCTAGTTAGCTGTAGGAGCTTATGCAAGAATAAGAAGAAGAGGATAGATATGAACATTCATTTATTAGATTTTGGTTAAGTGTGCATGTGCCCTTTATATATGGGTCTTCTAAGGTTATAATAGAAAGGATAAATGCAAATGTTCTTACCATATTTTGTATCCCTAAAGTATATAAAATGGTGAAATTAAATGAATTCAAAAAGATTATGTAAGTATAATTAGTACGGTTGTCAAGCATTGTTAGAACATGTATTGCTTGAAGGGTAAAAGTTTTTCTAATGCAGCTTAATAGAATCAGTACGACAAGCTTGCAAGTCCAACATGCTCAAACTGCTTAAGTTTGTGGATAGGTAGTTTAGGAAAACCTTAATCAAGCTATTTAGGTTGATTAGGAGGTTAGTATTCTCTAGGGAAGATATGTTATAGAACTAACAAGAGCTCGAGTACTCTAATATGTTGGTCTTCTTCAAGAGCCTTGCTTTATCTTGAAAGAATTGCTAGGAGAGAGCTTGGTAGACCAGGGAGGCTATCTTCGAGCTCGGGAATGGGTTATTGTCCTTGAAACTAATTCTTGTTGCCAACTTATTTTATTCAATTACGAGCCATATTAATTGATAACTTAAACCCATTTTCATTTAATTATTGGCTATATGTAGTATAGATTAGGAATCAAACGACCCTCTAGGAACTATTTTTATGTCAAATTAAGTAAGAACTAAAGTTTTAGTTCAATATAATATTTCTCGTGTATAATGTAAGATTAAATTATTCATATCTCTTTATTATTTTATGCATAAAACCCCAAACACAAGAAAACCATAAAAATCATATATAAAAAACCTAAAATTATTAATATTTATTGAATTGCACAAAAATCCTAACGCTACATAATAGATACAAATTATGTTTTGTATTGTCTCCATTTTATGTGTTAATCAAATGTCCTTGACTTTATTAATTCATTTATACATAGTTTTTATGTTATCTTAAACCTCTTTAGTTCCACTAAAATCAAATTTACATTACCCCTTAGAATGCCCGAAGAACCTAAATGGGCGCTACAACTGGCCACATATCCTAACTAACTCGGGATATGTTAAGACTTCTAAGTCCACAAGTCAAAAAGTAATAGAGAATTATACCACAAATAATATATATAAAAAAAAAAACCACAAAAGGAGTGGGTAACTGCATCTATTCGTAACCTCATAAAAGCCAAAAAATCCAACAAATTTCGGAAGCGTATCGACTCATAACCACAAACCATAAACAAGTCAAGTAACTAAATCCTTAAATATAAAAAAGGAGTTCATCTCTTCAAAAGGACAAAACTCTAATAGAACATAAACCACTAGTAAAAGAAACATCACCCTATCCTAGTCATCATAGTAGTAGAGGTACTCGATTCCATCCTCCTCCTGGATATCATCTACATATGTCTCCTTACAAATAAGGTAGTTCTCAGATATAATACCTAAAAAAGAAAAGAATGAGTAGAAGTCCAGTACAAGTGCACTAACACATACGCATGCTAAGCTAAATCGTTTACATGCAAAAATGCAAATATAATAGAATAATACAAATAGTAGTTTAATTATCTACATTAGGCTAATATAACCACAAAGGGGTATCAATAACCCTGTCACACTTGATCTTTATCTACATATATAGGTGGATATAAATATACATTTTCCTTTAAGTTTTTTATGCTTAGAAACCAAAGTCAAGAACCTAGTATTCTAACTACATCGTCTTATGTGAAAGTCCACTAGGGAAACCTTACACATGATCAACAGTTGCTCTTCTAGGGATCTGCCATTATGGGCCCTTAGAGTAAGCGGGTTAAGCATAGTCAACGACTTAGATCAATTAGGCCAAATATAGGTTAGTCCAGTTAAATAATTTCTAACCTAGTAAGCAAAGCAAACAACAAACACCACGTACTTGGAATTACTCCAAAATTGAAAACAAGACTCTAATCTCAAAACTTGAACAAAACTTAGATCTCGACAAAGGAAACCAAACACCACAAATCTAAAAGAAAACAAGTAGCACATTAACCTTTAAGCATTATAAGACTAAGTCCTACTTAGGAGTTATTTATGAACTTATAGTCTATCCAGCCAAGGTCTCGAAAGAAATCGTCGAATTTAAATAAGAATTCCAAAATAGAAAAAAAAACATAATATGATTAAGCCAAAAATTTGATATAACTATATAAGATCGCTTATTTATAGTAAATTGTAATGTATATAATATATATATATCTATATACATATATATAAATATATATATACAAGAAAGTATAAAATGGACACATGACTAGAGTATCGAATAATATAGATTATCGAATCGATGTGAAAATAAAACAATACATACTTAATAAAAAAATAGTATGATTCATAGAATTTGTAAGGAATATCATAATAATAGTTGACATATAGAATAGACATACTAAGCGTAATATAATATGCTATATATATTCATAATACTAATGTGATAAAAAAAAATACTTAGATCATAATACCATCGATATCAATAATAAAGCATACTAATAATAAACCAATATCATAGTACACCAAAATGACACTCGAGACTTACATAGAATACTATTATTACCATACCCTGTAAATAAACAAAAAATAGTGACCCATTTGGAATACAACAGAAAATAGAAATTTGACTCCAATATATATATCTATAATCAGAAATCTAAAATACGATAATATATATATAACGGTAACCTTTATATAAAAATAATACTATAAAACAAGATAATCAATTAAGCTAATAGCAGGAATCAGTTACTATCAATTACTTAATTCAACAGTAATAAGGGAAATAATAAATAAAATAATAATAATAAGATAATGCACTATGTATATAGTACGGAATATGAAATTAAAATGGCTTACGAATTTAAATCGAGATGAAATCACCGAATGGCACAAATGGGAGCCTAACATAAACAATAATACAGAAGTTATAATCTACAAAATAATGTACCCAAAATAATTAATTGATAATATTTATTAGGTTAACTTAAAACACATGAAAACGGAGACAAACTAAACTTAGTAAGGAGGCCGAGAACATAGATGAGAGCTTGAAATTGTTCATGCTGGAATTGAAAATTGGTGGGGCCAAGGGTCAAAATTGGAAGGCAAATGAAATTGGAGTTAATTTATTGCTACTAATTATGAGAGGAAAAAAAAAAAGAAACTAAAGGAGTGAGAAAGATTTGAGATTGTAGGGGGGAAATGATGGGGATGTGGGGTTTGGTTTGTGTTGGGAAAAGGGAGTGACGAAGTGATGGGGGTGGAAAAAGGAAACAATAGAAAGATAAGGATGAAGCCGGGGAAATGGCAGTTGGAAGGATATAGAAGAAGCATAATGTGGGGTCTGTGAATAATTAATGAGGGGGAAAGGATTTGAAAAAGAAAAAGAAGGTTGGGATAATAGATTGGGGAAGGGACTATGCCGAGAGAAAGAGAAGAAAAGAAAAAACGTTGCTGGGGAAAAGAAAATTAGGGTTAGGGTAGGATAGAATATTTTAGAAGCTTCTAGTGTGTAGGGTGGTGATTAAGAAGAAATTAAAGAATTAATTAAAATAAGCATGTATATATATATGTATATAGTATTTAGGATAATAACCCTTTTTATAAAAATATTGTAATGTAAAGTACTAATAAAATTATTATACTTTATGCGTAAAATAAAATTGAATATACTTAATAAGTACGTAAAATAAGGGTTCTAAAATAATCAAGTTGGGATCTTAATTTTTTATTTCTAATGTTGTTAATGTAAAGGAGTTTACAATTTAATTAATTTACTTGGTTAACTAGGGTGTTTCACAATCCAAATTTTGTTTTCATCCACATAAATTCTATCCTTTTTTGGTACATTCATTTTCATTTATTAACTTTATAAGGGTGTGGGTATGGATATAAGGGTCATGTATGTCACGCCCCGAAGCGGCAGAATCATAACAGCCCCACCGTGTAAACCATCCTAAGATAGAAGTTGGCCTTACAATTGCTATCTTAGACTTAATTTACACAAGACGTTCACGATTAACCCGCTTTGAAGTAAACAGTTTGTAATTTAAATAAATCATTTACTTAAGAAAGAGAGGAAATATATATATACACTATAATTTAATTATTGTAATTAAAGATTACAATAATTCTCCGTAACATATTTCCTAGTTATACATTATTCAGGAATGAAAAGTATTAAAACATGTATTGATTCTTCAATGTTTTTCCTCACTCCCCAGGATCCAGCAGTTGCTAGCTTCAGAGTAGTTGTTTGTTGCTTCTTAGCTAGCGCCTGCACGATGTCTATAGGGATGTGAGCAACCACAGCTCAGTAAGTTAGGATGGAGGATTTAAAACTATACTACAAACACAACAAGGTTTTCAATCAACTTATTAGGTGCAATGCATGTGCAAGCAAATGCCATCGCACGACGTTGTTCGGCCCGTCGTGAGATTAGAGAAATTGCATCCGCTCTAATCCGGGTTGAGGAGTTACCATTAATGCAACAACTCATGACTAAACCCAGACTTGTGCAATGGAGACCTCGTTCCTCCCGTGACTACCTTCGAACCACTGACTTCACCCTCGTCGCGACCTCCTCTCCTGTCACTTAGTTCGGCTAAGGATGAAGAAGGGACCAATTGCAATCTTGTGCTAACCCTTTCGAAAGGGTCGATATTTGGCCTGAGAGTCCTAAGTTCCCCTAACGGGTTGCCATGCATATCTGATTATGATTACTGGTCGTATATTTGATTAAGTCCAGTTTAGGGTGATTAATCATTTTATACAAATCATACAATACATGCCAGAGCAATAAGCAAAATCATAGCATCACCCATAATCAAGTATATGCACACATCTAACTATCTAACAAGCACAACCAAGCATAATCTTAAGCCTCTAAAGTATAGCATCGTATTAATCCCAACTTACTTCGACTTTTCGCTCACTCACTCGAGGTCCAATTTGCTCAGGCCATCGCCAATCATCCCTATAACACAAACGTGGTTTCGGTTTTTCATATAACTATTATAGGTTCATTTTATCCTATAACGCTTATTGTTATGTTTTGTTTAGGGTTTAATATGCCTAATTATCTAGACCTTAAGTCTTTTACAATTATTCTAGGCTTGGGGTTAGGTTCGGGTTCGGTTTTCGCATCGATTTCTAAATTAGGTTTTAGTTCGATTTCTAAGTAGTGTTTTATACTCCAACCTTAGAAATTTGTTTCAACTCATAATGTGAAATTAATCATATTACTTCCCGATCTCCTAAATACCATCATTACCCCTAGTCAGTGTTTATTTTACCCGGTACACTTAAATCCATATTAGTGTACCAAATTCACTCATAACGTGAAAAATTTTTACATTTTTCATATAATTACATAAATTTAAGTTTTGTATCAGATTTATTGTACATTTTTATTATTATCAAAGTATCAATTTTTATTATAATATTTTCTATTTATTAGATTCTAACAATTACATATTATGTATTATTACCTTTTATGTATATAATACACCCCTAATGTTTATATCACTTTAATTATCATCTCTAAACACCCATTATCATTTCAAAATGTCTAAATTCATCCTAAATCAAATTTTATTCCTAATTACCCTAATTTCCAAAATTAACTTAAAATTTACTATTTTTCCCTATTATTCATTTACTACATAATTAACCTAATAATTATATCTAACACCCTAAATGCTATAGGGATCATACTCCATCAGATTTCAACATCCTAAAACATGTACTTATTCACTAAATCAGTAATTAACCATCTAATTACTTTATTAACCCTAAATTACCCATTTTATGCCTTATTTTAAGGCCTAAAAATTATCTAAAAATTAATTTTTAAAAATAGGTTTCATAGCACTATTCTATATCAGTTAAGTGGTCTACACAAAAAATTTTGGGCTCGAAACTACACTCCTAAGGTCATTTATTTCTAAACCGAAACATGCTCGGTTTTGTATGATTTCTTAAGGACCCTATATCAAGAGGCATATTTTCATCGAAAGAATATTTTTTCTAAAAATTACATACAAAAATATTTCAGAATAACAAGATTCATAATTTTCTAAGAACATTTACTATTTTTTCAAAATTACACAAAATCGGGCTGAAAATCGAACTCACCGATTTGGGTGGCTCCGGCCACCGTCGGTGGCCATGGGTGTGCCAGCCTACCTGGGCGTTGCCACCACCGTGTGGTGGTGATGGCCGTCCACTCCCAGCTGCCTGTCGAATCTAGGTTCTCCTTTGTGGCCCTAACTGCATAGTTTTCCTTTTCTTTTTTTTTTCTTTGGTTTTTCTCTCAATTTTTTACTCTCCCTAATTTTCTCTGATTTCTAACTGTTCAAATGAGCTTCTGAATTTTTCTTGCTATTTATAGAGCTTTAGTGTAATTATTTTGCATTAAATTGGACAAGACAATTGCTTTATCTCTTAATTTTTTGCTTTTATGTTGTCTTAATTTAATTGGCCGATTTTTTCTTATTTTTTCCAGCTACCACGACTCAATTTTGGATTATTCCTTATTTTTCCTAATTTTTATTTATTTTTCCTTAATTAATTATGAATTTTATTTAATTATTTAGATGATTTTAGCACATTACGCGTATTTTAAGTAATTACGCGTATTTCTACATAGATGTAAATTCATATATAGTACAAATAAATATTCCTAAATATTATTTAGGTTATTTTATTATTTTTAGTATACATATAATTTATCTCTAGTAATTTATTAGTTATTAAATTACGCTTTTCGCCTTTTTGATGATTAACAAGTATTATACTTAAAATTTGAAACTTTTGTAGTCTCCTATTTTATTACTTATTTTCTTAAATTTAAACTTACGGGATTATTTTCCTAATATTTCTAGTTTTACTTTATAATTTAGGCTCAATCGGATCTTTCCACCGATCGAAATCTCAAATTGCTAGTTTTAGGGCTTACAACGTACGTGTCGCATGAGAAGTTGCATTATACGTAACTAAGAAAATGACTTGAGTGACTCATGTGAGATAATCAGGAGAGAAATATAAAGAGGAGCAGTAAGAAACTTAGTAAGGCTCTAACATGTATGGTGATAGGTGGAGAAATGCGATGGCATCAAACTCTAAAATTAATGAAGAACGGGGTGGTGTTCTTAAGGTGTTTAAGTGTTTGATCTTTGAGATAAGGTTCTGGTAAAGTAACTGTATTAATAGGGGTTTTGTTCTTTTCCAAATGAGGATGTAAATGGGGTATTTATAGGAAATGATAGTTAATCACATCCGTCAGATCACGATGATAAATAGTAGTTAAGATTGAAGTCCTTTATTAATGGATCTTAAGTGGGCTATTTTTATGGGTTTAAGCCTAGATAAAGGTTTTATTTATTATTTTAGTGTGAGCCAAACCAAGATGGACTAATCCAATGGGCCTTACTCTAAGCTTATCATGCTAAATCTCCCTTGATCATCTCGGTAATTTATAGGCTTAACTCCTCAGGCCCTATCACCTTAGCCTGATGAGTCAAATCCATATAATCAATGGGCTTAAAACTTAATATTAAATTTAGCCCTCTACATTTTGCCTCTTGACGAAAGTCTTTCAGATGAAGTTGAAGGGGTTTAGGCATCGAGTGAGCCTTTTATAAGACTGAAGTGCACGCATGCTATTAAATAGCTGTGTCGCTACTAGATTAATTTGAGAATTATCTTAGTGCGTGAGTTCACAACACCTCTTAACCATTTGTCATGCTTGTTGAGCTTGATTTTTTTGTTTTTTTGTTTTTATTTTAATTTCATTTCCTACTTTCTGATTAATACTAAACCCTAAACCATTTAATATTAATCCTCAACTAGAGAAATTGAGAAATTTCAGTTTCTTAAAAAAAAAAAACTTTGGAGTCACCACCTAACCAAAGTCGGAAAAAAAAAAACGTAATCAATTGGGTGGATTGACTATGATTTGGCTACCGGTATTTGATTTCAATTTGATAAAAATTAGAGGATTCCGAATTTGAGGGCTAACCTATTAAACCTTAATAGGTACTACTATTTATTTTCCGAAATTAGGTTTATTCATCAAAATTGTCCTTTTTTAAACATTTTTAAGAAACTAACAATAAAAAAAATAAATAAAAAACCTAAGTTTCTACATATTTTATCGTTGCCTCAAAGGTGCTTATGTACTCGTTAGTTGGGATCAGACGACCGTAGTTCTTTCTTAAAAGTTTTAATGTGTAGGTTGATTTTAATTTTGAAAAAGAAAAAATAACTAGATTTACATTTTAATTGATTCGGTTCATTTTTAAAAATGGTTTAAAGGGGTCCTAACTCTTAAGTGTTTTCATTTTATGAAAAAATACTCTAAAAATCCTATTTTTAAAAAAATCTTTTATTAATTCTTATTTAAAGAAAAAAACGACTTTCTATATGATGAATCCTTAAACAAAACCTTAAAAAAAAAACAATCCTAACAATCCTTAAACTAATGTGTATATATATATATATTTATTTATATCCATATTACTACTACTAAATAGATATTTACTTAAATCAATACTTAATCTATATAATAAAGAAAACTAATGCTAAAAGCAATATCCTAAACTATTATATACAAAAACTATGCTAAATCACTTAAGATTTAATAAAATAATAATATAATATAATAATAAATAATAAATAAATCATCAACCGAACCTGACTTTAGCTAATCAGTAGAGTTCTAAATAGTAGCTGCTTTACTCAAGGATGTAGCTGTCGTAGCATGTATTTAGTCTGCGGTGGTTGTGTCTAATTAGGGGCAGTAGTGCGTCATACGAATTAGTCAATTGTGTTTAGTAGTGGGTGTGAAAGCTTGGAGTTTTGCAAATGATGCGGAGTACGATGATCATGGGTAATCGAAATCTGTTGCTATAGATGGTGATTGAGCATGGATGTTAGATGGTTGATTCGTGCGTTTAGGTTTGTATATCATATGTGTCTGTTGTGATTAGGGGATAGTATTCGAAGTGTGTGCTATGTCGCCTGCTGTATCGTGTATGTATAGTTGCTGCAAGCATGGACCATCACACGGTTGATCGAAGACTACTGTACTGTGTATGTTATTGGGCCTTTTAAAGTGTTGATTGTTCATAGATGGAGAAAGTAGGGCTTAATCATAGAGAGAGTTGATCAGTGGCCATATACTTGTATTATGCGGTCATGTATGTTATTGAATGTGGCCGTACGAAGACAGGATGATGATGTATTGTGGGTTGATCGGCAACTTGACTAAAGTGTTGTAGTGAAGGATGTGGCGAGGGTTCGGAGCTTGGATACATTAGCTTATGAGTTGCTGTGCAAATTTGGTTGCTGGTTGAATGTGAGACTTATTATTCATATATGTGGATTGTGAATGTGTGAGAAAGGGTGCAGCGATCGGTAGTGTTGAGGCTAACGTATTTTGTTAGTCAATCGGCGTACCTAGTTGCTGTTGTTGTGTTTGCATGCTGTGGATGTGAAGGGCTGCTTATGGGGCGATCGTTAGGCAGTCGGTGTGTGTTGATTGAAAAGGGTCTTCAACGTGGTAGTGTGATACTGTTAGCATGCAATGATTCAGTAGAGTTATGTTGCTCGACGTGGTGTTGGGTGAAGGGAATCGTGTTTGGTTAATGGCTGATTATGTATGGTGCAGTTTAGTAATGGAGTTATACACTGGGTTATGGACTTGTTATGTAGTGAATGAGGATATGTAGGGGATGAGTTGGATGTGTCGTAGCCTGGACTTGTGCTATGGCTTGAGTTCGTGACAATGTTGAACGAAGACAGCGATAGTTGTTGAAGAAGGGCAATGTAATATTGTATTTCAGTCGAGTATGGGAGTTAGCTGTTGTATGGAATTTATTTAGTGGATCAATATGGACGACCAATCATGAACAGACGAAGGATTTTCAGTTCTTTTGAAAGTATATAATTGTGTAATTTTTATGCCGCACGATCCTTATTTATAAAGTTCAAAACAAATCATATCTAATCGAATCTTTTGTATTGACATGAATCCGATCTGATAAAAGTCAAATAATTTATATCGATTTGAATCCGATTTGATAAAAATCAAACTAGATTTAAATCTTTTATAACGATTCAAATCTAATTTGATAAAAATTAAATCAAATCAAATTTGAATCTCATAAATCTTTATCTATTAAATTTAAAAGATTTGATAAGATTTGAAATTAAATCTGAATCTCGTACGCTCACCTGATTTTCGCAAAATGAAAGAAAGCAAAAATAAAAAGCACATAATTGCCTAGTTAGATTCAAAATATTAACCTCAAGCTTATCTAATGTTAATGCTTAAATGCTTATCCGTTAGGCCATTAACCTATGCCATAATATTTAGTATAATTAAATTATACTTAAACAACGTGACTCTCTCAAATAATTATTCGAACCAAATTAAAACTAAAACTATTGACCTTAAAACACTTTCTAGAAATCTAAAAATTCTTAATAATTTTTTCTTTTTTCATATTTTTGTATTTTCATCATTTTGCAAATTATTATTATTATTATTTTGGAATTAGGATCTTATTAAAAAAAAAACAAAAATTAAGACTACAGGGGGCAAAAATTGGATGTCTACAGTTGCCCCTTTTTTTGATCAAGTTTAAATAAAACTTTACCATAAAGATAAAAGAAACACCATTTTTGCTTTAGGATAACACTATTTTAAGAAGTGCTATGACTAGTTATCTATAGTAAGATTGGTCCGTTGAAGATTTGAGGATGATAAGCTTGAATAGAGGTAAGGGTAACACCCTTGTGGATTAGTAAGAACCCTAAGGAGAATAATGAGAACTTGGTCGTGCCTCTTATAGGTTGACTAACCTAGGTGGGTAAAGCGCTTTTTAACTTGACTAAGACCCTAAAAAGAATTGAGAACTTGGTCAGACCCCCAATAGGCCGATAAACTAAGATAGGTGAAGTGTTCCTTGAGCTGGTTAGGACCTTAAAATGAATTGATAAAATTTGGTCGTGCCCCAATGAGTTAACTAACCAAGGCTGGTGAAGCGCTTCTTGAGCTAACTAAGGCCCTAAAATGAATTGAGAAAACTTGGTCATACCTCAATGAGTTAACTAACTAAGGCGGGCAAAGTGCTCATTGAGCTGGCTAAGGCCCTAAAATGAATTGGGAAAACTTGGTCGTGCCCCAATGAATTGACTAATCAAGGCGAGTGAAGCGCTCCTTGAGCTGACTAAGGCCTTAGACTGGATGAGATGGGTAAGCACTCCTAGAGTTGGCTAAGACACTAAAAGAATAAGAAAACTTGGTTGTACCCCAATGAGATGACTACCTAAAGCGGGCAAACCGCTCCTTAAGCTGGTTAAGGCTCTAAACTAAATTGAAAAAACTTGGTCGTATTCCAATGAGCTGACTAACTAAGGTAGGCAAAGCACTCCTTAAGTTAGTTAAAGCCTTAAAAGATAATGAGAAAACTTAGCCGTACCCCAATGAGCTGACCAACCAAGGTGAGCGAAGCGTTCCTTGAGCTGGCTAAAGCCCTAAAAGATAATGAGAAAACTTGGTTGTGCCCCAATGAGCTAATTAACCAAGGCGGGCAAATTGCTTCTTAAGCTAATTAAGGCCCTAAACTAAATTGAGAAAACTTATTTGTACCCAAATGAGTTGACTAACCAAGGTAGGCGAAGCGTTCCTTGAGCTAACTAAGACCCTAAAATGAATTGAAAAAACTCAGTCGTACCCCAATGAGCTAACTAACTAAGGTGGGTGAAGCGTTCCCTGAGCTAGCTAACGCCCTAAAAGATAATGAGAAAACTTGGTCATGCCTCAATGAGTTGACTAACCAAGGTAGGTGAAGCGCCCCTTAAGTTGGTTAAGGCCCTAAAAGATAATGAGAAAACCTAGCCGTACCTCAATGAGCTGAATAATCAAGGTGGGTAAAACACTTCTTAAGCTAGCTAAGGCCCTAAATTGAATTGAGAAAACTTTGTTGTGCCCAAATAAACTAAATAACCAAGGTGGGCGAAGTGCTCCTTGAGCTGACTAAGGCCTTGAGAGATAAGATGGGTAAGCACTCTTAAAGTTGGCTAAGACCTTAAAACAATGAAAAAACTTGGTCATGCCTTAATAAGCTGACTAACTAAGGTGGGCAAAGTGCTCCTTGAGTTAGCTAAGGCCTTAAAAAAACTATGGGTTGCACTCTATAAGTTGGCTAGGTCCCTAAATAAGAATATGAATTGGGATAGTATTGCATGAGCTAGCTAAATCCCTAAAAGAGGACGTGAATTGGGGCAATGCTCTATGAGCTGGCTAGAACCCTAAGAAACTACGAACTAGGACTGCGCTCTAAGAGCTGGCTGACCCAAGAGTTTTTAAGGATTAAGTTTTTTTAGAAATTGAACTACCATCCCTAAGGAGAGAACAACTGTAAATGTAATGTTTTGTACAAGCTCAGAACCACTTACTTAGTTCTAGGATAATTCCCAAACAGTTAACTCTTTTCTTAAGCAATTTGAGCAAAAATTCTAATGATCTTTCAAAGGTAGTACATCTTCAATGCATCAATCTTTACTGGGTCCCTTAAGTCTAGACCATCCATTTAAGATAAAATCAAGGCTCCCCCAAGCAATACTTTCTTTACAATGTAAGGTCCTCTATAGTTCGGAGCAAACTTCCCTCTCAAGTCTTGTACATTAGGCATAATTTTCCACAGTACCATGTCTCTTTTAAAACTTCAAGGCCGTACTTTCTTGTTAAAAGCTCTAGCCATTTGTTGCCGATAATAAATGTTGTAGCACAAAGCTGCCAACCTCTTCTCATCAATCAGATTCAACTGCTTGATTCGTTTCTTTATCCAATCATCCTCATCCAACTGGGTTTCTAACAATACCTTGAGAGATGAAATTTTGACTTCTACTAGTAGTACAGCCTCTATTCCATATACTAACAAGTAGGGGGTTGCCCTTGTTGATGTTTTGATAGAAGTTCGATAGGCCATGAGTACAGACAGTAACATCTTATGCCAATCTTAATATGTGACAATCATCTTCTCAATAATTCTTTTGATATTCTTGTTGGCCATTTCTGCGGCTCTGTTCATCTGAAGCTAATAAAGAGTGGCGAAAAACACTAAGCTAAACTCAAGAGGGAGGGGGTAAATCGAGTTTTAAGGTAATATGCAATTCTTTTCGATATAACCAAATAAATGCAATAATAAGAGTAATCAAAGTAACAATAAAACAATAATAAGTATAGAAATTAAAGGAGATAAGGATAGAGAAATTCAAGCCTGGATATAATATGGAGTTCAGATTGCCCTTTAGTCTCCACGGACTTATAATGCCTCCAACTAAAGACTTCACTTCGCTTTATCAATTTCATAACTCAATGCTCTAAGAGCTACACGAGCTTACACAATCTCTTTTATGCACAACTAACTCAAGTATATCACTTTTCTCATTCAAGATTACAAATGTGAGGACTTTCTAGTACCACAACTATGTCTCTTTTTGTTTGATAGCAAATAAGTGTACGAGAGACCAAAGAGAAGTAAATAAGCTCAAGAATGTAAGAGAATGTCTTTTAATTGTAGTAGAATATTAGATCTTAATTGCCTTTGGTCGTGTTGTTGAGCTTTTATATAACTCATTGAATTCTTCCCATTACCATGCATTAAATGTTCCAACGGCTACTTGAATCAGATTGCCGATTTCTTGTACTACCGACAAGCCAGTAACAAAATACTCTATTGGCATGAACACCAGCCAGTGAACTGGCATGCTGACTCCTCAGGCCAGTGAACTTTTCTTTATGTTTTTTAGGGCTTTATACCGTCAACCTGGTTCTTCCTTAAGTCGTTAACCCAATAGGCCAAATATTTCCTGAAAATTCTTTTAACATACGATAAACAAATACACTTTGGAATGTAACTTCAAGATCATTTGATCACTATTCAAAAGATTAAATTTCTTGTAAAGATAATTGATATATTTATTCTTTAAGCAAATTAATTGATCTTATTCAATTACCTTAATATAAACAAATAATACTTAGTTTAGTCATCCATTTGTTTTGTTATCTTAAAAAACAACATGTTTAAATATATACTTTTTGTTCTCATCAAAATCAATTAATGAACCCTAAGTTCAACAATCTCACCCTTTTTGATGATGACAGAACTATTAAATGTCAAGTGATCTCCTTCAATCCAATACTCCCCCTCTTGATTTATCATAGAAATTCAAGATGATTAATAATTGAATAAAATTGAGCAAAGAGGTGAGAATTTATCTTTTTCATGATGACTCGATATAATGGATATAATAAATTCACAAATGCTATAATATATATGTCTAAAAGTTAAAAGGGGATAACCATTACCCAATTAACTTATAATTAACCAATCAATAAAAATATCCAATTTAGGCAAATTTTAACTTTTAGACTACCGACTTAAATTAACCAGCTAATGACTTGAATTGTTTCTCCCCCCTTAGCTTCATTAAAAAGAGGAGGATCCAAGTGGTGAAGAGGGAAGAAGATTCAAGTTGAAAATTTGGCAGAAATCTAGCTTATACTGGAGAATATGCCCCCTGGAAGAAGAAGATTAAGGATAAACAAAGCTTGAAAAGAGCAATAAAACAGTCAGCATAGCAAAACAAGGTCAATTGAGAGCAAGAGTGCAGAACAAAACTTACAAAAAACAAATAAAAAGAGTCACAAACATCCAACATAAAGAGCAGGCCCATTAAGGACCAAAGTTTACAAGACAACAACAAAATGAAAGAGTGGCCAAAGACCAAGTCCCTAAATAGAAAAAGGGATAGAAAGCTGAAGGCATGATTAAGCGGTAGGAGGATTATTGTCCAAAGCTAGAGGAGGAAAAGGGCAAGATGGGCAATGGTAGTTCAATTGGAAATGGCTATAGAGCCCTTGAAACCCGCTGTATAAATCATCATGAATGTCCTCCTGAAGTTGATTATAACGCATATTTGAGTATTGATAAAAATGATGCTAAGAGGCTAATGGAACAGTCAAATCAAAAGGGGGGAACCCTAATCAGTTGGAGGCTAGTGAGAAGATCCTTCAGATAGAGAAGTAGCAACATGGCTTGGAGTAGCACTGGTATGAGTACTAGGACTACCTAGCTCATTAGAGGAAGTAGTAGGATCCTATAGACGACGTTTAGAGCCAAGATCAAGAAGAGGAAGGTCTTTCCTCCTAACCTAGTTGTTCCTCGATTTCTTCTAGATACCTCTACAAATAAAAATCAACTCAAGGTGCTTAACCTGAGCAACTCGAGGAGGGGAAGGAAATTTAACACCTTTTCTAATAACTAGCTATGTAACCAATAGCCCAAATTGAAGGAAAGCTTGAGATGGGTTATTGGTAACATGTTTAAAGCACTGAACAATGATACTGAAGAAGTCAATTTGCTTATTCATGATCAAATAATATAAGATCCATAAGTATTGAAGTGTGACATTAGATTGCTGGCCTCGATGAGGGCAATAGCTATGAATTACAATATGATGGAGGATTTTGGTCCTAACATCTAATCAAATAGCTACTAAATTTTTTGCCTTATCCTAATTTCCACCAATACGCTTATGTTTGAACACTCTTTCATAGAATTTGGCACCCATAATAATTGACATTTATGTCAGTTCCTCTAATAGCAGTGCCAATAAGGCTACAAATATCATTAGGAGTAATAGTGATTAAGGCACCATAAACATAAGTGTAAAGGATACTATGATGGATTTCATCACTTAGATTCATTTTTAATTTTAGCTGACTTGATCAATTAGAGAGTCCAACACATTACAATAAAAATATTTAAGTGCATTATCGTATACTTCGTTAGGAAGCTGAAGAATATCAAGGACATGATTGGTGATGACGCCGGGAAAAGTCATAATGCGAAACTCCTTGAGCACCTCTGGAGGATAGAAGATACCAGTATCAACTTTGAGGTTGGCAAACTTCTCGAATCATTGAGCATGTTGGTGTAATGGAAAGAGTTAGTGGTCATAGGCTGGGGGTGTGAGTCCATGAGCAACACGTGGTGCCATAAGGGGTTAAAGAGATGTAGATGTGTATGGGCATGTATGGTGAGGAGGAGAGTGGATATGAGTAAAGGTAGATAGGATAGTGGGGAGAGTGTGGGTGATGGAAGCCAGCATAATGGTAGAGGCTAATGGACGATGTGTGGCAGTGTGATGGTTGATGGGAATGGTTAGAAAGAGAAAGTGAAGAGAGGAAGAAGAAGAAGAAGGAGAAGTGAGACATAATGATAAGAAAGAAAGAGAGTTGAGAGAGTGGGGAGTTGATTGAGGGAAGAAAAAAATAAATTTTGATGGAAGAAAAGAGGTGGATCAAAGAGAGTGAAAGAGGTTAGGGTTTGAAGGGGAGAAAAGAGGTTTTTTAGAAGAAGATAGAGAGAGGGAGAGAAGGTTCAGTACGACTAATGTCGCGCCTGGAAACTAATGAACTGGCATGGCTGTAGTTTGGGGAGTCGGCATGCTGGTTAAGCGAACAGAATGTAAAATAGCTCATTAACCAAAGGATTATACCAGCATGCCAGTGTTTAGGTGAATTGGCTTACCAGTTAAATGATCAGAACTAAAATTTTGGTGTTATCTAAGGGGGTAATTGGTAAGCCGGTAGATTGGGTAACCAGCATGTCGGTTTTCGACAATTTTGCAGAAAAGACAGGAGAGTCCTCTTTATTGAGCAAAGTTTCCAATTCAAATTATACTTGTAGTAACTCAATAAACATTCTAAAATTTCAAACAAGTTCATTTGAGTCTGTTAAGGCTTGGAAAAGCAAAATTTAAGCTAAATTTAAAAAATTTAGCCAAATCAAACTCTAAAATCCAATGATTTGTTTAATGAGAGAATAGTGCATATATTAGTAAGGCATGTGAATAGCCATTGAGTTTTGACACACCAATACTTCAAGCAACTTTCAAATACATATTTAAGAATTGTCAGAGCAAATTGTGGTATTAAGGCTCTATAAATCACAAAATCACCGCATGAGTTCCTTAGGGTTAAGGCTAGTGATATGAATAAATAGTGAACAAGTAGACATCCTTCCACAATTTCAAGATAAAGTTCATTCTCCAAGTATGAAAGAAGTTATAAAGATGCACAATAACTCATGATCAAACAAAATAACACTCATATTGACCAAAATATGCCAGAAAAGCTCCTTATAGCATTATAGTATCCGATATAGGTTTAGAGAGGTCAAGTATGTATGAAATTCAATTTATGCTAGTTTGACCACTCAAGCATGATTTATGAATAAAAATAGACATTTGAGCCTCGATTTTAGGCATGGAAACCAATCATAATAAATTTGTGTATATATAAACTTAGATAAGCATGAATGACTTCAAGTATGCCCAAAACATGTTAAATGTGATATTTAATGCATAAAAGCCATATGATCATGTTTCTTATACCCCATAATGTGATATTTTCCAATCAACTTACTTAGCAAGTTAATTTTATTAAAAAAAGTTATGTTGGTTCTTATGTGTCTAGCACTCATCTTATAAGATCATTTTCAATTCTCTTCTTAGAGTGCAAAATCTTTCCCTACTCAAGGGTTTAGTGAAGATATCGGCTATTTGATTGCTACTATCAACAAATTCTAAGCAAAAATCATTGTTTTGCACATGATCATAAATAAAGTGATGTCTAATTTTTATATGCTTAGTCCTAGAATGTTGAAGTGGATTTTTGGTCAAATTTATAGTACTTATATTATCATATCTTATTGGAACATTGGTAAATTTTAAACCATAGTCAAGTAATGTTTGCTTCATCCTTAATACGTGGGTACAACAACTACTGGTTGCTATATATTTAGCTTCAGCCGTAAAGAGTGCTATTGAGTTTTGTTTATTTGAGTGTCATGATACTAATGAATTACCAAGGAAATGACATGTCCCGTTTGTGCTTTTCTGATCGACTTTGCAACCAGCGAAGTCAGCATTAGAATATCCAACAAGATCAAGTGAGGTGAACTTGAGATACCACAAGCCGATTTCAACAGTGCCTGCAAGATACTTGAAAATGCGTTTAGTTGCATTTAAGTGAGATTCTTTAGGGCAAGATTGAAATCGTACTCATAGACATACAACAAACATGATATCAAGGTTAGATCCAGTTAAATATAGAAGACTTCCTATCATGCCCCTATACATCTTTTTACAAATGCTCTTTCCACTCTCGTCTTTATCAAGTTTTGGAGTAGTGCTCATTGGAGTTGGCTTAGTTTTGCAATTTTCCATTTTAAACCTTTTTAAGAGTTCTTTAGTGTATTTAGCTTGGTTAATGAAGGTTCCATCTTTGGTTTACTTAACTTAAAGACTTAAGAAATAGTTGAGTTTTCCCATTTACTCATTTTAAATTCATTTTTCATGCATTGGACAAATTCATTAACTAAATCCATGTAAGTAGCACCAAACACAATGTCATCAACATATATTTAAACAATTAGTAAATGATCATTGTGTCGTTTAATAAATAGTATTGTGTCAAGTTTTCCTCTAGTGAATTCATTCTTTATCAAGAAGTTACTTAATCTTTCATACGAAGTTGTAGGAGCTTGCTTTAGTCTATATAAGGCTTTATTGAGTTATATACATGGTTTAGGAATTCATTATTCTCAAAACACGGTGGTTGCTTTACATATACCTCCTCTTTGATGTAACCAGTTAGAAAGACACTTTTAACATCCATTTGATATAGTTTAAAGTCTTTATATGTGGTAAATGCTAAAAGCATTCTAATGGCCTCTAATCTAGCAACCGGAGCAAAGGTCTCATCGAAATTAATTCCTTATTCTTGGTTATAGCCTTTTCCGACTAAGCACTCCTTATTTCTTATTACTATTTCGGTTTCATCTAACTTGTTTCGAAATACCCATTTAGTTCCAATTACTGGTCTATCTTTTGGTTTAGATACTAAGTTCCATACCTCATTTCTAGTAAATTGATTTAGCTCTTCTTGCATAGCTTGAATAAAAAATTCATCTTTTAGAGCTTTATTTACATTTTTTTGTTCAAGTTGAGATAGGAACACTACATTACTTAGATTTTTAAGTGAGGCTCTAGTTTGTACCCTATTAAATGGTTCTCCTATTATTCGATCCTTAGGGTGATTTTTCATAAACTTCCATTCTCTAGTTAAATCTAAGTTAGAGTTTTTAACAATTTCATCTTGCCTAGAGAATTCCTTTTCAATTGAGTTGGATTGATTTTCATTAAGACTAAGATTGTCCAAATGAGTACCAATGTTTTTTATTTCATCATTAAACTCTTTATATACACAAGTATCATCAAGTATAACATGAATTGACTCTTTTACAACAATTGTTCTCTTGTTATATACTCTATAAGCTTTACTACTAAGAGAATAATTGAGAAAAATGCCTTCATCCGACTTTGAATCAAATTTTCCTAATTGTTCCTTTCCGTTATTGAGAATGTAACATCTTGTTCCAGAGGGATGAAAATATGATATGTTAGGTCTTTTGAAATTGCGATTTGATATGTGTAGAGGGCTAAAAATTGTTATATTAATTACTGGGGAGCCCATTATTTATTTAGGCTTGGCTCCTTGGGTTTGGTGATAGGGCCTAAAGAGTCTAATTCGAATTGGGATGATTTAGGGAGATTTGGCTTAATGGGCTCAGAATAGGGATTGTTAGATTTCTCAGCTAGGCTTATGCACTTATAAGGAGGGCTACTGGCTTTAGGCTCATTAGCTAACTCATTTTAGATAATCATGAATCGAATAAGCTCTATCTCATCCATTGATCACCCAGATGATCCGACGGATGCCATTTTGCCCAAGAGCTCATAAATACCAAGTATTTCCTCATCATTAAAGAACTCTTAGAGAAATCGGAAAAACAGTACTCTACTATGAAAACTTTTCTCTCTAAGATCAAATAGTGTTCAGGTAAAGAATTGATCTCATTCGCTCAAGCTACCGGGTGAACTCCTAGGGTCCCCTAAGGTTGCCTTGTCTATCACTTGTGCATTTTGAGACACCGAGATTGCCTATTCCTCCTCCCTATCTTATTCTCACCTAATCATCCATTCAGGTGTATCATTTCTTTAAAGCTACATGTAGTGTGCTACTCATGTGGCACATACATGACCACTCCGATTGAACCCCCACATCTACATTTTGGAAACTCTACTGAAGAAGAGTGATTACAGAGACATGGTACCTCTCAAGAAGAAAACAACTGGTATGTCTGATACTACGTCTTAAGAGCTTAACACTAATGTTGAGCGTACTGAGCAAAATCCACTCCCACTACTTGAGAATACTAGCCAAGACCATTCAGTGCTTGAGGCTCCTCTAGATCCTATACAGAAAATGGGGACAATGCAGGAAGCCACCAAGGGTTTAAATCAGTTCATGGCTATGTTCCAACCCATCCCTACCGAGATGGCTACCACTGCTATTGTACAACAAGGTATGGCTTTACCAAACCCTATGGTTGCTGCACAACCAAGTTTTATTACCTCAACTCATCCAATTAATCCTTTAACCATTGAAGAGGATCTCCATCAAGGCGGAGGTGATGAAACCCCCCTTTCCTCCGGCCAGAACCTATACGACAGCCAACTCCTACAACAGAGAATGTAAGAGTCCGTTTAAGTGGCTCTTTATCTTCATGAATGCTCGCTTCTTCATCCAATCTTACCATTCCAATCTTAAGAGGATCTACTTCTCATCCCAATCTTACCCTTACTCCGCTGCTTGCGTCTATAGCTTCTGTTCCAAAGAAATATAAACTAGGTTGTCTATGGGAGTACCGGTGTTAAAACTCCCATATCACTAATGCATCGTAGCAAAACTATATTGTAAGAACTATGTAAGTCCTAAATTCATGCTGTTCAATGGCAAAAAAGGAAGTACGGAGGAACACCTCCTGAAATTTATTGAAACCTTGGAGCCTTATAGGCTTGATGATGACTTAAAGCTTAAGGAATTCTATAAATCACTAATAGAGAAGGCATAAACCTAATATGTCAACCTCTTCTCTAGATCGATTGATTAATGGGGAACTATGTGCAAGATCTTTTTAGAGAAATTCTTCTCCACCCAGGAACGGGTTACAATTACAGATACGGGAAGAAGACGACAAAACCCAAAGGAAGATTTGATGAACTACATAGAGCGCTTCAGAGAGCACACCTTAGACATCCAAGATGTATGTGATGAAAAGGAATTGGTGAAGATTTGCATTCAGGGGATGTTCACTAAGTATGTTATCCACTTGGAAAACCTTAATTTATGTTCTTTCTCTGTACTCGTCAAGACTGTAAAAGGAACTAACAATTCCATTATGTGACAATGGATAAAAGGTGGAAGATTTGGGAAATGAGCAACATCTGTTAGCTCAGCCTGAGGAGAAAGTGTTGGAGACAACAAGAAGCCAAGGAGTGATAGTTCACGAGACTCTCCGTCAACTATATCATTCTTGTACTCAATGGGTAAGGTATATGCAATACTTGACTGGTGGTTACGGGATGAGAACATAAAGCTTCCAAGGGTGGAGCATTAGCCAACTGCAAATGAAAAGAATGACCCTAAGTTCTGTAGATATCATAAGGCTGTAGGTCATCCAACTAAAAAGTGTTAGACATTGAAGAAGATATTTAGTGATAGGGTTCGTAATGGGGAACTTATCATAGAGAATAATGACGTGCGCAGTAATCCCTTCCTGGCGCATAATGCCCAACGTGGCACTACAAATGCTATTAGTCACGATCTGAGACAAGAGGAAGGAGATGTACCATAGGCTGTAGTATATGAAGAGAAGGAAGCAGTAATAGAAACTAACCAAGGCGCACACCTATCGGTGGTTACCGCCTTAATGAAAACCTCTAACTTTTAGGAGGTTTTTCGGTTTATTAGGATTCAATAAAGACGCATGGCTTGCAACAGTGACTGCACTTATCCAAATTTCTACGAGACAATAAGGGGAGTGTAATGCAACTTAGCCAGTACAAAGGATAGCTAACACACATGAGAATATGATACTCTTTACTGATGCAGATATGTGTGCAAAGAACCTTAATCATAACCGTCTTCTTTATGTGGAAAGTATACTCAATGGACATCCTATTAAGAGGACATTCATAGACAATGGCTCCTTCATAAATATTATGCAAATTTCTACATTCAAAGTTATAAGGATAGACAATCGACACCTGGTAAAATAGTTTATTATGGTAAATAGCTTTACCGAAACAACTACAAATACAATAAGGTATGTTAACATAGACTTTAAAGTTAGACCCATACATGGATCCACGTGGTTCCATGTGATCGATGTGCTTGTATCTTACTACCTTCTGGTTGGGAGGAAGTGGCTATACGATCACAACCTTATACCTTCAACATGGCACCAGTGCATTAAGGGCTATTAGAAAGGTAAAGATGTCTTCATTCCAGTTATAAAGAACCCGTTTGAACATAACGAGTCTTATCTAGTGGATGCAGGGTTCTTTGACGAGAATGTTGAAGATAGAGAGACTGCCATTGCTATACCCTTTGGAATACCATTGCCCACATGGGAGGAGACCCAAGATAAAAAAAAGAAGAAGAGGAGAATGCGAGGCTCCTGTGGGGACAAGAAGATGCAAAGAAAAGATGAAGCCATAGAAAGTTTTGTCAGGGAGGATGGGCGAAGGGTATATCGTTTATGACGGTTTTCGGGATTCGAGGAGTTTTTTTTTTTATCTTCCTCAGATCCAATACCGGTGCAAGAAACCTAACCTACCTTTCCTCAAATGCAAGACCAAATGAAACCTTAAGCCGAAGAGATTGAGGGATTGAACTTGGTAAGACGAGGGGAGTTTTTATAACCTATCTTCATTAGCAAGAATTTGTTGCAAGGAATTAAGGTCCACTTACTAGAGTTATTGAAGGAATATAGGGACACATTTGCTTAGACATATGATGAAATGCCAGGATTGGACCCCAATGTAATGGTGCATAAATTGAACATCATGCTTGGAGTTAAGCCAGTAAAGCAGGGACACCAAATCTTTCATCTTAAAGTTAAAGTACAAATAAAAGAAGAGATTGAAAAGTTACTCTAAGAAGGCTTCATTAAGCCAATTGAAGACCTTACCTAGTTGGCTAATGTTGTGCCAATTAAAAAGAATAATGGATAGATACACGTTTGCGTGGACTTCCGTGATCTTAATAAGGCTTGCCCAAAGGATGATTTTCTACTGCCAAATATTAATACATTGGTGGATGCTACAGCTGGACATGAATTATTCTCATTCATGTATGGCTTTAGTAGCTATAACTAAATAAAGATGGCTCCTGGAGATGCTAAATGCATTGCCTTTAGAACGCCAGTGGGAAACTTCCACTATCCAGTCATGCCATTTGGATTGAAGAATGCAAGAGCTATCTACTAAAGGGCAATAACTGCTTTCATGACATGATGCATGACTTCATGGAAAACTATGTTGATGACAATTATCAAGTCAAGACGAGCGCTTGATCATTTAACTCATCTATAGAGGGTCTTTAAATGACGTCGTCTATATAAATTACGTATGAATCCCTTGAAATGTGTCTTCAGGGTAGCTTCTGGTAAATTCGTTAGATTCATTGTTCATAGAAAAGGAATTTATGTAAATCCAACAAAGGTACAGGCCATAGGTTCCATGCCCTCATCTATTAGTCCAAGGGAATTACAGACCTTCATGGGGAAAGTTTCCTAGATTAGGCGATTCATCCCCACATTAGCAAAAATTTCTCAACCATTACAACAGCTTATGAAAAAGGGAACCACATTTGAATGGAGACAACCTCACGATGAAGCCATACAAAAGATCAAAGAGATACTTACCTCGCCAGCAACGATGATAATGTTGGTTAAAAGGTTGCTAATGAGTCTTTATTTGACAACAACTGATAAGTTTATTAGGGTATTACTAGCTCAAGAATTAGATGGTAGTAAACGATCGATCTACTACTTGAGTAGGTTGCTCTAAGGAAGTGAGGTAAAATACTCAGTTTATGAAAAGCAGTACCTCGCATTGGTATTCACCATGCAAAAGTTGTGTCATTATTTTCCGGCGTATAGGGTTAATCTTGTCACTCATTTAGATCCATTAAAACACTTGTTGTCACGACTAGCTCTTACAGGAAGGACTACAAAATGGTTACCCCTCTTATCAAATTTGACATCATGGTCATGCCACCTAAGGTTATTAAGTCTCAGGCTTTGGCAGACCTTTTGGCTCAGTTTCCTATGACACAAGGGGCTCCTGTTATAGATACAATCCCTACAAAATTTTGTAAAGACTCTATGAGAGCAGAATTAGATAGAGAATGGTAGGTATAATTTGATGGCTCCTTTAGTAACACTGGATAAGGAGTTGGGGTGATCTTAACATCTCCAAAAGGCTAAGAGATTCCTTTAGCTTTCAAGCTAAACTTCTCATATACTAATAATGAGGTTGAGTATGAATCTCTCCTAAGTCTTATTTCTGCTCAAAATATCGGAGCATCTAACTTATGCATTCATAATGACTCGAACCTAATCATCAACTAGGCAAATGGTGAATTTGCTCTCAAAGAACCAACATTAGCACCTTATGGGGTTGTAGTAGCAAGTTCAAATCTATAAGGTATGAGCATGCCAAACGATCTACCAATCGCTATGCAGACGCCCTAGCAACATTAGCTTCTAAAGTTCCCATTCAAACTACACAGAATAATTTGAACGTATAAGTTATTAAGAAATCCATCCCCTGTACGACTCTACAGTTAGTGGACGAGGATTAAGAAGCATAAGACAACTAGTGCAGTCCCATCAAGGTACAGTTAGCACATCCAAATGCAACTTCTATGATAACTTTGAAAAACTTTACTTTATTAATGGCATCTTATATTTTAAGGGACTAGAAGGTGTCTTGTCTCGATGTATTTGTGCAAAGTAAGCTTGTTTGAAGTTAGATAAGTACAACAAGATCTGGTGTAGAGAAGAAGGGCCATACTTGTATTGCCACATTCAGCATACAGGGTATTACTGGCTAACAATGTCTAAAGATGCATACCGATTACAAATAAGTTGCCTAAAGTATGCTGAATTCCCCAACCAAGGAGAATGGAACTTTGTAGCAAGTGTAGGCGATTGGAGGCGCCCTTATATCAATTACCTAAAAAATAATGTTCTGCCTACGAATAGCACAGATGATTAATTAGTGAAGCATAAAGCAAGAAAGTATCTCATACACGAAGGCAAGTTGTACAGGGTATCATTCATGGGAAAGCCTCTTTGATATATAGCACCTCCTGAAACAAAAACCATATTGTCTGAAACGCACTCTGGAGATGGTGGAGAACATCAAGGGGGAAGGAAGTTATACCACCACTTGCTTCATATGGGATATTATTGGCCACCATGGAAAATGATGCACTCAATTTTGCCAATAAGTGTATTGCATGCCAATAACATGGTGATGCAATCCATGCTTTCGCAGTAACATTGCATAGCTTAACTACTCCATGGCCATTTCATATTTGATCATTTGACTTAATTGGTCCAATAAACCTACCATCCAAAGAGTGCATATGGATCCTTGTTGGGATTAAATGTTTCACCAAGTAGGTTGAGGTGATCCCCTTTAAGAATGCAACAAGACTTGTTGTAGAAAATTTTATAAAGGAGCATATTATTTGCCGTTTTAGGATCCCAAAGCATTTCCTTTCAGATAATGGCACCCCCTTTCATCAACTTACATGTACGACAACTGCTAGCTTCTTATAATATTGATCATGTGAAATCTATACCATATTATTTGAAGGGAAATGGCCAAGCAAAAGCGATAAATAAGACTTCCCTAAAGGTGCTTAGTCGAATGGTTCATGAAAATCACAAAGAGTGGAATGACAAACTGTCATTAGCATTATAGGCTTATAAAACTTCCAAACGAGGTCTTACTCAGGCTCTGATCTCTTTGGTATATGGGTCCGAGGCAGTGATGCCTATTAAAATCTTGGACCCTTTTGCACGCTTGGCTCTTAACACTGAATTAGAAATAGATAACTTACGTTTGCTGGATCTTAAAGCCTTAGAAGAAAGGTAAGACAATGCTAAGCGTAACTTGGCTAATTACCAAAGACGACTTAGTGTTGCTTATGATCAGCTGGTCAAGAAAAGATCTTTTCAGTAAGGCGATGTACTTTGTGCGGTAGAGCATGTGCAGCGAGGTATTCCAGTGCCAAAGTTCAGACCGAAGTGGGAAGGCCCTTTTATAATTCATGAGGTCCATGATGGTGGCTATTGCAAGCTCCTTAATCCTAAAATCGATGCAATAACCCTTCCCGTTAACTTTCAATATGTTAAAAAGTTTCATTTGTAGATCCAACCATGTATTTGCAATTCACATAAATGAAACATTCAACTTCCATTACTTTGTTTCTTTGTGTTCTTTTACTTTCTTTTGCCTTGTTATTGCTGTAAAGTTACAGATTTATCTCCTTAGTACACAATTTTATTATGTATTCTACTCTTATCTCCTTACTGTTGCAAAGTTAGAGATACTTATCCTTAGCGCATAAGCTAATACATGAATAAGTAAAGAAAAATTGATATAAGGTTAAGTATTGGGAAATACCCTCTTGACCACTGATAAATACGATCGGCACATGTTACTATCGTTGCTTTAGCGTGATCAACTATTTTATCTTATGTATTATTGTTAGCAAGTGAAAGCCTCCCTCTAATGTGCAATACTATCCTCTAGGCTTCACAAGCCACAAAGAATAAATCCTATTATCATGACATTTCTTTTTACATGTTGTCATGAGGCACTACCTCCTAAAGCACATAATGACCCCCCAAAGGTTTCAGTGGCATAGGCCACCTTTAGGTTAACAAGCCTTGTTGTTTGATACAACTAAGCAATTGAAACAAATAAAGAATAGAAAGATAGGAGGAAAGCAATCAAATTTCATTCAATCAATAAGTTCTATTTGAAAGTGTTGAAAATAACTCGAATACCGAAAAGAAAAAAAAAGGGAAGAATGAACGTTAGCAAAACAAATGAATATAGCTAAACTCCACCAAGGGTGGCAATCTAAACCTACTATGAACTCAAGGTTCATATCACCTAATAAATCTTTCACTTCACGGTCCATCTCCTTAATAGCATCTTGCAAGGCTTAAATCCTTGCCACTAGCTCACCTTGGCTTCTCATAATGGTACGATAACTCAATAATCTCTTAGCTCTGGCAGCAATGGGCTCTAAGCTGCTAACCTTGAATTTTAAAAGGTGAACCCCTTCAATACAGCTAATAAGTTGCAGTAGCTTATCATCTGATAAAGACCTCCAAGACTTCTTAAGTAGTGATGCAGCTTATCTTAATATTTTTACCATGGTATTGGCCAATTCAGTCCCCGACAGAGGAAACTCACTCCAAAAATCTCGGTCCATAGCGTAAAGTCTCTCCAATGGTTCCAGTAGATGAGAAAGAATGTGAAATCTATGAAAGGATATTATCTCCCCTGGAACAACTTCTAAAGTTGCTACCGTATCTCTATGAGACAAGTTAGCAATTGGGGGTGGAGAGACATTAATAAATGTTCATATACTTTACCTCCATAAGTCCTTGAGCGTAGCAATGCATCTATATAAGTATTGCCATCACTTGCCTCGTTGATTGACAAAGTAATGTCCTGTACTTCGGGGGAATTATTTAACTCTTCGATTCTATTATCATCATCGGCATCCTTGTATTAGACTGGAGATTCATCATAATCTACTTATTGGTGTAGCAGGATCATGTAGATGAACCTCGGAGCTCAAGTTAGCAACATCGTCCTTCTCTTGAACTGCAACAGGAAAGCCCATCTCAATCCACAAGTACAAAAAAAATAAAATAAAATAAGTATATATATATATATATATATAATACCATGATGCATTTAACAAAGTTACCTCTTGAATAAATGTTCGCTTGGTTTGTCTCGAATCTACTAACAGAGGTAAGGGGTGATTGTTCTTAGACTTTAAAGAAGGGTTCACCCCTATTGTCTTACTAGGATATTCTGATTGTTTAATAGCCCCTTGTGCATCTCCACTACCTTGAGACTTCGGCCTTGAGAGTTTAAAAAAGAATTCATAACGATATGTAGTAGGTACATTAAGTGTATCACCTACTGATGCAAAGGCATAAGCTTGGAACGCATCCAGGCAATTCATCCAATGTATCAGCCATCTAAGGGAAGCAACCCCAGAACGACTAGTAGAAGGAAAGAACAGTTGTTGCTTTCCAAGATGAATCTTCCTAAAGTCATTTGGACATAATGAGTGGCAATATGATTTAAAACTCTTAGTTGTAGTAATCAGGTGAGACACTCCTTGATAAAAACTAAGTTAATGCACAACCCAATGGGGAGAGTATACCATGACTCTTCACTCTAAGAAGCAACTGGCTGAGTCTTTATTGTCAAGAAGTGAAGGTAAACTCCTTTGAATACACAATAAGAGGAACTTAGCTTAAGAATCGAGGATATTTTCTCAATTTTCCAATAAGGTAACCTCACCATCTGAGCCAGGAGGATAAAGTTCATTACTGTCTTCATATCCTACAATTTGCTCAACATAGGGGCGGAATGTGAATTCATCCTTAATGTTAATGAGCTGCAGGAATGACTAATCAATTGATCCCTCAACCCAGGCTTATGCCCTAAGAAGGTAAGGTCGAGCTGGTCTTGTACAGTAGGAGGAGAAAAATGTCTTTGAAACCGCTCACAAAAGAAAATTTGCAGAAACACCAGGTCTACATGTGAAATGATTACATATTGACCTTTTGAACGTATGGAAGCATAGTGGTATAAGTCTAAGTGCCAGTAAAGTGAACCTAAGTAGAAGGGGCCTAGAGCGAATCGCTCACCCTAAGCAATGCGTATGGCCAAGAAGAAGAGTTGTGGACTAACACCTTCCTCAGGCCCTCCATAGAATATGAATAAAGAAAGCCAAAACACAATGAAAGTGGAAAGTTCATACCTGCAACAATGGGATAGAGAACATATAGGTAGAAGATATAACTACAACACTTGAATTAAAAAAAAAAAGTGACACGAAGATACTTACTCTTTCCTATGACCTAGGCTTGGAACCTAAGGCCTGTCCTTCCTTCATTCCTTAAAAAAGTATGTGAGCCAAGAAGCAAAGCATGGCTTCTTCTTCTTAGTGCGGGTAGCTTGCAAAGCAACCATTAAGGATGTTTGAAAGCTGTATTCTTTATGAGAAGTTGTCGTGGCAGTAAAGTTGGCTTGTCCAAAGTTGTGAAGATTCAATAGTACAACTAAGTCTTCTATTGTTAAAGTTATCTCCCCCCATGAAGTGATAAACCTGTGGGTCTAAACACTCTAATGCGAGATGATTGCCTGTCATACTTCTATTCCACTTGTTTGCAGGAATTGCAACCAAGTAGAAGTAGCAACAGTGCAGAAGACTTTAGCCTTCTTCAGTAAAGTCATGTATTCTGGCTTCTCTGCAATGTATGCTACCCAATCATCCCATCCAGAAGGTGGCTCCTTCAGGAATGAGAATTGGGTACCGAAGAGAGCTAACTCTCTCCTCTCGTTTCTAAAACGCAACACTAAATCTCTCCTGATGGTGTCTTTAGAATTAGTACGAGGCTCGTGCTTGATAAACCGAAGTATACCATTAGTGCGAGGTGGTGCAGAGGCTTCTCGCTGCTTAGCTTTGTCCTAGAACGTATCTTTAGATATAGTCTCGTCCAACTACTTATCTTGAGGACATGGGATGGGTAGTGGACATTTATTTTGATGCACTAGTAAGTCTTTCATCTTCGCTGATTCTATGCTTTAACTTGGAATGGTATTCGTCTCTTTTCCAATAAGAGCATAAAATTAATATATTCTTTAAGTTAAGAAACCAGTACTCAACAAATTGCAGAAGTTATAGTATTATTACTAATACAAGTTGAATTTACTATTGAGAAATAGGAAGACTTTGTGTAACCCAAAGAGTTGTTGTATTCATAAATGTTCACCGGCACGTATGGAAGTGCATTGACAATGACAAATAAACCTCATTATTTCTTAAAGCCTTAGAATAAAGAGAACAAACAAAGGCCTGATTTAGAATAATAAGTTGGCCTTCTTTCTTTTGCTTCGCTTTAAGGGGATGAAGACCAAAACCTCCTTATATGATTCTTAGCATGCTATTTACTATAGCAGTGTAAGAAGATTATTAAAGGCCTTCACAACTATTATGACAACATAAGGCACTGATCATTCATGCATCTAAAAAAAAAAAAAAACATTATTGCATGGTAATCAAGGTTTTAACCATAGCATCACCAAGTAACTAGTTAACCTATAGCAACTACCAATTGTTGTCTTTCAAGCTGTTTGGTTTTTTGACAAGATATAGTAGCAGTTCTAGCAAGACATGTTAGATTTCAAGCATAAACATGTATGCAAGCTATCCAAAAAAAAAAAAAAGTAAATAGGGCCAATGATCTAACTACACTGTCATATATATATATATACAACAGTCCAAGCGTTCAACAATTTGTAATTCAAAATTCAAGCCTCTACAGGCCAAGAATTTCTCATCCTACTAATCCACATCCAGCATACATTCATTACAATTGGAAGCCATGCGTAATTGAAATAAAGAAGGTCATTATGTCATGAAATCTATGGAAGCAGATTCATAATTCCAAGTTGATGTCGAGTGTCATGGACTAAGACCGATGGATTAAATAGAACTTGAAATAAGAAAGATATAAATTGGACAAACTACACTTATATGTATATAAATAACTGTTGTGATGGACAATCTCTACTATTGCTATGTACAACTATGCTTAACAAAACCAAAAGAGGAAGAACAAGACACGTAACCAATTACTTACTCAAAGCAATGCTGGGTGCTCTTTCAAAATCGAATTTCTTCTATCAGTTGAAGGACAAGGAGAAGTATGACAACCAAAGATTGAAGACCACAACCACCTCTATTGTTTAAGTTGTATTATAATAAAAAAATTTGAGACGTTATTATTTAATGAACTAAGACAAGGAAAGAATCATGATAAGGGAAAAATAATGAATCGGTTGTGCAACAACCTTACTATATTTTCCGTTTATTGAATCCGAACCAGCTTATTTCTTGAAGAATTTCTCACTGACGCTACAGTATGGACTTAACTAATAGTGACTTAATATTTTTTCTCCATGTGATGAAATATAGACATTAAAGCAACTTGAAATTGGAACAGTAAAGAAAAGATACGCAGTTGCTAATATATGCAGCCAATGAAAAGAGATTTCCAAGAAGATGAAAGATTTAGATTTGAAATTGAATAGATATGAGTAAAAATTATCTATTGAGTTAAGATTGATTTGGTGAAGATCTTTAATGAGGTGTGCCTAAGTTAGGGACGATTCGTTAAAAAAAAAAAGGAAGAAGAAGAAGAAAGACGAAGATAATCTCGGAATGAATATTCAGTTTTCGAAAGTATTACAATGCATGTGCCATACTTGCGTAATTTGGGAAAGTGAAGAATTATGGAAGATGTATGTGTATCCAATAAGTATTAGGAAGGGTGATAATAGATATTTAAAGATTATATATATATATATATATTAGTGGATTTTTATTGATTTAGATAAAAAATATCGGGTTGAATCTAATTTTTCTTTTAAGTTTGGGATATGAATAATGATATGGGATAAAAAGTATCGTTGAAGAGGTTTTATAGATATATTTGTATGGATATGGTAGTTGCAAAAAAAGATTCTAAAATATAAAGGAGAGTGTTTGTATTGAGTTGTGTGAGTAAGAAATATATGGATTGGGATTAGGATGTATAGGTCCTTTTGAGGATTGAAGCTGAACACCCTCCTCCCCCCCTAAAAAAAAAAAAAGAAACCTTACCATACCGCGGGGCATTACCCTTGCACCCCTACGCTGTCTCTACGTAGAGCAATGTAACTCCTGCAATCTTTGTAAAGGGACAGATGTTGTCGTTTCGTTTTGCAACGCTCTGGAGCTCCGCTCCACTTCACGATAACACTACCCCATTTACCAATATAAATGAGAGACATACACACCCAAATATACATATATATATATATATGCGTATAACATGGCTAGATGGGATGTTCTTAAAGCTTTAGATTCCTATAAATGCTCCAATGGTTTTATTTTTCTACCAATGATTATAAAATAAGGAAAAAATACCAAGAAGAGCCACTACATACATATTATTTGGCAAATCAATCTCATAAGAGCAACAATTCAATAGTGCAATACAAAGACATATCGAAGTATGTGTTCTATGGCAGCAAAATAAATACTAGTAGATCATGCTCAACTCGCCAGTGATCCAAGAGATGCATCGATTTTGTAGATATTGGAAGTGATAAAGTAAGTAAAGTCAACATTTAGTGCATCTACATAACAGTTGAAGAAATAACTTCTAGAAATGCCCAAACCCCCCTTGTATGTATCTAAGGGACTTTTGGTCAGGGGGCAAAAATGTAGAGGGCTAAAAATTGTTATAGTAATTATTGGGATGAGCCTATTATTTATCTAGGCTTAACTCCTTGGGCTAGGTGATAGGGCCTAAAGAGTCTAGTTCGTATTGGGATGATTTAGGGAGATTTAGCTTGGTGGGCTCAGAGTAAGAATCATTGGACCGGTCAATCCATCTCCAACCTTTCTCAGGCAAGCTTATGTACTTATAAGGAGGGTTACTGGCTTTGGGCCCATTAGCTAACTCATTCTGGATAAGCATGAATTGAGTAAGCTCTATCTCATTTGTTGATCACCCAGATGATCCAATGGATGCCATTATGCCCAAGAGCCTATAAATACCCAGTATTTCCTCATCATTAAAGAACTTTTAGAGAAATTGGAAAAACAATGCTCTACTATGAAAACTCCGCTCTCTAAGATCAAATAATGTTTAGGCAAAAAATCGATCTCATTCGCTCAAGCTACATGGTGAACGCTTGAGGTTCCCTAAGGCTGCCTTATTTGTCACTTGTGCATTTTGAGACAATGAGATTGCTTGTTCCTCCTCCCTACTTTATTCTTACCTAATCATCCATTTAAGTGATAGTCTCACGTCATTTTTTGAAGCCACATGTATTGCGCTAAGCACGCGACATGCACTTGACCACTCTAATCGAGTCCCCACATCTACAATATGTAATAAGCCATATTGATGACTTCAGCCCAAAAATATTTAGGTGGCTTATTGTCACAAAGCATAGTCCTAGCCATTTATATATGGGTCCTATTTTTTCTTTTGGTAACTCCATTTTGTTGCGGAGTTCTAGGTGTCGAGAATGTATGTGCTATTCCATTTTTATTATAAAAATCTTCCATATCAAGAATTTCAAATTCTCCCCCATGATCACTTCTTATAGAGACAATAGGAAGACCTTTTTCATTTTGGACATTCTTGCTATAGTTCAAGAATACATGATATAAGTTTCATCCTTGTTGGCAAGGAAGAAGGTCCAAGTATATCTAGTGAAATAATCAACTATGACTAAGGTGTATTTTTTCCCTCCTAAACTTAAGGTTTGGGTTGGACCAAATAAATCCTTGTGTAGTAGTTGGAGTGGCCTAGAAGTTAAGACGGCATCTTTTAATTTAAAAGATGACTTTGTTTGTTTGCCATATTGACATGCTTGACATGTTCTATCTTAATCAAAACTAATCTTAGGTAATCCTTTAACAAGATTCCTTTTGGCTAGTTTTGATAAGATATTCGTAGTAGCATGTCCTAACTTTCTATATCACAACCAACTATCATTGTTTTGAGCAAATAAACAAGTCTCAAGAGATCATGAAAACATATTAAAGTCAATTTTGTAAATGTTTCCTCGTCTATACCTCTCAAAATAGATTTGGTCATTGTTAATATTTTCAATAGAACACTTCGATACACGAAAGATTACTTTGTATCCCATGTTACACAATTGACTAATGCTAAGTAAATTATGTTTTAGATTATTAACGAGTAACATATGCTTAATAGTAAGATCATTATTAATCCAAATGTTATCTTCACCAATAACATAAGCTTTTCAATTATCTCCAAAAGTTACGCTTCCTCCATCCTTCAAGTTTATAGGTGTGAATTTGGATGCATCTTTCGTCACATGTCTTGAGCAATTGCTATCTAAGATCCATTTGTTGTTATGCCTTGAAGAATCCTATAAAACAAGTAGTTATCTCTTTGGTACCTACTTCAGTTTATGTCCTTTGGGGTTAATTGTTATAATGTAAGCTTATCCTTTAGGAATCCAAACCATTTTACTTTTGTTGCATAAAGAGAGATTATGACGTAATGCACATGTATGTGCAATATGACCATATTTTCCACAATAGTTACAAGTTTTATTTGATGCCTTTACAAAGTAGCTTTTGTATGTTCTACACACATTCTCCTTAATATAACCTATTCCAGTTTTGTTTAAGCTTAGCCTTTGTGTTCTAAGGATTTTATCCAAATTCTTTTCCCCGTCTACAAATTTTGCTATTGTTTTCCTTAAGTCATCTAAGTAGTTCTTAAGATTGAGTTTTCAATTTCAAGATAACTTAGTTTCTCTACCACATCTTCATCATTTTTTGCATCAGGTTTTAGTTCTTTTATTTCCTTTTCAAAATTCTCATTAACTTCTTTTAATTTACTATTTTTGTTTATCAATTCATTATTTCTAGTACTTAGCTCTACATTTTTTTTTATCAATCTCTCATTTCCAATTTTCAAATATTCATTGTCTTCTTCTAATCCTTCTTTTGCATCAACTGTTTTATTGTATTCACTTTTGATAATATTAAACTCATCACCTACTTCACTCGTCATTTGCTTCAACACTTTATTCTTTTTTTGTACTTTTATGAATTTTTTCAATAACTCATCATACATACTTCTAAGTTCATCAAAGGAGGAGTCATGTGAAGAAGACCATACCTCATTAAGCAAGTTTCATTATTGGAGTCACTAGAATCCCTATCACTCTAAGTAGCTATCATAGCTTTCCTTTTGACTCTGTATCGACCTTCTTAAGTAATTGACAATATTGTTGAATATGTCCCTGCTTTTGATAATTATAGCATTTAATAACCTCTCTCTTTTCCTTCTTGAACTTAAAAGGTGATCCATATCCATCCTTATCTTTCTTAATTCTTTTATTGAATTTCATGAACTTTCTAAACTTTTTTTCTAACATTGCAACCTCATCATCGTCTTCACTTTCTTCATCACTTGAGCTCTCCTCTGTAACTTTTAGAGCAATTGTTTTCTTTCTAGACTCCTTTCCTTGTTTCTTTACCATCTCATGTATCTTGAGTGTTCCAAGGAGTTACTCTTTTGACATTTCATTAAGATCATGAGTTTCCTCGATAGCGGCTCTTTTGGCTTCTCAATCTCTTGGCAAATACCTAAGAATTTTGGAATTTATCTTAAGATTAATAAATGTTTTTCTAAGAATACTCAAACAGTTAATGATATTGATAAACCTATTATATATCTCATCAATTGTTTCATTAGGATCCATCCTAAAATTCAAATTGTCCACATGATAAACTTATTTTTGTATCTCTTACTTTACTAGTTCCTTTATATGTGCTTTGTAATTCATCTTATATTCCTTTAGCACTTTTACATGTACATATTCTATTGAAGTCATTTTCATTTATGGTACAATACGAAATATTCGTAGCAACTTTATTTAGATTAAGTAATTTCCAATCATCATCCGAGTAATCTCTTTCTTCTTTTCCTTCTATCTTAAATGGTCCTTAGTTAATTACATGCTATAGTAGTCTATTTCGTGCTTTCAAGAATATGGACATTCTACATTCCCAATATGAATAGTTACTACTGGTTAAGAGAGGAGGGCCTATTGATTGCTTTTCCTTTAAAAAAGTCTAATGCATTAGATGTCATGATCTTTACTCTAATATGCGATTAAGTAAGTGATTAGAGACTAACTTTGATACCAATTAAAAAAATACTAGGCTAAACTCGAGAGGGGGGGGGGGGTTGAATTGAGTTTTAAGACAATATGCAATTTTTTTTATATAACCAAATAAATGCAATAATAAGAGTAATCAAAGCAATAATAAAACAATAATAAGTACAAAAATTAAAGGAGATAGGGATAGAGAAATTCAAGCCCAAATATAATGTGAAGTTCGGACTGCCCCCTAGTTTCTATGGGCTCACAATGGCTCCAACCGAAAACTTCACTTCGCTTTATTAATTTCATAACTCAATGCTCCAAGAGTTACATAAGCTTACACAATCTCTATTACACACAACTAACTCAATTATATTACTTTCCTCACTTAAGATTACAAATGTGAGGACTTTCACGTATCATAACTATGTTTCTTTTTGTTTGATAGCAAATAAGTGTACAAGAGACCAAAGAGAAGTAAATAAGCTCAAGAATGTAAGAGAGTGTCTTTTAATTGCAGTAGAATATTGGATCTTAATTGCCTTTGGTCGGGTTGTTGAGATTTTATATCAACTCATTGAATTCTTCCCTTTACTGTATATTAAATGCTCCAACAGCTACTCGAATCGGACTTATCGATATGTCAGCTCCTTATACTATCGGTAAGCTGATAACAAAATACTCTACCGGCAAGTGAACTAACATGTTGACTCCTTCAGGCCAGTAAGCTTTTCTTTATGTTTTTTAGGGCTTTATACTATCAGCCTAGTTCTTCCTTGAGCCGTAAACCCGGTAGGCCAAATATCACCTAAAAATTCTTTTAATACACGACAAACAAATACACTTTGCAATCTAACTTCAAGATCTTTTTATCACTATTCAAAAAATTAAATTTCTTGTAGAGATAATTAATATATTTATTCTTTAAGAAAATTAATCAATCTTATTCAATTATTTTAATGTAAACAAATAATACTTAGTTTAGTCATCCACTTGTTTGATTCTCTTCAAAAACAACATATTTAGATATATAATTTTTGTTCTAATCAAAATCAATTAATGAAGCCTAAGTTCGACAAGTGGAACTTCCATGAATGATCCCGAATTGCTGCCACAACTCTGACATCAATTTATTAGTCAGGTTCGTACCATTATCGATAATAATTGTCTCTAGTGTCCCATATTGAGCAAGATGTCTCTCTTGATGAACTTGACTACTACTCCCTTCGTCACACTAGAGTAGGATGAGGCTTTAACCCTTTTACTAAAATAATTAATAGCCACTAGTATTAATCAGTACCCGTTAGATGCCTTTAGAGTGATCGGGCCAATGATGTCTATTCCCACATCAAAAAAGGACATGGTGCAAATGATGTATATAATTCTTAAAGCGGAGCATTTACTTTGTTCGCATAGATTTGGTACAAATGGTAGTATCTAACATGTATGATGCAACCTCCTTCTATAGTCAACTAATAATATCTCATCCTCATGATTTTCTTACCAAGCATGTAGCCATTCATGTGGGGGTCACATACTCCCTCATGCATATCTTTCATTAGCAGCTCTATCTCTTTCTCATCTACACACCATAAAAGCATACCGTTAAATGATCATCGGTACGAAGTAGACTCGCTTATCAAGTACTGAGTAGTCAATCTTTTTATCGTCTTCTTATCCTTCTTCTCAACCTCTTCGAGGTACTCTCTATGTTGCAAGAATGTTTTGATATCATAATACCAAGGTTTTTCATTACATGAACTTTCCATCATCAAACAAAAAGCGGGCTTTTCTTCAACTTGAATCTTAAGTGGCGGAATCTCTACTCTTCCTGATATTTGGATCATGGATGATAAGGTAGCCAAAGAATCAACGAATTAGTTCTAAACCCTCAGTACGTACATGAATGTAATCTTTTCAAACTTGGCTATCAATTCGGCCAAGTAATGGTGGTAAGGCACTAATTTAAAGTCTTTCATCTTATATTCACCCCAAGTTTGGCCTATGATTAATGAAGAATCTCCATACACCTCTAATTCCTGTATCTCCTTAAACAATGCCATTTTAAGTCCTAAAATGCATGCCTCGTATTCTGTAATATTATTAGTACACAGGAAATTATGTACATATTTGGGAATTATGTACCTTTAAGAGACATCAGAATTGCCCTAACTCCACATCCAGATATATTAGTTGCTCCATCAAAGAACATTTTCCAACCTGAGGATTTCTCAATTGCTTTGCTATCAAAACCACTTTCTACTGCTAAGATATTTTCAGCAGGAAACTTGACTTGTGCTTCTTGAGGCATATCCTTAGAAGGACTCTTCGCTAATTGATTTGCTAAGGCCTGCCCCCTTAACTGAGCTTTGGTTCATATATTTGATGTCAAATTCTGACAACAACATCTGCCATTTTGAAACTCTTCTAATGAGGGTCGGTTTTTCTACTAAATGCTTCAAGGGATCATGTTATGTTATCAACTCGATTTGGTAGTATAGTGTTTGAGTCGATGCATGACCCAAACCAATGCACAATAGGTTTCTTCGGCAGCTGAGTATTTCTACTCCCCTTCTATGAACTTCTTGCTCAAATAATAAACGGTCCGTTCCTTCCCTTCTTCATCCTTTTGACTAAGCATAGACCCCATAGATTCGGGCAATATGGTCAGGTATAAGAACAATGGTTTTCCAGGCTTAGGGGCCACTAACACTAGCAGATTCATAAGGTATTCTTTAATTTTTGTGAAAGCTTCCTCATATTCCTCATCCTAATTGACCCTTGCTTTCTCTTTCAATAACTTAAACAAAAGGCGGCATTTGTCTGTTAGATGAGATATAAATCAAGCTATATAATTCAAATGGCCTAACAACCCTCTTACTTCTTTGAGTGTGCAAGAAGGAGGCATGTCAATTATGGCTTTGGCTTTATCAAAATCAATTTCGATACCCCTTTAGCTAATTATGAAACCCAATAATTTTCCTGATGTTACTCCAAAAGTACACTTCTCCATATTCAACTTCAGCTAGAATTTCCTTAATCTGTTAAATAACTTCCTCAAGTTTTCTAAGTGATCTTCTTCTTCTCTGGATTTCGCAATCATATTGTTAACATACACTTCTATCTTTTTATGCATCATGTCATGAAAGATCACAACCATTGTCCTTTGATATGTTGCCCTAGCATTTTTAAGCCCAACGTACCCTAAGTTGTAATAAAATTCGTTTTGGTCTTATCTTCTTTTGACATTCAAATCTAATTGTATCTCGAAAAACCATCCATGAATGAGAATAGATAGTTCCCGGCTGTGTTATCTACCAAGACATCAATGTAAGGCAATGGAAAGTTATCTTTAGGTGTTGCTTAGTTAAGATCTCAAAAGTCTACACACTAGAAGTCCCAAAGCTAAGCTAATTGACCGTAGGATTAAACTTAGAACTTAAGTTTTGGACGATCGGTTAAGGAATCCGATCAAACCCCAAATTATAAACTATTAAGAGAAGTATTAGTAAAAATGACCCCGTAAGTTTGAATTTAAGAAAATAAGCAATAAAATAAAAGAATATAAAATTTTCAAATTTTAAGTGTATAACTCGTTATTTATCGAAAATGCGTAAAATACATTCCGGTACTTAACGAATCACTAAAGATAAATTATATGCATACTAAAAATTATAAAATAACCTAAATAATATTTAGGAATATTTATTTGTACTATATATGAATTTACATGTAGGTATAAATACGCGTAATTACTTAAAATACGTGAAATGTGCTAAAATTATACTAAATAATTAAAGAAAATTATAAATTAATTAAGTAAAAATCAAGAAAAATCATGAATCATCTAGAATTGGGTCGTGGCAGTTGGGAAAAATAAGAAAAAATTCGGCCAATTAGAATAAGCCAACATAAAAGCCAAAAATCAAGGGATAAGGCAATTGTCTTATCCCATTTAATGCACAATAAATCCCCTAAAGCCCTATAAATAGCAGGAAAAATTAAGAAACTCATTTGGACAGTTAAAAATCAGAAAAAAATAGGGAGAGACGAAAATTGAGAGAAAAATTCGGTTTAAAAAAAATAGAAAAACTGTGTAATTAAGGCTTTCAAAGGGAACCCAAACCAAACGAGGAGCTGGGAGTGGACGACCACTACCACCACACGGTGGTGGCAGCACCCAGGCCGGACGACAAGGCTACGGCAGCTGGCGGTAGCCAGAGCCACCCAAATCGATAAGTTTGATTTCTAGCCCGATTTTATGTAATTTTTTAAAAATAGTAAATATTATTAGAAAATTATGAATTTTGTTATTATGGGATATTTTTGTATGTAGTTTGTAGGAAAAATATTAGTTTGATGAAAACATGCCCCGTAATATATGGTCCTTAAGAAATCATGCAAAACCGATCACATTTCGGTTTAGAAATAAATGACCTTAGGAGTGTAGTTTGAATCTCAATTTTTTTCTGTAGGATGCTCATGAGATATAGAACAGTGCTATGAAGCCATTTTTTTAAATTTAATTTTTGAAATTTTTAAGTTAATTTTTAGCCCTAAAATGATGGGAAAATTGGGTAATTTGGAGTTAATTAGGTGATTAGGATATTAATTACTGATTTAGATAGTAATTAGATGTTTAGGGATGTTAATCTCTGATGTGGAAACCTGATCCTAGTGTATGGAGTGTTAAGTATAAGTAATGAAGGTGTTATGTGGTAAATGTAGAAAATTAGGAATATGTAGAATTAAAATTTTATAAATATGGAAAAATTAGGTTTAATTAGATAATAAAATAATGAAAATCAGAACATAACAAATCTGAAACAAAATTCAATTTTTGGTAATTATATGAAAAATGTAAAAATTTCTCACAACATGAGTAAATTCGGTACACTAATACGGATTTAAGTGTACCGGATGGAATAAAATGCTGACTAGGGCTAGTAATCGTATTTAGGAGATCGGGAAGTAATGTGATCAATTTCACATTATGGGTTGAAACGGATTTCTAGGGTTGGAATCTAAAACATTACTTAGAAATCGAACTAAAAACCTAATTTAAAAATCGATGCGAAAACCGAACCTGAACCTAACCCCAAACCTAAAATAATTATAAAAGACTTAATACCTAGATAATTAGGTATATTTAACCTTAAACAAAACCTAACAATAAGCGTTATCGGATAAAATGAACTTATAATATTATATGAAATACTGAAACCACGTTCGTATTATAGGGATGATCGGCGATGGCCTGAGCAAATCGGACCTCGAGTGAGTAAGCGATGAGTCGAGGTAAGTTGGGATTAATACGATGCTGTATTTTGGAGGCTTAAGATTATGCTTGGTTGTGCTTGTTAGATAGAGAATGTGTGCATGTGCTTGATTATGGGTAGTGCTATGATTCTGTTTGTTGCTCTGACACATATTGTATGACTTGTATGAAAGGATTGATCATCCTAAACTGGACTTAATTAAATATCCGACCAGTAATCATAATCGGACATGCATGGCAACCCGTTAGGGGAACTTAGGACTCTCCGGCTAAATATTGACCCCTTCGGAAGGGATAGCGCAGGATTGCAAAATGGTCCCTTCTTCATCCTCAGTCGAACTAAGTGACAGGAGAGGAGGTCACGGCGAGGGTAAAGACAGTGGTTCGAAGGTAGTCACAGGAGGAGCAAGGTCTCCATTACACAAGCCTGGGTTTGGTCATGAACTGTTGCATTAACGGCAACTCCTCAACCCGGATTAGAGTGGGCGTAATTTCTCTAATTTCACGACGAGCCGGACAACGTTGTGCGATGGCATTTGCTTGCACATGCATTGCACCTAATAAGTGATTGAAAACCTTGTTGTGTGTATGGTATAGTTTTAAGTCCTCCGTCCTAACTTACTGAGCTGTGGTTGCTCACATCCCTATAGACGTCGTGCAAGTGCTGGCTAAGAAGCGGCAACAACTACTCTGAAGCTAGCAACTGCTGGATCTTGAGGAGTGAGGAAAAATATTGAAGAATAAACACATATTTTTAAGGTCTAAGTTTTTATTATTTTTCATTTCCGAATGATGTAATGATATAGGAAAATACTATAGAAAAATATTGTAAACTTTAACTGCAATAACTGAATTATAACATATATATAATTCCTCACTTTTATAGGTAAATGATTTATTTAAATTACAAACTGTCTACTTCAAAGCGGGTTAGTTGTGGACGCCTTGTGTAGATCAGGTCTAAGATAGCGGTTGTAAGGCCAACTTCTATCTTAGGATGGTTTACACGGCGGGGCTGTTACGACTCTGCCGTTTCGGGGCGTGACAAGTTGTTATATAGGGTATGGCCGTTTCCTTGTAAATTTCATAATCTTGATCTCCCAAAATTGTAATCACTTGGCTATTTGAGATAAACTTTACTTTCTAGTGTAAGCTCGAAGGTATGGCCCATACTGCGTGAATCCAAGATCTTCCCAAGAGTAAGTAAAAAGATCTTAGGATGTCCATGACCTAGAATCGAACAGTGAAGTGCTGAGGACTAATACTCATGAATAAGTCTATCTCCCCTATAATCTCTCTTCTAGAACTATCAAAAGCCTTAACTGTTATGGAAGAAGGCTTAATTGTATATGTGTTGATACCTAGTAAATCCAAGGTGGCAAATGGATAGACATTCAGTGATGATCTATTGTCAATGAGCATTTTAGTAATGATTATATCGTTACTCCTTACCATAATGAAGATTGGTTTCGTGTGCTTATTCCCTTCTCCACCTAACTCTTCTATTGAAAAAGAAATTTGATCCATGGCGAAGATAGAATTAGTGACCAGTCCAATTTTCTCAGTTGGAATTTCATGATGGACCTTCACTTCCTTTAAAGTATGGAACAAAGCTTCTTTGTGTGGTTCAAATATGATTAACAATCTCATCAACGATATCTATGCTGGAGTCTTACTAAGTTATTCCATAATCTTATACTCACTTGACTTGATCATCTTAGTAGAGGTTGATAGCCCTTCATCATATTTAGCCATTGTTTTATCATTCGATTCCCCCGGTATAGTCTTCCCCTCATGCTCTTCTCTTGGGTGGTAAATCCTTCTAGATCGAGTAATCCCCCCTTACCAGAGAACTTAGTTTTTCCTGATTTACCATATGATAGTTAAATGGAGCAACCTTGTAATTTTTTGGTGCTATTGGTACATGAAATGTGTACCTCTTCGCTTTTGGAGCCTACTCACTTGCATAGAACTCAAAAACCTTAGGCTTCTTATCTAAACTAATGACGTTGACCATACAGTCATAAAAAATCATACTAATAATTAGCCCGTGGTTAGGTAAGGGATTATCGTTAATATTGGGACTTAGAAAGAACAAAGAAGTTTGGATCCGAAAAAGTATGCTTAGGCAGTTCCTTCGCTGAGCACAACAGAATGGATTGCCAAGCATTTGGTACTGAGTTTCCTCCTCCCTTTTTTGTAACAAAATAAACTAGAAGTAGGACCAAACTGCTACAAAATCTAACTACATTGTCCCTTCATCTATCAGGTCTTGAATTCTATTCCTCAATCTCTAGCATGAACCAGTCAAATGCCTTACTTACTTACAATGATATTTACACTTCACTGTAAGGTCAAAGATTCTTGGCTTGTATTGGTCACTAAGAAGTTCATATATCGTATCAAATTATCTTTTTGCAACTTCTCGAAAACTTGACTTAAGGGGACCGGTATCTTGGTAAACTGTCTAAAGGTCTTATTAGCTTGAGGCTGGTCTCTAAACTGCTGTTAAGTCGAAGGTAGATTTGTTTTGAAAGCAACTTAAGCGTTTGGTCTAACATTTAAGTTTACCATGTTTACCATAGATTCTTTAGGCTTATTACCCGCTAGTTTAGGACCAGAAGATGAAACCGGTGGCTCTACTGGCTCTCATCGCTTATCAAAAGAGACGGCACTTTTAATCTTGCACCTTGCTTCTACTACTTCAGCAAAACTAGACGAAGCTTGTCCAATGAGATGAGAGAAATAAGGTCTTTCTAAAGTGTTGATGAAAGATGATGTGAGCTCCTTCTTGGTAGTTAATTGGAATCAACCCCCTGGATCGATTACACAAAGCCAAGCTAGAGGACTTCAAGGGCTCACATGGAAAATACTAACTCTAAGCCATAGTCGTAACAGAGACTCCTATCCTGATCCAACCTCCTACCGACCTATCTGTCAAATCCTTACGTGTATCCAACATACTCTTGCCCAATTGTAAAGTCCTGATCTAAAAGGTAAACCAGGAAAGGCTAGCCGAGCCAAGCTCTCCAACTGACTATTAGCACCTAACTCCAATTTAGTTGACTTCTTAACCAGACTGATTGGCTCCCGACCTGATCCAAATCAGGTTGGCCTTAATTACTAACACATCCTGTTTCTGTCTATGTTGTATCATATTCATAACATATAACCATCAAGTAACACGTACATTTTAAAATAACGTTCCAGAATGATTCTTTCTTTTCCTTACTGAATATTCTTTATCCTTTTGAGCATGATTCATGTAACGTAATTATAAAATACCTTTTTGTCTTTTCATACATGTAAAATAACCTTAGTGGGCAAGTATATAAACCCCTACTTTCCTTGTACGTAGACATCCAACTTTTAATATAGAATTATTCACTTTGAGCAAACTTAGTGCTCTCGTTATCATTCAACTCTTATCTATTCCTTTTAGCAAGGAGTAATGGCGAGTGACCCTTCAATTTGGACCGTTGTGTCATATCCGGCAGATTGTTGGCCGAGTAGGATCGAGTGGTGTATCATATCCATTTGGTAGCTGCTTAGACTTTGTTAGCTTTTTCTTGTTTCTTTTCAGTTCGCTTCATTGTGGTACCTCTTTGTATGTCCGACCCTAAAGACACATTAGTTTCACTGGTATCAGAGTACAGTTCCGCAAGGGAGTGTGTGAAGTTGTAGTGAAGTTTTTGTTCACTTTATTGTTAGTAGCTGTTATGTTCCTTTCGTAACTACTGCAGTATATTGGTGTGATAGCAAGAGTGGTTTTATTGTTACTCAGTTTTACTCTATTTTTCATTGTGAAAACAGAGCAAGTTTGTCTCTATCTTATTTAAGTGACTATCAGGTGTTGAAGTTGTTAGCCAGTTGGTAATCCATTTGAGAAATACTGTACTATGTCAAATTCAAGTATTCAAGGAGTTATTGGTGACCAAGGTAGTGATGCTCAACCTAGTTGTAGTTTTAATGGTAGTAATACCTTAAGGTCCATTGATGATAAACTTGATAGACTTACAAACCTTGTTGAGAGTCTAGTTACCACAATGCAAGTTAACAGGCAACAACCCCAAGGTGTATAGTAACAAAACACTTAAGATGATGCCCTCGAGAGACATTATGGCTAAGTCAATCGAACCAATCACCCAGTTTGACCTCCTTAAGCTGGAGGAGCTATTAGATGAAGACTGGAGTTGGAGAAGATTACGGTGGACAATGAGGAGATGGATGTTGAAGGGTTTGGTGAAGAAGAAGAAGTTGATTGTTATCGAGCATAGGGATGAGGACGCTAAGTCCTTTAAGGGCTAAACAATATCAAGGTACAAATCTCACCCTTTGGTGGAAGTGAAGATGTAGATGAATACTTTGAGTGAGAAGAGAAGGTCGAGAAAGCATTTGAATGTTATGGATATGAGGATGTGGTCAAGGTTTAACTTGTTGCATTGGAGTTTACTTGGTATGCCACCATGTGGTGGAAGAATTTGAATACAGCCAGGGTAAGAGACGAAAGACGAGGTGTTAGAACTTAGGATGAAATGAAAAGGCTGTTAAGAGGTAAATTTGTACCCAAGACCTATTTACAAGATATGTTTATAAAGTTAGAAGAGCTTCGCTAAGGAAACCGAACCGTTGATAATTATGTAAAAGAGTTCCAGATGTTAGTGATCCAAGCCGATATGTAAGAGCTAGAGGCCCGTACAGTATTAAGGTTCATTTTTGGACTTAAGTATGAGATTCGCAATATCGTAGAAGTACAAAGGTTTTATAATTTGGAAGGGGCCATCAAGATAGCGTAGAGGGTCGAAAGGTAAAGGAGAAATGTTCCGACCCAACCTGGGCCAACATTCTCCCGAGCTCCAATACTATGCCATCCTGTTCAAGCCAATCCTAAGAGACCGTACTGTGTAGAGGAAAAGAATGACCAACCTAACGATAGCCGATCAAGTCAGTATGGTCGAGCAGGACAGTCAAGCCGAGCCGAGGCTAGGTTGCCCCTGAGAATGTATGAGAAGGGACAGACCTCCAGACAGAAGTCTAGCGAGGTGAAATGCTTTAAATGCTTAAACTTCAGACACATAGCTGTTGAGTGTCCGAATCGACGTGTTATGGTGCTTTGAGGAGATTTAGTGGATAGCACCGACAAGAATGAGCTTGAGGAGGAAAAGGACATTTGAAAGGTAGAAGTCGAGGAGGAAGAAGATACCTATGTCTATGCGGACCAGGAAGAAGTGATGACCTTAGTCTTGAAACGAGTCCTGAGTTCCTTACCAAACTTTTAGGAGGACTGGAGAGAGAATTTATTCCATACTAAGTGTACCGTCAAATGCCAACTATGCACAATCATTATGGATGGAGGAAGTTGTACTAATACTGTTGTATAGTCTTTTGTGCAAAGGTTAGGTCTGCTAACCTAAAAGTATCCTCGACCCTATAAGCTCCATTGGCTTCATGATAAGGGTTCTTTGTACAGAACCAAATAAGTGACCGTACCATTCAGTATTGGGAATGTGTATAGGAATGAAGTAGTGTACAATGTCGTCCCTATGGGGAGCTTCACACCTACTGCTTGGATGACCTTAGTTGTTGGACCGACGTGTTATGCACGATGGGTATAAGTATACCTATGCCGTTATTAAGGATGGAAGAAAGATAGTATTGCAACCCCTAACCTCGACCCTAGTAAATGAAGCCTATAATTAGCTCACTTGAGCTAGTAAGAAAAAGGCCCTAGTGATGAGCTGTAAAGAGCTCCGATCTACTGAGAAGGCTAATGAACCAATGCTCTTGTTGGTTAGAAGATTGATAGAGATGAGGAAATTGTCGAATGTCCCAAAACAAATTTGAAGATTGCTAAATGAGTTTTTCGACCTATTTCCAGAAGAACTGCCTAAAGGACTGCCACCAGTCCGAGGCAAAGAGCACTATATTGACCTACAACTAGGTGCTACCTTGTCGAACCGACCTACGTATAAGATGAACCCTGAGCAAGCTGCCAAACTAAAGAGACAGGTAGATGAACTCATTGAGCGAGGATAAGTGAAGGAAAGCATGAGCCTTTGTGCTGTACCAGTTCTACTTATTCCAAGGAAGGATGGTTCATGGCACATGTGCATCGACAGTTGAACAATCAACTGAAATACTGTCAAGTATAGATATTTGAAACTAAAGCTCGGTGAAATGTTAGTTAAGCTTCATGGTGCAAAGATATTTTCAAAGATTAACTTATGAAGTAGCTACCACCAAATTCATATGAGGTCGGATGATGAATAGGCAATCGCCTTTAGGACTAAGCACGAGCTTTATGAATGATTGGTTACACTATTTGGACTTACTAATGTGCTGAGTACATTCATGAGATTAATGAACCATGTGATGCGCTCTCTTCTTGGAAGATATGTGGTCGTATACTTTGATGATATATTAGTGTATGGTGCCATCCTAAACAACCATGTTTAACATCCTCGCGAACTATTTGGCATTCTGCAAGCTGAGAAGTTGTATGGGAATGTAAAGAAATGCATGTTTGGCCAGAAAGAGGTGATGTTCCTAAGATTTGTAGTGTCAGAGGAAGGAATCGGAGCAGATGAGGAGAAGATCTAAATTGTTCTAGAATAGCCAAAGCCGAAAAATGTCACTAAAGTCTGAAGTTTCCATGGCCTAGTTTTTTTTATAGGCGATTTATTAAAGACTTCAGCACAATAGCTGCCCCATTAACTGAGCTAACAAAGAAGAATGAGGAGTTTAGGTAAAACGATTATGCTGAGCAAATTTTCAAGGAGATTAAAGAGAAGCTCACCTCAACACCTATCCTTTTATTACCAGATTTTGACAAGCCCTTCAAATTGGAGGGCAACTCATTGGGAGTTGGAATTGGTGCTATCTTGATGTAAGAACAATAACCTGTCACTTACCATAGTGAGAAATCGAGTGGCCCAGCCTTAAACTATTTCGTATATGAGAAGGAGATGTACTCCCTTTTCCGAGCCCTTACTGTTTAGTAACATTATTTATTGTCTCGAAAGTTTGTTATTTATACAGACCTTAAGTCTTTAAAGCATCTAAAGAGTCAGAACAAGCTTTCAAAGAGGTAAGCCAAGTGGTTAAAGTTCATGGAGAGTTTCTCGTACGTTATCCAGCATAAGAAGAGAAGTGCAAATGTGGTCGCCAATGCTTTGTCACGATGGCAAACCTTATTGACCACTTTGGAGACAAAATTATTGGGATTCTCTCTAATTATCGAGCAGTATGCTCATGATTCTCACTTCAACCCTATCATAGGATAGTGCAAGGATGAAATTGTTGTTAAGGGATATTATCTCAAGGATGGCTATCTATTTAAGGACCGTAGGCTATGTATTTTAAACTGCTCCACACATGAATTGTTGGTCCGGGAAGCTCACAATAGTGGACTTTCAAGCCACTTTGGGAAGGTCAAAATAGTCAATCTATTAAAAGAGAATTTTTACTAGCCAAGGATGTTTATAAGGTAATCGATCGTTATGAAGTGTGTAAGTATGTTACGGGGAAGAGAGAACCCCACATGAATCCAATGTGATAAAAATCAAATCGTTTATATCGATTTAAACTCGATTTGATAAAAATCAAACTAGATTTAAATTTTTTATAACAATTCAAATCTGATTTGATAAAAATCAAATTAAATTTGAATCTCACATATCTTTATCGCATTACATTCAAAAGATTTGATAAGATTTAAAATTTGATTTGAATCCTGTATACTTAATCAATTTCCACAAAATGAAAGAAAGCAAAAATAAAAGGTACATAATTGCCTAATGAGATTTGAACACGTGATTCCAAACTAATCCAAAACAATACTTAAATGCTTATCCGTTAGACAATTAACCTGTGCCTTAATATTTAGTACAATTAAATTGTACTTAAATCACGTGACACTCTAAAATAATTATTTGAACCAAATTAAAACTATTGACCTTAAAACACTTTCTAAAAATCTAAAAATTCTTAATAATTTTTTCTTTTTTCATTTTTTTGTATTTTCATCATTTTTCAAAATTTTATTGTATTATATTTTTATTTTTTTATTTTGGAATTAGGACCCTATTAAAAAAACAAAAATTAAGACTACGAGAGGCGAAAATTAAGTATTTATAATGCCTTAGCTGGCTTAGGTAGTATATTGCCCCTAAGACAACACTCTAAAGTAAGTCTTCTTTATATGTTCAAGTGTGTATGTCTTTGTACAACACTCACCTAAGTAGAGCAACTGTTAGGCGTATGCTTGGGCAAATAGCAGTAGAGAAGATGCTTCACAATTGGTGCTTCGAAGGTTGCAAGTAGTGGGAAGCTTATCTTGTTGTAATGACCAAATGTATCGACCATCTTTCTTCGTTCATTGTTATTCCCCTAATTGTGCCAGTCATAGCATGTAGTATTCACGTGGTAGGTCTTCAGTCTTGCCTCTAGTATTCTCTAGAATTTCATTTTACTTTGCTTTGTTTGACATTTGGCTCAATCTCCATCAACTTTATTAATGGTATACATACTGTAGCTATTAGTCATATTCCAAATATTCAAACCTACATATGAAGATAAGGATTCAGGTATAGCTTTTGTCCCATCTTGAAATTGTCCCATCATTTATATTCCTTCGAGATAGAATTTGTGATAATGGTTCAAGGCCTTCTTCATGTAGCCACTCGTGCCAAGACCAGTGATATGTCTGTTGTAAATCATGATATCATATGTCAAACCTCAATGGATCATATCCCTTAATAGCTCAAAAGGATCCTGTAGTCATTTCTTTAGACATTTTAATGGCTTCATAAATTTTGTTCTCTTTATAAAGGGAAACTATGAGAGAGTTACATCTAAATGTATTTAGGTGGATTCCATTCTCTTTTGTAATATTGATAACATGTTTTGCATCTTTTAAGTGACCTACCTTACACAATCCATCAATCAAAACCATATATGAGGTTACATTGGGCTTATATAACCTCTCATCTTCGCCTCATCAAACAAGCCAATGGTTGAGGATAAATGGCTTCCTTGTATAGTCCACGAATTAGTATACTGTAGGTATAATCAAAGTCGTAATGTCTTGGAATGCTATGATACGGAACCTTTGCTTCATTAAGCCATCTAGACATCATATATCCATTTAACATAGTATCGAAAAGAGCAAAACTGGGGTTATGGATCTTGTCCCATGGAGTCCTTACTTGATCAATCTTGCGATGTCCTACTTTTATGGAACCTTCAAGTGCCTTTTTTTTTAGTCATATTAGTCCCCATGTACCTCAACGCCCTTAATCTTTGCATCCCTCTCTTTCTTGTTTATTATGAAACTGATATTTCTTCATTGTCTATCTTCTATAGGTAATATAATCAATACGTAGGAGTTTGTAATCACATTTTGAGCGGCTACTATCTCAAACTTGTCGTAGTTATCAAATTGACTTAGTTTAAAGAGGATCTCTTTACCACTCGGGTCGTGGCTATGTGTAACCGAGGGTCAAAAGTTTGTGATCATAACTTGAGGACCATATCTTGAACTAGCAACAGTCAGCAAATCGGCATGGTTTAAAGAGGATAAACTCTTTATTGCTTGGAATGTAACTGTTTGCTAACGAAGGGTCAAAAGTTTGTAGTCGTAGCTTAAGGACCAAATCTCATCCTTGCACCAATTAGCAAACCAGTACGATTTAAAGAGAGTAGACTCTTTACCTCTCAAATCATGATTGTTCACAAACCGAAGGCCAATGAGGACCAATGTTCATCAAGGTGACAGTCAAGAGGTATTATGCCTGGGTCATGTGTGGCCTCCTTTTATAGTCTCCATAAAACCAATCACAACTTATAATATGAACTAAACATGAGTCTCGAGTTGTAAGGGCATGCACACACGAGCACATAAGAGGTGAGTGTAAGCCTTGCACATGAGATGAACCAAACATGAGGCATTAATAAAACTTGAGTCTTGAATACGATGTGACTCTTGAGCATGACGTAATCTCTGATCATGATGTAAGTCTTTAAATATGGCGTAATGGAGCCTTGAACATGATGCGATGCGAGTCTTGAACATGTTAACTAAACATGAGCCTAAAATGTGAACTTAACATGGGAACTAAACATGAGCTCCAAACCTCTTTAACATGAGTACTTGTGAATTGAAAGTTTGAAAAGAACACAACCCTTTTTAATATGAGTAGTTGTGAGCTAAATTGTATGAAATGGACATGAAGGTTTTAAGTTAGCATAGCATGTGAATTGAACATAAAACCTAAGCAAGAGCAAGTGAGAGTTGAAAGCGAGTCTATGGCTTAAGCACATATGAACCAATTATAAGCCTTTCATATAAATACATAAGAGTTAAAGACTACAATTCGATATAATCCCTTCTGTACAAGTATATGTAGGCTTCTAACATAAGCGCTTCTAAACCTTCAATATAAGCATGTGTAAGTTGTATATATGAATTGAAATGACACCCTTGGCATGTGAACTAAACATGAGTCTCATCATATGAGTTGAACATGAGCCTTGACATATGAGTCCTAATTATGAGTGAACATAAGGATTGTACTTGAGCATTGAATATGAGAGCGAACGCCAATCTTGAATATTAGAGATAAATATGAGTGATCATGAGTTGTAATCATGAGCCTTGAACTCGATGTGAGTCTTCAACATGACATAATCTCTAAACATAATTTGAACTTTGAATACGAAATTAATCTTAAACATGTCATGAGTGTTGAGATGATATGACACGAGGCTTGAACATGATGTGAGGCATGAACTCAACGTAAGACTAGACCATGGCATGAGTCTTCAAAACCACATAACTCTTGAACACAACGTAAGGCTTGAATACGATATGAACACAGAATGCGATGTGAGGTCCCATTACATGAGCTGAAAATGAGGCGTTGAACTTTAGTCTTCTAACTTAAATACATATGCTTAAACACATGAATTAAACATAAGTGAACATGAGAGTTGAACATGACGTAAGGCTTAATCCAGACATAAGCTTTGTTCATGACGTGAGGTTTGAACATGAGTACACATTAGGCAAATATATTACTGTAAACGAGTTCAACATGTGAGTTGAGCATGAGTCCTATGATACGAACATAGGTAAGCCAAATCTTTGAGTAAAACATGAGCTGTTAATAAAGCTTCAATCCTTGTATTACCTTTGTCATTTTTCCTTCAACTTCCCATTTATATAGTTGTACGATTTCTATCCCAATTGCACTTCACTTTACTAACACCATTAAGGACCTAGTGTCGTACTATGGTACATTAGTCTTTGAAAGTTACGATACCGTAAGGGGGTACACTAATTTGGCCTTGTTTCATGTAATCTTCTTAATCACTTGGTTGTAGCTTTTATATTTCTTTGTAAGTACGAGTTGCAATTGAATATGTAGAATGAATAACAATGAAGTTCATTGACTGACTTTTGTGCTTCTTTATCTCTTTGGTGCTTTCATTAACCTTTATGAAGGTGTTTTATTGTTATGTACTTGGAAATGATAGCTCTTCACTTAGTAATAGCGTACTAGACAATAATGTAGTGAGGCAGCTTTGATTTCCTCAATGACTTACAATGTCTTAATAGATAATGAGAATCATATCTTAGAGACTTGTGTGCTTATGAGCAATGCCTCAACTAAGCAACACTATTATCTAACATAAAGTCATAAGATTCTCTTGTTATCTCTACTTCTTAAAAATGACACTACGCAATAAGGGGCAAAGGCTTGACCTAGTCATACTAGTGTTAAGTAATCATGAGATTCAAATTTTTTATTGACATAACTTCGAGACTACTTAGACTCTTTGATTTAAGAGACCTTTTGTATAATAGATATAACTGTGAAACTGCTTAGACTCAGTGATCTAAGGGATTTCACATGTCATCTTACATATTAAAGCAAGACTTTTTTTTGTTAATGATAATATAAAAAAGATCTCTTTTAAGAAGTGTTCAATCATCCATACGCAGCGATAGTAACATTGATTGCTTGGGATTAATAATTCTTTCTCATTAGTAAAGGGGGTATGTCCCACTACTTGACTACGTAGCATGGCGTACCAGGATGTTACCTGAGTTTGAATGTCAATATGTTAAAGTGCTCATCAATGGGATTGTTTCCATGACTTAATGGCAAGAAACATAGAGATTAGATAGTATGAAAGCTATACATGATTATCATGGCATGATGTATGTCTAGGAGCTAGTGCTCTTACTAGTTTGCAACATATAAGCTAAGCTCATCATCGTGCACTTAGGACACCAAGCTCTTACCAGCTAGCAACGATGTGTAATCTATATATTATATTCATTATCACTTTCTTTTGTTTTATTGAGGAGTTTAGTTTCCCCCGTTTAGACATAAACCATTTTGTGAAATTAACTTTGTATGCTAAGGAGACTAGTCTCTTACTTTGTAACAACAATAGTAAAAAAATGAAGATACTCAAACACTTATCACGTTCTCATTTGAAAATATTAGTAATGGGAAAAGGAACTTTCATTAATGAAAAGCAGTTATCACTGCACTTACATATGAAATGCAATGAAAAGTAGGATAAAACCAGTGAGAACACATCCTAGCTACTAATAGTTCTCCTACTTCTTAACTTATAATGTACTTTCTACCTTCATAATATCATTGGTTCACTTTCGTTTCTTCACACCCCTACGATAACCATGCATCCTCTTTTTCTTGAATGCTTAAGTCTTAGCCTCTTCTTCTATAGGTAGCTGTTCTTAAGAGGTTCTACTAAGGGTGTTTCCGCTCCATTCACATGCTTGTCAAAGAATGTTGCTTCAGTAAAGTGAGACTCATTACATGTGAATGGATTCTTTGTTATAGGAATGAAGATGTCTTGCTCATTCCAATGATACTTCATGCATTGATGCCATGTTGAGGGTATCATATTGTAATCATGCAATCATGTCATCATGTCCTTCTTATAAAGAGATAGTAAGATACAAGCACATCGATCACATAGAACCACGTAGAGTCATTGATAGGTCCAATATCAAAGTTTACTTCAACACGCTCCATTGTCTTCATGGAAGACTCGTAGAAATTATTTAGTGTGATTGGTTGTCTCAATAAATTTTGACTATCTATCTTTGTAGCTTTAAAAGTTAACATTGGCATAACGTTAAGTGAAGATCCATTATCAATAAATGTCCTCCTGATATAATGACCATTGAGTATGCTTTTTGTAAGCCCCACAATCAGTCACTTAGGATTTCAATCGACTGAAAGATTCAATCAAGCCTAAATTATAAGTAAAGTTAGAAATATTAGTAAAATGATCCCGTAAGTTTGAATTTAAGAAAATAAATAATAAAATAAAAGAATATAAAAGTTTCAAATTTTAAGTATATAACTTGTTATTTATTAAAAATGCGTAAAATGCATTTCAATAATTAACGAATTGCTAGAGAAAAATTATATGTATATTAAAAATAATCTAAATAATATTTAGGAATATTTATTTGTACTACATATGAATTTACATGTAGGTAGAAATACGCGTAATTACTTAAAATATGCGAAATGTGCTAAAATTATACTAAATAATTAAAGAAAATTCATAATTAATTAAGAAAAAATAAAGAAAAATCATAAAAAATAAGGAATGATTCAGAATTGGGTCGTGGCAACTGGGGAAAATAAGAAAAAAATTAGCCAATTAAAATCAAGCAATACAAAAGCAAAAAATTAAGGAATTTGGGCAATGTCTTGTCCAATTTAATGCACATTAATTACCACAAAGCTCTATAAATAGGGAAAAAAATCATAGAGCTCATTTGGACAGTTAGAAATCAGAAAAAAAATTAGGAGCATCGAAATTGGAAGAAAAAAATTCGGGTAAAAAAAATAAGAAAACTGTGCAATTGGGGCTTGTAAGGAGAACCCAGACCTGATGAGTAGCTTGGAGTAGACGGCCACCACCACCACATGGTGGTGGCAGTGCCCAGGTGGACCAACATACCCATGGCCACTAACGGTAGCCAAAGTCACCCAAATCGGTGAGTTCGATTTTTAACCTGATTTTGTGCAATTTTATAAAAATAGTAAATATTCTTAGAAAATTATGAATTTTGTTATTATAAACTATTTTTGTATATACTTTTTAGGATAAATATTATTTTGATGAAAATATATCCTGTGATATATGATCCTTAAGAAATCATGTAAAATCTAGCATGTTTTGGTTTATAAATAAATGACCTTAGGAGTGTAGTTTTGAGCTCAAAATTTTTTTGTAGACTACTTAGATGATATAGAACAGTGTTATGAAGCCTGTTTTTAAAAATTAATTTTTTAAATTTTTAGATAATTTTTAATCCTTAAAATGAGGCATAAAATGATTAATTAAGTAATTAAATGGTTACTTACTGGTTTAGTGAATAATTATATGTTTTAGGATGTCGAAATCTGATAAAGTATGATACTTGTAGCATTTAGGGTATTATATGTAATTATTAGATTAATTATGTAGTAAATAAGTAATAGGGAAAAATAGTAAATTTTAAGTTAAGTTTGTAAATTAGGGTAATTAGGTGTAAAATCTGATTTAGGATGAATTTAGACATTTTGAAATGATAATTGATGTTTGGAGATGGTACTTAGAGTGATAAAAATATTAGATGTGTATTATGTACTACACAATTATTAGAAATATAATAAATAGAAAATATTAGGATAAAAATTGATATTATATAAATAATAGGTATATATAATAAATCTGATAGAAAACTTAAATTTATATAATTATATGAAAAATGTAAAAATTTCTCACATCAGGAGTAAATTTGGTACACTAATAAAGATTTAAGTGTATCGAGGTGGAATAAAATACTAATTAGGGGTAATGATAGTATTTAGGATATTTGGAAGTAATGTTATTAATTTCACATTATGAGTTGAAACGAATTTCTAGGGTTTGGGTATAAAAGAGTACTTAAAAATTGAACTAGAACCTAATTTAAAAATCAATGCGGAAACTGAACCCGAACCTAACCCCAAACCTAGAATAATTGTAAAAGATTTGAGAACCTAAATAATTGGATATATTAAACCCTAAACAAAAGATAACAATAAGCGTTATAGGATAAAACAAACCTATAATAGTTATAAGAAAAACTAAAACCACGTTTGTGTTATAGGGATGATCGGCAATGACCTGATCGAGTTGGACCTCGAGTGAGTGAACGAAGAGTCTAGGTAAGTTGGGATTAATACGATGCTGTATTTTGGAGGCTTAAGATTATTCTTGGTTGTGCTTGCTAGATAGTTGATTGTATGCATGTGCTTGATTATGAGTAATGCTATAATTCTGTTTGTTGTTCTGGCCTGTATTGTATGATTCGTATGAAATGATTAATCACCCTAAACTAGACCTAATCAAATATACGACCCGTAATTATAATTGGACCCGCATGGTAACCCATTAAGGGAAACCTAGGATTCTCCGGCCAAATACCGACCCCTTCAAAAGAAATAGCATAGGATTGCATAATGGTCTATTCTTTATCCTTAGTCGAACTAAGTGACAGGCGAAGAGGTCGCGGCGAGGGTGAAGTCAGTGGTTCGAAGGTAGCTGCGGGAGGAGCGATGTCTTCATTGCATAAGCCTAGGTTTGGTCGTGAGTTGTTGCATTAACGGCAACTCCTCAACCCGGATTATAGCGGGTACAATTTCTTTAATCTCACGATGGGCCAGACAACATCTTACGATGGCATTTATTTGAACACGCATTGTACGTAATAAGTTGAATGATAACCTTATTATATTTATGATATAGTTTTAAGTCCTCCATCCTAATTTACTGAACTGTGGTTGCTCACATCCCAATAGATGTCGTGCAGGTGCTGGGTAAGAAACAGCATACAACTACTCTAAAGCTAGCAACTGCTGGATCTTGGGGAGTGAGGAAAAGCATTTGAAGAACAAACATATATTTTAATTATAATAATTGAATTTCAGTGTATATATATATATATATATATATATATATTTTCTCACTTTCTTAGGTAAATGATTTATTTAAATTACAAACTGTTTACTTTAAAGCAGGTTAGTTGTGGACACCTTGTGTTGATCAAGTCTAGGATATCGGTTATAAGGCCAACCTATAGACAATAATTAAAAACCACTATTACGTACCTGCAAAGCAAAGCACGCAAAGCTAATGAAATGGAATATACTGGATCCTAGTCTTATCGCCCGCACAACTATAGAATTGGTCTAAGAAGTAGGTTAGAGTGTGTTTTTAACAAATGTGTAATTGTTCCCCCTTGGCTCGTACCATGGAACCCCTATTTATAAAACTCGAAAACAAATCTTTTGAATCAAATAAAATCTAAATTGATAAAGATAAAAAATAAATTCGAATCTTATAAATCTTGATTTTATTAGATTTAACGTCATCGTATTAGATTTTCCTTTTTTTTTACAACTATTTAGTCAAGATTCCATTAAATAAATTTTTTTTTCATTTTTTCATTTTTTAATTTTTTTTCCAACAATTTTCTTTTTTTTTTTGTCTTTTTTTTATCATTTTTCAAATTTTTTAATTATTTTCTAAATCACTACCCTTTTTGTAAAATAAAAAATTAGGACTGCAAAGAGGCAAAAATTAGGTGTCTACAGCTACCCCTCTTTGTGGTGAAGTTTGAGCAAAGGTTTGCCACAAAGACAAAAGAGACACCGTTTTTGCATCAAGAAGACTCTATCCTAAGGAACATTAAGACATTTGATAACGATTAGTTTGAAACAAAGAATAGTGAGGGGTAGTGCCCTTGTGGGTTGATAAGAATCCCTAAAAGGAATCATGAAAACTTGGTCGTGCCCTAATGAGCTGACTAACTAAGGCGGTCAAAACGCCTTTTGAGTTTGCTAAGACCTAAAAAATGAAGAAAATTTGGTTATGCCCTAATGAGCTGACTAACCAAGGTAGTCAAAGTACCCTTTAAGCTAGCTAAGACATAAAAAATGAGGAAAACTTGGTCATGCCTTAATGAGCTGACTAACTAAGGCCGTCAAAGCGCCCTTTGAGCTGGCTAAGACCTAAAGAATGAAGAAAACTTGGTCGTGCCCTAATGAGCTGACTAACCAAAGCGGTCAAAGCACCCTTTAAGCTGGCTAAGACCTAAAGAATGAAGGAAACTTGGTCGTGCTCTAATGAGTTGACCAACCAAGGCGGTCGAAGCGCCCTTTGAGTTGGCTAAGACCTAAAGAGGAAGAAAACTTGGTCGTGCCCTAATAAGCTAACTAACCAAGGCGGTTAAAGCGCCTTTTGACCTGGCTAAGACCTAAAGAATGAAGGAAACTTGGTCGTGCTCTAATGAGCTGACCAACCAAAGCGGTCAAAACGCCCTTTGAGCTAGCTAAGACCTAAAAATGAAGGAAACTTGGTCATACCCTAGTGAGCTGACTAAACAAGGCAGTCAAAGCGACTTTAAGCTAGCTAAGACCTAAAACAAGGAAAACTTGGTCGTGCCTTAATGAGCTGACTAACCAAGGCGGTCAAAGCGCCCTTTGAGCTGGCTAAAACCTAAAAACGAAGGAAAACTTGGTCATGCCCTAATGAACTGACTAACCAAGGCAGTCAAAGCGCCCTTTGAGCTAACTAAGACTTGAAAACAAGGAAAACTTGGTCATGCCCTAATGAGCTGACCAACCAAGGTGGTCAAAGCGCCCTTTGAGCTGGCTAAGACCTAAAAACAAAGAAAACTTGGTTGTGCCCTAATAAGCTGACTAACCAAGGCAATCAAAGCGCCCTTTGAGCTGGCTAAGACCTAAAAATAGGGAAAACTTGGTTGTGCCTTGATGAGCTGACTAACCAAGGCGGTCAAAGCGCCCTTTGAGCTGGCTAAGACCTAAAGAATGAGGAAAACTTGGTCGTGCCCTAATGAGCTGACTAACCAAGGCAGTCAAAGCGCCCTATAAGTTGGCTAAGACCTGAAAACAAAGGAAAAATTGGGCGTGCCCTAATGAGCTGACTAACCAAGGCAGTCAAAGCGCCCTTTGAGCTGGCTAAGACCTGAAAACAAGGAAAACTTGGTCATGCCCTAATGAGCTGACTAACCAAGGCAGTTAAAGCGCCCTTTGAGCTGGCTAAGACCTGAAAACAAGGAAAACTTGGTCGTGCCCTAATGAGCTGACTACCCAAGGCAGTCAAAGCGCTCTTTGAGTTAACTAAGACCTAAAAACAAAAAAAATTTGGCCGTGCCCTAATGAGCTGACTAACCAAGGCAATCAAAGCGCCCTTTGAGCTGGCTAAGACCTAAAAATAAGGAAAACTTGGTTGTACCCTGATGAGCTGACTAATCAATGTGGTCAAAGCATCCTTTGAGCTGGCTAAGACCTAAAGAATGAGGAAAACTTGGTCATGTCCTAATGAGCTGACTAACCAAGACGGTCAAAGCGCCCTTTGAGCTGGTTAAGACCTGAAAACAAAGGAAAACTTGGTCGTGTCCTAATGAGTTGACTAACCAAGGCGGTCAAAGTGCCCTTTGAGCTAGCTAAGACCTGAAGAATGAGGAAAACTTGGTCATGCCCAATGAGCTGACTAACCAAGGCGGTCAAAGCGCCCTTTGAGCTAGCTAAGACCTGAAAAATGAGGAAAACTTGGTCGTGCCCTAATGAGCTGACTAACCAAGGTGGTCAAAGCGCCTTTTTAGCTGGCTAAGACCTGAAAAAAAAAAAGAAGGAAAACTTGGTCGTGCCCTAACAAGATGACTAACCAAGGCGGTTAAAGCACCCTTTGAGCTGGCTAAGACCTAAAGAATGAAGGAAAACTTGAATTAGGATAGCGCTTCCTGAGCTTGCTAAATCCCTTGAAGAAATTTTGAGTCAGGTAATGTTATGTGAGTTAAACGATTGGGAGTTTAAGAAACTCTGGATTGGGGCTACACTCTATGAGTTGGCTAGCTCCCTGGGGGATTATAAATTAGGACTATATTTTGGGAGCCAGCCGAAAGCTTAAGAAACTTTAGATTGGGACTGCGCTCTATGAGCTAGCTAGATCCCTAAATGAGAATATGAATTTGGATAGCACTCCATGAACTGGCTGAAGCGTTAAAGAAGATATGGATAGGAACAGTACTTTATGAGCTGGCTATATCCTTGAGAAAATGGATAAAAGGTAAGCACCCTTCGGACTCGCTTAAACTCTATTGACTAAGAAATATAGTTGACTCAGAAAAAACTCTTGACTTAAGAAATTTACAAGTGAAGGATTTGGTGAAAACTATTTATAACATGAATTGAAAATTTAGCCACTATGGATGAAATAGACTAGAAAATGAATGGAAAAACTTATAACAAGCCTCTACTTTCTCTCTCTCCTTTTCATGTCTTTTCATTTTCTTTTTTTCTTCTTTTTCCTTGAAAGTTTGCTAACGGATACAAATTCTTATTTAAAAGGTAAATGCTATAATCATGTAGGGTATCTCATATCCACCCTAGTTTGTAACCTGGACAATGAGCCTCTTGGATAGGCCTTAAACATTCATTTTGTAAGGAAAAGGTAACTCACGATTAGTTTAGTTGAAGAGGACTTCCTTACGCACTCTTGGTTTAGATTTCACTCTTGATTACTATTCTAGAAATTATAATCCAATTTGTAAGTGATATGCTCTGATCGATTTGTTAGGTCTTTTTTGGGTTTAGTATTGTAAATTGGGCTTTTAGTCAAATGGTTTCAAAAGAAGTTAATTGAGAAGGCTTATTTTTGAAGAAGTGCTTTCATCTAACCCGGGGGTACAAGTCAAAAACCTTATGAATGAACTAGATGTGCGCTTGCCCTAGCTTCAAAAATAATTTTTATCTTAGATAAATTATTATTCAAAATTGGAAGAGTTTTGAGTAGGGAGGTATTGTGGGTGAGAAGGTCTTGTGTTTGAGAATCGAGTAGATAGAAAAGGTTTATGTTCGTGATTTGAAGTGTTATTTTGAATTGAATATGGAGTCTTTGGTTTGTGGTTGAGAACATGATTCTGAATGAATATGAGGTTTTGTGCTTTTGGTTAGGAATGCGATTCAAGGCCTTATTTATTTTATTTTTTTTAGCAACTTAAGCCTTCTTTGATTAAGGATTTGCTCAAGCCCGATATTTGGGTATTTCTTCATTTTCCTTTTTCCTGGTTTTTTTCTTTTTCTTTTTCTTTTTTCTTTTTTCATTTCATTTCTTTCTTTTCTCTCCCTAAAAATAACTATCTCTTTTGTCAAGTTTTTGTCTCTAAATGAATCAAGGCCATAAATCCATAGGTTTAGAGTGCATTAGCTTAAGTAACGTATGTGTGGCCTTTGGAGTATTTGGAAAAATGTTAGCTCTTCCTCAAAGGGAACAATTTATCGAAAATAAAAATTACCCTTGAATTGTTATTACTGGGGTAAACATAAATCAGTTTTATCCTTCTCTCCTAATTAATGTCCCTATCCTCTGAATTGCCCCACTATAGGGTAGTTTTTAACAGGGTTTACATTTGAAATGACTCTAAAACAGTTCAATGGGGTTATCAAAGGATAATTGTGTTTGGGATTTGAAAATGAATGCCTAACTTCATTTCAATCTGCGTATCAAATTCAAAATGGACCTCCTTTATGGAATGAGTCCAAAATATCCTCACCATGATGTTTCTTAACACTCAAACTGTTTAAGGGTTAGTGTATAGGATATACCTCGCCTCTTGTCATTCAAAACATTTTAAAAGTGAGTTACCAATTCTTTACATAGGGATTGCTTGACCTTAGGGTATTGACCTTACTCCCTAATTCCTTGGAACATGCCCCGGTTGTGAAATTTCAAAGACTAAATGCCCCATGTCCCAGACTTATAGGTTTTAATGCCCTTAAGCTTTCATATGTGACTTTGGGTTAGGTTCTTTAGAGTTCGAATGGGTTAGAACTGACAACTTTTGAAGTAAAAGGGGCTAATGAATTGCCCTTTTTGTTTGTACCAAGGATCAAGCTTAGGATAGTGTTTAATGGCTTTGTGTTTTGGTTTGGTTCATGGTTGGACTTGATGGCTCAAGCTTCGAGTTAGTTCAACTATCTTGATGGGCTAGGGTTCGGGTTTGGTTGGTTATTTTCTCTGGCCAAGTGGGTCTGTTTAGGTTAGCTACCTTAATGGGTCAAGTAATTGTGTTTGTCCCGAATCCTATAAGGATTTATAACCGTTAGCAAATTTCTTTCTTTTTATTTTCTTTCCTTTCCTTCTTTTTTCTTTCTTTTCTCTTTCTTTTTTTTTTTTTTTGATAGAGAGAGAGGAAATGTGAAGGCTTTCATGTTACAGAGCCCAAGTGATGAAATTGTAAATGGAAGGTTACTTTACTATAATTTTATAGACAAACCTAAAACAACAGGGTCTATTTACAAATGAGGAATTCTAAAGGAAAAAGACTAAAAATAAAAAATAAAAATCTAAATCATATTTATTCCAAATGATAAAGGCTAAGGAGTCAATCTATCCAAAAGAATGAATATTTCTGGCTAGTAGAATATTAGGCAAAACGATAACTACTTGAAATTATTTTATAACTTTTATTATTTTTGTTTTGTTTCTATTTTTTTTGTTTTTATTATTTTTATTTATTTACTCTACGAAGGTTGGACTCAACTGATGTAGGCCCAAATGAAAAGTGATAGATTTGATCCCTAATGATGTACTAAGGTCTACAACTAGATAATATTTATAGGGCTCTTCTATAGGGGCAAGATAAGCCCAATTTTGTTCCTAGTAAATTCTTACTTATTTGGGCTAAAATATTAGAATCATATCTAAAGTATCTTTTAAGGCCAATGAGGTAAGTAGACGTAGATTTGTTTGGAAGCCCCTTGACTCGATCCAACCATGACTGATTAAAATCAAAATAAAAGTTACAATTACAGCGTATTCTAAACTTTACATAAAATTATTACAAATTATTTACAAGGAAATATTACAACTACAACTTCACAACTGCCTTTATTCATTTAGGTTTACCACATCATAGGTTCTTGTAATTTTTTTTTAAAAAAGGTTTTATGTAATGCAAAAGGGTGGGTTCTAAAGGTTTTCAAGTTTTGCAACCACTACGTTTTTTTTTTTTTTCAAAGCAATGATTCTGTGGTCGCATTTGATCTTGAGTAGGGTAGCCTGATTAGCCTCGGAAGGTGGTTATCCCACAATATCTAAAGCTTACACAATGACTCCCCTCCTAAAGTCTTAAGACGGCTTGGTTTTGACCGTGTCTACCATATATTTATGATGCAGAAAAATAGAATAAAAGTAAACCCCCCAAAATTACCCCCTTAAATAAACTGCAAGGCAAAAAATAAAAATGTTAGCAAAAAGAAATAAAATATAAATATATACAAAATAACCTACCTAAGTTTTTTATTATTTCATGTTTTTACTTTTTGTTATTATTTTTTTGAAAAAAAATCCTATTTTCAGTAACTTCTAGTGTCTAGCCCTCTAATGGTCCCCAGTGGAGTCGTCAAACTGTCAAGCCTGATTTTTTTATTTCTTTTATTTAAAAATTAATTTCCCCATTTCCAATTAATACTAAACCATAACCCATTTAATATTAATCCTCGACTAAAGAAATTGAAAAATTTCGGTTTTTTATTGAAAATAATTTTTAGAGTCACCACCCGATCGAAGTTGGGAAAAGAAAAAGAAACCGTAAACAATTGGGCGGATTGATTACGATTTAGTTATTGGTCTTTGATTTCAATTTTAAATTAAGAACTAGAGGGTTCCAAGTTCGGATGCTAACCTATTAAACCCTTAACGGGTACCACTATTTATTTACCGAAATTAGGATTATTCTTCTAATTATAATATTTAAAAAATAAATAAAATTAAAAGAGATAAAAAAGAGGGACCTAAGTTTCTACATATTTTATCGTCGCCCCGAAGGTGCTTTCCGAAAACTTTAATGTGTTGGTTCTTTTTATAAAAAATGATTTGTTAAATTTGCGTTTTTATTAACCATTTTATTTTTATTAAAAAAAATCTCTAAAAGCCAAATTTTTATTCCTAATTATAAAAGAAAACCTAAAAACCTAATTTTTGAAAAGTCCTAAATTAAAATTTTTATTTAAAAACAACTAAGTGATAATTTTTTTTATTTTCAAGAAAAACCTTAAAAATTTTATGAAATATGTAATTTTTATAAAATATGCAATGTTCTACATAATGAATATTTTATATAGAAAAGATGCTTAAAACATTAAAAAAAAAAAAGAGAAATATTTCCTAATCATAGAAAAACATAAACGATAGAAAAGATGTCTAAACCATAGAAAAGATATCTAAACTATGAAAAAGATGTTTAAACCATAGAATAAAAAAATCAAATTATAGAAAAGATGTCTGAATCACGGAAAAAAAATAAAAAAACCTAAACAATGGAAAAGATACATAAACTATAGAAAAGAAGCTTAAATTATGGAAAAGATGTCTAATCATAGACAAAATGTCTAAACATAAAAAAGATGCATAGCCATAGAAAAGATGCCTAAACTATAGAAAAGAAATTTAAACTATGAAAACGATGTTTAAACCATAGAACAAAAATCTAAACCATAGAAAAGATGTTCAAACCATAGAAAAGAAACCTAAACTATGAAAAAGACATTTAAACTATGAAAAAGACATTTAAACTATGAAAAAGACATCTAAACTATGGAAAACAAGCCTAAACTATGGAAAACAAGCCTAAACTATGGAAAGGACGTTTCGCCGTAAAAAAGAAGTCAATTAAAGATTTTTTTTTATTTTATGAACATCAAAATGATTTTTTTATCTAAAAAACCCTAATATGCCTAATGCAATTTTTCTAAATTAATACAACATGCAAAGAACAAGATTTTGTAAAATATGAGATTTTATAAAAATATCATTTTGAAAATATGAAATCTAAAATAATAATAATACTAATAAATAAATAAATAAACTAAAACTTAACTTAACATATGTTCACTAGACATTAATGCTATAACTAATTACTAATTAAAGATGCGATAAAAATAAAAAAAAAATAGTATAACCTATTGACAATAATTAAAAACCACTATTACGTACCTGCAAGGCAAAATACGCAAAGTTAATGAAATGGAATATACTGGATTCCTAATCCTATCGCGCACACAACTATATAATTGGTCTAAGAAGTGGATTCGAGTGTGTTTTTAACAAATGTGTAATTGTTCCTCCTTGGCTCGTACCATGGAACCCCTATTTATAAAACTCGAAAACAAATCTTTTGAATTGAATCAAATCAAATAGAATATAAATTGATAAAGATAAAAAATAAATTCAAATCTTATAAATCTTGATTTTATTAGATTTAACATCATCGTATCAGATTTGCTTTTTTTTTTTGTACAACTATTTAGTCAAGATTCCATCAAATTAATTTTTTTCAAATTCTTTTATTTTTTAGTTTTTTTTTCCAACAATTTTCTATTTTTTTGGTCTTTTTTATCATTTTTCAAAATTTTTATTATTTTCTAAATCACAACCCTTTTTGTAAAATAAAAAAATTAGGATTATAGAAGCGCAAAAATTAGGTATTTAAACCCATCATAAAACTTAAACGGGTTATGTTAGAGCAAATAAACCTAACGCAAAGAAATAATAAAAATTGAAAAGCACAACAAATCATAACTAAAATTAAATAAAAAAGAGGTAAAGACAATCAAGCCATATTAAATGTCATCTTAATCTCTATAGTTACCAATTATCTCTCTCGGACTACTTCATACACAAGTTATTAATTTGGTCCTTAATGATTGAACAATAGAAGTGTTTAACAATCGATAAACTTAAGTCTAAAGCTTTACGAAATACAACTCAATAATACATTCTTGCTCCAAACTTTTCTTTCTAAAGCTTTAACAAATTTGCATACAAGAAATCGAAATAATCATATAAAGTAAAAGTACAAAATTTTTATTCTCAACATTATCTCAATTCACTACTAAAAAAAAAGGGGAATTTACACAATCCCATAAAAAATCTAGCTATCACCCCATTATTATCAACTAAAAACTGTTAACGATTAGTTTCTGCCCAAATAATCTAAATCTTTATTGGAGTCATCTAGATTACTTATTGTTTGCAGGTCTAGTTGCTCCCATCAAGGCTTGGTTCAAACATTTTTACCTAGATATCAAAGTAGGTTGTACTTTACAATGATACTTCTTAAAGATTAATTTTAAAGCATAAAAACATTATAAAAGCTTCATAGAATTGCTTTTGTTAATCAAAAGCATAATTGAACTCCTAAGTTCGGTTATTGATATGTTGCTACATGGTAAATGTAAGGTAAAGGCTATGCAAAGTATGAATTTATTAAATTTCACAGAGGTAAAGAAAAATATTCCTAAAAATTAAAGTATCACAAAAATGGATTCATTAGATGAAATCTTTTACTCCCATATGGTGTCATCATTTGTGCCGTTATCAATCATTAGCAAAGGATACACCTGCGATGTGTGTGCAAATTTAATGATATCATATGTTCAATATTGATTGTACATGCAAATATATAGTTAACTAAATCTAAGGACAAAATTAACATAGTTTTTGCTAAAGAGATAGTAAACTTATAACTAAAACAGGGATCCAAGACAATATAGTAATTTGCCTACTTTATCATTTCTATAGACCCATGATTCCATTTATAAAAGGAACTATAATTAAATGCTTTACTAATGTCTTCTAATCTTTGTTATTACTTTAGGCATATATAATATTTTGCAATGAAGGTAAGATGTGAGTTGCATTATTATTCTTATCTACTTTTAATTATGTTTGCCCAAATTAAAATTAAATATATGAAATATTGAAAGCAATATTATTGCATAGTCAAGTTGCATGTGACAATAAGGATTAGAAATATACAAGAAAAGAACAAAGTTACACATAAGAAACTTTTAAAAGATGTTAATAAGTTATGCAATTTGAAAAATGTACACGAAAAGAATAAAGCTTATACAAAAACATGGAAAGAATTCCTGGTTCTAAAAGGGCTTTCGAAAAATCTACATGGAAAGAATAAAGTCCATACAAAAACATCCTATTCTAATAGGGAGGATCTTCACAGTGAGGTAACCTTAGACCCTAGAGCATACTTAGGATGATGAGGGAAGAAAATGAAATGTTTTTTATGAACAAAATTTTCTTGTTAAATATTCATTCTTTTTGGATTTTCCATAACCCTTAAAAATATGTAAGAGAGAAGGTGTTTGGAAGAGAAATTTTATTAGTATAGAAAACTCATATATACTCCTGTGGTGCGAACCGTAATTAAGAACAGACAAGACCAGTTGTTGGATTGGTCCAAGCTTATAGAAAACTCAAAAAGGATTAATGAAGAAAGTGTAAAAGGGTAAAATGAAGAATGAAACAATAAGCAAAAACCCACAAACAGGTTCAGAGGATATGAATTTGTTTGGTGAGATTACTCGCCACCTAACCTTGCTTAAAGGAAAGGATAAGAGTGATGTCAAGGGTAAACAGTGTTTATGTAAGAAAAGTACTCAAAAGTGTATTAAGAATGATCTAATATCCTTTACAGCTACAAGTACAAGGTAATTATAGCCATAAGTTATGACAACTTGCATAAAAAGGAGAAGACAAAAAGTACATTTCCTAAGGATATAATGTACAAAACATAAAAGGGTAAAAATGAATATACAAGAAAAAAAAATCATTAGTGCAACGGATTCTGCACATGATACTATACACGTGGCGAAGCTACATTAGCAAGTTCGTTAAAAAATACAGACAAAAAAGGTATGAACAGATGGATTATCCGATCAAGGATGACTTAGTTAGTCCGAAGTCTTTCTCTTGGCTTCTCGACAAGAAAGATGCCGAATAATTGGTCGGCTCAACGCTAGTAAGTAATCGTCCGTTTGGCATACTACATAAAAACGGACAATCATACGGCTCGACATGAAGGGTGACTCGGTAAGAAAGTGTTCGGCTTCAATAGGGGTCGGTTGGAATAAAATGATTTGTTATGCCAGCCCCTCTAGTCCTTGGGCTCGGTTAGGAATCAGAGGTCCGGTAACTTGATTCCCATCACTCCTGCATTGAATATTAATAAAAGGGTAAAATTGTAAAGAAAAATAACTATACAAATAAACTTTACTCCTATCGTCTTGTAAAGAATAAAGTTGTATAATAATTTTCTGAAAAGGCTAAAAACTTATACAATTATTGTCCTATCATCTAACATATTTCTCAATAATATGTCTGACTGTCTATTTTCTAACAGATTCTTTTCAAATAGCATATTCCTATGGCTCAAAATCTTTTACATCCACAAGAGCACAGTAATCTTCATCATCCTGAGACAATATGGTACATCTTCATTCTATATTTTCCCCTAATGTTTAGTTTTCTTTTTGTCTTATGTAGGAATGATTCTAGGCACTTAGATGAAGATTTTAGAAATGGAGGTTCTCCCATAAGAATAAAAAGATTCTCTTCATTGAAGAAAAAAAATTTATAAAAAATGTAACTTCTATGTTTTTGAAACTGTCTGATAAAAGGTTTTCTATAGTATGAATTAGAATTTTCATCATCTAATTCTTCTATCCTATATTAGTCATATTATGTTTACTAATATATATATGATGCCTACTTGGTATTATTAATAATTGACCTAGTTTTGGTGGTGCTGAAATAAATTCAATGTCTATTGTAATAACTCTTTCTGGACATCTCATATACTCAAAAATTGTAGTTTAAAGCTTTATACTTTGAAAAATGTGTATGGACTATCAATTTCAAAAATAATTTTCTTTATCATTCCATAATCTATTAATTCTTGAATAGTATATCCTATACTTTCTAAAATTTTTTGAGGAGAAATTCTTGGCAAGGAAATATCAATTACATAAAATGTAATATGACATTCTCCGATCTTTTAGAAAATCATCGTCTTTCTAACAGTTATACCCATAATTCTTTATTTATAATGATATATTCTTTCTAAAAGGTTTTGAGCCTATTGCATTTTCTTATAAAATTTTTCTACAAAATAAAACTGTTTAATTAAATCTTTAGACTCGAAAGGAAGGCTCAAAATAAATTCATTAAGTCTAAAAAACATATTACTTTTAAAAATTCCATTAGTTCTTTCTAATGGTCTATAAATCTTTCTATAATATTTTAAAAATATTTTTAAATGACAAATTCTCTTTTTAAATGCTTGTGTCGTATTTTCATATTTTTCTTTTGTGACGTATTTATTCTCTTCTACTCCTATATTTACACTTTGTTTTAATTTTAATGATACTAATTCTTTTGCTAATGCCAAATCTTTATTCATCTCTTCTTTAGCTTAAACTTGCTCATTTAGGTTTGTTGCTGTTTTCATATTAATTTTAGAATGCCTACAGAATTTTAATTACTATGTAATATCTTTTCTAACTATATAAGAATAACTTTATACATTATTAGCTAAAGAGTATACTTATTGCTAAGGAATTTTATATTTACACCCAGCTTCTCTTTTCTATTGCTGATGATAATGATTAGAGGTGTGAAAGTGGGTTTTGACCCACAGGCCGACCTATTTAACCCGCTTTTTTAATGAATTTGGGCCAAGTTTTTTTATTCATTTAAAAGGTAAGCCAAATGAGCCAAGCCTATTTAACCTACGAGCTCAAATGGGTTAGTCGGCCCTATTTAATATATTAAGCCCTTGACCCGTTTAACCCATTTTTTAAATGAGTTTAGGCCAAGGTCTTTTGACCTATTCAAAAAGTAGACCAAAGTGGGCCGGGCCGAGTTCATTTAGCCCGTTTAACTCCATTGCACACCTTTAATGATGATGCAATATGTCTAATTATAGGCTCTATATAATAAGTATAGCCTATATATTGTCTAAGAAATTCGAATGTACTTTTTAAAGTTACAAACCATTTAAATAAAGGATTAAGAAAATCTATGGTTATCCTTTGGATTTCACCTTAAGATTTGTAGATCTCATTCTATCTATTGTTACATGCAACATAATAATTATATTTACTAGGCTTTCTACTTTTGCTTAAATAATATACTAATGCATTTATGTTTGCTATGGATTGATTACAACCTATAAATTGTCTACTATTATGCTTTCTACTTCATCAAGTTCTATATTATCAAGTTTTATAAACTTTAAACTAGATCCTAAATGAAAAGCTTCAAGCTTTATCGACCAAATCTATACTTCCTCTATACCTAACAAAACAAATCAAATTGTTAGTTTGCTTAATATGTCAGCTATATTATTATCATTGCCTTCAATATGCTCATATATTATTTTATGTCCACTATTAGTTATTCTATCTAGGAATCTACACTATCTTCTAATGCTACTTTTCTTATTATTCATAATACTATGAAATTTGATAATTGTCTCACGATCTGTCTTTATTGATATCTCTTTTTTATTTATTATAAATAATCTAAAACTATCTAATCCATAAGTTACTGCTAATAATTCTACATATATACTGCTACTAAATTATTTCTCTTTAAAATTTCCACTGTTATATTTAAATACTTGTTTTGTATCTTTAGATGCATAGTTATGGGTTTTAGCTTCTAAAACAACTCCCCATCATTTTTTACATCCATTTTTTTCTACTATTACATAATATGCGTTTAATGGTAATTTTAAAGGGGGTAACTTTTCTGCTCTAGTCTTAATTTATTTTAATAACTTCTCATCTTTTGAGTTAAAATGCTTTTGACTTTTTAAACTTGTTATACTATATGAATGCCTTACTAGTATACTTAAGTTTGATAAATGGCCTAACATAATTTAATAGTCCTAAAAACTGCTGTAATTTCTTTGTATCTTCTATCCTATTAGGAAATTCTAAGATTTTCTCACTGATATGTTCTTATAATTTTATTCTACCTTCTCCTATTTTTGTTCCTAAAAACTCTATATTCCTGCTAAACATGATCACCTTCTTTTTGCTAATTACTATTCCATTCTTGATGAATTGTAATAAAACAAATTTAAATTACTTATATGCTCTTTTATAGTTTTTGATTATACAAGTATATCATCTATATATACCAAAATAAAATCTTTATACTTATTAAAAATCTTAAAATGGATGGAATATTCTTAAGCCCAAAAGGCATAACAAGCCGTTCATAATATGTCAATGGACATGTAAAAGCCATCTATTCTATGCTTTTAGTGCCATTTTAATATGCTAAAGCTACTTTTACAATCAAACTTGTTAAACCATTAACTATCCCCGTATGCTATTTATTAACTGTATAGTTATCTTCTGTGTTATCAATTTAATCTTTTATAATTTATCATCATTCTACTTTTTCCTCTTATTATTTCGTTATATTTTCTTACTATGAATGTTGAACTTCTATGTCTAGATTATGATTTTCTAATTACATTTAATTCTTCTAAATCTTTTTTGTGCATTTTAAATTATTTTTTTTCATCATAAGTGGCTTTTATTTTCTGACTTTTTATCATTAAGTCTGGATTTTTAATTCTAAACTTACGTTCTACTTTATTCTTTTCCCAATATTTTTTAGGATTTTCTCGTATTATCTCCTCCTTTTCTAGTTTTATTAATAAACTATCTATTTTTGGTTCATTTACTTTTAGCATGCTATAAATTTTTTCTATAGAGAAAATTTCCTTTTCTAATGCACATACCTCTTCTATATTTGAAAAATTTCCCAAATTATTATTGTTATCAGCAAAATCTTATAATTTATAAAAATTTTCTAAGGTATAGAGGGTGCTACCGTACTTTTTCACCAACTCTAATGTGTATAAAATATTATCTTCTTCTATTAGTTGTATACCTTCTTTGGTAACAACTAATCCTTTAATGTCTTTTAAGAAGAAAGATAAACCTATAATAAATTGTATGTTAGATAAATTTAAATCTCGTACATATGCAAAACTTAAATCATAATCATTTGTATATTCTTGTAAATTTTTTATAAATCTTACCTTAATGTTTCTAATAAATTTATTATAACAAAACATCTTTCCATCCATTTGTTCAGATAGTTGGCGCTCAGTATCTTTTATAAACTATTTAGAAATAATCTTACTATAGATACCTCATTTTCGCCAATTCTTTCAAAAAAATTTAATTAAGCCAAGTTAATAAGTAAACAGAAAAATAAAAAATAAAAAAAAACGAAAATTAAAAAAAAGGGAAAAATGAAAAAAGAAAAAGAAAAAAGAGAAAAATCAAGTTAGGTCATAGGAAGAGTCAAGTCGAGTTATGTTGGATTGAGTTGAATTATTAGATCAAGTAACGAGACAAGTTAAATTAATTAATTTTAGGCTTGACCAATATAGAATAAGTATTTATCTAATTTAAGGCTTAAAATCAAGATTTATTAATTTATTGTGTCATATTTAATTAGATCTGTTGGGCTTAGAAAGAAAAGTCCGAATTAGTTAGGGTTTCTAGAAGTTAGGGTAAATCATGGAAGAATCGCAATCAAATCTTTCGTATCATTGATACAAGAGATTCGATTTAGGGCTTATAAATAACACGTTGATCAGGGATTCGAGTGATGGTTTTTTAAAATCACACTCCTACATGCACACCTTACATATTCCTTCAAAAACACTATATACACCGCACGTGCCATTGTACCCCATGCATCACAATAACCACCACTCCACACATAACCAACATACGCATTACTACTGTATGCACCATAGCCACAACCACTATCGCCTGTGTCGCCTAAGTCATCGCCTGCTGAATCGCCAAATCACTACCTATATTCGCCTAAGCCTCACCCAATCACGTCCGTGCTCGCCCATTGTAGCCCAAGCTTCGCCCAAGCATCACCCAATCACGTCCATGCTTGCCCATTATCACCTGTAGTAATCCAAGCCAACGTCCCTCACTAGCCTAGTGTTGCCCTCACTCACCTGTTGTTGCCTGTTGCTTGCTCGCTGTCACCCATCGCTCGTCCGCTGTCGCCCATCGCTCGTCCGTTGTCGCCCATCACTTACCCGTTGTCGCCCATTGCTCACTCGTTGTCGCTTAGCGTTCGCCTAGCATACGCCTACACTCGCCCAGTATATACCCACCGTCACCTAGCATACACCTACTTTCACCTTAACCTCGCTTAGACTCACCCATACGCTCAACAAACTCCAACGATCTGACGTTAGGTAAAAATTTTAGTATTTTTTTATTATTTTATTTTTATTAATTTGCTTTATTGGTTATTTATTTTATTTCTTTTCCTTTATTAATTATTTTTTTATTTTAGTGCAGTTTTTTTTGTTATTATTTATTTTGCAATTTTTTTAGTTAAATTAGGCTTTTTCTTGAAAAATAATTTTTTAATTAAAAAATATAGGGGTTCTTAAAAAAAATAAATAAATAAATCAAAATTGAGTTTTAAAAAAAAAAGGATATTAAGTTAGGGTTTTTGTTTAATTTAGGAAAATTAGATTTTTTTTAGGATTTTTCTTCAAATAATAAATTGATAAAAACATAAACCTAGCTTGATTTTTTTTTAAATAAAAATAAGCCACTTGTTAAATATTTTATAAAAAAGAGAATTACGGTCGATTTGATCTGATTAGTGGGTACGTAAGTACATTCGAGGCAACTGTTAAAAATTAAAAAAAATTTATTTTTTAGAAATTCGTAATAAAAAATAATAAAAATCATTTTTAGTCACTTTTGTGAATTTAGATATATTTTTAATATTTTTAAGAAAAATTAAAAAAAAACCCATAAGTTTCTTTAATTTTTATATGATAACTTGGTCTTAATATGTTAGCTCCTAAATCCAGTTTTTTGGTTCAATTTTCTAACAATTAATTTTTTTAGAATATTTGTAAACTAGTGGTCAAATTAAGGTTTTCCTGCCCAAAAACCTTAATTTTATTTTTTACCAATTGAACCGATTGGCGACTCCAATTTAAAAAAAAAAATTAAGAAAAGCATTTCCATAAGTTTAATGTCGAGTAATTTATATTAAGCGGGCTGGGCTTAATATAAGTTAAACTAAGGAAATCAAAATAGGACTCGACAGAATCAACGATTCCACTGAGGAGCACTGGTGAGCTTAGCCGTGTGAAAATTAAAAAATTATTGATGGGCTTTTATATTATTATTTTATTTTTGTATTGTATTATAGTTGTACTAATTGTCTTTTAGTAATGCAAACCCTAAGAAAAAAGCCTGACCCAATGGGCCTTCCTGAGAAATTAAGGGAGATTCCATTTTTCATTTTTAATAATCATTTATGTATTTAGACGTAGTCGGACTTGATCTACCTTACGAACCTAGGACGGGCCGCTATTGTGTAACCCTCAGGTCGTTGGGGTCATTACCCCCGCCTAGCGGTGATAGGTGAGCCCACTCAGGCTTCAATGTTGCTCGTTAGGCTTCTCTCCTGAAAGCCTTAGAGTTATAGAGCCTAGGACCTGTAAACCCTACCGACCTTACATCATCCTTTTCGAAAAGGGGTAGTAATTCTTAAATTATAGGAAAAGCCTGATCAATCTACGGTTGGGACAAAATTATTCTTTAAGAAAAATCTAGTAACCCTTATATACGAGTATTTGCAAACTTCATTTTTTTAAGAATAATCCTATTTCAAACTTGCTTATATATAAGGGTATTTCCCAGCTGTGGGTTCATCTATTTCCTATAATTTACTAATCACCCACCCCTACTACATTACATCTGTATGTAACATATTGCATTTTTATTATGCTTGTTTCTCTATGAATATTTTATTTCCTTGTATTATATGTATTATTTTTTTTTATCGCTCCTTAATCAGTGAAAAGTTGCACGATTTCTAAGAATTTTTTTTAAAAAGTTGTGAAATTATTAACATCATATCCAACTTTATTCTATATTTAGTAGCCTTGTTGTAAATAATCATTGCCTTTTATTTTGTTTATTTTTTTTGTAATATAGATATGAAGAGTTAGGGTAGTGTCAATTCAGAGCCTGTCCATGAAGTCCAGTTAAATAAGTACTCCTTCTTCGAAGCCGTCTTGAATGATTGGTCAAACCAGCTTCCACTTGCCAAGTAAAACCACATTCACAAAAAGATTGGGTTGATCATATCCCTTATGCGGGTCCAGTCCACTAGCCTTTAATTCAGACCCTTATAGAAGAATACTCGCAGTTACTTAGTGCTCCACCTCTCAAAGCCAGCATAACTATCCTAAATCTCAAAGTTTAGCCCAAGAAAGCTTTCATGACTTTACTCAGAGTTGAAAAGTCAGCCCTGACGCCATTTTTATCTTCAGGAGGCAAGAAATGTCTTAATATCTTAAGATTAATAGACTGGTTCTCAAGCCTAGACGCTTATCAGAAGTATCATCGGATCTTTTGTGGAGGATATGGGTCATGGGCTGATAAGAGAGTAAATGCTTTTATTGTAGCAGTATTCGGGACAGTATTGTTTCTCGTTACGTTTGGTTAAGTTCATTATAGGGTTGCCGAGCTAGTTACTCAATTCTTAGCCGATAAATCTTATATACTCGCGTTACTGGCAGAACAATTCAAGACACTCACCCACTTGAAGAAGTAGAGGCACTGTTATTTCATGGCAAACCGTACAATCCTTATTGTATAGTTTCTTAATCACACACAGGGGTATGGAGGGAATCTTCTTAGAGAGTCTTCGATTAAAAATATGAATCTAATTGACGACTTTACCTGCCACCTCAAGGTACCGGATGAAGCTCAGTTTAATGTATAGGTGTCAATTATCGGCAAAATGCAGCCAGTAGACTTTATGTGGACAGTTAAATGGAGTCACTGCACTTGACCCATCTTAGGGTGCCTTAACTATGCAGGAGTCCCCCTTATCAGTATTACTAGTTATACAGGATACTTCTTAACTTGTGTCACTAGACAGTTGGGTCCACTTCAACAGATAGCTTATAGAGACTCCTTAGACATCATCACGATAAATTATCAAGATCCTTATCTACCAACGGCTACCTTGATTCAATGACTAGCAGAACTCATTAAGTTATGGGAACGAAGAGAAGTCAAGAAGATAATCAATGTGGGAACATTAAGGGGCAAAGTCGGAGAATATCGAGCCACTAAGCAGTTCATCTATGATTTGTTGGAGAAGACTGGAAAGATACGGTATGAAGCTCTGGACGTATTCAAACATAAGCCAGAACCAGCATGTTTTTCACCCACTAAGCAAGCCTACCGAGACACCATATGGGCTAAGGTTAAAGCCCAATTTCAACAAAATAAGAGGATTGTTAAAGAGTTAAAGCTGGAAAATGAGAACCTATCGGAGGCAAATCAATTCTTGAAGAGCAAGATCTAAGAAAGGGATGTTATGGTATGAAGACTTATGAGGGAAGTTGATGAAGCTCATTCCAGCTAGATCCGTTGGCTCTTGTAGATATAGGATTTAAGTTTTTAAGAAGATTAGTTAAGGGTTTTTCTTTTCTTTTCAATTAGTCCGTTGTATATGTTGGATCTTATGATTAATAAATTTGCAGTTTCAGTAAATAAAATTTTCATTAATTACGCAGTCTCTTACTCATTATTATTATTGTCATTAGTTAACTTTTTTTTTTTTAAAAAAAAAAGAAAATTTGGAAAAAAGGAAAGAAAAAAAAAACACAAAAGAGGCAAAGAACAAAACAACAAAATTCATAAAAAAGAGAAAAACAAAAACAACAAAAAAAAAACTTTAATGTATCGAAAAGTCTAAAACTTGGGTTTTCGCATAAGATTTCCAAGATAGCATCCAAATGAGCAAACTCAATTAGAAGCCCAATATTTACTCGTTCTAAGGCTAGGATGTCAACTCAAGATATTGGAAATGTCAATCAAACTGAGCTCGACCTGAGAGGAGCAACTCTGGAAGAAAACCTAAATAAGATAGCCGAACAGATTCAAGCTCTCCCTTAGGCTATCGGGATTCTTGACGATAGACAAGGATCTCAAGTCAAACTAAATCGGAATATAAAAATAACCGCTCCCCTTGAACTAGAAGATGAAGAACAACCCCTAATGTTGAGATATGGAGGAAGGAGATTGAAGAGAAACATCGCGAGATGGAAAGAAAGTTTATACAGAAGTCGACCAAGAAAATGAAAACCCTAGAAAGGGTTAACAGGTTTGAACAGATGGGGATGATTAATTTGTCGACATATGAAGATGATGACTTCCCGGAAAGATTTAAAGTGCCGGAATTTGAGAAATACGATGGGACTGGCTGCTTGAAGCTCCACACCAAGTTAAACATCAGAAAAAATGGGAAAATATACAAAGTATAACAAAGTAATGGTCCAGACTTTTTAGGACAGCTTGACCAAGCCAACCTTAACTTGGTATGCCCAACTGGATTTTAATGAAATTAATACTTGGGATAAGTTAGCACGAGCCTTTTACAACTAGTATAAGTTCAACATCAAAATGGCCCCATCCATGTGGGATCTAAATAATTTACTAAGGAAGACCAGTGAAAATTTTAAAGAATATGCTTAGAGATGGAGGGGTATGGCAACTCGGATGACTCCACCCTTAACAAAGAAGGACTTAACTTTTACCTTTGTCAACACTCTTGGAAGCCTATATTACCAACATTTGGTCGGGCACTTTGCCTCCAACTTTGCATAAATTATGGCCTTAAGGTACCCAATTGAGGAAGCTATTGCCACTAGAAAGCTTCCTAATCCTAAAGCAGCTATGAGGAAGACACCTCCTACGAGGTTTTCCAACAAAGCCAAAGAAGCTACCATAAGCGTTGTTAATACCGGCAACCTTGTCAGACCTACAGCCTCAGTAGTCATGACTTGAGGATTTAATCCTCCACCGAATCAAAACAACCACCCACAAAGAAGATAGTTTACCCATATTCCAATTCCTTTAAGTCAAGTTCTTACACGACTAAAGAAAGGGAACCTTTTGACGTTTGAAATACCAAGGGAAGGACAAAGACCAACAGATTATAACCTAGAGCTTCATTGTGATTATCATCTAGAGTAAGTGGGGCACCCTACAAATCAGTGTTGGAGACTCGAACATAAGATCCAGGATCTTATTGACGCTAAATTGGTTTAATTGGATTTCATCTAGACTCCCACTCCCACTCCCAATGTAGGTAACAACCCTCTGCTGAATCATGGAAATTTAATCAATGTGATCATTGCTAAAGTTTCTGAACCGGAGATTGATCTAGACAATTTCCCCATCACTATTGAGGAGATAGCTTGAAATTTAAGGCAAGTTAAGTATTTACAGAATATAAATTTCAGAGATAGGATTTAGACTAGACCAGCAATATATTAATTGTTGAAGAATGAGAAGATAAAGAAAGTTGATATCATGGCTATGACAATTCCAAAACTGCGAAAGAGAAGTACTAAGAAGGAGCTTAGAAAAAGATATGAAGCCGGTGATCACCCTAAGAAAACTATCAGGGAAGTTTGAGTATTTGGTATATTTCACCAGTTTACTTTTTGTATATGCTAATGCACCATCGATTGGATGGGGTCTAGAATTTAAAGAAGCAGGCAAACTTATTGTAGAAGCCAAGAAGATGGTTGAGATGGTTGGAATGATTGGAGACGGGCCTAAGCCATTGGTTTTTTAGTATAATGGGAAGACTAAGAAGGTTAAGGAATTGAGAAAGCCCAAGAAGATTGCTTTCAATGTCTCAATAGCCCCAAAGAATTACAAAGCAGCACCTTTGCATTACTAAGTGGTGAATCAAACAACCAGGGCCTCATCACCCATGGTCAGTAGCCTCACGCATTGGGGACGAGTTTATGATTAGAACAAGGAAGCCAAGAAGAAGTCTACTGTAAAAGAGGCTTCTTGAAGGATCTTTGAAGATACTGATGATAAAGATCAGAATGTTGTCAAGAAAATAGTGAAAGCCAGTGAGTATAAGATAATGGACCAGCTAGCCAAAGTACCAACCTAAATCTCCTTAATGGGTCTACCGTTGTTATCAAATACTCACCAGGAAGCTTTAATTAAAATTCTAGAAGATATCAAAGTACCTGAAGGGATTTCCACTGAGAAGCTGGGATTGGTAGTAAACTTAATATTTGTGATAGATTAGATTTTATTCTCGCCAGATGAGCTAAGTAAAGAAGGAAACCAGCACAAAAGCCCCTTTTCGTAGTAGTTAAGTGTGCAGGGAAAGTGGTTGCTCGAGTTATAATAGATAATGGGTCTTCATTGAATGTGTATCCCTTGGCGATACTAAATTTACTTGGAGTCGATGCAATTGAGATAAAGCCCAACTTGATTTCAGTAAGAGCTTTTGATGGGTCAAAAAGGGAGATAGTTGGAGAAATTAGGTTGCAAGTTAAGATCAGCCCATAGATGTTCACTATTCCTTTTCAAGTTCTAGATATACCACGGACTTTCAACCTTCTATTAGGAAGACCATGGATTTATTCAGCAGAGGCAATTTTGTTCGGTCTACATTAGAAAGTGAAATTCATAGCCCATGGGCAATTGGTTACTATTCTCGAGGAGCAAGAGTACGTAATTTACAAAGAGATGACTATTCCCTATGTTGAGGATGAAGAATTGGAAAAGCAATGGTTACAGATTTTCGATGAAGTTACTGTGATCGAAGAAGCAAGACAGGGGGCACAAGGTCGTTTGAAATAGCTTAAGTAGCAAATTGGAACACTTGGGCTTAGGTATGAGCCCACTGAAGAGCAGATTTAAGAAATGAAGACTAAAACTAGAAGCAAGAGAGGAGATCAGCTATACCATACTCACATAGACTTTCCGGAAATCCGCCAGACATTCCCAATACCAACTGGTGTTTAAGAACTCGAAGTATTTGGTCTATCTAAGACCTTGACTCAACAATGCAACATTAATCCAGACAAGAAGGAAGATATTAGTGTACTAGTTTTACTATACAACTGGTTTTCCATTTCCGTTAATAGGTCTCTTTAGAAATGCAAAATTAGATTAATTAGGAGTATTCGATTTTGATAATTAGTCCAATTAGTTAGGCCTTTTCATTCAAACAATTTGGATTCATTCATTCAATAAATTTCATTCCTTTCTTTCTATCAATTCTTCTTTATTATTTATTCGTTGTCCTTTTACTTTTTTTCCTTTATTCTTCAAATCTAATAAAAATAATGAATATAATGGATATCTCGCACATGTAAACGATAAAAGTACCAATATCATCTTCGACCTTGTAGACACCTAATTATTGCCCTTCCATAGTCTTAGTTTTTATTTTTACAAAAGGGTCCTAATTCAAAAAAATAAAAATAAGAAAAGGAAAAAGTATAAAAATTGCGGAGTAATTTATATTAGGAATAATTAGTTTAATGTTAATGTTAATTTTAGTTTAGTTAAAAATTTTAGTTTAGGGATTCAAATAGTTTAAATATAATTTAATGGTAATGAATATCAAGATACAAATCAACAACCTAACGGATAAGTAGCGAAGTACTTGGGTGGATTTAGTTGGAGGTTACTGATTCGAGTCTTAATAGGCACCCATGTCTTTATTTTTCTATCTTTACAAAATCAAATTTGAATAAGATTTGAATCTAGTTTAATCAGATATAATAAGATTCGATTTGGGCTTTATAAAAAAAAAATCACAACAGGAAACAGACGGATCGGCTTCATAAAAAATTCAGAAAAAAAATCTGCTTCATCCACGGAAGAGAAACAGCCAATCAATCCAATGAACAGCAGTGGCAATCCAACATCCACAATCACTCCACGCAGCACATGAGCGGTAGCCGCAGTCATCGCCTCGTCCCGACATCATGCCACGCAGCAGTAGCAGACGTCTCCTCATCCAGAATCCGAGCTTTGCAATCTAGACGCCACACAACCGGACGGATACAACCTCGATCTGGATGCTATGCAACCCGATGGATACAGCACAAGTCTGACGCCATCAACAATCCCCTTACGCAAACTCCACAAATCTCACGCTAAATCCAGTTCCCCAAACGTCCGATACAACGAAGTCCCCTACCGTGTAAATCCTGACCAACGAAATCCAACAAAAATCAAGTCCAGGCGAAATCCAGAAACATCTAAGTCCAGAGGAAATCCAACGAAAGCCGAAGTCCAGAATCTAAATTTTAAAAGATAAAGCATCCAATTCGAAAACCTTTGGCCTGACAAAAAAATTCGAAATTTTTTCGCCTGACAAGTCCAATCTGATCGTCTGAAATCCAACGAAAATCCGAAGTCCACTTGCCAAGATCTCCGAAGTCCAGCAATTCCAAATAACAGTAAGCCAATCCTCTGACGACGTTTTTTTTTTAGATTTTTATTATTATTATTGTTATTACTATTATTATTATATTATACTATATTAGTATTTTATCCTGTCTTTAGATATTTAGTATTGTATATATATGTATGTGTATGTATATGTTAGTATATGGCATTTCTTTTAATATTAGTTTTCTCTATTATATAGGTTAGATAATGATTTAAATAAATGGTTATTTCATAATAGTTATATGAGTATAAATGTATATATGTATTACTTTAAGGGTCGTTAAGATTACTTTTTATTTATATACACGTTATTATATCAGTTAACATAATATATAATATGACTTTAGGAGTTCTGATATTAGTTCTTATATAAAGCGCACTACATGGAATTATTTTATTTTGGTAGATCGTTATATATATTAGTTTAGTGGTTGTTAGAATTAGTTATTTTTTAGATTTGGCTTTACTTAAGATTTTATCACATGGAAGTTTTTTTTTAAATAATAAAAATTAATAAAAAACCCTTTTAAAAATAGGATTTTCTAGAGTTTTTTTTTATATATAACCATAACATTTAAGAGTTAAGACCCCGTTAAATTTTTTTTTTAAATAAACCGAAATAAATTAAAATGTAAACTTAGACGGTTTTCAAAAATTAAAATAAACCAATACATTAAAATTTTTTTAAAAGAACTACGATCGTTTGATCCTGGCTAGCGAGTACGTAGGCACCTTCGGGGCGACGATAAAATATATAGAAACTTAAGTTCTTTTTTATTTTATTTTATTTATTTATTTTTTTAAATATTATAATTAGAAAAATAATCCTAATTTCGGTAATAAATAGTGGTACCCGTTAGGGTTTAATAGGTTAGCCCCCGAATTCGGAACCCTCTGGTTCTTAATTGAATTTGAAATCAAAGACCGGTAACCAAATCGTGATCAATCTACCCAATTGGTTACGATTTCTTTTTCTTTTCCCGATTTCGATCGGGTGGCGACTCCAAAAATTATTTTTAATAAAAAATCGGAATTTCTCGATTTCTTTAGTCGAGGATTAATATTAAATAAGTTAGGGTTTAGTATTAATCAAGAAATGAGAAATCAATTTTAAACAAAAACCGAAAAATTAGACTCGACAGGCCTTACTAGGTCCAATGTCGGAGATGATATTGAGATTCCAAATGAAATTTAGGAGAGTTGGCGTCGACATGAATAAGGTAGAGTGATTATTGACGAACCAATAGATGAGATTAATCAAGGATAGAGGAAAGTCCACGAAACTTAAAAATTGGTGGTAATTTAACGAATGATAAAAACTAAGAGTTATCCCAATTATTATCAAAATACTTGGATATATTTACTTGGTCTTATGAAGATATGGCTGGTTTAGATTCGTCTATTGTAGTTTACAAATTGGTAACCAGAGAGGAAATGAAACAGAAAAGACAAAAGCTTAGATGATTTAAGCTGGATTTACTCCTCAAAATAAAAGAAGAAGTGAAGAAGTTGTTAGAAGTACTTAGAAGTCGGGTTCATAGAAGTATCAGATTACCCCGAATGGGTAGCTAATGTGGTGCCAGTATTGAAGAAAAATGGGAAAGTTAGGGTTTGTGTAGATTTCCGAGATTTAAATCAGGCAACACCAAAGAATAACTTTCCTTTATCACATATTGACGTATTAGTGGATAACACAGCCGAGAACCATCTTTTCTTGTTTATGGATGGTTTCTCGGGATATAATCCAATTAAAATGGCAAAAGAAAATAAAATCAAAACAACTTTCATTACCACTTAGGAAACGTTTTGTTATTGTATAATGCTTTTCGGGTTAAAGAATGCTGGGGCAACTTATCAGCATACTATGGTTGCTTTCTTTCATGACATGATGCATTAGGAAATCGAGGTTTATGTGGATGATATGATCGCCAAATTTAAGGAGGATGAAAACCATATAGATATTTTGCGAAAGTTATTTGAGTGATTAAGGAAGTTTCAACTGAAGCCGAATCTAGAGAAGTGTACCTTTGGAGTGACTTCAGGCAAATTGTTGGGTTTTGTAGTTAGTATAAAAGGAATTGAAGTAAATCCAAATAAAGTCAAGGCAATCGTAAACATGCAAACACCAAAGATTGTAAAAAAAGTTCGGGGACTGTTGGAAAGATTAAATTACATTGCTTAGTTTGTATCGCAGTTAACTGATAAATGTAAGCCGTTATTTAAACTTTTAACGAAGAATGCAGCCATTGAATGGGATGAAGAGAATGAGCGAGCATTTGCTGAAATCAAAAAGTATCTCATGAATCCTTCCGTATTGGTCATTCCTATACCAAGATGGCCATTGATCCTTTACTTAAGGATTCTTCTTGTATCGATGGGATGCATTGTAACGACCCGGTCGGAACTCCTTCCACCGAGGTATTGTCCGCTTTGGCATGAAATGCTGCACGGTTTTGTCCCCTGGTGCAGCTGCTTCTCAGGAGATCACCCATCTTGAGATTGCTCCAGCATGAGCACGCTTAACTCCAGAGTTTCGACGTAGTTTGAGCCGCTACACTAAAAAGTACCACGATGATTAAAGTTCCTCTCTCCAGGTATGTAAGGGGTATTACAATCCACCCCCCTTACAGAACTGACGCCCTCGTCAGTTTCGTTACACGGGTCCAAGATAAGTACCAGGCAGGGCCTCGCCCTTCCAGTTGGTGGAATGCTCTGATACCATTCTGTAACGACTCGGCCGGAACTCCTTCCACCGAGGTATTGTCCGCTTTGGCATGAAATGCTGCACGGTTTTGTCCCCTGGTGCAACTGCTTCCCAGGAGGTCATCTATCCTGAGATTGCTCCAGCATGAGCACGCTTAACTCCGGAGTTTCGACGTACTCCGAGCTGCTACACCAAAAGGTGCCTCGATGATTAAAGTTCCTCTTTCCAGGCATGTAAGGGGTATTACATGCATGTTGGGACAAAAAGATGAAACGAGAAGAAAGGAGTATCTTATATACTATTTGAGCAAGAAATTCATAAAAGGTGAGCAAAAATACTTAGAAGTGGAAAGAACGTGTTGTGCCTTAGTGTGAATGATGCATAAGCTTAGGCAATACACTCTCTATTATTCAATAAAGTTGTTGACAAAACATGACCTTTTGAGGTATTTAACAGAAAACCCAGCGTTGATTGGGAGAATATTGAAGTGGTAGATACTACTCTCCGAGTTTGATATCAAGTACGTGAGCTAGAGTTCAATCAAGGGGTAGGCGATAGCAGACCAACTGGCAAAATACCCATTAGAAAATGAGAACGATGGTTTAGAAGCACAATTTCCCAATGAAAACGTGATGATGGCAAATGAATTGAGCAATGAAAAATTAGGATGGAAAATGTATTTTGATATAGCAACCAACGTGTTTAGATGTGGGATAAGAGCAGTATTGATATTACCTGAGGGTAATAATTTCCCTATGGCAACAAGGTTAACATTTTCATATACCAATAACATAGTGAAATATGAAGCCTGCATTTTGCGGCTCAAAATGGCACTAGATATGGGAATACAAGAGTTGGAAGTATATGGAGATTCTTCCCTTATAATTCTCTTGATCTTAGGAGAGTATAAGACAAAGGATGAGAAATTGATACCTTATCACGAGCATTAGCAGGCTAATTGAAAAATTCCAGAAGATTTCATTCACTTACATTCCAAGGATCCAAAATTAGTTTACTGATGCATTAGCCACGTTAGTGTCATAGAAATTTAACCCCTAAAGATTGAAGTGGAAGAAAAACCAGCTTTTTATCTTGCAGATGAAAAAAAGGGAACAAAAGAACCTTAGTATCATGACATCAAAAAGTTACTTCAAACTAATGAATTTCCTGAGGATGCTAATCGAAAAGATAGAAAAACTTTAAAAAAGTTGGCTACTCATTTCCTATTGAGTAAAGCCACGTTATACAAGAGGTCACCAGATGCAATACTGCTAAGGTGTGTAGGGTAAGAAGAAGCCGAGAAATTAATAAAAGAAGTGCATGAAGGAGTTTGTGGTCCTTACATGAATGGATATATGTTAGCTAGAAAGATCATGAGAATGGGGTATTTTTGGATGACGATGGAATCGAATTGTATTAAGCACGTGAGGCACTATTACATGTGTTAGGTGTACGCTAACAAAATTAACGCTCCTCCTCAAGAATTGCACGTGTTATCAGCTCCTTGGCCTTTCTCAATGTGGAGGATTGACATGATTAGTCCAATTTCACCAACGGCTTCAAACGGGCATAGGTTCATTCTAGTCGCAATCAACTGTTTTACTAAGTAGGTAGAAACAGCGTCATATTCCATGGTAACCAAAGGAATAATGGTTAGATTCTTAAAAAGAGATATTATTGCAAGATACGGTACACTTGAGTCTGTTATTATAAATAATGGGACAAATTTGAACAACAAGTTGATGGATGAAGTGTACAGCCAATTCAAGATCACTGAAACTTAACTCCATATTGACCTCAAATTAATGGGGTAGTTCAAGTTGCTAATAAGAACATCAAAAGAATCATTAAGAAGATGGTGATCACTTATAGAGATTGGCACGAGACACTTCCCTTTGCTCTGATGGCCTAAAGAACCTCGGTCATAACTTCTACTAGGGTAACCTCATATTCATTGGTGTACGGAATTGAAGCAGTACTACTGGTAGAAGTAGAAATACCTTCATTCTGAGTATTGGTAGAAACTCGACTCGGTGAAGTAAAGTGGATGAAGAAGTGAATGGAGCATTTGAATCTCCTGGATGAAAGGAAGCTTGCAGCGATATGTCATGGTCAGTGCTACCAATGATGGATTATCTGGGCTTTTAACAAGAAAGTACGCTTAAGGCACTTCAAAGAAGGAGACTTAGTATTAAAGAAAATATTACCAAACGTAAAAGACCCTAAGGGTAAGTTTGCTTCGAATTATAAAGACCCTTATATGGTGAAAAAGGTATTATCAGGAGCCACATTAGTTTTGACAGAGATGGATGGCCTAGAATTGAGGGAACCAGTGAATTTAGATACAATCAAGATGTATCATCCATGAAAACTAAGTTCAATAAAGATTTCAATTTTTCTTGAATAAGTTTATGGTTAATCTTTCGCCGTTTACAAGTAAAGTTGATATCCATGAATGTTTCCGAATTCAAATAGTCATTGACCAACAAAAACTTCACCAATAAACCCTTAAGGGTTTTTCTAGCTTCGTACACTTAAACACCAAACCCTTACCAATAAATTTGAGTCACCAAATAAATTGAAATCAAATGTTCTTGATAATTTAATCTTTGTTTCTTTCTTAAGAGATCTATTGTTCAGAAGTCATGAAGGGTAGAAATTGAAATTTGAAATCAAACTAAGCAAATTCAAGGCATAGGCATGGTTCAATTATATGATTCAAAGAAGAAGGAAAAGAAAAAAGAGAAAAGGAAAGAAGAAGCAAGCACCGTCCCTTAGTGAAATTTTGCTAATGGAATGAGTGAATATCGGGAGTCAATGTAAGCATGCCAATTAGTTGCAATCTGAGAAATCCTTCAGTTCCAGAAAAATTATCTTAAAAAAAGGTTTTTAGAGGAATTAAGATAGTTTTGAAAATCAATCTCAAAGAGATCTATCCTTTTTAGATCACCAAAATAAAATAAGAAATCTATTCTCTCCTGATCACCAAAACAAAACAAGAATCTAGAAGAGATCCATCCTCTTCGAATTATCCATTAGAGGAATTTTCTTTTTTTAAATCTCAAAGAGATCTATCCTATTCAGATTATCAAACCGAATGAAGTTTTTTTCAAAATCTCAAAGAGATCTATCTTATTCGAATTATCAAACTGAAGGAAGTTTTTTGAAAATCTCAAAGAGATCTATCCTCTTTGGATTATCTATCAAAGTAAGTTTTTTTGAAATTTTAAAGAGATTTATCTTCTTCAAATTAATCAAGTCGAATCTCAAAGAGGTTCATCCTCTTCGAATCAAACCCAAAACCAATCTTGAAGAGATCTATCCTCTTCAAATTAACCAAATCCAATCCTGAGGAGATCTATCCTTTTTGGGTCACAAGTTAAAATCAATCTCGAAGAGATCTATCCTCTTTAGATTGATTAAAAAAGTATTTTGAAGAAATCTATCCTCTTCGGGTCACCAAAGAGAAACCAATTTTGAAGAGATTTATCCTCTTTAGATTGATTCAAAAAGTATCTCAAAGAAATCTATCATCTTCGGGTCACCAAAGAGAAACCAATTTTGAAGAGATTTATCCTCTTTAGATTGATTCAAAAAGTATCTTAAAGAAATCTATCATCTTCGGGTCACCAAAGAGAAACCAGTTTTGAAGAGATCTATCCTTTTCAAACAAATTAACCAAAATGAATCTCGAAGAGATCTATCCTCTTCGGGTCACCAAAGAGAAACCAGTTTTGAAGAGATCTATCATCTTCAGACAAATTAACCAAAATGAATCTCCAAAAGATCTATTCTCTTCGGATCAACCAAGTAAAATCTTGAAGAGATCTATCATCGTCAGTTTATTTAAGTCAAGTTTAGCAAAAATGGGTATCTTTTTTGTCTTTGTAGTAAAGTTTTAATCAAACTTTATCACAAAGAAGGGTAGTTGTAAACACCTAGTTTTTGCCAATTTTTTCAATTGAGCTAAGTTAATAAATAAACAGAAAAATAAAAAATAATAATAAATAAACGAAAACTAAAAGAAAAAAAAGGAAAAAGAGAAAAAAAAATGAAAAAAGAAAAATAAAAAAGACAAAAAATCAAGTTTGGTCATAAGAAGAGTCAAGTCAAGTCATGTTGGATTGAGTTGAGTTATTAAATCAGGTAACGAGACGGGTTGAATTAATTAATTTTGGGTCTAACCAATATAGAATAAGTATTTATCTAATGTAGGGGCTTAAAATCAAGAGTTATTAAGTTATTGGGGCATATTTAATTAGATTGGGTCGGGTTTGGAAAGAAAAGTCCAAATTAGTTAGGGTTTCTAGAAACTAGGGTAAATCATGGAAGAATTGCAATCAAATCTTTTGTATCTTCGATACAAGATATTTGATTTGGGACTTATAATGACACGTTGGTCAGGGATTTAAGGGACGATTTTTTAAAATCACATTCCTTCTGCACACCCCACACATTCCTTTAAAAACACCACACGCTGCCACACGCACCACTATAACCATCACTGCTCCACCACTCTACACACAACCAACGCATGTGCTACTACTGTATGCACCACAACCACTGTCATCGCCTATAACCACTGCCACCGTCACCCAACACTACTGCTCGTGTCGCCTAAGTCATTGCATATAGCATCGCCTACCATCGCCTAGTGGTATTTACTGCATCGCTAGATCGATTACCAGTGTTCGCCCAAGCATCACCCAGTCATGCTCGTATTTACCTATAGTTGCCCAAGCCTTACCCAATTACTCCCATGCTTGCCCACTGTCGCCCGTAGTCGCCCAAGCTAGCACTCCTCACTTGCCTAGTGTCGCCTATCATTCACCCGTTGTTACCCAGCGCACGCCCACATTGGCCTAGCATACGTTTACCATCACCTAGTACACGCCCACTCTTACCTCAGCCTTGTCCAGCCTCACCCAACTTTGCCTACAAACTCGACCAACTCCAACAATCTGACGCTAGGTAAAATTTTCAGTCTTTTTTTTTATTATTTGATTTGATTTATTTTATTTTTATTAATTTTCTTTATTGGTTATTTATTTTATTTCTTTTCCTTTATTAATTTTTTTTGTTTAAGTACAAGTGTTTTTTTTTATTATTTATTTTGCAATTTTTTTAGTTAAATTAGGTTTTTTTAAAAAAAATCATTTTTTAATAAAAAAATATGTAGGGGTTCTTTAAAAAAAATCAAAATTGAGTTTTTTTAAAAAAGGATAGTTAGTTAGGGTTTTTGTTTAATTTAGGAAAATTAGATTTTTTTAAGGTTTTTCTTCATATAATAAATTGATAAAAATGTAAACATGGCTCTTTTAAAAAAAAAAAAATAACCCACTTGTTAAATATTTTATAAAAAAAAAGAACTACGGTTGGTTTAATTCTAATTAATGAGTACGTAGACACTTTCGGGGAACTGTTAAAAATTAAAAAAAAATTCCTTTTTTAGAAATTCGTATAAAAAATAATAAAAATCATTTTTAGTCACTTTTGTAAATTTAGATATATTTTTATATTTTTAGGAAATATTAAAAAAAAATCAATTTTTTTTAATTTTCACATAATAACTTAATCTTAATAGGTTAACCCACGACCCGGTTTTCTGGTTCAATTTTCTAAAAATTAATTTTTTTAGAATATTTACAAACTAGTGGTTAAATTAAGGTTTTCTCACCTAAAAACTCTAATTTTATTTTTTACTGATTGAACTAGTTGGCGACTCCAATTTTTTAAAATTTTTTTTAAGAAAATTATTTCCTTAAGTTTAATGTTGAGTAATTTATATTAAGCAGGTTAGGCTTAATATATGTTAAACTAAGAAAATTAAAATAGGGTCCAACACTTACTATCCAAGGTTACTTTACTACATCATGTATCTATTAATGCTATAATTGACTTTGACAATTTTCCTATAGTTATCTTTGTAAGAACTCTCATACTTACTAAATCTTTACTTAATAATTTTGTCATTATACGAACTTTCTATACTAATTTATGTATTTAATCTTCTAATATGGTTAGCTCTTTATCTAATCTAAACTCTATTTTATCTGCCCTTATTTCCAAAATTCTTAGTCTTCTTTCTATTGATCCCTCAATTTATTCACCTTGACGATTTCTATTAGATTTTTTGGTTTATGTATTACTTTCTTGAATTTCTACTCCTATTCTTTCTAAAGAAAATTTATAATATTCTATATAATAAGACTGACATTGGTATTTAAGATTCAAACTAGGATATTTTCTACATTATGTGAATAAGGCTTATTAAAAATACCTTTTTTATTTTGACAATCATGTTGGCATTCTAAATTATAACCCATATATTCAAAAATTTCTTGTTCTAAATTAAGTTTTGATATTGATTCTATAAATTCATTTTTTTTACTCGATCTTCGTAACTTGCTTTTGTTATGCGCTGAAGTAGTAGAATCGTATTAATCCTACTGTGGAAACCGTTCTAGGATAGAAATTAACATTACAGTCGCTATTTTAGACCTGATTTATATAAGGCATCCATAACTAATCCAATTTAAAGTAAACAATTCATAAATCAAACAAGATTTTTGTTTAAGAAAATACGAACATATATATACATACACTAAAATTCAAATATTACAATGATTTCATAGCATAATCTAATATAAGTAATACTTTATATAACAATTAAAGATTCTAAATTAAGAATTAAAACCTTAAAAATATATTCTTCAGTTTTTATTTCCTCACCCCCTAGGATCCAATAATTACTAGCTTTAAGGTAGTTATATAGCCACTTTATAGCTATTGCTTGCAATAAAATTTATGGAGAAATGAGCAATCAACCGCTTAGTAAGTTGGGATGAAAACTTAAAACTATACATCAAGCACAAACAAAGTTATCACCTAATTATTTTAATGCAATGCAATAAACGAATGCCATTGTATGACATTATCCGATCCATTAAAAGATTAGAGAAATTATACTTACTCTAATCCGGGTTGAGAAGTTTAGCACACATATCAACAACTTATGACCAAACTTAAGCTTGTATAATGAAGATATCGCTCTTTCCACAACTATCTTGGAATCATTGACTTCAACCTTGCCATAACTTCTTCTCTTGTTACTTAGTTCAATTAAGGATGAAAAAGGGATAAATTATGCTATCAAGCGCTATTTCTTTTAAAGGGATTAATCTTCGGTCAAAAAACCCTAAACGATTTCCTTAATGGGTTATATATTATTAAGTCCAATTAAGCTAATCACTCCATATCATATAATATAAAACAACTGCAAACCAGTACAATAAGTTAATAATACATGATGCATTTAAGAACACGCATATACGGGTATACACACATTCGAACTATCTACATGCATAAACAAATATAAACTTAAGCTTTCAAATACTCTTAAACAGTACTTTGAAATATAGTAGTATATTAATCCTAAACTTACCTAAAGTCCCCGATTTACTTACTTAAGCCTAATATAACTTATACTATCGCCGCTCACTCTTGTAATATAAATATTATTTTTAGTATTTATATCCTTATTACCAATAAGCTTTAAACCATTGTTTTAATTTAAATTATAATTTTAGTTAGTTCTTCAGGTTTCATATTACTTATAATCATAACTTTATTACATACATATATCATACATGTTGAATATGTATTATCATTTTGATATTACTTACCGTATAACCTATATTATATATATGATTGTAACATAATAATATAACATAATGCTTTTAATGAAAGTATAATTCAATAAGTAATATATGTTCATAGCGTGTGTGTGTATTTTTCAAATAACACTAATTACATTTAAAATATTGTACAATATGTAATTTATCTTATATATGAAATCATTATATTGTGTCATACATACTAATGGAGGGATTACTTAGACACTGTTTTGAATACATAGCTTATATATATGTGTGTGTCTGTGTGTGGAGAAAATGATTCATACAAATATATATATTTAATTAGCTCTTTTGGGGTTATTAAAAGGAAATAATAAAAATAGAATTATCAATATTTTAAGTTTAATATTTGAACAAGAAAAAAATATATGAAATTGTATAGATAAAATACTCTATTTAGGAAAATAATGAAATTATAGATATATATTTTCTACAACTACTAAATATCAATTAAAAAAAAGGCAATACTTATAATTATGGAAATACGGTAACCTAAAAAATCGAATACAAAAAAAAAAGTTAAATCTTCTAATCTTTCTCTTTCTCTTCTTTCTTTTTTTTCCCTTTTTTCTTTCTTTCTCTCTCTCTCTTTTTTTTTTAAATCCTCTTCATCTCTTTTTCTCACTGTTTCACTCTCTCTCTTTCTCTCTCTCTCTCTCTTTCTCTCCTTCTTTTTTCTCACCTGACTCTCTCCTTTCCTCTCTCTTTCCTTCTTTCTCTTTTTCTTGTCTAATCCTTTTTTTTTTCCCTTTCCATATGGCCCAAAGCCATATATATAACAAGACTATACTACCTTTTTCAAGGTGATTATATATATTTATTATTTTTTTATCATATTATATGACATTTTTAATGTAATTTTATCATGATTTATAATTTATAAAGCTCCATAATATATTTTAAAAATAGTAGAATATTATATTATACACTTAATCTAAAATTTTTATTTCTAAACCAATTAAAATTTAACCTGATAAATTTTACGATATAATCCATATCGGTTACATCTCAACTTATTATTATTATTTTTAAATCCAACTTTATATGACTATCCCTTATAACTTTTGGTGAACTCATATTATTATTTGGATATATTTTTTTATTGGTCGTACGTTCCAAAATAAGGCCTTAACTCCACTTTTGTTTAATATATGATACATATGGATAGGTTTCATTAATTATTTAGAACTTATCCATATATATCTTATATATAATTTTACTTAATAATATTAATTATGAAGATCACATAGTTGATTTCAAAAGATTTATTATAAACTATATTTAAAATTACGAAAAACCATGTATCATATATTAAACAAAAGTGGAGTTATGCTATAAATAGATTCTATAAACAATTCTAACAGAATCACATATAAATGAGCTTAATTTGAGATATGAAAGTTATAGAGTTATTTCTTTTAATTTTTATTACCTAGTCATAAAAATCAACTTCATTCTAAGAATATTGATATAAATCATATTTTAAAAAATATGTCTCAAGCATTAAACATTTCATTTTATTTCTTATTAATTTATATACTTATATATAATTTATCTCTAACAATTCATTAATTATCAGAACTTGTTTTACGTATTTCCAATACATAACGATACTATGTGTATAACTTAATAATGTGATATTTTATTTTTTTTAATTCTAAACTTACTAGGTCATTTCCACTAATATTTTTAACTTCATTGTAAAATTTGGTTTTAATTGGATAATTTACACAATTGTTCTAAATTTTACGAACTGTCTCCAAATCGACTAATTATGAATTAATGGCTAGTTCTTACAGGGTTCACAGCTATGCTATAAATAGATTCTGTCTCGCTTATATCATTATTTATCTCTACCAAGTCTTTATTTATACATTATACCAAAATTGAATTTTTATTATGTAAAGAATTCCTTTTTGTACAATCTCTACAAAAATGTCCCACTTCTGCACAAGTATAACAAGTAATCTTATTTTTATAATTTCAATTTTTATTAAAATTTCTAACATGTTTGTCTTTATTAAGAGAAGGCTTTTTAACTAAAGTTTTCATAAAATAGTGAAATGGAAAAACTCAGTAGAACAAGATTATCTTAGACTAAGTTTTGACTACAATGCAAATGAAATGTTTAGGTATTTAGAAATGTACTTAAGTCTAGTTGATAGAGTAGCATACGAGAGGTATAAAGAAAAATTTCCTTAGAAATTTCAAGAACTTAGAAATTACGAAGCTAACCCATATAATTTTGTAAATATATTAGAAGAATTGTTGATAAGAATGAGTCCATATTAAGGAGCAATTACATAGCAACAAGATAACATTAGAAGATTAGAATGGTTCCAATTAAAAAATTGGAGGGATGTTATATTCATTTTAAGAGATTACTATTATTATACAGAATTAGTGTTAAAATTACTAGGTCCCTTAGGTAAACAAATAAAAGAAAAATGAAAATGTCGAAAGATAGCCATACATATAATATAGCTATAGCAATAAGATTTGTTGTAGATAAGTCGGCAAAGGAGTGAACATTCATATAGATACAAAAATAGTTAAAGACATATTACTCTTTTTTGTAAATATATATATATATATATATACCTTAATAGTATGAGCATAGGTAACAAAAAAGAATACCTAGAAGAGATACAAGAAAAACAAAGAAATGTTATCTTAGGAAAGCTTTAGCCAAAAAGCCTTTTCTTAATAAAGACAAACATGTTAGAAAATTTTATAAAAATAGAAATTATAAAAATAAGATTACTTGTTATACTTATGGAGAAGCATGATATCTTTGTAAAGATTGTACAAAAAGGAATTCTTTACATAATAAAAATTCAATTTTAGTAGAATGTATACATAAAGACCTAGTAGAGATAGATAAGATATTAGCGAGACAGAATCTTTTTATGGCATAGTAAGTTACGAAAATCGAGTAGAAAATTTAGATAGTGATAATGAAAGTGCAAATGAATTTATAGAATCAATATCAGAAATTAATTTAGAACGAGCAATTTTTGAATATATGGATTATATTTTAGAATGCCAATGTGATTGGAAAAAATAATAAAGGTAATTTTAATAAGCCTCATACATCTTATAGAAAATATACTAGTATGAATCTTATATATTAGTGCTAGTCTTGTTATATAGAATGTTGTAAATTTTGTTTAGAAAAATAAGAGTAGAAAAAAAAAAGAGTTATGGTTTCATTGTTATGATGAAAAAAATTGTTGTTGATATCTACATTTTTGTGGATCAAAATAATGTTGCTTTTCATGATTACATAATTGAAACCAGATGGTTTAGTCATCTTCCTTGTAAAAGGATTTTAAATGTTTAATAATATATAAATTAAAATGAAGAGGGAGAAAGGGAATGTTTTGCCAATCAAGTTACAATTGTTATGAATTTTTTTTTTTCAATAGAAATGAACCAAAGGAAAATGTAGAAAGGAAATAGAATTGGTGAGCACAAAGGCTATGACTCATTTTATATTGAATATATGTAAAAGATACTAAAATTGATAAATAGATATTAGAGGTATAAATGAATGTAATATAATGATAAATAATTATTGTATTGCAATAAATGCTAAAAAATAAAATTAAAATATATATAAACAAAAAAGTGATTAAATTGTAGTAAATGCTATCATTAAAAATAAAACATAAAAAGAGAAAAGCTTTATGAAATTATATATTATAATATGATTTACTTATAGTGAAATAATTATATGAAGTAAGAATACAATTTTTACTCTTAGAATCTTCTCAATTTGCTACCTAACAAAATACTTAAAAGGCAATGGTCTTATAGTTCAGTGGCATGAATGTTAGTCTCCTAGCGGTATGAACCAAGTTTAAATTTCTTTTCCTTGTTGTAATTATCTAAAAAAACAAAGTACTTATAAACTACCATCAAAATCTAGTGATTCCCCTTTTCCCACTATCATTGCTATGAACTAAAGATTGCTAATGACTAGTCTCTACATGAATAGTTTGAGACTTTGCAAGAGTCATTTGAAATACTTATTGCTTTATAACACTATTTGCTCTTGTTAAGGCTTGTTTAGACTTATTTACTAAGATATTTAAAGGAATTCTTACTGTACAAAAGTGCTTCTAAAAGATTGATTTTAAAACATAAACACATTATAAGAGCATACTTAAATTGCTTTGTCTATATTATTTATGCCTCATTTGGTGTCTTATTGAATTATCCATCTATATTCACACTAGTAGACCATGCATTAGGAGATAATTACATGCAATCTACAATATTAAAGTGATCTTCTACTTTTTTGGTATATTTCTTCCTTTTGTATTATTTATAAAAAATGGTCACATATAAATTTATATTGTTATTGCATCGATTCCTAAAACGCACTTAACTTCTAATTTGAGCATAACTACAAGCAACTTCCAATTCTAGCACTTATATCAAACCAAGTCTACTTGTTAATATCTTGCATGGCTGAATATTAATGAAATTGATATAGTTTTAAAAATTGTACTTTCAAATTTCCAAAAGAAAAACATTAAATACACTAAAAGTAGGTCGATCTAATAATAGCAATAGATTAAATTTTATGAATAATAAAAGAAGGAAAAAAAAAAACAATAATTTTAAAATGCCCTCATTGAAGTACATAAAAACATGCTATCACAATTAAGTTGCTTCGTCTAAGAAATTTCCATTTCCCTACAAAATAATGAAGCAAGCATCAATAAGAGAACTCGAAGTATAACATAAAGCATCACAATGTGAAGTTGAAATATATGTATGTATATACATATAAATATTAAGTCAATCAAGATTGTTCAACTCAACACTCTTAACCTATAGTTTATTATAAAGTTTTTTAATCTCATATACTTTTCTCTCTCTTCCTCTCTCTAACATTCTCTTTTTGCATTAATATCTCCTTCTATATATGCACATTTCTCTATACTATGAGCTTTACATCTATATCTATGCATCTATTATCGATTTATATATATATAAATTCTATATCTATATTTATGTATTATGTATCTATCTATATATATATATATTATTTAAGTCACACTTCAATTTGGTATCTTATTAATTTCTCTCTCTCTCCACCCCCTACCCCCCCTTCCCCCCCTGCCCTAACGCTTCACCCCGTTTTTCTCTCTCTAATATATTATATATATATATATATATATAGAGAGAGAGAGAGAGAGAGACATATATATGCATACATATACATATACTTCTTTACATGATATACTCTTTAGTTTGTGGTATACTCATGGGTTTCCATACAATCTATAAAATGTGTACAAGATTTTTGTTTATCGCTTACTCAATTTTTTTATTTAATTCTATGTATCTTAGGTTCAAATAATTATTGAGCATGGATGCTTATTTTTACCATTTCATGCTTTTTTTTTGTTTTTTTTCTACTTAACATTACTATTTAGGGAAGGGGGAATTTGGACTTGGTTCATCCTTTTTGGAGACAACATTACTATTTAGGGAAGGAGGAATTCGGACTTAGTTCATCCTATTAAGGGTCCTTTACGTATGCTCCTAGACTATAACGGTGTTAGAAGATTTTTTAATTTTTTCAACGATCTTAGCCTATTCATTAAATTTTTTAAAAGAAGATTATTTTTGTTTTCGTATGCATGATATGACATGGACATCTATTTTTAGTATTTTATAGATTTGCTAATTCTTTTTAAAGCTTATTTTTGTCCTTTTATACAGATATGACATAAACATATATTGAAAAAAGAAAAATTTTGAAATCAATCATTTGTCACTTACAAATGGAATAACTTGCATCATAAGTAGATAGTAGCATTATTATTACCAGGATGTATTGAGTTAGCTTTATATTATTGAGGTCCACTATGGTAATGAGGACTAAGGACTGATCACTCGCTCCCAAGCTTGATGACTCACCAACTTGATTTACCGAGCTGTCTTAGAGGAGTTGAACTTGAAGAGCAATACCTTCTTTGCTTTAACCAACCGAGCTATTATAAGCATCGCAATTAAGTGTTTGGGGTTCAGTACGTAAAATTTAAGCTTGAGTTCCAAATATTAGTAAAAGTGATCCTATGAGTTTGGATTTCAAAATCATTAAAAATTATAATATTGAATTATATGTATATTACCCGTTATTTATCGAAAACGTATAAAACGAATTCTAATGATTAATGAATCTATAGAGATAAATTATATGCACACTAAAAATAATAAAATAACTTAAATAGTATTTATAAGTATTTACTTATACCATATATATCTATGTGTAAGTAAAAATACACGGAATTACTAAAAATACTTGAAATATGTTAAAATAATACTAAATAATTAAGGAAAAATCAAGCAAAATTATAAAAAAAAAATGTAGAATTGTCCAAAAATGAGGTGCGGCATGCTGAGGATACAAATTTGAAATCAAATAATTAAATTCACTTACGTAGAAAGTGAGAAAAAAAAAAAGAAGAGATAAGGACAAACCCTAAACCCTTCTATACAATCAAAAACCACTCACCATAACCTAGTCTAGCAAGTTAGGAAGCAAAAAAAAAAAAAAAAAAAGGAAGAGGAGAGAAGAGAAAAAAGAATAATTTTGGAAAAATTAGTAAAATTACTATGTAATTAGTGCTTATAAGGAGAATCCACGTTCGATAACAATTTGGGAGCAAACGGTCACTACCACTAAATGGTAGAGGTGGCGCTCAATCTAGCCAACAATGGCAAGGTTGCCAAAGCTAACAACGTCGGTAAGTCTCAAATTTCATCATAGTTTTGTTTATTTTATTAAAAATGTCAAATTAATTTGTAGAATTATGAAATTTGGTATTTTAGAATATTTTTCTACGTAGATTTAGGGAAAAATGTCAATTTAATAAAATTAGGTCTTAGCATATACTATTCTTAAAAAATCACTAAATCCAAGCTAGTTTTCAATTTCAATTTAAATAACCTTAATGATGTAGCTTTGACATAAAAAATTTTGTGTATGTTGCCTAAGATATATATGACAGTGTTATGAGAAGATTTTTCAAAAATTAGTTTTCTAAAATTTTAATTAATTTTTAAGCTATAAAATCATGCATAAAAGACAATTTATGAGCTTAATTTAGTGATTTAATGTTAATTTGGTATAAATAGTGATTTAGCATATAATTAGGTATTTTAGGATATTATTTACTGATGTAGAATGCTATTTGTGATGTTTGAGGTATTAGATGTAAATTTTATGTAGTAAATATGTGTAAATAAATAATAGATAAAAAGGTATATTTAAGTTAATTTTGTGATTTATAGTTAATTAGATATAAATTCTAACTTAAGGTATAATTAGAAATCTTGATTTGTTATTGAGTAAAGAAGAATGGTATTTATAGTGCTAGAAATTTTATATAAGTGATATAAGTGTAGATTATGTAATAATACATAATATGTGTATATAAGAATTAAATAGATAGAAAATATTAGGTCAAAATTGATAATATAATAATATAAAATAAATCTAATATGGAATTAATATTTAGGTAATACTATAAAAATATAGGTTATTCTTACATAGGAAACAAATTCGATACTTAAATGAGGAATATAGTGTACCATACCAACTGAAATATTACTAAAAGCTAAAAAGGGGAATTAGGATATTTAAGTATAGTGAGATAAATTTCACATATTAGTTCAGAAGGAGTTCCTAAGGTTTATATATAAAAAAACCATAATCAGTAGTTAAATTTGAAGTTAGCTTAGAAACTAATTAGATACTATCTTCATTCGAATTAAAGATAGTTAAACCTTGTGAAATTGGTTAGAAGGTGCTCTTGGGATTTAAGTGTAAAATGAAACCAAGAGCTAAATCAGGAGATTAAACAAAGGTTACGTATATAAAGTGAAAAGGAACAAGATTAGTGTATAATTCAGAAATGTACCTAAAGCGAGGTGGGATAAGCTTAGAAGATGGATTAACAACTAGGTTCGAGCCTATGAATAAAACTATAATTAGAAATTGAATCAGAACCTAGCATAAAATAAGAATAATTGTTAGAGATTGAAAAACCTGAATAATTATATATAATAAAACCTTAAACTAAAGAAAATATAAAGAGTTATAGAATAAAGCCTATACAAGATAGTTATATGGATACTAAAATGACCTGTGGATTATAGGGATTATCAGTGATGACATGCTGCGAATCGTACCTTAAGTGAGTAAGTGGGGAGTCTAGGATAGTTTGGGACCAATATATAACTATATTGCGGAGTACTGTTTCATAGTGCTTGAAGGCTTAAGGTTATACTTGTCTATACTTGTTTGTACTTGTAGGTAGTCTAATTGTACGTATGCTTATATGTACGTGTTCTTGAATGTATTGTGTAATATTAGATTACTGTACTAGTTTGCAATTATTTTGTATCGCATGATATGGACCAATCACCTTAACTGGACTTAATTAAGTATGTGACTTGTAATTCTAAATTAGACTTGCATATCAACTCATCGGGATAAATATTTAGGATTCTCCGAGTAAATACTGATCTCTTTGAAAGGGATAGTACTGGATAGCACTGGATAGCATAATTAATCATTCTTCATCCTTAGTCGAATTAAGTGACAGGAGAGAGTGAAGGCAGTGATTTGGAAGTAGCAATAGGAGGAGCGGTATCTCCATTGCACAAGTCTGGGTTTAGACATGAATTGTTGAAATGTGCACTAAACTCCTCAACCTAAATTAGAGCGGATGGAATTTTTTTAATCTCATTAAGGATCAAATAAGGTCGTGCCATGGCATCTACTTATTATCGTAAGCCTTGTAGTTAGATAGTCGAGGTTTAGTCTGTGAAATTTAAGGCGGTCAGGTAAGTTGTTCAATCAAGCCCAAAATTTACGACGAAGTTAGAAATATTAGCAAAAGTGATCTCGTGAGTTTGAATTTAGGAAAATAAATAATAAAACGATTAATTATTATAATATTGAATTATATGTAAATTTCTCGTTATTTATCGAAAACATATGAAACGAGTTCCAATATTTAACAAATTAATAGAGAGAAATTATATGCATATTAAAAATCATAAAATAATATAAATAATATTTAAGAGTATTTAATTGTATTATATATATTTACGTATAGGTAAAAATACACAAAATTATTTTAAATGCCTAAAATATACTAAATAATTAAAGAAATTTCATAAATAATTAAAGAAAAATTAGAAAAAGTGTGGAAATGTGTAGAATTGTTGGCATGCTAGGAATTAAAGAAAAAATAACAACCAATAAAATTGAGCTAAATGAAAAGTGAAAAAGATAAGGGATAAGGACACTTATCCATATTAAATTTGCAGGAAAAACCCTAAACCTCTTTTACAAATACCAAACCTCCTTCCAAAATTCATTTAGTTAGTTTAAAGTCCAGAAAAATTTAAGGAGAGGTGAGTAGAGGAGAGAAAATAATTTTACTAAAAATTAACAAATTATAATGTAATTAGGGCTTATAAAGGGAACCCATATCCAACGACTGTCTGGAGAGAAACAAGCACCACCACTAGATAGTGAACCCTATGTCTAGAGCTATAGATAATGATGGAGCAACTGCTAGTGGCTAGAAGCTTGTCGATTGGTGAGTTTTGATTTTTCTTTTGAATTTATTTAATTTAGTAAAAATATCAAATATGTATATAAAATTATGAAATTTGGTTTCCTTAGGTATTTTTGTATGTAGAAGTAGAATATTAAACCATATTTTTAAAATTGTAAGTGCTTATATAGGTTCTTTAAGAATAGGCCTGATTATAATAAATTTTGTATAAATTTTAAAAAATAGTAAATAATTTTATTTAAAGCTAATTTTTGGTGTACATATTCCTAATATGATATATTTAATTTAAATAAAAATAATTTTTGATAAAATATGCATTTAGTATTTATTAAAATTATTTTGTTGAATCTATTATGTTTTTCATATGAAAGAAATAATAGGTTTTTAATTAAATTCCTTAATGTATCTTATTTGTAATGACTTCTAAAACTTAGTTATGATTTTAGGAATATTAAGTTTGAATCTTATAATTTTATTTGGTCATTTACCTAATTTAAGTTAATTTTTAGCAAAATTGGGCCTAAAATCGGTATACCAGAAAATGATATATATTAAACTATGTTAGTACTTTTCATGATCATAATATAGCAACTATAATTTACTAAGTATAATATATTTTTTGTAGCTTTAATGAAGCTTGGATACTAATTATTATATATTTACTTAGAGTTTATGTATAATATGTACTAAATATGTAGGTAAATGAGTATATTTAAGTTAATTTTGTAATTTAGGGTAATTAGGTATAAATTCTGATTTAGGAAAGAATTAAACATTGATATGTTATTGGATAATGAAGGATGATGTATGTAGTGTTAGAATTATTAAATAAGTGATTTATGAGTGAATTATATAATAACATATAATATGTATATATAGGAAATAAATGAGTAGAAAATATTAGATAAAAATTTATGATAATATAATAATAGGAGTATGATATAAATCTGATTTGAATTGGGAGTTTATGAAATTATATGGAAAATGTAGGTTATTCTCATATCGGAAACCAATTTAGTAGTTAAATTAGGAATTAAATGTATCATATGGACTAAAATATTAGTTAGAAGTTAAATACGAGATTTAAGACACTCAAGTCTAGTATAATTAATTTCACATAATGGATCGAAACAAATTCATAGGGTTCACGTATAAAACTCGTAATTAGAAACTGAATTAGAACCTAATATAAAAATCAATTAGAAAACTGAATCAGAACCTAACCTAAATTAAAAATAATTGCAAGAGACTTAAAAACTTGAATAATTATTTATAATAAAACCCTAAACTGAAGATAACAATAAAAATTACATAACAAAACCTATCTATGGTAGTTATATGAGTACTAAAATAACATTTATATTATACGGATTACTAGCGATGGTCTTATGATACGTACCTTATGATACGCGCCTTGAGTAAATAAGCGAGAAGTTCAGGTAAGTTAGGATTAATATGTTACTGCATTTCAGAGTATTAATTTGTAGTACTCGAAGGCTTGAAATTGTACTTAATTGTGTTTGTTAGATAGTTGATTGTGTGCATGCTTATATGTACTTATTTCCAAGTTTGATGATAGGATTTTGATTTACTACTTTAGCTTGTATTTGTGTGATTTATTTGAAATGATTGAACACCTTAAATCGGATATAACTAAATATATGACTTATAATTCTAAATTGGATTTACATAGCAACCAATTAAGGGAAACATTAGGGTTCTCCAGCTAAATACCAACCCCTTTAAAAGGAATCTTGTTAAATAGCATAATGGGTCATTTCTTTACCTTTAGTCGAACTAAGTAATTGGTGAGGAGGTCATGGTAAGAGTAAAGTCAATGGTTTGAGGATAGTCGCCGAAGGAATAGTATCTCCATTGCATAAGCTTAGGTCTAGTTGTAAGCTATTGCATTACATGAAAACTTTTCAATCCGGATTAGAGCGAGTATAATTTTTCTAATTTCACGATGAGTTGAACAATGTCGTACAATAACATTTGTTTGTACATACATTGCATCTAGCTAATTTGATTGATAACATTGTTTGTGTTTGTTATATAGTTTTAAGTCTCTGTCCCAACTTACTGAACAATTGGTTGCTTTCATTTTTATAGATGTTATTGCATGTACTAGGTAAGAAGCGGCTATATAACTACGCTAAAGCTAGCAATTATTGGATCATAGGGAGTGAGGATATAAAACCGAGAATTTGATACAGTTACAAGTTTGGATTTTATCTTTAAAGCTTTTAGTAATAATTTGGGTATTTCTTAAGTAAATTATGATTATGCTACTAAATCTTGTAATATACTCAAATTATTTATAGTAAATATGTATTTTTTATAATTTCATAGGTAAATAATATGTTTATTTATAAACTGTTTATTTCAAAGCTAGTAAGCCGTAGACGCTTTGTGTAAATCAAGTATAAGATAATGGCTATAGTGTCAGCTTTTATCATAGAATAGTTTGCATGGTGGGATTATTTTGACTTTGCTACTTTAGGGCTTGACAATCGCGTTACGTTAAAAAAATTGATTGATAACCTTGTTTATACTTAATGTATAGCTTTAAGTCTCTATCCCAACTTACGGAGTAGTTGATTGCTCATATCTCTATAGATGTTATTGCAGGTGATAACTAAGAAGCGGATATATAACTATCTTAGAGCTAACTACTGTTGCATCATAGGAAATGAGGATATAAAACTAAAGATTAGTCACACTCTTAAAGTATTAGGCCTTATCTGTAAATATTTTAACATTAATTTATGTATTACTTAAGTAAAGAAAGATTAAATTACTAAATCTTAATATGTATAATTTTATATTTTCGTAGATAAATAATATATTTAATTTATGAACTGTTTACTTTAAAGTAGATTAATTATTGATGCTTTGTATAAATCAGATCTAAGATAGTAGTTATAAGTTAGTTTTTATCCTAGAATGGTTTATACGGTGGAACTATTATGAATCCGTTGCTTCAGGACATGACAACAGTTCCATTTTGATCTCTCTTTATCTAATCGCGGAGTCCTCTGAAGCAGTTGACCTATTACCAAGTTGATTTCTTGTTGCTGAGTAAGTCTAAAGCTGAACAATAAAGGTACCTATTGCTAAGCTAATAGATGATCGAGGTTGAGTTGCCCTACTTTTGAGCTGACCAGTCGTTGCTGAGCAAAAGGTTAGCTACTCACCGAGCCACCTTTTCCCTAACCTTAGTTTGCTGAGTTAGCAATCTATCAAGTTGCCATCTTGACCAACTCTGCTTGACACATAGCATCGTTTGAACCACTACACTAATAAGCGGATGCGTACTCCATTTCCTAGCATTTGTATTATCCTTGTAAATGGATGTTTCTTTTATGTTGATTACCAAATTGTCCTTGCATATTATGTATTTTCGCTTTTTATAGTAGGAATATTTTTGGTCATTTGTAGTAACCTAAGACTTGCCCTAATTAAGCCATATAAATATTTGTAATATGTAGTAGCCGCATCGTTATCAATCATCAAAATACATCATTTTTATCCTTTGTGAGCTAAATACTCTTTGCTTCCTTATTATCCCTTACTCTTATTTAGACTAATGACGAGTAACTTCTGGCCATACTTGTGTGTTATATCAAATGTGACTTAAGCTTGTGTGATATATCAAATGTGACTTAAGCTTGTGTGAGGCGTTGATCTATCATATCCATTGTTAGTGCATGAAAAACTTATGCTTAAGTTTGACTTTCATTCATCTTTTGAGTCATCTTGTAGCTCGAACCCGAACCTATCCCGTTTGGTTATACGTGATATCAATAGCCATATGTTTATCTACGAACCTATATCACTATGGTATAAGAGATTTTTATCTAATCTAAGTATGATTTTATTATGATTTATATATTAATTTTTCTTGAGATCGTTCTTTTATCATGAATAGGAAAATAAACACTTGATACATATTTCAATAATGAGATTATATATAGTCTTAATTCTAATTTATTAGTAGTCCATGTCTTATTTTATTTATTAATTTATACTTCTTTATATTGGAGTTCTTATTATTATTTATATATATACACACATACTATACATTTGGAAGTTCTTATTGTTTATATACTGTAATGCTTATTAAAAATTTTAATATGATGATAACAACTATATTGAAGGCAAAATTTTTTTTTTAATTCTCTAACTTAAACCTTTATATTTAAGCATTCCATTGTTTTCAATACTTATCTTAATGATAGTATTAGATATTTTATTAGTGTGAATATCAAGTAATAAGTGAATAAATCAATGTGGTGTTAGTATTGATACACTTTCCTTGTAGAGAAATAGAAGTTAGAGTATTACATAGAGTATTATTTGAATAATTATTTATTGTGAGATTAAATATATTTTCACTTATAACTTATAATAATTTAAATGTTTTTGTATTAATATTTATCTTGCTAAGATTTTTTTTTTGTTATCTACATATGGAAGCTTTCAATTTTAATATACCGTAATATTTGTTAAAATATTAATATGATAATAACAACCGAATTGAAGACATATTCTCATATTAGTTTCATTTTGGCTAAATCCTTTATATTCAAACATTCCTTAATATTTAATTCTCATATAAATAATGTTATTAATGACGTTCTAATTCAATCATTTTATATGTAATTATTCCTTTAAGCTAAAATTCCTCAAATAATATAATGATTGGGAGATAGACATAAAGAGAGAGTATGTATCCCTTTTTCCTTTTTAATTTCTTGAAAGAACGTATCGTATTAAATTCAATAACAAATACCATATATATTACTAGCAGATACTTATCTGTGATGTATGTGTAAAAAATAAAATAAAGGTATAATAAAATTTAAACATAAAGCAATTATTGAATATAACTCTAACAATTTATAAAGCAAAAATAATAAGATTTCTCAAACTAATCATACATTAGTATAAGAAAATAAAAAGGGAAGAAAAGTTGCATGTTAAAGTTATTAACAATATAAATAGTAACAAAATTTTCCCTTTTGATTTATGCCTTTGATTTGTGGGTTGTTATACATTTATTTAAACTAAATTATGTTGGATCCTATATTTCAAAAATAGATGTATGAATTGATTTTATGGTAAATTATATGCTATTGCTACATTATCCTATGTCAACCATTTTAATATTGTATTGAAATATTTTAAATTACTAATTAAACTATATTAATTTTCATTACAAATTAAAACTCTATGCCTTGCACGTTAAATAATGAAAAGTTGCCAATTATTGGAAATCATCGGAAGAAATACAGATTAAAATTGGTAAATAGAAATTAAAGGGTAATGTGGGAAAGAGGAATGATGAGGGAAAATAATAGAGGAGTGAAAGAGAAACTATTGTTAATGGATTAGTAGGGTTAAAAGGAGATTATATAAAAATTTGCTATAATATCCTATGTAATTATTTTTATTGCATTGAATATAAATATTTTAAGGATATTTAATAGAATTTTATGGAAAAACTGAGTGATGGTTTGCTTTAACAATATAGATATTATTATGTTATTACGGTCTTACAAAATAACTATGAAATGTATGAAAGGGGTAGGAGAATTGACATTTAATGTTTTTTTCAAATTAAAAAATGTAAATGTCGATTTCTTTAGGGAATTCAAAAGAATGGTAAGTTTCTAAAGTTAAAAGTGTATGAAGAACATTTATTTTTTGAAAGTAAGACGTGTAAAATTTCATCTGAAAGGAACACAATTTTCATTTGTAATTATTAAATATTGATTTTTTTCAACTTCTTAACAAATGCATTGAAGTTTGTTGTTTTTGATATCTTTTACAAAGAACGTATACATTATAAAATGGATAGAGAATATTCAAAATATGAAAAATAAACGGAAAATTTGACAATAATTGTATCAAGTAATATAATTTAATTATGATACTTTTATTGAGTTGTGTGTGTATCATTATACAATTTAGATTTGTCATTTTATCTTCTCTTTCCTATTGGTGTGTTTATTTTTCCAAAACTTGGTTAAAGGAAGAGTCCAAATATTATGATTTCTTAATTTTGTAAGAGATGTTAATAACCTCATTTTTAACAAATTTGCTTTTATCTTTTCATATTTTTAATAATAAAATGTCATCAAACAACACAAGTTTAGTTATAAGATACTTGTGTTATGTGATAGGATTAAGTTTTGACGAAAAAAAAAATTACAATCATAACTAAAAACTTTTATCGATGTATTACACAGGCTTTTAATTAGTTTATTATAAATTTAAAGATAAAAAGTCTAGAAAAAGAGTGTTTTTTTATGTTATATCTTTGTAAACTCTAAATTAAGTTTATTGAATGTTAAACACTTGTAATATGTGGTACTTAAGGACTAAGGGTGAGTGGGTATACGATGGATAGGGTATGGGTCCTTACTCATACTCCATTATATAGGTGTAGGTTTCAAAATTTTACTACTTATACTTTATCTTGTGGCACTTTGGAACCATCTTGTATCTTATATGTTATAAATTATATAGGATATAGATTATCTTGTAGAATGCATAGATTTTTTTTTTCTTATAAATTTCAATATAGCTATTATTTTCGAAACACAATCAAAGGGAATTGGTCAATTTAGCTAATCTTTGAAATGACGCTAATGAGTACATTGAGGCATATTTTCAACCAAAATTTCTTTTCTTTAAATAGTTTTTTAATTATTATTATTATGAATGAATTTTTATAGAAGTATTACACAAAACAATATTTGTGTAAATGAAATATTCATTTTATAATAATCACACTACATAGATATTTAAGGGATTAAGTACACCATTTTAAAAAATGAAAGCAATAAACATTATATTTAACGCAAGGTCTACAAAGTTTATTAAAATATGAATAAAAGATTCACATGATTATATAATTCAATAATTATAGATGTTATGATTATAACTATTAATTATGGGAAATGAAGACATAACATGAAAAACGAAATAAAGCATAAATTTAAACTAAAATATTTTTCTTCTTTAAGATATATATATCAGTAAAATAGTTTCTTTATACTATAAGAAAATATAATTTTGCTTTAATAGTAACACCAAATCTTTCACGAAACATAAAAGAAAGAAACTATTCCATTATAGAAAACAAACTTCATTAGTTGATAAATTTAGCAAAGAAGGAAGGAATATAAGAAAATGATGATAGAATAAAGAATAAAGACAAAACATGGAAGGGAATAAACTAATAAGCATTTAGTTTAGGGTTTTCGATAGGTTGTGTTTGCTTTATTTTGATAAGATGGTATTATTTATTTATTAAGTTTATTTAACTACTTACAGGGTGAGGGTTTTGGAACCTATAATGTGAGAGCAAGTTTTCAAAAATTACTATTTAGAACTTATTATGTAGCCTTAATTACTTACTCAGAATCTATCCAGTCGAGCAGGGTTTGAGTGGGTATCCTATATGATAGGATTACTTACTCACCTCTATTAAGCACTAAACTAATACATGTAAAGTTCTCTCATGCTTCATTCACTTGAGAGGAATTAGAATTCCATTTCCTTCTTTATTCCTTATTATAATGTTCACTTGTTTTTTTGTCTTTGAATCGTAATTACTTAGGAATCTTTACTATGTGAAATCAAGTAATAGAAATTCCTTAATTTAATCAACAAATCACGATTCTTCACAAAATTTCATATTTTTTCCAAAAATAATCGCATATCAATTTAATAATGATTACTACCACCATTGCCATTGTCATTACCATCGCCATCGCTACCATTGGCCGCCATCGCTACCACCACCACCGCTACCATCACCAACCGCTACTATTATCACCACCAACCACTACTACTACTACTACTACTATGTTGCCGCCATTGCCTCTATTACTATTATCGCTACTGTTACTAACTATTGATTATCTGCATTGCTACTACTAACACCACTATTGCTATTGTTGCTGCTACTACTATCACCCTATTACTACCATTATCACCCATTACCCCTTCCATTGCCACTGCCACTGCCACCGCCACTGCCACTGCCACCGCCACTACCATCCGTTACCGTTACTACCACAACTACTACCTATAATCACTGTTATCATTATCATCAATACTATTGTTACTATCGCCATAACTACCTCCAACCTTCTCTAAATTGCAACCTCTGTTATTGTCACCGGCACCGGTACCGCTACCGCAACCGTTGTCGACCATTACTACCGCCTCCACCCTTGTAGTTGATTTTTACCACCTATTATTTTATAATTACTTGAGAATGAAAATGAATTAAGGGAAATTTAGTCATTAAAGTTTTATTACGTATCTATTTTAAAGTTGTTTATTAATCCAACTAAATAAAGTAATATGTATTACACTTTTATTATATTCCATAAGAATTCTAATTACATTCTCCTCTCATTTCATTTAGCGAAATGAACATACTATTAAGAAGGAAGTAAGTGGCAATAAAAATAGAGAGTGAATTGAACTTCACCTTAAATCTCTTCCGTTGATAGGGCATTTTGGATATGAGCTCTCAGACTTGTATTGACTTGATAAGGCTTTTGATCTATGATGTGCCCTTTTGAAAACTCGACCTTCTTTCTCATAGCTAACTTTAGCTCAGGCCCACTATATAGCTTGCTAAACCACAATAATCACTAATGGCTAGAGGAGTTTAGATAAGGCTAGAGGAGTTCAGATAAGGCTAGAGATTAAGTCAAACAACTATTTCCTATATTAAAAGATCATGTCGGACATCATGACTCTACTAGCAATACTTATGAATGTGGCTATCGCTTACTAACTTATCTCTAACTGCTAGCTTAGTTCTTTTATAAATACAAGATCATCACTTAATATTAAATCACTTAACACTTTGTATACTTGTGCTTACATTGTGCTTTTGAGTACTTTTACTTTCTTTATATACATACTTAACTTGAGTATCAGAGTGATCATGTAGGATAATATTCTAATACCTATTTATTATTTTTTATTTTACAGACTCACTTAGTTATGTGAATCCTAATTCCTCCTTAAATCTTTATCGGCCAAGATCATGAGACATACCTTCTTTATTTGATCTTTGCTGTATGTTTATTACTTATTATTGTTGCTTCACGTAGTTAAATCTCGCCCCTTTTTTTTCTCTCTCTCCTCATATATGCGTACATAGAGTAATCTCGATCCGATGAATCGGGTCTAATAAATTTTCCAATGGCCAGGTACGGAACGGAAACTGATCACGAGAGACTCTGGGTCCAGTACGAAATTAGACGCGGGCCGCTCGCAAGGCTAAGCGCCAATAACTCGGGGCCCACAGGCTTCTTGACACCCGCACCGCCACGTAAGGATAAAACTGTCCAAGTTGTCGAATATCGGTGGCAAATATGGCATTTTGTTATAAATATCTGCTCTCGTCATAGATTCTCCCTCCTTTCCATCGAAAACCTCACGTCGAAGTTTCACTAGAAACCCTAGTCCCCCTTTCGTAAAACTCTTCCCTCGTTGGAACCCTAATTTCGGTCTCACTTTCCTCCACTCGCACGCGAATCATGGGCTCGAAGAAGATCGATCCGAATGATGATGGAGCGAGTCCCGGGTTCGTTACACTCTTTCCTTTCTTTGAAATTGGTTTTAATTTTTTCCCTTTTCTATTTTCGCGGGAACTGACGATAAATTTTGATCTTTATGGTGCAGGAAGATTTTCATCGGTGGATTAGCGAAGGATACTACTTATGGTGAGGATTTTTTCGACTTGTTCTGTTGATTTTGGTCATGCTTTAAGGATGATATAACTATTACTTTAATGCTGTATAATTTGGTTGTTTTGTCAATTTGTTTATATATTCTATATTTTTACTTGATTTAGTTAGGTTCATGGTACTGGATATGACGAAAGATAGCGTCAAGAGCACTATCTATGTTTTTCTCAAAATCAATCGTGAAGTCCGAATTTTGTTAGGTTTTATTTGAACTTTTGCTCGTCAAATTTTATGCATTAAGTTCGAAGTATCTAATAAGTATAATCAATCTAACTTCTGTTGCAAACTCTCATTGATTGAGAGGATAGCAAGGAAAGGATCGATTAGAAATGGCATCTAGCTACTTCAAGTTTTGTGTGCAAAGGTGAAAAGACACTTTAAAATTGTCGGTTCTTATTGGGTGAGGGTTAGGTGAAAGTCTGCTCTATGGATCAGTGCTCTCTATCATGAGTGACTTCTTTTCTCTTATTTTTGCTTGTCATATCTGATATTTTCCTTTCTAATAATCTAAGTATGCTATAAAAACTTGAACCTTTTCGTGGTAAATTTGATGAGGTCCTGCTTTTCTGGGGAAACTTTAATAGTGTGACAACTATTTATTTATTTATTTTTTGGGGTCTCTTATATCTATTTCTTGAATCTTTTGGGACATGGCCATTGAAATCCTGCTTGGATGGTACAAATCTATTGGTTTGTTGAATACTTCTAATGGAGGGACAAATAGCTGGTAGGGCTCTACCTTTTGCTCTCCATATATATATATATATATATATATATATATATATATGTATGTGTATACATAAGTTTTCGTGGGATAGGCAGAGACTGTGATGGGGAGACTGAATGGGCAGGGAAACTTTTAACATGATTTAACTGGCCCAGTGTCCTTCTGGTTATGATATTGTGCATCGCTGTGGATGTTGAGCTTGGTACTCTCCTTTGGTGTAAATCCTATCATGAAGGGGCTATGCTTTAGACTTAGCTCACTGGTAGTTTTTGGGATTGCTGCTTTTCTTTCCAAGATATGCCTCATTGTAGATTTGTGGGGTAATCAGTCACTACATATTCTGATTTGATGTTTATACTCTTTTTACTTTTGTATAGCTCAATTCAATAAGCACTTCGGGAAATATGGGGAGATAACGGATTCGGTTATAATGAAAGATCGGCACACAGGGCAGCCAAGAGGATTTGGATTCATTACCTATGCCGATCCAGCGGTTGTTGACAAGGTTATTGAGGATACCCACATAATCAATGGAAAGCAGGTAATCAATTGATGTGTCTCAGGTCTTCGTAGTCATTTTAGCTGTTTGGGGCAACCTTTGTTATCTAGTTGCAGTAAAAATAGACTGATTTTGGGTGATTGAATGTCCATGCTTTTGGTTAGGGAGATCTTTTGTGGGGAAAAAATTCTTCTTTTCTGTTGTTAGTAATGGGAAGGGATCAATGTGTGTGGTGGTGTTGTTTTGTTGTTAATTATTGGTCAAGACTTACCTTCGTTTGGATTAGCCCCCACAAAGTCCTTTGGAGCTTGCATGGTGCTTTATACTGAATATTAACCCTAGATTGAAAAAGTTTAGCATTTATATCATCTTTAAAATTGATCTGTAGTTAGCACATAAAACTTTCTAATTCTGATATGTATTTTGACATCTAGTTTTACCCCATTAACATTTCTCATTCGTGCCCCAAATTGATTCTGGTCAGGTTGAGATCAAGAGGACCATTCCGAAAGGTTCCAGTCAGTCAAAGGATTTCAAGACTAAGAAAATATTTGTTGGTGGGATACCAACAACTGTTGATGAAGGTATCCCTTTTAAAATCTAAATATTTTTCTCTGTCGGAGTTGGTTTATTTGGACTTTTGTTGACTTTCAAGGGATCTATATCGTGCTCTCTGAACTTCTGATATTTTATTTATTTATTTATTTTTGGTGCAGATGAATTCAAGGATTTCTTCTCTACGTATGGGGAAGTGACCGAACACCAGATTATTCGTGATCATGAAACTAATCGCTCAAGGGGCTTTGGATTTATTATTTTTGATAGTGAAGAAGTAGTTGATGATTTGTTATCTAAAGGAAATATGATTGATATGGCAGGCACTAAGGTGAGTATATATGAACAGAGCATGGGAATCCTGCATGCAAACAAACTCTTGCTTGCCAAGGAATACATATGGTTCCATACTCTAATTTACTCTTTACAACTCATGTGGATGATCACCTACTCATTCTTTAATATGTTGAAACAAATTGCTTTCTTACCTTTTCTTCTAGTGTGAGGTTGAGACTTAGCAGGTTAATGATCTTGTCAGAAGGGCTGACATTATAGTTTCAAGTACATATATTAGGTTAACTAAATTGCTTTGTTGTAGGTGGAGATCAAGAAAGCTGAACCAAAGAAACCCAATCCACCACCCTCTTCAGGTTATGGTAGCAACTATAGGGGTCGTGCTTTCAATGATGGTTTTGGGGGCTTTGGTCCTTATGGGGGTTTTGATGGTGGATATGGCCCTGGTCCTTACAGGACACCTGGAGGCCTTGGTGGTAGATTTGGCAGTGGTTATGGTTATGGCAGTGGTGGTGGTGGAGGTGAATATGGTAGTTATGGGGGTTATGGAGGTAGTGGCTTAGGTGGTTACAGAGGCGAATCTTCCCTAGGCTATTCTAGTCGCTTTGGACCGTATGGTGGTGGATTTGGTGGAGGCTATAGCGGCAGCAGTTTAGGCGGTTATGGACGAGGAGGAGAAGGCTATGGTGGTTATGGTGGTTCTGGATATGGTGGAGGTTATGATTCTGGGCCTGGTTCTAGTTATGGTGGAGCTGGTGGGATGTACGGAAGGTCAGGCTATAGTGGCAGTAGCAGATACCACCCTTACGCAAGGTAGAGATGGAGCCCTTTGATGCAGTTCCTTAAGCTGTTCCATAGGCGTTCTACAAAGGTTCCTCTAGTGCACCATTAGGCACTTTCTCGAGTATTAGAGACCCTTTCGGATGGTTGGGAAGGCTTATCTCAGTTCTGATAGACTTATTTGTATGGATTAGATTGAACTATTTAGATTGCTTTATGTTAGTGCTTGGACTGTCTAAGAGTGACTTCTAGTCCAACCAGTTTTTTAGCTTGTTGTATAGACTAAATCGTGTGTTCTGTAGTTTGGTGCTTCCTTTAGTTTATTTAGATAGACATTGTTATGCTTATCTATCTTTAGTGTGTTATATATGGGTCTTATTGCAGGTAGGATTATCATCTAATGTGCCTTAGACATGCCGTGTAGACTTGCATATGCGACGATAGCCATTCCTTAGTTCTCCAGTAGCTTGTATCCTGATTTCCTTATATATGATTTCTTTTGAAGTTGATTACCATCACCTAGTAAGATAGACGGTGAGATGGTTAATGATTTCACTATTGCTCTTTAGTTTATGTGTAGTTTTATAGCATTTTGGTATCATCAGAATTGATTTTCTGTAGCTCTCTACCTGAAATGCATTTTAGAAAGGTTTATCATAGCTTTTTATTTATGGAAAGGCTCGGGTGTGTATGTACCTACATGAAACCAGCCAGAGGAAACATATCTATTGGGAGTCTACGAAATGACGTGGACAGAGCTCGGATCTTTGTATCCATCTCTCGCAAGCATGGTGGGAAAAAATGTTTAAGATGATTAACTTAACCATTCATTTGTTGGGTTGTGAATGGATTCTTTCCTGAGCGATACATCAGACTATATTAAAGAAGTAATTGTTTTGTTAATCGTCTTTATTTCTGACTTATTTGGAAGGTTCCCCTTGTATGCATAAGTAAAATCTTTTGAAAATGGTAGGTTCTGGCATGATTTAATCCCGGTGAGGCTCCATCTCTCATTGACAGGGTGCCTGAAGAAATTTGTTCAATGAGGGAAATGAAAATTCCACATTATGACTTATGAGCATACAGAAACTTGTACTTATTTTGCTTCGTTCTGAATATGTCTGATGCAAGACGTACGTAAATGTATACGAGTTTGTATATCGGAACTGTCATTGTCGCGTTTTGGTACTTCTCTTGCAGTCGTCCTGTTGTCTGCGTTAAAAATTAGCAACTTCTGGTAATGAAGGCAGGCAAATGGTTCTAAGTGGAGAGCAGAACGTCTATTATCCGAACGTAGTAGACATCTAATGGTATTATTAATATTATATTGGGGCAAATGTCTATTGACGGTTTAAGCTGGTGCGTTCTTGCTGGTAAAACCAATGCTTATATTGTGAATTCCGGATTTTAAAATGTTGCGTGTACTCCTAATGATCGTAGTATTGCATTGACATTGCCAAATCAAATGATCTTAAAAGGAAAATTGACCAGTAAAATTCCAAGGCAATGGAACGAAACAGCGGTGTTCAGCTCATCGGAAAATACTATGAATCCACCAGTGGCCACGAGTAGACCATCTCTTCTCTCAGTCTCACTCTCTCTTTGCAACCTTCACCTCCTGCTTCCCCCTTCCCAACCCCTGACTCTTAATACCACAAACTCTAATATGGTTGTATTTGCGTGCTTTTGGGGTCTCTAGCAATGGTGTTTCTTTCGTTGTATCTAGATTGGGCTTGAATATTACTGACCACCGTCAAAAGTGTTGAATTAACAATGTAACTGACATCTTCTGGTTTAAGGGTTGGCGATCAAATCAACGATGGCCATGGGGTCGTATAGTTAGCGAGGAAGAAGACCTCATTGCTTGCGGGGAGGAAGTTATGTTGGTTGCAATTGATGTTCGGTCCCGATGAGGAGGAAGATGTAGGAAGGGATATTCCGTTTTCCTTATTTTTTATGAATTGTTATTATGGTATTTGGTTGGACAAAAGAATCGCTACTTGACAAAAAGAAAAGAAAAAGATGCCAAGTATCCATGTTTTCTTATTCCTTAAAACACAGCACCTCCACTAGACCCACTGGCACAATGCCACCCTGTTACCTTGCTCTCCACTGTGATGATTGGAGCTCTCAAACCCCTCTATTCACCTCCTCCTACGATGTACACCTGGGGACCCTAACCTTTGAACGTAGATCTCTTTTTTGGCATGAAATGCAGTACTAGTTTTGATGTGGACATGTGGTGCTTTACCAACTTGTCAATTCCTTTGTCCTCCCCGATTCGGAAGGGCTTATTATATGATATCCACGATTGTTTTGCTGCTTGTGGTCCTATAAATCCTCGTAACAGAGGCTGTCATAGAGTGACTAGCTGTAGAAGATGAGAGAGATGTGGAGGGTGATAGAGCTCATATAATATTTGGTGTCTAGGACTTACATAATGGGTTTGTAGATCCAGCTGTGTTGGTGATGTTTTCGTGTTAGAGATTCGGTCTTGTGTGACTTTGTTGAGGATGTTATGTTTGGGTAGCTTAATATTTTATCAATGTGTGATAAATGTGTGAATACATATATCTTAATTATCTTGTGATCGTTCCTCATTTAATGATTTTTATTTTACTTGAGTGCTTGAAGGGAAGTTGGGTTGATATTGAAAATTACAGTGATCCGATTGGGATTTTTGGATGGAGAGTAATATTAAATCTTGTTACCATTATAGGTTTATTCCTTATTGCTGTTTTTTATTCAAATAAGTAATGTAATAGCCATTCATCTCCTATTTTTTTCTATAGTAATTGTAATCTCATTCCTCTTTAATTTTATTTAGTGGAGTGAACATGTAGTTAAAATGATATGTAAATATAGAATATTATGAAATGGTTCGATCCATATTAACTGTCAATTGTTGTAGTATTGAGAGTACATCTTTTTAACTATATGTTAAATTACAGCTATTACAGTTGCAGAAAAAAAATAATGATAAGATTTACCATTTAAATTTGAATTCTTGTTTCAAATGGAACTAAATACAGTGTAGATTGGTGGCACATGTTGTTGGCCTAGCACCTGCCATCTCTTTATTTCGCTCTTGCTCCCTCTCCCTTTGGATCCCAAAACTACACCTTAGTTATTGCTTCTTAACATGCTTTTAGTTACATTTCTTACTAAGGTTTGTTAAGTTGTGCACTTGCATCTAAACCGGGCTCGATAAGACGACAGTTTGATTGCTTGAGGATAATCTTATTGATTAGTGTGATGTGTTGAAACTAATAATGCAATTTATGTCCTGTGTACACTTGCTTCAGTTCGAGTCAGTCACTCCTTTTGCTTTTGGTTTGAAGGAAGGGATGATGACGAAATAGACAATGGGCAAGCAATTGCCGTTGCTAGCAAGGAATAGGAAATAAATTTGTGAGATGAAAAAATGAATTTATATTGTTGAGTTTTGTCGAGTACTTTATGAGTATATCTTTGATCAGCTTATTGCTCTACTGTGATGTAAGTTGTAGAAGGATTGTAATAAGGCTAAGCATGGGTTGAATATTAGATCTGAGTAATTCCCAAGAGTAACAAAAGATCTAAGATCACTAAAGTTACTTTGATGGCATAGTAGAGACAATCTAAAGTCATCATGTCACATTTGTACTCGTCATGTGACAACTGTCTTGTGAGTAAGAGATCATAATATATTACTTATTTATTTAATTATTTTACCTAATTATATTTTATCTAAGTATATGATATAAAATAATTATGACATATGTTTTTCTACTTTTCAGAATCGTAAAAAATTGAAATCTCCTACCAAATAGTAAAATGAGTAGTATTTACATTTCTACATTTGGACTTATTTGGAGTGTTAGTAGTTCTATAGAAAATAATAACAAAGAAAGGAAAAGAAAAATGAAGTATTTGGCATGCATAGTTGCTTTTAGAATATCCATAACGTTGTTAAGCCATGAAAAACTGCTATGTTTTGATTAGACAAATTTGGAAGATCAGATAAAAAAAAGAAAAAAGACATTATTCCCGATTCTGTTGTTGAGATTTTTTTCATTGGGAAATCAATTTAATGTTTATCAAGTAATATTACAGCATATTGACTGATTATTATTGTGTTCGAAGTCATTGAGGATTTTATATGTGTGGAGGATGCTGTTTGGAACAACATAGACGAACAATCAAAAGAAAATGAAGGGCAGATGAAGGAGTTACTCTATTGAGTTTAAGCAGCATCATGAATTAGCCCATAATTGGTCTGTTGGTCAAGTGAACTGAAAGTGGCTTGCCTAGGTGGGCTTGAGATGGACGTCACGTTGTACATTCTCCAATGTGTTTTAGGAGACATGGTCCGGTGAATGGTGGGTTTAGGATACATAGCGTGGTGCATGATGAGCCGGAGGGTTTAGGTGGAGCTACTGATTCGGGTTAACCTGTAGGCACTTGACTTAATAAGGTAGATTTTGCAAATTAATAAGCGACGTGTTAAAAACGTAGATTTACAAGGTAAACGGGTGCTTTGAGTGGGATGAAATTGCTTTTAATCTTAAGGTATGGATTGCGCTAGTGCGCTTGGAGGAGAAAACATTACAATGGAGCCACACATTTGCGAGAACCCAACTTGTACGAAATCGATTGCAGCGGTATGAGTTTATTAAAGGTTGAGAGGTAAGTTTATCCGTATCAAGATTTTGCATCAAGTTCTTAACTAATACGTAGAAACCTCGTAGTATATGATAAAAAATTCCTACTCACCTTTGGTTCATTTTTAATTGAAATAGTTGGTAGGTTGTTGCATAATATCCAAGAAATTCACTTATAAAGAGCAAGAGCATCGTATTAGCAATCTATGTTACTCCTAAAACTAATATGATTTTTAGTGGGAATTTCGTTGATTCTTCCATATTAATTCGTTTTCTCCAGCTTGATGGTATCAGTAACCTCGAAACAAATGAGGTATTAGTTATTGAATCAAGTTTGATGATTGGTATGAGTATTAAAGAGATTTGGAATGAAAATTGGATGCTTAGGAAGGTTGGATGATGAAGAAGAAATGACCACTATAATCTAAAGCTCTTGAGCTTTAGAGGATCATTTTGATGAAAAGTTTAGAGCCTCGTCGAAGCTTGAGATGCTAAAAAGATGACAGAACTCGCGGAACTGAAATTGACAAAAACTTGATAAAAGTCGCTTGAGTTTGAAATAGAAGGGAGAAAGCTGAGTTTCTAAGAAGATGAAGGAAAGAAGTGATCATGGCAATTGAGGGTTATTTTTTATAGAAGGGAGAGTATAACAATCCAACTCATTTGAGTCAAAGCAGTCTCAAACCTAGGAGTGCCATATAAGGTGATGAAGATTTGGAGAAACCTTCTTCTGAAGGTCATCGCCAGGAAAAAGGAATTTTTACGTCCGAGTTACATGTGTGTAATTAATTTTCTTGGCTTTACTCTTTGTAACATTTTTCAACAGAACTTTACAAATCGCATAATCGTAATGAAAATGCATTGAAAATCTTTATCTCATTACTTTAACATATATTTTTAATATTTGTCTTTATTTTCGGTGTATAGGGTTAAATTGACTATACAAAAATATTGGTTAAGCCTATTATCGATTTTGCTTAACTTTTTAGCTTAAGTGACGATTTGTATCTTAGAATGATCTAGAAAAATTTGGCTTTATAAGCTTAGTATAAGAATGAGATTAATTTATCCACTTTTAATCTCTCTCAATCTCTCTTGAATAGACTTGTATACTTAATGAAGGGGGTTATTGGCATTGAGCTTATAGAAAGCTTATTAAGAAAATATCGAAATGAGTAAACTTAATCCCGTCCATTGATCACAAGATGATTTGGCGAATGTAAACAAGCACAAGAGTTCGAATACTTGGTCGTCTCTCCTCATGTGATACTTTTTTAAAGATAAGAATACTAGTATTACAATGTGAGGCCTTTGCTCTCAAACATTAAATGAATGATTTAGGTGAAAAGTGATCTTAATCACTCAATAATTGTAAGCTCCGATTTGAGACTATGAGACCAACTATTCGTCCTTCCTATTATTTTCATCGAGTCATCATTCCATGGGAAGTTTTCACATCACTTTTATAAAGCGATTCATAGCGTGAGAGTCATGTGGCATACATAAAACTAGAACATTCAGATACTCTCATCCATGTTTTAGTGATTTTTACAGGGGAATAAAGTAAAGAGATCCAAAGTGACGACACTTTCTAGGAAGAGGATGACTGTCCAATCTGATAATACCTCCTACGAACAGAAGGCCAATATTGAAGACACCGAGTATAAAACTTGCTACGACAACCTAAGAACACCAACCGGGATAATCTAGCATCAGAGGGCCCTACTAATGTCGAGTAGATGTGATAAACGCTATGTAGGAGACCACGTGAGGTATGAATTGGTTCATGGATTTGTTCTCTCTGTCTATGCTAGGTTTTGTTGCTATTGCTACAACATGGCGTGGCTCTACCAAGCCTTAGCATTGTTGTGCAGTAAGGCGCCGCCCAATTGCCGAGGAGGACACCTTCAGGGAGGAGGTGAGCAAACCTCTTTACGAGAAGCTGTAGCTATTATGCCTTTAAACTCAATAGCTTTTCAAGTGATCTATCTAATCAAAACACGTTAAGACTAAACCATTTCTACTAATTCATCCAATTTCATTTTCTGAAATCATTCTTTAATTTTGAAAAACATTTATTCGATCAATCATTTTTGAAGCCTTCGATCCAATTTACATCTTGAAAACCTTTGTAAACTTTTGAAGAACGTAGAAAAACTTTAACTAAAAAGTTATCAAGTCATAAACCATATAAAGTCTAGGACAAGACCCAAAGGCCTAAAAGTATAAAAAGTCCTGACTCTCATAATTTTTAAGTACAACTAAGGGAAAAGTTAAAGTTTGGTAACAATATGGGAAAGAAAAACCATAATAGTGACAAAACCAGTAAAACACTGAACATAATACAACGGAAAAAGTCTAAACAGTAACACCACTCGAATCTAACCAATCTTGCCTGCACATTAGAAAGAGCCACTAGTTTATCTCTCCATGGGATCAAATTAGCCAAAGGTACAGTTAGCATTTATGAGCCTATGCTAAAGTTTAAATCAATTTTTGGCAATATCTACTTGGGAGATTAAGAACATAAATCTGGTAGCTCAAATAAGATGTTTAAGTAAGAATATCGATACTTAGATTGATTCTTTTTTATTTTTATTTATAAAAATAGAAAATATAGAGAAGGATTGAGATATTGATTTGTTCTATAGAAAGATAAAAATGGAAAATTTTGCAATAAAAAATTTTTCTATTTGTAATTTTTTTGCAGATTTTGAATAACATTTTCTTTTAGATAATTAGGGATAGAGATCATACTTCCTGATATATGAAATCATTTTTATTTATCTATATTATAACTATAAGGAATCCCTTCTTTTTATTTATGCATACGGTCTTTCTAATCATCATAATTAAGAAATTTATAAGAGAAAATGTCATATCCATGGTATTTCTTGAAGTTATATTTTATCTTTGATAATGAATTCAACTCAAATTCATTCAATTTTTTTTTGTAGTTATTTTGTAAACAAGAGCTCTTGCTTCCTTCTACTATCTTTAAGAGAAAGTAACCATTAGAGTAGACAAAATGGGTAATAATACTTGTGAGTATCTGATCAAGTGAAGATTAAAGATTGTGAGTTTACACTCTAGCTCATTGCATTTGAAGTAATGCAAAAAATAATTACCTAAAAGGTTTAAGGTTTAAAAGAAAAGAATGTGTAGAATTAGCGTACAACAGTCACCAAACACATATGATGCTACTTATGACTCTAGACAACACGAAGAGAAACATAGGGCTCGATAATTGGTGGAGACGACTAGATCTTACATTCAAAAGAAACGTAAATAGTGATCTCATACAAAATTCATCATCGCCTCTACATTGATGATCGCAGTCCATTCATGTTGTATTACCTATTGGATATCATAATCCCAAATAACATAAACCATGGTTTCCTTCTATTTTCATTAACCTTACCGGATGTAATTTGCTCATCGATCACTTACCAAATCACTTACAGTAGCCGCTTAACTATTGCATTGTGATACCTTATAATTTTAGCAATTAAGATCCAAAACCTAATTTAGGAAATGTAAGTTCTATAAGTTTGTGACTAAGTTCTGAGCGATTAATATAGAGCATTCGCGAAGTTAACCCGATTAAGTTAGATACTTACGAATGGATTAGGTATAAGATCCATAATCAGCTACTTGGAGTTTGATTTATAGAATTTAGGGCAATCGAGCAAATTATTTGATTAAGCCCAAATTTTACGATGGAGTTAGGATTATTAGTAAAAGTGATTTAATGAGTCCGAATTTAGGAAAATATATAATAAAATAATTAATTATTATAATATTGAAATTATATAATAAAATAATTAATTAACAAATTAATAGAAATAAATTATATGTATATTAAAAATTATAAAATAACTTAAATAATATTTATAAGTATTTATTTATATCATATATGTATTTACGTGTAGGTAAAATTATGCAAAAGTACTTAAAGTACGCGAAATATATTAAAATAATGTTAATTAATTAAAGAAAATGCATGAATAATTAAAGAAAAATATGGAATTATCTAGAATTGAGGCATGATAGCTTGGAATTGAATAAATAGAAGCAACCAATTAAATTAAGATAAATAAAAAGTAAATTTGAAGAGGATAAGGGACAAATGTTAAGTGAAAATTGAAAGAAAAAACTCAAACCAACCCTATAAATTTCGAAAATCAGTCTCACTCCTCATTTTGGATAGTTAGGAATTAGAAAAAAACATTAAGGAGAAGAGAGAAAAGAGGAGAAGCTTAATTTACAAAAATTTAAAAAATTATAATGCAAATAGGGTATATAAGATCCTCAACTTGATGATAACCTAAGAGTAGATGGCCACCACCACCACATGGTGGTGTTAGAGCCTAAATCGGCTGATAAGGCCATGGTGGCTGGAGCCACAAAATCTGGTGAGTTCGATCTTCTTTCCAATTTTTCATATTTTGTTAAAAATACTAAATATATCTAGAAAATTATGAAATTTAATATTTTGAGGTTTTTAAGTATGTCGATTTAGGGAAAAATTTTAGTTTGATGATTTTGTATCTAGAAATATACTATCCTTAAGAAATTGTGTAAACATGAACTTTATTTAAATTAGAAATAAATGATCTTAAGAGTATAGTTTTAGGCTCAAAATTATTGTGTAGACTACTTAAGGGTTATAGAGTAATGCTATGAAGCTTTTTTTTTTTTCAGAAATTTCAGAAATGAATTTAAAAAAATTTTAGATAATTTTTAGGCTTTAAAATGATATATAAAATAGGTAATTTTAAGATAATTAGGTAATTAAATAGATAATTATTGATTTAGTGCATAATTATACGTTTTAGGATGTTGAAATCTGATGAAGTATGGTATTTATAGTATTTAAGGTGTTAGATGTAATTATTAGGGTATTATGTAATGAATATGTAATAGGTAAAAATGGTAAATTTTAAGTTAATTTTGTAATTTAGGGTAATTAGATATAAATTTTGATTTGGGATGAATTTAGATATTTTGAGATGTTAGTTGATGTTGAATAATGATATTTGAAGTAATAGAAAAATTAGATGTGTATATTATGTGCATATTAGAAGATAATATATAATATGTAAGTAAAAAAATGAATGAGTCGAAAAATATTAGGTTAAAATTTATATTATAATAATAATAGAAATATATAATAAATTTGATAGTAAACAAAACTTAAGGTGTTTATATGAAATATGTGGAATTTTTTCACATCGAAAATAAATTCGGTAATTAAGTTAAGATAAAGGGTATATTGTATGAATAAAAATACTGGTTAGGGGTTAAATATAATAATTAGGATACCAAAAAATAAAGTGATTAATTTCATATTATAGGTCAGAATAATTTCCTAGGGTTTACGTATGAAATTTTTAATGAAAAACTGAGTTAAAAACCTAATTTAGAAACTAACTTTAAAACCGAATCAGAACCTAACCTAAATTACGAATAACTTTAAGAGACTTAAAAACTTGAATAATTAAGTATACCAAAAACCCTAAACTACACATGGCAATTTGTTGATTTTCCTTTATTTTTATATTTCTTAAATTGTTGTATTATTATTATTATTATATTTATACGTTATTATAATTAATTGATTAAATTATTATGGGCCTTAATTATCCTTTATGGGTTTTGGCCCATTATACATACATATATATATATATATTTTAAGATGTTATACTAATTAAGTATATAAAAAGAACTATAGAATCAAGTTTATATAAGATAGTTATATACATGCACTAAAACAATATTTATAATATAGGGATTTTTTGTGATGGCCAGTATGAGTCGCATCTTGAGTGAGCAAACGAGTAGTCTATACAAGTTGGGATTAATACGTTACTGTATTTCGAAGTACTAATTTGTAGTACTTATTTGGAGGCTTAAAATTGTACTTAATTGTGTTTGCTAGATAGTCGATTGTATGCATGTGTTTGTTTACGAGTTGATGATGTAATTTGATTTACTATTTTGGCTCATATTGTGATTTGTATGAAATTATTGAATACTCTAAACTAAACCTAACCAAATATATGACTTGTAAACATAAATCGAACTTACATAGCAACTCATTAGGGGATACCTAGTGTTCTTCAACTAAATACCGACCCTTTCAAAAGGGAAAGCATTGGATAACAAAATTGGTCCCTTCTTCATTTTTAATCGAATTAAGTGACAGGTGAGGAGGTTGTGGTAAGGGTAAAGTCAATAGTTCGAAGGTAGTCATGAGAGGAGTGGTGTCTCCATTGCACAAACCTGAGTTTTGTTGCGAGCTATTGTATTAATGGAAACTCCTTAATCTGGATTAGAGTAGGTGCAAATTATCTAATCTCACGACGGGCTGGATAGCGTCATGCAATAGCATTTGCTTAAACATGCATAGCATCTAACTAATTTGGTCAATAACTCTATTTGTGTTTGCTGTATTGTTTTTAGTCTCTGTTCTAACTTATTGAACTGTAGTTACTCATATTTCTATAGACATTGTTGCAAGTGCTAATTAGGAAGTGGCTTACATTTACCTTGAAGCTAGGAAATACGAGATCTTGGAGAGTAAGGATATAAAATTGAGAATATGATACACTCACAAGTTTGGCTTTTATCTTTAAATTTTTTATGTAATTCTTAAGTAGATTATGTTCAGGCTACTAAATCTTGTAATATACTCAGATTATTTTAGAATAAATATGTATTTTTTATAATTTTATAGGTAAATAACATAACTATTTATGACCTGTTTACTTCAAAGTGGGTTAGTCGTTGACAATTTATATAAATCGGGTTTATGATAGTGGCTGAAGTGTTAGCTTTTATCCTAGAATGGTTTGCATGGTAAGATTGTTATTAATCTGCCATTTTGGGGCATGACATTAGGAACATGAGTTAAGGACATCCTATAGGCTTGGATCTCGGAAAGTATAATAATATAATAAACATATAGCTAAAATAATGAATTTTACTATATCATTATATACGTATCGAAAATGTATAAAATAGACATTAATGGTTGATGAACGCTTGAGATAATTATATTGGAAATTAAATTATGAAATGACACAAAACAATATGTAGAAAACATGCATATACATAGGATATAATTATTACATAAATATATCTACTCGCAATTATTTGGATAACTGAATTATGTAAAATATACCAATTGAACAAAAGAAAACGGGAAAAAAATTATAAGAAATATGTGGCATTGAGGGAACATTTATTGGAGGCATAGCAAAATGCAAGAAACTCATTAGAGTGGAATAGCGGTCTCAAATCTTAAAATTAGGACACCTCATAAGCCCATTAACATGTGTATTAATAAAAGAAAAAGATAAAATCACCCAAAACCCTCTTAAAAACATAATTTTCCTTTAATCAAATGTTTGGTCACTTGAGTCTAGAAAAATCATGAGAGAAGAATTAAGAGAGAAATGGAGTTTATAAAAATTTCTTAAGAAAATAGTATAAAATAGGGAATTGAAGAGTTCATGCATGTAACCAATAACTAGAAGCAAAACCACAACACAAGTTGAAGGAATGGCCCATGACTAGGTTAGTTGATAATCAATCTTCCCCTAATGGTGGCTGGAATGTCAAGTGGTGATAAGGTTTTAATTTTCTCAGTTTTAACTAAAATTTTCTAAAAGTAGTAGATGATCTTTAAAAATTCTAAAACTTGGTCTCTTTAAGTATTTTTGCATGGGAAATTCAAATGTTAAATTAGATTTTTGAAATTTCGAGTATTAGTATAGTATCCTTAAGAAAAGTGCTCGTTAGTCAATTACTGATCGTATTTTCGAAAATACAAACGCCGCAATTTTTGTTTGAATTTTTATGTGTAAGATCCTAAGAGATTCTATTTTCATGCTATGTTGTTTGATTTTCAAAATCATGTAGTTGGATTTTATGAAATTCTTGATTTTCTCTAAAACAATGAGATAGTGGTTGGAATTCTTTAAGGAAGATACTTAATTTTTATATAATACTGCATAATATGTTTTTCTCAATTGTATAGCAACTAAACATGAGGAATTCCAAGTCCTAAATTGAGAATTTTATACTAGAATTAGAGTTTGACCTTAAGATGGATTATTTACAAACTTAATCCCTAGATTTTCCTTAATCTAAGTAAATAAAGTTGGTGAAGGAGTAGAATAGATGGATATGGTGTGGGGATGCTATGACGCTGTGAGAAGTGAATTTAACATGGTTTAGAACTTTAGATAAGTGGGATTTATGTGTAAAGTAGTGAAATGTAGAAATGATAGTAGAGTAAAAAACTCGGTTAAAAAGTAGTATAATGGAAGGAGTACGGTACATGACTATAATTGAAGCAGCCAGAAGTTTGGTAAGATTGTAGATTGGTACCGAATATTAGATCATTTGGAGTTAGAGAGGAGGTAAGAAAATGGCCTTCATATAAATTCTAAGGACTTATTAGAGTTAAAACCTAGGTTAGAAACTTCTTAGGTAGCATCCTACACTAAAATAACAAATTAAAACTTTAGTTAAAACTTACATTACTTAATTATACTTAATAAATGGCTTAGAAAACATATTTAGCTCAAATGAAAGACATGTATAAATGTTAAAAAGAACTATTATTCCATATGTTGGATGGAAATTAAAGATGTTATATTCATTATTTATGGATAATTGAAGAAGATCGTAGTAATGTACAAAGATAACAAGCATTAATACTAAGGTAAGTAAGATTAATGTTTTGTGGCATTTTGGATTATTATATTAAAATACTTGGAGGCTTGGGTATATTTTTGGCTTGTGTTTATAATCTAGTTGTTTGTGCGTATCTTACAAATGTGCTTGAATTTTTCCATGTTGTTTTGGGAGTTAAGCTCCATGTTGTGTTTATTTTGTATATAGTATTTTGATTTGGATTACTTGGAATTGATTGATCACCTAAAAATAAATAGATTTAAACTCGATCTAACTTTTAACTTAACATGTATTGCAACTTATTAGGAGAAATGGTTAGGATTATTGAGCTAAGCATAGACCCTTCGATGGGGATAACTGAAATGATTTTTTTCCGACCCTTAGTCTAATTAAGTGTCGGGAGAGGAGGTTGTAGTCGAGTTGAGAATAGTGGTTTGATGGTAGTTTTGGGCAAAAGGTATTTTCTATTGTTGATGCCTTGGTTTGGCTTCAATTCATCAACGCGTAATGTTAAACTCTTCAATCTAGATTACAGTGGGTGTAATTTTTCTAATCTTATGATGGATTGGATAACATTGTGCAATGCTACTTGCTTATATATGCATTGCATCTAACTAACTTAGTTGAAAACTTTGATTGTTTTATATTGAATGCATACTTTTGTCTGTATCTCACTAATTGAGTAAGTTGTTGCTCAATCTCTTATAAATGCTTTTACAGGTCTACAGTCACAAAACTAAGTCTCTCTACTTCTCCTAATTAACAGCTAGTGGCCTAGGGTATGAGGATCAAGAAGAAATGGCTAGACTTTAGTTTTTTATTTTTAAATTATTGTAACTCTTAAGGAAAAACTAATTAGGTATCCTCTAGCGACCTAATAGTAATGTATTTAACTTAAATTTGTGGTCCTAAAAGACCTTTTTAAAAATATAATTTTTTTATGTGAATGTCTTACTTGTAACTATGATTATAGATCACAAGTTTTATTTTATAGGTCTTTGGTAAAGAACTATTTTGAAAGTTATATTATAGGTTTTATATCTAATAGGTATTGAGTTGAATGCTTCAAAGTGGTTAAGTCAAGTAGTTTGCCTTAAATGGACTAGGTTTTTAATAGTAGTTGAGGGACTAACTTTTATCACAGGAAGGTCTACATGGTAGGATTGTTGTGACTCGACCTGTTTGGGATGTGACATGCATTAATTCACTAATTATGATCGTAGTTGTAATCCTTATTTGTAGGCATCAACTACTGATCCGCTACAACTAAATACAAACAACACTCCATTAATTAGCCCAGTTTACATATTCATTTGGTTTGTTTATGCTTAACTAGTGTACTCATCAAGAAGTGACTACTTTGTAGTTGAAGAGCTAATGCAATCCCGAAGAAAAATGAAAGTTGAATGTCGAAAGTGAAGTTTGACTATCATATGCAATGAGAGATAACTCATCACTAAATATTCACTTATGTTATTAAAATTACTCCTTAGTGTTATACTTAGTATTTAGAGCCCTTTCTAAGAAAGCCCTTCACTTATCTTAGAATCGTTTAAACCTTAAATAGTGGTCTAATCTAATACTAATAGGCCTAATCAAATTTTAAAAATCAAATCAGTTTGTCATAGGATTAAGAATTAGATTAATTTGGTAATTAATTTGTAAAACAATTTTACAATGTTTAATTTTCTTCAGTTTAAGAGGATTAAGAATTAGTTTGGTTCCTTAGGGAACTGGTGCGATGAACCAACTTGGGCCAATGGTGTCAAAGAATGGCAAATAAATTTACCAACCCATCTCATTGGTTCAAAATAAAAAATCTACATAACCAAATGAAGAAAATGAATCTGGTCGCATAAAGACAATTGTCTATTAAAGATGATTTATTTAATATTTTGTCCTCAAGGCAACATTTTTTTACAAGTTAATGGTGATGTGTGTGTTTAGATGGAGCTATGAGATTGCGCTTGGTGAATTGCAATGCAAGTGCTACACATATTGTATATCTAGCTCTGTAATTTATAATCTTAAATAATGTAGGTGAGCTAGACAATAATACAGTAACTTTACAATATAAACATGCCAAGAAGCACTTAATAATGGTTATAACACCTCTCAAAATGTCAAAAATAGTAAAATACTTAAGTCTCCATTAAGAGAACTTTGGTTGAGAGGTAAAATGTAAAAAGCTAAACCAGATTAGCTAAGCTTATTATTGATTTGGGCTTAACTATTTAAGCATAGTGATAAGGTTTAAGAAGTTTGATTTGTATCTTAGGTTTGCTTAGGGAGATTTGACTTAGTTATTAGCTTATTATCTTGTTTGGTTTGACTAGTGTAATAATTACATGAAGTACATTGTTTTCATAATATATATATTTATATATATGTATATATATATATATATATATACACGAAATATGAGAAAGCTTTGATTAAATAATTAGGCAAATAACACAAGATCCTCTTACACTTTGACTTTGGTGTAAATTATCCTCTTAAATTTTCAAAGCATAGTTTTTTAGTTTTTAAACTTTCATAAATTAACAAATGACCTCTTAAGTTGAGAATAATTCCTTAAACTTTAATTTTATATATCAAAATCAAAGTTTAGGGGGGTGTTCACATAGCAAAATGAAAGTTGAAAGAGATTATTGGAGTTATTCATCAAATTATGAAAGTTTTGGAGCAAAAAACCATATTTTAAAAGATTAGGGAGGTAATCTATACTAGAGTCAAAGTTTAGGGTGATTATTTGCATTTCCCCCTAAATAATTTTCTATCGTTTTGAAATTTTCGAACACATTTTTCATGAAGTTAGTATCTTAAAATATTCGAGATTTTTATTATTAACTCTTAAGAGTCTTTGAAGAATTATTATTGCGAAGGAATACTTGCATATTGATACGACCTAAAAGTGCTTATAATTCTTCCTATTTTATTTAATTTTCAAATAGCATATTCAAATTTTTAGAGACATCACAGCCTATCCTTTAATGAAAATATTAATCATACAAATACTAGAACGGAAATATTAAAGAGCGTATAGAGAGGCTTAGTGTAGTCGTTTCTAAAATGGTGAATAACTCAAATGAAAGTCATATGGAGAAAGCCTCACATGACAATGTAACGGAATTTTGAGGCCCATTTTTGTAGTTTTCCTAAGGTTAATCACGTTTTACACGTGTTTCTTCCCTCTTTTTTAATACCACTTATCTATGCTTTGTTTAAAATTTTAACTCACTCTTGCAATCCGATTCCAGAAAAAAAGGCTTAAGCAAAAGTTCAAGAGACTTTCCTGCTTGAATTGCTATTATAAGTTCCTATATATATTTTCATAAGTTGCATATTCACTTCCATGCTATTGGTTAGGCATACAATCACTAAAGTTAAAAGAATGCTTTTACCGGAAAAAAAAAACAAAGTTAAAAGAATGCAATTTCACTTGCCATGACTTTCAAAAAATACACTAATTTCTCCAACTATTACTAAAGTTCTGAAAACTGTCATCATTTGTGGATCTTTCAGCTTTGATTTAAAGTTTCTTGCAGCTGTATAGGGAGATTAACTTACATTTTTGAAAGTTATCCGAACGTCGAATCATATTTCCTGAGATTAGAACTTCGAAGACATCCAATTTGTATAAGTTTAGAGATAAATCTATGATTGTCTGCCTCTTACCACATACTTTGAAGAAACCTTAACCCAAGTTTGCTATAGAAAAGAAAACGAATGAAACCACTTGGCTATCAAGAAATTTGACATAAAATGGTGTTAAAATTAGGAGTGGAATCGAGTTGAGCTTAGAATATATCATATTTAGCTCAACGGAGCTCACATTTTTAGCCTAAACTCTCAATATTTAAGTTCGAGCCAACGGCATTTCAATGGAACTTAAGTGAATATTAAACATGATGGTGAATAGAGTAGGGTTAGTTTATATCCGATTTACAGTACTATTCTGCGTGCAATTTAGCATGAGGATGATCTCTCCTTGGTGTTGATTATATGTGCTTGTAGTGATTATTAACAATGGATCAGAAGGGGGCGGAGTCATTTACGTGTCTAACATGTTTCGGTCAATGTTAATAGTTTATATATCATTGTGTTCGAGGAATGTAAATGAATTAAATCGATTCATAAACTCTTGAGTTTGACTCGAATTCAATTTGATGACAGTCAAGTCAAGATTGAGCTATAGCTATTTGACTAAAAAATGGAGCCAAGCTTGAGTTTTGAATATTAAGCTTGATATGTTTGTGAGCCTAATCGAACATTGGTATAAATTTATTTTGAACTTTTTAAACGCAAGTGGGTTTGATATTAATTAAGAAAACTTTATTAAAATATCAAGTTTAATTGAGATAATTGAGTTAGATTAAAATTTGTCATATGTATCTTCAAGTCGAGAGCTCAAAATCTAAAACTCGGTTGAACTTGAATTGAGCTCAATGTTGAGTTTTTAATCTATATTCAAGCTTGAGCTCAATAGTATAGTGGTTTGACTCGAGTCAATTACACTTTTTTTCCTATACATTGGTTAATTACAATTTTTCAACTAATGTAGATATTGGTCTAATTTAATGTACAAGTTGTTTCCGGCTATAAAATAAAAAAATCAACTGTGTATATCAACTTTTTTATTCCTTCATCCCAAAAATAGAAACCATGGAATCATTGTCCTCTTCGTCGTTGTAGTCGCTGCGATGTCCTGGGAATGATGTAGCTAAAGACTTAAAAGATGTATGTACAAGAAACTCCCTACAGCATTTTGACATTATTGACCATGTCAGAAAGCTGGGCATCCGTCGACCACGATCCCTGGAGCAGTAGGGCAACCACCAACTTCGCAGTGATCACTGACTTCATTTCCCCACCAGGCAGGACCGGAGATATCATGAGATTGAAGGGCAAAGAAAAGAAGTATTCCCATAAAGGCGACGCCGGCATCCAAACCGGCCGACAGGACGTAGTTGTGTCTTGCCCACCAAACCCTGTACCTGTTATAAATATAGTAATTGAAGAAAATTCCAACTGCAAACCACATTATGTAGTGTATCGCCGATGCAGGAGGCATAAGTGCCGTTGCTGATAGTATGACTGGCATGTTGATGTACTTGATCCATTTCATGTGTGGGAATTTCTTTTGGAGGTACCAGACTGGGACTGGTGCAAGGAAACCAATAAGGAAGAACCAGTTCATCTGTGGGTAGATTCCCTTGTTAGTGAACATCCGGAGTGGACCAATGACTCCCCAAATAATGGAAGCATTGTAAAACACATCGTCACCGGGGCATGTCCAAGGACTTCCTGGGGGAAGCAGGTCTGGATCGCAAATGTTTTTGACGTCGGTGAGAAGATACCAAGCTGTGCCGAAATAGACACTTGAGGCAACCACTGTACTCACCAGCTGGAATACAGGAAAAATACACACCCTAATATATAAGTGACATTCTATAACAGGGAACTGAGAAGAGCAAACAGCAAATCGTAATCCCAAAACAAGATAATCTAAAAGCTTAAGCCTGTTAGATATAACATGACCTATGTTTATTGGTCAACATTCCCCTCACCTGTAGTTTGAAATTCTGGTTGAAGCCAATCAATCATTTCACTTGACTAACTAAGCCTAGGATGTCCTACCCTAGTACCATGATAAATTTTAGCTTTACAATCAGCCGAGTTAAAAGTTTAAGCCTATCAAATCTCATGTAGTTTTATGATTATGGGTTTACGTTTAGCTGAGTACGGGAAATGCATTAAGAATTACCTGAGCAACAAACATTGATCTTGGAGGGATCTTCATGTAGTGGCCTAACTTAAAGTCTGCAACAAACGTGAGCGCTTGTGACATGCTAATATAGCCATAAGTCTTGAATGCTACATTAGCAATGGGCTTCCCAGGGTACAAGTAACCAATGATTAACTCCGTGATGACATTTAGTCCCGGTTGCTACACAAAATCGACGGAATCAATGTGGATTCATAACTTATTACTAGAGAAAAAAATAATTTGAAGTTAATTTCACTTGGTGAAATTACCATGTTTGTTGTGGCTTGGATGATTCCAATGGGCAATGTGAAGACAAACGCGATAAGGCATGCCAGAACAAGTCCCCACCATGGAAGTTGGAGCTGTTTACCGAAACCTTCGCAGGCAAATAAAGCAAGCAAGAACGTCAAGATTAGGACAACGTGAAACCACCACTGAGGAACTACGGCATAGTTCTTCTTCATGATTCTCGTGTGTACATCTCCAGTGTGATTGCGTACGGCTCCTGCAGTTTTCTTCCACATTTGCCAAATCTCTCTGATACCAAGTTTTGGCGGTTAACAAAACAATAAAATTAGTATACCACGATGTTGAAAGAAATCACTACAGAAATTTGAGATGGACAGGTAGTAGGAGGACATACTTTCCATAGAAGAGCCCGACATGGGAAATTGTTGATGTTAAAGTGGCAAAACTCAGCCCGTAAGAGATGGCGAAGAACACGCTAAGGTACAATTTGCTGTATCCTTCATAGGCTTGTAAATTGATATCGAAGGTTTTCTCATTCAGAATCCTAGTAATATTGTATGTTTGGCCATCCGCATCGAAAGTGTGTGAGGAAATCATTGGAAATCGCTTAGCTTCATATATGTTGTTCCAATAAAGCACTGGATGAATCACATAGACAATCAGGACGAATCCGATAAGGGTGTTGAAAATTGCATGTGCAGGAGTTGCCAAAGGACTTCCTAAGAAACTGGCAACCGTGGCCCAATCAAGGCCGAAGGAGCCTATGCCAAGGCCTTTTAGACCAGAACCAATTTGTTGGGCAGTGACGGAGTTCTTCCATATCAAGCAAACAATCGAGACTGTAGAAATCGAAGGGAAGAGATAGCTTGGTACTAAATAGTATGCAAAACTGCAGACAAAGACCATGAGGAAGAACTGCAGTTGTGATCGTTTCCCCCTTGGCCTCTTTTCAGTTTCATGCAAAGCTCTGCAAGTTAAAACAACGGCGATCAATGGCCAAGTCAATGAACACGAGCAATGGATAAATAGACTACTGATTTATCTATCTTAATAATACCGGATTTACCTATTATAACAACACTTGGTACAACACGTTGGATAAGTGGTCTAACTATTTGCATAGGGATTTTTTTTTTCCATGTTAGGTAAGCTAAGTCAACAGTGATTCATGGGTTCTTTTTACCTACTTTGCCAGAATATTTTTAACTAGTGCTGATTAATGAGTCCTTATCCAAGGGCATTGTCGTACTCTTAGGATAAAAGTTCTATGTTATGAACGGGACAAGACATTACCTGAATAGAGAGACCTGAACAAGGTTTGAGGGCCACCACATATAGGGTGAGTCTACAAGGTATTTTCTGAACAGTCCTGCCCATCCATAACCTAGCATCTGAAATCCACAAGAATTTCAATACATAAGCGATACATTCCAACACCGCATGGTCCTATACGTTATGTTAGTTAGTACAGGTAAATTTCTATGATGGACAACAACACCAAGAAGAAAGTAAAAGCATCAATTAAATGTGCTTGCTTTGCGGAGAATATAAAACAATCCATTTCGATATTTGCTAAAATAAAAAATTTTTTATTTGTCAACTTTCATGGTAGTAATTTTAAGAGGTTGCAAATATTAATGTCATTTGGCAGTAGATGTTGTGGTGGAAGACGTGAAAATAATCACATTCATATAATACTAACGAAAAATACGACAATCATTCACTGGTTTTAAAAATAAAAGATTTTCTTGTTTTTCATCTATTGGTACCTTTGTCTCCTACCATCATTTGTATCTAAAAGCCAACAGTAATCGCTGATTCTTGAGATTACTAGAATAATGATCCATAATTCTAAAGTTATGTTCACAAGCAAATACTGAAAGAAGCTTGGGAGGAAGTTTTCCTTGAAACACAATTAACACACCCTGAATTTGCAAGCAATTCCATCGATTTTTGTTCTTGATAATTACCTGAGTAGTTTGTGACAGCAGATAGGCTGCAAGAGGATTGATTGGCCTATGATAGAAAGCCTTCACAATGGTCACTATAGAAAGAGCATAAACTCCACCCGCACCCGTGCCGGCGAAAATAGTGATCAACACATGCTCTTTCAAATTGAATGGTCCCGGATTCAACGAAAAGGACCAATTTGTGAAGGGGACATTGAATTTCTTGGTCGGAAGGGTTGCAGCCATCAATTTTCCCAAAGGAAGAGCAACAATCTGTGCGGAGACTGAAGTGATTGAAAGCTGGTTCTCGCGGTAGCCAAAGAATTGGTTTACAAAGGCGAGGATGATACACGACGAGAGACCGAGGACCCATGTCCTAAATGTCAATGCTGGTAAGGAAGGATCATCCTCTATTGGCACTGTGAGTCTCACTTGCTCAATAGGATTATCATTCTCTTCTTCAGCCTCTGCATTACATACAATTGATCAACAAAACAAGGATATTAAGCCCCTAAGAGAGTGTATCAGTGTATGAGTGCCCGCCTGGTTGTTTAACCAGCTCAGGTTCGTCCCTCATAGACAAATCGCATCGACAGGGCATTTGACTTCTTGCCTTTACTCACTTGGGATGGTGGATTAGTCGGGACTAACCCCTCCATGGCATAGAATACGATTCTTTTGCATATTCATCTTGAAATCATAGAGTTTTTTTAATTCCAGCCTTTGGTTGTTGTTCTGATGATGAAACATCACTACTAACATTTCTAAATTTATCAGAGTAACTATTCTATCGGATTAAACATAATCCAATGAAGAATTTTAGAAAAAATTGTTCTTACATTAAATTTCACGAAGAAAACCTAGAGCAACGATACTTGGAAATTTATTTGCCAGGACAACAATAAGAATTTACCTTTAACATACAAATTATCTCAAAATCATTATAGTGTATTATAATCAGCCCAAGTGTCGATGATTTAGATTGGAGGTCGTAAACTTGACATGTGACTGTTAAAGCTGGACGAGGATTATGTCGTCAGAAAAAGGGGGGAAAAAAGAATTTCATCCAGAAATCAATTAATTTTGCACGGACACAAGCAAAGTTTTCTTCAAAACATATTCATGAAAATTATTTGGTTGCTTAGAGATTGCCATAGGTATGAATTATAACAACATTGTCACGGAACGAATGATGAGGACAGAAAAACTTCATCCATTTATATACAGATAATCACAACTCATGTTTCCGTGCAACTGAAAGAACCCGGTTCGATGGTGGTGGTTCGAGGAAGCTTACCGTAGTTGGAGGGTTGTTTCATTGTCTTCGGTGAGGTCTCATCCTCCCAAGTCGTCGCCATTCTTTTCTCCCTCCTTATCTCTTCTGAAATTCTTTGACAAGACGATGGGAAGCCCCGGATATATATTCCTTGTAACAGTTTTTATACGAATAATTTATATGGTGGCAAGGGAATAGCGGTTTTTAAGGTCGAATCCCGCATTAATAGCTGGTGTTTATCTAAATATATTTAGCTGACCCAGACAAGGATTCTAAAAACTACAGATCGAACGTTTCCAAACTTGACGGAGATATTATTTAACTAAGTGACAGGCTAGCACTTATGCACCAGGAAGAATTACGTACCAATTCATGCCAAACTTTGATTGCTTACCGATCAAGAACCAAGCAGTGAAACTACGCTACAGAGAATCCAACGAAATTCTGTGGGAATCTCCGACCATATGTTTGAAGCAAAACTATCAAATGGAATGAAAATCTATTTATTATCTATTATAATATAATTTTGGAAACTGAATCCAGAGAAGATCCGATCAAATCAATTTTTAATATATATAATATATGATTTTAGATATATATATCTATATGTAATTTCATATATCATCTATCTTGAATCTTACGCAAGATATCTTAAATAATATGTAGATTTACTCTAATCCCTTATGTATTTTTTTATTTTATTTTATACAAATTATATAACTTTAATTCTTTGTTGATATATATTTTATATATTATTATTTAGTAACTGTTATCTATATTTTTAAAGTGAAATGTACCTCTTTGGTATCTTTATTTTAAAATATACAAAACTGCCTTCAATAGTTATATTAATTACCATTCATTCCATATTATTAGATCTATATTCATAGTTTTCAATGAAGGAAATATTTCTAATTCAAGAACAACCAAAACAAAATTTGGTAACATAATAATGTTATCAAGAAAATAATTTTGCCATTTTAGGAATTCAATAATTAATTATGACTTAATACTGACTAATTTATATTACATATAGCACTACTAATTTAGCAACAAACTAAATGTTTTGTACTAATTACCTACTCTTAAATTATACTTGGAGAAGAAAAGCATTATATGAAAGTAAATATATTATTGCTGAAATTCTTTTATCAATGCCATAATATATATATATATATATATATATTAATGAAGCACAAGAATGAGACCTTTGTTTTTTTTTTTATTTGCCTAGACACCCTTTAATAATATTAATATTTCATATTATCTATCATTATTAATTTTGCGACAATTTTATTTATTATGATCATAGATATCAATTACCATAATTCTCAACATAGAAAATCTTATATTTTAAGCCAATACTTTCTTTTTTGTCTCAACACCGATATTAAGGGAGGAAAAAAAAAGAAAAATCATTAAATATGAATTGCCTTGCATATTACAATATTGGAAAGTTGACCCTTTATAATAATTGCACTACAAACCTCTTTTTGTAGTCAAATTACAATTATATACTTCAATATGCCTTAATAATGAAATCACAATATTACATATTTACATAGTAATAACAAAAGATATCTATTATTTACAGTAATAATGATAATTATCTATCATTATTAAATTTACAGTAGTGTTATTTATTATGATCATAAATATCAATTACCATAATTCTATGCATATAAAATCTTATATTTTAAGTTAATACTTTCTTATTTGTCTCTAGACCTATATTAAGGGGGAAAAAAAAAAGAAAAATCATCAAATATGAAATGCCTTACATATCAAAATATTGGAAAGTTGGCCCTTTATAATAATTGCACTACAAACCTCTCTCTATAGTCAAATTACAATAATTTACTTTAATATGACCTAATGGTGGAATTATAATATTACGTATTTATGTAGTAATAACGACAATGTAAAATGATTATTATCTATATTATTAAAACATTTAGATTCTTAAATAACCATCGAAACAATTGTTTTTACGTATTTAGTCTTTTAAATAAAATTTTTATTATTGATAAATAATTTTCTTTAATACATTTGATTATAGATATAGGATAATTTAGGAATTTAAAAAAAAAAAACATAACCCTCCTCCCTGTCTCTCTCTCCCTCCTCCAATATTTTCACTATTCCTTATTCTTCTCTTTATGACTCCTATCTCTCATTCTTCCTTATCTATTATTATCTTTTATCAATACTATAATATATTTAATTATACTATATAATTTTATTTATTTTGTGCACACATGATGTGAGTATGTCATTCGCTAGTATAATATATATGTATATATATAGTCAAATTATAAATTTCTTTCTCTTTTTCTCCTTAAGTAGTTTTAACTTTTTATTTTACAAATGTTACATTAACAAAATGTAAATCTCTCAAGTATCTTTATTAACCAAAACAAATCCCATCCCTTTTTATACCCACTCCACCTCCTCTTTCGCTCTAAGGTGCAAATTTGACAACTTTAATTCTATCTACTTTATTATGTGAATTTATTGCATTTTTAACCATTGGTTTGTATTTAGTTTAGCTTGCTATTGGTTGCATAATGTCTGTTATTTTTCTTCATTTTAATATTTTCACCTATTTGTCTAAACATCATGATCCTTTTTATTGTTCTTTAGGTGAAAAACAAAATATCAATTACGTTAAATTCACTCCCATAATAGGAATTGCTAGACTTCATTAGACGTATATTGTTTTCTTTCTGCAGGTATTAAAGAATTTTACTAGAAAAGAATCTTAGATGAAGGAACCTTACCATTTACATATGTAATCCTCCATTTTATTTTTAATTTAATAGAAAATCCAACTACTAATATGTATGTATCAATGTATATATATTACACATTTCCTTATTTCATGATGAGTGAAAATTAGTTATGAAAACTTAAATCTTTATTTTAATTTATTTTATTATACTCATATTCATCATTGGTGTAATTAGTTGGTATTAAAAAATGTAAGTAAGAAATAATTAAAAAGAAATAAAACAATAGTTATCCTAAAAAATCATTCAACTTAAATTAGAATGGTCCCTCCCATGCTAAAATGTATAGGAAATATATGTAGGTATTGAAAGTTATTTTAACAAATGCTTCTATTAATTTTGTAAAATAATTTATGCACATTAAATTAGAATTATTTTAAACTTTTTTTTTATATATGTAGGTTATTTCACTACCTCAATTTATGATCCTAGCTTGTAATGTTTATAAACATGTTGCCTCATTATATATGCTTTGAAAATGGAAAGAGCCTTGAGTTGTTGAAGGCTTGTAGAGAATTTGCTTCATAAGTTGGAAGGCACGGTTAGACGTGTAGTGTATATTAAAACTACAAATTAAACAAAATCAGCATATATTTAGAGTATTTTAATATCTTCATAATGCCTTGATTCACTTATATATTCATATATTTACATGTATTTTTATTCTTCTTCTTTTTCTTGAATCATTAGTTATGTATATAACTTGATTTAATAACTATATTATGTTTTGTGTCATATCATGTTAATATATTTGGTTATTGTAAATGAATAATGGATGCAGCATTTGCTAGTATAGATTTATGTAAAATGGTAATTATAATCATTTTTTATTCTTAAATACCATCATTTGTTATAATATCACAAATAACGTTTAAATGTAGAAAAAGGGTATAAAAATTAACATTTCATTTTTTCAATCAAAACACTTAAATGTCAATCTTTATGCATTTCAAAAGTACATTAAATTTTCAAAATAAAAAAATTCAATTAAAACATTTAATTCTTTTAAAAGTATGACATGCAAATGTCCATTTGAAAGTAATACAATTTTCAAAATTGATTAGACAATGAATAAAGCTAATTCTTTCTAACTTATTAGCAAGTGCATTCGAGTCAATTGTTCTAAATTTCTTTCATGAAATGTACATATACATATCATAGAGTGGGTTAAGAATATTCTAAAATGAAAAAAAGGGAAAAAAATGACAATTTAATATGTTTTAATGTCTTATGTAATTTTAGCTTTCATCTGAATGATGATATTAAATTCATTACATCTTTAACTTTAATGGTACTTAACCCCCAATCACTTTATTAAGATATTAAATGAGATAAAAACTTGACTATATTGATATAGACATTTATTTGTTATTATGATATTTCTATTTTATATGATTTAGAAATTACTATTTTTGATACCATAGTTTTTACGACCAACCACTACACCAAAAGCTAAGTTCAATTAAACTCCTATCAATAATAGATTATAATTTAATATTGTAATTTTTATTTAATATTATCATTTAATATAGATTATAATAAATTTTTAAGAAAGCTTTCTCTTCATATCATATTATCGTATTTTTTTTTATATTATATAGTTTCTCAAGTTTTTGCCTTTTATATTCTATTTTTCATCTATTTTTTTATGGTGATATTAATTTTAATTAGTTACATTTGTAATTAATTTTTTACCAAATCATATCATATTAATATATAGTATATTTGATTAAAAGTACTGCATATTCAACTTTTTACTTATTATGTATCAATTCCAATCAATATTGATCAAAGTCATATATCAACTATCTAATATTGATTTTTTAAATGCTTATCACTATTAATGTTGATTTTTAATAGTGTTATCAATGTTAATTGATAGCACAATTTGAGATGCACTTTGATAATTATCAATGTTAAACTTTAACTCTTATTTGCTGAGCTCTTTTTCAGTGAGTGAGAAAGAGGTCGAACAAAAAAAATTTGGTCAAATCAATTTTTCATACAACTATTTGTAAGTTGAATTTTATTTTACATTAAAAAACAACTTGAATCTCATATTTTTGTACCAAATCGATTTAAATATTATCAAGATTACCATGCTTCATCAAATCTTTTGTACTTATCCTCTTATACATGATCATTTAGATTTAGGCTTTTTATATACGATTCTTCATATTTAAACACCTAAAAGGCATTCTCATGAAATAGATAGAGAGACCGAGTTACATTGAGAGAAGGAGATTTTTTGTCAATTGGTAAAAAAAAAAAAAGTATTTGTATTACAACTACATTTGAGTATTTTGATCTTTAAAGCATAAATATGAATTAATAAAATGTTAATTATAAAAATCTTTTAAATAATTTTTTTGTTAAAATAAATATATTTTAAAATTGAACTACACGCAAAGCACGTGACATGAACTAATTAAATTCAATAATGGTGTGTTACACCCCCAAATAGTAAAGTCGTAAAGATTTATCATGTAAATCATTTTAAAATAAAATTTAACATCATAGTTGCTATCTTATTCTTAATTCATATAAGGTAAACTTGGCTACACAGTTTCGAAGCATTTGGTTTAGTACATGCAATTATGATAAACCTTTATAATAGTTAATCCTACCTTTTTAAAGGACAGGCTTCTTTGAAAAGATATGTGAAATAGTCTTCAAAATGCATACTCTTTTATACAGAGACCTAAGCATATAGGAGGAGCTTACAAGGCCAAATGGTTTTTACACTCTATATTATCTTACGGATCGACTATATTTTATGTATTTTTTATTTTTTTATTGAAAGAGTACTACAATAATGTCTTATTCAAGCAGACGACAAATCATAATAGTAAAGTTTTTCTCCGAAACTTATTTGTCAAAAGTAATAACATCGGATGTTCAATCATTTATCTTTGCCCGTAGGAGGAGTTTCTAACTGCTGAACCAATCTGCTAAAAAGTTATGTGGAGGTGACGTGGTTAATGGGTGTGTTAGACACCTATTAGTTGCTTATAAGATAAACTTTTTCTAGCTACGTTTTTTCTAAAAAAGATATAATATAGTTCATAGAACTCAAGAAGATGGATATATATATATATATATTATTAGATATATTAATAAGTGTCTTTAAACATCTTTTAAGGAATAATAGCTTCGTGAATGAGTTTTATAAATAACCTAGTTTTAAGACTTTAGCAGTAATTTATGAATACATATACATATAAATATTTTCAAAAGCTATGGAGATATAAAAATATGTTTTAGGTATTGAAGTGATCCGTTCCTACTTCACCAAATCGGATGTAGTTATTATTTATCCTTCTTTCTAAACCTTCGTTATGACATAAGCGAAGATTTTCCAACTGGTGTTTTAGGCTTTTTATCATTTCCAAGAAGAAGCATGCACGATGAGGTTGGCTCTCAAGGGAAGTAATATTATGAATTAATTGATAAATACACGCAGTGCTAATTCTATTCTCTGTTCTTAGTGGCATATGAAGTTTCGACGGAAATCCTTCACGTTTGTGTGCTACGTCGAGCTCGTTCACTAGTGCCAACGGGACTCATACTCCAAAGTTGGCCAGTAAAGCAGCATGGACGAACTCGTCTACAAGATAGATTTTGTTGAGAAAGAGCACGATGTTCTCCGGACCATCTTTATCCCTGAAAAAATTGTTTCTTACTTTTAGAAATCCCATTAATATTTCAAGAAACACTTTTCTCAAGAATTTATCATTTCATTCCTGACTTCCTTTATAAAAATTCTTTATTATTTTTATTTTTTTATCCCAATATTATATTTCAACGAATCAAAAATTTAAGAAAACAATAATAATAAGAAAGGAATGTGCCTGGTCAAAGACATGACCCTCACCTAGACAACTCACCTTAGCACTTACCAACACGGTAAGCGTTCCTTCAGCTCTTGGAAAGCTGGTCAAGAGAGGAGCAATATAAAGCAATTTTTTTTTCTTTTTTTTCTTTTTTTTTTATAGTTACGTATTTTTTGAAAAAAAAAATGTACTTCATAAACGATAAATACTTTCTTCTTGTAATATATTAACTAGTATTTTAGGATACCCTTTTAAAAGTAGTAGTCCGACAAATGAGTTTTATAAGTAAGGATAGTATTAAGATTTTAGTAGCAACTTATAACTATTTATATTATTTGAATAGTTATGCAAATGTGAAAATGTAGTTAGGAGTTGAAGTGATTTGTTGGTACCTCACCAATTGTCTTATGTGTATATTTTCAATTTATCCTCTATTTAAAACCTTCATCATGCAATTTCCCGATTTGTATTTTAGGCTTTTTATCATGTGAGAAAGAGCAAATGAAAGTACGCAAAGAAGCTAAGAGGAAACCTCCATGAAAACCTGTGTGTAAAAATATTTGAATAGGATATGTCCTTCAATACATATGATGACACATGTATACATATAATCCATTTATTGTACTTATTGTGTCTTATAAAACTCATAACATTTTAGAGTTTACTATTCCACATTTTAGATGGAATCAAATGGAATATTAAACCATTTGTTGTCTACCAATGAAATGATCAATACAAGAAGATCTTATCAGAAACATTGTTACTGAGTAAGAATGCAGGCCATATTTGTCCAACAAAAAGAGGCTTATCTTGCAAGACGCCGATCAAATTATATAGCAAGTATAGATTCTACCTTCAATATCTTATCTTCTCAATGAAGAAGCAATGCTTCTAAACTCTTGCACTTAACAGGTATTCATTGGTTGGCCATTCTCATGGATCAAACACTTATGTCTATGCTCATACTTGATTGATCTGCACAAATAGATAAGAACACATACGTACACGTTTGTCTCACTAAATGTAAATTAACCTTCAATTATTTTCTTTTGAATAATGCATAGATGATCATCAACCTGAGGAACTTATCATCAAAATGAGTATCTTCCTATTACAAGTACGTAGTGCATCGTCATTCTACACCTCATATTTCTTTTTACCAAACCCTATTATATTGTTTCGATAATCCTTTAGGCCCCTGTTTTACAGCTGTTTGTCATATGGCATGTTTGTGTGGATTAACTTCCAATGTTAGTATTCATTACTTCATGGGTAGCAACTAACCATTAGAGGCTGCTGTAACCGTAGATATATATTGTACAATTATTAAAACACTAATTATTTACTCATTAATGTATATTCATAGACCAAACTTATCTATTCAGCTTTAATACCAATAGTTAGTCCCATAGGTTGATGCGGTTATCATAAAATCGTTAAGGACTTCCATAAAACTTTTGGATATCAACGATTTAGTCAAGTCTATTTTGTAGGGCTCGATTATTTCTATATATATATATATATTACTAATCGTCATACTATCATTTTAATACATGTTTAGGTCCCTATTTAATAGACATCCATTATATGGCACATTTACGTGGGTGAACTTCCATTGTTGATAGTTATCACTTCGTGAGAAGTAACTGACCATCAGAAGCTCATGAAATCGCAGATAAGTGTTGCATAGATATTCGAAACACTAATTTTTTACTTATTGATGCATGCTCTCATACATCATACTTATTTAGCTTTAATATCAATATTTAGGCCTAATCTCGACATGGTTATCATAACATCACTAGGGACTTCCATAATACTTCTATATATTAAGTACTTGGTTTTGCTACCACAACAACATGTTAATTTCGTAATGCTCAATTATTTTTGCATGGGACATCTGAGATGCATTGTTTCATAGAATGCATTATTTCATGATCCTTTTTGCTACGAACCGAGATCCTTAATTAATGCTTATACATTGTTTTTTAAAGAAATGCGAATTTCTTGGATGGAGCAACTTAACTATGAGTAGCATAATTTGATGTACTTCAACAAGAATATTGTTAATTTTACTGTTATCTTTTTTCCTTTATTCTTTATAGACTTTCCATGTATCATTGTTGTTGTTCTTTTTCCCTATTTTTTTTCCTTAGATCTTTGAACTATGCATATGTTTTTTTTTTTTTTAAATATCGCTTTATTTAATTTTTGCACATGCGATGTAGCTACACGACGACTAGTATATTATAAAATATGTCTTAATATATAACATGAATATGCTTCATAACATATATGTTGTTTTAATTGTAACATATAAATGTTGCATGTACTATATAAAATGATATATTTATGTTATACTTAAACAAATATGTGTATAATATAGTTAAATGAGTATAGGATAGTTATGGAATGAGACCATACCATACACTATTCTATATGGCATGTGGAATCGAGACTATTCTATAATACTTTAGAATTATCCTAGAATAAAGTATTTTATGGAGCTTATAAATTTTTCTTGTCTTTCCATAAATTTTAAGTTATGTGATATTAAAAATGTAATTATATATAATATTACAAGTTATCTTACATGGAAAACCTATGAAATTTGTGTTTCACCATTATAGATACGTACAAATGAACAAAAGTTGAAAGAAATTACCTTTTTCTACACCAAACTAGGCATCTAAGGAGAGAAATAGAGGGTAAAGCATGGATTTCTCCTTGTTTCTTTGAATTTCGTATAGGAAGGGATTCATAATGGTGTTAAGACTTTTAATTTAGTGTCAATTTGACAAGAAATTTACTAGAAATAGAGTTTTTTGAGAGAAACGTAGAGGGAGAGAGTGTATTGTTTATACGGGGAAGGAAGAAGAAGAAAGGGGTGCGGTGGGTATTTAGCCCCATTGAAATCTCTTTTAATGAAATCACCTTTTCAAAAGGAGATTTTGGATTTGCTATTAAAATGACCTTTTGAAAAAAGCAATTAGATTATATGATAGGAAATCATTTTTTGAGGAGATGATTTTAATTTAGTTTAAAATTGCTTCTTTAAAAGGTCGTTTTATTGGTGTTATTATCCAAATAATGCTTTTTTTGAGAACTTATTTTATTTTCCCATACATTTACATTAAATAGAATGAAAAAAAAAAAATTGAAAGAGAGCAAACAAAGATCGACATGGGAAGAAAATAAAAGAGAGAGGAGAACTTACGGTGTGTCAACGAAGAAGAAGGCAGGATTGGAAATGAGAAATGGGCTACAGGCTTTTTTCTGTGATAATTAAAGAAAATAAATAGAAAAACGATAAACGGTGAGAAACAATTTTGAGAAACTTTCTTGAGAATAATCCTGTGTTTGATAAAGATCGGGTAATTTGTGTTTATACTATTTAGACGATAAAATCTAATAAATGTCATTAATTCATTTCAAAATTTTAACTAAGTCTCTCAATGATTTTTCTCACTATTTATCATTATTCAAATAAATATATTAGCCGGTAATTGTGATCTCGCCGGTAAATGTTGGCCGGAGAAGTAGAAAAACGTAGAAATAAAATACATCAAAATGTTCTTTTTCTTTTTCCGATTTATTTAAGAAATTATACCATTATAATAACAAAGCAAAACACATGAAACGAGTAAACTATGAAGAGATATGGCACAAAATGGTGTTAACACAAGGAACGGAATAATCAAGTCGAGATTGTACGGTACTAAGCCAAATCAAGCCTCTCAAGCACGATTAGCTCACCAGCTTGTCAATTTTAAAGGTTGGCCAGACTAAAACTATTCGAATGGTTGAGTTCGAGTCACCCGCATCTAAATTGATCTTTTAAGTGAATACCGAGCATAACGGTGCGTATCCTACAACTAGGTTTAGTCCGTTTACGATTTACGATACTATTCTTGTTTGCATCCAAGTTAGCATGTGAACAATCTTTCATTGATCTTGATTATATGTGCTTGCAGCGAATATCAACAATGGATCTAATAGGGAATAATTCACATACCGAATATTTTTAGTTAAGGTTCCTGGTTTATGCATCACTGTCTACTTCAATTTGTAATAGAGAGATTCAGTAAAATTTTTCTGGTAATAGAGACAATTGATTTAACTTTATTTACAAGATGTTTCTGCGTATAAAACAAATCAAGTATACACGTAATTTTTTACAACATTTCATCCAAGACGGAGAAACAATTGACGACTTCACCATCATCATCATTGTTGTCATCGTCATCGTCATCGTCGTTGTCATTGTCGTTGTCGTCGTCGTCATTGTCTTAGGAAAGGTGTAGCCGAAGGCTTGATCATGCATAAACAGGAAACTCCACTCCATGGAGCATTTGAGCATCATTTATCATGTCAGAAAACGGGGCATCCTTTGGCCACGATCCCCGGAGCAGTAGGGCAATCACCAAGTTCACAGTGATCACTAGCATCGTTTCCCCACCAGGCAGGGCCGGAGATGTCATGAGATTGAAGGGCAAAGAAAAGAAGGATTGCCGTAAAGGCGACACCCGCATCCAAAGCGGCCGACAAGATGTAGTTATGTCTTGCCCACCACGCTTTATACCTGTTATAAACGAAGTAATTGAAGAAAAGTCCAACTGCAAACCACATTATGTAGTGAACTGTTTTTGCTGGTGGCATGGCTGATGTTGCTGATAGTATGACTGGGATGTTGATGTACTTGATCCATGCCTTGTGAGGGAATTTCCTCTGGAAGAACCAGACTGGAACCGGTGCAAGGAAACCAACGAGGAAGAACCAGTTCATCTCTGGGTAGATCCCCTTGTTAGTGAACATCCGGCCTGGACCGATGACTCCCCAAATAATGGAAGCGCTATAGAAGACATCGTCGCCTGGGCATGTCCACGGGCTTCCTTCTGGAAGCAGGTCCGGATCGCAAATGTTTTTGACGTCTGTGAGAAGATACCAAGCTGTGCCGAAATAGACACTTGAAGCAACCACTGTACTCACCAGCTGTAATATAGAAAATGTACAGACTAATGTACCGGTCACATTCTATAACAAGGAAACCGAGAAGAGCAAAAAGAAAATTTTAGACCCCAAAAAGATCTTACGACATCCTATCTTGATAATAAGCTTGTTGGATCTAGTACAGTTTAATTAAACAGAAGTGGAATAGGAGAGCCGGGGTTTTGAATTTAGGACCTTTTGCCCTAATGCTATCATTTGTTGTAGTTCCATAATCAGCCGATATAGAAGTTTAAACCCGTAAAATCTCTTGTGGTTTTACAACTATTGGTTTAGTTGATCATGGGACACGAATTAAGGGTTACCTGAGCAAGAAACATCGATTTTGGAGGGATTTTCATGTAGTGACCTAATTTGAAGTCTTGAACGAATGTGAGTGCTTGTGACATGCTAATATAGCCATAAGTCTTGAATGCAACATTAGCAATGGGCTGCCCGGGGTACAAGTAACCAATGATTAACTCCGTGATGACATTTAGTCCGGGTTGCTGCACAAAATCGACGGAATCAACGTGGATTCATAACTTATTACTAGAGAAAAACAAAATTTGAAGTTAATTTTACTTGGTGAAATTACCATGTTTGTTGTGGCTTGGATGATTCCAATCGGCAATGTGAAGACAAACGCGATAAGGCATGCCAGAACAAGTCCCCACCATGGAAGTTGGAGCTGTCTACCGAAACCTTCGCAGGCAAATAACGCAAGCAAGAATGAGGAAATTAGAACAATGTGAAACCACCATTGAGGAACTACGGCATAGTTCTTCTTCATGATTCTTGTGTGCACATCTCCAAAATGATTGTGAATGGCTCCCGCTGTCTTCTTCCACATTTGCCAAATCTCTCTGATACAATCGTTTTGGAAATTAATAAAACAATTGAACACGGAGATTGGACATAAAGAGGTAGTAACAGTACATACTTTCCATGGAAGAGGCTGACATGGGAAATTGTTGATGCTAATGTTCCGAAACTCAATCCATAAGTGACGGCAAAGAAGACACTAAGGTATAATTTGCTGTAACCTCCGTAGGCTTCTAAGTTGATATCGAAGGTTTTCTCATTCAAAATCCTAGTAATATTATATTTATGGCCATCCCCATCAAAAGTGTGGGAGGAAATCAAGGGGAATCGCTTAGCTTCGTATACGTTGTTCCAATAAAGCAATGGAAGAGCCACATAGACCATCAAGATGAATCCGATAAGGGAGTTGAAAATCGCATATGCAGGGGTTGCCAAGGGACTTCCTAAGAAACTTGCAATCGTAGACCAGTCAAGGCCGAAGGAGCCTATGCCAAGGCCTTTTAGACCAGAACCAATCTGTTGAGCAGTGATGTTGTTCTTCCATATCAAACAAGCAATCGAGACGGTAGAAATCGAAGGGAAGAGATAGCCTGGTATTAGATAGTATGCAAAACTGCTGATAAAGACGATAAGGAAGAATTGCAGCTGCGATCGTCCACCCTTTGGCCTCTTTTCATTTTCATGCAATGCTCTGCAAGATAAACAACAGCAGTCAATAACCATAACTAATAATAGGCCTTTTTATACACAGTTCGGCTTAAAAGATCCTAATCAGTATTGACTAACCATCCTTTCATCTCAAAGGAACGATCTGCTATGCACTTATGATAAAACTTCCATGTCATGCAAGCCAATCCAAATCCAATAATGATTAATGGGCTTTTTATCAGTTCTAATAGTCTTTATCCAAGGATTTTGTCGTGCTCCTGAGATAAGACTTCCTTGTTAAGTACGGGACATAACATTACCTGAAGAGAGAGACCTGAACAAGGTTTGAGGGCCACCACATATAGGGTGAGTCTACAAGGTATCTTCTGAACAGTCCTGCCCATCCATAACCTAGCATCTGAAATCCACAAGAATATCAGTGCCTTCAAATGCTGCATTGTCTGATTCAATATTTTAGTAAATATAGGTAAAAGAGGACAACACCAAGAACAGCATGAATGCATTAATAATGTGTTTGTCAAACCTATGAAAAATGCTAATAGAAAATGATTCCCTAAGTTTTAAATCGAAAACCATTTCCCTTAGTTTTGATGAACATTTTTTTTTTTCAATATTAACCACCACAGCCGTTCATCGCTTGACTTCTTTATCTCCTACCATCACTTGCATCTATAAACCATTAATAACCAAAGTCTCTCAATATTTTTACGAAAATATTCAACAAATCTAAAATTTTATTTACAATAAATTTCGAAAATGGTCCGGAAAAAAACCTTTTCCATGAACCAAACACACCCTAAATTTACAAACAATCGCATTGATTTTTGTTCTTGGTTACCTGAGTAGTTAGTGCGAGAAAAAAGGCTGCAAGAAGATTGATGCCCCTATGATAGAAAGCCTTGACAATGGTCAGTATGTGGATAGCATAAACCCCACCCGCACCCGAGCCAGCAAAGATAGTGATCAACACATGCTCCTTCATATTGAATGGTCCTGGATTCAATGAGAAGGACCATTGTGTGAAGGGGACTTTGATATTCTTGTTAGGAAGGGTTGCAGCCATCAATTTTCCCAGTGGTAGAGAAACAATTTGTGCAGAGACTGAACTGACTGAGAGCTGGTTCTGGCGGTAGCCAAAGAACTTGTTTACAAAAGCAAGGATGATACACGACGACAGACCAAGGACCCATGTCCTAAATGTCATTACTGGTAAGGAAGGATCATCGGTTATCGGGACTGTGAGTCTTACTTCTTCAATAGGATTATCATTCTCTTCTTCAGCCTCTGCATTATATACATTCAGTCAGCAAAACAAGGTTATTGCCCGGCTACTTAAGCTTGCTTGCAGTGGGGCATTGATTTGCACGTGTTAGAATTTTATTCATACTTTTCTGTACCAATCCATTTACTTGGCATATTAGTTTTATGGAAACTTTTCTCACTTAAACAGAAAATCTGGTGAAAAAAAGAGAAGTATATAAATGAACAAGGATATCATGCAATACAAGCCACATTTGATGTTTCCATGCAACTACAAAACCCATGTTCACGACGGTGGTTGTGGTTCGAGGGAGCTTACCGTAGGTGGAGAGTTTCTTGTTCTTCGGTGAGGTCTCATCTTCCCAAGAAGTTGCCATTTTTACTTCTCCCTCCTTATGTCTTCCTTATTCTTTAAAGTGAGGAGGGGAAGCACTTGCGTACATAGCCTATGAGGAGGTTACCGTATTTATAGAGATGAAAGAATCAGCGATTTTTCAGGTCGAATCCTGCACCAATTTTGCTGATGTTTTATCTAAATATAGAACTTCCATGGAGGGATTCCGGATTCTACAGACAGAACATTTCCACACATGCGTGACCTATACATTGTTTGACCAAGTGACAGGTTAATACTTATGAATCTTGCCATGCGTTACGTACAGGTTCATGCCTACTCTCAATACTTATCACTAGCATTCTACATGCAAAATTTAACAGTTGGTCGAAATTTAAAGTTTTATTTAAGTAATATGTATATTTAGTGGGTTGATCTGACCGCTATCGGCTATTTTTCATTATCTAAAAACTATTGGAAAAATCAATCAATTCTGGTTTTGCGTGAGCAAAGAACCGATCGAATTATGAACCAAAACACAGGGCTCATCAATACAATTACAGGCTGCTGTCAATCCCAAATGGCAGGCCAAATAAATTAGTGCCCTTGGTTCACGAGACATATGTGGGATAAATTATGACCTACTTGGCTGGTCACGGTTTTGGGCTAGTTCAATCGGCCTTTAAACTTTTTTATTGTTTTTTAAATTTTTATTTTTTTTATTAACTTTTTACTTGATCTGGTTTTCACTTTTGTGTATTTTTTCCTAAACGTAATCTCCTTTCTCTCTCTCTCTCTCTCTTTTTTTAAATCCATCTAATTCATTAATAAATTTCTAATTTTTTAATTAATATTTTACTTAATGTAGTTTTAACTTTTTTATTTTTTCCCCTCAAATTTTATCTTTTTCTCATATTCAAATCATTAACGTTTGATAAGTTTTATAAAAAATACTTAAATTAACTAAAATTGAATTAATATTATTAATCCTTTATCATTAATTCAATAATATTATTTTTAGAAAATTACATTGCAAAAAAGTAGCTTTGACATGTCACGACTTAATGGATATCATTTAATTATTTTTTTCTGACTTAATGGTCTCCCTTTTTTCTCTCTCTTTTTCTTTTCTTATTATTTTAAGGGGGTGAATTAGTCACACTAACTCACCGATTTAAGTAGTTTTGACTCCTTAAATTGTTTAAACTCTTTGGATCTAACGGTTTGGGGGGGTGATTCAAGCCTACCCATTTTTGAACTGGATCAAGTCAGTTCACGGTTCAGAACTAGTCCTTATACAGGTTTACTCTTATGTATATATTTAGGCTAGGTGAACAATTACGATCCATTTAATTCAAATAAATAATATCTATATAATGTTAAACCCAATGATGCTTTTTGTTAATCGCTTTTAGTGTCTCACATACTTATATTAATTTAATAAGTTAAGGAAGAGTAAAGAAAAAAGTTATGTGTTAGTGGATAGATAGGAATTATTTTGGTATAAGTTGATATGTGCCTAAGTAAAGAAACATTTTGTGTTTTTTTTTTTATTAAATATACATCCATATAATTTTATGAAATAATTGAAGTCACTCGTGGTATTATGTTAAAAATTTTATCGTACCACCATATGGAAATTTTATACATGCAATACGATTGCACGTTTACAAGTAGACAATTAAAGTGAATAATGGTTAACAAAATAAGTTCCGATTAATAGCCAACGCTGGTTCGATCAAACGTAGTCCAACCGCAACCGGCCAAACTCAAGGGACCTTATTGTTTTTATACTGGATAGTAGATATAATATGTGAGAATCTCCACATATATTTAAATCAAATTAGCAAAAAAAAAAAAAAAGGGGGAAAAGTAGGTTCAATGAAAGAGGATTGTAATGACATGTATGCAAACCATGGTGATGGTTCTATTAACAGCAAATTGTAAGACTGTCTTGCTATAAGCAGAGGATATATCACCGGGATGGTAATTCTGTATAGCTATCTTTAGCGCTTTGACTGGATCCACCACCACGATTAGGGGAATGAATGCACAGAGAAAAAGACTTAGATAAGAGAATGATGTTGCATTTGATTTACTGGATGGATAGCAAATAGATTGGAATAGAATAAAAAGGTTGTATATGAAAATGTCAGTAGAATGAAATAGAATTAAATGTTGATACATTAGCAGCTGTCAAAAACACCTTTAATTATTGCATATATAATTTATTTAAAGGTTAAAAAAATAAAATTTATTTAATATAATCAATGCCCCCATCCCTCCTCAAGAGTGAAATCAAAATCCTTTTTAAAGTTGAAATAATCAATTTTAAGGAATTATAATTTTGGCTTTTAAAGCACTTCTAAATATGAAAACTTGAATAAACCTTAAAATCGTAATTTATTCTCGCATATTAAATATGACATTAATAATTGTTGACTATATATATATAGAGAGAGAGGTATATATTCTCCAAATTTTCCAATGGGGACTTTGCCTCCAAATAACTTTTACAAGCATGCATATATATATATATATATCCCTAAATTCTCAACTATTATATATATGCAAAGTAAATCCTATAGCAAATCTCTTTACTAAATTACCGTAGCTGAATTTGAAAGAGTCCACTTCAAATCAAGGCTTTCTATAAACGAAATTATTAGTATATAGTTTATAAATGAGTTATAAAATCAAGACTTTTTGTAATATGACATAATTTATATAGTGTACCTATATAAATTATATAGCGATAATTGATCAACTCTTTATATATTTTACAAATAATGAATGATCGGGAATATGTGGATAAGCTACTATATAAGTTCTAACTAAAAGTTTTCCAGTGGTTCAAAATTATGCCCAAGAAACCAAAAAAAAAAAAAATGGAGTGTTAACGATGGCCCAAAGAGATCAAGGAAAAGAAATTCTGTGCATTTTGAAATTGAGTTTGTCCATATGATTATAAGCCCATTTATACTATGCTACGTTTTTTTATTCTTTGAGCTTCTCGTTCATTTTAATTCTATCGAAAGGGGGAAACATTTTCACTTAGACAGGTGTAACCAAGCTTCCTGATTGATTTTACTTCTCTTCTATCAAAGCGAAAGAAATTATTTTAGTTGCGTTTTTTTTTTTAATTTCGCAGTTTTAATTCATGTAGAGTTGGTTCTTTCGTACGTCTCAAACAGATGAAATCTGATACATTGATGGAATGTGAAATGTGTTATACCCAATCATTTATCACGGTGAAAATGCACTGCTAACGAAACCTCTTAAAAAAAATTAAGGCCAGTTAGGCTTGCTAAACTTCATAGGCTCACTATGAGGAGTGTTGATAAAAAATTATAGGTTTAACGATAGAGTTTTTGGATATGCTTGGACGTGTTTAAAATACAGAGTGAATTGAATGAAATAATTCTGAAAACTTTCATAGAACTTTCCCAATTTTTAATAAGTACTTTTCCTCTTTATGTATATGGGCCTATAAATTTTGTTTATATGGCAGTTCATATGGGCTTTGCCATGTCATAAATCTTAACCCCAAGAGAAAAAAATAAATAGAGAGTGAAGCAAAAATAAACAAAATGCAAGGACGATATGGAAAAAAAAAAAAAAGAGAATAAAAGGAATATCAGAAATTCATATTCTCATCTAGACCCCAACCGTTGTGGTTACCAATGCAATGCCGGCTACTACCTCCTTCAACTACCATAAAACCGCACTGGTTCAAATTGGAGCTATCTATGCTCGATTCGTTGTCGCACCGGACTCGAAGTCATTGCGCAGCAGGCTCGAGCCACTATCGTACCTGACTTGAGTTGTCGCACTATGCTTGAGTTGTGGTTGTACCAAGATTAAGTTGATGTTGCTCGGGAATCGAGTCACTGATTATTACAGCGAAAATCCATAAAATTATGCAAAATAAAACTGTTCTGTTTGCCTTCCCAGAGTTGATCTCGAAATGATAAGGCAAATTTGAATTTTCTTGTATGCTTATATAGTTAAGTTTTAATGTTTATGTGGCTTTTCTTTTGTTTGATCTAGTCTACTCACCTGCTGCAATGGATATTTTTTTTTTTTGTTTAATTTTCCAAATATAAGGATTTGGCCCTGAAAAAAACGGTGGCTTTGGAAACTGTTATGGCCAAAAGTTTTAACTTTTTCTTTCGGTAAGTTTCACTGATCAATTTTGTTATTTTGATTTTTTTTATTTTCTTTTTTAGTGGTTTTATTACTTCGATAATATCCCTGGAGAGCTAATAAAGGAAAACCAGCAATCAATAGAGACAAGAAGAGTAGTTTATTTTTTATTTTGCAATTTATTATTATTTTTTTAGTTAATATTCTTGATGTGAAAATGTTATGTTAAGGTTCTCGCCCCCATGTACTGCCATCTATGCCAAATTTATAGGTCTGATATATCTTTGAGTTGAGAAATTGCTCAATTTTAGAAATTAAATTTGTCCACATGATTATAAAAGTTTTTGGTAATGGTTTTCGAAGTTTATCCTAAAATATATTCGTTAGTAGAATTAACCAAAAGTTTAGGCCGACCAAATGAACACTTGTCGATAAATAATATATTAACCATGTAATTATATATACACACGCATATCATATAACATTTTATCTACAACAATGATTATTAAGTTGAAAAAAAAAGAACAGATGTTAGTATATTCGATCTTCACGAAATTTGTCTACTTATGTATGTCATAGATGCTATATCTATCTATATTATTTAAGTTCCAAAAACTTTGTATAACCTTTTTCTTTTTTATTCATAAATTCCTTAAAATGCTCTTAAAATTAATCACTGTATATTAGTTAATTTTTTGCCCAATATTTTTTATGGGTTTTATAGTAATTTCACCAAATTATCAGTTTTCTCACTCATTCGCTTCTTCTCCAAGATCATTCGATAACTGTATATTCTTGATTTTCAAATTTGAATTTGTGACTGACTGTGACCATATTTTTCTACTCATTTCACTTACCGTATTATTCAACTTTAGTTTGGTAACAGCGATACAATTGCTTCTACTCTTGTAAAAATAATCTTATCATTATAATGAAAGCACGAATGAATCAATTGATTATAAAATGAAGCAATGATTAATCGAGAGGTTATGGTTACAAACAGGAGAAGACGAGAGAAGCAGTAGCACTGCGGGCACCGAAAACCGCTGCAGTGTCATCGTCGCTGAATGTCGAAGACATTGTTGATTACGGCTCTAGATAAGGATGTGAATGTTGATCTAGAAAGGTGATATGGGAAAATTGTCATGTGGTCTCTCCCTACTTTTCCCCCACCCCTTTACTGATCGCGCTGTTCATCCGATGGTATGCCTATGTGGCTTAGTTAGTGTTTTCCATGTTTTACTGGTTTCCCTTTGGGGATAAGCATAGAGATCTTGGATTGAGGTTCACTTATTTTTTGATGATGATTCTTGAATCTGCTTTTCGTCTTTCTTGCTCTTTTAGGTTAATTGAGGGTTGTGGATCGGTTCTTAATTTTGCAACTTTTCCTTTGGAGGTACATTACCTTGACCCCACCTAAAAGAATATTCGATTTCGCAACTGAGGCGAAAGTGATTCCTTACAATTTGATTCACAATCTTCTTTTACATTTAATTAAGAATAATCTCATTCTTATGGAGCCTACATTAAAATTTTTATGCAACTTGATGAACTTTAAACTACTGTATGTTGTAGTTGATGGCACTAGGGTAGTTTGATGTACAAGGCTTAAAGAATGGTGTCGAGGAAATATGTCACAGGTCTTGAAGGCATGGGATTTAGGTTGCAAATATGCAGTCTAACTATTGTGTACCTAATATTGACCATGAATTAACAGCAGCATTCAGTTTTTTTTTTAAATAATGGAATATTTTTCAATAACGTTAGTATAGCGTTACTTGCATTGAGTAACTGATATATGATCGGTACACTTTCTTCTCATATTTTTCATCTTTCATCGAAAACGAAGAGGACCCTAATGAGAAGAACATGTTGAAAAAAAAGCTGTCTCTGCAGCAAGGTCTGGAGCAAATTACTTCTTCTTTTGGAAAGGGTTCCGTAATGGCTTGGTGATTTTATCTATCCTAGAAATGTTTTCCCCTTGAGATAGCTCTTGGAAAATGGTGGTCTTCCAACGATAGAAAGCCTTTCCAACTTAGCAGTAAAGCTGGTTGCGTATGAGAGCCTTGAAAAATTTGTATGCACGATATTTCTCCTTCTAATGCATTTTGGATGTACTCTCCTCGTTGATAATATGGTTAGGCTGTTTAGTCGAGATATATGGCCTCCACACTCTTGAAAAACAACTCTTGCCTTGCATGTAATGCAGACATATACCGATTAAATACATGGAAAATTTTACTTACTCTTTTCGATCAAGTAGTTTACCATATTTTGGGAAAATTTTGCGATAATATCATGTTATCATAATATTGTGGTAAATCACATCCGATTTCAATAAATCATATCATAAATAATAAAATAGAAACTGTGGACAGATTGATTTTTGTTATTGATAGGTATGATTTACTGAAGTACGAAAAAACAAAATTGCCGATAACTTCTATATTACAACTCATGATATGATTTACTAAAATTGATTATGATTTACCATAACATTACAGTAATACGATATTACCATAAAAAATGTCTTGTATTTTGATTTTTTTAGCAGATGATAAAATGGAAACAAAATTGTAACCATATCCACAAAAACAAGGGGAGATATAGTATGCGTAAAATCTAATTGAACCTTAAAAGAGTATTAAGTAGAATAGTTCATTTAATACAAAATATTATTTTGGTGGAGTGGGGAGCTCAAAATAGAAGGAATTTGCTTAATAATAATAGATAAATAGATAGATCAATATTTTTTTTAAGTGGATGTACCATCAAAGATGAAATTTTAGCTTAATATAATAGATTAATATGAATCAATATAGTTAGAATATACACGTTATTGTATTAAGCTATGTTAATATAGTTTGCCAATAGTAATGTAGTTTGACTATTATTATTGATGTATTAACATTGTTTAACCCCATTATTATCATACAATATGTATTGATATTGTTTGACTATCATTGTTATTGTATTGATATAGTTTATTTTTATTAATAGGTATTAATATAGTATTAATATAATGTGACTATATTAATACCTGTTGATGTAGGTCAAAGTGTATTAATGTTGATATACATTGATACAGGCCACTGTATTGATATAACTTTACCATCAATATTATTACATTTATATACATCATATTAATAAATTGACACTATTAAAATAGTAATATGTATCAATATTGTTTAACTAATTCAGGCTGAACAAATGGTTGAAGAAACAAGATGTAGTTGTCATGAATTTTAAACTTTTGAGACATTATAAGTACCAATGTTACACATAGTTACATAGGAATTCATATAAGAAGATTATAACATATGAGAGAGAGAGAGAGAGAGTTCAATTTGTAGCAATTATTCTTCAGTCTAAGGTGCAATAAAGGTTGTGATGTAGTAAATGCAGGGAGATATTTCTTATAATAAGTGAGAATTGGGAAAAGAACTATATTTATTAAAAAGTTGGAGATGAAGAGTAGTTATAGTTAAACTGTTGGCTTAAATATTATAGATATATATTAATACATATTAAGATAGTATGCCTATATTAATATGTACTAATATATATTTGCCATCAATATTACTATGTTAATTTGTATTAATATAGTTTGACTACATAAATACTTATTAATATATCTAAACTATATTAATAAATTAGCTATCTATATTATTAAAGTTTAGCTTTGTATAATCATCACTTCTAAAAATTACCTATTTAATCTCAATATAATATTTTTCATAAAAAATAACAATATTAAAATAAATTTTTAAGATTATAAATATCTTATATTATGGATAAATTTGTTAATTTTTTTTCCACCTATTTTTTCCTCTCCTCCATTACTTTTTTACTCCAATTTTTTCTCCCTTCTCTCTTCCACTTTTTTTTTTTCTCAATCTATTCTTCTACTTCCATATACAAAAAACTACCTTTTTTTTCTCTCTTTTTTCAAACAGTACTTCTCTACATTCGCTTTCCCATTTTCCATTACATTCTTTCTCCTACATCTCACACTTTCTTATATATATATATTTACATATATACTTGAAGGGATGATTTTTTATATTTTCAATATCCTGTTTCCCTCTCCTTCCTGTGTAAAGAATATAAATTTATTAAATACATATTACTATTAAACTTGTTTCTATAGTTTTATTTTTACCCTTTTGCATAATTAATTATTTAATATTATAAATTAAAATTTCATGCATTTGATATTTTTAAATTTGTACACTCATTGCAAGTGTAGTATTTATTAGTAAATTTTTATGGTAAAAACTATCATAAGAAAGAGTATGGTAGGAAGGAAATTGTGTATGCTATATAAATTACAGGAAAAAATATTTTAGTAAAGTAAAAGCATAGAAAATTCTCTAATAAACTTACAAATATAGAATTGATTGGAGAAAACCGAACAAAACATACGCGCAAACCTTTAGTGACTCAATAAGTTTTATCAATATAGTTTGGCTATTGTTTTTTTTTTCCTATTCGAGCTGTATAACAATAAAACAAATTGAAACTTCATATATTAAAACCTAATTATATAAAAGTCATAATAATAATATGCTATGTTAACCACCCATAATACTCAAATGTTAAAAATAAAATCTTAAAAATGTATATATATATTTTTTTAACAAATTAGAAAAAAATTGACAAAAAGAAAGAGAGCACGAGAGAGTTTGGAAGAGGTCAGCGAGAGGAAAATGGGTTTGTATTTAGTCTTTGTTTGTTTATTTCTCTTTATTTGGGTAAAGAAGAGAGAAGGGGAAAACTTGATGGTGAGAGAATGAACTGGAAGTGGACAGTGGCAACATGGAATAGGAATGAAAAGGAAGAGAAAGGAGAGAGAGATGTTAGCCAGAAATGGGTCGAACTCAAACGAGAAATTGAAGAAAATGCGGCAAGAGAGAGAGAGAGAGAGAGAGAGAGAGAGAGAGAGGGAGGGTATTGAAAGAGATCCGACGGGGAGAGGTTTAGAGAGGAGATACTGCTATACCAGGAATTTTCTATATTTTGTGACTAGTCCTTTCTTTTGAGAGGATAAAACAAAATTGTAATTGGGTACTTTATATAATGTATCACAATACATAGTAATTTATAAAGATAGTTTTGACAATTTTATTATTAAGCAATGGAAATTCAAACTAAACTACCTAGTTTAATAATCTTTAAATCATATTCGAGTGATAAATACTTTTACACTTCTTATTCATATTTTTCAAAATTTTATTCTAGCAGAATTTCTAAAGTTTGATCGAATTACAAAAATGACTTATCTTGTGAAGTTTTAGTATAGCAATTGAATTTTATTTTGAAAAAACTTCTGATATTATATATAAGTTATATTATATATTTGTTTAATGATTTTGTAAAATTATAACTATTCACTTATCAAATTTTGTAAAATAACATTTTCAACTCTTGTCATATTTCTTCTCTTGAGAGTTCCTTTTTTTTTTTTTCCTTCTTTCTTTTTTTCTCATAACTCGTCTATGAAAATAATATTAGTGGTAGACATTTTGGTATCCATATAATTAAACATTGTTTGAGCACATTCCAAACCTTTGTTTATAATTATAAGCATTAGTTGCTATTATTGTTGGTTTGAGTATTGTTATCACAGTTGATTCTATCATTTGTAATATGATTGTTTAGCTGTCAAAAGTATTACTATTAATGATATAAGTAAAATTTTCAAGTTATGTACACACCAGCACGCACATATATACCATACACTATAATTAAAATGGTATCCAATAGGCTAACATGACAATTTAGAGGTCCATGATTAGTATTTCATGCCACGAGATATAATTAATTATATGCCTCAATAGACCTTTCATAATATTTCTTAATGAAATTTTATATATGATTTAACCTTGATTTACTAAATTTGAAAGTTTTATTTTACAATTTTATGATTTAGAAATTATTATATATATATATATACACACACATATGTATACACACTTTTCCATTATATCTCAATCTTAGAATTAGTAATTGTATAGTAATAGGGACATGATATAAATATTTTGTGTATTTTCGACCTTTCACTATGCTTATATAATATATCCTAATTAGTCATATCAATACTTTATTATTTATCAGTTAAACATTATTAATGATATTTCTACTAGTGATATACAAGAGGTTTTTTTTTTCTTGGATCTTTTGTATAATCTTGTATGAATGTTTCTATACAGCTATGCGGACATTATAGACCAAAAATCGTATATAGATGAGTTTTTGAAAGTCATAACTAGCTTGAAGCATCCATTTTAATATTTGTGAATGATCAAACCCATAGTATTTTTATAAAATACCTATTTTATATAATCTATTGTCCGATAACACAATAGTCTTTATATAAACATTTCACACTTAGAATTATAATTTACAATTAGAGTTTACCAAAAACCACAGGTCTTAAAGTCTATTTACAATAAAATAGGAAACTAGTGGGCGTCTTAGAGAATTCCGACTTAGTTTTCTCAAAACTAAAAGAAAAGTCAAAAGCCTAGATTTAATATATTCTTAATTCTTCACTTTCTCAACCAACTACACACTAACCTTGAGGTGGTGATATTTGAACATCCTGACTTTTGTTCGTCACTTACAAAAGAGTTTATGGGAACGTGACCACAACTAACTTAGTAAGTGGGACGGAGTCAAAAGAGTATCATACAATCACAAATAAGGTTATTAATTATGATGAAATGTAATATAATCAATTACTTGTAACATTGCATAATGTTATTCGGACCATTATGAGGTTAGAGAAATTGTATCCATTTTAATCTAAATTGAGGAGTTTTATTGTCACTCAAATCAAACCAAACTCAAACTTGTATAATGGAGAACACCCTCCTCCTGTGATTATCTTAGAATTACGATCCCCACCCTTGTTACGACCTTTTCTCTTGTGACTTAGTTTGACGAAAGATGAGGAAATGACCATTTTAACTATTTTCATCGAAGAGAGTTGGTATTTGGCCTAACATTTCTAATCACTTCCCTAATGGTTGCTATACATGTTCAGTTAAGTTACTAGTCAAATCACTCTTAATTCCATTTAAGGGTGGTCAAACAAGTTCACAACAAAACAAAACGAAATGATCATGCAGAGCAATACGCCAAGGAGTTTAACTCTTGTCGCAATCAAAATATCAACCATACATACAACATGCGCACAAATAGCTAATTTATAATTATAACCATAGTACTCTTAAGCTTCCAAATACTCTAATATAGTATCTCAACAAGCGGTAAAGTTACGATCTCAACTTACTTATCCAGACACTTACAATAGAAGACTCTTATCTTCAACGCTTTAATCATTAAGAGACCCTATATATATATAAAACTCAAATTAAGTTTTCCTAAGAACTACAAAAACATTAGAATTCTATCTAAAAGTATTTCATTAAACGATTATATATATATAAAGTATATCATTATTTTCCTTATATAATAAAATATAGTTTTAGTACATAAGTTGAGTTAAGTTATTAAATATTAATAATATATGTAGTTATACTATTACGTATAATATATTGTTTCGATCGTATCAAAACATACTTTTAATCAGTTAGATCGAGTTTCAATTACGGTAAGGGTATTATAGCACGTAAATTCTCGTAATATTATAGAATTATAGGTAATATTACTTAAGATTGTCCAATTTTAGTAAAAGTAGTATCATTAAGTTTGTTGATACCTAATAACATGTATTACGGGTTTTATTTCTAAAGATAACTTCTAAAAGGTAGTTCAAATTTCTAATATACTTATACGTATCTAAATGAATATATTGTATTATACATGTTTTATATAATTAAACTATATTTTATATGATTTGTCAATATAACTCGATAATATAAATATTATCTAACCCTAATATATATATAACATACCTTGGTCATAAAATTATCATTAAATATGTTACAAATTCATTTTTACTAAGTCTGACCAACATGTATCTTTATAGTTTTTATTTTAATAATTATCATATTTTAACTTATTATTACTAAAAACAAGCTTTTGTTCGTTTTACTACGTAAATTTGTAATAATTAGCTCAAGTCACAAAATAATTCCTTAAAAATTTCTATAGACTCCTAAAAATATGGAGAATTCATTCATCACTTGGTTTCATATTATCGGTTTATCACCTATATATTCGTAATTATAATTTTACCTCTAAATTGTATTTAATTAACTAAATATTATCATTTTTTACAAAATATTATTTTAAATTTATTGTAATATTATTATAAATCACTAGAAGTTAGTATATATCATTTTCATCAATTAATTTCATACAAAACCCTATTTATTTTACTTTTTTACCCTGATTCTAGCTATTTTTAGGGCTAAAAATTACATTAAATACTAAAAATAATTAAATAAAAAATATCCCTACATATAAATCAAATATATATTATATATATTTTACACAAAAATTTCGAGCTAGAAATTATATCATTTGATATGTTTATTTTGAAAGTTAAAATTCGGATGAATAATGACTTTCTTAAGCAAGTATATAAAATATTCTAAATTTTACAAAAATAAAAATATTGAACGAAAGAATATCTAAAATAACCTAAATATAATTATTTTCATAATTTTTTGGGTAAATTTAATAATTTTTAACATCTAAGGAAAAATAGGGTGGAAGTTTGACCGAGTTGCTTGTTGGTGCTCTAGTAGATGTAGGATGGTAGTTAGTTGTTGTAAGGGCCAGAAGTTGGGGGTGCTCCATAGTAGTGGAAAGGTTTCATAGTAGGTCAAGGTTTAGTTAAGGAACTACCTTAAGCTTAGCTTGGTCTTTGTTCTATTTTTATTAATTTCTTTCTATTTTTCTACAATTTTTTCTAAATTTTTCTTTTGTGTGATTTAGGTTCCTAAAGATGTCATTGATGTTGGGATGCCTTGTTATAAGGAATCAAGTTGTTTGGAATTTTCCTTTTTTTCTTTCTTATTTTCCTCTTCACTTTTACTCCTAAATCCCTAAGCATGAGGTGCCTAATTCTCTCACATTCCCTTTTGATTCAACAATTTTCAAATCTCTACAACATGCCATGGTGAGTTTTCCAAATTTTTCCTAAGCTTTGATTGCAATTGGAGAAGTTTTAGTTGATATTTTAGTTAAATATTAATAATTTATATTCATATTTAGCTTATTTATTTGCATACCTGTACATATATATCTTATATATATTACACATAGTGTGTAATTATACACATATAATTATATTTCTAATATATCTTTTATTTTTAAGATATATTTTCTACTTATTTTTATGAGTTTATCACATATTATATATGTTTATATAATTTCGAATTAATTTATAGGTATAATTATTATTTATACCGAATATATTCATAAAAATACATATATACTCATATGGTATATTATACTATATTATTTCCTTTTATAGCCTAATTAATTATTTTTTAAGTCTTTATCATATTCCGAGCTTAATCTTAGAGGTTTCAATCATTTATACTCTATATTAAATAATCACATTTCTAAAGATAAAATTAGGATTTTTGTTCATTATTTTTAAAATTTAACTTCACTAGGTTGCTTCGACTAACTTTCATCTTAGTAATAAAGTTTAGGCTCAATTAGATAAGTTTCCTTAAAGACCTTAAATTTACGATTGATTGCTCTAAATGCGATTTTAGGAGTTCACACAATGGAAAAAGAGAATTGATAAAAATATAAGTATTAACTATCTTTTTTAATGAAGAATTTCTCTAATTGTTTCATTAGATGTGTTAAAAAAATAATATTATTTTGAATATAGGTTATTAACCAATCAATTATTTAATAATTTAAATTCATTTTTTGTAACATTAATTGTAAAAAAAAAAAAATCATACAGCTGATATTATTTATCAATAATTTATGTGATAAAATTGAAATATTTGTAATATGGATAATATAACTATTATCTATGGTGTTTTACTAATAAACATTTTTAAAGAAAGTTTAATAAATTTAAAAGGACGAATATCTTCTAAACAATAAATGCATATAGAAAAAAGTAAAATAATGCAATAAATGCATATATAAAAATAAAATCACAAACATCATAATTGAATGAAAAACCTAATGTTCGTAAAACTAAGTACTATCTTATTTTATGTTACATTTTACGCTTGAAAAGATCTTGTTAATATATTTTTTTTCTAAAATATTAAAAATGAATTTTTCCCGAGTTTGAAGGGCAGTAGCACCTATGGGCCCCTTAAAATCATCCATGGCTTTTACATCAATGGTGCATTTCAAAAGTATTTTGCTTCATGGCACAAATTATGGAGACAAGAATAATTTATGTAAGCAAATAACTGCATATAGAAAAAAGTAAAATTATGCAATAAATGCATATAAAATAATTAAAATATCAAATATGAGAATTGAACTCAAGACTTCATGTTTGTAAAACTAAATCCTCAACTACTAAACTATATCCAATTTTATGCTGTACTTTGCTTTTGAAAATATATTGTTAAGACACATATTTTTTTTTTCCTAAAATATAAAAAAATAATATATCCGTCCATGGCTTGTACATTAATGGTGCATTTCAAAAGTATTTTGCTACATGGCACAAATTATAATACTTCACTGCTGCGAGTTAACAATCACGAGAATAATTTATATACTGCTGTTGAGGAACTTGTAGTTCATGTAGCAATTCTATGTGCCTAGACTCAACTTTTCTCTTCTTTCTTTTTTTTTTTTTTTTTTTACTAATTGTTACATATCCCATTTGAGAGATTACTAATTATATTATTAGATTATAACGGTGTTTGTCCTTAGAAATAACTTTAATAGAAAGAAATTGTTCGCAAGAAATAGATAAGAAGACTCATGATGGCTTGTGGCATGGTGTTGGCACATAATTTAGTTTTAACCATGTTTACACCACAATGCATGTTCTGATGACTGAAATGGATGGTTTTGTTATGCAGGAGGAGAGGAAGAAAATGATAATCCAATCGAAATAGTACGGCTCACGGTTCCAATCACGGATGACCCTACATTGCGAGCCTCGACATTTGGGACGTGGGCTCTTGGTCTAGCATCATGTTGCACCCTTTCTTTTGTGAACCAGTTCTTTAGTTACCGCCAGATCCAGCTTACTGTCACTTCAGTTTCTGCTCAGATTATTGCTCTTCCACTCAGAAAACTGATGGCTTCGACACTTCCTAAACGGGATATCAAAGTCCCCTTCACGAATTGGGCATTTTCGTTAAATCCCAGTCCCTTCAACATGAAAGAACATGTTTTGATCACCATACTTGCCAACTCGGGTTCCAACGCTGTCTATGGCATGCAGATAATAACCTCTGTCTAGGCTTTCTATAAGAGGGAAATTCACATTTTTCCAGCCTTTTTGCTAGCCCAAACGACTCAGGTAATCTTAGAAAACTTTTGTGTTCGTGTTACATTGTCTTATCTGAATCGGTTTCATGCATATGGATATCAAATGTTTGGTTATGGATGGGCTGGATCGTTCGGAAAATACCTTGTAGATTCTACATATATGTGGTGGCCTTCAATCCTCGTTCAAATCTCTCTTTTCAGGTAATTCTTTTTCCAATTTCATCACGTTATTTAAACAGTGCAATCTTAATCCTCATATGATACTTTCAAGGGGTTGGCCTAGTGGTTAAGGTCTAATATAGACTCATGATAACTTGCATGAGGTCTTTGAGTTCAAATTCCACTATGGACACTTTTTGAGGTACCTATATAGCACAAGCTATTTTTACCATACATGGGTCTTGTGGGATGATTAATATCTTGGGATAATTGCAACTGTATCTTGAGCTATTGGCCGGCTGCAGATGGACTCTAAGCTCCAAGTGTGATTTCATCTTTCTGTAACTATTAAAAGTATCCAAATAACTCTAAAACCATTTCTAGAACCCCATTTTAAGGTTTTACCGATGGTTTGGGATTATTTGCATATTTTTCAAAATCGTGGAGTGGTGAAGTTATACTTTGATAGTTTAGGGACTCTATCCATGCTTGACCAATACGCCTTAATATTATGACAGGGCAATCCATGAAAAGGAAAAGCGACCAAAGGGTGGGCTTACGAGACTGCAATTCTTTCTTATCGTTTTCACCAGCAGCTTTGCCTATCACTTAATGCCAAGCTATCTTTTCCCTTCAATTTCTGCTCTCTCTTTGGTTTGTTGGATATGGAAGGACTCAATCACCGCACAACAAATTGGTTCCAGCATCCATGGACTCGGCATAGGTTCCTTTGGCCTTGATTGGTCTGCGGTTGCTGGTTTCTGGGTCAGTCCCATAGCATACCCCAAATCTGCAATTGTGAACGTTCTTATGGGTTTTGGGGTATTGATGTACGTGATGCTCCCACTTCTATATTGGAATAATGCATATGAAGCTAAGAGATTCCCAATCTTTTCCTCCCACACGTTTGATGTGGCTGGCCAGGAGTACAATATCACCAGGATTCTCGATACAAAAACTTTTGATATCAATGTAGATGCATATAGCAATTCCAGCAAGTTGTATCTGAGTGTCTTCTTTGCCGTCAATTGTGGGCTAAGTTTTGCAACTCTAACTGCACTCTGACCCATGTATTTCTCTTTCATGGAAAGTAAGCTAGTTCTTCGGCACTTCTTCCACTTCCATATTTTGTTAGGCGATTTGCAAATATATCCCCAAAATTGGTTATCGGATGCTGATAACCTCCTAAACTCTTTAACTTGCCTTTACCCACCAAGATGCAGCAAGCCACTAAAACTACAAAAAAGGAAAAATTAGTCAAAAAATAAATAAAGAGGTGAAGGCACGTTTTAGAAGTTTATGAGGATTATTTACCCCCAACCAATAAATTTTGGGAGCATGTTTCCTTTTGTCCTTGATTATTCTATTCTATCAAGCTAATTATTTTCTTCTTGGTGTGCCTAATGATCTTACAGGAGGATTTGGCAATCAGTGAAGAGTACAATAGGAAAGGTGCAAGGCCAATATGATGTGCACACCAGAATGATGAACAAGCTCTATAACGGTGTTCCAGAGTGGTGGTTCCACATTATCTTGGTTCTAATGTTCATTCTTGCCATAGTTGCCTGTGATGGTTGGGACAACCAGCTTCAACTAAGATGGTGGTGTCTTATATTTGCTTGTGCAATTGCTCTTATATTCGCTCTGCCCATCGGAATAATAAACGCAATGACGAACATAGTACATTTCCTACCTTAATCCAAACAGTCGAATTCTCTTATAATATCCAAACATGAGTATGGACTGTGAATTTAGTTTTGTAATATATTGGTGTATGAAGCAACCGGGCCTTAATGTGATTACAGAATTGGTCATCGGTGTGGTATATCCAGGAAAGCCGCTTGGTAATGTAGCATTCAAGACCTATGGCTATGTCAGCATGAGCCAAGCACTCCTATTTCCTGCAGACTTTAAATTGGACATTATATGAAGGTCCCTCCCAGGTCTCTGTTTGTGGTTCAGGTAAAGTTTAAGAAGTCACCAATCAACGTTTCGCTTTCCTCCATATGAAAAACATGGTTCTTATGTATCCACATAATTTCTAATCTGAATTTGGATAATATATATATATATATATATATAACTAGTGGAAGTATAAGTATACCCTGTAATTAGCAAACGATTTAGCAATGTCCTTCGCATTAAGGAAAAATCTAAAACAGGTCCGATCTCTTTTCCATGTTCATGCTGCAGTTAGTGGGGTCAATAGCTGCTTCAACAGTCTACTTTGGCACAGCATGGTGGCTCCTGACAACAGTTGAAAACATTTGCAACCCAGACTATTTACCAGAAGGTAGCCCATGGACATGCCCTGGTGACGGTGTCTTCTACAAGTCTTCCATCATTTGGGGTGTAATCGGACCGGTCAGGATGTTCTCGCGGGGAATTTACCCCCAACTCCGCTGGTTCTTCCTAATTGGAGCTATTGCATCAATCCCATCTTGGCTGATCAAAAGGAAATTCCCCGAACCAGAAATGGGACGATTTGATCAACATGCCAGTCATCCTAGGAGCAACAGCAATTATGCCACCAGCAAGAGCACTGAACTACGTCTTATGGGGCACGGTCGGGCTGTTTTTCAACGTGTTTGTCTATAAGAGTTATAAGGGGTGGTGGGTAAGGCATGCTTATATCTTGTCAGCTGGTCTGGATGCTGGAGTTGCCTTCATGGGAATTCTTGCATTCTTTGCCCTTCAATTCTATAATATCACGGGTCCGGCTTGGTGGGGTGCGCAAGTTGATGATCACTGCCCATTGGCTTCATGCCCTACCGCTCCAGGAATTGAGGTTCATGGGCGTCCCGGTCTTTGATAATTATTTGCTTTGTTGGTGTCTTCCGTGTCGATCTTCTAGAAAATTGCTTTAGGTCAATGGAATTTCCAAGTTGTAGAGATTAATTTAGTTTATGAAATTTTAGGAAAAAAGAAATTTTAGAGGATCGATAGATCACGTGTTTTGGAGGTCCAAGAAGTTTGCCACCATTTATATTGATGGTAAGAATCAAATGCTCAAAGCACCGAATTTGTGGACCACTTGATTTATATAAGAATTTCAGAGGAAGAGAGAAAAAAATAGTAAACACACAAGTTATTGATTTCATAATGAAAGTCGATGTATACATAAGTATAAAAATATCGATAATAATAACCATTCATTTATAAGTCCAAAAAATTGTAATTTTAAAATTGATGTAGATGGAACAAAAGAAATCATCTTTTTATCATTTTATTTTGCCAATAAAACTAACTCAGATATAGGAAATACTCTTGTATGGACTCCATCTTAGTAGACCCAACCAAGGCAATACAAGGTTGTGCAAATACCTTATCCTCACACTGTCTATAAAAGCCAAATCTCTTTTTCTTTTTTTTTTTTTTTTTTCCCACCAAGCATAGAGAACTTAATTAGCTGTTGTGGGAGAAATAATTAAGTATACTTTCATGGTAGTGTAACATAACAAGCATTTATACACATTTCGGTTGGTGGTATAAGCCTAACTTTACATGTTTTTCTTTTTCCATGTCAAAATAAAATTAAATCATAAGTAATAGAAACGTTTTGAAAACTCTTATTAAGATATCAAATGGAAAAAAAAAAATCCACATTTCCATATACTTGAGTTTTCATAAAGTGTATAAATATCTAAAAGCATCAGATTTTTTTTTTCGAATTTGTATCAAAGTGTTTCGATATACCTATTAGTGGGACTGTTGATGTTTGTGGCATAGGATTTTTATATTTGAGGTAATAGATTTAGAATCAAATGAGAATATACAAAAAGAAAGATGGTTAATTAAAATAAAAACATAAAGAAAACAATTCTTATACTCAAAATGTGGACGTACTATATAACCGAATAGATATAGACGTGTTATCTCATTAAAATAGAACAGATTCAATTTCTCCTCTTAGAAATCATGTAAATATATAATTGGGAAAAAAAAATAGAAGACAAAATGTGACAATTTATTAAGCAGCATGGGTAGATATATAAAAAATCCGATACATTCAACATGAATTAAGAAAATATGCAATGTCACATACATCAATATTATGCGATTATTTTTGTATAAAAATTGGCAAATATCTGTTTTCTAGACCATATAATTGTAAGGAAAAGTACACTTTTACTTCTAAACATTTGTTACTTTTTTTTTATTTAAATCCTCAACCTTTTTTCTTTTATTTAAGTCCTCAACATTCTTGTAAAACCTTTTGGACATGGTACCTCTATCAAAAAAGTTATTTATTTATTTCTAAAATCCATTATAAGTATCAACTTTAAGTAGATCCATAATAATTGATTTATCAATAATAATATTAAATGTGTAAAATTATATGATATACTAGGAAAATAATATTAAATATTTTTAATGATATAACATAGTATTATGATAAAAAAATACAAAAAAAAAAAACTAAAACTAAGTAAAAGGAACTCAAAAATTGCATATACTCCATCTATCTTGCCTGATTATCTCATGGCTAATAATTGATTCTATGAAGGTTTATTTTTTACAAGGTTTTGGAAATGTTGAAAACTCATACAGAAGGGAAAAAGAAAAAAAACATTGATGCCTCAAATAGATTAGTATGTAAATGTTAAGGACTAGAAGTATACTTTTTCATATATTTGTATAACTTAGTAAATGATGGATCCACGGGTATGTGTGCTAAAATTTTAATGGTTCAATATCAAGTTATATGTTATCTAATACTATTTTGTTTTATCAATATAATTAATAATTATTATATTCTGTATTTGTCAAATTCAGTGAACGCAATTACCTAGGAGTGCGCTACCGCAAAACAAAATTGAAATAACTAATATCATCATGTTAGTGTATGAAACCTTTTTGAAATATCAAATTTCTTGTTAACTGAGATATCACCTTGATTTCTTATTGACTAGGAAATCATCTAGCACTAATACGCTTTAATTAGTATATAAGAGAGAAAAAAAATGGAAATAGTGAAATAATCTAAAGATTATTTGTTGTTATGTGCATTATATATTTATATAACAACAAACGATTATACAATTCAATAAGATATATATATATATGTAAGTATATTTGTTATATTATATAATGCTATAGGTTATATGTACAAGCTAATTTATAAATATAAGTAAATTATATTATAATTTGATAATTACCTTTACTTACTATCATATTTCAAAAATAGGTGCCTATATGTTTGACTACATGTAATGGTAATATTTTGAAGTATAAATAATAAAATATATATATACACACACACATATTTCATACTCATCTCACAATTATGTGTCTAATTTAATGTGACCACTACTTTTAAGAATTTTTATAATTACATATAAATAGTCCTTTACGCATAAACTACATTTGGTATTGTAACTTTCAAAAACTCATCTATATACAATTTGTGATTTAGTGTCCCTATAGCTGTATAGAAACATAAGAATATCTCCTTTTGTATGTCACTAGTAGAAATATCATTAATAATGGTTAACTGATAAATAATAAAGTATTGACATGAATAAATATGATGGAATTACATAAGCATAGTGAAAGGTAAAAAATACCCATACTATTTATATCCCATCTCTATTACGATATAATTAATAATTTTGAGATTGAAATATAACATAAAAGTATATATATATATATATATATATATAACATATAAGTAATAATTGTGAAGTAATAAAGTCATAAAATAAAAATTTCCAATTCATTAAATTACAAATAAATTGTATACAAATGAAATACTAATCATGGACCTTCTAAATCATCATGTTAGCTTAATGGATACTATTTTAATTATAGTGTATGATATACATGTACGTATTGGTATGTTTGTAACTTTTAGGGGTAAGCAGGTAACCCTGTTCTATAGAGTATCTAATTGAACCCTACTCTTCTAGATAGGTTTCGGGTAATAATTTTGCAGAACCTACTACAATATGATAAGATATGGGTACGAATATAGAGTACCTTATTCTATCCAAAAGCCTATTCTCTAAAACTTATAAAGTATATACTTTATGATATCTTTACCGATCTTATACTAATAATTAAATAATGTTAATAAATAAAAGAAGTAATTCTTGTTTTTTTAGTCATAAATAAAATAACAACAAAAACCCAGCTTATAGTAAACCATTATGTGCTTCTTATATCTATTATCTAGTTTGCTTATTCTCCTCTTCTTCTTTTCTTAGTAAAAACCTTTCTTTTCTTTTACTATCTCTTGTTCTTTTTTCTTTCCCCCTCCTTTTTCTTTTTCTAACTCTAGTCTAGTAAAATTTTAAAATATCTTAGTTTTTAATTTATTATTCAATTTATCATGTCGAAATTACTCTCTCATAATTTTTATATTGTATAAATAATAATCTTATGATTTGATAAAAATTTTATTTTATGATTTAAAAATAAAAAATAAAAGAAATTTCGATATGACTTAACCAAGGGTTTGAACATTTCATCTTTAGAAATGTTCTTTATTTTGCCTACCAAAGTCTTATATTGTTTTAATTTAAAATATATTGCAATTTATAAAAAATATTACCTGTGATCTAGCAATATTATAGTTATTATTTGATATTAATTATGCATTTAACAAAAGATTTAAAAAAAAAAGATAAAAGAAAAAGAATATATAGGTTTCACAAGGTATCCTATATATTGTAAAATTTATAAGGTAAATAATAGTTTCAAGATACCACAAGATATGTTTTGGGTACAAAAATTTGAAACTTACACTTGGTAAGGTACGAATAGAGTCTTATACTTTACAAACCATGTATTCACTCATCTCTAGTAACTCGAAAAATTTATTTATATCATTTAGTAATAACACTACTCATAACAAAGCGATGATATTACAAATGATAAAATCAACTATAATAATAATATTCAAACCAATAATATAATAGCAATTAGCGTTTATAGTAATAAACAAAGGTTTGGATTTTGCTAAACAATGTTTAATAAATATATGGATACCAAAATGTCTACTACTAATATTACTTTCATAGTGGAAATATAAGAAAATGTTATTTTACAAAATTCGATAAGTGAATGGTTATAATTTTACAAAATCATTAGACAAATATAAAATACAACTTACATGTAATATTAAAAAAAATTTCAAAATAAAATTTAATTGCTATGCTAAAAGTTCGTGAGATAAGTCCTTTTGGTAACTTAATCAAACTCTAGAAATTCTATTAGAATAAAATTTTGACAAATATGAATGAGAACTGTAAAAGTATTTATCACTTGAATATGATTGAAAGATGATTAAACTAGGTAGTCTAATTTAGATTTCGATTGTTTGCTAATAAAATTCTCAAAACTATTTTTATAAATTACTACCTATTGTGATACATTATAAAAGATCCAATTACTATTTTGTTTTATCCTCTCAAAAGAAAAGACTAGTCACAAAATATAGCGGTATCTCGTCTCTAAACCCCTCAGTCGGATCTATTTCGCTACCCTCCCTTTCTTTCTCCTCTGTTGCAATATCTTTCTTATCCCTCTCTCTCTCTCTCTCACTCTCTCTGCATTTTCTTCAATTTCTCGTTTCAGTTCGACCCATGTTTGCTTGATATGTCTCTCTCTCCCTTTCTCTCATTTTTCTTCCTTTTCGTTCCTATTCCATGTTGCCACTATCCACTTCCAATTCATTCTCTCGCCTTTAAGTTTTTCCCTTCTCTTTTCTTTACCCAAATAAAGAGAAATAAACGAACGAGGACTAAATACAACCCCTTTTTTCCTCCCACCGACCTCTTCCACACCGTCTCTTACTCTCTTTCTTTCTCCGTTGATCGATGCAGTGAATTTAACACTGTTTCCAAATCCGAAACGAAGCTCCATTGTCGTGATCGTGCAAAATTGTGGAGTATATACGGACTGGCATTGTCCAAATTTTCCCTTCTCACTTCTTGTTCACATTTCAAGCAGGTAAGAAGAAAGCCTTTCTATTGTTTTATTCCCTTCTTTAGCCACTTTCGTGCTCTTCTTCTCCCACTCATTTTCCCCTTTTTATTCCTGAACAAAAACAGAGCAGCTCATGGACACTTGGAGAAACCCCGATGAACTGACGAACCGAGCCACGATAGCTGATAACAAACTATGTAAAATTGTATACTCTGTCGGCGGCTTGTACGCATTAATTTATCCCGAACTGACTTCCCTTTTTCCAATATTTTCCGCTGGCCATCCTTGTTGCGCAAAAAGGGAAAGCTATGGCGAACCCAACGAGGAAGCCACGATCACGACATACGAAAAGCAACACCAAACTCCCACGCCATCTCCGAGACCGTACCAACAATAACTTCGAACCACATTACGAACCTAGGTAAGCTGCCGTCTATGCCTTGCTTCCTATTACGTGCATTAAGAAAACAATTTAGCTTAGAAAACGAAACGAAAGACGAAGGTGAGGACTTAACATATACATATATATAAATACGTATACATACATAACTCCTTTTTGGGTACGGATGATGTACTGTTACTTGTCAAAAGTATAGGGAGGGATTGTTTTTTGGAATATTTGCCTCTACTCACCACCTATAACACGGTTTGAAGGAACATCCCTTTTCTTATACATACATTGCTCATAAAAGGCCCTGCTAGTTGTGAAAAGATAAGAAAGGCTGATAATAAGAAATTCTTTCAGCTAAGTAGTCTAACCATAACTAGTCCCCGAATAAGGATGCATGGTAGTAATAATGTCAGCTTACAAACTTAAATTTGATGAAACATGTGTTAAAACTTTACGCATGATTTTGGAAATATAACTACCTAAGAACTAGTCTCAGTCGTGACCAGTGAAACTGCAGGAGAAGGGAAAAAAAAAAAAAAGAAAAAAAGAAGAGGAGGAATAAAAAGGAATATATTATATATATGTATATATGGATATAATTTCAAATGCTCGTGCCTTTTATATTTTATTATAGTAAATTACCATTATGTAATTCGTATTGAGGCTCCGCTTAGTTCATCTTCTTTTCACTTTATTTGTGTTTGCTCAAATCTTACGTTTGGTAATAATAAGATATTAAGAAGATAGAAATATAATTCTATATATATTTTTCTAAAAATGTATCTAACAAATTCTAATAAAGTTGAATTTATTTATTCTTTACTTTATTATATTTAAAAAAAATACTAATAAAAATAATTATTTTTAATGTATAAAATATATTTTTTTAAATGTTCTCTCTTAAAAGTACTTGAATTTTCATTTCCTCATTCAAACACTAGATTTTAAATAAATACATATTAGATTAGAAGATACTAGGCAAAAAAAGATAAGACCTAGGTTATTCTTGAGTAAGGGAAGAGAGGGGTGAGGTTTTTGTGTCTTTTCCCTTTAATAGTCAGTATACATACATGCACACGTACATACATGCACATGCACTCGTACACACATACGCATGCGCGTACACATATACGCGCGCACACATATACGCGCGCACACATAAACGTGCGCACATACACATAGACACATAAAGACATACACACACACAAAAACACACAAAGATAGACACACACATGTACAGATACATACACACACACACAAAGACAGACAGACATATACACGGACACACACATGCGCACACGCGCACACATACACGCACACACACATACATACAGATATATATACATACACATGTACTCGTACACACTCGCGAGTACACACACAGATACATATACACAAACACACGGACACACGTATGGGCGCGCGCGCGCACACACACACATAGACACACGCACGCGCGCGCACACACACACGCACCCACACAAATACACACACAGACACAGACACACACACACACACACGAACACACAGACACAGACACAGACACACACACACACACGAACACACAGACACAGACACATACACGCACACGCATACACACACGCACGCACACGCAAGCACGCACGCACGCACGCACACACACACATACACACACACACACACAGAAACACACATACACACACACACACGGATACACGCACGCGCACGCACACACACAGACACAGACACACACATACAGATACAGACACAGACAAACACACACACACACACACACACAATCTCGCACACACACATATACATACACACGCGCGCGGGCACACACACACACAATCTCGTACACACACATACACATGTGCGCGGGCACACACACACACACACATACACACACAAAATCTCGTACACACACATACACATACACACGCACGCGGGTACACACACACAGAGACACAGACACAGACACACACACACAAAATCTTGTACACACACATACACATACATACGCGCGCCGGTACACACACACACATACACACAGACGCGCACACATAGACACATACACCCACGCGTACCTACGTTGTGTGTGCAAAAATATATAAAAAAAGGTTGGGAATAAAAAGTATAGAAGAATGTCATAATATATGTTAGTAAAATCATAACTATAATAAATTTCTTAAAGAAAAAGTCCTTATAAATGTTTATTCATTTGTTCAAATAAAAAGAATGTTGGATGTCACGCCATAAAGAGATGAAGTTACAATAGTCCTGCTATGTGAACTATCCTAAGGTAGAAACTAATCTTATAGCTGATACTATAGACTTAATTTACACCAAATATACTCTACTCAATTGTTTTGAAACATCTAATTCTGTAGTTGTTATTAGTGAAACCTGTGTTAGATCTTTTCAAGATACCTACTCAAGAATATTAGTAGTTACAAATTAACAAAATTGTTGTATTTCAAATAAATAGTTATACAACAAAAATTTCTAATGTTCTTGAAATGTTTACAAAAACCACAAGTTCTAGCGTTTACGTATAACACGTTCAAAACTAGTGGGCATCTTTAGAGTATCATATGCTAATTAGTTTCCATAAAAAGGTAACGATGGTTAAGCAAAAGTTCGAGTCTTACAAGTCTTTAATTTTCCTCACTCCCCAATCAAAGTATACTATCCTAAGGATAGTTGTGGTGTAGCTTGCTTAATCCTTAGTCAACTTGCAATAAGGTCTATAGGGATGTGAGTTAAATTAATTTAGTAAGTAGAATAGAGACAGAAGAGTACATCAAGCACAAAAATGGTTCTCAATCAATTTATTTTAATGAAATGCAATTTAAACAAGCAATTGTCATCACATAACATTATCTGGTCCATAATGAGATTAGAGAAATTATGTCTACTCTAATCTGAGTTAAAGGGCTTAATACTGTATACTTGTGAATCAAAACCAAATTAGGGCTCGTGCAATAGAAAATACCCTCCACTTATGACTCCCTTCAAACCACAACCCTCAATCTTGCTGCGATTGTGGCCCCTAAAATCCTATTTAAGGCAACCAAACCTCTATTTAGGGTTTTCAAAAAAATTTATTCAATTAAACCTAAACTTTATAACTAAGATAAAAAAAATTAGTTAAAGTGATCCAGTGAAGTTACATTTCAAAAATATTGATTCAAAATTCCAATTTTACCCTTAGAGGTATGATTATTTAATATAGAGTAAAAATGATAGAAACCTCTAAAATAGAGCTCAGAATGCGACGATAACTTGCAGATAAGTTAATTAAGGTATAAAATGAAATATTATAGCATAATATACTATATGAGTATACAAATATTTTTATAATTATACCCTAAAATTACATTGTTATATATAATATGTGTTGAATTCATAAAAAAAATAAGTAGAGAATATATTTTAAAACTAAAAGATATATTAGAGACATAATTATATGAGTGCAAATATACATTACACATGATATATATATATATAGGATATATATTTGTATTAATAAAATAACATATTAACCAAAATATCCACTAAAACTTATCCAATTGCAATCAAATTGCCGGAAATTACTGTAACATGCCGTGGAGATCTGGAATTGCTGAATCAAAAGTAAATTGAACAAGAATAGGACACCTCTTACTTGTTATAATGAGAAAAAAAATTATGAAGAAAATTCATATGGCAAACATCTAACCTTATAAATATCACAAGACATTAGAAAATCTATTATTTTGGAAAATTTGATACTTAGGAAAAAGATAGAAAAAAAAAATCTAGAGTTTATAATATTTTAGAAAAAAATAGGAAAAAACAAAGCAAAGATCGAGCAATGATAGTTTCCCAACTAAACCTGGATTTGCTGTGAAACCCTTCTATCACCACAGAGTATCCTTAGCGTCTGGCCCTTTTAACAACCAACCACTACCCTATGGTCACTAGAGTATCGATGAATAAGTAAGTCAAATTTCTACCCTGTTTTTCATTTAATATTCAATCAACTCAAAAAATTTGTATTTATGTTATTTTAGATATGATTTCATGTGATATTTTTATGTAGAATATACATGATATATATATGTATATATGATTGCTACATAGCCAAAATTTTTATTAAAGTATTTTTAGTATTTAATGTGATTTTAACTCTAAAAATAGCTAAAATTAGTTTGAAAATGTGAAATAAATAGGTTTTTATAAAATTAATTGATGAAAATGATATATACTAACTTTTGGTGACTTGTAATGATATTGGGATATATTGAAAATAATTTGGCATTAAAAGGATAATATTAGGTTAATTAAAAGCAATTTAAGAGTAAAATTGTAATTTTGAGTATATAGGTGATAAATTGATAGCATAAAACCAAGTGATGACTGAAATCCCCATATTTTTATGAAATTATAGAAATTTTTGAGGAATTATTTGGTGACTCGAGCTATTTATTATGAATTTACATAATAAAATAGCTTAAATTATAAATCAATACTTGTTTTAGTAATAATAGGCTAAAATGTGATAAATAATGAAATAAAAACTACATATATACATGTTGGTCAGATTTGATAAAAAGTGAAATTTTAATATATTTAATGATAATTTTACGACTAGGATATGTTATATACATATTATTAAGTTATATTGGCAAATTATATAAAAAAATAGTTTAAGTACATAAAATAAATATAATATGATAATATTCATTATAATAACGTATAGGTATATTAAAAACTTGAAATACCCTTTAGAAGTCATCGCACAAAATATAACCCATCATACATATACAAACTTAATGACACTACTTTTACAAAAATTGGACAACAGTAGGTAATATAACTTATATCTCTATAATATTATGAGAATTTATGTGCTACGATAACCTCATTGTAATGGAAACATGATTTAACTAATTAAAAGTATATTTCGACACGATTAAAACGATATATTATATGAAATAGTATATCTACACATATTATTAATATTTAATAACTTAACTTATATGAAAAACTATATTTTATTATATAAGGAAACTAATAATATATTTTGGATATATTTATTTATATATATAACTATTTAACAGAATACTTTTAGATAGAACCTTAATATTTTCATAACTTTTACGAAAACTAAATCTGGATTTTATATATATAGGGTCTCTCATTGGTCAGACAATTGAAGACACGAGTCTCCCGCAGTAAGCATTTGGACAAGTAAGTTGGGATTGTAGCTTTACCGCTTACTGAGATATTGTATTAAAGTGTCTATAAGCTTAAGAGTATTTTATTTGTGAATGTAACTAGTTGTTTGTATACCTACTATGCGTGTGATTGGTATTGTGTTGTGATAGGAGTTGAACTCTTTGGGGTGCTACTCTACATGATTGCATCATTTTTGTATTGTCTAAATTTGTTTTATCACCCCTAAATGAAACTAATAGTGATTTGACTACTAATAAAACTGGACATACATAGCAATTGTTAGGAGAACAATTAGAAGTGTCAGGCCAAATACTGGCTCCCTTCGATGAGGATAGCTAAAATGGTCCTTTTCTCATTCTTCGTCAAACTAAGTGACAAGTCAAGAGGTTACGACAAGAGTAGGGGCTGTGGTTTGAAGGCAGTTACAAGAGGAGAGTATTCTCTATTGCACAAGCTCAAGTTTGGTCTGATTTAGGTCACACTAAAACTCCTTAATCCGGGTTAGAGCGGATGTAATTTCTCTAACCTCACAATAGATCAGATAACATTGTATGATGTTTCAAGTGATTGATTACATCATATTTCATCATAATTAAAAACCTTATTTGTGATTATATGGTCCTTTTCTAACTTCATCCCACTTGTTGAATTAATTGTGTTCACATCTCCATAGACTCTTTTACAAGTGACGATTAAAGGTCAAGATGTTCAGATACCATCACCCCCAAGTTAGTACGTTGTTGGCTAGGAAGGTGAGGAAAGGAATAACCCACTAAATCTAGACTTTTGATTTTTCTTTTGACTTTTAAGGAAACTAACTAGAAATTCTTTGGGATTCTTACTTTCCTATTTTATTGTAAATAGACTTCAAGACTTATAGCTTTTGGTAAATTCTTATTATAAATTATAACTCTAGATGTAAAACGTTTATGTAAAAATTGTTGTGTTATAAGATAATAGGCTATATAGAATAGGTATTTTGTAAAGCTATATCATAGGTTTGATTAATTTACAGGTATCATAATGGATACTTTAAGCTAGTTAAGTCGTGTACGTCTTGTATGAATTATATGTACGATAACAGCTGTGAAATTAGCTTCTATCTTAAGTTAGTTTATACGGTAAGACTATTACGACTTTTCTTATTTGAGGCGTGATAGTAACCTCTTCTCATGTCACTTAGTTTGATTAAGGGTAGAAAAATGGCCATTTCAGCTATCCTTATTGAAGGGAGTTCGTATTTGGCCCAAGAATCCTAATCGTTTCCCCTTAATGGTTGCTATGCATGTCCAATTAGTAAAAAGGTCAGTCTTTTGTTACATCTAGTCAAGTAGTGATCAACCATTTCACATAGAAAAGCAAATCAAATATGAATATATAAAGCAGCACTCCAAGTCTACAATTCAAGAAACAATCATATACAAGGCATACGCACATTCAACTATGTTATAAGGATAACCAAAAGCACTCCTAAGTCTTTGAATACTATAACACAGTACCCCAACATGCCATTAAGCATGGATCTCATCTTACCTACACTAACACTTACTCCGATGGGTTTATACTGTCAACGTTCTGTTCATATGGAAATCCTATATAGACGAAAACCAAGATTTAGTTTTTGTAAAATTTACGAAGATGTCATAGTTCTATCTAGTTCTTTGTATTATCAAACAACTTGGTTGAATTACCATTTATGGAGTTTTATACATAAATATATATTTAAGGTATATTATTTATATGTAGTTATATTTATATATGTACTTAATTATTATAGTTTTATCATATAAGTTATTTAATATTAATAATATACGTAGTTATCTTATTACTTACAATATATCTTTTTGACTATATCGAACTATGTCTTTAATTACTTAAATTATGCTTCATTTATGGAAGAGTCATCATAGTATGTTAATAATAATGTTATAAAAATATCTATTTTATTATTTAGAATTATCCAATTTTAGTAAAATTAGTATTGTTGGTTCATATAAACTCGATAATACATAATAAGTGTTTTATTTTAAAAGACCACTTCTAAATGATATTCTTAACTCTATCCTACACATAAGCCCACATAACAAGCATTATCATATTATTTCTATATTGTCTAAATAGAATATATTATATATAATTTCCTAGTATAGCTTAGTAAAATATGTATTATTTAGTCCTAGTACGAGTTTATCATAGCCTAAGTCACATAATATCACAAAATATGATACAAAACCCTTTTAATTACATTTGACCAACATAGATATGCTTAAGATTTGATTAAATAATTATTCTATTTTAGTTTAGTATTACTAAAAACATGTCTTAGGTAGTACATTAGGTCATTTAATTAGGAAAATTCGTAATAAACAATTAGGATTGCCAAATAATTTCACAAAAATTTCTATATATTGTCACGCTCTGAAAAGATAAAATCATAATAGTACGCCGTGTAAGTCATCCTAAGATAGAAACTATCCTTATAGCTGCTATTTTAAACCTAATTTACACTAAGTGTACTCGACTTTATCCTTTTGAAGTGTTCAATTCAATACCTGTTTGATATAAACTTACGAAGTAATCCTTTGAAATAATTTATTAAAAATAAACTTGCAATATAACCTTATAAAAGAGTGGCAACAAATCCCATAGATACCTGTTATTTTATATATAGGTCAAAATATTGAAAACTACCAAACCCCTCGAGAAGTCCTGTGTAGTTTTTCTTAAAAGTTAAGGAAGTTAATACTAAGGATAACAACCAACCATTTCTTGTTTATACCTCACTCCCTATTGCAGTTTGCTAGAGTTTTGGTTTTAGATAAGTGCTTATAATCCATTCAGAACCTACAAAATGAACTATAGAGGAATGAGCAACAACTTGCTCAATAAGTGGGCGGAGACAGAAGTATGCACTTAACACATCACAAGTAAGGTTTTCAACTAAGTTAATTAGATACAATGTATGTATAAGCAAATGCCATCGCATAACATTATTTGGTCATTCATGAGATCAGAGAAATTGTGTTAGCTTTAATCCGGGTTGAGGAGATTGATGTTACACACTCATGGATTGAAACCAAACCGGGGCTTATACAATGGAGGACACCTTCCTCCTGTGACTATCTTCAAATCATGGCCCCTAACCTTACCGCCATCTCCACTCCTGTCACTTAGTTCAATTAAGAGTGGGAAAAGGACTATTTCAGCTATCCTTGTTGAAGGGAGTTCATGTTTTGCCCGAGAGTCCTAATCGTTATCTTAAGTGAGTTGCGATGCATATTAGATTAGATGTTAAGCCAAGTTTGAGTTAGTTCATTTTTTCAAGATGATCAATCAAGCTCAAATAATTCAAGCATAACAATATTTACAAAACAACCATATCATGGAGCTCAAGTCCCATCATAACAAATCGAAACCTAACCACAAACGTTACATACACACAAATAGTTAACTACAATCATAAGTCAATACATATCAAGGTCTCTAGATATTCTGAAATAATATCTTAAAATGATGTAAAGCATTAATCCCACTTACCTGTTCTAACGCTCACTGCAGAAAACTTGTATCAACAACGGTCTAATCACTTGGAGACCCTATATATACAAAATCCAAATTCAGTTTTCGTAATAGTTACAAAAACATTAGGGTTTTATCTAAAATATTTATACATATATATGTATATATATGAAGTATATTATCATTTTTCTTATATAATAATATATAGTTTTATTATACAAGTCGAGTTAAGTTATTAATTACTAATAATATACATAATTATACTATTACGTATAATATATCGTTTCGATCGTATCGAAATGTACTTTTAATCGTTTAAACCATGTTTCGATTACGAAAGGGTTATCACAGTACGTAAATTCGTAATATTATAGAGATATATGTTATAGCAATTTACTTAATAATATTTAACATACATAATTTTACTACTATTTACATTACATTGTTTCGGTTATATCGAAACGCATTTACTATTATTTATATTATATTTTAATTACTGAAAGCCGTCATAAGACGATATTTTCTGTAATATTACAAAAAACATATATTTTATTTCCTAAAGTGATTCAGTTTTGATAAAGTCAATATCATGGAGTTTGTATGAACTAAACTATACGTGTTATGTGTTCATTCAAAAGATTATTTTTTAAGGGTTTTTTTAATTCTAATATACAGATAAAGCTGTATAACAACCAATATCCTATTTATATCATATTATGTAATGAAAAATATATTTTCATACAATTTCGCAACAAAAAATAATAAATCATATATACTCAAATTTTATAGAAGTAACGATGTTAAATTTGTAGCAATATAAAGTTCAATTTAATAGTTCTAATAAATGATTATTATTAGAGATTCGCTTATTTTATAAATCGATGTTAATGATATATAAATCTTACAGCTATCAATATTCTAAGTTTATAATTCGAAAAAGAACGAAATGATACATACAAAATACTCGATTTAAAAAATAATAATGAAATAACGGACATTTTTTTTCTATAACTATTAAATATCAATTAAAAAAAATATTATAATTATAAAAATAAAGTTACTTGAAAGAATTTTCTTCTTCTTCTTGTCCTCCTTTTTTATCCTTCTTCATCTTCTTTTCTTTCTCTTTTTTTTTTCATTTTTTTTCCTTTTTCTCCATTTCTCTCTTCCCCTCTCCTCTCTTTCTCTCTCACCCCATCCCCTGATTCCCTCATCAAAATGGCCAAAAGGCCATATTTATACAGGCGGCATTTTGACCACCTTATTATGAGGCGATTAGTTTTTTTTTAATAAAGATATTTTAATAAATTTATTATATTTTATTCAATACTTATGCAAATTCCTAGAATATTTAAAGAATATTTCTTCTTTTCATCACCAACATTATTACTAAAGAATAATTCATAGTTGAATTTTTCTTTTCTCGCGTATAGTTATTTCGGGGGAGTTTTAATGTAATTATTAGTAAAAATATTAATGACATATAATATATAGTTAAGTTATATTAATTATTTGGGACTTATTTATATATATCTTATACAACATTTTACTCACCAATATTAATTATTAAGACCGACATTTTACTCACTAATATTAATTATTAAGACCATGTAGTTGATTCGAAACTTAATATTTATAAGAAAGTTTCATATATATGAGCTTAAAGTGAAATATTAAGCTATGTGATTACTTTGTTTAAATTTTCTTCTAGTTATGAGAATTCAGCTTAATTTTATGAACATTATCATAAATCGAAATTTCTAGAGTGGCTCCCAAACATTAAATTTTTCAATTAATTTCTTATTAATTTATATGATTATATATCTATGTCTAGATGTAATTCAAATATTCTTACACCTATAAATATTTTCAATTGATCTAACAAAGTAAGGATATCTGGCCAATTAGGTTTATACTAATTTAATTACTTTTATGTATTATCTCGTGCCATTAGTAATATCATTATACTCATTATTCTATTATTCAAATCTATATTCTTGTGATTACAAGTAACATTAGTATAAATTATTTTACACTTATTAACCCAGCTTATAAGCGTATATTTTTATAAAAGATATAAACTACTTGAAAGCTAAAAAGTTGGAGTAATGTAGCATTACGTATGATATATTTTTAGATTTTCGGGTTAATTTACAGGCATATTTATTATTTATACCTAGTATACTCATAAAAATACATATATACTCATATAGTAAATTATACTATATTATCTCATTTTATAGCTTAGTTAATTTATTTCTAAATCCTCATCGCATTCTAAGCTCGATTTAAGGGGTTCCGAGTAATTTGATATTATCTTAAATAATAATACTTCTAGGGGCGAAATTGGGATTTTGGATCACTTTTTTCAAAATCTAACTTCATTGTTTCATTTTGACTAACCTTTCTATCTTAGTCATGAAGTTTGAGCTCAATTGGATAACTTTTCCCAAATATGATTGCCCTAAATTCAGGTATGATTACCCTAAATTCAAATTTAGAGTCTCATATAAAGTAAATTCTCACTATTTTAATTATATTTTTTATATTCTTATTATATTATATATTTTTAAACACATGGGATTTCCTCAATTAGGGTTATCAGGTTTTTCATAAATTTCTAGACTAATTGATTTACATTATTGAATGTCTTGCATCAACTATTAACCCTAATTGTATAAGGACAGGGTTTTATTCTATTACTGAAATGTTTATGTCTTAATTTTTTATTTATAGGATATTACATATATTAAGAAAAATATAAGAAATTCAACCAGTAACTTGTTTCATGAAATTGGGTTTATCACCTATATATATAAAATTATATTTTCCCCCTAAATTACGATTAACTAAGCAAATAAACATATATATATTTATTAATTAATTAATAATTAATAGGAGTTGTTTGTTATTAAAACTATTTATAAAATAGTCTCATAAAATAGCATTTACAAATGGCTAATGCGCATATATATACACCCTTATTATGGCTAATTACACTAGCACATGTGTAGTAGATAATATATCTATCTATATCTATATAGTGTGTATATATATATTGTACATATATATAAATAATATGTTTAACCTATAAAGGTAAATGTATATAGATGTGGTAAGCATATAATATATAAATTGTCTATGGAAGTTGGTATATTTGAGTATAGATAGGGGAATGCATATATGCTTAATATTATATAACTGTATGATACTTAATATAATTATAGATGCTACGGATGTATATATAATTTTCTCATTGACAATAAACTTCATGTTTGCATACTAGATTTAAAGTAACTATTAATATAGATGATCAAATATTAGTTGTACTCGTAAAGAAAAATGGTCTTCAGTTTTAAAGTCAAAGGCATCTTCCGAAAATGTCACATTACGGTGATAGTTTCCTTAAACATTGTAAGCTTTTTAAATTATTACATATCCACAATCAGACATCAACATATCAATAATATGTTGTTTGAACATCTTATATAAGATTTAGCTCATAAAATTAATCAATACATTCGTTTCCTATTATTAACCAAAATCGATAGAATCATCTTATTAATTGCAATAGTTTTATTGCTTCAATTTCTATTTCTTCCAAACTTGACATTATATTTGTGAAAAAAAATGTATTAAGTAGTTTTATAAAATTCATAACTAAAGCAATGTCAATTACTGGAATAATTATCAATTAAACTTACCTCTTTAGATATCATCCCTTTCTTTTCTTCAATTAGAATAACATTTGATATATTTTCTTTCCAATTCTTTGACACCCAAAATTAGGGAGATAGAGAATTTCCATTTTCCATAATGTGTTTCTTTAGTACTTGCTCCCATATAAAGTTATAATATTTCTCAGGAACTTATTCAGTTAATAAGCTCTCTCTCTCTTGAGTCACCTAATATGGAGAATTTGTTGCCTCACTGCTATATTATTTCACCCTTGTATTTTCATTCTTATCACATTTAATATAGTGGGAATTAAGTAAATTTGACGACAATAGAAATATCTTTATTCATAGGTTGCAGTAAGTTTTGTCCTATTATAAGTTAAAAGTAATAATAATATTATATATAAATGCATATGTCTTCATTGCCAATCTACATGCCTATATCCCCTATATTTTGATGTACATCAACCTTACTAACAAATTATAGTGGTGGAAATTTACTTGCTTTTCAATTTATGGCTAACATGAGATAATTATTACCACATGGTCCTAATTAGTTTCAAGCAACAAAAGTTGCTACATGTTTATATGTAACAATTGCCATAATATTATATCAACTTAACATAATTATGTCATGTTTTACGAATTCTCATTAGATGATTCATCCATAGATAGTCATAAATAACTACCACGAATGAAGTGATATTACATTTTAATGTTTTACTATACTTTATATTAATAATTATAATAGTTGTTAGCGGCATATTTTATCGATAATAATGATATGTGCTAGTATATGTGTATTTTTAGTGAATACACATCACCAGTAAACAACATTTTGTATTATACTTTTATTTTTATAGGCTAATTAATTTATCATCAAGGTCCTCAAAGTTCAAAATTTGAGTTTTTGATAAATAAAGAGTTTTAACAATAAATTTATATTTTTATTAAATTAAAGCTTTAGTAAACTTAATTTTTTATGATGAACTATACGATTACTTCCTTGAACTTTTTTAACCTCATCGTAAAATTTGACTTGAAATGGATAATGTTATCTGATGTTCTAAATTTTGGGGCTCAAAAATATATATAAACATATATATATATATACTTATATATTCATTAGTTACACATCTTCACATCATATTATTATTTTTATGAGTCAAATAGTTTATATGTTTATAGATTTTTGGATTAATTTACGAATATATTCATTATATATATCAAGTATATTCATAAGTGTACATATATATTTATATAGTATTTCATGCAATATTATTCATTTTTATAGCTTAAATATTTATCTCTAGGGCTTCGTGGTATTTTGGGACTCAATTTTGGGGATTCCAACAGGGTTTACACTCATTCTAAGGCTAAATTAAGGTTTTATGAAATTATTTTTAAAATCCAACTTTATTGGATCACTTCTACTAACTTTTCTAATTTAATTGTAAGTTTGAATTCAATCGGATAAGTTTTCTCAAAATCTCTAAATTTAGATATGATTACTCTAAATACAACAGTCTCGAAAAAGTAGATTCTCACTATTTTGATAATATTATTATTATTACTTCCAAGTTTAGGGGAACTCCTCAATTAAGGTTACCAAATTCCTTTGTAAATTTTTAGCCTAATCGCGTTACTTTCTTAAGCATGCTAAATCGACTGCGGACCTTAGTTATACAAGAACGAAGCTTTGCCCTAATTATTATGTACCTAAATTTGACCGTTAAGTAATAGTAACATTCAATTTTCTAAAATAATGGAATATATTTTCAATAACGTTAGTATAGCATTACTTGCGTTGCTTTGAGTAACGCAGATAATGAGTGCTTGATATACGAATGGTACACTTTCTTTTCAAATTTTCATCTTTCATTGAAAACTTAGGTTTTCTGATATTCTAATGAGAACATGTTGAAAATAAATAAATAAATAAAAGATGGGCTCTAGAGCAAGCTCTGGAGCAAATTAGTTCTTTAAAAACATGGAAAAAATTTTACTTGCACTTTTTGATGAAGTTTATCATATTTGAGGATAGATGATTTTTGACGAGGAGATGCCACATTGTTTGATAATTTTTTTCTATAAAATGCTAAAAATCAATCAATATTAAATTCCTTAGGTTGCAATGTATGCTTACCGACTTTAAAAAAAATTATATGATTATAAATTATATTTAAAAAATTACTAAAATACCATTGGTATAAATGTGATATTAACATTTATATACTGCAACTATATCACATCATGAAGATGCAACATAAGTACATATATACTAATATCGCATCTTGCGATATAGATATAAATTCACTAATGTCGTATGTGATATTAATACAAATAACTATGTGGCATCTTCAAGATACTACATAGTAATAATACTGATAATGTTTTTTTATTTAATTTGTATTGATGTAATATTTATTAATTTTGATTCTAAACATATAAATTTTTTAAATTCTATATATAGAAGGCAATTAATGGTTATGAAGTATAATTTTAATGATTGAGTTAATTTATTTGAAATAAAAAAAAAAGGTATGCCAAGTATCAGTTGAATTTTCTTATTTATTAATAGGTACTATCTGTCCACATAACAATTTTTATATGCTTATGCATCAACTTGATTATCATCTCATTTAATAATTTTGTAGACATACACCTCAGTTTCACATACAATAGATAAAGTATGAGTAGAAATAATATCAATTTTATATGCAGCCTTAGGGCTTTGCTGTGTGAACTTTTCACGCATTGAAATTGAGATGCTAAGTACAGCTTGGAAAAATACCTTCATTGTAAAAATTATAGGCTCAAATCCAGGGTATAATTTCTTATGAGAGATTGAATAAAATATGGAGAAAGCTAGGTGCATTCAAATTGATTCGTGCAGCATCTAGATATGAACCCTATGGATTACCGGTGGGTAATGAAAAATGGTCATTATTTGGCATTAAGAAATGGGTTCCTGGTTTTAGACCAGACATGATTGGATTTGATTTTGTGATGGCTTGGATACGGCTTTCAGGCCTTCCTGTGGAGTATTACCGCCTTTGGCCATACGATGCGTAGGTGAAAAGATTGGTCTAGTAGTATGATACGATTTGTATACTGTTGGCTTGGAGAGAGGTAGGTTGACTTGAATTTGTGTGCAATGGAATATCAATGTGCCTTTGAAGCATACTGTTATTATAGAGAGAGTGCCTTATAAAATTTTGTATGAGGGTTTGCCGAAAGTTTGTGACTTCTGTGGAAGGATAAACCATTCCAAATCCTTTTGTCTATTTAAAAATAATAATGATGGGAAGACTCAGAGGTTAATGTGACGTAGAGTAAAACGGCGAGTGAATGCATATCCAACGGGAATCAATGACACTATTAATGACAAGGAGAGTGACAGGGTTAAAGAAAATTGTGCTATAGAAGAGCAAGCCGAAAACCAAGAGGATGTTTATGAAGCAGTTGAAGACTTGACTAATACAAGGTCCGAAAAGAATGTACTTACAAGGTATGACAATGGGAATTGCCGACGGGCTCGATTTAAGAGGCCCAACAAAAAAAAAAAAAAGGGATAAAAGACTAATAGACACAAATAAAGAAAACTCAAAAGGTATTAGCAAAGAGTTTACGTTTTTAGTGAAGGGATATGAACCAAAGGATATTAGCCAACCTTTACGGGAATTAAATGAGGAACAGCAAAGAGCCCTTGAAAACTACAAAGGTGTGTCCTTTCTTGAACCGGGAAATTGAAGAGTCAAGAGGATATAAGTCAACCAGGGTCTTCAAAAGGTAATTCGTCCTATTATGCCAATGCCCACCATAAAACGAAACACATCCTTTTCCCTTAAGAAACTAGCACGAAAGCATGGCACCAATGGTGGAAACGACTCTATCATTGCTGGTACTACGAGAAGATTATCCTTTACCAAAGAAGCAACCGGATTTGAAGCTTTGGGAAGTGTGCATGCCACTAACGACGAAGACCCTCCAAGTGGTAGTGGTAGACAGCATAGTGGATATAAATCAATGTAACAGGCATCAAATCCTCGAAATCCTATTCCAACCGACCCACGTAACGGGGAGAGAACTAATGATAGGCCAAACAATTGTCAACACACGAGCAAAAGCATTATTAGAGGTTAGAATTCCAACGTTTCGCGAGATGTTGACGGGACTGGACATCCTAGATCCCTTGCAGATGACATAAAGTTAATAGCGGAAATGATTATACTTGGACCCATTTGTTTGGTGGACATATAGAAAGCGGAGATGCAATTGGCTATATTCAAGATGAATTTTATAAAATCTTAATCTGTTTTTATAATTTTTGATATTTTTTAAAACTCATTAAGTTTTTATTTTTATTATCAAAATCCAAAATTATAAGGTTTTGGGTTTTTTAGAATTTTATAGATTTTTTTCTTCTATTACTAAAATCCATTACTAAAGTTATCATTGACCTTATACCAAACTATCCTATTTTGATTGTATAAAATATTTTATTTTAGTTTTGATTTTTTAAGCTATTGTTAGTATATTCTTAAAGGATTTTTATAAATGCTTGATATACTTATTAATCTTTTTAATAATAAAATATAAGATAAAATTAATAAAATAATTTATTATTTTTTATTAAATTGGATTTCTCATCAAGTTTTTTTATAATTATAAACTCCATTCTAAATCTTATAGAGTTTTTAATCGTATCTTGACACTTATCCTAAATCCTATAAAGTAATATCTTATAGACTTTTTATTGAATTAGACATGTCAAATATCCTAAAACAACTACTTTTGTTGCATCCCTTTGTAGAACTTCTCATGGAGGACTAATGCAAGCAATTTATGTGGATAACGTCAACCATACAAGTGGAGGGTGGAATCAAAAGAACTAGATGAAGATTTTTCTCAGATTAGTTGGATCCATGTGTATTTTATCCTCCTTGATCTAGAGTTCATGGATACCCTCTCTTTTACTATTTTGATATACTTAGGAGCTGAGTTAATTACTAAGGTTTACTTCGGGTGGTTCTTAGATATAGAAGGAAAGGAAATGGTCATCAAACACAATACGGTACTCATTAACGAACACAACATGACTTAAGTCTCACTTAATATGATGCACAAGCAAAATTAAGGTCCACTCGCTACTAATCTTGAGTTACTAACAAAATTAGATAAGAGTGTAAGGGTTGTCACTCGAAGAGGTTATTTCACAAAAATAAAGGGGAATATCGAGTTCCTTATAAAAGTATATGATTCTTGTGGGTACAATAAGGAATGGCTATTTATAGTAAGTCGCTTAGGGCAATCATTCTATAATAGAAATTATATAAAAGGATAATATAAAATGAAGATTCCCACTATAAACTAAAAAGGGTAAATGTGACAAAAGATAAGGAATATAGTACAAGTGTTAGAAAAAGTAAGAATAGGTGGCAGCCTGTAATTGCAACTATGTTCTAGGATCTTGAGGTGATGTGGCCAAGCTAAGCTGAAGCTATGGTTGGTTAATAGAGAAGGGTTAAGATAGATCGGCTTTTAGGTTCTTAACATGCGGCAAGTCAACATCAAGAGGCTTGGCATAAGGGCAAGGATGGAGCAAAGCAAACTATATCCGAGCTAGGCATCTAAAGAATTTATCTTCAAGCCATATTGGTACTAGAGCTCTTCTAGGTCGAACTAAGATGTCCAAATCCTCTTGAGTCTAGCTCAGGTGATAGGTCCGGAGGTTGGTATTCCATTAACACCTCAGGTTGTTTAAGATTTGTCCTTAAATCTTGGTCAACTTCTTCTTCAAGCACATATTGTGTTAAATCAAGACATCAAAGGTTGGTGACACTCCATACCTTTCTGGCAATTTTAGCTCATAAGCATTGTTATTGATTATTCACAAAACCTTGAATGGTTCATCTGATATGGGGAATAGCTTACTTGTTCTCTTCCCTGGGAATCTTTCCTTACTGAAGTAAACCTAACCAAGGTCTCTAAGACTATAGATAATATTCTTCTTATCTCAATTGCCTTATTCTTATTGTCAAGTTATAGTGTAAGCTAACTGTTTAGGAACCTTCTTATGTAACCTCTAGAATTCCTTTACAAGTTAGAGACCAAACTGACTTTCTCTTGGGGAGGTCAAGCTAGTAATCTTGTATAATGGCAAATTTGGGTTGAGCTCGTAGATGACCTTAAAGGGGTAACTTTCCTATAGTATTGTGAGTGAAGCGGTTATAAGCAAACTTGTTGATTGGCAAACACAAATCCCAATCATGCAAATTCTTCCTAACAGTAGCTCGAACTAGACTTCTTACTATTCTATTTACAACTTCAGTCTGGCCAGCTATTTGTAGGTGAAAAGAGGTATTGAACATAAGTTTAGTGTTGAGCTTCTCTCATAATGTTCGCTAAAAGAAGCTCATAAACTTTGCATCACGATCTGATATAATACTCCTTGAGATGTCATGTAGCCACATAATCTTTTGCAAAAAGAGGTCAGCTACAAACAAAGCATTATCGATTTTATGGAAAGGGATGAAGTGGCTCTTTTTACTAAACCAATTGATTACCACAATGATAGAGTCATGTTCCCATGCTGTCTTAAATGGTTCGAGCATGAAATCTATGCTTAGGTCGATCTAAGGCTAATCTCATACAAGTAGAGGTGTATACTCTCCATAGGACTCCTTTCTTCCCTTAGCTCTTCTATATACCTAGCATTGTTCTAAAACTTTATGCATATCTTTCATCATCCTTGGCCAATAAAAGTATTTTTTTCAATAGTTCGAGCATTCGCTTCTCACTAAACTAAGCCTCCTGCATGTGCCTCCCGTACTAATTGTTCACGGCCAAGCTGTTTAGTACACACATACCCTTACCTTTCATCAGAAATCCTTAGTTCAAATAGAACCCATCCTCTACACCTCCATAACTATACTTGACCACAATGGGTCCAAAGAAAAGATCTTGTTTGAATTGATCGAGGAGAATACCAAACCCAAGTATGCGATCTTGAAGGGTTATAACAATTATATGCCGATGTGATAGGGTATTAACTACAATGTTATAACTTCCCTTCTTGTACTTGATGACATAACAAAAGGTTTCTAGAAACTTTACCCACTTGGTATGACGATAGGAGAGCTTTTGTTGGCCTTTGAGCTATTTCAGGGACTAGTGGTCCGTATAGATAAAAAATCCCTTAACAATAGGTAATGTTACAAGTTTTGAAGAGCTTAGACTAGTACACAGAACTCCTTGTCATATGCCGAGTAATTCAAAGTAGCACTTACAAGCTTTTCACTGAAATATGCAATAGGTTGGCGCTCCTGCATAAGTACGACACCAATACGTACTCTAAATGCGTTACACTCTGACTCAAAGACATTTAAAATTTGGCAAAACAAGCATTATGGTAGAAGTCAACTTGGATTTAATCTCATAAAAAATCTTCTGAGGTTCTTTAACCATTTAAATTTGAAGTTTTTTCATAGGGCGACTATGGAACTAAAGTTTCAAATTAATTTTCTATAAATTGAAGCTAAACCACAAAAACTCCTTACTTCAGCTGTACTGGTTAGTATCGTCCACTTAAGAATAGCTCTGATCATCTCATCATCACCTTTGATGCCTCCACCAGATAAAACACATCAAAGGAATACTATCTCATTATGATAGAAGGTACATTTCTTTAGGTCACAGAACAATTGAACAACATGGGGGATATCAAACATAGACCTCAAGTGCTCGACATGAGATGAAAGGTTAGTTCTATACACCAAAGTGTCATCAAAATAAGCTACAACACACTTACCAATCAAATATCTTAAGACATGGAGTTGCATGAAGGTACTTAACTCGCTCGTAAGTCTGAATAGTATTAATATCCACTTAAAGAGACCATCCTTCATCTTAAACACTATCTTCCACTCATCTCTTAGTCTCGTTTGGATCTGGTGGTAGCCACTCTTCAAATCCACCTTCAAGAAGCTCCGTGCACCATGTAATTCGTCCAACATGTCATCTAATTGTAGTATTAGATATCTGTACTTGATAGTGATTTTGTTGGTGGCTTAATTGTCAATGCACATCTGCTAAGAGCCATCTTTCCTTGGTACTCAAATAGCTAGCATAGTACAATGGTTTATGCTTTCTCTGACATATCCTCGATCAATTAGCTCATCAACTTGTTTCTTGAGCTCAGCTACCTGCTTTAGATTAAGCCCGTAAGCAAGTTAGTTTGGAAGAGCTGTGCTAGGCTAAAGATTGATATAATGTTCAATGCTTCGAATAAGTAGTAAGCCTTTCAACAACTTAGCAAGAAATAAGTCAGTATACTCTTAGAGTAAGGTCTCTACCTCGATTGGCAATGCTCTAACCTCCTTCAACTCTATCGAGCCTGGTTTTTTCTCTCGGTTTTTATAAATTAGTCTTTTTTAAACAAGTCAATATTAAACCCTACCCGTTTAATACTGATCCTTGACTAGGGTTTAAAGAATACTGATTCTTTTTACCTTAAAAATATTTTAAAGTCGCCATCTGATCGGAGTAGGGAAAAATCATTAAGTTATAACCAATTAGCTACCAGTCTAGCAATAAAACCAAAATTTTAAAATGGTTTTCAAAACTAAAGATCTAGATCCAAAGGCTATCATATTAAACTTTAAACGAATATCACTTTTAACTGTTTGTATTTAATTTTTCTTTCTGAATGCCCTTTTAATAATGTCTATTTACAAGTGATAACTAAAATTATACCTATTTATAAAAAATAAAAATTAAAAGAATTACCTACTAAATGGAGGAAATGAATTTTTTTTTTCATATTTTAAGTCGCCCCATACGTATGGGTACTTACGTACCTACTAGTCAAGATTAGACTTGCAAAGTTCGTTTATGAATTGATTTTAGTTTCAGAAAAAAGGTCAAGTTTATGTTTTAGTCCGAATCAAGTTAATTAAGGAAAATTTTCTAAAGGTCCTAATTAGGGGTTTATTTTTGAAAATTCTAAAACGCCTTAATTTGGAAAATGGTTAATTTATTTTTTATTTTATTGGAAAATTGGTTTTTCTAAGTGATAAGACAATTTGTTCATTCACTAACCTATTTATTTATTATTATTATTATTATTATACTTTAATCAAAAATAAAAATAAACTATTCTTTTCTCTTTTTTTCTTCTCTTTTTCTTGCTTTTCTTTTCTTCTTTTTTCTTTTTCTTTTTCCTTTTCTTACTCTTTTTTTTTTTGTTTTTTTTCTCTTTTTTATTACAATTACATTTACAATAAACAAAAATAAAATAAATATTAACAATACAAAATAACTAAGAAAAACTAAATGAGAAAGAAAGAGTCGGACATAGGAATCAAGCATATGAGTTAGTTCAAGTGGCTCGAGTTGGCATGCGAATCTGGGTCAGGTCAACAATACGCAAGGAGTGATGTACGGAGGCTTATTCCCGGCAACTTTTCAAGAGAAGGACCTGACTTTCATGTGAAAGTCATTAACTAAAGTTTGAATGACGATGGTGCCACAACCATTGGAGGTGGTTTTGGATGGTGGTCAGTGTTAGATGGCGACGGACGTGGCGGTTGCTATACTGTGTCCTATTGTGGGGTCATGTGAGGAGAGAGTGGGTCATCGGTGTGCAGTTATGTGTTTTGCTATTGTGTGGTTGATCGTGGACAATGCAGTAAGTGTTGATGGCTACTACAATTGTAGTCAAGTTGTTGATAGTGGGTGGCGAGTGGGGTCTATCGCAATGGAGTGTTCGGTGAAGTTTGTGTGTGCAACAATGACGTGATGTGAACGGCGTGTGTGTTTGTGAGTGTTGAGTGCAATAGTGTGTTCTGCTGCATAGATGATGATTTCAGTGAAGTGTGTGGCTGATCATGGACGTGGCTATGGATGAAGAGAGGATAGGGTGATCAATGTTTGGGTTCTATATGTATTTGGGGGTTGATAGAGGGTGGGGTTTGCTGTTTGTGCAGTGTGGTGATCAGTGAGAAGTAGTATGTGACATGAAACTGTGGAGCATAGAAATGGAGATGTGCGGCGATGATCTGCCGTGCAGTAACTGCTGTTGCAGTTGCTGTGGGACGTTGGACGTGAATGGTGGGTCAAGCGATGATGTGTTTAGGCGGTGGACAGTATGTGTGATCAGAGTTGGCGCACATGTGATCGGCGTGTGTTGGTCGAAGTTGAAGTAAGAGAGAGAGTGGGCTGTATGTGTGCGTATAGTGGGGATGTATTCCAAGAAAGATATAAAGTCCGCCTAGATTGCTGTGTGTAAGTTTTTTGATGAGAAAAGAAGGGAAAGAAAAGGCAAGAGGAAAAGGAGGAAGGAAAAAGTATTTTTTAAGATCAATCATGAAGTGCTACGTGTCATGATTAATTACATAACCCAATGATCTCTTAACATGTGGTAATGCTAGAGTATGGAAAAAATAAAACTAAAAGGTACTCTCTACCTTTGATAAGCGTCGAATTCCTAATCTCAAACCAAACCTAATGTAACATTCAAGCGTTTTACTGTTGCACCATTAGCCTATGCCTTGCCGGATAAGGTTAAGATGGATTAGATTCAAATCTAAATCTAAGCCTAACAATCGTATCTTATTAAAAACTCCACTCTATTAAACTATCCAAAAATTTTATTATTTTCCTTAAATCCTCTATATTTTTGTGACTTTTCAGTTTTATCAAATTTTTATTTGTTGTATTTTTTCTAAATTTCTTTTTTTTCTTTGTATTTTTCCAAATTCCTAATTTTTTGGCTTTTCCTAAATTAAGACCCTTTACCCTATCATAAAAATTTTGAAAAAATAAAAAGGGCAAAAATAAGGTGTCTATAGCTGTCTCTCTTTGTGGTAAAGTTTGAGTAAAACTTTATCGCAAAAATAAAAGAGACAATATTTTTACCCCAATTGCATGTTTCATCTTAAGAAGTGCTACAGCTAACTAGCCATCCTAAGCAGTTCGCTAGGGATTTGGTGGAGAGAGAGGTGACATTCTAAGAGTTGTTTGAAGGACTGAAAAAGAAATTAAAGCTTGGTTGTGCCCTTATGAGCTGATGAACCAAAGTGAACGGGTAAGCACTCTTTGAGTTGGTTAAGACCCTAAGTTGGAATCGATTTGAAAAGCCTGGTCATGCTCTTCTAAACTTACTAACCTAGGCAAGAATGTCTCTAAAGGACTAGCAACCCTAAGCTAGAATTGATTTAGGGAACTTGATCGTGCCCTTTTGGGCTCACTAGCCTAGGCGAGAGTATCTCTAAGAGACTAGCACCCTATAGGCTTGCTAAAGAATATTAGTGAAGGGAAGTGCCCTTATAGGCTGGCTAGAACCTTAAAAAGAATAAAAGAGGAGATAGTACTTTAAAAACTGGCTTGAACCCTAAAAACAATAGAAGAGGGAACAACGCTCTAAGAGTTAGCTTGAACCCTAAAGAAAAATGGTATAGTGCCTTACAAGCTGATTAGATCCCTAAAAACGAATTAAAAGAGTAGGTTAGCACTTTAAAAGTTAGCTTGAACCTTAAGAGGAATTGACGAAAGTGAGGGTAACGCTTAGAAAGCTAGCTAGCACCCTAAAATGAAAGATGGGATGGCACCCTAAAGGCTAGCAAGATCCTTAAAAATGAAAGATAGGATAGCACCCTAAAGGCTGGCTAAAGAATATTAGTGAAAAGAAGTGCCCTATGGGCTCACTACAAGACTTAGTGGAGTGAAGCACCCTATGGGCTTATTAAAGAGAAATTTGGTAAAGAAAAGCGTCCTAAGGGCTTGTTAGAGAGAAATTGGTGAAGAGGAAGTGCCCTACAGGTTATGAAAAATTGATGAAGGGGAAGCACTCAATGGGTTCGCTAAAAGGGAAATTGATGAAGAGAAGTATCTTAGGGGTTTGCTATAAACCCTAAAGGAAATCAACAAAAGATGGGGTAGCACTTTGAAAATTGGCTAGAATATTAAAAGTGAAACATGGGATAACACCTTAAAGGCTGGCTGGATCCCTAAAAATGAATTAAAAGAGGGGATAACTCTCTAAAAGCTGTCTTGAACCCTAAGAAAAGTTGATGACTGATTGAAGAAGTAAAGTAAGGACAGCAACCAATTTAAAAAACTTCTTGACTTGGAAAAAATAGTTACAAGGAAATTATTGAAAAACCATTTATGAAAAAGGCATTAGGAATAGGCCCCTTGATTTGAAAAAGAGTTAATGGATATTAAAAACTGCATTAAGAAAGAAAGATCTAGACTATTATGGCCAATTTAAAAAGTGTGACTACATTGAAAAGGAAACGAATGGCTTAAATTAAAAGCTTGGCTACTCGAGCTGATATGGATTTTAAAAATCTTATAATAAGCCTTTACTTTCTCTCTCTTTCTTCTGTCTTTTTCCTCTCCTTTTATTTTTGATCTTTTTTTTTCATTACTTTTTCTTTTTGAAAGCTTGCTAACAGATATAAATTCTTATTTAAGAAGTAAATGTTGTAACCACCCCTTTCTTTAGTAACCATGTAGGGTTCTTCAATGCCCTTAACCTTAATGTCAGGCTCCCTCATAGGGCTTAGTGATTTTAAAAATTCCTTTCCTAGATGTTACACCCCGAAGTTGCAAGATTACAACAATCCCATTGTGTAAACCAACCTATGACAGTAACTAACCTCACAGTGCCTATCATAGATATATCCTATACAAAGCGTCAACGATTTCTCGCTTTGAAATAAACAATTCGATTATGATTTTTGCTAAAATTTACAATAAAGATTAAATCCTTAAGCCATATATATATAATTACATTCCTTATCATAGAGTTCTCAAGAGATTCTACATAGTATAACAGTTAATTAATTTACATACCATATGTTAGTTCTTTGTCTTAAGGATACTAACAAAACCTTAAGCAAAAACTTGATCATTGGGCCAGTTGATCCTCACTCCCCATAACTTCAAAAGAAATCCAACCTCCGGGTAATTGTATCGCAGCATCGCAAATTAGAAGTCAAGACCTACAAAAGAGTCTATATGGGTATGATCAACTACAACTTAATAAGTTAAATTGGAGACTTACGAAAGTATACAAATACAAACAGGATTATCAAACAATTAATTATATATAATGCAACAAGTAAGCATCATGACACAACGTGGTCCAGTTTGTTGTGAAATTAAAGTAATTTCACTTGCTATAATCCGGGTTGAGGAGTTTCCCTTAATGCAACAGTTCATAACCAAACTCAGGTTTGTGCAATAGAGACACCACTCCCCCTAGGATTATCGTTCGAACCAAGGCCTTCATCCTCACTGTGACCTCCTCTCTTATCACGTAGTTCAGCTAAGGATGATGAAAAGACCATTATGCTATTCAGCGCTATCTTTTTCGAAAGTGTCAGTATTTGGTTGGAGAATCCTAATGATCCCTTAATGGGTTGCAATGCATGACAAATTAAGGTATTAGGGTCGATTAGGATTAGGTTCGATTTCAAATGTCCAAACAATTCTATACCATTTCACTCATAACAATCATCAATCACAATACAGATTTCAGTACGAAATCAAATATGTAAGCATATGCATAAAACTACTTACAATCATAATCATACACAATTCTAAGTCTCCGAGTACTTTAAAATAGTACTCCAAATATGGTGAAGTATTAAGCCCAACTTACGTAAAATTCTCTGTTGCTCGCTCAATCAATTGCAGGTTGACTCGCTTCCGAGTATCCTATAATATAAATACGTTTTTTAGTATTTATGCTTTAATGATACATGTTCTAGGGTTTGATTTAACTTAATTCTCTTTATATACCTATTATTTACTAACGATTCATTTTACATTAGTTCAGGATTCGGTTTTTGAATCTAATTCAAGTTTAGGCTTTAAATAAGTTCCAATTAAGAGTAAATCCTAAAATACGTTTCGAACTCTAATATGAAATTAATCACATTAAGTTTGAGTATCCTAATATCATACTACGTCTTAATGCAGTAATCTAACTCACTCAATACACTCTAATCCTAATTAGTATACCAAGTTTACTTCCGATGTGAGAAAATTTTACGTTTTTCATATAATTATCTAATATTAAGTTTTATGCCATATTTAATACATTTAAATATTATCATTATATTTTCCAATTTAACTCAATATTTTATAATTATCATAATTCCAATTATACATATTATCAATTAATCCATATTTATTACGTAATTCCCATGTTAATTGCATTTAATACTCTAAGTGCTATGATTATGTTACCACATTAGCAATTAACATCTCTAAATATCTAATTACCCTCTAAATTAGTAATTAGTCATTTAATTACTTAATTAATCCAAAATTACTCATTTTTCTCATTATTTTAGGGCTAAAAAATTACTTAAAAATTTCAAGAATTTATTTTTGAAAAAGGGTTTTGTGGCACTATTTTATATCACTTAGATAGTCTATAGAAAAAAAATTGAGCTCAAAACTACACTTCAAAGCCTATTTATTTTTAATTTTAAACATGTTTGGTTTTACTCGGTTTCTTAAGCATCCTATATTTATAGATATAATTAAATTTAATTACTATTTTTTTCTAAATCTACATACAATAAAACATTAGAATAACAAAATTTATAATTTTCTAGATAAAATTAATGATTTTAATAAATTTTTCAAAATCAAACTAAATTTGGGACTCGCTTAATTCTTAAGCTTCCGGCCACTAAAACCGGTCTAAGGGTTGTCGGCCGGTCCAAACGTGGGTTTTGGAGTGAGGTGGTGGTGGTGGTGGTTTGGTAGCAGGTGGTAGTGGTGTGTAGGTTCGACCTAATTGCTCCTACTGTACATAATTTTTGCTATTTTTTATAAAATCCTAATTCCATCTCAATTTCAACCCTCTCTATTTTTATAAGGTTTCAAACTAATCAAATGAGCCTTTGTAAAAATTTTGATATTTATAGAGCTCTAAAGTAATTTTAATGCATTAATTAAACAAGACAATTTCCTTATCTTCTTCTATGTTACCTTTACAAGTGTTTGAATTTTATTGGCCAATTTTTTTTCTTCATCCCCCAACTACTATGACCCAAATCTAGATTCTTCCACACTTGTTTGAATTTTTTCTGATTTTTCTTTAATTTTTTTAATAATTTTTTTTTAATTATTTAGCAAATTTCAGACAATTTAGATAATTTCGCGTATTTCTACTGACACATAAATATATGTGGAGTGCAAGTAAATACTCCTAAATATTATTTAGGTCATTAAATGATTTTTAGTGTTTATATAATTTATCTTTAACGATTCATTAGTTATTGAAATACATTTTACGCATTTCCGATAAATAACAAGTAATATACTTAAAATTTGAAAATTTTATATTCTATCATTTTATTACTTATTTTCTTAAATTCAAACTTACGGGGTCACTTTTATTAATATTTCTAGCTTTATTTTATAATTTAGGTTCGATCAGATCCTTTAGCCAATCGCCCTAAACTTTATGTACTAAGTTCGATCCTACAGTTAAATGACTTATATTTAAGGCTTATACTAGGGGAAAAGGGAACTCATGAATTAATTGGTTCGAAGAGGACTTCCTTGCTAACTCTTGGTCAAGATTTCATTATTGACTATAGTCCCAAAATTATAGTCCATTTTGTAAGTAATATGCCTTGATCAATCCGTTAGGTTTTTTTCTGTTTAACATTATGAATTTAGACTTTTAGTCCAAAGGTTTCAAAAAGGAATAATGAGAAGGCCTATTTTGGAAGAAATACTTTTATTTATCCCAGGTGTATAAGTCAAGAGCCTTAAAGAAAAATTAGAAGTATGCTTGCCCTAGTTTTAAAAATAATTTTTATTAAAAATAGATTATCTTTTTTTAAGATCAGAATAGCTTTTATTGCTAAGGGTGGTATTGTGGGTGGGAAGGTCTTGTGTGATTCAACATAAGTAAAAGAGACTTTAGAGCGAATATAGAGATCTTAGGTCTCTAGGTTTTAGAATGTGATTCAAGACCTAATGTTTTTAGGGCTATTTGGGCTTTAACTCTAGGCCTTTTGATTTGATTTGGTTGCCTCTACTGGGAGTGATATATCCTTTAGGGCTTTTATCCTATACTTAAGCCTAATTTTTTAGCCCCTTTTCTCCTTCTTCTCTTTTTTTTTTTAATTATTTTTACTATGCCCTACTATCTCTTACTATTCTTTCTTTTCTTTCAACCCCAAGAATGATTGTCTCCATTGCTGAGATTTTGCCTTTTAAGCAATTCATGGCCTTGAATCCATGGATTTCTAATGTATGGGCTTAAGTGAGGTATGTATAAGTTTGAGATGTTTGAAGGGTATCGACTCTTCTTCATTTCAAAGAGGAATTAATTTATTAGAAATAAAAGTTGTCTATGAATTTAACGTTACTAAAGCAAGTACAAACCAATTTTATCATTCTCTCTTCATCAATGACCCTAGCCTCCGAATTACCCTATTATAGGGTGATTCTTGACAAGGTTTAAATTTGAAAATTCTCCAAATAAGTCCAATGGGATTAACAAGAAATAATTGTGTTTAAGATTTGAAAATGAATGCCTAACTTCATTTTAATCTCGTATCACATTTAAAGTGGACCTCCTTTAAGAAATGAGTCCAAAGTATCCTTACCATTAAGTCGCTCAACTCTCAAAGTATTCTAAGGGTTAGTGTATAGGATATAGTTTGCCTCTTCTCATCCTAAACCTTTTAAAAGTGAGTTACCGATTTCTTAAGGAGGAGTCTATTTTTTATATGCCTATGGTGAAGATTGGCTTTATACCTCAGTTTCTCAAATCATACCTCAGTATTTGACTTTATGTTTTGGCTTGATTTATGATTGGGCTTAACTTTCTAAATAGACTAAAGGTTTTGGCTTGGCTATCTTTATAGGTTGAGAATTATGTTTGGGTCAGCTACCTTAATGGGCCATGGTTTATTCAAATTGGCTACTTTAATGGGCTAAGTGGCTTGTGTTTAGGTAGGTTGTTTGAATGAACCCAAGGTTAGTGTTTAGATTAAATAGGCTAAAGGATTAATCTTTAGGCTAAATGAGCCAAAGGGCTATTGTTGGCTTCCTTAATAGGTCGAAGGGCCTTTTATGGGTTAGAAACCAAGTGTTTGGGTTAGCTGCTTGAGTGAGCTAAAGGCTTAGCTTGAGCTAGCTCCTTGAGCCCATAAGGATTCATAGCCATAAGCAACTTTTCTTTTCATTTTCATTTTTTCAAATTTTGTTTCTTTTTTCTTTTTTTTTTCTTTTCTTTTCTTTTCTTTTTCTTTTTTTTTTGAGAGAGAGAGAGAGAGAGAAAGATAAAGTTTTATTTTACAGAAAATAATTTACAAATAAGGATGGTGATTTTTAGGATTCTAGTTTACAAGTCTATGGATTTTATTTACATTTACCTAAATAAGAAGGAATAATGGTTAGATAAGTACTATATAAAGAAGGGAATTCTAAATAATAATAAAAACGATAAATTAAATAGAATTTTTATCATTGTGAAAGATTAGAATACAAAAAACAAAGGCAGAAAGCCTAACATTTATTCTAAAGTTTCTCTAGATATAAACTAGAAAAAAACCCTAAATTAAGTTTCACAGATGAGTTTTAAAGTCCTCTACCATTTCATAGATTTCCCTAATGACCTATACCACAAGGGACCTTAAGGCCCGGTTATAAGATTCAGAACATTCAAGCTTTTCCTTCAAGTAGGCAATCTCATCTTTCAGCAGCTGCTCACAAATCCTAGAGATGTCCTGTAGACTATCATTCCCTCGATTGTTTGCTTGGTTATCTACCATTCTTAAGTCTACACATTTTATGGACAAAAATCGGTCATCAATGCAACAAAAGAAAGTACGTAAAAATATGTAGATGTTAGGATCTTTTGGGTTAATACATTACTTCCTTAGGTTGCAACCCTCCTATTATTTTCAAAAACTTGATTGCATTAAAACTCTTGAACAATTAGTAGAGTTGCAATTCTTAAGAGTAGTATATTAACTCAACCTTAAAGGGGAATATATATAATTTAGGGTGGGTTCTAAAAGGTCCTTAAGCTTTATGACCTTACTTGTTTTTAGAAAACACCTTCATTGGTCACATTACATCTTAAGTAGGGTGGCCTAATCAACCTCGACCAATTGTTACCCCATTATTCTAAAAGCTTACACAATGGCCACCCTTCTAGAGTTCTAAGATGGCCTGGGTCTAACTACATTTACCATGTATATTTGATGCAACAAATGACCACACCCCCCCAAATATCCCAATGCATGTTGTATGCAAAATAAATATGGCAATCAAAGCAAAATATATACACAAAATTAATAATAAATAAATAAATAACATAGGTATTTTGAAAGGTAATTTTAATTTTAGAACATATTTTAAGTGGTTAGCTCTCCTGACGTCCTTAGTAGAGTTGCCAAGTTGTTGACCATGGTTTTTTCTCCTGATTTTTATAAATTAGTTTTTTTTTTAAACCACTCAATATTAAACTCTACCCGTTTAATATTGACCCTCAATTAGAGTTTAAAGAAAATAATTTTTTTTTTTACCTTGAAAATATTTTGGAGTTACCATTCAGTCGGAGTCAAGAAAAAGAGTTAAGTTATAATCAATTGAGTAGATTAATTATAACTTAGCTATCAGTCCATTGATAAAACCAATTTTTTAAAACGATTTTCAAAACTAAAGATTTGAATCCGGGGGTTATCATATTAAACTCTAAACAGGTACTACTTTTAACATTTTGAATTTAATTTTGCTTTCCGAATACCCTTCCAATAATGTTTATTTACAAGCGATAACTAAAATTATACCTATTTACAAAAAGTAAGAATTTAAAGAATTACATATTTACTTGCTATTTAGAATCAGACTTCCATAGTTCATTTATGAAAACTTTAGCGTGTTGATTAATCTTAGTTTCGAAAAAAAGGTTGGGTTTACATTTTAGCCCTATTCAAGTTATTTAAGGAAAATTTTCTGAAGGTCCTAATTAAGATTTTATTTTTGGAAATTTTAAAATACCTTAGTTTGGAAAATGGTTGATTTATTTTTTATTTTATTAGAAAATTGGGTTTTTTAAGTGATAAGACAATTTGTTCATTCACTAACCTATTTATTTATTTTTATTTTTGTTATTATTTTTTATATTATCTTATTTATTTATTTTATCTATTTCTATTTTACTTTAATCAAAAATAAAAATAAACTATTCTTTTCTTCTTCTTTTTTCTTCTCTTTTTCTTACTTTTCTTTTCTTCTTTTTTCTTTTTCCTTTTCCTTTTTGTCTCTTTTTTTTATTACTATTACAATTACATTTACAATAAAATAAAGACTAACAATACAAAATAACTAAGAACAACTAAATAAAAAAGAAAGGGTCGAACTTGGGCATTAAGGTATACAAGTTGGTTCAAGGGGCTTGGGTCAGTGTACGAATCCGGGTCAAGTTAACAACAAGTAAGGAATGATGTATGGGGGGCTTGTTCCTAGAAGCTTTTCAAGTGGGGGACCTAACTTTGATGTGAAAGTCATTGGCCAAAGTTCAAATGATGATAGTGCCATAATCGTTGGAGATGGTTATAGATGGTGGTTAATGTTGGACTACGACGAAGGTGGCAATTGGCGTACATATATCTTCTTATGGGGTCGTGTGAGAAGAGAATGGGTCGTCGATGTGCAGTTGTGTGTTCTGTTGTTGTGTGGCTGATCATAGACGGTGCAGTGAGTGTTAATAGTTGCTATAGTTACAGTTAGGTTGCTAATACGAGGTGGCAAGTGGGGTCTGTCGCGTTGGAGTGTTCAATGAAGTTTATGTGTACAATAGCGGCGTAATGTGGATGGCATGTGTGTTCGTGAGTGTTGAGTGCAGTAGTATGTTCTGTTGTATGGATAGTCATGTCAATGAAGTGTGTAGTTGATCGTGGATGTAGCTGTGGATGAAGAGAGGATGGGGTGATCAGTATTTGGGTTCTATGCGTGTTTGGGGGCTAATAGAGGGTGGAGTTTGTTGTTCGTGCAGTGTAGTGATCGGTGAGAAGCAATGCGTGATGGGGAACTATGGAGCATGGACATGGAGATGTGTGGCCATGATCTGTTGTGCAGTGATTGCTGTTGCAGTAACTGTGGGACATTGTGGACGTAAACGGTGGGTTAAGCATATGATGTGTTCAAGCGATGGATAGTGTATATGATCAGAGTTGGCATGTGTATAATCGGCATGTGTGGGCTAGAGCTAAAGTGAGAGAGAGAGTGGGCTGGATGTGTGCGTACAGTAGGGATGTGTTCTGAGAAAGAAAGAGAGTCCCCCCCTCTCCCCTAGATTGTTGTGTATGAGTTTTTTAAATGAGAAAGGGAGGGAAAGAAAAGGAAAGAGGAGAAGGAAGAAGGAAAATGTATTGTCAAGACCAATCACATGGCCCAATGATCTCTTGACATGCAGTAGTGTGTGGAGTGTGGAAAAAATAAAAACAAAAGACATTCTTTGTCTTTGATGAGAGTTGAACACCTAATCTCCAACCAAACCCAACGTAATGTTTAAGTGTTTTACATTTAAGCCGTTGGTCCGTGCTTTGTTTATATTTGCAATTAAATTGTACATATGGACTAGGTCAATCTAGGCTAAATTCAAATCTAAGCCCAAGTCTAACGACCTTATCTTATTAAAAACTTCACTCTATTAAACTATCAAAAAATATTTATTATTTTCTTTAAATCCTCTATATTTTTATGACTTTTTAGTTTTTCAAAATTTCCATTTTTTGTATTTTTTTTCTAAATTTCTTATTTTTTGGCTTTTCCTAAATTTTCTATTTTTTTCTTATTTTTCCTTTTTTTTTTGGCTTTTCCTAAATTTTCTAAATTTCTAACTTTTTGGCTTTTCTTAAATTATGATCCTTTACCTTATCCTATAAATTTTTAAAAAAAATAAAGGGGCAAAAATAAAGTGTCTACAAACTTAAGTAGTCTCTTGATCAGCAAAAATACAAACTCTTCCTTCTTAACATCCTTAGAAAATTATGCTTAAGAAATCACCAAAGACTTCTTCTATAATGATTTAGAAACCTTGACTTGGGATTCTTGAACTTCTTTAAGGATCATAGGGGTCAGTACAACCTTCTTTCCATCTTTTGGAACATATAAGTGTTACTATATCCATTGTGAAGCACTCTCAAATCAAATAGCCATGGTTGGCTAAGTAGTATGTGTGAAGCATACATGGGTAGGACGTCACACAACACCTCGTCTAATACAGCAGCGAGTCATGAACCAAGGATGAAGGCTATCAAGGTTCGAATAAGTATGACAAACAGGGAATGAAATGGTTGGGTTCAGCGATAAATATGTATGGATACTACGTACCAAGACAAACATAATTAGGGAATGAGCTCGAAATAGGATTCGATACGACTTAAGAACACTAAATGTTGCTCAAGGTTTCAAATGAGAGATTTGATGCGACTCACTAACTTGCTCAAATGAAGGGTTCACTATAATCTTGAGAACAAGATCAATAAGAACGTGGGAAAGATTAAAGAGTTTGATCAACACTCAATAATATGGCAATAATAGCTTAAAAGTAACCTTGCTCGAAAGAGGAAAGTTCCAAGTGCAGGAATATACTTTGTCTGTTTGATTTCTTTGTATATGTCTGTTATTTACAAATGTTGCTATTTATAGCAAATTCTAAACCCTAGTGCCAAAATTGTAAATAATGTACAAGACCTTAAACCCTAAAGTATTGGACCCATAAATAAAACATGTATAAGAATACAAAATTGTGTGTTTAATAGAAGAAGTCAGCAAGCAGTCATTCGGCCTATCCTAGAAAGAGCAAGATTTGAATTAAGCGAGGTTAATAATTAGATGTCTAGGTTCAGGAAGGATTCTTTAAAGTCTCGCAGTGCTTAGCCGAGACACCAAAAAGGTTGGCTCATAATTGTTGAGTTCTAAAGTTAATCGGTACTAGACTCTCCGTGCCATGCCAAATGGTTCTTTAGTCTTGAGTCCTCAGCCTTGTAGTCTCTTGGCCTTATGGTCTCTCGGTTTCTTGACAGACGATAGACTTGATGCTGAGTATCTCCTTTTCTTCTCCTTACTCTACTGTTATTAGCTTGGCCTTGGCAAAAGCTGATTGGCCTTGGCATGGGATGGGTCAGCCTCGACTTAGAGATAGTCACAGGCTGATTCCTATCATTACTACGGGTCCGAAAGGAAGTCGTCTTCGACGTTAAACATTGATCACGGGCCGAGATGTCGAACAAGCTTCTCTTCCCTTTTCGTTTCACCATGGCTACCAAGTGTCTCTAGATTTTCTCAATGCTTATAGGAGTCAAGCAATAGCTCTTCCTATCCTTCCGAGCTGTGTGAGTGTTGAGGAAGCCGTCATGGATCACTTTACGATCATACTCCCATGGTTGGCCAAAAAGTAAATTTGTGACATTCATAGAGACCACATTGAATTTAATCTCATCCTCATATTGCCCTACCTTGAGTGTTATTCGAGCTCTTTTATGCACATGGACCATACCCTTATCATTAAACCACTTCAATCCATAAGGTCGAGGGTGCGCGTTGGTTGGAAATTTCATCTTTTCCACTAACTCGGCAAAGACGATGTTAGTGCAACTACCTCTATTAACAATCAAGGAACAGGTCTTCGCATTTACTAGGCACTGTATGTGAAATAAATTTTCCCTTTGTCCAGGATCTGCTTTTAGGTCAGCTTACTTATTTGTCATGGCTACGAGTTCATCCAGGTTTTCGACATAGACATCTTCTTCTATCAACTCACCTTCCAAACTCCTGTCACTCTGACTCTTTACTTAAGCATTGGGTCGTTCGCCTTTCAAGACCATAACCCTCTTATTCGAGCATTGGGATGCAATATGTCCATAGCCTAAGCATTTGAAGCACTTCATATCTCGAGCCTTGTTACCGGATGCCTTTTCTTTCTCAGCCCTCTTTGTCTTGGCATGATTAGGTCAGCTAAGTTCTCATTTCTCCATCCTCCTCTCTAGCCCTTTTCTCTTGGCATACCTCTCAAGCTCAAGGCCACCTTATTGAGGTCAGCTAGTTGGCCTTTGATGCCTTCTCCTCCTTTATCTCTCCATTCTTAAGGCCAAATTGATCAATTTGTCCAATGAATTAAACGACTGCAATTCAACTATATCGACAGTGTTGTCTCGAAGTCCACTCAAGAATTTAGCAATGGTGCGATCCTATGGCTCGACAATCTCGTATCTCGTCATTAGAGTTTCGAACTCTTGCATGTACTCTTTAATAGTGTTTCAACCTTGCCTCAAGTGCTAAAAAACATAGAGCATCTTTTGCTTGAAGTAAGTTGGCACAAAAAGCTAATTCATCAATCGCTTTATAAGTCTCCAAATTCTGATCAGCTCTTCTCCTTCGACATCTCGCTTGGCAACTAATTTATCCTACCAAAGACTTGCATATTCAACAAAGGATAATGAAGCCAGCTTAACCTTTGCTCAATCATCACACTTATAGCACTCAAATAACTTCTCGACTTAGGAAACCTAGTCAATAAACTCTTCAGGTCGGCTACTTCCACTGAAGGTCTACAATTTAAGCTTAATATTATCAAGTCTTCGGTCAGGTTCTTGGGGTTTATCCCTTACATTCCGAGTTAGTCGGTTCACCTCAGATCGGTTACTTCAATTAGAGCTCTACTCGGCCATATCCCTTCTCAACCTCGGCTCTCTTCTTCGGTTTCCTTGATTTTCTTTGGAGTCAACACTCCTATATTTCTTCTTCTCAGTAAAGGTTGGTTTCTCTTCTTCTCGGCTCGGCAACTCTTCTTAACTATCACTTAACATTATCTAGCTCATTGGAACTACTTTTGCCGGTAGGTGTTCGTTCCTTTCTTTCACCTCGGCCAATACATCAGTGGCCTCTAACTAACCCAGTAAGCTCCTAGATAAAGTCAGTGAGATTATGAATATGATATTCCAAGTTACCAACACGTCTCCTAAAGCTTCCACAAAGACTATCTCTACTATTATTGACACTATCTTTAGACATTCTTGTTTATACAACAATTGCCAGAGAAAATTGAACAAACAACAAAACATAATTACAGTAACCCGGAAACAACCACCACTCAACTTCCTGTACCTATCATTACTGACAAACATTAGAATAAACTACTGAAATGAATGTTATTGGACTCAACTACAATACAATACTACAACTACTAAAACAGGAACAATACACTACGTCACAAAATGACGACGAATAGATGTTCAAATGGTTAAACAAACTTTGAAAAACACTAGCACGTGTGTTACCCCAAAGCTCTGATACTAAGATGATATGTGCAATGGGTTACAAACCAAGGATGAAGGCTATTGGGGTTCGAATGGGTATGACAAACAAGGAGTGAAATTGGTAGGTTCAATAGTAAATGTGTCTGAATACTACATACCAAGACACAACATAATCGAGGAATGAGCTCGAAATAGGGTTCGATATGACTCACAAACACTAAATATTGCTCGAGGTTTCAAATGAAAAGTTAGATGTGACTCACTAACTCGCTCAAATTAAGGGTTTACTACAATCTTGAGAACAAGATCGATAAGAACGTGGGAAAGATTAAAGAGTTTGATCAATACTCAATAATCCTGCAATGCTAGCTCAAAAGTAGCCTTGCTCAAAAGTAGCCTTGCTCAAAAGAGGAAAGTTCCAAGTGCAAGAATATACTTTGTTTGTTTGATTTCTCTATATATGTCTGTTGTTTACAAATGTTGCTATTTATAACAAGTCCTAAACCCTAGCGGCAAAATTATAAATAATGTACAAGGCATTAAACCCTAAAGTATTGGACTCATAAATAAAAATAAAAAAAAACATGTACAAGAATACAAAACTATGCATTTAATAGAAGAAGTTGGCAGGCAGTCATTCGGCCTGTCTTGGAAGGAGTGGGATCCGAACTTGGTGGGATTGGCTATTGGATGTTTGGGTTTGGGAAGGAGTCTCTGAAGTCTCACAGTACTTAGCTAAGATACCAAAAGGTCGACCCATAATTGTTAAGTTCTAAAGTTTGTCGGTACTAGACTCTCCATGCCGTACTGAATGGTTCTTTGGTCTTAAGTCCTCGGCCTTGTGGTCTCTTGGCTTTTTGGCAAACAATAGACTTGATGCCCAGTGTCTCCTTTTCTTCCCCTTAGTCTACTGTTATTAGCTTGGCCTCAACAAAAGCTGATTGGACTCAGCTTAGGATAGGTCAACTTCAGCTTGGAGATAGTCACAGGCCGATTCCTATCATTGTCCCTATATTTTTTACCAATGGTGATTAACACTAGAATTTGTTCTATAATATGTAGTCCTCCATTCTCATTAAGCTAATGTATTTTGTAAGGTCTAGGATAAGGGTAAATCGGCAACTTTAGAGCCCCCATCACTCTTTACGCTATTACATTGGTACAACTCTCTCCATTGATGATCAAAGCATACATGTTGCCATTCACTTGGCAGTTCATGTAAAAGAGATTCTCCCTCTGTTCATTCTCATCGGACAATAAAGGTACTAAGAGACCTCCGTACAACCATGCAATATTCTCCTAGTTCTGTAGGATCAAGGCATCAAAATCTTCTTAAAACTCATTTAACAAATGATCAACATCCACCTCTTCTTCTCCTTCACTTACACTTTCCACCTCGATCTGTAGGGTCGCACCCTTAATGGTCATCACACATCTGTTTAGACATTGACTAGCAACATGTCCAAAGCTGAGACACTTAAAGCACTCAATTTCTCGAGTCTTTCATCTTAAGCTTTGACATTGGTCCTTCCTAACCTCAAACTCCTTAGCCCGAATCAAGTTTTCTCAAAGTTTAGCCTTAGTGATCTACGTTGGAGCGATACTAAACTCGATCATATCCTTGTTAGCTCGGCATGCCAGGTCTACTTAACTCACTTAATCAGCTACTTATTGCTCAACTAAGCCGACTTCGCCTCTGCTTTTCAACTCTTTAGGTCACTTGGATGGTTTCATCCAAATTTCCAAGTCTCTATACCTCTACTATATTACCAATCTCAGGCTTCAAGCAAGAAATGAACCTTGTCATAGTTTGTGTTTCTGGCTCGTCAATATTATAACAGATCATTAGTAATTGGAACTCTTAGACATACTAGTCCACAAATCAACTACCCTACTTGAGTTCCTAGATACGTCAGAAATTATCTTACTCATAGTGTTTTGGAACAAATCTACTCCTTAGAACTCGTTTCATCTCATTCTAGGTTCCTATTTCTCGTCAGGATCGTTGATGTATGACCTGTAACTTCTTCCACTACATTATTACATATCCAAAAAAATTCTAAGGCCGCTACATGGATATGCACCAAGTGTTCATAATCATAAAAGTCAAATATCTTCTCAATGTTCTCTTCCCAATCTACACATTCATTAGCACTACCAAACCCATAAAAGCTCAAAACTTTTACTTTAATGTGGTCAGTCCCTTAAGGAGCTCGGAGTTTACATTCGTCGTACTCGGGGAACTGCTCATCCTCATCTTCATCATTTTCTACATCCTTAACTAACTCAAGTCTTCATCGTACATGTCTTTTAGCTCGAATTGGTCGCACTTGTAGCGTATTCATGGCACCAAGAGCTCTAATTTCCATACCTTACCTTCTCGGCCTATCTCGCATACCTTATCTTTGTTCAACATTTCCTTCTTAGGGTTGGGCTTCTACCAACCTTTGTACAAACACGGCTAAATTAGCCACAATGGTAGCAAGGTTCTACGATTGCTCATCAGTTATTCGCGGGGTTTGTTGCTCAACACAATCTCACCCCTAAGCATCACTCTAACATCACTTATTTCTGCTTGTGCACTAGGGTTCAACATTCTTCAATAAGGCTTCTACACTCACACAACCCAATAAGAGATTCAACACAAAACTATTGAACACTTCATCGAATCAACAACCTCAACACTTGCTCTATTTTGCAACAAAAAGTAGAGTACAATAAAATATGTGAACTAGTAACTAGAATCAAACACTTCAAATACTTAGCTATCGGTTGAAACATTAAGCTCTGATACTAGAGTTTATGATGTGCCTAGGAACTGAGTTAATCAGTAGGGCTTACCATAAGGAAATATCCTAGTTGGTCCTTCAAGATATCTAAGGGAAGGAAATGGTCGGCAAACATAATACAAAAGCTTTGCAAAGCTGCTCACCAGATCTAACTCACTAACAAACACAATACAATTGAACTCTTACTTAATATGACACACAAGCAAAAGTTAAGCCCCCCTTCCCATTAATCTCAAGCTACCAGCAAGATTAGATAAAAGTGTAAGGGTTGCCATAGAGGGGAACATCCAGTTCCTTATATAAGTATATGATGCCTGCGACAACAATAAGGAGGGACTATTCATAGTAAGTCTCTTAGGGCAACAATTCTATGATAGAAATTACATAAAATGATAATGTAAAGTGAAGATTCCTAATATAAGCTAAAAGGGGTAAATGTGACAAGGGACATAAAAGGAATATAGTATACTTATCAAAAAAAGTAGGGATAGGTGGCAGTTTATCATTACATTCGTGTTCTAGGATCCTAAGGCGCTGTAATTGAGCTAAGCTGAGGCTATAGTTGGTTGGCAAAGAAGGGTCCAGATAGATTGGCTTTTAGGTTCTCGATATGTGATATCTCAACATCAGGAGGCTCGGCATAAGGGTAGGAGACAAAGCAAAGCAAAGTGTGTCCAAGCTGAGCATCTAGGGAATTTATCTTTAGGCCTTCTTGGTACTAAAGCTTGTTTAAGCCGAACTAAGACATTTGAATCCTCTTGACCAGACCTTGTAAGCCCTTAAGATTAGTTTGGGTAATAGTTCCAAAGGTCAACATTCCATCACAAAGAATGATAGGCCTTTTAGATTTCATCCTATATGGCAAAATTACCCGAATTTCATAAATGTCTTAGCTTTACATTGGATTCTAAGAGTGCTCAAGTACTTGGATGACTTGGGTTCGCCTATGAAAGATCTGAGACGTTAGAATGTGGAAGTGTTTAGCTTGATCAATGAGTGGAAGAAATCTATCTTGAAAAACGTTAAGGATACCCCAAAAGCCCTATAGCATAACCCTAACCAATCTTTGCTAGACCAAGAAAGATTTCTCCAATGAGGACTAAATATAGTTCTAAAATATGAGGAGAATCTGTAGGTAGCTTGTCACCCTCCGAATAAGAGAAGTTATAACAATCTTATTGTGTAAACTAAACTAAGATAGAAACTGACCTCATAGCTGCTATCGTAGATACAATTCATACAAGGCATACATAACTCAACGCACTTGAAGCATCTATTCTAATAACTATAAATGATCAAACCTATAGTATAGCATTACAAAATACCTGTTCTGTATAACTTGCTGTCTCATAAAATAACAGTATTTACATAAATGTTTCACATCTATATTTATAATTTACAATTAGAGTTTACCAAAAGCCACAGGTTTAAATTCTATTTACAATAAGATAGGAAACTACTGAGCGTTTTAGGCAATTCCCAATTAGTTTCCTCAAAACTCAAAAGAAAAGTTAAAAGCCTAGATTTAGTGGATTCCTTGTTCCTCACTTTTCCAACCAACTATATACTAACCATGATATGGATTCATGGGTGAACACATGATTCCAATATCATGCATAACCAAAAGAATGGGTCTAGGCTGCAAGATGGCTTAAAAAATAAATGGTAGTTGATGGATAAGCAAAGATTCCTATGCACCAAGAATAGATATGACGCACTAACGCCTCACATGAACTCAAGTCATACTTGATATGATGCACAAGTATGGTCGAAGGTCACTCGCCACTAGTTCATGCTCAATAGGCTAGATAACAATAGCTCAAGAGTAAGTAGAAGGGCACTTAGCTTAAGAGGAAACAAAAGTTCAGTGTATTCTTTCTGTATGTGATTCTTTTTTGCAGCTATTACATTATACGAGTATTTATAGTACCTAATTAGGGTAAATCCTAAATTACAAAAAATTATAGAAATGAATCCCTACTTGCTAAACAAAAAAGAGAATAATTTACAGGAGAAGCATGAAATCATGCAAAAAAACAATGGATGTTAGAAAGGACAGCGTATGTGCGTTTCACTCAATCTGTGATCCTAATAACACTACAAGCTGAGGAGGGGTAGCTTTCTAATCAGGTCTAGTTAGCATCGACAATTCGGCACTTAGATTACTAGGTTGGACAAGGGTTAGCTCAGGGGAAGACTCAAATTTGGATTAACCTCGGATGATCGGTTCCTGACAATTCTCAACTTGGCCTTAGTACTGTAGAGATGGTTGTATTCAGATGTGGCACTTAGACTGGTGTATAGTAGAGAGTTCAGTTCAACATGTTGGCTGGTCACTTCGGCAGCATCTTAGATGGTGTAGAGAGCAAAGTAGCTCGGCAAATCAGACTAGGGTAAACACTGCTCCTCGACGCTTAACTCACCCTAGACAGCTCAGTGAACCACCTAAGAAAGCCCTTGGGCTTGAAAGCAGGTGATCGGTCCTAGATCCTTATCATCCCCTCCAGGTTGTTTGAGATTTGGGATCAAATCTAGTTTAGCTCCGAGTGACTCGTTCTCAGGAATATAAGGTTGGAGATCGGTAATGTTGAAGGAGTCTGAAACTCCATATCCCTTAGGTAATTCAAACCTATAGGTATTAGGATTGATCTTTTCAAGTACTTTGAAAGGTCTGTCAACTTTGGGAGATAACTTTCTCTTCCTAAAGTTTGGGAATAGTTCCTTACTGAGATGTATCCAAACCAAATCACCTGGATGAAACTCTCTCTTCCTCCATCCTCAGCTTCGCTTCTTAAGCTTAATATTATCTCAGCTCAATTATTCTACAACCTTCTAGTGCATGGCTCGAATGGCCTCAACTCTTTCAACAGCTGGCTGGTCATCATTAGGCATCGGTCGGGGTACTTAGTCTATCAAGAGCTCCAGGTTGAACCCATAGGCAACCCCAAATGGAGACATGCTAGTTACACTATGGGTAGTCCTATTATAGGTGAACTCAATAAGTGGCAAGCATAGATCCCAGTCAGCAATGTTTTGTCCAATAGCAACCCACAGCAAAGTTCCCACAGTTTTATTAACGACTTCGATCTGTCCATCAGTCTTAAGATGGCAAGTCATACTGTACAATAGCATAGTTCCCATCTACCTCTATATCGTCCTCCAAAAATGGCTCATGAACTTAGGGTCTTCATCCAAAATAATGGTCCTAGGCATGCCATGAAGCTTGATCACCTCCTGCAAGAAAATAAAAGAGATGGCCAAAGCATCATTAGTTTTTAATCTGAGCACAAAATATGCTATCTTACTAAATCAATCCACAACCACCATGATGGAGTCCTTCCCTGGGGACATCCTCGGCAATCCTAATGTGAAGTTCATACTTAGCTCAGACCATGGTTTGGTTAAGACAAGAAAGGATAGATAATGTCCTTACTCAACTGGACTCTTTGCCTTCTTGCAGGTCACACTTTTTCAACACAATCTACACGTCTCTCATCATTCTCAGCCAAAAGAATCTAGCAGATAATACTTCATAGGTTGGCGCTGGCTAAAATGTCCTGTTAATCCCCCTCCATATGCTTCGCACACTAACAATTCTCTCATGGAACAGGTTAGGATACATAGCTTCCTCTTCCTGAATAGGTATCTATCTTCCTTATGATAGTCATCCAATATCCGTCCTTCCTCACATCGGGAATAGAAAGGACTAAAGTGTGAGTCCTCAACATACAAATTCTTTATGGTTAAAAAACCAAGTAGCCTTATTTTGCAGCTTAGTCAGGAGGGTATGTTGTTTCGATAAGGCGTCGACCACTATATTGTCCCTTCCATTCTTGTATTTTATGACATAAGAATAACCCTCCATGAACTCGACCCATTTGGCTTATCTCCAAGATAACTTTGGTTAGCTCTTTAGATATCTCGAAGATTCATGATCGATATAGATCACAAATTCCTTAGGCAGCGGATAATATTGCCATACTGTTAAGGTTTGAATTAAGGAGTAAAACTCCTTATCATAGATAGAATAGTTGAGTATAGCTCCTCGAAGTTTCTCAGTAAAGTAGGCAATAGGTCGGCTTTCTTACATCAACACAGCACCTATGCCTAGTCCGGATACATCACACTCTACTTCAAACACCTTGTCAAAGCCCAGTAAAGCTAAGACGAGGGCTATAGTTAGCCTTTTTTTCACTTCCTCAAAAATCCTCCCCTCTCTCTCCCCATCTAAATTCAATATTCTTCTTCGATAGTTCAATAAGCAGGGTTGCAATCGTACTGAAATCCTTTATGAATCGGCGATAAAACGATACTAAGCTATAAAAACTTTTCACGTCTACAGAACAGGTCTACTTAAGTCATTCTATGATCGTTCTTGTTTTCTCATCATCAACTCAAATGCCACCTCCACTCACAACAAACCTTAAGAAGATCACCTCAGATCGGAAAAAGTTGCACTTCTTTAGATTAGCGTAGAGTTATTCAACTCGAAGTTTTACAAGGACTCTTCGGAGATGCTCTTGGTGAGTCTACAAGTCAGGGTTGTACACCAAAATATCATCAAAAGAAACTACTACAAACCTTCCTAATAATTCTTGGAGTACATGATTCATCAAGCGTATAAATGTGCTCGGCGCATTAGACAGTTCCAATGGCGTTACAAGCCATTCATATAAACCATGTCGTGTCTTGAATACAGTCTTTCACTTGTCACCATCACACATTCTGATGTAATTGTATCCAAATTTGAGATCAATCTTGGAGAACACTCTTGCTCTACTTAACTCATCTAGCATGTCATCAAGTTGGGATACCTGTACTTGATGGTAATTCGATTGATCACTCAGCTATCTATATACATCTTCTAAAAACCACCCTTCTTTGGCACTAACAAGGCCAGTACAGTATAAGGGTTAAGGGACTCACATACATATCCCTTCTCCATTAGCTCATCTACTTACTTCTACAGCTCGACAACCTGTTCGAGATTCAGCCTATAGACAGGCTTATTCGAAAGTGTGACTCCTAGCTATAGGTCTATTACATGCTCGATGCCTCAGATTGGCGACAAACTTTTCAATATTTCCAATAGTAACAGGTCGGTAAATTCCTCTAGTAAGGTTTTTACCTCAACAGGCAACTCCTCCTTGGGCCTCATCTGTAGAGTCCTTTAAAAAAGCAAGTAAGTCGGACCTTCTAGCTCCATCTCCCTTTTCAGTTCGACTCAGGTCATCACCAAAGCCTCTTTCTTTAGGGTTTAGCTAAGTTGGGACTGCATGACCTTTACCTGTTCGACAATCATCGAACTCAATTTCATCCTCTTGCCTTCATGCTCTACAAAACATGTATTCCTCTTTTCATCATATATAACAGCTCAATCAAACATCCATGGTCGTCCACGCAAAATGTGGGGCACACTTATAGGCAGTACATCACACAGCACTTCGTCTCAATACTTGCCAATGCAAATTGACACAAACACTTGCTTGTTCACCTGTAAGGCTCCCTTATCACTAAGCCAATGAAGCTTGTAAGGTTTCAGGTGGCGTTTGGTCGGCAATTTCAATTGCTAGACCATAAATGCTGAGGTTACATAGGTACAGTTCCTACTGTCAACAATCAGTGTGTACAGCGATTCATTCACCTTGCATCCAATATGGAAACGATTTTCCCTTATCTTCGGGTACAAGATTGATACTCATCATCTTTCTCAATACTAAAGTGGTCGACATAAAGTTGCCTTCCTCGCCATAGATAACTTCCTCCTCAGATAGTTCGATCTGTTCATCTTCTTTCAACTCTTCTACTTCTTCATCAATACTATCATCTTCAACAGTCAACACCTCACCTCGGATCACCATTATTCGCCTGTTTAGACACTAAGCAGCTATATGTCCAAATCCTTGGCATTTGAAACACTTTATCTTACTCGTCTTCCTCCCTAAACCCTGGGTTTACTCAAACTTCATTGGGGGTTCATTCTCATCGGCTCAAGTAGCCAAAACGGGTCAGGTCTCAGCAACCTTACTTGGTTCCATTCGTACAGGTCTGTTCGGGAACAGTTCGGTTACTGCTTAATCGATTGACAGGTGGTTAGAATTGTCCTGTTCGGCGCCTTTCTATTCTTTGGGGGGCTTGGATTGCATCGTCAAGCATTCTAATATCTAAGGTTTCTAGGATATCCTCAATCTCATACTTCAATCCACTAATGAACCAAGATACAATTCGATCCTTTAGCTCTACAACTTCACATTAGATCATTAACATTTGGAATTCCTTAACATAAGTGTTTACACTTTATTCTCCTTATCTAAGCTCATGCATTCTTTTGAAGGCATCCTGCAAATAATAGCTCGGCACAAACCTTCTCTGCATTACCCTCTTCATTTCATCCCAACTCCTAATCTCTCATTCTCTCTCCCTTCTTCAGGTGGCTTGCAAGTTCTTCCACCGTAAGGTGGCATAACTAGCTAACCTTTGCATTATCGGGTATGTCATAACATTCATATTGCTTTTCAATCCCATCTACCCAATCTAGGTAGTTTTTAGCATCACCACTTCCAAAACAACTCAAGACACGCATCCTCAATCCTTTAACTCTAAGGGTTCGTACATTTCTTTGTTTAAGCCCATAGTAACCCTCTACTTCATCATCTCCTTCCGCTTCTTCTTCAATCTCTTCAACCATTAGCCTTGGTCTCATATCTCCATCAATTCCTTCAGCTCAGGGTGGTTGAGCTGGGGCATTAACTTGGCCAAAGTAACCATCACCTCTCCCATGCTGCTCACGTTCTCTAGTAAGGCTATTCCTTACTTGCTATCTATCTTCTTGGATAGCAATCACCAAACTAGCTACTAAGTCGGTAAGCCTATCCAAGCGGTCACCCATTGATTGAGGTATGAATGCCCTTGGCCATGTCGAGTACTACTTTCTTGGTTTCCCAAGGTTTTTTGAACACTTGAGTCTGACATTATTAGTTACTTCACAAAATTGACATCTAATAATACCACTTGGAGATCAGTAACTAATACTCCAGTCACCATAACAATTACACAACAAATGAATAATTAACCACACTTTTGTTTTGCGTATCGGAAACGGGTGAAAACAGAGCACAAAACACTTTTCAACTATTAAACTCCAAGGTTAACGATAGAATCGTTATCTTACAATAACAAACTACTTAAAGAACACAATAGCAAAATCCAGCTTCGAACGTAACCAGGCTTTAATGCCAAGATGATACGAATTCGTGGGTGAACATATGATCACACATAACCAAAAGGATGGGTCCAGGCTACAAAATGGCTCAAAAAGTAAATGGTAGCCGAGGGATGAGCAAAGGTTCCTGTACACCAATGATGGATATGACATACCAACTCCTCACACAAGCTCAGATAACACTTAATATAACGCATAAGTATGGTCAGAGGTCACTTGCCACTAGTCCACACTTAATAGGTTAAACAAGAATAGCTCAAAAGTAAGCGAAATGACACTTAACTCAAGAGGGAACAAAAGTTTAGTGTATTATTTCTGTATGTGATTCTTTTTTGCAGCTATTACATTATGCAAGTATTTATAGTACCCAATTAGGGTAAGTTTTAAATTATAGAAAATTACAAAAATGGATCCCTACTTATTGAACAAAAAGGATAATAATTTACAGGGGAAGCATGAAATCGTACACAAGGAACATCCTCTATCAGAAAGGACAGTATGAATGTCAGAAAGGATAGCAAGTACGTATTTCACTCAATCTACGGTCCTAATAACATTATAGGCTGAGCAAGGGTGGGTTTCTGATCAAGCCTGGTCAGCATCGGCAGTTCGGCACTTAAATTGCTGGACTAGATAAGGGTTAGCTCGGGGGACAACTCAAATTCAGATCAGCCTTGAATGGTCGGTTCCTAACAATTCTCAGCTCAGCCTCAACACTATGGAGATGGTTGTAATCAAATGTAGTGCTTAGATTGGTGTGTAGCGAAGGGTTTGATTCATCACGTCAATTGGTTACCTCGGCAGCATCCTGGATGGTGTGGAGAGAAAAGTAGCTTAGCAAATCGAACTGAGGTAAGCACTACTCCCCGACGCTTAACTCACCTTAAACAGCTTGACGAACCACTTGAGAAAGCCCTCAGGCTTGAAGCGTATGATCAATCCTTGATCCCTATCAAACCTGAGGGTGATAATATTTAAACATCCTGACCTTTACTTGTTACCTGCAAAAAAGTCTATAGGGATGTGAGCATAACTAGCTCAATAAGCGGAACAGAGTCAGAAGAGTACCAAATAATCACAAGAAATGTTATAAATTATAATGAAATGCAATGCAATCAATCACTTAAGATTCGCACAATGTTTTCTGGCCCATTGTGAGGTTAAAAAAATTACATTCACTCTAACCTGGATTGAGGAGTTCAACATAACTCAAAATTAGACCAAACCAGGCTTATGTAGTAGAGAACACCCTCCTCCTGTGGGCACCTTCAAACCATGGCCCTCATCCTTACCGCAACCTCATCACTTGTCACTTAGTTTGACTAAAGATGGGAAAAATACAGTTTCAACTATCTTTATCAAAGAGAGTTGGTATTTGGCCTGATACTTATATTCATTTCCCTAATGCTTTCTATGCATATTTAATTAAGTTAGCAGTTAAATCACTCTTATTTCCTTTTAAGGGTAGCCAGACAAATTCACAACAAAATAAAACGAAGTAATGATACAAAATAACACGCCAAGGAGTTTAACTCCCATTACAATTAGAATATCAAGAACACATATGGTATGCGTATAGATAGCTAGTTATAATTACAAACAAAGTACTTTTAACCTTTCAGATACTTTAATATAGTATCCCAACAGCGATAAAGCTACGGTCCTAACTTACCTATTCAAATGCTCACTGCGGAAGATTCGTGCCTTCAACTTCTATTCATTGGGAGACCCTATATATATTCAAAACCTAAATTTAGTTTTCGTAAGAATTAGGAAAATACTAAGGTTGTATCTATCTATATTCTACTAGACAATTATATATATAAATAAACATATAATATATATATCTAAAGTATATTATTATTTTTTATTATATAAGTTAAGTTATTAAATATTCGATAATATACGTAATTATACTGTTACATATAATATATTGTTTCAATCATATTGAAACATATTTATAATCAGTTAAATTACGTTTCAATTACAGTAAGGTTATCATACTACGTAAATTCTCATAATATTATAGAGATATAGGTTATATTACCTAGAATTATCCGATTTTAATAAAAGTAGTGTTATTGCATTCATACATACTTAACGACACATATTACGAGTTCTATTTTAAAAGATAACTTCTAAAGAGTAGTTCGAATTTCTAATATACTTATATGTGTCTATAATAAAAATCATAGCATTATATGTAATAAATATCATAGTATTGTACTTATTTTTGTAATTAAATTATATTTTATATAATTTGTCAAAATGACTTAACGATAAAGATATTTATTCAACTATAATATGTATATAACATACCTCAGACGTAAAATTATCATTAAATATATCAAAAATTCTTTTTTACTAAATCTCACTAGCATGTATCTCTATAGTTTTTATTTCAATATTCATCACATTTTAAGCCATGATTACTAAAAACAAGTCTCGGTTCATAATTTAAATTATTTTACTGCATAAATTCGTAATAAATAACTCGAGTCACCTAATAATTTCCTAAAAATTTCTAGACTCCTAAAAATATGGAGAATTTAGTCATCACTTGGTTTCATGCTATTGGTTTATCGCCTATATACTCAAAATTACAATTGTACCCCTAAATTGCATTTAATTACCTAAATATTATTATTTTTATACAAAATTATTTCCTATATATCCTAATATCATTATAAATTACCAAAAATCAGTATCTATCCTTTTCATCATTTATTTGTATAGAACCCATTTATTTCAACAATTTCTGATTTTACAATATTAAGGTCCAAAAATCCAATAAATATTACACATGTACATAATCAAAAGTGGGCTACATACAATTAAACTACATCTAACAAGGATCCTACAAAAAATTATTAGGCATAAAACAACATCATTTAGGTAATTTTTTTTTATTACAAAATTCGAATTACTGTATCAATTTGTTAAGGTAGTATATTAAACAATTGATATTTTACAAAAATAAATTCATGACATGACAGCATCTTAGAAATAACCTAGTAATACATTTTTTTATAATTTACCAGGTTGATTTAATACTTTAGAAAATATTAGAAAAACAAGACAGATTTCTGGAGCTTACCATTCATCAGAGCTCCAGTGGTCATTGACAGTCAAGCATTAGTCAAAGTGGCTAGATGCAGTGTAGACTCCTTGTGGCCAAAAGAGTTTACCAATAGATTGTCAGGAAGGCTAGGGAATTGGAGTGGGGCGATGGTTTCCCTGTTTTTTCTATTTTTTTTTTCTCTTTTCTGTAATATTTTTTTTATTTTTCTTTGAAGATCCTAAGCTTCTAAAATGTTCAATTGAATGTCAGGAGTTATATTTATACAGAGTTGGGGTCAGTTTCTTTTTCTTATCCCTTAAGAGTTTTTTTCTTAATTAGTTGTCAAATGTAAAGCAAGTAAGAGGTGTCAAATTAGGGTGTTTGATCCTTTTGATTCATCCATATTACTGCTAAGGTTGTGCCACAGTGATTTCTAAAGTTGATCCAAATTTTTCTACAAGTTTTTGATGAGTTTGGGAATTATTTCAGTATATTTTTTTAATTTATGTTTAATATTATAATGTTTAGTGATTTTTATTCATATACCAGTATATATCCTATATATATGAAATACGTAATGAGTAGTTATATATATATATATATATATATACTCATGGTTCCAACATGTTTCTTATTTTTAAGGCATATTTTCTTATTTATTTTTATGAATTCATCACATGTCATATATAATTATGAAATTTCGAGTTAATTTATGAGTATAATTATTATATATATCGGATACACTCATAAAAATATGTATATACTCATATAGTATATTACACTATTTGATTTCATTTTGTAGCCTAAATAATTTATTTTTAAGTTCCCATCGTATTCTGAACTTATTTTTAAGGTTTCAATCATTTTTATCCTACATTAAGTAGTCACACTTCTATGGGTAAAATTGAAAATTTTTATTATTATTTTTGAAATTTAACTTCACCGAATCACTTCGACTAACTTTTCTATCTTAGTCATAAAATTTGAGTTCAATTAGATAACTTTCCCCCGAATGTGCTAAATATGAGTTTAATTGCCCTAAATGCAATTTTAGGGACTCACATAGCTAAAACTCAAACGCGGTGGATGGTGGAAATTCAGGGATATACTAGATTTTTCCAATTCAGTACCTTAGAAAGGAGATCTAAAGTTCAAATTACTAGTTTATTTAATATGGTAGGGAATTGGATCACTGGTTTAGAGAGCATTTAGTCTTTAATTAATAAGCATTTTTCATATCTATTCTCTATAGAGAAGAAGTCCTACCAAATTCATCCTTTACTATAGGACTTGAGGTATAATAAGTTGTCAGATGATGTTGCTATGAATTTAGGAAAAGAAGTAATAAATGAGGAGATAAAAAGGGCACTTTGGTGTGTTAGGAACAATAAATCCCTGGGTCAGATTATTTACGTGTGAAGTTCTTTAAGTGGTGTTGGGATATTGTTGCGAACATGGTGTGCCAAATAGTTCGCCACTTCTTTGATTCTGGGTTGATGCTGAAAGAAATCAATAAGACTCTTATAGTTCTTTATCCAGAAAATTATAGGAGTTAATAAATTAAAAGAGTATCGACCAATTAGTTTATGTATGATAATGTATAAAGCAATGAGCAAGTTATTGGTCAACAAACTAAGAGGATTTCTAAATGATCTGATTAGTCCAGAAAGGCAAGTTTCAATGTAGGTAGACAAGCTAAAGATAATATTATCACTTTTCAAGAGGTCCTTCATTTGCTAGATCAAAAGAAGGGAATGGGTAGTTGGATGGATGTAAAATTGAATCTAGAAAAGACCCATGTCCATATTGAATTGGACTTTGTTAGGAGCACCTTACTCTCTTTGAAGTTCCTTGAGAAATGGATCAAGCTCTTCTCTTCATGTTTTGCTATGTAATCTTACTAGATTTTGTTTAATGAATCGATGACAAAGAGTTTTAATACTTCCAAAAGTCTAACGTAAGGAGACCCTCTCTCACCATACTTATTCATCCTTATGATGGATATGTTTAGTCGACTTATTCACCATATGGTAGAGAGAAAAGAATGGACCCCATTATCTATTAAGGGTTCAGTTTTACATCTATCTCCCCTCCTTTTTTTTTTTTGTGACGTTGGCCTTATGGGAGAAGCTTTAGAACAAAATATCTAGAGTATGTTGAAAGCAATTGATCTTTTCAAATCTCTATTAGGATAGAAGGTAAACTCCGATAAATCCTGCATTATCTTTTTGAAAAATACTAATGTTGAAAAGAAAAAGGAGATTTTTGGTCTTTTTGGTATTAAGGTAAAAGGAGGCCTAAATAAATACTTAGGCATTCCAATGAAGGAGGGTGGTAAGCTTAGTAAATAGGATTCAGACTTCATTTTGGAAAAGTCGAGAAGGAAGTCAAGGTAGAAAGCTAAGATATTGAATATGGGAAGGAAAGTGTTGACATCCTTTGTGTTAGAATCAATTATTCGCCATGAAAGTGAAAGTGGATGGAGTTTATGAAATTTTTTAGCTCCTTTTTCTTAGTTTTAGTTATTTTTTGTATTTTTTTAATCATTATATTATATAATTAATATATTTAAAATTATTTTCTTATTATATCATATAATTTTACACATTTAATATCATTATTGATAAATTAATTACTATGGACTAATTTAAAGTTGACACTTGTAATGGATTTTACAAAAATAATTAATTTATTTGATAGAGGTCCTATTTCCAAAAGGTTTTAAAAAAATGTTAAGGACTTAAATAGAAGAAAAAAGGTTGAGGATTTAAATAAAAAAGTAGCAAAAATTAGAAAGTAAAAATATACTTTTGCTTATGATTATATGCTTTAGAAAACTCATATTATCCATTTTGTACAAAAAGAACTACATGTTATTTATTATTGTATGTGACATTGCATATTTATTAATTCATGTTAAATGTATAAGATCTTTTATATACCTACTTGTAAGCCCCACAATCAATCACTGAGGGTTCCAATCGGCTGAAAAGAGCCTAAATTATAAATAAAACTAAAAATATTAATAAAAATGATCCCGTAAGTTCGAATTTAAAAAAATAAACGATAAAATAAAAGAATACAAATTCCAAATTTTAAGTATATAACTCGTTATTTATCGAAAATGCGTAAAATGCATTCCGATAATTAACAAATTGTTAGGGATAAATTATATGTATACTAGAAATCATAGAATGAACTAAATAATATTTAGGAATATTTATTTGTACTATATGTGAATTTACATGTAGGTAGAAATACACGTAATTAATTAAAATACGCGAAATGTACTAAAATAATAATAACAAATAAAATAAAATTCATAATTAATTAATGAAAAATCAAGAAAAATATATAAAAATGAGGAAAACTCTAGAAGTAGGGTATGCAATCTAAAAATTAAAGGAGGAAATCAACCAATTAAAATGCAACAAATAGAAAGTGAAAAAAAGAAGAGATAAAGCCATTGTCTTGCCTAATTAATGTACAATAATTTCTCTATAAATAGCAAGAAAATTTTAGAAACTCATTTGGTCAGTTTGGAGAATGATAAAAATAGAGAGGGCTGAAATGGTGAGTGTTTGAATTTATTTCAAAAAAAATTCACAAATCTGTGCAATTAGAGCCTTAGAAGGGAACCCACACCCAACGAGCAGCTGGGAGTGAACGGCCACCACCACCACACGGTGGTGGTGACCAGAGCCACCCAAATCGGTGAGTTCGATTTCCAAACTGATTTTGTTTAATTTTGTAAAAATATTAAATATTCTTATAAAATTATGAAACTTGTTATTCTAAAATATTTTTGTATATAGTTTTTAGTAAAAATATTATTTTGATAAAAATATATCCCGCGATATATGATCTTTAAGAAATCATGCAAAATCGAGTATGTTTCGGTTTAGAAATGAATGACTTTAGAAGTGTAGTTTTGAGCCCAAAATTTTTGTATAGACTACTTAGATAATATAGAACAGTGTTATGAAGCCCGTTTTCAAAAATTAATTTTCAAAATTTTTAGATAATTTTTAGGCCTTAAAATGAGGTATAAAATGGGTAATTTAGGGTTAATTAAGTAATTAAATATTTAATTACTGATTTAGTGAATAATTATATGTTTTAGGATGTTGAAATCTGATGAAGTATGATACTTGTAGTATTTATGGTGTTAGATGTAATTATTAGGCTAATTATGTAATAAATAAGTAATAGGGAAAAATAGTACATTTTAAGTTAATTTTGTAAATTAGGGTAATTAGGTGTAAAATCTGATTTAGGATGAATTTAGACATTTTGAAATATTAATTGATGTTGGGAGATGGTAATTAGAGTGATAAAAATATTATATGTGTATTATATACATAAGAAGTAATAGTACATAATACAAAATTATTAGAAATATAATAAATAGAAGATATTAGAATAAAAATTGATATTATGATAATAATAAAAATATACAATAAATCTGATAGGAAACTTAAATTAGGGTAATTATATGAAAAATGTAAGATTTTCTCATAACGGGGGTAAATTTGATGATTAAACTAGGATCCGGGTGTACTGCACAGATTAGAACACTAGTTAGAGACTAAAAAGGATATTTAGGATATCCAAAGATAATGCGATTAATTTCACATTATGGGTCAGAATGATTTGCTTAGGGTGTACATATAAATCTTTAACCAAAAATTGAGTTAAAAACCTAATTTAGAAATCGATGTAAAAACTGAAACAAAACTTAACACGATTCAAAAAGAATTGTGAAAAACTTAAGACCTAGATACTTAGGTATATAAACCCTAATCAAAAGATAACAATAAGCGTTATAGGATAAAACCAACCTATAATAGTTATATAAAAAACTGAAACCACGTTTGTGTTATAAGGATGATCGGCGATGGCTTCAACGAGTTAAACCTCAAGTGAGTGAGCGATGAGTTCAAGTAAGTTGGGATTAATACGATGCTGTATTTTAGAAACTTGATATTATACTTGGTTTTACTTGTTAAATAGTTGATTGTGTGCATATGCTAGATTGTGAGTAATACTATGATTCTGTTTGTTATTCTGGCTTGCATTGTATAAAGTGATCGATCACTTTAAACTAAACTTAGTTGTAAATATAAATCAAACCTGCATAGCAACCCATTAGAGGAAACCTAGGATTCTTTGGCTAAATACCAACCCCTTCGAAAGGGATAGCGCCAGATGGCATAATGGGTCCCTTCTTCATCCTTAGTCAAACTAAGTAACAGGTAAGGAGGTCCCGGCAAGGATAAAGTCAATGGTTCGAAGGTAGTCGCGGGAGGAGCGGTGTCTCCATTGCACAAGCCTAGGTTTGATCATGAACTGTTGTATTAACGGCAACTCTTCAACCTGGATTAGAACGGGCATAATTTCTCTAACCTCACAACAGGCCGAACAACGTCGTACGATGACATTTGTTTAAACATTCATTGCACCAAATGATTTGGTTGATAACCTTGTTTATGTTTGTAGTGTAGTTTTAAGTCTTCCATCCCAACTTACTGAGTTGTAGTTGCTCACGTTCTTATAGACGTCTTGCAGGTGCTGGCTAAAAAGCGGCTTACAATTACCCTGAAGCTAGCAACTGCTGGATCCTGGAGAATGGGGAAAAATATTTAAAGAACAAACATATAATTTTAAGGTCTAAGCTTTTATTTTAAATTTTTTCATTTCTAAATAATATAATAACTAAGAAATATATTATGGTAAAATGTTGTAAATGCTAATTGTAATAACTGAATTATAGTATATATATATTTTCTCACTTTCTTGGGTAAATGATTTATTTAAATTATAAACGGTTTACTTCAAAAGAAGTTAGTTGTGGATGCCTTATGTAGATCAGGTTTAGGATAACGATTCTAAGGTCAACTTCTATCTTAGAATGATTTACACGATGGAACTGTTACGACTCTGCCGTTTCAGATTGTGACATTACTCATGCTGCTTAATATGTTGTCACATTTTGTCTTCCTTTTTTTTTTTTTCCTAAATCATTTGTTTACATGATTTCAAAGAGTAGAAATTGAATTCATTCTATTTTAAGAGATAATAACACGTCATATACCGTGTCCACATCTTGAGTATAAGATTGTTTTCTTTGTGTTTTTATTTTAATTGACCATCTTTCTTTTTGTATGTACTCATTTGATTCTAAATTTAGTACCTCAAATATAAAAATTCTATGCCACAAACATCAATAGTCCCAATAATAGGCACATCGAAACACTTGTTACAAATTTGAAAAAAAAAAAAAAATCTCATGCTTTTCAATATTTATACACTTTACGAAAGAATTAAGAATATGGAAATGTGGAATTTTTTTTTTCCCACCTGATATCTTAGTAATATTACTTATGATTTAATATCATCTTGACGTGGAAAAAGAAAAACATGTGTAATTAGGCTTATACCACCAATCGAAATGTGTATAAATGCTTGTTATGTCACACTACCATGAAAGTATACTTATTTATTTCTCCCAGAACAGATAATTAAGTTCTCTATGTTTGGTTGGGGGGAAAAAGATTTGGCTTTTATAACAGTGTGAGGATAAGATATTTGCACAACCATATATTGCCTCAATTGGGTCTACTAAGGTGGAGTCCATCCAAGAGCATTTCCTGAATTTGAGTTAGTTTTAATGACAAAATAGAACGGGCACCATTCATATTAATCAGATTTAGATCCTTTAAATTTTTTTTTTAAACTTTTTATCTAGATTTTTTAAAGAAGATAACATCAAAATAATGTTACAAGATATTTTAAAAATTTAAATAATAATAACCATTAATTTGAAATTTTAGAAAAAAAAATTTAAGGATCCATTTTCCACATTAATCACGTGTTTTGAAGATCCACGAGGTTTGCCATCAACCTCAATTCCTAGAGCGGTGGGGCATGAAGCCAATGGGCAGTCATCATCAACTTGTGCACCCCACCAAGCTGGGAGGTGATACTATAGGATTGAAGGGCAAAGAATTCAAGAATTCCCATGAAGGCAACTCCAGCATCTAGAACAGCTGACAAGACATAAGCATGCCTAACCCACCACCCCTTATAACTCTTATAGACAAACATGTTGAAAAAAAGCCCGACCGTGCCCCATAAGATGTAGTTCAGTGCTCTTGCTGGTGGCATATTTGCTGTTGCTCCTAGGATGACTGGCATGTTGATCAAATCGTCCCATTTCCGGTTTGCTATTTCCTTATGATCATCCAAGATGGGATCGGTGCTATAGCTCCAATTAGGAAGAACCAGTTGGGGATAATTCCTTGTGAGAACATCCTGACTGGTCCGATTACACCCCAAATGATGGAAGCACTGTAGAAGACATCATCACCAGGGCATGTCCATGGGCTACCTTCTGGTGATAGGTTTCGATTGCAAATGTTTTCAACTGTTGTCGGGAGCCACCATGCTGTGCCAAAGTAGACTGTTGAAGCAGCTATTGACCCCACTAACTGCAGCATGAACATGGAAAAGAGATCGGACCTGTTTTAGATTTTTCCTTAATGAGAAGGACATTGCCAAATCGTTTGCTAATTAGAGGGTATACTTATACTTCCACTAGTTATATATATATATATATTATCCAAATTCAGCTTAGAAATTATGTGGATACATAAGAACCATGTTTTTCATATGGAGGAAAGCGAAACGTTGATTGGTGACTTCTTCAACTTTACCTGAACCACAAACAGAGACCTGGGAGGGACCTTCATATAATGTCCAATTTAAAGTCTGCAAGAAATAGGAGTGCTTGGCTCATGCTGATATAGCCATAGGTCTTGAATGCTACATTACCAAGCGGCTTTCCTGGATATACCACACCGATGACCAATTCTGTAATCACATTGAGGCCCTGTTGCTTCATACACCAATATATTACAAAACTAAATTCACATTCCATACTCATGTTTGGATATTATAAGAGAATTCGACTGTTTGGATTAAGGTAGGAAATGTACTATGTTCGTCATTGCGTTTATTATTCCGATGGGCAGAGCGAATATAAGAGCAATTGCACAAGCGACCATCTTAGTTGAAGCTGGTTGTCCCAACCTTCACAGGCAACTATGGCAAGAATGAACATTAGAACCAAGATAATGTGGAACCACCACTCTGGAACACCTTTATAGTGCTTCTTCATCATTCTAGTGTGCACATCATATTGGTCTTGCACCTTTCCTATTGTACTCTTCACTGACTGCCAAATGCTCCTGGAAGATTATTAGGCACCAGGAAGAAAATGATTAGCTTGATAGAATAGAATAATCAAGGAAAAAAGAAAACATGCTCCCATAATTTATTGTTTTGGGATATATAATTCTCTTAAACTTCTAAAACGTGCCTTCACCTCCCTATTTATTTTTCGGCTAATATTTCCTTTTTTGTAGTTTTAGTGGCTTGCTGCGTTATATTTGCGAATCACCTAATGAAATATGGAAGTGGAAAAAGTGCCAAAGAACTTGCTTACTTTCCGTGAAAGAGAAATACATGGGTCAGAGTTGCAGGTAGAGTTGCAAAACTTAGCCCATAACTGATGGCAAAGAAGACACTCGGGTACAACTTGCTGTAATTGTTTTATGCATCTACATTGATATCAAAAGCTTTTGCATTGAGAATCCTGGTGATATTGTACTCCAGGCCAGCCGCATCAAAAGTGTGAAGGGAAAAGACTGGGAATCTCTTGGCTTCATATGCATTAGTCCAATATAGAAGTGGGAGAATCCAATACATCAACACGCCGAAACCGATGAGAAAATTTCGTGATTGCAGATTCGGGGTATGCTAAGAGACTGCCCAAGAAACCGGAATCCGCGGACCAATCAAGGCCAAACGAACCTACGCCGAGTCCATGGATGCCGGAACCAATTTGTTGTGCGGTGATTGAGTCCTTCCATATCCAACAAGCCAAAGAGAGCAGAAATTGAAGGGAAAAGATAGCTCGGTATTAAGTAATAGGCAAAGCTGCTGGTAAACACGATAAGAAAGAATTGCAGTCTCGTAAGCCCACCCTTCGGTCGCTTTTCCTATTCATGGAGTGCCCTGTCATAACATTAAGGCATATTGGTCAAGCACGGATAGAATCATTATGTGTATTTTTATCCCTTGTAGTTATAGTCTTTTTATTTTATTTTTTATTTATAATAGGTTCTTAACTCAAAAATAAAATAAAATGCAAAAAAAATAAAAATTAATAAAAATTGAAAAAATGATCAAAATATGAAAAAAAATGAGAAAAGAAAAAATTATAAAAATTTTTAGATTTTAAGAAAATAAATTATTTTATGATCAATTAATTTATTTTTAGTTCAGTTCAAATAACTTTAAAGAGTCATTTGATTTATATACAATTTAATTATACTTAAAAAATGAAAGTATACACTAATAACTTAACAAATAAGCATTGAAGTATTAATATAAAGTTAAGTTAAAGTCATTGATTCGAATCTTAGTAGCACCTATATATCTTTTATTTTTCTATTTTTTTTCTTTTTACAAAAGGTAAGTTGAGCATGCTAATCAAATCTTTTGAATCTAATTTGTTCAAATTCAAATCATTACAAATTTGATACGATTTTATTGAGGTTTTATAAATAGGAATCATACAGTATAAAAAAATAAAAAATAAAAAGCACACCCTCACCACAATTACAAACTCCAAAATAGAATTGAAAACTCTTCGCCCTACACGTCCGTAATTGGCGACCCACCGAAATTCACAAAATAACGCTCCATTTTACGAAATTCAGCACTTCACATGCTTCACTCCACATACCGAGCCAAGCACGTCCATAGTCCTCCACGACGAACCTTAGTAACAGCAGGAGCTTCACGCCACAGCGACCACCGAACCGAGTAGAAACAGCAGTTAAGACCATCCACATGACAGCCGCAATGAATTGCAGCAGAGCACCAGCAAACCGAGACCAACAGTAGCTCACACTCTTGTCCAAGTAGCGGTTTCGTACTTCAAACCAAGCAGCTCACGACCAGCAGTTCAAGCTACAGCGCCCTAACGAACAGCTAACACACGCAACAGCGAAGACCACGCCGCTGCACAGCTCACAATCACCACCGCTCACGCACACACGAAATCCAACAATTCACAACCACACGTCCACTGCAACACCGCACCTGCACCCGCGACCGTTCAACACAGCCAACACGCCGCAGTCTGCTCTCCACACAGCGCCACTCCAATCACTGCTGGACACTCCATGACCGAACTGCACACACGCTTCACCCACGTCCATCGCACTCCACAATAAGCATGACGCGTTGGCGGCCGTCCTCCGTTTCCAAGCAGTACACGTGTGACACAGCTGCCCACACTACACTCTCACTCGCAACGTTGACCAGTCCGCAAGTTCGCAATCCACTTGCGAAATACACGCCGCGCTTCGACCACACCACAACTGCCTTCCACAGTACACGCCAATGCCGCCGCCACGCCGCTGCACAGCACACAACACACTACTCCACCACGGCCATCAACCAACGTTTAAGCCACAGCCTCTGTTCTCCGCTGTAGATCACGACCAGATCCCACTATCCACCAGCAGCAGCCAAGGTTCTTTGATCAGTAATGCCGCGGCCCATGCTGAGCCACAGTCGCCACCGCCAAAGATCAGCCACACACAGATTCTCTACCGACCAGCACACACACTGCCACACGCTAGCTCCGCAATGTTTCGGTACAAGTTTTTTTTATTATTTCTAATTTATTATTATCATATTATATTATTATTTTGTTAGATATATCTTAGTTTAAGATACTTCTTTTAACGTTAGTTTTCTTTATAATATAAATTAGGTATATTATATTGATTTAAGTGAATATTTATTTAATAAGTAGTAATATAGATATTAGATAAGAGATTGTTAAGATTAGTTTTATATTATTATTATCTATTAATTCACATAATATAACATATGAATATGTTAGCTTAGGAGTTTTAATATTAATTCTTATATAAATGTATTGTATGAAATTAATTTATTTTGGTAGATAGTTGTATATATTAGTTTGGGGGGTTATTAGGATTGGTTAATTTTTTAGGATTTGGTCTTGTTTAAGGAATTTTATATAGAATTTTTTTTTAATAAAAAATAAGAAAAAAACCCTTTTTTAAAAAAATAAAACTTTTAGAGAATTTTTATTTTAAAATAAAAGAGTTTGAGAATTAAGTCCCTTTTAATTTTTATTTGAATAAACTGAATTAGTAATAGCGTAAACTCGATTGGTTTTCAAAAATTAAAATTGACTAAAATACTAAAGTTTTTGGAAACAAGTACATTCGTCTAATTCTGACTAGCAGGCACCTTCGAAGCAACGTTAAAATTTATAAAAACTTAGGTTCTTTTATTATTTTCTTTTTTTTTTCTTAAAAATATTTTTAAAAAAAAAAGATAAATTGAAGAATAAACCTAATTTCGAAAAATCCCATTAGGTTTTAATAGGTTAACTCTCTAATTTTTTATTCATATAGAAATCAAAGACCGGTAGCTAAATCATAATCAATCCGCCCAATTGATTACAACTTTTGTTTTTTCTGACCTTGGTCGAATGACGACTCCACAAGTTTCTTTTTTTTAAAAATCGAAATTTTCCAATTTCTTTAATCGATGATTAAAACTGAATGAGTTAGGATTTAGTATTAATCAAAAAGCGAGAAGTCGAATTAAATAAAAGAAACCGAAATTTATTGACACAGTAAACTATCAAACTATTGACTTCACCACTCCATCATTTTGCAAAATATGCAAATAATTCCAAACCATTGGTAAAAACTCAAAATGGGCTTCTAGAAATGGCTTAGGAGTTATTTGGATACTTTCAATAGTTATAGAACATGAAATCACACTTGAGGCTTAGAGTCCATACATCGGGTAAAAATAACTTGTGTTATATAAGTACTCTCCAAGATTTGAACTCGAAGGATTCATATTAGTTATCATGAGTATATCTAAAGCCTTAACTGCTAGCACAATCCCTTGGAGGTATTGAGGATTGAGATTGCACTGTTTAAATAACAAGGTGAAATCGGAAAAAGAATTACCTGAAAAGAGACACTTGAACAAGGATTCAAGGCCACCACATGTATGCAGAATCTACAAGGTCTTTTCTGAACAATCCAGCCCATCCATAACCAAGCATCTGATGTCCATATGCATGAAACCGATTCAGATAAGACATTGTAACATGAACATAAAGTTTTTTAAGATTACCTGAGTCGTTTGTGCTAGCAAAAAGGCTGGAAAAATGTGAATTCCCCTCCCATAGAAAGCCTTGAGGCAGGTTATTATTCTCATGCCATAGACAGAGTTGGAACCCGAGTTGGCCAATATGGTGATCAAAACATGCTGTTTCAAGTTGAAGGGACCGGGATTTAATGAAAATGTCCAATTTGTGAACGGGACTTTGATATCCCTTTTAGGAAGTGTTGAAGCCATAAGTTTTCCAAGCGGAAGAACAATAATCTGAGCAGAAACTGAAGTGACAGTAAGCTGGTTCTGGCGGTAACCAAAGAACTGGTTCACAAAAGAAAGGATACAACATGATGCTAGACCAAGAACCCATGTCCTAAATGTCAAGGCCGGCAATGTGGGGTCATCCGTGATTGCAACAGTGAGCCGTACTCTTTCGATTGGATTATCATTTTCTTCCTCTCCTCCTGCACAACAAAACCATCCATTTCAGTCATCAGAACATGCAGTTGTGGTGTAAACGTTGTTAAAACTAAATTATATGCCAATATCATGCGACAAGCCATCTTGAGCCTCCTTATCTATTTCTTTTAGTAACAACTAATGTCAAAAATTTCTTCCTATTGAAGTTGTTTCTAAGTGCTGAGACGATTATAGTTTAATGATATGAATAGTAATCTCCTAAATGAGATGTATCAAGGTCGTTTCCCCCTCCTCCAAAAGTTGTATGTCTAACAATTGGCAAGAAAAGGTAAAGTTTATCTGGGCACATAGAATTGGTACATGAAATAGAAGTTCCTCAGCAGCAGTATATAAAGTATTCTCGTGATTGTTAACTTGCAGCTGTGAAATTTTATAATTTGTGCAATGTAGCAAAATACTTTTGAAATTCACCATTGATGTACAAGCTATTACAACGGTCGAATAGATATTGCTTCGGTTGATACTCACAATTAACAAAATTGCTGCTATAAATTAGCGAATCTACACTAATATACCATCCCCAATTGTTCTTCTTTCGCATAAAGAATCAAGTTTTTATGTCTCTATGGTGTTTGCTTCCTCTACCTTTCTGATGACAAATAGAAACACAAATGCTTTACAACTTTCTAGGATTCTCATCACTTTACCTTCAAATGGCAAAACTGACAGGAAACTTACCAGAAACATCAAAGGGCTTCATATTCTTGGCAGACTCCTCCTCCTCCATAGAACCAGCAATTTGCTCTGAACCCGATTCTGCTTGTATTTTTCTTGGGAATCCTTAGCAGTCAAAATCTTTCTTCACTACTTCAATACATGTTCTAGACCAAATGAACTTTGGTTTTTGGATGAAATATGTTTTAGAGATATGAATCGACCATACCAAAAAAATGCTTGTCCTATGAATCTTGCAGCAATATGACGACGTGCAATACGAGATTCGGTCTCATATTTAAGAATGGTAATCTTATTGCTGATCCTGTACAGGCTCCAAACTAGGAAAGATTGTTCCTGGCATTCTTGTCCAAATTGCGTAACATTCGGTAACATTATATTGTCATGATATGGATTAAGAAATGGATTCATTCTTCTTTTAGCGTTTGTGTAAACGTACAAGTATCATTGCCTTTATTTGCACTTACAACGCGGTCAGATTTCAGCCAAAACTCTCGGTAATAAAATAAATAACATATTAAATAAAAAAAGGAGGGTGGGGTGTGGGGGGAAGGGGGGGATTACAAATTCACACCTAAACAATTGGCAAACTTGGAAAAATAATAATCAAGAACTTTGTAATCAAGTATGAACACCGGTTTCCTAAACGGATGAAACAAGTCTGATTATCCTCTTTTCCATAATTGTTGTAATAATATTTGACCAAAAAGAAAAAGCTAGGCCATAAAACTTACATGACTTTTGAAAATATATAAATAACCAATATACAACTAAAAAAATCCCAATGATTAAAAGGATTACAAATAGCTATAAATTTTAAGCTATAATAATGAATAAGGAGCTATTTATATATTTTCAAAAGTTATAAGAAGATGAAATAGTATTTTAAAATTTTAAGAAATAAATTTGTAATATTCTCATAAATAAAAGGGAAAAAAAAGTTCCTCTCAAATATATACTATATGCCAAGTTAGACATTGAGCGATACATAAGATGGATGTGGTTCGATATGATATCATTCTCCCCTTCAAATCAAACCAAACATAATATTAAGATTCAATTATTTTTTATTCTAGACCTAGCTTTACAATTCAATTCATTAATTATTCGAACCTTAAAAGAGTAGTTTTGTTCCCAATTCAAACCAAAAATCTCAAATGTTTTAAAAAATGAAAAGAGATAAATAAAAAATGAAAATTAGGCTTAATGTTAGTGTTTTAATATGTAATCAGGAGTTTTGAAAGTTAGGAACTAAAGTGACCACATTTAATATGGGATTTTAAGCTAAGTACATATGCATAAAATGACTAATCTAAGAGAAACTTCCACATTAATAAGTTGGTGAAAATATAAGTCATATGACTAAAGCAAAAACATAATTCTTTGTTATTTTTTAACCTTTAATGGTTCGGTTTGGTTTGTAATTTTTTCAAATCTAAAACGTGGTTCCAATCTAATTTACGGTTCGATTCAGTGCAGTTCAATTCATAATTTAATCTATTGCCTTAGCAATACACATGGTATGATTTAATTGTGCATTTATAGTTAGCTAGAAATTTATTTAACTATTAAATGATTCAAATATTATCACAAATAGGTAAATATAGTTATATATATTATATGTGTTAATTATGCTAATATAAAATACTAATAAGTTTGATATCAATATATCATAATATTTAACAAAAATGATACTCTACTTTTCCATCGTCAGTATTATATTTGTTATAAATCTATGTCCGTTACTATAAGTGATGTGATATTAATGACAGTTTTTGGAGATATACAACACATGTTTAGATAGCTGTGTGCATATGCATATATATAATGATCATCTATATTTGATTTTGCAAATATATCTTTATAACTTTATAGAACTACATAAAATCAAATGTATAGCATTTTGAGATAATTATCTCACCCTTGAATCTCCAGTGACTCCTATAGTCAACTCAATGGTCAAATAATATATTCAACGGTTCTGCTGACCATACATGTAAGTGAAGCACATTTGTTTCATCAATTATGCATCAAGTATATATAACTATGTTAAGAAATTATTTTTTTATTTCTTTTTTCCTTTTACCAACTATTATATGTATTACAACTATTGGGAAAAGAGAAAATATAACTTAGTTTAACCCATTGAGAAAAATCGATGTTCATAAATATTTTTATATAAATTGTATACATGGTATGTAAAATTAGTAATATATGAACAAGCTTTTAAGGTTTAATTCGATATTGAATTTGGGAAGTTTTATTGGATTACTCAACTTTAACTAACAAATGAGATCCTAGGTTAATTTGGAAAACTCATGTTTCAATGGACCTAACCGAATCTTGACTGGAAAGGGGAAATTTTTTATTCCGTGGTCGTTTAAGTAGGAGATTGGTCCAGCAAACTAATATAGATTCAAAATATATCCATCTGATTTGGTTTGATCGATCAATACTTAGCCACCTGAACTGGGAAGGAACCTTATGATTGGTGTAATGAATTCCCTTTTCTTATCATTATCGCGTATTTTAAATATTATCAATTATTATGCAAATACATAACGTATTAATACCGATGATTCTTGTATCTGTTTCTGCTCTAGATTAATTGGGAAAGTGAAGGCGTGGCTCCTGCTTAATCGGATCACTTTAGTTGAGTGACCCATACCCTAAAGACCATTTGATATCTTGTGTTGGTAATTAGTATCTATATATCCGTTCGTGTATGAGAAATGAGGTTAATATGGAACTCGACCTTTAATGATGTATGCAGAGTAGGGTAAGTGGTTTATAGGGCAAAATGTCAGCTACTTAAGCGAGTGGAGAATTTAAAGGCGAAGTGACCAAATGGGTTTATATGTGGGACGCTTTTAACCCTAATATTTCGCAGGGCATATGTGTCGTACATAAATTCTTCTTGTCATTGTTAACTTATAGCAGGGAAGTTTTGTCATTTGCATCATGAAGCAAAATACTGTTGAAATGCACCATTAACAATGAACAAGCAATTGCAGCAATTGAATAGAGATTCCCTACGTTCATTTGACCATATTTTTCAATCTTTCCACTATCACCACTGTCCTCATCACTATCTCCACTACAAATGCCATTGTTTACCGCAAGCACTACTTTATCACCATCATCCTTGACTCCTGACGCCTATAATGATATCATTATGGTCGTGGTTAGGGATGCAATTAAACAGACTGTTATAGGACATACAATCCACTTAATTCAATAAAATCCCTATAGAATCCTATAAGTTTAGAGTCGAGTTTTGATATATGATTTAAAATAGTATAAGATATATAGTTGAGTTTTTGAATTACAAAAAAACCCAATAGGAAACCCAACCTAATAAGAAATGATAATTTATTTCCTTGACTTTATTTTTTTTTTTTAATTAAGAAGATTAGTAAGTATATTAAGCATTTTGATAGATTTTCGACCACTAGTCCTCTCACCCATGCGCACCTCCGAAGCCTTTAGTCATTTGCCTAAAAAATTGTCTCTCATCAGCCTGCTGAGAATAAGAAATAATACACAGTAGAATAGTAGCTGAACTTATTAAGAGCTCTAAGTGGGTATACGCTACTCTGCTCTGACCCTTGTGCCGATGCCAACTTCTCCCTTGCTAAGAACTTTTTGCCGAGTGATGAGGACCCAAGCCTTATACACTAAGTCCTACTTGGACCTTCAGTTGTCGAAAGTTTCTTGCTGAATGCCAAGACATAGGCTCTTGCTAGCCCAGTACTTCTCTTTCGACCTATCACTAATACTTACGGCATTCCATACTAGTCTCAACAACCTGGTGTTGCCACGTCATAACTATTGCACATAAATATTCCTTAGTACAGAACCATTGACGAGTTGCTACCTATCCTTTTCACTTAATACTGTACTATTTTTCCTTTTTATCATTTGTCCTATTTACCCTTTTTCGTATGTTCTAGGAATCCCCTTTTTATGTATGCCTTTTTGTAATTTCTTTATTTATAATGTTACCCTAGAGACTTACTATAAATAGTTTTTTCTCCTTGTAGGTAGAATTATCTTACGTTCAATACAAACATTGAATATACTTGTTCTTACAAAACAACCCTCTCTAAGTCTATTTTTCATATACTCTTATCTAATCTTGCCTAATAATTCAAGATTGGTGGCAGGTAGACCTTAATATCAAGTACTTATATCTCATATCAAGTACTTATATCTCATATCAAGTGAAGGGTCAAATCATGTTATGTTCATAGGTAAGTTATATCCTCCGAGCAGTTTTACGTCAACTACTGCATTTAGTTTACCGACCTTTCCATTCTATTTTTTTCTTTACTTCAAAAGACTTATACGATAAGTCCTAATGATAACTAATCCCCTAAGCACATCACATTTGTTTATAAAAATCCTATAAGAAAACAATATCAACTTCAAATTAAAAGTAAAATAAAATATTTTATATAATTAGCATGAGATGGTTTGGTATCAAGTCTATGATAACTTTATAAGCAAATTTTAATAATAATAGGAAAAACCTTATAGATTTTGGGAATCTCGAAACCCTATAGAGACAAGATTTGGTATAAGAGTTAAAAACCTTATATTTTATGTAATCAGGGTGGGATGGTTTGAGAAACTCGTAATATGTTGGCCCATTAGGATTGATAATGCTGATTATAAGGTGATAGTTATAAAAGGAGGATTCATGATGAGAGCCATAGTGTAGTGAAAGCATCAGTAATGTCACAATGGCAACAATTGCACTAGCATAGAGATGTTGAAGTTGTCAAAATAATAGTGGTGAAGTTGCGACAGCAATGTTAGTTATGATAGCATAATAATAGCAAGAGTGGTGGTGATAATAATGGTATATGAGGTTTTTCATTTTGTGATGATGGTGCAATAGTGTTGGTACAAGAGAAAGTTATGCATGCTGATAATATTATAGTACTGCTAGCGGTAGCAAGTGCTAGTATCCTATCGGTAGTGATGATGATTGTAATGATAAGGGCAGTAAGAATAATGTAGTAATGATGACGAAGTGATGCCAATGAATAGTGGTGACCAAGTGATAATTGAATAGAAATGTTAATTTTTTATAAAGTTGAAAGAACTTATTCTATGCTAGAAATCCATTTTATATTATAAGAAAGTAGTATTTAGTTATAAGGATTAGATAAAATAAAGAGAACTAGACAAAATAAGTATTAAGAGAACTAAGCAATATAAACTTATTGTACTTTGTTTACTTTATATAGTATTGAAAATAAAATTTTGTGCTATTCCTTATTTAGTATACATAAATACTAAATAAGTTATTATATTTTGACATTTATATATTTGTATGTTAGTTGAAATATAAATAAACAAATTATATATAATATTAAATAAAAACCATAGATTTGCTAAATATTAAAAAATTAATTATTTATATTATAAAATAAATAATTTTCTATAATAGTTAATAAAAATAATGTTAAATTAACTCGATATTATATCAAAGAACAATATTTTTGAGAATATGAGATATTTTTATTTTTTTTAGTAAATTTTATTTTTGTATTATAATACAGATAAGAGAAAATTTGAGCCTTTTGACTAGTCTATTAGCCTAATTTTTTATCCAATTACTAATTAAATATAGAACAAAATTTTTTATCCAGTCTAATACTATAATAATTATGCAACCAAACACCACCAAAGAGTATTATCTAATAATAGCTTTATTTTGTAAATTGACCATGGTATAATAAGTTTGATCCTCTTTAATACCACATGAAATTTAGGGGGAAAAAATTATGAATGTTAAAACTAAGAAATGTTTAATTTAGCTAAGTTGTTTGCATAAACTCAGAAAGTTGAAATTTGAGATAGCTATTATGGCTTTTCTCAACAATCTACTTTCATAAAAAAAAAAAAATGCATTGAGGTTATTAAGAATTTTAATCTAATTTAAGAATGTGATACTGAGTTTGATCGTTTCTAGCATAACACTCTTTGAAACATCCCTATTTGTGAGGATCCCATTTATAATCCCTATATATCACATCAATAATTTTTCCAACAAATCTCTCCATTTTATTCATAAGATTCGTAAACAAAGGTATTTAATATTTATTTATATTATTTATGATACCCACAATACACAAATTTAAACCAACATAACACTAAAAATAATAAAAAATAAATAAATAAAATATTACTTTTTGACATTCATAGCCAATAACCCCAAAAAGGCTAAAAACCGCTCCTCTTCCATCGAGAATCTCAAAAAGAAGGTTTATGATCTAGAATCTTGTATCAAGGATCTCGAATAGAGATACTTTTATATGCATCTTTGCATTTAAACATCTTTGAAAATGTACAATTTACTCATAAGCCAAACACATTTGACCACCATGATGTGGCCACTAAGAAGTCAAATATCATGATTCATTCAGTTTAACCTGAAAGAGATCAATGGTGAGAAAAGTAACCCACTTAGAGTATCTACACCCATTAGGACTCTGTTTATTATTCTGAAATGCCTCATCAACTTAAGCATCCTTTTCTCTAAATGCATCTCCATCCCAGGTTCTTAACATAAGAACTAACGTTTAGAAACCTCTTATTAAAATTCTTAACGAATGGAGAGAGGTTATTGATCAAATTGGAGTCTTTGGTTAAGGACCTTAAAATGTAAATTTCATTATTATTGTTTTTTTTTTTATTTCTAGTGTTATGTTAGTTTCAATTTATGTATTGTGGATCTAATAAATAATGTAAATAAATGTTAAAAATTTTTATGAAGAAATATATGGATAAAGTGAAAAAATCCTTAAAAAAAAACTTTAAATTACTGACGTGCCATCTAAAAATTTTAAACAAAATCTTATAAAGAAGGATGCTCTAAAGATCTCTCTACTTTATTGATAAAATTCTTAAATAAAGATCCTTAACATTTATTTATATTATTTACAAAAATCACAATATAAATTTTTAACAAAATCAATACTTAATAATAATAATAATAGTAATGCTATCGAGACCATGCAAAGGAAGTCCTTGATGAATGACCTACAAATAAATAAAAAATAAAAAGTAAAAGACCCAACTCCATTGGAGTCGATTCCCGTGACTAGTCTTTAGTTGTCATTCAATGTAGTATCTCGGTCATAAGGTCTTATCGTCAGACAGAAGTCGAAGATGCGCGACTAAGTTGGTTGGACAACTCGTGTAAATGAATTAAATCTCCGCTGCAACAGTCAAACCAATCTCCTAGCTCTACTCTAGTTTAATATTAATATCATCTTAATTAATATAATTCCATCCTTATTTTTAAACACCCTTATTTTATATTTATTTAAATCTCATCAATCGAACGAACGGTAATTTAAAATAATATTTGTAAAATCCATCAAATCAAAAATAAGAACGGAATGTAAAACCTCTCCAAGCTAAAATAAGTTAATATTAATATTATCTTAATTAAAAACTAAAATAAATCAAACCTAAACAAACTTAACTGAACCAAATTCAAACTTATTCAATACCACCCTAAGCAAAACTCAAGCTTCGAATTCTAAGCTCCATCAAGCTAAAGCAAGCTCCAATTTTTAAATTTCAGATCAAGCTCTATATCGTATCATTTTAGTATTCATTGAGGCTTATTTCCTCCATTAATCTCCTAGTTTATGCTTCTTCGGTCCAGACTCCAGTTTGGAGCTTATAAACATTTGTTTTGCTTGTAGAGCGACTCACTACTACACCTCCATAAAAGTCTGCTAATCTTTTTATTTAGTGGTTAAGATTCTTTAGGATTACCGAAGGACTCGGCTCTATTGGTTATAACCTTCACGACTTGAGCTTCTTCGAAATGTATAGGGGAAGTATGATGAGTGAGAGGACCTCCTCTATGATAACAAGGAGGCAAAAGCTTCCATGCTTTAGCTACAAAGACAAGCTTCATTTCCCCCAAAATAGTAGTAGTAGTTACAGAGACAGGATAAAGCTCACAACTAATCACAAACCTCCCTGCCCCCATTCATGCCTAATTCTTAATACATCAAAAAGACATATCTGGCTAATTCAGAGAGGAATACGATAGCAACCATATTAACAAAAACAAGGATACGCATATAGGGCTTCAGAGCATGCAAATATACAGGTAGGATTTCTGACTGCAGCAGCAACAACCATCAACTAATCCCATCAAGCCTTTTGCAGTGAACTTAGGAAGCTGTCTACAAGCCATGTTTTCCAGTTCCATCAACCTCTTTCGCTTCATCTATAATAACAAATGACCTGGTCTCGCGGTCATTAATGTAGGACATACCCACAAGAATTAGAAAAATTCCAACACTTCATCTTAACTGTCTGATGCAACTATAAGCAACCACAACCGACACAGCAGCACAAACAACAGCAAGAGCTGCATAAGTATCTTCACGCTCCCAGCTCTCTAACCATGTTGGCATGGTACAAACTTTGCGTGAGCGGAAACCTTTGCCACTGTTTATCCGCAATAGTTTCTTGTTGATGTTCCCTTCAGCTGTCACCTTTCTTGCCCTCTCACTAGAATCTCGATACTCAGTCTTTTCAGAAGATGGACTCTGGCAACAAGATGTGTTTCCATTTCCTTGGCAACAGGAGATAAATTGGGGCTGCCCAGCAGAATCAGTGGTGTGATTTCTGTCTCTATCTGTCGCATCTTTAGAACTTTTGCCCATGGTGACATCACCATTCTGATGGAACTGCTGCTCCAAGAATTTCTTCTGTTCTTCCTCCAATAATCCCAGTTGACCCCTGCCAACCATTCCTTTAAATTTTCAAATATATTATATATAATTGAACCAACGTTCTTTGCCATACACATATATTGACTAAAATTCTACAAGTACTCTAATAAAATCTTGCATCTGGTAATGTGAATTTCCATGTAAATTGTACTTTATAAAGAAAGCTAATACAGTGACATGACAGAAAGAATAGACACCACTTCTGCACCAACTTATGTTTTTGGGACTAAGAGAAATTTACTTGTAGAAAGATGGCCACAAACTTAAAGATATGGTTAAAAGCTAATATGGTAAAGACTAGAACAGTAGGAGTAACAATAACCATTTATGAAAGCAAATGCACACAAAAAATAAATAAATAAAAAGATTTAGAACTTAAGGATAATCAGTCTGATAACTTCTTTAAATGCATATTCTTTCTTCCAATTTTCCCTCCTGCCCCTCACATTCCTTCAAAAAGGTGCCCCAAAAAGAGGACGTTCTTCTGAGAGAAACATCCACCTGCCCCTTTAAGTGTGAGACATGACAAGCAAGAAGCAAAGAGTTAGCTCTATTAGTTATCGGTTTCAGATTCCCCAGTTTTTGCTCACTGCTATTTTTTTCCAGAAAGATCTGGGGAGACCAAGAGCTAAAGTAGGTACGATCCTTAGGATTGACAACCTCACCAAACTGGGGTGCACTGCCTCGGCCAATGTAAACACCACAAACATAATCTAGGGGATATGAATGGAAACTCTAAGACAAGGTCTCTCGTTATGCTCTAAACCTAACACCAGCCTAAATCATCACTCACCCCTAATTTTGGGGCATGCAAAGTCCACAATTTGCAACCAATGAGGATACATCTGTAAATCTTCTTAACAAACAGGTTCAACATATAAGCAAAGAGACATGGTACTTCATTCTATTTTTAATGGCACATACACCCATTCCAGCACTACTTTATATTCTAATCGAAGATACTGTTCATTTTAGATCAATCAAGCATGAAGTGAACTCCCAAAACTTTTGAGCCTACAAGCAACCTAAAAGGAGATACGTTCAACTCTACATTGCTCTCCCCAAGGATGCCTATAGTTAATACATCCTATTGAAGATTATTTATTATAACAACTATTCCAAGCTGTCAGCTTATGAAAGCAACCTGAGGGGGGCTGCAGATTCCCTATAGCCTCATTGTTGCTGCATAAATTTTTTTTTTTTTCCTCTTTTTGTTTGTAGGGCCGTTTGCTGCAGTAGAGGTGAATGGAGGTTTTTTGGGAGGAGGGGGGGCGGAGGGGGGATGGGGGTGTGGTGTGGGATGAGAAGCATTCATACTGTGGAACAACTTCTATAACTGTCAACCTGATCACATTCCCTTGTCCACTTTCTACATAATTCCAATATAGAAAACTCACCAAGCAGCCCCCGTTCTCCAGTCAAGAGTGATAACAAATTCATAAGCCATAATAAGTCCACGAGCCAAAATCTTATTTGCTGAGGTGCACTGATTGCTACAATCCTCCCAATGTCATTAGTCCAGGGTTTGAAGGATGCTGCATAGAATGCTGTGAAAGACTGAAAATGATTTTATGCCACGTCATTTCTTTGCTTGAGTACAGATTAGGGATAAACAATGTGCCTACAATACCAGATCTAACATGCGTATTCTCACTGCCACTTAAAGTACTTTTACATTGCACCAAGCTGGCTCATCCATTACATTCCCAATTTTTCATGGATACAACTGAAGCATCAAGCAAAGGTTCCAGGTTGAAGAGAGGAACCTAGGCAGTAACCAAGGTTTAAGTTCTATTCAATTCCAATATCTACAAAAATTGGTTATTCATGAGTCAAGAACATTCGACAAAACTAAGGCTGTGCTTGGCAAAAGAAATACTTGTAAATTTCCCTTTCTTTTATGATGCAGAAATTGAATTGATAACAAAACATGTGCAAATAGGAGAAAAGAATGAGCCAAGTAATGGATATTGAGCAATGCATCAAAAGGACTTGCAAAAGACATTTAGTCACAACATAAGAAGATTAATGTCGACTGCATATACGTAATTAAGTCTTTTCTATTGCTTGTGAAAGCCAACATTTGGTAGTGCATTCTGATCTAACCATTTTCCACATTTTATCCTGAAAAGAGGAAGATTTTCACCTTTTGATCCACTCATCCTTAGACAAGACCGAAAGTGAATTTATATGTCCTCATTCATCAGGAAATCAGTTTTCCTTTACAGGTTTGAAAGAAGCTGTACAAATATCTTCCTTACCAAGTAAATATTTTGAGAAAAGTCAAAATAGATGAGGAAGCATCAGGAAATGCTGATTTACCAAAAAAGAAGTTTTGGAGATAATAAATTCCATATGTTTCCATAAAGATGGAAAATGAATCATCCTTGACAAATATGAAGGGCATAACATTTTGACCAATCAAAGCATTCATCCAGTAGAAAATCAAAGCATCTGCCACCATCGACTTTTTATTGACAATGGTAGGAAATCACTACCTGTATAAAGATAGCAGAAAGAGGGGATGAGAATCCTTTTTCACAAGATTCCTCGAATACTTCATCTTACCAAGGGCACATTTATTTTCTTGATTAACTAAATTGAAAAACTCAAGTGTTTTTCTTCAAAAGCTATTACCAACTCAAAGTCACGTCATCTGCAGTAGTAATAACACGTAACAGAACTATGATCTCAGTTATGCATAACATATTCATTGGCAGCAAACTCCCAAGTCAAGAAACAAAAAACTATTCCAATTCAAGAACTATAATCTGAAATTGCACAAAATTACCTCCAAAGGGAGTCCACTATTTCACCTTTACCAATGTGCTGTTCCAGCAACACAGGCACGTCATCTGGAGTAACATATCCAAACCTAAGAAGAAAATGAGAAAATATCAGCATGGAATGACATTCCAGCATGAAAATCTAATCAAACAAAGATGAAAAGTCAAGGTTTATGCCAAAAGGCTAGGCCATGGACAGCTGAGTGAACCAAGAAAGGTCATACCAGTGGCCAGAAACTTCTCTGCCAACACCCTTTGCAAATATTATGACATTTCCAGCATATTTATGCCCCCCAATATGTGAACATGGGCTAACTGATACTTTGCCCTGAAGAGAGCGTAGTTCTATCTCTTCCCTGAACCTAGTTATCAATGCTGGACCACAGACTCCACAACGTCGATCACGGGAACCATGGGAACATACAAAAACAAATGAACCCTTTAGCATCTCAGGAGTTCCAGGAAGCCACTCACTTTCTTTCACAAGTACTTCTTCAACAAATGTGTCCACATCAAAATGCGTCAACCTCCTGCAGTAACCACAAGACATATTCAGAAAATGTACCCATATCTTGAAATGTCAACAGCTTTAACTGTAGCACACAGTGTACCTATATCTTATCATATCTGGAAAGATTAACACATCACCATTTGATGTCTCGGTACCATCATGTCCCTCGCAGATTGTTAACCGGGTCTGTTTAATATTAAGGAATTAAAATGTATAACACAGAAATCTTCTCAGATGTCATAAGATGAAACAAGCAAAGGGCAAGCTGCATCACAATGTTTATGAGAATCAATGGTACGAAATGCAAGTTTTAACTCTTCAAGTCTTCCACTTGGATTTCTAAATTTTCCATTTCTATCACATTAATATTTATTCAGCCAACTTTAATTATTCACTTACTGCAGACTTACAGCTGTCATCTGATTACTCTTCTTTATGCAGAAATATTCAAACTCTTAGGTCCAGTATGCAACATAGGAATGATGAAAAGGTGAAACTGGAAATAAAAGAAATACTATCACTCAAATCATTGCATTACTGAACTTTAATTACCACGATAAAATGATAATTATGAAGTTAGAGCATTGCAGATTGCTTTCATTTCACCAAACATGTCTTGTGTGCATTTGCTATAATCTATTCTGTAACTTGCCATTTAATATGGTAGGCAGAGGTGGGAGGTGACGGTTGCAACTGGTAAAAAGAGAGAATCATTTTCCATTAGAACTTTCCTATCTAATTTACCTTCACATCAGCAAGCAACTGTTGCCATCTCCACATACCAAGCCGGATTACTACGGTCATATTTGAAGCTTGTATAGATTAAATTATATCCTAGTCTTACTAAATGCTCATTCAGAAAACATCTTATGTGCAGCAGACTCACCCTGACTATCTACTCAAGTTTTCATTTCGATTTACTTGTTTTAAACTCAAGCCAGCTGGCTGGCCAAAAAAAGGAAAAAAAAAAAACTCAAGCCAGCTCGACTCCATCGACTAAAAGTGACTCATATTTCAACACGAGAAGATGGTACCATTCAAACTCAAAATGCGCCTACAAAAACCAAACCCAAAGAAAACACATTCTAAGAAAAAGAAACCAATTTCACATGCCAATTATATACCTCCTTCTTCATATCGCCCTTACGAGCAGTAACGGCAGCGGAGAGCAACCTAGGCAAGCGATCAAACTCAGCAGCCTCGATTCTAGGAGGCCAAACCCTAGGGTTTTTATAGCAAAGGAAGACATGACGCTGGTAGAACTGTACGGTACCAGCAAGAGGGCTTTGGCCGAAGTCGGGGCGAGAGAATCCGAATTCAGAGTCCACTATTGGATCGGAGACGGTGGAGGAAAGGAAGCCGTCGTTTTGGAAGCTACTCGGGGCGCTTCCAGAAGGTTCTAGAAAGAGGTCAAGTGGGTCGGAGACGGTAATTGGGGAAGAGGATTGGGATGGATTTGTGAAGGAAGAGAGTAGGTCCTCTCTGTCTCTGCTGTTGCTCGCCATTTCGGGACAGTGCTTAGAAAGAGTGGGAGAGAGTTAATAGTAAGAGAGTAGTGGGTTTATGGGGGTGAGAGAGAGGGAATTAAGGACAGAGAGGGAGAGAGGAGGGGTGAGTACAGTAGAGGTGGGGCAGCGAGATGGGATACCGATGCTAATCTGTTATTTATATTTTCTCTTTTTTCCAATAGAAAAAATATTTGCATGTAATATTTACAATATTTGGATAATTTTAAATATTAATTTATTAATTAAGAAATTTTAAAAAAATTATAAATGAAAAGGATCCAAATCTTCATACATACCTATATATTTTCTTACTATTTGCATGTTTACATAGTAGATATGAAATTGATAAAAAAATTTATATATTTATCATCAAAATTAATAAATATGATACAAATATAAATTAGATATAAAATATTAATAAAATATCATTGTTAAGTTACATTTAAAAACTTAACAGAATTAATTGTACTAATATCTCACTTTTAAAATATAACACTAATATTTTTGTATAAGTACACAATGTAATAGTATTTTAGTAAATTTTTTATATAATTTGTAATCATATAGTTTTTTATTAAAATCGATATAAATATATTATAACGGTAATTAATATCAAGGTGTTTTAATTATCATTATGGACACTAAATAGTTTTCTTTTTTAAAAAGAAAAAAGAAATTGGTATTATGCACAAATGCTAAATAACAATTCATGCTTTACATTACTTTGGAGATATGATTTGATTCCTGACGGATATTGGCTTAAATAAATAATGTTGTTACTGTGTCGGTATAACATTGTTAATTTGTGCTTACGTATGACGTTATTCGATACATGGCGCTAACGTGTCTAACATATGGAGCTAACAAAGCTTAATAATTAAAAATAACCCAAAAAAAATGCTAAAAAGTAAATAAACTTACAAATAAGTGTCATAAAGATAAAAAAAAAATCCCAAAAAAATTGAAATAAGATGAAAGTCAACAAATTTATGCAAAAGAAATAATAAAAATATACAAGTAAATGAAATTTCAAAAATTAAAAATACAAATAAACCAAATTTTAGAAAATAAAATATTTTAAAAAAGCACATAAATAAATAAAAAAAAAAAAACTATTTCAACCACCCAAAAGTCAAAGATGGCCAAAGTAATCACAGTATTATAGTGAGTCATGACTTACAAATTGAAGTGGATCATACACTCAATATTAACGGTGGGTAGTTGTCCATTGCCCTAGGAGAGTCACAATCCATCATAATATTGTGGCCACTTTAGCTAGCTTTCACCTTAAAGTGGTTGGAGTGGTTTTTTTTTTCTATTTATATGTATATTTTTCTTTTTTTTTTATTTTTCATTATTTTTATTTTTTGAAATTTGGTTTGTTTGTATTTTTATTTTCTAAAATTTCATTTACCTTACTTTTTTATTTTCTGATTATTTCTTTCGTATAAATTTGATAACTTTCATCTTTTTTCATTTTTTTATATTTTTTAAGGCTTATTTGTAATTTCATTTCTTTTTTAACATTTTTCTTTATTATTTTTAATTACTAAGCTTTGTCAACACCACATGTTCACATTAGCACTACGTATTGTGTAAGCATATAAGTTAACGACATTAGAACTTTACACTAAAGACATCCTTTATTTGAAAATTTATATAACATTAATTCTTTATTTAAATGTTTGCAAACATTAATCCCTATTTGATTTACTCCCAAATGTTGATGCATTCCAATATAATTTTCCTAGTTTATAGATGAGAAAGAAGATAGAAGGGTTTTAGCTTACAAAGGTTTAAGTTGGACAATTTGAACATAATTGATGTTTTGCATTTATATCAATAATATAATTAGGAAAGTTCTAATAGTGTTAAGAAGGTATCACATTTAAATAAAGAATGATAATTACACATAAAAGAGCCTTTTGTATATTTAGCAATGTTGTTAAACTTAAATCGGAAGGTTAACCTAAGCGTAAGAAGGTTCAATTGGGGTTGAATCATAATTGAACCGGAATTAACAAAAATATTATAATATAATTTATATTTATTAATAAAGTAAAAAAAATTATTTATTTCATGCAGAAATAAAAATTGAGAATATTTTACAGTTTATTTTTTATTTTTATTGATCTATATTTATTTTTTTAACAAATTAGTGTATTTCTTATAAAATATTAAAAATATATATATATTTTAATTAGGAAAAACCCAATCAATTCCTATAGGAATCGGGTCAAACTAGTTGAGTCATTCGATCAAACCATAGTTATTTTTTATGAAGGTCAAAAGAATTATCCAAATCGATTTTATTGAGGAATCTAGTTTAATCAAATTGAACTTGAAAGGCCAATCCAAACTTGACAATACTAATACTTAGCATGTCATGTTACTTAGATCTAATATCGTCATATAAGAGTTGTAATGTTATTTTATGTTTACACTATTTCATATAATGTTCATTTTTTATTTAAATTATTAAAATGTTTGATTATATAATTAAGCTTAACTCTAAAAGTCAATTCTCTTATATAATTTCTTAATATAATTCTTTAGCATGTTTTATGTCAACAAAACAATATAATGGACATATGATAGCCATGAAATATTTATTCTATTACTATTGAGCTGTAATTAAATTTTTCTCTTGTTCTATATTGTGAAGTGAATAAGTAGTATATGTATAATATTTTTAGAAAGGCATATGCTACCATATCATTAGTTTAAAATAATTAAATATAATATTAAATACATTTAATTAAATAAAAACAAAAATAACATAAGAAAATGGCTGAGATGTCCATGACTACTAGAGAGGGTGCATTCATTGCGACCCACATGCCTTCAAGCGTTGTTTTTTCTTTTTTCTTTTTTTTTTTTAATTAATTTCAACAGTTCATAACCACTTTTACTGGGTCTGAAAGTTGGCCGATTTGATACTAGTGAGTCACGGCCCAATACCTTCACTAAGATGGCGGTTACTTGTTACTACCCCTTCAGCTTAGGGTGGCAAGCAAGGCTCAAGGGGCAATTTTTTTTTTTTACCTATTTTTTTAATCTTAATTTTTGTAATTCTTATCTTTTATTTAATTGAACATATTTAATAATATTATTTATTAAATCAACTTTTATAGACTAACCATTCGATAAAACATGTTTAGCTAAATAAGTCAAAACACAGTTATAAAACATAGGTATAAAGAGATAAAAACAAAAACATATATATAAAGTAAAAAAAAAGTGAAAATACAAGTATATAAAGTCTAATTTATCTGAAAAAGTGTAGATCATATTGATATTTTTAATTTTTTTATTACATCAATAATTATGTTGGTCCTTATTTATAAAAGGGAAAAGTGCAAAAAAGTTTATAACGTTTCACTTTTTTTACGAATCAATCTTTAATATTTTATTTAATCATTTTGGTTTTCAATATTTTTAAATCATATCAAATAAGTCTTTCCATTAAACTCTATTAAATTTTCTATTACTGCGAATACGTGTCAACATATAATTGATCTAAGTAAATATAAAAAAGTTCTTAACATTTACTTATATATACGAATCAATCATTAACCTTTCATTTAATCCATTTTAGTCCTCAATATATCCACATATAACAAAAAAATTAACGAAGAAACTTTTTTATAAATTTATTAAAAGATCAAGAACTAAAATGGATTAAATGAAATATTAAAGATTAATTCGTATATATAGTTTAACATTTTTATACTCTTTCCTTTATAAAATTATCATATGTGTCTTTATAATCATACAATTAACATATAATATTTATATATATCTTTAAATTTTATATAAGGGGTATAGACATATAAATTAAAAAACCAGAAGTGTAAGTAGGATTTACCTACCAATTTAATGAGCTGAAAGATGGAAATGGATGACGAATGATTTTGGCATTAATTGCAAATATATGGAAGGTTGCAAATTTATAATATCGTCTAGTAATATTGGAGTGAAATTTTCTCATCTTCTTTTTCTTAATATTACTGTAATGATTAAAATTAATAGTTGTTGGTGCCACATAATAGTAAATATTAAACCACACTGCCAGCCCGTTTTTCTCGATAAGATGCTTGGTCCCTTAGATCGGGATAAAAGATCATAGAACTCCACAAAATATCTTAAATGGTGCAGGTATTTTTATTCTAATCAATCGTATCATTGGATGCGGTTTCAGAACCTATTTTATAAAATCTCAACTCACGATTTAATATTTTCTAAAATCCTATAACAAACCTTAGATTTTTTACTTCTATTACCAAAATCTCATATTATTAGAATTTGTCCCTAAAATCATTATAGACCCTATACCCGAACTACTCGATACTGATTATATTAAATATTATGTTTTATTTTTAATTTTGTAAATTGTTGTTAATATATTCTTAAAGGATTTTTATAAACCAATACTTAATGTGCTTGTTAATCTTCTTAATAAAAAAACAAGATAAAATTAATGAATAATTTATTATTTTTTATTAAGTCGAGTTTTTCATTGAGTTTTTTTATAATATCAAAACCCGATCTACAACTCTATAAGGTCCTTAATAGGGTAGATGAGTTGCGTATACAACAATAACTCACTGAGTTGCATCCTTAACTTGAAGGTAAGATTTGGATCTTCTCAATTTATTTTCTCTTAATCACTCTTAATTTCTAAATTAATGATTATAATTATCTTAATTTTTAATTACTTTGTGATATTATTACGATATTTTCATCTTCGCTAGTTTGCTATTTGTTATTTTCCCTTTTCTAAAATCCTTTTTATAATTGTTATATCTTATCTTGTTTTCATTTAAATTATTTTTAATTTTGTTTATCACAATATCTTAATATAAGCAAATATAAATATTTTTTCACCCAATTAGTTAAAAAAAAAAAGTTATGTCATCATGAGGTATAGGGTTATAATTTGATTCTATTAAAATAAAATAGAATACCAAAAAAAAAAAAATAGATCTAAATAAAATAATGACCATATAAAACAGGTTTACAACTCTTTCCATTAAATAGAAATTTTTATCAGTTTGATTCTATTTAAACAAATTATGTTGATTTTTTTTTTTTTCAAACAATATTATATATTATAATTTGAGATGAAGAATCAGACCTAATTCACTCCGTTGAGATTAAATTACAATGGCCTTTAACTACATAACAAATCTTCTTCTTCTTCTTCTTCTTCTTCTTTTTTTTCAGGAGGGGGGATGGGTGGGTGTTAAAGTTAAAAACATCATTCAAGAAACAAATGACAAAGCTTAACAGAGCTCGAAACCCAAACAAAACAGAAGCCATCCTGGGTTAGAAACAACAAGGTCACGGCCCTAATTATGTCTAACAATAAACTCAAACAAAAACAACGAAATATGATCAATAAAAAAACAAGGTATGGGGTGCTGAAATCCTCTTTTGACAATACCAATGCACACGCAATAAAAAATAAGTTAAGAGATATATACATTCTTGAAGGGCTATACGACATCTATTATTATTTACAAATGTATTTTATATCCAGTCAAATGCTCATTGAAAGTTTCGTTTCACAAGTAACATTTCTATATCTCTTATAGTGACCCATATAAAGGCCTTCCCTTATTGCCGATAGTTCAACCTCCAGGGGAGAGAGAGTCTTCATTTGCTTATGCATGGCTCATGAGATGTTACTGTTCCAATTAACACAGATTCACTGGAAAGTGTGTGCAGATGTAGTTTTTTCTATTTGCTTCTTAACGGATATTTTCAACACAATCACCAGAGTGTTCATTCTATCTAAAAATAATTCTACTGTGTTCTCTCCGAATTCCTTTTAGCTAGATTAGTCACTTGTTGCAGGGCAGATACTCTTTTCCAATCCATTCTCGACCTCTTACAAACTTTACGTATTCAGCTCTTTAAATCCTTAAAGCCATGTACTCGATCTGCTATTTCCACACCCAAACTCCTCCAAATGTGTTTGCTCCACTCGCAACTAACAAAAACATATTGGACAATTTCGTCTTGACTACACAAAGAGCAGATTTCTACCAAAAGTTAGTCCTCTCTCCTCCTGTAGATTATCCCCTATCGCTAAACCGTTGTGAATAATTCTCCAGACCAGCATTTGCATATTCGGGGAGATAGGGAACTTCCCAGTTCCATAGCAAATCATGTTAGCAAAATAAAGCATGCTAGTCAAGAATTAACATGTTCCTCCTGAGACCCTGTTTAGCGAATACCAATAGTCCAATTTAATCTTAACCCATTTAAGGATCATCATCACGTCTTATTGGTCAGCACGATTATATCTCGCGTCAATGTACTGGGATACACCGAGTTCTAACTTAATAAAATAAATGGAAGATGGGCCGATATCATTTCGTTTTCTATAATACTAAATAAAATTTTCAGTTCATCATTTAATTCGTGTATTAACCAAATTTATCAAATAAAAGAACCTCAAGTATTAGATAAAAGTTAAAAATTTAAAATTTATATTGTATGTTCGATGATACAATAATATATTTCATATGGTTAAGATAAATATATTTTTAAAATTTTAAAAGTAGCCCTATATCGGGTTCTAAATTTAGAATACTCTATTATAATTTATATTTTAACCTTTATAAATTTTCCAATCATAAAAGTGTATGTTTAGTACTGCACGCAACAAATATAATAAAAAAAAATTATACTATTATATTTTTCTTACATTATACTATCTAATTTTATTAACTAAACACTAGCCCAGGATATAAATATAAAAACAAGATATTTATATTTGTTAGATACATTCAATTCGTATAAATTTTAAAGAGTAGACTGGAAAAAAAAAAACCCAATGTTACCTTTGTTTTTGTAAAATACGAATTCCTATGACAATCCTTTTCATCTTTTAGTACTGTAGCTGCAGCAGTGCACCGAACTAGCTAGCTATGTCTGGCTAAAAAAAGCTACTCTTTTTTTTTTTTTTTTTGGTGAAACAAATCGCTACATATTATAATATAGTCCAAAAATATATTCATTACATAATATGCTGTACGTGTTATGGTTTAACACCAATCTAAGTTTTGCTGAATGATAGTTATAATAAGTAATTTTTATAATTAAAACTACCATCCATATTTATAAATATATCAAAAAGATATAGAGATTTAATCCTCTAAAATTATTTTTTTAATTTTAATGATATTATCCTATTAAAAAAAATTAATAATCAATATTATAAAAAAATGATAACATTAGGATGAAATCTCATGGAGAAAATGTCAATAAGTCATTACAAGATCCATTTTGAAAATATTTTTCCGAATTGCAAGCATATCCAATTTGTCCTTCCGTACAGCACGCGGACAGACACGCGCTAAAATCCTTCGCCGCCGCCAGGCTGGACATGCTGACTTGGATAAGCTACCCTATATCTATACCTTACGTATGTGGTGCGTGTCAGCTTGCATGCATGCGGTCATGTCCTTACAAAAGCAAATAGACAGAGAACGATAATATGAAAGGGGAGTAAGGGGAAGGAAAAAAAAAAACTCTCAAAGATCTCACAAAAATGGCGTCTAATAAAGAGGGCTACGGCAAAATACCGCTAGAACAGCGAGTTGCGGCTTCAATGAAGGCGGAGGAGAAAGGAAAAAGAGAAGGGGGGAAGGCTGATTTGGGCGGTGGTGATGTTGTTGGCCGATTGGTACGGTCAAGCCAAGAAGGTGGAGGTGGTGAATTTAGAGGACTGGTCACAGTTAAGGATAAAAGCAGCGGCAGCATTGGAGATCGTGAAATGGTCGAGGCGGACGATGGCTCCGCCGATTTGGCGGAGAAGTGTCCTGGCATGAGCCAGCAGGCACATCACTTCAGGTGTGTCTGTTCAGATTGATCAAGTGGGATATACTGTACATAAAATTAGTTGGTGTATTAATGTATTTTGGAAAATAGGAGACAAATATAAACTTTGGAGTACGTAGCTAAGATTAAATCTCTTACTTTTTCCTTTTTTTTTTCTTTTTATTTATTTATTATTATTTTTTTTTGTGAGAGTGTATGAGATAGTTGTGTAATAATATCGATACTTTGTTTTTACTTTTGAATTGGATATGTACGAAATTTACATGCACGGATTAAAGATGGGATTTGTATCTCCCGAGTTTCTTTTTTTCTTCTTATTTTTTCTCCTCCATGTAATATCCCCGAGGTTGTGACACACAAATGCTCTGTAATGGAACTTTAACGTGATCAACAAAATAAACCTCAAGTTTTGCTTAGTTGGTTGAAGGCTCATCAAGTTGGATTGAAGTAAATTAAAGGTTGATTGTGTCGAAACATGGTGACTCCGTTTCATTGAAATGAAAAGTGGATTAAGTTTAAATCTTTTTTACCGTGAAGAGTAAATTAAGTTTAACTTAATCTTCTTTATCGAGTTGTAATATGTAAAGTTATTGCTTAAATAAAAAGCATCCCGTTAAAATATCATGTATCATTTTTGTGTGGATGTGAATCAATTACGTTACATTACACAGGAAGGAAAGAAAGCGAAAAGGAAGGTGGAAAGAATAAAATTATTTCATTCGAAAGAATAAAATTACTGAAGTAATGAATTTTTGAGATAAATTTTGTAAACGTATACCTTTAACACATGACAATTTCAATTATGTTTTTAGTTCTTAAAATTTTGTCGGTACTTCAACATTTATTGATACACACAACATATTATCAATTCCATTTAAAATTGGTGAGGAGTTCCTATGTGTTTTTTCCCATGTTACATTAATATTGTAGTAACACTTACAGCATATTCACTTCACACTTAGTGAAAAATTGGTAATTCCATTTAAAATTGGTGAGGAGTTCCTATGTGTTTTTCCGCATGTTACATTAATATTGCAGTAACACTTACAGCATATTCACTTCACTTCACATTTACTTCACTTCACATTTAGTGAAAAATTGGTAACACTTCACACGTAGTGAAAAATTGGTAAGGAGTTACTATGAGAGGAAAATATAAAAATATAATTAAAATTTTTAAGAAATATAATAAAGGTATATTTCACTTAATTGGTAAGGAGAGAAAAATATAATTGAAGTTTTTAAGAAATATATTTCACTTAACAATTAGTAAGGAATTACTCAATTGTTAAGAGTTACTATGAAATGAAAATATAATTGCAATTTATAAGAAATATAGTAACACTTCACACGTAGTGAAAAATTGGAAATTGGTAAGGAGTTACAATGAGAGGAAAATATAAAAATATAATTAAAATTTTTAAGAAATATAATAAAGGTATATTTCACTTAATTGGTAAGGAGAGAAAAATATAATTGGAATTTTTAAGAAATATAATAAAGATATATTTCTCTTAACAATTGGTAAGGAATTACTCAATTGTTAAGAATTACTATGAGAGGAAAATATAATTACAATTCTTAAAAAATATAGTAACACTTCACACGTAGTAAAAAATTGGTAAGGACACTTCACACGTAGTAAAAAATTGGTAAGGACGTAGTGAAAAATTGGTAAGGAGTTACTATGAGAGGAAAATATAAAAATATAATTAAAATTTTTAAGAAATATAATAAATTTTTAAGAAATATAATAAAGGTATATTTCACTTAATTGGTAAGGAGAGAAAAATATAATTGGAATTTTTAAGAAATATAATAAAGGTATATTTCACTTAACAATTGGTAAGGAATTACTCAAACCAATTACTATGAGAGGAGAATATAATTGCAATTCTTGAGAAATATAATAAAAGTATAGTATCTATTATTTTGTTTAGTTGAATGAATTTTAATAACTAAATTACTTTTAATTTATTTTCTTTCTCAACTAATTCTAATAATTCTAAAGTAATAAGTGAAGTAATAGGTAATGATTGTGGAAATCGGTTGCGTGGCAGTGGTAATGGTCGATAATGCGAGTGATAATGATGGTGGTAGGGATAGTGAGGGTAGCGGCTTAGGGTAGGGATAGTGGTAGTTATGATGTAGGGGTAGGGGGTAGTTACGATGAACGGCAACAGCGATGGTAATGATAATAATTATCTGAAAACAGTTATCGTAATGATAGCAATTATCTGAGAGTAGGGGTAGGGTATTATGATGAACGACAACAGCGGTGGTAATGATACTAATTATCTGACAACAGCGGTGGTAATGATAGCAATTATCTAAGGAGATAGTGGTGGCGATTGCAGTGGTGGCGGTGGTGACCATAGCGTCGAGGGCGGTGGCAACGATGACGACGGCAGCAATGGTAATAGCGACGGCGATAATAATGATAGTAGTAGTGGTATGTGGTGGTAGTAGTGGTAGGGACGATGGTGGTGACAGTAGTAATAGTGGTTGGTGATAGTCGATGGTGGCTGATGGCAATAGTAATGACAATGGAGATGGAGATGGCAATAGTTGTGATGATTATTGTTAAATTAATATGAAGTTATTTTTTTAAAAAATATAAAATTTTGTAAAATGGTGTGATTTTTTATTAAATTAAATAATACTTATTACTTGATTACACATAATAGTAATTTTTAAAAAATTATAATTAGCGACAAAAAATCAAATAAACGCTATAATAAGAAATAAAAGAGAGATAAAATTCTTATTCTTCTTAAGGCATTAAAAATACTCCTAATTTATTACTGCCGCTTCTGCTCCTTTTCCTTAATCCTTTTAAATTGCTATTCTTTTGACTTTGCAAACAGTTAAATTCCGATTTTGGAACATGAAATTACTGATTTTTTTTTTTTTTTTTACAGAGGAATCGATAGAACTATTGAAAAGAATTAGTTAGGTGACGAAGAATCTTTTCATACATACCCTCTTTGTATGTAATTACAATTTAAAGCAAATCTACAAGTATCTTTTTAAAGTTATAACGTTGGAGCTAAATTAGACGTGATATGTGACAAAACACCGACTATATGAGTATATTTATATTCCTGCAACCGATGCACTGACCATCCCGCCTGGTTTGGCTTGATTTATCTGTGGAAACCCAGATGGATAACCCTTTGAACCACGATGATCTAATCCAAACGGTCAAACGGTTGGAACTGCAGGATATCCTCAAATGTACTATAAAGAATCGACTAATTTATTAAAAAATAAATCTTGATTTACAAAAAATAAAATGTAAATTGTAAAACCAATCTCAAGAGTGAAAATAATTTTATTATTTGATAAATAAATATGAATTATATATTAATATTTTTATCTTATATTTGGTTTAATCTCGATTTAATTTCCATATAATCCTCTTGATCCTTTTTCTTTTGAGTTAAAACAAGCTACTTATTGAGGTAAAATGGATTAAAAGATTAAAATAGTATAAATATAAAATGAAAGGAAGTTTGAAAAAAGTGATGTGGCTATGGTTTAGGATTTTATGAGATAGGGAAGGAAAGAGTTGAAGCTTAATGGGTTAAGGAGAGATGCACTAATTTTCGGTTTAATCATCTAGCACTAGTAATGCTATAACTAAGACTAACAAATGGAATGTGGTGCTTTATCAAAATTGAGAATCAAAATTTGAAATTATAAAAAGTAATAAAGTTGAAGCTAATTTAATAGATAGGAGGAGTTGAGTCATGAGGCTTTGATTTGATGAAGGAATTTAGAGACCTGAATTTCAAATAGAGGATTTACAAAAGAGAAGGATATATATATGGAAGTTGAACTAAAACAAATTATAAACGTTATTTTGGGAGGTGTTATATTCTTAAGAAAGTAATCCATAAGTCTAAGATTCTTCAAGCAAAAGCGAATTAATAATCAATTTGATAGAAATACAAATGAAGAATGGTTGCAAATAAAATCATTGAAACTTTATGGTTAAAATATAATTGGAGTAGCACAACGGAAATTAAGGTAAGAGAAGAATCCCTAAGTGAATAAAAGCTTATGTATATTAATAAGAGACTCTATGTATAATTGAGAACTATTTAATCAAGAAGTAGATTTAGGAAAGATCTAACGACTGGACAGGTATTTGAAGATGGAAGGGATAAATTTCAAGAGAGGAAGTGATCAAGTGTATTAAAATCCAAAAGAGTAACATAGAGTTAAAGGAAATTTTATGGAGGTATCAGGTAAGGAAGCATATAATAAATCTTAGAAGACCTAAGCAATTTGATAAGATGTGATAAACTTAAACAAGTGTGGTGTGGGAAAGAAAAAGTTTATTAGTAAAGTTAATAAGAAAACAACTGTAAACATATAACTCAAGGAAAGGAAGAATGATGTCGATCTAAAACGATGATGAAATGGAATAAATAACAATTAGCGAAGTAGATAACTACAAAAGTAAAAGCTATGAGATAGTGCTAATCTTAAGGATAGGCAAAAGCTTAATGAGGTAATAAAAAGGGAGTTAGAAGAAGAAATGAGAAAAAAAGTATCCAAAATTATTCTAAAATGTAGGTAAACTTTCCAAGACGAAAGTTTCTTTAAGAGTGGTAAAACATAACACCTAAGAAAATTTAAAGGAACTATAAATAAAATAAAGAAAGTTTATAAAAGAAATGCTAAGGTAATAAGGTAATTAAATAATTTTAATAAAGGGTACTTTAGGGATTGCAAAGGTAAGAGTTATACAATTTAACCTAACTTTATAAAGCCTCTCTTTTTAAAGGACTCATTATTCTCCCATTGTGTTTAAGAGCAAGACTCTCTCATAATAGATTTTGTGAAATCTTAATGGTAAGGTGTAGATCCCTAAGACTTTATTGGTCTATTGAATCACAAAATTGATTATAATCCTTTTCAATAGTGCAAGAAGAAGGCTTTGATAGAAAGGCTATTATACAAGACTAAATCGTAAACCTAGAATTCCCAACGATAAGCGATTTGATGTTTATTGTCAAAAGTAGAATTGAATCTAAAAAACTGATTTTGATTTTCAAGGTGTTAACAACTTATTAGATTATATTAGAAGATCATAGAGGATCTCTTCGTAGGGTTTCTATAAACATAAGGTAATATGCTCTTTTCCTTATGATCTTGATTCTTTTGTAAAATATATGAAATTGATTGTAATATGGAGTTGTTGAGGAAAGAATTGTTGAATTAGTGAAGGAGATTGTCGTGTTGTAGGTTGTGATTGAGTTTGAAGGTTGGATCTAAGGTAGGGGAGAGTTGTGTTGGAGAAAAGAGAGAAGTGTCGAGAGGTATGAACAAGGCCAAGGACCACCGGCGTAGTCCCATACCATGTTCCTCTCATAGAAGTCAAACATGAGGAAAATTTTAAGAGAAATTCAAGATAAGGGGATCATAGTCAAGGTTTAAGGATATAATCTAGATTATAGAGTATTTAAAGAGAAATACAGTTAAAATACACGATCATAGTCTAAGAGTGTAGTCTTAAATAGTAGGTTATACTTAAGATCACAAGCATGATCTCTAATCGTAGTCTTTGTAGTCACTTCATTCTTTCTTCTTAACCCAAGTTTAGTCCCACTTAGCCTAAGATTCTAATCTAAAACCTTTAAGACTATAATAAGTTATAGATTATTGCTAAAGCAATTTTTATTCATCTTTTCATTACAGATATTCTTCTAAGCTAAATTAGATCAAGTTCTTTAATAGGATTCTAGATACGTAACACTTGCTTATTGCTTGTGTTTGCTAGGCTAAATTTTATACTTGTATATAATCTCAAGATGACTAATTGAATATCCAACTTAATATTGCTTGTTGTTTGTATGTAGCCTAGCTTAAAGGCCTAGAGTGGTAGGCCCCTAGTAAGTAACCTCAATGATCTTTACAACATGTCATTCTTACGGGGTCTCACTTAGAAATAATCCAAGGTAGATCTAGGATGTTATAGATGGGGCCCGGAATGACACACCCAATATAAGATTATAGAGGAGCCTAAAGTGGCACGCCCAATCATAGGTTGTAAAGAGGCTCGAAGAGATATGCCTAACCATTAAAACGATGAGTCGGTTTATGTTGTGATAGGGGTCATGAAGACCTTTATTGTGCGATATGTGATTAGCTAATTTAAAGATAATTAAATTATTATATATGGTTTATCTTTCCAATATAAAACACATGTAAATACGTTTATTGCTTACGTACTTATATGTTATTTACTAAGCTTCGACCTACTCCCTTAATTTTTACAGTTGTAGGTTAAATTGATGAGCATGTTAAATTGATAAGTACATGAGGAAACACAATAATTATTAAGATGGAGTTGCTTCATTCTTTCTTCTTAACCCAAGTTTAGTCCCACTTGGCCTAATCTTCTTAACCCAATTTTATGCTGTGAGAGTTAAATCTAATTTGCTAACAATTATGTAAATCGATTGGAGGTTACTTAGTATTTATTAAATTTTAGAGACTTTGTATTTTTATTATCATTAGTGGATTTACAAATATATATTTTTGGATATTGTAGTTGATAGCACTCCTGACATATCATTAGAGGATTAGACACATGTAGTTACTTATGGTGTCCCAGATTCTGGAACGTTATAGCATGTCCTGTCATTTTAGCTTTGAGATTCTCCATTACTTGTTAGCGAAAATTCTGAGTCTTTTGAAGATTATATAATCGATGCTGGTTGATAAGGGGTTGATTATCAACTAGGTTTCCAATTCTTGACATAATGAGTTGAATGAGAAGGGTACATTTAGGAAAATAGGATAAGAAGAAAAGCGAATGAAAGTGTGAGCTATTTTTCCACAGAGGGCACCAAATGTGGTTAGTAAGATTCAACTGGTAGAGTTAGCTATGACTGGGCCCTACACATAGTGATTATGAACATGCAAAAGAAAGTACGACAAGGAGTACCGGGGTGTTATCCAACATGATCACTCTGATATTTAAGTTATCAATAGTTTGAAGATAAGATAATAAGAGAACTAGTAAGCTTTGTGTATGTGATGTGCACAAGAGAGTTAAGACGTGTTACTGTTGAAGTGTTTGGGCTATTTATAGAGAGAAGCTAACACAAATCTAGAATTACTTATTGCACGTTGACATGCCCACTAAGTTTGGTAAGTGAGATCATGCTAATCGTCATGTTTAGAGAATATAGGGTTTGTGTTATTGGTTACGTCTTGGAACCTTATCAATTTATCTTGTCACCTTTATGATCATCCTGGTTTGAAACTAGAGGTTAAATGGTGTCTAGTCCCTATTTGGAAGCTCTTTAGGTTGGTTAGTCACGAGATAAGGTAGGTCGATCAATAGGGAAATACATTGATTTTGGTCCGAACAAGTCAAACCAATATTTAAAGAGGTCGGTATGGGCCTAAGGAACCCTTATCGAAGATCTCCTTTCAACAAAAATGAAGCTCATAATGTATATTCAATCATATAACAAAGCGTGAAAATTTTCAAAACAATAAAGCACATTACTTTATTTTGCGAAAAACTACAAAATTTAAAATATATTTACAAAATTATGGATAGTTACGGAAGGTAAATATGAAAACTTAAAAGTACAATGATTAATTACGTCAATTGTCATGTAAATAAAATGTAAAATAAAAAAATCAAGCAAGGAAAGGATTGCTGCAAGATCATGTGGACAGTTACAAAATATAAATGAATCATTATGAACTTAAAAGATAATTGTAAAGTAACAAGAGGTTAGGATGTTTATGAAAGAAAACCACGAAAAATATAGGATATCAACAAATTTTTTTTTTTTTCCATTAGTTTGTATGTCCAGTCATTTCGGCTTTGAAGTTGTTCATTACTTATTAGAGAAAAGGATTTTGATTCCAAATTTTTTGAACCAAGACTTCCACATGATAAGAAGGGATGAAGATAGTGTTTTTTTCAGTTTTAATTGCATCTTATGATTTATGACAGAGAAAGTAAAAGGCATAATGCAAGTATCTTATCATTTATATAAGAGAGAAAATGAAAAGCAGAATGCATATTGTATATTCTTCATAAAGCATTTATACTACTAAAGAGGATTTAAAACCGTATGGGCCTAGACAAAAAGCTCATTTCTTACTCAACGAACAAGGTAAAAGTAATGTAGCTTTTCTAAGTGCACCGCGCTTTGGTAGCTTTAGATAGCATCGGTTGGTGATTCGCAATAGCTAATCATGTTTTTGTGTTTGAATCTAATCGGATTTAATTTGTAACACAATTCAAAAACCTGAACTAGTAAGCTAAGTCACTTTATTAGTATAATTTGCACGCGTTTAGGTTCAATCCGTTTATACTTAAAATTCTAAAATAAACATATCATAGTTATCGAGTGCTTATTTGGAGACATGTTTATTATTTATTACTATTGTTTTCAATTTGCTTAATTTGTTATAATGGCATTTACACTATAGACTATACCAATATTTGCAAAGATAACTTTCTATATCTTTAAGCTAAATGTATGGATAAATCAAAGAACATTTTAACTTAAAAATCCAATTATTGATCCAAACTTTAACTATTATGTGACTAACTTAAATAAACTTTTATGATACGATCATTCTTTGGGTAGACCTAAAGCATTACACTGCTAATTTCATACATTCAATTCAATTCAACTAAAAAAAAAACAATGTATTAGTCACTTAGGTGGAATGGCTATTCCCCCCTTATTACTTATTGAGCCTCTAGTACTATATTTGCTTTCCCAAATTGCATTTGCTAAAGAATTGCCTATCTTAAAAACTAGAAATTCAAATTCCTTAACTTAAGTTAAGAATTAGGAAGGACCCTTGCTACTGTAGAAGCGTACAAGTAGGTTAAATGAGTCAACCCGGCCTAAGCCATTTTAATTGACGAATTAAATAAGCAAAAAATCTCGTCCAAAACCTATTTAAAAAGTAGGTTAAAAATATTGGCCTATAGGTTAAAAGTGTAAATGTATTAAACAGACTTACAAAATCAACACACTTAGGCCCACAAGTTAAACATATTAGATTCACTTGGTTTATATTTTAAACAAGCTAAAAAACTTTAACCCAAACTTATTTGAAAAGTAAATTAAATGAGTCTAACTTGTAATCCAAACTCATTTATACACCTCTATGCACCACTACTATCATCTACTTACCACATCGCTATATTATCACGTACCTAATTAAGATCAACAAATCTACAAACCCATTTTAATTAATATTTATATCAAAATTTTATTAATATTTATATATCGTATATACATAACACGTGACAAATAAAATCAAATGAATGTTTTCTCATACCTATGAGTGTAAACATGTATTCCTTCCTTCCAATTATAACATATAACATTCAAAATTCGACATAATATTTTCCAAAGTAAACGTAAAGTAGACATACATGTAGGCTGGGTCAGAATGAAACCTAGCCTCCACCTGCACCAGTACTTCTAAGACCCAACCCGGCTCCTAAGGCTAAGGCCATAAGGTCAGACCCTGTCCCCAGTGGGACCGGTGCCGGTTCTACGGTTCCTTACCCCGGATCGGACTGTTCGGCTTAAAACTAGCGGGTTCTTGATGCAGGTGCACTGAAGAAAGTTAGTTTCTGCATTATATTAATACTGGAAATAATAAAAATTTTCTCTTTACTTATTTCGTAGAGATTCTGGTGAACAAATATGTAAGCATCATTTCACCTGTCAACAGAAGTGAATTATTCAAGAGGACAAAAGAGTTCATGGTCAAACACTCATTTTTATTATACACTAGATGTTATCCAATAGCTGATATATAAATATATGTATTTACTATATATGGATTTCGCTTTACTCGACATATAACAGCCACCGTTGACCCAAAATAATAATAATAATAATAATAATAATAATGATAATCATACTTTCTACAGAGCTTTCTAAGTAGTACTTAGGAAAAATAATGCAAAACGCTTTGATACAATGCCAAGTTCAAGATTTAGATTGAGCTCACCTTAGTATTTTATGCACAAGTTTATTTTTATGTTTAGAAATATTCTAAATTCAATTTAAACTCAAGTAACATTTAAATTCAATTTAAATTTGATTCAATTCATAAACCTTTTTGTTAATAAGATAGATTTGAACTTATCAAGCCAAAGACCAGAATAGTTCAATAAACCATTTTATAGCTTAAACTCAAACTCCACCAAACTGTAATCATATCAAACTCAAATAAATACTATTCTAATTCGATCAACTTCCCACAGATTTACATCTAATTGTAATTGAAAATTCATAAGCTTTGCTTATGATGTCATTGATTCAAAATAAGCTACTAAACTTTACCAAAGAAATGAAGGATCTTGTGCGATTCATGTGATCCAAAATACCCATTTCAATTATTGCTATCCAATTTCTACTATTAAAGTACTTGTTTCCTATATCTAATAATTTAATGAAACAATGAATTCAACAACTAATATTTGAACCCTTTTAAAATGATCGATTATTAAATTATCTCTTTTTAAAACTAAATAAAACAATAGTAGGATGCTTTTGGACTCTCTCAATAGCCACATTTCTATATAAAAGGGTCATGTCTTGACAACCAAAGGGAAAGAGAGAGAGAGAGATGGGGATAAGCAAAGAGTGTCTTCCTCTGTTTGAAACTACAAGAGCAAAAGGAACAACATTATACAGGGTGTTTGCTATTTCTATACTAGCAAACATATGTTTGATATTGTTCTATAGGGTGAGCTATATACCATGTGAAAATGAGTATGGGAAGAAATGGGCATGGATTGGATTACTTGGTGCTGAATTGTGGTTCAGTTTCTATTGGATTCTTACTCAAGCTTCTCGGTGGAACCTTGTTTCTAGACGGACCTTCAAGGATAGGCTTTCTCAAAGGTTCTTTCCCTCTTTCTCATGTATAAATGCAAATCGATTTGGCTTCATCTATTGCTCTAAATCAAATAAAAACTATGACTTAAAGTGAACCAAAGTCAAAAGTGAAAACTGAAACCTTGCATTTTGAACTAAATTCAAATGGTTTCACGAACCATGAAATACACCAAACAAACTTATCTATTCATTAATACTACATAGTAGAGGAAAATACACAATATAAGAAAGTCTCCATATATTTGATTCTTGCGAGAATGCAGGATTCATGAATAATAAAACTACCACCCTTCATTTACTCATCTAGGTTCCTCTTATCTTTCCTTCAAAAACCATATATCACAGATTTTTAGGTCGGATAACCAATTTTGACTCAAATAACCAAAACCCAAAAAAAAAAAAAAAAAAAATTAATAATCGAATTTGACTCGGTTCGTCCAATTTTTCTGTATATTTGACCTGCTCCATAAGAAGTTAGCCTTAGCCGAAAAGATGGACCTTAGCCGAAAAGATGGACCTTCCTCTACAAAATTAAAATCCCAAACTTATCTTCAACATAAAAACTACTAAAAAAATGTAAAGTTGCTCTTCTTTCCTTTTGTGTAGTCGCCATTTTGCAGGACATGGTCCTTGTCTGGATCCATACCACACGGATAAATAAGTCTCATGAGAATATTGTAGGCTGAAGAAAAGTCTTTTAGTATATATTATAAAATGTCGATTGATGTGCGGAGTGGACATGCAGGTAGCTTAGTAATACACAATAAGGACTGACGATGGTTGCATTTAAATATAATATTCAATCATGTGTCATACGCACGTGAGAATGGCGCACGCCATTAGGGACTTCACAGTTCTCGGGAATTAAAACTTCTAATCCATCGTCCGAATTTTAAAATCACTACAGAAATTGATATTGATATTGATACCATAAAAAATAAATAAAGACGAGACTACAAAAAAATCTTATACAAATATCTACGATTAAAAAATAGATTAAACGGTTCTCATAAGATAAACCTCCATTAGATAATAAGCAGACAAGTTCAGAGGATTAAATAATCTAACTTTTTATGGGAACCGGCACAACAGATTCAGGGCCGAAGTGGGTCCAGGCCAGGCCAAGGTTGAAGGATCGTGTTCCTTGAGTTTTGGGCTAAATTTTTTTGGCGGGATAAATTCCTATTTCATTTCCTGTAGAATTATATATGTACCGATAATCATATAATCATGGCCAGTTCATGTTTACATTAGCATGCCACATTGGGAATTCCCCACCCTACTCGAGCCCCTAGATCTACCATAAATAAAAGTGATTGATCTTATAAATTTTGAAAATCCAATATGTATCTTCATGTAAATCGTGTCTAGAGGAGAAATAGGGCATAGCATCACGTAGACCGGTCCACTTCCAGCACTTTTTTTTTTAGTAGTTGCTAAAGGTCCAAGGAGAATAGTACTCGCGCCATAAGCCAAACCCTTGAAGCTGAACCCCAATTGCTAGAATCCCAAAACAGTCATTAAAATGATCATAAAACATGATAATTTTGAGATTTTAGTGACTTTTTGGAGTGTCCATGTGCATTTCAAAAGGTCATGCAAAGATGAAGCTGTACTTTAGAAGTTATAAGGGTTTTATGCATAATTGATCATCAATGGTTTGGAAATTTGTGTCAATAATTTACCCTTTGTGTTCGTTAGAAAATCAATATGGCTGATGATATTCAATACTTATAATATCCTTAAACAGCTATGAAAAGGACTTGCCTGGAGTGGACATATTTGTTTGCACCGCAGACCCAGCAATAGAGCCGCCAATGATGGTGATCAACACAGTTTTATCAGTAATGGCATATGACTATCCTTCAAAAAAGCTTAGTGTATATCTCTCTGATGATGCTGGTTCAGACATAACCTACTATGCTCTACTGGAGGCTTCTCATTTTGCAAAACACTGGCTACCTTTTTGCAAGAAATTCAAAGTGGAACCTAGGTCTCCAGCTGCTTATTTCTTGTCAACATCTGCTTCAAATGGTGCTACTAAAAACCAAGAATTCTTCCATATAAAGGTAAATTTCCCTGGGCAGAGTTTGCATTCTTGTATTTTTATCATATTAAATGTTTGTACTTCAACATAGAATGAGGGCAGGGTGATTAGGAAAGACGTAGAGAGAAAGTAACAAAAATGATACAACTTTATTAGATATTAATAATAACATGGTCTATGATAGAATACAATGATAAACATAATCCTTAAAGTGACCCTAGACAGTGGGAATAAGGTTTCAGTTGTATTGCTATCATAAATATGCACACTTCTTCTCGGTAACAGTAGTTTACAACCATGGGCCATTTCATGTGCGATACGAACGTTATGCCACATAGAAATCATGCAACTCTCATGATAAACTGGATTATCAAAGTGCACTACTTAGTGAGTCCCTAACTGAAAGACATTCTATACAGAAAATACTTGATATCACCTGCCATTCCTAGGTGGAGCCAAACAAGGCTGTTTGATTGCTCTTTGCCCACCAGTTTTGGAATCATTGCCAAGAATCTGCTTCCAAACTGCAGATCAGAAACAAACTAAAAGAATCCTAAATGTCAAATTTGAAATGAAATCAGTAGCCAAAACAGACAGAAAGCATATGAACCAGAACAATGCCTTGTTTGGATTGTGCAGTACTTTGGCTTTGCCTTATCAATTGTTGGCAATCTTATATATAAATAAACTTTTACTAATTATAAAATCAAACATTATTATTGCAAGAAGACAAACAATGTGAGTAAGCTCGACAAATACTTCACAACTTGTATGACCCATGACTGAATATTATCATTTTCGTTTTTTCCAATTTTAATCCGTAGCTGCTTCTTCTCATTTCCTATCCAGAAATTATATGAGGACATGAAGAACCGAATTGAGACTTCTCACAATCTCGGTCGAGTCCCAAATGATATACACAAAAAACATGTAGAATTTTCTCAGTGGAATTCATACATTTCAAAAAGTGATCATGACACCATTCTTCAGGTAAGTAAGAAGCATCCTAATTTTAACCACACACAGCAAGTTTACAAATCTAAGATTTTATGCATTCTAATTTTTTTTCCCTTTAATCCCCTCAAAACTTATCTTATATTAATGAAATAAACTACCCAAAATAGAAGAAGCTCAATTGAAATCTAACCAGCTTCATTTTACGTCCCAGGTATTAGTTGACAGCAAACGTGCTGAGGCAACAGATAATGAAGGGAAACCAATGCCAACTTTGGTTTACTTAGCTAGGGAAAAGAGATTAGAATATTTTCATAATTTCAAAGCTGGAGCTATGAATGCACTGGTGAGACTTGAACAAGTATTGCTGTATATTCATATACATTGATCTTAAGCATTAAATAGAAATTAAATCAGTTTTTAAATGAAGAACAATATCATTACTTAAGTAATTTCTTACATGCTGAACATGCAGATAAGGGTGTCATCCGCATTGAGTAATGGGGAGGTTATTCTAAATGTAGATTGTGATATGTACTCAAACAACTCCGAGTCCATACGAGATGCACTTTGCTTTTTCATGGATGAAGAGAAGGGACATGAGATTGCATATGTGCAGTTCCCGCAGAGCTTTGAGAACACTAGTAAAAATGAACCGTATGGTAGTTCGCTACGTGTGATTAGGGAAGTGAGTAGATAGAGTCTATCTGCATTTGTCTTACATGATCTAATATTGCAGCCACAACGTTAATTTGGTACATTCTGGTATGTTACTCATAAATTTTTCATTGGTGACTTAAAGGTCGAATTTCCTGGTTTGGATGGTTATGGAGGCGTGTTATACATAGGAAGTGGATGCTTTCACAGACGAGAAACTCTATGCGGCAAGAAATTCAGCAGGGCTGAGAAAATCACATTCAAGAGAGAAAGCAAAAATGAGCCAGAAAGTACTATGCAAAAATTAGATGAAGTTAAGAAACTTGCAAGCTGCAAGTTCGAGGAAAAGACTCAATGGGGGAAGCAGGTTTTCTTCTCTATCACACCTATACCATACACCATTCTCATTCAAGATGAACTTAAGAAAATAACTACATTTCCTCGTAGGTGGGATTAAAATACGGGTGTCCTGTGGAAGATGTCATAACAGGGCTATCAATCCAGTGTGATGGATGGAAATCTGTGTATTTTAATCCAAAAAGGAAGGCATTCTTCGGTGTTGCGCCGACTACATTGCTACAGACACTGGTGCAGCATAAAAGGTGGTCTGAAGGTGATTTTCAGATTTTGTTTTCCAAGTACAGTCCAGCATGGTACGGTTTGGGAAGAATACACCCTGGCCTTATACTTGGTTATCTCTGCTACTGCCTCTGGGCTCCCAATTGCATTGCAACAGTGTTCTATTGTATTGTCCCTGCACTTTATCTCCTGAAAGGAATTTCAATATTTCCAGAGGTATGCTTTCTAGCTGCAAGTTCTCATTAAAACTTTAACCCACAACCAGATTGCCTCCTAGCCTCTGTTGTAAGCAAATTGCTTATCGAATCATTCTCTTGTTAAATAATTATTTTTCACTTTCTCAATTTCAGATAACTAGCCCATGGTCTATACAATTTGCATATGTGGCATTTGCCACACATGCTTACAGCTTGGCGGAGTTCCTTTGGTCTGATGGTACATTGCTTGGTTGGTGGAATGAACAAAGAATGTGGCTCTATAAGAGAACTAGCTCCTATATCTTTGCTTTTATGGACACATTTACAAAGTTGATTGGATTCTCAGAAACAGCGTTTGTGATCACAGCAAAGGTTGCTGATGAAGGTGTTTCCAAGCGATATCAGAAAGAGATGATGGAATTCGGAGCATCATCTCCCATGTTTACTATATTGGCAACACTTGCTTTGCTCAACTTAATTTGCTTCCTCTCCACACTGATTAAAGTAGCCATGAGTGCATCTGGAAGAATCTATAGCAACATGTTTCTGCAAGTCCTCCATTGTGCAGCCCTAGTTTTCATCAATATACCTCTCTATGAAAGCCTTTTTATAAGAAAGGATAAGGGAAGGATGCCTACAGCTACAACAGTTGGATCAATGGTACTAGCATTGTTTGCTTGTATAAGCTTCACATTCTTATGGTAAGAGACGTCATGCAAGACTTAATACTGGAAGTTTAGCTCCAGAAAATACTTTAAAACTGATATATTCCACTCATGATACAAAGATTGATTGAAGTTTCCCGTTCTATAGTTCAGAGAACCAGTTGTTCTGAATCAATAAGGAAATATGTATAATATACTAGCTGTTCTTCAACACTCGATATGGTTCAGAGAGCAAGTATAATATATGCATAAAATTCATACAGCTTAAGTACATCTTGCAAATGAAGTCAGTGCACAGGCCTAATCAATAAGGAAATCCGTAGTATTCTCCGATCACAAGAACCTTGCGAATTCCATAACCGAGCTTCATCATGTTCTTGACACCACAAAATTAAATTAAAAAAGAAAAAGAAAACGAATCATCCAAGAGATTAAAAATTTTTTAAATTATATATTTTAAATACATTGGATCTTGCACATAGCTGCAATTTCAAAATCTATAGATGCATAGTGTTGGACTACCAATGTTTATAAGCAGTGTACCATGAATAGTACCTGCTGTGTGGTCCTTGCCACACTGGTTGTATGACATCCAGCATCCTGCTACTTCCTGAACTCCAACCAGAAGCATCTATAGATTGGAAATTTTTTTATCTGCAGATTGAATTTAACCAGAGGAGGTCATATTAGCATTTCCATGAGAACCTACACCTACAAATTGTTGTTAAACATATATCAGGAGACCACCACCTGTGCATATCTACAGTGTATTTTATCTTCATTGTCTAGCTGATTCGAAGGATTGTAGTTGGATACTATTGTAGATGGACACTAGTAGAAAAACAATTTTGTCAAAGCTAGATTAAAGTGATGTTAGTATGTCAGGGGATGAGCAGGAAGCAACCATTTCCTCCAAAATCTTGGGATCAAAAGACTTATCACATAAGAGATGGTAGGATTGACATTTTGAAGATGGATTTCAAGTAAAAGGCTTCTCCAGAAAAGCACAAAATTTGAATGCAATTTCCAAGATGCGATTCTCTTGGTCCTCTAGCTCTTCAAGAGAAATGAAGCCTATCATTTACCCATAGAAGGGCACAAAAAACAAATTGCAATGACACATCAGCAGCTATATATTATACAAATAACAAGACAAACAGAGAAAGCATAACAATTCATAGCTGGTTTCCACAAACAATAGAAGTATATGAAGGCATTCAACCGGTGACATCAAAATCTGCAGGATAAAGCATTTTTGTGCTGGATTGCAAGGAGGAGATATAGATAAATCAAATAGTGCTAACATGTGCCAAAGAAGTAAAATACCATATTCAAAAATTGCATCACCCATGCAAGCAATCTAAGAATATCCATATTGGCTAACCCAATCAGGCAACCTATTTAGGTGTAACAATTGCAAAGCTGCATGACTCAAATACTCTCTTAGATTTATATGATAGATATAGAAGTAAGTTTAAGACTCAATGCACCAAAAAATCACATCTAAGGATGCACAAAAACAAGTGGAAGCTGAAATCTAGGGATGAAATAAGATTTGTTGACCTTCACAAAAACCAAATCTTCAGGAAGAGAGAGAAACAGGGACCTGCAGGGAAGGAGCACATTATACATAATTTTACACCGTTTTTAACCATCCAAAACATTAGAGAAAACACAAGAAGTTAATCCTCTTTAACAAACACATTCAACTTGACTAGAGAGGAGGAAGAACACTTCACAGTGTGATCTTAACCAAAAAGGCATTTTTATTCCGTGAGATCATTTAATGGTTATATGCTACCAAAGAATGCACATTAGAACGAATTACCTTCCAGGATACTCTAGCAATGTTCAGAAAAATCTTCAACAATATCCTCCTTGCCACTGTAATGAACTCTGCCAATAGTCAAAAGAGAGGTCATGATAAGAAAGAACAGAAGTTCTCCTTCAGCAGAAAATCAAATATTTTTTCTCCCATAATTGATTGAACAAAGTTTAACTCTGTACAGAAACACAAAAAAGAACTTAAAATCCTGATTGTGAGAAGAATAGAATAAAGAGCAAGAAAATGACCAATAATGCCAGAAATAAATACATGCACTGTTTCAGGAATATGCTGTATCCTTACATATGTCTAGATTGCCCTCATGTATCAAATACAAGTCAAAGTAATAGAAGAATGGATAAAAATCAGCATGCAATAAGGAATGAAAAGCATGAAATATACCTTTTATTCGAGGGCAAGGGCAATCTATCCATATGAACCGCTCATACTTTTTCCTCCTGAATAAACAATTTGCAGGGTAGGGACAGACCAGCTCTCTCTTAAGGCATAATGGCATGTTGTGAGGCTAATTTCCCAGAGCAGCAGTCCCTTGCAACTCATTGCAGCAGATGGATGCCAACAGGTTGATGCACCACTTTCCACTTCTTTAAGCGTCAACTCTTTCTTTGCTTCCTAATTGACTTCATCTTTTCCATGGAAACCTTGAGAACCTCTTCCAAAGGTCTGGTTACTCCATCACATGGTAAGAATCCTCTTTCTTTTAGATCTAATAAAAGCATTTTACCATCCAATTCAGTCCCCTTGGAGGAAAAGGCATCGATAAGAATGGCATAAGTGGTTATGTGCGGCCAAAGACCCTTATCTTTCATCTCCTTATATAATGAAATGGCACCAGCATAATCACCATTAGCACATAGTCCCCCAATTAAGACATTATATGTTACAACATCAGGCTTAACACCACACAGCTCCATATTCTCCAATAGCCTTAAAGCCCCTTCAATGTCTTCTTCTTTGCACAATTTATGCATCAGAGTCGTAAAAGTAGCAACAGTTGGAGTAAGTTTCATGTCAAGCATGCGGTTTAAAACTAGCATTGCTCCTTCAATCTTGCCACAGTGTGCAAGTCCCCTAACGATTGCACTCTCAGCAACAGCCGGTGAAGTAGCACCAAGTAATTTCATCTCATCCTTTAGCCTAAATGCACCTTGTATATTTCCCTTTCTACACATACTATTCACCATATTGAAGTATTGCTTGTCTGTAGGACAATAACCCTTCTTCAACATCTCAAGCATGATGCTGTGGGAACACTTCTTATTCAACCAAGTCATAACAGAGTTACAAATATATGCATCATTGTATCCAAGAGAAACAAATATGTTGTACATATCAAGAACCACTTCCATCATACCTGATTCACAACATGTGCCAATAAGCAAATTAAAAGTAAGTTCATCAGGTATGACTCCCTTGACTAGCATCATTCTCATAAATTTAATTGCAACATCCATCGAGCCTAACTCACAAAGTCCAAGGATCATAGAATGACAAGTTAAGTTATCGGGTTCAAAACCTTTCTTAACCAAGGTTCTGTACAAAGAAAAGCAACTAGAGAAACTTGATTTCTTTGCATACCTATGCAAAAGGATATTAAATGTAACCAAACTAGGATGCAAGCCGTATTTTCTCATTTTTATGAGACAGCTATTTGCCATTCTCATATTTCCAATCCTCAAGTATCCATCTAACATTGCATTTAAAAGAATAGTATCAGGGCTTAAACCATTTCCCACCATCTCTTTGTAATAATAATAAGCGACTTTTGGTTGACCTCCTTTTAGAAGACCATCAATCATACAAGTGTACATAGCAACATTTGGAAACACTCTTCTTGCTTTTTCAAACAAAAAAATGGCAGCTATAATCTTCTGTTTTCTGCATAAACCTACAAGAAGACTTGTGTACAATTTACTATCAGGTAGCATGCCATTTTGAACCATTTCATTGAAAAGGGCCAATGCTTGATTAAGATTTCCCCCTTTGCACTTCTCAACCAATAACATGTTGTAGACAGAAATGTCTAGGGGATATTGAGCAGCTCTGAGTTCAAGGAAAAGTTTATTTGCTTCTTCCATATTTCCACTTCTATACAACCCTTTAAGTAGACTCCCATGCAGGAAGGTTTTTGGGTAATGATCCATTTTTATCATTTCATCAAACAAAGAACATTCTTTTGACACATCACTGAAATCTCCATAGGTACCTACGATATGGCCAAAAGTGTCAGAGTCAGGAGAGAGACCAACTCTTTTCATGTGACACATGAAATGTTCTGCCACTTCTACATTTCCAACTCTACATAGGGATGAGACAATTGTGTAACAAGTGAAATGGTTAGCTGTGTAGCCATATCGGTTCATAACAGCATACAATCTCAATGCATCTGTTACATTTCCTTGCTTGCAAAAATGGAAGATTAGCATGAAATAAATGATATCGTTTGGGACAAACCCTGATCTAAACATCTTACAAACAACCTCCTTTGCGCTGGTCAAGTTTCCAATTTTACAAAGTCCATTCATAAGAACTGACAATGAAACTAAATCAGGACTCAAACCATCCTTGAGCATCTCATTGAACAACTGAACGGCATCATTGAGCAGCTCTTTTCTACAGAGCCCATCAATCAACATCGTGTATGCAATGACACTAGGAAAGATACCTTTGCTCCTCATCCTTTCTAAAAGTTTTCCTATCAAGTCAAAATCTGCATGTTTACACAAGCCATTCAGAAGAGCCCCATAACAAACTTCATCAGGTTTCAAGCCCTCCCTTTCCATTTGATCCAAAATAACCAAGGCTTCTTCAAACTTACCTTCCCGACAAAGTCCATCAACCAAACCACTATAGGTAACACAATTAGGTGAAAGATTGCACCTTAACATCTCATCAAGTAGACGAGTGGCAACCCTAATCTTTCCCTCCCTAACAAAGCCATGAATAAGAGTATTATACGTAACCTCATTAGGAGCTATCATCATCTTCCTCATCTTTTTCAACACCAAATAACCCTTAGCACTTAAACCATTTTTACACAAATCGTTGACAAGCATATTATATGTAAACACGTCTGCCTGAACACCCTTCTTACACATACTATCAACAACACGGAAAGCCACTTTATACCTCCCTTTCTTAACACACCAATTAAGCAGAGTATTATAACTAACAACATTTGGAGCATAACCAATCTCTTCCATTTTCTTAACCAGCCGTCCCGCTTTCTCAAACTTCCCTTCGCCACACAGCACATTTAGCAAAACATTAAAACTCGCAACATCAGGACGAATTCCATTCTCAAGCATACTCTCGAAAAACACCCAAGCAAACTTCTCCCCCCGACTAAACCCTTTCGCAACCGAATCCAAAACCCTATTACAAGTCTTAACAGAAGGCTTAAACCCGCGATAACACATCAAATGAAAAACCTCCACAGCCTCCTTAACCCTACCATCACTCAAGTAAACCCTAATCAATACATCAAAAACTGCAGGGTTTGAACTACAAAGCGGATATGTGTCCATTAATGAAGTGAAAACAGAGTTTGGTGACATACCCAGTTGAGATAACCGCCTAAGGAGTGATTTCGCAGAGTCATACATTCTAGCTTTAATAAGTACATGTGTCGTCAGAGACATGATATAGGTTTTATGGTGTGGTTTTAGACTAGGTTGTGTGATGACCCAGTTGAGGAATTTTAAAGCCAGTCTGCCGTGAACTGGGCGTAAGGAAGAGAGCTTGTAGTTCATGTACGTTAGCGATTGCCAACGGGATATAGTGAGGATTGTGTATATGCTTTTTTCCATGTTTTGTGAAGTGACAGCATGCAGAGGTTTGAGAGAAGTTTGAGGAACGTATCTGAAGCGGGTTTCGTCTGAAGTTTTGCTTACTGTCCCGTCTTGGCTGTTACGAAGTGGAACGGTGGGAATAGGAGAAGAAAGTAGCCGAAGAGAACCAGTTCGGGAAATCCGGCTCCAACTATGAACCGGTATCCAAAACCCAAAGAGAAATGGAGAAAAAATAAGGATTTGTATTCATTGCCCTGAAGATTATTAAAGGTATGATTATAAAGTAAAAAATTAGTTGTTTATTATTAAAATTAAAAAATATATAAAAATATTAATTATAAAAAGAAAAAAACCAAAATATCAAGTGTATGTTGTATCTTGAAAACAAATATAAGAATGATATAGGTTTAAAATATCGCTTAAAAATAAAAAACCTTAAGGAGTATTTTTCAAGTCTAAAACGGTATTCAAGCATGCCTTGTTTATTTTGCTGTAGTAATAAAAAATTAGTTCTTGAAAATATATAGTAATAAGAAAAATTCTTCCAAGATCAAATGTTATACCTATTTAAACATAATTAGAAAAAACGATCTAATTTATTATAACTTAAAACTATATCGTATATATCAAATGTAATAATGGTTTAATACAAATATATTGTATTTTGTAAATGTAATATAATGTCTATATTACTCTAATTTTTTTCAAGTTGGATCAAACATATATCACATTTTTTAAAAGCAATAATATACTAATATTATTATCATATTTTTTAAATGCAATATACACTAGATAGTATTTTATTATTATCGTATTTTACAAATGAGAGATTCATATTGTTATGAATGTCACATTTTAAAGATATAATATATGATTGATATTTTTATAATTTTTTTTCATATAATTCATAGTTCTATATATATATATATATATATATATATTTTAAATATTGGTAGACAGTTGTTTCACCATTTATAAAAAGTTACATAATAAATTTACAAAAGGTATTGAGCACCTCCTGCCCCCTTAGCAGGCTTTAAGCCTGCATTACAAGCTGACTTTATTATTATTGTTATTGCTTTATGTAACTTCAATGGGATGAAAATTAAAATGGTCATTCAGCATCACATTTCATTGCCTACAAATTCACTAAAGTAATTCACAATCCCAGATTCATTTGTTTTGCCAATTCAACTGAAGAAATCCATTGAGCGACGGATGGGAAATCAAAACGGCTGCGTTTGAGATTTTTTATTAATTTTTTTATTGTTGATAATTTTTCCTATAATTATTGGTAAAATTACATGAGTTTTATACTTCAAATATTTACAAATCTCTCCATTTCCAATTTGATATTAGCTATAAAACTAAATAACTCTCTTAATTTTCCATATTTTGAGCACTTTTCAAACTCACAAAATCCCCAATGCCTTCAAATGTACAAGGTGGTTCATTTTTTCTGTTTAGTATATTAATTACCAATTTCCTCTAAATTTTCTAACAATGAACCAAAATCTGCAAAATTTCTACTCTAACCCGATAAATATACCATCATCATATTTCCAATATATTCCACACTTTACTTATGACTATAGTTAACAATTTATGCCACTTGAATTAACTCCTCAACAAAATTTTAATGAAACACCAAATAGTACAATTTTGTATCATCGACATTTTCCCATAAAAAAATATTAATGATGAGGTCGAGGAAATTGAATTGGTTGAAGGTCATAGGAAAAAAATGGGACTGCAATAATGGTAAACTTCTTATCTACTCATGGTTGAGGGTTAACAAAAATCCTATTGTTGGAAACAATAAGTCATTACAAACTTTAATAAGTCTATGAAAGTTTTGAAGAGAGATAAGCCTTAAAGAATGGAATAAACCAAAAGAAACGCAAGCAGCAACGATGCAAAGCCTAATGGGCAAAAATATCGAGGATGTGATTAAATTTGGTGTATACTTTAACCAAATAAAAAGGTGAGCACTGTCACGCTCCTAAGCGGCAAAGTCGTAACAGCCTCGCTGTGTAAACTATCCTAAAATAGAAGTTGGTCTTACAATTACTATCTTAGACCTGATCTACACAAGGCGTCCACGACTAACCCGCTTTGAAGTAAACAGTTTGTAATTTAAATAAATCATTTACTCAGAAAGTGAGGAAAGATATATATACACTATAATTCAGTTATTGCAATTAAAGTTTACAATAATTCTCTGTAATATATTTCCTAGTTATTACATTATTCAGAAATGAAAAGTAATTCTAAAATAAAAGCTTAGACCTTAAAAATATGTGTTTATTCTTCAATATTTTTCCTCACTTCCCAGGATCCAGCAGTTGCTAACTTCAGAGTAATTGTCAGCCGCTTCTTAGCCAGTACCTGCATGACGTCTATAGGGATGTGAGCAACTACAGCTCAATAAGTTAGGATGGAAGACTTAAAACTATACCATAAACACAACAAGGTTTTCAATCAACTTATTAGGTGCAATAAATGTGCAAGCAAATGCCATTGCACGATGTTGTCCGACCCGTTGTGAGATTAGAGAAATTGCGCCCGCTCTATTCCAGGTTGAGGAGTTGCAATTAATACAACAGCTCACGACCAAACCTAGGCTTGTGCAATGGAGACCTTGCTCCTCTCGCGACTACCTTCGAACCATTGTCTTCACCCTCGCCACGACCTCCTCTCCTGTCACTTAGTTCGACTGAGGATGAAGAAGGGACAATTATGCAATCCTGCACTATCCCTTTCGAAGGGGTGGGTATTTGGCCGGAGAGTCCTAAGTTCCCCTAATAGATTGGCATGTAGGTCCGATTATGATTATAGGTCGTATCCAGTTTAGGATGATCAATCATTTCATGCAAATCATACAATACATGCTATAACAATAAACAAAATCATAGCATCACTCATAATCAAGTACGTGCACACAACCAACTACCTAACAAGCACAACCAAGCATAATCTTAAGCCTCCAAAATACAATATTAATCCTAACTTACCTCAACTCGTCGCTCACTCACTCGAGGTCCGACTTGCTCAGGCCATCGCCGATCATCCCTATAACACAAACATGGTTTCAATTTTTCATATAACTATTATAGGTTCATTTTATCTTATAACGCTTATTGTTATGTGTTGTTTAGGGTTTAATATGCTTAATTATCTAGGTCTTAAGTCTCTTACAATTATTCTAGGTTTGGGGTTAGGTTCGGGTTCGGTTTTCGCATCGATTTCTAAATTAGGTTCTAATTCGATTTCTAAGTATTGTTTTATACTCGAATCCTAGAAATTCATTTCAACTCATAATGTGAAATTAATCACATTACTTCCCGATCTTCTAAATACCGTCATTACCTCTAATTAGTATTTTATTCCACCCGGTACACTTAAATCCTTATTAGTGTACCAAATTTACTCTTAATGTAAGAAATATTTACATTTTTCATATAATTACATAAATTTAAGTTTCTATCAATTTTATTATATATCCCTATTATTCATATAATATCAATTTTTATTTTAATATTTTCTATGTATTATATTTCCAATAGTTGTGTATTTTGTATTATTACTTATTATGTACATAATACACATATAATATTTTTATTACTCTAATTACTATCTCTCAATATCAATTACCATTTCAAAATGTCTAAATTCATCATAAATCAGATTTTACACCTAATTACCCTAATTTACAAATCAACTTAAAATGTACTATTTTTCCATATTATTTATTTACTACATAATTAACCTAATAATTACATCTAACACCCCAAATGCTACAAGTATCATACTCCATCAGATTTCAACATCCTAAAAAATATAATTATTCACTATATCAATAATTAACCACTTAATTAATTAACCCTAAATTACCCATTTTATACCTCATTTTAGGGCCTAAAAATTATCTAAATTTTTTAAAATTAATTTTTGAAAACAGGCTTCATAGCACTGTTCTATATCATCTAAGTAACCTACAGAAAATTTTTTTGTTCAAAACTATACTCCTAAGGTCATTTATTTCTAAACCGAAACATGTTTTGTTTTGCACGATTTCTCAAGGACCATATATCACGAAATATATTTTAATCAAAATAATATTTATCTCAAAAACTACATACAAAAATATTTCAGAATAACAAAATTCATATTTTATAATAATATTTACTATTTTTACAAAATTACACAAAATCGGGCCAGAAATCGAACTCACCGATCCAGGTGGTTCCGGCCACTGCCGAAACCATGGCCTTATCAGCCGGTCTGGGCGCTGCCACCATTATATGGTGGTGGTGGCCGTCCACTCCCAACTGCTCGTTTGGTATGTGTTCCCTTTAAAGGCCCTAATTGCACAGTTTTTCCTATTTTTTTCTAACCCTGATTTTCTCTCAATTTTGCACCTCTCCCTAGTTTTCTCTGATTTCTAACTGTCCAAATGAGCTTCTGAATTTTTCTTGCTATTTATAGGGCTTTGTGGTAATTAATGTACATTAAATTGAACAAGACATTGTCCAAATCCCTTAATTTTTGGCTTTTGTGTTGCTCTAATTTAATTGGCTGATTTTTTTCTTATTTTTCCCAGCTGCCACGACTCAATTCTAGATCATTCCTTATTTTTCCTTATTTTTCTTGATTTTTTCTTAATTAATTATGAATTTTCTTTGAGTATTTCTTATTATTTTAGTACATTTCGCATATTTTAAGTAATTACACGTATTTCTACATATATGTAAATTCATATATAGTACAAATAAATATTCCTAAATATTATTTAGGTCATTTTATGATTTTTAGTTTACATATAATTTATCTCTAGAGTTTGTTAATTATCGAAATGTATTTTACACGTTTTCGATAAATAACAAGTTATATACTTAAAATTTAGAATTTTTATATTCTTTTATTTTATTGCTTATTTTCTTAAATTCAAACTTACGAAATTATTTTACCAATATTTTTAGCTTTACTTTATAATTTAGGCTCGATCGGGTTTTTCAACCGATCAAAACCTCGAATGGCTAGTTTTGGGGCTTACAAGCACAAAACAAGAAAAATGAGTATAATTATATAAAGGACGCTCACAATCTTTATAGAGAAAACGAGAAAGGCCACACACGATTGAACATTGTTAAATGATATTATATAATAAACCCAAATGGATGTCACAAATCAATAATGTAAAGAACTTTCATAGTAAGCTGACCAAGATCAATACATATGATACATATATTAGTTTATCCTTTAATCATGATCTACTAAATAATGATGAGGAAGGTAAGCAAGTCACTTATCTACCTAGTAAATCGACGATAAAGAGGAAAGGAAAGAAGAAGATGGGAATGGAAGAAACTATTAATGGATTAGCACAAGAGCTACAACACTTAAGTGAAATGGATCATAATAAAATGGAGGTGCTTCGTGAGATGGTTGAATAGAGGGAAAAAGATCTTGAAATGATTAACGAGAAAGAACGATGCAAGATTGAGAAGGAACACCAAAAACGCATAGAATGGAAAAGACCAATGATGATTGCTAATCTTTCGAAAATAGATGAGCTGTAGTAGTAATGATTTAAAGAGATGTGCAAGGAGATTCTTAACAAAAAAAGGACTTCATAATTTTAATTTATTTAATGTTATGTATGAGTTCATGTTGAAGTAGTTAGTAAATTTAATATTGCTTAACAGATCCGTCTAATATGAATATTACTCTTAATGTAATTAAAGATTTTAAAACCTAGCCATACTACAAACTAGTCATTATAAACTAGTCATCCATTATTATTCTTAATGTCCCATGTTCTTTATATATCCAACAAAGCAACACTTCTAATTGTACTCTCACACTTCTCATTTCTATTCATACTTATAGAATTATTTGCCTTAATAATTATTATGGCAACAAACAACTCCAGTAGTTTAATAAGTATTTTATTATATATATATATTTATTTATGGATTTTTTATTAGTGTTTTTTATATTTTTATAAGCATTGTGTGGATATTTGGTACTTAATTATAATATTTTTATTTTGGGTCTTTAATGAATAATTGAGAAGAAAATAAAAAGGATGAATCAAGTTTCATTTGATTTAAATTTAAATTGAAAGAGTTATAAGCTTTTAAAGGTAGATATAGTCACTCAAAAGGATCATGTTAAATACTGTATTCATTTATTTAAAAATATGACCAGAAAATTACATAGCTATTTGCCATGGTCATGTCACAACTGTGCTGAAAATATAAATAAATATTAAAAAGTTACATAATCAATTTACGTGATTATATTGTGTAGGTGTAGCTTAATTAATTAAAATCTTAAACATAGCTTGCGTTAAAGTGAAGCCCAACTCCATGATTTTGAAATCCATGAAAATTGCAACCCCTCGTCAATTGAGATTAGGCCGTGAAGTTGTCCATGACATCATCAAGCAGGTGAAAAGTTTACGTTAAGGTCCAAGAATTGAAGTGCAATTGGAAACCAGAGTGCAACACCGTAGGCCCATGTGAAGTAAAGTGGAAATCCAAAGTCGCGTCGCACATTACATGAAGATTAGTCCATGTCCAAGAATCCAACTCGTGCTACGCAAATTCACTTGTCTCGGGATTTGTTTTTAATAAGAAAAGGAGACTTCGACGGCCGTAGACGCCGCAGAGGAATTCGATAGAGCTACGTACCTTTATTTCTCTCTTATGATTTTCGTAGTAGAGGTTTTTTTAGTTTTTAGTTTGACGACGAGTTAATTCATGTAAAGATTTAAGGTTAAAAATTTGTAATTTTTACGATAAAAAATAAGTGTTTTTATCCTTTTTTTATTTTTATTTATGAATTTCTTTATTTTATTTGCAATTTATATGCTTTATATAATCATGAATTAGTTTTTATTATTAAGATATTTATATAATAAATATTTGAATATTGGTATTCTTGATTTTTTCAATCAAACATGAGTTTTATTGATTGCAGAATATATGAGTATTATTAATTGTAGAATATATGTTAAAATTTGAAAAAAATAAAATTAATTCAATCAGTTCTATGATAAACAAGTTTCGAATTATAAGTAAGAAATACGAGATTATGCGTTGCTATCGGGTTAGGGTTTAGATTATAAAACTGTTAATTAACTAAATAATCTCTTCTAAAAATAGAGAGACTTAATTAATTAAGGTAATTCGCATTTCGAGAGAAAATAGTTCTATGTTTCATTACTTTGATAACTCAAAAGGGAATTCAAAAGAAATAATCTAAACCATTCAATGATCCAATAATCAAATGAGGTATATTTTAATATCATAATCATTAATCATTATGTAAGTTCTAAATGCAAACTCAGTAATTATAAGATCGAACTTAATACATAAAGTTTAGGACAATCAACTAAAGAATCCAATCAAACCTAAATTATAAAATAAAATTAGAAATATTAGCAAAAATAACCCTATAAGTTTGAATTTAAAAAAATAAATAATAAAATAAGAGAATATAAAATTTTCAAAATTTAAGTATATTACTTGTTATTTATCGGAAATACGTAAAATACATTTCGATAACTAATAAATCGCTAAATTTAAATTATATGCATACTAAAAACCATAGAATGACATACAATAATATTTATGAGTATTTACTTATACTTCATATGTGTTTACATGTAGATAAAAATACGTAAAATTATTTAAAATACTTGAAAATTACTATAAAATAAGCCAAATAATTAAAGAAAGAGATAAAAAAATAAAGGAAAAAAATCAAAGAAGTAAAGAACAATCCAGATTTGGGTTGTAGTAAGTTAGGGAGGAAGAGAAAAAATTAGACCAATTAAATTCAAATACTTCAAAAGGCAAAATGAAAGGAGATATGACCATTATCTTGTCTAATTAATGTACAAAAATTACTTTATACCCTATAAATAGCCAAATTTTTATAAAGGCTCATTTGGTTAGTTTGGAAACTAGAAAATTAGAGAGCACCGAAATTTAGAAAGAATTAAAGTTTTTACACAAATTTGAAAAAATTTGTGCAGTAAGAGCAAGTAGACCAAAGCCAAAACCACCACCACCACCCTATTCCAATTTGACCGTTTAGGCCATCCGACAGTCCCTAGACTAGTTTTGGTGGCCATAATTCCAAGAACCAGGTGAGTTTAATTGTCTAACCAATTTTGTAAAAAATTATTAATTATATCCAAAAAATTATAAATTTTATTATTCTGATATTTTATTGTATGTAGATTTAGGAAAAAATAGTGATTATGTTTAATTACATCTGTAGATATAAGGTATTTAAGAAACCGAGCAAAACCGAGTTTGTTTTAATTTAGAATTAAATAGGCTTAAAAGTATAGTTTTGAGATTGAATTTTTTATATAGACTACGTAAGTAATATAGAACATTATTATGAAGCCATTTTTTAAAAAAATAATTTTTAAAATTTTTAAGCCCTAAAATGATTGATAAAACGAGTAATTTTGGACTAATAGAGCAATTAAATGACTAATTACTGGTTTAGAAGGTAATTATATGTTTAGGAATATTAATTTCTGATGTAGTAATAAAATCATAGCATTTGGAGTATTAAATATAATTATCAAGGCTATTATATAATAAATATAGGTTATTTGATAATATGTAATTGGAATTAGGGTAATTATAAAATATGGGGTTAAATTGGATAATATAATGATAATATTAATATGTATTAAATTTGGTTATAAAACTTAATTTTAGATAATTATACAAAAAATATAAAATTTCCTTACATCAGGAATAAATTCGGTATACTAGTCAAGATTAAAATATATCAAGTAAGTTAGAATACTGAATTAAGATTAAGTATGATATTAGGATTCTCGATCCTGATGTGATTAATTTCACATTAAAGTTCGAAACTTATTTTAGGAGTTACTTGTAGTTAGAACTGATTAAGAGCCTAAACCAGAATAGGATTCAAAAATCGAACCCCGAACTAATGTAAAATGAATTGATAGTAAAAAATTGGTATATAAAAAGAATTGATTTAAATCATAACCTAGAATATAGATCATCAAAGTATAAATACTAAAAAGCGTATATATATTATAGGATACATAAAAATGAGTCAACCTGTAATTGATTGAGTAAACGATTAAGGATTTTAAGTAAGTTGGGTTTAATATTTTACCGTATGTTGGAGTACTATTTTAGAGTACTCGGAGGCTTAGAATTGTATATGATTGTAATTGTAAGTAGTTTTATGCATATACCTGCATATTTGATTTCGTGCTGCAATTTGTGTTGTATTAATGACTATTATGATTGGATTGGTATAGAATTGTTTGATCATTCTAAATCGAACGTAATCCTAATCAACCTAAATACCCTAATTTGTCATGCATTGTAACCATTTAGGGATCATTAGGGTTCTCCAATTAAACATCGATACATTCAAAAAAGATAGCGTTGGATAGCATAATAGTCTTTTATTTATCCTTAGCTGAAGTGATAGGAGAGAAGATCGTAATGAGGATGGGGGAATTGGTTTAAAGGATAAGTTTGAGGGGAGCAATATATCCATTACACAAATCTCAGTTTAGTTATGAGCTATTACATTAATATAAACTCCTCAACTTATATTAGAGTGAGTGAAATTACTCTAATTTCGTAATAGACCAGATCGCGTGATGTGATGACACTTACTTGTTCCATTACATATAATTAATTGTCTATCGACCTTATTTATGCTTGTTATACTTTTATAAGTCTCCAATTCAACTTACTAAGCTATAGTTGCTCATATCTATATAGATTTTTTTGCAGATTCTAACTTCTGATTACCATACCGCGATACAACTATCCAAAGGTTAGTTCTCTTTTGAAGCCATGGGGAGTGAGAATCAAATGGCTATATGATCAAGTCTTTTTAATGTCTTAACAATACTTTAGATATATGAACTGATGTATGATATATAATTTAGCAGTCTGTTGTAATATGTAGAATCTCCCGAGAATTCTATGATATTATGAATGTATATATATATATATATATATGATAGTTCTAACTTTATGTGAATTTTAATTTAAATCTTAATTGAACTGTTTACTTTAAAACGAAGAGTCGTCGACACCTTGTGTAGATCATATTTATGATAGATACTGTAAGGTCAGTTACTGCCATAGGTTAGTTTACACGATGGAACTATTACAACTCTACAACTTTGGGGTGTAACAGTTTATTAATTTAATCCTTTAGGTGTTGATTTCCTATATTTCTTATTTAATTAGAAGTAGATTTAATATTTTATATTAATTAAGAGTATATTTACATTTTTTTTATTTTTATATATTTTTGTTTGTCTAGATCTAAATAGAACTAATATAGTTGAGAGCTAGTCATAATCTCTGTGAGAATGACACAACCTTATTGGTCTTTCATTATTGCATACACGACCTGGTATACTTACTAGCAAATTGTGTTTTTAAAGTTTACGCATATCACAAATAAAGCACCTCTAGTAGCTCTAATTTCAAGCAAAACAGAAGTAAGAAGACCATTAAGGAATTTTTTTTTATCAAGGTTGAACATTTTACAGAGTGACATAATTGAGCGTGTGTGTGATATACTACCACATATATCTAAGTGTTCTTCAATTGGAAGACATAAGCAAACGTGCATAAATAGAGGTCGTATAGAGGGTCACAATCATTTGTACAATGATTACTTCTCAAACAACCCAGTCTATATAGATGAGCAATTTCATCGAAGATTCCAAATGAGGAAGGTTGAGTTCCTCCATATCGTTGAAGTACTTGAAGATTACTCTCCCTATTTCAGACAAAAGAGGACCACTGCCAGTCGTCTTGGTCTTTCACCACTATAGAAGTGCCTTGTTGCTATTCAAATGTTAACATATGGTGTCGAAGGTAATGCTTTAAATGATTACTTATGAATGGTTGTAAGCACAATATTATAATATGTTAAGAAATTCATTATAGCTGTTATTACATGCTTTGGTGATGAGTACTTACGTAGGCTTAATTAAGCCGATATCGAACGCTTACTTCATGTTGCCGAGCAACATGGATTTCCTGATATGTTAGGAAACATAGATTATATGCATTAGGAGTGGAGAAACTGTCTAACTGCATGGCAAGGTATATATACTTGAAGAGATCATTATTCTCCAACAATAATGCTTGAAGCTATTCTTCATATGACACTTGGATATGAAATGCGTTTTTCAGTGAAGTACCTACATATTACTCTTTTGATTTAGTTAATGATGATCGAGGAAACTTGTTCCAACAAGAATTCTTAAGTTCTATATCCCCAAGTGGATTGCCTCCTCATATTTCAACACTTAGGAAGGGAGCTTCAATTATACTTTACGGAATATAGATGCAAAGGCAAGCCTATGTAACGATAGAAGGTTGGTATGCATTGGTTTCTTACAAAATGTCATATATGCAAAGGTATTGGCTAGTCATGGAAGAGAACTATAAGTTTTCATTCCAAGAATATCTTTAAAAGCTTCAAATCATTTGAATCTTCCATGTAAGCCTTGTAATTGGATTTTTCAGGTTTAATATGTAAAATTTAAGACGATCGAGTAAGTTGTTCAATTGAGCCCAAATTTTATTACGACATTAGGAATATTAATAAAAGTAATCTTATAAATTAGGATTTAAGAAAATAAATAATTAAATATTATAATATTAAGTTATATGTATATTGCTCGTTATTTATTGAAAACATATAAACCAAGTTCTAATACTTAATGAATTGATAAAAATAAATTATATACATGCTAAAAATCTTAAATAACATAAATAATATTTAGGAGTATTTATTTATATTATATATGTATTTATGAGTAAGTAAAAATACTTGAAATTACGTAAAACGCCTAATATATACTAAAATAATTAAGGAAAATTAATAAAAATCAAGAAAAATATGTAGAAAGTGTAGAAATATCTAGATTTGTGGTGTGGCAAGCTGGGAAGTGAATTTTGAAAATTTAAAAAAAATAAATTTTAGACATATAGAAAGTGAAAAAAAGAAAAGAAAAGAAAAAGAACACTTGTCCAAAATAAATTACAAGAAACCCTTAAATCAATCTATAAATTTGGGGAAACCTCATATAAATCTATTTTGGACAATTGAGAGTTAAAAAAAATTAGGAAGAGGTTAAAAGAGAAGAAAGAATATTTTTAGAAAAATAAACAAACAATAGTGCAATTAGGGCTTAAACAAGGAACACACATCCAACCACCACTTAGAAAGAAATGACCTCCACTACCAAATACCTGGACCATTGCAAGAGGCTACCGACAAGGGTGGAGTGACCATTGGTGGCTAGAAGCAATTTGAACCATAAATTTCTTCTTTTACCCAATTTTTGTACAAATTCTTAAAAATATCAAATCTATGTGGAAAATTATGAAAATTAGTATTTTAGAGTATTTTTGTATTTAAATTTAGGAAAAAATATCAAGCTAATAGTATTAGGTCCCTGATTATACTACCCTTAAGAAATCACTAAATCCAAACTAATTTTTGCTTTTATCTTAAATAGCTTTAATGATATAGTTTTGAACTCAAAATTTTTGTATATACTATTTGGGGTATATGTTATATTAATATGAAGATTTTTTCTTGAAATTGATTTTCTAAATTTTTATCTAATATTTAGGCCTTAAAATCATAAATAAAAGATAATTTCTTAGGTTTATTTTGTGATTTATTGCTAAATTGGTGAAAATTCTAATTTAAGGTATATTAATCATCTTGAAATGTTAATTGATATTGAAAGATGGTATTTGTAGTGTTCGGGATGTTAGGTATGTGTATTATATGTAAATTATATCATAATGGATAATATGTGGAAATGGGGAATTACATGGATGAAAAGTATTACAATAAATTGATAATATCATGATATTAATAATTGAATATAAATCTTATTTGAAACATAAATTTAGGAAATTATATTAAAAATGTAGGCTATTTTCATATTATGAGAAAATGTGAAAGTTAAATTAAGAGTAGAGTATATAATACTGATTAAAATGCTGGTTAGAAGTTAAATAGGAAACTAGTGTAATTAAAATATAGTTAGATAAATTTCACAAGAGAGAAATCCTAGGGTTTATGTATGAAAACTGTAACCTGAAGTTGAATTAGAACCTAATTTAAGAGCTGACTCAGAAATTAAGTTAAAAACTAGTTTGAAAATAGTTTAATTATAAGCAATATAAAACATGAACAACTTAATAAAATTATAATTTTAATTAAAACTAATTATTTAAAGCTTATACATATACATATATATATATATAGGAGTGTAAATACTAAATAATATTTATATTATAAGAGTTAGCGATGACAATCTAACCCTGCATCAAACTTAAGTGAGCAAATTAGAGACTTTAAGTTAGGTGGGTTCAATATGTTACTATATTTTGGGATACTATAATGGTACTTGAAAACTTAATATTGTATTGGTTGTGCTTATAGGTAGGTGTTTGTGTGTATGCTGGTCTGCATGTTGGTGTGTCTCTGAATTTTTTGCTATGTACTAATGTTTTGTTATGGTGGTTTGTGTTAAGTAAAATTGTTTGATCACCCTAAACTGAACTTAGTTATATTCAACCTAAATACCTTAATTGGACATGCATTGTAACCTTTTAAGATATGATTAAGATTCTCTAACTAAATACCGATACCTTAGAAAAAGATAGCGCCGTAACATAATAATTTCTTCTTTATTTTAGTTAAACTAAGTGACGGGAGAAAATATCATGATAATTATGAGGGTAGTAGTTCGAAGGATAGTTACAAGAGGAGTGGTGCCTCTATTACACAAACTTGGGTTTATTCCCAAGCTATTATATGCACATTGAAACTCCTCAAACGCAGGTTAGAGCAGATGAAATTTTTTAATTTCACAACGGACTAAACAACATTATATAATGGCATTTGCTTATTACATTGCATTTAATTTAATTAACTCTTTTAGACCCATGCTTGTGTTCTTGTACACTCTTGTGTCTCAATCTCCACTTATTGAGCTATTAGTTGCTCATATCTTTATAGATTTTCTCGTAGATGACGATATAAATGCCGTGTTATAGCTATCTAGAGGTTAATACCTTTTGAATAACTTTAGGGGGTGAGGATTTGACTGGATGTTAAACAGAGTTATGTGAGTTTTGTTAATAACTCATAGATATGTGAGTTGGCTATGTAATATTTTACTTATTTTAGACTACCATTGTAGACACCTAATTTTTGCCTTTCCATAGTCTTAATTTTTAGTTTTACAAAAAGGGTCCTAATTCAAAAAAATAATAATAATAATAATAAATGAAAATACCAAAAAAAATAATAAATAAATAAGAAAAGGAAAAATCATAAAAATTTCGTAGATTTTTAGGAAGTAATTTATATTAGGAATAATTAGTTTTAGTGTTAGTTTTAGTTTAGTTAAAACTTTTATTTTAAGGAATCGCATAATTTAAATATAATTTAATGGTAATGAATGTCAAGGCACAGGCTAACAGCCTAACGGATAAGTAGCGGAGTATTTGGGTGGATTTAGTTGGAGGTAATGAATCAGATATAATTGCATAAGATATGATATGATACAATGGAGATTATATAAAGATACACACAGGCTGCAGCAGGGACGGAAAAAAAAAACGGCAACAAAACAGAAACAGAAACAGTCTGCAGAAACTAGAAACACAACAACAACAGGAGCCCCTGCAGAAACTAGAAAAAACAATAGCAACGGATGAGCAGAAACTCATCGCAGTTCATCCAGCAACAGCATCAAGCATGGACCAGGCGCGGCGCGTCCTTGCAGCAACAATCCACAAACTGCTGCACGACTCAACCAACAAGTCCACGCTCTGACCATCGACGGTTTGGACAGCAGTGATCACGTCCACGCACGGGCTGCATTGACAATAGCAGTAAGTCTGCCAACTAGCTCTTATCCGAGTTGCAACACCATATCGGCATATATATCCAACGCTGCAATAGCAGTGTCCGCTGTACATCCTTCATCGCCGCAGTACGTCCTTGATCCTTCAATAACAATAAGGTTCGGTTAGATCTTGTTTTATTTATTATTATTATTATATCATGTTATGTTATTATATGATGTATATATAAATATGTGCATAGAATATTATATGTTTAGTATTACTTTCTTAATATTACGTAGATTAGATAAACATTTAAGTAAATAATCATTTAATAGTAGTCATTTAAATAGGGACGTGAATATTAGTTTAAGAATCGTTAACATTAGTTTTTGTTATATATAGATCTGTATATTTTACTAGTCAAATATAATATAATGTGTGAGTATGTTGATATAGGGGTTTTAGTATTAGATTTCACGTAAACATATTATATGGAATTATTTTATTTTAGTAGTTCATTATATATATTAGTTTAAGTTTGGCATTGAGTTGTTTTAAAATTTCTCATTTAGAAAAGCTATTTTCTTTTTAGAAAAAATAATAAAAATCCTTTTTTTTTTTAATTTTAGGTCTTTTAGAGCAATTTTTTTTATAAAACAATAACATTTAAGAATTAGGACCCTTTTTTGTAAAAAAAATATATATATCTTTAATTGACTTATTTTTTATGGTTAGACATATTTTCCATAGTTTAGACTTGTTTTCCATAGTTTAGACTTGTTTTCCATAGTTTAGGTTTTTTTTCTATGATTCAGACATCTTTCCTATGATTTAGATATCTTTTCTATGATTCAGACATCTTTTCTATAATTTAGATTTTTTTTTCTATGGTTTAAAAATCTTTTTTATAGTTTAGATATCTTTTCTATGATTAGAAAAAAAAATTTTCTTTTCTTTTTTATGTTTTAAGCATCTTTTCTATATAAAAGTTTCATCATGTAGAAAATTGCATATTTCATAAAATATTTAGGGTTTTTCTTGAAAATAAAAAAAAATTATCACTTAGTTATTTTTAAATAAAAATTTTAATTTGGCACTTTTCAAAAATTAGGTTTTTTAGGTTTTTTTTTTTATATATAATGTTAGGAATAAAAATAAGGCTTCTAGAGATTTTTCTTAATAAAAATAAAATGGTTAATAAAAACGTAAATTCAACCAATCATTTTTTATAAAAAGAATCAACATATTAAAGTTTTACAAAAGAACTACAATCGTCTGATCCCGGCTAGCGGGTACGTAGGCACCTTTGGGGCGACGATAAAATATGTAGAAATTTAGGTTCTTTTTTTTTTCTTTTGATTTTATTTATTTATTTTTTAAAATATTATAATTAAAAAATAATCCTAATTTCTGTAATAAATAGTAGTACCCGTTAAGGGTTTAATAGGTTAGCCCCTGAATTCGGAACTCTCTGGTTCTTTATTAAAATTGAAAGCAAAGACAGGTAGCTAAATTGTAACCAATTCACCCAATTAGTTACGGTTTCTTTTCTTTTCCCGACTTCGGTCAGGTGGTAGCTCCAAAAATTATTTTTAATAAAAAAACCGAAATTTCTCAATTTCTTTAGTCGAGGATTAATATTAAATGGGTTAAGGTTTTGTATTAATCAAGAAATGAGAAATCAATTTAAAAAAAAAAAACCGAAAATCTGACTCGACAACTATGATGTGTAAATATCTCCTAAGATCTTGAAACAATATATATATATATATATCTATATAAACATGAATTAAAATTCTATATAAAATTTTATCAATAGTTTTGTATGAATTGTTTACTTCAAAATGGATAATTGTGAATATCTTGTGTAAATCATATCTACAATAATGATTGCGATATTAATTACTATTTAAGATTGATTTACACGGTAAAATTATTACGAATTTACCACTTTAGGGCACAATATTCTATTTGAAATGACAAGAGAACGATTCCTAGTACGTTTATGTTTTGCTTTGATAATCAGTAAGACATAAGGTCAAACGATACCTAATGTTGGCATTTATCTTTCCAAGTATATATTTAGTCATGGTTAACTACACGTGACACTATCATGAGGAGTATCGATGTCATAAATGGAAGTTTTGGTTGAGAAATTAGGGGTACCTGACCTATCTGGTACGTGTAAAAGGAACTAAGGGTAGGCGCGTATTAGTTTGGTTCCGTTTTCCCTCTAAAAAAAACAAACTATAAAAATACGATTCAGTTTTTTATAGCTTTGAATCGAAATATACGGTTCGGATTGAGAATTTTTCCAAACCATAGAATTTTGGTTTGGTTTAGTTTATAAATTGAACCATATCTTATCATTTAGAAAAATATATTTGTAAAACATATAATCTCATGTAAGAAATATTGAATTAATTTTAAAATATTAAGTATTATCATAATAGAGGATGATGAAATTAATATTCATATGATTAAAAATTTCGGAATGTTTATTAATGGCATATAGTACAAATTTTGAGTCAAACTACATATATAATTTATACTTTATAGCAATTAAAAATTTAATACATATTCATTTCAATAAATATAAATAAAAAGTTCTTTTAAATACTATATTATAAGGAAAAAAAACTCTAGTTTAAACAAAATATTACTATATTTTTTTATAAAATGGTTTGGTTCAATTTTGGTTTGGTTTATTCTTTCAAACTAACCATAAATTTTCAATTTAGTTCAAGTGGAAAATTTTTATACCAAATTATAAGAAAAATCATATTTTCAATTTAGTTTGGTTGGTTTTTTTGCCTATTCCTACAAGAAATGTTGTGCACAAAAATGTATCGTTACCCTCAAGATACTCCTATTATTGATATATCATATTTTCATTATATCATGCTATGAATATTATTATGCTTGGCTATTTTTTACTTTTACAATAACAACCTTTCATATATACATTATTTACAAAACAATTTGTCGTTGTGCTCATTCATTGATAATCCTTCTCTAATAGTTTCATTTACATTTTATTCCTACGTCAACTTGCCAACTCCTTAGTGATATTTGGATAAAGAGTTTAAAAGGAGATATCTCAATCCCTATGAAGTACACTTAAATTACATATATGAGAATTTCATTAAAAAATTATCAAATCTTATGCGTTTACTAAGACATGCATGTTTTACCTTTAGGACTTTAGCATTTTTACAAGCCCTACCAATGCTTTGGGTGATTATTTGGAGATTTGCACCATATGTCCACTACAATCCCCCCTATGATAACTATTCCTTCCAAATACATTACTCTTTCATAAGCCTTTATTGGTAAAATAATTATACCAAGTTTGTGTGATTCAATTTTTTTTTCCCATATAGAGAAATTACTCGAGCATTTATAGTTTTAATTGGAGATGCTCCATTAGAGTTTGACAAACGAACCTTCACTATGATGATTAGATAAGGAGTTGAAAAACTTTGAAGGTGGAGATTCTATTTACTACTACACTAAGATATGGATGATCATTTTCATGTTTGTATATTTATTTATATTCACATTCCATTTGCCTTATAATTTGCTTAATACTATATGGTTAACTACTTTAAGAAATAATGGTCCTTTCAATCAACAAGTAGAGACCCATACATTATGTCCAATCTAAGAAGCACTATAAAGCTCAACTATTATTGCATGAGACCTAAGCTAAATCATTTTTTTCCTTTATGCATTCATAATTGATTTTATTCTAATAAAATTATTATTTGTTCTCGTAGATTTAAGGCTTACACTTCCATCCATTTTTGTCTTCATAAAGTTGGACAACATCATTTTTTACTTTTTATATTCCGTAAGTAAATACTATCTAACACTATATTGAGTCAGAATATGACTAGAGGTACTTTGGAACATTGTTATGCTAATTGATCTATTTTATTAACTTAGAAATAATTTTTTAGCAAAATACTCACAAAAACTATTTTACTTGAACTTGCTATAAACATTGATATTTAAACTCATAAATTCTTATAGTAATATATCAAAACTACAGTTTAAAAGTTTAATGTTGGTTTAAGTTTACCTTCAAAGTTTAAAATTTCATCTTTCTTACTTTTGGCCAATACACACTAACCATTATATATTTCCAAATAGAGGCTATAAAATTGAGAAGCAACAATTTGATTGAGTATAATATTTAATAATTTTAAAATTCAAGTATATTAAAAAAAACTTTAGATATATTAACTAAAAAATAATTTTGCTATATATTTTAATAAGTAAAAGTTCAATTAAACAATATATTAACGACTTCAATATTCAGATGCATAAAATGTCAAAAATCCAGGAAGTGGTTCTTGCATTATAATAATTCTTTTTACGTAAAATCGCCTCAAAGGAAAATGAATTAACTTATAATAATAAGAAAACAACACAACAACATGGGCTTGGAATTTTGCGCTCAACACTTCCAACTCTTGAGCAGCTCTAACTAGTTACCGTTAGAGTCCTATAATTTTCTTTTGGGTAAATTGTAATTATATTCTTTTCTATTTATTTCATGTATTTTTATAATTTTTGTTTATGAAATTATATAATTAAAAATATCCAAATATCTATGAAATGAGTTTTTAGACTCTATCATCTTGCCCTTAAATAAGATATAAAATAATTAAATAAATATTAGAATAATTTTTTCTATAGTAACTGAATAGTTGTTTCTTGCAAAAAAATTCAGATTTCAAATGTTCCCTTTTTTTCAAATATATAGAGAGAGCATATGTAAAACCTACAATCAAATATTTAGGGTTTAGTTTGTAGAATTTAAAGTGATTGAACAAATTGTTAGTTCTATCCCAAATTTTATAATGAAGTTAGTATTATTAGTAAAAGTGACTTCATAAGTTTGAATTTAATAAAATAAACAATAAAATAAGAGGCTATAAAATTTTCAAATTTAAATATATTACTAGTTATTTATTGAAAATTCGTAAAATGTATTCCGATAACTAACAAATCGCTAGAAATAAATTTATGCATACTAAAAATCATAAAATAACTTAAATAATATTTAGAAGTATTTATTTATACCATATGTATTTACATGTAGGTAAAAATACGCATAATTACTTAAAATACGTGAAATATGCTAAAATAAGGTTAATTAATTAAAGAAAATACATGAATAATTGAAGAAAAATCATGAAAAATTAGAAATACTCCAGAAAGTAGCCGTGGTAGCTTGGAAATAAAAGAAACAAAACCAACCAATTAAAATGCAACATATAGAAAATGAAAAAGGATAAGATAAGGCAATTGTTTAATCAAATTATTGCACAAAAATCACTTTAGGGCTCTATAAGTAGTAAAAAAAATTACAGAAGCTTATTTGGGATGTTTACAACTGTATGAAATTAATAGGGTCAAAATTTTGAGAGAAAATTAAAGTTTACAAAAAAATTGCAAAAATTTATACAATTAAGGCTTTAGAGGAGATCCTAAACCTGACAACTTCCTAGGAGTTGACGGTCACCACCACCACATAGTGGTGGCTGCGCCCAAGCTGGTTGATAAGGCCTTAGTGTTCGGCGATGGCTAGAACCACCAATTCTGATAAGTTTGATTTTCCCTTCAATTTTTACTATTTTGTTAAAAATACTAAAAATGCTTAGAAAATTATGAAATTTTGTACTCTAAGGTTTTTGAGTATTATGATTTATGAAAAAAATTTATTTTGATGAATTTTTTTTTTAAAATATACTGTTCTTAAGAAATCTCACAAATTTGAGTTTTGTTCAATTTAGAAATAAATGACCTTAAGGATATAGTTTTGAGCCTAAAATTTTTGTAAAAACTATTTAAGAGTTATAGAACAGTGTTGTGAAGCCCTTTTTGAAAACTTAATTTTCAAAATTTTTAGATAATTTTTAGGCCTTAAAATGATGTATAAAATAGGTAATTTAGGACTAATTAAGTAATTAAATGGTTAATTACTGATTTAGTACATAATTATATGTTTTAAGATGTTGAAATCTGATGGAGTGTGATATTTGTAGTATTTAGAGTATTAGATGTAATTATTAGGATATTATGTAGTAAATATGTAATAGATAAAAATGGTAAATTCTAAGTTAATTTTGTAATTCAAGATAATTAGGTATAAAATCTTATTTGTGATGAATTTAAATATTTTAAGATGTTGATTGAAGTTAAGAGATGATATTTGAAGTGATGAAGATATTGGATATGTGTATTATGTACATAATAGATAATGATATTTAATATGTGAAATAGGAAATATAACAAATAAAAACTATTAGAATAAAATTTTTTAATATAATAATAATAATAAATCTAGTAAGAAACTTAAATTTAGATATTTTTATTAAATATGTAAGATTTTCTCCTATCAAAAATAAATTCGGTACACTAATAAGGGTTTAAGTGTACCGAGAAGAATAAAATACAGATTTAATATTAAAAATGATAATTAAGATACTCGAGCCTAATGTGATGAATTTTATATTTGTGTTTGGATTGCATTTTTAAGGTTTATGTATAATACTCGTAATTAGAACTAATTTAAAAACTTGAGCCGAAATCACATTTGGAAACTGAACCCTAAGCTAACTTAGGATAAATTAATAATAACTAATATGTATATGGGAAGAATTGAGTTAAATCATAACCTAGAATATATATATATATATATATATATATCATCAAGATATAAATACTAAAAACGTATTTATATTATAGATTATAAGACATATGGAAATGAATCGAGCTACAATTAGCTGAGTAAGCGACTAAGGATACCAGATAAGTTTGGATTAATACGTTACTGTATTGCAGAGTATTAGTTTATAGTACTTGGAAGCTTGAAATTGTACTTGATAATATTTGCGAGATAGTTGACTGGGTACATGTATCTGTTTTAGAGTTGATGATGTGATTTGATTTACTGTTTTGGCTTGTATTGTATGAAATGATTGAGTATCCTAAACTAAACCTAATCAAATATATGACCTATAAATATAAATCGGACCTGCATAGCAACCCATTAGGGGAACATTAGGATACTCCAGCCAAATATCAATCCCTTCAAAAGGGATACATAATTGGTCCCTTCTCTATCCTTAGTCGAACTAAGTAACATGTGAAAAGGTCGAAGTCAATGGTTCGAAAGTAATCGCGGGAGGACTAATGTCTCCATTGCACAAGGCTGGGTTTGGTTGTGAAATGTTGCATTAATGGAAACTTCTCAATCTGGATTAAAGCGAGTGCAATTTCTCTAATCTTATGACAGGCCGAACAATGTCGTGTGATGACATTTGCTCGAGCATGCACTGTACCTAATAATTTAGTTGATAATCCCGTTTACGTTTACTGTATAGTTTTAAGTCTTCACCCCAACTTACTGAGCTATGATTGTTCACATCTCTATAAACTTTATTGCAGATGCTAGTTAGAAAGTGGATTACATTTCCCTTGAAGCTAGCAACTGTAGGATCCTGAAGACCAAATATACTCTCTAGTTAGATTAATTTCAAAGTTTTTAGCATAAATTCGCAAATTACTCAAATAGAGTGTGATTAGATTGCTCAATCTTGTAAATATACTCATATTATTTTAGTATAACTATGTATTTTTATAGAGTTTATAAGTAAATAACATATTTAATTTTTGAATTGTTTACTTTAAAGCGAGTTAGTCGTGAATGTTTTGTGCAAATCAAGTCTAAGATAACAGCTGTATAGTTAACTTCTATTTTAGAATGGTTTGCACGGTGAGACTATTACAACTCTGTTATTTCGGGGCGTGACAATTCTAAATTAATATTAGAGTATAATTCTAGTAAACTCGCTTTGAAGTATAATAATTAAAAGAAGTAAATATTTTAAGAGTACATTAAGAGTGGATAGAAATAAGTGAGTAATAAAGTATTGTACTATAACTTATAGGATATGTAGTAACTATAATATCATATCAAGTAAACATTTAAACTTAAATTTAGTGATGGTTCCGAATTTTATGTATTTTTCCCCAAACGTTGCCTCCTTTCTCTCTCTCTCTTTTAAATTGTATTAATTTATTAATAATTTTTAATTTTTTTATTAATTTTTGATTTAATGTGATTCCAACTTTTTATTGTTTTCCCCTCAAATTTTATCTTTTTTCCCATATTCAAAACCTTAACATTTGACAAGTTTTATAAAAAAAGGTTTACATTAACTTAAATTGAATTTTCCATTTATCCTTAAGACATAATCAATTTATGATTAGTCATCTATCATTAGTTTAATGATATTATTTTTAGAAAATTGTTATTAAATAAAGTAACTTTGATATATCATGACCTAATAGATATCATCCAATTATTTTCTTTGATTTAATAGCCTCCATTCTCTCTCTCTCTCTCTCTCTCTCTCTCTCTCTCTCTCTCTCTCTCTCTCTCTCTCCTCTTAAATAATAAATCGGCCAGGTTAACTCACTAGTTTAATAGTGAGCCAATCTCGCAGTTCACAACCTACCAATTCAACGGAAAACTTACTTAATGGTTTACGACCCGTTGATTTGGGCAATTCTACAGTCTTGAACTACCTGGGCCTTTAGGGTTCAGTGATTTGAGCTTAACAATTTTCGAATCGGTTTAAGATTTGAAACCAACCCTTACACAAATCTACATGTATAGAATCTAGAAAGTTAGACCAACAAGACTTTGCTATTAAGCAAATGACATATGCCTTGTCCCCCCTCCGTCTTGCCATTTCTTTTCTATCTTTATTCTTCTTCGTCTTCTTTTCCTTACACTCACTTCCAAACGCCTACAGATCACACGTTGATCAACAAAGCCACCGCATATCCAAGCAACACGCCCATCGTCTTCTACGCAAGCCCCTAACAGCAATCCACAACATACACAAGTTCAGCCAAATGCTCCTCCAATGACCACAACTCCGACTACCGCAACAACAACTCTTGGCATGGCTACTGCCAACGCATGGTGTCTTCACTCGCTGCTGCACATGCGATCAACACAAACTAAATCCAAACACCAGCGAGCATGCGACCACAATCCGCTTGACGAACCAACGCTACTCTCCTTCTCTGACGACACTCCAACCACGCGATAGACACAACACAACACCAGCCGCTCTCGACACTAGCCCGCAACAAACACCAACTGCAGTAGCACGTTGACTTCATGATAGCACAGCAACAAGTCAACACATCAGCAAGTTCACAGCAGCACACTGGCGCACGTCCTCGCATAAATTGCCCCTGACACACCATCTCCAAAGCCACACTGCATACTAGCATCGGATGAACATAAATTGTAGAACACGTACGTTTGATACACGTCCCCATCCTCACACAACCGCTGTCCTCACTGCACGCAAGCCGATTCCGCACGTTCACTGTCTTCATCGAACAAGTTCAATATCCTGTATATTTTGCTTTTGAGGATGAAGATGTTCATAAAGCTTTAGCTGATATAAAAGAGAATGATATCACGGGTCAGCCTGCCTCGGCAACTACTGGCAGGTATAAGCTTATTGTCCCATCACCACCTACGCACGCAGTTGCACCTTCACCGTACTGCTGAATAGTTGAAGTTTAGGCTCGGTTCTTTATTTAACGTAAGGTAAGTGGACATGCACATATTATATGAGGAGATTTTATTTTTCGTCTTAGTTTTTTATATATAGGTAGTTATTTAATGATATATATATATATTTTAATTTAGGTATCCTTTTACTATTAAGTTTTTAAGATTTTCTCACATAAAAATCTATTTTGTTTTTTTTTAGCATCAGTTTTTAGGATTTCCTCACCTAGAAAAATTCATTTTTTATTTGGAGATAAAAATAATAAAAAACCTCATTTTAAAAAAATAGGATTTTTAGAGAGTTTCATTATAAAACAAAAATACTAGAGGTTAGGACCCTATCATATTTTATTTGAATGAACTAAATCGGTTACAACATAAATTCGGTCGTTTTTCAAAAACTAAAAAATACTAATACACTAAAGTTTTTTCGGAAAGAACTACAGTCGTTTGATCCTAACTAGTAAGTATACAGGCACCTTCAGGTTAATGTTAAAATCTGCAGAAACTTAGGTTTTTTTTTTTTTTCAGTTTTTATTTTTCTTAAAAATTTATAGAAAAGGATAACTATGAAAAATAAACCTAATTTTGAAAAATAAATAGTGATACCTGTTAGTGTTTAATAGGTTAGTTTTCGAATTTAAAACCCTTTGGTTTTTATTAAATTAAAATAAAAAATCGATAGTTAAATTGTAATCAATTCACTCAATTGATTACGATTTTTTTTTTCGAGACTCCAGTCATGCGGTGACTCCAATTTTTTTTTTTAATAAAAGAATCAGAATTTTTTAATTTCTCTAGTCAAGAATTAATATTAAATAGATTAAGATTTAATATTAACCGAAAAGTAAGAAAATTAAATTAAATAAGAAACCGAAAATTCAGGCTCAACACTATGTATGAGTTCATGTTGATGTAGTAAGTGAATTTAATATTGCTTAATGCGTCTATCTAATCTGAATATTAATTTTAATGTAACTAAAGATTTAAAAAACTAGCCATTGTAATATAAACTAGCTACTACAAATTAGTCGTTATAAACTAGTTTTCAAATATTACTCTTAATGTCTCATGTTCTGTATATATCTAATAAGACAAAATTCTAATTGTACTCTCATGTTTCTCATTTCTATCCACACTTATAGTATTATTGCCTTAATAATCATTATGGAAAAAAACAACTCCAACAGCTTAATAAGTGTTTTATTATATATATTTATTTATGGATTTTTTATTAGTGTTTTTATATTTTTATGGGCATTATGAGGATATTCGATACTTAATTATAAATATTTTTATTTTAGGTTTTTGATGAATAATTGAGAAGAAAAGAAAGAGAATGAATCAAGTTTCATTTAATTTAAACTTGAATTAAAAGAATTATAAGCTTGACACAATCACTTAAAAGGATCATGTTGAAGGCGGTATTTATTTATTTAAAAATATAACCAGAAACTTACACAACTATTAACCATGGTCATGTCACAATTGTGTTGAAAAAATAAAATAAATATCAAAAAGTTACATCACTAATTGATATGGTTATGTTGCATAGGTGTATCTTAATTAATTAAAACCTGAAACGTAGCTCCAGTTGAAGTGAAGCCCAACTCCATGATTTTGAAATTCTTGTCCAGTCTATGAATTGAAGACCAATTGCAATTGTGAGCCACATGTTCAGCTTCCCCGTCAATTGAGATTAGGCCGTGAAGTTGTCCATGACATCATCAAGCAGGTGAAGTTCAAGCAAGATCCAAGAATTGAAGTGCAATTTAAATTGGAAACTGGAAGCCATGCAATCAAAGACGAATGCAACACCGTAGGCCCATGTGAAGTAAAGTGGAAATCCAAAGTCATGTCGCACATTACATGAAGCTTAGCCCATCCCTAAGAATCTAATTTATGGACATTCAAGTGTCTAGGGATTTGTTTTTAATAAGAAAAGTAGACTTTGGCGGCCGTAGATGCAGCAGAGGAATACGATAGAGCTACATAGCTTTATTTCTTCCTTTCTATTTTCGTAGTGGAGTTTTTCTTTAGTTTTTAGTTTGTAGGTAACGAGATCAACATTGATTATAAATGGAGAAATTAATTCATGTAAAAATTGAAGGTTGGAGATTTTTTATTTCTATGATAAAGAATAAGTTTTCTTCTATAATATGCAGCAGAGGAATACAATAGGTGTTGATTTCCTATATTTTCTTATTTAATTAAAAGTAGATTTAATATTTTATATTAATTAAGAGTAGATTTACTTTCTTTTTTTTTTTCTGTATATTTTGGTTTGACTAAATTTAGGTAAAAATAATATAGCTGAGAGCTAATCATAATCTCTACCATAATTACCTAGTCTTATTGGTCTTTTATTACTGCATAAATAACCCGGTATACTTACTAGTAAATTGCACTTTGAAAGTTTACGCATATCACAACTTAAGTACTTCTAGTAGCTTTGATTTTGAGCAAAACAGAAGTAAGAAGGAATTTTTTTTTTTTTTTTACCGAAGTTGAAGTGACATAATTGAGTGTATGCGTGATATACTACCACATATATCTAAGTGTTCTTCAATTGGAAGACCTAAACAAAAGTATATAAATAGAGGTCGTGTAAAAGGTCACAATCATTTGTACAATAATTACTTCTCAAGCAACCCGATCTACATAGATAAGTAATTTCATCGAAGATTTCGAATGAGGCAAGTTGAGTTCCTCCACATGGTTGAAGTACTTCGAGATTATTTTCCCTATTTCAAATAAAAGAGGACTGTTGTTGGTCATCTTGGTCTTTCACTACTACAGAAGTGTACTGTTGCCATTCGAATGTTGGCATATGCTGTAGAAGGCGATGCTTTAAATGATTACTTGCGAATAGCCGTAGGCACAATATTATAATGTGTTAAGAAATTCATTGCAACTGTTATTACATGCTTTAGTGATGAATACTTACGTAGGCTTAATCAAGTCGATATTAAATGCTTACTTCATATAACCAAGCAACGTGGATTTCTTGGTATGTTAGGAAATATAGGTTGTATGCATTAGGACTAGAGAAATTATCCAGCTGCATGGCAAGGTATATATACTTGTGGAGATCATGATTCTCTAACAATAATGCTTAAAGTTGTTCTTCATATGACACTTGGTTATGACATACATTTTTTTTGGTGAAGCGCATACATATTACTCTTTTGATTTGGTTAAATGGTGATTAAGTATATATGTTCCAACAAGAATTCTTAAATTCTATATCTCTAAGTGTATTGCCTCCTCATATTTTAACACTTAAGAAGGGAACTCCAATTGTACTTTTATGAAATATGGATGCAAAGGCAAGCCTATGTAACGATAAAAGGTTAGTACGAATTGATTTCTTGTAAAATGTCTTCTACGCAAAGGTGTTGACTAGTCATGCAAGAGACCTATGAGTTTTCATTCCAAGAATATCTCTAAAAACTTCAAATCATTTGAATCTTCATGTAAACCCTACAATTAGATTTTTTGAGTTTGGTATGTAAAATTTAGGATAATCGAGTAAATTATTCAATTGAGCTTAAATTTTATTATGAAGTTAGGAATATTAGTAAAAATGATCCCTTAAGTTAGGATTTAAGAAATAAATAATTAAATATTATAATATTAAGTTATACGTATATGACTCGTTATTTATTGAAAACATATAAAATAAGTTCTGATACTTAATGAATTGATAAAAATAAATTATATACATACTAAAAATCATAAAATAACATAAATAATATTTAGGGGTATTTATTTATATTATATATGTGTTTATGAGTAGGTAAAAATACTTGAAATTATGTAAATCACCTAATATATGCTAAAATAATTAAGGAAAATTAATAAAAAACAAGAAAAATATGTAAAAAGTGTAGAAATATCTAAATTTGGGGTGTAGCAAGCTAGGAAGTGAGTTTTGAAAATTAACAAATAAATTTTAGACATATAGAAAGTGAAAAAAGCAAAAGAAAAAGGACACTTATCTAAAATAAATTGCAAGAAACCCTAAACTTAATCTATAAATTTGGGGAAACCTCATATAAATCTATTTTGGATAGTTAAGAGTTAAAAAAAAAATTAGGAAGAGGTCAGAAGAGAAGAGAGAATATTTTTAGAAAAATAAACAAACAATAGTGCAATTAGGGCTTAAACAAGAAATATATGTCCAACCATCACTTAGAAAGAAATGGCCACCACCACCTGATAGTTGGACCATTGCCAGGGGCTATCGATAAGGGTAGAGCCACCGTTGGTGGCTGGAAGCAATTCGAACCATAAGTTTCTTCTTCCACCCGAAATCTATGTGGAAAATTATAAAAATTAGTATTTTAAAGTATTTCTGTATGTATATTTAAGGAAAAATATCAATTTGATAGGATTAATTCCATGAATATACTATCCTTAAAAAATCATTAAACTAGAATTGATTTTCGCTTTTGTTTTAAATAGGTCTAATGATATAGTTTTAAACCCACAATTTTTGTATATACTATCTGTCACGCCCCGAAGTGGCAGAGTCGTTAGAAGTTGGCCTTACAACCGCTATTTTAGACTTGATCTACACAAGGCGTTCACGATTAACCCGCTTTAAAGTAAACAGTTTGTAATTTATTACCTAAGAAAGTGAGGAAATATAAATATATATATAATAGAATTCAATTATTACAATTAGCGTTTTCAACGATAATAGCTTAAACCTTAAAAATATATGTCTGTTCTTCAAATGCTTTTCCTCACTCCCCAGGATCCAGCAGTTGCTAGCTTCAGAGTAGTTGTTTGCTGCTTCTTAGCCAGCACCTGCACGACGTCTATAGGAATGTGAATAACCATAGTTCAGTAAGTTAGGATGGAGGACTTAAAACTATACCATAAACACAACAAGATTTTCAATCAACTTATTAGGTGCAATGCATGTGCAAGCAAATGCCATCGCACGACGTTGTCCGGCCGGTCGTGAGATTAGAGAAATTGGGTCCGCTCTAATCCTGGTTAAGGAGTTGCCATTAATGCAACAGCTCACGACCAAACCTAAGCTTGTGCAATGGAGACCTCGCTCCTCCTGCGACTACCTTCGAACCACTGACTTCACCCTCGCCGCGACCTCCTCTCCTATCACTTAGTTCGGCAAAGGATGAAGAAGGGACCAATTGCAATCCTGCGCTATCCCTTTCGAAGGGATCGGTATTTGGCCGGAGAGTCCTAAATTCTCTTAATGAGTTGCCATGCATGTCTAATTATGATTACTGGTCGTATATTTGATTAAGTCCAGTTTAGAGTGATCAATCATTTCATACAATACATGCTAGAGCAACAAACAGAATCATAGCATCACCCATAATCAAGCACATGCATACATCCAACTATCTAACAAGCACAACCAAGCATAATTCCAAGCCTCCAAAATACAACATTGTATTATTCTCAACTTACCTCGACTCCTCGCTCACTCACTCGAGGTCCGATTTGTTCAGGCCATCGTCGATCATCCCTACAACACAAACGTGGTTTCAGTTTTTCATATAACTATTATAGGTTCATTTTATCCTATAACGCTTATTGTTATGTTTTGTTTAGGGTTTAATATGCCTAATTATCTAGGCCTTAAGTCTTTTACGATTATTCTAGGTTTAGGGTTAGGTTTGGATTCGGTTTTCGTATTGATTTCTAAATTAGGTTTTAGTTCGATTTGTAAGTAGTGTTTTATACTCCAACCTTATAAATTTGTTTCAACCCATAATGTGAAATTAATCACATTACTTTCCGATCTCCTAAATACCATCATTACCCCTAGTCAGTATTTATTTTATCCGGTACACTTAAACCAGTATTAGTGTACCAAATTCACCCCTAATGTGAAAAATTTTTACATTTTTCATATAATTACATAAATTCAAGTTTCGTATCAGATTTATTGTACATTTTTATTATTATCAAAATATCAATTTTTATTATAATATTTTCTATTTATTATATTCTAATAATTACATATTATGTATTATTACCTTTTATGTAATAATACACTTCTAATATTTCTATTACTCTAATTATCGTCTCAAACACCAATTATCATTTCAAAATGTCTAAATTCATCCTAAATCAGATTTTACTCCTAATTACCCTAATTTCCAAAATTAACTTAAAATTTACTATTTTTCCCTATTACTCATTTACTACATAATTAACCTAATAATTACATCTAACACCCTAAATGCTACAAGTATCATACTCCATCAAATTTCAACATCCTAAAACATGTACTTATTCACTAAATCAGTAATTAACTATCTAATTATTTTATTAACCCTAAATTACCCATTTTATGTCTTATTTTAAGGCCTAAAAATTTAAAATATTAATTTTTAAAAATGGGCTTCATAGCACTGTTCTATATCATCTAAGTGGTCGATAAAAAAATTTTGGGCTCAAAACTACACTTCTAAGGTCATTTATTTCTAAACCGAAACATGCTCGGTTTTGCACGATTTCTTAAGGACCCTATATCACGAGACATATTTTCATCAAAATAATATTTTTCCTAAAAACTACATAGAAAAATATTCCAGAATAAAAAGTTTCATAATTTTATAAAAATATTTACTATTTTTTCAAAATTATACAAAATCGAGCTAGAAATCAAACTCATCGATTTGGGTGGCTCCGGCCACCGTCGGTGGCAATGGGTGTGCCACAACCGTGTGGTGGTGGTGGCCGTCTACTTCCAGCTTCCTGTCGGGTCTGGGTTTTCCTTTGTGGCCCTAACTACACAGTTTTCTTTTTTTTTTTTTTCTTTGGTTTTTCTCTCAATTTTTGCCTCTCCCTAATTTTCTTTGATTTCTAACTGTCTAAATGAGCTTCTAAATTTTTCTTGCTATTTATAGGACTTTGTGGTAATTAATATGCATTAAATTGGACAAGATAATTGACTTATCCCTTAATTTTTGGCTTTTGTGTTGTCTTAATTTAATTAACCGATTTTTTTCTTATTTTTCCCAGCTGCCACGACCCATATCTGGATCATTCCTTATTTTTCATGATTTTTCTTTATTTTTTCTTAATTAATTATAAATTTTCTTTAATTATTTAGTATGATTTTAGCACATTACGCGTATTTTAAGTAATTACATGTATTTCTATATACATGTAAATTCATATATAGTACAAATAAATATTCCTAAATATTATTTAGGTTATTTTATAATTTTTAGTATACATATAATTTATCTCGAGCGATTTGTTAATTATCGGAATGCATTTTACGCATTTTCGATAAATAACGAGTTATATACTTAAAATTTGGAATTTTTATATCATTTTATTTTATTGCTTATTTTCTTAAATTTAAACTTACGGGATCATTTTCCTAATATTTCTAATTTTACTTTATAATTTAGGCTCGATCGGATCTTTCAACAGATCGAAACCTCAAATTGCTAGTTTTGCAGCTTACACTATCTAGGGTATATATTATATTGCCATGAAGATTTTTTCCTGAAATTAATTTTCTAAATTTTGATCTAATATTTAGGCCTTAAAATCATAAATAAAAAATAATTTCTTAGGTTTATTTTGTGATTTATTGCTAAATTGATGAAAATTCTGATTTAGGGTGTATTTAATCATCTTGAAATGTTAATTGATAATGAAAGATGGTATTTGTAGTGTTAGAGATGTTAAGTAGGTGTATTATGTGTAAATTATATAATAATGGATAATATGTGGAAATGGGAAATTAGGATGAAAAGTATTAGAATAAATTGATGATATCATGATATTAATAATTGAATACAAATCTAATTTGAAACATAAATTTAGGTAATTATTTTAAAAATGTAAGATATTTTCAAATTAGGACTAAATTCAGAAGTTAAATTAAGAGTATGATGTACCGTACAGATTAGAATGCTAATTAGAAGCTAAATAGGAAACTAGTGTAATTAAAATATAGTTAGATGAATTTCACAAGGGAGAAATCCTAGGGTATACGTATGAAAATTGTGACTCGAAGCTGAATTAGAACCTAATTTAAGAACTAATTCAGAAATTGAATTATAAACTAGTTTAAAAATAGTTTAATTATAAGCAACATAAAACCTGAACAATTGAATAAAATTATAATTTTAACTAAAACCAATGATTCAAGGCTTATATATATATATATATGTAAGAGTATAAATACTAAAATGATATTTATATTATAAGAGCTAGTGGCAACAATTTAACTCTACATCAAATTTAAGTAAGCAAATCGGAAACTTCAAGTAAGGTGGGATTAATATGTTACTGTATTTTTTGATACTATAATGGTACTCAGAGGCATAGGATTGTGTTGGTTGTACTAGTAGGTAAATGTTTGTGTGCATGCTTGTGTGTTTCTAAATTTTTTGCTATATATTGATGTTTTGCTATGGTGGTTTGTGCTAAGTGAAATTGTTTGATTACCCTAAACTGGACTTAGTTATATTCGACTTAAATACTTTAATTGGACATGCATTGCAACCCTTTAGGGCATGACTAGGATTCTCTGACCAAATATCAACACTTTTGAAAGGCATAGCACTGTAGCATAATAGTCCCTCCTTTATCATTAATCAAACTAAGTAATGGGAGAGGAGATAGTAATAAAGATGAGTGTAGTGATTCGAAGGATAATCATGGAAGGAGTAGTTGCACAAACTTAGGTTTTGTCTTAAGCTATTGCATACGCATTGAAACTCCTCAAAACTGGGTTAGAGTAAGTGAAATTTCTCTAATTTCACAATGAACTGAATAACGTTGTGTGATGGTATTTACTTGTTGCATTGCATTTAATTAATTGTTTAAGAACCATGCATGTGTTGTTGTACACTCTTATGTTACAGTCTCTACTTACTGAATTGTTAATTGCTCAAATCCTTATAGATTTTCTTATAGGTGGCAATATAAATGCCACGTTATAACTATCTAAAGGTTAATACCTTTTGAAGAACTTTAGGAGGAACGAGGATTTGATTGGATGTTTAATAGAGTTTTGACAGTTTTATTAATAACTCATAGATATGTTAGTTGGGTGTTGTAAGCCCCATAACTAAGCAATCCGAGGTTTCAATCGGTTGAATGATTCGATCGAGCCTAAATTATAAAGTAAAGCTAGAAATATTAGTAAACCGATCCCGTAAGTTTGAATTTAAGAAAATAAGTAATAAAATAGGAGACTACAAAATTTTCAAATTTTAAGTATATAACTCGTTATTTATCGAAAATGCGTAAAAGGCATTTTGGTACTTAACGAATTGTTAGAGATAAATTATATATATACTAAAAATTATAAAATAATCTAAATAATATTTAGGAATATTTATTTGTACTATATATGAATTTACATGTAAGTATAAATACGCGTAATTTCTTAAAATACGCGAAATATGCTAAAATAATACAAAATGCTTAAAGAAAATTCATAATTAAATAAGGAAAAATCAAGAAAAATCAGAAAAAAATCATGAATGATCCAGAATTGGGTCATGGCAGCTGGAAAAAATAAGAAAAAATTCGGCCAATTAGAATAAGCTAACATAAAAGCCAAAAATCAAGGGATAAGGCAATTGTCTTGTCCCATTTAATACACAATAAATCCTATAAAGCCCTATAAATAGCAGGAAAAATTCAAGAACTCATTTGGACAGTTAGAAATCAGAAAAAATTAGGGAGAGACGAAAATTAAGAGAAAAATTCGGTTTAGAAAAAAATTAGAAAAACTGTACAATTAAGGCTTTCAAAGAGAACCCACACCAGACGAGGAGCTGGGAGTGGACGGCCACCACCACCAGAAGGTGATGGCAGCGCCCAGGCTGGACGACAAGGCCACGGCGGTCGGCGGTGGCCGGAGCCACCCATATCGGTGAGTCCAATTTCCAGCCCGATTTTGTGTAATTTGTAAAAATAGTAAATATTATTATAAAATTATGAATTTTTTTATTCTAGGATATTTTTGTATTTAGTTTGTAGGAAAAATATTAGTTTGATGAAAACATGCTCCGTAATATATGGTCCTTAAGAAATCATGCAAAACCGAGCACATTTCGGTTTAGAAATAAATAATCTTAGGAGTGTAATTTGGAGCTCAATTTTTTTTTGTAGGATACTCATGTGATATAAAATAGTGATATGAAGCCATTTTTTTAAAATTAATTTTATAATTTTTTAAGTTAATTTTTAGCCCTAAAATGATGGAAAAATTGGGTAATTTGGAGTTAATTAAGTAATTAAATTATTAATTACTGACTTAGTGAATAAGTAGATGTTTAGGGATGTTGAAATCTGATAGAGAATGATACTTGTAGCATTTAGGGTGTTAGATGTAATTATTAGGTTAATTATGTAGTAAATAAGTAATAGGGAAAAATAGTACATTTTAAGTTAATTTTGTAAATTAGGGTAATTAGGAGTAAAATCTGATTTAGGATGAATTTAGAAATTTTCAAATGATAATTGATGTTTAGAGATGATAATTAGAGTGATATAAATATTAGAAGTGTAATATATACATAAAAGGTAATAATACATAATAGGTAATTATTGGAAATATAATAAATAGGAAATATTATAATAAAAATTGATATTGTGATAATAATAAAAATGTACAATAAATCTGATAGGAAATTTGAATTTATGTAATTATATGAAAAATGTAAAAATTTCTCATATTAGAAGTGAATTCGGTACACTAATAAGGATATAAGTATACCGGGTGAAATAAAATACTGACTAGGGGTAATGATGGTATTTAGGAGATCGGGAAATAATGTAATTAATTTCACATTATGGGTTGAAATGAATTTCTAGGGTTAGAGTATAAAACACTACTTAGAAATCGAACTAGAACCTAATTTAGAAATCGATGCGAAAACCGAACTCGAGCCTAACCCCAAACCTAAATAATTATAAAAGACGTAAGACCTAGATAATTAGGCATATTAAACCCTAAACAAAACGTAACAATAAGTGTTATAGGATAAAATGAATCTATAATAGTTATATGAAAAGATGAAACCACGTTTGTGTTATAGGGATGATCGGCGATGGCCTGATCAAATCGGACCTCGAGTGAATGAGCGAGGAGTCGAGGTAAGTTGGGATTAATACGATGTTGTATTTTGGAGGCTTAAGATTATGCTTGGTTGTGCTTGTTAGATAGTTGAACGTGTGCATGTGCTTGATTATGGGTGATGTTATGATTCTGTTTGTTGTTTTGGCATATATTGTATGAATTGTATGAAAGGATTGATCACCCTAAACTGGACTTAATCAAATATCCGACCAATAATCATAATCGGACATGCATGGCAACCCGTTAAGGGAACTTAGGACTCTCCGGCCAAATATCGACCCCTTCGGAAGGGATAGCGCAGGATTGCAAAATGGTCCCTTCTTCATCCTCAGTCGAACTAAGTGACAGGAGAGGAAGTCGCGGCGAGGGTGAAGACAGTAGTTCGAAGGTAGTCGCGGGAGGATTAAGGTCTCCATTACACAAGCCTGGATTTGGTCGTGAGCTGTTGCATTAACGGCAACTCCTCAACCCGGATTAGAGCGGGCGCAATTTCTCTAATCTCACGACGGGCCGGACAACGTCGTGCGATGGCATTTGCTTGCACATGCATTGCATCTAATAAGTGATTGAAAACCTTGTTGTGTTTCTGGTATAGTTTTAAGTCCTCTATCCCTACTTACTGAGCTGTGGTTGCTCACATCCCTATAGACGTCGTGCAGGTGCTGGCTAAGAAGCGGCAAACAACTACTCTAAAGCTAGCAACTGCTGGATCCTGGGAAGTGAGGAAAAATATTGAAGAATAAACACATATTTTTAAGGTCTAAGCTTTTATTATTTTTCATTTTCGAATGATGTAATGATATAGAAAAATACTATAGAGAAATATTGTAAACTTTAACTGCAATAACTGAATTATAACACATATATAATTCCTCACTTTTATAGGTAAATGATTTATTTAAATTACAAACTGTCTACTTCAAAGCGGGTTAGTTGTGGACGCCTTGTGTAGACGCCTTGTGTAGATCAGGTCTAAGATAGCAGTTGTAAGGCCAACTTCTATCTTAGGATGGCTTACAGGGTGGGGCTGTTACGACTCTGCCGCTTCGGGGCGTGATAGGTGTATAATATTTTACTTATTTTAGACTATTGATAGTCTTGTGCGAACTGTTTACTTCAAAGTGGATAGTCATAGACACCTTATATAAATCATATGTACGATAACGACAGAGATGTTAATTATTATCTTAGGTTAATTTACACAGGGAAGCTGTTGCGACTTTGCGGCTTTAGAGTGCAACATTCCATTTGAAATGACAAGGAAACGATAAGGAAACGATTCCCAATATGTTTAAGTTTTGCTTTGACAATCAGTAAGGCATAAGGTAAGACAATACCTAATGTTGGCATATATCTTTCTAAGCATGTATTTAGTCACGGTCAACTATACGTAACACTATCATGAGGAGTATTGATGTCATTAGCAAAAATTTTGGTTAAGAAATGAAGGGTACCTAAGCTACCTAGCACCCATAAAAGGAACGAAGGGTGGGTATAGATCAATGTGGTTCTGTTTTCCCTCTAAACCAAACTATATGGTTTAGATTGAGAATTTTTTCAAATCATAGAATTTCGATTTGGTTTAATTTATAGATTGAATCATATCTTATAGTTTAAAAAAATATATATTTGTGAAACATGTAATCTCATGTAAAAAATATTGGATTGATTTAAAAATACTAAGTATCATCATGATAGAAGTTGATGAAATTAATATTCATATGACTAAAAATTTCCGAATGTTTATCAATAGCATATAGTACAAATTTTGAGTCAAACTACATAAATAATTTATACTTTATGGCAATTAAAAATCTAATACATATTCATTTCAATAAATGTAAATAAAAAGTTCTTTTAAATACTATATTATAACAAAAAAAACTCTAATTGAAGTAAAATATTACTATATTTTTTATGGAACGGTTTGGTTCGATTTTAGTTTGGTTTATCCTTTCAAACCAATCATAAATTTTCGATTTGGTTTGAATTAGAAATTTTTAAACCAAATTATAAGAAAAAACCATATTTTTAGTTTGGTTTAATTCGGTTTGGTCTTTTTTTTGCCCATCCCTATAGTGAATGTTATGCACAAAAATGTATCGTTACTCTCAAGGTACTCCTATTATTGACATGTCATATTTTCGTTATATCATTCTATGAATATTATTATTCTTAGCCATTTTTTAATTTTACAATTACAACCTTTCATATATACATTATTTACAAAACAATTTGTTGTTGTGCTCATTCATTGATAATCCCTCTCTAATAATTTCATTAACATTTATTCTTATGTCAGCTTACCAACTCCTTAGTGATATTTAGATAAAGAGTTTAAAAGGAGATATCTCAATCCCTATTAGGTACACTTAAATTACATATATGAGAATTTCATTAAAAAATTACCAAACCTTATGCATTTACTAAGACATGCATGTTTTACATTTAAGACTATAGCATTGTTACAAGGCCTACTAATGCTTAAGGTGATTATTTGAAGATTTGCACTATATGTCCACTACGATCCCTCTTATGGTAATTGATGTAGGCAAGTGCAATTATCAGTTTATAATATAGTAGATATAAGTCCGAAAGTCAATCCCTCAAAGACTCTAACTACTAGTACTTGTTAGATTTCTATTATCTAACTGGCAAATTAAATTTCAAGAAATTTGAAGAAGTAAATCTAAATTACTGCTAAAACTAATTTAAAGATTAACTAAAACGCAATTAAAAAATTAACAAGAAAGTAATTCAATTAATTCAAGATTCAATGCTATACCGAGATCTTGCTTCTCCTAGATTTAACATGTGTTTTTCCTAAAGATAATCTAATTTATTACTTAATCTTTCTTGATAGGCAGAATTCTTTACTAAAATTAATCGCTTTTTCGAGCCAATTAACCCTAACCCTAAAATCATCTTTTAGAATCTCTTCTCAATAGCATGACCTAAGATTGTATTACTGAACAATGAATTGTTTATGCTTTAATTCGAAATTCTGAAGAATTTTATAAATTATCTCTAATCTTATAACAATTCTTATTAATTATCTCTAGATCTAATCTTATAAGAAATTTCTTAATTTTCTTATAAGATATTAAACTCTATATTACTACCTATGGAAATAATAACCTAAATCATGAAGCATACATAGTTGAATCAAGAAAATAATAAAGAACTAAATTAATCAATACTAATCATATCACATGAATAGATTTAGGTTTCATAAAACCTAAATACCAAGATTCTACTCACTACATATCTTAAAATAATAATCTAAAATCCAAGTATAGAAAATAATAAAAAGAATTATCATTAAATCCAAACAAAATTGAATCTTGAAATCTTTGCTTCTCCTTGTTTTCTTAGTTGTTCTTGGTTTCAAAAACTCCTTTAAAGTAGTACCAAAAAGTTCTCTGAAAATAGACCTTAAGAATGCTTTATATATGAAGAAATAAAAAAAATAGATCAATTGGAAAAGATACGACTGAGGACACAACCGTGTCTTTTGGTCATGTAACAATCCATGCTTTACATTTGTCTTCTTTTTTTCTTTTTAAACTTGAAAACAACATGACCGACGACATGATCATGTCTTTTGGTCATGTCTAAGCTGTAACAGTTGAAAAACAGTTCCAATTTTACTTAGAAATGACACAACTTGTGTTATTTGGCTGTATCGATTTTCAAACCTTGATAACCTGCTCATTTTAGCTTCAATTTGAGTTAAATTTGAGTTAAATTTGTTTCTATCTTCTCGTTTTCTTATGTAGATTATTTCAAAACCTAAAAAACAAAATTTTACTCAATTAAGTATTATTATCTAAAAATAAACTCAAATATCAAGAAAAATTATCAAAAATCTCTAAATAAAATATGCATAATTAGGAAATTATTAGTAAGTGTTCCTTCCAAATACATTCCTCTTTCATAAGCCTTTATTGGTAAAACAAGTATAACATGTTTGCGTGATTCAATATTTTTTCCCCTATAGAGAAATTACTCAGGATTTATAGTTTTAAGTGGAGACGCTCCATTAGAGTTTGACAAACAAACCTTCACAAAGATGATTAGATAAGAAGTTGAAAAACTTCGAAGGTAGAGGTTCTATTTACTATTACACTAAGATATGGATGATCATTTCCATGTATGTATATTTATTTATAGTCACATTTCATTTGCATAATAATTTGCTTAATACTATATGGTTAACTACTTTTAGAGATGACAATCCTTCCAATCAATAAGTAAAAACCTATACATTATTTCCAATCTAAGAAGCACTATAAAGCTCGACTATTATTGCATAAGTCCTAATTTGAATCATTTTTTCTTTTATGCATTCATAATTTATTTAATTCCAATAAAATTATTGTTTGTTTTCGTAGATTTAAGGCTTACACTTCTATCCATTTTTATCTTCAGAAGGTTGGACAACATCATTTTTTACTTTCTATATTTCATAAGTAAATACTGTTTATATTGCTTTCCACCTTTTTTCCTTGGATATAGTTCTTTAGCATCAGGAATTTCACGATCACAATTGTGTAGCAAGAGATTGATAACATAATGACTAGATAATATAAGTTTACATCATTATATTTTGTGCCATGATACAAGTTCCTCAATTAAGGTGTGCTTAATTGTTTTGTAGGGAAGTGGACATTTCTTTGGCAATGCAATTTAATTACGAATAGCATAGTTCTTTTATTAATCAACAAAAACATTGTGAATGTTATTGTTCCCTTTCCTTTCTCATTATTCAAGGAGTTTTAATGTATTAGTGCTGTTGGATTGAGTCGATTTCATTGCTTTTAATGTGTTTCTTTCATACTTTAAACTATAATTTTTACATCTACACAAATTACATTGAATTTAGACATCCAATGTATTAATGAGTATATGTGGATGTATATAAGTGTCGAAGTTAGAAGTTGTATGTAGTTGTACTCAAATTAGAAGTCACATGTATTTTAGAGATTGCATATGAGAGTGATAGATGCAATAACATAAATTTGTATTCGTTATTTTTTACAAGTAATACTATAAGGATAAGGATACCCAAAAAAATAGAGATCACTTCAATATTATAGATTCATACAATTATCTTTACATTCGCAGTACAAGTGCGTCGTCCACTCGTATATGTATATATATATATATATTAGTAAACGCATCATATGCATACATTTACTAATTTATTACGTCAATGGTCATCTCATAAGTTAACACTATATCGAGTCATAATATGATTAGAGGTACTTTGGCACATTGCATGTTAATTAATTTATTTTATTAACTTGGAATTAATTTTTTAGCAAAATAAGCACAGAAACTATTTTACTTGAGCTTCCTATAAACATTGATATTTAAACTCACAAATTCTTATAGTAATATATCAAAACTACAGTTTAAAAGTTTAATGTTGGTTTAAGTTTACCTTCAAAGTTTTGAAATTTCATCTTTCTTACTTTCGGCATATACATTAACCATGATATATTTCCAAATGGAGGTTATAAAATTAAAAAGAAACAATTTGATTGAGCATAATATTTAATAATTTTAAACTTTCAAGTATATTAAAAAAAAAAACTTTAGGTATATTAGCTAAAAAATAATTTAGCTATAAATTTTAATAAGTAAACATATTAACAACTTCAATATTTAGATGCATAAAATGCCCAAAATCCAAGAAATGTTTCTTACATTATAATAATTCTTTTTATATAAAATTGCCCCAAACGAAAATGAATTAACTTATAATAATAAGAAAACAACAGAACAACATGGGCTTGGAATTTTGCGCTCAGAAGTTCCAACTCTTGAGCAGCTTTAATTAGTTACCGTTATAGCCCTATAATTTTCTTTTGGATAAACCGTAATTATATTCTTTTATGTTTATTTAATATATTTTTATTCTATTTGTCTATGAAATTAAACAATTAAAAATATCCAAATATCTATGAAATGAGTTTTTATACTCTATCATCTTGTCCTTAAATAAAATATAAGATAATTAAATAAATATTAGAATCATTTTTTCTTGAGTAACCAAATAGCAGTTTTTTGCAAAAAAAAAAAAAAAAAAAAATTCGGAGTTCAAACGTTCCTTCTTTTCAAATATATAGAGAGAGCGTACATGTATAGAACCAAGAAAGCTAGACAAGCAGGACTTTGCTATTAACCAAGTTACGTATGCCTTGTTCCCTCTCTGTCTTGCCATTTCTTTTCTGTCTTTCTTCTTCTTCTTTTCCTTTTCCTTTTTTTTTCCTTCTCTTTCTTGATTCTTTTCTAACATTCTTAGGTTGTGATCATAATAATCTCCTCTTTGTTTCAACTATTTTGATTCGATTCAATGTCTAGTTTGGTCCTATTCTGTTTCCTGCATAGAATCAAGAAAACAAAAAGGTTGCCATCATCTTTTGGGGGGTTGTCTTATTTTATCGTCCATGCATGTGCATTCATATAAATTCAAGGTTGTCACAATCTCCTAAAAAGGAAAACAGAAATGTTTTGTTCTACTAAACATGTTTTGGTACTTCCTTTTTGCATGATCTTTGGGTTTTTGTCTTATTACACTTGTCTTTCTTGGTTTTTTGGGTACTTATTCCTTTTGAAATGCAATTTGTGAATCAACATATACTTACAATAAGGGATGACAGAGGTCGAATACCTATTGAAAAAATGCACTTTCTGTGATCGTTCTTTTAATAGGAATACTACTACTAACAGATTTTCGGCTCACCTTTCTATAGTTCTCGAACAAGGTGTAAAGCCCAGGGAAAATGTTCCACAGAATAGACAAGACGACCCAGCATAGATCTCCAAGATGGCGGTACGATATAAGAAGCAGATGACTTCATGCTACCTAACATGGAGGGTCTAGAACCTACTACGGACAAAAACCAACTATGATGGCCTACAGCTCCCAAGTGGCTCAACAAAACAGCCTACTGATAATTTTATCTCATTTGACATGGAGACTCCAGAACCTGTCATGGAAAAAACCAAGTCTGATGACCAACGGCTCCTAAGTAGCTCAACAAAAACCTGTTGATGACTTTATGCCATCTGACAAGGAGACTCTGGAACATATTATGGAAGAAACAAACTCTGATGGCCTACAGCTCCCAAGTGGCTCAATAGAACAACTTGTTGATGACTTTATCCTATTTCACATAGAGAATCTGGAACCTATTATAGAAGAAACCAACTCTGATGGCCTACAGCTTCTAGGTGGCACAATAGAACAGCCTGTCGATGATTTTATCCATTTGATGTGGAAACTTTGGATATAATTATGGAAGAAACCAATTTCGATAACACACAGCTTTACCCATGGAAAGAAAATAACATATGTTCAATTCAACAACTTCCTGATGACTCCATCGCATTTGATATGGAAACTCTAGAACCTATTATGGAAGAAAATATACCAACTTTGGATCATGAACCCCATTTATTCATACCACCATAACCATACTATAGAGAACCTATTATGGAAGAAAACGTACCGACTTTGGATCACGAACCCCATTTATTCATACCACCACAACCATGCTATAGAGAATTTGATCCAGGTCTCAAAACCAGCCGACCCTGATCTTCTTTTTCTTAACGATTGGTTTTTCTGGTGTATCTTTGTCCTATTTTGGATTTTTAAGGACTGCTTAGAAGTTTAGATCTGTCCATGATACATATTTGATAGTCTTTAGTAAGAGTATTTAGGTACTTCTATTTGTTGTGATAGGTTTGGAAGCCCCAATAAATACCAGGACCACAGGTAGGTTAGGGGGTTGTGCCCTTCATAGCTGGGGAGCGTGTATTTGACTCTTTCTCAATCAATAGAAAAAATATGTTCCACCAGAGATCCTCTTTGTCCAGCTCAAATTTTTGTCTAGAAGTTTAAATTTTAAATTCTTTGACGATTTATCTGGATAAACATCACACTCCAAGGATATCACAAAGTTAAAAAGCATAAAACGCAAGAATATAAATCATATCATGTGCTAACAAAAAACGATTTCCAAGAGCATATAATCTTGTATGAATCAAGTATATACATGAAACACCCCAATCATACTAAAAATAACAATTAAGTTATAAATTTTATTCAAATCATATTAATAGAAACCACATCTTAATAGAAAAAATCTCAATTTATAAATTTTAGTTTAATTCCAAATTTAGTACAAAGTGTATCTTATATAATAGATGTCTAATTTAAGTTTTCGGTTTTATTTTTTTAAAATACTTATTTTACATACATATTAAATAGATAAATTTTCTTTTACGTATAAAATATAGATATTTTATTCGTATTATATATATATAATACAATATTTTATATTTTCTTTGCTCTACATTTTAGAATATTCTAAAATATTGACCACCCTAAAACCCTACCCACAGTCTTTCTCTCTTCCACAGCATTTCGATAGTTCTCTGTCTACTTCCTCTCCATCCTCTGTCTTATTCTCTTTCTCGCTATCTATAGTTCACTCACTCTTTCACTAATTAAAACAATCAGACTTCCCCTTTCTTTTCTCCGCGGTCTGACACTACCTCCCCTTTATTCATTCTCTCATTTGCCATTGCAACAAATGACACAAACAGCCTCCTTCACTTATTAAATTCTCACCGAATGGACCCACCACTCTTTCTTAATTTTCAATCCCTCACTTGTTACTTTCACTGGACCCTCTAATTTCCACCCTTGCCAAATCATTCAATAGACACCGCATACTTCGCCGTTGTCTCGTAATCACAATTGAGTTTCAGGATTTCTTTTGATCATCGTTTTGACCTTTTCTGGTAATTAACATTTATTAATTATTTGGATATTTTACTAAATAAATTATAATTTTTATATATTCTCTTTCATAGATTCGTATTCGGCATTGATTCATATCTACCCCGTATTTCCATTTCGGTGTTTTATTTCACGAGTTGACTTCATATAATTTATCTGTATCTACACATAGTATATTATCTTTTATTTTCGTAGATTATTGTAAAAAGTAATTATTATTCTACAAAATAGATTTCTTAGATAAATTGAATTATCTGGTTTATTATATTATTTATATATATATAATTGTTATTATAAATTATGTCGCATATCAAACTATTAGATATATGTATAATTATGGAATTAGGTCAATATTTCTCTTAGACATGAAGTATGTTGATTCCTGTATCGTATATGTACTATTTTAATTACCGATTTAGCTATTTGCAATTTCATCCTTTTATGTTATACTTTGAAATTATTATTGATAACATAATCGTTACATTACTACTATTGCGATTATTATTATTATTATGAAGCATATGATAGTAATTGTTAGTAAGTCCATTTTCCACTTCTGTTTATCATTATGTATTTCTATGTACTTAAGTATTATTTACTAATATACATATCCTTTTATTACTTTAGCTCGTAAGCCTATATTTTAACATCATCATTATATATTTATCTTATATTCTTCTTTTATATGTGATATTCTTACTATATGAATAATTAAGTAATAAGTCAACTTTTTACTCTATCATATTATATGTATATATCAGTTTTTTAAGTCGGATTTCTATTTACTGTTATATTTGATATTGAATCGCTATTTTTTGGCTTGGTATACAATTACGTTAATATTTATATTATATATGTATTTTCAAGTATCGATTTGGTTTACGACAATACTATCTTATTATTAATATTAATAACATTATGATTTAAGTATTTCTATTACGGTTATTATTATAATTATGTAATATATGACATTAATTGTAAACTATGTCCATTTTAGATTTCGATTATTAATATGTCATTCCTTATGTATTTCTAGTAAAATTATATATTTCGATACCATTATCATATGTTCACTTTATATTTTCTTATATATATATATATATATAGTACTTTACGATTTAAAGTAATTAAATAATATTATATAAATATATTTACTTTTGCCTTTATCGTATTAAATATTTACATTATCTCGAATTTCTATTCTTGATTTATGATTTGATTCAATTATTTTCTTTCAGAACCTTTGATTGGATAAGCTTATAGGTTCACTAGTAACTTTTAAGTAAAAATTTAAAGATCTATTATTTGAGGGTTAATGTGTATAATTATTCTTAATTTCAAATAGATTCATGCTGGTTATTGAATTTCTTTCTTATTGGGTAGTTGGATCTTTTCGTACAAGATTTAAAGTTATGGATTTCAGTTAACTATTAGGTTGTTAGATTTGTGTTCCATTGTTGGTTCGAACTTTGTATTGAGTTCAGATTCGACTTTCTAGGTACGTAGTATTTGATTGTTGCTTATGCTTGATAGGACTTAATAATTAAACTAGACTAAATTTATATCCGACCTAATTAATTTGGTTTGTTGATTTTGCTTGATCTCTCACTCTAGGGGCTCACAGTGGCAGTTCTTTAAAAAACTAACCGCTAATCATATGAGAAGTTTACTTAGTAGACTTTCATATGGGATAACATAGCTAGAATGTTACATTTTTAGTCTCTAGTCTTTAGACTCTGAACTCTAGGTACAAAGGACTTAAAGAAACATTTATATTATATCAAACTATATATGTGGACATAGATCATGTGTGACGGAATTATGAGTACCCATTGGATGATTGTTGGCCTAAATTAAAGATGATTAAATTGATGTTTCTTTATATGTTATTATAATTGCATTATATACATGTATATGCTTTAGGCTTGACATCTATATGTGTTTGTACATTCGTATTGGGCTTCGACTCACTCTTCTATTTTTACAGTTATAGGTTGATTTGATAAGTTACGATAAGTATGGGATTTACTATCATTGGGTCGGGAAAGAGAGGTGGATAATTTAGTATGTTGTAGAAAATCAAAATCTAGTTATTTATTATGTTTATGGTTAAAGTGATTTGCATGTGAGTCACTCGAGTTGTGTACTTGAAGAATTATTATTTTATATTTGATAAACGATTGTTAGAAGTAATTTTGGAGGCTATAATCGGTTTTAGAATCTTAGTATGTTCTTGATAAACATTGACACGTGGTAGGTTGTGGTATTCTTGAGTTTTGAAGCGTTATAATATATGAATACCGATAAAAATCTTAAAATCAGGCCTCTAAAATTACATTTATTATTAGAATTTTTCTACAATCCCATCACTACTCTTTTTTTTTTTTTTTTTTACCGAGAAACACGTAAAAGTCAAAATCTCTTAAGCAGTTGAGTGATTCTCAAGCTAGCGCCGGTAGTTTCTGTTTATCGTGTCAAGCAACAAGAAATGTGGTCAGCTTAAATCTTATTCCGCAACTTATGTATATACTTGTACTTCTTCATTTTATTAAATTGAATTTATTATTTACCTAATGAACTACTCTATAATAATTAAGTGCAACCCGGATGTCTTACGTGATCTATAAAACCCATCATTTAAATAAATTAAAAAGATAAAAAGATAATTGCAATGAGATCGATGGAAAATTGTTTTAACATAATCATGTATACACTACTTCTTGGTAACTACTTTATATAGTAAACTAAATTCTCTTACGTTTGTTCTTTTTAAACGATCGCATATACTACTTACAAATTTCTTATACAAATGATGCAGATCCTAAACACCAAGAAAAAATTCTATAGAAAACATAATAAAAATTTAGGCAAATTGTAATATTGCCCATTATTATATTATTAACCAATTGTGGATGAATTATCTAAACTTTTAAAATATAATTTCAGGCCACCATAACTTTCAATAATGTACAGATAACTCCTAAACCGTTGAAAATACACAGTAACTTTTGGGGCTCTGACAATATTTCAAGATTTAATTGCACAGTTCCAGGAGTTGAAAATGAACAACTCCTTTAAAAATTTAAGGCATCTATTTATACCTATTGTATTTACAATTATCCCTAACAATTTTATAACTAGTGACAAACTATGGACATACTCGAGAAAATCCCTGAACAACATCATATATTTCAACCAAACTAAGCTCGAAAAACCTAACGAAGCTTACTAACACATGATGCAAGACCAAGAGTATGACTATGAACAGTCTTCCATTGCTAGAACTCATGCGGTCTACTACTACCAGCACCATATTCTCTTCCAGAACATTCATCAACAAACAAATTGTTCTCGAATTCCGGTATATCGAGAGAATAATTTGCATATTCCAAACTATAATCATCCATGAGATCAAAAGAATTTCCTGAAACATCCCCCATCTTGCTTTCACCACATTTGTATTCCGGAGTTCTTCGTGCTAAGAGGCGAAGATTGGTATGGACAAAAATCAAATCCTTTGTGTGTCCTGAAGGAATTTTATTTTTTATTAATGAGTGTATAAAGGGATACGTACTCCAATTTTTCTCACAACACGATGATGAGCTAGCTTGGCCAAATAACTTCAAGGCAATGCTTTGGATCAGAGGTGTTGAAGCACCATGGGTTGCCCACCAATCCCTTGGACCCATATCGCCCCTATCTTGTAAAGACTGATGATCATTATAATCATCTGAACATCCGAGGAATTTAGCGACCTGGCAGGTTGCTATCTTCCTCTCCTCCTCATCTTGAAACAGCCTCTTTATGCATTCCTTTCTCATGCTGGAAATCTCTAGATCACACGCTGGATTAACGCGACCAGAGATCTCAGTTAACCATTGATAACTTGAGTATCTGAAAAACGATAAATAAACATGTGCTTGATGCGAATTAAATAATATGTACCATAAAGTACAAAAGGAACAGACAACTAAAGAACCTTGGATTTAATGAATATGCTAAGCAAAGTAAAGGAGTATTGCTCTTTCCCCATCTCTCATGCAAAATAGTATGCACCACATTCCAAAAACTTGAATCTTCTTGTTCTCCTCTTGCTTCGTGTCTATAGATCACTTCTTTCACTTTTGCAATCATATGGTCCCACATCCCCCAAATCGAGTGAAGACAAGGTTTATCCGTAAATAGAAGTTCAAGCATATCATAGATGGGCCCAGTGAATTCGAGTATGTAGTCAATTTTATTCCACCAGTCATCATCTAACAACTTTGTTCTCACCAATTGAGCTTTATCAACATCCTTTTCATGATACCAAGACCGTTTGTCACTTATTACCACAGCTTGAAGAGCATCCTTTATGAGTTTAAATCTTCTTAGCATAACCACAATTGATGCAAAACGAGTATCTGCAACAGCAAGTAGTTTTAACTTGGGAAAATAATTAGATATAGCAAGCCTCATCGAGTAATTCATGAGGAAATTCTTTATCATTATCACATCTTCAACAACAGTAGAGATCCAATGACATTCATCATACTTGATCCCTTTTGTAACAGTACTTTTTGCAGAACACATATTTTTAAGTGCAAGATCAAGAGTCTGAACCACACAAGGAGTCCAGAAAATATAAGGATATGCCTGCTCTACTAATAACCCAGCAGCTCTACAAACTGGTGTGTTATCTGTGATAATCTGAACCACATTAGTTGGTCCAACCTCCTCTATTACCTCCTTGATGAACTGAGATATAGAAGTTTCATTTCTGTACTCTTCTTCACAATTAACAGCTCTCAAGAACACTGGCCCACTTTCATTCACTGCCATGAAATTGATGCCTTGCCTTCTTTGAGGATCGGTCCAACCATTAGCTACAATAGTGACACCTTTCACACTCCATTGAGCTTTAATGGGTCCAAGCAATTTTTCAATATTAGCCTTCTCCCTTGGAAGCAGTTTGCTTATCAAATCTTTGTCACTTGGTGGCACATAACCAGGAATATTACCACCACCAGCACTGGCAAAGACACTCCTAAAGTAAGGATTTCTTGTAAGAGTAAATGGGAGTCCAGCAGAGAAAAACATTTTAGCAATTTTACCATCCAACTCATCATGAAGTTGCATGCTGTGTGTTCCCTCTGAAATTGAATATTCAATGCCTTTTCTTTTCTTATTTTGATCAAGATCCTCCCGTGTAAGTGAGTCTCTTGGAGAAGATGTTATGGAACACTGAGTTTGAGTTCGTGGTAACAAAAGACTTGTAGGTTTGGCCCTTACAATATTCACCTCAACATCATCAATCATTTTTTGCATATCATTCATTTGAGCCACAGTCACCTTAGGACATCCTTTGATCCCAAAGCCCTTTATTTTTAACAAATGAGCTTTCACCCTTGAGTAAGACCCCTTAAAAGCCCTTAAGCAATAATTACATTTAAAAGATGTATTTCCACCCCCTCCACATTTTTCTAACTTCTCCACAAATTGCCATAAGGGTGTATTATCACTTCTACAGGGATAAAAAACCTCACTTTCATCACTAATTCCAGCAGCATTAACATCGATAAATTTCTTCCTGCATATAAAGGAACAATTACAAAGCAAATCAGCATAATCACTAACTTATCTCACCAACCAAAACCAAATATTCAATAACTGAAACAAAACAAGAGGTCTTGTAAAATAAGGCCTATTGTGAAAAAGAATGCCAAGCTCTCTAGGCAGCACATGCTCTTTTACTTTGAAAATTCAGAAACCAATTCATTTCTTTGCAATAGCCCCTGTCAAAAAATGTTGATTCATGATAGATGGCTCATGGATGGTGACTGAGTTTGAACAAGAGACATCACAGGTAATTATTCTGCAAACTCCAAATTTAATACAAGGTATGTGGCAGGGGGTGGGCTATTGTTTGAAGCAGAGGATATAGTTCAATTATCCTCTATGGATTCAAGGTGCATCCAAGCCTGTGATACTTGCACCACCCTCAAGATGTTATTATCCAGGCATTGAAGGTGAGCAAACTCCCGGTTGAAACTTGGAAAAAAAAAAATGAATAAAAAACATGGGGAAAAGAGTTACAAATGTTCAAGGATGATCATTGTCAGATTGGCTCTCACAAACAAGAAATTGTCATGTATATGAAAACAATAAGGAGAAAATTAGATAAATCCTGAAATAATATAGGAGAATCCATGCTTGTGACTTGTGAGAAGTGAGAACAGATTAGACGATGATTTGCATACTTTTTGGTTACCTACATACCGTGGTGCACAGGTCTTATAGGATGTAACATGTGACCAGATATAGCAGGTTAAATTACAACCATTGCCCTTGAAGGCAAGTCATGAATATTAATTTCAAGACCCAAGAAAAAGTAATGCAATATCATCAGGAAAAGAAAGCCAATCTTTTAACAAAAATTTAAATTTTCTAGTAACTATGGTGACATGGATATCTGCCCTCCTTCAAGTCTAAATTCTCCATTGCTTCAAAGCTCCACCAAAACTCAATGAAGAATTAAAAAGTGGGATGCATTGAGGTTCTAAAAACTAAAACTATAAGCACGATAAAATACTTACAAAACTTTCAAAGGATAGAACTTAGGAAATAAGAAAAGATAAAAGCCATTTTGTAAGTAAATAAAGCCAAAGCCAATGTTTATAAGAAGTTGTTCTGAAATCTAAATCAAGAAATCAAGATGTTTCCTCAAGACCAAAAGTATTTCAGGAAATCTATTATTATAGGAAATATGTATATGTATACTTAGTGAAAAAGAAGATGATGGAATTACAAATATTGAGTTTAAGAGGCGGATATGCTGAAAAGGTTAAGAAATCTTATTTGGGAAAGCTTCCCCACAATTTGTAGATAAACATTTTCAGAGGAAAATCTTAAAATTTTTGGCAACAATCCAGTTATTCAGTAAGAGTTGCAAAAAGAAAAGAACATGAAATCCATACCATTGAAACAATTAAAGTTTAAAAACTTTAAAATGGGTATATGACAATATGAAACTCCATTTTTCCAGGAACTTTCAGCTCGTTTTCCATTGCAGAGGCACTGTCAAAATTCAGTAATATACTTCATGTACTTGTATTCCAAGTCTCTTTTCATCTTAATAAATATAACTAAATTTTTTTCACATATGATGACTCAAATGGATTGAAACAGACCAGAACAAAAACCTCTCGCTATACATATAGCTGAGTGTTTGCTAATATTTATAATTTTCACCCACTGCTAATGAGGAAAAGTTTTATCATTGCAAGACAACCAGAAACTTTCTCAATCTCCTGCTCACCCATCAAGAAGATCACACTCCATAATACTTCTTACACACATTATAAGTAAACAAAAACCGCTACATTTACTCACATGTTCTTAATGTAAACTCAAATTTGAGTTATATTTTATCACGAGTTTTATTTTATAAATGGGTACCTGGACCAAGAACTTGTTAAGAGACTAAAACTAAAACTTGTACAAATTGCAATACACTAATCATGATATATACTGTCAGTGTTATGACTGTCGCATATTCTCTTGCGGTGCATACTTGATACTTTAAACAAGTGTTACTAGGCATTCATTAATGAAAATCATTTATCTAAATCACTAGGTTTCATCATCAGAATAACACGAACCATTCAATAAGCAACAGTAATCGACCTCGGTTAATGCTTACATTAGTGTCTATCTTCGACTACACAGTCCAGGAAAATCCACATGCAAAACGGATTAGCTTTTCAATACCCAAAACGAAAAAAAACAAAAAAAAAAAAAAGGTCATAACTTTATATCATAATCCAGTAAAACAACTTATTAGTACCTCATCACAAACCTCAATTCGCCTCAGCAAGAGGGTTACTGCGTTAGGGGCTTCGTTTATGCCCTAATTGGTATATAAGTAAGCTGGAATGAAACGAGCATAGAGAGAGAGAGACAGAGAGAGAGAGAAGAATGGAATGAGGAAATTTTTGGAGGTAAAAGGAGTGCGGAGAGCTAGAGAATGAGGAGTTAAACGGAAAACAATGAGAGATGGTGATTTCAGGCTCTAGAATTAATATTAAACCCTAACGTGTGAAGGGGGTGAGATCAGGGAGAGGCGGAGTTGACGAGTAAAAGGTGTACTGCGGGAGTACTCCCGCCATCACTTAAACAGTCCAAAGCTTCGGAAAACCGGTGGGAGATTTTTCTTCCTTATAACTGATGTAGATAGATTCTAAACATGATAAGGGGGAATCCTACCGTACAGTAACTATATAATGAAACCAATTTTTCTAACTGTTAGTGAATTTAATTACTATAATCTAAAAGATTTTACTATAATTGAAACTCAACTATTCTCTATAATCACTTTTTAAATAGTTATACTATAAGATTTTTGTATTTTGTTTAGTTATATAATCTAAGAAGTTTTAGATGATTCATGTTCGTATTAGAATCTCCCCATCATAAGCAACTAATTAGACTCGGCAAGCACGATGATTTGTGCCTGCAAGAATTTGTAAGCGAATTACTCTGCTTGCTGACAGAAATAGAATGAGAAAATCAAGCGAACATGGTTGTCTTGGCTACCCACACGCATGATTTATTGAGGAAAATGAGAATAATCTTTAGCCTTATAAAGTGTATTTTTATAATTTTTAAATTTCAGTAAATCAATAAATAATAAGAAAACTTTGACCTCCTTACAAAAACAATCTTGAACTAATAAAAGTGAAATTAATACCCTCGTAAATTTTGATCTCAATGTGCCTTATAATTGAGAAAGCAAATATCCTATGATATTACTGATTTATTGCGAGGTTATAACTTCGTAAGTTGCAGCTGGTTTAAGTTGCACGAATTGCAATCCCATTTCCCACTTGTCAAGCTCAATTTTGGTTTTCTCATTTCCTTATATGGCTTCTATCAAATCCACCATATTTAATACAAGCCTCACACAAATTTAGAGAAAACTTTATTTTTAAGAAAATAAATTTTTGAAAATAAAGCCATCACCAAATTAAAGTCAGGAACAGAGTGAAGCTATTGGCCTGTGATTTTTTCTTTAAAAAAAATTAGAAAAATGAAAATAAAAGATTAAATGGATTTAGAGGCTACTTTATTAAAACCTATGCGATTTCTATAAAGAAAATTCCAAAAATAATATCAACGACTTTAATTTTTTTTTTTTTATAAGAAAAGGGCTTTTAAGAAAGGAAAGGTTTATCGTTATTTTTTTCCGGAAAAACTTTAGGAAAAGTAAAAAGAAAGAGGTTTTTCATCTTTTTAGGCGATCCCCATGTACCTGTGTACTTATTAGCTAAAATCAAGTCTATATAGTATTAATTTTTCTTAAGAAAACTTTAATTTGTTGGTTTTTATATTTTTAAAAAATATTTCATTTTATGTTTTTATCAATTATCATTATTGATGAAAAAGATTTTTTTTCCTTTTTTCTGAAATAAAATTCTAAAGCAAACCTTAATTTTAGAAACGATTAATTAAGATTTTTTTTTTTGAAAACCACTTTTCTAAATGTGAAAACATTTTTGAAAAAAAAAATTTGTTGAAAGAGGTTTTGGATAAATATTTTTTTAGTTCTATAAAAAAAAAAAAAAACCTAATGTGATGGCATAATGGTTGGGTCTGTAAAGCCCCACAAATAATTAAAAAGGAAATAAAAAATAAATAAAATAAGTAATGGCATGAAAGTAAATAAGAGTTATTTGCGATGCAAAGTGGGAATCAGAATTTTAAATGAAAGTTAATTATGACACTTCAATGCCCAAACATTTTAGAGTATTGAAGTATATTAAACCCTACACTTCTCTGTCCCGTATCTCATAAGTGAGAAGCTACCATCCACGTAAGGCGGACACCCTACCACAACCCTCGCGAGAACTAAGTGCTTGATGAAGGTCGTAGCGAAGCTTGAATTCTAGGAGAGAATTCATAGTTGGAGAGCTTTGATGGATGAGTGAAGTCTTGTCATGTTTCGAGTGTTTCCTGGCGTGTTTCCAATGCGGGTTATGCCAGTAAACGGAGGATCAGTGATCAAACTTGATTGGAAGGTTGAGGAACGTATTATTTCCCGAAGGATTTGCACTCAACGCAATGGTGCGGAGTGAGATTACTCAAGAATCCTCATATCCAACTAAGTGTACATTTCTATGACAAATATTGAATTTTTAATGTTGAATCTTATTGTCAACGAGATCAAACTATCGTGGAAAGATATTATTTGATTGTTAATAAACGATTTTTGAATAGGTTTTGCAATAGATAAGGCATCTCAATGATAATGAGTTAAAATGTTCTGACAAGGTGTTTATTTATTGAAAATAGTAGTTTATGAGTAAAAATTTCAAAAATGTAGAATATATGGAGTATTAGTGTAGGTGTTTTGAATTATGACAATGGATGAAATCAAGGAGAGACGAAGTTGACGAGTAAAAAGAGTACTCTCGAGAGTACTTCCGACTATATAAGACATCACTTAAATGGTCTAAAGTTTTGAAAAGTTGATAGGAGATTTTTTCTCCTATAGATAGATTCTAAACATGGTATCGAGGAATCTTATTACACAAAGCAATTGTATAATATAGTCATCTTTTTAACTATTAATTTAGATTTAACTGTACTATATAGTCATTTTTCAATAAGGGCACTACAAAAAATCCCTAAAATACCTTTACTTATAATCTAATAAACTTTAGATGATTCATGTTCATATAAGAATCTTCCCATCATAAGCAATTAATTATAATTAAGACGGACAATGATTCGTATAAGGCTAGTGATTTGGGGTCAGATACGATAAATCTAGATATAACACGATATGATTTAAATAGATTAGTATATAAAAAATTTTGACATGACACAAGCAGATCAGATTAGTTTAAACATGGTTAAATTCGTGTTTGAATTTGAGTTTGAGTTTGAGTTTGAGTTAAACTCTTAGACTTAGATATGGGACACAAGATATTCTATATATTCTTCCATATTTGCATTTTACTATACAAATAATTTCTTTTTAAGTCAGAAATTTTAATTAAAGATATGAAATACTTTTAGTTATATATTCTTATTACTATATTATAGTATAAATGGGCAAAAAAATATGAATTTATGTATGGATTCATTGACTATCTTTCTTGAAAATTCGACAGAAAATATAACAAATTTTAAAATTAATACCGGTAGTAATACTAATATCTATTTAATTCATAGTTTTTGCTCAATTTAATGATATTACGTAACTTAAATTAAATAATGTTATATGTTAAATGCTCTTCTTGCTACGTCGTAGTTTAAATTTACAAAAAATTATGGACTTATGTGTAGATCCTTTACCATTTGCCTTAAAAATCTATCAAACGATGTAATAAATTTGGAAATCAATACTAGTAGTAGTACTAATATCCATTTAATCCATGGTAACAATTTTTTTACTTTTAATAAGATTTTTCTTTACAAAAACTTTTGTTTAGGTAGTAATTTCATATTAAGTATGAAAATATTATGTCATTTATCTTTGTAAAATTTAAACATTATTATTATTCTTTTCCTTTTATATCTATAAATATCTTATAGATTTAATTATAACTTTTTAATTGAGAAACCATATCAAACCTAAGATAAACGAGATATAACATAATAACACAAATTATTAGTCCTAATATAAACGAGTCTAAGCTGGACATGAGACATACTAGAACATGGATATAAGTTTCACACACGATTAGTAAACGGATTATGTTATGAGTTTAGGTTTTTTAGACATAAACTTATTTATACACAAAAACAAGATAAAATATAATAACACAAATTGCCAGCTTTAGATTTGTGCCCCTAAGATTATATAAGCGATTACACCATTTTGGTGAGAGAAATAAAATAAGAAAATCAAGCAAACATGGATTTATCTTTTGTTTTTGCTAACCGCATACATGATTTATTGAAAAAAATGAGAATAATCTTAAACCTTAAAAGGTGTATTTTTATAATTTTTAAATTTTGATAACTTAATAAATAATCCAAAAATTTTAACCTTCATACAAAAATAACCTTAAACTTATTATAGTGTAATTAACACCCTCAAAAACTTAAATTTAGTATGTTTTTCCTAAAAAAATATATATATATCCTATAACATAACCAATTTATTGGAGTTAGGGGGTTTTAGGGGTGGGCAAAAAGATTGACCAAATCAAACTAATCCACTAACCAAACCAAAGTAAATTTATAGTATGGTTTTTTCATCTATTGCTTTTGGAAAATTCCTAAAGGAAACTATAACCATTAATTTATAGTTAGTTTGAGAGGATAACTAAACCAATTCATAAAATAGGACTAAGACATGTCATAAAAAATACAGTAATACATTACTTTGCAATTAAAGAATTTTTTTATAGTATTTAAATGAATTTTTTGTTTATATTTATTGAAATATATGTGTATTGAATTTTTATTACCATAATCTATACATTATACATATAGTTTGACTGAAAGTTTATATATATCCTATTTTTATGAATAAAATTAGTTATTAATAAATATTTGAAATTTCTTAGTAATATGAATATTGACTTTATTAACTTATAATTTAATATAAGTACTTATTAATAAATAAATTTAATCTTTTTATATGAGATTATATGTTATGCAAATATACTTTTCTATATTATAAAATATGATTCATTTATAAACCAAACTAGAATTTTATGGTTTGAAAAATTCATAATTCAAACCGTAAGATTTAATTTAAAGTTATAAAAAAAAACAAACTACATTTTTATGGAAATTTTGATTGTTTTGATTAGTTTTGGAGGAAAACTAAACTAATCCAAATTGTTCTCACCCCTAAGGAGTTGTAATTTCATAATTTAGTGTTCTTTGATGGATGAATTGAAAATTCATTTCTCCCTATTCATTATAGAATTACTACTACAACATTTTGTTCAATTATCATCCTATATAAAATTTTGATTAGCAATTCTTTACTTGGACTCATAAATTGCAATTTAGCACAAAAATTACACCTACTAGCCCGACCACGAGCTAGGCACGTAGACATTTTCAATCTTTAAGCCTTCAAGCAAGAGAGAAAGAGAATAGTAAGAAAGATATGCATACAAGAGGATTGGAGAAATTAAGTCACACTTGATCGTTTTAATATAAATTTCTATACAATCTTATTAACAAATCATAATAAAGATTCATTTTATGCTAAAGATTTGCATTAAGAAACACTAAAGTAGGTTTAATTTTCACTTGAAAAAAAAAAACCCAAAGATAAGACTTAAGGACTAGGAATCCAATTTAATCCTAATTGGATGGATTTAACACTAATTGACATCTAAAGCCATATTTATAGATAAGGATCTTTGAAGAATTAAAAAAAAACAGCAATAAAATCAAATCCATTTTGTTTGAATTGGAGGAGAATTGTGCTTTCTCTCTCTAAAAGTCCAAAACTTAAATTAAATTTCTCTTTGCAATTTTTCACTCTAAAGTGAAAATCCAAACATGAGACCAATGTTTTTAGATTTTAGAGGCGAAAATCTTTAATAAAATCCAATCTTTGATGTTGGTCATACAAATTTGAGCATAATTATTAGCTACAAGATTTGAGTTTTCTAGGCTTCATGAGAACATTATCACAGTCGTGTCTATAAGAGAACCACCACCATATTGGTTTCATTCACACAATTTAACCTTAATCTTGTTCCTAGGTCGTTTATCCTATTGGTTTATTTTATTTTATTATATTTTGTCAAGTTACATGGCCTAGGTTAGGGTATACATGTGCTAAGGATAGAAAATACAAGTTTTATTGTATTTTACTTGAAAATCTTGTAAAAAAAATATGATCGATTTAGATAATATGAAAATAATATAATAGTGCTTGTTATATGGGCTTCTATGTAAAGTAGAATTAAAAATATCATTTAAAAGTTGTCTTTTAAAACAGAACATGTAGTATGCATCATCAAAACTATATGAACCTAATGATACTAGTTTAATTAAAATCGAACAATTTTAGGTAATAAAATAGGTATCTCTATATCGTAATATGATAACTTTTCCATAATTAAAATGTAATTTAAATGATTAAAGATATATTTCGATACAATCAAAACGATATATATATATATTAAGTAATAGTATAACTACTTATATCGTTAATATTAACCGGTACAACTTATATGATAAAACTCTAATAATAATTAAGTACATATGTATATAAATATAACTATACCTTATCCTATCATATACTTTAAAAATACGTATTTATATATATATAACTTCATGATAATACAACAAGTTAAATAGAAACGTAACGTTTTCGTAAATCTTACGAAAACTAAATCTAGGTTTGGTGAATATAGGATTTCCAAGTTAGCAAAATGTTGACAGTACAAACTTATTAGAGTAAGCATCAATATAAGTAAGTTAGAATTGTAGCTTTACTGCTTATTAGGATACTAGATCAAAATATTTGGAGGCTTAAGAATACTTTTGTTTGTGGTTGTAAATTAACTACCAATGCACATTCTACGTATGTGATTGGTGCTCTATTTATGATAGGAGTCAAACTCCTTAATGTGCTATACTGCATGATTTCAAAAGTATTGTATTGTGTGATCTTGTTTGGCAACCCCTAAATGAAACAAACAAGAATCTGATAGCTAAGTTAACTAGACATGCATTGCAACCCATTAGAGGAATGATTAGGTGTATTAGATTAAATACTGACTCCCTTCGATGTAGATAATTGAAATGGTTTTTTCTCTATTCTTAGTTGAACTAAGTGACAGGTAAAAAGATCACGACAATGTTGGGGGCTATGGTTCGAAGGCATTCTAAATAAGAGGGTGTTCTCCATTGCACAGCTTGGATTTGGTCTGACAGATTCACAATAAACTCCTTAATCCAAGTTAAAGCGGATGTAATTTCTTTAACATCATAATAGACTGAATAACATTGTGTAATGTTACAAGTGATTGATTACATTTCATTTCATTTTAACTAATTACCTTGTTGTGTTTGTATGGTACTGTTCCATCTTCATTCTATTTACTAAGCTAGTTATGCTAACATCATTATAGATTATGCTGTAAGTACTGACTAAAGATTTCAAATCCAATGATATAATCAACTGTAGGTTAATGCATGTTACGCTCTAAATTAGAGAGTCATAATAACCCTATCATGTAAACCAACTTAAGCTAGAAACTAGCCATTTAGCTACTAATGTAGATATAGCTTACATAAGGCATTTACCACTTTCTTACTTTAAGTCATCCAATTCCGAGTTTAATAAATATCAACCTGTGATATAATTTTTCAAATAACTCAAAAAAATAAACTTATGGTTCAAATAATCTAAAAAATTAAGTTTTATAAATCATTTAGATTATAAAATCTCAATTTCAATAAAAAGTGCTGAAAGAAATAGGGTTGAGGAAAATAAAGCGATTAAAAATAGGGTTTTTAAAAGATCACAAGTTAACAGAGCGTAGTAACAGTATCCATAATTGAAAACTACAAGGTCATTAATAGAAACTCTATTAGTTTCCGTATAAGTTAGTAATTTCGAGAAATAATTAAGAACATAATTCATTAACCTTGAGTCTCACTCCCCGTCCCCGTTCCTTAGTCTTCTTGGGACTTGGTGTAATACTAGTAAATCTATTAGATAACCTACAAAACAGTTATGAGGGAGTAAGCGATAACCTACTCGATAAGTGAGACGAAGACAATAGCATATATAAGTTATCAAGCAATTAAGGTTTTCAAATAAGGTTAATTAAACGCAATGCATGTTCAAGCAAATGCCATCGCACGACATTGAACGATTGTCGTAAGATTAGACAAATTATACTAGCTCTAATCTGGGTATTGAGGAGTTTCACACTGTGCACTTTGCAGATTGGTCACCAAACTAAGGCTTATGTGATGGAGAAATATGCTCCACTTGAGATTACCTTCAAACCAAGGTCCCCAGTCTTACCGCGACCTCCTCTTCTATCACTTAGTTCAATTCAGGGTAAGGAAAAGATCATTTCTACTATCCTTATCAAAGGGTCCAAGTTTGGCTCGAACTTCCTAATCGTTTCCCCTAGTGAATTGCGATGCATATCTGGTTGGAAGTTAAGTCGAGTTTAAATTAGATTACTTCTGGGGTACTTAAGTAATTTCAATTAATTTGAAGCAAACAACATCATAAAGCAACCAAATAGATAGTCCAGTACTCCACAACAGCAATACAATATTAAAGCATACATTCACATAGGTTACTAGCTTACGTTCCTAAGCAAGACACATACTAAGGCCTCAAAGTAGTCTTAATAATACTTCAAAGTATAGTGAAGTATTGATCTCGTTTACTTGCACTTATGAAGACTCTACTCCTGACCGTTGTTTCCTTAATCTTAAGCGTCTCTAAAATATATAATAGATTAGTTTTTAACCTCTGATTCATTAGTTATTAGTTTTTTTTATATGTTTTTTGTTGTTTAGTCATAAATTTTATAAGCCACTTTCACTTAAAAATCACAATTTTTTTTACCAATTAATGATTTTTACAAATGACCCTAATTAATTGAATCCTTTAAGCTGTCATCTAAGTGAACTTATGGTGATTTTCTTTAATTAAAGTCCTCTGGGTTAGGTTATAAGTAGTTTCCTTTAGTCTAAAATCCTCTAAGTTTTTTTTTTTTAGTATATTTATAGTAATGCCCTTTAGTTAAAAAAAAAAACAATTCCTCTAAGCTTCCCTTTAAGTTATTCGGAGGTTATTTATTATATTGATTTTATTCTCTGAGACATCCTCTAAACTTTGTTAGGATAAGTCCTTGTTACAATATCCTCTAAGCTATCCTTTGACCCAATTATCCATAGAAGTTTTAATAATACTATCCTTTGATTGATCCTTTGCTTCCCCTATTTTTACATTTACTTAATAATTTTTGCCTTTAACCTACTCTCTGAATGTCAATTTGGTGCACTGTTCATTACCAAAAGCCTTTGAATCATCCTCTGCCTTTTATCAATGTCCTATAATTAGTTTATTTACTGACTTTTCTTCAATTTACGTTATGAAATTAGTTTTAACCACAAGTAACACTTGAACCAACATTCCTTAGCTTCATTTCTGTTCAACTCATCATACCATATCTCATAATCCATCAACTTATCCCAATCCAACTTAGATATCCATGTCACCTACTTTATCTTTTAAGGCCAATACATAATTTTCCATAACTTCTCACTTCATTAATCAATCTACTCACTCCAAAATAGTATACATATTTCCAATATTGATTCAAACTTAGTATCCAAATGGAATTATATAAGGAAACACTATATTTTTCACTAAAATACCATTTTAAGTATCATTTTAGGCTCAACAATCAAGTAAAAATATGTAAACTAATACCACAAAAAACTTTGCCATAGCAATTTAGTACTAACTTAGAATAGTTTGTTGAAAAAATTTGAGCTAGAAACTACGTAATTTACCTAATTTATTTCAACTTCGAAAATTATGCGATTTCGTTGATTTCTTAAGGACATATATATTAGCTCCTATATTCATATAAATTGATATTTTTTTCTAGATTCTATACACAAAAATATGTAAGAATATTTTGTTTTCATATTTTTCTAAGCATTTTTAATATTTTTATAAAATTTCCTAAAATCGAATAGAAATGGGACCACACAAGAAATCCTAGCTCCGACCACCAAAGATAACCACCCTTTTGTCGGCAGGTCTAGCTGCCTACCACTCCTTGCAGTGGGGTGGTTGGTTAACTCATAGCTCCTATCCACTTTAGCAAACCACTAAACTCCCAATCCATGTACTGATTTTTACTCTTTTTTTCTAATATTTTCTTTAATCAACCTAATTTACTCTTATTTACTCTTATATACTATAGTATATAAAACCCCCCAAAATAAAAACCCTGAAAGTTAGCTGTAAGAAGAAGTTAGTATAACTATTTACAATAGAAAAAGTATTTAAAAGGAAAAAAAAAACTTAACATGGGTATTTTGAAATATAATCTTAAATTCGAAAGGTTCAAATAGCTAGCTCTCTTCATAGTCTTTAGTGAAGTTGCCAAGTTGTCGAACTTAAATTTCCAGTTTAGTTTAAACTAAACCTTATGCTTATTTAGTTTAAAATCTCAATTAAAATTAAAGAAAACCTAGTTATTTTATTTTTGAAAATATTTTCGAGTCGCTACTTGACATAACAAGAAAATGTGATTAAATTAAAACCAATTAAGTAATTCTAATTAACTACTAGCTCGAGTTTTGAAAACTTTTGGAAAAAAATTTAAGAAAGCAGATATTGTAAGTTTAAGGGCTACTCTATTGATCCTTAAACGGGTACTATCTTAACATTTTAAATTCAAATCTATTTTTCAACATACTCTTTTGACAAAAATTAAGTCTAATTTATAAATAAAGAAAAGGATAAATTTTCTCTTATTTACAAAATTGGGAAAATTAGGAAATTAAATTTGTTTATTTATGAAGGGGTGAAATAATTTTTTTCTTTTTTTTCTATATTTTAACTCTCCTTGTAATTGTCTATAAGTGTCTACGTATCCATTATTCGGAATTGAATTTCCGTAGTTTATTTAGAAAAGTTTAGATGCATTGGTTTTTTTTTTTTTTTGAAAACTGGCTTAGTTTACGTTTTAATTTGATTATTTTAATTTAAAGGAAATTTCTAAAAAAAAAAGAGAGAGAAAGTTCATAATTCTAAGGTTGTAATTTTTGAAAAATCTAAAAGATCCAAATTTTGGAAAAGGGACTTATTATTTTTTATTTTATAAAATACATTTTTCTAAGTGAGGAAATTTTTTTTTTTTAAGTGAACAAAGCTTTTGTTGATTTTTTTTAGAAAGAATTTAAGGGAAAAAGGAAAACAAAATTCTAAAAAGTTTTCAGAGTCTTCATGTAGGACAAAAGTAAGTTTTTTTTTTAAATAAGATTTTTTTTAAGTAATAGAAGTTTTTACTTTTGGAAATTTTTTTAAGAAGAAACTTAAAAATAAAGAAAAAATAAAAATAAATTTAAAAGAAGATTCAAAAACTTTAAGAGTTGATAAAAACAAGTTTTTTAAGTTTTTTTTTTTAAATAAGAGCAATAAAGGAAAGGAAAAAAAAAAGAAAAGAAAAGAAAAAAAAAAAGAACTAACCTAGATTGGGTGAAGCGAATCATACGCAAGTTAGATTTTTTTTTGGATGGGGTTAGGCTTCAATAGGTCACAGGTTGGATCTTCAATAGTCCTTAACAGCAACAATCAACCAACAACGTACAAGAGCTTCTAAGCACCTTTTTAAGTAGGTACTCACATTTTTTATGTGATTTTAATTAATAAAACTTAGTTTAGTAATACTGCAATGGTTTGGGGTAGTTGTTTTAATGGTGGTAAGTAGTAGCAATCGATAATGGTGTTAGGTTGAAGCTTGGGAGGTCATGGTCGAGTGTAGTGGTGGTGCTTATGAATTGTTCTCGAGTTGGTGGTGCTATTAGTAGAGAGAGTGTGAGTTAGAGTTAGAGAGGGAAAATAATGAATGTGATGAAATGGGTAAGAGGTGCTAAGAATTGGTGATGAATTTAAGTATTGGGAGGCCTTTTATACTAGTTTGAGTTCAATTGATCTTAGCAAGTGTCATTAATGCCAAATTTGCCATTAATGACCCGAGTTATGTGATCTTCGTTTTGAAGGAAATTAACAAGATTTAATGGGTTTTCAAGTATAAAAGGTGATATACTTACTAAAAAAACCTAGTAAAAGCTTTAGCTACTTCCATTATTGCTCAGATTTGCAAGATTAAGGTTAAGTTAGTAACTTAGATGTCAAGCTTTCCTTAATTTTCTTGATTCCATTTAACCACGTGTTCGATGAATTTGAACGTGTTATTGGTCAAAATCATAACTAGGCCCTGCTTAGTACATGATTCCCCTAAGCATTCATGTGGAATAGTGTGAAAATCACATGAAAATTACTTGTAAATAGAGTTCACTACGCTTAGTTTACAAGGGAAAAAGCTGGGAAAACATTGAGAAACTAAAGGAAATGGGAAGAAAATCGCCCAAGTCACATGTAAAGCAAGTGATAGACTTGCCCAAGTGTGTGTGTATACTACACAAGCGTGGTGCTTCAAAATTTTAGGTGCTCAAGTGCTTGGACCTAGGCACGTCTTTAAGTGACATTGATAGGGCTTTTAGCCCTTTTAAATTAACCAAGACCTTTTTCTCTTCCTTCTTTGCTTTTTTTGTTTCTTGTTTTTTTTTTTACTCTTATTTTGTTGGATTGACCTTAAACCTCGTTCCAACCTAAAAGCAACCCCTAATTGACCAAATCTGAAAAACTAAATTGATTTCCAAATTATAGCCAAGTTAGCGCTTTGGTTCAAAAATTAATTTAAGCTTAAATGGGTTCCAAATATTAAACTTTTAGAAAAAAATCAATATGACCTAAAACCATTGAATTAAATGTATATGCACTTTGACTTTATATTCGACCCTAAAAAATAAGATGACCAGTTTAATATGACCTAACAACATTAAAAATTAAATGACCTTCACTAAAGAATTTAAATACACTAAAAATGACCTAAGGTTTTCATTTCCTTAAAAAATCCTATGTTCCTAAATTTTTTTATATATTTGGATGTTTTTCAAACTTTTTGTGTTATTCTGAATTTTCTAATTTTTTGTATTTTTTAATAAAACCATTTTCTATATTTTAAAAAATTATAAAAACAGATAAAAATGGAGTATCTACATTGGTTAATCCAGATTAGAAGATCCAACACTTATCAACCGAATATATTTGAGTAATATAATCAATCAAGAGATCACAATTAATCTAAAATTAGTTCTCCACTTTAATAGAATCAACTAAATATTTTATTCATTAACGACTAGTATATTTAAGCATAGAAAAATCATCAAGTTTAAAAATTAAAACTAAATATCTTTAAAGCATTAAATTTAAGTCCCCAAAAATTAGCCATTCGAGGTTTCGATCGGTTGCAGGACCCGATCGAGCCTAAATTATAAAGTAAAGTTAGAAATATTAGTAAAATGATCCCATAAGTTTAAATTTAAGAAAATAAGCAATAAAATAAAAGAATATAAAAATTTCAAATTTTAAGTATATAACTCGTTATTTATCGAAAATGCGTAAAATGCATTCCGATAATTAACGAATCCCTAGAGATAAATTATATGTATACTAAAAATCATAAAATAACCTAAATAATATTTAGGAATATTTATTTGTACTATATATGAATTTACATATATGTAGAAATACGCGTAATTACTTAAAATACGCGTAATGTGCAAAAATAATACTAAATAATTAAAGAAAATTCATAATTAATTAAGAAAAAATTAAAAAAAATCAGGAAAAATAAGGAATGATCCATAATTGGGTCGTGGCAGCTGGGAAAAAATAGGAAAAAATCGGCCAATTCAATTAAGATAACACAAAAGCCAAAAATTAAGGGATAAGGCAATTGTCTTGTCCAATTTAATACACAATAAATTCCCTAAACGTCTATAAATAAGAAAAAAATTCAGAGAACTCCTTTGGACAGTTAGAGATTTGAGAAAAATAGAGAGACTCGGAAATTGAGAGAAAAACCAAGGAAAAAAAAAAGAAAAGGAAAACTGTGCAGTTAGGGCCACAAAGGAGAACCCAGACCCAACGGGTAGCTGGGAGTGGACGACCACCACCACCATACGGTCATGGAAACTTCCAGGTGGGCCGACACTTCGGTGGCCGGAGCCACCCAAATCGGTGAGTTCGATTTTCAGCTCGATTTTGTGTAATTTTTTAAAAATAGTAAATATTATTAGAAAATTATGAAATTTGTTATTCTGGAATATTTTTCTATGTAGTTTTTAGGAAAAATATTATTTTGATGAAAATATGTCTCGTGATATAGGTTCTTTAAGAAATCGTACAAAACCGAGCATGTTTTGGTTTAGAAATAAATGACCTTAGTATTGTAGTTTCGAGCCCAAAATTTTTGTATAGATTACTTAGATGATATAGAACAGTGCTATGAAGCCTATTTTCAAAAATTAATTTTCTAAATTTTTAGATAATTTTTAGGCCCTAAAATGAGGCATAAAATGGGTAATTTAGGGTTAATTAAGTAATTAAATGATTAATTACTGATTTAGTGAATAATTATATGTTTTAGGACGTTGAAATCTGATGGAGTATGATACTTATAGCATTTAGGGTGTTAGATGTAATTATTAGGTTAACTATGTAGTAAATGATTAATAAGGAAAAATTATTAACTTTAAGTTAATTTTGTAAATTAGGGAACTTAGGAGTAAAATCTGATTTAGGATGAATTTAGATATTTTGAAATGATAATTGATGTTTTGGGATGGTAATTAAAGTGACAGAAATATTAGAAATGCATTATGTACATAATAGGCAATAATGCATAATATGTAATTTTTGAAAATATAATAAATAGAAAATATTAGGATAAAAATTGATATTATATAAATAATAAGGATATATAATAAATCTGATAAGAAACTTAAATTTATGTAATTATATGCAAAATGTAAAAATTTCTCACATCATGAGTAAATTTGGTACACTAATAAGGATATAAGTGTACCGGATGAAATAAAATACTAACTAGGGATAATAATGATATTTAGGAGATCGGGAAGTAATGTGATTAATTTCACATTATAAGTTGAAACAAATTTCTAGGGTTGGAATATAAAACATTACTAAGAAATCGAACTAGAACCTAATTTAGAAATCGATGTGGAAACTGAACCTGAACCTAACCCCAAACCTAGAATAATTATAAAAGACTTAAGACCTAGATAATTAGGTATATTAAACCCTAAACAAAACCTAACAATAAGCGTTATAGGATAAAATGAACCTATAATCATTATATGAAAACCGAAACCACATTTGTGTTATAGAGATGATCGACGATGGCCTGAGCAAATCGGACCTTGAGTGAGTAAGCGAGGAGTCGAGATAAGTTGGGATTAATACAATGCTGTATTTTGGGAGGCTTGATATTATGCTTGGTTGTGCTTGTTAGATAGTTGGATGTGTGCATGTGCTTGTTAGATAGTTGGATGTGTGCATGTGCTTGATTATGGGTGATGCTATGATTCTGTTTGTTGCTCTAGCATGTATCGTATGATTTGCATGAAATGATTGATCACCCTAAACTGGACTTAAACAAATATATGACCAGTAATCATAATTGGACATGCATGGCAACCCGTTAAGGGAACTTAGGACTCTCCGGCCAAATACCGACCCCTTCGAAAAGGATAGCGCAAGATTGCAAAATGGTCCCTTCTTTATCCTCAGTCGAACTAAGTGACAGGAGAGGAGGTCTCGGCGAGGATGAAGACAGTGGTTCCAAGGTAGTCGCGGGAGGAGCAAGGTCTCCATTACACAAGCCTAGGTTTGGTCGTAAGCTGTTGCATTAACGGCAACTCCTCAACCTGGATTAGAGTGGGTGCAATTTCTCTAATCTCATGACGGGTCGGATAACGTCGTGCGATGGCATTTGCTTGCACATGCATTGCACCTAATAAGTGATTGAAAACCTTGTTGTGTGTATGGTATAGTTTTAAGTCTTCCGTCCTAACTTACTGAGCTGTGGTTGCTCACATCCCTATAGACGTCGTGCAGGTGCTGGTTAAGAAATGACAACAACTACTCTGAAGCTAGCAACTGCTGGATCCTGGGGAGTGAGGAAAAACATTGAAGAATCAACACATATGTTATTACTTTTCATTTCCAAATAATGTAATAACTGAATTATAGTGATTATATATAACTTTTCCCACTTTCTTAGGTAAATGAATTATTTAAATTACAAACTGTTTACTTCAAAGCGGGTTAGTCGTGGACGCCTTGTGTAGATCAGGTCTAAGATAGCGATTGTAAGGCCAACTTCTATCTTAGAATGGTTTACACGGCGGGGCTGTTACGACTCGTCGCTTCGGGGCGTGATATTAAATAATGTCAATTAGTGTTCCTAACTCCTTAGAAATTCAAAAGGTTGCATGTTATGTAAGACCCACAATCAGTTACCTAAAGTTTAACTCGTAGAATTTAGGACAATCGGTTAAACGATCTGATTGAACTTAAATTATCAAATAAAGTTAGAAATATTAGTAAAAGTAATCCCATAAGTTCGAATTTAAGAAAATAAGCAATAAAATAAAAGAATATAAAATTTCCAAATTTTAAGTATATAATTCGTTATTTATCTAAAATGCGTAAAATGCATTCCGATAACTAACAAATCACTAGAGATAAATTATATGTATACTAAAAATCATAGAATGACCTAAATAATATTTAGGAATATTTATTTGTACTATATATGAATTTACATGTAGGTAGAAATATACGTAATTACTTAAAATAGGTAAAATGTATTAAAATAATACTAAATAATAAAATGAAATTCATAATTAATTAAGAAAAAATAAATAAAAAATAATAAGGAATGATCTAGATTTGGGTCATGGTAGCTGGGGAAAATAAGAAAAAAATTATCTAATTAAATTAGAACAACATAAAAGGCAAATTGGAAGAAGATAAAGCAATTGTCTAATCAAATTAATGCACAATAATTCCCCAAGATCTTTATAAATATCCTAAATTTTTTAGAAGCTCATTTTGGATGTTAGGAAGCTTAGAAAATTAGAAAGAGATGAAATTGAGAGTAACTTAGGGTTTTACAAAAGTTTAGCAAAAACCTGTGCAGTTGAGGCTTTTAAGGAGAACCCAGACCTGACGAGCAGCTGGGAGTGGACAGCCACCACCACCATATGGTGGTGGCAGTGCCCAGGTAAGCTGACACACCCATGGCCACTGACGGTGGTTGGAGTCACCCAAATCGGTGAGTTTAATTTTCAGCCTGATTTTATGTAATTTTATAAAAATAGTAAATATTCTTATAAAATTATGAATTTTATTATTCTATAATATTTTAGTATTTAGTTTTTATGAAAAATATTATTTTGATAAAAATATGTCCCATGATATATAATTCTTAAAAAATCATGCAAAATAAAACATGTTTCGGTTTAGAAATAAATGACCTTAGGAATATAGTTGAGCCCAAAATTTTTTTGTAGACTACTTAGGTGTATAGAATAGTGCTATAAAGCCCTTTTTCAAAAATTAATTTTAAAAAATTTTAGATAATTTTTAGGCCTTAAAATGAGGCATAAAATGGGTAATTAGGAGTTAATTAAGTAATTAAATAGATAATTAAGTAATTAAATAGATAATTACTAATTTAGTAAATCATTATATGTTTTAAGATGTTGAAATTTGATGAAGTATGATACTTGTAGCATTTAGGGTGTTAGATGTAATTATTAGGCTAATTATATAGTAAATAAGTAATAGGAAAAAATAGTAAATTTTAAGTTAATTTTGTAAATTAGGGTAATTAGGTGTAAAATCTAATTTAGGATAAATTTAGACATTTTGAAATGATAATTGATGTTGGGATATGGTAATTAGAGTGATAGAAATATTAGATGTATATTATGTACATAATAAGTAATAGTACATAATATGCAATTATTGGAAATATAATAAATAGAAAATATTAGGATAAAAATTGATATTATATAAATAATAGGGATATATAATAAATCTGATAGAAAACTTAAATTTATGTAATTATATGAAAAATATAAAAAAATTTTACATTAGAAGTAAATTCGGTACACTAATAAGGATTTAAGTGTATCGGATGGAATAAAATACTGACTAGGGATAATTATGGTATTTAGGATATCTAAAAGTAATGTGATTAATTTCACATTATGAGTTGAAACGAGTTTCTAGATTTTGGGTATAAAACAGTACTTAGAAATTAAATTAGAACCTAATTTAGAAATCGATGCAAAAATTGAAACAGAACTTAACACGATTCAGGAAGAATTGTAAAAGGCTTAAGACTTAGATAATTAGGTATATTAAACTTTAAACAAAAGATAATAATAAGCGTTATAGGATAAAATCGACTTATAATAGTTATATGAAAACTAAAACCACGTTTATGTTATAGGGATGCTCGGCAATGGCCTAAGTTAGTGGGACTTCAAGTGAGTAAGTGAGGAGTCTAGGTAAGTTGGGATTAATACAGTGTTGTATTTTGGAGGCTTGAAATTGTACTTGATTATGCTTATTCTAAGCTAATGATATAATTTTTTATTTACTGCTTGGCTTGTATTGTATGATTTATATGAAATGATTAATCATCCTAAATTGGACCTTATCAAATATACGATATGTAATCATAATCGAACCTGCATGGTAACCTATTAGGGGAAACCTAGGATTCTCCGGCCAAATACCAACCCCTTCGAAAGGGATAGCGTTGGATAGCATTGGATAGCATAATAGGTCCCTTCTTCATTCTTAGTTGAACTAAGTGACAGGTGAGGAGGTCGTAGTAAGGGTAAAGTCAATGGTTCGAAGGTAGTCGTGGGAGGAGCGATGTCTCCATTGCACAAGCCTAGGTTTGGTCATGAGATGTTGTATTAATGGTAACTCCTCAACCCGAATTAGAATAGGCGTAATTTCTCTAATCTTACGATAGGCCAGACAACGTCGTGCGATAACATTTGCTTGAACATGCATTACACCTAATAAGTTAGTTAATAACTTTATTTGTATTTATGGCATAGTTTTAAGTCTTCCATCATAACTTATTGAGCTGTGGTTACTCACATCCCTACAGACGTCGTTGTAGGTGCTAGCTAAGAAGTGGCTTATAACTACTCTGAAGCTAGTAATTGTTAGATCTTAGGGAGTGAGGAAAAACATTTGAAGAACAGACATATATTTTTAAAGTCCAAGCTCTTATCTTAGAATTTTTCATTTTTGAATAATGTATTAACTAGGAAATAGATTACGGTGAAATGTTGTAAATGTTAATTGTAATAACTGAATTCTAGTGCATATATATATATTCTTACTTTCTTAGGTAAATAATTTATTTAAATTACAAACTGTTTACTTCAAAGCAAGTTAATCGTGGACGCCTTGTGTAGATTAGGTTTAGGATGGCAATTGTAAGGCCAACTTCTATCTTAGAATGGTTTACATAGTGGGGCTATTACGACTCTGCCGTTTCGAGGTGTGACATTTTATATTAAGATTTGATCATTTTTCTAGGAAGACTCCTATTAATCTTGGAGTATATCAAGAGAGAAATTATTTGAACTTTCCTAGAAAGCATTTATTTGAAAAGCTTTAATAGATTTTTTTTTTAACTAAAGCAAGTCATAACTTTTTCAAGGAAAAACTCAAAGGAATTTTTTTGAAACAAATATCTATTTAGATCTTATAGTTAAAATATTTTTGATAAAAATCATAGGAATTAATTTATACTAACCATGGCGTGAAAACTTACCTGGAAAAGTCAACATTTCTCTTCACATATTGAAGGTTAAATAAAGCCGAGAAGGGCATGAGAAAGAGTTAAGAACTTAACCAACTATAAATTAAAATAAAAAGCTTTATAGATTGCATGCTAGCAAAAAATCCATAGGGAATTTTGGACCATGTTGTATTCTTTAAGAGTCAAATGTCTTTAGTAAGAGATATTACATTGTAGCAACGTGTGAATTGTGAATGGAGATTGACACTCTAGTATAAGTTTAAGAAGTGAAGGAGTTTTGCATAAAGTGTTATAATAGTCAGGCTAGAGAGAGTGAGAATAACTTGGGAGAATCATGAAGGATGCAAAATAGAAGCTTCTACTTCGTGTTTTGAGAATTCTCTCATTCACATACTCACTATACTTAATCTTAAAGACATTATAGTAGATTCTTAGCATTTGAACTGATAATGTTGATAGAGAGAACATAAGTAGAAGGTTGAACCTCTCTACATTGGAACTTGAATTCTCTCACTCTTATCTCATTTTACTTATCCGTTGTCTTACTTTGTTTGTTGTTACTCACGCAACACTTGCATATTCAAGCATCATAAAAGCTTTTGCCTGTTAACTTTGATACATATCAAAGTTCTTTTGTTATAATTGATTTAAAGGGGGTATGTATCAAAAATATTAAAAGAAACCAATTCAACCCCCAACCCTTGTCTGTTCATTTGAAACTTACAATTCATTATTCTATTCCATGATAAATCAAGAAAATGTAAGGTTCTTTTAGAACCATCTTTGTAAACATCCATCCCTCTCTTCTCCACCTTTTCATCTCCTTTCCAACCTCTCGAAGGCCATCTCTTATTGAATTGAGATTACGTAATCCTATTATAACATCAGTGCTCTCCTCTATCAAACAATCATGCTGAATAATGATATGTTAACCAATGAAATGTGTAAGCCCTAAAACCAAGCCAAGTAACCATAGGATTGAACTTAGAATCCAAGGTTTAGGGCGATCGGTTAAAGGATCCGATCAAACCCAAATTAGAAACTATTGAAAGGAATATTAGTAAAAATAACCCTGTAAACTTAAATTTAAGAAAGTAAGTAGTAAAATAGGAGACTATAAAATTTTCAAATTTTAAGCATAATAACTGCTAATTACCGAAAAGGCGAAAAGTATCGTGAAATAACTAAGAAATTACTAGAGATAAATTATATGTGTACTAAAAATTTTAGAATGACCAAAATAATATTTAGGAATGTTCACGTGTACCCTACATGTATTTACGTGTAGATAAAAATACGCGTAATTGCTAAAATAGGCCGAAAACTAAGTAAATAATTAAATAAAAATACAAAATAATTATAAAAAAAATCAGAAAAAATCAGGATAAGATAACTGCAACAAGGTCAGGTCGTGGACTGAAAAGAAAAAATTAACCAATAAGAATTTGACAAATTAAAAGCCTAAAATCAAGGAAATGGGGCAAAATAAGGAAAAAATTCTCAGAAGTCATTTGGCTAGTTTGTGATCTGAGAAAAATCTAAACACAAAAAAATTCGAGAGAAATTCCAGAAAAAAAAAAGGAAGCTGTGCAGATTAGCAAGGTAAACTAAAACCACCACCCACCACCACCTAGGACCGAACCACCACCACCAACCTACACTAGACCCACCGCCTGGACCGGCCGACAGCCTTGGACCGGGTTTGGACGGCCAGAAAGCTTCGAACCGGTTAGTCATTTATTCACCCCGATTTTTGTATAATTTTGTAAAATTAGTTATTTTGTCCAGAAAATTATGAAACTTGTTATTATGAGGTTTTATTGTATGTATATTTAGGGAAAAATATTGGTTTAGTTTAATTAGATCTAGAAATATAGGGTCCCTAACAAATTATTCAAAACCGAGCATTAGTAAACCGGAAAATAAATAGGCTTAGGGATGTAGTTTGGAGTTCAAAATTTTTCTGTAGGATTCTCATTTGATGTATAACAGTGCTATGGAGCCATTTTTTTTAAATTAATTTTCGAAATTTTTAAGTTAATTTTTAGCCCTAAAATGATGGTAAAATTGGGTGATTAAGGGTTAATTAAGTGATTAGGATGTTAATTACTAATTTGGATCTTAATTAGAGGTTTAGGGAAGTTAATCTCTGCAGTGGAACCTTAATCCTAGCCTTTAGGTACTAAGTATGGTTAATTAGGGCAATTAGGTAAGTAATATAATAAATTAGTAATATGTGACAATGTAAATTAATAAATCTAAAAAAATAAGGTTATTAGATAATATTATAATTGAAATCAGAAAAATAATAAATCTGAAATAATATTTAATTTTAAGTAAATATCTTAAAATGTAAGATTTTTACACATCGGGAATAAATCCGATACCTCAATTAGGATTAGCGTGTACCGAATAGTTAGAATACCAAAATTACAACCTAATAGAATATTTGAATACCCAAACATAATGTGATTAATGTCACATTGGGATTCGAGCCTAATTACGACTTAGGAATTAAAACTAGAATCTAGTTTAGGAACCGAACCTCGAAATAAAATACAACGAATTATTAATACGTTGTAGGTATACATGAGGAAAATGAGTTACATTATAAATTAGAATAAGAATCCATAAAATATAAGTACTAAAAGAACCTATTTGTATTATAGGACACTCAGGAACAAATCAACTCGCAACTAGAGGATCGAGCGATTGAGCAAATTCAAGTAAGTTGGGTTATTGCTTACTGTAATAGAGTACTAGTTTCGTAGTACTCGGAGACTTAGGCTTATATATGATTGTGATTATAAATAGTTTGCGCATGTGCTTGATGTATCTGAATTCGTGCTGGAATTTGTACTGTGAATGACTTTGTGACTGATTGAATTGGTATGAACTTGTTGAACACCCTAACCGGCATTTAATCTCAGTCGACCCTAATAACCGAAAATGTCATGCATTGCAACCCGTTAGGGGATCATAGGACTCTCCAACCAAATAGCGACCCCTTCGAAAGGGATAGCGCAGGATTGCAAAACGGTCCCTTCTTCATCCTCAATCGAACTAAGTGACAGGAAAGGAGGTCGCGGCAGGGATGGAGTCAATGGTTCGAAGGTAGTCGCGGGAGGAGCGAGGTCTCCATGGCACAAGCCTGGGTTTGGTTGTGAGCTGCTGCATAACATGGAACTCCTCAACCCGGATTGGAGCGGGTGAAATTTCCCTGATTTCACAACGGACCGGACTACATTATGCGATGACACTTGATTGTTGCATTGCATGAAAATAATTGTTTGATAACTCTGTTTGTGCTTGTATGCATTCATGAGTCTCTAATTCAACTTACTGGGCTTTAGTTGCTCATACCCTTATAGATCCTTTTGCAGGTTCTGATTTGTAATCTCTTCAATTACTATGCCGTCCTACAATTATCCAGAGGTTAGTCCTTTTGAAGCCAGGGGTGTGAGAATCAAGTTATTTAGCAAATGTGTAACTAAACTGACCTTGTAGTTAAAGGTTGAAGACTGTTAGTTATTCTGTAAATTAGTAAACTGTAGTTACTATATAAAACTTCCTGGGAAGCTCTGTGGACTTATTTATAATTATCTATGTTTTATAGAACTTTGTGATAATTATCATAATTGTAGTATAATTATTACTCGAACTGTTTACTTCAAAGCGAGGAGTCGTCGACGCCTTGTGTAGATTATCTCTATGGTAGGCACTGTGAGGCCAGTTACTATCATAGAATGGTTTACACGGCGGGACTGTTGCGACTTTGCGACTTCGGGGTGTAACAAAATGCTAGCACAAATCTTGGTTGCAAATATCCCATCTGCGTAGATGACATTTCAGGACAACTTAACATATTATATCCTTAGTTTATTGTCTTAACTATATGAATGAAGACAACAAGAAGGCATGAAGGAGTAGCAATTCCTATGATAAACACCATTGATGCAAGTTTAGAGAGCGATGATGACGATCTTGATCAATCGGTAATTGAACAAGACCTCAAGATTTGTGATGATAACAACGAACTATAAGCTATAAACTAAACCTATGATCAAATAACGAAAGAAGCAAATGGGTTAACAGTAGATGAGAATAAGGGAATAGAAACCATTCTAAATCTCGATGCCTAACAATCAAGATGATAGGGACAATCAAGATACTATAAATGGAATAATGAAGATATGGCAAAGTCTAATATATAAGGTTTAGTTAAGGCCTTCTAATTAAGTGGTATAAATATCGTTTTCTTAATAGGATGGACTGAATTTGATTTTCTCTTACTCTCTCCCCCTCTCCCTCTAATAGTTACAATACATAGTAACCAACTAATATATATGTTGAAACCTTATAATAATATGTATGTATATATACTTATACACTCAAAGATTTATTGCATTACATAGTAATGGAATGTTTGCCATTAACAACTCTAAGTCTACCCACGGGAAAACGTTAACATTTTTTATTTTGAAAAAATCAAACCTCACTAACATGCTTATACCTCATTTTTCATTTATAACTATTGGATTTGGTGCATTTCCAATGCACTTCCTTAACCATCAACAATAGATGACAAAAGATTTTGGCCTACGTAATATGAAGATTGTTTTACTGTTATAAGGTTATTCATAGAGCATATACTAATTATTATGGTCTGCTAAGTGTAAGATTACGGCTTGTAACTATTTCTCAACAAACCAATTGTTTTTCAATTTTTTTGTTAGTTCATGTGTATATAACAACAACTTGTATAAATAGTCTAGTCTTCATCTACAGTTAATTAATTCAATGGTATAGTAGCTTACATCTTCATTCTCTATCTACAATTTTATTCTCTCTCGACCTTAAACCGATTCATTTGGCACTTACATAGCTTCTTTTCACTCATAGGTTTGCTCTTTGTTATTGTTGCTTATTGTTCTACATTTTTACTGTTTGTACTTCAACTTTGTCATGGTATCGGAGCTAGAAGTGTCGCCTTTAAAAGACATTTCATCTCCTTACTATATTTATCACTCCAACAACCATAACTCAGTTTTGGTTTCGCCTGCACTAATTGGACTCAATTATAGTACGTGGAATGGGTCTTTTCTTTTAGCCCTCTTAATTAGCAATAAGACAAGATTGGTAGATGGCTTGATCAAGGAATCATTGAAGGGTGATTCGCTTTATCTGATATGGCATAAATATAACAACTTGATCGTTGCTTGGTTATTGAGATTAATTTCCCCATCAATTGCTACGACTATCATGTATATAAACTCAACGAAGGAAATTTGAGAGAAATTGAAGGTAAGGTTTTTACAACATGATGATACTCGAATTTGTCAACTATATAACTTGTCGAACACAGTTGTGCAAGGAAATAGGACTGTAGATGAGTATTTTAATACACTTAATACAATATGGGAAGAATTGAGAAATTTTAGGCCTCTTCCACATTGTACTTATAGATCATGTAATTCAAATTGCTTTAAGAAGTTTGTTGAAATGGTTGAGAAGGATTACGTTTTCAAGTTCCTCAATGGATTAAATGATTCTCTTTCAACGTTGAGATCTCAAATACTATTGTTGAAGCCTTTTCCATCTCTTAATGAAACTTATAATCTAGTGTTGAAAGATGAATATCAAAGGTTGAATAGGCTAAAAGAAGTAGTTTCTGGTGAAAGCTCAACTATGGTCGTCACTAATTATAATAGAGGGAGATCTGTTGGTTTTAGTGAACAACGAGGTAGAAATAAACTGATGTACGACTATTGTCGAAAGAGAGGTCATCTTAAGGACAGGTGTTGCAAACTAATCGGTTTTCTACCTCACTTTAAGTTCAATAGATTCAAAGTTTCAGGTGTTAATCAAGTTGCGATTGGAGAAACAAAGAGTTCAACTGCATCTATAGCCAATTTTTCTCATGTTATTCTAGTAAGTTCAATTGTTGTAGATTTAACAAGGAATCCTCTGATTCAAACAATAGTTCAGCTATTAGTCTTACTAAAGATCAAGTTCTTCAACTATTAAGCTTGATTAATGTGTCAGAAGGTTTTAGTTTTAAAGCTTTTGTTACTAATAACTCACCTGTGTCTTCAATTGTTCCTTTATAGAATTCTAATCCAGATCAAGAGTCTGTTCATGCTAGTCATATGGCAGGTATTTCTATTCTCTTGGCCATTTCTAATTCTTTAAACACAAATTCTGGGTCTTAGATTTAGGTGCCATAGATCATAAGGTTGGTTCACTTATGTTGTTCAAAGAATGTTCACTTCTTTCAAGTACTTTTGGTCAATTACCTAATCGTGTCCGTTTGCAAGCTGCTCATAAAGGCACAATTGTTATATCAACTGATTTAGTGCTTCATGATGTGCTTTTTGTTCTTGCTTTCAAATTCAATCTCATCGTAGTGTCTAAGCTTTTTTTTTACTAGTTATTGTGTTACTTTTTCTAAATATGTTGCTGTTATTCAAGACTCTTTGACTTGGAAAGTGATTGATTAAGCTAAGGCTAGAATTAGTTTGTTCGATTTAGAGCAAGATTTGTTGTGTGTCAATTCTGCTACTTTGTCTTGTAAAAATTCGGTTGTTTCTTTTGTGTCAACAGTTCTTAATAATGTGCTCAGTACATTTGATGTTTGACACTTTAGATTTGGTCATCCTTCTTATGATCGGATGAAACATATTCATAGTCTTGATCACTATGTTACATGCAACAAGTTTGATTGTCTTGTTTGCCTACTTACTAAACAACATAAATTGCCATTTCCTTTGCATGTTAGAAATACAACTTGTGCCTTTGATATAGTTCATATGGATGTTTGGGGTCCTTTTTCTACTTCTATTTTAGAAGGTCATAAATATTTTCTTATAATAGTTGATGACTTCATTAGAGTGACTTAAGTTTATCTCATGAAGTTTAAGCATGAAGTTTCTCTTCTAGCCCCTTCCTTTTATTAACTTGTTCTTACACAGTTTAGCTAGAAAGTTAAAGCCATTGATTCGGATAATGGTAAAGAGTTCTTGTTAAATGAATTCTATTATAATCACGGTATTATTCACCAACTCAGTTGTGTAGAAACACCTAAACAAAATGGAGTTATTGAGCACAAACACAAACATTTGTTAGTTGTTGCTAGATTCCTTTTAATTCAATCTTCTTTGCCATTGTCTTTATAAGGAGAAGCCATTCTTTGTGCTACTCATCTTATTAATCGAATTCCTACATCTGTTCGTAATGGTTAGTCTCTATTTCAGACCTTATTTCAACAATTGCCTTCTTATTCTCATTTTTTAGTGTTTAGATGTTTGTGTTTTACGTCCACATTAAAGAGAAATCGTTCTAAGTTTGATATGAGAGCACACTCTTGTGTTTTTGTTGGTTATCCTACTAATGTCAAAGGGTACAAGTTGTATAATTTACATTAATAGATATCGTAGCCAAAAATAGATAAGGTAGGTTACTGGGATGGGTCCAAGCATGCTGAAAGCTTGAAAAAGGTAATGAGGAAACATGCAAACGAATAAAAATTAATAAAAAGTAAGCAAACCCGTGAATAGCTCTAAATGATATGATGCACCAGTAAAACTTCCAAAGACTTATAGCACAGCCCGATATGATGCATGAGTTGGTCTAGTGAGATTACTTACCACCTAGCTTTGTTTAAGAGTTAGGATGAAAGTGAAAGGAGAGTAAACAAACAATATTTATGAAAGGAAATATATCTAATGTATTAATAATAATCTCATAATTCCTGTGGCTACTAGTACAAGGGGTATTTATACCTAAGAATTTAGGGCAACTTGCTTTAAAAGGAAAAGAAAAAATAGGTATTGTCCTAAAGAAGTAATGTACAAAATATACAAAAGGGTAAAAAGGAATATTTATGAAAAACAGTGATTAGTACAACATATTCTACATATAGTCCTGTACACATGATGGAGTTGCATTAGTGATATCATTGGAGGATGTAGACAAAAGAGTACGAGCTGATCAGGTGTTCGAGGAGGGTTGATTAAGGATTAGTCCAAAGCAAATCTTTTGGCCTCTCGGCAAGAATAAAGCCGAGTAAGTATTTGGCTTGGATATAACTGAGCAGGGGTGAGAAGTTTGGTTGTTGTCCAGGCATTTGTCAAGTCGGTACACAGCTTTGGAGAGATGGGCAGCCATTCGGATTGACACATAGAATTGATCAGTAGTAAAGAATAACTTGGCTTCGACAGAAGTCAGTTGGAGTAGGAGGATTTACTTCACCAGCTCCTCTAATCCTCAGGTTCAGTTGCAGGTTAAAGGCCTAGTAGCTTAATTCCTATCATTCTCTCTAGGTTGATTTGGATTTGGTATCAAATCGGATTGGCTTTCGTTCAGTTCTTCGCCAGGATGATATGGACTAAGGTTAGCAATGTTGAAGGTATCCGAAACCCCATAATCTGTAAGAAGCTCCAACCTGCAGGCGTTGTCATTAATTTTCTAGAGGATTCTGAAGGGTTCCTAAACTCTTATAGATAACTTATTCCTCCTCTTTCTTAAAAACTTTTCCTTACTCAGGTGTAGTTACACTAAGTCTCCAGGCTAAAATTGTTTAGTTGTCTTACCTTTGGCTTTCTCTCGCATTCTTCTAACGGCTTAGTCGATCTACCAAGTAACTTTGTTATAGATATGTTGAAGGGACTGTGCTCGGGCTCTCACATCAGAGTCATCCTGCTCTGATACAGGCACAGGAAGTGTAATTGAGGGGTAACTTGGAATTAAAACAATAGACAACTTCGAAGGGGGTCTGCTTATTAGCATCATGTACTATTCGATTGTAAGCAAATTCAGCTACGGGCAAATGAACGTTCCAATCAACCAAGTTTTTGCCTACTATAGCTCAAAGCAGCAGTCCCAAAGGTATGATCGACTACCTTTATTTGGCCATCTGTTTAAGAGTGACAGGAAGTGCCGAATAGTAGTTTGGTCCTTATCTGTTGCTATAGAGTTCTTCAAAAATGGCTTAATAACTTTAGATCTCTATCTGATACTATGCTTATTAATGCGTTATGTAACTTAACAATTTCCTGCAAGAAAATAGAGGCAATAGCTGAAGCATCATTAGTCTTGGAGCAAGACATAAAGTGTTCCATCTTACTGAATCTATCCATGATGACCATTATAGAATCTTTGCCTTGGGCAATTCGTAGTAATCCAAGAACAAAGTTTATGCTCAATTTAGTCCATGCTCCAGGTAAAGGCATTGCTTTCCCTTGCTTAGCTTAGCTCTTAGCCTTCTTGCATATAATACAGCCTACAACAACTTAGTGTACATTTCGCCTCATCTTTGGCTAGAAGAAAACTCCCACTCAATAGCTCATATGTCCTTCTTTCCCCGGAACGTCCTCTACTATAGGCTTCTCTAATCAGTAACTCCCTAAGTGAACAGGTTGGCACGCACAATTTCACTCCTTGGAACAAGTATCTATCTTCCTTATAATACTCATCCACTGTCCTTCCATCAACACAACACATAAGTATGGATCCAAAGTGGGGATCCCTAGAGTACCGTTCCTTAATGTTCGCAAACCCAAACAATCTGGTCTACAATTCAATAAGGAGTGCGTGTCTTTTCAAAAAAGCATCTACAATTATGTTGTTCTTTCCTTGCTTGTATTTTATTACAAAATTAAATCTTTCAAGGAATTCAACCCACCTCGCTTGCCGCTTTGATAACTTTGTCTAACTTCGAAGAAACCTCAAGGACTCATGATTAGTATCGATGACAAATTCTCTCTATAGTAGGTAATGCTACCATACCTGCAGTACTTGGATTAGCACCAAGAGTTCTTTGTCATATATAAAGTAATTTAGTTGAAGTCCTTTGAGCTTCTTACTATGGTAAGCAATTGGTCGGCCTTTCTACATTAAGACAATACTTATCCCAATGCTCGGCGCATCACATTCCAATTCAAATATTTTCTCTAAGTCAAGTCAAGCTACCTTTACTCCGGCAACACTTGTCTCCTCTTTTTCTCTCTATCTGAAGCTGGTGTTCTTCTTCATCAACTCAATAAGGTATATGGCGAGGATGCTGAAATTCCTTATAAATCTTTTATAGAAGGAAGTTAGTCCACGGAAACTTCTAACCTTAGCACAAGTAGTTGACGTTGACCACTTAACGAAGATCTTCTCGTCGTCCACTCGCAAAACTTGTCCACTTGCTACATAGTTTAAGAATACCATTTCCTCTTAGAAAAAACAACATTTCTTAATATTGCCGAATAATTTTTCAGCATGGAAGAGATTCAATATGGCATGGAGATGTTCACAGTGACTCGACATATCAACATTATACACTAGTATGTCGTCAAAGTACACCACGACATACTTCCCTATTAGATTTCTTAGCACGTGATTCATCAGTTGCATGAAAGTGCTCGAGGCATTCAACAAACTGAATGACATAACCATTCACTCATACAGTCCATGCCGAGTTTTGAAAAGTAATCTTTTACTCATCTCCTAACCTCATGCGAATTTGATGGTAGGTAGACTTTAGATCAATCTTGTTAAAGATCTTAACTTCACTCAATTCATCCAGCATGTCTTCCAACCAGGGGATAAGATACCTGTATTTGATCGTTATCTTGTTCATTGCTTAGTTATAAACACATATCCCCTAAGGACCATCCTTTTTTGGTACTAGAAGTGTCGGAACAGCAACAACACAAGGGCTAAGACTTTCCCTAGCATACCTTCTCTTCAGTAGCTCATTGACTCATCATTAGAGCTTACAAGCCTGTTCAGGAGTCATCCGATAGGTAGGCTCGAGTATTAAGTTAATGCAATATTTTATGCCTCGGACAGGGGGTAGCCCCTCAGGTAATTATTCGAAAAATAGATCGGCATATTTGTTTAGTAACTCTCTGCATATCCATTTAGTAACTCTCTTACTTCCAGGGGTAATTTATCTCGCCCCTTCAACTTTAATAGACGCTTGACCAACATGAGGGTCAGCACGTTATCTTTAATGTCCTCTCGAAGCTTAACTTTACTCATCATCAGAGTCTTCTTTGATTTGTGAGCAAGTTTTGCCTATAGTTTATTAACTTGACTCGGCAACATCGGGTTCAGCATAATCTTCCTTCCATCGTTCTCGAACACATATATGTTTTTGTATCCATCATAGATAACCCTTCTATCAAATAACTATGGTTGACTAAGCAACACGTGTGAAGCGTACATAGGCAACACATCATAAAGAATCTCGTTGGAATAATTTCCAATTGTGATTAGTAGTAGTATTTGCCGAGTGACATATAGTACTCCCTTCTCATTCAGCCAATGCAACTTGTACGGCTTCGGATGTGGGATAGTCAACAACTTCTACTTTGTAACCAAATTAGCTTATGCTACATTGGTGTAACTTCCACTATCTACAATTAGTGTACACACCTAATTATTCACCTTACAGGTGATATGAAATAAGTTCTATCTTTGCTCCTCCTCGTGTGAGGGTTCTAAGTTTATTACACATTGAATAACCAGGATCAACTGATCCAAGTCCTCGGCAAACACATCTTCCTCGATCAGTTCATTTTCCTAATAAGCCTTTGTTTCGGCATTGCTCCTTTCCTCAGGTTCCTCATCAATACTTTCCACTTCCAGCTCGAGGATGTCTCCTTTGATAACTATAGTCCTTCGGTTTGAGCACTGAGTAGCCATATGTCCCAACCTTTGATACTTGAAGCACTTAATTTGACTCGTCTTTGTATTAGATCATTGCCTTTTCTCATAAGTTTGGGTCGGTATGTTACTATCAGGTTGGCCCTTCTGTTTGGCTCAAACATCCACCCTTTAGATTGGTTTGGCACTTGATTAAGCTCAGTGACTTCCCTATCCAAGTAGTCTGGTCAGTACTCTGCTTCTTCTCTGCCTTTCTACTTGTTGAGCTATTTGTAGGGCCTCATCTATAGTGATAAATTGTTGGAGTTCCACAATGTCCCAAATGTCACTCCTCAACCCAATAAGGAACCTAGAGACCGTTTATGCTGATAGTTCCGCTACTTTACAGCGGATCATAAGCATTTGGAATTTTTTAACATACTTGTCAATAGTTCGGCCTCCTTGCCTTAGCTTTTGAAGCTGAATAAATGTGTTTTGTAGATAAGTATCCAGCACAAATTTATTTCTGAATATTCTTTTCATCTTAGACCAAGTATTAATCCTTGTCTCCTTATGACCTAGAAATTCTTCCACTATATGGTGCCATCTCCATAAAACTCAATAGCAGCAGTTCTTACTTTCTCGTAATTCTTATATTGGTAATAATAAAAAACACATTCTATCTTCTCTTCCTAATCTAAGTATTCATTCACATTACCAAACCCATTGAAGCTCGGAATTTGAAGCTTCACATGGTTAGATGCTCTCGGTACTCGGCTCGCTCTTTTCTTCTTCATAATACTCTCCTTCATCCTCTTCTCTTAGATCTCCTAAGTCAATTCTCCTCCTGACTTGTCCGCCTACTTCTCCACCATAAACTTGTTGAGCTGGGTTCTGACCTCTTATAAATCAGACAGCTTATAGGGTGTTATGCACAACTTCAGTAGGTTGATAAGCCAATGTATGAACAATGCAAGTTAAATCTACTGGGAGGTTAGCTACCTTATCAAGTCTCTCGTCAGTACTTCTAAGAGTATTTTGAGACTATTGTCCATGGTGGACAACATCACTATTGTTATCCCCAGTACTAGCATTAATACTCGAGTTTGACATTTTCTTTTAAAGATTCAAATTTCAAACTCCTCAATTTAGTGTAACAACTGACACTATCTCTTGAAATCACACAACACACTTCCTTCAAACTAGAAGCTTGAAACAAACTTCTGCAATTCAAATAAAACCTCCTCTATGATACCAAGACGATGCGTATCGTAGCTAAGAACAAACAAGGCAGGTCGTTGGGATGAGTCCAAGCTTGCCAAAAACTTGAAAAGGGTAATGAGGAAACATGCGAGCGAACAAAAATGAATGAAAAGTAAGTAATCCCACGAATAGCTCCAAAGAATATGATGCACCAGTAGAACTTCCAAGGACTTGTGGCATAACTCAATATGACGCACGAGTTGGTCCGGTAAGGTTACTCACCACCTAGCCTTACTTAAAGGTTAGAATAAGAGTGAAAGGAGAGTAAACAAACAATATTTATGAAAGGAAATATATCCAGTGTATTAATGATAATCTCATTATTCCTACAGCTACCGGTAGAAGGGGTATTTATGCCCAAGAATTTAGGATAACCTGCCTAAAAAGGAAAAGATAAAATAAGCATTGTCCTAAAGAATTATATAAAAGGGTGAAAAGGAATATTCACAAAAAACAATTATTAGTGCAGTAGATTCTACACGTGGTCTTGTATACATAGCAGAGTTGCATTAGCGATGCCGTTGGAGGATATAGACAAAACAGTAAGAGCTAATCAAGTGTCCGAGCAAGGGTGATTGAGGATTAGTCCTAAGTAAATCTCTTAGCCTCTTGGCAAGAATGAAGCTGAGTAAGTGTTCAACTCAAACATAACTGAGTAGGGGTACGAATTTTGGCTACTGTCTAGGCATTCGTCAAGTCAACATACAACTTTCGAGAAATGGGCAGTCATTCGACTCGGTACATAGAATTAATTGGCAGTAAGAAGTAACTTGGCTTCAGTAGAAGTTGGCTGGAATAAGAAGATTCACCTTGCCAGCCTCTTTAGTCCTCAGGCTCGACTGTGGGTTTAAAGCCCAATAGCCTCATTCGTATCATACATGATTAGAAATTTATCATTTCTCGTGATGCCCATTTCCTAGAACACATATTTCCATTCAAACTCATGTCCGTTTCTTCCTTGTTGCCTATACAACATATACAATCTTTTGTTTGTTTGCCATCCATAGATTCTTCCATTTATACAGAGTTGTTATTTTCAATTTTTCCTAATGTGTCTTTTGCACCACAACTTCGTACGCTCACTGTTCTTTCTAATACACAGTTTACTGTTTCACCTTTTCAACTACACACTAATTCCACATTTTCAACACATATACAATCTCCAACATTACCTATTATTTCCCCTGTTTAGTTACATACTTCTTCACCTCATTCAGTCCAACATATAGTTCCTTTCTTTGACACTTTATCTGCAGATCAGTGTTCTTCCATTCCTTCCCTTCATGCTCATCTTGTGAGGAAAAGTACTAGAGCTAAACACATACCATCATAACTTTCCAATTATGATCATAATTTAAGCTTAGGATTGACTTATCATGTTTCTAATTCTTCTTCTATTGCTCATCCTCTTCATAAAGTTCTTTCTTATGATTCTTTATCTCTTTCTTTTCAAGCTCTTCCTGTTGTTTGTCTCAACAGATTGAACATACTTCATATAGTCTAGCTAAGTGCTTAGAATCTTGGCAAAAGGCTATGGAAGAAGAATTTGAAGCTTTGTATAGAAATAACACTTGGAGTATTGTTCCTTTACCCCCTGATAAACATACTATAGGATATAAATGGGTGTACAAGTTGAAAACTAAAGTTGATGGCACTATTGATTGTTATAAAGCCGGTCTTGTGGCAAAGGGCTATAACCAATAAGAAGGGTTTGATTATACTGAAACTGTTAGTTCAATCGTTAAGTATACTATGGTACGATTATTCTTTTGTCTTACAGCTCATTTTAGTTGGCATATTTATTAAATGGATATGTACAATGCTTTTCTAAATGAGGATTTGCACGAGGAAGTATATATGGATTTGCTACTAGGGTTAGATATTAAGGGGGAGCATGGTGAGAACATGGTTTGTAGGTTGCAAAAGTCCTTATATGATTTGAAGCAAGCATCCCGTCAATGGAATGCTAAGCTTACTAATTGTCTTTTGTCAATGGTTTTCATCAATCTTATTACAGTTATTCTTTGTTTATTAAAGGGAGTGGAGATGATTTTCTTGTTGTTTTAGTCTATGTGGATGATCTTGCTATAGCAAGTAAAAATCTTGCAGTTATTACTGAGTTTAAGAACTGTCTTGCTGCTCATTTTAAAGTAAAGGATTTAGGCATACTTAAATATTTCATAGGTCTTAAGTTAGTTAGGTCTCCAGATGGTCTTGTTCTTTTACAACGCAAGTTTGCCTTATATCTTCTTAAACTATTAGGCTTTCTTGATGTATGAACTACTAGTACTCCTATTGTTCCTAACCATCAGATGTCCAGAAATGATGTATCTGACTATGTTGATCCTATACATTATAGACAACTTGTTGGGAAGCTTTTGTATCTTTCTATTATACAATTGAATATTGCTTATTCTGTTCATGTTCTCAGTCAATTCATGTAAGCCCCATGTCAACCTCATCTGCAAGCTTTGGAATGAGTTTTATGTTATGTGAAATTGCATCTAAGACAAGGTCTTTATTTTTCAACCAAGTCAGACTTGACTCTTCGAGCTTATGCTCACAATGATTGGGGAAGATGTGTAGATACTCGTTATTCCACATCAGGTTTTTGTGTTTTTTTAAGACAATTTTGGTAAGCTAAAAGTCCAATAAGCAATCCTTAGCTGTGAAAGTTCTGCTAAATCAAAGTATCGCACACTTGCTACCGTTTCTTGTGAATTGATGTAGCTGCTTACTTTACTTAAAGAGTTCCATGTATTTCACCTCTTCCTATCCATCTGTTTTTAGACAATCAATCTGCTTTACAACTTACTCGCAATCCAGTCTTTCACAAACAAACAAAACACTTTAAGACGGACCTTCATTTTATCTGCAATAAGGTTGCTGATGGCATAATTCTTCCCATCTTTATTCCAATCAAACAAAAACTTGCCGACTTGTTCATTAAAGGCCTATTTGTTACACAATTTCTTTTTCTCTTAGATAAGATGGGAGTAATCGATATTTACTCTCAATCTAGAGGGGGAGTCACAGAGTATATACTAATTATTATGGTCTACTAAGTGGAAGATTACGGCTTGTAACTATTTCTCAACTAACCAATCGTTTTTGAATTTTTCTATTAGTTCATTTGTAGATAGCAGCAGCTTGTATAAATAGCCTAAGCTTCATGTACAATTAATTAATTCAATAGTACAATAGCTTACATCTTCATTCTCCATCCACAGTTTCATTCTCTCTTGACCTTATATTGATTCATTTGGCACTCGCACATCTTCTTTTCACTCATAGGTTTACTCTTTGTTATTGTTGCTTATTGTTCTGCATTTTTGTTGCATATACTTCAACTTCGTTAGTTATTGAAGTTTCAAATTAATCAAGATAAGTATATTAATATGAAAAAGAAACCCCAATTATTTGCTAAGGTCTAAAGAAGGTACGATTAAGACTTACTATAGGGAATTAGTGAGGGAAGAGATGAAATTAAGAGTGAAAAGAGACAAAACAACATAATTGAAATGGGTTATTCAACAAATCTGTATCTACATGTAGGATTGAAAGGAAATCAGGGCTACAACATGGGACTAGAGGATGGGCATTTGCTTCAAATAAAAAAAAAAAAAGATTTTTTGAGATGTTTTTAAGTTATCTCTTCCTAAGTAGATTAGTTAAAATTGAAAATTAAAATCATGGAAACCCAACAATCATATATCATAATACTCACGTTCTTTTTGTCCATATGCCAGTTCATCCTCTTGACACGCTACAACAATAAATCAAATAATTTATCTTAAATTTATATTTTTGACTATTTTCCTATCTATAAGTTTTTCTTGAATTAAAAGTAATAATTTATTCGAACTAATAAATTATGAATTAACTTAGTGAAGTTTCCATGTTTTGTTTTGGGGATTCATCTAAGCATAGGTTGGTCGACCCTAGTATGTGTTTGACTAGGTTGCTACTTGTGATCCTCTTCCAGTTTTCTTTTATCCCTTCTTATCTTACCTCACATGTTAATTGTTATGTTCATCTCACCTATTATGATTATTATATTTATCTTCGTTATAAACCCACAATATTTGGTTCTTATTAATTAATTCTTGAAAGTTTGGTCTCCATACTTTGTCATCCCCAATTAGTCTGGGTTCTATTTCTATTCATAATCTAGGAATTCCTTTTTAATAAGTTTTATGAGCATCAATCTATTTTATATAATCTTAATTTGATGAGTTCCAATACTCCTTACAGACTCATCCATATTATTAACAGCTTTGAAGGCCTTTCGATGTTTTACGTATTCTTATGATTTCTTCATTGTTGTTTTATAATATAGCATTTATAGGTTTTTTTTTCCCTTAATGTAAAAAGAAAAAAGAAAAAGAAAAAAGAAAAATCTTTAAAAAAGTGAATGATTCAAGTAGAAAATTAGTAAACACATTTATAGTTTTTCCGTGAAAATAAAAAATCGCTGTTTTGCATATCAAATAAAATATCCATTCCTTGCGAGTTTCAAAAGTTAAATATCATTTGCTATTTTCATCTCACACACGCAAAGAATAGAGCTCAACAAGAGTAAAGGCCAATCTTTACATGGAAAAAGAAAAGATATTCATGCAAACTAAAAAAGGTGAAAAAAGAATCACCATATCATTAAAAGAGGCTGGACCCACAAGTTACGGTGGAAAAGTGACAAATGATGTAACCTATCAACAAAAAGCTTTGAGGTTGTAAAATCCAGGGCATCCATGCCCTTTGCCCCAACTCCTCCTGCAATGTGCCTCTACCAAAACCCTGTATTCTCCTCCTCGTTGAAGAAAGGACAACACAAAAATCAACTTATTTCATTTTTAGCTTTTAAATTATACTCATCTGAAAAAAATAAAAAAGCATAAACTATTTTATATTATTTTCCTTTTACACAACCTTGTTTTGATTTTTATTATTTTATATATGCATGTTTAATGGGTTTTTCATTTTTTATACTTATATTTAGTTTCTTTTACAATTTATTTATTTTTTGATGAGTATAATGAGTGAAGGGGATTTAAATAAAATTTATTTTATTAAAAGATTAATATTTATATCAATTATTATCAGCTTCGTGTATTTATATTTAGCTAGATGTAAAAATAGACACGTGGGATGTGTATGAAAAAATAAAATAAAAAGGAAATACTCCAAAACCTCACGATAGAGAAATGAAAGAGGCGGAAAAGTCTCGTGTGTCCCTTTTTTTTTCATTTTTTTTTTTAATTTCCTCAACGTGCATTTTACGTGTTCAATAATGTCGACTAATGTTTTTTATGAGGAGAAAAAGATTGTATATTAAGTATAAAAAACACAAAATATCCAAAGCGAGGGGAAAAAAAAGACACATATTTTTTTAATTAACGCTTGAGGTTATTGCATTTGTCCATCTTCGGTCATTTATAAACTCTTAAAATATAATAATAACGTTCTTGTCTTTTTAAATTGTAAATTTTCGAAAGCTTTGAGGATGAAATTTGGCAGTTTTCAAGAGAAAAAATTTTGCTTGGGAATGAGTTTAAATAATAATAAAGTCAGGCGCCCACAATAATTCTGATTATAAAATTTCAATTGATATGAATGAAAGATGATATTTCTTTCCCAAAAAAAAAAAAAGTTTAAATAGAGTTCTAAATTACATGGGGTTCAACTCGTCTAAGGCATTATTTTGGCTCAATTTACTTGGCTATATGCTTGTCAATTTTGTGCCATTTGCTACACTAAAAAGATAGATATGAGATATTGTATGTAAAGATGTATGCAGCTTCTTTGATTTTTTTCCATATATAAGAATTTTCACAAAGCATCTAATATTTTATGTCTTACAAAGTCTGTTGCACAAAACTTTATTTTGCAATTCAAGAGTCTACACTAAGATATTGTATAAATGTGTTAAGATATGAAAATTTTTAATAAGTGTTTGTTTTTATGATTTCTCTCTCTCTCTCTCTCTTTTTTAAGGTTTGAGAGCAAGGTTTGTCTTTTGGGAATAAGTCGGGATATAAGATGTGTTTTTGATAGACAATGGGAGAAGAAGTTTATCCTCTGTGGTAGTATTTGAATCTGTATTGTACATGTGTATGGGATTGTGATTTTTTTCCCTTTCATGTTCTACTTATTGATTTGTGGTCTAATTACATAAAAAAAAAATACTAATATTTTTATATTGAAACTCGGTATATTAAATGCATAAAAAGAAGGAATGGCGTTCAAAACTCTCGTGACATTCCAATGATCACATAGAACAACACAAATTCACATGCCTATCCGCAAATCATGCACAAATACATCCCCTCTCCCCACCCCACCCCAACCCCCCACTCCCTCCTTCATGCGTTGCTCATCCCATTAAAATATCCATTGGCCACCCCACTCCCAACTTGGAAGTCTCAAGTCCTGCCCTTAACTCCTCAATTTGGGTGCTACATTTCACCGTTGCCCTAAATGGAGTTCACCCTATTCGAAGATATCCTCAATCCCCATAAAATCTAATGACATTAGGGAGATTTACAATCTCATCGACCATTATTTTTAATGATTGTATAATAAAATGAAGAGTTATTACAAAAAAAAAAAAAAAAAAAATCCAACAAAATCGGAGTGGAATTTTGAGCAAGCAATTTAAACTAATTATCTCATTATTTTAGTAAATAATTATTGCATAATGGATTCAAAATTTATACACAGAACCAAACTAAATCAAAATAAAATAACATTAAGTTTTCATTTTACGTGAGTTTGTAACACAGTTATTCTATCAAGGTTCTAAATCAAATTAAAAATTCTTCCTTTTTTCCATTTGGTTATATTTATGTTTTAGTTGAAGTCAAAATTCACGCTTCATGGTTCAATTTGGGTGATTAAAGTTGTTAATATTTGCTGGCCAAAAAATATACAAAAGTTGTCAATAATTAAATATAGTAATATGTATAGTGGAAAAGAGCATTACTGGCTTTAAGATGGAGAAGTGTTTGTTAGAAGTGATACATAACATGTATCATTAACATGAATAAATAAATAAGTAAAAACTTTTTACGTGCTTTTTTTAATATGGTGAGTGGTATGCTAAAATTTTGATAATTCTTGCAGTCCATCAACTATGCTCTCTGGGTGCTATACCACGTATAGCAATTTCCTTTCTCCCTTCAAAATGATCATGTCAAGAACGTGGTGATCAACCAATTCATTATTTAAATGGTTATGAAAATATAATAAAAATTTCAAAGATACTAATTAGATGAATAAATATGGAACCATGAAATAATACATTAGTAATATAAATAATTTTATGGTCTCGTTTATTTTTTGATAGGATCAATTCAACTTTTCATAAAAATATAAAATTTATTAGATTTGAATAATTAGAAATTTTAGATCATAATCCATATTTCATGGATACTATACCAATAGAAGGGGAAAAATTAAAATAATCCCTCGAAAAACACAGATGGGATGTTAAAAAAATTACTGTAACATATGAAGTTAATTTACAAGTGCAGTGTTACGATGGAGAATCTATAAATTCACAAGAGGACAGCCCGTGACCCTACCGGCTCTGTCAGTCGTGTTCTTTTAACAAACGGCTACTTTTTTCCCATTCGTAGCCGCTCACTTTGTACCCCCACAAGCCAACGGTCTCATTTCGCCTTCCACACTAAAACCTTCTCTCTCTTCTCTTAATAAAACCCATCTGTATCTCTCTCTCTCTCTCTCATAAGTCATAACCTCGACATCCAATCACCAAATAGAAACTAAAATCACACTGTGACGTTGCACAAAACGGTAAAAGAAAGCTTGAACATTTTGGCAAATTCTCAAAAACTGCCCAAAATGAATGTTCATTTTGGTTTAGTTGTTACTCTCATGTTCGTGTTCATGTCTAATTCATGTCCAGTATTATGTGATAGCAATGCACCTTCTCCTGCACCAGTATCGTCGACGAAGCCGCAGTCACCACCACCGACAACCTCCGCATCACCAACTTCTCCGGCGACTCCGCCGGCAACTTCTGCGGCGACTCCAAGCGTGCCGCCTTCGCACTCTCCTGCGTCATCGCCACCTTCATCCTCTCGGAAAGTTTCTCCGGCCGCAACGCCATCCACTTCGCCGTCTAAGTCTCCGATGGCTTCGCCACCCACCACCACCGCAACCACCCCTGCTGCCGCTCCCCCAACAACCGCATCTTCTCCTGTTCAGTCTCCGGCGGTTCCTCCTCCGACTACTTCCGCTCCGGCAGCAACCCCAGAAGCAAGCACGGTGAGTCCTCCACCAATGGCGGAGACTCCGAGCATTCCAAGTTCGGCGACGCCGGCGGAGTCGCCAGCGATGTTTCCCAGTACGGGTAGCCCCCAAAATCCGACTGCGGAGGCTGTATCGCCGGATGTCGCAGAGGGACCGGCGGGTGATGATTCGGGTTCCAGTTCAGACAGGTTTGGTTTGATTTTGAGCGGTTTGGCCTTAGCAGTTGTATTGGCTATCTAGGTATTAGATCAATGGATATTGGTCCCTTTTTTATTTATTTTTTATTAATTCCACTCTGGTTTGTTATTTATTTTTGCATTATTAGACTGTGGATTGTAATATTTTGTGGAATGAACTCCTTATATTATTAATATAATAGTGGAGTTATATTGTTAGCCATGTTTCAGTTTATATTTTAATTAATCTGATGGCAAAATTTATATATATATATTCTCCACCTAAAAAAAAAAAAAAAAAACTGATAACAGAAGTCCGAAATTTTATGCCGGGCTCTTTAATTTTGTAGTGCAAGTGCTGAACTCTCAATTAAATGAAATAGATGATGTTCGAATTTAGCTCGTCAGTTTATCTTGTATTAAATTTTATATGTTTTTATGTATTTGTTTTATAGAAGGTGCATCTTTTTTTAGATATTTAATAATATTAGGACTCACTTCAGTGGAACGTAACACGAGAAAAGAATTTGTTTCTAGGGTATAAGAATTGGCGTTTTCTTTTTGGGGATAGCCTGTCCATAATGATTAAGTTTAACAGATTATTTCTTTTTTTCCTTTGTTTTTTTTTCTTGCTTTTAATGGCCTTTCAATTTCTGACCATCTTCAAATTTATTTTAGTTGTTGAATGACTTAAAAGTTGCATTACTATATGTTGTATACCAAAGCTTAGTTATTTACAATGTGTTAAATGAGAGGCTGTTGGATGTACTAAAGTAGTAGTTGTTTTAAAGGCAAATTTATTATTCTCATCTTTTTATTTATTTATTTATTTTTCGTTGTTTTTAAAGTGTTACTCCGTTAATGTTCATTACTTATTTCCAACGTTAAGTAAATTAGCTTCCTGGCTATTACAAACATGTCAAAGGTCGACCAAACAACGAATCTCTGGGAAGGTGAATAAAAAAGCAAGGGTTTGTCGACCAAACAGTGCATCTATGGGAAGGTGAATTCTCAAAGCAAGGGTTTGTATGTCGTGTTTGGTCATTGGAAGGGATAAAGACTCAAGGATAGGAATTATAGGCCTTTTGAAACTCCATAAGAAAATAACTACAACTAAAAAAAGTCTATAAAATCATCAGAGTGACGAACAACTGAAATTGGCTATTGCTTTAGTGAAAAAAGGTTCGTATATCATGTGTTATATATATTAACACTAATAAAATATTAATTCAAATTATCATTCATAATTTGTATATGTTATATATATCAATATTTTCTTTAAACCTGTTAACTTTGTAGTATCTCCACATATTAACATCACCATAAAGTAAATCTCCACAATTAATGTCATTAAATAACCTTAAAGGCAAAATATGATTATTACAATCTTGCAGTTATTAAAGATCTTATAAAGGTTTACATACTACCTTGAAAATAAAAGAAAAATAAATAACTTCAATAATCTTATAAACTCTTAACAAAAATGCAGTAAAGTATAACTATAATATTTACCTAAATCCTTAGTCTCAAATGACTCTTCAAACTAGAAACAGAACAACAAACATGATGATTATAACTCGTCTCTAGAGAAAACACAAAATTGTAGTTTGATCCTCGTATTGATAGTAAAAAATTGTAAGCTCCTAAAAATTGTGTTTAGGATAATCGGACCTAAATTTAGGGTTTTTAGGGAAAGTTATCTAATTGAGTTCAAATTTTATAATTAAAATAGAAAAGCTAGACGAAATGATAAAACAAAGTTAGATTTTTGAAAATAATAATAAAAAATCCTAATTTCGCCTTTAGAAATAAGATTATTTAATATAATACTAAAATATTCGAAACCCAAAAAATTGAGCTCAGATTATGACAAGAACTTAAAAATAAGTTGTAGCTATAAAACAAGATAATATAATATAATTTACTGTATGAATATATACGTATTTTTATGAGTATACTAGGTATAAATAATAATTATCCTTGTAAATTAACTCTAAATTATGTAATTATATATATATTGCATTGAATTCATAAAATTAATTAAGAGAACATATCCTAAAAAATAAAAGATAAGTTAGAAATTTAATTATATGAGTATAATTATATATTACACAGGATATATACATGGGATATACACCCGTATATTAATAAATAATTAAATCTTAAAAAAATATACCTAAAATGCTACAAATAATAGCAAATCTCATCCAAATGAATCAAATTGCGGTTGAAAATCTAGAATTCACCATGGCTGCTGTAGAGGAAAGGATTTATGTTGATATGAGGCAAGTGCACCTATCAGTTTAATATAGTAGATGTGAGTCCGAGTCGATCCCTCAGAGATTTTGAGTACTAATATTAACTTTAGCTTTATTATCTAATCGAAAAATTATGAAAGTTTGAATTAATTAAAAATACTAAAATTAACAAACTAACTTAATTATAAGACTTAATTAAGCAATTGAAAAAACAATAAAATCAAGAACGACTTCAAGAAAGTAATAACGTATTTATAAATTATTTCTCCTAGAGTTAATCATGTGATCATTTAAAATATATTCAATTCGGTTTCTATTATTCTTGACCGGACTCAAGCATATTAACCCTAATCCTAAATTATTTACCGAAATCTCTTCACTTAGTAATATAATTTAGAATTGCATTAATGTATAATGAATTTCCATACAAATAATTAACTTTCCGAAAGAAACATGTATCTTATCTCTAAGTATACATGTAATTCTCTTCAAGTATGTAAAGATCTAATTATACATGCAATTTCTCAATTAACATGCATAATATCATATATTGATATTCTAGAAATATCAAACAATAATTAACGACATAATTGAATCAAGTAAAGATAGAAACTTTATTGAGAATTCTAAATCAATCCAAGAATCACATGAAACCCTAGGTTCCATAATCCTAAATACTCAAATTCTAAGCTATCATAATGAATCTAAGAACGAGTTTCATCAGTAATATAAAATAAAACATGGAAACCCCTTTTATTGATGAACAATATCTCTAATCTTGAAGTTGATGTTGGATCCCTCTTTCTTGATGTTATTTCGCCTCTTTCTTGATGTTGTTCCTTTCCGTTTCTGTAATGTCTCTTGTTTCTATAATGTCTCTCATGTCTTTTGAAACCCTAATATGTCTTTTTATAGTGTATCAAAAAGATTTAGTTTTCGTCACCCAACATGGCCTGGGACATGATCGTGTCCCCAGGTCGTGTAACTTTCTACACTTAGGCAAATTTTCTGCATAACTTCAAAAATTCATAACTTCTTCGTTTGAACTCGGAATTGTTCTTTTTCTTCGTTTTCGAGCCTAGAATACGTTTAAACCCTGAAATCAACATTTTACTCAATTAAGTATCAATTTCTTTAAAGAAAACAAAAAATGTGCGGAAAATACTATAAAATCACCCTATGAAATATGTTTAAAATTAGAGTTATCAGCTGCTGTAGAGGAAAAGATTTATGTTGAATCAAAAGCAAATTGGTAGATTTGAGCCACTTCTTACTTAGGCATTAATGAAGGTAAAAGTAAGAAAAAAAAATAAAAAAATTCTAGGCGGTAGAAAATCCTCTATAAATAGCAAAACCTAGTAGCTTAGTGTTAATTTAGCAATTTGGAATCAGAAACACTTAAAGGAAATAAAGAAAAAAATCGTAGGAATAATATAAAGAAAAGAAGAAAAAATAGGAGAACTACCGTGCCCTATCTATATTCAGAAGACCACCTGACAATCAACCCGACTCGTTACCACTAGTCTAAGCCACGCCTTAGCCATTTGACACACCCCCACTACCTTATGGTCGCCAGAGCCACCAAGAATTGTTAGGTTAAAATTTTGTTTTATTTTTCAAGAATTTATAAAAAAAAAAACCTAAATCACCTAGAAAATTATTAAAAAAAATTGAAGTTAGGTTATTTTCAATATGGTTTCGTGTGATGTTTTTATTTTTGAAAAATTCGTAATGTTTAATATATTTTCTTAAGAAATATACTATTTATTCGAATTTTGAATTGTAAAATAAATGTATCAAATGGTATTGTTTCTAGCTCAAAATTTTTGTGTAAGATCAGTATGATATATAGAAAATTTCTATATAGCCCGAATTTTGATTTGAATATTTTTAATATTTATTGTATTTTTGGGCCTAAAAATGGCTCGAAAATAAGCTAAAATTGTGAAATAAATAGGAAATTATTAAATTAAATGATGAAATGGACACTTATTGATCTCTAGTGAATAATAACAATGTTGGGTCAGATTGAAATTAATTTGGTGTAAAAATGATCATAATTAAGTAATTTAGGATAATTTAAGGATAAAATCGTAAATATGAATATATATCTAATGGGACGAAAACTTGAAACCAAGTAATAGCTGAGTTTTCCATATTTTTAGGAGTTTATATAAATTTTCGAGAAATTATTTAGTAACCTGAACTATTTATTACGAATTTCTATAATAAAATGGCTTAAATTACAAAGTATGACGTATTTTTAGTAATAATAAGTTAAAATGAATTAAATGGTTAAATAAAAAGCATGTATGGGGTTGCTGATCAGATTGGATAAAAAGAGTATTTTTTAATATATTTACTAATATTTTCTGATCAGGATATATTATAGATATGTTAAGGTTAGATAATACTCATATTATAGCATTATATAGACAAATCAGGTAAAATACAATTTAATAACATAAGTTATGTATAATATGATAATATTTATATAGATACATATAACTGTATTTAAAACTTAAACTATCTATTAAAAATCATCGCTAGAAACAGGATCCGTAACATATGTCGTTAAGTTTGTATAAACCGAACGACACTAATTTTATTAAAATCGAACAATCTTAGGCAATATAACCTAAAACTCTATCATATTCTAGATTGTGTATATTTCAGTAACCCTATCGAAATTAAAACGTGATTTAATAAATTAAAAGTACATTTTGATATAATCGAAATGATATATAATATGTAATGGTAAAAATTATGTATATTATTGCTAATTGACAACTTAACTTAATATATAATAATAATACAACTATATATTATTGTGTTAATATATTCATATATATATAACTATTTTAGATCAAACCCCAATATTTTTATAATTATTACGAAAACTAAATTTGAGTCTTCTATGTAAATAGGATATTCTAGTGAACAGATGGTTAACAACTTGAGTTTGCCGTAGTGAGTGTCTAAACAAATAAGTTGAAATTGTGGCTTCGCTGCTTGTTAGGATATGTATTAAAGTATTTGGAGACTCAGGAGTACTTTTGGTTGTGCTTGTAATTAGTTGTTCGTGTATATACCGTGCGTGTGAATGATACTCAGTTGTGACGAGAGTTAAACTCCTTGGTGTGCTGTTATGCATGTTTGCATTGTCTCTGAATCGTATAAACTTGTTTAGTCACCCCTGATTAACACTATTATTTATTCGACTAAAACGAAACTAAACATGTATAACACCTATTGGGGGATACGATTAGAGTATCAAGTCAAATACCAACTTCCTTAAATGGGGATAGTTTAAATGGTTATTTCTTCATCCTTAGTTGAACTAAGTGATAGGCAAGTAGGTCGCGATAAGGGTGGGGGTTGCGGTTCGAAGACTGTTAAGGGAGGAGGGTATTCTTTATTGCATAAGCCCGGGTTTGGTCTGATTTAAGTTGCGATAAAACTCTTTAATCCAAGTTAAAGTAGATGTAATTTCTCTAAACTCATAATGGACCGGATAATATTGTGTGATGTTTCATTTGATTGATTGTATTGCATTTCATCATAATTAATAACCTTATTTGCAATTGTATGGTACTGTTTTGACTCTGTCCTACTTACTGAACTAGTTGTGCTCAATCCCTATGGACTCTTTTGCAGGTATTGAGTGAGGATCAAGATGTTCCGATACCGCCAACCTCAGGTTAATGTACTAATGACTGGGAAAGTGAGGGACAAAAAATCAACTGAACTTAGGCTTTTGACCATTCTTTTATCTTTTCTTATAAATTTTGAGAAAACTAATTGGGAATTCTCTAGGACACTTACTAGTTTCCTAACTTATTGTAAATAGTCTGCAAAACTTGTGACTTTTTGATAAACTCTTATTATAAATTATAAGTTTGGATGTAAGATGTTTATGTCAATACTATTGTGTTATGAGATAACAGGTTACATAGAACATGTATTTTATAAAGCTCTATTACAGGTTTAGTTATTAACAAGATATCAGAACGGTTGTTTCAAACTGATTAAGTTGTGTACACTTATATAAACTATATCTACGATAATAGATATAAGGTTAGCTTATATTTTAAGTTAGTTTATACGGCGGGATTGTTATGACTTCTACTATTTGAGGCATTACATAAACATTAAAATAATACCGCTTGTATTCCCTCTCCCCATAACTTGCTCTTAAAACTAAAAAAAGAAAGAAAAGTTCCTGAAGGATGAGTAACACTCATTACTGGATACACAAGTACATACAGGTGAAACAAGCATCAACATAACACATGCACCAAGTATAAGTAAAATGCATCAACTACAAGTTATTATCTTTATTTAAGTCTGGTAAATAACATAGTTCCATAGTCTTAGAATTTGGATTAACTCATAACTCTTACAAGAAATATATAAATACTATATAGATATTGGTGTTGGTCTTTCCTAATATCCTAGAAACCAAGAATTGACTTAAATCTACCTTGATCATTTTTATGCAAAACTCCATTCGAGACAATGTTGCACATAGACCATCAGGGTGCTATCCTAAGATTACTAGTACTCCCAGTCCCTTGTGTCTAACTAAGTACAAGCAACACTCATTCATTAATGTTCAAATAATTATTAGTAAGGTTTTTTCACTATCTCAACAAGCATAAGCAACAGACATTATACTTTAGAATTCTTTTAGTATCAACAACTATTATACATTCTAGAGACAACAAACTTTAGAATTCTTTTCTAAGTTTTCTTATTCTAGCTAAGTCTTCTTGTTTATCTAATTAGGTTCCTAAGTCCAAGTTTATTGTTTAAGGTTTTAGAACCAATTTAAGCTTCTAAATTAGCTTAGAATTTATTAGGTTACACTTTAGAAGTATAAAAAATAAGAAATAAGAAAAAAAAAGAGAGGTTACAAGTCCACGCTAAAGGATCACAGCTATAGACCTTAATCATCATTTCCTTTCTTAAAGCATTGCACAACCATACCTAAGATCACAGTTATGAACTTTGGTCGTGATTCTATCGGTTACCAAAACTTTGCTACTCTAGCACACTTCAATCCAACACTCTAAAAGTGATCACGGTCATGATTACACCTGTGATCTTAGATCATGATTCCCCTATTCGCAACTCACCATTTCAAAACTTAACTTCTTATACAAAAACCCTATTACCATCACAACCTATCTTTCTAATCAACCCCATCAACATCTTTAACCTCATTAAACATAAATCTCCCCATGTTTAATAATCAATAACTATCAATTATTGAATTTACAATCCTCAATAACTTCTCCAATCGAACGTAAGAACTTTAAATAAATAACTATCTAGGATTAAAGCTCACTATAGGGAGTTGAGAAACAACATCACCTACAAAATCACAACATTTTGGGGTCATGGAAACCAACATTTAATTCATTTCTCTCCTTACCTTAAGTGGAAAATGAATTCTCATGAATTAAACTAGAAAACTCATCGAGAAATACCTGAATTCACAATTTACCTTAATCTTTCATTTCAATCTTATGAGTTTGCTACTGCTTCTTTGTCAAATATGCGCACTAGATTTATCCAAAGTAGTCTCACATGTTAGAGGAGGGGCAAGGAATATATGCTCTTTTTTTTTTGGGGGGGGGGGGGAGGGGGGGGTTAATATATGCTAATTCAATCTTTTGTTTTTATAAAATTAGGGTTTACAAGATTTTTTAATTTATCAAAAACACCCCTTGTCGTTAGTCTTGCTATTCTTTTGTTTTTTTTTTCTTTATACTCCTTTTTATTATTTATTTCTTGGATTTTATGCAAATTTTTGAGAAATAGAGTCCTTTGCACCAATTCTTAATGGAGGAAATAAGTCAAATCATATCCTTCCATATATTCTAAATACAAAACCAAAGTTCTTCCAAGGATAGGACCTCAATCATTTTCACCAAGTAATTCACTTAGTCCATTATTGGACATATTATATTTTATAAAGAAAGACAAATTAATTATGCTTAATGATTATATAATGGGGGTCACAAAGACTTTGATGATGTGATTTATCTTTTTGGACGGTTAAAAGTCTTATTAAATGGACAAAGATGGGCATTTCTTTTGTAAGTAGGATCTAATATAGTTATAATGCCCAATAATATATAATTTATCTTTTCTATGTAAACAAAAATCAAATAAAATTTGTCCATAACTGTCTAAAACATACCATATGTTGTGAGAAAATCAACCAAACAAAAAAACTTGTAGCCTAAGTCAAATTAACCACTAGTTTTTTGTTTAGAAAATTTCTATATTGAAAACTTACAATTGGTTTAAGAGGGTAAATGAACCAAATTAAAAAAAAAAAATTAATCAAGCCATTTTAAAAAGAACAAAATTTGGTTGAAAAATTATTTTGTTCCACCATAGTACTTTAAATATTTAATTTATGCTTCATTGAAATGTATATATATTTGACTTTTATGACATAGTTTATTATATATATATACACACACATACATACACTTTATGAATAGAATTTACTACAGAGCTAGAGACATATTTAAATTCTCTTAATTGCATAAATATTGATTACATCAATCTCTTCAATGGTGCCAATTCATATTATTGTTAAATGAAGTTAGTACTTGAAATGAAATTACATATATAAGATTTATATTTTGCATGTAATTTTTTTAGATAATGTATTATTGTTTATGTCATAAACCAAATTGAAATTTTATGATTTGAAAAAAATCTTATGGAACCAAATAATTTCTTCAAAGTGGTGAAAAGAAAAATTGAATCAAATGTTATGGTGCATCATCATTGTCATCATCATTATTATTTTGATTCAAGGGTAATTAGTATAGCTATTATAACTATTAAAAGGGGACACCAAAATCTAACTTATGCCATTGAAATGCTAGTTTTCAAACCATTAAATTATAACATTTTTTAACATAATTAGTATAACATTTGATTTGATTCATTAGGGAATCAAATTAAACCAAACCATGCCTATCTCGACTTATTATATATTGTAGACACTCTATTTTTCTCCCTATAATTTTTAGAATAAGAAAAGGGTTTGAATTGAAGAAACTATATATATACATACAAAAAAAATTTAAAATTTTAAAAATCACAAAAAAATAGAAAATTTAGAAAAATAATAAAAAAGAAAAATTCAAAAAAATCACAAAATTTTAAAATTAAAAAATATAAAAAAATTAGAAAAAAAATTAGGGAACTTGAATAAAATTATAATCGTTTTAAAGTTGAATAGGGGTGGTAAATATTTAGATTAGTTTTGATTCAGTAATATTAAGGAATAGGCTAGTAACCCATTAGGTATTTTACTTAGTTTTAATAAAAGAGAACATGTTACAGGTCTTGAGTTTGAACCCAACCCTACCCCCCCTAAAAAAAATTGCCATATGTCAAGTAGCGATTAGGCCATGTGTTTTGATGAGACATATAGTAGATTTCCATTGGGCCATTTTTCCATCATTTTCCCTCTTTTTCTCCCTTTTTATCGCAATTTGTCCATTTCAATTGGTCTACTTTGAAGTCATCTTTGACCCATTTTTCTACATGATTTTATTAAATTAATGGTGAAATCATATAGATCACTTGAGATACTAGAAACTGGTATCAATATCTCAGTTAGTATCAATCTTATAAGAGGTTAAAATAGAGATTGAAAATCAAAGAAAATAACCGAATGTTGGATTTTCTTGTTTGATTTAATGTTGCTTGATTTGAGCTTAAATATTTTGGATATTTGTTATAGCAACAACGATATTTTTAGGATTCAATTCATCCATTTTTAACAATTGAAATCGAATCAAAATCAATGAATTTGAATTCATTTTCAAATATACATATGTATGCATTAATCTCTAATTCATATAGACCCTCCTCAATATAAAAAAAAGGCATCAAGGAAGTTTTCCCATCACTAAGAACAACTCCAAATTATCCATATAAATTCAAATCTCAACTTTCTCTCTCTAGATATGCTACTTGCGAACCCTATCTCTCTTTATCTCCTTACACAAGTTGCTCCATTTTGGTGGTTTTTGACCAAAGCTAATGTATACACTGCTTCCCCATACTTTAAGCTTTCGTATTTGACTATCCCTATGCTTTATTGTGCTCTTTAACTACTACAAGCATTAGTTGAGCCCTAGATCCTTGACTAGCATCACAACAACCACAAATTGTAATGCCCCATCCAATTCTATTCACACTCTTACACCTGAAAACCTAAGACCACACCACCCATTTGACTCCAGCAAGTACCACCAATAGTGCACACTACCTTCATTAACCACCCAACTTTAAAAAACCGCTAAATGATCACCAAACTTGTTGGTACTTGATCCAAACCCGTATTTCTCAATATGAAACACATGAAAACCCTTTTTCCCACTCAAAAATTAGCTGAAACCACCTATATTGAGCCATTACAATCTCTATTCTCTTCTCCTTCATTCAATCCGACTTGTTTATGCAACTCCAATCGGAACCCAACTTTAATCCCACCTAAGATCCCACCCCACTCTCTCTAACTCGTACATTTAGCTTCAAGTCTAGCCTGTTGCCTCATGTTTGGTTGGTTTTTAATTTTTTTGTGTTCTTTTTTTATTATTATTTTTCCTAATAAAAAGGGAAAATGGAAAGATTATCTATTAAAAAAAGAAATTATTATTTTTCCTATGAAGTTTTTTTCTTTTGCCTGCTGTAAAATGTTTTAAAGTATTTTTATAACAAATAAAAATTAAAATTAAAAAAAAGAAAAGACATGAAATATTCTTTTTTCCATAAAATAAAAAAAAATCAACTTCTTTTTTTTTTTTTCTTTTTCACACTTATAAAGTATGGATAAATATTTTTCCAAAATTAGAAACTTAGAAGATTTTATATTTTTTTTTAAAAGAAAATTAATAAATCCTTTTTCAAATTTAAGGCTCTTTTCTTTAGAAATTTCCAAAATAAAATATTTAAAAACTGGGACATTTTCTTTTAGGTATTTTCCTTAAATAAAATAAAACAGCTAAAAGGTATAAATGTGGTCAATTTTCAAATTAAAATAAATTGACACACCTAAAGTTTTCATTAACAAACTATAGAAGTCTAATCCCTAATTATAAGTATGTAGGCACTTATAGGTCACCATTAGGTGACTTAAAATATGAAAAAAAAATTCATTTTTCCTCTTTTGACTAATTTTTTCAAATTTATTTTATTTCTAGATAATTGTAATTTCCTTTCATTTACTTGTAAATAAAAATTATTTTTCTTAAATTAGATGGGTTATTTGAAATATAAGTTTAAATTAAAAAAGTTATAGTGGTGCTTGCTGGAGGTTTAATAAGGTAGCCCAGAACTTATGAAATTAGCTTTTTTTTTTTTAAATTTTCTTCAAAAATGTTTTCAAATGTATAGGTTAATAGCTAAATTTTAATCAATCTATCTAATTAATTCTAATTTAATCACATTTACCGATTCTATAAGTTGGCGACTCTAATTTTTTTAAAAATAAAAATATCGAGTTTTCTTTAACTTTAATCGATGGATTAAACTAAATGGGTACGGTGTTTAGTTTAAATCAAATTAAAAAAAAAAAAAAATACAGGCTTTACTACTTAATATTTTTTCCTTTCATTAGAATATATATGATCAAATAGATAGTGGGTTTATATAGCCAACTGCCAATAGATCCTTCATTATACCTTTACAAATCTAGGGCGAAGTGAAATAGAAAAACCGATATTACTTTGCCTAAGCACCAGATTAGACCGAGCTTTGTCTCTTGTAGCCAATCCGAGTGAAGTGATGGAATTGAGTTTATATTTAATAGGTTAATCCTCCATTTTCCAATAGATTGAGTTTGAAACCTAAATTGGTAACTAGACATTTTTATTTCTTTTATCAATTATATTATCATATAAAAAAAATATTTAAATTTAATTCATCTTATTAGGGTTAATATCTACACCAGTAGGCTAACTGCCTGAGGGAGTAGAGGTTTTTTTTTTTTTTTTTCCCCCAAAGGAGTGGACATGTTTAGAAATAAACATTTGTTGTGGCACACGATAGTCGGAAAGTTTTTAGAAAGAAACGAAAAAACCCAATCTAAATCCTAGCCCGAACCCGGAATATTTTCAAGCGGTCCATTTCTCCACTTATCTCTTCTCGTCCCACAAACGAGTCTCCCCCCCTATCTTCCCGCACCTCAGCCAAAATCCACTCAAAGTAAAAAACCCTAACTGACCATGGCCATGTCCGCTATCCCCTCTTCTTCCCTAACCCTAGCCCTAATCCCTTCCAAACCTCAATTTCTCCGGACCCCCTTTCTCCCGTCTTCTTTCCACCACCACCCCTGTCTCACCAAACGCAAAACCCAAAAAACCAAAAGGCACCACCACATTTTCCCCATCAGAGCCCAGTCCAGAAACAGCAACAACTCAGCTGATTTACCCGACCGTTTAATCTCATCCATATGTTATTTTTACCCTTTTTTTGACGGAATCCAATATGGTAAATATGTCATAACGCAGGTTGCTCCTATACAGGCACTTGTACAACCACTTTTTCCAGCTATTAAAGTGTTTAAAAGCTTCCCCTTAAATGGGTTCTTGGTTTTCTTAACGCTTTATTTCGTGGTTGTTAGGAATCCCAATTTTAGTAGGTATGTGAGATTTAATACCATGCAAGCAATAGTGCTTGATGTTTTGTTGATATTTCCTGATATTCTGGAGAGGAGTTTTAATCCTAGAGATGGGGTCGGCTTGGATTTAATGATGAGTTTGGATAGTACTGTGTTTTTGTACCTTTTGGTTTGTTTGATTTATGGGTCGTCTTCTTGTTTGCTTGGTCACGTTCCTAGATTGCCCATTGTCGCTGAAGCTGCTGATAGGCAAGTTCTTTAAAACACGGAGCAAATTTTCCTGTTTCCAAGTGATGTCTTATTTCTTATTCTCTAATCACATAATATTTAACAGAAAAATGTTTAAACTTGTCCAATATGCTTGCTTTCTCATATTGGAATTGGATGCGTAATCAGCATTGGTTATATGGAAAGTTTCTTCTTGGAGTCGAGCTTGGACACCATACACTGTTGCCCTATTTTTGGCTTGTTGTTAGTATTTTTATGTAGCAATATGTGATTGGAGACGGTATTGATGATACATTGTCTGGGGACAGGAAAATTTTGTCTGGGAAATCTGCCTTGAATTTAAGATGTAGATTTTTTCCACTGATGATGGGGCAGGGCGTATTTGTACTTGGATGAGCAACCTCGCGAATGACACGTGTAGCAGTTATGGTCAGCTTGAGGTGTATAGGTGTATCATGAGGTGGCGTTGGATATAGGTTTGGTTCAAATGTAATATAATTGATTACTTTTTGAACAATGTCTCATTCTTATAAATTAAGCAATTTTGCTTACTAGATAGTCATAATAAAAGTTGTGCAAAAAAATGTATATATTTTGTCTATTCTTTTTTATACGAATTTTTTTCTCCATATATTTGCGTTTCTTAATTTATCTTCTATGCTATGGTATTGTTCTGTGGAAACTATAATATCTTTGCGTAGTTATACGTGGGACAATCATGTTTGTTTTCATTTGCTTTTTAGAGTTGGGGACATACTTCACAGAAGTCTGGAGAGCGAGGTTTCGAGTGTATAATTAGTTGTACAGGTATTGATCCCCATAAGCTGGTGATAGAGCAGAAGATTGCTTGCCAAGAATAGTCAAGTAGTTCTTGCATTTTCACTTAGACTACCTTGCAAGTCGAAATGGTGGGGAAACTGCTCTTTTCTATAGATTGTGTTGATAATCATGTTTTATGGGATATTTCGCTTTTTGACCTAAGGAGAGTAACGTGTTGATAGATTCTTGGATTTGATGGAAATGAGGGAATCAGAAATAGCTGTCTCTTGGAAATAGGAAATGTAACTTGCATCCTAAGTATTTTCTTTCCTGGGCTGAGCTCAGATCCTAGTTTGCTACTTGTAAGATCCTCTTGCAACGAAATTAAGTTTCTCAAGTTGCTTAAGCATATACAAGTAGTGCTCAAGCATTGTTAAATTATGTTAACTTTGTATTGCATTGCTAGAAGTAGATAGTTATTTAGTTAGTAATCTAATTTAGTGATCGATGAATGGAGATGGAGTGCCTTGATGAGCATTGTAGTTTACAAATATTAAGTTTCAGAGGTGCTGAAGTTTTTGTAGTGACAGCTTCTTGTGAAAATGGTCCCAGCTTTACTGATTTCCTTTAGTTTTGAGAACAAGTCCAGCACTAAAGTCCAAATCTATGGAAAATAATTTGAAGTTACCAGAGCAACCTTATCTAAGTAGGACTTGGATAGAGCAAGCTAGGGAACTTTGAAAGTGAGTGAAGCTTGAATTATTGGTGCTTATACTTGTAAACTTTTTGGTGTTTAAGGTATTTTGCATGCTGGAAATTGACCGAGCCTACCTTTGGTCTAGAATGCCTTTATGTTATCTCGGAATCTGGCTATAGGATTCAGGATCCTAGAAATTTCAAGATAATCAATGAATTGCCAGTACAGGCTTGACATCACTATATCTTGGTTTTGAAGTTAAAATTAGCTTCTGGACTTATGTAATATGGCTTACAGTAGTTAATTACTTGTATCTTGTTGTATGTTTTAGTTTGCAGTTCTGGATATGATTTCCTTGAATTAGCAGTTTCATCCGTTTTACTACTAGAAGCTTCAAGAAGCGTCTACAGGAGATTAGTTAGAAAAATTGTTTACTAAAGTAGCCTTAGCCAAGAAAATATATCTTTGTAATACCCTTTGGAGAGCAAATAATGCTACTGTGAACTTTCATAATCGAAAGTGGTATTCTTGTTTTTTCATTACAAATTCAGTAAAATAAGCTTTTGTTTGTTGTTAGAACCCACGGTCCATATCACTATGTGAATGTGCTTGATGCTGCTAGAAATGTATTGCATTATTATCAAATTAAGGGAGAAGGAGCTGGGTTATGTAATGTTCTTGAAGAGACTAGACTTGTCTTTAACTATGTGGAAGATTCGGCACTTGTTACATGAGGGAATGTACGTAATTCACTTCCAGGCATCACACTCATTTTGCATGGCATTCTGTTGAAGGGTGCTCGTCAAAAGTGTAGACAATGGTATTAAGTTTACGGATCCCAACTTGAAAGCCACCGCACTGCTGGGCTAAGGCTATCCTTATCGTGCGTTCCTTAGCGTGAATTTCGAGAGCTGAGGCCTCTACGCAGAGTGCTCCACCGTTGATGAGCGTTTCACGCTTCTCGTAGCAGCAGTGCTTGTTAGAGCACCGCGGATTCGTTCGTTCTTGTTTCTTTTCCTCTGACCAATAGTCAGAAAAATCTCATCGTTGGAATATGCAATCCAGTGACCAATACTTTTTATTTTTTTAAATAAAGATTTACTATTGTGAATCCCATAAATAAGATAAATATTTTTGGAAATGTTTATTTACTTTTCTATCCGAATCATCAGCTTTTTTTATTTTTATTCTATTTGAGATTTTAATGTTATAACTGAAAAAAAAGGTGGGATTTCTATTGAATCTATTATTATTATTATTATTATTATTTTGTCTTGAGTATATGTTTACTTGTCACATCCCTTGGATGGTTGGGCAATGTGTTTTAAGTTTGCACAAACTCAAGCTTGATTGGAAATTATGAAGTTTGAGCTCAATAAAGATTCGAATTTTGCGCTTAAATTTAACTCAAAAGGTATTCGACAAGCTTAAAATTGATATAATTAAGTTTATTTAAACTTGATTCATTCAAAAAGTATTTTCTCATAATAATAATAATATTCAAAATTTGATTTGAACTTGATTAATATTTATATTTAATTCAATATTAATTAAGCTTATAAGATACTTCAGTTAAATGTTATTTAGCTTAGATTCAACTCAATAGATTACTCAACTAATTTGACCTTAAGCTCGACTCTATTATTTTTTAGTTGAATTTGAGTAAATATTGATTTATTTTTGACTAGTTTGTGAGTAATTCAACTTATTTACATATTGGCCATAATTGGATAGCCTTTTTGCATTTCTCAATTTAAAAAAAGAAACTTACATGCATACTTTAGTTAACTACACGTGTTTTGGATTCTCATATTTGGTATGCTTAAATTTTCCTCAGTTTGAAAAACATTAATTAAAGACTAAAAATAAGCGAGTAGAATGCATGGGACATATAAAGAAAAAATGAAAATTAAAAGAATTGAGAACTCTCTTCTCCCTCATTTACCATCTCGGCGTTTTTTATCTTTATTTTTTTTCCTATACTTGTGTTAGCATATCGATTTTAATGTGTAAGTCAAACATAGGCGTGCAAAATGGAAGAAACCAAAACACAATTACAAAGTGAAAAAAACTTTTATTTTAGTTTCTTAAGAAAAATTATGTTTTAGATCTGGCTGATGCTTCTCTTACGTTTGAATTTCCATTCCATGATTGTTAAGAGACATAACTTTAATGCGTGAGAACATTGCACTTCATTGTCTATTTGAAATAATTGTCGGTAGTGTGGTCCGTATGATATTGATTGCATCCGGACTTCGTGGCGTGCTTGCTCGTTTCCAGGACTGCCTCGATTTTCTCTTGGAACTAAAAGTAGGATGGCTCTTGGTGCCGCTCGGTTGCAGAATCGAATTGCAACGTTTTAAAGTGGTTCCGTTTAGATCTACAGTGAATCGGACGGTTTTCAAAGGTTAGAGATTTTAAATCGAATCAAGCCATGAACCAAATTGTGATATAAAATAACATTCTTTATGGTTTAATCCAATCCTATGAATAAATTGAATTAAAAGATTATAAAAAAAGAATATAATGAAAAAAAATATATATACACACTAGGGGTAAGAATGATTCGGTTTTGGTACGGTTTACTTTCTTTTATTGAATCGAATCAAGCAAATCGTACCAAATTGAATCTAATATATTTTTTTTTTGTTTTTTTTTTATAAATCAAATATAATCATATACTTCAGTTTATAAATTTTTTGAATTAAATTAAAACCGGTCTAGTCTAGTTTGAACAGTTTATGTCAAATTTTCATTAAATATTTTTATCTTCAATAATATGTTTTCTATTCTATTAAAATTTTATATATTTTCAATTAATTTTTTATATATTTATTATATGTAATGATACTTATAGAGAGTTCAAAATTGTTATATTAGTTATTGGGATAATACAATTATTTATTTAGGTTTTGATTCCTTAAGCCAGGTGACAGGGCTTAAGAAGTTAAGTCTATTTTGGGATGATTTAGGGAGATTTAGCTTGGTGGGCTTGGAAAACGGTTTGTTGAACCAGTCTATCCACCTTTAACTTTTTTACGCAGGCTTATGCACTTATAAGGAAGATTACTAGCCTTGGACTCATTAGCTAGCTTATTCTGGATAACTATGAATTGAGCAGACTTCATCTCATCCGTTAATCATCGAAATGATCTAATAGATGCTATTTTGCTTGAGAGCTTATAAATACCTAACACTTTCTCCGCATTGAGAACTCTTAAATAGATAAGAGAAACGGTGTTTCACTATAAAAACTTTGTTCTCTAAGATTAAATAGTGTTTAAGCAAAAAATAATTTCATTTGCTCAAGCTACAAAGTGAACGCCTGAGGTTTCCTAAAGCTATCTTATTTGTCGCTTATGTATTTGAGATACTAAGATTGCTTGTTCCTCTTCCCTATCTTTATTCTCACCTAATCATCTCCTTAGGTGACAGTTTCGCTTTATTTCTTTAAAGTCATGTGTAGTGCGCTACTTATGCTGTACGCTACTTATGCTGTACGCACATGACTATTCTAATCGAACTCTTACATCTACATTTTGGCGACTCTACTGGGGAAGAGTGATTGTAGAGATATAGTACTTCCTAAGAAGAGAATAATTGGCATGTTTGATACTGCGTCCCAAGAGCTCGACACTAATGTTGATCAGAATTTATTTCTACCGCCTAAGAATACTAACCAGGACCATTCAGCACCTGAGGCTCCTCTGGATCTTATATAGACGATGCAGACAATGTAAGAAGCTACCAAGACTTTAAATTAATTCATGGCTATATGTTAACTCATCCTTACTAGGATAGTTGTCACTGTTACTGTATAACAAGGTATGGCTTTGCCAAACCTTATGGTTGCTGCACAGCCAAGCGTTATTATCTCAGTTCAACTAATTAATCCTTCAGCAATTTAGAAGGATCTCTATCAAGGAGAAGGTGATGAAATCCCCTACTAGAACCTGTACGATAACTAACTCCTACGCTAGAGAATGTAAGAGTCCATTTAGGCGACTCTCATCTTCACGTATGCTTACTCCTTTATCCAATCCTACCATTCCAATCTTAAGAGAATCCACTTCCCATCTAAATCTTGCTCCTACTCTACTGCTTACATCTACAACTTCCATTCCAAAAACTTCCTTTATAACAAAGGAAGATTTAGACGTTTATATGAGAGAAATATAAACTAGGTCGTCTACGAGAGTACCAGAGTTAAAACTCCAATATCACCAATGCATTGTAGTAAAGCCATATGCTAAGAACTATGTAAGTCCTAAATTTATGTTGTTCAATGGTCAAAAAGAAGTGCAAAGGAACACCTCCTAAAATTTAGCGAAACTCTAGAGCCTTATAGGCATGATGATGACTTGAAGCTCATAAACTTCTTCAAATCATTAATAAAGAAGGCTTACACCTTGTATGTTAACCTCCCCTCGGGATCAGTTGATTCATAGGGGACTGTACAAGCTCTTCTTGGAGAAATTTTTCTCCATTCAGGAGTGAGTCACAATTGTAGATATGGGAAGAATACGATAAAACTGGGAGGAAGATCTGATGGATTATATAGAGCACTTTAGAGAATGCACTCTAGACATTCAAGATATTTGTGATGAAAGAGAAATAGTGAAGATCTATATCCAAGGGATGTTCTATGAATATGCTGTGCACTTAGAGAACTTTTCCCTGTGTTCTTTTGCTGCACTTGTTGAGAATGCATGAAGGACAAACAACTTTATTATGAGGCAACGACAAGAGAGTGGTAAGCTTAACAAACGAGTAGCATTCATGTCCTCGACTGGGAGTAGGAACTTTAATGTCAGTAAGAGACCTAAGAAAGATATAGAAACTATTTCGTTTCTATGCCCGATGAGTAAAGTACATGCCATCCTTGATTGTTGGTTATAGGATGAAGCTATCAAGTTACCAAAAGTTAAGCACCAACCTGTAGAGAACAAAAGAAGAAATCCTAAATATTGTTGGTTTCATAAAATGGTAAATCATCCTACCAAGGATTGCTGAAGCTTAAGAAAGATATTCCGTGAAAGAATTCAAAATGGGGAGCTTGTCATCGAAGATAACGACATTCGCAACAACCTGCTTTTAAGCTATGATACCCATGTGATAGCACATGAGTACTTTGAAAGTGATTAATAATTCATTAAGTATTGAAAAAAAAAATGGGTTTAAGCTATGGCATTGCTTTTGTAAATAAAGAACAAATTTCACTACTCAATAATAAAACTTTTATTATCTTACTCATCTCTGTATATAATATCTTATTCTCTTAAGCCCAGGTCAGCTTCCATGCCTTAAGCCTAGGCAATGCCTTAGCATCTTAACTCCCACTTCTCAAGCCTAAGTAAAGCTTTGGCATCTTGCCATCTTAGCTTCTTGGCATTAAGTTGAGGCGATGCTTTGGCATCTTTGCTTCTACGCTTTAAGCCCGGGTAATGCCTTGGCATCCTGGCTTGCATGCCTTAAGCCTAGGTAATACGTTGGCATCTCGGCTCTTATGGTTGAACCCTAGGCAATGCCATGCCTTATGTTTAGGCGATGCCCTAGCATCTTGGCCTGTATGCCTAGAGCTTAAGGCAATGCTTTGACATCTAACACTTATGCAAGAACTATTTAAGTGGTGATGTACTGATAGATCTTAGCCTACCATGCTTTCATCTTACTCATGTGGGAATCATAATTGAGCGAAAGTAGTAATGGTAGCAAAGATCTTAGTCTTCTTCAAGGAAAACCATATGCTATAGCTTTACGGTGATACGATCCACTTGTGCACCCATCCAAGTTGTATACGAAGGAAAACAAGGGATGAGAGAAAGGCAACTCTTTCTTGATTCTAAAATCAGAACATTGACATAATGATGTTGACCCTACAGTTTCGCCAAGACTCGTTGTAGAATAAGCTTGTAGCGTGTGAACCCTATTAAGGCTTGCCATGTACGAATCTTGTTATGCTTGAGGCTTACTAAGCAAGATGTTCACAGTGCTTAAGCCTGCTAGGGCTTGCTGGGCTTGAGGCTTTCTTGCTTAGGGTTTCTTTATGTAAAAACTGATGTTCTTGAGGCATACTTGCACAAGGCCTACTGCGCTTGAAGCCTACTAGGGCTTGCTCTGCTTGAAACTTGCTTGTAGAAGGTAGCTCCTTATAGGAGGAATTAGCTAACCTATGCTAATTCCGAAGTAAATTTTTAAGGTTGACTAGGGGCGATTAATTATGACATTGTTCATACCTACAAAGATGGAAAAAGAATGTATGAGCGAAAGACAAAACTACAACACTTGAATTTAAAAAAAAAAAAAAAGATCTTATGAAGGTACTTACTCTTTCTCCCAACCTGTACCTAGAATTTGAGGCTTGTGCTTCCTTCGCTCCTTAAAGAAGCATTCGGAGCAAGAAGCAAAACATGGCTTCTTCTTAGTGTGGGTAGCTTGCAAAGCACCCATTAGTGATGTTTGAAAACTATGCTCTTTATGAGAAGATGTTGTGGTAGTAAGATTCGCTTGTCTGAAGTTACACAGATTCAACAATACAGCTACGTCTTCTAATGTTGGAGTTATCTCCCCTCATGAAGTAATAAACGTAAGGGTCTGAACACTTTAATGCGAGATGATTGCTCCCCATACTTCCATTCCACTCATTTTTGTGAACCGCAACCTAGTAGAAGTGGCAATAGCATGGAGGACTTTAGCCTTCTTTAATAAAGTCATGTATTCTGGCTTCTCTGCAATATGTACTACCCAATCATCCTATTTAAAGGATGGCTCCTTCAAGAATGAGAATTGGGTATTGGAGAAAAGTAGCTCTCTTTTCTTGTTTCTAAAGTGCAATACTGAATCTCCCCTGATGGTGTCTCTAGAATCATCACGAGGCTCGCACTCAATACACTAGAGACCACCATTAGTACAAGGTGTTGTACAGGCTTCTCAGTGCTTGGCTTTGTCTCAGAACATATCTTTAGATATAATCTTGTCTAACTACTTATCCTGAGGATACGAGATGGGTAGTGGACATTTATCTTGATGCACTAGTAAGTCCTTCATCTTCGTTACTTCTATACTTTGACTTGGATTGGTTTTCATCCTTTTTCTTGCTAGAGTGCAAAATCAATAGATTTTCCAATTAAATAAATAAATAAAACATTCTCAACTAATTGCATGGTGGTTGATTTAGAACTACTCTAAAAGCAATTTGTATAAATTGCAAGCATAAAGATCATCGAAGAAGAAAATTTCAAAAGCTTGGATGTTAATAAAGCATCATATGATACCGATGGGATAGTAAGCCATCTTAACATATATATATATATATGTATAGGAAGTGCCCACTATTGATAAAGAGTTATGAGAATCTAATCTCTTATTGCCCCCGTCCCAATGTTTTCTAATAGAACATTGAAAGCATGATGCAGCCACAATAATAAATCAGTTATCAAAAGCATGGTGTATGAATAAATAAATAAATAAGACTAATGGTCACACGTGTACTTATAAACAATACAGTTATAAACTGATGGAGATAAGTATGGGAGGATTTAATCATATATATATACTAGAAATATAATCACATATCACATTAGGAAGAATTTTTCAAGTCATAGGCTTCGCAAGAAATATGGAAATAATAATGGCTTGAATGAAGAGATGAATAATATTTGATATGTTGGAAATATAAAAGAGATATGCTAAAATAATGATTTGGTAATATATGTGTAAGAATGTGCAAGTATGAGATATGTCACATCTTTTTTAGTTGGGAATTTGATGATATCCTATTTTTTACTTTTCTATCTATTCATGCTAAATAAAAGTCAACTATACACTAATAGCATGGGTTTAGAATATCAACAATTCAAGTTAGGATTTGAAAAATCCTATATCTTCCTATCCTTCCCATAAATTTTCGACATAATGCGATCTCTCCATAGGCATATCTATTAGGGGTACATAAAAGGAAAAAAAGAGAGGAAAGAAATAGAGATACAAAATACTTATTATTGGTAGGGATTTGTTGAAATAAAATTCTTTGGCTTCTATTTCGAGGAACTGATGTAATTCTGTGCTCGACCTTTGTTTGGGAAGCTATATCTTCTATTACTTGTAAGAAGAGGATCAAAAGTCGTAGGATAAAGGAAAAAAGAATTCGAAAAAGAGAGAGAGAGAAGAAATAAAAGAAGATCTCAATGGAGTGGGATGTTTTATTTCTTGATACTCGATATTGATTTACTGAAATCATATGAGGAGATTTTTGGTTTATCAAAGAAGATATAAGAAGCTGAGAAATAAACCAAAGATTATCACGATAATGAACTAGGGCAAGGATCAGTACGAGGCATGAGTATTTCTACTATGCTAGAGGGCATCTTACATAATGCATAAGATAGGTTAAGCTTCTTAAACAATGTGATTTTGTATGGAATTTTTATGAGAAAAGTACCTGGATCTTTTACAAGCATGGACAGTTTAGACTCGGAATGAGAAAAGGGCTTAATAAGATACATGTGTATATATAGCTAAGGACTCCATGAAAAAGATAAGTTTTAAAAAATATTTAAATTTATGATTTGCTTATTTTGAATACCTGTGATAATGGTTCAACTGATTTGATAATATATGGTGAGATCTTAACTAATTTGAATCAAAATAATAGATCCGAATTTCACTCTGTTGCAATGCGGATTAGCGAAGGAGAAAGGGCCAACGGAAAGTATATCTTAGCTTTTGCATTCTATGTTTAATGAAGAGGAAAGCAAGTAATGTGATATGGAGTCACGTTTTTTCAGTAAGATGTGAGATTACAAGAGAAAGGCTACATATACATTATTTTTTAGGCTAATAGAGATTTGTAAGTACGATGCTTCCATAATTGATATATATGACGGTGAAAATGGTAAAATACAATATTAGACTTTTAAAAAAAAATGAAGAATATTTGGAACTACAATTAGAAGTCATGAGAGGATGAATAATATATGCGTGTATATATATATATATCTATATTATATTAAATGTATACAAATGCTTTTGCTTTGTATCATGGTTGTGAATATATTTACGTATGTATATATATATATATAGCTAATGAGATACAGTAAAAAAATGAAATAAAATAGATATCGAAAGGTTTAAGATATATTAAGTGGATTTTGATGGATTGAGTTAAATCTAATTTTTTTTTTTTTTAAGATTAGGATACAAATAATGATATGAGATAAAAAGTATAATTGTTTGGTTTATGAAGAAGTCTTTATAGATATATTTGCATGGATATGCGAATTGTAGATAAAGATTCTAAAATATAAAGGAGAATATTGCATTAAGTTGTGTGAGGAAGAAAAAACAAGAAGAGCCACCATACACACATTATCTAGTAAATCAATGTCATGTGAGCAATAAGTCAATAGTGCAATACAAAAGTATATCAAAATATGTGTTCTATGATAGTAAAAATGAATATTGGCATATCTTACTCAGCTTGCTGGTGATCCAAAAGAAGTGTTAATTTCATAGATAATAGAAGTAATCAAGTAAGTAAAGTTAACATTCAGTGCATTTACATAATAGTTGAAGACAAAACTTCTAGAAATGTCCAAACCCTCCTTAAATGTGTCAAAGGGACTTTTGGTTAGAGGGCAAAATACAAATGTAGAGGGCTAAAAAATTGTTATATTAGCTATTGGGATGAGTCCATTATTTATTTAGGCTTGACTCCTTGGGTTAGATAATAGGGCTTAAGGAGTCTAGTCTGTATTGGGATGATTTAGGGAGATTAGGCTTGAAAGGCTCCGAACATGGATCGTTGGACTGATCCATCCATCTCCAACCTTTCTTAGGCAGGCTCATGCACTTATAAGGAAAGTTACTAGCTTTGGGCCTATTAGCTAGTTCATTTTGGATAATCATGAATCAAGTAAGCTCTATCTCATTTGTTGATCACCCAAATGATCCAACGGATGCGATCTAACTGATGCCACTATGCCCAAGAGCCTATAAATACCCAACATTTTCTCATCATTTGGAACACTTAGAGAGAGATTGGAAAAAATGGTGTTTCATTGTGAAAACTCTGCTCTGTAAGATCAAATAACATTCAAGTAAAGAATTGATCTCATTTGCTCAAGCTATAAGATGAACACCTGGGGTCCCCTAAGGTCGCTTTGTCTGTCACTTGTGCATTTGAGACACTGAGATTATTTATTCCTCCTCCCAGTCTTATTTTCACCTAATGATTGCTTTAGGTAACAGTCTCACATCATTTCTTTAAAGCTATGTGTAGTACACTATTTACACAGCACACACGTGGCCACTCTAATCGAACCCCTATATCTACATTTTGGCGTGCTGTGTAAGTAGCGCATTATACATGGCTTCAAAGAAATGACGTAAGATTGTCACCTAAAGGGATGATTAGGTGAGAATAAGGTAGGGAGGAGGAGCAGGTAATCTCGGTATCTCAAATGAACAGGGAATAGACAAAGCAGCCTTAAGGGACCTTAAGCGTTGACCTTATAACTTGAGTGAATGAGATTGATTCTTTGCCTAAACGCTATTTGATCTTAGAGAGTAGAGTTTCAACAATGGAACATCGTTTTTCCAATCTCTTTCTAAGAGTTCCAAATAATGAGGAAATGCTAGGTATTTATAAGCTCTTGAGCATAGTGGCATCCGTTGGATCATCTAGGTGATCAATGGATGAGATGGAGCTTACTCGATTCATGGTTATCTAGAATAAGCTAGCTAATGGCCCCAAAGCTAGTAGCTTTCCTTATAAGTGCATGAGCTTACTTGAGAAAGGTTGAAGACAAATGGATCGGTTTAACAATCTCTATTCCGAGCATACTAAGCCAAATCTCCTTAAATCATTCAAATACGGATTGGACTCCTTAGGCCTTGTCACCTAACCTAAGGAGTTAATCTTTAAATAAATAATAGGCTCATTCCAATAGCTAATATAAAAATTTTTAGCCTTCTACATTTTTGATGTTCTGAAAGCTTTAGATTCTTATAAATGTTCTAATGGTTTTATTTTTCTGCCAGTGATTATAAAATAAGGAAGAAATACTAAGAAGAGCCATTGCATACATATTATTTGGCAAATCGATCTCATGGGAGTCAATAGTGTGATACAAAGGCATATCGAAGTATGTGTTCTATGGAAGCAAAATAAATATTAGCAGATTATGCTTAGCTCACCAGTGATCTAAGAGATGCCTCGATTCTATAGATATTGGAAGTGATCAAGTAAGCAAAGTCAACATTTAGTGTGTCTCTATAACAGTTGAAGAAACAACTTTTAGAAATGCCCAAAACCCCCTTGTATGTGTCCAAGGGAATTTTGGTTAGGACGCAAAATGTAAAGGGCTAAAAATTGTTACATTAATTATTAGGATGAGCCAATTATTTATTTATGCTTGACTCCTTGGGCTAGGTGACAGGGCCTAAGGAGTCTAATTTGTATTGAGATAATTCAGGGAGATTTAGCTTGGTGGGTTGAGAATAGGGATTATTGGACTGGTCTGTTTGTCTCCAACCTTTCTCAAGCAGGTTCATGCACTTATAAGTAAAGCTGCTGGCTTTGGGCCATTAGGTAACTCATTTTGGATAACCATGAATTAAGCAAGCTCTATCTCGTCTGTTGATCACCTAAATGATCCGACGGATGCCAACATACCCAAGAGCCTAGAAATACCCAACATTTCCTCATCATTGGAACTTTTGGAGAGAGATTTGAAAAATGGTGTTCCACTGTGAAAACTCTACTCTTTAAGATTAAATAGCGTTCAGGCAAATAATTAATCTCATTTACTCAAGCTAGAAGGTTAGCGCTTGAGGTCTCCTAAGGATGCCTTGTTTGTCACTTGTGCATTTGAGATACTGAGATTACCTGTTTGTCCTCCTTGCCTTATTCTCACCTAATCATCCCTTTAGGTGACAATCTTGTGTCATTTCTTTGAAACCATATGTAGGGCGCTACTCACGTAGCACGCATGTGACCACTCCAATTGAACCCCTACATCTATATTTTGGCGACTCCATTAGGGAAGAGTAACTGTAGAGACATGGCACCTCCCAGTAAGAAAACAACTGTTATGTCTAATACTAGGTCTCAAGAGCTCGACGTTAATGTTAAGTGTACTAAGCAAAATTCACTCCTATTGCTTGAAAATACTAGCTAGGACCATTCAACGCTTGAGGCTTCTCTAGATCCCATACAAACGATGTGGACAATGTAGGAAGCCACCAAGACTTTAAATCAGTTATGGCTATGTTTTAACCCATCCTTATTGGGATAGTTACCACCGTTGCTGTGCAACAAGGTATGGCTTTGCTAAACCTTATGATTGTTGCACAATCAAGTGTTACTATTTCAGCTTAATTAATTAATTCTCTAGCCATTAAGGATGATCTCCATCAAAGAGGAGGTAATGAAACCCCCCCCCCCCCCCCCCCCCCCCCCCCCGCTAGAACCTGCATGACAACCAACTCCTGCACCAGAGAACGTAAGAGTCTATTTAGGCGGCTTTACATCTTTACAGGTGCCTACTCTTTCATCAAATCCTACCATTCTAATCTTAGGAGGATCTACTTCTCATCCTAATCTTGCCCCTGCTCTGTTGCTTAAGTTTACAGCTTCTATTCCAAGGACTTCCTTTATAACAAAGGAAGACTTAGACGTTTATATGAAAGAAATACAAGTTAGGTCGTCTATGGGAGTATTAAAGTTAAAACTCCCATATCACCAATACATCACAACAAAACCATATCCTAAGGACTATGTAAGTCTTAAATTCATGTTGTTCAATGGAAAAAAGAGAAGTGCAAAGGAACACCTTCTGAAATTTATTGAAACCTTGGAGCCTTATAGGCATGATGATGACTTAAAGTGTAGGAAATTCTCTAAATCACTGATAGAGAAGGCACACACCTAGTATGTCAACCCTTCTCTGGATTGATCAATTCATGGGGAACTATGTATAAGCTTTTTTTAGAGAAATTCTTTTCTACCTAAGAATAGGTTACGATTACAGATATGAGAAAAATGCGACAAAACCCAAAGGAAGATTTGATGAACAACATAGAGCACTTTAGAGAGAGCACCCTAGACATCTAAGATGTATGTAATGCAAAGGAATTGGTGAAGATTTGCATTCAGGGGATGTTCATTGAGTATGCTGTTCACTTGGAAAACCTTAATTTATGTTCCTTCTCCATACTCGTTGAGACTGTAAGAAGAACTAATAATTCTATTGCACGACAACAGATAGAAGGTTAAGGATTTGGGAAACGAGCAACATTTGTTAGCTTAGCTTGAGGAGCAAGTTTTGGAGACAATAAGAAGCAGGAGTGATAGTTCATAAGGCTTTCCATTAGCTATATCATTCCCATGCTCAATGGGTAAGGTACATGCAGTACTTAACTAGTGGTTACGGGATGGGAACATAAAGCTCCCAAGGGTGGAGATTGAAGAAGATATCACATGGTTGTAGGTCATTTAACTAAAGAGTGTTAGACATTGAAGAAAATATTTAATGATAAGGTCCGTAATTGGGAACTTGTCATAGAGAATAATGACATACGCAGTAATTCGCTCTTGGCACACGACACCTAATGTGGCGTTATAAATGATATTAGTCACGATCCGAGACAAAAAGGAAGGAGATGTATCACAAGCTACAGTATATGAAGAGAAGGAAGCAGTAATAGGAACCCATCAAGGCACATACCTATCAGTAGCTACCACCTTAATGAAAACCTCTAACTTTAGGAGGTTTTTTTATTTATTGGGATTCAATTAAGATGCACGGCTTACAGCAGCAACTGCAATTACCTAGATTTCTACGAGACAATATAGGGAGTGCGATATAGCATAGCTAGTATGAAGGATGGCCAACACACATGAGAATGCTATACTCTTTACTGATGTAGACATGTGTGTAAAGAACCTTAATCATAACCATCCTCTTTATGTAGAAAGTACGTTTAATAGATATCCCATTAAGAGGACATTCATAGATAATGGCTCCTCCATAAACGTTATGCCAATGTCTATATTCAAAGTTGCAAGGATAGACAACTCATGCTTGGTGAAGCAGTCTATTATAATAAATAGCTTTACCGAAACAACTATAGACACAATAGGGTATGTTAACGTAAACTCTAAAGTTAGACCTATATAGGGATCCACGCGGTTTTACGTGATTGAGATGCCCGTATCTCACCACCTTCTGGTTAGGAGGAAGTGGTTGTACGATCGCAACCTTATACCCTCTATATGGCACCAATGCATTAAGGGTTATTGGAAGGGTAAAGATGTCTTCATTTTAGCTATGAAGAACTTGTTTGAACATAACGAGTCTTATTTAGCTAATGTAGGGTTCTTTGATGAGTATCTTGAAGATGGATAGACTGCCATTGCTAAACCCTTCAGAACACCATTTCCTACATGGGAGGATACCCAAGATAAACAAAAGAAGAAGAAGAGAATGCGAGGCTCCCGTAGGGACAAGAAGAAGCAAAGAAAAGATGAAGCTATAGAAAGTTTTATTAGGGAAGATATACAAAGGGTATATCGCTTATGACAGTCTTCGACATTCGAGGAGGTTTTTTTATCCTCTTCAGATCCTATACCGATGTAAGAAACCCAACCCGCCCCTCCTTAAATGCAAGACCAAATGAAACCTTAAGCTGAAGAGATTGAGGAATTGAACTTGGCAAGACCAGGGGAGTCTTCGTGACCTATCTTCATTAGCAAGAATCTGTTGCATGGAATTAAGGTTCACTTAGTAGAGTTATTGAAGGAATATAAGGACACATTTGCTTGGACATATGATGAAATGCCAGGATTGGACCTTAGTCTAGTGGTGCATAGATTGAACATCGTGCTTAGGGTTAAGCCAGTAAAGCAGGGACAATGAATCTTTCGTCTTGAAGTTGAAGTACAAATAACAGAAGAGATTGAAAAGTTACTCCGAGCTGGTTTCATTAAGCCAATTGAACACCTTACCCAGCTGGCCAATGTTGTGCTAGTTAAAAAGAAAAATGGACAAATACGCATTTACGTGGACTTCCGTGATCTTAATAAGGCTTACTTAAAGGATGATTTCCCATTGCCAAATATTAACACATTAGTGGATGCTACAGCTGAACATGAATTGTTCTCATTCATGGATGGCTTTAGTGGCTATAACCAAATAAAGATGGCTCCTAGAGATGCTGAATGCATTGCTTTTAGAACATTAGTGGGAAACTTCTACTATATAGTTATGCCATTTGGATTGAAGAATGCAGGAGCTACCTACTAGAGGGCAACGATTGCCATATTTCATGACATGATGCATGACTTCATGGAAGACTATGTTGATAACATAGTTGTTAAGTCAAGACGGGCGCTTAATCATTTGACTCATCTACAGAGGGTCTTTAAATGATGTCGTTTATATAAATTGCGTATGAATCCCTTCAAATGTGTCTTCAAGGTAGCTTTTGGTAAATTCCTTGGATTCATTGTTCATAGAAAAGGAATTAGTGTAGATCCAGTAATGGTGGAGGCCATACGTTCTATGCCTTCACCTACTAGTCTAAGGGAATTAAAGACTTTCATGAGGAAAGTCTCCTATACTAGGCAATTCATCCCCGCATTAGCAGATATTTCTCATCCATTACAACAGCTCATGAAAAAGGGAACCACATTTGAATGGAGAGAACCTCACGATGAAGCCATACTAAAGATTAAAGAGATACTTACCTAGCTAGCAATAATGATAATGTCGATTAAAGGGTTGCTAATGATTCTTTATTTGACAGCAACTGATAAGTCTATTGGGGCATTGCTAACTTAAGAATTAAATGGTGTTGAACGACCGGTCTACTACTTGAGCAAGTTACTCCAAGGAAGTGAGCTGAAATACACAACTTGCGAAAAGTAGTGCCTCGCATTGGTATCGCCATGTAAAAGTTGTGCCATTATTTTTTGGCTCATAGGATTAATATTGTTACTCATTCAGATTCATTAAAATCTTGTTATCACGACCAGCTCTTTCAAGAAAGATTGCAAAATGGTTGCTCCTCCTATCAGAATTTGACATTACGGACATGTCACCTAAGGCTATTAAGTCTTAGGCTTTCGCAAGCCTTTTAGCTTAGTTTCCTATGACATAAAGGGCTCCTGTTGTAGATACAATTCTTGCAAAATTCTATGAAGACTCTACGAGAGTAAAACTAGATAGAGAGCGGCGGGTGCAATTTGATGGCTCCTCTAGTAGCACTAGATAAGGAGTTAGGGTGATCTTAACATCTCCAGAAGGCCAAAAGATACCATTAGCTTTCAAGCTAGACTTCTTATGTACTAATAATGAGGTTGAGTAAGAAGCTCTCCTGCTTGGTCTTATTTCTACTCAAAATACTGAAGCATCTAACTTGTGCATTTGCGGTGACTCAAACTTGATCATCAAGTAAGCAAATGGTGAATTTGCTCTTAAAGAACCAGTATTAGCACCTTATGGGGTTGCGGTGCAGTCTTTGGTTAGCAAGTTCAAATCCATGTGGTATGAACATGCCAAACAATCTACTAACTGCTATGCAGACACCCTAGCAACATTAGCTTCCAAAGTTCCCATTCAAACTACATAGAATAATTTAAACGTACAAGTTATTAAGAAATCTATCCCATGTACGGCTCTACAATTAGTAGACAAGGATGAAGAAGTGCAAGACGACTTGCGCAGTCCCATCAAGGCATAGTTAACTCATCCAAATATAGCTTCTGTGATAGCTTTGAAAAACTTTATTTGTATTAATGGCGTCTTGTATTTTAAGGTACTAGAAGGTGTCTTGTCTCGATGTGTTTATGCAAAGTAAGCTCATTTGAAGTTAGATAAATACTACAAGATCTGGTGTGGAGAAGAAGGGGTACCCTTGTATCGCTGCATTCAGCGCGTAAGGTATTACTGGCCAACAATGTCTAAAGATACATCCTAATTACAAATGAGTTGCCCAAAGTGTATTGAACTCTCCGACCAAGGAAAATGTAACTTTGTAGCAAGTGTAGACGATTGGAGGCACCTTTACATCGATTACCTAAAAAATAATGTTCTACCTAGGAACAACACAGATGCTCGATTAGTGAAGCATAAAGCAAGAAAATATCTTATACATGAGGGCAAGTTATACAGGGTATCATTCATGGGAAAGCCTCTTGATGTATAGTACTTCCTAAAACAGAAACCATATTGTTTGAATCGTACTCCGGAGATGGTGGAAAACATTAAGGGGGATGGAAGTTGTACCACTACTTGCTTCATATGGGATACTATTGGCCCACCATGGAAAATGATGTACTCAATTTTGCCAAGAAATATATTACATGCCAACAACATGGCGATGTAATCCATGCTCCCGCAATAACATTGCATAGCTTGACTACTCCATGGACATTTCATACTTGGGCATCCAAAAGGCGCATATGGATCCTTGTTAGGATTGAATGTTTCATTAAGTGAGTTAAGGCGATCCCTCTTAAGAATGCAATAGGACTTATCGTAGCAAATTTCATAAAAGAGCATATTATTTGCTGTTTTGGGATCCTAAAGCGTGTCCTTTCAAATAATAGTACCCCCTTCATCAACTCACATGTACGACAACTGCTGGCTTCTTACAGTATTGATCATGTGAAATCTATACCATATTATCTGAAGGTTAATGGCTAAGCAAAAGCAACAAACAAGACTCTCTTGAAGGTGCTCCGTTGAATGGTTCATGAAAATCACAAAGAGTAGAATGACAAACTGTCATTAACACTATAGGCTTATAAAACTTCCAAACAAGGTCCTACTCAAGCGATACCTTTCTCTTTGGTATATGGGTCTAAGGTAGTGATGCCTATTGAAATCTTGATCCCTTTTGCATGCTTGGTTCTCAATGCTGAATTAGAACCGAACAACTTCTATATACTAGATCTTGAAGCCTTAGAAGAAAGGTAAGACAATGCCAAGCGCAACCTTACTAATTACCAAAGACGACTTAATGTTGCTTATGATCGTCTGGTCAAGAAAAGATCTTTTTAGCAAGGCAATCTTGTACTTCGCACGGCAGAGCATGTGCGGCGAGGTATTCTAAGGCCAAAGTTTACATCAAAGTGGGAAGGCCCTTTTATAATTCATGAACGTCAGCAAAACAAACGAATATAGCCAAACTCCGCTAAGAGTGACAATCTAAACTTACTATGGAATTAAGGTCCGTATTGCCTAATAAATCTTTCGCTTTATGGTTTATCTCCTTAATAGCATCTTGGAAGGCTTGAATCCTTGCCATTAGCTCACTTTGGCTACTCATAGTAGCACGATAACTCAGTAATCTCTTAACTCTAGTAGCAATGGGCTCTAAGCTGCTAACCTTAAATTTTAAAAGATGAACCCCTTCAACACAGCTAATCAGTTGCTATAGCTTATCATTTGATAGAGACTTCCAAGACTTCTTAATTAGTGATGCAGCTTCTCTTAACATTTTTACCATGGTATTGGCCAACTCAATCCCCAACATAAGAGACTTGCTCTAAAAATCTTGGTCTATAGCGTAAAGTCTCTCCAATGGTTTCAGTAGATGAGAAGGAATGTGAAATCCATGAAAGGATATTATCTCCCTTAGGACAGCTTTTGGAGTTGCTACCATGTTTCTATAAGACAAGTTAGAAACCGAGGGTGGAGAGACATCAATAGATGCTGCATATACTTTACCTCCATGAGTCGCTGAGCGTAGTAATGCATTTGCATAAGTATTACCATCACCTACCTTATTGACTGACAAAGTAATGCTTGTGCTTTGGGCGAATTATTTAACTCTTTAGTTCCATTATCATCGTTAGCATCCCTGTATTGGACTGGAGATTCACTATAATCTACCAAGTCTTCATCATCATTGTCTGAAGCTACCATTGGTGTAGCGGGATTATCTAAATGAACCCCAGAGCTCAAGTTAGCAGCATCATCCTTCTTGCGAACTGCAACAGGAAAGTCTGTCTCTACCTACAAGAACAAAAAAATAAAGTAAGTATATATATATATATATATATATACACATATAAAATAGCATGATGCATTTAATAAAGTTACCTCTTGAATAAATGCTTGCTTGGTTTGTCTTGAATCTACTAGCGGAGGTGAGGGGTGATTGTTCATAGGCTTTAAAGAAGGGTTCAACCTTGTTGTCCTACTAGGACATTCTAAGTTTAATAACCCCTCGTGTATCTCCATTACCTTGAGACTTGGGCTTTAGGAGTTTAAAAAAGAATTCATAACGATATACGGTAAGTATATTAAGTGTATCACCTACTGACCTAAAGGCATAAGCCCGGAACGCATCCAGGCAATTCATCCAATGTGTCAGCCATTCGGGGGAAGCAACCCCAGAATGACCAGTAGAAGGAAAGAACAGTTGCTGCTTTTAAGGGTGAATCTTCCTAAAGTCATTTAGACATAGTGAGTGGCAATGGGATTCAAAACTCTCATTTGTAGTAATCAGGAGAGATACTCCTTGATCAAAACCAAGTTGACGCGCAACTCGATGGGGAGAGTATACCATGACTCTTCGCTTTAGGAAGCAATTAACTGAGTTTTTATTGTCAAGAAGTGAAGGCAAGCTCTCTAGAATACACCATAAGAGGAACCTGGCTTGAGAATCGAGGATATTTTCTCGATTTTCCACCAATGTAACCTTACCATCTGAGTCAGGAGGATAAAGTCCATTACTGTCTTCACATCCTGCAATTTGCTCGACATAAGGGCAGAATGTGAATTCATCCTCAATGTTAATGAGCTGCAGGAGTGACTGATCAATTGATCCCTCAACCTAGGCCCACACCCTAGGCAGAGCAAGGCTGAGTTAGTCTTGTACAATAGGAGGAGAAAAATGTCTTCAAAACCGCTTACAAAATAAAATTTAAAGAAACACCGAGTCTACATGTGAAATGATCACTTATCGACCTTTCGAACATATGGAAACATGGTGATATAAGTCTAAGCATCAGTAAAGTGAACCTAAGTAGAAGGGGCTTAGAGTGAATTGCTCGCCTTGGGCAATGCATATGGCTAAGAGGAAGAGTCGTGGACTAACACCTTCCTTAGGCCCTTCGAGGATTACGAATAGAGAAAGCCAGAACACAATGAAAGCGGAAAGTTCATACTTGCAACGTCAAGATCAAGAACATATGGGTAGAAGATACAACTACAACACTTGAATTAAAAAAAAAAAAGTGACATGAAGATACTTACACTTTCCCGTGACCTGGGCCTAGAACTTGAGGCTTATCCTTCCTTTGTTCCTCAAAAAAGCATGTGAACTAAGAAGTAAAGCATGACTTCTTTTTCTTAATGCGAGTAGTTTGCAAAGCACCTATTAAGGATGTCTAAAAGCTGTGTTCTTTATGGGAGGTTGTCGTGACAGCCAGGTCGGCTTGTCTAAAGCTGTGGAGATTCAATAGTATAGCCACATCTTCTAATGTTAGAGTTATCTCTCCTCATGAAGTGATAAATGTGTGGGTCTGGACACTCCAATGCGAGATGATTGCCCACTATACTTCCATTCCACTTGTTTGTGGGAACTGCAACCGAGTAAAAGTGGCAATAGCACAGGGGACTTTAGCCTTCTTCAATAAAGTCATGTATTCTAGCTTCTCTACAATGTATGCTACTCAATCATCCCATCCAGAAGGTAATTCCTTCAGGAATTGAGATTTGGGTATTGGAGAGAGGAAGCTTTCTCCTCTAGTTTCTAAAATGCAACATTGAATCTCCTTTAATGGTGTCTCTAGAATTAGTATGAGGCTCATGCTTGATAAACTAGAAACCGTCATCAGTACGAGGTGTTGCACAGGCTTCTCGATGCTTGGTTTTTGTCTCAGAATGTGTCTTTAGATATAGTCTCATCCAACCACTTATCTTGAGGATACAGGATGGGTGGTGGCTATTTATCTTGATGCATTAGTAAGTCTTTCATTTTCGCTACTTCTATGCTTTGACTTGGATTGGTCTTCATCTCTTTTCCTACAAGAGCATAAAATTAATATATTCTCCAAGTCAAAAAACCAGTACTCAACAAATTGCAGAACTTATAGCATTATTATTAGTACGAGTTGAATTCACTATTGAGAAATAGGAAGACTTTGTGCATCCCAAAGAGTTGTTTTATTCATAAAAGTTCATCAGCACGTATGGATGTGCATTGACAATGGCAAAGAAACCTCATTATTTCTTAAAGCCTTAAAATAAAGAGAACAGAAGAAGGCCTGATTTAGAATAACAAGTTAGCCTTCTTTCTTTTGCTTTGCTTCAAGGGGACGAAGACCAAAACCTCCTTATATGGTTCTTAGCATGCTATATACTATGGTAGTGTGAGAAGACTATCAAAGGCCCTCACAACTATTATGACAACATAAGGCATCAAGCATTCATACATCTAAAAAAAAAAGGGAAAAAAAATCATTATTGCATGGTAATCAAGGTTTCAACCATAACGACACCAAGTAACTAGTTAACTTATAGTAACTACTAATTGTTGTCTTTCAAACCATTTGGTTTTTCTTGACAAGATACAGTAGTAGTTCTAGCAAGACATGTTAGATTTCAAGCATAAACATGTATGCAAGCTATCAAAAAAAAATAAAAATATTTTATCAGGGCCAATGATCTAACCATGCGGTCATAAATATATACACACCAATCCAAGCGTTCAACAATTTGTAATTCAAAATTCAAGCCTCCACGGCCTAAGAATTTCTCATCCTTCTAATCCACATCCAGCGTACATTCATTACAATTGGATGCCATACGTAATCGAAATAGAGAAGGTCGTTATGTCATGAAATCCATGGAAGTAGATTCATAATTCCAAGTTGATGTTGAGTGTCATGGAATAAGACTAATGGATTAAATAGAACTCGAAATAAGAAAGATATAAATTTGACGAACTGCAGTTTTATGTATATAAATAGCTATTGTGATGGACAATCCCCACTATCGCTACGTACAACTATGCTTGACAAAACCAAAAGAGGAAGAATGAGAGACTTGATCAATTACCTACTTAAAGCAATGCTGGATGCTCCTTCGAAATCGAATTTCTTCTATCACTTGGAGGACAAGGAGAAGTATGACGACCAAAGATTGAAGACCGCAACTACCTCTATTGTTTAAGTCGTAATATAATAAAAAAAAATCGAGATGTGATTATTTAATGAATCAGGATAAGGAAAGAAGCATGATAAGGGAAAAATAATGAAACAGGTGTGCAACAACCTTACTATATGTTTTGCTTATTGAAATCGAACTAGCTTGTTTTTTGAAGAATTTCTCGTTGCCGTTATGGTATGGACTCGATGAATAGTGACTTAATATTTTTTCTCCATGTAATGAAATATAGACATTCAAGCAACTTGAAATTGGAACAGTAAAGAATAGATGAGCAGCTACTAATATATGTAGCCAATAAAAGGGAGATTGCCAAGAAGATGAAAGATTTAGATTTGAAATTGAACAGATATGAGTAAAAATTATTTGTTGAGATGGGATTGATTTGGTGAAGGCCTTTAATGAGGTGTGCCTAAGTTATAGAGGATTTGTTAAAAAAAAAAGGAAGAAGAAGAAGAAGATAATCTCGGAATGAATATTCAGTTTTCGAAAGTATTACAATGCATGTGCCATACTTGCGTAATTTGGGAAAGTAAAGAATTATGGAAGATATATGTATATCCAATATGTATTAGGAAGGGTGATATTAGATATTGAAAGATTTGATATATATAGTAAGTGGATTTTTATTGATTTGGATAAAAAACATCAGGTTGAATCTAATTTTTCTTTTAAGTTTGGGATATGAATAATGGCATGGGATAAAAAGTATCGTCGAAGAGACTTTATAGATATATTTGTATGGATATGGTAGTTGCAGAAAAAGATTCTAAAATATAAAAGAGAATGTTTGTATTGCGTTGTGGGAGTAAGAAATATATGGATTAGGATATGGATGTATAGGTCCTCTTAAGGATTGAAGTTGAACAAAAAAAAAATAAAAAAAAAAATAAAAAATGAGATACACATGCATACACACCCATATATACATATATATATATATATGCATATAACATAACCAGATGGCATGTTTTGAAAACTTTAGATTCTTATAAATGCTTCAATGATTTTATTTTTCTGCCAATGATTATAAAATAAGGAAGAAATATCGAGAAGAGCCACTACATACATATTATTTAGCGAATTAATCTTATGGGAGCAACAAGTCAATAGTACAATATAAAAGCATATTAAAGTATGTGTTCTATGGCAGCAAAATAAATACTAGCAAATTATGCTCAACTCACCAGTGATCCAAGAGATACATCGATTCTACAGATATTGGAAGTGATCAAGCAAGCAAAGGAAATATTTAGTACGTCTACATAACAGTTAAAAAAACAACTTTTAGAAATACTCAAAATCCCTTTGTATGTGTCAAAGAGACTTTTGATCAAGGGACATAATGTAGAGGGCTAAAAATTGTTAAATTAGTTATTGGGATGAGTTCATTATTTATTTAGGCTTAACTCCTTGAGCTAGGTAACATGGTCTAAGGAGTTTAGTCCATATTGGGATGATTTAAAGAGATTTGATTTGGTGAGCTCGGAACAAGGATCGTTGAACTGTCCATCCGTCTCCAACCTTTTTCAAGCAGGCTTATGCACAGTAGCCTGCTCCAGTCCCCTTATGAAACTTTCGTTATTGGGTTAGCCATACACTTCACATGTTTCTAGCGATTCACATGGTATCATCAAATGATACAAGTCTTGGATAAGAATCTACAACGCACTAGAACGCCCTTGTTGACGATCCTTTACTTCGACAGCATCTAGGGTTCCTCGAACAATGTGATATCTCACACTGGGTAAATCCTTAACCCTTCCCCCTCTTACTAAGACTACAGAATGTTCTTGTGAATTATGGCCCATGTTGTGGCAATTCCACCCAGAAGGTAATGGGTTACTCCTACAGCACGTCCTTGTACAATGCTCAAGGCTCTAGGCTGAGTAGCAGGAGCAACTTTTAATTTATTATGAGCCCAAACGATGGATTCAATAAGTTCTTGCCAATAACCACGCCCGCTGAATAGAAACATTAAACTAAAAGCCCATACAAAATGAGCACCTAGGAAAAAAAGTCCATATGCAGATAATGAAGAACCATAAGACTGAATTACTTGGGATGCCTGTGCCCATAAGAAATCGCGGAGCCAACCATTAATAGTGATGGAACTTTGCGCAAAGTTTCCTATTATAAGGAAAGCTATTGGCTTTAGGCCCATTAGCTAGCTAATTTTGGATAACTATGAATTAAGTAAGCTCCATCTCATTTGTTGATCACTTAAATGATCTGACAGATGCTACCATACCCAAGAGCCTATAAATACCCAGTATTTCCTCATCATTTGAAACTCTTGGAGAGAGATTGGAAAAATAGTATTCCACTATGAAAACTCCGTTCCCTAAGATCAAATAACGTTCAGGCAAAAAATTGATTTCATTTGCTTAAGTTACAAGGTCAATGCCTGAGGTCTCTTAAGGCAGCTTTGTCTGTCACTTGCGCATTTGATATATTGAGATTACTTGTTCTTCCTTATTGCTTGTTCCTCCTCCTTGCCTTTATTCTTACCTAATCATTTCTTCAGGTGACAGTCTCACTTCATTTCTTTAAAGCCACATATAGCGCGTTACTCACGCTACACGCATGTGACTACAGTGTCTCAATTGCATAAGTGATAGATAAGGTAGCCTTAGAGGACCTCAAGCGTTAACTTGTAACTTGAGAGAATGAGAAGAATTCTTTACCTGAATACTATTTGATCTTAGAGAGCAAAGTTTTTATAGTAGAACACCATTTCTCTGATCTCTCTAAGAGTTCTCAATAAGGAGAAAGTGTTGAGTATTTATAGACTCTTAAGCAAGATAGCATCTATTAGATCATTTCGGTGATCAGCAGATGAGAAGGAGCCTGCTCGATTCATAGTTATTTAGAATGAGCTAGTTAATGGGCTTAAGGCTAGTAGCCTTCCTTATAAGTGCATGGGCTTGCTTAAAAAAAGTTAGAGGCAGATGGACCGCTTCAATGAACCCTATTCCAAGCCCACCAAGCCAAATCTTCCTAAATTATCCCAAAATAGACTGGACTTCTTAAGCCCTGTCATCTGGCTCAAGGAATCAAGCTTAAATAAATAATGGCATTATCCCAATAACTAATATAACGATTTTCAGCCCTCTACAATACTTAATAAAAACTCTTAACAAATTTAACCTGATTAAACGGGGATAAGAGATTTTATTTTAACTAAAAAGTAATAAGGAGGGAGAAATAAAGCTATCAATCAAAAAGTAATACAAAGAAAATAAAAGAAATATATTAAAGATCGGAAAAGAAATGAGAGGTATCTAAAAAGTACCAATGTGAGATCTTTGATTTGAAAATATATAAAAAAATGACAATTTAGAAAAGGAAAATTTTTAAATGTAAAATTTCAGGTAAAACTTACTCAACTTTATCTTAATAAGTTATCTGAAAAGAAGAAGAAGAAGAAGGAGAAGTGAAAAATTTGATGAAATCCATAAAGATTGATAAAAAAGATAATAAAACAATTGTATGAAATTATTTTTATTTAATCAAACGATTCAGTTCAAAATGGTTTTGTTTATTTCTTTTTCTTGAACCAAATTATGAATTTTTTATATATAACCAAATTAAACCATAATCGAATGGTTCATAAGAAAATTATTTTTTTTTTCTTCTATTTATGGTTCAATTTGTGGTTCGCAATTTTTTTGCAAACCTTAGCACACACCAGCTATATATATATATATATATTTATAACATAAAAGGGATTAGGGGGTTTTATATATTATTTGGTTGCCAAATTTTTATGACATAGCATTAAATGCAATTTTTATTCTATTTTTTGGCTTGAGATTAGAATTACTATACAAAAATACCTTAAGATACTGAATTAAAACTAAAATGTTTATACCATATATTTAATGGTATAAAAATTTATTTATAATACAGAATAGATATATTTTTGAAGTTTCAAAAACAATTCTACACTAAATTCCTAAATCATAGTGATACTAAAATATATTATAATTTATAATATTAATTTTTTTTAAATTTCCAGTCATACACACATCAAATATGCTATGAATTGTATTATCTTGTTCTGTTTGTATCATGTTATCCAGCTTTATTTATACTAGCCAGGTCTGTAAACCAAATGTGATCTTAACGGCTAACATTTATATGATTTAGAAAAAGAATAGCTATATAAGGTGGTTATTAAAAAGAATAGTGTAAAGAAGTTATTTAGGTGTTTATATGAAGGTATACATTTCCTTCTCTTCCTTGATAAAAGAAAGAGATCCTATTCTTCATGTAATTGGCTTATTTAATCATTTACCATTTTTTAAGTATCTATAGTATAGATGCAACATTTTTTAGAAAATATATAGTATACCTTTCAAACTATTTGTTAAAGGTTTTATAGCCATCAATAAAAGGACCATAAATGAGTCCATATTGAAACTTTAGTAATATATTGGGGATCTACATATTTTGTAAAAGTGATGAGGCGATTGTATATATGATATAAGGTTAAAAATAAAAAGTAGGTAATAAATAATCAATATCCTTCAAATGTGGAAAAATGTAAGTGAGAAGAACATAAATGAAAACACGCTTAGAGATGAGAAATCTTAATGCGTGTAATATTGCACAAGATTAAAGCATTGTCTTATTTTTTCTCTATTGCCTTTAGTAAACCATACTTATTTGAAAACACATTGACTACAAATACAACCAAATATGACATAACAACATGCGATAGTTGATATAAGCAAAACTAATATAATAATATCTTTACATGGGAGGAAAATTTGGACGAAATATTTGATATCTTATGTCTATTTCATAGATTTATAATTTATGTAGCACATATTATATATGTCAAGCTTTAATGAGTCTTCCATAAAATTCAATGTCAATATAGATTAGTGTTGATTCTTCAACTTCGAAATGGGTTTGAGACCTACTAATACAAACGGAAATGGTTTTGGGGATACCGAGGCTAACTGGTATTACTACTTCAATACTTAAATTAGGATGTGAAGTGAAGAGTAAGGATAATATGTGTATGTAATATGATAGAGTTCCAAAGAAACTTATTGCCGCTTAATAAGCGATTCAAACAATTGTTATAAGGTGCTAGTTGAGCGCTTGTCGATTGTTTTCCATGTATCTCTCAATTATTCAGATAGTTTCTTGCTTTTAAGGAAGTGGGATGGCTCAAAATCACTTATTATAATAATCATGGAAATATTAGTGCCCTTTGTCTCTATTTAAATGTTTAAACTCCATTAGCTAGTTTTTTAAGGCTTATTTTGGCCAACTTCTCCTGAAGAGATCGTCTAAGGTGCCCTTAGTCATGAAACCTACCTGAAGTGCTAACTCGTGGTGTTAACATATGAACTTAACTCTAATCAATAAAATTAGGTCAACACAAGATGAGAAAGATTGCAAATGGTTCAAGAGCTCGTTTTGAACCTAATGAGCTTATGATGAAAATCCCTTATTAACAATTAAATATTTCATATCTTAGGTCAATTTCACATAATTTTGCAAATACACAAGCAATTCAATAAACCCACATATTAGCACAAAAATTCTTGTATCTTTTTGGAGAAGAAAAATAAATTTTAATTTGAAGTACTCTAAAGTCAAAACACACTAAAATTGTCGAGAAGTAAAAAAATTTAAATTAAGGAGAATATGTTCGTAGCCGAGAATTTGACAATGGACACTTAGGTTTACTATCTTCGGCCGACCTAGGCAGATTGAGCCCCAAGTCCTCCGGCCCAAGCTTCGAAAAAAGGTTTTGAAAATTATCTGTGCATATAATTTTGGAAATTTTTTTTATAATTGTTTTTCCTATAATTTTTGTCTTGCAACTTACTTCAGGAATAAATTCCCGAATCCGCCGTTGTTGGGACACTTTAGAAACAGTATATAATGAATGTCGATACGGATCCCTATGAACAAGAGATCAAGAGATCGGAGTTATATGTTTGATGATGCTCCACCTAATACTTTAACCCATTATAATAGGAAAACCCTCGTAAGAGTGGCTATAAAACCTCCATAAAAATTGTTTTTCTTGTTCGTGTTTAATTTACCCTTCCTAATCTCTCTTTATGTCCGGATTGTCTCCGCAAACCTCGAAAAAGGTTTTAATGAGGGCAATACAATTAATTTTTTAATACTATTTTTGTAAAATATAAAATAGGAGTTTTTAGGAGCTCGTTCTCATCGTCGCTTATATATTCCAATATCAGTTATATAAATTTTTTTCTAACAAAAATCGATCTTTAACGTCCTCTTTTTCTCTCTTCTTTATTTCCTTTCCTGGACCACTCCAGCTTCCTAAAAACACACACACACATACGCTCCCTATCTCACTCAACCCTCCGCCTCGCCACCACCAGTCTACCACCACAATGCAGCTTGCCGGAGGTACTACCCTTCTCTCTCTCCTCGTCATCCTCCTCTCCTCCACCACCTGCACTACAGCCCACAACATCACCACCCTCCTCTCGAAACACCCGGAATTCTCCTCCTTCAACCACTACCTCACACTCACACATCTCTCCACCGACATCAACACCCGAACCACCATCACTGTCCTCGCCGTCTCCAACTCCGCCATGTCCTCACTCCTCTCCACCCACCCATCTCTCTCCACCCTCAGAAGAATCCTCTCCCTCCACATTCTCCTCGACTACTTCGGCGCCAAAAAGATCCACGAAATAACCAACGGAACCGCACTCGCGGCGACGCTATTCCAAGCGACCGGTTCAGCTCCCGGTTCATCCGGTTTCGTCAACATAACCGACTTGAAGGGAGGGAAAGTGGGTCTCGCCCCCGTCGATGCTAGTAATATCAACAGCGGCCGGAAGTTGAATGCCTTCTTTGTGAAGTCGTTAGAGGAAGTTCCGTACAATATATCGGTGATTGAGATCAGTGGGGTGTTGCCGTCGGAGGTAGCGATGGCGCCGAGTCCGGGGCCGAGCGAATTGAACTTGACGGAGAAGATGGCCGGACATGGATGTAAGGTTTTTGCTGATACATTGTTGGCCAATCCCGAAGCAATGCGGGCTTTTGAGGTAAAGGATGACTAATTTTTTATTAGTAAATCTTGTTAAATACAAGTTCTTGTTTATTAGAAAATTACCTGAGCGTGGATGGAGTCTATTCTATTACCACAGGATACTTACCTCATTAGATCGAGGCACAAATCATGCATTGCCATAGCAAAAAAAGGTACCATCTTAATTAATCGCTATAGGAAAGCTCACCACAATACGCTGGTATAGTACCACAGGGAACGAGATCGAAAACCTCTTCTTAATCTAATAATCTTGAAAGCTTTTTGTACTGTCCATGCAATCAATGTGCTTTCTAATCAGAAACTGAGTAACTTTAATTGAAAAATTAATGTTACCAAAATCTTTTTAAATAGCTCTACAATATAATATTACTCATGATTTGGAATTGAATAAAATTAAATTAAAAATGAAATGTTATCAAACAAACTTTATAAAATTCTGAATTATAATTCGAAATACATAGTTCTATGGGAAAAATGTATAACATAATACGAGCAAGAAATAACAAATTTATTTTTATCATAATTGACTCATTAGTTCGTGGTACCACGAGAATCAATTTATATTTTTCCAACCTCATGGATCAATTCCCAAATACTATTATAAAGCACATGTCAATGTGATGGAATTTGTGGTCGGATAGAATTGTCCGTTGAATTTGTCTCTGCCGACAGTTTTTGCATGTATGACAAACGTAACATGTTTCGTTTTCTGTGTTATTCTTTTAATTTCATGTTTAGCTCAAAACTTAAACGACCACGTGACATTAGTGTACCGGAATTTAGAGATAACGTCCCGAAATTTTAAATAGAAACTAACGAACCTATTCTATTGAACCTGTTTTGTATTCTCATATTGAGTTTTTTCATAAAAGTTATTGAATATTTTTATAAAAATATTTATGAGTATCAAAATAATATTCAATCAATCAAAATTCAGTAAATAATAATAATAATAATAATAATAATAATAAAACCCAAGAAAAGAGCTTTCTTATGCAAAGGGATATGTTCATGTCGTGAAACCTTATGCAATGATAAAGAAACGGGACAAAATTCTTTAGCGTCTTCATCAATATGCTGAGAAACTAATCTTATTCAATAAATAATTTATAAATATCAATATTAATATATATATTTTAAAAACTATTCTCTATATTTTTATGTTGCGTATTAGTATAAGTAATTTTTTTTTTCCCTAAAGGCTATTCTTGGAATATCAACTGTTAAAGTTTTATTGTATATTTGTCAATAAAAAGTTTTAGGAGTAATTGAGATAGCTTAGTGTCAAAATAGGTTATCGATATCAAGTTATTTATTCATTTATATATTAGGACTTGATGAGAAGAAAAAATCAAGTAGTTTCATCTTATATTATTAAAAGATGAGTTTCCATTCGAAATGGACTTAGCTATGTATATCAAGTTAGAAAATCCCAATTTTGTACTAGACTCCGGGAAGCTTCTGGTTTTTCCTTTCTTTTCCTTTTTTTTTTTTTTTTTTTCTTTGGGATCCATAGTACTTCATGAGGAAATACTTTTACCCTTTTAACTTTCACGGGTCATGTTTATTAGTCATATAGTTCACTCGAAATATGAAAATTCAAAATTAAGAGCACTAAAACCTTTGTATTTGGTTGACGTTGATCTTGGGATCCTTATTAGAAGTTGGAAATTTTACTGTATTTAAAATATCTTAAAATTACAATGAGAATATTTGAGAATTGCAAAATATTGATCATAATAAGTATCAAAATATGTCTAAAATACCCTCTCTCTTTTTTCCTTTTTTTTCTTTTTTCCTTTTTCCTTTTTTTTTTTTTTTTGGAGTTTGGGGGGTGGTGGGGGGTTGTGTGTGGAGAACAAACACACCTCCACTATTACTGCTTCAAAGTGATTACGATTATATACTTTTAACAAACATGTCTCTGAATTGACCTCATCAGGACACTGTCGAAGGAGGAATAACAATATTTTGCCCATTAGATGATCCATTCAAAGCATTCTTGCCAAAATACAAGAATTTGACAGCAGAAGAGAAAGTGAACTTCCTGGAATTCGCCGCAGTCCCAGTCTTCCACACCAAGGCCATGTTGAAATCCAACAATGGGCTTATGAACACATTAGCCACCAATGGTGCAAGCAAGTACGATTTCATGGTCCAGAACGACGGCGAAGAAGTGACATTGAAAACGAAGGTGAATACGGTCAAGGTCACAGATACATTGCTGGATGAGGAGCCGGCTGCAATCTATTCGACCGATAAGGTTTTGATGCCGTCCGAGTTGTTCAAGGCAGCGGCACCTACCCCAGCCCCAGCACCAGCACCAGAAGTGGCTGCTGATACACCTAAAGCCTCCAAGATTAATTCTGCCCCAGATCCATCTGATTCGCCAGCTGATTCCCCGGAAGAAGACACGGCGGATCAGACCGTGGATGACAGCAATGATGGTGTCATGTTTGGCTTTGGAAGGGTTGGAATTATAATTCTCAACTTGAGTATTGGATTTCTCATGCTATGAACCTAGGATTATGAATTTGTGGCTAGAGATGCTCGGGTTCTTTTTTTTTTTTTTTTTTGTGGGATCGAATAATGTAGGTTGGTTCTAGAATATAAATTTCAAGTGAATTATATGGAAGTTATAAATTGGTTTTTGTGTGTATTTGTGCATTTCATGATGTTGTGAGTTGTGCTTGTTTAATGGTTGTAAGATTGAGACACAGTTTTGTTCACAGTAGGTCCCGATTTGATTGTATGGGGATTTTATGTACCTCAGTAGGATTATCGAGGATGTTCCCCTTGTATTGCAAATTGGAATTTATCGTACCGAAGGAAATAGAATTCTTGATATTTAATTGTGGGAAAATCAAATCAACGTTCCATAGGAATTTCATTTATATTTTTTTATTTCTACTCTTAGTTTGAAAGAGAGTTGTCTAAGCCAGTTAAATAATTCCATACTCATTTAAAAAATTCATAGCTTAAGCAATATCTCGACCACTAATAGCTCAACCACAAATATCGATACTTGAAAAGATACTATATGGAAAGATGCAACCTTGGTTTGTATACCATAAGTTTTACAAATGGATTTCTTACTTCTATCTCGTTCATATAAGTTATATAAATTAAAAAAAAAAAAAAAGGAAAAAAGAAAAGCAGTAATGCATGCTCGAAGGGGACCAAAACCAAGACACGATTCAGAGAACATGATAACATAGCTTTAGGACAAGCTTTACATTTCTCTAGTGGGGACACGACAACATATTACAGGACCCGTGTCTTGAAAGACTGTCGGTGATTGACACACTGCATACCCATGTTTAGGAAGTGTCCCCGCAACCAAAACAGACAAGAGAGTGGAACCACTAGGAATGCGGTTTAAATGCAACGTATATAATTCACGTTATCCCACCTAAAATTTTTAACTTCGAATGACTCGTGAAATCATTTCATTTCATTGCACTAAAAAGCGGTGGAAGCGCAACTTCCACATCCGGAAAGACTATCGGCACTCCACGAGAAATAGTCACACAATTCACGTTTATAAGAACTTGGACTTTGCATTATATATGTGAAGACAACATTAAAACTGGACGTAGACAAATAAAAAAAGCAATAAAACGATGGATAACAAACTGGAAGATGTAGTTACAGAAGAGTAGCCTTCAATGGGCACGTATCCGTAAGTATTAGGAGGTGCGAAAGGACTAGGAGGTGCATAACCACCCCCACCGTAAGGTATGGGAGGAGGAAAGCTGCAGCAGGCTGAAAACTGACCTGGAGGACACTTACCCTGAACTGGCCACGGTGGTGGAGGGGCAGCAGCAGACGGATAGCCAGCAGCTGGTGGAATAGGAGGTGGCGGTGGCGTTGGCGGAGCTCCATAGGTTGGATAATCTTGAGGTGGAGATGGTTGATTGTGGTGACATGGAGATTGGCAAAGTGTGCAATTTATACACCGAATTGAACCCGAACCCAAACTTGAAGCTGAACCCAAGGGCACATCGTCCTTGGAAACTGGCCGAGCGCGTACGTGATTAACGACTAGGGCAGGCAAGCAAGCAGCTAGTAGGATGATTAAATTATGTGGAAGCATGAGACTTTCAGCAGAAGGAATGTTCAGATAAGACCAAGGATCGTAAATTGTTCACTTTAGTCTAGTGGAAGAGTTGCTACTTTATACGAAAATTCAGGAATCATGGACACGTTTGTCCAGGATTTGATAACGCTAGTACTGGTTTCATCTAAGAGTCACAAAAAGTCATCCTTGTTCTATGCACTCCCTGGTATGGCGCCGGCTGGCATAACATCTGTCATGGTTTGCACTTGGTAGTCCAGGAGGTTTAACTTATCTGCATGAGAGTCAGAACAGACAGAATAAAATATACTTGGGGAGGCGATTTTTGAGTTTGTATTTATTACCTTGTCCAAAGATAAGAAAGACACATGCTAGAAACCTAGTACAACACATCAGCTTATCCACTGCAACAACATGCCAGTTTGACCTATCGGTGATCAAGTACATTCATGCACAAGGGTACAAAGCAACCTGGTTTTGTCCAAGGATCTATCAAGTATGGAGCCTATACAATTTCCAGCAAATTTGAACTTACAAAACCCGCTCCATGCTTCATAGTTGATGCTATATGTTGAACTATATCACTAGCTCAGCCTTTTTCACAAAATATGAGCTCAGCTTTTATTCTCTATTTTCGATAGACATACCAATGGCATGAAGAAGTAGAAACCCGGCCGAGGGTTATATGATGGTAAGAACGTATTCCTCGAGCATCCTGGAAGCGTCCTCAAATTGGGTTTGCATAGTTATATTCTTGAATGCATCCCTGAGAGACAATTTGGGTCGTATCATAAGAGGTGATCTCATTGATTGATGCCGAGTATCATAAGCCTTGAACAACTTCTCTTGATAGATGTTAGAAATAATAAACATTTCTAATGACAGCAAAAGGCAATACGAGAAATCATGTCAATGTTCAATCAATTATGGCCATAAAAGAAAAAAAGGTATTCAATGAAATATTAGCCTGAGAAAACATATGACACGATGAGGAGCCGTTAGAGTAGAGTTGCCCGAAGGCATTTTCCCTGCGAAAAATAACATGCTGTTGATTATATTTTTGGTTGCTTCCCCTATGGTCGGCTAACTTGTAAGCAAATGTCATCAATACTTTCCCATATTCTCTAAACAAATCAGCACCCAACTTTTCTCAATACCAATACATCACCCTTTCACAAGTTAGGAAATACATGGATCTCATTTTCCAGCTAATACAAACCTACTACATGCTTTTAGAACCAAGCTCCCTCTAGTGTTCCAAAATACATTGTTAATTCCTGGCACTGTAAAGGGACATGGAGTGCAATCATTGGAAGACAAGAACTCATATAACCAACTTAACAATCACGATTGCAGTCGAGATACTCTACCAAACCAATCTTCCTTCCGCAATTTATATCTCTCTTTTCCCTCATACTCTTGCTTTCTATGGCTGCTTATCATGAAGAGACGGTACATTTCCAAATCCTTTCCAGTCACGAGTGTCATCATAATTCTACATGCCAGCTGCTGAAAAGTTCTTTATGTCTAATAAAGCAAGGATGAGCAAAATAATAACACTTGCATCAGAAGACGATAATCCTTGTGGACAGAGACACATTTAGATCAATTATCATATTTACTAATCAACTGGTTGAACTTCTACTCATGCCTTAGTAGAGAGCCAATCAAAGAAACCGGATATACACGGAAAGTTACATGTCGATGAAATGACAATGGCATGCCAATAATTTATTGCTTGCTGCTAAAAGATATCTTGAAATTAAACTACAAGGTCCCATAATCAACAAAAATGACTTCATTATGCAATTGCCTTATGAGAGTATTGGATGGACAAAAATAATAACATTGCACATATTTATCGTTAAGTTACGGTAAACATTTGTGTGCACTAAAGTAATTCAGATGCAAATGCATGGCTAAACAATAGTTACGTTCAAGGTAGAAGAACTAAACTCTATGCAATTCTAATGATAAGCACGCCACTAATCCTCGTTCTGATTCAAGTAAAGATGGTGCTCTTTGATATAATTAATAACTTCATCTGGTGTCAGATATTTTATTGATAGCCCTCTTGAAATGCATTCCCTAAAAAGCACAAAGAGAGTGACCTCTGTCAATTTGTAACATTGGCATTTAATGGTAAGACGTATATTTTACCACTCAATTTGCCGTACCTCACTCTTGTTGAGCTAATCTGGTTAGGTACCAATTCATCAACAACCACAATGTTTCCCTGTCCGAATACATAACAAGTTAGATTGATATCTCAACCACATCAATGAACACAACTGACATAGAATGGTTGTAAAATCTACTAAGCTCTATAAAATTCGATAACAGTGATTCAAGCACATTTGAAGACGTAAAAATTAATTCAGACACCATTTTTTGTCAACTTAACAAAATGTATGCATGATGGGCTTGTTTCACACAAAATGTGAATGGTGTCAGCACCATTAAAAACCAGGACACAGTATCCGATGACAATCACAAGCTAAAAGTCACCTCTGTGGTAAAGCAAGCAAGATGAAAGCAATGGCATGATTTCAAACAATTAAGCAATTTGCATAAAGAATAAACTTAAGCAAATCAATATCCAGATTTAGGCAATTGCATAAGATAAGCTTTGTGCTTGCTCAAACTTGAAAGGTATCTGACATGCTAAAGAAGCTTACTAACCCTGTTACTATTCAAAATCTCATCACTTGATATTATCTGCTCAACTTCATCTCCTTCCCTGCGGATGCAAACCACACCATAATCACTGCATATGCTCCTCACCTACGAAAGCACATGGAATGATGTTAAACATTGACCGTCTTGCAATACAAAAGCCAACTCAAACTGCTGCTGATGACTCTTCATATTTAAGTTTTCAAACATTAGCAACTTCATTGTCAAACATTTTGCACAAGTATCAAATAGTAAAGACCCACTATTTGCTAATCTTCTCATGAATTTTGATTTTTGGAATTCGCATGATGACAGAAAGGATTCTGGAGTATCTCAAGTGGATTGATACTATACTTTAAAGTAAAGCATGCTAAAATGAAAAGCTATTTCCACATCATTGAGAATTCCAGAAACATACAGCAGACAATCTTAAACCAAAATGGAGGAAAAACTAAAATTTAATGCTTGAGTACCTGCTCAGGTATCCAAACTCCAGGAGAACCAAAAGATTGCAGAAGATCAGAACCACAAACAAGCATGACTTTCGGGGATCCTGCATTTGATAGACCAAAAGGTCAATTAGTATCTTTCTCCAAAGGAAGCTGCAGAGAAACACAAGCTTGGCAACAGATTGTTTTCCTACCAAAAGTAAAACATCATCTTATGCTATTTTTTTTTTTTTAAGAAAAATAAGTAAACCAAATGAAAAGATACAATGAGCCATAAATTTGAAGTATATGAAAGAGAAATCCATTATTAAAAAGAACGGCATGACAAAGTCCAGCAACTAAAAATAGCTAATAAAGTCACAACTTAAACTAATTACAATGTCTAAAAGCTCCATAACATAATTAAAAAGGAAAAAAAGAAGAAAAGTTATGCAGACAGAATAATTTTACCACATGATAGAGGTACTTTGTGAGACAAGCACCTCTTTATTCTTGATAGAATAGTTAGAGTACGCTGCCAGGTCTTTTGACTTGCCTATAAAAGCAGCATAAATTGACTTCAATGACATTACCGGTATAGACTTTCTTCCACAGTGTGTGAGTGTGTGTGTGTGTGTGTGTGGAGAGAGAGAGAGAGAGAGAGAGAGAGAGAGAGAGAGAGACCTCCCATGAATCCACCATTATAAAATCAGAGCTTTTGCAGGCCATATTGCATAACTGTACACGATGTTCAGCTGATATGAGGCCCTATAAAACCACCTTATTTTGATCAGCATTCAAGCAAAATATGCAAGTATGTGTATGTACTACACACACTCACACAGAAAACTCAAACCATATTTCTCTCTCAAAGATTAATCTTGGATATATGACATGACTAATGGAACAAAAGATTAATAAATTAACAAGATAGTCTATGATATGAAGTATCCATTCTCTTATCCAAATTTTTGCTCCTCACTCCCATAGATTTATTAAGGTTTGAAAGAAACAATTGTGACCATGTTGCTACACATGGCAAGCAAACAATAAAATGAAAAAGGCCAATATGTGACCCTAAATCTAATTTCGATCCATCTGGTGCTATAGATGGGATTTACCATATGCATCCACTTAAATTACTCGAATTTTCAAAAGCTTTGCTTTGCACCTTTTTTGTTCATATTTCTTCAAGAGGTCTGGCAATGCATGATTAATTTTCTCTCATTTCTCGCGAATCATATATATCCCTAATTACCAATAGATTCAATAAATTAGAGTCACATACCCTTTTCTTGTATGCATCACCCACAGGTGACATGTAACCGCCAATGACACAATAGCCTTCAGCATTTAATGCGTCTCTTCCAAGCTCTAACATTAAAGTAGAGTATCAAAGGAAAAAAAAAAAAAGAGAGACCTCTATCACAAAAACCAAAGCATTCAGAGAACTGTGAATTTCATCCGGGATATGGGTATAAGAGTGCATTCAAAATTTGATATGGACTCTATGAGCGAATGGTTATGTTATTTGGCTTAACGAATGCTCTAAGCATTTTTATGCGACTGATGAATCATATCCTAAGAAATCTGATAGTAAAGTGTGTCATGGTGATTTTAGTGAAATTCTTGATGATTCTGAAAAGTATGGGGGTAAAATGAGGGATAGAAGGCAAATTGTTGCTTTTCATGATGAATAGGCAAACTGATTTTTCTTAATTAAGAAATGAAAAACAATTTTACTCGGTGACACTGACTCCGTATATTACATAATATCATAAAAGTCAATGCTTTTGGGATGCAAAGAGTTTAACACATTAATAATTACTTTCTATCAAATTAAAGAAATGCATGAACAAGAAGAACTGTGACAGGTTCTCCATGTCCGTTACCAATGACTGATAGCATCAATGAGAACTTCATATCATTTGCAACAACAGATAACAACACAAACTACCCTCGATTTTCAGGATGTGTTAAGGAAGTCTGCACCCCTATCTAGCATTCAAATCCTATATATTTAAAGACAAGAATGTCCAATAATGAGCCAGGGATAAGACAACCTGTGCTGAATTAAACTCATCTCCATTCACCTTAAGTCTATATCAAGCTAAAGGAACACGTAACAAAGCATTATCCAGCACAACTCACCGAACATTCGTAAATGCATAAAAGTCGGAGGATTGAAGCTTCCAGTTGACACAAGAGCTACACATGTCTTCCCACTGATTCATAGAAATTGAAATTACACAACTTCGTAGTCATACCAACAACAAGAATCAACATAGATAATAATCGATACTCAAATGCATTCAGTCCTACATGAAACACCCTAACAAGGGTAATTTGTCTCATTAAAAGGAAACGATTTTTCTCATTGCAACAAGTTTTTCTAAAATTGAAATAATTTTTCATTGATTAACATCTTTTCTTTAGATCCCAAAAACATTTTCCACCAAATGAACACACGAATACCAAAAAAACAAAAAAAGTGAAGACTTTGAATCAAATTACCATTAAAATACCCACAAAATTCACCTCAAAACGTAAAAAAGATAAAGACTTTTGCTTAACTTACGAGTTATGATCGGACAGCAGGGACAGTTTGTGAGTTGGAAATGCAATATCCATTTCATCTACACAGAAATTAGAGGATTATAACAGCAAAATTATAATACAATTCCAGAAAAGAAAATAAGAAGAATCAAGCCATAAATTGATTCAGATGGGATATTACGTAGTAAATTATTACCTACGGAGGTTTGTGGATCCATGATTTCCTTTTTCTGTCCAGTATGTTTTTAGAAGAACCTGTTTTGATTGGAAAAGTTGGAGTGAAGTGAAGGATAAGTTGGCGAAAATCAACGGAAAATTCTTGCATGTAATCCATTCTATCCACAGAAGACAATGCTGCGTTTGAACCGAAGGAAACGATGCGTTTGGTAAGTGGGACGATAGAAGGGAGAAGGAAATTCTGCAAACCCAAATTTTTATCCGAAAATTAGTCATAATATTTTCCATGTTGAGGTTTTTTCTTTTTATTAAATATTTTGGTCGATCATGTTATTGAAGGTTATCTACGATTTTCTTGACTGATTTTGATGATTTATTTACTTATCTTTTTTTTTATGTTAGTTTAATAAATTAAAAATAAAAAGTAAAACAATATTTTTCTTCTCAATTATTACACGTGTAACTTTAATTAGAATATAATTCAATCTATCTCATTTGAAAAACTAGCTTTCAAGCTACTGTCTGGCAACACTTTGACAAGAAGTTCAAATAAAGCAAAAGTAAAGGAATGAGTTAAGTGTTAGTGAAAAAAATTGGAAGTTATTTTGATATAGTCAGAGATATATTTGGAATTAAAGAATCACTTGTATTTTTTTTAAATATACATTCTTATATAACTTATTAGATAATTTAATTCAATCAAGATATTATGTTAAAAATTATATTATACCTTAATATTTAATCACTGCACACACAATGTGGTGTATGTCTACTAGTTTCTCTTAAAAAAAAATAAAAATTGAATAGATAGAAAGAAATAAAAAAGAATAAACAAAATTATTCTTTTATAACAAGGGAGCTTTTATTATCTGGTTCGTTATCTAGCCTCCATTTCATGATAAGTTAAATCTAAATCGTCGAAAACATCATCAGTTAAATTATTCAAATTTAATAAATATTAAATTAAAAATGAGATGAAAAGCGTAATTAATTCTATTAAAAACATAAATAAAACCATTAAAACATATCTTATAATAATGTTTCGCAAAATTAAGTTACTAGTGATTCTCTCAAATTCTAACTTCACGTCTCTTCGATTTTTTTTTTTTTTTCAATAACAATCAAACAAAGAAAATTAAATATTTTTCATATCCCCTGACACAAAATGGAAATTATAGTTATTTACATTCCATTAGTTTACCTTTGGTATATTTCTATCTCTATTTAGTATTAAGTTCATGTCGTTGCTAAAAAGTACATGAAATTGAATAAAGATTACTAATAATTAAATTATAATATAATCATTTTTATTTGTGTTGTAATTATTTCTCAGTGTCATGTATCATACCCTTTCGTCTAATTTTTCAAAACACATTGCATGTTCAACTGCTCCTAAATATTGATTGACATTTTTCAAGTATTAATTAAGTCACACTATTAATAATCTTATCTTGTAAAATTACAAAGGCATATAGCCAATATTTCATGATCGTAGTAAATTAGTGGATAATCACTAAGATTTAATAAGGACAAACATTTCAAAATTGTTATGAAACAGGAAAAGGACTTAAAAATTGCAAAAAAACTACAAAAATACCGCTTCTAAAAAAATAATCCTAAGAGGACGTACTGGAAATCGCCTCCCATCATGCATTATATCAGACGCAACCTTTTTCTTTCTTCTTCCCATTTTATGAACAATCTCTCACTTTAGAAAAAACTAAACCCACAAATGCCTAACTCCTTAAAGCTCTACTTTTGTGGATTTTTTCCTTGAATCGACTCTAGATTTATACTGTGTTTGGCATCAATGAAATCAAAGGAAGGTTATGGAAACGGAATGAAACTCGTGCAAATATGATATTTGGGTATTAAAAGTAAAGGTAGAAATGATTAGAAATAAAGAGAAACAAGTGGAAACATTTCTACTTTTAAAGCTACTTATTTTTCCTCCACTTTTTAAAGCTACTTATTTTTCCTCTACTTTTGGAGAGAAATGAGTGAAAATAGATGAAAATCAATTGAGATTATAGAAATGCTCCTAAAAGAAATATTAAGCATATAAAGTAAAGGATGTTTTAGTCAATCACTATCCTTATTTTCTTTCATTTTCTTCTATTTTATCTCTATAAATCCAAATAAGAAATCAATAATATATTTCCTTTCTTTCCATTTTCTTTGTTTTCCTTTCGATACGTTTCCATTGATTTTCACTTTTTACAAAGATAACTAAACAAAATATAATTTAAGATTGTTGTTGTATGTACATCACTTCTCGACATCAATTTTACAAGAACATCAATAAATACTCACAATTCTATCACTTTCTCTCTCCACAAGCAAGAAAGAAAAAGGTATCTTTTTTTTCTATTTTTGTTCTCTTCTATGCTTCTACATTGTAGAAAATAGTTGTGTTAATGCATATTTTATATTATATTGATCCAAGTTGTTGTATTACATAAGTTTTTATTTCGTAGGATAGTCTGAAATCAGGATATGATGAAGATATTAATTTTAGTAGTGTAGAAGTGTTGCTAAAATTTATATATGATTACAACATTAGTACATTGGTAAATAAATATGTAATGAGATTAATTAAAGTTTATAGATTATATGTTATTGAAGCGTGTTTTCTTAGAAATGTGAAGATATTGTTGAATGTGAAATCTATGCTCTAAGTGTTAATTAATGAGTTTATCCATGATCGTGTTATTTGCAAATAAAATACATTGATTCTATTAGCTTGGTAAATTTTATGAAGTTGTTGTGATAAATAGGGTAGGAATGGATAATGTGAGAACGGTTTGCTATATTGAAGGAAACATTGTAAAAGGACAGGATGGGGTACGCTACGATTGTTGCTTGACAACAGTAGTTAAGGGTTAAGCAAATCTGAATAGCTACTGACTGAATATGACATACCAACTAATCCTATTTGACCTAATTCAAACACTTGATGTGACATACGAATGTTAAACTAGGGTTTCTTGCCACTAACTCTTCCTAAAGGGGTTAGATAAGAGCTAAGGATAATAGAGAACATGCAGGTTACTTGATAAGGAAAATCTATAATGAAATAATTTGTCTACATACAAAAGAAGTGAGGCTTTTATATGACTTCAACCAGGGTTGCAATAACAAAGGAAAAATAAAAAATAGATAATGTATGAAAAGATTACTAAAACATACTAAAAAGAATAAAAATGATAATTAATATTCTATACGAGAAAGGGAAGAATTCTTTTGGAATGTTGTACTAAAAAACACATATCAGATGGTGACTAAAGGTCTGCAACATGGTTAGCTCGACTAAAGTAAGTACTCGAGTAGCTCAACACTCGGGGAATTCAATTCAAAGGTCAGTAAGGTTAGTAAAAGATTTGGGAACTGAGCAGTCTTGATTTAGGTCAGGTCGGAGCTCAAATATTCATAGTTATCTAGAACCTCTTTAAGTAAGGCAACTTGGCGACTTGGCTTAGTTAGATGCTTAGTACTCAGAAGCTTAGCAATTGTGTTGATCTCTACTAAGGTTTTGCACTCAGGTAGGTAAAAGTATAAAAGTTTGAGATTAATGAAGGAATCCCCATCTCGAAAGGGTTTATTAAGCTAATATTCCTTAAGTTAGTCCTTTCAATCTTTAGCTCAACTTCGTATGACTGGTCTGAGAAGTTGATTCCTATCATTTGTCTAAGGGTCAAAAAGATTTGTCCTCAAATCTAAAGGGGCTTATTAGGATTGCTCTTCTTTGGCTTTTGTTGGGACTTCATTTGGTCGGTGTAGGTTCAGGCCAGATACATTAAAGGTGGAGGAAACACTATAGTTTTCAGATAGCTCGATCTAGTAAGTATTGCTATTGATCTTCTTCAAGACCCTAAATTGACCACCAACTTATAGAGATAGTTTACTTTGTCTCAGGTATGGAAATCTGTCTTGGATAGTTTACTGTGTCTCAGGTATGGAAATCTGTCTTGGTTGAGGTGGATCCATATTAAGTTGCCTGGTTTGAAAGAAATAGATTGACAACCACAACTACCTATCTCTTGTTGCCTTTCATTAAACTTGAGAATCTTCCTTGCTACGGATTGCTATAACTCTTATAATCCTTGGGCTTTGTTAACTCCGGAATGGCTATCTTAAGCAACTATGGGAGTATTGATCATATCCAAAGGGATAGTAGGGTTAAGGTCATATATAATCTTAAAAGGGGTCTTCCCAATAGTGCTGTAGATGGTTCGATTGTAAGCAACCTCCATAATAGGTAGGCATAAGTCCTAATCTCTCAAATTCTTTCCCACAATAGCTAAGAGTAGGGTGCCTAACGTCCTATTCACTACTTTAATATGGCCATCAGTTTGGGGGTGACTATTAGAGTTAAACATAAGTTTAGTCCCAAGTCTCCTCCAAAGTGTCTTTAAAAAATAGCTTAGAAATTTCGTATCCCAATCTGATACGATGGTCTTTGGAACTCCATGTATTGAACAACTTTCTGCAAAAACAAATCAACAATACAAAGCTTTGTTATTTTGATGGCACAGAATGAAGTATGCGATCTTGCTAAAGCAATCTACAACTACAAGGATTAAATCCTTCCCTTTGGATGTTCGGGGCTGTAAGCCCCAAAGTTTAGCTAAGTAACCGTAGGATTGAACTTAGAACCCAAGGTTTAGGGCGATCGGCTAAAGGATCCGATCACACACAAATTATAAACTATTGAGAGAAATATTAGTAAAAATGACCCCTTAAACTTAAATTTAAGAAAATAAATAGTAAAATAGGAGACTATAAAATTTTCAAATTTTAAGCATAATAATTGCTAATTACTGAAAAAGCAAAAAATGTAATCTATTAACTAATAAACTACTAGAGATAGATTATATGTATACTAAAAATTTTAGAATGACCAAAATAATATTTAGGAATGTTCACGTGTACCCCATATGTATTTACGTGTAGATAAAAATACGCGTAATTATCTAAATTGACCGAAAACTAAGCAAATAATAAAAGAAAAATATAAAATAATTATCGAAAAATCAGAAAAAAATCAGAAGAGGATAAGCTGATGCAAGATCAGGTCGTGGTCAGAAAAAGAAAAATTGGCCAATAAAAATTGAACAACTTAAAAGCCAAAAATCAATGAAATTGGACAAAGTCTTGTCAAATTAATGCATAATAATTACAAAAAATCGTCTATAAATAGCAAGAAAAATTTAGAAGCTCATTTGGATAGATACAAATCAGAAAAAATTAGAGAGAGTTGAAAATTCGAGAGAAAATCCAGAAAATAAAAAAAAATAAGAAAAACTGTGCAGTTAGGGATTTTAAAGGGAACCCACACCAGATGAGGAGTTGAGAGTGGACAGCCACCACCACCACACGGTGGTAGCAGCGCCCATTCCGGCCGACAAGGCCACGGCGGCCCGCGGTGGCCGGAGCCACCCAAACTGGTGAGTCCAAATTCCAGCCCGATTCTTGTGAAATTTTTTAAAAATAGTAAATATAATTAGAAAATCATGAATTTTGTTATTCTGAGATATTTTTATATGCAGTTTGTAGGAAAAGTATTATTTAGATGAAAACATGTCCCGTAATATAGGATCCTTAAGAAATCATGCAAAACCGAGCACATTTCGGTTTAAAAATAAATAACCTTAGGAGTGTAGTTTGGAGTTCAATTTTTTTTCTGTAGGATGCTCATGTGATATAGAACAGTGTTATGAAGCCATTTTTTTTAAATTTAATTTTTGAAATTTTTAAGTTAATTTTTAGCCCTAAAATGATGGAAAAATTGGGTAATTTGGAGTTAATTAGGTGATTAGGATATTAATTACTGATTTAGATAGTAATTAGATGTTTAGGGATGTTAATCTCTGATGTGGAAACTTGATCCTAGTGTATGGAGTGTTAAGTATAAGTAATGAAGGTGTTATGTGGTAAATGTAGAAAATTAGGAATATGTAGAATTAAAAATTAATAAATATGGAAAAATTAGGTTTAATTAGATAATAAAATAATGAAAATCAGAACATAAAAAATCTGAAACAAAATTCAATTTTAGGTAATTATATGAAAAATGTAAAAATTTCTCACAACATGAGTAAATTCGGTACACTAATACGGATTTAAGTGTACTGGATGGAATAAAATGCTGACTAGGGGTAGTAATCGTATTTAGGAGATTGGGAAGTAATGTGATTAATTTCACATTATGGGTTGAAACGGATTTTTAGGGTTGGAATCTAAAACATTACTTAGACATCGAACTAAAAACCTAATTTAGAAATCGGTGCGAAAACCGAACCTGAACCTAACCCCAAACCTAAAATAATTATAAAATACTTAATACCTAGATAATTAGGTATATTTAACCTTAAACAAAACCTAACAATAAGCGTTATTGGATAAAATGAACTTATAATATTATATGAAATACTGAAACCACGTTTATGTTATAGGGATGATCGGCGATGGCCTGAGCAAATCGGACCTCGAGTGAGTGTGCGAGGAGTCGAGGTAAGTTGGGATTAATACGATGCTGTATTTTGGAGGCTTAAGATTATGCTTGGTTGTGTTTGTTAGATAGAGAATGTGTGCATGTGCTTGATTATGGGTGATGCTATGATTCTGTTTGTTGCTCTGGCACATATTGTATGACTTGTATGAAAGGATTGATCACCCTAAACTGGACTTAATTAAATATCCGATCAGTAATCATAATCGGACATGCATAGCAACCCGTTAGGGGAACTTAGAACTCTCCGGCCAAATACCGACCCCTTCGGAAGGGATAGCACAGGATTGCAAAATGGTCCCTTCTTCATCCTTAGTCGAACTAAGTGACAGGAGAGAAGGTCACGGCGAGGGCGAAGACAGTGGTTCGAAGGTAGTCACGGGAGGAGCAAGTTCTCCATTACACAAGCCCTCCATTACACAAGCCTAGGTTTGGTCGTGAGCTGTTGCATTAACGGCAACTCTTTAATCCGGATTAGAGCGGGCGTAATTTCTCTAATTTCACGACGGGCCGGACAACGTCGTGCGATGGCATTTGCTTGCACATGCATTGCACCTAATAAGTGATTGAAAACCTTGTTGTGTGTATGGTATAATTTTAAGTCCTCCATCCTAACTTACTGAGCTGTAGTTGCTCACATCCCTATAGACGTCGTGCAGGTGCTGGCTAAGAAGCGGCAACAACTACTCTGAAGCTAGCAACTGCTGGATCCTGGAGAGTGAGAAAAAATATTGAAGAATAAACACATATTTTTAAGGTCTAAGTTTTTATTATTTTTCATTTCCGAATGATGTAATGATATAGAAAAGTACTATAGAAAAATATTGTAAAATTTAACTACAATAACTGAATTATAACATATATATAATTCCTCAATTTTATAGGTAATTGATTTATTTAAATTACAAACTGTCTACTTCAAAGCGGGTTAGTTGTGGACGCCTTGTGTAGATCAGGTCTAAGATAGCGGTTATAAGGCCAACTTCTATCTTAGGATGGTTTACACGGCGGGGCTGTTATGACTCTGCCGCTTCGGGGCGTGACAGGGGCAATCTTAGGACAAAATCCATGTTGAGGTCGGCTTAAGCTAAGGTGGGCGTTGGTAGGGCATATATCTTCAATGCGGCCCCTTCCTTCCTTTCACCCTTTTACACACATTATAACTACCAATGACCTTATGGACATTCTTAGCTAAACTAGGCTAGTAGAAGTTCTCTCCCAATAGGTCGACATTTTGGTTTTTCTAAAATGACTAGATAATTCACTACTATGAGCTTCCCTAACCAACAACCTACGTGTGGAACAATTTGGTATTCACAGTCTCTTCTCTTTGAACAAATACCCATCCTTTAGGTAGTAACCTCCAACAACTCCTCTTTGGTACTTTTGAGGAATAAGATGGAAGTGTGGGTACTAAGCATATTGCTTGGTAATAAGGGAAAATCCCAACAACTTAGTCTATAGGGTGGTTAGTAAAATATGCCGACATGACAAAGCATTAGCAACCAAGTTAACACTACACTTCTTATGCTTGATCACATAAGAAAAGCCTTCCATAAACTCTAACCATTGGTTAGCCTCTTTGAAAGTTTGTTATGACTCCTAAGAAAATTTAAGGACTCATGGTTCATATAAATCACAAACTCTCGAGGTAGTAGATAATGTTGACATGCAGTAAGAGCTAAGATAAATCACAAACTCTTTTTCGTACATAAAATAATTTAGCATGGCACCACAGAGCTTTTCGCTATGATAAGTAACAAGTCAGTGCTCTTGCATTAGTATAGCGCCAATATTAATACCTAACGCATTGTACTCTAATTCGATTGGCTTGCCAAAGTCTAGTGGGGCTAAGATAGGAGCAATAGTAAGATTCTCCTTGATCTCCTTAAAGCTCTACTCAGCTTGATTGTTCTAATGTAATCCTTCACTCTTCTTAGTGAGCTCGGTCAATGGGGCAACAATGGTACTAACGTTCTTAATAAACCTTCTCTAGAAAGAAGCTAAGACACGAAAGCTTTGTACTTTAGTAATGCTTTTCGATGTTGATCGCTCAAAGATAACTTAGATTCCATCTCTTGACACTACATAACTAAGGAAGACAACTTCACCTTAGAAAAATGTACACTTCTTCATTTTCCTATACAGTCTTTTAGCTCGCAGAACATTAAAAATAGCTTAGAGATGTTGTACATGTTTAGCAGGTCAGCATTGTATACCAATATGTCATTAAAGTACATAACCACACATTATGCAATCAAAGGGCACATTACATGATTCATGAGCCTTATAAATGTGCTAAGCACATAAGCAAGTTCGAGTGGCATAATTAGCCATTCATAGAAATCATGTCTCGTTTTAAATGCAAATTTCTACTTGTCACTAAGTCTCATGCGAGTTTGATGTTAGCCACTTCACAAATCAACCTTAAAAAATATTCCAACACCATATATCTCGTCTAATATGTCATCGAATCTCAGTATGGGATATCTATACTTGATAGTGATGCAGTTGATAACTCAGCTATCGACGCACATATGCTACAAACCATCCCTTTTTGAGACGAACAGAGCTAACATAGTACAAGGGCTCATATTCTCTCTTACATATCTACACTTTAACAGCTTGTCTACGTGTTTCTTTAGCTCGACAGCTTGCTCGGGATTCATTTTGTAACCAAGTCTATTTGGTAAGGTTGTACTTGGCTGTTAGTCAATGCAATGTTCAATGCCACGGATTGGGGGTAGTCCTTTAGGTAGCTCTTCTAGGAATAGGTTGGAAAACTCTTCTATCAACTTTCGAATCTTTACAGGTATATGTTCCAAATTCTTCAATTCCAGTAATCTCCTCACTAATAAGAACATAAGCTCATTGGCCTTCTCAATAGGTCAAAGCTCTCTCTATCTCATAACCAATGCATTCTTCTTGCTAACTCGGGTGAGCTTGTTATGTGTATCATTCACCTAGCATGGTGTCATAGGTTATAACATAATCTTCTTCCCATCTTTCATAAAGGCATAAATGTTCTTGTATCCATCGTGAATAACATGTCAATCAAACAACCAAGGTTCCCCTAGCAACAAGTGTGAAGCTCTTATAAGGACAACATCGCACACAACTTCATCTTTGTATACATTTCCTATACAAAATGATATAGTTACTTGTTTGGTCACGTGCAGGACTCTCTTATCAGGTTAAGAGTGCTTAAAAGTCGACAGATTGATCCTTTGAACAAGGGTTTAAACGATAATATTGGTGAAACTCCTTCCATCTACTATAATCATAGATATTTAACCCTTAATGGTACACTTGGTGTATAACAAATTTTCTCTTTGGTCTTCCTTGCTGCTTGGCATGGAGTTTAACACTCGTCTCAATACTAAGGTCATCGCTTCTCCTTGGCCAGTATAGACATAGGTTTCTTCCTCATCTTTGACTTTAGTTTGCCTAACGTTTTTCTCTTGCTCTTTAGGCTCACTCTTATCAGTGCTATCAACTACATCACCTTAAAGCATCATAGTATGTTAGTTATGATACTCAGCAACCATGTGTCCATAACCTAAGCACTTTAAACACTTCACTTCACTCATCTTTTGTCTTGAGATCTGTCCTTTCTCATATGTTATTGGAGTCAACTTATCATCAGCTTGGCTCTTTGAGCCAACTCGGTATGGATAGGTCAGCATGGAATCGAAGTTCGTGAAAAACTCAACCTAGGTCTATTGGGATTATTTCTCCCTTGCTTCTCGACCCTCTAAGCTATCTTAATGGCCTCCTCAAGGGGATAGAATCTCTATACTTCCATAATGTTGCAGATTTCATATTTGAGTCCAAAAATGAATCTTGACACTGTATGAGCTTTAATCTTGTCCATATCTGCTTGGATCGTTAACGTTTAGATCTCTCTAACATATTCATTAATAGATCGACTCCCTTAGTAAAGCTCTTGCAACTTGGTGAATGTATCTTACAAATATGTTTCAGGTACAAATTTTCCCCTCAACAACCTCTTAATCTCTTCCCACATCCACACACCTCGTCTTCCATCTCTCACTTAAGCTGCATTCATATTCTTCCACCACATGGTAGCGTATCTAGAAAATTCAAGTACAACAAGTTAGACCTTCATTATCCAAGTATATCTATAACGGTTAAACACCTTCTTAACTTTCTCTTCCTACTCTAAGTATTCATCTACATCTCTACTACCAGTAAAAGTTGGAATCTAGACTTCAACATTATCCAGTCCTAGAGGAGTTCGGCAGACTCGCTCTTCTGTATCATAGTACTCCCCTTCTTCTTCTTCCTCTCCATCGACCCCTACATTTATCTCCTCATCCTCCTCCTTGATTTCCTTTAACTTAAGCCTTCGTCAAGTAGGTCGATCTATTACTCCTCCAGCTCAGTAAGGTTAAGCTAAGCAATTAGCTTGGCCAAAATGGCCATATCTCCGTTCTTGTTCATTTTCTACTCAGTCGCGAATAGGAACGCCTTGCAATTGCTACTTGTTACCTTAGATAGCCATGATGAACTCTTAATAAGATTGGTAAGTCTATTAAGTTTATCATCGACTAACCTTGGGTATTACTTTCATGCTGACTACGACTAACACGAGCACTACTGTCCTAGTCTCCAATAACTCCATGAAAGATAGAATTCGACATGGTGTAATACTTCCTGACAACTTTGACAACACAATACTCAACAAAACCCTAACACTTACTACAACCCAGAATCATACTAATAGACTCTAACTACTTAATATCCAATATAGCGTAATGTGATACAAACCAAACTTGCCCTATCTTCGTAACAGAAAACAAATTAAAATAGAGTATTATTAGTTACCTCACACAAGTTACTACTCCATAACTCATAACTTTAAAACCTACTTCTATAACTTCAACCATAGCTCGAACACACTTAAGAGCAGTACTGCAGTAGATACGAAAAAACATAGTAGCCACTAACAACAATACAAATAAAACTGCACTATAACTTCATGCACTCTCTCTCGAAACTGTATTTTGATATTAGTGAAGTTGATGTGTCTCTAGGGTCATACATATAGGGAAGCACTATAACAAACAAGAACAAAAAGAAAACAAAAGTAGGTTTGGCAAATCCGAATAGCTACTAGCTAAATATGACACACCAACTAATCTTACTCAACCTAATCCAAACACTCATTATGACACACGAATGTTGAACTAGGGTCACTTACCACTAACTCGTTAGAGGAGTTAGATAAGAGCTAAGGATAATAGAAAGCACGTAGGTTACTCGATAAGGAAAATTTGTAATTTAATAACGAAGTAAGTTGTCTGCGTACAAAAGAAGTGAGGCTTTTATGTGACCTCAACTAAGGTTATAATAATAAAGGAAAATGACAAGATAGATAATGTACAAAAAGATTCCTAAAACATATTAAAAAGGGTAAAAATGACAATTGATATTCTATACGGGAAAAGAAAGAATCCTTCTAAAATGTTGTGCCAGAAGACATGTGTCAGATAGTGACTGGAGGTTTAGGGCATAATTGGCTTAGCTAAAGTAAGTGCTTAGGTAGCTTGGTACTCGGGACTTCAAGTCAGACGTCAATGAGGTCAATAAAAGATTTAGGAATTGAGCAGTCCTGATTTAGGTCAGGTTAGAGCTTGGACATTCATAGTTATCCAAAGCTTCTTCAGGTCAGGCAATTTGGCATCTTAGCTCAATTAGATGGCTAGTGCTTAGAAGCTTGGTGGTTGTACTGATCTCTACTAAGGTTTGGCACTCAGGTCGATGGAAGTATAGAAGTTTAGGATTAATAAAACAATCCTCATCCTAAAAGGTTTTTGGAGCTAGTATTCGTTGAGTTAGTCCTTCCAATCTTCTAACTCGATTTCGTGTAACTGGTTTAGGAAGTTGATTCATATCATATGAGGTTGGATAGAAACAAACTGAGCCATTACTTATTCAACTTAGTTGGAATAATGGGCAAATCGGTGTAACATTATAGCCGATACGATCACCACTTGATATAGCTCCAGACTATCATGCCTGATACTATTATTCATCGATATATCAGCCAATCCAGAGGCCCTTGGATATATATGGTACGCATTAGTTTTGTTATTCTTGACAGTTCTTCACTTATGTTGTTATATGCTTACCACACCATTATTTATGACATATAGGTGGATCTTATATAAGCTGTCTTAGATGTCATATAAGGATATCATGGTAGAGTAACTGGGTATAGACGATGTCAGCTTAGGGGCATCCATCTAAACGATACACCCAGGTCAAGATAAGATTTTAAGTGGAAAGACTCTCTACCATATGAGTTGCGCCATAGAGGTTACTGTCAAGGAGGAGGACGTAGCAGGAGTAGAGAGCAAGGATGCCAACAAGCCAAGTTAGGCATTAGGGACAATCCTCCTCCTAAGCACTACTCTCATCCATCTCCTATAGCACCTACGTTTTAGTTTCAAAAACCCTTTTGTCACAAAGAGCTCCAACAATCAAATTCACACTCCTCCTACTTCATTAAGGAGGCAAACTAAAGATCGTAACAAAGACATAGGCAAAGGACCGATATAGGTAAAGCTCACTCTAATCTCTAATGCATGTGTCATACTCCGGTACGTATACTGAAGATGGGGCACATATCACACAATTGGATGCAAACTAGATAATACAGCCTTAACTTAATATAGATACTTAGGAGACGCGCGCACAGACATGTTAGTAGGTAATACAGCCTTAACTTAATACAGTTGATGTACATTTTGAGAACACTTTATATATACTTAAAAGAAGTAAGGGAACTTTTGTATTGCTTAATTTTGATTTTCTAACCTTTTATTTATTGCTTGCTTTGTTGTGGTTGCTAATAATGTTAACATTTACGAAATATAGAATTTGTATAGTATTTCGCTTTACAAGTATTGATAAGTTTGAATAATAATACAGCATTACGTATATAATTTTGAGTTGTTTGCATCTTGTTGTTGAAATATTAGGCTAAAACTCGAAGGTGAGGTGTGTGAATTGAGTTTTAAGGACAACTTTAAGCTTATTTTCGAAATTAAGCAATAAATGTAATAATTAAAATAATCAAGATAAGTATAAAACAATAATAAGCAAGGAAATTAAAAGAGATAGAGATAGAAAAGATTAAGCTCGTATTTAACGTGGAGTTTGAACTGCCTCCTACTCTTCATGGACACATAATACGTCTAACCGAGGACTTACCACTTTATTGATTTTTCAATCTAAGCTCTAAGAGCTACACATATAAACTTGATCACATAAGTTTCCCATTCACAATACAAATAACAAACTCAACTCACAACATAAAGCTTAAACTTAATGATTACTAGTATAGTGCTTTTCAACTCTCAATCTTTGCAATTATTAGCACAGAAGTGCTACACTTCAAATCTCTCTAAATATTAGCAAATTAAAATACAAGAAACAAAGAGAATGATAGAAAATAAGAGTACAAGAGAATGTTGGAATATTGCAGTAAATGATCAACTCTTCATTATTCTTGGTTGATTTGTTAGGTATTGATATCAACTCCTTATATTCTTCCTGTTATAGTACATCAAATGCTCCAATGGTTGATTGAAAAACAACTAGCAGCAGACCGCTACTTTACCTACCACCAGTTCGGTAGGCCACAACCATCACCAACTTGAATACCATTTGGGACACCATTTAGCTGGCTTGGAGATCAAATCTAAACTCATGTTTCCATCTTAGCGTCCATACTAGCAAGCTGGTAGCCTTAATTTATTTTTGCCTAACTTTCTTTTGCCAGCAAATCAGTTATTCAAGGTATTGACAGGAAAGCACTTCTCATATAGCAGAATTCCCCCTATTCTTTACAATACATAAGAACAAAACGATACAAGCACAAATCCAATATAGTTTCTTATCTTAAATTCAATATGACAAATTAAGTTCAATATGTTTGTATACTTAAAGAGTTTATCGATACTTGGATGTTTTGTAAGTTAAAGTTTAATTCCTAATTAACTCAGTATTAATGTATCATTGATCGTTAACATAAACTTGGGTTTTTTTTTGTCATCAAAATCAAACAATAAACTCTAGGTTCAATTGTTGTATGGGTCAACTGTAGTCGCAAAGTTTGATTAGAGTATTATTTCATTGTTGGAATGAGGGTTTTTAAGTCTTTGGTATAAAATGAGATGTATATGTTACAAACCTAGAAGATACCATGCCTCAAGAGGTTCCATAGCCTATAAAATGGGGAAGATTGGAAGCCTATGTCCAACTAGAGCTTCTAGAAACATTGAAGATTCTAAAAGACTGAAAGATTCTAAAAGGTCCTAAGAAATATCTAGATATTTTGTACACTAAGTAGGTAGGATAGGTAAATATAGTAGGTGAAATTAAATTGTAACCCTTAGATCAAATTAACTTCGACTATTCGTTTGTATAGGACTTATGTATATATAAGAGTGATCCCTTTAATTGTAATCATCAAGCAGTTGAGTGGAAATTAGTTTTATATAGAGCATCTCTCTCTATTTTTTCTCTCTAAGATCTTGTGTTTGAGTTTCATGTTGACTTAGCCTTACCTAATGAGGTCAGGAGTACTAAGTGCTGCATGGGAGTGTTTAGAGCTCATATTTAAGGGAAAGACAAAGCCTAAATTCAAAGAAGATGTCTTCTAGAGGTGACAACAACGTCCCCTTGGTTGAGGTTCAGGTTGACCAAGGGGACTACCACATGACCAAGTAGAAGACTTATCGAACTCACTTCTAGCCAGAATCGACAAGGCAAAGTTAAGTATTATAGAGGCGAAAGAGCAATTGGATGAGTACCAAGGTTACATAAATGAGTTATAGTAGGAACTTTGTGGAGAGTTATAGGGGGCTTTGAATCAGGCCTTAGAAGAGCTGAAGTAATGAGATGATGCTATGGAAGAGAGGGGGCAGTTGTTGCAGACTTAAGTGAACACATTGGAGGCAAAGGAAGAAGCTTATGAGGCTAGTGTTGCTATTATTATGGCCATGCATCAGGAGGTTGAGGATTTAAAGAACCAACTAGTAGCTTATAGGGTCACGGTAATAAATGGTATGAATATCTAATAGGCCCATAGGTAAATGTTCCCAAGCTCGAATACTTCAAGAGAATGCATTTCACTTGTAAAGTAGATAATTTCTTATAAGGCTTAGAGTAGTACTTCAATGTTGTTGGCATCTTGGATGAATTGGGTAAGGTATGTAACATTGCCATATACTTGAAGGATTCTGCTATGGTTTGGTGGTATAGGAGGGCAAATGAAATCTATCTTAGGGGTGACTTTGTCCAAGAACTCTAACGCCAATTTCTTCCTTAAAATACCTTTAAGGAATCTAAGGTCAAATTATGAGACTTGGCCTACAAGGGCGATATAAAGCAATACGTATAAGAGTTTTCAGAACTAATGGTAGAGATTCCTGATCTTAGCCTTAATGATGCTTTAGTGAATTTCCTTAATAGGCTCAAACCATGGGCAAGGACAGAATTGGAGCAAAGAGGGATAGATGATATTTCAAAAGTTATAGCCATTGTTGAGGGCTTAGTAGAGTTTAAAAGAACAAAGTCTAAGACTACTTTAACCAGATGGAAGGGAGGAGTTGATAAGGAAAAGGGTAGTAGGTTCTTTAAAGGGAAAGGAAAATATAGAAGAGAAGGATAATAATCAGGGAAGGCCTTAGGAAAGAAGGGATGGTGAATGATGGAAGCCTCGAGAACTAAAATGTTATTTCTACAATGGCCCCCATTATGCTAGGGAGTATGCAAAGAAGGATAAGCTAGCAGCATTAATGGATGATAAAGACTCAGATGAAGGAGAGGAGGCTTTAATTATGCTCACTATGAGCTTTGGGTGCCATGAAAACTCAATGGAGAAGTACAAGGGACTTATGTATATAGAAGTGTTTGTTGCAAGGACAAAGCTAAATGCCATTATAGATAGTAACACCTCCTACCTCTTTATCTTAAAAGTAACAACTACTAAGTTGGGATTGCAAATAGAAAAGACAAAGACTTGGCTCAAGATCATTAACTTAAGGGAAGTCCTTACGATCGGGGTAGCAAGAGAAGTAGAGTTGGGCGTTAGAGGCTGGAGTGGGAAGGAATCTATTGAGGTAATACTACTTAATGATTTTGAGTTCGTGATTAGAATGGATTTCCTTAATAAGATTGATGCTTTGATTGTCCCTTGAGCAAAACTAATCAGTCCTCTAAATTTCTTTTAGCTATGCAACTAGCTAAGGGATTAAAGAGGAACGAAACTACATACTTAGCTGCCTTAAAATTTGAGGATGCGATGAAGAAGTAGGAAGGAATCCCCTTACCAGTAGGGGAATTTTTGGAAGAGTTTCAAGATGTCATACATCCAGAGCTACCAAAGAAACTTCCTCTAGGAACAAAAATTGATCACATGATTGAATTATAGCATGGGGCCTAACCACCTATAATTATGCCATATTGGATGTCTCCTAAGGAACTAAAGGAACTTAGGCATCAACTAAAGGAATTGCTTGAGGTATGCTTTATTCGGCCATTAAAGGCACCGTTTAAAGCTCCAATATTGTTTTAAAAGAAGCATGATGGATCACTCTAACTATGCATTGATTACAAGGTTCTGAACAAGATTACGGTCAAGAATAGGTATCATATCTCCTTCATATCCAACCTTTTTGATCAATTAGGTGAGGCATGATACTTCTCAAAACTCGATCTACGATCAGGGTATCATTAAGTCAGGATTGTGAAAGGAGACTAGCCTAAGACGACATGTGTCATGAGGTATGGAGGTTTTGAGTTTTAAGTAATGCCATTTTGGCTCCCTAATCACCTGCTACCTTCTATACACTTATTAATAGATTCCTAGCCCTATTCTTAGACTGCTTTATGGTGGTCTATTTAGATGAAATCATGGTTTATGGTAACGTGATAAAGGAATAAGTTTAACACCTTTGGTTGGTGTTCTAAGCATTATGGGAAAATGAATTATATGTAAAGAGGGAGAAGTGTGCTTTTGCTTAGGAGGAGGTAATGTTTCTTGGTCATGTTATAGGATGAGGTATGATCCATATGGATGGAGGGAAGGTCCATGCGATTAAGGGATGGAAGGAGCCTATTAAACCCACCGAATTAAGATCATTCGTTGAGTTGCCTAACTACTATAGGAGATTCATCTAGGGTTATTCCAAAATAGCTACCCCCTTAACTGACTTACTTAAAAAAATGCCCCTTAGGAGTGGAATGAAGAGAGACAAAAGGCTTTTGATACATTGAAGATGGCGGTTACAAAGGATCCGATTCATATTCTCCCAAATTTCAACAAGTTCTTTAAAGTGTATATAGATGCTAATGATTATGCTATCAATAGTGTCTTAATGCAGGAGCGACACCTAATAGCCTTTGAAAGTCAAAAACTAAACGAGAGCAGAAGCATACAGTTTATGAGAAGGAGATGACTATAATAGTTCATTGTTTGTAGACTTGGAGACATTATCTCCTTGGAGGGCAATTCATGGTGAGGACGGAGAATATGGCTACAATCTATTTTCAAACATAAAAGAAACTCTCCCCAAAGTAGGTTGGATAGTAAATCTTCTTAGCAAAGTTTGACTTTGTTATTGAATATAAGCCAAGGAAGACAAATGTAGTAGCTAATGCTCTCAATCGAAAAGTAGAGTTAGCAATTATCAGCAAGCCAGAAACAAATATCTTAGCTAAACTTAAAGACAGGATGAAACATGACGAGTTAGCAAAGGGTTTACTAACTTAATGTAAAGAAGGTAAGACAAAAAGGTTCTAAGAAGAGGGTGGATTGATTTACATGAAGGTTTGTTGGTTATATGTGCCTCGATCTTCAAATTTGAGGAAGGAAATAATCAAGGAATGTCATGATTCAAATTGGATGGGACATCTGAAGTATGTATCATTCCTAAGCCCTCATCAAAGAAAGGTACTGTTAACAGCACTTAAGAGATGATGTGGAGAATTATGTAAAGACTTATCTAGTGTATCAACAAGATAAGGTGGAACAAAAGACTGTAGTTGGCTTACTAGATCCCCTCCCCCTAATCCTTAAGAAACCTTGGGAGAGTATTACTATAGATTTTATAGTTAGCTTGCTCAAGTCAAAGGGATATGGCACTATTATGGTAGTAGTAGATCAATTCTCTGAGTATGCTACTTTTCTTCTAGCCATAAAGAAATGCCTTGTGGATGAGGTGGCTCAACTATTTTTAAAGCACTTAGTAAAATATTGGGGTTTACTAAAGAACATTTTTAGTGATTGAGATGGGCAATTCACCAGGAAGTTTTGGACAAAATTGTTTAAGTTGTTAAGGTTTGAGTTGAATTTCTCAACTAATCTTCACCCCTAAACAGATGGTCAAACAGAGATAGTAAATGCTTTCATGGAATTATACTCAAGGCACTTGTAGGGCAAATCAACAGGGTTGGGTAAAGTTTCTAAATGTGGTTGAGTTCTCTTTTAACTTGCAAAAGAATGAGTCTATAAGTGAAAGTCCTTTTGAGATTGTTCTAGGAAGGTAGTTATAAACCCCTTGTATAATTGCCACATGATACGTGGGAAATAGCCCTCCAACATATTTTGCAAGGGAATAGCAAGAGAGAAGGGACTTAGCTCTAGAATACCTACAAAGATCTATTAAAAGGATGAGGAAGTTTGCCGATAAGAAGAGGAGGCCAGTGGAGTACTAGGCTAGAGATTAAGTGTTGGTTAAATTGCACCTAATTCAACGCACCAAAGGACAATTACATAAAGGGTTAATGAGAAGGTATGAAGGGCCATTTAGAATACTAAAATGAATAGGGAAAGTCTCTTATAAGCTTGAGTTACTATTGAGGATCAAGTTCTATTCAGTATTTCATGTAAGTATGTTGAAGCTTTATTATGAAGACAAAGAAGACCCAGAGAGGATGGTCTCCCAAAGAGCTTCGCTTGAAGTATGAAACCTATATGATAGAGAAGTAGAGGAAATCCTTGCAAATCAACATGGACAACGTTGGCTTCAACCTTCAAGGCATGACTATATGGTTATTTAGAAGGGGTTACTAGAGAGTGAGGTCGGTTGGAAACCAATAGAAGCATTGTGGCAATTTTAGGATAAAATTAAGAAATTCCATGAAGAAAGTGTGACGAGGGCATCGCCAAATTGGGTAGGGGAGAGTATCATGAACCTAGAAGATACTATGCCCCAAGAGGTTCTACGGTTCATAAAATGAGGAGGATTGGAAGCCGAAGTCCAACAAATAAGGCCTAAGTCTAAGTAAAGCTTCTAAAAGCACTAAAGATTCCAGAAGACTGGAAGATTCTAAAGGGTCCTAAGAAATATCTAGATATTTTGTACATTAAGTGGTAGGGTAGGTGAATGTAGTAGGTGACATTGAATTACAATCATTATATCAGATTAACCTCGACCATTCATTTGTACAGGCCTTCTATATATATAGGGATGATCCCTTATGTTGTAATCATCAAGCAATTGAGTGAAACCAGTTTTATACAGAGCATCTCTCTTTACTTTTTCTCTCTAAGATATTGTATGTGAGTTTCAGGCTAACTTAGCCTTCTTTATAGAGGTTAGCCTTCTTTAGTGACATTAGAAGTGCTAAGTGTTATATGGGAGCGTTTGGAGGAAATACATCCATAACATATACATGTGCTATATATTAAGTTTAGGGGGGTTTCTTATGCATTACCAACTAACAGTCTCATTACTCGTGTACACCTCTAAGGCCTCCAATCCCTCTTCCGAAAAATTCTCTCTTGGCAACCTACTGATAACAAGAAACTGTACATCAAAGAAAGGTGGTTGAATTCCCTAAGCTCCCCACATTGTCATACATTGATCTATACACTCGGTAGTGATGATACCAACCATTCCCTTACCAAAGACCCTGTATCGAGTACTTTGACCAACTGCTGCCAAGAATCTCTTGCCGAGTGATGAGAGACTCACTTAAATGACCGAGTGGTTTTCTGTCAGCATATCACCATCTCTCTCGTCCCGACCCCTTTAGTGCCATAACATTTTTACCCTACCTGTGTATTGTGCTCAAAGAATATTTGTACGGGACTAATGCTCCACTGTCAGCTGTCCACCTTATCTAACATTTAACTACTTTTTCATTTTTGGTTTGTTGTCCTTTTTACCCTTTTTGCATATACTAGGAACCCCCTTTTTGTAAATACTTTTCTGTAATTTCTTTATTTGTAATGCTGCCTAGGGACTCACTATAAATAGTCCTTATCTCTTGTAAGCCGGGGATAACTTACATCTTAATATTGAATATTCTGTTCTTGTGAGACAATCTTCTTCAAGTTCATACCCCTTACACTCTTATCTAATCTTGTCGAGTAGCTCAGGATTAGTGGCGAGTGGACCTTAACATTAACTTGTATGTCATATCAAGTAAGGTGTCAAATCGTATAATGTTTGTTGGTGAGTCATATCATCCGAGTAGCTTCACATCAGCTACTCATGTTCGATTGTGGATTGTTTCCCCCTAATTTTCTTCGATATCTCGAATGACTCATTTCAGTTCAATTCTGCCCCAGTAAGTTTTAGTGATAACCGAGCTCCTAGGCATACCATATATTCCCGGTATCAAAGCTTGACGTTGAGACCAAGAGTTTTGTAGTGTTAGTCTGAATGTTTGCTGTTTGGGATATTTGTGCATAGAAAGCATTTGAATGAAGTATCCTTATTGAAGCTTATATTGAGAATATCAAATCTTAGTGTACAGGGAGAGATTTACGATGTCGAAAGTGATGCTCATAATCGTGGTCAAGTTAGCCAACAAACACCACATACTACTGATGAGTAGATATAAGATCTTGCTGCTATTATGGCCAACTTAGCTATCTCAGTAAACAGGATCTTAGAGGCTGGACCACGTAAAAGAGTTACTGAGCAAGGCCAAGAAATGAGAGATAGGCCGAGGAGGCAAATGAATGAGCAAGCTTTGGAAGCCTTTCCTGTGAACTAAGCACCACTACGACATGCTGATAGAGTTACAAGAAGAAGGTTAAAGTTGGACAAAGTAGAAGAGTATGAAGAGGAAGAAGATCAGTTTGATGGGATGGATGAGCATGAGTTTAGAGCGCTAAGAGGTGCGAAGCATCTTAAAGTACAGATTCTGAGCTTTAACAGGTCTGATAGTGCTGATGACTACCTCGATTAAGAAGAGACAATTGAAAAGATATTTAACTTCTATGATTATGAAGATGCTATCTGCATTAGGGTAGTTGCGTTAGAATTTTTTGGGTATATGGCAATGTGGTGGAAGAAGCTAGAAAATGTTCATCTGAAGGCCTGATGCGAAGTCCGAACATAAAATGAGATGAAGAGAGTTTTGAGAAGTAGGTTCATTCCTAAACACTATGAGTAAGAAACTTTTCGACGACTCTAAGACTTGAGGTAAGGTAACAGATCCGTGGACGACTATGTCCGAGAGTTTCAGTTGCTCATGATATAATGTGATGTCGACGAGCCTGAAACCCGAACTATAGCACGGTTCATCTTGGGAATTTGAGCTTAGATTGGTCACGTTATAGGATTGCAAAGCCTCATAACTCTAGATGAAACCATCCGTGTAGCCTAGAGAGTTGAAAGGTAACAGCAAAACCAGGTTAGCAGAATGCCGAGTTACAGAATAATGATGCTAAGTAGGAATGACCTGCTAAGTGGAGCAAGGAGTGACAAGGCATCAAACAGATCCGAAGTTGGACACTAAGGTCACATATTGAGCCAACCAGACGAGGGCCAAAGTAAAAGCACAACCAAGGAACTTGAGATCCAAAGAGACCAAGGTCAGTGCTCAAGACGAAAAACCCGAGAAATCAAATGTTTTAACTGTCTTGGCTATAGACACATGGCTAGTCAATGTCCAAACCGCCAAGTCATGACCATTAAGGGAGATAAGCCCCAATTTGAAGTAGAAAGTACAAGTGAAGGAGAGGAAGAAGTGGCAATCGATCAGATGTTGGAAGAATTTGAGGAAGATTCGGGAGCCTAGATACCCCCTGAGGGCGGTGCTGAGTATTTCTTTGTTGTTTGGCGAACTCTCAATACTTTGATTGCTAATGAGAATGAGCAGACAAAGAACCTCTTTCGTACAAATTGCCGGGTCAATGGCAAGCTATGCGCTATGATCATTGATGGAGGGAGTTATACCAACGTCATCACGCAAGAGGTAGTTAAGGCCGTGAAATTGTCAACTCTTCCACACCCCAATCCATACAAGATTCAATGGCAGAATGAGAGGGGAGGATTACACGTTTTTGAGCAAGTCAAAGTACCGATTACTATTGGTGATAGGTATAGGGACAAGATGCTGTGTGATATCCTGCTTATGTGTGCATCCTACATATTACTTAGTTAACCGTGGCTATTTGACTTAAGGGTATTATACGATGGGTATAGAAACACCTACATATTTCAAAAGGATGAGAAGAAATTTATATTGACACCGATGAGTTCTAAGGAAGTGCAAGAAGCCCAGGAAAAGGTTATGAGATCTTTGCAGTGGAAGTCTTTAGTAATTTCCCGAGCCCAGTTTGCATAACAGGTCAAACCCGAGGACTATGTACTTCTCTTAGTCAGGAGACTCCTAGAGGTTAGAGAGGTCGAAAACTTACCTGCTGAAGTGATGTAACTACTTCAAGAATTCGCTAACCTATTTCCATCCAAGATGTCGAAAGGATTACTTCCCTTGAGAGGAATTGAGTATTGCATCGATCTTCAACCTGGAGCAGCCTTACCAAATCAACCTGCCTATAGACTTAATCCTGAACAGGCAGTCGAGCTGAAAAAAGCAAGTTGATGAGTTGGTAGATTACGGATATGTCCGTGAGAGCATAAGCCCATGTGCTGTCTCAATCGTGCTAGTACCAAAGAAAGATGGATTATGGAGGATGTGCACCAACAGCCGTGCCATCAACAAGATTACTGTTAAGTACCGATACCCGATCCCGTGGTTAAATGACATGCTTGATGAGTTGCATGGTGTACGTATCTTTTTGAAAATAGATCTAAAGAGTGGCTATCATTAAATACGAATGAGATCGGGAGATGAATAAAAAAAAAGCCTTTAAGACTCGGGATAGTCTATTTGAGTGGATGGTTATGCAATTTGGTTTAACTAACGTGCCAAGTACATTCATACAACTCATGAATCATATGCTTCAAGTATTGATAGGCAAATGCGTTGTGGTTTATTTTGACGATATTCTAGTCTAAATGCCGACCTTCTTATTCATATAGAATATTTGAGATTGGTGTTTAACATACTCCGTGTTGAGAAATTATTTGGTAACCTAAAGAAATGCGCATTCGATTAGAGCGAGGTTGTATTCCTTAGATATGTCGTTTCAGGGAGTGGAGTTTGTATTGATGAGAAAAAGGTCAAGGCTTTTAATGAGTGGCCTACACAAACAAGTGCAACCGAAGTCAGGAGCTTCCATAGCCTAGCCTCATTCTATCAAAGATTTATCTGAAACTTCAGCTCTATAGCTACGCTATTGACTGAATTAATCGAGAAGAACGTTGAGTTTAAATAGATAGAAAAGGCTTAGAGGAGTTTTGAAGATGTAAAGTATAAGTTGACGTTTGCTCCAATACTTGTCCTACTAGATTTCGAGTAGGTTTTTGAGGTTGAATGTGATGTGTCTGGTGTCAGCATTGGTGTTGTACTTATGCAAGAGTGCCAACCTATTGCCTACTTCAACGAAAAACTTTAAGGTGCTGCCCTGAATTACTCAGCCTATGACAAGGAGTTCTATGCCCTTATCTGTATACCCCAGAACTAGTAGCATTACCTGTTGCCGAGAGAATTCATTATCTATTCTGATCATGAATCTCTCAAGCATCTTCGCGAGTAATAGAAACTTTCTCGGCGTCACGCCAAGTGAGTCGAGTTCTTAGAAACCTTTTGCTATGTCATTAAATATAAGAAAGGAAGCACCAATACAGTAGTTAATGTATTTTCTCGTCGCCATACCCTTATTACAACGTTGTAAGCTAAAGTACTTAGATTTAGTACTTTACCTGATCGATATGAGCATAATCTACATTTTGGGCCTTTAGTAGCCAAGTGTAGTGATAGAGGAGCTGTGGATTGATTCTACTTGAGTGAGGGGTTCTTAATGAAGGTCAAGCAGATGTGCGTACCGAGTAGTTCTGCAAGGAAGCTACTGGTTCCAAAAGCTCCTGCCGGGGGACTGGCTGGCCATTTTGGGGAAAAGAGAACAATTGAGATATTGAAGGAGCATTTTTACTGGCCTAAGATGATGAAGGATGTGCATCAAATACTTGAGGGGTACAAGGTGTATAAGTATGCTAAAGAGAAAAGAGAGCCCTATGGAGAATACACACTCTTGCCAATTCCCAAGTAACCATGGATCGATATAAGCATGGATTTCATGCTCGGCCTTCCCTACATGCCGAGAAGATACGATTTGATCATGGTGGTAGTCGATCGATTCAGCAAAATGGGCTACTTCATTCCCTACCATAGGACTAATGATGTTTTATTCATCGTTAACCTCTTTTTACAAGAAATTGTGTGATTACATAGAGTGCCGAGAAGTATTGTGTCTGACCGTGATTCAAAATTCACGAGCTTTTTTTAGAAAACCCTATAGAGGAAACTCGACGCTAAGCTCCTGTTCAGTATCTCTTGCCACCCTCAGATAGATAGCCAAACTGAAGTAGTTAATAAAACTATCAATAGTCTCTTGCGTACTACTGTTAGAAAGAACTCTTGTGACTGAGATTTATGCCTACCCATCATTAAATTTGCCTACAATCGCTCAACTCATAATTCTACTAGAACATCACCATTTGAGGTTGTTTATGGACTTAACCCGAACCTATCCTTGGACTTAGTTAACAGTCTATCTACACAAGAAGACAGTTAATTCGACCTGTAGTGTACTGAGGAATTTCACAAGTTACACCAAATAATTGCTGAGTAATTGACCAAAACTGTGGCTTAATAGAATGAAATGGGAAGCCGCGGAAGGAAACGAATCATTTATGCTCCTGGGGACTTTGTCTAGATCCATCTTAGCAAAGAACGCTTCCCTAACAAGAGGACGAACAAACTATCACCCAGAGCAAATGAACCCTATAAGATCCTAAGGCGCCTTAATGATAATACTTACGAGATTGAGCTACCCGAAGGTTTCGGCGTATCTATCACAGTCAACCTCACTGACTTAACTTCATATGTGCTCAATGATGACGAAGGCCAAGATTTGAGGGCAAATCTTCAACAATCCCGGGAAACTGATGCACTACCAACTAGCGGTCCCATTACTCGTGCGTACGCTTCTAAGGCCTCCAATCCCTTTCCCGAAAAATTCTCTCTCAGCAATCTGCTAATGATGAGAGATTCTACATCAAAGAAAGGTGGTTGAACTCTCTGAGCTCTCCACATTGTCATACATTGATCTGTACACTTAATAGTGATAATGCCGACCATTCCCTTACTAAGGACCCTATGCCGAGTACTCCAACCAACTGCTGCCAAGAATCTCTTGTCGAGTAATGAGAGACTCACTTAAACGGCCGAGTAATTTTCTCTCGGCATACCACCATCTCTCTCGTCTCGACCCCTTCAATGTCGCAACATTTTGACCCTTCCTACCTGCTATGCTCAGAGAATACTCATACGGGATCAATACTGCACTACCAACTATCTACCTTGTTTGACATTTAATTACTTTTCCTTTTTTAGTTTGTTGTCCTTTTTTTGTAAATACTTTCTTATAATTTTTTTATTTGTAATATTGTTCTAAGGACTTATTATAAATAGTCTTTATCTCTTGTAAGCCGAGAATAACTTACATCTTAATACTAAATACTCTATTCCTGTGAGATAATCTTTTCCAAATCCGTACCCTTTACACTCTTATCAACTCTTGCCGAATAACTTAGGATTAGTGACAGGTGGATTTTGACATCAATTTGTACATCATATCAAGTGAGGTGTCAAGTCGTGTTGTGTTCGTTTGTAAGTTACATCCTCCAAGCAGCATTACATCGGCTACTTTTGTTCAATTGTGGACCGTTTCCCTTTAATTTTCTTCGATATCTCGGAGGATTCATTTCAATTCAATTATGTTCCAGTAAGTCCTAATGATAACTGGGTTCCTAAGCACATTAGTTTTTAATACAATTGCCCCTTATAAAGGTGATTTTAGCCTTAGGCGATTTTATGTCTTCAAGAAGTGATTTTTAATTGACTAGGTATAATTGCCTTTTTGAAGAGACGATTTTATGCAATTTTAAGTGTTGTGTTTTTTGAATTATTTTTTCACTTGCCATATTTTTTTTTATTTTTTTCCTTTTCTCGAAAAAATCATACAAAATTTTAGAAGAACGATTTCTTTTTTCAATTGAGATTTGATTTTGTTTTCTCTTTTGATTATTTTAGACATGGAAATAGGATAAACTCTATAGTGTTTATGTTTGTATCTCATCCAATTACGTTCAATTATAGATTAGTAAAAAAAAAAAAAGATGTATATTTTACCAAATTTTCATATGTAAATAATATGTGATTGGAGGAGATATAAAAAGGAAAAAGGAAAAAGAAAAAAAGAAAATACACATAAAACCTTTTTTTAGATAATGTTTGTTTTTATTTGACATAAAAACTTGATTGGTAGAAGTCTGGATCATTCAATTTTGTCACAATCTACTTATATATCTCTACCAATCACACAGTTATACGTAAAAGATCTTTTAAAATCTACTTTTATTTTTTCTAATCAAGAGCCCACGTCGAACTCGGCTCGAAACTGAACCTCGTTGTTCAAGTATTCAGTTTCCCCAAATGAAGAACCATAACTGCCCCGACCAGCTCCAATTCTAAGCTAAGTCTAAGTCTCGAAGGGGTAGCTTTAGGTCTTAAACCCGTGATCCACCTAACAAACTTTTTTAAAATTAACTTTAAAAATAAAAATAAAAATAAAAAACCTTAAGTTTTAAACTTAGAACAAAAAGAAACCATGACCTCTAACCCATTTTTTAAGTAAGTTGAAGAGGATTTGCTACATAATTACACCTAAATAGAGTTGTAATATTAGTAAAGGAGGACAAAAATCTAGAAAAGAAATCTCCAAGGCAAAAGGTTAGGAATTGAATTGGAATAAAATAAAATATCCATGTGGAAGGTGATATTTACAAAAATAAGGGCATTTATGGAAAAGGGACATTTATGACAAAATGATAAATAATAATTCACGAGGGTAAAACATGAATAGTTATTCAACATTTTGTAAATAGCAAATCATACTAAATTAGCTCCTAGTTTTGTCCAAAGTTTAACTAAATAACGTAATAGCAATTTTGTATTGAATAGAAAGGGAATGAAATGAACATGCAGTAAATAATGCAAATGAAAAATAACTTTTTTCTATCTCAGACAAAAATTTAAATTTTCAACATCACCAAAATAAATGTTTTAATTACTAGTTTTTTTTTTCTTTTTCTGTTTCGTTTTTTTTAAAAAGAAAAAAAAAATTGTCTTGCCGCAAGAGGAAGGACTACACCCATGTGCGTCACAAGGGCGCGAAATCGCAAGCCGCCAGCTAGTGGGAGCTTGGAATGGATGCCCAAGAGGCAGAAATGGAGACTAGGGACTAGGGTGTGTCATGTCCGTTAATTTTCGAACTATCATCAACTGCTTCTATAGCTCAGTCGATTATATTCCTATGAGAAACAAAAACATTATATTTTGAATAAGAGAACAAACTAACTAAACGCTTGGCATCTATTTCACCCATTGGTTTCTTCTTCAAAGAACAGGACAACCCGTGCCTAAGGCCACATGCCTGAGGCCAGCGCGGGATAACAACTGGACACACCATTAGCAAATGCATCTTTAGTTCTTCACTAGTTGAAACAGAGGAAAAAAAGTACCAACATGAAAGGCCAGAAATTTCTATTTTACAGCAATCGTAGACTTGAGTTTTCCAAATTATAAGCAAACCATTCGATACTTCAGAATTAGCAAAATCTGTAGCTAGTCGGACAATAACAGAGTGGACTTATTGGACTAGCTAAGCTGCAGCTATCCATTGGAGATCAATATTACATATGTACAGGAAGCATTCTCTTTGCAGTTAGATTCAATTAGGTCAAAACTTTCCTCAATCGAGAGAAGCCAGCCCTGGGTAAGCTTGATCCTCGATGCACTATTGCATTCTGCGACAAGTTCAACATATCACCGATCTGTGTGTAACTTTTCTCCACTAAACATGGGCTTCTACATTCACAGTCGAGTATATTTCTGATATTTGATGAGTTTGGTCTGCATGACCTTTTGGCAAGTGGATCCGAGACCATCATTAGCTCAACCAATTATAACACTGCAGGGGGGAAATAAAGAGGGAAAAGATTGCATGTTTTTAGAAATTGAAGCTTTTAGATAATATTTGGGGCAAGATTATTGAGAACTTTCTACCTCGTCTCTACACTTTGATGCAAACAATGCTGCCAACGTATTGACACACGATTGGATAACCACCATATGCCAGAGTGAGGAAGAAACAAGAATCATCTCATAGGCTTCTAGGCCTTTGGTGGCTGATAAACAGTATGACCCCACCAGCTGCAAAGGTTAATGCCATGAAATGCTATTATTATAAAGAGGGGGAAAATGCACTAAAAAAAATTAAAATTTTCCCTTTTTTTTTTCCTTCTCTTTCCTTTTCAGGACTTATGCTTCAAATTTTTCGATTCAGGACCTAAGTTTTCACAAATGAGTCAAACTATGGTTCGCTTTCTGTTACAAGTGACATTAAGGTTAGACCCTGAAATAAAAAAAACAAAATGAAATATAAAACAAAAATATAAGTTCCGAAATGGGGGGGAAAAAAACTAATAAAACAACGGAAAGACCTAAATTTTTTGTACTTTTCCTTTTTACTATCTATATTTTCATGTATTTTTTAATTTTAGGACCTATGTTTTTAATTTTTTTTTTTTTCCATTTGGGACCAAACTTTCAATTGAACCTACAATGGATTGTACCAGAGGCTCCATTTTACCTCATTTTTGACAACTAAGGTTTTGCAATGGAAAAATGAAAACCTAAGTCTTACATTAAAGAAGTACTGCAAACTTAGGTCCTTCTAGTATAGTCTTCCCTAATAAAGAGTGCCAGAGCATGCCATTTAACTACTACTTACTTTAAATTATGAAGCTCGAACAAGACGGGCTGCAAAAGCCCCATCAAGCATGTGTTTAACTGGATTTGAGAAGTAGAAGCCCTTGTCCATGACAAAATCACCAGGGACATGTCTGTCAACAGGATCGATGGAGAATTCCTACAGTTCAACAACACAAGTGCTGAGCATCGAAAAAGTAAGAGCAAGAAAAGCAAAAGGAATCAACACTCTCCAATTATAAAGTCACACATCTGAAAGCAGCATACAACATATCCTGTCTTGTCATGCCTTAAATTGGCAACTTGCATGCATCTCAAACAAACCTTCACATCACGACTACAAGGCCTTTAATGAATTCCTATCTTAGTGATTTGTTGCTAATTCGCTAAAGTGCCCATATTTTAAATTTTAAGACCATGGATTGAAAAGATGGAGCCACGAAAAAATTGCGTCCTACAAATTCCACTGCAGTGAAGATTGTCAAATGCTTTCAAATTTTATAATTAAACAAGACATTTGACAGTAATTACTTACTGAATGTCTGAGAAGGAATGTAGCTACCCTCTCCTCATTCTCTTCAGGGTCAATGGAGCACGTACTATATACTAACACACCTCCTGGCTTCACCAGTCTGATAATGGGAGAAAAGAACATCAGTATCCATATACAAAATTGAATAAGAAATACCATAATCAATGTATCTGAACAAAAGAAGTTTCAGTCACATGGCAATTGTTGACAAAAGTGGAAATTTAAAATTCTTGGCTGCAATGAAGAGTTACCTTGAGGCTGAATCAAGGAGCTTATCCTGCAAAATTTTAAGCTTCTGTAAATCCTCTAGTGTCTTGTTCCAGCGCAAGTCTGCTCTCTTCAAGACAAGAAAGTAAACCAACAATTAGATGGATCTCATGTGATGGATAAGCGACAATGTCTTTACATCATCATGGCACTTCATAGTTGATCTCCCGTTTCCACATTTAATAAAAAGCAAGGATCTTGATACTCATTTGAAATTAAAATAAGTACTGCTCTTTCACTTGCAGGGTTGACATATTTGATTACTAGGATAGACAATACAGTTTATAAACAGCTCAATACGACTACCAAAGCTGTCCAGGAACCACACTACTATCATGCTATTATCACCTAATAAATAGGTATGAAGTTAACATCATTTCCAAAGAACATTGTGCAGCTTCCACAAATATTGCTATGCCAATCACCACTGAAAAACACCGGGTAGTCATTCAGGTTACCTGAATCAACAGTACTTATTTGAAACCATGACAAAGAGCTTCCACAAAAGCAGTCACAGTATCATTATAGCAAAGGTTTGTGTCATAAGTGACCCCAAAGGAGATGGAGATATCAAAATTGAGGACATTTGATAGATTTCCAAAGATCAGCAGATTTTATCAGAGATTTATATTTTTATGATTACCTTAGAAAGAACACCGAGCCCTGAACATGGAGCATCCAATAAAACTTTATCAAAGCTCACTGTATTATTATCCTGAAGAAACAGTACTGGTCAGAGAAAATTATAGCCAATTCATAATATGAAAAGGAAAGGCCAAAAACTTACAGCAAAAGCACGGAGATCTGCATGAATTGTTTTGACAACACCATCAACTTCATGCAGCTTGGCTGTCTCTTGAAGGATTCTCAACCTTCCTCGGTTAATATCAATTGCAGATACGATACCTGGAAAGTAGGTTGCTGATTGTCAATTGAAGTTGCAATAAAAGATGAAATATGATTCAAAACTTAAACCGTACAACAGCTTCTATATGGTCAATATGGTTGGTCACTCCTATAACATGAATAGAGTTCCACAAATGAACTCTAGACAAGGCTCTCATGGGAATGATGTAAAGAGATTCTGAATCTTCTTCAGTATAAAAAACTATGTATAAACAATGTGGCAATATGGACACAAACATGAAATGTATGAAGTCATCTTTAAAGGTATATGGCAAAAAGACGCTTTAACTGAAAAATTGAATTCCAAAAGCTGGATAAGTGGGGAGGAACATTAAATTAAGTTCTATCCATAATAGTGAAAATTCCACAGCAGCAAGTCTTGAAAAGCAGGGAGGGAGGGTACAATACAAGCACCACCGGAGAAGTCTTTAATGGAGCACATAATTAGAGGAGATTAGATACTGTTTATATCTGGTAATGAAACCGTGGCATATGAGAGTTCAAACCCTGAAGTCTTGGCTGAAACCAAATGGAATCATAGAAAAAGAAAGTACATTTTTCTTTTGAAATAGCATACTAATAAAACAACAAAAAGTTCAAAAAGTAGGATGTCATGAAAATTTATCAGCAAAAGTTGAAGCAATTGCAATATTTCACTATAGTACTACCTTTTCCACATAACTGTGATGCCATGTACAGAGTTTTTCCTCCAGGAGCAGCACAACAATCAACAATGTTCTCACCAGGTCGAGGATCCAAAACAGAGACAACCATACCTGACATAACATCACATATGATATGATGAACTTACATGAAAAGCATTTTGCTAGAAGTAAGGATCTACCAAATATTTAGGTTGTTGTTTCACAAACCAAAAAAGGATGATCTTTGTGCTGTGTCAATCTATCCCATCTTCTTAAATCACTATTTCTGGCAACAACTATGCAGAAATGTCAACCCAGTTCATTTGCCTAAGGATGATAAAGTTCAGCTATAACAACAAACACCAAGGAGGAGTATTAGCTCAATTATTATAATCAGAAATTTTCCTTTCCTTAATTTGTTTCAATTTAATTTCCCCCCATATATTACTGTTTTATCTTAATTCACAACAAGGCTAAGACAAGCGTTCACCTGCACTCTCATCTTGCACTGCACAGATACCTTGTTTCAACAATCCATCTTGTATGACAGTCTTGAAGAAAGAAAACATAAATTTTCTAATCAAAAAACCGAATGCTGAGTGAAAGCAAAATAAACCCAAACACAGGATGAGACTGAAAATGGATCATCAAGTTGGAGACACCTTTTTTTCCTAATGTTTAGCAGTTTCCTATCAAAATTTGGAGTGTTTTTGTGTGCTTAGCAATACTCATATACACTACCTCCTTAGATGGAAACACAATAATAAAACTAACTACCTTAATTGTGTCAGTGACACGGTGTTGATACATGAATAGGAATCCAGGAAAAGTTCAATATATGAGTATATAGCTCTGTATTAAATTTTGTTTTTTTATTTGTCTAAAGAACTGTGAAATTTTTTTTTTTGAAAAAAGCAACTGTACAAAACCATCATTCAAGATATGACCCCGTAAAAGTTGTTGAAAGCACAATGCCTGCATCATTTTGAATGGAATTACCTGTAGGCCAGTTTGGATCCGAATAAAGTCATCTAGATGTGAGGAAAGCTCATAAGGAACCTATGAAAAGATAAATGAAAAATATCTTAGTGGATGTCATCTGGACAACTGCTGCAGATGAGAACAAACTATCATGACAACTAGAAATCTTTGTAGGCTATACATGAAGGGGCTTAACCAATCGAAATCAGCAGAATGCAAGAAAACTGGAACAACAGATTTATACGGGCCACCAAAGAAACCCCATATTATGTTTTAAAAATCAGCTCAAGATAAAATTACCCTCAACATAGTTAGCCGGTTCACAAGGTCATCTCTAGTGATCCCTTTCTGTGAGTTTGCTCTGTAATCGACATAAAAGAAAGAAGCTGTCACAACTAGTTAGGAGAAGAATTCATACTGATGAGAAATAGAGATCAAGTTAAAACCTCAAACTGTATTTGGGCTCACTATTGTTCCACTCCATCAGCTTTACCGCTTTTTCTTGCCCAAGATGCTTTGTCCATCTTCTCACCATCCACTGGGAGATGAAATGAAACAAATATTTGACATGCACATGACAGTGGACAACATATAGAACCTACTAGTCGCCATCCAATTTTTTATGTAACTATTTATTCCTCATACGAGAGTAACATCAACTCTACACCATCACTCATTTATAAAGGACAACAAATCTGGAAAAATATGTACTCACAGGAAAAACTAGTCACTTTTTCAGGTATTAAATGGTAAATGAGATACATGCCATGATGTTTCACAAATATTTGATCATTTACCCTTGAGCGGGGGCATAGAGTATAACAATTATGTAGGGTGTTGCAATTCTGTTGATAGAGATTTATGAGTAAAAGGTACTCGATGACCTTTAAAAAAGCAAACTTTATCACATTTAGAGGGGGATCAAATCACAAACTTACCACAGGATGTGAATAGAGAGTGGCAAGGGCACGTGCCTGCCCACGGTCATCGCCTTCTACAACCGGTAGTGGAAGAGATCCACTTTCCTGAATACCAATGATGAAGCACTCAGCAATGCCATCAACTACCTCACAACCATCATTCTAAGACAACTTAGTCTGAGTGCAGACCTTTAGCAAAACTAGCTTTCTGAGAATACCATTAACCATGTTGCCTGCACCTGGTCTCAGAGCAACCTTCGCAAGCCTCACATTCTGCAATTCACATACAATAAAGAAGTTAAGAGTAAGACTTGAAAGATTACATGCTAGTGTGAATATCGACAGTGGGGACTTTTACAGTGACTGATGAATAAATCCATTGTAGAAGGAAGAGGCAAGCAGCCAGGTACATGAAAAATACCTCATCAACAACAGCATAAGGTGGCATGTTTAGCTTGACAATCTCATAAAACCCAATGCGAAGGATCTAGAAAAAGAAAACAATCATATCAAATTAAAGAACAACAAAGAAATCCATATCAATTTAATCTAATCAATTTCTTGAGTACATCAACTAAGAAGAGGAACACATCGTATATACTTGATTGCACAAAGAATTTAAAGCCACTTGATTTCTATAATGCTATCTTCATCTTTTTTCAGGGTAAGTAGCTATCTTCATCTTCTCCCAAACTAGGGCGTACATGCAAGTACCTATTATTTGGCAACACAAAGTTACCTGCAATAGCAGAGGTTCCATGCTTGCAAATCCATTCTTGTCATGGCACAGAGACATGATTAAATAGTCAAGAAATTTTCTCCAGCGGATGGTTCCTCCTACAACATCTGTAACCTGTGCAATGAAAACATTAGGACATTTTACAGCAGCATCGTCAAGAGATTGATATGCCTATTCATGTCAATACAATATGGTATATGATGTATCCAAAGTCACAATAATGCAAGAAACTAGTACAAGTTTTACATAGTTGTCTGCCAAATATTAATAAGAAAATAAAAAAGAGCAGTACAAAAGAGCACGAGAACTATGAAACTGTAAAATAGGGCAAAGCAGAGACCAATCTAAGATTACGATCATCCAAGTCACGGGTTCGAAAGCCAAGAGTTCTTTCAACATAGTCCATCTCATTATCCCCAGAGCCTTTTCCTCTCTCATTCAAAAGATCAGCAAAAGCACCACCCAACTCTATTCTCATCAACCTCACTGCAGAAACTGTTGGAAAAGAGAAAAATCACAACTCTTCAGCAAGCAATCATAACGTAAGAAACATCCAACTTTTAGATACTATGACAAGCCAAAATCCATCCTTCCAGCTGCCCAGAAACGCAATGATATACACATACACAATACATATCTGATGCACATAGATGCATGAAAAAAATCAGTGCAAGAGTCTAAAGTGCATGATTTTTGGATTTTTGCAATTTAACATCTTGACTTTTCAATGTTCTTCATAAGTAGCAGTTGGCCTTATATGTTGATGAAGTTAGACTTCCACATCACCTCTTCAAGAATTACTAATGGCGTATATTTACCTATTTGGACCTTCCAATATATAAGCTAGTTCTCGACTGGGCTTGGGTACTAGACCATATGCCATAATAGTTACAGCTGAAAGCTTAACAGCAATATCCATGAAATCTTTTCAAAAAGCACACTCTTCGACACTAAATTGTGAAGACAGGCTGACTATTTGAACTATAAACATCCTCTTGTAAATAAAGTGTTATGACACAGATAAGAAAAAAAAGATAGAAAGGAAAATAAAATTTATTTCCTTATCTAGGAAAAGAATATATATCAGTTCATAGGTGTTTTTTAGTCTTTTAACTAAGCTCATTGATTGTTAGACAATTTGGTTAGGTCTTTAGCAAATATCAAAAATAGACTCTTGTTGTCAAGGTAAAGACATCCATTTGTTGCAAATAAAATTCTTTCGTAAAAATTCTTTATCTTTCATCCTCTCTCTCAAGTTCACAGTTTTCTTGGAAATTATTTCATCTCAAATAGAGGCAATTTACATTTCCATGAAACCATTCACTAACTTGACTACTCCGGCTCTAGCAACCTGACATCTGGTTCTCCCGTACTCAAATTCCTACCATAGTTAAGATTTTTCAAATTCAAGTATCTAGCTATGGGCAAGAATTCATTTGTTAAAGAGCCACTAAGATTTAGGAGCCAAACCCAGTGGGATGGGTTTGCAAGATTAACCAAATTTTGGACTTCCACAAGTCCCCTACAAATAATGTTTGCTAATTCTTTCCTATTGTTTTGATAGATGTGCATTACATTGGTTACAATGGGTTGAAGAGGATTGTCAATGAAATTCTTGACAACATTTTGTGGAACATTTGAGATTTTGGTTTGAGAATTATGCCAACAATCAAGGTTATAGCTATAGTAGCTTTAATAAAGTAGAAGTCTTAGATAATTCGATTGACGTTTGAACAACCCTGATGGCGACATGGTTTATTATGATAATTCTAAAGAGAGTATGACCTAAGGTGTGTTGATGAATGACGATTACACTATTGGAAAGAGATATGGTGTTATGTTAGATAGTGGTGTGGAGTAAAAGGATAAAGCAAGCGGGAGTATTGGGATTATATTGGATGTTGACATTGTGACTTAAGATGGTGGCATGGAGTTTGAAAATAATTTTGTGTTTGACCAGGAAATTGAGGATGCTATTATGGAGATTTTGTCTTTTCAGAATATTACTTAGGATCTATCATCACAATTCTACAAGAAAACACATTCAAGAGCCTTTAAATTTGAATAATTGTGTGTTCAAGTTTAGAAAATTCACTTACTTAAGTGGAATTAGGCATCTTCCATTATTTGATGGACAAGGAAACATGCTTTTTAAGATATGTATATCCATTGGTCTTTTGGGATATATTGAACACCCAAAAAGAGAATTTATTAGTTTAATTGCACTAAGTAACAGATAAAATACCCGCACCAACTCTACAAAATTAAGTTTTCAGATCAGTTAGTTGTAGTACTAACTGTAAGAAGTCTTAATTTCAAACCCTTGTATCACAATCTAGCCACTATCTACTTCGGTCATCCACTTCATCAATTTTAGTCAAAGTCCTAGCCCACAAATGAGTATAAATATTTCTTACTAAACATCCCCCTCAACTGGTGGTTGGGACATTGATTGAAACGTATCAGTAGACAGCTTAATTAGATGGGATATATGACGGTGCAAAGATTTAAACTCATGACCTTACACTTCTCTAACATGTTAAGGTTAACATTACCATCAACTAATCTAAAAACATAACCTTGCATATTAGATGGTTGTATTGCTAAGCTCAAAATGGTATCAAACAAAGAGGCATTGGGTTCAAACACTACGTCATCGCTCAAGGATTATCTAATTATATCATTCACTTGATGAGTTTTAGTTAAAGTTTATCCCACGGTCAAGGGAAGTATTAGATAATAAATATAAAAGTTTATATTGGATTTGTGAGTTTAAACTTTTAAAAGACGGTTTTGGTACTAATCTCAACATGTTTTAGAGTAGGTAGTGAGTTCAAATTTTTGCAGTCATTTCACCCTTTTTAATAAAACTATCGCCTTCATCAAGTTTCAAGTTTTGTCAAAGAATGAGGGGAATGTTAATTAATAAGTATTTAAGCTCACACTATGTCTACATTGTTGAACTTTTAATCAGATGGTTGTGCTGCTAACATTAACAAATTGTAATCTTCTTTCATCTATTACTTCATATAACTTCCAAGTGTTTAGCAAATATCATAAAACTCTTGTTGTAAAGGAAAAGATATCCATGAGTTGCAAATAAAATTCTTTGCTAAAATCTCGTTCTCTCTCTCTCTCTCAACTCACAAATTTTCTTAGAGACTATATCATATCGTCAATTTACAAGTGTACAGGTAGCATTAAAATTTTCCTATGGAAAAAATTGTCACATTTACCCGCACCACTCACCCACAGAGAGAGAGAGAGAGAGAGAGAGAGAGAGAGAGAGAGATTACCTGCTCTGTGTGGTGAAACTTCCAAATTAAACTTCTGGGTTTTGTTCATCGGATCACTAGGACCTAAAAGACCACCAATCTTATAATCAATTCACACCAAAAGAATTTCAACCGAAGAGTCCACTAATTGCGAGATAAAGAACAAAGCATTTCCTAAACAAGTTCGAATCTTTGTACAGAAAGTTCTTCAATCACTGAACAAACACATTGCATATTGGCATATGAATACTTATTCTTTCCAGTAAATAATAAAAAGCAGAAAGCTTACCTCTTCTTTTACGAGTAGATACTGAAGTCGGTGGCTTATGCCGGACCCCTTTATCAAACTTCACTGTTTTTGCGGAAGAAGAAGAAGAAAGAGGACGTTGACGAGCCTCTCCAGAGAGAACTGTACAAACAGAGACAGAGAGAGCTCGCTCCATTGATAAGGCACTTCCAGTGTCTATACAGCAGTTGAGGACAGCTTAAATATCTTCCTGTCATTGGCCAAAAGAAAAACTATATATACATCTTCCTATTATCTTTCTCTGACAAACATTTCACCGGTTTATTTTGGTTGTTTCTATTCCGAAACATTGATTTCTAACCGGCCGGATCAGATTCAACTTCTTCTCTAGCATATCTTATGACTTATGATACATAGTTTTTAAAAACAAAAAAACAAATGAAGGTATAATAAAGTATACGGCGATATTTTGCATTTCCTTTTTTTTTTTCTATTCCAGACTTGTAATTGTCAAAAATAAGATAAAAATAAAAATATATACATATACCCTCTTATAATATTAAAAACTACCTAGCTCGAATATATTTATCTTTATTTCATTCTTTTTCCAAAAGTAACCATTTGAATATCTTATTCAATTTATAAAATATGTTTTTTAAACCTTTTCTTTTAAAATTGTGTAAATTTTCACTTTTCCAATTATCATAATCAAATTGTCACCTTTATAATAATTATAAAGTAAAAATAAATAATAAATAAAATAATTTTTCAAATACTAAATGTCACATCTCAAATTAGAGAATTATAACAATTCTGCTGTACAAATCAACCTACGCTAGAAGCTAACCACCTTAATTATTAATATAAATATAGCTTACACAAAGTATTCACCACTCTAAAAAATAGTTTTGTAGCTTAAATATTTGAAGAAATTAAGTTATACAAATTGTATGAAAAATGAATTTACTAAAAGATCAATGAAAATTTTACTAAAAACTACTAAGCTTGTAGAGTATGAAATAAATCTAATTAGTTGAAACTCAGGGTTACCTAAAGAGGCTTCCAAAAGATTAATATGGTTGATAAATCAAATAAAAATATAGCCAAATAATCTTAAATCTCTCTTCTCAACCACATTCTCTATTCTTTTAAAGCTTAAAGTAGTATTAGTGAATCAACTGGAAACTTGTAAAATAGTTATAGGGAAATAAGCGATAAATTATTTAATAAGCAAGACAGAGATAATACTACATATTTGACACAAAGCAACCGGGGTCATTGAACAAGTTTAGTTAGATACAATATATGATTAAGTAAATACCATTGCACAACGTTGATCAGTTGTAGTGAAATTAGAAAAATTACACTCTCTTTAATCCGAGTTTTGAGGAGTTTAACGCTGCACACTAGCGAATCGGCACTAAATTAAGACTTATGTAATAAAGAATACTCTCCGCTTGAGACTACCTTTGAACAACGGACCCTAACCTAACCACAACTTCCTCTCTTGTCAAATAGTTCAACTCAGGGTTAAGAGAAGACCATTTCTGCTATCCTTAACAAAGGTTTTGAGTTTGCCTCGAGACTCTTAGTTGTTTTCCCCTAATAAGTTGCGATGCAAGTCTAGTTAGAAGTTAAACCGATTTCATATTAGATTACTTCTGGGGTAATCAAGTAATTTCAAATAGTTCAAAGTATATAATATCATGAAGCAATCAACACATAAATTTAGCACTTAAAATAGCATAATAATATTCAAGCACACACACTGCATGCGCACATGCAACTAATTTATAACCACAAATAAAACATATATTAAGGTATCCAAGTATTCTTAAACAATAATTCAAAGCGCAATGAAACACTGTTCTCACTTACTTGGATATTGATGCTCATTTTCCTTGTACATCGCTCTCGTCTTCCTCTATTATCCCTATAGATTAATATAACATATTTAGTTTCTATAATATATATATATATATATTTGACATTTAAATACGATCCTTAATTGTGTTCGGTGAGTTTTCTAAAGTGTTTATTATATATTAGTTAAGTAATTAAGAAGGATACATTCTAACTAAGATTCTCACTTGGTACAGATTACTGTTCAATAGTTTCTGATCCAAGTTTTTACTTCAATAAATTTTTAGAAGTTATAAGTAAGTGATTGTCTGTTCTCCAACTTCCAATAATCTAATATTTAGTGCCAACTATATTTCAACTTTCACTTGCTCTTACTTTTAGCATCTTCCATTACACTACTTTCTAACTAAGTTTATAACTTAAGTTTTGATCTAGCTTTGTAATATAGGTTAGTGTCCAAGTAGCCTCTGATTTATGTTTTGACTTTAATAAAGATTTATAATTCATAAGCAAATCAAGGATAATCAATACAAGACTACATCTTGACTCGATTTCTTATGGAGTTTTTAACCTTTGGTTTAAAATTAAATTCTTATTTAGAAAGTTCTTAACTTACAATTTCTCTTTAGAAATAGGGTATAGTCCAAATATGAGCCATTTTTTGGTACATATTCAATTTTCATAGTATACTCAACATAGTTACACCAGATTATATTATAACTTACTTTTTGATACGGTTTCTGACCCTGCTACTACTAATACCTCTAACTACTTCATATATAATTCAACTTACCCGAAGTTCTAGAGTCTTAATAAACTTACAAATGCAAAAAACAACAATTTAGTACTACCGTCATATATATATTTTTCTCTTATGCCTTTGCTTAATACAACTTATCAAAACTTTTACAATTGAGCTCCCAAATCACCAAATACCCACTTAAAATTGAAAATCAACATTTTAAAGCCCTTATTCACTCACTTATACTTACTGCATGTTGGTCGATATAGATTGAAGCATGATTTTACAAAAACCCAACTTAGCTTTTTTAGAAAAGCCCATTTCCAACACACAATTTATAATAATTTATGCATTACCAATAATATAATAATTTGTTATAATTTTAACTATATTTTTAATATTTTATTATATTTTCAAATTCCAGACCTATGAAAACTCCTTAACTAATATCATAAAGCCCTTCATAAGTTTCTAGTCTAATCAGGTTACCTTCTTAAACACCTTAAATTGACTATTGAACCTAGTTACGCCAGTACGAGTTTTTTAATAAATTTTAAATAAATATAGATAAAACATGTAATAGATACAAGTAATATATAGATAAAACTAAAAAAAATTAAAGTAGGCTAATCAAATTTGCAAAATTATAACTATTGCATATGCTCAGTTAGAGGAATTACATTTTCTTATCACATTTACATTGCATATGAAAATTATGCATAGAAATATTAAGAAAAGCTCTACCTAAAAAAGTGGAAGAAAAGGTTGTTTTCAAATGAAAGACGATATGGTGCATGAGACATATATTATATTAAAGGGAAAATCTCTTTTTAAAATCATAAAAAAAGAAGTTTTCATGGTAGTTAAAAGAAAAAAAAAATTCAAACCCATCTTATAACTAATTTCCACTACCACTTAAACCATTCTTCCCAAGAACAAATTAAATACGTTGCAAATCCATAAAAAAAAAAAAAAACACATCCCATTATTCATACATTCATATTTTTAATTTACGGCAATGTAGAAATTTAAACTCACTACACATCTAAAAGTGAAAAACACATTCCATTGGGCATTTATATTTTATGGTGTATTGTTCATATATTATGAATATTATTTGCTATTCAAGTAAATAATGATGAATTGTTCATTTACTGTGGATATTGTTTGCTATTCATCGCCTCTAAATATTATTATTTGCTATTCTTTTATTTTTTTTCCTTCTTTCTTTCCATAAATTTCCTTTGTTTTTTTTTTTTTTTAATGTTACTCAACTAAATTCTTGCATACGTAGCACGGATGCATTGAATACTAGTATTACATTAAAAGAGACACAAAACAATGAAGTGAATACAAAAGTTTTGTAATATATACATATCATGGGCGCATTACCTAAAACCTCAAATGCAACCTACTAAGAGAAAATGAGATTAGTTGGTTAGTTATGAGCCAAGATGGAGGTTATAAACAACCTTAGGCTCAGTTAATGACTTATAGGGCAACGTTAACTAATGCGGTGACAATTTAATCAGCATCTATGGTAAAAGTATCAAAACTAGAGTACTTTAAGGGCATGCGATCTGTCATACCTCGAAGCGGTAAAGTCATAACAATCCTTTCATGCAAGCCATTCTAAGATAGAAACAAATCATACAGCCGTTATCTTAAATTTGATTTACACAAGGTGACCACGACTAAACCCTTTTGAAGTAAACAATTTATAAATAAAATATGTTAATTACTTATGAATTTAAGAAAAATACATACTTATATTAAAATAATCTGAGTATATTTACAAGATTTAGCTACCTAACATAATTTATGTGAGTAATTTGTATATTAATACTAAATTCCTTAAAGATAAATATAAACTTGAGAGTGTATCCGATCTTCAGTTTATATCCTTACTCTCTAAGATCCTATAATTGTTAGCTTTAAGGTAAATGTAAGTTGCTTTCTAGCTAGCACTTGCAATAACGTTTATAGGGATGTGAGCAAACATAGCTCAGTCAATTGGGATGGAGACTTAAAACTATACATTAAACACAAGTAGGATTATCAACCAAATTAGTTAAATGCAATGCATATTCAAGTAAACACCATCACACGACATTATCCGGCCTGTCGTGAGATTAGATAAATTACACCCGTTTTAATTCAAATTGAGGAGTTTCCATTAATGCAACTATTCATGACTAAACTTAGGCTTGTACAATGGAGACATCGCTTTACCTACAATTATCTTTGAACCATTAACTTCACCTTTGCTGTGACCTCCTCACTTATTACTTAATTTGACTAAGGATGAAAAAGGAACCAATCATGCTATCCAGCGCTATCCCTTTCGAAAGGGTTAGTACTTGGCCGGAAAATCCTAATGCTCCCTTAATGTATTGCTATGTAAGTCCAGTTTAGATTTATGAGTCAAATATTTAGTTAAATTAGGTTCAAGGTATTCAATCATTTGAAACAAATCACACAAATACAAGTTAGAGCAGCACATCAAAATTATATCATCAATTTAGAACAAGCATATGCAAATAGTCAACTATTTAACAAATACAATCAAGTATAATTTCAAACCTCCGAGTATTACAAATTAGTGCTTTGAAATACAATAACAAATTAATCCTAACTTACCTGAACTCCTCACTTACTCAATCAAGGTACAACTTGTATTGGTCATCATATAAAAATCCTTATAATATAAATATTGTTTCAGTTTTCTACATAATTGTTATAGATAGCACTTATTGTTATCTTTTATTTAGGGTTTAATATACCCATTTATTCAAAATTTTAAGTCTTTTACAATGATTCATAATTTTGAGCTAGGTCTTAATTCAGTTTCCCAATCAGTTTCTAAATTAGGTTTTTAACTCGATGTTCGATTATGGATTTTATACATAAACCTTAGGAAATTACTTTGACCCATAATGGGAAATTAATCATATTATTTTCAAGTATCCTAAATATCGTTTTTGGTATCTAACTAATGTTCTAGTCCGTGCGATACATCCTAATCCTAATTTAACTACCGAATTCACTCTCGATGTAAGAAAATTTTTTATTTTTCATATAATTACTCTAATTTAAGTTTTCTATCAAATTTATTATATAATTCTATTATTATTATATTAGCAATTTAACTTAATATTCTTTACTTATTTAATATTCCTATTTCACGTATTACTTATTACTACATAATCTATACATGAAGCATGCATCTAACCTCTCCAATACCATAATTTACATCTCCCATCATTAACTAACATTCCAAAATATATCATTTACCTATATATTCAGTACATATTATGCATAATATGTACAACTCATGCCTCAAACTCCAATAAAGCTACTGAAAATATATTACAATCACTAAATTATGGTTATTATATTATGATCATGAAAATTACTAAGATATATATACATTATTCTCCAGTATACCAATTTTAAGTTCGATTTTGCTATAAATTAACTTAAATTAGGTAAATGACTAAATAAAATTATAAGATTCAAATTGAATATTTCTAAAATCATAACTAAGCTTGAGAAGTTATTAAAAATTGGATTTATTGAGGAATTTAATTAAAAACCTATTATTTCTTTCATATGAAAAACGTGGCAGATTCAACAGAATAATTTTAATAAATACTAAACATATAGTTTATTAAAAATTATTTTCATGTAAATTAAATGTATCATATGAGGAATATGTACACCAAAAATTAGCTTGAAATAACATTATTTATTATTTTTGAAAATTGATATAAAATTTGTTGGAATTAAGTTTGTTCTTAAAGAATCTATATAAGCACTTCTAATTTTTTTTTTTAAAAAAAGCGGTTTGATTTTTTATTCTACATGAAAAAATACCTAAGGAAACCAAATTTCATAATTTTCCATGCATATTTGATATTTTTACTAAATTAAACAAAATCGGAAGGAAAATTGGAACTCATCAATTGACAAGCTTCCAGCTACCAGTAGTGGCTTCACCATTGTTTATAACTCTAGACGTAGGGTTCACTATCTGGTGGCGGTAGTGGTGGTGGCTATTTCTTTCCAAGTGGTCGTCAAATATGGGTTCCCTCTATAAGTTCTCAATGCACACTATTTTGTTTAATTTTGCTAAAATTATTTTTTCCTCTCTTTTCTCCTTTCCTTAATTTTCCTGAGTTCTAAACTAACCAGAATGATATTTGAATGGGTTTCTCTAAATTTATAATGCTGTTAGGTATTTTTTCTTTGATTTTTCACTTGACAAGTGCCCCTTATCCTTTTTCAATTTACCTTTTAGTTGGCTTAATTTGATCGACTGACTTTCTTTCTTCATTCCCAGCATTCCGTGCCCCTATTATGGACAATTGCATTTTTTTTCATAATTTTCTTGATTTTCTTTAATTATTTATGAATTTTCTTCAATTATTTAGTGTTATTTTGACATATTTCGAGTATTTTAAATAATTAATTTTACGTATTTTTACTTATATGTAAATACATATATAGTATAAATAAATACTTCTAAATATTATTTGAGTTATTTTATAATTTTTAATGTGTATACAATTTATCTTTATCAATTCATTAATTAATGAAACTTATTTTATGTGTTTTCGATAAATAACAGGGAATTTTCATATAATTCAATATTATAATAATTAATTATTTTATTATTTATTTTCCTAAATTCAGACTTATGATATCACTTTTACTAATAATCTTAATTTTGTCATAAAATTTGGATTGGATCAAATAATTTGTTTAATTACCCTAAATTTTAAGAACCGAACCTTAAGTAGCTGATTATGAGGCTTACACGATTGGCGAAAGTGGTGGACAACTTCCTACTAGAAGCCAAGCAATATTTTAGAGTGATTAAGCTCATTGTTGATAGAAGTAAAGTGATAACTACGACTTTTTATATGAAAGATATTGTAAAGATTTGCTAAAGAGTGGGGCCAGTGATATATCTTCATGGGCAAATTTTATAAGGGAATTTCAAGACTAGTTCTCCGCTCAAAATGTGAAAGTGAGAAGAGAAGATCAAATTCCAACATCTTACTTAGAATAGTGTAAAGTAGTACTATAACACTCTAAGCTAAAAATAGTAAATAACTATGGTACGAATACTAATAGATTCATTTTAACTATTTAGCTCAAAAGTTGCGACTTTATCTTGATAAGATATTTATGATCATGACTTTCTAAATTTGTATCACAACTTTCTACAATCTATAGAGGACACTTAACCATAGAGTATCATAATCTTCCTTCCTTAAACATGCGATGTCTTTGTTGCAAAACCTTAATGATTTGGCTCAGATCTTCTCCATTTTTCAATATACGATTTAAGTTACTCTCTACCTATAGGTCATTCTAGAGGCATGTTAGGAATTACAACCTGGTAACACTCTCCATTCTCCTTGAACCTCTTCTCTAGACTGGAGACAAACCCTGAATAATCCACTTATTGACAAGAGATTGGCTTTGATACTATCTATAATGCCTTAGGTTAAAAGCAGCGAATAAGCAAGACAACAAATATTGATGGGCCCATTTTAACCATTTAGCCTAAAATTTATAACCTTGTGTTGATAAAATATTCACTACTATAACTTTATAAACGTATAGTAATTCTTAGAGCTCATGTTGGACATACCAGACCTTGATTCAAATGATGCTCTTATCATGTTCCTAAATAAGATGAAGTTTTAGGTTAAAATAAGGTTGCAATAAAAAGTGGAGAACATCTTTAAAGTAATTATAAATATGAAGAGCTTGTTGAATTGGAGGAGCTAGAAGCATAATCTTTCATGAGTGATAAAAGGTATAAGGAAGAGGAGATAGAGAGAAGTTATATCTTGAAGCCCATCAAAGAAAAGGGAGAAAGTGGTAAAAAGGAGGAACCAATGGTTGAAACGTTATTTGCATAATGGACCACATTATGCTTGGTGCTATCTAAAGAAGGAACATTTATACACTCTAATTACATAGGCAGAAAGGATAACCATTTGTAATAAAAGGGAGGAGATTAAAAGTGGTTAGATCTCGAAGTCCATCAAGGAGAAGAAAGAAAGTGGTAAAAAGGATAACTTGATGGTTGAAATGTTATTTTTATGATGGACTATATTATGCTCAGTGTTAGCCAAAGATGGAACATTTAACCACAACAAGGGCTTTACTGGATTAGGTAGGGGAGAATGTTGCAAACAAATTATGTAAAGTTCCAAATGGCAATCTAGCAAGAATGGCCTAATAAGTTGCGATCTAAGATGGCCATTTTCCCAAAAGCATTATGGATTAAGTTATCTATATCCAATGAAGGTTAGATCCATAAATACTTTAGAAGGTTCTAAATTGCTCTAAGTAGGTAAAGTTAGTATAGTTAAATCTTTATAAATTAATAATATCTCTAAAATAATACTTTTTTCTTGTCTTAACTTTGACTAGTTTACAAAATTAGTAATTTCAAGAAATTAATAAGATAATAATATTTAGGATAACTCTTACAATCTATAGTCCCGTTAATATCATAAATTAACAATTCTCTAAAATTACACAAATAACTAGGAAAATTTAGCAATGTACAAATCTACTTTTGTTTACTTTTTCTTGTAGTTTAAATTTAGGTGGATTCTATCTCCAACTTTTCTCATTGCTATACGTATTTGATCGGTCATGATTTATTTTTAAATACCTTTTAGATGAAAAGCCATTGTTGAATATGATTTCAAGAACTTTTTCTATATTTTTTTTATATAGTAATTCTGTTCACCATCATACATTTGATTTATTTGGTTCGAATACAACAAACCTATAGATATAAGTGACTTGTATTGAACTTTATTTAACTAGTTAATACAATGATTATTGTTCAAGTATTAAAAGTAATGAATACTATGTATATACTTATTGTCATAAATATATATATGTAAAATGAATTTTATTTTTAAATTAATTCATGAAACATGACACATGTATTAATAATATATAATGATTTCTTATATAACTAAATTTATATTCATTGAATAAAAAAGGTACATTTTAAATTAATAAATTATTCATTTATTGTATTATTGATTAATTAATACCTGTTTGAATCAATAAAATTTCATGGTCCAACGCTATTAATTTATAGAGTTTTTAGTCTCTTTGGTAGTAAATAGATTTAATCTTTGTCATTATATTAGATAGATCTTAACCATTTATTTTATAAGACTACTTGTATATATAGGAGTCTTTTCTTTTTTTATATTCATTTATTCTTTATTAAAGGTTTACAACCTTCGAGAAATTCTCTTTCTGTTTATTCGTATGTGTTTATCGAGTACTTTAGATAGATTACGCTGAATGGAGCGTTTAATAATCTTTATAAGATCAGCTTTAATGTTGGTTCTTCTACTGATGTGTAGGAACGCGGTGAATTTCTTGAAATATATTGCGTTCTTTCAGTTAGGGACGTCCCTCTTATAGAGGATGTCTCTTCTTCCTTTTTCTCTCTCTCTTTTTTTTTTTTGAATTGAAAAAACAAATATTTACAAATGTAATATTTATTACTATTTATTAATAATATTGTAATATTTATTATATTATACAAATATTATATTTATTGATAATAAAACGATATTTACAAAATCTAAAAAATAGTGATTTATAAGTTATGAAACTCGTATTGATGTAACTAAATTTGGTAGCCGATTTAAAGCATTTAGGAAAATAACCCAATTAGGCTAGAAGCTTACAAGAGTTTTGTAATATTAGAGTTTTCGTAAGCTTTGAATTTAAAAATATAGCAAAAATAATAACAATTTACTATATTATTATATTATCAGTGACCTGTGAATTAGGTCTAAAAAATTAACGAATACTTAAAAATAAATTATAGGAGTTGTCACGCCCCGAAGCGGCAGAGTCGTAACAGCCCCGCCGTGTAAACCACCCTAAGATAGAAGTTGGCCTCACAACCGCTATCCTAGACCTGATCTACACAAGGCGTCCACAACTAACCCGCTTTGAAGTAGACAATTTGTAATTTAAATAAATCATTTACCTATAAAAGTGAGGAATTATATATATATATATATGTTATCATTCAATTATTGCAGTTAAAGTTTACAACATTTCTCTATAGTATATTCCCTAGTTATTACATCACTCGGAAATGAAAAATAATTCTAAAATAAAAACTTAGACCTTAAAATATGTATTTATTCTTCAATATTTTTCCTCACTCCCAGGATCCAGCAGTTGCTAGCTTCTGAGTAATTGGTTGCCGCTTCTGAGTAATTGGTTGCCGCTTCTTAGCCAGCACCTGCACGACGTCTATAGGGATGTGAGCAACCACAGCTCAGTAAGTAGGGACGGAGGACTTAAAACTATACCATACACGCAACAAGGTTTTCAATCACTTATTAGGTGCAATGCATGTGCAAGCAAATGCCATCGCACGACGTTATCCGGCCCGTCGTGAGATTAGAGAAATTGCGCCCGCTCTAATCCGGGTTGAGGAGTTACCGTTAATGCAACAGCTCACGACCAAACCCAGGCTTGTGTAATGGAGACCTTGCTCCTCCCGCGACTACCTTCGAACCACTGTCTTCACCCCCGCCGCGACCTCCTCTCCTGTCACTTAGTTCGACTGAGGATGAAGAAGGGACCATTTTGCAATCCTGCGCTATCCCTTCCGAAGGGGTCGGTATTTGGCCGGAGAGTCCTAAATCCCCTAACGGGTTGCCATGCATGCTCGATTATGATTACTGGTCGTATATTTGATTAGGTCCAGTTTAGGGTGATCAATCATTACATACAATTCATACAGTATGTACCAGAGCAATAAACAGAATCATGGCATCACCCATAATCAAGCACATGCATACATTCAACTATCTAACAAGCACAACCAAGCATAATCTTAAGCCTCCCAAAATACAGCATCGTATTAATCCCAACTTACCTCGACTCCTCGCTCGTTCACTCGAGGTCCGATTTGCTCAGGCCATCGCCGGTTATCCCTATAACACGAACGTGGTTTCAGCTTTTCATATAATTGTTATAGGTTCGTTTTATCCTATAATGCTTCTTGTTAGGTTTTGTTTAAGGTTTAATATGCCCAATTATCTAGGTATTAAGTCTTTTACAATTATTCTAGGTTTGGGGTTAGGTTCAGGTTCGGTTTTCGCATCGATTTCTAAACCAGGTTTTTAGTTCGATTTTTAAGTAGCGTTTTATATTCCAACCCTAGAAATTAGTTTCAACCCATAATGTGAAATTAATCTCATTATTTCCCGATAACCTAAATACCATCATTACCCTTTGTCAGTGTTTATTTTACTCGGTACACTTAAATCCATATCAGTGCACCGAATTCACTCCTAATGTGACAAATTTTTACATTTTTCATATAATTCCATAAATTCAAGTTTCCTATCAGATTTGTTGTGCATTTTTATTATTCTCAAAATATCAATTTTTATTATAATATTTTCTATTTATTATATTTTCAATAATTACACATTATGCATTATTGCATATTATGCACATAATGCATTTCTAATATTTCTATTACCCTAATTACCATCTCTAAACACCAATCATTATTTCAAAATGTCTAAATCCATCCTAAATCAGGTTTTACACCTAATTATTCTAATTTACAAAATTAACTCATAATTTACTATGTTTTTCTATTACTAATTTACTACATAATTAACCTAATAATTACATCTAACACCCTAAATGCTATAAGTATCATACTCCATCAGATCTTAACATCCTAAAACATGTAATGATTCACTAAATCAGAAATTAATCATTTAATTACATAATTAACCCTAAATTACCCATTTTATGCCTCTTTTTAGAGCCTAAAAAATTATCTAAAAATTTCGAAAATTAATTTTTGAAAAAGGGATTCATAGCACTATTCTATATCATCTAAGTAATCTACAGAAAAATTTTGGGCTTGAAACTACACTCCTAAGGTCATTTATTTCTAAACCGAAATGTGCTTGGTTTTGCATGATTTCTTAAGGACCCTATATTACGGGACATTTTTTCATCTAAATAATATTTTTCCTACAAACTACATACAAAAATATCCCAGAATAACCAAATTCATAATTTTATAATTATATTTACTATTTTTAAAAAATTTCACAAGAATCGGGATAGAATTTGGACTCACCGGTTTTGGTGGCTCCGGCCACCGCGGGCCACCATGGCCTTGTCGTCCGGCCTGGGCGCTGCCACCACAGTGTGGTGGTGGTGGCCGTCCACTTCCAGCTCCTCTTCTGGTGTGGGTTCCTTTTAAAACCCTTAACTGCACAGTTTTTCTTATTTTTTTTATTTTCTGGATTTTCTCTCGAATTTTCGACTCTCCCTAATTTTCTCACTTTTCAAACTGTCCAAATGAGCTCTGTAAATTTTTTCCCTATTTATAGACATTTGCTGTAATTAATATGCATTAATTTGACAAGATTTTGTCCAAATTCCTTAATTTTTGGCTTTTGTGTTGTTCAATTTTTATTGGCTAATTTTTCTTTTTCTTATCCTGACATGCCACGACCTGATATTGATGCATCTTATCCTCTTCTGATTTTTTTCTGATTTTTCCATAATTATTTTATAATTTTCTTTAATTATTTGCTTAGTTTTCGGCCAATTTTAGTAATTACGCGTATTTTTATCTACACGTAAATACATGTGGGGTACACGTGAACATTCCTAAATATTATTTTGGTCATTCTAAAATTTTTAGTATACATATAATCTATCTCTAATAATTTATCAGTTATTATATTACACTTTTTGCCTTTTTGGTAATTAGCAGTTATTATGCTTAAAATTTGAAAATTTTATAGTCTCCTATTTTACTACTTATTTTCTTAAATTTAAGTTTATGGGGTCATTTTTACTAATATTTCTCTCAATAGTTTATAATTTGGGTGTGATCGGATCCTTTAGCCGATCGCCCTAAACCTTGGGTTCTAAATTTAAACTTTGGGTTCTAAATTCAATCCTACGGTTACTTGGCTGAACTTTGGGGCTTACATTCTACCTCCCTTTAAAATAGTTTCGTCCTCGAAACTACTGTATATCCATGTATTGTTTACTTGCTAGGATTGATAGTTTATATATTATTATTATTCTAAAAATCGAACAACCTATAAGTATTACTTTGTCTTCATTACATTTAGCTCTACTTTAGTTTCTAAGTCTAGACCTTCATCAGGTCGTATCTTTACCTACTCCGTATCTCAACTCTTGAACTTCTGAACCTGATTATCCAGTATTTTTTTGGGGTTACTTCATATCCTTTAAAACCCACTTTCCATTCTACCGAACTATCTTCAAGTGAAACATCTGTGTAGTCTACTGATTAAGTTCCTTAATTGCTTTCTAATTATCATTCCATTTCTTCTCTACTTGGACCTTAACTCGATCTCTTAATTTCCTTTCTTTACATTCCTTATCTTAGTATCGATTAGGGCTTATTTCATTGCTGTAGTCTCCTCCAGTTGTATTGTACTATCTTATACCTAGGTTTATGGCCTCACAAATTCTCTTATTGGTTTCTTCTCCATTTATTCCTTGTTTGATTGTTTCTTAAGTTTTATTTGTGATCATTACTGATTTTGCATTTACTTCATATCATCACCCTTCCTTTCATCTAAACTCTTCCATTCAAATGCTTATACTACTATCATAGCTTCTCATTTGCTCTTCATACAGCTTAGCATAGGATCAACAGAAGCAAATTTGGCAAATCTTGACGCTTCTCCATCTCGGATTCAAATGAGATGGTTAACAACTCAATTTGACTTGACTTGACTTAACTCGAGATGAATATAACTTTTGACTGACAGACTCAGCAAAAGAAACAGTATTAAGATTATTACTGAACAAAACATGACACAACGAGATACACTGACCAGATCGACAAGACATGAGACTCAACAACAACAATTGGAAAATTCAGATTTGCCATGTTCCTGTTAGATTACCTATTGCAATTGCTAATATGAAGTACATTGTATCTTTAAATCTTCTCCATATACTGGATTACTTCAATGGATTTTTCCTCTAATCATCAATTCAACATTTTTAACATCCACTGAAATCCCTTCTCTAAATATAACGAGCTTGATGGAAACGTACTATCTCCTCTGGAAATTACATGTCTTCCATTTCAATATATCACTTATGATCATTCAAATGCTGTCCACAAATACTTTGTATATCAAAATACTATTGAAGGATACCACAATAAGTGTTTTCATATATAGTTGGCATACATTTGTTTCTCCTAATTCTGTTACTACAATTTATGTACTGATCTTGATGCCCTTCTAATCTCATATTATTCTAAAAATTGACAGTTACTCCTCAAACTCTTAAGGCATCATTTACAATATTCAATATAGAGTTTTGATCATGGGTTTGATTCTTAATTAACTAAATCATGAAATTCAAATATCCACAAAATGATCTTCAGTGATACATTTGAACCCTTATATGTTACTAGTAGATCAATACTTATTGATATTTTCCTCAATCTTCTCTTTATGGATATAGACAAACTTCTCATAACCCACCATCAGTAACTTTCCTTTTAACTTCCATTTCCGTCATATCCTACGATTCTATGGATCAATATCCTTTCTCCAATATACATTCTAAACTAATAGGTAACAAAAATCTCAATTATCTTAAAATCCTTGTCCATTTACTAGTTTCTAACTTATACGGAATGAATACCTTAATATCATCATTGTACTTACATTTTATTCATTTGTATATTCTATGGTGAGGGTACTCATCAACAAATCTTTTTGTTCAATGAAATCACTGCTTATTTTCTAATCCCTTTAAGCTCGGATCCTTAAATTCTATCCGTGATTAACATTTCTTATCCTAAGTAGTTTACTAATAGATGACTGTCTCATAAAATTTACTCTCTGGAGAGTTATGCCTTTTCAGATTGATCCTTAAAATAACTAAGTAACTGTTGATTAAAAGTCCTAATCATCTCCAAATTGTTACTTTAATTCCATCTCTACCATCGCTTGTTACTCATCCAATTAATATTTTAGAGTGTTTGGATATTTATTCAATTGTAGTTTACGTAGCAATTTTACTTCATTTCTTATGTATCATTTAATAACTATCCATTTTATTTACCACTTATAAGTACTGTATAATGATATCATTGTACTTGCCTTAGCACTAGCTAAAAATCTCATGATCCATTTCATATTCATTTGGCTTCACTTATACTTAATTATTACTCTAAACTATAATTCTCCAATTCATGATTCACTAAAGGCCTAAGAATTCTTAATCTGATTGTAGCCTTATAGCACTATTCCTTTTACTGTTCTTACCATATAAAGGACTTCTAAAATTAATCACCAAAAATACATTTAATCTTTTCACACTCCTAGCTATAAATATGTCGATCATCATTGCATTTGTACATGTCCAATAGAATACACTCCATCGAGAAGCTCTGTTACATTCATTAAAAGATCGTTTGGATATCCCCACATATAAATAACTAATGCAGGATCAATTTCAGTTCTTAAGAAAACATAATCAACTATCATACCATATCCATAATTCAAATTAGTTCTAACGACTATTCATTCAGAAGAATTCCACTACATTTGTCTTCTAATTAATATTATTTCCACTTGCTGATTTAATACTTTATACATCCATAAGAAAATCAGAAATAACAATCACTTCATATACCTTATCATCATTAGACTCCTTATTATTATCATCATTTATCATCTCCTATACTGCATTTTTATTTTATATAAGGTTCACCCCTAAATTAGATTTTGATTCATTTCTGAATCGGTTTCTAACTTTTCCCTCTTAATGTTTTGTCTTCTTAGAATCCGCTTCTATACTATACTTTATTTCACTCCAAATTATACTACCTCATATTCATACTAAGTATCGAGCTGAGGTCATCTCAGAAAGCTTATAAGTTTTGGATTCACCCTAATTTTTAGTGCATATCACCATATCTTTGTTATTCTAAAACTCAAATTAATTTTCACTATTGTTCATGAGTTTCGTCATGTCATTACATCTCATCTCACCGATCAGTTCTATCAAAACTCTTTACACCTCCACTCTATATTAACTTAAAAATTATTCTTCATTCAACCTAAATCACTTCAATAACCCACTAGTTTTTACATATATAAAGTACTTCCAAAATTGATAATCTAAAACGTATCCAATCCCCTTTTTTATATTTTTCTCACAAGGGTATGATACATTACGACAGATGTATATTTCCGAAGAATACACATCCATCAATGAGCACTACTATATCTATTGAAAGATTGATAGGGTCTTAATTTATATGCATAACCAATCATATAAATAAGTCCTAACTCTTGACAAAATATAACTAACTAACACATTGTATTCATCATTCAAATTTCCACCACATTTATCTTCCCATTCCTTGAGTATCATTTTCCATTTGGTGATTCAGGACGTCGTACTTCAATAAGAAAATTAGAAGTAGTAACCATTCCATATATCTTATTATTACTAAACTCCTCAATACTATTATCAATTGTCACCTCATATACTGTATTCTCATATTGCATATAATTTTAATCTACTCCAACTGATTCAAGAAAATGTAATAACCATTCAATAAATCTTTTCGGATTAATCGTCCAAGGATATATGATGTACTAGTCATACTAGTAGACTAGGATATTTCTCTTCTATCGTTACTACACATATCTTACTAACATCTCCTGAGTTACAACCTTTCGCTCCCAAACCATCCTTACTCAGCAAGTCATATCACATGATCTCCATATCTCAATTCTGAATTGAATCGGAAATCCTCCTTCAGTTCTCTTGAATCACCTCAACTATTCACTAATTTCTCCATATGATCTCAACACTAGAGCTAACTTCGATTAACGCCTATCTTAATGTAGCGTTACAGTTACTACTTATCCTATAATTTGTAGTTCGTTACTTTAATATCCCTTTATTTCTACCCACTCTCAATGTACTCCTAAAGTGTTTAATTCTTTTAATTGTTCATTTCAAAGCGAGTTCAGTAAAACTACGCTCTGATACCAATTTAGAACTGTCACGCCCCGAAGCGGCAGAGTCGTAACAGCCCCGCCGTGTAAACCACCCTAAGATAGAAGTTGGCTTCACAACCGCTATCCTAGACCTGATCTACACAAGGCATCCACAACTAACCCGCTTTGAAGTAGACAATTTGTAATTTAAATAAATCATTTACCTATAAAAGTGAGGAATTATATATATATATATATGTTATCATTCAATTATTGCAGTTAAAGTTTACAACATTTCTCTATAGTATATTCCCTAGTTATTACATCACTCGGAAATGAAAAATAATTCTAAAATAAAAACTTAGACCTTAAAATATGTATTTATTCTTCAATATTTTTCCTCACTCCCAGGATCCAGCAGTTGCTAGCTTCTGAGTAATTGGTTGCCGCTTCTGAGTAATTGGTTGCCGCTTCTTAGCCAGCACCTGCACGACGTCTATAGGGATGTGAGCAACCACAGCTCAGTAAGTAGGGACGGAGGACTTAAAACTATACCATACACGCAACAAGGTTTTCAATCACTTATTAGGTGCAATGCATGTGCAAGCAAATGCCATCGCACGACGTTATCCGGCCCGTCGTGAGATTAGAGAAATTGCGCCCGCTCTAATCCGGGTTGAGGAGTTACCGTTAATGCAACAGCTCACGACCAAACCCAGGCTTGTGTAATGGAGACCTTGCTCCTCCCGCGACTACCTTCGAACCACTGTCTTCACCCCCGCCGCGACCTCCTCTCCTGTCACTTAGTTCGACTGAGGATGAAGAAGGGACCATTTTGCAATCCTGCGCTATCCCTTCCGAAGGGGTCGGTATTTGGCCGGAGAGTCCTAAATCCCCTAACGGGTTGCCATGCATGCTCGATTATGATTACTGGTCGTATATTTGATTAGGTCCAGTTTAGGGTGATCAATCATTACATACAATTCATACAGTATGTACCAGAGCAATAAACAGAATCATGGCATCACCCATAATCAAGCACATGCATACATTCAACTATCTAACAAGCACAACCAAGCATAATCTTAAGCCTCCCAAAATACAGCATCGTATTAATCCCAACTTACCTCGACTCCTCGCTCGTTCACTCGAGGTCCGATTTGCTCAGGCCATCGCCGGTTATCCCTATAACACGAACGTGGTTTCAGCTTTTCATATAATTGTTATAGGTTCGTTTTATCCTATAATGCTTCTTGTTAGGTTTTGTTTAAGGTTTAATATGCCCAATTATCTAGGTATTAAGTCTTTTACAATTATTCTAGGTTTGGGGTTAGGTTCAGGTTCGGTTTTCGCATCGATTTCTAAACCAGGTTTTTAGTTCGATTTTTAAGTAGCGTTTTATATTCCAACCCTAGAAATTAGTTTCAACCCATAATGTGAAATTAATCTCATTATTTCCCGATAACCTAAATACCATCATTACCCTTTGTCAGTGTTTATTTTACTCGGTACACTTAAATCCATATCAGTGCACCGAATTCACTCCTAATGTGACAAATTTTTACATTTTTCATATAATTCCATAAATTCAAGTTTCCTATCAGATTTGTTGTGCATTTTTATTATTCTCAAAATATCAATTTTTATTATAATATTTTCTATTTATTATATTTTCAATAATTACACATTATGCATTATTGCATATTATGCACATAATGCATTTCTAATATTTCTATTACCCTAATTACCATCTCTAAACACCAATCATTATTTCAAAATGTCTAAATCCATCCTAAATCAGGTTTTACACCTAATTATTCTAATTTACAAAATTAACTCATAATTTACTATGTTTTTCTATTACTAATTTACTACATAATTAACCTAATAATTACATCTAACACCCTAAATGCTATAAGTATCATACTCCATCAGATCTTAACATCCTAAAACATGTAATGATTCACTAAATCAGAAATTAATCATTTAATTACATAATTAACCCTAAATTACCCATTTTATGCCTCTTTTTAGAGCCTAAAAAATTATCTAAAAATTTCGAAAATTAATTTTTGAAAAAGGGATTCATAGCACTATTCTATATCATCTAAGTAATCTACAGAAAAATTTTGGGCTTGAAACTACACTCCTAAGGTCATTTATTTCTAAACCGAAATGTGCTTGGTTTTGCATGATTTCTTAAGGACCCTATATTACGGGACATTTTTTCATCTAAATAATATTTTTCCTACAAACTACATACAAAAATATCCCAGAATAACCAAATTCATAATTTTATAATTATATTTACTATTTTTAAAAAATTTCACAAGAATCGGGATAGAATTTGGACTCACCGGTTTTGGTGGGCTCCGGCCACCGCGGGCCACCATGGCCTTGTCGTCCGGCCTGGGCGCTGCCACCACAGTGTGGTGGTGGTGGCCGTCCACTTCCAGCTCCTCTTCTGGTGTGGGTTCCTTTTAAAACCCTTAACTGCACAGTTTTTCTTATTTTTTTTATTTTCTGGATTTTCTCTCGAATTTTCGACTCTCCCTAATTTTCTCACTTTTCAAACTGTCCAAATGAGCTCTGTAAATTTTTTCCCTATTTATAGACATTTGCTGTAATTAATATGCATTAATTTGACAAGATTTTGTCCAAATTCCTTAATTTTTGGCTTTTGTGTTGTTCAATTTTTATTGGCTAATTTTTCTTTTTCTTATCCTGACATGCCACGACCTGATATTGATGCATCTTATCCTCTTCTGATTTTTTTCTGATTTTTCCATAATTATTTTATAATTTTCTTTAATTATTTGCTTAGTTTTCGGCCAATTTTAGTAATTACGCGTATTTTTATCTACACGTAAATACATGTGGGGTACACGTGAACATTCCTAAATATTATTTTGGTCATTCTAAAATTTTTAGTATACATATAATCTATCTCTAATAATTTATCAGTTATTATATTACACTTTTTGCCTTTTTGGTAATTAGCAGTTATTATGCTTAAAATTTGAAAATTTTATAGTCTCCTATTTTACTACTTATTTTCTTAAATTTAAGTTTATGGGGTCATTTTTACTAATATTTCTCTCAATAGTTTATAATTTGGGTGTGATCGGATCCTTTAGCCGATCGCCCTAAACCTTGGGTTCTAAATTTAAACTTTGGGTTCTAAATTCAATCCTACGGTTATTTGGCTGAACTTTGGGGCTTACAGGAGTAATGTAATTAATATTAGACATAAAATAATATATAAAAAATGGATTTTTTTTGTGGTCTCGTCTCTATTTTTTACGAGACCGATCCCGCTCTCCATCTAACCTTTGATTTGATATTCATTCGATCTAAATTATTAAACTAATTGTGTTTTTAATTGTTTAGATTTAATGAATATCAAATCCACAGTGTAATAGAGGGCGAGACCGGTCCTATTAAAATAGTCTATGGGACCATAGAAATTCCTATAAAAGACATGTATAAATATTAGCAAATAAATAAAAAATAAAGAAAATTATTTAAAACTCTCCAAGATATGTGGAATCCTACTGTAATAAATTAGTCAAAGTCCTAGCCCACAAATGAGTATAAATATTTATTACTAAACATCCCCCTCAACTGGTGGTTGGGACATTGATTGAAACGTATCAGTAGACAGCTTAATTAGATGGGATATATGACGGTGCAAAGATTTAAACTCATGACCTTACACTTCTCTAACATGTAAAGGTTAACATTACCATCAACTAATCTAAAAACATAACCTTGCATATTAGATGGTTGTATTGCTAAGCTCAAAATGGTATCAAACAAAGAGGCATTGGGTTCAAACACTACGTCATCGCTCAAGGATTATCTAATTATATCATTCACTTGATGAGTTTTAGTTAAAGTTTATCCCACAGTGAAGGGAAGTATTAGATAATAAATATAAAAGTTTATATTGGATTTGTGAGTTTAAACTTTTAAAAGACGGTTTTGGTACTAACCTCAACATGTTTTAGAGTAATGGTGTGGAAATGAATTAGGAGTTCATGGAGATAGGGAATCTATATTGTTGACACCTAAATATGCCTTTACATTTGTGATATAGAGGTGGAAAAAATCAAAAGCCTCTCAAATGAAGTATAAAAATCATTTGCTGCTATCAAGAACAAAGGTTAGTCAATTGTGAGTTTAGGAAAAATTGGGAAGTGAGAAACATAGAAGGTGAGAGTGGAGAACAAAAACTAAGAAAGTTAGTGGGGAAATCTACGATTTTTTTAGTACATAAAGAAAATGACTTGTTGGAAGTGAGACCAAGTGGTAACTTGAAGGAGGTAGCGCCTTACCTGGCCTCAATACCCTTCTTTTCCAATGGTGGTCGGAGCTTTGGATTTTGCTGAGTTAATAATTTCTCCGATTTCATCAAAAATTAAGGAAAATTACTAAACTTTTATAAAAAATTATGAAATTTGGTTTTCTTGCGTATTTTTGTATCAGGAATTCAAATCTTTAAACAAATTTTTAAAATTTTGAGGGTAGATATAAGGTCCTTAAGAAAAAATATTCGTACACTCTAATTTTTAATTGGGTTTTTGAAAAACTATTTAATGTAGTTTCAACTTAAATTTTTATGGTTATTTTCCTAAGATGTTGAACTTTGATGCTATGTGGTTAGCTTTTCAAATTTTTAATTTTAGGGAAAAATTGTTTTTTACAAAATAGTGCATTGGAAGTTTGTTTTTCTAAAAGAGTTATGTTAGGTTTTTGTAAAATCATGTTTCAATTTATATTGGCCAATATGTAGTAACTATATGTGAGTGAATAGAAACTTTAAGATATTGATTTTTAATTTTAGGTGAGTATTTGGTGGTTTAAGAGCTTAATTGTAAAAGTTTCGATGAGTTGTATTTAATGAAGGTGTAAGAGAAAAATATATATATTACGGTAGTACTAAATTGTTGTTTTTTGCATTTGCAGATCTTTTAAGACTCTAGAACATAGAGTAAGTTGAATTATATATAAAGTAGTTAATTGTATTAGTAGTAGTAAGGTCAAAAACTATGTTAGAAAGTAAGTGAGAATATAATTTAGTGTGAATATGTTAAATACACTAAGAAAATTGGATATGTAATTAAAAGTGGCTTATATTTGAATTTTACCCTATTCCTAAAGACAACTATAAGTTGGGAACTTTTTAAATAAGAATTTAATTTTGGAATAAAGGTTAGAAACCCATCAAAAGCTAGGTCAGAATGTTGTCTAGTATTATATATTCTTAACTACACTAGAAATTCGATAGTAGATCAACTAGTGATTTGTATATAAATTCTATACCTTTATCAGAGTTAGAACATAGTCAAAAGCTACTCGAACAATATTTTATACCACAAGGATAAGTTAGAACCTAAGTTAAAAATTCAAACATAAACTAATTTGATGGAAGATATAAAATGTAGAAGTAACTGGAAATTGGAAAATGATTGGTACTGAACATTGGATCATTAGGAGTCGGAGAGTATATTAGAAAGTCGCCTACCTAGAACTTTTAAGAATTTACTAAAGTAAGAACCTGAATCAAAAGTTACTGGGCAGCAATTTGTTCCAGGTCAAAACCTTGGTTAAAATGTAGCTTATTTAACTAATATCTAATAAACACCTTAGAAAACTCACCTAACACAATTAATGATCATATTTAAATATCAAATTGAACTCATATACTATAGAAACTAAACATGTTACATTAATTTATATGGCTAATAGATGAAGACATAGCGATGCACGAGGAGAATGAGCATTAATATCCAAGTAAGTGAGATCAATGTTTCATTGCACTTTTAAGTATTGTTTAAGAATACTTGGAGATCTTAATGTATGTCTTATTTGTGGTTATAAGTTAATTGCCTGTACACATGCAGAGTATGTACTTAAATATTGTTATGTTATTTTGAGTGTTGAATTTATGTGTTAATTGCTTCATAATATTACATTTTTTGGACTATTTTAAATTACTTGATCACCTCAAAAGTAATTTAACATAAACTTAACTTAACTACTAATTGAACCTCCATCGCAACTTACTAGGGAAATACAATTAGGAGTCTGAGGCCAACTCGGACCCTTTGTTGAGAATAGTAGAAATGGTTATCTCCCTATCCTAAGTTAAACTAACTGACAGGAGAGGAGGTCACGGCCAGATTAGGGTTCGTGGTTTTGAAGATAGTCTCGAGCGGAAGGTGTTTTTCATTGTAAAAGCCCCGATAACTGATTCTCAAGTGTGCTGTGTTAAACTCTTCAAAACCTGAATTAGAGCGGATACAATTTCTCTAATCTCGTAATAAACTGTTAACATTATATGATGGCATTTGCTTGATCATATATTATATCTAACTAAACTTACTTGATAATCTTGGTTGTTTTGTATCAGATATGTACTATTGTCTTTATTCCACTTACTGAGCAATTAGTTGCTCATTTTCTTATAGCTGTTTTGTAAGTTTCCAATAGATTGATCAGTATTATTTCAAGTTCCATAAGATTGGAGAACGAAGTTGGGGAATGAAATTCGATAGTACTTGATTTGATTTCTATTTAGTTTATTAACTATACTAACCTTTTAGAAAACTAATAGGGTTTTCTCGGATGACCCTTATTTTTCAACAAACTAGATTTATTTTATATTCTAGAGACCTATGGTAGACACTTGATCTTTTCCTAACAATTTAGTTTTTAAGATTTTTATTAAATTCAAGATTTCATTTTTATACTATTTATAAAACTTGATTTTTCTTTTGATATTTAAGCTATAAAAATTATTTTCAATAACTATTTTGAAAAATTACACCATAGGTTAATTCTTCTTAGGTACTAAATGTAATACTTTCAAGTAGTAAAGTAGTGAATATCTTGTATAGGCTATAATTATATTAACGGTTAAAGAGGCTAACTTCTAACGGCAGAACTATTACAACTCCCTACTTCAGATATGGCACAAGTTATATTACAAGAGGCATAAAATATAAAAAGTGTTAGAAACTTTGGTGAAAGAACTTAAAAATAAAGTATAAAGTATAAAGTTTCTTAAGGTACGTAGCTTTTAAAAAGGCTTATGTGGCAGTTTAAAAACTTTTAAACTTCCTATGGGATGAAAATGTTTTAAGAGGAGAGCATGTTTTATACGTTTTCGTACTCATGTAAAAATTAAAATATACAAATAAAATAATTGCATGCTATGTGGATATTAAAATGATCTAAATTCGAATGTTGTGAATTGTAAATATGTGAAAGTATGTTAAACCTATCTTTATAAAGATGATGATAGTTTGAAAATCTCCCCCATTGTGCTTTTTTTTTTTTTTTTTTTTTTAGAAAATTGGGTAACTTGTTGAACATTTTTTAAATAAATTAAATCGGTCCAATCGGTTAGCCATCAGCTCATGTGCATTTGTCTTATGTTAGAGGAAGGAAAAGACACACCGCAGGGTAAAACTCACCGAGCTTCCCACTCCTGCTCTGAAAAGTCTCGGCCGTGGGGCATAAAGATGGAAACACCGGTGTTCACAGAAACTAACATCGGCACTCGCATTGCCTTCGCCGTCCCTCCTGATATCACAACACGCGACTTCAAGAGTAATAAAGCACGCTTCTTTCTTTTTCCTATCTGTACCAAAACAATCCTGTCTTTTTCTTTCTTGCATTTTTTAATAAATAAAATTTGGGTTTTCATGGAGCACGACCAAAAAATTCTGGGTCTAATTTACTTTCGTGATTCGTTGACTGCATGGCATCTATTTCTTTTTTATTCTTTCTACTTCTTTGTTTAAAGATTGAAACTTTAATGTAAATTCGTTGTACTAATGGAGATCAGACTCAATTTTTGTTCTTCTTTTATTGTATTAGTAGCTATGTCGTTCTTGATTTCAGTATTTATGTCCTAGGCCTTTCCCATTTTTCTCTTTCGAATTAAATGTACATCTTTTGGGTTCTTACAAGTCCTATGTGTTGAATAGCATATGACATTCCATATCTAGTTTTCTGCATACTCAGCTTTATGTAGACGGAAAGTGAATTGGAAATCGTTGATTAGCTTGAGCTTTCATCTCTACTTCTTAGAGTGATGGCTCCAACGTGGAAGATGGTAATGGCCCTTTTGGTATTAGTGGAGATGCTTGTATAATTCAGCAGTGTAAGGATAATGTCTGCAAAGCAGGGAATCCGTTGAAATTAGAGTAGGAGTTGATGATGAAATTGAGAATGCCTCTCCAATTTACTTGTTATGTAGGAAAAGTTTCGATGCCACAAATTTTCATGGTATACCATTGTCAGGCATTAGGAACTGATTGTGAACACCTAGCTGATATGATCTGCTGGAATGCCTTGTGCTTCATTTATTTTATTTTTTTCTTGTTATCATCTTGTGTTTCGGAATGTACACCTTTTGAACAGTCTAACTGCATGTTCAGATTGTTCATCCTATATGCAAGTTGATGTTGTTCAATCTGGCACTTTCTCTGCACTTTGCAATGTGTGATTGACCAGACTGAAATCACTGTCTTCATGTAGGGAAGATCAAGAGAGAGCACTTCAGTTGTTTCCCAGAATTAGGGGAGATAAGTGTTTGTGGAGTAGGGGTATTGTTAAGTTGATGAAATTCTCACTCAATCATAATTGCATGGTCTTGTTGGGGTAATCCTCATATTACTATTTTCATGCATTTGCTACCAGGTGAAACTCAGGTCATGCCTTTATTACCTGCCAGATTTTATGCCATTAAGGTATGCTTTCCAAGAATTGAGTCGAGTGTGGTTTGTTCTTGTGGAGATAAGACTTTCTGATGCATCTGGTTGCCGTGCTAGAATTTCTCATGTCTCCAATGTTAACTGCTTGGGCACTTCAAAATTGCAAAGCATGTTTGATAGTGATGACAATTGGAAAGCTAAAAGGAAGAGGGCCAAAAGGAAGCCTCACTTTCTAGAATCTACTAGCATTAGTCCATGTGAGGAAAAGGAGGAAGGCTTTTTGTCTTTTGACCATATAGCTAATGGAGTGGACAAGAGATGCCCTTACATAGATGAGGCAATTCCGGCTAACTCTACATGTGTAGATACTTCTGAGCCTAGAAAGGAAGAGAAAACGAGACCAATGATTGAAACTCCCAATGCAACCTCCTCAGAAGTCATATCAGTTGGAGGCATAATTGACAAGTACTTCACAAGTTTCACTGAGGTATCAAGTTTCAGTGGCCGATATAGCTCAAGTGCCATGGGTAGAGCTGCTCAAAATCAGCCAAGAAGGCGTAAGAGGAGGAAAAAAGATAGCCATATTACAAATTACAAAGCAAACTCATCCAAGTTTACAATCAAAACACCACCGAGGCTGGTGACTTCTTTGTCCTCGATGGGTACAAGTCCCAATACTTTGATGGATAGAACTGCAGAAGCTAAGGTTGGAAAATGTCTTGTCACTGCATCACATCTTCTTGGACTTCACGAGAAGAGCCCAATGGTATCTCTTTCCAGATCCAAAAGCGGAAAGCTATTAAATTGTTCTCCTGAAGTCAAATTTTCAGTCTTTGAGATAAGCGAAGATGAGGATGATGAAGCTGACTGAAAGAAACTATAGCTGGTCCGTGGATTAGAATGCTCGTAGAAAGTGACTGCACTATGCTGATCCTTTGTATGGCACTTTGAATAGGGATCTGAAAGATTGAGTTTGTTTCTTTTCCTGCAACTGAGCATCTGAGGAAAAAGAAACTTTCTTGGTGAATCTTCAAATGCCAGCTTCAGTGTGGGATATCATTGTCAAAATTACAGTGAAATGGACGAAGATGGTTCCACCATGATTGCACTTAATGATGAAGATGCATGCTTCAATATCAAGCTGTGACATGCAAACACTTCCAATTTCTTATGGAAGATTGGTCTATTAAATTCGTCATTATTCCTTTATAAGGTGTTGGTCAAAAGTTTGGCAATACCAGCATGGTATTCTGAGGAGGAAGTACTCCATTTTCTCGCAAATTTATTGGATGCGAGATTAAAGCCATGCTCTGACTATATCACCTGTGATGTTATAGTTTTTTTCACTTGTGGAATCCACCATGTTTTAGGAACGGCTTTCAAAACGGATGGAAATGGTGATCTGATTAGCCATTACACAATTTTATGTGTATACTGAAAATAAATCTCTTTCCTTATATCCCACAATTTATAGATATTAGTTGTTCCAAACACTGTTGCTGCTGTAAAAGATGCATGGCAGGGGTTTGAGCTTTGAAAGTTTAACTTGATGAGGAGAGAAGCCAAAGAAGTAGCCTATCGAGTTGCTTGTCAAGCCACGATAAAGATGTGCCCTCGAAGTTGGACACTAAGTCCACCATCTTCACGAATGCCTTCACGAATGCCTTTATAATTGGAATTGGATCCTCTAAAGTTACAAATCTCAAAAGTTTCCTAGAAAGTTACCCCTCAAAATGCTAGTTTGAGATAAAATAAGTAAGATGATACCATTGTGATATCATAGCACATTTAAAAAATCTATACATTTTTAGTTATTGATTTTGTAATTTTATTTGAAGTAATTTAAAGTATCTACTCCTTTACAATTTGATAGTTTAGATGGACGGGGATTTTGATCAATAAAGTTTGTGTTAGTATGACTTAGAATATCTCTATATGGAGGTCCTTAGAATATTGCATCAACATTTTAAGTTCCCTTTTATCTTATACTCGAAAAATTTAAAACAGGATCCTTAAATTTCTTTATTTTATTTACAGTAAATTGCGCAATTTACTTCCAAAACTTAAAAAATATGATGGTCTAATAAAAAGGCAGCACTTGCCTCGCAAACAGGCATGGATTCCAATTTTATTATATGATTATTTTTTTTCATTATTATTTGGCCGCATATGTGTTAATAGCCGCTAATGTAGACGTAAAATGGAAAAAAATAACGTCACGTCATTTTTTTTTTTTTATGTCAACATGACAATTTGATTCATTTTCTTAGATTATATATTTTATAAATTAATGTAATAAAAATACTGAAAGATGCATAGAAAAAACAAAGAAAAAAAGATTGAAATGCCAATGAAAATTGTAGGGCTATTGCTGCTATTGGCCACCCAAAGGCAAAGGATATTTGCAATTGTCATATATTTTGGCGGGTTGCAAACCGGTATTGTGAGTTATGTGGTTCACCTGGAGGTGTACAACCGCCCATCATCTTATGGTTTGATTTGAAGGTTTTAAAACATTTTTTCCTTTTTTTTTCTTTTTATTTATACCATAGTGATTGCATGATTTTTATGAGATAATGATTGATCGTACAATTCACTTATAATAATAGATATGACCTACTAAAAGTATATATCCTTCGGCTCTTGCAACTTGCCTGACTTGTTGAGATGGTCTTCCTCTACTCTAATGTGGGAGGCAATGGCCCTTCAAATTTCATTAGCTTTTTGTTTGAGGTGGTTTTTATTAATATTATTATTTTGCTTTTGTGTGGTGAGGATCAGGGTTAATTTACTCTTATAGATCCATCTTTTCTTGGCCAAAAGGGAAGATACCCTATCTAATAATAAGTAACACCTTGTCAAAAATGATAATAATAATAATAACAATACCGTGAATTAAAGATGGCATCCAATGATAGCATTAGCAGGATAAAATGGGCGAAATGTGGAAGCACATTAAATATGAAAACCCGCCAAACTTTGAAGGACCAAAAGGACCCCTCGAAGAATTGTGTCCGGGACGCAGAAAGTGAAAGCAGAACAGCAATAGACCAGAGATCAAGCCTTTTCCTGGAACTTTTTCATCAAAGCAGCTTTTCTCATATTGATATTTAAATAATGCAAAGGTGCCAATCCATTCTAGGCACCAGAAAGTTGTTATATCTTTCACATGAGAACAACAAAAGCATAAAAAAGAGGTTCATACAAGAGTTTTTATAAAAAAAAGGTCACTAACACCGATCTTCTTTAAGGATTCTGCTGATATTATTCGTAGTCTTGTACATACGACACAAAAAGTCTTGGCCCCTTTATAGTTTTACCATCTTGGAAATAAGGTACTGCTTGACCACAAAAGCAGTGTGGAAGTACCTACTTTCCATTTTCACTAGCCAACAGTTGATTTATATTTATAGATGTCCTTACCCAATGAATATATTTAATCAGGACCGCTAGCCGTCCAAGTTGATTTTTGCTTTTTAAGTCAAGAGTACTTGAAGAACGTGCCCTTCAAGTCTATGTTTGTTCATCAAACACTTCTGTAATGGAACCGCATATGGACAGACTTTGGAAGTTTTGGAATCACCCTGTCCGAATTTGTACTCCGGTAAACATGCTAGATAGTTAATGTGTGACCTGCAGAAGAAAATATTAGTCATTGCACAAACAGGCTTTGTCCTGGTGAGGTTGCTAGTAATGCTGGAATACTACCAGTAGATAATCGTAGATCTTCTTTTTCTTGCAAATGCTTCAGTTTCACTTGAATACAAGCCATGAAGGCAATAGTTTGACAAAGATGATGGTTAGTTATGTCAGGAAATAGAAAAGCATATTGACTTAGTTATATCGAGAAAGACAATAATATATCAACTCAAAATGGATGACGATTAAGAAATGTATTGACCACAGCTATCAACTCAGATTCACTCAGATTTTTGAGGAAGAAGCGTTACAGATAAAAGGCTGTCCTGTCTTGAATTCCATAAAAGGATGGAGCCTCCCATAGGTACATTATGTGCCTAATTGTGATGACTTGCCTTATGTTTCCATATAGACATGGAGAACTACTCATATAGGGATATTGCTATAAGTTTATATAGGATTAATGAAAATTTTCTTTTTGAAGGAAATGTTTTTTGAATGCCTTGTGATTGTATTCATTTTTGGAATTTAACAAAAATATAACTGCTGAAGGAAAACTGCTTAACAAGATTAATTGGCTTCCATGATGTACCTCTGTGCATAATAGTTCTTATTGCTTTATTTATCAATTGAACTTGCTCAACATGTAGACTCCTGTGGAACATAGAAAGGTTAACCTTTGTTGAAAATCGGATGCTGCAATATCGGAATGGAAGCATACTTGCAGAAGTTTACAGTTTACACTAAGGAACTGCACAATGTCTCAAATATCACAACAAATTGTCAACCTTTCTTTCTTTGATGAGGATCCGTGATGAAAGAAATATATGAATGCCAAGATTTGTTTTTTCTGGTGTACTTATTTGTTGATCCGACTCGTGTGGGGATGATATAACAGAAATGCAGATTCACATCCAAGAGCTCTAACAACTCTGGTCCAGTCTATCCTTGAATTAACTAGCCATAACAGAATTATGCAATAACAAAGACAGTATCTCCGATAAACTGAAAATAATTGCTACATAAAATAAGCCAAAAACTATAGGGAAATGCAAATAGTTCCTAGATGAAAAGCATGAATTTTGATGTTATACAAAATCTTTATGTTGTCCAATTCGATGACCTTGTTGTCTTTTTCAACAGTTTTTTCTCAACCAATGATACAAACAGCTCAGGTGTTCGAAGTTCAAAGACAATATACCCAATGGATATACCAATCACTAATCCACATAGATATCCTGTCAAGATGATCTTCCAATCAAATGCATCGAAATCATCTTCTTCAGTAAAAGGCAAATGCAGTTGTGGTTGTTTTGGAATGTCCGCACATGCTTTTGAGACTTGTGATCCGTCTAATCCCTTATTACCGACAAATGATTCCATCCCGAATGTATTGAACTGTTGGCCTCTTGGTATGTTTCCTCTAAACTCATTATATGAAAGGTTTAAGCTTGAGAGTTCTGTTAAGTGAGTGAGCCCACTAGGAATGACACCAACGAGCTTGTTTGAAGAGAGATCTAGCCATTCAAGACTAGTCAAGTTTTGAATTGATAGAGGAATGCTCCCAGTAAGATTGTTATGAGAAAGATTGAGACCTTTGAGAGCAACAAGTCCACCAATAACTTGCGGAATCCCCCCTTGGAAATTATTGTTTGAGAAGTCAATTGAGGTAAAAGCCATTGAAATTTTAGGGAACTCGAGCCTAGACCCTTTCATTGTCAACGTAATTGTCAAGAAATATGTGTAGATATCTCTATTCACTTCACTCACAACCAAGAACTCTGAATCTTCACAACAGATATCTATCTAAGTTCTTCATGGCATCTAATTGGCTGATATATTCAATTGGTAAAAAACCCGCGAGATTGTTGTTGGAGATGTCAAACAGCTTTAGGTTGGGAAATGGATGATCAGTCGACAGGGTATTCACCTTGCCATTGAACTTGTTGGATTGTAGAGCAAGTACTTGGAGTTCAGGAAGAGCTTCCAACCAGTTTGGAAAAGAATCTTCTATGTTGTTATTGCTAACATCTAAGAACACCAACTCATTGCTATTGACCATTGAACGGGGAAGTGGCCCTTTGAGTTGATTCCCGCTAAAATCAAGAGCCTTTATATTAGCATGCTTTGTGAACGTATCAGGGATAGCGCCCTCCAGCTTATTCATCCCAAGTATTATGACACCACCAAAAGCATAGGTTTTGTTTACCAAACATGCTGGAATGGTTCCACTGAGACTGTTATTGGACAAGTCTAGAACCATTGCTTCTAAGTTGCAAATGGATAGAGGGATCTCTCCTGTGAACTTGTTATTGGACATTATAAGCAATGCAAAGATCTGAGGAAGCTTTGGAATTGGCCCTTCTAAACTATTGCTGGACGAATCCAATACAGCGAGGGATAAGTTGCCATCAAAATCTGGCAGACGACCACTAAAACCATTCTGGTGAAGGATAAGAATACTTAGCATGAATCCAACAAATAAACTGTCAACTGGGCCGTAGAATCTGTTTTCCCCCAAGTCAACAACCTTCAAGATAGGGAGATGGCCCAACCAAAATTTAACCTATCACTTAACATGTTGGAACCGATGTCCACATGTTCCAGAAGAGTACAATTACTCAATGACTGTGGTAATGGTCCCATTAATTGGTTATAACTCATATCTAACCATTGAAGATTGGTCAAATTTCCCAAACACTTTGGAATAGAACCAGAAAACTTGTTGCCCGACAGAGCAAACACTTGAAGGGAACTTAGTCTACAAACTGATGATGGTATTAAGTCAGCAAGTTGACATCAGATTGCTGATTGAATTGGGTATATTTCCTGAAAAGCCTGTGGAAGAGAGATCTAAAGAGATTAATGGACTGCTCCAGTTCAACTTTGGCAATGTGCCTGTGAGGCCTAAATTTTCACTCACGGTGAGAAAGTGCAAATTTGGTAAATGAAAAATATAATCAGGGAATCTTCCTCTCAAGCTGCAGTTACTAAGAGTTAAAGATGTCATAGTAGGAGATAGATTCAACAGGGAACCAGGAAAAACTCCATCCATTTTAACGCCCTCAAGGTTAAGTTCTTGTATGTGCATCAAGTTTTGTACCAGTAATTCTAGAATGGGACTCGTGAATGTTAAACTTTTCCCCGAGAGGTTGAGTGAAATAAGTTCAGATGAATGAGTGATTTCAAGGGGAATAATGCCAGAAAATCCATTGAAGGAAAGGTCAAGATGCACCAAACTCGAAAGTTGACCAAGAAAATCCAAGGAACCACTTAGATCGTTGTATGAAAGGTTTAGGCTTTTCAGATTTTGGAGGGGGAATAGGGATTTGGTGTAACTGAGATCAAAGGGAATAGTGCCATAAAAATTATTGGAGGAAAGGTCAAGATGCAACAAATTTGGAAGTTGAGTGAAAGAATTCAGGGGGCCATTCAAAAAATTGCGTGCAAGATTTGGACTCTGCAGATTTTTTAGGAGGAACAGGGAGCTGCTGTTGTTGATGAAGCCTGTTACCCCTTAGCAACTGATGTCAAGAATGATCACCTTCCCAGTTTTATTATCGCAGGTTACCCCATCCCACATGCAACAATCTGTATCATTTTTCCATGATGCTGTTCTTCTTTCTCCAATATAGGCATCATAACACTGGGAAAAGGTAATTACAAGCGAGTCCTTGAGCTGAAGCAAAGCACCCTGCTGTTCAGTTAAGCACAGATGTCTTTTCGAAAAAGAAGTAGAAATAAGGAGAAGTGAGACTAGAACGAAGGGGTTGATGATGCTGTTGTAATATGATGCCATAATTCCTTACCAGGAGTATAGAAAAATGGCTGTTTATGACTGCACATGCAGTTCGTTGCTCCAGTATTTATTGAGAAACAAAATTGCACACGTTATTATATGCTAATGGTTTTCATATTCATGAAATGTAAGAATTGCAAGAAAGTGGAGTCAGATTATCCCGACCAACAAGGTGGAGATAGAGCAACACGTTTAACGTGGTACCATTTTTATGTTTCTCCTTTTTGCTTGCTTGTTTCATATGAAATTCTTTTTCTTGTACATGCATTCACAGACGCAATATTTGAGTATGAAAAAGCAGCAACCACATTACTAAGTGCAGAATGGGGACCAACCCATAGCCCTCCTCAATCCAATATTTAGGGAGCAAAATGGCCGTCGAAGTTAACTTTTTCCTTTTCAAGTCAAGTCTCCCACGAATATGTTATGTGAATGCATCTAGGATAATATGCGTCAACATTGATGTTATTCACAAAAGACGATCATGAATTTCCAATCGATAGAGGAGATCTCTCTGTGAAATTTCTTGATAATATAAAGAATGAATTTTTTTGGAAGATTTGAAATTTTTTTATATTACTTAGTAAGTTTAGCCTGATGAGCGAGCTTCCTCTGTAATGTGTTGACTATCATACGACAAAGTCATGAATTCCTATAGTCCAATAGCCTGGTGAACAGGATTTATCATACAGTATGTATAGCTAGTGCTAGTCCAGTACCGCACCTGAACAATCTTGTAACAAAGGCAGCATTTTCAAGAAACACTGTCTGATATCGCGAACTACTTCAGTTTTATCAGTGTAGGAATCATTTTCTTAGGCGTAAACGCAATGCTAATTCGAATTGCCTTAAAAGATACATAAACATTGTTTCCAGCCAACCATAACTAAGTTGGGTGAAATTTTTTTAGTCAATAGGGGAAACAGTCGCATACCATGCTCTAGTTTGCATTCGAGAACTGTAAGCCAGTACGAAAGCCCCGATTATCATTAAAACTTAAAATGGCCCCTGCAATCCATTTTAATCATAATCCTACTTGATGATGTGGATTGTGAAATTATGGTAATGAATCCATTATTTGATAGAACAAGGATATTGCTAGTCTGGCATCAACATCCGTAACTTCATGCAGATCTCATTGAAATAAATATCTAAAGAAATACTTACTGGTTTCTGCTTTTGATTTTGAGCACTGGCTTTTCAATTATTTATTCTGGTCAATAATCAGGGACTAGGGTGCATTAGAAGAGGTTTTCTCGAGAATTAACGCTACAAGAGGTGAAACAGTACCCCTTACAGCAGCATATTGCAGAACATTACAAGGGAAACGTCCGTTTTGTTTTGTTTTGTTTTTCACCCACAAGGTATTCTCTACCACCACTAGGAGGTCAGCCTAATCTTACCTCTTTCCTTAGACTAGAGCATATAGTCGTGTGTAGCCTGCTAGTCAGCTAAGCGAACACTCATTATTAAAAAAAAAATTTTTAGTCTAGTAAACCATGCGATTCCTTATAAGAGGATGGAGTTTCAAGCTGGTATAATATATGCGTAATAGCAACCATTTGCTTGTCAATGCTTATGCCTGTGCACTTTTTTCTGTTGTTATGCACAACAAAAGATGTGATGTTTGATCAATCAAACTAGTTAAAAATCCTATTGTGATAGTGATTCCATGATAAACCGAAAATAAGGAGGAATATATCAACATCTTTCCGAGAGGTACTTATTAAAATGATAAATAAAAAAGAAAAAAAAAATTTCCCTCCTTTTCATATACTTAATTTTTTCTAAAATATATTATTAATATTGAAAAGTAAAAAAAGTTTCTTTTTACACACTTGACAAATATTGAGGGAAAGAATATGATCCCCCATATTAAGAACAAATGAATAGATGGTTGTAACATCACTTCCTAGAAAAGCTTGTAAATATGATTGAGACGGAGCACTTCACATTTTAAGCAATTTTAATTTTGGGAAAAAAGAGAATTGCTAAATTATTATAAAAATGCATAACTTTATTGTGAAATTCATAACCTTGCTGCAAAATTTGTAAAACAAGAAATTACAAGAGGAATCATAATCGTGCTTTATATTTCATAATTCTATTTATTACTCCTGTAGATTCTCATTCTCTGGAAGAAGCATATGTATATATATATAGTACTAGTACATTGTAATTATATTAATATTATCATAATAACACATGATTTCACTTTTGTGTACAAAAGCTACTTCATATCTAAGATTCTCCTTATTTTCTGTAACATTCTTCAAATTTATAGATCGGCTTCATTTCTTTTGAAATTAGTAAATTTAGCCTTTAGTTATAATACATTTTCAAATTTCGTAAACTTCCTTAATTTTCTATTTTAACTTCAATCTTTTTAAACTTTTAAATCTTCTCTTGTGCATCTTTTAATCCTAATTAAGAATGACCTCCCGAAGGAAGAGAATTGGGTCAAAAGGTAGCATATTTTGAAACTATTTTTCTGTTTTTCTTTTTTAAAAGCAGATCTTGGCAAAGTAGTATTGATAAATACTGTAAAAAAAATGCAACTTAGCACACTTCAACAAACATCATGAATATTTTTTTAGTTAATGAAAACACAACCATATCAACATATCTAAACACATCAACAACTGCAATAACGATAACTATATTGGCAGGTGATTTATAACTCTATCACCGGTAACAAAAACCAATAATGAGAGAACACATGTATTCTCAACATCCATAACCCTGCACAAAACTCCAACAACTGCAAACGTATCTCAAAGCTGATTTATAACTATCACCTTACTATACATGAGCAATGTAATATATACACAAACAACCATGTTATAATATGATAAATACTTTATTACTTAATTGATCATGAGACGTAACATCTACAAAAATTCTTCCTTTCTTTTTGTCTATAAAATATTATATAAAATATTTCTCCTTTTGTGCAAAATCACCAACACTCTAGATTTTAAGACTGTCTCTTCTGTCTTCTTACATCTTATTTGGATTGTTATTTTCTTTTCGGTATTTTATATATATTTTATCTATATATGTTTTATGTCTAATCTATATTTATTGGAAATATGTTATTTAAAAAATTATTTTATCTTTATTTTATCCGCTTCTATCTTATAATTATAGCGAAGATGATGAGTAAAGTATTACAATGGAGAAATGAAATTTCATATAATTTTAAGAAAAAAATTAAGAAAATATATTTTATATATTATAGATTACTATTTTAATTGATATTTTGTAAATATGAATAAAGTAAATGATAGATAAATTCAATTTTATTATGATTTATTGGATAATTAATTTTAAAATGGGGTAATATATAGAATTATATTTCTATTTTTTTATATTTTATTCTTTCCATATGCAAGATCTAAATAGACAAAAAAAAAAAAAACACTAATAATATTGCATATATAGAAGATCTTTTTCACCTAGCTTGACAGGAGCCGCTTCAATTTAAGTTATTAGAATTTAAAATAATAACTGGAAATTTGACCTAATCGCATTGTTTATCGGCTAGCACTTGATAAGGTATGAGTATAGAAATCATTCGAACAGTAACATGAGACCACAAATTAGTATCATCAATTTGTATACATAATCTGATATATAAAATTTTATCCAATGGTTGAAATTTTACTTTTAAGTCTAATAGGAAAATTTTTAATACTATTGAAAATGCATAAAATTATTAAGTTAATTTAAGAATAAAAAACATATACATGAAAATTAACCCAATGACCGAATCAAGGAAAATTACGAACTCCACCGTAACCTAACTTGGCCAGCGAACCTTATAGTGCTATATATATCACCACTTGTGAAAATTTATCCACAATTCCCTCATTCGATGAAACCAAATGCCCCTTAAGCATCTCATCCTCCGTAAATCTCTCTCTCTCTCTCTATATAATTTTGAGACCTTCGACCACCACTCCAGAAGCTGATATTGTAGCTCCGGCGATGCATCATCAGTGGTCGGTTCAGTTTTGCCTGATTTATGAAGTACCAATGTCGAAAGGTTCTTCCATGGGCTACACAAGACTTTTCAGAAGCGAAATGGATAGGAGAACGAATGTTATGACGCGAACTCCAAGTTGATTATGGCTTTTGAAGAGTACTTAGGAGAATATGATCTGCTATACATTAAGAATAGTACCCGTCAACATCAGTGCTTGTTCATAAAACACTGTTGTAATAGAATTACAAATGGACTGAGGAATCGGAAAGGAAGTAGTTCTGGAAGATCTGGAATTGCCCTGCGGGAACTTGTATATACTGCACTTCGGTAAAACTTGCTACACAGCTAATGCTTGGCACAGACCGATTCAGATGTTTGAGGAACAGGAAGTGTTGCAGATAAAGGGCTGTCCTGTCTTGAATTCCATAGGAGGATGGAGTTTCAAGTAGGTAATTGTGTGCCTAGTTGCAATGACTTGCCTGATATTTCTATATGGACATGGAAAATTATTTATAGGAATAGAGCAATAAATTTCTTTTGGATTTGATGAAAATGTTATTTGAAGGAAATGCCTTTTGAGTGCTCTGTCATCATATACATGTTAGGAAGCTAAACAAAAATATATTAGGGCTATGATTTACTACTACAATCAAATTTCTCATGAAAAAAAAAAGCTAGTCGGAAACAGATCTAAGATCCTCTTAAATGGTATAACTTAATGCACAATAGTTGTTATTGCTTTATTCTTTAATTGAATTTGCCATGACATAGACTCCTATAGAACGAAGAAAGGTTGAGGTTTATTGATATTTTGGATGCTGTGATATCATAATGGAAGCATATTTGCAGAAGCTTACACCAAGGAATGGTGCAACGTCCCAATTATCAAAACAAATGCTCAAAGTTTCTTGGTTCAATAGGGATCCATGATGCAAGACACAGATGAATGACAAGATTTACATTTTTGGTCTACTTTTTTTTTTTTTTTTTTGTTTGATCTGATTTGTGTGGGGATGCCATGACAGATATGAACACATGCATCCAAGGGCTCTAACAACTTTTATCCGGTCTATCCTTGAATTAACTAGCCATAACAAAAATATAGTACAACAAAGACAGTAACTATGATAAACCAAAGATAATTACTACATAAGATAAACTAAAATCATAGAAAATTGGAAATACTAGCTGAATAACAAGCATGAATGTTCTCAAACTGAATACATAAAACATCAAACTTATTGCCTCATTCGTTCAAACCTCTACTAAATCTTCACTCATTTGTTGATCCTAGGTAACTTAAAGATTACAAGCCAATAACTTTGATGTTCCTTTAAGTTCTCCATCTTAACGACCTTGCTTTCTTCTTCAGCAGCTTTTCCTCAACCAACAATACAAACCACTTCGGTCTTCGAAGTTCAAAGACAATATACCCAATGGATACACCAATCACTAACCCACAACCATATCCCATCAAGATGATCTTCCAATCAAATACACCAAAGTCATCTTCTTCAATAGGGGGCAAAGGCAGTCGTGGTTGTTCTGGAATGTCCGGTTTACCACATTCTTTTTTGACTTGGACTCCGCATAACCCCTTATTACCAATAAATGATTCCATTTGGAATGTTTCAAACTGTTGGCCTCTTGGTATCATTCCTCTAAGCTCATTATATGAGAGGTTCATGGTTGAGAGCTGCGTCAAGCGTGTGAGTCCACTAGGAATCATACCACCGAGCTTGTTTGAAGAGAGATCTAGCCATTCAAGACTAGTCAGGTTTTGAATTGATAGAGGAATGCTCCCAGTAAGACCGTTATGAGAAAGATTGAAACCCTTGAGCGCAATAAGTTCACCAATAACTTGTGGAATCTCCCCGTGGAAATTGTTGTTTGAGAAGTCAATTGAGGTCAAAGCCATTGAAATTTTAGGAAGCATGAACTGAGATCCTTTCATTGTCAAATTAATTGATAAGAAAAATCCATAATTTATTGAAATGAAACCATCGCTACCCAAGTACTGCAAACCTTCCCGAAAGATATCTGCATCTTTTATGGCATCTAATTTACTGATGTATTCAATTGGTATAAAACCTGTGAGGTTGTTGTTGGAGATGTCAAACAGCCGTAGGTTAGGGAAAGGATGAGTGGTCGACAAGGTATTCAGCTTACCGTTGAACTTGTTGGATCGTAGAATAAGTACTTGGAGTTCGGGAAGAGTTTCCAACCAGCTCGGAAAAGAATCTTCTATGTTGTTATTGCTAAGATCCAGGAGCACCAACTCATTGCAATTGACCATTGATCGTGGAAGCGGCCCTTTGAGATTATTCTCCCCTAAATTAAAAGCCTTTAGACTGTTATTTTCTTTGAATACATCAGGAATAGCACCCTCCAACTTATTTGTTTCAAGTATTACGAAACTGGTAATGTTATTGGTTCCGTTTAGCAAACATGGTGGAATAGTTCCGGTGAGATTGTTATTGGACAAGTCTAGAACAATGGGGTCTAAATTGCAAATGGATAGAGGGATCTCTCCGGTGAACTTGTTATGGGACAGTAGAAGCAAAGACCCGACATAAGGAAGCTCAGGGATTGGTCCTTCCAAACTATTATAGGACAAATCTAATGCAGTAAGAAATAAGCTGTCATCAAAATCTGGCAGAGGACCACTAAGACTATTATTACGAAGGATAAGAACATCTAACACGGATCCAGTGAACAAACTGCTAATTGGGCCGTAAAAGCTGTTTTGTCCCAAGTCAACAACGGCTAAGTTAGGGAGACGACCAAGCCAACTAGGGTACGTATCACTCAACGACCGCGGTAATGGTCCCCTTAATTTGTTATGACTCATACCTAACCACTTAAGATTGGTCAAATTTCCCAAACACTGTGGAATAAAACTGGAAAATTTGTTGCATGATAGATTTAACAATTGGAGGGAACTCAAACGGCAAATTGTTGATGGTAAATTTCCAGAGATGTTCGTAGAAGAGAGATCTAAAGAGATGAGTGGACTGCTCCAGTTCGAGTTTGGTAGTGTGCCTATGAGACCCGAATTTTCACGCACGTTGAGAATATGCAGATTTGGTAAATGAAAAATATAATCAGGGAATCTCCCTCTCAAACTGCAACCGCTAAGACTTAGAGATGTCAAAGTAGTAGACAGATTCGACAGGGAACTAGGGGAAACTGCATCCATTCTAACGCCAGCGAGGTTAAGTTCGTGTATCTGGGTTAAGTTTTGTATCAGTGGCTCCACAACAGGGCTTGTGAGTGATAAATTATTAGCCGTTAGATTGAGTGAAAGAAGTTGAGATAAATGAGAAAATTCAGAGGGAATAATGCCAGATAATTCATTGAAGGAAAGGTCAAGGTGCATCAAATCTGAAAGTTGACCGACAGCTGGATTCAAGGAGCCACTCAAAAGATTGTGCGAAAGATTTAGGCTCTGCAAATTTTGTAGGAGGAAGAGGGAACTGCTGTTGTCAATGGTGCCTTTTAGCCCGTTGCAACTGATATCAAGACCCATCACTTCACCGGTTCTGTGGTCACAGGTTACCCCGTCCCACAAACAGCAATCTAGGTCTTCCCCCCATGTCATAATTCCCTTTTCACGGACTACGGGGTCTTTTGTATATGCGATCATGTCAAAAGGACATGCTAAGAGTCGAGGACCATATAGGGAAGAAAAATGTTCATTCTTAAGCTGAAGCAAAGCATCTTTCTGCTCAATTAAGCATGGATGTTTTTCGGAATAAGAAGTTGAAATTAGGACAAGTAAGACTAAGGAGAAAAAACAGACAATAAGGTTATGATTTGGTGGCATTGTTCTTGCGACGAGGACAGAAAAATGACTGTTCATGATTGCACGCATTGCTCCGGTATTTATAGAGAAAAACAAAAGCACGCGACAAAGGATCAGTGGTTGATAGTTTCATGCAAAAACAAAATCAGATGATCTGGAACAACAGAAAAAAGATTCCTTGATATTAATATTCTATATATTTAGATAAACTGCGTATAATTACTAATAATATGAAAATAGGTGCTAATAATATTAGTAAATTTGTTTAAAAAACTATTATTCATTCTCTTAGGTATTAGAATTTTGTTGGTGTTTATTTATTACCAATCCATCCATATAATATATAAATGTGATTCAAAACAACACCTTCCACTGTTATGGGAAAAATGGCATCGACCCTTTGTTCACTTCTTCCAGGCACCAATAAATATTTTATAATTATCCTTTAACATATTAGAATTTTGCTGGTATTTACTCGTCCCTAACCTATTTAGCATATCAATACCATTTAAAAGGTGCACTTTTAAATCGGATGGATCCTTTTTCAACTTTCATGGGAAAAATCGCATTGACCTTTTCTCACGGCTACCAAGTCAATCTAACGTTGGAATCAAAGGCACGGACAAATATCCGTCCGACAATGAAAGCAGCGGAGGATATATAAGAAGCCAGGACCACCAGCCTCCCCAGTCCAACATTTGGGGCGGGAGTGGCGCTGCAAGTTAATTTTCTTCTTAAAATCGTCCAGGTCTTTCGCGAATATCTCCGTTGACTGCACCAGGACATACGGTTCAACATTGATGTTATTCAAAAAAACGCAATCCTGGAATTTCCAATGGGATCATTCCTGTGAAACTTCTTCATAATATAATAGAAGAAACATATTTTTTAAAGATTTGAAATTTCTTGATAAATAGTTGGTACATTTAGCATGATGAGCTTCCTCTTATGATGTGTTAACCTCTTATATCGACGTCCATTTTCGCCCATTCAATCTTAAAATATTTCTTTGAACAAAAGCAGTCTTAAAATATTTATTTGTTTTATTATTTTTTCTTTTTGCCAATATTAAAATAGCTTATTTAGCCAAATTTTGAAATGTTTAAAAATGAAGGGAAAAAAAAAAAGAGAGAAGAGATGGAAGAAACCACAAAGTGAAATGCACAAAAATAAGAAAAGCAAAGAGAAAAAGAAATTTCTGAAAACTAAATAAAAATAAAAAAGGAAAATTAAAATAATAATAATAATAATAGAGAGGGGTTATATTCAAAGTCAAATTTGATATGAAACAGTTATTTTTCCCAATCCACCTCTTCTGTCCCTTTTTAATTGTCATATATTATTATATGCACGTGCATGTTTCCATTTGTTTCTAATAAACAGTGTAAGTTATTTTATTTTATTTTATTTTTTTGTTAAACATTGTAGAGGAAATTTAAAATTTTTCTATTCTCATTGCAATATTCTCCCTCACTAAGTCACAGTGAGTACTCATCCCTCAACAGGTAAAATCTGAGCAGCATGGGACGAGCTTTGTTGTGTAAAAGAGAGCTATGTATGGCTATGTCGGTAGGAATAGATCTGTGTTTGTACCTTAAGACCATGTACATCGATTGGTCCCTGGCTTTAGTTTCAAGGATGAAGAAACTCCAATGCGAGCCTTGCCCGATGGAGAGAATCGACATGGCATGTCTAGCGTTGAATTCTTTTTTCGTTTTAAAAAAGACATTTTGCAGACTTCCATTCCAACTTTGTACATGTGAATATTTTTAATGTTCAATGCTGTACATGTATATAAATGTGCAAATATAATTTTTCATATATTTAACAATATTATAATAAATATTAATAACATTTATTATATTGTAGAAATATAATATTAGTTGATTTTAAAATTATTTTTACAATATAATAAAAGTAGTGGTTTTTAAAGTTATAATAGTGTAGAGCTGCTACAACTAAAGGAAGATCGATAAAGAAACCTAACTGGCTAGTGATAAATAGAAATATGCATCATTTAATTAATAGATTAAAAAATATGAGACAGTTTTTTTTTTTTTTGTAAAGATATGAGATAGTCAGTAGTTAGAATAAACGAATTTAGTAACACTCTATAACAAAATCTATAGAACTGTATAAGCAAAAGTATAAATAGTAGAGAAAAAGAAGGAAAAAGGTATAGAAACCCTCTTGTAAAGTATCTATTCCTTCTACCTTTCTCAACTTTTTTGGAGTCCCTAGTAAACTTGAACCACCATCATCAACCTCGCAAAAACAACAAAAGATCAATTAATATCCATAGATCTCATCTATTTAATCACCGAAGAAGGTAAAAGGTTAAAGAGATTCATACACGAATGTGATAGTGAGGCTAGGGTTTGTATAACACATTGTTGACAAAACCTTAAGAGAGCATTGGAGAGAAAAGAGAGAATAAGAAGGTACAAGTGTAAGATATTATCTGTCAACACTCAAATGTAAGGGTCTATTGTATGAGAAGTTAGGCTTGGGCCTAATATTGGTTCTCTTGTGATGATGAATAGTACAAGATCTTAGATCCTTGATGAGAAGATTGAAGCTCAATTCATGTAACAAGATGTTCAAGATAAGTTTTAGATGTCTACCCAGCAATTAGAAAATTGCAGTCATTATTAGTGCTGAAAGGTGATGAGAATCAGAATAAGCAATTGGATAAAATAGATATTCATAATGTTTCATCATCTTCCCAAGGCCCAACTCCTAATAATTTTTCCAGGGGATCAAATTGGAGGTGCCTAAATTTAGTGGGGATAATCCAATTGTTTGGATCTTCAAAGCCAATCATTGTTTTTTTTTTCATCAAATTCTAGATGAACAGAGACTTACCATTACTTCCTTTGCAATGGAGGACAGAGCGTTATATTGGTACTAATGAATGCACCGCAACCAATAGCTTAGTTCTTGGAAAAAGTTTATAGAAGCATTAGAGAGTCAGTTTAGACCATCTAAATTCAAAGATGTTTAAGGGCTTTTAGCTAAACTTACTCAAAGTAGATCAATTGAAGATTATCAATTACAGTTTGAAGCTCTTTTAAATAGAGTAACTAGATTTTCTGATAGTTTTATAATAAGTTGCTTTATTTCTAGATTGAAAATGAATATTAGAAGAGATGTGTTACTTGCTAGGCTTAAATCACTTACTCAAGCTGTCTCTATTGCAAAAATGTATGAAGCCAAATTATCATATCAATTTTCTTTTTTTCAAGAAACCCTTCATTTCGACTACCAAAACCTTTACTATTCAATTTTCCAAACCTCCTTTTTCTTCTTCACCTTTAAGCACTTCCTCTCAATCATTACAATCTTAATCAACCACCTTTATTACCATCATTTCCAATTCAAAAAATAAAATGTCATTGGAAGAGTTACAAGCAAGACATGATAAAGGCCTTTGCTATAATTGTGATGAAAAATATCATAAAGAACATAAGTGTAAAGTTAAGGACTTACTATTGGTGTAAGATGAAGAGGATGACACGGATGAGTTGCATGAGGAATCTATTAATGTTACCGATCATGATGTTTTTGACACTCCTGAATCCTTTTCAATTAGCTATCATGCTTTATCTAGGAAATTGGTGCCTAAAACTCTGAAATTCAAAGGCTTTTTGAATAAAAAGTATAGTAATGTACTAGTTGATTCTGGGAATACTCATAATTTTGTGAAAAAATGACTAGTGAAACACTTAGGATTGACTATGGAATCTTCTCCCAAATTTCACATGATGATTGGAAATGGTCAGAAACTATTGTGTGATGGGCGTTATGTGGATGTACCGCTAATAATTCAAGGAGTTGAATTCTTGGAGACTTTTTACATGTTACCTATCCAAGGTGTAGATTTAGTGTGAGGTGTTTAGTAGCTTTAGAAATTGGGTCCTATTACTATTGATTACTCAAAATTGTCCCTACATTTTTGGAAAAATGGTTGTCTCATTACATTGAGTGGAGATCACATCCTTGAGAATGATTAAACGAATTATTTGTATGGATGCCATTGCTTCTTGTTTTCAATTGAAGGCTCAGATGGTGAATGAAAGATCAGAGAATATCACCTGTAATAGTGCTACTAAGTAAGTATTAAGCAAATTTTCTCATATTTTTTAGGTACCCTCATCATTGCCTACTCTAAGGGACATACAACATAGAATCCATATCAAGGATAGTAATCCCATCAACGTAGAACCTTAATGATGCCCTTATTTTTAGAAGAAGGAGAGTGAACAATAAATGGCTGATATGATGAAGTAAGGAATTATTTAGTACACCACCAATCCATATTCTTCACTAGTATTGTTGGTAAAAAAGAAGGACGACACTTGGTACTTCTGTGTTGACTACAAACTACTTAACCAAGCAACAATAAAAGATGGGTTTCCTATCCTTACTATTGATGAATTGTTAGATGAATTACATGGTGCTTATACTTTTTCTAAATTGGATTTAAGGGTAGGGTATCACCAGATTAGAATGCATCCTGGTGATGCTGAAAAGACAGCTTTATGGGCATTATGAATTTCTCACAATGCCCCTGCCACTTTTCAATCCATCATGAATAGGATATTTTGCCCCTATCTACAAAAGTTTGTGATTATGTTTTTTGATGACATATTAGACTATAGTAACTCCATAGATCAACATGTAGATCATCCGACTAAAGTACTACAAGCACTAGTAGATCATACTATGTATTTGAAGAAGAGCAAATGTGCTTTTGGTCAAACTATTATAGACTACTTAGGACATGTGTTTGTAGATGGTGTGCGCCCAAATCATTCTAAGGTAAAAGGTAGTAAAGGAGTGGTCATTACCTTAAAACAATAAACATTTGAGGGAATTTCTGGTTATTATAAGTGATTTACACGAGGCTATGATGCTATTGTAACACCACTCACTGATAAGCTTCAGAGGGACAATTTTAATTGGAGTAATTAGGTGAAAAATGCTTTTAAGCAACTTAAGGATGCTTTAGTTTCATCTCCTCTATTAGCTCTGCCTTATTTTTTGAAAGAGTTTGTAGTGGAAAATAATGCCTCCTCTATTGGAATTGGTGTTGTTCTTTTGCAAGAAGGTCATCATATTTCTTATTTTAGTAAGAAGCTGCCCTTTCAGCTAACTAAAGGATATGTTTGTGTTAGAGAGTTGTACGTTATGGTAAAAGCTAAGAGAAAATGGAGGCAATATTTGTTGGGCTCACATTTTGTAGTCAAAATAGACCATCGAAGCCTCAAAGAACTCTTAAATTAGGTCATCACACTCCAGAGCAACACATATATCTGGTTAAATTGCTTGGCTACAACTATACAATTGTATACAAGTCAAACCAAGATAATAAAGTAGCCAATTCACTGTCTAGATTGCATGAAGCAGCTTATATGGCTTACTCTTTACTATGTTTTCACTTGATAGAAGAATTACAACAAGAGTATCATCATCTAACTACTTTTAAAAAGGTGATTAAAGATATGAAAAATGGCCAACAAGTGAAGTGGGAGCTATCTTAGAAGAATGAACTTCTATACTTTAATGATAGGATTTTTTGTGCTTACTTTGAAGCTTATTCCTAAGCTTCTTTATGAGTACCATTGTGTGCAATAGGCTACTTCGGTATACTCAAGACATACAAGAGACTTGCTTCAGAATTTTACTGGGAAGGGATGAAGGTAGATGTGGAAGCTTATGTTCAGACATTTACGATATGTTAGCAAATTAAGTATAGTACTAAAAGCCTATAAGGGTTACTTTCACCTTTATCAGTGCCTAATTAGATTTAGGAAGATGTTTATATGGATTTCGTGACTTCTTTGCCTAAATCATAAGGTTACTCAATCATCGTAGTAATGGTAGATAGACTATCAAAGTATTGCCATTTGGGTGCTTTGGAATCCAATTTTACTACTTCAAAAGTCGCTTCTTTATTTCTTAATATTGTAGTAAAAATTGCATGGATTCCTAAGATCAATGGTTTTTTACCATGACCTTATATTTGTTAGTCATTTTTAGAAGGTTTCTAACCATGACCCTATATTTATTAGTTATTTTTGGAAGGAATTCTTTCATCTAAGTGGTACCAAATTATCTCTTAGAACTGCTTATCATCCTTAATTAGATGGTCAGACTGAGGTATTGAATAGAGTTATTCAATAATACTTGTGAGGATATGTAATGGAACATCCTCAAGACTGGGTTCATTTCTTGTCATGGGCTGAGTTTGTCTATAATAAATCCTTTTTAGGTAGTGTATTGTAGGAAAGTTCCTATTATTCCTACATATATAAAGGGTACCTCTAAAGCTGAAGCTATGGAATGGGATTTCCCCTATCTAGGGATGAGGTTTTGAAATTGTTAAAGGAGAATTTGTTGAAGGTTCAGTAGTGTATAAAATTTTATGCTGACGAACACAGATCGGGTGTTTCTTTTGAAGTAGGTGATTTGCTTTTGTGGAGCTCTAACCTTACAAGTAGATTTCTATGTCACAAGGTCACCATAAACTTTCTCAGAGATATTGTGGTCCATATTCAATTACAAAGAGGTAAGTGATTGTGCCTATGAGTTAGCTTTACCAAACATAGCCAAAATTCATGATGTGTTTCATGTTTCAGTTCTCAAGGCAGCAAAAGGTTCTACTATTCCATCTTTAGCTCTTTTACTAGACGTCTTATAGGGACATATAGTTTTAGAGCCATTATCAATATTAGGGACAAGAAATATTCAAAGACCGGACAAATGGGTACCTTAAGTATTGGTCCAGTAGCTGGGTTTGCCATCGGAGGAGACAACGTGGGAAGATCTAGATGTGTTCAGATATGCCTATCCAACCTATGACTTTGAGGACAAGGTCCTTTTTCAAAGAGTGGGGGAAAAAACGTTACAACTAAAGGAAGACGGTGAAGAAGCCTAATTGGCTAAAGGATAGCAAGTTATAACCAATAATAATGATATTACAAGTAAACATAGATACAAATAAGCATAAGTCAGTTAACGGATTAACAAATCTAAGATAGTTAGTAGCTAGAATAAACAAATTTAGTAATACTCTGTAACAAAATCTATAGAATTGTAAAAGCAAAAGTATAAATAGTAGAGAAAAAGAAAGAAAAGGGTATTGAAACCTTCTTGTCAAGTGTCTATTCTTTCTACCTTCCTCAACTTTTCTGGAGTTCCTAGAGAACTCAAATCACTATCATCAACCTCACAAAAACAATAACAAAATTAGTTAGTATCCATAGATCTCATTGGTTTAATAATTGAAGATGGAAAAAAATAGAGAGATCCATATACAAGTGTGATAGTGAGGCTGGAGTTTGTACAATACATTGTTGACAGAACCCTAAGAGAGCAATCAAGAGAAGAGAGAGAATAAGAAAGTACAAGTGTGAGATATTATCTGTCAACACTTATACATAAGGGTCTATTGTATGAGAACATGGGCTTGGGCTTAACAAGAGCCCATAAATCTTTAAAAAATGTGAAGAACCTTTGGTGAAGGAATCACAAAGAAAGTGCAAGGTTCTTTATGAGAGAGTTTGTTTAGAAGTTGATGTGGTAGTATAAAGGAACTTTTAGAGTTCCTACCATTGTATACGATCTTAAGAGTGAATTAGAGACTTTTTAGTTTCACTTTTCATAGGAGATTTTAATTTTCTATGATCCTAGGAAGTTGTGAGATAATGGATTCTCTAGTTACTTTTATATTGTACGCTTATATTTAATATGATTAGATGTAATAATTAGTTGATCAAATAATCATATGCTTACTAACTTTCAATGCTGTTGTTTTAAAACATTTGCATAGATGATTTGATTATATTAGAAATTTTTTTACTAGACCTCTTAAGCCATCTTTAATGCAGGTTGTTTAGCTCATTCTCTCAATCTTAAGCAACCTAAATATCATTACTTATTCATTATTGGGAGTTGCTTAGCTAAAAAAAGTTGCCTGATAAGTAACTTTAAAAGTTGTTATTTTTTTTAAGCTTTGTTTGGGTAGATTGTATTATTCGAGACCCACAAATACCTTTTAGGCCATCTTTAATGTTGGTTGCTAGGCTCATTCTTCTAAGCTTAAGTAAGCCAAATACCGTTACTTTTCAGTATTGGGAGTTACTTAGCCCAAAAAAGTTGCTTGATAAGTAACTTTAAAAGTTATTTTTTTTTTTAGGTTTTGATTGGGTAGATTATATTATTTGGGACCCACAAAAATACTAAAAAAAAGTTAAGTAACTTTTATAAAGAAACAAAGGGATAAAATAGTGAGTTTCTTAATGATGGGAGTCGTTTAATATGTAGATATGGCATCTAAGAGTACAAAATAGGTTGCTATAGGAGAGGGATACTCTTAGAGCATCACCATTGGAGATTTTTAGCTAGGTTCTCAGAACGAAAGATCCATATGGAGGTCCTTATCCAATAGAGCTAGGTCCTTCACTTTTTTTGGTTCCTTAATTAAGGACCTCTTTTGCATTATCACTAAAGCATCAATATTTCTTTATGTGTGTTAAGTATTAGTTTTATTAAAAGTTTGTATTATAGGTCCTGTAAATAAGATAAATAAATGTTAAGGACTCTATTTAAGAATTTTATAGATAAAATGGAGAGGACCTTAGAGAAAGAGATCCTTAAGTTGTTGATATAGCATATAGGAATTGTAAATGAGGTCTTAAGAGTTGTAGATGCTCTTATAAGGAAATAATAAATTTAGTGAAAATCAATAAAGAAATATATTGGAATGTTTATTAGTAAAGAGCATAAAGAGGTGCTTAAAGTATCAAATTAGCATCCTAAGCAACTCTCCACTTCATCAATATGGGTTTTTCACCGTAGTTACTTACTAATTCTTTAAATCTTTTATGGGTCTCATATTATAATTATTTTTCAAACCAATACATAAATTATATGTTGAAAATTGTTGAAGTGTGAAAAATTATTTTATTATTCAACATATTATAATAGTAATTTTTTATTTATTATTATTCAAAAAAAATTTTAAAGAAAAAAAATATATAAAAAGGCCAAACGAAATTTTGCCAACAACCAAATTCTCAAAAGTCTAACTAGGGGATAGAAAGAGAAGGCAAGAAAGTGAGAAGAAGCGCCACTAGCGTCTCATGCTTAAATTTATGTAAGGGCCAATTTTAAACCATGAACCAGTTTGACAAGCTTTCGAACTGGCCTAAGAGCTTAGTGGTTCGACCTTGGAGAATTGCTGACCTAGTGGGCTGATTCGTCAGTAGAACTGGCTGTTTAACCGCCAATTTGAGTCAACCCGAAGTTCAATTTAAAAAAAAATAAAACAAAACAAATACCATCACATTTATACAATTCAAATTAATTATTTTAGAACAGAAAATTTTTTTTAACCAAAAATAAAAGTAAATAATGCATGCATCATTAAATATTCATATAAAGTGTTAGAATTATTTGGGAAAAAAAATGCATGAATAGGAGACAAATTATTAATGGTAATCGATTGAAATGCAAAAAATTAAATTTGAAAAAAAAAATGAAAAATTAAAAAATGGTTCGGTTTAAGGGCATTCGAATCGGCCCTTGAACCGCCAGTTCACGCGAACTAACCCGAGCTCGTAATTATTTTTATATTGTATAATTATATTTAATATGATTAGATGTAATAATTAGATCATTAAATAGTCTTATGATCTCTAACTTATAAGACATTGTGTTAAAGCATTTACACATGACGTGATGGCCTTAGAATTTCTTTAACCAAACCCCAAGGAAAACAAAAGTATATTACTACAAATAAATAAAAAAAAAGGGTTAATATCACATTTAATACCCAAACTTTCTCTAAATATGCAATTTTGCTACTTGAACTTAAACCCATGTTAGTAGCTTGAACCCATACGTAGAACCTTTTTTTTTTATTTATTTTAGTTTTATATTTGCCAATGTAGCTTTGGTTGATACATAACAGTAAATCCAATTGCTACATGTTGCCACGTGGCACCTTTTTTCATATCAGTTTGTTGATATTGCATTGGTTAACACATGTCAACAACTCCAACTATTACTTGGCACCATGATTATTATATAAGACTTTTTTCATCCAACATTCCATGTGAGACTTATGAAAGAGAGAATGGAGTTTTAAAGTACAACGTGCAGTAATGGAGTTTTAAAGTACAATGTATAGTTTTTCGCTAGAGAAAAAGTTGACTTTGAGTCAGTTTCATTCACGTGATTCAACATTTAATTTAGAGAAAAAGAAGCTCAATTATTAATCTACTTCATATCTACTTTTAAATCTTACAAAATTTTCTATAAAAACACTTCTAAAACATTTTTGAAATCTATGTCAAAATAGGATCTTTGAGCACATTTTATAGCCGATAGCCCACTTTAACATGGATTTTTAGCACATTTTAGAAGTGTTTTTTAAGAAATTTTTGTATGATTCAAATAGTCATGGATTAGATTAAGGATTGAGGTTTTTTTTTTCTAAATTAAAATTAGAATCAAGTGAAAAAAATTAAGTCAAAATCGATTCTTTCTCTTACGAAAACTGCAAGTTTCGATTCAAAACCTTATAACCTCATATATCATCCCACATGGAACAGTACATGAAAAAACCCTCTATATGTTATATATTATGTTTTGTCCGCATAGTCGTAATAGTCCCACCATGTAAACCATTTTATAATAACTGGCCTCACAGTGCCTATCATGGATATGATCTACATAAGGCGTCGACGACTCCTCGCTATGAAGTAAACAATTCAATTAAGAATTTAGCTAAAGTTACAATAAGTATTAAAACTTTAAATCAATATATGTAATTACATGTACATTACCATAAAATTCTCAGGAGATTCTATATCCTAACATAACAGCTAGCTAATTTACATATTGTACATCAGTTCTTCATCCTAAAGATTCTAATAAGACCATAAACAAAAGCTTGATCATAGACGGGTTGATTTTCACTCCCCCAGAGCTTCAAAAGAGAACTAACCTCTGGATAGTTGTAATGTGGCATAATAATCAGAAGTCAGGACTTGCAAGAGAATCTATACAGGTATGAGCAACTACAACTCAGTAAGTTGAATTGGAGACTTATGAATGTATACAAGCACAAACAAGATTATCAAGCAATTATTTTCATGCAATACAATAAGCAAGTGTCATCACATAACGTAGTTCGGTCCTTTGCGAAATCAGAGTAATTTCACCTACTCTAATCCGGGTTGAAGAGTTTTCATGTTATGCAACAGCTCACAACTAAACCCAAGTTTATGTAATAAAGATACTGCTCCTCCTAAGACTATTCTTCGAACTAATGCCCTCATCCTCACTGCGACCTCCTCTCCTGTCACTTAGTTTGGCTAAAGATGAGGACAAGACTAAATTGCTATCCAGCACTATCTTTTCGAAAGTGTCGGTATTTGGTTGGAGAATCCTAATGATCTCCTAAAGGGTTGTACTGCATGACAATTTAGGGTGTTAGGGTGGATTAGGATTATGTTCCATTTAGGGTGTTCAAACAATTTCACACCAATCTAGTTATACGGTCATCAATTACAATACAAATTCCAGTACGAAGTCAGATACGCAAGCACATGCATAAAACTACTTCCAATCACAATCATACACAATCCTAAGTCTCCAAGTACTCTACAATAGTACTCCAAATACAATGAAGTAATAAACCCATTTTACTTGGAATTCTAAGTCACTTAACCACTTACCGCAAGTTGACTTGTCTCCGTATGTCCTATAATATAAATACGCTCTCTTTAGTACTTATACTTAGATAATACATATTCTAAGTTAGGATTTAACTCGATTCTCCTTACATACCTATCATTTACTAAGGATTCATCTTACGTTAGTTCGGAGTTCGGTTTCTGAATCTAATTCTAGTTCAGGTTCTAAATTAGTTTCAATTACAAGGAATCCTAAAATACATTTCGAACCCTAATGTGAAATTAATCACATTAAGCTCGAGCATCTTAATATCATACTAGGTCTTAATTGAGATTCTAACCTATTTGGTACACTCTAATCCTAATTAAGGTACCGGATTTGCTCCTGGTGTGAGAAAATTTTACATTTTTAATCTAATGACCTAAAATTAATTTCGTACCAGATTTAATATGTATTGATATTATTACAATATTATCAAATTTAACCTATTATTTTATATTTATTAAAATTCCAATTTCATTTATTATTAAATGACTCACAATTACTACTTAATTCCCATATTAATTGCAATTAACACTCTAAAGGCTAGGATTAGGTTTCCACATTAGGCATTAACATCTTTAAACATCTAATTACCCTTTAAGTTAGTAATTAATTATTTAATCACTTAATTAATCCAAAATTATCCATTTTCTCATCATTTTAGGGATAAAAATTACTTAAAATTTTCAAAAATTAATTTAAAAAAATGGCTTCATAATACTATTCTATATCACTTAAGTATTCTAAAAAAAATTTTAAGGTCCAAACTACACTCCTAAGTCTATTTATTTTTTATTCTAAATATGTTCGGTTTTGTCCAATTTCTTAAGAATCCTATATTTACAGACGTGATTAATTGTATAGTTTTTGATGAAATTTTCCTAAACCCTAATTTTTCGCTCAAATTTCGGTTCTCTTGATTTTTTTCAGTTCCCAATTGACTAAATGAGCTCTGAAAATTTTCTTGCTATTTATAGGGTCATAAAGGAATTGTTGTGCATTAATTAGGACAAGACAATGCCCATATCTCTTCTATTTTTGCTTTTTATGTGTTTGTTTTTTATTAGTTAATTTTTTTTTCTTTTCCCCTTGCTACCACGACTAAATCTAGATCATTTACTATCTCTTTGATCTTTCCTTAATTTTTTTATAATTTTCTTTAATTATTTAATAATTTTTTAGCAAATTTCAAGCAATTTAAGTAATTTCGCGTATTTCTACTTACACGTAAATATATATGGGGTATAAGTAAATACTCCTAAATATTATTTAGGTCATTATATAATTTTTAGTATATATATAATTTATCTCTAGTGATTCGTTAGTTATCAGAATATATTTTACGCATTTCTAATAAATAACGAGTAATATACTTAAAATTAAAAAATTTTATATTCTTTTATTTTATTATTTATTTTCTTAAATTTAAACTTATGGGGTCACTTAACTAATATTTCTAGTTTTAATTTATAATTTAGGTTTGATCGGATTCTTTAGCCGATTGTCCTAAATTTTATATACTAAGCCTAATCCTATGGATATAAAGCTTATATTTAAGGCTTACATATTATCCCAAATACTCATGAGTAAAAATGTGCTATAGGGTATATTATGAATTATGTACATGGATATAAGTTGGTAATTGGTAAAAGCATTTTTTTCCTCTAAAAGAATGTGTCATATATCAATTCATAGTTGCATCATGTGTTATGTCATGTGTCATACCATGTCAGTGAAACAAATGATAACGAAAACTTCAAATAAGTAGATAGGTAGAAAATTGCCCAATTAGGTAAAGTTCAGATACTAAGTAGATAGGTAGCAAATGGACCAAATGCCCAAGGAGGTATTTAAGGTGGTATATCATTATACTAAGTAAGTCTTATTTCTAAGCAACTCTCCACTTTATTAATGTTAGTTCTTCACCAAAGTTCCTTATCAATTTTTTAAAATATTTTGTGTATCCCATATTATAATTAATTTTCAAACCAATATGTGTACTTAATATCATAATAATAATATTTTATTTATTATTATTTGAAATTTTTTAAAGAAAAAAAAGTAAAATAAATAACAAAAAAACCCGGACAAAATTTGGCTAATGACCAAATTCTCAAAAGTTTCCGACAAAAAGGATAGAAAGAGAGCCAAAGAAAGTGGGAAGCATCGGTGCTATAATAAGCACCCCTAGCAACTTAAGCACCGTCTGGTGCTTGTGACTTATCAAGATTGTGCCAGCAGCTCTGATTGACATGACCTAATAATTGCAGGAAAACGAAGCCAGTATCATCCAAAACAAGACGTTGGAAAATTCTTGAATACATAATACAAAGGTACTAATCCATCCTAGGCACTAGAGAGTTGCTATATATTTTCACATGAGAACAGTAAAAGCATAGGAAATAGTAGGTTCACATAAAAGTTTTGGTCAACAAGTTACTGACACCAACCTATTTTAAGGATTTTGCTGATATAGAATGTGGATACTTGTAGTCTTGTACATTCGACACAAAAGTCCTGAACCTTTTTGCAGAACTTGGTGTCTTACAACCTTGGACACAAGGTACTGCGGGACTACAAACGAAAGTAGTATGGAAGTAGCACTAGGCGTAAAAGGGTCGAGACTCTAATTATAAATCATCTATTGAATAAGAAAAAGTAGCTTGTGTCCAGGATTGTAAAGACTGCAAGCCGTGTAAAAGAGTCAAGACTTTTATGCCGTACGTACAAGACTACAAATATCTGTATTCTAATTATCAGCAAAATCCTTAAATCGGTCGAAACATTTAAAATTTGGGCAAAGGCATTCGCAAAGACGATGAGCTTTCAGTCCAACTTGGAGGGCACATCTTCATCCTGGCTGGACAAGCAACTCCATAGGCTACTTCTTTGGCTTGTCTCCTGACCAGCTTAAACTTTTAAAGCTTAAACCCCTGGCATCTTTTACAGCAGCAACAGTTTATGTAACAACTAATATGACAACAAATAAGATTGTGGGATACAAGGAAAGAGATTTTATTTTCACTAAACAGATAAAATTGTGGGATGGCTGATCCGACCACAATTCCCATCCGTTTTGAAAGCGATTACTAAAACATGGTGGATTCGATAAGTAAAAATAACGATGTCACAGTTGCTATAGTCACAGCATGTCTTTAATCTCTCATTCAACAAATTCACAAGATGTGGAGTACTTCCTCCTCAGAATACCATGCTGGTATCACCAAACTTTTGACCAACATGTTATACTAGAATAAGAGGATGTAAGATCACCAGTAATAACAATTACTAGGCCATCTTCCATAAGTCATTGGAAGTATTTGCACGTCAAGGACTGACATTGAAACATGCGTAATCACAACAGGACCATCTTCATCCAATTCAATGTAAATTTGATGATGATAGCCCACAATAAAGCTGGATATGAACTCCACACAAATGGAGAGGAAGAACCAGTAACCACATCACCATACAGCCTCAAAGCAGGAAACTGCTATGCCAGGGATTAAGTAGTGTTGTCTAGTTATGGTCTTTAATCCCAAAACACTAATTTCCTACGGACTTTGAAGCATAAGTATATTGCTGGTGTTTGAAGATTCACCAAGAAATTTTCTTTTTCTCAGATGCTCAGTCGCAGGAAAAGAAATAAACTCAATTTTCCATATCCCTGCTCAAAATGCCATACAAAGAATCAGCATAGAGCATTCATTTTCTATGAGCATCCTTATACATCGACCAGCTATAGTTCATCTTCACTTATTTCAAAGGCTGAAAATTTGACTAATGGAGAACAATATAGTAGTTTTCCACTTTTGGATCTGGAAAGAGATATTATCGCCTCTTCTCATGAAGTTCAAGATGATGTGATGCAGTGATGAGACATTTTCTGACCTTGGTTCCTGTAGTTCTATCCATCAAAGTAGTAGGACCAGTGCCTATCGAGGACAAAGAAGTCAACAGCCTCGGTCGTTTTACAACAACACATCTTTTTTTCCACTTCTTACACGTTCTTGCCTGACTTTGAGCATATCTACCCTCAGCACTTGAGCTCTACTGGCCACTGGAACTTGACACCTCAGTATAACTTGTGAAGTACTTTTCAATTATCCCACAACTGATATGACCTCTGAGGAGTTTGCACTGGGAGTTTCATCCATTGGACTGAATTTCTCTTCCTTTCTAAGCTCAGAAATATTTTACAACATGTAGAGATGACAAGGTTTACTTTTGTAGTGTACTTCTTGGTTAGTCTAATTGTGCGGGATGAATTAACAAGAAGTAAAATGTTTGTGTGTGGAAGCCATTATAGAAATGCACATTCACATAACCTCCGGCAACCTGGCTATCCTTGAATTAACTAGCCAAAACAAAAATATTCTACAGCAAACACAATTTGTTATTATAAACACAAAATAATTACCACACGAAAATAAGCTAAAAGAAATGGAAATAGTACCTGGATAACAAGCATAAAGGTTTTCCTGTCGATTAAATAGAACATCAATTAAGGTGTCATGTGCATTCAAAGCTCCATTAAATCGACAGACTTATTTATTATTGTTAGATAGCTTAAATATTACAGGACAAGAAGTTTGATGTTCTATAAAATCCTTAAGGTCACCATCTCCATGACCTTGCCATTTTCTTCAACAGCTTTTCCTCAACCAATGATACAAACCACTTGGGCCTTCGAAGTTCAAAGACCATATACCCAATAGATATACCAATTACCAATCCACATCCATATCCTATCAAGACGATCTTCCAATCAAATGCATTGAAGTCATCTTCTCCAGTAGGAGGAGAAGGTAGTCGTGGTTGCTTTGGAATATCCAATTCATCACATGCTTTTGCAATTTGCAATCCACATAATCCTGCGTTACCAAGAAATGAGTCCGCCTCAAATGTATCAAACTGTTGGCCACTTGGTATCATTCCACTAAGCTCATTATATGAGAGGTACAAGGTTGAGAGTTCTGTCAAGTGTGTGAGCCCACTAGGAATCTGACCACTAAGCTTGTTTGAAGAGAGATCTAGCCATTCGAGTCTAGTTAGGTTTTGAAGTGATAAAGGAATGCTTCCAGTAAGATTATTATGAGAAAGGTTCAGCCCCTTGAGAGCAACAAGTTCACCGATAACTTGTGGAATCTCCCCTTGGAAATTGTTGTTTGAGAAGTCAATTGAGGTCAAATCCATTGAAATTTTAGGAACCTCAAACTTACGTCCTTTCATTGTCAATTCAATTGACAAGAAATATTTATTGTTATCTGTGGCATATACGTATTCCGGGTGACCCCAATCCAAGTACTGCAAACCTTCCTGAAAGATACCTGCATCTTTTATGGCATCTAATTTATTGATGTATTCAATTGGTATAAAACCCGTGAGGTTGTTGTTGGAGATGTCAAACAGCCGTAGGTTAGGGAAAGGATGATTGGACGACAAGGTATTAAGCCTACCGTTGAACTTGTTGGATTGTAGACTAAGTACTTGGAGTTTGGGAAGAGTTTCCAGCCAGTTCGGAAAAGAATCTTCTATGTTGTTATTGCTAAGATCTAAGAGCACCAACTCACTGCAATTGATCATCGATCGTGGGAGCGGACCTTTGAGTTGATTCTCGCTCAAATCAAGAGCACGTAAGTTAGAATATATTGAGAACATATCAGGAATAGCACCCTCCAGCTTATTCATCCTTAGATTTATGAAATATTGAAGATTTGGCAAACATGGTGGAATCGTTCCACTGAGACTGTTGTTGGATAAGTCTAAAACGGCTGCAGATGTGTTGCAAATGGTTAGAGGGATCTCTCCTGTGAACTTGTTGTTGGACAGTGTAAGAAAAGAAGTGTACCAGGGAAACTCGGGAATTGGCCCTTCCAGATTATTACTGGACAAATCTAATACACTTAGAGAAAAACCGCCACCCAGATGTAGCAGATGACCACTAAAGCTATTTTCACGAAGTATAAGAATACCTAAATTGGATCTACTAATTAAACTGCCAATTGGGCCGTAAAATCTGTTGTGTCCCAAGTCAACTTCGTACATGTTCGGGAGACGGCTCAGCCAGGAAGGGGATGTATCACTCAACATGTTGGAAGAGACATTCAATTGTTCCAGAAGTGTACAATTATACAATGACTGCGGTAATGGTCCCGTTAATTCGTTAAGACTCATATCTAACATCAGAAGATTGGTTAAATTTCCCAAACATTGTGGAATCAAACCAGAAAAATCATTGCCCGACAGAACTAAGAATTGGAGGGAGCTTAAACTGCAAATCGATGATGGTATTAAGTTTGTAAAATGACACGAAGAAAAATCCAGGTTCTCAAGGTTCTTTAGATTGCCAATTGAATTGGGTATACTTCCTGAAAAGCCTGTGGAAGAGAGATCTAAAGAGATCAATGGATTGCTCCAGTTCAACTTTGGTAGTGTGCCTATGAGCCCTAAATTTTCACTTACAATGAGAATATTCAGATTTGGTAAATGAAAAATATAATCTGGAAATCTCCCTCTCAAACTGCAATTGTGAAGAGTTAGAAATGTCAAAGTAGTTGACATATTCAACAGGGAACCAGGAAAAACTCCATCCATTCTAACACCCTCAAGGTTAAGTTCTTGTATTTGCGTCAAGTTCTGTAATAGTAATGCAAGAGCAGAACCTGTGAATGTTAATTCATTCCCCGTGATATTGAGTGAAATAAGTTGAGATAAATAAGCCATTTCACGAGTAATAACGCCAGAAAATCTATTGAAGGAAAGGTCAAGATGCATTAAACTCGTAAGTTGACCGAGAAAATTCAAGGAGCCACTTAAATCATTGTTTGAGAGATTTAAAGACTGCAGATTTTGGAGGAGCAACAGGGAGCTGCTATTGTCGATGGTGCCTCTTACATTAAAGTAACTGATGTCAAGACTGATCACGTCACCAGTTCTGTTGTCACAGGTTACACTACCCCATATGCAACAATCTGTATCATTCTTCCATGATTCCATACTTCTTAATTTGTATGGAGGGAGGAAGAAATGAGGTTGGGATCGATTGTCTAAGGAGTTCTTAAACTGAAGTAAAGCATTCCGCTGTTCAGTCAAGCACGGATGGCTTTTGGAAAAAGAAGTTGAAATTAGGAGAAGACAGACACAAATGAAAGGTTTGACGATACTGTTATAATATGATGCCATTATTCCTTGCCAGGAGTATAGAGAAATGGCTGTTTATGGTTGGACGGTGTGGTGGTTGCTGCAGTATTTATAGAGGAAATAAAAGTATACTAGATGAATAGTTTTTCATATTAATAAAAAAAAATACAGGAATTGCGGGAAAATAAAGTCGGATCATCCCGAACAATAAGTTGGAAAATTATAGAGCACCGTGTTTAAGTGACATGAATCTGGAAAGCTTGCGTACTCAAGACTGCCAAAATCTATCACTGTTATGGGAAAAATCATATTGACTGCCAAAATCCATATGAAGCCTGTCTTCTCGTTCACACACAAAAGTCTTGACCCTTTTTCACAGCATCGAGTCTTGTCACCCTGGAACCACAGCACTAAGTGCAGAACCAGGACCACTAGCCCTCCATAATCCGAGTCCTTCACGTATTTGCTCCGTGAATATATCTAGGAAAGTATGCGTTAACATCAATTGTTGTAACCCGATCATGGAGTTGCCCGTTGATAGAGGATCTTTGCTGTCAACTTGATGATATAAATGTAGAATAAGAAGAAAACTGAAGTAATACGAACTGAAGTATAGGATGCTTTCAGGAAGTTTGGAAGATTTTGGCCTCTGAAACATACAGTACTTGGTAAATTTAGCATGATGAATTTCCTCTGCAATGTGTCAACCATTATAAAACAGTCATGAATTTCTCGAGTCGAACAGGATATTGATACGGTACCACAAGTAATGACATAGATTATAAAGAGTCATATCAACATATAATGATAGTCCAGTTCTAGCAAATGCTTAGGTTTTACGCTTCAAATCAGACAAATTATCACTATAAATATGCTTTATATCAGAAATAAAACAAATTTTCTACTCAGCATCTGTGAGAGAGTAATATCTGCCCAAAACTTATCAGACATAATCATTGATACAGACAAAAGGTTGTCTTGTAGACTTGTTAGAAAATCCCTGAAATGAACCAAACACATCTTCAAGAAAAAGTCTGTTATCACAAAATAATGTGTTCATATCATGGCAGAAATCATTTTCTTGTACATAAACACCATGCTAATTTGAATTGCCTTAAAAGATACATATAAGGCTGTTAAAAATGTTTATTTCCAATTTGCTATAACTAAGTTGGGTTAAAATTCTAGCCAATAAGGGAAACAGTCGCTTACTGTATTATAGTTGGCATTCTGAGAATTGTAAGCCAGCATGAACCCCTCGATTGTAGTTAAAATGGTTCCTACAATTCATTATCATCATAGTCCTACTTGATCATTTTAATTACATTTCTATATAGTAAAGTTATTATGGTAGATCCATTATTTGATAGAATAAGAATATTGCTATGTAAGCATCCCCATAATTTCATGCAAATTTCACCATAATGAGTTTTTTTCTTTTTTTTTTTCGATCAACTTCATTATAATGAGTTACTAATGAAATACTTATCCCTTTCTGCTGTTGATTTTGAGCATTATCCATCTCATGTTCACTGGTTTTTCAAGTACTTATTCTCGTCAATGATCAGGGACTAGAAGAGGTCTTGAAATAGTAATTTTGCGATTGCAAGCAGTCATTTTCTATGATTGCTTGCTTAATAACACAATCCTAAAAGGCATTTACTTTCCGTAATCTAGAAAACCATATTGTTGACAAGGTACTTTGGGTAAGGACCGGTAGGGATTTTTTAAGCCCAACCAGATCTGCCAAGCCTTGTGTCCCTAGGCTCACCTTTGTAAGCCTCGGGCCTGGCCCTTAATGGCTTAAGCCCATGAAGAACTATAATGGTTATAAACTACAAGATAAGGATAAAATAACCACGTCCTAAATATGAGGGACACATCGAACATGACAGCTCCACTCTCCCATACTTGTGGGAGAAAATCTTTCCCACCAATTGATCTCCAACAGTCGACTTCACTTTGTTATAAATACTAGACATTTACTCAACGGTAACTCTCTCTATAAACTCTGCTTTCTAAGCCTACGCACTAAGTATTCTATCTCAACGAAAAGCCTATTGCTGACTTAAGCATCGAAGTGGCTAGGATAACCACTCGACATCCCCTCATTGTGCACTGTTTTGTAGGCCTAACTCGTACAGACCTTGATCGACTACCGACAATAACTGAGAAACAACATTTGGCACCGTTTGTAGGAAACGAATAATCCTACACCTGAAATCCTAAATACGCTAAACACATAATCCATGTCAAGACTTGCTACATCATGTCTCAACACGACAAACAAGGAAATCAATAGTTGGTGAACAACCAACTTGGGGGGCAACTAGCCCATCTTAAGAGTTGTGTTAAAAGAACGCTTACAGCATGTAGAGGACCTAGTTGAGTAGTATGCTGAGTAGAATAGGGAGCTCTAAGCTCGCTTGGACAAAGCAGAGTGCCGTAGCGAACAAACTCACCACCATGAAGCTTTGGATGCCCACACTGGGTGGGAGAACATCCAACAGTAGTTGCAAAATGGAAGGAATTAGCAACCCGATCTGCCATTGCGATAGCAGCCAGCAAGGTCTGCGACTACCCACAATCGAGCTCTGGTTGGCAATGAGTAGGAAGCCGACTCGCAAGGAGTCCAGGCTCATTCAGCTACATGACGAGCTCACCTGGAAAACGACGCCGACCTAAATGAGCTCTGTGCGATGGTAAGATGGCTCTCCGAGCAGCAAGGGAGCAAGCCTACTAACGACACCGGGTTGGTCGCCAACAACAAGACCCCCTTCACCAGGGGTATCTAAGACGAAGTATTACCCCCTAATGGCAAACTTCCGTCCCTGGACCAGTATGATGGCACGAGTGACCTCAATGACCATCTCCTCTACTTCTGCACCCTCATGAACCTTCATGGTCATGGAGACGCCATACTATGCAAAGCTTTCCTGGGCACACTAAGGAAGGCAGCATGGACGTGGTTTAACCACCTCCTTGACAATTTGATTAGCTCCTTCGATGAGCTGGCCAAGAAGTTCAACCTCTATTTCAAGGCTAGTAAGCCCCTATCCAAGGACACCTCGTCCTCGTACCTGTTAAGGTAAGGTGAGGGCGAGTCTCGACGTGACTATGTGGCCCGGTTCAATAATGTCATGGTCAAGATCCTTCAGCTAGATGAAAGAGTCGCTGTCCATGCCGTATAGCTTGGCATCAGACCCTCGGGCTTTCGATTGCTTACGAAGAGCAAGCTAAGGACCCTGGCCGACTTCTGGAACAAAGCCTAGAAGTACATCGACCGGGAAGATAACATTCGCGCCAGGCACGATGCTGACCAAGAAAGGATGGGCAAAAAGCAGGACAAGAAGAAATTGTCCATCAAAGATTGCCTCGGCGGAAGGATGTCGAGCAGGCCTGAAGGTAAAAGCTCCAGGAAGAAGAAATGCTGAGCAGAGCGCGACCCTCTTCCCCTTCCCATTTACAGCCAGTACACGCCTTTGAATAAACCCATAACCCAGGTTTATTCTGAAGTGAAGCATCAAAACTTGTTGCAGAGGCAACAGAAAATGTGGGGAAACCCCAGTTACTGCAACTCTGACAAATACTGTCAATTCCACGACGATTACAGCCATACAGTTGAAGAATGCTTCCAGTTGAAGAATGCTTCCAATTAAAGAATGCCGTCAAATATGCCATTCAATGCGGCTTCTTTAATGAATATGTGGCACACCGGAGGAACAACAACTGTTTCAATGATGACACTGACAGGGCACCTCGGAGGTGACGGACAGAGGATGCACAAGTAAGGTAGAATAACGACCGCTGCAATGATCACGCCCCCAACAGCATCTTAAATGTAATTATGGGGGAGCCCCACCCTGGGAGATAGTTGAGCACTAGCAGCTCAGTTAACGCTCAATCAGAGGTATTAATAGTTAGGGAGAAGAGATAGAAGTTAGATACTTCTATTTCCTTCTCCAACGCTGATCTTGAAGGGGTCGATACTCCCCACCAAGATGCCTTGGTGATTGGGGCAACAAATCTCAAAATTCGAGGTCTTAAGGATCATGGTGGACACTGGCAGCTCTACCGACATACTCTTCCTCCACACATATGACTGGATGAAGAAGAAGTTGCCAGTAAAGATGAAGCTATGCCACCACAATCTAATCGGCTTCAACGGCAACACAGTCCGAGCCAAGGGCATCATCGCGTTAGACATGGAACTTGGTAACGATGACCACGTTGCACAATGACCAGTAGAGTTCGTTGTGATTGATTGTCCCTCCCCTTATGATGCGCTCTTAGGAAGACCAAGCCTAAACGCATTTGGGATGATCACATCCTCCTTGCATCTTAAGGCCAAATTCCTGACGCCCACTGGGGTGAGAGTATGCAGGTGCGATCAGAAGCTCTCGCGAGAGTTATATGTTAGAGCAGCCAAAGGCAATGGCATCTCCGCCCTAGAGACGAGCCCGCAGGAGAGACCGGTTAAGAGGGGAGAGCCTAGAGAAAAAATTAAAGATGTCCAGATCGGCGACTCTCCCAAGCAGATAACAAAAGTCGGCATCAAGACCCTAGCCGAAGTGAAGGATGAAATAATTGCCTTCCTGCAGGAAAATTAGGATAGGTTCGCCTGGTTGGTGCCTAACATGCCTAGAATTTCCCCCGACTTGGCAACCCACAGCCTCAACATTGACACCACAGTGTGGCCTGTCAAATAAAAAAAGAGGCATTTCACCCCAGAACAGTAGGCCGCAATTGAAGAGGAAGTGTAGAAGCTGCTCAAAGCCGGCTTCGTAAGGGAGGAAAAGTGCCCGATGTGGCTAGCAAACGTGGTACTAGTGAAAAAGAAGAATGTGAAGTAGCGCATGTGTGTCAATTATATCGACCTTAACAAAGCCTGCCCCAAGATTATTTCCCCCTCCCTAGAATTGACCGGCTTGTCGATTCTACGTCAGGACACGTCCTACTGAGCTTTATGGTCACCTTCTCGGGATACAACTAGATCAAAATGAACCTAAAGGATGAAGTCTATACCTCCTTCGTCATCAACTATGGCACATAGTGCTACACTGTGATGCCATTCGGACTGAAAAACGTCGGAGCCACATACCAGCGAATGATGACAAAATTGTTCAAGCCCCTAATCGAGCATAATATGGAGGTATACATTGATGACATGATTGTTAAGAGCCAGAAACCAATTGATCATGTCAAGGATCTCTAGGAAGCCTTCAATCGAATGCGCACGCATGACATGAAGCTGAACCCCTAGAAGTACGTCTTTGGCGTCGGCTCTGGCAAGTTCCTCGGATTTCTGGTCACCTAAAGAGGTATTGAGCCTAACTCCGAGAAGATCATGGCCATCAGGGGAATGAAGCCCCCCACTTCAGTCCAAGACGTACAAAAGCTCACTGGCATGGTGGCCGCCCTGAGCAGATTCGTTTTGAAGAGCGCTGATAGATGCGCTAAGTTCTTCAAAATCCTCAAAAATCCCAAGGGTTTTGAATGAACTTCAAAGTGCGCCGCTGCCTTTCAGTAGCTTCAGGACTTCCTCGCTCACTTACCGATCCTCTCCAAGCCTGTCCAAGGGGAGGATCTATTTTTGTACCTAGCCGTTAGCGATCGAGCTCTCTCCTTTATGCTGGTTAGAGCAAATGGAAGAGAACATAAGCTAGTATATTACGTCAGCCACATACTTCATAGGCTTGAGATCAAGTACACCCAAGCAAAAAAATTTGCGCTAGTCGTCGTCATTACTGCCAAACAGCTAAGGCCCTACTTCTAGGCGCACCAGGTAATTATACTCACGGACCAGCCACTGCGCACCATACTGTAGACACCTGATGCGTCCGGATATATGATGAAGTATGCAATGGAACTGAGTGTGTACGGAATCCAGTACCAGCCATGAACGACCTATATGGTACAGGTCTTGGCTGACTTCGTGGTAGAATATACCAGAGAAGAAATAGCCCTCGACGATGATAAATCGATATAGACTCTCCACATCAATGGATCATCCACCACTGGAGGTAGAGGTGCGGGCCTTGTGCTAACCGGCTCGCATAATGTCACCATTTATTACGCCCTCAAGTTCGAGTTCAACTCCAGCAATAATGAATCCGAATACAAGGCGCTTATCGCCAGCCTAAAATTGGCCAAGGAGATTGGGGTTGAACAATTGCAGATATTCTTGGACTCCATACTCATTGTACAACAAGTCTGGGGTGAATATGAGGCCAGGGATAACTCCATGGCCAGGTACTTAGAGAAGACAAGAAGGCTCTTAGCGGACTTTCCCTCTTAAGACATCGAGAAAATCCTTCGAATGGAAAATTCAGCGGTCAACTGGCAATCTAAGCTGGCCTCCATTGGCATACAGAAGCCCAAGATGAAGGACAGTAAGATCTTCATAGAGTACCTGCTGAAAAAAGCATATCTCTAAGCTCGGTTGAAATTCTGGAACTGACTACGGTAGCACCAAAGCTAAGCTGGATGGATCCCACTGAAGCTACTTGGAGGAAGGAATGTTGCCAGAGGACAGGAGGGAGTCGAAGAAGCTTCGATACCACGCTACCAATTATATATTGATTGACAACGTCCTATGCCACAGGGGAATCAACCTCCCCTTCCTTTGGTGTCTCTGAGAAGGGTAAAGGCTGGGCTTCGTGGAAGAGGACGGTAATTCATAATCATTGCTATGGATTACGTCACAAAGTAGGTAGAGGCTGAAACCATGGCCAAGATCACAGAGAGGAATATAAAGTCATTTGTTAGAAACAATATTCTCTCCCGGTTTAGAGTCCCCCATGCATTGATCATGGACGATGGCAGACGATTTGACAACCCCAAGTTCAGGGAGTTCTGCACCAAGCACCACGTCGCCGTACACTTCACCTCGGTTGCACACCCCTAATCAAATGGACAGGTGGAGGTGACCAATCAAGTCATTTTAGATAGCCTAAAGAAGCGCATAGACCGATCTCATGGCGCCTGGGCCGATGAGCTGCCTAATATCTTGTGGGGGTACGGACTATGCACTACACTTCGACGGCCGAGACCCCCTTCCGTCTGGCTTTCGAGTCAGAAGCTATCCTCCCTATTGAACTTGAACTTCCCAATATCCGAACTCAAAGTTTCGATGCTACCTTGATTGACTCATTACTGCAAGCAAGCATCTATACAATCGAGGAAATCAGAGACCTCGCTGCTGTTAGGGTTACTGCATACTAGCATCGAGTTGCCCGGTATTACGATCAGAAGGTTCGACACAAGGAATTCAAGGTCGACAACCTAGTGTGTCAAAAATTGGAGGCTACTAGTTCACAAAAAGGCCAAGGCAAGCTGGCCCCTAATTGGGATGACCTGGTCAAAATCAGGGAGAAACTGGGTAATGGAGCATACAGGCTAGAAAGATTGGATGGCGAGCTTATCCTGTACACGTGGAACGCTGATAATCCACGCCTCTACTTTGATTAAAATTCATCATGTACAGTTTTATTTTCAATTTGAGTCGAAATAAAAAGCTCTCAATTGATTGCGTACTTCTCTCTGTCTCTTTTTGTTTCAGTCACCTTACCAGCCTTTCAAAGAGGCACGTGAATAGTTATTCGGGCAGGTCAGAACGCCACCGACTTGAACCCCTTAGGGTAACCTCGGCAAGGGGAAACACCTCTTGCATAAAGGAACTCTCACGAATCGGGTAGGTCAGAATGCTATCGACCTGACCCCCTTAGGGTAACTCTAGTAAGGGGAAACACCCTTGCACAGAGAAACTCCCATGAATCATACAAGTCGAAACGCCACCAACCTGAACCCTTTTGGGTAACTTTGGCAAAGGGAAACACCCCTTACGCAAAGGAACTCCTACAAACCGGGCAGGTCGGAATGCCACCGACCTGACCCCCTTAGGGTAACCTCGGTAAGGAGAAACACCCCTTACAAATAGGAACTCCCACAAATCATATAGGTCGGAATGCCACCGACCTGACCCCCTCAAGGTAATCTTGGCAAGGGGAAATACCCTTTGCACAGAGGAACTCCCCCAACAAAACCTTAACTTAGGGTCCATAAAAGTTACATAAAACAATGAAAGAGTTTTGAAAAACTTCATTTATTTATTATACGCCTTTATTTATAAAGCAAAGGCTGGCATCTCAACCCTATCTAAATACATAAAAAAAAAATTACAGAATCCTGTTACCGCTTGGGATCAGCTAGCTCGAGTAACTCCGAAAAATCTAAGGCATCAATCTGCTCTGAGCGCTGATCTATAGGCGCTTCAGCAGGTAGGCCTTGAGCCGTAAGGGAGCACGAAACATGCGAATCAAGAGCAGCAGGACCCCCTACGAGCAAATCGTCCCCAGGGACAACTTCTCAGGCATCCTCCTACTAAATTTTCGAGGTAGGGTCGGAGGTAGAAGAGCCCTACATTGCCCCGGCACCAAAGGATATGCCAGCGTCTTTAACGGCGGCCCGAGTAGACTCTTCCCTCGCCACGACTTCCCTCTTCTCATTAAAGGTAGGGGAGTCCAGAAAATCAAGGAAGCTCAAGTTTAGATCTAGATAATGGGAGAAGATTTCTCTCTTGGTGAAGTAGGCGGAATCAGCAGACAGGACCTCCAGCTCCTCTAACCACTCTTCGATGGCCTTGTATTCGGCGATTGCCTTCCTTGCGGTAGCATTGCTGAGGACCTCCCTGCTCTCCATCTTGGAGATGATCTCTTCCATCTCCAAAACCTTGCCTTGCAGCTCCCTGACTTGTTGCTCTAGAGTGGCCTTTAAACCAGCCAGCTCAAGCGACGCAGCCTTAGCACCTTCATCGCCAGCTCGATCTTCAGCCTGGCCACGGAAGCCTTCAACTCAACATTTTCTTTTTTGATTCAGGCCCTAGCTATGCCCTCTTCCTCTAGTCATTGTGAGAGACGAGCCTTTATCTGCTACTCATTCTCCAGCCGAGCCTTCAACTCCGTGACCTTCTGGGCATCCTCTCTACCTTACCCCTCTCCTGCTCCGCATACTTGAGCCTCACCTGAAGCCCTCCTACTTACACAACAGAGCAACGGAGGCATTTATTAGCTTAAGCAAATTTTCTCAAGTACCTCCTACTAGAAGTCTCCGACCCTAGCAAGCACTTCTTCTGCTGATGCAACTCTTCCCGCAATTTAGTTACCTCTTTTCAAGTGGCATGAGACTTACTCAACTTAAGAAGCACTTAGCCATGGTACTGCAAGAAGAAAATAGAACCCATAGGTTAGTATAAGATGTTAAAATAAAACACAACAACAGCATAGAAAACCTACCTGTTGCATTAGGGTACTCAAGTGGCCTACAATTTGTATAAGGTCGCCCGCACCCTTTTAGGAGATCCTTTCCAGCACAGCCCAGTCACCAAGGGTGTAAGAGCCCATTAAAGCCTGGTAACTGAAGGTCTTGTGCTGCAGCGTCAAGTCGCCAGTACGGACCTCCTATTTTGGTTGCAAGATCTTCTCCCAGGCCTTCTTCTTCTCCATCTAAGGGACCCCCCTTTTCAACACTTCATCCATGGAAGTATATGGTGCTTCTATGAATGAGTTTGGCCCCAACCCCATCTTTTGAAAATTGTTGAGGACGTCCAAAAACTTGTCCCCAACGTCATTCATGCTCTGGAATGGATGAGCCAGGGGCTACTCATTCCATTTCCCCTTGGCCAAAGGTTCCCTTGCCAGGGGCGTCTACCTCTTTATCCTTGGACCTAACTCCCTAGGTACCTTAGGAGCCTTGCGTTTCTCTCTCGCGACTGCAGGTGGGGCGGCTATCTCCCCAATTCCTTCCTCAATTGGCTTCAGAGGGGAAAGCACCAGCATGTCAGGCCCCTCTGCCTCGATACCTTCGTCGCCCATTAGGATGGGCTCAGACGAGTGGATAGTAAGAACGAGTAAAGCCACGCTCAAAGGTGCCATGACTAACAGCTTGTCCTGGATGACAAGGGGAATCCCTTGAGGTACAGGCTTTGGCTGTGGCTTACTGGTCTCTCCGGGCCTTGGCTTCAGATTTATCACCTTCTCTATTGGCTGACCTGCCTTTGACCACACCTGGAGTCGGCTCATCAGATCATGCACAAACGGACGAGGTACTTTCAAAACAAAGCTTTTGCCTGCAAGAAAACCGATCTAAAAGTTAGAAAAAGAAAACAAGGACAAATCAAGGGAAACTATCACTACCATTTGTAAAACACTGTCGTAACTAGCACAACTAAGGAAGTCTGCCCATCCTACAGGCATCGGACAAAGCACCATGATACTAGCACAACAAATAGGTGCGTAGGAATGAACCGACCTTTAACCTACTTCTCTACTACAGCTTTCTTCATGCTGGGGAAGAGCTCGAAGATTGGGCGTCAGAAATACCTTTCTACGGTCTTCACAGCATTGATCTCCTGGCCACCTCTCAGTTCTATGAAGGCCAAGATCACCTGGACGGCCTCGACGTCGCTCAAACCGAGCCTCTTTTCGCCTTCAATACAGACCATTCCGTTCCATCGGGTCTAGAAGGTAGCCTCTTCGAGCAGCTCCACCACTACATATTTGTCCTGCCAGGCTTTGACTAAGTCGACAAGGCTGCAGAACAATTGCTTTCCTAGGCGCGGCTGGTGGTAAGGCTACCCCCCAACGCTTTTCTACATGTAGAAGTGGCAGAAGAGTTTGGGAGTAGCCTTTATCACCAGGTATTCGTAGAGTGCCAAGAATGCCTTAAATACCCTCTACCCATTTGAAGGGATCTACAACAGGCTACAGTGGTGGTAGTTGAAAAACTCCCTTTCAAAATGACTTAGGGGGAGGCGCTGCCTAAACTCCAGGCACTTTTCGAAAACCACGAAGTGTCTCCTCAATAGCAGGGCCACCCATTCGTCCCTGTGCGGCAACCTAATATACCACCCAGGTATTGTCCCTACGAGGAAGTTGTTGATGACCCAACTGGAGGCAAAATCCTTACTTTTGCTTGTACCGCCGTCTGCCCCCTTTCTTGTACTAAGAGCGTTGAATAAATCCTTGGCAAAAGGCAAGGGGATATTTACGTACTCGTCTCTAGGGATAGCATTGATAATTCTGGCCTTATCCAACGCCTCCACGGCCATCCTCGTAGGTTAGTCTAGTTGTACTAGTGACGACGCTTCGCCCTCCTATACCCGAAGAGGATCACTCCTTATAGAATCTGAACTGGAGGTAAGTTCCAACGAAGAAGAGCTAGCTTTACCCCTATTGGTAGACATGATTGTGATTCTTGAAAATAAAAATTGAAGCTTCTGAAGAAGGTTTGAGAGTTCGAATGTGAACATAGAAATTATGACAATTGAGCAAAAAGATTGCAGAAAAGCGATCTCTCTTTGCAATCCTCCTATTTATAGGAAAACCACCTGGGAAGTCATACAGGTGGTTATAGGGATACGTGTAAACACGAATCCCTTGGAATGTTACCTAGCAGATACTTGGAAAGTATCTTGATCAGACGGCCACCTTTAAAAGGGCAAAAAGTATGTTGCTGTACGCGAGTCTACTGCAATATGACACCTATCACGTTGCATTTAATGCACGAAATACAAGCGAGCAAAAGTTGCATTTTGAAAGTCCCTTTAACAAGAAGCTTCTTTGGGGCCCATCCGATTTGTACCCGGTTGACGTTATAAAGACATGACGCACTTATGTCCGCTCGGCCCCTCTCAGGCCTTGTCCAAGCAAACCGGTCTGTAGCATTAGAGCACCTTAGCACCCCTGCTCACCTAACCTCAAATACCTTCAAACCGGTAGACCACTGTTTAAGACGACTCACTACTTCGAGCCTTCTCGCCTCGAATTAGCCATCACTTTGGATCTACAACCTCATCACGTCGGCATTATGGCATTGGATCAAACTTCCTGGAGTCTAATTGATCACGCCTAAGTGGCCCATGCATTCCTTCTCCTTGCCTCTTCTTTGGCAATCAAACTGTAGGGGGGGGCAAGTGTTGATAGAGTACTTTGGGCAGAGACTTCTCAGGCCCAACCAGATCCATTAAGCCTCACCTCCTTAGGCCTCGGGCTTGGCCCTTAGTAACCTAGGCTCATGAAAAACTATAACAGCAATAAGCTACAAGATAAGGATAAAACAGCCGCGTCCTAAATATGAGGGACACGTCAGACACGATAGCTCTACTCTCCCACACTTGCGATAGAAGATCTCTCCTGCCAACTGATCTCCAATGATCGGCTCCACTCCGCTATAAATACTAGATCTCTACCCAACGGTAACTCTCTCTACAAACTCTGCATTCTAAACCTGCGCACTAAGCATTCTATCTTATCGAAAAGTTTATTGTTAACTTAAGTATCGAAGTGGCCACGCCAGACAACCACCCGGCATCCCTCATTGTGCACTGTTTTGTAGGCTTAACTTGTACAGACCTTGATCAACTATCAGTAAGAACTGAAAAACGACACATGTAATTTCATATAAGGGCAAGGAGTTTCAAGTAGATACATTCTTTGCCTAATAGCAATGATTTGCCTAACATGTTTTTATGCACTAGGACAAGTGTACTTGAGAAAACTAAAAGCTCCAATGACCTTCAACGAAATGGCATCGAAAACCAGACACGGATGGGTAAGTAGAGAATTCCTATAAGCACGAAACAACTATTTATACAAGAACATTGCTAGTGAATTATTTTGAATAGGCAAACGTGTTATTTGAATGAAATATATTTTGGTCATCCGGGGAAAATTTAGAGAAATGCAACTTCAGGAGGAAAACTGTGCGATTTCTTTGTTTATATCATGAAAAAAAGCATTGGGTTCTAATCTATTCTCTTCTATTTCTTCTGGATATAGTGGAAAATCCTTCTACTAAATCGGTCATCTCCTATGAATTACCCAATCAAAATTCTTATGTAATTTCTGTCACATATATCAGTAACAAAGAAGTAAAAAATATATTATATAGAGTGCAACTACCATAAGCATTATTGATTTAACATTTGTGGGGGTGAGTGCTTCTGTTGGATTAACTCTTGCTCTAGGGATAAGCATAGGTTATACCATAATAAATATCATTGATCGGGGCTTGGGTGGCCCGGTTCCTCTCTTGTACGAATTTCCGTGACCTTCGGGCACTAGATAGTCATCAACCCCCATGCACGAGCTTATAATTTTATGGAGCACGTGTTTTTAGTAGGCAGTTGCCCAGCTCTCGCCACCGTGACCCCTTTACGAGGAGTCACATCCCTTTTTCAATTGAATTTCACATGCTATCACTGGGTTTAATGGAAGCATGTTCGCGAATCTGTTTTGTGCATATGCATTTATACTTGTTCTGCTTGGAAGTTCGATGATTAAATGCAAGCATGTTCTTGAATCTTGATTATGGATTGTTGTATCAATTGGTTTAATGGAAGCATGTTCACGTATCCCATTTCATGAATATAATTTGTTAAACAACATTTTGAAATCCGTTTTGCACTACAAATTGCTAACGAAATAATATGATAAATACATAAAATAAACGCAAAACAAATATTGTAAAACAATTATAACTTAATAATATATGAACATCGATTTCCAAACAGATAAACTAAATTCGATTCCTTTCCTCCAATATTGTAAAATGATGATTGGCTTAAAAAAAAAAACAAAAAACAAAATAAATATCAATTGACTAAGTGTTTCAAGTTCACACATTTTTTTTAAATAAAAAAATAATTTACCTGGTGGGATTTTTTTTTTTCAAATTTCTTTCTCGTTAATTTTTCAATTATTAATTATTTGTTACTTTCTTAGTAATTTTTCTGGAATTTCAAAAATTTCACACCTAGAAAATTTTATCAAATGGCGCAACTTCTTTCTAAGTTTCTAACACTAATTAAGGCAACTGGTCCTATCCTCGCTTCCCAGAAGAATTCTTAAATGTGCGATATAATCTTGACGTCATTAACTTGTAACCCGTATAACAAGTGGACCTCAGCAAAAAAAAAAAAGAGAGAGAGAGAGAGAGAGAGATCGTTGGTTTTTCCCTTCTAGTAAAACGTTATCTTCTCCATCAAACATACATAAAACCATTGTTCACTTGCCATCCACTGCCATCTCCACCAGGATGAAAGATCATCAATTTTTCTTCCTCTCTATTTCTATTTGTCAAATCAAAATAAAATAAGAGACTGAAACAGTCGAGAATGTATAACGCCCTAAAACTTAGAATACTACAGTCCGCTACGTGTGTCTAATTTCTACTGACACATCAGGCATGTAAAAACCTATAGCCTATTTAAATTCAACAATTAAATATAAATATGTCAACTTTCATAATAAATAATCTCCTCAATTTATAACTACGAGTAACATAATAAACCACTAAATTCCCCAAATACAATAAGTATTTGACATAACCTATATAACTAAATAAAACTTAACATAACCTAGCTCTAGTATTTTCGCACATCTCGACCCACTATCAAGGTAATAATAATGCTCATCTTCGATTAGTGATCATACCTTACATCATCATAATGCTTTACATTATCAATAATACCTAAACTTACAGTTGAAAAATAGTAACCCCCGCAAAATAACCTAATGTTCAGTACAAGATATTACACACATGTACATGAACATACATGTAACAAGATAAGCACATACATAAGTATTAATATAAATGTAACAAACAATTGGTTTTAAATCTTGTCGTTGAATTCCGCAAACAGCACAGTCTCAGTATCTTTAGACTTAAGGTTACTCATGATCCTTATACACACAATATGTAAATACTATATAGATATTGGTGTTGGGTTCTCCCCAATCATCCGAGTGCCAAAAACTATCCTAGATCTAACTAGATCATTTTATTACAAAAACTCCACTGGTGACAGTTGCGCAAAAATTATCAAATGCCTCACCAACACCATTGGAACTAGCCAGTAGGTAGTTGAAGCCAAGCAGAAGCAGCACTATCAATTAAGTTCAGTTTACATATATACCAACCTAACATACACATTCAATAAGCATGTATCATGTATTTGGTACTCCTATCTCAATGAAGTTTAGCATTACGCGAGTCCTAGCACCTGGTCACAAATACAATACCGGATTCAAAACTCAATTCCTTAATCATTAACTCGACTCAACACTCTTCCGTTTTTATTCAACCCTTTGTTTTAAGGTTTGAGTTTAACCGCACTCCATGTATCTTTTCATATCCTTTTATACACTTTTCAACATCTCATAATATTCACACACCAACCCTTATCTGCACACACATATGTCCCCCTCTCCCTCATCTCATATCCACACACACCGATACACTTATGTTCACTTACATGCCCACACCAACACTAACACACACACTTACACAACGCACACATATGCATATCCTTATGCCAGCTGCACATACACATATACATGCAATTCCCACCATACACCGCCACATGATCACAACTACACATACTACATGGCACATAGAATTCTACACACACAAAAATCAAAGCCACCAGAATGCGCTAAATTTTTCGCAAACACCCAACGCATCACATACACGCGTACGCTATACTAATAATATAATACTTCCGTAACTTAATCACCCAATAATTATCTACCACTACCATGTCAACAAATACACCACCTTCTCTTAAAACTCAAAGAAAACCCTAAAAGACATAAATTAACAAAATAAAACGAAGATAAAAGGGAAACTTACTTGAGGAATCCATAAAGATTGATTCTTTATTGAACCCCGTCTTCAATTATTGCAAATCTTGATTAGGGTTTTGGTATTTGGTTGACGACTAAAAGTTTTCTATTCGTGGAGCAAACCTAACGTGATATTTTGATAAGAAAAAAATATAGGATTGAGTTTTATTTTTTATTTGGGATAAAGAATGGAATCTTTTTCCATAACCATATTGCTCCTACTATCTCTTATAATTTACAAGTCATACTATATCTTCAAGCCTTTATTATATTATTTCATTCATTCAATTATCTTATATTTCTAAAATTTATTATTATTATTATTATTATTATTATTATTATTATTATTATTATTATTATTATTATTATTATTATTATTATTATTATTATTATTATTATTATATAACCCTTTTCCTTTCTTTTTTTTTTACTGGCTTTTACTGAATGAGTGGAGGAGATGACTCCCATAATGAAGAAAGGAGCCGATTATATAGTTAGAAAGTAGAATCTCTCTAAAAATAAAGTCATCAATATAGATCATTAAGAACGGAAAAAAAAAAAATGGAAGTTTCAGTCAACGGAGTAGATTTGTATTAATATGGATTTTTCATTTGAAAAGAGTTCAAAAGTTTATTGTTTCGAAAGTGAAACTTTTTCTGCTTCTGAAACGAGTATTTGAATGGGGATTGGGGAAAAAAAACAAGAAAAGACATAAAAGAGCTTAATAAGAAGATAAAGTACCAAAAATAAGACTTTTTAATGTGAAAACAAGGAAATTATTAGGAAGGAAAAAAAAAAGTCATCTTACATTCAACATAAAGCCGAAAGATTAAGCAAAATTGTACCAAATAAGTTTTTTTTTTTGGGTCGGGGGTGTTTGGGGTTGGGTGGGTTTGAGAAGAATATGTCGAACTTTAGTAGATCTCTTTCACTATGAGCAAAATATCGTGTGAAGTTGTAAAAATTTCTTATGAATCATTGGACGATATACAGAAGCTACCAACTATTTCTTATGAAACTTTCAATGATATGAAACCTATCAACAGTTTCCCATACTAACAATATTGAATAAGAAACCCAAATCAGCAATAAGATTCCTTGTCTGATCGTAATTGGCCAAACCTATTGAAAATTACATATGGAATTTGTCGATAGTCTTATAGTTCCCATCCAATCATAGTAAAACTTTTCAATTTACAGTAAAAACCCTCTCGAGCAATTTTTAGCTAACGATAATTTATTGCCCTTTAATGATTAATACGATCCATTAAAAGTACGAGCATCTAGCATTCGTAATATTGTGATATCTCCCAAAATAGAGTGTAAAGAAACATTAATCATCGAGACGGTTATGTCAAAGTGAATAATATTTTAATGTGCGGTAATTAGTCGGATTATAATAGATATAGCCAATGTTGGTTGGTGCCTATTACAGTAAAATCCTACTCAAATGGTTATTAGCTAATAGCAACGGTTAATGTGGCTCAGTAGCAATAAGAAATGCCAATAGTTAGTAAAATGTATATAACCTATGTTAACAATATAAAATATATATAACAAATAGAAAATTGTATATGAGATAATCAACATTTAAAGTTAAATTCAAATTGTGGATTAAACTTTTAAATGGTTTAAATAAAGGATCGATGTTATTTATGTGATTGAAATTGAGAATCGAACTATTAACTAATTAAAATAGAAAATCAACATTATGATAAATGGTTTAAATAAAAGATTAAAATCCTATTATTTAAATTTTAATACTTTATTTGCACCATTTATCATAATGTTAATACTCTATTTTAATCAATTGAATGCTTAATTCTCTATTTAAAATGTTTAATATAACGTTGATCCTTTATTTGAACTACTTAAAATTTAATCCTCTATTTGAACTAAGCAGCAAACATTAAACCTCTTATGTATAATTCTCCCTATGACAAATATATAATTTATATACATATGTTATATGTATATAGCCTATATATAACATATACATATAGAACATATATGTGTACTATATTTATATAAGAAATGCAACAAACACATACATGTAACATAAACATAACAAATATATAATCTACACCCATATGTATTTTTATACGTATGATATACAGATATATATATTTAACATATACATATACCATATATAACAAATATATATATATGACATACATATAACAAATATGAAGTATATATGTAATACTTAAGAATTTCAAAAGAAAATGCAATTAAAGTGGAGAACATTATCGACTTTTAAGCTCATGAAGCTCATATTCTTAGCCACCCCTTTATTTGCTTATTTCATTGTAAACCTTAACCCATCACTAAAACCCTATTAACCTACTCCTCTCCTTCATTTCCTCTATTCTTCTCTTTATTCTTTGCTAGCCAATATTCTTAGGGTCTTAAATACTCGATAAAATTTGTTTAAAAGTAAGTTTAAGGTAAGAATAAGGCCCTAAACTTCATTTTTAAGTTTGTTTCCTCAAAAATCATCCATTTCAATAGTTTTCTTAGTTAATCTCTTGAAATTCAAATTTATGTACTTGAGTTTTCAATTTAATTATTCAGGTTCAGCTTGCTTTTGGATTTTTAGCTCATATTCCTACATTTCAAGTAAGTTCTCTTCGTCTTTACTATTATTCTTTATATTAAAGTTGGTTTCTTAAAGCTTATTGGTAGATTTTGAAGAACACTAAGCTAAAACTCAAAAGGGGGAGTGAATTAAGTTTTAAGGACAAATTAATTTTCTTTTCGAAATTAAGCACTAAATGCAACAATAAGTGTAATCAAGATAATGATTAAACAATAAGTGCAGAAATTAAAAGAGATAGAGATAGAGATAGAGAAAATCAAGCTTAGATTTAATATGGAGTTTGGACCACCCCCTACTCTCTATAAACACAAAATGCCTCCAATGGAAAACTTCACACCACTTTATTAATTTCTCGAACTAAGTTTTAAGAGCTATACAAACACAAACTTAATTACATAAGTTTCACACTCACAACTCTTAACACAAATCACAATCTCAACTCATAATATAAAACTCAATCTCAAGGATTATTGATGTAATGTTTTTAACTCTCAATACTTCGCAACTAATAGCTCATAAGCACTATACTTTAAATCTTTCTAAATATTAACAAATTAGGGTACAAGAGACAATAAGAATAATAGATGATAAGAGTATAAAAAAATGTTAGAATATTGCAACAAAAGATCAACTCTCTCTTGTTTTTGGTGGGGTTATTAAGCATTTATATCATCTCATTTAATTCTTCCCGGTATTATACATTAAATACTCTAACAACTAGTTGAAACAAGCTTACCGTCATGACAATATCACTTTCTTACCGTCATAACGGTAAGTAACATAACTACCGACATGAACACCGATAAGTCCATTAGCATGTTAATAACTTGATCAAAAACCATTCCAAGTTCTTATTTAGGCTACTTTACCGTCAAGTTAGTAATGCTCTAAAAGTTGTCATGCCGATAGACCAAATTCACTTGTGTCCAATTTTCACACAAAGAATGACCATACTTTTACAATCCAACTCCAAAAAGGTTTGCATATTATTCAAAAACTAAATATCTTATAAAGTTAATCGTTATTTGTAATCATAATGTAAGATAATTGTTCTTTTCCAATCAACTCAATGTAATCAAATAATAACGTATTTAATTATATGCTTTTTGTTTTGTTCTCATCAAAATCAAATAATAAACCCTAGGTTCAATAGATTTAAGGTTTTGAGGTGGTGTTTGATTTGAAATTTGTAGTTTAGATGGAAGAAAAGTGTGTTATAATGATAGATGAGTGAGTAATCCAAGTGTATTTGAAGTAAGGAAAACTTGGAGTTGTGTTGGTTTGGGAAGTAAATTCGAAGGTTTGTTGTTATTGTAGTATGAACCATAAGACCGGTTCCAATGGAATCGTGGGGCTGGTTATAACCAATCTTCTGGTTATAGAAGGCTGGTAAGGACCATCTGGCTGGTTCCCTTAAACCATGCAATTGGTTCCCCTAAACCTTATAGCTGGTGTTACGCCCCGAAGTCACAGAGTCGCAACAGTCCCGCCATGTAAACCATTCTATGATAGTAACTGGCCTCACAGTACCTACCATAGACATGATCTACACAAGGCGTCGACGACTTCTCGCTTTGAAGTAAACAATCCAATTAAATGTTTAACTACATTTATGGTAAATATCACAAATTTTTATTAAACATACATAATTATATATAAAGTCCACAGAACTTCTCAGAAAGATCTACTTAAACATAACGGTTTACTAAGTTTACATAACAACTACCAGTCTTTCAGTTTTAAACCACAAAGGACACACTAACTACATATCCACTGCTAAGCCAATTGATCCTCACACCCTTAGCTTCAGAAGGACTAATCTCTAGATAATTGTATGGCGGCATAATACTTGCAGTAATTAGAAATCAGGACCTTGAAAAGGATCTATAAGGGTATGAGCAACTACAGCTCAGTAAGTTGAATTAGAGACTCATGAGAGTATACAAATATAAACAAGATTATCAAGCAATTATTTTAATGCAATGCAACAATCAAGTGTCATCGCACAACGTAGTCCAATCCGTTGTGAAATTAGAGAAATTTCACCAGCTCTAATCCGGGTTGAGGAGTTTCCATGTTATGCAGCAGCTCACAACCAAACTCAGGCTTGTGCAATAGAGACCTCACTGCTCCCGCGACTACCTTCGAACCATTGACTTCAGCATCGCCGCGACCCCCTCTCCTGTCACTTAGTTCGACTAAGGATGAAGAAGGGACCATTATGCAATCCTGCGCTATCCCTTTCGAAGAGGTTGGTATTTGGTTGGAGAATCCTATAATCCCCTAACGGGTTGCAATGCATGACATTTTTTGTTATTAGAGTCAAATAAGATTAAATTTCATTTAGGGTGTTCAAACAATTTCACACCAATTCAATCAATCACATTACAAATTTCAACACGCATTTAGATACATCAAACACATGCGTAAACTACTTACAATCACAACCATATACAATCCTAAGTCTTCGAGTACCATAAAATAGCACTCTAATACAGTAAGTAATAACCTAACTTACTTGGAGTTTCTCAATCGCCCAATCACTCAATTGCAAGCCGATTCATCTCTGGATATCCTATAATACAAATAGGTCTTTTTAGTTCTCATACTTTAATGATTCACATTCTAAGTTATAATTTAGCTTATTTTTTCCATGTATACCTATTATTTACTAATGATTCATTCTATCCTATTTCGGGGTTCGATTCCTAATTTAGATTCTAGCTTTGATTCTGGAATCTTAAATATGCTCAAATCCTAATATGAAATTAATCACATTAAACTCGAGTATTCTAATATCCTATTGGGTCTTAATTTAGTATTCTAAACTGTTTGGTACACGTTAATTCTAATAGGGGTACTGGATTTATTTCCGATGTAAGAAAATCTTACTTTTTTTTATACAATTACCTAAAATTAAATTTTATTTCAGATTTATTATATTTTGATTTCTATTATTATATTATCTAATTAAACCTATTTTTTTTATAATATTCCTAATTTTCTACAATTAGCACATAATTCCTTCATTACTTACACTTAACACTGCAAAGACTAGGATTAGTGTTTTAATCACCTAATTAATCCAAAATTACCCAATTTTTTCATCATTTTAGGGCTAAAAATTAACTTAAAATTTTCAAAAATTAATTTTAGAAAAATGACTTCATAGCACTGTTCTATATCACTTAAGCATTCTAAAGAAAAAAATTTGAGCTCTAAACTATACTCCTAAACCAATTTATTTCTAGTTCTAATTATACTCGATTTTGCTTAATTTCTTAAGAACCCTATATTTTCAAACGTAATTATACTTAATCACTATTTTTCCCTAAATTTACATACAATAAAACCTCAGAATAACAAGTTTCATAATTTTTTGGGCAAAATAACTAATTTTAAGAAATTATACAAAACCGGAGTAAATAAGGGACTCACTCGGTTCGATGCTTTTTGGCCGTCCAACTCCAGTCCAAGTATGTCGGCCGGCTTAGACGATGGGTTGGGAGTGGGGTGGTGGTGGTGGTGGCTCGGTCCCGGGTGGTGGTGGTTCGGTCCCAAGTGGTGGTGGTTCGGTCCCAAGTGGTGGTGGAGTGTAGGTTTGGCTCACTAGCCCTAACTGCACAATTTTCCTTTTCTTTTTTTTTCCCTGGTTTTTCTCTTGAATTTTCGAAGCTCTCTATTTTTCTCTGATTCCTAACTGTCCAAAGGAGCTTTGTAATTTTTTTTCCCTATTTATAGAGCTTGGTGGTAATTAATATGTATTAAATTAGATAAGACATTGCCCAATTTTCTTAATTTTTGGCTTTTGTATTGCTTGATTTTAATTGGCTAATTTTTCTTCTTTAACTCTTGACTTGCCACGACCAAATCTACATCATTCCATATTTCCCTAATTTTTTTTCTGATTTTTCCTTAATTAATTAATAATTTTCTTTAATTATTTAATAAGTTTTTAGCCACTTTAAGAAATTTCGCGTATTTTTATCTACACGTAAATACATGTAGGGTATATGTGAACATTTCTAATTATTATTTAAGTCGTTCTATGATTTTTAGTATACATATAATCTATCTCTAGTAATTTATTAGTTATTAGATTACACTTTTTGCCTTTTTGATAATTAATAATTATTATACTTAAAATTTGAAAATTTTATAGTCTCCTATTTTATTACTTATTTTCTTAAATTCAAGTTTACGGGGTCATTTTTACTAATATTTCTATCTATAGTTTATAATTTGGGTTTGATCGGATCCTTTAACCGATCGTCCTAAACTTTGTATTTTAAGTTTAATTCTACGGTCATTTGGCTTAACTTTAGGGCTTACAGCTGGTTTTAACCAAAAGGCTAAATCAAGTTTTCTTCCATTCCTAATTCTTAAATCAAATTCCTTATATCCTAACCTATTTCGTAAAGTATATTTTATACTTTAAAACCATTTTTGAGCGTTTTAAGTATTATGATTTATTTATAAACATGTTTTACAAGAATCAAACTCTATTTGAAACTTCATTACTTAAACCTTTAAATCCTCATTCCAAGGATGATAGGAATCGACCTACAACCATCTCTAAGCCACAACCAACCTGCCCCACTAAAGGCCGAGCTAAAAGGCCAAAAAAGGAAAGAAAGATAGCTCGGTGGCAGCTTTGTTAGCTATTAAGAAGACCAAGGACCAAACAATCGAGGTCTCAAGTCCAAAGACCAACTCTGCATGGTACGAGGAATCTAGTACCAAGCGATCCACGAGTTCAGCAACTATAGGCTAACCTCATTAGGAGCTTGACCGAGCACAATAAGACTTCGAGGAATCCAACTGCAGATCGAATAGCCAGCTACTAACCTAATCCTGCTTGAACCCGACCTACCCCAGAATAGCTTGGATACCCTACACACTAGCCTTCTTGTTAAACGCACTGTTTAACACAATTTTGTTTACCTGTAAATGTTTCCCTTAACTTTATTTATAGGCCTACTTTAGAGTTTAGGACCTTGTATATTATTTACAATTTTGCCACTAAGGTTTTAAAACTTACTATAGATAGCAACTATTATAATTAGCAGTCAACATGGTTGAACATTTTGAAGTAAGAATATACTTAATATCTTCGTGAGCTATTCAAGCTTGTGTCTCGGATTATTGAGTACTGTTTTACTCTTTAATCTTTCTTTGTGTTCTTATCAGTCTTCCTCTTGAGATTGTGGTGAACCCCTCATTTAAGCAAGTTAGTAAGTCATATCTAACCCTTCATTTGAAACTCGAGTATTGATTTGGTATTCGTGAGTCGTATCGAACCCTATTTTAAGCTCAAATCCAATTATGTTTGTGTTTTGGTGCATAATATCCATACACGTTTACATCCCAAAACCCCATTCCACTTACTAGTTTCTCATTTCAATTGAACTTCGAATACCCATTTGTGCTTTGTGTCTACCACGTACTCCGAATCATATCAAATAATGTGATGACTTTAAAGCTAGTAAGGCTCGATTGCTGAAGAATCGCGTTGTAAGGGCATGGGCAGTTTACCACTACAAATTCTACTGGGTACTTGGAAACATTGTCATTGTCACTGGGCTCTATGTTGAAGGTGATGATGCCCTTAGGTCGAACGATTCCTTCATTGAAACCAATTAAGTTGTAATGGAATGACTTGATTTGCATTGGCAAATTCTTCTACATCTTATCATAAATATGCTTGAGGAGGATGCCAGTAGAGCTATTAATGTCTACCATGATCTTCAGGACCTCGAATCTCAAGATCCTTATCCTTATGATGAGGGCATCTTAGTGAAGGTGTCGACTTCCTTCAGGTCTTCATTAGAAAAGGAGATAGAAGTATCTCGCCTCTACCTCTTCTCCTTAGATGATATCACCTTAGATGGGGTTGTTAGTCGAGTTGCTAGAGCTTAGCTGGCTCCTAGGGTAAGTTCCCTCAACTATGATGTTGATGACACTGCTAAGGGCCCGACTATTACGACGACCATTGTCATTTTCTTCTTAAGATTCCTTAACCCCATTTTTGAGGAGCCTTCTCCAAGCCATCATTGAAGCTAGCCACATATTCCCTAAAGTAGCCTCTCTAGATGGCATATTCCAAAACGTTCTTAAGTTAAAAGCACTTATTCGTGGTGTGGTCGTAGTCTTCATGGAATTGGCAATATGTGTCTGAGTTTCTGTAGCTAGGATTACCTCACATTTTGGGTAGTCTCTAGAGCAAACCCCTTCCATGAACCTTCATGTACACCTAACCAAGAGGCCAGTTGAAAGGCATATGTTAAGAAAACGTTAGAACAGATGCTAGGTGCTTCTTATCTTTAGGGTTTCCCTAATTAGGGTAGTTGGGTATCTTATGGCCAAGGTGGTCCTTTACAGACTCCTTATCCTTATCCTTCTTCCCTTTCGACCTCTCCAATTCGGCTTTACGCCTAGCAAATGTTATCTTCCTGGTCTACATATTTCTAAGCTTTTTGCTAGAATTTGGTTAGGGTCTTGGGCTTACTCTTATAAACAAAGTGGAAGAAGTCCTCAGACAACCTTATGTCAAGCTAGGTGGCATGAACAACAACTTTAGCATCCAAATGAGGGATCTTAACCACGATATTATTAAATCATGTGACGTACTCATGAAGGGTTTCCTTTTCCTTTTGGCAAATCAAGTACAAAGATGATATGTCCTTGGACAAAGGCTTAATAGCCTTAAAGTGCAAGTTGAAATGATAAGCGAGCTCATCGAATGAGAAAATGGAATTCTCGTACAAGTGGTTGAACTACATTTAAGCTTCCCTTCTTAACGTGCCTAGGAAGGCCTTGCACATGATGACATGCCCATGACCATGGAGATTCATGAGGGTGTGGAAATGAAGCAGGTGGTCGTTAAGGTCACCTATTCCATTCCACTGGTCTAGGATTGGAAGTTTAGAGTTTGGAGAGAGAACTTCATCTTCAACACCCTTGGTGCAGGGGTTTTGTTGTTAGCGACCTAGCCAGCGCCTTTAATAGCCTTACTCCCCTACTTCTCGAAGAGCCTTTTTATCATCTTATGGAGCTCATTCAAGTCGGCATTATCGGTTAGATGGCATCCATGTACAGCAGAGTGAGCAGCACCTCCATGGCCACTAGCTTATAGGCTGCACATGCTAATTCTGTGCTACCGGTTGTGGCTAAGGTGACCTTTGCTTCTCCTATTAAGGGTTGTGAACTTGGTTGCCTCAGCCATTCAAAGCCTTAACAAAGGAAGGCATCTTGCCTTACCTTTCCACTTCATCCAACCTAGCTTAGAGTTCCTTATTCTAGACCTCCATTTGAATGTTCTTAGCCAGAAGCACCTCGATCGCTTCTCAAGTTACTTTAGTCAGTGCTGCTCTACGGTAAGATCAATTGGCAATCGGTTGTCATTTAGATTCACAATTCTTGACATGATGAATGGAACAATGAAGAATACGTTAAGGAAAGGGTATTTAGTGTGTTTGAAGAATTGAGTGAGTTTGGTTCCCATAGACAATGCCAAATGACGTCGGTAAGATTATATAGGTAAAGTATGAGGTAATTAGGCTTTACTCGAGACAATAATAAGCCTACAAAATAGAACACATTGAGGGGTACAAGAGGGTTATCCAACGTATTTACTTCGATACTTAAGTTAGTATTTGAAAGTAGGGAAGTAAGCAAGTGAGCTTAGGATACGTTAGGAAGGCTTAATTCCCAAAGAGGTAAGGGTAGGTTCCTATTGAAGCACTTAGAGCTATTTATAGAGGTGGGTCATCGTGAATCTCAGAGCATGTTTAGTATTTTGACACATCTACACCATCCATGTAATGGGAACATGAAGTCTGACGTATTCTGAAATTACAGGGATGTAGTTGTTAACTAAGTCTTCGAACTTTATCCACTTGTCTTATGACTATCCTTTTGTTAGTTTGGTCCTAGGTGGACATCAACCCCTTGTATAGAGAGTTCTCAAGCAAGTCAGCTACTAAGTAGATCAGGTTTGACATTAGTTGTCATGTCGATATTGGATCCAGTCAAGTCAACCTAAGATCTAAATAGGCAGGCATGGGCCTATAAGACCCATGTCTAAAATCTCCTATCTACACTAATATTTAACACTTAACAATGAACAAATATTAAAATGTTACCCATCATATTGCATTATATATAGACTAGTTAAACTATCTTTATTATTTAGTTATTTATTGAAACTCATTGTTTGAGTTTTCCAATTAGTAACGAATCGAGTTGCTACTTTGCACTTATTATAAGATTAATTTGATTATACTCTTGATGTGGGTCAAACTTTATGGAATCACCTCAATTAACTTTCATTACCATTGTGTAAAGTTCAATCTCATTTAGAGAACATCAAGCAGAGTCCTAAATTGAGCAGCTTAGAAATACGAGGTATCACATGTAGTATGTATGTGTATAAAACAAATATATAGATATATATATATTTGTTATATAAGTTATGTGTATTTGTTATATTATATATATATATATTGTAATTCCCCGAAACCTTAGTGGGCATCACAACCCACTACGTATCCCTTCTATTTAAAAACATGCTAAGACTCTAAATCCACCAAAGGTTCATCATAACATGTCATTGGTACAATAGGACTGATCCTCCAAATACAATCGCTTGAACTACTCGTAAGGGAATCATCTCTACAATAATAATACCCCAAAAATAATATTTCCAACTTATATAAAAACAAAACTTAACAACAAGTTTAATCTACATATTATCATTTAGCTCCACTAATCATCTACTAGTCACCAATATCGAGTTATACAGTGATGCCCTTCTACCTTAAAAATGTCATGGAAACATACCAGCGAATGGTGACCACTTTATTTAAGCCCTAGCTTAGGTGTAATATGGAGTTATATATTGACAGCATGATTATCAAAAGTAAGCAACCCGACGATCACATTAAGGATTTGCAAGAGGCCTTTGACAAAATTAAGAAATATGGCATGAAACTAAACCCCAAAAAGTGCATTTTTAGGGTGGCCTTCGGAAAGTTTTTAGGCTTCATGGTCACTCAGTGTTGCATCGAAGCTTACCCAGAGAAGATTATCACAATAAGAGGCATGAAACCTCTTACTACTATAAAGGAAGTCTAAAAACTTACCACTATGATAGCCGCACTAAGCATATTTGTCTCTAAAAGAGTGGACTAATTAATGCATCTCCAAGATCAAACACACGGAGGAGCACCATAATGAAGAGTATCAAAAGAAAAAAAAAAAGAAAAGAAAAGTTAGCAAAGTCCAAGTAGCTACCAACTAGATATGATGCAACAATCAATTCCACTTAGCCTACAATCTGCCAAATATAACTTACCGGTCCGAACTATGGGGTCACTTACCACTACTCCTTACTAAAAGGAAGAGATAAGAGTTAAGGCTAGGGAGAGCACTAGGGTTGCTTATAAAGGAAACTTGTATTAATTTTGATAACGAAGTAATTGATGTTTGCATACAAAATGAATGGGGTTTATATACCAGCCCCATTAAGGTTACAAGCACATATGAAAAGATAACAAGGTAATTTACAATTAGAATATATAAAATATACTAAAAAGGGTAAAAAAAAAGGATAAAGAATATTTAGTATAGAAAAGTAAAGAGTCCTTCTAGAATGTTGTGCTAGAAGACACGTATTGTATGGTGGTTGGTCGTTTGAGATATAGTACAATTCGGACAAAACAAAGAAAAAGAGGGTATGCGATGAGGGTCAACCCGATTTTAATTAGGTCGGTCCTTAGCCAATCAGTCAATGAATATTCGCCTAAGACTGGGGTAGGATCCTAGTTGGTTCAAGAGCTCGACTTCGGACAATTATTGAGGTTGGTATGCTTGAATATTGTCAAGATTACGGTACGGCTACTTAACGCTTACTCGAAGGGTCAGCACATATGCTCAACAACTCTAAAAACAATGTTGGTGCATGAGAGATTTCAGTACTTAGGTCGATAGTAAAGTGAATCATAGAGGTCGAAATAGGAATTCTTGTCACAAATGGGGCTACGAGCTATTATTCTCCTTGCGAATCCTTAGAGTCTTCTGGCTCTGCTATGCATGATCAATCTGGATGGTTGATTCCTTTCATCAGTGCATGAAGTTTTCAAAATTCTCAAGAATCCTAAAGGTTTTCAATAGACTCCCCAATGCCAAGCCGCATTCCTAAGGTTACAAAACTTCTTAGAGCATTCGTCAATGTTGTCAAAGATCGTCCTGGGGAAAGATCTGTACCTCTACCAAGCTATCAATAATAAGGCAGCATCGTCCATCTTGGTTTAAGCCAAAGGAAAGGAGCATAAGTCTGTATATTATGTCAACTATATCCTCCAAGGGCCTGAGATTAGATATGTTAAAATTGAGAAATTTACCTTAGTTATGTATAGACACTTCATTTTTGCCAATTTTCTTTTATTTTGGTTGAGCTAGGTTAAAATAAATAAATAAACAAAAAATATATATAGGAAAATAATAAAAAAAATAGAAAAACGAAAATTAAAATAATGAAAAATGAAAAAAATAATAAAAAAGAGTCAAGTTGTATCAAGTTAAGTTATATCAAATCGAATCATATCGAATCAAGTAAAGTCGAATCGAATCATATCGAATTGAATCGAATCACATCGAGTCAAGTCGTGTTGAGCCGAGTCGCGTCGGATAGTTTAAGATCAAATCGAATAATGGTGTGTGATTAATTTAATAAATTTTGGAAAGTCGTTAGAGAATTGGGTTTTATTAAAATGATTTTGGCCTAATCCGATTTAAAGTAGATTTTTTATCTAATTTATATTGGGCCGAAATAAACTTAGGATTTATTAGATAAGTTGTTTGGTTATATCTAATTGGATCGGAACGGGTCTTAAAAAATAGAGAGCCCGAATTAAGTAGTATTTCTAGAAGTTAGATTAAATCTTCGTAAAATCGTTGTTGTATCTTCTGTATCTTTGATACGAAAGATACGATAAGGGTTTATAAATAACAAATCGGAAGATGGACTTGAACACGTTTTTTTAGTTACACAATCCAAACGCAATCAACGGAAGCCAATGTCCCCAATCTCCAATCCCAAGTCAACCTTCCAACAATTCACAAGCTACGTCTCCCTCAATCCTAGACAACAATTGACGCCGCACAATCAATAGCAACTTATCGAAGTCCCCTATCGCACGATTGCCTGATGTCCACAAATCTGAGCTCCACATTCGTTGACCAACACATGCCAATCCAAGACGTACAACATATTCAGCTGAATGCACAATGCCAAACTTTATCCCTCGCTTGAGTCACGAAATCTAATACGTACTCCAACATTCCTTCACCAAAGCCCTATCTTTCATCCAAATAGCACGTCACAGCATCAGCATGTCCTTTGACCAAAGTCCACATCCTTAATCCAGCAAAGTATACGCAATTCAATCAGCACGACACACATCCTCAATCCAGCAATTCCAATCAACAAATGCTTGACGCAATCCAATCTCAATCCTCGTCCCATACACAATCTACGACTCGTAGGTAAAATTATTTTATTTTATTTATTTATTTTATTATTTTTAGTTTAATTATTTTATTAACCTATTTTTTGTTTTAGTATAGTTTTTGTTTTATCATTTTCATATTGCATGATATTTTTTTAGATAATTTTAATGAAATTTAGTTAAATTGAGCTTTTTGAAAAATAAACGTATCTTATGGTTGAGATTTAAAAAAGATACGTATCGAGATACGTATCGTGCAGTTAAGATTTGGAAAAAATATGTAGCTTGTGATGGAGATTTAAAAAAGATATGTATCTTATAGTTAGGATTTAAAAAAGATATGTAAGGAGATATATATTTAGATCGTATCTTCAACAAATTTTATAGTTAAAAATTTAGAAGAGATATCTTTTAACACGTAATTTTTTAAAAAAAATAAAAAAATGTTAATTGGGATTTTAAAAAAGATTTAATTAGTTAGAGTTTTCTTAAATTCAAGAAAATTAGATTTCTTGGGTTTTTTTTTTAAAATAATAAATTAGTAAATAAACGTAAACCTGGCTTGGTCGTCAAAATAAAAAAAATACATTCACTAAATATTTTATAAAAAAAGAACTACGACCAATTTTATCTCAACTAAGGAGTATGTGAGCACCTTCGGGGTAACCGCATAAAAAAATAAAAAAAAATTCCCTTTTTCTTAGAAATTCGTAATTAAAAAATCCCTTTAGTCATCTTTTATATATTTGTATATATTTTTAGTATTTTTAGGAAATTATAAAAATAAAAGCCCATCAATTTTTTTCTTTAATTTTTACATGGTGACTTAGTCTTAAAGGTTAGCTCATGAATCTGGTTTTCTCTAGTTTAATTTTCTAAAAATCATTTTCTTAGAAAATCCGCAGATTAGTAGTCAAATTAGGGTTTTTTCACCCGAAAACCTTAATTTCATTTTTTTACTAATCGAACTGGTTGGTGACTCAAATTTTTTAAATTTTTTAGAAAAAAATATTTCCTTCGTTTAATGTCGAGTAATTTATATTAAGTGAGCTGAGCTTGATATAGGTTAAATTAAGGAAACCGAAATAAGGCTCGATACCATGGTAATCTCGGTACAACAACTTCAACCATACTTCCAAGCACACTAGATCATCATGCTAACTTATTAGCTTTAGAGACAATGTTTCAAAAGCTCGATGTATCTAGATGGATGTTGAAGTATGCACTTAAGCTTAGAGTGTTTGAAATTCATCACCAACCATAAACGACCTACAAACTGCAAGTCTTGACTGACTTCATCATAGAGTATACTAAAGAGGAGGAAGTACCGATAAAGGACGACCTACAAATTGTCCATGTCGATGGTTCATCCACCTCCGAAGGAGTAAGTATAAGATTGGGTCTCACCAGACCTTATAAGACAACGGTCTATTATGCCCTCAAATTCAACTTCAACACTAGCAACATTGGGTCTAAGTATGAAGTTGTGATCACAGGTCTCAAACTAGCTAAAGAGATCAGCACTAAACACCTAGAACTTTTCTCCAATTCTACAACTGTCATCCAATAAGTCTAAGATGAATATGAAATTAAGGTCGACATCATGGTAACAAACCTAGAGAGGGTAAAGACTCTCATACTTCAGTTTCCTTTGTGGAATATTACGAAAATTTCCTAAACCGAGAACTCAGTTGTTGGCTAACTGTCTAAGCTCTCCTCTATAAGGATATAAAGGCCAAAAGAAGAGGATCGAAAGATATATATCGAGTACTTTCTCTAAAAGAGCATCAGCCAGGATCAAGGCAAGTTCTTAAAGCTTAATACGATACTAGTTGAGCAGGGCTCAATGGATCCGATCAAGAATTACTTAAACCAGGACACCCTACTAACTAATAAGAAAGAAGCTAAAAAGTTAAGGTACCGCGCCGCCAACTATACCTTAGTTGATGGCATCCTGTATTAAAGAGGGGTTAGCCTCCCTTTCTTAAGATGCCTCCGCCCAAAGAAGGGCTACATGTCATGGAGGAGCTATATATCGGCATATACAGTAATCATATTCAATTAGCTCTCAGGCTGAATATTATTGATCAACAATGAGACAGGACATAAAGGCAGAGGCCCATAAACGCTTTTAGTGCCAATAGCACGCTTTAATCACTCATGCTCCTAGTTCCAACCTCCAATCATTGATAAGCCCTTGGCCTTGAGCCTAGTGGGGCATTGATATTCTAAGCACCTTTCCAAAGCTTTTAGATGATAGAAATTCGTAATAGTAGCTACCTACTACTTCACGAAGTAGGTCGAACCCTAAGCTGTCACCAAAATTATAGAGAGGAGAGTAAAGTCCTTCATTCGCAATAACATTCTCTCCAGATTTGGGGTATCCTACGCCCTTATAATAGACAATGGGCATCAGTTTGACAAATCCAACTTCAAGGAGTTCTACGCTAAACATCATATCAACCCCCACTTCGCCTCGATCAGGCACCCCTAATCTAACGACCAAGTCAAGGCAACCAACAGGATCATCCTTGATGGCATCAGAAGAGGTGTAGATACTTAACTTTTACCCTTCTATAGTCTTAGTTTTTATTTTTATTTTTACAAAAAAGGTCCTAATTCAAAAATAATAAACAAAAAATTAATAAAAGATAAAAATTAACAAATAATGAAAATACCAAAAAAATAAGAAAAAGAAAAATTATAAAGATTTCGTAGATTTTTAGGAAGTAATTTATATTAGGAATAATTAGTTTAATGTTAGAGTTAATTTTAGTTTAGTTAAAAATTTTGGTTTAGGGATTCAGATAGTTTAAATATAATTTAATGATAATGAATGTTAAGAAATAGATCAACGGCCTAACGAATAAGCAGCGGACTACTTGAGTCTATTTAATTAGAGGTCACGGGTTCGAATCTCAGCATGCTAAATTAAATTTGAATAAAATTTGAATCTAGTTTAATTAGATACATTAGATATAATAGGATTCGATTTGGGCTTTATAAAAGAAAAACAACGCGTCCTCAACGCCGTCAAACTCGAACACACCACCGTCCAATTTCACTGCAAATTATACGAACAGCCTACTTGCGCTGCCGACCGCGACTAACTCGTCATTGTCAATTGCCGACAAACTTTGCACGCAAATTGTCGATCACCGCTGTACAGTGGACACAACGACAGAACGACAAGCAAGGTTCGGTTCCTTTTATTTAGTTATTTGTTTAGTCATTATTATTTTTATTATTATTATATTATTGTTTTGTTAGTTAGCCAATTAAGTTTATGACATATCTTATATATATATATATATATATATTAGTTTAGTTGTTAGTTTTTTTTAGGAATCTTCACATAGAAAACTTAAAAAAATAATAATAATAATAATAAATTTTTTAAATAAATAAATAGGACTTTTAGAGAGTTTTTATAAAATAAAATAAAAGACTTAGTGAATTAGGACCCTTTTGGAGTGTTGAAAAAAAAAAAATTGATAATAACGTAAACTTAGTTAGTTTTTAAAATTAAAATCAATCAACACACTAAAGATTTTTTTTAAAAAAACTACGATCGTCTGATCTCGGCTAACGGGTACGTAGGCACCTTCGGGGCGACGATAAAATATGTAAAAACTTAGGTTCTTTTTTCTTTCAATTTTTTATTTATTTATTTTTTTCTTTTTAAATATTATAATTAAAAAAATAATCCTAATTTCGGTAAATATATAGTGGTACCCGTAAGGTTTAATAGGTTAGCCCCCGAACTTGGAACCCTCTGGTTCTTCATAAAATTGAAATCAAAGACCGGTAGTTAAATCGTGATCAATCCACCCAATTGATTACAGTTTCTTTTTCATTTCCCGACTTCGGTCAGGTGATGACTCCAAAAAATTATTTTCAATAAAAAACCGGAATTTCTCAATTTCTTTAGTCGAGGATTAATATTAAATGGGTTAGGGTTTAGTATTAATCAAGAAATGAGAAATCAATTTTAAACAAAAATCGAAAAATCGAAAAATCAAACTCGACAAGAGGATAGACCGAGCTTAGGGTAAATGGGCAGACGAGCTCCTAAACATTAGGTGAAACGCCATTTCACCTAACCTTCTGCTTTAAAGTTGTCCTACCTATAGAGCTAAAACTTCCCAACATTAGAACTTATTACTTCAATGCTTTTGTGAGTGAGTCTATCCTACAAACTTGTTTGGACATAATAGAAGAGATATGAGACCTTGCAGTAGCTTAGGTGGTTGCCTATTAACACAGGGCGGCTAAGTACTACAATAAGAAGGTCCAACACAAAGAATTCGAATCGGAGATATAGTTCACAAAAGACTATAGGTTACAGGCTTACAAGAAGGATAGAGGAAACTAGCCCCCAAATGGGAAGACCTAATCAGAGTTAGGGAAATTTTGGGAAATGGCATCCATAGACTCAAAAGGTTAGACAAACAGTTCATCTCGCGTACGTGGAACGCGAACAATTTAAGATTGTATTTTGATTGATTCTTGTAAACATCGTTAACGTACTTATCAGTTATCAATAATAAAATTTCATTCCCTACTTGTTCTGTATTCATCTTTGTTGAAATGTCAAATTTTATCCCCATTTGTCTAAGCCCATGATAGGTGAATATACGTACGAATGTCAAAGTCCTTGTGATAATTCTTAACTAATACGCCTCTTTAAGCTAGGGTAATTCAAAACACCACTAACCTAATTCCTATCGAGTAACCTTAGCAATAGCATACAACCCCCACACATCCAAGGAACTTCCACTGAACCGATTGGAACACTACTAGCCTAGCCCTCGAAGATGACCTAAGCCATACACGGCCAAACAATCTTACTAAAAAGTAACACCAACCCTTCAACTAAATATGCTAAGTACTAAGTACTAAGAATACAATAACAAAAAGGGTAAGGGAAAGCAAAAGTTCAATCTTTCATTATACCATAAATAAGGTATAGAGGGTAAGACCAGCATAACAGTCTGATCAAGTCTTTATAGGCTGTTAAAGATAATGGTTTATAAGAAACAGAAAGCAAAATACAAAGAAAAAGAACAAGAAGAAAACAATCAGGCTTATTACTTGGGATCGGTTAACTCCGACAATTCCGAAAAGTCCAAAGTTTCAATCTACTTAGTGGATTAATCTATGGGAGTCTGAAATGGAAGGTCCTAGGCCAAAGGAAGAGGAGGAGGAGTCTCCTTTTGTTGGTCTTAGCCAATAAGGGACTCAGCCTAACCTTAATTTTCTAATTAGTTGCCTTCGAGGAAGACCTCCTATGGAACTTCTTTGGCTGGAGAGGTTGGGAAAGCATCATCTTGGATGGTGTAGACACCTAATTTTTGCCCCTCTAAAGTCCTAATTTTTATTTTTACAAAAAGGGTCTTAATTCAAAAAAATAATAATAATAATTAACAAATAATGAAAATACCAAAAAAATAAGAAAAGGAAAAATCATAAAAATTTCATAGATTTTTAGGAAGTAATTTATATTAGGAATAATTAATTTTAGTGTTAATTTTAGTTAAAAAATTTTAGTTTAGGAATTCAGATAGTTTAAATATAATTTAATAGTAATAAATGTCAAGACGTAAACTAACAACCTAATGGATAAGTGGCGGACCTCTTAGGTGGATTTAGTTGGAGGTCACAGGTTCGAATATTAACAGGCACTGTCTGCATTTTTCTAACTTTGCAGAATCAGTTTTATATCTAATTATTTGGACTTTATAAAAGAAAAAAAAAAAAAACATAAACATCATCATCATCAGACCACTCACGACCGATTACCAAGCCAACATCAGTAGCGCCACCCCCTTCACCGCGTGACACATACCAATTCACTGTTACCCGCCATGAACGCCACAGCCGCACAACCAACGCAGAAGTCAAGTCCATTCTGCTGTCTGTGACCGAGCCCTTCATCGCCTTATCAAACTTCCAGCAGACGAATCCAACCATAGCCGAAGCTTTCCTGACGCAAAAGTTAAGTCCAATTACTGTTCGTGACTGAGCCCCTTAATCACCAGATCGAATTTCCAGCAGACGAATCCACCCGTAGCCGAATCATCTATCCACGCCTCACAGTACATTCATCCACACACTGCACAGACAGCCGAATCATCATCTGCACTTCACGCCACGCCTCATCGCCGAATACGCCCCTGTTACGAACACGCAATTGCAGGCTCCAGTCATCCGCACGCCCACAGCAACTCCCAATTTGCATATACCATCGACTCCCCATGCACGATCTGCACCTACTGTCGACTCCCCCCGTATGATCAGCCGCACGCCACGAACAGCAGCTACACTACAATTTCAGACCAACCCAAGCTTCCTTGGTTGAACTGCTCTCGCCTGAACGTTGCTGCGCTCACCTGAACGTTGCTGCGTTCATCGACTGACCGACCAAACACGTTTTCATTCGCCTGGAAATTTGCACACACGCTCAACGAGCCTTGTCCATCACCACTGCTGTAAACAGCAATTCAGGTTCGGTTTAGTTCAGTTTTTTTTTATTTAGTTATTATATTATGTTATTATTATTATATTATTAGACATAACATATGTGTGTATATATTAGTTTAGTATATTTCTTTTAGCATTATTCTGCTTTATTATATAAGTTAAATATGTTATATTGATTTAAGTAGATAGTTGGTTAATAGTAGTAATATAGATACAAATAATATATATGTATATATTAGTCTAGGAATTTTTTAGGACTAGTTTTTGTTTTAGATTTCTCACCTAGAAAATCAATTTTTTTTTAGAAATATAACTTAATAAAAATCAATAAAATTTTTAGGGTATTTTAGAGAGTCTTTTAATCATATCAAAAATTAGGACCCTTTATATTTTTTTTAATAAATCGAATAAATTAAAACGTAAACTTGGACGGTTTTCAAAATTAAAATAAATTAACACACTAAAGATTTTTCGAAAGAACTACGATCGTCTGATCCTGGTTAGCGGGTACGTAGACACCTTCGGAGCGACGATAAAATATGTTAAACTTAGGTTCTTTTTTTCTTTTAATTTTTATTTATTTTTTAAAATTATATTTAGAAAAATAATCCTAATTTCGGTAAATAGATAGTGGTACCCGTTAAGGGTTTAATAGGTTAGCCCCCGAACTTGGAACTCTCTAGTTCTTCATTTAAAATTGAAATCAAAGACCGGTAGCCAAATCATAATTAATCCACCCAATTGATTACGGTTTCTCTTCTTTTCTCGACTCCGGTCGGGTGGCGACTCCAAAAATTATTTTTAATAAAAAACTAAAATTTCTCAATTTCTTTAGTCGATAATTAATATTAAATGGGTTAGGGTTTAGTATTAATTGGGAAATGAGAAATCAATTTTAAACAAAAACCGAAAAATCAGACTCGACAGATGGCTTGGGTGGTAGGTGCACTTCCTTCCTATTAGCTTCCCGAACCTCTTAGTAGGTCAGCTCATTTAGGAAGTCCAAGAACTCTAAGTCCAAGCTAGGGTACATTTGAAGTACCTTCTCCTAGATCATCCGACTTATCACTATTGTGATGTCTTCGTACTCATCCTTCCACTACTCTGACTTAAGAAAAGATGAGCTCCTCAACGGCAGTGGGGATTGTAAGCTTCACAACCAGCTACTTGGGGTTTGGTTCATAAAATTTAAAGTGATCAAGCAAACTATACGATCTGGTCCAAATTTTACAACAAAGTTAAGAATATTAGTAAAAGTAATCCCATGAGTTTAAATTTAGGAAAATAATTAATTATTATAATATTGAATTACATGTAAATTTTGCGTTATTTATCGAAAACGTATAAAACGAGTTCTGGTAACTAATAAATCAATATAAATAAATTATATATACACTAAAAATCATAAAATAACATAACTAATATTTATATTTTAGAAATATTTATTTGTACCATATATGTATTTACATGTAGCTTAAAATACATAAAATTACCTAAAATACCCAAAATATGCTAAAATACTACTAAATAATTAAAGGAAATTCATAAATAATTAAAGAAAAATCAAGAAAAATATGGAAAAATAAGGAAATGTTTAGATGTGGGGCATGACAACCAGAAAATTAAAGACGGAAATTAACCAATAATAATTAGCCAAATAAAAAGTGAAATTGGAAGACGATAAGGGCCACTTATCAAGAGAGGAATTAAAGAAAACCCTAAACCAACCCTATAAATTCATAAACCCACCATCAAAATCTCATTTGGTCAATTTAGAATTAAGAAAAATTAGCAAGAGAACAAGAAGAGATGAGAGAATAATTTTACAAAAAAATAGAAAATTAATGTGTAATTAGGGCCTTAGAAAGGAACCACCACCCGATGGCAACCTACCATTACATGGTGGTGGTAGCGCCTAGATCGACCAACAAGGCCACGGTGGCTAAAAACACCAAGCTAGTAAGTCTGATTTTCTTTCCGATTTTAGTTATTTTATTAAAAATGTTAAATAGTTGTAAAAAATTATGAAATTTAGTATTCTGAAGTTTTTAAGTATGTAGATTTAGGAAAAAAATTTTATTTTGATGAATTGATGCTTGAAAATATACCGTCCTTAAGAAATCTCACAAACCCGAGCTTTGTTCAATTTAGAAATAAATAACCTTAGGAGTGTAGTTTTGAGCTCAAACTTTTTGTACAAACTATTTAGATGATTTAGAATAGTGCTATAAAGCCCTTTTTTAGAAATGGGTTTTCAAAAATTTTAGATGATTTTTAAGCCTTAAAATAATGGATAAAATATATGATTTTGGGCTAATTAGGTAATTAAATGGATAATTACCGATTTAGTGTGTAATTAGGTGTTTAAGAATGTTAATATCTGATGTAGTATGATACATGTGGCATTTAGGGTGTTAAATATAATTATTATGAGTATTATGTAGTAAATACATATAATTTTAGTAATATGTGAAATTGGAATAACTATAAATATGAAATATTATGTTAAATCAGATAATATCATAATAATATTAATTTATGACAAATCTGGTAGACAACATAAATTTAGGTAGTTATATGGAAAATATAAAATTTTCTCACATCAATAGTAAATTCGGTAGTTAAGTTAGAATATAGAGTACATCGTACAAACTAAAATATTGGTTAGGGATTAAATATGATATTTAGGATAACAAAAAATAATATGATTAATTTCACATTATGGGTCAAAATAAATTTCTAGGGTTCGTGTGTAAAATCGTACTCAGAACCTAAATTAAAAATCAACTTGGAAATTAAATAAAAACTTAGTCTAAATAAAAAATAATTGTAAAAGACTAAAAAACCTGGACAATTAGGTATAATAAAACCCTAAACTGAAGGTAATAATAAGAATTTCAAAACAAAACCTATTTATGATAGTTATGTGAAAATTGAAACAACATTTGCATTATAGAGACTAGTAATGATGACCTGTGCGAATCGCATTTTAAGTGAGCAAGCGGAGAGTTTAGGTAAGTTGGGATTAATATGTTACTGTATTTCGAAGTACTAATTTGTTGTACTCAAAGGCTTAGGATTATACTAGGATATGATTGTTAAATAGTTGACTGTGCGCATGCCTATATGTACTTATTTCTGAGCTTAATGATGTTATTCTGATTTATTGCTCTAGCTTGTATTTGTGTGATTTATTTGAAATGATTGAACACCTTAAACTAAATTTAAATAAATATATGACTTGAAATTCTAAATCGAACTTGTATCACAACCCACTAGGGGAAACTTAAGATTCTTCAGCCAAATACTGACCCCTTCGAAAGGTATAGCACTGGATAGCATAATTGGTTCCTTCTTCATCCTTAGTCGAACTAAGTGACAGGTGAGAATGTCACAACAAAGGTGAAGTCAATGGTTCGAAAGTAGTCGTACTATCTCCATTATACAAGCTTAGGTTTAGTCGTGAGCTGTTGCATTAATAGAAACTCCTTAACCTAAATTAGAGTGAGTATAATTTCTCTAATCTTACGATAGCCCGGATAACATCATACGATAGCATTTATTTGCACATGCATTACATCTAATTAATTTGATTGATAACCCTGTTTATGTTTGAGCTATAGTTATAAGTATTCATCATAACTTACTAAGCTGTTGATTACTCACATCCTTATAGATGTTATTACAGGAGTTAGCTAGGAAGTGTTTTATGATTACCCTCAAGCTAGCAACTGCTATATCCTGAGGAAGAGGATGATAACCTGAGGAGCAGGATAATAACCTGAGGAGCAATTACACTTTTAAGTTTTTATTCCGTCTTTAAAATTTTTAGTATTAATTTATATATTACTCAAGTAGATTATAATTAAGCTACTAAATCTTGTAAATATACTCAAATTATTTAGTTGTGGACGCCTTGTGTAAATCAGGTCTAAGATAGCAGCTGTAAAGTTAGCTTCTATCTTAAAATAGTTTGTACGGTAAAACTATTATGACTCTACTGCTTCGGAGCATGATAGGGATAACGTCCCCCTTCTCGAGGCTAGTGATTACTTTTTCATTTCACTAGCCTCCTTTTGGAGCTCCTTCACCTACCTTTCTAACTCCCCTTTTTGGCTGGCTAAGCTCAAAGAAAGGTTACTGACCGAGATGCACTCCTCATCCTTAAGGGTCAGCTTAGCCTACATCTTGAAGATCGATGCACTGAGCTCTTGGTTGCACTTGTCGATCTTGGCTTGGGTCTATTGCTCCTATGCTAACTGTCACAACATCTTAGCCTTGCACTTTCACTCTTCCTCAAGCTGTCTTCATAGCTCAGCAATCTCTTCAATAGCCTCCCTCCGAGCTTCCCCATACTCCTGCTCCCTCCTCTTTGGCTCAACCTCCAACCTTTACCTTTGTTACAAAACACTAGAAAAGTGCTAGTTAGCTTTGTAGTATTTTCAACAATAACATTAGAATGAGAAATACAATTCAATGTGTTTCTCTCTCTCTTTGTTGAGCTCAAATTAAGTATGCTTTACCTCTTAGCAAGCATTGTCAAAGTGCTCGAACCACTCGAGCACCAAGATATCGTATTGCACAAGTTAAAGTAATAAGGACAGATAGAAGTTTGTAAACACATAATGTATTACAAAGCAAAACATCTCAAGGGGATCAGAACTTACCTCGCGTGCCAAGGTGCAACAATGTCTCTAAAGATTAGGGATGTCAAGGTACTTCGTCTTTAGGTCTTTATCTAAAATGAACCAATTAGCTAAAGTGTAAGTGTAAGCCCCACAATCAGCTACTCAGAGTTTGGTTCGTAAAATTTAAAGCAATTGAGCAACCTGTCCAATTTAGTCCAAATTCTACAATGAAGCTAGGAATATTAGTAAAAGTGATCCTATAAGTTCGAATTTAAGAAAATAAGTAATAAAATAAGAAAATATAAAATTTTCAAATTTTAAATATATTACTCGTTATTTATCAAAAATACGTAAAATGCATTTCGATAACTAATGAATCGTTAGAAAAAAATTATATACACACTAAAAATCATAAAATAACTTAAATAATATTTAGGAGTATTTATTTATACTATATATGTATTTACATGTAGGTAGAAATACGTGTAATTACTTAAAATATGTAAAATATGCTAAAATAATATTAAATAATTAAAGAAAATGCATGAATAATTAAGGAAAAATCAGGAAAAATGGGGAATGATCTAGATTAAGGTCGTGGCAGCTGAGGAAAGGAAGAAAAAAAAATTAGCCAATCAAATTAACACAACAAAAAAGGCAATTTGGAAAAAAAATAAGACAATTGTCTAATCAAATTAATATATAATAATTCTCCAAAAACTCTGTAAATACCCAAAAAATTACAAAAGCTCATTTGGCTAGTTTAGAACCCTAAAAATTAGGGTTTTCAAAAAAATTAGTAAAAATCTATCTAGTTATGGCCTCAAAGGAGATCCCCAACCAGATGAGCACCTGGGAGTGCACTGCTACCATTACCATATGGTGGTAGCAACACCTAGGATGGCCAACGGTGGTCGAAGCCACCATTTTTTGTGAGTTCAATTTTTCCCCCGATTTTACATATTTTGTTAAAAATATTAAATATGATTATAAAATTTTGAAATTTTTTATTCTAGAATATTTTTGTATTTAGTTTTTAGGAAAAATATTATTGTGATGAAAATATGTCTCATGATATATGGTTTTTAAAAAATCTCACAAACCCGAGCTTTGTTCGGTTTAAAAATAAATGACCTTAGGAGTGTAGTTTTGAGCCCAAAATTTTTTTATAGACTACTTAGGAGTTATACAACATTTCTATGGAGCCCTTTTTTAAAAATTAATTTTTGAAACTTTTAAATAATTTTTAGGCCTTAAAATGATGCATTAAAATGGGTAATTTGGGATTAATTAAGTAATTAAATGAGTAATTATATGTTTAAGGATATTAAAATCTGATGAAGTATGATATTTGTGGCATTTGGGGTGTTAGATGTAATTATTAGAGTATTATGTACTATATAAGAAATAGGAAAAATAGTAAAATTTAAGTTAATTTTGTAAATTAGGGTAATTAGGTGTAAAATCTGATTTGGAATGAATTTAGATATTTTGAGATGTCAATTGATGTTGGGAGATGATATTTGGAGTGATAAAAATATTAGATGTGTATTATGTACATAATAGGTAATAATACATAATATGAAAAAAATTGGAAATATAATAAATAGAAAATATTAGAATAAAAATTGATATTATATTAATAATAGGAATATCTAATAAAATCTAGTAAGGAACTTAAATTTAGATAATTATATAAAAAATATAAATTTTCTTACATCGGGAGTAAATTTAGTACGCTAATAAGAATTTAAGTATACCGGATAAAATAGAATACTAATTTAGAACTAAAAGTGATAATTAGGATACTTGAGCCTAATGTGATTAATTTCATATAAGTGTTCAGATCGCATTTTTAGGATTTATGCATAATACCCGTAAGTAGAACAAATTTAAAACCTGAATCGGATTTGGATTCGAAACTCGAATACTAAACTAACCTAAAATGAATCGATAATACATAATAATATATAAATGGAAATATTAATTAAATCTTAATCTAAAATTGATATATAACTTAAGGATATAAATGCTAAAAGAGTATTTATATTATAGGAGACACGGAAACAAGTCGACCTACGATGAGTTGAGTGAGCGACTTAAGGATTCTAGGTAAGTTAGGATTAATACGTTATTGTATTTTGGAGTCCTAAATTCTAATACTTGGAGGCTTAAAATTGTACATGATTGTACCTGTTAGATAATTAACTGTGTGCATGTGCTTGTTTCTGAGTTTGAAGATATGATTCTAATTGCTATCCTGGCTTGTATTTATGTGATTTGTTAAATGATTAATCACCCTAAACTAGACCTAATTAAATATATGACCTATAAACATAAATCGAACTTGTATAGCAACCCATTAGGAGAAACCTAGGACTCTTCGGCCAAATACTAACCCCTTCGAAAGGGATAGTGCTGGAAAGCATAATTGGTCCCTTTTTTATCCTTAGTCGAACTAAGTGACAGGTGAAGGGGTCACAGCAACGGTGAAGTCAATGATTCGAAAGTAGTCATGAGAGGAGTGGTGTCTCCATTGCACAAGCTTAGGTTTGGTCGTGAGCTATTACATTAATGGAAAGTCCTCAACCTAGATTAGAGCCGGTGCAATTTCTCTAATCTCACGACGGGCCGGATAATGTCGTGCGATGGAATTTGCTTAAACATGCATTGCACCTAATAATTTAATTGATAACCTTGCTTGTGTTTACTATATGGTTTTGAGTTTCCATCCCAACTTACTGAGCTATAGTTGCTCACATCCCTATAGACTTTGTTGTAAGTACTAGCTAGGAAGCAACCATATAACTACCCCAAAGCTAATAATTGTTGGATCCTGGGGAGTAAAGATATAAACTGAAGACCGGATGCACTCTCAAGTATAGATTACTCTTTAAAGCTTTTAGTTTTAATTTATAAATTACTTAAGTAGATTAGGATTAAGTTGCTAAATCTTGTAAAGACACTCAGGTTGTTTCAATATAAGTATGTATCTTTCTTAAGTTTATAAGTAAATAACATACTTAATTTACGAACTGTTTACTTCAAAGTAGGTTAGTAATAAACACCTTGTGTAAATCAGGTTTAAGATGGCGGCTGTATGGTCAGCTTCTATTTTAGAATGGTTTGTACGGCGGGACTGTTACGACTTTGCTACTTTAGGGCATGATAGTAGGACCCTGACATCACTTGGTAATTGAGGTCCCGGTAAGATAGCGTCAAGTCGCTTGCTCGGATAGATCACTGCGAGCACAAGATTTTTCCTTAGACCTGCCAGGTGGTGACTTTATCCACCTCGAAGAGTTTGCTGTCTTGAGACGTGTAGGTCACTTCTTGAACGGCTTGGGAACAGCTCCTACCTTAGTACACATCTATCTCGGCCTGATTATGTATCCCCATCTAATCAGTAGCATGATAAGGGTAAGTAAAGGACCGATGTACGTTGCCAGTACTCTTTGAGATCTATAGCAAGGTGAACTCTTAAGCCTTCCTTTGATGTTGCAAGCTCGCCCTAGCTACATTCAGGTCTTTCCTCTTTTGGCTTGCCGGCGCCTCCTTTATGTTAGTATTAGTCTCCTTCCTAACATCTGTAGAAGGAGAAGGTAGCATCACCACCTCTAGCTAAGTGGTAAATAGCACCTGCTCTTCTACCATGGTTGGGACATCGAATGATGGAGCCACGGTTGATGCCGGTGCAATCATGTCATTTCCATGATAAGGGGTAGTTAGAAGGATCCCTTACAACACCAACTGCTCCCTTCAGCTCATTTCCCCCATGCTTGACTTTGACATCAAAGGATTGGTCTTTAGTGTGGCGTCCTTTCTTTTAAGCTTCACCCTGGCTTCCCACCGCCTAAGGAGGTTTAGTCCCCTAGGATGAACAACTTAGTAACTTCTTACTTACGAGAAAACACAAATGAATTAGTACAGTTACAGATTAAAACAAAAATAAAAAGAAGGAATCCTCATTCCTCAAATGATGATGGATGGAGAGTTGCTTCCTGCTAAGCTAGCACCAACACGACGGAGGAGTGAGGCACATCAGACTTCAGGGCCCATACCTCCTGACCACTTTTTCATCATGGTCTTTTCTATACCCAAGATTTAGCTTAAAGATCAGCCAAAAGAAGTATCTTTCTACGGTTTCCTTGGAGTTCATCAGCATATTGTACTTTAAGGCCATGAAAGGCCATGAAGGCCTCAATCTCCATCATGGCCTCGATATCACTCACACTTAGCTTCTTGATGGTCTCAGTTCAGATGAGTGGAGTCCACCGAATCGAAAGTCAACGCTTTCAAACAACTCCACTACCATATATTTATTCTTCCAGTTCTTCACAGAAGAATCTAGGCCCTTAAACAATTTCTTCTTCAAGTGGTTTTAAATATACATCCAACCCTCTCCACTCTCCAACAAATAATAGTATCTAAATAACTATGGGTTTGCTCACATTACCAGGTATTCATAAAGAGCTTGGAATGCCCTCATGATCCTCCATCTATTCGAAAGGATTTGAGCAAGATAAACCCTGTGGTAATCAAACAACTCCTTCTCAAACTTGTTGAATGGGAGATGCTATTTAAACTCAAGACACTTCTCATCGACAATGAAGCGCCTCTTTAAGAGTAAAGTTACTCTCTCGTTGGACGTCGTGATATGTCTACGAGCTCAGTAATCACTAAAGCTTACTGTAGGTTATAGTAACTGGATAGGTCTTTCAAGATATCGAAAAAAAGGAAATGGATTAATGATCAAACACAGTAGCTTCTATGAATTACTTGAAGGATATGATGCATCAATGAACACAACACAACTTAGTATTACACTTAATATGATGCATAAGCTAATACTAAGGTCTACTTTGTAAGCCCTACAACTAGCCATTCGAGATTTCGATTGGTTGAAAGACTTGATCGAACCTAAATTATAAAGTAAAGCTAGAAATATTAGTAAAAATGATCCCGTAAGTTTGAATTTAAGAAAATAAGCAATAAAATAAAAGGATATAAAAATTCCAAATTTTATGATATAACTCGTTATTTATAAAAAATGCGTAAAATGCATTCCGATAATTAACGAATCGCTAGAGATAAATTATATGTATACTAAAAATCATAAAATGACCTAAATAATATTTATGAATATTTATTTGTACTATATGTGAATTTACATGTATGTAGAAATACGCGTAATTACTTAAAATACGCGAAATGTGATAAAATAATACTAAATAATTAAAGAAAATTCACAATTAATTAAGGAAAAATAAAAAAAATTAGGAAAAAATAAGGAATGATCCATAATTGAGTTGTGGTAGCTAGGGAAAATAAGAAAAAAAATCAGCCAATTAAATTAGAGCAACACAAAAGCAAAAAATTAAGGAATTTAGACAATGTCTTGTCCAATTTAATACACATTAATTACCACAAAGCTCTATAAATACCCCAAATTTTTTAGAAGCTCATTTGGGCAATTTGGAGAGTCAGAAAAATAAAGAGCTTCTAAAATTCAAGAGAAAAACTAAAGAAAAAAAAAAGAAAAGGAAAATTGTGCAATTAGGGCCATAAAGGAGAACCTAGACCCGACGAGTAGCTGGGAGTAGACGGCCACCACCACCAAATGGTGGTGGCAACGCCCAGGTGGGCTGACACACTCATGGCCATCGAAGGTGGCCAGAGCCACCCAAATCGGTGAGTTCGATTTCCAGCCCGATTTTGTGTAATTTTGTAAAAATATTAAATATTCTTACAAAATTATGAAACTTGTTATTTTGAAATATTTTGTATGTAGTTTTTAGGAAAAATATTATTTTGATGAAAATATGCCCCGTGATATATGATCCTTAAGAAATCATGCAAAACCAAGCATGTTTCGGTTTATAAATAAATGACCTTATAAGTGTAGTTTTGAATCCAAAATTTTTGTGTAAACTACTTAGATGATATAGAATAGTGATATGAAGCCCGTTTTCAAAAATTAATTTTCAAAAATTAATTTTCTAAAATTTTAGATAATTTTTAGGCCTTAAAATGAGGCATAAAATGGGTAATTTAGGGTTAATTAAGTAATTAAATGGTTAATTACTGATTTAGTGAATAATTATATGTTTTAGGATGTTGAAATCTGATGAAATATGGTACTTGTAGCATTTAGGGTGTTAGATATAATTATTAGGTTAATTATGTAGTAAATGAGTAATAGAGAAAAATAGTAAATTTTAAGTTAATTTTGTAAATTAGGATAATTAGAAGTAAAATCTGATTTAAGATGAATTTAGACATTTTGAAATGATAATTGATGTTGGGAGATGGTAATTAGAGTGTTAGAAATATTATATGTGTATTATATACATAATAGGTGATAATACATAATACATAATTATTAGAAATATAATAAATAGAAAATATTAGAAAAAAATTGATATTATATAAATAATATGGATATAGAATAAAACTGATAGAAAACTTAAATTTATGTAATTATATAAAAGATGTAAAAATTTCTCACATCAGGAGTAAATTCGATACACTAATAAGGATTTAAGTGTACTAGGTGGAATAAAATACTAATTAGAGGTAATGATGGTATTTAGGAGATCGGGAAGTAATGTGATTAATTTCACATTATGAGTTGAAAAGAATTTATAGGGTTCGAGTATAAAATAATACTTAGAAATTGAACTAAAACCTAATTTAGAAATCGATCTGGAAACCGAACCTAACCCCAAACCTAGAATAATTGTAGAAGACTTAAGACCCAGATAATTAGGCATATTAAACTTTAAACAAAATATAACAATAAGCGTTATAGAATAAAACGAACCTATAATAATTATATGAAAAACTGAAACCACTTTTATGTTATAGGGATGATCAGCGATGGCCTAAGCAAGTCGGACCTCGAGTGAGTAAGCGAGGAGTCGAGGTAAGTTGGGATTAATACGATGCTGTATTTTGGAGGCTTAAGATTATACTTGGTTGTGCTTGTTAGATAGTTGGATGTGTGCATGTGCTTGTTAGATAGTTGGATGTGTGCATGTGCTTGATTATGAGTGATGCTATGATTCTATTTATTGTCCTGGCTTGTATTGTATGGTTTGTATGAAATGATTGATCACCTTAAACTGGATCTAATCAAATATACAACCTATAATCATAATCGAACCTATATGGTAACCCATTAGGGGAACTTAGGACTCTCCGGCCAAATACCAACCCCTTTGAAAGGGATAGCGTAGGATTACATAATGGTCCCTTCTTCATCCTTAGTCGAACTAAGTGACAAGAGAGGAGGTCGCAGCGAGGGTGAAGACAATGGTTCGAAGGTAGTCGCGAGAGGAGCGAGGTCTCCCTTACACAAGCCTGGGTTTAGTCATGAGCTGTTGGATTAATGGTAAGTCCTCAACCCGGATTAGAGCGGGCGCAATTTCTCTAACCTCACGATGGGCCGGACAACGTCGTACAATGGCATTTACTTGAACATGCATTGCACTTAATAAGTTGGTTGATAACCTTGTTATGTTTATGATATAATTTTAAATCCTCCATCCTAACTTACTGAGCTGTGGTTGCTCACATTCCTATAGATATTGTGCAGGTGCTGGCTAAGAAGTGGCATATAACTACCCTGAAGCTAGCAACTGCTGGATCCTGGGGAGTGAGGAAAAAAATTTGAAGAACGGACATATATTTTTAAGGTTTAAGCTATTATCATTGAAAACGATAATTGTAATAACTGAATTCTAGTGTATATATATATATATAATTTTCTCACTTTCTTAGGTAAATAATTTATTTAAATTACAACTGTTTACTTCAAAGCGGATTAGTCGTGGATGCCTTGTGTAGATTAGGTCTAAGATAACGGTTGTAAGGACAACTTCTATCTTAGAATGGTTTACACGGCGGGATTGTTACGACTCTGCCGCTTCGGGATGTGACACACTTGCCATTAACCTTAAGCTACTTAGCAAGATTAAATAAGAATGTAAGGAAATCGTACTTGAAGAGAGATATCTCACAAGAACAAGTATATTTAATATCTAAAAGGATGTAAAATATATGATAATGATTTCAAATACAAAGAAAAAGGTACTATTTATAGTAAGTTTAAAGGGTAACAAGGAAACTTGAGTAATTACAATAAAGGGTAATACAAAAATACTATTATAGTACATTACCAAAAGGGTAAAAGGGACAAATAAAATAAAGAAATATAATACAATGCCAGAAAAAATGAATGATAGGTAGCTCACTGCAGTTGGGTACACAATTTAAAGTCTTGGGACATTGGGGTTGAGTCGTGCTGATGTTAGGGATGTTGCTAATGAAGGGTACTTAGAGTTGTTGAGACGAATAGAGGATTCTGCAGCTCAATAGGTTGAGTAAGTAATACTTGGCATGTAAGGACTCAGCCTTGGCACTTGTTAAGTTGGCCTTAGTAGTAGGCAGTTTAGTATGTTGGAAGAAAGAGTTTGGCACGTGGGTGCCTCGACCTCGGCATTTGACAAATCATCCTTGGCAAATAACAGGTTGTTGACTAAGTAGGGGTCAAAGCAGAGTAGTGTCCGTCCGAGCTAAGACTTCAAAGAGTTCGCCTACTATTCTTCTGTGTATTGGTACTCATCATCAGTAAGTTGTTAAGAAAGAATTATTTGGGCGAGAGACTATAGGCCTCAAAGACGGATGCGAATGAAGGGTCGGAGGTTGGTAATCCATCACCTCAGCACCCGAAGTGTAATACCAATCAAGTTCCCGGTGAAGTAGTTCTTTAAAAAATAATTAACATCGAACGATTTACGATTATCACTCATCCATTCGACCCAAAACTAGCATTTGGACCTTCAAATAAATTAACAGATTCTTTTAAGTCCACCCCATCGCATGGATGACACTGATTTGCGCTACCCTATCTATCTCCTCAACCACCTCTTCTTTAGCCCTTCCTCCATACGTATTGGCGCTAATGAAGACTCTACAACCGTTGTTGAAGGTGGAATAGGTTCCTTACTAGTTTTTCACTCAAAAGAAGTAAGTTCATATTTACTCAAACCTAAAGCAGAACTATTGGAGTGAGACATTGTTGTACAGGCTTCTAAAAGAAAGATCAAAGAAGGAAAGCGTAATCAAAAGAAAGGAATTTGTTTCGTAAGAATAATTGAAGCACACAGTGTGTAAAGAGTGCAAAATGCTGACTCTAAGAGTATTTATAGGCTCCGAGTGTTGAAAAAATTGCTTGACAATTATTGAGATTAGAAGCTGCATGATTGCACTTCGTCGTTGAGATTTTCCCATATACACTCGATTTGAACTGGACGACTGAGATCCACACGAGAAAATAGACATAACTGCATTTGCAACTACATAGAGATGATAGTTGTAACATCACATTTATTACACTTTGGAAAAGTACGTAGAATTCAAAAATTGAAAGGCTATGGCTTCCTAACAAGCTTCATCGATGACTCTTTTTCTCCCTGGCTTACCACAACAACTTATCTACAGGATAGCTTGGATAGCATGTTAGCCCTACCTGAAGGGGCATGACATAATCTGGTCTAATGAGAACCACCAATGATGAACATTTCAACTACTCTGTCCTCCACCACATTTGATGAGCTTAGTAGCTCACCCCACCCAAAGAGTCTAGCTAATGACTTAGACTCATGAACACATTGGACGGATAAGACATAGATGACTTGGTAGGCTTAGACAGTCATCACAGAATGGACCTTTAGCCCAACATGTAATGCCCTCCTTACCACCGGCCATTAGTGTGGCTCCTTACCAAATCTATTCGATCATTCATATCATAAAAACATGGTAGGTATCTCCAACCGTTTCTCCAGCGAGATGTGAAGCTCCATTATACTGGATTGACTTCGTTGTGTACATAAGGAACCCATCCAAGTGCTAACTCTCCTTGCCACCTTGATGGCAACGAGATTAGGTTTAAGGCAGGGGTAAGTGGTAAGGGCAAAGTATTGATAGGGGATTTTAGACATTAGTCCTTTAGGCCCCAGCTAGCCCGTTTAGATCTTGGGTCGACCTAACTTAACCCAATACTGACATGATGACTAGTGTCTGACTTGATTTACTTAGTAGCCAACCTACGTGAGAACTCTCCACACAAGTGTTAACATCCACTTAAGATCAAACTGATAAAAGGACGGTCATAATGGTCATAAGACAAGTGGATAAGGTTCAAAGACTTAGTCAACAACTACGTCCCTATAATTTTGAAACACGTCGGACTTCGTATTCCCATTACATGGATCGTGCGGATGTGATGAAATACCAAATGTGCTTCATGATTTATGATGACCCTCCTCTATAAATAGCTTCAAATGTTTCAACGGGAACCTACCTTCACTTCTTTACGCACTAAGCCTTCCTAATGCATCATAAGCTCACTTGCTTACTTCCTTACTCTCGAATGCTTCCTTAAATATCGGAGTAGCCATACCAAATAACTCTCCGACGTCTCTCACCATATTCTATTTTGTAGGTTCATTACTCTCTCGCGCAAAGCCCAATTACCGTAGACTCTACAGGCAAAATCTTACCAACGACAATTAGTCTTCACAATATTTAAATATCAATATCATAACTTATAATAATTTATATCACATTATCGATATGTTATCTAATATGACTTGTAGTTGTATATAATATAAAATATTGATTCATAACAAGATATAATCCTCTCCTTACTATATAATATAGTAGATAACATATGTCAATATGGCATAAGTTATTATAAGTTATTGTATAATTGTTAAATATGATATAAAGGTAGAACTTTATTGAATTATCATGTACACGAACATTTATTGTACTACTAAAATGTTATAAATCAATATTTTATGAAATTGTTTGTTACATATGATAATAAGTGTTATATTTAATTGTTACACAATCTAATTAATTAAATATAAATGTTTTGTCATACAATTATTATGTATAGTATTGTGTTATATGTTAGACAGCATAGTGTTATGTTACGGATGATGCTTTGTGTAATTGGTTATTTTATATAATATGATATAGATGTTATATTAATTGGTAGAATAAACAATATAATTATTAGAGAAAAATGTATAAAACTCTCCTAAACTTTGACCTAGGTACAGTTTAACCTCCTGAACTTTCAAAGTGTGGTCTCTGACCCTTAAACTTTCATAAATTAGTAAATAACTCTCATAACTCCCTAAAACTTTGATTTTGGTATATAAACACTCCTTAAACTTTAATTTCAGTGTATAAATACCTCTTAAACTTTGATTTTAGTGTGTACATACCAAAATCAAAGTTTAAGAAGATATTCTAAACCTAGAGGGTTGTTTGCCAATTTATAAAAGTTTAGAAGCCAAAAACTACACTTTGAAAGTTTATGGAGTAAAATCCCACCCAAGTCAAAATTTAAGAGGGTTTTATGAAATTTTCCCTAATTATTAAGTATTAAATGAAGATAAACTTTTATTTTATCTTGATTTGAGCCAAAATTAATTTATATAAACAATTGATATATAAGATAGTCTTTTAGTTTTATCTTTATCATACAATACAATTGATTTAGTATAACTCTCTTATAGTTCTTTTTTTTTTCTCGATATTACCATAATATATATCAAATAACTTATTGATATAGATTTTTTAATGTGAATTATTCAAACTTAATATGTAATAATTTATTAATGTGGGGCATATTTCTTTATTAAAGGGCTCCATTAATAGTTCGCGGATACAATTTAATGTTGGGAAATAATTGCTGGAGGTGGTTTTTTTGTTGTAATTCGAGGATTTTGCTAAAATGGAAAGTTAATTAGTTGACATTGAGGTATGCTTACTAATATCGAGATTTATTTATAATTAATGTGTCACATTAACTATTGAAAGGCACTCATCTATTGAGGAGGTTTACTTATAACTAGAAAGATTTTTTTGGAATGTGCTATCAACTAATTAAAAGTTTCATGATAAAAATTGTCAATAATTTACTTTTCTTTTTCTTTTTCTTTTTTTTTTCAGGTAAATTCCCATTCCATTATAGTAAAACTTATGGACTTATAGTAAAAATCTCCCTCCATAATTACTAAACAACAACAGTATATGTGGCCCATTAACAATATGAAGCGTTGATCATTAGTAATATATCCCAACGTTAGTCAATTCAATATAAATAAAATCTTTCTAAATACAATAGAAAACTCCGTCTAATAGTTATTAGCCAACAATAAGTTACTTTTAATTGTTCCTTTAGCTCATTAATTGCATGTACCCATTGTTATTTATATAGCTTAATGTTAATCTTAACCATTTCAATGTACATTCACCTAAAGCCACAAACATGACCTTACCTAACAATTAGTTAGTGTTTTAACAGTAAATATGGATAATTTATAGTTAAAAAAGTTAATCTTTAGTAAAAAATTATGTTCAAAATCTAAACAATTTAACTTAAAATTAATAAATTATTCTCAATATATAACATTATAGTTTGATTTAAAAAATAATCGCATGAGAACAAAGTTTATCTCAAGTTATCTTCATCATATGATAATTGAAATAACATTGATAAAATATTTAGTTATACAATAAGTTTTAACAATTTGTATTATAATACTCATTTGTAATAAAAGTACAAGATATCATATTTTAATATTCATTCACTATGAGTATAAAATATTAGTATACATAATAATTTAATAATACTACCATAACTCTAATTACTTATATTACATTAGAGATACATTAGCTAATATGATTATAGTTGTATACATAATTAGTATATAAGAAAGCATATATGAAAAATTATTTTATGATATATAATAATTGGAATGTGATAAATTATAATTTAGATATTAATATAAAATGTTGAATTATAATATAACTCTCTCCCTATAATGTATGATATCAATTATTTATTGTACCAACATAAAAAGGATAATGAGAAAACCTTATTAATTTTATATAAATTATGGGCATACAAACTTTATATTATGATTATATAGTTTCATAGTTGATAATTATCTTCATAAGCTTTTAATAAAATATAATATTAGAAATTATTGTCTATGATATTAGATATTTGATTACTGATATGTTGTTCAAATGTAATGTAATAACATACTAAATAACCATGTAAAGAAATATATAAGGATTTAGTTTTGTTTAATTTTATTACAAAATATTTTCTTAATATTTAATTACCAACATATTTTATAATATGTAATATACGTTTATACATAGGTTGTATAAGAAAGAAAACATATATTAAAGATTTTTTTAGTGATGTTACATTATACATGCATTATTTTACATGTAATACAATATTACATATTGTAAATTAAATATATTACAAAACATAAACTTAGAATTATTTTTATTGATATTAAATATAAATATGTTATATTATATGTAGTACAAATGTATAAATAATACTATACAAGAAAAGATTTATTAAAAATTACTCTTGCTTCTATTACATTGCATATGCATTGTTTAATAGTAATATAAGAAAACATATTATAAACATTTTTATACTATATAATATAAGATTAAGAGTATGCTTAATAACAATATCAAAAAATATATATGTATGTATACACACATTTAAATATTTATGTATATATGTATATATATGTATGTATGTATACATATATATATGTGTATGTTTGCAATGGAAATCAATCTAAACAAAGAAAAGAAAAGATGGACATGATCAAGTCCTACAAATGTCAAATGACATGTTATATCATAAAACATTTCTTTTTACTTATAAATAATAGCAAGACTATAAAGACGGAGCAATGATTGCAACGATCACAACATGGCTAAGGTTTTCTCATTATACTTTGTATTATACTTATAATCTATAATATTAAGTTTGTATGTCCATAATTTATATAAAATCATAGAGGTTTTCTTACTATCTTTTATATGTCAATACAATAAATAATCGATGTCATACATTATAAGGAGAGAATTATATTATGATTCAACATTTTACACTACTATCTAAATTAGAATTTATCACATTCCAATTATTATGTATCATAATATAATTTTTTATATATGCTTTCCTATATAATTATTATGTATAAACTATATATCATATTAGACAACATATCTCTAATGTAATATAAGTAATTAAAGTTATAATAATATTATTAAATTATTATGTATACTAACATTTAATACTCATAGTGAATGAATATTAAAATCTGATATGTTGTATTTATGTTACAAAACAGTACTACAATTAAAACTTATTATATAACTAATATGTTGTTCAAATATGATGTAGTAACATACTAAATAACTATGTAAAGAAACATATCTATTTATATTTTTGTTATTAAAACACAAGTTGTTAAAAATTACTATATAATGTTTTTAATGATATTACATTACACATACATTATTTTACATGTAACACAATAGTACAAATTATAAATATATTACAAAACATGTACTTAGAATTATTTTTGTTGATATTAAATATGGATATGTTGTATTATATGTAGTACAAATGTATAAATAATACTATATAAGAAAACATTTATTAAAAATTACTCTTACTTATATTACATTGCATATGCATTGTTTAATAGTAATATAAGAAAATATATTCTAAACATATTTATACCATGTAATATAAGATTAAGAGTATGCTTAATGACAATGTAGGAAAATATATTTAAAAGTTTATTTATAATGATATTAAATTACAGATGCATAATAACTATGTAAGATAACATATATTTATAATATTTTTTTGCAATATGATACTACCAATATGTTGTTTAATATGTAAAATAATAAACGTATACAAGCACTATATTTTAAAAGACTTTCATTATCAAATTATAGACTAGTTTTACAACAATAACATTAATTTTATAGGAAATGTGCTAACTATGAAATAGGAAAAATCATTGAAAGTGAGAAAATAAAAGGAAGAAGCAAATAAGAGAAGGAATCAAATGTTTTAAAGGGAAAGATTTAAAAGGAAAAGAAAAAGTGACTGTTAATATACTTAATATGCAATAGTAGGTTAAAAAGTGACTATAAAATACTATTACCTTTCATTAGTAATACTTAGAATCTTTCAAATTACAACCATATACAATTACAAACTCTTCACTTTCTCTTGATTCTTCATCTCCTTCAAATTCTTCCATGAATATCTTCTACCAGGTACTTGAAACCTATCTTCATCTATCTTAATTCAAAAATTCCTAGAAAAATTAAAAATAAAACCAAAATTCAAGAAAACTTAAATAAATAAAACCTAACCTTTTTACAACCTAATGTTTGACCATCTTTTCTATATTTGGGTTTGATTTCAAATTTCTACAAGAGTCATTTCTTTCTTGGAATACCAACCAAAACAATAAAGAAAACATTGGAGAATAAATTTTAAAGAACGCATATTGATGATGCAATTAAAATAAAGAAACTATCTTTGTTATACTTTGGTGAGAGAAACAAAAATAGCGTTCTACTGTTTGAAAATTGAAGTTTATTTTGGTGTATAACTTTGTTGTTTTGATTGTATATTTCACTTAGTAGCCTGTCCGATTTTCCCTTTGATTGTATATTTCACTTAGTAGCCTATTCGATTTTCCCTTGAAACTAACTACCTTTTACTAAAAATTGGAATTGAACCCATATCTTGAAAATATGGTCAAGAATTTAGTTGTAGAAAGGTAGGACTTTGTTTAATTTCAAGAATTTTAAGTTTCCTACAATTTTGATTTTATACCGTGACTTTTAGGGTATTTACGTTGTTTTGTGTATAATTGGTGTAAAATAGGTCCTGGTTATTTCTTGACATGGTTGAAAGATACTTATTAAGGCTACGAAAGAGATGAAGAACCAAGAGAAAGTAAAGAGTTTGTGTTCTCTTAACTCAACTACAAAGAATACAAGCCTAAGACAATTAGCTCTTGTTCAAGAGTTCAAACTTAAGTCTTACATGAACAACTTCGCAAATTAGGTAAGTCAACAACTGTTGCCAGCCATCCTTATAAAATCCAAAGTATATTTGGGGATTTTGATCTATATGTCCAAAATAGCTTGGCCTCTCCTCCCATAAATAAAAAGAGAGGCCTCCTAATAAAGGACCTTCAACACTATACATGTGCTCTTTTGCATATTCTTTATCCTACATCATCTTTATTGACTTAGACATTAGAAGGGTAATGCTTAAGCTTCCTTCGGCACCTCTGTTACCTTGTTTCCTATTTTATAGGTGATTTCACCATTGAACGAAATTCAAGAAATAATAATAAGGTATGTGTTCCAAGGTAATCATTACCTACTGCTTAAATTTTATTAATTAATATATATCAAGATTGAAAAATATTTTTATATTTTTTTTATCAAGAAAAGAGTAAAAATCATATGTTACATTTATGTTAAAAGAAAATAATCTAAGCCCGATCCAAGCCTAATCCTAAATCTCTTTTATGTGATTTTTAACTTCTCTACATGATAATTCCATTTCAATTTATTGTAAGTTCCATAGTTTTTTTTTTTTTTAATATCACATAATGAGATATCGAATATAAAAAAAAATGTTTTTTTTTTCTATATCGTAGGTTCTGTTAATGATTCAATAGATTTTACTACAAGTTCCATAAGTTTTACATACAAAAGAACTTATAATATCACGTATAGATTACTTTTATCATATTACATAAACTTGAAATTTGTGAAGAAATAAGAAAAACTTATAGGTTTTACATGGTATCAATTCCAAAATGATTATGGGACATCACATGGTAAGTTCAGATTTCAAAATTAAGAAACATATTCTTAAAGGATGGAGTATAGTTAGGACCTCGTATTTAAACCACTATATATTTGCTCACCCTTTATTATAATGGGTTCTTCTTGTCAATTAAATATATATATTTTTTTAATCTTTCTAGTCCTATTTAGAATCTCTCTTGAATGCCGTGTTAACCCTTCTGATGCCACTATCCTAATATGAGGATGCCCTTTTCTAATTTTCTCGAAGTCCTTAATCTCTTTTTGCTGGTGAGTAAAGCTAATATCTTAAGCCCTAAGGATCTTCAACCCGTCACTTGGTGTGTTATTTCTATTAATAAACATTTTCTTTCCACTTTTACCACATTGGCCTTCACACTGGAGGTGCAGTTATCTATATCTCCACTGCTTCCAATAACTACCTTATCCTTAAACTCCAATCTTCATTCTCATGATTTTCACTAATTAATTCATTACATTATATTTCCACTGTATATATATTTTAAAGATTATTATAAAATGTATAGAGGATGTAAGGTCTGTAGTGTTAGACAAGTCTTTCAATTTAACAAGAGTGTTGAGACATTTGTGTGAACCCTATTTATTTTAAGTTACTAGAATTTAAGATAAAGAGTCAAAATTTACTTTAATCACGTACTTATACTAGTTAAAACAAGATAAGACATGAGTACCAAAAATCACTTGAGTGGAAACGTGGGACTACAAATTAGTATTAGAAGCTTATATACGTAATCTAGTATCACAAAACTTTCAATTACTGAAATTTTATGCTTAAGCTTACTAGACTAAGAAAAACTCCTAATGTTATGAAAATTCCTATCAATTACGAAAGTAATCTAACAATTAAACAATGTAATTGAAAGTTACCATGAGGACCGGGTCAAGAAAAATTACACCGTACTTAACTTAGCTTGGCCGTTGACCCTTTTAATGCTGTACATGCCTATGCCTTGATTAAAAATTTAAAAAAAAAAATCACCAAAAAATTTGCTCACTTGATGAAAGCAAATAACCTTAAAACATCTCAACATTGAAAAGCATTTTCTCTAAAGTTTTGCTACCTTCAATCACCACTCTAGGGATGAAAATATGAGTTAAGAGAGAGATATTTTAATAGTATTAACGTATCACGTGTTTTGATAAATATTATATAAGATTGGTTTAGTTTTAGTGTAAATTATTAGAAGTAGTTCAGCATTAATTTGATTTATGATCAATTTCATAAAAATTCCACAAATTTATCAGTCCTCCAAATATATTTGATGAAATCGAACTTGAAATTTCCTTGGGATGCATAAGTATTCTAGTATTTATGTGCAAATTTATGAATAGACTTGTCTAACATTTTAAGTTCATAATTCTTCAATAAATTTTACTAAAATATAATTGTAGAATATTTATTTTATCTTAAACAAACTAAAATTTTCATTCCTTAAAATTTTCAGAATTTATGATAGCTGTAATATTATACTCAAGTACTCTGCACGTTCCCCTCATATTTTCGTATACAGTCAGATGTTATTGACAAACGCTACAATATGCAAACAGTCAGAAAACTCCATGGTACTTATAGAAATTCAAAATACTCATGTAGTATTTTGAATAGCCATCTTGAAAGGATTTTACCTTAAATTTTCTTTCATGGTATTTATATTTGTAAGTTGTAACTCCTTAAGTCAAAAGTAACCAATAATAAATTTAATAAATAATTAATAAGCCTTTTTTTTAACAACATGGTCCGAAAATTCTTAACTAATATTAATTTAATATTTACTACGATGATTTTATAAATTATTACTAATTCTACCGTGCAATCTGCATGGACTTTTCAAAGAGCACTTGCGGACCCTTCAATTGGTCAGATAAGCCATCTTGACAAGTAAAGTAAACTTATTTTTTATTATAAATATTATCAGGTCTCTATAACCGGTACATTAATATATAATTCTACCCTTCTCATAAATAGACCATAAAATGGATGCTTTCTTTTTTATACACTAAGGCAAACAAATCTCTTATCTAATAATTCCTAATCGAGTCTTTAATTTTCTCAGCTAGCTAGCTAGTGACTTGGTTTAAATATTAGTGCAATCCCCAACAGTAAAATTATAAAAAATTCGACTTTTCTCTCATTAATTAAATCTTGTAGAACTTTTGAGAAAAAAAATTTTACGATTCGATTATCGTAGGAATATCTTCCTAATTTTGTACTTTCCAATGGTAATTAATCAATAACAGGCTGGTGTTTTTCTTATCATTGGCAAAAGTATAGAATTAAGTACCATTAGGCTCATTTTTAGTGGCAAAGGCATCCTTAAGGTTTACAAATATACTTTAGTCTGGGCTAGTATGAATTCCTGCTCCTTGTCCAGTGCTTCTTATAGTCATATGGCTCAACAACTCTTGCTTTTAACAACATTCACATATCTTTTCCTATCCAATTTTTGAAACACATATTATAAATAAAGAACCATTCACGATTTTTATGAACATTGCCTCCTCCTTGCTCTAGTCAAATTCACCCTCTCAATCACCTATGTCCATTCACTCTTGCATCGGGAATAAGTGAAGTGAATTAGGAACCATTTTCTTGCCGAATAAGACTTGGAAACCTACACAAAGCACGCATATACCTCTACGTCTTTTCTGATAAAAAGTTAATAGAAGTATTACGGTCTGTCAAGCACGTAGCTTACAAACGCTCGTACGAATTTATGAAACCGGGTTTGCATCTGACCTAGTCGCTCACGGATGTCGACAACTTACAGGCGGTAAAAAAAAAAAAAAACTAAAAGTGATCTCCTAGTGATAGATGACTCTACAAGCCTCTCCGTAGATTCATGTAGGTCCGTAGTCAACTTAGATAATAGAAAAGTCGTATGAGAAACCAAAATCCTCTCAATAATCTCATAGACAACAAATGATCTCTCTATGATTTTGATCCTAATCCTCATCCTTTAGAAGCCTGGAAAAGCTACAACAACTTCGACCCGACGCTTTCGAGGAAATGCATATATTAGTACAAAATATTTTTTCTTTAAAAAAACATTTTCCAAAAATGATATGTTGTTGTGTATTTGAATGTATTGATAAAAATGTGTTGAAATTTTTTTTTTGGTGTTTGATTAATGAATATTATGTAACTTATAATTATACCTAAATAAATCAATATTATCATTTTAGTATAAATATATCATATCAAACATTTTATTTAAAAACGAAAATATAAATGTAAATAAATTTTTAATATTCATTACTAAAATCTCTTTTATTTACTTTACATTATATTTTAACAAACCTATAATTATTTTAGGCAATGTTATTTATATGTTTAAAATATAATTTATAGGTAAATTACAAAAATAATAAAATAAAATAGCATTTTTTACATATAAAACGCTTATAAAAACTAGAAAAAAAAGATATGTTATTTTAAAAAGAATAAATCGTTTTTCTTAAAAAAGGATAGTACCTCTTACAAAGGAAAATGTGCTCTACTTGAAAGGATCTTTTCGGTAAAACAAACAAGAGAAAAATATTTTCTTTAAAAAATAAAAAAAAAAAAGTCCTTAAAATACTCACCATAGGGTTTGGGTTGTTATCCTAGTTGTCTCTGGTCTAGCCGTACAAGTAGCTATTATCGCCATAGCCCTAGCCCTAGCGGTTTAGGGATCCACACCTCCCTTCACTGATCCGATCTTTTATTATATCCTTTTATCTTTTCTTTTCCTTTTTTTTTTTAACAAATAACAACTAACTATTATTGATAGAAAGGTATAAATTCTCATTATTGTTTCAATACCTTTTTTTTTTTTTATTTAAGCCCCCTAATAATTTTTTTCCCATTTGAGTCTTTGAATTTTTGAAAGAGGATGAAACAAGTTCTACGTTAATTTCATTAAATTTTTCCTTAATAATTAACATGTGTCCCATCTTAATTAGCCCATAACAATTAATTTAACAAACTCTTATTATTAAATATATTTAATTAAATTATACAATGAAAATTGCAGAAATAAATCAAGAAAAAAAATGAAAATTTAAAAGAAAACCTAGCGGACAACCATGTGATGACTAATTTCTTCCTTGCCATGGGATGGCTGGTGGGGTATGGCTTATGGGTAGACTTAAGTAAAAATTGATTTTAAATCGTAAACTGACTTGAGCGAGCTTTAAACCTACTTGACCCAATAGTGGCCAGACCAACTCACTTAGGCAAACCGTTGGGCTTTTAGGGTTTAAACGGTTCGCCTGGATGGAACCGGCAAACTCAACGGTTTAAGCACTATTGGATTTATTAAAAATAAATAAATTTACTGATCAAATGACTAGCTCCACTCCTTCCTCTCCTTTTCCTTTTCACTTTATTCCCTTAACCCCCGGTTCTTTTATTCTTATTTTTGTTCCCTGCACCCCCTACCCTTTCCCCCCTAAACCCTTACCCTTATCTTCTGCTTTTTGTATATGTGAAAATTTTTTAGCGTACATGTCGAAATGTTTAAAATTTTCAGATTTAAATTTAAAATTTAGCACACGCGCCGCAAATTTTAAATTTTAGATTTCAAAAATTCAAACTACATGTTCCCACATTCCTTGGTCCTTATAAATAGCAGTTACGAACTTAATAGAAACACTTACTCTACAAATCACTTAAATCTCTCCAACTCTAACTATTATGCCTTCATATTTTTTCTAGTTGTGAAACATTGTTAGAAAATATTTTCTTCTACTAATCATACATTTCTATGCATAATTCTCTACTCCACCGCACAAAAAAATTTGCATTAGCAAATAATACTGATATATATATATATCTACCATATAATTTCCGCTATATTTTCTCTTATATATTATTTTTGTCTTTCACTCATAAATATTTGATATTTGCAGCAATGAAATATTTTTGTGTCACACCTTTTCCAGTAAAAAATACGGTTCATCATTTGGTAGTAAAAGTAAGGGTAAAGGCGTTGAAACTTCCAATACATTGTCTGCGCCACTATGGCTTTAGGATGTTCAAGCGTATTCGGATAACGAGTATAATCTAAATGAGTAGAGGTCACACGATATAGTTGAGAACGTGGAAGAAGAATTTACACTACCTCTAAGCTTCAATGTAGAACCTCATCGCACGAGTAATCGGGGTACACCATCTCTTGCCTTTGACGTTGAACATCAACATATGAGTTACCGAGGCATGCTACCTCCCAATTTCGAACCTCTACGCATAAGTATCCTTAAACGTCTTGTTAAATTCAAATCTCCTTGTATGAGTATTCCTATAAGACCTGCGAGATTAACCCTCACGGATGAGTTGCCTTGTAAGAATGTTTAAGGATGAGGAGGATGACATTGAAATTATTCCCGAAACAGAAAAACAACATATGGGACAATGTGAGCCCAGCAATTCAAGACCATCTGGCTTAAGTAATCCTCCTAAACCCAATAAGTCTAGTATTCTTACTACTGATTTCCGTAAAGGTATAGACGAAAGGGGGAACTCAAAGGCATTCTACAACTACTATTGCAACATAAGTTATTCATGGAAAACAGGAAAGAGATATGGTACCCTTAATAGGCACTTAAGGTCGAAGCACCTCGGGGAAGTGGGAATAAATAGAATATGGCAACAGATTATCTGAAGCGGTGGTTTATTCGGACAAATGCTAATGAGATATGATGAAGAGACATAAATATAACCCGACATAGTACCTAGCGAACATGTACCATTCATTCAACGCGGGTGCATTAGAGTGACAAAGTCGATACGAGTGAGAGATGTTTAACCTTAGCTTGCGACAGTTTAGCCGCAAAATAATAACTCAAGCTATGCAAGAGCTCTACCATAAAGGTAAGAGGGAGCTCATAGGTAAGCTTGCTTCCTTCGATACGTAAGTGTCCATATGTGCAGACATATAGACGAATCCTTTTCGTAATAATTCTTATATAGGTATTACTATTTACTGGGTAAACGATAATTGACAACTTAATAAACGACTATTGGCTTTAAGGGTATTTAATAATTAACGCACAGCACAAAACATTTATGAAATTATTAAAGAAATCCTAAATGAATATGGATTAGTGAGGAAAAATTTTTCTATTAGTTTTAATAATGCAACTGTTAATACTGTATCAATATTTGATTTGCAAAATTACCGTCAACCAACATTGGGGGAGTTTTTTTCCATATACGTTGTGCATGTCATATTCTTAACTTGTATGTCAAGGATGACATTGCAACTTTGCACAACAGTATAGTTCCAATCAAGAACGTCGTCAAAACAATAATAGGCAGACCATCCCTTTCACAAAAAGTGAAGGAACTTTTGCATAGAATATAGGAAGAGACCTCAAAAGTTTAAGATCAATATACAACATCGCTGAAACTCGACTTGTAAATTGTTGCATAGCACAGTTCCTTACATCGAACTGCTATGTGACTTTGCTATATACAACATATAATGAGTTGATATTTTCCTTAGTAACTGAGATATTTGCATCCAATTACTTAAAGTTTTGAAAGTTTTTCACAATACTATTGAAACTTTTTCACAAGTTTACAGGTCCAATATTCACTTGTTTGTTATGTCAGTCATCAATATACTTGGCGTACTAGTTCAAGCCCGTAAAGACCTAAACTCGAATGCATACGTATAAGATATAACGTTGAAGTGTTTAACTTATTATAAATAAATTCCTCGTATTTATCTCTTAGCAACTATTCTAGACCGTTGTTATAAAACAGAGTTATTAGTAATGTATTTGAAAACTTATTATAGTTACATTCAAAATCTAATAGATTCTCAAGATATGTACAACTTGGAAGCATAGCAAGAAGTAGAGACAACAACGACCGACATAAAGAAGATGCTCAATTGCTATTAAAGTCAGTGCGATGGCCAATCATCAATATTTCCTTCGCCACCCACTAAGAAGCAGCATTACTTTTTTATGGGTGAGTAGTTATTGGCACAAAAATTAAAGAGGCAACTATCTGGTAGTCCAACGTCTAAGATATAGCACTACACCAATACAAATTTCGAGTTTTTGGAAAATATCTCCATCAAGGACTTCAATATTTTAGAGTGATGGTAAAGGCATAGAAGGGACTACCCATTGCTATCTCGCATCGCCCGTGAAGTACTTGCTGCTCCGGCTTCAACGATCATTGTTGAATAAGCATTTAATACAATAGGCCTGATCGTTAATGAATGCCGAGCCTCCCTATCTGTTGTTAGTGTTGAGGCAAATGCTTGCACAGAAGATTGGTACAAGGCGAGCTGTAGATGACAAGAACCATATAGAACATCAAGTGAGGAGGACAATTATTTCAGTGACTGGAATCGATCTGATGGAAGCCCAAGCTCACCTGTGGGTTCTACTCCTACTCATGAACATGAATAGTTACCTCAAGATGATACATAATAAGATTTCTTTTTATCCTTTATGAAAAAGTTTTATTACTTAAAAAAATATTTTCTTCTAATTGTTTAAAAAAACTAAATGGCATGATTTTTCCCAAAAGTGCTAATATAGCATTAGGTTTTTCCAAATTATGACCGATTGAAATTATTTTCATTAAAAAAATTTAACTTGGATAGTCATATACACTTTGATACTTTTCTAAAAACGTAAAATTGATCAACAAATTATAAGCTCTACAACTAGATACTCAAGGTTTTGATCGGTTGAAAGATTCGATCGAGCCTAAATTATAAGTAAAGCTAGAAATATTAATAAAATGATCCCGTAAGTTTGAATTTAAGAAAAAAAGCAATAAAATAAAAAGGATATAAAAATTCCAAATTTAAGTATATAACTCATTATTTATCGAAAATGTATAAAATGCATTCCGATAATTAACGAATCGCTAGAGATACATTATATGTATACTAAAAATTATAAAATGACCTAAATAATATTTAATAATATTTATTTGTATTATAGATTAATTTATATGTATCTAGAAATATGTGTAATTACTTAAAATACACGAAATGTGTTAAAATAATACTAAATAATTAAAGAAAATTCAAAATTAATTAAGGAAAAAAAAAAAGAAATGATCCAGAATTAGGTTGTGGCAGTGGGGGAAAATAAGAAAAAAATCATTATATTAAATTAGAGCAACACAAAAGCCAAAAATTAAGGAATTTGGGCAATGTCTTGTCCAATTTAATACACATTAATTACCACAAAGCTCTATATATACCCCAAATTTTTTAGAAGCTCATTTGTTCAGTTTGGAGAGTGAGAAAAATAGAGAGCTTTGAAAATTCAACAGAAAAACCAAAGAAAAAAAAAGAAAAGGAAAATTGTACAATTAGGGCCACAAAGGAGAACCCAGACCTGACGAGCAGCTGGGAGTGGACGGCTACCACCACCACATAGTGGTAGAAGCGCACAGGTGAGCCGATACACCCATGGCCACCGATGGCGGCCGGAGCCACCCAAATTAGTGAGTTCAATTTCCAGCTCGATTTTGTATAACTTTGTAAAAATAGTAAAAATTATTAGAAAATTATGAATTTTGTTATTCAAAAATATTTTTGTATTTATTTTTTAGGAAAAATATTATTTTGATGAAAATATGTCTCATGATATATAGTCCTTAAGAAATCATGCAAAACTGAATATGTTTCGGTTTAAAAATAAATGACCTTAGAAGTATAGTTTTGAACCCAAAATTTTTGTGTAGACTACTTAGATGATATAGAATAGTGCTATGAAGCCCGTTTTCAAAAATTAATTTTCGAAAATTTTAGATAATTTTTAGGCCCTAAAATGAGGCATAAAATGGGTTAATTAAGTAATTAAATGGTTAATTACTGATTTAGTGAATAAGTATATGTTTTAGGATATTAAAATTTAATGGAGTATGATACTTGTAGTATTTAGGGTGTTAGATGTAATTGTTAGATTAATTATGTAGTAAATAAGTAATATGGAAAAATAGTACATTTTAAGTTAATTTTGTAAATTAAGATAATTAGGTGTAAAATCTGATTTAGGATGAATTTAGACATTGTGAAATGATCATTAATGTTGGGAGATAGTAATTAGAGTGATAAAAATATTAGATGTGTATTATATACATAATAAGTAATAGTACATTATACACAATTATTGGAAATGTAATAAATAGAAAATATTATGATAAAAATTGATATTATATAAATAATAGGGATATATAATAAAATTGATAGAAAACTTAAATTTATGTAATTTTATGAAAGATGTAAAAATTTCTCACATCAGGAATAAATTCGGTATACTAATAAAGATTTAAGTGTACCGGGTGGAATAAAATACTAATTAGAGGTAATGATGGTATTTAGGAGATCGAAAAGTAATGTGATTAATTTCGCATTATGAGTTTGAACGAATTTCTAGGGTTCGAGTATAAAATAATACTCAAAAATCGAACTAGAACTTAATTTACAAATCGATGCGGAAACCGAACCCGAACCTAATCCCAAACCTAGAATAATTGTAAAAACTTAAGACCTAGATAATTAGGCATATTAAACCTTAAACAAAATATAACAATAAGCGTTATAGGATGAAACGAACCTATAATAGTTGTACGAAAAACTAAAACCCCGTTTGTGTTATAGGGATGATCGGCGATGGCTTGAGTAAGTCGGACCTTGAGCGAGTGAGCGAGGAATCGAAGTAAGTTAGGATTAATACGATGCTATATTTTGGAGGCTTAAGATTATGCTTAGTTGTACTTGTTAAATAGTTGGATGTGTGTATGTGCTTAATTATGAGTGATGCTATGATTTTGTTTGTTATTTTGGCTTGTATTATATGATTTGTATAAAATAATTGACCACTCTAAACTAGACCTAATCAAATATACGACCTATAATCATAAACAGACTTATACGGCAACCTATTAGGGGAACTTAGGACTCTCCTGCTAAATATGCCCTTTGAAAAGGATAGCGCAGGATTGCATAATAGTCCCTTCTTCATCCTTAGTTGAACTAAGTGACAGGAGAGGAGGTCGAGGCGAGGGTGAAGTCAATGGTTTGAAGGTAGTCGCGAGAGGAGTGAGGTCTCCATTGCACAAGCCTAGGTTTGGTGGTAAGCTGTTGCATTAATGGCAACTCTTCAATCCGGATTAGAGCGGGTGAAATTTCTCTAATCTCATGACCGGTCGAATAACGTCGTGCGATGGCATTTGTTGAACATGCATTGTACCTAATAAGTTGATTGATAACTTTGTTGTGTTTATGGTATAATTTTAGGTCCTCCATCTTAACTTACTGAACTATGGTTGCTCACATCCCTATAGACGTCGTGCAGGTATTGGTTAAGAAGTGGCAAACAACTACTCTGAAGTTAGCAACTGCTGAATCTTGAGGAGTGGGGAAAAATATTTGAAGAACGAACATATATTCTTAAGGTCTAAGCTTTATTTTATTTAGAATTTTTCATTTTTGAATAATGCAATAACTAAATTATAGTATATATATATAAATTTTCTCACTTTCTTAGGTAAATGATTTATTTAAATTACAAACTATTTACTTTAAAGCGGGTTCATCATGGACGCTTTGTGTAGATTAGGTCTAAGATAGCGATTGTAAGGCCAACTTCTATTTTAAGATGGTTTATACGGCAAGGCTGTTACGACTCTATCGCTTCAGGGCGTGACACAAACTTAATATTTTCTAAAAATCTAAACCGAACTATGGTGGTCTAATTCTGATTAATGAATATGTAGGTACCTTATGAGTGACTGTAAAATATTATAAAAAATATTTTCCCTCTAATTACTTCATTATATTCAATTAAATTGGGACATTACGTATTCATACTGTAAGAAACTTTTTTTGTATTTTCTTTTCTTTTCCATTTTTAATGTATATTTGATGGACGGTTTAAAGAAAAAAAATGGTTAAAGAATCAATAAGATGAGAAGAAAAAAAATTAATGTGAAGGCTTAGATAAGAGGACACAAGGAACAAAAAAAAAAAAAACCAATTCAAGGGCAATGAACTGGGCCCTAAACTAGCGGACCACATGAATTGGCCTTGAATTCTCGACTCACGAGCCGATTACGGTTCAATATGACCTTGACCCATGAACTAGTGGTTCAAGATTGGGCTGAACTGACGCCAGGGTATACCTATGGGGCTATTGTTGCTTTTTCAGTTCTTTCTTTTTGTTTTACTTATTCTTCTTCACTTTTACAATTTTTATTATTTTCCATTGCACTAACGTAGATAAAAAAAAAAGTTAGAGAACTCAAATGGAAAATAGTAAATCATATAATAAAAAATTGCAAAATTTTGGGAAAGAAAGGAAAATTAAAAAGAAAATGTAATGGTATATTGATGGCTAACTTCTCTCTTCGTCTTATGATGGCTAACCGTGGTGGACATGGCAAGTGGCTGCTACTTAGGTCTTTGTTTTTTTTTTCCATAATTTTTCAATTTTTATGTATTCCATTATATTAATAAAAGCAATTATCTCATTTATTTTTATAAGTTTGTGGATTTAAATAGAAAAAGAAAACCAAATGATTCAAATGGAAATACAGTAAAATATTGAAGACTGACTTTGAGTATTGCCCATTATTAATCACATTTTAGCAAACCTCCCCATTTTAATTATTATTTATTTGTCATAATTTATTCAATCTCTTTATTCTATATGCACGTAACATAACCTTAGAAAGGACTAAATATACACAAAAGGTGGAAAATAAAAATGAATTTGAAAGTAGTTATACACATTTTACCATTTTTTAAATATATTTTAAGCTTTTTTATCAATTGTATTTTTATTTTCAAACGATTAAGATAACTCCTTCCTATTGTATCTTACACTTCATGTGACCTTAGAAAAGTAACGCAAAAATAACATGTGAAGGGATGGTTTAGAGAAAATGGCAAAAACCTAAAAAAAAAGAACATACAATCCCAATGAATTGATTGTAAGAGCCTTAACCTTATAGATCTTGAACATATATGCTTATTATTCATTTGAGTAGTTATTTAATCTTTAAAAGCCGACATGTCAACATCATAATATTTTTTTTTCTAATCTCTCAATTGTATGTAGACAAAGAGGAGCTCTTAAGTATTAGATTACGTTAACAATAGATAACCAATATGAGTCCATCTTTTGATGGATCCTCTCTTAAGCTCTTCTTGAATCCAAATTCATGGAAAGCTTCATTAAATATATGAGCCCATTAAAAAAAAGTTGAGATAAAAAAGATCCTTGCTTTTAGGTTAACATGCTAAATTTTCTTAAGATTATTTCAAAATATGAACCAAATTTCATCAATCTTATCGTTAGAAAATTAAGTTAAATCCAAATTATTGCTACATTGAGTCTAATATTAACTAATTTAACTTTCTACAACTTGTTTATTATAATATGCTTGGACTTCTTATGTTATGATCGATATATATTCTAGAGAAAAATTATTATGCACCTAATAGAGTTAGGGTTTTATTATGACATATTCCAACATTAGGTTCACATCTTTTAGGATTTAATTTTGTAAAATCGGAGAATTAGGTGTATCTTTGTGGCCCATCTATTTAGAGATAATAAAGAGAGTGCAGAATAATTATTTCCTTTCAACTTTTTATAACTCTATTTACTTGAAAAATGGGCAAGAAAATTTAATTGTTAAGACTTTTCTATTTAAGAAAAGATGAAACATTTTATTCGTAGAAATAATAAAAAGTTCAAATAATTTGACTATTGTATTATTGTTAATACTGTAAGTCTATAATTAAATAACTTTTGTTTATTTTCCTAAATGACCAAATAAGAGCAAAACTAGTATATTAAGTTATTTTTCCAATTTAACACTATAATTAATAAGGTGAGGTAAATACTAAAATAGGTGTTTTCAATAATAAAAATTTACAAGAAATAACAATTGGGATAGATATTCTTAACCTATTTTTGATAGTAGTTATTCTCAAAATATAAGTTTTTTCATTCCCCATTTATTCTATATTAGAAAGTAAACCAATCATTCTAACTTGTCACTTATTTTTAGGTTTTTGTATTAACAAGAACACCAACCAAATATTCTTCTAATAAATCAATTACCTTAGCAAGTTTTCATGTAATTTTTAACGAAAATAACATGGAGGTCCTGTTAAAATCAATTAACTCCAATTGAAATTTTAAAATTGAGAAAAGAAAATCTCAAAATAGTAAAAAGGGGATACAAATTTATACTTCATTTTTTCTCATAGAAAATTATAGAAAGAAACTTTTAACGCCATCTTTATATGGGATCAGGTCAAACAGCTTCACTGCTCTTCAACTTTTCTTTCTAAAAATAAATTTAAATCACAAATCATATTCTGAGTTATGTATAATCACCACAAATAAGTTCATAATTGGGGGCAGATTGGTCAATAAACACAAAATACAAACAAATTGAAAAAAATACTACGTTGCTCCACTGAAGTGTGTTTCAAAGAGGCTCAACCGGTTCGATCTCCCGAAGAAATTAGATCACACTCAAAAGAGGGGGAAAAATGAAGTCAATTCTACGTTTCTCCTAAGAAGCTTTCCAGATTAGGGTTTCGCTCTCTCTCTCCAGCTCAACAAGACCAACACAGAACTCACTCCAATACAAGGTAAGAGCACAACAAGACCCTAAATCTAATAAATCCTTACTCTCTCTATCTCTGTTTACTCTTAAATGTTGGTTTTCTGATCCAAAGACACTTACTTTTTGGTTAGATAGATAACAAAGTAGCTACACAACACAAAAACCTAGGAGAGAGAATAAAAAGTTAAGTCATGGATGAAGGTGAGCGAGGAGGGTACGGAGAGACCGGAGATCAGATGGATCACTTCCATCGTAACGAGGCGATCTCCGCCGTTACAGATGAGGGTTTTCTAGGTGAAGAAGACGATGATTATGAGGATTTGTATAATGATGTTAATGTTGGTGAGAATTTTCTTCAAACTATGAGGAAGAATGAGGATTTAGGGTTTAGGAATGACATTGTTGAGGAGAAGAAGGTGGTTGAACCGGTCGTGCCGCCGCCGCCGCCGCCGCAGTCTTCGTCATCTGCTCAGGTGGCTGTGACGTCGATGCTGCCAGCTGAGTCATTGAGTCAGCGTGTTCCGATCCCTGGTGGTGATGGTGGTGAAAGTGGTGGTGCTGGTGTTCGTGGTGGTGGTGGAGGAGGAGGAGATGGTGTTGGAGATGGGAAGGGGTCAGGGTTTCAGAGTCAAGGGTTTAGAGGGAATGAAGGGATGGTTTCAGGAGCATCAGTGCAGATGAATGTAAGGAGTGGTGGAATTAAGGTTGAGCTAGGTCAAGGTTTGAGTAAGGCCAGTAGTGATGTGGAAAAGCAGCAGAGGGGAGATGTGAATCGTGGTCCATCCCAGGGGTTGGGACAGCAATCTCATGGAGGTGGAATAGGTAATGTGGGAAATGTTGGTGGTTTTGGTAATGAGAATATTATTAGGCAAAGTGGAAGTGGAAGTATGAATGGCATTGGTGGAAATGGTGTTGTCAATCCTGGTATTGGTAGTAGTGTGCCTTCTGGTGGTGCCAGCACTGCTGGTGGTGCTAATATTGGCGGCGGTGGAGGTAATGGTACTACTTTGTTTGTGGGAGAATTGCATTGGTGGACAACTGATGCAGAGCTTGAATCGGAATTGTGCAAGTATGGACCTGTGAAAGAGGTGAAATTCTTTGATGAGAAAGCAAGTGGGAAGTCCAAAGGTTATTGTCAAGTTGAGTTTTATGATCCAGCAGCTGCTACTGCTTGTAAGGAGGGAATGAATGGGCATGTTTTTAATGGTAGGCATTGTGTAGTTGCTTTTGCATCTCCGTATAGTGTTAAGAGGATGGGAGAAGCTCAAGTGTCTAGAAATCAGCAAATGGCGCAGACTGGACTTGCTCAGACAAGGAGAGGGCCAGGTGATTCTGGGCCTAAAGCTGGTGGGAGTAACATGGCGGCTGGTGGGAACTTCCAAGGTGGGGATAACAATAGAGGTTTTGGTCGAGGCAATTGGAGAGGTAATGCACAGGGAATGGGAGGTAGAGGCCCTGGCGGTCCCATGAGGGGTCGGGGTGCTGGCATGGGTGGGAGAGGTATCATGGGAAATGGTGGAACTGGTTTTGGCCATGGTATGGGTGGGAACCCCCCATTAATGCACCCACAGTCCATGATGGGTCAAGGGTTTGATCCGGCTTTTGGTGGACCCATGGGCAGAATGGGGACTTATGGAGGCTTTCCTGGAGCCCCTACCCCTCACTTTTCTGGTATGATGCCATCATTTCCACCAGTAGGGGGTGTTGGTTTGCCTGGGGTAGCTCCTCATGTGAACCCAGCGTTCTTTGGAAGAGGAATGCCCATGAATGCAATGGGGATGATGCCCTCAGGGGGTGTTGACGGACCTAATATGGGGATGTGGTCAGATCCCAACATGGGTGGATGGGGTGGTGAGGATCACGGTGGTGGCCGAGCTGGTGAATCTAGTTATGGAGAAGAAGCTGCATCTGATCATCAGTATGGGGAGGTTAGTCATGACAGGGGAGGATGGTCTGGAAAGGAAAAAGATAGAAGCTTTGAGAGAGATTGGTCAGGTTCTTCTGAGAGAAGATACCGTGATGACAGAGATCCTGGATATGAAAGGGAAATGCCTAGGGAGAAGGATATGGGCCATGAACATGAAAGGTATGAAAGAAGACACCGTGATGACCGAGATGCTGGTCGAGAACAATCTCGTGATCGTGATAGGGAACGATCACGTGACCGTGTTCGTGAACGAGACCGGGATTATGAGAGGGAACGTGAACCAGAGAAGGAACGGGAACGATATAGGGAGGACAGAGATAGGTATGCAGACCAGTATAGGCACAGGGACCGTGATGCTGAATATGAAGATGAATATGACAGGGGAAGGTCATCAAGGCATAAGGATGACCACCGCGTAAAAGGAAGAGATGCTGATTATGGGAAGAGGCGACGCCTTACCTCCGAGTAGAACTTATTAGTTGATCGTATATTTCCAAGTTTAGCAGAGAACAAGGATGCATTGGGAAGCTACACCCAGGAAAACTTTCTTGTTCCATGCTTATGCAAAACTTTGCTAGATGGTTTTGGAGTCTTCGTTTGCTAAAACATGGTTCTTCATGCAAGTTCTTGATAGCCTCTTTATCTGAGGGTCGTGCTTTGGTCAATTGTTCAGCAGAGTAAGTCCTTCAATTTGCTTCTTTTGTCTCCTCTGGGCTTGTCATAATTTTGCATGCTGGCATTTCAGAAGTTGTATTGAATTTAGCTGCATGCCCTGCTTCCTGCATTTGACCTTGCTTGGTTTACTTTTTATTGGCTCTTGTTATAGTCTATGTTAGTGAACCTACTTGTAGTATGCTGCTTTTGTTGAAGAACTTGTTTACCAGCTTTTCATTTTATCCATTTTTCTGTTGTAGCTTCTCTTTGATTGTTATTTATTTATTTTTGGGTTAAAAATAATCTTCCATTGTCCTTTCTTGGATGGGTTGACCTTATTCAAATTTCAAGCTTCTTTTGTTGATATATTTTCTGAATGCATAGCGTGCTGTGTTTAGATTGATCAAGTCTTTTTACCATCCTCTATGCGATGTGCAAATTGCAAACTGATTTTGGGTTTATACATGGTTCTGCTGCATGCAAGCCTTGGTCTCAATAACATATACTTTTATAAAATGTAAAATTTAGTGCTTAATTCAAAATTATTGCATGAGGTTGGGAGACGTTATTTCAATTTATTTCTTTGCATTCCTGTCTGTTGTTCCTGGCCATATATCTACGAGTCTCACCATGTTCCCAAGGCTTTGATTTGCTGGTCATCCTGCCAAGTAAGGTCCTCTATCTTTTATGGGAAGCAAGTTGGTGATTACTTGCTTCAGGGAATTGTTTGGATTGGTGTGCAATGTGCTAGTTGGACCAAGCATACTTGTCTCTGTTCCAGCCCTCTTTTGCAATCGCATTGAATCTGATTTCCTGGCTGGTCATACTTTTATATGCTATAATTGGTTTTGATATAGGTTGCCATCTGTAGAATCTATAGATTTTATAATTGCATTTTGTCCGGCCCTAAAAGCAATCTAACACTACAAATTTGAAGATTTTTTGTGACCTCTCCTTCTCTAGTTATTCCAGATGCTTGCCAAATCTGAAGTTGAATTTGTATTAGTTAAAAAAAAAAAAAAAAATTGACTTCTCCACAATAGATAACTCATAGGTGTGACCTTGGCTATATGTATCAGGGAATCAATACCTGGATCCTTGTAAAATTAATTGTTCAGAGAAACCTGCAGCCACTAGGGTAGTTATATGGCTGGATCCTTAAGTCAATTGCTTTTCTCTGATGCTGTGTTGGTAATTATTGTTGATGTTAGGTGGTCTGTGTAGGTAAGGATTTCTGATTATGAGCAATCATTTTATTCTACGTGCCATCATTAACTGCCTGCCACACCCACCACCATCCCCTCCCCAAACAAAACTCTCTCTCTAAAGCTATTCTACTATGCTAATAACAGCTTTGTTGTACAGACGGGTTATAGTTTTGCACTACATGCAATCCACTGATGTATAGCTGCATTACTGTGATAATAAGGGTGGTGTGGTGGATAATTCCTTACACCCTATACTTTGTTTATTATTCTGGACTGTTGTTTGATTGGATGATCATTCAAGTGGATTCTCATTTGGTACATGCATTGTCAGCATAATGTATGTCCATTAGAGGGTACGTTTTAGGAACTCAATTGTCTATCTTCTAGAAGTTATCTTTTATCTATTAAAGATGGGTTTTATCTCTCTTATCTTTTATAATCTTTTATAATTATCGCCATTATGTGTTCTAATTTTAGATGGCTCAGAGCCCCTACGTAAAGGCTCATTGATGTTACAGCAAATAGTAGAATGTGAAAGTACAATATTCATGCTCTTGCCTCAAATTCCTCTGGTTTTATATAATCCTATGATATTTCGATCTCTATATTAATTTCTGACGGCAGTCATTGTCTTTATTCTTTAACTATTCCATAGCTTGAAGAGAAGCAGATTTCAAGAACTGAAGCTGCTATGAGGAATACGAGATGCATTTCAGACAAAGATCTTTATCTATCTTGTGCGAGAGGCATAATACTTGGCGTTTTCCATCTTGATGTAGAAGTGGAACTTCCGTAATTAGTTTAAAACCCTTTAATTTATGTTAACAGTTGGTTGGCACTTAAGCGACCATTATTATGGATGATGTTATGCCTTGACATTGCTGACAACTTAGATGATGTAGATTATTTAGAACTTGCTGTTTGAATGGTGATGTAATAGGATTTGACAAAGGATGTTGCTATTGCTCTTTTTCTGTTTTGTTATTTGTTGTATCGCTTTTTCTTAGCACTGTCCAGCCACTAGATTTTCCATGTTATTTGACACGGATTTTTTTGTAGACCACATAGAAAACATGACGTTACCCTCAATTCTTGTAAAGTGTACATTGTATAGCCCTGTACATGTTTTTTCTTTCTATAGGTTAATTTTTCCTTTTGATAAGTTTGTAAATGTTAATTACCAAAAGAACTTTGTACATGTTGATTAATTGGAGTCAAGTCATTTCTGATAATTTCAGTCCTTCCTTTCAAGTCCTTTATTTTTCTTTTTCCCAACTCTCCCTGTGCATGGGGCTTTGTATAGTCTATTCAGCTCTGATAATGGCAATGATAATATCAGTGAGTGCGAGACATTCTCATTCTCTCTTTTAGTCGGAGCTTTCCATGGAAGAATTTCCATTGTGCATGGCGGGTGATGATGAGAAGCCTTAGTCACGGAATGTTTGGCCGCCTTCCTTATCTTCTTGCATTTTCCACTTAGTTTGAGGAATTTGTTTGTTTTTTACTTTTTCCGTTGGGATTGGGGTGGTGGCGGACAGGCAGCTTTGAGCTTTCACCCCAGAGAGTTAGTGGCTGGGTTGTATTCCCTTTTCCCTTTTTGTGTTGAAGATGTGTTCTGTATGTTTATTCTCTGACCATGCACTTTAACTACAAGTTTATATTTTCCTAGGCATGTTGTCCATAGTAACTTTTGCTTAAAAAGTCCCTCTTCTCACCTTTTATGAGGGTGCTGTTGCGACCATGTATGTTATAGATTTGTTATCCACCATGAGTTCGTTGTGGTTGTTGCGAGGGAATTTTGAGGCATGTTTCTCTATGTTCTCTCCATCTTTTGATTGCCTTCTTGTTGCTCACTCCTCGTCTTCTTCGCCTCAATGTCGGACATGCTGCATACAGAGTGCATTTTGGTCACTATCTCTTACCTATTCATGAGATGCCATGCAATTTAGTCCCCGGTTAATTTGGAGAAGAAAAAGAGGAGATTGTCTACCAAAATTCCGAATTTCGTAATGGTGTTTAGTACTCGATTTGCTATCTTTGTAATTTCTGCCCTCGTTCTAATGTTGCATGTCTGCATGTTATGTAACAAATGATTTTGTACTTTTAGGACTAATGGTCCAAACTAGTGCCTTAAGACGTCTTATTCACCAATGGCTTGGGAATGCCTGGAATATCTATGGTTATCTCTCTATTTTTATGCTTGCTTACGACATCGCTCCTAGATAGTTGTAAATTCTGACCATTTCTGTCATTGCTATGATAATCTTCTATACCTAGTACATCGGATGCTATTCTTTCCTGGATAAGTTGCGCACCGCACGTCAAATGTGGCTTCAAAGAAGATCAAGTAGCTGTTGCTGGATATGAATCTGTTTTTTCATTATGCTCCTTCTCAATAAGACGGTTCGATCGAAACTGGGTTTTTGAGTCGAACAAACCTAGGTGTTAAGGGTCGTAACATTCAACTCGTTGAATCTGATCGAATTGATATCCATATCTATAATAAAATATTGTACACATTTTAGGTATAGTTAAAAATAATAATAATCAAATGAAACAAATCCAAGGTGGTTATTAAATGCATTTTAGGCTCCATTTGTTCTAAGAAACATATTTTATATTTTTTCTTATTTGTTAAAATGACTTATTCTTTTTCAAAACAAATTGTTATTTTCTGATTTAATGTTCATGAATGTTTTAATTCTACGATTTTTTTTTATTCTTATTGTAGCTTACCTATAAATTGTATTTTAAACATGAAAAAATTATATTAGGTGAAAAAATTATAAGCTTATTAAAATATTATCAAAATCAATTAAAACGGTTACAATAACATATATTAAAAAATTCATTTATATTTATACTTTTACTTTTAAATAAAATATTTAATATATTACATTTACAGTAATATATAGATATGGCTGTGAGTTATATAGAATTTGCTAATCAAATACTAAGAAAACTTTTTTAATACATTCTTATAAAAATATCTAAACACACGAAAACATTATTTTCGTAAAAATACTTTGTTATAGTTTTTGTTGATACAAACGGAGCCGTAGTTACGGTTGAAAAAAATAAATCAAATGAAACTAAGTTCAATATGGAAACAAATCCAAGCCAGTTATTTCCACCCAGGAGAAAACCCCCAAAATGCTGCTTTTGGATAACCTGAAAGAAGATTGCTCATTCCTCTCTAAATTTTCTAACGTTAAGTAAACCCTAACCGTCTCGCTTTTCTTGAGAGTAGCGATGGTCGGAGCTCTCGTGCCCGCCGCCCTTACCTTCATTTTTGCTCTAGCTCATATTGGTACTTTTTCCTCAGCTCATATTTTCTAATGAACTACCCCTCAACTCATCTCATCACATCACTTACTGTTGTCTCCTCAAATGAGCCACCTCCTTCGTTTCCTACCCCATCCCTTTGATCCACCATTTCTCCCACTAAGATAATCATTTCTCTTTCCTTTCGCTACTGCTCTATGCTGCGTGTTTCTTTGGAAAATTCGTTAGCCAACCATGCCTTCAGTTTTTTGGGCTTTTAGTCCTAGATTTACATCGTATGTTAAAGGATTGTTGATACCATAGTTGTTAAAAAGATGTATCCGGTCATGAATTGTATCTTTGGATCTCCAATCTCTCTGTTCGTCTTGTTACGTGCTAGTATCGTACGTACCCGTTGCTTTTGAGCTTAGCTTATTGGATCGAATGAAATTCCTTTCTTTGGCGGAAGGAAAAGGAATAGCTTGAAAGAAGTTTCTTTGTTACTGGAACTCAGCAATTGCAAAATGAAAAGGAAAACAAGCTAAAAAAATCAAAAACTTTGAAGCTAGCCATTAAATATTCACAACATAATAATGTATACATAATTTTCTCATGCTTCAATCTCTGATCATTATCTCTTTATGGATCCTATAGATATATCAAGTTCAATCAAGCTGTCTTCCTCTTCATTCATCTCATCAATATCTGCAACGATCACCTTGATCTCTTCCTCTTTGAAACTTGACACTGCCAAATCATCCAGAAAGTCTGATTTCAATTCACTTCCAGTCTCTTCATCCAAACAGACATGACCACCATTAGGAAGCGAAATTTCAATCAGCTCCTCATCTTCATCATCAGTTCCTGAAGAGTAACAAGCAATTTGACTCTGACCCTCTTGGCCATAACACATGAAATCCACTCCAAAGCTCTCGCATGGCATGACCTCCTCTTCACCTTCACAATCTGATGGAAAATCAAGAGACTCATCCTGACATTTAAGGACCAGATCAGCCTCACTTTGCATGGAAACTCCATTTTCATTTTCTTTCTCGTCATGTTGAGACTCTTCCCAGAAGATTTGGCTTTGAGCAACTCCTTCTTGCTTGAAATCTTTGCTTCGACAATATGCTTCCTTGTCAACCAGGTACCCCTGGTCACAATTGAGATGGTCACATTCACCTGAATCTTCTTTGACAGGAATGTGGTGTAAAGTAGGGGCTTTTCTTTTTGGAACAAAAACCAGTAATGCTATTGTCGAAAGAACGCCAATGGCAATGGTGACAGTAAAAGGAGGGAACCCGAAACTCATGGAGACAGTTAAACATAAAGAAGGAACAAGCAGTGTAATCCAAAGCAACAAGGGTCTGAACCAAAATGAAGAACAAGTCAGTTTTTTTATGTTCCCTAGTTTTCCCATACTCGTAAAAGGAAAAGCTTATGTTTGAGAGTTGAAAAACTACAACATGTGTTACTGAAAAAGGTACCAGAAAAGCTAGATCTGTGAGGAATGAATCTTTTGGTTATGGAAGAGGAAAAAAAGGAAGCTGCAGCTTTAAATGGTTTTTAAAAACTATGCAAGATCAGCTGTAAAGAGAACTTCCAAGAAGTAAAAAGCAAAAAGCTTTGGTGGTCTCTTTGCTTTTGCTTATTTTGCAGCAGAACTCAGTGACGTAGCTTGTACGGTAAGTGCATGATAAACTGGGGAAAAATGAAGTATAAGAAAACAGAAGATGTTCAGTTCATGAGGGGAGAACAAGGAAAATATGGAGTACCATGGAGGTTGTACTGTGGTAGCGTTTGAGTAGCATAATTTTAAAGAGTCGAACTTAACAAATTATTTAATACCATGTTTGGTCGCATGTGGTATGAAAATCTTGTCACCAAAAAAACACAAAATTTTTCTAGAAAACCCCTAAAATAATTTTCTTTATCTTCTAAAAAGACATGCACCAAACGCGGTAAAAAAGTTTTGTGTTTTGCACCTACATCTCTTACACTGTGATCTCCTGGAGGCCACACATGCTGCAGAGAGCAGTTTCCTCCTTGTCCTTGTTTGCAAAAGGGTAGCAATTTTCTTGGGGAGAAAAAAAAGAATGTAAAATCTGTGTGTTGATTTCGATTTTCAACAACCTCAAAGCTTTGAAGTTGTTGCGAGTCACGTGATCAGCATCTGTGTTTGGAGATCATTCCACATGGTAGGCATTAATTGCAATATGTACTACTGCAATCTATTTTCCCTACTTTCTCAATAATAAAGTTACCAAACATAAAGAAAATTTCCATGAAACTACACAAATTTGAATTTATGGTTGCCAATGATTTATACATAAGGGCATGTCGAAGGAAAGAGAGGATAAATATTTAGTTATTTTTATGAATACATGTATAAGCTCCAGAAATCATAGGATTATTCTTATACAAATTCGATCTTTATCAATTGTATTATAATAAAATATATGTTTCATATATTAAACAAATACACTTTGTCCTCGTCGGTCTTCATAGATAGGGTCTATATTAGTGTATTTTATAAAATCACGTTTTGTGGTCCCATGCCATTGAGCTATTTTTGGAAGGAAGAACTTAAAACCATGATTAATTCATAGGCATGTGCAACATTAGATCATTTTATAGTGGAGGGTTTTTAATTTCATTATGGCCTTCTTTCATGGAGTCAAGGGTTAATAATCATGGTGGGACATAGTCATGATGAGACCATGTAGATTAGTTTTACTTCCATTATGATATTCCTTTATATCTGTAGAAATTTGGACATAAGATAAGCTTTAGAAAATGTAAAAGTAAGAACTTTTGGGGATGCTTTTTACCGTGTGCTTTTTAATCATCATGGCTCATAGAGCTTTTTAAGGTAGGGGAGCATTTCTGGTTTAAGAATTGAAGGGAAAGGGGTGCTTTTTCTTTAAATGACACCTTAAATAATCGACCGTGTCTATATTTATTTATTTTATAGGACTTTGAATGTTTTTTTTTTTTCATTTTTAATTTGATATCATATTTAAATTTAACTTTTATTCATCAAATTTACTACCTTACCTCTAAGTTATAATTTTCGATTGTATCTTATAAAAGTAGCTAATTAAAATTTCTATGTGAGAAATTTTGACAAGTTCTATTAGATATTTAACAATATTAGTGAAAAATGATAAAATATGCAAGGTTTGGATAGTGATACTAGAGACTTTAATCTCGTACTTTTTAATAAATTATATTTCTCTCTCTTTTTCAAGTGTATTTTTTCATTAGTATGCATTAAATAAACGCTGAAAGATGAAATACAGAGGCAACCACATTGAGACCAGGTAGCAAGTGGGCACATTTCCTCTGGGTTTAGCATTGATGTTAAAATAGGATAAGCTTTTGCAACCCCGGCTCTTATTCAAATAGTTTAAGCATCCTCCACTTTATAAAGAGGTGTTTAACTCAATTTTTAAATGTTTTGTAGATCTCATATCATTACTGTTTTTTAAAGAATACACACAAAAAATGTTTTAGAGATTTTTATAGTATGAAAAATTATTTTATCACTGTTACAAATAATAATAATAATAATTTATTTGTCATCACAAACAACAAAAATAAGAAAAGGAACATATTGGAAAATTTAAATGGTTATTGGAAACCATTTCAGATCTCAAATTAGAAGTACGTAGATTTTGAGAATTATGTAAGTTGTAACGAAAATTTTGAATGTAAAACCCAAAACATTTGCCTAACTATTTTTTCTAGGAAGATTCAATTTTTTTTTTTTAAAAGTCATTTAGCTGTTGCAAACAAAGACATGAAAATTAATTTCAATTAGCTATTGTCGTGTCTAAGAGTATAAAAGAGTTAAACTATTTGTGATCTACTTGAGTTTGATTCGATATTTACTTGAGTTTAATTCGAGAAAAATCTAAGCTCGAGCTATTCAAGTAGTTAATTGAGTTGAGTTTAAGCTTCATAATACTCAACTCGACTAATTCGCAAGTCTAATCTAACTCGAGTCGGATATGAAGATCAGTCGAATTCTAGTTGATTTTGAATACTAATATTATTATAATTAGAAAAAAAAATTTATTTTTAAATGAATCAAGTTTAATCAAATTGAGCTCCAGCTTGTTTAGTACTATTTCAAGTTGAGCTCAAGCTTAAAATTCTAAACCCAATTGAGTTTGTATCGAGTTCAAACTTTAAAATTTCGAGTAGAATTCGAGCTTGAACTTAACATTATATCATCTTATCTTGATTCGACTCGACTCGACTCGACTCATTTATAATTCTTACAACTTTAGATGTGCCATTTCACAATAGCTATAGGCAAAATAAAATAGAAGAAAAAGGGCTTGCTAGCTTACTTATCAGAAAAAATGGGTTTGGGCAAACGTGTCTAAGCAAGCACCTCAATCTTGCTAAACATCTTGTATGCATATGAACTATAAAAGGAAGTAGGGACTTATGCCAAGCACTCCTTATTTACTCCATGTATTACTAACTTGATAGGTAATGTGGGTACACCGATTATCTATTTAGCTTCCATTTAAGTGGAATATTTTAACTTGTCATGTTAGTAAATAAAAAACATTTTCTTGAAATTACTACATTAATACTATAGAAAAATGAAAAATTTAGAAAGACTAAAAGATGGCTATGATTGATGTTTGAACACATTTCATAAATTAATTAACTTCATTTTATTTTTTAAAAAATATTACTTCATCTTCATCATCAAACTTTGGAATGCCTTACCATCTCCTTTCTTATGAACGTTCATTTGCTTTCGAAGTATAAGTAAAGGATATACATTTTAATTAATATACGTATAGCATGCAACCAATATAGAGGATGTATGTTTGTCTCACATTATAAAGAGGATGTTACAAAATGTGGTAAATACAAATGAAATATGTTTGATTCTAAGTGAAAAAGGAAAAATTACAATGGAGTAGATCAACATTTGAGGTAAGTTTAAATAGAGGATTAATGTTTTAAAGTGATTTAAATAAATGACCAACGTTTTTAAGAGTAAAAATAAGGAATTAATGTTTCACAAAGTGATTCAAATAAGGGATTCATAATAGTTAATTCATAAAATTATTTGAATCACTTTGTAAAATATTAATCCCTTATGTAAACTATTTTATGAATGTTAATTCTCTATTTGAACTTTTTAAAACGTTGATCCCTTATTTAAACTTACTCCAAAATGTTAATTCTGCTCCATTGTAATTCTTCCTAAGTGCAAATAGAGGATGTACTAGTAACTAAGGTAATGTAATTACTATAGAGAGTTAACAATATACTTGGTATGCACTATATATTAAAAATAAAATCTAGAGAAATTTGCAAAAAACCTCTTGAGTTTTGATATAGGCATAGATGTACAACATAACATGTAAATGTTGCAAATAATTCCCTTAAACTTTTATAAATTGAAAATATAACTGATAATTTACTTTGTTATTTTAAAAGAAGAAAAGTATTTTGAGGTCAAAGTTTAAGAGGTATAAAAGTACACTTCAATAAGTTTGATAGGCTGTTTCCTTATCTAGTATAGACACTCCATTTTTGTTCCCTTGTAATTTTTAATTTTTGTTTTTAAAGGCTTCTAATTTGGAAAATAACAAAAAATTGAAAAACGATAAAACGATAAAAAAAAAGAAAATTTTCAGAAAAAGAAAAAAATTCAAAAAAAGAATCAAATTGAGTTGTTATTATTGTTTAAAAAATGGATTTAGTTGAATTGTGACAAGATAATTATTGATAGGAATTAAATTTTATAAGATAGTGTTTAATCTAATAGAATCAAGATTTATAAGATTCAAATCTAATTTGGATCTTTATTAATTTAGATTTGATTTGATCTAAAAAATACATTTTTGAGTCTTATAAATATGGATCGTGCAGTATGAGATAAGGAGTTTAATAAGACTCAGTTGCCTGACCACCGACGTGACACCAATACTTCATCCTCGCCAACAGCTACAACCTATAGCAAATAACTAAATAGCAGCTGCTAGTAACACCAATCCCCTTTTAAACAGTAACACACCATCTTTTACCTAGCAGGACACCAACTAATTCCATCAGCCTATCCTCCTTCGTTCCCACTACAACAACCCTGTAGCAACCCAGAACATATACAATCGCCACATCTTTGTCCAACTTCGACCAACTCTAACATCCACAACATCTTACAATCATCCTTGCTCGAACATAGATGTTGTAGTGCTAAATACAACAGCCTACTGATCAGTACAATGCAATAATCGCACATGACCAATGGCACATTGCGATGCCTTTATCCTTGTGATCACAATGCACGAACAACAACTCAATTCCACACTACTCATAATTTGAAGCCATCACCGCACACGATCTACACCTCAATCCGTTTATAGGTTTTGTTTCTTAGTTAGTTTTTATTTTTATTATTATTATTTACTTATTTATTCATATTGCTATTTATTTAACGGTTTGTTTAGTCGTTGTTTTAAAATATATAAAAGAAGGAAAATATATCTTGGCTTAGAAAGTTTTTTTTAGGTCTTTAGAATTTCTCATTTAGAAAAAATAATACTTTTTAACAATAAAAAAAATAACAATGAAACATTTTCAAAACTAAGATGTTTTAGAGATTTTTTTTTTATATTCAACAATTAGGACCCTTTTAGAATTTTTCATGAAATTAAATTGTAATAAACTATGAACGTCAGATTTCGACTAATAGGTACGTAGGCATTTCCAGAGTGATATAAAATTTATAAAAACTTTATTTTTCCATTTTTGTAAATTATAGCTTGAATTTCCCATTTTTTAAAAAATAAATGCAATTTAATTCATTTATTACTGAATGACTTTTTTTTTTTAATTATTAAAAAGGGTAATTTTGAAAACTAAATCTAATTTTGAAAAATTAATAGTGGTACCTGTAATGGTTTAATAGGTTAACTCTTAAACTCAAGAAATCTAGTTTTTTGAATTCTTTTCAAAAAGTTTTTAAAATATAGATTAGTGATTAAATTAGAATCAGTTCGCCTAATCGATTTTAATTTAATCGTCTTTCTCAATTTTACCGGGTGGTGACTCCAAAAATTTTCAAAATAGAAAATATCAAGTTTCCTTTAACTTTAGTTGAGGGTTTAAACTAAATAGGCATAGTGTTTAGTTTAAATTAAGTTAAGGGAAATGAAATTAAAATAAGAAATTGAAAAATCAAGGTCAATAGCTTGATGACTCCACTGGGGACATCAAGAGGACTAGTCACTAGAATTTATCGAAATTAGGATTATTTTTCAAAAAAAAAAAAACTTGAGTCGATTATTTTGATTTGATTTTATTTTTATACTAACATGTATGTTGCAGCTTATCTATGAGGTTGATTTAGGGTGTTTTATTTTTACTTTATTTTTTTGTATTGTATGTATAATAGATATGATCAAAACCAGGCCATTGTAAAAGCTTAGAAAGGGGCAATTGTGTAAGTTTCAAATGTTGTAGGGCAATCACCTTCCATGGCTAATCAGGCTACCTTATTTAAGTTTAGATGTGACCACGTAACCGTTACTTTGAAAAACGTGATGGTCACAAAACTTGAAGACCCTTAGAATTTACTCTTCGCATGCATAAAAACTTTTTTCAAAAAAATTACAAGAACCCATAATATGGTAAACCTAAATGGATAAAGACAGTTGTGAAGATATATTTCGCTTGTATTTTCCTGTATATTTTTGTTGTAATATTTTCTTGTAAATATTTTGTAATAATTCAACGTAAAGTTTATGATAGGCTTTAATTGTAATTTTTTTTTTTGGATAGGCATGGCTAGATTAAGTCAAACTACTTTCGAGGAAATCTATGTTCATCTACCTCGTTGGCCTAAAAAATTACTCCAGACATGGTTGCGTCTTTTCATCCCAAACAGGTAAGAATTCCTTAAAAACAAGATTGGGCCCATCCTGTCCTTACAGAAGATCCTCGTAAATATTACCTTAGTGCATGCCTTAATACATCTATGAAAACCCAAATTAGTCACTTTTTGCCTTAACCCACATTAGCTAAGTCTAACCGTTGAGGAATACTAATAATTGTTATGGGCCCCTACTATCACAGATAATATTTATGTCTCGAATTTAGAAATTGTTGTATTGAAAATCTTCAGTAAGCTACTAGGAGTCAGAAAAGCTGAGATAAACCGAGTTTTGGTTCAAGGGAAGACTATCCAAATAGAGGACATCATCGACTGGTTTTCTATCGAGCTGAAACATAAAGATAAACAGGATCTTTTTTGTGCAAACCTAGAAGCATGGCACTAGTACTGAGTTAATGATTATATCTTGGTGGTATTCAACACCATCTTATTCCCTAATGAAAAATGCTGAGTCCCTTTCAGAGTTGAAGAAATTGTAACCTAGTTTCTTGAAGGGAAGACATACATCCCTACCCTCTTAGCTAAACAAATTCAATCGCTAAATCATCTAAAAAAGAAGAAACATAGGGATTTGAAGACCAATATGGCTCTACTTATGGTATGGTTCATTAGCTACATGAGAAGCTACTAATTCGATTTTGATTGTGCTAACTTTATTCAGCGATATGACCTCATCAGGTCTTTTGAAGAGAAAATTGAGTTGCTTGAGACATAACCATCCGTTATTGGATTTAATACTTTTAGGTTATGAAAGCCGAAGAACTATAGTAAATGCCTAGGTGGTTCGTAAGCAAGGAAATGGTAAAAGAATGTGAAGACTTCAAAGCAGTACCTTTGATCGACTTCAACCTTTGTACTAGACTTATTCTAGCCAATGGACTCACTTAAGACATGATTCACAGACCATCATTAGAAGCTATCTCACTCGACTTTTGTAACCTTAACATGTTGGTGGTTGATAAAGTAGCCAAACTTCTACGCATCCAAGCTCTTTGGTGTAGAAAGAAGACTACCCCTATGACTAAGGGGATACCAGGCAAAAGTCAGACAACCAAAGGACTTCTCTATTGTCAACTAAAGAAGCTAAAAGATATGGAAGAGACAAAGTAGAAAGAGGAAGTCCAATTGAAGCTGAACTCAAGAAATCAAGAGATCAGTAGTTGAAAACTTACGGTGAGGAGTATCATCAGAGCATGAAGGCATTAGGAGCACAACTGAGGAAGATTAAGGAAAAAGAAGTGGAGGCTTGCAAAATTTGGAAGAGGAAGAAAACTCAAGACAAACCCAATAGCTATAAGAAGAATATAACATAGTTTTTATTTCTTTCTTGAGGAATTCTTTTTCGAATGAAATAAGTGATGTAAAACCTCATAATTACAAAGATTAATAAAATTTATTTAGGTTTTGTCACATTAGGGTCTCTTGCCGATTTAAATGTCCTTACATTGGTATGTCTTCATTTTACACTTTTCCTTATCTTTATTCATCTGTAAATAGTCATGCTAAAAAATTATGTACTAATTTCTAAAAGTTAGGTAAACAATCATGTTTTGCTACTCTATAAAATACTAAACTTCTTTTAAAAGCTGGTTCTAAAGTGATCAAAAGTGAAGGAAAAAAAAAAAGAATCAATCTTGTAAAATAATTTTAGGTAGTTGTCATTTCCCCTAGTATTCTATGAGCCAGGAATATTCATTCTTTTAAATAGATTAGCACCTTGTAAATAGGCTTCCTCATTTAGAATAAATAGGAGTTATAAGTAATCTTTGGTTCCATTGAATAATAATAAAGCATAATGTTAAGCTTCATTTTCTCTATTTCTTTTTGTCATAATCTTTTTCTTCATTCTTTAGAATTCCTCTTTTATAAATGGACCCTAGTAGTGTTGTTCTATCCCAAGAAAGCAATCCCCCATTTATAATTTGATCATTCAGTCTCTGTAACATAAAAGCGTTGACTTTTTTTTTTCTCTCTCTCTCTCTTTCTTAAAAAAAAAAAGAAAAGAAAAGGAAAAACAAAAAGAAAGTTGTTAATAGTTACAAATACTTATAGGACTTAAGATAAAAACAAGCCACTAGCCCATTAAGGTACCTGAACCAACTCAAAACTCCTAGTCCATCAAGTCCAACAATGAATGAAGTCAAAACACGAAGCCATAAAACATCATCCTAAGCTTGATCCCTAGTATAAAAAAAGAGGGGCAATTTGTAATCCCTTCCACCTCAAAAGACGTTGATGTTGGCTTATTCAACTCTAAAGAATCAGGTTCGAAATCACACATGGAAGCCAAGGGACATTGAGACCTATAAGTCTAAGGCAATTTAAGTGAGAACAGGAAAGGCATGGGGCATTTAGTCTTTGAAATTTCATTTTGAACTCAAATTGAATGAAAGCTATTGTTTCACAACTGGGACATGTTTTAAGAAATTAGGGAGTAAGGTCAATCTCCACCCTAAGGTCAATCAATCCCTACATAAGGAATTATTAACTCATTTTAAAAGGTTTGGAATGAAAAGAGGCGAACTAAATCCCATAAACTAACCCTTAAACACTTTAAGAGATGAGAGACATCATGGTTAGGATATTTTGGACTTATTCCTTAAAAAAGGTACATTTTGAATTTGATACGCAAATTGAAATTAAGTTAGGTAGATTGAAATCGTAAATTACCTTTTCCTTAAGAAATGAATGTTTAAAATCATATGGCCTCAATAAGAAGCTTAGTATCAAGGTTGGAAACTAAGACGGATGTGAGATGCCCTATATGGTTACTAAGGAAGGAGATGGTTGTAGCACTTGTTTTTTAGATAAGAATTTCTATCTGTTGGTAGATTTTCAAGAAAAAAAAAGAGAGACTAAAAAAGAAAAAGAAAAAAAAGATGAGAAGAGAGACAGAAGAAAGGAAAAAGAGGAAGAGAAAGTAAAGGCTTGCTATAAGTTTTTCCATCCATATCTGCTCAAGTGGCCAAATCTTCAGTTCATGTCATCTACTTCTAAGTCATTCTCCTGATGTAGTTTTGACGTCCATTAATTCTTTCCCAAGTTAAGAAACCTTATCCCTGATGCCTTTTTTTTTTTTATTAAAAATAGTTTTCACCAGATTCTTCATTTGTAAATTTCTCAAGTTAAGAGGTTTTTCAAAAGGTTACATCCCCCAGTTTTCCTTCTAGCCAGCTCATAGAGCACTGTCCTAATCCACATTTTCTTTAAGGTTCTAGCCAGTTCATAAGAATGCTATCCTAATTCACATTTTCTTTAGGGTTAAGCTAGCTCATGGAGCGCTGTCTAGATCCACATTTTATCTAGGTATCTAGCCAGCTCATAGAGCAGTGTCTCAATCCACATTTCCTTTTAGGCTGTAACTAGGTCATGGAGCGTTGTCTTGATTTACATTTTTTAGGGGTCCAGTTAGCTCATAAAGCGTTGTCCCAGTTCATATTTTTCATTTTAGGGTTTTAATTAACTCATAGAGCGTTGTCCCAATTCATATTCTTCTTTTCAGGTTCTAGCTAGCTCAAGGAGCACTTTACCTATTGACTTAGGTTAGTTAGCTTAATGAAGCACGATCGGGTTTCATTTAGGGTTTTAGCTAGCTTAAGGAGCACTTCTCCTTGATTAGTCAACTCATAGGGGTACGACTAAGCTTTGATTTCTCATTTAAGGTCTTTGTCAGCTTAAGGAGCACTTCGCTCGCCCACCTAAGTCAGTAAGCTCAAAGGAGTACGACTAGGTTTCATGTTGACTTTTCAATTACGGTTGCTAGTCCCTTAGATATGCTCCCGTCTATGTCAGTCAGTTCAATGGAGCACGATTAAGTTTTATGTTGACCTTTCAGTTAAGGTTGTTAGTCCCCTAGAGATGCTCCCACCTATGTCAGTCAGTTCAATGGAGCACGACTAAGTTTTATGTTGACCTTTCAATTAAAGTTGCTAGTCCCTTAGAAACGCTCCCACCTATGTCAGTCAGCTTAGAGGAGCATGGCTAGGTTTCATGTTAACCTTTCAGTTAAGGTTGCTAGTCCCTTAGAAACACTCTCGCCTATGTCAGTTAGCTTAAAGGAGTATGGCTAGATTTCATGTTAACCTTTCAATTAGGGTTGCTAATCCCTTAGAGCATGGCTAGATTTCATGTTGATCTTTTAGTTAAGGTTACTAATCCCTTAGAGATGTTCCTGCCTAAGTTAACTAGCTCAAAAGATCACAACTAGGTTTTATATCAACCCTTCAGTTAGGATTGCTAATCCCTTAAAGACGCTTTTACTTAAGTCAGTCAACTTAAAGGAGCACAATTAAGTTTTACGTCGATTTTTCGGTTAAGATTGTTAGTCCCTTATAGATGCTCCCGCTTAGGTTAGTTAACTTAAAAGGGCACGACCAAGTTCTCATTGAGGGTTTCAGTCAACTTTAGGAGCGCTTTACTTACTTATCAAGGTTAGTCCGCTTAGAAGGGTACAGCTAGATTATCATTTAGGGTCTTAGGAAGCTCTAAGAGCACGTTGACCACTTATCAAGGTTAATCAACTCATAAAAGCACGACTAGATTATCATTTAGGGTCTTAGCTAACCAAATGAGCACTTTTCCCATTCACTTAGGTTAGCCAACTCATAAGGTATTACCGTCCTTTTAGGGTTCTTGTTGACCCATACGGCACTATTCTCCTTTTAGTATCTTTTAGGGTCAGCCAACTCACAGGGGAGTTACTTTCTCTTTTAATACTTTATGGTTCCTACTAGCTTACGGGGGTACAACCTTCACCACTTTCTTTTAGAGCTTTTTATCACTAAATCTTCAACGAACTAGGCTTAAGATAGCTAATTAATAGTAGCGCTTCTTAGTATAAAGTCATCTATACGACAAAAATGATGTCTTTTTTGTCGTTATGGTAAAGTCTTACTCAAATTTCACCATAAAAAGAAGTAGTTGTAAACACATTATTTTTTCTCTCACGTAATTTTTAATTTTTGCTTTTAAAGGGTCCTAATTTGAAAAATAACAAAAAAATTTGAAAAATGATAAAAAGACAAAAAAAAAAGAGAGAGAATTTTTAGAAAAAGAAAAAAATTCAAAAAGAGAAATTCAAAAAAAGAATTAGATAAAGTTGTTATTATTGTTTAAAAAAGGAATTTGGTTGAATTGTGACAGGATAATTATTGATAGGAATTAAATTTGATACGATAGTGTTAAATCTAATAAAATCAAGATTTTTGAGATTCAAATCTAATTTGAATTTTTATCAATTTAGATTTGATTTGATCCAAAAAATTTGTTTTTGAGTCTTATAAATATGGATTACATGACGTGAGATAGGGAGTTCAATAACACACACATTTAGTTAGCAAAATCTTTTCATTGATCACCATCCTAGTCTAGCCCAACTCACACAGCATCCATCAAAGTTCATCGAAGCCTTAACTTTCACTCGCCCAACTCCTACAGTAGACTCCCTATCTTTTATACATATACAAACATTCAATACCGAAGCTTTATCCACTGCTGATGCACACTTTACAGTCCATGCCGCAACTGAACCCAACCTCTTTCTCACCCATACAATCATTGACCTTCTATAGCAGCAACACTAAACCAAACACCTAAACATCGAATCACCCCTATTCTTGGCTCCATACACATTTACGCCAATGCACCACACTATGCCTTATCTCTCACAAGTCGCACCAATACAATCATAAAACATAACACTGCCTATTACCCAGGCCCCAACAAAGTCGCGCGCTATTGTCCACTTGATACATACCAACTGTGACCAACAACAATAATCACCCAGTAGCACTTGACAATCTCGGCGCTATTAACAAACACAAATAGCCCCCATCCAAGCCCCTTTGCCATTGAGAAAACCATATCCACACTTACTATCATAAGCACACCGCTTAATCTCTAGTCACTCTCTCTCACTCGCACATGACAGCCTTTGTCCAACATAGTGCAACCAGTCCCATACTTTACTCTAGAAAGCCTCAGTTACCTGACCACCAACGCAACACAACGCTTCATCTACGCCAGTAGCCACAACCCATAGCAAATAGCCGAATAGCATTTGCCAATAACACCAATCCCCTTTCGAATAGCAACCTACCATCTTTTACCCAGCAGGATGCCAACCAATTCCATTCGCCCATCCTCATTAGACTTGATAACTCTTATTTTAAATATATTTTACGTGGTGATTTTATAGCATTTCCCTTATATTTTTGTTTTTTTTTAAAGAAAGTGATACTTAATTGTGTAAATTTTTTATTTCAAGGTTTGAACGCATTCTCAGATTGAAAACGAAAAAAAGAATCAAGTTTCACTCAATTTGAAGTTTAAATGAATGAGTTCTGAAGTTTCAAGTTATGAGTAATGAAGTTTCAAGTTATAAGTTATGAAGTGATAATTTTTTATTAGGAAGTTACACAGTCTGGGATACAACTGTATCCTTAGGCTGTGTCTATGTAGGATAATTTTTTTTTGCTAAGGTCAATAAGTTACATAATTTGGGGACATAACTGTATCCCAGGTTGTATCTGGTAACGAAAAAAATAAAAAACTTCACAATACATTATATAAGAACTTATGAGGGTTTTGCACATAACTTTAGATATTCAAAAGAGAAGAAACTTGAAGAGAAGGAGGAGAAAAGGCGAACGTAACACCTAACTTCAGGATTGAAGAAGATTTCTCATCAATAAAAAGGGTTTTTCATGTTTTATTTCTTGATTTTGTTGCAATTCGTTTTTAATTTCATTATGATAACTTAAGATTTTGGTATTTAGGACTGTGGAACCTAGGGTTTCATGTGACTATTAGATTTATTGATAATTTTCAATAAAATTTCTATCTTTCATGATTCAATTATGTGTTTTAATTATTAATTAATATTTCTAGGGTATCAATCTATAATATTATGCATGATGATTGAGAAATCACATGTGTAATGAGATGCCGACATAATTGAAAAGAATTACATGCGTACTTAGACATAAGATACATGATTCTTCCGGAAAGTTATTATTTTTATGTGAGAATTCATTATACATTAATGCGATTCTAAATTATATTACTAAGTTAAGAGATTTCGATAAATAATTTAGGATTAGAGTTAATATGCTTGAGAAAGGTGTTAACTTCAATTGTGAATTCCTCCGGTCAAGAATAATAGAGATGGAATTGGATAATTAATCAGTTTTAATTTAATCATCTTTCTCAATTTTACCAGGTGGCAACTCCAAAATTTTTTCAAAATTAACTTTAGTTGAGGGTTTAAACTAAATAAGCATATGGTTTAGTTTAAATCAAGTTAAGAGAAATGAAATTAAAATAAGAAATCGAAAAAATCATACTTGACATTAGAGTCAAAATTCAAGGAGGTTATTTGTAACCTCTAGTGATTACTTACCCATTTATGTGAATTCATGATATTATTAAAATCATTTAAAAGTTCAAGGGTGTATCCGTATGAAAATTAATGTTTATGAGGGTTATTTGTGTATTGTAATAAAAGTTATCCTCAATTTATATCAACTCAAAGAAATTAACCTCAACCATGGCCACAGAAAAAGGCATGATAGAGTTCAAATCAACTGAACAACCTAGTAAGAAAGCAAGCAAGGGTAGTTAGGGAAAATATGAGCGAGCCTATGAAGAGTTGGATGTAAGCCTAATAAGAAATGAGAAGGCCAACAACTAAAAGAGTAAGGCTCCCATGAATGAGAATAAGCTACTTAAGAAGAAGCTCTCTTACTTCTTTTGTGGTAGAGGGTTATGAAGCTAGAGCTTATTAGTATGAATAAGCTAGATACCATTATAGCGATAGAGAAAGAAGAAGACTCCCAATAGGGGTTTGCTGGAGTTTCAAAGTTATTAGGCCCAAAGTAGGATAGGTCTACTAAGGAGTCCAAAGGCCTAACATATGTAGAGTTACTTATGGTGTGGTAGTGGATCAACATCATACAGGAGCCTCCAATGTATTCACTACTAAGGAGGCAATGGATAAGCTAGGCTTTGAAGTAGAATAGGGTGAAGGAAAGCTAATAATAGTAAACTTGTTACAATCCTACGTAGGAAAGTACCATAGACTAAGTGATACACTTAAGGTTAAGGGGCTCTTCTACCTATCAAGCTAGTCTTTTGGGTTGAGTTCTCTCCTTAGGCTTAAGTTATAACATTTGGTGTTCTCGAGAGGTTAACCCTATGAAAGAGGCGACCTAAAAGAGGAGCGGCTTAAGAGAGGATTACCTAGGAAAGAGCTACCTGATGAAGCAAAATGTAAGCCACTTAAAGTGGAAGCTACCTAAAGTGGGTAGTCCGGAGTATACCAACGTGGGTGTTGGCTTTCAAAAGGGGGTGGTAATGTTACAATCCTATGTGGGAAAGTAACATAGACTAAGTGCTACAGTTAGTTTAAGAGCTCTCCTACTTATCAGCCTAGTCTTCTAGGTTAGGTTCTCCCCCTGAGTTTGAGTCATAACAAAACTCAAAGGAAATTTCCATTAACGTAGTAGCCCAAAATGTGGAGTTAATGTGATTCAATAATGTGGAAGGGTAAGATTTGAGGTGATCCCTTATACGACTATAAGTTAGTTATTTGTATGAGTTTCCTCGATCAGATGAGAGCTTCTCTAGCCCCATTCGCATATTACATAAAGATAATAAATGAGAAGTAGCCGTATATGGTTCCGATCAATTGTAACCTGAGATAAGCTCCCAAGTTCTTATATTCTATGCAAGTTGTTGGAAGAAGGGCACATAAGAAACCTACTATCCAGTTGTTGAAGGGGGTAATCTAAAAGGCATGGGATGTGATGAGGATAAATATCCTTATATCGAGTTACATACACGAAATCTAAGAATAATTAACAAAGAGACAAATTTGGTATTTTTGGTTTTATGATTCTTATTGTGTTTTAGGGTTTTAAGTTGAACAAGAAATCATAAGGATATGAATTATTCAATTAGAGATATGATGCACCACAATTAAATAAAACTAAGGTTTGTTTAATTTAACTGATATTATGCACAATCAAAATAAATAAAGTCTTTAGATCAACTAATTGATATGGTACACAACCGATTAAGCCAAGGATATGTTCACCACAATTCTAAGATAAAATTAATAAAATTTAGGATTTAGGGACAAACTTTATGGTTTCTACTTAATTGATCTCATAGATTGAAGAATGATGTCTGTTATAGAGAAATATAAAACAAGCCCTGTGATTCTAAGGGCCTAAATGTAATGTTGCTAATTAGAATAAAAAACTAAATTGTAAAATCTTAAATTTAAGACATTTGACAACTAAATACTATATTATTTAATAAATAAAACAAAATAAAGGACATTACTAAGTCTTCAATAATCTATCAAATCAACTAAATAATAGCTAAGGTTGCTGCCATCTTCCATGTAAAGTTAACAAATTCCCATGTAAAGTCCATGCTACATGTGATCCTAGGTTGGTACCATGTTGAGTTGATGTTGTTGCATGCAAAGTTGATATTCGAGTTGAAAACCCATGTAATACGAAATTTTTACATGCAAAAAATTTTTTAACAAGATTAACACCTAAGTAAAAAAATATACACAAAAACTCAAACTTAAACTAAAACCACCAATAAAGGTAAGTGGTAGTCTTTAAGCACAATTTGATCTCCTTGCATTCATTATTTACTATATCAATTAAACTTATGAATTTGCTAAATACAAATCTCTGGTAACAACATAACATTGTCGACTTAGTTTATGGCAAGTATCGTCCAAACTTGTTGTATGCTTTTTAATGAAATCTCTATGATACTTACTACACTTTATCGGTTTACATCTTGTGCTTCTGAATTTATAATTTTCTCATTGATTACTAACTCGCCAAGTTTTATCTCCATATGCCCCCCTCTACCATCTTCTCTACATTTGCACCTGTCTTCTTTAGAAACTCTATTTCTTTTAAATTCTCATATGCTTCAACAATGTCTTGTAAAGTTATTACTACCTTAGATTCATTAGAAGACTCTGAAATATCATCACAAACTTGTTGCTCACTCTCATACTCCTTTAAAATTTGCTTAATGGGTTTAATAAGTGCTACTTCTTTTGCCATTCTATCATGTTACCTCTTTTATACACCTATTTGATCATGGTTAAATCTTCTTATATTGTCTCTTTGGGCGTAGATCCTAAAACTACCTTCTTATTTGTAGTAAAACAATATAAGTTCCTCCATGGTTCATATGAGATTGCATGTTGTAGTTTCTAAGGTTTCCCTAACACATATGTTAATCACTTAAAATAGTACATCATTTCATCTTAGAGATCATAAATAGAAAATGCTACTCTAACTTGTTTTATTACTTTAATTACCTTACGGTAATCGATAAAGTCATGCGAATGTAGAAGTTTAGTTATAGCTAACCCTAAAATTTTAACCAAAAATTTTGATATCAGGCTACAAATTGTCATCTATAGGCATCTCACAGATACTTCCTTGAAAATGAACATGCGTATGGAAATCTCTAGTTGCCATCTCATAGTTTAAATAAACCAAGAAGTAAGATGAAATAAAGAGTTGCTCTTGCTTACTAAACATGCCATAACCCAAACCATATGCAAGGTACTACACTAATCAAAAGTAAAAACACTACTAACAAACACTACACAATAGCACTCCCATGTCACTACATAACTAAGTTAGCACCTTCAACCACGACCATTTACACATCATCATATACCACCAACATACATCTCAAAACTCTAGCTATGTCACTCTTCACTATGTGCAATAACTCGCACATACTAACACTCCACAATAACATAACACAACTTCCATTCATGTTACAAGCTACCATGTACTCATTAAACACCACTAGCAATATCTACTACCCATATATAGTTACTGATGCATGCCTAGAAACCCCTCAACAAGAGCCCCAATTCACAGCAAATGCATGCCAAGACACTTATGGCACATGATACTTGCTACAGTGCAACCAAGTGCCCTTAACGTGCTCCCATACACATAATTACATGCCATACACTATTGCTTACTCACATATATGTAAACGCCTATTGTCATGCAACATACCACCCCCTTCACACTTACCACACCATACCGAGTGCCAATCTTTGAACACTAAGTGCCCCTTACAACTTACCTACATAATAAAGAGCCTTACTATGCACTCACCTCTTGTCTTTGCTATGCATGTTCAATAGTGCATTTTACAAATCTAGCACTTACAAGAGCGACCTAAACTATCCTATTCATTACCATAATAGATGCCCTTCACGCATGGTCAAGGTGTACATAAACATATGTAAACCTCACAAATTTAGCTTTTTGAATATCAAGTCGAACTCGAGTGCTGTAGATAATTTTCCTAAGTTAATAGAATTGATAAATTTAAAATTGATTAAAATTTTAAATTCGAAACCTAAAATGAATACGAAAAACCCTAATATACTAATCGAAAATGGTAAATGCATATAAAAACCCTAAAACCTATGTACATATAAGTATAAGAGATGGAATCCGAACCTCATAAAAAAAACCTTAAAATTAAAACTCTAAGCTCATAAAATGTATAAAATTTACCTTAACGATGATAATACCCTATACGATTATTGATCGATACGATTATCGATCGATACCCATAATCGCATAAAATCACTAACAAATAAATAGAGATAACTCTTAAATACTAACAAACATAAAGAGTAACAAATTAATTAACTAAATTAATAAGATTACAAATATTATTTTATGATTATCTGTGATTTCATATATGTGTATATATGTGTACTAGTTTTATATTGATTTAATTTTACTACATATTTTATATTTGTGTAGTATATAGTATATATTAATTTTTCATCTTATATTTTCTTTAATAATGATATCGTATTATATCCTAATTATTACCTAAAAGTTGGAAAAGTATCGAGAGAAGTAAAAAAAGTCAACTTATAATTTTTCTTCTTTCCTCTTCTTTCTACTTTTCCTCTTTTTCTCTTTCCATAGTTGGTTGTACAAGTGTCATATAAGAGTTTATCACATGTGAGAAATGTAAAAGAAATAAGATAAACATTAAGTCAACATATATCATTTTTACCTAATCTTTTTCTTTTTATCTTTTCCCTCTTTCTTTTCTTTTTCTTTCTCTTTTCCTCTTATTGTTGGCCACATGCACCCTCTAGAACTTCCACTTTCTTTTTCTTTTACAAATTTAAAGTAAAAAATCCAGCATCTTCTTTGTCTAATTGAACCAACACCATTCTTTCTCTCTTTCCAACTTCTATTTTCTTCTTTTTCTTTCTTTTCTTTCAATCACTACTAACTTTCTAACTTCTACAAATCACTTCACATCTATCATCATTTTTCCATCAACCTCAGAAGAAGGAGGAGGGCATTTTACCAACAATTTTCAAAGAAAAAAGAGTAATTAGACTAATACTTATGTTATATTTGATTTTTCTTTGTAATCTAAATTTATATGTACCATTTTATTGTATATGTATTTTGTAGTGTTTTAGGCATTAGAAGTATGTAATACTAATTTTATGTATTTTAATATTTTTGTGACAAAACTATATATACATGTATTTGAATTGTAAGTATAGTTGTTCTTCCTTATGTTTATGTATTTACATATGTATATACTTAAGTATATTTAATTATAGGTAATCCTATGTTATATTTACTTAGTTATGTATATATATACTATATATATATGTATATGTATATGTATACTACATATACATATACATAATATTAAGTATACTTTATCATACATATGTGCAAAATAACAGAAAATAGCATAAATACATGTATACTTAAGTAGTGGATTATAGGAGTAGATATATGTGCCTATACGTATACATAATACTCAATTATTCTAAGATTTAAATAAGTGTATATATAGTATAATATAAGCATTATATGTATGTACATATATTGAAAATTATATATATATATATATATTAGTACCTAATTTTCTTAAAAATAGGTTAAGAAATATAAATCTATATACATGTATATATGTTGGGCATGATCTCCAAAATGAAGAATAAGAGCTATTTTTTAATATTTAATAATTTATGGTAATATATATATGTATACATTAATATTACAAATTGGAAAAATATGTAAAAATTAGAAGAATTACGAAAGTTTCCATATGGACCAATTAAAAGTTGCTACGTCAACATCTCTAAAATTTTCTAAGTAAAACCGCAAATTACAAAAATAATAACGATTAATTAATTAGAAAATTACAATTTTAAGGAAATTATTGTAGAATGAACCCAAAAATAAAAATAATTCGAAACATAAAATTTAGAAATTAATTAAGTCATAAAATCAATAAAGAAAGGCTGAAAATGATAAACAAAAACATTTGGGCTAAAATAAATAAATTTGTAATCTTCTAAGCCTATAATAAAAAAAATTTGAGTTCTAACATTCAAAACAAACCTTGCTACGTGAAAGTATATTTGAAAATGATAAGAATCAACTATAAGATCATAAAAAATAGAGATAAAATGAAAAAGTTATACACGACTAAAAATTTAAAATAAATTGAGAAAACAAGTTAAGTAACTAAGTTAATTAACCTATAAACTAAGAATGAGGATAAACCTTTAAAGTAAATAAATAAATACATAAGATATAATTACTTATAATTATACCCATATATTTCTTATTTAACTCAATGAATAAGTTAAACCATATTTATACTATACTTGGGTTATAGTAGAAAATTAGGCAAATTATAATAGATATTTAAATAACTGAGAAGTTTAACTTTTCCAAAATACTTATAAGTTTTATTATCTTATAGGTATTTAATTATCAAGTTTTAGACATCCTAAAGGCCTGTAAAGTGAGCATTAATATAGTTGAGAGAGTTTTAATAATCTACTATCTACTTGTACATGATACTTGCTTGATGTTTGCTGGTTGTTATTGCTATCATTCGTGTGATCATTTCCTTAAATGATAAATATAAATATCTGACCCAAATAACTGGTTATATTTATCGTATGTCTATGACTCAACTAATATACTTATGAAGAGTGTTAACTTTGCAAATTTTCTAGAAAAGGATTTTTGAAAATGTTTTCCCAATCATAAACAGATTTTGTATGATTTATGTGAGGGCTTATAGCATTTATTGACGATATTCTTAGCAATAAGGAAAAGTTATCATAGTATCTCTAATTGATAGTGAGATGACTCCTGTAGTTGTACCCGTGGAGCCTTGGATATGATTTGTTAATGGTAGATGGCCTTAGTTGGAGTTCATCTATTTGGATTGATGTTTCTTTCTCAATTAAGATAATAGCCGAGTGTCATTTGGAGAGATAATGCCTCCAAGCAGTCTCATGAGGTTAAGGTCAAGTGCCCATGTGCAAGTAAGTATAAGGGATAATCGACGTATAGACGGCATAAATCTACATTTTCCATAGTTCTTGATTCTTATAGATGTGTTGCATGAACTCATTGCATATGTATTCATTTTGTTTGTAGATAGATGTGCATCTGTACTAATAATGTTTGATAATCTATTTGAATTGTAGTGGTAAGGAATGAACTCATCGAGCTGTTGTTTGCTTATTCACCTATAGCTTCTTTTGTAGGTTCATTTAAAACTGAGATTAGGATAAATTTCAAGTGTAGAGTGCAAATTGAAGATATGTAAAATAATGTTAGGGTTAATTAAGAATTGTATAGATAGTACAGAAACATCCTTTATAAAAAATATTTATATGTTAAGATTCTGTATAATTTAGTATTTCTTATAATTTATAAAATTAACTTACCTTGTCTTATTATTTGGTAAAGGATATTAATTCTCTACAGTTCTGATGGATTGTAAAATATTGAATATTCATAATTATTTATATCTTACAATAAGTTAATAAATTAAAAAATGAAAACCCTAGTGATTAATTGATTAGAGTCTTATAATCTTTGACTTGTAAGGCAGTTTTCATATTATGGGTGTATACGTAATATAAAAATTTTAGATAATCTTACTAAGCTCCTCTTAGAACCTTGACAACACACATACGCACACATTAGCCATAACTCTAGGTACCCCTGTTTTCTATCAACTAGACACCCTTTGGATAAGCCCTAAGCACCCTATAGACCCACATAAGGCTGTTACCACCAAGCCTTGGACAACCTTAGGGGATTGCTGCATAACTACCATGGTTGTTAATATTGCAGATTAACTTGGGTGAATTTATGAGTTTACAATTTTATAAGACTTTTTTTAGTTAAAGCTAATAGAAAATCATTTAGATGTAGACTCAGGGTAGAATCATAATTTTAGGTATATGATTATATGATTTTAAGATTCTAATGACTTTATATGATTTTACATGATTTTATACGATTTTAGATAATTCTACTTAATTTTGGTCAAATGGGCTATCGTAACTTTAAAAAAAAAGAAAGAAAGAAAGACAACTGTGCTACGAGCAAAATGATACTGTATTTGTAACAACAGTTATGTCAAGTATTATTATTTCTATCACGTATTTCAAGTTTCTTATGAGCATTATAAGAATATTTATAGTATTTGAAAATTAATCTATACAAGTTGTAGAAACTTGTGTTTTTATGATTTGATTATATATTCTGTATTTATAGACCCTTTGACAATTTTAGGTATAATAGTAAGTTTGATAACCTTGACACCCTAAATAATTATTAACATGTCATAGTATTGAATTCCCTCATGTTGACCCTTTGCTTTGGTAACAATATGATAACGATAAATATCTATATGTCAAATTATGTATGTGGAATCCAAGAATAATTAACAAAGAGAAGAGGTTTTATGATTTGCATTAGGTTTTAGGGTTTTAAATTGAATAAGAAATTAAAAGGAAAAGAATGACTCAGGTACGGATATTATGTACCGAAATTAAATCAAACTAGGGTTCATTTAATTTAACTGATATTATGCATAATTAAACTAAATGAGGATTTTGGTTCATTGGTTAGTAAGATACATAATCAAATAAGCTAAGGATTTGTTTGCTACAATTCTAGGACAATTGATTTAAAACAGGCATGGAGACAAACCCTAAGGTTAATTAAGTTCATATAATGAAGAATAATCTCTATGACAAAGAAATATAAAGCAAGCCATAAAGCTGCTAATTAAAATAAGTATATAACTATAAACTCTTAAATCTAAAATAACCTAATAGCTAGATACTAAACTAATCAAATGAATACAACAACGGAAAATAATAGGTCTTCAATAATTTGTGCCCATCAACTTGATGATAGTCGAGGTTGACACTATCTTCATGCAAAGTTGACAAATTCCCATGCAAAGTCCACACAACATAGTCTTAGGTTAGCACCATGCAAAGTTGACATCATTGAATGTAAAGTTAATATTCGAGTAAGAAAACCATGTAACATGTAGTTAACGATACAATAACCAATGCAATTACCTTCATGAAGTTACTTAATGAACTAAATCTTTTGGGTTTAAGATCTTGGACCCCATTAGAATATGCCTAAGTTGAAGGGCATGGCTTAAAAAGAGACTTCTAGGAAGCTTGCCGAACTTAAGCCACTTAGAGAAGAAGTGGCCCAAGAGTAAGAGCAGTGAGATCCAAAGCAATCACTTCAAGCCAAGCAATAGAATTCTAAGAACTTAATGAAGTACTAGAGAAGCTTAAAGCGAGCTTAGATTTGGATCCTAAGACCAAAAATTGGCACTTGAGTAGGGAGGCTAATTAAACCAAGAAGTATTGGATAGAAAACGACCTAATCTGTAGAAAGGGATGAATGTTAGACATCCCAAACTATAGGGATCTTTGAAGGAAGATCCTTAAGCAATTTCATTTCCATGGAGAACAATTTCCATAAGCCAAAGATGTTGGAAGACAAAGAAACCTTTATGAATTCTTATCCAGTATTGTAGTTTGAGAGGGAGGAGACCCTAATAGCCATATGGAGATAGATTATTGAGAATATTAAACACGATGCCAAGAAAAAGGCAAAGAAGATCCTCTAAAGCTTCATAACACGCAACAATCATGCTTGGAGTATGTTGTACACTAAAAAGTTCTACCTCTAAATGAAGCAACCTAAGAAGCGCAGTGAAAGTGTATCCTTTAGCCATATGGTAGATTAGTTTTTTAAGAGTATAAGGCAATGGGGTATCGTTGATTTACATTGAGGAAAATGTCACAGGCTTTTCTCTAAGTCTATTTTTCTACTTTTCACTTCATATATAGAAGTCCTTGGAATGTAAAACTCACATGCTTAGAGTACCTTGTACATTAAAAAGTTCCACCTCTAAATGAAGAAACCTAAGAAGCGCAGTGTAGGTGTATCCTTTAGCCATATGGTAGACTAGTTTCTTAAGAGTATGAGGCAATGGGTATCATCGATTTACATGGAGGAAAATATCATAGGCTCTTCTCTAAGTCCATTTTTCTACTTTTCACTTCATATATAGAAGTCCTTGGAATGTAAAAATCACAACTAAGTCCTAGTCCATTTTCTAGAACTTTTTGAAGGTGTTGGTTTTCGAATATGATGAACCTTGGTTTGTAGAGATAATTGGATAAGAGTAGATAGAAATAGATTTTAGTCATTAGATTGAATGAATTTGGATAATTTGGATAATGAAAGGCTCCTATAAATCATTCAAAAGTACAAGAATTCATTCTTACTTTTGAGTGTTTCTATCTCTAACTTCTTCGCCCTTTTAAGTGTGTTCCTTTTTTTTTTCTTCTTTTTCTTTTTGTTTTGTGGAGGAAAGGCTAGCAGCCTCTCTATGGAGAGAGTCTGAAGTCTAAACGTGGCATGCAAAAGCTATTTTAACGCTTTGTACGGGACACATTATCATCCTACTCAGTCTCTCCTACCTCATGCAATGATTTATCCGTGAACTCAAACTATTATTCGTTTGAACTTTGAACCAATTCGTTCATCATCCGACAACTCGAAATCCTCACTAGAAGTATAATAAAACGCCTTATCATCAAAATTTGGGTTTTCCAACCTTACCTCATGATTAGCTACGAAATCTTGACTTCCGGTTGAGAGATGAACTTTGTTTCAACTCAAATACGCATGCTTTTCCTTGATACCATAAGAAAGGGCGAAAATATCTATTCCAATCGTTCTCTTAACTCCATTATTCTAGTTAAATCTACAATCTCTGAACGCATAGTGGTTGTGAAGCGGCTTGCTACGAGACCAAACGCAGCGTTAAGAAAACTGCATCTTGTGGATCTGCTTTATATGCATTCTCATCGTAGCCTCCTCTATTAAATAGGGTAACAGTAAAAGGGTTTAAGGTTCCACGACCTGGAGTTCCTAGGTAATAATTTTATAAAACAGGATTAGTGATAGTGTTTCACTAAATAAGGCTACGTGTTTGTCAAAATTCAGTTTGGAGATTGATTATGAGGTTAGAATTAGGGTTTTGAGATATAAATTTGGCTTTATTGGAGAATTGGTAGCTTTGCATAATGAATATGAAATGACCAATCCCTTTCTTCCCCCTTTTTATGGCGCTATACTCGCGTATGCTGGGCATAAAAACATGACCTGGCAATCGGCCAATACACTATATGGTAGCAATGCTCGATTAGGGGGTCTCACAACACAAATCTTATAGCTATAGGTGGTGCAATATCGGTTTTTTCTTCTTCTTCTTCTTTTTTTTTTTTTTATTCTTTTTTCTCCCCTACGTTTGAAATGTCACCATTGTTTTTGTAGCTTTCAAGAGTAATTCTATAATTTACTGTAATAATGAAAATAAATATCATACGAAAAATGATTATGGATTATGTAAAATGCATAGTCAATCATTAACATGATGATTTTCTTTTTCCTCGAGTAAAATTCATTGCAGAATGTTTCTTCCCCGGGAGAATTCTCTCAAATAAATAGCTTGCATACACCATACAGAACTTCGCTTCTCACCAGGGATGGAGGATGGGATACCATATGGTATGGCACTAGGCTCGACGGCCTTGGCTTTCCTTGAAAATATATATATATATATTTGCGATCACCTAGTTAAAACTCTAAATCATCATATATAACAGCAGGTGATGAAACAATGAAATCTCGTACACTAACACCCATCCTTCTCAGTACGGAATGATCTGAGTTCAGCAACTTCCAAGACTTCATCCCTCCCCCTCTTCCTGAAAAGAGAGAATAGAGGCAGGGAATGGTGCAAAGTCCTACACAGCTTGAATCATCTATAAGAAATATATAAAATCGTCGCTAAGCCATTTCAGATATCAGATCATCCATGTCTGCACCATAACTGCGGTCAACCCAACTATGTATCTGAAAGAAAGCTGCCTCTGCTGCTAGTACTATCAAGCATGACAGCGATTAACTTCACTCAAAGAATGCCGTGTACATTCCTTGCCATCAGACCATATGGATAGGCTAATATGCCGTGATCCATAGTCGATAAATTTCAGAAAATTTCTTTATTGGCCCTCCTAGTATAAGTAATGTATAAAGGATGTAGAGGGTCTTCCGTGTCTCCTGAAATACAATCCCAGGGCATTTTGAGACGCAGATTTAGGCATTCATTCCGATGATTGAGCCTGCGTTATATCCGCCACAGACAGGGTTCCTGATTGGTCAAAATCTAGGTCTTCAAACTCCTCCAAAACAACTGATATATCTTCTTGGCTAATTTTTCCCATCTCTTTGAGCTTATACAAAACGAATTCAGCAGCACTGCAGAATGCATAAATGACGACAGTTAAAGTGGTGATATTAGTTTATCTCAAAGGTTAACAAGCAACAGACATGAGATATGTTGCATTTAGCTCGAAGTTTTCTTTTTTCTTTGGGCATGGACCCAGTCTATAGACCCCATGCGAGAGCAACTTAGAAGTACTGAAAGCATAGCATTCATACCTTGCAACCACATTGTCTATAGACTACAGTCTATGTTAGAATTTTTCATTCAGCTCATGTAAACCCAACATATACCTGACTTCCCCATCATTGTCAAGATCTGCCGCTTCAAGATCCACATATGTCATTCTCCTAGTGAGGACCCAGTTAACCAATGCTCTTCGCCTATTTTCCGTGTTTAGCTCAGCAATATAAAGGAAAAACTGAGCCAAGCATATAGTACTAGTCAATATCCAAAACACCGCAAAAACGCGTCCTGCTGCAGTTGAGAAGCTTTTATCCCCATAACCAAGAGTTGTGATTGTACAACAAACACAGTAGAATGCGTCGATGACATTGAGGTGCTCAACAAGACAAAGGAAAGCGGCTCCACCCATGATGAGCAAGACCAAGAAGACAAAAACCATGATACACTTGTATTTGACTTTGTTTGTTTCGATCTCCTTGAGAATTTGACTGTGGCCAAGATTTTGGCGCATGCGTAAGGCTTTGAAAAGCAGAATTTCCTGCTTTTCAACTAGATAATCAGCTGCTTTACTGAGAATCAGACCAATGAGAGCCATTCCAGAGAAGACAAAAGCACAGGCAAGCAGCTTAGTTAGCACACTACCAGGCACGAGGTCCCCATACCCAACACTAGTCATGGTTACGATGCAAAAGTATACAGCATCAAGAAATCCATTCGTCTTTTGTCCTTTGATCTGGTTTTTGACTAAGTAGAAGCAAAAAGTACCTATTCCAAGGTAGAAAACTAAGTATATAGCAACTTTTTTGAAACTGGGGTGAAGATTCTGAAAGATGGGCTCCAATCGCTTAAATGGTACTGTCCCGTTTGCTTGTGAAGGAACAACTTCTGCATGTGGGGCACTTTTACAGCGTCGATACCGCCTTATCTTCTGAGCATCATTTTTAACCTTTTCTGGTGTAGTGTCTATTAGCCCCGATAGCAAGGATTGCTTCTCCCCGTTAGCATCCATTTCACATAGAGAAGACCAAGCTTAGATGAACTCAAAATCGGACAAAGAACAAGAGCAGAAAGAAAGATGGAATTGAACCTTGCAGCCACGTGCCTGCCTACAAAGAAGTCAAAGGTAATGTCAAGTAAGTGATATAGAGTCTCTATTGTGTTGTTATGTTGATTTGGACAACAACATTCCTAAAAATTGTTTTTCGCAATATATATGAAAGCCTTCCACAAGGAAGATAATCCCTCTTTTTCTAGTTTCAACACAATGAATCCTGAAGCACATGGATTCAGAAGCTGTCAATGGCCCTGTCTGAATTACAGTTTGGCCAAACAAGAGTAACATGACAGAATCAGTCTAAAAGTTATCCCAAATGGTCATTCCTGAACTGAAAGACTCAATCTGTATCATATATTTCAAAGAACCTTAAACGTCAACTATTTGGTAATAAGAATTATTTCTACTGATTTGCACAGATATACTTTTTTTTTTTTGGTGGGGGTCTTGTTTGTAATAAATGCATGATCATGTTATTTACAGAAAACAAACAAATGCACCTGTGTCATACATACAAGGCTATCAGTCAAAAACTCAACTGTAAATGAAATGACACGGGATTAAAGATAAAGGAAAAGGTCACTTACAGCAAAATTTCCAACAGGGACTGATGTGTGGTGATACAAGAATAGTGATGCTATTTACAAAGAGAGGGGTCTAATAAATCCGTAGAAGAATATGAAGAAGAAGAAAATCTTTAAGATATTCGCTATAAATAACTAACCTATTTCATGTAACTGACTCATCTAATCCAGAAACCTTTTATGGACCACTTGGTGCAAAGTTACTTCATATCACAAGTCATATAAAAATACATTGCTAACAATTTACATGTGTCACATCAGAAATCACAAAGTTGTTTTCCTTTTCAACAAACTGAAAAATCTTTCTACCCTGTCTTAGTCATTTTCAGTGCAAACAGTAACCACAACAGCCACTTCCGTTAGTTTCAACCACATCCTTCTGCTAGCCCTTATTGATTGGCACAGCCATCAATTTATATTGAATTATTAGATATCAGCAAAATTTGGAGAACATTTCAACGAAAACGTTGCATCTAAAGTACGATTTTATCTCTTAAACAGTTGATTTTGTGGAAAGGCACGTTTGACCGTATGTCATGCATTCATACAGTGGAAAAAATTTATCAAGCTTTCACACAGAAAACCTTAGAGATGTCAATTTAGAGTTTTGCCCAAAGCAGAAGCAGTGATTATCCAACCATGCACAAGCATATATGGGGATTGATCAGTGTAGGAAGACGAAACAAATATTGAAAAGGTTGTGAATATTAATATATATTTTAATATATTCTCATGTATATATATAATCTATTTTGTACAGGGTTATTATACACTTTCTATATCTCTCCAATGTAACACCAGAGCTTACAGTTCAGTATAAACAATCCATAATCACACTCTGTAACATTATTCTCAATCATCAATAATACAAACATTTTTTTTATTTTGTACAGTGAAGACTTGATTTGAAATCAAATCATGAACTTGACAAAGAAAATTTTCTCTAAAAGAGTGTGTTTGTTTCAGGGGAATGTCTTCAGCCCTCTTTCAATATCTGGTATGATATAGAATTTGTAAGCTGGGTATTATAGTGTAACAATTCCGAGACTAATAGATGGCAGCTAGTGATTAGTATATTGGAGATATACAAAGTGATAAACGACCAAGATTACTTACTAATGTTTGTATATAATATGTTCATTAATACATAAACGGCATCATTTTCCTCACCTCTAATCAAGATTTTAAATGGATAGTCAGAGATGATACAATTGCAAGATCAAGCTTGACCTCCACTCACGAATTTAAAGCTCAACTCAAGTCATCTACTCTAGTTCTATTTAAAAATGTGAATACTCTTCTAATTAAATCTCTGTTTGAGCTCAAATTTGATACTGGCTAATCTTGGTTAAAACTTATAACAGAACTTGATGCAAGCAACATTAGTCTCCTGAAGGCCAACTTTACGCCGTTTGAAGGAAGTAAGTGAACTTTTAAAACCACCTATGAAATGGAATGGACATTTCGAACCTCTAGCTTGACCAAGCTAATTACATGTGTTGGGCTATCGAGCAAATATCATGTTGAACTTAGTCTATAAGCTTTGCTAAGCTCCTTGATACAGCTATTTCAGACCAAAACATGGTAATATAATATTTCCATTGCCAACAATTTATTTTATTTGGAATATACTTTTACTAAGTAGCCAAATAAAGTAAATTTTCGTTTATTGTTTTCGTAAAACGTGTAATCAGTACCATTAACATTTTCAGCATTTAACAGGCGACCCGACAATCTTCAACGGGAAACTATCTACAAAAGCAGAAAATGCATTCATTCCTTGAAGGAAAAGCAGCTGTACTGACACATAAATTCTCCTAACTCTGAATTTCAGATCAGCTAAATACCAACGAACTAACTAAAATTTATAAAATTCAGAAGTAAACCTTTACCAAAAGAACCAAACAAAGCTTACTTTCATCCAGAAGAGCACAAAAGAGGAGAGCGTCACCAGAAGATTGGAAAAATGGGGTTGCAATGGATCTGAGAGAAAGCTGTTTGAGCTACAATTCATGGATGGAGAACGAGGAAGAAGAAGAAGATGAAAAAGAAAGTATGTGGCAAAGCGGTGTCCATCACACACTCTCACTGTCACGTTGCAGTAATCAATCTGACTTGTCCATGGATTCTTCCAGATCCAAGAGGGACGGTAATCGATATAAGCGGCTTTTAGTAGATTATGAAAAGGAAAATATAGAGAATAAAAAAACAAAGGAACTATAACCACCGTCTCATGTGAAGTTGGGCATGAATAAATAAATATTGTGAAGGAGCTTCCAACGGAATAATTGTGGATGGGATAATTTCCAATGACAGATCCACGATACGTGCCATCAAAAACATTCGCATTATAAAATTTCCCTTCGCTACAAGAGAAAATGATAAAATATATATATATATATATTGTTTTTTATTAAAAGAAATCCTAAAAGTACCGAGGAAAACTACATGTAGGATTTAGAAAGACGGTGTAGTTTAAGTATAGCATGAGAGTTTTCTAAGTGATATTTGTAAAGTACCCAAATTTTTAATTATTTAAATAGAGGTTTAAGTTTATAAAGTCGTATAAATGCTGGATGTCAAAACGGTTTTAATATAACACGGTAAAATCTTGATGATATATAATATTTAAGCTTAAAATTTTCCTAATGGCAACCATATGTCTTTTATATCAACATATATATTAATAATCCTTATTATTTAAGCGCTCGGATTATTTTTAGTGTCTTAGATGATATTGAACGGTTTATTTTTCTTGTCATACCAAAACTCGCTTATAAAACAAATAATCCGCTATTTTAGATAACTTCCATTTTGTCATAAACAACCTGTCTAATAATGTTGAAAACACAAAACATTTCTGTTCTGGTACGAAATTTTTATCATCTACTTTACATACCTTTGTTTGGATCTATTCATTACCTCTTTGTATTCTTTTAACTTTATTCATCCTTATCTTTAAACACCAAAAACTATTATCTATTTGAACTTAATTTAACCATTAAATTTTAGTGTATCTAAAACTGTCGCTAAAAAGTACGTATTTAAAGAAGTATAAAATTTATTTTCAACCATCTAAAGTCTTGCCACCATTTGGGTTCATCTACCCATAGATTAGGTAATTGAAGAAATATAGATTTGAATTTTCTTCGTTTATGTTTTATTCATTTCTCTAATTTATCTCTTTAAAATAATATTATATATAATCAATTGTTAATATTTAAAAAAATATAACATGAAAATATTATAGAGTATTTTAAAGATAAAAAAATTTCATCCATTCATTTATAAATTTAAAAAAATTAAGAAGACACATTTTCTAAATAGACATGTCTAAAAATGTAATAACGGCAAGCAACTGAAGGGGAATGACTTCACAAAATGCAGTGGTAATGGTATGCAAAACTATCTACTATAGTTAAGGACTGCATATTGCAGCAGGTGGAATTTAACTTCAAATGATTTTTTTTTTTTTCAAATAAAAATTATGGCTCATGTAGCTCATAAAAATTGGCCCTTAGTTAGATTTCACAGGGGTTCGTAGAAGAAGACGGCAGCGGATGTGGGAACTAAAGAAGAAGGTTAGACATGGTTCCAGGAGGTGGTTTTGTTCAATCACATATTAAGTCATGATTTTAAGCTATTTTATAATTTTATCTGAATTTACGATTCTAAGTGAAATATTTGTGAGATTGCTTTTCAAAATATATAGTTGAAGGATATTTTTTTTAAAAAAGTAATATCTTAATTTGTTGTTTCAACAAAAATGGTTAATGAAATAATAGAAAATTGTTCAAAGGAACCATTCTAATTTTAATTACGTAGGACAGAAAATTGATATCAACATGGCAAGAAGAGAGTATGTGTGTGTTGGGGACGAAAATTCACCGTTTTAAAATTGACATCTTCAATGTGTCCCAAACCTATAATATTGTGTCTCATAATATCTAAATTTACCAACAAAATACTCATTTATTTTATTTTGTAAAGTTATGGAAGACGGTAGAGTTTTCCTCTTTCGCCAAATACTGAATCTAACATATGACACATAAAATTCAAAGTCAAACAGAAATAATGATTAAACAATAATCACATTAATGAAATAAAATAGATATTTAAAATTTATTTCATGCCATAAGACTAATGGGATAAATGTAATTCAATTTAATATTTAATTAATATAGATATTTTAGTATTATGGTGTAAGACAGTTTTATATCTTATATGTAATAATATTACAATATAGGATCCTTTCACCACAAAGTAATTATTTTGTTTTAGTTTAGGCAAATATTCTTTAATGAGTGTAGCTAATATTATTTTACTATTATATATATATATATATATATGACTATTCCATTTGTTTAATAAGATTACTGCTTAATCATGTGTTAGATTTGGTATTTAATGAAGGAAGAAAGCTCTCATGTTTTCCATAATAGTATCAAACGAAATAAATGAGCTTTTTCTTAACAAATTTAAATATCATGTGGCATAATATCATACATTAGGACCAAGGGTGTAATCCAATTGAATTGAATCGATTAATATTAGGTTCGAGCTTGAGCTCAACTTAAAATTTTAAAGCTCGAGCAAAACTTGAGTTTAACTAAACTTTAAATTTTAAGTTCAAGTTTGACTTAAAAATATATATAGTAAGTTTGAGCTTGACTTGATTAGCTTGGTTAAGTTCAAACTTTTTATAAATTTTCCCTCACTAATATTAAATTAACTTATATTTAAATATATTAAAAATTATACTAAGCTTAATTAGACTTGCAAACTTAACAAACGTAATATTTTAAAACTCAAGCTCGACTTAATTCATTTTACTACTTAAGTAGCTTAAACTCAAGTTCAACTTGATTGTTACCTAATCGAATTTAAATAAAACTTAAGCCAAACTGGAGCAGATTACGAACTACCTTAGTTCATCTATAACCCTATTTAAGACACGTTGAGGACAACAATTTTAGGACGATGAATTTTCGTCCCCATGTTGGTGGCTAGAAGATTACCTCTATTTATAAAGAAAGCTATCAAGATATCTTAGAAAATTAGGATAAAGATGAATTCCACTTAAATAGAAAAATGAATCTTTTATTAATGGCAAGATCCTAAGAAATCTATTGACCCAATTATAGTAGTTGGCTTTCCTTTCTCGTCCTCATTTGTACTCTTAGGTAACCTTTTACCTTTTTCGAAGTTCTTAAGTAGACCACTTGACTTGATGGAGGTTGACTCACTCTAAGGATAGGTGATCTAGCATCAAGGCTAAAAGGTGCAACTTGAGGAGAGCTAAGGTTGTTGGGGTGAGCTTAGTTAAAGACTTTGGAGACTTCGATTGGGTTCAGAATAGGTCTATCATAAGTCCAAACGAATCATCCCATGACTCACTCTAAGATACACATGAAATTAAAATTTATAAAGTAGAATTAGTGGTCATTGAGCATGTCCCCCACCACCCCACCCACCCAACAGCGGACTTTCTCCTAGTAAGTGAACTATTAATAGTGATTGAAGCTCCTTATGCTTAGTTCCGCTCAACTCTCCCTTCATAACTACTCTTGCCTTAGGGCGGTAAAGGGAGCTTAATAATCTACTATAGTAAGTAGTCTTATTTGAAAGCCTCAAGCAATAAGACAACTTAAAAGTAAAAAAATAAGATTCTAAAAGAAAGACAAGACTTAAGGTAACTAAAGCTAAGAAGGTAGGTTAAAATGACTAGTCTTTCTTATCTAAAAGCAAGCAAAACAACAAGGGAAGTTTTATGCAACTTGCTAGTTTGAGAAGACTTTCCTTACGAATATGTCCACTTGTTTTCCTATCCAACCATTGTAAGAAAGTTCAGACATACCATTTCATATACTATACCAAGAGCATGTCCACCCCTTACCTCCTCGTCTCCTACCCCCTAACCTACCTATGACTCCACACCCCCACCTCCCCAAGCCCCAGGCCCAACGGGTAAACTATTAATAGTGATTGAATATGTAAGCAAAACACACATGATATATCATACCTCAAAACTATCGAGATGTGGCAATTTAACCACGTATTCTTACTATAGCATGAACATGCAACACTTAATATTTTACGATTAGAAATTCATAAAGTATACATATAAAGGGAATATATGTGTATATGTATAATCATTTCTTTAAAAGCTCTCCACACAGAGGTAATAAATCAAACTAAACTTAATAGGAGAATTCATTAAAAAGAAAAAAAATAAAAAATTGTCTTCAAATTTATAAAATAACTAAAAAATTATTATCTAATCTTAAACCTACTAAGTCCAACTACAAGTCATTAATCGTGTGGAGCATTATTGTTATCCTCATCTCCAAACCACATGTTGTACCTAAGGCTATCATGCTTATCAATTTCTTAAGAGTCATCTACAGCTAAGTTGGACATTATTGAATGTGAGTGAGCCACGAAGCCTAATAATGAAAAACTGCGTAAAACGCAATGAATGTGAAATCACATATATGCTCGAACAGTTATACTAATGCATAAGAAATTTCCAACATCATTTACTGGCGCAATTAGTCATCTTGTTTAAGGGAGGGCAACAAGCACAAAAAAAATCCACTATCCTGGGAGCAAAACTAAGTTTTTAGATCTTTTTATGCGAAATCTAAAAACGACTAAATGGAAACCATCTCGTAGTGCGTTTCGCATCCTTATCAACCATCTGTCGTCTACTGCTGGACGTCCACATAGTATCCTATATCACTATGGTGACTTACTGTATAGGTTTAATCAAATTCTTGGCTCATCTTGGCCAATGGTGATATAGATTCTTAACGATTAGCTACTTCTTCCCAATTGTTCAACTTATAATAGGCGAAGAAAACATAATCGAAGATTGGGCTATCTGGATCCTAGTATCGGCACAATTATAAATAGAATATACATTTTAAGCTCGAATAATTATTAGGTTATCTGCTTAGTCCTACACATACATCTATTAAATAATAGTATCTCTTATCCTTAAATTTAGCCAACTTATGAAAATTCCAACTTTTAAAAAAAAACCTATATTAAACAAAAAAGATTGAAATTAAATCCTTAATTATATTAAAAGATCATATTCCTAACTTTGAAACCCCCTTAGAAGCCTAACTTGATCAACTGAATAAAATTTAATTAACCAAAACTTACTTAGGCACTATGATTTAATCAAACACTTTTTCTTTAAAACCTATTTTTATCGATCACTTTATGGTCTGAACTAAAGAATCAACCAAACTTTAGAATTTTTAAGTTATAATTCATCTCCTTTTGTTAGGGAATTGACTTTTCCCTCAATTAAGTTCCTAATACCCAAAATTGTTCTAAACTCAAACCGGCCCACAAGCCCCAGAAACAATATCCAAGTATGAAATTAGCAACATCAACAAGAAGTTCTTTTATCAAATCAATCAGCATTTCCACATATATCTCAATAGAGTTGTGAAAATCTTGATTCAATTTGTATGATTTTATGAATTTATGATTAAAAAAAAAACCTTTCGAGTAAACTCAAGTATAAAATTATTTTCATACAAACTTAGATTGAATTATGAGTCGGGATATTAAACTCAATAGAAACTTAAATTTTAAGTAGAATTTACTAATTTTACTTATCTTATTTGAATTGGCTAAAAAGTAATAAACACAAGTAGACTTTTACAAGGTCATCAACTATCATCTTCCCTATCCTATTCATTTTTTACTCTCTCTCTCTCTCCCTCTCCCTTTGTTTAATATTTATGATCTTTATTCAAATTTAGTTTCGATAGAAAAGTTTATAAAAAAGTATCTTTATTTCACTTTATGTCATCAATAACTAAAATAGGAAATAATTGAAAAAAAAATTAGTTTGGACTTCGCCTCTCCTTCTTCTATACATATTAGTTATATATTTAGAATTTTTTATGGAAAACTCCATTAGGGTTGAAGATACTAATCTTTATACGAAAACAAAACACTAATTGTGGAGAACACTGATTGCCATAACCCATAAGCCAACAACTTGACTAGCATGCCTTGCCTCTTCTTGAACAGAACTCTACATTAATCATCGTTAACCTAAAAATTTGTGGAAGAATTCGTACAATGACAATGGGAAGAGAGATATACTTAGATTATTTTTTATAAAAAAACGAAGACAAAAAGACCAAGGTACCTTTCGCTTTCGAATAATTTATTGATGTAATTCATAATATTTAGATTATTAATCCATTGGAGCGTAGAGTATTTATTTCTCAATTCTGCAATAAATAAAATACGAAATTAAATAACTAGATTTCGTTTCGGAGAAAGAGAAGGGTGTTTACTCCCAACCAAAATAATGATTATTGGAGAGGGGAAATCATCGGATAGCGCAGAATGATGGGCAATGACAAGAAGATCCAAATTGAAAAACAGTGCTCAGCAACTCCAACCCGAATTGTAGAAACTGATGGAAGGTTGGTCTAAATTAAATTGATGTGATGGTGCAGCGGATCTTCAAGGCGACCATACGGGGATTGGTGGGATACGTAGGAGCAGTAGAGGAGCTATGCTAGATGGCATTACAAAAAGGATAGCGTGAGCAACGAAATATCGGATATTGTCTACGGGTTGAAGTTTATGCACGAGAGGAATTGTAATGCTCCGGAGTCTAGGATGCCACAATTTCGTTATATGTCTTGAAGTTCTACTAACACATGAGGTATTTAGGAACCTCTAATCCATTTAAGATCTATAAAATAATTATATAAAATCTATTAATTCATAATTTAACAACCTCAAATTTAAATAAGAATAAAATATCATCCACTCAAATTGGATAAATACCAAAGGCAATAACATAATGGAAATCTACTATAACTCTAAAACTTAAACACAAAATGACTCTAGATCATATATTGGAGTTTCATAACTCCCACAACAATTAAACCACTAAATTTAGCAACAGGAGTCACAAACAACTTTAAAACCACACAAGTCTCATACACAAACAATCACATCGAAAATAAATAAAAAAATTTAGTCCTCCCCTACAACTAAACTACGATGCCTCGACTCCATCTTCATAATAATAATAATCTCCTTGTTCGTCGTAGAATAAATAATCAAATCCATAATTCTTAGCATAAAACCCCATCATTTACCTTCTAACTTATCTTTGCAACTAAAAAATAACAACCCTTGTAGAATGAGTTAAAGCTCAGTACAGGATACTATACATATACACATGAAACACAAATATCAGTTAAACACACACATTCAGATAACGGTATTAAATGCAATAAGTAATAGTTTTGGTGTTTCATTTAAGCCCACAACCATCACAGTCTCAACGTCCTGAGACCTAAGGTTACTCAGAACTCCTAATACGCAATATATAGATAATATATAAGTATTGATACTGCTCACTCCCCAACATACGAGTGCTAATAACCAACCTAGAGCTACTTAAGTCATTTCACTTATTTTGGTTGGGAGTAAACACCCTTCTCTTTCTCCGAAACGAAATCTAGTTTCAATGAGTTGAAGCCGAGCACAATCAACAATACAATTAAGTGCAAGTTTTAATTAAGTCCGATTCATATTCACTAACCTAACATATATATATTCAACAAATACATATTCTATACTTAGAGCTCCTATCTAAAAATTATCCAACACCACGTATTCTTTAGTACTTATTCAAAACATAAATGCTAGCTTAAAATTTAATAAATTCAAAACCTGATAATTCTTTCTCCTAAACTCCACTTTCTACTCTATACTCTAAATTTCCAAATCGTACTCCATATATCCTTTTAATATCCTCCTAACATAAACAGATACGCAACACCAACATTCACATAACTCCCAGCATGATATCTCATACGCATACATACAGTACACATCGCTACTCCAAATCCATGCGTACACATACATACACTACCTGAAACCACAACTTTCACACACATATACGTACAAAAATTCCACAACATACACACACCCTTATACGTTATGTGCCATACACAAAAATCTGTACATACATACGTTCTTCTCAATACACACAACTTTGAATATAGAAAAGAAAAGAACTTGTAAAATTGTATTAAAAACTTGACTTACACTTTATTTCTTGGTGCCTTAACTCTCCAACCAATGATTCCTGTTACTCCTTTGTAAAGATACGATTTTCTTGAGTTTCCTATGCCTAAATTAAAAAAAAAAAAAAAAATTTCCTCAAAGAACAAGTGGTGACTTACCTGATTTCGGTTAATCCATTGCAAAACTCACTTTTTAGCTTATTCTCGAGTGTTCTCCTCTGAGCATTCTAGTATAGCACATGGAGGAAATTGTAAGGAATAGTGGGGAAGAAAACGATGTATGGGAAAAGTATGGGTTTAGATTTTTCCTTTGGACAAATTTGCTTTTAGTACTTAAAGTCTATTTATAAGTCATATCAATATTTGGATATTTTCCCATGACATTATTGCCTCCGACACTTGATATTTAATTACATTATTACCATATCAATGTCTAGATCTTTTTCCATAACATTATTACTGTTGACACTTGATATTTAATTCCATGCTATATCAATGTTTGAATATAAAAAAAAATCACTTATTCCTTTAATTTCCTTAAATTAATTTATTTTTATTTTTAATTTGAGTCTTATAGAAATCTTGATAGGATCTTTGTGGAAATAGATGCAAGTTCGACAATAACTAGATTGGCAGTGATATTTGCCTTTTTGTTTTATTAGATTACAGGAAACTTTTCTAATACCATATTTTGCAGTGTTCTCTATAATGAATATCATGTATGCCCTAAAGATAAGTCAAGCGACCGTAGGATCAAACTTAGTACACAAAATTTAAAATGATCGGTTAAAGAATCCGATCAAACTTAAATTATAAAGTATAGTTAGAAATATTATTAGAAATGACCTCGTAAACTTGAATTTAAGAAAATAAGTAATAAAATAAAAGACTATAAAATTTTTAAATTTTAAGTACATTACTTGTTAATTATCGAAAAGGCGAAAAGTGCAATCTAATAACTAATAAATTAGTAGAGATAGATTACATGTATACTAAAAATCATATAATGATCTAAATAATAATTAAGAATGTTTACTTGTACCCCATATATATTTACGTATAGCTAAAAATACGCTAAATTATCTAAATTGTCTGAAATTAGCTAAAAACTTATTAAATAATTAAAGAAAATTATAAAATAATTAAAGAAAAATTAGAAAAAAATCAAGAAAAAAATCAAAGGAATAGGGAATAACCCAGATTTGGTTGTGGCAAGTCAAGAATTAAAGAAAAAAATTATTAAAAGCTTATTAAATAATTAAACAAAAGGTAAATTGGAAGAGATTTGAGCATTGTTTTGTCTAATTAATACATAATAATTCCTACAAGACTCTATAAATAGCAAGAAAAATTAGATAACTCATTTGGATAGTTAGAAGCTTAGAAAAATTGGGAAGAGTTGAAAATAAGAGGGAAAATTAGGGTTTAGAAAATTCTTTTGCAAATCCGTGCAGTAGGAGCTTGTGAACCGAACCCACACATAACCACCATCTGGAATTGAACCATCAACACCACTATCTGGAACCGAACCACCACCACCACCCCACTCCAAACCCACCACTTGGACCAGTCGACATACTTGAACTAGTGTTGGAGGCTAAAAAGCCATCAAACTAGGTAAGTCTCATATTTTCTCCGATTTTATAAAATTTCTTGAAATTATTTATTTTACCCAAAAAATTATGAAATTTATTATTCTGAGGTTTTATTATATATAGATTTAAGAAAAAATAGTAATTAAGTTTAATCACGTCTGTAAATATAAGGTTCTTAAAAAATTAGATAAAACCGAACATGATTAGAATTAGAAATAAATAGGTTTAGGAGTGTAGTTTGAAGCTCAAATTTTTTTTGTAGAATGCTTAAGTGATATAAAATAGTGCTATGAAGCCATTTTTTAAAATTAATTTTCAAAATTTTTAAGTAATTTTTTTAGCCCTAAAATGATTAAAAAATGAGTAATTTTGGGTTAATTAGGTGATTAAGTGATTAATTATTGATTTAGAAGGTAATTAAATGTTTAAGGATGTTAATCTCTAATGTAGAAACTTAATCTTAGTCTTTGGAGCGTTAAGTGTAATTAATATTGGAATTATGTGATAATTGTAGGAAATTAGGAATATGTGGAATTGGAATTTTAATAAATATGAAAAAATTAGGTTTATTTAGATAATATAATAATAAAATCAGTATATAATAAATTTGAAACAAAATTTAATTTTAGGTAATTGGATAAAAAAAAATGTAAGATTTCTTCACATTGAGAGTAAATTAGGTACCCCAATTAAGATTAAAATATACCGAATAGGTTAGAACACTAAATTAAGACCCAATGTATTATTAGAATACTTAAGCTTAATGTGATTAATTTCACATTAAGATTTGAGCGTATTTAGGATTCCTCGTAGTTAAAGACAATATAGAATCAAAACTGGAATTTAATTTAGAAACCGAACGCCTAACTAAGGTAGAGTGAATCATTAGTAAATAATAGGTATACATGGAGAAGTGAGTTAAATTATAATTTAGAATATGTATTATCAAAGTATAAGTATTAAAAAGATATATTTATATTATAGGATACCCAGAGATGGACCGTCGTGCAATTAAGTGATTGGGCGACCAAAAATTCCAAGTAAGTTGAGTTATTACTTTATCATATTAGAGTACTATTTTAAGGTATTCGGATACTTAGGATTGTGTATGATTGTGATTGTAAATAGTTTATGCATGTGTTTGTGTATTTGAATTCGTATTGAAATTTGTATTATGATTGATTGTATATTATGATTGGATTGGTGTAAAATTGCCTGAACACCCTAAATGAAACTTAATCTTAATCGACTTTAATGCCCTAAATTGTCATGCATTGCAACACTTTAAAGGATCACTAGGATTCTCCAACTAAACACCGACACCTTAAAAAAAGATAGTGCTGGATAGCAAATTGATCTTTTCCTCATCCTTAGTCGAACTAAATGACAGGAGGGGAGATTACGGTGAAGATGAGGGCATTAGTTCGAAAGATAGTCTTAGAAGAAGCAATGTCTCCATTGCACAAACTTAGGTTTGATTGTGAGTTATTGCATAACTTGAAAACTCCTCAATCCGGATTAAAGCGGGTGAAATTTCTCTAATTTTACAACGGACCAGACTACGTTATGTGATGACACTTGCTTGTTGTATTACATGAAAATAATTGCTTGATAATCTTGTTTGTGTTTGTATACATTCACGAGTCTCTAATTCAACTTACTGAGTTGTAGTTACTCACATCCATGTAGATCCTTTTGTAGGTTCTGATTTTTGAATACTTCGAGTAATATACCGCCCTACAACTATCCAGAGATTAGTTCTTTTAAAGGTTAGGGTGTGAGGATTAATTCGCCTAGTGGTTAATGTATATCTAGAGTCTCCTTAGTAGTTTAAGACCAAAAACTGATAGTTGATATGTAAATTAACTAACTGTTACGTTGATGCAAAATTTCCTGGGAAGTTCTGTAGAATGTACATGTAATTATATATGTTGACGTAAAGTTTTGATAATCACTGTAACTTTAACTAAACTCTTAATTGAACTGTTTACTTCAAAACGAGGAGTTGTCAACACCTTATATAGATCATGTCTATGGTAGATACTACGAGGCTAGTTACTATCATAAAATATTTTACACGGCGGGACTGTTGTGACTCTGTAACTTTGGAGCGTAACAAATCAAGTGGTAGATCTTTCAGCAAAAGAAGACATAAGAAGAGTAGAAGACTATGTTTTTTAAGAACTCCGGCCACGGTTTTTTTTTTAAATGTTCTAAAGAAAGAATATTCTATTTTACCTAATAACATGTTTTCTTCAAGTTGTAATAAAAACTCAAGTATTAAACCTCCAGGCTAAGTGTGATTGTACTGGCTTTTTATGTTTTAAATGAAAGTATCTTATTATCAAGAGAGAAAGAGAGAGAGAATGAAGATAACTTAAGAGCTAATAATAAAACTTGTTAGTTACATATAAGTAAAATAAATAAATGGCAACAAATGTAACCAAAAGGTGAAATAAAATTTGGCTATTTACTTCACATATATGTGTTTGGTTCTTTACACTTGTCCATATGTTAAAAAAAAAAAAAAAAAAAAAAAAAAACAGGTAGAACGTATATAAGAGGAAAATACCTAAACGATTCTCTTTTTCACTTGTTTTAAACAAATGCTTCCGGATTTTATTTATTTTTTTTCACCTCCACTTCCATTCTACGTAGCTTTTTCCAAGAGGAAGAGTCATTTTACTTGATGCTCTCTACATCTTTTGTTTTATTTATTTATTTTTTTTATGAATTTGTGGCTTAAAATATGAAGGGTATTAGCGAACCCATAAAAAGTGCAGATGTAAGGAAAATTTGCTTCCTCTAGTCCCCAAAAGCCTTAAATATATCTTTTAAGGCTTTTAGGGACTAGAATAAACTACTTAAATGTTAACTTCGTAAAGTCACATGTTAATCATAACTAGGCATATACTATTAATCCAAATGCAACTAAGCGAATTTAGTTTAGTTAGGACTATATACTTTAGACTGTTTAAATTATCAAAAACCACAGCCAGTATACCTACTATTTTTGTACCAACATAAAGTGGAATGTGGGATTCTTTTTCTCCTTCATATATGCTTCAAACTTAAGTATTGAATGAAGGCTACTTTGGTAAAGTTTATTTAAGCTAAAACCCTTGTTAGTTAGCTACATACCATGAGTGGCTTTGGGAGATTTCAATGTAACTTAAGTGTAAAGGAGGAAATATAAGGTTAACTCCGAATGTGGAAGAATTTTAAATTTTTTTTTTTTTTTTTGGATGAAGGAAAGTTGGAAGGCCTACATTTTTTAGGCGATCCTTTTACTTGGTCCAATGGGTAAGAAGACAACTTCATTCTCAAAAAGCTAGATCATATTCTGCTTAATCAAAGCTAGCTGCAATTTTTCCCCAAATCAATAGGCATTTTTGCCACTTCGCTACTCTCCAATCATTCTTTAGCTTTGGTGTATATAAACTATTCAAATCAGGCTAAAAAAACTCCTTTCAAGTTCTTTGACTTTTGGGCTAACTCAAAGGAATTTTTATCCATTATTAAAGACAATTGGAGCACCCATATAGCACATGTAGTAGTTGCCAAAGTCATCTTTCTAATTTTCTAGAGTCTGTTGCACATGGTAATTTTGATCCTTTTCTTGAAGAAAAAGGGCTTTTAAGGATTATTATTTCCTTGAAGGAGCCAAGGAGAGTTTTTTCAAGCAAAAATCTAGAGTGAAATAGTTTTAGCTTAGTGACAAGAACAAATCTTTTTTCTATAAGGCTATCCTATAATGCCAAAACAGGAATCCATTTATAGTTTAGAATAGGCTGATGGAACTCTTGTGACTGAAGAGAACAAAGTCCATGTTGAAGCCCTAAACTTTTTTAAGAACTTATTTAACAGTATCTCTTTTGCAAATCCACAAAGGGAGCATCTTGATCTTCAAAATTTAGTTTATAAGAGATTAAATGCCAATTATATTTTTCATCTTGAAGCCCCATTTGGTGATGATGATATCAAACAAGCTTTCTTCTCTTAAGCTGACGGCAAAGCTCATGGGCTAAATGGCTTTTCAGCTAACTTTTCAAAGCAACTTGGCATATTTGTGGAGCTAACTTGATGGGAATCAGGTTACTAGACCATTGACCCGTAGCTGAGCCTAAGGACTAGAGGGACTGGCAAGGCGAATCTTCCTACTTCAATCAACTCCTACTGAAGCTGAGTATCTCCTTACTTACCCATTCTACATGCCAAGCCAAATGACTAGCTATTTCTTAAAGATTGTATGTTAAGAAGCAAAATGCTGAGACAACTGCCAATCTTTGCTCTCTCATATTTATGTCCGAGCTAACCACTTGCCTGGCTTTACCCTTGTCAAGAGGTTGAGAGATTGCTACCAGACTAATCTTCAATTACCCTGTCCGAACAAGCAATATGGTTGTACTATTTTGTCTACATCCTCTAATGGCATCGCCAATATATTACTGTCACGTGTATAGGACCACGTGAAGGATCCACTATGATAATCATTGTTATTCTTAAATATTCATTTTTACTCTTTTGTATTCTTATATGTTACTTCTTTAAGGTAATATCATTTTTTTCTTTTCCCTTTTAGGCAAATTACCATAACTTATTAGGTATAAATACTTCTTATATTGGTAGCCGTAAGTATCAACTTAACATTAATACACTTGACATTTTTTTCCCTTCTTGTAAACACTACTTATTTACATTCATTTCACTATTATCTCAATCATTAAGTAGGGTTAGGTGACAAGTAATCTCACCATACCAATTCATGCATCATATCAAGTTATACTATAAGTCCTCGAAAGTTCCAACAGTGTGTCATATCCTTTGAAATTGTTCGTGAGTTTTTCTTACCCTTTATTTCACTCTTCAATACATTCCCTATCACTCTTTTCAAGCTTTTAGCAAACTTGGACCCATTCCTATAACCGGCCTAATCTATTCTTGGTTGCGATCCACATCATAACCTTACTCTTTCCATGAAGAAATTTTTGCACTTAGGCTTACTCCTTAATGGGATGAACAATACCATCATTTTCTTGTTCCTAAAGTCTTAAATCCCATTAAATAGGTGACTATAAGCCAATTTCTTGCTATAATGTTTTATAAAATGCTATCTCTAAGCTATTGACCTTAAGATTAAAGAAGATTTTACACTCCTTGATTGGTCCAAAACAATTTGTGTTCATTCCTAGCCATCGTATTATAGATAAAATATTTATAGCTCAAGGGTTGGTGAATGTTTATCACTTAAATAGGGGTTCTCTAAGGTATTTTATAAAGGTTGATATTACGAAGGCATATGATACTCTTAATTGGAACTTTCTAGAATAAGTCCTATTGGTTATGAGATATCTAGTATACTTCCACTACCTTCTTCACTAATGCTACTTCAACCCTAGTTTTTCCCTCAAAGTAAATGTTGAACTTGTGGGTTTCTTCCTAAGGTCAAGGGGTTTAAGGCAAGGAAACCCCATATCTCCTTACTTATTTGTACTAGTCATGGAAGTTCTATATAGTATATTAAGACAAATGACCAGCTTTCCCTATTTTTCCTTTCATTAGAGGTGTAAAGAAGATAAAATCATACGACTTAATTTGACGGATGAACTTATGATCTTTTACAAGGGGAACTTGCCTTGTATCAAATTCTTCAAAGAGTTCTATTTTCTTTTGCAACGTAGAGCCCCTGGTTAAAGAATCTATCTTTCACTGCCTTTCCTTCTAGGAGGAGATGTTGGCTATCAAGTATCCTAAAGCTCCTCTCATCTCCTCTAAGTTGAAGAGAAAGAACTATGATGTTCTGTTCTCTAAAATCTCTAGTTGCCTTGACTCATGGTCTAGCATATGTCTCTCTTATGCAAGCATGTTGCAATTGATAAGATCTATCATTTTCTCCATGAAAGTATATTGGGCTTCTATTTTCATCCTTCCGAAGAAAGAAATTAAAAAGATTGAATAATTAATGAGGAAACATTTATGGAGAAAGAGACCAAATGTTATAACCAAGGCAAAGGTTAAGTGGGAAGTAGTTTGCCCCCCAAAGAAGAAGGTGGTCTCGAGATTATAAACTTAGAAATATGAAATGAGGCGGCTGAATTGAAACATATTTGGAATCTTTTTTTCATTAATCATGGTAGCCTTTGGGTGAATCAGAGTACATTCTATCTTTTTAAAAGATAACGGTTTTTGGAATATTAAATGCCATGCTAATTGTTCATGGAAGTGGAAGAAACTTCTAAAGCTTCAAAGCTTAGCTAAGTCTTAGCTACATTGGCATATTGGAAATGGGCTTTCTATCTCTCTTTGGTCAAACTTTTGGCTATTGATGAGCCCTTCAGATGTCACAGTTTCCCCATGTAAGATTGCAAACTTCAATCTACTTATTTAAGCTAAGTCATGCTCTATTATTAAAGGAAGTTCCTAGCTATCCCCAAAGGTCAACTTTGAGAAAATCTAAGTACCCCACATAACGTTGTTCCTAACCCTTCAAGTATTGATTCCCTTGTGAAGTTCCATCCAATTTGAAAGCTTTCACCATTGAAACCTCATATGATAACCTCAGAATATTGATAAACATAATTCCTTGGGCTAAAGTGGTCTAGCATAATAAGATAATGCCTAAACATTCTTTCATCTTATGGCTGGCATAGAATAGAAAGCTCTATGCACTTGGCAAGCTTTACCAATGGGTTGTCACCACCTAATCCTCTTGTTTTTTGTACAGGCCTAGTCCTAAGAACCATGACCACCTTTTCTTTAGTTGTGGTTTCTTGCAAGAGCAATCTTTGCTCTAGGTTACCCACCCTGTTTCTCTACTTGGCAAGGTGCTACATCCCATCTTTTATGTAGTCTTACCTCTAAAGTTCCCATTACCTCATTTTCTACCCTAGCAATAGCGATTTATTTCTTCTAGAGAGTTTATAACAATGTCATATTGGGGAAAAATCTCTCAAGCACTAATGCCATAGCAAGACAATTTTTGTTCTTTGTATGCCATATCTAATTAGTTTTTTTTTTTTTTGTATTTTTAGTGGTTTTTATCTAGTCTCCCTTTTGTGTTACCTTACTTTTGTATTCTTTTCCTGTCCATGCGATTTGAGTTTTCTTCTTGGTAATGAGTCATTTACTTAAAAAAAAAGAAAAAACTAACATAATATTAAGTTAATTAATATTATTTTTATTAAACATTACAAAAAATTATTTATTTTTTAATATAAATTTTATATCTAGTACTGTGCAAACCAAACATGATACAATAAGTTTGTACTATCCAGTTCTTTATATACTTATTCTGTCCAGTTCTTTTCATTAATTCAATCATTATAACTAAACGCTACCAAAATATCTAAAGCAGAAGCTTAATGGTTTGACCATCCAGAGCTTAACTGCAATTTCATTTGCTAATCTTGATTTAACAACTAATTCTAGGCTATTAGGCCCAAATTAACTTTGGCTAATATAATCTATAAATAATTCACATTTGCATAAAATCTTTTCACTAAATTTTTTACCAAATTTGATCGGCATATACCTTTTTTTTTTAATAAAACAAGTACTTAAAAGGAACAATGAAAACAAATACAAAGTCTTATTGACAAGATCATGTAAAAGTCAGTGCAAAGTAAACTTCAAAATTAGATAGACTCAAGTAAGAAACTTTAGAATAACCTCTATACCAAGGAATTTTAGAATAACCTAAAAGCCTTAAAATGCACTGAAGATGACTTAAGTTTAGATCTTTTCCCCATACTGTGTTCTACAGTTATTCGGATTGTGTCTAGGTACCTCCAACTAAAATATTTACAACATGTTCACTTAAGGGGAATGTTTATTACTTTCCCTTCTTATTCCTTATAAAATTTTATTACCATGTTCATTTTATTTATCAGCACCAAATGGGGATTCCATAGGAAAGCTAATTACATGATTTTGTTGAATCCCTATTGTCACTCCCAAACTCGAAATTCCAATTTAGTAGTTTTTTCTTTTATCATTCCAACACTACGTCGATATCTTTTCAAAATAACACAAAATATCCTCTAACTTTAAAGTCTAACCCACTCTTTCTCTTCCATATTAATGAAACGTACTACCTTTTTCTCTGATACACTACTACTATCACCTACCACTACCTTTAGCTGCCCACCATGTTGAGTGACATACAACCAAATCTACCAACCACTATAACTCACCACTATACCTGTTATTGTTAACTACCGCAACTTCACCACCTTTGCACATACACACACTCTCTCTCTTATTTGCTATCTCACTCTCTCTTGGATTGTAGCGTTAAATAATAAAGTTTCTTTTTTTTTTTTAAGACAAAATCAAAACTTTCTTTTTAACAAGCAGTAGGACAAAACCCATTAATCATGTTGAAAGTTTAGTTAATCCGAAGTCATGCCAGATGTTTAACTTTTCTGTTAATTTTTCACCTTTTTCTATACCAAGAGATAGAAATACAAGAATCTAATTTTTTATAGGTATAATATGGTTTTGAGTTTGAGAATGACGATGATGGAGAAAAGTTAGAGAGCTTGGAGTTTTACGGGGAAAAGTTAAGGAAGAAGATGATGGTGTTTTTGTTTCTTTTCTTGTGCATTATTTTTCCAAGGAAAAAATTGAGTTTTTTAAGGAAAGGGTTAGGATAGAATTGAGAAAGAAGATGATGATATTTCTCTTTCTTGTGTTGTGTATCGGAAAACTTGAGTTTCTTGGGCTTGATGACTATTGTTTTTTATTTTAACTGAAAAAAAAGGGATATTTTAGTTATTTGAAACCAATTACATGTCTATATTTTTTTTCAAGTAAACAATGTTATAATAATTACAAGCCTATTCAAGGAATAGTGATTTCATTGTATCAATTATATATGATGAAGTGAACCCACCGGTAGTTACTTACTAACTCCAAATTTCAGACATCACTGTACTATAAATTTTCTATGTCTACCTAAGAAGACATTTAATTGATAGAGGAATATTTTCAATTTTCAACGACTTAATTAATAATAGACATGTAACATTATCATGGATCGTCCACTTGAAGTCAGATCTCAACTAAAAGCTATGAAAATCACAAATACAAATGTTGGCAAGATAGAATTGTTCTCCAATATAATATATCATGTTAAACTTTTATATCAATGAACAATCCGTATTAACTATTAACCATTGAAATATAAAATCAATCGGGAAAAATATAAACTTAAATGATAAGATCTACTTGAAATAGTATTACAAGCATGTCTTTATACAAATAATCGATTCAGTAAGACATTAGAGGTAAATTTTGAGATACAACATTTTTTGAAGGATGAAAGTAATATACTCTCGAAATTTAATATTTCTATAATCTTAACAATTGTCTACAGATGCAGTTGTAATTCATTTTCTCCATATATAATCCTTTGATATATCTCATTAATGAAACTAACCATAAAAGTAGATATAATATGTGCGTACATATACATATACATATATGCATTCATGACTTCCTGTTATATTTGTTAAGATGCAAGACAAAATCATAACATTGGATATAAAAAACCATGTACCAATACAAAACTGCAAATCCCTAAGTCACCTACAAAATTATGTAACAATAATTTGGAGTGATTTAAAGCTGATCTGGCCATAAGAAACTCCCAATAGCAAATGCCCTTTTCTCATCAAAGCTTCCCTTAAAACCAAACACTCCATATTCTCTCAGAAGCATGTCAATCCTCCATTCTTCCATCTTCTCATAGTCTTCTTTCTTGTATCTTGGGTAATGAAGAGGCATTTGGAAAAACCCTAGCTGCTCATTTTCCTTCTTCTCTTCCACTTGATCTTCCTTTGTGTTTTTGACCCCCTTTTCCTTTGAACATACCAAAAAGTTACCATCCTCCATGGCTTCTTTGGGGTGCCCAAAAAGTTGTGTGAATGCAGAACTGAGAAACCATTTTAGGGCCATTGGTGTTTGTGGTAATTTTCTTTTTTGAATGTGATGGTGAATATGAAGTTGGTCAAAGCGAGGAGAAGAGGGCAATTGCAGCACCTATTTATGTAGGTGCGAGTGGGGACGTGTGCATGAGCATTCTAGGGTTTGGTTGGATCCTATGAGGCCACATAGTTTACCTTTGGAAAATATCATGCCAAATGTATTTATTAGGACTTAGGAGCAACAGAAAAATCCTTTAAAGAATTAATTCCTTGGAGAGCAAGTCGGTCTGCATTAATTATAACGTAGAAGATAGGTGTGTTCCTCAACTTTCTATGACATATGATATTGGAATTTATATAACATAAATGCATTTTCCGATGTAATAGACATGCATGAAAAAATGCAGCTATTTTTATAGTATATAGGTATAATCTGGTGTTACATTAAAGATAAATAAATTGATTACACCCAATAGCATCTAAAGAGAGTAAATATATAAAAACTGAGAAAATATCGGTTGGAAGAGATACAAATTCAATGATAATTAATTAGTTAAATAATATATATGAAATTGTTTCCGGAAAAATGTAAACTATTGTGAGGCAGCAATCATCATTTGTTAAGGAAAAGTGTGTATATATCTTTGTTGGCTAATTTTTTATTTTATTAAGATACCATAAAAGTTTCCATATTTTAGGAATGTGTTTCCTTTTATGATTAGCTTGTAAATTTATTTGAATTTTCTTCTATTTATTTTTAAATTTGTGATTTTTTTTTTATCTTAAGAGAAAATTTTTCTCTCTTAAGGTCATTTCTTTTCTTTTACTTCCTTTTCAAAAGGAGAAAAAAAAAAGAGTAAAATTTCATCTTTTATTTTTTTTCGTTCTCTTTCCCTCTTAATTTAAAATAAATATTTGATAATATTAATATATTATATAAATTGATAAATATAAGTAGAGCGGACAAAAAAATAGAGTGATTGCCGGTTCATATTAATCATTGGTGAATGAAATTTCTAGTCCATCATAAAGTTGTATTGTGCGTCTCTAGAAGGTGGTCTGGAACTTTTATGTCCAGCGAATTCCAACCTGGATTTTTCTGGAACTACGAGACGGAAACCACGTTCCAAATGGTATATTAGTTCAGTATATGGTGGGGTTTATGTACGTTCTTAAAATTAGCGATGTCATAGACCCACATGAAAGCTTTTATTACAAGAACATATCCGGCAAGACTTTTACAATTTGTTTATTTATTTACCTTTTAAAATTCGAAGACTTCCGACAAGCGAACCGTTAGGGCTCTGTCTGCCCCTGTATCAGGAGTCCAGCTGTAGTGTAATAATTAAATTATTATTTTATAAAAGGATGGATACTTAAATTAAACCGGAAATCGGAACACCAAATGAAACAAATTAACTATATCAAATTGACTTTTTAATTTCTTTTTACCTTTGGTTCTTGGCTTAGAAAAAAAAAAAAATTTGAAACCGAAATATTTACTTTGCGTTATCTTCATAGCGAACGAAAAAAATTAGATTGAACGGGAAATCGGTCCACGGTGACAACATGTAAAGTGCTAGTAGGTGCTCTAGGAACACTAGTAGTGATACTAAATAAAGAAACCTTTTATTTTTTCTTTCCTTCAGAAATTTTACGACAATAGCAATCATACAAAAGTAAGGAATATATATAAGTACATAATATATTAATGTAAACAATTAAAATCGTGTGCATTTATCATTTATACATCTACCTAAATTTTCATTGTAATTTTATAGTAATGTTAGTCAATGCGAAACTTTCATTCAGAGATCATGGCTGACTTAGTTGTTATCCACTTTGTTCCATTATATTTCTTGTTTGTTTTACTCTCGCCCCCAAAACACACTCATTTATCAATGTTAACTTAGGCGGTTTTAATTTTTGCTACAAGGTTTCGCAACAACAATCGTTTTCTTTATACAATATGTACTATAGATATAAGAAAATTTGGATCAGATTATAGTAAAATCAATTATTCTTGCTTACTCTTCGGTTTAAACCAAAATGTTTAGTTTGGTTTAGTTATTGATTTGATTTAAAAATTTTTAAGTTTGGCTTAAGTAATCATTAAAATTGTTATGTGGCCCGGGTGCCCTTTTTTTTTCGTCCTCTTTAAAAGATAAGAAATCATTTACTAAACTAAACCAAAAACCGTTGAAACCCTACATAACACAGTATGTGTTGACATATTAGTTGGTGATTCGTTTTTTTTTTTTTTCCTTCCAAAGGCTACAGCTTTTCTTTTCTTTTCTTTTTTTTCAATCCAAAAGCTATTACTTAAGTGTAAATTTGTACGAGTAAATTAAATGAATTAACTCGACTTACTTTGTAACAAGTTAAGCTTAAACCAATCAATCCATTTCTAATCCATTCTAACAAACAAATTGCAATTTTTTTTACCCAACCTAACCCACACTGGCTATTAAGTCAAATAGGCTACCTCACAAACCTAACTCATTTAAACCCTTGTGCATTTTGGTGGCTTATATGGGCTAATCCAACAATTTATGAGGAGCTACTTGAGTTTATATAAATTTTTATGGAGTTTTCATGATATTTAGTATTAGTTTAAGTACAAGAAAAATATTTTTTAGAAACATTAAGCTTAATCAACTATCAAGTCAAGTTTAACCTTATTAAAGATTACTTTGAGCAAGATTGAGAGTAAAATTTTGAATTTGAAAGAGTTTGTATAGTGCTCAAGCTTTAAACTTTAAATAAGCTTAACTTTAAACTTATCATCATATCATTTTGATTTGACTCATTTATAAACCAATCGCATATCAAATGTGGTAACCTACATTTCTCTAAGTAACCATTTGCACAACCATACTGTAATGTCAATGTAAATATTTGTCGAGGATTATAATCCGTCCCTGAAAGAAAACTTTAGCGCATTTTTTACTAATAATTAGTAGTAATATTTAAGCAATTGCTACAATTTGTGATGGAGGATAGCAGATTGTATTATAGCAATATACATCATCCAGTTCATGTATCTAAAGTGTATGCCTTATTCATTATCCTATGTCGAGTTTTCAACGCTTCCCATCCGATTACTGAGGAATCAAACCTAAAGATGTTATTGGGCTGTGCCCTAAGGGGACTGGCCCACTCTAATGGATTTTTATTTTTGTGGATTTGGACTTCGGCCCGTGACTGGATACCGTTTGTTTTAGAGTTACTGTCAAATTATAATCTGAATTTCTGTTCATGTGTCATTAACTACATTAATTTTCCTAAGCACCCATTTTAATACTTAATCGAACTTTACGTTGCTAAAGTTATTATTTCAGCTTTACTCCGTTATACTCAATTAAACATGCTGGCATTTGGCACCAATGAGAATGCGGCATGCACCTTTTACGCTGTTAAGCAGCTGACTCTGTAAAGAAGCATAATTTAACATTATCTGTTAAGTGCCAGCCACGTCACACTTTCTTGATTGCCGCATGGTGGCACGAAAAAAGTAAAATAAAATGAAATGATATAAAATATTCACTAAAATGCTAAATCTAAACTAAATATATCAAAATAAAAGAGAAAGGTTTGGAAAGAAAATGGCAAACCTAAAATGTAGAGAAAAATCAATAAATTAGTAAAAAACCAAAAAAAAAAAAGAAAATCACGTAATAAAAATTTGAAAACGTTTAAAATAGTGAATTATCATTCATCTTTTTTTTACTTGAAAAATGAGCTTTTAATTCCTAGAGATATTTTTATTCCCGTCCAATTGGAAATAATTGTTAACTTAAATAACTATCGGTTGACAATTAATAAAATAATATAAATATTAGAATAAAAATTCATTGTAATAAAAATTCATTAAGGAATTAAATACTGAAATATAAGTTTTTAGCCTATTTCTAGTAATATTCATTCAGAAGTCAATTTTTTTATTTCTCGCCATACTCTATTTAAAAAAGTAAACAGGTCTCTACTCAGTCATAATTCTACACGATACATCACACACTACTATCATGACTTCTTTCCATGTTTCAAAGTTAGAAATCAAGGCTCCACGTAATCTTCTAAGGCATTGCTGTTGACCATTCCGATGCTTCACTCTCCTTCCGGTAAATTACTTAAAAAAGAAAAGCATTTAAGACTTTATTTTTTTCCCCTTCATTATCATAGTCGAAGAAAATAAGAACTTTAACTCAAGAAATTAAGAAAAAGCAATGCGGCAATGGAGGAGAAGATTGCAGCTCCAGAAACAATAGTTGCTAATTACAATACCTTCGTACAAACTTAAGCTGTTTCATGTTATACTCTATTAGGAGATAACATGATCTTCAGCTTCAAGGGAGCCACAATCAACTCGTCATCCGCGCGGGCATTGGTGAAACCGACATGCCATTCAAATGTCGATTGAGTCCACAGCGAAATAATTAGGGCGTAAAATGGTGGATTTTCTGCATAAAAGTGCTAGTATGAACTGTAATAGAAATTTAGGTTTTGAGGAGCGTTAGATGTAGTAGTTGGAAAATTAATTTATAATTCAACTATGTGATTGATGCCAAACTGAAGGCCTTGTAATAGGGTCAATAATGATTACGTGTGATGTGCTGGTGTAAATTGAAATGGAAACGTAAAACAGTAGAAATTATTAAAAGGAACGGGGTTTCTCGGATTACAGAGCACGAGGTATCGACAAAGCACCACAATAATGGCTGAACACAGCCTATAAGGAACGATTTTTCTTTTTCTTTCTTTTTTTTCCCTTTGTTTTTACATTCATAGTATTTCATTTTTCCTTTGTTTTTCATTCATGGTTTGTATTATGCTCGATACAGCTATAGCCCTCTTCAAGGCCTAACAGCTAAAACTCAAATATTTTGGATATTCTAACATATGGAAGGACATGTGGCAATACATGGTAATTCTATTTTCTATTTTTCTATTTTTTTTTTCTTTTTCAATAGTATTTTCTGAATTCTAAGTATAAACTAATCACTGACTAGGTAAAACAGCATAGGGTTAAGATTTTAAATTGTGGATATAGCGTTTAATTGCTAAAATGGTGGTTTAAATTCCTAAAAGATTCATGGTGTGGAGCTATAAGGTGGGAACTTTTTTTTTTTTTTTGTTAAGTTATGTGTTTTCCAATTTTACCAATCCAATTATTTTTTTTCACCTCATCTCTTCTTTTTTCGAAGGAAAAATCTAATACAGATGAAAAAAAAATTAATAATACTAACTCGCTACATGAATCAATAAGTAATATATAAATATCAATAAAATTTTTATTAGTAATAATGAAATAACATATTTTTTAAAAAAATATAAATTATATTTTTACATATCAAAATTTTATTGATATTTCCATACAATTCGTTGATTTACATACCCACCTATAGACGGATCATGTGAGTTAACTTCTTAACCCTAAAAAATGTAGGTTGGATGAGAGAGAGAGAGTTTAAGTTAGACTTCAGTTTAATTAATAGTCATATACGTAAGTAATTTGTCACTTTACTTCATAGCTAGCTATTTAATGTAATAACTCATAATAATAAGTAATAGCTAATAATATTAACATTTTAGATACATCTAAAATGTAAAAACAAAAAGATAAAGGAAAGAGAGAGAGAGAAGAAACTAATAATACTATTGGAGGACTTCACATAATTTTTTAACCTAAACAATTAATTAAACTGTAAACTATGGTTATTGTTGACATAATGGGAACATATTGATGGAACAATTTGTTATTAAATTTTACTTTCTTCTTCTCTTATTTAAAGGCAATATAGAATTTTCATCTAAAAGGGTAATTGCATATCTTAGGAATGAATCTATGTACTTTTTTTTTTTAATATGTTAAATTTATGCACTTATTCTCATAAAATGATATCATCAAGTATCAAAAATTATTTAGCATATATATCCTTAGAATTAATAGAAAAGGAAAAAAACCAACTATGCATAAATTTTTTTTGTATTTTACAAGTCTTTTTAACTTAATGGCAATATAAGAAATAAATAAAATATGGTTTGTTGATGAAAATTGTATATAAGTTTAGTAGGCATTTTAAAATATTAATTTTTGTATGAAAAATACCTTAAAGTATTGCAGGATTGGCCTACTTAACCAACCAATTCACAATTGAGCAAGTTGAGTTGAAATTTCCAACCTATATTTACAAACAAACCAAAACAGACCAACCCATTAAACCTGTAAGTTAATACAAGATAGGTAAGTTGGCTCAATTAAACCACTTGCACGGCTCCAGATTTAACTAGAGTTTTATTATAAATTTAATATGAAAAGCATATGTTGCACACATATTGGGCCAAAATACCAACAGATGTAGTGGGTTCTAAAATAAATAAAAATTTAAGTACTAAATTTTAAATTTTTTTTTTCTTTTTGCTAATTAATAATTCAAGAAAAAATAGAAAAAAGAATGTGTTGTATAATTCTAGTTGGTAGCAAATTTGGCTCAAAAGAAGTAATGGATTTCGACAATTGAAAGGTAAAAAGAAAAAAAAAATAGAAAAAGGAAAGAAAGATTGGTCCAGATATTAGTCCTCCCTATTTTGGCATTCATCCATCTATCTGATTTTGAAAATCCTATTTTTTTCCTTATCATATTCATATTATTTATTCACCTTTCCCAAATTCCCGTCCTTTTTTCTTTCTCTTATCAAGTTGGCACATTCCATCTCTCTCTTCATCTTTATTATTCAACGCTGCTTCAGCACCTCCACGGCCAACACCACCACCGCTCTCCCGCGACGCAACTTAACGCTCTTCGGCTCATCTTTTCTTTTTCCTTTGTTATTCTATGTTGTAGTTCTTCGTTTTTCATTAAATTATATTTGCATAAATCTGTCTATAACACAAAAGCCGGATGTCTATATTGTTTCAGTGAGTTAAAAAAATATCCCTGAAAACTGTCATAATCATACAATGACACCAAATTTCTGAAATACTATAAGATTATATCATAAATACATCACCTTGGGTCTATATGGGGTTAATCCTCTCGTCTTTACAATGGAGCAAGTAAAACACCCAAAGATATAAAAGTGTGTTTTTAGAAACTACTTTTACTATTTTGCTTTTGCATAGAGAAAAAAATTTTAAAAATATTAAAATCATTTTTTATATTATTTTTAAGGAAAATATCATTTGGATAAAATAAGCATCATTTTTCCTTAAAAATTGGGGTCTAAATACTCAATTTTAAAGACAATGGAGCCAAATGTACATAATAGACAAAAAATATAAGACAGTAATTTTCAACATAATCATACTGTAATAACATACTTGAAATATATTGATAGAAGAAAAGTTTTCCTTTAATCCAATTCCAAATTAGGTTTTTACATATATCCTATTATTAATAGAATACCTATTAATTCGATTTCACATATGATTTAAATTTTTTTTCCCCAACCACTTTTACCCATTATTTGTAACTCCTTAATCCAGGTTTAATAATTCCCACGCGAATGACCAGCCTTAATAACTTCCATGCAATCGCCTACATTTATAATGCATTGTCTTAGTACTTATTTTTGTAAACCATTTATGCATAATTTTTCTCCTTAAATATCATTCATGTGTATAGTTTAATTCTGTAACAATTTTATGTCTTAGATTTTTCCATATTATTGTATTTATTTCTTACACACACACACGCCATGGATACACATTTGCTTGTAAATATATACTTATAATCATTTTTAGGCCAACTTATCATATGATTTGAGGGTTTTTGGGCACAGTTAATATTTTGTCACCTAGCAAGGGTTAAATTGGGCAATGGATCAACTTCAGAAAATAGTTACGTTTGTATGAAAATATGAAAGATTAACCTAGTACTATACAAAAAGAAAAATTTTACGTTAACATCCTTCAAAAGGTACAAGTATAGTGCTTTTTATATTCGAGATCCTTTTATAATTTTGATAATTTTCACGAGGGTTATCATTTACCTTTCTTGTTTTAGAGATAAGTGAAAATGATCATGATGTAGCAATTACTTCAGAAGTGCTTTGATAGCATCAATGTATGTAACATTTCAACTGTAAGTCCTAATTACATAATTCTCGATTTACTGACCCCGTTATATTGTACAATGGGTTAAAAATTTTCTAAATTTACGTTGCCGTTAATTGTTATATCATTTTTATAGAAAAACGTAATATAATGTAAAAGTTGTGATACTTAGGCTCTATCGATGCCCTTTTCTCGAAATTCAATGGTCCGTCCATTCCATTCATATAAGTGTATATGTTATATTCACTCAAACGTAGAATTAAAATTATTATCCTTTTTAACTATACATATCTCTCGTAAAGTTGAGTATATCATTATTAATTTCGTAAAGTTGTAAATCAATGAAGTTAAAATAATACAATACTAAGTTTTAAGTCAAGCTTAATTTGGACTTATTTGAGCTAGATCTTAAGCTTTGAGTTTAATTTAATTTAATTCAATTTATTTAAAAATATATTTTTTTTGTTTTAATTAAAATTAAGGTTGTATCTAAATTTGATTGAAACTTGATTATAATTTATATTCGACTTGAGCTCAATTGTCATATTCATCTATGTTTTTGAATAAACAATCTTAATAGCATTCTTTCACTTTTGGGATGGGGTGGTACGAGCTTAAGGTTTTAGTTGATTGTACAAGTTTTAAGCTGTTTTAACTAAATATCATAAAATTTAAACTCGATCTAATAAACTATTCGAATAGCATAAATTTTATTTTGAACTTAACTCTATTGTTATTGGATTGTATTCAAATAGATATTAAATCGTATTTGAGTAGCTCAGAATAGATTGGCCTATTTATACTCCTAATCACTGAGCTTGAGATTTGGATAAAGAATTCCAAATCTATTACACACTCCTTAGTCTTGTCGTAATATAATAACACAAGGCAGCAAAAACTTACAAATAATTGAGGTATAATTGGGCTTTGCGCACCCGCCTAAAGTGGGCTTGTCAGTCCAGGAAATGACTGTGTAAATAGGCAAATCCACCCGTCTTTCTAAGTTGGAGTCAACCCTAATATTTAATCCATCGACTGAGAGACATAGCTTTCGGTTACATCCGAATCTTCTTTTCATCACAAATATTCTTTTTGGTAGATGATGGTATAATTTCTACAACCAAACACAAATTAGTTTTGAGAGGGGAATAGCACTTTAATCTACTCCCATGAAGTTAACTAATGTTGGTAGACTGTAATTTTTGTTTCTCCTTGTATTCACCAATAATTCTATAAAATCTACAATCCAACCAATTTGGTTATTACAAAATTTATGTTCGAATAAAATTAGGATTCTGGATTTGGTATAGAAACCGAGATAGAATTTTCTAATCACATGTACATAAATTTCTCGCATTAAAGGGTTGTTGATTCCATTCATTCTATAAAGTACGTAAAACAAGGATTATACTTAGTCAAAGCGTAGATACAAAGTTTCGTATAATAAAACGGCTATTCATGCCAGCTGAAATGGGGACATTCGAACAAATCCCACACCGACCGTCGACTGCCAACCGATCAAAATGTTTTGACATCGAAAGGAGTCACATGTCGTGGACTGGACGGATGAGTCTAGTCTACGGATTGGATGGTACAGTTGACAAGATGATAGAAAACTAATCAAATCAGAGTTTAGGAAGTCTTAGGTCAAAGCGCAAGTTTGTAATGCCTTCGACTACTAGACTCTCACTTTCTGTTGTGCAGGACTCCACTTTTTCACTTAGTAGCATGAGCCTTGTAATGCAGTTCTCTAACTCCGTTTTCGTGGTTTAGGCTGCTCTCATTCCGCTCACTGCTACGATTAGAAACGATTTTGCTTTCTTTGCACTAAGATACTTCGGTTTGTTAAGTTGTCCCTTCCTTACCTATGGATTCAGCGATAGTTTGAAAGATTTATAATGAGTATTCATGGTTCAATTTGATTTATTATAAAATCAAATCAAATTGAATTAAATTATACTTAAAATGATTCGGTTTAAAATTTCATTAAACTAAATAATGATTCGGGTTTTGAACCGAACCATTTTAAATGAGTTTCAATTGATTCGAACTGTTTTATGAATATATCTTTTTATTTGTTAATAATAATAATAGCCATTAAAGCTATCGACCTATATTGATGTTTGTAAAGAATATTATGTAAAAATTAAAATCACATAACATTGTACGATAACATTTCATCTTAGTAATAATGAAGGTGATGGGACAACTAAAGATAAAAAAACAATTATAAAGAAAAATGAGTGGATTGTAAAGGTTAAGAGTAAAATGAGAAATAACAAAAAAAAGGAAAGGTAAATCGAGTTAGATTGAAATATTAATAAAGTTTAAAACTATAAAATTTCGTGTATTTTTTTTATTTTTTATAAAAAAGTGATTTAGTTTAGGTTTAAGCGATTCAATTTGATCTTTCAAACTAAACTGTGAACTATTTGAGCACTTCCCAAATAAAACCGAAATACAAAAAAAAAAATTGCGTTTTATGATTTAATATAGTTCGGTTCAATGAACAATCTTAACATCTTAGGAATCTTCAAATCTATAGCTGTTTTTAACTCTTCGAAGCATTTCATCACTAATTACTCCTTTCCTCATCTCTAGGTGTTTATCTATTTACCTTAAGCCTATTCTCATTCCTTAATTTTAAGGCTATGCCATCATTATATGTTATTAAGTGGAAGGATTTATCAACATCCCTTAATAATAAATCCTAGGTTGAATTGTCATTATATGTTATTAAGTGGAAGGATTTATCAACTTCCCTTAATAATAAATCCTAGGTTGAATTGCTTAATAAAAAATTGGATGCTTTCATACAGTAGTTGAATAAAATTAGTTGTTCTCGGTTGCTTATGTTGACATTTAAAAGATAAAAGTAGTTATCTAGGTATGTCACTAAAAATTCTTCTAGAATCAAATGCCTGGTAATTTAACATAAAAATGAAAATTTAAAGAAAAAATATGGAAAAGAGTAGAAATGTTTTTACTTTTAAAAACATCATGTTTCTCTCCAATGGGAAAAAGTTGTGGAAATGGATAAAAATCTTTTGAAGTTACAAAAACACTCGTGTCATCTAAACTTGTCAAATGAAAATAAAGGTAATATAATCTATTAAATCATTCATTTCCTTTTATTTGCAAAATATAATAATAATTCTTCTTTTCGTTTCTATTATTTTCCTTTCTCATGATTTCAACTTATCTCTGCTAAAATTTGCCAAATATAGTATTAATATGTGAAAATGGGTGAAAATATCATGAAGTTATAATAATAATACTCTAAAAAAAAAACACTATTCATCTTCTTTTTCATCTAAAGAATTTCACTTTTCATCTTCTATATTGTTCATTTACTGCATTTCATCTCTCCCTCTCTCTCTCACTCTCTCTCGCTTTTAGCTCATCATCCTTTATAGAGTAATTTAATCAAGTTAAAGAAATATTTCTATTAATTTTCACGTGTTTCCTTCCATTTTCACTTTTTAGTTCTAAACAATAATAAATATTTAATTTCTTTTCCTTTCCATATGCTTCCTTAAATTTCCACTCCCCATAAAAGTTTCCAAACATAGTTTAAAGTGAAGTTCAAGTGAACTGACATCATCCGGTAATGACTTTTGCTCTTCTTTGTTTTATTTATTTGATTAATTACCTATTTTTCTTCAAAACGTTGAAATAAAATAGAAAGGTACGTAATTTGATCGAAATTATAAAATATCTTAAGATTTGAAATTATTCATCAGGAACAAGTTACTAAGTTTTTTTTTTTTTAATGAGTACACCAAATATTAATACGATGTACACAAATAGTAAATTCTAAATTTCCATGATAATACATAATTATTAGACATATATAAGAATTTGCATTGATATAGCCTTTTAAGGGGAAAAAAAAAGAAAGGATATTTCTACAGTATAACTATGATAATTTGTATCTTGTGACGGAAATATGATTTAAACCATGAAAAAACTGCTTTATTAAGTTAAAATTTTAAACAAATCGTCCTTCAGCACCATTTTAATTTCAAACTAAATGCGAATTGAAAATTTTTTTAAGTGTAGTTAGGTTGTGCTACCCGACATCACTACATTGAGCCAATTTCTTTTCTTTTTTTTATCCTGTCCAAAATACCTTAACTCTAGAGGGTCGAAACACAAACACATTGATAGTGGTCCAACACAATTCACCTGGGTTGGTGGTCAATAACCATTTTGATAGGTCCCACCACCTCTAGAATAACTTTATATTTTTTAATCAAAAGGGCAAGAATATAATAATGAAAAAAAGAGAGTTGGTTTTCGGGGCATTTATACAATATTTAATATATGGGTTGTATTAATTTTCTGAAATTTATTGATATAAAATAACACCCTGAACGTTGGTAAGCACAAAATATTAGTACCAGATGAGCTTGTAGGGCTTGGTCGTACAATATTTTGAAACTTAAAATTTGACCAGCAGAGCTTTAAGATTTATCATTTATGTTTGCAAAAACTTCGGATGTTTGAGGACTTTGGTGCATTTTCTCCCGTATAATAAACTAGCTGATAACACAATGTATGTAAAAAATATATAAAAAACTTGAGCTCAAAAATATATGTTAATAAAATCAAAACTATAATAAACTTTCAAAAAAAAAATCTTTATAAATGTTGGTTAAATAAAAAATATGATGAATTTTCAAAAGAATAGCAATATTAGATAATTAAAATAATGGAAAAATAAAATAATAACGACCATAAAAATAAGTGTGGTAAAAAATTATAATTATATAGTTGGATGCAATTATTAAAAATTTTATAAGATAAATTTGATTTCTTTTGGTAACTACTATATAAATATATTTAATTACTAAAACTATAACGTATAAAATTGTTAGTTACAAATACTTTGAGACTTTCTCTTTAATCTAATAGATAAATAATATATTATAAATGATATGTATACTACCTCTTATATAATAAATATATATCATACTAATATATACCATAAACCATATATATATATATATAAATAAGCAATATAATATTAAATATATAAATTTCATTCTATTTTGAATATCTAATTCACGTGTAGTACGGTTTTAAATTTTGGAAGCGGGTTAAGCCCGTTGTATAACAGGAGCAAACTCGATGTGACACTGGAAGAAGAGAGATGAAGCTGCTGATTAAAAGTTAGAATAGTTGGGTCCACTTTAACGGGGGCAGTCATGTTGGGTTTTGCATATGTAATCTCCAGCTTTGCTCTTTGGGTGATACTTGTGAGGCGGCTGATGTTCGTGGGATAAAAATATATTCATTTTTTGATAAAGTTATTAAAATATATATTATTATAAAAAGGTCGTAAAAAGTTGTTAGATATTAACTTTTAATTTTTATAACAGTTATCACAAAGAAAAAACGGCAGCAACAGAAGAAAAAAAAAACATTTTATTACCACAAAATGCAAAAAACGATAAATAAAAAAAGGAAAAATCAGTCGCCGACTGACAACTGATCTCAAGAATATCCCTTCCATTTTATCTTATAATATAAATTGCTTATTTTCTTAACTTGTCTTAAACCCCAGTTGATAATTATAATTTCATATTTGCTATCTACTTTAAAAGTCGCCTAGTCCCAATGCTTTTGCCAAATTGTTTGGTGAGTTGTTAATGAGAACACGAGACTATTGACTCTCGAACTTCATCCAGTAAAACATATCATCTCTGAAATTTCATATAAATTCTAATGATATAAAGTGTGATTATCCTGCTTTGTGATTAAGTTCTATATGCTATATATGAGCGAGATTATATTTTGTATTTTATTTTAATGGGATTGGTCTTATTCTATATCTCATCGTTTATTTATATTTTTTTAAATTAAATAAACATGAATTGTTAAATTTAAAATTTATTTAATTATTCAAATTTATAAAAATATAAATTAAAGATAATATAAATAACAAGAACGATCTTATTGAAAATAAAAAAGACAGAAAAATCCTATTCAATCATATATATATATATATATATATACTGTTATGATTATTAGTAGATTAGTGCTCTTACCTCAATGTTTTAACCTATCAGACTTTTCACATAAAGCAATCATTTTTTATTTTTCACAAAAAACCACAACTCATTTTGAAGGATTGATAAATATTATGATATCATCTTAAATGCTCAAAGTTAAATATCTTAGGCATCAGTTTTATAATATTATAGAATAAAATGATTATAAACATTTTCAAAACATAATTGTAATTTTTACGTTTTGTCCTCTTTTAACTCCTTAATTAGCATCGGGAGTCAAACATAGCATTAATCCATTCGCACTTTTGGAACTAAATGTATTTCTCATATGAAATATGGTTTTATTTTTCTTTTATACTATATAAGTATCTCAAACATATCCATTAAAAGTTTATGAATTAATCTATAGTAACAAGACTATATTATATAACCGTTCATCGGTTCTTTTTAACTTATCATTTTCCTTTTTTCTTTCTTTCATTTTTCTGGTAATAATAATTGAATACAAGATAAATAGGGTATGAGACTCTATACATATTATATAGGTACAAGTTCTAAGCTTTTGTATCTAAAATCCATCATATGAGACTTATGAATCATCATATACCCTATACTCTAAAGATTCTACAAGATATAAGGTTCCTATAGAACTTATAAATTTTTTTTCCTTTTATCTTCTCTTAAAACTTTTTATTGGACACATAATCAATATCAAATAATAACTACACTATAGCTAACCATTGCTAATATTTTGTGTAAGTTACAATATATTTTAAATTGAGACAATAAAAATTTTGGTAGACAAAATAGAGAACATTGAAAATGTTCAAACCTTTAGTTAAGTTTTACCTAAATTTCTTTTTTTTTATTTTAAAATCATAAAATAAAATTTTTATTAAATCATAAGATTGTTATACGTAAAATATAAAAATCACGAGTTTTAAAATAGTAAATTAGATAATAAATTAAGAACTAGGATAATTTTAAAACTCTACTAGATTAAAATTAGTAAGAGTGGAAGAATGGAGGGAAAAAAAAAGCATAATGAAAGAAGAGAGAGATTTTTATTAAAAGAAGAAGAAAAAGCGAAAGAGGAAGATGAAAAGGAGATTAAATAATATAAACAAGCTACGCATAGTAATTTACTATAAGTTTGATTTTTGTTGTTATTTTATTTATAACTAAAATAATAAGTATTAATATTTTCATTTCTTAATTCTATTTTATTATTAATACAAAGTGAATAAAAGTATTATAAAATATGTACCCTATATATTTTAAAGAATAGGTTTTAGGGTGGAATGAGATGCCCTATATTTATACCTGATAGGAATAAATTTCAAAAAATTATTATACAAAATCTATCATGTTGTTTTTATTATTCATCTAAAATCTACTCAGTGAAGTAAGATTTAAATGATTTATCCACTCACCCATACTTTTTAGTACTGTTTTAGTGCTATTTTTAAATTACTGATAATTGTGAAAATAAGATATTGAAAAGATAATATATGTGCACTCTCATAAAATTAAGCTCCTGACAATGCAAAGTCTTATAAAATTAAACTCATTTACCCTCTGCCCATGATTTTGACGATGTTCCCGTGTAATAAAACGTAAAAAAGTGAATCTCCCCGAAAAGAAAACGGATATATGATATATAAAAATGCAACAGATAAGAAGGAATCCAATCCAAAAGCCCATGTAATTTTACGAGAAAATCCAGCTGTAAAGACAGAAAGACCGACAAGTTGCCAGTTAAAAGCAATACCAGAAACCCTTATCCCATGAAACATTGGAGCAGGCTTAAATACTTGTTTTTATAGAAAGTCACGCACCACACCAGATGGAGAGAATTTTTTTTAAACAGGATTTTGCCAGAGGATGCCTTCTCGTTTTCGTATAGTTCGAGGTACAATACGACTTATTAAAGGATGTGTACTCAGTTTAATAAGGGCAATAATGGATTTCTCGAAGTGGAGCTGTCTTTACATTATGTGTAAGTCTATGGCATTGTTATGGGGTTTCTTGGCTGCAATTCACGGGTCCCAATTGTCAGTGCTGAAGGGCCTATTTCACTTTTTTTTGTCTTCTTCTGCTTTATTCACCCACGTGGCCACGTACTCACGTGGGAAGTAGAAGCTAGAGGCCACTTGCAGGAAAGTAGTCTAGTCAACGTCAATGGATGGTCTGTTATTAGGATTTCTTAAAAAAAAAAAAAAATTGCTATGAGGCTGTAGGCATATACAGACAGCGATGTTTGATTAAAAATTAAACACAGTAGAGCGATAGAATTTGGAATATAATACAATTATTATACATAACCGATATTTAAGAAAGAAAATTTTAAAAAAGTATAGAAGTAGAAATAAGATCAGTTTTTGCATGTATAAAATAAATCAATTTCAGCGTAGAGGCATAATAAAGATTTTATTTTATTTGATATCTTAATAAATATTTTTAAGATATAATATTGATAATCAAATTAGTTTCAGCACTAATTCAATACATTGCATGTGAATTATTCTTACCATCTGAGTACCTTAATTAGATATCATACACAAGCCGAAAGAGTAACAAGTTTTGTTAATCATGTACAAGCATTCCCAAATTGGTTGTAACCGCTCAGGGTTACAAAAAGAAATCTAAACGTGGAAAGTAATAAAACATTAAAAATAAGCATAAACAACCACATTCAGTCGACTCGGAACAAATAAGTTCAGTCGAGTTTGGAGCGAGAAATTCTCAACTCAACTATCATGGCCGTGTTGGTCGGCTTCCATCCGACAGCCTCCAAAAACGGTTGTTGACTTGCTTTGGTCAATGTATTTATAAGACCCCTTTTACTGGTTTATCCTGATATAGGAAAGGAAAAAAAAAAAAAAAAAAAAAAGAATGACAGATAGGCCTTACGAAACATCCAACGTGAAATGATATCGAGTTTTCGTTCACACTTGGTTCATACCATAACAGCTCATATGAGTTATTCTTTCTCCAGTTCAGAGATTTATCGTCATTTTACTATTATTATATTATCAATTATAATATATAATTTTCAATTTTTTTTCCCATGATTTCTTTGATATTACCCTTTTTTTAGTAGTATTCTTAATATTTTATAATTAGTCAATTTTTCAAAAATACTTTTATTATAATTACTCTTGTTAGTATTCTTTTTTTAATCGTACCCCTTCACTATTAAGTTTAAATTTCAAAAGTCCTAATTAGTTTGTTAGATCTTATCTTATATCTTCTGTATAGTTTCGGAAACTTTTGTCATTTGAAACATTCCATTAGTAATATAATTAGGTTAGTTAAAATTTTTTATTATTGTCATTTGTAATTTTGCCCAAAAGTTGATGTTACATTTGCTATATGGAGTTCTCTAAAATCCAGTCACTTAAAAAGTGACCCGTTTAAATCTAAATTGTTTAAATGTGCTAATAAAATTTGGATTGTTGGTTATTTTAGAAAACTAATAACTTCCAACTTGATATTAAATAATATAAAAGAAAATTAAATAATATGAAATTTATTAAAAAAAAAAAAGGAAACACGATATACTATACTTTTCCCCTCATCATTCAAACGTACAGAACTTCCACACCTAGTAAAGCCGATTTTTCAATCTCCATAAACTCTCGTTCTATCTCACTTGGGCACATAATCACCTGTTACTTAACAGGTCCCAGTTGTCAGTACTGAAGGGCCTATTTCACTTTTTTGTTTTCTTCTATTTTGTTCGCTCACATGCTCATATGGGAAGTGGGAACCAGAAGCCCCTTGCGGAAAAGGAGTCTAGTCAGCGTCAATGGATGCTCTCTTATTAGGGTTTTTTAAGAGAAGTATAAAAGTTGAATATAATAGTTTGATAGATTTTGTAACATAGTAAGATTACTCAATCAAACAATGATAGACCACGGACGATTTAAGAAAGAAAATTAATAACGTACGAGAGTTAAATAAGACTAGTTTTTGCATACGTAAAATAAATAGATTTATTCGATATCGTGATAAATGCTCCTTGGCCACAATATCTAGGAATTGAACTTAGTTTTAACATTAATCCAATCTAATACAATTTTCCTTACAATCTAAGTACCTTAATTAGATATCACGCACAATCCAAGAAGTAACAAATTTTGGTAATCATGCACAATTATGCCTAAATTGGTTCTAACTGATTAGTTCTTTCTAAAAGCAAAAATTAATATTACAATTAATATATATATATATATGGGAATGTAATTTCGTGTCAATTCCGTTCTCTATATTTGAAAATGCATTTAAGAGATAGAATTACGATTTCATTGAATTAGCAATTTCACTTTTTAGAGAAATTCAATTTCACTTTTGAAAAGACGGACTTCGATTCTTTTCACCATCATTAATTATTATCAATTAAAATTATTTATTTAACTTTCAATCAAATTATAATATTCAATAATTAAAAGTATTATTGAGAAATAATTATTATATAAATATTCTATCCTATTCTATTCTTGGGACATTTCCTTCGAAGAAATAGATCCTTTCAATTTACTTTTCTTTTATTTTACCCATTTTACTTCTTTTTTCTAATTATGTCACGTATAACTAAAAATTAAAATTGAAAAGAAAATAATAATATCATGATATGATGACACCATAAAGTGATTAAAAATTTTAAATGATTTCAATTATTGATTTGTACTAAACAAAAGAATAAATTTACAATTCTGATTTTAATTTCATTCCATCTCAGTATATTTTAAATCATTCATTCCTATTCAAGGTGATATTATGCCAATATAAAAACCAGGAAAACCGTGACGACAGTTAAAAAAAAAAAATCAAAACATGAAAACTAATAAAACGTTGAAAATAAGCCTAAACAACCGCATTTCGGTTCAGTCCGAGTAGGAGCAAGAAATCGTCGACTATCATAGCTGCGTGGGGTCGACTGTCATCCGACAGCCTCCAACCTCGGTCTTTGACATGCTACAGTCAATGTATTTGTCAGAAGTTTTTTACTGGTTTATCATGATGAAGGGAACGGGAAAAAATTAATAAATTAAAAAAAATTGGATGACACATGGATGTTACGAGACATACAACGTGAAATGACGACAAAGTTGCACTATTCATACTTTCGTACTACTACAACTCAGGCGAGTTCTTTCCCCAGTTCATCAAAGATTTATCATCATTTTAATATTCTTATATCATCGACTATAATGTATGAGTTCAAGAGCCTTAATATCATAACACCTTTCCAATATTATTTTCTATTTAATAGTACCGTTAATTATTAATATTTAATCATTAGTAATTTCTCAAATTTTTTATTATAGTAATAATTTAATACCACTCTTTTACTACAATAATTTTTATCTATTAAGAAATATAATTGTGTCTTATAAAATTACTAATTGGGACGCTTTAACTATTAGGACGAAAAATTATTATATTTTATTGTGACCTATAGTTAGCTGTAACATTAGGTTTTTGAGATACATGTTGTGTCCCAATAGAGTTAAATAGGTCACAATTTTATGCTTCCATGGCATTTCTAAAGCAAATCAGTTTACTACCTAAAATGTTCTTTTTTCGAACATATTATGACAATAAAGCATTGCTCAACTGGTTCCAAGCTTTGGTCGTATTGCTGGCAATTCTACTCTTCATCCACTTAAAAGGGAGGATCAAGCAATTTATGGGCTATCAAGCTTCATAACTCATAAATCAAATTCAAAATCATAATCTTAGATTCACTAAATTCGAGTTATCCTGGATTATTCAAGAAATCCAAAGTTGCAGTTTCAAGCTCTTTCCGCTGTCGCATACGCAGACGAGCATGCTAGCATGCTAAGACCTTTTGTCCTTCCTCCATGGCCCTCTCTAGTCTCCGTTTCATCCTCATTAAGTCGTCATCTCAATCCATATTAAAGATTGTGTTTGAGAGCAATCATTAACATTATTTCATATTAAATCAATCCAATTCACTCCGACAAACGTTCTTTGACTTTATTGCACGATATCGTATAATCTTGTAGCAGTATAAGTTTTCAAACTTAATTAACGAAACAATAAAAGATTAAGCATTTTTTCTACAGAAGAAAATTAAGAGATTATATTATTATTATTTGTATTTTAGGTCTTTTACAAATAAATGACTTATACTCTTCTTTTTGACAAACTAATAAACCTATATTTCATAGTTATTTGTTTGGTTTCAATTAGAAACACATATCTACTTCTCATGACACCACTAATGTTACTAAACATATTTAATGAATTAATGTATATGAAAATAATAACTTCAATTAAAAAAAGAAGAAAAAAAACCATAAAAATTAATTTAAAAAAACAAAACCACGTTTAAGCTTGTGGCCCATTACTAAGCCATCTAAAGATAATAATTGATTAGTAGAGGGTTTAAATTCTAAATAGATTGCAACTTATACAGTAAGTGGATTATAAGATTTACTTATGGTAGTGGGCAATCACATATTACCCTTTAGGGTTGCATGATTGCCTTCCTTTAACTCGGTAGGTTTTTAAACTTGTTTTTTCTTTTCCTTTTTCTTTTTCTGTTTGTTTTATGGTTGGTGGGCAGCTAACTACCATTCATTTACAATAGCGAGTCATAGCTTATGGTGAATGGTTATACGGTAGATAAAGTATAGGGCTTTACTTATGTCATATCCTTTAGATATCGGTTTCCAAATTTTTTGAGTCAAAACTTAGCTTGTAGCACTTTTAAATTGCTTCTAAACCACTTCAAAAGCTATACCATATAAATCTTAAACGATATAAGATACCTCGTACAGCTTGTAATTTTTTTTTTTTTTGTAAATTTTACCTTTATTCTTTTCTTTGAATAGCAAATTGTTATTACATTTTTTTTTCCATACCAAAAAATTTTTTTTTTAAGAAATACAAGGAATCTAAATGTTAAATAGTATCCTTCATGGAATAAACGATTAAGTAGCAAACTCATGAGGTATATGCATAAAAAACAAAACAAGATATAAATTATTTACAACTAACAATGAATATCATCTCTTAGAAACTTAAAGTTGCTATTTTCAAGTTTCAATTATTAAGTAAAATATATTAAAATAGGCGAAAGAAGAATCAAGGAAGTAAGTAGACATACATTTGATGGTAAAATATAAGTAAAGTAAGCTTTGTAGTACTTTACTTTAGGGAAGAAGAGGTAGAAAGACAATGAGAGAAAGCGAGACAACATAGAGCTGCATTATTAATGTCATACCTTAAATCAGTAAAGTTGTAATAGTTTCGCCATGTAAACTATTCTAAGATAGAAGTTGACCTTATAATCACTGTCCTAAACCAGATCTACACAAGACGTCCATGACTAACCCGATTTAAAGTAAACGGTTCGTAATTTAAATAAATCATTTACCTAAAAAAATAAATATATATATACATATATACACAATAGAATTAAGTTATTATCATTAACGTTTATAGCGTTTCACTGTAATCTATTTCCTAGTTAATACATTATTCAAAAATGAAAAATTCTAAGATAAGAGCTTAAACCTTAAAATATATGTCTATTCTTCAAATGTTTTTTTTTTTTACTTTCTAAGATACAGCAGTTGCTGGCTTCAAAGTAATTATAAGCCGCTTTTTGGCCAGCACCTATAACGATATCTATGGGGATGTAAGCAACCACAACTCAATAAGTTAGGATGGATGACTTAAAAGTATACCACAACCACAAATACAAATAAGGTTGTCAACCAACTTATTAGGTGTAAAGCATGTTTAAGCAAATGTCATCGCACCACGTTATCCTGCTCGTCTTGAGATTAGAGAAACTACGCCCGCTCTAATCCGGGTTAATAAGTTACTATTAATGAAACAACTTACAACCAAGCCCAGGCTTATTCAATGGAGACACCTTCTCACCTGTCATTTAGTTCGACTAAGGATGAAGAAAGGACCCATTATACTATCCAACATTATCCCTTTCGAAGGAGTTGGTATTTAACCAAAGAATTCTAGGTTTCCTTTAATGGGTTGCTATGTAGGTCCGATTATGATTACAAGTCGTATAATTGATTAGGTTCAGTTTAAGGTGATCAATCATTTCATACAAATTATACAATACAAGCTAAGCAACAAATAAAAAAGCATATCATCAGCTCAGAACAAGCACAATAAAGTACAATTTCAAACCTCCAAAATACAATATTGTATTAATCCCAACTTATCTCGACTTCTTACTCACTCACTCGAGGTTCGACTAGCTCAGGCAATCGCCGATTATCCCTATAACATAAACGTTATTTCATTTTTTCATATAACTATTATAGATTGGTTTTATGTTATAACGCTTACTATTATTTTTTGTTTAGGGTTTAATATACCTAATAATTTAGATCTTAAGTCTTTTACAATTCTTCTTAAATCGTGTTAAGTTCTGTTTCAGTTTTCGCCTCAATTTATAAATTAGGTTTTTAACTTAGTTTTTTGTTAGAGATTTATATGTACACCCTAAGAAATTATTTTAACCCATAATGTGAAATTAATTGCACTATCTTCGGATATCCTAAATATCGTTTTTAGTCTCTAACTAGTGTTCTAGTTCATACGGTACACTCGAATTCTAATTTAATTGCCGAATTCACCCCCATTATAAGAAAATTTTACATTTTTTATATAATTACCTTAATTTAAGTTTCCTATCAAATTTATTGTATATTCCTATTATTATCTTCTTAAATTGTATTAAGTTCTGTTTCAATTTTTGCCTCAATTTCTAAATTAAGTTTTTAACTTAGTTTTTTGTTAGAGATTTATATGTACACCCTAAGAAATTATTCCGACCCATAATGTGAAATTAATCGTATTATCTTCGGATATCCTAAATATTGTTTTTAGTCTCTATCTAGTGTTCTAGTTCATGCGGTATACTCGAATCCTAATTTAATTACCGAATTCATCCCCATTATGAAAAATCTTACATTTTTTTTATATAATTACCTTAATTTAAGTTTCCTATCAGATTTATTATATATTCCTATTATTATCATAATATCAATTTTAACCAATATTTTCTTAATTATTAATTTCTCATGATTACCCTAATAATTACATCTAACACCTTAAATGCTCCATGTATCATACTTCATCAGATTTCAACATCCTAAAACATATAATTATACATCAAATTAGTGATTACCCATTTAATTACTTAATTAACCCTAAATTACTCATTTTATATCTTATTTTAAGGTCTAAAAATCATCTAAAATTTTTGAAAATTCATTTTTGAAAAAGGGTTTCATGTTATTGTTCTATATTACCTAAGTAGTCTACAAAAAAAATTTGGGCTCAAAACTACACTTTTATGGTCATTTATTTCTAAACCGAAACATGCTCAGTTTTGCATAATTTCTTAAAGATCATATCTCACGGGATATATTTTCATCAAAATAATATTTTTCCTAAAAATTACATACTAAAATATTCCAAAATAACAATATTCATAATTTTTTATGAACATTTACAATTTTTATAAAATTACACAAAATTGGGATGGAAATCGAATTCACCGGTTTGAGTGGCTCTGGCCATCGATGGGTATGTCGGCCCACTTAAGCATTACCACCACCATGTGATGGTGGTGGCTATCAATTCCCAACTGCTTATTGAGTCTGAGTTCTTCTTAAAAGCCCCAACTGCACAAATTTTTATTAAATTTTTGCAAAACTCTAATGTCCTTTCAATTTCGCCTCTCTCTAATTTTCTAAGGTTTCAAACTGATCAAATGAGCTTTTGAAAAATTTAGGTATTTATAGAGCTTTAGGGAAATTATTATGCATTAAATTAATTTGACAATTGTCTTATCTCTTATTCTTTTTAGCTTTCTATTTTGCTAAATTTAATTGGTTAATTTCCTTCTTTAATTTTTAGATTGCCACGCCCCACTTTTGGACTTTTTCTCATTTTTATATATTTTTTATTAATTAATTATTAATTTTTTTAATTATTTAGTATTATTTTAGTATATTTCATGTATTTTAAGTAATTACGCATATTTCAACCTACATATAAATTCATATATAGTAAAAATAAATATTTTTAAATATTATTTAGGTTATTTTATGGTTTTTAGTGTGCATATAATTTATCTCTAGTAATTCGTTAATTATCGGAATGCATTTTACACATTTTCGATAAATAACGAATAATATATTTAAAATTTGAAAATTTTATATTCTTTTATTTTATTATTTATTTTTCTAAATTCAAACTTATCGAATTACTTTTACTAATATTTCTAACTTTATTTGATAATTTAGACTCGATCGGATCCTTTAACTGATCGCTATAAATTCTACGAGTCAAACTTTGAGTAGTTAATTATGGGTCTTACAATCAAGAGGGAGGCAGGAAGCTTTAAGTTTTAGGTTTGTATTAGCCATAGATAGTTTCATCTTCACATAGATATAATATTTTTTATATTCTTTTAGTTTTCTTAATTAAAAAAAAAATTACATGTACTATTACTTTTCATTCATCGATATATGTTATATTATTTAATAAATTTTACTAGGCAGAACTCAAGATTCTATATCCTACATCCTTTAGAATATACGTTTTAAAGTGAATATAAAGTATGAAAACATCATACTTATTTTTTACCTTATGAAGCAAGTTCCAAAAGATCACTTTTCAAAACTAAACATACAACATTCAATATCAACCTAAAACTTACATGATCAAATAGACATGTATAAATACCTTATACATTTGGGTTAAACATTCACCTTTGATCACAACGCATTATAAATATAAGCCTCCTTGTCATCAATTTCAACTCTTATGTGGCTAGTACTAATAAGGGCTAAGGATCTTAATATTGTTTTTCCTTTTAAAATGTAAAAAATAAAATCATCCACTTTTTTTCATTTTTCTTTTTTCCTTTTTTCGTTTTTGTTAGGAGTAAGCAAGTATAGGTTAGGTAAGGTAGAATATGATACCTTACCCGTAGCCTACCTTATAAGTATATGTTTCAAAATTTTTATATTCGAAACTTACTCAATGACACTTGGGAACCACTTTATTCCCTTGTAGTTACCCTGTAAATTTTATAAGGTATATGGTATTTATAAAGTATCATATGGAACCTATATATTTTTTTCAATTTATTTTCTTTCGAAATATTACACAAACATATAATTAATATTACACGTATAATTATACTAATCGATCAAATAGTAATATTTGTAATATATTTAACCGTAACAATGTGAAATTTAATTGGTAGAATAGAGAATAATTCTTGCAATTGGAAATGTTTAACTTTTGATTGGCTCATGGTAATTTATTTTTTTATCCTTTCTTTTCAAATCATCAAAATAAATTTTTATCAAATCTTAAAATTGTTATATGTAAAATATAAAAATAAGGTTTTACTTAAAAAAAAAAGGATAAGAGAGAGAAATATGATAGTAGACGCAAAAATATATAATCTCAGGGTTTTATTATGAGTTGAAATAAGGTACCTTAAAATTTGTAACTTATATACTTTAGGTTTCAAGATAAGTATAGAATACTCTAATGTCATAGCTATACCTTATTATGTGGGAGTAGATTTCGAGAAATTGTTATCTAAAACCTACTCTATAATTAGAAGTGTGCAAGTGAGTTAAACGGGCCAACTCAGCTTGGCCTACTTTAGCCTGTGGATTAAACGGATCGAGTTTATTTGACTTAATTTTAAATAGGTAAAAAAACCTTGATCATAACTCGTTTAAAAAGTAAATTAATAACAAGTCAGCTTACAGACTAAAGAAATAAATATATTAAATGGGTAAATATAAACTAACCCATTTTAATTCACGAGTTAAATGAGTTGAGTTCATCTGACTCATTTTTAAATAGACAAAAAAACTTTAGTTTAAACCTTTTTAAAAAACGAGTTAAATGTACTGATCTATTGACCAAAACCTACTTGCACGCTTATACCTATGACATTCTTTACCTATTCGATAGAGTAGAGTACGAGTAGATACCTTTTGACAGCAAAATTACTTACTCACTCTTATTTTTTGCATTTTTATTATTTTCATAATATTATGTTTTATGATTTAGGTATGTTAATAATGCTATTTTATTAAATTGATTATTTTTAGATCAATTAAAAGTTGACATGTATCTCTAATTAAATTTAATAATTTCTTTTAAAAATATGGATTACTTTAAAATTGCAAAACTCATGTCATGTTTTAATAAATTTTCTTGTGAAAAGTTTATGGCGGTGGATCAGCATTTAACATATATATATAGATTTATGATACCCATAATGTTGTCAAACCACTTGATTTGACAAGCCGGATAATATTATGCAAGTGGAATACGATAGTCGAGCGAGTGGGGACCACATGCGGTTGGTAGCATGCATATGATAGGTTGGGTGGACATTGCCATAAAGACGTGTTCCTTTGGAGGTCGATGGTTACTTGTCTGCATTGCAATCCCCATGGGAATAATCATCGATCTCACTGTATATTAGTACGTCTCTGATTTTCTGACTCCACTGCACTTTTTCCCAGGTTGTTTCCTTACCGCTGATGAGAAAACTTGAAGCATTTTTTAAAATGTTATGGTAAGTGTAATTTAAGGTATTAATATTCGTCTTTTAACCGAATATTTTAGTTTCGGTTTTCTCTTTTAATGCGAATCGATATAGCTTATATATAATACATATATATATTTTTTGGGATAAAGGATACGTGAAAGTTATAATTAGGGATCAGCATATAGAAAAAGAGTAAAATATAACATTTTATCCATACCCTACTTTATGAATATATATTTTAAAATTTTTATATTTAAAACTTAACTTGTAGCATTTATAAACTACTATGTATTATGTACCATATAAATTTTATAACCTACAAAGTATGTTATAAAACATTTATTTTTTTTAATTTATCTTCTTTTAAAATATTATTTAAATATATAATTAATATTAAACTTGTAACTATATTAATAGACTAAATAGTAACATTTGAAATATTCTTATATTTATAATAAATTTATTCGTAACAATATAAGATTTTGTTAAGTAAAATAAAGAATAATTATTGTAATTGAAAACTTCAACCCTTAATTAGGTTATGTTAAATTATTTTGTTGTTATTTTCTTTTAAATCAGTAAAATAAATTTTCAAATTATAAATTATTATATGTAAAATGTAAAAATAAGGTTTTATCCAAGAAAAGAAAAAAAAAAAGAGAATAACAAAAAAGTAGAAATAAAAAAGTGTAAGATTAGAATTTAAATATAAGTTGATATATTGTACTCTAAAATTTGTATTTTATATATTTTAGAGTGTAAATTCTAAGTTGAGTATAGAGAATTCTAATATTATATTTATATTCTTTTTCAAGAAATTGTTACTCAAAACTTATCATGTGATCTTTTTAATTAACTCAAAACTTATCTAATAAAGTAAGATTTAAATAAGTATCTTATATAATAGAATTACTTGCTAACGTTTAGTTATAATGCAATAAAATTATAATAATATACTTAACGTATCGTATAATTTAATATTATGAATATCAATAAAATAAAGAAAAATGGTTATCCACCAAAACTAACCTGTGCGCTCCACTCGATGATAATACGTTCCTTCCTCGAAATAAAATATTACCCAATTCAAGAAAAGTATCAAAACTAAAACCCGTAAGCGAAAATCATAAGATAAAGAAGTGGGGTGCCCTCATAATTTGGATTATCACATGGGTAGGTTGTCATGATGATGAAATATTGAAGGACTAGGGTCCTTTTTTTTTTTTTTTTTTTTATAAAGCTTTCTCTTGGTTCACGGGATTTCACGCTTTTTCTGCCATTCCTTTTTGTGCAAGATTTTGGCTTTTGCTTTTTCTCTTTTCTGGGTTTATTATTTTTGTTAGAGTCTAGATTGTATTAGAATTGTCTGGATTCAGCAAAGAATTGGGTACGTTCTGTAAAGTTCTCTTCTATCTGCCCACCTGTGAAAAAAGGTGAGAAAACTATTTACAAGCATTTCAATATCTACTGTTGATAGAAGAAGATTGAATTCTGAACCTGCAGGTTGTTTAGGTGATTCTTATGTTGCTTGTTTCTGGGTTGTGTGATAATTCTGCATGATGGTGTATGGAGAATGATCAGATGGGAATATTGGATTGGTGTTTTTGGCATTTGATGATCAGTTGCATGGCTTTATAGTTTTCTGAGTTCTATCGATCCTCGAATTTGGATGTATGATTTACAGACACAACAAAATTTCATGTTTGTGGTCGAATTCTACCAGTGATCAGTGCTGAAATATTTGTAAATTGAGTGTCGGAATTGCTCGCTTAAAAGCCCTTTCACTGCATGATATTGCCAAATTTGGTACATCTGCAGTGAATTACTTATATGGAGCTGTCATCTATTTGTAAAGGTTGCACCTTGTTTTGTCCAGTCTCGAATTCGGTATATTGGAAATGTATTTTGCTTGTGATACTGGTTGTGGTTTTGAGGTTAGTTCTGTCTCCTACATTGCCTGGTTTTGGAATCGGTGGATATGAGCAGAATGATATATTGACAGTACAGGATCTCTCTTCACCTATTAATTCAGAATTTGGCATAAGAAAGGACAAGTTTTTGGAGGTTCCGCAAATTGTATGGGGGCTAAATAATCAAAAGATAGCATTTGCAAGGGCCTGCTTGACTGCAAGAATGCTGAATCGGACTCTTTTAATGCCAAGCTTAAGTGCATCTCTGTTTTATAAAGAGGTTGAACTTTTGCAGCCTATCTCATTTGGTAAGGTCTTCCAGTTTGAAAGGTTTAATACACACTGCAGTGGTTTTGTTCAATTGGGACAGTATTCCCATGTGTCGAATCAGACCGATGTCTTTGTACTTCAAAAGGGAAGTGGTAGGAGATGGACTGCTGAGAGAGATATGGATCAGTTGAAACAGTTTAATCAGGATCCCATAGATAGGCATGAGGTTATCCGAATCACTGGAAAGAATCCATTTCTATGGCATGATCACTGGCCTGTTAAGGATTATGCAAAGGTCTTCGAGTGTTTAGTTTTAGTTGAAGAGATATCTAAAGAAGCTGACAGAGTTATCGACAAGATAAAGGACATGAGTAGAAAAATAAATAATGGTGCTGAAGCTATGCATAAGGATTCTAGTTCAGAGAGTGATTCGTCACTGGCAGATGCTTATGTTGCTGTACATATGAGGGTTGAGAAGGATTGGATGATTCACTGCAAAAAATTACAGCAAAGGTTGAATATTAGCCAAATTTGTAGTAGCAAAGAGGAGATTACAGAGAGAGTAGGCCATATTTCCGGGCTCAAGACTCCAACTGTTGTCTATCTAGCCGTGGCTGACAGTCTTCTTGAAGATAATTCCATATTAAGCGGTTGGAAGGAAGGACTAGTTCCTTTTGAGAAGAAGAAACTGAGCGTTGACAAAATTTATGAGAAGCATCCATATCTCATTAAGTCAGCAATTGATTATGAAGTTTGCTTAAAGGCAGATGTATTTGTTGGGAACAGCTTTTCGACATTTTCAAGTCTCATTGTTCTTGAGAGGACACAAAGGATGATTAAAATGGGCATTGCAAGTTCATGTGGGAGGGATGTGAAGTGGCCATCTTATGCTTATAACATAGCAGGGGAGTCAAAGGATCCTCAAAGATGGATGACGAAGATGACTGATCCTAGCCTTAAAGCGATAAGCTATGGTTCCAATGATATTTCTTGTTGAGAGTCGGTTAAACATTTTCTTTCAAGTATTCAGGTTCAAATCCTAGCTCTGCATTTTTTTTTTGTTGTATAAAGTACAATATTGAGGTGGAAGGTATATTTTGTAAAGAAAAATTCTTTAAAAGCAAATATGAATAGAGCAGCTCAATTTCTTTGGAAAAATATTGCATTTTCTTTTCATGGAGATGATTGGATTTCCTTGCTACATGACTGCTTTATGTCATTGGGCATGTTTACCGAGAATGTCTCAAATTCACAGCTTAAGTCTTGCTCATTTCTCCACACGGTTGAGGCATCCAGATATCATTTTCCATTGATAGGGGGGACAGATATTGCATTGCCAGAGAAAGGAAAGCTTTTTGTGTGCTCTTTGTTTGATGATAATAGCTGTTTGTTATGTGAAGGGTGGGTTTGGAAAATGTAGGTAAATTAGCTTGGCTGATAGAAATAAATTGCAGCTATATTGGTCTCAGTATCTTGACTCAATGAATATATGGAGATTTTTATTTAGCGAGAGAGTCATTTCCTTGGTATCATATGTTCTTGTCATTGGCGATCCCTGAGGCTGTGCTTCTGTGGACTGCAATGGAAGTTTTATCTTGTATTTTCCAGAACTTTTCTTCTTATATATGTCCTGTATGCTTTACATATAATTTTGCCTGGGTACAAATGCCATCCGTGCTGGATTATTGGAACTACCTAGACAGCGCAAGTTAAAGTTAAGCCCATCTGATTATGGTTAGGTCCCTCTATTCCCCACCACACACGCGCCCCCCTGCCCCCACCACAAGAAAAAAAAGAAAAGAAAAGCAAAAAAGGAAAATTGAAAATATAGGAAATTTCTATTGCATCTCTTAGCTATAGCAGTCTCTAGTGTACATAGATTCCCAATTCCCATGAGACCTCGTCTGGTGAAGCTAATGCAGCATTTTATTAGATGCCATCGTCTAAAGAAGAGTTAAGAGGAATACTAAGAAAAGATCAGGTGAAAGCCTCCGTTCTCTTATATGAATCAGCTTATAAAATTTTGAGATGTGGTGTAATCGGCACAGGATTGCACTCCCTCAAGCACGCTGAATCCAAAGCTTTGTAAAAATCTGAGGATGCTGTTTCAGGTGCACAGTCCTGTAGGTAAGCAGGACACAGAAGATAGTATGATATGCTGATTTGCACGATCAAGGTGGAAGTGGCAGTCTTGAGGCATGCCTAAGAAATTTCAAGTTCTAAGACTGTAGCCTAGAGGGGTTATATGCTGCTAGTAGCATCAGTCCTGCATAAGCCCTTTTAGTTATTTCTGTTCTAAAGTTTTGGCATTCTCCATAAACACTATACTTTGATATTTTAAATTCTCCTGTTAATTGCTTGAGGGAAAGTTTCCACTGTCACACGATTGTTTTCAACTGTTTGATTCTGGTGTCAACATTGACCTTTATCAATATTATTTCCCTTTTGACGATAGATAGTGTGTAGAGTAAAATCTGTATTGATTATTCCAGATCTCTTTTGCTATCCAATGAACTTTTTCAGTACATCCATAGGAGAGGATCCCAGCCTCCAGATTTGGCGTTGAATGATAAGATTAGAATGAGAACCGCCTAATAGTTCAGCCAATTCCCCTCTCATGTCGATCAAAATTAGGTTACCCTTGAAATTGGGGCAGCAGTGGATGTATGGTGGAGTGATGGATGGCCAGGAACTTGGAAGGAGTTGTTACTGGAATCAAGAGCGGTGTTGATGATAATCTGCATAGGAGTGCTTGAACAAGAGTCTGATGGCTCTATTAGCTTTATATGTATACCCATTGTTGAATTTATGCATTCCTTGAAATTTGAAGCTTTAATTTTTTTGGTCATGGTAGGTGAGAACATGTTCAAGAATGTAATGTTAAAGTTGTGTTAAGTGAAAAATGGATCCACTTATTATGTCTAGCTAGGGATATGTATTATTGCTTCTTAGATGGGCTATCAGTGTATTTTCAAATATCGATAGCACCGAAAGATCAAGAAAAAGCCATCCTTACTTATCCGTATGGTACATTTGCCTACATGCGAATACCATTTGGTCTTTGCAATGTATTAATTACTTTTCAAAAGTGCATGATGGCCATATTTTGAAGATTTGGTGGAGGATATTATGGAAGTCTTCATGGATGACTTTTGGAGATTCTTTATTCTTTAACCAATTTGGAGAAGGTCATAATGAGGTATAAAGAAACGAATCAGGTTTTTAACCATGAAAAATGCCACTTCATGATTCAAGAGGGCATTATTTTGGGGCACACAATTTCATGGAAAGGCATTGAGGTAGACAATGCCAAAATCGATACAATTGCTAAGTTGCCACCCCTAACCTCAGTGAAAACAGTTTATAGTTTTCTTGGTTACGCTAGGTTCTACAAGCCATTCATTAAGGATTTCTCCAAGATCGTCAAACCCTTAACACAACTGCTTGAGAAGGATCGTCAAACCCTTAAGGACAAGCTTACTAATACTCCCATAATGGTAGCTACCGACTAAAGTTTACCATTCAAGTTTATGTATGATGCAAGTGATTATGCTGTGGGAACTATCTTAGGGTAAACGAAGGATAAACACTTTCAACCCATCTATTACGCTAGCAAAACTCTTATTAATGTCCAAAAAAAAAAAATTACATAACAACTGAAAAAGAGCTATTGGCTATCGTTTTTTCTTTTGATAAATTTTGGTCTTATTTGGATTTATCTAAAGTGATAGTGTATACTGACTATTTTGCTCTTAAGTACTTGCTGATCAAGACGAACGCCAAACCATGCTTAATCCGGTGGATTTTACTCCTTTAGGAGTTTGATGTGGAGATTCGAGACAAAAAGGGTGAGAAAAATTTAGCAGTTAATCACTTGTTAAGGTTGGAGAACCGAAATATAGAGAGATTAGAAGAGCTGAGATCAACGACGAGTTTCTCAAGGAGTATCTATATGCTATCAATCGGGCAATTGATTTGGAAACTCCTTAGTTCATAGACTTTGCCAACTATCTTATTACCAAAATCCTTCTTATGGGACTTCCACATAAGCAAAAGACAAAATTATTTGTTCTGAAATACTGATACCGGGTTCATGACGAATTCGTAGATGAACACATGAACCTGGTATCACATGAAAACCAATGGATGAGTTAGGAGTGCGAGATGACCTGAAAAATAAATGAAAGTTGATGGTTTAGCGATTCCTATGCACTAACTCTATGGATACGATATACCATAAAAATTATACACGAACCTAAGACTCACCGGATGTGATGTACTAACTTGAGTGATAGGGTTACTTGGAATAATCCTTACTAAAGGAATTGATAAGAATAGATAGAAGAGAGTTTTCCAAGAGAAAAATCTCAAAGGTTTTTCATTAAAAATGTCAAGTCTGTCTAAAATCCTATACAAGTGTTTTATTTATACAAATTAGTGAAGTTGTAAATGAAATGACTAAAGAATACCTTGATAGCGTTCCTGTAAATACAAAATAAACAAGAGGGTTATTTAGGAATAATACAAGAAATAAGACATCTAAATACAAGAACAAAATTAAATAACCAAATGAGATTTTCAGGCGAAGGCTGAATAAGATTCCGAAGAGTTATTGGAGGCTCGGAGTTGGGATTTAGGCATACCTGATTCTAAACAACCAGCCTTATTCGGGGTCGATCTGATATGTCTGTAGCTGACCTAACATGACCAAGGCCGACCTCACATGATAAGGCCAACCCAATGTTGTAGTAGCTAAGGTCGCATACCCGAGCCGAGCTTATATGGTCAGGTCGATCTAAAGTGGTAGATGTGGCCGATCTGCTTAATATAACCTGGTGTAGTTAAGCTAATATAGAATAGTCGGGTAACCTTGTTATGACCAAGTAGATCTTAGTCGAGCAGACTTGGTCGAGCAAATTGATCTCGGTAAAGTAGAACGGATAGGTAGGATAGGATAGTGTTATATAGTTGATCAGAGTAGACCTAGTAAAATAGAATAGAGCCAACCACAGTAGGATAGAATGGACCAAGTATAGTAAGGAAAACCTGGCAAAGCAGGGCATAAATAGTAGCCTAGGATAGAACTTACAGAGCATGTTGGATCTTCTAATATTGCCATAGTTCATGAATAGGCCCGTGGGAAGGCTTGGTTAAGATAGAGCGGGACGTACTCAGCATAATAGGGCAGAACCAATAGAGCAAGGCAGGCCATCCAATGATGATATAGCTTATAAATAGGTTACCCATACGCGTGGAGCCCGCGAGCAAGCTTCCCATGTGATCTGAAACTTAGTGTAGATCATGTGATTAGAAGGTGTGTTTTACATTTTGAGGGTTGGAAAATTCTTAGGCATTGCCATTCAAGACTAGTTGGATGGCATCATAGTACTAATCGTATGGCTTATAAGGTCATTGAGGTAGGATTTTATTGGCCTATAATTTTAAAGGATGCCTAAAAATTTATAGAGCTTTGTGAAAGTTGTCAAAAGACAGGTCATATTTTTCATAAGGACAAGATACCCCAAAATCTTATTTTGGTGTGTAAGGTATTTGATGTATAGGGTATAGACTTTATTGGCCCATTCCTGAATTCAAACAAGAATAAGTATATCTTAGTGGCCGTTGATTATGTCTCTAAATGAGTCAAGACTCAAGCCTTACCCACTTATGATACTAGGGTATTTACAAAATTTTTGAAAAAGCTTTTCTCCCATTTTGGTGTTCTAAGAGCGATTATTAGCAATAAAGTCATGCACTTTGTAATGCTTAGTTCGAAAAAGTCCTAAAACGCTATGACGTGAGTTATAGGATAGCTATCCCTTACCACCCACAAACGAGTGGCCAAGTAGAAGTAGCCAATAAAGATCTAAAGTGAATTTTGGAAAAGACAATAGAGTATTATGGAAAGGATTGGTCTAATAAGTTAGATGATGCTCTTTAGGCCCATTCGATAGCTTATAAAACACCGATAGGAATCATTCTGTACAGAATTGTGTATGGGAAGCCTTGTCATCTCCCAGTAAAGATTGAGCATAAAGCTTTTTAGGCTATTAAAATAGCTAATTTGGATTTTGAGCTTACAGGAAATCACAAGAAGCTCTAGTTGAATAAGTGAATGGCTAGATTTGTCTTATGAAATTTTCCACATCTATAAGGAGAGAACTAAGAAATATCATGACCATCAAAAAGGCATGGGAGGAACTTTCAAGAAGAGGATCATGTCCTCTTATACAATTCTTGCTTCCAGTTGTTCCTTGGAAAGCTTAAGTTTAAGTGGTTCGGTCCTTTGATGGTTATTAAGGTTTTTCCTCATGGTGCGATTGAAATAACCCACCCCAAAAAAGGTATGTTTAAGGTTAATGATTAGTGTTTGAAGTTAAATGCAAGTAGAGAGATCGAAAGCTGTAAACGGAGGAGTTTCGACTCCTCAACTTTGAAAAAGAGTAAGTTAATTTGGCATTTCATCGAGCTATCGACATTAAACATAGCGCTCTTGAGAGACAATTGAAGTTTATAATTAATTTTAGCATTTTCGTTATTTTGACACTTTAGTTTTTGCATTAGATTTCGTTTATTCATGTTTTATTTTATTATATTCTTATATACATTAGATTATGCATTTAGGCTAGGCATTATTTTCTATGATGAGAGAGAGAGAGAGAAGGGCCATATGTAATAGGTTAACGATAAAAAAACATGGTCATCTCTCTACTCATGTCAGTTGCAAAGGGATCATCCATGCAAAACTACAATGAGTTATACAGGCAGTGAGACATGGTTGTGCCTATGCGCATGTCACTTGTAGCTAACTAATGATGAGTAACCCACGATGAGTTATTGTAGGCATCTTATTTTTGTTATCCTTTTAATTTTAGTTTTTTTTTTTATTTCATCAGGTTTACCAAAAAAAATTATCAAAAAAATCAAAATTAAGAAAAATGAAAAAAAATTGAAAAAAAAGAAGAAATATATAAAGTGTCAAAGTCGAGTTTGGCAATCAACTTAAGGTCAAATCAAACAATAGTTGAAGATATACATATAATTTAATAAATTTTGAGTCTCTAAATAATTCAACTTCATTAGAAAAAGAAAATTTAAAATAGTCAAATGAAATATAAAGTGGATTTTTATCTAACATAAGTTTGGCACTCGCATTAATTTTGTTTAAAATTATTTAATTATTTTGTTGGTAGGTACTAACATAAGTTTTTTTATTTTTTATTTTATTTTATAGGTCTTTATATTTCTTGTGTTAATATTGTCTACATGTGTTGCATATTCATCATAGAAAACATGTTTTAGGCATATTAAATAAAGTTGTATTTTTAGATAAAATTTCATATTCTTAGAAAATTGTTTTTTCAGATAAAAATAGTATTTTTAAGATAAAATTGCATCTCATTAGTAAAAGTTGCATAATTAAGGTTAACATATTTTTTCTATGATTTAAACATCTTTTCTTTAGTTTAGACGTCTTTTTGATGATTTAAGCATATGGTTTAGACTTTTTTTTTTCCATGGTTTAGGCATCTTAGGTATATTTTCCACATCAATTGCATATTTCATAAAAAAATGCATTTAGGCACTTTAGGATTTTTTTTAAAGTTTTATCACATAGAAAATGTTTTTCTTTAAATAAACAAAAAAACTGAATTTTTTTTTTCAAAAGTTAGGGATTTTTAAAGTTAGACAATAAAAAATTAGGATTTCTTTCTAAGGATTTTTCTTAATAAAAATAAACTAACTAAAAACATAAACCTGGCTACTTTTAAAAAATAAAATTAATCTACACACTAAAGTTTTCTAAAAAATGAGAACTATAGTTGATTTAATCTTAATTAACAGATACATAGACACATCCGAGACAATTGTAAAATTTATAAAATATTGTATTTTATTTTCACTTTTTTAAAGAAAATTCGTAATAAAAAAATAAAAAATTTCATTCTTTTGCATTTTTGCTTTTTTTTTTTTCATATTTTTAGAAAAATTACAAAAAATAAAAGCCTATTAGTTAGTTTCTTAAATTTTTACATGATAATTTTTTTATTAATAGGTTAGCCTCTGAATTTATTTCTTTGGATAAGTTTTCTAAAAAATTATTTTTTAGAAAATCCATGGAGTAGTGGTTAAATTAGGATTTTTCCACCCGAAAATCCTAATTTGATTTTTTTACTAGTTTAACTGGTTGGTGACTTTAAGTTATTTTTCTAATATTTTTTCAAGAAAAACATTTTTCCTTAATTTTATATCGAGTAACTTATATTAAATGAGCTGGGTTTAATATAAGTTGAGCTGGGTTTAATATAAGTTAAATTAAAAAAAATCGAAATAGGGCTCGATAGTTACACGACTAAGGATACATAGTTGTGTCTCCCAATTGTATCGATGGCAACAACTAATATATAACTACCCCCTCCCCCACCCTCGATAAGAATCAGACCACTGAACCCTTTACCTGCGCTTGAGCCTGAGGGTTGGAAATCATGGCCAAATGATCATGGAGGAGTTTATGCTATTATAATCTACTAACTTACTGTCTTGGCCAAACTGAACTCTCTCGCACTCATCATTCATCTCCAGCTGCCAACCCAAACTGAACTGTACTTAAAAGTTACCTTAACTCAATTGACTTGAATCTGAACCATGCTAAAAGTATCCAATGTGAATTTGCGTCAGAAGAGTTATCAACTTAGCCTAACATGGTTGATCGGCCACCTCTACTTAACACCTAAGCTCGACAAAAATTAAGGTTATTATACAGAATTGTCTTTTTTACCAAAAAGTCATCTACCCACAATGAGCTATGTGTCCGAATAGTTATGTGACAGAATCTTCTGTACAAAATACTCACTTTTGATGAATTTTCCATTGTACCCTTTATTATTCCTTATATATTACTCCTTTTAAACATTATCCTTTTTGTCTTTTCCATTTTTAGGCAAGTTGCCTTAGTTTCTTAAGTATAAATACTCACCATACATATAACTATAAGAGGAATAAACTTATCTTCAATACATTGAATATTCCCATTTGTGAACATTGCTTATTTGCTTTCTTCACTCTTATTCTAATGCTTAAGCAAGGATAGGTAATGAATAACCTCATCGGACCATCTTGTGCATTATGTTGAGTTGTGCTATGAATCCTTGAAAGTTTCACTAGTGTGTCATATCCTTTAGAACTATTTATAAGTTTGCTTATCCTTCTTTTTCGTTCTTTCACACACATTCTATCACTCACTTTAAGCTTGGACACACCCTTACAACCGACCTTATCTATCCTTAGTTACAGTTCCACATCACCTCCCTTCCCTTCCGTCATCCTTAGCCAGTTACATGGATCATGCCTCCCAGTCATGTCGAGAATAGTGAACAAAATGCCAAACAACCATAGTAAGTTCGCAACTTAGGAGACACGATGTCAGCCACCCTATATAAACTTATCGTACCTAATCTCTCTCTCGTTTCATATTACACAATTGAACTTACACTTCCTCTTTTCCTTTCTTTTCTCATGAATACACTTGGAAAAACACTTACATTCAATTTTATTCCACATTCTTGCACTGTCAATGATCACCAATCTTCACTTCTACTTCAATTTCACTTCAAGAGCAAGGTATATATCTTGTTCCTCATTCTCATTGTGTTTATTATGAATTTTAGTTGAGGAATTGTTCTCTTCCATGTTGGATCTTGATGATAATTGAGTGCTTTTGCATCATTTTAGTTTCTTTGTGGAATTGAAGTAATTTTATACTCGTTTTAAGTGTTTGATGTGTGGATCATAGAAAGACACAATCATGTTGTTCAAATTAGGTGTCAATTTTAGATTTAGAAGGCATGATTAGTGACACAATTGTGTCTCTTCTAATACATAAAGCTAGGCACGGGTATCTTCATTTCATAATTTGAAATGTTGGATTTTCTTGCTTTACATGCATTGTTCTTTACTTTCTTCACTTTAGCACTTAAGGTTTTAGAGTTTTGTTACAGTTTTCGAATTTGCTTTAATGTATATTTTTCTCTTCAAAGTTTTTAGAACCCTATAATTCTTAGTAAATAGACAAATGAAATTTTTCTTTTGAAAATTCTCTAAAAAAATCAAATTAGTTGAAAGATAAGGGGGAAAAAAGGAAATGAAATGAAAAAAAAAATAATCATGTTGGTAAGGATCAACTTTAGTCCTGCTGATGTGAGAATAAGTTGGTATAGATTTACCTTTGTCTGTCAGAAAAATGAGTTTGAATTCTGCTACCAATAGACTCCAATCACAAGCGAATTAATCATGAATGAATGAAATAATGAAGTGAATTGAAGCCTACTAGTGAAAATACATATTAGGGGAACGATCAAAAGATGAATGGATATAATATACATGTTTACTCTAGATTATGCTACTTAGCAAGACTGAAGAGAGAGGTTTATACATTTTTGCTAAGTGAGTAAAATTTTTATGACTTTTTCTTATCTAGTTAGATGTTAAATCTAATTTTGAGTTTAGGAATCATTGATTAAATGATCTGGGTAAATTTTAATTTACATAAATTAACTTATGAACTTTGGTATTTGTGTCTTTCAAGCATTATGAAAAGATTGAGTTTAAAGAAGGAAGTTGTTAAGAATTTTGAGTGAAAATTTGCAAGTTGGTCCTTTAAATGGTTTTTTGGATTAAGTATAATTTTTGTTTGATCTCTTAAGTAGTAATAAGTTTAATTAAGGATTTCTTGTCTTGATTTTACTTTGATTTATTTGCTTGAGGACAAGTAAATTCCTAAATGTGTGAAGTTTGATAAGTTCTTAATTGATTATATTTAATATAGTGATTTTCCTTGAAATTTGAGTTTATTTTAAGAATATAATACTTAATTGAGTAAAATATTTTTTTTTAGGTTTTGAAATGTTTTTTAGAAGGAAATGAGAAAATAGAAACAAGTTTTACTCAATTCAGAGTTAAATTGAATAAGTTATGAAGTTTAAAAATAACATGAGCAAAAGCATAATTGTGTCAATTTCAACGAAGATTTTTGAACAAAGAAGAGCAGTTCACAGTTTGTGACATGACTTGGGAGATACAACCGTGTCATAAGTAATGTAAGTAGCAGATTTGAGAAGATTTGCAAAGATTTAATGAATCTTCAGGGATACAACTAGTGATATGACCATATTACTAAGTCGTGTCATTTACAACAAAGGGATAAATCCACACACAATATAAAAGGGATCCTTAGGGGATTTTTAATAGACTTTTCATATGACTTTTAGAGATACTTAAAGGGAAGAAATGCATAAGAGAGCAATATTCATTAGAATTCAAGATTTAAGAAACTTTATCAATTTTCTTGGCTTTTCTTTTCATGTTTTCATTAGCTCTTATTCAAGATTATTCTTTTGTCATGATTTCCGTATAAATTCATTGTATCTAGGTTTTGTGGTACCTAAAATTATGTAATGTTGAGTTTATTAGAGCTAATAAATATCTTTATTTTCTTTGATTTAATTATGCATTCTTTACTTTAGATTGATATTTCCTAGGGTATTAATCTAAAATTTGATATTGTGCAAGAAAATCAAGGATTGTTTATATAATTAGATCTAGGCATAATTGATAAAAATTATTGCAATTTTAGGGATAAATTGTAAAGTCTTTCCAAATCTTTATTGTTATCTTACAAGAATTTGTTATTCTTTAATGATACTTTGATTATACTATTGAGAAAATATTATAATAGGTGATCTAAAAATTATGGTTAATAAACTTAAGAAAGTTATTAACTTTATTAGAGAATTCTCTCGGTTAAAGAAATTAGAGATTAAATTAGTTTATCTTTAGTAAAATTCACATATGTAATTATAAGGGAAGTAAGATCTATATATGTCATTGAATCTTGAGTATGTTTTCCAATTTAATTGCTTTTTTGTTAATTTCCTTAGTTAAGTCTTGATTAATTGTTAGATTAGTTATTAGTAGCAATTTAGGTTAATTTCTTTTAGTTTCTTGAATTTGAATTTTACTGGTTAGATAATAAGGAAATAGTTAATATTAATAATCATTGTTTTTATGAGACCGATAATATTCGTTTTTCAAAGAATTATACTACTATTGATATGTGCGCTTGCCTTATACCATCATGATAACTTTAAAATTATTTAATTGCATGAATATTGAATCTATCAACCTTTTAGATACTATTAATATATGATAGTGTTAAAAGAATTTGGTACATGCAATATGAGATTTTACCCTACATGCATTTAATTTTCTCAAATTACAAATTATGATTCAATCCATGAACTAATTCGAACTAAATTAAAGTATTATCGTTTGAATATTCTAAGCCTTAACTGTGTGATTTGATTTATCCTACAAATGTTTCTAATCTATAATATTATCCACCGAATCTTCTGACTGACCTTCTGAGTGAGTTCAAGCTAGAGTTAAGAGAAATCCACTTACTTATCCTTTAATTTTACCATACGCCTTTTATTCCTTGCCTATTTAGTTGGAGGTAGTGCAATAGATGTGGATGACTATTAGCAAGAATAGACAAGGAAGTTCCATTCCAGTGTTTACTTTGTATAATTTTTTATTATAGGGAATATTTATTCCAATATTTACTTTCTTCATTAATTGTAATGTTAAGTTAAGAATACAAATAAAATTACCATCTTATCCCTCTTTAGTCATTTTGAAAAATAACAAAAATCGATTTAGTGATTTTAAGAAGGGTATACTAGTCATAATATTTGAACCTTTTATTCTTTATGTTAAGCAAATAAAAGTTTGACCTCTTTTTAGCTAGGTAATATCTAATTTTAATAGAGTAGGGATAAAGAAGTGTTAAGATTAGATTGTTGCATAGTCATAAGCATTCATTCCTGTACTACATTTTTGTCCCTTTACTTAACAAATCATCTTTATCTATCATCCAACAGCTAGTGTCAAATCAAGATGGGGTGAACATAATCACCAAATTAAGTCCATGATTTTTTTTTTTTTATGATCTTACGACCACCATCTTTCCAGAGCTTATCCGTCACTTTTACTTAAAATGGATGCAGTTCAAAAGTAAGGGCGGTGAGGAGCACCTTTGCTTCAAGTAGAACTTCGGGAGTATATATTTAATTGGTAAGATTACATTAGTTCACTTAGCTCATTTTTACAAAACTCTCGTTGAATTATGCATACTTTTCTAATTCCAATTACCGAAGTCTTATGGAAAACAGTTCAATTCAACAATTTTAGTAAGTACGATGAAATTATATATTTGGATAATAGTGGTTGCTATGCCTTAAATTAAAGAGTCATAATAGTTTCATTGTATAAACCAACCTAAGTTAGAAACTAGCCACTTTAGTCGCTAACGTAGATCTAGCTTACACTAGACATTTACCGTTTATAGACACCTCATTTTTGCCATTTCTTATTTTTCATTAGTTAAGCTAGGTTAATAAAAAATAAGAAAATAATAAATAAATAAATAAAGTGAAAATTAAAAGAAAAAAGAAGTCAAGTCGTAGCAAGTCTAATTGAGTTAAGTTGAGTTGTATTAAGTTAAGTTGAATCGAGTTGGATCATTTATAATCAAATCAAATAACGGTATGTGATCAATTTAATAAATCATTAAGTCATTAACGAATCAGGCTTTATTAAAATGATTTTTCCCAAACTAATCTAAAATAGATTTTTATTTAATTTATATTGAGCAGGAATAGACTTAAGATTTATTAGAAGAATTTTTAGGCTAAATCAAATTAGATCGAATTGGGCCATGCTACAGTAAATGGAAAGCCTAAATAAGGTTTCTAAAAAATTGGTCAAATTTTCAAAGAATTGTTGTCATATCTTCCACATCTTGGCTTGTTGGAAATCGAATCTATATTTAAAACGATATCGAAGATTCGGTTTTGGAGTTTATAATTAGCAAGTGACATTAATGAGGTTTGGATTACGCATTCCATAATTACATAACTTACATTCGTTATTAGCCTTATCTCCACAATTTACGAGCATTCCCCCACAATTCACAACCCCAATCGTAGCTTCACTTCCTATAGTAGCTAATAATGACTACCACGATCTTCTTGTCCAATCTGCCCCTAACGCAATCTAAACTCAACTGTTTAAACCACTACTCCACATCAATTCCCTTGAACACCAAACAACACTTAATCGACAGTTCCTACCCTCACCAATAGCAACAAGCCTTGTCTTTCGCCATCTCAATTCGCGACAACACACACAATCTACAATCGAATCCTTGCTGCCATGTCTCCCATCCTCACATACATCAAGCCACATCTATACATGCCACAGCAGCCACACAATCTCAAATCTAAACAGATGTCCCTCATTGATTAATTGCACTTGGACACATGACAGCGTTATACACATGTTGTATACAAACGTACGATACACGCTCTAACTCACACGCTGTACGTAAGCATAAACGCACGACTACAACAAACAACACACCAACCATCATGCCTGTGATAAGTGGAAATAGAAACCAATATGCTCTCGATCACGCCTATGATCGGTGGAAATAGAAATTGACACACTCTCGATTACGCCCATGATCAATGGAGACAATAACTGATATGCCCTCAATCACGTCCGCGATCAGTGGAAACAGAAATTGAGATGCCTTCGATCATGCTCATGATAAGTGCAAACAGCAACCAGCACGCCCTCAATCACGCTTATAACCATCTGAAAACAGTGTTCGTCTACCTTCCAATTATGTACGATTCGACTCATAAGTAAAAATTTTGTTATTTTATTTTATTAATTAATTTAATTATTTTTACTAACTTATTTATTTATTTTTTAGTGCAGGTTTTTATTTTTTTATATTGCATGTTTTTAAAGGTAATTTCAATTTTTAATAAATTTAGCTCAATTACATTTTTAGTAAAATCATGTTTTTTGGAAAATAAGTATATCTATATCTTATCTTGTAGTTGAGCTTTAAAATATATATGTATAAAAATATGTATTTAGATCGTATCTTCAACCTCTTTTGTGATTAAGATTTTAAAAAGATACGTATATAGTGGTTACGATTAAGAAAAGATATGTATCAAATGATTACGATTTAAAAGAGATACATATTTAGATCGTAGTTAGAATTTAGAAAAGATATTTTTTTTTACACGTAATGGTTTTAAAAATAAAAAAAATCTTAATCGAGTTTTTTAAAAAAGATTTAGTTAGTTAGGATTTCTTTAAATTCGGGAAAATTAGATTTTTTAGGTTTTTTTTAAACAAAATAATAAATTAATAAATAAATGCAAATCTGTCTTGGTTTTCAAAATAAAAAGAACCAACCCACTAAATATTTTATCAAAAAAAGAACGATGTTTGGTTTAATCTCGACTAGCGGGTATGTATGCACTTTCGGAGCAACCATATAAGAATGAAAAATAACATTTTCCTTTTTCTTAGAAATTCGTAATAAAAAATAATTAAAAAATCACTTTAGTTATCTTTTGATTATTTAGGCATATTTTTAACATTTTTGGAAAATTATAAAAATAAAAACCTATCTATTTTTCATTAGTTTTTACATGGTGACTTAATCTTAATAAGTTGCTCTCTAAATCTAATTTTCTTTAGTTTAATTTTTTAAAAATCAATTTTTTAGAATATTCGCAAACTAGTAGTCAAATTAGGGAAAACCCTAATTTTATTTTTTATCAGTTGAATTGGTTGGCGACTCTAATTTTTAAATTTTTTTAAGAAAAGTATTTCATTATTTTAATATTAAGTAATTTATATTAAGCGAGTTGAGCTTAATATAGGTTAAATTAAGGAAATTAAATAGGGCTTGACATTACTCTGGAGTTTTGAATCAACCAATTCTATACTTGCTTAGTATCATTCTATGGTGTAATTTTCTAAAATAGCTTTTGAAAGAAATTTTATAATATAAAAGTTTGAGAAAAAATAAAGTTTTATAAATAACTTCAGAAAAATAACATGTTAAGGATTTATAAAAGTTAATAGGTTTACGGAACATAGTGTATGTAACAGTAATTGAAAACTAGAAGGTCATATGAAGAGAACTTATTAGTTTTCCTAAAGATTAGTAAAGTCAATAAACAAAATAACAATCTAGCTAATTGGTCTTGAATCTCGCTCTCTAAACCCATTCTCTATACTTTTGGAACTTGAAGTAGTATTGATGCATCTATTAGGGAACTTGCAAACAACTATAGGGGAATATATGATAACTTGCTCAATAAGTGGAATAGAAATAATAGCACATATTTGACATAGAGCAACCTTAGTTTTCAAGCAAGTTTAATTAAATGTTACGCATGTACAAGCAAGTACCATAATATGGCATTATTCGGTCCGTCATATTAGAGAAATTGTGTCCGCTCTAATTCGGGTTAAGGAATTTGATGCCGTATACTTCGTAGATCAAAACCAAACCGAGGCTTATGCAATAGAGAATACCCTCCACCCGAGACTTCATTTTGAAGCACAATCCTTAACCTTATTGCAACCTTCTCTCCTATCACTTAGTTCGACTAAAAGTGGGGAAATGACCATTTTAGCTATCCTTATCAAAGGATTTGTGTTTGGCTTGAGAATCATAATTATTTTCCTAGTAAGTTGTGATGCATGTTTAGTTAGAAGTTAGGCTAAGTTTAAGTTAGTTTACTTTTAGGGTGATTAAGTAATTTCAAATATTCTAAAGCAAGCAATATTATAAAGCAACCAATTCATACAATCTACCACTCTATAACGGCAATATAGTATTCAAGCATACACGCCGCATATACATAAGTCACTAACTTACAATTACAAGCATGACACATGCTAATGCTTCCAAATATTCTTAAATAATATTTTAAAGTGTGACAAAGCACTAATCTTACTTACTTGGACTTGTGACATTCAAGAGTCCTAATAGTTAGTCTTGTCCGCTTTAATTGTTCCTTCTAAAATTTAAAATATAATTGTTTTTGTCTTACTAAATAAAGTGAATGAGTTCATTTAAATAATTTTAAGTATAGTTGTGACTTATCTTTAACAAGTCATTTAAGCCTTATATTGAGTTCCATTTTGCTTTTAAAGTCTCTAAACAAGGTTTTGAAAACTTACTTAATACCAAGTTTTAGTCTCACAACCTTTTAATGAAGTCTCTAGAGTTATCCCAATTGTACTCCTTACTTTACTTAACTTTTTGAACAAGCCTATGAAGTTATTTCCTCTAAGCGTTCCACACTAATCAAACTTCAGATCAAGTTTTTTTTATTATCTAACCTTTGAATCTAGCCTTTGAATTAAAGAATCAAATTCTCCTTTTTATTGACCAACCTTCTGAAGAAGCCTCTAAAGTGATTTCATCTAAGCCTTCTAAATTAACCAACCCTCTAGTCAAGTCTCTGAAATTAATATAATTACCCTTCTTTTACTAAACAACTCTTTAAATAAGGGTCTAACATATTTAGAGTTAAAGTTCTTCCATCCACCAACCTTCTGAACATGTCTCTAAAGTCATCACAACCATACTTCTTTTACCAAACATTGTCCTAACTAAGACTCTAACATTGTTATATTCAAGATCCTTACATGAATTAATCTTTTAGTTAAGCATTTGTATCAAGGTTTTAAATCACTCTTTTACTACATGAACCATTTGAAGAACTCTATGAATAGATCCAATTTACATGTTTGGTCTAAGCCACTTGCTCCAATATCTTATTCCAAATTACAAGTATAATAAATTATGATTATACAATAGGTTCATCATATTCATACGCACGATCACCATATTACTCAAACTTCCAAGTCCTCATATTTTCATCTTAACACATGTAATCCATAATTAATGACTTGTGCATAACTCAAATTCCAATCTATTCAACCGACTCCATATCACTATCCCATAATGACATATGAAAACAACAAGCTAAAGATTAGTTGGATGTTGTTTTCTACAAAGTTAATGGCGTATAATTTCTAGAAAATAGCATTTTTATCAAATTAGGGGCTTAAAAATTACGAAAAATCATAGAAAATATTTTTGGTCAAAATATTTTCATAGGATTCATACATATAGTACATGGGAGTTCCATAAAAATTTTTTTTTCAAAATAACAACAATAAAGTTATTTAAAACAATTTCGAAAATTGCTTCGATTTACTTAGTTTCTTAAGGTGGTCCTGTATCCAATTAAAATTTTTATAATTTGATATTTTTCTCTAAAAGTATATGTAAAAATATGTGAAAATAATTTTTTTCACAATTTTGAAAGTTAAAATAATATTTTTACAAAATTAAGTAAAATCAAGTTAATTTTTGGACTCACAAAACTTAGTCGTCCGGTTACCACCTTTCACTACCCCTTTGTTGGTAGCCTTTGGCATTACCACCACTATTAGGTGGTGATGGTAGTTTGCTTCCATAACTTCTCTGGATCTGTATTCATGAAAATACCTAAGTTGTACATAGTTTCGATCTAACATTTGTTCTAGAATTTCCTGCTTTGTTCTTCCCCTTTCCCAATTTTTTCTAGCATCCTCAAAGCCTTCTTGATATTCTGGAGAGATTTGGTGATACTTTCTTGGTTGTAGGATGTAAGAATGGAACTTTCTCTCTCCTCCAAGGTTTTTATACTTAATTTCTAAGCTTTGTTAGGTGTCTTGATTCCATTTTCCTAGATCCACAGCTATCCATTGAGTTGTCTACGCTTAATCCATGGGGAAATTTGTTAGCTTAACAAATTTTTATAAATTTTTCCTATTAATTTTTACCTATTACACTTTTTTTATTTTAAACATTTACGGGTGTATAATAATTTATATAATCACACTCGAGGTACATATAATATATTTATATGTTATTTTATGTCATTTTATAATTTTAGAGTTCAAATAGTTTATCTCTAAAGTTTGGTAAATTTCATTACTCAAATTGCATAGTTACAGCGGGTAAATTACAATTTAATATAATTTAATGAAATTAATTATTTTTAGATATAATATTATTATTTTATTATATTACTATAATCTAAATCCATGGTTTATTCTTGACTAACCCTTAAGACTTATTTTTGAAATATCATCCTAATCAGTTCACTTTTAAGTAAGTCCTAAATTACTTACTTGAGATAACAATGCAAAATTACTGGGCTTACAGTAGTTTCAAACCCCATAAACTCACTTAATTATAAAATTGCTCACTTTAGTTAACAAAACCTGCTTTAAATCATTTATATAACATCAAAGTACATCATTATCAAACCAAGATAAGTAGCTACACAAATTTCTTGAAAAATCATTAAATTGCCAAAATTCTAGCATCTAAATTTCTAAAACCCAAATGTTAGCAAAAAATAAGCAAGTTGCTATGGAAAAAATTTTACATAGCAATAAACTAGATATTGTGAAAAGTCTAAAAAGAGTTTAAGGTCGAAACGTCGTTTAAACTTTTGAAAATTAATTGCAAAATTCATCTAACGAAGTGATTTCTTGAGAGTGGTATATAAAATCAACAAATTTCAGTAGAATAATATCATTTTTACGAATCTATGTGTTATGTCCGAAACTAAAGATTCATAACAACCTTACCATGCAACTCAACCTAAGCTAGAAGCTAATTACTATAGTAGTTACGTATGTATAGTTTACACTAGGCCTTTACCACTTCATAACTTTGTGTTATCTAATTCAATCTCTATTTGGCATCAACCTATAATGTAACTTATTAAATTAGCTTTTGAAAGAGATTTTGTAATATAAAAGTTTGAAAAGAAAACAAGTTCTATAAACAACTTTAGAAAAACGACATAATAAGACTTTATAAAAGTCCATAGGTTTGCAAAACATAGTACTGATTATAATAGTTGAAAATTACAGGGTCACTTGAAGAGACCCTATTAGTTTTCCTAAAGGTTAGTAAAGTTAATAAACAAAATAGAATTCTAGCCTAGTGGTCTTGAATTTCACTTCTCGACCTCGTTCTCTACACTTTTGGAACTTGGAGTAATACTGGTGTATCTATCGAGAAACCTGTAAGACAACTATAAGGGAATGAGTAATAACTTACTCAGTAAATAGGACAAAGACAATATCACATATTCTAGACAGAGCAACCAGGGTTTTTAAGTAAGTTTAATTAAATGTAATGCATATTTAAGCAAATGCTATTGCATGACATTGATTGGTCATCCTGAGATTAGAGAAATTACTCCCACTCTAATTTCGGTTTTGAGGAGTTTCATAGCGTACTTCATGAATCAAAACTAAATTGGGCCTTATGCAATGGAGAAACACATTTTGCTCGAAATTACTTTTGAACCATGATCCCTAATCTTGTTGTAACCTTATCTCTTGTCACATAGTTCTATTAAGGGCAGGGAAAGAACCATTTCTACTATCCTCATCGAAGGGTCCGCGTTTGGCCCTAGATCCTAACCGTTTTCCTCTAATATGTTGTGATGCAAGTTCGGTTAGTAGTTAAGTCGAGTTTGTATTAGATTACTTTCAGAGTGATCAAGCAATTTCAAACAATTCAATTTAGCAACATCATAAAGCAATCGATATATAAAATCCAGCATTCCAAATAGCAAAACATTATTCAAGCATACACATTGCATATGTACAGGAAACTCACTTACCAAAACATATACTAAGATCTCTAAGTATCATTAAATAATACTTCAAAGTGTAGTGAAGCACTAATCCTATATATTTGGGCATGTGACACTCAACGAACTTGATAGTTGATCTTACCTGCTTTTATTGTTCTCCCTAGAATAATCAATATAATCATTTTAATTTTATTAAATATAAAGTTAGATAAGTTCATTTTAATAATTTGAGTATGGTTGTTACTTATCTCTAGCAAGTGGTATAAACTTTGTCTTGAGTTCTAACCTGCTGCTGAAGTCTTTGAATAAGGTTCTGAAAGCTCTCCTAATACCAAGTCTCAATCTTATAACCTTTTGACCAAGTTTCTGAGATTATCTCAGTCATACCCTTACTCCAATCAACCCTCTGAATAAGACTCTAAAGTTATTTGCACTAAGCATTTTGCACTAACCAACCCTTAAATTAAGTCTCAAAGCCATTTCGACTACATTTCCATTACTAAATACTTCCTAAATAAGCCTATGATGGGGGTATAGTTAAGTCTCTTTTATTATTTGACTTTTTGATCGACTCTTTGAACTAGAGAATAAGTTCCTTCTTTATAGACTAACCCTTTGAAGATATCTCTGAAGCGATCTCATCTAAGGCTTCTAAATAAGCCAACCTTCTACTTAAGTCTTTAAACTCAATACAACCACTCTCTTTTTACTAAACAACTCCTTAAACGAAGCTTAAACATATTTAGATTTAAGGTCTTTTCATCTACCAACCTTTTGAACATATATTTGAAGTCATCACAACCAACCTTCTTATACTAAATAGCTTTTCAAATAAGGCCCTAATAGGGTTATGATCACAATCCTTTACCATTTATCCCTTTAATCAAGTATCTAAACCAAGAATTAAGTCCCCCTTTTACTGGTTCAACCATTTGAAGAACTCTTTGAATAGAATAAATTTATATATTTATTCTTAGCAACTCGCCCTAACATCCTATTTTAGTTTACAAGCATGATATAACATGATTATACAACAGGTTCTTCATACTCATAACTATCATATCAGTCTAAACTTCCAAATCCTCAAATCTATACTATTGAGCCTAATATTTTTCTGGTTTTATAAATAAATCTTTTTTAAACTGATCATTATTAAACCTTACCTATTTAATACTGAATCTTGACTAAGATTTAAAGAAGACCAGCTTTTTGTTTTTTTTAAACATTTTAGAGTTGCTACCTAATCAGGGTCAGGAAACAGTTTAGGTCAAAACCAAATGGGTAGATTTGGTTTTGATCTAAACACCAATTCGCATAGGAAAAACAAATTTCTAAAAATGGTTTTGAAAACTAGAAGATCAAGTGTCCTGATCAAAACCAAATCTACTTATTTGGTTTTGACCAAAACCATTTCCCGACTACAGTTAAGTGGTGACTTCAAAACTTTTTAAGAAAAAAAAAACTGGTCTTCTTTAAATCTTAGTTGAAGATCAGTATTAAATAAGTAGGGTTTAATAATGATTGGTTTAAAAAAAATATTTATAAAACCGGGAAAAAATCAAACTTGACAGCTTAGTGACTCCACTGAGATGTTAAGAAGGTTGGCTACTTAAAAAACTTTCCCAAATTAAATTTGTCTTTGAAAATACCCATGTTATTTGTTTTTGAAAATACCCATGTTATTTGTTTATTTATTTCATGTAATATACTTGTTTTTAAATTGTTGTATTCATTTTTTTGCATGTAACATACTCAAGACATTGGAGGAATGATTGTGTTAAGGATGTAGGGTAGATACGGTTAAACCCAGGTCATTTTAAAACCTTAGAAGGTGGGCCATTGTGTAGGCTTCGAGTGTAGTGGGATAGCTACAGCTCGAGGTTGATTAGGTCACCCCACTTAAGCTTCGATATGATCGATTAACTGTTTCCTCGAGAACGTGTGATTTTATAGAGCTTAAGGACCTTTAAAACCTACTTTGATTGCATATACAATTCTTAGACTAGTAAATAAGTAGTAATGGGGCATGTCACTTACAAAAGGTCGAAACTCTATTAGAATTTCATTATATCATAAAAAAAGTATTAACGTACTTTCCTAATACCCTTTGTATAGGACTTTTCCATTGTAAAATCATAGTTTCCTAGTAACACTCCAATTTCCCTATATTGTAAGAATGGCATTCTTGTAAGGTCCCAACCCTAAACCCCTTTTATATTGCCACATTACTATTTAGTCAATCCTTTGCAGCTGCATTTCTGTGCCCTCATTTTTTTTGTCTTATCTTGTTTTTCAAATCAAAAGGGTTTCTCTATATATTGTAAAATAATTTTCTAGTTAAGTCACCATCTTAGACTAAGGCCATTAAATATATACTTATATATTATTTCAGCTAACCTTTATAATAATTAAAAATCTCATAACATGTCTTCCTTACTTTAAAAGAGAATTAGACTTAGTCCATCAACTTTTTCCTTCCCTATTTGTAAATTCACCACTTTATAAAATGTCATAGGTCCTCTAATTCATAAATATTAAAAGTCATTCTTATGTACAACTTTCTTAAGTTGTAAATATTCGTTTCCCTTTTGGCTTTTAACTGATCACTTTTCTTAAATCACTCGTCTCCTATAAAAGAATCGCTCTCCATCTTAGTCAATAATTGGTAATTTGCTATAAATATCAGATACTCCATAAATATTTCTTTATACTTCTTGTAAGTAACCTTTTAAATACTTACTGGACATAAATATTCTTCATTAATGTTATGCCTCGAAGTCACAGAGTCACAACAGTTCCATCGTATAAACCATTATATGATAGAAACTAGTCTCATAATACCTACCATAGACATAATCTACACAAGGCGTCAACGATTCCTCGCTTTGAAGTAAACAGTCCCATTTAAGTGTTTAACTACAAATATAGTAATTATCACAAATTTTTAATAAACATACATAATTATATATAAAGTTCACAGAAGTTTCCAGGAAACTCTACATAAACATAACGGTTCACTAATTTTACATAACAACTATCAGTCTTTCAATCTTAAACTACAAAGGATACGTTAGCTAATCAGAAATCAGGACCTGCAAAAAGATCTATAAAGGTATGAGCAATTACAACTCAGTAAGTTGAATTGGAGACTCATGAGAGTATACAAACACAAGCAATTATTTTAATGTAATGTAACAATCAAGTGTCATCACACAACGTTGTCCGGTCCGTTGCAAAATCAGAGAAATTTCACTCGCTCTAATCCAAGTTAAGGAGTTTCCATGTTATGCAACAGCTCACAACTAAACCCAAGCTTGTGCAATGGAAACACTGCTCCTCCCGCGACTACCTACGAACCATTAACTTTACCCTCGCTGTGACCTCTTCTCCTGTCACTTAGTTCGACTAAAAATGAAGAAGGGACCATTATGCAATCCCACGCTATCCCTTTCGAAGGGGTCTGTATTTGGTTAGAGAGTTCTAATAATCCCCTAACAGGTTACAATGCATGACATTTTTGGTTATTAGAGTCGAATAAAATTAAATTTCATTTAGGGTGTGGTGTTCAAATAATTTCATACCAATTCAATCAATCACAAAATCAATTACATTAGAAATTTTAGCACGCATTCAGATATATCAAACACATGCACAAACTACTTACAATCACAACCATATACAATCCTAAGTCTCTAAGTACCATAAAATAGCACTATAATACAGTAAGTAATAACCTAACTTACTTGGAATTTCTCAGTCGCCCGATCACTTAATTGCAAGCCGATTCGTCTCTGGGTATCTTATAATACAAATAGATCTTTTTAGTACATATACTTTAATGATTTATATTCTAAGTTATAATTTAGCTTATTTTTTTCATATATACCTATTATTTACTAATGATTCAATCTACCCTATTTCGAGGTTTGGTTCCAAAATTGGATTCTAGTTTTGATTCTGGAATCTGAAATATGCTCGAATCCTAATGTGAAATTAATTATATTAAGCTCGAGTATTCTAATATCCTATTGGGTCTTAATTTAGTATTCTAAACTGTTTGGTACACGTTAATTCTAATTGGGGTACCGGATTTATTTCCGATATGAGAAAATGTTACCATTTTTATACAATTAGCTAAAGTTAAATTTTATTTCAACTATTATATTATCTAATTAAACCTAATTTTTCATATTTATTAAGTTTCTAATTCTATAAATTCCTAATTTTCTACAATTACTACATAATTCCTCCATTAATTATACTTAATACTCCAAAGGCTATGATTAGGTTTCTACATCAGAGATTAACATCCTTAACCCTCTAATTACATTTTAAATTAGTAATTAATGTCTTAATCACCTACTTAACCTAAAATTACCTAATTTTTCTATCATTTTAGGGTTAAAAATTTCGAAAATTAAATTTAGAAAAATGGCTTCATGGCACTGTTCTATATCACTTAAGCATTTTACAGAAAAAATTTGAGCTCCAAACTACACTCCTAAGCCTATTTATTTCTAATCCTAATCATGTTCGATTTTACTTAATTTCTTAAGAACTCTGTATTTTCAGACTTGATTATACTTAATCACTATTTTTCCCTAAATCTACATACAATAAAACCTCAGAATAATAAATTTCATAATTTTTACTTAAGCATTTTATAGAAAAAATTTGAGCTCCAAACTACACTCCTAAGCCTATTTATTTCTAATCCTACTCATGTTCGATTTTGCTTAATTTCTTAAGAACCCTATATTTTTAGACGTGATTATACTTAATCACTATTTTTCCCTTACAATAAAATCTCAGAATAATAAATTTCATAATTTTCTGAGCAAAATAAATAATTTTACAAAATTATACAAAATCAGAGCAGATGAGAGACTCACCTGGTCTGATGGCTTTTGACCGTCCAACATCGATCCAAGTGTGTCGGCTGATTCAGGGGGTGGGTCTGGAGTGGGGTGGTGGTGGTGGCCTGATCTTAGGTAGTGGTGGCGCGATCTTAGCTAGTGGTGGCGCATGGGTTTGACTCAGTAGCTTGCACAGGTTTCCTTTTTTTTTTTTTTACTCTAGTTTTTCTCTTGAATTTTGATACTCTATATTTTTCTCTGATTTTTAACAGTCTAAAGGAGCTTTGTAAATTTTTCCCTATTTATATAGCTTTGTGGTAATTAATGTACATTAAATTAGATAAGATATTGCTTAAATCCCTGTTTTTAGCTTTTGTGTTGTTTGATTTTGATTGGGCAATTTTTTTTCTTCACTTCCTGACTTGCTACGACCACATCTACCTTATTCCTGATTTCTGTTATTTTTTTTCTGATTTTTCCTTAATTAATTAATAATTTTTCTAATTATTTAATAAGTTTTTAGCCACTTTAAGAAATTTCGCATATTTTTATCTACACGTAAAATACATGTAGGATACATGTAAACATTCCTAATTATTATTTAGGTCATTCTATGATTTTTAGTATACATATAATCTATCTCTAGTAATTTATTAGTTATTAGATTACACTTTTCTCCTTTTCGATAATTAATAATTATTATACTTAAAATTTGAAAATTTTATTGTTTCCTATTTTATTAATTATTTTCTTCAATTCAAGTTTATGGGGTCATTTTTACTATTATTTCTATTCAAAGTTTATAATTTGGGTTTGATCGGATCCTTTAACCGATCGCTCTAAACTTTGTGTTCTAAGTTTAATCTTACGGTTACTTGGCTTAACTTTAGGACTTACAATTAATAGATTAGGGTCGTACTCTTATCTTTGTTTGTCTTTCCACTACTTCACTTTAAAATAAGCTAGCTAGGGTTAGATTAACTTTTTTTTTCCTTTCAAATTAAAAGTTTTCAAAAAAAAAAAAAGAGAAAAAGGTTTTTCTTTTTTTTTTTTTTGAGAATTGCTAATGGGTAAGGATTCTTCTAAACCTAGTTCAAAATGGCTGATGATAAAATCGACTCCTTAGGAAAAAAGGTATATCAAATGGCTTAACAATTGTAGATCTTGGTTTCCATAATCAGCAACTTGTAAGAATCTAAAGATCCAGGTCTTAAAAAAAGACTTATGAGCTTGAAGCAACAAGTAGCAATATTACAAAGGGGCATTTCAGATTTGGAAATGGTCATGGGTCTTGTGTTCAAAAAACTTCAAACGATGCTCATTACTATTCAAATGTCACCAAAAGGGAAGGAGCTAGTATTAAGCCAAAGAAGATAAAGTCAAGACAAGCCCACTTGTAATGCCTCAAAAAGACAGTTTACCCAGTTTAAAGTTCTAATAGCTCAAATCTTTCATTAGTTAAAGGAGACTAAGTTCGTAGCTTTTGAAGCCCTTAATCCAAACTATAGGCCACAGCACTTCGACCTGAAAGTGCAATGTGACTAACATATAGGTTAGAAGGGGAATTCTATGAAAGGATGTTAGAGGTTGAAGAACAAAATTTAAGAAATGGTTGATGCTAATATAATACCAATTGACATCTCAAAAGCCATTTATTGCAACCCCAGTCGTGAAGGGACTTCAAAGGGACCACCTACTACACTAAACTTTAAGAATTTATTGCTACCATTTGACAAGCTAACCTGTCACTTAAAGTGGTTGGGGTATCCTCGAGTTAAGTGGGATAGGGGCATTTTGAGAGATATAATTTGAAAATTGACATAATTCTATAAGAATGATCGTTTGAAATAAAAGTATTCTGTTTATCCATCTTTTGAGTTAGACTTAAAACAATATGAGCATTTGTCTAAAGATTGGGACAAATGAATGTACATTTTTTGTATCTCATTTTGAAAGTATAGAATGAAAAGAGGCAAACCATATCTCAAACATCAAACCTGAAACACTTTAAGAGTTGAGTGATATTATTGTAAGGCTATTGAACTAATTCCTTAAAAGAAGTCCTTGTATTTAATATGCAAATCAAAATGATGTTAGGCATTCATTTCTCTATCCTAAAAGCACAAAATATCCCTTATAAACCCCATTGAGACTTTTTAATGAAGTATTTCAAAAATTAAACCCTGTCGAGAACCACCCCACAATGGGGCAATTTAGAGGTTAAGAGAGAACAGGTTAAAACTAATTTGTGATTACTCTATTCACATTAATTCAACTGTAATTTCTATCATTAATAACTTATTTCCCTTGAAATGGAGAAGTGCTTATTTCATAAACATTATACACTTTGAGCTGTAAGCCAAAAGAAAGAATGATCACCTATATCTTAAATCAAATCAAAACAAAATAAAATAAAATAAAGGAAGTTAAAAAGATGAAAAATGAGAAAATTTGAAATGAAAAATAAAAAGTATACTTGAGAAATAGATCTACACAAACAAGGAGATCAAGTATAGAGCCCTAAAGCCTAAAAGGATATGGAGCATAGAAATCCATTCCTATATTAAGACCTACATTTCAAATAAAGACTCAAAAAACACAGTCAATGTAATTAAGCTTGAAAGATATTAGGGCAAACACCAAATTTTTCCCTAAAAATTTACAATTCCTAAAGAAAATGCAACTGACATAAGGCTTATGGCCTACCTATAATTTCACCCTTCCTTAAAGGCCCTTTTGATTGAAGGAGATAACTTATTTTTGATAAAAGTTACATTTGAAATGGGGAGCAAGCACAATTTCAGTCTTACCTATAAGGTTCTTGACTTGTAAACTCGAGTTAAAAAGCGATTCTTTTATAAAAAGTCACTTCATTAATATCCATTTTGAAACCAAGGACCAAAAGCTTTTATTACATTATAATTTGAAAAAGACCTATGGACACTTCATTTTTGTCATTTTTAAGAGTCTTTTCTTATTGGGCTAGATTTGAAAATGAAATTAAAAAATAAAAAAACAAAATATAATTAAAAAAAGGAAAAAAGAGAAAATTTGAAAAAATAATAATAATAAAAGTGTCGAGTTGAGTCAGTCGTTTTGGATCGAATCAAACAATGGTTGAAGATGTACATTTAATTTAATAAATTTCAAGTCATTGAATAGTTAGGTTTCATTAAAATATTTTTTAGTTCAGTCCAATATAAAGCGGATTTTTATCTAATTCATATTGGGTTAAATAAATTTATGATTTATTGAATGGGTTAGCATGTATTTTGGGCTAAATTAAGATAGATTGAATCATGCCCATGATAGAAAGCCTAAATAAGTGTGAGGTTTCTAGAAATTGGATTGAATCTTGAATGAATTTAATAAATCTAAATCAGATATCATTGTATCCCATGAAGAATAGATTTTTTAAGATCAAATCTTCACAACAAAAGATTTAAAAGATTCAAAATCCATGGTTTATAAATATGATATTACGATTGTAAAAAATATTACACATAACACATACCATCTTCTTCACTTTCATCCCTATCCTCCTTCAACCAATCACTTACTATTAGCTGCCACAATCCCCAATCTTTAGTCAACACCCATGCAGTAACTTCACATCAATTCCACTTATGCCATTGTCTGTGACGCTTCGTACAAATCCAAAACGCACTATACATGCCAATCCACTTACATGATTCCCAGCAATACACAACAATTTAGTTCCACACTCTCTAGCTCACGCACATTGTATTATCATGCACACCCTACAATTCCACACACAACATATACTCACGTCCTATCCAGTAGCAGTTTACATACACACACACACGTATGTACACACATACATACATATGTCCAATTAGATCTAAAATACACTCCAGTTGCCATACACTCCCACATAGATTCAAAACATACATAGCAATCCACACACCACACATACGTCCAGTAGCAGTACGTACACTCTACGCCTACGCACAGCAGATTGTAACAGCCAAAATGCACGTGTACAATTTCACTTATAGTTCCACGTATGCATACAATTTAAATAGCAAACTCAATTTCACTCTATTGCATACCAACATCAAATCACACGCCATGTGCAAGCTAATTCGACTCGTATCCTACAGTCTAATCCTTAAATTAATTCTCATAGAGTAATATTTTATACATAATTTGTATATTCATTAAGAACCACTTTTTAGCATATTGCATTTTTTTACAAAAAATTACATTTTTAGAGTTATCATATTTTTAGAAAAATAACATATTTTAGAGAAATTGCACTTTTTAGAACGTTTACATCTTCTTAGAAAAATTGCATCTTTAGGGTACAATGGCATATTTTTTCTTAAGATTCATATTTAGATTACATCTCTTAGAATATTTGGATAAGATTGCATATTTTAGTTAGATTTGTGTTTTTTTTTTTTTTTTTACAAATTAGCCATTTAGGGATTTTTCAAGGAAAAAAAATCATTTTGTCACTTAGTTAGTTTTTCATAAAATAAAAAAATTAATTGGCATCTTTTCTGGAGTTAGGCTTTTTTTTTATGATTTAGACATCCTTTCTATAATTTATAATCTTTTTTATAATTCAAACATTTTTTCTATGGTTAGTAATTACATTTTTTTTCATAAAATGACATGTTTTCCATGATATTTACATATTAACATATTTTCATGAAACTTGCATCTTTTTCTTCATTTATTTTCATTTAGGTGCTTCAGGATTTTTTAAAGTTTTGTCATGTAGTCGGTTTTTCCTAAAATAAAAAGTACTAACTTGGAGCTTTTTTAAAAATTATGTCTTTAGGGTTTTTTTTAATTGGGAATAAAAATTAGGTTTTATTAGGATTTTTCTTAATAAAAATACATTGGTTAAAAAATGTAAACTTTGCCCATTTTTAAAAATAAAATTTATCCACTCACTTAAGCTTTTCTAAAAATGAGAACTACAATTAGTTTGATCTCGATTAGCAGGTACTAGGCACCTTTAGAGCAACTATATAAATTTGTAATAAAAAATATTAAAAATTCACATTAATTATACTTTTGCATATCTGTACATATTTTAGTATTTTTAAAAAAATTATAAAAATAAAAGGCCATTGGTTTTTTTTTTTTAATTACATAGTGACTTAGTTTTAATATATTAGCCTTCGAACTTAGATTTTTTTGTTTAATTTTCTAAAAGTTATTTTTTAGAATATTTGCAAACTAATGGTTGAATGAGGGGTTTTCCATCCAAAAACTCCAATTTCATTTTTACCAGTTTAACCGGTTGATTACTCCAATTTTTCTAAATATTTTTTAAGAAAAATGTTTTTCCTTAATTTAATGCCGAGTAATTTATATTAAGTGAGCTAGGCTTAATATAGATTGAATTAAGGAAAACCGAAATAGAGCTTAATAAGACCTAACGGATTGATTTAAATAGCATTGCTTACAAGATGGACCATAATTTTTTATATTGAAGTTGAAAGAGAGGAATTTAAACCAAGAGTGTGAGGAAGTCCTTTTAGACTAACCCTTTTTTTAATAAGATATCTATTCTTAAGAAGTCATCCCCAATGAACTTTTGCCCTTGGTTTAAAGTGAAATGCCTCATGAAGAAGTATGAGAACCTTCAAGAAAGAAAGAGCTATCTAAAGAAAAATATCAAGTTGTTATGCTGTTGAAAAGCCAATTATGTGCATGCTACCGTCATGGAACCTATGAAGAATCCAAACTTATTAGCATGTAACAAAAAAAAAAAAGGAAAGTCTATTCTCTCTCAATTTAGTCCATTGTTTTTCCATATCACCTCAATGGTCCAAGTTTTCAACAAGATAAGAGTCCTCATTTCTTTTGAAAGTCATCTTCTCTAAAGTTAACCCTAGTGGCAAGCTTCTATCATTTAAATGTGATTACCCTGGCAACTATTGTTTTCAAAGGAGTTCACTTCCTTTTGTTTGGAGTTTAACAATCTACTCTTGAGTAAAAATTGCTCCCAAGTTCACCTTGGAGGCCAAAATCATCCTCTTTAACATGATCGCCCTCATGGCTAATGTCATCCACTTCTCTTTCTCTTAAGGGACTTTATCCCTAATGTTTGCCCAGTCTTACACGATTGCCAATCAACAAATTTGTCCTTTTTCAAGTCTGCTAAGAATGTTTACATAAGCTCTTTTTGCTTTGGTCCCCATGGATTGTTTGCTCTTTAGAGCACTGTCCATATAGTAAAAATGTTAGTAATCACATGCTCTTAAAGCACTATCCTAACTTAGGTTAAAACCTTTGGATTGTATGCTTTAGGAGTGCTATCCCAAGTTGAAACTCTCGAATCGCTTACTCTTGGAGCGTTATCCTAACCCAATCAAAACCTTTGGATTGTATGCTCTTGGGGTGCTATCTTAACTTTAAAACCCTTAGATTGCATGCGCTCAGAGCACTATCCTAAGTTAAAACCCTTAGATTGCATGCTCTTGGAGTGTTATTTTGACCTAAGTCAAAACCTTTAGATTGCATGCTTTAGGAGCGCTATCCCAAGTTAAAACCTTCAGATCACATGCTCTCAAAGCGTTATCTTAAGTTAAAACCCTTAGATTGCATGCTCTCAGATCGTTATCCTGAGTTAAAACCCTTGGATCACATGCTCTCGAAGCACTATTGATAGAAATCAGACTACAAGGCCTTTGACCCGTAGTTGAGCCCGAAAACTAGAAGGGCTTGCAAAGCGGATCCACTTGCTCCAGCCAACTCTTGCCAAAGTCGAGTATCTCTTTGTCGAGTCACTCTATATGTCGAGTTGAATGACTACTCATCTATCAGAGAATGTGTGCCTAATAGTGGAATGCCAAGACAATGGCTAACCTTTGCTCTCTCACTTACTCAAGCCTAAGCCGACCTCTTGCTCGACTTCACTCTTGCTAAGAGGCCGAAAGAATGATACTAGACTAATCCTCAATTACCTCTGCTTGGGAAAGTAATCTGTTCATACTCTTCTGTCTACATCCCTAACAGCAGCACTAATATACCTCTACCACATGTATAGGGCCACACGTTGAATCTGCTACATTAATTATTACTTTTTTTGAATATTCATTTTTACCCATTTATATTATTGTACATTACTTATTTAGGGCAATACCCTTTTTGTTTTTTCCCTTTTAAGTAAATTGCCCTAATTTATTCCTATATAAATACCCCTTATATTTGTAGTCGTAATTATTAGATTATCATCAATATAACTGAATATTCTTCCTTTTGTAAACACTATTTGTTTACTCTCATTTCACTTTTATCCTAACCCTTAAGCAAGGCTAGGTGGGGAGTAATCTCATCAGACCAATTCGAGTATTATATCGAGTTGTACTGTGAGTCCTCAGAAATTCCATAGGTGCGTCGTATCCTTTAGAGTTGTTTGTTGGTTTTGCTTACCTTCATTCCATTCCCTGTTCTTTTATGCATTTTTCCATTACTCTTTTCAAGCTTTCGGCAAGCTTAGACTCATCCAAGCGACCAACCTTATGTACTATTAGTTGTGGTGCGCATCATCTAAGCATCAAAGCGGAGGTATCACTTAAGTTGTAGTAGATTCTTTCAAAGTTTTGTTTATACTCTGTTTTGCTTGTGTAAAACAGAGCAAGTTACTGTGTTCGTTTGACTACTGAGTTCGCTGGTTGTTAAATTTTTAGTTTATGAAAGTGTTTGCGAAGACACCTAGTCAAAGAGTTTGAGATTTGAATCTTTTAGAGAAAATGATGGAACCCATTATCAATGTTGGTGTTAGAAATGACAATAGTGGAGTTGTCTACCATGGCCAACAGTCTTAGAGTACCCCTACGGAGTACCGACGAAAGACCAGATGAGGTGGCTAACTACTTAGTGGATTTGACCTAAGCTACTCATGCGTTGGCTTACTGACCTATTAAAACCGTGCATAACACCTCATAAGCTGCTTGACTTGCGAGAGCTCAGAACCTAACTTGATAAGTTTAAGGTGGAGGAGTAGGCAGATGAATAAGGAGAAGGATTGATTTGGGAGACATAGGAGAAGAAGATGAAGAAGAAGAGTATTATGAAGAAGAAAAGCATTATGAAGAAGAAAAGCGAGTTCGAGCACTTAGAGGCTCTGATTGTGTGAAACTTTGGATTCTAAGTTTCAATGGGTCTGGGAGTATTGATGAATACGTAGAATAGGAAGAGAAAGTGGAGCGCGTTTTTTACTATTATCAGTACAAGGATTACGATAAAATGAGAACTGCTGCTGTTAAGTTCTCCAGATATGCCACTATGTGGTAGAAGAATTTCCAGGCTATGAGGAGGCAAGAAAGTTACCGAGAGATTAATACTTGGCCTGAAATGAATAGAATACTGATAAACATATTCGTGCCGAATTCTTATCTACGATACTTTTACTCAACTTTAGGAGCTGAAACAAGGAGGCTGAACAGTTGACGAATATGTCCAGGAATTTCAAATGCTTATGATCTAATGTAAAGTGGAGCAACCACTGGTACGAACAATCTCGAAGTTCCTAACTAGGTTAAGAGGTGACATTCGAGACATTGTGGAGCTCTAACGATTTACCACAATAGATTAAGCCATTTGAATAGCTCAATGAGTGGAGAGGCGGAAAAGAAGTTGAGTATCGCCTAGACTACCGACTAGCCAACTAAGACAGGGAAGTCACCAAGTTCAGTTAAGTATCGAGTCAATTCGAAAGGTAGATGCTTGAGCCTAGCAAAAAGGCCGACTTAACAATGACGTACCAACTTGAACTTATGAGAAAGGGTAAAGATCTGATAAGAAGACAAGTCAGATCAAATGTTTCAAATGTCGAAGGTTTGGACATATGGCTGATTAATGCCCAAATCGAAGGACTATGGTAATTAAGAGAGACATCTCGAAACTAGAGGTAAAAAGTATTGATGAAGAACTTGAAAAAGAGGAGAGTACTGCTGCTACATACCAACTTAGCATGGAATGCACCATTATACATGAATACCTATTACAAACTTAACTCAACCTACTCGTTCATCAAAAGACAACATTATTTACATGATAAAGGGGTTGCTACATCGGAGTTTAGCTGGATATTTCATTATATCTTATGTGTATAACATAATATTTACATCAAAACATGAACCAGCTTTTTCCTTTCTTAGCTTCACAATAGTAGGATTCCTGACGTAGTATAGTTTCCATTTAAAAGTAAATGACTCTGAATTACGCTCTCAGTATATATATCCCCTCCCCTAGTGTTGGGCCCTTCATGATATAGTTAACTTGAGGATAAAATATTTTATCCTCTCAATTACTGAAGTTGAGTAAGAGTGGATAACAAACAACAAAACATAGACAATATGATAAACAATATTGCATATCACAAACTGAACCATTTCAATCATAACTTGCAAGTTCAACTTTACATATGCATTCGCTCAATTGGGCATTTACTGCCAGCAATGCAACATGCTATACTCACGTATATGGCATGTATCAATACCGATATCATACATCCTCCAATTTTCTTTAAGTTAGTCGACATAGTCGAGCATCTAAATACAATATCTAGGAATTAAAGGGCAACACGGAGTTGCCTAGGAGTAAACCCCCTAACTTTGCTTTATAAAATTAGACTATACACTGTAGTTTACCAAATCAAAGTAGTTACACTGTTAAATTAGACCATACACTATATTCAACCAAATCAAAGTGACAATATTGCTAAATTAGACTACATACTATAGTTTACCATATTTGACTATCAAAATAGTTATAATGTTCGAGCACTGCAATATATATGCTTCCAAAAAATGAGTTCATAAAGCCATATTCTTTCCATGATCACTTAGAAGCCTTATTTTAAAAGTTCTGAACCGTAGGTTTCTTTTGTATCATGCCATGAGATGCAATAGCAATCAACACAATTAATCTATAAGTTTTATTCAACCTAGTTATTTGATTTTAGTTTTTAAACTCTCCATAGTAGAATTCTAGTATCTTGCTTAGGGTTCACTTAGGTGAATACTTAGAAGATTGAGTTAGCAATCACTCAACTTCCCTTGTTAGTACAATCAATCGTAAGCACAAATCATCACCTAATGTAGCAGCTTAACAATTTAATCAAAATACCGTTACTGTAATTTAAAATCACCACATTAGTATCCACTATAGTGATAGGAATCAACCCCCTGGATCGATCACAAGAAGCTAAGTTAGAGGACTTCACGGGCTCACACAGAAAATACTAACTTTAAGCCATAACCTAGACGGGGACTCCTATCCTAATCTAACCTCCCGCTGACCTGTCTCTTAGATCCTTACGTGTATCCAACATACTCATACCCAACAGTGGAGTCCTGATCCAAAAGACAGCTCTGAACTAGCTAAGCCGAGCTATCGACCTGACCCACTAGTATTTGACTTCAAGACAATTAACCTTTTTGCCAAGCTAATTGACTCTCAACTTGATCCAGATCAGGTCAACCCTTGACTCCTAACACTTTCTGCTTTTGCTTTTGTATCATACTCTTGACGTACAACCATTAAGTGAAATGTACCTTTTGATACAATGTTCCAAAATAATTCTTTCTTTTTTGTACTAGATATTCTTTATTCTTTTTACCTCTTTTTAGTATGATTAACGTAATGTAATTGTAAAATATCCTTTTGTCTTTTCATACGTATAAAATAATCCTAGTGGGCTAGTATATAAACACTTACTTTCCTTATACACAAATCGATCCAACTTTCAATACATAATTATTCTCTTTGAGCAACCTTAGTGTTCTCGTTAACTCTCAACTCTTATCTATTTCCTTTAACAAAGAGTAGTGGCGAGTGACCTTTCAACTCGAATCGGTGTGTCATATCTGGTGGATTGTAGCCCGATTAGGATCGAGCGGTGTATCATATTTATTTGGTAGCCGCCTAGATTTTGCTAGCTTTTTCTTTGTTCTTTTGGGTTCACTTCATTTTAGTGTGTTCTCCGTCTGTCTGATCCTAGAGACGCATCATATAGTAACATATCAATTCACCCAAGTTATGCTCATATTCAATCAACACAGCATTAAATAGCACGCAGTGTTATGAGTAGCAATATATTTACTCCAAACATGTGTTAGATCCACTTACCTAGACTCAATAATAGTGCAAAATCTTACATGGTCCTTTCTTACTTATCATACTTTTGAAAATATAACACAGTCTTCAAATCAATTATGGGTCGAACCTGAATTGTTATAAGCTTTCATTTCCACGTTTTTAAACTTTATTTGACCGTATTTTACTCATAACTTGTCTAATTTTAGCAAACTTTATATAGTTACGATCGTTATTTTAAGTACTATTAAGATATTTTAAGAATCAAGTTTTTCAATATTATTAAAGTTCAAAAATACTCTTTCATATTATCGATTCGACCGTATGTCATTATAAATTCATAACTACCTTAAATATAAATTAAAAATCCTAAATTTCCTCATTTCCCGAACTGGTCAACATTCGTTGTGTACCTAAAAATACTAATCCTTTGCATATTAAACAAATATCACATTAGTACTGATTACCATATCATATATTAGGTTAATATATAGGCTTATATTATGAAAATACATAATAAATAGTATACGAGCTCCAATAATTTCACGAAAAATCTTATAGACTCAAAAAAATATTTAGTTTAATTATTGACCATGAATTATACCAAATTAGCTATTATCTATTTTTACGAAAATAGCAGTTTTATTTCGAAATAACAAAAAATTAGGGAAAATAAACAAATTTATGTGCGAGATAAAAATTAAATATTCCAAATATCATTATAAACATCTAGAAGTCTAAATATGTAGGGCTCATTCATTAATTTAATCAAAAACTAATTATTTCAACAATTTGATAAAATTGACAGTTTTATTCAAAATAATTATAAAAATAGTAAACATGCTTAATTTTGAAAATTATTGTTACCACAATTAAATATATCTATTAGGTGTATCATATATAAAAATTGAGCTTGAAACAACATCATCTAATATTTATAAAAATTCATTCAATTTTCGCCCAAACAGGACATTTTCTTAAGGAACCTATATTTTCACTAATTATTTAATTAAAATAAAATTATTATTTTTATCATTTTATATTTTTAGCAAATTAGATAAGTTACGGGTGGAAAATTGGTTCACCTGAACGGACTGTCTCCAGCCATCATTGAACTACCGTACCTTGTTGAAAGCCTCCTTCGACCACCCTCTGTTGAACCTTCGAACCGCTCTAAGTCAGGTTGTGGATAAACTATCAAATCGCCTTAACCTAATTTCAACATATTTCTTGTTCTATTTTTATTTTATTTTTTTATAATTTTTTTGAATTTTCTTAAATTATGTTCTTATATTTTCAAGTTCCCAAAATATTATAAATGATATTTGGAGCCCTATTTATAGGTTTTAGGATTTTTTGCATGTAAAAAAATAAAATTACATGTGTTAATTTCATATTTTCTTAGGTGTTATGTATCATTTTCTCCTTAACTAAGTGTTGACTCATCATTTGCAATTAATCATAGCTTGACACATCATTTGGTGACTTACCCATTCAATTTTTTTTATTAATTTTCCATCATTTTACATTATTTTACCTAATTTTAATAATTTATTATTATTATATGTATATATTTAAAACATATAATCTATATCACATGTATATTATGTATAATTCAATTTCATTTATTATTTTTGAAAGTTAATTAACTTATCTCTAATATTTCGTTATATCTAAAAGTTTGAATTTTATGATTATTGGCTTTATCAATAAATTGACGTTTTTCTCAAATTAATATTTTCATATAACTTATTTTGAGAAATTAACTTTACTTAAATTACTTCGTCTAGCTTTTCTAACTTTATTGTGAAATTTGAAATAAGACGGATAATTTAGTCTAGCGCCCTAAATTTAAGAGCTCAAATCCTAGAATTATTAAATTAGTTCGAAATCCTGAGGTATTATAATTACTGAGAGACAATTGATTGAAGAGAAACGTCTTCCATTCTAAGTTTATTGTATCCTCACGAGAGGAAGAGAAAAGAGAGAACTTGTTTCATATAACTTGTCAAGTGAATGATTAGGTGAGTGCACTAATTGTGGATAGCAGAAGTTGCACTAATGTAATATCAACTGACCTGGTCATAAGGTTAAATTTGCCGATTATCGCATACCCGAGGCTATACAAGCTGCATTGGCTAAATGGGAAAGGAGCACTACATGTCACTTGGAAAATACTATTGTCGATCACTATCGGAAATTATTCCAATGAGGTTCTCTGTGATGTGCTGCTTATGTGTGCTTTACACGTATTGCTTGGCTAACCATGGCTGTTTGATAGAAGGGTTACCTGTGACGGATGTAGGAATACGTTTGTGTTCGAGAAGGATGACAAGAAGATTACGCTGAACTTGATTCCATTGAGAGAAGTTAATAAACTATAGACAAAACTTGCTTGTAGATCGAGGAAGACTTTGATGATGAGTAGAATCGAGCTCCAAGAGGCTATCAATATTGATGAGCCGACCCTTATGTTGGTGAAGCACCTATTAGAGATAAAGGTGCGGGGTGAACTACCTTAGGAAATAAAAGAGTTGTTGGACGAATATGCCAATATGTTCCCAGAACAAATTACCTGAGGGGTTACCCCCAACTCAAGGTATAAAATACTGCATTGATTTAATATTCGACATTGCATTGCTGAATAATCTAGCCTATCGGATGAGTACTAAGCAGGCTTCTAAACTCTAATGAAAAGTCAATGAGTTGCAGGAAAGAGGTTATATTAGGGAGAGTCTTAACTGTAAGCCCTAAAGCTAAGACAAGTGACCGTAGGATTGAACTTAGAACACAAAGTTTAAAGCGATCGGTTAAAAGATCCGATCAAACCCGAATTATAAATTATGGATAGAAATATTAGAAAAAATGATTTCGTAAACTTAAATTTAAGAAAATAAGTAATAAAATAGGAGACAATAAAATTTTCAAATTTTAAGTATAATAATTGTTAATTATCGAAAAGGCGAAAAGTGTAATCAATAACTAATAAATTACTAAAAATAGATTATATGTATGCTAAAAATCATAGAATGACCTAAATAATAATTAGGAATATTCACATGTACCCCACATGTATTTACGTGTAGATAAAAATACGCGAAATTTCTTAAAGTAGCTAAAAACTTATTGAATAATTAAATAAAACTATTAATTAATTAAGGAAAAATTAGAAAAAAAAATTAGAGAAATCAGGAATAACGTGGATGTGGTCGTGGCAAGTCAAGAAGTAAAGAAAAAAAAATTGCCCAATTAAAATTAAGCAACACAATAGTCAAAAACTAAGGGATTTGAGCAATTTCTTGTCTAATTTAATACATATTAATTACCAAAAAGCTCTATAAATAAGGAAAAAATTTACAGAGCTTCTTTAAACGGTTAGAAATCAGAGAAAAATAGAGAGCATCAAAATTCAAGAGAAAAACTAGAGTTAAAAAAAAAAGAAAGGAAAACTGTGCAGTTAACGCCACTACACCTGGGATTAAGCCACCACCACCACCCCACTCTAGACCTATCGCCTGAATTGGCCGACACACTTGGACCGGTGTTGAAAGGCCAAAAGCCATCGGACCGGATGAGTCTCTTATTTGCTTCAATTTTGAATAATTTTGTAAAATTATTTATTTTGCCCAGAAAATTATGAAATTTATTATTCTGAGGTTTTATTGTATAAAAATTTCGAGAAAAATAGTGATTAAGTATAATCACGTCTGAAAATATAGGCTTCTTAAGAAATTAAGCAAAACCGAGCATGATTAGGATTAAAAATAAATAAGTTTAGGAGTGTAGTTTGGAGCTTAAATTTTTTTTTTTGTAGAATGTTTAAATGATATAGAACAGTGCTATGAAGCCATTATTTTAAATTTAATTTTCAAAATTTTTAGGTAAATTTTTAGCCCTAAAATGATAGAAAAATTGGGTAATTTTGAGTTAATTAGGTGATTAAGACATTAATTACTGATTTAGTAGTAATTAGAAGGTTAGGGATGTTAATCTCTGATGTGGAAACCTAATCCTAGCCTTTTGAGTATTAAGTGTAATTAATGAAGGAATTATGTGGTAATTGTAGAAAATTGGGAATATATAGAATTGAAAAATTAATAAATATGAAAAATTAGCTTTAATTAGATAATATAATAATAAAAATCAGAATATAATAAATCTGAAATAAAATTTAATTTTAGGTAATTATATAAAAAATGTAAGATTTTCTCATATTGGGAATAAATCCAGTACCCCAATTAAGATTAGTGTATACCGAATAGTTTAGAATATTAAATTAAGACCCAATAGGATATTACAATACTCGAGCTTAATGTGATTAATTTCATATTAGGATTCGAGTATATTTAAGATTCCAGAATCAAAACTACAATCTAATTTGGGAACCGAACCCCGAATTAGGATAGAATGAATCATTAGTAAATAATAAGTATACATGGAAAAAATAAGCTAAATTATAACTTAGAATATAAATCATTAAAGTATAAGTACTAAAAAGATCTATTTGTAGTTAAACACTTAAATGGGACTGTTTACTTCAAAGCAAGGAGTTGTTGACGCCTTGTGTAGATCATATCTTTGGTAGATACCGTAAAGCTAGTTACCATCATAGAATGGTTTACACGGTGGGACTGTTGTGACTCTGTGACTTCGGGGCATAACATTAACCCTTATACTGTTCCGGCGCACCTGGTGTCGAAAAAGGATAATACTTGGTAGATATGTGTTGACCGCCAAGTCGTGAACAAGATAACAATTAAATACAGGTATCTAATTTATAGGTTGGAAGATATGCTGGATGAATTGAATGGAGCCAAGATCTTTAGTAAGATTGATCTAAAATATGACTACCATCAAATCTAAATGAGGCCGGGATATGAATGGAAGATTACGTTCAAAACTCGGCATGGACTCTACCAGTACTTGGTCATACCATTTGGCTTATTGAATACCCCGAACACTTTCATGTGACTAATGAATTATGTGCTAAGAAATCTCATGGGGAAGTGTGTTATGGTATACTTTGACAACATTTTGGTTTACAATGCCGATATGTCGAGTCATTGTGAACATCTCTATACTATATTGAACGTCCTTCGTGTCGAGAGACTATTTAGCAATCTTAAGAAGTGTTGCTTTTGCCAGGAGAAAATGGTATTCTTGGGCTACGTAGTAAGTAGAGGATGCTTACGAGTGGATGACGAGAAGATCCGAGCAATCATCGAATGGCTAACTCTTACTACTTATGTAGATGTGAGAAGTTTCCATGGACTGTGGCTTCATTCTAAAGGGATTCATTAGGAATTTTAGCACCTTGCTATACCACTTATTGAGTTAACGAAGAAGAATACCTACTTCTGATGGGGAGAAAATGAGGAGAAAAGTTTTGTTGAGATAAAGGAAAGGTTGACCTCCGCCCCTATACTTGTTTTACCTAACTTCGAGAAAATATTTGAGTTGGAATGTGACATGTCAGGCATTGGAATAGGCGCTATCCTAATACAGGAAGGCCGATAAATTACCTACCATAGTAGGAAGCTCAAAGGACTTTAGCTAAATTACTCTGTGTATGATGAATAACTCTCGGCATCGATCCGAGCATTGTAACTATGGCAGCATTATCTATTGCCAAGAGAATTTGTCATCTATACTAACCATTAGTCCTTGAGGTACCTTCGAAGTTAAACTAAGTTGTTCAAGCAATAGGTGAGATGGGTTGAATTCCTTAAATGATTTAATTTCGTAATAAAATACAAGTAGAGAAAGAGCAACTTAGTTATAGATGCTCTTTTGAGAAGGTATGCACTCTTGAATGAATTGTAGACCAGATTGTTTGGGTTTGTGAGTATCAAAGAGTAATATTTTAAGAATCCACACTTTGGACTCATACTTGTACGATGTGTCGATAGAAGGATAGTGGATGAGTATCATGTGAAGTAATGATACTTGTTCTAAGGTGGGAAATTGTGCGTACCGACCTGTTCGTTAAGGGAACTACTAATCAAGGAAGCCTACAGTAGAGGACAGTCCGGATATTTTGGGGAGAAAAGGACATATGAATTGTTGAGTGGTCGATTCTTTTGGCTGAGAATAAGGTGAGATGTGCATCGAGTGGTTGAAAGTTGTGCCGTATGTAAGAGGGTTAAATGCCAAGCTGAGTAAGGGAAAGTATTGCCTTTACTTGTTCCGACGAAACCTGAGACCGAATTGAGTATAGACTTTATTCTCGAATTACCATGAACTGCTTGAGGCAAAGATTCTATAGTGGTTATTGTGGATAGGTTTAATAAGATGGCACATTTCTAAGACTAACGACACTTCGGCTATTACTTTTCTTTTCTTATAAGAGATTGTATGGTTACACAATGTGCTGAGAAGTGTAGTCTTTGATAGAGACCCAAAGTTCTCGAGCTATTTTTAGAGGACTTTGTAGTGTTAAATGGGGACCAAACTACTATTCAGTATTTCTTGCCACCCCTAAACTAACAACCAAACAGAGGTGGTTAATCACACTTTAGGATTACTGCTCTAAGTTGTAGTGGGCAAGAACTTAGCTGATTGGGATGTTTGCTTGCTGGTAGTTGAATTCGCTTACAATCAAACATTATATGACATCACTAAGTAGACCTTCTTCAAAGTAGTCTATGGTTTTAACCTCAAGTTGCCCCTTAATCATACCCTTGTATTCATGCCCGCATAAGTAGACGTTGATATAAGAGCCAGAGCACAATCCCTTCAACACATTTACGATAAAGTTACTTGATACATCACCAAGCCATCAGACAAATGTAAGAGAAGGCCAACGGTAAGACGACGAAACATATTCAGTTGGGAGAGTTAGTGTGGCTACACCTAAGCAAAGAGAGGTTTTTGATTAAGAAGAGGAACAAACCATCCCCAAGAGTTGAAGGACCTTTCAAAATCCTCCAGAAGATCAATGATAATGCCTATAGATTGGAGTTGCCTGAGTACTATGGGGTTTTTTACACCTTCAACATTGCGAACCTCAATCCATATCATCCTGATAGGGAATTCAACGAAGACCAGTCGGATTTGATCCTAAATCTAAATCAACCTGGAGGGAATGATAAGAATTAAACTATTGAGCTTTTGACTTGCAGTCAAGCTTGAGGACTGGAAGGGTTGGCAAGGCAGATCCTCCAACTCTAACTCCAACTCCAAAAGGGTATAATTGGTCCATGTATTTGTAGCTATAATCATTGGATTATTATTAATACAACTGAATATTCTTCCTTTTGTAACCACTGTTTTGTTTACTTTGATTTCACTCTTATCCTAACTCTTGACCAAGGCTAGGTGGTGAGTAACCTTATCAGACTAATTCATGTGTCATATTGAGTTGTGTTGTGAGTCTTTAGAAGTTCCATTGGTATGTTATATCTCTTGGAGCTGTTCGTGGGTTTTGTTTACCTTCATTCCATTTCTTATTCTTTCTTACATTTCCCTATTACTCATTTCAAGCTTTCGGTAACCTTGGACCCATCTAAGCAACTAGCCTTATCTACCCTTGGCTACAACGCGCATCAGTTATCTTGACCCAAGTTGAAACCTTTAAATTGCATGATTTAGGAGTGCTATCTCAAGTTAAAACCCTTAGATTGTATGCTTTTGGGGTGCTCTGACCTAAGTCGAAACCTTTAAATCACATGCTCTAACAGTGCCATCCTAAGTTAAAGCCCTCGGATCACATGCTCTCGGAGTGTTATCCTAACTTGAAACCCTTAGGTCACTTGCTTTCGAAGTGCTATCCTGACTTGAAACCCTTGAATCGCATGCTCTCAAAGTGTTATCCAACTCGAAGCCTTTAGATTGTATGCTCTTAGAGCGTTATCTTGACTCTTTTCCTTCTTTAAATTTTCGTTGCACTTGAAGTATGGCCACTTAGTATAAGCTTGCCCTTAGAGTGCACTAAGTCTTCTTATCTTAACTTAACCTTAAGATATACCATAATTAGTGATTTATACTTATCATAAGTGCCATTCGATTGAATCAACTCTAGATCACTCTCTATAGTAATATATTATACAAAGAAACCTTAGAACCATTGCATGTTGTTTTTCAATATGACTAATTGAATAAAAATTTTGAAAAATGGTATTTTTCATCGATTTAGAGGCTAAAAAATTACTAAAAATCATAGAAAATATTTTTGGCTGAAATCATTTCATAGGAAAGTTAAAAAAAAATTTTGCTTTTGAAACAACAATAATAAGGTAATTTAAATTGGTTTTGAAAATTGCTCAATTTCCGTCGATTTCTTAAGGACATACTAAATTCACTCAAAATTTTTGTGATATGATATTTTTCCTTAATAATAGCTATAAAAATATTCTATAATAATCATTTTTTTTTCATAATTTTTTGACCAGTTTTAATATTTTTAAGAAATATAAGAAAATTGGATGGAAATTGGAGTTTAGAAGAAAACCACTTTCCACCACCACTTTTTTAGCCTACTTAAGCTATCCTAATTGCTAGCCTATGGTGGTGGTTTGCCCCCAAATCCCTCTTAGACCTACGCTCCATAATCTTTGCCTAGTTTTACACTATTCACCTTTATTTTTTCTAAAATTTTTCCTCACTTCTTCTTTGACCTCCATGATTTTTTCAGAATCCTTAACATCCTAATGGATATGTAGAGAGAGTTGGGTGACATTTTCTAGGCTTGAGAGGTGAGAATGGGCATTTTCTCTCCTGTTCAGAGGTCTTCTTATGCCCTAATCCTTGGAATTCAGAATGTTTAGAAAATTTTTATTAATTTTAAAGATTTTTCTTATTAATCTTTTGTTAATTACGCATATTTTTGGGTATTTTAAGCATTTTTAAGTATATAATTATGTATAATAATGACACCTAAAGTGAAGGTACTATTTTTTTATATATTATTCTATCATTTTATAATTTTAGTATCCAAATAATTTATCTCTAAGGTTCAATTAATTTCTATTATCTAATTTACATATTTATGGTAGATAAATTATAATAAAATACAATTTAGTAAAATTGAAAATTTTTAGTTAAATTATTATTATTTTATTATGTTTCTATGATTTAGACTCACGAAGTATCTTCATGTGCCTCCTAAGACTTACTCATTAAATATTGTCCTTATTGATCCGCTTTGGTATATGCACTAAATTATTAACTTGGACTACCAACATGAAATTATAAGATTTACACTACGTTTACAAATCAAACCTATTTATAGGAGATTTTTGACATGAGTTTTTCAAGACAACCTGTATGGGTTATGGGTTGACCTGTTTTTGGCCTATGACCCACCTATTTAGGTCATGAGCTAACTTATTACAGTCTATAACTATGCTATTTGAAGCTACAAAGGCCTATAGCCGAGCATGCCCTAGTGATTAACCTCTTTCCAGTTTAGAATTGTCCACTTAGCCTATATACTATCCAATCTTAGAGAGCACCTGATCTCTTAACAGACAAGCACATGGCTCGGGAACATAACTAAAAATAGGAGGTCAACATTGAGGGAAGTCTGACTCTAAGAAAGGAAAATCAATTGGCTATACCTATTCCTTGATTCCTTTAGATTTGACAATATCCATAAGATTTATTTTCCTTATTTCACAGATGCACTTTTCATCTCCAAAAGATTAGTCCTTATCTTACTTTTTGATTTATCTGTGCACCTTTACTATAAATAGGTTCAATCCATTAATAATAAGACATCTATACACTTTGATACTCTTATATGCTCTTATTATTTTACTCTTTATTTTTACATACATTAATTAACTTAAGTATTGAAGTGGTCATATCGAATTACATCTCGATGCCCCCTTAACATTTTTTTTATTTCTTTTATTTTTATTTCAAGGGTTAGTTCAGTGGCTTTTCAACCATGTTTTTTTTTATTTGCTTTTTCCAAATTTCCCTAATTATTATAAATAATTTGTGGACTATTAGTCTATTTTTTAACTAAATCTAAAACTTTATGTCGTTGCTCGTAGATTGAAAATTTTATTTTTGGTTCAATTTTTTTCAATTTCGAAATAATTTATTTAAATCGTGTAATCGTGGTGTTATAGTATATTGTATATTATATATAGTATATATGTATATTAGAGTATATATATAGTATATTAATTATTATATATTATATATACTATATACAAGTTTGCATTATATATACAATATATATATATATATATAGTATATTATATATACAATATATATATAGAATATTATATATTATTTATATATATTTTTTAATTTTTAGGTTGGCTTGATTTTGAAATGTTAGGCCTAATAACCGGTTCAAAGGGCGATTCATTATACAGGTTCGATGGCTTATCAACTTAGTGGGTTATCATAGTTGAACTGCTTGAACTCTTAAGGTCCGATGATTCGACAGTCGGTTCAAACCTACCCAAAGTGGACTTAGACTGGTTTTGGGCTTATTCATAATTGGAAATCAGTCTTTAGATCGATTTTTATTGACATGCCTTATCGGATGTTGCTTTGTCTAGGTATGGTGGTGATCAAGTGTTAAGTCTTTGGTTGATACGTGAACCTCACTCAACCGATTATAAGCTCTAACCTTTTTCCTATTTGCATTCTAGCTTCCTAACTTTCCAAGTTTCTCCTAATTTTTCTAATACCTGAACTAGCTTAAGTTTTGAATGATGATGAGTGGACTAATTTATAGGTAAATGGGGGTTGGTCGAATTGGTAAAAGCCCGTTAGATGTCTCCTAATTGTAGAGTTTTACCATTTTGCTAAGTAGTTATGTGCCTTATAATCATATTATTCATGCTACCCCATTCTATGGAGTTGCCACATTTAGATTGCTCCTGATTCTTTGCATTTTGTTTTCTTCGGCATTTATTTGTTAATTTTCCCAGCATATTTTATTATATCTATGTACATATATGTGTTCAAAGTTTTTTATTAATTTGGAGGAAATACTTTACATATTAAACATATTTAGTGAATACATGCTCCTCAAATATTTTATCAAGCCATTTTATTAATTTTATTATTGAAATAATTTATTTCTAGAAGATTATATATTCATAGAATTTGAGTTTCATAGTTCTTATAACTAATTATCTACTTAACTTAATAATAATTTGGTATATATATTTTATTATTCCATTACCCAAAATCTAGACACATTGGTCATCTTGATTAGTTTATATGGCTCCATTATTGATCTTGAATTTAAATAAGTTACTCTTACGGTCTCTATAACATTTAAATACCAATATCCTAATTGCTAATTTGTGGGCTAATACATTATTTATGATATTTCATACTTGTACCTTTACCTAGCAAAGTTTATGTAATTTTCATACGTAATTCGATTTTTTTTAATCAAATACTCTCATAATACAGTTTTGACGGACAAAGAATTTGAATTTGATCTAACTCATTAAAAGATTGATTTTCATGCTATAATGTACCAACGGTTTTGATACACATTATGAACTATATAAATATAACAATTCCTATCTCTAAAGCATTAATAGCACATTTTGTAGGAAAAAACATTGAAAAAAAAAACAGGTTTCTTGTTTTTTTTTTTCCCTTTTTTGGCCAAAAGAAATTTCAATATATAAAACATCATACATTAGGAGATCTAGAGGAGAAATCTGAAAAAACTAAACTAGCTAAGCAGGATGGTGGTCTATTGACCAAGAAGGAACGACTTATCCTACTTTTCACTTAAGCAGCTACCTAATGTGGATATGCATTTGCTTCATGGTAAATAGAATTAAATGAGCAACTAGAAAAGAATCTATTAAGAAGGATTATATTGTGAACTACTCTAGGAATCTTCCTAAGGCATTTTATAGGAACTTTAATTGCTTGAATAACAGAAAAACAGTCCGACTCCACTTTAAGATTATCTCAATGTCAAAGTTTGGCCATTTTTAAGCCTTCCCTAACTGTAACTACCTCATTGATTTTAGGATCTATCAAAAGAACTTCGATTGCTATTGCTTGGAGTAGATGACTGGAATCATCTTGGAAAACAATACGAAGTTTACCCTTAGCATGATTTAAATTTCCAGAACCATCACAATTCAACTTAGTTCGTCCTTTTGAAGGAAGCTTCCATATTCGAGATTGTTCTCTATTTGTAGTAGTTGTTGACCATGACATAATTGGACTATTAACTGACATGTCCTTCATTGCAGTAGGGCGAGCATGATGTTGAGACTGCTGTAATGGTTGACTCTCTAATTGAGTTTACCATATGACTGCATTTAGAGAAGGCTGAATATGATTAAATACTCCCCTGTTACGTTGCATCCAAATATTCCAAGCTGTAATTGCCATGTTGGAAAGATCTGCTTAAATTTGTTATGTTAATAAACTAGGCTTGTGTAAGTGTAACATATCTTCCAACCAATCCTGAAATGATGGATAATGGAGATGATCTACATGAAATCCAAATAACTTAAACCAAATTATTCACACCCAGTCATAGTTGAAAATAATATGTTGTGAAGTCTCTATTGCATCACAAAAACAGTAAAGAGGATTAGGCCTAATTTTCTTGCAAAAAAGATTGTTGTTAGTGGCTAAACAATTGGTGTAGAGTCTTTAGAGAAGATGTTTATATTTGGGTTGGCACTTCAATCCCCAAATGAGTTTCCACACTCTTGTAGAAGCCACAAGAGTATTTTCTACTCTATCTATTACATAATCCTTAGCTTTTGAGGCTATGTAATAATATACTATCTTTACAGAAGATGAACCATGTCTTTCCTTAGGCTAATGCAATCTCTTTTCTTGCATTGTATTAGATAGATGAATACTAAGTATTGCCTTCCTTTCCTCTTTAGTAAGAAAATCATTAACCAAATCTAATTCCTACATACTATTTTCAGAATTAATGATTTGCGGCACTTTGATATCAACCAATTGTGAATGAACCTCTCTATTAGTTAGTTTATATTCAAGTAAAAGAGGAATCCAAGGATCCTTCCTAAAATTAATAGAAGTTCTTGAACTCACTTGCCAAAGTGATTCATCTTTAATTGCATCTCTCCCTACTAGTACACTTTGCCAACCCTAAGACGCATTCCTACCCTTTTTTGCATTAAGAAAAACTTCTTTTGGAAAGTAAATGCTTTTTAGCAATTGAACACACAAAGATCTTTGTTTGGATTTTCTAAGCTAATTTATCTAAAAGAGCTTGATTAAAAGCATGCAATTCTCGAAAGCCTAAATCGCCTCTTTCCTTAAGCTTTGCTAAATCCTTCCAATACTTCTAATGGATTTTATTATTATTATCATTTTCACTTCACCAAAAGTTTGAAATTAGACCATTAATTTTATCACACCATGTCTTAGGAAAGCAAAAAAGCCCATAAAATATGTAGGAATCACATTAGCTTCAGCTTTAATTAATACCTCTTTCCCACCTTATGAAAGTAAAGATCTCCTTTAACCTTGTAATTTTTGTTCAATTCTTTCCTTTATAAAAGCCAAAGCTTCCATCTTTGAACGCCCCTTAATAATTGACAAGCCTAAATATTTTCTCAGACTGTTACGAGAATTAATATTCAGAACTTGACAACAATCTTTTTATAAATCACTAAGGGAAGAGCTATTAAAAATAATAGAACTTTTTGACTCGATCAAGAGCAATAATTGTCTAAAATGTGTTTTAAACATGTTAAGTTGTCCTTGGTTGCTTTAAAAAAGAAAAGCGAGTAATCGGCAAAAAAGAGAGAGTTAAAACTGGACTGATATATCTAATTTTAACTCCTTTTAAAGTTCCATTATTTTTAGTAGGCAAAATCATATTTAATAAACAATCAACTACTAAAATAAATAGGTATGGTGAAAGTGGATTGCCCTGAGTTAAGCCGTTCAACCCTCCGTCCATTAACTATCAAGCTAAAAGATACTGAACGTATACAATTTATTATCCAATTTATCCAAACTAATAAAAAACCTATTTTAATCACAAGAGTCTCTAGAAAAACCATTCCACTCTATTATAGGCTTTGGTCATATCAAGTCTCTAGAAACATCATTCCTATAGAATTAATTAATTGAAAAATATTAATAAGTGTTGAAAGGTATTTATTAAGAAATTAAATGAAAATGATTTTTTTTTTATTTACTTATATACAGAGTGAAACCCACATTAACATACTTAGTGGAATCAATATCCAAAAATGGAAAAAGTTTTTTTTCTTATTTTTGGGAATGATTTTTTTAATCCTATTCTTATTTTTTATAGATAGGTATTATTATTTATTTTATTATTAATTTTATTTTTTAAAATTTAAATTATTAAATAAAATTTAAAATTTAAAATAGGTAAATAAATAGTAAAATAAAAAATGAGATTGAAGTTATTAAAATGATGGTGAAACTATAATCTTTCCGTAATCATAGCAAAAGTAAAAAGTGAAAATAGAAATTATATGTCAGCAAGTTCCCACTGCTTCGTGCTTGGTGGCCCATGACTAGAGCAAGGAGAAAAATTATCTCAATGGATGAAGTACTGCGCATAGTTTAATGCAAAATATTAAATTTAAAAAACTAAAAAATCTAACCTAAACCCATTTGAACCATTCTCACTGGTATCCCCCTTCTTCTACCTACCAGCTTCTCCACCCCAATTCCTCTCTCTCTCTCTCTCTCTCTCTCTCTCTCTCTTCACTGCACCTGCAGACCTTGAATACTCACCTCAGATCATTCTCTTTTGCCCTAACAAAAGCTACCCATTTCGCTTATCCGCATGATCATTCTATAAACCCGCTCAAAACCGTGTCTTTACAAGCTTAGACTCCATTTTGCGTCTTCAGCTTAGGACTTAAAACCATCTGATCTGCCATCAGATCACTTATGAAGACCTTTTTTCATCAGGGTGTATTGGTATTGATTCCATATCGGTACTATCTACTTGGGCTTTTGTCAAAGTTGTTTTCTTTGGGCAATATAGGCTTTTCAATGGTTGTTTAGGGTTTGCATAGATTAGGGCAGGAGTTTTCTTGGGATACCAGTAGTTTGTTCTTATAAAGGGCATCGGAAAGTTGTGAAATTTTGGCCTTTTCTGTTTGAGAAGTTTCTTCTTCAGTGGATCCATCTTTTTCCTGTTTAGTCCGCTTCCTTTTGAAAATTTTACTTCTATATCTCTTTCTTCCTTCATCCCTCCTCATCCCCTATTCCGTTTCTGTTCTTGAAAAGGTTTTTGCCATTTTTGGTTATCTATAGTTTGTTCTTCAAAAGGTTATCTAATAGTTGTCTAATGTAGGCCATTTTTTGGTACCAGTAATTTGTTCTTGAATAGGGTATCCTTAAGTTGTGAAATTTTGGTCGCTTGGACTCTTTCAGTTTCCTGATTAGGGCTTGATAGCTCTTTGCCCTAAGTGAGAGTCCAAGTTCGTGTTTTTGGCTGTGTTGTCAGTTTAATCTTCTTGGTTGTGTTATAGGAGAAGATTTGCTGCACGGTTCTCCTTTGTGTTTGTCAGTAGTGGTTTTAGCTTACCATTGTGGGCAGTCAAGACATTAAAGCTTTTTCCGATTTTTGTACTCATTGCAGTTATGTAGTCTTTGTTTCAAGCAGGCAGTTGTAGTCTTCTTGGTTCGTTTTTTTTTTTAATATATTAGGTCAATATGTCTGGGGAAGATCCATATTTTTTGGAGTGGAAAGAGCAATTCGTTTCGCAAGAGCGTGGGAACCGTGTGGTTCATTACTATTTGAAGGATTCTTCTGGGGAATCTGTCCTTGCCATCGTTGGGACTGAGAGGAGCGTTCGACATATGTTCTATGTTGTCTCTAACGAGTTTGTGGAAGCTTACGGTTCTCAAACTTCAATTCATGCTGGTTTCAAATGGAGGTCGAGAAGAGAGGTAGTAGATTGGCTCACTTCCATGACATCTAAGCAATCTGGTATGAGCTTTTCTGAAGTTCAATATCTTTTCATAGTTTTGCCTGTACTAAATCCAAGCATAATAATGGAATGCTGTATCTCTAACAAGAGTGGACTAGTAGAAAGGCATGTTGGGGTCTCTAGTTAATATATAGTATCACCTAATTGATTAATGCTTTTGCTTCAATGGAGTTAGTTATATGGTTCTACTCTCATCTACTAGTATTGCCAGATGGTCTATTGGGAATGAAATTTAATGGCTATATTAATTTTATTTTTCTGGGTGATTATTAAGCCTTGCAAATGCAACAAGCTAATATTCCATTTTAATTGTGAAAATTGGACCTTGGTCTCCTATACAATACGCAATTTCTATTGTAACTTCTTGTAATATATATATGGATCTCTAGTATTTTCTCTATTTGCTGTTATGCTATAGTCTTTGTAGTTTTCACATTCAGCAAAACGTCCTTTTGTTTACAGCAGTGATAGGAATGCTGACACTTTAGTCTGAGAACACCTAGAATTCAAATTCAATGTCGTTTCCAAAGATGAGAGAGTGCATAAGATGGCTGCATCAGTAGCACTCTTTACTTTATGAAATTCAGCTACTTAAAATATTTCCCTTTTTCCTTTTGAACTTTTTTGTATAGATGCTTTCAAGAACTTATATTTACTGAATAGAGATCTTATTGTTAATGCAGAATTGTCAAAGAATGGGTCAGAACAAGCTGAAGGATCTTTGGGAATATCTGTAAGTGAACCGGTTGCATCAATACCTTATTGCAGGGTGCATTATTCAAATAGTTGAGTTATTTGTTTTAACATTCACTTGATACTCCTTTTCAGGGTCGTCCAGCTATCATTTCCAATGGGCGAAATTCAGACATTGCCTGGTCAGGCACTGCATGGTTGTGTGGCAAACAGCTGAAGCATTACCCTGGGTTTTCTAGGAATGGAATTACAATAGATGTGAGAATCTGTTGCTATATATTCCTGTCCAATAGAATTAAGTCTTTAAACATCCAATTCTCTAAGACTTAGGCTTTGATCTGCATGACTACCTACCTCCACTATCACTTTTCTTGTGTATACTATATTGCTTGCACTTTTTTTATGGCCAAAAAAGGATATGGAGTCTGCGTTTTCTTGCTTTCCTAAAATTTAGTAGAAGCATGATATGTGTTTTGGGATATACATTGCATTATAAACATATAATCTTTATGCTTCAACAAGATTATTGTTCTTTGCATCTGTTATTTTGGCACAAATTTATCAAGTAAATGAGATGATACTTGTACAATCTGAGATGGGTCCTGTCGGAACAGGTTATCTTCCAACTTTAATGAAAATTTTTTAGTTATTTGCTTGATTATTTTTTCAGTATATATGTTTATCGTGTTAGATTTGATCTGCTCCGAAATCTTTTGAAGTGATGGTAGTAATGGGAGTGGATTTCCATTGGTGATGAATGTATAATTCTCACTGAGGAGCCTGTGCATCCATCATGCTAATTACGCATTTAGAATATCGAATAGTTTTCTGCCCCCAGAAAAATAAAATATTGGATTGATGTAGAATTGCCAAGTGCTGCTTTAACATGAATTGCTATTGTCTGCTGTTTGCCTTTTTAAGAGACAATACCCTCTGATGCTTTTGTCTTTTTTTTGTATTAGACATACTCATTTGTCTTTGTTATGGGCAAAGGAGAAACTCGCCATCTTGCTTACTTGGAAGATATGTATGAGGATAAGAGGGGACAAAAGAAGGTCAAAGTCAGATGGTTTCATCGAAGTGATGAAGTTAAGGGTGTAACCCCAGTGCGTAACTCTCATCCAAAAGAGGTTTTTATCACATCTTATGCGCAGGTCATTAGTGCAGAGTGCGTTGATGGTCCTGCAACTGTTGTGAATAGGGAACACTATGACAAATGTTTAGCTGCTTTTCCTCATGAATTATCATCCAAAATACATCTATGCTTTAGGCAATTCAGAAATAACAGAGTGAAGTCATTTGACCTGAGTAAACTGCGTGGTTACTTTGATCAACCAGTTCTGGCTTGCTTGCTTTCTAGTCCCATGCTAAAGCCAGAATCTGCATGGAATGGTGTCATTCTGGAGGAAGATGAAGATATGAGCCCCAGCGAAGATGTTAGGGTGGGAAGTAAGAGGACTAGAAGTGGCAGAGGACATCAGAAATCAGAGACTCATTCAGGCATCAAGAGATCGGGTGAAGGCCTCCCATTATTCTCATTTGAATCTGCTTATAAGAAATTGAAATGTGGGCTACTGGGACCGGGATTGGACTCCCTCAAGCATGTGGAGTCCAAGCTATGTTATGCCCCAAATTTTCAGATTAATGACAAGATAGAGGTTCTTTGCCAGGATAGTGGCATCCGAGGATGCTGGTTTAGGTGCACAGTCCTGCAGGTAAGCAGGAAAAAGATGAAAGTACGGTATGATGATTTGCAGGATGAAGGTGGAAGTGGAAATCTTGAGGTATGCCCTGGATTCTTTGAAATTTTAAGATCATAGCCTAGCTAGATTTACTTGCCCTAAAGAAAGGGGGTTATATTCTGCTACTATCATTAATTCTGTGTAAGCCTTTTTAGTTCTTTCTGTTCCGACAATTTTGGCATTATCCATGAATATGATACTTTAATATTGTAGATTCTCCTGTTAATTTGCCTGAAGAGCAGTTTCCATTGTGACTCAATTTTTTTTTTATTTAACTGTTTGATACTGGTGTAAACATTGGGTTCCTTTTTTCTTTTTTTTTCTTTTTTTTTTCCAGCACAAAAAGGTGATTCTTCCCATGTTGATAATAGATAGCGTGTTGAGTAAAATTTGAATTGTTTTCTCTTGATCTCTGGGGCTTGGATTCATCGATTGACCTTTTTCTGTACATCAACAGGAGTGGATCCCAGCTGTTAGATTTGCAAGTAATGATAAGATTGGAATGAGGCACCCAAGCCGCCTAACAGTTCGGCCAGTTCCCCCTGATGTTGATCAAAATGAGGTTGACCTTGAAATTGGGGGGGCAGTGGATGCATGGTGGAGCGATGGATGGTGGGAAGGAGTTGTGACTGAAATCAAGAGCAGTGTTGATGACAATCTGCAGATCTTCTTTCCCGGTAGGTGTTCTTGAACAAGATTATGATGGTTTTGTAGCTTTATATATGTCAATATTTGAATTTATTTATTCCTTGTCTTTGGCAATCTGAAGCTTTTATTCTGGTATTGCTAGGTGAGAGCATGTTCAAGAACATGGAGAGAAAGGATTTACGGATTTCTAGAGATTGGGTGAGAGACCAGTGGATTGATATAGAAGCTAAGCCGGATGTACTCTCAGCCATAAGAGCAGATGCGACCCTGGACTTGAAGCTTTTAGCATCCTCAACAGGTGCTAGAGATGTTAAATCTGGTGATATTTCTATGTCTGCCTCTGGAGTAGATGCTAGTGCTAAACCCAAATCTGTTGAAGATGTCAACCTCAACTCTGGAACTACCTGTTCTGATAGCCTTGCAGAAAACGTGGATGCAACAGATAGAAACAACAAGCTACCTCACGAATGTAATAGACATGATGAGTTCTTAACAAAGGAAAATCATAGTAATGTAGATGAAGGCCAACACAGTGTTGATAATGATTCTGAGGACAATGATCTCGATGAAGAGGAAATTTTAGATGATTTGCAAAAGATAGCGGAGAGTCATGTAGATGAAGTTGCGTTAGGATCTTCGGGTGATCATTGCAATTCAGTAGAAGTAATGGGACTCGTGGCATGATATTTCCTATGTTTATATTGTAGCAGTATTGTAGCCTACCCATAACCCATGTATTATGTTATGTGATTGACATCTGAAGGTCTTGTTCCATCGACATCTCCTCACACCAATAGTAGGATCAAAGATGAGAAATTCCTTCGTTCAAGCTGTTGCACCACTGCATTTTTGTATATACTTACACAAGCCTTTGGCGCTTAGTCAGTATGGTGTTCAGATGTACACTGCTTAGGTTAGGAACTCATGAATTATTAGGTCCCCAGTTTCCATTAACTCATTAGGATTAGAACTTTCTAAAAGGGTAGTCCTTTGCTTTTTAGGGCTCTCCTAGTGTGGCAGAGCTCTGCTTGTTCTTCAGGAACTCTTATTTATCTTACCCTCCGATAGTTTCTATTCATGTTGAGCCTATTTATCTTTATCCTTTTTAAATGTTGGCGTTTGACTCCCTTTTCTTTTGTATGTTTTTACTGTCAAGGATCTTTAGGGGTAGGAGACCCTGACTAGCTTCTATATTGTGAATTTATAGTGTGTTTTTCTGCCGTTGGTATATCTGCTATTTGTAGCAAAGGAAACTCGTCAAATTTCATGCTCTTCTTTTTCTTCTCAAAATGTTAGTACAGCAAAGAAGGTAGTGAGACACGGTAATTCTGTTGGGGAGGTTTTACCCTGTATGATTTTTACATTCTTTTGCCTTAGTGGTTTTAGAAAAAAGTCGCAATGGAACAGTTCAAAACCGCCATTTCACCGACATCCAACTTTGCCGGTGGTGGAACATACATAATCAGATTCTTAGCCACTGCTCCCCATCTATGAATCTCAGATCGAGGAATGGCCTCACTTCTTCGTAACTGAAAGATCTTGACCAGGAGACTCGGGCTCTCGTGTCAGCTCCTCTGCCTCGGCACAGGTACTCCCCAAATACAGCTGTCCTGTTGACGAAAAAGAAGCGGTCACGCCATACGGGACATATCTTTTACATGGATATTCGTACATAGATGTTTTCAATTTTCTCAGTACAGCTTACTTTTGCCTGTTTGCATGGTTCCAATCACTCCATCCTTCTGTATTGATGATGTCGTCAAAGTAACAATATGAATACACCGTTCTTGAATAATCTCCCCAAGCTCTTCCTAAGTAGATGTTACCAGTTCCAGTGATGCTGCAGTTCAGAAAAGAGAAGCCTGTGTCATCGTTTGGCAAATCTCTGTGATGTGCTGCAATGGCACCTGATTCTGTAGCTATGGAATGGAGAACACATTCCTGGATGCAAATGATCATACAGTGTCAGCAATCATCGATGGTCATCTTATACGTTTAGGTGAAATTCACACAGGAAAGGATTCTGTTTAGGATGATTAATTTCTCCAGGGAAACCGGGATGGATGGTACCTGAAAGAGGGATGTAGACCTGCCAAATATGAAGTCTATACTCCCTTGAATATGACACTGGAAGTAGTAATGTGACCCTTTTTCATCCAATAGTGTGTCCTGTGTTCCCAATACTCTCACTCTGTAGAACATGGCCTTGTCCCCGGCGACCCTTAGCGCCACTGCTTGCATGCCGTAATGTCCTGGAACCGCAACTACTGTATTCTGCCCTTAATGCTCCATCAGATTAGTAAAAAAGACGAAGAAGCAGTTTGTTAAGAGAGATTAAAAGAATCAAATTACCTCAAAGGTGATCCCATTTGCACAAAAGAAATCTGCTTCTATAGTGACAGATGCCGATCTATATGTTCCTAATTCAATTCCGTGGATGTCTTTATCAGATGCCTTGTCATTCCAAGAGATTACTGTCTCTGAAGCTCGGTTCTCAGTGCCAATGAATGAAACATAGGGCTTAGTACTTGGTACTGTCACCTTCTCTCTGCATATAAATTCAAAATTTACCTCAAATTCACAATTATTTTTGGCCTGAGCGATTGGACTAGGCAGTTTGGGCACATTCGTTTTTGTTTTAGTTATTTGTCGCAATCGAATCACTCATTCAAATCCGCACATCGTGCCTTTGCTATACTTGATTTTGAAAGCTTGTGTCTCTGCTAGAATAACTTTAATAAATTGATCTGGATGGCGGTTTTCATTATAACTTGTGGCGGCTTTACCGTAATGACATAACATAGAGAAGTGGAGATAGAGTAGTTCCTATGTTACTACCTCGTATCCGGTATCCCACGTTTTCACCACTACTTGAACTAATATAGGAACCACTGAAGTAACCAACAAATTTGGAGAAAATAATGTTTAGCAGTTATGTACTTGGGTGAGTGAACACGAAACCTATGCTGGTGCCGATGAGCACTTCACAAAAACATAAGAATGCCTTATTTCAAAACAGTAACTTCAACTTGCACGTTGAATTCACCTCTAATCCATGATATACAACCTACAAAACTGCACAGCCGATTTTCCAGTTTTCACATGCTAACATGAATAAACAAAAGAACTGTATTAAGAATCATTACACACGACTGTATTGTATGTAAGTAACTTGTCTAATGAAAAAGTTTAAAGCCAAAAAAAAAAAAAAAAAAACAAACTACAGTTGCCTTTGCACACACCTGTAAATTCCAGGAAGAATAAGAATTTTTACTCTTCTTGTGTTACGCTCAGGAACCATGTCGACTGCTCCTTGAACCGTCACAGAATCTCCTCCACCATTCTTGTCGACCACGATCACAAGACTCGAAGCACGTTCCTCTCTCCAATAAAATCCTGGTTTCTGCTCTGGATCCACCTTCATGTCCTCCCATCTAATATAATTCATATCAAAACCGGAACCCTGTGCTAACCCGGTTTGAAATCGTCCCAAGATTGTAAAAATCGCGAACATACAAGCAATGAAAGCTGACAAATCCATTAACCAAAGCTGTTAATAGTTCTAGGCAATGCACGCACTTAAGAACAACATAGAATAAAGACTGAAAACGTCTTCATTGGGTTCGTCCTAGTACATTATGGCAAGTTTGTGATGTCACCTCAAAGGGTGTCTTTGTTTTAGGCAATTATGGGCTAGGAAGTACAAAGAGTGTGAAAGAGGTGAGTGTATTAAATATTGGAGCGTGGCCTTATAATTTTTTGCACAAGATGAACTGAATCATGTAAACCAAATGCGTATTAAAAAAAGAATGTTATATCATATTGTATCATATCGATAACACGGGATAATACCAACACTGTTGTATTTCAACAACAATCTGGCATGGAATACAAAGATGGGCTAGAGTTCTGAACATTAAAGAAGTGGAATGATGACTTCTGTAAAGATAAATGGACTAAAAAAGGCCAGTCATGTCAGTTGTGCTAGATGGTGAGAAATGAAATTTAAACTTAATTTAAAAGGTGATGGATAGTGCATATAATGGGTGGTTTTTTTTTTTCCCTTAATCATAGGGAATGTGAAGAAACCACTGCGGTTACTCTTCTTCGTTTAGCTGAAACCGAACAACTTAAGCAAGTGTAAAATGTGATTAAATTAGCAGTTGTATTGAAGAACTCTGTTTTTGAGGAAAAGACCTTACTAACTTTTTGATACATCATCGTGAATTGCTTAATGATAGGTATAGATATACAAAATATTTATACACGGAAGCTTCTATAACCATCAAAATAGTTTTTCCATACAGTAGTTTTGATATAATATTAAAATTTCTTGCTTTTATGTATCGTTAATTTTTCTTATGTCCGGGAAATTTCTAATTGCATGGCAAAATCATAAAATTTATGAAACATTTATGAGTGGATAGTTATATTTCTAAATTATGCTATTAGGGTATACCATAAAACCATGTATTTATAAACATACCATAACTATTTTATGAAATTATATATTAACTTTTACAAATATCAATATAAATCTTGCACGTATGTAATTCTAATTGAATGTGTTACTAGGAGACTTGGTACTAGAACCAGTTACATTTTAATTTTTAACTGGAATTGTGTTGCTTTCTTATAATACAAGTGAAAATGTAACCTGCTGAGTGAAGTAGATAAGTCAACATTGTCATGATTAAGTGACTATGGAGGTGAACTCATTGGTGTTTGGATTGATGGGCTTTGCTTTCCTTCCCTACTAGAATTGACTAAATGGTTGGAATACGTTTACTTATTATCAGTACGTACGTAGGTGTTAAGCAAATATAAAATAGATAAAGATATAAGATTATATCTATATTTTACATTATAAATATTAATTTCAAAACTTTTATACTTAAAACCTATTTTGCTATATTTTACAACCATCTTATACTTTTTACCCTATATAATCTCTAGGATACATAAAACTCTGTAGAATTTGTATTTTATTTTATTTTTTAAAATCTTCTTTTGAAACATCATATTGGATGCATACTCCATATCAAACATATAAATTTACTATCATTAAACTGGTCGGTAATATTTTGAAAGATTTCTATAGATTTGTAATACATATTAAATTAGGATGATATGAAACTTTAGCAGATAGAACTAAGAATATTCCTACAACCTGAAATGTTGAAACATTTGATTAAGTCAAGCTTAAATTTTTGTTGTCTTTTCTTTTAAAATTATAAAAATAAAATTTTTATCAAACTATGAGATCCTTATATACATAATACATAATTACCATGTGTTGAGTCATTTTGATAAAATATATTGGAGGATAAAGTAGGAGGTGCATAGCAATAATGGTTATATCCTTCGAAGCATTTGGTTGGAAACTTGGGACATGTACACAAAAGAAAAAAAAAGGAAATGCATGAGAGAGAGGGTTTTATGGGAAAAAAAATGGAAAAGAAAAGAGAGAGAGACTTAATGTTAGAGATAAGCAGTATGTTAGCTTAGGATTTTATAATATAATTAACTTTTTATTTATTAATATTGTTTAATTATTATTATAAGTTGGATACAAGATATTTTAGAGCTTCTACTGTGAATACTTTAGAGTATAAGGATACGAGTTTTGAGGTGAATACATAATATTCTAACTTAATATCCATAGTCGTGTACCTTATTCTGTAGAAGTAAATTTAAAAAAATTACCATATAAAAAGCCTATTCTATAACATTCATTATCTATTCAAGATTTATCTGATAAAATAAGGTTTGGATAAATATCTTGTATACTAAGATTACTCAAATTACTCCTATTAATACTAGAAAAAACAGTCGCCAATACTTGAAATTGAAGACTTTTTATGATCCCATCCGATCCATTGTAATATTCCTTGAATAAGGATCAAACTAGCTCTTGCGAGCGAGTAGCTTAAAGCACTCTCTTTTCTACCTTTTGATTGGAATTTACAAGATACTATTATTCTTGATAGGACAATTAGACATCCAACGTGCAGTCGGAACGACCCGATCGTAAAACCAGAGCTCTACAGACTGAGCTATTTCCTACAATTGTCCACGTGAATTTTAACAAGACACAATAATATAATCTGGCTTCAATTTATAGAAGAAACAGAAAATAATATTAAGGTCAATGAATCACTCAATTTGTTCGCTTAGCTCTAACCTTTTCTTCCTTATAATTTTAATTTTTGTTTTCAGTTTATCCTAGCTTTGCTAATACTAAAGTTGGCTAAATGATAGTCAAATATGACGATTGGATTGCTTTATAATAAAAAAAATATTTAAATACATCCTTATCAGCTATATTTTTGGTACAGCAATGGTAAGACGTTTAATTCTATTAGAGATAGCGCTTGGTGAAGATTATTATTGATAAGGGATTATTAAGTATTTCGTTTACGGTAGATGTCAGTAGGGGTCCGATTATAAAGTCGGACACAGTAATTGGGCTGTTGAAGGAGGTAGTGTATGATTTTCTGCTTCTGCATGTTTCATCATTCCGTGCTATATTTGGAAGAGAATCGTGCTTGCACTAGGACACTCCGGCACACGAAAGTTGAAACCAGGCTCATGGGAGGGTTATTGGACCTTGGGAGGAGAGAAATTAAAGAAGCTCTAATTCAAAAGAACGCAGCTCTAACAGAATTTGTATAGCAAGTCATGGTAAGATTTTGGCGCATGAAGAAGGGGTTGATCCATATCGTAATCTCAGCAAATAATTTTTTTTTTTTATAAGAGACTAAATATTTGCAACATAATAATTTAAAACAGCCTTTTCAAATAATTAAATATTATTTAATGGATGAAAATGGAGGGATTTATAATCCCGATCCATGCAGTAACATTTTTTTAAATTTATTTAATTTAAATTGGTATTTTCTCTGGGACATGTCCCCTCAATCCTTTTGTCAAAAGAAGCTCTAGTTATTGACGCACTCACGATTTATGTGTGAAAAATTAAATTGAATTCCATTAAAAAAAAAAGGTTAAGAAAATCTATGAAAAAGAAAGAAGGAAAAACCAAAAACAAAAGAATAGCAAATAATGATATTTAGAGATAATAAATAGCAAATAATATTCATGATAAATGAACAATACACTATTATTTATACAAAAAGCAAATAATTTATATGATATATGAATAATACATCGAAAGTTAAAAATATGGATGCACAGTGGAATGTGTTCTTTATTATTGATGTATAATGAATTTAAATTTATACATGACCATAAGTTGAAAATATGGTTACATGATTAATATGATGTCTCTTTTATAGATTTATAGTGTGTTTAATTTGTATAGGGAGAAAATGGTTTAAGTGGTAAAAGAAATTAGTTGTGGGGAAGATGGTTCTAAGTGCTAGTAGAAATTGATCATGGATGGATTTGGACTTTTCTTTTTTCTTTTTGTAATTGCCATGAAAAAATATTTATAGTTATTAGTTAGAGGGATGCAATATACATATTTATTGACTTTAGAAAAAAAATTATATAATTACAAATTATTATATAAAAAAATTACTAAAATATCGATGTTATATTTGCACTAGTATTACATTTTTAATATGCGACATAGGTAAATAGTATCATATTTTAAAGATGCGATATTAGTATAAAAACCGTGTCGTATTTTGAAGATACGATATAAGTTTAGTATTTTGGTAATTATTTTTGTAAAATTTGTATTTTGGTGATTTTTTTTTAAATTTTGATTATTAACAATTAATTTTTTCTTAATTATAGATAGTTAACAAGGAACTTTCTCTTTAATATATAATATAATATATATATATATAATCTACATCTATCCTATAACTAATTTATATCTGTTCAAAATTTATCGTTTAAAAAATAATTTGTTTATATTTTATTTGTTTCCGATTTATAATCGAGTTCTGATAGATATAGTGAAAAATAATTGCAAAATGGATATGGTACATGGCAAAGAACCGATCATTTCAATTTTATTTCTAATACCTAATTCATCAAGGACAAATGTCCTAATTAAAAATAAATTGGTAATTCTTTCTTCCTAACATTGTTTAGCATAAAAATTATTCTTTTTTCATAGTTATAATGAAGTTAGCGATTGAAATATAAGAATTAGAAAGTGAAAATCCACACATTTTTAAGAGAAAAGATTTTAAAAAATATATTTTATATATTGAAAAAAGATATTTGAATTAGTATTTATGCAAAATGAATAGTTTAAATGATAAATATATTCAAAATTATAAGATTTTATCAAGTACTTAATTTTGAGAATAAGGGTATATATATGACTATATTTTCAATTTTTTTTCATTTTATTTTTTTAAATTTAAAATTCAAATAAATATGAAAAGACTTAAAAAAAATGAACCAAACGGAACCTTAAAAATTAAGGGATATATATATATCTATATATATATATACCCCTTATATATTTTTTTTATGTAAACTATTTCACGTTTTATTTGATTAGCTTAATAATGATTTTTCCTTGTTATCTTAGATACATGTACCTAGACTTGCTTAATAATGATTTTTCCTTGTTATCTTAGATACATGTACCTAGACTTGCGTTTTGGGTACCGTTGATTTACTAACTCGACTATGGTTGAACCATAATTGGCTCATGAGAGGAGGTGGTTCAGGGGCCGATTCGGCTTTTGGATTATTTTTTTAATATTTAATTTTTTATTAATTTTATTAATTTCTTTTTAAAATATATTAATAAATTTTGATAACGTGACTTATTTTTTTTAAGTGTACTAATTTATTAATAATTTTTATTTTTTTAATTAATTTACTACTTAATGTGATTCTAACGTTTTTATTTTTTTCTCTGAAATTTTATTTTATTTTTTTCTCAAATTTAAGTCCTTAATATTTGACACGTTTTACAAAAAATAATTTATATTAATTTAAATTGAATTTTTGATATATCATTAACACATAATTAATTTATGATTAGTTATATATTATTAGTTTAATGATATTATTTTAAAAAAATTATTCTTTATCACTACAAAGAAGATAATTTTGACACGTTATAACCTGATGGATATTATTTAATTATTTTTTCCCATCTTGATGGCCTTCCTTCTCTCTCCCTCTTTTTTTTTTTTTTTAAGTGAATCGATCGGATCAACTTACCGATTCAATGTCAAACCAGCTTGATGGTTTAGGAGGGGAATGCGGTTTACTCAACCTCCTATGGACCGAATTGGTTTATGGTTCTGAAGCGGCTTATATATGGGTCTATATATATCTTGAATAATTATATGCTAGTTGGTATTTAATGTTGGATTCGTGTTTAATATGATATAAGTTTCTGTTATTCCTAGTTTAGTGGGGCAATATTTTTGTTCTAGTGAGTAAAACTTAATTTTTCTAGTGAAGTAAATGAAATTTAGATCAACCATTGCAAGGCAAGCAATGCCCATAAATGTTTACTATGGATGAGACATTCATAATGTACATGCAAATATGGAAATATCAAATGCATACAATTATGGTTGATTATACAGGTAATTACAATTAATGATAGGGATTGAAAACATGAAAGAAGTTAACCACAAAAGTTATCAAAAAATATTGATAATACTATGCAGTATAAAAAAGTCTTTTTTAAAACAGCATGGTACAATAAGGCTAGTCAGTTTATCGACTTCTCTGTGAAATTTACCTTATACTTGCATATGTATTGAAAAGTATAATAATAAAAAAAGTGATTCTTAAATAATTAAAAATTACCCACTAAAGGAGTCGCCCCTTTTTCTTTTTTTTTTTTTTTTTTTCGGGGCTGATGACTCGGAATGGGTGCTTTGAAGATTGTGCAATGATAATATCAATGAGTTAATCGAATAGGTTAGTATTCAAGAAATGAGAAATGTGATTATTTTTCAAAATTCAAATAAATGACTATTATTGTAGTAATAATCGTTTTTTTCCTTCCATAATAACTATACAGAGACACCCAAAACATCGAGTTGTGGGGAAAAAAAAAAAAAAAACAAAGGGCTGGAAAGAAAGAACATAATTAGCATATACGTGAAACATGATATTAAAAGAATCTATAGAATGTTAAATTTTCTCTCTTCTTAGTACCACAAAAGATATATGTATTGGCATGAGAAAGTGGATGAAAATGGTGGTAAATTCTAGAAGTAATTTTGTATGGGTGACTCTGTGACAAATGTATAATATTACGAATAATTACTGGAAATTATATTATATAATGGATGAATCATTTAGCGGAAGTCGAAGAATGGAGGAGCGTGAAAGACAGGATAGTTATCGGAAGTGATGAGGATAAATAGTCAGATATAAAGAAAGAATATATATTCACTAACCACAGCTCATGCAAGTTTTATTGATTTAGTTAAAGAATTAGCGATGTATAACTATACAAGATACTAGAGGGCTGTCTTTTTTTAAAGTTTAATTGTTGTATAATTTTTCTACTGTTACCCTAGAAAAAGAAAAGGAGAGAAGAAATTGGAAATTATGTGCGTCTAATACATTTTTTATCCTTTTCTTAAGGAATGGATGATGTTTATAGGATATTTATGAATCGTTAGAGAATAAATAAGCTTGACTTAGCTAAACTCTTTTAGGTTCGATTTATTAAAAAAGTAATATTTAATTAAAATAACAGATTAGATGTTATACTTGATGTCTAAATTTTAACCCACTTATGCAATAAATTATCTAGAGTATAAAAATATTAATTTGGTATTTAAACTTTATTCATTACTATGATTAGTCACCTAAGCTTTGTTTATTTTTATAATTAACTATCTAAACTTTATCTATTTTTTACAATTAACTATCCAAAATAATGTTAATATTCAAAATCAATTCACGCTCATAAACTAATTGAGATTAATATAAAATTTAAATTTACTTAGATAAATTATTTGAATAGCTTAAGTTTGAGCTCAATTTTAATATTATTGAAATAAGTTCAAGTAAATGGAAATTCAAAATCGATAATCTTGTCAATAGGTTTAATTTATTTACACCAAACCCCCGAAAAGTTGCCTAACTAAACAGGATTCATTTCATCATATCTTAAGGAACAAAGTATATACATTTGCATGAAAGTACCAATGTCTAAAAAGTGGAGATAGACATTAATTTTGAGAACAAACGACACTAATTTAAAATATTTAGAAAATGAAAAGGGTTGTTCAAAGGACAAGAGAAGCCCAGAAAAAAAAAAAAAAATTGGGCCTTGAATTCAAATAAGTGGTCCAACTCTCATTTGTGTCGTCTCGAAACTCCCCTTCCTCAAAGCAAGAAGTGAAGAAGAAGACCCCCTTGATCCTTTTGGATAAACAAAACAAAAAAGAAACGCACTCTCTGGCGAACCGATTGAACAAGAAACACTACAATGGCAACATCTTCAACATCCTTAACTTCAATAATCTTCTCTTCAATTCCATGTCTGGATTTGGATTCAATTTCGCCAAGACACAACATGTCCCTGGTTTCTGTACCTCATGCAAGTACTTCTAAGCTTCGAAGTTTGAAAACCTCTCAACTGTTGTCAACGAAAGTATATGCTGCTCCTGAAGCGCTGGAGTCTCAAGAAACCCTAGAAACTTCCGATTCTGACACCGTCGAGGTTCGATGTCTCTCTCTTTCTACTTAGAATGAGATTTTGAATTTCTACATTGATTTGACTGTACTGAAGAGATGTTAGAGCAGGACGTTGAGTTAGGGTTCCATATTGTCATTTCATGTTCATTAATTGACCTTAGCATTGTAAGTAGGTGCGCGATAACGGCTGCTCGGTTACTTGTCAATGGCCAGGAAAGAACTTCTCATATTTTCTATGAATCATTAGAAACTGAACGATAAGCCAGTACATTAATGATTTCTTTTTTTTTCAATCTTTCTTTTTTCCCCTTTTTTGGCTCTTTTAACGAGTAGTTGGCATCCATTAACATTTTCTCTTTATAAGTATTGATGTTAAACGACGTTACTTAGTCCTAAATATTTTGAAATGTCTGCCGAAGTGCTAAACCTTGATAAAGTTTTTTAATTGTCAAATAATTGATATAGAGCCTGGCTATTTTAAATTTTTAGATCAAATAGCTGTGGTGCTAATCTGTTATGTTATCAAAGTACGTGATGTTGAATTTGTATTCAAGCCATTCATCCTCATTCAATACCTATTTGTGGATTTGATGGGTTCTAGTTAAAGTTGCAGTGTGGGGAGTGTCGAAGGAGTAAATATAAAGTCTGCACTAATTTTATTCGTTTAATGACTCCAGCGCCAACCTTATTACAATTTAGTATATTTTACACGTGTGTAGGACTGTCTAATTCCATGTTTTGTGGAAGATAAAAGCTATTATGCAAAATGAACGAGCATGCAAATTGTTTAGAAAGATTCAGATCTCAGATTTGAAAAATGTATAAGATTATATTGACTTTTTTTTCTTTTTTTTTTGGAAAAACAAAATTGTATAAAGAGAATAATTATGAATTTGTGTCAAATGCAAGTGGAGATCACAAATTCGTTCAAAAGGAGAGCTTTAATTACATAGCAAAACTTTAAGAGAAGCCCGAATTACATAACAATATCTAGTTTTATCCTTTATGAGCTTACACCCCTTTTTTGTTATGGGTGTTTTCTTTTTTAAGTATCCCTTCCTGCTTATTTGGGTTGTATATTTCCTTTCTTCAATGAATTGATATTTATTGCCAAAGGAAAAAAAGCCTGAATTCCAATTTTACAAAAGTCTTTGTAAAACTATAACATGAAACCAGAAACTAGGATGAATGAAATCCAACTTGATTAGAGAAGTTGACGTAGGACAGGATCCTTCTAGCTAGCATAGGGCCCAGAATGCTTCCATTCCCAACTCACAAAGAGTTTGAATTGGCTCGAGATGCAGTTTGTGGTGGCTGCAAGGCCTGTGTGCCAAGAGATAGACAAAGAGGACTTTGAAAAGGCAGAGGAAATGAGTGCCATTGCAGCATGTTGCCCGGAACGAAAGTTTGTGGGGCAACTTATGCTTGTATAGACCTGTCTCCGCACTTGATTCTGAAAAAAGACAGTAAAGAAAACAAAAAGGGTGATCATGGACTTCATTTGCTATCCCACAAAGGAAGCGCTTGGTGGTATTTGTTGTAATTCTCTACATGTGAAGCTTATCCAGAGTATACAACTTCCTATTCAATGCAAGTGACAAAACAAACAAATGTCTAGGAATAGATTTGGAGCTCCAAACTACTTTCTTCAAGTCATGTTAGGACATGGAGATTTCAAGACTTTCTGAGCACTCTTGATGAAAAAGACACCTGGAGTGGCAAGATTCCAAAGCAGTCTGACATTAGATTTAGGAATAAATTTGTCTTTTCCTCTTCGTAGAAATAGAATGCAGATGAAAGTGAAGCTCTATTCTAAACCGTAATGCAAGTATGTCTTTGAATTATGCAATGCTTAGTAATTGGAAGGAAATTTTAGGTGAATTGGAAATTGGAACAGGATTGCTTACTTTATTGGAATCTTTTTTCTTTTCGGATTGTCACTGTAATTCCCCATTTGATTTGTAGATAGTGATAACAATATCAATGATTTTAATCCTTTGTCAAATGCGATTGAAGAAGCTAGGTATTACTTGCTAAAAAGTCTATAGATCATTACCAAAAAAGTAAAGTCTACTGATCAGCTTGTGTAACTGTCAGATGTCAATTTAGCTCGATAAAATTTGCAAGGGGATGAATTATTTAGTCTCTTATCTAGTTTTGCATAGACATAATGCAAACAAGGCAGTTTTGTCTACTTCTTCTCTCTGCTTGGTAGTGAGATCTTTGGTACCTCTGTTCAGATGGAGATGGTTATCTGGTTACTTACTTTAAATTACTAAAACATTATTGCGATGTGACCCGAAGGAGTAATGTTGTCAGATATATGTCCTCTGGCCATATTGCACTGTTTCATCTGAGGGAGGTTTTTAAACTGCAACTTGTAGAGGCTGGAGGAGTGTGTATCTAGCTGTACCATCTTCACTAAATTGTTCTTTTAAGCTGTGTACCTACTTTGTTCTTCTTGTGACACACTAAACTAATGAGTTAAGGCAAATATGGTTGAATGTGTTGGCCAATTAAGCATAAGAAAGCCAAAAGCCACTGCTTAGCTTTGGAAAACAATATGAAATTTTTTCGTGGCTGACATGTCAAATGAACTTCTTTCTTGTAATTTTCTGCCAACTGGAATCAAGGCACAGATTGAGTTTTTATCTTCTCTTATAGGCTAATACCTTTGATATATTTCAAGAAAACATATAGTATTCTTTATAAAATTAGAAAGGATGTTACTGCTTCAGAAAGATATAGTGCCATTTGAGCTTGACATTAAATGCATACCCATTGACTTAGAAGAATTCTTAACAGTTGACCTCAGAGAGTACAGTGTTTTTTTTGATCTTGTTCTTGGAGGTGTATGCATAGTGCATAACTCAAACACGAACCTTATGAGGATAGGTCTAATTGGGCAATATCCTTGCATGTTCTGCATCCTGTTCAATTTATACCTGTAGTTTTAAAATAAGTTTGCTAAGTTCAATTACTAGAATGAGTTTTGACATATGACATAAGGGTACTATTCATGAACCGAATTCTCTATTTTATTTCTGTTATTACCAACTTAATTGTTTGGATTTCAGCTTATGTCTATTAAATATAAGTCATTTGAGTTTTTCTATGCATTCTTTGACATATTTATCAGCATCTATAGCGGATTCATAATATGGGAAACAGTGTGGATAGTAGATGAAAAAGTTGTTACTTGTAATGTGATTTATTGCTATAGTATGGACAAACTATATAATATAAGGCTTCACTTGCTGAATTCCATGGAATCCAATTTGTTCTTGCCTTGGTAGGGCTGCAAGTGTATGGAGAAAAAAAAGTGTTTTTATGTCATCTCATTCCTTGGAATCTAATGGCCAGTGGGAGGGAGGAAGGAAATTCCATGAAATTGGTGCCATGGTACCATATTGTTTTTCCACCACTTACATCCTTATCGAGCTTTCTTAAAAGCAAGTTTAAGTATCATTCCATGGAATTACTCAAATGGAGCTCCCTGATGTCATTTACTTGCAAGTTGCGGCATGATGCCTGGTAGAGATCTGCTTTACATTGTTACAATCTTCAATTTGGAGTCGATGAAACAAACCATATTTTATCGGTTCATTTCTAACTTCATGCTGTTCTTGGAAGGTAATGCTCCCTTTCTGTTGTTGGGTCATAGTCTGGATTCAGTTTCATTTATGTAATTTTCTTTTTGTCCTTCAGATGGTTCCAAAGCAAAAGATTAGGATTGAGCTTCGATCATACTGGGTCCGCTTAATAGAGGATTCTTGCAAGCAAATAATGGATGCTGCTCGAAACACTAATGCAAAAACCATGGGTCCTGTGCCTTTGCCAACCAAGAGGAGAGTTTACTGTGTGCTTAAATCTCCACATGTGAACAAAGATGCTAGATTCCATTGTGAAATCAGAACACACCAGCGTCTTGTTGATATTCTATATCCAACTGCTCAGACGATAGATGCTTTGATGCAACTTGACCTTCCTGCTGGGGTTGACGTTGAGGTCAAGCTATGAAGAAATGTGGCTTAGACCAGGGGTTCTTATGTGCATGAGGTTCTCTTGTACTCAGTACATATCAAGCTTATTCAATATTTTCCAAAGTGAAAGCCATTGTAAGTTTTACAAAGCTCTCTTCTGTATTCCTGCAGGAACTGTTCGTTAAGGACTCATCTTTCTTTCTTTTGGTTTCAGCAAAGCAAGAATGATCAAGGTTGATAGTATCCTTTTCTGGTGCATTTATCATGGTTTATTGCCATAAGACGTTTTTTTTTGGAGAAACAATACAACTATTGACCCATTTATAATATAAAGAAATTACTTCAATTTTGATATAAATATAAAAGATTGTGAAGCTAAGAGGATTTGATTAAAATTCTTATGCAAACAAACAATGCATACTTATAATGTTGTTATTCCAATTACAAAGAGAGACAAATGGAAATGATAAGACAGTTTCATCAATCTATCTGATTTGTTTAGGTTTTGTTATTGCAGTGAATAGGAAGACCGTTGAGAAAAAACATCTAAAATAATCTCCAATATCCTGTATAAGATAAAAGCGAAAACTAACTTATGACGTATTCTCACCTGCTGCAACTTGTAATGAATATTTAGATTAGACTGCAGAGGAGCTCGTTGATCCAATCATTAAGTAAGGAATGCTTTTCAAGTCTTTTCCTTGTGATATTTTCTTCTTTTCGTACGAGGATTTAGATTTTACGGTTTTAACCGAATTCCTTAAATTGATCTTCATTAGTATTTACTACAAGAAATGCCCATTAGAGCTTAAATTAGATCTAACTTGGTGTGTGAGCCAAGTATAAATGAATGGTAAGTTATTCAAGCCAAGTGTGATAGTACTTGCCTTCAAGTCTAAGTCTTGAACTCGATCAATATTGAATCCAAGTTCAAGTTTTAATATATTCAATTTGCAAAACTTACCAATGTAACTGCCTTAGAGTTAAATTAAAGCATTTGCAGAATTTTGATTAATTGAAATTAGGTTTAAACTTTAATATAAAAATTGAATAAGAGAAATGTGATCTTTTTTAAATAATTGAAGTTAATCGAGTTTAATTGAAGCGAACTATAATACATGGAATAACGCTGTGAACCAAGATTAAAAAAAAAAAAAAATTGAGTTTGATTTAAAATCTCGAGTTGATCGGTTCGATTGTTTTATAACCCACCAAACTACCATGGGCCTAAGTAATGCCATTTTCCACAATAGAATAGCTGAAAATAAAATTCTTTAATAAATGTAGTGGAGAGTATAAGACGAAATCACAAATGTGGTGGCCAATATGAGATGAGGATATTGAAGTGGAGCCTAGTTCCAATTTGTAGTACATAGAAGTGACCCTAGTCATCCAAAAAAGCAATGGAGGGGCATTATTATTGATATTATTATATTAAATAATATCTGGTCGATAATACATTCTAGGTTGATGCTACTTGTGCTTCTGCTTTTCGGCTAGAGTCGATGTAGAGCATTATTATTTATCTTCTCATATTATCCCCATTTGGTGGACGTGAAATAAATGAAAAGGATATTATCAAATTGACCAATTGTAGATAAATATTCAACCAAAATTAGCTGCGACTGTTCATCCTCGTGCAAGCAACGATAGGTGTTATTGGATTTTGAAAAGATAAATGCACCAGAAATTTTAAATTTATTGCATATTAAAAATTTTTAAAAATATAGACAAGTTTTTGCACCTTTTCATTTGATATACTTAAAAGCTATTTTTTTTAATTGCATAGCCCGTGTTCTTAGATTTCTTTTACTTTATTCAGCCGTGTCATATCAGTCTTATAACCTAGTTTTTTGTGTTTTTTCACTTTGCTTGCCTACAACAATTTTTTTCTTTCTTTCTTTCTTTTTTTTTTTTTTTGTAAAGCGGGTCCTCACAACTTTTGCACTTTATTCACCGTTGTCGTTTTTCTCCAATTATATAATGCAAGTTTTCATGGTCTCTCACCTTGCATAATTATATTATTAATTTTCTTTTTTCTTTTTTCTTTTTTTGTTGCAAGACCTTAGTTGGATTTCCATCATTAAGGGTGAAAAAAAAAAGAGTTTTAAAAGAAACATGAAAATGCAGTATGTTTAATGAAATCTTGATTTGATTAGCCTCTATATAATTGAAAGGATAAAATAGGTATACACGGACAATTTTATGTTTGTAATATAATATATAATATATATGTATATAAAGTGAAAAAAGTATAAAAATTCAAACTATATAACTAAGAAAAGATATAATATTGATATATAAAATGAAAAAGCATAAAAACTAATTGACGCAAAATGCAAAAAGCCAATATAAAAGTGTTTTTCCTAGAATCAACCTGACATCTATGCAAGTATAATTTTTTAGCTAACTATATACAAAAGTATTGAAAAATAAAAAACATTTTTAAATAGGAATAGGATTCGTGAAATCTAGGACTAAACAAAAACAAAGATCGATTGTCATAGTAGACAAAATCTGCCAGCATGACAGAATTTCTACGATGCTGTCCCCAGTTTCTTTCCTTTTGGTTTTATATTCAAACACTTGACATTTCTATATAAATCTACATATCACGATAAGGACCACAATTAATATAGACGGGAACAGCCAAATTCGAATACTTCTTTTTGCTTATAGTGCACAAGTTATTTGCATTTTATGTGTTTATCTATATTATTTAAGAGAAAAAAAAAATACCATCTAGCTAATTATTTAATTTTATAAATTTTATTATAATTTTTTTTATTTTTTTTCTATCATTCTAATTATCCATTTTATCTTTATCTTCCTTTCTCACTTCTCAAACTCGCATGTCTCTCTCTTCCTTCTCGTTATTGTAAATATAATTTTTATTTATAATTTTAATATTTTTTGTTTTCATCATACGGATACTTTTTATATTCTTCCTTATTAATATACACTCACTTTCTATTAATAATTATACTATAAACCCTTTAAAAAATTTTATCCAATTAAAAATCTTTGAGAATTCTAAAAATAAATTTTTTAAAATGAAAGACTTATAATTTGATCATAAAAATTCAAAAAGTTTTAAAATACTTTTGATGTTTTTTTTATTTTTTTTATTTTATAATTTTGGTACAGGCATTGCGAATTTACAGTTTGCTAGTTTCTCTATGAAAGAGCAAGAGCAAATTAGCGGAAATTTGCCTAGTTGGTTTATCGTCTTGTTCTTCATTCTTTTTTTTTTTTTCTTACATAACAAAAAATAGAAAATGATAAAATTAAATATTAACATATATTTTTATTATATAAAAACAATTAACGAGATATGGCTATAAAAATATTAGTAGTTTATTATTTTGAATTTCGTTTCAACTTTACAAAAATAAAGTAATGGCATATCTATATTTATATTATTTAATCTTTTTCCTTTTTCCTTCGTTCTTAATTACTTTTATAAACTTAAATACTTATTAAATTACTAAATCCTTCTTCACTTGTAGTGATTCCAATTCAAAGTAGTTAACATTGACACTCACACATGACAGAAAGCTAAATGACAACTGGTTGTTCTCATATGAAACTAACATAATACCTTTAATAACTTGATTTTATACTTCCATATGAAAAAGGGTGTACTATTCTTTTAAATATGATGAGGCAAGTGTGGCATCCATTAGTATTTCCATAAGATGTGAAAAAACAAACATTTCACACCTTAACCCATTTGGCTTTTTTTTTTTTCCCTGAATTGTATTTGAAAAAATTAAAACGGATTTTTTTTTTAAATATCTTGACAACGTATTTTAGCGAAATGCTTCAAACTGAAAAAGATCAAATATTTTTTTTTCTTAAACATTCAGTTACAATAAAGAATGATATAGAGTAAATAGCAATAATATGTTATGTTATGAACAAACAATCTAACATTCAAAAAGGGTAGAGATGGAGGAAGTTTCTGAAGCATTTAGAAAATTATGTATAAACATAAAAGGAGTCGTATACATACTCTTAGTAGTTATAACTACACTAGTTAATAGAAATAGGGTTGTTATAATTGTATTGTACACTTAAGTATACACATCAATATATCTAGTAGACACATCAGTAGATCTACAATTATAACTATGTATAAGTGAAAAGAAATAAAAAAGAAGGAATCATCAAATCCTTTTAGGAAGTAAATTTCTTAAAGAGTCCTCTCAAACTTGAATTCAGATTATTGCTATCTACTCTTATTTTGCGATCAATCGTTCATTGCAAAATAAACACAGATAGAACCAATTAGGTATACAAATAGAAAGGTCAATAGTACAACACTTGAAATACAAATAGATTTTTGAAATTTTCATCAAAAGTAATTCACATGAAAAAACTTTAGAATTTGGGTTTTTGATGAAAGGGAAAGAAGAGAGAGAGAAGTATAGAAATGTACTTGACAAGGGACAAGAGATAGAGTGTAAGGTTTTCATTAATATTCATTATAAGGTGTAGGTCGGGCCTTCAGTGTAGGTTTAACGTTGGTGCTTTCATTGAATTGAATGAAAAAAAGATATTAAGGTTGTAACATGGCAAATGGCACAAGAAGCATGTCTCAATTGCAAGAAGAATTATAGTCATATGCTACCAAAATGAATGTCATGGAAGAACACGATGATGCAAGAATGGAGAAGTTAGAAAACTTGGTACATTAGATAAGTGTAAACATTTAGAAATTGTTGGCATGATTAAATGTAAGTGGTGAGAATTAGAATAATTTTGTGAGAAATAAGGATGCAACAAAAAATTCATCATCTTCTTAAACTCATTTGAGGGTGTTGCAATTTTGTAATAGTAACATCAAGGTAAAACTTACGAAATTCAAAGAGAAGATCTAGAAGGGTGGATCTTTAAAGTGACCTGCTTCTTTGAGTTCCATGGAGTTCCAAAAGTGGATAGGCTAAAGATGACATCTTTTGTTACCGAGAAAGAAGCTTTAAGTTGGTTTCAATAGCTATTAAGAAATAGATTGGTTACTACTTAGCAAGTTTTCCCTAATGCAATCAGATCAAATTTGAACCATTGATGTTTGAAGATTATCAAGGGAAGCTTGCTAAATTAATGCAAAAAGGATCAATGGATGAATATCAGAGTCGGTTTGAGGAATTATGAAATCATGTACATAGTCTTTTTGAAAGTTTTTTGTAAAGTTGTTTCATTTTTGTTCTTAAACCAACTATTTAAGCAAAAGTATTATCATTTAGATCAAATTCACTCGTTGAAGCAATGAGTGTGGCAAAACTTCATAAATCAAAATTGTAAACACTTAATCATATACAGTTAAACCTAACACTTAAAACAAATGCTTTTTCGATTCAATAATCAAATACCTTTCTGAATAAGCCATTTCCACTTATGTTTATGTCAAAATTGATCAATTCTAACCAAACAAAAAAAACCAACCAATTCAAATTTCCTTTAGAAAACTATGACTTCACAAAATAAACCACTTCTAATTAAAAGAACGACCCTTACTGAACTTGCATTAAGAAGAGAGAAAGGTTTTTGCTATAATTGTGTTGAAAAGTTTCATAAAAGATATGATTGTAAGACAAAGTTTCTAACGATGATTGAGCTTAATGAGTGCATGGAAGAAGATGCCGAAAATGTAAAGTATGCTATGGTTGAAGTTGTGGAAGAACAAGATACAATAGAAATTAGTTACCATGCTCTTTCTAGAGTATTAGCTCTAAGAACTCTAAGATTACATAGTATTATTAAGGGAAAGATAATAGCTATTTTAGTGAATATGGGTAGTGCTCAAGATTTTATATAAATAGATGTAGCCAAGATGCTTTATTTGCCTATTATTACAATACCTTAATTTTCAGTGATGATAGGCAATAATAATAAATTAGTCTATTTTGGAATGTGCAAGAAAACGCTAGTATTATTGAATCAATTTGAATTTTTCATGAATTTCTATGTGGTGGAGATACAAGGGGATGAGTTAGTGTTCAAGATTCAATGGCTAACAACATTAGGTCCTGTTACATATGATTATTCATTAATGACAATGTCGTTCGAATTAAATGGGTAATTTATCATTTTACAAGGTCAGATAACATTGAACATAAAGCATATTGAATAGAATCAAATGAAGAAATTGGTCTAATCTAACAATATAGCCTATATGTATTAATTAGTGGTTCAGAAGAGTGATTCATCTATTTGTATCACTAGCAATAACTCCATTAAGGGAGTTATTAAGCAAATTTGAAGATGTTTTTCAACTTTAGCATTGCAAATGTACGGGTTCGATTAGAGTAGTCATTTGCGTGCTGTGTAAGTAGTACGTTACACGTGACTTTAAAGAAATGATGCGAGACAGTTACCTGAAGGGATGATTACATGAGAATAAGGCAGGGAGGAGGAACAAACAATTTTAGTGTCTTAAATGCACAAGTGACAGACAAGGCCGCCTTAGGGATCTCAAGTGTTTACCTTATAGTTTGAGCGAATGAGATTAATTCTTTGCCTGAATGTGATTTGATTTTAGAGAATAGAGTTTTCACAGTAGAACACCATTTCTCTGATATCTCTAAAAGTCTTTTATGATGAGGAAACACTGGGTATTTATGGGCTTTTGGGCAAGATAGCATCCGTTGGATCATTTAGGTGATCAATGGATGATATGTAGATTACTCAATTCATGGTTATCTAGAGTGAGTGAGTTAGTTAATGGGCCTAAAGCCAGTAGCCTTCCTTATAAGTGCATGAGCTTGCATGAAAAAGGCTGGAGGTAGACAGGCTGATCCAACAATCCTTATTCCAAGCTCACTAAGCCAAATCTCTTTGAATTATCCTAAAAATGAACTGGACTCCTTAAGCCCTATTACTTAGCCTAAGGAGTCAAGCCTAAATAAATAATGAGCTTATCTCAATAACCAATATAGCAATTTTTAGCCCTCTACATTTTGTTTTTGGACCAAAAGTTTCTTTGACACATTTAAGGGGGTTTTGGGCATTTCTAGAAGTTGTTTCTTTAACTGTTATATAGACGCACTAAATGTTGACTTTGCTTGCTTGATCACTTCCAATATTTACATAATTGATGTATCTCTTAGATTATTGGCGAGTTGAGCATGATATGCTTGTATTTATTTTACTACCATAGAATACATACTTTGACATGTCTTTGTATCACACTATTGACTTTTTGCTTTATTGACTTTTTGCTCCCATGAGATTGATTCGCAAATAATATGTGTGTTGTGGCTCTTCTTAGTATTTCTTTCCTATTTTATGATCATTGGCAGAAAAAAAAAAAAATAAAACCATTGGAGCATTCATAGGAATCTAAAGCATTCAAAACATCTCATTCGATCATATTATATGTGTATATATATATATATATATATATATATTGCTATGTGTGTGTCTCATTTATACTGGTAAATGGGGCAATATTGTCGTGATATTATATCATATCTCTTTTAAAATTCCTTTCCATATCACTACTCTAAATACTAATCTCTTTCACTTTGTCATGCCCTATATGAATAAGCTTTATGCTTGGTGCTACTATTACAACCTCAAGACACTTGAGTTTCGATCACTTAAAAGTGATAAGTAGAGGCGAGCTTCATTAAAGCATGATGAAGGAACAATCATCAGCCAACAAGGTGCATATCACGACTATGTGCTGCATATCATGATCGTGTTGATGGATGCTTCAGCAATAAAGCACAAGTCAGCGCGTCGTTCGATAACGTTTGTAGAGTAGCTTTTGGTGTCGATCCATACTCCATAGAGGCTAGTTTAGAGATTTTCTTGGGAAACAAACCGAAAACGTAATCGGAACTAGATTTCTTCATCGCTTTTGACGATGCGGTGGTGATTTGCTCTTGGCGATTCTTGACTCCTTTTCCTTTCATATGGAAACTCATGCGGTTCCTCAATATCGGATTTGAAAAGTGGTTCAAACATGATATTGAACTAATCAACAACTTCACCACTTTAATCATACAATCAAAAGAGGAAGCTATTGCGAACTATTGCGAAGAGTAACAAATCGAGTATTGATCAAGATCTCTTAACTCGATTCATGCAATCGATCTCTGACTTAGAATTTCGAAATCAAGACTAGAAGAGAAAAATCTTCAGAGACATTGTTATAATCTTTATCCTAGCCGGTAAGGACTTGACATTGATAGCGTTAACTTGGTTCTTCTAGTTGCTCGTCGGAAATCCTTCCTTCGAACACAAAATCGTCTTCGAGCTCTCGAATCTGCACGCAGTAGTGTCGGAGACATTGCGGTTATTCCCTCCAGTTCCAATCAATTCAAGTTTAACTATGGACGATGACGTTCGGCTAGATGGGACCTACGTGGTAAGAGGGTGGTTCGCTGATGATTCTACGTATGCAATGGGGAGGAATGATCGGCTGTAGGGAAAGCATTGTAAGGAGTTTAGGGCCGAGAGGTGGCTAGATGATCAAAGATTCAATTTATTTATTCCTTTTTATTGTTCCTACATGCGTGTATGTGTTTCCATCCTTAATGCTCATATATACTACCTTGATTTGAGGTTAATAGCATAATTCTTTAGATAAGTAGCATGCTAAGGAATTTATTTATTTAAATCTCATGGTTCTTGCCCTTTCTGCAAATTTGATTTGCCAAAATTTAGAACAACGTCGGCTGGTTGCCTTTCAATTTGCCTACTTCTTTCATGCATGAGAGGGGTAATGACAACAATTACTTTAGTAACACTTTCTCTTCTTCATATATTGAATATATTGATTTTGTGCCCTCATAGAAAAAGAGATGAAGTTCAATCGTAGTTGAAGCATAGAAGTAACGAAGATGAAGGACTTACTGATGTATTAAGATAAATGTCCACCACCTATCTCGTATCCTCGGGATAAGTGGTTGGATGAGACTATATCTAAAGACATGTTTTAGGATAAATCCAAGTGTCGAGAAGCATGTGCAGCACCTCACATTGTTGGTGGTCTCCAGTTTATCGAGCGTGAGTCTCATGCTGATTCTAGAGATACTATTAAGGGAGATTCAGTGTTGCACTTTACGAACGAGATGAGAGAGCTATCTCTTTCCAATACCCAATTCTCATTCTTGAAGGAGCCACTCTCTGGATGGGATAATTGGTTAGCATACATTGCAGATAAGTCAGAATACATGACTTTATTGAAGGAGGCTAAAGTTGTCCGTGTTATTGCCACTTTTACTTGGTTTGCGATTCCCGTAAATGAGTGGAACGGAAGTATGGTGACCAATCGTCTCGTGTTGGAGTATTCAAACCCATTTTTTTATCACTTCGTTGGGGGAGAAAACTCTAACATTAGAAGACATAACTGTACTGTTGAATCTACGTAGCTTTAGACAAGCGGACCTTACTACCATAGCATCCTCTCATAAAGAGCATAGTTTTCAAACATTACTAATGAGTGCTTTGCAAGCTACTTACACTAAGAAGGAGAAGCCATGTTTTGCTTCTTGGCTCGCATACTTCTTTGAGGAATGAAGGAAGGACAGGCTTCAGGTTCCAAGCCCAGGTTACAAGAAAGAGTAAGTACCTTTATATGCTCTTTTCCTTCTTTACAAGTATGAATGGTACCATAATTAATTGCCCCCAGTCAACCTTAAAAATCTTCTTCAGGAATTAGCATAGGCTAGCTAGTTCCTCCCGTAAGGAGCTACCTTCTATGAGCAAGCTTCAAGCGCAATAAGCCCTTGAGTGAGCATGTCTTAAGAACATCAGCCTTTACATGGAGGAGCCCAAAGCAAGAAAGCCTCAAGGCAGCAGGCCCTAGTAGGCTTCAAGCGCAGTAAGCATCTTGCTCAGTAGTTCTTGAATGAAGTAGGTCTTAGTAAGCCTTAAGCATAGTAAGATTCACACATAGCAAGCCCTAATAAGTTTCACTCATAGTAAGCTTGTTCTGTAGTGAGTCTTCGTGAGATTGTAGGATTAAAATCAAGAAAAGAGAGAGAGCTGCCTTTCCTTCATCCCTAGTTTTCCTTCCTTAAGAAGGTACAACTTGGATGGGTAAGTAAGTGGATCATATTACTATAAAGCTATAGCATATGATTTTTCTCAAAGAAGACTTAGATCCTTGCTACCATCACTACTTTTACTCAATTGTGGTTCCTACATGAGTAAGATGAAAGCATGGTAGGCTAGGATCTACCAGTGCATCACTACTTGAACAGTTCTTGTATAAGTGTTAGATGCCAAAGCATTGCTTTAGGCTTGAGGCATGAAGGCCAAGATACTAGGGTGTCGCCTAGACGCAAGGCATGGAAGCTAAGATGCCAGGAATTGCTTAAGCTCCAACTATGAGAGCTGAGATGCCAGTGTGTCACCTGGGCTTAAGGGATGCAAGTCGAGATACTAGGGTATTGCTTGGACTTAAAGCATAGAAGCGAAGATGCTAAAGCGTTGCCTCAGCTTGGAGTGTAGCCTCAGCTTAAAGCGTAGAAGATGAGATGCCGAGGCATTGCCTGTGCTTAAGGCGTGGGAACTAAGATGCAAAGGCATTACCTAGGCTTAAGACATGGAAGCCGAGACGCCAGGGTGTCGCTTAGGCTTTAAGCATAAGAGCTAAGATGCTAGGGCATTACCTAGGCTTAAGGTGCGGGAGCCGAGATGCTAGGGTATTGCCTATGCTTTAGGCATAGGAGTTGAGATGCCAGGGCGTCACTTGGGCTTGAGGCGTGTAAGCCAAGATGCTAGGACGTTACTTGGGCTTAAGAGAGTAAGACATAATATATAGAGATGAGTAAGATAGTAAAAGTTTTATTATTGAGTAGTGAAACTTGTTCTTTATTTACAAAAGCAATGCCATAGCTTGAACCATTTTTTTTTTCAATATCTAACGAATCACTAATCACTTTCAAAGCACTCACGTGCTATCACATGGGTATCATAGCTTGGAAGTGGGTTGTTGCGAATGCCATTATCTTTGATGATAAGTTCCCCATTTTGAATTCTTTCATGAAATTTCTTTCTTAAGCTTTGGCAATCCTTAGTAGGATGATTTACCATTTTATGAAACTGACAATATTTGGGATTTCTTCTTTTGTTCTTTATAGGTTGGTGCTTTACTTTTGGTAACTTGATAGCTTCATCCTATAGTCAATTGTCGAAGATGGCATGTACCTTGCTCATCAAGCATAGAAACGGAAGAGTTTCTATATCTTTCTTAGGTCTCTTATTGGCATTAAAGTCCTCACTCCTAGTCAAGAACACGAATGCTACTCGTTTGTTAAGCTTGCTACTTTCCTTCCATTGCCTCATAACATAGTTGTTTGTTCTTCGTGCATTCTCAATGAGTGTAGCAAAAGAACACATGGAAAGGTTCTCTAGTTGCACAACATATTCAGAGAACATTCTTTGGATACAGATCTTCGCTAGTTCTTTTTCATCACAAATATCTTGAATGTCTATAGCGTGTTCTCTAAAGCGTTCTATATAATCTATCAGATCTTTCTCCTGGTTTTATTGTATTCTTCCTATATCTGTAATCGTGACTCGCTCCTGAGTGGAGAAAAATTTCTCCAAGAAGAGCTTGCATATAGTCTCCCATGAATCAACTGATCCCAAGGGGAGGTTGACATACCGGGTGTAAGCCTTTTTTATTAATGATTTGGAGAATTCTCTAAACTTTAGGTCATTATTAAGCCTATAAGGCTCCAATATTTCAATATATTTCAAGATGTGTTCCTTCGTACTTTCTTTTTTTCCATTGACCAACATGAATTTAGGACTTATATAGTCCTTAGGATATGACTTTGCTATGATGTGTTGGTGATATGAGAGCTTTAACTCTGGTATTTCCATAAACGACCTATCTTATAGTTCTCTCATATAAATGTTTAAGTCTTCCTTTGTTATAAAGGAAGTTTTTGGAACAGAAGCTATAGATGTAGGCAGCAAAGCAAGGACAAGATTGGGATGAGAAGTAGATCCTCCTAAGATTGGGATGGTAGGATTACCTAAGGAAGCGGGCACTTGTGAAGATAAAGAGCCGCTTAAATGGATTTTTACATTTTTTGGTGCAGGAGTTGGTTGTCATATAGGTTTTAGATGCGCAGTGGGGGAGGGGGGTGGGGGAATAGGGTGGGGTTTCATCACCTCCTCCTAGATGAAAATTCTCCTCAATGGCTAGAGGATTAATTAGTTGAGTTCAGGTAGTAACACTTGGCTGTGCAATAACCATAGGGTTTGGCAAAGTTAGCCATACCTTGTTGCACAGTAGCGGTGGCAGTCATCTCGGTAAGGATGGGTTAGAACATAGTTATGAACTAATTTAAAGCCTTAGTGGCTTCTTGCATTGTCCGCATTGTCCGCATGGGATTTAGAGGAGCCTCAAGCGTTGAATGGTCTTGGTTAGTATTCTTAGGTGGTGGGAGTGGATTTTACTCAGTACGCTTAACATTAGTATTGAGCTCTTGAGATGTGGTATCAGACATACTAGTTGTTTTCTTCTTAGGAGGTGTCATGTTTCTATAATCACTCTTCCCCAGTGGAGTCGCCAATATGTAAATGTAGGGGTTTGATTGAAGTAGTCATGTGCATACTGTGTAAGTAGCGTATTACACGTGACTTCAAAGAAATGACTTGAGACTATTACCTGAAGGGATGATTAGATGAGAATAAGGCAGGGAGGAGAAACATGAGCCTACTTGAGAAAGGTTGAAGGCAGACGAGCCGATCTAATAATCCCTATTCCAAGCTTATTAAGCCAAATCTCCCTAAATCATCCTAAAAATGGACTGAACTCTTTAGACTTTATCACTTAGCCTAAGGAGTCAAACTTAAATAAATAATGGGCTTATCCTAATAACTAATACAACAATTTTTTGCTCTCTACAATCATCATTGCCATCCTTAAGATCAGTGCAGCATTATATTCACTTGAAGAATGAAAAATAGGTTATAATTGTTAGACCTTACAGATACCCTCATTTTTAGAAAGGAGAGATAGGAAAATTGGTTTAGGAGACTTTAGAATCAGGAGAGATCAAACCTAGTATGAATGCTTTCTCATCACCCGTATTTCTTGTAAAGAAGAAAGATGGACCTTGGAGATTTTGTGTTGATTATGGAGCGCTGAGTTAGGCTATAATCATAGATAAATTTCTAATACCAACTATTAATGGGTTGTTAGATGAGCTAGGGGGAACTAAATATTTTTTAAAAATGGATTTATGGGTAGGTTATCATCAGATTAGAATGTTTCCCAATGATATTTACAAAACAACCTTTAGGACACATGGAGGACGCTGTGAATTCCTAGTGATGCCATTTGGTTTGTCAAATGTGCCATCTACATTTCAAGCTGTAATGAATAGCATTTTCAAACCATTTTTGAGGAAGTTTATAGTGGTTTTCTTTGATGACATTTTGGTTTATAATAAAACTTGGGAAGAACATTTACAACACTTGGAGAAAGTACTATTAAGTTTAAGAAAACACACTTTTTATTTGAAAAAAAATGAAAGAAATTTTCTTTTGCTTAGTTTCAAATAGCACACTTAAGTCATATTGTTTCACATAAAGGCTTACAACTAGATCTTGAAAAGATAAAAGCTATAAAAGATTTAGCACAACCTATGTTAATGAAGCAGCGAAGAGGATTTTTAGGGATCATAGGCTCTTATAGAAGATTAGTAAAGGACAATGCTAAAATAACATCTCTTTTAACAAACTTTGTTGAGAAAGGATGCGTTTGATTGGACTATAGAAGTTGTAACAAATTTTAATACATTAAAGGAGTCACTAATGACAATCTTATCTTATTACTACTTGATTTTGCTAAAATATTCATTGTTGAAACTTATGCATCGGGTAGCAGTTTATGAGCGGTTCAAAATTGAGGTACCAACGCTATAGCCTATTTTAATAAGAAATTTAGTGTTAAATTGCAAAAATCAAGTGCTTACGTGAGAGAACTCGTAGTTGGTGCGGAGTCAATTCGAAAATGGCATCAATACTTGTTAGGATGACATTTCATAATCAGAAAAGCTTAAAAAATTGCTTATGCAGGTTATACAAACCCCTGAACATAACATTATCTGGTGAAGTTAATAGGGTATGATTATGAAATTCAATATAAATTAGGCGTTGATAACGGGGTAGCAAATGCATTATCTTGATAGTTTATTGAGGAATTTCGGTTATTAGCCTTATCTCTTGATTCATTTGATTTCTTTACTCTATTAAAAAATGAGTTATATAAGGACCCAGAGTGGCAATAGCTAAAGGGGAAGTGTGAAAAAGGGGAGTTGCTTACACTACCATTGGTGTTTGAAGATGGATCTTTATTTTGGGGACATAAAATATTTGTACCCACATCATCTCGTATAATTCCTATTCTTATTATAGAGTTCTATGGAACCCCTCTGAGTAAAATATTTGTACCCACATCATCTCGTATAATTCCTATTCTTATTATGGAGTTCCATGCAACCCCTATGGATGTTCATGTTGGAGTTCTTAAGATATTTAAAAGATTAAGTTGTGCATTCTATTGGAAAGGTATGAAGAATGATATAGAGGAACTTATGAAGTAAGTGCTACGTGTATCCATAAGCTAAATACTTGATAACAAATCCAAAGGCTTGCTTAAACTTTTATCTATTCCTCAAAGAGTTTTTAAGGATATTGCTATGGATTTTATAACTAAATTGCCATTATCAAGAGGTTATTCAAATATGCTTGTGGCGATTTATAAATTGACTAAATATTGTCACTTTGGACTATTACCAGGTAACTAGCAACAACTATTACCAAATTATTTGTAAATATAATGGTTAAGCTTCATGGGATACCAAGGTCAATTCTATGCGACAAGGATAGAGTTTTTGTGAGTCAACTTTGGCAATAGATTTTTAAATTGAGTGGAACTCAAATTTGAATGAGTTCAACTTACCATCTTCAAACAAATAGCAAATCTGAAGTTCTTAACAAATGCGTAGAAGATAAGCTTCGATCTTTTGTGATGGATACTCCATTTGATTGGCCTAAATTTTTATCATAGGTTAAGTTTTGTTTCAACACTAGCAATCACACAAGTTCACACATGACTCCTTTTAAAGTTTTATATGGTAGAGATATACCAGATTAACTTGACTATGTTAGAGTCATGAGTCAAGCAGAAGTAATGGATTAAGAATTAATGGACAGAGATGAGATCTTACAATTACTTGGACATAATTAGTTTAACAAACAACAAAGAATGAAGTTCTTAGCAAATTTGACTAAGATAAATTAAGAACTACAAGTAGGTGGTTAGGCATATGTGAAGTTACAACCTTACAAGCAAACAACATTGGCTAATAGATTATCTTATAAGCTTTCTAGTTGCTATTATGGACCATTTTTTTGTCAAAGAAAGAGTTGGGCTTGTGACTTATAAACTTGATCTACTAAAAGGATCTAAGATTCATCTAATTTTTCACATTTCTCTATTAAAAAAAGCTGAGCATAATGGGATGAATGAGATTTCACTACTACTAGAGGCTTTAGCTAATAATCCTATGGTTAAACTTTAGCTATTCTAGATATGAGATAGATAGTACAACATATGCATATTATTAAGCAGCTATTAGTTCACTGGGAGTTGCTAAACCCAAAAGATGCTACTTGGGTTTATATACAGAAGTTTGTTTAAGATTATCCCTATTTTGACCTTGAGGACAAGGTCCATTTCGATTGGGGGAGAAAAATGTTATGACTGTACAATCTAACATTCGAAAAGGATAAAGATAAAGGAAGTTTCTAAAGCATTTAGAAAATTACAAGTAAACAAAAAAAGGAGTTGCTTACATGATCTCAATGGTTATAACTACATTAGTTAATATAAATTTGGTTGTCACAATTGAATTGTACACTTAAGTACACACATCAGTAGATCTACAATTGTAACTACATATAAGTGAAAGGAAAGAAAAAGAAGCAATCATCAAATACTTTTTGGAAGTGAATTGATTGAGGAGTCATTTGAAACTTGAATTTAGAATATTACTATCTACTCTTATTTCACCATCAATTGTTCCTTACAAAATAAATATAGATAAAACCAATTAGGTATACAAATAGAAATATCATTAGTATAAAACTCGAAATATAAAAAGATTTTTTGAAATTTTCGTTAAAAGTAATTTACATGAGAAAACCCTAGAATTTAGGTTTCTATCGAAGGGAAATAAGAGAGAGAGAGAGAGAGAAGTGTAGAAATGTACTTAACAAGGGATGAGAGAGAGTGAAGGTCTGTATAGGGTTTTTCTTGATATTTAGTGTAAAGTCTGGCCGAACCTTCCTTGTAGGTCGAATATTGTTGCTTTCATTGAGTTAAATGAAAGAAAGATATTAAAATTGTAACATAACAAACGGGACAAGTATCATGGCTCAATTGCAAGAAGAATTGCATTCATATGCTACCAAAATGAATGCCATGGAAGAACATAATGATGCAAGAATCAAGAAGTTAGAAAAATCAGTAGATTAGATAAGTGTAAACATTAGAAAATTTTGGCGTCATTAAACGTAAGTAGTGAGAATCAAAATAATTCTACAAGAAAAAAGGGTGCAGTAGAAAATTCATCAACTTCTCAGCGTAATTTGGAATCATTAATAAAATTTTGATTTGATTAGCCTTTATATAATTGAAAGAAAAAAGAAAAGGTAATAACGTAAGTGTGCAAGTTAAAAGCATAAAAACTTATATGTGTAACAAATAATATACACGTATACAAGGTGAAAGAACTACAAAAACACAACTTATAACTAAGAATAGAATTGTTATAGGTATATAAAATGAAAAAGCATAAAAACTCACATATGCAAAGTGTAAAAACTTGTTATAAAAGTATATTTTTGGCAATTAATCTAATATCTATGAAAGTAGATTTTTTTTCCACCAATAATATATAAAACAATTAAAAAAAGGGAAATTCTTTGGTGTGGTTAGTTAGAAGTGACTATATTATACAATCATTTTTGAATTCAGTAAATAATTTCAATTTATGGTAAAATAATACTTATTAACAGTAAAAAAGAAACTATTGAAAACTTTACAAAAGTTGCCAGATGTTTCAATGAAAACTGTTGATAATCTCATTTTTACCGTTAATAATTTTATTTTTATTGTAAATGACATAATTTATTGTCAATTGGAAATATTTGCTAAATTAAAAAATGACCATACTATATGGTCACTTTTGAATAGAGATGTGCAAAAGGGTTTTCACCTACGAGTTGGCTTGTTTAACTTATTTAAAATACAAGCTAAGATTAAGTTTTTTTATTTGTTTAAAAAGTGGGCTAAGGGTGCCTAATCTGTGTAACCCACGAGTTGAAATGGGTTGATTTGGATTGGCTCATTTAATTCACTTACGTTTTTAGCTATCAGGTTGACCTATTTAACCTATTTTAAAAGTGTGTTAGGGTCAAGTTGTTTTAACTTGTTTAAAAGATGGTCAAATGAACTTGATCTATTTAACTCGTAAGCTAAAATGAATTGGATTAAATTAAACCATTTAATGTACTTGTACACTTATTTATGGTACGGAAAAAAAAAAAAGATTTAAAATCATAAAGAATTTGAGAAATCTAAAACTAAATATATAACTTGTAGAACAAAATGAAATGGATAGAATTAAATTGTTGTACTCATGGTAAGGAAAGGAAAAAAAAAAAAAAGCTTTAAAATCGTATAAGATTTGAGAAATCTAGCACTAAATAAAAACAAAGATAGATTGTTATAAATCTATTCCTAGACAAAATCTACCAGCATGACAGAATTTCTATGATGCTGCCCCACTTTCATTTTCTTTATTCTTCTTCTTTTATTTATTTATTTTTAATTTTGACACTCGAGAGGCATATCATGATAAGGACCACAATTAACATACAGGGAACAACCAAACCCAAATACTTCTTATTGCTAATACTTCTCTTTGCTTATAGTGAGCAAGCTATATGCACTTTATGTGCTTATTTCTCTATGAAAGTGCATGAACAAATTAGGTAAAATTGGCCTGATTGGTTTATCTTCTTCTTTTTTCTTTTTTTTTTTTAAATGAATAATAAAAAATAAGAAAATGATAGAAGTCAAAATCCACATATGTTTTTATTATATAAATATAATTAATAAGATGTTACTAAAGTACTAGTAGTTTATTAGTATGAATTTCTTTTTAACTTTATAAAAATGAAATAATATTTCCATAAGATGTAAAAAAAGAAACTTTTCATATCATTACCTGTTTGGCTTTTTCTTTTCTTTTTTTTTTTTTTGCGAATAGTATAATCAGCCAGAAAAAATTGAAATGGAGAAATTTTTTCTTTTCTTATATCTTGACAACAACTTATTTAAGAGAAAGGTTTCAAACTAAAGGAGATCAAATAGAGATTTTTATTTTAAACATTTAATTTCAATAGAAAAATAATGTAGACTAAAGAGCAATAATAAGATTAAATTTGGAAGGTGATAGTTAAATTTCAGATTTTTCGAAAACGTACTGCCCCACATTATACAACACGGATGAGTTTTCACACACATTTCACTGTCACTATCCTTATCAAACAAATACCAGGATGATCTTGCCGACATATAATTCTGTTATAATTGGACAAAATTGCAATAACTAGTATATACGGTACCTATGTTTATTCAGTTTAATCGGATAAATTTTAGATAGATATAAGAAATTAGATATTAAATTCTAAAAACATATATTTTTGGAACTTATTTTTACATAGGGGGTATAAGCATCATATGATATCAAAGTTGATGAATAATAAAATCAACGTTGGTTGTTTATCTTGGTAGGGGGAAAAAAAGGGATGCGTTGAATAATTAATTTGATATAATATAAAGCATAACGACAAAATTTTCGAAATGATCACCACAAAATAATCTTAATGATAGCGAATCAAGCTTTGAAGAAGAGAACAGAGAAAAGGAATAACGCTACAACATATGTCCATGATGTCAAAGCAAAATCTAACTTGGCCTTTCACCATTCCTATTGCTTCATTTCTAAAGGCTGCTTGCCATACTTTATCCAGAAAGTGACACCTATTGGTTGAGGATAGTGGTCCTTGAAGACAATGTCATTTTATAAGTAGGTCCTCCTAATGTCAAATTGATTCAGAAGTATTCAATGTTTATTGAAAAAATTTCATTATCTAAAGGTCCATCAACATAAAAATTATGGGACCCCAATAAATAAGTACCGATATGATTTTTATATTTGTATTTTATCTGTATTATTATCCTTCTGTATCTGTTTATTTTTTTTTTAATGTTTATTAATCATTTTTTAAAATCTTTATTATTCAAACGCTTGATGCTAAAATAATGTCAAAATAATACAAAGACGGTACATAACGGACGAGCTCACACTTGGCAAATGGAAGAAAATTTAAGGTGGCTGCCAATACTTATTTTACCTTCTCTTTTGATGATTTTGACTGGAGGAGATCCACCAACCACTAGCTAAAAGAAGTTCGAGATTGACGCTTTGGCTCCATGATCCATCGAGTATGTGCCCAATTAAATTTGTTAAAAAGAAAAAAATATTATTCAAATATAGTTAAGATGTATTGTTTGGATCCATTAGAAAGTGTTTTAATCTATATGTTAAGAGACCATAAGAAAAATCTTTCACCTTACCAATATTAACTGAATATTTTATGAAAAGATAAATACGTAGGTTTTAAAAAATATTTTCCCTTTTTAATCTCTTAATAAATGAGTATGAACATCAACAATCATTTTTTATGTTGTTTTATGAGAAAAATACCGAAATATATTGTTTTAGAGTAGTATTTATATGAGACTATTTTTGTCTCCTTCAACCTTACATAAGGTTTAATAGTAGACTTTTTCATTGAATCTTAAATCAAAGTGTCAATTTTTACTTTGTCACTGTAACTCTAGTCATTATCAAACTTAGTTCCTTTAGCTTAACTTTATATGGGATTTAAATGTAATTTAAGTTATAATTTTTTATAATTGAGATTAAATCAGTTTACTTAAGTGAATTTAAGTTTAAAGTTTTAAACTTAATGGAATTTAAACCAATCTAGTTTGAGCTTGGTTTGGCCTTGATACAATTTGGTTGTTTAGTTGATTTGCGTGGTTTCGTCTATTTAGATGATGTAATTGTATAAGTTCCACAATTTTATTATGAATGGAGCCTTTTTTCGAACATGCTTAGTATAGAAGTTGAAGAAGAGTTGATGATAAATTGAAATTTCATGATTTTGTTAATACATACTTAAACCAAGAATATAGGTTATCATTATTGCCTTTAAAGAAATGTGTTAAAATTGTATTGATAGGTCTTTTGCTGTCAAAGCTTAAGAGACCCAAGCCTAAGTATTTCAGCATGCTTGAGCACTTCTCTAAGCTAATAGTTCGACCCTCTTTAGCAAGCTAATCGGCTCAACACCCTTCGTGGATTCACTTTAGTTTAAGTGCAACCCCATCGTCGAATCCCTCCAAGCACTTTAACCTCAATGCAACCACATGTTTGATAGACCTAAGCTTGGCATGACCTGCTCTGGTCACCCTTGAGCACTCCTTTAACCTCAATCTCCATGTAATCTTAAAGGCTTCAATTGATGTCCTTTAACTTCAGGACTTAAGAACTCAAAGACCCTATTGTCTTCGGGGTGTCGCATCAACCTCAACACTAGCATATGCTAGGTGTTTGGCATTTGACCTGAGGACCGTGATGCCACAGTTGCTCAAATGATCTTCCCTTTCTCTCTTCATTAAATGCCTCTTGACAACTTATAGTATAGCATAGTTGCCTAACTGCCCTAACCATGATGGCTGCCCATGTTGATGTGATAAGCACCTTTCCTTAGAGCCACCAATTGACAAAAAGGCACTATCTCTTCTTGCTATGTATGCCTCCTTACACTAATTACGTGTGAGCTAATCTTTGTCTACTATGTATCCTAGATAGGTAAGTTTCATACCAAATAAATAGGGTATGAAGCTACAGGTACAAGGATTAAATCTCGAGCTCTCTTTACACTTTTAAATGCTCACTAAACACTTTCTCTTTTCCTTCTTAGTCTTAATCATTGAAAGACCCTTATTGGCATTACCATAGGGAATCTTTTTCTAGGTCTACTGCCATACGCAATTACTGAACCACTAGATAACCATTTGATAGTGATTACACTATCACCAAATTGAATTATGAATTTTTTGAAAATATATATGCTTTAAATGGATGGGATCTCAATTGGATTCAATATGAAATGCTTATAGAAAATCTCATACTTTCTTTAATAAATTATCAAAAGAGACTTTTTAAGATTTAGGGACTTTGAGGTAGATAATGTAAAAATTTGCTTACTATTGTTCAAAATGTTCCTTTTTCTTTACTTTGGTGTCCCATACTAAGCTAAGAAAAGAATTGTGCTAACTCATATATAGTTATAAATAGCGATATAATCATTATAGCTTACTTGACTTGTTTGATTTAATAAAAATTCTATAAGAGAATACGTTATATATATATATATTTTGGTTTAAAACATGGTTCAAATCCTTATAGGGTTTAATATTGGTTTTTGAGGTTAAAAAAGAAAACTTGATTGGAAACTTGATCGTTAAAATATAATAAATTAATAATTATATTTGCTCTTAAGCTACATAAGTCTAGCCTAGATACAGAGATATTGATAATTTATTTATAGATAACAATATCATTATTTCATTGAATTTATTTTATATATTTTATTAAGAAAATTAACAACTATATTAAGCACTGATTTGTACAAATCATTTGAAAATATGATTATAAGAACTTAAGAAATGAAAAGTGCTGATAGGTAATTTTTTATATGGGCCAAAGGCCATAAACAATTAAGCTCTTTAGCCTAATAGGGTTTGGTTAGGATAAATCCCTAAAACTATCGAGGTCGACCCCCGACTTGGAAGACCATACATCTATGGCTAGTAGTATCGCAAAACGTTTAATGAGAAGTGATAGAACCTACCATACATTTAATAAGAGGTGAAAAATTTATAGCTGAAGGTGACTTAAGGTAATTATATCCTAACACTTGGTAAAAGATCACACCAAACTAAATCCAAGAACTTGATGGAAAGGGATATAGCATGGAAAGTAGAAGCTTAGCTTGCTTCCATACATAAATATCTTACACAAGCCATTTTAGGTAAAGGAAGAACTCAGTGATATTACATACCATAACACACACACTCTTTCAACAATTATCAATCTTCCTTACCTATGACTGAATTAAGCATTAAAGTGATTATGTTGGAGAAAACTCTAGCACTCACTTTAGTCATGCTTTGTAGTTGTAGGTATTAACAAACCCAAAGTCCAACTAGATGAAAAATCACCATCAACAAAAAGCTAAACCAAATATTTTATGTAATTTGGGCATAGCCAATCAAGTAATGGATCCACAATAATCCTATACATGCTAGGAGGAAAAAACTTACATAGTTTTTACAGGATTTTAGGAGATGCAAAACTTTATAAGAGTAGATTTGGTAACTATAATACTTGTTTCACATCTGCTCTGGTTGCATATCTAGTTATAAGCTTGTAAAGATATGTTAGGCCCACTTAAATTATCTACCAATAGATTTGAAAAAAAGGAGCTTTACATTAAGTTCACCAATGTATTCAAAAAAGAATAAAATAATACTTTATTTTTTATTAAAAAAAAACTTTTGTTATTATGTTGTAATTTAGTGAATTAATTTTTTTTTTGAGATGTATGTTTATATGACTTCTATAACTATAGGTTATTTTGTGATGCAAAATTAAGCAACATGCATTTTATTTTCTTTTAGATTACATATTATGATTCAATTTGTAAATCGAACCAAACCAAAATATTATGGTTTTAAAAAAATTCTAGGAAATGGTACGGTGTTTAGACTGTAGGTGAGCTATAGGTAGCTCAAATTGTTGTGGTAGCTTAGTTGGTAGGCCGGTTAGACTTCTATTAGGTTGATCATAGGCTTAATGAGTCTAGCCTTGATCTGGATAGGTCAGTATGGGTTTGGGAGGAAAAAAGATTTAAAAATTTTTTAATGGTATTAACATGTTACGTGTATCGATAGTGATATGTAAGTTTAAATGATATTTAAACACATAATAATGAAGGAATGTATTTTTTAAAAAAGTATCAATGATGTTTTTGTATATTAAAATTGTATTGATACTTGTACATTATTTATTGATCATTTAATGTGTTAGTATCATTGAAACTTTTTTATTTAGGAGGTTGAATTCCTAAAATAACCTATCAATACGTAATCATTCTTTTGAAAATATAAATAGATCTAAGCAAAATTTAATTATTCATGATGTGGCTTAGCTTGCACTTAGAACGTAGCTATGTATTGCCATAGTGATTGAAATTAAATATGTAATGCCTTAGGTAAAAAGTAATGAATAGTCAAGTTAATAAATACTAATTGACCTATTTTAACCACTTGCCTCAAAAGTTTCAAGTTTGTGTTGATAAGGTGTTCACAACCATAATTTTATAAATTAGTATTACGACCTCTTACAACTTATGTAGTATACTTAATCAAGGGTTTTACAATCTTTTCTTCTTAAATATGTGACTTCCTCGTCTTGAAACCTTTCATTTGGGCTCAGATTCCTCTCCCCCCCCCTTTCGATGTATAATTCGAGTCACTCACTACCTATAAGTCATTTTGAAAGCATGCAATGATTTGGTGGCACTCTCCATCTTTCTTGGACCTTTTTTTTTTTTTTTTAAACTAGATCTAAATCTGAATTATCTATCTACTACTACGGTATCTGCTTTGATACCATTTGTAATGCTCCAAGCTAAAAGTAGTAAATAACTAATCCAACAAACACTAATGAACCCATTTCAACTATTTCGCCTAAAAAATTCTAATTTGTGTTGACTAGTGTTCACAACTATAGTCTAATAAATTAGTATCACAATTTTCTACAATTCATATGGGTCACTTAACTATGATTTAATAAATTAATACCATAACCTTCTATAATTCATGTGGGATACTAATCATGAGGTTTCACAAAATAAATCTTTTTATTATGTTGCCTCCATGTACTACGACCTTTTACAATTCATATGGAACACTTAACCATGATCTAATAAACTAGTATCATAACCTTCCATAATTCATGTGGGACACTTAATTATGGGGTTTCATAAAATAAATCTTTTTATTATGTTGCCACCATATTATATCTATATAATATATTGCCATATTTCTACAAGATTATAAAGTTGTTTATTTATATAGCACTCTCTATGTGCCTTACGAATCCTTTTTTCTTTTTAAATTAATAGCCATATATAGTAATAATCTTTTTTCATTTCAACCGGCCATCACAACTAATTGACACTTCTTATTTTGACTTCCGAGGGATTAAATTGAAATTGATCAGTATATACGATAAATTTCTGACAATACTTTCAAATTTCAATTGATTTCTTAAAACAATAGACATAGTTGCAAATTTTAAAACATTTTCAATTAAGTCTCGTTCCCTTCAGTAATTAATTAAATTATTATGAAACTCACCATTGTATTTTTTTAGAAAATATTCATTTGAATTTATTCGAAATTTTAAAATTAACTAGTCAATAAATTAAAAAAGGCTTCTACAATAAATTATTCTCCATTGGTCCTTTTCACTTACTACCAAACATTTAATTTTTTAGTATATCAATAAAAATAATTGAAAAATACTTATAAAAGATCGTGTGGGTTCAAAACCCAATTTTATCATTAAAAAATAGTTAAAATATACTACTAATTGCTGCTGTATTGATAGTCTCTATATAGTAGGAGACTAGGAGTGAGTTAAATTTGGGAGATCTAGGTGGAGATATAGGAGAAGGTGGGGTAATTAGATTATACATCTAACATGACATATATGTTACATTTGTCTTATAACATATCCTATCATATTTCTTCTACAAGGGAGTCATTAGTAATTTGATTATCTAATAATAATTTTTATTCATGTGTTTGATTTTAATATGAAAACTAGCAGACCCTGTATTTGCATCATGGACCTGACAAACGATGAATAGTTATATATTAATATATGGGATTGATTTTTTTTTTTAATTAAATAGATTGCATTTTTTTTTACATGAGAATTATTAAGTAATATTGATATAATATAATCCCACATGACCTTACAAAAATAACCCTCTCCAAATCATATATATTATTAGAACATTTTTAGGCTTTAATATTATGTATTTATAATACTAAAGTGTAAGGAGATTTCTATCATTTCATGGTATATGGAAACATACTGGTAAAATAGATTTAAAAATAAATGAATAATTATAGTTGGATTGAAATTATCTTAAATGGTTATATGTAAATACGTTTCACTCTTCCATACAAAAACAACTCTCTCCAAATCATATATATTATTAGAACATTTTTAGGCATTAATATTATGTGTTTATAATACTAAAGTATATGGGGACATTTATCGTCTCATATTATATGGAAACATATTAATAAAATAGATTTAAAAATAAATACATAATTACAATTGGATTGAAATTGTCTTAAATGGTTACATATAAATACGTTTCACTCTTCCTAAGAGTACATAATCCATGATGGATAAAAGACATGGAAGAGATCATACTCTCTCCATCAGAGAAAGTTTTGAAAAATCACCGCTTGAAACTTATTGGACAAAGTAGAACAGGGACTGCATGCAGGTTACCCACTCCCAAGTGTATATATCGTTTCTTTACTCAACTATTTACTAGTGCAAGCAGGTACGGTAATAATTAAAGCAGCCCCACTTTACAAGGGAAAAAAAAAAAGAAAAAAGAAAAAAAGAAAAGCAGCCCCCAATTCCCAAAAGAGGAGGAAGGATTTTGACGTAATGGGTTACATAACCATATCAATGATTGAGGCAATATGAAATTTCGTGATGGCGGAGAAATAACGATGACCCACACGCATCGCAACGCAAGAAAAGAGAAGAGAAGAGAAGAATGGTCAAAACTTCCTTTCTTTCAATTTGTTTATGCTTTTCTTTCTCTTTCTATGACTACGAGAGGCTTCGGAGTTCAGATCTTGAAAAATTAGAATGCTATTTCCTTAAATATAACTCGGGCTGTTGTTAGCGTCATCACAAACGTAACAAGTAGCATGTGTGACGTCCATGTTCCTCCTACTCGCATCCGAGCTCATTAGTGCAACGTTCGTTATACAAAGATGGGCATATTATCTTTCTGGCTAAAGCATATTCCCTCTTAATCATACGGATTTTTTTCCAAGTCATTTGTAGTTTAATATTATGAAGATTAAACGAGATAAATTACTTTTGAATTCCTTTTCCCTCAAGTTATAATATAGTTAGTTAAAAAGAAAAAATCATTAAGATATTTTAGAATTTTTATAGGTCATGATATAGACTAATGATATATAAATACAGAAAGATTTCAGCACCTAAAGATTTCAATATTAATGTGTGAACTATTAATAATTTTATATGTAATTATTATCTTATAACAATTTTGTATAGATATGAGGAATATTATGATGGTAATTGAGAGTCTCCTATAACCATAAATTAAGATACTAATAAATTATAAATGATGGGTAGAGGAAGTGATGAAATTAGTGTACTTAAGATTTTAATAAAAAAAATTAATGCTGCTTTGATTAAATGAATTATTACTTTATAAAATTCTACATAAATAAGTGATTGAGGAATAGATAAAAAACAGAATGAAGAAATAATTTGCAAAACTAAATATTTTTTTTTTTTGCAATTAATTGAATGCAATATAATGAAGAGGAAGGAGTCCTTCTTTTTTTTTTACCAAAAAAGAGGAAGGAGTTTAAATAAGGAAGGAAATAATGTAATTTTTATAAAAATAAAAAGAAACACAAATTTAAAAAGAAAGTATAGGAATGCAAAGATTTTAAGCTTTAAATGAGGTGTAAAATGGGATAGCAAAATAGAGATTTAGAAATATCTCATCTTTAAAAGAATACTTTAAAAAAAATAACAAAAAAAGAAGAAGAAAAGATACAGAGTAGATACCTCTATAATATTATTGAATTATCTGAAAACTAATAAATGCAAAAATTAGCATAAAAATAGATAGCGAAAAAATGAATTACGTAAAGAAATAAAAAATATTTAAGCATAGGTAAAATTTTGAATATCAAAACTACTCTAAAAGCAAAAGATTGAATTTTTATAAAAGGAGTAACAAATAATACTGAAATCGTTTTCCGATATTTTTAATAATTTTCATTACCCAATCCGAATTCATCTCCAATTTTATACCTACAATTAAACATATTACTAATTAATAAAGAATACTTTAGTTACCGATTACTTTTTATGGTTGTTATTTGTAAAATAAACTTTAAATTCTACTAAAATTTTGATAAGTAAATAAATTATTTGTGAAATAAATACAATTAAACATATTACCAAATAAATAAAAAATAATTTAATTATCAATAGTTTTTCTTTTGCTAAATTTTAAAAATAAATAAATCATTTGTGAAATGAGTACAATTAAATATATTACTAAACAAATAATAAAACATTTTTAGTATGTATGGGATATAAATATCGAATAATTCAAAATTTAATGAAAAAATTATTAAGATTTATATATATTGAATGCATAACATGAAGTTATCATTTTGATGGACGATTTTTATTTTAGGTACCATTTTTAGTTGAGGATTTGTAGGTTATAAACCATTTATGGCATATAGAGTTTTTTATTGTAATAAGTCTAACACATCGATGATTTATTCAAATAAAATAAAATACTTAAAGACACTAAAGGAGATGTCTTTGGTTTTAATAATATAGATAAATATTAATTTTTAAAAACTATTTATTTATTTAAATATTATTGGTACTCACTCATGTTTCATTCAAACATATGGCATATTGTAAAGTATTAATAGATCTTTTCTTAATCCATGAGTAAGAAAATTTATCATTTTTTCATGATTAACTATGGGCTTCATGGAAAAAGAAATATATGAAAAGATGTAAAAAGTAACCAATTTCAATAAAATGTGCAACTGGTATTAAAATGTGCTTTTCTTTCCTTTTTTTGTGCAAAAGGAATATTTACTTTTATATTTTTATTCATATTCATAAATTAGTACTAAAATGAAAAAAGTCATCAAAGACATAAAAAACAAGGGGTTTTTAGAACAACTTTTCTTTGACTTGTACTCTATCTTGTAATGTAATAGAAGCAAGTTTTCAAGATGTACATTTTTTTCCATAAAGCATGTAATTAATGATGTAAAGTATAAAAACTTTTTAAACCTTTAACAATTGTAAAGAGGTATTCTTTAACAAAAGCCTCAGAAAAAAAGTTCTTATTTTCAATCTTTTCAAGCATCGGTTAGTTTTATTAAAAGCAAAACAATTCAAGGGAGGGACTATTTCATGTAGTTCTATTTGGATGGTTCTACTAATTCGGAACACCGGATAAGAATTGAATAAACGAGCAATTTTTCTATTGAAATAGATAAAAAGAGAAATCAACAAAAATCCTTTATAAAACAAATAAATTTTTGTTACTCGATTCTTATGGAAGAAGAAAGCATTGTTGAAGCAATTGTCAATTCTCATCACAGAAGATTACTGGTAGAGAGAGAGCCACTGACTTTGAGCCAACTAACATATCCAACGGTCCAATTATTGACTGGTTGCATGGGTCAATCACACAATGTCTTGACAGGATGAAGTTCCTTCCCCCAACCCCCCCACTAAGTTTTCTTGCGCCCCAACCCCGCCGGGGACTTGTAGCCCAAGTTAAGAAAAAAAGACATCTTTTGGGTACATTTTACTCTTTTGTTAGAAAATAAAGCAATTAATGTCACGTTCGGAAGGTACTATGCTGGAGTAGGTCTCATATTTATACTCGTGATTTTGAATTTTATTCATTTTTTTATATTTAAAAAGCGAGAGAATGCAAATACTTGAAATTTATAATTTTTGTTTTGAGAGAGAATTTAATTTGACCTGTAAAACACTAGAAAAATAAAATAGATAAAAGGGAAAATGGTGAACCAAGGCATAAAAGAATAAATATAATAAAAAAGGAAAGATTAAGAAATATTAATAGACATTGAAGGTTGGTATTGCTTATAATTGGTTAGAATAATAAGGGCATAATAATCTTTTAAGAGATTTAATGCTATCTAACCCTACTCTACCCTTACCTCAATTGTTTTCTTCATAGGAAAAAGGAAAACCTTCTAACTCTTGATTAGAACAAAAACTTTAGTATGGAATCACCAAAATGTAAGCGGAAAATCAAAGATAAGTCTCGATTTAGTGGTTTTATGATAAGTTCAATCAATTCTTGATTGAAAATTCACACTTACATTAGGGATTAGTGAGAAATGAATTAAGAATCACATTTTTGGTGGTCTAAAGTGTTGAAAATCGAAAGGTGATGCCAATTATCATATTTTTATAATATAGTATTAGATAAATTTTTAATTCATTACTTGATTTACATATTATCCAAAGTTATTAAATAAAAGATCCTAAACACCTAAACTAAAAGCTAAAATAGTTATACCATGTATTTGGTGATACGAAGATTTTATAGTACAAACTTATAATAAGTTCTTGAATAATTGTAATAATTTTTATTAATTGTATAAATCCTTTCAATTACAAGAACCTATTAAATATAGTATAAAAGAATTATATATTTTTTTTATTCACTTTATACTATTCTATCTAATTTTTTGCCCATATTAAGTTATACTTATCAAGTAGTTCAATGATTAAGAGTTTGAAACTTAACAAAGGTACGAGCCACGCCGCACGAACTAAAAGCACAAATAAAAATAGAAGGCTTTTTCTTTCATCCGTCCACATTTTCCTAAATAAAATAATAGATCTTCCATCAAACTCTGGCCCATAAACCGGGTACTATATAATGACAATTGACTTGCTCCTCTTGCTCAATCAAATCCGATCTTCTCTCCACAAAGATCTCCGTTTTCCGCACGCAATTCCTCCATTATAACAAAACATCATATCCAAATTTCTCTCCTCTCTCTCTAGAACCCTAAACACAAACAAAGAAAACAGAAAACAGAGAAGATGGCCACTTGCATCGACACTTCTCGAACAGATTCTCATAAACCAAACAGGTCGCAAAATGATGATAATCACTGTAAGTTCAAAAACTTTTGCCGACCTAGTTTCTGTAATCTCGTTCCAAACAAACCCTTTTCACAGAATTTTGGGAAAACTACATCTGCCTATTCAAATTCTGATCATTTTGATCAGAAACAAGGTAAGAACAGTGATGACGACGAAAATTTATGGCTGAAAATGCAGGAAGAAGCTCGTTCTGATATTTGTTTAGAGCCTATACTGTCTAGTTATTATTACAATTCGATTTTGTCGCACGATTCATTAGAAAGTGCTTTGGCTAATCATTTGGCTATAAAGTTGAGTAATCCAACTCTTCCTAGTGAAACTTTATATGTGCTTTTCAAGGGTGTGCTTGAAGAAAATCGAGAGATTATGAAATGTGTTAGGAATGATCTGAAAGCAGTTAAACAAAGAGACCCTGCATGTATCAGTTATGTGCATTGCTTTATGAATTTCAAGGGCTTTCTGGCTATAGAAGCGCATAGAATTGCACATAAGTTATGGTCACAAGGCAGGCAGATACTTGCTTTAATGATACAGAACCGGGTATCTGAAGTATTTGCTGTGGATATTCATCCTGGGGCTAGATTTGGGCATGGGATATTGCTCGATCACGCCACTGGAGTGGTGATTGGTGAGACGGCTGTTGTAGGAAATAATGTGTCTATTCTGCATAAGGTGACATTAGGTGGCACTGGAAAGATGTGTGGTGATAGGCATCCGAAAATCGGGGACGGGGTGTTGATTGGTGCTGGGACATGTATATTGGGGAACATCAAGATTGGTGATGGTGCAAAAATTGGTGCAGGGTCGGTTGTGCTAAAGGATGTGCCACCAAGTACCACTGCAGTGGGGAACCCGGCCCGGTTGGTTGGAGGAAACGACAACCCTGTCAAGCTAGAGAAAATGCCTAGTTTCACCATGGATCACACTTCGCATATATCGGAATGGTCTGATTACGTAATCTAGAAGCCTATGATCTTTCCTAAGGTGTGACATCGAATCAAGCAGAGCAATGCGGAAATCATTTACAAAGTAGCTATGTTTGTTGTTGTTGCTGCTGAACTCTAGAGTTGATGATTTACTAGGTTTATATAAGGGACTTGGGTTGTTTTGTTTATGTTATCTAGGGAGAATCGAAGTTCTCCTAATAGCCAGAACATGAATACTGTGATGTTACAACTCAATGGTGTGATGCTGTATCTGTGTATTCCACAAGCATTTTTCTTGTACTGCTTGCTTTTAACCAACCCTTGTACTCAGATTTTGAGATTAATAATAATCTAGTGTGGTGCTGATCGGCTCCCACTCCTTTTTCATCGTTATTATGCGCATATTATTTGTTCTTTCTTTTGTGACAATGTGACAATCTAATTTGTTTGACTGTCAACTATCATAAGACTATCTTAAATAAAAAATTCTTCTTCTTTTTTTTTTTTTTAATTTTTTTATTATGTATATATATAACTTACCAGAATTATGGTCATCTGAATAATGGATCAAAAAATGATGATTCCCACTATGATCTGTCCCTGTATGAAACTAAGTATAGCTGGAATGATCGTATCAACACTTGCATTGACTCCCATTTTCGTTCTTAGTTGTTGCGAGCTTGGAACTGAGAGGAAGTAACAGTGGTGTCAACTATTGGTGGTGACGGAGGTGATGATTTTTTTTTTTCTCTGTTAAATCTATTTCAAACTTTCACAATATGTGGAAAACATTTTCTTGGGGAAAAAACACTGCTGGCCGTTGGCATTATCCGTGTCTAAGCATCGGTATTATGATAGCAATATGCTCTTCATGAATATTCATATTTGCACAGTAGCAGGTCATTATAACTTCAATTCCATAACATTAACCAGTGAGTATCTATGCAATGTAATTTTTTGACACTGGGCTAAATGACTCTATACATCAATACTGTGAATATAACAGAGGGATGGTCTCATGGGACTGCTTAATAGTTCGATTTTGTTCACGAGCTCAATCCTAGTCCTTGGTAGGAATTGGTAGAGCAAAAAATCTTCTGGTTTAATACTAATCAGTGATAGTTTGTTGTGCAATTAGAAGAAAATCTTATCTAGTGTAAAGCAAATGATAGAAGTACTCTAGCCATTGTGGATTTGTTCCAAGAAGAAGTTCATTGGGAGCTTGTTTGCAAAAAATCATGGTAATACCATCAGATTTAAATTTAACATATCTAGCATCCGTTGAGGATGTGAAAAACTTCATGTTTAGGGACGTGTCTGCTCTTCTGGCTGAGAGTACATCTATCTTAGCTTCTATATCAATCCACTGGTCCCCAACGCAATCTATAAAATTCCATGAATCCTTTTTCTCCATATTCTTAAAATGCTCTTACCTAGGATAACCAAAACAAAATCTTCAGTTTACAGAAGACAAGGAACATGTAAATTCAACAATTGGTATACATATAAATCTATGGAAGCTATCACTCTTGTTCAAGAACACCAGAGTCTCATCAGCACCATCTTGATTATAGTAACAACTCCCTCCCACCATCCATCCACTGCCGCCCCAATTTCAAGGGCAACCTCATTTTCATCAACATGAGGTGAACTGGCTGAACTGTTAGGGGGGTCATTGCAAATCTGACCCCTAGGATCTACCCCTATCAATATATTGAAAAAGATCAATAGATGAGCGAAAGCAAAAGAGATCTAGAGGAATCAAATACCGATTTTACTCCACACACCATCTATTATCAGAAGGGAAAAGGTAACCTTTTTGTGCTAAAAGAGAAAAATGTTTACACCAGAATCAAACGGTTCAAAAAAGTGGTGTGACAGTAGAAACTTCTCTTCAAGCAAATCAACAGGAGAATCTAATATATTGAAGTATCATGTTCATGGGCAATGCCAAAAACGTTAATAAATATTAAGAGTGATATGGCATCATGTAGTAACATTTTCTTATAATTAATATTATGGAGGTGCTTATAGATTATTAAGTGAATAATTGTGTAATCACTATTTGATGTTACTCTTTTCACCTTTCTGTGGTTCTATTGGAAGACTCTGTGTTTTATTTTTGTTATAACAAAACATGCACATGTTTTACGAGAAGATAAAAAGGTTTATTCTTTCTTGCATTGTTTATTTGAGGAAATTAGAATTTCATTCCTTTTTTATTTTTTTATTACGGCATTTACTTTATTTTTTATCTCTAAATCACAATTTAATAAGAATCTTTTAATTAAAGAATAATAATTTCTTATAAAATTTCACATTTTTGACCTCTTCTTAATTTAATAACTACCATCATTATTACTGTTATTACTGAACACTATTGCTATTGTTACTGCTGCTACTATGGCTACCACCATCATCGCTAACCACCGTTATTATAATTATCACCAGCATCGCTATTACCATTGTTGTCATAGTCATTATTGCCACTGCCCCTATCACTAACCGCCATCGTCATCGCCACCGCCACTTCCACGCCACCACCACTATTGATTACAATCATTACCTTTGTCGCCATTAACAATTTGGGATTAGTTAAGAAAGAAAATAGATCGAGGATAATTTAGTTATTAAAATTCTATTAGGTGTTTATTTTTAAGTTGCTTATAAATCTAATTAAATAAAATAATAGGTATTACATTCTTATTACATTTATTAAAAATTTCAATTTCATTCTCATTCGCCCCTTATTTTAATTAGTGAAGTGAATGAGACATTAGCATCTTAGAAAGTGGATCGAGCAACTTAATCATTAAAAAAAAAAAAACTGAAGTTCCTTCCTATTGAGCATTAAAAGGCGTTGTACATGTCTGTGTTAATAAAATCCTTTTGTAATATATGGAAGAAAATATAGTTACACGGTAGATCGAGTGACCATAGTGTAAAATTCCCCCACTTCAAAATTAAGTGGCTTTCCAAGTGTAGAACAACCCTTTTAAATAAAAAAGGATAAATTGTAAATACACCATTTTGTTTGTTTTATGGGTACTCAATCTTTTCATCTTTGAAATTATAAGTTTTAATTCCCAAATGCTTAAAAAAAAATGCATTTAGATCTCTAAAAATAGTCAAAATACACATTCTTAAAAATATGAGGTTCTAATTGCAGGATTTTTAATATAAAGGTACTAAGTAACATAAGGAAATGTATCTACAATGTAATACCTTTTTTTTTTATATATATATAATTTTAGGAAGGAAATATGACAAGTAAATAGAAATAGTCAATAAAGAAAAAAAATGAAGAAAAATCTACTTAGGACCTACTTAGATGAATTCTTTAATTAAAAAAAAAAATCTAACCAAACCAATTTGCAAATCGAATTCAACTAAATTAAAAATATAGTTTTTTTATTTGATTTGATTTGAAAAATTCATGAACCAAACCAAACTAAAATGTATGATTAGTTTAAAAAGATAATCTAAACCAAATTGAAATGAAGTAATGTTATATTTGTGATTGAAAAAAAAAAAGTTTTACAATATAGAATTTTGATGGATTCAAGTTTATACTTGTTTGAAGTTTGTATGTATATGACTTTCATGGCCATAAATTATTATAATATATATAAATATATTAAGTATATATCTATATACATATATGTATATAAAAATGGACACAAAATTTATATCATATACTGACTTCATGAGTATAATTAATTGTCAATATACCTGTTTAGTAGGGTTAATGTTATAGATAATATCTAAATTTTGCCAAAATGTGCAATTTACCACTTATATATATATATTAAAAATATCAATTTATTATTTAGTTAAAATTTTTTAATGATCATTTTTGTACACGAATCAACCTTATTAAGTGTTTTACTAAGGTCGATACAAGGATGAACTAGGAATTGAACCATGGCTGCCATTGGGTCAAGATCACAACTTGTTTTACCTTAAGCACTTATTTCTACTATCTTAAGGTTAGGGGGTGGCTAGTTGTCACTTGGTGAGGGGTTATGTAAGTCTTTATGAGTGGCTACTCGCCATCCTTTGACCTTGAGGTGGTTGAAACTTTCGATTTTTGGTTTGCCTTTATGTCTATGTCAGCAGATGTATTGAGTTAGTTCAAATAGTAAAATGATCATGAAAAATTTAATTAAGTGGTAAATTAATTTTTTCAAAATACAAGTAATAAATTGTACATTTCGACAAAATTTGTGTACCATTTATGACATTAACCATTTTTAGTATTTTGATTGCATGACTATTGATTTTGCCAATATCTTATGTGCTGCTAATGCATGCTATAATAAGAAAAAAGTTAGTACTTGTGATACACTTCATCCATCTAATCTTTCTTATATTATAAATTATGATTTAATTTGATATTTGAATCAAATCAAACCACTATTATAGTTTCAAAAATTTCCTTGTTTTGATGTAAATCTAAGTAATAAAACCAAAATATATTTTTATGATTTAGTTTAATTTAAATGAAAAAATGAACCAAACCAAATCCCACATGCCTTACTTTAAACTAATCTATTCTTCCATATCACTTCCCTCCACTAACTTACCTTTGCAACCATGCAAAACAATTTTGTGATGGTTGCTATATGGGATTAGTTAACTTTAGAAAGTTCTCCATGACATCGAGGAGATCCTCATATCAAAAGGAAGTAATAGGTAGGGTTTGAGCAACGGATTTGCATAGTTGAGTAGTTTACAGAATAGGTATCATGAGTTGTAGATAAGTTCCGTTTACAAAATTTTATAACCTGCACTCACAGGTATTTGATATCACCTTTACTTAAACCTGGGTGAAAGGCCGAATCGATCTTAAACCGTTGGTTCATGGGCTGGTGACACGGTAAATTATAATCGGCTCATGAGCTGGCAGTTCCGAGCTGGTTCAATAGATTCAATGATTTAAGGGTTGGTTCGTAGCCCTTGAACCATTTTTTTTTTCCGTTTTTTTATTCTTTCTTTCTATATTTTTTTCCCTTTTTTGTCTTGCTAAGCCTTCAACCTTTTTTTTTCTTTCCTCCTTTGATAAAGCATACATTCCAAACAAACAAAATTTTAAATATAAAGAAGTTTCTTATAATACAAAGAACTAATTTGATTGAGTAGAGTGAAGTAGTTGGAGGGACAACATTTTTTAGTGTATTTTATGGTCGCCCGGAAGATGTTTACGTATCCATTAATTAGAATCAAATAGCCATAGTTCGGTTTGGATTTTTGGAAAACCTTTAGTCTGTTGGTCAATTTTACGTTTTGCGAAATGAATCCAAGTATACATAATTATCTAATTTAAATTTTTTGAAGGAAAATAATTTCACTTAGTTATAATTTGGAAACCTTAATACTAGATCATCACTTTTGGGAAAATCATGTCATTTAATTTTTTTATATAATTGGAAATTTTTTTTAACGAAATAAAATCTTTTCGAAAGGATGAAAAGAAAACTTGTTATGTTTCTTCTTGAGCTAGTTGTTCATGTTCATGACTAGGAGTAGAACCTACGGCTAAGCTTGGGCTTCCATTAGATCGGTTTCAATAACTGAAATAATTATTTTCCTCGCTTGAATATTTCTATGATAACATTTCATAATTAAAAAAATTTGAAGGCATAATGATTGGAGTTGAAACGTTTTAATTAGTTTGTGGAGTAATAACTATTGTATATCGACACTTTTCAATTTATAACGATCGAAAAAGGTGTGAACGTATCGTTTAAATTTTTGAATTCAAATTCAATCTACACGCACCAAAAGTTCATGATCAATTTGAATTGCACACTTTCATTTGTGAAAGTAAGCAGGAGGAATAATAAGTGGGGGGTTCAAAAGTTTTTTTTTTTTTCCTGGTTGTCAACGGTTCAAAAACCATTGGTTCGAGTGGTTTTACTCGAGCGAACTATTTAGACCCTTAAGACCAGGTGGTTTCTTGAACGGTTTAAGCTTGATTATTTGTGAGTCCGATCGGTTTACGGTTTGAAATTAACTCTTACTAGGATCTACCTCTACTTACTCCAAGACCTATATTAACTTATACCATGTATGATATAGTTTCTACATTGTAGAATATAATTTAATTTCCAATATTGTATAGGCTAAAATGTAATTCAGCATGGACGGACCAAGTGCTTAAGATATTTTTGGGTTGAGCAAAAGTTTCTCCAAGTATACCTTCATCATTTATTAGATAAATCGGTATATCAGATATGTTAAAATTGTTTTTGTGATATTCGAATTAGTATTAGAAAATTACTAAATAAAAAATACAATTATAGTTATGCTCTATTGCAACGCAAGTACATGAGATCAGAAGAAAACTATTCCATTGCTAATCAATTATTATGTGCGACGCACCACACGGTGATAATTTGATATTTTTATGAGTTATAATCTTAAATTTTATAACGGAATAGATTATGACTTTTCTGCTCTCAGAATTTGTTGTAACCAGTAGCTTGACGAAATACATTAAATGGAAAACAACTTGTCTAGTTCATGGTGGGTCTACATTTTCTTTTCTTTTTTAAACCAGAACAATCATTCACGTAATGGCCCTTATTGACATGGTCTTCATTTGATTGAGCCCACATTTTCTCTTCTGAAGCTACAGAATGTAACGGGAGATGAGAATAAATTTTGGGCTGGGCGAGCTATGGCCCCTTTCACCCCTCTAATCCACCAATAAAATATTGTTGGTAAATATAAATAAATTTTACAAAAGATGTTACAAGATAGGTTTAAATTCTGTAAATATAGAAACCTAAAACTGTTTGATAAGGTATCAATAGGACTTTACACATTATCCTAATTCAACCATGCGATAAATGGGCCAAGACTCCCATTCGAAGGTTTGTAATTTTTCACCGAGTTTTAATTTTAACGAAAATAGATATGAAATTTCCGTGCGCCTTTCAAATGCCATTGATCATATAAATGAGAATGGGGAAATGTCAGAACAAGTGGAATCCATCATTGCATATAGTTATCCATTCCATGATACGTAACTTCATTCCTTCTAAAAGCTATTAAAACATATCTTTTTCTCACCAAAACTTTACGAAATATGTATATAGCTGTAAACCGTCACCAAAATCTCAAAACTACTATTATACATAATGCATAGAAGCTCATTTGTTTAGCTATTATTGTCGATGTATACTTTAAAACACTTATAAGATGTCAAATAAAGAAACTTTTTATTTTTGAATAATTATTGATCCATCTTGAAAGGCGTGAAAATTTTAAGGAATTAACAAATGCTTAAAATACCAACCTCCTAATCAGATCACTTTTTCGAACCCAACAGCTGGAAAAATAGGGATTTTAGGGTCAAGACTTTTATTCATGCGTAGTATCTAGTAACTACTAAATAATGATCGAAGCCCTCAAAGTTTGGATACTTTTGATATTTAGTCGATTGTTCTTACGGGAAAGGACATTGATTTCGAGTTCACGTACTGCTCCTGTGCTTCCACTTTGATAAAATTATTGTTCAGATAGCTAAAATCTCATAGATACATCATGCTAGAAACAGATTAGAAGAAGCAATAATTTGGGATTTCTTCTTCCGCCACGGAAAAGGTTTAAAGGCCATATTAAGTGATACGCTGATACTTAGAGATGGTGACTGTTAATCTTATACGAATCCATATCATATCTTCTTTAATTTTAAATTGGTTTATGTAAAATTAAATCATGTTACTTATATCATATGATACCTTATACATGGAAGGGGACAAAATAAATAAGGGAAACCAATAAGGCCAGTAATCTTAGTTGAAAAAGATCCAATAGATAATGTATACCACCTATATATATATATATATATATATGTGTGAGATATATAACTACTAATTATATTTAAATATATGATAGTATTAGCAATGGATTTTGTAGATAATTATCCATTACTACCCCTATGTATTTAAATTTGATCGATGCTTACACTTTAGTTTTCTATTAGGAATTCAAACAACAATAGGAATTAGTAAACAAAAGCATGCATTATGTGAAATGAGAGGAGCATGACTAGGGCAAAATTTTTAATCTTGTCATTCATATCTATTTTTCTTATATACAAGAAACAAACATACATTGTAATGTTGTAGAACCCAAGATACTATAGTCCTCTATGTGTCAATACTTGGGTATTGATATGCAAAAACTCATAATCTACTAAATATATCCTCAATTGCAACCAATAACAAATTGGAATAACACTTTGATATATAATAACTCCAAGTCAACCACTATGACTAATTTATGAGACTCGTCTGTAAAACACAAAGGATCACAAACTAAAATTTAGGGGAGTTTGAAATACTCCATTAATCCTAACGTAGCTATCAAACCCTATTGGAGTCTCAATTACTCCTAACACTTCAACAAGCCAGCATAGATAAGATGGAATGAACTCAAAAAAACTAGAGTCCATGTCACTTGCACCCAAATTTCATAAAAACACAATTCCACTAGCATCTCCATCCTACTACTCCCTATAGTAGGTATAGCCATCTCAATTGTTAAGGTCATAAAGAGATTGTAGTCTAGGTCATTGTATAGGTTTTGATCTCCTATAGTATTTGTAACTAAGAACAATTGTCCCTGAAGGGTAAGCAAATATCCTAGTATGAGAGTTACCACAAGTATATACTTATGAACACACAGCCAACAAGCTATTATTTTATATTTAATGCTCAACATACAACACAACTTTGAGGCATCTCAAAACTTGGTGTAACTCATGATTCCAATTCACACACAATAACACAATATAGTGTTGGGTACTCCCCTGACACCCTAAAGTCTACTAATTAGCTTAGATCTATTGAAATCATTTCAGTATACAACTCTACTCAGGATAACACCATACATATCGAGATGCTACTCTAAGATCATCGGTACTTTTGGTGCCTTGAGCTCAGCTACATCACTTAACATAAGCAATGTTAAAGGTTGAATATATTTGAAGTTTCAACTTATAACTACATAAGCACATAGAACATACAAAGTAACCTTGTATCCAAACCAGTAGTCTTAGTTTGCACTAGAGTCTCTAAGCAACTGGTTTCAACTCTAGAACCTGAGATAAGAATACATTTCACTATATATTAGAGTCTTACTCTCTTACTGAAGTGTATTTAGAGTTGTCTAGGTTTAATTCCCATAAGTTGATACTTAGGTGTTTATAATCCCATATGGTGTTTAATATAGTGTTTAAGGCTTGATTCTAGGTTAGATTATGTTTAATACTTGTTTTAGATTGTTAAGAATAGGTTTAGGGAATACAGGACAATGTTAAGTTTCTACAAGGGAGCATTATTGCGACAGTTTTAGGAATACAACTAAAATAAACATACAAAAGAGAGGAGGTAACCAACAGGTTGGTACCTATTAATGCCGTCAAGCCAGTTCCCATATGAAGCTTACCATCATGACGATTCAAATCTTAAATCGTCTTGATGGTGTTTCAGTCTCAACCTTTGATCGTTTTCTTCCTTCAACGAATTCTAGTTTTAACTTCAAAAACTTGTCATTAATTTTTCCAATCTTACGAACTTCATAGATTCTTAATTTAACATAGCTTAAATCCCTTCTTACATCCAAATTTCACAAATTGCGAACATGGCAAATCATTTAAAACACTTACTTATTTCAAGATTCTTTCTTAAATGTCGCTGTTCCTTCGCACTAATCAATAACAATCCATTAAAGATTTTTTCCATACTTAGTATTATGTTTCAAGGTGTGATTAATATCTCTGTTATTCAAACTTACTGTTGTGAAACATCTCTTTTGTTTTTGGTTCAAGAACTCACATTAACGTCTTCTAAAATCACAAATTTGAACTCATAAAACATCATCATTACTTTTGTCTTCTTAGGTAATTTGCAACGTAGAACAAGGAATTGTTGTAGGGTACAAGAGTATTAAAAATACGTTAGGCAGAAATATGAGAGAAAGAGGAGTTTTATTTTACTTTTTTTTTTTAAGTTAACATCTCTTTTCACCCAATCGTTGCATCCTTTTAAATGTCTATGATAGATTTGCCTTCATGCACCATTTGACAGGCATTATCAACATATTTTGTGTCTTATACTGAACAAGATCGCTAGAATGGTAGATAGCTTCGATGTAAGCTCTAAAGTTAAGTTAAGTGATCATAGGATTGAACTTAGAATACAAAGTTTAGGACGATCGCTTAAAAGATCCGATTAAACCAAAATTATAAATTATGGAGAAAAATATTAGTAAAAATGACCTTGTAAACTTGAATTTAAGAAAATAAGTAATAAAATAGGAGACTATAAAATTTTCAAATTTTAAGTATAATAATTATTAAAATTATATGTATACTAAAAATCATAGAACGACCTAAATAATAATTAGGAATGTTCACACGTACTCCACATATATTTACGTGTAGATAAAAATACGCGAAATTACTTAAATTGGCCAAAAACTTAGTAAATAATTAAAGAAAATTATTAATTAATTGAGGAAAAATCAGAAAAAAATTAGAGGGATAGGGAATGATGAATATCTGGTCGTGATAAGTTAGGAGCTGAAGAAGAAAAATTAGCCAATTAGAATTAAACAACACAAAAGCCAAAATTTAAGAGATTTGGACAATATTTTATCTAATTTAATGCATATTAATTATCACCAAGCTCTATAAATAGGAAAAAAATTCATAGAACTTCTTTGGACAGTTATGAATCAGAGAAAAATAGAAAGCTTTGAAAATTCAAGAGAAAAACCAAAGGAAAAAAAAAAGAAAAGGAAAACTGTGCAGTTAGGGTATAGCGAGCCAAACCCATACACCACCACTACTTGGTGTCACGCCCCGAAGCGGCAGAATCGTAACAGTCCCACCGTGTAAACCATCCTAAGATAGAAGTTGGCCTTACAACCGCTATCCTAGATCTGATCTGCACAAGGTGTCCACAACTAACCCGCTTTGAAGTAGACAGTTTGTAATTTAAATAAATCATTTACTTATAAAAGTGAGGAATTATATGTATATGTTATAATTCAGTTATTGCAGTTAAAGTTTACAATATTTCTCTATAGTATATTCCCTAGTTATTACATCATTCGGAAATGAAAAATAATTCTAAAATGAAAACTTAGACCTTAAAATTATGTGTTTATTCTTCAATATTTTTCCATACTCCCCAGGATCCAGCAGTTGCTAGCTTTAGAGTAGTTGTTTGCCACTTCTTAGCTAATACCTACACGACGTCTATAGGGATGTGAGCAACTACAGCTCAGTAAGTAGGGACGGAGGACTTAAAACTATACCATACACACAACAAGGTTTTCAATCACTTATTAGGTACAATGCATGTGCAAGCAAATGCCATCGCATGACGTTGTCCGGCCTGTCGTAAGATTAGAGAAATTACGCTTGCTCTAATCCGGGTTGAGGAGTTGTCGTTAATGCAATAGCTCACGACCAAACCTAGGCTTGTGTAATGGAGACCTTACTCCTCTCGCGACTACCTTCGAACCACTGTCTTCACCCTCGCCGCGACCTCTTCTCTTGTCACTTAGTTCGACTAAGGATGAATAAGGGACCATTTTGCAATCCTGTGCTATCCCTTCCGAAGGGGTCGGTATTTGGCCGGAGAGTCCTAAGTTCCCCTAACGGGTTACCATGCATGTCCGATTATGATTACTGGTCGGATATTTAATTAAGTCCAGTTTAGGGTGATCAATCCTTTTATACAATTCACACAATATGTGCCAGAGCAACAAACAGAATCATAGCATTACCCATAATCAAGCACGTGCACACATTCTCTATCTAACAAGCGTAACTAAGCATAATTTTAAGCCTCCAAAATACAGCATCGTATTAATCCCAACTTACCTCGACTCCTCGCTCACTCACTCGAGGTCCAATTTGTTTAGGCCATCGCCGATCATCCCTATAACGCAAATGTGGTTTCAATTTTTTTTTTTTCATATAACTATTATAGGTTCGTTTTATCCTATAACGCTTATTGTCATGTTTTATTTAGGGTTTAATATACATAATTATCTAGGTATTAAGTTTTTTACAATTATTCTAGGTTTAAGATTAGGTTCGGGTTCAGTTTCTGCATTGATTTCTAAATTAGGTTCGAGTTCGATTTTCTAAATAGCGTTTTATATTCTAATCCTAGAAATTCGTTTCAACTCATAATGTGAAATCGATCAAATTATTTCCCGATCTCCTAAATACCATCATTACCCCTAGTAAGTATTTTATTTCACCCGGTACACTTATATCCTTATTAGTGTACTGAATTTACTCCTAATGTGAGAAATTTTTACATTTTTCATATAATTACATAAATTCAAATTTCCTATCAAATTTATTATACATTTTTATTATTATCACAATATCAATTTTTATTATAATATTTCCTATTTATTATATTTCCAATAATTACCTATTATGTATTATTATCTCTTATGTATATATTACACTTCTAATATTTATATCACTCTAATTATCATCTCTAAACATCAATTATCATTTCAAAATGTCTAAATTAATCCTAAAACAGGTTTTACTCCTAATTACCCTAATTTACAAAATTAACTTAAAATGTACTATTTTTCCATATTACTTATTTACTACATAATTAACCTAATAATTACATCTAACACCCTAAATACTACAAGTATCATTCTTCATCAGATTTCAACATCTTAAAACATATAATTATTCACTAAATCAGTAATTAACCATTTAATTGCTTAATTAACCCTAAATTACCCATTTTATGTCTCATTTTAGGGCCTAAAAATTATCTAAAAATTTAGAAAATTAATTTTTGAAAACGGGCTTTATATCACTGTTCTACATCATCTAAGTAATCTACAAAAAAATTTTGGGCTTGAAACTACACTCCTAAGGTTATTTATTTCTAAACCGAAACATGCTCGGTTTTGCATGATTTCTTATGAACCATATATTACGGAGCATTTTTTCATCAAAATAATATTTTTCCTACAAACTAAATACAAAAATATCCCAGAATAACAAAATTCATAATTTTATAATAATACTTACTATTTTTACAAAATTACACAAGAATCGGGTTAGAAATCGGACTGACCGATCTGGGTGGCTCCAGCCACCACCGGCAGCCGTGGCCTTATCGGCCGGAATGGGCGCTACCACCACCGTGTGTTGGTGGTGGCCGTCCACTTCCAGCTGCTCGTCTGGTGGGGGTTCCCTTTAAAAGCCTTAACTGCACAGTTTTTTTTTTTTTTTTTTTAACTCGAATTTTTCTCTCAATTTTCACCTCTCTCTATTTTTCTTACTTTCCAAAATACTCAAATGAGCTCTGTGATTTTTCCTACTATTTATAGGGATTTAGGGGATTTATTGTGCATTAAATGAGACAAGATAATCGCCCTATCCCTTAATTTTTGGCTTTTGTGTTGTCTTAATTTAATCGGCCGAATTTTTTCTTATTTTTTCTAGCTTCCACGACCCAATTCTGCATCATTAATGATTTTTCTTGATTTTTCCTTAATTAATTATAAATTTTCTTTAAGTATTTAGTATTATTTTAGCACATTTCACGTATTTTATGTAATTACGCGTATTTATACGTACATGTAAATTCATGTATGGTACAAATAAGTATTCATAAATATTATTTAGGTCATTTTATGATTTTTAGTATATATATAATTTATCTCTAGCGATTCGTCAATTATCGAAATGCATTTTACGCATTTTCGATAAATGATGCGTTATATATTTAAAATTTGAAATTTTTATAGTCTTTTATTTTATTACTTATTTTCTTAAATTCAAGTTTACGGGGTCATTTTTACTAATATTTCTCTCAATAGTTTATAATTTAGGGTTTGATCGGATTCCTTAACCGATCGTCCAAAACTTAAGTTCTTAGTTCAATCCTACGGTCAATTGGCTTAGCTTTAGGGCTTACACCTGGGATCGAGTCGCCACCATCACCCCACTCTAGACCCACCGCTTAGGCCGGTTGATACACTTGGATTGGAGTTGGACGACCAAAAGGCATTAAACCGGGTAAGTTCCTTATTTGCTCCGGTTTTGTATAATTTCTTAAAATTAGTTATTTTGCCTAGAAAATTATGAAACTTATTATTTTGAGGTTTTATTATATGTAGATTTAGGAAAAAATAGTGATTTATTTTAATCATGTCTGAAAATATAGAGTTTTTAACAAGTTAAGTAAAATCGAGCATGATTAGAACTATAAATAAATAGGCTTAGGAGTGTAGTTTGGAACTCAATTTTTTTCTGTAGAATGCTTAAGGGATATAGAATAGTGTTATGAAGCCATTTTTTTTTAAAATAAATTTTTAAAATTTTTAAGTTAATTTTTAACCCTAAAATGATGGAAAAATTGGGTAATTATGAGTTAATTAGGCGATTAAGACACTAATTACTGATTTAGATAGTAATTAGATGTTTAGGGATGTTAATCTCTGATATAGAAACCTAATCCTAGCCTTTGCAGTATTAAGTGTAATTAATTTAGGAATTTAGTAGTAATTGTAGAAAATTAGGAATATTATAAAAAAATTAGGTTTAATTAAATAATATAATAATAGAAATAAGAATATAATAAATTTGAAATAAAAATTAATTTTAGGTAATTGTATAAAAAAATGTAAGATTTTTTCACATGGGGAATAAATTCGGTACCCCAATTAAGATTAGCGTATACCGAATAGTTTAGAACACTAAATTAAGACCCAATAGGATATTAGAATACTTGAGCTTAATGTGATTAATTTCGCATTAGGATTTGAGCATATTTAAGATTCCAGAATTAAAATTAGAATCTAATTTAGGAACCGAACCCCAAAATAGAGTAGAATAAATCATTAGTAAATAATAGGTATACATGGAAAAAATAAGCTAAATTATAACTTAGAATGTGAATCATTAAAGCATAAGAACTAAAAAAACTCATTTTGTGGTTGATGTATCTAAATGCGTATTGAAATTTATAATGTGACTGATTTTATGATTGATTGAATTGGTGTGAAATTGTTTGAACACCCTAAATGAAATGTAATCTTATTTGACTCTAATAACAAAAAAAAAAAAAAAGTCATGCATTGTAACTCGTTAGGGGATTATAGGATTCTCTAACCAAATACCGACCCCTTCGAAAGGGATAGCACAGGATCGCATAATGGTTTTTTCTTTATCCTTAGTCAAACTAAGTGACAGGAGAGGAGGTCGCGACGAAGGTGAAGTAAATGGTTTGAAGATAATCGCGGGAGAAGCGAGGTCTCCATTGCACAAGTCTGGGTTTGGTTGTGAGCTGCTGCATAAGATGGAAACTCCTTAACCCCGATTAGAGTGGGTGAAATTTTTCTGATTTTGTAACTGACCGGATTACGTTGTGCGATGACACTTGATTGTTGCATTGCATTAAAATAATTCCTTGATATTTTTGTTTGTGTTTGTATACTCTTACGAGTCTCCAATTTAACTTACTGAGCTGTAGTTGCTCATACCCTTATAGATCCTTTTGCAGGTCCTAATTTCTGATTACTGCAAGTATTATGCTGCCATATAATTATCTAGAGGTTAGTCTTTCTGAAGCCAGGGGTCTGATGATCAATTAGCTTAGCAGTAGATATGTAGTTAGTATGTCCTTTGTGGTTTAAAACTGAAAGACTGGTAATTGTTATGTAAACTTAGTAAACTGTTATGTTTAAGTAGATCTTTCTAGGAAGTTCTGTGGACTTTACATATAGTTATATATGTTTAACAAAAATTTGTGATATTTACCATAATTATAGTTAAACATTTAATTGAGCTATTTACTTCAAAGCGAGAAGTTGTTGACGCCTTGTGTAAATTATGTTTATGGTAGGTACTGTGAGACCATTTACTATCATAGAATGGTTTATACGGTGAGATTGTTACGACTTTATGACTTTAGGGTGTAACATTCGAGATTATCGTAAAACGATATGATTTGGTGCTCAGGAAAATCCCTTAACTCACACAAAAGGTGAAAAGTTGAATAGAATTGCTAACTAATGCTTAGTAAGCTTCTACAAAAGTACTTTAACACTATGTTTGGGTTAAAGGAAAGAAAAGGGATGGAAAGAAATAGAGAGGAAACAATTCCTCCTTAACACCTTCCCATTATTTGGAAAAGTTAGAGACAATGAAGGAAAGGGATTTTTTGCCTACATTTTTCTTTAGGCCCCATAAAAGTGATTCCTTCCAAATTGGAGAGCAATAGAAGGAAAATATACAAAATTACTTAAATGCCCTTTACTGAAAACACGTTTTGAAATTTTAAGCATATTTTGATAAGTTAATAAGTTTTAAAAAAGGGAATATTATAAATAACCTCCTAAACTTTAACTTAAGTGTAAATTAACCCCTTGAATTTTCAAAGTGCACATTAAGTTCTCCTAAACTTTAATAAGTTGTTAATATAAAAAACATTTCCTTTTTTACTTAGAAAAAGTTACACTATTGTTAAAGTTTAGGGGATCTTTAAGTATGTTTTGATAAGCTTAAGTGGTATTTGTGTATCAAAGTTAAAGTTTAAGAGGACCACTTTTAACCTATAGGGTTATTTATCAATTTATCAAAGTTTAGAGAGTCTTAAAGCATACTTTGATTGAGGGGTCAATCTACTTCTAAATTAAAGTTTAGGAGAGCTTTTTGCATTTTTCCCTTAAAAAAAATATATCTAATTAACTTTTCATCAACAATTATTCCTTCTTATTTCCTTTTCATCCAAATAAAAATTTTCCCTCTATTTTCTTTCCTCTTTATTTCTTTCTACTCACTTTCTTTCCTTTTTATTTCTTTACCTTACTAGACATAGTATAAGTTTTTCAATAATAAAGGGGCTAGGGCAAGTGTGGTACCTAAGAGCATTATTATATTCAACCATTTTTTCGATGCCATTTCCCTTTCTAAAATTCAGGTAACCATCTTATAAACTTAGAAAAAATTATCAACACTACAATATAACATGTTTCTTAGAGTGCTAAGAGATGATGTTATACTTAAGAAAAATGACATACTTTGTGGTGGATAGATGAGTATTTAGATAACTAGTCTATTGTAGATCAACAAAGGTGGTAAAGGAGATACAAAATGCGCATAGGATAAGGAGGCCCAAGGAAAGAGTACCATGAAGATGACTTAGAATTCTTTTTACTACTTATACAACGTTGTACTTCTCTAAACTTTTTCTTCACTTGTTTCAAGACCATTATTGCTTGAGAGATGGTTTGTTATGCCATACTAAGTTATGGATCATTTAATACCTAGGCAACCAACTAAACTTCACCAAAATGAATGTCATGTAAAACTTTCATTTTTAACATAGTGGGAACTTCACAACATAGCATATATTTGAAGTATCATTACTTGATTCCCTTATATAATACATAATGCAACTTGAAAGACATTTTACATTTGTACTTCTTATTTAGTGTAATCTGACATCGTAAAATAGTCATCTTGTCAAAAACCTTTTTCATTTAACAACCTGCAATTAATTGCACTCATTTTCCTTTTAAGTTTCTATGTCCTAACTTGTGGATTTTGAACTTGAGATCAGATAAGATAACCTGTTAGGGCATATTTAAGCTAAGTGAATATAAAGTAATATAATAACACATAATAATTAAGTATATACAAACATATAATCAATAACCAGAATATGCAAATACAATTGAGAAGCAAGCATAGTCACAAACACTTATACAACTTATAGATGCCATATCAATGTTACCTAATCTTAAATGAGTAGCCTTAGTGGCTCTATGGATTAGAAGATCCACATATATGAAGTACTTCCCTTATCATCTAGAGATTACTTGACGAAATTTTCTTTGTTTGAGATCACAAGTATCTCACTTTTGGAAATGGATTCCCTAAAATTACTTTAGTTATTTCGATAGAAAAAAAAAATTATTTTAAATAAAGTCATAAATTGATAGTTAAAATTATCTAAAATTTTTAAATATCTAGTGATATCATTATTACATTATCTTTTTTAGGTATAATTTTAACCCTTAATTACACAAGATTACATCTCAAAGGGACAATTTTAAGAGAATCTTAAAAAAAAAAATTAGAGGATTCTAATCCCACACTTTTTTATTGTATTTTTAAGTTAAGCAAGTTTTCAAAATATAATCAAATAGCATTCAAAAAGGAAATCGATTTTTTTTTTCTTACAGGGATCTTTTGAAAAATCTTAGATGGAACCTCTTTTGAAATAATACCATAAAAAAGCATATTCTTTGTAAATTTTGCAATGGGAAGTTACTGTTGTTTTCGACTCTTTTGAGAATGCTTATATAAGAAAAATTTGAAGAATTCTTCAATACATTAACGCAATATCAAAGTTTGAGATAAAATTAGAGAGCATTCCTTTGAGAAAGATGAGAAAAGTATTCAGGAGCTAAATGTCTTATTTGCTGTGGAGATCATACTCAAACAAGAAGTTGTGTTTCATTCGAAAAAAAGAATTAGCGTGTGACTAAATAGATCTTAAAAATATTGTTTCTCTAGAACATTTTTTTTAATCACCTTCGAATTTCTTAGAATAGCTTATATTGTATAATGCAAGTGATTACTTTTGTGTCGACGTATTAGAAAGGGGATATCTTTATAAGTTATTAGAAAAATATAGATTTTGTATCGATTTTGCAATAATTTCGCAAGAGAGCCATTGATGGTTAGACTAACGCAAGGGTTGGTTTTGAACTGTGAACCAATCCGAAACTGGCTTGGTGGGTTGACGAACTGACTCGGCCCATGCAAGGTTGGGTTAGAACCACCTTATGAACTGCTGCACCTTAAGGGCCTAAGTGATTTATTTGAGCGAAATCATTTGAACTGATGAGCCCTTTAACCGTTGGTTTAACTTGGCACTTCAAGGCCCACTGAAACCCCCCTCCCCCCTTTTACCCCTCCCCTTACCCTTATACCCTTTAGTTACCCTCCTCTCTCTACTTTCTCTTTCGGTTTGAAAAATTTTTCTTCTTTATAGTTTTTGTCTTGCATTCGATGCATGCAGATGGAGCATGTGAGAAAATCTTATAGAATTCAAAAATTATGGTGGCAAGATTGATTCAAATTCAAAATTTGAAAATTTAAATGACGTGCTCAAACCTTCTTTGTTCCTTGTAAATTGAAGGATGCAACAATTATTACTCATGCGCAAATTCATTGAAACGCTCCAACTCTAACTATTTTGCCTTCGTATTTTTCAATTGTGAAATATTGTGAGAGAAATATTTCTTTTAGTTACCACCACAATCTGAGCATAATTCGTTATTTTACTTTATTGAACCATTTGCATTAACAAAAAAATATTTACATACACTTACGTGTTACATAATTTCCATTTTATGTTGTCTTACATATTATTCCTATCCTTCATTCACAAACCTTTGTTGTAGTAAATAAGGGAACAAAAAATTTAAATCCATGGAACAATTCTTGTATTGAACTTTCTCTGGTAAGAAGTACGATAACTCATTTAGTGGGAAAGATAAGAGTAAGGGAAAGGGTAAGGGTAAGAGCACTGTAACTGGTATGTTGTTTGAGCCACAACAGTTTAATGGCGTTCAAGTATACATGGATTACGAGTATGGACTAAATGAGTGGAGAGCATACAAGGTGGTTGGGAATGTTGAAGAACGAGTTACACTACCTTATGGCTTCGATCTAGAACCTCATCGCTGGAGTAATCGTGGCATACCATCTCCTGGTTTTGAGCTTGAATCTCAATGCATGAGTTACTGAGATGTAAGCCCCAAAATTACCCATTCGAGGTTTCGATCGGGTTGAAGGATCCGATCGAGCCTAAATTATAAAGTAAAGCTAGAAATATTAGTAAAATGATCCCGTAAGTTTGAATTTAAGAAAATAAGCAATAAAATAAAAGGATATAAAAATTCCAAATTTTAAGTGTATAACTCGTTATTTATCGAAAATGCGTAAAATGCATTCCGATAATTAACGAATCGCTAGAGATAAATTATATGCATACTAAAAATTATAAAATAACCTAAATAATATTTAGGAATATTTATTTGTACTATATATGAATTTACATGTATGTAGAAATACGCGTAATTACTTAAAATACGCGTAATGTACCAAAATAATACTAAATAATTAAATAAAATTCATAATTAATTAAGGAAAAATAAAGAAAAATCAGGAAAAATAAGGAATGATCTAGAATTGGGTCGTGGTAGCTGGGAAAAAATAGAAAAAAATCGGCCAATTAAATTAAGACAACATAAAAGTAAAAAATTAAGGGATAAGGCAATTGTCTTGTCCAATTTAATGCACAATAAATTCCCTAAACGTCTATAAATAGGAAAAAAATTCAAATAACTCCTTTGGACAGTTAGGGATTTGAGAAAAATAGAGAGACTTGAAAATTGAGAGAAAAACCAAGAAAAAAAAAAGAAGGAAAGGAAAACTGTGCAGTTAGGGCCACAAAAGAGAACCTAAACCTGACGGGCAACTGGGAGTAGACGACCACCACCACCACACGGTGGTGGCAACGCGCAGGTGGGCCGACACACCCATGGCCATCGACGGTGGCTGGAGCCACCCAAATCGGTGAGTTCGATTTTCAACCCGATTTTGTGTAATTTTGTAAAAATAGTAAATATTATTAGAAAATTATGAAATTTGTTATTATAGAATATTTTTGTATGTAGTTTTTAGGAAAAATATTATTTTGATGAAAACATGTCCCGTAATATAGGGTCCTTAAGAAATCATGCAAAACCGAGTACATTTCGGTTTAGAAATAAATGACCTTAGGAGTGTAGTTTGAAGCTCAAATTTTTTCTATAGGATGCTTATTTGATATAGAACAGTGCTATGAAGCCATTTTTTAAAAATTAATTTTCTAAATTTTTAAGTTAATTTTTAGCCCTAAAATGATGGAAAAATTGAGTAATTTGGGGTTAATTAGGTGATTAAGATGTTAATTACTGATTTAGATAGTAATTAGATGTTTAGGGATGTTAATCTCTGGTGTGGAAACCTAATCCTAGTCTATGGAGTGTTAAGTGTAAATAATGAAGGTGTTGTGTGGTAAATGTAGAAAATTAGGAATATGTAGAATTAAAAATTAATAAATATGGAAAAATTAGGTTTAATTAGATAATAAAATAACGAAAATCAAAACATAACAAATCTGAAACAAAATTCAATTTTAGGTAATTATATGAAAAATGTAAAAAATTTCTCAAAACATGAGTAAATTCGGTACACTAATACGGATTTAAGTGTACCGGATGGAATAAAATGCTGACTAGGGGTAGTGATCGTATTTAGGATATCTGGAAATAATGTGGTTAGTTTCACATTATGAGTTGAAATAAATTTCTAGGATCCGGGTACAAAACAGTACCTAAAAATCAAACTAGAATCTAATTTAGAAATCGATGTGGAACTCGAACCTAAACCCAAACCTAGAATAATTATAAAAGACTTAAAACCTAGATAATTAGGTATGTTAAACCCTAAACAACACATAACAATAAGCGTTATAGGATAAAATAAACTTATAATAGTTATATGAAAAGTTGAAACCACGTTTGTGTTATAGGGATGATCGGCGATGGCTTGAGCAAATCGGACCTCGAATGGGTCAGCGAGGAGTCGAGGTAAGTTGAGATTAATACGATGTTATATTTTGGAGGCTTAAGATTATGCTTGGTTGTGCTTGTTAGATAGTTGAATGTGTGCATGTGCTTGATTATGAGTGATGTTATGATTCTGTTTGTTGTTCTGGCATATATTGTATGCATAATATGAGAGTATTGATCACCCTAAACTGGACTTAATCAAATATCTGACCAGTAATCATAATTGGACATGCATGGCAACCCGTTAGGGGAACTTAGGACTCTCCGGCCAAATATAGACCCCTTCGGAAGGGATAGCGCAGGATTGCAAAATGGTCCCTTCTTCATTCTCAGTCGAACTAAGTGACAGGAGAGGAGGTCGCGACAAGGGTAAAGATAGTGGTTCGAAGGTAGTCGCGGGAGGAGCAAGGTCTTCATTACACAAGCCTGGGTTTAGGCGTGAGTTGTTGCATTAACGGTAACTCCTCAACCCGGATTAGAGCGGGCGCAATTTCTCTAATCTCACGACGGGTCGGACAACGTCGTGTGATGGCATTTGCTTGCACATGCATTGCATCCAATAAGTGATTGAAAATCTTGTTGTGTTTCTGGTATAGTTTTAAGTCCTCCGTCCCTACTTACTGAGTTGTGGTTGCTCACATCCCTATAGACGTCATGCAGGTGCTGGCTAAGAAGCGGCAAACAACTACTCTGAAGCTAGCAACTGCTGGATCCTGGGGAGTAAGGAAAAATATTGAAGAATGAACACATATTTTTAAGGTCTAAGTTTTTATTATTTTTCATTTCTGAATGATGTAATGATATAGAAAAATACTATAGAGAAATATTGTAAACTTTAACTGCAATAACTTAATTATAACATATATATAATTCTTTACTTTTATAGGTAAATGAATTATTTAAATTACAAACTGTCTACTTCAAAACGGGTTAGTTGTGGACGCCTTGTGTAGATCAGGTTTAAGATAGCGGTTGCAAGGCCAACTTCTATTTTAGGATGGTTTACATGACGAGGCTGTTACGACTCTGCCGCTTCGGGGCGCGACAGTCAGCTTCCTCTTCTTCCTCCCTAAATTCTTCAACACCCAGTTCCTCATCTTCTTCATCAATCTCCTCTAACTCCAATCTTCATCTAGCAGCTTAGCTTGCAACTCCTCCAGCTTGCTATGGTCAAATTGGGTATTTGGTTTGGTTACCTTAGCCATGATGTCTCTCAAGGGCATGTTCTTGTGGGTTAAGTGGTTATACACCTTAAGGCTATTGCCTAATTACTTGCATCGCCGTAACTAAACTTTCAACAAAGTTAGTGAGCCTGTCAAGTCTGTCGTCAATAGACCCTGGGGTGTTATTACCCTTATGACCACAACCAAGTTGAGCACCACTACTTTGGTAATCAATAACTCCCTAAATGCTCGAATCTAACATAGTTTAATACCCTTCTGAACAGTTTAATACCCTTCTGAACAGATTAATAACTTAGTAACAACCTTAATACCCAATAGTTACTCAAATAGAATAAAAATAAACTTACTCTATTTTGTGATGAAAAACAGAGTAACAATGAAACCACGCTAGCTATCACACCCACACACTGCAGAAGCTATGGAAGGAACACAACAACCATAAATAGTAAGGTGAACAAAAACTTCACTACAACTTCACACATTCCCTTACGAAATCGTGTTCTAATACCAGCGAAGCTGATGTGTCTCCGAGGTTGTACACATGGAGAAGCACCATAATGAACGAATCAAAAAGGAAATAGAAAAAAAACTAGCAAAACCTATGCAATTATCAAATGGATATGACTCACCACTCTATCCTACTCGACCTACAATTCGCCAGATATGATACACCAGTCTAAACTGAAGGGTTAATCACTATTATGCCTTGCTAAAGAGAATAGATAAGAGTTAAGAGATAACGAGAACACTAAGGTTACTCAAAATGAATAACTCTGTATTAAAAGTTGAATGATGTCCACATATAAGGAAAGTAGGGGTTTATACTCATTCACTAGAGTTACTTTACATGTATGAAAAGACAAAAAGGTATTCTACACTAGGTTACATAAGACATATAAAAGGGGTCAAAGAGAGAAAGACTATACAATACAGAAAAGAAAGCATCATTCTAGAACATTGTGTCAAAAGACACTTTTCGCTTAAGTCTTTTATAATTATTCTAGGTTTGGGTTTAGGTTCGAGTTCCGCATCGATTTCTAAATTAGATTCTAGTTTGATTTCTAGGTACTGTTTTGTACCCGGACCCTAGAAATTTATTTCAACTCATAATGTGAAACTAACCACATTATTTCCAGATATCCTAAATACGATCACTACCCCTAGTCAGCATTTTATTCCATTCGGTACACTTAAATCCGTATTAGTGTACCGAATTTACTCATGTTCTAAGAAATTTTTTACATTTTTCATATAATTACCTAAAATTGAATTTTGTTTCAGATTTGTTATGTTTTGATTTTCGTTATTTTATTATCTAATTAAACCTAATTTTTCCATATTTATTAATTTTCAATTCTACATATTCCTAATTTTCTACATTTACCACATAATACCTTCATTACTTACACATAACACCTTCATTATTTACACTTAACACTCCATAGACTAGGATTAAGTTTCCACATCAGAGATTAACATCCCTAAACATCAAATTACTATCTAAATCAGTAATTAACATCTTAATCACCTAATTAACTCCAAATCACTCAATTTTTCCATCATTTTAGGGATAAAAATTAACTTAAAAGTTTAGAAAATTAATTTTTAAAAAATGGCTTCATAGCAATGTTCTATATCAAATGAGCATCCTATAGAAAAAAATTGAGCTTCAAACTACAGTCCTAAGGTCATTTATTTCTAAACCGAAATGTACTCGGTTTTACATGATTTCTTAAGGACCCTATATTGCGGGACATGTTTTCATCAAAATAATATTTTTCCTAAAAACTACATACAAAAATATTTTAGAATAACAAATTTCATAATTTTATAATAATATTTACTATTTTTACAAAATTACACAAAATCGGGCTGGAAATCGAACTCACCGATTTGGGTGGCTCCGGTCACCGTCGGTGGCCATGGGTGTGTCAGCCCACCTGGGCGTTGCCACCACCGTGTGGTGGTGGTGGCCGTCCACTCCCAGCTGCCCGTCGGGTTTGGGTTCTCCTTTGTGGCCCTAACTGCACAGTTTTCCTTTTCTTCTTTTTTTTCCTTGGTTTTTCTCTCAATTTTCAAGTCTCTCTATTTTTCTCAAATCCCTAATTGTCCAAAGGAGTTCTTTGAATTTTTTTCCTATTTATAGACGTTTAGGGAATTTATTGTGCATTAAATTGGACAAGACAATTGCCTTATCCCTTAATTTTTGGCTTTTGTGTTGTCTTAATTTAATTGGCCGATTTTTTTCTATTTTTTCCTAGCTGCCACGACCCAATTCTGGATCATTCCTTATTTTCCTGATTTTTCTTTATTTTTCCTTAATTAATTATGAATTTTCTTTAATTATTTAGTATTATTTTGGCACATTACGCGTATTTTAAGTAATTACGCGTATTTCTACATACATGTAAATTCATATATAGTACAAATAAATATTCCTAAATATTATTTAGGTTATTTTATGATTTTTAGTATATATATAATTTATCTTTAGCGATTCGTTAATTATTGGAATGCATTTTACGCATTTTCGATAAATAGCGAGTTATACACTTAAAATTTGGAATTTTTATATCCTTTTATTTTATTGCTTATTTTCTTAAATTCAAACTTACGGGATCATTTTACTAATATTTCTAGCTTTACTTTATAATTTAGGTTCGATTGGGTCCTTCAACCCGATCGAAACCTCGAATGGGTAATTTTGGGGCTTACACTAACTATTACCCATTATAAGGACGAGGATGCTGAGCTTCTTGAGGGCTAGATAATGTCAAGGTTCAAATCTTGCCCTTTAGTTGAAGTGAAGATGTTGATGAATACTTAGAGTGGGAAAAGAAGGTCGAGAAGATGTTTGACTGTTACGGATATGTAGATACTATTAAGGTTTGACTTGTTACATTGGAGTTTACTGGGTATGCGACAATGTGGTGGAAAAATCTAAATACGGCCCAAGTAAGGGATGGAAGATGAGGTGTTAGAACCTGAGATGAGATGAAAAGGTTATTAAGAGGCAGATTTGTGCGTAAGATGTACTTGTAAGATGCGTATGCAAAATTGCAAGAGCTTCGCCAATGAAACTGATCCGCTGATGACTATGTCAGAGAGTTTCAGATGTTGATGATCCGAGTTGACGTGGAAGAACTAGAAGCCCGTCAGTATCAAGGTTCATTTTCGAGCTCAAGTATGAGATTTGCATTATCGTAGAAGTACAGAGGTTTTATACCTTAAAAGAGATGATTAAGATCATGTAGAGGGTTGAAAAGTAGAGGAGAAATGTTTCGAGCCGACCTGGACAAACATTCTCCCGAGCTCCCATATTATGTCGACCTGTTTAAGCTTACTTGAAGAGGCTATACTGAGTTGAGGAAAGGAACAACCAACCTGATAAACGCTGAGTTGACCAGTAAGGCCAAGCGGGATAGTCGAGCCAACTCAAGGCTAGGCTAACCTTGAGAACATATGAGAAAGACCAACCATTCGGATGGAAAACCGGCGAGGTAAAGTTTTTTAAATGCTTAGGCTTTGGACACATAGTTGGTTAATGTCCGAACAGACGTGTCATGGTACTTTGAGGAGATATCGTGGATAATACCGAGAAGAGCGACCTTGAGGAAGAAAAGAATATTAGAGAACCCAAAGTGGAAGAGGAAGAGGAGACTTATGTCTAAAGCCTTAGTTATGAGCCAAAGAGAGCTCTAATCTGTTGAGAAGACGGACGATCCCATGTTCTTATTGGTTAAAAGATTAATGGAGATGAAGCAATTATCGGATGTCCCCGAAGAAATCCGAAGGTTGCTAAATGAGTTTTCCAACCTATTTCCGAAAGAACTGCTACCAGTTTGAGGCATAGAGCACTATATCGATTTGTAGCCAGGTACTGCTTTGCCAAACCGACCTGTATATAGGATGAACCTTGAGCAGGCTGTCGAGTTGAAGAAGTAAGTGGATAAGCTTGTAGAACGAGGATATGTAAGGGAGAGCATGAGTCCTTGCACTTTACTAGCTCTACTCGTTTTGAAGAAAGATGGTTCATGACGCATGTGCATTGATAGCCGAGTGATCAATCGAATTACTGTCAAGTATAGATACCCAATACCAAGACTCGACAACACGTTGGATGAGATTTATGGTGCAAAGATATTTTCAAAGATAGATCTGTGGAGTGGCTAATACCAAATTTGTATGAGGCCGAGCGAGGAATGGAAGATTGCCTTTAAGACTAGGCATAGACTTTAGGGGTGGTTAGTTATGCCATTTGGACTTATGAATGCGCCAAGCACATTCATGAGGTTAATAAACCATGTGATGCACCCTCTACTTGAAAGATGTGTGGTCGTGTACTTTGATGACATATTAGTATACAGTGCCGACCTAAATGACCATGTTCAACATCTTCGTAAAGTATTTGACATTTTGTAAGTTGAAAAGTTGTATAAGAATATGAAGAAGTGTACGTTTTTCCAGAGTAAGGTGATTTTTCTAGGGTTTGTAGTATCAGGGGAAGGAATCTGAGCAGATGAGGAGAAGATCTGAACTATTCTAGAATGACCGATGCCCAAGAATGTCATTGAAGTCCGAAGTTTTCGTGGCCTAGCTTCTTTTTACAGGCGATTTATTAAAGACTTCATACCATAGCTGCCTTATCGACTGAGTTAACGAAGAAGAGTGAAGGATTCAGGTGGAATGATCGAGCTGAATAGAGCTTTAGAGAAATCAAAGGAAAAACTTACCTTGGCACCTGTCTTGTCATTGTCAGATTTTGACAAACCCTTCGAATTAGAATGTGATGCATCGGGAATTGGAATTAGTGCCGTCCTAATGCAAGAGTGATGACCTATCACCTACTATAGTGAAAAGTTTAATGGTTCTGCCTTGAACTATTCTATGTACAAGAAAAAGTTGTACTTTCTTTATCAGGCCCTTACTGTTTGGTAACATTATTTGCTGTTATGAGAGTTTGTTATTTACACTGACCACGAATTGTTGAAGCATTTTAGGAGTCAAAACAACCTCTCGAAGAGGCAAGCCGAGAGGTTGGAGTTCATAGAGAGTTTTTTGTATGTCATCCGATACAAGAAGGGAAGTGTAAATGTAGTCTCTAATACTCTGTCACGACGGTAGACCTTGCGGATCGCTTTACAAACAAAATTATTTGGGTTTTCACTCATTACAGAGCAGTGTGCTCATGATCCTCATTTCGGCCTTATCATAGGATGGTGTAGAGATGGAATTGCTGTTAAGAGATATTATCTTAAGGATGGTTACCTATTTAAGGACCGAAGGTTGCACATACCAAACTGCTTTACGTGTAAGCTATTGGTTAAGGAAGCTCATAGCGGAGGATTATCCAAACATTTTGGGGAGATCAAGATAGTTAATTTGTTGAGAGAAAATTTTTATTGGCTTAATTTGGATAAAGATGTATATAAGGAAATTAGTGGTTCTGAAGTGTGCAAATGAGCAAAGGGAAAGTACATGCCCTTACTGATACTAATCTTACCTTGGCTTGACTTCAGTATGGACTTTATCCTAGGGTTGTCCTGGATATCCAAGAGAAAAGATTCCATCTTTGTTGTAGTGGATTGCTTCAATAAGATGATGCACTTCATTTTGTGCCATTAGACTAATGATGCTCTATATATTACTGATTTATTTTTATAGGAGATTGTTTGACTACATGGAGTATTGAAGACTATTGTCTCAGATTGGGACACAAAATTTTTGAGCTAATTCTGGAAGATTTTTTGGAGGAGACTTAGGACTAAACTAGTGTTAAGCTTCAGTAGCCACCCTTAAACAGATGGCCAGACTGAAGCGGTGAATTGGACACTAGGCAATCTACTTAGTGTTGTTGTAAGGAAGACCATGAGGGATTAGGATCTATGCCTATCAGTTGTACATACAACTGAACTGTTTATAGCACGATTGGGATGACCCCATTAGAGGTAGTCTGTGGCCTTAACCCTACCATTACCCTAGGTATGATCGATATCCCAGCAGCTACTAAAGAAAGTTAATCTGGAGTTGACCAAGCTCGAGAATTACATGAACTACACCAATCTGTAACTAAGAAGATCGCTAAATTCAATAAAAAACAACAAGAGATTAGTAGCCAAGGCCGCTGAACTATTTCTTTCCAACCAGGAGACTTAGTATGAATTCACCTCAGTCGAAAGTAATTCCCGCACTTAAGACAAAATAAACTATCTCCTTGAGCTGACGGCCTATTCAAGGTCTTGAAGAAAATCAATCGCAACGCTTATCAGATTAAGTAACCTAATGATTATGGTGTCTACTCTACTTTTAATGTATCCGATCTGATTCTCCATCAATCAACAGAAGAAGACCCTGTAAGCGCCTTAGAAGAATAAGTAGAAATTGCTTCATATTTGAGGATAAATTTTTCTGACCCCTTGAAAGATGATAGGAATCAACCCCCCTAGATCGATCACAAGAAGTCGAGCTAGAGGATTTTTAGGGTTCGCACAAAAAATATTAGCTTAAGTCTTAAAGTTGACCCACTTGTGTCTAACTTTAAGACAACTGACCTTTTGCTAGGCTGATTGGTTCTCGACCTGACTAGATTAGGTCTGCTCTTGACTGTAACGTATTCTTGCTTCGACCTATGTTGTATCATATCTGAGATATCTAGCTACTAAATGACACGTGTCTTTTGACACAATATCTAAAATGATTCTTTCTTTTCTGTATTGTATATTCTTTGTCTCTTTTACCCTTTTTAGTATGTCTTATGTAATCTAATGTAGAATACCCTTTTGTCTTTTCATATATGTAAAGCAACCTTAGTGAACGAGTATATAAACCCCTACTTTCCTTGTATGTGGACATCATCTAGCTTCCCTTTAGTAAGGAGTAGTGGTGAGTGACCCTTTAGTTTGGATCGATGTGTCATACTCGATGAATTGTAGGCCGAGTAGGATTAAGTGGTGAGCATATCCATTTGATAGCTGCTCGGGTTTTGCTGGTTTCTTTTTTGTTTCTTTTTCGATTTGTTTGTTGTGGTGCTTTTCCGTGTATATGACCTCGGAAATGGATCAAAGGGCTGGTAGGAAGATAGAAAAAAAAAAAAACTATTTAAGGGATGAGAATTGGCCTAGAACCCCTAAGATATGGGCTGGTTACGGTTTACCAATGAACCAGCCCATAAACGGGTGGTTTAGAATCGGTTTGACCCATTGAACAAGTCTATTGGTGGTCTTCCTTTGTTTCCTTTCCTCGCTATAGTGTAGACATAAACTTAACTATAAGACTAATTTTTAAGGGTGCTTGTTTAAATATTAAATAAAGAAAGATTTTATTCTTTCATTGGTTTTTTTTTTTTTTAAATAGATGTGTAATCAACCTCAAAATATATAAATTTGGAAAAAAAAAAGAAGAAGTTAAAAGATATGCAAAGATCCTCTTGCAAGCATTTTGTCGTGTCTAGAGTCTAGGGTGCCCGTGCCCATTAACATACTTTGGTCTTGTTCATCTTTTTCAAAGAGTAGTTGGAAAAAGAGACTTTAGGCCAGAACTATTTCTTGCCTACAGATTTATTTTCATATTTTATCTATAGAATAGCTACCGTAAAAAATTACTATTTGTTGTGAAATTAAATGAGAAGTTGCAAATAAATTATACAACCAACGAAATAGCTTTTATTACTCTTTTTAGTGTAATTTTATATTTACCCTTAAAACCCTAATTCAACAGTTAAGTGATGGATAAGGGTGAGTCTATATTGGTACTTTTAGATTAATTTATTACTCATTTCATTTTAAATACAACTAAATAAAATAACAACTATTATTTTTTATTTTATTTTTCAAAAATTGCAATTATATTATTACCTTATCCTATTTTAAGAGCAAAAAATGGCACTAATATTTTATTGCAGGCTACTTGGGGCTTTTATTTATGCTCGCTCTGCATCCAAGTTTATTGCGTTGAAAAAAGGGCCATTTGCTTTTGTTTTTCATAGAAAATACAAAGAAAAAGAAAAAAAAAAAAGTGCTCAACGACAATTGGAACTCAAAATTATCTTACAACAAATCTCATGTTTCTACACACTACAAAGTAGTCGGAACTCAAATACAGGATAACTTGGCATGATTCTGATTTTTGGTTCTGACAATTTTTTCAAACAACGATAAAGTTTTTCTTTTATTGTTATTTTCTTTTTTAATTTGCAAAGTTCAGACATTTAGTAAAAAGAATATGGTAATTTCTCGACACGGTTAGCATTCCTTAATAAGTATGATCAATTTTGGCCGAAATGTCAGACTCTGCAAGTGCAACTAATTCCAATATTCATCATCATCAATCTGACCCAAATGCATCCGAAGAGCATACTTTTAAATTCACTATGAGGTAAAAGGTACTTTAGGCCGGAAGCATCAACGGGGCAGATGTGATGAAATTATTACATCAACCTTAGAAAAAGATTTATTTATTGTTTCAAGTCAAATATAATGTATAAATAGTAATAAAATTTTAAATATCAGTATTGTGTTGTGTGCAAAAAAATATTTAATAATTTTTTTAAAATTATCCATTTCATGTATAAATAAGATTTTCATTAATACTCATATATATCCACATGTAAATATACGTCACGTAAAACAAAAAAGATTTTATAAGTAGTAAACACTATATATAAATATATATGTTGTATAAATATTAATTATATTTAAATATATGATCATATTAATAGTGAATTTTTAAATAACCACTTATTATCAATCAATATATTAAAATCTGATTGATAGTTACATACCAACCAACAAGAAAAAAAAAAAAAAGCTTAATGAATTTTTTTTTTCTTTTTCTTAGGCTATTCTCTCCAAAGGCGATTCCATCTTCAAACATGATTGAATATCTTGACGGTGGCTTGGATTTCATTGCACCATGACCGTTCTTATCCCGATAAGTAATATACATGAAAGTCCAACTTCAAGAGACAATATGTTATTTTCAGTGTATTTTATGGCCCTATGCAAGTTCATAAGGTTCAATGCCGTGAAAGAAAAAAAATAAAAATAAAAATGCTAAGACTTTTGTTTGCGCGTAATATATAAGCAAAAGGGAAACACAACAATGAAGACTTTAGACTTTTAGAGTTTCCTATCCATTTCATTATTCATAAAAATATTCTATGTCGGCAACAATGTCACCAGAGCCACACAAGAATCCTGAAGACAGTAATTAAATTATAACTAGAAAAATCATAACAATTATTCAGGTCTTTTTTGTTGAATTAAACTCATACACCTTATATAGTCCCATACCACCTTTTTTTTTTTTTTTTTTAAATCGATATAGTTACGTATACCTAGGACTATTTCAGAGAGGAAGGAACATAGAGTTGGACAACTCTATACTACATGTGGCACTCCTCTGGAGTGAATTTCAAAAAGTGGTTGCCTTATGTAGTACTTGACTCTCTCGTGAGATACTGAACTACTGCTTGAAAATTGTTATCATATTCGTCGTGAATCATAAATCTTTCAGGTAAACTTGCTCTGATATCATGATCACGGTGAACAATCAAGGAGGGGAGGAGAATTAATTATTGTAGGCCTTCAATACTTAGCCAATTTTCATTTTTTTTTTTCTCTTATGTTCTTTCAAACTCCACAATTATAATGACGAAGCTTCTCTTTTGTAAGAGTTCTCTTTCTCATTTTCTGAGAGCTTTCTCACACTTGTGGTGTGTGCATAACATTTGGAATTACGCGTCACTAAGATTCCCTCCATCTCTTCTAACGAATTTTTGTTTTGCATGCCTCACACTATAGCATCATCATAGCACAACAATGATAACCATCATTTAGTTTTCCATAATTCCCTTGATTCGTATTTTCCCTTTCTGAGTATCAATCTTCATACACATTCAAAAATCAAAAATCAAAATAACCCAAACGTTTGTATTCTTGTTCTATATTATATTCGGTAGAAAAATTTAATTTTCATTCTGCATCTTTTTATAGTTACATTCATATTTGTTAAAATCACGAGTTAAAAATACAATTTTATGAGTTTATAATTTTATAATATTTTTTTAAATTAAAATAAATGTAAAATTATTTATCTATAGCTTTTTAGTAAAATTATGAATTTTTATGTACGATTTTATTGGTTTTGTACGATTTTATGCGGTTTTATTGATTTTATGCATCAAACCAATAATAAAATTGTAATTTTAACAACTATTTTGATGCTCCTTTTTGCTCAAGTTTGTCAATACAGGTTTTCCATGCTCCATCCGTTTAATCTCTTACTTCTAGATAATTTGTATCCTCTTGTCAGTCTCTAAACTTGAAGTTTTTGACCCTACAACAAGAAAATGAATCTTTATTCCCGAAGCCTATATGTTTTTGTACACTGAACATTAAATCATAAGAGAAGTGTTCTCATAAAAACTTGGTTATTGTTATGTAGATAAGAATGGCGCATATCAATAATGGAAAAGAGCCACTAATCCCACTAAAACCTGATAATGATAACGAGGAATGTTTGTATCTGGTGATTGAAAGCGAGGAAGAATTAGAACAGGAGGTGATTCTGGTTGGAAGGGTGTTATCTGATAAAGCTTTGAACAGATTTGTGGTGATGAATATACTAAGGAAAGCTTGAGCGGATTTTGGTGAGGTAACTTTCAAACGAACTGGGGTAAATAAGTTTATTATCAATTTCGGTTCTCTTTAAATGATGAGAGAGATTGTTAGAGATGGGCCATGGTCAATTTTGGGTCATTGCAGTCATGAAATAGTGGTTTAAAGAAGAAACTCTAGAAGAAGTGAAGTTGAATGAGGCAATTGTTTTGGATCCAAATTCATGAAGTAAAGCTAGACCAAATGACGGAATTGAACGCAAAAATTATTGGAGCTAGTCTTGGAAAGATAATTGAAATAATGCTGGTCGGGTTTGGAGGAATACTAAGGAGAAGGTTTCTAAGATTTAGAATTATAATAGATGTCGAAAAGCCTTTTAAAATATTGTGTAGCCTTTGCATCTGTAAAAATTTATGATCTTCTTACTTGCCATCATAGTGGATAAACTCATCTATCATAAGATACTTTTCTTATAGCATTTTCATATATTTAGAATCATTTATTAATCCATTGTATCACATTCTTATGTAGTCTTTATAATTATTGTTTTTGTATTCTTTAGCTTGACTAGATATAGTTCCCAAATATGTTTCCATGATATCGAGTCTTGATTTTTAATTTCTTATAATAAGTTTTTGATCATATCTTGTTTTTGATACGTCTTCTATGCTTCTATTATGTGGCTTTATTAACTCTTGTGCTTTTGCTTTGCTCTTTTCTTTTCTTTATTCATCTTAAAAATGACAAATTCATATCTTGTGCTTTTGAATTATGTTGATGAACACATATATTGTTCTCTCTTAAGTTTGATTAACTTATGGTATTTTGATTTGACTTTCACTATTGATACTTGTTTCACAAATTCTGGTGTTTTGAGTAACTTCTAATTTTTTGTTTTGCTTGAGCAGCATTTAATAATTTCATTCTTTATTTTGCTTTATTCTACACTCTAGCTAACTTGATTTGCAATAACAAAATACCTTTTATTTATTTTAATATATATTTAATTCAATGTTTGTCATAAAAAATCCTTTCATTCAAGTTCTAGCTTTAACAAATATGTCTACATATTCTTCATTTTCCCTCATTGGGAGATTGATGTTTGTATTACTAGACTACATAGACTTGGTAAATATATAGTAAAAATAAAATTTTACACATTTCTATTTGAAAGGAAAAAGAAATTCAAAATTTTAGTTTTATTTGATTCATATTTTTCAAGGGGATGCATTTCGATCGAAGAACTTTTTTCCCTTGAAATTGGAAACCATAATGATGGTCTGATTCTTTTATTTATCGACCATCTTCCCAAATGTTTGGATGTAACGAACGTTGCATAATTATATTCTACTTCTTTAATTATTATATATACTATAGGATATATTAAAAAAAATAAGTAGACCCATGCATGTGGACGGGCAATTAAGCTAGTATAAAGTATAAATATATTTTTAGTATTGTCAGATCTAGGATGACTTATTTAGCTGATTCCAGTTCGATTTGGTCCCTTCATAAAACCGTTACGAATCATTCTATTAATTCTTATTGATAGTTATTATGACTTGATCCAATTGACTCGACCAGTTCAACCTAGTTTCTCTAAAAATCTATTGGGATTTTTTAAGTCAAAATATGTTATTTTCTTTTGTATTTGTTGAAATGCACTAATTTGTTAAAAAATAAATATAAAATAAATAAAAATAAAAGTATAAATTGTGGAAAACTTTTAACTTTCAATTATCAAGAATATAATTAATTTATAAATAAATATGAATTATATTATAATATTTTTGAAAACCCGATTTAGCCCTAGCTTGACTTTTTTGATCCTTTCTCACTCCTGGATCAACTTTCCAATGCAAGTTTCATAACATTACTTATACTACGGGACAATAGAAAAACTTCAATATTTCTATCAATTTCACAAGAGATCATTGCATGGTCTTCCTATGTTTCCCTTCCTTGCCATAGCGCATGCAAAACTATATATTATTTTGAGGAGGCACTTGCTCAAATTATTGTTGTTAGGTTTGGATCGACCAGTTCAATCTAACCTGAATCAATTTAATCCATTTATAAAATTGGTTTAAGTTATTCTTTTGATTCTTATTAATAGTGAACTGACTAATCCAACCTGTAGACACCTAATTTTTGCAGTTCTGTAGTCCTAATTTTTATTTTTACAAAAAAGGATCCTAATTCAAAAAATAAAAATAAAAATAAAAATTTGAAAAAAATGATGAAAAAAAAGAATGAAAAAAGAAAAGAATATATAAAATTTTTTATAGGAAGAAAATTTTTTTAGAGTCAATTGTTTTAGTTTAGCTTAGTTTAAAAATTTTATTTTAGGGAATCAGATAGTTTAAATATAATTTAATTGTAATAAATATAAAGGCACAGACTAATGGCTTAACGGATAAATAGTGGAGTATTTGGGGTGGATTTAGTTTGAGGTTTTGGGTTTGAGTCTCAGCAGGTACCTATGTCTTTATTTTTCTATCTTTTTCAAATGTGAGACGAAAATCGAATTCATATCTAATCAAATCATATTAATCTAGTTAAATTAGATTTGAATTGAATTTGAATCTAGTTTAATAGTTATTAAATCAGATACGATAAGATATGATACGATTTGATTTGGGCTCTATAAAAGTAAAAATTGGGCTCTATAAAAGTAAAAATAAAGACGCGAGGAAGGAGGCTGCTTCACCCTACCGCAAAAACCCAACAAAAACAGAAACAACTACAATCACTACAGAAATAGCAGCTTACTTCGTCACCCATCTATAGCACCGATTACCCACGATCGCCACCATAAGACCGCTGTCCAGCGACCACTGCACAAATGTACGCCTACTATCCAACTACGACCCAATAGTATCTCGATCCCCATGTAGCAGCAGTGACTCATCACAGTTCATCGACAATTAGTACTATCCATACGCACAATACGCTACGCAGCAGCAGCGACTCATCGTAGTTCATTGACCATCAGCATTGTCCACATGCACAACACGCCACGCAGCAGCAACAACTCATTACAGTTCATCGACAATCAGCACTGTCCACGTGCACAACACTCCACGCAGCAGTAGCGACTCATTACAGTTCATCGACCATCAGCACTGTCCACACGCACAACACGCTACGCAGCAGCAGCGACTCATCACAGTTCATCGACCATCAGCATTGTCCACACGCACAACACGCCACGCAGTAGTAGCGACTCATCACAGTTCATCGACCATCAGCACTGTCCATACGCACAACACTCCACGCAGCAACAGTGACCAGCACACGAACATCTGGACATCTCAACAACAAACTAACTGAGCCTCTTACATCCAGCTGCATGTACACACGCTCATAGCGATTGGAGTATACTGTCTGCATACTCCAACGCTGACTCCAGTTTGCACTTCAGCACTGCGTACAGACCGTACACACATCCGCACATCCTCAATCCGATCGAGGCCCTTGTAGCAGCAATCCACGAATTGCTGCACGACTCAACCGACAAGTCCACGCTTTGATCATCGACGGTCTAGACAACAGCGACCACGTCTACGCACAGGCTGCACTGACGACAGCAGCAAGTCTGCCAACTAGCTCCCATCCGAGTCGCAACACCATATCAGCATATATATCCAACGCCGTAACAGCAGCGTCCACTGTCCGTTGTACATCCTTCATCGCCGCAGCACTTCCCTTGATTCTTCGATAACAATTAGGTTCAGTTCAATTTCTTTTTATGTATTATTATTATATCATGTTATGTTATCATATGATTATACATAAATATGTGCATAGAATAATATATGTTTAGTATTACTTTCTTAACATTACGTAGATTAGATAAACGTTTAAGTAGATAATCATTTAATAGTAATCATTTAAATAGAGACTTGAATATTAGTTTAAGAGTTGTTAATATTAGTTTTTGTCATATATAGATCTGTATATTTTACTAGTCGAATATAATATAATGTGTGAATATGTTAATATAGGGGTTTTAGTACTAGTTTTCATGAAAACGTATTATATAGCAGTTCGTTACATATATTAGTTTAAGTTTGGCATTGGTTTTTTTTTTTTTTTTAGAATTTCTCATTTAGAAAAGTTATTTTTTTTTTTTTTGGAAAAAATAATAAAAATCCTTTTTAAATTTTAGGACTTTTAGCGAAATTTTTTAAAATAATAACATTTAAGAGTTAGGACCCCTTTAGATTTTTTTAAAAATAAATCGAATAAATTAAAAACGTAAACTCGGGCAGTTTTTTTAAATTAAAATAAATCAACACATTAAAGATTTTTTAAAAGAACTACGATCGTCTGATCCGGATAGCAAGTATGTAGGCACTTTCGGGGCAACGATAAAATCTGTAAAAACTTAGGTTCTTTTTTCTTTTGATTTTATTTATTTATTTATTTATTTTTTAATTAGAAGAATAATCATAATTTCGGTAAATAGACAGTGGTACCTGTTAAGGGTTTAATAGGTTAGCCGTCGAACTTGGAACCCTTTGGTTCTTCATTTAAAATTGAAATTAAGACCAGTAGCCAAATCGTAATCAATCCATCCAATTGGTTATGGTTTCTTTTTCTTTTCCCGACTTTGGTCAGGTGGCGACTCCAAAAATTATTTTTAATAAAAAACCAGAATTTCTTAATTTCTTTAGTCGATGATTAATATTAAATGGGTTAGGGTTTAGTATTAATCAGGAAATGAGAAATCAATTTTTTAAAATAAAAGAAATCGAAAAATCAGACTTGACATAACCTAATTCTTATAAGAGCCTATCAGGTTTTTCCTAGTTAAAATATATTATTTTGTTTTGTATTTTCTTGAAAATACACCAATTTACTAAAAGGTAAATATTGTTCAAAGAAAAATAAAAAATAAATTGTAAAAAACTCTCAATTTTTAATTATCAAGAATACATATAATTTTTATTACTTTATAAATAAATATGAATTATATTATAATTTTTTATTGATCCTAATTTAATTTCGATTCAATCTCGATTGACTTTTTCGACCCTTAATTCCTTCTTACTCTTTGATCAACCTTTCGACCTAGGTATGATAACATTGGTTCAAATATCATATAAAAAAAGATTTTACTCTTCCATGGATAATATATATATTTTCTAAAAAAATTAATCAATCTCAAAAGCTATGAATTTGGCAAGAAAAGAAAAAGCGAAAATATATGCAAAAATCCTCTTGTAAGCATTTTACCGGTGTCTAGACTTTAAGGAAACCATTAACATACCTTTACTCATAATTAATTTTTTCAAATTTAGCAGCTGGAAAAAGAAATTTTAGGCTAGCGCAATCCACGGATCTATTTTTACATTTCATTGATAGATTATCTACTCTACATAATTATTATTGTTGCAAATCAAATAAGAAGTTGCAAATCAATCATATAATTAAAGGATTTGATATTCTTTCTCTTTTTTAGTAATATTTTCATATTTATTGATAATACCATAACCCAACTCAATAGTTAGGCAATGTATAGGGGTAAGTATATGTTAGTAAATTTAGATATATTTATAATTTATTACTTATTTCATTTTAAGTTCAACAACTAAATAAAATAATAACCATTGTTTCTCTATTTTATTTTCTGAAATCGCAATTTTTCTAGTAATTTTACTTGTTTGGGCGGAGCAATTTAGGTACCTTATCCTATCTTAAGAGCCAAAAATGCCACTAATATTTTATTGCAGGCAACCTATGGTTTTTATATAAGTTCCCTCTCCATCCCGGTTTATGCCGTGAAAAAAGGGTCGTGACTTTTGCTTTTGAGAAAATACACACAAAGAAAAAAAAAAAAAAAGACAAAAGAAGGAAAAAAAAAAAAGTGCTCAACGACAATTGCAACTAAAAATTATCTTACCATAAATCTCTTGTTTCTTCACAATATAAAACAGTCGGGATCGCTTGGTGTGATTCAGTTTGGTTTTGACAATTCTTGCTACCAACGCATAAGGTTTTTCTTTTATTACATCAATATTTTTTATTTTCCAAGTACATAAATTTATAAAAGGAATATGGTGGTTAGCATTCTTTAATAAGTTCGATCAATTTTGGCCGAAATAAATAACAATTTCTAATATTCATTTATCCTAAATCTGGCCAAATAAAAACAAGCCGAAGAGCGTGCTTTTAAATTCACTACAAGGGAGATGATAATTTGGCCGGGAGCATTAAGATCAGCGGGGCATATGGCTTTGGGGAAATTATTAGCATAATTTTAGAAAAGCTTGATTTTGTTTTGTAAATATAGTGTATAAATAGAAATAAAATTTTGATATATACAATATATGTAAAGCACATATAGTAGTTATTTTAAAAGCTATCAATTTTACTATTATACATGATATGTGTATATCTATATTATTAAAGTAAATAAGATATTAAGTAACAGGTTTTTTTTTTTAAATTACATATTTACTTTCTATTTATTATTATTTAATAAAAAAATAATAAAATAAATTATTAAAATTATAACTAATGAATAAATATATTTATTTATTTCTTTTCCTCTCTCTTCATTTCTGTAATCATTTTGTATCCTCTTTCTTATGCTTTTTCCACACTCTTTCTTAACTGTACCTACATCTCTTTCTTTATTTTATATTTTTTGTACACACAACATAACTTATCAATCCCCCTTATCTTGGGCCATTTGTCACAATGAGATTTCATCTTCAAACACGATTGAATATCGGCTGGGATTTTACGGCACCACGACCAAATACGATGAAAGTCCAACCTCACGCGATAATACGTTTATTTCATTCAACTTTGTGGCCCAATCCAAGTTCATAAGATTCAATGCCGTGAGAAAAGTGCTAAGACTTTTGTTTCGACGTAGCATATAAGCGAAAAGGAAAAACAACAATGAAGACTCTAGAGTTTCCCATACTTTTCATTATTCATGAAAATTTTCCATGTCATCAACAATACCACCAAAGCCACACAAGTGTCCTCAAGGCAGTAATTATATTATAACTAGAAACATCTACGTAGCATATAAGCGAAAAGGAAAAACAACAATGAAAATGTATGTTTTCCTTATGTTTGTTCATGTATTCTTACATATGGTTAAAAATAGCGTTCTATATGCATATATTATACCATATTGGTGAAATTGTTGATTATAGGTGTATTATATTATGTAAGTATTCACTTGGGGTGTATTAGCTTGATAAGTATTTAGTAAGTTTAACTTGGATAATCTAATAATTCTCCGTGACTGTATTTTTTGTAAAATGTGGATAATTCAATAAATATGTAATGAGATTAAATAAAGTGTGTAGAGAAGGGATCATTGAAGTGTATTTTTTCAGAAATTTAAAGATGTTGTCGAATATGATTTATATGTTTTAAGTGTTATTGGTAGTTTATTGATGGTTGTATTTTTTTGCATTAGAACAATTGTTATTTTTTTTTTTTATTTTGGGCATTGTGAATTTTATGGAGTTATTAGACAAGAAAGATGTAAAAGGATAATGTAAGATTGGTTTGCTATACTGAGAAAATATTGTGGAAGAAGGGAATGGAATGCGCTATAATAGATACCTGATAACAATAGTTGGGATTCCAATTGGACCAGCTTATGATTAGTTAGTGGGCTTGATAGGTTCTTAACTTTGGGTTGATATGAAGATTTACCAAGTCGAGTTGATTCATAGATGTCTTATTGTAGGAGAGAGTTGCGACTTGGTCAATGTTGTGCCTATAAATGATGACTATGATATCCAGTAGCTATTGGCATCCTCTCATGGATGTGGTAGAGTTACTAATTCTACAAGAATGTATGTTGAAATTAATGGAATCAACATTTGTAACAGCTGAATATGATTTTAAAGAATATGATGGTAATGTTGGAGATGAAATTGAAACTTGGGTGTTTGAATTTCAGCTAGTTCCACCTAGTGACATACCAAGTAATAGTTGCTTGCCCCATCAAGCTAACATATTGATCACAAGTGAATCGAACAAGGATACAAATGTGGAAAATGTTTTAACTTGTGAGGCCATTGCCGAATATTGATGACACTAATTCAGGTAATGATATTACTACCAGTGAGGGGTAGCTCTAGTCTATAAATGAAACTCAAGGGTTGAGTATGAAAAATGATTGGAAGCATAGGTTGATTGCAGATATGGATGCAATTGGATGTTTAGAACTCGTACCGTTCTATATGGCAATTATTGGGGATGGAATAGTATCATCGATGAAAGCATGAACAATGTTGAGCGGAGTTTCAACAGTGAATATAAGGTGGGCATGGGCTTTTAGAAGAAAGAATATTTACAAACACTGTATATTTTGCTGCATTTGCATTTTATTGCGTAAATATTTCTTTTTAGGTTAGAGATTTCAATTGAGGGTAGGAGATATTTTTAGCTCTATGTTTAAATGGGCAAAAAATTACGAATTCATTTGTAGATTTTTTTACTGTATTTCTTGAAAATTTAACAAATAATATGATAAATTTTGAAATTAACACTGGTAATAATATTAACATGCATTTAAGTAACGTTTTTTTCTTTTAATTTAATGATATTATGTAATTTAAATTTAGTAATGCTATATACTCTTCTTGTTGTATTGTAATTTAAATAAACAAAAAATTATGAACTCGTTTGCAAATTCTTTAATTGTCTTTTTTAAAAATCTAATAAATAATGTGATAAATTTGAAAATCAACACTGGTAGTAATATTAATATCTATTTAATACATAGTTTCATTTAATCTAGTGATGCTGTATAACTTTATATTTTCGGATTTAATATATTTAGTAAGATTTTATTTTACTAAAAACTTTTATTTGTATTATAATTTCTTTATTAAGGATAAAGATACTATGTCATTTATCTTTATACAATTTAAATATTATTATCATTTTTTTTCCATTTGGATCTATAATTATTTTATATATTTAATTATATTTTTTAATTGATAAATGGTATCAAGTTTAAGATAAACGAGATACGACATATTAATACAAATCATTAGTCTTAATATCAATAGGTTTAACTCACGTAAAAGATACGTTAGATCATGAATTTAGGTTTTTATACACGATCTATTTATATAAGCAAATGAATACAAATTGTTGGCTCTACTTTTATATTATGAGTAGGAATCATCGTTATTATTAAAGGCGAGTATATATGGATTATATGTATATATACATATATACTTTTGCTATCATTGAGAAGTCTAGAATATCTTATAACAAATTCCTTGTTTACTTTGTGCTACAAATTAACTACATAGGGAGGATTACTGCTAAAACTTTTGTTTCTGCATGGTATATACATGAGAAAAAGGAAAAAAATAATTACATATCGACAACCGAAACTCTAAAATATTCTTAACGAATCTTTTGTTTTTTCCGGCGACAAAAATAGTCTAGACTTAGATTCAGTTCAATTTGATTTCGATTTTTTTTTTTTTCTCTAACCAAAGGATAAAAGACCACGTAATAATATATTGCGGTTGCGTGGTTATGGCCTCACATTCTTGTCGGGATATAATTTTTAGTTGCATGACCATACAATTAGCATCCTGTAGCATAAACAGAGTTTGGAAATGAATGCAGGACTACAGGTACGATGAGAAACTAATCTATACTAAAGTTTCATTTCACCCAATTTAAGAATGCTGAAAATCATGCCGGACAATTCAAATTGAGAATGAATAACCTAAACCAGGGATAATAGGTATTATCGATTCTGGCCTATATACCAAAAATCCGAAAAGCATTCAGTTTGGTGTCTGCACCAGAGGATAATTTCTTTTATGTGGAAAAATGATCCAAACCAAAGAAACACTTCGTTTTGTTTGTTTTTTTCCCAGCATAAGGGAAATGAGAGAAATAGTCACGCAAATTATTAAATTAGAAAAAAAAAAAGTAACGAATTTGACGTGACTCATGTACCTGCCCATTTTCATTGACTCGGTGTAATAGTCTAGTCTGGTGCTGCTTTCACTTTCTCAAATCTCCCATAAAAAGCGGATGCCAGCCCGCCCATTGTAGTGCAGGCAACTCCATCCAAACCACATTTCTCTTGTTTAAAACAAAGAATGATGGGAATGGGATCACTTGGTGTCATCAACTTCTATCCTTTTGTATTGCTCCTCCTTGCTCTAACCTATACATATCCTTGCTTTTCTTCTCCTCCTACTAAAAATAATACTCACCTATGCTTTCCTGACCAGAGGGATGCTTTGCTCCGATTTAGGAATGCCTACAATATTTCCGATTGGGATGAACATGTTGATTGTTGTCTCTGGAGTGGAATTTCCTGTGACAGCATAACTGGTGATGTCATTGGCATTGTTGGGTTTGATCCTCAGCTAGAGGGCACCATTCACGATATCACCTACCTTTCCCCGCTCTACAATTTGCAAGATCTCGACCTTTCCTCCGATAATCTTCATGGTGTTATCCCTCCAGAATTATCCCAGTTTTCTAAACTTACTTCACTCGATCTCTCGTTCAATCAAAACTTAACAATGGAAATTGATACCCTAAAGTTGCTAATACAAAACCTAACAAAGTTGGAAGCTCTCGATCTTAGTGAAGTGAAGATATCTGGAGACGTATCCGATGCCTTCCTTAACATTTCTACAACTCTACAAAGACTTCATCTTCCTCGATGTGATTTGTTTGGGGTATTTCCAGAATCGATTTTTCACTTGCCAAATCTTTTTTCTCTTGAATTGCGAGAGAATGTAGGTCTTAGGATCTCACTTCCAACCTTCAATTGGAGCAGTCCACTCTCGTTTCTGTCTCTCTCTTCCACAAACTTCTCAGGTAATTTACCTTCTTCTATTGGCAGCCTGAAGAGCCTAAATATGCTACTACTCTCCTCATGTCTTATATCAGACCCATTACCATCTTCTATTGGAAACCTCACACAACTCTTTTTCTTGTCTCTATCATCTTTTGCGCATGGTGATGCTATCCCATCTTTAATTTGTCGCTTGAGTTCTTTAGAAACGTTAATTCTATCACGCAACAAATTCAGTGGAATGATTCCACAATGTTTGGGGAATTTGACCAAACTTACTACTTTAGATTTAAGTTCTAACCAAATAAAAGGGCCATTTCCATCATCATTGGCAAACTGTACCCAATTGTCCCATCTAAATGTTAGCAACAACATGATAAGAGATACCGTTACTCATTGGCTGGAGCCTTTCCACAAATTGGATGTCATTGGTCTGGGAGCAAACAGCTTTCGCGGAGAGATCCCATTATCCATTTGCAAAAGTAATCCATCGATTTTCGACTTGTCTAACAATACGGTTGGTGGAAATATTCCACCGTGTTTGTTTAACTATACGGGCATTTCTCGAAGTACCATCAATCTTCGGATGAATAAGTTAGAGGGAGTGATCCCTGATGCATTCCCACAGAATTGTTCTATAACGGATCTCGACTTAAGTGAAAATCGACTCAAGGGTCCATTGCCACAATCAATTGTCAATTGTGAAGACTTGAGTGTCTTAGCACTTGGCAATAATGACATCGAAGATTTTTTCCCCAACTGGTTGGAAATTCTCCCTAAACTCGAAATACTTGTTCTAAAATTCAATAAACTTCATGGTGAGGTAAAGGCCTTGCTAAACCATCACCCGTTTCCTAATTTAAGGATATTTGATATCTCGAACAATAATCTTAGCGGTTTATTGCCAACTGAATATATCGCACAGTTTGATGCCATGAGAGATACGCATGTTACTAAAGGGAGTCCACTGTACATGGAGGTAAATCTTGAATCAGTAGCAAATGCATATAGCTATTCCATGACAATCACAATGAAAGGATTGACCCTTATCTTGCCAAAAGTCTTATTGGCATGGAAGTTAATAGACTTCTCGAACAACAATTTCCAAGGGGAAATTCCAAAAATCATTGGTGACCTCATTGCTCTTAAAGGGTTGAACCTATCCCACAACAATCTCATCGGGAGTATCCCTTCATCAATTCAAAGCATGACCAACCTTGAATGGCTAGATCTCTCTTCAAATAAACTCAGTGGTCAGATTCCTAGTGGACTCACACAATTGACTGGACTTGGAAGCTTAAACCTTTCACATAATGAGCTTAGTGGAATGATACCAAAAGGAAATCCGTTCGATACATTTGGGAAAGATTCCTTTGCAGGTAATGTGGGATTGTGTGGATCACAAATTGCAATAGCATGTGATAAGCCCGAGACTCCACAGCCGCCACCTTTGCCTTCTGCTGAAGAAGATGATATTGATATTTTTGATTGGAAGATCATCTTGATGGGATATGGAAGTGGATTAGTAATTGGTTTTTCCATTGGGTATATTGTCTTTGAACTTCGAATACCTAAATGGTTTGTGTCATGGATTGAGGAGAAACTGTTGAAAAAGGTAATGAGGATAGCAAGGAGAGCTAATCAGCTGCGCAGAACATGACCTTATGGTGAGCATGTGCTCATAAATTTGTCAACTACTCAAATCACATGCAATATCTAGCATTGTCATTTTTTATCTTTTCGTTTCTAATTCCACTGCCTTCCTTAGCCTTGGTTGTCAACATGCTCAAAGGATTATGAGTCCATGTCTATGGTGATTTGTCATTGAGTCTATTAAACTATTGATGACGTGTGTTTTCTCTTCTACGTGAACTCTTGACTCCTTTATTTTTCACAGGTTAAAATTAAAGCCACGCACCTTATGTTGCTTAGACATGAAGATCTTGGAGAAATATAAAAAATTTATTTTGTTTCACATAATTTGAAACCTAGCAATAAGGGTTATAATTTGAATCTTACCTGTATATGTTACTGCATTTCTTCAAACAAATGTAGTGTACAGATATATATAGAGCCTGTTGAATACACATATAACTTCAATGAATTCTGACACAATCACATGAAGTCCTTTGAATGTCCATTCATGATTGGTTTTATGCGCTGGTTACTCCTCCTGGGCCAAAATTACAAATCTTTTAGAGTTCATAGACGAGTAGAATCCACCATTTACTAATTTACTAGATCTAATACATTACTGTAATTGAGAATGAAGATATTGGTAATAATAATCATCCAGCTGTGATATTGATTTCGGGTATACTTTCCAATCTATTGCACCTCCCCTATTTCCGAACTACTACTTCTTGTTCGTGAAGATATCTGCCTTAACTAAGCGGCAAAATGCTTTGGTTCAGCTTAGGGACTCAGGATTTGGTTGATCCAGGAGCATTCTTTACCACCCTGTTTATTATCAAGGAAAACCAATTTAAAAAAAAAAAAAAACCGATTTATGATGATAAATTTGGTGAAGAATGCTTTTAAATGTCTAAACTATTCACAGAATGCTGCTCGTTGAATTCTGTTGAGGTCGACATGCTCTTAAGTTTGGTGCATGTCATAGAATTTATTTCCTTTGATCATACTCGCAATATTTTCTTTAGGACTCATAAGTCCTCTTTTGAAATTGCTAGAAGAAAACTTGATGTGGATACAAGAACTTATCGTTGGTTCTATTTGAACGTAGGGAGTTTTGTTTGGGTTCCACGATGAATCTTTACACTTTTTTTTTGTTCCTACTGTGGCGTGTGAAAAAGACCTCAAAGTACATCGTTCGTTAGCAGCTGATCCCTCTTCTACATAATTCTCCACGGAATCACTTAATTCCTAAATGACATTTATTGTGAATTCGGGTTTAACCATAAATTACTTGTTTTCTTCACTATTTTTAGATTTATATTTTAAAGAAGTTTGTTCATTTAAAAATGAGTTATATTATATATATATATATATATATATACTAGCTGATGATGTAATGAATAAATTATGTAATATAATCAAATATATTATAATATTAATAAAAGATTATGATAGATGAGGAAGAGATAGAGATGGAGGTCGTGGAAAGGAGAATAAAGAGAGGAAATAGTGAGAATGTTGAAGAAGAGAGAGAGAAGTAATAGTAAGAATGTTAGAGGAAGAAAGGAGAGATATGGAATCCTTAAATTGTTCTATATCTATTATTAAATATATTAAAGAAAATTGTTTATTAATAATAAAAATTTTATTTAAAAGATTAAATAAGTAAAAATAATCAAAATGTTATTTCGATAGTTACTTAAAATTAAAACGCTTTAATAATATAGATAACAATATACTTTGGGATAGATTTAGAACCTATATTTTTTCTATAATGCTGTCGATGATATGTAGGTTTTTTTTTTTTTGTGCTAATATAGAATATTTTTGAATGAAAAGCTTGCTACTTACCACGTCATTTACATTTGTGACATGTTAAATATTTATTTCAATTATTAATTTAAATCTGATTTATCCAGATATCCATGCATGATGCAAATCAGAGCCCAAGTCAATACCCCAAGTCACCTGACTTAGCAATATAACAAATACTTGAAAAAGAAAAACTCACATATCTCCGGCCCTAAATTGAAATACCAAACCCTAATTTGACAAATTCAAACCCAACAAAATTGAACGAAATTCGCAAATTTTGGTTAGTTTGTGCAAGTTTATGGTTCAGTAATACCCCTTTTTAATTTTTAATTTTTTATTTTTTTTAGCTTCGTTGTGTTAATGGTACGGTATAGCTGATCCTTGTTGATGATGCTATACTAAATGACACTTCGTTTTGTCTTGTAGACCCTTGAACGTTACCATCCAACAGATCTTCATCACTGCTCCATGCCCACCATCAATCTCCACTCAATTGTTGTTCAGTCTTTCAATTGGATGGCGTATCAAAGACATTTTTAATTTTCCATTTGATATTTATATGAGTTCCCAAAGCATACTTTAGCTAATATAACAAATTCTGTCTGGTTTCCAAAATTATGTTTCATTCTCCTTTGTAAGATCCGATAAATTGCTAATTATTTTCGTAAAAATCTTAAATAGATCTCAATTATGTTTTTCTCTTTTAAAGTTATAATATATAATTGGAGAAAAAAAGTAACAAAAGGGTAATGTGCATATTGCTATGTGTTAGGTGACATTTAAATTGAATAAGGCATGCATATTTGGGTAGATTACATTATTAACAATTTAAATGGCGTGGCAACTGTCAAGTCTTTTATTTTAAAATATTTCCATATCAGTGAAAAAATGCACATCAAGTGCCACCTGGTAAAAAAATGTGGGCCCTCTAAAGGACTGTAAGTGTTGAGTTTTAATCAAGGATGTTCACACAGTTACAAATAGTTTAGAAGGATTTGTCCCTACAATTTATGCATTTCTTAATAATCATCTAATTGTTTTATCTGTTGAACATTTCACGAAATACATTTTTTTTATGTAATTCAAACTTTTCATAAATAAAAGGAATCCTTTATTGACATATGGATTGGAAAACAAACCCAAATATGTTTTCTAATTTATTTAAGGAGAATTATACTATAGAATATTAATATTTGCGGATAAGTTCAAATATTGAATGAATATTTCAATAAATACAAAGTAGGATCGATGTTTTAGGGAATGGATAAAACAAAAGATTCTTGCCATTACATCATTAGTGCTAGTTGATGTGTTTGTTATTTGCCACATGATGCTCATGTGCATGGTTGATACATGGCGTTGACACGTGTATATTAATAATATATAAATAAAAAAAATAAAATATTATGAAAACTTAAGGAAATTTGAAAAATAACCAAAAAAGTAAATAAAAAATAAAAAAAATTTGAAAGAAAATATCTTAATATGTATAATGTATGTAATATATATTTATATAATTAATTAAAATAGAAAATAAAAAAATAAAAAGAAAAGGGAAAAAAGTTCAAAAAAATAATAAAATTGGCTACCCATCGACCTTGGGGTAGTTGGTTTAGCTTGAGAAAATTGGTAGGTCGTCGGTTGATGAGTTTTTAATTGTACATATTTTATTTGGTAATTTTGGATAACTTTTCTTGATATTTGAGTTTATTTTCAGATAATAATACTTAATTAAAAAAATTTTGTTTTTTATATTTTGAAACGATCTACGTAAGAAAATGAGAGATAGAAATAAATTTCACTTAAATTAGAGCTAATTGATATAATCAAATGACATGACTATGTCATTTTAAAGCAAAATTAAAGCTGATTTTTTATTATTACAACTTAGGACATGACCAAAAGACATGATTATATTGTTGGTTGTGTCGTTTTTAGCTTTAAAAAAAAAAGAAGACAAACTTGAAGAATAGTTAGGTACGTAACCAAAAAATAAGGTTGTGTCTTCGGTCGTGTTTTTTCCAATAGATTTTTTTTTTTTAACACTTCATATATAAAGCTTTATTAGGGTTTATTTAGAAGAACTTTTTGGTATGACTTTTACGGAATTTTTAAAGCTAAGAATAATCAAGAAAGCGAGGAGAAAAGAAGATTTCAAGATCTTATTTTACTATGTATAGTTAGTAGATTTTTGATATCTAGGTTTTGTGGAACTTAGATCTATTCATGTGGTGGTTAGGGTGCCCACCTTTCCTTGGTGGTAGGAAGCCACCTTATGGCCAAAGCTAAAAAAATAAAACCCTATTGGGTTGCCATCAGATTGTGTGATTGATCAAATTTTGCACCTTATTATGTTTTTTTTTTTCAAAAATTTGACCATGGGTAACCTCCCACCACTGGGAAGCACACCTTCCCTCCCTTTCCCGCGGTGGTGGGTTGCCAACCCAAGGGCGATTAGTGGACCAACAACCCCCTTTTTTAAGTAGGTCATAACTTATTAGTTTTTTTTTTTTTCAATTTGAATCGCTCATCCCAAGGTTGCGGGATAGCTTCTTTTTTTTTTCATGTTTTTATGGTTTTTTGAGTTTCTTTTTTAATTAATTTTATAATTATATATAATATATGTATTATATGCATTATACATATTAAGATATTTTCTTTTAAATCTTCTTATTTTTCAATTATTTTTTTTTGTTATTTTTCAAATTTCCTTAATGCTTTCGTAATTTTTTTATGGTTTTTCTAATTTTTAATTTATTTATTATTAATACAAACATGTCAGTGCCATATGTTTGCCGCACGTATGCCACATCAGTACTATGTGGTAAATAATAGATACATCAGTTAAAACGAATGGTGTTATAACGAGAATCTTTTAATTTAACTACTCTTTAAAATGTTGATTATTTGTTTACACTTATTGAAATATTGATCTCCAAATGTCTAGTATTAACGGTGTTATAAGGAGAATCCTTTATTTTAATCACTTCCTAAAACATTGATAATTTGTTTGTACTTATTGAAATATTGATCCGTAAATGTTAATACCCTCTAATATAATTCTCTCAATCTATTTATCTCTAGCAACTATCTAATCTATTTATCTCTAGCAACTATCCAAGAAGATGATGTAAAACTCTTGTACACTATCTTTCAGGCGCTAGAAAAATTGATTACTTGTTTAAGGATACTTTCGTTAATAAGTGTTTCCAAACACTTGTTATTTCAAACAAAGAAACCTTTAATTTTTTCGGTAAGCCTTTGGCCAAATTTAAAAATTAATAATAGCAATAATTTCGGTATAGACCTAGTTTTACTTTTTCATAAATCAATCTGGAATAAGGGGTTGGATTACTTTTTAATGGAACTGCTATTTGTTTTGCTTAAGCCCCGGAAATCTCAAGATCACTTTTTCAAATTCAGTAGATGGAAAAATGGTGGCATTAGTCAAAAAGAATTTATGGCACAGGTGACATTGGCAAATTGGTTCACACTAGAAAAGGAATCTCTTCATTTAAGTTACACCAAACATTAAAAGTGAGAAATTTCATTTCAAGGCATCGTCAAAAGGCGCTTGAACCTTGTTTCACGGCAGACAAGGTGTTAATCAAGCACCTAGCCAACTTATTCCACGGGCAAAGAAAAGTGATTGCCGTGAAAAAAGGGGGAAAAAAAAAAAGTCTAAAGATTTCTGTTTCTGCATAGTATACACGCCAAATATCTTACAACAAATCTTTTGATTCTTCATGTTAAGTTGTGAGGATAGCTCGGTTCAATTCAGTTTGGTGTTGACAGTTTTCCCAACCAAAAAACGATTTCCTTTGCGTGCAAAATCCAAATCGACTACGGTATTTTGAAGATTAAAGGAATATAATAATATCTTGCTATGCATAGATAGCGTAGTCTATAACAGCATTTCAAATTGTAAGTTGCATGATCAGGCAGTCGGAATTCTTTCATTTGTTACTATTCACGTGCCAAATCCTTGCTCAAAGAATAGAATTTGAACCTGAATGCAATGCAATGATATAATTCGGTGCGATGAGAACCTCTCTGTAGTGAAGTTCTATTTCGATTTTCACAGCAGACAGTGTAAATTGAGAATCGATAACTTAAAGCACAGCTAATAAGTATGATTAATTCTGGCTGAAATACCAACCAGATCAACGGGTTCGCAAATTCATTATCATTACTTTGGCTGAAATACCAAAAATCCTAAGAGCATAATTTGTCAAAGGGTGCTTTCATCTTTCTTTTGTTTATTCATTTATTTATTTTTTCATTAGCAAACAGCATACAAAGTTACTCCAAGGCCCAAGAAACACGATTGAGCCTCTGATGGTGCTCCTTTAATAGCCAATATTATAATTAATTATATTAACATGCTGCATGGACTTAATAGTATTATACATATATTAATAAAAATTTGATATGTAATAATTTTTGTAGAACATCTATAAAAATATTTTTATTTTAAAAACTATCATATATCATAATATTATTAATATTTATCTACCATTTATCTATATTTATAAGGTGTTAATACCTATATCTTTTTTGCAGTGACTTTATGGTCTCTATCCGAGTTAGACTCAATTGCCGTGCTTTTATTCTTGCGTTATTACACAAGAAGAAAAATAATGAAGTATTCAAAACTTCCATCCTTTTCATCCATGAACATGAAGATATTGCGTTTCTGCATTGCCACCACACAAGTCACCATCAACCTAAGTAGGATCAGTTTGCATAACAATAATTCAATCACATAAAGACATTGACTTTAAGTTGATTTGGTAGTCTAGTCCAGTGCTTTCACTTTCTCAAATCTCCATAAAAAGCTGAAGCAAATTCATTCTATTCGGTATTGGCAACTCCATCGAAACAGCCCTTTCACATTACCTATTTGCTTAAAAAAATTATGGGAATGGTATCTCGTGGTTTCATCAATTTTCACCCTTTTGTATTGCTTCTTCTTGCTCTAACCTATACATATCCATGCTTTTCTTCTTCTTCTTCTTCTTCTTCTTCTTCTTCTTCTTCTAATAAAAATAATACTCACCTGTGCCTTCCTAACCAGAGGGATGCTTTGCTCCGATTTAGGAATGCCTATAATATTTCTGATTGGGATGAACATGTTGATTGTTGTCTCTGGAATGGAATATCTTGTGACAGTATAACTGGTGATGTCATTGGCATTGTTGTGTTTGATCCTCAACTAAAGGGCACCATTGACCATATCACATACCTTTCCCCACTCTACAATTTGCAAGATCTCGACCTTTCCTTCAATAATCTTCGTGGTATTGTTCCTCCAGAACTATCCCACTTTTCTAAACTCATTACTCTCAATCTTGCTTTCAATCAAGAATTAACAATGGAAAGCCATTCGCTAAAGTTGCTGGTTCAAAACCTAACGCAGCTTGAAATACTTCGTCTAGACGGAGTGAAGATATCTGGAGATCCATCTAATGCCTTGATAAACATTTCCACTACTCTAACAGACCTATCCCTATGGGACTGTGATTTGAAAGGGGTATTTCCGGAGTCCATTTTTCACTTACCGAACCTTGTCCTTCTTAATCTAAGAGGGAATATAGGTCTTACGGTCTCACTTCCAACCTTTAACTGGACGAGTCAACTCGATACTTTAGATCTCTCTTCCACAAATTTTTCTGATAAATTACCGAATACCATTGGAAATCTAAACAACCTAATTACCTTAGATCTCTCCTCATGTCATATTTCAAACCCAATTCCTTCATCCATTGGAAACCTCACACAGCTCATTATGTTGTCCCTATCATCTTTTGTGCATAGAGATGCAATCCCATCTTCAATTTGCCACTTGAGTTCCTTAACATTTTTAAGTCTACCACGCAACAAATTCAGTGGAATCATTCCACAATGCTTGGGGAATTTGACCAATCTGCGATGGCTAGATTTAAGTTCTAACCAATTAGCTGGGCCATTTCCACCATCATTGGCTAACTGTACCCAGTTAGAATATCTAAATGTCAGCTCCAACATGATAAGTGATGCCATCATTCATTGGTTGGAATTTTTCCCCAATTTGACCGTCATTGATTTCGGTGCAAATGGCTTTCATGGAGAAATCCCACTGTCCATTTGTAGAAGCAATCCATACATTGTGGATTTGTCCAACAACATGCTCACTGGAGCTATTCCACCATGTTTGGTTAACTCCGCAGGTAATGATAAAAAAATCTTAAATCTTCGTTTGAACAAGTTAGAGGGAACAATCCCTGATACATTCCCACGGCATTGTCCTATAGTAGAAGTTGATTTAAGTGAAAATCGACTCGAAGGCCCACTGCCACGATCGATAGTCAATTGTGAAAATCTAATTATCTTAGAACTTGGCAATAATGGCATAGAAGATTTTTTTCCCAACTGGTTGGAAACCCTCTCTAAACTCCAAGTACTTGTTCTAAAATTCAATAAACTCCATGGTGAAGTGAAGACCTTGCTAAACCATCTTCCATTTCCCAATTTAAAGATATTTGACATCTCAAACAATAATTTTACCGGTCTGTTACCAATTGAATACATTGCACGGCTTGATGCCATGAAAGATACAAAGGTTTTTGAAGGTTATTCAATATACTTGGAGGTACCTTCCCAATATGATTATGGGTATTCCACAACAATGACGGTCAAAGGATTGACCCTTATCTTGCCAAAAGTCTTAAAAGCACTAAAGTTAATAGACTTCTCAAACAACAATTTCCATGGGGAAATTCCAAAAATCATCGGTGACCTCGTTGCACTTAAAGGGTTGAACCTATCCCATAACAGTCTCATGGGGAACATCCCCCCATCAATTCAAAACATGACCAGCCTTGAATGGCTTGATCTCTCTTCAAATAAACTCGTTGGTCAGATTCCTATTGGACTCGCACAATTGACAGAGCTTGAAAGCTTGAATCTCTCATATAATGAGCTTAGAGGAATGATACCAACAGGCAAGCAGTTCGATACATTTGGGAAGTTTTCCTTTATTGGCAACGCAGGATTATGTGGATCACAGATTGAAGTTGCATGTCGTAGGCCTCAGGCTCCACAACAGCCACCTTTGCCTTCTATTCATGAAGACGACTTCCATGTCTTCGATTGGAAGATCATCTTGATGGGATACGGATGTGGATTAGTAATTGGTTTGTCCATTGGGTATATCATCTTTGAACTTCGAAAACCCGAATGGTTTGTATTATTGGTTGAGGAGAAACTACTGATGAAAATAATGAGACCAAAAAGGAAAGCTAATAGGTTATGGAAAACATGACCTTATTATGAGCAGGTGTTGTGAAATTTTCCAACTATTCAAATGGCTTGCAAGATGTAGCATAGTCATTCTCATTTGGTATTCCCTCTTTATCTTTTCAGTTGTAATTCCATCCTTTGTTTGCCTTTATCATCTCCATGCTCAAAGGATTTGTGAGTCCATGTCTGAGGTAAGTTCTAATTAAGTTTGTTAAACTATTAATGACATATCTTTTCTATTACAGGAATTCTTGTCTCCTTTATTTTTCACAAGTTGAAACTAAGGCCATGCATCTTATATTGCTTTAGACATGAGGATCTTGGAGAAATGACAATTAAAAATCTATTTATTTCTGTGCTACTCGTACATTAGTCAACAAAGATTGTAGTTTACAACATCCTTGCATATGGGAAATCTCATGGAATTACTAACTATAGAACCTTATAGTAGACAGAAGTATCACAAAATCGAGAGAAATTATGCTTTTCTTGGATAGACAATGCATTTATGCTCAAATAATCACTCACAACAATCTCCTTCCAATATCCATTGATTGACTTGGCTTGGTGGATGATAGCAAGATCTGATTAGAAAGTTAAAATTAAGTACTAATCATGGCTTGTGTTTGTTAAGATGTTAACAAAACTAGTGTGAAGCACCTAAGTAGCTTCTTAAATTTACCAAATATCTACGAGGCCTAGAAGAGAAACACATCACAATTTGCTCTTCTTCTTCTTCATGACATGTGAATCATGGCATGATGGTTGTAGGTTACTTATCGATATATTTTGATTGCAAAAAAATACCATGATTTGCATCCTTCAGCAGAGGAGAAGTTAATGACAACTCTCCATATATCTTCTAGAAAATATGTCCTAACCTGTGGCATCATGTAATTTCCAAGGAAGAAAATAAAAAGGCTTCTAAAGTCAGTGATTTTGTATGCTAAAATCTTTCTCTTGAGCATTTTCAAGTATTAAATCCGATGCCATTTACCAAATCTACAAGTTTAGCTTTAAGTTAGATGGTTATAGCATTAACCTTAACAAGCATCAGGACATTTTTGCTTCACCTTTTTTTTTCTTTTTCTTTCCCCCCAACATTTGACTATTTTTTGTCTTATGCTAATTGCGATTGTGATTGTTGGGTTCTCTTCATTGGCTTATTTTAGTACATGTTGGCTTGATCGATTTTGTCATCTGTAACTCTTCCAATACTAGAGCAAGCAATAATAGTAGATTACTAGATCTTGAAGTGCTTGCTGCCATTATTTTCCTGACAGCTAAAATTTCATTGTTGCATTGTGCTAAAAGCAGATCAAAAGAAGTAATTTATGGTTTTCTTTCTCAACCGTGGAAAATGTTTAAAAAATTGCCACAGAAAGTGATACTAGGAGACTTTAGCTATTATCCTCATCCAAATCTTTTCTGTATCTTCTTTGATTTTAATTTTCTTGTTGTGGAATGCAAATTATCTTAGATATATAGCTTTTACATGAAAAGGGACGAAACAAAAGAGACAAACATAGAAGAAAGGCCAAACGTAAGGCCCCTGTATCTTTATTTTTTGTAGAACAATTGGAATTAGTATCAAAAGCACTCTGTTAAATGAAAATAGCATGGCCAGAAGGACACAATTTTCAATCTTTTTGACATTCATATTTGTTATTCCAATATACAAAAAACACATGCACATACACACACATAAAGCTTGTCGAGTATATGTATAATTTCAATAGATTCTGACACAATCTTGTATGCCCCCTTGAATGGCATTCATTGATTTGTTTTATGTAATGGTTACTTTCTAAATCAAAACAGCAAATGCATTCCTAGACAATCAAAATCCATCGTCTAATAATTTATTGGTTATTTAATTACATTAGTTTATTAAGTCCAAAGATTTTGGTAACAATAAGCATCTAGTTATGATATCGATTTTAGGTTTTTCTTTCCTTTTTATTGTACTTCTCCAACTTCTAACTACCACTTATTTATAAGATATCTGTTTGAACTAAGCAAAAAAATGCTTCGCTTCGACTTAAGAACTGCTTCTATATAGAATTACCATTTGGTTGGTCCTAGGAACATTCTTTACCACCTTGTTTATTTTCGAGGACCACCAAATTTGTGGTGATGAATCTGGTGAGGAGATTCGTCTTGAACCAGTTGCATTGTGCTAGGAGTGCTTTTCAAGGTCTAAAACTTGCATAGAATGCTTTGCTGCCACTCCATGAATTCTTTTGAGGTTGATATGCTTCTAAGTTTAGTTCATCTCCATCTTTATTCTTTCTAGAGTCATCCATCCAATCATCGTAATTTATTTCACCAATCACATGCTATTTTTTCTTTTTTTTTAAGACTCAAAAGTCCTCCTTTAAAATTGCTAGAAGAAAACTTGATGTGGATACGAGATCTTAACCTTGGTTATGTTACAATGCAAAGAGTTTTCTTTCGGTTCCTTGATGAAGTTGTTCACTATTTTGATATCTTCAACTCCTACTGAGGTTTGTGAAGGAGATCACCAAGTACATTATCTTGTTGGCAAATCTCTGTAATCTCATTTGAAAGGATTCCTTCCTGAGTACAAGTGGAGAACCCCATTCATTTCTTTAGATCACTTTTTGACATAAATCTCCAGGGAATCACCTTATTCTCCTTTTGGAGAGTATCATAAGTATTACACGGCGATTATATTTGAAAGTTTGATTCTTATCTTGCCAAAAGTCTTAAACTCTTTGCAGTTGATAGACATCTCAGGCAACAATCTCTGTCGGGAAATTTCAGAAATCTTTGTTCAATTCATTTCACTTAAAGGGTTGAACCTATCTTATAACAATTAGGAATATTATTCCATTGATTCAAAACATGACCAACCTCGAATGAGTAGATCTCTCTTCAAATAAAGTCACTGGTCCGATTCCTAGTGTAAAGACTTGCTTTATAGAACCCTCTATTTTTTTCAATTAAAAATCCACTATCTTTATTTCCCCCCTGCTGCTGGTTTGCTCAAAGGGATTGGGGTGAGTTCTCTGTTTGTACCTTAAACCGTTAACAATATATGTTCTCTCATCTATGTACTCTTTTCTCTCTTGTTTATGACAACTGAGGATACACATGCACCTTATGCTGCTGTAGGCATGAGAATGCTATGAGAAATGTTCCACGTATATGATGCCGATTTCGTTCTTTTCGATTATGATAAATCCATGCACATCATAACTAAGATAGAGATTAGCAGCTTCTTTGCATATGATAGTGACTACATTTCTTTAAAGATAAGAAGTGATATTACATATATTAAATTTTATACTGACTAAAAGTTATAAACTCATGATCCATGGTAATATGCTGGCAAGAAAATAAGAGTACTTATGTTGCATCTGTATAATAAAGTGAAAGTATCATTAGTTAGACATACCATCAAATCATAAATAGTACTGAGACATAGCCTATTATGCTTAGTGAAACTTCTTGATTAATACTGTCGTGTTGTAAATTGATAGTCCAAATACCTAGGAACCCTATGGGAGACTAAACTCCATAACTTGCCGTACTTCTCCATGTAGAACACTCCATATTTGCAATACTTCTACACGAAATGTAAATTATCATTAAGACTATTGATATGAGAGTATATTTCTTCTTCAACAGGGAAATTATGTTCTATGGTTTAGTAAGAGGTTCTACAACAAAGCTCGATCGAAACAAGCAAGGAACATATTGACTCTTCTAAGATAAATTGAAAATAGCTGATGAAGACTCGAATCTTCTATGAAAACGTTTGGATGAAGCTCAAGTTTAGGATAGAGAAATATTTTGGTCTTATTTCGTTTGACTTTCATGCCCTACAAGATTCCAACGAAGTATAACCTACATCACGCCTTCAGGTACAAAATTAATAATAATTTGATGATGAGCATAATGCTATATAAAGACGCAATTTGTGTACCTAAGTCTACTTAGTTGATATTCTTGACATGCATATGTATATACTTTCCACCAACTTTTTTTTCGTTCTTTTTTTTTTTCAGCACAAATTTCAATTCTTGGAAAACATAATTTGTAAATATATTTTAGTTTTGTAGAGACAATTCTATATTCTAATTAGTAATAATATGTATATATACAAGACACATACCAACAGACCATACACTCCCATTGCGTATGCTTAAATTTAATTGCTAGTGATTATTTATTTAACTTATACAAATAATATAATAAAAAGACAAATTGATTTGGAGATTTATCAATGGAGTAGTTATTAATAACAAATATATATTTTTTTCTAATTGCATAAAAATGAAATTTGGTTTTATAGTTTCTTGATAACATAACTAATAATCTTATTCTTATCCTATTTTAGACAATCTTTACATTAATAATGATAATAGAGTAATAGGCAACGTGCGAAGACTTGTGGGATGAGTTTGCAAATTGTTTTGCTAAAAACTTGACAATTCAACTGTACAATGATAATGAATATATTCTATAGGTTAATAGGTGTCAGTTGACGAGTGTGTAAAATGTGTCTGGCAATTGTTTTACTATTGTACACATACATGTGGAATATATTAAATACATTAAACCTATAAGGCATCAAATTTTGTTAGTTATAACAGTAAAAAAAGAGATTTCATTTTAATTATATATATATATATAAATATATATATAGCTTCACCTTGTACATAAAACTAAATTTTTATTAAATAAATTAAGAAAAACCATGGAGTTGAAGTAGGTTTATATAAATAAATTTTATATAGCTCCACCTTGAAGTGGGTTTGGAATGTTGTTAAGGCTCCTTGAGTTGACTGTTGACGTTGGAATGAAACTAAAAATTAATTCGTGATTAGGGAGGGGAACAGGTTCAATCAAGAATTGAGAGTTGGAGGAGTTTTCTTTTTTTTTTTTTTTTTTTTTCCCTTTCCCAAATTTTGGAAGAAAAACTGATACTTGCTGGAATTAGTACTAAAACAATGGAGTTGTGTAACCGGAAGTCAGACCGAAAACATTGTGGGCTAGGTTGGTGTTTTCTTGGTACATTGTATTTGCAGATTTGGGGGATTGTAAAAGGTTACCAAAATCCCTCCAATTTTATTGGAGGGAAAGAGGAGAGGTTTAGGTGACAATGGTAGGAGAGAAGCGGAATTTTGCATGTCCTTAGTTTGGACTAGTCAGAGTGTAGAGTCGGTAGAGGATGTTGGAGGGCTTAGGGATGGCCTAGGATTGATGTTAGGCTAGGTTTAGATTGATATCCTATCCAATCTAATTGGCAATAAGGATGCTATTGCGTATGACTAAGTTGTTTTTTTTTTTTTTTCTCCCTTGAAAAAGAAGGCACTCATTATCTACATGGGTAGAGCTAGATATTACATGAGTGATTATTACAAGAACCATCATTTAGGATAAGTTTCCAGAGCTAAGATGGGGGGTTAGACCACCAATTTGATGTACATATCCCTCTCTTGGCTTGAGAAGCTATCTAATCGACTGTTTTTTTAGAACTATCATCTAGATCTCTCTTCAAACAAACTTACCAATTGGATCCATAATGACCTCACCCAATTGATAGGAATTAGAAGTTTAAACCTTTCATATAATAAGCTTATTGGAATGATACCAAAAGGCAATCGGTTTGATTATTAAGGAAGGATTCCTCTACATTATTTAGATCATAGATTATCTTAGCATGTGATAAGCTTGAGATTCTACAATTACCACCTTTTTCTTCTATTTAGGAAGATGTTTCAACGTCCTTGGTTGGAGGATCACCCTGATGGGAAATGGATATGGATTAGTAATTTCTTTACATTGTCATTGAACTTCAAAGACCTAAATGGTTTATGCTAGTAGATTGAGCAAAAATAGCTCAAAAAGATAACGATGACAAGAAGGAAAGCTAATTGGTTGCATAGAACATATTATGGTGAACATGTGTTTCGAAATTTGTCAACTACTCAAATCACTTGCATAATATAGCATAGTCATTCTCAGTTCCTCTTTAGCATCCCTTCTTCATTTTTTCCTTTCTAACTTCATTGCCCTCTTCCAACAGTAATACATAAATTGTGCCTTCCTAACCAATAAGATGCTTTGCTCTAATATAAGGATGCCTATAATACTGTTACATGGAATGAACTTATTGATTATTGTCTCGAGAGTTGGATATCTTCTGACAATAAAACAGGTGCATCAAAATTGTGATAAGTCATTCTACACTAATAAGCATGATTGATTGTATTAACTAACTTTCCTTACTGTACAATTTGCAAAATCTTAACCTTTTTCTATATTCTCTTTATGGTGTTATACTTCTAGAATTATCTCACTTTTCTAAACTTAATTTACTCCATCTCATTTTAGTTGCAATCAAGAGTTAAGAATGGAAAACCATTCCCTAAAGTTGATGGTTTACCACCTAAAACAATTATAATATCTTGATCCATATAGAGTGAAGATATCTAGTGATTGATCCAATGATTGGTGAATGTTTCCACTACTCTAAAAGGTTTATTTTTCAAAATGTGATTTGAGGCAGGTTTTCCCTTAGTCCATTTTTTATTAGCCAAGTCTTATATATCTTGATCTAGGAAAGAAAAAGATATCATGGTTTCACTTCCAACCACTAACTAGAGCAATTCACTTAGCTATTCATCGCTCTCTTCTATATACTTATCAAGTAAACTATCTTATTTCATTGGTAATCTAAGGAACCTAGGATGTTGGATCTTTCCTCATGTCACATTTCAAACTCAATGCCATCATCAATTGGAAACCTCACATAACTAACTGAATTGTTGCTAACATCCTTTGTGCTCTAATACACCATCTTATCTTCAATTTGCTACTTAAATAAATTGAAAGAATTATATCTATCAAGCAACAAATTCAATGGCATGGTTCCACAATGTTTAGGGAATTTGACCAGGCTTTGGCATTTGGATTTAAGTTCTAACCAATTCATTATAGGGACATTATCACAATTGTTGACTAAAATCTAGCTAAAATCATGCGTTTAACATATTTAAATGTTAGCTCCAACATGATAATTGACACCATCCCTTATTGATTGGAATTCCTCAATGAATTGGCTATCATTTATTTTGGAGTAAACAACTTTCATGGAAAGATCCCACTATCCATTTGTAGATTCTCTTGAAGTATAGTAGATATGTCTAACAATAGGCTTATTGAAACCATTCGGCCATGTTTTGATTAACTTCAAGTTTAATATAACTTGATCTTGAATTAATTATTCCCTAATTTAAGGATATTTGACATCTTGAATAATAATGTTTTTGGTCTATTACCAATTGAATACATTGCATAGTTCAATGACATGAACGATACAAATGGTTTTAATGGCAGTTCAACATACTTAAAGTTGCATCACGATTAAACGCGATTTTCTAATGTAATATAGAAATTGATTGTTGTTTTCCAAAAATTCTTAAGCATTTGAAGTTGATAGATTGCTTAAATAATAATTTATATGGGGAAATTTAAAAAATAATTTGTGCTTATTGTAACGACCCTAAAGGGGGCCTAATAAAATTTACTTAAAATCTTTATATTATGTGTGCATCCGCAATATGAAGATTACGTTACAAGTTAGAGATTATAAAACTCTAGTTAAATATTTACTCATTATATTTAATTAATATATATATATATATGTATAATACATTTATATGAAAATTCTATGAAAATCAATATTCTACGGTTCACTGAAACCGTTGAAAATTGAAATTTCTTACCAAACAATAATATTGGATAGTCAAAACAACTTTAAGGGTATTTGTTCAAAATAAGTTTAGTAAGGTAGAGATCTTAAAAATAGAATACGTGTTTTAACATTCTTCCTCACATAATCTAAGTTTAGTCCAAATACTATTCCATCCTATACTTATCCTCCATAATTTGAGTCTTATACACTCATCGCTTGGCTCACAACCAATTCCTAGCTTTGATACAATTTACAAGAAAAACTATTTCGGTTTGTGGTGAGTAGGGAGGGGCAAGCAAAACCAGGACTTAGTGAGTTTGTTCCTTACTACTATTGTTTAAGTAAGTTATCAAACATTAATAGCAAAGTCATGCAATCTAGCTATATATGAAATGAATGTATACACGATAAATGCAAGCAACATATTCATAGTAGTTCGAAATGATGGTGTAGAGTTATGTCACCTACACGCTGATTACACTCGTATCCAAGTGTTAGGTGCCCTTAACTCAAGATAGTAATCCTATAGGTGAACCTTGACTCAGGACATTCACCTTATGAACCCTGGCATAAGACATTCATGTACCAGGTAAACCTAGGTATCTTCCTTCGTTTAATCATTACTAATGCCATAAGGCCAAATTGAATGGACCCTAACTCAGGCTATCCATCCAATATCCAATCCATAATGTCACAAAGGCTAAACTAAGTGGACCCTGACTCAAGCCATCGACCATTAATTATCCAATAGTAATCCATTTGCTTTGCCTCAAATTTTTTGTTAATGGATTCTTAAGAGCACATAGGAAGGTTTTATAAAAAGGAGCTTTTGAAAACTCGAAAGGGATTTTAGAAAAATTAGCTTTTTCAAGCCATGCTGAAGTTTTAAAACTGTTAGTCACTAGAAAAACATTTCCAAAAAGTATTTTGCCAACGATCTATAAAAATTAGCAAAGATTGGACACTCCAATTTGTATACTTGTAAAATTAAGTACATAGGACAAATATATCTAGTTAGTTAGGCCAATAATTTATATCTTTGGTTATTTGGGTGACCATATAGATGATAGCACACAAAGCAGTCAATCATTCAATAAACAATCAATATCAACCAACAAACAGCACATAAGCATCAAGCAGCAAGCAATAGCAGATCATAGAACTCCCTTACTTGGGTATTATTGCTCACTTGACAAAATCCTTAGGAATTCCTTGAAATGGGCCATTGAGTTACCTAAAGAGATAATAAGGTTTATATAAGTATCTAGAGGAGCTAAGTTTCATGGAGCTAATTGTCAAGGTTAGTTTGCTTATTTCCCGGTTATGGCCTACATTTTGAATTAACATAGCTTATTCATTTTAATTTGAACAATTAGTTGCTGTTTAGTGGTTGAGAAGCCCAGTTTTACTCAAGAGTATTAATGTTTGAAAAAGTTGAATCCTTTCACCGTTATAGGTAAGATGAGCTCATTAGTGCACATTTAACCAAATTTCCGATTCTATTCTCAGTAAGATTAACTCTTAAATTTTATTATATAGTTAGTTGACTTAAATTAATTTGACTTGTATATCATTTGTTAATTTAAAGGATAACTTATTTAATCGAGTGGGTATAGGGAGATAGGTCCTCCTAAATTGATTTAGTGGATCTAATTAATAATTTAATTCTGCAAGTGAGGCTATTTAGACTTATTTCAATTATCTAAAAATTTAGATCCTATCTTTCCCTTGGGGTAGCAGTCTAATAAGATCTATTAGGCTCCTTGTTTTAGGTTTAGAATTAAGGGCTATCAAACATTTTTTTTTCTTTTAAATATGTTTTACGTTATTTAAGAATATAATTTGTTACACTATAGTCAAAACTTTTCAATAACGGAAGCACATGATACATCAAAGAATATTTGATTGATATTTATTCCAATTAAATTTATGTATTATTATATAAATGTCTATCATAAAATGGAGGTGTAGAAAATATACATCTATATCATCATGGTCTTGGTGATAAGCGTGGAAGAACCTAGTTATGATTTCTTGTTTAATCTCCATGAAACAAGCTTATGAAAAAGAGGAAGAAAGAGACGTGTGAATAATAGAAAATGAATTAATTCTCTAACTAACTGAAATCAGTACATGTAATGAGTATTTATACTCCATTGTTATGATACGTATATAAATGACATGTGTAGTATAAATATCCTCAAGTAGTTACCCAACTGTACATAAACAAATATGATACACTATAAACCCCCTACCCCCTTAGTCATTGCATCAGCTAGTTGTGAAGTGGAAGGTGTAAGCTCCCAAAATTGAGTTTAGGACAATTGAGCCTAAATTTAGGGCTTTTAGGGAAACTTATCCAATTAAGCTTAAACTTTACAACTAAGATAGAAAAGTCAGTCGAGGTGATACAGTGAAATTAGATTTTAGAAATAAAGATCGAAAATCTCAATTTTGCCCTTAGAAGTAGGAATATTTAATTAGCACTAAAATGCTCGAAACTCCTAAAATCGAGCTCAAATTGCGATAAGAACTTAGAAATAAATTAATTGAGCTATAAAATAAGATAATATAGTATAATTTACTATATGAATATATACGTAATTTTATGAGTATAGCCGGTATAAATAATAATTATACTTATAAATTATCACCTAAATTACGTAATTATAAATATATTACATTGAAATCATAAAATAAATTAAAAGAACTTATCCTAAAAATCAAAGATATGTTAGAAACTTAATTATATGAGTAAATTTATATATTTCACGTGTTAGTTATATAGGGTATATACTTATATACTAATTAAATAACTAAATCCTAACATATAATATTAATATTTAAGTAAATATTTAATAACACTTATCCAAATGCATTGGAGCTTACTAGAAAATTTGTATGGTACAAATTTGGGATTTTATATTGCTGATTCAAAAGTGATTGTAGGAGAATAGGACACCTCTTGCTTTGTTCAATTAAGATGAAAGACAAAATATATATATATATATAATAATTAGAGGAAAATTGTTCAACCAACTTTTAGGCCTTATAAAAGGGAAAGAACATCAAACATGTAAATTTTAGCAGTTTGGAATCATAAACACTTAGAAGAAAAAATCGTGGAAAATAAAAAGAAATTAAGAAAAATAGGAGAAAATTCGTACTAGGATGGAACCATAACCTAAAGTGATTCTGTTGTGGAGCCCAACAACCACCACTGCACCTAGGCTATCCAACAACCACCTAACCAATGTCGGCCATCGGAGAACCCAAGAACACCAAGGTTAATTCCCTATTTTATTTTTCGATAATTTTTCAAAATCAGTAAATTTACCTAGAAAATTTTGAAAAAAATTGTACTTAGGTTATTTTGAACATGATTTCATGTGATATTTTTATTTTTGAAAAATTTGTAATATTTAATATACTTTCTTAAGAAATCTACTATTCATCCGAATTTAGAATTATAAAATAAATGTACTAAATGATGTTATTTCTAGCTGAAAATTTTTGTGTAGGATTTATATGATATATCGATAATTGCTATGTAGCCCGAATTTTGATTTGAATATTTTTAATATTTATGGAATTTTTTGGCTTGAAAATAGCTTAAAAATAGGCTGAAATTATGAATTAAATAGGAAATTATGAAATTAATTAATGAAATGGACATGTACTGATCTATAATAAATAATTACATTATTGAGTCAGATTGAAATTAATTTGGTGTAAAAAGAATTATAATTGTGTAATTTATGATAATTTAAGGGTAAAATTGTCAATATGAATATATAGGCGATATGTCGGAAACTTGAAACCAAGTGATAACTGAATTCCTCATATTTTTAGGAGTCTATAAAAATTTTTGGGGAATTATTTGGTAACCTGTACTATTTATTATGAATTTACTAAGTAAAATAGCTTAATTTACAAGTTGGGGTGTATTTTAAATATTAATAAGCTAAAATAAATTAAATAGTTAAATAAAAACTATATATTTGATTGTTGATCAGATTAGATTAAATGAATATTTTTATTATATTTATTAATATTTTTTTATTAAGATACACTTTAGGTATATTAGAGCTGGATAATACTTATACTGTAACAATATATGGACAAATTAGGTAAAATACAATTTAATAACTTAAATTACGTATAATATGATTATATTTATATAATTACGTATAACTGTATTAAAAACTCGAGCTACCCATTAAAAGTCGTCTCTACAAATAAGACTCGTAAAATGTGTCATTAAGTCTATACGAACCTAACGTAACTAATTTAGTTAAAATCAGACAACCTTTAGTAATTTAACCTATAACTTTATCATATTCAAGAATGTACGTATTTCAGTAACTTTATTAGAATTAAAACGTAAATTAATAAATTAAAAGTACGTTTCGATACGATCGAAACGATATATAATACGTAATAGTATATATGATGTATGATATCAACAATTAATAACTTATTCGATATATAGTGATAATACAACAATATATTATGAAAATAATATATATATAATCATTTTAGATTAAACCTTAATGTTTTCATAATTATTATGAAAACTGAATTTGGGTCTTTTGTGTAAATAGGATCTTCCAATATAAAGACGATTGGCGATTCGAGTTAGCAATAGTGAACGTCTAAATAAGTAAGTTAAGATTATGATTTCATCGCTTATTTGGATACTGTTTAAATTATTTGAATACTATTTAAACTATTTGGAGACCCAAGAGTACTTTTAGTTGTGTTTGTAGTTAGTTGATTGTGTGCATATTGTGTGTGTGGATGATACTCGGTTGTGAAAGGAGTTCAACTTCTTGGTGTGTTGTTTTGCATATTTGCATTGATTTTGTATTGTATGAACTTGTCGGCTACCCCTAATTAAAACTAACATTTATTCGACTAAAATAAATCTGGATATGCATAACACCCATTAGGGGAAACAATTAAGAGTGTTAGGCCAAATACCAATTTCCTTCGATGAGGATAGTTGAAATGGTTCTTTCCCAATCTTTAGTTGAACTAAGTGACAGGCGAGGAGGTCGAGGTGAGGAGGTCGCGGCAAGGTTAGAGGCCGTGTTTCGAAGGTGGTCATGGGAGGAGAGTGTTCTCTATTGTACAAGCTTGGGTTTGGTCTGAATTGAGTCGTAATGAAACTCCTCAATTTAGGTTAGAGCGGATGTAATTTCTTTAACCTTACAGTAGACCGGATAACATTATGTGATGTTTTATTTGTTTGATTGCATTGTATTTCATCGTAATTATTAACTTTATTTGTGCTTGTACAGTACTCTTCTAACTTCGTCCCACTTATTGAGCTAGTTGTTCTCACATCCCTATAAACTCTTTTGTAGGTGTTGAGTAAGGTCATGATGTTTAGATACTACCGTTCCCAGGTTAGTATGCTGCTGTTTGGGAAAGTGAGGATTGAGGAATCAACTAAACCTAGGCTTTTGACTTTATTTTTTTTTTTTTAGTTTTTGAGGAAACAAATTGGGAATTTCCTAGTAGCCCACTAGTTTCCTAACTTTTTGTATATAGACTGCAGAACTTGTAGTTTTTAATAAACTTTGATTGTAAAGTTTACTTTTGGATGTAAAATGTTTGTATAAATACTATTGTGGTACTAGACGATAGGTTATATAGAATAAGTATTTTGTAAAAGCTCTACTATAGGTTTGGTTATTAACAGGTGTCAAAACATACGTTTTAAGTTGGTTAAGTTATACACCTTATGTGAACTGTATCTATAATAGCAGTTGTGAGGTCAGCTTCTATTTTAGATTAGTTTACACGGCGAGACTGTTATAACTCTTTCTATTCAGGGCGTGACAGAAGGAATATGGTGCAACTGAAGAAAACCGGTAGAAATGTGATGAGGAGTGAAATGAACATTGAGATCAATGTGCTTCATTTTATTATGGAAGCACGAATTATTAGTAAGCAAGCAAGTTGATTCACTGTTAGTGAAGAGTCCAACTGGACTAATATGAAGAGCTTGTAAGAGGAAAGATAACCAAAGAAGTTCCTTAAAAGTAAAGGCAACACTACGATATTCTTATTCGGTTGATGAAGTAGAAACGATATGTTGTTTTCTTCTCTTCCAAGATATGAGGGAAGAACCAAGAAATATATAGTAACTAGATAAAGATTTCCTATCAACACGAGAAGAGCCCCAATCGGCATAAGAATATCTATGAAGATGCAACAGAGATAAAGATGAATAAAAAAGACTAGTATCAGCACTACCTTTTAAGTAACGTAGCACATGAAGTACTACTTGCAAATGTGTGGTATGAAGGGAGCCAACAAACTAGATGAGCTGTTGAATGGGAAAAGAGATAACTAGCTACGTGATTGTTAAGTATAACAATCGTCTTACTAAACGTTTGAATAGAGAAGGATCACCGAAAGGTTTTCTCGATATGTGATCAAGTTGTAAACAAGTAGGAAAAGGTTGCGTAACTGGTTTACAATTAGTAAGACCTGCATCTTGAAGAATGTTAAGTAAGAACTTACGTTGGTGAAGAAATATGCCATTAGAAGTATGGTACAATTCAATCCTATGAAAAAAACAACCTTCTCCTAAATCTTTCACTGTAAAGGCTTTGTCAATAGATGTCTTTATAGTAGAAATTGCATCCAAGTCATCACTTATAAGCAAAACATCATGAACATAGACTAAAAGCGCCAAAAAACCTTTAGCATTGGAGCATGTAAACAGAGAATGGTTAGCTCGGGATTGTTCAAAACCAAGAGAACAAATAAATTTTGTGAATTCTTTGTTCTATTGTCTTTAGGCTTGCTTTAAGCCATATAATGGCCGTATCAACTTACAAACTTGACCTGGAGCAACTAAAGAATACCCTTCAGGATGCTCTATATAAATTTCTTCATTAATGAATCTATTTAAAAAAGCATTGTTAACGTCAAGCTGATGAATATGCTAACATTTAGTATTAGAAACAGGAAGCAATACACAAATTGTGGTGAGTTTAGCCATGGGTGAAAAAGTGTGAGTGTAATCAACTCCTTCAACCTTAGTAAAACCCTTAGTAACTAACCTTGCTTTGAAGAGATCAACAGTACCATTGGGTTTATACTTAACTTTGTATATCCACTTTGAACTAATTGGGTTTTTCCTAGGTAGTAAAGTAACAAAGTCCTAAGTACAATTGGATTGAAGAGATAAAAGCTCTTGATTCATTGCCTCAACTCTTCTTGAATCATGTTTAGCTTTATGATAGGTTGAAGGTTCATGAATTGTGAACACATTAGCTAGGAAGATAACATTAATAGGAATCGGACTATTGGACCTTTGACACGTAGCTGGGCCTGAGGCCTTGAAGAATTAACAAGATGAATCCTCTTACTCCAACCGACTCTTGCAGAAGCCAAGCTAATCCTTGTTACCAATTAATTCCTTGTGCCCAGCCGGGTAACTTCTCATATCTCGGAAGTCATGTGCTAACTGGATGAATACCCTGCTGACAACCCAACCCCATACATCTGCTTGACCTTAATTGAGCTGACCTTAAGCTCGGCAACATTGGTGCCGAGAAGTTGAGAGTCCCATCACATATTCGAAGGCACCTTTCTCTTGAACGGGTCCAGGCTTACTCAATACCCTTGCTTGGCCATCTATCTTGACCCCACCATCTTGTTTATTTCTATTAGGAGCATCCTTGAATGAGTTGTTACCACGTGTTGTAGACCCATGTAAAGGAATTTGCTATGATAATCATTAATCTTCTCGAAATTTCATTTTTACCCTTTGTATTCCTTGTACATTACTTCTTTTGCATTGTCCTTTTTGTCTTTTTCCAACTTAGGCAAGTTGCCTTAGTTTCTTAGGTATAAATACCAGTTGTACATGTAGTCGCAATATCATTATCATCCTCTTATTATCAATATATTGAATATACCCTTTTGTGAACATTGCTCTTGTTAGCTTGTTTACTCTTTTCACTCTTATCATAACCTTTAAGTAAGGCTGAGTGGCGAGTAGCCTCATCGGACCATCTCGTGCATTATATCGAGTTGTTCCATGAGTCCTTGAAAGTTCCTTGGTACGTCATATTCTCAAAGTTATATATAGGTTTGCTTACTTTACTTTTGCTATTTCGCATAATCCTATCACCTTTTTCAAGCTTTCGACAAGCTTGAACTTATCCCTGTGATTGATCTTTTCTGTTCCTGGCCTTAATCTACATCATCTTGGTATCAGAGCAGAGGTTTTGTTTGGGTAAATTATATTTAGGTTTTGTAAAGTAGAGCTCATTGTAGTCGAGTATCTTAGTTGTGAAGAGAATTACTAGAGTGTTTAAGTAAGTAATAGAGTGTAGAAGTTTGTTATCGAGAACATCCAAAAATAGAGTAAGCTTCGGTGTAGTGATTTGTTCATTTGTATAGTTAAAAGTGTTTATGGGTTGATTGGAAATTTGCGTAGAGAGTGTGAGTATTGTTTAGTTTGAAGGAATAGTGTCATTTGTATCTTAGATTCAAAGTTTGAAATTGAATTTGTTGAAGAAAATGATAGACCTAAGTGTTAATACTAGTATTGGAGATGACAATAGTAGTATTGTCTACCATGGCTGATAATCTTAGGGTACCCCTTGAAGTACGGGTAAGAGACTTGATGAGATAGTCAACCTCCTAGGTGATTTAACCAGAGTTGTTCATACGATGACCAATTAACTTGTTGAAGTTGTACAGAACATCCCATAAGCTATTCGACTTGCTAGAGGACAAAATCTAACTTTACAAGTTCGAGGTAGAGGAGTAAGAGGACGAGTACGACGAATGATTGACATGGGAGATATGGATGATGAAGAGGAATGTAATGAAGAAGAAGAGTGCATTAGAACACCCGAGCTATCGACTATGTAAAACTTTAGATTTTGAGCTTCAGCGGTTTTGGGAGTGTGTATGATTGTTTAGATCAAGAGGAGAAAGTTGAGCAAGTTTTTTTATTATTACCAGTATAAGGACCAAAAGAAGGTGAGGATTGTTGTTATTGAGTTCTCAAGATATACCACCATTTGGTAGAAGAACTTTTAGATCATAAGAAGATGAGAAGAGTATAGGGAGGTCAATACTTTGCCTAAAATGAACAGGATACTTAGAAACAGGTTTGTGCCCAATACTTATTTGCAAGACACTTTTGCTCACCTTTAAGAGCTGAGGCAAGGAAGCTAGATAGTTGATAAGTATGTTTTTGGAGTTCTAAATACTCATAATTCGCTGTGAAGTAGAAGAGCCATTAGCTCGAACCATGTCCAGATTCCTCACTGGATTAAGAAGTGATATTTGAGATATTTTGGAACTTTAGCAATTTACTACATTAGATGAGGCCATAAGGATAGCCCAACGAGTGGAGAGACAAAAAAGGAGTAGAATGCTAACTCGACCCTTGACAAGTCGACCTATTTAGGGAAGCTACCGAGCTCAACCAAGTATTAAGCTAACTAGATGAATAGATGTTAAGGCTAAATAGAAGGGCCAACCTAGCGACGTATCAACCCAAACATATGAGAAGGGGCAAGGATCTAAGAGAAAGATAAGCTATATTAAATGCCTTAAATGCTAAGGGTTTGGGCATATGGCTACTCAATGTTCGAACCTACGAACTATGGTCATTAAAGAAAATGTTTTGAAGATTGAAGTAGACAGTACTGATGAGGAACCCAAGGAAGAGGTTGTTCCTAAGAAGGAAACCACTCAAGAGGATGAATTGGTCGAGGAAGATGTGTTTGTTGAGGACCTAGACAAGTAGACTCTAATTGTCCGACATACAATAGGTTTAGAACCTTCACCCGAAGAGGAGTAGAGGGAGAACTTATTTTATATCACTTGCAGAGTAAGTGATCAAGTCTGTGCACTCATAATAGATAGTGGGAGCTGCACTAATTTAGCATCCGTCAACGTGGTTAAGAAATTGAAATTGTTGACTATCTTACATTCGAAGCTGTACAAGTTGTATTGGTTGAATGAGAAAGGAGCACTATATTTTACTTAACAAGTCTTACTGTCAATCTCTATTAGAAATTATTTTGATAATATTCTTTATGACATGTTGCCTTTGTGTGCATCTTATGTTCTACTAGGTCAACCTTAGCTTTTTGACCAAAGAGTTACCCATGACAGTTCTAAGAATATGTATGTGTTTGAGAAGGATGGCAGGAAGGTTACTTTTCACCCTATGACATCGAGTCAAATTAGCAAACTGCAAGCTAAACTTTCTTGAAGATCTAAGAAGACTTTAATTTTGAGTAGAGCTGAGCTCCAAGAAGCTATAAAGGTTGATATGTTGACTTTTATGTTGGTTAGAAGGCTATTAGAGTTGAAGGAGCAAATTAGGCTACCCCATGAAGTTAGGGAGCTGCTAGATGAATATGCCAACCTATTTCCAAAACAATCACTCGAAGGATTACCCTCATTCAAAGGCATTGAATACTGCATTGACCTAATACCCGGTGTTATCCTGCCAAACAAATTAGCTTATTAGATGAATCTCAAGCAGGCTTCTAAGCTTTAGCGACAAGTTGATGAACTTTTGAAAAAGGGTTATTTAAGGGAGAGTCTTAGCCCTTGTGTTGTACCAGCACTCTTAGTATAGAAAAAGGATGGAACTTGGTGTATGTATATGGATAGCAGAGCTGTCAATAAAATTACGATCAATTACAAATACCCTATCCCAAGGATGGATGATATGTTAGATGAACTAAGTGGTGCAATAATATTCAATAAGATAGATTTGAAGTCAGGGTACCACCAAATCTGGATGAAACAAGGAGACGAGTGGAAAAGAGCATTTAAAACTCGGCATGAACTCTACGACTGGATGGTAATGCCTTTTAGCTTGTCAAATGCCCTGAGCACTTTCATGCAACTAATGAACCATGTATTAAGGAATCTAATCGGGAAGTGTATTATGTTTTACTTTGACGACATCCTTGTTTATAGTGCCGACTTTGCGAGCTATTGTGAACATCTTTGTATTGTGCTTAATGTACTATGAGCTAAGATATTATTCGGTAACTTAAAGAAATGTAGTTTTTGCCAAGAAGAAGTGGTATTTCTAGGTTATATAGTTAATGGAGGTGGGTTGCAAGTAGATGATGAGAAGATTCGAGCTATTATTGAGTAGTCGACTCTAACCACTTGTGTCGAGGTGAGAAGTTTCCATAGATTGGCATTGTTTTATCGAAGGTTCATTAGGAATTTTAGTACCATTGCTGCACCCCTTACCTAATTGACAAAGCACATTAAATTTAAGTGGGGAGAAAGAGAGGAAAGAAGTTTTGTTGAAGTAAAAGCAAGGTAAACTTTTGCACTTGTATTAGCCTTATCCGATTTTGAGAAGATTTTTAAGTTGGAATGTAATGCATTAGGTATTGGTATATTTACTATCTTCATGCAAGAAAGCCGACTAATTGCTTATCACAATGAGAAGCTCAAAGGACCTCAATTGAATTGCTTTACATATGATAAAGAACTCTTAGCCCTTACTTGAGTACTCTAAGTGTGGCAGTACTATCTATTGCTGAAAGAGTTTGTCATTTATATCGATCATAAGTCTTTGAGGTACCTCAAAAGTTAAACCAAGTTATTGAAGCAACAAGCAAGGCAGGAACAACGTCATTGCTAACGTTTTATTAAGGAGACATGTCTTCTTGACCAAGTTGTAGACTAGATTGTTAGGGTTTGCAAGCATCAAAGACCAGTACTCTAAAGACCCACATTTTGTACCTATATTCAAGCACTATGTGGACGGGAGAATAGTGGATGAGTATCATGTGGAAGATGGATATTTGTTCCGAAGTAGAAAGTTATGTGTGTCGATCGGTTCCTTATGGGAGTTATTTGTCAAGGAAGCTTGTTTTGGTGGACTTTTTGGAAATTTTAGAGAGAAAAGGAGATACAAGTTATTGAAAGGGTGGTACTTCTAGCTGAGAATGAGATGAGATGTGAATCGAGTTCTTGAGAGTTGTGCTACTTGTAAGAGGGCCAAAGGCCGAGTCGAGCAAATGATAGAATAGGATTACTGGACCTTTAATGCGCAGTTAGGCTTGAGGTCTTGAGGGACTAATAAGATGAATCCTCCTACTCTACCCAACTCGTGTGGAAGCTGAGTTGATCCTTGTTGTTGACTAACTCCTTGTCTGAGCCGAGTAACTCCTCATTTCTTGGAAGTCATGTGCCTATTAGACCAATGCCTTACTGATAACCTAACCCTACACATCTACTTGGCCTTGACTGAACCGACCTCAAGCCTGGTAACATTGGTACCGAGAAGTTGAGAGTCCCATAACATATCTAAAGGAACCTTCCTCTAGGATGGGTTTAGGTTTACTCGACACTTCTGCTCGGCTTTCCATCTTGACCCTACCATCTTGTTTATTTCTACCAGGAGCATCTTCATATGAGTTGCTGCTATGTATCCTAAATCCACGTAAAGGAATTTTCTACAACAAACATTGATCTCCTTGAAATTTCATTTTTACCCTTTATATTCCTTATACATTACTTCTTTTGGACATTTTCCTTTATGTCTCTTTCCAACTTAGGTAAGTTGCCCTAGTTTTTCAGGTATAAATACCTGCTGTATATGTAGCCTCAATATCATTATCATCCTTTTATCATCATATACTGAATATACCCTTTTGTGAACATTGTTTTCATTAGCCTGTTTAGTCTTTTCACTCTTATCCTAACCCTTAAGTAAGGTTAGGTGGTGAATAACCTCATCAAACTATCTCGTATGTCATATCGAGCTGTGATGTAAGTCATCATAAGTTCCCTAGTGTGTCATATCCTCGAAGCTACTTGTAGGTTTGCTTACTTTACTTTTATTATCTTCGCACAATCCCATCACTTTCTTTAAGCTTTCGACAAGCTTGGACCCATCCTTATGACCGACCTTGTTTGTTCTTGGCCTTAGTTCACATTATCTTGGTATCAAAGAAGAGGTTTCGTTTGGGTAAGTTATATTTGTGCTTTGTGAAGTAAAGTTTGCTATAGTAGTGTATCGTAGTTGTGAAAAGAATCCCTAGAGTGTTTGAGTAAGTAATAGAGTGTGGAAGTTTGTTCTCGGGTATACTTTATTTTACCCCATTTTGAACATCCAAAAATAAAGTAAGTTTTGGTGTAGTGATTTGTTCATTACTATAGTTGAAAGTGTTTACGGGTTAATTGGAAATTTGTGTGGAGAGTGTGCATGTTGTTTAGCTTGGAGGAATAATGTTAGTTGTATCTTAGATTCGAAGTTTGAAACCAAATTTGTTGAAGAAAATGATAGACTTGAGTGTTAATGCTGGTATTGGGGATAACAATAGTAGTGTTATCCACCATGGCCGACAATCCCAAGGCAACCCTAGAAGTACAGACGAGAGACTTGGTAAGGTAGCCAACCTCCTAATTGATTTAACCAGGGTTAGCCTATCGACCTATTGAGGTCTTACAAAACAACCTATAAGCTACTTGACCTGCTAGAGGGCAAAACTTAGCTCGACAAGTTTAAGGTGAAGGGGTAGGAGGATGAACATGACGAAAGATTGACATAGGAGATATGGATGATGAAGAGGAAAAAAATGAACAAGAAGAGTAAGTTAGAGCATCCTTAGCTATTGATCATGTGAAGCTTTAGATTCTAAGCTTCAAGAGTTCTAAGAGTACGGATGATTATTTAGATTGGGAAGAGACTAATATGAGGATCAAGAGAGGGTGATGATTGATGCTGTTAGTTCTCAAGATATGCTACTATGTGGTGGAAGAACTTTCAGATCATGAGAAGGTGAAAAGGATATAGAGAGGTCAATAGTTGCCTGAAATGAAGAAAATACTTAGAAATAGGTTCGTGTTGAATAATTATTTACAAGACACTTTTGCTCAGCTTTAAGAGCTGAGGTAAGGAGGCTGAATAATTAACGAGTATGTTTAGGAGTTCCAAATACTTACAATTCGCTGTGAAGTAGAAGAGCTATCAGCCCAAACCATGTTTAGATTCCTCATTGGATTAAGAAGTGATATTCGAGACATTGTAGAACTTCAGCAATTTACTACATTAGATGATGTTATAAGGATAGGCCAACCAGTGGAGAGACAGAGAAGGAGCAGAATGTTGACTCGACCCTTAATGAGTTGACTTGGTCATTTAAGCTGACCTATTTAGGGAAGCTATCGAGCTCAACCAATTACTGAGCTGACTAGGCGAATAGATGTCAGGACTGAACAGAAGGGCTAACCTAATGGTGACATGTTGACTCGAACATATGAGAAGGGGTAAGGATTTGAGAGGAAGACGAGCTAGATCAAATGTTTTAAATGCCAAGGGTTTGGGTACATGGCTACTTAGTGTTTAAACTGACAAACTATGATTATCAAAGGAGACGTCTTGAAGCTTGAAGTGAATAATATTGATAAGGAACCTAACAAAGAGACTGTTTTTGAGAAGAAAACCACATAGGAGAATGAACTGGTCAAGAAAGATGTGTTTGCTAAGGACTTGGATCAATTGATCCTAGTTGTATGACGTACAATGAGTTTAGAACCCTCACATGAGGAGGAGTAGAGAGAGAATTTATTCCATATCACTAGTAAAGTGAATGATCAGGTATGTACACTCATAATAGATAGTTGGAATTGCCAACCTGATCATGAAGCTAAAGTTGCCGAGTATTGTAAATTTGAAGCCGTATAAGTTGCACTGGCTGAATGAGAAAGGAGCACTACATGTTACCTAGTAAGTATTGCTGTTGATCTCTATTAGGAATTATTACGATGAAATTCTTTGTGATGTGTTGCCCACGTGTGCACCACACGTGTTGTTAGGCCGATCTTGGCTATACAATCAAAGAGTTATCCATGATGGATATAGGAACACATATGTGCTTGAGAAAAATTGGAGGAAGATTACATTGAACGCTATGATGCTGAATCTAGTTAGCAATTTGTAAGCTAAACTTGCTTATGAATCAAAGAAAGCTTTAGTGTTGAGTGGAGCTGAACTCCAAGGGGCTATTAAAGCCGATGCACCAACCTTCTTGTTAATTAAGCAATTCCTAGAGTTGAAGGAGCACGGTAAACTACCCTTGGAAGTCAAGGAACTATTGAATGAATATGCCAATCTGTTTCCTAAACAGTTACTAAAGAGGTTACCTCCTCTCTAAGCCATTGAATATTGCAATGATTTGATACTCGGTGCTGCCTTACCAAATAAACCAACTTATTGGATGGATCTCGAGTAGGCTTTTGGGCTCTAGCAACAAGTCGATGAACTTTTGGAAAAGGGCTATGTAAGGGAGAGTCTTAGCCCTTGTGTTATATTATTACTCTTAATGCCCAAAAAGGATAGAATTTGGCATATGTGTGTGTATATCAAAGCTATTAATAAGATTACGATTAAGTACAGATACCCCATCCTAAGGCTGGATGATATGTTGGATGAATTAAGTGGTGCAAGAATATTTAGCAAGATAGATTTGAAGTCAAGGTACCACTAAATCTAAATGAGACAAGGAGACGAGTGGAAAATAGCATTTAAAACTCGACATGGACTCTACAAATGGATGGTAATGCCTTCTGGCTTGTTAAATGCCTTGAGCACTTTCATGCGACTAATGAACCACGTATTGAGGAATCTGATTGGGAAGTGTGTTGTAGTATACTTTGATGATGTCCTTGTATATAGTACCAACATTGCAAGCCACTGTGAACATCTTCATGCCATGCTTAATGTACTACGAGCCGATTGGTAAAGGTGGGTTGCAAGTGGATGATGAGAAGATCTGAGTTATTGTCGAGTAACTGACTTTAACCACTTGTGCCGAGGTAAGAAGTCTCTATAGACTGGCATCCTTTTATCGAAGGTTCATTAGGAATTTCAGTACTATTGTTGCACCCCTTATTGAATTAACGAAGAACATTGAATTTAAGTAGGGAGAAAGAGAGGAAGGAAGTCTTGTTGAAGTAAAGGCAAGGTTGACTTCCGCACTTGTGTTAACCTTACCCGACTTCGAGAAGATTTTTAAGTTGGAATGCGATGCATCAGGCATTGGCATAGGCGTTATCTTAATGTAAGAAGGTTGACCAGTTGCTTACTACAGTGAGAAGCTCAGAGGGCCTTCGTGTATGACAAAGAACTCTTAGCCCTTATCCAAGCACTCTAAGTGTAGCAGTATTATCTATTGCGGAGAGAGTTTGTCATCTATATCAATTACGAGTCTTTGAGGTACCTTAGAAGTCAAACTAAGTTGTTGAAGCGATAAGCAAGATGGGTTGAATTCCTAGAAGGATCCAGGTTTGTGATAAAGTATAAACAAGACAGGAACAATGTTGTTGCTGATGTTGTATTAAGGAGACATGTCCTCTTGATCAAGCTACATACTAGATTGTTGAGGCTTATAAGTATCAAGGAACAGTACCCTGAAGACCCACATTTCAAACCTATATTCGAGCATTGTGCCAATGGAAGAATAGTGGACGGGTATCATGTGGAAGATAGATATCTGTTCAAAAGTAGAAAGTTATGTGTGTCGACCTGTTCCTTATAGGAGTTATTTGTTAGCAAAGCTCATTTTGGTGGACTCTTTGAACATTTTGGAGAGAAGAGGACATACGATTTGTTGAATGGGCTGTTCTTTTGGTTGATAATGAGACGAGACGTGCACCAAGTTCTTGAGAGTTGTGTTACTTATAAGAGGGCCAAATGCTAAGCCGAGCAATGGAAAGCAATGCCATTACTTATCCTGACTTGACCTTGGATTGAGTTGAGCATGGACTTTATCCTAAGATCACCTAGAACGCCCTGAGGCAAAGATTCTATGATGGTGGTCATGGATAGATTCAATAAGATGGCAAATTTTGTGTCCCATTCTAAGATTAACTATGCTTTGGCTATTGCTTATCTCTTTTTATAGGAAATTGTTCATTTAAATGGTGTATCGAGGAGTGTAGTCTCGAATAGAGATTTGAAGTTCCTAAGTCACTTATGGAGAACTTTGTGGTGTTAGATAGGGATTACTATTCAGTACTTTCTGTCATCGTTAAACTGATGGACAAATAGAAGTGGTCAATCGTATTTTAGGATCACTAATCCAAGTTGCAATGGGAAAGAGCTTGGCTGATTAGGATGTTTGTTTTCTTGTGGTAGAATTCACTTACAACCGTATTGTACATGATACTACTAAGTAGACCCCCTTCGAAGTTGTTTGTGGTTTTAATCTCGAGTTACCCCTTGATTATACCCTTGTACCCATATCTAATCAAGAAGACCTTGACACAAGAGCTTGAGTATAGTCCCTATAACACATCTATGACAAGGTTACTCGGCAAATCGACCGAACTACTAAGAAAATGTGAGAAAAGGTCAAGAGAAGGAAGTCGATACAATTTTAACATAGAGACCTAGTATGGTTGCACTTAAGTAAGGAGTGGTTCTTGAGTAAGAGGAAGAATAAGATGTTCACCTAAGCTAAAGGCCCCATCAAAATCCTTTAGAAAATCAACAACAATGCCTATAGATTGAACTACCTGAAGATTATGGGGTTTCTGACACCTTTAACATTGTTGACATCAGCCCATATCACCCTAAGGAAGAATTGAGTGAAGACCACTCAAATTTGATCCCAAATCCAAATCAACTAGGAGGGAATGATAGGAATCAGACTATTGGATCTTTGATGAGTGCCCAAAGTCTTGAGGGACTAACAAGATGAATCCATCTACTCAAACCGACTCCTACGGAAGCTGAGTTGATCCTTACTGTCGACCAACTCCTTGTATCGAGCCAAGTAACTCCTCATTTCTAAAAGTCATGTGTCGATTGGATAAATGCCCTACTGATAGCCTAACCTTACACATCTGCTTGACCTTAATCAAGCTGACCTCTAGCCCCACAACATTAGTGCCGAGAAGCCGAGAGTTTCATAACATATCCAAAGGCACCTTTCTCTTGGATGGGTCTAGGTTTACTCGGCACCTTTGCTTGGCCATCCATCTTGACCCTACCATCTTGTTTATTTCTACTAGGAGCATCCCCGAATGAGTTATTGCCATGTATCCCAAACCTATACGAAGGAATTTGCTGTAGTAAACATTGATCTCCTTGAAATTTCATTTTTACCCTTTGTATTCCTTGTACATTACTTCTTTTGGACGTTGTCCTTTTTGTCTTTTTCCAACTTAGGCAAGTTGCCCTAGTTTCTTGGGTATGAATACCCATTATACATGTAGCCATAATATCATTATCATCCTCTTATTATCAATATATTGAATATACCCTTTTGTGAACATTGCTTTTGTTAGCTTGTTTACTCTTTTTACTATTTTCTTAACTCTTAAGTAAGGTTAGGTGGCAAGTAACTTCATTAGATCATCTCATGCATCATGTCGAGTTGTACCGTAAGTCATCGGAAGTTCCTTGGTGCATTATATCCTCAAAATTGTTTGCGAGTTTGCTTACTTTACTTTTACTATCTTCGTACAATCCCATCACCTTCTTGAAGTTTTTGGCAAGCTTGGACTCATCCTTGTGACTAACTTTGTCTATTCTTGGCTTCGGTTTACATCAGCAAGGGAAAGTAATGTCGTTACCTACCCCGACCCAACCTTATATGAAGTTGAGCATGGACTTTGTCATCAGATTACCTAGAACTACTCGAGGCAAAGATTCTGTGATGGTGGTTGTAGATAGATTCAATAAGATGGCACACTTTGTGCCCTGTTTTAAGACTAACAATGCTTTGGCTATTGCTTCTTTCTTTATGTAGGAAATTGTTTGGTTATACAGTGTTTTGAGAAGTGTAGTCTTAGACAAAGATCTAAAGTTCCTAAGTTATTTTTGGAGGACTTTGTGGCATTGGATAGGGACTAAATTGCTATTTTGCACTTACTATCATCCTTAAATTGATGGCTAAACATAAGTGGTCAACCGTACTTTGGGATTACTACTCCAAGCTATAATAAGTAAGAACTTGGCTGATTGAGATGTCTGTTTGCCTGTGGTAGAATTTTCTTACAATTTTATAGTACATGACACCATCGAGTAGACTCCCTCCGAAGTTGTTTATGGTTTTAATCTTAAGCTACCCCTTGATCATACCCCTATACTCATATCTGAACAAGAAGACCCTAATGCGAGAGCCCAGTATAGTCTTAATATCTGGCAAGTGCACCTATCAATTTTAATATAGCGGATGTGAGTCCAAGTTGATCCCTCAGAGACTTCGAGTACTAATATTAACCTTAACTCTATTATCTAACCGAAAAATTATGATGAGTTGAATAAATTAAAAATACTAAACTTAACAAACTAACCTAATTATGAGACTTGATTAAGCAATTTAGAAAGCGATAAAACCAAGAACGACTTTAAGAAGGTAATAACGTATTTAGGAATTATTTCTCCTAGTGTTTAACATGTGACCGCTTAAAATGTATCCAATTAAATCTCTATTATTCTTGACCGGAGGGAATCACAATTAAAGTTAATACATTTCTCAAGCATATTAACCCTAATCCTAAATTATTTACTGGAATCTCTTCACTTAGTAATATAATTCAGAATCGCATTAATGTATAATGAATTCCCATACAAATGAACAACTTTCCGAAAGAAACATGTATCTTATCTCTAAGTACACATGTAATTCTCTCCAATTATGTCAAGATCTCATTACACATGTAATTTCTTAATCATCATGCATAATATCATAGATTGATACTCTAGAAATATCAATTAACAATTAAATAACATAATTGAATCAAGAAAAGATAGAAACTTTATTGAAAATTATCAATCTATCTAATAGTCACATGAAAGCCTAGGTTCCATAATCCTAAATATAAGTAAGCTAACATAATGAAATTAAAAACGAATTCCAACAAAACCAATAAATAAAACATGAAAAACCTCTTTTGTTGATGATAAATCTCTTCAATCTTGAAGTTGGGTATTGCTTTTGCCTTTTTCTTCTCCTTCTCTTCAAGTCTCTTCTCTTTTGAATGTCCAATCTCTTTTGTGAAACCCTAGTATGTCCTTTTATAATGTATTGTAAGGTTTCCGTTTTCATCACCAGACATGGCCTAGGACACAGTCATGTCCCCAGGTCGTGTAACTTTCTAACCTTGGCAAATCTTCCTGGATGGACATAGCTTGGGGACACAGTTGTGTCCTAGATTGTGTAACTTCAAAACTTCATAACTTATTCATTTGAACTTTGAATTGAGTGAAACTTGATTCCTTTTCTTCATTTTCAATCCAAGAACGCGTTCAAACCTTGAAATCAAAATTTTACTCAATTAAGTATCAATTTCTTTAAAGAAAACAAAAAATGTAAGGGAAATACTATAAAATCACAATGTGAAATATATTTAAAATTAGAGTTATCAAACTTCCCCATACCTAGGCATTTGCTTGTCCTCAAGTAAATAAATCAAAACGAAAATTTCGGGACAAGAAATGCTAAACAAAATTTATCACTATTTAAGAAATCAGTGAATAAATTCACTTAACCCGAAGAAAGGTAAGGAAATCACTTTCAATTAACTCGCAATAATAAAGTCAATCAATTTCACCCTTAACAGTGTCATAATTTCACCTGACCATATTCGAATGCTCCAACAGAACTTAATACTAGAGTTCATTAGTTAGTTTATGAAAGTCGAAGTTTACCCGAGTTATTTAACCAAAGATTCTTAAACTAAAAATTAGATTTAACATCTCGCTAACTGGGAAAGAGTCATAAAAATTTTGTCCATTTGACTAAAGTGTATACAATTCTCTCTTCCATCTCACTAAGCGCTATAATTCAAAATAAACACATTTTACATCCACTCATCCTCTGATCATCCCCCTAGTTCATGCTTTTGTTGGGAGGTCTTTTAAATTTACTTTATTTAAGCACAATTGTATTATTAGAGGGAAAGAATCTCGCTTTTCTGACGAACCAAGACCGATCCATACCAACTTATTCCTTATATTGATAGCGGGAAAGAACCTTACTTTTCTGACGGACCAAGGCCGATCCATACCAATTTTTTTTCATTAGAATTGGCATTGGGACTCAATCTCGCTCTTCTGATGGACCAAGACAAATCCTTACCAATTTTTTCTATTCATTCACTTGTTATTACTTTTGACCTCCAATCATTGTGATTTTTTAGGGGTTTCTCAAAAGAAGAATTTCCTTTGTTTGTTTGCTAAAAATTATAGGGCTTTAAAAATTTCTAAGAGAAAGGTATACATAAAAGTAAATTTAAAAATAACCATGACTAACTTTCAACTAGCGATGTTGCTCCAATCTCAAGTCTCAGAGTCCCAAGCTAAATAACTCGTAAATTTGCCTTCCATAAATTTGAATAATCAATTCTAGTAAAGTATAATAAGATCAATAATGATTAAGATGACACAGTTAATTTGGCTCAACTCTTGTTAATCACCTATTGCAAGTTAACTTAAAAATTAATTGGGTCAAATGTAAATAATTGGTATCCTAAACAGTAACAAATTCATATATATACCTTCTCCACACTTAATAACATACATTGTCCTCAATATACAACTAAGAAAGCATATCAACAAGAAATGAAACAAGAAAAATCATCATAGGGAAAAAGGAAATATATGTATTGAAAAAGAAACTAATACTTCCTTGCTAGTCGAAAATAAGGTGAAAAAGTTCATAACGAGGAAGCATCATCATTACATGTTTGATTGCACATGCCTTGGCCAACTAAAAACAAAAAAAAAAAAAATGAACTAAGAAGAGGGATCAGAATTCATCTCTTCATCATCCTCATCAGATGGTGCCTCCGCCATGGTTGCATCATCATCTTTGTCACTGCCCTCAACATCCTCTTCACTACCCCTAGCCGCCTCTTCCTCACTACCCTCATCATCCTCTTCCTCACTCTCATTATCCTCATCATGTGCATCTGACCCTTTCATCTTGAGAAAATTTTTCCATTTTGTCTTGGCGAATATGAAGTTTATCTACACTTTCTCGGATATAACGAACCTCAATCATCAACATATCAAATTTTTCTTTAAAGCTTGCTGAAGATGTTTGGCCTCGAGATGTGCTTTGTGAGTGTTGACCTTGACGTCTTGTTGGTAAAAGGTTCATGAGTCGGAATGAATTAATTCGCATAGGAGTGACTTGATTGACTAAGTTAAGCGAGGGCCAAACGACAACCTTAGTCTGCATGGCCTGCACAAGTAAGGTGATGTAGGGGCCACAACAAATATGCCCTTTCTTTCGTGTAGTGGTGGCTTGGTGGCTGAAAAGTTCAGTTAGCTCAATGGTTAGATTGATTGGATGTTTATGAATAACACTATACACATAGAGGCAATCCTGTTGGAAACCACACTAGTGCTGAGGCCTCGGCCAGTCAATGTATGTGTAAAGAGCCAATGGAGAACACGATATTCCGGTTTGACCAATTAACAAGACTTACTCTTTGCTGGGTCATACGCATCACCAATAGTAATTTCGTTCCAAAACGTCCCTAGTGTTACTCCACGTGGAAAATGACATGATAGACGTTGGAACTCTTCTATTCGTGTGTATCTATCCTCATAAAGACCGAGATATCTGCCCAATTAAGCTATTGTCATGTGGAAAGGGTAGCCACTCAAAGTGAAATAGAGTTTGCGTTTGGGGCCCATGTCACTAGCACTCTCTTTATCGAGTTTGTATGTGCATAAAAACTCCAATGTCAGTTCTTTATAAACTGGAGCTTCAAGAGATACAAATCACTCCCAAATGGTTCTGTCCAAGAGCTCCTTCATTTTCGTTATGAGCTCTAATTGAGCGAGAACATCCCAATCCAAATGAAGGGTATCGCTGAAAGGCTTGTTCTTAAGTAAATTATAGCGTTGCGACTGGTATTCTTCTTTGAATTGAAGCATTGGGTGCTCTATTAGAGGGAGAGTGGCTAATGGTTCAACAATTGTACCTTCTTGTGTTGAAGATGATGCTGCATATTTGGATTTTCTTCGAACGATAAGCTTTGCGCGATTTACCATTGACTACCTGAGAAGAAACACCAAACCAAATCAAAAACGTGTATCCTTGCCACATGTAGTTCAAACGAAGACAGAGTGAGAAAGGATTAACAGTAAAGAATATTGAAAGAATTCTCATTGGGACATTTAAACAAACATGTAGAGTGCATCCACAAAACTAGTTGGTGTAAAAGAAATGGTTAGAAAATTCATCCAACTAAGTATACATTAGACGCATTACATTGCAATCAGCTTGAAAAAAAAAGCGTCCCAACACATCAAAGACACTAAATCACCCAAAATTACTCTCACTATGCTAACCCTAACTGGCGTAATTGAATAATGATTATCAAATTGGCAAACAATAATTCGAAATTGAGAGATCATATAGGAATATCTAACCAAAAGAGGCATCGTAAAGGCATTAAAATCGAGCAACACAAGGTAATTGTGTATGTCTAATATGAAAGAATAAAAACGAAGTAAACTCTCAGACAAAATGCATGTACTAATTCCCAAAAGTCCTAAATGTCGGGTAGCTAAACATGCCTAAGCAATGAGGAGAACTTACTTGGATCAGGAATGTGAGGAGAAGATGGAGAGAAGAGGAAGTGTGAAATGAATATGTGTTGATGTTTGTAAGTGTTTGAGAGAGTGTGTGTATGTTTTAATAAATTATGCAGGGCGTGTACGGAATCGTGTGTGTACTGGGCAGATACGGGTTGGGACACGACCGTATCCCACGCTTGTGTAACTCTCTGTTTGTGGTACCTTACCTGGGCGAACACGGGCTGGGACACGACCGTATCCCACGCCCGTGTAACTCTCTATTGTTGGATGTGATTACTTGGTGCACACGGGCTGGGACACAACCGTATCCTATGCCCGTGTCACTTTTTGTTTGGACGGCAAATTGCTGGGCGCACAAGAGCTGGGACATGACCGTATCCCATGCCCGTGTAACTTTTTGTGGGTGTTGCATAAGGCTGGGTGCACAGGAGCTAGGACACGACCGTGTCTCATGCCCGTGTAACTTTTTGTGGGTGTTAGTTCATTGAAGGGGCCTAGATGGACACGGGCTGGGACATGACCGTGTCCCATGCCTCATGTCCCATGCCTGTGTAAATTTCTGTTCTGTTTTTTTTTTTACCTAAATGCATGAATTTAAAAATACAAGAAACTTTAAAAAAATAAAAGTACTTAAACTAGAAAAATAAGACAAAGAAAACTAAAGAGAGAAAAAAAAATGAAACTAAAAGGGAAAAGCCTATGACTAAAATTGAAACAAGTAAAAGAAGCAAAGTAAAGTTAGATAAAAGAAAAATAAAATGGAATAAACTTAAAGAACTAAAGTGTGAGCAAAGTTAGACATGGGTTGCCTCCCAAGAAGCGCTATAGTTAACGTCGATAGCTCGACGGGATACGTTTTCTCATGATAGTTCTGTCGGTTGGAGACAAAACTCTTCTCGTCCAATATGCTTCAAGTTTCCACTCAAGTATAACTTCAATCGTTGCCCATTTACCTTAAATGTGCCTTTCTCCGGGTGTGTAACTTCAACAGTCCCATACGGGAAAACTTGTGTAATTTTAAATGGTCTAGAGCACCTAGATTTCAACTTACTTGGGAATAAATGAAAGTGAGAATTATACGAAAGAATATGATCGCCTTCTTTAAATTGTCGACCTTGTTTGATTTGCTGATTGTGGTACTTTTTGGCCTTTTCTTTGTATAATTTGGAGTTCTCATATGTTGTTGCTTGCCATTCCTCTAGCTCATTTAATTGAAGTTTCCTGTGAGAACCTGCATGCTCAAAATCAATATTAGCACTCTTAATTGCCCAATAAGCCTTATGTTCAATCTCTACCGGTAAATGATAAGCCTTCCCATATACAAGTCGGTAGGGTGTGGTCCCTAATGGTGTTTTGTAAGCGGTTTTGTATGCCTATAGAGCATCATCCAACTTTTCTGACTAATCTCTTCTATGATACTCTATGGTTTTTTCAAGAATTCGCTTAAGAACGTGATTGGTAACTTCCACTTGGCCACTACTTTAGGGGTGGTGCGGGGTGGCTATTCTATGTGTAACACCATAATGTTTCAACACTTGGTCAAGTTGGGCATTACAAAAGTGTGTTCTCTTATCACTTATAATTGTCCTAGGGGTGCCAAATCGAGAAAATAGGCATTTCAAGAATTTTTTTACTACCCTAGCATCATTAGTAGGTAGGGCTTTAGCTTCCACCCACTTGGAGACGTAGTCAATAGCTACTAGGATATATTTATTTCCATTAGAATTCGGGAAAGGACTTATGAAATCGATCCCCCACACATCGAATACCTCGACCTCGATGATGGGGTTTTGTGGCATTTCATCCCTATGAGATATATTCCCTACTCGTTGACAACGATCACAAATCTCAACGTATTTCTGGGCATCTCTGAATAAGATAAGCCAATAAAACCTACCGTCTAGGACCTTATGAGTTGTCCTATTGACATTATGTTGCCCACCCGTAGGCCCCGAATGATAGTGGCTCAAAATTCTCCATTCTTTGAGGTGTGGTACATACCTTCGAATAACATGATTTACACATACTTTAAATAGGTAAGGATTGTCCCTAAAATAATGTTTCACATCAGAAAAAAAAATTTCTTTTGCTAGTGTGGAAGTCCCTTCGGTATAATCCTAACAGCTAAAAAATTAGCAATATCCGCGAACCAAGGAATTTCCATATCACTTAATTGGGCGATGGCATAGAGTCGCTCTTCAAGGAATTCATCTTTGATCTCATTCTCATCAAGCATTTCCAAGTTTGGATTCTCCAATCGAGATAGGTGGTTTGCTGCTAAATTCTCAGTCCCTTTTTTATCTTTGATCTCCACATCAAACTCTTGTAGCAACAAGATCTACCTAATCAGTCTTGGTTTTACATCTGGTTTTGCTAACAAGTACCTAAGGGCAAAATGATCAGTATAAACAATCACTTTAGATAGAAGCAAATAAGAGCAAAACTTATCAAAGGCAAAAACAATTGCAAGCAACTCTTTTTCTGTAGTAGTGTAGTTCTCCTAATCATTAGTAAGAGTTTTGCTAGCATAGTGAATTGGTTGAAAGTGCTTATCCCGCCTTTGCCCCAGTACTGCCCCGACTGCGTGATCACTTGCGTCACACATAAGTTCAAAGGGAAGTGCCCAATTAGGTACTACTATGATTGGAGCATTGGTAAGTTTCTCTTTAAGGATATTGAAAGCTTTCAAATACTCTTGAGAGAAAACATAAGGCACATCCTTCTTTAATAACTTAGTTAAAGGGCGGGCAATTTTCGAGAAATCCTTAATAAATCGCCTATAAAAACCTGCATGTCCTAAAAAGCTTCTTATGGCCTTAACTGAAGTTGGAGATGGGAGTCTTGTAATTGCATCCACTTTGGCAGTATCCATCTCAATTTCTCGATATGAGATCTTATGGCCCAGCACAATACCTTCTTGTACCATGAAGTGGCACTTCTCCCAATTGAGGACAAGATTGGTTTCTTCACACCTGGTAAGTACCTGTCGAGCTTGATTTTTCGGTTTTTTTTTTAATTTAAAATTGATTTCCCTATTTCTCAATTAATATTAAACCCTAACCCATTTAATATTAATCCTCGACTAAAGAAATTGAGAAATTTCGGTTTTTTTTTTATTGAAAATAATTTTTGGAGTCGCCACCTGACCGGAGTCGGGAAAAGAAAAGAAACCGTAATCAATTGGATGGATTGGTTACGATTTAGCTACTGGTCTTTGATTTCAATTTTAATAAAGAACTAGAGGGTTCCGAATTCGGGAGCTAACCTATTAAACCCTAACGGGTACCACTATTTATTTACCGAAAATATGATTATTTTTAATTATAATATTTAAGAAAATAAATAAATAAAATCAAAAGAAAGAAAAAAAAAAGAACCTAAGTTTTTACATATTTTATCGTTGCCCCGAAGGTGCCTACGTACTTGCTAGTCGGGATCAGACGATAGTAGTTCTTTTTTTAAAATTTTTTTTTTAATGTGTTGATTAATTTTAATTTTGAAAACTGACCGAATTTACATTATTATCAATTTAATTTTTCAAAGAGCCCTAATTCACTAAATCTTTTATTTTATTTTATGAAAACTCTCTAAAAGTCTATTTTTTTTAACGGGGTTTTTTTTTTATTTTATTTATTTACAAAAAAAACTTTTCTAAGTGAGAAAATCTTAAAAATATTCCTAATCTTAAAAATTCCTAGACTAATATATATACATTATTATTGAACAATTATCTTCCTAACTAGATTAGTAATATTACGTAACTTACTGAATATATGAAAAACTAATACTAATAAGTCATCTAAACTAATATAGTCATATACACATGTACTACATCAAATAACTAAGGAACTAATAATATAATGATAATAATGATAAATAAATAAAAGAATGAAATAAATAAAATAAAATAAGCAAACTAAAATTTGGAAAAACTGAACCTGGCTTGTTTTTGCACGATAATGACGCAGAGGGAGCAGCGACGCTATTGGACTGTGGAGTGTACAAATCGATGTCGGGGCTTGCTGTTCTAGAATAGATGATGTGCAGTGGAACGTGGGGCTGGCGCTGCTGATGTTGGCTGGTGATCGGCTGATCGGAATTGGTGCTGTTGCATGAATGGCCGCTGCAGATGTTGGCTGGTTTGAGGGGGACCTCGGTGTGTGCTGTACTCAGGACGTGATAGGGAGCAAGGGCTGTTGGCTTGTAAAGTTGAAGTTTTACGGATATTGGTGTCGTCGGCTACTGCAGTTTAAGGTGTTGCTGCTGTTCCACTTGAATAATTGAGGATAGGCGTCATCGGGGGATTTGTTTCAAGCGTCGGTGGGGATTTGTTTCCGGCGTCGGTGGGGGATCTATTTTAGGCATCGGTGGGGGATCTGTTTCAGGCGTCGGTGGGGGATCTGTTTCAGGCGTCGGTGGGGGATCTATTGGCTTAATGCTGTGTCCGTGCGTCAGGCAATGTGTTGTAGTAGTGGAGTATTGGTTGCTGGGATGGAGCAGCAATTAGTGACGTGCGCGCTCGCGTTCATGAATTGCAATTCGGCCGGCAGTGACTATGCGTGGACAGCAGTCTTTTGTAGACGATTGGTATTGCAGGTGGGTCACGAAGTGTTTTGTTGTTTTTTCTGTTTTTGTTGATTTGTTTTTTTTGTATCTTTTATAGAGTCCAAATCAGATCATATCATATCTTATTGTATCCGATTAAACTAGATTCAAATTTTATTCAAATCTGATTTAACTAATATTCGTACGATTTGATTAGATATGAATCCGATTTTAAATCTTGTTTCTGTAAAGACAGAAAAATAAAGACATAGGTGCCTACTGAGACTCGAACCCGTGACCTCTAACTAAATCCACCTAAATACTCCGCTACTTATCTATTAGGCTGTTGGCCTATGTCTTGATATTCATTATAATTAAATTATATTTAAACTATCTGAATCCCTGAAATAAAATTTTTAACTAAACTAAAACTAAAACTAACACTAAAACTAATTATTCCTAATATAAATTACTTCCTAAAAATCTATGAAATCTTTATAATTTTTTCTTTTCTTATTTTTTTGGTATTTTCATTATTTGTTAATTTTTATTATCTTTTTATCTTCTATTAATTTTTTTTAATTAGGACCCTTTTTGTAAAAATTAAAATTAAGACTATGGAGAGGCAAAAATTAAGTGTCTACAGTACCTTGTCCAAAATATTCAAACAAAGGTCAAATGAGTTACCAAAATCTGAAAAATCATTCATAAATACCTCCATTATGTCCTCAATTAAATCATCAAAAATAGCTAACATGCATCGCTGAAATATAGTAGGTACATTGCAAAGACTAAAAGGCATTCTGCGGTAGGCAAAGGTGCCATAAGGACAAGTGAAAGTGGTCTTCTCTTGATCTTCCGGTGCAATAGGTATCTGAAAATAACCAGATAAGCCATCCAAAAAACAATAAAACATATGTCCAGCTAGTCGTTTTATCATTTGATCAATAAAAGGTAGGGGGAAATGGTCCTTACGTGTAACATCGTTTAACTTTCGATAATCGATACGTACACGTCAACCTGTTATCGTTCTCATTGGGATCAATTCATTCTTTTCATTAGGGACTACTATCATCCCACTTTTTTTTTTTTGGAACTACTTGCACTGGACTCACCCATGAACTATCAGAGATAGGATATATCATACCTACATCAAGGAGTTTAATGACTTCCTTTTTGATTGCCTCTTTCATGTTTGGATTCAAGCGTCTCTAGGGCTGTACAACCGGCTTGTGGTCTTCTTCCATTAAAATCTTATGAGTACAAAAGGAGGGATTGATACCTCGAATATCGGATATTTTCCAAGTAATGGCCCTCTTATGCTCCTTGAGTACTTTTAGCAACCTTTCTTTCTGTTCTTTTTCCAAATTAGATGCTATAATTACTGGTAATTTGGAGTCCTTCTCTAAGAAGGCATATTCCAAGTAGTCAGGTAATTGCTTTAGCTCCAATACTGGTGGCTCCTCAATCGAAGGTTTTAACTGTACTTCCTTCCTCTTTCTAAACTCTTCAAATCCTTTCTCCATAGAGATAGGTTTATTTGCCTCCAGTTGGGCTACCACCTCGGATTTGACAGGATCTTCCGAAGCTTCCTCTATGCCTAATTGCATGCAACTCTCCAATGGATCCTTAAGAAGAACTTCCTGCATATAACTTGAAACAAAAGTGTCAGTAACACCAAGAAGGTAGCAAGTATCATCCTGATCGACAGACTTTCTCATAGCTTCCGAAATTTTAAACATTATCTCTTCATCTCCTACTCGAAGAATGAGTTTGACATCACTAACATCAATGATAGCCCTAACGGTAGCTAAGAATGGTCTACCTAGGATAAGGGGCAACTCAAAATCTTCATCCATATCCAATATCACAAAATCAACTGGAAAAATAAATTTACCCACTTGGACTAATACATCCTCAAATATACCTCTAGGATACGTCACAGATCTATCAGCTAATTGCAAGCTTATGCGTGTGGGCTTAGGTTCCCCTAATTCTAGTTTCTTGAAAAATTTATAAGGCATTAAATTGATGCTAGCACCCAAATTAGCTAAGGCTTTGTCAATTAACAGATTACCAATATGACAAGGAATTGTAAAACTTCCTGGATCTTTTAGCTTCTTGGGCAGCTTGTTTTGTACGATCGCTGAACACTTTTCATCCAAGATGACTGTAGAAAGCTCCTCAAGCTTCCTTTTATTGGATAACAAATCTTTCAAGAACTTAGTGTACTTTAGCATCTGTGACAGGGCATCAACAAGAGGTAAGTTAATATGCAGTTGTTTAAAGAGGTCAAGGAACTTACTGAATTGTTGGTCATTGCGATCTTTCTCGAGTCTTTGGGGATATGGGATAGGTGGTTGATATTCCTTCACCTTTGATGACTCTACATCTCCCGTTGCTTTCATCCCTTCCTTGCTCTTGCTAGTCTCTTCGCTAACCTTCTTCTCAGCATGCAACTCCTTCCCATTTCGAAGTGTCACTGCCTTAACATGTTCCTTTGGATTGGGTTCTGTATTCTCCGGTAGCGTTCCCTGTGGTCTTTTAGAGATTAGCTTCGCAAGTTGATCAATTTGGTTCTCAAGGTTGCGATTTGAAGCCTCTTGATTCCTCAATGAGGATTCAATGTTGGATAAACGAGCCTTATTGCCTTGAATATATTTTGTGAGAAGTTCTTCCACACTGGACTTCTTTTCTTGAGGGAGAGGAGGTGGGAATGGCCTTTGAAATCCAGGTGGGCTAAAGTTGGTCTTTTGCTGGCCTTGGTTTTGATTTCCCCATGAGAAATTGGGGTGATTCCTCCATCCTGGATTATAAGTGTTGCTCTAGGGGTTATTTTGTTGCTTGGGTGGATTTCTTAGATAATCAACCTGTTCCAATTGTTCAGGTGCTTTATACCCCTGCATACCAAAATCACTTACATCCGATTGCACTTGTTGAGGGCCAACTGAGAGTGCATCAATCTTCTTACTCAATAGGTCCACCTTGGCTGCCAGAGCAGTGGTCAAGTCCACATCATAAATTCCCATAAACCTTTTGCTTGGCTCTAGTGCTTTCCCACTGATAATTGTTCATCGCTATTCCTTCAATTAGGTTTTGTGCTTGCTTGAGTGTCTTTGTGTTCAAAGTACCTCCTGCAGATGCATCAATCATCTGTCTCGTAGATAAATTGAGACCATTATAGAAGGTCTAAATCTACATCCATAGTGGGAGGCCAAGATGTGGGCACCTTCTGAGCAAGTCCTTGAACCGCTCTCAAGTGTCATATAGAGTCTTCGCTTCTAATTGGGCAAAACAAGAAATGTCGTTTCGAAGTTTAGCGGTCTTCGCAGGTGGGAAATACTTCTCCAAAAATTTCTCTACCAATTCATTCCAAGTTTTGATTGAATTTCATGGTAGAAAGTTCAACCACTGTTTTGCTCTACCCCTCAAGGAAAAAGGAAATAGCCGCAGTCGGATGGCATCATCCATGGCTCGATTGATTTTAAATGCATTACAAATCTCTAGAAAGCTAGAGATGTGGGCATTAGGATCTTCATCTTGGAGACCATCAAACTAAACATATTGTTGCACCATTTGTATGATGTTAGGTGCAATTTGAAAGTTATTAGTCGCGACAGTTGGCCTTGCAATACTAGAGTTAGCTCCAATAAGTGTAGGCCTTGAATAATCGGACATGGTCCGATTTGCTTCATTCCCATTGTTAGCCATGTGTGGTGGATCTTCCTGCTCGATGAATTGAGTGTTGGGTTCTTCACCTTCTTCCTTGATTTCAATGATTGACTCGTCGTCAATGGTCGCCAAAATTTGACTAGGTCGCGATCTCAAATTTTGAAGGGCAGTTCTCTCAATTTTATGATCAAGTTCTACCAAATCTTCCTAGTTACTTCGAGTCTGCACTACAAGGGCAAGAATCAATTGCAACTCTAGCTGATGAAAATAAACAATGAAAACAAAAGAAAAAAAAATTGTTAAAGTAATAAAGCAACTAGTGTTCTTAATATCGAAAGTCTCCGGCAACGGCGCCAAAAACTTGATATCAGGCAAGTGTACCTATCAGTTTTAATATAGCGGATGTGAGTCCGAGTCGATCCCTCAGAGACTTCGAGTACTAATATTAACCTTAGCTTTATTATTTAACCGGAAAATTATGAAAGTTTGAATTAATTAAAAATATTAAAATTAACAAACTAACTTAATTATAAGACTTAATTAAGTAATTAAAAAAGCGATAAAATTAAGAACGACTTCAAGAAAGTAAAAACGTATTTAGGAATTATTTTCCCTAGAGTTAATCATGTGATCGCTTAAATTATATTTAATTCGGTTTCTATTATTCTTGACCGGAGAGATTCACAACTAAAGTTAATATCTTTTTCAAGCATATTAACCCTAATCTTAAATTATTTACCGGAATCTCTTCACTTAGTAATATAATTTAGAATTGCATTAATGTATAATGAATTCCCATACAAATAATTAACTTTCCGGAAGAAACATGTATCTTATCTCTAAGTATACATATAATTCTCTTCAATTATGTAAAGATCTAATTATACATGTAATTTCTCAATCAACATGTATAATATCATTTATTGATATTCTAGAAATGTCAATCAATAATTAAACGACATAATTGAATCAAGCAAAAATATAAACTTTATTGAAAATTCTAAATCAATTTAAAAATCACATGAAATCTTAAGTTTCATAATCCTAAATACACGAATTTTAAGCTATCATACTGAATCTAAAAACGAGTTCCATAAAAAACGTAAAATAAAACATGAAAAACTCCTTTGATTGATAAAAAATTTCTCCGATCTTGAAGTCGGTGTTGTTCTTACCTTTTTCTTCTCCTTCTCCTCAAGTCTCTTGCTACACACGAATAAGGTAACAATAGAATTATTCTTCTCATTGTACAGTGCATGAATACAAGCTGCCGACGACTTACACTTGCGACCCTCACATACAGCAGCATACGGTGAAACACACGCTGCACATCATAACCAAATTAGTCCACGCACATGCACTGCTTCATCCTTCGTCCATCTACTGTTCACTATTGACCCTATCAGTAACCATAACAATAATACAGTAGACGTGACCCAGCACCAGATTCTATTGCAAATCCTCGACCCTTTTCTCCAACACCTATTATGTGACCACCAATGTGACTGAACAATCAACAATAGCAAACGTTTGTTGATTACGTCCCAACTACAACCAAGGCCTAAAAACTGATTAGCTCCATACTATAGCAGCACTGAGCACGTCATCCATTGCTGCACTTGCATACCGAAGCACCTACGATGGCTTTATCATGCTTACAATACATGACTGTCCCCTCTTGTGCATACAGCAGCTCGTACGTCCAATGTCATCCACTGACTAGCGCCGTGATAGACAACAGCAATATATGCCGATTGTTGCTCACCGTACGTTGGAAACAGTAGTTCACACAAGTCAGTCCTTGTCTTACGAACACAGACAGTAGTATCGCAGCAGCTATGACCATAAAGTACGGCTCTCCATCGACTAAATGCACACAGCTACTATCTACTCCGTACGTTGCAAATCAAGTTTACTCACACAAACCGATGATCAGTTCCGCACAGTATATGCCAATAACACAGCTTCCACGTTGCAGTCACATATAACAGGATACGTACGACAGTAATCAGGTTCAGCCATGATTGTTCTCTTTCATGTTTTTATTTATTTATTTATTTATTACTATATTAAATCATTATATAATATTAGATCTTTAGTTAGTCATAAATAGTAACATATATTAACTTAGTAGATTGTTTTGGTATTAGTCTCTCTCTCTCCCTCTCTCTCTCTCTATATATATATATATATTAGGTACATTATTATTTTTTATTTATATAAGTATTCGTTTAATAGTAATATAGCTATGCATATATAATAGTTTTGGGAATTTTGGAGATTAGGTTTTTAATTCTTCACATAGGAAATCTTTTTAATTAATAATGAAAAACCTTTTTTTAAAAAAAAAAAACTAGGACGTTCTAGAAAATTTCAATTGACATTCAGAAGTTAGAACCCTTTTAGATATTTTCAAATAAACTAAATCGATTAAATATGTAAACTTGATCGGTTTTCAAAAAATTAAAAAGAATCAACATACTAAAGTTTTCGGAAAGAACTACGATTGTCTGATCGCGGCTAGCGGGTATGTAGGCACTTTCAGGGTGATAATAAAATATGTAGAAACTTAGGTTCTTTTTCCTTTTCTTTTGATTTATTTATTTATTTTTAAATATTACAACTAGAAGAATAATCCTAATTTCAGTAAATAGATAGTGGTACCCGTTAGGTTTTAATAGGTTAGCCCCTGAACTCGGAAACCTCTGGTTCTTCATTCAAATTGAAATCAAAGACCGGTAGTCAAATCGTAATTAATCCACCCAATTGGTTACGGTTTCTTTTTCTTTTCCCAACTTCGGTCGAATGGCGACTCCAAAAATTATTTTCAATAAAAAAATCGGAATTTCTCAATTTCTTTAATCGATGATTAATATTAAATGGGTTAGGGTTTAGTATTAATCGAAAAATGAGAAATTAATTTTAAATAAAAGAAACCGAAAAATCAGGCTCGACAGCTGTTTAATTCTAATTTGAAATATGCTCAGTTTTGTACGGTTTCTTAAGCACCATATGTTTACAGGTATAATTAAATTTAATCAATATTTTTCCTAAATCTACATATAATAAAACATTAGAATAATAAAATTCATAATTTTCTAGATAAAATTAAAAATTTTAATAAATTACACAAAGTTGAGCTGAATTTTGAACTTAGCTAACTATTGGACTTCCGACCACCAATGACAATTTAAGAGGTATCGGCCAGTCTAGGCGGTAGGTATGGAATGTGATGGTGGCAGTAGCAACTCGGTTCCAAGTAGTGGTGGTAGTTTGGTTCCAATTGATGGTGGTTCATGGGTTTAGTCTAGTTGCCCTTATTGTACAGATTTTTTTGTAATTTTTTGAAAAACCCTAATTTTCTCTCTTTTTTAGTTCTCTCCAATTTTCAAATATCTTAAACAAACCAAATGAGCTTTTGGTGGTATTTGACTATTTATAGAGCTCTTGAAGAATTTTGATACATTAATTTGACTAGATAATTACTTTAACTTCTTCCAATTTGACTTTCTAAGAGTGTTAATTTAATTGGTCAATTTTTTTCTTTCCTCCTTAACTTGCCACAACGTAAATCTAGATCATTCCCCACTTCTTTAATTTTTTTTTTTCTAATTTTCCTTAATTTTTTAAATAATTTTCTTTAATTTTTTAAATAAATAGCATTTTTCTAGCATTTTAGGTAATTTCGCATATTTTTACTTATACGTAAATACATATGGAGTACAAGGAAATACTCTTAAATATTATTTATGTTATTCTATGATTTTTAGTATGTATATAATTTATCTCTAGCGACTCGTTAGTTATCGGAATTCATTTTATATATTTTCGATAGATAACATGTAATGTACTTTAAATTTAATATTATAATGTTGTGTTATTTTATAATTTATTTTCTTAAATTTAAACTTACAGGATCGCTTTTACTAATATTTCTAACTTAATTTTATAATTTAGACTCGATTGGATCCTTTAATTGATCGTTCTAAACTTTACATATTAAATCCGATCCTACAGTTATAGTGCTTACAATCTTGAGATTACGAACAAAGCTGTCTAACCAAGGTGGTGGTCGTTTAATCTTTTTAGACCTTCTAACCTGTACATTTGGAAAAGAAGAACAAGTAGGAATAGTAGTAGATTGTAAGACAAAATCTAACAATGTATGTAAATGTATATCAAGTAGCTCATCTTCAACAGATTCTTTGATCGGAGGTCTTGACAGGTATTTTTTGATAATAGTGAGCTTATTTAGCCAGCATAATACTTAAACTAGGTCCAATAATTTAGTTGAGTATAGCTTTCGTTGACCGGTTATAAATATTAAGCAAGACTCCTAAGTAAGGAGACCTTTTTCTTATTTTCTTACTCTTCATAACACTTTATAATTCTTTTTACATGACAAGATGGTTGACTTAGGCATCAAAGTGGTCTCGTCGGAGTAACCTCCAGCACCCTTTATAGCCATTTTCTCATTTTGTAGGTGTTTGCGTATCGGAATGAAAATCACCTGACAATAAGAGGAAATATAGATGGAGAAGGAGAACTAGTGTCTAGAATTGTAGAAGAGACTCTAAAAGGAAAATTATTTTCATAAAAAATAACATCACGACTGATAAACAATTGATAAGAATCAAGATCAAAGAGTTTATAAGCTTCATGATTTAACGGGTATCTAATAAATACACATTTTCTTCCACAAGGATCAAACTTATCTCTTGAAGTAGTTGTGGTGGCTACATAAGCAAGACAACCAATGGTTCTTAGTTGTGTGTAGCTTGGTGGTTTGTGAAATAATGTTTCATAAGGTGATTTCCATTTCAACAATTGTATAGGCATTCTATTTATCAATGTAGCGGCAATAAGTATGCATTCTCCCCAAAATGTCTTTAGAAGATTTGCATGTAATCTAGGAGCTTGAGCTGTGTCAAGCAAATGCCTATGTTTTCATTCAACAACTCCGTTTTGTTGTGGTGTATATACTACACTTTTTTGGTGTTGGATAGCAAATGTTTTAAAAAGTGTTTGACACTCTTGAGAAAATAATTCACTCTCAATGTCTATGTAAATGGTCTTTAGTGTGAGAGAAAATTGGTTCTAACATATGAAAGAAAGGCAACAAGTGTTTCTTGGGTATGTTATTTATGTGGGATCAAGTATATCCATGTGCTATGACTCATATCATCCACAATTGTTACAAAATATTTGCAACCACTCAAAGACATTGTATTGTATGGACCCCATGGATCAACATGAATAAGATAAAAACGCTTAGAAGTAATTAAAGTACTAGAAGAGGAAGGTAACTGATGAAATTTTGCAATATGACAAGTGTCACAAGGAAATTGAGTGATATTTTTATTCTTACAATCAACAAGACGTTGCATTTTGGACAAAGATATATGTCTTAGTTTAGTGTGTAGGAGTTCTAAAGGAACCCCCTTTATATTAGGTGAAGAAATAGCAAACTGATTGGATATAACATGCTGTAAAAGGTGTTATCAGTAGGATAAAAAGGTACAGAAGGTCTACCATCAAGTGTATAATCAACAACGTCAATGTTGCCACTACTCATTACATATAAACCTTTGCATGCTCTTCCTCTAGCAACATAAGCCTTAGTTTTCTAGTCCTAAAACATACAATTATTAGTATTAAAGATTGCAGTTAGGTTTGTGTTGATAAGCAAGCTATTTACTGATAGTAGGTTGTGTTTAAAAGCATGCATAAGAAGAACATTGGTCAATTGAATATCTTTATTTATTATTACATCTCCAACACAGGTTACTGGTTTTGTAGTACCATTAGCAAGAATCACTTTAATTAGGTTCAATAGAGTATGTTGGTTAGTTAAGAGCTATTTGAAGGGTGTAATATGGTTTGACGCTCCTGTGTCGACAATCCATTCATACATTGACTTATTATGAGCTAAAGCATTATTCAAATGGGAGAAGGAATAAGAACATTTACTAGCAAAATTCATTGAAGCATCTTGCTCTTGTCCATCAACCACATTTGTCTTTATCATTCTAACAACTTCAGAACATATCCTTTGCATAAAATCATGATCATCAAGAATTTTATTAGTATGAAATGATTCTCAAATGGTGTATCTACATGGATTGCAGTAACATGAGTGGTTAATTTTGGATTTGTTGCAGGCCTCTTCTCCTTTTATTTAAGCCAATCCGGGAAAGCTGTAATTTCAAAGTAGTTTTTGACTGAGTGCCTATGTTTCTTGCAATGAGCACAAATAAAAAACTTAATGCTAGTCCTACTTCTTTTATCCTTACGATTAGAAGAACTAAATTTTAAAGCTGTCTTCAACTAATATACAAGTGGCATGATTTCTTCTACATTCCCCATTAAGCTAACCATTTGCTTTTGTTTTTTAACCTGATACACAATAGAATAAGCTTGCTTACCGTTGGCAGAGGCTCCATTCAAATAATATGACTTCTTACTCCCTCAAGAACATCATTTAGCCTTACCAAAAACTGCATCAGCTTAATTCTATTATCAATCTCCTAAATTTTGCTTACCAAATTACAACTACATTTAACTAAAACCCTATAGTTACATTTAAGCAAACTAGATAGACTATGTATCTCATCCTATGGTTTCTTAAGCCTATTGTAATACATTGAGACATTCATTGTACCTTGCTTAAAATTGACAATTTCATGTTGTAGCTGGTAAAGCAACGACCCATTTCAAATCACTCAAAAATATCATCCCATAGTTCCTTGGATGATTGGGCATACATGAAAGCCTCTAAAAGTTTTTTTGTCATAGTATTAAGTATCCAACAACATATCATATAGTCACAGCGAATCCAATTTTGTACACCACTTTGTTTATCTTCATAAAGTCTTTTACAATCACCAATTATAAAACCTAATTTTGCTTTAGTACTAAGTACCAATCTAATTGAACGACTCCATCCTAAGTAATTTGCTCTATTAAAAATCACACCAGTAATAATCATTCCTAAACTATCAAAACTAGATAAATGCATCGGATCATTTAGATTTAAAACCGACTTAAATTTCTCACCATTCATTGTTTTATTAAACGAAAAGAAATCTAAGGAATGGCATAATCAAAATAGAGGATAACAACAAGAAAAGAGCAGAGTTTAAGAATCACTTAACTTTGTACCATGTAGAAGAACCTAGTCATGATTTCTTGTTTAATCTCCATGAAACAAGCTTACGAAAGAGAGGAAGAAAGAGACATGCAGATAACAGAAAATGAATCAATTCTCTAACCATTTGACATCAATACATGTAAGAGTATTTATACTCTATTGTTAAGACACGTGTAGCATAAATATCCTCAAGTAGTTACCCAATTGTACATAAACAAATATGATACACTATAAGAACCTGGTCATGATTTCTTGTTTAATCTCCATGAAACAAGCTTACAAAAGAGAGGAAGAAATAGATGTGTGAATAACCAAAAATGAATCAATTCTCTAACTTACTGAAAGTAGTACATGTAAGGAGTATTTATACTCCATTGTTATGACACATATATATATTACATGTGTAGCATAAATATCCTTAAGTAGTTACCCAATTGTACATAAACAAATATGATACACTATACTGTTAACAATAAGCTTATATATGCATCCTGCTTATTTATTATTCACTATTTAGTTCTTTCAAATACCACACATCTCCTGCTTTTGTTTTATAATTTGCCTATATTTAATATGCATATCCTTGAGTGGATAGTTGAGTTTAATTTTTCTGAAAGTGCTCCTCAATAGGTGCATACGTCAACACATTTTTGTATTTAAATCATTGACAACCTGACTCTTACTAAAAACACAATCCACTAAAATTATATAGTTAGGATTATTTGCAAGTGTGTTTCATTCTATATATACATATGGATGTCTTATTCTATTTGTTTCTTCTCTCATTTAATTGTCCCTAAGCTTTCCCCTCTATTAATTGTAAAGTTATTCCCTTACGAAATCGAAGGTGGTGCCCAAATGGCAAATCTTGGAAGATTTATATACATACCTTACTTCTTAATTCATAATTATACTTACTGATTGATATAAAGTAGCGTCATTACTCAAGAGGAGGGAAATTAAAAATGTTCAATTATTTTAACCAGCATGCACTCGTTTTTTTCCTTGTTCCTTTTTTCTTTTTAATTCTAAATTTTCAATTGATTAACTACAAGCATATTACTATAAGAAAACTCAAATACCTAAGACCGCTCTTTAGTCATGTCTGGACAAATTTCTTAAAGTTTACGTTTATTTATTTATATTTATATTTTATTTATTTATTATTTTTTTCCTTCTTCGGTTACGAATTATAAACATCTCCCAAACCCGATGTAAAACCACAGGCCAAAGATCAGAAATTCAAAAACATAACTTTGAAACTGTTGAACTCGATTATATACCCGAGGACAAGTTTGAACATTTCCATTTAATACCCAAATACTAAAAACCCAAAAGTTCCAACATTATGGTCTTAAAAATCTTTTCTCCTTCCTTATTTACTTGGTTGCACGTGTTTCATGGAAATGGATCATAGATCCAACAAATTAATATATTTCTCTACACGAAGGAACAAACTTCACGGCAATAATACCACACTTCTAGCACAGAGACATCTCCATAATACTGGACCACATCCCTGTACGAATTGTTTTAACACTCCAAAGATCTGAAGGGTCATTTTCATTGTTATAACACCGGCAAATAAACCAATATCAACCCTATGTACGTGTTATATTTAGTAATGAGGTCATCTAATGGTGATTATGAAGCTGCACAGTTGTGGCAAACTTAGGAAATTGTACACCAAATCCCAGCACGATGTCGAGCCACAAAACTTGAGTTTATTTATTATTATTCAATTTTATTTCATCATTTTTCTTTTTTTTTTTTGCCAAATTATCAGTCCAATATGTAACATATATGTTTTACAAGATAAATAAACTTGTTTTATTAAGTTATATAAGAAATAGTAAAAGAAATGAAGTTTCTAAAAATCTGAAACTATTTAAAAAGGAAAGAGCTCTAAAAAGAGCATTCTTACTGATATGGAAAAGCTTGAGGTTTAGTTGTTTTTGACATACTCTGCATTGTAATCGTCTGGGAATTCGTTGTTGTGACTTGATTGAGAATCGGGAAAGATGAGAAGATGGGTTAAAGCTGAGAAGGAAGAAGCAAAATGGAAAGAGAAAACAAATGGAACGGGAGAGAGAAAGAGCAGAGACGTGGAGGAGAGAGAGAATAGGAAGATTTTGCTCTGTTTTGGAAAGGGTAAGGTAGAGCAGAGAAAGAGCGGGAGATTTTGGTGAGATATTGTTCTACTTTTCATGGGATTTTACTATATTATAGAAATTAAGCCAGTAGATAGAATAGAAATAATGACGCAAAATAATATTATAAGAAGAAATGTGAGATTAGTAACTTGAAAGGAAATAAATTTAGGAAGAAGGGTCTTCTACATCATGCGTTACGATATGCAGTCGTTTATGAAAATAATTTTTCATAATTTTATTATTAATCAACAAAATCCAAATTAAACTACTTAGTTTTATTATCTTCCTATTATCCTTGACCAACACTTTTAGGGCTCTAATTGATATTTTTATTTTAGAGTTTCATTTACTTAAATACAATTTAATTAAGGATTTTTAAAGCTTTATTGGGTACCAAAAAGAATTTATCTCGGGATTGATTCAACGATCAAATTCAATTTAAAAAAAATTCCAATGTCATATGTGGGTTATATAATATATTTGTCTTATGATCTTATAAAATTATAATTATTCACTTGTTTAATTTCATTGATAACATTTCCAGCCTTACAATACTTCTTCTACCAAGAACTTGTTAATAGTAGGCATCTTGGTATTTATGTTTATTTAACATCCTTATAGAAGGTTTCAATTCCTTTACACACATGCGTGTACATATATATATATATATAAGTATATATAGACTAATTGTCATTATTGACGATTTGAATTTTACTAATGTGGTTGACTCCTTCATTTATATTATCATTGTACACATGTCAAAAGAGTTACTATTAAAGGATATAAGTTAAAATTTCAAAATTTATATACAAACACACGTGTATATATATATATATATATATATGCATGTTATAACTAAAATGCCATCCAACAAATTATGATAATGATTCGAAAATTCATGGTTATCATTTCATGTAATGAGATATGATTATTTATATGTTTCTTAAGGATAATTTTCATAAGGCTTTTCTCTTTTTCTCTTTTTTTTTTTGATGAATTTTTATTTATACCTTTTATAATTTGTTAAATAGAAAAGTTGTGTTTTATAAATTTTAGAAATCCATAAAATCCCATATTTTGGAAAAAGTAATTAGATCTTATAAATATCTTTTTTTTTTCTACAATTTAATCAATATTTCAGTCTTTCATATAATTCTAGCATATTTAATCATAGGAATAGTATTTATAATTTGACCATTATCAATGAAACTTCTATTAGTAATTTATCGAGGAAATACTTTTGGAATTTTTAATATATTATTGTTCATGTATTCTAATATAGCTATATAAACACTCTATAAATTACAACTTATACATGGATAAGCTCTTTGAAGGATAGTCGCACTAAGTACAAAAGTAAGGGTTTACACATAAAACATTATTTATATAATGACAAAACCTTTGGGATTAGTGGTTGTATTAGAAAGGAGATCCTGCATATCACATTCCTCTAAAATACAAGCTTACATAGTTAAATTGTTATTATTATTCTCAGACATTTGAACTCATGTCCAACTAAAATCATTCAAATGTTTTTTGTCTGCCCATTTTCCTATTCCAATTTTGAAATATTAAGTAATATAATCACTAAAATTATTTTAGGATTCAAATATTTTTCTAAACTGACTTATCAATTTTTCTGGAGTTTACACTCGTAGCTCTTAAAGGATTGAATCTATGACACAACGATCTCACTGGAAACATTCCTCAATCAATTCAAAACTTGATCAGTGGTGAAATTCCTAGTAGATTTGCACAATTGGATAACACTAGAAAGCTTAAACCTCTCACAAAATGAGCTTAGAGGAATGATACGAAAAGGCAAACGATGTGATACGTTTGGGAAGGATTCCTTTGTGGGCAATCCAGGATCATGTGGATCACATAATACGATTGCATCTAGTAAACTTCACAACGGCTTCAACAAGATGACCACAATGTCATTGATTGGAAGATCCTATTACTGGGATATTGACATGGATTAATAATTGGTTTATCCATTAGATATATCATCTTTGAACTTCAAAGACATGAATAGTTTATATTATTGGTTGAGAAGAAACTGTTAAAGAAGATAATAAGGCCGAGAAGGAGAGCTAACAGATTGAATAGAACATGACCTTATTGTCGGCATGTATGCTGAAATAGGTCAACTATTCAAATCAATCGCTTGTGAGATATATCATAGCCATTCTCACTCTTATTCTCCAACATCCCCTCTTCTATCTTCTCCTTTGCGATGCCACTACCTTCATTTGTCTTTCTTGTTTGCACGCACAAAGGGATTATGAGTACATGTCTGTGGTGAGTTCTCATTACATTAAGTCTGTCAAACCATTAACTGATGTATGTATTCTATTCTACGTAAAACTCTTGTTTGCTTTATTTTGCACAAGTTAAACATGATGATCTTTTAGAAATAGTTACATAAAAATCTGTCATTTCCATATAACTCTCATGGTTCCCAAATGACGATTATAATTTGCAGCTTCCATGCATGCAATAATTATTACGTCACTTTGAAGGTAATATGTTTCGTCCAGTTGCATGAGAAACGATAATGGAATTTATTGACAGTGGCACAAAAGAAATACATTTCCTTTTACTTCTTTTTTCTTCTTTTTCTTTCTAGGACAGGCGACATGCATCCATGCCCAAACAGTCACTTAGAACAAGATCTTTCCGATATCTATTGACTGACTCTGTGGATGACAGTGAGAATTGTTTATAAAGTCATCCTTAAGCACTAATCACGGCTGGTGTTGAAACTTGCAAAGTTATTCAACCCTTCTAGATTTTAGTATTTTACAAAGTCATATGGTAATTTTTGGCTAAAGATAATGTAGTTTGCAATAAGTAGAAAAGAGGAATCAAGTTTGGTTCATCTCATTGGATAATTAGGGTAATTTGGCAAATTTTCATACTTGTGCATTTGAAAGCAAAAGATATTCAAAAATTCGTTTTGTTTAGTTTATACTTTTTAAAAGCATGCGTGTAGATTAAAAAAAAGTAAAATTAATTTTTTTTTAACCTGAAATTGAAAACCATAATAATGGTGTAGTTCTTTTATTTATCAACCATCTCCACAAATTTGGATGTAAACAAGCTTTACATAACTAGAGTATACTTGTTTAATTAGAATATATTAGATAAAATAAGCAGAGCCCATGTACATTGATGGGCAATTAAGCTAGTATGAAGTATAAACGAATACTATAGGAAAATAACAAAACTTCAATTACGCAAAAGTTTTCCTATGTTCCCCTATCTATTAAGTCAGTATTTTTAGTTAGTTGCTTAGCTAAGCTAGTTGTCATGAAGTCCATTTTGTTATGGTTAGTTACATTTAAGATAGTGTAGTTAGTTAGAAGTAGTTAGTAGATATTTATAGTAGGAACTCTATAAATACCTATTGAAACAGCTGAGTTAATTAATGAAGTCTATTACATTTTTCATACCGTATTTTCTTCTTCCTCACATTGTTGTTCTCCTTAATAGTTTCTTTTTCTTTTATGGTATCGGAGAAATTGATTGTTGAAGATCACCATGGCAACGAACATCATACCAGTAGCAATTTCTTTTTCTTTTATGGTATCAGAGACATTGATTGTTGAAGATCACCATGGCAAAGGAGTTTGAACAACTTTCTAGTTCATTTTACTTATATCCAAATGAGAATCCTTCCCTTACATTAGTGTCTACGATTTTAACAGGAGCAAATTATCATTTGTAGAGTTGAGCTATGCGAGTAGCTTTATTATCGAAGAATAAGCTTAAGTTTATCGACAGATCCATCAGATAACCAGATAATAATGATGAACTATATTGGGCTTAAGAGAGGTGCAATACAATGGTGTTTTCGTGGTTAGTAAATTCTCTATTTAAATTTATAGTACAAAGCATAATTTGGATAGAAAATGCATATAATGTTTGGAAAGATCTACACGATCTGTTTTCTCAAGGAGATTCCTTGAGAATTTCTGATCTATAAGAAGAAATCTATAATATGTGTCAAGGATTACTTAGTGTTATTGAGTATTATACAAAGCTCAGGATTTTATGGGATGAGTTGTCAGTTTTGAGGCCTTTTCCTATTTGTGAAGGATACGATAATTGTATTGTTATAAATACAATGAAGACTTATCAAAATTCTGATCAACTAATCTGATTCATTAAAGGATTAAATGATTATTTTCCTATTTGTGAAGGATACGATAATTCTATTGATGGATCCATTACTTGATGTTAATAAGGCTTTCTCGTTAGTGACTCAACAAGAAAGACAATTATTGTCCAGTGTTTAGTAAGGGTTTAGTGATTCTAGTGCTTTTGTTGTTAGATCAGGAATATAGACGAGGTTTACGAATAATAATTCAAAAAGGCTTGTTTGTTCTTATTGTGGCATGAATGGTCATACGGTTGACAGGTGTTATAAGAAGCATGGTTTTCCATCAGGTTTTAAAGCAAGATCTGATTTGAGAGTTGACAGTCCAAGGAAAATAAATCAAATAGAATCTGTCTATGTGAAGGTATGTAGTCCTTTTCATTTCACGAAGGACCAATATTACAAACTTATCCAGTTACTTGAGAAGGATAAGTTAGAGCATATTGGTTCAACAAAGGCTCAATCATCTACACAAGTTACTCAGTCTTTTGAAGGTAGTTGTTATTCTTTCGTTAATTCTTGTTTCAATTGGAGTTAGCTTGTAGATACTGGAGCTAGTGATCATGTTACTTATTCTTACAACCTCTTTTCTTTTAAATCTGTTTCTAATATGAACGTAAGGTTGCTAAATATTCATCAAGCTTAAGTTACACACATTGGTAAAGTGAAGCTAAATGATTACTTAACACTTGACGAAGTGTTATGTGTTCCTAACTTTCAGTTTAACTTGGTGTTAGTTAATAAGCTAACTGCACAACTTAATTGTCGGCTTGTTTTCACTCCTAGGGACTGTTTTGTATAGGAAATGAAGCATTACAAGGCGATTAGATGTGCTAAGATGTTTAAGGACTTTATTGTTTTTCAAGAGGAATTTTCAAGAGTAAGAATAGTGTAATTTGTCCTGCGACTAGTAGTTTGGTTCAAAGCAAGCATTGTAATTTGTAACACTTTCTATTGGGACATTCTCTAAGTGAGAAACTAAGGATAGTTTCTAAGCTGTGTTCGGAAGTCCAAGTTAATGAAACAGATGAGCCTTGTAGTATTTGTCATTTCGCAAAACAAAAAATATTGCCATTTCCTTTAAGTACTACAACTTCTGCTGTTCCCTTTGAACTTATGCATTTTGACATATAAGGGCCTATACAAATTCCTACTAGAAATAACAAGTGTTAGTTTTTAATTGGTGGGGATGATTTTAGTTGTGTTACTTAGGTTTTTTTAATGAGATTTAAATCAGAAACTCGAGATTTGATGAAACAATTTTTAGTGTATGTTGATACTCAATTTAGTGCTAAAGTAAAGGTTATACGGACAGATAATGGGCAAGAGTTCAATATGCCTGAGTTCTATGCTTCTTATGGAATCATTCATCAAACTTCATGTATTTGAACACTACAACAAAATAGTGTTGTAGAGTGTAAGCATCAGTACATAATTTAAGTAGCTAGAGCACTAACGCTACAAGTAGGGTTGCCTTTACAATTCTGGAGTGATTGAATTTTACATTCAGTTTATCTGATTAATCGACTTCCTACTGCTATTTTACATCATAATAACCCTTATCAGGTTTTGTTCAACATAACACCGGATTATACATTGCTTTGAGTGTATGGGTGTTTGTATTTTGCCTCTATACATGATTGCTTACACTACAAGTTTGATCCACGAGCAGTTAAGTGTGTGTTTCTCATATATGTTAAGGGAGTAAAAGGCTATCAAGTTTATGACATAGAAAAGTAGCAATCCTTCGTCTCGTGGGATTTTATTTTCTATGAATTAGATTTTCCATTTCTAAATCATCAAAGTCTAGATACTTGTAGTACTGATATCGTTTTTCCTACTCTCCTTGACAGTAATGTTTATCTTGATCGTTTCACACGTAATGAGAGTTTTGTTGATGTTTCATCTTTAGCCAGTGATCAGATAATAGTTTGACAATCTAATAGAACTATTAGGCCTCTTGCACATTTGAGTGATTATGTTTGTGATATTAAGACTCCTCATTCTTTCACCTCTATTTTCAGCTATGTACATCTTGATCCTTCACATAAAGCTTGTGTTTGTGCTGTTGATAAGATTACTGAGCTTAAGAGTTTTAACGAAGTAGTGAAGGTTCATGAATGGAGGGAAGCAATGCAATCAGAAATTTTAGCTCTTGAAGCCAATAAAACTTGGGAACTTATTGAATTGCCTCACATAAAACAACCCATTAGTTACAAGTGGGTATACAAAGTTAAATACAAGGTAGATGGAAGCATAGAACATTACAAGGCAAGGCTTATGGCTAAAGGTTACACACAACAATTGGGTATTGATTACCTAGATACGTTTAGTCCAGTTGCTAAGATCACTTCAATGTGATTGTTACTATCTCTTGCTGCTTTACGAAGATGGTTATTACATCAACTAGACATTAATAATGCTTTCTTGCACGAGGATCTTCATGAAGAGGTCTATATGATTTTGCTTGAAGGATTTCATTCTACAAATTCCTCTAAGGTATGTAAGTTACTTAAGTCCTTATATGGGTTGAAATAGTCCAGTACGTAATAGAACGAGAAGCTTACTTATGTGCTTCTTTATTATGGTTTTAAGTAGTCTATAGCAAATTACCGTTTGTTTTTTCGATAGACTACTAGTCATTTTCTTGTTTTACCGGTGTATGTAGATGATTTGCTTGTAGCAAGTGATTCAATGGATGCTGTTGCCTCACTTTAAAAAAAAAATACTTGCATGATGCTTTCAAAATCAAGGATCTTGGGGAGTTGAAATATTTCTTAGGACTTGAGGTGGTACGGAACCGTGAGGGTATTAATCTTTGTCAATGAAAATATTGTCTTGATCTTCTTAGGGATGTAGGGTTTCTTAGATCTAAACCTGTTTCTTCTCCTATAGTTACTTCTATTATGCTAAGTAGGGATGATGGTTCTCTTCCACTTGATGATCCTTCTATTTTTCATGGACTCATTAGGAGTCTACTGTATCTCAAACACATTCGACCAAACATTTGTTTTGCTGTTCAACAGCTTTCTCAATTTCTTGACAAACCAACCGTTTTGCATCTTTAAGCAGCTCATTATGTGCTTCGCTATCTTAAAGGAACTCCTGGATAAGGGTTGTTTTTCTTAGCTCGTTCTTCTTTTAAGTTACATGGGTATAGTGATTCTGATTAGGCTACATGCCTTGATTCTAGGAGATTAATCATTGGCTTTTGTGTTTTCTATGGAGACTCACTTGTTTCTTAGGCATCTAAGAAGCAATCAACTGTTTCATGGTCCTCTTTTAAAGCAATATATCATGCGCTTGCTACTACTGTTTGTGAACTACAATGGCTGTTCTATCTACTTAAGGATTTTTGTTGTACACATGAAGGGCCCACATTGTTGTTCTATGCAAACTAGTTGGTTATGTATATAGCACATAATCCTGTCTTTCATTAGCGAACAAAACATATTGAGTCGGATTTTAATGTCGTTCAGGAAAAATCTAAGTTGAAATAGTCAAGCTTTTACCCATTTCTACTTTACAACAGTTAGCTAATGTCTTCACTAAAGTTCTCCCTCCATCTTCTTTCACACCTTTCTTGTTCAAGTTGGGTCTTTGAAAGGTTTTTGTTCCTGCTTGAGGGGGGTAGGGTATTGTGGTGTGGTTTATTAAGTCAGTATTTTTAGTTAGTTAGTTAGCTATCATGAAGTCCATTTTGTTATAGTTAGTTACATTCAAGATAGTGTAGTTAGTTAGAAGTAGTTAGTAGATATTTATAGTAGGAACTCTATAAATACCTATTGAAATAGCTGAGTTAATTAATGAAGTCCATTACATTTTTCATACCGTATTTTCTTCTTCCTCATACTGTTCTTCTCCTTTGTTTTTCATTGCCATTTCATTGCTAAACTAGCAGAATTGACAAACATCATACCGGTAGTAGTTTCTTTTTCTTTTGCTGTCACAGTGCGCATAAATTCAACTCTAAGATTATTATTGTAAAGAGTCACTTGTTTAAATATCAAAGAAAGAAAATTCATACTTTCCCATGGAATATATGTATGTATGTATATGTATATATATTCGTAAAAGTGTATGTAATCTCTCAAAAGATATGAATTTGGAAAAAAGAAGGCAAAGGTAAAAAAAATGCAAAGATCATTTTTTAAGAATTTAAGCATTGCCTAGGGCAACATTAACAAACCTTTGATCATGATCACCTCTCACCTCTCACAGATTTAATAACGACAAAGAAACTTTAGCCCACAAGAATTTAAAACTATTTCTCACCTACAAACCTATTTTTACTTTTAGGTGGTAGAATTGTTATTCCACATAATTGCTATTATTGCAAAATTAAATGTGGAATTGTAAAGAATTTATATAATCAAAAGAATAACCATTCTTACTCTTTTCTAGCATATTTTTATATCTAGTAGGACCATAATTCAACAATTAAGCCATAGATTGGGCAAGGATATGTTGGTATTTTTTATATTTATAATTTATTATCTATTTCATTTTAAGTTCAACAAAACAAATTATAATTCTATCTCATCTTATTTCGAAAGTCAAATGTGACATTAATATTTTATTTCGGGCAACTTATGCTTTTACTTAAAACTCCCTCTCTATCCAAGTTTATAACACCGATTGCCTTGAGAAAAGGGTCATGACTTTTGTTTTTGCATAGAATATGCGAGAAAAAGAAAAAATAACTGCTCACAGAACAGTCTGAACTCCAGATTATCTTATAACAAATCTCTTGTCCAACCATAAGATAAGTTTAAAAAGGAAAAAGAGGCAAAGTTCGGACACTCAGTAAAAGGAATATGGTCATTTCTCGGCATGGTTATAGCATGATCAATTTTGGCAGAAATAACAAGCAGAGCAACAGATTCGAATATATTCATTATCATTGATCTAGTCAAACTACAAAGAATGCGAAGTGCATACTTTACACCAGAAACGTTAATGGGGCAGATGACTTTTGGGAAAAATATCAGCATCAACTTCTAGAAATCTTCATCTTAGACCATTGTCAGAAAGGCGGTTTCATCTTCAAACATGATTGAATGCCTAACGGTGGCTTGACGAATGTTGTTGCACCACGACCACTACTAATATACATCATAGTCTAACGTAAGGAGAAAGCATGTTCATTGCCGTGAAATGAGTGTCAAGAATTGTGATTCTGCATAACATATAAGCCAAAATGTAAATCGACTAATACTCACCCATAAGCGAGACTTCAATCATTCGTGAATATTCCACACATCTGGAGATGATATTTCGATTTGGCTCCAAATCTTTAAAAATTTCCATTCACATGCCTTGGATCCTACAGACAAAAATTAAATTACAACTAAAAACATGATAACAATTGTTCCGGGCTTTTTTTTTTTCAATTAAACTTATAGACTTATATAGTACCATCCATCAGAAAGTAAGGAACACAGGGTTAGATAACTCTACATGTTGCACCAAATCCCAAGCGAGTTTCAAGAAAGGTTACCTTGTGGGGCACTTAGCTCCCCCATCGGCTACTTACTGAACCGTTTGAAAGTTGCCATCTTATTTTACGTCTATCAGAAATCTTTTGTACACAAATAAATGCATGATTTCTTTCATGCTTATTGAAACTGTATCTTAAATTGAGCTTCCTAGCTTAATAAGGCAATTTAAGAAAGGAAAAATATCCAGTATAATCTTTTTCTTCCGATTCTAAGAAAGGGAAATCCCAAAAAATCCACGAACAAATAACAAACCCTGTTATACAGATGATGGGATAGAGCTAAAGGAGTAATCTCAATCGAGAATATACTTTTGTTGAGATTGAGAAGTCTAAAATGTCTTATAAGACCATCAATGTCGCTCGTCCCCTATCCGACGTGGAGCAACCTTGTCTCCTCTCTTAGCGAGATAGCACGTCCCTTTGTCTAGGGACGTTCTTTTGATAGGGGACGTCACTAACCTCTTTTTTATTTTGGTTTTTAATTTAGTTAAAGGTAATAATTGGCTTAAAAATTAAAAAAAAAAATAATAATGTGAAGAAACTGATAGATAAAAATGTTGAGTTTCTTAAAAGGAGAGTCTTTATTGATATAGTATCTAAGAATATAAGATGGATTTTTTTAGAGATAAAAATGGTTTAACGGATTCCTTCTTTACTTTATGCTACAAGTTAACTAATTAGGGAATAATTGGTTCAAATCGGTTTGGTTGTGATGAGTTTTTCAAAAAATTAATTTCTTTAATTTAGAAAAGCTCTAGACCACATGAAAAAGCATTTGGTTGGGTTTCATTTTTTCCAACTTAAGCCAAACAATAGAAAAATCCAAACACAACTAAATTGCATAGGCATTTAGACTTTTCTAAGTGTTCATACATCCATATATATTTAGGCTGATTTTCCAGTTTACAAGTCTATGAGACGGATTGCCGTAGTAAAGGGTCAAGACTTTTCTTTCTGCGTTGTATACATAAGATTGTGGAAAAAATAAAAAAAATAAGTACTTGTCAACAATTGAAACTCTAGAATGTCTTTCAATGGTTTTTTTTTTTTTTTTTTTTTTTTTTTTTTTTTTTTTTTTACAGTAGTGAATAGTCTGGACTTGATTCGAATGTATTTGATTTTAGGGAAATTTTATTTTATTTACAAAGTTCAATTGAATATGCCGTCATGTAGTAAAAGGAGACTGTTTTCTTTCGTTCCATGGTTACGGGGTTTCAAATTTGTGTTGGGATAAAATTTTAAGGTTGCATGACCAGACAATTAGCATTCTTTAATGTCTTGCACTTATGCCTTTCCTTCGAATCCCTTACTTACTAATACACTGAGTTCGCATAAGAATGTTGAAAATCATATCAGACAATTCAAATTGAAAAACGATAACTTAAAAGCAGAGATAATAGGTATGGTCAATTCTGGCAGATATATATAACAAAAAATGCGAAGAGTATTTGGTTTCTTATGGACAATTTTTTCCAACTAAACGATCGTCTCTTTTCTATGGAAAAAATTCCAAACCAAAGGAAAACTTCGAACCTTTTTTTTTTCCCCATCATAGGGAAATTGGAAAATAAGAGAAATAAACAGACTAATAATAAAATTACCAAAAAAAAAATAACGAATCTGACATGACTTATATTCCTACCAATTTCTTTAACTTTGAGTTGACGTGGTAGTTTATTCCGGTGCTTTCACTTTCTCAAATCTCCTATAAAAAGCAGAAGCAAACTCATTTTAGTACAGGCAACTCCATCCAAACAACCCTTTGTAATTACCTATTTGCGTAAAAACAAAGACCGATGCAAATGGGATCTCATGGTGTTATCAGCTTCTATCTTTTTATATTGCTTCTCATTGCTCTAAACTATATATATCCGTGCTTTTCTTCTTCTTCCGAAAGGAATAAGCACTTATGCCCTCCTAACCAGCGGGATGCTTTGCTCCGATTTAAGGATGCCTACAATGTTACCGCATGGGATGAACATGTTCATTGTTGTCACTGGAGTGGGATAACCTGCGATAGGAAAACCGGCGAGGTCATCGGCATTGATGTGCTTTCTTTCGGGCTCACCGGAACCATCAACAACATCACCAACATCCTTTTCCCACTCTCTAATCTGCAGACTCTTGACCTTTCCATGAATCATCTTCACGGTACCATCCCCCCAGAATTAGCTCACTTTTCTAAGCTTACTTCTCTTTCTCTTGCTTCCAATAAAGAAATAAAAATGGAAAGTCATTCCCTAAAGTTGTTGGTTCAAAACCTAACAAAGCTAGAAGATCTCGATCTCAGTGACGTAAAGATATCTGGAGATATATCCAATGCCTTGTTTAACATTTCCACTGCCCTAACAGGACTCTCTCTTCAGCGATGTGATTTGTATGGGGTATTTCCAGAATCTATTTCGATTGCCCAATCTTTCTTCTCTTGAATTGCGAGAGAATGTAGGTCTTACGGTCTCACTTCCAAACTTTAATTGGAGCAGCCAACTCATAGGTTTATCTCTCACTTCTACAAACTTCTCAGGTAAGTTACCTGATTCTATTGGCAACCTAAAGGCCCTAGTTATGCTACTACTCTCCTCATGTCATATTTTAAACCCATTGCCATCTTCCATTGGAAACCTCACACAAGTCAGTATTTTGTCCCTAGGTTCTTTTGCTCATAGTGATGCAATCCCATCTTCAATCTGCCGTTTGAGTTCCATGCAATTTTTGTATTTACCACGCAACAAATTCAGTGGCAAGATTCCACAATGTTTAGGAAATTTGACCAATCTCATTGTTTTAGATTTAAGTTCTAACCAATTAATAGGGCCATTTCCACCATTATTGGCAAACTACACCCAATTATCCTCTCTAAATGTTAGCAACAACATGATAAGTGATACCATTACTCATTGGTTGGAATCTTTCCATGGATTAGATGTGATTGATCTTGGAGCAAATAGCTTGCATGGAGAGATCCCACTATCTATGTGCAAAAGCAATCCATGGATTTTCGACATGTCCAACAACAAGCTCAATGGAACTATTCCACCATGTTTGTTTAATCACACAAAGAACACTGGAAATATCCTAAATTTTCGGATGAACAGGTTGAAAGGAACGATCCCTGATACATTTCCACGGCATTGTCATATACTGCAACTTGATTTAAGTCAAAATCTGCTCATGGGGCCATTGCCACGGTCAATTGTCAACTGTAAGAGTTTGAGTGTCCTAGAACTTGGAAATAATAACATAGAAGATTCTTTTCCCAACTGGTTGGATCGTCTCCCTAAACTCGAGATACTTATCCTAAAATTCAATAAACTCCACGGTGAAGTGAAGCCCTTGCTAAACCATCACCCATTTCCTCATTTAAGGATATTTGACATCTCCAACAATAATCTTTATGGTCTATTGCCAATTGAATATATTGCACATTTTGATGCAATGAAGGAGACACGTGTTTCTAATAGGAGTTCACAGTACATAGAGGTACAACCATGGTCAACAGAAGATGCATATAGCTATTCCATGGCAATCACAATGAAAGGATTGAACTTTATCTTGCCAAAAGTCTTTATAGCGTGGAAGTTGATAGACTGCTCAAACAACAATTTCCATGGGGAAATTCCAGAAATCATTGGTAACCTCGCTGCTCTTAAAGGGTTAAATCTGTCTCATAACAATCTCACTGGGAATATCCCTCCATCAATCCAAAGCATGACCAACCTTGAATGGTTGGATCTCTCTTCAAACAGACTCACCGGTCAGATTCCTAGTGGACTCGCACAATTGACTGAACTTGGAAGCTTAAACCTTTCATATAATGAGCTTATTGGAATGATACCAAAAGGCAAACAGTTTGATACATTTGGGAAGGATTCCTTCATGGGTAATGCAGGATTATGTGGAACACAGATTGCGATAGCATGTGGTAAGCATGAGACTCCACAACCACCACCTTTGCCTTCTGTTGAGGAGGATGATTTTGACTTCTTTGATTGGAAGATCGTCTTAATGGGATATGGATGTGGATTAGTAATTGGTATTTCCATTGGATATATTGTCTTTGAACTTCGAAGACCTGAATGGTTTGTGTCACTAGTTGAGGAGAAACTACAAAAAAATATAATGAAGGCAAGAAGGAGAGCTAACAGGTTCCACTAAATGAGACTTCATGGTGAGCATGTTTTTTGAGATTTGTCAACTACTCAAATCATTTGCCAGAGATAGCACAGTCATCCTGATTTATTATCCCTTCTTTATCTCTTTCTTTCTATTTCCACTGCCTCTGCTATTAACATTCATAAAGGGTTTATGAGTCCACATCTGTAATGAGTTCTCATTGAGTATGTTAAACTGTCCATGACATATGTTTTCTCTTCTATGTGAACTCTTGTCTACTTTCTTTTTCTCAAGTCAAAAGTAAAACCATGCATCTTATGTTGCTTTAGTCACGAGGATTTTACATAAAAATAGTTGTAATAGATCTATTATTTTGCAAAATTCATATACTTGGCAATAAAGATTATAATTTGCAGCTTCCTTGCATATGATAATTGCTAGGTGATATGTTTCGTCTAATTTTATGACAAGCCTATAGTGGAATTATGAACTATAGAATCTTCTAGCAGGCAAAAAGAAGAATAAACGAAAGAGAAACAATGCTTTTGTTTTATGTTTTTTTTTTTTTCCTTTCTTGTACAAACAATTTATTCATGCACAAACAATCATGTAGAGCAATCTTGTAGACACCATTTTTGTCTCCCCAAAAATTAATCTCTAATTTAAAATCCCTTAGTTTTTGGAAAAAGTAAAAAAAGAAAAAGAAAATACCAAAAGTATTAAAAAAATAAAGAAAACAAAAAAAAAATGAAAAATAAGGAAAAAAATTAAGAAATTAAAAATTAAAAATCATGAGAAATGTTACACAGTAGTCCATTTAAGTTGGTTCGAGGTAAGAATAATTTTTCTAGGGTCCCAAATCGCTTTTAAAGTTAAAACAAATATATGCAATTTGACCAAATTAGAAATTTCGGACAATAATGAATATTTATTAAAAACTAATTTTTCTAGCCTAAGTTCGGCTAGCTTGTGTTGAAATATTTTGAAAATTCATTTTTAGAAGAAAATGGTCTCAAAAATCATGCCTCAATTGGATTTAAAATGAGCATTTTATGACTATTTGAAAATTTAAATTAAAACTGAATGCATGTAAAAATCGAATTTCTAATTTGGTCAAATTAGAAAAATTTTGAACATATATTTATTGAACTCCATGTGTTCTTAAAAAGTTTAACAAAATTTTTTAAAAGTTGGATAATTATAAGGGTTTTATTTAAGGCATTTTCAGAAAAAGAAAAAAGAAAAAATAAGAAGAATACAATTCACCGTGCTCAAGAAAGAAGAAACAAAAAGAAAAAGATATATATGACCATAGTAGTACATAAGGTTGCCATGTGTCAGCGTCCTAAAGTGCCATGTAGCATCCATATTTTGGTGCTACGTGATACCGTACTGTTTGGATACGGTGTTGACATGGATGCTACATGGCATCATTCATTGGGTACCATGTAGTACGTGAGTTCATCAAATCAACTCCTCCTTTTTTCCCCTTCTCTTCCCTTGTTTTGAATATAGAAGCATAATCCTCAACAAAATGATAAGTTTTGGGTCTTAATATACGCATTTTTTCTACTTGACTTCAATGGATTTTTTAACTCATAAAATCAAATAAAAAATGGATGTAGAAAGAGCACATGGAATATGATTAAAATCACTCTAAATCCAAATCTTTCATGAAGTGAAATTTGCATGAAAAAAATAAAAATTTTTCGGTAATAGTTGATACATTTATATTTTGTACTTGATTTTATTTTTGCTAATAAACCATAAGATACTTATTGGAAATGGGCAAGAATATGTCCTTAGATATAATTACACATTCAATTGCCATAAATTCGTGCAAAATTGAAAAAATGAAAAAAATTAGAAAAACCCATTTTCACTTCTATGTCCATAAAGATGGAAGTTTCATAGGCACTACTTAGGCTTAGAAACTGTAAATAAGGGTCTTAGCTTCTCATTTCAACACATATAAAGAATCAAATAGCTCTCAAAATGAAGAAATTATCACTTTCTCTCTCTAGTCATTTAAACTTGCGACCCCTACTCTCTCTCCTCAATTTCTCTCACCATAGAGCAAATTGAAGAGTCCCAAAATAGAGGAAGATTCCTCATTCATCCTAGAATATAGTGTGATGTGTGATTTTGTCTCACAAAGTTTTGATTCATTTTAATTTGAATTGGAATCAAGATGGGTGCTTTGGGGTTCATGTGTATAGTTGAGCCTCATTTTTTTTTTTAATTTTAAATTGGAATACTCATACTTTGATTTTGGTGAAATTCACTTAAGGCTTTCGAAGATTAAGGAGTCAAGAGTTAGGAACCACTGTCCATGTTATTGGAACTGGTCGAATCTGACTAAAATTAGACTTAAACCGATCATACGCCAAGGTAAGCTATTCTCCCCTTCCTTTTTTCTATTTTCTTAATTTGAAAAATAAAATAATAAATAATAAAAAATGTCTTTTTTTTTTAGATAATTCATTTAAGATATTTACATGATGTTTAATAAAAATAATTATTTATTAATATATGTGCATGTTTTAATTAAATAATTAGTATCCATGATTTAAGGATATAGACAATGTTAATACCCGATTGTTACTCAAACTAAATGTAGGGTACTAAAGTGCATGTGAGCGAACAATAAAGTCACCCTTTCAACAACGATATGCTTATGGAGCCATGCGAGTATGTTAAAGTAGGCGCGAGTTGATAGTGGGCTCACCCTCTGTAAAGCGAATTGCTTGGTAAGTTGTACAATGCCATACTTGAATAGATTGGCCTAACCATTGGGACCTCACACGCCTACCATACAACATCAATTGGGGTCTCAACTTGCCTTCAGTCGAGCACCAACCGACCTCTTCCTTGATGTCCTAACTCGACCTTTGTCCTTAGTGCCTACTCTCAACTACAACTCATTAATGGATGTCTAACATTTGTTGTATGACCAACACATCTAATAGCCTCTATAGGTGTCAAACCTCTAGGCTATAGATTTTGTTACCTAGTTGATCATAACCCATCGTTTGTAGAGTAGCTCAGTCTCCACTGCAGCGTATGCTATTTGCTAGCGACTAGTATGAGCGAACCTTGAATTGTTACGCATCTAAGTAATTCACATAAAAGTTGCCAGGTGTTGCGAAGATAGGGTGGGCTTCTTTTTCCCTCTTTTTTCCTCCAAAGTCTACTTTCATCTCTAGTAATATTCTCACTCTCTCTACTCAATTTCAACATACTACCTATACCTTTCATAGCATACATCTAGGATGAGCACTACCTCTTGGGCCCTTAGTACTCACTCCTTCTTCTTCTTTACTAGCTTGAGTATTAAAAGGCCTTCATGACCACATCTACAGGAGGCTTTTTTATGGGAATCAAGGAGTAGGAGGCGAAATCTAAGCCCATTTCACTTAGCCTCCATGCAAGCCTACTTATCCCGGTTAGTTCAATCACAATCAAAATTAGGGTGCCAACCATTTCAAGCTACCATGCATACGATGACTAAAAGAAAAAACACTTATCCACAAGCTTTGTAGATAGGGGGAAATGATGCATCTTACTAAGATGGAGGTAACTAAACACTTCTACCACCTTAAAACAAAAATGCCAAAGTTCAACAAATTAGGTTGCTTATGTAGCAAATGTTTGAAGAAAACTAAAAATATCATGAATCCAGAGTAGGCACAAATATGTCACAATACTTAAAAACCCATCCTAGAAGCGCCCAAACGAAGAGGCAATCATTAGCTCCCTATAGCTAAGTAAAAATGATGATCTCTACACTATACACCTGATGCATACTTGTGAGTAGATTTAGTATGATCAACAAACCTAAGAATATCTGTGCAAACGGCTAAATCTCAATCGTGACAAAATGTAAGCAAAAGATGAGTGCACAACTACAAGCAAACTAGTCAACAACTTATTACCAAAACAGTCACCTAAAGGACTATAAAGACATGAATATGGAGTAACTAAATGAGCATGTTTGTCATACCTCTAACGTACGTGACCAAAAGAGATTTGAATCATCCATATAGGCATTGCGCTCTGTACCAATAAAGAGCCTATTTATCCTTTCCATTCTTGAAAACCCGCTCCCACCAAGTACAAGGTTACCATACTCAAACACTTGTGACGACATTACCAACTTAGATGATAACCTCTTCTACTTTTGAATGATGATGAAACTCCATAATTTCTTAAAGGCCATCATATGTAAAGCCTTTCACAGCATGCTAGCAAAAGTCGCTTTGCTTTGGTTTAACACCTTCCTTGACACATCTATCACTTCATTTGATAACTTAGGAAGTAGATCCCAACTACACTTCCTCAGCTCCTGAATCTTACATAGAGACTTCTATTCTCTACAATATTAAGCAATGTCTTAACGAAACCTTGAGAGACCAGAAGAAATTTGAATCATCTATATAGGCATTGCGCTCTGTGCCAATAAAGGGCCCATTTATCCCTTCCATTCTTGAAAAAACGCTCCCGCCAAGTACAAGGTTGCCATACTTGAACACTTGTGATGATACTACTCACTTAGATGATCATCTCATCTACTTTTGAATGATGATGAAACTCCACAATTTCTCAAATGCCATCATGTATAAAGCCTTCTGCAGCATGCTAGCAAAAGTTGCTCTGCTCTAGTTTAACACTCTCCTTGATGCATATATCACTTCGTTTGACAACTTAGGAAGCAGATCCCAACTACACTTCCGTAACTCCTAAGTATCTTGAATGTTTCAACTAAGCAAAGCTACAACTTTTCAAGTTAGACATTAGAATAGCCTGCAGGTGCTCTTAACGAGCATAGAGCCTAATGGATGGTCACTCAACATAGTCTAATTGGATAGGCTTGAATCATTGGACGAGTTCATGTAAGTAGTCGAGAAATATGTAGCTTAAGAAGACGCCTTTAGAGTTCATTTCAAGGTAGAAAACAACATGCGCATCTCAACAAAGAACCAACTAGAGCCTTGCAACCTTAGACCATAACCTTTAGTATACAATAGACGTGATAAGCAAAGACAAAAATTTCAAGACTACACCTCGTATACACCCCTTAGTAGACTACTCAGCAAAATCACGTACAAGGTCCAAGAACAACTCTTGTGATAACCTAGCATTCACAAAACATTAGAGGAGCAAAACTCAAACATCTTCGCATATGTACCTAAAGAAATGCTAGGCACCATCAAAATCCCCGATGCTACTCACTACTTAAATATTAATCCTGCGATTTGACCTGTCAAGTAAAAGAAATAGAACTTTCCGTTAGAACACCAAGCCGTGATTAAGGAGGAAGAATAGAAGCTACTCTGAGCAAGCTTCATTAAGCAAGAAAAATACCCTACTTGGCTGGCCAACACAATTCTCATTAAAAAAGCTAATGGGAAGTAGTGAATGTACGTTGATTATGCTGACCTTAATTAGGCATGCACTCAAGGACTGCTTCCCCCTGCTGCAAATAGATTAGCTTGTTAACTCGACATTCAATCACGTACTCCTCGGTTTTATAGATGCCTACTTTAGATACAACTAGATTTGGATGGCCCCTGAAGATAAAGTCCATACATCCTTTATTATAGACTTTAGAACCTATTACTACAAAGTAATTCCCTTCAGTCTTAAAAACGTTGGAGCTACATACCAAAGGCTAGTCAACCACATCTTCAATTCACAAATAGGTAAGAACATTGAGGTCTCCGTAGATGATGTGATTGCTAAAACCAAAACCAAAAAAGACCACATCGACGACCTTTGCGATCATTTAGTTTTCTATAAACTATACAAACTCTTCACCCAATCACAGTATGAGTAGGGATTAACTCATTAGCCTCATTTTTAACTACAACTATACCACTTTTTTTGGCACTACCTAAACAAGACTAACCCACTTATTATCTGAGATAGGGTAGATAATACTTGCATCCAGCAATGTGAGCGCCTCTTTCTTTACTACCTCCTTGAGAGTTGACTTAAGTCATATTTATGGTTGTACTGTAGGTTTGCGCTCAGCCTCTAGCAATATCTTGTATGTACAAATTAAGGGACTAATCCCCTTAATATCAGCAATGGTCTACCCAATAGCTTCTTTATGCTCTCTCAAAACTCCTAGAAGTTGTTCCTCCCGATCATCTGTCAAAGAAGAAGAGATAATTATTGGTAAAGTATCATCTGTTCCAAGATAAGCATATTTTAAATGACTAAGTAATAGTTTAAGTTTAAGTTCAAGCACTGGAGATTATGTCAATGATGGGACTGCCTTCTTATCACTGGCTCTTAGCTCCTCATAGTATCAAGCTTTGATTTCTGACACTTATTCCCAGCATTCTTCCTTAGGCTCATCATCATTGCTCCAATCATCCATATCTCTAAGAACTGATTCCATGGTATCAAAACCTGCTTTCTCTTCTATAGACTTACAGGTAATCTTATCAATAATATCATTAGTGTAACAGGATTTACAATCATCAAATTGCTATATGGCTTCATAAACATTAAAAGTTATTCGATCATCAATAACTCTTAAAGTAAGCTTACCTTTATCTATGTCTATCAATGCCTTACCTGTTGCAAGAAATGATCTACTAAGGATCATGGGTACCTCTTTATCTTCCTCCATTTCTAGGACTACAAAGTCAATTGGGAAGATGAATTTATCTACCTTTATTAGGATATTCTCTACAATACCCCTTGGGTATTTGATACCCCTGTCAACAAGTTATAAGGTGACATGTGTCTCCTTGCAATCTCCAAGTCCCAGTTTCTTGAAAATAGACAAAGGCATTAAATTTATACTTGCACCTGAATCAATAAGAACTTTATCAAAATGAAAATTTCTTATAGTGTAAGGAATAGTAAAACTCCTTTAATCTCTTTGTTTTCTGGGTAGGTTGGATAAATTTTTTTAGAAGATCATAGAGCACTCCCTTATAAGCATCACAGGTTCATTCCCATTGACCTTTCTCTTTTTGGTGAGCAAATCCTTTATGAATATGGCATACAAAGGCATCTATTGAATTGCCTTTGCAAAAGGAATGTTGATCTATAGTTTCTTGAAAACATCTAGGAATTTAATAAATTGGGCATCTAGCTGCTATTGCTTCAGTCTTCCTAAGAAAGGGAAAGGAGGAATGTATGGTTTCACTTCTGGTGACTTTTGCTTTGGTTCCTTTACCACTTGCTTCCCTTTTCCTTTCTTTAGATTCTCTCCTTTTCTTTAACTTATCTATCAACTGTTTCAACTTCCTTTTCACTCCTTAACATAATGGTATTGATACCTTTAGCATTCTCTTCGATATTGCTAGGTAAAGACCCTGATGGTCTATTGCTCAACTGTTGAGAGATTTGACTAATCTAATTCTCTAAATTCTAAATAGTAGCCTATTGATTCTATAACATGGTGTTAGTCTTTTGCACATAACTCAACATGAGCTCTTGCATTTTAAACTAATTCTATTGAGGTGGAGCATTCTGAGTAGAACCTTACTTTTGAAATCCAGGTGGTGGTTTAAATGCATTATTCTCAATCCTCTATAAGAAGTTTGGATGATTGTACTACCTTAGATTATATGTATTCAAATATGGTCCTTGATTACCGTATTGAAAATTGTTGACCAAGTTCACTTGCTCTTTACTAGTTGAAGTTGAGGGATTCCTAGATAGGCATTTAAGAGTCGAATGTGGTATTGAACATAACTCACAAAAAGTACTAAGATTAGAATGAAAAGACTATACTGAGGTGATTTTACTTACTTGGGTAATGAAAGTTGAAATTTGAGCTGTTAATTGAGACATAGAGTCACTATCATTGATCAATACCACTCTTGACTTACTTCTCTCGTTTTGCCAGTTATGTATACTAGAGGCCATCTCTTCTATCAATACACTTGCTTCATCATAGGTCTTACCCATTAGAGTACCTCTAGTTGCAGCATCTACTAGGGATCTCAATGTCTCATCCAAATTAAGATAAAAGATCTAAATCAAGAGATTATCTGGCAAGCTATGATGTGGGCATTTTCTGATCGCCTCCTTAAATCTCTCCCATGCCTCATAAAGTCACTCACCATTAAACTTAGTAAAGTTGGTGATGTCATTCCTTAATTTTGCAGTCTTGGTTGGTAGGAAGAATCTCCTTAGAAACTTCAATGAAAGATCAACCCAGGTGGCAATAGACTTTTGTGGTAGTGAATGAAACCAAGCTCTAGCTTTATCCCTTAGTGAAAAGGAGCTGTAATTTGATAACCTCGTTTGTAAGGTTGTTCATCTTCACTGTATTGTAGTATTGGAGGAATCTTGCAATATGCTCGTCAGGACTTTCAATAGGATATCCTCCAAACTAATTTGTTTGAACCATCTAAATGAGGGATAGTTTCAACTCAAAGTTATAGGCCTCCTTATGGCCGAACCCATAACCATAAGTACTATATAGTCTTGTAGTGCTCGCGGGACTCCCTATATCTAATTATTATCATCGTTGCCCACCATCTCTTCTCTCCTTCTTCTATTCTCTCACCTCAATTGATGCAAAGCGAGCTCTATTTCAAAATCTAGTGGTATAATTTCGAAACTTCTACTCTCATGCATAAAACACTTGCAAAGAGAGCAAAAATAACACACATTATCAAGTGTACCTAAATTACCAACAAAACTAATAGGTTTAATATTTTCAATCCCTAATAATGGAGCCAAAAACTTAATTCACTTAAAATATATAGAAAATTAAATTGTGAACACTCCAATAGGTATGCTGGGTCGGAATCAAGTAATAAAGAGTGAGTAAGGTTGTCGATCCCTCGAGAACTAAGAAATTACTAATCTTATGATAGTTCTTATTAATATTTAGGGAATTAAAATTAAATTGTGAATTAACTAATTTCTAATCACTCTAAAACTATCGAAAAGAAAATTTCAATAAAATATTTAAAACTATGCAATCAATTGAGAATGTAGGAAAAACAAAATCCATCCTAGTTATACAAATCAAATTGTCATTATGTTATATAAATTAATAGCTATATGGTCATTCAAGTGAAATTATAGGCCTTAAAACTTAAGGACTTAATCCCTAATTAATCAGTCAACTCCTATATCTCCAATTAATAGTTGACTCTAAATTATAATCATACATCTCTCGATGCTATGATTATCTAATGTCCTAAATCAATTACTCCTAATGTCTTAGTGAATAATTAACTCAAAACATCACATTAATCCCTGGATAATTTCTAATTAATCTAATTAACACTGCTCCTGCATTAGTTAATCAGTTTAATCAATAATTTCTAACAAATCCTATATCAACTCTCGTATCAATAGTGTTTCTAACAATTATAATCGAAATGGTAGAAATTGCAATCATGAATCATCTATACATCTATTGACCCTATAATATGAATACAATTATCAGCTTAATTATCAGCACATATAATAATAGAATTTGCAAAGAAGTTCATAATTAAAAATAAAAAAAAATCATAGAATTGCATAAATATAAATAGAATAGAGATCACCAATTCTATAATTTTGATGAATAAACTTTAATTGCAACTCCAAGGATGATCTCCACAGCAAAAGTGAAGTCTTCTCAATGATCCATGAATTTCAAAAGAAAAACTCTTCAAAAATATCTCCTAACTGCTTCTAAGACTCTTTAACTCTAAAGAAGATGAAAAAGTCTATTTAAAATATCAATCATATGTCGATTTATAGAGAACACTAGGGTTGTTTGTCAAATGGATCTTTTTCATTGAAGGCCGGCGATGTAGAGCTCTAAAGTTGCTGATGTAAAGTGTAGGCCAGCCTAAGGCTGGGTGCCTTTAATTCCAACATACTGTAGCTTGATTCGGGTTTTGTTCGTTTGCATAAAACTCCTTTAAATTGATCGTATTTCCACTCTGAATCCTCCAATACCTAAAATGTCCAAATGAAAATACTTAAGTACTAATTCTTAATGATTTCTATGAAATCAATAATAATTCTATCTAATTCGCACATTAAAATATAAATAAAATATGCCTTTATCACATCTGCAACTACGTTGCTCTTCCCTTGTTTATACTTAATCACAAAATTGAATCCCTCAAGGAATTCAATCTACCTTACTTATCACCTCAATAATTTGGTTTGACTTCAGAGGTACCTCAAAGACTTATGGTTAGTATAGATGAAAAACTTTCTTAGCAATAAGTAGTACTACCACACTTAGAGTGCTTGAATAAGACCTAAGATTTTTTATCATATACGAAATAGTTTAGTTGAGGTCTTCTGAGCTTTTCATTGTGGTAGGCAATTGGTCGTCTTTCTTACATTAAGACAACACCTATACTAATGCTTGATGCATCACATTCGAGCTCAAATATCTTCTCAAAGTCAGGTAAAGTTAGTACTTGTGTAGAAGTCAATCTTTCCTTCACTTCGGTAAAACTTCTTTCCTCTTCCTCCCCTCTCCCTTTTAAATTCAGTGTTCTTCTTTGTCAGCTCAGTTAGGAGTATGACTATGGTACTGAAATTCCTGATAAACCTTTTATAAAAGGATGTAGTCTATGGAAACTTCTCACCTCAGTATAAGTGGTCAAAGTTAGCTACTCGGTAATTGCTCGGATCTTCTTATCATCTACTCACAAGCCTCCTCCTCCTACCATGTAGCCTAGAAATATCACTTCCTCCTAGCAAAAACAATACTTCTTCAAGTTGCCAAATAATGTCTCGACTCGACTCGAAGAATTTTTAATACAACACAGAAATGCTCATAGTAACTCGTCATGTTGGCATTGTAAACTAAGATGTCATTGAAGTACACCACACACTTCCTAATTAGATCTCTTAACATGTAGTTCATCAATCACATGAAGGTGCTTGGTGCATTTGACAAGTCGAATGGCAATATCGTCCATTTGTAGAATCTTTGAAAGTAGTCTTCCACTTCTCCTCTTGCCTCATCTGAATTTGATGGTAGCTAGACTTCAAATCAATCTTGTTGGAGATCTTAGCTCCACTCAGTTCGGCTAACATGTCATCCAACCTAGGGATTAGATACTGGTACTTAATTGTGATTTTGTTCATGGCTTAACTATCACATTCGCTAAACCATTCTTTTTAGGCACTAAGAGCACTAGGACAGCATAGAGACTTAGACTCTCCTCTACATATCTTTTCTTTAGTAGTCCATCAACTTATCGTTAAAGCTTAATAGCTTGTTCGAGGTTCATCCAATAAGCTAGTTTTTTTGGTAAGATAATGCCAGATATTAGTTCAATGCAGTGCTCAATGCCTTTAAATGATGGTAAACCCTCTGATAACTATTCTGGAAATAGGTCGGCATATTTGTCCAGCAATTTTATCACCTCAACGGGTAGTTCAATTCATTCTTTTAACTTTAGTAGCCTCCTAACCAATATAAAAGTAGGCATATCAGCCTTTATAGCTTCTCAAAGCTCAACTCTTCTCAATACTAAGGCCTTCTTGGACCTATAAGCAAGTTTAGCTTACAAATTGCTAACTTGACTTTATGTCATAGGGTTCAACATAATCTTCTTCCCATCTTTCTTAAGCACATTCATATTTTTGTATCCATCATGGATAACTCTTTGATCATAAAGCTTATGTCGGTTAAGTAGCACATGTGAAGTGTACATGAGTAGTACATCATAAAGGATCTCATCAAAATAATTCCCAATAAAGATCGATAGTAGTACTTACCGAGTGATATATGGTGCCCCTCTTTAGTTCAGCTAATGCAACTTGAATGGCTTTGGATGTGCTATAGTCGATAACTTCAACTTCTTAATCAAGTTGATAGATGCCATATTAGTGCAGCTACTACTATCTATAATGAGTGCACACAATTGATCATTTACTTTGCAATTGATATTAAACAAATTTTCTCTCTGCTCCTCTTTATGTGAGGGCACCATACTTATGGTATGCTGAACAGCTAGAATTAAGTTATCTAAGTCCTTCGCAAACATATAGCCTCATCTTTTATTCCTCTCTCCTCAGCTTCCTTGTCTGTGTTATTAAGTTTGACCTCTAGGGCATCTCCTTAATAATCATAGTCCTTTGGTTTGGACAATAGGTAGCCATAGGTCTAAACCTTTAGCACTTGAAGCTGTTGATCTGGCTCCCTTTCTCGTATGTTTAGGCTGGCAAGTTACTGTCAGGTCAACCTTTCTGTTTGACTTGGACATCTTCCTTTCTAGTTAGCTTGGTACTTGACTAAGCTCGATAACTTCCTTAACCAAGTTAACTTGGATGATCAGTTTAGCTCGCTAGAGGGTGAGTTAGAATTTTATTTCTTCTCTGCTTCTCTACTCGTTAGGCTATCCGTATAGCCTCATCCATTGTAGTAAATTACTGGGGTTCCAAAATGTCTTAGATATCACTTCTCAACCTAGTAAGGAACCTGAAGATTGTTCGAGCTGGTGGTTCCTCCACTTCATAGAGAATCATAAGCATTTTAGAATTCTTAAACATACTTATCAATAGTTTGACCGTCCTCTCTTTACTCTTGAAGTCAAGCAAAAGCGTTTTGTAAATAGGTATCCAGCACAAATCTGTTTATGAGTATTCTCTTCATCTTAAGCCAAGTATTAATCTCTCGATATCTCTCTAGTCTTCTCATGACCTAAAAGTTCTTCCACTACATGATAGCATATCTTGAAAACTCGATAGCAATAGTCCTCACTTTCTAGTAGTCTCCATATTGGTAATAATAAAAAACTTACTCTACCTTTTCCTCCTAATCTAAATGATCATCCATACTTCCAAACCCATTGAAGCTTAGAATCTGAAGCTTCACATGGCTGGCAGCTCATGGTGCTCTAGCTTGCTCTTCTTCTTCATACTCTTCCTCTTCATCATCACCTAGATCTCCCAAGCCAATCCTTCTTGTTGTTCATCTACCTACTCCTCTACCTTGATCTTGTCGAGTGGGATTCTAACCTCTAGTAGGTCGAATAGCTTGTAGGGTATTGTGTACTGCCTCAACAAGTGGTAAGCTAATGTGTGAATAGCTCTAGTTAAATTAACTAGGAGATTAGCTACCTCATTAAGTCTCTTGTTCGTACTCCTAGGGGTGGTGGACAACACTGCTATTGTCATGATGGACAGCACTGTTATTGTCATCCCTAACACCAGCATTAACACTCGAGTTTGTCATTTTCCTCAGTAAATTTGATTCCAATCTTCAAGTTTGAGCTATAACTAAGACTATTTCTCCAAATCTAATAAGATAGTACACTCTTCGCATTAATAGTCAACTAAGTCATAACATAATAACAATATTAACGAATAAAATACTAATATAGAACTTGCTTTGTTTTTAGATATTTGAAACAGGGAAAAATAAGGTAAATACGAAAGAAACCACTTCTACTCTCTTACTTACTAATACACTTTTATAGAACCTCTACGCAACTTTAACACACTACTACAAGAAGCATTACTTTACAAATAACAAACACAACTTATCTAAATGAAACTTCCACTCAAATACCAAGATTATGCGAACCGAGGCCAAGAGTAAACAAGGCCAATCATAAAGATGGGTTCAAGCTTGCCCAAAGCTTGAAATGAGTGATAGGAAGCGTACGGGAAAATAGAAAAAGGAAGAAAATAAGCAAACCCATAAATAGCTTCAAAGGATATGACATAATAGCGGAACTTCCGATTACTTATGGCATAACTGGATATGATGCACGAGTTGGTTTGACGAAATTACTCGTCATCTAGCCTTACTTAAGGATTAGGATAAGAGCGAAGAAATAGCAAATATGCTAACAAGAGCAATGTTCACAAAGGGAAATATTCAGTATATTAATGATGATTCAATTATCTGCAGCTACATATATGGCGAGTATTTATACCCAAGAAATTATGGCAACTTACTTAAAAATGGAAAAGACAAAAAGGATATTATTGATTTGGATATTACTCGTCTGAGAAAGAATAGCTAAGGACTCGTATAGGATCTCTTGGCTTCTCGAAATCAATGTTTTCAAGCTATGGGTCGGTTCAAACATGTTAGGTAGGAGTAAGTGAAAGGGTTGATTTGTCTGTAGGGCAATCATCCATTTGGCTAATAGCTTTTGAGAGACATGCAATCACTCGGTTTGGCATTAGGAATTAGTTAGCAGCTATGATCAGCTTAACTTCGATAGGAGTCAACTAAAGCAGGAGAATTCGTCACATTAAACCTTTGAGGCCTCGGGCTCGAATGCGAGTTAAGGGTCTAATAGCCTGATTCCTATCAATGAGCGATGCGTGCCATTTGTGATTTCATTTTCTGTATTTGCATTTTGGTAGGGGTTGGAGTGCCAACCTTCCTTTATGTAATTGTCGACGACTTAAATCAATGAGATCTCTCCATAATTGTCTCCAATTTCCGTTCTCTTTTTGTAGGGCTTAGTTTTTCCTCCTGGATTTTTATAAATTAGTCTTTTTTAAACCAATTAATATTAAACCTTACTTGTTTAATATTGACCCTCGACTAGGGTTTAAAGAAAACTAGTTTTTTTTTTTCTATTTTGAAAATGATTTTAGAGTCGTCATCCGACCGGAGTTGGGAAAATGAGTTAAATTATAACCAATTGGGTGGATTGGTTATAATTTAGCTACTGGTCTTTTGATAAAACAAATTTTTAAAATGATTTTTAAACTAAAGATCTGGATCTAGGGGCTATCCTATTAAACCCTAAGCAGGTACCACTTTTTAACTTTGTAAATTTAATTTTTCTTTTTAATAATACCCTTTTTCAATTTTTAAACAACAAATTATATCACATGTGACTAAATTAATTAAAATGAACAAATATCTACAAAGATGGAAAAAAAAAAAAACTTTCCATATTTTAAATTACCTGCCTACATACTCGTTATTTGGGATCAAATTTCTGTAATTCATTCACAAAAAACATAGCAGGTTGATTGATTTTATCTTCAAAAAAATGTTAGGTTTACGTTTTTATCTAGTTTGATGCTAATTAAGGAAAATTTCTCAAAGGGTACTAAATCGAATCTTATTGGAAAATTGGTTTTTCTAAGAGATAAGACGATTTTTAATTTTTATTTTTTTTTATTTTTTTATTTTATGCTTATTTATTTTATTCTTTAGAAAATAAATAAATAAAGCTAAGCTTCTCTCTTTTTTATTTTATTTTATTTTTTCTTTCTTTTGTCTATTTTCATTTTCTTTATTTATTACAATTATAATTGAATAAAATAAATAAATAAGCAACTAAACAACTCTATCCCCCTTTTTTTCTTTTTTATTACAATTACATTTTGAATCGAAATAAAATATAAATAAAATACAAAACAACAAAATAGTAGAATTGCAAAAAAAAGGGCCAGACCAAATCAGATTGGAAAGGTACGGGTTGGATCAGTAGGTTAGTGGGGGTAGAGTCAAGTGGGTCGAGGTATATTAGGTCGGATCTTTGAGTTAAGGTTGAGTCAGTCGACCCAACTACGTGCTACATACATGCATAACTGTAAACAAACAATAGCAACCGTAATAGGTGGATAGGGACGGTTTCCGATGGCCTTTGAAGTGGGTAAACCCACTTTCATAGGTATTTTATTAGCCTTAATAGGTGTAGGATGGGTGCTTCGGCTTAACCGGGCCGTTTGGTTGGCGCTAGTGGAGTTGGTGGCAGCATTGGGTTGTACAAGGATAGGGTTATGGTACGCAACCATATGTATTGTGGATTTGCGTTAGGTTACCGATTTAGGTCATTCAGAGTGTGCAGTTCAAGATAGAGGATGATGAGAGAAAGGGTGGTGTCTGTGTCTGCTGCTGCTGCTTTGCTGGCTATGGTTCTATGGTGAATGGCTTAGGTATGGGTTGCAGAGGGTAGCTGTTGAAGGTTGTTTGGTTATGTTGCATGGATGTTGAGTGTCAAGGAGGTTGATTTGATAGTGGTGAAGTGGATAATGGCTAGGGGGCTCGGTGTGTCAACTATGCATGAGGGAAGTAGGTTGTGTATCACTTGGTGTGTGGGTTGGTGTAAGCAGTAGCAGGGTCATAGATGTATTAGATCTGAGGGAATGAGGTTCGTAGATGGAGATTGAGAGGGATCGATGAGTGTACTATGCATGGTCTGGTATAGTATGTGAATGTGTGCGTGGTTGCCTTATGTTGGTGTAGTATAGTTGGTGTTTGATTCACATTAAGAACCAAAGAGAGAGAGAGAAAGAGAGAACTGCAAGTTAAATGGTTGTTATGGTGCCGTTGGGTGGTCGAGTGGATCGTGAGTGTGGGTGTTGTTGACTTATGTACAGTTATGGTTGGTTTTTTAGGGTATGGGCAAGGTATGTAAGGGAGTTTTTTTTTTTAATGAGAAAAGGAGGGAAAGAGGAGAAGGAGGAAGGAAAATGTATTGTCAAGACCAATCCTAAAATGCTACGTATCACGATTAGATACTGATACATGGCCCAATGATCTCTTGACAAGTGGCAGTGTATGGAGTGTAGAAAAAATAAAAGTAAAAGGCATTCTTTGCCTTTGATGAGAGTCGAACCCTTGATGTCCAAGCTAAACCCAAATGCAATGTATGAGTGCTTATCCGTTAGATCATTAGTTTGTGCCTTGTTGATATGTGCAATTAAATTGTACATATGGATAAGGTCAGCCTGAACTAAATTCAAATATAAACCTAAGCCCAACGACTCTCTTTTTATTTTATTTAAATTAAAAATTATATTCTATTAAACTATCTAAAAATTTTATTATTTTCTAAATTTCCAAAACTCTATTTTTCTATTTTTTCTAAATTTTATATTTTTGTGATTTTTTCTAAATTTATTATTTTTTGCCTTTTCCTAAATTTTCTATTTTTTGTATTATTTTTAAATTTCTTTTTTTTTGTGGTTTTCTTAATATTTTTTTTTTGTATTTCTCCTAATTTAGGACTCTTTATCTTATTCTAAAAATTGTTAAAAAAATAAAAAATAAAAAGGAGTTAAGGTAGGGGGGGATAGTGGGTGGGGAGGAGGGAAAAAAATAGGGTATCTACAGTAGCTCCTTTTTGTGATGAAGTTTGAGTAAAACTTTACCATGAAAATAAAAGAGACATTATTTTTGCCCCAAGAATAGAGTCTGTCCTAAGGAGTGCCTTAACTAGCTATCCTAGGCTTGGTCTATTGAGGATTTTGGTGAATAGTGAAAAGAGAAAGAGGAGGTACTCTAAGAGTTGACCAAGAGATTGAAAGAGGAATTAAAGCTTGATCGTGCCCTTATAAGTTAATGAACTAAGGTGAATGGGTAAGCACTTTTTGAGCTGGCTAAGACCCTAAAGTAATATTGAAAACATGGTCATGCCCCTATAAGCTGACTAACCAAGGTAGGCAAAGTGTTCCTTGAGTTAGCTAAGACTCTAAAGATATATTAAAAACTTAGTCGTGCCCCTATGAGTTAACTAACTAAGGCGGGCAAAGTACTCCTTGAGTAGGCTAAGATCCTAAAAAGATATTAAAAACTTGGTTGTGCTTTTATGGGTTGACTAACCAAGGTAGACACAACACTCCTTAAGCTATCTAAGACCCTATAAACAAAGCGCTCCTTGAGCTAGCTAAGACATTAAATTGAAACCCGGTAGTGCCTCATTGAGCTAACTAACCTAAGTGGAAGCCTCTTTGGTAGACTAACAACCCTAAATTTTGAATTGATTTGAGACGAACCTAAAAGTACTCCTTTGAGCTGACTATCTTAGGTGAAATGGGTGAAGTGCTCCTAGAGCTGGTGAAGACCCTTAATTAAAACTTAGTAGTGCTCCTTTAAGCTAACTAACCTAAGTGGGAGCATCTTTGAAAAACTAGCAACCCTAAACTTGGAATCGATTTGAGATAAACCTAGAACTACTCCTGTAAGCTAACTATCCTAGGTGAAATGGGCGAAGCACTCCTAGAGCTAATTAAGACCCTTAAGTAGAACCTAGTAGCACTCTTTTGAGCTGACTAATTTAGGTGGGAGCATCTTTGGTAAACTAGCAACCCTAAATTTAGAATCAATTGGAGACAAACCTAGAAGTGCTTCTTTAAGCCAACTATTCTAGATGAAATAGGCAAAGCGCTTCTTAAGTTGGCTAAGACTCTTAATTGAAACTTAGTAGTGCTCCTTAGCTAACTAACTTAAGCGGGAGCATCTCTTGGGGACTAACAATCCTAACTTTTGGAATCAATTCAAGATAAACTTGGAAGTTCTTCTTTGAGTTGACTATGCTAAGTAAAAGGGTAAAGCACTCCTTGAGTTAGCTAAGACCCTAAATGGAGATCGAGTAATTCTCCTTTGAGCTAACTAACCTAAGCAGGAGCATCTTTAAGGGACTAGCAACTCTAAAATGACTTTAGAAGAATCACCCTATGGGCTTACTAAGAAGAATCAATGATGAAGGAAGCACCCTATGGGTTCGTTAAATGAAATTTATGAAGGGAAGCACCTTATGGGCTCACTACAACAAGTTGGTGAAGAGAAGCGCCCAATGGGATCACTAAAAGAAATTTGTGAAGGAAAGTACCTTATGGGCTCGCTACAATAAGTTAGTGAAGAGAAGTGCTTAGTAGGCTCGCTAAAAGAAATTGTGAAGGAAAGCAACTTACGGGCTAACTACAATAAGTTGATGAAGAGAAGTGCTTAGTGAGCTCTCTAAAAGAAATTTGTGAAGGAAAGCATCCAATGGGCTCGTTAAAAGAATATAATGAAGATAAGTGCCTTACAGGCTCGTTAAGAATTTAGTGAAGAGATGTCTTCTATGGGCTTGCTTGAGAGAAATTAATGATGAAAGGAAGCGCCCTAAGGGCTCACTAAAAATCCCTGAAGGAAAATGACAAAAGAGAGGGTGGCTCTTTGAAAGTAGGCTAGAACCCTAGAGAGATGAGACGATACTTTAAAGGCAGGCTAGAATTCTAAAAAGGTTAAAAAAGGGGTTAACGCTCCAAGAGCTGGCTAGCACCCTATAAAGATTGGACAATACCCTAAAGGTAGGTTGGAATCCTAGAAAAGAATAAAAGAGGGGTTAGCACTCCAAGAGTTGGCTAATACCTTAGAAAGACGAGATAGGGCTCTAAAGGCTAGATGGAATCCTAAAAAGAATCAAAGAGAGGACAACACTCTAGGAGCTGATTGGAACCCTGAAAAAAATAAAAGAGAAGACAACGCTTTAGGAGCTGGCTGGAACCTAGAAAAAAATTTAAAAAAAAGGGGGACAGCGCTCTAGGAGCTTATTAAAACCTTAAATAAAAAGGAAGATAGGACAACGCCTTAAAGGCTAGCTGAAATCCTAAAAAGAATAAAGGAGGGGTTAGTGTTAGCTGGCTAATACCCTAGGAAGACAGGACAATGCCTTAAAGGCTGGTTGGAACCCTAAAAAGAATAAAAAAGTAGGTTAGCACCTTAAGAGCTGGCTAGAACCTTAAAAAGGAAAAAATAAAAGAGTGAGTTAACACTCTAAGAGCTAGCTAGAACCCTTAAAAATGGAAGACTGGACAACGCCCTAAAGGTTGGTTAGAACCCTAAAAAGAATAAAAAAGGGGTTAGCACTCCAAGAACTAGCTAACACCTTAGGAAGATGGGACAACACCCTAAAGGCTTGTTGGAACCTTGAAAAGAATAAAAGAGTTGGTCAGCACTCTAAGAGCTTGCTGGAACCCTTAAAAAGGAAGACGGGACAATGTCCTAAAGGCTAGCCGGAACCCTAAAAAGAATAAAAGAAGGGTCTGCACTCCAAGGGCTAGCTAATACCTTAAGAAGACAAGAAGTGCCTTAAAGGCTGGTTGGAACCTTGAAAAGAAGAAAAGAGTGTGTTGTCGCTCTAAGAGCTGGTTTAAACCCTAAGGGAAGTTGATGAAGAGTTAAAGAAGTAAAGTAAGGAAAGTAACTAGTTTGAAAACCTTCTTAACTTGAACAAGTATTTACAGAGAAATTATTGAGAAACCATTTATGAAAAAGGCATTAGGGATAGGCCCCTCAATTTAAAAAGGTTAATGAACATTAAAAACTACATTAGGGAAGAATGATCTAGACTATTATGGTCAATTTAAAAAGTGTAACCACATTGAAAAGGAAATGGATGATGTGAATTAAAAGCTTGGCTACTCAAGCTAACATGGATTGGACAAAAATCTTGTGATAGGCCTTTAGTTTTTCTCTTTTCTTTTGTCTTTCTTCTTTTTTCTCTTTTTTCTTCTTTTTTTTTTTCTTGAAAGTTTGCCAATGGATATAAATTCTTACTTAAGGAACAAATTTATAACTATCCCTATGCTTAGTAACCATGTGGGGTTTTTTAATGCTCTTAACCCTAGAGTTTTCTCATAGGGCTTTATGGTTTTAAATATTCATTTCCTAAGAAAAAGGTAACCCATTATTAGTTTAATTAAAGAAGGCTTCCTTACTAGCTCTTAATCTAGATTTTACTCTCGACTATGGTTCTAAAAATTATAGTCTATTTTATAAGTGACATGCTTTAATAAATTTGTTAGGTTCTTTTTGGTTCAACATTATAAATTTAGGCTTTTGGTTAAAGAGTTTCAAAAAGGACTAATGAAGCGGTCTATTTTGAAAGAAATACTTTTATTTATCTCGAGTGTACAAGTCAAGAGCCTTAAGGAAAAATTATAAGTATTCTTACCCTAGTATCAAAAACAATTTTTATTAAAGATAAATTATCTTTTAAGATCGAAAGGGTATTTACCGCGTAAGGGTAGTAATGTGGGTAGGAAGACCTTGTGTGATTCAGCATAAGTAAGAGAGACTTCAGAGTGGATATAGATATTTTGGGTTTCTAGGCTTTAGAATGTGATTCAATGATAGGAATCAACTTCCCGAGACCAATAATGTGTAGTTGAGCTAGAGGATTCTAAGAACTTGTACGGAGAATACTAGCTAGAAATCAAAGTCGAGATAGGGATCCCTATACTGAACTGATCTCTTGTTAACCTATTTACCTAATCCTCACATGTATCAGACATGCTCTTACCTAACAATGAAGTCCTAATCTAGAAGACAGCCCAATAGCCGAACCGAGCTCCCCAACCGACCATTAGCGTCTGACTCCAAGTTTGCTGACTTCCTTACCAGGCTGATTGGCTCCCAACCTTATCCAGATTAGGTCAACCCCTAGCTGTAACGCATTCTTGCTTCCGCCTACCTTGTGTCATATTCCTAATGTCCAACCATTAAGTGACACATGTCTCTTCAGCATAACTTTTTATAATGATTCTTTCTTTTTCATACTAAATATTATTTATCTCTTTTACCCCTTTTAGTATGTTTCATGTAACCTAACTATAGAATACCCTTTTTTTCTTTTCATACACGTAAAGTAACCCTAGTGGATGGGTATGTAAACCTCCACTTTCTGATATGTAAACAATCAACCATTCAATACAGAATTATTCATTTTGAGCAACCTTAGTTTTCTCGTTATCATTCAACTCTTATCTATTTCCTTTAGCAAGAAGTAATAGTGAGTGACTCTTCAATTCAGACTGGTGTGTCATATCCGGCGAATTGTAGGAGGAGTAAAATCGAGTGGTATATCACATCCATTTGATAGCTACTCGGGCTTTTGCTAGCCTTTCTTTTGTTTCTTTTCGGCTTGTTTTATTGTGGTGCTTCTCCATGTGTTTAACCCGTAAACGCATCATTTAGGGCTTTATGTTACTTAGAGCTTTTTGGGCTTAGATTCTCAGCTTTTTGATTCAATTTTGTTGCTTCTGCTTGGATGTGATATATCTCTTGGGGCTTTTGTCTTACACTTAAGCCCAATTTTTTGACCTCTTTTCCTCTTTTTTTCAATTGCTTTGCCCCATTATCTCTTACTGTTCTCTCTTTTCTTTTGGCCCCAAGAGTTGTTGTCTCCATTACTGAGCTTTTTCCTTTTAACTGATTTTAAGGCCCTAAATCCATGGATTTCTATTATAGGCTCGGGTGAGGTACATTATAAGCTTGAGGTGGTAAAAAGGAATTGACTCTTCTTCATTTCAAAGAAAAATAATTTATTAGAAATAAAAATCATTTTTTAATTAACATTGTTTAAGCAAGCATAAATCAATTTTATCCTTATCTTCTAATCAATGACCCTAACCTTCAAATTGTCTCATTGTAGGGTGGTTCTTAATAGGCTTTTAAATTTTGATAGTGCTTTAAATTGGTCCAACGGGGTGAACAAGAGATAATTGTGTTTAGGATTTAAAAATGAATGCCTAACTTCATTTTAATCCACATATCATATTCAAAGCAAACCTCCTTTAAGGAATGAGTCCAAAGTATCCTCATTGTTATGTCACTCAACTCTCAAAGTGTTTCAGGTTAGTGTCTAAGATATAATTTGCCTCTTTTCATTCTAAACTTTTTCTTTAAAAGTGAGGTACCAATTCCTTAAGGAGGAGTCTATTTTTCATTTGGCCTATGGTAAAGATGGCTTTGCCTCCTAATCTTTCAAAACATACCTTTGTATTTGACTTTGTGTTTTGGCTTGGTTTATGATTGGGCTTAGCTTTCTAAATGAACCAAGGGTTTTGACTTGGCTTGGTTACCTTTATAAGCTGAGGATTATGTTTGGGTCAGCTGCCTCGATGGGTTGTGGTTTATGTTCGAATTAGCTGCCTTAATGGGTGATAAAGGCATATTTTTTTATGTTTTAAAGTGCAAATTAAGATAGAATTATTATTGATTTTATAGAAATCATTAAGAAATAGTACTTAATTATTTTCATTTGGACATTTTAGGAATTAGAGGTTTCAAGAGTGGAATTACGAACGATTTAGAGGAATTTTATGCAAAGGAACGAATGAATCAATACGCGCAAGTTGGAATTAAAGGCAGCCAGCCTATAACTTACATTGGCGGCCTTTGAACTCAACACCACTAGCCCTTGATGTTTATATCGCCAGCGTAACAGCTGGCCTTGCACTTATACCACCGGTTTTCATGAAAAAGAAGCTTTACGCAAATCAATCCGAATTTTTCTTATAAATAGCTTATGTTTCATCATTTGAGAGACTTTTAATACACTTTCCTTAGACTTAGAAAGTCGTAAAATAATCTTTAGGAGAATCACTTGGATCATTGAGAAGAATTTTCTTTTGCTGTGGAGACCAAGTTGAAGTTGCAATTAAAGATTATCTTTTCCAATACAGAATTGGTGACATCTATTTCAATTATTCTTATGCAATTTTGTGAATTACTTACAATTTCAATTAGAATTTGTGTTTTTGTTTCCAAATCAATGGTTGGCTAAATTTATTTGTGGGAATTGATGAAACCCTAAATAGCTAAGATAATTATTGTGTTCATGTTATAGGATTAAGAGATATATGGATGATTCATGAATGCAATTTCTATTATTTCGATTATATTTGTTCAATTGATTATAATTGTTAGAAACCTTAATGATACGGGAGTTGATATTAGGTTTGTTAGAAATTCTTAGTTGATTTGATTAATCAATGTGGTAACAGAGTTAATTAAATTAATTAGAAATTATTTAGAAATTAATCTGATGTTCAGCGATTGATTATTTACTAAGACATTAGGGATAATTGATTTAGGACATTAGACAATCATAGTATCGGGAGATATACAATTGTAATTTAGAGTTTACTGTTAATTGGAAGATGTAGAAGTTAACTAATTAATTAGGAGTTTAAATCCTTAAGTTTTAAGGCATAATAATTTCACTTGAATAGCCATATAATTATTAATCTATATAATATGATAACAATTTGATTGACATAATTTAGGGTGGATTCTGTTTTCTTACAATTCTCAATTGATTGCTCAATTTTAGATTTTTCATAGTTATTTTCTTTTCAATAGTTTTAGAGTAATTATTAGATTAATTAATTTAATTTTGATTTCTTGAATATTGATAAGAACTAACATAGGATTAGTAATTTCTTAGTCCTCGAGGGATTGACAACCTTACTTTCTCTATATTACTTGACTCCAACCCAGTATACTTGTTAGAGTATTTATGATTTATTTTTATTTATATATTTTAAGCAAATCAATGGGCTAAGTGGCTTGTATTTAGGTAGGTTGCTTAAACAGGCCTAAGGTTGGTAATTAGATTGAATGGGCCAAAAGGGCTAGTATTTAGGTTGAATGGGCTAAAGGGCTTGTATTGACTTCTTTAGTAGGTCGAAGGGCCTTGTATGGGTTATAAGGGAAGTGTTTGGGCTAGCTACTTAAGTGGGCCAAAGGCTTGAGCTTGGGTTGCTCCTTAAGCCCATAAAGATTTATAGCCATTAGCAACTTTTCTTTTCATTTGCATTTTTTCAATTTTTGTTTCTTTTTCCTCTTTTTTTTTTAAAGAGAGAGAGAAAAAGATAAATTTTTATTTTATAGAAAACAAGAAAATTATTTACAAATAAGGATAATGATTTTTAGGGTTCTATTTATAAGTTTATGAGATTTTACACTTCCCTAAATGGAAGGGAACAATGATTAGAATAATGCCTATTGAAAGACTATTTACAAAGAAGTGAAGAGCGATGAACAATGAACAATGAACTAAAGAGAATTTTTATTATTGCGAAACATCAAAATACAGAAAACCTAACATTTATTTTAGAACTTGACATTTATTCTAGACTCTTTCTAGATATAAACTAGAAAAAAACCCTAAATTAAGTCTCGTTGATGAGCCTTAAAGTCGTTTAGCATTTCATAGGTTTCCCCAATGACCTATGCTAGAAGGGACCTTAAAGCCTGGTTATGAGCTCTAGAACACTCAAGCTTTTCTTTCAGACAGGTGATCTCATCTTTCAATAACTGCTCGCAAATCCTAGATATGTCATGTTTGCTTGGTTATCTGCAATTCTTAGATCTACACATTTTATGGATAAGAATTAGTTATCAATGCAACAAAAGAAAGTACTTGGAAATATGTAGATGTTAGGATCGTTAATACATTACTTCCTTAAGTTGCAACCCTACTGTTATTTTCAAAAACTTGATTGCATAAAAACTCTTAAACAATTAGCAAGATTGCAATTCTTAAGAGTAGTATATTAACTTAAGCTTAAAGAGGAATATATACAATTTAAGGTGGTATCTAAAAGGTACTTAAATTTTGTGACCTCACTTATTTTTAGAAAACACTTTCATTGTTTACATTACAGCTTAAGTAGAGTGGCCTAATCAACCCCAAGCGATGGTTACCCTACTACACCCAGAGCCTACACAATGGGTCCCCTCATAGGTTCCTAAAACGGCCTAGGTTTGACTACATCAACCCTGCACAAATGACCCCCCCATGTCCCAATGCATGTTGTATGCAAAATAAATATGATAATCAAAACAAAGTATACACATGAGGTCGATAACAAATAAACAAATAAATATATAAACAAAAAATTAAATAAATAACATTGGTATTTTGAAAAGCAATTTTAATTTTGGAAAGTTTTTAAGTAGCTAGCCTTCTTAATGTCCCTAATGGAGTTACAAAGCTGCTAAACTTGGTTTTTTTCTTTTGGTTTTTTATAAATTAGTCTTCTTTAAACTGATCATTATTAAACTCTATCTGTTTAATACTGACCTTCAACTAGGGGTTAAAGAAAACTAGTTCTTTTATTTTCTGAAAATGTTTTTGGAGTCGCTACCCAACCGAAGTTAGGAAAAGGAGTTAAATTATAACTAATTGGTGAATTGATTATAATTTAACTACTAGTTTTTCGATAAAACTGATTTTCAAAATAGTTTTAAAATTAAAGATTTGGATCCGAAAGCTATCCTATTAAACCTTAAACAGGTACTACTTTTAACTTTCCAAATTTAATTTTGCTTTTCAATAATACCTTTTTTCAATTTCTAAACAACAAATCATATCACATGTGACTAAATTAATTAAATTGAAAAAAAAAATTTACAAAGATGGGAAAAAGAAAACATTCTATATTTTAAGTCACCTTGTATGTGTGGATGCTTACGTACCCGTTATTTGGGATTAGACCTTCATAGTTTGTTCATTGAAAATATAGTAAGTTGATTGATTTTAGTTTCGAAAAAAGATTAGGTTTACATTTTACCCAGTTTGATGCTAATTAAAGAAAATTTCTCAAAGGTTCCTAAATCGAATTATATTTTTGAAAATTCTAAAGCACCCTAGTTTAAAAAATGGTTGATTTATTTTCTTATTCTTACTGAAAAATTGTTTTTCTAAGTGATAAGATGATTTGTTCATTTTTATTTATTTTATACTTATTTTTCTCTCTAAAAAGAATAAATAAATAAGTCTAAGCTTCTCTCTTTTTCTTTTCTTTTTTTATTTTCTTTTTTTTTTTCAATTGTCTATTTTCCTTTTCTTTTTAGTTATTAAAATTACAATTAGATAAAATAAATAAACAAGTAACTAAACTACTATATCCCCCCTTTTTTTCTTTTTCTCGCTTTTCTTTTTTATTACAATTACATTTACAATTGGAATAAAAAAAAAAAGAAAATACGAAACAGTAAATTTACAAAAAAAGGGCCAAACCCAAATCAGATTAGAGAGGCACTGGTAAGATCAATGGGTCAGTGGGGGTGGAGTCAAGTCGGTCAGCGTCAATCGAGTTAGATTTTTTAGTCAAGGTCCAGTCAACCGACTTAACCACGTGCTGTGTACATGCACAGTTGTGAACAAACAGTAGTGACCACGACGAGTGGACAGGGATGGTTTCTGACGACCTTTAAAGTGGGTAAACCCACTTTCGTGGGTATTTTATGAGGCTTAGTAGGTATGGGATGAGTGCCTTAGCCTAACTTAGCCATTTGGTTGGCATTGATAGAGTTGGTGGCGATATTAGGTCATACAAGGATAGGTTTAGGGTGTGCGGTCGTATGTGTTATAGATATAGGTTAAGTCACTAATTTGGCTCGTTTGGAGTATGGAGAAGGAGGACAATGAGAGAAAGGGTGGTGTCCACATCTGTTGTTGCTTCGTTGGCCATAATTTTGTAGTGAATGGCTTGGGTCTAGGCTGAAGAAGGTGGTTGTTGAAGGTGGTTCAGTTGTGATGTATGGGTATTGAGTGTGAGGGAGGTTGATCCGATAGTGGTGAAGTAGATAATAGTTAGGGGGCTTAGTGTGTCAGCTGTACGTAAGGGGAGTGGGTCATGTATTGGTTGGTGTACAGGTTAGTGTAGGCAATAATAGGGTTGTGGATGTATCGAATCTAAGGGGGTAAGGTTTTCATATGGAGATTGAGAAGGATCGACGAGTGTACTGTGCGTAGTCTAGTATGGTGTGCATGTCAAGTGGATCATGAGTGAGGTTGTTGTTGACTTTTGTCTAGTCGTGGTTGGTTTTTTAGGGTGTGAGCAAGGTGTATGGTCAGAGTTTATGTGAGAGATAAAGAGCCCCCATTGCTGTATGTGAGTTGTTTTAAATGAGAAAGGGGGGGAAAGAAAAGGAAAAAAGAGAAGGAGGAAGGAAAATGTGTTGTCAAGACCAATCCTAAAGTGCTATGTGTCACAACTAGATACCTAACCCAATGATCTCTTGATAAGTAGTAGTTCATTGAGTGTAGAAAAAATAAAAGCAAAAGGCATTCTTTACCTTTAATGAGAGTCAAACCCTTGGTCTCCGAGTTAAACCCAAATGCAATGTATAAGTGCATATTCGTTAAGTCATTGGTCTATACCTTATTTATATGTGCTAGGACAAAGTCAGCCTAGTCTAGATTCAAATCTAAGCTAAAGCCCAATAACCATCTCTTTATTTTATCTAAATTAAAAATTATATTTTACTAAACTATCTAAAATATTTATTATTTTCTAAATTTCCTAAACCCTGTATTTTTCTAAATTTTATGTTTTTGTGATTTTTTTCTAAATTTATTATTTTTTTTTTGCTTTTCTTAAATTTTTTATTTTTTTGTATTTTTCTAAATTTTGTTTCTTTTTTTTGTTTTTCTTAATTTTCTATTTTTTTTTGTAATTTTTCTAATTTAAGACCATTTATCCTATTTTAAAAATTTTGAAAAAATAAACAATAAAAGGGGGAGGGGCGTGGTGGTGTGTTTGCAGAAATAAAGTGTCTACACTTTTCTCTTGGTTGCTACTTCTTCTGTTTTTACTATTGTTGTGTGCTTAAACATCATTCATTTTTCATCTAAGTCTTTTGTATAGAGGATAATGTTTCTTGAGCAGTTTGGTGTTTTATGTTTCATCACAAAATTACTCGAATTCCTTATCTCTGAGTAGGGGGTTTGTACCTGCTCACTAGTATTCACTTATAAGCTTGCTCACTTCCCACTGTACTATAACTTTACGTTTGCCCTTGATTTCTATCTACGTATTTTGTACTTGCGACAATGCTTACTTGTAGGTCGATGTATTCTTACCTCCTGAGTAGATTGTACTTCTTTGGGTTCTTGTAAGGGCTTAGCATCATAGGGCAATGAGCCTACTCTAGCGAATCTTGTGCTGATGTCATAAGATCTCCTTAGTAAGGCAATTTTGATAAGGTGGATCTTTGCTAACATAAGCTATTTCCCCGATAGAGTTTATTTCGGGCAGCATGTGTTCCTAGTAAGTAGAACGCCTTCTAAAAGATATTTAATATGTGTATGGCACGTTGTTAATTCCTCAGGCATCACTTGAGTTCTTAATGTGTTGGGTTCACGTGATGGTTGATACGTGTACATTAGGGATATCCTATGGCTTCTATATAAAAGGTTCATGGGCCTTTGCTTTACTAAGCCAAATAACCAGACAACATAGTGGGGTATAGATAAGAGTGAGCTTGAGCACGTTTAAGGTCATCATGTTGAGGGATGGAGTGCTTAAGTTAAGGAGGGGTCTTAACTAACCTCTTCTTTTCGCTTGTAATTGTGAGGCGTAGACAGCTGTTCGTAGCAGTGGGTAAATCTCGACTTGTGATCGAGAGGCGTATGTAGCCTTTAGGTCCTCCCCTTTTTCTGTCTTAATAATAGTGACAAAAGAGGGAGGCTTAGTTGGTACCCATCTCTTATCTACAATGGTCTTATCATAGGGGCACTTGTTTGCACGAGGTTTTGGGCGACTTTTATATGCACTGTCCTAGATGATCTTGAACAAGCGGGGGCGGCTGTAGTGACTGTGGTGGTAAATAGGGTCTTTTCTCTACCTTAACCTATTGATCGAGGCACTTATAGGGTATTCTTTGCTTCGCAAGTCCTCTGGTTCATTATAGGGGAAGCATCAAACTCCCTTTATTGCTAGTTAGGCCTCGATAGCTTGATGCTTCGAGTAGAGTAGTTGGATCAACTGTCCCTATTATTGCTTTTGTAGAAGAGAGGCTTTAGAAGGTGGAGTAAGGACCTTCACTTAGAGGTTAAGTATCATTAAGACCCTTAGAGTTCAAAGCTTAGCTTTGCAAGAGCATAAGGAGGTAATCACAGCTACCCTTTAGAAACTCATGGGCCGAGTAGAAGTTAAGATGAGTTCCTCTTGGAGAAGAGCTCTAAGCGAGAAGCCGAGTTAGAGTCGAGAGCGGTTGTTTAAGTCAAGTGTATTACTGTAGCGTTGAAAGTAGTTACATGCCATTGTATTGTTTATTTCTCTTTCTAGATGTAATCTGGGTTAATATGTCAACCCATTAAGCCTTGTACTTTGTCTCATTAGCTAAATAAAGTTTTTCCTTTTTCACTCATCGTTTGTCGCTTGCTTATTTTGTTTTCCTTTACCCTTTAGTTTTCATTGTTTAGTTTAACCTCAAATTATGTTTAGTACTTGCTATAATAATGCCCAACATAAGCAAGTGTTTTTGAATAAGAATTGACTTGGGGTTAGGGGCTCAATGTAAATTAAGGCTTGAGAGAGGTGCTCATAGGTTAGTGTAGAAACTAACTTGGGGATGAAAATTGACCCAAGGTTGAAGGCTTAATGTAGTTTGATGCCCAAGAAAAGTGCCCACAATGTTAGTATGCAAACTAACTTAGGTAAAACATAGGGATGAAAATCAACTTAAGGTTGAGGGCTTGATGTAGATTGATGCCTAAGAAAGGTCCCCATGGCATTAGTGTAGGAACTAACTTGGTCAAAGCATAGGGATGAAAATTGACTTAAGGTTGATGGCTCAATATAGATTGATGCTCGAGAAAGGTGCCCATGGTATTAGTATAGGAACTAACTTGGGCAAAGCATAGAGATGAAAATCGACTTATGGTTGAGAGCTCAATGTAGATTGATGCCTGAGAAAGGTACCAATAGCATTAGTATAGGAACTAACTTGGGCAAAGCTTAAGGATGAAAATCGACCTAAGGTTGAGGGCTTGATGTAGATTGATGCATGAGAAAGGTGCTTGCAACATTAGTGTGAGAACTAACTTAGGCAAAGCTTAGGGATAAAAATCGGCCCAAGGTTGAGAGCTCGATGTAGATTGATGCATGAGAAAGGTGCTCATAGCATTAGTGTATGAACTAACTTAGGCAAAGCTTGGGGAAGAAAATCGACCTAAGGTTGAGGGCTCAATATAGATTGATGCCCTTGTATGTTTCCATTATGTTAGTGTAAAAACTAATAAGAGAAGGTGTATTTGAGGATAGAGATCAACCCAAGGTTGCAGCATGGTGCAGCAGGTATTGTACGAATGCATGAGGAGTAAGAAGAGAAGAGAGATACATGCATGAAACTTCATCACTTTATTAGATTCAACCGTGGTTACAAGTGCTTTTGATTCTCATCACCATACTTAAGGGAAGTAGGGTCTTAGGTTTTAGGCATTCTACGTTGTAGGGATAGGCTACCCTTCCAGTGTCTCGAGCTTGTATGCACATTTTCTCACTTCATAGACCACTTATACAAGATCTTCCCAATTAAGGGCGAGCTTGCCTTACTTTTCCTCTAAATCAATAGCTTCTAACTTTCTGCATACTAAGTCTCCAGGAGGGAAAACCTTATGTTAGATACTACGATTGTAATATCGAGCAACTTGCTGCTAATAGGCCATTATACATGCTTATGCAGCATCATGAACCTTGTCAATGGTATCAACGCTTGTTTGTAAGGCTATGCAGTTGGCATTCATGTTGAACTATTGGATCTTACTAGTGGGTAATTCCAACTTAATTGGGAAGATGGTTTCTACTTTGAACGTGAGACAAAATGGGGTTTCTTAGGTTGAAGTTTTGTGCATCATGCATATCCCTTAAGTATGTTCAAGAGCTTATTAACCCACCCACCTCCTATTTGTTCCACCCTCTTCTTCAGACTATTGAGGGTTATCATATTGATAACCTCAACCTAGCCATTGGTCTATGGATAGGCTACTGAGGTGTTGTCTAACCTGATGTTATGCTTATTATAGAAGTCTTTAAATTGATCACTATTGAATTTCCTTCCATTGTCAGAGATCAACCTATAGGGTACTCTAAAACAAGACAGTATGTTGGTAAGCACAAATCCTTTGACAGCTCACGTTGTGATGGTGGCTATAGCTAATGCCTTTACCCACTTAGTGAAGTAATTTACTACTACTAGAATGAATTGTCGGCTCAATGAGGATTTTGGGAAGGGACCAAGGATGTCTAATCCGTACTGCACGAATGGCCATGGGCTTGTTAAGGGGTATAACTATGAATTAGGGGCATGAGTGATTGATGTATGCTTTTGGCAAGAATGACATCTCTAGACCATGGTCTTAGTGTCTTCTTTCATCATTGGTCAACAATAACCCAACCTGAGCACTTAAAGGTACAATGCTTGAGACTGGATATGATTGCTACAAATCCTTACGTAGAGCTCTTTAAGGACTTAGGTGCCCTCTTCTGTCCAAAGGCATTTAAGGAGTAGGGTGCTATGTTAATAGGGATCAAACTTCTAGACCAATTACAGGTAGCCAAGCTAGAAGAATCTAAGACTCATTCGGAGAATACTAGCTCGAGGCCTTATCCAAGAAGGAGATTCTTATCCCGACCTGATCTTCTATCGATCTGACTACCATACCCTCACGTATGCCAGACCTGCTCTTGTTAAGTAGTTGTGCTTATCTGAGAAGACAGCCTCAAGACTATTCAAGCTAAGCTCCCAAGCCAACTACAAACATCTGACCCCAACTCAAGCTAATTACTTTCTAGGGGACTGATTGGGCTTTAACCTAATCTAGATCAAGTTGGCCCCTAAATACAAACCCTCCTATCTCTTTTTCGGCCTCTTTATACCATATTTTTAATGTTTAGCCATCGAGTGACACGTGTCTTCTAGTGCAACATTCCAGAAGGATTCTTTACTTTTCCATACTGATAAGAATCAACCCCCTGGATTGATTACAAGAAACCGAGCTAGAGGACTTCAAGGGCTCACATGGAAAATACTAGCTCTAAGCTATAGCCGAGATAGAGACTCCTTTTCCAATCCAACCTCTTGTTGACTTGTCTCTCAGATCCTCACGTGTATCTAACATGCTCCTGCCTAGCTACAAAGTCCTGATCTAGAAGGTAACCCAGGAAAGGATGGCCAAGCAGAGCTCTCCAACCGACTACTAGTGCTTGACTCTAATTCAACTGACTTCTTAACCAGACTGATTGGCTTCCAACTTGATCTAAATCAGGTCGGCTCTTGACTATCAACACTTCCTGTTTCTGCCTATGTTATATCATACTCCTGATGTCTAACCATCAAGCAACACATGTCTTTTGACACAATGCTCCAGAATGATTTTTTCTCTTCCATACTAAATATTCTTTGTCTTTTTTACCCCTTTTTAGTATGATTCATGTAATGTGATTATAAAATACCCTTTTGTCTTTTCATACATGTAAAATAATCCTAATGGGCAAGTATATAAACCCCTACTTTCCTTGTACGCAGAATCATATCCTTTTCAATACAGAAATTACTCATTTGAGCAACCTTAGTGTTCTCGTTATTCAACTCTTATCTATTCCCTTTAACAAAGAGTAATGGCGAGTGACCCTTCAATTTGGACTGGTGTGTCATATCTAGCAGATTGTAGGCTAAGTAGGATCGAGTGGTGAGTCATATCCATTCGGTAGCTGCTTGGACTTTACTAACCTTTTTCTTGTTTGTTTGTTTTGTTTCGCTTCATTGTAGTGCCTCTTCGTGTGTTCTACCTTAGAGACTCATCACATACTGAATTTCTTTATCTCTTTTACCCTTTTTAGTATATATTATGTAACCTAATTTTAAGGATACCCCTTTTTGTCTTTTCATACATGTAAAGTAACCCTAGTGGACGGGTATATAAATCTCCACTTAAATGTACATAGACACATTGATCAACATCAAACAATTATTTAAGTCTCCTTTGACCAATCCTAGTGTTCTCATTACTCTTCAAATCTTATCTATTCCCTTTAGCAAGGAGTAGTAGTAAGTAAATCTTCAATTTGGATTGGTGAGTCATATTCGATGGATTGTAGGCTAAGTAGGATCAATTAGTGTGTCATATTCGATTGGTAGCTACCCAAACTTTGCTTGCTTTCTTTTGTTTCTTTTCTATTCGCTTTGTTGTGGTGTCTCTCTGTGTGTATAATCCTTAGAGATGTATCAACTTTGCTGGTATCAAAGCATAGTTCCGAGAGGGAGTATGTGAAGTTGGAGTGAAGTTTTTGGTTTGCTTTGCTGTTAACGGTTGTTATGTTCCTTCTTTAGCTACTATAGTGTGTTTGTATGGAGTAAGTCTAGAGTTATGAGCTATGTAGTGAAGATGTGTTGGTAAGTGTATCTGTTACTTAGAAGACCTTGGTTATTCGATCGACATGTTACTTACGATGAATATAAGAATACCTAAGCCTTTGTTAAGGATGGAAGGAAGATTGTGTTGCAATCCATCACACTAACCCAAGTAAATGAGACCCATAACCAGCTCACTTGAGCTAGCAAGAAAAAAGCCTTAGTGATGAGCTAAAAAGACCTTCGAGCTACTGAAAAGGCTAAAGAACCTATGTTTCAATTGATTAGAAGATTGTTGGAGATAAGAGATTTAGAGGATGTTCCTAATGAGATTCAAAGCCTGTTAAATGAGTTTTCCGATCTGTTTCTTGAGGAATTGCCTAAAGGATTGCCTCTAGTCCAAGGCATAGAGCACTGTATTGATCCACAACTAGGCACCGCCTTGCCAAACCGACCTATATATAAGATTAACCCAAAGCAAGCTATTGAGTTGAAACAATAAGTGGATGAGCTCATAAAGTGAGGATATGTGAGGGAGAGCATAAGCCCTTGCATAATACTAGCTTTGCTCATCTTAAAGAAAGATGCTTCGTAGCATATGTGCATCGACAGCCGAGTAATCAACTGAATTACTATCAAATACAAATATCCGATATCAAGACTTGATGACATGTTAGATGAACTCCATCGTACCAAAATATTTTCAAAGATTGATCTACGAAGTAGCTACCACAAATCCGTAAGAGATTGGGAGATAGGTGGAAGACTACCTTCAAGATTAAGCATGGATTCTATGAATGGTTGGTTATGCCATTTGGATTTATTAATGTACTGTGCACATTCATGAGGTTAATGAACCATATGATGCATCGCCTGATTGAAAAATGTGTTGTCATATAATTCGATAACATATTGGTATACAGTGCCGACCTGAACAACCATGTTCAACACCTTCGAGCAGTATTTGACATTTTGTAAGCCGAGTTGTTATATGGGAATTTGAAGAAATGCATGTTCTGCAAAAATGGTGTGGTTTTTCTTAGGTTTGTAGTGTCAGGGGAAGGAATCCAAGTAGATCAAGAGAAGATTCGAGCTATTCTAAAGTGGTCGACATCGAAAAATATCACTATAGTTCAAAGTTTTTATAGCTTAGCTTCTTTCTATATACAATTCATCAAAACAATTCAATACCATAGTTGCCCTTTAATCAAGCTAACAAAGAAGTATGAAGGATTCAAGTAGAACAACCAAGCTAAACAAAACTTCAAGAAGATCAAGGAAAAGCTTACTATCGCTCCTATCTTATCATTACCAAATTTTGACAAACCGTTTAAGCTGGAATGCAATGTGTCAGGCGTCAAAATTGGTACCGTCTTGATGTAAGAACAATGACCCGTCGCCTACCATAGTGAGAAGCTTAATGGTGTTGCTTTGAATTAGTCTGTATATGAGAAAGAGTTATACTCTCTTTTTCAAGCCGTTAATGTTTAGCAACACTACTTACTGCTACGAGACTTTGTTATTTATGTAGACCATGAGTCTTTGAAGCATCATAGGAGTTAGAACAAACTTTCAAAGAGACAAGTCAAGTGGTTGGAGTTCATGGAAGGATTTTCATGCGTAATTCAATGCAAGAAAGGAAGTGCAAATGTAGTTGCCAACGCTCTATCACAACGGTAAACCCTGCTAATCACTTTAAAGACAAAATTACCGAGATTCTCACTTATCAATAAACAGTATGCTAATGACCCTCATTTCGATCTAGTTGTTGAATAGTACTGAAAAGGAGTAGTTGTTAGAGGATATTATTTTAAGGATGGCTATCTATTCAAGGACTAAAGGCTGTATATACCAAACTATTCCACACGTGAGCTATTGGTTAGGGAATCCTATGGTAGTGGATTATCTAGTCACTTCAAAGAGTCTAAGAGAGCCAATCTATTGAAGGAGAACTTTTGATAGCCTGGTTTGGTCAAGGATGTCCATAAGGTAGTTGGTATTTGTAAAGTATGCAAGCAAACTAAGAGGAAAAGCGAGCTCCATGGAAAATACATACCCTTGCCAACACCAACCTACCTTGAGTTAACCTTAGCATGGACTTTGTTCTAAGGTTATCCTAGACATCCAGAGGGAAAGATTCTATATTTGTTGTAGTGGACTGCTTCAACAAGATGATACATTTCATTCCGTGCCATTGAACTACCGATGCTTTATACATTGCTAATATGTTTTTGCAGGAAATTGTCCAACTGCATAGAGTACCAAAGACTATTGTTTCAAATCAAGATACAAAATTTTTGAGCTATTTCTAGAAGACTCTATGGAGAAGACCTGGAACTAAACTTATATTTAACTTTAGTAGCCATCCTTAAACTGATGGCTAAACTAAAGTGGTGAATATGACATTAGGAAACTTACTTAGAGCTGTCATAGGAAAGAACTTGAAGGACTGGGATTTGTGTCTACTAATTGTGGAATTTGCATACAATCGAACTGTCTACACCATTATTGAGAAGACTCCATTAAAGGTTAACTATGGTCTTAATCCTACTATCCCCATAGATATGATCAGTATCCCTACAGTTGCTGAAGAAAGTCAATTCAAAGTTAATTGAGCTCAAGAATTGTAGGAGCTACACCGATCTATAATAAAAAAGATTGCCAAGTTCAATCAAAGACAATAAGAGAATAGTAGTTAAGGCTATTGAACTGTTTCTTTCCAACTAAGAGACTTCATATGGATTTACCTCAGCTGAGAATGATTCCCACACTTGCGACAAAACCAGTTATCCCCTTATGTTAATGGTCCCTTCAAGATCTTAAAGAAAGTCAACCGCAACACCTACTAGATTAAGTTACCTGATGACTATGGTATTTCCTCTACATTTAACGTATCCGACCTGATTCCATACCAACCAAAAGAAGGCCCTACAAATGACTAACAAGAACAACCAAAGACCACTTCAGATTTGAGGTCAAATCTTTTCAACCCCCAGGTAGATGATAGGGATCAAACCCATAGACTAATCACATGTGGCCGAGCTAGAGGACTTTAAGGACTCACTTAGAGAATACTAGCTCAAGGCTTTATTTGAGACAAAGATTCCTAGCTTGACCTAATCTTCTGTTGATTTGACTACTAGACCCTCACATAGGCTAGACTTGCTCTTACCAAGCAGCTATACTTATCTGAAAAGATAGCCCCAAGATTATCCAAGTTGAGCTCTCGAGCTAACCACAAACATTCAACCCCAACTCAAGTTAACTACTCTGCAGTAAGACTGATTGGGCCTCTACTTGATCTAGATCAGGTAGGCCCCTTACTACAAACCCTCTTTGCTCTTTTTTGCCCACTTTGTACCATATTTCTAACATCTAACTATCGAATGACACATATCTTTTGGCACAACATTCCAAAAGGATTTTTTACTTTTTCATACTGAATATTCTTTGTCTCTTTTACTCTTTTTAGCATATATTATGTATCCCAATTGTAAGGATACCTTTTTTTATCTTTTCATACATATAAAGTAACCCTAAAGGATGGGCATATAAAACTCCACTTAAATGTATGCAGACATATTGATCAACATTAGACAATTATTCAAGTTTTTTTTTTGGTAACTCTAGTGTTCTCATTACTATTCTACTATTATCTATTCCCTTTAGCAAAGAGTAGTAGTGAGTGACCCTTCAGTTCAGACTGGCGAGTCATATTCAGCGAATTATAAGCCAAGTAGGATCGACTAGTATGTTATATTCAATTAGTAACTACCCAAACTTTGCTAGCTTTCTTTTACTTCTTTTTTGTTTGCTTCGTTATGGTGTCTCTCTATATATATAACCCCCAAAGACACATCATATGTCCTTGTCGATAAAGTATATCATTAATCAACATATAGTTGGCGACAGCGTAGGCTAGCCTCTTCACATCCACTCAGTCCTTGTGTAGTGCCCCTGTTCAGTTCTTCTCTCGGTATTGGTTTACAGAGTATGGGTGGTGCTACTAAGAATTTCTTCAAATCGTAGAAAGCTCACTAATATTCTAGTGTTCACTTGAACTCAATGGGGCATTCGAGAATATGAAAATATTCTGCATATTTTTCAATGCTTCGGGATATAAAGGGATTGATGGCGGCTATCCTTCCTATTAGTCATTGAACCTCTTTGATTTTGGTTTAAGCTTACATACCTTGGACTACTTTGATTTTGTTTAGGTTAGCTTCTATCCTTCATTCTATGACCATGAAACCAAGAAATTTGCTTAAAGCAACTTCGAAGACGCACTTCTTGAGGTTAAGTTTCATTTGGAAATGGAGAAGGGTTTGGAGGTCATCAATCTGGTCTTTTCTGGATTTTCTCTTGCCAGTCATGTCATCAACATAAACCTCGATGTTCCTGCCTATTTGTGGCATGAAGACATAGATGACTAGTCTTTGATATGTAGCTCTGGCAATTTTTTAGACTAAAGGGCATTACTTTGTAGCAATAGGTCTCAAAGTTTGTAACAAAGGATGTATAAACTTCATCTTAGTGGGCCATCTGGATCTAATTGTATCCAAAGTAGGCATCCATGAAACTAAGCATGTAACCAGACGTCAAATCCACGAGCTAGTCTATATATGGTAAGGGGAAGCAGTCCTTGGGCTATGCCATATTGAGGTTTGTGCAATCGATGCACATGTGCTACTTTCCATTTGCTTTCTTAATGAATACTGTGTTGGTGAGCTAAGTCGGGTATTTATCCTACTAAATGAAGCCTGCTTGGAGTAGTTTCTACACTTCCTCATCGTTCACGACCTAACGTTTTAGGGTGATGTGTCATTTCTTTTGCTTGATAGGTTGAATGATAGGATTGACATTTAGGAAGAAAGTAGCTTCTGGTATGTCAATCATTCCTAGCATGTATTTTGAGGCAAACATGAAGACGTCTGAGTTTTGTTAAAGGAAATCTGTAAGCTTGGCTTTGTCGCTGTCAAGTAACTTGGCCCCTATTTTAGTTAACTGTCACACCCCGAAGCGGCAGAGTCGTAACAGCCCCGCTATGTAAACCATCCTAAGATAGAAGTTGGCCTTACAACTGCTATCTTAGACCTGATCTACACAAAGCGTCTACGACTAACCGCTTTGAAGTAAACAATTTGTCATTTAAATAAATTATTTACCTAAGAAAGTGAGGAAATACATATATATACTATAATTTAGTTAGTACAAATATCGTTTACAATATTTCTCCGTAATATATTTCCTAGTTATTACATTATTCAAAAATGAAAAATTCTAAATAAAACAAAACTTAGACCTTAAGAATATATGTTTATTTTTCAAATATTTTTCCTCACTCCCTAAGATCCAGCAGTTGCTAGCTTTAGGGTAGTTATATGCCGCTTCTTAGCCAGCACCTGCATAATATCTATAGGGATGTGAGTAATCACAGCTTCGTAAGTTAGGATGGAGGACTTAAAATTATACCATAAACATAACAAGGTTACCGATCAACTTATTAAGTGCAATGCATGTTCAAGCAAATGCCATCGCACGACATTGTTCGGCCCGTTGTGAGATTAGAGAAATTTCACCTGCTCTAATTCGGGTTGAAGAGTTTCCATTAATGCAACAGCTTATGACCAAACCCAGGCTTGTGTAATGGAGACTTTGCTCCTCCCGCGACTACCTTCGAACCATTGTCTTCACCTTCACCGCGACCTCCTCTCCTGTCACTTAGTTTGACTAAGGATAAAGAAGAGATCAATTACAATCCTGCGCTATCCCTTTCGAAGGGGTCGGTAATTAGCCAAAGAGTCTTAAGTTCCCCTAATGGGTTGTCATGTAGGTCCGATTATGATTATAAGTCATATATTTGATTAGGTCCAGTTTAGGGTAATCAATCATTTCATACAAACCATACAATACAAGTTAGGACAACAGATAGAATCATAACATCATTCATAATCAAGCACATGCACACATCCAACTATCTAACAAGCACAACCAAGCATAATCTTAAGCCTCCAAAATACAACAACATATTAATCCCAATTTACCTCGACTCCTCGCTCACTCACTCAAGGTCCGACTTACTCAGGCTATAGCCGATCATCCCTATAACACAAACGTGGTTTCAGTTTTTCATATAACTATTATAGGTTCATTTTATCCTATAACGCTTATTGTTATGTGTTGTTTAGGGTTTAATATGCTTAATTATCTAGTTCCCAAGTCTTTTACAATTATTCTAGGTTTGGGGTTAGGTTCGGGTTCGGTTTCTGCATCGATTTCTAAATTAGATTCTAATTCGATTTCTGAGTATCGCTTTATACTCGAATCCTAAAAATTCGTTTCAACTCATACTGTGAAATTAATCACATTATTTCCCGATCTCCTAAATATTATCATTACCCCTAGTTAGTATTTTATTTCACACGGTACACTTAAATTCATATTAGTGTGCCGAATTCACTCCTGATGTGAAATTTTTTTTACATTTTTCATATAATTACATAAATTCAAGTTTCCTATCAAATTTGTTGTATATTTTTATTCTTATCCTAATATCAATTTTTATGCTAATATTTTCTATCTATTATATTTCTAATAATTATGTATTATGTATTATCACCTATTATGTACATAATATACATCTAATATTTTTATTACTCTAATTACTATCTCCTAACATCAATTATCATTTCAAAATGTCTAAATTCATCCTAAATCATATTTTTCACCTAATTACCCTAATTTACAAAATTAACTTAAAATGTACTATTTTTCCATATTACTTATTTGTTACATAATTAACCTAATAATTACATCTAACACCCTAAATGTTACAAGTATCATACTCCATCAGATTTCAGCATCCTAAAACACATACTTATTCACTAAATCAGTAATTAACCATTTAATTACTTAATTAACCATAAATTACCCATTTTATGCCTCATTTTAGGGCCTAAAAATTATCTAAAAATTTTGAATATTAATTTTTGAAAACAGGATTTATAGCACTTTTCTATATCATCTAAGTAATCTACACAAAAATTTTGGGTTCAAAACTACACTCCTAAAGTCATTTATTTCTAACCCGAAACATGCTCGGTTTTGCACGATTTGTTAAGGACCCTATATCAGGAAACATATTTTCATCAAAATAATATTTTTGCTAAAAATAAATACAAAAAAAATCCAGAATAACAAAATTCATAATTTTATAATAATATTTACTATTTTTACAAAATTACACAAAATCGAGTTGGAAATCGAACTCACCGATTTGGGTGGCTTCGGCCACCGTCGATGGCCATGGGTGTGTCGTCCCACGTGGGCGTTGCCACCACCGTGTGGTGGTGGTGGCTGTCCACTCCCAGCTACCCATCGGATTTGGGTTCTCCTTTGTGGCCCTAACTGTACAGTTTCCCTTTTCTTTTTTTTTTCTTTGGTTTTTCTCTCAATTTTCGCTTCTCCCTAATTTTTTATGATTTCTAACTGTCTAAATGAGTTATGGAAAATTTTTCTCTATTTATAGATGATTTTGGTAATTAATATGCGTTAATTAGACATGACTTTACCCAATTTCCTTGATTTTTGGCTTTTGTGTTGTCTAATTCTAATTGGTTAATTTTTATTTTGCAAATCCTGACTTGCCACGAACAGATTTGGATCATTCTATCCTCTTTTGATTTTTTTCTAATTTTTCCATGATTAATTTATAATTTTCTTTAATTATTTACTTAGTTTTTAGCCAATTTAGGTAATTTCGTATTTTTATCTACACGAAAATACATGTGGGGTACATGTGAACATTCTTAATTATTATTTTGGTCATTCTAAAATTTTTAGTATACATATAATCTTTCTTTAGTAATTTATTAGTTATTAGATTACACTTTTCGCCTTTTCGGTAATTAGTACTTATTATGCTTAAAATTTGAAAATTTTATAATCTCTTATTTTATTACTTATTTTCTTAAATTCAAGTTTACGAGGTCATTTTCCTAATATTTCTTAAGTTCGATCGAGTTTTTCAACTGATCGAAATTTCGAATGGTTAGTTGTGGGGCTTATATTAACATGCCAGGGGCATTGGATATCTTGATTTATAAGGTCTTCTCTACAAGCTCTCCCCGTATTATAGAAGTAGAGGAGTTGGTGGATTTGATGTTCATCACAATATTTCTATATTAGGCTTTGAGGTAAAGCATCCTGGATAAAGCCTGATCGTTTCTAGCCTTGCTTACACCAATGGGGGTTATAAACTTCGCTTTGAGGCATTTTTGGCTTATAAGCATATCAAATTTCATTATGCTTGGTCTACCAAGGTTGGCATTGTATGGTGACCCTATGTCAACAATGATAAAGTCTATTAACTATGTGGTGATGTGTTCATTGTCGCTTAGTCGAACGGGAAGGGTAATGATTCCTTTAATGGGCATTGGTCTGCCGCCTCTAAACTTTCTAATGCCATGTTTGTACCATTAAAGAGTTTCATCAAGCTATTCTTTTATTTGCTTGAAAACACTGTAGAAGAGTATGTCTGCTGAACTTCCACTATCAACAAACATCTGGGGGATGTTGAAGTACCCAATTTTAGCATTTATGATGAATGCCTTACTGTGGGGTAGGTTGATTCCCTATTCATCTACATTGATAAAAGTTATTGCTATGTCAATCTTTAGCTTCTTATTTCTTACAATGTGCATTTCATGTATGGCTGTTAGCATTGTATCACTTGAGAAGAGACTGGGCCTGTTAAATATGGTATTGACTTAGCCTCATTGTCCCCTTCTATTTTATTCGTCCATGGGGGCATTAGCTTGTTGATTGTGGTTTTGATGTTGGTAATCTACTCTACAGCACTGAGTTAGCTATGGGTTTGGTTTTCTTATCTGCAATAATGTAGTTGATGCAGCCTTTGTGAATAAGGCCATCAACTGCATTCTTGAAGTAGCAGCACTCGTCCATGTTGTGTCCGTATACCCTGTGGTAGTCATAATATTTCCTTGAGTTTGTTGCTTTTGGCATTTCATGGATGCTGGGTGGTCTCGGAAGTTGCTCTCAAACCTCATATAAGATTTCATCGAGTGGTCTAGTCAAGGGTGAATATGAAGTGTAGTCTTGAAATTTATGCCTTTTCTTCTTACACTTTTCTTGTATAGGGGGTTATGGTTTGGGATCATGAGGTCCCAAGCGGTTTTTTGCTGAAATGTGCATGCTATTTTCTACTTCAAAACGAGCTCTAACAGTGTCTTCTTGAGCTATGTATTTCCTTACAACTTTCATGAATTCATCTAAGGACTCAGGCTTATCCAATGACAATACATTGAAGAGCCTTCTGTTAAGGTCTATGCCAATTATGAGTGCTTGCAAAGCCATTGCCGTGTCTAGCTTAGAGACTTGTAACCTTGTTTGATTAAAGCGCTTAAGGTACGCTTGCAGGGTTTTGTCAGGATGTTGCTGAACATTGTAGAGAATGTAAGAGTCTCCTTGTAGGACTCAGGAACTGATGAAGTATTGTAGGAATATACTTCCTAGGTTGTGAAATGAAGTGACAAATGTCTTAAGGAGGGTATTAAACTAAAGTAAAGTAGCTTTTGCCAGCGTACTAATGAAAGCTTTACACATGATGGCATTTGAGAAGTTGTGGAGGCTCATCATTATTCGAAAGTGGATGAGGTGATTATCTAGATTGGTAGTGCCATCACAAGTGTTCAACTGTGGTAGCCTTATGCCTATGGGGAGTGCTTTTTTAAGGATTGAAGAGATGAATGGGCTTTTTGTGGGCATAGAGCATGATACCTGTGCAGACAATTCAACTTTTTACTAATTGCTTTCTTTAGAGGCATAGCAGATGTGCTCATTGAGTTTATCCATGTTCATGTCTTCGTAGTCTTTTCGTGACGCCCTTGGTGATAGGCTTTGAGAAGCATGATTGTCGTTGTACATTTGCCTTTCACTTATGTTTTGCTACAATTATGGTTCAGTCATTTACGTAGGTCTTCATACTATTGGTGATAATGCTAAAGTTACTTGACGAACACATGAGTTGTGTGGTAAGTAAGTTACCATTTTTGCTTGGTTACGAGGAGGAGTTGATGGTTACCTCCTTGTTTAGATATTTTTTAGATGCATTTGTATAATGTAACATCTTTGTGCAAAGCTGTAGTAGATTTGTAATATTTTTGGCTTTCTTCAAGCATTTGTTAGATAAGTGACTTGAGTTCTTGGGCTTCAGTACTTTCATTTTGAGGTGGTGGAAGCGTTTGATTACCTCTGTATTGTTAGGAGGTGTTGGTATCCTCTATGTAGAAAGCTTGCGGGTTATTGTTTTTACTTTTAGTCATTGTTGTCATGGTAGCCTAAAATGATGAGAGCCAAAATACTGATCATGGATTAATCAACTAGGATAAGTGGACTCACCTGGAGTTTGGTTCGAGTAGGCTTAGGCTTCATCTCCTGCCTCTCGATACTTAACACCTTGATGGATGTAGCCACAAGGGTCCTCCAACACTCAAGTTAACAAGGAAGACCAAGAAAAAAGGGAGGAACAACATTAAGAACCTTAGGGATCATACTCGCCTGGTAGTTGTTGTATGTGTATTGTGTCAATCTTAAGCTTAGAGAAAAGAAGGAGGAGGAAGAGGGGAGATTCTAGGACAAAAAGTTTTTTGTCTTACTTTAAAGTGCCTGATGCCTTTTATATGAATCACTTAGACACGTGACAATCAAAGGTTCATTTGTATTAGTCGCAAGCAGACAATGCGCTCTGGGGTAGAGATTAAGCTTCACTATACATAGTATACTGTAGTCGGCTAGATCACCAAATTTACAGCTTAGGGACCTAATAGTTATAGGGGTTGTCGAGTATGTTGGTTGTATTACGGATGTTAGATGCTCATTAATGAGCTACGGTAGAGAGTAAGCGTTAAAGACAAAAGATGGGTTAGGATGTTGAGGAAGGGATCGGTTCATGTCTATTCAAGGGCAAGTTTAGCTCTAAGCTTATGCCAAACAATTAGTGTATGTTGGCTTGACAATTAAGGACGACCTATTTAGACGAGTGTTGCTTGGCTAGTCAAGTGGGTACGAGCTCACTAACAGCTTGCGTCTTCCTTGACGTGAGCACATGGCCTCGCGGAAAGGTGATGATGCAACAAACCCGTTGTTTGCTTAAGCACGCTTTAGTTTCTCTCGTGATGAGTCTTGTTTGTTGAGCTTTGGTTTGGGTGAGAATCCTGTGTCAACACAACCAAAAATAGTTTTCTCATAATAAAACGATTTTCATAAATAAAAAAAATTCTTTTGAAAAATAAAAGGAATAAATTGGTATTTTAAAAATCTTAGGAACCTTTTTAAAATTATGCAAAGATGGACCAAAAAACCTACTTTTTTCAAAATTAATAAAATTTAAAGAATTTAAAGAGACATGACTTTTTCCAAAAATAAAATAAAACCAACAAAATAAAGTTTTCATCAATTAAGAACTATATGGGTTTGATCCCACTTCATGGGTACTTAGGCACTTCAAATATCTTAAAATAGTAAAGATTTATTCCCCTTTTTTAAAAAAATAAAATAAAATAAAATAAAAAGCTCAATTTATTTGAAAACCTATTTAAGATCCATTAACCAATTTCATGGACTTCTTTTATGAAAATGTTGTGTTTTAATAAGCTAACCCCCTAACCCAAGGTTTTCTCATTTTGATTTTTTCTAAAAGTTTTTTATTAGAAAACTTATGTGCTAGTAGCTAAAATTAGGATCCATTCACCTATGAACCTAATCTTACTTTTTCCTAATTTCGATCGATTGGTAACTCCTTTTTTCAATTTTTTTTTATAAAGATTTTCTTAGTTTGATTGAGAGATTTACAATGAACGGATCGGACTTAATATGAATCAAGATAAGAAAAATGAGAAACCGAATTTTTAGTCCGATAAATCCCCCTTTAATATCCATTGACTGACTTGGCATTGTTGATGATAGCTAGAACTGGTTAGAAAGTTAATCTTTAGTGCTAATCATGGCATGTGTTGGTTAACATATTAACAAAACTTATATGGAGCATAAACTTCACCTAAGTAGCTTCTTGAATTTACAAAATATCCAAGAGCCCCATAAGAGAAACACACCACAATTTGCTCTTCTTCTCCATGGCATGCGAATCATGGTGTGATGGGATTACATTATTTTCTTGGACCTTTTTTGCTATCAATAAATTTTGAGTGTAGAATAATACCATGATTTGAATACTTCACAGAGAACAGAAATTGAAGGAAACTCTCCATCTTTCTTGAGGTAGACAGCGAACAAATGGAATTTACAAGAGTTATTTCATCAAGGAAAAATACACTTTCCTCTTAGCATAGACACAAACGAATGTAGTGTCCAGATATATGCATATAATTTCTATACATTTTTACACAATCTAGTGAAGTCTTTTGAATGCCCATTCTCAATTGGTTTTATGTGCTAGTTACTTCTTTTGGATCGAGTTTATAGACAATCAGAATCCACCATATTAATTTGGTTGATCTAATTACATCAGTTTTATTGAGAATGAAGATTTTGGTGATAGTAAACATGCAGTCATGACATTGATTTCAAGTATGTTGTTCTTATTGTAATTCTCCTATTTCCAACTTATTTTTCTTGTTTATGAAGAAATCTATCTCAAAAAAGCAGCAAGATGCTCTAATCCAAGTTAAAGGCTCAAATTCAGTTGACCTAGGATCATTTTTTATCATCTTGTTTATTATCAAGAAACACTAAATTAAAAAATTTTGAGATTTATGGTAATAAATCTAATGAACAGATTTGTCTTGAATTAGCTGTGTTATACTAAGAATGCTTCTAAATGTCTAAACCTTGCATAGAATGTTGCACCTTAAATTTTGTTGGCATTGGTGTGCTTCTTAAGTTTGGTGCATTTGTATCAACCCTAATGAGAGTATAGTTAGAAATCTATGTCCTACCGAAACAGAATTTGTAACTTGTTATCCTCTTGACTAGCAGGCAAAGATTGACCTCTACGGAAAGGATAATTCATTTGTATCAACATGAGAGTCCAACTACATTGCATTACTAGAATCCGTCCCTAAAATCATCATATTATATATGCTTCCGCAATATAAAAATTATTTTATAAGTTAAAAGATTGTAAAACTCTAATTAAATATTCACTCTACAAATTTAATAATAATATTATGGTTGATTTTATATAAAAAATCTAATTAAATATTCACTCTTCAAATTTAATAATAATATATATGGTTGATTTTATATAAAAATAACTGTAGAGATCAATATCTATGGTTGGCCATAATCGTAAAAAATCAAAATCCCCTGCTAAACAATTAGATCAAATAGTCAAAACTTTCTAAAGATATTAGTTCAAAAGAGGTTTAAAGAGGTAGATATTTTGAAAATAGAAGAATAGATATTTTAAAATTCTTCATATTATAATCTAAATTCAGACCAAATAATATTCTACCCCATACTTATCTTTCATGATCTGAGTTTGATACACTTATCAACTAGCCTATTTCTAACTTTAAAATAATCTTATTAGATAGATTATTGGAGATGAACAAAACAATGACTCAGTGAGATCACCTCTCATACTATACAACATGAATCATTAGTGTATCATTTGTGTGCAATATATGTACAAATATATGAATATAATAGCACATGGTCTCTTGGAAACTATGCACAGTACGGATTTTTTCCCTCCAACGTCCGGGATTAGGGAATAATTTTCAACACATCAACCCTAGGTACCAACACTTCGAGTGAAATAACCCTTGGTCCAGTGTTTCATTAATTAATTATATATATAGTAAAAATAAGTTATATTATTTTACTCGCCGAGGAGTCTTGTGCTTTAAACAAGAAGTTATATTTCATTAGAGAAACATTTAGCGAGTCATTAAATTGATGATAAAGATATCATTTCTTTGAAACATTCATTTGATTACTTTTGAATTTCTCAATATAGCTTGATATATTATACAAGGGTTTGCGTGGAATTAGAAGAGGATATCTTTTGTAACTTCTTAGAGAAAAAGTCGTTTTTTTTTTTTTTTGGTATTTTCTTTGTGGATTATAAGGGATTAGCTTTCCTATGGCATTAGAGAAGGTATATATTATAACTACAAAAAACTGTATGCCTAATAGATAAAACCTGATTTGGTATAGAGTTAGAAGAGAAGAGAGAAAATATGGATGGTCGAACTTTTCTACACTTCTTTGGCTATCTTCTTCATCTTATTCTTTTTATTTTCTCCTAGAATTTACTGTTATTATTATTAGGCATTTATTTTTTACTATTTGACCCCTTTTAGATTTCACAAAGTTATATAGCACTTTTGGCTAAATATAATATCACCTTACAAAATGTAAGGAAGAAGAATTGAATTGAATTTATCTCATCGCAAAATTGGGTTTCATGTAATTAATTAGTAAAGGCCAGCAAAATATATAGTAAAGGACAAATTTTTCATATATATATATATATATATATATATATTGTACATTTCTATTTGAAAACAAAAGGAATTCAAAATTTTAGTTCATTTGGTTCATAATTTTCAAGAGCATGCATATGGACGAGCAAATATCATTGTTTTAGGTCATTATCAAAAGGTACTTTCATCTTCCTTTTGTGACCAGCAAGGAGACGTGATGAGTATGTGATTGTGGCTTGGATGTTATTGCAAATATACATTAATGTCTAAGTGCTATTGCAGTCAACTGGTCGCCGTAGAAAAAGGTTCACGACATTTGTTTCTAACCACCTGAAAAGGAAAAATAACTACTCCCAACAATGGAGACTTCAAAATTTCCTATGTTTTATCATTGATGGAGATATTCCATTTTAGCAATGTTCCAACAATTGGGCTTCATGCAATTAATTAGTAAAGCCTGGCAAAATATATAGTAAAGGACAAATTTTTCATATCCCAACAATTGGGTTTCATGCAATTAATTAGTAAAACCCCACAAAATATATAGTAAAAGACAAATTTTTCATATATATATATATATATATATTGTACATTTCTATTTGAAAGCAAAAGGAATTCAAAATTTTAGTTCATTTGGTTCATATTTTTCAAGAGCATGCATATGGACGGGCAAATATCATTATTTTAAGTCATTATCAAAAGGTGCTTTCATCTTCCTTTTTTTGACTGGCAAGAAGACGTGATGACTATGTAATTGTGGCTTGAATGTTATTGCAAATATATATCAATGTCTAACTGCTATTGCAGTCAATTGATGGCTGTCGAAAAAGGGTCAAGACTTTTGTTTCTAACCATCTGAAAAGGAAAACTAACCACTCCCAATAATGGAGACTTAAAAATTTCTTATGTTTTATCATTGATGAAGATATTCCATTTCAGCAATGTCACTACACCAACAAAGTTGATTATATTTACATTTTCAATCCTATTTTTAATTCCTTAAAATTTCTTGTTCACATCCCTGAATCTAAAGACGATAAATAATATTACATCTAGAAATATCATAATAGTTATTCTAGTCTTTTTTTATTTAATCAAATTCGTGAACTTATGTATACGGACGTCTTTGATAGTATTGTTATGTATGTCCAGAACCACATCGAATGGAAAGGAGCAAAGAGGTAGTCACCACCATGTAGCACTCTATTGAGTCTGAAAAGTGGTTGTCTTGTGTGTGTTGGGGCTTAGCTCCCCCATCGGCCAGTTAAATGCTTGAAATTGTATCTTAAGTGGAGATTTCTAGCTCAATGAGCAATTTGTTGCCGCTGTTAAAATGTAGTGCAAGTATTGTTACGATATTTTCTATATTTTGAGTATAAATTTGTCATTAAAGGTGTAAACTATTGGTTATCATTGAGAAGTCTAGAGTATCTTATAACAAATTTCTTGTTTTCTTTATGCTACAGATTAACTAGTAAGGAATTATTTGGTCCGAATCAGTTTGGTTATGATAAGTTTTCACAAAATTTAATTTGTTGTATTTGGAAAAGTTCTAAACTATAGAAAAACATTTGGTTGGGTTTTATTTTTCTATCGGAATGATAGGAAAACGCCACGCAAATTTGCATTAGCATTTAGTGTCATACCTCTTAAAATTTAACACTTTACTAATAAATTCCTTTAATTGCCCTTCAATTTTTTCACTTGTTGGCTAAAATTACCCTTCAAATTAAAAATATGCGTATTTCCTAATAAAATAGTTTAAGATTAATTCCTCATAATTTTCTTCATACTAATAATTTTTACTTTCGTGTACGTCATATTTTGCACCTTAGGTGAGCGGACTACATTCCAACAAATTAAGGTACAGAAAAACAAAACATTTGTAACTCTTATGGTGATTTCTACATTTAACATAATGCTTGACCTTTATTACTTTAGGTATACAGTTGTAAATACATATCTATTTAGTATACATTTATAGGTTGAAACTTAGCAGCTTTGATCTTCACTTACCAGGCTACTTCAAGGTTGAACCTTAAACTAAGTCTTGTAAGAAAAGCTATGGAAAAATTGGGGCTTAATGTTTAGCTGAATGTGAACATGTAAACTATCATGTCTTATTTTGTACTATAGAACGTATAGAAATAAAATCATGATTCTTAATTCTATTCTTTTTTTCTCATATTTGGATAATCATCTAGAAATTAGAATCGTTATAAAATCAATAATTCTAACTTAAAGAAGAAATTTCATTTTGCCTTTTCAAAAATAAAATAAGCGATTTCATTCCTTTTGTATTTATTGTTAATAATCAAATTACTTATTTAACTTTCAATTTAATTATAAAATTATATATTATTTTAATAATTATTATTAGATATACCTTTAATTTAATTTAATTTCAATTTATTTTATAGATATTTTTAAATATGAAAAAGGATTTACCGTTCAGTTTTCGTTTCATTCTAAATCATTCGACTTTATTTAGACCCCTCACATGAGATTCCGGATATGATTCCCTTTTCTGTTTTGCAAATGATCGAAATTTATTTACCACGTCATGTGAACTAAAAAGACTCCGTTTGAATCACGCGTGAGGGAGATATGAACGAAGTCACGGCGAAAGATGGAAAATTTACGTCTTTGTCAAAGAGACCTGACTAGAACGAAGTGGTAATGTAAACACCCTAAAACTTTAAAATAAATAAAATATTTAAATTGCTAATTTTAAAATATTTATTTGTAATATTAACAGACTATGAAGTTCGTAGATCGAAAATTATAAATAAGACATTACACAGACGTGGAGTTAAAGATTGAACGCATTAAATAGTAATATATATATATATATATATATATACTATCATTTCTCAATTCTTACCGATACTTAGCTAAAGTCTGCATATACTGGATCTACAAAATAATGTACAGTGAAGAGATGCCGGAGGGTTATTCGACGTGACCACTCTAATGTTTAAGTCAGTAATAAGCTTTTTATGTATCAAATACTGAATATACTAACTTAGAATATAGAATTTGTAGACAGAGTTACTATTGGATAGATATTTGATATTTATAGTGGAGTAGAGCCGAGTCGAGCTGAACCGACCGTTGGAAATTAGTTGGTAGAAAAGATCTTCTCCTACAAGTGTAGGAGAGAAGAGTAATTATGTCCGACGTATTCCTAATATTTAGGACGTGACTGTTTTATCCTTATTCTATAGTTTGTAGCAATTATAATTCTTCATAGACCTAAGCCACTAAGGGCTAAGCTCAAGGCCTATGAAGGTAAGCCTAGCGACGCAAGGCTTAGCGGATCTGGTTAGACTTAAGAGATCCCTACCCAAAGTGTCTTGTCAACACTTGCTCCCTTGTAGTCTCATTGCTAAAGAAGAGGCAAGGAGAAGGAATGCATGGGCAACTTAGATGTGAGTAATCTAACTCTAAGAAGTTCGATCCGATGCCCTGATACTGACATGATGAGGCCGTAGATCTGAAGTGATGGATGATCCAAGGTGAGAAGGCATGAAGTGGTGAGTTGTCCTGGGCAGCGGTTTGTCAGTTTGAAAGTGTCCAAAGCTAAGCAAGCAGGGGTGCTAAGGTGCTCCAATGCTACAAACCGGTTTACTAGAATAGGGCCTGATAGGAACCAAGCAGACATAGGTGTGTCATGTATTCGTAATATTGACCAGGTGCAAATTAGATGGGCCTTGAAGAAGCTTCCTATTAAAGGGACTTTCAAAATGCAACTTTTGCTCGCTTGTATTCTATGCATTAAATGCGACATGATAGGTGTTATGTTGTAGTAGACTAGTGTGCAGCTACATGCGTTTTACCCTTTTGAAGGTGGTCATCCAATTGAAATGCTTTTCACATATCTATAGTGCAACATTCTAAGGGATTCATGTTTATGCGTATCCCTATAACCGCCTATACGACTTCCCAAGCGGTTTTCCTATAAATAGGAGGATTACAAAAAGAAAACACTTTTCTACAATCTTTTCCCTCAGTTGTCATAATTTCTGCGTTCGCATTTGAACTCTTAAACCTTCTTCAAAAGCTTCAATTTTCCTTTTCAACAATCACAATCATGTCTACCAACAGGGGTGAAACTATTTCTTCTTCACTGGAATTTGCCTCCAGTTCAAATTCTATGAAGAGTAATCCTCCTTAGGTACAGGAGGGTGAAGTATCATCACTAGCACAACTTGACCAACCTACAAGGATGGCCGTAGAGGCATTGGACAGGACCAAAATCATCAATGCCATACTTGGAGATGTGTACGTAGATATTCCCTTGCCTCCCGCTAAGGATTTATTTGATGCTCCCGGTATGGGGAAGGGGCCTAACTCCTGTATCAGCAAAAGTAAGGATTCTACCCCCAACTAGGTTATCAGTAATTTCCTCATGGGGATAATACCCAAGTAGCATATTAGATTGCCGTGCAGAGACGAACAAGTAACCCTGTTATTAAGGAGGTGCTTCACAGTTTTTAAGAAGTGCCTAGAGTTTGGGCAGCGCCTCTTACCAAGTCATTTTGAGAGGAATTTTTTTCACTACTACCGCTGTAGCCAGTCCCAGATTCCTCCGAATGGGTAGAAGGTATTAAAGGTGTTCCAAGCACTCTACAAATACCTAGTGATAAGGGCTACTCCCGAGCTATTTTACCACTTCTACATGTGGAAGAGCATTGGGGGTAGCCTTACCTCTAGCCGCGCTCAGGAAAGAAACCATTTTGTGACCTTGTTGACTTAGTTAAAGGTTGGCATGATGAATATGTGGTGGTAAAGATGCCTAAATAGGCCACCTTTTAGACCTAGTAAACCAGTCTGTACTGGAGGTGAGAAGAGGCTGAGTTTAAGCGATGCCGAAGCTGTCAAGGAGATCTTGGCCTTCGTAGAGCTGAGAGGTGGCCAGGAGATCAACTTTGCAGAGATTGTAGAAAGGTATTTCTGATGCCCAATCTCCGAGCTCTTCCCCAACATGAAGAAAACTGTAACGAAGAAGTAGGTTGAAGGTATTAGTTCATTCCTATACACTTATTTGTTGTGCTAGTGTCTGAGTGCTTCGTCCAACACCTGTAGGATAGGTAGACTTCCTCAGTCGTCCTGGTCACGGTGGTGTTCTACAAATGGTAGTGGTAATTTCCTTTGATTTGTCCTTGTTTTCTTTTTCTAACGTTTAGATTGATTTTCTTGTAGGTAAGAGCTTGGCTCTAAGTATGACTCGTCCATCTGTAGATGATCTAATAAGTCGACGCTAGGTACGATTGAAGGTAGGTTTGCGGATAGGGAAGGCGGTGAGGCTGAAGCCGGCGCTCGGAGAGACCAACAAGCCATGACCTAGGTCTGTACCTTAAGGGATTCCATTCGTCATCCGGGATGAGTCGACGGTTATGGTGCCTTTAAGCATAGCTCTGCCTATTCCTACTATCCCCTCATCTAAACCCATCCTCATGGGCGATGAAGGTATTGAGGTAAAGGCGCCTGACGTACAAGTGCTTTCCCCTCTAAGGGCAGCCGAGGAAGGAACATGAGACATAGCTACTCGTCCTGCCACTCGAAGTACCCGAAGAGCTAGGTCTAGGTACGAAGAGGTAGAAGCCCCTAGCAAGGGACCCTTTGGCCAAGAGGAAGTGGAATGAGTGGCCCTTAGCTCATCCTTTCCAAAGTGTAGATGACATTGGGGATGAGTTTTTGGATATCCTGAACAACTTCCAAAAGATGGGATAGTACTAGACTCATTCATAGAAGTACTGTACACTTCCTTGGACGAGTCGTTGAATAGTAGGGCCTCTAAGATGGAGAAGAAGAGGACTCAAGGAAAGATCTTGCGGCTAAAGTGGGAAGCCCGTGCTGGCAACCTGACACTGCGCCACCAGACCCTCAATTACCAGGCTTCAATAGGGTCTTACAACCCTAGTGACTGGGCTGTATTGGAGAGTATCTCCCAAGAAGGTACAAGTAACCCGATACAAATTGCAAGCCACTTAAGTACCCTAATGTGGTAGGTAAGTCTTCTATGCTATTGTGGTGTTGTATTTTAGCACCTAGTACTAACTTATGCATTCTATTTTAATCTTGTAGTAACATGGCTAAGTTCTTCTCGAGTTGAGCAAGTCACATGTTGCCTAGAAAGAGGTAACTAAATTACGAAAGGAGTTACATCGACAGAAGAAGTGCTTGCTAGAGGGCAAAGACTTCTAGTAGGAGGTACTTGAGAAAATTTGCTCAAGCTAACAAGTGCCTTCGTCGCTCTATTATATAAGTGGCAGGGCTTCAAGTACAACTCAAGCATGTGGAGCATGAGAGAGGCAAAGTAGAGAGGGATGCCCGAAGGATCACAAAATTGAAGGTTCAGCTCGAGAATGAGTAGAAGGCAAAATCTCATCTCTCGCAACGACTGGAGGAGGAGGGCACAACTAAGGCTTGAGTCGAAAAAGATAACACCAAGCTAAAGGCTTCAGTGGCTAAGTTAAAAGCCGAGCTGACGATGAAGGCATCCGAATATGAGGGCGTTAAGGCCACGTCGCTCAAGCTGGCCAACTCAAAGGCTACTTTAGAGTAACAAGTTGAGGAGCTACAGGGTAGGGTTTTGGAGATGGAAGTGATCATCTCCAAGATGGAGAACGGAGAAGTCCCTAGTCATGCTGCCGTAAGGAAGGCGATTGCCAACTATAGGGCTATTGAGGAGCGGTTAGAGGAGCTAGAGGACCTATCTGCTAATTCCATTTGCTTAACTAGGAGAGAAATCCTCTCCCATTATCTAGATCTAGACCTGAGCTTCCTAGATTTTTTTGACTCCCCCACGTTCATTAAGAAGAAGGAGGCATTGGCTAGAAGGGAGGACGCTTTTACATCCGGCCCCACTTTGGTAACTTGATAGGAGGATGCCTCAGAAGTCGTCCCTGGAGAAGATCTACCCGTGGGGGGGTCTTACTACTCTTGATTCACATGTCTCATATACCTTTGCAACTCAAGGCTTACTAGCTAAAGTGCATGCAGATCAACACTCGGAGCAAATTGACGCCTTGGATTTTTCAGAGTTACCCAAATTAGCTAATCTCAGGCAATAGCGAGGTTTTCTAAATTTTATTTGTTTTATTGTGTTTTTTTTTTTTTTGTTTAGGGCTGAGATGCCGGCCTTTGCCCTATAAGTAAAAGTGCATAATAAATAAATGCAGTTTTTTACATCTTTCGCTATTCTCTCTATAAGCTTTATGGATCCTCAGTCAGGATTTTGTTGGGGGAGTTCCTCTGTGCAAGGGATGTTTCTCTTTGACGAGGTTACCCTAAGGGGGTCAGGTCGGTGGTATTCCGACCTGCCCAATCGAGAGCTTTTTATTTCGAATCAAATTGAAAATAAAACTATACATGATGAAATTTTAACCAAAGTAAAGGCGTAGATTGTCGGCATTCCACATACGCGGGATAAGCTTGTCATCGAATCTTTCGAGCCTGTATGCTCGATTGCCCAACTTCTCCCTGACTATAATTAGGTCTTCCCAATTGGAGGCCAGCTTGCCCTAGCCTTCTCGTGAACCCATGGCCTCTAATTTTCGTCACACTAGGTTGCCGACCTTGAATTCCTTATGTCGAACCTTCTGATCATAATATCAGGCAGCCCTATGTTGATATGCAATAACACAAGCAGCAACAAGGTCTCTGATTTCTTCGATTATATCGAAGCTTGCCTGTAGTAATGAGTCATTCAAGGCGGCATTGAAGCTTCGAGTCCGGACATTGGGGAGTTCAAGCTCGATAGGGAAGATAGCTTCTAACCCAAAAGCTAGACGAAAGGGGGTATCCCCCATCGAAGTACGGTGTGTAGTCTTGTACCCCCACAAGATATTAGGCAGCTCATTGACCCAAGTTCCATGAGATTGGTCCATGCGCTTCTTAAGGCTATCTAAGATAGCCTGATTGGTCGCCTCTACCTGTCCATTCGATTAGGGGTAAGCGGCCAAGGTGAAGTGTACGACGATATGGTGCTTGGCATAAAACTCCCTGAACTTAGGGTTGTCAAATTGTCGACCGTTGTCTGTGATCAATGCATAGGGGACTCCAAACTGGGAGAGAATGTTGTTTCTGACAAATGTCTCTATATTTTACTCCTTGATTTTAGCTACGGCTTTAACCTCCACCCACTTTGTAAAGTAGTCCACGGTGACAATTATGAACTGTCGTCCTCTTGATGCTTTCGAGAAGGCACCGTAGATATTTATTCCCCATTGGGTGAACAGCCATGGGCTCCTCAAGGGTTGGAGTGTGGTGCTGGGTACGTAATTGATTGGGGCATGCTTTTGGCATTGTAGGCACTTCTAGGCTACAGCCTTTACATCCTACCTTATGGTAAGCCAATAATATCCCAGCCATAACGCCCAAAGGTACAGGGCTTGGAATTGGATATGACTACTACACACTCTGACATACAACTCTTCCATAACGTACAATCCTTCCCTTTCTCGGAGACACCAGTGTAAGGGGAGGCTAATTCTCCTACGATATAGGATGTCATCAATTAGTGTATAATTGGTGGAATAGTACCGAAGCTTCCGACTCCCTCCTATCCTCTGGCAATGTTCCCTCCTCTAAGTAGCTTCAGATGGGATCCATCCAATTCAGCTTTGGTGCCGTTGTGGTTAGTTCTAAAACTTCAGCCAAGCTTGGAGCTATGCTTTTTTCCGACAGGTACTTTATGAAGATCTTGCTGTCTTTCATCTTGGGCTTCTGTATGGTAGTGGAGGCTAGCTTGTATAGCCAATTGACAACTGAATTTTCTATTCAAAGGATTTTCTCGATGTCCCAAGAGGGAAAGTCTACTAGGAGCCCTTTCACCTTCTCCAAGTACCTAGCCATGGTGCTGTCCCTGGCTTCATATTCACTCCAAACCTACTATACAATGAGCATGGAGTTCGAGAATATCTATAGTTGTTCAGCCTTAATCTCCTTGTCCAGCTTCAGGCCGGCAATAAGCACCTCGTATTCAAATTCATTGTTGTTAGAATTGAATTCGAACTTGAGGGTGTAACAAATGGTGACTTTATGCGGGTTAGTCAGCATAAAGCCCATACCTCTACCTCCCATGGTGGATGATCCATCGATGTGGAGAGTCCAGACTAGTTTGTTGTCTCCTAATGGTCTTTCTTCCCTAGTATATTCTACTACGAAGTTGGCTAAGACTTGAGCCTTGTAAGTCGTTCATGACTGGTACTGGATTCCATATGCGCTTAGTTCCACCACGTACGTCATCATCTGTCCAGACGCTTCAGGTTTCTATAGCATGGTGTACAATGGCTGGTCGATGAATACAATCACCTAGTACACCTGGAAGTAGGGCCTTAGCCATTTGGCAGTAATGACAATAGCCAGCGCAAATTTTTATGCTCGAGTGTACCTAACCTCAGGCTCATGAAGTATGTGGCTGACGTAATATACTGGCTTGTGTCCTCTTCCTTTTTTCTAACTAGCATGGAAGAGAAGGCCTTATCGCTTATAGCCAGGTATAAAAATAGATCCTCCCCTAGGACGAGCTTGGAAAGGACTGATAGATAAGTGAGGAGGTCTTGGAGTTGCTAAAAGGTAGCGATGCACTCTGGATTCCATTCAAAACCCTTTGGATTTTTGAGAATTTTGAAGAACTCAGCACATCTATTAATTCTCTTTGAAATGAATCTACTCAGGGCAGCCCCCATGCTAGTAAGCTTTTGTACGTCTCAGACTGAAGTTGGGGGCTTCATTCCCCTAATGGCGATGATCTTCTTGGGGTTAGCCTCAATACCTCTCTAAGTGACCAGAAATCCGAAGAACTTGCCAGAGCCGATGCCAAAAACACACTTCTGGAGGTTCAACTTCATGTCATATGTGCGTATTGGGTTGAAGGCTTCCTAGAGATCCTTGACATGATTAACCAGCTTCTTGCTCTTAACAATCATGTCATTGACGTACACCTCCATATTGTGTGCCCTATCTAGGTCTTGAACAATTTCATCACCATCCGTTGCTATGTGGCCCTGGCATTTTTCAATCTAAATGACATTACGGTATAGCAGTATGTGCCGTAGTCAATTACGAAGGAAGTATGGACATCGTCCTCCAGGTCCATTTTTATCTGATTATATCCCAAGAAGGCATCCATAAAGCTTAAGAGGGCATGTCTTGACGTAAAATCGACAAGCTAGTTAATTATAGGGAAGGGGAAACAATCTTTGGGCTAAGCTTTATTAAGGTCAGTATAATCGACATACATGCGCTACTTCCCATTCTTCTTTTTCACTAGTACCACATTTGCCAACCACGTCAGGTACTTTTCCTCGCTTATGAAGCTAACTTTGAGCAGCTTTTACAATTCTTCCTCGATTGCAGCTTATCGTTCTAGGGTAAAATGCCTCTTTTTTTGTTTGATAGGCTATGCGGTAATGTCGATGTTAAGGCTATGGGTTGCCAAGTCAAGAGAAATTCCAGGCATGTCGGATGTCGACCAGGTGAACCTATCTAAATTTGCCGGCAAGAAGGCAATGATTTCGTCCTTCACTTCAACTGGGGTCTCAATCCCAACTTTCGTTATTTGGTTAGGAGAGTCGCCGATCTGGACATCTTCGATTTTTTCTCCGGGTTCGCCCTTCTCACCCAGTCTATCTTACAAGCCCATCTCTAAGGCGAAGATGCCATCGCCTGTGGCCACCCTAACACATAGCTCTTGTGAGAGCTTCTGATCACACCTACATACTCCCACATCGGTAGGCATCGGGAATTTGGCCTTCAAATGCAGGGAAGATATGATCATCCCAAATGTGTTTAAGCTTGGTCTTCCTAAGAGTGCATTATATGGGGAAGGATAATCAATCACAATGAACTCTACTGGTCATTATGCTACGTAGTCGTCATCGCTAAGTTCCATGTCTAGCGTGATGATGCCCTTGGCTAGAACCATGTTACCATTGAAGCCAATCAAATTGTGGTGGTAGGGCTTCATCTTTACTAACAGCTTCTTCCTTATCCTGTCATATGTATGGAGGAAGAGTATATCGGTAAAGCTGCTAGTGTCCACCATGATTTTCAAAACCTCAAATTTTAAGATCCTCACCTCAATAACCAGGGCGTCTTAGTAGGGAGTGTCGGCCCTTTCAAGGTCGGCATTAGAGAAGGAGATGCAAGTATCTAACTTCTATCTCTTCTCCCTAACTGCCAGCACCTTTGATTGGGCGTTAACCGAGCTACTAGTGCTCAGTCGGCTCCTAGTGCTTGGTCAGCTCCTAGGGTACAAGCCCCCCATAATTACATTTATGACACCATTGGGGCGTGGTCATTGTAGTAGTCATTATTCTACTCTGCTTAGGCATCCTCGGTCCGTCGCCTCCAAGGTGCCCTATCAGTGTCATCGTTGAACCGGTTATCGTTCCGCCAATGTGTCATGTACTCATTGAAGAAGCCACATTGAATGGCGCATTCAACGGCATTCTTCAATTGGAAGCACTCTTCAATTGTATGGCCATGATCGTCATAGAACTAACAGTATTTGTCAGAGTTCCAGCTATTGGGGTTTCCTTGCATTTTCTGCAGCCTCTACAGCAAGTTTCAATGCTTCACTTTGGAATAGACCTAGGTTATGGATCTATTCAAAGGCATGTATTGGCCATAAATGGGAAAGGGAGAAGGTCGCACTCTACTCAGCATTTCTTCTTCCCAGAGCTTTCCCCCTTTGGCCTACTCGGCATCCTTCTACCGAAGCAATCTTTAATGGACAATTTCTCCTTGTCCTGCTTTCTACCTGACCTTTCTTAACCAGCATCACGCCTAGCATAAATGTTGTCTTCCTAATTGATGTACTTCTGGGCTTTGTTCCAAAAGTTGGCCAAGATGTTTGGCTTACTCTTTGTAAGCTATCAAAAGAAATCTCCTAAGAGTCTGATGCCGAGCTACGCAGCATGGATAGCAACTCCCTCGTCTAGTTGAGGGATCTCGATTACGACGTTATTGAACCGGGCCACGTAATCGCACAGGGACTAGCCTTGCCTTATTACAGCCTTAAAATAGAGGCTGAACTTCCTGGCTAGCTCGTTGAAGGAGCTGATCAAATTGTCGAGGAGGTGGTTAAACTACGTTTGTGTTGCCTTCCTCAACGTACCCTGGAAGGCCTTGCATAGTATGGAATCTCCATGACCATAAAGGTTCATGAGGGTGGGAAAGTGGAGGAGATGATCACCGGGTTCACCCATGCCATCGTGCTAGTCCAAGGATGGAAGTTTGCCATTAGGGGGTAGTACTTCGTCCTGGACACCCCTAGTAAAGGAGGTCTTGTTGCTGGTGACTAGCTCGATGTCGCCAACAGGCTTTCTCCCCTGCTACTTGGAAAGCCACCTTACCATCGCACGCAACTCATTTAGGTTGGTGTCATCTGCCAAATGAGCCCATCATGTAGCTAAATGAGCCTAAACTCTTTGCAAGTCGGCTTCTTGCTCATTACTAGCTTAAGCTCAATCGCGAGTAACCGTAAACCTCACTGGTTGCTGTTGCAGCGGTGGAATGGGTTGCTAATTCCTTCCATTCTGTAGCTGTTGCTAGATGTTATCTCACTAAGTATGGTCATCTGAAGCTTCGAGGTGATGAGTTTGTTCGTTGAGATACTTTGCTTCTTTTAGGCAAGCTCGGAACTCCCTATTCTGCTCGGCATACTACTCAACCAAGTTCTTTGCATGCTCTAGGCGTTCTTCCAGTACAACTCTTGGGAGGGGCCGGTTGCCCCCAAGTGGGTTATTCAACAACTATTGATTTCCTTGCTCATCACGCTGTGACATGATGTAAAAAAGCTTAATGTGGGTTATGTGTTTGGTATGTTTAGGATTTCGAGTATACGAATTCAAATTCTCACAAACGGTGCTAAATGTCATTTCTCGATTCTTGCAGATAGTTAGCTAAGGTCTGTACGTACTAGGCCTACAAAATAATGCATAATGAAAGGACGTTAGGGGGTTGTTCGGCATGGCACTCTGATGCTTAAGTCAATAATAAGCTTTTTGTGTATCGAATACTAAATGTGTAGGCTTAGAATGCAGAGTTTGTAGAGAGAGTTACCATTGGGTAGATGTCTGATATTTATAGCGGAGTAAAGCCGGCCATTGGAGATTAGTTAGCATGAGAGATCTTCTCTTGCAAGTGTAGGAGAGTAGAGCTATTATGTCCAACATATTCCTAACATTTAAAGCATGTCTATTTTATCTTTATCTTATAGTTTGTAACAGTTACGATTCTTCATGGGCTTAGGCCAGACCCGAGGCCTATAGAGGTAAGCCAAGCCTAACAAGGCAAAGCTTAGCTCGGCTTGGCAGGGCGAATCTGGTATATAATACCGATAATAATGTCTCGTTGTTACATTATAATTGATTGGGTACTACTGAAATTGTAAAACTGAGAGAATAAATATCTGTTTAGCGAAACAAATATTATCCATCAGTGCTTTAAATACTGATATGCTATCTATACCTCCATACAGTATGCATGCACATATATGTTACGCCCCGAAGTCGCAAGGTCGCAACAGTCCCGCCGTGTAAACCACTCTATGATAGAAACTGGCCTCACGGTTCCTACCATAGAGATAATCTACACAAGGCGTCGACGACCACTCGCTTTGAAGTAAACAGTTCGATTAATGATTATACTACAAATATGATGAGTAACTCAAATTACTATTAAACATAGATAATCATATAAATAAGTCCACAGAGCTTCCCAGGAAGATTTACATAATAACTACAGTTTACTAATTTATAGAATAACTAACAGTCTTCATCCTTTAACTACAAGGTCAGTCTGGTTACACATTACGCTAAATAACTTGATTCTCACACCCCTGGCTTCAAAAGACTAACCTCTGGATAATTGTAGGGCGGCATGGTACTTGAAGAGATTACAAATCAGAACCTGCAAAAGGATCTATAAGGGTATGAGCAACTACAGCTCAGTAAGTTGAATTGGAGACTCATGAATGCATACAAGCACAAACAGGATTATCAAACAATTATTTTCATGCAATGCAACAATCAAGTGTCATCGCACAACGTAATCCGGTCTGTTGTGAAATCAGAGAAATTTCACCCGCTCCTATCCGGGTTGAGGAGTTCCATGTTATGCAACAGCTCACAACCAAACCCAGGCTTGTGCAATGGAGACGTCGCTCCTCCCGCGACTACCTTCGAACCATTGACTTCACCCCCGCCGCGACCTCCTCTCCTGTCACTTAGTTCGACTGAGGATGAAGAAGGGACCATTTTGCAATCCTGCGCTATCCCTTTCGAAGGGGTTGGTATTTGGTTGGAGAGTCCTATGATCCCCTAACGGGTTGCAATGCATGACATTTTCGGTTATTACGGTCGACTAAGATTAAATTCCGGTTAGGGTGTTCAAACAAGACCACACAATTCAATCAGTCACAAAATCACCCACAGCACAAATTCCAGCACGAATTCAGATACATCACACATGCGCAAACTACTTACAATCACAAGCATATACAAGCCTAAGTCTCCGAGCACTACAAAACTAGTACTCTATTACAATAAGCAATAACCCAACTTACTTGAATTTGCTCAGTCGCTCGATCCTCAAATTGCGAGCTGATTTGTTTCTGGGTGTCCTATAATGCAAAGAGGTCCTTTTAGTACTTATTTTTATGGATTCTTATTCTAATTTATAATGTAACTCATTTTCCTCATGTATACCTACAACGTACTAATAATTCGTTGTATTTTATTTCGGGGTTCGATTCCTAAACTAAATTCTAGTTTTAATTCCTAGGTCGTAATTAGGCTCGAATCCTAATGTGACATTAATCACCTTATGCTCGGGTATTCAAATATCCTATTGGGTTGTAATTTTGGTATTCTAACTATTCGGTACACACTAACCCTAATTGGGATATCGGATTTATTCCCGAGGTGTAAAAATCTTACATTTTAAGATATTTACTTAAAATTAAATATTAATTCCGATTTATTATTTTTCTGATTTCAATTATAATATTATCTAAATAACTTTATTTTTTTAAATTTAGTAATTTATATTTTCACATATTCCTAATTTCTCATATTCTTTACCTAATTTCCCTAATTAACCATAATTAGTACCTAAAAGCTAGGATTAGGGTTCCACTGCAGAGATTAACTTCCTTAATCATCTAATCAAGATCCAAATCAGTAATTAACATTCTAATTACCTAATTAATCCCAAATCACCCAATTTTACCATCATTTTAGGGCTAAAAATTAACTTAAAATTTTCGAAAATTAATTTTAAAAAAAAGGCTTCATAGCACTGTTCTAAATCATATGAGAGTCCTACAGAAAAATTTTGAGCCCCAAACTACATCCCTAAGCCTATTTAATTTCCGGTTTAATCATGCTCGGTTTTGAACAATTTCTTAAGAACCCTATATTTCCAGACATAATTAAACTAATTCAATATTTTTTCCTAAATCTACATACAATAAAACCTCAGAATAACAAGTTTCATAATTTTCTGGGCAAAATAACTAATTTTACAAAATTATATAAAAATCGGGATGAGTAAATGACTAATCGGTTCAAGGATTTCTGGCCGTCCAAAACCGATCCAAGGCTATCAGCCGGTCCAGACGCTGGTCCTAGGGTAGGGTGGTGGTGGTGGTTCGGTCCCAGGTGGTGGTGGGTGGTGGTTCCAGTTCACCTTGCTAATCTGCACAGTTTTCTTTTTTTTTTTTTTTTCTGGAATTTCTCTCGATTTTTCTTGTGTTTCGATTTTTCTCAGATTACAAACTGTCCAAATGTCTTCTGTGAATTTTTTCCTTATTCATAGACAAACATAGTAATTAATGTGCATTAATTTGATGTGATTTTGCCCATTTCCTTGATTTTAGGCTTTTAGTTTGGCACATTTTTATTGGCCAATTTTTTTTTCTTTTCAGTCACGACCTGATCCAGTTGCAGACCTCTCCTTCTGATTTTTTTATAATTATTTTATACTTTTCTTTAATTATTTACTTAATTTTCGGCCTATTTTAGCAATTACGCGTATTTTTATCTACACGTAAATACATGTAGGGTACACGTGAACATTCCTAAATATTATTTTGGTTATTCTAAAATTTTTAGTATACATATAATCTATCTCTACTAATTTATTAGTTATTATATTACACTTTTTGCCTTTTCAGTAATTAGTAGTTATTATGCTTAAAATTTGAAAATTTTATAGTCTCCTATTTTACTACTTACTTTCTTAAATTTAAGTTTACAGGGTCATTTTTACTGGTATTTTGTTAAATAGTTTATAATTTGGGTTTGATCAGATCCTTTAGCCGATCGTCCTAAACCTTGGGTTTTAAGTTCAAACCTATGGTTACTTGGCTTGGTTTTAGGGTTTACAATATACACATGCACACATACAAATATACACACTTATATATATATATATATATATATATATATACACATTATTGATTTTTTTATCATTAGATGTGCATATATCATAAATGATGATATTGAAATTAATAATATATTTGGGTCTTGCATGTATACTCTTGGATGTGAATTAATTACACCTTGTAGTGCTTAAAAGGAATAACTTGAGAGAATGTAAAGGAAGAATATTCAAATCTCAATGTTATTAATAGCTTTTCAGAGCTGTAGATGTAGAAATTTATCCATTATTTGCAGCGATAAATTTACACAATTGGTGGAGCGATATGGTTTTTAAAATTACTATCGTGTTTATATCGAAAACCAGTTATGTTCTCTATATTTTAATTTAATTATTATATCTTCTATGTTTGTATCTATATATCAAATAAGTCTCTCGATTACTATTCTCTTTCAAAACAAAAAAGTGCTAATATGGTAACAACAGCACATATCCAAAAGCTGAGGTTATAATTACAAATTACTGATAATCAATTTATCAAATATTTAAATTTTAACTAATTTTTATTTATCTTTTTTAGGTGAAGTTTTTTTAAGTGTATAATCTGTATGCTATTATGATAGGCCAAGAACCATAAAGAATAAAGATACTTGCTTTGAAGAATAAAAATTAAGAAGTTAAATAATTGAGTGACACCACAACACACTATCATTTGAAATATGAGCTAAATAGTAAAAATTAAAATTTGAGACATTAAATTGCCTAAATTTAAAACTACAAACACTTTCTTTATCATTTTCCACTCAATACATGACACACGTATACCATGTGATACGAAATTAATGACGGATAGTATTTAAAATAATATAGACACTAAATTAAATGTAATCTCAAAGCACTGATATTAAATCGCAAAAATTGAAACTTGGGACACTAAATTGCTCATATACTCACAAGTATAGGGACTTCCTCTGCCCATTTTTCCGATCAATTCTTGCCAATGTACCAAATCTCCGAGCAGCATATTCACTATAAGGTTGTTGATACTTTAGGCTCAAGATCTGAGAAACATCATCTCCGCAGAAAATTATCTGACCCAAATTCTTCAGAAGTTATCATCATCATAATTCGTACCCATAAAGTCTAAAAACAAAACAATGTTTCCTGTCATTTGTCAAAGGGCGCACTCATCTTTAGCTTATTTTTTAAGGGTAGTGGTATTATTTCTTAGAAACTGAGAAATATCATGGTTTCGTGTCACTGTCTAAAGGCGCTTTCATCTTAGCTTCCTTTTTATATAATCAGGAAACAGTTCGTTTATGCGATGCGACCATTCAGTACAAATTGGCGACTTCAGAGTTCTTGTGAAGTTATATATTAATTAAAACTCCTGCTCGGGCTAGCCTAAATTGTCAAAATGTCGTCGAACTATTGCCATAATATTTTTATGTTGTGAATTGTACATTTTCCTTTCTAAGAACTCTATATATTTAACAATAAATCGCTTGTTTCTTCATGCTACCAACCCTGTCAGGATGGCTCGAAATGACCTACCCTGGTGTCGACAACAATTTCCATGCGGAAATTCCAAAGGTCATTAATCACCTCATTAAGATGAAATATATTCTATATTGATAGGTGTGATAATGATGACGTCCGTGGCTGTATTTGTAAGGTCATTTATACTTGAAATATGAAAGTAACTACTATAAATAGGAATGACTAAAAAAGGTTTTGTCCAAAATATGTAATGTACAAGGAATGTTAAGGGCATAAATAAAAAATCCAGAAAAGCATATGTTCTATATAGAAGATCATGTCACATGAGTGCTTAGCCACATAGCTAGTAGGTAGAGGAAGGACTTTTGGCAAAAAAAAATAGATAAAACTATGTGATTAACCTTGCTATTGCCAAGTTGAGTTTGAAAATTCTTCCAATGTGAATTCAACTCAGTGAAGCTCTAAGCAGTTCAAATTTAGGTTAGCTGAGCTGGTGGTTGGGCAAGCTGAGCTATTGCCCAAGTGTATCTCAGGTTAGCAGTTGGTGACTACTGATAAGTACAGGAGAGTTCAGCTCGGAGGGAGCAACAAGTCGGCAGACTGCAGCAACTTGGACTCTTCAGATTTTGGTCACAAGGAGAGAATTCACCTTGCCATACTTTCAAGTCCTTGAGCTCAGGCTTGAGTCATTGCTTGGTTAATTAAGATTTAAGATCAAATTTGACTATTCCTCACTCAATTCTTCCTTGAGTCGATAGGGGCTAAGGTCATCATTATTAAACAAATTAGACACTCGAAGTCCTTGAGCAACTCTAATTGGTAGGCATTTTTGTTAATTTTCTAGAGGATTTTGAATGGTCCTTTAGCTCTGGCAGACAGTTTACTCTTTCTCTTGTTAAGAAGCCTCTCCTTTCTCAAGTGTAGCCATATTAAGTTGAAACTACTTGGTCTTCCTACCTTCGCCTTTCTCTCTTAACTTCCCGGTAGCTTAGTTGATGTGTTAAGCAACTCATTGGTAGATATGTTCAAGGGACTGAGTTCAGGTTCATGCTTCTAGGTCTTCTGAGTCAACTAAGGGCATTAGGGTATAATTAAGGGGCAACCAAGGTTAGATCCGTAGACAACTTCAAATGGGGCATGACCGGTGATGGTGTGTACAATTTGATTGTAAGCGAAGTCTACCACAAGAAAGTAAAAACGTTCCAATTGGCTAAGTTCTTTCCCATTGTAACTTGAAGTAGTGATCTCAAGGTATGGTTGACAACCTTTGTTTGTCCATCGGTTGAGGGGTGGCAGGAGCTATTGAAAAGTAACTTAGTTCTCATCCAACACCAAAGAGTCCACTAGAAATGGCTTAGTAATTTTGGTTACAATCTAACACTACATTCCTTAGCACTCCATACAAGCGAATAATTTCCTGTAAAAACAAAGAAGCAATAGCCAAAACATCGTTAGTTTTGGTGCAGGGTATAAAGTATACCATCTTACTGAACTTGTCCATGATAACCATCATAAAATCTTTGCCTCGGGCAGTTTGAGGTAGTTCAAGAACAAAATCTATACTCAATTCAAGCTATGGTTTGGTCAAGACAAGTTGAAACATTGCTCTCCCTTATTCATTGCAACTCTTTGCCTTCTTGTAAGTTGTACAACTCTCAACTACACAATATACATCTTGCCTCATCATAATCTAAAAGAACCTTGCATTCAATAGTTCAAATGTCCTTTACTCTCCAAAATGCCCAAAGAGCCCTCCACCATAAGCTTCCCTTATTAATGGCTCTCATACAGAATCGATCAGTACACATAGCTTGCTACCTTGGAACAAGTGGCTCTCCTTTATATAATATTCATCAACCGTTCTATCTTCTCCAGAACGTCTATATATATGGCCAAAATGAGAATCATGTTGATGTTATTCTTTAATGCTTACAAGCCTTAGCAGTCTTATTTATAACTCAGTAAGAAGAACATGTGATCTTGATAGCACGTCGGCAATTACAGTACTCTTACCTTGCTACTATTTGATGATGAAATTAAATCCTTCTAGAAATTCAACCCATTAAGCTTAGCACTTAGAAAGCTTTGATTAGCTTCGTACGTACCTTAAAGACTCATGGTCTGTATATATGACAAATTCCTTTGGTAGAAGGTAATGTTGCCACACATAAAGAGCTTAGATTAATGCCAAGAGTTCTTTATTATATACAGAATAGTTTAGTTATACTCCTCTAAGCTTGTCACTGTGATAGGCAATAGGTAATCCTTCTTACATTAACAAAACTCCAATGCTAACACTTAATACATCGCATTTTAGCTTGAACACTTTCTCAAAATCTAACAGAGCTAAAACTGGGGCAAAGGTCAACTTCACTTTCACCTCAGTAAAACTCCTTTCCTCTTCCTCTTCCTACTTAAACTCCATATTCTTCTTCGTCAACTTAGTAAGGGGTACAACTATTAAACCAAAGCCTTAAATAAAACAGTGATAAAAGGAAGCCAATCTATGGAAAATCCTCAACTTAGTACAAGAAGATGGGGCCAACAACTCAATAATGGCTTGAATTTCTCTTCATCAAACTTCAATCCTCTTCCACTTACGACATACCGTAGGAAGATCACCTCTTCCTGGTAGAAACAACACTTCTTTAAATTTGCAAATAATTTCCTTGCTCGAATGACATCCAAAACTGTTTAGAGATGGTTAGTATGACTTGCCGGGTCAATACTATAGACAAGGATGTTGTCGAAGTAGACCATAACACATCTTTCAATCAGGTCCCTCAAAACATGGTTCATTAATCATAAAAAAGTTTTTAGGGCATTTCATAACCTAAAAGGCAAGACCATCCACTCATACAAATCATGTCGAGTCTTAAAGGTAGTTTTCTATTCATCGCCTTACCTCATATGAATCCAGTGGCATCATAACTTTAGGTCAATCTTACTTAATACTTTAGCACCACTCAGTTTGATAGAAATCAAGCTATTGGGCCTTTGACCTGTAACTAAGTTCAACGAGTAGAAGGCCTGGTAAGGCGGATTCTTCTGCTCCAGCCCAATCCTACCAAAGCTGAGTACTTCTTTACCAAGTCACTCTGTATGCCGAGTTGAATGACTTCCCATCTTTCTGAAGTACGTCGAGTTGTAGATTACCAGGTAAACAACTAAACCTTTCACGATTACTCACTCATGCCTAAGCAGACCAACGACTCGGCATCTCCTTGCCGAGAAGCCAAGAGAGAGACCAGACTGATCCTTAGCCACTCCTGCTCAGACAAGTAACCTAACTGTTACGCCCCAAAGTCATAGAGTCGCAACAGTTCCATCGTATAAACTATTCTATGATAGTAATTGGCTTCACAGTACCTACCATAGACATAATTTACACAAGGCGTCGACGACTTCTCGCTTTGAAGTAAACAGTCCAATTAAATATTTAACTACAATTATGGTAAATTTCACAAATTTTTAATAAACCTATATAATTATATGTAAAGTCCACAGAACTTCCCAGGAAATTCTACATATACACAACAGTTCATTAATTTACATAATAATTATCAGTCTTTCATCCTCAAACTACAAAGGATATTCTCGCTAAACATCACTACTAAGTAAATTGATCCTCACCCCTTGGCTTCAAAAGGACTAACCTCTGGATAATTGTAAGGTGGCATAATACTTAAAGTGTTCAAAGATCAGGACCTGCAAAAGGATCTATAGGGGTATGAGCAACTACAACTTAGTAAGTTGAATTGGAGACTCATGAGAGTATACAAACACAAACAAGATTATCAAGCAATTATTTAAAGCAATGTAATAATCAAGTGTCATCGCACAACGTGGTTTGGTCCATTGCAAAATCAGAGAAATCTCACCCGCTCTAATCCGGGTTGAGGAGTTTTCATGTTATGCAGGAGCTCATAAATAAACCCAGGCTTATACAATAGAGATCTCACTCCTTCCGCCACTATCTTCGAACCATTGACTTCACCCTCGCTGTGACCTCCTCTTTTGTCACTTAGTTCAACTAAGGATGAAGAAAGGACCATTTTACAATCCTGCGCTATCCCTTTCGAAGGGGGCGGTATTTGGTTAGAGAATCCTATGATCTCCTAACGAGTTGCAATGCATGACATTTTTAGTTATTAGAGTCAAATAAGATTAAATTTCATTTAGGGTGTTCAAATAATTTCACACCAATTCAATCAATCACAAAATCACTCACATTACAAATTCAGCACACATTCAGATACATCAAACACATGCGTAGACTACTTACAATCATAACCATATACAATCCTAAGTCTCCGAGTACCATAAAATAGCACTCTAATACAGTAAGTAATAACCCAACTTACTTGGAGTTTCTCAATCGCCCGATTACTTGATTACAAGTCGATTCGTCTTTAGATATCCTATAATACAAATAGGTCTTTTTTAGTTCTTATACTTTAATGATTTACATTCTCAGTTATGATTTAGCTTTTGTTTTTCCATGTATAACTATTATTTACTAATAATTTATTCTACCCTATTTCGAGGTTCGGTTCTTAAAGTAGATTCTAGTTTTGATTCTAAATTCTTGAATTCTAATGTGAAATTAATCACATTAAGCTCAAGTATTCTAATATCCTATTGGGTTTTAATTTAGTATTATAAACTATTCGGTACACGCTAATCCTAATTAGGGTACCGGATTTATTCCCGATGTGAGAAAATCTTACAATTTTTTATACAATTACTTAAAATTAAATTTTATTTTTATTATATTACCTAATTAAACCTAATTTTTTATAATATTCCTAATTTTCTATAATTAGCACATAATGCCTTCATTACTTATACTTAACACTCCAAAGGCTAAGATTAAGTTTCCACATTAGAGATTAATATCCTTAAACATCTAATTACTATCTAAATCAGTAATTAGTGTCTTAATCACCTAGTTAACCCAAAATTACTCAATTTTTCTATCATTTTAGGGCTAAAAATTAACTTAAAAATTTCAAAATTAATTTTAAAAAAATGGCTTCATAACATTGTTCTATATCCCTTAAGCATTCTACAAAAAAATTTTGAGCTCTAAACTATACTCCTAAGCTTATTTATTTCTAATTCTAATCATGCTCGGTTTTGCTTAATTCGTTAAGAACCCTATATTTTCAGACGTGATTAAATTAAATCACTATTTTTTTCTAAATCTACATACAATAAAACCTCAAAATAACAAGTTTCATAATTTTCTAGGCAAAATAATTAATTTTAAGAAATTATACAAAATCGAAACAAATTAAAGACTCACTTAGTCCAATGGCTTTTGGCCTTCCAACATCGGTCCAGGCGGTCAGTCTGGAGTGGGGTGGTGGTGGTGGCTCGATCCTAGATGGTGGTAGTGTGTAGGTTTGGCTCACTAGCCCTAACTGCACAGTTTTCCTTTTTTTTTTCTCTAGTTTTTCTCTTAAATTTTCAAGTCTCTCTATTTTTCTCTAATCCCTAACTATCCAAAGGAGTTCTCAGAATTTTTTCCCTATTTATAGAAGTTTTTGGTAATTAATATGCATTAATTAAACATGACATTGCCCCATTCCCTTGATTTTTGGCTTTTGTGTTGCTTAATTCTAATTGGATAATTTTTCTTCTTTAGCTCCTAACTTGCTACAACCAGATTTCCATCATTCCATATCCTTCTAATTTTTTTTCTGAATTTTTCTCAATTAATTAATAATTTTCTTATTTACTAAGTTTTTTAGCCAATTTAAGTAATTTCACGTATTTTTACCTACATGTAAATATATGTATGGTATATGTGAACATTCTTAATTATTATTTAGGTCGTTCTATGATTTTTAGTATATATATAATCTATCTCCAATAATTTATTAGTTATTAGATTACACTTTTCGCCTTTTTAATGATTAACAATTATTATACTTAAAATTTGAAAATTTTATAATCTCCTATTTTATTACTTATTTTCTTAAATTCAAGTTTACAGGGTCATTTTTACTAATATTTCTCTCCATAGTTTATAATTTGAGTTTATACCTAAACCTTGTACTCTAAGTTCAATCTTACGGTCTCTTGGCTTAACTTTAGGGCTTACACTAACCATACACTTTTGTCCACATCCTCCAATGGCCTTACTAATGTATCATTGCTACGTGTACAGGACCATGTGTAAAATCTAATCTACTAATCATTACTTTTCTTGAATATTCATTTTTACGCTTTTATATTCTTGTACATTACTTCTTTGGGGTAATACATTTTTTATCTTTTCCCTTTTTAGCGAATTACCCTAACTTATTAGGTATAAATACCATTGTATTTATACTCGCAAGGCATCATCAAATTGACATTAATACACTTGACATTTTGTGCTCTTATAAACACTGCCTGTTTACATTCATTTCACTCTTATATTAACCCTTAAGCAAGGTTAAGTGATAAGTAACTTTATCAGACCAATCTATGCGTCATATTTAGTTCTGTTATGAGTCCTCAAAAGTTTCATTGGTATGTCATATCCATTGGAATTGTCCATGGGTTTGCTTACGTTTTCATTCATTTTTATTCTGTCGCACATTCCCACCGTTTCTTTTTTTAAGCTTTCGGTAAGCTTAGACCCATCCTTGCAACCGACCTTGTCTGTTCTTAACTGTAGTTTACATCACAGTTTGTCTAACATATTGTCTTTCCCTAGAATGGGGTATCGGTACTTAATTGTGATCTTGTTCATAACTCTATTATCCATACACATTCGCCAATTCGACACTAGTAACACAGGCATGATACAAAGGTTAAGACTCTCTCTTGCATACCCTTTTTCCAATAGCTAATCAACTTATCTTTAGAGCTCAGCAGCTTATTTAGGATTCGTCCAATAAGTTGGCTTGTTTGGAAGTGCAACACTAGGTATTAAGTTAATGCTATGTTCAATGCCTTAGAAAAGGGGTAATCCTTCAAGCAATTGCTCAAGAAACAAGTCTACATATTCATCCAATACCTACTTAATCTCTAAGGGTAGTTTAACTTATTCATTCAACTCTATTAGTCGCTTAATCAAGAGAAAGGTCGCCATGCCATGTCAGCTTTAATAGCTTCTTAGAGATTGCATTGCTTAGAATCAAGGCCATCTTTGATCTTTGAGAAAGTTTAGCTTGAAGCTTGCTAACTTAGCTCGGTGTCATCGGGTTCAAGGTAATCTTTCTCCCATCTTTCTTAAGGATATATTTGTTCCAAAACCCCTCATGAATGACCATCTGATCAAAAAGCCAAGGTCATCCTAGCAACATATGAGATGCATACATAGGTAACATATCATAGAGAACTTCATCAGAATAGTACCTAATGGAGATTGCCAATACTACTTGCTAAGTGACATGTAATGCTCCCTTCTTATTTAGCCAATGCATTTTATAAGGCTTTAGGTGTAAAATAGTTGGTAATTTAAGCTTCTTAACTAACTTGGCAGATGCTACATTGGTGCAACTTGCACTGTCTACTACAAGCACAAATACTTGTTCATTCACCTTGCATGTAATGTAAAATGGGTTCTCTCTCTCTTCCTCCTCGATAGAAGGTTCAATGCTCCCCGCACATCGGACAACCAAAGTTAGTTTGTCCATTTATTTAGCAAACACATCCACTTCAACTAGCTCCTCATTATCCTCAACATTTTTATGCAACTCTCCTTTCTCTTCAAGCTCTTTGTCAATACTATCTACTTTAACCTTTAGGGCATCTCCTTTGATGATCATAGTTTGCTTATTCAGGCATTGGGTAGCCATGTTGCCCAATAAACCCCTGGTTTGTTCCGCCATCCCATCTAATGAATTATTATAATTCTTTTGTTAATAGAAGCTTCTGTATTCATAAGCTCTGTTATTGCCATCGCTTCTCAATTAATGGTTAGGTTTGAATTCTACAATGAAGCCCCCATGAAATTTAGCACTTAAAGCACTTGATTTGGCTTATCTTCCTCTCAAATCCTTGTTCATTTTCATAAGTTGTCAACTGTAACTCCTAGTCAATAAGATGACCTTTTAACTTAGTAACTGTCTCAGCTCTTCTACTAACGATAGAGCTTTGGGGAGCTCGAATATCGCTCTAAGCAGGTAGTGAGATTAGCCTGGTTGGCTCATTAGAGGTTGGTTTAGCCTATTTTACCTTTGTTTCTTTACTTACTAAGCAATTTTAATGACTTCATCTGCATTGTAAATTGCTATAATTCTACTATATCTCGAATATCATATCTCAATCCAGTAAGTAATCTAGAAATTGTTCGGGCTGAAGGTTCATCTACTTTACACCGGATCATAAGTATTTGGAATTCTCGAACATACTCATCAACAGTTCAACTTCCTTATCACAATTCTTAAAGTTAAGCAAAAGTATCTTGTAAATAAGTATCTGGCAGATATCTGTTTCTAAAGATTCTCTTTATCTTAAGCTAAGTGCTCACCTCTCTGTATCCTTCTCTCCTTCTCAAGGCCTAGAAGTTTCTCCACCACATTACGTCATATCTGAAGAACTCAACAGCAGTAAGTCTCATTTTCTCATGGTCCTCATACTGTTAGTATTCAAAAACTCGCTTGACTTTCTCTTCCTAGTCAAAATAGTCATTAGCATTTCCAGAACCATCGAATCTCAGGATTTGAAGCTTTAGAAGGTCAGTAGCTTGGTGTACTTGAGCTCGTTTTTCTACTTCAACATACTCTTCTCCTTCATCATCTTCGTCTACTTCACCTAAGTCAATCCTTCTCTACACAAGTACTCCCATTATTTTACCCTAATTTCATGGAGCTGGGATCTATCCTCTCGTAGGTTGAGTAACCTAAGGAACGTTTTGAATAGCATCAACAAGGTGAAAGGCTAATTCATGAACAACTCTAGTTAAGTCAGCTATCAAGTTGGCTACTTCGTCAAACCATTCGTCGATACTTCTAGAAGTACTCTGGGGTTATTGGCCATTGTGGACAATGCTACTATCATTATGTCTAATACTAGCGTTTGCACTCAAATCAATCATCCTTTACTCAAAACTAATGTTTTATATAAAACAACACACATACAATTTCTAAACACTTAACTTACTACTTCATAGCAAATGTACAATCACTACTTGATTTGTTTTCATTGCTTAAAATAGAGTACATGCAACAATAAACCCCTATGCCTTCTACTAACTCAAATAACTACTACCATCCATCACACAACCACTACACACTGTTATGGTCAATACTACTCACAACATAGTAATAGAAAGCTCAAGTACAACTTACTAAACAAATCCTTACTTTGATACCAAGATGATAAGTTGCACCAAGAACAAATGAAGGGTGATCGTATCACCTTGTAAAGATCTTGAAAACGAGGGTGGAAAATGCATGAAAACTATAAAGTAAACAAGTAAACCACAGACGAATTCGCAAATATGACTCATCAAGGACCTCCATGGGCTTACAACTCAACTCGATATGATGCATGAGTTAACTCAATGAGGGTATTACCACCTAACCTTACTTAAGAGTTAAGATAAGAGTGAAGTAAGTAAAGAGAATGCTCACAAAGATGAAGTATACTCTATATTGATGGATATGATAATAATGATGTATGTGGCTCCATTTACAAGGGTATTTATACTCGAAATATTAAGGCAACTACTATAAATGGAAATGACTAAAAAGGGTTCTATCTAAAATAAGTAATGTTCAAGGAATGTTAAGGGTATAGATGAAAAATCAAGAAAAGCATCTGTCCAATATGGAATATCCTATCTCATAGGCACTTAGATACAAAGTTAGTAGCTAGAGGAAGGACTTTTGGTAGAAATGCATAAAATTGTACGATTAACTTAGCTGTTGTAGAGCAATGATGCTAAGTTAAGCTAAAAATTCTTCTAGGGTGAATTTAGCTCAGTCAAGCTCTGAGAAATTCAAATTTAAGTCAGTTGAGCTGGTGGTCAGGCTGGTAGAGCTATTGTCCAAGTGTGTCTCAGGTTAGCAATCAATGGCTATTGATAAGTAAGGGAGTGTTCAGCTCAAACAAAGTAATAGGTTGGTAAACTGTAGCAACTCAAACTCTTTATATGTTGGTTACAAGAAGAGAATCCACCTTACCATACTTCTAAATCCTTGACTTCAAGCTCAGATTAGAGATCCAGTGACTTGATTCCTATTACATGGTAAGTGACATATTCCTAATAGATTGAAAAATGTCATCATCAAGGTAGTCTTAAAAACCTTATATATGTGTATGTTACAAGTGAATCAATTTAAGATTCTATTCCCCATAATGCTGCCAATATGGTACATACGGTTATTTGAGATAAAACAAAATTCACATGTGGCATCAGTCATCTATTAATTACCATCGTTGTATAATTACAAAAGCAGATATAAAAACGATTGGAAGTAACTTGTAAAGCCATGTAAAGAGCTTACAACACTACCAAGGATAAAAGACCAACAATAGACAAATCAAATAAACTTCTCTCCAAGTGCTTTACAAGCAGACTTATTGCTTGAGGCATACTTGTGTCCTTATTGTGTATAGCAAAATTATTGCTTGAGGCATACTTGTGTCCTTATTGTGTATAGCAAAATTATCGCATCTCAATCGGCTTACATAACATTAATCCAATAATTATACTTCCCCAAAAGGAGTTGTCCAAGCACTCTTCCTTGGTTGTATTATTTTTAGTATCAGTTTTTATTAGAATCGTAGAATAGATAGAGGCTAAAAATCGTTACCTGCTTTCTTTCTCGATCTCCCCCTTATCCTTCTTTTTTCTTTTTAATGATATACTCAAATTTGAATCTACATCTCTCTCTCCAGCTCTAATGTACCAAATGTATATTGGTTTCCATCCATTCCATAGCATTAGTTTAGAATATTAGTGCTTTCAAGGATGGCGATGCTTTTCTCTCTATAAAGGGCCAAATTTAGTATTGGGTTTCAAGCCCATTAATCAAATGGATTTGACTCCTCGAGCTAAAATGATAGGGCTCGAGAAGCCAAGCCTACAAATTATCGGGATGATCAAGGAAGACTTGGCATGATAGGCTTGGAGTAGGGCCAGTTGGATTGGTCTATTCGATCTAACTTTTCTTGATTTGGCTCATACTAGAATAATAAATAAAGCCTTTACTTGGGCCTAAACCCATGAAAATAGTCCACTTAAAATCCATTAATAAAGGGCTTCAATCTCAACCATTGATAATCGTCATGATTTGACGAATGTAATCAATTACACTTTCCTATAAATACTCTACTCACATCCTCTTTTAAAGAAGAGAAAAACCTCCATTAATGCCGTTCCTCTGCCTAAACTTTATCTCAAAGATTGAACACTTAAACACTTCAAGAACACCACTCTGTTTTTCATTAATCTCGGAGTTTGATGGCATCGCGCTCCTCCACTTGTCACCATACGTAGTAGAGCCTTACTAAGATCACTTACTCCTCCTCCCTATACTTCTCTACTAATCATCTTGATCAAGTCACTCAAGTCATTTTCCTAATCACGTATAGCGCGACTTTACACATGGCACGCACATAATACTTGCATTTGTACCCAATACTCTCTTTTTCTCGAGATGTTGCTTATTCTCAAAAAATCGACAATTAAGCCGACTTAATAGAGAAAATCTCTAGTACATCCAATTATTATCACCATTCACCTATAGGATTATTCTTACTTCATCTACTTAAAGTCATCAACTCTATCTCTAACTCGAGTTGCAATTGCGATATCCGATCTTACCTATCAAATTAAGATCGAGTATATTGTTCACTAATTTCTCAAATGGATTCAAATATAAAACTAGGAATTCATCATTGTCAAGGTGTTTTCAGCTTATTTTCTTCGATGAAGTTATCTGCAGATTTGGTTATTAATAAGAGACTACTGCTGTTCTGTAATAAGTCTATTGTTTGATAAAATGAAGTCCACTAAAAGATGATTTAAATAGCCATCTTGATTCAGATCTTGTTGGCTAGTTCCTTCGAGAGTTATTAGGACGAAAGGTTGGAGAAAGGTCCTAGATAAGAGTGTGGATGTTTCTGCAGTTCATTTGTCTTTCCTCTCAAATCCTTGCTCAAAACCAGAGTCTGAAGATGAATGCAATGCACTGATATAATCTGGTGCAATACTCATGAAGTATCAACTCACACAAGAAAAGTCTACTGGAGAAACTATCTGTTTTCTTTGAAGTATTCAACTCATTGTCTTGGACGTTCTTTGACTATGACTAAACGTGGGTTCTACGATTCCTTGGTTATTTCTTGTAGCCGACTTTGCAGCCAACTTGTGTTCCGCGTTTAGGCTTCCACTCTATCCAAGTTTGTACGATTCAATGCCATGAAAAATGGGTTAAAAGTTTTTGTTGTATGCGTATGAGAAACGTCGGTTATTTCAGCATTACCATCACCATGAATTACGATCAACTCGTCTTTTCACATGTAGATCTCTAATTTCTATAGCCATTAATGGGCTTATTGAAGCGATGTATAGAAGCTCGGTAGTTTTTATTCCGAAAATATTTATCCTTAATTCTTCTGGAATGATAGACTTTACTACTAGGTATATTTCGAGAATATCCTTTGCTTAAAGCCATTGCCCGTCCCATGCTTCTCGAGTGCTAACCTAGAAAAGACCATAGGGGAGGAGCTGATGACGACGAGCTCAGTAAGTTGTCGGAGACTGGCTTTTACACCATAACACCACATTAATCATCTAAATGCTATACATGAATATAGAAATATCAATTGCCCCTTACTCAATTCAACAAAGTCAACGGATCATTAGTACATGTTATAAGTTTAGTATTAACTATAAAAAATTTTGTCCCTTTTAATTATACGACGTACGTTATACTAAAGTATTCAATGTTATATAAACGTATGTAATATCTTTGTATATATAGTTATACATGTATATATGTACACATATATATCATATTATATTATATTGATATATGACATTGTTTATTATATATTTAATAATATATATAATGTTATATTTATAGAAGGGATCTACCTATAGGCTTACATTTATGTTTGTACGTTATATTATTTTTAATATTTCGTTATAGAAACTCTAGGTTAAGCTTTACTATGAGGTTATATTTTTGGGCTTGGTGTTATTAGTATTTTATTGGAGTTTTTTAGAGACTTTTTTGTTAATATAAGTGAATTAAAATAAGGCTTAGGTTCATTATTATTTTGATCTTCGCTATGACACGTGGCCATGTCCTATGTTAACTCATAAACAATTCACAATAATATACCATTAGGCAAATCGATTAAGTAATAATTTGTTAAACATAACATCATGCATATTCAACATATTTCATATTAAAGTTACATCACGTGTAACTTTTAGTCATTTACTAATTTAGTTCCTAAATTGACAATCGTGTTTTTGCTCCCAGAAGGCCATTCGTTTCGAAATTTAAGGCAAACGGTATTCAATCTTTACGAAATCAGTTGGTAAATTTATTCAACATATGAAAGTTTAATAACTCTATTAAATCCGCCGACATGTATTTGAATTACCGTTTTATCCCTAATTAAGGTTTATTCACGAAAGACACCTAAATGGACTCGAATTTTCAAGAAATTAGAGGATAGGGTCCAAATAATACCAAGCTTAAATCTTTCTTTCTTTCTTTCTTTTTTTTTTTTTTCTCCTATCAACTATCATATTACAATTTTTAAATAGATAGGGAATTAAACACGGCTCATTTACCGATGTTTACATTATTGAACCATATCGTTATTATTATATCTCAGTATACAAATCGAAAAAACTAGTTGGAATGTTATTAATTTGGCTGAAGTACCCAAAATCCCTGCAGAATACTTTTGAATTCACCATAACTACGTCCGAGGAAAGCTTGGATATTATTACCATATGACTATTCCTAAGATACGTCGAACTTGTGGCCTCAATCCAATTCACGAGATTCAAATGCCGTGAAAAGAAGGGTTAAGACTTTTGCTTTTGGTTGGGTGATATTGATATTCGATTGAATATAGTCATGAGAAAGGAAGTTGGATATAAAGGCATTGACTGAGTTGACTTACGGTAGAGCAGTTCGATGCTTTCACTTTCTCAAATCTCCTATAAAAAGCTGACGCAAACTCATGTTAGTACAGGCAGCTCCATCCAAACAGCCCTTTCTCATTACCTATTTGCTTAGAAACAAAGAACGATGGGAATGGGATCACATGGTGTCATCAACTTTTGTCCTTTTATATTCCTTCTCCTTGTTCTAACCTATACATATCCATGCCTTTCTTCTAAAAGCAATACGCATTTGTGCCATCCTAAAGCACGAGAAGCTTTACTCCGCTTTATGCATTCCTACAATACAACAACCACATGGGATAAACATGGTGACTGTTGCCAGTGGAGTAGGATATCCTGTAACAACATAACCGGTGATGTTATCAGCATCGATATGTCTGATTCTGCATTAATTGGCCCAATCCACCATATCATTTACCTTTCCCCACTGTACAATTTGCAGGATCTAGACCTTTCCCACAATTATCTTTATGGTGCAGTCCCTTCAGAACTATCTCTTTTTTCTAAGCTTATTTCACTTTCTCTTGTTGCCAATAAAAAATTAACAATGGAAAGCCAGTCCCTAAAGTTGCTTGTTCAAAACCTAACACAGTTAGAACATCTTAATCTTCATGGAGTCAAGATATCTGGAGATTCATCCAATGCTTTGGTGAACATTTCCAATGCTCTAACAACTGTATGTCTCTATGATTGTGATTTGCAAGGGGTATTCCCAGAGTCCATTTTTCACTTGCCAAATCTTCTTGAACTTGATGTGGCAAAGAATGTAGATCTTACTGTCTCACTTCCAACCTCTAATTGGAGCAGTCCACTCACAGATTTAGGTATTTCTTACACAAATTTCTCTGGTAAGTTACCCGATTCCATTGGCAATCTGAAGAACCTGAAGTCCCTCGATGTCTCCTCATGTCATATTTTAAACTCAATGCCATCATCCATTGGGAACCTTACGCAACTTTATTATTTATATCTCTCATCATCTTTCATGCATGAATCCATAATCCCATCCTCCATTTGCCACTTGAATTCCTTAATATCATTATTTCTACCACACAACAAATTCAGTGGCATGATTCCACAGTGTTTAGGGAATTTGACCAATCTTAGCTATTTGGATTTAAGTGATAACCAATTGATAGGGCCATTTCCACGATCTTTCGCTAATAGCACCCAATTAACTTATCTAAACGTTAGCTACAACATGATGAGAGACACGGTCACTTATTTGCTGGAACCTCTCCACAAATTACGTGTCATTGATTTAGCAGTGAATAGCTTTCATGGAGAGGTCCCACTATTCATTTGCAGAAGCATGCCAAGCATTGTGGATTTGTCTTATAACAGGCTTACTGGAACTATTCCGCCATGTATGATCAATGGTACAAGTTATGGTGATAAAATCCTGATTGTTCGGATGAATAAGTTGGAGGGAACAATCCCGGATACATTCCCACAGCTTTGTCCTCTAGTGGAACTCGATTTGAGTGAAAATCGTCTCACTGGGCCACTGCCACGGTCAATTGTCAATTGTAAGAGTTTGAGGGTCTTAGAACTTGGCAATAATAACATAAAAGATTTTTTTCCCAACTGGCTAGAAACTCTCCCTATCCAAACACTTGGCCTCCAATTCAATAAACTCCATGGCGAGGTAAACACCGTATTAAACCATCACCCATTTCCCAATTTAAGGATATTTGACATCTCGAGCAACCATTTTACCGGTCCATTACCAACTAAATACATCGCACAGCTCAATGCCATGAAAGATACAAATGTTTCTGAAGGGAGTTCAATATACTTGGAGGTAGCTAATGATTTGATGGGAAATGCATATAGCTATTCTGCGACATGCACAATGAAGGGATCGATATTTATCATGCCAAAAGTGTTAAAAGCTTTGCAGTTGATAGACTTTTCAATTAACAATTTCCATGGGGAAATTCCAGAAAGCATTGGTGACTTGATTGCTCTTAAAGGGTTGAATCTATCTCATAACAATCTTATTGGAAGCATTCCTCCATCAATTAAAAACTTAACCAGCCTTGAATGGTTAGATCTCTCCTTCAACCAACTCAGTGGTCATATTCCTGGTGGATTAGCACAATTGGCAGAACTAGAAAGTTTAAACCTCTCATATAATGAGCTTAGAGGAATGATACCAACAAGCCCACAATTTGATACATTTGGGAAGGATTCCTTTGTAGGTAATATGGGATTATGTGGGTCACAGATTGAAATTGCATGTGGTAAGCCTAACATTCCACAATTGCTGCCTCCACCTTCTATTCAAGAAGATGACTACGATGTCTTTGATTGGAAGATCATCTTGACGGGATATGGATGTGGATTAGTAATTGGTTTGTCCATTGGATATATCGTCTTTGAACTTCGAAGACCTGAATGGTTTGTATCATTGGTTGAGGAGAAACTACTAAATAAGATAGCAAGGCTAAGGAGGAGAGCCAATAGGTTGCACTAAACATAACCTTGTTGTGAGCATGTGTTCAGAAGTTTATCACTACTCAAATTTCTTGTAAGATATAGTATTGTCATTCCCATTTTTACTCTATACTATCTACTCTTATCGTTTCCTTTGTAATGCCACAGTCTTCCTTTTGCCTTTATCATCTTCATGCTAAAAATAATTACATGTCTATTGTAAAACCCCATAAAATTAACCAATTTACGTAAAAGATTACTGATATTAATGTTATCTAAATTTATCTTCATGGGACTTCAATAGAGTAGGACTAATGCAAACAGATTATGAATCTCATTAGAGAGTCCTGAAACTCGTCTACCAACATGTTTATACATATGTGTTAAATATTTTTGAAATTCTCCTATTTAATCTATATTTTTGAATGAGACATTTGAATGAAAATGATTATTAAATAATCAATCACTATACATTCAGTGGAAAATATACCAACTAATATTAACTACGATTAATTAGTTCAACATAGAATAAGTGTAACAGTGTAAACTTGCTAATAATATATTAACATGTATACAACAATTAAAAAATGTGTAAGTCAAATTGTATATTAATAATTCCTATTAATCTTTTCCTCAATAGGACTATAGTTTACATAATAAAATAATAATATAACCCAGACTATTCCTTTTTTTTTTTAATCTTTTTGCCCGATGAATACAAAACTTTAATTAACAAATACGAAAAAAGTTCTCTCTTAGAGCTACCAAAGAGGAAGAAACAAAATCTGCTAATAAAAGATATTGGAGAGAGTATGGGGGATTACATCCCTAACAGCTAGCTATAAACCAGACTAACAACAAGAGAATAAAAAAAAGAGCAAACAGTAAAAAATCTACTATAATAGGTGTCACATCCCATTGCTGGATGTCTCATTTCAACACCGAGAAAATGATTGTTGAGTCTATTTTAGCATCGTGCCTTAGTGCCATGTTGGATTCATAAAGTTATGATGCAGTAGGGGAAAAAAAAAAAAAAATCCTCATACAATAAATACATATATTTTCTATTTATTTTTATCCTTCTTTTGACCAATGGGAATGTGTCTTGTCCTATTTTACCTAAATGTTATAGCATCATGCCTTAGTGCCATGTTGCATTCATATCGATATCAATTTTCATATATACGCGTATGAAACAGTAAACATACATAAAGAGATTATCCGTGTATGCTAGAGATTATGCAACCACCACATCATGGTGTGAAATTATATTTTTCGTTTCCTTATTCACACGAAGACGCGAAAGACTTCAAATAATTAAAGGCACCACTACAGTGCGTGACATATTGATGATCTAACGATTGCATGCCCTATCTCATCTCCATTTTATATGTGCCGCGAATGGGTTTAGTAGGTGTAACCAACCAAATCAAATCGAGTTTTTTAATTCTCAAATTCAACTCATTTAAAATTATCAAGTTCGAATTGAGTTAAGGTTTTGTCAATTCAAAAATTACAGACTTGAGCTCAAATTCATTAAAAAATCTAAAACCCGAACTAAGCTCGTTTAGATAAACGTGTTTAAAATGATTCACCTAAAAGAGCCTTAACTGGAGCTTATTTCAATAAATAAACATAAATGAGCTCATGCTGAGCTCAAGTTTGAATTGAAACTCAAAAATAATTCAAAATTTTTAAATTATTATTTGTTTGGTAATTATTTAAAATACATGTGTTTTATTTTTTATATTTTTATTGTATATTTTAATATAATATGATTTTTATTATGATATATTAGTTCGTGAGCCTCAAGCTACTATTCAAGTTTAAGTTCAAGTAGGTTTGTTTATTTTATTAATGTGCCAGCTCGCAAGCGGCTCATAAGTAGATTAATGAATAGGCTCACGAACCAATATATCATATTAAAAACCATATTACATTAAAAAAGAAATGCAATAAAAATATAATAAAATAAGATACAATAATTACCAAACAAGTATAATTTGAAATGTTTGTATTTTTTTTGAGTTTCAATTCAAATTTAAGCTTAGTTTAAGCTCATTTATGTTATTTATCAAAACGAGCTCCAGCTAAGGCTCTTTTAGATAAATCAATTCAAACACGTTTATTTAAATAAGTTGATTTCGAGTTTCAGATTTTTTAATGAACTTAACCTTGTGTTTGTAATTTTTGAATCGACAAAAACTCAACTCGATTCGAACTTGATAATTTTAAATGAGTTGAATTTAAGAATTCAAAAACTCGATTTGATTTAGTTGGTTAAAGATATGACAGTGGCATGAAGATCAAGAATAGCATCATCAAATCATCAATATGTCATGTACTATAGTGGTGCCTTTAATTATTTCAAATCTTTCACGTCTTTGTATGAATAAGGAAACGAAAAATATAATTTCACACCATGATATGGTGGTTGAATAATCTCTTTATGTATGTTCACTGTTGCATACGCATATACGCAGAAACTGATATCAATATGAATCCAACATGGCATTAAGACATGATGCTATAACATTTAAGTAAAATAGGACAAGACACATTCCCATTGGTCAAAAGAATGATAAAAATAAATAGAAAATATATGTATCTGTTGTAGGTGTCACAGTCTTCTTCCAACCCATCCATTTAGCCGTCAATAATCCTTCAAGAGATGCGCAAGCTTCAACAATCTCCACTATTGTCGGTTTCATTTCCATGCCCATACCTATTAGAAAATTTCCTATGCTATCGCATGCAATAACTCCAACACCTCCCATTCTTGATGAGCTATTCCAATGTTAGGTGCCATTAATGTTTATTTTAACTGTATTTGCTGCAAGAGCTTTCCATCCAAATCCTTCACATTGTTGTTCTTCAAATTTTCCTTCCCTACAACTTGTCGAATGGCTTCAAAATTCATTATAGTGTGCTTTAATATACGTAACTGTAGAGAGGGGATCGAGTATTCTATTATTAAATACCCATATACATCTACTCTTCTAAATATTTTATGCACAAACACCAATTCTAGACATGGTATCCTTTGAGAAGCCAGCTTGACTTTTAATATCAGCACACTTTATAAAACCATTCCTTAAATCTTTTCACAAATAGGTTGTCAATGCACAAGCTTAACACTTTAAACCACACTACTTTAATCTATTGGGCAAAAATTACACAAGGGACACTATAAGGATTTTCTTTTGAAAAGGTTAAAGTTGGTACCTAAAGCATTGTTGTAGCTCCTCCATTAAAAATTCCTTATTTTAGACATATACTCCGAAGACCATATTGTTTTTCTACAAAGACTCATTAATCATAGAGGATGAAGGGGCCATGCTTTTAGGAACTAGATTTATTTTATTCAACATATTATATCTACTCCTCACTAAATATTCTCCACTACTTGTATGTATCCAAACAACCTTATCCTTCATCTCACCGATTGTAGAGGAAATTTACAAATATGCTCCAACACCTCTTCATTAAACAAAGACCAAATTTTGTAATAACTCCATTGTCGCCCATTTTGCTCAAACAATTTCTCCACCTTAAGGTCAGTAGACACTAGATAATTTAGACTATATGTAGGAGGTTTAGAAGTACCTATTAGTGTTAGGTTTTATAGATTAGAAAGAGTGTAACATAAATAAAAAAGAAAAAAATTATAAAACCTATCATAGGATCTATGTATGACATGCAATAAAAATATACGTTAATAAAATATTGTTAAACTACATTTTCCTTGATGAAAAGTACAATCTCCTCCTAGAAATGGAGTTTAATAGAAATCTAAATCTGATTTATTGTTTCAAAATATATTCACCACAAAGACTCCAAGCATAATTCCTCTAGCGATATCTACACACATGTTAACAAAAACAAATTCTAATCATTTATATTACTAGAAAATTAGGATTAAAATTAGAAAAATTAGGAAGCAAAATACTATATATCTCTCTCTTTCCTTTTCTTAAGGTGTTTCCTAAATAGAAAATCATTATCATAACTCTTTCTCCTGTTCTTATCTCTTTTAAACATTAACTAAAATTAATAAAAGAGATATTTCATTTCAATTGTCACAACTTTTCAATTGTATAACAATTAAACATGGAATTAATGACAAACAATCTTTTAATTGCCATGAACTTTTCAATTACAATTGAATATGGAATTAATAAATTTCATATCCTTTCGATTGTCATGAACTTTTCAATAGCAATTAAATTGGAATTAATAAATTCCATCTATTTATACACAAAATGGTAATAATAAAATACATAATCTTTAAAAGATACTTAACTATAAATATATATTATGCGATAAACTAAATTGCTTCTAATTTATTATTTCAAATCAATTTATTCTATCTTTAAAATAAATACTGACAAATTTTAGTAATTACTAAAATTTCTTGTCAAAACATTGTTCCCATTAATCATGTCATAATGTGCAACCCTGTAGTTTTTTATACATGAAAGTAATGTATATATAAACATAAACTAAGATAACCATCTATTAACAGTTATTGGTCATTGAGAGTAATAAAAAATGTATGAAGGAGAAACCATTATAAACCGATTACTGCGTACTTAAATCTCTTCATCAAATGATATCTTAACTAAATCATTATATATCATGTCATCAACGTTTAATAATTTTATTTGGTTTCTAAGATAAAATGGATTTAATAATATTTATTGTAACCACGGACTTGGAAGTCACTATTATCTTAATCCAATGGCCTTAGATATCGACTCTCTAACCTAAGAAAGTAATGAATTCTATCTTGATTCATCACTATACTCTCTATATTTTATGTCGAACTTAATAACCGTATTATTTACAATCTAAATAAAGACTACGTTTAATAGTATTAAAGCACAGCATTCCAAATATAAAATATATAAAGATCTCAAGTCTATGAATTATTTACACTCATTCATTTAAAAAAGGGACCAATGATATTAAAAATGTGGTATTCTCTATTAGCGAGTCATATCCAATGTACTCACTTAATTTTAAGTACCCACTTATATAACTCAGATATCTTTCTCTTGATCCAGTGAGAATGATTTTAATTATACAACGTATTGGTCTAAATATCTATGTCCCCTGTAAATATTTATCCGACTAATGATAACTTTTAAATAATACAATGTAATAGAATCTCGTTGATAATACACTTTTATTATAATTCTATACATAATCTAATTATCTATGAGATTTTATTGTAAAATATATACTAGTAGAAAAGCATATAAATATAATAAATACTTGTTATAAATAATATCCCATAAATATATCAAAAATATCTTGACATATTGTACACAAATAACATAATTAGGATTCATGGGTCAAGAAAACATCTAGTCATCTTAATATCTCCAATCTACTAAAAGAAGCCTTCTTTAATAACAGCTCAGCTAAAATACTCTGCATAAGGAGCCCATACTAAAATTTGTTAATAAATAAGAATATTATTTACGAAAATTCATTCAAATATCCTTACAAAGTAATTAAATATTAAGGCTTCAATGTAAAGTATATAGATGAGTACGTGCTCATACAAGAAGCACAAGATGCCTTTGTCTTAATATAAATAAGTAAATAAATAAGTAGTTGTAGATAAAACATACATGCTTGCTCATGTACATGGATATGCAAGTACATAGGCATACTCACATACATATGCTCTCTCAAACACACATATACACAAATACATACGAATACACACGTATTTGTACACATACACACACGTACATGCACGCATACATAAGCACATGTATATACGCATACACACATGCATATGCGGATACACACACGCATGTGCGCATACATACACACATGCATGCAAGCGCGCACACACACACAAGTACATACGCACACATACACATGCATACATACATACACACATACACATATACACACACATATGTATGCATGCACACATACATATGCACCAATGCATACACACAAGCGCATACGTACATATACATGTATACATATGCACACATATACGCGTGCACGCGCACATACACATATGTATACGTACACGCACACACACATGCACACATACACCCATACCCATACACATACATACCACACATGCGCACACACCCACACACATGCTTGCACATGCATACATACACACACACCACACATGCATGCATGCATATAAAGAAAAAAAAAAAGAGCATAACAAGAAGGTTTTTGTATTATTTTAATGGTTGGTGTCTTAAATGCATTATAAGACACGTAACTTTATATTAAAACCTAATTTCATAAAAGTAATGAGAATAGAAACAATAGCCTCATGAGTTATAATAATAATGACATTGACAACAATAATAATTATAATTATAACAAAACGTAATATTCAATAAAATATAAATGTATATCATATCATGCTCAGTATTTCTTTCATGAACAACAATTAGAGAGTAGAAATTATTGATAAGAGGAAATAACAAAATTGAAGACATTATTACGTTTCTTCATAAATCCAATAGCAATTTAAAAATGTAGATTTATTAAGAAAACATGCTAACAGGAACAATACTATGGATATTGTTAATATAATATATAAGTTATACCCATAATTAATTATAACTCTACACTTAGTATACGATGTCAAAAAGTTATGCAACATAATATAATACACCATAACATAATATGATATAATATAATAGATAGATAAGTAGAATATACTTGCTTGATATATATAGCTAAAAATTTTGTATCACTTGAAGTGAAGCACAAATAACCTTCCCTTTTCGATAACCTAAGTATGGATTGATGTTTTAAGAACAAAACTTACTTTTAAGGAAAAAACGATGTAAACCTCGAAAATTTTTTGAAATAATATTTAGATTGCTAAGTAGAAGATAAGTGATACTTTTATGATTCATGCATTTTTTTTTTTCTTTTCAAAGAAACCTAAGCTACTAAGTTACTAATTATATACCCATTTCATTCTAGATTTGGGGATACTAATTTAAACCTTCTAATAATAATAATACTTACCAAATGAACTAAAAATAAATATAAAATACACATTTAGATCAAGATAAAATAATGAGAACGCATAAAGAAATAAAATAATAATATACACACTAAACTTAATGAAGTGTATCACATAATCCCAAGCCCCAAAAGTAAAGTTTTAGCCCAATCCCCTTCCTACATTACCATGGCCTGTATTCCCTGTCAGTTCAGTTGGCCCAAGTAACGGAACAAACAACAAAGCCTTGGTTGGTTTGTGTTGCCTTGGCTCTCGACGCTCCACACCCACCCTCACTCGCTCGTCTTGTTTGTGTGCGAGTGTGAAGCTTCGGTTCTATTTCAGTGCTCCGGTCCTTACCCTCTCTTCTTTCACCCAGCGGAAACAGGTAAGAAAAATGTTGAAATTACTTTCACATGTTTACATATTTATTTATTCTTTTATTTTGCCACGTGTACATAGCTTATTATAAATATTGTACTGATAACAGACTTCGTTAACGCAGTTACGTTCAAAATTCACTAAAAGGTCATCTCTGTTTTCTCTCCCTCGCGTTCGCACTTTCATGGAGTTCTCTTCGTAACCTTCTGATTACTGCAGTAAGTTTCTAACTTCTCTGAATCAGTAAACTCGTATATAGTATTAGAGCAATGATCTCTGAATCAATACACTCTTAGAAAAAAAAAAAAAAAAGAAAAAAGAAAAAAAAACCCCAGCCCCTTCAATTAAACATGAAATTTTTAAATCATGCTGACATCGAAAGTTATAACGATGATTAAATTTATTTTGTTTGTTGACCATCTCCACAATCGTTGTTCTTTGTACATAATGCAAACCCTCCATAAGTAGTATATATTTCTCTATAATTATTAATAAGTGACTCGAAACACTTATTAAAATACTAAATAAAAAACTTATCATCTTTTTATATATTCACTTTTACTTTTTATATAGCATATAATCAATCTCAAAAAATATGAAAAGCTTCTTTTGGACATCTATTGACAAAACTCCAATTGATTTTGCTAAAATACTAGAAATCTCCATAACTTTTTGAAATTCAGTAGCTAAAGAAAACAGAATTTATGAGCAAATGACTTTGGCAAATCGGTTCACATTACAACTAGGATCTCCTTTTTATTATTCCATAGCAAAGAAACATAACTTAATGTTTGAAGGTCCACTTGGATATTATTGCAATTTGACTATCCCTTATGGAGCATATACATTTGAATGCATTAGTCATAGGACCAAGCTGCACTAAACTTGTAACTCCTATTTAAGCTCCCCTATATAGAAGTTTATGGTACTGATTGCCATAAGAAGGCTTAATTCTTTTGTTTATTGTAGCATATGAAGTAATCAGGATGGCTTGTTCTGATTCAGTTTTGTTTGGTCAAATTTTTCAAGCGATTATTTGTGAAGTCCAATCAAATATGACATTGAGCAATGTCAAAGGAATTCAACATAAAATTTAGCAATGCCAAAGTTCAAGAAGTAACGCAAACAAGTAAATATTTCATCGACTACCACATTTAGCAACATCAAAGGATAGGTTTGAAATTGAAAAAATGTATAAAGATCAAGTAGTAGATGTGTCATGATCCCTTTATAATTTCATTAACAAAAATTACTGCCCATAAGACTTCATTATTTCGGCAGTAAATTTTATGAAGCTTTCTATCGATACCGTTCATCACAACAAACTTGCTGTTATACGACAATTTTGCAATGAGGTCATTGAAGGAAGATTTAAGCAGCATCTCTTTAGGGTTTTTCTAGTTAGTCCATTCGAAGATAATTAGAACAGGAATTGGAAAAATCTCCTAGTTAAGACTGTGCAAGAAGAGTTCTGATAGAAAAGAGATGCATGACCACATAATTAGCATTATTTATGGAGACATATTCTTATAGTGGTTCAATCTTAATGCTGTTTAGTTAATCTTAACTTGTGGGATGAATTCTCGAGAATAAATCAGCACACCCTGTAAAAAGATCCTAAGTTGTTACATCTCATATACCAAACAGAGCAACTAACTCAAATATTAGGAATCTGGCCAAAGTACCAAAATCCTAAGAGTATACTGTTAAATTTGCTATAATCTAGGTGATACTTTAGGCCAGAAACATTAACGAGGCATATGACTTGATTGAGTAATTAGTGCTCTCACCTGCTGATCTCCATCTTCTTTTTGTTCATGCAACGCGATCAATGAGAACAAACTTATTTCACGAGCAAAGGAGCATGGTTGAATATCTGATGGAGGCATAGATGTTATTGCATTATGACTATTCCTAACATACAATACACCAAACTCTAACTTAAGTACAAATTGTGGGTTCTACTTTTGTTTGGTGTTTCTGCATTAGCCAATTTGCAGTCAATTTATGGCTCCAGTTTAAGCTTCCACTCTATCCAAGTTTATGATACTGATTGCCGTGAAGAAAGGGTCGAAGATTTCTGCTCCTCTGTGCTATACGTGATTCAAATAAAACAATATACCTACTCATCACCACATAATTTTTGAAAGGTTGGTACTCTTCTAGGTTTGGTGCATCTCAATCTTTCATTTCCTTGGACACATCCATCCATTCAATTTAAATCATTGTAATTTATTTTACTACTAACATTTTTTAAGGCGTAAAAGTCCTTCAAAATTGCTAGAAGAAAACTAGATGTGGATATTGTATAAAAAAAAAAAAAAAAGACACAACAAACTAGATGTGGATGTAAGAATTTAACCTTAGTTCTGTTACAATGTACAGAGTTTTGCTTAGGTTCTTTGATGAACCCATACACTAATTCTACATCTTCAACTCCTACCGTAGCTCCGCAAACTACGTTGTCTTGTTGGCAAATCTCTCTAATCTCCATACGAAAGGACATATTTACCTTACAAGCACCCTTCCTAAGTACCTTCTCATTTCTTAGATCTCTTTTCAACATAATTCTCCAGGCAATCAACCTGATTCGATGCACCTTTTAAAGAGCATCACAAGTAGAATGAAAAAATTGATCCTTATTTAGCCAAAGTCTTAAATGCTTTAAAGTTGATAGGTTTCTCGAACAACAATTTCCATGGGAACAGGAAAGGAAATTTGAATTCTACATAGAGGAGATAAGGAAAATGAGTGTAGCTACTCCAAACTACATTGCAAACATCCTTAGTAAACTATGGACACAATCACATGATGGAGGAATCAAATACGGTCAAATAACAATAAATCCTAGTGAGAGCTACAATGCAGTAGCTAAACGTGCAAGGTCATTACTTATATCGGCATTAGTTCTAAAGATCTTCTATAACTAGATAGGTCACTTCCAAGAAAGGTGCAATAAGATCGTCAAGACTATACGTAAAGGAAAAGCTTATCCCAAATGGATTCTCAAAAAAATAGAAAAATGGAGAGAGACAGCTACTCACCACCAAGTAAAACAACATAAGAATAGGAATGTTTGAGGTGCAAACGAGAGCATAGGTGAGTAAATATGGAAAGAAACGTAACTATTATCATAGAGTTGACATAAATAACAACAAATGTAATTGTAATAAATGGGAAACATACAAGATAGCCTGCTCACTTGCATTAGAAATTATGGCTCATGTAAGAACAAATCCTACACATAAGATTGAAAGGTAGTATCACTAGGAAAATCAAGCCGCTTACTATCAAACTACATTCTAACCTCTAAGAGATAAGCATACATGGAGATCCAAAAAGAATGCCAAAAATACACCTACCATATGAAAGAGAAAATGAGATGGATATGAAAGATATGAAAGAGATGGATATATGAAAGAGACTGAGAACAAGTAAATATCATAATGAGATGGATATGAAAGAGAAACCAATAAAAAACTGTTGTAAAAGGTATAAAAAGCAAGTACATAATATAAGAACATAATCAAAACAAGGTTTATAAAACTTATAACATGTTTGTTTATCTCATTATTATATATAACACTATATTATATTTTATAATTAGTTTGTTATATTTGACCTAAATTACAAAAAATCTCACATATATTTACACTTTCTATTATGCAGATGGATTTGGGACCAATAGATAAATCGGTGCTAACATGACAAGATACATATAAATTCACGGTTGTTTGGAGAGGGGAGGCATAAAACTATCGTCTAATCAACCAGCTTATATAATTTGGTAAAATCTAATACAATTGAATTTTGCAAAAACACAACCTAATTGAATACCGTTGAAAAGAGTTATCACTAAAGAATCCTCAAGAGATAAGAGATGTGTATGATGAGAGAATAGACACTTACTTCTAAATAATGCATGGTTAAATATTTAACATAAGAATGAAAATGTTTAAGGTGTAAACAAGAGCATACATTAGTAAATATGGAAGGAATAATAGCTATTATCATAGAGTTAACATAAATAACAACAGATGTAGCTATAATAAGTGCAAACGTACAAGATACCCTACTCACATGCATTAGCAATCATGGCTTATGTGAGCCCCATAATAAGTAAATAGGAAACGAGTGAGTAAATTTAAGGTATCGGTGAAATTAATCTAATTAACATAAAAACTTACTTATAGGCACGGGATATCGGTTGAAGAAATCCTATAAGCTCGAAATTTAAAAATATATTAAAATATTGAGAATATAGCTAAAATAATAAGAATTTATTATATCATTATTATATTATCGGATACGTACAGCATGAGTTCCAAAAATTAGCGAATACTTAGAGATATATTATAGAAGTAATATAAATAATAATGGACATAAAATATTAGAAAAGACATGTATAAACATCGAGTATAATGATTATATAAATATATATACCCGAAATTATGTATAAATTATTAAATAAATTAATAAAATATAAGAAAATTAACAAAAATATTTCTAAAGACATATAGATGCTTTAGGATTCGTAGTAAGAAGTTTAAGAATGCATGGGATAGGATTTGGACCTATTGACACCTAAGCATGGCTATAAACACTTATATTAAGGTTGGAAAAAAACCAAAAGCAATTCCATGGAAGATATAAAATCACATCCTGTAATCTGGAGCAAACTTTGATCATTTATGATCTTAAAGAAAATTCTAGAAGTGAAAATATAGAGATAGAGAGAAAGGGGAAAAACAAAATTCACAAAATTTAGTTACAAATTCGGAATGTTACGTCATCCTAGAGAAGACAAATAGCTAAGAGTAAAACTAAGCGATAGTTCGAAAGAGTGGCAGGCTACAAAGTTGGCTGATACGCCCTCCCCTCCTTATGGTGACCAGAGCACAAATTTCCAGTAAGTCACTAAATTCTTCTAATTTAGTAAAAAATTAGGGAAAAATAGCAAACGATCACCAAAAATTATGAAATTAGGTTTCCCTATGTATTTTTGCATGAGGAATTCAAATATCTAATCAAATTTTCAAAATTTTGAGTGTAGATATGAGTTCCTTAAAAAAAAGTCTTATGCACTGAATTTCAAATGAGTAATTAAAAAACCAATTAACGTAGTTTCAACCTGAAATTTTGTGACTATACTCTTAAGATGATGAATTTTGATGCTATATGATTAGATTTTAAAAATCATGTTTTGGATTTTAGAGAAAAAAATTTATTTTCATCAAAACAGTGTACTGGATAGGTGTTTCTAAGAGAGTTTAGTGATTCTTTGTAAAAACTATAATGTAAATGAATATTTAGTATGTTATGATTGATATTTCTATATAATTGAAGTTCTTAGTGGATATTTAGTGATGTTACAATGTATGAAAATTCTAGAAAATGCAAGGGAAGCTTATGTATAGTTAAATACTAAGTTGTAATTATGGCTAAAGTATCAAAAACTATGTTAGAAAGAAGATCAGAATGTACTTTAGAAGTGAATAATTTGATTATACCGAAAATGGGCTTTGGATCAGAAAGTAATTAATATTGAAACTTTATAACTATACTAGAGTCAGAATGTAACTCAGGAACATTTTAAGTCAAAACCTAACTTACAATAATGAGTCAGAACCTTAGTCAGAAACTGAGTCAAAACCTATCTCAAGTCAACTAAAAGTTAGACAAATAACTAAATAACCTACTTATGTCAAAGTGTGCACCTACTTAATAAAGAAAATAAGTTCTTACTTCACATGTGAATTTAAAACTGAAGTTATGTATTGCTCTTTAGGGATTATTAATAAAGATCATGAACGTAAAGTATAAGAGCACGTAACAATACATCCAGGTAAGTTGGGATCGATGCTTAAAGGCATACTGAAGTATCATATTAGGATACTTAAAGGAGTATGAATGCTTATTTGTTATTGCAATTAGATTGTTTATGCATGTGCAATATATGTGCTTGGAATATCGATTGTTGATTGAAAGTTGAACTCCAAATACTACTTTCTGCTTGAACATATATCATATCTTATGTATATGAATTGGTTGGTTGCCTAATAATCTATACTAAACTTAAGTTATGTATTGCTCTTTAGGGATTATTAATAAAGATCATGAACGTGAAGTATAGGAGCACGTAACAATACATCCAGGTAAGTTGGGATCGATGCTTAAAGGCATACTGAAGTATCATATTAGGATACTTAAAGGAGTATGAATGCTTATTTGTTATTGCAGTTAGATTGTTTATGCATGTGCAATATATGTGCTTGGAATATCGATTGTTGATTGAAAGTTGAACTCCAAATACTTTCTGCTTGAACATATATCATATCTTACGTATATGAATTGGTTGGTTGCCTAATAATCTATACTAAACTTAAGTTGGCTAAACGTCTAACCTAATATTCACAATAACCTAATAGGGGTAACAATTAGGTTGTCAGACTAAACACCAACGCATTCATTAAGGATAACATAAATGGTTATTTTCCCACCCTTAATTGAACTATGTGATAGGAGAAGAGGTTACAACAAGGTTGAGATCAATGGTTTGAATGTTATCCAGGGAGGAGGGTACTCTTCATTACACAAGTTCAAATTTAGTTTGATGGTGTCACGTTAAAACTCCTCGGAATCTAAGTTAGGGTAGACAAAATTACTTTAACTTCAAAATGAACCAGTTAAACATTGTGAGATACTATATCATTTGTCTATTGCATTAGCATATAATTAATGATTGAACAACCTTGTTTGTTAATGTGTTCCTATAACTCCGCCCCTTCTTATTGAGCTAGTTGAGCTCACATCCCTATATATTGTTTTATAAGTATAGAGTAATACTAGAAGATGCCCCGTTATACTTATCCACAGGTTAGTTTTATCGAAATGGGGAGTAAAGAAAAGAAGTTTAATGAATGGAATGAAGCTCAAGTCTCTCTGTTTTTTTTTTTTCTTTTATAGGAAGTTTATAAGGTCTTCCTAAGAGGCCTTAGAGTCTTTGCTGACTCGCTATTATTGTTATATATATATATATATATATATATATATATAAAATGAAGTCCTCCTATGAAGATGTATATTTTCTTCTGAAAACTTAGACTCTAGATGTACCTAAGATGTGTAATAAACAAATCTATCTATAAGTATAAGGAAATGTATTTTGCTAAATATTACTCCATAGGTCTTATATACTACAAGTACCCATCTGACTACTTCAAAGCTGGTTGAGTCATCGTTCACCTTATGTAGACTACGCCTATGTTAACAGCAAAAGTGTTAGCTTCTAGCCAAGGTTGGTTTACACGGCAAGACTGTTATGACTCCTAGAATTAAGGCATAACAGCTCATGTAAGAATAGATCCCACACATAAGATTGAAAGGTGATATCACTGGGAAAATTAAGTCGCTTGTTATCATACTACTTTCCAGCCTCTAGGTGATAGGTGCACATGGACAGATCTAGAAAAAATGCAAAAAATACACCTACTGTATGAAAAAGCTAAAAAAAGAAGGAAGACTGAGAACAAGTAAATATCACAATAAGATAAATCTAAAAGAGAAACCAACAAAAAACTATTGTAGAAGGTATAGAAAGCAAGGACGCTCTAAACAAGGTTAATAAAACTTATAACATGTTTTTTTATCTCATTATTATACATATAATACTATGTTATACGTTATAATTAGTTTAATACATTTGACCTAAATTACAAAAAATCTAACATATATTTACAATTTTTGTTATGTAGATGGATTTGGGACCAATAGATATATCGACGCTAATATAACAAGATACATACAGATTCGAAGCTATTTGAAGAAGGGAGGCATAAAGCATAAAACTATCATCTATTCAATCAATTTATATAATTTGGTAAAATCTAATGTAATTGAATTTTATAGAAACATAACCTAGTTAAATGCCATTGAAAGGAGACATCATTGAAGAATCCACAAGAGATGAGAGATGTGTATGATGAAAGGATGGACACTTACTTCCAAGAAAATGACAATAAGGCTGTAAGGCTATATGTGAAAAGGAGAAGCTTACCCTAAATAGATTCTCAAAAAGATAGAAAGAAGGAGAGTAGTAGCTACTTGCTGCTAAGTAAAAACATTTAACATAAAAACAGGAATGTTTGAGGTAAGAACATAAGTGTTTAAGGTGCAAACGAAAGCATATATAAGTAAATATGGAAGGAAAGGTAGCCATTATCATAGAGTTGATATAAATAACAACAGATATAGATGTAATAAGTGGCACAGGTATAAGATGCCCTGCTTACATGCATTAGCAGCCATGGCTTATATAAGAATAGATTCTATACATAAGATTGAGTAGTGGTATCATTGGGAAACTAATTTGCCTGTTATCAAACTACCTTCTAGCCTCTAGGAAATAAGCGCATGTGGAGAGATCCAAAAAGAATACTAAAAATACATCTATTGTATGAAAAAAAAAAATAAAAAAGAAGGAAGATCCAAAACAAGTAAATATCACAATGAGATGGATTTGTAAGAGAAACTAACAAAAAAACTATTGTAGAAGGTGTAAAAAGAAAGGACGCAACATAAGAACATGCTTAAAACAAGGTTTATAAAACTTATAACATGTTTGTTTATCTCAATATTATATATAATACTATGTTATACTTTATAATTAGTTTGATACATTTGACCTAAATTAAAAAAAAAAAATCTAATATATATTTGTGCTTTTTGTTATGTAAATGGATCTAGGACCAGCAAATAAATCGGTGCTAACATGATAGGATATACATAAATCCAAGGTTGTTTGTAGAGGGGAGGCATAAAGCATAAAACTATCGTCTATTCAATCAACTTATATAATTTGGTAAAATTTAATGGAATTGAATTTTGTAGAAACATAATCTAGTTAAATGCCGTTGAAAAGAGGCATCATGGAAGAATCTGTAAGAGATGAGAGATGTATACAACGAGAGGATAAACACTTACTTAAAGTAAGCTGGATTCCATGGAGTCACACACTTGCTATTCATACATTTAGATTGGGGGCTAATCATAGCTTTAATAGAGAGATGTCTACTAAAGACTCATATGTCCCATATGAGGGGTCAGATTGACACTTCAAAATATTATAGTGCAATTGGGTTTACTAATAGATGGGCAACTAGTGACGGGTACTACGATACATGATTGGCTGCGACAGTATGAAAGCCTACTAGGAGTGAGACTGAACATAGATTAAATTGTTGGATAGAAAGTCCGGATGTCTTGGCTTAGGAGTCTTCTATTGAGATGTCTACCAGTAGATGTGGACAACATAGTAATCTTGTGAGGATCTATATTTTACATCTGATTGGAGGTCTCTTGCTCACTAATGCATCATCTAGCTACATACACCTAATGTTCTTACCATTATTAGAAGATTTATACGCTGCACGTCGCTATAGCTAGGGATCAGCTTGCCTCATATGGTTATAAAGATACTAATGTCTTATCATAGAGGATAGGGATAGCAGAGATGGATAGCGTACCAATACCGATTCAAGTGTGGGTATGGCATAGATTCCCTTATTTAGTGCTATAGAGGATATACACATATACAGTTCGCCTCAACCCACTAACATTCCAATACAATAATATATTTGAAATTAGACAGACTCTGACTTATGTTTTATCTCAGTATCGTAAGGCTTTGAACCATCAAACTCTTGGACAGGTACGAAACAATTATTAGTTGTATTACTCTAATTTTTTTTGTTTTTTTTACAACTTATATATTGAAATAAATTTATCTTTTGTAGATTTGATGGACACCATATACCCCGGAGATATTAGATATGCTACCTCAAATCTATTGAGAAGGGAGAGACATATGGTTAGCTTATGTCCCCATGATCTGCTTCCACTTCATGGAGATGTACCAGCCAGATAGAGTGACGAGCCAGTTTGAGGGAGTACAGCAAATCATAGAAAAATGCAATACAGATCTTAACAACATATACAGGATGGATTTGTAAAGAAAGTTAGAAGAAAAATAGGAGAAAAAGAACACAAGATATATCGCCTAGTGATAGAATAAGAGGCAAAAATTGGTTCAAATCATGCACGACCCTACCTAATATGGTCTCTATTAACTACTTTAACCGGTACTATAGAGTAACATGAAGATACATTAGTCGATTTGGAGCACTTTCAATTGCATTGGTAAGTTTTTTATTTTGAACAATCAAATATAGGTAAATTTTCATATTATATTAATGTAAGCTAACACATCACATTATAAAAATGCAGTATGATATATTTACGCAAATGGAGAAGAGCATAGATATACAAGACATCTACACCTTAGTTGCTGTAAGCAGACACATATTGGAGGGATATAGAGGTATTAGGCTAGGTGATCTAACTCAACAGGAGTAGCAACCTAAAGGTTAACCAACTAAAGAGAGAGGATGAAGACATGGCTTAGAATGTGGATAAATTAATAAAAATAAAAAAAAATTAAAAATTATTTTCCGATTACTCTAAGGCTAGGAGGTGGCTAATGACCACCAAAGGGGGTCACACAACCCACCACAATTGGCCGAAAGGTAGCCACCTACCCCCAAAGGGGAACTTGATCTCAATCCAATCGGTACTCTAGTATTTTCTTCTTCTTCTTTTTTTCCACATTTGGGTAACAACCTACGGTCACTAGTAGGTCACAAGAACCACTTTTCAATGTAGCCATTTTTCAGCTATCCTAAGGCTAAGGGGTGGCCAGCGACTACTTATGAGAGAAAATGAATTATTTTTATTTTTTTTTTTGTTAATTTATTTTAAATTAAATAATTATATATATAAATATATATTACTAAATAATATATATATGTATAGTTTTCACATTTATATATTTTTTAATATTTTATGACTTTTTTATTTTTTTTATTTTAGTTATATCATATATAATATTAGTTTATTTAATTAAATTAATGATTTAGATGAATCAGATTTTGCCACATGTCCACACTTAACAGTAAAACTAATAGAGGGACTTTTTTTATGTATTTATTGAAACGTTGAAAACAAAAATAGATTAAATGAAATGTTAAGAACTAATTCATAGATGAAGATAAACATTAAAGACTCTTTTATACTTTTTCCTTATAAAAACTACTTGTCAAGCTTGGTTTTTCACCTCCTGCTTCTTTTAAAATAAAGTCTTCTTTAAACCAATCAGTATTAAACCCTTACTCATTTAATACTAACTCTCGACTAAGGTTTAAAGAAAACCGATTCTTTTGTATCTTGAAATCATTTTGGAGTCGCCACTCGACCAGAGTTGGGAAAAAAAGTTGACTTACAATCAATTGAGTGAATTGGTTGTAACTTAACCACTAGTCTTTCGATAAAAATTGATTTTGAAAAACGGTCTTAAAATAAGAGATCTAGATTTAGGGATTAAGAGTTTTAAACCCTTATGGGTACCATTAATTTTCCAAATTTAAAATCACCTTAAAAGACAGAACTTGATTATTTGCCTAAATAAGATAATTCAAACAATCTAAACTAAAAAAGGGAAAATCAAGCTTTTTTTATTTTATTTTTACTATCACCCCGTAGGTACCTACATACCCACTATTTGGGGTCAGACATACATAGTTTTTTTTTTTTGTAAAACTTTGGTGAGTTGATTTTGTTTTAATTTGAAAATGATCGATTTTACATTTTACTCAATTTGATTTAAGAAACTCCTAAAAAAGGAAGGTTTTAAATTGGATTTTTTATTTTTTGGAAAATTCTAAAATGTCTTAACTTAAAAAGAATCCAATTTTTTTTTTTTTGGAAAACCTAATTTTTCTAAGTGTTAAAAAAGAAACTTTTATTTCTTAACTTATTTACTTATTTTTTTATTATCTTATTTTTCTTCTATATTTTTTATTTTATCTATTAAACTAAAAATAAAATAAATAAATAAACTACTTCCTTTTCTTTTTCTTTTTTTTTGTATTATTACATTTACATTCAGAAATAAAAAAATAAAAAAAATTATAAAGCTGAAATGAAAACAAGACTCGAACCATGAAGGGGACATAAGTCAATTCTGAGCATAGGTCGTGGGTCGAATCTTGAGTCAAGTCAGTTTTAGAGCATGGATCCGAGTTGGTCTTCAACAACAGCAGTAGTGATAAAGGGTGTTTCAGCTTGATTTAACCATTGAATCAAAGGGGAAAGGGGAGTTTTGTGCGTTTCTTATTGGGGATTATGGTGTTTTTTTAGTGCTACTATGTTTAGTGGCTGTTTGGTAAGTAGTGGAGGTTTTGTGGCTATGATGGTGGAGGTTTGGTGGTTGTAGCGGTGCTCGGGTAGTGCCATTAGGGATTGCTAGAGTTGAGAGGGGAGTATAATGTGAGGTTTTAAGTCATGGGGAATTCAACCATGGGGGTTAGCTTGGGTTGAAGAAGGTCAGTGATGGTAGTTTCGAAGTAAGAGTATGGTAGTTAAGGTTTAGTGGTAGCAAGTTGATGGGTAGCAGTAAAGGCTACAACTAAGGGTGAGGGTAGTCAGGTTCGAAGCTTGAATTGTGGGGAATAATCCTAAGGTAATGGTGCAGTTCGAAATAGAGTGGAGAGAGAGAGAGCCAAGGAGAAAAAAAGAGTTGCAGTTGAGTTAGAGAGAGAAAGAGTGGTGAGAGAGTGATTGTAAATGAATTAGTTACTCATGATTGGTTGTGGATGATCATCTATATCCCTAAGCCCTCTATTTATACGCGAATTCACCTTGCAAACAAGGAAATCAAAAATCGGACTCAAATGAAAATGTTCAAAAATTTAGTTTTTTTTTTTTCAAATTTCAAAGGCCAATTTGAATGTGCTCTTGACTAAATATGGACTTGTTCTTGATACCAATTCGAAGTAGGCCATGCGGTAAACAAGATTAGTGCAAGAAATCACGTATGTATGTGTATATGGAATTTCTGTAAACATTGGAGCAAAAGTGAAGGGGCTAGGTCTGTTTCAGCTGGGAAAGTGTGAAAGTCTTGGAAAAAATGAGGGACAGAGAGAAAGAGGAGGAAAGTTGGTTGGCGTGGCACTAACGTCATTAGGCTGGCTAGGCAGGAGCATCTCTTGGAGACTAGCAACCCTAATCTAAGATCAATCTAAAGGACTAAGTTGTGCCTTACTAAGCTCACTAACCTAGGCGGGAGAGTCTCTCGGGGACTAACAACCCTAATCTAAGATCAATTTAAAGGACCTGATCACGCCTCATTAAGCTTACTAACCTAGGCAAAAGTGTCTCTCGAGGACTAGCAACCTTGATCTAGGATCGATCTAAAGAACTTGGTCATGCCTCATTAAGCTTACTAACATAGGCAGGAGTGTCTCTTAGAGATAAGTAACCCTACTTTAGAATTGAATTAGAGAACCTGGTCATACCTTACTAAGCTCACTAACTTAGGCGGGAGCATCTCTAGGGGACTAACAACCCTAATCTGGGATCAATCTAAAGGACCTGGTTATACCTCACTAAGCTTATTAACCTAGGCAAAAGCATCTCTCGAGAACTAGCAACTCCAATCTAGGATCGATCTAAAGGACCCGGTCGTACCTCACTAGGTCACTAACCAACGAAAGTGTCTCTCGAGGACTAGCCACCCTAATCTGGGATTAATTTAAAGGACCTAGTCATGCCTCACTAGGCTCACTAACTAGGTGGGAGCGTCTCTCGAGGACTACCAACCCTAATCTGGGATTGATCTAAAGGACTTGGTCGTGCCTCACCAAGCTCACTAACCTAAGCGAAAATATCTCTTGAGGACTAACAACCTTAATTTAGGATCAATCGAAAGGACCTGGTCATGCCTCACTAGGCTCACTAACCTAAGCAGAATCATCTTTCGAGGACTAGCAACCCTAAGCTTAGTCTTAATGTTGTGCCCTATAGGCTTGCTAAAAGGAACTGATAAGGAGAAGTGCCCTACCGGCTTGCTAAAAGAAACTTGATGAAGAGAAGTGCTTTATGGGCTTGCTTGAGAGAAATCGGTGAATGTCTTACGTGCTTGCTAAAAGTACTTAGAAAAGAGACTGAGTTAAGATCACATCTTTAAAGGCTGGAAAAACACTAAATGTAGAAGGTGAGTGCCTTGTGGGCTGGCTCAAAAAGACTGTTGGGAGTAAAAACTAGCCATAGTCTAAATGAAAGTGCAATGTTAAAAAATCAATGTGTTAGCATTGTGTAGAAGTACTCACCTAATCTTTGTGGATAGTACCCAAATTATTAAACCTTTTTTGAAAAGCCCCATTAGAATTAATTGGCTTACACTTTGATTCATTGTTATCAACCTGAATGATCTTGATACTAAACGTTTGAGACTTTTTCAGCTCTTGTTGAGAAATCATAGAAATTAAGTCAATGTAGAATGACACCCACTGTTTTTGTCTTTTTAGAACTTTTATGAACCAAAACCCTTATCCTCAACTAATAAACATTTGCTGTGGGGTAATTGCCTTCTTGGATTTTTCATTTCCTTAAAAAATAGGCAATAAAACTCCCCGTTGAGGGAGGATTAATCTGTAATAAAGTATTTTAAAGACTTATGTCCTAGATCTCACTCCTTAACTTCTCTCATATTTTTAGTATATGGGTTCGATTAAATGGAGTAAAGGGAGTTGGACTTTTGAATGGAGAGGGTGATTATTCCAACATCAACAAATGCCAAAGATACCAACTTTGCTTGCAGAAAATAAAAATTAAACCACAATGATATTCAAAATGATTGGCATTTTCGTATTTCGAGCAAAAATTTCCATTGACTTCTCATGGGTAGTAAAATTTCACAACATTGGCATTTACAAGGTCTCTTAAATCTGAACCATCTATTTGGGACAAAATCAAAGCCCCTCCTAGTAATACTCACTTCACAATGTAATGGCCTCAATAATTGGGAGAGAATTTCCCTCTAGAGTCTTCTACATTGGGGAAAGCCTTTCTTAACACCATATCACCCTTTTGGAAGTTTTAAGGTCGTATTTTTTTGTTAAAAGCCCAAGCCATTCTTTGTTGATAACACTGATTATGATACAAGGCCATCAATCTCCTCTCGTCAATTAAATTCAACTACTCAATGCGTTTCTTTACCCAATCAACTTTGTCTAACTAAGCTTCTAATAGTACCCTAAGCGGTGAGATCTCAACCTCTACTGGTAACACTACTTTAGTACTATATACTAAAGAGTATAGTGTTGCCCTAATCAACGTTCTGATGGAAGTCCTATAAGCCATGAGTGCAAATGGTAACATCTCATACCAGTCCTTATATGTAACAACCATTTTTTTCAATTATTCTTTTGAGGTTTTTGTTGGCTACTTCAATGGCTCTATTCATTTGGGGTTGATAAGGAGTAAACTTCCTGTGAATAATTTGGAACTGTTGGCACAATTCTGACACAAGCTTATTGTTGAAATTGGTGCCATTATCAGTGATGATCGTTTATGGAGTCCCATATCGAGATAAGATGTCTCACCTAATAAACTTAACCATAACCCCTTTAGTAATGGTCAAGTAAGACGAAGCTTCAACCCATTTGCTAAAGTAGTCAATGGCAACAAGTATGAAGCAATGCACATTAGATGCTTTTGGAGTAATCAGGCTGATGATATCTATGCCTCACATTGAAAAAGGCTACGATGTTGAGAGTGCATGTAGTTCTCAAGGCGAAGTGTTTATCTTATTTGCATAAACCTGGCATAAGTGACAATGCCTAACATGTTTGATGTGATCACTTTCCATTATCGATTAATAATATCCTAGCCTCATAACTTTCTTAGCCAGCATGTAATCATTCATGCAAGGGCCACATACTCCTTCATATACTTCCTTCATTAACATCTCAACCTCCTTGTTGTCTACATACCTTAAAAGTGTACTGTCAAAAGAGTGCTGGTATAAAGTAGACTCACTTATTAAGTATTGAGTAGCCCATCTCCTAATCATCCTTCTATCCCTTTTTCTGGCATCTTTAGGGTATGTACCTTGTTGAAGGAATACCTTAACATTATGGTACCAAGGCTTTTGGTCATTTGTACCTTCAATTGTTAGAAAGAAGGCAGGCTTGTCTTCAATTTCAATAGTAAGGGGTTAAATCTCAACTCCACCAAATATTTGGATCATAGATGCTAGAGTGGTTAAGGCATCAGGAAATTGATTCTGAGTTCTTGGTATATGATTGAAAGTGATTTCTTTAAATTTCCCTGTCAATTCAATCAAATGCTGGTGATAAGTTACCAATTTAGAATCTTTTGTCTTGTACTCTCCCTAAGCTTGATCGATAATCAATGAAGAGTCCCCATACACTTCTAATTCTTGAATGTCTTTATTTAGAGCCATTTTGAGCCCTATGATGTGAGCTTCGTATTCAATGATATTATTAGTGTATAGGAAAACAAGCCTTATAGCTATAGGGTATTAAGTACCTTCAGGGAATATTAGTACTGCCCCAATTCCACATCCGAATACATTGGTTGCCCCATCAAAGAACATCTTCCATTTCGGCAGCTCATCATCTTCTCCTTTATCAGAGCTTCCCTCAACTACTAAAATATCTTCATCAAGGAAATTGACCTATACCTCTTGAGGGGTGCTATCAGGGGGATTTTTTTCTAATTGATCTACTAGAGCTTGCCCTTTGATTGAATTCCAATTCACGTACGTAATGTCGAACTCTGATAGTAACATTTGCCACTTCGAGATTCTGCCAATTAGGGCCGGTTTGTCTATTAAGTACTTCAGGGGATCTGCTAAGTCAGTAATTCAACCTGGTAATAGAGTCTATATTGTTTGAACCAATGTAATACCTAGACCAAAGTACAATAGGTTCTCTCAATTTCTGAATATTTTTATTCCTCTTTAGTGAATTTCTTACTCAAGTAGTATATAACCCGTTCTTTTCCTTCCTCATCTTTCTGATCGAGCGTGCACCCCATAGACTCTAGTAATATTGTTGGGTATAGGAATAGAGGCTTCCCAAGTTTTGGAGCTACCAAAATTGGAGGGTTCATGAGGTATTCTTTGATCGTTGTACAGGCTTGCTCGCACTCTTTGTCCTAATTGATCTTGGCATTCTTTTTCAACAACTTAAACAAGGGACAACACTTGTCCATGAGTTGAGATATGAATCAGGCTATATAGTTTAAATGACCTAATAAGCCTTTGATTTCTTTGAGTGTGCATAGTGGAGGCAAGTCAACTATCGCTTTAACTTTATCAAGGTCCACTTCAATGCCCCTTTGGCTAATTATAATACCCAATAATTTCCCTGAAGTCACTCAGAAGGTATAGTTCTCTAGATTGAGCTTCAGTTGGAATTTTCTCAACCTATCAAATAATCTCCTCAAATTATTTACGTGATTTTCTCCTTCCTTAGACTTAACAATCATATCATCAACATATACTTCAACTTTTTTGTACATCATGTCATGAAGGATTGTTACCATAGCCCTTTGATAAGTTTCCCCGGCATTTTTGAATCCAAAAGACATTACTTTGTAACAAAATGTGCCCTAAGTTATGATGAATGTTGTCTTGGCTTTATCTTCTTCAACCATTCGAATTTGATTATACCTGGAAAATCCATCCATGAAAGAGAAAAGATGGTTTCTAGCTGTATTATCGACCAAGACATCAATATGGGGCAAAGGAAAATTATCTTTAGGGGTTACTTGATTAAGGTCTCAAAAGTCCATGCATAGTCTGACTTTTTCATTCTTCTTCATTACTGGCACGATGTTAGCTACCCATTCAGGATAATCAAATACCTTGATAAAACCGACCTTCAATAATTTTTTGACTTCTTCCTTAATCTTCAACGGAACATCTAGTCGAAACATTCTTAACTTTTGTTTCTTAGGTTCGATATCCTTTCGTGTGGGTAAACAATGGACCATGATCAATGGATCTAATCCAGGCATATCTTCATAAGACCATGCGAATACATCTTATTATTCAAATAATAATGTAGTTATTTCTACCTTTTGGTCTTCTCTCAAATTTCCTCTAATCTTTAACACCTTAAGGTTATCATTGGTCCCAACATTAATTATCTCAGTTGGCTCATTAATGGAAATTTTACTATTTCATGCTTTTGCCAGCTTTCTTGTATGTCATTATGGTCATTGACATCACTCCCAATGACTAACGTAGTAGGGTTAGAGGTAATATTAATATTTTCATGACTTATCTGTGTAAGGTATCCATGGCCTTTATTCGGATCATTAGATCTAGGAAAAAGAAAAGAATGAAGAAGAACAAGTGTAAGTAAGGAAGAAGCGAAGGGGAAAGAAACTAATTTTTATTTAAAAGAATCTTCTTTTTAGTACAATTATTTGTAAAACAAAGGTAATTTATTACAAAACTCTATAAAATACTTAACTGTGATTCATCCTTTACCCTAAGGAAGACTTATTGTTATTCATAGGGATAGAGAACCAATTATTTAAGTATTGGGACTTATTAGATCGACCAGCCACTTTCTTTATGCTGGAGGTATCCTCTTTAGTAGGCTTTGAGTTTTGGACTTTGGCCTAAATGAAAGTTTTTGACAATGGTGGGAAGGTCATCGAGGCATGATACAACCTGTCACCTTTTCTGCTACTAGCTTGCATTCTTTACAACTTCTCCATCGAGGTTGGAGTGTATTTCAGCCTATAGGTTCCAAATTGGCCTTCTTTTAACTTTAGCCTCTCGTCTTTCTCTCGATCAGTGATCATGCACACCTCTTCAAACATTTGGAGTCCAAAGTCCTCTTGCTCCTCCGTACCAATATAAGGTATAGCCATCTCTTTATAAATTTCATAATCCTGGTCACCCATAATCGTGATGACCTAGCCATTGGAGATGAACTTAACTTTTTCTTGATGACTTGACGGTATGGCCCTTACTAAATATATCTAAAGCCTTCCTAATAACAAATTGAAGGTCCTTAGAATGTCCAAAATTTAGAATGGGATGTTGAATGTTTATGAGCCAATATCAACTGGTAAGTCGATCACACCTATTATTTCTCTCCTGGATCCGTCAAAAGCTCTTACTATTGTGGAACTTGACTTGATAACAGTCATATGAATGCCTAATAGATCCAGCGTAGCTAGAGGGCAAACATTCAAGGATGATTCATTGTCGATGAGGACTCTTGTTGTGATGATGTTATTTATCCTCACTATTATGAATAGAAGCTTTGTGTGTTGGTTACCTTCTTCGCCCAGTTCCTCGGCAGAGAAAGAAATCTGATTCATAGTAAAGATGGAATTGGTGATAGATCTAATCCTTTCAACCGGTATTTCACAAGGGACTTTGACTTCCCTTAATGTTCTGAACAAAGCTTCCCAATATGAATCCAATGCCATCAAGAGACTCATATATTTGTTTCGGAGTCTTAGCAAGCTGATCCATTATTTTATACTTGCTAAACTTAATCATCTTAGTAAAAGTAGACAATCCTTCTTCAGTTTGTTCATTGTTTGGCCTTTCCAACATGGCCTTCTTTTTAGGTCTTCACTTGGATCATAGATTCTACCAAAGTGAGTAATCCCCCTTATAAGCGAGCTTAACTGCCCCTGGTTTACTGCCTAATACTTGAGAGGAGTAGTTTTATAGTTTTCGGGGGCAACAGGCACATGGAAGGTAACCATTTAGTTTGCTTCTCTTCTTGTCTGTAGAATCTATAAACCTTGGGCTCTTAGTTGGAATCGATCGTGTTGATGGCGGGCCCTGAGTCTTTAAATATCATGTTGATGATAGGTCCATGGTTCGGTAGGGCTTGTTATTGATGTTTAGAGCAGGAGCTTCTATAAAATCTAGTTGTACTGTACCTTCATCAATTAATTCTTGAATTTTTTTTTAACCTCCAGCACGAGTCGATTGAATGGCCTACTTGCCCTAGATGATACTGACATCTTACATTGGGATAAAAAAATCTCAGCCTGTACCTTTCATTGGAGGCCTCAAAGTAAAGCAGATTATCTCTTCTTTGTTTTTTAAGCACATAACTAAATGGAATAGGTATTTTAGTGAACTACCTTGGGGCCCTACTGACCTATGGTTAGCTTCTATACTATTGTTGAGCTAGTAGAGGATTTGCCTTAAAAGAGACCTAGGCATTAAGCCTGGTATTCGAATTGACCATGCTGACGGTAGCTTCCCTAGGCTTGTTGGTAGAAAGTTTGGCAGAGGGTAGTCTTCAGTCTAATGTCTCTTGTAATTTGCCGGAGGAGACAATACTTTCAATCCGATACCCTGTGGCTACTACTTCTACAAAGCTAAAAGAAGCTTGTCCAATTAGGTGGGCGAAGTAGGGTCTCTTAAGAGTATTGATAAAAGTTGCAGTTAACTCTTTTTCGGTCATGGAGTAAATACCCTTGTAGCTAAGGATCTCCACCTTTGGGCATAGTCTTTGAAAGATTCATTATGCCTTTTCCTTAGGGTAACCAAATCCATTATGGTTGGTACCACTTCAACATTGAATCTATATGGCTCATAGAATGCTCTGGCTAGCTTTTCCCATATATTCACCCGATTCAAATCTAATTAGGCATACCAGATCAAGTAGGGCCAATTAGGCTATCTTGAAAGGTCTAGACCATGAGCTAATCATATTGCACATACTTACCTATCTTGCATATATACAACTGGGTATGCAACTTAGGGCATCCAGTCCCATTGTATTTTTCAAAGTCAAGTACTTTGAACTTTTCTAACAAGATTCCATAATCATAGGCAAAGAAGACTGTTATACCAATATGCTCGAATCCATCATACCCTTTAAGCATTTTCATTTTTTCAGTAATTTGTTGAGTTAGCCACTTCTCAAGCTCTTCCCATCTGTCCTAGTCAGCTTCAGACTTTAGATTAATCAAGAATGAGTAAGTATTTGGCTCGAAAGTTAGGTTGGCCTTTCGAAAACCCCTTCTGTTTCAAAGGACTTGAAGGCCTAATTGACCTTGGGGTAGACTTCTTCCACTTCGAAGGGTAAGGCCTCAATATTCTTTCCATATTACGCTTTAGAAATTTCTTTGTTTGATGGAGCTGTGGACCTGAGCAAGGCAATGCTATCGATAAAAAAGCCCAACTGATCTACAATCTTCCCAACTATTCATTCCAAAGATTAAAATCTCAACTCAGTGGGATCAATACCCTCAAGATTGACATTGTTGGTGTTAGTGTGAGTTACCATTTGTTTGGTTGGCCATTCTTATTTGAGAGTAGATTCTGATAGGACTTTTTTAGAAGGTTTGATGTTTGAGAGCTATCTTGGCAACCTAGATCTAGGATCACTTCCTAACAAGTTAGCACATGATTATCTCAATTTTTGGAAAAAAAAAATGGAACTGAAATAAATGAAATGCACCTAAGCTACACAGATGAAAAGGACAGAATCGACGATTAAGTAACAAAACAGCAAGTTATTTATTATTCTTGAATTCCCAAAGTTTTGTTACATAAAGGAAAAGGAAAGATATAAATTCATCTATACTAGTCTTCTTTTCTTCAGTAGGCTGAATGAAATTTTCTTCTCCTTCTTTTGATCATGCTTAGTCACTTCCTCAAACTCTTAAATCTTCTTTTAGACCATCTTCAACTAGTGTTTCAAGGTGTGCGACCTTTGCCTAGACTCTCGAAATAGGTTTTCCCACCTATCTTTCTCATCGTAGAAGACTTCCATAAAAGCTTTTACTTAGTCCATATAGGTCACCATTTCAAAGCTAAGATGTACAGGGGAAGGTTGAGGGACTTTTGGTGCTCAATACTACATCATGCTTGCCTTATGCAGTTGATCGTATAAGTACTCTTTGGTGATCTAATGCTTGTTCTCTTCCCCTATGAATTCATTCAAATTGATGTTAGGGCTTACAGTCCTAGTATTCCACCAAGCTTGGATACCTTTTCTATTGAGTGAAGCTCTTCGAGGTTAAGTGTGAATGGCTCCAATCAAGATCTGTGAACTATGTCTTGAATCCCCCAAAGCTGCCTTACCATGTTGTTTAGATTGTAGCCTGTACACCAACTCGTTATGATTAATGATATGGCATGGTAATCTTTACAAATCAATAGGACCTTAGCATAATTACTCCATCCGGCAGTCCATAGTATGTCTTTGACCCAGAAATCCTGTAAAACCTCTATCTAGAGAAAGGTAGGAATATCTTTTGGTAATTTGATCTTATCAACAAAATAGTTAATAAGATCAATCTTATTAGCAATTGCACCCCTTATCAAAATAAGCCAAAACATTTGATGTGACTAACGAACCACGCCATTAACAGTACCATGCTTACTCTAAGATCTCCACTGCCTCTTTTCTCAAGGAAATTAAGGTTCCTTATTTATTCAGTTAGTAGGGCAGGAATATAAGACTTTCCTTCCCAAAACTAAGCCACTAATTCTGCCACCATAAAGTGTATGAGAAAAGATCCACTTGAAAATGAGATGGTGTCAAATATTGCTAGTACATAAGCCTTGATTTGATTTTCCCTCCAATTTCCAAAAAATAGAGCCCATTTGTTGGAGCTGGGTTCGTTTTAAAACCAACGGACTAGATCCCATATCTTGATAGCATATTTGTTACAATCATTCAAGGCCTCATTTATCTCAATCTTATGGATCCTTAAGAATTTTGAAAAAATGTAGGTTGGACTGAAGCTGAGCTTTGGAACGTATATTTCATCCAAAAGAGGAGCTTGGAGCAATTAGGTGTACTCTTCTAAAGTTAGACTAATTAGGTATGGCCCAAATCAAAATTCCACTTCTTTAAGCTCCCAAAAATGGACTAAGGCCCTCACCAATGTGATGTTAACATCCACTTTAGTTAGTGAGGGTATAGGTTTAATTTTGTTGGTAATGAACTATTGTTCTCTTAGGTTGAAGATTTGAAACCACTAACCGAGTATGAGCTTGAGGTTTATAGGTTTGTGGACATGAATCTCCTTAGTGAAGACCTTGGCATTAGATAAGCTGGCCATTTCTAAAATATTACAAGGAAAGCATAAATTATAAAGGAAGACTATATACATGAAAAGAAATTACAAAAAACTCCCTATGTACATGAATTATAGGAAAAATATAGGGAAAGAAACTCCAAGTTTTGTCATTTTTCCTTTCCTATTTTTATATGTAACATTACCGCCTTATTAATCATCTGTCAACCCTATAAAATGTATGCAAAAGGTAGGTTCTAAAAGTCCTTAAACTCTATGACCTCACGCGTTTATAAAAAAATGGTTCCTTGGTCATATCGAAGTTTAAGTGGGTTAACCTAATCAACCCCGAACAATGGTTGTCCCTAAGATGACCTAAGTTCAACTGTATCTATCATGCATTCTTTGTACGAAAAATAAATTCCCCCCCTCAAAACAATTAAATACATAAACGAAACCTGCAAAGACATTAGAACATGTCGAGTCTAATTTTTTTATTTCTTTTATTTAAAAATTGATTTCTCCATTTCCTGATTAATATTAAACCCTAACCCATTTAATATTAATCATCAACTAAAGAAATTGAGAAATTTCGGTTTTTTATTAAAAATAATTTTTGGAGTCACCACCCGACCGAAGTCGGGAAAAGAAAAAGAAGCTGTAACCAATTGGGTGGATTAATTACGATTTGATTACTGGTTTTTAATTTCAATTTTAAATGAAGAACCAGAAGGTTCCAAGTTCAGGGGCTAAGCTATTAAACCCTTAATGGGTACCACTATCTATTCACCGAAATTAGGATTATTCTTCTAATTATAATATTTACAATAAATAAATAAAATCAAAAGAGAGAAAAAAGAACATAAGTTTCTACATATTTTATCGTCGCCCCGAAGGTGCCTATATACTCGCTAGCTGAGATCAGACGATCGTAGTTCTTTTAAAAAAGTCTTTAATGTGTTAATTTATCTTAATTTTGAAAACTACCCGAGTTTACATTTTTAATTTATTCGGTTTATTTTTAAAAAAAACTAAAGGGGTCCTAACTCTTGAATGTTATTATTTTATATAAAAAAAAATTCGCTAAAAGTCTTAAAATTTAAAAAGGATTTTTTATTAACTTTTATTTAAAAAAAATGGCTTCCTTTATGACAAATCCTTAAACAAAATCAAATCCTAACAAAAATAACCAATCCTAACAATTCCTATAACTATCTACCAAAATAAAACAATTCCATATAATGCTCTTATATAAGAACTAATACTAAAATTCCTAAACTAATATATACATATGTCATGTATTATGTTAACTAATAAGTAATAATATACATAATAAAAATTAATCTTTACAATCCCTTATCCAATACGTATATGTCTTTATATCTATATTACTACATATTAAATAAACTTTCACTTAAATCCATATTAAAACTAATGCTAAAGAACTATCATATAATAACTATGCTAAATTACTTAAGATTGAGCCTTATGAATTTGCAACTTTAGTTTCAAAATTTAGGTATTGGCTAAAGGCAAAAAAGTAATCCATGTGAAGTGAACGTGCAAGTGAAGTTAAAGGCAAAAATGTTACTTAAGGGAATAATATATAATATAAGCTAGGCAATGGTATATAGGTTAGGTAATAATTTTAGGCAATATTGACAAGTTTTGTCACAACTCATTAAATGAACAATTTTTTTTTTTAATTTCTACACTTAGAAAAGTGGAAGAATTAAAAAAAAAAAAGTTACTCGACAATTTTAGGCAATACTGACAAGTTTTGTCACAACTCATTAAATAAACAATTTTTTTCTTTAAATTTTTACACTTAGAAAAGTGGAAGAATTAAAAAAAAAGTTGCATCATTCGACAATTTTAGGCAATACTAACAAGTTTTGTCACAACTCATTAAATGAACAATTTTTTTTTTTAATTTCTACACTTAGAAAAGTGGAAGAATTGAAAAAAAAAGTTACATGGTTCGACTCACCGAGTCATGACAAGTCTTCAATTTGGACCCTTTAATGACCTGTCAACCCATTGGTTCCTCATGGCGAGTCAGACTCGTGAGATGGGTCCGGGTTTAGGTCATTGATCCATCGGGGAGGGTTCAATCCAAGTTATGGTTTTGACCTGGATTGTGCCTAGGTCTATACTTGTCTATAAGATAGGTTAGCAACTTTATCTTTAAAAAATTGTTTTATAATTTGAAGCCTTTTTTTAAAGTAATTTATCACTTTATTTTTTGTTCTTTTATAAAAAAATCCTCAACATTTTTATTAAAATTTTTATGAGTCCTAATATTATATTTCAACCAATCAAAAATTTAAAAAAAAATAACAATGATAATAATAAGATAGGAGTATGCCTTAAGTCTCTCAGTTAAGTAACTCACCTTAATACTTGAATCGTTGGTTCACATGAGCTGGTTTAGGTTCATAGTCTTAAAGGTTGAGCTTGATTCAACTAATTTTCAGCTTGTAAATCAGTGGTTTAGAGCAGAGGTTTGGATTGGTGTGCATCTTTATGCTTACATAATATGTACAGCAAATAAATAAGTGGTGGTTGATGAGATGGCTTTCAAAGGAAATAACACTACCACCTTAATCGATAAATATACGCAACGCTAATTCAATTCCTTGTTCTTCATTTCAGCATTCTCATTAATGATGAATCACGTTTAAATGTATGGATGAAAATCCTTCGCATGAGATTGCTCCATTATTGTTGCGTTAGACTTAGGCACAAGGCGGATTATCGTATTGGCACCAGAATTGTCGGTGTGATTTCGATCTGCCTAAGTTACCCGTCAGTTTGGCAGGTCCTTGGTGGCCGGTGGGTCATTAAAAGTTGGACTTGCCCAACCTCATAAGTCTTGGTCTCTTTCATTTGTTTTTTCATTGAAAAATGTAAAAAAAAAAACTAAAAAAAGAAGATAACCTAAAATATATTGAAATTGAAAATTTAAAATTTAAATAACATTACATAGAAAATTTAAACTAATTTCACATAAATAATAAAATAATATTTCTCATTCACTATTATTTAATGTATTATTGTTAATAATACAAATATTAAATATGCTTTCAAAACTTATCTAGTAATAGACTTTTATCAAAAGAAATATCTCATTCCTTAACAATGTGGAACTAATTTTATCTTTTAAAGCTTAAATAAGTTGGAGCAAGGAGAAGGGTATAGGGGAATCGAAGAAGAGGGAGAGCAGACTTCGCTGAATTATAATGAGGAGTTTGTTGGGAGTTTCGCAGTAGATCTTAACTATTTTTAATTTTAAGGATAATTTGTAAAAGAAATTAATTATAAGAATGGAATATCAAATTAATAAATTTTAAGGATGGGAGAACGATTTCATCTTTAAAGGAGAATACAAGCACACATATCTAGAAAATAAAAAGTAACATGCAAATTACAAAAAAAAAAAAGAAGAAAAAAAGAAATAGAAAGCAATTGTAATTCATAAGAGGCATATTTCTTTTAGGTTTATGTCTATGATAATTCTGTTTTCCACTTTATGGTTCTAAAAAGTCAATACGATTATATATATGTATATATATATATATAATGACAACAATTCTACTATTTTTAAATTTGAATAATATATGATATTGTGGCCAAAGAAAAGAATAATATACGATACTAATGAAATAACAAAAAGTGTTTATTGTTCAATCATTATAGAGAAATGTGCACTCCATAATATGTATGCTTTCGAACGATGAACACGTCTTGATGTGTTCTCATTTGCATAGTGCAATTCCGTGTTGATGACATCCGAGGAGAGCAATAACACAGGAAAGCACGAATGTTATTTTATTTTATATATTTTTTATTTTATTATTCTTTTTGAAAAAGGACAATAATAATCTACATAGTTAAGTCTTTCTCCGAAACTTCTTTGTCGAAGGTGCCAATTACTTCCGTGTCCCCAAAAGTCGCTGAACTTTTCCCACATCGTATAATATATCCAAGCCAACACCAGATATTCAATCATGCATCTTTTGCCCCTGGAATAATAAAAGGAGTTTCTAATTTCAACAATGAACCAACCTGCCAACAAGTGAAATTGACATGACGTGGTAAATGGGGCGTATTAGACACTTATTAATTGCTTTTGAAAGAAATTTTTTCTGGCAACGTTTTTTCTTAAAAAAAAAAAAAAAAGGAGTCGTAGTTTGTTGAAGATAAATAGTTTCTTTATCTGATATATTAACAAGAGTTTTGGGACGACTTTTAAAGAATAATAGTGTGACAAATGAGTTTCATAGATAACGATTATTTTAAGGCTTTAGCAGCTATGTAAAGCTATATAGCTATAAATATGTATATATATTTCAAAACTCAGGGAGACGTGAAAATATGTTTTAAGTGTTGAAATGATATGTTCCTACTTCACTGGCCAAATTGTTTTATCAGATGTATATTTATTATTTACCCTTTATTATAACAAAATCAATTTTCGAACTGCTGTTTTAGGTTTTTTTATCATGTCCAAGAAGAGGCATGCAAGATGAGGTTGGGTTTCAGAGGGAATTGGCATGCATGATGAGGTTGCCTTTCAGAGGGAACTTAGTGGACGAAAATCCTTCACGTACGTGCTACGTAGGATTCTTGACTCCGTCATTGTTGCCTGTCAAAGAGGAGCGTAAAAGGCTCCAGTGATATTAATAATCGATGTATTTTTATAATTAGTAGATAACCATTAATAAAATTTTATTATATAAAAATATAAATTTATTAATTTTTAATATATATTTAAATCTTATTAATATTTATTTACTATTCATCAAAATACTAACTTCCAATTATATGATTCATCTTTTTTCGTAAACGGAACTCATACTGCAAAGTTGACCAATTGAGTAGCGCGTCCGTACTCGTGTACAGGATAGATTTTCTTAAGAGGCACAATCTAATAAAATCTATGAAACGACAGTGCTTTACGCGTTTTGCTGATTTCTATCCAGTCCTTTTACCTTTCCCTTCCAATATTTGCTATTATCATTAGTAATTTTTCTATAATCTTGTTTTTATTTTTTCAAAGATCAGATCAACTCTTTATCTTATTTTTAATTTATATTTATTTAAATTTAAATTATTAAACTAATTATAAATTTAATAATCTATATTTCAAAAAATGTAAATTTATAGTGCCATGAACGGTTGGATTGGTTCTGACTGGGATGAGTAGAATTTCTGACATTATGCAATTGGCTGTTGATGATATCTGGGGAGAGAAGTAACACAGGAAAGCACCATTTGTTTACTTAAAATATTTTATTTATTTATTTTTATTTTTATTTTTTGAAAAACGACTGTATTGTATTATGGAAAGCGGACGACAAATCAGAGTCTTTCTACTGGCACTTCTTCGTCAAAGTTACCACTTATTTCTATGTTTCAAATAGTTGGCAAACTTTTTCCACGCTTTAGGACAGCGAAATCACATTTAGCATCAGATATTCAATCGTGTTTCTTGCCCGTGGAAGAATGAATGGAGATTCCAATTGTAATGGTGACCCAATCCGCCAAAAGAGATCCGTTAATAGTAATTTAGACACTTGTTGATTGCTAATAAAATAAATATTTTATAGTTTCGAACTTTTTGGGAAAAAAAAAAGATATAAAGTTTTTTCATATAATATATTAATAAGTATTTTAGAATACCTTTTTAAAAATAGTAGTGTAGACACCTAATTTTTGCTCTCTTTATTTTATTTTTATTTTATTTCCTTGATAGGTCCTAAATTAGGAAAAACACAAAAAAAAAAAGAAATTAAAGAAAACCCAAAAAAATTTAGAAAAAATAAGAATTCTTGAAAAATAAAAAAATAACAAAAAGCACAAAAAATAAGAAATTTGGAAAAAATATCAAAAAAATAAGAAATTTAGAAAATAATAATATAAAAAAGAGAAAAATATAAAAAATTGGAAATTTAGAAAATAATAATTTTTTAGGTAGTTTAAATAGAATAGAATTTTAATTTAAATAAATTTAAATAAAAGACTGTTTGGTTTAGGTTTATATTTGAATCTATCACAAGTTAACCTAATTTATATATGCAATTTAATTGCACATATAGATAAGGTATAGATTAACGACTTAATGGTTAAATATATGGACTTGATATTAGGTTAAGGTAATGATGTTAAGGGTTTGAATCTTGGTGAGAGTATATAAAGTTTTTTCATTTTTATTATATCAAGAATTGCTATGTATCAAGATTTTATTGTACCATGTGTCACGCCCCGAAAAGATGAAATCGTAACAGTCACATTATGTAAACCATCCTAAGATAGAAATTATCCTCACAGCTACTATTTTATACCTAGTTCACATAAGTTGTACTCGACTCTACCCTTTTGAAGCATCTAATTCGATACTTGTTTGATATAAACTTGTAGAGTAATCTTGTAAAATAATTTGTAATAATAAACTTATCATTTAACCTTATAAAAAAAAAAGTAGTAGTAAATCTCATAGGTACCTGTCATTTCATATACAGATTGAAATATTGAAAACTACTAAGCCCCTTTGAGGAGTCTTGTATAGTTTTCCTTAAAAGATAAAAAGTTAATACTAAGAGCAATAACCGGCCATTTCTTGTTGTATCTTGCTCTTTGTCCCAACTTACCAGGGTTCTAGTGTTAAGTAGGCACTTATAAGCCATTTCAAATCTGCAAAATAAACTATAGGGAAATGAGTGACAACTTGCTCAGTAAGTGGGGGTGGAGAAAGAAGTATACGTTTAACACATTACAATTGGGGTTTTCAATCAAGTTGGTTAAATGCAATGTACATACAAGCAAATGTCATTGCACGATGTTATTCGGTCCGTCGTGAGATTGAAGAAATCTTACTCACTTTAATCTAGGTTGAGGAGATTGACGTCACATACTCACGGATCAAAACTAAATCGGGGCTTGTGCAATGGAAAACACCCTCCTCCGATGACCACTTTCAAACTACGGCTCCCCAACCTTGCCGCGACCTCCTCTCCTATCACTTAGTTCGGCTAACGGTGGGGAAGGACCATTTTAGCTATCCTCATTGAAGGGAATTAGTGTTTGACCCGAGAATCCTAGTCATTACTCCTAATGGATTACGATGCATATCAAATTAAATATTAAACCAAGTTTGAGTTAGTTCATCTTTTTAAGATGATCAACCAAGTTCAAATAATTCAATAATAATATTTACAGAACAATCATATCATGGAGCTCAACTCCCATTACAGCAAATCAAAACCTAACCACAAGCATTGCATATACACAAATAGCTAACTACATTCACAAGCCAATACATATCAAAGTCCCCAGATATTTTAAAATAATATCTCAAAATACGGTAAAGCATTGATCTTACTTACTTGTCCTAGCGCTGACTTCGAAAAACTTGTGCTGTCAACAGTCTGATCATTGGGAGGTCCTATATATACAAAACCTAAATTTAATTTTCGTAATGATTATGAAAACATTAGGGTCTTATATATATATATATATAAAGTATATTATTTTTTTATTATATAATAATATACAGTTTCATTATATCAATCGAGTTAAGTTATTAAATATTAATAATATATGCAATTATACTGTTACGTATAATATATCATTTCGATTGTATCAAAACGTATTTTTAGTTGTTTAAATCATGTTTCAATTACGGTGGAGTTACAATAGTACCTAAATCAGTAATACTGTAGAGATATAGGTTATATTACTTAAGTTTATCGATTTTAGTAAAAATAGTGTCGTTGAGCTCGTACAGACTTAACGACACGTATTACAAGTCTTAATTTTTAGAGATGATTTTTAACTAGTAATTCGAGTTTTTAACATAGTTATACATATCTAATCAAATATCATTATATATATATAATTTATGTTATTAAACTATATTTTATTTAATTTGTTAATATAACCCATAATATAAGTATTATCTACCCTAATACCTCTATAATGTATTCCAGTTATTAAAATATCATGAAATATACTAAAAAATATAATTTTTATCTAATTTGACCAGTATACAAATAGATAGTTTTTATTCACCTATTTATCATATTTTAACCTATTATTACTAGAATTGGGTATTAGTTTGTTATTTAACCTATTTTATTACGTAAATTCATAATAAATAGCTCGGGTTACCAAATAATTCCTTGAAAATTTCTATAGACTTCTAAAAATATGTGGAATTCATTTAGTGTTTGGTTTCAAGTTTTTGATCTATCGCTTATATATTCGTATTTACGATTTTACCTTAAATTATCCTAAATTACCTAATTAATATTCCTTTTACACCAAATTGATTTCAACCTATCCCAACATTATTATTATTCACTAGAAATCAGTAAATGTTCATTTTATCATTTAATTTCATAATTTCCTATTTATTTCACAATTCATGCCTATTTTCGATCTATTTTTAGGCTCAAAAATACAATAAATATTAAAAATATTCAAATAAAAAATTGGGTTACATAGAAATTATCTATATATCATAAGTATCTTACATAAAAATTTTGAGCTAGAAATTAAGTCATTTAGTGTATTTATTTTAAATTTCAAATTTCAGATGAATAGTATACTTGTTAAGAAAGTACATTAAATATTCCTAATTTTGTTAAAATAAATTTATGAAATGAAATTAAATCTAAAATAACCCATAAATTAATTTTTCCATATTTTTTCCTAATTAATTTAATAATTTTTAAAAAATAAAGAAAAACAAGTAGAAGCTCGGAACTTGAGTTCATCGGAGCTCCGACCACCGTTGGCCAAAAAGAGGTTGTCGGTCGGCTTAGTCAGTGGTGGCTCTGTTAGGTGGCGGCGGAGCTCCACATCAGGTCATCGAAGGGTCGGGGAACTAGTTAAGCTCGGTCCTTACTTTGTTTTTTCCTATTTTTTGTCAAATTTTCCTAATTTTTCTTAGGTTTTCTTCATTTCCAAAATGTTGATTCTGAGTCCTAAGATCTTATTTATAGTAGTTTAGATTGGTTGATTTTTTTCTTAATTATTAAGTAATTTATTTTAATATTTTTCTCAAAAAACGCGTAATAAGAGGTGTCAATTTTTTATAAATTTGCTTTTGATGCAGTTGCTTATTCTTTTTAAGTTGCTCAAAATTTAATCCAATCATATTTCTAGTCGTTTTTTATTTTTTTATAATTTTTAGATAATATTTTGGGGTATTTTGGTATTTTATATTAGTATTTAATGCTTTTTGTTAATATACAGGTATATATTTTATATATATCATAAACGTAATGAGTAATTATATACATGTAATAATGTTTCTAGCATATCTTTAATTTTTAAGATACTTTTTGCCTATTTAATTTTGTGATTCTATTGCTTATTATGCATAATTATATTATTTTAGGTTATTTACGGGTATATTTATTATATATATCGGGTATACTTATAAAAATACGTGTATATTCATATAGTATATTATGCTATATTATTTTCTTTTATTAGCTAATTATCTTATTTCTAAGTCCTTTTTGCATTCCGAGCTTAATTTTAGGGGTTTCGAGCAATTTTGGATTATATTAAGTAATCATACTTCTAAGGGAAAATTGGGATTTCGAGTAATTATTTTCAAAATCTAACTTCACCAAATTACTTTAACTAACTTTTCTATGTTAGTCGTAAAGTTTGGGTTCAATCAAATAATTTTTCCCGAAAACCTTAAATTTAGGTACGGTTACCTTAAATTCAACTTTAGGGTCTCATATGGAGTAAATTCTCCCTATCTTTATTATATTCTTGATATTTTATTATATTTTTTACTTTCATGTGTATGAGGATTCCTCAATTAAGGTTATCATATTTCTTGTAAGCTTTTAGCCTACTCAATTTACTTTCCTAAATGCTCCAAATCAATTATCGATCCTAATCACATAAAGACAAGGTTTTGTAGTAATACTCAGATGTTAATGTATGGATTGCTAATTTATGGGTTATTACACCATGTGTCTTGACACATGACAGCATTGGGTTGGACAGCCAATGCTAACTTAGCATCATGTGACAATCACATAGTATGCCATATCGGTTGCCACGTGTCACTATTGATACGTGGCACACTGTGATAGGTCGAAACAGCTAACATGGCGTCATGTTAGTGCTACATCAACCAACTTTCTTCCTCTTTCTTTCTGTTTCTCTCATTTTCTTTAGGACTTTCGCACTTTCCTAGCCGAAACAGACTTAACCTCTTCACTTTAGCTCCAATTTTTGCACAAATTCCACATACACACAAGTGATTTCTTACACTAATCTTGTTTACCGCATGGCCTACTTGGAATTGGTGTTAAGAATAAGTCTAGATTTAATCAAGAGCACATTTAAATCGAGCTCCAAAATTCAGAGAAAAAACTAAATTTTCGAACATTTTCATTAAGTCTGATTTTTGATTTCCTTGTTTGCTAGGTAAATTCGTGTATATATAGAGGGCTTAGGGATATAGATGATCATTCACAATCATTCCCTCACCACTCTTTCTCTCTTTAGCTCAATCACAACTCTTTTTCTCTTATTGGCTCTCTCTCTCTCTCTCCACTCCATTTTGAGCCGCACTACCACCCTAGGATTACTCCCCACAGCTCAAGCTTTCGAAACTAAATACCCTCGCCCCTAGTTATAGCCTTTACTGTTCGCTGCCAACTCACCGTTGCCAAACCCTAACCACCATACTCTTACTTTGAAACCACCATCTCTAATCCTCTTCTACCTAAACCAACCCTATAACTAAATTCCTTACAACTTAAAACCCCACACCACGCTCTCCTCTCAACTCCAGCAATCCCCAACGGCACCACCTGGACACTGCCATAACCACCAAACCTCCATTACCCACCAAACAGCCACCAAACAGGATGGCACTAAAAAAACACCACAATCCTTAAAAAGAAACACACAAAACTCCCCTTTCCCCTTCGATTCAGTGGCCAAATCAAGCCGAAACACCCTTCACCATTACCGCTACCGTTGATGACCGATTTGGATTTACACTCTAAAATCGACCAAACCTGAGATTCGACCCATGACCCGTTTTCAAAACCGACCCGCATCCCCTTCTTAGTCTGAGCTTTGTTTTCATTTTGGCTTTGTAATTTTTTATTTATTTATTTCTAAATGTAAATGTAATAATACCAAAGAAAAAGAAAAAAAAAAGGAAGTAGTTTGTTTATTTACTTTATTTTTAGTTTAATAGATAAAATAAAAAAATATAGAAGAAAAATAAGATAATAAAAAATAAAAATAAATAAGTAAATAAGTTAAGAAATAAAAATTACTTTTTTAACACTTTGAAAAATCAAGTTTTCCAAAATAAAAAATATATACATATATAATTGGATTCTTTTTAAGTTAAGATATTTTAGAATTTTCCAAAAAATAAAAAATTCAATTTAGGACCTTCTTTCTTTTAGGATTTTTCTTAAATCAAATTGAGTAAAACATAAATTCGATTATTTTCAAATTAAAATAAAATCAACCCACTAAAGTTTTATAAAAAGAACTACGTATGTTTGATCTCGAATAGCGAGTATGTAGGCAGCTATAGAGTGACGGTAAAATTAAAAAAGAAAACCTGATTTTCCCTTTTTTTAGTTTAGATTGTTCAAATTATCCCATGTAGGCAAATAATCAAATTTTGTCTTTTAAGGTGATTTTTAAGTTTAATTTAAATTTGGAAAGTTAATGGTACTCTTAAAGGTTTAAAATTCTTAACCCCTAAATTTAGATCTCTTGTTTTAAGACCATTTTTCAAAATCAGTTTTTATCGAAAGACCGATGGGTAAATTATAACCAATCCACCTAATTAGTTATAACTTAATTCTTTTTTCTAACTTTGGTTGGGTAGCAACTCTAAAATGATTTCAAGATATAAAAGAACTGGTTTTCTTTAATACTGGTTGGTTTAAAGAAAACATGATTTTAAAAAAACCGAGAGTTGAAAAACTAGGCTCAATAGCTTGGCAACTTTATTAGGGACGTCAAGACGGTTGGCCATTTAACTTTCCAAAGTTTAAAATTGATCTCTAAAAATCACCATAGTGTAATTTATTTATTTTCTTTTGTTTTATGTTATTTATTATAATTGTACTGTAGCTGCCTAATTTTTGTCCCTCTGTAGTTCTAATTTTTGTTTTTACAAAAAGGGTCCTAATTCAAAAATAAAAATAACAAAAAAATTAATAAAAGATAAAAATAATAAAAATTTAATAAATGATGAAAATAGCAAAAAAAATAAGAAAAGAAAAAAATTATTATAAGGAGTTTTATAGATTTTTAGGATGTAAATTATTTTAGAGAAAATAGTTTTAGTTTTAGCTTAGTTAAAAAAAAAATTTAAGAAAATGGATAGTTTAAGTATAATTTAATTGAACTAAATGCCAACACACAGGCCAACGGCATAATGGATAAGCGTTGGAGTATTAGAATTGACTTAGTTTAAGGTCTTGGGTTTGAGTCTCGCTAGGCATTTATATCTTTATTTTTCTATTTTTGCAAAAAGAAGATAAAAATGTGATTCATATCTAATTAAATCATTTGAATTTAGCTTAATCTTGTTAAATTAGATTTAAATTAATTTGGATCTAGTTTAATTGTTGTCGAATCAGATATAATAGATACAACTAGATATCATTTGATTTGATTTGGACCTTAAAAAAAAAAAAGAAAGAAAGAAAAAAAAAACAGATATACAAGTAAATAAAAAAGAAGAGACACAGCAGAAAAGAAAATGCACCTTCACACAGCAATAATTTAGCGACAAAAACATCAGAATCTAAACACAGATCACCTCATCCACGCGAGACCCGCATAAAGCCAACATTCACTACTATGTCACGTCACAATCCATAATCTAGCCATCCACTGCCACACCTTCAATCCAATTTCCAGAAGCCACCAAGGTCAAGCTTGTACGTCCCTTATCCCGACGAAGACAACGTTGCACGTTCCAAACGCTAATCTAACCAACGAAGCTCCACATTGCTACAACGCCAACGAATCCGAAGTCCAACTCCTCACAACCAGAATATGTCCTCTCCTTCAATACTCTAAGTCAACTCACAAGCAACACCCCCTCAAACTCGTGATAGCCGCATGTCTCCATGCCTGAGCGATTGAATTCCACGCTTACCGACCAAACACGTCCCCTACCGACCAGAAGCCAAACTCCATTCACCAATCTTCGCTATTGCAATTGCAAGCCAAACACGTGTTGACACCGAATACGAATCTAACCAATGAATTGCCAATTCGCCTGATCGAAGAAAAACTGACAACATCTTCTTGTCTTGAGTCCTTCACCTACAATTGAAGTCCATTTGCACGAGAATATACTGAATACGTCTCGCCTACTGCGCCCCATTGCTTACCTACGACGACAGCAACAAACTTGGACCAACGTCGTACGGCAGTCATCCTCTGCATGCAACGCAGTAGACAACATAACCTCGGCAATGAATTCAGCACAATCGAATCCACATAAGATAAGAACAACTTCAACACCTGATAGTTACTCAAATAAGATAAGAACAAACTTGCTCTATTTTCGTGATAAAAAACAAAGTAAAACAGAGTAACAATGAGACCACACTTGCTATCACGCTAACACACTGTAGTAGCTATGGAAGGAACACAGCAACCACTAACAATAAAGAAAACAAAAACTTTACAGAATCTAACACGCTCCCTTATTGGAATTGCGCTCTAATACCAATAAAGCTGATGCATCTCCGAGGTCGAACACACAGAGAGACACCACAACGAAGCAAACAAAAAAGAAACAAGAAAAAAGCTAGCAAAATCCGGGTAATTATCAAATGGATATGGCACACCACCCAATCTTACTAGGCCAACAATACGCCGAATATGACACACCGATCCAAATTGAAGGTCACTCATCATTACTCCTTGCTAAAGGGAATAGATAACAGTTAAATGATAACGAGAACACTAAAGTTGCTCAAAGTGACTAATTTTGTATTGAAAGTTGGATATCTACGTACAAGGAAAGTAGAGGTTTATATACTTACCCACTAAAGTTATTTTATATATATGAAAAGACAAAAAGGTATTTTACAATTACGTTAAATGAATCACACTAAAAAGGGGTAAAAAGGATAAAGAATATTCAGTATGGAAAAGAAAGAATCATTCTAGAACATTGTGTCAAAAGGTACGTATCACTTTATATCTGTTTGTCAGGAGTATAATACAACATAGGTAGGAGCAGGAAGTGCTAGTAGTTAAAGGCCAACCTGATTTGGATCAAGTCGAGAGCCAATCAATTTAGTTATGAGTTAGCTAAATTACAGTCAGGTACAAGTAGTCGGTGTAGTCGACTGGAGAGCTTGGCTCTACTAGCCTTTCCTAGGTTACCTTCAGCTGAGCAAGAGCATGCTGGATACATGTAAGGATCTAACAAACAGGTTTATAGAAGGCCGAATCAAGATAGGAGTCCCCATCTCCACTATGGCTTAATGCTAATATTTTTTCGTGCGAACCCTTGAAGTCCTTTAGCTCAACTTCTTATGATCGGTCCAGGGGGTCAATTCCTATCAGTAAGCCTATGTAAGCAGTCACCCATTAACTGAGGTGTGAAGCTTCCTTCTTACCCTTGGTTACATCAAGTACCACTTTCTTGGTTTCCCAAAGTTCCTTGAACACTTGAGTTTGACATTGATGGTTACTTTACAAAAATTAATGTCTAATAATACCACTTGGAGATCAATAACTAATACTCCAATCACCATGACAATTACAGAACAAGCGAACAATTAACCACAATCTGTTTTGCGTATCGAAAACAGGGAAAAACAAAGCACAAAACACTTCTTAACTATTAAGCTCCAAGGTTAACAATAAAATCGTTATCTCATGAGAGTAGTAACAAACCACTAAAAGAACATAGTAGCAGAATCTAGCCTCAAACGTAGTCAGGCTCTAATACCAGGATGATACAGATTTTGTGGATGAACACATAGACCCAATATCATACATAACCAAAAAGGGTGATCCCAAGCTACAAGATGGCTTGAAAAGTAAATGATATGATGCACCAACGCTTCATACGAACTCGAGTCACACTTAATATGATACACAAGTATGGCCAGAGGTCATTCACCACTAGTCTACGCTCGATGAACTAAATAAAAGTAGTTCAAGTGTAAGCAGAATGATACTTAGCTCAAGAGGGGGTAAAAGTTCAGTATATTCTCTATATGATTTGTTGCGACTATTACATTATGCAAGTGTTTATAGTACTTAGTTATGGTAAGTCATAAATTACAAAAAAAAAATTACAGAAATGGATCCCTACTTACTAAACAAAAGGAAAATAATTTACAAGGGAAGCATGAAATTGTGCAAAAAGAACATCCTCTGTAAAAATGGACAGTACGAATGTCAGAAAGGATAGTATAGAAGTTAGAAAAGACAGTGCGAGCGTTTGATATTAGAAGGGACATTGTGCATGCATTTTACTCATTCTGCGATTCCAATAACATTACGAGCCAAACAGGGGCAAGCCTTTGATCAAATCTGGTCGGCGTCGACAGTTTGACACTCTAATTGCTGGGGTTGGACGAAGGTTGGCTCATAGACAACTCACACTCGGGTCTGCTTTGAATGGTTGACTCCTAACAATTGTCAGCTCAGCCTCGGCACTGTAAAGGTGGTTGTTTTCCTGATTTGGTGCTTGAACTCTGGTGTTGCGAAGGGGTCAGTTCCAAATGTCGGCTAATCGCATCGGTAGCTTCTTAGATGATATGGAGAGCAAAGTAACTCTACAAATCGAACTGGGGTAAACACTACTCCTCGGCACTTAACTCACCTTAAACAACTCAACGAACCATCTAAGAAAGCCTTCAAACTCAAGAGTGAGTGATCAATCCTTGATCCCTATTAGTTACTCTTCATGCTCACTACGATAGAATTGGGCAATTGGCTCGATTACCTTAGTCATAGTGTCTCTTAAGGGCATTTTCTGGTGGGTTATGGTGTTGTTTACCTTGGGGTCGTTATCTGTTAACTCGCATTGTTATAATTAGACTCTTAACAAGATTAGTGAGTTTATCCAAGAACTAATTCTACAGTAAAATCCAACTCTCGAGATGGGGCTAACCTAGTAAATCCTCTAAAAAAAAATCTGAAAATTAACACACAACCCTTATGTCTGTTACCTTGGGTGCCTCTTTCTTTACATCCATAGCAAACACTCAGCAAAATTTCCAATCATTCTCCTTTACCTTTGTCTCATACAATTCATCACATATCTCCATTACAGATAAATTCAACTTACTTCCTCCAACCTTTCCTTGAAATATTATTTCTCCATCATTAAGATTGATGATTTTACTTCTACACTCCATAATTGCTTTATTTTTAAATAACCAATCTATTCCCATTATTACATCATAACCCTATAAAGGTAATATTACAAAACTTATAGGGTACTCTTTTTCCTGAATCTTAATTCTACCATTAACTACTACTTCTTGAGTTATTACTTTCTCCACAATCAGAGTTTTAACTTTATATGTTATATTAATAGTAACCATACTAATCTCTTGTTCATTTACAAATTTCTGACTTTTACAGGAATGAGATACACCAGTATCAAACAACATAAAAGCAAGTTGTCAATTTATCAACACATGTCCTGGAATGTACTAATACTATGATTACTAACTATACCAGCGTTCATAAATCTTAAAATGCAAACACTTCAATTTAATTCACACTTAAAAATATCATTAAAATAGATAGTCTAAGTACGTACCCGTCACAAGTCCTTCATCATTTTCTTCTTCAACTCCCATAATCTCCTCAACATCGTCATGGTAGTACTCCTCCATCCAATCTAAGAAATCCTCATTCTCCTCTACTCCCATATCCTTTAGGGCAAAGATAAGAGCAAGTACGGTGGTGTTATCAAAACCTTCCATCTGATTAGCTTCTTGTCCAAACTGTGGACGATATCTGGAGAAATGCTACTTTCTACCACATTTGTTACACTTCACCAATTTCATCTTAGGGCATGCCTTCAGCATATGGTTCGGATCTCCACATATAAAACATTTTCCCTTGAGTTGAGTATAATTTCTTGAAAAATGATTTGCACCACACTTCCAGCACTTGACATTACCGTCCTTATCATAAAAACTCAAACTGAGCACTAATTGTACTGGGCTATTAGCCAAAGTTGCTGGTTTCCTTCTATTCTGTCCCGAACTACTACTAGCGATACTAAGATATGATCTCTTAAACGACGGACCAGGTCGATATCCTTTGTTGATCTTTTGACTCCATATTGCTTACATCCTTACATGATTATCTTTCAGTTTCCTCGCTTTATCTACCACTTCATTGTAAGTGGTGAAACCGTAATCCAACAACTTGCAACATATTGTGGGGTCAAATCCAATAAGAAACAAATCCTTCTTTAACTTAACATTATCTCAGTCTAAGCTAAGTATACATTGTAACAATCTATTAAACTCAGTTTCATATAGGGTTACACTCATACCTCCCTTCTTCAGTTCGAACAAATCTCATACCATTCTGTTTTGGACACTATGAGGAAAATACTCCTTGAATTCCTCCTTAAACTTTTGCCAATCAATATTATTCCTAAGTTGTCTTACTCTCGAGTCCCACCATACTCTAATAGCTAATTGTAACCTAAAAGTTCCATAAGATAACTTTTGAGATTTAGGGACTCTAAAGGCCTCAAAACTCCATTCAATTTGAGCTAGCCAATCATCAACTACATCTGGCTTACCCATTTCCCCTTCAAAATAACAGTTGGCCTTTATAAACTCAAGAAGTTTATTTAAATCTTAAGGTTGCTCCATTTATTATTCAACCTCTTAGGGTTTCCTGTTTCCCGCATTACCACTAGTCATAAGATGTTGAATCAATATTTCTTGTTATCTCATCATTGTATGCATACTGGCAAGTATTTGTCTAATAGATATATTCTCTTGTAGAGGCGGTGTCACACCCTAACAAGAAGAGTCATAACAGTTCCGCCATGTAAACTAATCTAAGATAGAAGCTGACCTCACAGCTGCTATCGTAGACGCAGTTCACATAAGGCGCACAACTCAACCAGCTTGAAACATCTATTCTGACACCTGTTAATAACCAAACCTGTGATAGAGCTTTTACAAGATACTTGTTCTATACAACCTGCTTTTTAGTACCACAACAGTATTTAAACAAATGTTTCACGTCCAAAGGTAAAGTTTACAATCAGAGTTTATTAAAAACCACAAGTTTTGCGGTCCATATACAATAAGTTAAAAAACTAGTGGGCTCCCAAGGAATTCCCAATTAGTTTTCCTCAAAACTTAAAGACAAAGTCAAGAACTCAGGTTCAGTTGATTCTCCGATCCTCACTTTCCCACACAGCAGTACACTAACCTAGGAACGATAGTACCTGAACATTTTTTCTTTACTCAACACTTGCAAAAGAGTCTATAGGGATGTGAGCACAACTAGCTCAGTAAGTGGGATGGAGTCAGAAGAGTACTGCACAATCACAAATAAGGTTAAATAATTATAATGAAATACAATGCAATGCAATCACTCAAATGAACATCGCTTAGTGTTAACCGGTCCACTGTAAGGTTAGAGAAATTACATCCGCTCCAATCGGGATTGAGGAGTTTCATCGCGACTCAAGTCAGACCAAACCCAGGCTTGTGCAATGGAGAACACCCTCCTCTCCTGACCGCCTTCGAACCACGGCCCCCAACCTTGTTGCGACCTCCTCACCTATCACTTAGTTCGACTAAGGATGGAGAAAGGACCATTTCAGCTATCCTCATCGAAGGAAGTCGGTATTTGGCCTAATACTCTTAATCATTTCCCCTAACTGGTGATTATTCATGTCCAATTACATTTTAGTCGAATAACCGTTAGTGTTAATCAGGGGTGACCAATAAGTTCACACAATATAGAATCCATGCAAATATGCAGAACAGCACACCAAGGAGTTGAACTCCTGTCACAACCAAGTATCATTCACACATACAGCATGCGCATAATCATCTAACTACAAACACAACCAGAAGTACTCTTGGGTTCCCGGATACTTTAAATACTACCCAAACAAGCGATGAAGCCATAATCCCAACTTACTTGTTTAGACGTTCATTATTGCTGACTTGAATTATCAACCGTCTTTATATTAGAAGGTCCTAATTACACAAAAGACCCAAATTCAGTTTTCGTAATAATTACGAAAATATTAGGGTTTAATCTAAAATAGTTATATATATATATTATTTCCATAATATACAATCTTTTTATTACTATATATCGAATTAAATTATTAATTATTGATACTGTACATCATAGATACTGTACATCATATATACTATTATGTATTATATATTGTTTTGATTGTATCGAAACGTACTTTTTATTTATTAATTCGCGTTTTAATTCCGATAAGGTTACCGAAATATGTATATTCTTGAATACGATATAGTCATAGGCTAAATTACTTAAGATTGTCCAATTTCAACAAAATTAGTGTCATTGAGTTCGTATAGACCTAACGACATGTTTTATGAGTCCTATTTCTAGAGATGGCTTTTAACGGGTAGTTTAAGTTCTTAATACAATTATACATAATTATATAAAAATGATAGTATTATACGTAATTTACATTATTAAATTATATTTTATCTAATTTTTCCTTATATTGTAACAATATAAGTATTATTCAATTTTAATACACCTAAAGTGTATCCCGATCAGAAAATATTAATAAATATAATTAAATTCTCCAATTAATCCAATCTAATCAGCGATCCTATATATAGTCTTTATTTAACTATTTAATTCATTTTAGCCTATTAATATTACAAATACACCTGGCTTGTAATTTAAGCTATTTTACTTAATAAATTTGTAATAAATAGTTTGGGTTAACAAATAATTCCCCGAAAATTTCTATGGACTTCTAAAAATATAGGGAATTTAGTTATCACTTGGTTTCAAGTTTCCGACCTATTGCTTATATTTTCATATTGACGATTTTACCCATAAATTATGATAAATTATCCAATTATAATTCTTTTAGCACCAAATTAATTTCAATCTAACTCAATACTATAACTATTTATTATAGATCAGTACATGTTCATTTCATCAATTAATTTCATAATTTTCTATTAAATTCATAATTTCAGCCTATTTTCGAGCTAATTTCAGGCCTAAAAATTCAATAAATATTAAAATTATTTAAATCAAAATTCGGGCTATAGAGCAATTACCTATATATCATGCACATCCTGCATAAAAATTTTCAACTAGAAACAACATTATTTAGTACATTTATTTTACAATTATACATTTGGGTAAACAGTAGATTTCTTAATAAAATATATTAAATATTACGAATTTTTCAAAAATAAAAACATCACATGAAATCATGTTTAAAATAACCTAAGTACAATTTTTTTCATAATTTTCTGGGTGGATTTACTAATTTTTAAAAATTCTTGAAAAATAGTGTAGGAAATTGACCTTAATGTTCTTGGGTGCCCCGGTGGCTGGCAGCAGTTGGGCGGTTGTCAGACGGTCTGCGCAGTGGGTGGACCATGTAAGGTTGGCTGGGTTTCACAACAGAACCACTCTAGGTTATGGTTCTTCACTTTCAAGAAATTTCCCCTATTTTTTCTAAATTTCTTTTTATTTTCTACGATTTTTTTCTAATTTGTCTTTCTATTGTTTCTGATTCCAAACTGCTAAAATTTACATATCTGAAGGTATTTCCCTTTTATAGTGCCTCTAAGTCAGTTAGATGATTTTTTTCTTTAATTATTTATATTTTTCTTTCTAATTTCTTTTTATTTTCCTAAGCATGAGGTTTCCAAATATTGGAAACTTGCTTTTGAATCAACATTTCCATTCTTATCTCCTGCCATGCATCATTGTCCAGCAATCCTCAATGCATTTAGTCAATTTTTCTTTTTCTTTTATTAAATAATTACTTAAATATAGATATTATATGTTAGAATTAATTATTTAATTAGTATATAAGTTTATACCCTATGTAAATAACATGTAGAATATATAACTTTACTCATATAATTAAGTTTCTAGCATATCTTTTATTTTTAAGATATGTTCTAAAGTTAATTTCATGAATTTAACACAATAAATATATAATTATATAATTTAGGGTTAATTTACGGGTATTATTATTATTTATACCGGGTATACTCATAAAATTACGTATATTTTTCTATAGTAAATTATACTATATTATCTCATTTTATAGCTCAATTAACTTATCTATAAGTTCTCGTTGCAATTTAAGTTTGATTTTAGGAGTTTCGAACATTTTAGTGCTATATTAAATATTCCAACTTCTAAAGGCAAAATTGGGATTTTGGGTCATTATTACTAAAATCTAACTTTACTGTAATATCTCAACTAACTTTTTTACTCTAGTCGTAAAGTTTGAGCTCAATTGGATAAGTTCCCCTAAAAGCCCTAAATCTAAGTTCGATTGTCCTAAACTCAATTTTGAGAGCTTACAGGTAGTAGGAGTAAATCTTGTCTATCTTGTTCTCTCAGGAGTGATGGTGCTCATGGTGGATGGTTTTGATTTCCTTTAGTTCCTCCATGACTACTCCCATTTCTATCTTCAGCCATAATCACTTAATAATTATAACATATAACCCTACATTCATATCTATTTATAAGTTATCCCATGCCTTTGTTTTAGAGACTTTTTGTAAAATTAATAAATACTTGCAATATGTGCTCATATAAAATAGCAATAATAGTATCATTGTAATCAAAATACTTAGTAGGTCTAATTTCTACTATTAACTTTATTCAACCTTTACATCATTACAACTTCAGAAACAAAAAGGTAAAACTCGATAGCTTTTGAATACATACATAAAATTTACAATTCAATTGCATCATTACTTACATAATCTAGTACAGACTCGATCTTTACAATTGTACAAGACAAAAGATTACATCAACTGGTTACATCAGACCTAATTACAGCGTATATCTAGCTTGATCCAAAAGCTACAAAGTACATCAAAAGTTAAAAGGATACATCAAAAGTCAAAATACATCAAAAGATCCTAAAATACATCAATTTTCATCAAAATTGCTGTTAGATCATATCTAAAGATCTAACTAACCAGAATAAATCAGCCATCTAACTGAGTTAATCCTCCTTTGAATATGTAGTAGCTACACCATCAAAGGGATCATGATCCATATAGCTCCTACCAAGTGATACCAAGTGATCCTTATGCTCGCTATCCGACTTAGAGTCTATAAATACTATCTTCAGAGTCTCAAGAATCACAATTACCTCCTACACATCATCATCATCTAGCTCAACTACATCACCAGCCCCTACTCCAGCTATCCCAATGTCTATTATCACTTGCATACCTCCTCATTCTCTATCTCTTGCTACTCCTCAGGGTCTTCTTCTGGATCTTCTTCTTTAAGGTCTTCCTCTAGTTCTTCTTCTTCAAGGTCTTCCTCTAGTTCTTCTTCTTTAGAGTCTTCCTCAACATGAACTCCATTCTCTTGAGGTTCAACTGGAGGTAGGTTTTCTAGTGGTGGTTCTTGTATCTTGGGCTTAGGTTTAGGTTTAGGTTCAGGGTTAGGGTCTAATGGTATCTCTATACCTTCCCCAACAGGTTTTGGAAATTGAGAAAACCAATCGATAATCCTTAGTAGGTACTGTTTGGGAATGTATGGGATGTCAGTAAGGATATGAGCAATACTAGCTGAATATGGTCTCCCAACCTCTAACCTAGCAGGAAAATATCGTAAGGGCATTATCAAAGTTACAATTCCCTCTCTCTCCAACCATCTCTGCTCAAAAGTTGCTATAGCAGCATATCTATCATATTGAGTTCCTAGACTCATCTCCATCCATGCTCATTAATCCTTCTAGCTATAGCACACCCCATCATAAAATTTGTCAATAATCTCATCAATTGTCTTAAAGATATTCCAATCAGTTAATTCCATCAATAATCGATGTAACTTAACCCTATAGTCGATAGGGGATACCTCTTCATTCTAACCAAACCGTATCCAATTAAGTATTAGTTTCACCCTTCAACCCTATAATTATAGTTAAAACCAATTAACATTTGATATGCTAAACATCATACTTACCTATGTTTTCATATGCTTAATACAATCTTTTATCGCCTACTCAATATTACCCACTCTTGATATTCCTATAATATCTATTTCTTTTAAAGTAGGACACTTCAAAGTGAGTCCACTAAAACTACGCTCTGATACCAATCGCGAACTGTTGCACCCTGAAGTTGCGAGGTCGCGAGGTCGCGAAGTCACAACAATCCTGCCGTGTAAACCATTCTCACAATACCTATCATAAACATGATCTACATAAGGCATCAACGACTCTTCGCTTTGAAGTAAACAGTTCAATTAAAAATTTAACTAAAGTTACAATAAATATTAAAGCTTCAAGTCAACATAGCTATAATTACATATACATTACTGTAGAATTCCCAGGTGATTCTACATCATATCATATCAATCAGCTGATTTACATATCAAATATCAGTCTTTCGGTCTTAAAGACACTAGGGAGACTCTAGATATACATTAACTATTGGGTAATTTGATCCTCACACCCCCAGGCTTCAAAAGAACTAACCTCCAAATAGTTATAGCGCGGCATATTAATCAGAGTAATCAGAGATCGGGACTTGCAAAAGGATCTATATGAGTATGAGCAACTACAGCTCAGTAAGTTGTATTGGAGACTCATAAATGAATACAAATACAAATACAAACAAGATTATCAAGCAATTATTTTCATGCAATGCAACAAACAAGTGTCATCACACAACGCAGTCCAATCCGTTGCGAAATCAGAGTAATTTCACCCACTCTAATCCAGGTTAAGGAGTTTTCATGTTATGCAACAGCTCACAACCAAACCTAGGTTTGTGCAATGGAGACACTGTTCCTCCTAAGACTATCCTTCGAACCAATGCCCTCATCCTTACCGTGACCTCCACTCCTGTCACTTAGTTTGGCTAAGGATGAGGAAAAGACTAATTTGCTATCCAGCACTATCTTTTTCGAAGGTGTTAGTGTTTAGTTGGAGAATCCTAATGATCCTCTAAAGGATTGCAATGCATGACAATTTAGGGTTTTAGGATTGATTATGATTAGGTTCAATTTAAGGTGTTCAAACAATTTCACACCAATCTAATTATTACAACACCAATCACATCCCAATTTCCAACACGAAGTCAATACGCAAACACATGCATAAAACTATTTACAAGCACAATCATACACAATCCTAAGTCTTCGAATACCCTAAAATAGTGCGCCAAATACGGTAAAGTAATAAACCCAATTTACCTAAAATTCTCAGTCGCTTGATCACTTAATTACAGGTTGATTTGTCTTTAGGTATCCTATAATATAAATACATCTTTTTAGTATTTATACTTTGATGATACATATTCTAAGTTATAATTCAACTCACTTCTCCATTTATACCTATTATTTACTAATGATTCACTTTACATTAACTCATGGTTCAGTTTCTGAATTAAATTCCAGTTTTGGTTCTAAATTGTTTTTAACTACGAGAAATTCTAAATATGCTCGAATCCTAATGTGAAATTAATCACATTAAACTTGAGTATTCTAATATTATACTAAGTCTCAATTTGATGTTCTAACTTATTCGATACACTCTAATCATAATTAAAGTACTAGATTTACTCCTGATGTGAGAAAATTTTATATTTTTTATGCGATTACCTAAAATTAATTTTTGTATCAAATTTATTTTTTACTGATATTATTATTATATTATCCAATTTAACCTATTTTTTTGTATTTATTAAAATCCCAATTTCACATAATCCTAAATTTCCTATACTTACCACATAATTCCCATATTAATTGCAATTAGCACTCTATAGACTAAGATTAGGTTTCCATATGAGAAATTAACATCCTTCAACATCTAATTACCTTCTAAATTAATAATTAATCATTTAATCACTTAATTAAGTCAAAATTACTCATTTTTTTCATCATTTTAGGGCTAAAAATTTACTTAAAAATTTCAAAAGCTAATTTTAAAAAAATGGCTTCATAGCACTATTCTATATCACTTAAGCATTCTACAAAAAAAAAAATTGAACTCCAAACTACACTCCTAAGCTTATTTATTTCTAATTTTGATTATGCTCGATTTTGTTTAATTTCTTAAGAATACTATATTGACAAACGTGATTAAAATTAATCACCATTTTCCCTAAATGTACATACAATAAAACCTCAGAATAATAAATTTTATAATTTTCTAGACATAATAAACAATTTTAAAGAATTTTGCAAAATTGGAGGAGATGTGAGACTCACTTAATTCGAAAGCTTTTCAACCTCCAACACCGGTTCAAGTGTGTCGGCCGGTCTAGGTGATGGGTTTGGAGTAAGGTGGTGGTGGTGGTTCAATTCCAAGTGGTGATGGTGTGTGGGTTTGGCCTTCTTGCCTTGTCTGCACATATTTGGAGCAAAATTTCGAAAATCCTAATTTTTCCTCTCAATTTCGATTCTCTCAATTTTTCCCAATTCTTAACTGATCAAATGAGCTCTATAAATTTTCTTTCTATTTATAGAGCCTTGTAGGAATTATTGTGCATTAATTAGGACAAGACAATACCCATATCTTTTCCATTTTGCCTTTTTTGTTGCTTGTTTTTTATTGGTTAATTTTAGTTTCTTACTCTCCTTGCTGCCATGAATTGATTTGGTTCATTCCCCCTTTCCTTGATTTTTTTTTGTGATTTTTCCTTAATTTTTTATAATTTTATTTAATTATTTAGTAAATTTTTAGCTAATTTCGAGCAATTTAGATAATTTCACGTATTTCTACCTATACATAAATATATGTGGGGTACAAGTAAATACTCCTAAATATTATTTAGGTCATTCTATTTTTTTTAGTATACATATAATTTATCTCTAGCGATTTATTAGTTATTAAAATGCATTTTACACACTTTCAATAAATAACAAGTAATATATTTAGAATTTAAAAATTTTATATTCTCTTATTTTATTACTTATTTTCTTAAATTCAAACTCATAAAGTCACTTTTACTAATATTTCTAGCTTTAATTTATAATTTAGGTTTAATCGAATCCTTTAACCGATTGCCTTCAACTTTTGTACTAAATTCGATCTTATAATTATTTGGCTTATCTTTAGGGTTTACATAAAAAGTAAAAGATCCTTTTGGAATGTCATGCCAAAAGATATATGTTGATTAGTAGCTGGACATTAGCAATATAGTACAAATGGACGAGAAGAAGAGAATTCATGGGCAAGGGTCGACCTGATCTGGATCAAGTCAAAGCCCAATCAATCTCATTGTAAAGTAGTCAGCAGGGGTTTAGGCCAGACATTTGTTGTCAGTTCGAGAGCTTTGCTCAGATAGTCTTGGAGTTATCTTCTCAAATAGTCTTAAGGTTGTCTGCTCGAATATTCTGTTATAGCACAGTTGTTTCGTAGGTCTAGTACAAGTGAAGTCTTGGCAATCAGGTTGATAGAAAAGGGAAGCACAAAGGTCAAGATAGGAATTTCCATCTCAAATAGGGTTTCGAGCTAATATTCTTTAAGTAAGTCATTGGAGTCCTTTAGCCTAACTTCATATGATCGGTCCATGAGTTTAATTCTTATCAATATATCATATAAAGAAATGATATATCTTGTAACACCCTAAACTTTGGAAGCTACAGATCATCATGTATCCCTATCCTCTGATGAAATGCTAAGTGTAAATAAGCAACAAAAATCTCCAAAAACATAAGTTTTATCTTCAAATAGATCACATAAAAATCCTCCAATTAATTTCAAAATATCTATTCCTAAACCTCCTCAAATTATCAATAAATTTTACAAATAATTAATCCAACAATTATAGTGAAAGAATCCTGTCAATGTCATAAACTAACTATAAATCCAACAATTTATTTCCATTCAAATGATATTACCTATTTATTTATATATTGTTTTTCATTTCTATTTTCATAGTCATATACTTGATCGTTGCTTACCATCCCGGTTATCTTAGTGAATTTCTCTAAATCCGTCAAATTCTATAATTACAACTTAAACACCTACATTCATAAAAATAGGGAATGAGCTAATGCCTTGTACATAAGTACCACAAACACCTACAAATGCCACATAATTTCACAAGTAGAATGCACTAAAATGAAACATATAGTACAACAAACAATTTATTGATTATATATATATATATATATATATTCAAATTCACAAGCAATAAAGGAATACTCATGATTTTAGTCTAAATACTCAAACAAGAATGCCACCTCAGCCTAACAACACTACAAGCATGGTTTCACCACTTAGCCTCGACACCACCCTAACGTCATACTCCCTACTAGCAAGGGTTCACCATCCACAATCCATATACCTTATTAGTCCTCACTAAATCTACCGATGGAGGTTCACCATCCATGATTCTCATACCCATCTAGTTATTAAAAGTTTACTACCTTAGTGTTGTAACCCTAAACCTACCCCTAGTAATGTCAAGAAATAACTCCACCGAGGACAACACTACTCAGAGATCATAGGGGTGCCCTCTAAAGAACCATCACTGGATCATACCACACATAAGTAGCAAACACATTATTAATTGCCAGATATATATATATCAAGGTCTTTTATATATTTCTAATCCTAAGAAGCACAGTAAATACGTACCTAAATCTTAGCTCATAATTATTGTCAATAGCTGAAGCATAAAGAAAACATATTGTTTTAAAGTCCATACGATATGTCTTTCTATTCCTCTCTTAACATTACTTAGTTTAAGTTTTGTTATTAGTTCATTTTAGAATTCAAGGTTCAAATCAAAGTCATAAAAGTGTTTAAGAAAGGTCAGACAAGGTTTAGGATCAAGACAACTTGAAAGACAATGAAGTAAGGAAAGTAGCAAAATCATGGTCAAGGTTTACGGTTGTGTTCCTCAACCGTAATCCTCTTTTAAACTTTACACTAGATCAACCTTAGATCATGTCATCACCACAAATCTTAGCCTAATTAATCTCTTCTCTAACTATCTACAATGGAATACTCAGATTTATTCCCAAATCCATCAAATTAACAATGAAACAATAAATCCTAAGACCAATCATAGAGAAATTGGTTTAAGATATCCATACCTTAATTGATCACTTGATTAATTTGAAATTTGTGGCAATTAGCAATAAACCTTAGGCCTTACTTCTTGTAAGAACCTTTAAAAAAACACTTCAATTATCAAATTTAGATGGAATACCACATCTTATTTCTAAGAAAGTAGTACCTGCCTTTACAAATCTTAAGATTCTCCGATTAAGAGATCTGACCATTCATTAATATCAAATATCTTCAAAACTTCAAAAAACCTTCAAAGAAAATATCCCTCTATCATTAGATTCATTAAATTCTATAATCTCTATGAGTGAAAATTAAATTACCATTGAAAAGTTTTCCATTCTTGTCGTTTTTGTTATCTTCTCTATATTGGAGAGCTTATGTCACACTCTATTGCCCCATTTGGTTTATCTTTTGTTAATATCTTTAGTGTCTTCTTAGCGTCTACTCAAATCTTACGTTTAGCAAAAATAAGACACTAAAAAGATGAAAACATAATTCCATATATACCCTTCATTTAAAATAAAAAACCTAACAAATCTCAATAAACTTGAATTTATTTACCATTTATTTTATTCATATTTACAAAATATCAATTAATATAATCATTTACAATGCATAAAATATATTTTTTTAAATCCTCTCTTTTGAAAATACGTAAATTTTTATTTTCCAATCTTGACACTCTAATCATCATTTTTTATCATAATTATGAAATAAAAATAAATAAAATAGTTTTCCAAAGACCATTTTTCAAACAAATGTAGATAAAATACAAACAAAAGAAAAACCAATCTAAATAAGGCCTATAATCCGAAGGAAATAACTAATAGTATAAAAGGAGGGTTTTTATATTTAGGGTTTTTTAAACTTCCTAAATCCATTATACTTAGGGTTTTCTAAACTTCCTAAAACGTAAGTTCCCAAAATTACCCCCGACCATGAAAACAGTGGGTTTTACATATCTTTTACCAACTACATTATTTTTTAAGAAAAATGTACCTAAAAAATGTTTCTTTTATAAACAACTAACAAGTGCCTATTGTGCCAATTAACCACATCATCTCAATATCACTTTTTGGCATATTGGTTCATTAAGGCAATTAGAAACTCCTTTCATTATTCCATAAGCAAAGATATATGATTGAATATTTGATGCTTACTTAGATGTTAACGTATCCTAATCTTAGGACGCTACAGATTGCCATATATCCCTTATAGTTTACTAACACATTAGGCTTTACTGTGAGACTCTACAAAAATTGGTTATCAACTCACAATCGGTTAGTTCAAAACTAGCTCATAAAGTGTAGAGTAATTGCATAGATTGTTCAATTGAGTCCAAATTTTATAACAGAGTTAAGAATACTAGTAAAAATGACCTTGCAAGTTTAGATTTAAGAAAATAAAATAACTAAAAATTATATTTATAAAATAAATGTATTTTACCTATTATTTATCGAAAACATGTAAAACGAATTCCGATAATTAATAAAATACTAGAGATAAATTATATGTATACTAAAAATCATAAAATAACTTTAAAAAATATTTAATAGTATTTATTTGCATTAAATCTGTATTTACGTATAGAAAAAAAATACTCGAAATTACCTATAAACATCTAATTTATACTAAATAACACTAAATAAATATTGAAAAAATAATAAAAACTCAATAAAATGGTAGACTATATATGAAGATGCTAGAATAGGTGTGGCAATTTGAAAAGTAAAAAAAAAAATTACCAAAAGAAAAATAAGAATAAGATACTTAAAGGTCAAAAAGTGACCAAAAAGGGGACAAATGTAAACGCACAAATTCCCAACCAACCTACACTCTTCTATAAATTGAGATTAGCCCTCTACAATTCATTTTTTTTTAACCTTTTAGAGTTAAAAAAAATAGAGAGAGGGTGAGAAAAGTTAAGTTAGTATTTTAGAAAAATTTTGCAAAATTAAGGCGTTTTAAAGCTAAATCACAGTTCCAACATCCAACCGAGACCTGACAAAAAACCACCACCACCACCACCATTCAATGGAAGAGGTAGCACCTTGAGTTACCAACAATCCCTTGGTGGCTAGAGATGGCTGAAGATAACAACATTAGTAAGTCTTGAAAATCTAGTTAATTTTACTTAATTTGATAAAAAAAAATAGTATTTTTTAGCCCAAAATTATGGAAAATTTTATTCCGACATATTTTTACATGTAGTTTGAGGGGAAAATACAATTTTGATAAAATTGAGATCCAAAATATAACATCCTTAACAAATTACACAAAATTGATTCGTTTTCGCTTTTATTTTCAAAAGACCTATTGATGTTGTTTTGGCTCTGAAATTTTCCTGTAAAATATCTATTAAGTATATTAAATTGCTATGATAATTTTTTAGTGAAAACTATTTTTTATATTTTTATTTAAATTTTAATCCATAAAATCCTATTAAAATTATTATTTATCAACGTATAATAAGTAATTTTTCAAGTAATTGGCTTGGATTCTGATATGGGGTGAATTACGATATTTTATAATTTTGAATAATGTTAAGTGATGAGTTTGGTAGTGTTGGGGGCATTAGATTTAAATATTATGGATTTAGTGTATATATATATGTAGTATGTAAAGTATTCAAATGTAGAAGTCAAGTGGAGACGATTCAAACTAAAGTGAAAATAAGCTATACGATGAAATTTAAGTTTAATTGTAAACCAAACTTATGAGTGTTTATGCTAAAATATGGAGTACCTTATATTAGAAGCAAATTCATAAGCTAATTTAGGAACTAAATGTATAAGGTAAACTAAGGAGTTGACTAACAACTAAATCAGAGACTAACTATACTTGAAATATAGTTAATTGAACTTTACAAAATGGATTAGAGGGTATTTCTAGGGAATATGTGTAAAACCATAGTTAGAAACTGAATTAAGAGATAATTCAAGAGTAAATTATAACCAGAGTATCTATTAGTATACTAGGGAATTGATTAGAAACTCACTTAGATACCATTTTCACTTGAGTTAAAATTAGATAAACTCTATGAAATAGGTGAGAAGGAATTTTTTAGGTTTATGAACAGGAGCTGAGTAAGAACCTGATTTAGAGGTTGAATTAGAAACAAAATTAGAAGTTAAATCAAAACCCAGCTCAAAACGAAAATTATTGTGAGAGATTTAAAACTTGAATAATTAGATATAATAAAACACTAAAGTAAAGAAAATAATAAAAGTTACAAAATAAAGCCTATATAAAGTAGTTATACAAATACTAAAACATCCTTTGTATTATAGGGACTATCAGTGAAGGCCGGTTGCGAGTCGCACCTTAAGTAAGCAAATAAAACATCCAAGTAAGTTTGAGATCAATACATAGCTGAATTTCGGAGTACTATTTCATAATATTCAAAGACATAAGATTATATTCAATTGTGCTTATAGATAGTTTGTTTGTACGCATGCCTGTATGTGTCTTTTTCTAAACTTAATTGTGTATTACTAGCTTACCACTTTGGTTTTCCACTAGTTAAATTACTTAATATTGATTGATAGCCTTAAGCTAGACTTAATGATGTATGACCTGTAAACTTAACTATTCATGCATTGTAACAAGTTAGGGGAAATTTTTAGGATTCTTCAACAAAATAGTGATGCCTTCAAAAGGGGGGAGTGTTAGAGCATAATGGTCTGTTCTTCATCCTTAGTCAAACTAAGTGATAGGAGAGGAGATCATGGCAAAAGTGAAGATAGTGATTCAAAGGTTGTCATAAGACGAACGATGTCTCCATTACACAACTCTAGGTTTAGTCATAAGCTATTGAATGTACAACCCATATTTGAGTTAGTGTAATTTCTCTAATTTTCAACGAACCGCACAACACATAATGGCATTCCTCCATTGCATTGCATTTAAATAATTAGTTGATAACCCCGCCTATGCTTAATGTATAATCTTATGTCTCCATCCCAACTTACTAAGTAACTAATTACTCATATCTTTATAGATATTACTACAAGTGCTAGCTAGGAAGTGACATTATAATTGCCCTGAAGCTAGCAATAGCTAGATCTTAGGGAGTGAGGATATAAAACTAGGGATCAATTACACTTTAAAAGTTTAGGGTCTTATCTTTAAATCTTTTAATATCAAATTATCTATTACTTAATTATAATTAAGTTAATGAATTACGTAAACATTACTTCAGAAATTTGAATCCGAATATATGTTTTTCATAGCTCTATAAGTAAATAACACTTTTAATTTGTGAACTGTTTACTGCAAAATGGGTAACTCATAAATGCCTTATGTAAATTTAGTTTAAGATAGTGACTATAAGATCAACTTTAATTCTTAAATGATTTATACAACGGGACTGTTACGACTAAGCCACTTCGGAATGTGACATATACGAGCAATTAGAATCTTCAAGGTTCCTATAAAAGTCTCCATAAACTCATGAAATTTATTTCTCCAAATTACTTAATACTAACATATACATACATATATATATATATATATCTTAAATACTTGAGCAAGAAATACTTATCATACATAATAATCCTTTCTATCCTAACTCAAAAGTCAACCTCATACTTATGATCCTAATCACTACTCCCCATCCTAGTAATCTTGGCAAAAGTCTCCAAACTTAATTATTTCTATAATTTCACAATAAACACCTATATTGAAAAATAGTAAGGGATGAGCTGAAACTCAATATAGAAACCCATAACCACACACAAATGCCATGCCTCACACTTACAATATCGCATGCATCTATGCAACATAAATAATAAACAATTTAATTAATTTCCATTTATTAGCCAATAAGCAACATAGTCTGAAGTCATTTGCAACTAACCCCAAACACGGAGTAACTCATGACTCCACTTCATAATTCTTAAGCCAAGACACTAGCAATGTAAGCCCCAAACACCATCTAACCTGTTTGGTTCTAGGATACTAGTACTACAACCTTTGAATACCAACCTAAATCTACCTCATATCATTTCCAACAAAGACTCCACAAGGGATAATATCTTCTAAGGATCATAGAGGTGCTACCTCAAGGACAATGGTACAATGACTCCCTGAGCTCGACTAAGCATAAGCAACAAGCATATTTAGCCAAATATTAATTAGCTTGGTTCAATAATAATTACACTAAACAAGCACAACCAACAAACAAAGGTTCTAAGTACTAAGTCCTGTGAATAATTGCAAGTATCTAACTCAAATATCCTTTCAATCTAATCACGTGAAGTACGTACACAAGAATAACTTATTTTAGTTTCTATTTTCTTATTATCTTACTCTAGCTAGGTTCACTTAATTATCTTATTATGCTCTTGAATCTAGATTTATCTTAATCTAAGGTTTTAAGATCAATTTAGACTTCTATAGCTATTTATAAAAGGTTAGAGTAGGTTTAAAGGAATGATAAAAATGAGAAACAATTAAAAAAGAAAGGTAACAAGGATATACCTAAGATTTAAGGCTGTGCTCCTTCTTTAAACTCAAACCAGTAGTTCATGGTCATACTCTTAGCCATAGTCCTCTATAAATATTTTCTTCTCTTTGATGCTCCCATACAAAATCCATGTCAAGGGGGTCAAGGGTAGTCTTTGCTTGTGATCCTCCTTGATCAATATTTTCTTCTCTTTTTTTGACTTTAAATCTTTCCAATTCATCCTAAATCAACCTTAATTCGTCCAATACTCCAAATCTTATGTAGTTTTTACCTTTCTCATCAATTTAGCACTACAAAACACTCAAATGTGTTCTTAAACCCAAAATCGAAATAACAATAAGAAGAAAGTTATTAACATACCTTGTTCATGACTTTTGCCATAAAGATGAGATACAATAACCCTTAGATCCAATGACAATTCCTGATCTCACACATGTAATAACCATAATCAATTGCAAGTCCTTCTTGTCAATATAACATTAAACAATACCTTACAAATTTAAGGTTTTTCACAACTTCCATGCTTCTTTTCCCCAAAACCAATCTTCCTACAACTCGTAATGTAATCTAAGGTCAGTGTAGGGTTTTAATTTATCAATCTGATTGATAAGGATTTCTTTATACTTACCTTACTTTCACTCTTGCCAGAGTCTTAGAGAGAGTTCTATAGCAATACAATGACAAAAATAGGACCTTAGGTCAAAATAAGTTACCTATATACTCAAGCATGAAATGACTACCTTGCCCCTCTTATAAAAAGCTTTATTACCTATTGTTGCCCCAATCTCTATTTTCTTATTTTCCTTTATTATTATTTAATTTTTCAAGGGTTTTACATATTCCCCCCTTCAAAGAGCTTTCATCTTTGAAAGCTTCTCAACTGCCAAACCTCTAATTCTGATTACTTTATTATACTTGGTCTTACTTAGTGATTTGTCATCTCATGTTCCATATCCATCTACCATTAGAGTCCCACAATCTTGCTTGTTGCATACCTTATGGTCGTTTTTAGCCTTTCTCTTATCATATTAAGTTTTTCGCTTATCTTTTAAGATTCACACTTAATGTCCTATACCTTATAACTTATCTCATCTCTTTAAGTCACCTACTTTGTTCTATGTCCTTAATCTACTCCATACTTTTGTTCCTTAAGTTACGCAACTGTAGTTGTGTAACACCCTACCTTTTAAGTATTTTCTTAAAAAAATTTCTCAAAATCTTAATACTTGAAGATAGTTTGTTACTACCAGCCTTGAGTTAAGGATAAGACAAAACCTGCATTTAACCTGCTCTTTTGTTTCAATAGCAATTACTTCTGAATCATTTCTCATTCAATATGATAAACACCAACAAAAGCTTTTACATCAATAAGCCATACTCAAAGTATCACAATTATATACTTCTATACAACATAATAACTCTTTATAAGTACATTTTTTGGCCTATCACAATATAGTAAACCTTTGGTGAAGTAACACTCACTACTTTCTTGAAAAGCTATCTTATTATACCCAAGCTATATTGTGTAGTCAATGACTTCTCTCAAGATCCCTTCTTCAACTAAAGTTTTGAAGTCTCTTTGTCACTCTGAGACATTCTTCTGTATATTCATCTATATTACTACAAGCTGAGTGAGAGTGGATAAACACACTATAACAAGCATAACAAAACAGGCACATCATTCAAGTAGTCTAATTACGTTATCTTATAGCTTCCCAACCAAATAATGCAAATGCAATAAGCGTATGGCATGCTCATGCACGTGATATACATTGGTACCGATATCCTAACTCAACCTAATAACTTATTCGGTTCAGTTAACTCAAATTGGGCATCTAGATAATAAAACTAGGAACCTAGCAAACATTTCAACCTAGCAATTACCACATAAAGTGGTTAGAAAATCTAACATATAGTTAGCTTAGTAGATATAATGCAGTCTCTATATAATCGAAAACCTAGCTTTTATAAATCAAGTAGTTCACTTGATAAACCCAACTTTTCATATGGAAAACAACCTAGCAATATCTCGGTTTTTAGAAAGTTAACCCATAGGTCTTTTCGTGCCATACCATGAATGAATTATAGCGTACGCTAAGTAAAATCCAGCAAGTCCAAGCAAACTTATTCATCACTTGTTACCTGGCCTTCACATCGTAGTTTTGTCAATTATGAGATCTCGGTATCAAGTTCACTTAAGTGAACACCTTAGGAGATAAAGGTAATCTCTAGATTCTTTTTCAAAATGGCATAAACTTCAGCAAATGTCATATATGCATTCATTAGCATCAACATAACAATCAAGTTTAATATCACATTAATATTTAATCAACAATAATTATAACAAGTAACTCTACATGATTCATCAAAAAACACATCAACTTGCAATCAATATTTAGCTAAGCCAAAATATCACAAAGTACACAAAGTCAAAAGGAGACATAAGTCTACTTGAAGCACACATAAATATCCACTTACCTGGTTAGCAATACATTCCCAATCTTACTTGTTAACATAAGCTTCATCTTCCATGAATTCACCTAGCAATAGTAAGTACTTCTAAAGTTAATTACAAGTCACATGTATATATATTTCAACTTAACATTTGCTTTTTGGTTGTTAGTTCACTTTAGGTTAGTTTTGATTTAGTCTTTGAGTTTGACTCTAAGTGATTCTATAGTAATTTTCTTTAGTAAAAAATCCTCTAACTTACTAGTTAAGCTATACAAAGGTCATTCGTTATATCAATTTTGTTCTCTGTCAAAGCTTTTAAGTTTCTCTAGTTTAAGCTCCTTACTAAACTATCATTTGAGCTATCCTCTGACTCTATTATCTCTAGAGTTTTTAGGAAAAATAATCTCTGACCAAGCTTCTAAAGTGCCTGTTTTTACATTTAACTCATAAATTTTGCTACTGACTTATTCTCTAAGTATCATTATAGTACAAAATTTCATTCACAAAACATATGAGTTACCATCTACTTTTAACCAATATCTCCTAATTAGTTAATTTACTCATTTTTATTCCGAGTTACAATTATGAGATCAATTTAAAACAACAATTAACACTTTAAGCAATCTTCCTCGACTTCATTACTTCCCAACTCCTTATTCATTACATCATAATTCATTAAATTTTCCATTCCAACAAATTAGTCAAGTTACAAACTTCATTTTTTAAAGTTAACTGACAATTTTTCCATAACTCCTACTTTATTACTAAATCCAATCATCTCAAAAATAGTATATATACTTCAAGAACTTATCCAACTCAGAATTCAAGTAAGGTTATTAAGAAAATAGGTTATTTTTTCACTAAATCACAATTTAATACATAGTTTAGGGCTCAAAAATCCCTTAAAAATTTAGAAAATAGTTATGCAAGAAATCTTTTCATAGAAATTCAATATCAATGTAGAGTAGTTAACTGGAAAAATTTCAAAGGAAAAATTACGTTATTAGGCTTATTTATTTCAATATCGAAAATTGTTTGGTTTCGTCAATTTCTTAAGAACGTATATTGCAACTACTGAATTTATACAAAATAATATTTTTCTTAGATTCTATACATGAAAATATATAAAAGTAAATTTTTTCATAATTTGTTGGGTATTTTTGCTATTTTTACAAAATTACTTAAAATCGAACTAGAATAGGAACTCACCGAAAAATGGAGCTCCAGCTACTAGTTACTCCTCCAACATTATTGATTGGTCTAGGCATGGGCACTCTTTGTGATGGTGGGTTTAGTTCATTCCCAACAATTTCTTACTCCAACGAACAGCTAAACTACCCAAATCGCACACCGATTTTACTATTTTTCCTCAATTTATTTCTTCCACCTTCCAAATCCAATTCTATTTTTCCTAAATTTGAATTTACATATAAAATATAGTAGAGAGGTTTTTTTTTTTTTTTTGGAGGCTTTGGAAGTGCATAATGAATTAAGTTCTCTCTCTTTAACCTATTCCCCTTTATATACTAACTACCTTAGGTGTCATTAGGCTATTTCATGTCTCAATAGCTATTCCCTAAAACTTCCACACCTAAAACAAAGTTATTCGTAGCTTTCTATTATTTTTTTATTAATTTTTAATATTTTTTCTTTATTCATTTTGGCTTATTTACATTTATTCAGGTCTTTTGGTTAATTACGAGTGTATAATTATATAAAATAATTATACACGAGGTATATACATATATTCTATAATTATTTTGTATCGTGTAATATTTTTATTATATAAATAATTTATCTCTAAGGTTTCATAATTGTTTGGAACTCTAATTTCAAGTTTTCAATAATTACCAATCATACCCAATAAAAATACATTTTATTAAGATTAAATTTTATAAATACTTTATTTTGAAAAATTAATATTTTTAAAGCTATTTGTCCAACTTTTATGAATTTATATTAAAATTTAACTCAATTCAAATAAAATCATCCAAAGGCCCTAGGTCTTTCCGAACATCGTAATTCGCATCGATGTCAAATAATTCAAGTATGATCATTCAATTTAACCTATTTTTTGAGCTTCTCTTAATGACTTTACTTTATTACTTCCCCCAATTATACTCTTTAGGTTCCATGTATAGAAAAAGTAGCCTATCACTCTAGGTCTCGGGTAATAAGTCAAAAACTAGGTCTCACAAGTTGCTTTTCATTTAACCTTAATAACAATCTCTTCCTTTCCATTATCTATTTAAGATTATCCCAAATTATTAAATTACTCATTTTTTTCTCAAGCCCACAATAAATTTCCGTACTTTATACTTCTATGAAATGTCTTTTCATCATATGTTGCTTCTTTGGACTTCAATGCCCCTGATTACTTATGTCCTTAAGGTTCATCCCTTTCATATTCAAGCAGCTATCTCATTTAAGATATTTCCTAAGTTTACTAATAGTCTCCCAAAATAAATGAATGTTATATTATGCACATAGTCTCCAATTAACATTTGTAAATCGCTAACCATTTAGTGTTTACCCTGATTATATTTGTATCTTAACTATAAGGTATCGCTTATCTTATCTATATCTATTCTCTTTTTATACCAACATTTCCACCACATTGATCCTTTCAAATATTTTAACCTAAAGGATTCAAACTTACTTAAGCCGCCTTTCCTAAATTCACCAGATCATAGCTAATACCTCCTCAAAAGTAATATTTTTAGATTTCTATCTTTCGACTTCCATTCTTGAAATTTTTCTTCATTTTTCTCATCCCATTTATCTTTAATCTTTTTCTAATTTCAAGATCTTATGTTCTCTCCTTTATTTAGACTTTAGATCTTTGAATATGGTCTTTAGACTTTCCCCAAGTTATTCTCAAATCTCTCTTCAAATCCATTATTTAAAATCCAACCTTCTTCCATTACCCACTCTTAATTCCAACTAACTTTTAGAACTTTCCTAGTATTGATTCTTATGTTTTCACATTCAATACTACTACAATACTCCATTTGAAATTACTCTATATTTCTCCTCTACTTCTACACAACACTTCACTTCAACTAAGGAGAAGGGTCTTCCTATATAATTTCTTATATTATGTTTTTTCTTATAACTTAAGTCTATCTTTATGATAACTTATTATTTTTATATTTCATAATACTAATTTCTTATTTATTTACCTCCCCTCTTCTTCTTCTTTTTCATCCTTATCACTATTATAATTATTACTTTTCTTTGTTAGGATCATTATTATAGTTATGGTGAGCATATATTTTGTCATCTAAACGTTGTTGAAAATATAATTAGTCACCTTTTGATTGTTTATTAGATCATACATAGGACTAATTAGTCACCATTACTATTATTTTATTTTATTTTTTTGTTAGAGTCAATATAATAGATATGAAAATACATATGATTGATTATCTAGGAATTTGTTTCATATTAATTAATTATTCTTTGCTTGTCTATTAGGTTATACATTAACTAACTTATTCACTCACAAATTATCCTTGTGATTATTTGTTTACCTTTTATTTTGGTATTTCATAATCAATACAGAAGGTTTACTAAAATAGTATACGAGGTATTGTTACTATTATCATGGTCGTCATAGGTGCTTCTAATGTTGTTATCTTTTTAATATTAAGTACTCAATATTTTGTTCTTGTGCTTCTTCTCACTAAGAGGGTATGTTAAGAAGCTATTTTATTTTTTCAATTCAATGATTATTACTAATAGTGCTATTGATATTGTAATGATTATTTATGACTATTACTATCATTTTATTATTGTTTTAGTATGACAACATTATTTTTTATAGGGGCAAATAGTCATGAGTACTTTAGGTCGTATATTTGTATTTGAAACACATGTCATTATTTGCTATTTTCTTATTTTAATGATCTTAAATGAATTAATAATAAATTTTTATGTATTGTAGTTGGCCATGTAAATGTCATAACTAACCTTTTCTTATTTCTATTATTTCAATTTATCTATTTATGTCTCCCTTTTTTTCTTATTTTATCTGCTTTTCATAATTAAATAGGAATAACACTTTTATGGTTATATACTTTATGTTTTATTAATTTTCTTACTATTATCATTACCATTAGTTTCATTACTAGCTGATTAGCTTTTATATTGGGTTAATTATTATTATTGTTACAAGTATTACTAAGATTTGTTACCTATATGATATAAATGATATTAGTATTCTTACTAATATTTATAATTGATTGTTTATGGAATCTACACATATATTTATACAAAGAAGAGTAATGAGTTTGGAATGACATAAAATAAACAAAAACTTAGTACGTTATGACGTGACAGAATTGATAAAATGTGACAAGACACACAATACAATGCAACATAACAAGACTCAACATAATATGACATGACATGAAATTTATGTATAATAGAACATATGAATTCACCATTCTTTCTCATATATATATATATATATATATATTATATATAGGTATCTAACAATATAAAATCTTTTAATAAAATTTTCTTCTATTTTCAATTTGTATACCTTGATTTATTATATAAAATGTTTTGACATATATATGTTATAACCAAAGATTCATATATGTAGATATTTTTATATTACTTTTTTATTTGTCTCTTATTATTATTTATTTTCCTAAGACTTCTATAGATTATAAACTTAAGCTCTGATACCACTTTAATCTGTCATATCCTAAGCTTAAAACACCATAAACCATCACGTGTCCCCAGTGGTTTACTAACATGACAAGCTATATGAGCATGTAAAATCTCCAAAGCCCCTATAAAACTTTTAAAAAACTCGTACATTTTTTTTTCTCCAAATGAATTCATAATGATCTATATAAATTTTCTTAAATGCTTATCATAAATAATAATCCTTTCTATCCTAAATCAAAAGTTAACCTCATAATTATACTTGAATAATTTTTGTAATTTCACAATAAATACTTACACTTGAAAAATAGTAAGGGATGAACTAAAACTCAGTACAGAAGCTCATAACCACATACACATGCAATGCATCGCATGTATCTATGCAACATGAATAATAAACAATTCAATTAATTTCCATTTATTAGCCAACAAGAAACATTGTTTGGAGTCATTTGCAACTAACCCTAGACACAAAGTAATTCATGAATTTACTTCACAATTCTTAAGTTGAGACATTGATACTACAAGCCTCATCTAAACAAGCATTGGGACACTACCACTGTTATTCCTATTAGCTACCTAAGCTATTTGGTTCCAAGATAACGGTACTATAACCCTCGAACACTAACTTAAATCTATCTCAGATTATTTCTAAGGAAAACTCCACAAGAGACAATGTGTTCCAAAGATCACTGAGGCGCTAACTCAGGAACACTAACACTGCAACCTCCTAAGTCCAGCCAAGCACAAACGGTAAGCATATTTAACTAAATATTAATTAGTTCAATTCAACAATAATTACACTACATAAGCACAACTAACAAACAAAAGATTCCACATACTAGGTCTTACGAATTATTGAAAGTATTTAACTCGAAAACCTTTTCAATTTTATTACTTAAAGTACATACTTAAGAATAACTTATTTTAATTTCTATTTCCTTATTGTCTTAATTTAACTAGGTTCACTTAATTATCTTATTATGCTCTTGAATTCAGATTTTATCCTAATCTAAGGTTTTATGATCAATTTAGACTTCTATAGCTATTTAAAAATATTAGAATAGCTTTAAGTGAATGACAAAAACGAGAAACAATTGAAAAAGAAAAACAACAAAGACATGCCTAAGATTTACGGTTTTGTTCCTTCTTTAAACTCAGACTAATAATTCAAGCCCTAAGTTCATGGTCGTGCTCTTAGCTATGGTCCTCTCATAAATATTTTCTTTTCTTTCACATTTCCATACAAAATCCATGCCAAAGGGTTCACTGGTAAGATCATGCTTGTAATCCTCCTTAGTCGATATTTTCTCCTCTTTTTCAACTTTTAATCTCTTCAATTCATCATAAAACAACCTTAATTCATCGAATATTCCAAATTTTCTCTAGTTTTAATCTTTCTCACCAATTTAACACTATAGAACACTCAAATGTGTTCCTAAACTCAAAATTGAAACAACAATAACAACAAAGTTATTAGCATGCCATATTCACCAAGATTTCCATAAGGAGGAGATACAATACCCTTAGGTTCTAACTGCAATTCCTAATCCCATACATGTAATAACTAAAATCAATCGCAATTCCTTCTTATCAATATAACGTTAAACAATACTTTACCAATTTAGGATTTTATATAGCTCCATAACTTCTACACTTCTTTTCCCCAAAACTAATCTTTTTATGCTCGTAACGGTTTCTAAGGTCAATGTAGGGTTTTAATTTATCAATTTGAATGACAATGACTTCTTTGTACTTACTTTGCTCTCACTCTTGCCAAAGTCTTTGAAAGAGTTCCGTAGAAACACAATGACAAGAATGAGACCCTAGGTCAAAATGAGTTCCTTGTATATTCAAGCATGAAATGACCACCTTGCCCCTCTTATAAAAAGCTTTATTACTTATTATTACCCTAACCTTATTTTTTTATTTTCCTTTATTATTATTTAATTTTTTCATGAGGTTTTTGGATGTTACATGAAATTTCACCTACTTTATTATAGGAACATGAAAATAATTGGTACTTTTGAAAGTTTCAGAAAAAGACTTGACTACTGTGATTTGTCGCATGCTTTAATCATACTTTATTATAATCCCTTTTCAAAATATATATATATATAAAATAAAATAAAATAATTTTGGTGCTTTCTTATGTTATTACTCTCCTTAGATATCATCAACATGAAATTACATAATGCAAATGAGAACACATCAAGATATCTTCATTATTCTTTTTTTTTTCCAAAGACATACACATATTAAACAATAATCTCTTTTTGTTATTAAATAATTATCCACCTGTGAAGAGTCGCAGACCCCCCTTAAGTAGCCACCAGCTACCCTCTAGCTTTAAGGTGGCCAAAACTTTTTTTCTTCATTTTTCCTTTTTTTTAATTTTTTTATTTTATTGCAATTTTAATACAAGTATATGTTGTTGTTGTTGTTGTTGTTGTTGTTGTTGTTGTTGTTATTATTATTATTATTATATGTGTTTTCTTTTTTATAATTTCTCCTCTTTTTTAAAACTTTTTACTTTTATTCATTTTTAAGATATTTTATTATTATATTTATTAATATAAAACATGGACCAATCAAAATGTTCCATATGGCATAAATGGATGAAAAACTTAACTGTATTAAGGGAAGTTTTTGTTTGATAGTACTTACAAACATAGAAAACTTAACTAAAAATTATGAAGGTGTATCTAATACATTTCCATAATTATTTTGTTGTTGCTTTACAATTCTTTTTTTTTCATACTTTAAGAGTGTATATATATATATATAAATATATTTCTAAGTTTATATTAATTTGCAGAATTATATTTGACATATTCAATAGACTAATAATATAAAAAATCTCTATAGATGTTAGGGTTCGATTAGAGTAGTTACGTACGTGCTACGTGAGTAGCATACTACACATGGCTTCAAAGAAACAACGCAAGATTGTCACCTAAAGGAATGATTAGGTGAGAATAAGACAGGGAAGATCTCAATGTCTCAAATGCACAAATGATAGATAAGGCAACCTTAGGAGACCTTAAGTATTCACCTTGTAGCTTAAGCGAATGAGATCAATTCTTTCCCTAAACTCTATTTGATCTTAGAAAGCAAAGTTTTCACAGTGAAACACCATTTTTCCAATCTCTCTCTGAGTTCTTTATGATGAGGAAATACTGTGTATTTATAAACTCTTAGACATGATAGGATCCGTCGAATCATCTAGGTGATCAACAAATGAGATGGAGCTTTGCTCAATTCATGGTTATCTAAAATGAGCTAACTAATGGTCCTAAAGCCAATAGCCTTCCTTATAAGTGCATGAGCCTGCCTAAGAAAGGTTAGAGGTGGACGGGCTGATTCAACGATCTCTATTCAAGCCTACTAAGCCAAATCTCCCTAAATCATCCTAAAATGGACTAGACTCCTTTGGCCTTATCACTTAACCTAATGAGTAAAGCCTACATGAATAATAGGCTTATCCTAATAACTAATATAACAATTTTTAACCCTCTACATATTGCCCCCTGACCCAAAGTTCCTTAGATACATTTAATGGGGTTTTGGGCATTTCTAGAAGTTATTTCTTCAACTGTTATGTAAATGCACTAAATGTTGACTTTACTTGCTTGATCACTTCCAATATCTACATAATCGATGCATCTCTTAGATCACTAGCGAGCTAAACATGATATGCTAGTATTTATTTTGCTACCATACTTTGACATGTTTTTGTATCGCACTATTGACTTATTGCTCCAATGAGATTGATTCGCCAAATAATATGTGTGTAGTGGCTCTTCTTGGCATTTCTTCCATAGTTGATTATCATGGGTAGAAAAATAAAACCATTGGAGCATTTATAGGAATTTAAAGCTTTTAGGATACCCCACCTGGTCATGTTGTATGCATAATATATATATGGGTGTATGTATATCTCATTCATACTAGTAAATAGGACAATGCTATCATGAAGTGGTAAGGTACTTTTATTATTATATATAAATTTCACTTGATAAACGTGACTATAAGTCACAAATTAAATGGCGCACTCTAGTCCAACATCAATGTAAGCCGAGCCATGTAATCTTCTAAAATATTTTCCCCTTGGATTAGATTTTGAACCAAACAAGATCAATTTAAGCTCCTTCAAATCTTCTACCGAACTTTTAAATCTTACTCCAACAAACTAAATATTACTATTTGTCATCGCTAAATCAGATTCAAGCATTATCCAATGTAGTACTCCTTATCAAATATTGGATTCACATTATTTGTCTCCATCTAAAGCTCATCAAATCTTCAATTTAAATCATTCTAAGCTTATCCTTAACATAAACTCTTCGGCAACATATGTAAATATATATATATATATACATTTGCTTCTTCATGCCTCATAAAAGCTCCACAGTGTTATTCATATAGGAAACTTCAAACACAAATCATTAAATCACCTTTTTTTTTTCAACCATCTACATGTAAATTATGGAATCTTAAGGAAGCAATGGCTTTGTGAATAAAAAGGCGTCCACATAATTTATCGAGGACCAAAAGCTGATCATACGGAGCATATGTACATGGAACATAGTGTCATCAACTTCACGAATGATCCTGGATATTAATCTAACAAAACATCTTCTCTTTTTCATCCAAACAAGGTATCTTTCCCTATCTAATAAAGATTCGGATGTTGTTTTTCCATATGCTCTTCTGCATATCAATTTATTCATCCCTTTCTCTTTTTGTATAATTTGTAAAAGAAGCTTCCTTAAGGTTAAGAACGTGTACGAACTTCTAGTTGCCATGCCTAAAATTGGTATGAACAAAATGCTTCTCAAGAGATAAATATACTTTCAATTTTTTTTTTTTTTACTCTTTAGGCTCTTCTTCTTATTCTTTTAGTATTTCTCTTTTATTATGATTATTTTTTTCATTCTTGGAACTCCAATAATATTGTTAATAAATGAATAGTATAATTTTCTATGAAGAAAATGATGTCCATGGAATTTTTAAAAAATAAAAGCAAATAAATCTTCATGTATTCATGACTTCTTTTCGATAAATAGGGAATCCCCTCATTAAATTCTACTAAGTGCCTTGCATCTTTGTTCCATCTCCATTTTTTTTCTTTTGAATCTTTCTTTTGCATCTTGCTGTTTCCAACTCTTAATTTTATCAAATAACACTTTTAAGGAGCATGATCACACAAATTGCGTTGCAATAACTGAATTAACAAGTTATACGATAGTAGTGGTAGCAAGTTCAATTAACATAAGTGTAAGAGTACCCATGATTCCTCCAATTCATTAAAGACAACTTTTTCACTAGATAGTCTTCACAAAAACCTTAACAATAGCAAGTACTATACCCATCTTACCACTTTACATGATTAAGTTGTTGTTCTCTTCTCTCTTTTTTTTTCTTTTTTTTTCTTTTTTTTTATCATTTGGAACATGGATATAAACTTAAATTGTACTAAGAAATTTTTGGTAATACACTTGACACTCGTAATGAATGGGTCCTTTAGTTTAATATCTCCACTTGGTTTCTCATAGTATCTTGACTTAGAGAACATATTGACTTTGTGTTTTTATAGGAAAAGAGATGAAGACCATTCCAAGTCAAAGCATAGAAGTAACGAAGATGAAAGACTTACTAATACATCAAGATAAATGTCCACCACCCATCCCATATCTTCGGGATAAGTAGTTCGGTGAGATTATATCTAAAGACATGTTCTAAGACAAAGCCAAGCATCAAGAAGCCTGTACAACACATTGCATTGATGGTGATCTCTAGTTTATCAAGCGCAAGCCTCCTGCTGATTCTAGAGACACTATCAAGGGAGATTTAGCGTTGCGCTTTAGAGACGAGAGGAGAGTGCTACCTCTCTCCAGTACCCAATTCTCATTCTTGAAGGAGCTACCTTATGGATGGGATGATTAGGTAGCATGCATTCTAGAGAAGCTAGAATACATGACTTTACTAAATAAGGCTAAAGTCCTCTGTGCTATTGCCATTTCCACTCAATTGTCGTTCCCGCAAACGAGTGGAATGGAAGTATGGCGAGAAATCATCTCATGTTGGAGTGTTCAGACCTACACATTTATCACTTCATGGGGGCAGATAACTCTAACATTAGAAGACGTAATTGCACTATTGAATCTTTGCAGCTTTAGACGAGCCGCCTTGCTGCCATGACAACCTCTCATATAGAGCACAGCTTGCAAGCATCCTTAATAGGTGCTTTGCAAACTACCTGCACCAAGAAGAAGAATCCATGCTTTGCTTCTTGGCTCGCACACTTTTTTGAGGAACGAAGGAAGGACAAACCTCAAGTTCTAAGCCTAGGTCGTGGGAAAATGTAAGTATCTTCATGTCATTTGTTTTTCTTTTAATTCAAGTGTTGTAGTTATATCTTCTATCCATACGTTCTTTATCCCGTAGTTGTAGGTATGAAATTTTTGCTTTCATTATGTTCTAGCTTTCTTTATTCATATTCATTGGAGGGCCTAAGGAATGTATTAGTCTACGACTCTTCCTCTTAGCCATACCCATTGCCCAGGGCAAGTAATTCACTATAAGCCCCTTCTACTTGGGTTCACTTTACTAACACTTAGACTTATATCACCATGCTTCAATACGTTCGAAAGGTCAATATGTGATCATTTCACATGTAGACTTAGGGTTTCTTCAAATTTTCTTTTGCGAGCGGTTTCGAAAACAGTTTTCTCCTCTTACTATATAAGATTAACCCGGCTGTGCTCTTCCTAAGGCATGGGCCTAGGTTGAGGGATTAATTAATCAGTCACTCCTACAGCTCATTGACATTGAAGGTAAATTCACATTCCGCCCTTATGTTAAGCAAATTGCAGGATATGAAGACAGTAATAGACTTTATCCTCCTAGCTCAAATGGTAAGGTTACCTCGGTGGGGAATCAAGAAAATATCTTCAATTCTCGGGTAGGTTCCTCTTATGGTGTATTCCAGGGAGCTTACCTTCACTTCTTAACAATAAAGACTTAGCCGATTGCTTCTTAGGGCGAAGAGTCGTAGTATACTCTCCCCATCGGGTTACGTATCAACTTGATTTTGATCAAGGAATGTCTCACCTGATTGCTGCAACCGAGAGTTTTGAATCCTACTACCACTCACTATATCCAAATGACTTTAGGAAGATTCACCTTGGAAAGTGACAACTGTTCTTTCCTTCTACTAATCGCTTTGGGGTTACTTCCCCTAGATTGCTGATACATTGGACAAATTGCCTGGACGCATTCCGGCCTTATGCCTTTGCATCAGTAGGTAATACACTTAATGCACCTACTGTATATCATTATGAATTCTTTTTAAACTCCCAAGGCTCAAGTCTCAAGGTAATAGAGATGTAAAAGGGGCTATTAACTAATCAAAATGTCCTAGTAGGACAACAGGGGTAAACCCTTCTTTGAAGTCTAAGAATAACCACCCCTCACCTCAACTACTAGATTCAAGACAAACTAAGCAAGTATTTATTCAGGAGGTAGCTTTATTAAATGCATCATGCCATTTTATATGTATATATACATACATACATACATACATACATACATACATACATACATACATACATACATACATACATACTTATTTTGTTTCTTTATTCTCGTAGGTTAAGACAGGCTTTCTTATTGCAGTTCATGAGAAGGACAATGCTATTAACTTGAGCTTCGAGGTTCATCCAGACAATCCCATTACACCAGTAGTAGCTTCAAACAATGGTGATGAAGACTTGGTAGATTATGGTGAATCTCCAGTCTGATATAGGGATGCTGATGATGATAATGGAACCAAAGAGTTGAATAATTCCCTCAAAGCACAGGACATTACTTTGTCAGTCAATGAAGTAGGTAATGGCGATACTTATGTAGATGCATTGCTACGCTTAAGGACTCATGGAGGTGAAGTATATGCAACATCTATTAATGTCTCTCCATCTCCAATTGCTAACTTGTCTTGTAGAGACATGGTAACAACCCTATAAGTTGTCCTAGGGGAGATAATATTTTTTCATGGATTTCACATTCCTTCCCATCTACTGAAACCATTGGAGAGACTTTACACTATGAACCAAGATTTTTAGAGCGAGTCTCCTATGTTGGGGACTGAGTTGGCCAATACCATGATAAAAATGTTAGGAGAAGCTGCATCACTACTTGAGAAGTCTTAGAGGTCTCTATCAAATGATAAGTTATAGCAACTAATTAGTTGTGTTGATGGGGCTCATCTTTTAAAATTCAAGGTTAGCAGCTTAGAGCTTATTGCTGCCAAAGCTAAGAGATTACTAAGTTATCGTGTCACTATGAGAAGTCGAGGTGAGCTAGTAGCAAGGATTCAAGCCTTACAAGATACTATTAAGGAGATAGACCATAAAGCGAAAGATTTATTAAGCGATATGGACCTTAAATCCGTAGTAGGTTTAGATTGCCACCCTTAACGAAGTTTAGCTATATCCATTTGTTTTGTTGACGTTCACTCTTCCCTTTTTTTTTTCTCTTCAGTATTTGAGTTATTTTCAACACTTTCAAATAGAACTTACTGATTGAATGAAATTTGATTGCTTTCCTCCCATCTTTCTATTTTTTTTATTTATTTCAATTACTTAGTTATATCAAACAACAAGGCTTCTTAACCTAGAGGTGGCTTATGCCATTGAAACCTATGGGGGGTCATTATGCGCTTTAGGAGGTAGTGCCTCACTTAGCGGCAACATTATAAGAGAAATGTCATGATAGTAGGATTTTTTCCCTATAGCTTGTGAAGTCTAAAGGATAGTGTTGTGCATTGGAGGGAGTCTCTCATGTGCTAGCAACAATACGTAAGATAAAATAGTTGATTACGCTTAAGCAGCAATAGTAATATGTGCCAATCGTATTTGTTAGTGGTCAAGAGGGTATTTCCCAATACTTAACCTTGTTTTGATTTCTCTTTACTTATTCATGTATTAACCTTATGCGCTAAGGAGACGTATCTCTAACTTTGCAACAATAAGGAGATAAGAGTAGAATACATAATAAAACTGTGCACTAAGAAGATAAATCTCTAACTTTGCAACAATAACAAGGCAAAAGAAAGTAAAAGAACAAAAGGAAATAGAGTAATGGAAATTGAATGTTTCATTCATGTAAATTGCAAATACATAGTTGGATCTACAAGTGAAACTTTTTAACATATTAAAAGTTAACGAGAGGGGTTATTTCATCGGTTTTAAGATTAAGGAGCTTGCAATAGCTACTGTCGTAGACCTCATGAATTATACAAGGACCTTTCTACTTAGGTGTAAACTTTGGTGCCAGAATACTTTGCCGTACATGCTCTACCGTGTAAAGTACAACATTGCCTTACTGAAAAGATCTTTTCTTGACCAAGCAATCATAAGCAACACTAAGTCATCTTTAGTAATTAACAAGGTTGTGCTTGGCATTGTCTCGCCTTTCTTCTAAGGCTTCAAGATCCAACATATATAAGTTATCCAGTTCTAATTTAGTGTTGAGAGCCAAGCTTACAGAAGGGACCAAGATTTCAATAGGCATCACTACCTCAGACCTGTATACCAAAGAGAAAGGTATCGCTTGAGTAGGACCTCGTTTGGAAGTTCTACAAGCCCATAGTACCAATGACAGTTTGTCATTCCACTCTTTGTAATTTTCATGAACCATTCGACTGAGCACCTTCAAGAGAGTCTTGTTTGTTGCCTCTGCTTGGCCATTTCCCTTCAAATAATATGGTATAGATTTCACATAATCAATATTGTAAGAAGCCAGTAGTTATCGTACATGTGAGTTGATGAAGGGGGTGCCATTATCTAAAAGGATACGCTTTGAGATCCCAAAACATCAAATAATATGCTCCTTTATAAAATTTATTATAGCAGGTCCTGGTTGCATTCTTAAAGGGAATTGCCTCAACCCACTTAATGAAACATTTAGTCCCAACAAAGATCCATGTACACCCTTTGAATGGTAGGTTTATTAGACCAATTAAGTCAAATGCCCAAGTATGAAATGACCATGAAGTAGTCAGGCCATGAAGTAGTCAAGCTATGCAATGTTACTACGGGAGCATGGATTGCATCACCATGTTATTGGCATGCGGCACACTTCCTAGCAAAATTGAATGCATCATTTTCCATGGTAGGCCAATAATATCCCATATGACGTAGATGATAGTACAACTTCTTTCCCCTTTGATGTTCTCTACCATTCCGAAGTACACTTCAGATAATATGGTTTCTGTTTCAGGAGGTGCAATACATCGGAGAGGCTTTCCCATGAATGACACCCTATACAACTCGCCTTCATGTATAGGATACTTTCTTGCTTTATTCTTTACTAATCGAGCATCTATGTTGTTCATAAGCAAAATGTTATTTTTTAGGTAATTGATATAAGGACACCTCCAATCACCTGCACTTGCTATAAAGTTGCATTCTCCTTGGTCAGGGAGTTCAATACACTTCGGGCAACTCATTTGTAGTTGGGATGCATCTTTAGACATTGTTGGCCAGTAATACCCTGTACGCTAAATACGATGATAAAAGGATGGCCCTTCTTCTCTACACCAGATCTTATGGTATTTATCTAACTTCAAACAAGCTTGCTTTGAATAAATACATCAAGACAAGACACCTTATAATCCCTTACAATACAAGTGAAGTTTTTCAAAGTTATCACAGAAGCTACATTTAGATGTGTTAACTATACCTTAATGGGACTGCGCCAATCGTCTTGCGATTCTTCATCCTTGTCTACTAATTGTAGAGCCGTGCATGGGATGGATTTCTTAATTACTTGTATGTTCAAATTATTCTATGTAGTTTGAATAGGAATTTTGGAAGTTAATGTTGCTAGGGCATCTGCATATCAATTGGTAGATCGTTTGGCATGCTCGTACCTTATAGATTTGAACTTCCTAACCAAAGACTACACTGCAACCCTATTAAGGCGCTAATGCTAGTTCTTTTAGAGCAAATTCACCATTTGCTTGCTTGATGATTAGGTTCGAGTCATCATAAAAGCACAAGTTAGATGCTTCAGTATTTTGAGCAAAAATAAGGCCAAGTAAGAGAGCTTCATACTCAACCTCATTATTAGTATATGAGAAGTCTAACTTGAAAGCTAAAGGTATCTCTCAGCCTTGTGGAGATGTTAAGATTATCCCAGCTCTTATCCAATGCTATTAGAAGAGCTATCAAATTGTACTTGCCATTCTCCATCTAGTTCTGCTCTCATAAAGTCTTCATAGAACTCTGTAGAGATTGTATCTACGACAAGAGCTCCTTGTATCGTTGGAAGCTAAGCCAAGAGGTCTACTAAAGCCTAAGACTTAGTAACCCTAAGTGGCACGACCATGATGTCAAATTCTGATAGGAAGAGCAATCATTGCAGTCCTTCCCGAAAGAGCTGGTCATGATAACAAGTATTTTAATGAATCTTAATGAGTGACAAGATTAACCCTATGAGCCAAAAAAATAGTGGCGTAACTTTTGTATGGCGAATACTAGCGCAAGGCACTGCTTTTCACAAGCTGAGTATTTCACCTCACTTCCTTGGAGTGACCTACTCAAGTAGTAGACCGGTCGTTCACCACCATCTAATTCTTAAGCTAGTAAAGCCCCAATAGACTTATCAGTAGCTATTAAATAAAGAATTATGAGCAACTCTTTAATCGGAATTACCATCATTGTTGGCAAGGTAAGTATCCCCTTGATCTTTTATATGGCTTCATCGTGTGGTTGTCCCCATTCAAATGTGGTTCCCTTTTTCATGAACTGTTGTAATGGATGAGAAATTTCTGCTAGTGCAAAGATGAATCGCCTAATATAGGAGACTTTCCCTACGAAGGTCTTTAATTCCCTTGGACTAGTAAGTGAAGGCATGGAACATATGGCCTGCACCTTTGCTAGATCTACATCAATTTCTTTTCTATGAACAATGAATCCAAGGAATTTACCAAAAGCTACCCGAAGACAAACTTCAAGGGATTCATACGCAATTTATATAGATGACATCATTTAAAGACCCTCCGTAGATGAGTCAAATGATTAGGCATCTTTCTTGACTTAACAACTATGTCATCAACATAGTCTTCCATGAAGTCATGCATCATGTCATGAAATATGACAATCATTGCCCTTTAGTAAGTAGCTCCTACATTCTTAAGTCCAAATGGCATAATTGTATAGTAGAAGTTTCCTATTAGTGTTTTGAAAGCAGCGCATTCAGCATCTCCATAAGCCATCTTTATTTGGTTGTAGCCACTGAAGCCTTCCATGAATGAGAATAATTCATATCCAACTATGGCATCTACTTATGTGTCAATATTTAGCAATAGGAAATCATCTTTTGGGCAAGTCTTATCAAGATCACAAAAGTCCATGCAAATGCATATCTGTCCATTTTTCTTTTTTATTGGTACTATATTAGCCAGCCAAGTAGGTGTTCGATTGGCATAATGAAGCCAACTCAAAGTAACTTTTCAATCTCTTCTTTTATTTATACTTTAACTTTAAGACAAAAGATTCGCTGTCCCTACTTTACTAGCTTAACCCCAAGCACGATGTTCAATCTATGCACCACTAGACTAGGGTCTAATCCTGGCATTTCATCATATGTCCAAGCAAATGCATTCTTATATTCTTTCAACAATTCTACTAAGTGGACCTTAATTCCTTGCAATAGATTCTTACTAATGAAGATAGGTCGTGGAGACTCCCCTGGTCTTGCCAGATTCAATTCCTCAATCTCGTCGACTTGAGGTTTCATTTGGTCTTGCATTTGAGGAGAGCCGGTTAGGTTTCTTATACTGGTATGGGATCTGAGGAGAATAAAAAAGTCTTATCAAATCCCGAAGATCATCATAAGCGATATACCCTTCACCCATCCTCCCTGACAAAACTTTCTATGGCTTCTTCTTTACTTTGCTTCTTCTTGCCCCCACGGAAGTCTCGCATTCTCCTCTTCTTCTTTTGTTTATTTTAGGTCTCCTCCCATGTGGGCAATGGTGTTTTGAGGGGTTTAGCAATAGCAGTCTCTCCATCTTCAGCATACTCATCAAAGAACCCTGCATCAGCTAAATAAGACTCGTTATGTTCAAACGGGTTCTCTATAGCTGGAATGAAGACATCTTCACCCTTCCAATAGCCCTTAATGTATTGCTGCCATGTTGAGGGTATAAGGTTGTGATCATGCAGCCACTTCCTCCTAACCAAAAGGTAGTGAGATACAGGTACGTCAATCGTGTAGAACTGTGTAGATCCCTATACAGATCCAACTTTAAAGTCTACATTAACCTACCCTATTGTGTCTGTAGTTGTTTCAGTAAAGCTATTTACTGCAATAGATTGCTTCACCAGGCATTGGTTATCTATCATTACAACTTTAAATGTAGACATTAGCATAATGTTTATGGAGGAGCTATTGTCTATGAATGTCCTCTTAATGGGATGCCCATTGAACGTACTCTCTACATAAAGAGCGCAATTGTGATTTGGGTTCTTTGCGCACATTTCTGCATCAATAAAAAGTATTGCATTCCCATGTGCATTGGCCATCCTTTATATTGGTTACGCTACATCTCACTCCCCATATTATCTCTCAAAAATCTAGGTAAGTGCAGTTACTGTTGCAAGTCGTGTGTCTTCATTGAATCTTAATAAATAAAAAAACCTCCTGAAGTTAGAGGTTTTCATTAAGGTTGTAGCCACTGATAGGTATGCACCTTAGTTAGTTTCTATTACTACTTCCTTCTCTTCATATACTATAGCCTATGATACATCTCCTTCCTCTTGTCCCAGATCGTGACGAATAGCATTCACAACCCCATGTCAAGCGTTATGTACCGGGAGCAGAATACTACATACGTCATTATTCTCTATGACAAGTTTCCCATTGCAAACCCTATCATTAAATATCTTCTTCAATGTCCAATACTCTTTAGTTAGTTAACCCACAACCCTGTGATATCTACAAAACTTAAGATCATTCTTCTCGTTTGCAATCGGGAAATACTCTACCCTTGGGAGCTTTATGTTCCCATCCTGTAACCATTGGTCAAGTACTGCATGTACCTTACCTATTGAGCACAAGAATGATATAGCCAATGGAGAGCCTCGTGAACCATCACTCCTTGGCTTCTTGTTGTCTCCAAAACTTTCTCTTCAAGCTAAGCTAACAGATGTTGCTCATTTCCCAAATCTTCCAGCTTCTATCCGTTGTTGCGCAATGGAATTGTTAGTTCTTCTTACAGTCTCGATAAGTGCAAAGAAAAAACATAAATTAAGGTTTTCTAAGTAGACAGCATACTCCATGAACATCCCCTAAATGCAAATCTTTACCTATTCCTTTTCATCACATACATCTTCAATATTTAAGGTGCACTCTCTAAAGCAGTCTACGTAGTTCATTAAATCTTCCTTTGGGTTTTGTCATGTTCTTCTCATATCTGTAATCGTGACCCGTTCTTGAGTAGAGAAGAATTTCTCTAAGAAGAGTTTGCACTTAGTTTCCCATGAATCAATCGATCCTAAGGGGAGGTTAACATACTAGATATATGCCTTCTCCGTCAGTGATTTAAAAAATTCCCTAAGCTTTAAGGCATCATCAAGCCTATAAGACTCCAAGGTTTCAATAAATTTTAAGAGGTGTTCCTTTGTACTTCCTTTTTTGCCATTGAACAGCATGAATTTAGGACTTACATAATCCTTAGGATATGGCTTTACTATAATGCGTTGGTGATATTGGGAGTTTTAACTTTAGTACTCCCATAGACAACCGAACCTGTATTTCTCTCATATAAACGTCCAAGTCTTCATTTGCTATAAAGGAAGTCTTTGGAATAGAAGTTGTAGATGCAAGCAACGAAGTAGGGGGCAAAATTAGGACAAGAAGTAGATCCTCCTAAGATTGGAATGGTAGAATTGGAAGAAGGAGCAAGTACCCATGAAGATGACGAGCCACCTAAATGGACTCTTACATTCTCTAGTGCTAGAGTTGGTTGTCATACAGGTCCTAACCAGGGGGTTTCATCACCTCCTCTTTAATGGAGATCCTCCTCGATAGCTGGAGGATTAATTGGTTGAGCCGAGGTAGCAACACTTGGCTGTGCAGAAACCATAGGGTTTGGCAAAGCCATACCTTGTTGTGCAACAGTGATGCCAGCTATTCCAGTAGGGATGAGTTAGAACGTAGTCATAAACTAATTTAAAGCCTTGGTAGCTTCCTACATTGTCTGTTTGGGATCTAAAGGAGCTTCAGGTGCTGAATGGTTCTAGCCAGTATTCATAGGTAATGGGAGTGGATTTTGCTCAATATGTTTAACATTAGTGTTGAGCTCTTGAGACATGATATTAGACATACCAGTTGTTTTCTTCCCTAGTAGAGTCCCCAAAATGTAAATGTGGGGATACAATTGAAGTGGTCACTAGCGTGCTGCTTGAGTAGCGTGTCATACGTAACTTCAAAGAAATGATGCGAGATTGTAACTTGAAGAGATGATTAGATTAGAATAAGGCAGGGAGAAGGAACAGGCAATCTCAATGTTTCAAATACATAAGTAACAAGCAAGGCGACCTTAGGAGACCTTAGGCGTTCACCTTATAGCTTGAGCGAATGAGATCAATTCTTTCCCTAAACGTTATTTGATCTTAGAAAGCAGAGTTTTCACAGTAAAACACCGTTTTTCCAATCTCTCTCCGATTTCTTTATTATGGGGAAATACTAGGTATTTTTAAACTCTTGGACATGATAGCATCCATCAAATCATCTAGGTGATTAATAAATAAGATGGAGCTTTACTCAATTTATGTTTATCCAAAATGAGCTAACTAATGGGCCTAAAGCCAAAAGCCAGTAGCCTTCCTTATAAATACATGAGCCTGCTTAAGAAAGGTTAGAGGTGGATGGGCCGATCCAATGATCCCTATTCCAAGTCAACCAAATCAAATCTCCCTTAATCATCCCAAAATGGACTAAAATCCTTAGACACTATCATTTAGTCCAATGAGTCAAGCTTAAATAAATAATTGGCTTATCCCGATAACTAATATAACAATTTTTAGCCCTCTACAATCTCTAAATATTATTTTATGTCTTATAAATTTGTTATCCAAATAATTTATTATTAAGGTCTCCAAATATCTCAATGCTTGTTATTCAAGTCAAAAATAGCAAGTAAATATTCTTACCTACAACCATAACGTCCTAAATTACATGTTAAGGAACAAGTAATATGTCATTCCAAGCCCACCCTAATTTCTCAATGACCAAGATTTCACATCTTTTTATCTTTCTATCATAACCCTATGAAAAGCGTGAGATATCTCTTAACTTTATTTTTGTTATTATTAGGATAACTTATAAATACATCTTTTTTTTTTTCTCTCTATAGCAATTTAGCTCTTTATTTGATTTGAGCATTTAGATCCTAAATCCTTAAGAAAAAAAAAATGCTTCTTATCTTCTAATTACCAATTTGACTTTTCAAAAATAATAAAAGAACCATTTAGTATTTTTCATATTGTTAACAATAAGGTCTAAGAGCACATTTTTTTTTTTTAAAAGATTTAGGCTTTAAGTACTTCGTTTCTAAAATAAGGGTCTAACTAAATATAAATATAAGATATGTATTCACAATTTACCCAATAAGTCAAAAACATTAACTAAAGCTATCATTATCGTTGTAACTGCTGTAAGATGTCAACGTGAGTTTTCATTGCAATGTCTAGCAAATGAATAAATCCAAATAAAAATAAATAATAGAATAAATAATATTAATGTGATTTCATTGATTCTAACGGTTAGTCAAAAGTATTAAAAAGCATTCGTTATTGATTTTAATTGCTGATTGTTAGTCAAATGTCAAGAATATCGTTTTCTGTATATATGGTTTATGTCTTGCAATGCGGGTAAGAATATTTTCTTTTTTTGTCCTCGTTACTAATACATGATAGTTATTATTATCTCCAATGTTATTATCTTAAAAAGCCGGGAACGTTAACATTACACTATTATCAAATTGTTTGAATTTATAAACGGGGATTATTTGATCATGTGAACTTTGCGCGCTCCATAACGTGTGCTTTGTGCAGAATGTCCGAGTGCTTGTTGTCTCCCAAAGGAATTGCAGCTTGAAGGTTTTTTTTTCTTTTTCATATTTGTTGGAGAGGTAGAATAGGCCTTGAACAATGACCGTAGTAGCTATTGTTAATTTTTATTCCAATTGTATTTATTTTGATATCCACATTAGCTTATATTGTTTTATTTTATTGTATAACGTTATCATTTCACAGCAAAATGTTATTAGAGATAGTGTCAAAGCTATTACTCAGTATTTATTCAATAAGGTTTAAAGTTTATGTACTTGTATTTCCCTTAATCTAACCATTACTTACCCTGTTTTTTTAGACCTACTATTAGATTAGAGTTGGATGTTTGGGCCAGAAACATTTTATGCAGCCGGTAACCAAAATTGATTACACATTACAAGTTTGGGTGAGCATCTATTCACCATAATCAATCTGATAGGATGCACTGTTTTCCTATCATTATCCCTATTAGTGCCTTCGCTTCCTTAGTGAAATGCTCTCTCGTTGTGCCATTTCCACTCTCCTGATGGTGGCTTCAGTCACAGGGCACCTATGCTTGATTGCGAGTCACCTTCACTCCCATCAACTTATTCTGTCTTTCGGTTTCACCGCTACTAACTCGGTACAAATCATCAAATGCTCTAGAATTAGTTGAATGGTTTAGCGTGTCCCTTAACTTCTAACCTCGAATATTACTTTTTTCTCAATAAGATATGGAAGCTGTATACTCCAATCAATCAAAACAAACTTATTCCGAGGAAAAAGATAACTACAGTGTGGCAAGGCATGGATTTCAACCGTATATTCAAATTGAGTAGCATTGCCAGTGTACTTAATGTTACAAATAACATCCCAAGCTCGAGTTCTAATTCAAATATCGAAGTCTTCTTGAGCAAACTGAGATCAAGTATGCGCTCTGCTATCTCGAAACTGGTTTCTATTCTAAATCAAAAAGTTCATCAATGTCAAAGATATTTAACTCTAGCATTGCCAACACTAACTAAAAGGTTCTCGACCTCTTTTAAGGGATGCCATGGTGATGTGAGTTTGTAAACTCCGAAGTCAGGCCAAATTTCGGAGGTTCATGCGAGTGGAGATATAATCAAGAAGACTTGCACTGCGGCCATCCTTAAGGCGTGTTGATGCACATGCACTTTAATTAATTACATGCGAAGCTTTTCCTTTTCTTGGATCCCATCTCGGCAGCACTTTCTAAACAAACCTTTCTCATCTACACAACAACAAATTTAGAGACACGATTCCACAAGATTTTGGAAATTTAACTAATCTTTCGTGATTGGATTTAAGTTCTAATCAATTAACAGGGACATTTCTGCAATCACGGCATAATTGCACCCAATTAGGGAATGTAAACGCACATGACAATATGATAAATGATGTTATCCCTTATTGGCTGGAATCTCACCACAAATTTGCTAATATTAATTTTGGAGCAAATTTCCTTCATGGAGAGATCCCACTGTCTATTTGCGGAAGCATTCCAATTATTGTGGATCTTTCCAATAACAGCTTCACTGGAACTCTTCCACCTTGTTCGAACCACACCAGCTATGGAGGCCTTGTCCTGAATCTTAGGAATAATAAGTTGGTAAGAATACACCCTGATATATTCCCACAACATTGCTGTATGATATATCTTGATTTAAGTGACAATCAGCTGAAAGGACCACTGCAACCGTCAATGCTCAATCGTGTAAATCTTACTGCCCTAGATCTTGGCTATAACAAAATTGAAAATTTCTTTCCTAACTAGTTGAAACCCTTCCTGAACTGTCAATACTTGTTTTAAGATCCAATAAGTTCCATTGTGAGGTGAAAGCATTGCTAAACGATTTGCCAATACTTGTTCTAAGATCTAATCATTTCCACTGTGAGGTGAAAGCATTGCTAAACGATCAAACGTTTGCCAAATTGAGTCCGTTACTGAATTCATTTCAAAATTCAATACCGTGAAAGATGCAAATATTTCTCAAGGAAATCCGGGATATGTGAACTGGCCTAATGGCATAGGATATTAATACATATATTAATATGAAAATTACAATGAAAGGGTCAATCTTTATGCTGCAAAAGTTATTAGCTTTTACTGCGATAGACTTTTCAGACAACAATTCCTAAGGAGTAATTCTAGAAATCATTGGCGACCCCATCGCTTTTAAAGGGTTGAACCTATCTCATAACAGTCTCATTGGAAACATTTCTCCATCAATTCGAAACATGACTAGCCTTGGATGGCTACATCTCTCTTTCCATAACCTTATAGGAAAGATTCCTAGTGGACTCACACGATTGATAAAACTTGAGATCTTAGACTTTTCACAAAATGAGCTTAGTGAAATGATACCAAAAGGGCAAGAGTTTAATACGTTTGGGAAGGATTCCTTTGCAGGTTATGTAGGACTATACGGATCACAAATTGCATAAGCATGTGGTGAACAAGATGCTACACAACCACCATCCTTGCCTCTAACAGAATGACTTAGATGTCTTTGATTAGCAAATCATCTTAACTGGATGTGTACGTATAGTAGAAGTGTATTTGTATTAATCATGGAATGATGACAATATTTTACAATGTACAAATACATATAAGTGCAAAGTGTAGGGCAAATAACCCTAGGAATGCAGAAAAACAAGTTTTCCCTCCATACTAAGCCTAAATTACAATAATAATAGAAGATACACTATAAGATGCCCCTTCAATCTCAAGTTGCTTGTGACAACATTAGATTGGTACAATATTCAAGAAATGTCGTAGTAAAGAGATTCTTGATAAGAATATCTACACATTGATGGCAAGTGGGAATGTATCAAACCAAGACCTATCCTGTAGCAATCTATTCACACGCAAAGTGATAATCAATATTAATGTGCTTAGTGTGGTTGTAACAGATAAGATTTCCAGTCATGTAGACAGTGCTAACAACATAGAATAATAGGTCGTTGAATTGAGACTTTTAGCTCACAAGCAAAATGATAAATCCAAGTGGACTCAGCCACAACATAACCAATAGCTTTATATTCAGCTCTTGTAGAGCTTTTAGAAACAGTTGATTCTTTCTTTGAGTGCCAAGAGATGAGATTCTTACCAAGAAAGATGGTATAACCTGTGATGGATTTGCACATATCAAGGCACCTAGCCTAGTTGACATCTAACATAAGTGATTTAAGATGTGGCAAAGGAATGTCTTATGGGTAAGCCCAATGAAATAGTCTCTTAGATATAGAAGAACTCATTTAACTGCTTGCATATGATTAGTATTGGGAACATGCATGTATTGATTCAATTGGTTAACCGCAAAATTGATGTCTAGCCTAGTTATAGTGAGGTACTAAACTGCCCCAACAATTTATCAATAGGTAGTAACGTCAGAGAGTAGTGGGAAGCCATAGGCACTAAGGTGGCTACAAGGTGATAATGGTGTTTTAACTGGGTTGGAGAGATGCATGTTGTGATGTTTGAAGAGATCACGAATGAAGTGAGATTAGCTCAAATGTATACCCTCCGACATATGAGTAGCCCGAATACCCAAGAATAAGTATAGAGGTTTAAGATCCTTCATGGCAAACTAACATAAAAGAAGAGAGATGTAATGGGCAAGGAGAGAGGAATTATTACTTGTAAGTATAATGTCATCAACATATAGGAGAAGAACGAAAGCATCAACCCCTTGAGAAAATATAAGCATAGATGAGTCAGCCTTTCTCTGTGAGAAACCTAGATCTAAAAGAAAGGTACTAAACTGATGAAACCAAGCATAGGGAGCTTGCTTAAGGCCATACTAAGACTTTTGAAGTTGACATGCATAATGGGGATAGCGAAGATGAACAAAACCAGGAGATTGTTTTATAAACACAATTTCATGGAGATGACCATGAAGAAATGCATTTTTGACATCAAGTTAATGGATTTCCCATGAAGATACAATCACATGTAAGAGAACAAAGTGAATGGTGGTGTATTTAATAATAGGACTAAACATTTCATCATAGTCAATGTCTTCACACTGAGAAAACCCTTGAGCAACAAGGTGAGCTTTATAGTGCTCAACTTGACCTATAGCATTATATTTTATACGAAATTTCCATATACTGTCGATGATATTTTGATTAGGTTGAAGGGAAGCAAGAACCCACGTATGGTTCTAAAGAGCAAGTTAAATTCTTCTTTCATTGCAACTACCTATACAAGGTTACAAAAAGCTTCACTATAATGGTGGGGCTCAATGGGAGTGGCCTGTGTGTATAGGTTAAGAAGCGTTTTGGGTTTGGTGATGCTAGATTTGGAACGAGTATGCATCGTGTGAGTTTGTTTAGAGGAGGTAAAAGGAACAGTAGAAGTGGGTTAGGTTATAGTATAGGGAACAAAAGGTTATGTATGTGAGGAATGCCAAAAGTTAGTACGTCGATAAACTCATTTAATGGGTGCCAAGTTAGTAGAGATAGGAGGGATAGGCTTCGGTACTTGAGTAGAGGCATTATAAGAAGGAAGTGTACAAGTGGAGGTAAATGTGTTTGGAGAAGAAGCTGAGGGAGTTTAGGAGGAATCAGGTGGGTTAGAGAGAGGTAAGAGCGAAGTAGAAGTAGAGTTATGAGATGAGGGAGAGAGGATCAGTTCTGATGGAGAGATGGTAAAGGTAAGAGATGGTGAGTCAAAGGTTATGGTAAGTTGTGTGCTGGGAGGGGAGATAAGGGAGGTATAAGGAAAGACAGTTTCATGGAATATGACATGATGACTAATGTAAACATGACCAGAAACTAGGTCTAAACAGCAAAATCCTTTGTGTTAGGCAAGTTAGCTAGTGAAGATGCAAGGAATTGAGCGGGGAGAGAGTTTATTCTATGATTGGGATGTAGTATTCGAGTAGTAGAGGCAACCAAATGTACGAAGAGCATTATAATGAGGTGAGGTGTGATAGAGAAGCTCATAAGGGGATTTGTAGTCAAGTGTAGTTGAGGATAGATGATTTTTAGTATATATGGCAGTAAAGGTGATATCAACCTAAAATACCTATGGTTGATTTGTATGTAAGCATATGGTGCGAGCTAGGTTTGTGATGTGTTTGTGTTTGCGCAAGGCAATGCAATTTTGTTAAGGAGTGTAAGAGTAAAGTAATTGTAAACATACACCATTGTCATGAAGAAAGTTGCTGAAAGTAGTATTTATGAATTTACCACCATCATCACAATGAAACACTTTAATGCGATTAGAGAAGTTATTTTTTATAAGAGATTTGAATTATGTCAAATTGGAGAAAACATCACTTTTATTATGCATGGGAAACAAACATGAGTATCGAGTACAATCACCAATGAAAATTACATAATAGCGAAACCCTAAGTTCAACCTAGTTGACAATTGCCAGATATTCGAATGAATAATATCTAAGGGCTTCTTGGCTCCATGAGATGATTATTGAAAGGGCATACAAGTAGACTAGCCAATGTCACATACATGACAATGGACTAAGAATATTGAGGATGACTTAACTTGAATGAGACATCGCTAGAAAAGACTGTTGAGGACATCAACATAAGGATGACACAACCTTCAGTGCCTAATTTCTTTCGGCAGAATAGTAGCCATGAGGACTTGAGGATACTACACTGGAGAGAAAGTGATTGGGTGGAGGGGACTCTTAGTCTTTTGTTAAAGTAGAGGTTGACCGGTCAAAGAATCCTAGACATAAAAGGAGGAGTTGTCAAACTTGACAGAGCAAGGGTTGTCAAAACACAGTTTAATGATAGATAAGAGGTTATATGTGAGTGAGGGGACTAAGAGAACATTCTTAAGGTGCAAGGGACGGCCTAAGGTGCGGATAATTATGTCACTTGTGTGTGTTATGGGTAGGGAGGCACCATTACCTACTAAAACATGGTCAGAAGCAACATAAGCAGTTAAGTTAGTAAGTATACCTGCATCAGGAGTCATGTAATGCATAACACTTGAATCTGGATACAAAATGGCCCCATGAGATTCTCCACGGGAGAGAGCAGCAAACATTTGTGGTATGTCTATATAAGATTCATTGAAGGGGTCATAGCATTGAAGTGCTGAGTGACCACGTTTCTCACAAATCTGACAAATGAGCCAAGAGGAGGTGGAAATGCTAGAGTTAAAGCTTGGTTGGTTAGAGCGATGTGGAACTGCAGATGAGGGTAGGCTACGACAAGTTGTAGTAGAGGAATGCACTTGCTGACAATAAGAGAGACGCATCTCAGATTCAATTGGAGGGCTACGCCCCTTAGGTCCCAAGCAACCATAACCACAGTTTCAACCTCAAGAGATGGTGTTCATGGTTTGAGTCTGAAGTGTAGTCAGAGTGGTAAGGGAAATATCCTCAACATCGTAACATTTGAGCCACTGTTCATGAGTAATTAATTTGGCTTGTATATCCTCAAATGAGAGAGGAATGGGGGAATGAGCAAGTGTGGTGACAAGTGAATCATACTTACGCAGGAGACGACGAAGAACGTAAGAATTAAGATCGGATGTTCGGAGGGGTTGGCCAATGGAAGCAAGTTAGTCCGCAATGTGCTTAAGATCACAGAGGTAGTCAACAATGGTTATCGTGTAGCCGAAGATTAAGCAACTGCTACTTTAATTCTATTTCCCAAGCTAAGGAATTTTCAAGGAAACGGTGGCAAAGAGCTGAACAAATGTCATATGCAATAGGAATATCATGAACTTCCAAAAGAAGCTCGGTAAATAAAGGTGGCAAGGAGGGATGCTCGAACTAGATGGTTAGTTCAAAGCCAAGTTAAGTATGTTGGATTTGGTAGAATGGGGCCGCCGGGAGTGGGTAAAATGTCCATGGGTGGGGCAACGGTAGTGTCGTCAACATATCGATAGAGGTCAATGGATATAAGAAAAGAAGTCATGAGGGATAGCCAAACTTGATAGTTGTCGGATGATAGTTTTATGGGAACTGCGGCTGTGACGCTTGTAGGTGAAATAAAGGGATCTGTAATGTTAGAAGTGTGGTTATATTAAGGGGGCATTGCAGCGATGACGTTGGAAGGGATAGGGTCAATAGAGATTCGTTGGGTGGATTGATGAGAGGTCAGCAAGGCATGGGTCAAAATCGGTGGTGAGAGAGACGGGGAAGCACCAAAGTTGGTGAAGGGTGTGATGATGAAGGTTATGCAACTGAGTAGGTGAAGTGGGAGTTACGACTGATTGGTGAAGACAGAGAGTTGCGTCTGCTATGGGAAGCGAAGGAGAAGGAGAGGTTAGGTTGGACCGATGAAATTGGGAATTTGCCATTGTAGTGGTAGCAAGGTTGGGTAGAGGTAGTGGATGGGTGTTTGCTAAGACAGTGGTGTTGGGTGAAGAGAAAGAGAGGGTGACAGTGGTGTGTGGCTGTAGTATGGGGTTAAGGACAGCCAGATCTGTAACATTGTCCATGTTTGCGTCCAATGAGGAAGAAGAATTCAGCAAGGAGATTCCGACAACCAGAAAAATCAATGCAAAAAAAGAAAAAGATAAAAACCAAAATTGGTAAATCAATTAATTAATTAGGGTTTGTGGCTCTGATACCATATGTGTATAATAGAAGTGTATTTGTATTAATCATGGAATGATGACGGTATTTTATAATGTATAGATACATATAAGTACAGAGTATAGGGTAAATAACCCTAAGAATGAAGAAAGATAAGTTTGCCCTTCATACTAAGCCTAAATTACAATAACAGTAAAAGATACACTATAAGAGGATATGGATGCAAATTTGTCATAAGTGTGTTTGTTGGATATATTGTCTTTGAACTTCAAAGACCTAAATATCTTGTGTCCTTAGTTAAGGAGAAACTGTTTGAAGAAGATAGAGAAGCCAAGAAGGAGAGATAAGAGACTAAATAGAACATGACCTCGTGTGAGCATTTATTCTGCATTTTATCAACTTCATGTTCGTCCTGAAATTCAGCAAAGTCTTTCTCATCCTTATAACAGTCTCGTGTCCTCTCTCTATTTTTGCCTTTCTTATTCCAGCATGGACCGTATTTTGCATATATCCATTTGTTCCAACTTCCTTATTGAGAAAGATTATCTTCATGATCATGCTTAGAGTACGATCTATGATAACAGGAAAATAATTTTGAGCATACCATTGTTGTTGTGAACCACAGAAAGCCAAGCCAAGAGGGATTGGTAGTGAATCATCAAAACTTTTGGGCCAAAGCTAGACCAAAAAGATACTCGTTAGAATCAATTTATTTTCATATTTTTCGGCTATACGTAATTTGCACGATGGATAGAATTTTGCAAGACTAAAACCGATTGTATATGCCTTTCCAAGCAATATGGCAGCTACTTCTGGCACTTCTGCACATAGACCTGCTTAAAGAGTTTGACCTTCACACAATCAGACTTCAAAGAACTTTTCTTTTCTTTCTTATTTTTAAAAAAACGTATATATTTTTTTTTTTTTGTAATTATAGGATCAGACATCGGTAATACTCAGCTATTCTCAAATGTTATCGAGTGATCAAGAAGTATCTTATACCTTCCAATTAGTTTTCAAAGGCAAGCACTGAAAGTGAATCCGCATAGCAATTCCTGAAAAAATCAGTATGTTTGCTATATTTGGATGCAAAAACGCTTTAAGAATGATGTTAGAGTAACCAATGGGTTCTTATGTCTCGGTTGATGTTTTAGCTAGCTTTGCCTATATGCTGATTTCTGAATGTCAAGTAATAAAAATATAATAGCACACCATATTTTGAAGTTTAAACTTCTAGATTAGTCGAATTTAGTGCTAATCTCAATATGATATCTAGAGAGAAGCTAAGGAGGTCCTAAGTTAAAACCTGTATTATCTGTTGACCCCTGTCAACTTGTTGAACTCAGCTAAAGTCCAACCTACAAGTGAGAGAGAATTTTAAGTAATAAGTATTATACTCCACATATATCTACAAGTTTAATTTTTTAGATTAGTTAGTTGTGGTGCTAATTTCAACATCATATTCGCTCCATCCAATTGTTTATGTGCTTTCACTGTCCTAATATGGAAAATATAGAGAAACTATTGGGAAAAGAGAAATAATAGTTACTTTTGATATTAATTAATTATTCATATCAGGTATGAGGTTTGATAAAGAAGGTTTAGTGGAAAGACTTGTCTACTGCCATTTCTGGTCTGCTTTGACAAGTCCAAAATCAAGATCCCCGCAACTTCTCATTGCTTCTATTTAAAAGGGGAAAAATTACAAGTACCACCTCCACAAACCATTGGTAAAACCTCAAAACCATGTTAAAAGCATTTTAAATAACAACGGATTTGGAACTTTATGAACAATTTTTGGCTTTGGGAAACCACAGACATAACTGTGGTGACAGAACAAAAATGAAACAACAGGAAATGCATAATATGTGAATGGGAAAGAAGCAGTAATCCGGTAATTTCTTTTTACTGATAAAGTATTGATCGTGCTTTATGTCTCTCCCACAAAGACTCGAGCAGTAAAAAGAAAATGTGTTAGTGGACGACTTGGACTACTGCCATTTATGCGCGTTGATGCACATAAATATATTTGATAAAAATAATTAAGCACTTTCGGTTGTTTCATCCACTAAGGTAAGCTATTTCTCTCTACAAACATCATCAACATAGAAATGCATGACATAAATGTGAAAGAAGCAAATCTAGAAAAAATCTCTTTTTAACGATAAAATATTCGTTTTACATCGTGTCTTTCCTGCAAAGACTCGAAACTTTGATAAATGCGTGTTTAACTCAAGTACGTTTATTTCGCTTACCCCATCGCTGTTTATGTGCTTTCCCTCCATATGCATGTTACTGTTAATGTTGTGCACTATATTATTTCTATTATTTTAACAAGAAAATATGGAGATTGTGGGTAGATTAATTGAGGATAGCAGTGATTTTCATAGAACTATATTTTCTCATGAAACAAATAGATGAAGGCATCTTCATTATTCATAAGCATATACGTTATGGTGCACGTTCCTCTTGCAAGGATTAAAAAATTAAGCACGTTTTGTTGTTTCATTCAGCATCTTATGCTATTTCAATTGCTTCCAACATAATGGAATTCTCGTATTTTTATATCAAAGAACGTATATCAACATCTAGAATCATAGAGTGGAAAAGAGAAGTATTGTCATGAAGACAAATTAAAAAGAAACCCGTTTCTTATAAATTACGATTTCCTTCTACCGTTTTTAGTTTGCATGTTATTCATTTATTTATTTTCTTTGTACTTGTGTTTTCCTTGAAAATTGAAATTGCTTTCCGATCCTTAAAATTTATCGATTTGATTTTCCACTCTTGTAATTAACTTCCCTTCACTAAATATCCTTTAAATTCAAAATTGTAAACAATCTTTTTTTTTTTTTTCGGTGCAAAAAATTGTCAATATTAATCACAGTGAAATTACTGACAACCCGAGGGAGCAACCCAAGAAGCTTCCTTTCTCCCATTGTAGTTCCAATGAAGTCTGCTCCTAGTCTTCTTCAATTCTCCTATAAAAACCTATTCCATAATCTCATCTTCTTGCTCCAACTTATTTAAGCTTTTCTCCTTTTACTTGCTTAGCTTACTACTAAAACAGTGATGGGATCATTCGGTCTGATCAACCTCGTCCCTTATATATTGCTTCTCCTTGTTCAAACATACCCATACTTTTCTTCTTCTTATTCTAAAAGTGACATTCACCCACGCCCTCCCAACCAGCGGGATGCTTTGCTCCGTTTTATCAATTCCTACGATAATCAATCGACCAAATGGAATGAACATGTCGATTGTTGTCGTTGGGATGGGATATCCTGTGACGACATGACAGGCGATGTCATCGGCGTTCGTATCGTTGACTGGGGACTAACGGGCACCATTGAAAGCATCAGCTACCTTTTCCCACTCCACAACTTGCAGACTCTCCAGCTTTGGGGAAATAATTTTCACGGTGCCCTCCCACCGGAATTGTCTCGCTTTTCTAAACTTATCTCGCTCACTCTCTCTTCCAATCAAGAATTAACGATGGAGAGCCATTCTCTAGAGACGCTGTTTCAAAACCTAACACAGCTAGAAGTGCTTTCTTTGGATAGAGTGAAGATATCTGGAGATTCATCTAATGCCTTGGCGAATGTTTCCACTGCTCTATCAGAACTCATTCTTGCTGAATGTGATTTGAAAGGGGTATTTCCGGAGTTCATTTTTCATTTGCCGAATATTCTTCGACTTGATTTGGCAGGGAATCTAAATCTCACGTTCTCATTTCCAACCTTTAATGGGAGCAGTTCTCTCGCATATTTGGATCTCTCTTCTATAAACTTCTCGGGTAAGTTACCTGATACCATCGGCAATCTGAAGGATCTACAGACGCTGAAACTCTATTCATGTCATATTTCAAACTCAATACCATCGTCCATCACAAACCTCACACAACTCCATGATTTGGCCCTCTCATCTTTTGAACACAGAGATGCAATCCCATCTTTAGTTTGCCAATTGAGATCCCTTCAGGGATTAGATCTATCGCGTAATAGATTCAATGGCACGATTCCACAATGTTTGGGTAACTTGACCGATCTTTTCTTCTTGGATTTAAGTTCTAACCAATTGACAGGTTCGTTTCCACCATCGTTGGCTAACTGTACCAGGTTAGGAATCCTAAATGTTAGCAACAACATGATAAATGATTCCATCACCCGTTGGTTGGAATCTTTCCACGGATTTTATGTCATTGATCTTGGAGTAAATAGCTTTCACGGTGAGATCCCTCGATCCATTTGCAAAAGTGCTCCACTAATTATGGATTTTTCCAACAACAGGCTCACTGGAACTATTCCACCATGTTTGATTAACTACATGGGTTTTAGTGGCAGAATCCTAAATCTTTGGAACAATAAGTTGGAGGGAACAATCCCCGATACGTTCCCACAAATATGTTCCATAGAAGAACTTGATTTACGTGAAAATCGGCTCAAGGGGCCACTGCCTCGGTCAATGGTCAATTGCAAAAATCTATTAGCCATACAACTCCGAAATAATAATATAGAAGATTTTTTTCCCAACTGGTTAGAAACTCTCCCGAAACTCCAAATACTTGTTTTAAAATTCAATAGATTCCATGGTGAAGTGATGACCTTACTAAACCATCACCCATTTCCTAGTTTAAGGATATTTGACATCTCAAACAATAATTTTACTGGTCAATTGCCAACAAGGTACATGGCACAATTTGATGCCATGAAAAATATCAGTGTTTCTAAAGAGAGTTCATTATATTTGATTTTGAATTCAGAATCTCTTGGATTTGAATACAACTATTCTACAACAATTACAATGAAAGGATCGACCTTTGTCTTGCTAAAAATCCTCGATAATTTGAAGTTAATAGACCTCTCAAACAACAATTTCATGGGGGAAATTTCCGAAGTCATCGGTGACCTCATTGCTCTAAAAGGTTTGAACCTATCCCATAACAACCTTATTGGGAATATCCCTCCATCAATTCAAAGAATGACCAGCCTTGAATGGCTAGATCTCTCTTCAAACAAACTCACTGGTCAGATCCCTAGTGAACTCATACAATTGACATATCTTGAAAGCTTAAACCTTTCGTATAATGAGCTTAGTGGAATGATACCAAATGGTAATCAGTTTGGTACATTTGGGAAGGATTCCTTTGCGGGTAATGTAGGACTATGTGGATCACAGATTGCGATGGCATGTGGTAAGCCTGAGACTCCACAACCACCACCATTGCCTTCTATTCAAGAAGAGGATTTCAATGTCTTTGATTGGAAGATCATCTCGATGGGATATGGATGTGGATTAGTATTTGGTTTTTCCATCGGATACATTGTTTTTGAGCTTCGAAGGCCTGAATGGTTTGTGTCATTGGTTGAGGAGAATCTGCTGAAGAAGATAATAAGGACAAGAAGGAGGGTTGATAGGTTGCACAGAAGATGACAATATGGTAAGCACATGTTCCAAAAATTGTCACTACTCAAATCGCTTGTTACACATACCATTGTCATTCTCATTTTACTCTCTAGCATCCCTTCTTCGTCTTTTCCTTTCTAATTGTACTCCCTTTCTTTGCCTTTTGTTGTCAGCATGCTCAAAGGGTTTATGAGTCCATGTCTATGGTAACTTATCATTGAGTCCATTAAACTGTCGATGACTTATGTTTTGTTTTCTACGTGAAATCTTGTCTCCTTTCTTTTTCACAAGTTAAAAAAGTAAAGCCATGCATCTTATGTTGCTTTTAGACGTAAGGAACACGGCGAAATAGTTATCAAAAATCTTTTTATTCCTGCATAATTCGTACTGCTGGCAATAAAGATTATAATTTGCAGATTTCTTCCATATGATAATTACTACATTTTTCAAAGGTGATATGTTTCATATAACTTTAAAAGAATGTTTTTGCTTATCTTATAAGAAACCTAAAGTGGAATTCTTAACTATAAAACCTTGTAGAAGACAAAAGAAGCATAAAAGAAAGAGAAACTATGCTTTTCCATTTTTCCCCTTTCTCATATCGACAAATTATTTAATGTACAAACACTAACGTAAGACAAGCTCCTTCCAATATCCATTAACTGACTCAGCATTATGGATGACAGCAAGAACTGGCCAGAAAGAAAATCTTAAGTACTAATCACGGATTGTGTTGTTTAACGTGTTAACTAAACTTACTTGAAGCATGGACTTCACCTAAAGTAGCTTCTTTAATTTACCAAATATACAGGAGGAGCCCATAAGAGGAACACACCAGAATTCGCTGTTCTTACTCATGATATTGGAATCATGGCGTGATGGAATTACATTTTTATCTTGGACTGTTTTTGTGCTGTCAATATATTTTCAGTGCAGAATGATGCCATGATTTAAATCCTTCAACTGAGAAGAGAAATTAAAGACAACTCTCCATCTGTCTTGAGGTGTGGTCAACAAACGAATGGGATTTATTTAGGGGAGTTATTTCATTGAAATAATTCACTTCATATATGAGGTTCCTTGATGAATCTTTACACTACACTATTATTTCCAAACCTTGAATTCCTACTGCGGTGTGTAAAAAGGACCTCAAATTACATTATTCCGTTGCCAAATATTTTAAACTTCATTTGAAAGCACATACTTTGCCTTATAAGCATCCTTCCCAAGTACGGTGGACCAGTCTGCTCCTTTCTTTAGATGTCTCTCCAACATAATTCTCCATGGAATCACCTGGAATGGTCGAGAAGGCTAGAGCACGCAATAAACAACATATAATCTATATGATCTTTGTTATCGTAAATTCGGGTCATTGGTCTATAATATTACTACTATTGTTGTATAATTAATTGTTCAGTATTGTATATTATATGCACCATAGGTATGAGACTTAAATAATAATATATAACAACATTAGTTTTGTCCCACAATCAAGACATGTTCACATGAAGAATACTAATGTAATTAACTTAATTACGAATACTAAATGTAGTGACATATACCAATAACCTATTATTATATCCGTTGGATGATCATTGATAATCAGAGTAGTCATGTTTAGTATTCTTGTTACGTTTGTTTTTAATATCTCAACAAAAGTTTTGTTTGATATAATATTAGTTTTATTTAACTAATATGAGTTTTCAGTTACTATAAGCCTGGTTTTTTTTTTTTTTTTTTTTTTTAATCCTCGTGTCAAGAAGGAAGTTCTTTCATGGAGAAAGATGACTCTGGTTTGTAGGCCATTTAATTCCTAGATGCTGTGATAACCACATTTAAATCCAGTTTGGATCTATAGAATAAGAATTGTGATGGCCAGTATATTGTTACCGATACCTTTGAAATTATATCATGAGTCGTAAAGTAAGGATGGCAACCCCTTGCCCTGTTTCTTCATTCTATATGAATAAATTTGAACTAAATCGAAATTTTATTTAATTGGCTTTTAAAAAAAAAAAAAGAAAGAAAATTTGTTTAATTGATCATGATGTTCAATTACTATAAGCGAAGAACTTGAGTTCCGTTTCCCAATTATTACGAAAAGATGATGACCCGCATATTCCTTTTTCAAATTTCCACTTGCTTTGTAAGATGAAGACTTCGTTAATAATATTAGAGAATTATTATTGTGGCTGCTTGAAATGGTGCATGTTTAAGCTATTTAATTATTTTTTATTATAATAGAAAGCCTCATTGGAATTCTTATGAAGTAATCGTATGTTTATGGTGTGAGGTTGACTAAGTTGAATTATCTTAACTTAAAGTAAGTTTTGTGTAATCAGTTAAATACTACTTGATCTTTTATACACAAAATGAGTTAATATAAGGTTAATTGACATAAAAACTTAGGTTAGTGGGAAGACAACAAATGTGTAGGAATAAGAGTTGAAAACTTAATTATTAGGTGGAACCAAGTGAGCTGGTTCTTGAAATTGTTGGAACCAACCACTACAATAGCAAATTCACTTAGAATAGACTCCACTACCTAATTTGCTAGAACCAGTTTAACTCTCAATAATATAATAATGGCCTATTGAGTAACATATTAAGGACTAATACCTACTTATCATTCTTAATTTCCACATAGATTCATTTTGGATATCCAATTTCCCTCTAGTTTGTCGGTCAAAGCTGTTTAGTACAAGTATGCATTGTCCATGTTTATTACTTGTTAGAATAGAAACTAAAAAATAAGATTAAAATGTAAACTTGGCCTAATAACTGTGTTGTATTATGCTTAGCCATCGATTCGGAGGCGATACCCTTAGACTAAAGATAAAGCTCCAAGCCTAATTTGAATGATGGCATTTTTAGGTGCTTAAGCCATCACATGATGGCTCAACAAGTGTTGATAATGAAAAATAATGTCTTTTTAGTGGTCAACTATATTGGTGGAGTTGGAATAAAAACTATTAATCCCATACAAAACTACTATTTTGGCATGGCATAGAGACTAATTACTTGCATGCCAACCCCAAGTAGCCTTATGGTATCAGACCTCATTTGATCCCTATTGTGCTTAAGTCATGAGAACTCCTTGGTTATTTTCATTTTGATTGTCTCACTTTATATTAATTATCTAAACCTTGGTTGTTACTATGTGAATTATAGCAACTTGCAAGTTTATTAACCCAGCTGAATTATGTATCGAGCATCAACAAGAAGAACGGAAGAAACAAAGAGGAATTCGATACAGAAAGCAAATGGCTAAAACTAACTTCTATTGTCATGACAACAGTATTTATATTGCTTAGTCTAACAATCTAATAGACTAACAAATCCTACAATTAAGCAAGGTAACTAGCTAACTAATCCTATATGTACAACTGGAAAATAAAAGTAATTACAACTGGAACTGGAAATAAATAAAAAATATATATAATAATACAGCAAGTAATATTCTAACATCCCCACCCCACTCTCAAGTTGGGAATTCTTGAAGACCCAACTTGGAGAGAAGAAATATTAGACGAGCTTCAAGCAACGACTTTGTGCAGATATTAGCTAGTTGAAAGTAAGAAGAAACATGAATCGAAGCTAACAATCTAGATGTAATGTGATCTCGCACAAAATACACATCAATATCGATGTACTTGGTGTAAGCATGATGACACGAATTATTGGCAATCAAGATAGCTAACTTGTTGTCACACTTTAAGGAAATCAATAAAGATATTAGAACACAAAGATTGCACAAAATGCATGAAGTCCACAACAGTTCCTTGGACATTGCAGCAAAACTATGGTATTCAGCCTCTATGGAAGAGGTTGAAACTGTATTTTGCTTCTTTGTTTTCCACAAAACCAAAGTAGACCCTAAGAAGATGCAATATCTACTAATGGATTTTTGATCCAGCAAGTCCCCTGCCTAATCAAAATCAGAATATGCATGAAGCGATAACTGGTTGGCAGCTAAAAAATATAGCCCCAATGATAGAGTGCCTTTCAAATATTTGAGAACATGTATAACAGCTTAAAAATGAGGAACCCGTGGCTTAGACAAAAATTTGTTGAGGGTGTGTACAACAAAACTAATATCCAGCCTAGTAAGTTTAATGTATGATAGCCGCCTAACTAACCTTCTATAAGTAATAGGATCAAGAAGAGATCTCCTTCATCATTGTCAAGTTTCAATCCACTTAGCAATGGGGCTTTAGTAGGTTTCAAAATAGTAAGACTTATTTCACTGAGTACATCCAACAGAAATTTTCACTAATTGATCAAGCAGCCTTCCCTGGTTCTATACAACTCCAAACCAAGGAAATATCTTGTGAGGCCTAAATCTTTTATGGTAAAGGCTTTATGCAACTGATTCCTTAATGCAACAATCATATGATCATCTAATCCAGTAATTAAAATATCATCCATCTAAAGCAGTAAAGCTACAAAACCAATTGTTGTTTGTTGCACAAATAAAGATGCATCATGCTTGGATTGAATGTATCCTATGGAAAGTAGAAACTTAGAAATTTCAAGATTCCACTACCGTGAGGCTTGTTTCAATCTGTATAAAGACCTCTTTAGCTTGCAGACCTGATTAGAAGTGGCCTTGGTATAACCCTGAGATAGGACCATGTAGATTTCCTCATCTATATTGCCATGTAGGAAAGCATTATTTACATCTATCTAATGTAAGGGCCATGAATAAGCAACGACTATAGCGATGAATATGCACACAGTATTAAGTTTGGCTACTGGTGAGAATGTATCATGAAAGTCTTGTCCCTCAATTTAAGTATATCCCTTAGCTACTAATCTAGCTTTATACCTCTCAAGACTTCCATCAAGCCGGTATTTGACTTTGAAAATCCATTTACACCCAATTGGTTTTTTTCTAAGAGGAAGAAGACTTAATTCCCAAGTCTCATTGGACTCCAAGGCATTCAATTCATGCTATACAGCCTTAATCCATTCTTTATGTTTAATAGCTTGAGAGTAAGATGAAGGTTTTGTGGTAGATAGCACATTGGTTGGAGACACAACAAAGTCATAAGGATAAAATTGGAATGAATCTAGATCGAGTAAAGGAAATGAGGTTTGTGACTTAATAATATGTTGGTTAGATTGGACTGAGGAAACAAAATCTCAAAGCCAATTTAGTGGATAAGAAACTCTATTGGATCTACGTACAGGAGCAGGAGTACTTAAAGAAGTAGGAATAGAAGACTTTGATGAAGTTCGGGGTGTTTGAGAAGAAGTATCAACTAACACAAAGGGTTGAAACTGAATTTGTTATAAGCAAGGAAGTGAAGGAATCTGTTGGTTTGTTAGCAAAGCAACCTGGTAAGGACACTATTCAGTTTCAGGTAGATTTTCTTTCTTGAAAGGAAATATGGTTTCAAAGAAGAGAACATCTTGACCGACAACAATCTGTCCAGTACTTAGATTATAGACTTTAAACCCTTTCCTACCAGTAACATAGTCAAGAAAGACACATCTAGAAGCTTTAGGATCAAACTTATCTGATTTAGGACCTAAGGTCTTAACAAAACACAAGCATCCCATGATCCTAAGATCATCATAGCGAGGTGCTTTATGAAACAACAGCTCAAAAGGTGATTTCCAGCCAAGAAGCTTAGTAGGCATAATATTAATAAGTTGGTGCAAAATCCCAAAGTCATTTAAAATTTCCTTACAGCTTCTTGACAAGAACTCTCCCCCATCATCTATTCTCAATGTCTTAAGGGTAATTTGAAATTGATAAATGATGTCTTTAATGAATTAGGGAAGAACAAAACATACTTATGACTTATGATGTAGTAAATATGTCTATGTGGCTCTTGAAAAATCATCAACGATGGTTAAAAAATATGTAGTCCACATAATGAAGGAACATGGTAAGGTCCCCAAACATCAAGATGAACTAATTCAAAAGCAAATGAAGCCTTAATCGAACTAGTTAGAAAAGGTACCTTGTCAAATTTAGCTTGATGACAAGTAAAGCACTTGAAGTTTTTGAAATCAAAGTGTTTACAAACATCTAAATGCTGTAATTTTGAAACTAAGTTGTGTCCTAGCCTATCATGGAGAAGTTAAACATCTTTATTGCTAAAAGTTTTGACTGCTGACAATAAAGAGTCATTATAATCAAATGGAAAAACATTAGTAAATTTCTTTGACTTAGTACTAAGAACATACAAACCATTTAAAGCTTGAGTTGAAGCTAGGATTATGTTAGAAGTCAATTCCTAAAAATAACAAAGCTTGAATTAAATATGGCTTGTAAAGATTAATAGTGTAGCAATTGTTGAACTGACAATAGGCTACAAGCAAACTCAGGAACATAGAGAACTCATGATAACATAAGTGAAGAAGAAATCCTAACTTTACCCAAAACATCAACAGAAAGTGTATTTCCATTTGGTAGCTTAATAAACACAGGGCTAGTCAGCTTATGAGGTTCAACTAAAAGCTCATAAAATGGAGTAATATGTTTAGAAGCCCCAGTATCTACTATCCAAAAATGTCTTTTATTACTTTGAAGCTCTAAACAAAGAGAATTGATATAAGGACTAAGTGAAATACCTGTTATTTGCACCATATTTATAACAGTAGAGTCCTGCTTTTCTTTCATCATACGAAGCACTTCTTGACACATCTCCTACACGAATTGCTTATCAAAAACATTGTTATATAATGTGTAACGCCCCAAAGCAGCAAAATCATAGCAATCCTGCTATGTAAACTATTTTAAGACAGAAACTGACCATACAGTCGCCACTCTAAACCTGATTTACAAAAGGCGTCAATAACCAACCCACTTTGAAGTAAACAATTCATAATTTAAATATAATATCTACTTATGAACTTATGAAAAATATATACTTATATTAAAATAATCTAAGTATATTTACAAAATTAGCCACTTAATCATAATCTACGTGAGTAATTCATAATCTAATACTAAAAGCTTTAAATATGAACCTAAACTTGAGAGTATATCGGGTCTTCATTTTATATTCTCACTCCTCAAGATCCCCCAATTGCTAGCTTCGAAGTAATTATAAGCCGCTTCTTAACTAGCACATGCAACAAAGGTTATAGAGATGTAAGCAATTACAACTCAGTAAGTTAGGTTAAAGACTTAAACCATACAACAAACACAAACAGGGTTATCGATCAAATCATTAGGTGCAGTGTATATTCAAACAAATGTCATCGCATGATATTTTTAGACCCGTCATGAGATTAGAAAAATTACACCTGCTCTAATCCGGATTGAGGACTTTCCGTTAATGCAACAGCTCACGACCAAACTTAGTTTTATGCAATGGAGACGCCACTCCTCCCGCAACTACTTTCAACCCATTGACTTCACTTTTGCTGCAATCTCCTCTCCTATCACTTAGTTCAACTAAGAACAACAAAGAGACCAATTATGCCATCCAACACTATTCCTTTTGAAAGGATCGGTATTTGATCAGAAAATCTTAATGCTCTCCTAATGAGTTGCTATTCATGTCAGATTTACAATTACAAGTCATATATTTGATTAGATTTAATTTAGGGTGATGCATCATTCCATAGAAATCATACAAATACAAGTCAAATAGCAAATCAACATCAAAACAGCAGCTCAAAACAAGCATATGCATATAACCAACTATTTAACAAACACGATCAAATACAATTCAAGCCTCCAAGTACTACAAATGAGTACTCCAAAATACAGTAAAATATTAAACCCAACTTACCTCGACTCCTTACTTACTCACTCAAGGTAGGACTCGCTCAGTCCATCGCTAATAATCCATATAATACCAATGTTATCTTAGTTTTCATATAATTGTTATAAATTAGTTTTTATCCTATAACACTTATTATTATCTTTGGTTTAGGGTTTAATATGTCCAATTATCTAGGTTTTCAATTCTTTTACAATTATTCTGGGTTTCGAGCTAGGTCAAGGTTCAATTTCCACATTAATTTCTAAATTAGGTTCTAGTTCAGTTTTTAAATACGGTTTTATACATGAACCCTAAAAACTCGTTTCAACCCATAATGTGAAATTAATCACACTATTTTCAGGTATCCTCAATATTGTTTTTGGTCTTTAACCAATGTTCCAGTCCATATGGTATATCCTAATCCTGATTTAACTACCCAATTTACTCCTGCTATGAGAAAATCTTACGTTTTTCATATAATTACCCTAATTTAAGTTTCCTATTAGATTTTATATATATTTTCCTATTATTCTTACAATATCAATTTTTATTCTAATATCTTCTATTTATTATATTTCCAATTTTCCATATTATGTATTATTATCTATTATATATATAATACACATCTAATATTTCTATCACTCCAAATATCATCTCCCAACATCAATTAACATCTCAAAATATATAAATTCATCCCAAATCATATTTTACACCTAATTACCCTAATTTACAAAATTAACTTAATATATACCATTTCTTTACCTATTACATATATACTACATAATACCCTAATAATTACATCCAACCCTCTAAATGCTACAAAGAGCGCACTCCATCAGATTTCAATATCTTAAAACATGTAATTATGTACTAAATCAGTAATTATCTATTTAATTACCTAATTAACCCAAAATTACTCATTTTATGCATCATTTTAAGGCTTAAAAATTTCATAAAATTTTCAAAAATTAATTTTGAAAAAATGACTTCATAGCATTATTCTATATTATCCTAATAGTCTACAAAAAAAAAAATTTGAGCTCCAAACTATACTTCTAAGCCTATTTATTTCTAATTCTAAATATGTTCGATTTCGTTCAATTTTTTAAGCACCCAATATTTGCAAACATGATTAAACTTAATCACTATTTTTTCCTAAATCTACATATAATAAAACATCAGAACAGCAAATTTGATAATTTTCTAGGCAGAATTAATAATTTTAATAAATTTTTCCAAATTGAATGAAATTTGGTACTCACCTAGTTCTTGAGCTTTCACCCACCAACACCAATTCAAGGTGTATCGGCCGGTCTAAGCAGTCCAATTGGAGTGAGTTCGTGGTGGTGGTGGCTCGGGTCCAAGTGGTAGTGCTGTGTGGGTTCATTAACTCCTATAATACAGATTTGGGAAAAAAATTGTAAACCCTTATTCATCTTCTTGTTTCAATCCTCTCTAATTTTTCTACCTTCCTAATTGACTAAATAAGCTTCTGAAATTTTCTTGCTGTTTATAGAGGTGTAAAGCAAATTCTATGCATTAAATTAAACAAGACAATAGCTTATCCTCTTCCATTTTGCCTTTTTTGTTATATTAATTTAATTAATTGCTTTTATTTATTCAATTCCAAATTACCATACCTCACTTCTAGACATTTCCATAAATTTCTTGAGTTTTCCTTAATTAATTATAAATTTTATTTAATTAATTAACCTTATTTTAGTTTATTTCATGTATTTTAAATAATTACGTATATTTCTATCTATAAGTAATTACGCGTATTTCTATGCACAAGTAAATACATATATGATATAAATAAATACTCATAAATATTATTTAAGTTATTTTATGATTTTTAGTGTTCATATAATTTATCTCTAACGATTCGTTAGTTATCAAAATATATTTTACATATTTTTTTATAAATAACAAGTAATATACTTAAAATTTGAAAATTTTATATTCACTTATTTTGTTACTTATTTTCTTAAATTCGAACTTACAAGATCGCTTTTACTAATATTTCTAACTTTGTTGTAGAATTTGGGCTAAATCAAATAGTTTGCTCGATTGCCCTAAATTTTATAAATCGAACTCTGAATAGCTAATTGTAAGCTTACATAACATAGTACCTAAATTATTATTTAGAGAGTCCTCGAGTAGAGTGTCTGAAACAAGATCATACTGAGTTAGTGGCTACTCACTAAATTTATTTGTTTACCTTTAGTAACAGGCCTTTCCCTTTGAACCAGTCAGGATAGCCGATGAACTTGAAACATGAATCTATGCTATATCCTTCAAATTTACAATATTTGCGTACAAGACCTCTCTTGAACTTCCATCTATCAACAAGAACTATTGCAGTCGAAGGACCAGTCTTGTTTGCAACAAAAGTAAAGACATCTTGATTTGAACTAACAACTCTAGCAACTTGCCATTGCTTCTCTAATTATTGAACAAGATAGTAAGCTCAATTAACTGAAGGCATTGGTTCCATAGACAGAATTTGATTTCAAATTCCTTCATAGGCTTCATTAAGTCCCACCATGAATTGTAACAATCTACTCTGCAATTCAAACTCTACTACTTTTTCTTTCAACACACAAGTGCAATACTGCATTATATCACATTCACACATAGGAAAGGAATGTAGCTCTTGTAATTCATACCAACACTTCTTAAGCTTGTTAAAATAAACACTAACTGAGTAATTATTTTGGCGTAAATTAAATATCTCATGTTGAATTTAGAAAATTAAAGGACCGTTCGCTAATTCATATTGCTCTTTAACTTCTTACCATAATTCATATGCGGATGTAATGTATAAGAAGTTTTAAGACATCTCACTTACCATGGAATTAAGAATCCATGATCTAGCCATGTAATCACATCAGTTCCATTTGACAAGATTAGTAGCATTCTCATCAGGCTTATGAATTGATCCATCAATGAAACCAATTTTTACTTTAGCACCTAACCCTAGCTTTACAAACTTGCTTTAGGAGAGATAATTTATGTTGTTAAGCAAGATATTTCCAATGCACATACCAGGACTATGAGAACCAAATACGTAATAAGGATCGTTGATAGCTAACTCCAATTTTTGATTCATAGTCAAACAAACGACTACAACCAAAATGGATAAGAATACTGGTTAGAAGATTAGGATTGCAATACTTGGAAGTTCAAGCTCTTATACCATGTGTGAATTATAGCAACTTACAAGTTTATTAGCCTAGCTGAATGATGAGTCGAGCATCAACAAGACGAACGAAAGAAACAAAGAGGAATTTGGTATAGAAAGTAAATGGCTAAAACTAACTTCTATTGCTATGACAACAATATTTATATTGCTTAGTCTAACAATCTAACAAACTAACAAATGCTATAGCTAAGCAAGGTAAGTAACTAATTGATCTTCTATGTACAACTGGAAAATAAAAGTAATTATAACTAGAACTAAAAATAAATAAAAAATACTCGGTTGGATTAGTTTAGGAATGTGCACTCCATATCATGTGTGCTTGTGGTCTTGTAACCTAAGTCTATAAAAACCTACTCTTTAATTCTATTTCAAGTAAGGAAACTCTCTTTGTAGAAGTTGTTGCTCACAATTTGACTAGGTATGGGATTGACATAAGGACATATGTATACAAAATATATCGAGCCATCCAAAGCTTATAGAATCCTTTAATTTTCCTTTTAAATGTTTTAAAATGGGTCTTTAATAAGAAGAACTTACAATTTGAATTTGTACTTTTTTATTTGTTCTATGTCCAAATACAAGCATGTGGTTTCTAACTCATTCTAAAAAAATAAACTCTTTTATTGTTGGAGACCATTGTGGCCAATTGCTACAAATGTAGATATATGTATGTTTACATTTTCTACAAGTGATCTTAGAAGTTCTGTAAATTTTATAATATTCTAGAAACAAACAGATCTCTGTTGGATTTAAAAAAAATTCCTGACATTTAGTTTAATTTTCAAGAACTTAATCAAATGTATTTAAGCATACAGGTAAGAAACCAATATAGTGAAGTAAGCCTTACATACTTCAATGAAACACGTGGTAGCTATCAATGTCCTTATAGATTCCAAGACGTGATATTTTCTATATTCTCACTTGTGCACACATGCACAAATGAGGTAACCCATGATTCATCAAGTGTTGAAGCACCATAGGAAGCACCAAGAAGAATATGTTAACCTAAGAATTAAAGGATGTATGGTTAAAAACAAACTTTTATGAACCAAGGAACTAGAGGATACTTGCTTTAAAACAAGTTTGCTCAAGTTTCTTGTGGAGGAAGGTAGGTTATACCCTTTTTTGGGTCCAATGGATAAGATATATAAAATCTCTCTAATCCCTATACCAATTCTTGTAACAATTTAAAACTTGACACGCTATTCAAATCAATTGGACAAGAATTGCTTACCGCTCTAGGATTTGATTATCTTTGTCAGCAATGGTATTCCGGTATAATCAAAGCAAAGAAAGTGAGCAAGCAAAAAGCACTCTGTCAGATATAAGATGCATTCAAATAAAATTGCTTTTTTTTTTTTTTTGCCCTTTTTCATTTTCTTCAATTTATTCGTTTCTGTCCTTCCAAACCCCTTTAACCTCGCATACTAATATCCTTTGTTGGTATAGAAGCATATTCCATATATTGAAGTACAACGGAGAAATAAAACAATAATGACTATTTTAAATTAATGCCACATGAATTAAAATCTCCTTTTGTCTAGTATTTTGTGAACTCTTGAGTTCCTAGCCACATATCCAAAGAGCTATGCATAATTTACTTGCTATTATAATAGCAGATTTGATGCTTCATAAGTAGTTAATGGGATTTAGGATTCCTAGATTAGAGTCCTTTCTTCCCAGAGGTACATATGGTGGGATTTCATGACCAAAAATCATTCAGGACGTTAATTATAGCCATTGTATTTGATTTCTTCGTTTTTATTTACAGAATCTAGTCATGCTCTTTATGTGGGTCCTAAAGCAATAACCATAGAATCCTAGACTACAATATTAGAATATACCAGCAAAACTTCATTTCCCAACTGGGTGGCTTTGATACTAATAGCTAACCTTCAATATCCACTCAAGTAGAGAACGCAGCTTTTTACTTTTACCTATCACTATCTTCATTGTATTACTTAGTTACCCTACTTCTCTCAAACTTGATGGATGGATTAGACCTATACAATTTGGTTACTCATATGATCTACGTCATGCTTATCAGGTACATCAATCCATCCTCCTTATGTTATGCATCATAAGAGACAATACGTGCAAAAGGTAAGGCTTTTACGTAATATTCATGTGAAACGGATGTTTTATAAAGTCAAAATTATCGTCTAAGCATGGGGCACACACACATTGTCATTTGCCGAACGGCCCTAGAACAATTGCCTTCATCGTAATCTTCTGGCACTTTCTCAATTCTCCTATATTACAAAACTCTAAAACATCAATTTCTAATTACGGTTGCTGTTAAAAAAGAGATGGGATCCAGTATCATCCACCTTCACGCTTTACTCTTACTTCTCTTTGCTCAAACAAACTCGTATCCATGCTTTTCTTCTTCTTATTCTAAAAATAATACACATTTGTGTCTTCCTAAGCTGCTTTGCTCCAGTTCAGGGATTCCTATAATATTACTACATGGAATGAGCAAATTGATTGATGTCCCTGGAGTGGGATATCCTGTGACAATATAACCGGGGATGTTATCAGCACTGATATGTCTTATTCCAAGCTAAGGGGCACGATTGACAACATTAAAGACCTATCTCCCCTCTTGACAGGGTCTTTGAGTTCGATTATGTTCGGTCAGTTTTCAAATTTGATTCATCTTGACCTCTCCGATGACGAGCTTCACGGTGTAGTCCCTCAAGAATTATCACACTTACCCAAACTTGTCTCACTCAAACTCTCTAGAAATTATGATTTGACAATACAAAGCCATTCCCTATATTTGGTAGTACAAAACTTAACACAGTTAGAAGCGCTTTGTCTAGGTGGAGTCAAGATTTCTAGAGATTTGTCCACTGCCTTGGCGAACGTTTCTACTACTTTAACTACTCTATTTCTCTACAAATGTGATTTGCAAGAGGTATTTCCCGAGTTCATTTTTCACTTGCCGAACCTTCTTTATCTTATCGTGGGATAGAATATGGGCCTTACCGTTTCAATTCTGACTTTTAACTCAAGCGATCAACTTCAAATATTGGATCTCTCATACACAAACTTCTCTAGTGACTTACCCGATTCCATAGGCAGTCTGAAGAACCTAAAGTACATGTATTGTCATATTTCAAACTCAATGCCATCATCCATTGGAAACCTCACTAGACTTACTGAATTGTGGCTATCATCTTTCGCGCTTAGAGGTACAATCCCATATTCGATTTCTCACTTGAGTTTTTTACAAATGTTATATCTAACGGACAACAAACTCAGTGGCATGATTCCAGAATGTTTGGGAAATTCAACCAATCTATGGTATTTAGATTTAAGTTTTGACCAGTTAACAGGGCTACTTACGCAATCATTGGTTAATTGTACGCAATTAAACTACATAAATGTCTACCAAGTGATATTGTCCCTTATTGGTTGGGATCTCTCCACAAATTGAGATATACGAATCTTGGAGGAAATAGCCTTCATGTAGAGATCACACAATCGATTTGCAAAAGCATTCCAATGGTTATGAACTTGTCCAACAGCAGCTTCACTGGAACCATTCCATTGTGTTTGATTAACTTTATTTGTTATACTGGTCATTTACCAAGTCTTCGAATGAATCAATTGAAGGGAACAATCCCTGATATATTCCCTCAAGTTTGTCAAGTAGTGGCTCTTTGATTTGCATGAAAATCAACTCAAAGGACCACCCCCGGTCGTTGATCAATTGCAAAGATCTGAGTGTCCTGGATCTTAGCAATAAAAACATTGAAGATTTCTTTCCTAACTGGTTGGGAAATCTCCCTAAACTCTACGTACTTATTCTAAGATCCAACAAGTTCCATGGGGAGGTGAAGATCTCATGGAGCCATCAACCATTTCTCGGTTTAAGGTCATTCAACATCTCAAATATTAATTTTACCGGTGATATAAATAATACGATTTTACGAATTTATAATTTTATAATATTTTTTTTACTTGAAATGAAAGTAAAAGCAAAAAAAATATAATTTATGTATTCAAACTTGAATTTTGGTAAATGATTCTACAAATATACGATTTATCAATCTTATACAATTCTATAAATTCAAATAAATAGTAAAATTACAATTTTAACAATCATTTGATGTATTACTAACTACATACATTGCTTGTTTTGATACCAAAATCATAATTTTAACAATCATTCGATGTATTACTCTATGTATTACTCATTATATACATTGCTTGTTTCGATACCATCGATACCATAAAACATGTAAATATTTCTAAAGGAAGTATGCTGTACTTTGATCTATCAATGAAAAAATCTATCGTTACGTTGCCTCTAGTCTTGAATGCTTTAAGCTTAATAGACTTCTCGAACAACTAATTCCATGGGGAAATTCCAGATACCATAGGCGAGCTTATTGCTCTTATAGGGCTCAACCTATCCCACAATAATCTAATCGAGAGCATTCCTATGTCAATTGAGAATGTGACTAGACTTAAATGGCTAGATCTTTCTTCAAACAAGCTGACTGGACAAATTCTCATTAGATTGGTACGATTGACATCACTTGAAAGCCTATACCTTTCGTACAATGAGTTTAGTGGAATGATACCAAAAGGAAATCAGCTTGATACTTTTGGGAAGGATTCCTTTGTAGCTAATGCAAAATTACGTGGATCACAAATTACAATTGCAAGTGGTGACACAGACTCTCCACAAAGCACTCCTTAACCATCATCTTTGCCTTCTACAGAAGAAGATGACTTTTGATGTTTTTGATTGGAAGATCATCTTAACTCGATATGGATGTGGATTAGTAATAGGTGACTATGTGGTCTTTAAACTTCGAAATCCTGAATGATTTTTGCTCTTGGTTGAGGAGAAATTACTAAGAAGATAGAGAAGCTGAGGGCGAGAACTAAGAGGCTGCATTCATCATGAATTCTTGTGAGCATTTATTATTCTGTGATTTTTCATCGTTTTCATTATGCTTGGAAAGCATGCTAACATCTGTCCTCCTTGCTGGGATCTAGATGAAGCCCCACGATACACGTGCACGTTGTCCATCTTTACAAGTCACATCTAGTATGAGGCACTGCCTGAAGTTCACAGACCACCAAGGCCTTGTCTCCCGATTCTAAACTCTTCTTATCTGAAAAGACATCCTTTCTTACAGAGCAGCAAAATACTCGCTCTATTTTGAGAAGCACCTTTTGGTTGATTGTATGTATGAGCTGTCTTGACCCGGTGATTTAGCACCAAGAAACGGTATCACGATTGCAGCATGTGCGATTAGGTAAATAGTGATTGTAAAACTGATGAAAGAAAAGAGAAAGAAGAGTCTAATTTTTTTTTTTTCAAAATGCCACATTTAATTTGAAAAATCAAGTAACTAAAAAAGAAAAGAAATTCTTTTTCCCTCTCACGATCCTTGGAGTTGAAGTTTAAGTTAAAATCGATTAGAAACTACAATGCACCATTCACATGCTTATTTAACTAAAGTTTGTGACAACTTTAACTGAATCTGAATTCGTTCAATTAGTAAGGTAAATCTCAATAGTGGAAAGATATTATTATAGGGCATTACACAGTCACTGCATAACAAATGTAAATGCAAATTTACAAAGACAAACACAACTTCAGTTTTTTCATCATCATTTTCTTCTTGCTAAGGAAAAACTACCATAGTCATCAATTATCTAAAATTCTTCACAAACGTATTGAAAATTTTTGCTTCCTCTTTTTTAAAGTTATTCATTATATATATATAAGACTAGCCTTATATCTCTCTATGCTACCATCAGGTATATATTTAGTTTTATAAATCCACTTTGATCCTATAGCCTTTTTATCCTTGTGTAAACAAGTAAACTCTCATGTATCATTAAGTTTAAGAGCATTAAATTCATTTTGCATAATGCCATGAGGTGTGAGATTCACCCCTCCTGAAGTGACGGTGCGGTACTTGACCATTATTTTACTTCTCATATTCACTAGTATCCTAAATGGTAAGCCAGCCTTTCTCTTTCTATTTACCTTAAGACTATTATTAGCCCATCCTTTTCAAGGAGTGCTCTCTAGCATTATCGTAGGCCTCCATATGTTTTGGGAGGCTAAACTATCTAATTTTTTTAGCCTGCTAAGACTATCATCAGGAGAGCAACATCAACCTCTAACTAGACCTACTAGTGCCACTTGCCACACAATTTGCACGAGTTGAATATACCCACCTGACCTTAAACTCTTAGATCATGACACATAGCATCTACTCATTCCTTATTCTTTTTTTAAAGGTTTGTGAGTGATTAGAAGGCTCTTAGGTAGCTAACGCATTAGCTGATGACGCTACATAATCACTAGGATAATGAGCAAATTGATGAATGTCTAATAAAGGGTAATAAGTACCGAGAGGTTAAACAAAATGAATTGGACTATGTTTATTAGCAGTAAGGCAAGGACTGTGTTTATCAGTAATAAGGCAAGTACTATGAGTTATATGTACAAAGTCTTGAAGCCAAGTAGAAATTCTCCTATCTCTAGCTAACCTTCATAAATTGTTGTCTAAATGAATATACTAATTTAAAATGACAATGGGCTAATTGGATGTAAAAAGTATGGAATTGGTCTATAATTGGATGGATAAAGAGAAGTTGTTTCAAACAAAAGATAATTTTTTGGAACAAATTGAGAAATATGTTGATTGATATTATGTTCTAGTTGCCAATAGGGAAAGACACGTTAAAAAAATAAAATAACATCTCTCTTAATTTGTACATGTTTATTAGAAAAATCAGACTTTATAGCTTTTTTGTCCATGTTTATAGCCTAAGAACACACATTTTTCACCTCCCGAGTCAAATTTATCTTTATGAGATGAATGTTTGGCTATTTAACACAAGAAACCCATAATCTCAAGTAATCATATGATGGTTGCTTTCCAAAGAGCATCTCAAATGGTGTTTTCCACCCAAGACACTCCATAGACATTTTATTGACAACACATATGGAAATTAGGATACACTCATCACAAAAGTGTTTAAGTTAGTTGGCACAAATTCTCACTGCTCTTGAAGTGTCAAATAAATGTTTATGTTTTATCTTTACCTTCCCGTTTTGTTATGGTATGTGAACAATAGTGTATTGATGCATTATCCTTAAAATATGAAACATAGATTGATATGTTATAAACGAAAATTCAAGTCCATTATCAATTCGTACAAACTTAAGGGTTATTAAAAAATGACTAGAAACACATTGAAGAAGTTGGTTAAGAATTGAAGGTGTTTATGACTTGTGATGAAGAAGATAAGCCCATATAGATCTAACGTAATCATCCACAATGTTCAAGAGGAAATGAGATCAAGATATTAAAGGAGCACTATAAGGACCCTAATTATTAATATGTAACAATTCAAAGGCAAAATTAGAAACATGGTTGCTATGAGGAAAAGGAAGCCTATAAAATTTGACTTCTCGGCAAGTATCACACATGGAATTATTAAAATGTAAATGTTTACACACATTTAAGTGTCAAAGTTTTGAAACTAAAACATGACCAAGATGAGCATGTAAGAGATGAACAAAATCATTGTTATTATGTACATCAGAAGTATAAATTGACAACACATTATTCTAACCATCTAAAGAAACAAAATTACGAATGTCTTATGACTTAAGAACATACCATACAACCTTCTTATAGCCTTTAATCAAGTTACTGGTTGTCAAGTCCTAGAAAACAAGTTTAGATGCATCAAATTTGGCCACAACTAATTGGTCTATGGCTAACTTATGTACCATCAAGAGATTATGTGTAAATTGTGACACAAAGAAAACATCGTGAATAATAAAGGATGCTAAAAGGATGATAGACCTAACTCTATCAACACTTATATTTGGCCATTAAGTGATTTAATTGAATGGGTGATGCCAACTCTTTGTTATTGTATACTAAAGAAATAAACGGGGTCATATAATATGTGGCTCTTCTATTTACCATCAATTAAGCAAAATTATTACTCAATAAGCTGAAGCAACAGGATGATTATAGAGTGGTGTATTTAGGAGCTTAGTTATCACTAAGACTTACCGTAGCAAATCTGACTAAAATGAGTCCTTCAAAATATTGAAGAAAATTAGAAGAAAATGGTCCACAAAGAAACAAAAGTAACTGACGTGAAGTTGTTCGAAGGATGTGACTCACTAACGAATATAATACGACTTGACACCTCACTTGATATGACATACAAGTTTATGTTAAGGTCCACCTACCACTAATCCCGAGCTACACGGCAAGATTAGATAAAAATGTATGAAAGATGGACTTGGAGAGAGTTGTTTTATAAGAACAAAATATTCAGTATTAATATGTAAGTTGTCTCCAGCTTACAAGAGAAAGAGACCATTTATAGTAAGTCTCTAGGACAACATTACAAATAAAGAAATTACAAGAAAGTATATACAAAAAGGGTATTCCTAGTACATACGAAAAAAGGTAAAAAGGACAAAAGACAAAAATAGAAAAGTGGTATAACATCAAACAAGGTGGACAGGTGGCCATGCAACATTAGTCCTATATGAATATTCTCTAAGCACAATGAGTAAGAGGGATCGAGATGTTGAGGCAATAAAGGGGGCCAGGACAAGAGAAAAATGGTAGAATGCCAAGAGAAAACTATTCGGCCGGTAAATGAGTCTCTCGTCACTCAGCAAGAACCTCTCGGTAAGAACTAGTCGGATTACTTGGCATAGAGTCCTTAACAAGGGAATGGTCGACATAATCACTACCGAGAGCATAGATCATAATATGACAATACGGGATGCTTAAGGAGTTCAGTTGCTTTCCTTCAGTATAAACTTTCTCGTCATCAGTAGGTTGCCGAGAGAGAATTCTTTGAGTAAGAGATTGTAGTCCTCAAAGCCATGCGCGAATAATGGGACAGCTAGTTGGCAGTTCATCAATTCCCTAGGGTTGCTGAAGATTTACCCTCAAATATTGGTCTTCATCATCATCTGGCACATATGGAGTCAAATTGGCAACGTTAAAGGAGGTAAACGTACAGAAACCTTTGGATAGCTCATTCTCATAGGTGTTATCATTAATGTGTCTCAGGATCCTATAGGGTTCATTTGTTTTGGGAAATAGTTTGTTGGTCCTTCTACTAGGGAAGCATTCCTTGCTAAGATGGACCTAGACAAGGTCCCGAGGGGTATAAACGACCTGCCTCCTTCCGCGGTTTCCCACTTTCTTTTATCAGGCTATAGTTTGGCCAATTGCTCGACAATCTTCCGATGTAACCTTTAGAACTCCTCGGCATGTTGTAGGTCGAATTGACTTTCCCCTTGCATAGTCTAGCTGTTAATTAAATACAAGAGTAAGTTCGGGTTAAGTCCATAAACAACCTCAAATAGTGATGTTCCAGTTAAGCTGTGAGTTGAGCAATTGTAAGCAAATTCAATGATGGGCAAGCATAAATCCCAATCATGAGAGTTCTTTCTAACAGTGGCATGCAAGAAATTACTGATGGTTCTGTTTATTACTTCAATTTAGCCATCTATCCAGGGGTAGCAAGAGGTACTGAATAGGAGCTTAGTACCAAGTTTCCTCCATAAGGTCTTCTAAAAGAAGCTCATGAATTTCAAATCATGGTCAAACATAATACTTCTTGGCACTCCATGTAGTCACACAATTTCCTATACAAAGAGGTTAGCGACGAATCAAGCATCATTAGTTCTGTAGCAGGGAATGAAGTGACCCATCTTGCTGAACCGATTGACTACCACTATGATCGAATCATGTCTTCTTAGCGTGTGGAGAAGGCCAGGCATGAAATCTATGCTTAGATCAATCTACGGCCGCTCAGAAATTGGTAAGGGTATATATTTTCCATAAGGATCTCTCCTCCCTTTTACATACTTACACACCTTATACCTCTCAAGTATTCGATGCACATCTTTCATCATCCCAAGCTAGTAAAAGTGTTCCTTCAATATCTCAATTGTCCTCTTTTCCCCAAAATGGCCAGCTAGACCCTCAGCATGGTCTCTCAAACCAGTAGCTCCCTTACAGAACTACTCGACACACAAATCTGCTTACCCTTCATCAAGAACCCCTCACTCAAGTAGAACCCTTCCATAGCTCCTCTAGCACTACACCTGGCTATCAAAGGTCCAAAATGTAGGTTATGCTCATACTGATTAGGTAAAGTGCCAAATTTGAGCACCTTAGCTTGCAACGTTGTGATGAAGGTATGACGGCGAGAAAGTGTATCAACCACTATGTTAATGCTTTCCTTCTTATATCTGATGACATAACAAAAGGTCTCCAAAAACTCAACTCACTTAGCGTAACATCGAGAAAGCTTCTATTGCCTGCGAAGATGCTTAAGAGATTCATAATCCGAATAGATGATGAATTCTTTCAGCAACAAATAATGCTGCCAATTCTGAAGTGTTCGGATAAAGGCATAGAATTCCTTATCGTAGGTTAAATAATTCAGAGTAGCATCTCGGAGTTTTTCGCTGAAGTAGGCAATAGGTTGGCGCTCCTATATAAGGACAGCATTAATGCCGACACCAGACACATCACATTCAACCTCAAAAATCTTTTTGAAATCTAGCTAGGTGAGTACTACAGTAGACATTAGTTTAGTCTTCATTTCTTCAAAACTCTTCTATGCCTTTTTTGTCCTTCTAAACTCAATGTTCTTCTTGGTCAATTCAGTTAACAGTGCAGTTATAGAGCTAAAGTTCCAAATAAATCTCCAATAAAACGAGCCTAACCATAGAAGCTTCTAACTTCGGCAACACTAGTTGGCATAGGCTCATCAACAGCTTTGACTTTGTCCTCATCAACTCAAACTTTATTCCCTGAAATAACATATCCGAGGAACACAACCTCACTTTGATAGAACTTGCATTTCTTCAGGTTACCGAATAATTTCTTGATGCGGAGTATGTTAAACACTAATCTCAAATGTTTAACATGTATAAGGAGGTCAGCACTGTAGAACAAAATATCATCAAAATAAACCACAACACATTTGCCAATCAATGATCTTAGTACATGATTCATTAGCTACATAAATGTACTCAGTGCATTAGTTAGTTCAAACGGCATCACCAACCATTTGAATAGACCATCCCTTTACTTAAAAGCCGTCTTCCATTCATCCCTAAGTCTTATCCGTATTTGGTAGTAGCCGCTCTTCAGGTCAATCTTAGAAAAGATGTAGGCACCGGGTAACTCATTAAGCATATCATCAAGCCATGGGATCAAGTATTTGTATTTGATAGTAATCTTATTGATAGCTCAGCTGTCAATGCACATATACCATATTCCTTCCTTTTTCGGCACAAGTACAACGGGTACAACACAAAGACTCATCATAGACATATCCACGATCTACCAACTCATCCTCCTGCTTCTTCAATTTAGCTGCCTACTCTGGATTGAGCCTGTAAGTGGGTCGATTTGGTAAAGTAACCCTTAGTTGGAGGTTGATGCAATACTCAATTCCTCTTAAAGAAGGTAAACCTTTCAGCATCTCGTCAGGGAAAAAGTCAGCAAATTCCTAAAGTAGCTACTGCACTTCGGTATGTAAGTTTACGGCCTCTTTAACCTTTAAGAATCTCCTAACTAAAAGGAGCACATGGTCCTTGACCTTTACTTCTCATGCAAATTGAGCTCAAGAAATCACTAAGGACTTTAGCTATAGAGATTTAGCAATATTTTCCTGGGCTTCTTCAACTTCCTTAAGACTCATAGGTGTTAATATAATTTTCTTCTCGTCCTTTTAAAACATATAGGTGTTTCTATACCCATTGTGTAACACTCACAAGTCAAATAGCTACGGTCGGCCTAGTAATATGTGAGATGCACACATGAGAAGGACATCATACAGCACCCCATCCCTGTACCTATCACCAATGTTAATTGGCACTCTGACTTGCTCGGAGATGTGTAGTCCTCCTTTCTCGTTCAGCCAGTGAATCTTGTACGACTTGGGGTATGGAAGAGTTGGCAATTTCATAACCTTAACTACCCCTTGCATAATGACGTTAGTACGACTCCCTCCATCAATGATTACAGCTCATAGCTTGCCATTCACCCGGCAATTCGTATAAAAGAGGTTCTCTCTTTACTCATTCTCATTAGCCACAAAAGTACTGAGAGATCGTCGAACTACAAAACAATACTCGGCTCTGCCTTCAGGAGGTATCTCAACATCGAAATCTTCCTTAAATTCTTCCAACATCTGATCGGTTGCCACTTCTTCCTCTCCTTCACTTGCACTTTCTACTTCAAATTGGGGCTTATCTCCCTTTATGATCATGACTCGATAGTTCAAACATTGACTAGCCACATCCATATCCAAGGCATTTAAAAATTTGATTTCTCAAGTTTTCCTCCTTGAACTCTAACTTTGGTCTCTTCCCTCATCTTGCTCTTACCTCGGCTCTCGTTTGATCGACTAGACATGTGACCTTGGTGTTTAACCTCAAAACTGTTTGAAACTCTGTCATTCATCGATCGGCTCGACAGGTCGCTCCTGTTCGGAATCAATGTTCGGCTACTCAGCATTTGGCTAACCTGGTTCCTCTATTATTGCCTTTCAACTCTCTAAGCTACACAAATGGTTTCATCTAGAATTATGAGGCTCTACAGCTCCACGATGTTACCAATCTCAACCCATAGTCTAAAGATGAACCGTACTATGGTTCAAGTCTCAAGCTCGTCGACATCATATTGTATCATGGGCAACTAAAACTCTCAGACATAGTTGTCTATGGATTAGTTACCTTGCCTCAAGTTTCGGAGTCATCAAAAAGTTTCTTGTTCATAATGTTCAGAAATGAACCTACTTCTCATAACTCTCTTCATCTCGTTTCATGTGCAAACTTCGCGTCGAGTCCTCAGGCAAATATTCTATAGCTTCTTCCACCATACTACCACATATCTAGAAAATTCCAACGTAGCCATACTAATGCGGACAGCATCTTCATAATCATAAAAGTCGAATATCTTTTCAATCTTCTCTTCCCAGTCCAGGTAGTCATCGGCACTACCAAACCCATTGAAGCTTCAAATCTGTACCTTAAGATGTTCGGCACCTCTTGGCACTCTAAACTCACACTCATCAATCCCAATATACTGGTCTTCTCTTATTCATTCTCTTCCACTTCATCTAACTCTAACCTTCTCCTTATGATACTATCGGTACGTTGCAGTGGTGCTTGGTTCAAAGGAAAGGCTTCGAGAGCTTACTCATTCATTTGCCTCCTCGGCTTGTCTCTCATTTCACGACCCTGCTCAGTCACTCTCTTACATGGTCCAATCTCTAAGACCCTGTTTACTAAGACAACCAAGTTGGCTATAATAATAGCAAGATCTTGTATCTAGTCATCAATAGTACATGGTGTTTACTGGTTAACTCAACTACGACCATGAGCATCACTCTCGACATCGTTAATCTCTCTCTGTACACTAAGGTTTGACATTCTTAACACGATGCATCAATAAAGACACTTCACCCAAATGCTTTCAACACACACATAAATATATCAAACAACTGATTAACTATCACTACATAGCTCTCGATCTCAACCTCAAGCTCTGATACTAGAAAATTATATAATGTGCCTAGGAGCTTAACTATCACTAAAACTTAGCATGGCAAATCTAACTAAAATGAGTTCTCCGAAATATCGAAGAAAATTAGAAGGAAATGGTCTACAGATGACAAGAGTAGCTAATGTGAAGCTATTCAGAGGATGTGATTCATTAATGAATACAATATGACTTGACACCTCACTTAATATGACGTACAAGTTGATGTTAAGGTCCACCTGCCACTAATCCTAAGCTACTTGACAAGATTAGATAAGAGTGTATGAAAGATGGACTTGGAGAGGGTTATCTCACAAGAACAGAATATTCAGTATTAATATGTAAGTTATCTCCGGCTTACAAGAGAAAGGGACTATTTATAGTAAGTCCCTAGAGTAACATTACAAATAAAAAAATTACAAGAAAGTATATACAAAAAGGGGATTCCTAGTATATATAAAAAATAGTAAAAAGGACAAAAGACAAAAATAGAAAGTGCTATAACGTCAAACGAGGTGAACAGGTGGTAGTACAACATTGGTCCCATATGAATGTTCTCTTAGCACAACAGGCAAGAGAAATTAAGATATTGCAGCAATAAGGGGGGCTAGGGCAAGAGAGATATGGTAGCATACCGAGAGAAAACTATTCGGCCAATAAATGAGTCTCTAATCACTTAATAAGAACCTTTCAGCAACAGTTGGTCAGTTTAGTCAGCATAGGGTCCTCTGCAAGGGAATAGTTGGCATCATCACTACCAAGAGTATAGATTATAGTACGACAATGCAAGGAGCTTAAAGAGTTCAGCCACCTTCCTTCGGTGTAAACTTTCTTGTCATCAACAGGTTACTAAGAGAGAATTCTTCAAGTAAGGGATTTCAATCCTCGGAGCCATGCGCGAGTGATGGGACTACTGATCGGCAGTTTATCATAAAGTACCTTCAAACTGCATAAAGTTTGCTACTACATTCTCTTAAGTAGCCTTGTCTTTCATCATCTACATCATTTCCTCATAAAAGGTTATGCAAAAATTGTATATTGGCATTGTAAAGGGATTTAGAATTACCTAAACTTCCATTGCTTAGGCACTTATCATCAAGTTTACTAAGATAATGATCAAAAAATGTATTACGAATCTAATCATTAGGACTTAGTGCACAATTAGCTTGTTTACTCCTCTAAACTTTCTCTCCTTTGCGTTAATCTAGATATCCAATCAACTGGAAACAATTTTCCACCACATACCTTTCATTTCAACAATGTTTATAGTACAACTTCTTCCCTCTTTTCTTATCACTAATCAACTTAATTGATCCCTTTTATTAGAATAAAAGGTAGAAACTCCCATATTCGAATTTAAGAGATTAATTACTTACCTTTGCTTTTAAACTTGTTGACCTAGGTAAAAAGCTTAATCCATAATGGTTAATGGTTCTAGAAACAATATTTAACTCCTAAATCCTTCATAGGCATCATTGAAACCCATCGGAAATTGAATTAGTATATTCCTAGATTCATATTCTATAATTTAATTCTTTAAATTATACGTACAATTCTCCATTTTCCCAAAGCATTCAAAGCATGAAGCTCATCCCAAAAACTTTTAATTGTATTGTATTAAGCCTTATTAATCTGATTATCTTGCTTTAAATTGCAAAATGGACCACTAACAATTTGATACAATTAACTCACTTTGTAGCATAACTCTCATACAAATTAGGTATATAAAAAATTCTAAGCTATATCTTTTTGCATTGTGTTCAACAACCAAAATTCGACCATATAGTCATTCCTTATCTATTTAACTCTGTTTGGAGAATTTTTGAGAGGCTTGAAGATGGTTTCATCCACAAACCCTAATTTTAACTTAGTGCTTAAGGCTATTTTAACATATTTACTCTATAATAGAAAATAACTACTATTGGAGATTATATTACCAATGCTCATACTTTGACTATTAAATCCGAAGAGATAAAATGAATCGAAAACAACAATTTTCCCTAAATTTACCTTGCTTTGCTCAATCGATAAATCATCTTAAAAGAAACTAATACAGTATAATAGATATGAAATGAAGCAAGAAAGACGAGATTACTTGCTAATGTATTGCTCTTGATACCATGTACAGCTTTAAAGTACTTCCCACTAGAGATGCAAGATTCAAGTCTTTAAGTTATGTGCGTTTAAGCAACTAACTATTTAATTGTTATGTACAAGCTAACATAGAGACTAACTTCCATCTAATAACTAAGGCCTAACTAATGATAAAATTATAGTTAGCTGTCAAATATATTTACATGTGACAAAACTATTCTTTCACATTCTTCGTAGATCCCTAACATATTATCTCCACTCAAAGGTGAATTAAGCCTCCAAAACCATAGGTTTAATGGTCTGACAAATTAAAATATCAAAATGAAGGATTATATGTATGTTATTTGTTATTTATTTATTTTTATTCTTCATCCCTAATGAGAAATGAAATAAACTTTATCTTAAAAAGAAATTAAAAAAGAATTATGAGAATCACCTATGTGGTGTTTCTCCATACAACATGTTGCTACTAGTCTTTCACATTTGACATTTAATCTATCTAATGAGAACTTTGAGGGATAATTTCCATCTTCACCAAATGGTATCAATTTGTCAACCTTGAATAATGAATTCTTTGGAAATAACCCTTTTCTCAATTTGTAATGCCACCAGTCTCATTGTTCTCAGCTTATCCTTTAACAACTTGACAAGCAAGATACCCCATTTTTGTTGAATAAATCTTACTCGTGAACATTCAATAGAACAACCATGAAGGTATGCCTTAGCATGAATTTATCTTATACAAGGAGATAATTCCATAGCACTCCTCCATCTTATAGTTAGCTCTAAGAGAAAAGGTCTATACCATGGACAAATTGGCAGCCTAGGCAATTATCGATTAGAATAGGTGCTATCCATGCAACAGGCAAATGAAAACGATCATAATCTGTTCTTTATGTGCAACATTGCGAAAACTATGTGGGTAAAACTCCAACTTCATTTTAAGTAACCCATTTCAATTAGCTCAATGCAATTAAGTAAACACTCATTTAGGTAAGGAAATAAAAAGTTCAATTCTAAACTAACAAGTTCCTCAGGTATAACATTCCAAAACCTAAGGGTGCCACTACCTACCATATGTTTCTAGTTTTCTAATAACACGTTGAGGCTCTAGAACTTCTATTGCATTCTCTATGATTACTTGTACAACCTACAAATAATTAATAATAGCACATCCTCAATTTTCTTATAAACTAAATGATTCACAAGTGAGTCATTCCAACCACAAACACAATCAAATACCAGATTTCTAACTTTTACAATCAGATTTAAAACCACCTAATGAAATTCCCTAATTGATCCATAGCTTCATTAACATATTATAATACTACTCACCTCAACAAAACTACTTAATACCATTAAATCCTTTTCCACAAACCTTCTGTAACGCCCATTCAATACAATACTATAGATCTCTATTTCTAACCTGACAATAACAATTCTCATATTGTTACAGATAAAAAAGTTATTGAATTGACATACAATTGTAAAGTTAAAAGAATGATCTAAAGCTCAATACATTATGCATAAGTGCACATACATGCCAAAAGAGCCATACACATGCATTTAATGCAAGTATAACACAAGAGTAACAACAATAATAATCTTAAATTTGGGCTAGCAACCAACAAAGGAGTACCCATAACGTTGCCATACCATTTTCATATATGTATATATATTTATATATATATACATATATATAAGTCTTTACTTTGCTATAATATAAATGCGATATTAGAAACTACCACTACCAGCCCTTATACCTAAGAGTCCTTTAAGTTTAGAGTCTAGAATCTAAATACCTAATTTTAGTTGTATCATCTCATCTTATAAGTTCACTAGAAAATCCTCACATGAGATTAGCATTTGCCCTACATGGATCTATTACTGTAAGCCCCTAAGACAAGCAACGACAACCACAATTAACAAATCAAGTTTAAGTTAGATATAAGTTAATCCAATTATTTTTTATCTTAACAAGCATAACCATCACATAATCATCACGTACTTGAAAAGCCAAACCAAACTAATTATAGAGCCTGAACCAACCAATTAAAAAAATCAAAACCATAACCAATTTAGAAATCAAATTGAGAACCTGATGAATAGATTAACAGGTCCATCTTAGTTTACATCTCAACTCAATATAGATCAATCTTCTAAGAAATCACAGCCCAACTTGCCTCATACCCCTCCTCTTACACCCAAAATTTTTACTACACTAAGTACTTAAAAGCCTTGGGAAGTCCAAGTAAAGATGGAATCTTTTAAGCAAAAGGAAGTTGGATGGAGTCATTGGGTAAAGGGTAGAATTGAAGGAATTAAAGGAAAACAAACTACTAAGTAAAATCTTCAACTTGATTTAGTTCAACACAACTTGAAGGCAACTTAATATCCTACTCATTTTAAGTTTCAATAAGCACTAGGAGAGGTAAAAATAAAATATTTGATGAAGATTAGGGTGTTGAAGACATTGGATGAAGTTTTGGAGGATTAAGGAACTCGAGGAAACAAGCTTGGCTTATGTAGGGCATAGCATCTAAACTTTAATAGAAATGGCATCTAGATTCCAATTGTTTCTTGCCTCTAAAAAGAATTGCATCTGGACTCCATCAGGAGTATATAAATTTTAGCAAAAAGTCCTACTCAAACCATACACAAAAACTCTCTAAACTTCCACCCAACTTCAACATGCGAATAAAAACCCAAATATCAACCATTTTCAACTCAAAACATAAACTCCAATCCTTCACAAATCACTACAAAACTTCAACTTTCAATAAAACCCATTAATTAAATAGAGAAAAAGATGGAGAAACTTACTTGATATGATTGATTGTGAGCTTAAAATCTCAAAAAAGCAAGAAAAATTCCAAAAGCTTAAGCTATATAACCACACTAAAATTCAGATTTCAAAACCTTAGCTAATAAAAGCCCTTAAAGTGGAAGGTTTTAGCCAAGAAAAGCTTGGAAATGGAATTTAGGAGCTCACCTTACTTTAGAACCAAGGTTAGCATGAAATTTCCTTGAGAAATGAGGGCTTAAGCACCTTGTAAGCTTTCCTTGATCAATCTCAAGAGAACAAATAGGTAACATTCTCCCTAACCCCATGAGAAAACTAATCCCTTGATCTCTTAAGAGAACCAAATGAAACATGATCTTCCTAAATCATAAACCTAATAAGAAGAATCTTCTAGTTAACCAAAGGAACCAAAAGAAACGTTCATTAAAGGCCTATCAGTTAAATCACAAAGAGAAGAATCTCTTGATTGATCTTAAGAAGGCCCAAATAAAATGTTAATAAGAAACAATGCCTTCCTTGACCACCTAAATGATCAAGGAGTAATTAGAGTTTCCAAATGTTTGCATGCCCAAAACAAAACAATGAACACGGCATCGTCTAATACATAACCATTCTCAAAGTCACTTAGCTTGAAATAAACGAGAAAGGTTTTAGCCTTTCCATTCCTTATGTGACAATAGTAACAATTAATAAGATTATGCAGAATACTATGCATGATCACTTTATGATTTAAATTCCAATATGCTTAACTTTCATTTCTTTTAGTAATCACACAAAAGATCATAAAATCACAAGAATTATGTTACGTCACATCACAATCATCAACTATGTTCTTAAGAATAATCCTTAAATATCTTAACAAACAAATGAGACACATATGCTTCCCTAATACCTCATGCAAAATCAATTGATTATATAGAAATTAAAAGTGCTACAAAACTACAAGCACAAACAAAAGATAATCATTATTGATACTTACCTAGCTATTTCTTACTCATCATAATAATCCTTCGGCAAATCCAAATCAAGAATCCCTAGAAGAATTAAAGTAATTGATAAACATATTTGATCATTAAGATTTTATTTTAGATTCTCTTCTTCTTTAGTGTTTTGTTATGAGCTTTTTCTTTTAGAAGTTTTTTATTTCTCGTATTTGTTATGTTTTAAGTTCTATTTATCATATCATATCTAAATGATCCTTGTTCATCATCTAAATAGTCTATATGTCCATAAGTGTCCATAATCCTTGTATAATAATTCCTCAGTCCTTGAATAGGGTTTAAATTGTCATGTTTTTGTAAAGATAAGTCAAAATCAAAATCAGCTATGTCCATAAGTTATGTAAAGGAAGCAATATATCCATAAGTTGAGATCAAAGTCAACTATGTCCATAAGTCATGTAAAGGAAGCAATATTTCCATGACGCCATAAGTTATGGAAAATTATTTAGACATGATATGTATGATATTTTAAAGCATGGATTTGTCCACTTGTGTTATTTCTTATTATTTTATTCTTTCAATCAATGATATGATCCTTAAATCTTAGTTTAGTATCTTTTCTCATGAAAACCTATAGAAGGAAGTTGTTATAAACCCCGCGAATTTAATTACTTGAGAATAAAATTGAACTCTAGTACTATAAACAACTTCATTAGTCGATAAGGTCAAGTAAGCTAAAAAAATTTATTAAATTATAAATTTGAATATTTTATAAGCAATAAAAAACTCTAAAATTTTTATCGAAACCTAAATCGCGTACGACAACCCTAAATCCTATGTATGCTAAATACCTAAGATTGAACTCAAATTTGATAAAAAAAATCATAAAATCATAACTTTAAGCTTATAAAATGAATAAATTTACCCTAATAATAATAAAACCCTAAACAAATACAATTATTAATCAATAAACGTAATCACGTAAAATTATTAACAAATGCGTTGAGATAACTTCTAAATATTATAAATGTAACGAGTAACAATTTAATTAATAAATTTTATAAAATTTCAATATTATTTCATAATTACTAAATTTATAATTTTTATATTTAAAAAATCTTAATTTTTCTTATTTTTCCTTATTCCTTTTTTCCTTTTCCTTTTCCTTCTCCATTTTTTTTCCCCTACCACATCTAGCTTCCAGAATTGTGTAGTTCGGTGGACACTTACAAGATTAATTCACCATGTCTTATTTATGTAGATAAAACAAGATATTGATAACCCATGGATTACATCAATTTAATGCCTCCCCTATCCTCTTTCCTCTCTTTATTTTATTGTTTTTCTTTTCTTTTGGCCAGCTAAAAACTGGAGCAATTGCCTTGCTTTGTTTTCTTTTTTAAAATCAAATATAACATAAACATATACCTCTTTTGTCTTCCACCGAAAAGATCTTCCCCTTTCCCATTTCTATTTCTTTTGTTACTCCATTTTTCTTCTATTTCCCAACAATTTTAAGAAGAAGGAAATAGAGCATTTGGATCAACAAAACATCAAGATACTAAAGGAAGTAGTTAAATAGTCTTTTAATATATTTATTTTGCTAAATTATATGTACTTTTTATATATATGTATTTTGTGGAAACATATGTATTTAGGGATTTTTTAACTATAATTGATTTTTGTAATTCTTTTCTTATATTAAATAATTGTACATGTAACGAATTTATATGTAAAATTAGCATTTCCTTATGTTATGTTATCATATATGTATAAATAGTTAAGTATATTCGTGTGTACATGTATGTTATATTTGATTCTACAAATATATAATATGAAAGGATTTGTGTATATGTACATATATATATATGCATATATAATAGTATTTATATTATGTATTTTCAATATATAAATATATATATATAGAGGTGGTTGTATATATATGTATGTATAAAAGATAACATACAAGTATAATCTGCAAATATATATACATAGGTATCGTATATGTATATGTATATGTATATACATATAGCATATGTAATATAGTTAGGATTATATTATTTAATTACATAAGAATATATATACGTATAAAAATATGTATATTAACAGTACAATATATATAAATATACATGTATACTTAAATAATAAATGTATAATATATTATAATAATAAATTAATAAATAAAGTAAGGTAGTGTATATATAAGCATATATGCCATGGGTTTCAAAGAAAATAGAAAATAATTAATTTTCAAAATTAAATAAAATATAATTATATACATATTGAATAAAAATATAAAATGGGAAAAAGATTGAAAATATACAAATTTGAAAATGATATGTGGCATATTTCTATGCTACCATGTCATTATATAATTAATTTTAATTGAAATCGTAATTAAAAATAATAATAAAATAATTAATTACTTAGAAAATTACTAAAATAGTAAAAATGAATTAAATAAGTATTAACCCTTAAGTAAATTGTGATAAAATAGACTAAGAAAATAAGAAAATTACAAAATATAAAGTTTCAATAGTTAGTAATCATAAATATGTAAAGAAAAGCTTAAAGTAATAATTTATAATTAATTGGGTCAAAATAATAAAATTCGTATTATTTTTATAACATAATAAAAATTGCGGATCACAATGTCCAAAACAGATCCCACTACATAAAAGTATGTTCGAAAATAATAAAAATCAATAATAAGTTCATAAAAATTGGAGTTAAAACAAAAAAGTTATACGCGATTAATAAAAAGGCTCCAATTAGGGATTTCGTTTGAATCATAGCCAATTTAGGTAGTTATTACTATATATATGAATAGTTTAGTTATTCTATTTAGATACTCATTACCTTTTATATTTCCTTAATGTCAAATAATTCCGATATGGATACCGACTTGTTAAGCGGACTATTACAACTATTGATAGCGATAACTAAGTGAGTAATCCTGAAGACTTTAGACTTATTTTTGCTTATAATTAATGTACCAAAAGTAAATATTAATAATTTGGTGCATGAGGATTGGGGTTATGCATGTACCTAAATACTGGATGTGTGTTGTGTAAAGAGTTATGAAACATAATAACTGAATAATTAACTATTTGATTTATTACTACATAATTAAATAGTTTGTTAATATTGATCGATCACCTCATAAATTAACTTAATCATATTTGACTTAACTAAAATTAAATGGAATATGTATAAGCACGAACATTGCATATAATATTCCGATAGTCACCTCATGTAATTAGTAATAAAGGGCCTTGAAAGGATAAATTCCCATATGATTTAATTAGTACGGTGCAGGAGTATTGGTACAATAAGACCCTACTCTTGGTTCGCGAGTTTACTTGATGCTTGAGATACTAACTATGGGTGACTGAGGGTTGAGTCTAGAGACCACCGTTATAATGTGTGAGCGTAGACTGTGGATGTCATCTTACTGCTAGACTTGGGATTTTGTCTATTATTGGATTTCTTTGAAATGAAAATATATTTGGTGAAATAAGAAATTTAAATTTATGGTTAAAAACCCCAGATACTAGAACTCAATTATGATTGGCACTTATATATCTCTAACCCTAACTTTGAAGGGCGTTAAATCTGATGTTGTATACAGCATGGTCAACTTTATATATATTATTTAGTATAATGCTTGTTTATGCATTCATATATTTGGTAATAAATTGTTTGATAACTTACTTGCTGGTATAGTATGAGATATATTTCATTAAGCTCGTGTAGCTTACTCCCTAATAGTTTTCTCTTGCAGGTTATTAAATAATCGACATGGGCTAAGAGTTGAATGTTAAGTACCAGCATCGAGATGCATAAAAGTTAGAATTTGATAATAGACTATATAGTTGGTTTGAATTATTATATATAATTATTGATACTATATTTAGATTTTATAACTTTTGTAAGTTTAAGTTCTAGATCTTTACTGCCTGAAGGGATACCAATTCTCTACGATTCTGAAGAACTATAGAATATTAGATATTCATAGTTATTTATATTTTATAATATGTTAATCATTTAAAATCAGAAATTCTAGTGATAAAGTATTTAGAATTTTGTAATCTTTGACTTATAAGGCGATTTTTATATCATGAGTGCATATGTAATATGAAAATTTTAGATAATTTTATTAGACTCCCTATAAGCTTATAACAGTTGTTCTTAAAAGATTCTTCTATTTAGTAAAGTTTTAAAACCAATGGAAAGTTTAAACTTTAGTTTTGATAAAGACTCTTATCTTTTGGAAAACATAAGAGCATTTTTATTTATTCTTAAAGATCCTTATTTTGAAGTTCGAAAAATCCACCTTGTTTCCTTAAATGGTCTCCTATATTTAAAAGAAGAAGTTATGGATGATCTTTTCATTAAAGAATATGAACAAAATGGTTAGTAAAGGTGTGAAACTAACCTTAATGATGTTGATTCTTTAATTTTCTTCTAAGAAATGTAGGTTAGATCCTTAAAGAGGCGTAAGAATGTCAGATAGAAAAATTTGTTGGTTGAATATGAGTTATAGTAAAAGTGAAAGACAAGAGCGACACTATGTTAAATGAGAATACATATGGTCCTAAAGTTAAGTAAAGTTAAGTGGTAGGGTTTATTTATAGTAAAATGATTATTAGCTTGTTAAATAAGCTTTTGTTGGTTATGGTTTTGATTAAATCATATTACCCTAAATTATATTAGGTAAGATCTTGTGAATTTTTGCAAGAAAAGATGATTCGAGGTTTTCTCCATACAAGTGGCACCACACATAGAATTGAGAATGTAATTTTCATATCTTTCTTCCTTCCATGGAGATCTTACCTCATTTCTTACATCGTATACATTTTTAGTCAATTACTTTTCCTACTTTACTTCTTTTTCTTCTAGATTCTTTTAATGAACAAGTCTTCTTTAGTCCTTTCTTTGTGTGTTTATTTTATTTAATGCACTTCCTAGTTAATGCCACTTATAGAGTGTATTAGGTCTTGATTATTTTCCTTTGCAACATCTTGATAAGACTACATGTATCTTTAGCTCTTAATCATTTAGTTTAGGTTTTGGTTAGTTACTAACTTATTTTAATGATGTAATTTGCTCATGTCAAGTCTTTTAAGTAATCAAAGCTTCTTTTTCATTTGTTGATTATGCAAATTATTTTATTTGTCATATTAGTTGAAATAAGTGTTTTAATCGATCGTTATTTTTAAGTTAACTTTGGTTAACCATATTATTTTCACTTTTGACTTATTAATTCCATGGATATTTATAAGAAATAAAAGAGGGTCTTATCATTATATGTAGGTGTCCTTAATAGTTGTGATCATATATCACAAATCTCTCTTAGTGATTTTAACCTATCTCAATTATATCTTTAAATATTTTCTAGCGATTAACTCAACTTACACTAAAATTTGAGGGGTTTACAAATTGCCTCTTCTTTATCTTTCTATTATAAACTTATGAAAAATACAAAATATCACCAACTTTATTTTTGTTATTATTAGGAAATAAGGTGTAAGAACATTTTTTTTTTTAAAGATTTGGTGTTCTTAGTACTCAGTTTCTAAGATAAGGGGTCTAAGCGAGTATAAAGAAAATATAAGGGATGTAATTACAATCTACCAAATAAGTTGAAAATATTGATTGAGGCTATTATTATCATTGTAACTGCTGTAAGATGTTAACAAGAGTTTTCATTACAATGCCTAGCAAAGAGTAAATACAAATAGACAGCAAATAATAGAATAAAGAATATTAATGTAATTATATTTATTATAACTAGTAATTAAAAGTATTAAAAATTATTCATTATTGAATTTAATTACTGATTGTAAGTCATATGTTAGGTATATTGTTTTCTTATATATAGTCTATGCCTTGCCTTGCATTGCAAGTTAAGAATATATTCTTCTTTTATTGTTGTTACTAATACATGATAATTATTATATCTTATGTTATTATCTTGAAAAATCGAAAATATCACATTATTATTAAATTGTTTGAATTTATAGATGTAGATGGAGACTAATTTATCATGTGATCTTTGTGTGCTCCATAAAGTATGCATACTATCAAAATGCTTATTGTATTCCAAAGAAATTTTTAGCTTGGAGGTTTTTTTTTTTTTCTTTTTATTGGAGATGTGGAATAGCCATTGAAAAATAGTGACATTTTATATAGTTATTGTTAATTTTAATAGTTTATATTTAGATTTTGTTTATTTTGATATATAAATTAGTTTGTATTATTTTATTTTATTGTTTACCATTATCATTTCACAACAAAATGTTATAAGGGATAGCATCAAAGTTATTACTCGATATTTTTTTATAAGGTTCAAAGTTGTTAAATCTCATAACAATTTTTGCTTATAAAATAAACTATCTCAATCCTTATCCTCACATTTTAACTAATAAATGCTTATCATTAAATACCATAATAAGGATGTCAACTAGAAGGAGTAAATTAGTTTTTATAAATAAATCTAATTTAACAACTGTTCTCCTTTTTATTTTAAGCATTGAAGTAGTTAGATTTTTAACTTCAAACATAATGAAATAACAAGTAAGATTTGAATCACAAGTTTAAGCATGATAGAATAATAAGTATGATAAATAAATAAGTAAAGAAAGAAGAAAAGTGAGTTCAAATTTGTAGAGGCCTCATCTTATGCTTTACTTCTCTTCACTAGCTCTACCAAATCAACAACTTGAAATTCACTGAGTATCAATATTTAAAAATGAGTGAAAAAGGTTCATTTTATCTTACATGAGTTTTCATGCTCTTACAATTACAAGAAGAAGTCTCCAAGTTATTGCGCACTTTTTGCTATTGCATAATTCTTTGGCTCTTCTTAGTCTCACCTTTTAAGTTACTTCATCCACACAATTCTCACTTACTTCTCCCACTCTTTAACCAAAACATTATATAACTTGTTTACAAAGTAAAACCTCACTATAATACTTACATTCACTTCTAAAACAACTTAATACCAAATTCAACAAAACGCAACATTTGGCTAATCAATCTCGTAACTCAATTAGGGACGTAATTTGGAGGAAGGGGTTATTATGAGGTATCTTTCATAATAAAAACTCTATAATAAATACCTTATAAAGTTTTCATTGGATTTTAGGGCACGATTCATAATCCTATGAGATTTAGAGTAAAGTTTCAAGACTAATAAAAACGATAGGAAACCTAACCTAGTAAAAAAATAATAAATTAGCAATAATATTTTCTCTTAATATATATAAGCTCCAGCTTAGTCCTACAATAAGAGAATAAAATTGTATAAGCAACTTAATACTACTATCTTTAGAAGTTGTACTTGTAATATATGCATATTGAACATATTAAGCATTAATTTATAAAATTCTTTTAAGATTATACTTATAGTAGCTAAAAAAATAAAAGAAAAATCAAATATTTTATATAATTAGAACATGATAGCAAGTATTGGATCCATAATGACCTTATAAGATCGAGTTTTCATAATAGAAAAAAAACCCTATAAAATTCTTATAAAGTTTTAACAAAAATTAAACCCTATAAAAGTATACTCAAACTCTATAAGAACCCGTTCAAAGCCTCCCTTGATTACATTCATATTTTTAATCATAACATCAAGAGAATAGATCTTAGCCAAAGGCTGCTATATATTGTAAGGTTGAGCACATCAAAACAATTAGGAATCTTCTTAATTTATTTATCAAAAATCGTTTTTCCAAGTTAATTTGGAAAATTATTTTAAAGTTGATTGAAAAATTCTTATATAAAAAACTTAAATGAGAAGATATTTTCTAAGATATTTGATACATTTTAAAAAAAAAATTGACTCAAAAAGAAAGATTAAAAAAAATGGTGGCAACTAAGTAAAAATTTATATAAGAAAACCTTTTCTTGACAAAAGCTACATGAGTTCTATCGGATTCATTTTCCTTCTTTAACATGATGTTAGATTCCATTTTCAAAACATGTTAAAACTAGATATCTAAGTTTGCCTCCTAAAAGAAAGAATGTTTTTGTCCCAAATAAGAAGAAGAAGAAAAGAATACGTAAGTAAAAATAGAGATAAACACGCTAGCATTTAAAGAACTTTACTTAAGAAATCCTTTTAATAGTTGCCATTTTATAAAAGGATATATATTAGAATTGGTTTCACTTAATTCTTTCAAGATTAAAGCTATTGTTTCGTTATGATTATTAAGAAAAGTAGAGAAAAATTATGATAGATAAATAAGAGATTGTTCATTGATCTTTTATCTCATTATATTAATATTTTCGATAGGTAAAAAAGCCAAGTCTTATTATACGGATGTATCATCAAAAGACTATCGTTTTTTTTGTTTCTAATAAATAAAAAAGTAAATTATATAATATTTTATGTATTGTCTACCAATTAAAGGTACACATTCTTTAAATATTAGATACTCTTTAAGGATAGTATAATAATTTTCCTAAGATGAGTGTAAAATAGTTATGAAGCTCATCCCATACTCTCTTCAACTGTTGCCTACTAAGTCATCTCACTAAGTCTTCCACTTTTCATATGTCCATTGTACAATTTGCAAAATCCTCTTATTTAGACTTCATGCATGGGTTGTTATTATACAACTTAATAGCTAACTGGTGCATGATGGAGTTTTATGTATACATTGAGAGATGTCAATCTCTTTTCAAATATTCAATGAATTAATCCTTTGAGGAGAAAAAATAAAGAAAATGCATTATCTCATGAGATTTTATCAAAATAGTGATATATTACATATGCAAGAATCAAACCATAAATATATCATTATAATTTCCACTTCATACCACATTAATATTATTGGAGCAATGTCATTGATATTTAAGTAATTTTTTTATTTCTTATTACACCTATAACATAAGTACGTCGTTAGCTAGTATTCTTTTTAATTTCTTATTTCTTATACTAACAAAACTCATGGATAAAATATGTTGAGATTATATCTTATCGATAATAATTCTAATTAATTAAAAAAATTGTTATAAGACTCTCAAAAACTCATGAATAAAGGAATTTTTTAAAGAATATTCTAGAAAAGATTTGACAAATAAATATAGGAAAGGAATCATATTAAGAATAGGATATGAATTCTTCTTTAAAAGTTTTTAACCTTAAGTTGGTAAAACATAAAGCAAATCAGTCTGGTAAATACTCGACTACTAGAAAATGTAAAAACTAAAGAAATCCATATGTGTGTGTATATATATATTTTAAATTTTAGAAAGATTATGTTATGAATGCTCTTAACCAATAATTTTCGAAATTGTTTTGAGTCTTGTGTTCACATTAGATAGATAAATTTTAAATATCACAAACTCATAATGAATATCTACTACATATTTTTCAAAATTTCGTGTTACAATCATAATATATAATAAGCACATGATATATATTTAATACATACTTTATCAACACTTTTTGTTTTATCAAAATTCCATACAAATCATCAACCAGACACATACATATATATTCATCAAATCTAATTCTTCATATAGATATCGATAATAGGATTTTTTCTACTATAGTGCTAACAATATAACATTACGGAAATGCTGATTAAGGTAACTTATTATAGAAGTTTAGCAAGTTACTTTCTATAGCAAGTAACCTGTTGTAGCAAAATTACCTAGCATGTTGTTCAGGTAACAAATTAGCTTATTTTAATAGGATGGACGATATAAATTATGTTTTAATAAATTAATAGTTTAGATAGCTAGCGTACGGTAATGCATTTTTGCTAATCAAATTATTAATTTTAACTATAAGCGAGGTCTTACAACAAATATCATTATGAATTAAAATTTATTTTATTAAATGCAAAGCAAGTATGCATAATTTATATTTCCATGTTACGTATAAAAGGTCAATTTGGTAATTTGACCTTTAACTCAATTTAACACCATAGACAAACATCTTGAGTTAGTGATAGAGTTTGGGAAATTGGCCTATTTAAGGATGTTTTAAGACAATCTAGCTTGTTAAGCTCAAAATGGGGATTATTGAAATGGATATTCTGATCTTGGCCTTACTCACTCTTGTGCAAAAATTAAACTCAAAAATAGCTCTTTTGGGCTTATTTAGGCTTTATTTGGGCCTTAAGGAGGCTCAATTGATCTTTAAACTTAATACTAATAATAACAAACTTTCTTTAGTTAACAAAAGCCTTAAGTATACTTAAGCCCATATGCAAGCTCACAAAGGCTAAAAGAGAAGAAAAGTTTCAATAATAGGCCTTAATCTTAACCACTCATTTTAAAGTAATATGACAAATAGGGTTAATCCCCATTTCTATAAATAAGAGGCTTCTCATCTCATTTGATTAATTTAGAATGTTGGTAAGCTTGAAAAAAACACCAAGCTCTATGGAAATTACTTTAGAGAGGATTAAGCAGACACTTCATCAAGAACAATTCAAGAGCGATTAAGAACATAGAATTCAATGTACTGTCATAGGCATACATTTAAGATATTGAGTTTGCTTGTTCTTTCTCCAACACCTCTTCTTAACGACATACCTCCATGTATCATCAGCTCAAGACATCTCCTAAGTCGATCAGCATGCTTGTTACACATAATCGACTAACGACAGCAATTCTACCACATGTTATTTAGCGACTCTACTAGGGAAGGAGAGACTTAATGAAACGACACCTATATACAAGAAAAGTAGAAACAGAGGGCACACTTATGAACATGAGAACCAAAACGAAAGTATAGAGCAAACCTAAATGACGCAAGATACTAATGCACCAACTACTGTGTAAGCATCGAGAATTGTACAAGCACCTAGAGCCGTACAAGAGCCTGTCATTGTTTAGGTACAAGGGTCTATGTAACCACTTGCTACCAATGATTCACCTATATTGCATACAATACAGGAAAATACTTGTATGATGAACCATCTCTTTACTACCATGCAGTTCCTACTAAGCATAGCAATCGCAATTGCCGCGAATACTGGTACATTACTTAATATGACTTTACCGGCGTCGACTATGGCAACTACTTCATCTATAAATGTTGTTGCATTATTAGGGGTAAGCTTGTAAGCACCTGTTGCTGTCATTACACCTGCTAATGCATCCTTTGGAATAGATGTACTTGCACTAAGGACGCAAGTCTCAAGAACTACACCTCTTACTATCACCCTAGAAGTCACTCACCAACATGAATAAGTTGCCCTAGCCCTTATGGAAGGCAATAAGAGGACCCTAAGAACTCACTGCAGTAGTTAACCCTAACACATCAAATACTTATGATTGAGGAAACAAAGGCCTACCCTCTAGGGTCCTCCTCTTCGAGGTGTAACCTATAGACTCTAACGATTAGCATAACTACACTCAATAACCTTATACTAATGTTCTAAGCAATAACCAATCCTACACCTATTGCTTCATCTTATGTAATGAAGGAAGATATGGAGAAGCTCACAAGGTAGATGCAAGTAAGACTTTTTACCTACATGTTCAATTTGAATTTCTGTACCCTTAGAAGGTAAAAGGACTATACCAATCCTAAATTTAGCAAGTTTAGTAGAAAACAAGGAAACACCTAAAAACATCTCCTCAAGTTTGTAGAGTGACCTTAAGTTAAAGGCATTTTCAAAGTCTCTGATAGAAAAGGCAAACACTTGATATATCAACTTACCCCCAAGATCAGTCGATTTATGAGGAACCATATGTAAGCTATTTATGAAAAAGTTTTTTTTTTAGACTTAAGAGCAAGTCATTATCATTGATATAGGACATACTAGGCAACACCCAAGGGAAGACCTTATGGACTACATTAAATACTTTACGGAATGCTCGCTAAATATCCAAGATACATGTGATGAGAAAGAACTTGTGAAGATCTACATCTAAGGCATATGTACAGAATACGTTGTGTATCTTGAAAACCTATCATTGAATTCCTTTACAACATTGGTAAAAAATGTTCAGAGAATCAACAATTCAATCTTTTAAACAAAAAAGTGAGCCTAAAAGGAAGCAAGGGCCATTTGTAAACAAGACATAATAATAATAAAAGGATAAAGAATAAGGTCTTCAAGAATGCCCCTCCATTCTCATGTTTGATAGACAAAGTTTGTGTAACAAGAATATCAATTTACTAAGGGTAAATAGAGAGCCCACCGCATAAAAAAAAAAATAATCCTAAATATTGCCAATCTTATAGAGTTGTAAATCATGTCACCAATATCATGTGAGATGGATATTCTAAAAGAGAATATACAAGCCAGGTAACGACTTAGCATTTAAAAAACTTTACTTAAGAAATCCTTTTAATAGTTGCCATTTTATAAAAGGATATATATTAGGAATAGTTTCACTTAATTCTTCCAACATTAAAGCTATTGTTTTGTTATGATTATTAAGAAAAGTGGAGAAAAATTATGATCAATAAATAAGAGGTTATTCATTGATCCTCTATCCTATTATATTAATACACTTGGTAGGTAAAAAATCAAGTCTTATTATACATATGTATCATCAAGAGACTACCTTTTTCTGTCTTTAATAAATAAAAAAATAAATTATGTAATATTCTATGTATTCTCCATCAATTAAAGACATGTACTCTTTAAATATGGGATACTCTTTAAGGATGGTATAATAATTTTCTTAAGAACAATTATCAAGCTCATCCCACACTCTTTTCAACCGTTACCTGCTAAGTTGTCCCACTAAATCTTTCACTTTTCACATATCCATTGTACAGTTTGCAAAATCATCCCATCCAGACTTAATGCATGGGTTGTTATTGTAAGCCCCAAAACTAAGCCAATTGACCGTAGGATTGAACTTAAAACTTAAGGTTTTGGACAATCGGTTAAGGAATCCGATCAAACCCCAAATTATAAACTAACGAGAGAAATATTAGTAAAACTGACTCGGTAAACTTGAATTAAAGAAAATAAGTAATAAAATAAAAGACTATAAAAATTTTAAATTTTAAATATATAACTCGTTAATTATCGAAAATGCGTAAAATGCATTCCGATAATTAACGAATTGCTAGAGATAAATTATATGTATACTAAAAATTATAAAATAACATAAATAATATTTAGGAATATTTATTTGTACTATGTATGAATTTACATGTATGTAGAAATACGCGTAATTACTTAAAATATGCGAAATGTGTTAAAATAATACTAAATAATTAAAGAAAATTATAAATTAATTGTGGAAAAATCAGAAGAGTGTGGAATGATGCAAATTTGGTCGTGGCAAGTCAGAACCTGAAAAAGAAAAATCAACCAATTAAATTAAGATAGCATAAAAGTAAAAAATCAAGGGATAAGGCAATTGTCTTGTCCCATTTAATGCACAATAAATCCCCTAAAGCCCTATAAATAGCAAAAAAAAATTAGAAGCTTATTTGGACAGATACAAATCAGAGAAAATTAGGGAGAGGCAAAAATTGAGAGAAAAATTCGGTTTAGAAAAAATTAGAAAAAACTGTGCAATTAGGGCCTTTAACGGGAACCCCCACCAGACGAGCAGCTGGAAGTAGACAGCCACCACCAACACAAGGTGGTGGAAGCGCCCAGGCCGAACGACAAGGCCACGGCGGCCAGCGGTGGCTGGAGCCACCCAAATTAGTGAGTCCGATTTCCAGCCCGATTTTGTGAAATTTTATAAAAATAGTAAATATTATTAGAAAATAATGAATTTTGTTATTCTGAGATATTTTTGTATATAGTTTGTTGTAAAAATATTATTTTGATAAAAACATGTCCCGTAATATAGGGTCCTTAAGAAATCATGTGAAACCGAACACATTTCGGTTTAGAAATAAATGACCTTAGGAGTGTAGTTTGGAGCTCAATTTTTTTTTGTAGGATGCTCATGAGATATAGAACAGTGCTATGAAGCCATTTTTTTAAATTTAATTTTTGAAATTTTTAAGTTAATTTTTAGCCCTAAAATGATGGAAAAATTAGGTAATTTGGAGTTAATTAAGTGATTAGGATATTAATTACTGATTTAGATAGTAATTAGATGTTTAGGGATGTTAATCTCTGATGTGGAAACCTAATCCTAGTCTATAGAGTGTTAAGTGTAAGTAATGAAGGTGTTATGTGGTAAATGTAAAAAATTAGGAATATGTAGAATTGAAAATTAATAAATATGGAAAAATTAGGTTTAATTAGATAATAAAATAATAAAAATCAGAACATAACAAATCTGAAACAAAATTCAATTTTAGGTAATTATATGAAAAATATAAAAATTTCTCACAACATGAGTAAATTCGGTACACTAATACGGATTTAAGTGTACCGGATAGAATAAAATGCTGATTAGGAGTAGTGACCGTATTTAGGGTATCTGGAAATAACGTGGTTAGTTTCACATTATGAGTTGAAACGAATTTCTAAGGTCCAGGTACAAAACAGTACCTAGAAATCGAACTAGAATCTAATTTAGAAATTGATGCGGAACCCGAACCTAAACCCAAACCTAGAATAATTATAAAAGACTTAAGACCTAGATAATTAGGTATATTAAACCCTAAACAACACATAATGATAAGCGTTATAGGATAAAACAAACTTATAATAGTTATATGAAAAGTTGAAACCACATTTGTGTTATAGGGATAATCTGCGATGGCCTGTGCAAATCGAACCTCGAGTGAATAAGTGAGGAGTCGAGGTAAGTTGGGATTAATATGATGCTATATTTTGGAGGCTTAAGATTATGCTTGGTTGTGCTTGTTAGATAGTTGAATGTGTGCAGGTGTTTGATTATGAGTGATGTTATGATTCTGTTTGTTGCTCTGGCACATATGTATGATTTGTATGAAAGGATTGATCACCCTAAACTGGATTTAATCAAATATCCGACCAGTAATCATAATCGGATATGTATGGCAACCCATTAGGGAAACTTAGGACTCTCCGGCCAAATATTGACCTCTTCGGAAGGGATAGCGCAAGATTGCAAAATGGTCCCTTCTTCATCCTCGGTCGAACTAAGTAACAGGAGAGGAGGTCGCGGAGAGGGTGAAGACAGTGGTTCGAAGGTAGTCGCGGGAGGAGCAAGGTATCCATTACACAAGCCTGGGTTTGGTCGTGAGCTGTTGCATTAACGGCAACTCCTCAACCCGGATTAGAGCGGGCGCAATTTCTCTAATCTCACGACGGGCCGGACAACGTCGTGCGATGGCATTTGCTTGCACATGCATTGCACCTAATAAGTGATTGAAAACCTTGTTGTGTGTATGGTATAGTTTTAAGTCCTCCGTCCTAACTTATTGAACTGTGGTTGCTCACATCCCTATAGACATCGTGCAGGTGCTGGCTAAGAAGCGGTCACAACCACTCTGAAGCTAGCAACTACTAGATCCTGGGGAGTGAGGAAAAATATTGAAGAACGAACATATATTTTTAAGGTTTAAGCTTTTACTTTAGAACTTCTCGTTTTTTTTAATAATGTACTTGGAGAAACATTGCAAACGATAATTGTAATCACTAAATTATAGTGAATATATATATTTCCTCACTTTCTTAAATGAATGATTTATTTAAATTACAAACTGTTTACTTCAAAGCGGGTTAGTTGTTGACGCCTTGTGTAGATCGGGTCTAAGATAGCGGTTGTAAGGCCAACTTCTATCTTAGGATGATTTACACGGTGGGGTTGTTACGACTCTACCGCTTCGGGGCGTGACGGTTATTGTACAACTTAATAGCTAACTAGTGTATAATAGATTTTTATGTATACATGGAGAGATGTCAATTTCTTTTTGAATATTCAATGGATTATCCTTTAGGAAAAAAAATAAAGAAAATGCATTGCCCCATGGGATTTTACCAAAATTGTAATATATTACATATGTAAGAATCAAACCATAAATGTATCATTATAATTTCCATTCCATACTGTATTAATATTATAGGAGAAATGTCATTGACATTCAGGTAGTTTTTTATTTCTTATTACACTTGTAACATGAGTGCATCATTAGCTATTACTCTTTTTAATTTCTTATTACTTATATTGTCAAAATTCAACACATATTTTAAAACACATATGGGTAAATTATGTTGAGATTATTATCAACGATAATTCTTATTAATTAAAAAATTTGTTATAAGACTCATAAAAACTCATGAATAAAGGAATTTTTCAAAGAATGTTCTAGATAAGATTTGATAAATAAATATAGGAAAGGAATCCATATTAGGAATAAGATATGAATTCTTCTTTAAAATTTTTTTACCCTAAGTTGGTAAAATATAGAGCAAATCAATTGGGTGAACATTCAACTACTAGAAAAATATAAAAACTAAGGAAATTCATGTATATATATATATATATATATTTTAAATTTTAGACAAACTAAGTTATGAATGCTCTTAATCAATAATTTTCGAAGTTTTTTTTAGCCTTACGTTCACATTAGATAGATAAATTTTAAATATCACAAGTTCATAGTGAATATCTACTTCATATTTTTCAAAATTTCATGTTACAATCACAATATATAATAAGCACATGATATATATTTAATACATGCTTTATCAACACTTTTTGTTTTGTCAAAATTCCATACAAATCATCAACCAGACACATATAGATATATATTCATCAAATCTAATTCTTCATATAGATATTGACAATAGGATCTTTCTACTATAACGCTACCAATATAATGTTATGGCAAGGTAACCTGTTATAGAAGTTTAGCAAGTTACCTTTATAATAAGTAACCTGCAATAACAAAATTGTCTAATATGTTGTTTATGTAACATATTAGCTTGATTTAATAGAATGAACAATGTAAATTATATTTTAATAAATTAGTGATTTAGATTAGCCAACCTACGTTAACACATTTTTGCTAATCAAATTATTAATTTTAACTATAAGCAAGCTCTTACAGTAAATATCATTATGAATTAAAATTTATTGTATTAAATGTAAGACAACTATGCATGTTATATATTTCCATGGTATAAAGGCTAGACTAGGCTTTTACTTGAATAAGGCTAGGACTTAAAAGGGTTAAAGATTAAATTAGCATCATACTGATCGAACTAGAATCATTAAAACTTTTTAAATATAATTTAGGTTTAAGTAATTTGTGTGTAAATATTGAATTCAATTAAATCATAGGTACAAATAAATCAAAACTTAATCAAATCTACTGCTATTTGAGTAGAAATAAGAAAAACAATTTCAACAAATTGTATGTCCAAAAGAATTCGTCAACTTAGAATAAACAGAAATAAATGAATTATGTGTTTAGGTTAATTGTTTCATCAAATATCATTAACTCATCATTATTGCTTAATTATAAACCTTCTAAATCACTTCTTTCATCCTTGATGGTGACCTTATAAATCATTTTTTTCATCTCTAATGGCACCAAGTGCTTTATGATAAGGTTTTAGTTTTTTTTTTTTATTTTTACTTTTTAGAATTTAGAGTATCAAATATTGACAAATATGTTTCATTTTAGAATTCACTATTTAAAGTAATTTTCTTTATGTATTTAGTAAGTATTATATGATTTTCGATTTTTTAAAAAAATATATATAAGCAAAATTATATGCATTATGACTTGTTTAACCTATCTAGGTTATTCGAGTTAAGGTTTAACATTCAAGTCAATTGAGTTTGGATGGGATTCCACTAATAAAGGTTCTTGGGATCAAACTAGCTCGTCTTATCGAATTGATTGAGTCAATGAAGTCTGACTGTATAATATATATATTATTTGAGCGTAAGTAGGAGTGTTTTGGTTTCTTTTACATATGCCCGAATTTCTCTTTTGATATATTAATATTTCATGTAATTTACAATTGTAATTTTATAATTCGTACCTCTTATATCATTTCATCACATTTATAATGCCATTATCTTAATTTATGCTTTATACTGATAATGCTACTTTTATATATAGTATTTTTTATATTTGTCACCATTATTATCATATTCTCATTGTCATTATTATCATCGATTAAAATAGCAATAACATTAATTTGCATTAAATTTGATATTCATCTATATCTATAGTTACATTAGTTTAATATAATTAATGCGTATAATATAATCAAATTAACTTATTCATAGGTGATTATTATACCTTTGATGTAATTATAGATAAAGATGTAATCATAGATAAAAATTTTGGCACAATTTAGTGTTGATCACTATCTTTTGTGCACATATCCACATACAATATAATTACATTAATTTACTCATTCACACATATTCTATTCTCAATTGCAACAACAGTTACACATTCCTACGTTTCTTAGACAAGAGATTTCAAGAGCTCTCTATTACCATCTCCACTAAAAAATGCCAATAATGGTTATGCATTTTCACATTTCTCTACTCATCATCTAAAAACTCTATAGTTGTATGTATTTGGATATATCTAAATTATCACCATAATTTTTAACTAGTTCACTAGATTAATCTTTTGATGAAAATTTTTTTTCGAATTTATTCAACTTATCCTTCTCTTTCTCTATTCAATTTCATTATCAAGACATGAGATTTTATCGAGTTATAGGAAAGTTCACATTAAATATGGATTGAATCAAAGAGATTATTTTGGGTAGATTGATTGATATCCTTACTATTGTAAGATCTAAAAGGTAAAAGCTCTAAACTCTACTCTTTTGATTGATTGTTCGCATAGGATCATAGGTTCTCGATTGCAGTCCCTAAATAGGGTTCTTTTCACCTTTCCATCATTAGTACTTGTACACTATTGGTCATTGAGGAATATTTAAACTTATGGGTAGTCCTCCTTTTGTACAGAAGAATGCTTGATTTGTATAAAGATTTTCCTAAGTGTATAAGGAAGTCATAAACTTTACTTCATGAAGATTTCAATTTGAGTGTAAGCAATTGTACGTAAATCTATAGATATAAAAAGAGAGAGGTGTGAGCAATTTGAAGCGGAGAGACGAATATCACTCATAAGTCATAGAAAAAGCATAAGTCTCTACCACGACAAATGAGGAGAAAGTATGTTTTAACAAAAAAGTGTATCTATTTTTTGCATTTTTCATTACTTATTCATTATCAACTTGATATTGTTTATTTTTAGAGAAAAAGGGTAAAGAGACACAAAACCATTCCTCTTTATGTGAACCATATATTTTTAATTTGTGAATATATCCAATATTTATTTTTAAGATAAAGTCATTTTATGAACACTTTTTTTATCTAGATCCTCTAAATAATATAATATTGCTTTAAAAATTAAAAATATACCCATTCAATCCTGAATGTCCTGCATGTGTACATAACCAAAGTAAATAAAACCGTTGGGCTAAAGTATGTGCATTTTTTATTTGAAAATATTCCAAGGTATTCCATCTTACCAACTTTCTTTTCTAGCTATTCTATTGTTTCGACTTTAGTTTTCCTCTCTATTCTTTTCACATGCTATTCTTTTCTTTTCCTTTTTTTTTAATGCATATCATCCTTTAACCATAGTTCCTCGGACAGGTGTAGTTTCATGGACATGATCTCCTCTACAATAAACTAAGGTAATTTTTCCAATATAATAATTCACCTTTCTCATTCTTTTTTTTTTTAACAAACTTTAGATTGTTTTTAATTGAAATATATTTTTTATAATATTTACCGATTAGAATATCACTTCCAGTGCTTTCAATAGACTATTTAGGTTTAACATTTTGTATAACACAACTTATATGAGCATTTTTTAACCGCGTAAACTTCACTTTTATTTTATTATGAGATGTAGTCTTAAAGAATTAAAAGAAAGAAGAAGAAGAAAAAGAAGCACTAAAAACCCACAAGACAATAAAGGTAAAAATTTATGAGTTGGAGTTCTTCATTTTCTTTTTCTTGAATGGTATTATACAATTTTCCTTTTCTTATACTCATATTGTGGTTTTAGGTTACAAATTTTGAATACTCTTTTACTGTAAGTAATTATCATTTCTACATTACAAGAATTCTTTTATTAACTTAGAGTATTTTCATGGTTTTGATTATCCGACAATTCATATGTAAACAAGTAATCATGACTTAATTTTATATTTATATATATTGTTATCCTAATATGCTTAAAAAGAATTTTCAATTTGATACTTCTCTAATTTTTTTTCCCCCAACAAGAAATCTAATATTTGACAATATTTTATCTATTAATTTTAGGCACATGTTGTAGACGCATGATCTGTTAATATTTCTATTGACACAAAGATATCTCTTAAAACACATATCATTTGTATTATTATTCATTCTTATAAAATATTGTTGTACATACATGAACTTGTTTTTATTAGACTCATATTAAAAAGGTAAGTATAAGTTATTGATTTTCTTATTATCAAAACTCCATAATGATTAACAACGTTGATAAGCAAAAACCAAATTACGTACATTTAGCAAACTACAAAACCGTGATATCCCAGTGATGAAAAATATTGTTTTACTTTGATTTGAAGTTCAGGAAAATTAGATTCAAATGCAAGTGAAGTGAAGGAGTACAATCAAAATTGCAAATGCATCTAACGAGAACAATCGAGGGCAGTATGGTCATTCGAGCAGTCACCAACTTGCTCCATGCAAACTCTCCCTCCACCAACAACCCACTGCACCTGCAATCCCAAAGCACTCCTGTGAGCTTCTGCAATCTGCACACACACACGCTCTCTCTCTCTCTGTCTGCTTGGGTTTTCAACTCTCGTTACAGGCATAAGTCACATGCTGTGTTATTTCTTCTCCCGGACGTTCCTCTCACTAAACCCTAAAACCCTTCTCCAATTCCTTTTTTATCGATAAAACCCTAAAAATTGTGAAAAAAAAAAGATCATTATATACCAACAAAACGCACGCAAACACATATACATGGTTTTATAGATTCAATTCAGCTCGTTTATGCTTAAATTTGACATCCTTGTTTGATTCCCTGAATAATTCCCAGTCCTTTTTAGCTTATATTTATTATACGTTACTAGTTGACCTCGAAATTCGATTGGATTTTGATTTTATACTTAGAGTTTGACATTAAGTGGATTCGATGGAGGTGTCGGACACTTCAGTTCTCGGACGGATCGAGCTCGTTTCCTCCGCATCGAGATCGGCCTTTCCGATGGGATTTTCCCGGAGATTGATAATGCCCACGTGTTTTTCAAGGATGAATTCGCAATTACCTCCTCGTTTGGCTTTGATTTATACGCATCCGTGCATTTACGGGAGAAATTTGGGTCCTGGAGCTGGGAAAATCTTGAATTTTCACGACAAGCTTGCGCTAAGATCCGCGGTAGTGAGGAACGGTGTTGATTTGAGAGAAAATTCTAGTGTTGAGGAAAATAAATTAGGGTTTTTTAGGATTGTAGTGAAAAGTGGGGTTTTTATCGCAGCATTAGTGTGTGGGTTTATGATATTAGGATGCAGAAGAGTCTTTGCTGTAGAAAGTGCGGTCAATGCGGGTTATGGAGTGATTGGACAGAGGATATTGTTGCTGCGGAATGCGTGGCCAAAGGTTTCGCAGGTATTGACTGTGTTCAAGGAGCAGGGGTTGGTGCTGGCTGTGCTTTTAGGGCTTTCAGCCTTTTTCTCGATGGCGGAGACTGCGATTACTACTCTTTGGCCTTGGAAGGTACCATCAATTTCACTTCGTGCAATTTTAATTAATGTGAAAAGACTTGATTACATGTAGCTTAAGCTGACTCCATTGAGGAAGAAATGTTTCTGTTGCTAGTATGCTTCTTTCAGCAATTATAAATGGATTTATGGATAATTGCTTCGATTTTTACCCTTTTTTGTGTTTGTGTGTCTGTTGAGATTACTGCTGAAGCAGCTTGTCGTGTAGGTTGATGGTGCAGTCACTGTTAATTTCCTAAAAAAATCCTAAATTCTTGTGTTGTTTGAGAAATACTAAGAAGATGCATCTTCTGTACGGTAAATGTGAATATAGGTGTGTGGATGGTGGGTGTATGTTAGTTCATTGTTCCTATTGGGGATCCCGACATGCTGCATTGCAATTTTGAATTTGTTTCATGCTGAATCCTATCAGCCGCAAGTTGATTTTGTATGTCTATAGTCTTGAGATATGAAGTTTATTACATGGTTCCTGTTGATTTTGAACTGGTTTTGATCTTATTGGACAGCGGTGGTGTTTCCTTACAATTTTTTTTTGCTCGTGACCAATAATTTTTTCTTTGTAGGTCCGTGAATTGGCTGAGAAAGAGTCTGAAAATGGTGTATTCAAAATGCTTCGCAGTGATGTAACACGTTTCCTTACTACCATACTTATTGGCACAACGTACTGTTTTTATTATTCTTACTTTGTTATTTTCTGCTCAAGCTGGAAATGATGTCCTTCTAAATTCCATTCATGGACTCAGGGTGGTTAATATCGGAGCAACAGCATTAGTCACAGATGCAGCAACAGCCATCTTTGGTGAAGCTGGTGTCAGCGCTGCAACTGGAGTGATGACAGTGAGTTAGAATTTATGATATTTCATTCAATTGCATCAAATGGTAATGAAATTTGGTGCCAATAGAAAATTACATTAATTCTGCTGGATAGCCCTCCATTTAAGCTTGTAAGGTGCAGGCATATGGGACAATGTTTTTGCTGCACAGCCTATACAAATCTTAATGCATCATTTTTACAAAATATTTTTACTCAACCTTTATTTCTTTGGCAGCTTGTCACATGTTTGATAAGTTAAACTTTCCTATACTGTTTTATTCTGATATCAGGAAGGGTGATAAAAAGCCTAGTCTTGGAACTCCCATGTGGGTCATCTTTTCACCTCTTGTTTAACTTATTAGGGAGTTGCATGTAGGAAGCCCAGTCTAATGATTGGCGCCTGTGATATTGACAAACATTTGACTGGCTTCCATATACATCCAGGTCACTGTTTTGCTTCTTACAGAAATCACTCCCAAGAGTATTGCGGTTCACAATGCCACAGAGGTGGCCAGATTTGTGGTAAGCTCCAAAATTGTTTAATTTTATTCAAATCTTAGTGCTTCCTATGCACATGGATTGATGAACATAACTTCTGTTACCTTTAGGTCAGGCCAGTCGCGTGGCTCTCATTGGTATTATATCCTGTAGGAAGAGTAGTTACATATTTATCAATGGGAATGCTAAAGTTGCTTGGTCTGAAGGGGAGAAGGTATGCTTAGAAGCTACTGACCTTACGGTTTTGGCTTAAATTCTGATCAATAAATTGCTTTCCTTTCCAGATGTTTAAAAAATTGACTGTTAGCTGTTGTGAATGTATGTTTATCTATTTAAGTATGCTTGGTAGTTGATTGATACTACTCTATCTAGTTTCCTTTCTTTTTTATTTTTATTTTTTTAACTTTAAATTTTATTATTCCTGTTCATTTTTTCTTTCACTCTAATAAATATCTCATTCAGAGCCTCAGCAGAGGTATGTTGTCTGAAATGCATTGCATATTAGTTTCTTCTGTAAATTGATTTTAAGAGGTTGATGACTCATGTTACAGGAGAACCTTAATTGATTAATTATACATCTTAGGTGTATAAAAGAAGAGCCACAGTAAATTATATTATGGTTGAAGCAAAAAGAATGGGAGTAAAGTTTTTGCCAAACAGATCCCTGTTAAGAAAGAGAGGTCAAGTATACATGTCTCCTTTGAGGTTATTTACCTATATTCCGTTTTGACTTTATTTCGTTGGTGTTTACTTACAAATGGACCTCGTGATAGGAATTGCACAAATTTTTTTCATTGCTAGCATTGATTCTTCTTTTACTTGTCTCCCATCAAACTTAAGATTATCCAAGGAAAAACCTACAATGGGAAAAGAAGATTGAATTTGACAACCAGCAACTGCATAAAATATATAGTGAGGAGCCTGGTTCATCTTCAAATCTGTTCCACTCGAACTTGTGCAAGGGGAGTGAGATCTGCTAGTAAAATTAAATTATTGTTCTTTTTCTTTCTTAGGTACCCCACTAGTGAGTTTGTCAAATTGAAGCCAAGCACACAAAATATGTAGTTAGGAGCCCAATTCATCTTCAAAGCTGTTCTTCTGGAATTCGTTCTTAAAGAGTGAGATCTGATAGTAAAATTTAGGAGCATTGTAGCATTCTTCTGAGTCCTTGTAGATTCTTTTGGCTTCAATAAAGGGTTACAAAACATTGTAGATTCTCTCAAGTTCCCCAGTGGTTAAAAATAACTACCAGCCATATAATAATTGCAAAAAGGTTAAGAAAAGCACAGGGAAGGGAAGTATCATAAACATTGTAGATTCTCTCAAGTTCCCTGATGGTTAAAAATAACTCCCAGCCACGTAATAATTGCAAAAAGGTTAAGAAAAGCACAGGGAAGGGAAGTTTCATAATGCTGAGCTTTTCATTTTAGAATGCAAGATTCTACTAGCCATGGGTGAATTAATATGTTTAGCTTGAATTATTCTCTTGCATGTGGTTTTGCAAAGATTGCTTTTGTTGCTTTTACAATTAATATGTTGACAAGTTGCTTTTTCACAATGTTTATCTCTCTTAGTTCTTATTTTATGGGTAATCTCCCAGTTCTCATTTGTGGCACTCTGCTGTTCCAGTGAACCATATGTTACTGAAGAGGAGTTAAAATTGATGCTGCGTGGTGCGATTCTAAGTGGTGCAATAGAGGAGGAAGAGCAGGTTGGGCTCTAGTTTGAATTCTGTAGCCTGCAATTCATGAAGGTCAAAATGCATTATCATGTCTTTCATCCAATATGGAAAGGCACTTGATATGAAGCACATCATCTGAATTCAAAGCCTTTTGTTGACTTCCAGTTGCTGGAACTGCATAGTGTGTGGCTTGCATAGTTACTTGTTTTGCCCCATGTCTAGTATTATCCAAGTTAAAGAGATAAGAATAAGCAAGGACAAAGTCCTGGCCTTTTGTGATGCATTTTGTAATTATAGAAGATTGAAACTTGTTATAAAGAAAAAAATCAAAATAAATTTTTGTTTGAAGATGGGGTTAGGTTGGAAGAAGGTATTGGTTGGAAACAGACAGCACAAACAAGTATGCCATCATTTCATGATTGATTACTTCTTCCTGGATCTCCATTACTCAGGAATTTATAAGTTGCTTTTTTACGTGTTCTATAATGCTCCTAAGCAACTATTTTCTTGCAGGATATGATTGAAAATGTGTTGGAGATCAAAGACACACATGTGAGGGAGGTGATGACGCCTCTTGTAGATGTAGTTGCAATTGATGCCAGTTCAACACTAATAGATTTCCACAACCTCTGGGTGACTCATCAATATTCAAGGCTAGTTAAGCTTGTTATTGATCCAGATGAATGCAAGTATGATTCTTGACTATTTTCTAATTTATAGGTTTATTATTTTAGGGTGCCTGTTTTTGAGCAGCGTGTTGACAATATTGTGGGTATTGCATATGCAATGGACCTGCTGGACTATGTCCAGAAGGTAAGACAATTCAATTTTATAATTGCCCCACTTGGTGACAGTTGATTTTTTTATTGATTGCACGCAACATTCTCAAAGAATGCAGAATTATGACATGTTTGATTTTGAAGGGTGAGCTCTTAGAAACTTCCAGTGTGGGAGAGATGGCTCACAGACCTGCATATTTTGTCCCTGGTAATGATTTCTTGTATGTGGCATTATATGTGAATGTGCTTTGATACATGTCTCGTCATGATTTCTTGAAGTACCTGCTAGGCTAAAATTTTGCACTTGCTAGCAATAGCTGCTTGTGAAGGTTTACAGCTATCTGCTTATGCTCTGCCCTTACCTCTCTTTTTCTTTTTCATTCTTGTATGTTGTAAGACCCCTGGCAAAAACCTCACGCTTGGGCCTCTTCTTTGAGCATATGTTACTATTGAATCATGTCTTTTCTGGTTTTGATGCGCTGATGTGCCTACAGAAGGTAGTGCTGGATGCTGTATTTTAATTCCTGTACTGGAAAAGTCAATAGTTGTAAATGGACCTTTGCTATTTGTGCCTTCATTTCTTTAATTCGGTATCAAGAGAAATAGAAAAACCTGACCTTGTTACTCGATCTGTTATACAAGACGGAGTTTGATAATTGAGAATTGGTTAGTAAATACTAACATATCCCATGTGCTCTTATATACATGGGAAATACTTGAATATGTTTCAGAGAAAACCTAATTAGAAACTATAACGGCTCGTTCACTTCATGAAATAGAACGAGAGGAAATGAAATTGGAATTTCATAAGAAGTAGAATAAGGGTGTAATACATACTATTTTGTTTAGTTGAATTTATAAGTAATTTAAGAATAGATATATAATATAACTTTAATGATTAAATTATTTTCGGTTCATTTTTTTTCTCAACTAATCCTATTTAAAGTAATAGGATTAGTTTAGTGGTGATGGTGATGATGATAATGTTAGTGGTCAGTGGTCGGTGGTGATGGTGATGGGGTGGCGATGGCGGTAGTAGCAACGATGGCAGTGGCGACGACGGCGATAGCGGTGACGGTAATAATGAGGAATCATGATTTCTTAGTTAGATTAAGTAATCCCTATTATTTGATTTCAAATAGTAGGAATTCGTATAGAATTGCAATTACGTGACAAAAAATCAAATAAACGTTGTAATAAGGAATAAACAGTAAATGGAATTCCAATTCCATGAAGTAAATGTACTGTAAAAGAGTATGAACACAATAGCAATCTAAAATGCCAAGGTTAGTTCAGTGGTTTAGTCTGAAGCTCCATACTTACAAAGACCACCTATTAGAGCTAGCCCCACAATGCAAGTTGTAATTATGTATGGATCATGTAGGTTTTTCATTTGCATCTAGAGTTAGTTTGACCTAGTATGATTTTGCTCCATCATAACCAATAAGGAGAAAAAAAAAAAAACTGAAGTACAAAATATTTTCAGGTTTTTTTTTAGGTAAATTTATTCTAAACATGTCTACGTCAATACAAAAAACTGATAAATCCACTTGTTGCTTTTGCTAATATTGGTGTCACCTTGAGATAGGGAGGGAGTTTGGGAGCTTCATGTCAAAATTAGGAACTCTTTGATTTGTTTGCATGCAAAATGATGTAGTAGAGGTTTTTGTTTGCTGGTAAATTTGTGTACGGCAAAAAGGTTTCTAGAAAGCAACAAAATGCCTGATAACTCGGTCTTAGCCTAAAGTTTCATAATGATAAAACGATGAAGATCTTTTCGACATCTTAAACTCACATCACTTGTAGGGATAATCAGGCTAGAATTAATGACTTCTACTATGTCAAGGTGATACTTTATCCCTGCTCTCATCAAGAAAAGAAATAGTACTAAATACTTATCCCCAGGAAAAAGAAAGAAAAAAAAAGAAGGAAATAGTACTAACTAATCCTAAGATAAAAGGCCAAGAAATCAAATGCCACTATTCTCGAACAACTTGGAACAGACCATTTCACACTATCATAGATACAAAAATAGTGAAAAAGTATGATTTAATAGTCAACTGCTCCTATTGGAAATAGGATTGAATACAAACATGAGTCATCTTACATGGTTCGATAAACTGTACAATTTGCTTGACCTAAATTAAGTAGGTTTTACATGAAGAAGGTTTTGGTTGGCATGTTCTATTTGATATGGAAAGAAACCTATTTTTATTCTTTATCTAAAGGGAAATAAAAAAAGAAAGTAAGAAATAGAGAAATCAAAACCAAGTAAACAATAGTACAAATCAACCCCTTCTTCTTGCATCGAAGATCTTACCATCCTCAGTGATTTCCCAGGATCAAGAAATTTTCATTCCCATAATAGATAGTAAATACGATCGTAATAGAGTTGATGTGGATGTGAATTTAAAGAAAAGAAAGGTGGAAATTTTTATTGATTTGGTGAGATTTAGAATCCAATTCTGGTTTTAGTACCATTTGTTTCATGTTTGCTTAAATGGAAACATTATGGAATATGTATTGAAATATAAATGGAGTCTTCCTTGCTGCATTTTGCCAGTGAGTGGCTAGGGTGCTCTTTGAGTTTGCAAATTTTCTTTCAATTGCATGTTTATTAATGTTGTAATATTCAGGTACATCCATGAATAGAATTAAATCATGAATTTTTGTTAGTAGCAGCAGTATGCCTCTCTCAGGTTCTTTTGTTTTTTTTTTTTTTTTTTTTGAGTTTCCATCAGCAACTCTTTTCTCTAGTTACATTCTCTTGAAGATGTTTTTAAAATCCATTAAGCTGAAATGATTCTTTAGGTAGCTATCTTAATAATAACTTTCCCTTACATGGTTTACAGATTCTATGTCTGTATGGAATCTTCTCAGAGAGTTCCGCATAAGAAAGGTTCATATGGCTGTTGTTCTTAATGAATACGGGGGAACCGTCGGAGTATGTGACTACTTCGTTTACTTGATTTCTGCTTTTTATTAAAGCAACTCGATTTCTGTAACGATTGAGAAGATCGGTCCTCTAGATTGTTTATGTTTTAGCTGTATAAATGCTGATTTTATTTTCCAAGGTTAAATGCTAACAGTTGGAATTGTGGATTGATTTTGGCTGATATAAGTTTTCTGGTGTTTCAGAATTTGACTTCTTAAAGGTCTCTGTGACCCTCTTACTGTTAAATTGTATTATAGGGAATTTTACTATATTTAAATATTTACATCTGCTTTTTTTTTTTTTGGTAATTGATACACAGAAGCTTTGTCTTTTTCAAAGGTGGATATTTGTGTAAATTCTCTTAGTTATTCTTGTTAATGAAAATGTGTTATTAGGACTTACCTCGATGGGGGAAAATGTGTTACTAGGGTGACAATGTTGGTGTTATTGGTCAAATGTTAGCTTGCCAAATGATGATCCTAGGTTTAAAGTAATATTGCTGCTGATTTCTGTTGCCAAAACATATAATGTTTATATTAGCAAATGCTAAGGCAGATGGAATCAATGTGAGACCTTGAGTGAGGGAAATTATTTATAGATAAATGCATAATACTAGAGCATGTGATTGAATAGAAATCAGCATTATTTTCCTTTGCCACATCTGTGGGTTCTTTCTTGGAGAAAGGACAAGAAAGAGATCTTCCTATCTAGACTCTAAAGCCTCCCTGCTGAGCTAGCATATCGATAAATCTATGAGAAAGGACTGATACACGTTGCTGATAAGGAAAATTTTTACATCTGCATTGCCTTTGTTTTTTCATTCTGGATGAAAAGGGCAGCTATGTCTAATAAAGCTGAAAATAATTCAAAAAAAAAAAAATTGAAACAGCAGTTCAAATTGCATAATCATGTAGGAAACTTCAACAATATTCATTACTTAATCACTGGGCAAAAAAAAAAAAAAAAATCACTGTGATTCAGAATGCCTTCTTTTATCATCATAATAGCAAATTGTAGAAAGATCAGACAATATACATTCTCGATACAATAAAACTACATGAGGAGAAGGCCATTGTGAGACTAAATGATGTTATCGGGAGTTTACATTTATATGAAAAGGGATGAAATTAATTTTGATGTGACTAACTTAAGAGAGTAATTTTAAATTCTTTCTTAAATTTTGGTGAAATAGCATTCTCCTATTATGTCTGTAATTGATTGATGTGCTTATTTTGCAAATTCTGATGGTGCTTTGCATCTTGTGGATGAACCAGATAGTGACCCTTGAAGATGTCGTTGAAGAAATTGTAGGTGAAATCTTTGATGAAAATGATTCTAAAGTAAGTTCGTTTATTCTTATGTGTTGTCACTTATGTTCATTATTCAAAGATTGATCTAGGATGTTAAGTTTGTACTAACTTAGATGTTGATCTACTTGAGCCTGTCTCGAAGCAATTTTGGAATTTATGAACCTTAGTACATCATCATTCACCAATATTATCTGGACCTAGAGTTTTACTGCAAAACCTAGAGTTTGTTTCTTGGTAAAGCAAGTGCTAATACTTATTGTTAAAAGATTTTATATGTATATTAAAGTTAAGGTAGATGACCCCTATGAATGGACTTCCTCCAATCATAACAAGGCTATATGCTTACAGCATGAGAAAGTCTATTTCTAATTTTGATTTTGAAATTCTGTGAACTGAAGAAGAAATATTGAGGTTCTTGACACTTCTATTAACAATTTCTGGTTACATCTTTGGCTTTTGGTGCTTTTAAGACCTGTGCTTCAGTACTGTTTTCTGGAGTGCCCCAACTTCTTGAGAATGCTTATTTTGATCTTTGGACTTCTGTGAAATACTGAAGAAGAAAATCTTGAGGCTTTGACTGTGAAATCTAGAGTGTGTTTCTTGATAAAGCAAGTTCTGATAACAAAGATTTGATATGTATCTTAAAGTAGACAACACCTATGACTGGACTTTCTTCCAAAAATAACAAGGCTATGCTTACAGCAAATATGGGAGAGCATATTTTTGGTATGGGCAGAGGGCACTCACCAATGCTGATTTTGATCTTGGAATTCTGTGAAATAATAAAAGAAGAAAATCTTATGTTCTCGATGCCATGTGGTTTCAAAATTTTATTGATAATTTCTGTATTACATCTTCAGTTGTTGGTGCTCCTGAGGCCTGTGTTTCAGCACCATTTTCTGGAGTGGCCCTACTTCTGGAATGCATGCTTGAGTACTATTGTCTACCAGCATACATGTCAAAACTGTATGTGAGCATGAATAACAAATCATAGCTGCCATGCCTTCTGTATTTGACATCCTCTTCCTGACACATTGGCTTTTTTGCATCTTCTGGCACTATATTTAGAATATGTTGAGCATTCCAACTTTCTGAAGGGACAGCCTGATGACATGCGATAATTTATGGTCTGAAGCTATACCACTGCTATCTTTTATTCCCTTTTTGTTAATGTAGTTGCTGAGCGACTCTATTTCGTAAGGCCAGGAAAAAATAAAATAATATAACAGTGTGTTTGTGAGTGGGTAGAGAGAGAGAGAGAGAGAGTAAGAATTTTGATATTTTGCTTCTTTCATTTTGCATGTATTATATGTGCATGCCTGATGAGGATACCCACTTAAATATCTCGATTTACTTATTTGTTTACTTGTATTGTAATAGGAAGAGATCCAGAAGAAAACTGGCTACATCGTAATGCGAGCAGAGGGTGTATTTGATGTGGATGCAAACACGTCCATTGATCAACTTTCTGAAGATCTGAATATCAAAATGCCAGAGGTATATAACGTTCTGCTATGTCCATCCTTCTTAATTACCAGAAGAAATAACAAATGATTTTACCACGCACTTTAGCCTTTTCTTCAATCTATCTATAAAATATCAAAGCCTTCAAGTGAAATGTTTAATTTACTTGTTCCACTAGCATTTGCTTGGGAATTCATGCTATTGTGTTTTGTTCCTGTTGTGTCGATATAGATTCACTTGAGAAAATATGTCAATCCAAGCCCAGCTCAATCAATGATTGTGCCATTATATTTAAACACTAATTGATGCGACTAGAGTGATTGGGCCTATTTCTCGTGTGTATTCTATGCAGCCCAAGGTCTGTGATGGTACTATTACTTGATGTGCTAGTGATGTTAGTAGTTAGTAATGAATAAAGAATTTGCTGATGTGGCAAGTAAAAGTGGTTAGGTAGGAATAAGATGTGGGAAGCTATAATAAGGGGAAGTGAGTTGGAAGGAGAGGATATGATCTTTTGGAGACTGCCATGGGGGTGAGGTAACCATGGTATGGGAGTTGTTGTAGACTTCTGAGCCTGTAGCTCAGGTTAGGCTATTCTTGCTAAGTAATTCGTTACTTGTTGAGTTTGTTGAAGCTTGTTTGCTTGTGATTTGAGTATTGGTGTTCTATTGACCCCGTCTTCGGATTCAAACTTGCACTTATCTCTTGCTGTGGGAAACCGTTCATGTTATTGTGGATCAGTCAGTTGAATTTGTGCTGCAAGCATGACTTGAATAGAAAGTTGTGTAGATGAACTCGAGAATAACGTTGATGAAATTCATCGAGGTCTATTGGAGATTCAACAGCAACTTTCTTGTATGGATCATAATCATAAGGTTCACTTGAATGTGATGGAACAAGGGCATAAATCTCTTGAAACCTTGGTGAATACCTACAGTACTAGTCACAAAAATTTGGAGACAGCGGTAGCTTCCATTCAAGAGATGTCGAAGGATGTTTTAGGTTATAGATCGAGGAAGTTTATGGCGAACGAAGGAGGAGAGTATTCCCATGCGACCGCGGTTAGAGATCAACAACATTCCAATAGAGTATTCGTAGGATATCATGATGTGGTTAACCAGGAAACTTGGATTGATTCTCGCATAACGAGTGCTGTTGACGAATATCAATCCAATGCAGCGCACATTACTTTTCCGATCTTCGAAGGATTTGATCCAACCAATTGGACTGCAGTAGCGGAACAATATTTTGAAGTTCATCGGACTAGAGAAGATAGGAAAGTACCTCTAGCTTCATTGTGTATGCGAGGAAGGTCAATCTATTGGCTTAAAAAACTTAAATGGCAGTTCCCTAACCTGAACTAGGAAATTTTGACAATGGCCATCTTGCAAAGAAATAATAGAAAATCTTCTAATAATCCTTTTAGTCAGCTCTTGACTTTGCAACAAACTTCTACAGTAGAGCAATATATTGATGATTTTGAAGCCTTGTTGTCGTAAGCTTCGGCAATGACAGAATTACAAATGCTAGGATACTTCTTGGGAGGGTTGCATGAGGAGATTTTTCTTCGTGTTTCCACTTTAGGGCCTACAAATCTAGTTCAGGTCATGGATCTATCATTTGATGTGGAAAAGGAGTTTGATTACGGAATTTATGTGTCTTCCACTTATTGGCGCAATGATCGTGTAAAACAAACTGGTTATTCCAACCAAACATGTTCTATTCTCAAACACTAGGTGTGCAAAGTCAAATTGTGGTAGTCTCTTCCATTGCTTCTTTTGCTTTTGTCAATCCATGGGGAGCGCTTCAAGTTCATCTTCTGCTATTGCTAAGTCATTAAACTCTTGGTCTTCTCAACAAAAAGATTCTACATTAGTTCAATGCAGTACCTTAATACATATGCTTTTTGATTCTAGCAGAAACCAATTAGTAAACCATGGGACGAGTAAATCGTGGGACTCATGGTCAAAGCAGCTTATGTACTCGAAATACATGGACAAACATGCTAAAGGGCTTTGTTTTCATTGTGACCAACCTTTCAATGCATGTCATAAGTGCCCTAACAAATCTTTAAGATTTTTGGTCTTAGAGGATGACAGTGACCACTTGCCGAATGAATGTATAGATGGCAAAGGTTTGGAGGCCATTGATATTCAGTTTGATGATTGCAAGGATACTGGTGGTAAGGAGTTTCAATTGTCTTTATTAGCTCTTAGTGGCTTAAATGCACCAAAGACCTTAAAATTTCAAGGTACTCTCTTATCTCACTCTATTTCTATATTAGTTGACAGTAGTACTAGTCACAATTTTTATTTCCAAAAGTTAGGTACAAGAGTTGCCATTGCAAGTGAATCATTCTTCTCATTTTCAAGTTAGGTTGGGCAATGGCAATGTATTTGAATCATGTGGTGCTTCTTTTGATGTGCAACTATTGATTTGTGATCATGAATTCACTATTTCTATTATGTTTTGGAATTGGGGGTGTAGATTTGATATTGGGGGTGCCATGGCTTGAGACATTGGGTGAAATTCGTATCGATTGGAAGTATATGATTATGAGAATACCTACGGATCAAGGTGATTGTGTGCTGCATGGTGATTTTTCTATGTACAAATCAAGTGCCATTTTCTACTTGTGAAAAATTTTTGATTTGCAGTGGAGCAGTCTTGTGTAGCAGTTATATTTTACTAAGATGGTGTTAGAACAGTAAGATGTTGATCCTCGGTTGATTCCTTTGTTAATTGAATTCAATGTAGTGTTTGATGAGCCTAAGAAATTGCCACCCAATCGACCCACTAATCACCGTATTCCTCTTTAGGAGGGTAAGAGACCTATTAATGTTAGGCCCTATAGATATGCTCAAGTGCAAAAAAGTGAAATTGAGCGTCTGGTAAAAAAAAAATGCTTATTGTTAGAATTATTAAATCCAACTCTAGTCCTTTTTCGAGTCCAGTGATTTTAGTAAAGAAAAGGGATGGGTCTTGGCCTTTTTGTGTGGATTATCGAGCTCTTAATGATATTATAATTGTGGATAAGTATCCTATTCCCATCATTGATGAACTTGTAAATAAATTGTTTAATGCATGAATTTTCGCCAAAATTGATTTATGTGCTGGGTATCACCAAATTAGGGTGTTTGAAAATGATATTCTTAAAACTGCATTTAGAACACACTAAGTTCATTATGAATTCTTAGTAATGCTATTTGGTTTAATAAATGCGTTGGCAACATTTCAAGCTACAATGAATGACTTGTTTCGACCACATTTAAGAAAGCTTGTGCTTATATTCTTTGATGATATTTTGGTGTTTAGCACCGATATGAACACACATTTGGAGTATTTAAGGGTTGTCCTTTTTTTATTGCATTTATGGAATTTTAAGGCAAATAAGAAAAAGTGCTCTTTTGGTGTATTATCCTTGGAGTATTCGGGGCATATTGTATCCTTTGAAGGGGTGAGTATGGATCCACAAAAGGTGCAAAGTGTCTTAACTTGGCCTATACCAACTTCTCCTAAAGCAGTATGTGGTTTCCTTGGTTTGTTGGGATATTATTGTAAATTCATCAAAAATTGGTAAAACTGCAAGGTCATTGACTGACTTACTAAAGAAGGATGGATTTCATTGAACTAATGAGGCCCTTCAAGCTTTTTGCCTATTACAGCAAGTTTTGGTTAGTGCTCCAGTGTTGAATATGCCTGATTTTTCTCAACTATTTATTATTGAATGTAATGCTTTGGGGAGGGGGATTGGGGCTGTCCTAATACAACATCACCAGCCAGTTGCTTATTTAGTAAAGCGCTGGGTGACAAAAACTCAGCCAAATCTACATGTGAAAAAGAATTAATGGCCTTAGTTCTTGCAATCCAACATTGGTGGCCATACTTATTGGGTTGGAAATTTATAGTGCATACAGATCAAAGGAGTTTAAGGTACCTTCTTCAGCAGCAGCTTACTACACCTGATCAACTGTAATGGCTTTCTAAATTGCTGGGGTATGATTTTACTATTGAATATAAAGCTGGTTCCGAGAACACAGCTGCTGATTCTTTGTCTCGAGTTCATGGTGATGTTGAACTTAATGGAATTTCTGGTCCCATTTGGTCTGATTTGGTTGCGATTCGAGCTGATGTTACCTATGATCCCGCTTTGGCCAGCAAAATACAGTTGGTAAAGGAAGGGAAAGTGGCTGGAAATGGGTAGCATCTTGAGCAAGATACTTTGTATAGATATGGTAGGTTATACCTATGGGGTTCTCGTTGGGTTAATATTTTTCTTCACAAATTTCACTCCACACTGGTTGGAGTGCATGCTGGTTTTCTTCGTACATATAAGCATTTATCTTCCGATTTATTTTGGATGGGCATGCGTCGTGATTTCGCTTCTTTTGTTGTTGCTTGCACAATTTGCCAAAGCAATGAATCTCAGACTTTAGCTCCTGCTGGTTTGCTTAATCTCCTTCCCATTCTTTCTGCTATTTAGGAAGACATTTCTATTGACTTTATTATTGGTATGCCTAAGTCCAAAGGGTTTGACGTAATTTTGGTGGTGGTTGATGGGCTATGCAAATATGGGCAATTTTTACTGTTGCAACAATGTTATTCTGCTAACATAGTTTTTGATTTGTTTGTCAAGGAAGTTATTCGTCTTCATGGCATTTCTCGTACGATTGTAAGTGATCATGACCCACTTTTCATATGAGTTTTTGGAAGGAGCTTTTTCAAGCTCAAGGAACACAGTTGCATTTTAGTACGTCTTATCACCTTGTGATGGATGGACAAACAGAAGTGTTGAACCATTGTTTGGAATGTTACTTATGATGTTTTGCTTTTGCTTTTGCTTTTGAGAAGCCTCGTACTTGAGCTGATCGGATTCCTTGGGCTGAGTATTCATATAATACTTCTTTCCTCTTTTTGGCTTGAATGACTCCTTTCGGGTCGATCACCTCCTGTTTTTCCTACTTTCATTCTAAAGAAATTGGTGATCGGTCCTTGTTGGCAGCATTACAGGAAAGAGATGCTACTTTGGCTTTGTTACGCAAGCATTGGGATGCAGTGCAACTTCGTAATTGTCAGCAAGCCACTAACATTGTTGTGATGTTTCTTTTCAAGTTGGTGAATGGGTATTTCTTTGTCTCTGGCCTGCATTAAATGCTAAACTCACAGTGAGGACTAGTTCTAAGCTGGCGCCTAAGTATTATGGGCCATTCTTTATTGTTGAGAAAATTGGAAATGTGGCATACAAGTTGCAACATCCACATGGTTGTCGCTTACACCCATTTTTTCATGTTTCGTTGCTTAAGAAATCCGTTGGTTCTCCAGTTGCTTCTATTCTTCCACCTGCTTTGTTGCCTGATGCAGATTTGCTTCCTCATGTTCCTTATTGCATTCTAGGCCGTCGTTTTTATCATCATGATGTTCCACAATCCTTGGTGCATTGGCAAGGAGAATCTGTTGATGACTCTTCATGAATGGATGTCACCTCTTTTAAGCTTCAATTTCCTTCTTTCATCCTTGAGGACAAGGATACTGTTCAGGGAGGGGGTATTGATACGACTAGAGTGATTGGGCCTATTGCTTGTGTGTATTCTAGGCAGCCCAAGGTCTGTGATGGTACTATTACTTGATGTGCTAGTGATGTTAGGAGTTAGTAATGAATAAAGAATTTGCTGGTGTGGCAAGTAAAAGTAGTTAGCAATGAACAACGAACTTGCTGATGTGGCAAGTAAAAGTAGTTAGTTAGGAATAAGATGTGGCAAGCTATAAGAAGGGGAAGTGAGTTGGAAGGAGAGGATATGATCTTTTGGAGAGTGCCTTGGGGGTGAGATAACCACGGTACGGGGGTTGCTGTGGACCCCTGATCTTGTAGCTCAGGTAAGGCTGTTCTTGCTAAGTAATTCATTACTTGTTGAGTTTGTTGGTGTGTTTGCTTGTGATTTGAGTATCAGTGTTCTGTCACCAACACACTTTTTTTGGGACAGCATACAGACAAGTTATTTATTGCGCATATTCATACAATTGTATATTAACACATCTAATAAATGGATTGATTCATGAGCAAGATTATCCAAACTTGTTCTGTGTGAGTTTCAGGTTACATTTCACTGTTGAGGGGTTATCCTATAAAATTTAGTTATGTTATATGCAGGTAAATTATGGACTGTTGTCTACTATTACTAGTGGATGGAATATACTAGACAATTTAAGTTGCATTTTGTGCTTGTAAATTTTGGATCATGTTTCAGGTTAACTAGTTGTAAAATCAATAAAATAACACAATTCAACCATCAATTATGAGTCAATTTTGATTTTATGGGTTTTGGCATGAGTGACCGGAAGAGAAAGATTCGGTGTGAACTTTTGATTTCATCTTTGTTTTTGTTGCATCATCGGATTTACTTATTTATTTATTTTTGGTAATTGGTTCATTTATTTTTTAAAAGGTATTTACAGTAATTCTTTGTTATCTAGAAGTTTTTGGAAATATAACATCAGTCCCTGAGACCGATTGAATCCTGATATACGAGCTTCATAGCTCACCTCTGCTTCTCACCAGACTTTATTTATCAAATTGTTCTCTTTGCCTTTTTCTGGTGTACATTTCAATGATGGCATTTTCCATAGATACTGCTTCGGTAACAAATCCTTTGGTTCCTCTTTACCAGCCATCTTTTATTAACCTATGATGCTGTGAGTTGGGTAGACCAGATTAGGGCATGCCAGCCTGCTCAGTCTGATAGGGGTGTGAAGATGCTGGAGAACTGGTTTTCTCTGGATCTGCCTGGCCTAATGGATTCGTCTTGATAATCTACATTGCATATTCTTGTTCTGAGACCATGATTTTAGTTTGAGCAGGTTGGCTGGTGGAATAGAATTGAAAAAAGAATTCAGGAAAACCTGCAGTCTTATGTAGCAATTCAGGCTGGGTTGTTATGTGTTACTTATTAATCCAGTGTCTTTAGTTTTTCCATTGAGTTTGATTGCCTGGTCTTTTGTTAACTATTAGAGTGAGTGTTATCTAGGGATGTGGGTCCTCAGTGTGGGACTTTGATATTATAGCCAAAGCCTCACCTTAGCTCCATATTGATGATCTTACCATAAGGGAATTGTGGCTGAGTTCTTTTTACCTGATTTTAGAATGTGCGAATCTGGTTAAATACAGGGCCATCAATATGAAACTGTGTCGGGATTTGTATGTGAGGTATTTGGATATATACCAAGGACAGGGGAGAGCATCAAAGTAGTCCTTGAGAAGGAAAATCAAGAGAAGGAGGATGAATATGCTGAAGGTGAATCTGAATCCAAGGACCAGAAGGAGAAAGAAAAGCATCAAGTTTTCAAACTTGAGGTATGATTCTGATTGAGAAAAATCTATTTCTTCCTTGTTCTGGATTTAATTAATAGAAGCTGTTTTGTGTACGTCATTTTCTACTTGTATTTTGTGATGTTTGCTTCATCATTTAAGATCAACCTAACAAGTTCAAGTGACATGCCAAGAGATATCGCTAGCATCCAAAATAAATAGAAGAAACTATTTGTTATTTTAGAAACTAAGTATGCATCATTTTTATTTTTATTTTTTTTGCAATAAAAGGTCTAATCTTCATAAACATTGCTTTCCTATCAGATTCTAGCGGGAAATGCAAGAAAGGTCAGTGCAGTGAGATTTGAGCGAATTGACAATGATAATTCCTTGATAGAGACCAAAGAAGTAACACGCCTGGTTCCTAAAATAATGAAGAGAAAATGGAGTAATGATGATGATTCAGATGGGAATCAGAGTGATGGCTATCCATTTCAAAGGACACCAGAGCACGTTGTCCCAAATGAGCATGCCCGTGACCAAAGTGAAGAGTACAAAAGTACCGGTGGACAATAATCATCACCTGTAGGCCCTGACCCAACAGTAAAAAAAAAAAAGGGAGGGGGGGTTGGAATAGGCAGCAGTTTTGTAAAGAAAGAAAAGTTCGAAAGGGGAGAATGAAACTGTCAATCGTTTGTAAATTTGTTTATTGATCAATCGTGAGTTTTGTATCTGGTTCTAAATCGTGGATGTTATCTTACTTTGCATCAAGTCTGTCCATGTAGGTCATGTTATGAGATCTTCAAAGCCTGGTGATAGTGAGGAGCTTGAGGACATGAGCTTGTTGGCAGTGCATTCAGCTTTGATAAGGGATGTGCTTTCGTTCCTCAACTTTATGGTTGATCCTTGAAGCTATGATGTTTGGAGGGTTAGCAGCAATGAAGTAATGACGGTGATAAAGTGCACGTTTTGCAGTGGTGGATACCGGACAAAGCAATGGACAAAGGAAGAAGGAAAGAAAAAAAAAAGGCAAGGGAAAACTAAATAAACGGCTTGTGAGTCTGAATGGCATCTTGAAGTAAAGGGGGGATTTCAAGGGAAAAGATGTTCGCTATGCTTACTGTCTCCTTTGCAGAATAACAAAAATAAATTCAAAGTGTTCGAGTAAGACCGAAAACAAACAACTCTTTGACTTGTTTCTTTTTCCCAAATGCTGGGATGCCACCAATTCCAGGGAAAATCTGATTGTAGTGTAGCTGAGCATGTTGATGAGAGTCAGTTCTTATCGATGATTTACCAGACCATGGAGGCTGCAGACGGTAATTTGTTTTGGGTCCTGCTTCTCTTATCTTCGATAAGAACATTTCTTACGGATGATTTGTTGTGTAAGTTTCAATTATCGATGCTTGTAAGCCTAAAGAGATATATGAAATTCCTCGTCATCTCTTGTTGAATCAACATACCCAGAATTGTTCTAGTTAATAATCACTGATCAAGTCATGAAGAGAGCACTTTGTTGCTTCATTCCCCATTTCTCCCCTTGATCAATTATTTAGTTTGATCTGCTCATGCTTACCACTGCCATCTGATTTTCATAATGCTGCTTTCACATGAAGCTAACTGGCTATGAAATCTTATTGGGGGCTTCGAGAGACCGGTGTAGCATCCCTGAAGCCTTGCTCATACTAATTTTTGCAGCACGGCGTTTTGGTAATGCATTTGTGTTAAAAATATGAGCGGCTTTTGATATGGCAGAAATCCCTATACGAGTTAAACACAACGTAGCCTTGAAATTGAAAAGATTTGAAATTTTTTAGTTTTTGGTACTTATAATTTTATGCGTTTTTTATCTAAAAAAAAAAAACAGAAAGGTTACGAACGAATTAATCATAAGGACATGGCGCACCAGAAGATTAATTAATTGGTATAATGCACAATTAATTGAAATTAAGAGGTCATAAATTAATAAGATCGATGAAATGAAGATAAACTACATAAACTAAACCTAATAACCCTAGCATTAGCATAGATGTCAAAATAAAAGAAGACTCTTGCCAAATATTGGCTAACACCGTCAACCGGTCGCTCATCAGCCTATTACTAATAGACTGCCTATAACTGCTAAGTTAACTATAAGATAAACTAATCAAATAAGCAACTAATAATATTTAACAAACAAGAATAGAATAAGAATTAAAAATGTCTACGGAATAATAATAAAGAAAAGAACCTAAATAAAATAATTCTAAAAACTAAATATCAACATTTTAAATATGCAGTATTGACAAATATTCATCGGAAAGTTGACATCTTCTTTCATAATTTAGCTCTAAAGAAAAGACACAGAAATCCCTCCACAACCCAAACCCAAGGATAGAGAAATTGCTTATGCTCAGTGAAAACCACAAGAATGGAGGTATCTGATTGGAAGGCATGCCTTCATTCCTGTTCCAGCAAAATAATTTCCTCATTTCTTTTGGTGGCACCGGTAACAAGGTTGGAGGCAGATCTTTATTATATCTCCGAGCTATATTAGGCTAGACTTATGTAAGGACAGATTCTGAACAGTAACTAATTCAAAATAGTGTTGGTCCGAAAATGATTGGCTCGAACCATCAGATCATAAACCATTGGGCCGGTCCTAATCTACAATTGAATCAGCAAGCCGATCCAATTAGTTTACCTCCTAAATAAAAAAAGTAAAAGGGAAGAGTGAGACTTGAATGAGATTCATTAAATCATGACATATTAAAGTTACCTTCTTTGAAATGGTGAATGATAATTTTTTTTTAAATAATATTATTAAATTAATGATATAGAACTAATAATAAGTTGATTATATATTAAGGATAAATGAAAAATTCAATTTAAGTTAATATTAATCTTTTTTATAAAATTTATCAAATGTTAAGGATTTAAATACGGTAAAAAGATAAAATTTGAAAAGAAAAATAATAAAAAAAAAATAGAATTACATTAAGTAAAAAAAAAAACAAAGAAGAAGAAAGAAGACTACGTTTAGGGAAAACATACACAAAAACTGAAATTATATCAAGTGGTAAATTAATAAAAAATTAGAAATTATTAAAAATAAAAATTAATAAAGTTAATAAAAAAATAAATATTAAAAAAAAAATGATTCGAGAGCCGATTAATCGATACTCGAACCACTAGGTCACTTGAATCGACTCGAAATTGTAATTAGCTGAGCCAATCATGATTCAAGAGATATCTGACCCATGAACTGGGCCAATTTGACCCGGTGAACAAGTCTATCCTAAGCTTGGTAGCCGTAGAGTGGTGAATAGAGCAAGCACTAACTAACTTTTTCGTTTTCTTTTGGCTGGAGGTACTAAATGCCTAAAAAGTACGATGACTCTTAAGTTTATATTTTACTTGTCTTGCTTCTACGCTTAGACTATCTGATGAAAGAGACATAACCTTTCATGTAAAATTCCCCTAAGAAGCACAAATTTAAAGCAAATTATATGTTTACATCCATTCACAAGAGTAACTACAACTTGCTACTTGTAAGGACCATTAAGAAGATACAAAGGGAAGCAATGGTCCAGAAATTTTGGTTATATACAGATGAGAAGTACTTTGTGCATTATCTATGCTGCTTCCACTCCATACTTGAGATCACTCCTGTCAAACACCACTGCCATTAACAAGACAAAGAAGTTCCTCCCTTTCTTCTTCCTTTTTCCTTTTTTCCGAGACGGGCAATAATCTCAAACTGTGACTTTGATAGACCAATCAACCAGATTGATGCTTGAAGAGAGTACCAAAGCCAAAAATCCAACAGATCCCACAGATAGATGGAAAATATGTGAATCAAAACTATGCAATATCAGGGTCCACTGTCAGCTGCTCAATGCTCATTCCTCTCAGTGACCGAGCTACTAGCTCGTCTGAAGCACGGAGGTGAAGCAGTCTATTCTGCATATTCTGAAAGGAACAGGTGCCAACAGCTTCTACTATATGAGAATGCTGTTCTAGGTCATCCGAGAAATTCATAAGCGCCTCAACCGCGTTATCCCTCAGCTCCTCAGAGTCATCATCCAACGACTCGATCAATAGGGGAATCGTACCAGCACTAATTAGTGCCATCCGGTCCAGACAGTTGTAACTCAATTGTGCTATAGCTCCTGAAACCTTTTCCCTAACTTCACTATTGCCATCCCTAAAAATTTGAACTATAATTGGGATTGCTCCTGAGTTCCAAACAACAGAAACCGAATGCTTATAGCTTGCAAGATCCCATATGACATCAATAGCTGCAGTTTTTGATTCATCATCCCCTTCTCTAAGGATTCTCACCAAATGATCAGCAATCGAAACAGCATTTGACTCTGCAACAGCTAATATACAAAATGCATCCTCTGCAATCTCCTTCCCAATAGGATCTGCCCCCTCAAGCAACTCTGCATACAAAGGAATCGCCCCGGCTTGTGCAACAGGCCTGATATAATCCACATGTGCTGATATCACACCGAGAGTATTTCCCACAACAAGTTTCATCCTATCATCCCCAATTCGCAACAATTCAACAAGGACCGGAATCGCACCCATTTCAACAAACATTCGTCTCACCCGTCTCACTACACCAAGAAGCCCAATGGCCTGACAAGCTCTCTCCCTAGAAATCATGCTACCACGTCTAGCTGATTCCACCAAATACTTGAGCTGCCCTAAACTTCTTATCATTCTCCTAGCCTCTTTCAACAATGCCAACGCACTCAAAATCTCCAACAAGTAACTCCTGACACCGTCTTGCACGCTATCCAACAAACGAATAACAACACCCACCGCACCACTCCTCACTGTGATCACACGGTTTTCATTCCCAAAATTCACTAAACCCCAAAGGCATTTCACCAAAACTATTTTAAACCCATCATTCACATGTGCTAACAATCTTAGAATGTTTGGAATAGCACCAGATTGACCGATTTTGCGTATCAACTTTTCATTACCTAAACAAGTCATACACTCTATGCAATACATTGCTGCTAGTACAACGGTATGACTATTTAAACTAGTACTACTACTTATGGAGTCATCATTGTTCATGATCTCCACAAGTACAGGCACAGTAACACATAATACAGATTCTGGGATATTATTACATAATTGGGCTAGCTTTATTGTGGCTTTTACACGCATAGAGTCGGACCCAGATTGCATCACTTGCTTATAATGCGAAAAAGCTATTTCCCAGTTAACATTGGAAATATCTAGGGTTTCGTCAAAATTTAACTGACCCATTTGTTTTTAATAAAAGGGCATAAACTTTGGTTAAGGAAACGGAAAAGGAGAAATTTTGATGCTAAAGATAGAAAAGCAGAAGTGGCATATCAACAAAAACAACAGCTGTATGACTTACAGTCGGCTAAGGAGAGAGAATATTTCGATTTTGGGTTTAGATCTGCGATCGGAGCACCTAATGCCTTGCCAACGGAACCGCCGTAGGTGCTTTCGTTGAATTTCTAAATATGGAAAATATTAGCTCCCGAGAATTTATTAAGCGTTAAACCGAAAAAAATTAAAAATAAAAATCTCTTTAAATATTTGACATCATATTATCTATATTATTAAACAAAAAATCTCTTTTTTAATTACCATGATTATTAAAATTTAGTATCCTATAAGTTTAATTTGTAAGCCCCAAAGTTCAGCTAAGTAACTGTATGATTGAACTTAGAACCCAAGTTTTAGGGCGATCGGCTAAAGGATCCGATCACACCCAAATTATAAACTATTGAAAGAAATATTAGTAAAAATGACCCCGTAAACTTAAATTTAAGAAAATAAATAGTAAAATAGGAGACTATAAAATTGTCAAATTTTAAGCATAATAATTGCTAATTACTGAAAAGGCAAAAAGTGTAATCTAATAACTAATAAACTACTAGAGATAGATTATATGTATACTAAAAATTTTAGAATGACCAAAATAATATTTAAGAATATTCACGTGTACCCCACATGTATTTACGTGTAGATAAAAATACGCGTAATTACCTAAATTGGCCTAAAACTAAGCAAATAATTAAAGAAAAATATAAAATAATTATGGAAAAATCAGAAAAAAAATCAGAAGAGGATAAGCTGATGCAAGATCAGGTCATGGTTAGAAAAAGAAAAATTGGCCAATAAAAATTGAACAACTTAAAAGCCAAAAATCAAAGAAATTGGACAAAGTCTTGTCAAATTAATGCATAATAATTACAAAAAATCGTCTATAAATAGCAAGAAAAATTCAAAAGCTCATTTGGACAGATACAAATCAGAAAAAATTAGAGAGAGTTGAAAATTCGAGAGAAAATCCAGAAAATAAAAAAAAAAGAAAAACTATGCAGTTAGGGATTTTAAAGGGAACCCACATCAGACGAGGAGCTGGGAGTGGATGGCCACCACCACCACACGGTGGTGGCAGCACCCAGGCCGGCCGACAAGGCCACGGCGGCCCGCGGTGAGTCCAAATTCCAGCCTGATTTTTGTGAAATTTTGTAAAAACAGTAAATATAATTAGAAAATTATGAATTTTGTTATTCTGGGATATTTTTGTATGTAGTTTGTAGGAAAAATATTATTTAGATGAAAACATGTCCCGTAATATAGGGTCCTTAAGAAATCATGCAAAACCGAGCACATTTCGGTTTAGAAATAAATGACCTTAGGAGTGTAGTTTGAAGCTCAATTTTTTTCTGTAGGATGCTCATGTGATATAGAACAGTGCTATGAAGCCATTTTTTTAAATTTAATTTTCAAAATTTTTAAGTTAATTTTTAGCCCTAAAATGATGAGAAAATTGGGTAATTTGGAGTTAATTAGGTGATTAGGATATTAATTATTGATTTAGATAGTAATTAGATGTTTAGGGATGTTAATCTCTGATGTGGAAACCTGATCCTAGTGTATGAAGTGTTAAGTATAAGTAATGAAGGTGTTATGTGGTAAATGTAAAAAATTAGGAATATGTAGAATTAAAAATTAATAAATATGGAAAAATTAGGTTTAATTAGTAATAAAATAATGAAAATTAGAACATAACAAATCTGAAACAAAATTCAATTTTAGGTAATTATATGAAAAATGTAAAAATTTCTCACAACATGAGTAAATTCGGTACACTAATACGGATTTAAGTGTACCGGATGGAATAAAATGCGGATTAGGGGTAGTAATCGTATTTAGGAGATCAAGGAGTAATGTGATTAATTTCACATTATGGGTTGATAGGGATTTCGAGGGTTAGAATCTAAAACATTACTTAAAAATCGAATTAAAAACCTAATTTAGAAATCGATGCGAAAACCGAACCTGAACCTAACCCCAAACCTAAAATAATTATAAAAGACTTAATACCTAGATAATTAGGTATATTTAACCTTAAACAAAACCTAACAATAAGCGTTATCGGATAAAATGAACTTATAATATTATATGAAATACTGAAACCACGTTCATGTTATAGGGATGATCGACGATGGCTTGATCAAATCGGACCTCGAGTGAAAGAGCGAGGAGTCGAGGTAAGTTGGGATTAATACGATGCTATATTTTGGAGGCTTAAGGTTATGCTTGGTTGTGCTTGTTAGATAGAGAATGTGTGCATGTGCTTGATTATGGGTGATGCTATGATTCTGTTTGTTGCTCTGGCACATATTGTATGACTTGTATGAAATGATTGATCATCCTAAACAGGACTTAATTAAATATCCGACCAATAATCATAATCGAACATGCATGGCAACCCGTTAGGGGAACTTAGGACTCTCCGGCCAAATACCGACCCCTTCGGAAGGGATAGCGCAGGATTGCAAAATGGTCCCTTCTTCATCCTTAGTCGAACTAAGTGATAGGAGAGGAGGTCGCGGCGAGGGTGAAGACAGTGGTTCGAAGGTAGTCACGGGAGGAGCAAGATCTCCATTACACAAGCTTGGGTTTGGTCGTGAGTTGTTGCATTAACGGCAACTCCTCAACCCGGATTAGAGCGGACGTAATTTCTCTAATTTCACGACGGGCCGGACAACGTCGTGCGATGGCATTTGCTTGCACATGGATTGCACTTAATAAGTGATTGAAAACCTTGTTGTGTGTATGGTATAGTTTTAAGTCCTCCATCCTAACTTACTGAGCTGTGGTTGCTCACATCCCTATAGACGTCGTGCAGGTGCTGGCTAAGAAGCAGCAGCAACTACTCTGAAGCTAGCAACTGCTGGATCCTGGGGAGTGAGGAAAAACATTGAAGAATCAACACATATGTTATTACTTTTCATTGCTGAATAATGTAATAACTGAATTATAGTGATTATACATAACTTTTATCACTTTCTTAGGTAAATGATTTATTGAAATTACAAACTGTTTACTTCAAAGCGGGTTAGTCGTGGACGCCTTATGTAAATCAGGTCTAAGATAGCGGTTGTAAGGCTAACTTCTATCTTAAGATGGTTTACACGGCGAGGCTGTTACGACTCTGCCGCTTTGGGGCGTGACATAATTTATAAGAAAAAATTCACCTATTTACCATCTAAATTAATAAATATTAAATAAATATAAATTAAATAAAAAATATTATCAAAATACCATTATTATATCACATTTTGAAGATAAAATATAACTCTTAATATTAATGTCACATCTTTAATATGTGATATTAGTGTATTTACACTTATATTGCATTTTAAATGCGACATAACTAGTGCACGAATGTTAATGTCGCATTTTAGTACAAATCATATTGTTGCATTTTCAATATGTAACACAACAAACGGTATTTTGATAATTTCTTTTATATAATTTGTAATTATATATATTTTTTAACTACTATTATTTTCTATTTTAAAATTTAGATACCTAATTTTTGCCCCCTCGTTTTTATTTTTTAAAAGGGTCCTAATTCAAAAATAAATAAATAAATAAAAATTAAACAATGATAAAAATTCAAAAAATGGAAAAAAGGAAAAATCATAAATATTTTTTTAGGAAAATAGATTTTACAAAAAAAAAAACAATTTAGGGTCAATTAGTTTTAATTTGGTTTAAATAGCTTTAGAGAGTCGTGTTATTTAAATACAATTTAATTGTACTAAATGTTAAGGTGCATGCCAATGATTTAATAGATAAACATATGAGTATTAGCATTGGGTTAGTTTAAGGTTATCGGTTCGAATTTCACTAGCCCCATATGTATCTTTTATTTTTTCTTTCATTTGTAAAAATTGGTTAAGTATAAAGGATTCAAATCTAATCAAATCTTTTGAATTTAATATAATAAAGATTTGTGAAATTTAATTCTAATTTGATTTTTATTGAATCGAATTTGAATCGACATAAAAGATTTAAATCTGATTTGATTTTTATCAAATTAGATTGGGATCGATATAAAAGATTCGATTTGATATGATTTAAAGATTTGTTTCTAAATTTTATAAATAACGATTGTACGGCATAAAAAAGAGGAAAAAATTTACACACTCGCCTAGAAAAGAAAAAAACCAATTTCATCTTTCGCCGTTACAAACCCGACACTGAAACACCCCACACATCACTCGACCACATGTCCGCAACACAATAGTAGAACACTTCAACACTATCCATACTTCACCAATAACTAACGAATCAAGCCACTATTACTACACACCAACACCAAACCCAGTAACCTCCAACACCAAGCAACCCCTTAGCTTTAACTATCTTCTTTTGATAGCAAAATCAACACCTACTACAATAGCCCATCGTGGCCAAACACACATAACTCACACACACTAAACCCAGCAACCTCCAACTCACATACATTAGTCCGAACGATCCAGTCGCAACCCCATTAACCAAACAGGATACGCGCAGCAGTCCATCCACCCACGTCTCCTTCACCAACAGCAAACACGCATAGCAATTTGAGCACGACAAGTCCCTGTCCATACTTATGACCACTCACAGATCAGCATACACATAGCCCAATCTACTGACACACCCTTAACACTACTGCACACAACACTAAAGCAAGCTACAACAACTCTGTGCTAATCAATCAAAATATAGGTTCAACAATTCGCCCGACCGATCACAACACACACCTGCACATCTTATTGCAACGGTATCTACTTACTAGTGTCACACCGAAACACCCACATACATAGCTCACGTCTACATCCTATACTTTACGTACACTTCAGCAATCATTGTAGACTGTGAGCACACCTAAGCACATAAGTCCATCCTCTACGAATACTGTAGTATACATCCAAACACCCTTTCTTAACCGCTCCACCATCACAACAGCTACTTACTCTCACAACCACTCTTACTCACACCCACGCCACTTCACCCATTACACTAATCAAGATACCATACACATCGCTCATGTACATTACATATTGACATTGTTGTACTATATGTAGTAGGCACTGTGTTACGGAACAACGGCAGCGGATCTCGAAGACCCAGAATGTGTTGAACGGGTATGACGGATAGGAAGCAAAATGATTGGTTTTGATGGTGAATGTAAATGGATATCACGTACCGAGACACAAACACTATCAGGGATCTGAGCTTGAAATAAGATTAGATATAACTTACGAACAGTAAATGTCGTTAAGGATTTAAATGAGGGTTAGATGCAACTCACTAACCAGTTCAAATGAAGGGGTTTACTACAATTTTAGGGTTAAGATCAATAAGAACACGGGAGAAATTAAAAAGTTTGATCTATACTAAATAATCTGGCAATGCTAGCTCAAGAGTAGCCTTACTAAAAAAAGAAAAGGAAAGATTCCAGAATGCAAGAATATACTTTTCTATCTATTGACGTCCTTCCTTTCTAATTTTACAAATGTTTCTATTTATGGCAAGTCCTACACCCTAATGGCAAAACTTTAAATAATGTACAAAGCCTTAAACCCTAAAGAATTGGGCCCATAAATAAAATGAAGGAAAACATATATAAGAATACAAAACTGTACGTTTTACAAGGGAAGTTAGCATGCAATCACTCGACATGTCTTAGAAGAAGCAATATCCGAACTGAACGGGGTCAGTAATTGGATGTACGAGTTTGGGAAATAAGTCTTACCAGGAAATAAGTCTTCCCATTCACTAGGCATCGCATATGAAATAAATTTTCCCTTTGTTCGAGATCTACTTTTAGGTCAACTCATATTGCTACAGCTAAGAGTTTACCTAAGTCCTCAGCATAGACATTTTCTTCTATCAACTGGTCTTTCGAACTCTTGTCACTCTAACTCTCGATTTAAGCCTCAAGCCCTTTGCCCTTCAAGACCATGACTCTCTTATTCGGGCATTGAGATGCAATGTGTCTGTAGCCTAAGCATTTAAAGCATTTCATATCTCAAGCCTTGTTACCAGGTGCCTTTTCTTTCTTAGTAATCTTCTTCTAGGCATGGATTGGTCGGCTAGGCTCTCTTTTCTCCATCCTTTTCTCTAGCCTTTTTCTCTTGGCATATCTCTCAGGCTCACAGTTGCCTTGTTGAGGTCGGCTATTCGACCTTTGATACCTTCTCATCCTCTATCTCTCTACTCTTAATGCTAAATTGATTAGCTCGTCTAAAGACTTGAATGGCTGTAACTTAACTATTTTGACAATATCATCTCAAAGTCCACTCAGGAACCTAGCAATGGTGCAATCCTATGGTTCGATAATCTCACATCTCGTCATCAAGGTCTCAAACTCCTGTAAATACTCTTCAACATTATTTCAACCTTGCCTCAAGTGTTGTCACGTTCCGAAGCGGTAAAGTGGTAACAGCCCCGCCATGTAAACCATTTTAAGATAGAAGTTAGCCTTACAATCTCTATCCTAGACCTGATTTACACAAGGAGTCCATAACTAACCCACTTTGAAGTAAACAATTTGTAATTTAAATAAATCATTTACCTAAGAAAGTGAGAAAATATATATATACGCTATAATTCAGTTATTATAATTAACTTTTACAATGTTTCACCATAATATATTTTCTAGTTATTACATTATTCAGAAATGAAAAATTCTAAAATAAAAGCTTAGACCTTAAAAATATATGTTTGTTCTTTAAATAATTTTCCTTACTCCCCAAGATCCAGCAGTTACTAGCTTTAGAATAGTTGTAAGTCACTTCTTAACCAGCACCTGCACGACGTCTATAGGGATGTGAGCAATTACAGCTCAGTAAGTTAGGATGGAGGACTTAAAACTATACCATAAACATAACAAGGTTATCAACTAACTTATTAGGTGCAATGCATATTTAAGCAAATGCCATCGCACGACGTTGTCTAGCCCATCGTGAGATTAGAGAAATTGCGCCCGCTCTAATCCGAGTTGAGGAGTTACCGTTAATGCAACATCTCATGACCAAACCCAGGCTTGTGCAATGGAGACATCACTCCTCCCGTGACTACCTTCAAACCATTGACTTCACCCTTGTTGCGACCTCCTCACCTGTCACTTAGTTCGACTAAGGATGAAGAAGGGACCCATTATGCCATCCGACGTTATCCCTTTCGAAGGGGTCGGTATTTGGCTGGAGAATCTTAGGTTTCTCCTAATGGGTCGCTATGCAGGTTTGATTTATGTTTATAAGTCATACATTTGTTAAATTCAGTTTAGGGTGATCGATCACTTCATATAATGCAAGCCAGAATAACAAAAAAAATCATAGCATCACTCTTAATCAAGTACATGTACACAACCAAGTATCTAACAAGTACAACCAAGTATAATCTCAAGTCTCCAAAATACAGTATCGTATTAATCCCAACTTACCTTAACTCCTCGCTCACTTACTCGAGGTCCGACTCGCTTAGGCCATCGCCGATCATTCCTATAACACAAACGTGGTTTCAGTTTTTCATATAACTATTACAAGTTAATTTTATCCTATAATACTTATTGTTATCTTTTGTTTAGAGTTTAATATGTCCAATTATCTAGGTTTTCAAATCTTTTACAATTATTTTGGGTTTAAAGCCAAGTTCGGGTTCAGTTTCCGCATCGATTTATTTTAAATTAGGTTCTCGTTCAATTTCTAAGTACTATTTTATACCCAAATCCTAGAAACTTATTTCAACTCATAATGTGAAATTAATTACATTACTTCCAAATATCCTAAATACCATAATTATCCCTAGTCAGTATTTTATTTTACCCGGTACACTTAAATCCTCATTAGTGTACCGAATTTACTCCTAATGTAAGAAATTTTTACATTTTTCATATAATTACATAAATTCAATATTTCTATCAGATTTATTATATATCCCTATTATTTATATAATATCAATTTTTATTCTAATATCTTCTATTTATTATATTTTAAATAATTACATATTATGTATTATCACCTATTATGTATATAATACACATCTAATATTTCTATCACTCTAATTACCATCTCCCAACATCAATTATCATTTCAAAATGTCTAAATTCATCCTAAATTAGATTTTACACCTAATTACCCTAAATTACCAAATTAACTTAAAATATACTATTTTTCCCTATTACTTATTCATTACATAATTAGCCTAATAATTACATCTAACACCTTAAATACTACAAGTAACATACTTCATCAAATTTCAACATCCTAAAGCATATAATTATTCATTAAATCAGTAATTAACTATTTAATTACTTAATTAACCCTAAATTACCCATTTTATGCCGCATTTTAAGGCCTAAAATTTATCTAAAAATTTTGAAAAAATAATTTTTGAAAATGGGCTTCATCGTACTGTTTTATATCATCTAAGTAGTCTACACAAAAATTTTGAGCTTAAAACTACACTCTTAAGATCATTTATTTATAAACCGAAACATGCTTGGTTTTGCATGATTTCTTAATGACCATATATCACGGGACATATTTTTATTAAAATAATATTTTTCATAAAAACTACATACAAAAATATTTCAGAATGAAAAAATTCATAATTTTTTAAGAACATTTACTATTTTTACAAAATTACACAAAATCGGGCTAAAAATTGAACTTACCGATTTAGGTGGCTCCGGCCACCGTCAGTGGCTATGGGTGTGTCAAACCACCTGAGTGCTGCAACCACTGTGTGGTGGTGGTGGCTGTCCACTCCTAATTGCTCGTCAAGTTTAGGTTCTCCTCTAAGGCCCTAATTGCACAGATTTGAGAAAAAAAAATTTGTAATTAATTCAAACACTCACCATTTCAGCCCTCTCTATTTTTCTCACTCTCCAAACTGACCAAATGAGCTTTTGAATTTTTCTTGATATTTATAGAGCATTAGGGAAATTATTGTGTATTAATTAGACAAGACAATTGCCTTATCTCTTCTTTTTTCCACTTTCTATTTGTTGCATTTTAATTGGTTAATTTTGTTTCTTTAATTTTTGATTGTCACGCCTCATTTCTAAATTTTTCCTGATTTTTTCTTAATTAATTATGAATTTTTCTTAATTATTTATTATTATTTTTGCACATTTCGCGTATTTTAAGTAATTACGCGTATTTCTACCTACATGTAAATTCATATATAGTATAAATAAATATTCCAAAATATTATTTAGGTCATTCTATGATTTTTAGTATGCATATAATTTATCTTTAACGATTCGTTAATTATCGGAATGCATTTTACATATTTTTGATAAATAACAAGTTATATACTTAAACTTTGGAATTTTTATATTCTTTTATTTTATATTTTATTGCTTATTTTCTTAAATTTGAACTTAAGGGATCATTTTACTAATATTTCTAGCTTTACTTATAATTTAGGCTTGATTGAATCTTTCCGCAAATCGAAACCCTGAGTGACTGGTTGTAGGGCTTACAAGTATTTATAACACATGGAGCATTTCTTGCTTGGAGTAGGTCGACCCAAAGTGTTGATTCATCAATCGTTTTATAAGCCTCCAAGTTATGATCAGCTCCTCTCCTTCAACATCTCGCTTGGCAACCAGCTTATCCCACCAAAGGCTTGCATATTCAATAAGTGATAATGAAGTTAGCTTGACCTTTGTTCGATCATTACATTGGTAACATTCGAACAACTTCTCAACTCGAGCAACCCAGTTAAGAAACTCTTTAGGTCAGCTACTTCCACTAAAGGTAGGTAACTTAAGCTTTATATTATTAAGTCCTCGGCTAGGTACTTGGGGTACATCCCTTGCATTTCGAGCTAGTTGGTTCACCTCAGATTGATGGTTATTAAAATCATGAGTCAAAAATATGTTTTTAAAAGTTTATAATTTTATGATATTTTTCTTAATTAAAATAGATGTAAAATTATTTATGTGTAATCTTTCAGTAAAGTTAAAAACTTTCATATATGATTATATAGGTTTACGATTCTACCGATTTTATAATATATATATATATATATTCAAATAAACAATAGAATTGCGATTTTGACAATTATGCTCAAATTGGCTACTTCTGTTAGAGCTCTGCTCAACTTAGGCTCTCTTCTCCATGCTTCTTAATTTGCTTTGGAGTCAATACTCCTTTCATTTCTACTTCTTAGCACAGGTTGGTTTTCTCTACTTCTTGGCTTGGCAACTCTTCTTTGCTGTCACTCATCTTTGTCAAGTTCATTGGAACCACTTCTACTAGTAGGTATTCGTTCTCTTCTTTCTTCTTGGCCATCTCGTTTACGGCCTCTAACTAAGCTAGTGAGTTCTTAGATAGAATCAGCGAGATTCTAAATCTGATATTTTAGGTCATCAACATGTCATCTCAAACTCCCATGAGGACTATCACTAGTATTATTGACACTATCCTCCAACATTCTTGTCCGTATAGTAATTTTCTAGAAAATTGAACAAACAACAAAACATAATTATAGTAACCTAGAAACAACCACAACTCGGCTTTTACAACTACCATTACTGACAAACACTTCCACAACAAGTAGAATCAACTACTGAAATTAATGTTACTAGACTCAACTGCAACATAATACCACGACTACTAAAAAAACATGAACAACACATTAACTTCAAAATGATGGTTATCATAAATATTCAAACCACAAATCAACTTTGAAGAACATTAGCACGTGTATCTCCCCAAAGCTCTGATACTAATATGTTACGAAACAATGGCAGCAGATCTCAAAAACCAGAATGGGTCAAACAAGTATGACGGATAGGAAGTAAAATGGTTAGTTTTAACGATGAATGTGAATGGATATCACGCACTAAGACACAAACACTACCAGGGGTTTGAGCTTAAAATAAAGTTCGATACAACTCACAAACACTAAATGTCACTTAGGATTCAAATAAGGATTAGATACAACTCACTAACTGGTTCAAATGAAGGGGTTTAACACAATCTTAGGATCAAGATCGATAAAAATGTGAGAGAGATTAAAGAGTTTGACCTAAACTCAATAATCTGGCAATGCTAGCTCAAGAGTAGCCTTACTAAAACAAAAAAAGGAAAGATTCCAGAACGCAAGAATATACTTTTCTATCTATTGACGTCCTTCCTTTCAGATGTTTATAGATGTTGCTATTTATAGTAAGTCCTAAACCTTAGCGGCAAAACTATAAATTAATGTACAAGGCCTTAAGCTTTAAAGCCTAAAGAATTGGGTCCATAAATAAAATAAAGAAAAACATATACAAAAATACAAAACTGTACGTTTTACATAGGAAGTTGGCATGCAATCGCTCGATATGTCCTAGAAGGAGTAATATCCAAACCGGACGAGGTCGGCAATTGGATGTGGATGTATAAGTTCGGGAAGGAGTTCTTGAAGTCTCGCATAGCTTAGCTAAGACACTAGAGAGGTCGGCCCACAATTACCGAGTTCTAGAGTTAGTTGGCATTAGTCTCTCCGTACCATGCCAAGTGAATCCCACTCTCGGCAACATGGTCTCTCAGTTACTCGATGGATGGCAAACTTGTTGCCGAGTGGTTATTTTTCTTCTTCTCATCCTTTTAGCTTCAACTCAGCCTCGACAAGTATTAGTAAGCCTCGGCTTCAGACAGGTTTGCTTCAGCTTGGATATAGTCAAAAGCTAATTCCCATTACATTATCTTCTCCATGCTGACTATACACGCAACAACCACTGTCTTCTCCATCATTGCAATACTTCAATTAAGCCATCGATCCGCACTCCATCAACAACATAATGACATATCTGCAACAACGTACCCTCAATCTTCATACATAAGCTCACATCATAAATACGACTTCACCACACAGTTTGAACTCCAAGTCAAGTTCAGTTCTTTTATTATTATTATTATTATTATTATTATTATTATTATTATTATTATTATTATTATTATTATTATTATTATTATTATTATTATTATTATTATTATTATTATTATTATTATTATTATTATGTTGATAGCATAATATATGAATGGATATATATATATATATATATTAGCTTAGATATTTTTCAGCATTAAGTTTTTTAGGATTTTCCACTTAGAAAATTATTTTTGAGAAATAAAAATTGATAAAAAAAAAACTAAGACGTCTTAAAGGGTTTTTTTTTTATAAAATAAAAATGCTCAAGAATTAAGGCCCTTTTAGATTTTTTTTAATAAATTAAATTGATAAAAACATAAACTCGATCAATTTTTAAAATTAAAATAAATCAACATATTAAAGTTTTCAAAAAAAAAAAAAGCTACAGTCGTTTGATTCCAACTAGTGGGAATTGATACGGGATTAAATGGCAGATTACAACGGATCTCGAAAATCCGTAATGAGTCGAATGGGTATGACAAGCAAGGAGTGAAATGGTTGGTTTTGACGATGAATATGAATAGATATCACATACCAAAACACAAATACTATCGACGGTTTGAGGTCAAAATAGGGTTCAATACAACTTACAAACACTAAATGTTGCTCCGGATTCAAATGAAGGAAAGATGCAAGGTTCACCACAATCTTAGGAGTAAGATCAATAAGAACGCAAGAGAGATTAAAAAGTTTGATTTATACTCAATAATCCGACAAGTGCTAGCTCAAGAATAACCTTGCTCAAAAGGGGAAAAGATTCCAAAACATAAGAATATACTTTTTTTATCTATTTTCATATATATCTGATGTTTACAGATGTTGCTATTTATAGTAAATCCTAAACTCTAGTGGCAAAATTGTAAATAATGAACAAGGCCTTAAACCCTAAAGGATTGGGCCGATAAATAAAATAAAGAAAAACATACACAATAATACAAAATTGTTCGTTTAATAGTGGTCGGTATGTAGTCACTCGATTTGTCCTGGAAGGAGCAGGATCTGAACTGGCAAGGTCAGCAGTTGGATGTCCAGGTCTGAAGAGGACCTCTTAAAGTCTTGCAATGCTTAGCCGAGATACCAAAAAGGTCGGCCCATAATTACCGAGTATTAGAATTAGTCAGCACTAGTCTCCCGGGGTTGTATAGAGTGGTTCTTTGGTCTCGAGTCCTCGGCTATGTGATCTCTCAGCTTCTCGACAGATAATAAACTTGATGGCGAGTAGCTTCTTTTCTTCCCTTTGGTCTTCTGTCATTTGCTCGACTTCTACAAAAGCTGTTCAACCTAGGGTTAGAACAGATCAGTGTCTTCTACTGGAGGGTCGGCAATGGCTTGGGACAGGTCAGCCTCGATTGGAAGATAGTCATGGGTCAATTCCCATCAAGTACGTAGGCACCTTCAGGGCGATGTTAAAATATGTAAAGACTTAAGTTTTGTTATTTACTTTTGGTTTTTATTTTTCTTAAAAATATATAAAAAAGGATGATTGTGAAAAATAAACCTAATTTCAAAAAATAAATAGTAGTACCCATTAAAGTTTAATAGGTTAGCCCCCTAAATTGGAACCCTTTAGTTTTTATCAAATTGAAATCAAAGACCGCTAATCAAGTCATGGCTAATCTACCCAAGTGATTACGATTTCTGTTTTTTTTTTTTTTCCGACTCTAGTTTAGTAGCGACTCCAAATTTTTTTTTTAAAAAAAAAAACAAAATTTCCCAATTCCTTTAATCAATAATTAATATTAAATGGGTTAAAATTTAGTATTAATCAGAAATTGGGAAATCAAATGAAAATAAAGGAAACAAAAAATTCAAGCTTAACACCCACTTTATTTGGCAAGTGTTTATTTTGAATCTTTACATTTATTTGGAAAAAAAAATCTAATAGGCCGTTCTTTTTTCCTTTTCTTATTCATAATTCTGTTTTAAGATCATTAACTACCATTTAATAATTATATTATGTTTTAAAATAATTGATTTTAATTTTGGTACAAGTAAAGTGGGTGCACATCTGCTAGTAACATATTAAAGTGAAAGCTATTAACAGCCAAAATTCGACTTAGGTCTCAACAGCTAAAAGATATCGAAGGCCTAATTAAAACAACCGAAGACTAGAGTATAAAGGAAGAACTCTAGACGACCAAAAAGGTGCTCGATCCCTAAGTACTCTGACAACATATCCCTTGCCTTATGAAGATAAATGAAATATCACTATAGTGATGGGATGACCAAAAGATGCTCGACCCTAAGCACCTTACTCTTTGCTAGCACCTAACACTAGCAAGAGCCAAGAGCCAAAATATATTGATGTAATGATACGATCTAAGAGCATAATGAAAGCAAACCTATCATTGGGTCATCATGTTAAGACCTATATCTTGTTTGATGAGACGTACTAGGCCTTAACCTAGTTGCTCAAGGTAGATCTAGCTCCATCAACCCATAATTATAAAAAAGGCTTATCTAGGCATTTAGAGGGAGCTTAAGATTTTTCCTAAAAGATTGAAGAGACTTACGTACTCTTTACCACACCCATTTGACATGCTTATTGTTTTGGAAGCTTAAAAAAACCCAAAAAGAACTAAATAAAAAATTACTAAATATAGAAGCTGAGAGAAAAAGTTATAATCCAAGTAAGATTTGATCCAACCAATTTTTTATACAAAATCAATCCATTGTTCATAAAAGATTATTATATCACATGAATTTATATAAAAAATAGCTATAAGGATTCTTCATTCTTAATAATATCACTTATGCATATCTTTTATCTAGATTTACTCTTCTCTAGCAAGATCACATGACTACCGATATAAGAACTTCACTAATTGAGAATAATAGTTCTACCTTTTTTTTTCCCAATCTCATATTTACTTATTTATTTATTTTTCTTACAAGCAACATCTTCCTTCTCCCTTTATAATCAATCTTCTTCTTTGTTTTTGAACCAATGCTTCACTTTCTTCATTCATTTAAGTTGATAATTTCAATTATACCTATTGCATTTAAATTATAATTTCATTTTCTTTTTTTTGGTATATTTATACTTTTTACTTTTATTTCTTTTTTTAATTAAGTTTTATATTCATTTTTTATATAAAAGAGCTTCTATGGTTTCGTCTATTTTGATGAGATTAGTCTAACTTTCTATTATATATCGATTTACATTCTTTTAAATCTAGACCATTAAATCATAATTAGTTTAATAATCCAGATTCAAAGAAATGTAAATTAAGAATGGAATGGAGGGCTAAGCCGATCCTATATAAAACAAGAGATCACAAAAAAATCTTTATATAGGTGAAGATGAAATGGAAAATAGATTCGGATAAGATAATAGAAACTATGGAAGCAATAAGATTAATAGAGGAGTTTATAAATGCAATTTTACTAAAGCTATATGAATTACTTCATAATACCATAGATTGATGTACTCTATATATTTCATTATAATACTTTTATATTATATATATATATATATATATATATACATTGTTAAACAAGTTATAATCGAAATGACTTATATATTATGATGAGGTAAATCCTAATTAAATAATAGAAATTACAGAAGTAAAACACTTTATATATGAGTTCATCTATGTAATTTTAAATCTTTTCTTTTTATTTAATTTTATATTGAATTTGAAGTTCTTTTTTCAATGTAACATTTAATTTAAATGATTATAATTTTGTTTATTATTTTTATATGCTTTATTTCATGTGAAATTTCATCTATTCAATATATTTTTGTGTCATCCCAACTTTACCTCAAAGTAATTTAAACATAATCTATTGAATGAAAATAAATACATACTCATACTAACCTTTGAAATTTATTTAAGGAAAATTATTATATAAAAATGAAGCCATCAATTGTTTAGATTGAGGTTACTATTTATAAAGTTAGAGAAATTATTAACTTAAAATAAAAAGAAATTATTAACTAATAAATGTTTGCATTTTATATTTATAACATTATTATTTTTCTTTTGCATCAAAATTTTGTTTGTTATTTCTTAAAATAGCAACTCCTCATTTTTCCATAAATAAAATCCAATAAATACAATTCTTTTATCATAAGTTCATCAAAATTTTTGCTAACCATAAATTTTAGTTTGCTATTTAGTTTGAAAGCAAAATATGAACCTTATATTTAGGAATTGAATCATTTATATATGTAATTTTGAAAGTGTTTGTCCAAAATGCATTTTTGAGCATGTAATGTACATTTCAAAATATTACACATTTTTTTGCATAATTTAGTGCAAAATGACATAATTGGTTGTATTCATAAAATTCATTTTTATATTTTGAATAACTATAATGCTTTTTAAATTACATGTTGATTGGAGGCAAGTACATTTATCAAGTTTCAATAGTATAGCCAATTGACTAAGTGCCAATCCTTGAGGGACTAATATATTGTTAACTACAAATAAATAACAGTATTTATCGTATTACTTATTCTTTACTAATGTTGAACAATGCTAGCGTATATGTGATATGTAATATTCAATATAATTTAATACATGTCTCACAGTATATCGTATATATATTTTTATAATTAATAATATTAGTGAGCATTATGATATATAATATTTAATATAATTTTAATTTATTCTTCATAGCATAAGGTTCTATATATTATATTTTATAATATATTATACATATAATATGGCATATATTATGTAATATTTATTATATAACATATATATCAATCCATATAACAATATGAACACAACTTATTTTATGACATATTAAGTATAAATATTCTATTTCAACTTACATAATAAAATCAATTTACATATGGTAAATATATTTATGCATTATACTATTTGTAGCCTAATATAAAGGACTATGATACAATAAGCTTGTATGAGAAAAAGAGTAAATACACACCTTTCCATTATTATTATAAATCAAAATTAATATAAAATATTTAATTATATGAAGATACATATTTTCTTACTAGAGTTCTTATAAACTATTAAATGCATTTCAGAACATTCATAAAAGAGCTATGATATAAAATGTATCAAAGGGAAATAACGAATACAAGCCTTTTTTTCCCTTCTTTTTTTTTTTTTGTCAATACTTACACAATCATTTCATATATGTTTTATGGTAAGTATAATGATTATAGATTGCCATGAATAAAATATAATTACATTTTATTCTAGATAAAAAAAAGTTTATTATAGGAAATAGAAAAGGTATGCATGGCATTTTATATCATAATTAAATGAAAGATTCTTATAAAAAACTTATGTATTCATTATAAGTACAACGGTCATTTTTTTTATTTGCAAAGTAAATATATCTTAGTCAATAATTATTACTTATTTCATTAGATAAAACAACGATCAAATTATTGTTGGACCATTTTCTATTTTTATAAATGCATTAACCGAAATTTGATGATGATTTAATACATAAATGATAAAATAATACATAAGATCACAAAGTGTCTATGGATGATTGATGATAACGTCGAGGAATATTAAGAGTTGAAAAGATAATTCATAATTCAAAATGTTTTTATATTAATTAAATCCATTGACGTCTCTAAAATTTAATCATTATAATAATCAAGGTACATATTTTTTATTTTAAAAAAGCATTGGTTAAGATGAATATCAAACACGACTTTATCTTATTAAATAATTGAATAAGTATCTTACTTCTATAATATATACTATAAACATAATACATTAATTGTCACAAAATATAATTCCATATGGTGATATGTAATATATCTTATATATGCTATTAGAAGAAATAATATTTGTGATCATACAATGTATAATATTTAATATAATCTCAATATATGCTTCATAAGATATGATTTATTATATTATATTTATACCAGATATTATACATGCAATAGGCTAGATATTATGTAAGATCTATCATATAACACATTATAATACATATCAAATTATATAATATGAATGCATCATAATTTATAACACATTAAGTCATAATATATAAAGATATTATTTACATGAATATATTTTTTAATAAGCAAAATGTAATTATACTTGCCACATAACATATGATAAATATATTCATGTATGATATGATTTGTTGTATAATAACAAAAGGCTTTGATACAATAATTATTTATGAGAAAAAACAAGTAAAAACACACCTTTACAATTTCTCCTTTTATACTTAGGAAGACCAACAAAACTCGAATTAATGCATTTTATTATGACGACTTATAAAATTATATTATATAATTACTGTGACACTTACACTTGTATTTTCATTATAACAAATGACTCAATACATGTTTACCCTTAGTTTTAATCCATGACATTTGTTATTAGTTCTTTTTGTTTTTTAAAACCTCTTTTGTTTGGTGAAAGTAAACATGAAAAAGTTAGTTTGGTTTTAAGGGATTCAAAAGAATAATAAGTTTTGAATTTAAAAAAGACAATAAAACCATAAATTATTAGCGATTATTAATGTCAATGTAAATTAAGAATAAAATTTTAATAAAAAGGTGTATGTTATGCTAATATAATTATCAATGTCAATTGATGGCATAATTTGAGATGCGATTCAATTATTATCAAAGTCAAACTCTAACACGCATATTGTTGAGCTCCTTTCAAGGGGTCAAGCAAGGAAGATCTGGTTGAATCAATTTTGGATACAAATCTATCCATAAATCAAATCTTATTTTTTAATTTAAAAGCTATCTTAAATATCATATTTCTTCACTAAATCAATTCAAATATGATTAAGCTTCATTAAATCTTATATTTAAATCTTCTATATTTATCTTATTATATGTGATTAGTTTTATCTTTTTATATGAGATCATTTCTTTATAATAAAATGCATTGTAATGAGATAAATAAAGGGATAAAGATACATTTTCGACTAAAATCAATGCAAGGCATTAACTAGTTAATGTAAAATAGAGGAAATTATAAAATTTGTTGTGTAAACTTTGCTCATTTTTTCAACAAACCATTTAAAGTTTTAAAAATGTCGATTTACTATATCAAACTTGATACAGGAAGGACCTGTGTGATTGATCGTGCACTAATTCAATATTGTACGTTGATCGAAAAGATTGGTTCTTTTGGTGATTAAGGATTTATAAATGATAAAGTTAGGATTTTTATGGGTTTTTGAATGAAATTAACCAGAACTAACTAGAATAAAGAGGTATGAACAATTCGTGAATTGGATATGACAAATCAATCCATAAATTGAAGTAGAGTTTTGTTTGACTCTAATTAATATTACGCACAATTAGAATTAAATAAGAGTTATGATTGAATCAACTGACATGATGCATAATTGATTAAACCAAGGGATTATTTGCTACAATTCCAAAGGAATTGATACAAATAGGAATTTTAGAGAATAGTCTCTCAAGGTCTCAATTACCTAATCCAAAACTAACAAACTCGTAAAAAGAGTTACGAGTATTTATATGAAAATCCTGATATCCTTAAGACAAAATAAGAAAATCATAACCAATGGAAAAGTTATAATAGACTAAAAAGTAAAAAGATTCATCAATGAGTAAAAACTCCATGTCTTCAACTGTGATCACAACATGATCATGTTCTTGATTGTATACATCTCAACCTCCATTCCTTGAGCAACATGACCACGTTTCCTTTTATGGAGCGCGTATTGTCCAATACACCTATATACATGATAGTGTTGGATGCCATGCATCCCTCTGACCTTTCAATGCTCCATGCAAATTTGATGTCAACAAATCTCCTTAAGCTACTAAATTAAAATAAGTCTCCTAATCTCATGCCTAGAGAATCGTGAAGATTCAACCCCAAATCTCAAACAAAATATCCTTTAGGGTGAAAAACCAACTTACAAAACAAAAATACAAATACCTTAAAACAACTCAATCACTTCTAAAACCCTTCACAAACCCTATCAATATGATTTATGAAAATCCCATGACAAGTGCTCAATTTCTTTAATTGTATAATGTTGTTTACTACATTTACTACAACATTTATTTGAACTTGTTGTAGCCTTTCAAATTCCATAACATTAGAATGCTAATCTAGACTACATCTTGTTCCCCTAGGATCTTAATTTTCTCATCAACTCTCATCTCCATAAGATCTCCCTTTATAATAACCTCCACTTCCTTTCAATGATTTAAACGGAAATCTCGTCACATGTACTTTCTTCAATGATATTCGCCGGAATGTCTATCGACAACCGCATTATTGCACTCATACTCCATTGATTTATGTTCACCCACTATCGTCCTCCTCATTATTTATAGAAACACGAACACTTCATCAAAATGAACCCTAAGCTCTCTAAAGTTAGAGCCATGGAACCGCATTGTTGTTCCATCAAAATCCGAATCAATCAAACCGCGTATTGAAGGTTCACCTCTGTCTCTCGTCTCGCCTCCACGCAAATCAACTTCGTCATCCATATTGATAAAAGAAATCATTCAACAATTTTTTTCTTTTTTTTTTAACAATCCCCAATCTCCAAAACACCAATTCAACAAAAGAGTAAAATTGATGCTTACCCTATAACGTGTGTTGTTCCATGGCTCTAATATCAATATGGTATGGGAAGGACCCGTATGATTGAATGTACAGTAATCCTAAACCGTACATTGATTCAAAGATTGGTTGTTTCGGTGATTTGAGGATTTATAAACAATAAAGTTGAGATTTTTAAGGGTTTTTTTTATGTAAATAACAAAAACTGAATAAAATAAAGGGATATGAATAATTTACAAATTAAATATAATGCACCAATCCATAAATTGAATCGTGGTTCTATATATAATTAGAATCAAAAAGGAATTTGGATTAAATAAATTGATACCACAAACAATCAATTCTATCAAGAGATTGTCACCACAATTCCAAAGGAATTGATAAAAATAGGAATTTTAGAAAAAATCTCTTAAGGTTTCACTTAACCAGTAAAAAACTTAAGAGTTATAAAAGAGTACTTATAGGAAACCTCAAACATCTACAAAGCAAAATAAGGAAATTCTAACCAATGGCAAAATTTTAAATAGATTAGAAATAAACAGATCCGTCAACAAATAAAAAATTTGTATTTTTCCATTCCATGAACAACACAACAATGTTTCTCTTAATGGAGCACGTTTTCTCTAACACACTTAGGTATATGGCCGTATTGGATGTTGTGCATATCTTTGATCCTTCAGTACTCCATGCAAATTTGATGCGAGACACACTCTTAAGCCATTGAATTAAAATAAATCTCTTGATCTCATGCCTAGGGAACTGATTCTGATCAAAACCTCTTTTCAAGACTATGGAGATGGAAAAAATCGCCGAACAAGTCTATTGATGTCAAACCACGTCTTCGGGGACTTTTCCATCTTCAAAGTCATGATTTCTATTCCTTCTTGTCATTTTCAAAGCAATAATTAGGGTTTTCCGCCTTATATGGGTTTGAGGTTTTCGTGTGTGTTTAGAGATTTTGATTTTAAACTAGATTTTTGGATTGAGGAAATTCAATTAGGTTTTATGATGTTAAGAGAGGTTTGACAAAAAAGGGAGTACTTTAAAGGTTTTGTGAAGAAATCACACGGCCTTTCTTAGGTTTTATGCCTTTAACACTAACACACATATCTATATATCTATATCTATATATATATATATAATTAATAGGATTAGATGCATAGGACTCTACGATTGGTCGAATTTTCCACGTATGCTAACAATAGTCAACTGAGTTATAAGAGATAGTATGAATGACATCAAAAATTAAGATTTAGTAGTAAATTGAAACTATAAAACTCCAGTAATTACTTATAAAAATGAGTAAAGTTTCGTTATCAAATTTCACATTTTCTATTTTATATTGAAAGTTAAAAATATTAAATATTTTTCTTTATAAGCCGTTTATGAGTGTATAGATGCTATATTAATGGATGAAGCTTTTTATAATAATATAATATATATATATATAGAGAGAGAGAAGCGTGCAATGCACACGTGATAGGATAAATAAAAAATATTCAACAATAATTCTAGTCAAGTTAGAAAAGCTTTATATTACAAGTATGTTAAAATAATGATAAAAATGTTCACGTTGTAAACATATATGTATATATAAAAGAACTTGTTTTTAACAAATTTTTTCATAGTTCGTGATGAAGTATCTACGACCCAATATTTCCACCTACTAACTTTGGAATAATTAGTACCACATTAAAAATAGTGAAAATCTAATACACCTAACTTGTATCAAATAAAAGGTGAAGTATATTAGCTTGATTAATAAAAGTATTACCTGGAAGTAACTCAAGCACAATAATTTAATACTAAAAATAAATTAAGAGATATATACAACAAGTGAAACTACATGTAACAAAAACTCAAACACTATATCTAGTGTATATTAAGTAGTAGCGATATACATAAATACATGTTCTATTAAATAATAAATAATTATTCAACCTTAAAATCTTATTAAATTTGTATAAAAAAGTTGAAGTTAACTTATTTGAGAGGTTACCCCACTAGAAAGTAAACTTAAAATTTACAAAAATTAGTCTACATTTACTTGATTTATTGAAAGGTCAGATTCTATATTAAAAAAAAAAAAAAAAAGATAACAATATCATGATAGCTTCATCCTCTCGATTTGCGTATTTGCTTTAAAAATAAAAAGTAAATAGGAGACTTATTTTATTATTAAATTGGTATCGGTCATAGACACGCTAATATCTCTATGGATTTTCGGGGAAAATATGGTGTTTTAAAAAAATTATGTTATTTCGTAGAAAATATCCGGAAAAATGAAAAAAAAAATTATGACAATTTGTGAAAATCGTCTTTCCACCAAGAAACAATATTTCAACCTAAGAAAACCTACAATTACTAACCATAATTTGATGCTACCCTTAGAGTATATGATAGTATCAAATAGGTAGCTAAATTGTGAATTTTGTAATCTTGATGTATCTAAATACGTTATAAAACAAAGATAATATAGAAATAATTTAAACTTTGGAATTAGTAGTCAAAGACAACACGAAAATTAAGAAAAAAATCTAAAAAGTTTATAATCATTACTCAAAGTTAATTATTACGGTAAAAGTGTAAGAAACTAAGACGAAATTATTGAACATGTCGTAAATTGTCATTTGTCTGGGGATCAAATATCGACAATAATTGAAATTTTCCATACAAAATATCTCTAAGAAATAATTGAAAAATGCTTGATACTTCCCTATAAATGGTGGTGAAATTCTTAGCAAAATTCATTTACAACATTGGATCTTCCTTGGAAAATTTGGGGCTTCGTTTGGTGACGGCTCTCCCCCCTCCTAGGTTGGGTCGAGACACTTGTGGTACTCGGGACAATGCATGTGGAAATATCTGAGCTTATGAATGTAGGCAATTTAGTGCTTAAATATTTAAAAATTAAATTTCAGTGTTTAATATTTTAAGATTTAGTCAAATGAGTGTTTCAACTTTAAGATTTATTCAATGATAAGCAAATTTCTATAAATAATTAATAGTATGGCTGAACAAATCTTAAAGTTTAGGTATTCATTTAAACAAATTTTTAAAGTTTTAGATAAATTTAAATTTTAAATATTTTGGTACTAAAATGTCTAGAATAGTAAGTTTAGGCACTTCTATATATATTATCTAATGGTGATCTAGCTAAGTTGGATTTTGGTGCTTCGTGTTAACTAGTACAATTGTGGTTTACTCTTTCTCAAATTTATTTCTCTTGTTATTTGTTTACTTCCTGTTATAAGGAAGCAAGCCAAAACACTCCTTTACCCATTATAATTTGGGTATAATTAGTAACATTCTTTTAGCCACTATAATTTGGGTATAATTAGTCTCACAGATTAGATAATTTTTGTTAATTTTAGCATAAATAGTGGAAACAGAGAAAAACAGTAATTAGGAATAAAGAAAATGAAATACTAAGATATTAATCCTTAAATTTTACCATGAAATGTTTTGTTAGTATATTCTATCATTAAACAAATCATTTCCATAATATAACATATTTTTCAATTCTCTAATTAGTTAAAAATTACAATTTTTGAAACAAACGATTAACAATTAAGAAATTATGTAATAAGGATACTATGCTAGTAAACATGAAATTTTTATGTACCATAATCATAACTTTAAGTTAGAAAAGAACAATGGGTGCAATTTGGACTAATAGAACTGTGGATTTCGTAAAATAAAGAAATTTAAAATATTCAATTGACATTTTGTGAAACTCAAGGCCAATTATTTATTTATTTTTATTTTTTTTAGTGGTTAACCCAATCATTCAAGTTGTCATCTCTATTGTACTTAGTTGAGTAAATTTCGAACGGAAATTAAAGATCATGGCATAGGTTCATGTACTCATCTTAAGATCTGTACCATAAGGCATACAAGGTTTAAGTTCTAAGATACCTAATACAAATCCTATAAATTTTATTGAGTAATATGATATATATTAATGAATGAAAAATAACTTTATATTTTTTAGGTCAAGAAAAAAAAAACTATGTATTATGTTAAAAAGAAACAATCTAAGCCTCTTACAAAACCTAAGCTTCTACAAGTTTAACTTAATATCACATATAATGAAGATAGAGTAGGATGCTTTTCTTATATCACCAATATTGCTAAACCTAAGTTGACCCATACGGTCTACCCCCATGGTTGGTATGATCTAATTACAATCCAACTCTGGTCTAATGCGATTTTATTTCTTTAATCCTTGCTTCTCTCACATATTCAAGTTAACTATGCAAGCCACACTTAAGAACATTAGATAGACAGATTCTGTTATGATTTTTATAGGTTTTATTATAAATTCTATAAGTTTTGCATGTAGAAGAACTTATAATAACACATATAAATTACTTTTTTAAATATCACATAAACTTGAAGTTTATGGAATGTATAAAAAAATTACAAGGTTCACATGATATCCTACATTCTACAAGTTCTATAAGGTATAGCTTTCAAGGTAGTTCTGCAATGCCATAGATTATGTTTCAATTCCAAAGTTTTACCTTAGAGGGCAGCATATAGGTAAAATCTTATGTCCTAATCACCATATACGTATTCATCCCTATTAAATATGGATCTAGTTAGAATTTTAATGTTCCCATAATATATTATAATTTTCGATTCCCTAATATATTTAAAAGTTACAATTTTTGAAACAATATGATTTACGATAAAGAAATTATACAACGAGGATTCAATGCAGTATGCTGGTATAGCTGCAATTTGTATGTAAGTTTAAGTTAGAATAGAACTATGATGCAATTTGATCTAATAGAACAATCGATTTCGTAAAATAAAGAAATAGGACTCTCAAAATTATTGAACTATTGATACTTTGAGAGAGTGAAGGCCTTGAATATAATTTTTCTAAGTTAAACATGTATGTAGTTGGAATTTCAATGTTATACATGTTGAGAAGTAACTTTAGGCTTAAGTCTACTAAGCCTAGCCTAACCTCACTCCTACTGTTAGATTATAAAAGAAGAGGCCCATATTGACATGAGCTTGATCAATTGGGCCGACTTGACCTAATAGCGAGTCGATTTTAAGGTCTCACTTGACTTACCTTAGGTCCAACTTATGATACTCACCTACTTTTGAATTTGGCACTAGCTTTTAGTAGAGCCCACCTACACAACTCCAACTAATCTAATCCCATAAACATTGCTCCTCGAAGAGCTCCTCTAAGTTCTCAAGGACTTAGCCCTTTTAGTTCATGTCGACTTTCTTTGAGATATCTCTGATCTCTATTAGGGTATTCTGCATTACTCCATGAGGCTTTTTCTATCTCAGACTTATCCCATTAAGGAGGGCTCCTTCTAGCTCTTGTGGATGTTGGCTTGCTACCTAGGTCAAAATAGATACAAAGTCACTCGTATCTAGAAAAAATCTTAGTAAAAATATACTTTAATTTTCAAAAGATACGTATTTATTTAGTCAGGTATATTTTTCTATTTGAGAAAACTTAACTCTTGATATGGTTGCCTATATATTTCCTAAAGAATCTCGACCTATCTACTTATAAATAGGAGAGGAGGCCCTCAAGTATGGTCACCTTTACTTACATGTCATTAATCTACTACTTTTTCACTATAGTCTAACGGGAGCGTCAAGATACCCTTGCACAACCAAAGCTCAGGCATGTTTTTACAAATATCTTGATCGAGAATCAAACCAGACGCTTGGGAATCGAGCTCAGCAGCCAAATCTCAATCCCAGCAAAATCCACAAACAACACATGTAAAAGTATGCAAATTTAAGGTCATATATGTTATAATCACGAAATTGTAAGTTAAAAATGTTCTTTCTTTGAATAAACCTAAAGGCGCTCTACTAACCAAGTTTCTAAAAATATTGTAAACGGTTCAGATTTTGTTTACCAGTCATGGAAATGTTGATTTCAATCACTACAAATGGATATTATACGATTTTCGTAATTGCGAACCGTAAACCACATTTTTCACTATTTAAGACTTGGGAAAAGGTATAATTTGAATAAATAACAAAGTTGATCATTTTGTAAAACAATACTTGAAATACTTAAGGTACGTCTACTTCATAAAATTGGAATTTCACTCTCTTTTTATTTTTTATTATGATATTCACTTAATTTTTTTTCATGGAATCATAATTTCATAAAAATCCTTATTACTTAAAATTTAATAATAAAAATCCCTCAATTCAACTAAGGAATTACAATTCCCCACCATTATTACCGCCGCTACCACCGCCGTCTCCATCACCACCGACCGCCGCCATCACTGCTGCCAATGGCACTACTACGACCACCATAGCCACCTTCACTGCTATCGTCGTCACCACCACCACTTATTACTTTAGAATTAATTGAGAAAAAAAATGAATTGAAAATAATTTAGTTATTAAAATTATATTATATGTTTATTTATAAATTTAATCAAACAAAGTAGTATATATTACATCCTTATTTCATTCTTTATAGAATTAGAATTCCATTTCTACTTATTATATTCCATGAAATGAATGTATATAAGTTTTGACATATTTTGGTACTAAATTATAGTAATTGTTTTTATCCAACTGATATATTACTTTGTTACTAAAATGTCATTTGTGGAATTTATGTTATATTTCTTATTTACCACTTGAAATATAATTTTTACTTAGGAGAGGAGGCCTTAAGAAATCTGCACAAATCAGGGACGTAATATTGTTTCCCTTGAACCTTAATACGATGACCAAAACATAAATAGCAAATATACTTGTCGTTTTGACAGTTTACCACAGTAATGCTAAAATCTATAGCCAGTATGATAGGATGAAAGTTTGATTTTTCAATTCAGCAAACCTAAAATAAGGTGAACAATAGCTTATTTATGAAATTACAACTTCATAGCCACCATAGTTTTGGACCCCAGTACACTTGTACTAGTCTTAAAACAAGTGATATATAAGTTTTAATACGAGAGCTATTAACTCCTGTTTTGGCCACCATCTTCAGGGTATAATTTGTAATTTTCTCTTTAAGTTACAGACCTAACACTAGACTTATATCAACATAAGGACCTATTTCACTTAACATGCCCAATTTCATCACTGTATAAATTGTTAAGAGTAAAACGGTGAATAGACCGACCCTTTTGCAATCATGAGGCAGTAGGAAACACTCAAGGGTTATTTTTTTGTTAATAAGTAAATAAAATTTTTTATTATTTTTTCATTTTTTTTTTTTGGGCTTTTCTAACTTTGCAATTTTCAACTCTTTTTGTTTTCATATTTTTTATGTTTTTTATTATATTGAAGAGGATAAAAATGAGGTATTTACAATCATTAAAATAATACAAGCAAAAGTATAAGATAGTTGATATAAAGGGCTCTTGCTCATCCGAATTCTAAAAATTGAAATACACTGATTATATAAACAACACGACAAGGACTACTACATGCACGCATTGAAGGCTCGATAACTATTTTTTAAGGGCTTCCCGTCTAGTTTTGAAAACGTTCATCATACCACTCCTCAATGTTTATCATCTTGTGCATTGATACTATGGTTGCAATTTCCCAGTTCCCAAAATCTGAATGTCTGCTAGCATGGAAAGAGATACCAGTTGTCGCCATCATTTCGACGAGTTCATCTATGTGATTAAATACAAAAGTGGCATTGGGTTAACTTCATTGGGAGCCTTACAGTTAGCATGGGGTTGGCCTATTCCATAGTGATAGAACTATCACCTTTCCTCATTTGCATTTCCAGGTAAGGAGATTAGTATTCGATGTGGATTTGCTAGACAATGACTTCTTACGACTCCAACACACAGCGCTTGTCTTGGCCAAGTTTGTCCATGAAATGTTTCTAGACATTGACAGTTCCATTTTTTTATCTCAACCCTGTGACAGTTGCACTGTCCATGGTGCTCGTGGTCTATTATAGTGGTGGGCGTGATTTCTTGACAATGATTGCAATTTCTATTGATGTTTATATTATTCTTTGGAAATGCACTTATAATATAGACACGATGTGCAGCTGCCCATGATAACCGCTAGGCATGATTGTGGATATATCGCCATGGTGCCGGGGCTAGTGCTAGGAATGGCATGGGCATTGTCGGCTTCGGGACTGGGCATATGTTCGGGAATCACGGGCAGGGGAACGAAGAACACTGGGTCCCTGACTCAATTCATCGAAAGCGTAAATTCATTTCTCAGGGGTAAGGACAGGGATGGGTAGTTCAAATATGGCAATTCACCATACGGGCCTTTAAACCGATAAAGCGTTATAATCATTTGATGGAGGCATATATGGATTTCCCATGCCAGCTATTGCTTTGAGTTTGGGTGTAAATAAGCTGTAAAATTAAGAGATTACCGTAAGATGTGAGAGGAGAGTGTGATTTCTTGTGTTAGGTTAACAACAGCAAATGGTTGCCCAATGAGGTATTTATAGGCCTCCCAGAACATGAGAAAAATGTTGGTAGAGAAATACCCCTCCAACATATTTATGTTACTGCTGGACAGTAAAAAAATAAATAAATAAATAAAACTTAACATTGTTCACATAAAAACAATTTGACCGTCAGGCAACAAAGTGAGCAATACAGGTGCCAACATGCTCATGTTGCACTCAATGGTTGCTTGCTCACTTACTCTATTAAATGCTCACTCCCACCCCGCCCCACCCCCACCCCCCACCCTACCTTTAAGTATACAATTACAAATCTCTCCTGCTATTACATTTTACTAACCCTCCCCGATATCTAATAACCCTAAAAATTGCTAAATCTACGTTGTTTTAACCATGGAAGCTACTTCTCACCATTGTTATCGTTCGAAGAAAAGCCAAGCGACCCAACGATCCAAATGCTGTCGAGATCATACCCCTTCCCCACCACCACTAACTAGTCCTCCACATCGACTTTATGAATAGCACCTTTTAGATCCTAATATGGTGTTACTATGAAGAAGATCATGCTTCCCGATGTGTACTCATGGGCGTAAACTTATGGTATTGATGATCTAGGAGCAATATACAATTTTCATGGCGCTCGTGAAGCATTTCATGCAAGTGTGACCTAAAAAATGGGGTAGATGACAATGAAGTAGTTTCATGGCAAAAGACGAATAGGTACTCAGGTTATTTTGCCACCTACGTATTTGATAATGTTCTCTTAATCAGGCAAGCGTGTCTCGATGCCTTGCTTGAATATCCAAGTGGTCACTTATTTCCAATGCAATGGGACATGCGGGATACCTTCCTACATGACTTTAATCGGCCAATCTGTGAGGGCGAGACACAAGGCCAACACTTAATGACACCTGCATGCAGGTGACCTATCTATACACACCAATATTTTTCAACACATGCTCTTACTCCATGGTCTTAAGCTTTAGTTTTTTTCTTTTTTGTCAAAGAAGACCTCTTCGTCATCCACTCGTTGGTAATGGGAACACGGGTCAACGTTAGTCAAACTATTGTCGACTACTTACCATGCACACTAATGTGGAAGGACTCATATCTTAGCTTTGGCCGCCTCATCATGCTCATCCTTACTTCTCACGGTTTCAATTCGAACGCCAACGTGATGTACAATCAAGATGGCATTTTAACGTCGAAGTGGCAAGGAAGCAACTACACTTAAAGCATGATGGTTGGATTTGTTAATGGTATAGAATGGAGTGAAACCATAGCCGGTGCTACAGTAGCAGGCCCTCGTTAGGGGTAGAGGATTACGATTTGCCATGGCGGAAACAAAGATGGGAAAAGGTCGCTACCGGTGCCTAGACTGATTCTAGCCCTTATCGGATGCAAGCACCAATCGAGTGTTTAGATTAGATCAAATAGTGAACAGACAATGATATTGTACGAAATTATTTATGGATGCTCGATCTGAACAAAACTTGGCAAAATATAAGGCTGAGTGCTCTTGACACTCAAATTGAACAAATTTAGAGAGAAAATAAAGAGTATCATTATTATCTACCACTACTATTACTATTGTCATCTCTCTAAGTCGAGATTAAACATCCAAAAAGCCATCAGCTGCAACCTTATTTATACCTTCTGATTCTATTTAAGTTTTTTTTTTTCTTTATTTTATTTTTTCACCAATTTTTAAATTTTAATTATTCATTAATATAATGAAGTTCTTGTTTTTTTTTTACTTGTCCTTTATTATTTTTAAAGTTCTTTTTTACATATCAATTGAAAAGTTATTTTAAATCAACTCTCTTTTTGTAAAATAACTACATCCTACATGTGTTTTGTCATCTATGAATGGATCGAGTATTTCATAATCATATAATAACTAATTAATTTTATATTAAAATGCAAGTAAATTATCACAACAAATGTCTAATTTTTGATAATTACAGAAAACTCTTAACCATTGAAAATCATAGGAGTTAACAAAGTTAGAATTTTCAATTCTTTTTCCTTTATTTTTTTAATATTTTTAACTACACTTAATTGTAATTTAGTTTCTCATTGACCGTAAAGTAAATCTAAAAATTCAAAGTAAAATTGAAACAAAACTTCCATATATATATATATATATATATATTACACATAATGTTATGTAATACCCATGAAAAAGGTCAAAAATTTTGAAAAAAGAAAACAAAACTTAAATAGGCGACCAAACCCATGTAAAGCATGTGTGCAACACGCAAATGAATGGGCAGCACATAGGTCGACAAGCGCTCGAGCACATTGGACTTCCACAAGCGAGAAAGCACGAACATATAAGGCATGCAATTTTAGGCATGTGGAAGCACGAGCATGGCACGATTATCAAGCTAGTACTCTAACCTATTTGGAGGCGGGACAAGTAATAATAATTTAAGAAAGAAAAGATGGAAAACATTTTCAAATATCATGATCAACTTGAAATTAAGTGGATATGTGGTTGCTGAGAGGGAGAGGGACGTGGAGTTGAATAGCCCAGTTGGGAGTTGAGAATAACGAGAAATGAAAATAAATTGAAAAACAATACCAATCGATTAGATCTTATAGTAAATATTTTTAGAGGTGTATGGACACCAAAAAGAATGAATGAGATTCGTACTTGATTTCTACTAAATTAAAATATTATCTTATCTTTCAAAGAAAATATTATTAAAATAATTATTTCAAAAAACAACATACTTCTTAATTCTATAAACGTAACTGGTATTAAAAGAATAAAATGCTCAACTTAAAAAAGAGGGAAGTGAAAGCCAAAAGCTTTCTTTCTTCTTTACTCAAATTAACTTGATCGAATATAATCGTTTTCTTTAGTATTGATTCAAGTTTTACTCATATATTAGCTGACTACATACCTAAGTAGTTAGATAAATCTAAATCCATATGGAATTCGCCCAATTATTTATTGAACCTTTATATTTCCCATCTTAAAACCGGTTTCATTCTTGTTGACCTATACAGATTATTTTTATCTAATTAAAGTTTTCATTAAAGGTACTACTAGAGTCTGCTAAAATCAAATTAAAAGTCATTGTAAAAGACACCATGATTCGGAGGGATTTTAATTTCTTTGAAGCATTAAACTCTAGGCAAATTCCATTTTAGTTAACTTCGATAATATTAGGCTTAAATCAAAATGACATTGATTAATATTTTTAGAAAGGCCATCTGATTTAGCTCATCAACTTATCCCAAAGTAGTCATACCAAAATGATTCAAACATCAATTTAGATTTTTACTTTTTTTTTTTAGTTAAGCCCATATTCAAGCTTAGAAATATCTTATATCTAGATTGTTCAATTACATTCCGCATGGGGGAAAAAAGAAAAGAAAAACACTAGATAATTAGGTCTAAATGTATGCTTATAAAGATGGTAGATATTGATATCTGCAGCACAACTCACCCTCGAACTATTTTTACCTTTTCCCCTAAAATATCTGCATTATTTATTTATTTTTGTGGAGAATGGAGGATCGGTTGTACTCTACTCCAGTAGAACAGTGACCATGAGATGTCATCGGGCGCAGAAACCTCAATATGGAAAGGGTTTTGCATGGACAGATAAACTTGTAGAATGTGCAATATCAAGTACAACCAAACCTTTAAAAAAAACTTTTAAAAGAAAAAAAGTTGAACGCCAATTCACCCTAACTTAATACAACTTTAACAAACCAGTAAACCGTCCCTCCTAGAATAATGGATCTTTTATGCATTAATTAATTATACACAAGACTTCGAGCTCCCAAAAAAGTAAAATTTGATAGCTTGGAATTCTAACCTGAGATGGAGCCAATTAAGAGCATACCATTGGAAGCGCTCGACCACAAGCGGATAAGCTGCACCCCAATGTCTCCGAACGTTGTTACGGCCATCCAAAACCTTTTCTAAACATATATTTAGCGTCTCTATACCGTCAACCCAGTATTGCAAAACGTAATTTCTACTTTTTAGTGGCAGTTTCTGGAAACGACCACTTACACAGGATATTTTTGGATGGTCTGAAGTCCACCCGCATAAAGCAATTATCCAGCAAAAGATAGCCACCACAGTGGTTAGAATTCTTCTAATTATCGATCCAGTAGCTTAATAATGTCAATTACCATCAGAACTGGGGCGACAGCACAGCTCTGCAATCCTTCACGGTGTGAAGCAACCAGTACAGTTTGATGATCCAGAAGAGAATTTTAACAGAAAGGAAGCTCAGGTGATGCTGTATCATTCCCTGATCATGTATACGAACAATTCAAATCCAAAACATGGTCTCTTAATTAAGGTCCTTTCTAAAAAAAGATAAGAGCTATCACAGTTCACGATCCCAAAAAACTAGTTGCAATAATCCAGATTCAGTAAAAATAGATCCCTATTTGCAGAAGTAGAAATCCTGATATGTTGTTTTATATAAGTCCAAAATCCTTGCTTACTGCAAGGCGAGGAGAAAACAACTCTATTCCTCAAACGGGATATCCTACAAATCAAAAGAAAAGTACAACTTCTGAGATTAATCTAAATATCAAATCAATTATGAATTCAGGGGAAAAAAATGTTTCCCAACTAAAAATGCAAATTGACGGTGGATCCTTATTCACACACTTATGTCAGAAAAAGTACAAAAACCACTAACAAGCATATATCTACTGCAAACAAAATCGACTTGTCTTGTCAGGGCAAAATCCACGGCAGCACACATCATCTGTAGGAAGGCAACTCCCCCGACATTTCAATCTAATTGGGATGGCGTGTTGAACAAGCAAAAATCCATCGAAATCAGCATCCATTCAGTCAGTCTCAGTTCAATGGGGAGCTAGGCTTTGATTTGAGCAAAGCATTGAATGCTTCATGATGGGACAAGAAACAACGAAAGAACACTGCCAAATACAATCATGAACCATTATTCTCAAGCCAGACTAAAGAATGCACATATATGGGTTCAACTTACGGAACCAAAGATAATGCTTCCAGTGCAAAACCCTAAGAAATTATTTCGAAAACTACACTATCCGTCTCAGAATTGAAGGCAATTACGATCATCCCACATATCACAACCATTTTTTATTTTTTCCTTCTTGTATCTGCAACCCTTTGCAAGTGGCTAGTACATATGGGAGAATCACAGTAGTGTCATTAATGTTCAGCGTCTATGTCTTGAAAGAGCTACTTAGAACTCAACATTACTGTAGCAAGTAAGTTCAATAGTCAAGAATATAAATATAAGAAAAGGACTTACACGATGCAAATGAGTTATACACGAGTACTGTACTTCAAAGAAAACATATAACTATTTATTTCTTCCTTTTTTTGTTAATAAATGACTTGTCTAATTCGATTTAGCAAAAGAGGAAAGGAGACTTGTTTAATTTGACCCATTTATAGATTCCTACATGGAATTCATTTTTTCACACAATTATTTACTTCACCAACGAAAAAAGACAACCATAAGAATAATGGTCCAGGAAACCACAAAAGCTTAACTCTTGGCTAAAGAGCAAATAAAAAGTTACCTATGTTCTTATCAAATTTCAAATATACAAATTATTGAGGCTGACCTAAGTTCAACATTTGAACTTGAACCAAAATGAAGGAGACATTAGCTACTTAGCTACTACATCAAAGTATGCACTCGTTACATAGGAGTAGTAAGCCAAACCTACTTGTGAGCTATTCATATAAGCTTGATATTTACTCAAGTTCAATGTGACAACAATCAGGCTGTACTCGAGTTTAAGCTACTCGATTAGTTTAGAGCTTAGTTAATATTATTTTTTACTAAGGTCACAAGTCTAATAGAACTAAAGCCAAACTTAATTATTAGTTGCTTTCAAGTCAAGGTTGGATATCAATATTATTTTAATTAGAAGAAATTTTTCTTTTTACATAATAGGCCTACACGAGCTAAATTGAGCTCAAGCTCAAAATTACAAGCTCAATCAACCTTGAGTTCTGAAATTTTGGGCTGAGCTTAAGCTCGGAATTATTTCATCTTGACTCATCTTATTTAAAACCCTTATAAGAGCTGCATGAATGAAGCTCGTAATCTGGAAATACCTGATTTTATGCACTTTGCTGGACTTGCCGGTGTATTTGTAGTATCCAATCGATATAACCGTTGGTACCTCCAATTTTGTCCTCAACAAAGTTTGTAAGAAGAAGAAAGCCTTCTCTGGGCTGTTCACCTTGTCTCACAAGATGGCATAGCTGATAATATGAATGGTCACTCTCCCTATGTTTTTTAAGTATTGCAAAGAGCTTTCTGGACATTTCATTATCATGCTGTTTAAGAATAACCTGATTCTGGTAAACAAAATGAATGATGAGAAGATAAGAGATAATAACAGATTAAGATATAAGTAGTTCGATAAATAAAGCAATAAGCCATAGCAGCAAGAAATCCACGCAGATGAGAAATAGACAGATAAAGAGCAATGAATCCTCTAACACAGACATCACATCACATCTCATCATTACATTGTTTTTCTAAGAAGCAGAAAAAGAACTGTCAAACACAAAAATTTTAAGTTGATCCAGTCCAATAGAGCACCAAAAATTTGCTAAAACTCTTCAGATTCCAATCACTACAGAATTTAGCAAGAACTCGTTCAAACATCTTTTTTTCCCATAGTGCGCCGTAAAATATCAATCCAACTTTATATAGAAACAACCGAAAAATATGCAGCAGCACCAAAGTCAGCACCTAAAAGAATTGATCACAGATGTTCTTGCTGATTTGTTACATGCTTTGCTTCCAAAAAACTTACAACAAACTCTATTTTAGTCACACTAGACTCCATCAGCAATATCTGCAGATCCCTCTCATTCTGAGGCTTAACCTTGCAAGCTACTTGTGAGCATATCTTTCTTATGGTTAAAATCGATACAACTAAGGTAATCCAACCAATTTTCTTTTTTTTTTCTGGGGGGTGTTGGTGGGGGGGCTTGGTTGTAATAACTTAATCGCTTTTCTTTATTGCTTTAACTTAACATTGAGGTATTATCCTTTTTTTCCCCTTTACTTTTATGATAGATAGCTATAGAAAACAAGGGATGAAGTTTAATTTTAGTTTCACTTGTAGAAAGGCATTCTACAAAGAGAACCCCACATGCGGGCAACCAATGATATCAAAACTACCGGTTGCATATGTCCAGCAGTTTGCAGATCTAATTCCTGTCTTTTGTTATATCCTAGTATTTTTTTCTATTTGGGACACATGCATAAGCAGTGCACCAACGTTAAAGAGAAAACAAAGGAAAATAGTGAGATTATTCTATGCCAGAAACATCTTCAACTTGAACACCCCCAAATCATAAAGTACCTATAGGCAATATCATATATGTAAGAGATCGGTTTTAGCAAGATTGTTGCAATATCCTTCAGAGGGGACCAATCTCCTAAACAGGTTATAAATCATTGAAACAGCAATAATATAACACAAGCCAAGTCAGGACACTAAAGACGAAAAAACCATGCAATCTTCCTTCATACTAAGGGATATTTTTATGAAAATTAAACAAAGAATAAAGAAATATTACTAGTCAATGAAGTAAAACCCACGAATGAGAATCACTTACCCTTGATAAATCAGATGCATAGTCTTGACCCAATAAACTCATAGCAGTATCAGGTGGAAGCATTCTACCAAACCATATGACAAAACGAAAACCATCATCATACAAATAAAGCCCCCGAGAATCTAAGCTATCTGCCGTTAAAGGTAGCTTTCTCAGCATGTTCTTGGCATCATGATCATGTAAAGATTTCTGTCAAGTGCAAAACCAACAACAAAGAAATCCATTATGCCTCCGTTCAATTCAAGCATCCCAAGGTAAAAAGGAAAGGATATCCAAATGCAGGGGTATCCACTAACCTTTAAGAGGTACTCATCAAGGTGAACTAAATCAGGATACAAGAGTTTCAACAGCTTTTTCACTGGCAATGACATCATAGTATACCCAGCTGCACAGCGTTCATCAAGTGGAACATCCACAAATCCTCCTCTTAATGCCGTTGATTTACACAGTGCCAAACCATACAAAGGCAAAAACTTCAAAGACTCTGGATATATCATCCTAGTCCCCAACCGATGCTGGACAGCATACAGATTTCGGTATTCCTTTAGGGCCTTAACTATCCTTTGTTGAACAGCATTTCGTGCCTCCTCCAACTTGTATGATAATGTCTTCTCAATTGCTGCAATTCAAAATGTGTTCATAGCTAAATCCCCGTATCACAATAGCAAGCAACAGCATTATTATTGTGAGAGAGAGAGCAATCCTTTTTCGCTTTTAGTAAAAGAGGAATCATTTAAATTCTAACCTAACCGGCTAAATACAGATACAATAGCACCAGTGTCAGCCTGCCGGTACATTTCTCCTAAATCTGTCACCACTGGTGCTGCTGCAGTATGCACCCTGATTCGCCTCTCTCCACAAGAGGCAGTATAGCTTCAAAAGTTAAGGAAACTCAAGCATGATCATTTTTACACCAATAACAGCAACCTTAATTTCAAAGATAAGTTACAAAAGAAACTGCTTCCAAATAAAATAATGCAAAAAATAACATCTGGATATTGATCCACCATCACAGAAAAATAAGTGGCTTCATACATTGTCGATTCGCAACTATTTAGTTAATTGCATTTAAAGAAGCTTAGTTTCAAAGTCAAAAGGAAGGTCAGTGAAGAAGATTTAATTGAATAATGAAGGTATATTTGCAATTTGACCCCATTACTACTTGGTTTGTGCAATTCCTTGCTCAATTTTTAAATTTTGCAATGCCACCCTAGTATCTTCAAAATGTGAGGCAATTGAGGATTTTTTATCAACCCAAATGGAGCTAAACCCTTTTTTAAGTGAGTTTGACGAATAACTACACATACCGGAAATTCAAGGGGATTCAAATTGAAATTACCCCATAATAATGAATGAAACTGTTCTCTTGGAGAGGTATCACTATACAGGTTCACCTCTTTGCCTAGTCTTCAATAAAAAATATTCATAAACAAACAACAAAAATATAAGGCAAAATTAGAACAAATTCCTTAATAACATGTAGCACCATATACCTACAAGCCGAATATTCAACAAAAAAGGATACAGTAAAGCAACTTGGAAATATACTGTCTGACTAGTGAGTAGTGTCTCTTCGAGAGATAACTGCATCGCATATGCTTTGTCACAATCAACTGCAGGAAGTGCTAACAGATCGGTGGATCTCAACATAAAGTTCCCATGGTAAGATGTAAAGCGAATACCTAGAAAATTAGGTAAAATTTGTTCAATATGATCCCAAATACACACACACACACATAGATAGATATAGATACATAAATATGATGATATTATTGGTCCTCTGGACAGTAGACCATAATAGTTGCACACCTTTTCCACATCTTATGCGCATTACAGCTTCCCAGCCAGTCTCTCTTGTGAGGTCTCTAGATAATTCATGCCTCAACTTCTCTCCATGAATTGCTGACTGGAAACTTGGATAATAATAAACCTGACCACCAGTGTACTTTGCCAGGGTTCCTGCATAGAAGTTGTACAAGTTTAGCATAACTACCCAACATATCTACTGGATTTTTCCAACCTAATTTTTTTTTATTAGCTAGTTTTTCACAGATATAAAAATAAGAAGGATGTAGAAAAAGAAGAAAATAGCATCAGCATTTGGAACCCAAAATATATCCCAGAATAAAATTCACCACAGACAGCAATGCAATGTATAATTAATATATTTAAAAAGTGTGAGATCCTTAGTGCTATTTGATCAGGAAAACAAATTTCTCATTTCAGTGCACAATATTACTTGTATATTATCTCCAAAAATTCTCTTTTCAACTGTAATGACCGTAATATCCAGTGGCCAAAATACTTAACACTGCAGAAAAGAATCCAATTTGAATAAGCAAAAAGTTCTCCAAAAGATTTTGACAAGGAAATTGGAAATGCCTGAATAAAAAGTTAACTAAACTATCATAGAGCCTCTCCTAGCATGAAGAGAGGCATGAATTTTTAAACTCCAAAATACTTGCACCCAATCTAAACTCTTCCTAACATTAACATCAGGGAGCTATTAAAGATTAATTCTTCCTTTTTTATATGATGGTTTCTTTTTTTTTTTTTTTTTTTTTGGGGGGGGGGGGGGGGGGGGGGGGGGTGGGCCGCAGTAGGGGAACCTTCCAATGGAGGGCTGGCATCCAAGATATTTATAAGTACCTAATGATGCAATGTCAGTGTACTTGTCGCTGAAGGCATATACATTGACCCCTATCTGGTACTTAGTGAGATCAGCAGCCATCTGTTTGTAAAATGGATCTTCAGGTAATCTTAATGCGTGTTCTTTGTCTGTTCCATATATGCGCTGATCATCTCCTCGCAACCTTAAACGGCCAATACCAAGAGACGGCATGGTGTTTTGGAAAATAAGCAATTTACCCCCAAGTTGACTCTGTGCAGAGGCAAAGGTATTTGCATAAAAGATAGATGCCCTCAATAGGTACCCAAATCCAGAGAAAACTAAATATATACTAGTTGTGAAAAAGAGTATTTCATTACACACCATCACCATATATGCTGCCTTGAGAGCTGGGCCGAAGGCTGACTCTACATTCATATTGTTCTGAAACATCGATGGTAAGCTATCCAGGAATGTCTCCACAACGCTCCGAGATTCTGACAGGTTGACAAGGAGATCATCTGGTAGTGGAACAAACACGTCATCCAGATCTGAGACAACCATCATTTGTGGCTGTGTCAAAGATGACTGCAAAAGGCAGGATCAGGGGTCATATAGCAATCACTTCTGCATGTAATTGAATATTAAACAGCTAGAGATCCAGAAACTTCATGTGAAGGCTTCTCCAAGTCTTACCTTCATATTGTAAAAGTGTATTGTGCTGTCATAGGTAATGAACCCTATCTGTGTCCTTGGAAATCCAGGAAGATTATCTAAACAGGACTTTATAGTTTGAGCCACAACCTACACAAGAATATATTAGTTAAGCATCACTCACCAAATAAAAATGCGACAGAAAGCACCAAGCATCAAAATGGTGAGTTATAAAAGCAATTTCACTTGTCATTAAGATGCATTCACATCGTTTCATCAACCCCTTGATTGTTGAGATTGAGTTAATTGTACATATGACATTTAATTAAGACATTAACCTCCTGCAAGATGTTCATTTTGCATACACGTTGTTCATTAAAAGCAACAGTTTGTGATGATGCACCACAATATGCTCATATGGTTAAGGAAAAACAAAAGAGCACGTTTGTGCTCTTTACTTATAATCTTTACCTCTACCATACCACTTCTGACTGCAGATATTGAGACGTCAATGAGGAAAAAGTAAAGTGGGGGCATTGGTGGCCGGACCATGTATTCTGTGGGAGCAACAAACTCCACACTTCCCTTGATAAGCTCAGGTCGCTGATCCAGATCAACTCTTCTACCAGTTGCATCTAGATGCGCAAAGTAATCCCCAGATACTGCATGAAAGAAATTCAAGTGTTGGCAAGAGTACCATTGCGCATCAAAGAAATAAAATGAATAAGAAACCCCTTAATCACTAAAGAGTATGCTGCTAAAAGTTCATCACTCCTCGCAAAGGGTGGACAGTGGGGGGAAAAAAATTACTAATCAATGTTGCTGTTTATAATAGCAATCATCGTTAACCAAAATGTTCTTTAAAACAATGAAATTCCCACAAACATCTCAGATAGCTCCTTGGAAATGGTTAGGCTCTTAGAAAAACTGAGCAGGAAATTGCCACATTCCCTCACAGTGACTTCAAACATATTCCTTGCTAGAAGGCATCCAACAAAAGATATTCCAGAATTTAAAAAAAATAAAATATAACTAAAAAAATCAATTTGAATGACTAGCATATATATTGAAGTATATAAACAAATCAGCTCAACAAAACAAATCAAAATAAAAGTGAATTCCCAATAACTATACTTTCATGGTGTAGGATAAATATTCAAGAGTACAGAGATAACTCAGCTGATATAATTAACCTGGCTTAAAAAGACAAATATTTACAGGTGATCCAACGATAATCTCAAACATTCCTTTCTTAAGGTAGATCAGCACTACAGTTGGAAACCAAGGCATATGGCTACTGCATTGGATTATTTACTACTAGACAGCAACAGCTAGTGGCCAACAGTATCCATTATTTAATTCTTATGATTCCGTTAAAGGATGGTTGTCTCAGATCTGGATGCTGATCTAGATCATTCAGATACATTGAGGGGAAATATATATACGTATATATAGAACAATGTGAAAATATTATGGTGAATGCTTGACACAAAAGTGATGCTACTCAGATGGATAACAACCAGAGAGTGACTTTGGGAATGAGCAAGTATTTACCATCATTAAGTAAACTACAGATGTTGCAACGCCACTTTCTTCCTGCATCAGTAAATGAAACATATGGATTTATGTAGGTGCGGCATCTTCTACAACGAATAATACCAGTTGAAGCGAAATTGACAACAGGTACTTCCTCCTGAATGATGAGAAACAGCACTCAAAAAGTGCAAGGTTGAATTTTCACATGTAGGTGCTTTCAAATATACAATAAATGATAAACTGGAAATATAATATAGGTATACTAACCCCGTCAGGAGCTTCAGCCAGAGGACATACGACTGCTCCTAAAGGCAAGTGCCACCTTGAAATCAAAGACTGGGAATTTGGTATGGCACTGGTTGTCAGACGAAGATACCTAGATGGACAATTCATCGGAAACATTTCAGCAAAAGAATTTGGCTCGACATCCCCATCCAACGGTCTTGGTAATGCATTAAAATCAACCCCTGAATCCAGTGATCCAGGGACAGGTCCAAGGGAAAGAGAGCTGAAATCTTCTGCCAATCCTTGGAAAGAACCTGTTGGCGGTCCAGATCCTAGATGCTGTGCTTGGTCCCTAGAATGCATGCTCAGAGGAGCTGCTACTGGTGGTGATAGAACATAACCTCCATGGCGTGCATGGAATGGTGAAGCTGATGCAGCTGGTGCATAAGCTCCTTGAGAAGCTGCAAAAGGAGGTTGTATAGTTGAACCCTGTGAAGCCATGTTAGACTGCTGACTGGCATATCCAGGCAAAGGTGGCAGTGGCACAGGACGAGAGGCCGGATAGGATGACACTGTGGGGGTAAACGGCTGTGCATTTGGCCTGAAGGCTGTAAATGATGAGTCAAATGGGGAAGGGGGCATATTAGCAGTTTTTTGAGGAGACCCCATTGGAACTGAAGGTACTTGGGTTGGTGGACGGAAGGGAACTGGAGAGGAGGATGATGGCCGCCCCAAATTGAGAGCACGTGGAGGTGGTACCTGTGGGGGTGGGGGAAACTGTGGCGTACTATGAGGCTGGAAAGATCCAGATGCCAGCTGCATAAAAGGTGTCGGTTGAGGAGGGACAGATGGATTGCTAAATGTAGGTTGTGGAGGAGGTTGTAAACCCAGTGCATCTGATCTAGCAGTAGGGCTAGAGGATGGGGGTGGCTGGGAAGGCGGACCAGAAAATGGTGCATTAGGTCTAAAAGAAGGAGGGCCTGACCCAACCACAGGACCGATTGATGAAAAAGGTCGTATTGCTGGAGAAGCAGCTGCAAATGGCGTGGTGGCAGACCTGCCAGGAAAAGCTTGATGACCTGGATTATCTGTTCCCATCTACTTAAATTAATAACTTATTCTACCTGTGATAATATCATAGGTAGAACCTGTCACAGTCAGAGACACAATAAAAGTTTAAGAATGCACTGCTATATCTAAGCTGAGACGGAGAGTATTAAAAGAGATGAAATCCATACACAATAACAGACTTCCAGCCATTAAGCAATCCCATATACATCAAAGTATCACATAAGTAATAAGCTGGTTGAAAACTGAACTCACTCAATACTACACTTCAAATTGATTACTTGGAGGTAAAAGAAAGGATTCTTAAAAGGGATTTAATTTTCACTCATTTAGAAGATTTTGGAGAGGGAGTGACAGAAATTTCAAGGAAATAGATCTTCTCTTCATCCTTTTCAAGGACAAAAGAAACCCCTTATTCATGAGCAACTTGAAGGAAAGGCAATTACAAAATCAAACATTACATTCCCTTCTCTTCTTTAGCAATCACCCCAGATCTCCCTATTTACTCAAGCTCCTCCTTTTTGCATATTGACACTAAAAACTCAAATGACCTGTAGGAACACCACTTCTGACAAGCAAGGATTGAATCCTCTCCTAGCAATAACACGTAAGTTAGCCCTACCTAAAAATATGAGTAGCAATTCTTCACACGCCTTGAATCCAATTGACTTTGAAATATAAACCACGCTAGTTAACATGAATGTAAAACAAAATAAGCATCTCACAACAGTATCAATCTCATACATTTCCAACACTAACCTAAACTCAACACGAATCATAACCGACTCCAAGCCAACAATGACACCACCTGCCACCCCTACCAAAAATCTATACAGATCCAATCAACACATAAAACAAGGTTTACCAAACTATACCAATTAAACAAAATAACATCCTCAATTGCTTCATGACCAATTATCAGCCAAAACTCTCACTTTCCGATGAGTAAAGTGTGCGGAGATTAAATACATAACAATACTAAGTGCACAAACTAAACCATGTATGCTGATCTATATAATTTAACATAAAAATTGCAGATAACGACGAGGATTTTGAATTAATAGCTCGTGGTGAGATTACCTGATCGAGAAGAAAACCGGAATCCGGCAAAAACCGGAATCAAAACCCTAGAGTTTTAAATTTTTTTGATAGTATAGGATCAATTGAAGTGGATCGATCAAACGGCACACGTATAGAGAGAGAGAGAGAGAGAGAGAGAGAGAGAGAGAGAGAGAGAGAGAGAGAGAGGGAGAAGAGACGGATTGGAGATGAAGATCGGAGAGTCGGAGTTGGCCGGCTCGTGTGTTTTTTAATGTTCTCTTCCAGTTGTTACTATATATCTTTTTTTCTTTCTATAATTTTTATTTACTTTCCATTTTATTTATTTATTTTTTTTTACTTTTAAGTGTATCTAAAATTTTATCTTATTTTTGCTTTTTTCATATCTTACTTATATCTATTTAAAATTTAGTTTTATCCATTTTTATTTCATAATTATGGCAAATACACTAATTAAAGTATTAGAATTAAAAAATAAAAGTTTTATAATTATGATGAATGTAATGATTGAAGTATTAGAATTGAAAAATAAAAATTCAAAAAGATTTAAAAAAATATATATTTTATATATTAAAAATAATTATTTTAATTAATACTTTTGTAAATATAAATAAAGTAAAGAGAATATAAATTCAGTTTTATAGAAATTTGTTGGGTATTGAATTTAAAAAATTATGATATATATAAAATTATATTTTTATTATTTTGACGTCTTATTCTTATTAAATATAATATTTGAGTAGATATTAAAAAATGAAAAAAAAAAAGATGAACCAAATGGATAATACGTTTACTTCTTTTAATTTTTAGTTGTTGAGTTTTTTTTGTCTTTTTTACTAAATAAATGACAATTACTAAGGGAATACATTGATTTGAAAGAGAGAGAGATAAAAAGTAACATTACATAGTGACGTAAGAAAACATAACTAAGAAAGAAAAAAATAAAAAGATAACAGGTAGGCTTAAATAATGACATCCTAAAAGAAAACATAACTAAGAGAAAGATCTCCTAAGCACAATAGAGGTAAACAAACATTTTATATGCTAAATACCAAATCGATGCCTACTTTATTCTTTATCTTGATGATCTACCAAAATTTATCCTTAGAGAGCTATAAGGAGAATCTAGTACAATTAAGAAAGTTTATTCGTGTCATGTCAAAAGGATTAGTTTTGAAGATTCCTCAATTGTCACCTCACTTAAGTTTTACATGCTATCAAGCAACCATAGTCATTTGCTTCTAGTTAGTCTATAGATTAAAGTAATGGCACTTGCTTCAACTAAGACTTAAATAACAGTAGACTAGGTAACATTAACCTAAAGCATAAGGCCTCCGTAGCCTCTTCACCTAAAGCTTCTATCATAGTCTTAAGAGTCAAAGCCACATACACTTTAATAGAATCAAGCAAAGGCACTTATATTTCAATGAAAAAGTAGCCAAAGCATGCATAAATGCCATGTACTTAAAAATACAAAAGGGTTTCCATTAGTATTTAACCTAAATAAGAGTCTTATTGTGATTGATGATATCACCATTAACACTCATCTTAACAAAACACGACAAAAGCCCACTATACCTTAGTAGGGCCACCAAAGTTCATCCTTACTAACTAGCAATACAACTAGTGTCTTGCTTATGGGAGCCCTCTATAGGTATGTTCTAAAGCTCAACCTATATTAGTGAAAAAATAAAAACCTCTACTTAAGGAGGATGTGTCCATGTCTCCTCATTAAAGGAAAAGAAAATGATTAGTAAAATACCATAATGTTTCAAGAATCCTAATAACTTACTACTATTTCCAAATTTGGGAAGGAAAGTATCCTTCTTGTTACTTAATACTTTAGTCAAACCATAACAATTCCATAATGCATGAGTAATCTTTTCAACAACAAAAGAATGGAATTCTCTTACCAAGAAGACACTCTACTAGAGTATCTCTTCATAAGCTAGCAGTAAACTCAACCACCTCAAATGGGCAATCAATCTTAAGAACAATATAAGTGTTAGAATAGGCTTGCATATGGCATAACTGAGGAGTGAGTGAAATTGAAGGTCTATTGGGAGGAAAAGGAGGGAAGAGGCGGATCAAAAGGGAAGAAGAGTGCTAAGGAGGGAGGACAAGTTGGTGGGAGGGGCAAAAGAAAGTATAAAAGGAATAGAAAAGATTATTGAGCCTACAAAAGAAATAATGGCTTTGTAAAATAAGTAATCGAAAGGAAAAACACTAAAAGAGAATGAAAGGAAGCCTTAAGCATAAACTAGCAATCATTACTTCACGAACAACAGTAATAACTACATCCTTAAGTGAGAAATTTACCAAAACAACTAAAGTCTAATCATTACTTTAACTCCAAAAATTTCAATAATGAGAATTTGAACTTACCAATTTGAATCGCATAAGCATGGCGCTTTGATACCAAAAAGAATGTATGCCTAACATCCTTGAATAGAATCACGGAAAAACTTATTAAGGTACAATGATAAAACAAAGTTAAATTTTTCATGTTTTAATAATCTAAATAATGAAATAAGGATTTTTATGTGTTTTGGTGTTTATGGATCAATAGACATGAATAATTACCAATCAAACATCATAATCAATAAATGAACTATGATGTCGAAAGCTCATAATTTATATGACTTACAATTTGTATGAATCAAGAAAAGGATCAATTAGATTAGCTAATATAACTTCTAGTAAATCTAATAATCAAGTTCACTATAATAAAAAGATTTGATTGATAAGAACATAAATATATGAAAGGGAAATTTAACTCAATCATGGAAAATATTCTCAATATGAAATATAGTCCAACCTAGATGTTCTATTACATAGATAGCCCTTTATAATACATAAAATAATGAAAACAAAATAAGTTGCAAATTGAAATAGGAAGGGTGCTCACCTTACCCTTAAAAGGGGAAGGGAGTGTCTATCTATATCAGCTTAAAGTCGATCAACCTAAGTCCTCCAAGGACTAATCAACCCCATTCTAAAGTAGGAAAGGGAAGTTGACCTAAGCCATGATAGGCAGTTGGCTCTTCTATGCGTTTTCCTAACTCCTTCTTATCCTGGACTATCTTGATTGTATTTAGTGTATTGGAAATGTAACCTTAGAATTTGATTCTTATTAGATTTTCATATGTAGGTAGGTCTAATTTCTCAACTAAGGCTATGGAGGAGATATTGGTAAAACTACCTTTATCTATTATGACTTTATAAACATTTTGTTTGTTTAGTACCCGATTATGGAAAAGATTATGGTGTGAAACATTTTTAATTGTACATTACAAAAATGGACTTTCTCATAAATAATAATCATCCTTTGTCATGTAAGTTCTTGATCACATTTTTTTATTTACGTTGCACTAAGCTCTACTCATCATACTCATCCTCACTCTAAACCAAATTGTTAATAAAAAAAATAAACATACCATTTCTATTGAAGCACTTGCAAACTATAAATCCTTATCCTCAACATTGATTGCTTTACATTAGCTATTCTTTTGTGAAGGCTAATGCAAGAACAAGTTTTTAAAGATATCTTATATAATTATTTTAGAGTCAATAACATGTCTATTTTATTTGGTAAACTTTTTTTGCCTCATAAATGAATCGATAGCAAAGGGTAGCCTTTCGATATGAGTAGGCACATTATTTTTGTCTCCATTTTATTTTATGTTTTTTTTTTTAATTTGGGCTAGGTTTAAGAAAAATGCCAAAAAAATTAAAAAGTTGAAAAAATGAAAAGAAATTAGAAAATAAAAAAATACAAAATGTCAAAAGAGTCTAAATTAAGTCAATTGATTATTTAAGGTTTAGTTAAACAATATTAAAAAATATACCTGCAATTTAATAAAATTCTTGACAACTCGTTCACTTCACTAAATAAAATGAAAGAGAAATGCAATTGAAATTCTTAACAAATGTAATAAAGGTTTAATACATATTACTTTGTTTAGTTGGATTAATAAATAACTTAAGAATAAATACGTAATAGAAATTTAATGATTAAATTACCCTTTTTTTTCATTTTATTTCTCAAGTAATTCTAAAGTAATAGATGGTGGTGGTGGAAATCAACTACGGTGCTAATGATGGTGATGGCTAGGGTAGCGACTTTGAGGAGGGGTAAAGGTAGTTGCAGTAATGGTGACGACAGTAGTGATGGTGATAATAGTAGTAATTAAAGGTGGTGGTGGTGACCGCAATAGTAGTGAGTAATGGTGATGACGATGGTAATAACGATAGCAATGGTGATGATAGGTAATGGTGGTGGTAATAGTGTGATAGTAATAGTATTAATGGCAATGATGGTGATAGTGGCGAGACGATGGCAATAACGGTAGGTGATTAGTAGTAGTGGTGATGGTAGTAGTGGCGACAACGCTAACGAGAGCAATAGTGATAGCGATGGCAGTAATGGTGGTCGGCGGTGGTGGTGATAGTAGTGGTCGATGGTAGAGATAGCGATGATGGTAGTGATCATTATTAAATTGATATAAGGTTATCGATAGTAACGAGAGAATAGTAGTAGTAGTTATTGTTAAATTGATATAAAGTTATTTTTTGAAAAAATATAAAATTTTATGAGAAATCGTAATTTTTTATTTCAATCAAGGAATCTATTTACGTAATATGGATTTTTAAGGAATTGTAATTTAGGGATAAAAAACAAAGTGAATGCTGCAATAAGGAATAAGAGAGAGAATTGGTCAATTTCTCTCAAGCGAACGAGGCATGAGTCTTTAAAAATCGAACTTCATTGGAAAATATATATATTTTAAGAAGAGTCCAATAAAAATTTGCACTCATATAAGAGAGCTTTGGTCTAATGTTAAATTTGAATAATTTTTAAATAAGACTAGCTTGTGTTGAAAAATTCTTTGGTTTGTAAAGAATTGGGCTTGAGTTTGAAGGCCAATTTAAGGAAGCGAGATGAGTTTAATGTAACCTAAATGCAAAAACATAGTGAGAAACAAATCAGCTCAGCAGGCGGTCTGAGCCTACCCAAAATCCAGTAGATTGTGGGTTTGGGTCCCAACAACGCGCAAACGTGCTTTTTATTTTGTGCTGCTATCATTGTCACGTGATATCACCTTCTCCATGCTTCAGATAGCAAATAGACGTGAAGAGAGAGAAAAGGAACGGAAAACTGAAAATTCGATCGAATATAAAAATAATTTATTTTTATCAAATTTTATTGAAAACCTATCGTAATCTTGTCAAAATATACCAATTTTCAAGAAGGTTTGTATTAAATAAATATTAAGTCGGATCAAATCAAACTGATAAAATTTGGGCTTATCTCTAAAGTGGATTTAAGTCGAATATGTGAATCTTGATCTAGGACACATTTCTATATGCAGATAAATTGATGCAGGACAAGAGAGATGGAGGGATCTGATTCGAAAAACAGCACACACAACAACACAATGTTAATTTGGAATGTCGGCCGACCACCATCACACCACGACCCATCTACTCTCTCACACAAACTTCGCCCCTTCTCCCGTTCTTGTGAGCACCCCCAAGCACAAGACACCACCCAACACGCTACAGCAGCCCCACTCCACCCATCTTCACCCAATCCTCGTTCCTCTCGCCCCAACATCTACACCATGCACGAAACACAACTCACATACGCAAACCACCATGACCCAGACCTTAGAATCAACACTCAATGCCCATCGACAGTTCAATCCAGCAACCACCAAGCCCCATCTTCTGGACCCAATCTAACGCTAAACACCCACAGCCCATACACACAAGCCACTGCAGCACATACAGCACTGTAACATGGCTGAAACCAGACAATAGCTTTAATGTCCACGCCCACGTTCGACACCCCGATCACACTCCCATGCACATACAGACCACTCACAACAAACATACACAAGCCACACACACACGCCCAGAACATATACAGACCACCGTACAACCTATCCATGCGACTACCACCGATCGACGATCCATCGCTGCCACCAGTTTCATAAAATCACCAAAACAATCAAAATAACTCAAGGCATTGGTTTGAGCTCATTTTTACGAATGATTTTGTCATGGAAGCATCGAATCCCGCTCGATTTAGTGTTCAGTAGCTTCGTTCGTCAATTGATTGAGTAATGGTAATGGCGTCCGACCTAACCCGATCCACTCAAGTTCGACCCGACCCTTTTACGGGATGAATCTCCTGATCCGACCCGCTTTTGTATTAGACTAGGTGGGGTTTTATTTATTTATTTATTTTTCTTTTCTTTTACTTTATTTTTGTTAGTTTATTTTCTACATAATTAAATAATACATGCACTAACTTTAGTTTTATTTTTGTGCGAATCACTAGTTTAATATTAGTTTATTTTATTTTAATAGCTTATAAATTTATTGTGCAATATCAGTTTTATCTAAAGTTGAAGTTTTAGGGTGATTTATTTATATGTACTAGGTACTAACATAATTATTTTTGCAAGTTCTTATGTTATTTCTCATATAATGGTAGTTCATACATATTTCTACATATTTATAATTAAAATTTACGTTTATAGAGTGTTTAATAAAAATTTCATTTTTTATAAAATTACATATTTCACAAAAATTACATTTTTTTTAGTAAAATTGCAATTCTAAGGTATAGTTGCATCTTTCATATCTTATTCAAAATTTACATATTTTTAGATATCTTAAATGTTTTAGGAGATTGGTTTAATCATTTAGTTGGTCTTTATAAAATAAAAATCTTTAATTTGAGTCTCTTCAAAAATTAGGTTTTTAGATTTTCTTTTTAAATGGGAATAAAATTAAGTCTTTTAAGGGTTTTTTTATCAAAAATAAAATTGTTAACAAATGTAAAGTTGGCCCATTTTTGAAATAAAAAGAACTAACTTTTTTTAAGAATTGAATTGAGAATTACGATTAGTTTGATCCCGTTAAAATTTTAAAATTTGTAAAATATTTTGTTTCTTTTCATTTTTTAGGAAAAATGTATAACAAAAAAATCATTTTTATGCTTTTTTACATTTCTACATATTTTCACATTTTTTAGAAAAATTGTAAAATAAAGGGTCATTAGTTAGTTTTTTTTTTAACTTTTACATTATGACTTTTGTTTTAATAAGTTAGCCTCCAAGTTCATTTTCTAGTTAATTTTTTTTAAATTTTTTTTTAGAAAATTCATAAATTAGCGGCTCTCGAAAACCTTAATTTAACTTTTTTACTAATTTTACTGGTTAACAGCTTAAGTTATTTTTTATTATTTATTTTAACATTCTTAGTATAGGTTAAATTAAGGAAAATCGAAATAAGACTTGACAATATATAGCTCACGATTATTTTTTATTTGCAAATTCTTGTTGTAAGCGTGAGTATCTTGTAACAATAATGAAAGTGAGGAAAAATTATAATCAATATAAATAACTCTTCATATCTAATCAAGGCTAAGTAAAAACATGAATAAGCAGTTTCTTCTCTACTGGTGTTGTAAGTAGATTTAAGAGAGGGCGACTAACAGACTTATGTGAGTGTAATGGAGCCTACAAAACTAGAGTAAATAGAACAATTGAAGAGTAGTTTAACGGGATCATTCTGATACTTAAGTTAATTATTATACCCTAAAGCAGCAAAGTCGTAATAGTCCCATTGTGTAAACCGATTTATGGTAATAATTAACCTCATAGTCACCGTTGTAGATACAATTTACATAAGGCGTATATAACTCCTTAGTTTGAAGTAACCAGCTCCTTTAAGATTATCAATAAAATTACATACAAATCTATACACTTTAAGTCATGTTTATATAAAGATATATACATATATATATTATTGTCTTATGATCCAAGGAAATATTTACACAAAATAACATCTTGATAAGTAAAATATTACATGATTAATCCATACATCTAAGAGTTATTAATAAAACTCTCTAAATAGGGATGGAGACATAAAATTGTATAACAAACACAAACATGGTTTACAAATAATTAATTATCAATTTAATCTAATATTTCCTACTTATTTAATTTCCTATATATACATATTATACATTATTACATAATCTATACTTAAAACACATATATAAAATTTCTAACATTACAAGTATCATCTTTCATCACTAAATAACACATCAAGATATCTAATTATATACTAAATCAGAATTTATACCTAATAACTCTAAATCACAAAAGTAACTTAAATATACCCTTTTACCTATTATTCCTTTATACATATTTATTACATAATATGCATAATACATACATTCAACACCTCAAATTCCACAAATACCATCCTACATTAGCAACTATCATTCAAAGATATCTAATTATATACTTGTAATGCCTTAGAATTGAGGACATCACAGATAATGATGTATTCCGAGTCTCTAATGATACATCAGGCAAACATTCGACTAAAAACTTTAAATAATACCATAAAAGTCTCCAAATAATCTTATACAATTAAATCTTCAAATAATATTAGAATAACTTCTAGTTAAGAAGTATTAATATCCAATCAATCAATATTACTACATAAGACTAAATAACCTTATCAATTAATTTCCTATGATATTATTCAATACCATACGCCATCCTCACTCTTTCCATTCCCAAGGTAATAACAATTAGCTCTATAAATTATTAAAGTCAAGTAGTACAACTGTAAGTCCTACATTCGAAAATATGATAAAGTGAGTCGAAGTACAGTATATAACATACAACCACATGCATGTGATCAAAGATACATATTGACATGCATATGAATGCAACAATAAGTAAATAACATGATTCATTTAATTATCTTTGCATTTAAGTTGGTCACAAAAGCACACGACAACGGCCATTCACAATCCAATCACATCATAATTCATATCACAACTTAACATTTGGGCGTGCCTTTTCAAGCCCATCTACAACCTAACGTTGGGCATACCTCTTTGGGCCTCTCCACAATACCTAGATCTACCTTAGATCATTTCAAGCGAGACTTCATTAAGGACAACGTGTTGTAAGGATCATTAGGGTTACTCCCTACGGATCTATCACTTCGGGCCCCTAGGACGAGCTAAAAATAAACAACAAAAAGATACATAAGCCGAATATGCATTTAATTCATTTTAATATTTGCTATTCTAACGCTTACATACAACAAGCAAGTATCACATACATTGATATTTGGAATCCGTTTCCAATGAATCAAGCCTAGCTTTAAATCTTATAAATAATAAATATTAATTAAACTTTTTTAAATAATAAATAAACGTTGTCTCTTATTTACAACTCACTTTTAAACCATTTAAATCACCTTAAATTTAATTAATGATACATTTAAAGTGTTTACTTTAGAAGTGACAAAGGAATAAAATAAAAATAAGAGGAAAAACTTAATTTAAAGGAGCAAAGTTTATGACACAGGTAAGGACACAATTGTGTCTTTTGACTATGTAACTTATTAAGTTACACTTCATTACTGCAAGGGACACGACTAGGGACATGGTCATGTATTTCAGTTGTGTGACTTTCCAGTCTATCAACCTACATTACCTACTTCAAGGGACATGACCAGAGATATGGTCATGTCTTTCAATTGTGTCACTTTCTGGTCGATCAACCCACATCACTTATTGCAAAAGACATAACCAAGGATGCGGTTATGTCTTTCGGCTGTATCATTTTCTAGTCGACTTTTTTTTTTCTTGTGCGCCTAAAACCTTTTTAAGCCCAACAATAACACTCCAACATCTCAACACATAGATGAAAATACCTTTAAATTTTTGAAACCTTAACTCTATAAGATAATCTTATCAATGCATCACTTATCTTTCACATCTCTAACTCTTATTTCAAATCAACACTATTAAATAAATTCTATCACCACATTATTTAACTGATAAACATCTCCTAAACTCATTAAAAGAATAAAAACAATAGAGATTCTACGAATCATAAGATACATACCTTAATTTCAATGATCCTATAGGTTTTCTTGTTTTTCCTTAACAGATTACGTAAAATCCAATGTCCTCTTTGGGTTATATAAACTTTATGTTTCCTTTCTTCACACGGCTACTCTTATCCCATCATAAAAAGAAATCTCATATTAATCCAAATTTTCCTTTCTTTAATAAAAAGAAAAACAGTGGAATTTCCTCCTTACCTTGAGGGTTTTCGGAGTTTATTAGAGAATAATCTAATATTATAGTACACAATGAGTCAATTTGTGCATAAGTTAGGTTAAGACTAGGTTAAAATCTCTTTACAATACCGTTAATATCCTTCATTAAACTATGGCTTAAGACCTTAATACCCCTTGCTCAAAACTTAATTACCTTTTATTTTACAATGACTTTTATTAATGAATTACTCCCTTTTTTTCTCTTGGGTATTACAATACTAAATCAAAATTTTTATCACATTAACATTAAATCACCAAATTAAGCCCAAATATTCCTCTTTAGGTATAATTTTTAGGCTTAAAAATTAAGTAAAATTTTAGAAAGTTAATTTTTAGAAAAACTCTTCATAGCATTATTATGTATATTCTAAAGAGTCTACACAAAAATTTTAAGGTCAAAACTATATCATTAAGGTCATATGAATCAAAATCGAAAACTAGCTAAGGTTTGTAATTTCTTAAAGACAGTATATCTTAGCATCTAAAGTTATCAAATTGACATTTCTTCCTAAATCTATATACAAATGTATCTTAGAATACCAAGTTTCATAATTTTACACATTAATTTGATAATTTTAACAAATTAAATAAAACCAAAAAGAAAATTAAGACTTACTGTTTGATCAATTTCTAGCCACCAGCGAAAGCTACCACCATATCGATAGCTCCAGGTAATGGGTTTGTTATCCAGTGGTGATAGTCGTCCCTTTCCAAGTAATCGTTGAGTTTGGTTTCTCTCTTAATGCCCTATTTGTATACTATTTTTGTTATTTTTTCTAAAATTATTCTTTCTTCTCTTCTTTCCTCTCTATATTTTTTTACCTGAGCTTTAAATTGACCAAAATGAGTTTGGAAGAGAGTGTTCTGAATTTATAATGTTGTTTAGGTATTTTTATTGCATTATTTGTGGCTAAGTGTCTCTTATTTTCTTTTTTTTTTTTCACTTTCTAGTTGGGTAAATTTTATTGGTTAAATTTCCTTCTTTACTTCCTGACATGCCGCAACCAAATTTTGTACAATTCTATATTTTCCCTTAATTTTCTTGATTTTTTATGAATTTTTTTAATTAATTAGTATTATTTTAGCATATTTTAAGTATTATAAGTAATTTTGCGTATTTTTATTGATATGTAAATATATATATAGTATAAATAAATACTTCTAAATTTTATTTATGTTATTCTATGATTTTTAATATGCATATCATTTATCTATATCGATTTGTTAATTATCAAAACTCGTTTTACGTATTTTCGATAAATAATAAATAATATTAAAGGTGTGCAAGTGGGTTAAATATACCAACTCAACCCGATCTACGAGTTAAATGGGCCAATCAATTCTAGCCCACTTTTTAAACGAGTTAAAATTTTATTACCCAACATAACCCAGCCTATTTTTACTTGTAAATTAAATGAGCCAACCCATAAACTTTTTTAATGGGATTAATAAATATTTATTATTTATAATTGTCAGATATTTCGTGTAAAGGAATTGCCTTTTTTCTCATCACATAAGTCATAAATTATAGATTCCATATTTCCATTTAATTTCTCAAAATTTCCTATTTATTTGATTGCATTACTAAGTCATCTTACTACAAAAATCACTTAAAATTAGTAGGACCTGTAGAAGTTGCTCTCAACTTCCGCAAGTGCCACAGATGATTCGAGAATAGCCGACTTTGCTACCGATGGCATGACATACTTCACTAATTCAGTCTATTGGGCGACTCTTCCTAGGAGCTTTAGCTACTCTCCCTATCGGTTTAGCTCCTTTCTCAACAAAAGAGTGAAAGTCGGAGCTCTCGGTACCCCTACTCTATAAACTCTACAAGACCTCAGAAAGAGTTTATAGTGAAAAGTCTTTCCCCCTCTTAGTTTTGACGTGAACAGACGCTTTCTCATTAGACCCGAAGAAAGCCTTTCTTTCTTGACGAGGGGAATCAAAACCTTTCTCTTTCTCTTCTTCTCTTATGAAATTTAGAAAAGAAAGAAGTAGTCCCTTCTAGAGTAAAGGAAGAAGAAACCTTGTCGAGATCCATACCCCTAAGCGGCGGGCAAGAACGTGATAACCTACTCCACTCAACTTAGCTAACGTTGAAAAGCGCTTGACTGGGTATTTATTAAAGCAAGCCATAGCACCATAAGGGTGATAAGTAGAAAAATGATAATAGATATGCATTTACATATATGTTGTAACTGGACTGAAGAGTAAAGATCGAGACTGACATTGGCTTTGAATGTCTATGTCCTTGGATAGCGATTCACGTCTTACATGTGTTTTTTTTTTCTTAAAAAAAAAAAGTGGCATCGTGAGTTAATCTGCTTTAACTCACGGGTTAAATGAGTTGGGTTAAAATGGCTTGCTTTTTAAATAGGTTGAAGAACTTAGCCCTAACATATTTTGAAAAAATGTTAAACGGGCTGGCTTACGAATGAAAACCTATTTGTACATCTCTAGATAATATACATGTAACTTAATATTATAATTTTTAATTTTTTAATTATTTATTTTCCTAAATTTAAACTCATGGAATCGCTTTTATTAATATTTTTTACTTCATTGTAAAATCCAGGTTTAATCAGACAACTTACCATGTCATCTCAAACTTACGTTGTAAGCCCTAAAGCTAAACCAAGTGACTGTAAGATTGAACTTAAAACATAAGGTTTAGGGCGATCGATTAATGGATCCGATCAAACCCAAATTCTAAACTATTGAGAGAAATATTAATGAAAATGACCCCGTAAACTTGAATTTAAGAAAATAAGTAATAAAATAGGAGACTATAAAATTTTCAAATTTTAAGCATAATAAGTACTAATTACCGAAAAGGCGAAAAGTGTAATCTAATAACTAATAAATTACTAAAGATAGATTATATGTATACTAAAAATTTTAAAATAACCAAAATAATAATTGGGAATGTTCACATGTACCCCACATGTATTTACATATAGATAAAAATACGCGAAATTACCTAAATTGGCCAAAAACTAAGTAAATAATTAAAGAAAATTATAAATTAATTATGGAAAAAATCAAAAGAGGTTAGAATAATCCAAATCAGGTCGTGGCAGGTCAAGATCTGTAAAAGAAAAATCAACCAATTAAAATTAGACAACATAAAAGCTAAAAAACAAGGAAATTAGGTAAAATCTTGTTTAATTAATGGATAATAATTACAAAAATCATCTATAAATAGGGGAAAAATTTCCAGAACTCATTTGGATAGTTTAGCAGTAGGGAAAAATAGGAAAACTGAAAAAATCGAGATAAAATCCAAAAAAAAAAAAGAAAAGAAAACTGTGCAAATTCGAGTAGTGAGAGAAACCTACATATCATCACCACCTGAGACCGAGCCACCACTACCACCACACCACTCTAGCCCCACCGTCTAGGCCGGCCGATAGCCTTGGACCGGGTTTGGACGGTCAGAAAGCTTCGGATCGGTTAGTCTCTTAAATTTCCCGATTTTAAATAATTTTGTAAAATTAGTTATTTTGCTCAGAAAATTATGAAACTTATTATTCTGAGGTTTTATTGTATGTAGATTTAAGAAAAAATAGTGATTTAATTTAATTATGTTTGAAAATATAGGGTCCTTAACAAATTGTTTAAAACAGAACATGATTAGAACGGAAAATAAATAGGCTTAGGAGTGTAGTTTGGAGCTTAATTTTTTTCTGTAGAATGCTCATATGATATAGAACAGTGTTATGAAACCATTTTTTTAAAATTAATTTTTAAAATTTTTAAGTTAATTTTTATCCCTAAAATGATGGAAAAATTGGGTGATTTGGCGTTAATTAGGTGGTTAAGATATTAATTACTGATTTAGATAGTAATTATATGTTTAAGGATGTTAATCTCTGATGTGGAACCCTAATTCTAGCCTTTGGAGTATTAAGTATGGTTAATTGATGAAATTAGGTAATTAATATAAGAAATTAGTAATATGTGAAATTGTAAATTAATAAATCTAAAAAATTAGGGTTATTTAGATAATATTATAATAGAAATTAGAAAAATAATAAATCTGAAATAACATTTAATTTTAAGTAAATGTCTCAAAATGTAAGATTTTCACACATCGGGACTAAATCCGATATCTGAATTAGGGTTAGCGTGTACTAAATAGTTTAGAATACTACATTAAGACCCAAGAGGATATTTAGACACTCGAGCTTAATGTGATTAATTTCATATTAGGATTCGAGCATATTTAAGGCTTAGGAATCAAAATTTAAAATCTAATTTAGGATTCGAACCCCGAATTAGAGTATAACGAATCATTAGGACATAATAGGTATATAAAAAAAAATGAGTTAAAATATAACTTAGAATATGAATCCATAAAGTATAAGTACTAAAAAGACCTATTTGTATTATAGGATACCCAAAAACAAATCGACTTGCGACTAAGGGATCGAGGGATCGAGCGATCAAGAAATTCCAAGTAAGTTGGGTTATTGCTTATTGTAATAGAGTACTAGTTTTATAGTACTCGGAGACTTAGGCTTGTATATGATTGTGATTGTAAGTAGATTACGCATGTGTTTGATGTATCTGAATTCGTGCTGAATTTGTAATGTGAGTGATTTTGTAACTGGTTGAATTAGTATGAAATTGTTTGAACACCCTAAATGGAATTTAATCTTATTCGACCTTAATAACCGAAAATGTCATGATTGCAACCCGTTAGGGGATCATAGGATTCTCCAACCAAATACCAACCCCTTCGAAAGGGATAGCGCAGGATTGCAAAATGGTCCCTTCTTTATCCTTAGTCGAACTAAGTGACAGGAGAGGAGGTCGCGGCGAGGGTTAAGTCAATGGTTCAAAGGTAGTCGCGGGAGGAGCGAGGTCTCCATTGCACAAGCCTGGGTTTGGTTGTGAGCTGCTACATAACATGGAAACTCCTCAACTTGGAAACTCCTCAACTTGGATTGGAGTAGGTGAAATTTCTCTAATTTCACAACGGACCGGACTACGTTGTGCGATGACACTTGATTATTGCATTGCATGAAAATAATTGCTTGATAACCTTGTTTATGTTTGTATGCATTTATGAGTCTCCAATTCAACTTACGGAGCTGTAGTTGCTCATACCCTTATAGATCCTTTTGCAGGTTCTGATTTCTAAACGTTTCAAGTACTATGCCGCCCTACAATTACCCAGAGGTTAGTCCGTTTGAAACCAAGGGTGTGAGGATCAAGTTACTTAGTATAATGTGTAACTAGAGTGACCATGTAATTATAGATGAAAGACTGATAGTTATTATGTAATCTAGTGAGCTGTTATGTTTATGTAAAACTTCTTGGGAAGCTTTGTGGACTTATATATATAATTATATATGTTATTAGAAATTTGTACTATTTATTATAATTGTTGTTTAATTGTTAATCGGACTGTTTACTTCAAAGCGAGGAGTCGTCAACGCTTTATGTAGATCATGTCTATGGTAGGCACTGTAAGGCTAGTTACTATCATAAAATGGTTTATACGGAGGGACTGTTACGACTCTACGACTTCGGGGCGTAACATACGTATCGAATTTCAAACACTTAATTATGAGACCTACATTTCCTCCACCCTTCAAAAAAAATTTACCCTTAAAACTCCTGTAAGTAATTAATTACATTGTCATCTAAGTTTTACTTAATTAATTGAAAAAAATAATAACTTATATTCTTTTACTAACCTGGAAGTAAAAAAAGTTATAGGTATTGCTTCATCGTTGCTGCTTTTGGCTCTTAAGTGAGCTCTAAATCTGCACTTTCATTCCATTGTACTTTCTCATATTTCATATCTTAATTCCTTAACTTCTAAACCCGATTATCTAGTATTTTCATGGGTTGCTTCACAAATTGGAAATTCCTCGTTAACGATTGCACTCGTGTTCTTAACAAACTTCCTTAACATTGAAACATGAAATACATCACAATAGTCCGACAAACTTAAGGGAAAGGCTATTCTATAAAACACATTACTAACCTTCCCCAATATTCTCAAGGGACTAATATATTGAAGACTTAATATTTTCTTTAAGCCAAATTATCTAAGCCCCTTGAATGGGATTATCTTTACATAAACATAATATCTAACCTTAAATTCCAATGGTTTTCTTTTCAAATCTGCTCGACTGTTATAATGATCTTGAACTTCCTTCACTCTTTGTTATATAATCTTAACCTTTTCATTCATTTGGTTGATCAAATCTAGTCTAATCATTATATATTCTTCATGATCCTAATACAACGACGATCTACACTTTCTTTTATATAATGCTTCATAAGGTACCATTTGTATAGTCGCCTGATAACTACTATTATAAGTAAACTCTATCAATAACAAATATTTATCCTAATCACCACCAAAATCCAAAACACAAGCGTGCAACATATCTTCTAAAGCTGAATTATTCACTAAGATTGTCCATCTGTTTGTGGATGATAAGCTATACCAAATTATAACTTTGTATCTAAACTCTTTATAAACTTTCCCAAAATTTAGATACAAATCAACTATCTTAATTAGAAACAATACTTTCAGGTACACCATGTAATCTTACTATTTCTCGAATATACAGTTTAGTCATATTTTCCATTGAATCTCCTATCCAATATGGCAAGAAATGTTCATTCTTTGTTAATTTGTTTACTATCATCTAAATCAAATCATAACTAGCTTGAGTTCTAGGTAGTGCCACCACGAAATCTATTGTAATATATGATCTCATTTCCATTTTGGTATCTCTAAAGGTTGCAACATACTACTCGATCTTTGATGTTTTTACTTTAACTTGTTGACACGTAATACATTATACTACATATTTTGCTACATCTTTTTTCATTCAATTCTACCAAAACAATAATTTTAAATCATGGTACATCTTATTTCTTCCCAGGTGCACGGTATAACCCATAATGTGTGCTTCATCTAAAATTTTCTTCTTTATGTTAGGATCTTGTGGCACACATATCCTTCTTCTAAATCTTAATATACCTTTTTTATCCACTTTGAAGTTAGAATCATTTCCTTTACTTAAATTTTCTTTTATTTCCATCATGTCCTTGTCTTCCTCTTGCCTTTGCCTGATTCTCTCCAATAAGGTAGGTTGTAGCTCCAAATTTGTTATCTAACTATTAGACTCACACCAGCCAAACCCAATGTCTAACTTCTCAAATTCTTGTACTAACTCATGTTGGGAAGTCAACAATAATGCAACTTGTTCATAGTTCTTTCGACTCAAAGCATTTGCTATAAGATTAGCTTTTCCAGGTTGATAATTTATGATCAACTCGCAATCCTTAATTAACTTCGACCATTGTTTTTGTCTTAAGTTCAACTCCTTCTTAGTGAATAAATACTTTAGACTCTTGTCATTAGTATATATTTCACATCGTTGTCCTCACAAGTAGTCTCTAAATCTTTGAAGCAAACACCATAGCTACTAGTTCTAAATAATGAGTTAGATAATTTTATTTCATGTGACCTAAATTGTCTTGATGCATATGCTATAACTTTTCCATCATGCATCAGTATACAACCTAATCATTTTCAAGAAGCATCACTTTATACATTATATGGCTTATCCGAATCGATTAATGTTAATACTAGTACCGTAACCAGTCGCTTCTTCAATTTTTGGAAACTATGCTTACATTCCTTACTCTACTCAAATTTGACATCCTTCCGAGTCAATATAGTCAACGGTCTAGCAATGTTAGAGAAATCCTTTATAAATCGTCAGTAGTTTCCAACCATACCTAGAAAACTTCTCACTTCTATGATAGTGGTTAGTTGTTTCCATTCCATTGCTACTTTCACCTTCTCAAGGTCTACAAAAATTCCTTCACTAGACACAATGTGACTTAGAAAAGAAATATTATCCAACCAAAAATCATATTTACTCAACTCAGCATACAACTTATTTTTTCTTAACTTCTACAATGCCAACTGTAAATATTTTACATGCTCTTCCTTAATTTTTGAATAAATCAGAATATCATCAATAAATACTACAACAAATTTGTTCAAATATGGTTCATATATACAATTCATTAAGTCCATGAATACAGTAGAGACATTCGTTAAAATGAAAGGCATCATAAAAAATTCATAATGACTATATCGTGTCCTAAATGCAATTTTAGGTACATCCTTTAGCTTAACTCACAATTAATGATACTCCGATTTCAAATCGATTCTAGTAAACATAGTTGCACCCTATAATTGGTCAAACAAATCATCAATGAGAGATAATAAGTATTTATTCTTAATAGTAACCTTATTTATTTTTCAGTAATCTATACATAATCCCATAATACCATCTTTCTTCTTCATAAATAATACCGGTGTTCCCTATGGTGAAACACTTAAACAAATAAATCCTTCATTTAATAACTTCTAAAGTTGCTTCTTTAGCTCTTGAAGTTCTATGGGTGACATATGATATGAAGCTTTTGAAATAGGTCCGATTCTAGGGACTAACTCAATGATGAAGTCCAACTCGCAATATAGAGCTTGAACTGGTAGATCCTTTGGAAACACATTTGAAAATTCACATACTATTAGTATATTTGCTACTTTGGGTGCCTCTTTCTTCACTATAGTGGCAAACACCTAATAGAACTTCCATTAACTCTCTTCTACCTTTGTTCCATACATTGCATCACATATCTTAACAATAGCTAATTTCAATTTACTTCCACCTACTTTCGATATACCATTTCTTCATCATTAAGAATAATAGTTTTACTACTACTACATTTCACATCCGCTTTATGTTTAGATAGCCAATCTATTCCTACAAGTACATCATATCCATATAAAGGCAAGATTAGAAAACTTATAGAATACTCTTTCTCCTAAATTTTAATTTTACCATTGTTTACTATTTCTTGAGTTGTTACTTTCTCCCCAGTAGGTATTCTAACTCTATAAGTTGTATTAATTTTAATTACACTAATTGCCTTCTCATTCATGAACTTTTGACCTGCAAAAGAATGAGATGCACCAGTATCAAATAATGTAAAAGTAGGTTGTCCATTTATAAGTAGATCTCTTGGAATATACTAATACTATAATTACTAACTAGACTTGCATTCATAAATTTCAAAATTTAAGTATCTAAATTTAACTTACACTTAAATTATCATTAAAATAAATAATCTAAGAATGTACCTATCATAAGTGCTTCGTCAATTTCTACTTCCACTCTTATAATCTCCTTAACATCGTCATGATAATACTTTCCCATCCTATCAGCAAAATCTTCATCCTCGTCGTTCTCCATATCTATTGTGACAAAAACACGAGCAGGTACGGTTGTGTTACAAGAACGTTTAGTCCTTCTAGCTCTCTGTCCAAACTGTGGATAATATCTAGAGAAATGTCCATTCTTACCACATTTGTTACACTTCCTAAGTTTCATTATGAAGTATGCTCGCAATATATGGTTATAGTCTCCACATATAAAACATTTTTGCTTAACCTGTTCACAATTTCTAAGGAAATGATTAGCTCTACATTTTCAATACTTAACATTGCCATCCTTATCATAAAAATTCAAATTGGGCACTGACTATACAGGGTTACTAGCTAAAGTTGCTAGTTTCTTCCTTTTCTGCCCATGACTACTAGTATTACCTGGGTATGATCTCTTGAATGATGAACTAGGTCAATAACCCTTGTTGACCTTTTGACTTTACGTTACTTACATCCTTGTATGATTGTTCTTCAATTGCCTAACCTTATCTACCACTTCATTATAAGTAGTGAAACAATAAATCTCTAGCTTGCAACACATAATAGGGTTAAATCCAGTAGGAAACAAATCTTTCTTTAGCTTAAGATTATCTCAATAAGATTTAAGTATATATTGTAACAATCTATTAAATTCAATTTCGTACTAAGTTACACTTATACCTCTCTTCTTAAGTTCAAATATATCTCTCACCATCTTATTCTAAATACTATGAGGGAAGTACTCCTTAAATTCCTCCTTAAACTTTTTCTAGGTAATATTACCCCCTAATTGTCTATGTCTTGAGTCCCACCAAACCTAAGCAGCCAATTTTAACATAAAAGCACCGTATGCCAGCTTTTGAGACTCTAAGATTCTAAAAGCCTCAAAATTTCTCTCAACTTAGGCTAGCTAATCATTAACTAGGGCTGGCTTACCTATTTATCTTTTAAAGTAACAATTTGCTTTTATAAACTTAGGGACATCTTGAGGTTATTTTACCCTTTGTTCAGCCTGCTGTGGCTTCTTATTTCCTGTATTATCATTAGTAACAAGATACTGAATCAATATTCCTTACTACCTCATCATTGTATGCATATTGGCAAATATGTTCTATCTAGGTTGTTCTCTTCGGGGTGATGGTATTCATGGTAGAGCATTCTAATTTCCATCGATCCTTCCATTGCGACTCATATCTCTAGTTTCAATAATTACTCGCTTATTATTTTTAACTTATAGAACCTGTACACATATCTATTCATAAATCATCCAATTCTTTATTTCTACAAATATTTCATGTTATGATTCATAATTATATAAGATAGTAATAATGATGTCATTTCAATAAATATGCATGATATATATATATATATATATATATAACTTTCACAATTGGCTTGATTCTTGCTTTATATCATTATAGTTAATTACAACTCTATAAAAATAAAATGTATAACTTGATAAACTTTTGATAAAATACATAAGATTTACAACTTGGGTACATCACGATTTACATTAACTTATATAAACTGGATATTTACAACTTTACATTACAGAAGATTTACATTTCTAATTACTAAGGTTACATTTAGTTCGATTACATAAGCTATTTACAGCATTTATACATGATCTAGGAGCTGTAAAATACATCAAAAGATCATTATATTCATCAAGAGATACATCATATTTAGCTAAAAATGCTACTGAATCACACTTAGGTATCTACCTGAACAAAGTTAGTCAACTATAGCTAATCCTCATCATAATTATCTGCAACAACGATCTGATCAAAAGGAATCCACTCTATATGTCCACCCATTATATTATCTTCCTCTTCGCTTGCAAATTCAAAACTTATGGATATTATCTTAGGACTTTCGGGAATTGGAATCACCTTATACACCTCATCATCCTCGAGCTCATTAGTATAAGCATTTCCTACTTTAGCTATATCAGTATTAGCTATAGCTTACATGACCATAGCATGCACATCTATACTAGATTCATCTTCACTACTTTATGTATCTGAATGAGCTGCCACTTGTAATTTTACAGTTGATGGATTTTCTTGTAATGGCCCTAGCATTATAAGCTTAAGGTTTAGTTCATTAGGTACCGGAGGTATCTCTATACCCGCTTCAGTTAATTTAGGGAAATAGGGAAACTAATTAATGATCCCTGGAGGATAACACTTGGGAATATACGGTACACCAGCAGGAATATGGGTAATGCTAGTGGGATAGGGTCTCCCTTCTTCTAATCTAAGTGGAAAATGTCTTACTGGTACTATCATAACTATAATTCCTTCCTTATCCAACTACCTTTACTTAAAAGCTGCTATTGCAGTATACCTATTATATCAATGTCCTAGGTTCATCTCTATCATTGTCCATTGATTTTGCTAAGTATAGCTCATTCCATCAAAGAACTTATCAATAATCTCATCTACAATCTTAAAAATATTATAGTCAGCTATCTCTAATAGCAGTTATTGCATCCTAACCCTATAGTCAATAGGGGACTCTTCTCCATTCTAACTAAGTTGTTCCCAATTAACCATTAACTTACCCTTACGACCCTATAATTAAACTTACCATTCTAACTAAGTTGTTCCCAATTAACCATTAACTTACCCTTACGACCTTATAATTAAACTTAGAACCAGTTAGCATTTAATACACTAAATATTACACTTACTTCAACTTTAGTATGCACAATACAATCTTTTACCGCCTACTCTCACTATATTCCTATGATATCTATTTTCTTTTTTTACTTATGATACTTCAAAGTGAGTTCACTAAAACCACGCTTTGATACTAATCAAGAACTATTACACCTCAAAACAACAGAATCATAATAGGCTTGTTGTGTAAACTAACCTATGATAGTAATATATAAGTAGCCAAAAACTCAATATGTAGGAATGGAGACATAAGATTGTATAACAAACACAAATATGGTTTATAAACAATTAATTAAATGCAACGCAACACGAAAATACCATCATGCAGTCCAGTTTGTTATGAAATTGAAGAAATTTTACTCGTTTTAATCTACGTTGAGGAGTTTCAATACTTATGCAACAGCTCATTGGAGGTATTGTTCCTTCCATGACTATCTTTGGAACCATTGCCCTCATTTTTACTGTGATCTTCTCTTATCACTTAGTTCAATTATGGATAAAGAAGGGACCATTATACTATAGCACTATCTCTTTTGAAAATATTTATTTGGTTAGAGAATTTTAATTGTCCCCTAAATGATTACAATACATGTCTAATTAAAGTATTAAGTTAAATATGGTTAAACTCAGTTTAGGGTGATTAAGTAATTTCACTCCATACCATTCATAACAATTACCATAGCAAAGCATTAGTATATAACCAAATAGTTAGAGATACACTAGTATGTACACAAACAACTACCTACAAGCATAAACAACATAATCCTAAACCTCTGAGAACTTTAATATAGTACTATAAAATACAGTGATGTATTGATCCCAACTTACCTTAGATCCTTAACTTGCTCACTTGACTTACTATAAGGTTAACTCATCACAGGGTCAATTGGTCACTGCTTATCCATATAATATAAATGCCCCCTTTTAGTATTTATACCCTTATGTCATATAATCTTCAAATTATAACTATTACCCAATTGTCCAAATTTTATGTTACTTATAACATAATTTATCCTAAGCTAGTTTTTAATTCAATTTCATCATATTAATGGTAAAATCTCAGAGATTATATGGTGAAGTTTGAATCTATATTAAAAACTTGTCCAAATACATATATTTGCTTATTCGAATTGATCCTTAAAAATTGAAAAAACTTGAGTTCAAGATATTAGCTCCACCATAATCTCCAAATCCAAGCTATATTAAGTTAAATCAAAGCTATCTTTCATTAAATGGAGTAAGCATATTAGCTTTTCAAAGCAAAATATCACTCAAAATCGAACTAATTCTTTAAATTTGAAGATTAGACTAATTGACTGAAGAAGATCCAATCTTCCATTAATAGCCTTTCAAAGTTGATTTGAGCTCACTTTACTATAAATTCAAGCTTTTACAACCTCCTAGATCATCAATTCTCATTGTCATCTTTCTTATTTCTCTTTCTTACTCATCTTTAATTCTGTCTCTCTCCACTCAAGATTCTCTCTCTCTCTTTAGCAAAAACATTAGTCATTTAAAAATTATCCTTTGCCTCCCTCTTCCACCTTTTATAAGTTTTCGTTTTATTTTATTTTTTAAAATAATAATAATAAAAAAAAGATATTTCAAAAGGTTTGCTTTCTTCATTTCTCCCTGAAATTTATTCTTGAAAAAATTTCTAAGAATAAAAAGCTTTCATCACCTTGGAAAAGAAAAAATATCTTTTCTAAAAAAAATAACAAACACCCTTTTCAAAATTACTATTTTTTTTTTGTTTAAGGATACTCAAGGATTATGACTCTTAATTTTTTTTAAATAAGATAAAATGGCTAAAAATGTAAACCCGATTATTTTCTTAAATTAAAATTAACCAACCAATTAATTTTTTGGAAATAAATTATGAAATTCTTATCATGAATAATGGGTACATAGGCTTTCGTAGGCAATTACGAGATGATTTAGAATAGGATTTTTTTTTTACTTTTTCCTTTTGTAAATAAATTTAAGATCTTATTTTTTTTTATGAATAAAATTAGTTCTTTTTACTTGTAAATTATAATTCATTGTTAAAACTAAAAGGATTATTTTAAATAAATCTGAATCCGAAAAGTTAAGGTAGTACTCGTTTAGGTTTTAATAGCTTAGTTCTTGAATTCAAGATCTCTTATTTCAAAATCATTTTTTGAAGGTTTTAATAGCTTAGTTCTTAAATTCAAGATCTCTTATTTCAAAATCATTTTTTGAAGTTGCTTTTATCGAAGAGTGGTATCTAAGTTATACCTAATTTATATCCACCTAATTGATTCTAACATAATTTTTTTCTTGATCTTGATCAAGTAGTGACTCCAAATATTTTTTTAAATTTATGAAAAACTAGATTTTCGAATTCTCAGTCGAGAATTAATATTAAATGGGTAAGATTTAATATTAATTAAATTAAAAAAAATAAAAACGAAATATTGAAAATTCGGGCTCGACAATAAATAAATAAAAGATGTTAATTGTCGCCTATAAATTTCACAGGTAGAAAAAGTTGGACATTCAAGTATGTGAGTCGAGGCTTGTAAAATAAAATATAATGAGAACCATAAAATAAAACAAAGTAGAGGATATCGAGATATTGTCCGATAAGACTATTTGGATGGATGAGTATAAAAGCCTAACAAAACACAAAGATATTAAGGAAGCAAGAGCATATGTGTACATAGATATCTTACCGTTGGTGGATCGCCTCAATTTATACTAGAGGAGCATAGATGAATTTTTCGAACTTGAATAAAGATGAATTTTTCGAAGATGGAAAATGTATCTGACTAAATTAAAAGTAGATCTATAGATGTTGACGGATCGCGAGAAATCAAGGACATAGATGACCGGTTGACTTTCCGTTATTGGTGTCAGGCTACGCTGCGGTGCCGAGTTAGCTCCCGTCCTCAACCGTGCTCCTTGTTCTTCGAGGGTAAACGGTCCAAGATCCTGATAATTTGGTCTAAGCTGGGGAGAAGCTGGCCAATCAAGAAGTGCTCAGTGGCGAGTACCTGGAGTTTCAAACTAGTGGGATAAGGATCAGACCGGTCTGTGACCCAAATAGATTGGTTTGGACTTGACGTCCATATTCGAAATCGTCCATCAACACTGATAATAGATAATTAATAAGAAAATCAAAATTAATTTGATTTGTAAGAATGATAAATTTCCTACTATTTGACGTGACGTCTTCGACATACTAGGATAAGAAAGAAATCACAAATCCTACCCTTTCGGAGCTTCAAAAGCGAAGCATATTTGGGAAAATGTATGGATTCTTTTAATACCTTTTCTTTTGTTGCCTTTCTAACTATTTGTATTAATTCAATGAAGTTATATTAATGCTTGGCAAAACAGGGAAGTTTTCGCTAATATAACTAAATAGTATTACCATCTACATTTCATCGGAAAGTGCAAAATGATGATTAAGATCAAGGCATTGTGTACGGCATCTTCAATTTCTATTGGTAAAATTTCTTTACAGCAAATAAAAATTGACTAATGATTTTTTAAAACAAAAAGTGCAAAAAATTGTAATATGATGTTTATATGTATAATAAAAAAGAACAATACTTAAAAAACATTATTAAAGTAATATATGGTTCAAAACAAATGAAACGTGATATAATACTTATTGAATATTTAATGAGAGATAAAAGAATGTATGAAAACTCCGTTTTTTTTTCTTCCCATTAGCATGTTTTTATTATCAATTTATAAAAAATGTATAGTTTCATATAAAGAATAACTTGAGATGAATTATAAATATTATCCAATTTTGAAATTATTTAAACAATTTGAAATAATTTAGTACCCTAAAATATACAAGGCTAAAGCTTATGAACTATATATTACTAGCGAACGATGTATCCATATTGTGTGTGCATAAAATGAATAAAATTTATAGTATAATAAATATATTATAAAGGGATTTCTACAGTAACGTTAAGAAAAATGTATTACCGTAACACTAGCTAATTTAAATTATTAATTTAGTAAAACTTAATCTATATTGTATATCCTATTAAAATAGACTAACTTGTTATCTAAACAATATATCAATAGCTTTTATGAATAGTTAATTAAATGAAAAAGGAGGAGAGAAAAGGTGACTTGTTAACTTTTTATAATAAGTTAGTAAGTTATATTAGTCGGTGTTAGCATTATATTGCTAGTATCATAGTAGAAAAATCCACATTGTAATATTGATAGAATATATTAATAGATGAGGAAGAGAGAGAAATGGGAGTTGTGGGGAGAGGAACAGTGGATAGTGAGAATATTGAAGGAAGGAGAGAGATAGAGAGTAGTGGGAATAATAAAGGAAGGAGATTGGGAGTAGGGGGTAGGGGTAGGTTTATGTTTTTCTTTTTTAAATTTCTAAATTCCTTTATATTTATAATGAAATATATTTAGAAAAAATATTTATCAATAATTGAAATTTTATTTAAAAAGTTAAATAAATAAAAATGATTAAGATGTTTTGGCAATTATTTAAGATCCAATTCGTTTTAATAATACAGATACTATAATATGATAAATATGAAAATACATTAATGATATCATAAAAAGAAAAGAGTTTTTGAGATTATATATATTATAACATGATATGATATGATATAATAAAAAATTTTGAAATGCATTAATGACACCATAGAAGAAAAGTTTCTAAAACTATATATTATCATATAACATTAAAAAGGAAAAAGATGGGTTTAATTCTAACTTAATTCCTCGTTTCCTATTTTGGTGAGACAAAATGTACATCGGCAAAAAAGGAAAAAAAAAAGTATTGGAATTTACTTTTTCTAATTCAAATTCCTTAACACGACAAAAACAATTCCAAATCCTACCTTATAATACGGAAAATTGAAATCAACCAATCGACTTTAAAAAATTGATCCCGCCGGATGCTAAGGATGAATTGGTTCGACTACAACACATCCATGATTTATGAACTTCGATCAAGGAAGCTTAGAAGCATGTAAACAATAGTTCTCGTTATTTAATGGACCTATAACCTTTTGAGACTAGTGAACCGTTGAATGCTCGAATACGTTGATCGATCTATTCTCGCACATTTTAGGAGCCCTCATCTTTCTATGCATTCATTTTCCTCCCTAAAGTGTTGCAAAAAAAAAAAAAAAATATAGATAAATAGGTTCACTATGAGTATCATATATGTAAAATGAACGTCTACATGCCTCATGTAAATAGAAAGAGAAAAAACCAAAAAAAAAATAAAGAAAAAATGATGGTTTAAACAAAAATTAGAGGGTTGAAATAGGTGATCCCAATAAATCTAGAATTCAAGTGATATTTGATATAATGGAGGCCAAAAGAGATACATCCAAAGGCTCTCAAAAGTATCATACATATAAATTTAGAAGTAACAAGTGATAACCACAATTAGATCCTATAAGATACCATTAAACAACACTATTTAGGATTTAGTGACCTTAATGGGTTTAAGAAAAAAGAGAAAATCCTAATTATATATAATGGAAACCAGTTAGTACCTAAACCTGCTTAGAGGTTAAGAATGTACAAGATAAACTTAATCCTGAGCCTATTAATTAAAAACTCTTTAAATCAAACCAATTTAGATCTAATTATTTGGATCTAATTACTAATCCATATAACTAATTTAGGTATAATGTGCTAACTTTTAAATTTGGCCATAGGATTATATTACGCAAATCTCCTCACCTGTAATATGTATATAAGCAGAGAGATGGGAAAATTATGCTTATATCTCCAATTAGTATATATGCCACTTCGTTGTATTCACTTTCCCCTTATTTCTTATACAAGAACTATTATGGTATATTTATGCATTTTAACCTCGCTATTATAATCTCACGAAAATGATCATTCATTACTCTAAAATTACAGTGCAACATCCATTACAACACCATTACATTTTCCAGTAATATATTTATTATATTACGGAACTTAGCGAAATGGAAGAGTTATTAAGGTGAAAGAAGGGCAGGTGTCCATTTTCTCTTCGTCAGGTTTCCAGGGAGGAAAACGATAGGAAAGTGCGAAAAGAAAATCCTAGTCCCTTCGTTGATTTTGTCGACATTGGTCAAATGCCAAAAGAGAATTCATATGGAACGAACCGAAAACCATCAATAATTATCGGAAATTACGAAAGACAGTAACACGTCTCGATTCTACTTGACTAACAAGCCACTTGTGAAATTGTGACCCTAAATTCGTATTTGATGAATCGGTCCACGAACCAATATTTGCTTGCTCTAATGATGCATGTTAACTTCTGCTTATTCTAAACCGTCCAGAAAAAGAATCCGAATTCCGAAATCTGTTCGAAACGCAAGTAGTAATGCTAATAGTAAAATAGCAGATAGGCACGCCATCAAGATCATTTGAAGTCTCAATTTGATCAGCATCAGAACGTCTCACTTAGAAACGGGCCAGACGCATTCTAGCCGGTATGGCATTCGATTTGAGCTATTAAATCTGGACAGAAGTAATCACAACATCAGTCTGATATCTCATTTGTAACTTTGAAGCATAAAAAAGAATCATCACAATCTATACACTATATATCATATCACCATGGCAACAAGTTAAATGGCTTTGACAGCACCTTCCCAACTTCTGCACCAAAGATGCTGGTAGAAACTCGTCAGCACCAATGACGTTATGGTTAAGATCACTAATATCAATTACCTTGTATTTCAGCGACATATGATTCTCATATTTCCATTGCTTGCATTGACACGGTGTGACGATGATGCTCCCAGAGTAGAAACCCATCTTGATCATTAAGTACAGGTAACAACTTATAATAACGCAAGAATATATGTTATCCAAAGCCAGACAAATTCCTGCAAGTTCAGTGAACAAATATTTGATTAGCAGTAAAATCAAGGCACAAATGCAGTTATTCACAAATTTGCAATAAAAATGATGCTTACATGATTATAATCTTGAGCATGCCGCTCATCCAAAGCATCCTCCACAGACAATACAAATCACATTTCAGTCAGCCACGTTAGTGGATGGGGAGCTCAACTGCATGAGTGAATTCTGCCAACCATGGGCAGAAAACATTCCACCAAAAAAAAGGTCCACATGTCATCTCTATTTTTCATACTTTTTGGCAAAATCCTTCAGCAGTAACCTCTGTCGAAATGCCAAATATTTGTCTACACTTGTTCCAGCCCACTGCTGGCAAAAGCTTTCATCATTTGGAACAAACCAACTCAAAGGAAATGGACCCTTTGGAGCCCTCTTTAGGGCTACCAAAAACTTATGGCGAGGACGGATCCTTTGGTCCAAAGACAGGCTCAAATACGTGGGATATTTGGTCAATGAGTGCACCTCGTTACGAAGTTCATTGATCAAGTACATGTACTTGGGCTTTAGATTGTCTTCCACTGAAAGTGACAGTACCTGCAAACAAGCAGCATTGGAAAACATCCACATAATGAAATGATCAACGTGTCTAATTCCTCAGATTTCAAGCCTCGCACAAAGAACAGACAAGCTTGAAGTTCACAGGAAGAAACTCACCTGAGTAAGGCTAGTCAAGACTTTTACAATATCAGAATCACGCATGCCAATGCTCCTCAGGAAATTGATTCTAGGAAGCAATCCATCATCAATGCTATAATGGAGAAGCTGTGGATGTTTTGTGACCATCTTCACCACACTATCTCTAGATGCCCCCAACTCCTCTGAGAGAAAGTAATAACGAGTATTCCATGATATGTCAATTCGCTGCACAAGGACTTGAGGGCTTAGCTGTACAACTTTGCCTAGGTCCTTTTCCTTGATGCCAACTTCCTCAACTAAGTATCGTACAGTGGGTTTTAAAGACTTCTCCACACTGTATGAAAACAAAGATGGAGCAGCAGCAATTATCTGTCCTATTTTGGAGTTTGGAATCCCCAAGCCCATCAAAAAACCAACATGGGATTTTAGATTGTTTTCCACAGTATATTCCAGAATTTGTGGTTGGCGCAGAAGTATTCTTTTGACATCTCGTTGTTTAACACCAACACTTAACAAGTAGTCCAACCTCTCTTGTGCAGAACAGACATTTATTTGAAGAGAAGGCATATGCCTCTCATACATTTGGAGAAAGTGGGATTCTTTGAGGCCAAACGTGCATAGATAATCGAGAAGAGGAAGCCACCTCTCATCCAAATCAATTTCCTCACAGAGATGAGGAAACTTATCCTTCCGTAGTTTTGCTTCACCTAGCTGTAAAAATGTTTAAAAAAAAAAAAAAGGCGATACTCTTAACTATATTCAATATATTCTTATTTAATAGATCTTGACACTGCTTGAAATTACCTTCCATTGGCCACTCGCATTGTTTGAACCAGCTTCATTTCTATAGTTAGAAGGAGCACCTGCTCTTCCTAGGTCCCTCTTTCCATTTTTTGCATCAAGGTAATTTTCTGCATTATGAAGACCACGTGTAGAACCCAAGGAGCTTAAACCCCATGCATCCTGCAATTTGCTCTGGCTGTCTGCAAAAACATCCATATGATCATTTATTGGAATGAGTTTTATGTAACCCCTTTCCAACCCTCAGAGAATACCTTTTCTTGCATGAAGTCCTTTCTTTTTCTTTTTCTTATGGCGGTCATTGTCATATTCTGCTATTTCTGCAAATTCTTCCTGAAAATAAAAATCTCATGATTAAATTGGTCATAACTTGCATAGACAAACCACCTACTACCTGAAGAATCTACCATCAAAACGAAAATCTAACAGAACACCAATATTCCAAAACAAAGAAGAGGAATTGGATGCCTAGAGGAATAGCCCCCGGAGTTGCAAAGCAGCTTTGAGCCAAAAATAGATGAAATCTTTGGTGTATGGCCAAAAAATTTCTTATGCATAATCTCACAAAGAACTTAAGCACAGAAACTAGTATTCCTTTGAAGCAGCAACCCTTCAAGAAAAAGGCTGAAAGAGCTAATAATACCCTGTGCAAGATTTCACTGCATAAAACTCATCATATGATGATATCCTTATCTCAAGTGGCCTAAAACCAGAAATTCAACAAACCGTACTATTTTAGATACTCAAAACATAAGAAATCTTCCAAATTGATGTCAAGCTGACAACTTATAAAGCATTACAAAAACCTCACTTGAACACTGAATAGATACAACCAATATAAATTGGATGGAAATTCCTTAGACAACATTTCAGCAACCAACATGGCTCGGATTTACATATCTTTTTCACATTTCCAACTCTTATTCAAATCTTATCCAATGTAAAATTGGAACTTGACATGTCTATAAAATGCCCCAACGACTCAAACTGTATCCGATAATGACACAGATGGCCACAGTTCATTTCTTGTAATGTCCAAGTCTAACCAATTTAGATATTCTTAAACTGTATACAAATTTCATACAACATGAAATCTACCTATGTCTTTTCTACAATATGGATGACAATCTCCGGCACGACATGTCTACAGCGAATATGGCATGGATTGATAAAGTATCAAAACTCTCATCCAAATTTAGCAAATGAAACCCAACTACAGTAACAGTGAATCATTGGTATAAATACTTCAAATTGCACCCACAATTCGAAAACATGCAACCTTATATACGGTAACTTAGGTGGTTAAATTAGCATAAAAATGCAAAGTTTGAATTTTTTTCCCGCAAAATAGCACAAAAATTCAAACTTGGAAACCAAAAAAAAAAATCACCATAACACTAAACATAACTTCAACAACAAAAAAGGTAAAGTCTTTTACATCATCATCCGACCAATCCTCATCCTCCATGTCATCATCATCCTCTTCCTCCTCATCATCAAAACCAAAATCCTCATCATCTTCGCTATCATATATGGAAATAGTTTGTCCGAATCGGGACTTTCGGTTCGGCTTAAGAATCTTAGCGTTGGAATGAGTGGATAGAGCAACGAAACTTTTCGACTTGCGGGTTCTTCTAATACCGACTTTAGAGACATGTACATGTGTGACAGAGTGTAGTGGAGCAAAGTAAGCAGAGGAGAGAGAGTGGAGTGCTGGGTTCAGAGAGTGAAGAAAGAGAACTACTACCATAGCTTTAAGAGAGAGAGAATATACTGTAAAACCCTAGAGGATAATGTTCTGTCGGTGAGGATTTGTAGGTTCTGCTTCGTTGATTGGTTGGAGGAGCTTGTGGGGGTTTTAATTAATGATGTTAATCAATAGCGATATTGATGGGTTTTCGTCTCGCCGGTGAACGTTAACGCTTGGGTCCCGTGATGACAGTTAAGAATCTATGACGTCGTACAAGGATTTTTTTTTTCAACAAATTGTTTTTATTTTTAAATATTGAACTATGAGATATACATTTGCTTTTTGCGTTTTTGCAATCTGCACATCTTATACTCGTGTGTTACTGTCTTTATTTCAATTATATAAAAACTAATCAAATTAATATATTATTAAATCAACCGTGTTTCCATCTTTTATTTTAAGCTCCCTCCCTTTCCTCTCCCCCGCCCCCCCCAACCCCCACTACAATGATTATACGGTTGAGATCGTGTAATTCAAGTCTGGACAGGTTGCTGCAGACATTGTTTATATTATAATGTGGAATCATCCTTATGGGTTAAAAAAATGAACCATCTAATTTTTACTTAAATGAACTATGAAATTTTAGGGCAAAAATGTGGAATCACATAAAAAAAAAAGTTTATATATTTTATTAATTTGTGATCTAGTGACGAGAATTAGCAATTTTCGAAGCATTAATACTACGTTTAATACGTGAAAATAAGTAGGAATGAAATAGAATGAAACGAGATAAAATAGATTAAGGTAGAATCAAATTGCAATTATGACTTGTAAAAGTAAGTTTAAATCTAGAGAAATGGAATAAAATCAGGAATTGTGATATTTTATTTTGATCCATTTATTATATGTATTAGTCAAGGTGAAAACATCAAAATTTAGTACATATTCTCCCCATTTTTATTTTTTATTTTCCAATGAGTTATAACATGTAAAATTGAATTGAATTTTTCATAAATTTAAGGATTTAAATGATTCAACTAAAAATTAAAGGATTTAATTTATAAATATAAAATGATTTTTAATATACATTTTTATTTTGAATTTGTCTATCTATGATATCTCATTTGGTGATTCATTCCTCAAATATCACAAACTTTTATTAATAATCATACTAATACTAATATTGATCTTTGAATAATTACACAATGAGTATTCATATATTTAAAAGCTTTAAATATTATATCCAATGAACTAGTAAGAAAATTTGCACATTTGGTACAAGGGAATGGTTTGGAAGGAAATGTACTAGAATATGATGGAATGAAGTAGAAGGGAATATGTATGTAATAATATTTATCAAAATATACTTAATTATTGGATATTATAATTAGGATATAGTTAAATAAGTAATTTTAAATAATAATAATTAAATAGGAGGAGATAAAATCGCGATATCATATTCTCAAAAGTAGAATTAAATTTCTCCATAAACCTGAAAACATGAATAGAGAGAATAAAACTTTAACTTAGGATTTTATTTTGAATTATTCTTGGTATGAAATATGATATTATTTCATTTTACAAATTACTTTTTCTAAGAGGTACCATCAATTTTAAAAAGATTAATTTTTTTTAAAGATTTACGACTAGGAATATAGGAACTTATTAATGATATCCATATTAGTATTTAACTGAGATGAAAAACACGTACTACTAATTAACCCAAAAAAATGGAAGCCGCAAAACATAGATGAACAAAACTTCATAAGCGATTCAGACCAACGAGCATGTGGTTGGCGCGCGAACCCGACACAAACAGACCAACGTGGCCCGTTTACAACGGTCAAGTTTTCATCACAGATATCCCTTTTGCCCACCAAATCACTCACTCTACGCATCTATCAACTGGAAAAAATGGAAGCTTCAATCTCTTCTTTTATCTCCTCATCATCAATCGCAACCACCACCGCTCTATGCAAAACTAGGAAGACCACCATCAAATGCTCAAATTCTAAGATTGGTCCTATATACAGGATTAAAAATGACAGATTAGAAGGAGACAAGAAGTTGAAATGGAGAGTTAATGTCATTGAGGGTGCATCGATTGTGGCGGATGCCGGTCGGGCTGAGGTCACTTGGCAAATTGTGGTTGGAGCTATAGGTAATGTATTAGGGGAAGCTTTGATTGTTGTTAATGGTATTGATGTTATTGAAAATAAAATCAGGCATGTTTATCCTATAAGCGGTTGTATATTTTCTTTTGCCCAAGCCCAACCGTACGGATAAGAAGGAACCGAATCTAATCCATCCAAGTACAGAGTCGAGATTATGCTACTGGACTGTGGAACTTCGGTGTTGCTGTGTGTTTGATGCGAATTGATATCAGTAGATGTAAGTATTATGCTGGAGGTGCTATTTAGAGACGTTCTACTCGGAGGTAATTCCAGTGGTAGCGACGGGCTGGATTTGGCTTGAGATTCATCTAGGTTTTAGTGTAACATATGAAATTACTGAATTAGCTGACTCCTAATTAACAATAGTTAATTATGCTGTTAGTTTTATATTTTATGTGATTTCCTTTCTCCCACAGTCCATTAAAAGAGAACTGTATGCTCTTCTTCACTATCCTTTATTTCAGCAAGTGTTTAGTAGTAACTCAAGATTTCATATATTATGTGGTTAGTCTAGTGGTGTTAAATATATAACAAATGCAAGTTTCTTGCCACTTCTGTAATTTGTGACGCTTGATTGGTTCAAATCCAAATATAGGATGAACTGTCTGACGAATTATTAGTATAGACTGAGTATGTTACTATTATTTGCATTGTCAATACCAGTTTGCCTACAAGGTTCCTTAAAGGCTAACTAGTTTGGTTCCAGGGAGGGCTGATTTTCATCATTAGCGTGATTCTTATGAAATTGATAAAAAAAGGGGGTCTCAACACTAGCATTCTGGAAATTTTGAGGAAGGGAAACACTGGTTGATCTGAAGAACATAGACCGATTATTTTACCAAAATGTCTTAAATCGGCTGTTCTATATTATCTGCAATCATGTCTTGCACACATTCAGCTTGCTAACTGGTTTTGGAAAAAATTTTGATATGAAGGCTTTAGAGCTTCTATCATCACTCTTGTAAGGAACAGGCAGCTAGATTTTACATCGTGGCATTGTTTTTCAAGGCAATATATTCTCCTTTCTTCAGCAAGCGAGAAATTTCAGATTAATTTTGCCCATTGAAGAACATTCGGTTGATGAATTTGGTTTTCTTTTTGTTTGTCTACTCCAAATGGTCAGTCAAAGTTTATTTTCCAATTATGTTTATGCAGCTGGAGTCACTCCCTTTGTTGTGGCAGGAATTGAATTCAGCAAAAGAATTGTAAGTAAGCCTTCGGAGTGGCATTTCTTATGAGATACTTCATGAAAAACAAATTTGGACACGATTCAGCTTCTTCATATTAATAGTTTTATAGTTCCATTATTCAAATACAATCCTCATATTACATAATCCAATTCCGATTATATGACAGATAGCACAAAGGAGATGTGAAGTTTGTGGTGGATCAGGGTTAGTTCTGAGAGAGAAGGAATACTTCCGGTGTCCTGGTTGCGGTAATGACTCAATTCTCCATGTTCAGTAAAATTGATACATGCCTTGCCTGTGTATCGATTTGCTTTACTACTAGTTCCATAAGCAAGTGCTATCAATTGTTTGCTATTTTGCAGGTGGATTTCTCCCATGGCAGTCATGGAGGAGGTTCTTCTCGGGTTAAAAGCATCTATTGAATCCCATGATGCATATATTAGAACTATGGAAATATTTCCAGCTTCAGGATTCAATTACCATTGGGAAGACAGGACATGCCTAGACGATGAGTGTGTAAAGAAGTAGGTTACATTTTGTCTCTGACGGTATAAATCACAAATCTTATGCTCTGTACAAAAGAACAGCTCTTTCTCAAGCAAATATCTAAATATAATCCTTTATGTGAAAACCATCTTGAAGTAAATACTGTATTTTTATCTTATTTGCATCTGATTTGTATATATTCTATATTTTTTTATTGTTGTTCTATATCCAAGACATGTATTTATCACTTGATTTTTCTGATATATAATCTAGCTAAACATCCGAATCCGGACAGATGATGTAGAAGTGATACAAAAAATAATGAGCGAAACAGAGAAAGCTGTTACCTCATGAACTTGTGGTGTTGCTGATCATGAAGCAATGAGCTAATAGCAATGAGAGTCAACAATTCCGCATCTTCCTGCTATCCTCGACGAGGGCGAGATTGTTATTGCAACTTGTTTAGTCTCAGGTCAATAGTAACGTATCATGATCCTGGTGTCCAATCCTCGACAAGGGCAATTGTCGTTGCTGCTTCTGCATCTGCTTAGTACAGACTATCCTTGGACATCCAGGGTACACGCAATGTTCTAGTCCTCCAGTCTTTCATTTGGATAGCGATTTTGTATAAATTTGGTCAGCTGATTTACTCATTGTTTAGTCAATTATATTCTAGTTTTTCATTCCAACAGCGAGTAGCATTTCGATTTCGCATGTTTGGCTACCATCATTGTGTTGGTAAACTGGAGATGTTAGATGATTTTCGATTTCACTTGCTTGGATTTTCTATTGGCAAGTTCTAATTATGTACCGGTAGTATTGAACAAAATGTTCAACACGTATACATGTTGAATATATTAACAATTTTTTTATTTTTATTTTCTTTCTTTTTTTTTTCTTTTTAAGCTATGAGGATACTTTTTAATGCGTGCAAATATTTGTTAAAAACTGTATAAAATAAATTTGTTTGACTATTTTCTATAAGTTTTTAAATGTACAAAATCCAATTAATTATTTTTAACATGATTTATTACTATTTTTACTGTACAATATTATTTATAATAAAATTAACATATCATAAGGTAACGAATGAAATAACAAGTTTTAAATTGTGGTAGTATAACTAGAAATTAACTGCATAACTTAATTTAATTGTGTATACGGTATTCTTAACAATTGAAAAATTAAAAAGAAAAACAAAGAGGGGCTTTTTTGGACTAAGTTCAGAGGTCATATTGTTGAAATGGACTGGCCACCAAACCAAACTGGGCTTAGAATAAGGGTTCATGGGGCGAACTACTGTAGCAATAGAATCAAAAGAATTTTTAAAAGCATACTTATTATTAATTATAAATTATAAAGATATTAATTGTAATTGGAGAAAAATACACTTTTAATCCTTAAAATTTACTCACTTTTCCCAATATTTTTTCCTTTAAATTCTATATCTTAATGTTTTCAAAATCTTACAAAATTAGGATTACTATTATATCCATTAAATTATCCATTAACTCAAGACATGTATGGATTCCAAACTGGTTAATAGTAGTTAATTTAATAAAATGATAACATTAAATATATTTGATTAAATAGTATAATGAAAATAATATTGAATATTTTTAATTATATAATGTGATAAAAATAATAAAAATTACATGATAATAATTGAAAATTAAAAAAATGGGCTTGAAAAATTTGTGCAAAACTTGACCATATTACCTAATTATCACAAGGCCAATGAAAAGCCAACACATGCACAACATGTGTGAAAATTTTAAAGGTTTAATGGAAGTCTTTTTTCTTTTAAAGATTTTTAAAAGTTGAGATTTGAAAAGAATAAAAAAGGTTGAAAACTAAAATACAAAAATTGTGAAAATTGAGGGCTAAAAGTGTATTTTTTCCTCGTATATGGTTTGAAAATGGGTAGATTGGAATGGAATTGAAAGGAATACAGTAAGGATCAAAATGAAAATTTCTTTCTCGTATTTGGAAATATTTACAAGATAAAATGGAATACCTATAAAATAATATTTGTAAAAACGACTTTAATTATTGATTGTTATAATTAATTTAAAGATTAAATAAGTAATTTTAGTTACTAATAATTTATGAGGATGAAATGAGGTTACAATTTCGTTTGCCTTAAAAGGTGGAATTGAATTTTCTTTTAAAGCCCAAACTATCAATTTTAAGGAATCGTAATTTTGCCGAATAAAAATATTTCCAAATATAAGAAGAGAAGTGAGACATAGGATCATGATTCAATTATAAGTCAATTCTTGCATATTGAATCTGATGTTATATTTATTTATACATTTTAAGTGCAAGGAAAAAAAAAAAAGTAATCTTCTAATGATGGCATCCGACAAAGATTTACAAAATCATTCTATCGTTTCTAATTAAATACAAAGATAAATGACACAATTTTCCAGCGGACTAGTTTCTTCAGATAAAGTTCATTTGTCTAGATTACTTTTCAAAGGTGGACCAACCCTATAAGAAAAGAAGCCTCAATTTGATATACTAAAATATAGTCATCAAAGAAATTGATTATTTTTTCTCAACATTCTTTCAAAAAGCTCCTTAACAAACTCTAGTTTTGGTGGGACGAAGACACTGATTCACCACTACTATATTTTAATATTGACAGATTCTCACTTTTTTTGTTGAGAAATTTTTTTTAACTCTGCTAGTTTTCTATCATTTCCACTATTACTGATCCATTACATTACTTGCACAATTCTACTTCTATAAATATGGTCAATTTAGAGAGATCGTGACAATTGGAATTATTAACAGTTCGGGTGGAAAATATCTCAGTCAACGTCCTAACCTTGTCTGCCCTATGCGGGTCTCATCTCGGGCATTCCGTAAGCCCCACTCGAAGAACCTTTGTCCCAGCTCTCCGACCACGGAGAAGAGCTCGCATCCCGTAAACTCCCGACTTCACTACGATCCACGGGAAGCTCACCGACTGACTCAACCGAACTCGCTTTTCTCGTCTCATCTTTTTCTTTCTCATCATTAAATGTTGAATGATCGTCATGCATTACTTATTATCAGACTATTATAGATTTACTCAAAAATAGTATTTATGATACCCATAAGATTAGAAGTATTAAAATAAAGTGTTTTATCTTATATGCTTCTTTTCCTTTTTTTTCTTTTCTTCCATTTTCTTGTTATTGTTATCCATATATGAAATTATGCTATGGTTTTGTGGATTTTATTGTACTTGCCAACCGGGTGAGAAATAATAATATTATGTCCTCGGGGATGTACCGTTTGTTTAATCTCAATTTCTAAGTTTATGAGCTTTTTCGTACCTATATGTTGTAATCTTTTGTCATTGAATAAAATTAATCTTTATTAAAAAAAAAAAAGTTAGGCTAGACTCGAGCCATCTTCGGCATGGAGCTTGTCCATTCCAAAACAAAAAAAAACAGTGAAAAATTTAGCCTATTTAAATTCAGTATAATTATTTAATTCACAGTTGAAGTGCCCACCTCTACTTTAAGATAGCATAGGCTGTTAACATATGCATGTTGTCAAAGTGAAATTATAATTACAACATATTTAATTGAAAGACACCTTCCAGTGGAAGTATTATCCACAATAGAAACCGGAAGGCCTCCGCATAAGTAGTACATGCTATGCCAACTTAACTTGATATTTGCTCATAGTCAGGAAGAGTTGGAACTTCAGCTATTTCAATCGCTTATTAAACTTACCTTGAGCTTTAACCAATTTTGATCTAGTTAGCTAATTACGACTAAATTATATATCAAGTTTTATTAAAGTTTGACAAGTTCCAGCTTTAAGATAAATTTAACTAAAATAAATATAATTTTTTCAGAATAATCAAGTTTATATGAATTGAACTCAAACTTATTAAGGTAAGTATAGCACTTCAAATCTTAATTAACCTCGAGCTCTGAATTTCCAAATCATGATGGATTTTGAGTGTACTACCATTCGACTTGATTCTCTCATTACCTCCCATATCACTGCCTGAAGTATCCGATTATCAACTCTTAGTTGATTTTTTTGCACGAAGTTGCAACACTCATTATTCTTTATTTATGTGCTCACGCATATCCTTTCAATCCTTCAACGATTCTCACTCCAACCAAATGTTCCACTCTAGTAAATGCTATCTCATCTTAAGATTCTTTTCAGTTCAAAAAAAAAATAAAAAAACTTGAGATTCTTCCACCTTCCATGACTTCCGCAGATTTGCATGCCATGATTCATTATCCAGCATCATACTTTATGCAGCTAAATGCTTGACTTTGACATAAACATGTCACATCTGTATTAACTTTTTTCCTTTTGTACTTTTGCAATTCTTCTTCTTTAGTCTTTTCTTAATTTCTTGCACTTTGTTCGGTTTGCTAGAAATCATATTTTTTTCCCGGGCCAGGGAAATTGACTTATTTCCAAGGGCAAGATAACCACATTGATCTTGACTTAGAGAATGTTAGTGCCGTAAATTCTGATGATTTTGAGGGTTATTTCTTCACCGTAGGTTCCCTCATTGACTGTTATTAGTAGACAGCAAGGGTTGAATTCGAGAACACGAATTGAATTTTTTGCCGTTTGTAGGGGAACCTAAGACAATGATTTAAATTATCACATAACAATACAAGATTTTTATACTATAGTAAATAATCAGCTTAAAATTTTCACATGTAATAATCATTAACTAATTAGCATTTCTGGGGTATCAAATTTGTCATCATTTGCTACATATTTCACCAAAAAGACAAATATAGTGTGAAATGTAAAGTAGTAAAGTTTCTTTAGGGCATCCTTAATAAGTTTTGGTTGATAGAGTATTGGGGTTACAATCGACTCGAATCAAAACAAAATAACATAAAGTTTTAGTATGAGCTTAACTTTGATTCGAATTTGTTGATCTTATAGTTTTAAGTTTGAACTCGATCAAAAGTGGTATTCAACGAGGTTAAACCCTAATTTGATTAAACTTATCTCGATTCAATTATGTAAAAAAAATATTATTCTATTTAAAATTATAATAATATCTAAAATTGACTTATAGAAAAACTTAACTCAAATTTGATTTGTTTGGCAAGTTAATTGAGTTGAATATTATAAATCCCAATTTTGACTCGATTATTATCAATCAAACTAGAGTGAATATTTAACTGAATTCTAGTACTTTAAAAGTAAATTTGATTTATTTATGCACAAAGAAAAACTCTGACACATATTAAAGTCTTGATAAAAGGGAAACTATTGGTCTTTATACTCTTTTCTTTTTTTTTTTTGTATTTCAATACATATTTCAAGCTCCAAAATATTTCCAAATGGATGATATTTAGGGATTATGTGTACAAATAAAAGTAACTAAGAACGAAGGTATGATTTCAAAGGTTTACAAAGAATGTTAATATAATCTTTTCTAGACTTTATAGAATCAAACGTCACTGCATATGTAATAAATTGTCTTGCCGATAGGGTTGGAGCAAGACTTAATAACTCCTCATGACTTTTTTGGCCCAATTTATATGAATGATGTGGATGCAAAGGTTGGTCTTGGGACTTGGCGTGTTTCAACTTTCACCCATTTAGGAATGAGACAAAAATCTGGTCCTGTAATAGCCAGTCCATGAATTATGAGGGGAAAGGTCTTCTCTTGTCATGATTATCTTTGAATTTAGGAGTTTTGGCTTGAATTTTAGGAATAGAGCTCCCCGGAAGGAGTCTAATTGAAGGGCAGGAGTGTAGAATAATAAGGCTAACGAGGCCTTACCCGGGGTTAGAAAACTTACATTTGAAGACAAAAGGTTAGTTTTAATCTCACACTGTTAAGCCCTTCCTTTTTAATGAAAATTAATAAATATCTGGCCATATGTACTCCTCAAGTATATTAATTTTTTCATTTTAACTTAATTTTCTCGTTAAATGGATTACTTTTTGACTAGCTAAATAAGAATTACATTTTTTAATAATGAGAGTAGTAATCATGCTAATGAATCATGATGATCTTGTTCAATTGAGTAATGTAATGGTGAGGTTTACGGTAATTCATTGAACATGCTAAATTGCTTAAATTTAAGCCATGATTATGGAACAAAGGAGAGTGTAGTGAACCAAGTATGCTAAAATAAATAGACTTCGATCTCATATCTACTTGAGTTTGGATTCAATGGCAATTGAGTTGAGCTTGATCTTAATTCATTTTAATAGTTTATTATGATAATCTTGAGCTTCAGATAATTTTAGCTTAATGGTTCATAAACTTACTTAAGTAAAGATGAAGTCGAGCCTAATTATCAATCAATCAATGAGCCAAAATCAAATAATTAGTATAAATTTACTTAGAAAATTATAATTTTAAAACAAACATGCCTATATAAATTTAATCAAGTCAAATTCAAGATTATTTGGAGTTAAGTGGTAGCTTGAATATCTACACTTGATTATTAATTCAAAAATTAAGTCGAAGGCTCAAATTTAAAACCATATCTTCCCACCTTGGCTCTACTCTAATCCTGAGGTTGTACTAGTAGAACATCTTTTTCCTTTTGACTTAATGAATGCAATGCAATGGCACGGGGGCTAATCTAAAAATTCCTCGCAGCTGAACTAAAACTCTTAGACCGAAACTATATGCTTGCTCTCTTACATAAGGGAAAACTCGCAGAAAATGCAGGGAAGGTGCACCACCCTGTATAAATATAAAAAAATCAAACGTGTAATTTATAAGAAAATCAAATGTTTAGAATATTAATCATAAAATAGTTATATAATTTTAGTCGTATATTATAAATAGTGCATTTCAGGAAAAAAGGTAAATATACGATTATGTTATTATTGCATTGCATATTGAAAAAGATAAATATATGTGATTATGTTATTGTAGCATGCACATTGCATACCTAAGAAAATGAAAAATCAATATTACATAACAAATTGATATATAATTTAAATTGTACATTGCATATTATGTATTTTAGGGAAAAGGTAAATGTAACAAACTTTTTTTTAGTTATTTTTGCAGTCTTATCAGTATTTTATCAAGTAATATATAAATAAATAAATAAAAGTATAAAATCTATATCAAGTAAAATATAAGAGAAAAAAAATAAATATATAAAATACTCTATCATTATCTCTACCAAAATATATAAGTTATGATAGATTTTACTCGAGCAAGAAGATAATGGAAAAGTTATAAAGATGAATGTTATAATTATTTGTTATTGCCAAGCTCCACAAAATCCACTGTAAGCTATCCTTTTAGTTATTCAAATAGACATGACTAGAGCAGCTATACGATATATTAATATTTACAAAACTTATAAAAATACCAAAAAGTAGTTATTAATAGTTGTTCGAATATTTTATGTTATATCCTAAAGTTATAGAGTTGCAACAGTTCTGTCTTGTAAACCAACTTCTAACAGTAATTGACCTTATAGTATTTATTATAAATATAATTTGCACAAGGCATTTACGACTTCTCGCTTTGAAATAAATAGCTTAATTTAAAATAATAAAAGTTAAAACATTAAGTCGTATATATATATATATATATATATTTACATTCACATTATTATAGAATTTCCGGAAGATTCTACATATTACAACAATCTACTAAATTATATATCATGTATCAGTTCATAATCCTAAAGATACTAACAAAACTTTAGAAACTTGATCATTCGGTCGGTTGATCCTCACTCTCCCATAGTTTCAGAAAGAAACTAACTTTTGGATAGTTGAATCGTAGCACATTAGTTAAAAGTCAGAACCTGCAAGAGAATCTATTTGAGTATGAGTAACCATGGCTCAGTAAGTCGAATTGGAGACTTAAGAAAGTATAACAAACACAACAAGGTTATTAAACAATTAATTATATACAATGCAATAAGTGCTATACATTGTAGTCTTGCCATTACACAGCATGGTCTTGCCATCACACACCATGGTCCTGCCATCACATAATGTGGTCTGATCTGTTGTGAAATTAGAATAATTTCACTCGTTTTAATATAGGTTGAAGAGTTTTTGTTAATGCAACAGTTTATAACCAAACTCAAGTTTGTACAATAGAGATATCGCTCCCAAGACTATCGTTCAAACTAATGCCTTCATTTTCACTACGACCTCCTCTCTTATCACTTAGTTTGGTTAAGGATGAGGAAAAGACTATTATGCTATGCATCGCTATCGTTTTCGAAGATGTCGGTATTTGAGTAAAGAATTCTAATAGTTTTCTTAAAGGGTTGCAATTCATGTCTAATTAGGATATTTAGGTTGGTCATGATTAAGTACGATTTAGGGTGATGAAACAATTTCACACTATTCTATTTACATTAATCACCAAACACAACACAGAATTTAGCACGACATCAGATATCCAGGTACATGTGTACATAACTACTTATAAATACAATTAAATATAATCTTAAGTCTCCGAGTACTCTAAAATAGTACTCTAAAATACAATGAAATATTAACCTTAACTTAATTTGAATCCTTAGGTCGCTCACTCAACTCATTGTAGATCGACTCGTCTCTATGTTTCCAATAATATAAATACTCTTTTAGTGTTTATATCTTTATGATATATTTATATATTTTAGGTTATGATTTAACCCAACTTTTCTTATATACATATTATTCATTATTGATTCATCCTAAGTTAGTTTAGGATTCTGTTTTCGAATTCGGTTTTGATTTAGGTTCTAAATCGGTTCTAACTACTATATTATAAGTAAATCTTAAAAATACGTTTCGAACCCTATTATGTAATTAATCATATTAGGCTTAAGTATCTTAGTTATCACTTTTGGTTCTAAATTAGTATTTTATTCTACCTAGTACACTTTAATCTTAGTGTACTAAATGTACTCTCGATGTGAGAAAATTTTACATTTTTCATATAATTACCTAAATTTATGTTTTGTACCAGATTTATTACATATTAATATTATTATTATATTATTCATTTTAACCTAATATTTTATATTTATCATAATTACAATTCCACATATTATCAAAATTACATATATTTACTATATAATACCCTAATAATCACATCTAACACCCTAAATACCATAATTATCATACGATATCAGATATGAACATCTTAAAATCCCTAATTATATATTAAATCAGTAATTGTTCAATTAATCATTAATTAAACCCCCCCCCCCCCCCCCCCCCACCCCCCCCCCAACCCTAATTATGTACATATTTTAAGGGCCTAAAAATCACTTAAATTTTTCAAAAATTAATTTCTTAAAAAAAAAGGCTTTGTAGCATTGTTCTATATCACTTAAGTAATCTACACAAAAAAAATTGAGCTCAAAACTATACTTTTAAGGCTATTTAATTATAAATTGAAATATGCTTAGTTTTGCTCGTTTTCTTAAGCACAATATATTTCCAGATATAATTAAATCTAATCAATATTTTTTCCTAAATCTATATACAATAAAACATTAGAATAATAAAATTCATAATTTTTTGGAGAAAGTTTATAATTTTAATAATTTTCACAAAATTGGTTAGAATGTAGACTCACATGACTGTTGGACTTCCAGCCACTAACAGTGATCTAGGGGATGTCGGCCAGTCCAAGTGGTGGGTATGGGTTTTGGTGGTGGTAGTGATTCGTAGGTTTGGTCCAATTGCTTTTACTGTATAGATTTTTTATAAGTTTTTGAAAAAGCTAATTTTTTTCCTTTTTTGGGTTCTCTCCAATTTTATATGATCCTAAACAGATCAAATGAGTTTCTGGTAGAGTTTGGCTATTTATAGGGCTCTTAGGGAATTTTGGTGCATTAATTGGAGTTGACATTTGCTTTATTTTCTTCCAAATTGCTTTTTTAAGTGTGTTAATTTAATTGGTCAATTTTTTTTTTCTTTCCTTCCTAACTTACTATAACTCAAATTTGGATCATTCCCCACTTCCCTAATTTTTTTCCTTATTTTTTAAATAATTTTCTTTAATTATTTAGCATTTTTCAAGTATTTTAGGTAATTTTACATATTTTTACCTATACGTAAATACATATGGATCACAAGTTAATACTCCTAAATATTATTTATGTTATTCTATGATTTTTAGTACATATATAATTTATCTTTAATAACTTATTAGTTATCGAAACTCGTTTTACGTATTTTCGATAAATAACAGGTAATATAATTAAAATTTGATATTATAATATTCTATTATTTTGTTACTTACTTTTCTAAATTCAAACTTATGAGATCATTTTTATTAATATTTTTAGCTTTGTTGTATAATTTAAGCTTAATTAGATTATTTAGCTAATTGCTTTAAACTTTACATATTAAATTCGATCCTATAGTTACAGAGCTTACATTTTAGCTTTAATAATATAGATTATATTATATATATTGTGTATTGACCACCCTTATCTCTTAAGTAGTTTGAGACTATGGCTATTAAATTTAGTGAGTTTCAAATATATTGCATTTTGTGACTATGCATAGCATGGAGATCTTTGACTAAATGGATTTTTTTGTTTCTCAATTGAAACTACGTTGCAACTTTTGAATGGAGGTAAGTTCAATCTAATTCATCTCATTGAAAGATCAATATTCATATTATTAAATTAAAATAGTCTTAGCAAAATAGAATGATTAAAATATGCTTTTTATGTATTTATAATAAAAAATTGTATTTAACTAATATTATGTTTGATATGCGGGAATAGTCTGAAATGAAATCGTGATTCCGGGTTTTACTCCTATTCCTTATGTTTAGAAGTATGTTTTGAAGCTGAAATCCATAGAATAGATGATTTCAGCATGATTCCAACTAGAAGGGGAATTACAATTACGTCTACTCAAATAATTATAACAAGCAATAATCAATGGCATTTTTGATAAATAATTCTATTCGAATATTTAGCAATATTCCATTCTATGGCTATTCTAAATATAGGAAAAGATTTCTCGTTTTGATCCTCATCTCATTCCATTTTAATACATTTCATTTCAGATCATTTCTTTATATTAAATGTGGCATAAAAAAAAAGAATTACAAGAGAAAACAACTATAATATATTTTTTTTCTTTCAATGCGCTTGAACAGTAAAAGGAAGGAAAATCAAAAGAATGCCAATTATTATTAAAATAATAGGAGAATCAATAAAGGATTACCGATTTACTCTTTAATAATAGCAAGAAGAAAAGTCAAATAGAAGATGGGTCGAATTGGATATTCAACGTTTTTTTTTTCTAAGTCTCCCTTCATTTTCACTTTGATCTTAATGGCAATAGAACTTGATGGGCTAAGAATTATATTCTTTCTTCCTTAATTCTACGCTCCAACCAAACAACAACAATCGAATATTTTCAATTTTCTTCCCTTTCAATTTTTCCCTTCTCTTTTCATCATGTGAAACAAAAGTTACAATATATGTTAAAAATCAAGGTGAAAAAATTCTGTTTTTTTATTTAAAATATTTTATTTCTCATTAATTCTATTAAATGGCTTTGCGAGGATAAATAATTTGATGTAAAAAAAAGGTTTGCCCCTATTGGCAACAAGTCAATGTTTTACAGAAAATATGTAGATAATTAGAAAATAAAATGACAAAACAGCATTTCGAGACATAATCTATTAAAATACAAAATCCAGTCGCCAAGCGTCGGAGAAAAGTGGAAATTATTACGATTGCATGACGCAATGATGATCTATTTTTCCTTTTTTTTTTTTCCATGTTTGATTGCAGGACGATGCCAAGGCCATTCATGGATTAGGAGTTTTTTTTTTTATTATTATTTTTTCTTCCAATTGGGTACGTGCTACATATCACACTCACAAAAACCCAACTTGTTATATATAAAATTAGTGATCGATGTATTTATATTACGTATGTAAAAAATACAAAATAAGGAAAGATAAAAAAAGAGAAATATAAGTACAGTTAGTGAAAGAGTATAAAAAAGTGGAAGAGAGAAAAGAGAGATAAAGGAGTAATTAGTGAAAAAGTGAAAAAGCAAGAGAATGGAAAAAGTTAAAAAATAAAAGTAGAGAAAAATGAGTAAGTGGATATATTTATCAATTAGTTATAATTTTAATAATTTATTTTATTGTTAGTTTTTTGTTAAATAATAGTAAATAGAGGGTAAATATATAATTAAAAAAAATAATTACTTAAAGTCCTATTTGTTTAATTAATAATATAGATATAGTAAGTTTGATCATCTTGGAAACTTGGATAATTGTATGGATATTATTATTTTTCAAAATTGAATGATCTCCCGTTTGGATCTTACTACTTGTACAATCATTACAAGTTTAATTATAATAGCAATGATATGAAAACTATAATCATTGACGGTCCAATTAAGTATATAAAAGGACGGGTGAATTAATTTTTAAAATCTTTGTGAATGAGATACCCTTTGGATTATTTATTTAGATTTTTTAATTCAGATTAATCATTTAATTTTGTTAAATAGAACCTTCCTATACAATAACATAAATAACCATATATATGACACATAAAGTAAAGAGAAATTAAAAAGCCAATCACCTCTTATAACCCTATAGGAATCCATTATCTTTTTAAAAAGTTTTTACAGAATTTGTTTAACTCACTTTACAATTAATGCATTTTAACGAGAAATCCTCTTTGAGTCTTTTTTTTTTTTTAAATTATTTGAGTCTCTAGTGATACTTCTCTGCTGCATTGCTTTTCCGACACTATACTTATTACACGTTTAGTTTATGGAATTAAATAAAATAGGAATTAAATTGTAATTTGTTAGAAATGGGATAAAGAAGCACCTGTTGTTTGTTATAGTTATTTTGGACTATTATAAATAAATATGAATATAAGCTGTAAAAATTAAAAAAAGAAGAAGTTATTCTCGTGATCCTATAAATGAATTGCAATTCTTCATTTTTCAGTAATCAGTAATAATAATTTTATAAAAAAGATAATTCACTAACAAAACGTAAGAATAAATCTATAAACAACCCTTATAAAATTAACTACAGGTATGATTAATCTTGGACTAATTATACGTGGCTATCACTCTCTCAGAAAACTTTTCAGTTTAATCTTTCCGGGAGCACGATTCAAGATAACAAGTCTTGCAAAACTTTTTCTTATAGTCCCAAAATTCTCTAAACAAATAATAGGAGCTGACCGTACAAAGGCTTTGAGGGTGAAATCTCTACATTACACCACCATCTTCACTAGTACATACTGGTGTTTTGGTCAAGGAGTGTTCCACAACATTAGCCCAAAGTCTTGATCTACTAAGCATGTTTTTCTTTCTCCCAAGAGAAGTTTGGTGAAGCAGTGACTAACAGGCCACGTCTTCTAGAAACAAGAACCTTATTAAAGCAGAATACAGCAATTATAAAAAATAATAAATTCTAAACTAACCGGAGCATATTTTCATAATATATATAAGTTTGACAGGGATAGGTCTTCATATTAATACCTACCTATTCAATAAACATATTAAATTCTTAGCAAATATAATGTTCGGAACAATGTACAAGAAAAATTCAGACTCATAAACGAATTTTCCTCCATGCTTAACGATTAAAATGAAGTTTTATTATCGTCAAAATTTCTTACAGCTACGACTCATGTGATTTTACTTTTTGGATATAAGATCTTAGTTACAAAAATTGAAATTCCAAAATTTAATATCATTGAACCTTTTCAACTGTGACAAACATATCTCTGCCACAAGATGATGCTTTCTCATTTTTTATCATATCAATAAAATCATTAGTTGAATTGCTATTTCTCTGGTTTCCATCATTATAAGAAGAATAAATAAGTTTCAATGTGGAAATCGAATAATTGGCCATCTCGTGTAATTTTTCAGAGAAAAAATAGTTTCATGTACAGCATGAGGATTTTTTAATGTAACATTCCACATGAATTGATCAATGTATATATATATATATATATATATATATTTACTATAAGTGTCTCGTGATGGATAATAAATAAAGTTAAGTGGTCTCTCTATTAGCCATTTATAAGTAATTTTTCCCTTAATTTTATCAAATTTAGTAAATTGGTTCTATTGTTTGATATGTCTATCTTCTCCATATCCTACTTAATAAATATGAGTGAAAGATCCGTTTATAAATGTAAAGATAGGATCAACTAAGTTATTCTGCCATCGTCCCTAGGCATATATTTTCAAATTTCAACAGTAAAAAATGAAGCATGGAGGTCAAGAAGTCCGCCAATTCACGTGGATCAACCAAATCCAAGCGAAAATCAAAAAGGAAAAAAGAGTAGTTGAATCAATATGCTCTTTCTTTCTTCTTCTTCTTCATTGTTTTTTATTTTTTGGTCAAATTATTTTTTTGCTTCCTTTTCTTCACATGCATGAAGGAAAAAGGGGGCGTTTGATGTCTAGCATATCTACCCATGTTGATGTCCATGACGAGGAAAAGGAAGACATTTCCAAATGAAAAATGACCTTTTTGGTGTAAAAAACGGCGCAAACCGTGTGGGGTTCCATTTCATTAGTTCTCACGCTCAGGTGGTCCTTCTAATTGCACCGTGCCGTGGCATTTTTGGTCATCACGGATTCACGATTAGGACGAATGGTCTTTTGCGGAATGGATAAATTTGGCCACCGACTACGAGAAAACAAGAACCTCCAATACGTGTATTTTAAATTATGGAAATCGTAATTGTTTTTGATGAACAACATGATAGATACTTTGTTTTTACACGTAGTGTGGTTAAAGAAAAAATAAATAAATAAATAAAAGATTATACCGCCATTCAATTATAAACTCATTTTCTCTGTATTTTAGCGTGGAAAATTGTGTTAAGGAAAGTGCAAAGTCCGCTAAGACCATTTACATTGGTTAAGAACCGTTTTAAATCTCAATACGTCTTAAGGAACTTTCTTTTAAAAATATTTTATACTTGATTCACAGTTCCTCCATTAAAGTTTCTTCACTTTTTTGAAGTTTTATAGGCTCATACTATTATTACTTTACAAACTACTATTCTTATTATTTTTCAATATCAATTAAAATTATATTTATGCAACATAAATATATTGACAAAACATTAATAAAACTGGGGAAGTTTTATATATTTTTTTTTAAAAATTATTTCAGTATCAATAATATTATATTTTTACAACTTCAGTATCAATTCAATATATTGATAACTAATATTCACATTTGTACAATATAAATATGAGGGTGAAAATCCATAAAATATTTCATTAAAAAATAATAATAATAATAAGGTTAGGGATGTTTCTTGTTAGAGAGACGTCCGCAATTTGGCATGCCACGTGAGTTGGCTCCATCGGGAAAGGAGCGGCTGAAAATTTCTTCAGCATTGAGGACTGTGCGTGGAGACAACCATTGCACATTATTAAAGAGAATGCAATGATTTTGATGTCTTGCAAAAATATGTAGTATTATTATAAATAAATAAAAGAAATATATTAGTTGCAATTATAGAAGTTATTCAAGAAAGTTAAAATTTAGACTATAATTGAGTTGGAACGAGTAAAGATAATATATTATTAAGGTTAAACTTAAACTTTGACTCTAAATTTTAAAATTTAAGTTTCTTCATATTTTATTTAACTTATAATTTTAGTAACTTTTAGCAATTAACTTGATTAAACTTGTTTGGTCTTAATTTTTCAATTGAAAAATGAATTTTTAAATTGAAATAATATCGATACGTCAACTCTTCTTAAACTCGACTAAATACCAAAGTATGACATGAGCTTGGTTATGTTCACAAACTAGTTGAGTTAAAGTCACGAAACTTGATCTCAACTCAATAAATTATTTGAATAGATCAAGCTCGATAGCAGATCGACTACTATTGAATCAAACTCAATTAAATATCACGTTAAACTCAAATAACTCATGAGTAAGTTTAACTCATTTATACTCCTAAGTTAAAATAGAATTATAGATAGTATAATTTAGAGAAGTAAGGTGTGGAGAAGTTGTTTAGAAAGAAAAATTATTTAGGGCAGATTTTATATAAACATGTATGTCTATTATTTTTTGATAAAATGATAACTATCGCCTAAAGAAAATCACTAGTTTTTAAGCAATCCCATAAAAGATTTATTTTACTTAATTATTTACCAATTTTTTAGCATTTATAGCATAGGTGCTGTGCCTGTAAAACCATCTTACCTGCAGTACACTACATGTTTTGAAAATAATAAATATGTTAACAAGATAACTAAAAGCATTAATAAATTAAAAATGGAAACAGCCAAACCTACGTATGTCAAAGATACCTAGAAAATAAAACAACCAAAAGCATTAATAAATTAAAACTGGAAACAGCTAAACCTATGTATGCCAAAGATACCCAGAAAATATAAGATGATGGAATCCCTAAATAAAATAAGGTAAGTTAATTATAGGCTTGATAATTAAGAAACTATAATAATGACACAAGTACGCACAACAAAAATAGAGAACATTTAAAAGAAAAGTAAACGTAAAGGAGATGGAGCTTATACTAATCCCATCTTAAAAGAATATAAATAAAAGCCTTTAGCTTCCATCACAATTCATTTCAACAAGAAACTACTTGCTTTTATGTGAGGGAAAAACCACTCTAAATTATACTATGACAAGTAAGTCTCTATAATCCTAGAGTTCTAACTTGATATATGGAACTAAAATCTAGAATCTTGAATTCTAATAATGAAATGATAATATAAATTTTAGAAAATCTAAGTAATCAATATCTGAAATCTCAATGTTTCCACATAGAGATATGAAAAATTATGAGTCTTAAGTATAAAATCTAAATCCTAAGAAATCGAAGTACATAAATAAAAATGATATAAACCCTACTCTATTAGAGCTAAGATTAGAAATTTGTTAAACTATAAATCAGATTTATGGATTAATAAATTTATAGTAGAAATAATAAAGTTCAATCGCAACATGAGATCTTCATAAAGAACTTGATTCTAATCTAAGATCACAAGTAATGAATGGGAATTTGAATACATGATAATAAGGATGAATGGTCTTCGTTGAGTAGTTAACAAAAATACTCCAAGATCATAGATTAGACTTTGGGACTTACTTTAGGAAAAATTACATAAGTAGGATAAAGGAAAATAGAAAAATAATAACGAACCAAAATCAACCGCCCTAGTTGGAGATTCAGTCAGCGTTGTTATAATTTATGCCGATTATTTGGATGATCGAGTTCATCTAAGGAGCCGGTTGGTCGATCACTTATCCAATTAGGTGATTGTTTCACTTAATCTATTACAGTATTACATAAAATAAATTTTAATTGATTAGAGAAGTTTCTAAACCTTAAGATATTCTAAAGCACGAGTCAAATAAAACTTATGAGTGAATTATTAATTAAAACATAGGGGTTAAATTAGGACACTTTGAAGATGAAAATATTTAGAGTTGATGGAAAAACTAGATGAGTTACTATTAACAAGATTATTTAGACATGATCCCGTTAGGCTCGGTTAGATCTAACGTGTCTTACCACTTGAGCTCACCATCATAAGTTTAAGCCCTAAGCCTATATTGATTGAGCTTAAAAAGCTCTTTAATGGTTAGAATATACAAAATAAGGATAAGATATCAAGTCAACAACTATTTTTCATATAAGTGGAACATGTCAAATACCATGAGCCCACTCTCTCATACTTACGAGAGAAAATCTCTCCCTTTAATTATTTTCTAACTGTTGACACCACTTCATTATAAATATCTAGTCATCGCATAACGATAAAGCTCTTTACACTTTGCATACTAGAGCTTGCCTATTACTTCTAAATATCCTTTACTCTTTAAGAATGCATTATTGATTTAAACATCGGAGTGATTATACTGAACAATATCCTAACATCTCTCACAATGTTTTATTTTGCAAGTTTATTACGTGTAAAGCCCAATCATAGTGTTGACATGGCTTTTTGGACATAACCCCCTTGCCCATCTTTGGTGCATTGAACAAATCTTTGGGAGGAGGTAGAGGGTGTGTGCATATATATTCATTGGGATAGCATTAATAAGCTTGTCCCTATCTAATGATTCTATTGCCATTTTAGTAGGTTCGTCGAGTTGTGCTAGTGACTCCTTGTTGATTTGTAATTAGAAATGTTGCGTTGTGACGAGTCAAAACCCACTTCACCTTTATTAGTTTTGACATGGTTGTGAACGGTGATGCAGAAGAATGAAGTTTGAAAAGTTTTCAAAGAAAGTTTGATGTAAAAGAGTGGAATTCATAGTAATAGAACAAAGAGATTGCAGAAAAGTGATTTCTTATCATGATTATACTATTTATAGATCAAGCGTCTAAGAAACCGTACAAATAGTTATAGGGATTTATATAAGCACAAATCCCTTATAATGTTATATAGTAGATACGTAGATTAAGTTTTGATAGGACGGCCACCTTTAAAAGGCAAAACGCATATACCTACATATCAGTCTGCTATAATGGGACACTTATCACATTACACTAAATACACAAAAAATGGGCACGTTAGGGTCAAAATTCGAAAAAGTTTCTTTTACAAGAAGTTTCTTCAAGGTCCTTTCAACTTCCACTTAGTTAGCATGATAATGGCATGGCATAATTGTGCCTACTCAATCTAGGACGAGTGTTATTTGACTAAACTTGCTCGGAGCCTCAAATTACATGCTTAGTCGGATGCAAAGGTATCATGCTTTAACACTCCAACCAAGGCTTTGTTCTACATGGGTCGTCAACACTTTGTTTCGGGATAATTGTTGATACCTCGGCTCTCCCCACTTTGGACATCTTCAGCTTAGGTATTCACCACCTCGGACATTGCTGTCTCGACGTATTGCCAACTCGGACCTATACCCTCTCTACGTCAACACTATAGTGCCAGCTTAAGCCCCTTTGAGTTAAATCAACTATATGCTTGAATAGCCCATATATTTATCTCCTTACCTTTATCTTAGCAATAAGATTGTAGAGGGGGAGAAAGGAAAGTGTTGATAGAGCACTTTAGATATGGGCTCTTCAAGCCCGTCTAAATTTGATGCACTTTATTACTTGGGGCTTAAGCCTTAAGCTTGAATTAACTAAGCCCAAATAGCTCTTTAATTGCTAGAATATATAAAATAAGGATAAGATACCAAGTTAACAACCACCTTGGGTATAAGTGGGACATGTTAGACATCATGAGCTTACCTTTTCATACCTCTCTTGCTAAATGTTTTTCAATTGCCAGCTCTACTTCACTATAAGTCCTATAAGATAATGTCAAAGTTAGTATGCTTTTTTATTCATTATTTATCAATTTTGATGGTTCCTTGTATTTTTGGTTTTTCTCATCACATTTGAATGTGTTTCCTTTAGTTACCTTCAGTGTTTAATGGCTAGTTTTTCTATTGATAGGGTACAAAAAAAGCTCAAGCTCTTTGTCTTGACTTCAATGAAATTTCAGAAGAAAATTACTTTAGAAGAGAACATTTCCAAAATTTAACAACTTCGAGGTTCCTACAGATGAATCATACAATCCTTTATGGAGATTTTAAACACCTTTTCCAACAATTAAGATAGTTTCAATGGAAAGGATGCCCTTTAAATACTAAGCTAAGCAATTTCCATCCTAAGAACTAAGTTATTCTTGATTTATCACATGTCATTGAAGATTGGAAAGGTTAGACACAAATCAAGGTAACATAAGATTAGCTTATTTTATTCATTCCATGATAGTAACAACCATCATCTTTCCTTTGTCGAGTAATAATCTTATGCCCTTCCATAGTTGGCAAAGAAGTTGGGGGTCTTAAGGTTGTTAATAGCTTTACTTTTCCTATTAATGAACATGATTTACTAAAATTTGCTAACAACAAAGCTATTAATAACTTTTATTTTATCATTCACGACATAATTTATTATAATCGGATATGATTTACCATTATGATATTACAGTAACATAACGTTATTATAGAAAATACTTATTATTTGATATGAAATTTAAAAATATTTTGAAAACCTGGATTGATAGTTAAAACCATTTGGATTTTAATTTTTACACACCTATTTCATTTTATCATCATATAAGATAAAATTTATTGATATCTTATTCATATATCTTTGGATTGGATATTATCTTGTTAAAAGAAAAAAAAAATGAATATATTTACAAATAATCTAGTCTATTAAAGGGTAAGAGCTATTTTTGATATCTCAAGTGCTATTAAAGCTTATTTTGTATCTTATATTACCTAAGTAATCTTTTCTACCATTCCGTCAAATGAAAATTATCATGCTCCGTCGCTGGTAATTCTCAAATATTTAATGCTACACTAAACTTGACCCTTTTAGTTGACCGTCTTTAACGTGAAACAAACGTTTCGACTTTGTGGTATAGATAATCGTATGAGTTGACCAAGGTGGACGACTGTCCTCGTCGGCCAGTGGCAGAACCGAAATTATCACAACCAACGAGGCCATAAAACTAGGAACATTTCCTATAAAATTGCACAAACATCCATCACCTCAGAGATAAGAGATCTCACCAGTTTGTCTGTTCAATCCAACACTAAAGCATCAGAACACAGCGCAAAGCTCGAAAGCTGGAACTATAAATCAGAAACTAAACGATAATGTCTGTCAGGTAATGAAAACTAGTAGTACATATTCACTGTAGTATCGACTTCCCTTTCTTAATAAGATTGTTCTGCTTTTTAGTACCTTACGTCTTTTTTTTCTTTTTCTTTTTTCGGTAAAATACTTTATATCACTGTTGTTATGTAGTTTTCACTTTTATTCTGATTTCTCTGAGTTGGTTTCTTGACTTTTTCGTGCTTCCATTCGTCTCTATTAATCACACGCTGCCATGTATAATAAAGCGGATGTGTAGTGTTTACGTACTGTCATCTCCTTTAAAAGGATGTGTAGTGTTTCCCCACCCCCCCTTTTTCTATGATTCTGTCCGTCTCTAGTAATTACATGCTGCCATGTGTAAGGATGCTGTTTTATTTCATACATACAGCATATGCTTAAAATTTTGTTAAAATCAGTGTATTATGTGTTCGTATGCAAATAGATGTATGTGTTAGGAACTCTAATTTGTCACTCAGTTTATAGCTTCTGGGCTGATTTCACTAATGGTGTGTTTTATTTCTATGATCTATAAATTTGGGTTACAAACTTGAGCCTTTTCTTTTTAATCAGCCAAATCAATCTGGCTTTTACTCACTTAAACTTGAAATTAAGCTCAACATTATAAAATGAGAGGAGATGTAGAATCCATGTTCCTGGTATTGTCAATACATTTTTTGTAATAGTATTTGGGAATAATTGCAAATCTACATATATATATATATAATGGGTCATGTGCTGGAGGCATGCCTAAACTCTATGTGCTTGACCTCCTTCAAAACTTTAAAAAATCTACATAATACCTTCTGATGCCATCGCTAAACGGTTCACTTCAGAGATGCTTTAGAAGTCCTGCAGTGATTTTGGGAGGTAAATGCACAATTTTCAAAGTTTTTAGGAGTTGATAGCACATTTCCGCTTCTAACCCATAGTTTTAAAGGTGATATTGCAATTTGCTCTATTTGTATGGATTTTTTCTTTTTAAACCTATGTAATAACTTATGTTCATAGTTATCTGCAAAGACAGACGATTTTTGTTTAGCTCATGAGCTAATCAATCCAGCTATTGATCGCAAATGCAGCTGAATCGAAGTCAAGTAGCTAAGTGGATAAGTTGTGCTAGCAGGGGGCATTTTGACTTGCTTATGACCTCTTGCTTTTGATTTAATTCTTCATTCTTCTTCTTTTTTTTTTTTTATTATTATTACTTTGATGAATGTGTAGTGTACTGGGGAATGGTTCCATTTGATTTTGTTCTCTTTTCAAGCTTGTTAACAATTATGTTCTCGGGAAGAGATTTAGGTTTTTTTTAAACTGTTTGGGTATTGATGTTAGTAGTAATTGAATGATAATAACTTAAGCTCATGATAGTGGAAGCAGAAAACGAGCTTTTTGAAATAAAATTTCCAGGAAATTGGCAAAAGAATTTATATAAACTTACAATTTGAATAGTTGTTCCTTTGATTTTGATTGTTCATTACATGCAACATCACTAGCGTAGCATCAGTTTGTTTTCTTTTCATTTTTAATCATCAATGCAAATTATTTCTCACTTTGTGTGTCTACCATTGCAGTTCATAGAGTAGCCAATCAACAACAGAGGGTGGAAAAAAAAAAAGAAGTTACTATTCCAAGGAGGTAGGAAGGCCTTTCACAGATTCATTCTCCTCCAACTTACGGGTTTTTAATTTTTTGTTTGCACACTTCTTAATGGATCGTTCTTGCAGATTCTTGGTCACCACGGAGTGCTGTCTATTGACCTTGAGAAAGAACCTGAAGATTTTTCTAATTACTTTGGCCTACAGCAAGCGGGCTGTAATTAATGCAAGCATCAGAAAGACACTCTTTTGATGCTTCAGATGGATTCTACGAACCTTCTGCAAAAGAGCCGGAGTGCAAACATCTGTCCCCGAACGCAATCATAGACTATATCATATGCTGTGATGACAGCAGCCTGGAAACCAACCTTTCGATTCAGACATTCGATCAGTGTTGCACACTGGAAGCTTCAGCTGCGAATGGTTCTGTTCATTCTCGTACTTCTTTGTCGACAATTACTCATTCACAAGATGGAAGTCCTACATCTCGGCTAGATTCTCAACCACATCCCTCAGACCTGCATCATTTTTCAGATGATTTGGATACAGTTTGTGAGGTTTCTCGTACAAATGGTAGCGATGACTTGACTCTTAAGTTAAGAGAACTGGAATCAGCCATGCTGGGGCCCTATCCTGATGCTCTTGACAGCTCTGGAATGGATGGCTTGAGTGAATCAAACCAAATGTCTCCCGAGGAATCAGAATCGAAGCATCTAATGGGGATGATTTCTAGGGGGGACCTGAAGGAGATTATTCATGCTTGTGCAAAAGCATTAGAAGAAAATGACATGCTAAGAGTTGAATGGTTAATTTCAGAGTTGCGCCCTATGGTTTCAGTTTCTGGTGAACCTATTCAGCGTGTAGCAGCATACATATTGGAAGGATTTGTAGCAAGATTGGCCTCTTCAGGAAGTGCCATATACAAGGCACTACGGTGCAAGGAGCCCGCCAGTGCTGATCTTCTTTCGTATATGCAAATGTTATACGAGCTCTGCCCTTACTTCAAGTTTGGATACATATCAGCCAATGGAGCAATTGCAGAAGCGATGAGGGAGGAAACGTCTATTCACATAATCGATTTTCAGATTACACAAGGCACTCAATGGTTCACCATGATTCAGGCTCTTGCAGCACGGCATGGAGGACCACCACACCTTCGAATTACTGGCATTGATGATTCAGCATCAGCCTATGTCCGTGGGGGTGGCCTAGAGATTGTTGGGAAGAGGTTGTGCCGGCTTGCAGAGTCATGTAAGGTGCCTTTTGAGTTCTGTGCTGTCAGTGTTCCTGCTTCTGAGATTGAAATTGATCACCTTGAAATTCGTCCTGGTGAAGCCATTGCTGTGAATTTCCCTATGGTGCTGCATCACATACCGGATGAGAGTGTATGTTTCCAGAATCATCGGGATAGGCTCTTACGATTGGTCAAAAGCTTGTCACCAAATCTGGTGACTCTTGTTGAACTAGAATCCAACACAAATACTGCACCGTTCACTCCACGTGTTGTCGAGACGTTTAACTATTATCTGGCTGTCTTTGAATCGATGGACGTCACACTGCCAAGGGATCACAAGGATCGGATCAATGTTGAACAGCAGTGTCTTGCACGGGACATTGTCAATCTTATCGCATGTGAGGGGTTAGAGAGATTTGAGCGTCATGAGCCACTTGGGAAATGGCGAGCACGGTTTATGATGGCTGGTTTCAGTCCTTGCTCCTTGAGCTCCTTCGTGAATGCGACAATCAAGAGTTTGCTGGGGAGCTATTCTGAAAAGTACACCTTGGAGGAGAGGGATGGAGCTCTCTATCTTGGGTGGATGAACCGACCTCTTGTGGCTTCTTGTGCATGGAGATGACAACCAATTGATGCTGGAACTTACTAGATATTGATTTTGAAAGTTGTAGGGGAGAATAGTTCGGTTTTAACACCTATACCATTAGCCGAGGTATGTAAGTGACCAAGTTTGAAATATAAAGGTTGATACTTAGATACCTTTTCTTTGAACATGTGCTCCTTCCCTATAGTTGTTTACCTTTCCTAGATTCCTTCGCAACATCCAATTGTTAGGTGTTTATTACTTCATTGTTATTGTCATGCTAGAAGGCGCCAAGAGGCTGCATTCAGGTTTGCAGCATTTCTGCTATTTCTTTCAGTCTTGTCTAGTCTAGCTTTTCATAAAGATACTTTCTCTACACACTCTTGGTATGGAAGGCTGCGTGATTTCTTTCACAGATAAGACATCTTTGATGTGCAATTTTGGTGCGATCACGAACTAACCTGTTTGTCCTGTAATACCATTGGCACCATAGTTAGACATGGAAAAAGATGAATCCCTAGGCTATATGACTACATTCTTCTAAAATTTCCATATGAATTTTTAACTCTTTAAAAGCCACATTCACTAGGCCTTAGAAGTGCCTGGTGGCTCCTTCATGAGCCGCTTTGCTAGTACCAGTGACAGACTTAGAGGCGACATTTTCATGCCACTAAGCCTAAAAGCAACGATATGTTAAGTGCATATAGAGCAAATATATCGGGACATACTTGCAATTTATCGCCTTTTCTTTTGCCAGGTATGATGACTTGGACAAATGAATTAAATTATGTTATAATGTTTAAACCACAAGCACCAATGTATTTAGGCTAGACGGAAACAATGACAAGGCATGTGCGAGTTCAGCGCTGCCATCGCATTATAAGAGAATATCTGAGCTGAGATTCCATCCCCTAAGGTTCAAACAATATTGTTTTCTTGTGCATTAACAGCATAGTTGATGTTCCCAGCTATAATCCGGTGAAGTATCACCGCTTTCCATCTGTTCTCAACTTTTGCCCCATTACATTGTTTCTCGTTTCCAGGCTACTTCTGCTAAGCTGAACTCCAGTTTATTCCGTAACATTTGGTAAAAAATTTGACTCCATAATCCCACAACTCAACAAGGACTCATTGCGGGGTTCGAGGTCACATGGAATCTTCTCGTGCAGAAAGTCATGTTGTTCCAAAGAATTACACTAATTTCCCTCTACTATGTTTCTCAGGAATAAGTATTGCTGGTGGTGAATCTTGTTTACCCTCTCTACGTAATTTCCATAGCTTGCTAGATGTTTGTAGGATTGCTTCTTGTCTCAACAACATTTCCAGAGGAACATCCTCGATGAAGTCGAAGTATTTTTGGAATTAGGATCTTCATTGGTTTCATAAAGAAACATGTTAATTTCCGAGGCAACAATTTGTAGATTTGCTAACACCAGAATGAGTATTTATTCACCAACTTGCAAATGACTCCAGTAATATAACCGCGTAAAGCCTCTCTTCTCAAACATGAAGTAGATGATAAAAGACGTGTATAAATCTAGGGAGACCAAAAAGGAATGAGCTTGTAAGTTTTACTCGATTGAGTTTTGTTTACATGAAGATTAGCAAGGAAAAGTAAAGAGAGCAATGACAATGTAGGTCCTCCTTGAAATGAAGAGAGTTGATGATATGTGTTGATAGGATATCTTAAGTTTGGGGCCCTTATGCCTATACGATTTGCCTACGCTTGTAATCTAGCCTTTTTTTATTAGGTTTAGCCTCCTTACTCATCTATTTTATCTTGGTTTAGGTTTAGTAGATAGCTTGTCCATATACTATAGACCGTAACGATTGAAAAATAAGGATAAGGCTTGAGAACTGAGTTAAAAACCGTCTTCTACAATTCAAGACCTCATCAACCTATATGTCTTCACTACTTATGACTTATGAACATGTCTTTTACGTACTAATGCTCTTTAGCATATATGTTTTGAATTGTTTTTATAAGTTAGGGTCATTTTAAAATAATTTAGATTGAACTGGGTTTCAGTTTGAAAGATAGGCCAAGTTACAAAAATTAAATTTATTTTGAAAGCATGAGACGTTGAGAAAAGATAAGAGAATAATTGGCTAAAGTTAGCATTTTCTTCGATGAAATTAAAGTTCGACTCTCACAGGCGCCTAAGTTGTTTTATTTTTGCTCCAGTCACGTGTGCTTCTTCTTCCCAAGCAATGCGCAAGAAAGAAACGAAAAGGAGATAGGAAATGCAATGAAATCTCTTCGAATCGAGGCCAATTTCATTTGTTTTTATCAATTTTTTTTTTACGTGAATCCACCTATAGATCTGATGATATTCATAAAAAGATTTGATAACAATGAATCAAAAGATAAAAGATTAAAAATCTGATTCGAGTTAATTTCTACATATCTGAGGAAGAGAGATTGATCAGGAACACACAGTACAGTACCCCATCATCAACCAATATTCATCATGCCTAATGCTTCTCTCATTTTCGCGACAGCCATGAACCCAGAACTCAATCCACACAACACAATCTAACCTAAAAAACACCATCCTCAGCTACATAAGCACATTCTTCCCTCGACCCCTACTGTCAACTTTCAACCCCCCTTCAATGTCGAGCCCTCTCTCAAACTCACTGTAGCAACACCCATGCTTGACCCAGTGTACTCCCACGGCCAGTGAACAGCCACGCGTAGCACACACCAACAGCAGCGCCCCCCTGACCACCACTCAGAACCACATCCACCTTCACCAATGACACACACATTCACGTGCACCAGCAAGCAACGCCCACCCAGCCCGACGGCGGTCCCATCCACATACACACACTGTTGGACACATACACAGCATCCGCATGCTCGACCACATCCATCAACAACAAACATCAACCCAACTGACCTCCACCTAAACATAGTCACCCACCGTGGGTTCCTCTCCAACCAACCATCCTTGCGCTCAACACACAACCTGCACGCGATCCCCTGCTATAGCAAACTCCATCGCTGCCGTCACTCACCATCAAATTCCTCAAAACGAGCTCCTTACACAAAGGCATTGTTGCTAAACAGAGTTTTACTAATCTAAATAACATCAAATTGTGATTTCCAGTTCGTTTTGGTGTTCGACTTGATCCGCATGACGTAGGATTGTGGTTGTTGTTGAAGAAATTGGTGACCTGATTTCAACCCACTAGAGCTTGATCAGAACCGGATTTGACCCCACCTTCGTGTCCAATTTCTTCTCCTGACCCAACTTGAGTGTGATAGAATAGAGGATAAAGGGAGGGGTCTTTGTTTTGCTTATTTTATTTATCTTTCTATTTTGCTTTCTTTTCTTTTAGTTGCCTTATTAAAAAAAACTATTAAAAACTGACACTAACTTAGTTTATTTTCTTTGTGCAGGTCCTCAACTTTGCTTTAGGTTTTTTACAGTTTACGGTTATTTAATCATTATTTTGTTAGTTTTTTTTTTTTATATATTATTCGTTCTATTAAACTACATACAATGTTACTAACTCGAGTCTTTTTGACGGTTTCTTGTTAATTTCAATTGGTTGGTGAATTTTACATATTTAGAATAAAAACATTATCTTTTTTGCATCTTCATCACTAAAATCTCATTTTGAGCATTTTTAGGAAATTGCACATTTAAGACTTGCATGTTTTGAGGTAAAATTACACATTTTATTGAAATTCAAGTTTTTGTTAAGATTTGCACTTTTTTACATAAAATTGCATATTTGCATGCCTTTTCCACCAAAATTTCATTTTTTAGAAATTTGCATTTTTAGGGTTTTCCTTGAATAAGAAAAAAAAAAAATCATTCCATCACTTAGTTTTTCAGAAAATAAAATAAAAAATCTTTACTTGGTATTTTTTCCATGGTTTAGGCATGTTTTCCATATTAGTTATATATTTTATGGAAAATTGTATTTAGGTTTTATTATTTAATTTTCATCACATAGGAAAGGTTTTTATTTAAATAAAAATCTTAATTTGTTTTTTTTTTTTAAGTTTAGGGTTTTTTTTTTTTTAAAAAATTGGACAATAAAAATTAAGGTTTCTTTTTAGGGTTTTTCTTAATAAAAAATAACCTAGTTAAAAACATAAATTTGGCTTGTTTCAATAAATAAAAATTTTCAACCTGCTAAAATTTTCTAAAAAATGAGAACTATGATCGATTTGATTTCGATTAGTGTATCTTCGGGGCAACCGTAAAATATTTTGTTTCCTTTTTAGTTTTTGTGAAAATTTTATGATAAAAAATTCATTTTTATGTATTTTCACATCCTTTACTTGCTTTTTTATTTTTTTCGAAAAATTATAAAAATAAAGGCTTATTAGTTTTTTTTATAATTTTTATATGGTGACTTGATCTTAATATGTTAGCCCCCAAATTCATATTTTTTGATTAAATGTTCTAAAAAATTAATGTAGAAAATCTATAGATTAGTGACTAAATTAAGGTTTGCTCACTCGAAAATCTTAATTTGATTTTTTTTTTTATCGATTTTACTAGTTTTCGACTTTGAATTTTTTAAAAATATTTATTTAGAAAAAAATATTTTTCCTTAATTTAATGTGAAGTAATTTATTATTAAGTGAGCTGGGCTTGATATAGATAGAGCTCGAAAAGCAGTTAGAAAAAAATCAATAATAAGAATGAAATTTAATCGAATTCTTCTTGATCCTCACTCCTTAACCCTGTTTGTTAAAGTTCTAGTTTTAGGTCCAATATTTGCTATAGAGAAATGAGCGACAACTTGCTCAGTAAGTGGGATTGAAACAAAAGTATGCATTTAGTACATCACAAATAAGATTTTTAACTAAATTAGGTAGATACAATACATGTACCAGTAAATATCATTCTATCATAAGATTAGAAAAATTGCGTTTGCTTTAATTAGGATTGAGGAATTTGACACTACACGCTCGCGGATTGGAACTAAATCGAGGTTTGCACAATAGAGAATACCCTTCTCTGGTCACCACTTTTGAACTATAGCCCCTCCTACCACTTAACCATGTTTAGCTTGAGAATCTTTATCGTTATCCCTAGGAGATTGCGATACATGTTAAGTTGGAGGTCAAGTCCAGTTCGAGTTAGATCATTTTTAAGTTGACTAAAGAGTTTTCAAACAAACCAATAGAAGCAATTATCATAAAATAACATCACATTGAGCTAAATTTTTACAGTAATAGACCGCTATTCAAGCACATGCCCCACATACATACAGATAACTAATTTATAATCACAAGCCAAAAGTATACCAAAACCTCCAAGTATTTTAAAATAATACTTCAAAAGGCTGTAAAGTATTGATTCACTTACCTAGCTTCCTAGCCAATCGTTCCCAAAAGCATTCAATGAGATTACGAATCTAGGCTATTTGATACAAAATATAGTGGAAATTAAAAAACAATACTTAAATGAGACCTACTTGGTATATTAGACTTACTTCCGTTGATTTAACCTAGTGTAGTTGGAGATACTTATTATATAACATCATTGTAACTTAACTTTACATTTGAAATTTATATAATATTGATTTTTAGTATTATTTATGAAGTTTCTACCTTTTCAAAGAACTTTTACTTTAAAAACTTATATCTTTACTAAAAATTATATATACTCAAATTTTACTAAAGCAATGATATTAGATTTGTAAAAATATAAAATTTAATTTTGATAGTTTGATAAAGGATTATTAGTAAAGATCCACTCACTTTGAATTAATAATATACAAGTTGTATAACTATCAATATTCTAAATTTAAAATTCAAAAAAGAATAAATTTATGAAATTGTACGGATAAAATACTCTATTTAGGAAAATAATGGATATATCGCTTATAAGATTGCTATATATCAATTATAAGATAATACTTGTAATTATAAAAACGAGATTACTTGGAAATATTGGATATTAAAAAAATTGAATTATTGAATCCTTTTTTTTTTCCTTCTTTTTAATTCTTTCTCCTTCTCTCTCTCTTCTTCTCTCTCTCTCACTCTTCCAAAGGATGAATTTATAACATGTGGGTTGACGAAGATGTATGTATACGTCCAAATGGCTCTTCTCTCCTTTGCCATGTTTTACTAGCTATTAAGTGTCATTTGTTTAGTTCAAATCATCCCCTAACACAATGCATGATGCTGTCACATCCATCAAAGTAAAATATACATGGAATCAATCACCTTTTCGTATAGACTTCTCAATGACCTATATATATATATATAAATTTATAAGTATATTTTTGCACAAAATAAATATGCTCAATGTATTTGAATATTTCTTAAATATTATTTAATATCATTTCATGAACGTTAGTATCCAAATAATTTACCTTTAAAAGCTTGCTAATTACCGAGATCCAAATTACATATACTCAATAAATTGCAACTAATAAAACTATAGCTAGTGTTTATTTATATATATATATTAGTCTTCCTTTTTCTTTCTTTTTTTTTTTTCCTTTTATTTTATCAAAGGTTTACTTCAATTGTTGTTATCATGCCCAAGAAATCTACGGTCGGAAATCATTCCTCTCGGTCCAAGTAGATGCCATAAGCTAATATATTAGGTGTCCTTTCATTGTTTGCCACGCTTGAAACTGGATAATATTCTCACATGTTGTTAGTTCTTGTATATTATAGAATTAGGATTTAAGGTGTTGCATTTTACTTGTATTGAATTATTCATGTTAATATATTTGCATATATGCTGTAACCTATGTACATTTAATGAGTATACATTTTGCCCAAATGTCATTTTGTACCATAGTACTATTTTTTTTTAATTTTAATAGCATAATACATATTTTACAATATTAAAGGTAGCATACTTATATATATATATATGTATAGATATATATTGAGTACATATCATATATGTATATTATGATTATATAATTACACTTCATGCTATTAAGCTCCAAAATAAATGTATATATATATATATATTTATAGGTCAAATAATCTATCTTTAATGTCTCATTATATCTCGAAATTCAAATTTTGAGTTTTCAATATATAACAAGTAATATTGACAAAATTACATTTTATTAAATAAAATATTCTATAGGCCTTATTTTGTGAAATAAGTCTTACTAGAATTTCTTTTTCTATTTTTTGTGACCTTATATTGGAGTTTAGTTCATTTTGAAAAACATTTTTGAAGACCTTAAATCACATTAGTTTCGAGCAACTAAGGTCTTGTCATATGACAAACTTATTTCTCAAGCTTTCCGTTAATAAGTTTATTTCGTTATTTCCTTAGCTATATCTTCAAAGTTTCACATGTGATGGAAATAATTCACTATTTCAAGTCCTATATAGTTGGTTGAAGATTGAGGTTTCACATTCCACCCCTCTTACAAAAGGTTTTGTCCTGAAAATTTCCACATGTTGAACCTAAGATTCATTATTTGATTTTAATGAGAACAAAACAAAAAGTATATAATTAAACTTATTTTTTTTTTAAGAAGACAAAATAAGTAGATGATTAAACTAAGTATTATTTAATTATTTTGAGATAATTGAATAAGTTGAATTAGCTTACTTAATGATTAAATATATCAATTGTCTCTATGAGAAATTTAATATTTTGAAGTGGTGATCAAATTATCTTAAAGTTATATTGCAAAGAGTATTCGTTTGTCCTGTGTTAAAAAAATTTTCAGGTGATATTTGGTTTACCGGGTTAACGATTTAAGGAAGAACCAGGCTGACGGTATAAAGTCCTGGAAAGCACAAAGAAAAGCTCACTAGCCTAGAAGAACCGGCTTTACTTGTCGGTAGAGTAATTTTTACTGGCTTACCGGTAGTTTAGAGTATTAGCATACCGGTAAGTTAGTTTTAAGTAGCCATTGGAGTATTTAATGCTCGATAATGGGAAGAATTTAAGGAGTTGTTATAAAAGCTCAACTATCCAACCAAAGGATTTTAAGATCCAATATCTGCTACAACTTAAAGACATTCTTTTACATTCTTAAGCTCATTTCATTTCTCCTTGGTCTCTTGTACACTTATTTGCTAACAAAAAGAGACATAGTTGTGTGCTTGAAAGTCCTCACATTTGTAATCTTGAGTAAAGAAAGTGATTTTCTTGAGTTAATTGTAGTAAAAGAGTTGTGTAAGCTTATGTAGCTCTTGGAGCAATTGGATTGTGAAATCAATAAAGTGGTATGAAATCTTCCGTTGGAAGCATTATGTGTCTGTGGAGATTGGGGAGGGGTAGGGGTCCGAACTCTACGTTATATCTGGGCTTGATCATCTTTATCCCTATCTCTTTAATTTCCGCATTCATTATTGTTCTATTGTTGCTTTGATTATTCTTATTATTGCATTTAGTCATTTATATTGAAAAAGAATTGAAATTTATCCTTAAACTCAATTCACTCCCTTCTTGAGTTTAGCCTAATGTTCTTCAATTGATATCAGAGCTAGTATTTAATTACTTGCTTAATCGCATATTAGAGTTAAGATCATGGCATCTAATGCCTTAGGATTTCTGGAAAGGCAAGCAATTAATAGGCTTCCTCTCTTAACCGGTAGCAATTATCCATATAGGAAGTGTAGGATGTCCATATTCTTGAAAGCACAAAATAGACTAGTTTGGCATGTGGTTAACCCAGGAGCATTTAAAATAGAAGGAAAAGAAGAAAAAGATTACTCGGATAATGATTGGAAATTACTTGACCTAAATAAAGTTACCATGAATGTTTTGCGTTGTGCCATAAATGAAAATGATTTCAATATAATATGTATATGTAAAAGTGCTAAAGGAATATGGGATGAATTACAAAGCACATATGAAGGAACTAGTAGAGTAAGAGATACAAAAATAAGTTTATTGTGTGGATAATTTGAAAACTTCAAGATAGATCCCCGAAACAATTGATGAGATGCATAATAGATTCATCAATATCATCAATCCTTTGAGTGTTCTTAGAAAGATGTTTACTAATCTTGAAATAAATTTCAAAATCCTTAGCTCTTTGCCAAGAGATTGGGAATCTAAGAGAATCGCAATAGAGGAAGCTCATGATCTTAATGAAATGTTAAAAGAACAACTCCTTGTAACACTTAAGACACATGAGATGGTAAAGAAATAAGGAGAGGAGTCCCGAAAGAAAACAATTGCTTTAAAAGTCATGGAGGAGAACTTAAGTGATGAAGAAAGTGAAGACGATGATGAGATCACAATGTTGGCAAATAAGTTTAGAAAGTTCATGAAATTCAATAAAAGGATCAAGAAGGATAAGGATGGATATGGATCATCTTATAGGTTTAAGAAGGAAAAGAGAGAAGTTATTAAGTGTTACGGTTGTAAAAAATCGAGACATATTCAACAATACTGTCCATTGCTTAAGAAGGCTGATAAAGAGTAAAAAAGGAAAGCTATGATAGCAACATGGAGTGATGGGGACTCTAACGACTCCAATAATGAAACTTGCTTCATGGCTCTTAATGATGATGAGGTATGCTCTTCTTCACATGACTCTTCCTTTGATGAACTTAGGAGTATGTCTGATAACTTATTAAAAGAATTTATAAAAGTGCAAAAGAAGAATAAAATGTTGAAGCAAATGATGAGTGAAGTAGATGATGAGTTTGATACTATCAAAAGTGAATACAATAAGGTAGTTGATGCAAAAGAAAACTTAGAAGAAGACAATGAATATTTGAAAGTTGAAAATGAGAGATTGACAAAAGAAAATATAGAGATAAGTAGTAGAAATAATGAATTAATAAATGAAAATAGCAAAATAAATGAGGTTAAGAAAAATTTTGAAAAGGAAATAAAAGAACTAAAACTTGAAGCAAAAAATGATGAAGGTATGATAGAAAAACTAAGTCAACTTGAAATTGAAAATTCGATTCTAAGAACTAGGTTAGATGACTCAAGAAAAATAATGGCAAAATTCGTAAATGGAGAAAAGAATTTGGATAAAATCCTTAGAATACAATGGCTAAGATTAGACAAAACTGGAATAGGTTATGTTAAGGAGAATGTGTATAGAACATACAAAAGTTACTTTGTTTTGTTAAGGCATCAAATAGAACTTGTAACTATTGTGGAAGATATGGTCATATTGCTTACACATGTACATTACGTCATAATTTCTCCTTATGCAACAAAAATAAAATGGTTTGGGTCCTTAAGGGACAAACTTACATTGCAACAACTAACCCTAAAGGACCCAAAATAAAATGGGTACCAAAGAGATAACCGTTTGTTTTGTAGGATCTTTCAAGGTACAACAACAAATGGATCTTGGATAGCGGTTGCTCAAAACATATGATCGGAGACTCATCTAAGTTCACATCTATAGACTTGAAGGATGAAGGAAGCGTGACCTTTGGAGATAATTGAAAAGCTTACGTCACTGGTGAAGGTAACATTTGCATTAACAATGATCTTGCTATTAAGCATGTGTTGCTTGTTGATAATTTAAAACATAACTTACTTAGTATTAGTCAATTGTGTGACATAGGATATAAAATAATCTTTTATGCATGAAAGTGTTCTATTGAAAACATTAACAATAACTAAATCCGTTTTGAGGGGTATAGATGAGGAAACATCTACAAAATTGACTTCAATATGTTTTCATGCTCTCGTAAGACTTATTTATCCATTTAAAACAATGATAGTTGGTTATGGCATAGAAAGTTAGGACATGTTAGTATGGATATCTTATTAAAACTAACCAAAAGGAATCTTGTTAAAGGATTACCTAAGATTAGTTTTGATAAAGATAGAACAAGTCAAGCATGTCAATATGACAAACAAACCAAGTCATCTTTTAAATCAAAAGAAGCCATCTCAACTTCTAGGTTACTCCAACTACTACACAAAGATTTATTTGGTCCAACCCAAACTTTAAGTTTGGGAGGGCAAAGATACACCTTGGTTATAGTTGATGATTTTACTAGATATATTTGGACCTTCTTCCTTACTAACAAAGATGAAACTTATTATGTGTTCTTGAATTATAGTAAGAAGGTTCAAAATTAAAAAGGTCTTTCTATTGTCTCTATAAGAAGTGACCATGGGGGAGAATTTGAAAATCTTGATATGGAAGATTTTTGTAATAAAAATGGAATGGAACATACATACTCGGCACCTAAAACTCTACAACGAAATGGAGTTGCCAAAAGAAAAAATAAGACCTTTATAGAAATGGTTAGGACCATGCTTTGTGACAATAACTTACCTAAGTATTTTTGGGCCGAAATCGTCAATAGGACTTATTAAATATCAAATCATGTTTTCATTAGACCAATTCTTAAGAAAACCCCATATGAGCTTTGGAAAGACAAAAGACCTAACATATCATATTTTCATCCTTTTGGAATGAAATGTTACATTCTCAATAATGGAAATGAACAATTAGAAAAATTTGACTCAAAGTCGGATGAAGGTATTTTTCTTGGTTATTCTCTTACTAGTAAAGCTTATAGATTATATAACAAAAGAACACCTGTTGTAGAGGAGTCAATTTATGTTACTTTTGATGATACTTGTATATATAAAGAGTTTAATGATGAAGTAGAAAACATTGGTGCTTACTTAGAAAATCTTGATCTTAACAAAAATCAATCTAACTCTCTTGAAAAGGAATTCTCTAGGCAAGATAACATCATTAACAACTTTAATTTAGATTTACCTAGAGAATTGAAGTTTGTGAAAAATCATCCTAAGGATTAGATAATAGGAGAACCATCCAATAAGGTTCAAACAAGAGCCTCACTTAAAAATCTAAGTAACGTTGTGTTCCTATCTCAACTTGAATAAAAAAATGTGGATGAAGCTCTAAAAGATGAATTTTGGGTTCAAGCTATATAAGAAGAGCTAAATCAATTTACTAGAAATGATGTATGGAATTTAGCATCTAAACCAAAAGATAGACCGGTTATTGGAATAAAATGGGTTTATAGAAACAAACTTGATGAAACCGGTATAGTAACTAGAAACAGGGCTAGATTAGTTGCTAAAGGCTATAATCAAGAAGAAGGAATAGATTTTGATGAGAATTTTGCCCTGGTTGTAATACTAGAAGCTATTAGGATGCTTTTGGCATTTATGGCTCATAAAGACTTTAAACCATATCAAATGGATGTTAAAAGTGCCTTTCTAAATGGCTTCATCAAAGAAGAGGTCTACGTAGAGCAACCACCGGGTTTTGAGGATAATGAATTCCCAAACCATGCATATAAGCTTAAGAAAGCCTTGTATAGACTAAAGCAAACTCCTAAAGCTTGGTATGAAAGATTGAGTAGTTTCTTGATAAACAATAAATTTATTACAGGGAAACTTGACACAACACTATTCATTAAATAACACAATGATCTTATGCTAATTGTTCAAATATATGTTGATGACATTATGTTTGGTACCACTTACATGGATTTAGTTAATGAGTTTGTCCAATGTATGAAAAATGAATTTGAAATGAGTATGATGGGAGAACTCAACTATTTCTTAAGTCTTCAAGTTAAGCAAACTAAAGATGGAACCTTCATTGACTAAGGCAAATATACCAAAGAACTCTTAAAAAGGTTCAAAATGGAAAATTGCAACACTAAGCCAACTCCAATGAGTACCACCCTAAAACTCAACAAAGATGAGAATGGAAAGAACATTTTTGAAAAGATGTATCGGGGTATGATAGGAAGTCTTCTATATTTAACTGCATCTAGGCCAGATATCATGTTTGCAGTATGTTTATGTATACGGTTTCAATCTTGCCCTAAAGAATCACATTTGAATGCGGTTAAACGCATTTTCAAGTATCTTGCCGGTACTATTGAAATCGGCTTATGGTATCCTAAGTTCACCTCACTTGATCTTATAGGATATTCTAATTCCGAATTTGCTGGCTACAAAGTCGATTGGAAAAGTACTAGCGGAACATGTTATTTCCTTGGTAACTCATTAGTATCATGGCACTCAAAGAAACAAAACTCAGTAACAATTTCTACTACTGAAGCTGAATATATAGCAATCGGTAGTTGTTGTGCTCAAGTATTATGGATGAAGCAAACTTTACTTGACTATGGTCTGAAATTTACAAATGTTTCAATAAGATGTGACAATACAAGTGCTATCAACTTGACCAAAAATCCAATTCAACATTCTAGGACTAAGCATATAGAAATTAAACATCACTTTTTTCGTGATCATGTGCAAAACAATGATATTTGCTTAGAATTTGTTGATAGTAGCAATCAAATATCCAATATCTTTACAAAACCCTTGAGTAAGGAAAGATTTTGCACTCTAAGAAGAGAATTAGGAATGATCTTGTAAGATGAGTGTTAGATACATAAGAACCAACGTGGCCTTTTTAAATAAAATTAACTCACTAAGTAAGTTAATCAGAAAATATCACACTATCAGATACAAGAAACATGATCATATGACTTTTGTGTATTAAATATCACTTTTAACATATTTTGGGCACACTTGAAGTCATTCATGCTTATCTAAGTTCATATATGCACAAATGTCTCGTACACTGGTTTTCGTGCCCAAAACTGGGTCTCACGTGCTTATTTTCATTCCTAAATGATGTTTAAGTGGTCAAACTAGCTTGATTTGAATTTCATACATATTTGACCTCTTTAGACCCTTTTTAGGTTCTAAGTGCATTATGGAGCATTTCATGACCATTTATGCTAATATGAATATTACTTAGTTTGATCATGCATTTTTATGTTCTTGGTATCTTTCAAATATGCTTAAACCATAAACTTGTCTTGAATTTGAGAAAAAATTCATAATTGCTTAATAGCTACATTTACGCTTAACATTTGATTTTAAGGAACATTAGTAGTGATTTTTCAATTTGTAGAGCCTTAAAGCTATATTTTGTTCCTACCATGCTTAAACATGCATTTGAAATTGCTTGACTTGTTGGTGTGCAAAAAACTCAATGTTTACGCACCTACTTTGCTCATACATCTACACTTTCAATTTATCATGAATTACTTGGCTGTATGGATTTGATTCGGATAAATCTTGGCCATTTAGTTAAACTTGAGTTTTTCAAGTCTTAACGGACTTAAATAAACTTGTTTGAAGTGTTAAGATGTTGTTTGAATCTCTACAAATCAATTTGGATTGGCAAACTTGCTCAATCAAAAGACCCTATTGTTTTTCTGCAATTTTGTAGACAATCGGCATGTCGGTTAAACAATTCACCGGCTTACTAGTATACTTATGTATTTAACAACTTGTTTTTGCTTTTGTTCGCTTAACCGACAAGCCGGTTCACCTAAGTATCGGCATGCCAGTATACTGCTTTAGTTTTTCATTTATATTTAATTCTATTCTTATAACTGGCAAGCTAGTACATCTAATCACTGGTATGCCGGTATACTTGACTCTTAAAGAAATCTATTTTGCTTCTGTTCTCTTAGCCAGCATGCCAGCTCATCCAAATATTGGCAAGCTGGTTCATCAGTTTTCAGGCGTGACTTAAAATCACGTTGCTCCATCTCTCCCCCATCCTTTTTCTAAAACCCTTTTTTCTCTTCCTCAAACCTTAACCCCTTTCTCTCATCTATCTCTTTTCTTCCATTAAAATCCAAAATTTCTTCTGTCAATCAACTCTCCACTCTCTTCTTTTTCTTTTCTCTTCACCTTTTATCAAACTTCTCCCTCTTTATCTTCCTTTTATCACTTTCTCTCTTTACCCATACCCACTAATAGTCACGTCACTACACACCGTCCACACACTTCTACCGTCACCTCGGCTTCTCTTACACTTACTCTATTATCTTGTCTCCATTCGCTATCCTTCCTTATCCTCTTCCTTACAATTACCTATCTCCATTCACCTCTATAACAATCCTAGTACCGTGTGTTGCTCATGGCTTAGCACCCCCGGCTTATAACAACCACCTCTTTCCCTCTCAACGACATTCTTAACGCTTTGAGAAATTTGTCATTTTAGAGGTCAATATTGGTATTGTTTATCTACCGGAGGTGCTTGAGGAATTTCGCATTGCCGCCTTTCCTAGGGTCATCACCAATCATGTCCTTGATATCCTTCGGCTTCCTCATGAGGTATACGATAATGCTATTAACTATTTTTATTGTAATATATCGGATTATTTAGATGATTAAGGTAGACCAAAACTAAAAATGAAGTGATGAGCTGCGTCGTAGTGTCCTCTATACTTATGTTTATGGTACTTTACTTACTATTACGCTAGAGGATATTTGTGGTCTTATTGGTGCTGCTGTTGGTGGAACGGAAGTGAATGTAAATTACTATGGAAAAAAAATTTTATGAGAGAGTTTTTAGATTTAAAGGCATTGGAGCTAATTGGGGAAAAACAAAAAAATTGACTGCCATCTGCCTCGACCTTAGGACAAAGATCCTCCATCATATTGTCATTTACAACTACTGTCTTTGTCAAGGTTAGCAATCCAATGTCACCCTTCAGGACTTATGGATTTTGTATTATTTGATAATGAATAAGTAGATTGATTTCTTCAGTATTGTGGTCTAATGCTTCAAACACGTAACCAATAACCCATCTCAAGCTTTTCTTCACTTTGGGCATTTGGTTACACAATTTCTTATAAGAAAGGGTATCCAGTTTCCTTCCCCCCTACGGGTAGCTCGAGTTAAGTACCTCAAATTAATTGATGTTTGTTGAGGGATTTAAAAGAAATCTGGCAGCAATTGTGTTAGGCGGAAAGACCTTCCTCCTCTTGATCTTCCCTCTATACGTGGGCCACAAGAGCTTATTACTTCTTCTAATGAGCCAGGTAGTCCCAGTGCTCATGTTCACTCGGCTAACGTTCCTCGCCATGATGGTACACCTCTACCTACGGGCTCTTCTCATCTGCTTCCATTAGATTTTGGGTTTCTATCCTTTGATCCAGTTGTTCCTCTTGCCTCTCAGCATCCTTTCTATTAGTACTCTGAAATGCGCTACGATCAGCTTTAGGAGGACATTCACGATCACTTACATAGCTAGTTTCAAGGACTTTATCATCATTTCCAGCTGGATTACAATTGCCCCTCTTACCCTTTTCCTCCTGCTCAGGATGATGATCCTCCTACTGTTTAGTCATGTACTTCATCTTTTTATCCTTGCTTTGCTCTTTTTGTTTAAAGAACTTGGTATTTGGCTACTCTTTCATTTAGTTGTTGTTTTGTAAACTTAGTCCTTGATGGGCATCCTCTTTATATTGGCTATTTATGACTATTTTTGTAAGCTTTGTTTGCTAATCTTTTGCCCTCAAATTAACCTTGCTATGCTGGCTGTTTTAAATTACTTTTTGTGCTCTCTCTTTCCTTGATTCTGATCTTGCAGGGGGCATATTCTCCAGTATAAGCCGGAGCTTTGCCGAACTTTCGACTTGAATCTTCTTCCTTTTTTACTGCTTAGATCCTCCTTTTTTTTTTGTGAGGCCAAAGGGGGAGAAATATTTAAGCTGTTAAAGCGTCAAAACGTATATTACATCAAATTGTTAATAGTTACTTAAAGATGATATTAATCTTATAACTTTGGCATATCTTGATTCTTTGAAAGTCAAATGTCTTGAAATCAAATGCTAAATTGAGGGGGAGTATTAGATTGAGGGGGAGCATTTAAAGTATAAGAGTTTTGTCCTCATCAAAAAGAGGGAGATTGTTGAACTTAGGGTTCATTATTTAATTTTGTTGAAAATAAAACAAAAAGTATATAATTAAACTTATTGTTTTTGAAGAAAACAAAACAAGTGGATGATTAAACTAAGTATTATTTTATTATTTTGAGATAATTAAATAGTTGAATTAGCTTGCTTAATGATTAAATATATCAATTATCTCTATAAGAAATTTAATCCTTTGAAGTGGTGATCAAATGATATTGAAGTTATGTTGCAAAGAGTATTCGTTAGTTGTGTGTTAAAAGAATCTTCAGGTGATATTTGGCCTATTGGGTTGACGGTTCAGGGCAGAACTAGGCTGATAGTATAAAGCACTGGAAAACATAAAGAAAAACTCATTGGCCTAGAAGAACTAGCTTGCCGATTCACTTACGAGTTCACTTGCGAGTAGTTCAGAGTACCAGTATACTGATAGTTCAGAGTATCGGTATTCAGTTTTAAGTAACTGTTGGAGCATTTAATGCACGACAACAAGAAGAATTTAAGGAGTTGGTATAAAAGCTCAACTACCTGACCAAAGGCTTTTAAGATCCAATATTTTATTGCAACTTAAAGATATTCTCTTACATTCTTGAGCTCATTTCACTTCTCCTTGGTCTCTTGTACACTTATTTGTTATCAAACAAAAAGAGACATAGTTGAGTGTTTGAAGATGCTCACATTTGTAATCTTGAGTAAAGAAAGTGATTTTCTTGAGTTAGTTGTAGTAAAAGAGATTGTGTAAGCTTATGTAGCTTTTGGAGCAATTGGATTGTGAAATCAATAAAGTGGTGTAAAGTCCTCAGTTGGAGGCATTGTGTGTTTATAGAGACTAGGAGGTGGTTTGAACTCCATGTTATATTCGGACTCGATCTTCTTTATCCTTATCTTTTTAAAATCTGTATTCATTATTGTTTTATTGTTGCTTTGATTACTCTTATTATTGCATTTAGTCATTTATATCGAAAAAGAATTGAAATTTGTTCTTAAACTCAATTTACCCCCTTCTTAAGTTTAGCCTATTGTTCTTCACCACAATCTAGAACGCTCAAGTTCAAAACCTAATTTTAGCTCTTATTGCACAACTTTGATTCCTATGTCACATCATATAGGATGTCAGTACCAATGCATGTTACGTGTATAAGCATAACATGCTTCATTACTAATAATAAATACTTATCAACCTAACTTATAAGTATATATTTTTTTCTATAAAAGATATAAACTATTCAAAAGCTAACAAATTGGTGTTATGGGGTGTTAGATTCTTCCCTCCTTTAAAAAGTTTCATCCTTGAAACTTCTTTTATAGTGATGTTAATATGATTTATTTTTTTTCTAATGCTACACATGCTAGACCTCTATCTAAACTTTCATTTCTAAATATAAATGATGTGTTTTTATTTCTGGTAAACATATAGTGTTATGATCAACCTATGATATGGAAGGTGTGACAGAGTTGGATTCATATCACCATTCTTATTTTGATTTGAACAACATGGTGGCTAAGTTTTTATTTTGATTATATGTGTTTACTTTATAATTATTATAAAGTTTTTATGTAAAGTATCAAATGCTACTTGAGTTTGTATACTTGAAACTTATATTTAATTAAATCTACATATGTTCCTTATTTGAAAAGTAAACATTTAACTATATACTTATTTACACATTTTAGTAGTTGAAATATGCATCTTTATGTTATAACTATAAATTACACAGATTTATAAAATATTTTAATTCAGTATTTCTCAAGTTAGTCATGGGTTCAGAAAATATCTTATAGTAATGAGTATAAGTATATATATAATTTGGGATTTAATTCTTTTATTAACTACCCTTTGCTAATTTACCCAAATTCTATCACATCTCACAATTTGGTAAGTTCATCCTATCTTTAATAACCTAAAACTCCATTACTACTCTTTTATCACTGTCCAAACTAATACGTTCACTTAGTTCTCATTTCATTCCTTTAGTTAGTTTAAACATTCACATTAGTTAGTCCTACAAAACTCATAGTCATCATTTTCATTATTTCATTGTTTGTCCCATAGTTTACCAACATATCTTTTCGTCTCATCCCTATCTCCTATGCATTGTCTAAGTCCTAGTTTCTACTTAAGGCAAACATAACAAATTTAACTTCTTCCTATCTACAAGGGTTTTATACGACAATCTTCGCTTAATGGTTATAGTTAAGACCTAGGGTATTTCCTATATTTAATACATGTATTAGTAAGAATGAGTTGGACAAATCTGAACTTTCTATCAACTTGTACACCAAGGAGATAAAGGACAACTCAAACCAAGTGGACTCGTTTGGATCTGACATAAATTGACATGACTCTTGGTGAACAAGACTTGTAAAGACACTAGACACTTTTCTAGCTGACAATTGACACGACTAGACTCACAAGGACATGAAACCTTGTTATGAAAGACACAAGAATCGTAACAAATTTGAGTTGTTTTGTCAAAAGAGTCATGAAAGTCATAAATTTTTCATTCTCATCTTGCTTATCATATGTGCCAAGGGTACATGAAAGGTATATTCTCGCAATGTTGTAGTTATATTCCTTATTAATCTCACATACTTTATCATTTTGTTTACTTCTCAGTCTCATAATTAGCTACTACCTCATGAATCACAATCTCATTCTATATAACATTAGCCTCTAAATTAATATCTCATTATGCCTCTAATAAAGTTTAGATTTATTCTCGGAACTCGTTCCTAATTATCTACTTCCATCATTTCTTACCATTCCCTCTATTCCAATAACAACTTTACTCTGCCTCACTACAACATGTATATCCTACTTAGGATCTCTTCCAAATGTTTACTTTCAACTCTTCCTCTTTAGATATCTTTTCTTCTAGTAACTTCTCTTAGAACTTAAGTTTCTATGAATCTTCAATGATTCCCTTCTTATCAGGTCACTTAATTGCCACCATCATTTCCTTACAATCAACTCCATACTTACTCCCAGTATTATATCTAATCCTTTCATATCTAGAACAACCAACTTTGCAATTATCTCATTAGTATCTAAACTCAAATTTCTCATTGTTCAACTTATGTTACATCACTTGTTCTCCTCCAAGAGGGGTTATCACTACTAATTCATAAATTAAGGTCTCTATAGAAGGTTTATTTCCACCAACGTACTCTTTTTGAAACACATAAGTGAGTTACCCTAGTATCGAACATAGTATATGTATAGGCATAACTATTTGCTATGCATATCAATCTTAAAACAATTTATTACAATTATGTTACTACTTTCGAGTTTTTCTCATTTATCAACTATTAGTTGTCGGTTACACTTACACTCTAAGTTATAAAATTCAAAGGTCATACCTACCACAACCTAGTCATTTCTAGCTTCGTTTTGCTGGACAACATATACCTTATCTTGCTCTAATTCATGCTTATTTTGATTACACTTCCTAACAAGACTATATGCTGGTAAAAACTTGTACTTTTTACTAAAAATTATATATAATCAAAGTTTACGAAAGTAATGATGTTAAATTTGTAAAAATATAAAGTTCAATTTCAATAGTTTTTATAAAGGATTATTACTAGAGATTAACTCATTTTAAGAATTAGTACTAATAATATATAAGTCTCAATATTCTAAGTTTAAAATTCGAAAAAGAATAAATCTATGAAATTATATGGATAAAATACTCAATTTAGGAAAATAATAAAATTATGGATATATTTCTTATAAGACTATTATATATCAATTATAAAACAACACTTATAATTATGAAAACAAGGTTACTTGCAAATGTCAGATACTAGAAAAATTAAATTATTGAATCCTCGTTTTCTTCTTCTTCTTCTTCTTTTTCTAAAAATTATTTCTCCTTCTCTTTCTCTCTCCTCCAAGGGATGAATAGGTAGGTGACGATGCATGTATACATCCAAATGGCTCTTCTCTCCTTTGCCATGTTTTACTAGCTATTAAATCTCATTTGTTTAGTTCGAATCATTCCCTTACACAGTGTATGATGTTGCCACATCCACTAGAGTAAAATGTAAATGGGATCAACCACCTTTTCACATAGGCTTCTTGGTGTTACACACACACACACACATACATATATATATATATATATTAATTTACGAGTATATTTTTACATATAATAAATATACTTGATGTATTTGAATATTTCTTATATATCATTTCATGAAAGTTAGTATCCAAATAATCTACCTTTAAGAGCTTGTTAGTTACTGAGATCTAAATTACATATGCTCGATAAATCACAAATAATAAAACTATAGTTAGTGTTGGTTTCTTTTATATATTAACCTTTTTTTTTCTTTCTTTTTTTTTCCCTTTTATTTTATCAAGGGTTTACATAAATTCTTGTTATCGTGCTTGGGAAATCTATACCTAGAAATCATACTTCTCAATCTAATTAGATGCCACAAGCTAATACATTAGGTGTCCTTTCATTGTTTGCCACGCTAGGAACTAGATAATATTCTTGCATTGTGTTAGTTCTTGTATATAATAGAATAAGGATTTAAGGTGTTGCATTTTACCTATATTGAATTATTCTTGTTGATATATTTGCATATATGCTATAACTCATGTACATTTCATGAGTATACATGTTGCCTAAATGCCACTTTATACCATATTACTATTTTTTTATTTTAATAGCATAATACATATTTTACGATATTAAATTTAGTATACTTATATATATATGTATAGATACATATCGGGTACATATCGTATATGCATATTATGATTATATAATTACACTTCATGCTATTTAACTCCAAACTATATGTATATATATATTTATAAATCAAATAATCTATCTTTAATGTCTTGTTATATTTTGAAGTTCAAATTTTAAGTTTTCGATATAGAATGGATAATACTAACCAAATTACATTTTATCAAATAAAATATTCTATAGAGCTTATTTTGTGAAATAAGTCTTACTATGATTTCCTTTTCTATCTTTTGTAACTATAAACCTACAAATTCCCTAAAACAGGGGTTATAAGTTAATAAGTTCTTTCGAAAGATACCTTTAGTATTGGTAAGATAACTAATCTTGAACCTGAGAGGCTATGCTAAAAAACCTTAATGCAAACCGTTAAAACCTTAAATGGTAATCTTAATTCTAGTTTGACTCCTACACTCAAAAGCCTTAAAATCATATAAACAAATGCCAATAATTAATGTTAACTTCCAAGGTCAACCTAATCTAACAAAAATAAGCCCAAACACTAATGGGAAAAAGATTGATAGTCAAAGTTCAGGAGAGCTCCCCGAAAATGATAAATGGTAAGCTAAACCAAAAATTAATATTAATATAGATAACCTTAACAATAAATTCAAAACCTTAAAACGAATTTTGTAACTCTTAAGTGAACCTTTGAACACTAAATTCTTAATTGAAACCCCAATACATGTGAGCCTTTAAATTGTAAAACCGTAATCTGTAGTTGAAAACCCTAATCTAACTAGTGTACTTTAATTAAATAGTAAAACTATTCATTAATCGAAGACTAATGGCTTTAATTACTCTAAAACCTTAATTTACCCTCTAAAACGTACTCGAACAACAATAATTATCTCAATTCCTTGAAATAATTAGATAAGATGATTCAATGAGCTTAACCAACTTAATTTGACACATTAAGTCCCAAAATGCACCTAATTTAGGTTAAGTGTACGAGTAATTAAGATTAAGAAATTTAATTACCCATTAATTCACTAATTGGGGTTTTACATCATAATTAACTATAAGTTAAGAGCGATTAATCATATAAAGCCAAATGAATTATATGAAAATATCTCCTTAATGATGACAATCTTATACTTGGAGAGACAATATGAACCTTGTAAACTTTTTGATTCGAACTTAGAGTCAAATACATGAGTTAATAAGCAATCCTTAGAACTGTTTAATATATAATAATAAATGATATAATAATAAAATTCATAAATTAAATGATTCAACCCTAAATAATAAGTCATAAACCTTAAGTAATGAAGTCGGAAAACCTTAAGGAGAGTAAAACCCTAAAACCTTAATCATATGAGTAAAACACCCAATATGCAAGAAATCTTAAAATGATTAGAAAATATTAATGGACCGAGTAAAAGCTTAATTGGAAGTCTAAACCTTAATTCAACTAATACCCTAAGTGTATTCCTAAACTATTCGCTAATCGCAAATAATTTCTTCAATTGCTAGGAAACCCTAAATCACTAAGAAACCCTAAATCGCTAGCCTCTACACCGTCTGAAAAACCTTAATCGATCCTGAGTAATAACGGACTCTAACAAACGAAGTAATGTAGAATAATGAACATAATTAAAGTGATAAAATATAGCAAGACCTTAATTATACCCTAATTAGGCCTAAATTGCTTAATTAAGTACAATCACGATTAATTAACTTAATTATCCTTTAATCCATCTACCAGCTCTCATTACATCTTAATTAGTAACAACTCAAACTTAATTAAGAACAAAGGATAAAGGATCAATTGGGAAATAAAGGACACTTGTCCTTTAGGAGACAAAATCTTCCCTTATTTGGCAAAAAGCAAATAAGGTATAATAGCATTAAGAGGGGATTATGTATCCTTATCCTAAAATAGCTACCCCTTATCCCAAAATAGCTACCTTCAATATCTACCATTTCAACCCTCCAAAACTCTTATTTGACACCATTCTTCACATGTAGAAAACCTTAAGAAACCCTCTTTATAAACCCAAATAAAAATCAAGGAAAGAAGAAAAGAAAACTAAGAAGTGCTCTCGGATTCCTATATGTACATTTGCACCTTTTAGCACTATCATCACCACATGCCACCAAATCACAAACCACTACCACTAAAATGTCACACACATTGTATTTTCTTGCTGATAAACTTGTACACCTAAAGAAGCACATTTTGACTTCTTTTTTAAGTGAAAAAGTTAGAGCTTGTGTAGATCAGTTTAAGATAAAACTCACTCAACTTAAGTTTTCTATTTACACTAGTTTTATCTATGATATCTTGAGAGTTTAGAATTAGAAATACTAGATAAACATGCTATTATCATATACATGTCATTTTAGAGCCTCATAATTACACATTCATTAATATACTTAGCTAGCTTGTTACTTACATTCTAAAAGCATAGGAGATAGTTTTATGTAGATAATTTAATATGATATTAATAAAACTTTATGAAACCCTAATCACTATGCATGCTACCCTCCCTTAGTGAATATCCATCTTGCTTTCACTACATTATGTAATCTTATTAGCTTAAAACAAGAAGAAATGTGATTAAAAACAAGAAAACACACTAGAATAAGTGTTAGGTGGAAAAAGTTAAAGGAAAGCCTAGAATCTTACTTAGTCGCCACTTTCATGAAAGTTTCAAATCTTTAAATTTTGATTTATTAGCTTGATAACATGATTATTTAGTATTAGGTATGATTTAAAATGTAATTAACCAAGTTAAGTAGGGTAATGATGAGTTAATGGCCTAAACCAGTTAAGTCGGTGATTAAGGCCTTAGGAATAGTGTTAGAAAACCCATTAGTAAAATGAATTAGATTTGGAATACTTAGTAAAATGGGTAATCTAGTGGACTTATTAGGATATTTGGCCATTGGAATAAGTTAGAATTGAGTTTAGGGTCCTAAAATGCAAATTAGGCCTAAATTAGCTTAATCGGTTACTAAAGCCTTAGAAATATGATTAGAAGCCCAATAAATGAAAAGAACTAGATCTAAATGCTAATAGAAAATGGACTTATCTTAAGGCCTTTAGTGGGCTTAAGCTTAAAATCATAAGTAGAGTTGGGCTTAAGGCTCTAAAATGCAAGATAAGCCTAAAAGCTCTTACAAGAGTGAATAATAAAGCCTAGTAACTTAGTAGGTAGATCTTAACCATAAATTAAATGGCTCATGAAATAAAATAAAAAAAGGTCTATTAAGTCTATAAGCACATTAGAACCATCCCTTAGAGGGCCCTTAGTAGGTAAGGGCTTTAAACTAGTAAAAATGACCCATTTAGGCCTACAAGAGCAATATCAAGGCCCAAGGTGAAAATTTAAAGTGTTGGGTAGAAAAGTCCACTTAAAATACTTAAAAAGAAGCCTAAAATATTAAGCAAAAGGTCCAAGATCAAAAGCTAAGTATAAACCTCAAGACTAAGCCTAAACCCTAAAGTGACTAAACTCACCCTTTGGACCTACGAACTTAAAATTGACTATAAGAATGTGAAATTTTGACTTAAAATGTGAAAGTTATGACCAAGATACAAAATAAGTGGAAATAGGAAAATTATAGCGAGGCTAGTGAATATATTACATTTAATATGAGTCTTATTTACTTTAGTTATCTTACTTAGGTGATTTGGGATACCAAGTTCAAGACTACCAAGGATTATTAAGAATACTTAGCTATAAGGTTGAGTGAGTATACCGCCCCCTATTTTATTTGATTTTGTGCTTGTAGTTAGTGCACTATTCAATTATATATGATAATTGAACTTAATGCATGTTGGGGTATATAGGAACTTATATGTGCTGTTCTGGTTGACCTATACTTGCAAAATATCTTAAGATATTTCAACACCTTTGTTTGCTGCATTAGAACGTAGGGCATTGGAGTATCTGGAACATACTTACTTGACCACCCCATGAATCTAAAATTAATAAATATTCAGCCTCTAATTAAACTAAACATACATTACATCTTATAGCATGAGTTAAATTGGCATTAACAATATGCAATAGAGTGAGAGATCATGCTTAGATGGATCCATATTGATATTATGTATTGTGATTGTTCATCGTATGACGTCTTTTGTGAGACATGTTCTTATCTCAACCTTTAGGAACAACTTAACTCTAAGGAATGCTGCCTTCTACTTAAGGTCAAATGGTGTCTACTATCGAGGGTAGTTATATTGTTAACAGATTTCGTATTAGACATAGATACCTGGGCCTTGTCGTGCCTAAATACTTCCCAACTTAGATAACAGTGGGCATTAAAACTGTGCTGTAGGCAATATTTATTATTTACATTACATATGCTTGTACATACATTCATATATTTGATAAATGACTTGCTTGTTACTGTCTAATGGTAAGGTAGAAAGGTTACTCACTAAGCTAGATGTAGCTTACTTCCCAATAGTTTCTTTTACAAGTTTTACAAAGTTGGGGTTATGTTAGGATTCGAGTGTAGAGCGCTCTATTAAGTTGAGAAAGTAGAATGATAAGTTTAGAAAAGCAAGTAGAATAGTTGAATTAAACTTTTAAAAGTTTCTTGTAGCTTCATGATTGTTGGAACTTAGATACCTTTTCTTATTGTTTGGTAAGTGATTCCAACTCTGTGACTGTAGATATATATATATATTATATAGTTAAGTAGAAGTATGTAAATTGAATAAGCACCTTTAGAAACTTACTAGTTAAAGCCTTGCAACCTTTGACTTGTAAGATGGTTTTTATATCATGGGTGTACACGTGATATGAAGGTTTTAAATAAAACTACTAGGTCTCCTTTTGGGGCGTTATAGTGACCTTATATTGGAGTTTGGTTCAATTTGAAAAATATTTTCCAAAAACCCTAAATTGATTGGTTTCAAACAGTTAAGATCCTGTCAAACAACAAACTCATTTATCAAGCTTTCCCTTAATAAGTTTATTTCGTTATTTCCCCGACTATACCTTCTAAGTTTCACATGCGATGGAAATAACCCATTAGTTCAAGTCTTAGATAGTTAGTTAAAGATTAGGGTTTCACATTCCTAATGTAAATAACCCATTAGTTCTACCCCTCTTACAAAAAGTGTCGTCCTTGAAATTTCTACAATCTAGAACACTTAGTTTAAAACCTAATACTACACTTTTACTACTCAACTTTGATTCCTACATCACATCATATAAGATATCGGTATTGATGCATGCCATGCACATGAGCATAGCATGTTGCATTAGTAACAATAAATACCTATTGACCTAACTTATAAAAACATTTTTTTTCTATAAAGGATAAAAATTACTTGAAAGTTAGCAGATCGATGTTGTAGGGAATTACAATAATCACTCTCAACATAGAGCTCATCGAAAACGAGGATGTCGCTGGATGACCAGTAGAGTTCGTTGTGGTCGATTACTATCCACTTATGATGCTTTATCAAGACGACTAAGCTTAAATAGCGTTGGAGTTATCACTTTGTCCCTCCACCTTAAGGCTAAGTTCTTAATAGGAATCAACTCCTCGAACTAATCATGCATAGCCAAGCAAGAGGACTATAAGGACTCACATGGAGAATACTAACTCAAAACCCCATTCAAGACGAGGATTCCTATTCCGATCTCCATCTTCTACACTACTGCAAACTCGAGCATCTAGCTTTCGTAAGCATAGTTCCTAAGTTACCAAGCAATCGTACCAACTTGCTTAGAGTACATGATAACCAATCAAGCACCCATAACTATTGTCGAGCTCATGCCACGATCCAAACAACCCTGGAGCCGATTAGCATCAAACCTCCATTTGAGCCAAATTACCCAGACAGCTAACCCGCAAAGGATTAGAATGTTTTCCAACACCCGAGTTCAGATCTGAACAAGATCAGGTTTGCTCTAATTGTTGACACTTTCTTTTATCCTCCTTCAAATTGTATTATTAAAGCAGAGCCACTTCAATGTATACCTTAACAAGACCAGTTCTAGATTGCTATCCACCATATAATACGTGTCTTCTGGCATGATATTTTAGAATGATTACTTACTTTTTTCATACGGAATATTCTTTACCTTTTTTTCCCTTTTTAGTATATTTGATGTATTCCAATTGAAAAATATCCTTTTTGTCTTTTCCATGTATGCCTCATAACCCTAGTGAGGCTAGTAGATAAACCCCATTTACTTATACTTAAACACATCATTGCATTATTGAGTATTACTAGTTTCTTTCTTGAGTAACTTAAGTGTTCTCATTCTATCTTAACTCTTGTTTATTCCCTTTAGCAAGAAGTAGAGATAAGTGACCCTATAGTTCGAACCGATGAGTTACATCCAATAAATTATAGGCTAAGTAGGATCAATTAAATCATCATATCTAATTGGTAGCCGCTCAGATTTGCTAAACCCTTTTACTTTCTTTTAGTTATCATACATTGTGGTGTCTCTCCGTGTATATGACCTCGGAGACACATAAGCTTTGTTGGTATCAGAGCATGGTTTCAAGAGGGAATCTGTAAGGTCATAGTGATGTTTTGGTTAGTGTTTGCTATTAATAGCTGTTGTGTTTCTTCTGTAGCTACTATAGTGTGTTCGTATGAAGTAAGTTCTAAAGTTGTGAGCTATGAAGTAAAGGTTCATGTATTGGTAAGTACAGTTCCTATTGTTACTTTATTTCCCACTACAAAAACGAAGCAAGTTTGTTTTTGTGATATTTGTGTGTATGTTGGGTGTTGAAGTTGTTAGAGTAAGTTAGTAAGGTTTTGAGCACTAAGAAGAGGTGTTTTTTGTGTATTGTGCTGCTAATCTGATAGAGAAGTATTACACTATGTCAAATTTGAGTGTTCAAAGTATTATTGGTGACTAGAGTAGTGGTGCTCATGCTAATCGAGATCAAAATGATAGTAATACTCTTGGGTTAGTTGATGACAAGCTTAGCAAACTCACCAATCTTGTTGAGAGTCTGGTAACTACGATGTAAGTCAAAAGAAAACAATCACAAGGTGTACCATGTCATAACCCACCTGAGAATGTTCCCGAGAGGCGATATGGCTAAGTTGGCTAAGCTAATCACCCAGTTTTACCCCATCGAGCTGAAGGAGTTATAGACTGAGCTACTAGACAAAAGTTGGAGTTAGAAGAGATTGAGAAGGGTGATGAGGAAGTAGATGTTGTAGAATGTAAAGAGGAAGAAGAAAGGTTGAATATTACCAAGCATAAGAGCAACGACGCCAATCTCCTCCTGGACTCAACAATATTAAGGTTCAAATCCTACCCTTTAGTGAAAGTGGAGATATAGATGAATATTTAGAATAGGAAGAGAAAGTAGAAAATGTATTTGACTACAATGGAAACACTAATGCCATTAAAGTGCAACTTGCTGCACTTGAATTTTTTGGATATGCTACCATGTGGTGGAAGAATTTGAATCCAGCTAGAGTAAGATATGGAAGACGAGGTGTATGGACTTAGGAAGAGATAAAGAGATTGTTGAGAGGGAGATTTGTGACAGATACCTACTTGTAAGACATGTTTGCAAAGTTGCAGGAACTTTACTAAGGAAGTTGATTTGTCGATGACTATGTCAGAGAATTTTAGATGCTAATGATTCGAGTAGACATAGATGAATCAGAGGCTCACACAGTGGTGAGGTTCTTTTCTAAACTCAAATATGAGATTCGTAACAATACAAAAGTATAGAGGTTTTATACATTGGAAGAGAATATTAAGTTAGCTTACAAAGTTGTAAGCCCCACAACCAACCACTCAAAGTTTCAATTAGCTGAAAGATCCGATTGAGCCTAAATTATAAAGTAAAGTTAGAAATATTAGTAAAAATAATCTCATAAGTTCGAATTTAAGAAAATAAGCCATAAAATAAAAGAATATAAAATTTCTAAATTTTAAGTAAATTACTCATTATTTATCAAAAATGCGTAAAATGTATTCTGATAATTAACGAATCGCTAGAGATAAATTATATATATATTAAAAATCATAGAATAGCCTAAATAATATTTAGGAATATTTATTTATACTATATATGAATTTGCATCTAGGTAGAAATACACATAATTTCTTAAAATACATGAAATGTGCTAAAATAATACTAAATAATTAAAGAAAATTCATAATAAATTAAGGAAAAATAAAGAAAAATCAGAAAAAAGGAATGATCCATATTTGGGTCGTGATAGCTGGGGAAAATAAGAAAAAAATTAGCCAATTAAATTAGAACAATACAAAAGGCAAATTGGAAAAAGATAAGGTAATTGTCAAATTAATTTAATACATAATAATTTCCTTAATGCTTTATAAATAGCAAGAAAATTTCAGAAGCTCTTTAGTCAGTTTGGAGAGTGAGAAAAATAGAGAGAGGCAAAATTGAGAGTAAATTAGGGTTTTAGAAAAAATCATAAAAAATCTATATAGTTAGGGCTTCTAAGGAGAACCCAGACCCGACGAGCAACTGAGAGTGGACAACCACCACCACCATACGGCAGTGGCAACACCTAGGTAAGCCGACACACCCATGGCCATCGACGGTGGTCGGAGCCACCCAAATCGGTAAATTCGATTTCTAGCCCGATTTTGTTTAATTTTTTAAAAATATTAAATATTCTATGAAAATTATGAAAATTGTTGTTTTGAAATATTTTTGTATTTAATTTTTAGAAAAATATTATTTTGATGAAAATATATCCCGTGATATAGGGTCCTTAAGAAATCATGCAAAATTGAGCATGTTTTGGTTTAGAAATAAATTATCTTAGGAGTGTATTTTTTAGCCAAAAATTTTTGTGTAGACTACTTAGATGATATAGAACAGTGCTATAAAGCCCGTTTTCAAAAATTAATTATTGAATTTTTTAGATAATTTTTTTTCCTTAAAATGAGGCATAAAATGAGTTAAATAGTTAATTAAGTAATTAAATAGTTAATTACTGATTTAGTGAATAATTATATATTTTAGGATGTTGAAATTTGAAGAAGTATGATAATTGTAGCATTTAGGGTGTTAGATGTAATTATTAGGTTAATTATGTAGCAAATAAGTAATAAGGAAAAATAGTAAATTTTAAGTTAATTTTGTAAATTAGGGAAATTAGGTGTAAAATCTAATTTAGGATGAATTTAGACATTTTGAGATGATAATTGATGTTGGAAGATGGTAATTAGAGTGATAAAAATATTAGATGTGTATTATGTACATGATAAGTGATAGTACATAACATGCAATCATTGAAAATATAATAAATAGAAAATATTAGGATAAAAATTGATATTATATAAATAATAGGGATATATGATAAATCTGATAGAAAACTCAAATTTATGTAATTATATGAAAATTGTAAAAAAATTTCACATCAAGGGTAAATTGGTACACTAATGAGGATTTAAATGTACCAGATGAAATAAAATATTAACTAGGGGTAATGATGGTATTTAGGATATTCGGAAGTAATGTGATTAATTTCACATTATGAGTTGAAATGAATTTCTAGGGTTCGAATATAAAACAATATTTAGAAATCGAACTAAAACCTAATTTAGAAATCGTCGTGGAAACTGAACCCGAACGTAGCCCCAAACCCAAAATAATTGTAAAAGATTTAAAAACCTAAATAACTAGATATATTAAAACCTAAACAAAACATAACAATAAGCGTTATAGGATAAAACCAATTTATAATAGTTATACGAAAAACTGAAACCACGTTTGTGTTATAGGGATGATCGGCAATGACCTGAGCGAGTTAGACCTGAAGTAAGTGAGCAACGAGTCTAGGTAAGTTGGGATTAATACGTTGCTGTATTTTAGAGGCTTGAGATTATGCTTAGTTGTGCTTGTTAAATAGTTGGTTGTGTGCATGTGCTTGATTATGAGTGATGCTATGATTCTGTTTGTTGTTCTGGCATGTATTGTATAATTTGTATAAAATGATTGATCGCCCTAAATTGAACCTAATTAAATATACGACCTGTAATCATAATCGGACTTGCATGGAAACTTATTAGGGGAAACCTAAGATTCTCTGACCAAATACAGACCCCTTCGAAAAAGATAGCGTAGGATTGCATAATAGTCCCTTCTTCATCCTTAGTTGTACTAAGTGACAAAAGAGGAGGTCGCAGCGAAGGTGAAGTTAATGGTTCAAAGATAGTCGCGGGAGGAGTGGTGTCTCCATTGCACAAGCCTGGGTTTGGTCGTGAGATGTTGCATTAACGGTAACTCCTCAACCCGGATTAGAGCGGGCGTAATTTCTTTAATCTCACGATGGGTTAGATAATATCGTGCGATGGCATTTTCTTGAACATGCATTGCACTTAATAAGTTGGTTGATAACCTTGTTATGTTTATGGTATAGTTTTAAATCCTCCATCTTAACTTATTGAGCTGTAGTTGCTCACATCTCTATAGACGTCGTACAGGTATTGGCTAAGAAACGGCTTATAACTACTCTAAAACTAACAATTGCTGGATCTTAGGGAATGAGGAAAAATATTTGAAGAATAAACATATATTTTTAAGGTCTAAGCTTTTGTTTTAGAATTTTTCATTTCTGAATAATGTAATAACTAGGAAATATATTACGGTAAAACGTTATAAACATTAATTGTAATAACTGAATTATAGTGTATATATATATTTTCTCACTTTTTTAGGTAAATAATTTATTTAAATTACAAACTGTTTACTTCAAAGCGGGTTAGTCGTGGCGCCTTATGTAGATCGGGTTTAGGATAGTGATTGTAAGGTCAACTTCTATCTTAGAATAGTTTATACAACGGGGCTATTATGACTTTGCTGCTTCAAAACGTGACACAAGCCAACCTGGGCTAACATTTTCCTAAGCTCCTGTTCCACACCGACTTGGTCATGCCAAGCCTAGGAAAGATATGACTAACCTGATGATAGTCAAGTAGGCCACTAGGGCCAAGCAGGCTAGTAGAGTTGAGCTGAGGATAGGTCAATCCCAAGGACATATGAGAAGGGACAAACCTCTGGATGGAAGACAAGCAAGGTAAAATGCTCCAAATGCTTAGGTTTGGACATATGGTTGCCGAGTGTCTAAACTGATGTGCCATGGAGCTTCGAAGAGATGTAGTTGATAGCACCGATTAGAGTAAGCTAGAGGAGGAGAAGAATGCTGGAAGAATTGAAGCCGAAGAGGAAGAGGAAACTTGTGTCTACGCCGACCAAGGAGAAGTAATTACCTTAGTATTGAGATAAGTGTTGAGCTCTTTATCAAGCTCCATACAAAGTATACCATCAAGGGATAGTTGTACACCATCATTACAGATGGAGAAATTTGTACCAACGTCATTGTATAGTCCTTTGTATGGAGGTTAGGATTGCCAACCTCTAAGTACCCTTGGCCCTATAAGCTACACTGGCTTCATGATAAGGGTACTTTACACATCATTGAACAAGTATTCGTGCCTTTTAGTGTTAGGAATATGTATAGGGATGAAGTGGTATGTGCTGTCGTCCTTATGGGAGCTTCACATTTGCTACTTAGAGGATCTTGGTTGTTTAATTGATGTGTTATCCATGATGGATATAAGAACACCTATGCCTTCGTTAAGCATGATAAGAAGATTGTTTTGCAATCCATGACACTTACCTAGGTAAACGAGACCCATAACCAGCTAGCTCAAGCTAATAAGAAGAAAGGCTTAGAGATGAGTTGAAAAGAGATTCAAGCTACTGAGAAGGCCAATGAGCCTATGTTTTTACTGATTAGAAGATTATTCGATGTGAGAAATCTGGACGGTGTTCTTGATAAGATCTGAAGATTAATTGATGAATTTTTCGATCTGTTTCCTGAAGAGTTGCCTAAGGGACTACCCTCAGTCTAAGCATTAAGCATTGTATTGATTTACAGCCAAGCACAGCCTTGTCAAATCAACCTACCTATCGAATGAATCCTAGTTAAGCTATCGAGTTGCAAAGACAAGTGGATGAGTTGATAAAGTGAGGCTATGTGAAGGAGAGCATGAGTCCTTATGCTATACCTACTTTATTCATCCCAAAGAAGGATAGTTATAGCACATGTGCATTGATAGTTAAGTAATTAACCAAATTACTATTAAGTACAAATATCTAATACCGAGGCTCAATAACATATTATATGAGTTACATGGTGCTTAAATATTGACAAAGATTGATCTACGAAGTGGTTACCACCAAATTTACATAAGGCCTACTGATGAATGATAGACTACTTTCAAAACAAGGCATGGTCTCTATGAATGGTTAGTTATTCCATCAGACATACAAATGGCTAAGCACATTTATGAGGCATATGAATCATGTGATGTGTCCGTTGATTAAAAGATGTGTGGTTGTCTACTTTAACAACATATTGGTGTACATTTCTAACCTGAACAACCATGTTCAATATCTCAAAGTTGTTTTTAACATTTTACAAGTTGAAAAGTTGTATGGAAACTAGAAGAAGTTTATGTTCTATCAAACTAAAGTAGTTTTCCTTAGTTATGTAGTATCAGGAGAAGGAATTTGAGCAGATGAAGAAAAAGTCTGAGCTGTCACTAAGTGGCCGATGCCGAAGAATGTTACTAAAGTACGAAGTTTTTATGGCCTTACTTCTTTCTATAGAAGATTGATTTAAAACTTTAGTACAATTACAACCTCCTTAATTGAGCTAACAGCTAAGAGTGAAGGATTCAATGGAATGACTAAGCTAAACAAAGTTTTAGGAAAATAAAAGAGAAGCTCACTACGGCTCTTGTCTTGTCTTTGCTAGATTTTGACAAGCCACTTAATTGGAATGCGATGCATCAAGCATTGGAATTAGTGCCATCCTCATGTAAGAATGATGACCAGTTGCCTACCATAATGAGAAGCTCAATGGTGTCGTACTAAACTATTCTGTATATGAAAATATGTTATATTATCGTTTTCGAGCTCTTATTATATGGTAACATTATTTACTATCTAAAGAGTTTGTGATTCATACGGACCATGAGTCCTAAAAGCATCTTGGAAGTCAAAACAAACTTTCGAAAAGGCAAGCAAAGTGGCTAGAATTTATGGACGAGTTTTCTCATGTGATTCATTACAAGAAGGGAATGCCAAAATGGTTACAAATGCCCTGTTACATTGGTAAACCTTACTGACTACCTTGTAAACAAAATTACTGAGATTTTCACTTATTACTGAACAATATGCTCATAACCCTTGTTTTGGTCCTATTCTTGAGCAGTGTAGAGAAGGAATTACTGTTAAAGGATATTATATCAAGGATAGCTATTTATTCAAGGGAAGAAGGCTATGCATACTGAGCTATTGGTGAAAGAAGCTCATAGTAATGGATTATCTGGTTATTTTAGAGAGACCAAAACAGCCAACTTGTTAAAAGAGAACTTTTACTAGCCTAATTTAGCTAAAGATGTCCATAAAGTAGTTGGTAATTGCAAAGCATGCAAGAAGACCAAAAGAAAGAGAGAGCCACATGGAGAGTATGTGCCTTTACCCACACCTCAACATAGACTTTGTCTTAGGGTTGCCTCGGACATTCAGAGGAAAAGATTCAATCTTTGTTGTAGTAGATTGCTTCAACAAATGGCACACTTCATTCTGTGCCATCAAACTAACAATACTTTGTATATTGCTGACTTGTTTTTGGAGGAAGTTATCTGGCTACATGGAATGTTGCAAACCATTGTTTCAGATTGAGATACAAAATTCTTAAGTTTTTTTTGGAAGACTCTCTAGAGCAGACTGTGAACTAAACTTGTATTAAGCTTTAGTAGCTACCCTAGACTGATGGCCAGATTGAAGTGATGAATAGAACACTGGGGAATCTATTCTAATCAATCATAGGAAAGATCTTAAAAGTTTAGGATTTATGTCTACCAATTGTGGAGTTCGCATACAACTGAACTGTCAACAACACCATTGGGAAGACCCCATTCAAGGTAGTATATGGCCTCAATCCCAATATTCCCCTAAATCTGATCAGTAGACCCATAGTTGCTGAAGAGAGTGAATCTAGAGTTTCTTGAGCCCAAGAATTGCAAGAACTGCATCAGTTCATGGTAAGGAAGATAGCCAAGTTCAACTACAAACAACAAGAGGTCTATAGTAGTTATCGTTGAACTATTTCCTTCAAACTAGGTGACTTAGTATGGATTAACCTTAGTCGAGAATGATTTCCACACCTAAGATAGTGCAAGTTATCTCTATGAGCTAATGATCCATTCAAAGTCTTGAAGAAGATCAATTACAACGCCTATCAGATTGAATTGCTCGAGAACTATGGTGTTTCCTCCATCTTCAATGTATCCGACTTAATTCCCCTCTGACCAGAAGAAAGCCCGACAAATGCTAGGATATAACAAGAGTATGAAGTCACCTTGGATTTGAGGACAAATCTTTTCAATCCCCAAGTAGATTATAGGAATCAAGTCCTCAAACCAGTCACATGCAGTTGAGTTAGAGGATTACAAGGACTTATATGGAGAACATTAGCTCAAAACCCCATTTAAGATAAGGATTCCTACTTTGATCTCCATCTTCTACACCACTATTGACCTAAGCACTAAGCTCTCATAAGTTCTAGCATAGTTCCCAGCTACCAAGCAATCATGCCAACTTGTTTAGCATATATGTCGACCAACCAAGTAACCATAACTATTGCTGAGCTCATGCCATGATCTATGCAACCCTCAAATTGACCAGCGTCAAACCTCCATCCGAGCTGAGCTGCCTAAACACTTGACCCGTAAAGGATCAAAATGTTTTCTAGCATTCAAGTTCGGACTTGAACCAGATCAGGTCTACTTAGATGGCTGACACTTTCTTTTATCCTACTCTGAATTATATTATTAAAGCTGAGCCACTTCAAGGTACATCCCAACAAGACTAGTTCCAAATTGCCATCCACCATATGATATGTGTCTTTTGGCACAACATTCTAAAATGATTCTTTACTTTTTTCGTATAGAATATTCTTTCTCTTTTACCCTTTTTAGTATATTTCATGTATTCCAATTGTAAATTACTCTTTTTATCTTTTCCATGTATGTCTCGTAACCTTAGTGGGGCTAGTAAATAAACCCCATTTACTTATATGTAGACACATCATTGCATTATTAAATATTACCAATTTCTTTCTTGAGTAACCCAAGTGTTCTCGTTTTATCTTAACTCTTATTTATTCTCTTTAGCAAAGGATAGTGTTGAGTGATCTTATAGTTCAAATGGATGAGTCATATCGGGCAAATTGTAGGTCAAGTAAGATCAATTGGTACATTATATCCGATTGGTAGTTGCCTAGATTTAAATAACCCTTTTACTTTCTTTTAGTCCTCACCTATTATTGTACCTCTCCATATGTATGACCTTAGAATTGCATTAGTTCTCAACCCCTTTGGGGTGGGAATTTGCAGGTGCAACTAGAAGCTCTTTGGGAGTTTTACATTAGGGTTGCTGGAGCTAATGGTGTCTTTGCTTTAGAGAATGGCCCATAGGAGAAGCTGGTTGAGAGAGGTGAGATGATGGAAGAGGTGCAAATTGGCACTTCCCTCGACCAAACCATCGAGGCCAGGACTGAGACCCCTCCTAACGTGAAAGAGGAGATAGTTGCCCTCTTACGGCTAACTCGGATAGGTTTACTTAGTCAGCATCAAACATGCCTAGAATCTCTCTCGACCTGACAACTCATAGCCTCAACATTGACAATAATGTATAGCCTGTCAATTTCATGCCAAAAATGTAGGCCACTATAAAGGAAGAGATACAAAAGCTACTAAAGGCAGACTTCGTACGGGAAGTGAAGTATCCTACTTAGCTGGCTAATGTGGTGCTAGTTAAGAAGAAGTCTAGGAAGTGATGCATGTGTGTTAACTATATCGACCTAAACAAAGCTTGCCCAAAGAATTGCTTCCCTCTCCCCAAGATAAACCAGTTAGTCGATTCCTCGTAAGGATACGCTCTACTTAACTTTATAGACAGCTTCTCAGGTTATAACCAGATCAAGATAGACCTGAAGGATGAAGTCCATACCTCCTTCATCATTGATTTTGGTACCTACTATTACACAGTCATGCCATTTGGCCTAAAAAATGCCAGGGTAACATCAACATATGGTAACCAAATTGTTCAAGCCTCAACTTGGGTAAAACAGTGTACATCAATGACATGATTGTCAAGAGTAAGCAATTTGATGAGGACTTGAGGAAGCCTTTAAGTTAAACCCCTAAAATTGCATGTTTGGGGTTGGGTCTAGTAAGTTCTTAGGCTTCTTGGTTACCTAGAGAGGAATTGAGGCCAATCTTGAAAAGATACAAATCATCAACGACATGAAGCCCCCCTCTCCTCAATCAAAGATGTGTAAAAGCTCACTAGCATAGTTGTCACATTGAGTAAATTTGTATCAAAAAGTGTAGATAAATGTGTAGAGTTCTTCAAAATCTTGAAGAACCCTAAGGGTTTTAAATAGAATTCCGAATGTGAGGCAGCCTTCAAGGAGTTACAAGCCTTCCTTGAACACCTATCAATCCTCTCCAAGCCCACTCTAGGGTAGGGCCTATATTTGTACCTGGCCATTAGTGATCGAATACTCTTGTTTAAATTGGTTAGAGAAAAAGGGAGAGATCATAGGCCCGTATACTACGTCAATCATATTTTGTAGGGGCTTAATGATAGGAATCGGGCTACTAGGCCTTTTACCTATAATCGAGCCTAAGAATTGGAAGGGCTAGTAAGGTAGATCCTCTTGCTCCAACCAACTCTTGCTGAAACCAAGTATCTCTTTACCGAGCCACTTTGCATACCAAGTCGAATAACTACCCATATCTCTGAAGTTGTGTGCTAAATTGTAGATTGTCGAGACAATAGCCAAACCATTTATGATTACTCACTCACGTCCGAGTCGACCAATTGCTCAACATCACCCTTGTTGAGAGACAAGAGAGAGACCCTCAACTGATCCTTAACTACCCTTGCTCGGACAAGCAATCTGATTATATTCTTTTGTCTGTATCCTCCAACGGCATCGCTAATGTATCTCTGTCACATGTATAGGACCATGTATATAATCTATCATATTAATTATTACTTTTCTTGAATATTCATTTTTTCTCCCTGTAGACTCTTTATTTTTGCCAATTTTTATTATTATTATTATTTTTAATTGAGCCAAGTTAATAAATAAACAGAAAAATGAAAAAAATAAAAAATAAAAATCAAGTCGAATTGTAGCAAGTTGAGTCGTGTTGAATTGAATTGAGTTGAGTTGGATTGTCGGATTAGGTAATAATATGGGCTTAATTAATTTTGGGCCAGACTCATCTAATTTAAGGGCTAAAATCAAGATTTGTTAAGTTATTAAGCCATATTTAATTAGATTGGATCAGGCCTGAAAAAAAAAAGCCTCAACTAACTAATGTTTCTAGAAACTAGAGTAAATCTTTGAAGAATCGCAGTTATATATTTCGTATCTTTGATAGGAAAAATTCGATTTTGAACTTATAAATAATACGTTGGTCAGGGATTTAGGGACGTTTTTTTTTAATGACACACACCCCATGCACTGCCACAAGACCCTATGTGCCACCATTACGCCACACACGCCGCCACAAGACCCCATGTGCCATCACCATGTCGCACACACCGTCCACAGCACCGCCACTCTAGGCCATAAGTATCACCTACAGCACTGCCGCTGTCGCCCGAGTTTACTACCTGTGTGTACGCCACTGTCGCCCATCGTCCAAGCCACTATCACCCCCGTGTCCATCCAACACACCACTACTGTCACTTGAGCTTATAGCTCGTGCGCACGCCGTTATTGGCTAGCACGCAGGCCTCCTGTTTCCCATCACGCACTACCTTAGCACACCCCTTGTCCCCTATCGCGTACACCCAGCACGCCTATTTACTCATTCATATGCTCGACCTTTGTACGCTTACTATCGCCCTAGGTCTTGCTTGCACACTCGCCCTTCGCATGCCCACTATCACCCAAGCCCTCACCTATACACTTACTCCAATTGTAGCCCATGTTGCCCATGCTCTTGCCCATCCACATACCCAAGAACTCGCCCATCCGTACGCCTAGGTTCTTTCTTACACACATCCAAGTGTTTACCTACGTTCGCTGGAGTTACTGCCTATGCTCACCCACCGTATCACTCGAGTATGCCCAAATCACTGCCCAACGCTAACAATCTGATGTTTGCTAAATTTGTAGTATTTTTTTTATTATTTTATTTATTTTGTTTATTTTAGCCATTTTTTTTATTAATTTGCTTCATTGATTATTCATTTTTTAATTATTAATTAATTTTTTGTTTAAGAATAGTTTTTTTTTGTTCTTGTTTATTTTGCAATTTTTTTAGTTAAATTAGGTTTTTTTCTTGAAAAATTATTTTTTAATAAAAATATATATTTTTGACATATAGTTTTTTTTTTTTTAAATCTAAATTGAGTTTTTTTTTTAAAAAATAGTTAGTTAAGGTTTTTGTTTAATTTAGAAAAAATAGATTTTTTTTCTTAAAATAATAAATCAATAAAAATGTAAACATGGCTCGATTTTCAAAATAAAAATAACCCACCTACTAAAAAATTTATAAAAAAAAGAAAACTACGGTAGATTTGATCTCAATTAGCGAATACATAGGCACCTTCGGAACAACCGTTTAAAATAAAAAAAATTCCCTTTTTTAAAAATTTGTAATAAAAAAAATAATAAAAATCATTTTTAGTTACTTTTGTGAATCTAGATATATGTTTAAAATATTTAGGAAAAAAAAGCCTATCATTTTTTTTTTTAATTTTCACATGGTGACTTAGTCTTAATAGGTTAGCCCCTGAACTTAGTTTTCTGGTTTAATTTTCTAAAAATTAATTTTTTTTAGAATATTTGTAGACTAGTGGTCAAATTAAGGTTTTCCAGCCCGAAAACCCTAATTTTATTTTTTTACAAGTTAAACTAGTTAGCAACACTAATTTTAAATTTTTTTTTAAGAAAAGTATTTTCTTATTTTAATGTCAAGTAATTTATATTAAGTAAGTTAGGCTTAATATAGGTTAAATTAAGGAAATCGAAATAGAGCTCGATAGAATTGGTGACTCCACTAGGGACTTTGATGGGCTAGCCATGTGAAAGTTAGAAAAAAAAAATTGATGGGCTTTTGTATTATTATTTTCTTTTTGTATTATATTATAGTTGTACTAATTATCTTTTGGTGATGCAAGCCTTAATAAGAAAAAATCCTAACCTAATGGGCCCTCGAAGGAAATTAAAGGGTTTTCTTTTTTCTATTATCCATTTGTGTGTTTTGAAGTGGTCAGACCTGAGCCAACTTAAGAACCTAGGATAGGCCGCCATTGTGTAACCCTTAAGTTGCTAGAGTCTTTACTCCTGCCTAGCAGTGATAGGCGAGCCTACTTAAGCTTCGATATAGCCCACTAGGCTTCTTTTCAGAAGCCTTGGAGTTACAAAGCCTGGGATTCGTAGACCCTACCTTCTTGCATCATCCTTTTCAAAAAAGGGGTAGTTATTCTTAAAGTATAGGAAAAACCCAATTAATCTATAGTTAACCCAACCTTATTCTTTAAGAAAAATAACTAGTAACCCTTATATATAAGTATTCTTGAGCTTCATTTTTTTTTTTAAAAAAAAACCCTATTTTGAACCTACTTATATATAAGGGTGCTCTTTGACTAGGGATTTATCGTATTTTCTATAATTTATTAATTACCACCCCTATTGCATTACATCCTTATGTAACATATTGCATTTTTATATGTTAGATTATGCTTGTTTCTTTGTGAACATTTTATTTCCTTATGTTATTTATGTTTTATTTTTCTTTTTTCTTTTTAGTTAGTGAAAGGTTGTGCAATTTCTAAGAAAATCTTGAAAAAGTTGCAAAATTATTAATATCATATCTAACTTTATTCTAAATTTAGTGGCCATTGTAAATAATCATTGCCTTTTATTTCGTTTATGTTTTTTATGTGTATTATAGATATGGAGAGTCAGGGTAGTGTCAGCCCAAAGCTTGTTTATGAAGTCCAGTTGGATAACTACTCCTTCCCTGAGACCGTTCTGAGTGATTGGTTGAACCAGCTTCCTCCTACCGAGTAAGATCACATTCGCAAGAAGATCGGGCTAGTCATGTCCTTTATGTGGGTTTAGCTTCACTAACCTCTAATTTAGGTCCTTATCTATTACTGGGATCCAGAATCCGTAGCTTTCAACTTCAACCCACATGTATTGACACTCACTATAGGAGAGTACTCGCAACTACTCAACGCCCTACCCTTCGAAGTACACATAGCTATCCCTGATCTCAAAGTCTAGCCCGAGAAAACTTTCATGACATTATTGGGAGTCAAGAAGTCATCCTTAGCACCATTCTTGTCCTTACAGGGCCAGAAATGTCTCAGCATCCTAAGATTAGTAGAGTAGTTTTCAAGCCCAAAAGCTTATCAGAGATATCGCCAGATTTCTATGGAGTATATGAATCATGGGCTGAGAAGAGGATCAATGCATTTATTGTAGTAGTGTTTGGAATGGTACTATTTCCCTTCATATATGGTCAAGTCCATTACAGGGAAGCCGAGCTAGTGACTAAATTCCTAACCAGTAAATCCTATATACTAGCATTACTGGCAAAACAGTTCAGGAAACTCACCCACCTAAAGAAGCAAGGGCATGGCAATTTCATAGCAAACCCTACAATCCTTACCGTATGGTTTCTTAGTCACATACAAGGATATGGAGGGAATCTTCTCAAAGAGTCCTTGATTGAAAATATGAATCCAATTAACAACTTTGCCCACCACCTTAAGGTATTAGATGAAGCTCAGTTTAATGAATAGGTGTTAGTTATTAGCAAAATGGAGCCAGTAGACTTCATGTGGACAGCTAGATAGAGCCACTACACTCAAGCCGTCTTAGGGTGCCCCAACTATGCAAGGGTTCCCCTTATAGGTATTACTAGTTGTACAAGATACTTCTCATCTTGTGTTAATAGACAGTTAGGTCCACTTTAAGAGATAGCCTACAGAGACTCCTTGGATACAGTCACGATAAATTATCAAGATCCTTGTCTACCCATGGCTACCTGATTCAACGATTAGCAGAACTTGTAAAGCTGTCGGAATGGAGAGAAGTAAAAAAGATAGTCAATGTGGGAACTTTGAGGGGCATAGTCGGAGAACACCTAGCCACCAAACAATTCATTTATGATCGGTTAGAGAAGACTGGAAAGATACGGTATGAAGCTCCGAATGTATTTAGACACGAGCCAGAACCAACACATCTTTCACTTACTGAGACACCATATGGGATAAGGTTGAAGCCTAGTTCCAAGAAAGTAAGAGAATTGTTGAAGAGTTAAAGTTGGAAAACGAGAGCCTATTGAAGGAAAATCAATTCTTAAGGAGTAAGATCCAAGAAAGGGATGTTATAGTACAAAGACTAATGATGGAAGTTGATGAAGGCCATCCCAGCTAGATCCGTCAGCTCTTGTAGATGTAGGATTTAAGAAGATTAGTTAGGAGTTTTTCTTCTCTTTTTTTTTTAGTTCGTTGTATGAATTAGATCTTATGATTAATAAATTCGCAACTTTAGTAAATAAAATTTTTATTAATTGTATAGTCTCTTACTTGTTCATTTATTCATTTAAGTTGACTTTTTTTAAAAAAAAAAAGCGAGCAAAATTTGAAAAAAAAAACACAAAAGAGGTAAATAGCAAGACAACGAAAGTCACCAAAAAAAAAAAAACAAAACAAAAAAAAAAGAAAAAAAGTCTTTAATTCATCAAGAAGTCTAAAACTTGGGTTTTTGCGTAAGATTTCAAAGATAGCGTCCAAACAAGCAAACTCAACTAGAAACTCAATATTCACTCATTCTAAAGCCAGGATGTCAACTCAAGGTACTGGAAATGTTAGTCAAACCAAGCTTGACCCAAGAGTAGCAACTCTGGAAGAAAACATGAACAAGATGGCCAAACAGATTCTAGCTCTCACTCAAGCTGTCGAGATTCTTAATGACAGACAAGGATCTTAAGTCAACTCAAATTAGAATGCAAAAACAACCCCTCCCCCCTGAATTGGATGATGAAGAATTGATCCCTAATGTTGAGGTATGGAAGAAGGAGATTGAAGAGAAATACCGAGAGATGGAAAGAAAGTTTATGCAAAAGTTGGCCGAGAAAATGAAAACCCTAGAAATGGATAATGGGTTTGAACATATGGGGACTGGCTACCCAAAGCTACACACTAGGTTGTACATCAGGAAAATGAGGAAATACATGAAGTACGAAAAGATGATGGTCCAGACTTTTTGAGACAGCTTGACTAGGCCCTCCTTAACTTAGTACACCCAATTGGATTTGAATGAGATTGATACTAGGGATAAGTTAACACGGGCTTTCTACAATCAGTATAAGTTCAATATTGAAGTGGCCCTATCCATGTGAGATTTGAATAATCTACGAAAGAAGGCCAATGAAAACTTTAAAGAATATGCTCAGAGATAAAGGGGCATGGTAGTTAGGATGACTCCACCCTTGACAGAAAAGGACTTGACTTTGGCCTTCATCAACACTCTTGGGAGCCTATATTACCAACATCCGGTTGGGTACTCCACCTCCAACTTTGCAAAAATTGTAGCCTTAGGGTGTTGAATTGAGGAAGCTATTGCCACTGGAAGGCTTCTTAATCCTGAAGCAGCTAAGAAGAAGACACCTCCCGTAAGGTTTTCCAATAAAGCCAAAGAAGCTATCATTAGTGTTGTCAATATTGGCAACCTTATCAAACCTGCAGCCCTAGTAGCCATGACAGGAGGATCTAATCCCTTGCCAAATCCGAATTAAAACAACTGCCTACAAAAAAGATAGTTCACACATATTCCCATTCCTCTAAGTCAAGTTCTTGCACGACTAAGGAAAGAGAACCTTTTAATGTTTGAAATACCGAGGGAAGGACAAAAACCAAGGGATTATAAACCGGAGCTTTGATGTGATTATCATTTGGGGCAAGTGAGGCATTCTACGAACTAGTGTTAGTGACTCAGACATAAGATTCAGGATCTTATTGACACAAAATTGGTTTAATTGGATTTCATTCAAACTCTTACTCCCAATGTGGGTAATAACCCTCTGTCAAATCATGTAAATTCAATTAATATGATCATTGCTGAAGTTTCCAAACCGGAGATTGATTTAGATAATCTCCCCATCACTATTGAGGAGATAACTTAGAATCTAAGGCAAGCGGGATATTTGCAGAATATGAATCTCAGAGATAGGATCCGGACTAGACCGATAATATATCAGTTTCTGAGGATGGGAAGATAAAGAAAGCTGATATCATGGCTATGAAGACCCTAAAACTACGGAAGAGGATTACCCAGAAGGAGCTTAGAAAAAGCTATGAAGCGACGATCCAACGATTGACACCTTAGGAGAACCGTCATGGAAGTTTGAGTATTTGGTAGATTACACCGGTTCACTTATTGTATATGTTGATGCCTCACCTACTAAATAGGGTCCATAATTTGAGGAAAAAGACAAACTTATTGCAGAAGCCAAGAAGGTGGCTGATATGGTTGGAATGATTAGAGATGGGCTCAAGTTGTTGATTTTTGAGTATGATGGGAAGACTAAGAAGGTTGAGGAATTGGGAAAGCCCAACAATATTGCTTTCAATGTCCTAATAGCCTTATAAAATTACAAAGAAGCACCTCTAGATTACCAGGCGATGAATCAGACAACTAGGGCCTCATCACCCATGGTTGGTGGGCTTACGCGCTCGGGATGAGTCTATGATTAGAATAAGGAAGCTAAGAGGAAGATTGCTATAGAAGAGGCTTCTTGAAAGATTTTTGAAGATGCGGATGATAAAGATCAAAATATTGTTAAGAAGTTAGTAAAGCCAGTAAATATAAGATAATGGACCAGTTAGCCAAAGTACCAGCCCAAATCTCCTTAATGGGCCTGCTATTGTAATTAGATACTCACTGAGAAGCTTTAATTAAATTTCTAAAAGATATCAAAGTACCCGAAGGGATTTCTACTGAGAAGCTGGGATTGGTAGTGAACTCGATATTTATGATGAATTAAATTGAAGAACACTAGGCTAAACTCAAAAGGGGGGGTTGAATTGAGTTTTAAGGACAAATTGCTATTTTTTTTTTCAATATAAACAACTAGATGCAATAATAAGAGTAATTAAAGCAATAATAAGTGCAAAAATTAAAAGAGATAAGGATAAAGAAGATTAAGCCCGGATAGAATGTACAGTTTGGACCGCCCCCTAGCTGCACGGATACATAATGCATCCAATTGAGGACCTTACATCACTTTATTGATTTCTCAATCCAAGCTCCAAGAGTTACACAAACACAAACTTGATTACACAAGTTTCACACTCACAACTTTCAATACAAATCACAATCTCAACTTATAACACAAAACTCAATCTTAACTCACAACACAAAAACTTAATCTCAAGAATTATTGGTATAGTTCTTTTAACTCTCAATACTTTACAACTAATAGCTCATAAGCACTACACTTCAAATCTCTCTAAATATTAGCAATTACAAGAGACAATGAGAATTATAGACAACAAGAATACAAGAGAATGTTGAAATATTGCAACAAAAGATCAGTTCTCTACTATCCTTGGTCGGGTTGTTGAGCATTTATATCATCTCATTCAATTCTTTCTGTTACAGCACATTAAATGCTCTAATTGCTAGTTGTATTAGACTTATCGGCTTTATTGGCTTACCGATAATAAAATACTCTACTAACATGATAACCGGCAAATCGGCTCCTTTGGGCCAGTGGGCTTTTCTTTTTGTTTTTCAGGGCTTTATACCATCAGCTTAGTTCTTCCTTAAGCCGTCAATCTAGTAGATCAAATATCACCTGAAAATTCTTTTAACATATAACAAACAAATACTCTTTGCAATCTCACTTCAAGATCATTTAATCACTAGTCAAAAGATTAATTTCTTGTAGAGATGATTGATATATTTAATTATTAAGCAAATTAATTTATCTTATTCAGTTACCTCAATATAATCAAATAATACTTAATTTAATCATCCTCTTGTTTTGTTCTATTAAAAAACAACATGTTTAGTTATATACTTTTTTTTTGTTCTCATCAAAATTAACAAGTTTAATTATATACTTTTTATTTGTTCTCATTAAAATCAAATAATAAACCCTAGGTTCAACAATCTCCCCCTTTTTTATGAGGACAAAACTCTTATACTTTAAATGCTCCCCTCAATTTAATACTCCTCAATTTCATGATAATTGACAATTGAGTAAGATTAAGTGAGCGCTTGCAAAATGAGAGCATATTGATGTGCTATGGAAACAACTCTCACTTCTTAATAACTTTACATAAAGAATATATCAAACTTTCAAAAAATCATGATATGCCAAAGTTATAGGATTAATATCATTTTTTGAGTAGCTATTATCAATTTAATGTAATATACGTTTTGATATTCTAACAACTTGAATATTTCTCCCCCTTTAGCCTCATCAAAAAGAGGAGGATCCAAGCGGTGAAGAGGGAAGAGGATTCAAATAAAAATTTTGGCATAATCCCAACTTAAGCCTTAGGATATACCCCTTACAAAAGTGAAATTAAAGAAGATAAAAACCATGCCAAATAAAATCTCTATAATGAATTCATCAAGATCAGCTCATACTACATCAAATGTTCAAAAACATTAGCCAATTATGAGAAGTGTAATAACTTAATGAAATACATAAACCATAAGTAATAAACAATATAGATAAGCAACATAAGCAACACGAACCAAGGAAATGGATAAGACAAGACAATATAAAGTAATAATTGTAGTGACCAATGGCTAAGTTCATAACATAAGATAAACATAATGAAGAGCATATATAAAATAGATTGGAAGTTAGTAATTCATACAACCTGTAGATCATCATCTTTAAGTTGGAGGAGGAATGAGGCAAGATGAGTAGTGATAATTCATCTAGAAGTGGCTATAGTTTATCAAGGTGGCGTCTTAATGGTGGATGGAGGGTTAGTAGAGAGAGAAAGTTGTGTGAAGGAAAAGAGGAGAGTATAATTTGAATAAATGAAGGGATTAATAAGAGATTGTGTGGATTTAGAGATGATTAATGAAAAAAAAATTGTGATTTTGAAAGTTTAGAGATGGAAGATTGAAGAGAGAAGGATTTTAGGGTTTGGGGGAAGAGAAGGAGGGGTTTTGGGAAGAAAATGGGAAGCGAGAGAAAGGATCGGCACTATTTGCACCTGGAAATAGAGGTATCAACATGCTGGTAATATAGGGAGCTAGCATACTTGTTATAGAAAATAGTATACCGACATGCGGGTGGTTATGGGTACCGACAAGTCGGTTCTTAGAACAGAACTGACTGTATCTTCTTATTTAGCAAGGTATATCAACATGCTGGTAGTTCTAGGTACTATCATGCTAGTATTTTACAATTCTACAGAATTTTAGTTAAATTCGCTTCCTTTGTCTAGGTTACCAACTCAAGTTTATTTTAAATGATTTAATGAGTATTCTAACATTTCAAGCAGGTTTATTTGAGTCCATTAAAGCTTAAAAAACTTAAATTTTAATTAGATAGCTAAGATTCATCCGAACCAAATTCATAAAGCTAAGTAATTCATGATAAAGTGAAAATGTCTATGTATGAGCAAATTATGTGCATAAGCATTGAGTTTTTGCACACCAATACTTTAAGCAAATTTCAAATATATGTTTGAGCATAGTAGGCATAAAATATAGCTTTAAGGCTCTACAAATTATAAAATCACTACTTGAGTTGCTTAATCATACAAGTAGCTAGAGAGCAAGTAAAGATTCTTTCTTAATAATCAAGAGGAGTTCATGCTTTAAACATGTTAAAAGATATTAGGAGGGATAAAAGATACATAATCAAGCTAAGTAACATCCATATAGGCAAGAAATGCTCCATATTGCACTTAGAACCTAAAAAGGGTCTAGAGAGGTCAAATATGCATAAAATTCAAATCAAGCAATTTTGACCACTCAAACATGATTTAGGAATGAAAATAAATATGTGAGGCCTGGTTTTGACCATGAAAACCAATGCATGATAAATTTGTGCATATATGAACTTAGATAAGCATGAATGACTTCAAGTGTACCCAAAACATGTTAAATGCTATGTTTTATGTATGAAATCTATATGAGCATATTCCTTAGATCTAATCGAGTGTAAAAAGTTGGTATCTTAGCAACATTAGTAAGATTTAACAAAAATTAAGTCATTAGTTGCTAGAAAGTTCATTATTAAACCATGCTAATGTATGAATGACTAATTTTGAGCAATGAGGCTTAATAATGACAAATTAATACTTTAAGCAAATTTTAACCTCATATTCAAGCATGTTGAAAGGAAGATATCACAACAAGAATTCAAAGGTCTTAAAATCATCAAAAGCAATTATTCAATATGAATTGTGCTTAATAATAGACATATATACTAAATCAAGCTCATGATAATTTAGCATTCTAAGCAAGTTTCAACCATGCCTATAAATACAATGGTGGCATGATTGAGACATATAGTATGTAAATTGACAAAATGATGACATGACTTCCCAAACAACAATAAGAGCCTAATTTGGGTTTAGGGGAGTCAAAATTGCATAAAAAAAATAGCCAAATTAATCATTCAACTGTAATCTATGGACAAAATTAAGCATACGAGAATCAGATTTGAACACAAAAATTGAAACATGGCAAAGTTGTGCACACATGATCCTAAATATAAATAAGTAACTTCAAATCTGCACAAAATGCATGATATTTGCAATTTCAGCTTCCAAGCTACTTGTAAATGCATATTATGACATAAAGTTTGAGCATGGTTTGCAAAGTTAGCAATTGCAAAAAAATATTAGTTGAGTCCCTAAAAACTTGTGCAAGCTTAAATATGGTTGATGATATATCAATTATGCATAGTTTCATAATCAAATCAAGCCAATCATTCAAGCATGAAATATTAGCATATTTAAACATGTGGGAGCTAACATTTGGCATTAAAAACAAGAGATGGTAGATATGTGCACAAGGAAGCCTAAGCAAATGTAGAAAACTTCAAGTGTACACAAAATATGTTAGTTATTGTATGGAAACTACTTGAATGAGTCTCTTGAATCAAATAACATGTTAGATGCATTTCAAGTTTTCTTTGGACATTCTCCATTCAAGTTTCTTGAGTTGCTTTCATTTAAAGTTCCTATAAAAGTGTATGATAGCTTCTTTGGTACTCATGTGAGTTTCGCTCCTTTGTAGCTAGTAGCAATGATATATCCTTGTCCTTTTGGAATCCAAACCATCTTGCCTTTGTGATTTAAATTGGTATTATGACATATTGCACACGTATGTGCAATATGGTCATATCTACTACATTAGTTACAAGTTTTAGTTATTACTTTTACAAAGCAATTTTTGTAAGACTTGTAAATATATTCCCTATTATAGTCGATTTCGGTTTTGTTCAATCTTTGCCTTTAAAAGCAAGGAGCTTATCTAATTTTTTTTCTCCATTTACGAACTTAGCTACAGTTTGTTTTGAATCATCTAAGGTAGAGTTCAAGATAGCGTTCTTAGCTTATTAACCATATTGTCCTCATTTTTCATGCTATCAACTTTTGTTTTAAGAGAATTGCACTTTTCTTTCAATTTATCATTTTCCTTAGCTAACTCCTCATTCCTAAGATTTAATTCTTCATTATTTCTTTTGAATTTATCAACTTCTAATCTTAATTATTCATTATCCTTCTCTAAACTTTCTATGATATCATTCACTTTATTATACTCATTTCTAAATAGATCAAATTCACTTCCTATTTTAATCATCATTTGTTTCATCATCTTGTGGTTCTTTTGAGCCTTAATAAATTCTTTAAGTAACTAATCATACATATTTTTTTGCTCATCAAATGAAGGATCATTAGAAGTAGAACATACCTCATTGTCCATGGCCATGAAGCACATTTTCCCATCTAAGTCACTTGAATCACTATCACTCCAAGTTACCTTCATAGCCTTTTTCTTTGTTCCTTTCTTGGTTTTCTTAAGATTTGGGTAATATTGTTGAATATGACCCAACTTTTGACAATTGTAACACTTAATTGCTTTCTTCTTATCCTTTCTAAACCGAGATGTGTTTTCATCCTTGTCATTCACCAATTTCTTGTTGAACTTCATAAATTTCTTGTGATCATAACCATATCATCATCATCATCATCATCATCATCATCACTATTAGAGCTCTCCTTAGTAGCCTTTAAAGTAATTGTTTTCTTCTTAGATTCTTCTCCTTGTCTCTTAACCATCTCATGAGTTTTAAGAGTTCTAAGGAGTTGCTCTTTTAGTATTGTGTTAAGATCATGAGCTTCATTGATCGTGGTTCTCTTAGCTTTCCAATCTCTTGGCAAAGACCTAAGGATTTTGGAATTTATTTTAAGGTTAATAAATGTCTTTCCAAGAACACTCAAAGGATTGATGATATTGACGAATCTATTATGCATCTCATCAATAGTTTCGTTTGGATCCATTCTAAAGTTTTCAAATTGTCCACATAATAAGCTTATCTTTGTATCCCTTACTTGACTAGTTCCTTCATATATACTTTTTAATTCTTCCCAAATTTCCTTAGCACTCTTACATGTACAAACTCTATTAAAGTCGTTTTCATTAATGGTACAATGTAAGATATTCATAGCCATTTCATTTAAGTTTAACAACTTCCAATCATTTTTGGTGTAATTATTTTCTTCTTTGCCTTCTATCTTAAATGGTCCTTTATCTATTACTTCCTACAACAATCTATTTTGTGCTTTTAAGATTATACACATGCTACATTTCCAATAAGGATAATTATTCTCAATTAAAAGTGGTGGTCTATTTATAGTTTGCCCTTCCATAAAGCCTAGTATATTAAATGCCATGATTTTTACTCTAATATGCGATTAAGCAAAAGATTTAGAGACCAACTCTAATACCAATTAAAGAACACTAGGCTAAACTCAAGAGGGGGGAGAGGGGTAAATTGAGTTTTAAGGACAAATTGTAATTCTTTTTTGTTATAAACAACTAAATGCAATGATAAGAGTAATCAAAGCAATAATTAAACAATAATAAGTGCAGAAATTAAAAGAGATAAGAATAAAGAAAATCAAGCCTGGATATAACGTGAAGTTCGGACCACTCCCTAGTCTCTATGGATACAGAATGCCTCTAATCGAGGACTTCACATTACTTCATTGATTTCTCAATCCAAGCTCCAAGAGCTATAGAAACATAAACTTGATTACACAAGTTTCACACTCACAACTCTCAACATAAATCACAATCTCAACTCATAACGCAAAACCAAATCTCAACTCACAACACAAAACTCAATCTCAACTCACAACACAAAAACTCAATCTCAAGAATTATTGGTATAGTGCTTTTAACTCTTAATACTTTGCAATTAATAGCTTACAAGCACTACACTTCAAATCTCTCTAAATATTTGCAATTTATGGTTAAGAGACAATGAGAATTATAAAATAATAAGAATACAAGAGAATGTTGAAATATTGCAGCAAAAGATTAGTTCTCTACTATCCTTGGTCGGGTTGTTGAGCATTTATATCATCCCATTCAATTCTTCCCATTACAGTGCATTAAATGCTCCAATAGCTAATTGTATTGGACTTATTGGCATGCCAGTGCCTTGAACTACCGGCAAGCAGGTAACAAAATACTATACCGGCATGATAATAGACAAGTGAACCAACAAGCCAGCTCCTTTAAGCCAGTGAGCTATTCTTTGTGTTTTTCTACACTTTATACTGTCAACTTGGTTCTTCCTTGAGTTGTCAACCCAATAGACCAAATATCATTTGAAAATTCTTTTAACACACAACAAACAAATGCTCTTTTCAATCTAACTTCAAGATCATTTGATCACCACTCAAAAGATTAAATTTCTTGTAGAGATAATTGATATATTTAATCATTAAGCAAATTAATTGATCTTATTCAATTACCTCAACATAATCAAATAATACTTAGTTTAATCATCCTCTTGTTTTATTCTCTTTAAAGATAACATGTTTAGTTATATACTTTTTGTTTTGTTCTCATCAAAATCAAATAATGAACCCTAAATTCAACACATATTTCATTCTTGCCAAATGACCTAGGTAAAGAAGGAGACCAGCACACAAAGCCCCTTTTTTATAGTGGTTAAGTGTGCAAGGAAAGTAGTTGCTCGAGTTCTAATAGATAATGGATATTCATTTAATATGTGTCCCTTGGTGACACTAAATTTACATGGAGTCAATGCAACTGAGATAAAGCCCAACTTGATTTCAGTAAAAGCTTTTGATAAGTCAAAAAGGTAGATAATTGGAGAAGTTGGGTTACAAGTTAAGATCGACCTGCAAATGTTTACTATTCCCTTTCAAGTTCTAGATATACCGTGAACTTTCAACCTTCTATTAGGAAAACCGTGAATTCATTCAGTAAGGGAAACTCCATCCAGTCTACATCAGAAAGTGAAATTCATAGCCAACGGGCAATTGGTTACTATTCTCTATGTCGGGGATGAAGAATTGGAAGAGCCAGGGTTGCAAATTTTCAACAAAGTTAGTGTAATCGAAGAAGCAAGACAAGGGGCACAAGGTGGTTTGAAATAGCCAAAGCAACATATTAGAACGTTTGGGCTTGGGAATGAGCCAACTGAAGAGGAGATTCAAGAAATGAAGGCTAAAATCAGAAGCAAGAGAGGAGATCAGCTATACCATGCTCACATAGACTTTCCGGACATTCGCCAGATGTTCCCAATACCAACTGGTGTTCAAGAACTCGATGTAACCAATTTATCTAAGGCCTTGACTTAACAATGTAGCATTAGTCCAAACAAGAGGGAAGATATTGGTGTACCAGTTTCCCTGTGCAACTAGTTTTCCATTCTTATTAATAAGTCTCTTTAGAAATGCAAAATTAGATTAATTAGGAACATTCAATTTCAATAATTAGTCTAATTAGTTAGACCTTTTCTTTCAGACAATTTGGATTCATTCATTCAATAAATTTCATTCCTTTCTTTCTATCAATTCTTCTTTATTATTTATTTTTCCTTTTTCTTTTTTCCTTTAGTCTTTAGATCCGATAAAAAAGATGAACGTAATGGATATCTCATGCATGTAAACGATGAAAGTACCAATATCACCTTCGGGGTGATATGAAGACTCCAAATGAAATTCAAGAGAGTTGGTGTCAACATGAACGGGGTAAAGTGATTATTGATGAATCAATGGATGAGATTAATCTAAGGATAGGGGAAAGTCTATGAAACTTGAAATTGGTGGTAATTTAATGGATGATCAGAAACAGGAGTTGTCATAATTGCTATCAGAATACTTAGATATATTCGCTTGGTCTTATGAAGATATGCTCGGTTTAGATTTATCTATTGTAGTTCATAAATTGCTAACTAGGGAAGAAGTAAAACCAAAAAGACAAAAGCTTAGACGATTTAAGCTGGATATACTCATCAAAATAAAAGAAGAAGTGAAGAAGTTGTGTTTATAGAAGTATCGGATTACCCTGAATGGGTGGCCAATGTAGTGTTAGTGGTGAAGAAAAATGGAAAAGTTAGGGTTTGTGTAGATTTCCATGATTTAAATTAGGCAACACCAAAGGATAACTTTCCTTTACCACATATTGACGTATTAGTGGATAATACAACCGAGAACCATTTTTTCTTATTTATGGATGGTTTCTCGGGGTATAATCAAATCAAAATGGTAGAAGAAGATAAAATCAAAACAACTTTCGTTACCACTTGGGAAACGTTTTGTTATCGTATGATGCCTTTCGGGTTAAAGAACGCTAAGGCAACTTATCAGTGTGCTATGGTTACTTTTTTTCATGACATGATGCATCAAAAAATTAAAGTTTATGTAGATGATATGATCACCAAATTTAAGGAGTATGAAAATCATGTGGATATTTTACGAAAGTTATTTGAGTGATTAAGGAAGTTTCAACTGAAGCTGAATCCAAACAAGTGCACCTTTGGAGTGACTTCAAGCAAATTGTTAGGTTTTGTAGTTAGTTGAAAAGGAATCGAATTAGACCTAGATAAAGTCAAGACAATCGTGAGCATGTCAGCACCAAAAACTGTAAAAGCAGTTTAGGGATTGCTGGGAAGATTGAATTACATCGCTCAATTTGTATCGCAATTAATTGATAAATATAAGCCATTATTTAAACTTTTGAAGAAGAATGCAGCCATCAAATGGGATGAAGAATGTGAGTGAGCATTTGCTAAAATCAAAGAGTATCTCATGAATCCTCTCGTACTAGTCATTCCTACACTAAGACAGCCATTGATCCTTTACTTGATGATTCTTCCTCAGTCGGTAGGATACATGTTGGGGCAGAAAGACGAAACGGGAAGCAAAGAGCATCCTATATACTATTTGAGTAAGAAGTTCACAAAAGGTGAGCGAAAATACTCAGAAGTGGAAAGAATGTGTTGTGCCTTAGTATGGGTGATGCATAGGCTCAAGGAGTACACTCTCTATTATTTAATGGAGTTGTTAACAAAACATGACCCTTTGAGTATTTAGCAAAAAAGCTAGCATTGATTGGAAGAATATCGAAGTGGTAGATGCTACTCTCTGAATTTGATATCAAGTATATAAGTTAGAGTTCAATCAAAAGGCAAGCAGTGGCTGATCAATTAGCAAAATACCCATTAGAAGATGAGGACGATGGTTTGGAAGCGCAATTTCGTAATGAAAATGTGGTGATGACAAATGGATTGAGTAGTGAAAAATTGGGATGGAAAATGTATTTTGATGGAGTAGCCAACGTGTTTAGATGTTAGATAGGAGTGGTATTGGTATCACTTGAGGGTAACCATTTCTTTATGGTAGTAAGATTAATATTCCTACATACCAACAACATAGTAGAATATGAAGCTTGCATTTTGGGGCTCAAAATGGCACTAGATATGGGAATACAAGAGCTTAAAGTATATGAAGATTCTTCTCTTATAATTCTCTAGATCTTAGGAAAGTATAAGACGAAGGATGAAAAATTGATACCTTATCACGAGCATTTAAGTAGCCAAATTGCAAAATTTTAGAAGATTTCACTCACTTACATTCCAAGAATCCAAAATTAATTTGTTGACACATTAGCTACATTTGCGTCAATGGTGAAAGTCACGGATGAGATAGAAATTCAACCTTTGAAGATTAAGGTAGAAGAAAAACTAGTTTTTTGCCTTACAATTGAAGAGAAAGAATCAAAGAAGCCTTGATATCATGATATCAAAATGTTACTTCAAACGGGTAAATTCCCTGAAGATGCTGATAAAAAAGATAGAAAAACTTTAAAAAGGTTAGCTACTCATTTCCTATTAAGTAGAGCCACATTGTACAAGAGATCATTAGATGCAACACTACTAAAGTGTATAGGTGAAGAAGAAATCGAGAAATTAATGAAAGAAGTGCATGAAGGAGTTTATAGTCCTCACATGAATGGGTATATGTTAGCCAAGAAGATTATGAGAATGGATTATTTTTGGATGATGATGGAATCAGACTATATTAAGCATGTAAGGCACTATCACCTATGCCAGGTGTATGCTAACAAAATTAATGCTCCTCCCCAACAATTGCATGTATTATTAGCTCCTTAGCCTTTCCTGATGTCAAGAATTAACATGATTGGTCCAATTTTGCCAATGGCTTCAAACAAGTATAAATTTATTCTAGTCATGATCGACTATTTTACCAGGTGGGTAGAAGGAGCGTCATATGCCACAGTGACCAAAGGAATAGTGGTCAGATTCCTGAAACAAGATATTGTTGCAAGATATGGTGCACCCGAGTCTATTATTACAAATAATGAGATGAATTTGAATAACAAGTTAATGGATGAAGTATGCCACCAATTCAAGATTAATCACAAAAACTCAACTCCATATCGACCTTAGATGAATGGGGCAGTTGAAGGTACTTATAAGAACATCAAAAGAATCATTGAGAGGATGGCGATTACTTATAAGGATTGGCATGAGATGCCTCCCTTTGCTCTCATGGCTTACAGAACCTCAATCAGAATTTCTACTGATGCAACCCCGTATTCATTGGTATATGGAATTGAAGCAGTACTACCTATGGAAGTAGAAATACCTTTGTTCTAAGTATTGGCAGAAACTCAGCTCAATGAAGCGTAGTGGGTAATGAAGTGGATGGAACATCTGAATCTCCTAGATGAGCAAAGACTTACAACGATACATTATGGTCGGTGTTATCAATAGCGAATGATCCGAGATTTTAATAAGAAAGTACGCCCAAGGTACTTCAAAGAAACAGACTTGGTGTTGAAAAAAGTATTGCCGAATGCAAAAGACCTTAGGGGCAAGTTTGCTCTGAATTGTGAAGGCCCTTATGTAGTGGAAATGGTATTATCAGGAGGTACATTAGTGTTGATAGAGATAGATGGCTTAGAATTAAGGGGACCAATGAATTCAAATGCAGCCAAATTGTATTATCCATAAAAACTGAGTTCAATAAAGATTTCAATTTTTCTTGAATAGTTTGTGGTTGATTTTTCATCTTTTACGAGTAAAGTTGATATCCATAAATGTTTTCAAATGCAGATGATCATTAGCCAACAAACACTTTAACAATTCAAGGCATGAGCATGGTCCAGTTACCAGACTAAAAATTCAGAAAGTTTTATTGAAAGAGAAAAAAAGAAAAAATAAAGAAAAAAAGAGAGAAGAAAAAAGAAAGAAGAAGCAAACACTATTCCTTGGTGTAATTCTGCTGATTGAATGAGTGAATATCGGGAGTTGATGTAAGCACACCAATTGGTTGGTATCTGAGAAATTCTTTAGTCCTATGAAAAATAATCTTAAAAGTTATTAAGCTAATTTTCAAAACCAATCTTAAAGAGATCTATCCTCTTCAGATTAGCTAAAACCAATCTCGAGTAGATCTATCCTCTTCAAATTAATCAAGATGAATCTCAAAGAGATCTATCCTATTCGGAATAGCTAAAACTAATCTCGAAGAGATCTATCCTCTTAAGATTAACCAAGTCAAATCTCGAAGAGATATATCCTCTTTAGATCAACCAAAACAAATCTTGAAGAGATCTATCCTTTGAGGATCAACCAAAACAAATATCGAAGAGATCTATTCTCTTTGGATCAACCAAAATAAATCTTGAAGAGATTTATCCTCTTTAGATTAACCAAAATGAATTTTGAAGAGATCTATCCTCTTCGGATTTTAGATTAGTCAAAACGAATCTTGAAGAGATCTATCCTCTTTGGGTGAACAAAGTGAAAATCATTTTCTGAAGAGATATATCCACTTCAAATTAGTCAAAATCAGTCTTGAAGAGGTCTATCCTCTTCATACTAACCAAAATAAATCTTCAAGAGATCTATCCTCTTTGGATCACAAACCAAGACGAATCTCGAAGAGATCTATCCTCTTCAGATCACAAGTCAAAACAAATCTCGAAGAGATCTATTCTCTTTGGATTATCAACTAAAACAAAGTTTTTTTCGAAATCTCGAAGAGATCTATCCTCTTTGAATTATTCACCAAAACAAAGTTTTAATTTTGAAGAGATTTATTCTCTTCAAATTATCTAAGTCGGGTCTGGCAAAAATGAGTATCTTTTTTATCTTTGTCGCAAAGTTCTAATTGAACTTCACTATAAAGAGGGGTAACTGTAGACACCCCATTTTTGCCAATTTTTTTATTATTTTATTTTTGTTAATTAAGTCAGGTTAATAAATAAATAGAAAAATGATGAAATAAAAAAAAAATCAAGTCGGATCGTAGCAAGTTGAGTCATAAGTCGAGCCGTGTTGAATTGAATTGAGTTAGATTGTTGGATTAGATGACGATATGAGCTTAATTAATTTTGGGCCAAATTCATCTAATTTAAGGGCTAAAATCAAGATTTATTAAGTTATTGAGCCATATTTAATTAGATCAGATCGAGCCTGAAAAGAAAAAGCCCGAGTTAACTAGGGTTTCTAGAAATTAGGGTAAATCTTTGAAGAATCGTAATCGTATGTTTCATATCTTTGATATAAAATATTCGATTTTGAGCTTATAAATAACATGTTGGTCAGGGATTCAGGGATGGCTTTTTAAAATGATACACACCCCAAAACACCGTACACCTTATGTGTCGCTATAAGACACCATAAGCAAACACCACACCATAAGTGCAGTTACAAGACCCCACGAGCCATCACCAGCCGCACGCACCACCCACAACATTACCGTTGTCGCTCTAGTCCATCGCCCAAGTTCACACTATTGTTTCCCATCGTCTAAGTTACTGTTGCCCTCGTGCACGCCCAACATACCGTCGGTGTCGCCTAGCACGCATGCCTCCTATCACCCATCGTGCATTGCCCAGTACACCCCCTATCGCCTATCACGCACGCCGTTCTACTCACCTATACGTTTGCCTTCCGCATGCTCACCCTCACTAGGCCTTCGCCCATGTGCTCGCCCACACGCTCGCTCTTGCTGTCGCCCACGTCTTCTGTCCGCACACTTAAGCGCTCGCCCATCCGCATATCCAAGCACTCACCCAAGTCACTACTAGTGCTTACCTACAATGTTGACCAAACACGCCTAGATCACGGCCTAATGCCAACAATTTGATGTTAGGTAAATTTCCAGTCTTTTTTATCATTTTATTTTATTTTGTTTATTTTGGCAATTTGTTTTATTAATTTTCTTCATTGATTATTCTTTTTTTATTATTATTATTAATTAATTTTTTGTTTAAGCGTAGGTTTTTTTGTTATTATTTATTTTGCAATTTATTTTAGTTAAATTAGGGTTTTTTTAAAAAAAAATCTAAATTGAGTTTTGAAAAAAGATAGTTAGTTAGGCTTTTTATTTAATTTAGAAAAATTAGATTTTTTGAGGTTTTTTTCTTAAAATAATAAATTGATTAAAACGTAAACATGGCTCGGCTTTCAAAATAAAAATAACCCACCTTCTAAAAATTTTATAAAAAAAAAAAAACTATGACCAGTTTAATCCTGATTAGCGAGTACATAGGCACCTGCAAGGCAACCGTTTAAAATAAAAAAAAATTCCCTTTTGTAGAAATTTGTAATAAAAAAATAAAAATCATTTTTAGTTACTTTTGTAAATCTAGATATATTTTTAAAATTTTTAGGAAAAATTAACAAAAAAAAACCATTAATTTTTTAAAATTTTCATATGGTAACTTAGTCTTAATAGGTTAGCCCTTGACTTAGTTTTCTATATCAATTTTCTAAAAATTAATTTTTTTTAGAATATTTATAGACTAGTGGTTTATTTTTTTTACTAGTTAAACTAGTTAGCAACCCAATTTTTTAAATTTTTTTTAATGAGAAGTATTTCCTTAGTTTAATATCAAGTAATTTATATTAAGCAGGTTGTGCTTAATATAGGTTAAATTAAGAAAGTCGAAATAGGGTTCGACACTCCCTTATATTCTTATATATTACTTCTTTAGTATAATACCCTTTTTGTTTTTTCCTTTTTAGGCAAGTTATCCTAACTTTCGAGTATAAATACCCCTTGTACTTATAGCCAAGATATTGAGACTACCATTAATACACTGCATATTCTTCTTTCTGTATACACTGATTATTTACTTTCATTTCACTCTTATCTTAACCCTTAAACAAAGTTAGGTAGCGAGTAACCTCACCGGACTAATTTATACGGCATACTAAGTTATGTCATAAGTTCTTAGAAGTTTCATTGGTGCATCATATCAATTGGAGCTACTCGTGGATTTTGCTTACTTTTCATTCACTTTTGTTCTTTTACGCATTCCCCATCACGCCTTTTCAAACTTTCAACAAACTTAGACCCATTCAATGACCGACCTTATCTGTTCTTGATTATAGTTAGCATCACTTGAGGTCAGGTACACTAGAGTGGAAAAATTTTCCCTAGTCATCATTGTCACCGCACGTCAGCTTAGGCCTTACTTCCAGGCACACTAAATAATGGTACATGTCGATCAGTTACTATATACATTGCTACAGAAGCCCAACGTGTCGGGCCAGATGGTTAAAATACGTAATAGAGTTGAGCACATATGGCATCTACTATCATCCATGAATGGCCTATAAGGCACAAGTTTTAGCCAATTTCGTAATGAAATATACAGGAGAAGAGGAAGATCGCTTTGAGATGACAAGCCGGTATGGACTCTCCATGTCGACGACCCATCTGCCTCAAGAGGTTAAGGTATGGACCTTATACTCATCGGACTGCACAAGATTACCATGCATTCCATCCTTAAGTTTGGATTCAGTACAAGCAACAACAAATCCCAATATGAGGCACTAATCGTTGATCTCAAGTTGGTCAAGGGGATTGGTGTAAAGCACCTTCAGGTATTCTCAAATTCAATGCTTATCATCTAGCATGTCCATGGTGAGTACAAGTCTAGAGATGACACCATGGAAAGATACTTGGAGAAAGTAAGGAGTCTCCTAGCTGAGTTCCCTTCATGGAAAATCATAAAGATCCTCCGAACAGAGAACTCAACAACAGATTAGTTATTTAAGCTCGCCTCTACTAGTATCAGAAGCCTAAGGTAAAGGATAAAAAAATTTTCAAAGTGTACTTGCCTAAGAAGAGTATAACTCTAGGCACAACTACGGTCCTAGAGCTCATAGTAGCACTAAGCTAGGTCAACCCCATCTAAAGTTACTTAAAGCAAGACACACTTCCAGACTACAAGAAGGAAGCCAAGACGCAGACGTACCATGCTAACTATACGCTGATCAATGACTTCCTATACCGAAGGGGAGTTAATCTTCCCCTACTCAAATGCCTCCGAATAGACGAGGGGCTATATGTCATGGAAGAGCTATAAACCGAAGTGTGTAGCAACCATATTATGTTGCAAGCCCTTTACATCTGAGCTTTCAACTCGAATACTATTAGTTTACCGTAAGGCAAGATGCTAAGGTCAAAGCTCAGAAGTTCCCCCAGTGTCAAAAGCATGACCCAATGACCTATGCTTGTAGCTTTAATCTCTAGCCCCTAATCATTTCGTCACCATTTTCCAAATGGAGCATCGATATCCTTAGCGCTTTACCTAAGGCCTCGGGAGGACAATAGTACATCATCATAGCCATCAATTACTTGACCGTGGCCAAAATCACTAAGAGGAACATTGAATTGTTTATACAAAACAACGTCCTCTCAAGATTCGAGGTTCCTTACACCCTTACCATGGACAGTGGGCAACAATTCGACAACCCCAAGTTTAGGGAGTTTTATGCCAAACACCATATCATACCGCACCTCAACTTAGTCACTCGCCATCAATCTAATGGCTAAGTCAAAGCTTCTGTTGTGCCTAGTTTTTCACCTTTCCGGTTCTTTTTAAATTGAGTCTTCTTTAAACCAATCAGTACTAAATCCTTATCCATTTAGTATTGACCCCCAACTAGGATTCGAAGAAAATCGGTTCTTTTTACATTTTGAAAGTACTTTGAAGTTGCTACCTAACCGGAGTCAGAAAAAGGAGTTTAGTTATTAACTTAGCCACTGATCTAACGATTGAAACCAATTTTATATAATGGTCTTTGAAACAAGAAATCTGGATTTGAGGGTTATAATTTTTAAAACCTTACGGGATCATTAATTTTCTAAATATAAAATTGAACTTGAAGATTACATTTCAATTTTTTTTCATTTTTATTATCATCCTATAAGTATCTACGTACTCGCTATTCAGGATCAAACGTATGTAGTTATATTTTTATATATATAAAACTTTAGTGGGTTAATGGATTTCAATTCCGAAAAAGGTTGAGTTTACGTTTTTACCCAGTTTGATTTAAGGAAAATTTCTTAATCAGTATCTAAACATTATTTTATTTTTTAAAATTCTAAAATAGTCCCAATCTGGAAAAAGGTTCATTTATTTTCTATTTTTGGAAAACCCAATTTTCCCAAGTGGTAAAATGAATTTGTTTATTTACTAACTTGTTTATTTTTTGTTACCATGTTTATTTATTTATCTATTTCTATAAGTAAATAAAAGATCCCCCTTTTTTGTTCTTTTTTTTTCTTTTTCTTGTTTTTCTTCTTTCTCTCTCTGTTTTTTTTTTTTTAGTTTTACAAGTACATGAATAAAAGGATAAATAAATAAAAAAATAAATTATTAAATAAAAAAATATGAAAATATAAAAAATCAAACCGAGTTGGGCTCGAGTCAGCTTGAGTCAACTTCGATCGGCTCGAGTGGCTCTATCGGCTTCGATTAGCTCAAGTCGGCTCTAATTGGCTCAAGAAGTCAAATCAAAGTGTCTTACTTAGGGTTTTTGGACGCGAGGATTCCAATGGTAGTGGTGGTTTTCGCTGAAAACAACCGTAGGAATAGCTATCCTAGAGAGAGAAACAGAACGAGCTTGAGAGAGAAAGCTTGGATTTGCATACCTAAAGCATTTCAAAGCTTGTGCTATGTGTCCTTGTATGTTCCCTAACCCCTATTTATACTAAACACAGCTCGAACAAAGCTTGGAACGGTCATTAATGGCAGAAACATCCATGAATGGGGATGCCAAAATTTTGGTTTTTTTTCTCATTTTTGGAGTCAATTTATTATTGAATTTGATTGAATTTGGCCGAAAAATGAGTCCCGATTCAAAGTTTGCCAAGTGTACTACACGATTGCACCATTAATTTGATAAAATCGTGTAGTAAAATCGATTAAAAAAGGCCTTAAATAAAGCACGTTAGAAGAAAGAAAACCTAAAACAGGCATTGATCGGGAGGAAGAAGAAAAGAAGGGGGCATTGGTCACATGCAAGGTATGTGCTATGTGTACGTCTAAAAAATAAAGGGCATGCAACCGCGCACCCTCTGCTCCTGTAAAAAAAAAAAAAAAAAAAAAACACAAGGCTAAGGCCTTAGACTAAAACTTACGGACCAGGCTTATAAGCCTAGTTTAACCCTTATTCCCTTTTTTTATCTTATTTTATATATATTTATACATAAAAATAAAATAAAGTGAAAAAAAAATCCTTTTCTTCTTTTTTTTTTCTTTTTGGTTAATAATAATAATTATTATTTCTCATTTTTTATGCTTTTTCCTTTTTTCGTACTTTATTGTTATTATTTTTTAAATCTCTTATTTTTTAAGGTTTTTTTTTAATTCTATATATTTTTTATTTTTTTCCTAATTTAGGATCCTATGACCTATTCTAAAAAAAAATAAAAATAAAAATAAATATATAGAAAAAAGGAGAGGCAAAATAAGATATCTACAACTACCCATCTCTATGGTGAAGTTTAAGCAAAACTTTACCACAAAGACAAGAGAGACACTATTTTTACCTTAAGGGTGGATTTTATCCTAAGAAGCATTACAACTAGCTATCTTGGGTCCAATCCACTAAGGATTTAGAAAGAAGAATTGAAGTTCGGTCGTGCTCTTATGAGTTGACAAATCGTGGTGAAACGGGCAAAGCGCTCCTTGAGTTGGCTAAGACCCTAAACTAAGATGAGAAAACTTGGTCATGCTACAATGAGCTGACTAACCAAGGCAAGCAAAGCTCTCATAGAGCTAGTTAAGACCCTAAATTGATATAGGAGACTTGGTTGTGCCCCAATAAGCTAACCAACCAAGGCGAACAAAACTGATAGAGGAAACTTAGTTATGCCCTAATGAGTTAACTAACTAAGGTGGGCAAAGCGTTCCTAAAGCTAGCTAAGACCCTAAACTGATAAAGGAAACTTAATTGCGCCCTAATGAGCTAACTGACAAAGGCAGGCAAAGCTCTCCTAGAGCTGGCTAAAACCCTAAACTGATAGAGGAAACTCGATCGTACCTTAATGAGCTGACTAACCAAGGCAGACACAGCACTTCTTGAGCTCGCTAAAACCCTAAACTAATAGAGGAAACTTAGTCGTAACCTAATGAGTTAACTAACCAAGGTAAGCTATATGCTCCTAGAGCTGGCTAAGACCCTAAACTAATAGAGGAAACTCAATCGTGCCCCAATGAGCTGACTAACCAAGATGAGCAAAGCACTCCTTGAGCTGGCTAAAACCCTAAACTAATTGAGGAAACTTGTTTGTGCCCCCAATAAGCTAACTAACTAAGGCGAGCAAAGCGCTTTTAGAGCTAACTAAAACCCTAAATTGATAGAGGAAACTCGATCTTACCCTAATGAGCCAATTAACTAAGGTGGATAAAGCGCTCCTTAAGCTGTTTAAGTCCCTAAATTAATAGAGGAAACTTGGTCGTACCCCAATGAGTTGACTAACCAAGGCGAGCAAAGCACTCCTAAAGCTAGTTAAGACCTTAAATTGATAGAGGAAACTTGGTCAATATAAAGTTTTGGACAAAGTCATAAAAATATTGGTGATTATAATGCACATGCAATGTTCAAAAACCAGTTTGATAACATCATATAGAATTACTTACCTAGCCTTTGTTTATAGCGCCTAAACTGTCAAACCTTTTTTCAAAAGCCCTATCAAAATTATCTGGCTCACGCTTTTATCCTTGTGTTGTCAACTTGAATTATCTCAACATAGAACGTTTGAGACTTCGTAGGTCTTTTAGGGAAATCATAGAAATTAGCTCGATACAAAAAGCCACTTGATAAGGAATCAAAGGAAGAAAGAAACGGTAGCGGATCTGGAACGAAAGAACAAGAATGGGTACAAAGAAGAGGAAGGTTTTGATGGTGAATGTGGATGGGTATAACTCACCAAGACACAAATACAATCAAGGGCTTTGAGCTTGAAAATAGAGTTCGATACGACTCATGAACATTAAATGTCATTGAGGTTTCAAATGAAGATTAGATGCAACTCACTAATCGGTTCAAATGAAGGAGTTCACCACAATCTGAGAATAAGATTGATAAGAATACGAGGACGATTAAAGAGAGCAATCAACATTCGATAATTCGGCAAACGCTAACTTACGTATAGCCTTACTCGAAAGAAGAAAGTTTCACTCTTTATATCTGTGTATCTATACGAATGTTGCTATTTATAAGAAGTCCTAAACCTTAGTGGCAAAACTATAAATAATGTACAAGGCATTAAACCCTAAAGAATTGGGCCAATAAATAAAATAAAGGGAAAATATGTACAAGAATACAAAACTGTGCATTTTACAGAATTCGGCATGCAGTCACTCAACATATCCTGGGAAGAGTAGTATCTGATTCAAACACGGTCAGTAGTTGGATGTGTGAGTTAGAAAATGAGTCCTTGAAGTCTCACGTGGCTTGGTCGAAACACCAGAAAGGTCCACCCATAATTGCCAAATACTAGAATCAGTCGGCATAAGTCTTTCAATGAGGTGTTGAGTGGTTCTTTGGTCTTAAGTACTCAGCCTTGTGGTTACTTGGCTCCTCAGCTGACAACAGAGTTGATGTTGAGTGTTTATTTTCCTTCCCCTCGTCCTTCTGGCTGCAGCTCGGCCTCAGCAAGCATTGACAGGACTTGGCTTGGATATTGTTTGAGGTTGATTCCCATCACCACCCATTGTTTTTGTCCTTTTGAAACTTTTTATGAACCGAGACCCTTATTCCTAATCAATGAATATTTGTTGTAAGCTGATTGTTTACTTGGATTTCACACTTTCCTAAAAAATAGACAATAAAACTCCCTATCGAAGGGGATCAACCCATAATAAAGTATTTTAAAGAGTTTGTCAATTACTAATGTCCTAGATCTCATTTCTTAGCTTCTCTCTTAGTGTATGGGTTCGATTAAATGGAGTAAAGAGAGTTAGACCTTTCAATGGAGAGGGTGATTATTCCAATGACAACAATGGCCAGGGATACTAACATTGCTTGCAAATAATGAAAATTAGACCATAATGTCATTCAAAATGATTGGCATTTGAATGACATTTTCAAGTTCTACATAAAAATTTCCATTGACTTCTCATGGGTAGTGCAACTTTACAACGTCAATATTTATAAGGCCTCTCAATTCTAAACCATTCATTTGAGACAAAATTAAAGCCCCTCCTAATAATACTCGTTTCACGACATAAGGGCCTTCGTAATTGGGAGCAATCTTCCCTCTAGAATCTTGTACATTAGGGAGAGCCTTTCTCAACACTAGGTCACCTTCTTTGAAGTTCCAGGGTTGTACCCTTTTGTTAAAAGCTCAAGCCATTCTTTGTTGATAACATTGATCATGACATAAGGCTGTCAATCTCTTTTCATTAATCAAGTTCAATTGTTTGATGCATTTCTTTACCCAATCGACTTCTTCCAACTGAGTTTCTGATAGTACCCCGAGTAATGGGATCTTAACCTCTACTGGTAACACTGCTTCAATGCCGTATACCAAAGAGCAAGGTGTTATCCCGATTAACGTTCTAATAAAAGTTCGATAAGCCATTAGTGCGAATGGCAACATCTCACGCTAGTCTTTATACGTAACAACCATTTTTCTAATGATTCTTTTGAGGTTTTTATTGGTTGCTTCAACAGCTCCATTCATTTAGGGTCGATAAGTAGTAGAATTCCTATGGATGATCCTAAACTGTTGGCACAATTCTAACATAAGCTTATTGTTTAGGTTGGTGCCATTATTAGTGATAATCGTTTCTGGAGTCCCATATTGGGCCAAAATATCTCTCTTGATGAACTTAACTACAACCCCTTTAGTAATGCTTGAATAAGACGAGGCCTCAACCCATTTGCTAAAGTAGTCGATGATATCTATTCCCTACTGAGAAAGGCTACGGTGCTGAAAGTGTATGTAGTTCCTAAAGTGGGGCATTTATCCTATTTGCATAAACTTGGCATAAGTGACAATGCCTAACGTGTTTGATGCAATCGCCTTACATTATTGACCAGTAGTACCTTAGCCTCATAATTTTCTTAGCCAGCATGTAACTGTTCATGTGAGGGCTATATACTCCTTTGTGTACTTCTTTCATTAACATCTCAGCTTTCCTTGTTGTCCACACACCTAAAAAGTGTACTATTAAAAGAACGTCAATATAAGGTGGACTCACTTACTAAGAATTGAGTAGCCAATCTCCTAATCATCTTTTTCTCCTTTTTCTTGGCCTCTTCAGGGTATGTACCTTGTTGTAGAAATATCTTAACATCATGGTACTATGGATTTTGGTTATTCATACCCTCAATTGCTAAGTAGAAGACAGGCTTGTCTTCAATTTCAATAGTAAGAGGCTAAATGTCAACTCCACCGGATATTCGAATCATGGATGCTAGAGTGGCTAAGGCATCGGCAAACTGACTATGAGCTCTCGGTACATGATTGAAAGTAATTTCTTTGAATCTCTCCATCAATTCAATCAAGTGCCGGTGATAAGGTACTAATTTAGGATCCTTCATCTTATATTCTCCCAAGCTTGGCCAATAATGAGTGAAGAGCCCATACACTTCTAATTCTTAGATGCCTTTATCTAAGGCCATTTTGAGTCTCATGATGCATGCTTCGTACTCGACGATATTATTAGTGTATGGGAAAATAAGCCTTATGGCTACAGGGTATTAAGTACCTTCAGGGGATATTAATATCGCCCCAATTCCATACCTAGACATGTTGGCCACCCCATCGAAGAACATCTTCCATTTCGGTAGCTCATCATCTTCTCCTTTATCGGAGCTTCCTTCAACTGCTAAGATACTCTCATCGGGGAAATTGACTTGAACCTCTTGGAGGGTACTATTAGAGGGATTTTCTGCTAACTGCTCTGCTAGAGCTTACCCCTTAACTGAATTCCGGTTCACGTACGTAATGTCGAACTCTGATAGTAACATTTGCCACTTTGAGATTTTACCAATTAAGGCTGGTTTGTCTACTAAGTACTTCAAGGGATCATGCTGAGTCAGTAATTGATAACTCTTATTTTAAATACATCTCACATGATGATTTTATAGTATTTCCCTTACATCTTTGGTTTTCTTTAAAGAAATTGATACTTAATTGAGTAAAATTTTGATTTCAAGGTTTGAACGCATTCTTAGATTGAAAATAAATCAATTTGGAGTTCAAATAAATGAGTTGTGAAGTTTTGAAATTACACAGTCTAGGACACAACTGTGTCCTAGCCCATGTCCATCCAGCCCCTTCAATGACATGTCACTATAGAAAGTTACACGGGCGTGGGACATAGTTGTATCCCAGCCCATGTGCGTCCAGCCATATGCCGTCAAAACAGAAAGTTACGCGAGCGTGGGACACGGTTGTGTCCCAGCCCATGTGTACCTAGCTTTAATACATCCCCTGACAGAAAGTTACACGAACGTGGGATACGGTTATATCTCAGCCCGTGTTCGCTCAGGTAAGGCACTGAACACAGAGAGTTACACGGGCATGGGACGTGGTCGTATCCCAGCCTGTGTCTGCCCAAACCCATACGGTTTAATACACATACTGCACAATATTTTCAAAACATGAACACACCCACACAAATTCATTTCACCTTTCATCTTCTCTCCATTTCTCCTCACGATCCCAATCCAAGTAAGTTCCTCTAATTTTTTGTTTTTTCTACCCTCTTGTTCATGCTTTGTTTTCATCATTGCTTAGACATACTTAAGTAACTGAAATTTAGGTCTTTAGTAAGTTGGAACATGAATCTTGTCTACGAATTTACTTGGTTTTTATTCTTTCATGACAGACATGCATATTTGCCTTGTATTGATAGATTTATATGCTTTATGATGCCCCTTATGGCTAGATATTATATTATGATCTATCAAACACAAATTTTGATTGCAAATTCAATGGCAACTATTCAATTATGCCATTTAGGGTTAGAATTGTGAGAGTGATTTTGGAACATTTCGAGTTTTTGATGTGTTGAGACGCCTTCTTTTCAAGAAGATTGTAATGTAATGTAATGAGTCTAATGTATAATTAGTTGGATGAATTTGCTAGCCATTTCTTTTACACCAACTAGTTTTGCGGATGCACTCTACATGTTTGTTCAAATGTCCCAATGGGATTTGTTTTAATATCCATCACTTTTACTCCTTTATAGCTCTATCTTAGTTTGAACTAAGTGTGGCAAAGATGCGCGTTTTTTATTTGGTGTGGTGTTTCTTCGCAGGTAGTCAATGGAAAATCATGAAAAGCAGATCATTCAAAGGAGGTCCAAATCTGTTACATCATCTTCCACTCATGAGGGCACTATTGTCGAGCTATTAGCCACCCTTTCTCCACTAAAATATCTTATGCTTCAAGGCAAGGAAGTATTAGTTTCTTTTTCCATACATGTATTTCCTTTTTCCCTATGATGTTTTTTCTTGTTTCATATCTTGCTATTGTGCTTTCTTAGTCATACATTGAGGACAATGTACATTATTAAGTGTAGAGAAAGGATATATATGAATTTGTTACTATTTAGGAGACCAATTATTTATTCATGTTTGACCCAATTAATTTTTAAGTTAATTTGCAATAGGTGATTAACAAGTGTTGGGCCAAATCAACTATGTCATCTTGATCATTATTGATCTTATTATACTTTACTAGAATTGATTAGTCAAATCTGTGGAGGGCAAAGTTACGAGTTATTTAGCTTAGGACTCTAAGACTTGAGATTGGAACAACATCACTAATTGAGAGTTAGTCATAGTTATTTTTAAATTTACTTTTATGTATACCTTTCTCTTAAAAATTTTTAGAGCCCTATAATTTTTAGTAAACAAACAAATGAAATTCTTCTCTTGAAAACCCTTGAAAAATCACAATGATTGGAGGTAAAAAGTAATAACAAGTGTATGAATAGAAAAAATTGGTAAGGATTCGTCTTGGTCCATCAAAAGAGCGAGATTGAGTCCCAATGCCAATACTAATGAAAAATTGATACAGATCGACCTTGGTTCATCGGAAGAGCAAGGTTCTTTCCCGTTATCAATGTAAGGGATAAGTTGGTATGGATCAGTCTTGGTCCGTCAGAAGAGCGAGATTCTTTCCCTCTACTAACACAATTGTGCTTAAATAAAGTAAATTTAAAAAAACCTCTCAACAAAAGCATGAACTAAGGGGATGATCAGAGGATGAGTGGATGTAAAATGTGTTTGTTTTAGATTATGGCACTTGGTGAGATTGAAGAGAGAATTGTATACAATTTAGTCAAATGGATAAAATTTTTATGACTCTTTCCCAGTTAGCGAGATGTTAAATCCAATTTTTAGTTTAAGAATTCTTAATTAAATGACTTAGGTAAACTTTGACATCCATAAATTAACTAATGAACTCTAGTATTAAGTATTGTTAGAGCATTCGAATATAATCAGGTGAAATTATGACATTGTTAAGGGTGAAATTGCTTGACTTTATTATTGCAAGTTAATTGAAAATGAGTTTCTTACCTTTCTTTGGGTCAAGTGTATTTGTTTACTGGTTTCTTAGGTAGTGAGAAATTTTGTTTAGTGTTTCTTGTCCCGAAATTTTTGTTTTGATTTATTTGCTTAAGGACAAGCAAATGCTCAAGTGTGGGAAAGTTTGATAACTCTTATTTTAAATACATTTCACATGATGATTTTATAGTATTTCCCTTACATCTTTAGGTTTCTTTAAAGAAATTGATACTTAATTGAGTAAAATTTTGATTTCAAGGTTTTAACGCGTTCTTGATTGAAAACAAAGAAAAGGAATCAAGTTTCACTCAATTTAGAATTCAAATGAATGAGTTATGAAGTTTTGAAATTACAAAGTCTAGAACACAACTGTATCCCCAAGCTGTGCCCATCCAAGAAAATATGCCAAGGTCAGAAAGTTACACGACCAGGGGATACGACTATGTCCCAAGCTGTGTTTGATAACGAAAACGGAAACTTTACAATACATTATAAAAGGACATACTAGGGTTTCGCACAAAAAAATTGGACATTTAAAGGAGAAGAGACTTGAGGAGAAGGAGAAGAAAAAGGCGAAAGCAACATTCAACTTCAAGATTGAAGAGATTTTTCATCAACAAAAGGAGTTTTCATGTTCTATTTATTGATTTTATTGCAATTCATTTTTAGTTTCATTATGATAGCTTAAGATTCTTGTATTTAAGATTATGGAACCTAAGGTTTCATGTGACTATTAGATTGATTGATAATTTTCAATAAAATTTCTATCTTTTCTTAATTCAATTATGTTATTTAATTGTTAATTGATATTTCTAGAGTATCAATCTATGATATTATGCATGATCTCGATATAATTGGAGAGAATTACATATGTACTTAGAGAAAAGATACATATTTCTTCCAGAAAGTTGTTCTTTTGTGTGGGAATTCATTATACATTAATGCAATTCTAAATTATATTACTAAGTGAAGAGATTCCGGTAAATAATTTAGGATTAGGGTTAATATTCTTGAGAAAGGTGTTAACTTTAATTGTAAATCCCTCCGGTCAAGAATAATAAAGATTGAATTGGATATATTTTAAGCGGTCACATGTTAAACACTAAGGGAAATAATTCCTAAATACGTTATTACTTTCTTAAAGTCGTTCTTAGTTTTATCGCTTTCTAAATTGCTTAATCAAGCCTCATAATTAGGTTAGTTTGTTAATTTTAGTATTTTTAATTCATTTAACCATCACAATTTTCCGATTAGATAATAGAGTTAAGGTTAATATTAGTACTTGAAGTCTTTGAAGGATCGACTTGGACTCACATCCGTTATATTAAAATTGATAAGTGCACTTGCCAAATATCAGTAATTCTACTTGATAGTAAAGCGTGTATTATCTAAGCTAATGCATTACCCAAATCAATGCACAACAGGTTTTTTCAATTTCTGAATATTTTCATTCCCCTTCAATGAATTTCTTACTCAAGTAGCATACAACCTATTCTTTTCCTTCCTCATCTTTCTAGCCAAGCATATACCCCATAGACCTCGGTAATATTGTCAAGTATAGGAACAAAGGTTTCCTAGGTTTTGGAGATACTAAAATTGAAGGGTTCATAAGGTATTCTTTCATTGTTGTAAAGGCTTGCTCACACTCTTCGTCCCAACTGATCTTAGCGTTCTTTTTCAACAACTGAAATAAGGGACGATACTTATCTGTGAGTTGAGATATGAACTGAGCTATGTAGTTCAAACAACCTAACAAGCCTATGATTTCTTTGAGTATGCGTAGTAGGGGCAAGTCAACTATCACTTTGACTTTATTAGGGTCCATTTTGATGCCCCTTTAGCTGATTATAAAACCCAACAATTTCCTTGAAGTCACTCCGAAGGTACACTTCTCTGAGTTAAGCTTCAACTAGAATTTTCTTAACCTAACAAACAATCTCCTCAGATTATCTACATGATTTTCTCTTTCTTTAGACTTTGCAATTATATCATCAACATATACTTTAACTTCTCTATGCATCATGTCATGAAAGATTACTACCATAGCCCTTTGATAAGTTGCCCAGCATTTTTGAGTTTGAAAGGTATTACTTTGTAGCAAAATGTACCCCAAGTAATAATAAATGTTATCTTGGCTTTATCTTCTTTAGACATTCAAATTTGATTATATCCAGAGAGTCCATCCATGAAAGAGAAAAGATGGTTTCTAGCTGTGTTATCAACCAAGACATCAATATGAGGCAAAGGGAAATTATCTTTAGGGGTTGCTTGGTTAAGGTCTCGAAAATCCACGCACACTCTGACTTTTCCATTCTTCTTCATAAATGGTACTGTGTTGGCTACCTACTTAAGATAATTAGATACCTCAATGAAATTGACCTCTAGTAATTTTCCGACTTCTTCCATAATTTTCAATAGGATATCTAGTCGAAATCTTCTTAACTTCTATTTCTTAGGTTTGACATCCTCATGAGTGGGTAAGCGATGGACCACAATTAATGGATCCAATCCAGGCATAACTCTATATGACCATGCAAACACATCTTGGCATTCAGATAGTAATATGATCATTTCAACCTTTTGTTCTTCTTTTAGATTCCCTTTAATTCTCAATATTCTGGCATTCTCATTAGTCCCAACATTAATCATCTCAATTAGCTCATCAATGGAAATTCTACTCATTTCATGTTTTTGCCAACTTTCTTGCATGTCATCATGGTCATTAATATCACTCCCGATGACTAACCCAGTAAGGCCGAAGGTGATATCAATATTTTCATTACCTATCTGTACGAGGTATCCATGGCCTTTGTTCAGAGCATTAGATTTGGGAAAAGAAAATTATGTAAAAGAAAGAGTGTAAGTAAAGGAGTAAAGAGAAAGAAAATTAATTCTTATTTAGAAGAAATGCCTTTTAAGTACAATTATTTTTTAGGAAAAAGGTAATTTATTACAAAACCCTATAAAATACTGAACCACGATTCATCCTTTACCCTAAGGAAGATTTATTGTTATTCATAGGGATAGAGAACCAATTATTCAGCTGCTGAGAATCGTTAGATGGACCAGCCACTTTATTTCTGCTGGAGGTGTCCTCTTCGGCAGGCTTTGAATTCTGGACTTAAGCTAGGATAAAAGTTTCTAACAATGGTAGGAAGGTCATTGGAGCGTGATACAATCTATCACCTCTTTTGCCCTTTGCTTGCATATTTTGCAGCTCATCCATTAGAGATGGGATGTAGCCTAACCCATAGGTTCCAAATTGACCTTTTTTAAATTTCTGCCTCTCATACTTCTCTTGATTAGTAATCATGCACACCTCTTTGAACATTTGGAGCCCAAAGTCCTCTTGTTCCTTAGTACGAATATAGGGTATGGCCATTTCTTTATATATTCCATAACCATAGTCACTCAGAATTGTTATGACTTGGCCATTGGAGATGAACTTAACCTTCTAATGAAGACTCGAAGGTATGGTCCCTACTAAATGTATCCAAGGTCTTCTTAATAACAGATTAAAGGTCATTGGGATGTCCAAAACTTGGAATCGGATGTTGAACGTCTGTAGGTCGATATCAACTGGTAAGTCAATCTCCCCTATAATTTCTCTCCTGGATCTGTCAAAAGCTTGAACCATTGTTGAGCTTGGTTTAATTGCAATTGAATCAATGCCTACTCGATCTAGGGTGGCAAGAGGGCAAACATTTAATAATGAGTCATTGTTGATGAGGACTCTTGCTATGATAATGTTATTCACCCTTACTATTATGAAGAGGGGTTTAGTGTATTGATGCCCTTCTTCGCCCAGTTTTTTAATAGAGAAAGAAATCTAATCCATAATAAAGACAGAGTTGGTGACGTACCCTATTCTTTCAGCTAGTATTTCAGGAGGGACTTTGACTTCCCTCAATGCTCTGAATAAAGCTTCCCGGTATGGTTCTGATTCCATTAATAAACTCATGAAGATATCTGTGCTGGAGTTTTAGCGAGCTAATCCATTACTTTATATTCTCTAGACTTAATTATTTTAGTTAAGGTAGACAATCTTTCTTCGTATTCAGCTATTTCATTGTTTAGCCTTTCTAGGATAGCCTTCTTTTTCAAGTCTTCCTTTAGATCGTAGATTTTATTAGAGCAGGTAATCCCTCCTACAAGTGATCTTGATTGCCCCAAATTTACTACCTGGCAGTTAAGAGAGGAAATTTATAATTTTAGGGGGCTACAGGCATATGGAAGGTGTACCATTTGGTTTGTGGATTTTGTGTCTCATCTTATCTGTAGAATCTATATACCTTCGGCTCTTGGTTGGAATCAATCATGTAGATGGTGGGCTCTGAGTCATCAAATATCATATTGATGATGGCCCATGTTTGGGCAAGGAGTTGTTGTTGACGTTTGGAACAAGATCCTATAATAGAGTCTAGTTAGACTGTACCTTCATAGATTAAATCTTGAATTTAATTTCTCAATCTCCAACATGAGTTAGTTGAATAGCCTACCTGCCCCAAATGATATTGACACCTAGTGTTGGGATAAAAAAACTTTGGTCTATATCTTTCATTGGGAGGCTCAAAATGGATCAAATTATCTTTTCTCAATTTTTCAAAGACCTAGCTAAAGGGGATCAGTATCTTGGTGAATTGTCTCAGAAACCTGCTGGCTTATGGCTGACTTCATAATTGTTGTTGCATTGGTGGAGGGTTTATCTTAAAGGAGACCCGAGTATTGGTCCTGGTGTTTAAATCCACCATACCAACAGTTGCTTCCTTGGTTTTACTTGTAGTAAGTTTTGCAGAAGGTAGTTTTCAATCCAACAACTTGTGGCTATTACCTCTACAAAACTAAAGGAGGCTTGCCCAATCAGATGAGAAAAGTAAGGTCTTTCAAGAGTATTAACAAAAGTTGAGGTCAGTTCCTTCTTAGTCATGGGGGTGGATACTCGTGCAGCTAAGGATCTCCACCTCTGGGCATACTCATTAAAGGATTCAATATGCTTTTTTTGCAGGGCGACTAAGTCTAGCATAGTTAGTGCCACTTCAACATTAAATTTATACTACTCATAAAACACCCTAGTTAGCTTTTCCCATGTGCTAACCTAATTTAGATCCAATTGGGTGTACCAAGTCAAAACAGGGCTTATTAAGCTATCTGAAAAATCTGGACCATGAGCTAATCATATTGTATGCACTTGCCCATCTTACGTACATATAGTCGAGTGTATAATTTAGGGCAACTGGTCCCATCATACTTTTCGAAGTTAGGGACTTTGAATTTTTCTAGAAAACTTCCATAGTTGTAAGCTAAGAAGTCTGTTATACTAGCTTACACGAATCCATCATACCCTTCGAGCATTTTCATTTTTTTGGTGATTTGTTAGGTCAGTTGTTTCTGAACCTCTTTCAGTTTATCTTGATTAGCTTCGAGTTTTGGATTGATCGGAAACGAGTAAGTATTCAGCTCGAAAGTCGAGTTAACCTTTGGAAAAACCCCTTCTATCTTAAAGGATTCAAAGGTTTAGTTGACTTTTAGGTAGCCTTCTTCAGCTTCAAGGGGGTAGGGCTTTAGCATTCTTCCTATATCAAGCTTTATAACTTTCTCTGTTTGATGGAGCCGTAGACCTAAGCAAGGTGATGTATCAGCAAGAAAGCTCAATTGATCTTCAATTTTCCCCACTGTTCATTCCAAAGATTGGAACCTCAGCTTAGTGAGATCAACAAGTTCAATGTTGACATTATTGTTGGTGTTAACATTTTCATTTCCTTAGCTAGCAATTTTGGTTTGTAAGTGGGTTCAAATAGGACTTCTTTAGAAGGTTTGACCCTTAGGAGCTATCTTGGCAACCTGTTTAAGATCACTTCTCAACAAGTTAACACATAAAAATTTTTTCAAAAAAATGACAAACAAAGAAATGCATAGCACATAGATACAAAGAGATAGAATCGACTAATAACCAATAAGATGGTAATTTTATTATTTCCATAGCTTTTGGAGTTCCCTTTTACATTAAAAGAAAATACATTCAAGAAGATTATTCATATCCTTAACTATTCTTTCGGCATTTAGCAGACGTTTCCGTTTTCTACTTACTGGACCTTGTTGGTGTCTCCTTCCTCTTTCTTGAGTTGAGCTTTTCCATTTCTTCAAGTTCTTTGAGCCTCTTTTAGGTCATCTTCAATTGATGTTCCAAGGCTCGGCAATGTTGTTTAAACTCCAGAAGAGATCTTCCAATATGTCCCGCTCTTCATAGATTACTTTTACTCGGACTTATACTTGGTCCATGTAGGTTTTGATTTTAAGATTTGTTTTAGCCGATGCAGGTTAAATGACTTTTGGTGCTCGATAATGGATATCCCTTGCCTTATGGAGCTGATTGTACAAATATTCTTTAGTAACCCAGTACTTGTCTACTTCTCCTAACCATTCTCCTAAATTGATATTTAGGCTAACATTCCTTCTTCCCCATAACTGTTTGATTGCCCTAAGTTTGGACATGTTCTGTGGTAGGGGAATCTAAAGGTCCTCATAATCCAAGGTCATGATATCCAATAGTGGTCTATAAACTATATCTTAACCTCCGAATTCTCTAGTCATGTTGTTAGGGTAATAGCCTGTACATAATTTTATCCCAATTAAGGGTATTGTTTGATAATTTTTGTAAACTAGGATTACCCTTTTAAAGTTACTCCATCTTGCTGTCTATAAGATATAAGTGACTTGGAAGTTTCTCAGCACTTCTACCCAACAGTAAATGGATTTTCCCTGGAGATGAACCTTATCAACAAAAGAATCAATCAAATCAATGTTATGAGCAAATTCTCCACAAATTAGATCAAGCCCATAACACTTCATGTGGCTTAGGAACCAAACTATTAGTAATGCCATGCTAGTCTTTAGTGCACCATCATTCTTTTTTTTTTTTTCAAAATATTGAAGCTTCTGATCTGTTTTGCGAGGAGGGTCGAGACATATGTTTTGCCTTCAAGAAATTGATTCACTAACTCAGCAACCTTGAAATGGATGAGGAACTTTCCATTAGGGAATAGAAAGGTCTCAAATGCAACCAGGATAAAGGCTTGTATTCTGTTCTGTCCCCAATCTTTAAGATTGCCATGGAAAATGTCCCGTTGGTCCAGTTTAGGCTGGATCACAAATCAAGCTTTTAAGTCTTCCAGTTTGATGTAGTTACCATTATAACTTCTGAGGGCTTTGTTCACTTTAGCTTTTCTAACACCTAAGAATCTTGAAAAGGCATTCATGGGGTCCACTTCCAAATTTGGGATGTATGTATTTTCCAAAGAAGGGGCTTAAAGTAATTAGGTATACTATTCAAGTATGAGGCTAATTAAGTGAGGCCCAACTCAAAAAGCCACTTCTTTGACTTCCCAAAAGTGGTCAGAGCCCTAATCAAATTAATCTCTATCTTCACTTTAGGAAGTGATAGAATGGGTCTGATCATACTAAAGACGGTCTCTTATTCCCTCATATTGAAGTGTCGTAACTATTGGTCCAGGATTGGCTTAGGGCAAGTTGGCTTGCTTACAAATTTTTCCTTAAAGTAGACGAAGTTAGATGAATAGGCCATTTCTTAATATAAATTACAAAAGAAAAAATATGTTACAAGATTGTCCGACGAAAAAACCTGTTTACAACAATTCTATGTTTTACAATACATGAAAATTACAAGGGAAATAAAGAAAACTCCAAGCCATTCTATATTTTTATTCCCATCTTGTTTGATTATTCGTCAATTCTAGATGTCGTGAATGTATAAAGGGTAGGTTCCAAAGGTTCTTAAACTTGTGCGACCTCACTTATTAAAAAACACTTTCATTAGTTACATTAAGTTTAAGTAGGGATGGCCTATCAATCCTGAGCGATAGTTACACCACAACACCCCAAGCCTACATAACGGCCTCCAGTCCTAAGGTCCTAATACGATCCGAGTTTGACCATTTCTACCATACGTTTGTGAAAAATTAAATCCCATCCCCCAAATGATTAAATACATAAAACTAAACCTACAAAGATGTTAGTACAGTTATGATAAATAGCAAAAAACAAAAGAAAATAAATAAATTACACTAAGGTGATCTTTAAGTTTAATTTTAAATTTGGAAAGTTGAATGGTTAACCCTCTTGACGTCTCTAGTAGAGCCTTTAAGCTATCAAGCTTGATTTTTCACCCTCCTGGTCCTTTTTAAATTGAATCTTCTTTAAATCAATCAATACTAAACCCTTACCCATTTAGTATTGACCATCGACTAAGGTTTGAAAAAAACTAATTCTTTTTACATTTTGAAAATACTTTAGAGTTGCCACTCGACTGGAGTCAAGAAAAGGAATTAAATTATAACCGATTGAGTGGATTGGTTATAACTTAACCACAAATCTAACGATTGAAACCAATTTTATAAAATGGTTTTTGAAATAAGAGATCTAGATCTGAGGATTATAATTTTTAAGCCCTTACAGGCACCATTAATTTTCCAAATTTAAAATTGAACTTAAAGATCACCTTTCAATTTTAAAATATAGAATTCAGTTATTAGTTACTTTATTTGGATAAACGAAGTAACCTTAAACTAAAAAAGGAAAATCAGTTTTTTTCATTTTTATTGTCGCCCATAGGTACCTACGTACCCACTATTCAAGATCAAACGTACGAAGTTATTTTTTTTTTTATATATAAAACTTTAGTAGGTTGATGGATTTTAATTCCGAAAAAGGTTGAGTTTACTTTTTTACCTGATTCGATTTAAGGAAAATTTCCTAATCAATATCTAATCAGTGTTTTATTTTTGAAAATTCTAAAATAGTCCTAATTTAAAAAAAGGTTCATTTATTTTTTATTTTTGGAAAACCTGATTTTTCTAATTGATAAAATGAGTTTGTTTATTTACTAACTTATTTACTTTTTGTTACATTGTTTATTTATTTATCTATTTCTACAAGTAAATAAAAGATCCCCCTTTTCTATTCTTTTCTTTTCTTTTTCTTGTTTTTCTTCTTTCTCTTTTTTTTTTTCTTCTTTTTTTCTTTTTAGTTTTACAAGTACATGAATAAAAGGATAAATAAATAAACAAAAATTAAATTATTAAATTAAAAATATAAAAAATCAAACCTATTTGGGCTCGAGTCGACTCAGATCTTCTTAGGAAGTCAAATCAAAGTGTTTTACCTAAGGTTTCTAGACGTGAGGATTTCGATGGTGGTGGTGGTTTTCGTAAAAAACAAGCATAGGCAATAGGAATCAGCCTCCAACAATATTCAAGCCGAGTCCTGTCAATGCTTGCCAAAGCTGAGCTACAGCCAGAAGGACAAGGGAAAGGAAAATAAACACTTGACATTAACTCTGTCGTCAGTCGAGGTGTCAAGAAACCGCAAAACCAAGTACTTAAGACCAAACAACCACTCGGAACCTTACTAAGAGACTCGTGCTGACTAATTCTAATGTTCAGTAATTATGGGCCGACCTTTTTGGTGCTTCGACCTTTCTAGTGTTTCGACTAAGCCACACAACACTTCAATGACTCTTTCCTAAACCCATACATCTAACTATCAACCTCGTCCGATTTGAATACTATTCCTCCCAAGACATGCCGAGTTACTGCATGCTAAATTTTGTAAAACACATAGTTTTGTATTCTTATAGATGTTTTCCCTTTATTTTATTTATGAGCCCAATTTTTTAGGGTTTAAGGCCTTGTACATTATTTACAGTTTTACCACTAAGGTTTAGGACTTACTATAAATAGCAACATTTGCATAAATACACAAATATAGGTAAACGTATACAGAAAAATATACAGAGAGTGAAACTTTCCTCTTTCAAGCAAAGCTATACTTGAGTTAGCATTTGCCAGATTATCGAGTATTGATTACTCTCTTTAATCGTCCCCACATTCTTATCAATCTTGTTCTCAAATTATGGTAAACCCCTTCATTTGAACCAATTAGTGAGTTATATCTAATCTTCATTTGAAACCTCAAGCAACATTTAGTGTTCATGAGTCGTATCGAACTCTATTTCGAGCCCTGATTGTATTTGTGTCTTGGTGAGTTATACCTATTTACATTCACCATCAAAACCTTTCTGTTCTTCGTACCCATTTTCTTTTGAATACCCATTCCTATTTTTTTATCCAGATCTACTGCCTTTTCTTTCTTCCTTTGATTCCTTATCAATTAGGGTGGCTATCCTATAGAGAGAAAGAGATTGGGCTAGAGAGAGAAAGCTTGGATTTGCTTACCTAAAGTGTTTTAAGCTTGTGTTGTGTGTTCTTGTGTGTTCCTCGACCTTTATTTATACTAAACACAACTCAAACAAGCTTGAAAAAGTCATTAATGGAGGAAACAGTTATGAATTGGGATGCCAGAATTTTGGTTTTTTTTTTCTCATTTTTGAAGCCGATTTATTATTTAATTTGACTGAATTTGGATGAAAAATGGGTCCCAATTCAAAGTATGACAAGCATACTACACAATTTCACTATTAATTTAGTAAAATTGTGTAGTAAAATTAGTCAAAAAATGCCCTAAATAGAGCATGTTAGAAGAAAGAAAATTAGAAAATAGGCATTAATTAAGAGGAAGAAGAAATGGGGGGCGCTGGTCACATACAGGGCATATGCCATGTACCGGGCACATGCCACGCACCCACGTGCACATCTAAAAAAGTTACGCGCCCTCTGCTCCTCCAAAAACAAACCAAGCCGAATGCCCTAAACTAAATCTTGCTAACCAGGCTTTTAAGCTTAGTCCAACCCCCATTCCCCTTTTTTTTTAATTTATTTTATATATAGAAATAAAATAAAATAAAGTGAAAAAAAATCCTTTTCTTCTTTTTTTTTTCTTTATTATTATTATTATTATTATTATTATTATTATTATTATTATTATTATTATTATTTCCTCATTTTTTATGCCTTTTCCTTTTTTTCATTCTTTATTATTATTTTTATAAAAAAATCTCTTCTTTTTTGTGGTTTTCTTTAATTCTATATTTTTTTTCTTAATTTAGGATCCTATAACTTATTCTAAAAAAATATAAATAAAAATAAATAAATAAAGGGAAGGGTGGGGGAAAGGGCGTGGACAGCAAAATGAAATGTCTACAACTATCAACCAAATCATCCTAGAAAGCCTAAAGAAGAGGGTAAACTAAGCTTAAGGAGCTTAGGCATACGAGCTACCCAATATTTTGTAGAGATACAAGACCACCCACCGCACCTTTATTAGTTTGACCCCATTTCGCCTAACATTTGGGTTAGACGTAGTCCTACCTATCGAGCTAGAACTTCCTAATATCCAGACTCATAGCTTCAACGCTATCTTAAATGAGTCCCTATTACAAGCCAGTGTGGACACCATTGAAGAAATCAAAGATCTTGCTGCAGCTTAGGTAGCTACTTACCAATACAGAGTAGTTACTTACAAGCACCAAACAGCCAGATACTACAATCAAAAGGTCAAACATAAAGAATTCAAGGTCGACGACTTGGTCTGCTAAAAGATAGGAGACATGGGCTTACGTGAAGGTCAAGGAAAGATAGCCCTCAACTAAGAAGATGGGGTCAAGTTTAGGAAGAGGTTAGGGAATGGAGCATACAGATTAGAAAGATTGGATGGTAAGTTCATCTCGCATACTTGGAACACCGATAATCTTCTACATTGTTTCAATTAATGTAAATCTTCTTATAAATATTCTTAGAAATGTTAATGAAAGTTCTGTTCTCCAAGAATTTTGAGCACCTTTTATCTCTTCCTCTCTCTCTTTTCCTCCCTTTTCTACTTTCATACTATGTCCTAACCTTGAAAGGTTAGACGGACCCTTATACACCTCTTCAAACATAGATAAGTCGGAATGCCATCGACTTGACCTCCTTGGGTAACCTTAGTAAGGGGAAACACCCCTTCTACGATTGAGGAACTCCTATAGTTAGTTAGGTCAAAATACCACTGACTTAACCCCCTTTGGATAACCTCGGCAAAGGGAAATACCCCTTCCATGACTAAGAAACTCCTACAATCAATCAGGTTAGAAGACTACCACCTGACCTCTCTTGGGTAATCTCAGCAAGGGGAAACACTCCTTTCATGACTAAAGAACTCCCATAATTAGTCAAGTCGGAACGCCACTGACCTAACCCCCCTTAAGTAACCTCGGTAAGAGCAAATACCTCTTTTATGACTGAGGAACTCCCATAATCAATCAAGTTGAAACGCTATCGACCTGACCCCTTTAGGTAACCTCAGTAAAGGGAAACGCCTCTTGTACGACTGAAGAATTCCCACTACATAGGCAAATCGGAACATAACTAACCTAACCCCCCTTGGGTAACCTCAGTAAGGGGAAATACTCCTTACATGACAAAGGAACCCCTACATGTCTTAAGATATGAAAAATCGATGACCCCTTAAGAAAAGCCTCCCCAGCTCTCTATTTAGCAAGCAGTTAAGCACATATATACAACGATTAAGTACCAAGCTACATTATTCAGCAAGCATGAGAAGTCAAGCAATGTGGTAGAAGTATTAGCGAACTATAAGAGCAAAAAGTAAAGGAAAAGCACCAATTGAAAAAGGGAATTTCATTTCCTCCAGCATATTTACAAGATAAAAAGCCAATATACTAACCTATTACAACAGTTTCTCTTATGTTGAAAAAGGAAATTAAATAAGTACAAGAAGAAAAAACAAAGGGAGATAATAGCTTGTCATTTCGGATCAACCAACTCTGGAAGTTATGAAAAATCTAACATATCAATTCACCCAGAAGGCTAATCTGCCTGAACTTCCTACTCTCGAGATGCTTCATCTTGGGCTACAGATGAAGGAGTAGAGGTCTGCTAACTTTGGTCAGTAGGAAGGTCACTCTAACCTTGACCTCCTTTGGAGGCACTTTCAGAAGTGACCTCTTGTTGAGCTGTCGAGGTAGAAGTGGATGGAAGAACATGTTGGGTATCCTCAACAGCAAGAGGAGTGCCTTAGATTGCATCAACTACTTAGTTAGTCAGCCTTTCCTTTGCTTAAGTAGTCCTCTACTCCCTATGTGTTAGATTGTCCAGCCTATCCAGGAAGCTCAAGTCGAAGTAAGGATGGTGCTCGAGCATGTTTGTCCTAATGCCCAAACCGTATTCGATGGAGATATCCTCTAACTTTATTGGGGAGTTGTGATGAACTTCTCCATAACCTTCTTCTTGGCTACCTCCCTCAGGACCTCTCCACTCTCTAGCTTAAAGATGATCTCCTTCATCTACTTAACCTCCTTAGAGCTCTTGGATCTTTTGCTCCAACTCAACCTTTTAGCTAGCCAACTCCAGTGAAGTTGTTTTGGTGGTTTCACATTCAACTGCTTTCATTACTAACTCAATATTTAGTTTAGAGACTAACGCCCTCAACTCAACATTGTGTTGGTCAAGCTCCTCCTTAGCCTTCCTCTCCTTGTCTAGCTTCTTAGAGAGTTTAGCCTTGGTCCTTTGCTCATCCTCTAGCTAAGCCTTCAGATCGCCTGCCTACTTAGGTGCCTCCTCAGTGTTGGTTCGACCATTCTCCTCTACTTGCTGCTTTGCCTTAAGCATGGTCATTTGCACATAAGAGCAATACAAACACCAATTATCCTTGCTAAACTTGTTGTAAAAATGGTAAGAGGAAGACTCTACCTCCCTTAAGCCCTCTTGCTTATGCTTAACACCTCCCTATAAAGACTCTTTACCTTGTTGAGCAGTATGTTGTAGTGCATGAGCCAAAGCCATACTTACCTATGTTACTGCAATGAAACACAAAAACCATGATCAAAGTAGTGTCAACAAAGAAATACATCAACTTAAAAGAGATGAGGACTTACCTATTAACTGAGCAAGCTTAAGTGACCCCCCATTTTAAATGGCAAATTTACCTAAGCCTTAGACAGGTTTTCTAGAATAGCCCGTCACCAAGGGTGAAGGACCCCATCGAAGCTTGAAGGCTGAGCTCCCAACGACATAGCAAAACGTCATTACCTCGAATTTCCTATTTTAGCCTGAAGAGCCTTCTTATTCTCAGGTTCATTGTCTCGTAGGGGCAACTTGTCATTCTTAGACTGATACAACACGTCCTTGAATGATTTTGACACTATCCCCAAACATAGGAACTTGTTCAACATTTTGTAGAAGGCATTCCCAAGGTCATCAACACTTCAATAGGGATAACTTGAGGGCTAATTATAAACGTACGATCTACGAATGGACTCCTCTTCTTCATTTTCTTCACCCCTAGCGCTGATCTCCCTTAGTCTTTAAGGCCTTTCTTTTTAGCACTACTAGCTCCTTTGTAACATTGGCCTCAGTCTCCCTCCCTTGAACTCTAACAGAAGGAGGAAGCATCATCACATCCAACTCATCGGTGCAAGCAATATCATCCACTACTATAATGGGTACAAAGGTGGGGGTAGAAATGGTAGAAGGAAAGACAATGCCCATAGGCTCAATAGCTAGTGACTCTATAAGGGTACCAAAAAGAGGAATCTGCTAGGATAGAGCAACTGGTTCAGTCCTATTGGTCTCTCCCACCTACGACCTCGGCCCCACATCTTTGCCCATGGGGTTAGTAACTTTAGTGGTCGGCTTCGTCTTATGCTATCATTTCCTCATCAATTCAAGCCCGGAAGGATGGGGCACCTCGACCCTTCTAACCAGCTTATCACCTGCAAAGAAACAAACAAACAATATCAGTACAAGGAAAGTGTATTACACTTACTCACAAACTCTACCATGACCAACACGGATAAGGAGGATCCTTCCATTCCTCAAAATAGGTAGTTTACGCCAAGGATGGACCTGTATCTTTCACCCATTTCTTCACTACGGCTTTGTGCATACTGGGAAGAGCTCAGAGATCGTAAACTTGAAGTACCTCTCCATCACTTGCTCGACGTTGATCTCATCACCATGCCTTATGGCCATGAAGTCATCTATTTCCTATGCGGCCTCGAAGTCATTAAGGCTAAGCTTCTTCGAAGCATCAATTCGAATTAGTGAAGTCTACCACATCCAAAAGTTGGCTTACTCAAGCAACTTTACTACTAGGAACTCATCTTACCAATCCATCATGGACGAATACAAGCCCTCGAATAGTTTTTTTCCTATATGATTCTAAAGGTACGTCCACCCATTCGGATTTTTCCATTGGAAGTAGTGATTGAAGAGTTCAAGGGTGGCCCGCACCACTAGATACTCAGACAACGCCTGGAATGACTTCAATACCTTCCATCCATTGGGATGGATTTGTGCTAGGTAACATTGATGGTAATCAAAGAGTTCCCACTCAAACTCACTGAAAGGGAGGCACATCTCAAACTCCAAACATTTTTCAAATACTACAAAGCACCTCCCCTACATCAAAGGCACCTTATCCTCCCTCCTTGGTAGCTACACTACCTAGCCCAATGTTTATGCAACTATAGAGGTGGTCAGGACTTGGTTTATAGTAAATGGTTTACTTTTACTAATCCGCCCACTCAGCCCCTTGTCTATCCCTAGCTTGGTGAACAAGTCTACAACATCTGGCAATATGTTGCATGGATAAGTATCCCTGAGGATAGCTTTGATAACCTCCACTATGTTCAATCCCTCCATTACCTTTCTCATCTCCTTATCTAATTGTACAAGCAAGGACAAAGCTTCTTCATCCATTCTTGAGGGGGCAGAAGCACTCCTCCTAGCCTCGAAGTCTAAGGATGTTATCTCACACTCACCTAAGTTTGCTCCTAAGTTCGACATTTTGAGGACAAATAGAAAGAAATTGAAGAAGAAGGCTTTGTTGATAAAGAAGAAGAGAACAATCAATGAAGAAGGAAATGATTGCAACAGTTGTAAGGGAATAAGTTACAAAAGTTGCAAAAGGGTAATCCATATGAACGTTAAAGGTATTTATAGGTTGAATGCTTGGGAGAACGAATAGGAAATCATCGGGATTTGTATCAACACAAATCCCCTTATGCATCGTGATGAGAACACGTAGGAACCATTTTGATGGAAAGACTACATTTAAAAGACAAAACGTCTGCAACTACACGTAAGTTTGTAAAGATACGACACCGATCTTGTCGCATTAATTGCACCATGAAAGTGTACAATAAAGCAAGAATTCGAAAAGCCAACTTCCATAAGAAGTTTTCTTGAAGCCCCTTTAAGTTCTATGTCAACAATAGAACTTCCTCAGTGTCATTACTCAACATGGATAGGTTAGCCCTGCTCAACTCTGCCATCGCTTACTCGACTCTATTAACCCAGACCACCAACATCTTTGCACGCTCAAGACCTCTGCTTGGTACTCCTACCGCTTGAAGCATTCAACCCCCTCAGTCTTCACCTAGGCGCTCAGTACCTAACTTAGCCCGAAGAGCATCCACCTCTGACTACCCTTCTAACTCGACTCTTAAGCACTCAACTCAGCTCTATTGTGTTCTCCTCGAATCACCTCATGTTGTTCAGCCTTGCACATTATTAGCTCAAGCCTCCACATCGAGCATCTCCTGTAATCAGGCCGCTATCACACCATGTTAGCCAACCCCTCCAAAAGCATGAGTGTGGCAATTCCTTGTATGAGTCACCAAGCTAACGTAAGCGCTCTAAGTTTAGCTCGACTATGTACTTAAGGAACCAATCCATCCTTTCTCCTTGCCTCCACTTCAACAATGAGACTGCCGGGCAGTGGGTGGCATGTGTTGATAAGATATCTTAGGATTAGGCCCCTTAAGCCCATGCTATCTTGCCCACACTCATGACACAATACCTTTTCGACTAGGTTCAATCTACTTACTCATCTAGTCCGCCTTGGTCCAGGCTAGAGCTATACATACGAATTTTAGCTCATAGGCTGACCTATTTAGCCTGCTTTAAAAATTGGCTAGGGCTAAGATTTTTAACTCGTATAAAAAGTAGGCTAGTTTGGCCCAACTTGTTTAACTAACAAGTTAACAGGTTAGCCCACTTTTTTTAATATGTTTGAAAGTTGAAAAATAAAAACATGCTTTACATTTTATAAAATAATAATAGTTTATTTTGTAACCCTAAGTATCTTCCACTAACTCTTTACAGTTTAGAGTTTACACATCATAGCAACAAGCAAATCACGACACAAACAAAAACAAACCCTAAGTCCATCATTCGTCACTCATCGTGATCGAGACGCACACCGTCCATCATTCGCCACTCGCCATCCGTCGTTCAACCTTCACTTCACCCTGTCTATCATTTGCGGTTCTCCCATTTTCAGGTGCATCTTGTAGTTATCTTTCGTGTAATGAAAATCTCAAAGCTATTTCTATTCTAATGATTTTGATTTGGGATTTACACGATGATTTTGAAATTACACTGTGATTTTGATAATAATTAAACCATACGATCCTAGCCTCAAGGTTTTCATTTATTATCAAGGTTATATATGCAAAGCAAAAGGATGGCCATCTTGAAGCAGAGTATGCAACATTTAATTTCTTTCTGCCATGCCAATGTCACTAGCGAGAGTTTAATTTCTTCGAGGTTTTCATCTTTTAATTTACAAAGAAAAAAGAGTGTATAAGGATGCAAATTTTTTTCTTTTAACCTCCCGATATGCGTCTAGTACCATTGTCCTATTCTTATAAAATACTACTCTAGCATAATTCACAAAAAGGTAACTATGAAGTAAGGTTAGGTTGACAAGTATATGGCAGACTGTGATCTAATCTAATTTCATGTGGAACTCATGTAAGCAAGTTTTCTGATTCTGGGAATAAAATGAAGTTTTGTTTAATTACGATTGGCTTGATTGACTATGTATTTTATTTCTCTAGTTCTTTTACAAATATGGGAAAAAGGGCATTATAGAAAGAAAAAAGATTTATATGAATATGGTACTTGTTGAGAGCCTAAAGAAATTTTTTCACCGTTCTGTTTTTTATAAAGGTTAAGAATTTTTTTCTTTTTGGACAAGTTCATTGTGCCTAAGGCACCAGTTAATGGACCCTTGTAATAATAGGGCAAGCTTTTAGAAAGGAGTGGAACTAGCTTTAGCTTTAGTATATGCTCATACCTCTTCTTTCCCGTCGTAAAGACACTTACAAGTTGTTACTTGTTAGCATTGTTTGCTCTTATTTTCCTTCAATAGGGTATAGTGTATTAGGTATCCTAATGTACAATCTTAAACATACTCTAGTATTCGCACAACTTTTGTCGTTGGAGCCACAAATAATTCAATGAGCTATTTCTTAGAAAATTGTAAGAATGCTAGATTTTTCATTTTTTTTTTACTAGCAAAATGAAGATAAGACTAACCATAAGTACCCTGATATTATATTTGGCAAAGAAAGAGGGCTAAATTTACATTTACTAACTTTTTATTGATTCTTAATATTTTCTAGTGTCTTAAATTTACATTTACTAAGAACAAGAAGGTTTACAACTTGGATCACTCATTGTTCCATTTGCATTTTACATAATAAGTCATCTTAAGTAAATTGTCTTATCTTTAATTTTGTAGCTGTTTTCATGCATCTCTTCATTCTTTATTGTCTGAAGCTCCAAAACAAGATAGGCATTTCATCCATCAAATTGCATATTCATGCTTAAATACACTTTTTGAAGTACATATCCTTTTTTGTCTTTATAATTCACATATGTAATTCTCATGTGCTACTTAATTAACTTGCAGTTAGTAGGAGTGAGGATTTAAAATTAATAGGTTACTACATATTTATGGCTCTTCAAGTGCTAGTAAGATTCTTTAACGGAAGTAAAAGACTAGTTCCAGAAGACTCTTCTTCGATGGTTTTTGCTTCCTGTCGATTTGAAAAAACTCACCCTTAAAGTTGCGTTATGCATTTGCTACAAGAAGTGGAGAATCCTATTTATTAGAGCCTCACTTATTTTTAGTGCAATTTTTATCATTTGAGGTCCCAAGTCCCCTATATTTGACTCTTGTTTTAGGAATTACTTAAGTTGAAGTCATGTGAGTCTTAAAGTTTATTTTCAATATTCGTAGTTTTAATTTGGATCAGACTTAATTTTGAAAAATTAGATGTTAATTGTGTAGACTCCATTTCTAAGAAGGACTTTTATTTTAAGAAATGAAATGATATAAAATGGTAATTGATAACATATGTTATTTGTTATATTCTTACTTTACCCTTGAATTTCATTTTTAGAATGGATCGTACTATAGACACTACTAATGATACTACTATCTAACATATCAATGGAGGTGATGAATCAGAAGCTCATGGAAACAATGATGGTGTACCATCTAATACTACTAGAGAAACATCTCTTAGGTTCGAATAATCTAAAGGTGAGAAAGTTAGAACAAACACTCCTATTGCTTAGGAAGTATTTACAAAGATTGGAAAAGGAAAGGATGGCAAAAAAAGAGAGCAAAATGTAGTGGTTGTAAGTAGGAATATGTTATTGGTGGGTTTAAATATGGGACGTCGACTCTACTTTAGCACATCAAAAATTGTCATTTGTAGGTATCACAATGTGGGTGACATAATCACCGATCAATATGGGAAATTAATGTCAAGAAAATATATTATAAGGTTGCTTGTGAAATTTTGTCAGTGGCAATAATTGAATATAATCTGCCTTTTTCATTTATTGAATATAGGCAAATTGTACAACTCATAAAGCATTTCAATCCTAATTATATTCTTATCTTTAGGAAAATAGCTACATCTAATGTGTGAAAGTTGTACTTATCTAAAAATGAGAAGTGAAAGAAAGTTTTGAAAAAAAATTCGAATAGAGTATGTTTGACCTCTGACTTATGGGCTTCTTATATGAATGAAGGCTACCTGTATTTGACTTCACATTATGTAGCTAAACTGAAAAAAAAAAATGTTTGATTTTTTGAAAGATTAGGCCATAGATAAAAAAGTCTTCTCTCTTACATTAGAAAATTCATCTGCCAATGATTGCATGCAAAATTTCTTAAAGGATCAACTTAATTTATAGGGTAGTTTGTTGTATAGTAGTGAATTTTTTCACATTAGATATTGTGTCAACATTCTTCACCTAATAGTTAAAGATGGCTTGGCAATAGCTCGTGAGGATTTGCATAAGATAAGAGAGAGTGGAAAGTATGTAAAGGGTTCTGAAAGTTGAATGAAACAATTCTAAGAGTATGTTAAAGAAGTTGGTAATATTAATGCTGGTATTGGTTTACATTTAGATGTGGCATGATACGAGACAAATGCACCTATCAGTTTTAATATAGCGGATATAAGTCTGAGTCAATCCCTCAGACACCTCAAGTACTGATACTAACCTTAACTCTATTATGTAACTAAAAAATTGTGATGGGTTGAATGAATTAAAAATACTAAAATTAACAAACTAATCTAATTATGAGACTTGACTAAGCAATTTAGGAAACAATAAAATTAAGAACAACTTCAAGAAGACAGATAACGTATTTACGATTTATTTCCCTTAGTGTTTAACATGTGACCGCTAAAAATCTATCCAATTCTATCTCTATTATTCTTGACTGGAATGATTCATAATTAAAGTTAACACCTTTCTTAAGTATATTAACCCTAATCCTAAATTATTTATCAAAATCTATTCACTTAGTAATATGATTTAGAATCACATTAATGTAGAATGAATTCCTACACAAAAATGATAACTTTCCAAAAGAATCATGTATCTTATCTTTAAGTATACATGTAATTCTCTCCAATTATATAAAGATCTCATTATTCATGTAATTTCTCAATCATTACGCATAATATCATAGATTAATACCCTAGAAATATCAATTAACAATGAAAACACATAATTGAATCAAGAAAGATAAAAACTTTATTAAAAATTATCAATAAATCCAATAGTCACATGAAACCTTAGGTTCTACAATCTTAAATACTAGAATCTTAAGCTATCATGATGAAATTAAAAATAAATTGCAATAAAATTAAGAAATAAAACATAAAAAACCTCTTTTGTCAATGAGAAATCTCTTCAATCTTGAAGTTCTCCTCCTTCTCTTTTCTTTAATGTCAAAAATCCCCTTTAAAACCCTCATAAGTCCTTATATAATGTATATTATGAAGTTTCTTTTTTTCGTCACCAGATATAGCCTGGGACACAGTTGTGTCCCTAGGTTGTGTAACTTATTAACCTTGATACAAAAATTATCCTGCATGAACACAGCCTAAAGACACAATTGTGTCCCAAACTGCGTAACTTTTTGACCAAAAATTGTCACTTGCTACTATTATTTATATAACTTTAAAACTTCATAACTCATTCATTTGAACTCTTAGTATACCAATTACTACAATAGCTTTAGAATCTATCTTTAGTATTGGTGCCCGTATTCCTTCCAAGTACTACAGTTCCATGCTTCTTGAAAATGTAGAAACTTTAGTCTGTACACATAATTGGTTGCAAAGATTTAATTGGGAAGGTAATTTATTCATTTTAATAACATGTTATCTTTGTATTTTATCTTAACCTTTTAACATTTTTATCTAATTATGTGCTATTTTTTTAATTATAGATAAAAGTACGAAAAAACTTACAATAACTTTGTCAAAGGAAGATTCAAACATAGTTAATGATGGAGAATGATTAATATTGGCTGGACTTTTTTTTAGTTTTTTCGGTGTATAATGACTACAATTGTTGTATTGATGTATTTAGAGGAGACAATGATCCTATTTTATGATTTCCATAAATTTGTGAATGTATGTATTGAGATAAGCAAGGATAAGTTATATAACGATGAATTAAGGGAGCATGATTTCTTTATCAATGACTCAGTATCATGACCCATGAGTCATTAGTTGAGTTGACAACTTTGGAGGTGGAAACAATGGTCCTGTTTTTATGATTTGTAAGAATTTTTGAAAGTATATGTTATGATCAACAAGATATCTAAATTTAAAGTAAGGGGATCATGATTTTTTTGTCATGACTCAGGTATGGTTGTTATTGAGTTAATATATTTAGATGAGTGAGACAATGTAACAATGATCTTATAATTTGTTTAAACTATGTTGTATATATTGTGATAACATATAAATTCAATATATTCAATAAAAAATATTTAACATATAAATAGGATAAGCTTAAAATAGGTTAAATAGGTTAGGTTGGCTCATTTAACAAACCAACTCGTGCAAATTAGGCTAAACCTGCAAATTTTGGCATGTTTAAAAAGTGGGCCAAAATGGGTTAGCCCATTTAACCTACTTGCATAGCTCTAGTCTAAGCCCACTTGATAGCATGCCCATATATTACAAATTTCAACAATTGAAAGATAAGAATAAGGCTCAAAGACCTAATCAACAATCGCCTCCTACAATTTAAGACCATATCGGCCTACATGTCTCTACTGCTCACAACTTAAGGATGTGTCTTCCACCTACTAACAATCCTCTAGCTGCCAACCACCCTCCTCTATAAATACCAAGCCACCTTTCAATAATAAACCACTTAACACTTTGCACACTTGAGCTTTATTCTACTCTATAACATACTTGCTACCTCTCCCTCCACACATTACTAACTTAAGCATAAAAGTGGCAACACCGAACAACCTTCCGACCCCCTTCACTAATTCTTATTTTGTAGGCTTGCATAAAGCAAAGCCCATACAACTTCTAATCTCTCTTGGCCAAAACTCAAAGACGACAATATATTTTCATGCTTAAGGTTCATCACAACCTCCTACTTAATTGACTTCTGAATAAGCTTAATTTTGTAGGAAGTATTTTCCATTTGATATAAGAGATTATGTCTTCTCTAAGGTATATAGACATAAAGGTTCAAACCAGTAGATATAAGTATGATTCAGTTTGATTTAGGTTACAAGCTGAACCATCACAAGAAATTATATTTCTCAATTTGGTCTTCATTTCTCAAAAGACATATTTTATTTATTTATTTAAGAATAGAGAAAAATTACCACAGTAACTTCAAATGGCTACAGTTATTAGTGACAGTTAATATTAGGAGGAGAATATTACAACAAATATATATTTAACCACTACAATTACTGGCCATTTACTGTAATGGTCTGCTATCATTACTTACTACTACAAGTTACTACTGTACGTAATCAAGCCCTACAGTATTTACCAATTTCAAAATTTTTAGCAAAGAAATATCAGAAGTCTTGAAACACTTTCCTTTAAATGAGAACAATTATCAACATCCCTTTACTTATAAAATTTAGAATAAATTGTAAATACATCCCATTTGTTTTCTCTATTTGCATTTAGCTTCAATCCTTAAAATTGAGTTGTAAACCCTTAGATCTCCTAAAAGGTGCTTTTTGGCTATCTATATGACCATTGTTCCCTTATAAAAATAATAAAAAACACTTTTAATATATTTTGGTTTAAAGGGAAAAATGGTAAGATAACACTTAAATTAAATACTAAGGGTTTCAGTGCAAATTTCAAATATGAAAGGTCTATGGGTATATAAAGTTAATAGGAGAGAATACATCTATAATTTAACTTAGTGTTCAATCAATAGTGTTTGCACAGTATAAAGAGAATTTAATAGTACAAGACAACATAATAATAAGAGAAAAGGACAACATAACATTTTTATACCGCATTTGACGTGTGTAGAATTGAATACAAATTTTTGTGATTCGAAAAATTAAAAGAAAATTTTCATATTGTAAATTACAATAAAATTTAGTACAATGATTTGGAAACTTGGTGTGAGGTTATTTTTTGAACTTCAAAAATATATTCATTTTGCACTATGAAATAGATTTTTGTTTTGCCAAATAGATAGTATAATTTTTTTAGTTTTAATTAAGTACTTTAAGACCATTTATCTAATAAATTTAGCCCATTTGCAAACTAAATAGTGGATTGAAACATTTATTGCAAGATAAAAATATAGAATGACGAACAATACCTAAAATTTAAAAGTAACAAAGTATAGTTTCTCCTCCTTTTACTAGTTTAGTATGTGATCATCCCAACATAGCCTTATGAATCACAATATCTAGGTCAAGCTGATTTATTAACTTTGCTAGGATGATGAAATCATTTTTAGGAAGTGGTTTCCTTGTTAATCACATCGTATCCATATATATGCCCTCAGGTATTGAACCAACTACATATATTTCTTTTGGGGCTACAAAAGAATAGTGAAAAAGGAGAAACTAAAGTGGCAACTCTCTATGGGGTGATCATAGGAATTAGGAGCCTCCTTTCTTCATACAAGTATTGTTATGAACCATAATTAGGAAATATTTAAATTTTTGTTCAAAAATTTTGTAAAATATTTTCTATTGGTTAATTAAAAGAACTCGTAGAAAATTGAGAAAAATTAAAAATCTCAAAATAAAAAATATTTTCAATCGTCTTATATGTGACCAAAAAAGTGAGTCTTGTCCCACTCATTGTGATAAGTGGCAACCCATCGTCTCAAAGACTTACAATCCAATAGTAACTTGAGAGGGTTTTTTTACAATTTTTTTTTTTATTTTTCTCTTTAATTTTAGGTAGCACTACTTATCACCCACTACCTTAATTAGGTTATTCGACTCACTAAATAGTGGGAGCTCGCAACTCACCTACTTCAAAGGCCACCTTCTACTATTCTCCATCCTTAGGGCAGTCGAAAATAGTCCCAATCCTTGTATCTTTGGTATCTAATTTGTGAAACTCTTCTATCTATTCAATATTCTAAAAATTTAATACAAATAAAAAGTAACTATCTTAAATAATTATGAGCATCCCTTAAAAGTCATAACATTATGTAGTTTCATAAAGATTTAATTATGACTTTGTAAATTAGCTCTAATTTATGAAAAGGTTTCAACTTTTATAAATTATCTAAGCGTTCATCAAAATTATCTAAATTTTCATAAATTTACTCAAGTTTTTTATGTTCAGTATTTGGTAAAAACTCTCAAAAATTCATAATAGCTCATTAGTTTGTAAAATGTCTTGAAATTTCGTTATCCTCTTATATTTCTTAAATCTATGTAGGAGTTTGTAAAAAATCATAGATTCATAAAATCTTGAAACAAGTTTATAAAGGGACCTAATAGTTGTAATGTCACCTTATAGTTCGTTCCTGGACTCTTTGTTCCTGAACCTGTTTTATATTTTGCAATTTCACATAAAGAATCATGATTTACCTAAAGTTTATAATTCACTTAAGTAATTTTAATGTATAATCTGAATATATGTTATTAAAGCTTGACAGTTCGCAGTTTTACTTATTTTATTTAATTTCTCTCTAATATTCATAACATCATTTAAAGTTTGTAATTTCACTTAAATTTGTGGATATACTCAAAACAAAGTCATTTCACTTAAATATTCATAGCATTAAATGTTTCAAGTCATTTGAGCAATTTTACATACTAAAATGTCTGTAAAATCATTATATTTTTTTGTAAAATCTATAAGTTCACAATTTTACTTAATGTTCATAAAAAAAAATTTCATAAAACCACTATAAGGTGATTTCACTCGCTGTTTCATAAAACCAAAGTGTTCTTAGATCCACTAAAATGTTTGTAATAAAAAAAAAAAAAACCTCCATTTATAGGAAATTAAAAACTTTCCCATAGCAATTGTCTGTAGATTAGCAAGTTAGACTGTGTGTAGCGAATGACGCTTTGGTCTGCTAGTTGTAGTCGTGATTTATCTCATAGTAAAGTCATATTGTTATAAAGAAAGATATATATATATATATATATAATATGTGAATGTTACTATCTAAATTTTATTTTTTCTAATACTTGGAATTGTTTGATATCATATCCAATCAAACTTTTATACCATGTTTAGTATGCAAGAATGGTCCGGAATGATATTGATTGAAATGGAATAGAATGGAATATAGATGGAATGACAAATTTTTTCCTATGTTTAGAAATGTCAATGGAATAGAATGGAGTGAAATAAAATTAAATGTCTATATATATAATAGTAATTGTCAAAAATATCCTTAATTATTGAATATTATAACTAAATTGAGATTAAATAAATAATTTAAATAATAATAAATACAAAAGAAATGGAATCGCGATTCCACCTTTGTAAAGGAGGAATTCCAAATGTGGGAAAAGGGAATGATAAAATTGTGATTCCATTTTAGTCCATTCTGCATACTAAACATAACATTACTGGTCAAATATGACATAAAAACTTGAAATTGCTAAATGATACCCGATTGAAGTTTACTTGTTAAATTTACTATTTCTATCATTTTTATAAGGATTGAGTGGCAAACAATAATAACTCAAATATACAATTATTAGTAAATTAGACAAGCAAATATTCGATCATGATATCTAACAGCTTTAAGCTTCATATATGAAATTGAAAAATTACTTGAAGTTTAGGTAAAAATTTTGATAATGTTTCTACAAATTACATAAATTTAGATAAAAATCACAAATAATTAGGTTACACCATAATCATGTATACAAACAATTCATGTTCATTGGTTATGTTCAATATTGAGGTTTCAATATTTACAGTATGTTTAGTTAGGGGGAATGGAATTGCCACTCCCCCCTTATTCCTTATGGAGGTCCTATTACATCATTTACTTCACCGAAATGTGATTCCATAGAATCGCAATTGCATGAAAATAAGGAATCAACATTCCTTGTTGAATGTAAAGAATTACAATTCTATGGTTAAATGACATTCCTTACCCCTCTTCTCCTTGTAGACCAAATCCCCATCATCATTAAAGAACTCTAACACCATAACACACTAACAACCACACTAAATCTATCGAAGCACTTCGGCACCATCACCAGATCAATCAAAAAACTCTGGTGCCACCACCTACCAACAACTACGTAGATTCGTTGAAGCACTCTAGCACTACCATCACCAACAACCACACCAAATCCATCAAAGCACTCCAGCACCACCACCCACCATCAACCACTAAGACATAAATCCACCACGACCATTGACCTTCAATGACCACTAAGATCTCAAAAGATCCATGACAAAATAGCACAATTATAGGTATGGGATTAGAGTTGCGATTGGGGTTAAAAAAAAAAAAAAAGGTTGCAATAGTTGTTAGGTGGTCGAGCAACTAGATCTGTTGGATTTCAACAATAGGTTGAGTTATTTTGAAGTCCTCAATGATGGGTAAGTAGTAGAAGATGCAATTGAGTGTGACAAAATGAGGGAAATACAATGGAGGAAGCCAAGATGAGGGAAATACAATGGAGGAAGAAAGGATTGAGAGAGAAAATGGATATTGAATGGCTGTTGTCTCTAATCAATGGAAAAGGAAAAAAAAAAGAAGAAATAAAAAAGCAGAGATGATTATGAGAGAGAAAGAGAAAAAGAGGACGGAAGAAGATAAGGGTATAATAGACTTTTTATTTTTTATTACAAGTTGATTTTTATTAGTCTTTTTATTCAAATAAACCATGTAAAAACAATTGCCCCTCTAATCCTTTTCATAAGAATTAGGATTAAATGCCCCCTTTATTCCATTTAACGTAATGAATGGACTGTTAGTGTCTAAAACTTTTAAATCATAATAAAACCCAGTTATTGATCATGTTTGAAAATACAAACTCAAAAAGGACACATTTAAAAAAGTGTATTTCATGTTCAAATTGTGTCCCTTTGTTAAATAAATTATTCTAAAACTAATCAATAAGATATCTATCAAGTCTATATCAGCAAAAGCATGTTATAGGCAAATTCAATGTACAACCATTGATTCATATTTTAATTATTCTACAACCAAAAAATAACACTGGCCTTCGACCCTACCACAATCTAAGAAAAGAATGAGAAAAACAAATTCGTCAATGTGAAACTGCAATCATCAAAGAATCTTATCCAACAAGTAAACCTTGTTCCTACAACCCATCTATTGACAGGGCACTTTGGACATAAGCCACTCAAGTCCGACAGTATCCAACACGTCTCGCAAGTTAGGGCTCACCCTTATGGACCTAAGCCTTAAGTCCATATGGACCAAGCCCAGTAAGCCTTGCAACAGCTAGGATACATAAGATAAGGATAAAACAATGACGCTCTGAATAAGCAAGACACATCGGGCATAACACCTCCACTTTTCTACACTTGTGGGAGAAGATCTCTCCCACCAACTGACCTCCAACTGCCAGCTTCACACCATTATATATACTAAGTCATCAACCAACAGTAAAACTCTCTACACTTTGCATACTAAACCTACATATCACCCTTAAATATTTTATACTCTCAAGAGCCCACCTCTAACTTAAGTATCGGAGTAACTATGCCAAACAACCCCCCGGCATCCTCTCACTGTATATTGTTTTGCAGGCCCTATATGTACGGAGCCTAAACGATTACTAGCAAAAACTTTGAGATGATATTTGACACTGTATGTAGGAAAGAAAATCCTTACACCTGAAACCTCAAACACATTAAACACATACCCCACGAGCAAATGTTTAGACATCATGTCTCAACGCAGCAAGCAAGAAAATCAACAATTGGTAAATAATCAACTTGGAGGTAATCAGCCCCTCCTAAAGGCTGTGTTGGAGGAGCGCATGGAATGCTTAGCGGAGGAGTATGCTGTATAGAACAGGGTGTTTCGTACTTGCCTAGATAAAGAGGAGTGACACGGCACACAAACTTACCCCCTTAAAGTTTCGAATGCCTGCATCGGGTGGAACAACATCCAGTAGTAGCAACAGAATGGTAAGGATCAACAACCTGATCTGCCATTACATTAGCAGCCAACAAGGTCAGTGGCTACCTACAACTAAGCTTTAGCTGGCAAAGAACAAGAAGCCGACTTGCAAGGAGTATAAGCTTTTGCTGCACAACGAGCTCACCTGACAAACAATGCCAACATGAACAAGCTCTGTACCATGGTAAGGCGACTCTTCGAGCAGCAAGGGAGCAAGGCTGCTGGCGACGCCGGGCTAGTTGCCAACAATAAGACCCCTTTCACCAAGGGCATCTAGGACAAAGCATTACTGCCTAACGGTAAACTTACGTCCTTAAACCAGTATGATGGCACAGGTAACCCTGATGACCATCTTCTCCACTTCCGCACCCTCATGAACATTTATGGTCATGAAGATGTTATAACGTGTAAGGCTTTCTCAAGCACTTTGAGGAAGGAAACTTGAACATGATTTAACTAACTCCTCGACAATTTCATCAACTCCTTCGATGAGTTAGCGCGAAGGTTCAGCTTCCATTTCAAGGCTAAAAAGCCCCCTTCCATGGACACATCATCCTTATACCTAGTAAGGTAGGGTAAAGGTAAGTTCCTGTGAGATTACGTGGCCTAGTTCAATAATGCCGTAGTTAAGATCCTTCAGTTGAATGAGGGGGCTGTTGTCCATGCGGCCTAGCTCGACATCCAACCCTTGGGAGATCTTTTCCGATCACTTATTAAGAGTAAGCTAAAAACCCTAGCCGACTTCTAGAACAAAGCCTAGAAGTACATTAACCAATAAGACAATATTCGCACCAAGCACGATGCCGACCGAAAAAGGTTAGCCGGAAAGCAAGATAATGTGAAAGATTAACTCGACAGTAAGATGCTGAGTAGAATAGAGGGGGAGAACTTTAGGAAGAAGAAGCACGAAACCAAGCATGACTCTCTCCCCCCTCCCATTTACACCCTGTATACGCCTCTGAATAGACCCATTACTCATGTCTATTCCAAGGTGAAGCACCAAAACTTACTCTAGAGGCCACAGAAAATGCAAGGCAAACTTAGTCATCAGAACTCTAATAAATACTATCAATTCCACAAAGACCACAATCACACTACCAAAGAGCACTTCCAGTTGAAGAACACTGTCGAGTATGCCATACAGCACAGCTTCTTTAACGAATATGTAGCCCATCGAAGGAATGACGACCGTTCGGACAATGATGGAGATAAGGTACCTTAAAGGCAATGGACCATGGATTCCTACGTAGAGTAAAATAACAACCGCTACAACGATCGCACCCCCAATGGTGTCATTAATGTAATCACAAGGGTATCGTACCTTAGGAGTCAACCAAGCACTAGTAGCTCAATTAACGCCCCATTAAAGGTGTTGGTCGTAAGGTAGAAGAGACAGAAGTTAGACACTTACATCTCCTTCTCCAACGAAGACCTTAAAGGGGTTGATACATCCCATCAAGACGCCCTGATGATAAGGGCAAGGATCTTAAAATTTGAGGTCCTATAGATTATGGTGGACAACAACAGCTTCATCGCAATACTTTTCCTCCATACGTACGAGAGGAAGAGAAAGAAGCTGCCAGCAAAAATAAAGCTGTACTACCATAACCTGATCAGCTTTAACGAAAGTACGATCTGAGCCAAGGGTATCATCACATTAGATATGGAATTTGGTAGTAATGACCACGTGGCACAACAACCCATAGAGTTCATTGTGATTGATTGCCCTTCCCCTTACATTGCACTCTTCGGAAGACCAAGCCTCAACATATTTGGGGTGATCACATCCTCTTTTCATTTAAAGGCTAAATTCCTAACCCCAACTAAGGTGGGAGTATGTAAATGTAATCAGAAACTCTCACGAAAACTATACGTTAGAGCGGCTAAAGGAAATTGCATCTTTGCCCTAGAAATGGGACTGTATAGGAGGCTGGTTGAGAGGGGCAAGCATGAAGAAAAAATTGAAGACGTCTAAATCGGAACCTTACTGAGCAGACCACAAAAGTCGAGGTTAAGCCTCCAGCCAAAGTGAAGGACGAAATCATTACCCTCCTACAAGCAAATTCGGATAAGTTTGCCCAGGCGACATCGGACATGCTTGGAATTTCTCCCAACTTGGCAACTTATAGCCTCAACATTGACACCACAGTGCGGCCTGTCGAACAGAAAAAAAAAAAAAAAAAAAGAAGAAGAAGAAGAAGAAGAAGAAGACATTTTACTCTAAAATAACAAGTCACAGTTGAGGAGAAAGTACAAAAGCTACTTAAAGCTAGCTTTATGAGGAGGAAAAGTACTTACAATAGGGGATTGATATCCTCGACGCCTTCCCGAAAGCATCAGGTAGATGGCAGTTCGTAATTTCCACCATTGATTAACTTACGAAGTGGATGGAGGCCGAAGTAGTGGTCAGAATCACGGAGAGAAGTGTTGAATCTTTTGTCAGAAACAACATTCTCTCCTAGTTTAGAATCCCTTATGCCCCCTCATCACGGACAATGGTCGACAGTTTAATAACCCCAAGTTCAAGGAGTTCTACACTAAGCACCACATCACCTCGCTCTTCACCTTGATTACTTACCCCCAATCAAATGGATAGGTAGAGACAATCAATCGAGTCATTTTGGATAGCTTGAAGAAGCGTGTGGACCAATCTCAGGGTACTTGGGCCAATGAACTGCCTAATATCTTGTGGGGGTACAAGATTACCCACCACACCTCTACAGGCGAAACCCCCTTCCACCTTACTTTTGGGTTAGAAGCTGTCCTCCCCATCAAACTTAAGCGCCCTAATATCCAGACTCGAAGTTTCGACGCCGCCCTTAATGACTCATTGCTACAAGTAAACATTGACACCATTGAGGAAATCAGAGACCTTGGTACCGTTAGGGTAACTGCATACCAACATCGAATTGCCTGATATTACAATCAGAAGGTTAAACACAAGGAATTCATGGTCGGCAACCTAGTATGCCAAAAACTAAAGGCCACGGGTTCATGAGAAAGGCAAGGCAGGCTGGCCCCCAATTGGAAAGACTTAGTCAAACTTAAGGAGAGATTAGGCAATAGAGCATATAAGTTAGAAAGATTGGATGGTGAGCTTATCTCGTGCATTTGGAACGCTAATAATCTCTAGCTTTATTTTGATTAGCATTTTGTCATGTATACTTTTCCAGAATGATGAAATAAAAAGTTATTTGATAATTGATCGACTACTTCTATCTCTCTCGTTCCCTTTTTCTTATTTTCCATGTAAGCCTTCGAACAAGAGCATAGATGCCTTACCGGATAGGTCAGAATGCCACCGACTTAACCCCTCCTCCCCCCTTAAGGTAATCTCAACAAAGGGAAACACCCCTTACACGGAGAAACTCTCCCACACTAGGCAAGTCGAAACACCACCGACCTGACCTCCTCTTAGGGTAACCTAGATAAAGGAAAACACCCCTTGCATGAAGAAACCCACCCACCACCCCCCCCCCCCCTCCCATACTGGGCAAGTCAAAATGCCACCAACCTAACCCCCACTAGGGTAACCTCGGCAAGAGGAAACGCTCCTTGCACAAAGGAACTCCCGTATGCTGGGCAGGTCAGAACATTACCGACCTAACCCCTCACGTAACCTCAATAAGGGAAAACTCCTCTTGCGTAGAGGAATTCTTAGGCAAATATATTCAGAAACAAAACAAGAGATGATGTTTCAAAAATATTCATCTATTCATTCATCAATTATCAAATTACACAGCGAAGGCCGACATCCTGGTCCGACTTATACGTTATATTAAAAGAGAGAGAGAGAGAGAACCACATATCCTAGCTCCTCGATATCAACTAACTCCAGTAATTCAGAAAAGTCCAAGGCGCATATCTGCTCAGGTAATAGGCCTTAACTTAAAGAAGGGCTTGAGGAATGCAAACCAGGAGCAATAGGGGGATCACCTACAGATGGATGGTCTTTATGAATTGCTTTAAGGGTGGCCTCCTGCTAAGTTGCTAGGACAAAAGCGAATGTAGAAAAAACCTGTCCAGCCTTAGCAGCAAAGGGAGTGCCTGTATCATGAAAGGCCGCTTGGGCGATCTCTATTGCTCACGCCAAGGCTTCCCTCTTCTTGTTGAAGGCTAGTAAGTTCAAAAAGTCAAGAAAACTCAAGTCCAGGTCTAAATAGTAAGAGAGAACCTCCCTCTGAATGTAGCAGACAAAGTCATTGGTTAGGTCTTCCAACTTGTTTAACCACTCTTGGTCTTCTTATAGTTGGAGACCACCTTCTTAGCAGGAACGTCGCTGAGAACCTCCCTACTCTCCATCTTGAAGATGATCTCTTCCATCTTGAATATGATCTCTTCTATCTCTGAAACCCTGTCTCGTAACTCCTCGACTTGCTGCTCCAAACCAACCTTTAAATCGGCCAGCTCTAGCGAAGTGGCCTTAACACCCTCGCATTCAAACACCTGCATCGCCAACTCGGTTTGCAACCTAGCCATGGATGCCTTCAGCTCAGCATTTTCTTTCTCGAGTCGAGCCTAAGCTTCGCTCTCCTCATCCAACCTTTGAAAGAAACGAGCCTTATTCTTTTGCTCATTTTGCTCATCTCTTCTACCGAGCCTTCAAGTCGTCAACCTTCTTAGTCGCCTTCTCAATTTTGTCCCTCTCCTGCTCTACGTCTTTGAGCCTTACCTTATGCTCCGCCACCTATACAATAAAGTGGTGTAGGCGCCTGTTAACCTTGGCAAATTTTTTGAAGTACCTCTAACTAGAAGTCTTTGCCTTCAGTAGGTACTTCTCGTACCAATGCAATGCCTCTCGAAAGCCCTTTACCTCTTTCTAGGCGATATCAAACTTATTCCATTAAAGTAACACCTGGTCGCGATACTATAAATTGAAAACGGCGCTCACCGTTAATACAATTGATACATAAAAGCACGACAACACAAAAGCAACAAAAACTTACCTGCCACATCAGAGTGCTCGAGTGGCTTATTATCTGTATAGGGTCGTCCCCACCTTCTTAGGAGAGCCCTAGCCTAGTCGTCGGGGGTATAAGACCCCATCAAAGCTTGGTAGCTGAGTGTCCGATGCCACAGCATCGGATCGTTAACATAGACCTCCCACTTCGACCTAAGTAGCTTCCTCCGGACCCTCTTCATTCCCAACTCGGAGGCTCTCCTCAAGAGCTCCTCATCTCAGAAAGTGTACGACACTTCTTGGAATGAGTCTAGCTCTATCCCTATTAGCCTAAAATTGTTAAGGACTTCAAAAAATGCGTACCCTATGTCATCAAAGCTCTGATAAGGATGAGCTATGGGCCACTCATTCCACTTCTCCTTCCAAGACGCCTTCGTTGAGGGCCTTTACTTCTTCGCTCCAAGAATTAGCTCCCCAGCTGTTTCAAGAGCCTTGCACTTCTAGCCAGCAGCTCAGGAAAGGCGGCCTCTTGCTCAATCTCTTCCTCCCTTACCCTCGAAGGGAAAAGCATTTGCACATCGAGCCCCTCCGTCTCAACAACTTCATCGCCTACAACAATGGGCTCGATAAAGGGCATGAAGGCAGGAGCAAGCAAAGCCATACCCAAAGGCTCTACATCCACGAGCTCATCTCGGATGCCAAAGGGAATCCCCTAAAGAATAGACCTCAGTCGTGCCTTACCGGTCTCCTCAGGCACCAGCTTTAGCCTTACTGCCTTTGCCTTTAACGGGTCTGCCTTAGTTCACATGTAGCGTTAGCTCATCAGATTGTCCATAGAGAAATGAGGCATCCTCGAGGCCAAATTTTTACCTACAAGAAACCCAATCAAAATTTAGAAAAGGAAAACAAGAACCAACCAAAAGAAACTACAAATACCATTCACAAAACACCGCTATGACCTGCACGGCTAAGAGAGTCCTCCCATCCTACAGGTGCTGAAGGAAGTGCCTCAACACTAGCACAACTTAATCGAGTATTGAAAATACCTATACCTTCAGCCCATTTCTCTACCACAACTTTCTTTATGCTGGGGAAGAGCTTGGAGATTGGGTACTAAAAATACCTTTCTAAGGTCTCCGCAACATTGATCTCCTGGCCAAATCTCAATGCCATAAAGGCTAGTTACTCTTAGGCAGCCTCAGCATCATTGGGATAAAGCACCTTTTCACCTCTAGTATGAACCATCTTGGTCCATCTGGTTTAGAAGTCCGCCTCTTCAAGCAGTTTAACCACCACATACTTATCTTACCTACCTTTAACCAAATTTATAAGGCCGCAGAACAGCTTCTTTCTTAAGCGCAGCTGGAGGTAAGGCCATCCCCCAACACTCTTCCACATGTAAAAATGACAGAAGAGCTCAAGAGTAGCCCTTACCATTACGTATTCGCAAAATGCCTAAAAAGCCTTCGATACCCTCTACCCATTAGGAAGGACCTGCGACAGACTGCAATGATGATAGTTGAAGAACTCCTTCTTAAAGTGACTTGGAGGGAGGCGCTATTCAAACTCTAAGTACTTCTCAAATACTGCAAAACGTCTCCTTGACACCAGGGCCACCAGTTTATCTCTGCTTGGTAACCTAATCTATTACTCAGGGATCGCCTCCACAAGAAAATTGCTTATGATCTAACTGGAGGCAAATTGCTTGCTTCTACTTACACAACCGTTAAGCCCCTTACCTATCTCAGGAGCATCAAACAAATCCTTCGGAGGGGAGGAGGGCAAGGGAACGTACGCATATACATCCCTAGGGATGGCATTGATAATTCTAGCCCTGCCCAGCGTCTCTACGACCATCCTCATAGGTTTGTCAAGCTATGCTAATGACGAGACCTCTTCTTCACGTACCTAAGGGGGATCACTTTTTGTAGACTCTGAACTAAAGTGATGTAGCAACAAAGAGGAACCGGTCTCACCTTTGTTGGTTGACATAGTTGTAATACTCAAAAAAGGAAGAAACGCTTTGAAAAAGTTTTAAAAGTTTCAAAGAAAGTTTTAAGTCTAATAATGGCAAAACAAAGAGATTGCAAAAAAGTGATCTATATTTGGGATCTTCCTATTTAGAGGTAAACCACCTAAAAAGTCGTACAGGCGGTTATAGGGATCCATATAAACATAAATCCTTTAAAATGCTGCATAAGAGACACGTGAAAAGCAGTTTGATCGGATGATCACCTTTAAAAGGCAAAAAGCATGTAGTTACATGCTAGTCTGCTACAACACGACACCTGTTGTGTCACATTTAATGTACAAAATACAGGGGGGGGCAAAAATCATATTTTGAAAAAGTTTCTTCAACAAAAAGTCTCTTCAAGGCCCATTCAACTTCTACCAAGTTGACATGATAAAGACATGACACAATTGTGTCTACTAGGTCATTGTTGAGCACTATTCAAAAAAACCGGTTTGAAACCTTGATGCGCCTACCCAGTAAGTTATAAGGGTGTCCTGCTTTGATGCCCTAACCTAAGCCTCGCTCAAGTTTTCAATGCTCTGCTTTAGAACAACTATTGACCATTCTTACCCTTCTCACCTCGGGCATCCTCTACTTCGAACACCTCCATCGTAGCCAGCTTCCAGTAAGGACCCATGTGCCTACCACATCAATCCCATCATGCCAGGTTGGACTCCTTTGAGTCGAATTGGTTACGTCTAAGCAGCCCACATATCCCTTCTTCTTGCCTTCACCTCAGCAATGAGACTGCGGGAGGAGCAAATGTTGACGAGGCACTTTGAGTATGAGCCTCTCAAGCCCAACTGTATTCGACACATCTCATGGTTTAGGGCTCATCCCCATGGGCCAAAGCCCTAGGCCTATACGGACCAAGCTTAGTAAGCTCTACAGTGATTAGAATACATAAGATAAGGATGAAACAATCATACCCTACCCTGAATAAGAGAGACACGTCGGACATAACGACTCTACTTTTTTATACTTGCAGAAGAATATCTCTCCCATCAAATAACCTCCAACTACTAGCTTCGCTCCATTATAAATACCAAATCACCACCCGATGATAAATTTTTCTATACTCTGCATACTAAGCCTACATATCACCTTTAAGTATTCTATACTTTCAAGAGTTCACCACTAACTTAAATATTGGAGTTACTATGCCTAACAATCTTCCAACATCTCCTCACTGTGTGTTGTTTTGCAGGCTTTATACATACAGGACGTAAACGATTATCGATAAGAAATTTAAGGCGACACCATCAATTTGTTTGGGCATTCACCATCCACTTTCAATTTTGTACTTTTAAGTGTCAGCTCGTCTATACTCTTCTTCATGGGATCTTGAAAAGCAGCATGTCCTATATCATCTTTTCTCAAAGTGCAGTCGCTCAAATTCTCATCCAAAAAGGTAGCAACATGTGAAAAAGAATGCAACTACTAAAGATTATAACAACCGATGAAACCTTGTCCATTCAGATGCCCGAAAGAAGCGCTAAAATTTGGATAGGGTAAGGGGCATTCATATGCTCCTCAAAATTTAACAGCAAGTGCTCCGGACCAGATGATCAACCCCAGACCTGCAGGCTGGTGCACCAACCGGGTTGAACACAGGCAAGCCATGCACGGTGGTGAGCCAGGCCCAAGCCGGCTGAACATGAAAAAACTGAAGAAAAGCAGAAGACATGCTGACCTGGGTAGAAAAAGGCAGGAGAACGCAACTTTACAAGCATTTACTGTTTAGTACCAGGCACAGCACCGATTTCCTTTTCAGATAATCAGATTTACCAGAAGCTTAATAGGAATAGAAATATACAATCCAAATTTGCTGTGTGGAGAAGAAAGCAAACTAAAGGCAATACGTTTTGCGGATGGTATAACAAAAACCCTGTGCTCGCCACAAGAATAATCAATCACATCTGCAGAATTCAGTAGGTTAATGTATTTTCACTCTAGAGATGAATTAATGCCTTTAGCTAGGTAATAGAAAATCAAGGGACTAGGCACACCAAACAATTAGTGAGAAAGCCAAGCAAGAGATTTGAAGAGCCAAAACACAACTCTTCAATGAACATAAGTATTTTTCATATGAGATTTGGCCAAGAACATCCTCATGAATTTTGGGATACTAGGCTGAGTTCGAAACTTACGCAAATATCTTTCATTTCAAGCACTAAAATTACAACATTTTGATTTAGGATACAACATAACTCTAATCTCATGATACAGTGAAGGATTGAGCTTGAAGAAGTTAATTGTTATATAAACAATTAGCAGATAATAGCACAATATGAGGGAAGTAATAGCAGCATATGCTCTTGGATTGTGTGGCCAAATCCACACCATCTTATTTAAATAGGTTTTGTCATTAATAACTTTATGGACCTGTTAGTATTCTTCCCATATTCTGTGGATATGGGTAAGAAGAATGATTTAGCGGAGGAATTTCAACACTATGGCCTCCACTGAAGTTTTCTGTTGGTACATACTGATTTTTCCCACTGCCATCAATACCATAATGTGTTGAAACCGTCGTTGCTTGAAGTGCCTTTAAATTAGAACTGGGGAAATTAATATGACTTTGAGCAAACTGTGGATGCATAACAACAGATTTACTTTCGGCAGCGGAGCTCATCCCAACCCCAAGATCAAGGCTGATTGTCTCAGCTTCTTCCATTTGCATTGGTGATGGTGCAGCTGGAGCACTTGGACCAGCCATGTCATGGCTGCTAGTTCTTGCAGTAGGTACATCATGATTGTGTTTCCCTTCATATGTTGTGATGACTGCTTTTGGATCATGAGATGCCCTCTCCACATGCTTTCTAACAGGACATCCAGCATTTGTGCACTTGTAGTAACTCCTATAAAATGTGCAAGCATGATTAAGAACCCAAAGTCTCCACAAGTGAAAATACAAGATAGGATAAGGGTAAGAAAGGGGGGAATAAGCCATGAAGCCACATTAATGAACTGAAGACACCTATTCGACATTTATGGTAAAGGCACCATCTCATTTACCATGCGGCATGATAACATGCAGAACCTTCAAGCTTTCAGAAAACAAGAATTATAATCCATGCTACAGAGAATAATAGTTTTTTCCGTAAGTAATAAATGGCAAATATTGATATGAGTCCTAGTTGAAACTAAATGCAAGTCCAATGGTTCTTGTGACCGTTGTGGAGGCTGCTCTAATTTGATAGCATAAAACAGAAATATCTAGAGCTAATTTCTGCATAGGTGGCTATGAATTATGGGTGTAACCATTGAAGTGCTTTTTCTCTTTAGCAAAGGGGTTCCAACACCAGAATAGAAACCTTAAATATTTTTTCTTTTCCTTTCTGTGTTTTTTTTTTTCTTGTTTTGGGTTGGGGGTGTTGGTGGTGGGGGTGAGGGGGGGGGGGGTGGTGCGGGCGGCTCAGTCATCTCTGCCTTGCTGTGGGTTAGCACCTCCAAAAGAAAGGGAGGACTTCATTTAAGGACTCCGCGATTGCCCTTTAAACAATCAGAATAAGGTAAAGCTTGAAGATAAGTTTTTTATTCTATTAATTTCTCAGTCCCTCTAGCCGGGTCTTAAATCTCTTATGTATGGATTATTCCGATACATGACTTAATGGTGTGAAGTGGCTTGAAGACCTTCTGTAATGTCACGTACAAGACTCAAAAGACTTTGATACTGAGCTTATGATATCACAAAGGTGTAGACAGTTGGTAAGTATCCTATCTAAGAAAGTTTTTATTTGGGGACAGAATACTGTATTTGCTAAATGCCACACTTGCTGAGAGACCACCTTAAATGTCATTTACAAGCTTCCAAGACTTTTTCCCGTTAAGCTTATGATATCACAAAGGTATAGAAATTTGATAAGTTTCCCGTCTAAGCATCCTTTTCTTTGGGGACAAAGTCTTGTAGCAAGCCAAACTCTGCGCTTACTGAAAAATATGAAATGCACATGTCACTTACCTATAAATGAAATTTTTATTTAATGGACTGGAACTACATAAATCAGCTATAATATTCTTAATAAAGTCTCTTGAACTAACTAGAAATTGAATATACTTCATTGTTGGGGGGTCTGCAGGCAGGCGGACCATGCCTCCAGACGTGACAGGAGGTATGCTCCATCTTAATTTATCATGACTACTGAATAGCTCCCTTCTCATTGGCATGGGATACTCTTTCCCACTACATGATCTAAACTGCCGGCACCAGCTGACCTTAAGCACAACCATCCAAATGGACTCACATCCCCATACAAAAAGACGTAGCATTTTTATGGAGGTTGAACTTTTTAAGGCTCTTTCTACCTTCCTATGATGTTATTATTCAGCATCAACAACTTGGGCAAGACAATTTTAGGAGGCTTACAATTTACACAGACCAATTTTTCCTTGCCTGATTTGGGTGAAATTGGTTTTTTCAAGGTGGCCTGCTTAAACTGTGAAATTTTTTGCTGAAAAGTGCCCAAAAATTACTCAGCGTAAGCATGCTTCATGAGCTCATAATAAGTTCTTACATTACTAATAAAAATCCCAAATAATTCTGCGAAGTCCCTATGAACCAAGTATCCAATGGGCCAATAACTCAAATGGCTTGCAATTGGTGGATCAGGAAAACAATCTTGTGTGCACCCCACTCAGAGGGAAATTGCTCACTGACTTAAGTCAAACCCATGGCCCCTTGCTATATATAGTTAGCAATAATCCTTCAAAATATTGGGTGACCTGTAACATTATTTTTTTGAGCAACAGAAGGTACAATAACACTAACTTATTCTAAAGGCAAGTCGGAAGATCCTAATGGATGAACTTCTACTGAATAAAGAATAAAGCATTTTTATCAATATGAGACATCAATCTTCTGTCATCAGGCAACCAAATTCCTGGATTATCAGCAAACTATATCCCTTCAAAGATAGCTACTTCTATGAGCATTTAGTGCTGTAAGTTGAAGCATCCCATACTGAAGTTTGCAGTGCCAGATGGTCTTATTGGTAGGTATAAGCAAGATTAAAGTCTTTGAGTCTTGTACATGACATTACAGAAGGTCAAAACACTCATACTTTAGTATTTGATCTTTTATAAATCTTATGCAAGCTCAAAATATGACATGACATGCTGAATTTTCATCTACCAACCCATGTTGGCCAAACATTTCTCTAACTGAAAATCAATTAAAAAGCACAAGATAGGTACAATTCCACCTATGATTTGATCTGCAACAAATGTTACTTGAATAAGATTTATCTTTATGACATCCAGAACTTCAAAAGCAGGGCTGCCGATCCCTAGTCGTCCTCACGTTTTTAGGTATGTCTTAAAGTTTTTATTTAACTAACCAAATTGGAAGCTGCGGCCTGAGCTTAAGCAGGCAAAAGGCCATCATGTCATTAAGTATGAGAACTTGAGGATACAGAACAATGAGTAGGCGAGCAGCTTGAAAGTCCAACCAGTCATATACAGGCTGTCCATTGTATGTATCACATTTGAAGTTTCAAAGGAATAAATAACATTTGAGAGACAATGCCTGACATGAAATTTGAAAAAAAGCACATTTCCAATTGCTAATCACATGGCATACCTTGGATTTGGATTGCCTCTCACCACTTTCTGCCCATATTTTCGCCACCGATAACCATCATCCAATATATCCACCTCGCTAACGGTTTGAACAACAACGCGTGGCTCTCGAATAGGCTTAACAATTGGAGTGACATCCATGCCCCCCATGTCCATCCTCCTGCTTAATATGCTCTTGTTATTCACTTTCTCCACTATAAATAGGAAAAGGAAAAAATCTCAAACTTAATACCTTCGCTTTGAGAAGGGATCATCCTCATCAAGTTCGTCATGGATATTGTTTGACATAGAAGCAGCAATATCAACAGAATCCTCATTCCCCGTAACAGGAGATAGATCGTGGTTAACATTTGGTTCATTCTTAAAAGGCATCTGGCTATACAAGTTAGTTGGCCTTTCTGCTGGACGAGTGCATTAATCAGAGTATCAGTTTAGATAACAGTAGTGAAAAAGTACAAATTACTACTGGACCTGCTCTTACCAGCACTCTGAGGTTGAAATTTGTCAGATTTTTCCTCTTGGTTTTGTATCATAGTGCTAGCAGCAAAGCGTCGGCTAGGTTGAGGTTTGGGATGATCATGTCTTCCCTTGTAGATAATTTCTGTAATATGCCCATCAGGTGCACGCTCAAAGAGCTTTTTCACTTCACAGTTGGGATGTGTACATTTGTAATAGCTCCGTGGAAATTCACTTCCTTTAACATGTTTCTGTCCATATTTACGCCAGTTATATCCATCATCAGACAACCTCTCAGCAGTGACAGCAGATCCATTTACTTTTTGGTCAGGATTTGATTGAATTCCAGGATTGGTGTTTTCATTTTGCTGGAAATCCTCTGAATCAACTTCAGAAGGTGTGCTAACCCCAGTAGCCAAGTTGGCAGGTGTAGATAGGCATAGCTCCTTTGAGGATGATGCAAAATCACTTCTGACAAAAGGCAAAGATGCAAATGATTGAGACTGCAACTGGCCTTGGGTTGGAAGAGATTGTGCACCTTGGTGGTTTGACTCTATGGTCCCCTTCAAAATCACAAAAGAGCTTCAGATCATAAAAGCTCAAAAGTGACAATAATAGAAACAGATAGACAAATACGTTACTGTAATTAAGAAATAAGAGGTAACAGGGAGCTCAAGGTCATTCACAACGTCCTTGCTCAAAAAAGGTCCCCTTGTTTCAGCTTATATTTAAAGTCACCAAATAATTTATGGGAATTCAAAATATAGTCTCCAAGGAGTAGAGATAGAGAAACAAATAAAAACATTAGCCTTTGTCAACCCATTCAACTCAACATAATCTGTAAATGAGGACACTGTCAATAACATCTAGTTCCAAGAAAATATAACTCTGAATATCACATCCCGGCTCTACTCAATATACAACTATTTTCTTGGACACTGTGGCATACCTAAACATGTAGTATCTCTATAGTAACCCCAAGATAGGCATATAGTTGGGATCTATGCAAGAATAACATCCAGGATATAGCCTTCTTCTCCCCCACTCTCCTTCCTTTTTCTCAGGAATAATCGATCTTCCGTTATTCATAACCCCAAGATGGGCATATAGTTGCAATCTATGGAAACAATAACATCCAGGTTATAACCTTTTGACTCCTACAACAAAACCCAAGTCACATTCTCATAGATATTAAAGAAGTTCCACTTTTGATTGTTTAAGATTCAGACACTACTTGCAAAGTTATTTCCTTCTCTAAGTTAGAGCATATTTACTGGTTCACCATTACAAAATGTTGCCTATTCACATGGAAAGCAGCGAAATGATAGCACTTTGACTTGAGGAGGTTACCAAGTTGGATTTTGGTGGGGGTTTGAACTCAAATGAGTCTGGCTCATCTTCCACTATGCTACTGCCATCTGAACAGTTTGTCATTGCCATGCAACCCCTGGAACCAGCAGATCCATGCATCATGTGATACTTAGCAAAGGAACCTGTTGTTGGTGAAGGCTCTACCTGTACAGGGGAGGGAAGCACTAACTATTAGTGCAGTATATTAAACTTGTAGAAAAGAAAATTAGAGAAAATTCTTCAGGTGGGAAGAAGGGTAAAAAAATTGGACAAACATAAGTCATAAGCATCAAAAAAAGAGGAACAAAGATTAAATAGGTCTATTGTCTGACCAGCTACAGGAGACTAGCACTACTTGAGAATCAAGCATGTGAATGCACGTGAATACTACAAAAATGCATTCAAGTATAATCAAATCAAACCAAGAATTCAATGCATGAAACGCATACTATTCTATCTAAGCATATTCAAAAAGGAGGGAAAGGGACCAAGGGCGGAAAACCTTAGAAAATAAACATGCTACATATATAACAGGGTTTCTCATAATCCTCACCAAAATTTATATTCACCGATACTCTAGTGTTGGCCAGACACATAAGGAAACCACAGCCCTTAATATAGTCACTTCTAAGTGCCAACGAATCTTTTCACTGGGGTTACTTTTTCCACTATCATAATAGGTCATGCATCACTAAATGGACCCTGTTTGCTAGCTGCCTACTGTACTTGCACCATCTACAAAAATTAATGCAATATATGCTTATTGTTGCACATTCCTCCTCCCAATATACAAACTGATGAGCTTCTAGATGCATTTAGAGCTGCCATTAAAGAAGGGCATACAAAAGTTCAAGCACCAACTAAACAAGGAGGATTCATTATGTGAAAAAACAACAATGCTATTGTTGACGTACTAAAGCTTATGATATTAAAAGGAAGGCCATATTCCAAATTCCACACTACACTCACAGCGGATATAAAACAGCCACCATGGATAATTCAACACAGAGCATCAGAATCAAAGGGTCCCCCATAAGCACAAACTCTCAATAATCATTCGCATGCACAAGGAATTAATTACAATGCTAAATATAAAACTGAAAAGTCCATAAGCACAATAAAACAAGTACACAGGATTTTTGAAATTTATAGAAAGCATAGAATATCTTTAGGTCACTAAACATCCATATCTCGTCGCCTGAAGCCCTAAAAATTCTCCACCTATTAAAGCACCTTTCAAGTGGGAACATGTTATGAGAGAATTTTAGACCTATGCCGCATCGAAATCACATATATATTCAAACTTTACCCCTTCAATTACCCAAAAAGTAAAAAAAGAATCAATACTTTATCATATTTTTCTTTTAAATTATATAAAAATCAAAACTTCCTCCGCTTCTCAAATAATCAGAATCAACTGTCACGAAATTAATCACAATTAAATAACAATTGGTTCGACAGAAACGATTTCTCACTCACATTTCAAATATCAACTTAATGGAGAACTGATTATTCCAAAATTATAACCATTTCCAGTTCAAACTACGAATCCTTACACTTTCACTTCATTTTCTGACCTAACTTCTCAGCATCCAAACAGAACTAAAGAAAGCAGCAAGATCCGATCCCCAAAAAACCAGAACCTAACACTAACCTTCACATTGGAGAGAAGAACCGGAGATTCGAGAAATGAAGTCGGACTAAGTCCCGGCGGGATCGTGATACAAGGTGACCTCGAAATTGGAAGCTTCGCTGGAGACATGAGCTTATATCTAGCGCCTCCTCCACCTCCACCTCCACGGAAGGGAGGCCTGACATCGGAGTGAGCTGTGGACTGATCGTGTTCGAGTTCGGAGCTGCGAATCGGAAGCTCAGAGGAGTCCATGGGAGAGTGAGAAGAAAAGGAGGAGAGAGAAGAATTTGTAGGAGAAGAGTGAGGGTCAATAGAGAGAGAAAAGAGGGGATTTGTCTTGAAGGCGGATAGGGTATTTTCGTAATTCGATTGGAGTCTGATCCTTTTTTGTCTTAATAATCTTATTTTATTTTTAATTTTATTTCACTTTAGTGAAAGATGAGTGAAACCGAGAGAGAGGTTGACTTGTTACATTGGATCTAAGAACTGTGAATTGATGATTTGTTTGTGGGGCTAGTGCCTGGTGGTTGAAGTAAGAAGATATAATGAGAAAAGAACAAGAAAAAAGAAGGGACGAGAGAAAAGAAATTTAAAAGGATGATCTGCGAATAAATTTCCTTTTTTTAATGATGTCTTTATCTATATATTGCCATGTGTGGTAACGTATATTTAGGGGTATGCAGATGTAATGTAAAGATATAATAAGATGAATTATTAAAGAGTACTTGATTTATTAAATTAGATAAAAATCTTATATTTTATAAGGTTTAGAATTAGGTCTTATAAAACGATTGAAAACTCTATAAAGTTTAGAGTTAAGTTATGAGATTAAAAAAAAAAAAAAAGGAAACTCAATCTAGTGAAATATATCTAAATATAATTAATGAAAAAATTTACTCTTATCTTACTTATCATGTATATTCTACACAAGTTTTACATTATATAGTTATAATTATAATTCTACTTAACTTCTTTCTACTCTACTTTCTCGTTAATCCCATCTAAATCTTATAAAAACTCATCACTATAGGATCAAATTCACTCCTATCAAGTTTTTGATCCTATAGAGACAGGTTTTGAGAATATAAGATAAAACATTAGAAGGTTTTCATAGGGTTATAAGAAACTTCAGATCCTACAGAGGTAGGTCCGAGTTTCATAAAACCCATTCCGATTGCATCCCTATGCAGATGTATGGATCTACTTTAGAAAATAAAAGACTTCATATAACGGCTTCCATTAAGATAACTTGAGAACAAGAAATGGATAGTCTTAACAAAATGTATTTGTGATAAGTAAATGATCTTAAAAGCACTAACTTAGCAGCTATTAAGATCTAAGTAGAACTAATTTGTATTCTGATTAAATTTTATCTTATATCTTATGATCTCTATTTGATTCTTGAGCATTAAACCTTTATGGTAGTGTCTTGTTTTCTAATCCTTAAGTTGTATGAAATAATGAAAAGTCTATTAATATTTATAAAGTTTAGTACTCAACGTCCTTCAAGTTGCTTATAGTGATAAATGAAATAAGTTAACTCTTTATAAATCCTTTTATAGACTTCTTATGAGTTAAAGCCTGTGGATGATCCTATTAAGTATATAAGCTTATTGAGAAAAGTAAAAATCAATCCATTTAACCTTAATATACCCTACTTTGAGTCTATCAAGATAAACCTCTATAAGTTATCATGAGTTCCAAGCCTGATCACATAAATCCTATCACTTAGTGCAAATAATCACTCTAAATGACCTTTAGGCCTAATATAATTTAATAAAGAAAATATTTTAGCTCTCTATATTTTGCATTCAACTGGAATTCTTAGTTGAGATCTAAGGATCTACCATAATTGAGAAGTGTATTAAGCATTGAAGTCACCACATAGGGTATCCATGCTATATAACTATTACATCACTGCCTAATATTCCTAAAACTTTAGAATATAAAGTCAAATGTACATGTTTAACACTTGCATTGCAATTTATCGAGCATACTATCTTTATACATTATCTAAAAGTACATGTCACTTTGAATTATTTCCTTTATTACACTTACGAAATTATTCTCTTACTTAACTGTAGTAACTTATCCTCATGCATCCAAGAGATAATAATACTCTTACCCATAACATATTAGCTAAATATATCATTTGTACTTCAAGAGACAATGCTCTTACTAATAAGCAACATGTTTCTCAAGTTTATCATCACCATACCAAGAAGACAATGCTTTTCCTATCAATAATGATGATTAAACTACCTGCTATATCATTAGCTTTGTGCTCTAAGGAAATAAATCTCTTAATGTTAAGTAGCAAAAGCAAGAAGTCAAATGATCTTAAGTTTTTTTTGTTTTTTAACTTCATTACTAAGAAGTGATACTTTACTTTTGCTTACAAATACATTAAAATAGTAAGAAGATTTTAACGAAGTGCTAAAAACTATCAATGGCTCTAAATTACTTTATCATTATGTCTTTTAGTTAAGGAAAAGTATAGTGAAGGGATCAACATTTGATGGTAGATTCAAATAGAGAATCAAACTTTTAAGAAGTTTAAATATAATATCAACATTTAATTAAACGATTAGTAGAAGATTTGTTTAACTATCGTTATAATACTATTAACGTGGCATGTGGCATTGATGTGGCCAATTTATTTATAATAAAATAAGAAAATAGTATAAATGGTGTAAAAGATAAAAAATCTAAAACATAAAAAAAAAGAAACAAAAAATTATAAAATTTCAAAGAAAAAAAGAAAAAAAAGTTTGAAAAAAAAAAAACTCCTAACCACCATAAGGCCTAAGAGTGGCTAGTGACCATTGCAAGGTTGCACAAGCCCTCATATTTTTTTCGCTTTTTCAAGTCTCAATTTTTTTATAATTTATTTACTTTTTATATTTTTCTTATTTTATTCAGCACATTTTTTGTACCACGTAGTAGATAACATGCCACATCAAGTCAAGGTTAGAGGTGTTATGATGACAATTAAATGCACCCCTTATTTGAATCACTTAATTAAACATTGATCCCCCATTTAATTTTCTTAAATGTTCGATCCCTTATTTGAACTTATTTCCCAATATTGTTTTCCTCTTGTGTAATGTTCCCTTTTTCACTAGTGGGAAATTATCTTATACCTTTTTTAGGCTATAGGCAACAACGTATATGCTATTATATTAGGTATTGTAAGCTAAAAGTAGATTGATATAGACATTATTGTCTTTAATAATAAGCTCCTTGCTTATGCGTCCTCTTTGAAATTTTCTTTCCGATTTCTGGCAATTTTCAAAAGAGTGGTCTATAATTTTATGACATAACAAAAGTTAGGACCTCTCATCCCATTTGATGTAGGATGCCACTCAACTTTTGACAACTTGATATCCTTGTCTCACAAGCATTAGTCAAGGATGACATGTACTTTACCCATCGAGTACAAGAATGTAGGTTCTTTGGAAGGCTCTTTAGTTTGTCACTCTCATGCTTATTGGAAAACACGAAAATTAGACTGTCTATTGTCATCTCTTGTTGATAATTACAATCTAAAAAGTGTTATCATAGACATTTCTTCTCCATATGTGTCCTTATAAAAAAAATGCTTCTACAAAGGTAAGATTCATTGTATTCAAATGGGTACTTTACTACAAGAATGACAACTTCTTTTTAATTCTCTAGTGAGCTTCCATGCATTGGTGCTGTAAGCCCCAAAACTAGCAATTTGAGATTTCGATGGATTGAAAGACTCGATCGAGCCTAAATTATAAAGTAAAACTAAAAATATTAAGAAAATAATCTTACAAGTTTAAATTTAAGAAAATAAGTAATAAAATAAAAGAATATAAAAATTTCAAATTTTAAGTATATAACTCGTTATTTATCGAAAATGCGTAAAATGCATTCCGATAATTAACGAATTGCTCGAGATAAATTATATGTATACTAAAAATCATAAAATAACCTAAATAATATTTAGAAATATTTATTTTTACTATATATGAATTTATACGTATGTAGAAATACGCGTAATTACTTAAAATACGTGTAATGTGCTAAAATCATACTAAATAATTAAAGAAAATTCATAATTAATTAAGAAAAAATCAAGAAAAATAAGGAATGATCCAGATATAGGTCGTGGTAGCTGGGAAAAATAAGAAAAAAATCGGCCAATTAAATTAAGATAACACAAAAGCCAAAAATTAAGGGATAAGGCAATTGTCTTGTCTAATTTAATGCACAATAATTACACTAAAACTCTATAAATAGCAAGAAAAATTCAGAAGCTCATTTAGACAGTTAGAAATCAGAAAAAATTAGGGAGAGTCGAAAATTGAAAGAAAAACCAAAGAAAAAAAAAAGAAAACTGTGCAGTTAGGGCCACAAAAGAGAACCCAGATCTGACGAGCAGCTGGAAGTGGACGGCTACCACCAACACACGGTGGTAGCAACGCCCAAGTGGGACGATACACCCATGGCTACCGACGGTGGCCGGAGCCACCCAAATCGGTGAGTTCGATTTCCAGCCTGATTTTGTGCAAAACCGAGCATGTTTTGGTTTAGAAATAAATGACCTTAGGAGTGTAGTTTCGAGCCCAAAATTTTTGTATAAACCACTTAGATGATATAGAACAATGCTATGAAGCCCGTTTTCAAAATTAGTTTTCAAAATTTTTAGATAATTTTTAGGCCTTAAAATAAAGCATAAAATGGGTAATTTAGGGTTAATAAAGTAATTAGATGATTAATTACTGATTTAGTGAATAAGTACATGTTTTAGGATGTTAAAATCTGATGGAGTATGATACTTATAGCATTTAGGGTGTTAGATGTAATTATTAGGTTAATTATGTAGTAAAATCTGATTTAGGATGAATTTAGACATTTTGAAATGATAATTGGTGTTTAGAGATGATAATTAGAGTGATAGAAATATTAGAAGTGTATGATATACATAAAAGGTAATAATATATAATATGTAATTATTAGAATATAATAAATAGAAAATATTATAATAAAAATTGATATTGTGATAATAATAAAAATGTACAATAAATCTGATACGAAACTTGAATTTATGTACTTATATGAAAAATGTAAAAAATTTTCACATTAGGAGTGAATTCGGTACACTAATACGGATTTAAGTGTACCGAGTAAAATAAATACTGACTAGGGATAATGGTGATATTTAAGAGATCGGAAAGTAATGTGATTAATTTCACATTATAGGTTGAAACAAATTTTTAAGGTTGGAGTATAAAACACTACTTAGAAATTGAACTAAAACCTAATTTAGAAATCGATACGAAAACCAAACTCGAACCTAACCCCAAACCTAGAATAATTGTAAAAGACTTAAGACCTAGATAATTAGGCATATTAAACCCTAAACAAAACATAACAATAAGATTTATAGGATAAAATGAATCAATAATAGTTATATGAAAAACTGAAACTACGTTTGTGTTATAGGGATGATCGGCGATGGCCTGAGCAAATAGGACCTCGAGTGAGTGAGCGAGGAGTTGAGATAAGTTGGGATTAATATAATGCTGTATTTTGGGAGGCTTGAGATTATGCTTGGTTGTGCTTGTTAGATAGTCGGATGTATGCATGTGCTTGTTAAATAGTCGGATGTGTGCATGTGCTTGATTATGGGTGATGATATGATTTTGTTTGTATGATTTGTATGAAATGATTGATCACTCTAAATTGGGCTTAATCAAATATACGACCAGTAATCATAATCGGACATGCATGGCAACCCGTTAGGGGAATTTAGGACTCTCCGGCCAAATAACGACCTCTTCGAAAGGGATAGCTATAAGCCCCAAAGCTAAACCAATTGACTGTCGGATTGAACTTAGAACATAAGTTTTGGACAATCGGTTAAAGAATCCGATTAAACCCCAAATTATAAACTATTGAGAGAAATATTAGTAAAAATGACCCTGTAAACTTGAATTTAAGAAAATAAGTAATAAAATAAGAGACTATAAAATTTTCAAATTTTAAGCATAATAATTACTAATTACTGAAAAGATAAAAAATGTAATCTAATAACTAATAAATTACTAGAGATAGATTATATGTATACTAAAAATAATAGAATGACTTAAATAATATTTAAGAACATTTATTTGTACTATATATGAATTTACAGGTAATTATAAATACGCGTAATTACTTAAAATATGCGAAATGTGCTAAAATAATACTAAATACTTAAAGAAAATTCATAATTAATTAAGGAAAAATCAAGAAAAATCAGGAAAAATCATGAATCATCCAGAATTGGGTCGTGGCAGCTGGAAAAAATAAAAAAAATTCGGCCAATTAGAATAAGCCAACATAAAAGCCAAAAATCAAGAGATAAGACAATTGTCTTGTCCCATTTAATGTACAATAAATCCCCTAAAGCCCAATAAATCCCCTAAAGCCCAATAAATCCCCTAAAACCCTATAAGGAACTCATTTGGATAGTTAGAAATAAAAAAAAAATTAGGGAGAGACGGAAATTGAGAGAAAAATTCGGTTTAGAAAAAAAAATTAGAAAAACTGTGCAATTAGGGCTTTCAAAGGGAACCCACACCAGACGAGGAGCTGGGAGTGGACGGCCACCACCACTACACAGTGGTGGCAGCGCCCAGGCCGGACGACAAGGCCACGGTGGCCGGTGGTGGCCGGAGCCACCAAGATCGGTGATTCCGATTTCCAGTCCGATTTTGTGTAATTTGTAAAAATAGTAAATATTATTAGAAAATTATGAATTTTGTTATTATAGGACATTTTTGTATTTAGTTTGTAGAAAAAATATTATTTTGATGAAAACACGCCCCATAATATATGATCCTTAAGAAATCATGCAAAACCGAGCACATTTCGGTTTAGAAATAAATGACCTTAGGAGTGTAGTTTGAAGCTCAATTTTTTTCTGTAGGATGCTCATGTGATATAGAATAGTGCTATGAAGCCATTTTTTTAAAATTAATTTTCTAAATTTTAAGTTAATTTTTAGCCCTAAAATGATGGAAAAATTGGGTAATTTGAAGTTAATTAAGTAATTAAATTATTAATTACTGACTTAGTAAATAAGTAGATGTTTAGGGATATTGAAATCTGATGAAGAATGATACTTGTAGCATTTAGGGTGTTAGATGTAATTATTAAGTTAATTATGTAGTAAATAAGTAATATGAAAAAATAGTACATTTTAAGTTAATTTTGTAAATTAGGGTAATTAGGAGTAAAATCTTATTTAGGATGAATTTAGATATTTTGAAATGATAATTGATGTTTAGACATGATAATTAGAGTGATATAAATATTAGAAGTGTAATATATACACAAAAGGTAATAATACATAATAGGTAATTATTGGAAATATAATAAATAGGAAATATTATAATAAAAATTGATATTGTGATAATAATAAAAATGTACAATAAATCTGATGGGAAATTTGAATTTTTGTAATTATATGAAAAATGTAAAAATTTCACACATTAGGAGTGAATTCGGTACACTAATAAGGATATAAGTGTACCGGGTGAAATAAAATACTGACTAGGGGTAATGATGGTATTTAGGAGATCGGGAAATAATGTGATTAATTTCACATTATGGGTTGAAACGAATTTCTAGGGTTAGAGTATAAAACACTACTTAGAAATCAAACTAGAACCTAATTTAGAAATCGATGCGAAAACCGAACCCGAACCTAACCCCAAACCTAAATAATTGTAAAAGACGTAAAACCTAGATAATTAGGCATATTAAACCCTAAACAAAACGTAACAATAAGTGTTATAGGATAAAATGAACCTATAATAGTTATATGAAAAGCTGAAACCACGTTTGTGTTATAGAGATGATCGGCGATGGCTTGATCAAATCGGACCTCGAGTGAATGAGCGAGGAGTCGAGGTAAGTTGGGATTAATACAATGTTATATTTTGGGAGGCTTGAGATTATGCTGGGTTATGCTTGTTAGATAGTTGGATGTGCGCATGTGCTTGATTATGGGTGATGCTATGATCCTGTTTGTTGCTTTGGCACATATTGTATGATTTGTGTTACGCCCCGAAGTCGCAAAGTCGCAACAGTCCCGCCGTGTAAACCATTCTATGATAGTAACCGGCTTCACAGTGTCTACCATAAAGATAATCTACACAAGGCGTCGACGATTCCTCGCTTTGAAATAAACAGTTCGATTAATAATTATACTACAATTATGATAATTATCACAAAGTTCTATAAAACATAGATAATTATAAATAAGTCCACAGAGCTTCCCAGGAAGTTTTACACAAACACGACAGTTCACTAGATTACATAATAACTATTAGTCTTTCTTTCCTAATTACATGGTCATTCTAGTCACACATTATATTAAGTAACTTGATCCTCACACCCCTGGCTTCAAACGGACTAACCTCTGGGTAATTGTAGGGCGGCATAGTACTTGAAGTGTTCACAAATCAAAACCTGCAAAAGGATCTATAAGGGTATGAGCAACTACAGCCCAGTAAGTTGAATTGGAGACTCATGAATGCATACAAGCACAAACAGGGTTATCAAACAATTATTTTCATGCAATACAATGCAACAATCAAGTATCATCGCACAACGTAATCCGGTCCGTTGTGAAATTAGAGAAATTTCACCCGTTCCAATCCAAGTTGAGGAGTTCCATGTTATGCAGCAGCTCACAACCAAACCCAGACTTGTGCAATGGAGACCTCGCTCCTCCCGTGACTACCTTCGAACCATTGACTTCACCCCCGCCGCGACTTCCTCTCCTGTCACTTAGTTCGATTGAGGATGAAGAATGGACCATTTTGCAATCCTGCGCTATCCCTTTCGAAGGGGTTGATATTTGGTTAGAGAGTCCTATGATCCCCTAACGGGTTGCAATGCATGACATTTTCGGTTATTAGGGCCGACTAAGATTAAATGCCGGTTAGGGTGTTCAACAAGTTCATACTAATTCAATTAGTCACAAAATCATTCACAGTACAAATTCCAGCACGAATTCGGATACATCAAGCACATGCGCAAACTATGTACAATCACAATCATATATAAGCCTAAGTCTCCAAGTACTACAAAATTAGTACTTTATTACAATAAGCAATAACCCAACTTACTTAAATTTGCTCGATCGCTCGATCCTCTAGTTGCGAGCTGATTTGTTTCTAGGTGTCCTATAATACAAATAGGTTCTTTTAGTACTTATATTTTATGGATTCTTATTCTAATTCATAATATAACTCATTTTCCTCATGTATACCTATAACGTATTAATGATTCGTTGTATTCTATTTCGGGGTTCGGCTCCTAAACTAGATTCTAGTTTTAATTCCTAAGTCGTAATTAAGCTCGAATCCCAATATGATATTAATTACATTATGCTCAGGTATTCAAATATCTTATTGGGTCGTAATTTTTGTATTCTAAACTATTCGATACACGCTAACCCTAATTGAGGTATCGGATTTATTCCCGGTGTGTAAAAATCTTACATTTTGAGATATTTACTTAAAATTAAATGTCATTTCAGATTTATTATTTTTCTGATTTCTATTATAATATTATCTAAATAACCTTATTTTTTTAGATTTATTAATTTACATTTTCACATATTACTAATTTATTATATTACTTACCTAATTTCCCTAATTAACCATACTTAGTACCTAAAGGCTAGGATTAAGGTTCCACTGTAGATATTAACTTCCCTAAGCCTCTAATTAAGATCCAAATCAGTTATTAACATCCTAATCACTTAATTAACCCTAAATCACTCAATTTTACCATCATTTTAGGGCTAAAAATTAACTTAAAAATTTCAAAAATTAATTTTAAAAAAATGGCTTCATAGCACTATTATACATCATATGAGCATCCTACAGAAAAATTTTGAACTCCAAACTACATCCCTAAGCTTATTTATTTTCCGGTTTACTAATGCTCGGTTTTGAACAATTTATTAGAGAGCCTATATTTCCAGACATAATTAAATTAAATCAATATTTTTCCCTAAATCTACATACAATAAAACCTCATAATAACAAGTTTCATAATTTTCTGGGCAAAATAAATAATTTTACAAAATTATACAAAAATTGGGTAAATAAATGACTAACCGGTTCGAAGCTTTTGGGTCATCCAAACCCGGTCCAATGTTGTCGGACGGTCCAAGCGGTGGGTCTAGTGTAGGTTGGTGGTGGTGGTTCGGTCCCAGGTAGTGGTGAGTGGTAGGTTTAGCTTACTTGTCTAATCTGCACAGTTTTCTTTTCTTTTCTTTTTTTTGGATTTTCTCTCGATTTTTTCGGTGTTTTGATTTTTCTCAGATCCTAATTTGACCAAAGGACTTCTGGAATTTTTTTCCCTATTTATAGACAATTGTAGAATTTAATGTGCATTAATTTGATGGGATTTTGCCCCAATTCCATGATTTTTGCCTTTTTGTTTGTCACATTCTTATTGGTTATTTTTTTTCTTGCTGACCACGACCTGATCTTGTTGTAGCTTATCCCCTTCTGATTTTTTCTGATTTTTCTATAATTATTTTGTATTTTTCTTTAATTATTTGCTTAGTTTTAGGCTAATTTAGGTAATTACGAGTATTTGTATCTACACGTAAATACATGTGGGGTACACGTGAACATTCCTAAATATTATTTTGGTCATTCTAAAATTTTTAGTATACATATAATCTATCTCTAGTAATTTATTAGTTATTTCATTACACTTTTCACATTTTCGATAATTAATACCTATTATACTTAAAATTTGAAAATTTTATAGTCTCCTATTTTATTACTTATTTTCTTAAATTCAAGTTTACGGGGTCAGTTTTACTAATATTCCTCTCAATAGTTTATAATTTGGGTTTGATCGGACCCTTTAACCGATCGCCCTAAACCTTGGGTTCTAAGTTCAATCCTACTGTTACTTGACTCGGCTTTTGGGCTTACAATTTGTATGAAAGGATTGATCACCCTCAACTGGACTTAATCAAATATCCAACCAGTAATCATAATCGGACATGCATGACAACCCGTTAGGGGAACTTAGGACTCTCCGGCCAAATACTAACCCCTTTGGAAGGGATAGCGCAGGATTGTAAAATGGTCCCTTCTTCATCCTTAGTCGAACTAAGTGACAGGAGAGGAGGTCGCGGCGAGGGTGAAGACAGTGGTTCGAAGGTAGTCGCAGGAGGAGCAAAGTCTCCATTATACAAGCTTAGGTTTGGTCGTGAGCTATTGCATTAACGGCAACTTCTCAACCCGGATTAGAGCGGGCGCAATTTCTCTAATCTCACGACGGGCCGGACAATATCGTGCGATGGTATTTGCTTGCACATGCATTGCACCTAATAAGTGATTGAAAACCTTGTTGTGTGTATTGTATAGTTTTAAGTCCTTCGTCCTAACTTACTGAGCTGTGGTTGCTCACATCCCTATAGACATCGTGCAGGTGCTGGTTAAGAAGCGGCCACAACTACTCTGAAGCTAGCAACTGCTGAATCCTGGGGAGTGGGGAAAAATATTGAAGAACGAACATATATTTTTAAGGTTTAAGTTTTTACTTTAGAACTTCTCGTTTTTTTTTAATAATGTAATAACTAGGAAATATATCTCGAAGAAACATTGCAAACGATAATTGTAATCACTAAATTATAGTGAATATATATATTTCCTCACTTTCTTAGATGAATGATTTATTGAAATTACAAACTGTTTACTTCAAAGCGGGTTAGTCGTTGACGCATTGTGTAGATCAGGTCTAAGATAGCGGTTGTAAGGCCAACTTCTATCTTAGGGTGGTTTACACGATGGGGCTGTTACGATTCTGCCGCTTCGGGGCGTGATAATAGCGCAGGATTACAATTGGTCCCTTCTTCATCCTCAGCCGAACTAAGTGACAGAAGAGGAGGTCGCGGCGAGGGTGAAGTCAGTGGTTCGAAGGTAGTCACAGGAGGAGCGAGGTCTCCATTGCACAAGCCTAGGTTTGGTCATGAGCTATTGCATTAATGGCAACTCCTCAACCCGGATTAAAGCGGGCACAATTTCTCTAATCTCACGACGGGCCAAACAACGTCGTACGATGGCATTTGCTTGCACATGCATTGCACCTAATAAGTTGATTAAAAACCCCGTTGTATTTGTGGTATAGTTTTAAGTCCTCCATCTTAACTTACTGAGCTGTGGTTGCTCACATCCCTATAGATATTGTGCAAGTGCTGGCTAAGAAGTGGCGAACAACTACTCTAAAGTTAGCAACTGCTGGATCCTGGGGAGTGAGGAAAAACATTGAAGAATCAACACATATGTTATTACTTTTCATTTCTGAATAATGTAATAACTGAATTATAGTGAATATATATAAATTTCCTCACCTTCTTAGGTAAATGATTTATTTAAATTACAAACTGTTTACTTCAAAGCGAGTTAGTTGTGGACGCCTTGTGTAGATCAGGTTTAAGATAGCGGTTGTAAGGCCAATTTCTATCTTAGGATGGTTTACACGGCGGGACTATTACGACTCCGCCGCTTTGAGGCGTGACAGGTGCCATGTTAATGGTATGTAATTATGATTTTGCAGTCACTTTCTCCCAATAAGCAAATGATAGGATATTAATGCATTGATTACATAAAACCTTGTGTAACTATAGATAGATATGATATGGAAGTTTACATTAGCTTATCATACTAACTTTATAAAAGCATTAATGGAGCTATGCAGTATGATGTATTGCTTTACCCAATATCAAAAGTCTACCTTTATAGAATTAATGGTAGATAGTGGCATGTTATTGAACATCCTCTCAATCAGGTACCCATTGAGTATATTCTCTACATATAATAAATGGATGTGGTTGGGGCTAACATATTTATGTTTGTAAATAGGATTGCATTCTCATGTGACTAAATCATTCCTTGTACAGAGTATGCAATGGTGTACTTTCCATAATGCTTTAGGAGATTGTATAAGATTATTTTGGTATTATAAGCTTTATTTACTCTTTGTATTCAAGGTGATTGAGCTACCTCCTAAAATTGAAGATCTCTAATGGCATTAACGATATCACAATCCTCTATGGATTTTTTATTCATCATATACATCTTGATGGGAGGTGCATCAAGGATTGGATGTCCTTTTCCATTGCACCAAGATTGTAGTAGCTAGTCTCTTTCATTCTTACATTATGTTAAAGGGTTTTCCATTGGCATCAAGTGTTCGAGAATTGTTATCCACTTGCCTAATAAGCTTTTTTCTCATAAGTGTCATTAACACATTGTCACTTCTCTATCCATTAGTATAGTTACCAAAATGTACATACATAGGTCCCTCGGGTGCTATCACATATATAGCATATGAATCTTGCACTTAACATGCCTAAAAAAACGTAATGTGGTTCTAGATGATAGCTTCAATTGGGATAACTTAGAGAGAATTGAAGGAAGAGAAATAGGTAATCTCATCAATATAATAAACTTGTAATAGGCGAGGAGCTCAAAAAGCATCAATTTTGTAGTTCTTGACATCTAAGCACAAACCACTCATGTTCTAATGAAATTTTATCTTCTAGTTTTTATTTGATTCTTAAATATTAAAAATTGATAGCAAAGCTTTCTTCTTCTAATTCCTAAGTTGTCTCAAATGATGAAAAGCTTTCGAATATTTATAAAGTTCAATACCCATGTACATTGTTAGATTGCCTTGATGATCAACAGGTGATATATAGCAACTCTATGTGAAATTTTTCATGGGTTTTTCATTAGTCCAAGCCTATGACCGTCCTACTTAGTGAATAGGTCTACTAAGAAAGAAGATCAATCTAGCTCAATGATTTCTACTCTATACCTATCAAACTAAGTTTTTTCTAAGTAATCTCGGTGCCCTGGTTTTTAGCTTGATAATCTAAACTTTGTCTCTTAAATGAAATAATCAATCCAAGTGACTATTAGACCTAACTTGATTGCATACAAGAATTTTCTTACCTCTTTGCAAGGCACATGAATAGAATATTATTTGGGTACAAATTACTTTTATAGGCATTTAGCATAATGTACAACTACAAGCCATTAAGCATACATAGTTTTTTGGGTGCAATAAATACAGATATAAATTATTTAAACAATTTATTCATGATATATTAAATTTAATTGAATTCAAACATAAATAAAACTAATATTACTATACTTATCCTTTGTCTAAAAAATGTATGATCCTCGCCTACCCACCTCACCCCCACCACCACCATAGTCCTCTTTTTTTTGTTAATACTTGAATACTCCTCTCTCACTAAATAATAAATATTATGTCACATTTAGTATAAATGAACTATCTAAAATGAACTAGAATTGAATGAAATGGGATAGAAAGGAATGGAATCAGGATCGAATTGAGTAATCATTTCCTATATTTAAAGATGACTATGGAATAGAATGACATTAAATAATCAAATAGAATTATTTATCGAAAATACAAGCTCTAAAATCACATTTAGAATAATTAAGTCTAAATTTAGAGCCTTAAAAAAAAAGTTCTTCAATTAAGCCCAAATTTTACGACTAAAATAGAAAAATCAATACCTAATGAAGTTAGATTTTGAAAATAATGACTGAAATCTTAATTTTGCCCTTAAAAGTAAAATTGTTCAATATAGTATAAATGTGATCAAAACTTCTAAAATCGAACTCAAAATGCAATGATAATTTAGAGATAAATTAAGTAAGCTATAAAATGAGATAATATAGTATAATTTACTATATGAATATATACATATTTTTATGAGTATACCTAGTATAAATATTAATTATATCCATAAATTATCCTGAAATTATATATACTATGTATTGAATTCATAAAAAATATAAAAATAAAAGACATGTTAGATACATAATTATATGAGTACAAATACACATTACAAGTGATATGTATATAGAATATATACACATATGTAACAAATAAGTAATAAATATTAACATAATATATATATTATTATCAAATTCACTTAAAACTAACCTAAAACATGTAAGACCCACAATAAGGTATTCGAGGTTCGACTCGTACAATTTAGGGCAATGAGCTAAAAGATCCGATCGAGTCTAAATTATAAAATAAAGTTAGAAATATTAGTAAAAGTAATCCCGTAAGTTTGAATTTAAGAAAATAAATAATAAAATGAAAGAATATAAAATTTCTAAATTTTAAGTATATTACCCATTATTTATTGAAAATGTATAAAATATATTCCGATAACTAACAAATTATTAAAAATAAATAATATTATACTAAAAATTATAAAATAACTTAAATAATATTTAGGAGTATTTATTTATACCATATATATATTTATATATAAGTAGAAATACGCGTAATTACTTAAAATACGTGAAATATGCTAAAATAATGTTAAATAATTAAAGAAAATGCATAAATAATTAAGGAAAAATCAAGGAAAATAAGGAAAAATAGGAAATGATTGAAATCAAGGTCATGACAGCTAGGGAAAGGAAGAAAAAAATTAGTCAATCAAATTGACACAACAAAAAAGGCAATTTAGAAGAAGATAAAGCAATTGTTTAATTAAATTAATGCACAATAATTCTCAAACATCTCTATAAATACCTAAAAAATTACAAAATCTCATTTGATCAGTTTGAAACCTTAGAAAATTGAGACGGACAAAAATTTGAGAGAAAATTAAGGTTTTAAAATATTAGCAAAAATCTGTACAATTAAGACTTCAAAAGAGATCCCCAACCAGATGAGCATCTGGGAGTGGACGGCCGCCACTACCACTACACAGTGGTGGCAACACTTAGGGTAGCCGATAAGGCCTTGGTTGCCAGTGGTGGCTAAAGTTACCAGTTTTTAGTAAGTTCAATTTTTCTCCCGATTTTACATATTTTGTTAAAAATATTAAATATGATTAGAAAATTTTGAAATTTAGAATATTTTTTTATGTAGTTTTTAGGAAAAATACTATTTTAATGAAAATATATCTTATGATATATGGTTCTTAAGAAATCTCACAAACTCAAGTTTTGTTCGATTTAAAAATAAATGACTTTAGGAGTATACATTTGAGTTCAAAATTTTTTTTATAGACTATTTAGGAGTTAGACAACATTACTATGAAGCCTTTTTTCAAAAATTAATTTTTAAAATTTTTAGATAATTTCTAGGCCTTACAATGATGCATAAAATGGGTAATGTGGGGTTAATTAAGTAATTAAATGAGTAATTATTGATGTAGTGAATAATTATATGTTTAAGGATATTGAAATCCGATGAAGTGTGATATTTGTGTCATTTAGGTTATTAGATGTAATTATTAGGGTATTATGTGGTATATAAGCAATAGGAAAATAGTAAATTTTAAGTTAATTTTGTAAATTAGGGTAATTAGGTGTAAATTTTGATTTAGGATGAATTTAGATATTTTGAGATATTAATTGATGTTGGGAGATGATATTTGGAATGATAGAATTATTAGATGTGTATTATGTACATAATAGGTAATAGTATATAATATACAAAAATTGGAAATATAATAAATAAAAAATGTTAGAATAAAACTTGATATTATACTTACAATAAGAATATATATAAAATCTAGTAAGAGACTTAAATTTAGATAATTATATAAAAAATGTGAAATTTTCTCACATCAGGAGTAAGTTTGGTACACTTATAAGGATTTAAGTATACCGAATAAAATAGAATACTGATTTAGAACTTAAAGTGATAATTAGGATACTCAAGCCTAATGTGATTAACTTCACATTAGTGTTCAAATAGTATTTTTAGGATTTATGCATAATACTCGTAAATATAACTAATTTAAAACCTGAATTAGAATCGGTTTTGGAACTCAAATCCTAAACTAACTTAGAATGAATCGATAACACATAATAATATATAAGCGGAAATCTTAGTTAAATCTTAATCTAAAGTTGATATATAACATAAGGATATAAATACTAAAAGAGTATTTATATTATAGGAGACGCGAAGACAAGTCGACCTGCGACAAGTTGAGTGAGTGACTTAAGAATTCTAGGTAAATTGAGATTAATATGTTACTGTATTTCGAAGTACTAAATTATAATACTTAGAGGTTTAAAATTGTATATGATTGTGCCTGTTGGATAATTAATTATATGTATGTGCTTGTTTTAGAGTTTGAAAATATGATTTTGATTTCTGTCCTAGCTTGTACTTGTATGATTTATTGAAATGATTGAACACTTTAAATTGGATCTAATTAAATATATAATTTGAAATTTTAAGTCGGATATGCATGACAACCCTTTAGGGAAACATTAGGATTCTCTGACCAAATATTGACTCCTTCCAAAGAGATTGTGCTAGATGGCATAATTGGTCAATTCTTTATCCTTAGTTGAACTAAGTGATAAGTGAGGAGGTCACGGTAAAAGTGAAGTCAATAGTTCAAAGATAGTCGCAAGAGGAGCAATGTCTCTATTGCACAAGCCTGGGTTTGGTTGTAAACTGTTACATTAACGAAAATTCCTCAACCCGGATTAAAATGAGTACAATTTTTTTAATCTTATAACAGGCCGGACAACGTTGTGCGATGGTATTTACTTGAGCATGCATTATACCTAATAATTGTAAGCTCCATAACCGGTAATTCAGGGTTTCGACCGGCTAAAAGATCCAATTAAGCCTAAATTATAAGTAAAATTAGAAATATTAGTAAAATGATCCCGTAAGTTTTAATTTAAGAAAATAAGCAATAAAATAAAAGAATATAAAAATTCCAAATTTTAAGTATATAATTCGTTATTTATAGAAAATGCGTAAAATACGTAGAATGCATTCCAATAATAAATGAATTACTAGAGATAAATTATATGTATACTAAATATCATAAAATAACCTAAATAATATTTAAAAATATTTATTTGTACTATATATGAATTTACATGTATGTAGAAATACGCATAATTACATAAAATACTCGAAATGTGCTAAAATAATAATAAATAATTAAAAAATTCATAATTAATTAATAAAAAATAAAGAAAAATATAGAAAAATGAGGAAAAGTCCAAAAGTGAGGTGTGGCAATATGATATTGAAGAAAAAAAATCAACCAATTAAAATGCAACAAATAGAAAGTGAAAAAAATAAGAAATAAGGTAATTATCTTGTCTCGTTAATGCACAATAATTTTCCCAAAGCTCTATAAATACTCTAAATTTTTTAGAACCTTATTTGGTTAGTTGCCAGAGTGAGAAAAATGGAGAGAGGCGAAATTGAGAGAAAAATCAGGGTTATGAAAAAAAAAAAAACTGTGCAGTTGGAACTTGTAAAGAGAACCCAGACCCAACAGGTAGCTGGGAGTGGACAACCACCACCACCACACGGTAGTAGCAGCACCCAGGTGGGCCAACACACCCATGGCTACCGACGGTAGCCGGAGCCACCCAAATTGGTGAGTTCGATTTTTAGCCCAATTTTGTGTAATTTTGTAAAAATAGTAAATATTTTTAGAAAATTATGAATTTTGTTATTTTGCAATATTTTTGTATGTAATTTTTAGGAAAAATATTATTTTGATGAAAATATATCCCGTAATATATGATTCTTAAGAAATCATGCAAAACCTAGCATGTTTTGGTTTAGAAATAAATGACTTTAGGAGTATAGTTTTGAACCCAAAATATTTGTGTAGACTACTTAGATAATATAGAACTGTGTTATGAAGCCTATTTTCAAAAATTAATTTTCAAAATTTTTAGATAAATTTTCGGCCTTACAATGAGACATAAATGGGTAATTTAAGGTTAATTAAGTAATTAAATAGTTAATTATTGATTAGGTGAAGAATTATATGTTTTATGATATTGAAATCTAATGAGATATGATACTTGTAGCATTTAATTTAAGGTGTTAGATGTAATTATTAGGCTAATTATGTAGTAAATAAGTAATAGGGAAAAATAGTAAATTTTAAGTTAATTTTGTAAATTAGGGTAATTAGGTGTAAAATCTGATTTAAGATGAATTTAAACATTTTGAAGCAATAATTGATGTTGGAAGATGGTAATTAGAGTGTTAGAAATATTAGATGTGTATTATATATATAATAGGTGATAATATATAATATGTAATTATTGGAAATATAATAAATAGAAGATATTAGAATAAAAATTGATATTATATAAATAATAGGGATAGATAATAAATTTGATAGAAATCTTGAATTTATGTAATTATATGAAAAATATAAAAATTTCTCACATTAGGAGTAAATTTAGTACACTATTAAGGATTTAAGTGTATCAGATATAATAAAATACTGACTAGGGATAATTATGGTATTTAGTTAATTTGAAAGTAATGTGATTAATTTCACATTATGAATTAAAATAAGTTTCTAGAGTTCGGGTATAAAGCAGTACTTAGAAATTAAACTAGAACCTAATTTAGAAATCGATGCAAAAACTAAACCCGAACCTAGAATAATTGTAAAAGATTTGAAAACCTAGATAACTGGATATATTAAACCCTAAAGAAAACATAACAATAAACGTTATAGGGTAAAACTAACTTATAATAGTTATATGAAAAACTAAAATCACGTTTGTATTATAGGGATGATCGACGATGGCCTGAGCGAGTTGGACCTTGAATAGGTGAGCGAGGAGTCTAGGTAAATTGGGATTAATACGTTGCTATATTTTAGAGGCTTGAGATTATGCTTGGTTGTACTTATTAGATAGTTGGTTGTGTGCATGTGCGCATGTGCTTAATTATAAGTGATGCTATGATTTTGTTTATTGTTCTAGCTTTTATTATATGATTGTATGAAATGATTGATCATCCTAAACTAGACTTAATCAAATATACGACCTGTAATTATAATCAGACCTATATAGCAACCTATGAGGGGAAATCTAGGATTCTTCGACCAAATACCGACCCCTTTGAAAGGAATAGTGTAGAATTATATAATGATCCCTTCTTCATCTTTAGTTGAATTAAGTGACAGGAGAGGAGGTCGTGGCGAAGGTGAAGTTAACGGTTCGAAGGTAGTCGCGGGAGGAGCGGTGTCTTCATTGCACAAATCTGGGTTTGGTCGTGAGCTGTTGCATTAACAGCAATTCTTCAACTCGGATAAGAGCAGCCGTAATTTCTCTAATCTCACGATGGGCTGGACAATGTCGTGCGATGGCATTTACTTGAACATGCATTGCACCTAATAAGTTGATTGATAACCTTGTTGTGTTTATGATATAGTTTTAAGTCCTTCATCTTAACTTACTGAGTTGTGGTTGCTCATATCCTTATAGACGTCATGCAAGTACTGGCTAAAAAGCGGCTTACAACTACTTTGAAGCTAGTAATTGCTGAATCCTAGGGAGTAAGGAAAAACATTTGAAGAAAAAACATATATTTTTAAGGTCTAAGCTTTTATTTTAAAATTTTTTATTTTTGAATAATATAATAACTAAATTATAGTGTATATATATATTTTCTCACTTTCTTAGGTAAATGATTTATTTAAATTATAAACTATTTACTTCAAAGCAGGTTAGTTGTGGACGCCTTGTGTAGATCAAGTCTAGGATAGCGGTTGTAAGGTCAACTTCTATTTTAGAATGGTTTACACGACGGGGTCGTTATGACTCTGCCGCTTCGGGACGTGACAATAATTGAGATGATAACCTTATTTGTGTTTGTTATATAGTTTTGAGTCTCGATTTCAACTTACTGAGCTGTGGTTGCTCACATCCCTATAAATTTGTTGTAGGTACTAGCTACGAAGTGGCTTACAATTACCTCGAAGCTAACAACTACTAGACCCTAGAAAATGAGGAAATACATTTAAAGCACAGATATGTTTTTAAGATCTTAGCTTTTATTTAGAATATTCCATTTTCAAATAATATATTACTCAGGAAGTATAAGACAATAAAACTCTATAAACATTATTTGTAATACTTGAATCTTAGTGTATGTTTATATTCCCCTACTTTCTTAGGTAAACAACTTATTTAATTTATGAACTATTTACTTAAAAACGGGTTAGTCTTAAACACCTTGTGTAGATCAGGTCTAAGATAGCGGTTGTAAGATCGGTTTCTATCTTAGAATAGTTTATACGGTGGGATTGTTACAACTTTGGGGAGTGACAAAACATATCCATTTATAGTCGAAAAATTGAAGATTAATTTGGGACAACTTCTAAATCGACGTGGCATCTTCCTTAAGGATTTTAAACATGACTTAAAAGGTGATTTTATAAGATAAAGGCACCTCCTACTCAATTTCAAAAGAAAAAAATTAAAGAAAATTCCTTACGACATAATTCAACTCATATAAATAGCAAAAGGCATTAGACATTTAATGTTTTAGCAATTTGAAAGTTGGAATAACAATAAAAAAATTTTTGGAAAATTAGAATAATTATAAAAAAAAACAAAGCAAAAACCATGTTAAGGTAGTTCCCCAACCCCCTGACATTCTATTGTAAAACTGCATTGTCCTTAAGCAGTCTACCTACCATTTAGGCCTTTTGACAACCTCCTATCCATTGACAGCCACCGAAACTCCAATGAATTGAGAAGTCAAACTCCTACCCTATTTTTCAATTATTTTTAAAAGCAGTAAATCCATCTAGAAAGTTTTGAAAAAAAATTATATTTAAATTAGTTTAGATATGCTATTGTGAGATATTTTTAATTTGTAAAATTTTGAATATTTAATATACTTGCTTAAGAAAGCTATTATTCACTTGAATTTTTACTTTCAAAATAAATGTATTATATGATGTTGTTTTTAGTTTAAAATTTTTGTGTATGAAATATATATATATATAATTGCTATGTAGCCAAATTTTTTATTTGAGTATTTATAGTATTTAATGTAACTTTAGGCCTAAAAAAGCTAGAAATTAGGGTAAAAACATGAAATAAATAAGTTTTATGAAATTAAATGATGAAATTGACATATATTGATTTCTAGTGAATTACAATGATGTTAGGATAGATTACAAATAATTTTGTGTAACAAGAATGACATTTGGGTAATTAAGTATAATTTAGGGATAAAATTGTAAATTTGAGTATATAGGCGGTAAATTGATAACACGAAACCAAGTGATAACTGAATTTCCCATATTTTTAGGAGTCTATAGAAATCTTAGAGGAATTATTTGGTGACCCAAGTTATTTATTACAAATTTATATAGTAAAATAGCTTAAATTACGAATTATAACTTATTTTTAGTAATAATAAGATATCAAATAAAAACTACCTATATACATACGGGTCAAATTTGATAAAAAGTAAATTTTTAATATATTTAATGATATTTTAACTATTAGAATATGTTATATACATATTAGAGTTAGAAAATATCCATATTATAGAGTTATGTTAACAAATTATGTAAAATATAGTTTAATTACATAGCATATGTACAATATGATAATATTTATTTAGATATATATATAATTGTATTAGAAATTTAAATTACCTGTTAAAAGACTTCTCTAAAAATAGGACTTATAATATGCATCGCTAGGTCTGTATCGGATAATCCTAAATAATATAACTTATATCTTTATAATATTATGAGAGTTTATGTATTACGATAACCTTACCTTAATTGAAACGTGATTTAATTGATTAAAAATACATTTCAATACAATCGAAACAATATATCATATGTAATAGTGAAACTATGTATATTAATAATATTTAATAACTTAAGTTGATCTATATAATTAAACTATATATTGTTATATAAGAAAAATGATAATATACTTATATATATAACCATGTAACAAAATACTTTTAGATAGAACCTTAATGTTTTCATAATTATTACGAAAGCTAAATTTAGGTTTTGTATATATAGGGTTTCCTAGTAATCAGATCGTTGATGACCCAAATCTTCTACAATAAGCATCTGAACAGGAAAATCCGGATCGTAGCTTTACCACTTGTTGAGATACTGTATTAGAGTATCTAGAGACTTAAGACTACTTCTATTTGTTATGGTAATTAGTTGTTTGTGTGCATACCATACGTATAATTGGTGTTCAGTCGTGGTAAGAGTTGAACTCTTTGATGTGTTGCTATGCGTGATTGCATTATTTCTGTGTTGTTTGAAGTTGTGTAGTTACCCTTAATTACAACTAATAATAATTCGACTGCAATGAAATTGGACATATATAACACCCATCAGGAGAAACGATTATGAGTGTCAGGTTAAATATCGACTCCCTTCGATTAAGATCGCTGAAATGGTAATTTCCCTATCCCTAGTTGAATTAAGTAGCAAGCAAAAGGGGTCAAGGTAAGGGTGGGGGCCGTGGTTCAAAGGTGGTCACGAGAAAAGGTTGTTCTCCATTACACAAGCCCAAGTTTAATCTGATTTGAGTCGTGATAAAACTCCTCAATTGGGGTTAGAGCTGATGTAATTTCTCTGACTTTACAATGAAGTAGATAACATTATGCGATGTTTCAAGTGATTGATTGTATTATGTTTCATTATAATTAATAACTTTACTTATGATCATTTGATACTCTTTTAACTTTATCCCACTTACTGAGTTAATTGTTCTCACATTATCATAGATTTTTTTGTAGGTGACGTATGAAGATCAAAATGTTTAGATATCATCATCTCTAGGTTAGTGTACTATTAACTGAAAAAGTAAGGAAATGAATTCACTGAATTTGGCCTTTTGATTTTATTTTTTTTTTAGTTTTGAGGAAACTAATTGAAAATTCCTTAGGACGCCAATTAGTTTCTTATCTTATTGTAAATAGACTTCAAAACCTATGGTTTTTGGGTAAACTCTGATTATAAATTATAATTCTGAATATTAGATATTTATGTAAGTACTGTTTTGTTATGAGACAATAGGTTATATAAAATAAGTATCTTGTAAAGCTATATCACATGTTTAATTATTCATAAGTATCAGAATGGATACTTCAAGCTAATTGAGTCGTATACGTCTTATGTAGACTATATTTACGATAATAGTTGTGAGGTCAGCTTCTATTTTAAGGTAGTTTATACAATAAGACTATTATAACTTATGTTATTTGAGGCACGATAGAAAATAGCCCTAATTATTGCAAATTATAATTTCTTTCAAGGTTAGAAAAATAATTTTAATTAATCATAATAAATAAAGTGAGAATAGAATTGTGATTCCGTGCCTTTAATAAAGCAAAATCACGATTCCCTTTCTAATTGGAATCATCAATTTTAGGGAATCATCAATTTTGACTTCAAAATATATTTCCAAACACAGAGAATAAGAATGAAATCCAAAATCACAATTTCATTTTAATTTGTTCTTGTATACCAAATATAATATTAAATAATTGTATAGTATTGAGCATAAACCGATGCTCATTCAAACCAACCAATGAAGGTTGCTCCTTCTTTTTTCTCTCTCTCTAATGAAAATAATAAACTTATTGTTAAGAAAATTATTTTTTCCCCTAATATATTCCAATTAATTGTTTCTACAAGATCGATGATGCATACTCTTCTTAACTAGGGTGAGCAACAACCTACGTTTTATGAAACTATTACCCTAATGATTCCTAAGTCCTGGAACTACCTTACACAATGATTTTTTGATCATACATTTTTCCACTTCTCGTATAAACTTTTTAATATTTTGATCTATTGACAAAGCAATACATACACACAAACATACATATATACTAGTTGACAATGTATCCGTGTTGTGTATATACAAAATAAATAAAATTGTACTGTATAATCGAATATATTATAATATTAATATAAGATATTAATAAATAAGGAAGATAGAGAGATGGGAGGTTGTAGGGAGAGGAATATGATAGTGAGAATGTTAGTGAAGAAGAAGAAGGAAAGAGATTAAGGTGCAATTAATAGTAAAAGTGAAAAAGGAAAAATAAGAGAGAGAGTGGAAAAGTAGTAGAGAATAGATAAGAATAGAGAAAAAGGAATAAGTAGATAAATTTACCTATTTTTTATAATTTTAATAGTTTATTTTGTTATTAGTTTTTTTTGCTAAATAATATTAAATAGAGACTGAATAAATAATTTTAAAGATGACTATTAATTAAGTCCTAAAAAGCTTTAATAATATAAATAATATAGATTCAAGATACCTTATAAAAAGTAACATATCCACACTAGACTCACACCTATAATTGAGGATGTATAAATTGTTTGGCATTTCATCTAACAAAACATATCACAGATATTGCACTCTAATGTGTGTTTAATATGCAAAAAACTTGTTATCCTCGATAAATAATAAAAGAAGGTAGCAGTAAAGTGAATAAAATAAAAGGTAAAAGATATTAAGAAAGAAGAGACGTTCTCAAAAAAAAAAAAAAAGTAAATAAATATGGAAAGGCTATTGCTAATCTATTTGACTATTTCTATAATACTTCTCTTACTTTGATGAGGAGAAGAGGAGATGGAAACACTCTAACCAAATGCCTAAATCCTAATCTTCTATTTCGTGAATAATAGAATCGTGAATGAAATAAATAATTAAAATTTTATAACACCACAAGTATTAATTTAACGACTGTAACTTTCTATAGTAAAGCATTATTTACTCTAGTATAATACACGGATAATCTTATCCTAAAGTTTTGATGAATTTTAACCTATTATATCAAAAGATATAACTATAGTTAAAATTTTTTACCTTATATTTGAAAGATGTTATAGTTTTCCCTATTTATAAAATTGAAATCTTTATCAATTTTATTATATAGTTTCAACATCATATGGAATATGGTGGACTCTAAAAGTCCCTTCGGTTAGGAGGTCACCTAGTTTAAGAGTGCTCTGGTTGAGCACTTAACTTCGACATTCGAATGAACTTTAAGTCAATAAGCCATAAAATACCTTAATAATTAGAGTTCAATTATTCTATATTCACAGTTAAATTTAATAAAAGTTATGGCAATCAATGAATATTGAATCGATAAGAATCGGTGCGGCGTGACTGCATGACATAGATTAATGATTCATAAAACTTGTGGAAGAAATTTCTATCCAGGTAAAAACATGTGGCTGATTTATTATGTCCTTTGAATTCAGGTATAACATTAGACATGTTGTACAGGTGTGACCTAAATTATTAAATGCTATGATGGTACAGATTACTTTTTCAAATAAAATAGATATTAAATAATGTTAATTACATTATTAGTAGTCCAAATAAACATAATACTCGGTTCCAATTGATAAAATCCATCTATTCTTATTCCTACCCTTTCTTTTCAGCAGACGATACTGGATAGGTTGGTTTGCATACATTAATGTTGTGACCCTACTAGGAGAGACCATATCGTGGACTTTGATTCCTTGGATTTTTAGATTTATTTACATTTTATCTTTTAAATACTAAAATAGATTCTCATTTCTTTTTTCTTTAAAAGTTTTCACCCCGTATCAAGGACAAACCATATGTTCTAGAAAAGTAAATTCTTACGGGAGTTCCATGTTTTTGTCCGCACATCAGATAGCCTCATAGGCGAATAATTTGGATTTGGATTCTTTTTATTTACTTCCTTTTACTTTTTTTCTTTTTATAATTTATCCTCTTAAGATATTATGTATAATAAAAGGTATCCATTAATTTGTAAAATTAGAGAAATTGAAAGAGGAAAAAATTGAAAAGCTCCATTTTTGAATAATTTACCCAAGAATGTTTAAGAAGAATTATGTGAAAATATGGTATTTGTAGAATAATTAGTTTGTATTAATTGTTCTATATATATGTATATATTTATAGATATATAATTCTTGCATATCTACTATACTCCAGTCTCACAACCCTAAGACCAATGCCTTGGGGTTAACGTAAGATCCGCTCAAAGACCTACCGGATTAGATAAATACCTAATGCATTTCCTAACTAGAGAAATAGAAGCCAAAAGAGTTAAGGATAGATATTTAAAAAGCGGATTCGATTATGTCTATTTCTAATCCAAAATGGAATGTAATGATGTAAGATCCTTATATAAACATACTATCTATTTAGATACATTAGTGTGATTCGATTCGAAACTATTTTATATCTAAGGTTCAATTTAGAAATAATTTTATAGGTTTTACTCAACTTTATTTGTGTCAACAAACAATTTGAAATACCTTGACTTTTTTAGAATATATCTAAATCGAATAGCAATGATTCAAGCAGTTCTTTTTATAAAAATCCATCCTCAATTTGAATTGCAAGTTGCAACTCACCTGCATGAAGTCGAAATCGCTAGTAATTACCAATTAAAACAGAACTATCTAACGCAATAATTTCATTAGCACAACTTAAAGAGGCACATCTTCCATAAGATATTTAAGCACTTGCGACTTGTAAAGATATTAACAATAAAAATTAAGAGGAAAAACACTTAATTCTTAATAACATGATATAACTATTTAAATTTTTAATTTTCTTTATATCTTTCCTAAGCTATGTATTGTCACATATACAGTATTATAATAATTATCTCTTTTAAGTTAAAAGATTTATTTTCACAATGAACATATATATTGAAATATTTCGATAATGATATTGATAATCACTAAAATCAATTTATCATGTTGATATTCAGTTTATGTTTTGATAGGTGAAGAAATATGCAAACAACAAATTATAATATTGAGATGCAAAGGATAAAGCCACACACCATATTAGGTGGTTAAGGGTTAAGCAGCTCAATTAACCATTGGGATAAAGAATATGATTGGTGGGGATATATGGTTATCAATAGAGCATTGACAAGATTTTTGGTAATTTTTTATTTTATATTTTCTTAGTACCTAAATTATTTCTTTTATCAAGTTACAGTGTACGGGCCTTTGAAATGAATATGAGATAACCATGTACATCCCAAAAGACTAATTGTGGGTGCATTGCCACATGGAGGTTGTCAAAACTTTATATCATAACATTGTGCTAGTGTTCTATAAATTATCTCCCTTCTTTTTTTTTTTTTGTTTTTTTCTTTTTAAGTTTTAGACTTTTCAAACTTCTTTATTTTTCGTGCATGTGTTGCAATTACAATGATAATGCCGGCCGGTTTAAATCCTTAATACGCGTTCCCAACAATTGGGTTAGCATCATCTAACTCTTTGGCATTTGCAAAAACCAAATGCGCTCTACAACTTAAATTTCATTGTCTCGAACGATTCCCTTTATCGCATGTCAATGTATCTAGGTGATGATGGAGTAACGAGCAAGTACAATGTCCTATTCTAGTCGACGAGAACAACCTACAACCACAATCATTGAAGAAGGCAAGTTGAACTGAAAATATCGCATGATCTTAAGCAGAAGCAAGTAGACACAACGCACGAGATAATGAAACAGTGATCTTTAGGCTCACAATGAAAAAAAAATCCACTGATACCAAGATCATATTTATTTGGGATACTTAGCACATTTTCCTATACCAGTCAACCTACCATGAGTTCCTTATATAAGCATTAATATATAGAGCTTGTTTTCCTTCCAATGTACCATGTATAATTTTTCTTCTTCTTCTTTTTTTCTTTTTTCTTTAAAAAAAAAAAAAACAATTTCTTTAAAGCATTCATTAGATACTCCATTAATAAAGCAAAGAGTTGTTTAAAATACTAATATAATATCTTCAACACCTCTTATCATAATACTAATAAATATACCATAATATTCCGTATATTTTCATAAGTGGTTAGTAAGGATTTATGATATTTAAATACATATTAATAATACCATATCTATATTTTTATGTATTTGAATTTTATTCATATTTAATTAACATTCTTCAAAACAAGTTTGAGACTTTCTTACTTTCAATTGGACCGAATCAATTAGCTAACCTACATTTTTCCTTTAATAATCAACTATACGAGAACATGCCATACCATCTTATGAAAACCGTGGAAGATCACTGAATGCTTTTTAAATATAGAATATTATTCGAACAGATGTTTATTAGAGATTAACATTAAAATTTGACAGACCTTAGAGCTTATTGGATGCTATATAATCGAACAGGTTTCACACAAGTGTTAGATGTCATGGTTAGATTTAAGTTCCAAATTATTGGAACCTCTACGAATAACGTAAGGTACAAAATGGATGTGGCTAAATAGTATAAATAAAAAACTATTAAATGATTGAAAATATAGAAAAAAATATATATTAAAAACATAAAATATTGCAAAAGGAAAGTAATAAAAATCCAGCATAAAAACCTCAAGCCATTTTTTGGATACCCTATGATTGGGGGTAGTCGGCGACCACTAGGGGATCACCTAATCCCCAAGCTTGAGGTGGCTTGCAAAAAACCTAGGGTTTTTACTTCAATTTTCGTTGTTTTTATTTTCATTTTTTTAATAATATCTTTCGATTTTTTTTTTCCTAATACTTAGGGCAATTGTATGACAATGATAAAGGGGTGGATCGTGATCCACCAACATTTTTAACCTTTTTGGGCCACTCGCTAGTTTAAAGATGTTTAGTAAATTATAGAATCGATTTAATTTTACAATTTTTCTTTTTAATTTTTTAATTTTTATTATATATTATAATTAAATATATCTATGAATTTAAATTTATTAGTATGGATTAGCTGGAAGTCAACACGTATTCCTAATAAAAATTAACAAACAGGTCATATGTTCATCCAAAGAAAACATAGATCATTCGTTTGCAAATGTTCCAAAATACATGCCATATTTTTGTAATTTCCCTATCCACACTAATATATAATCAAATGATTATCTCTATCTGATGGATAAACTATTTGTTATTTCATAATTTTTAAATTGAGTTATTAGATTTAAAATCGAGTAATCTATTGTTTGGTGTCTCAAATGATTATGAGTAGATTATTTCTCTTTTGATGTTGTATTTTACTAGAAAAACTGGCAACACAAACATATAATATTTGAAAATCACCTACTATTTTGAATACCCATTATATTCTAGATAATTATCCACTAGGTCTTTTTTTCCATTTTTATGGTCACAAGTTTTTTAGTAATGTATTGAATTTTTTGGATATTTACTTTTCTTAATTTCTCTTTTCAACTTAGTCTAGTTATTTTTAAAGCATGTTAACGTTAAGTTCAGATACTTCATCTATGTTTTTAGTGAATTAAATAAGTTATCTTGATTCAAAAACCATAATCAAAACTTAACTTTCAAATCGTATTAAGAAAAAAAAAAATTCCCTCTATTGTGAAGATATGTGTCCTTCAAAATTAGGTTGCAAAATCCAATCTCTCGAATTGTTTGTTCACTTGTTCCACCTATACTTATTTGCTAGGGTGCTGTGAAAGAAAATTATTTCTCTCCAATGAAAAAAAAAAAAAAAAAAAAAGAGTCCATCACATTACTAGAACATGTGGACGATGTTGCTTCCGGATTTTTATTGGTTCTATCATATATTCTATAGAAAACATGGAATAAAGAAAATCCAACTTGTTTCACTCGAATGATCAGAGCATGGATTACAATAGCAAAAGTCTTGGCCGGTTAATTAATGTAAATTATTTATTTGATAACTTGATTTAGAACTGATGGTCGAATTATCTGTAATTATTAAAATCATTACGGAAACTCAAGTGTTGGATATGTGAACGTAATAACTTATATGCTGTTTTATATCTTGATAAATATAAAAACTTTTATTTACGTTTTATTATTTAGTTTTGCATATTAAAATTGATAACATTCGGGATTGCACAGCAAACTAACTTTTCTGGCAAACAAGACCTTGCTTCCTAAAAGTCCGAAAAAAGTATGCAATCATTTTCTCCAATGAGATTGAGATACAGAAGGATCAATGTGGATAGTGGATGGTGTGATCCCAGATTGCTTCCATGAATGAAGACTAGATATGGAAACATCAGAAAATTAGCTACTTACCAAAATTGAAAATAAAGATGGTGATTATAGATCAATCAGCAATCCAAAAAGGGGTTCATAAAGCAAGCACATCTTCTAGACTAAGCAAGTCCCCCTAAAAGACTATTATGCATATCTTCCCATTGTTAAGGTGATTTTGATGGAGAGCTGACATAAAAAGTTGTCACCAGTGAAAGCTAGTACAGTTCAAGAAGTGAACTATAACAATAAGATATAGGATTGAGCGTACATGAGTTCGGCCAAATCAAGGGTAACTAATTTATAGCCTATGAGCATGGTGGCACTTTTTTATCACCGACTAATCTTAATTTGTATTATATTCAAGAGTCAAATCACCATTCATGATCTTACCCAGGAAAACCATGCTTTACAATTACACCTTCCTAATTAGTTCAGTCAATGGTAACTAAAACATGTTTTACAATAAAACTCTTCTCTTAACAACAACAGCCTTTGCCCCCCACCCAAAAAAACAGGACCAGAAAAAAAAATAAAAAAACCATAACCGGGGGAAAAAGCAAAACTCCCCAGTTATTCATTCCTCTCTCTATTTTCCGTCTACCATTCTAGATTTAAATTGGTTTTATATATACGTGCTTTTTATTTTTCTGTTTTATAAGTGAATACAAAGCAGATAAGTTTGTGATTATAATATTAAATTTAGTGTATGAGAATAGATCTGAAATGAAATTATGATTCCAAAATTCCATTCCTTTTATATATTTAGAAGTTCATAAGGTAGAGTTACAATTCCATTTCGCCTTCATTAATAAAAAACTATTTATTTAACCTTCAATCTAATTATAATAACCATAACATTTAACAATCAAGGCTATTTTTCATAAATACTATTATATAGCATTACATTCCATTCTAAATAGGGTTAATGTTTCCCAAAATATGTAATTTATCATTTATGTTTTGAAAAGATTAATTAACTATTTAATTGAAGTTTTTATGGTCATTTTTAATATATAAACTATTTTGTTAAATTCCTTTATTGATGTAGATATAAGAACGAACTAAGATTTGATCCATGGCCACTAGTTGGTCGAATGACCTATTTTTAAAGTAGATTTAAATGTACTTTTTTAAGTGGTCGCTCTAGCTAATCTAAGGCTGAGATATGGTTGGCAACTACCTAGCGTAGAGTCGCGCAATTCACTAAAAGTGGTTGTCGACGATCGATGACAAGAACATTCAATTCTTTGTATATTCTTATGTTCAAGTTAGAAAATGAATTTAACAGAGTTAATTTAAATAATAAAATAACGACATAAGCTTCAATTAGGTAATAAATTTGATATTTTCAAAATATAAGTAGTAAATTACATATTTTGACAAAATTTAGGTATCATTTATAATATAATACTAGAATGAAATCAATGATTTTATTGCTGTTTCCAAACATAGGTCCATTTCATCCCATTTCATTTTATTTTACATTATTCCTGCATATTAGATGTGATACCTGAAAAATACTTACCATATGCCTTTGATAGATAGAAGAGAGGTGGAATATTCTCTTAGCACAGTATTCTTTGAACATAATACAAGCTCAACTAGTTACTACTTTGCAAGTTGTGCAAAAAAATTGTTGTTATTTTGCCCGCAATAATATATGCTATTTGGAATGATTATTAAAAAAAAAAAAAAAGGGAACTGCCACTTGTTAAATTGCAACTTGTGCTTGTTCACACTTCAAGCAGTATGTTACTCCCGTTGAATTTCTAAATTTACTGTAAACCTGAATTTCAGATTTTCAAGGATTTTACTGACCTATCGGTCCCAGATTTTTTCCACGAATGTCGAATATAGCACTAAATATTCTTAAAGTTTTTATAATTTATAAACTTTTTAAAACCCGTAACCCATGTGCTTTTATAAGATAATAATTTTAAAATGTCTATAAATATTATCTCGCATCTTATTACCTTGAGAAATTAAAAAAGGACTTTAAAATGAATGGATCGCGTAAGTACATGCAAGATAATTAGATTTGTCTGAAATACCTTTATACGTAACAACAATCTAATGAAATCCACCATGCCAACCCTCCACTTAAACATTGCAGAAGTTTTAGAACAAGATGGAGCATTAGCCTAAAAGGTTACCTCTCGATGCTTCATGGTTCAAGCAAAGATATAGCCAGTCATTGAGTACTAGAGGTCACCATTTCTTCACCTATGTGCCTTCTAATTTTACCTTACGATCGTGTGACATTTTCAGTTCAACTTGGCTTCAATGATTGAAAGATATTCTGGTCGACTAGATTGGGACATCATATTTGATTTGCTCGTAAGTCCATCATCACCTAGATAGATGCATCGACATGCAATAAAGGTGTTGTTAAGGACAGTGAAATCTAAGTTGTAAAATGAGATTGGGTTTTTGCATATAATGACATTTGGGTAAGATCCAAGATCCACCACCACATTGGTTCCAAACCCTGCCGTAAGATGTACACAAAATACATTGAATTGAGTGCGTTTGTTTAGAATGTAGCTTTCAGCCGTAACTTTTTGACTTTTTTGGTGCTTGTTAATCATTTTCAGGGTTGGAGTGCATCTAAATTGAAGGATGTGTTTGGCAAATAGTCGGTGAGGGAGAAGGGCGGAGTGGAAAAAAAAAAAAATGCTCTGTAGGGTCATGACTCAATAAACTATACAAATCGCTTGAGTTCATTCAATTAGATTATTTTTAAATCAAATTTGCATAAGTTACGAATAAATTTAACTCATTTCCAGCTTTAATCACGTGTATAAGCACCTAAACAAAAGGTGCTGTTCAATTTTGATACAGAGCACTGGGAAGCAATACATCCGAAGACTATTTATCCATGACAAAATGCAAATACATTATGATGAACAATATAAAACGAAAAGGTAATAATCAAATTTATGAGGCTTAAAAAGTATAATCTATAGAATTGGTGCGATTCATGTATTAGCTTTCATAAATTATTTTTTCAATTTGTGCACCTTTTTCAAACTTTTTTATTATCTAGAAGATATATCTATCATGAAAATAGATCTTCTAAAGTTATATTTTCATAAAGTTCCTTAAAAATTACAAATTAATAATTATTGTTATCTTAATTTTCAAAATATTATGTAATATCAATGCTGTGTTAACTTTTTTTCAAATATCTAGATAATAAGAACTATTAAATTGTACTTTTAGAGAACTTTAAGAAAATGTAACTTTAGATGATTCAAATCTATCTACTATTTATAGAAGCTCTCCTTGTCAAATGCTTTCACACAACTATTTTATTTCCTAGAAGATATATTTACCATTTATAGAAGCTCAGTGGTGAAGTCCACATCTCATATTTTTGTATACATGCTATTAAAAAAGGAAACTCTTTTATGTGTAAGAAGATATTATTAAATAGTTCAAATAGTAGATTAATAACATAAATATTATTCTTCTAATAAGATGAATTAGATTTAAATCTCCTATCCTTCAAATTGTTATATAGTTGGAAAAAAAAAAAGAATATCAACTTATTATCATTGTTAATTTCTTAGGTTCGACGATTTTTTCAATTTCTAGACGCAACTTCAAAATCTAAACTCATAATCTCAAGTAACGACCATCGCTCATTTATTAATTTGAATGTTGCTTGCTACACTACATTTATTACCTAAAAGTTATAACACACGTAAATTGACACATTGCTCAATATATATAAATTTTTATTCATTTGGAATATTTATTTGCTAAACCTTATTTGTTATTTGATACTTATAAGTAGACACACATAGATTGATATATTACTCAATAACCATATGTACGCGCACACACACAACATACTAAGAAGATGCGTGTAAACTCAAAAAGAGAAAGAGACTATGTACATAATAGAGAGGATGCCGTGGGACAAGATAAAGGTACTTTGGACAACACCTTATGTTTAAGGGGGTTTGGGTTTAGATCTAGAGAAAATTTGAATGTATTTCCTAAATGAGCTCCAGATTGACCGAAAGATCCTTCCAATTGGCTACAACGGCTTCCCTTGCATCATTGGACATAAGCAGGTTTGTTACAATATTTAATTAAGATACAAATATTCCAATCCAATTGCTTGAGATTGGAATCTCATGAAAAAGGGTAAATTTTTATGTTAGCATCAGAACGAATGACCTACAAGGTGTACTAGCAAGCATACAAAACGCCATAAATGAATAAATAAAGACGACACACTCTTCACATGGGGATGGTTTCGTTGTGTACTTTCAAAAGAATGGCGAACATAATATATTATATGCACTATATTCCATATTCTAGATTATATGTTATGACGTATTATGATGACATATTTAACCCCGCATATTGAATATGTCTCAACGCAAATTATTGAATTGACTGCCTATAGCATAATAAAAAATAGATATTATATTATTATCTTTTATTATATGCTATGGCCCATGTTATAATGCCTTATATATTTGCTACATATAGAACGTCAAGATTAAAGTAAAATAAAAAAAAAAATTAGACTATTTAAATTAGAAATCACAATCTTAAATAAGATTGCAAGTCAAATTTGGACAGGTATACTACGCCTGTTTACTTTGGTGCTAAGTTTAAACTAGATACATTTATTAATGGATTTAGATAAATCAAGCGCACTTATTAAGTTTGATTTACACAGTCCCATTTATGGTCGATTTGTATTCCGTGAAATTTAACGGAATGGCCCATTCGATGCTAAATTGCCCACCCCAATTAACGATGCCCGAAAAGCGCGCATTCATATTTTGCTATCTGAACTTCCAGCAATACGCGAAACTACATGCTCGGAAGAGGAACCAGTCCAATCAATCTATACAGATCTTTTCGTTTTAATTTCGTTGCCATTTTATGAAGGCTAATACCATAAAAAAATACGAAGGCCAATACCATAGAAAAATAGATCGTAACGCCTCAAGTCCTCCCCTTTTTCTTTTTTTTTTTTACGAATCTAACCACTCTTTACATATAAACATAGATCCAAATTGTCCACTTATTAATAGAGAATTGGATTTAATGCTATATGTAGCTCCATAAACAAAAAACTGCAAATAATTAAGCCAACAAACTTAAATTGATACATTTCAATTGCTTGATCCAAAAGTTATAATAATATATTGATAAAATATTTATCATTATAATCTTGTATACTGATACTATATGTCATAACCCATGTAAATACCCATTGATAGAGTATGATATATATATATAAAAAGAAAGATAAATACTAATAAAATTTTAAATATATGAGTGTATTGAAACTCTAATGGTGGTTCCCATAAAAAATTTTTATTATCACTTCTATGTGGTCAAACTTGCTGGTATTTGTCTCTACTTGTACGAGCATCATATAATATAAATTTTTAGGATTTTTTTATGATTCAATCTTTACCAATACTACCATCATTTTTATTATTGATTTAATTATCTTTAAATCTAAACCAATGAATTTAAAATATAAAAATAAATGATAAGATTATAAACAAAATTAATCTCATCAAAACAAAAGATAAGATGGTAGAAGATAAAATGTAGAAACTTCCTAATCCATGATACAAAAGAATACCTTATAAATTTTGGATTTTCAAATTGCTTTATTTCCAACGGAGGTGGGGCCACGTAGGCATCACGTGCCCATGAATGAATAATACGTGCAAGTCAAAAACTGTTCTCTTACAAGTTACAAATACCATGTAGTCCAAACGAAATGGTTACCTGCCTAAATTATGAAATTATTAAATGACGTATGCACAATTCAATTTTCACCTGTTAAATTTACTATATTTATATTATTTAACGAATGATTAACGGCACCATTTGCTCAAACACGATAAAGGCAATAAAATTCGACATAAATATCCAGTCGAATATAATATTGTCTCCGAGTATCAATTTTTAAATACTAAAAGAAAAATCGAATGGATAAGACATCCATCAATCATAAACCTTGTGTAAAATTAAGAAAACAAATGATTATTATATTATCCATAATTTGTTGGATTGATAATGTCTTCGCAAGGAAAGCCCCTTGTAATTAAACGATAGAATATAGCTAACGGTGAGTACATTATTTCATTCCTATACGAGTTATCCAATAAATAATTCCCACTTAGCTTCTTATTAAGGCGATTTCACAAGGCCTGGCCTACACCGAAAGATAAAACAAAGAAATCAGAATAGAATTAGCGCGTCCTTTAAGGATATGATTCACGATCTGCACGCATTACTTGCTTATTTTGGTGTTGCTATGTAAAAATAATAATGCTTCCAATTAATTTAATCACACCATCCGGAGTATAAATAAATTAAAAATATATCCGGGTATTGTGTCATGAAACCATCATTAGAAGTTTGCCATGGATCATCAACCGGAAAATATGTTCCTATCGGCTCCATGCGGCAGTCAGATCGCCATTGAAAAAGGCGCCTGCTGCTGACTCGATTATAGAGCCTTTTATCAAAATTACAAAAAAATGCCCGATAAATACACGTGCGTGTGCGTGTGCGTGCGCATGCAGGGGGTCTGGAGAACATGGAAATTGATTCAGTGGCCGGATACAAAGATGAAAAAAGATTCATACGATGTTCTTAAATTTCGAGGATCAGTGATAACCACCTGTTCAACATAGTACAATCTAGGGAAAAAAAATTAACTGTAGAACTTAGTGCCGAAAAATCATCCAGGGAACAGCTCAAAACCCTAAATCCTATGGATCATCTCGTTCTTCGAGAAGCTTACTTCTCAGAGGAGTTAGGTCCTCTCTTCTTGCCAAAGCCAACAACTAGACAAGACCGAGAAAAAAGAGAGAGTATAATTAGCATTACACTTAAAATTGCAATATACAAGAATGTCCTAACATAAAACACTACCTTAATAGCAAAAGACGGTAGACAAAATCAAAATTAGTCTCAAAGATCATATAGCAGAAGAAAATATGATAACAAGGTACCAAAAGACACCATAAACATTAGCAAGTGAATCACCACAATCTAGTAAAACATTACAAAAACCAAGTATAAAGTGAAAAGATCAAACAGCCACAGAGATCCCATAAACAGCCCCAAAACCACCGACTCTCTAATGGTATTTAAGTGGTATCCATATAGCGGGACATATGTATAGAAATGTATCGATGAATCGCCACGATCTGGCAATATGCCATAAAATAAATTTAAAAATGAAAATATCAAACTGCCAAAGCGAACCCATGCCTGGCCCAATCACTCCCTCTCTAATGGTAATTAATTATTTCCATATCATGGGGAAAATGTATAGATATGGAACAAGTTGGCCTTTACAACATTAGTCCTGTTCTAAACATATTCGCTATAAACTGAAGGTTTTTTAAGGTTCTAAAGGAACAAAATAAGTCAACAAGAGGGTTATACCATAGCAGTCTCCTTTGTTATATAGCCCTTTACAAAAGCAAATTTTTTTGGATAAGTTAAAAAAAGAGTAAACTAAATTTGGTCACTCCTTTTGGTGAGGATAAATAATGTTCCAAAACTTTGGAATAGTCGGATCCTTAAACTTAGATTGGAACAGACAGGTAACATCATAAATGGATCGATTTAATCCCCAAATTTTTTGCATAGAACAAAGAAGTCCTTGAATGCATCCACAGACTTCCTTAAGCCATGTCTTAATCAAGATGTTACAAAACCAGCTATGGTAATGCCATTTATTTATCAATGCCGTCAATCTTGTCCCAACAACCATTTGGTTTATTTATAAAGTTCAGAAACCTAAGTGGTCCAAACTAAAGTTTAAGGTAGAAAGAAAATTTATTCAGAGCAGCAATGCATGACTCAACCAATAGTGTCCTCTGTGAAAGAAACACTTTCATCACCCAAAGACCGCATAAAACACTTATCCAATTGCCAAGAGAACAACAGAAAAAGACCGATAAAACCAAGCAAATTGACTTCAACTAAAGCTAATTGCTAATGACAAAAAAGCAATAAGCTTCTAAATCCAAGCTATGTGAACTCCACAAGGTTCCATAATATATGAAACATAATGATATTACGTCATTTTGCAACCATACCTCCATCCCACTTAACACTTTTCAGCATACCTTATCATAATTAAACAGAGAGGAGCATCCAGATTATCGCAAATTGCAATAAGAACTACTGATATGTTAAACATATCTATCCAATAAATCAATTGATGATTCCAATAGTCGGTCTTTCGGTTCAGTACAGTTTTTCAGTCCTATTCAATCCGAACGGCCATATACATCACTCTTTATTATTATTATTATTCGCTTTTCACAGTTCAGTACGATTTGCTCGAATCCCAAAAACAACGGCAAAACCGTAACAGATCAAATCAATGAAATCAATTCGGGAATTCTAGTAAACTCATAGTTTAACTTAAATTACCGGCGGTGACAAAACGGCGGTTGTATTGCATACGCTTGTGGGCGCGACCACGTGGCTTCTTCTTCTTGTCCTGCTTAGCGACCTTCGGGGTCTGACCTCTGACTTTACCGGCACGAGCCAATGATCCATGAACCTTACCTGCAAAAACCATCCATGTATACTCAATTACAAGACAATAAAAAAGAGGAAAGAGGGAGAAAAGGAGTAGGAGGAGATGAAGTTACCCATGGTGGATTGCTACAGAGAAAGGGGGAGAGAGAGAAGGCGCCTAAGGGTTTGCTCGGCTGGAAGTTTTTCGGAGTTTCTTCTTCGTGTAAAAGCTAGGGTTAGGGTTTTCTGCGGGTATTTGTAGTGGGATTTTATTGTATGGGCTTGTCAAGCCGTACTGTCGTGCTATTTGGGCCTTGTGGCCTTGTTTCGCGGAAAAATACTTGTGCTTTACAAGATTCAAGTGGTTGCTATTATTATTATTTTTCTTCTCAAATTATGGGAAAGGAATATATTCCGATATAAGATCATTATATTACAATAACTTTGTAGTGATTATTGTAATTTGACATAATCAAGCACTTTATTAAAGAAGGCTAGAAAAAGAAAAATGAAATTTTCTATATTAAAAGAAAAATGAAATTTTTCTATACCATGCATTATAGTCATATATTGTTAAAAAATAAAGATAATGGTACTTGATAGCGAATGATTCTGGTAGTAAGTTTTTGGAACCTCATGACTAAAAAGTAAGAATTATATATGATAATTTTATTAATCCCTTTTAGAAAAATACTAATAATAATTAATTAGAGAGAAAATTTTTAAAATAATTTCAAGAAACAAGAAAAAGAATGATTTTGGTCTTATCTTTCTAGAGTATTAGATATTAAGATCAATATTGAGGAGTAGAAGAATCTTTTTAATAATAAAGATGAAAATTATTTTGTATACCTAAATAGATATATTCTCTTATAGAATGTTTACTTGGAGTAATTCACTTCTTGAAATTCTTTAGCATTCCGAATTCTTAAAAATTAATAATCCAAATTCTCAATGATAATTTAAGAATCCTAATTTTGAAGGAAAAAAACAAATACAATCATCCTCCTCTTCTTCTTTAACATAATAGATGCATCATCTAGTTGTGTACTTCCTCTTTCCGGTTCCTTTCTCTCTCTTCCTCTTTTTGCAATTCTCTTTCTTTCAATCACCTTGATAATAAGAAATAAGAAATAGTTAATGAGAGAAGCATTCACAAGCTAAATGTAAGAAGAACAAAGAGTGAATCGAATATTAAGTTAAGGTCATAGTGATCATTATCACACCCTGAAACAGTAAAATTATAACAGTCCCGTTATATAAATCATTTTATGATAGAAACTGATCTTACAGTTACTATTTTAGACCTAATTTATATAAAGTGTTTATGATTAACCCGTTTTAAAGTAAATAGTTTATAAATTAAATATATTGTTTACTTATGAACTTATAAAAAATACATATTTACACTAAAATAATTTGAGTATGTTTGCAAAATTTAGAAACTTAATCATAATCTGCCTAAGTAATACATAAATTGATTCTAAAAGTTTTAAAGATAAAAATTAAAACTTGAGAGTGTGTATTTGATCCTTGGTTTTATATCATCACTCTCCAATATCTAATAGTTGCTAGCTTTATGGTAGTTATATAACTACTTCGTAGCTAACACCTGCAACAACATTTTAAGGGATGTGAGCAACCAATCACTCAGTAAGTTGAGACGAAAACTTAAAACTATACAACAAATACAAATAGGGTTATTGACTAAATTAATTAGATGCAATGAATGTATAAGCAAATGTTATCATACGACATTGTATGGTTTGTCATGAGATTAAAGAAATTACACTCACTCTAATTCGACTTAAGGAGTGTCCATTTATATGCAACAGCTCACAACTAAACCCAAGTTCATGCAATGGAGACACCACTCCTCCTACGATTATCTTTGAACTATTGACTTCGTTCTTACTACGACCTCCTCACCTATCACTTAGTTCTACTGAAGATGAGAAAAAGGGACCCATTATACTATCCAGTGTTATCTCTTTCAAAGAGGTTGATATTTAGCTAAAGAACTCTAATGTTTCCCCTAATGGGTTGTTATGCGAGTCCAATTTAAAATTACAAGTCATATATTCAATTAGATCCAATTTAAAGCGTTTAATGATTTCAACAAATCACTCAAATATAAGTTAGAGTAGTAAACCTGAATCATAACATCAAACTAAAAGACAAACACATATAAGCTTACGCACAATCAACTATTTTGCAAACACAACTAAGTATATAGTAACGTATTAATCCTAACTTACATGAACTCTTCACTTGCTTATTTAAGTTGCGACTTGCACAGACCGTCGTTAATCATCTCTATAATACAAACATTATTTCAGTTTATACATAACAGTCATAAATTAGTTTTATCATATAACGCTTATTGTTATCTTTAATTTAGAGTTTAGTTTAGGGTTTTAGTATATCTAATTATTCAGGTTTTTAAGTCTCTTACTATTATTCATAATTTCGGTTGGGTTTTAATTCAATTTTCATGTCGGTTTTTAAATTAGGTTCTAGTTCAATTTTGACTACAAATGTTATATGTAAATCCTAAGAATGCGTTCCAAACCACAATATGAAATCAATCACATTATACTCAGTATCCTAAATATCACTTTTGATCTCTAATCAATATTTTAATTCATACAATATATCCTAGTCCTAATTTAATTACCGAATTTATTCTCGATATGAGAAAAAATTATACTTTTCATATAATTACCTAAAATTATATTTTATATTAGATTTATTGTATATTATTATCATTATCATATTATAAATGTTAATCTAATATTTTTTAACTCATTAATTTCTTATACTTACATATTACCAATTATTACCTAATATATGCATAACATGCACATCTAATATTTCCATCACCTTAAATATCATCTCTCATCACCAATTAATATCTCATGATATCCAAATTCATCCTAAATAAGAATTTATATCTAATTAATCCTAAATTACAAAATTAACTTAAGATATATTATTTTACGTATTACATATATACTACATAATACACCTAATAATTACATTTAACATCCTAAATGTTACAAATATCATACTACATTAGAATTCAACATCCTAAAACACATAATCATATACTAAATCAATAATTACTCATTTAATTACTTAATTAACTCAAAATCACTCATTTTATACATCATTTTAAAGCCTAAAAATCATCTAAATTTTTCGAAAATAGATTTTTAAAAAATCTATTCATAGTATTGTTCTAAATTCTCTATCTAACCTAAAGTCATTTGTTTCTAAATCGAACAAAACTCGAGTTTGTATGATTTCCTAAGCACAATATATTTCTAAGCATAAATTCATCAAACTAAAATTTCTTCCTAAATCTACATAAATGAAAACTTCTAAATACCAAATTTCATAATTTTCTAAATACATTTAATACTTTTACAAAATTAAACAAAATTGGGTTAAAAAATCGTACTTACCTGTCCAATCAACTTCTAGCCACCAATGGTGGCTCCATGTGTTTCAACTAAGCCAGGCGATGGTGGTAGAGTGTGGTGGTGGTGGCCATCGAGTCAGATATCTCCTCATATGCCTTATATGCACTATAATTTTCTAATTTTTTGTAAAATTACTTATTGCTCTCTCTTTAGTCTCTCTTTGATTTTTTTAGCTTACCAACTGACCAAAATGAATTGTAGTAAGGTCTTTTTGAAGTTGTAGTGTTGTTAAGTATTTTTTCTTTAATTTTCCACGTGACAAGTGCCACTTATCATCTCCCATTTTACTTTTTATTTATCTTAGTTTTATTGGTTTACTTTTTCTTCTTCAATTCCAACTTGTCACGCCTCGTTTTTGGAATTCTCTTGACTTTTTTATATTTTTCTTGATTTTTATTTAATTATTTAGCATTATTTTAGTTTATTTAGGGTATTTTAAGTAATTTTGAATATTTTTACCTATATGTAAATATATGTATGATACAAATAAATACTCTTAAATATTATTTTTGTTATTTTATAATTTTTAGTGTGTATATAATTTATTTCTATCGATTCTTTAGTTATCGAAACTCGTTTTATGTATTTACGATAAATAACAAAAAATTTACATATAATTCAATATTTTAATAATTAATTATTTTATTATTAATTTTTCCTAAATCCAAACTCATAGGATCACTTTTGTTAATATTCTTAATTTTATTGTAAAATTTGGATTTGATCGAACAATTTACTCGATCGCCTTGAACACCTAATTACAAGGGTTACAATCATCGCCATCGATCACATCTTAGTGAACATTGTTTCTTGCAGAAATTTACAATAAATTGGCCAAAGAGTAAAGGAAAACTAGAAATCAATTTTTTTAACATAAAGAGAGAAAGTTAAAGAGAGAGACAATTACAGTATTTGGTTTGTTGCGGCATTAATATCGATAATAAGGTTACGATTCTAGGAAAAAATGGAAGAATAAGGATTGTGAATGATGAGGGTATTTTAGTCATTTATTTTATTATAAGTCTATTCTATATTTACTCTTTACTCAACTAAACAACATAATAGTTATTGCATCTTTATTCATTCTTAATGAATTTAATTTGATTCCCTCTTCATTTTATTTAGTAAAGTGAACAAGCACTTAGTGGTGGCAGAATTAAAGGGCTAGATCTCATCACCTTCCTCTTAGCTTCCATATACTGATTTTTTTTTTTTGAAATTTAATAAGATTTGTTTTCTTCTCTTTCTTCTTCTTCTACGTCTTCTCTTTTTTTAACATTTTTATGCCCATCAACTTTTCTTAATAGCCTTTTATACCCTCCATAACATCCAAGTTCCACTTACTTTGATTCAACAACCATTGAAAAAAGATTCAATAGTACTAACATGTTACTTATTGATGAGTGTATGCAAATACTAATAAAATTTTAATACATGTAAGTAAAGAAATATACTTTTAAAAAAGTATCAATTATATTTTCACATATTCAAATTTTATTAGCATTTATATATCGCTCATCAATTCATGTGGTATGTTAGTACTATTGAAACCTTTCTTTCAAGTATCGTCGATCCATTAGGGTAACTATTGAAATTTGTTTAATAGTTGAATATTTTTACCAAAATTTGTCTATCATTAAGTAATATTAAGCTTGTCATATAGATAAAATAACTTTTGGTATTGATAACCAACATATTTAAATATAAACATGATTTTGAGTATTGATAGCTATCTTATTCAAATATGAACATGTATTTTATTACATGTTTATTCAATTGAAATAATAAATCGAATATATAAATTGTATAAAGTACCTTACATATTTGATATGATAGTATACACAATATACTACTGCTTCAATATTTAGAAACTTTTATCTACAACATCGGGGATACAATTAGGCTTTCCTATCCTATTTATTTTATACCCATTCATCCTTAATCCTTTACCACTTCTCATGCCTAATTTGTCAAATATATATTTTTTATTTAATTCAAGTTCTAATAACTCACCTTAAATTAGTTATGTTAGTAAATAATAAATTCTATTTATATTACTCCAATGACCATTAGCTTCCTTAGGAAAACTCTTGAAAGATTTAAAAAGGAATACACATTTACATCGGTAAGTATATAGATTGCTTAGAAAAGGATGTAGTAATCTAAACCATTTTTTTTATTAGTTAAATTCAAAACCTTTTTTCATAAGGAATCTGAGATTAATTGAATTGGTTATTAGAGTTAGAGCAAATAATAAGCCAATTTGGTTTAGAGAATATTGTTCGACTTGCTAATAAAAGAAGATGAAGCTTATGTGACCACATTCGTATCCCGTTTATGTTCTTTAGACATTAATTTTGGTGCAAGGCCAAGTATTTAAGAAGAAATTTCATTACAAGTAAGTATATGGAATACTTCATTCAAACACTACTCCTTCAGTGATGCAGACCAAAGCCAAGAGCAGATAAGGCCAGTCGCAGGGATGGGTCTAAGCTTACTGAAAGCTTTAAGTGAGTAATGGGATGCGCATGAGAGAACAAAAAAAGAAAGTAAGATAAGTAAACCCACAAATAGCTCTAAAGGATATGATACATTAGTAAAACTTCCAAAACTTATGGCATAGCTCAATATGATACACAAGTTAGTTTGGTGAGATTATTCGCTACTTAGTCTTGCTTAAGGTTTCGGATAAGAGTGAAGTAGTAAACAAGCTAATGAAATCAATGTTTGCAAAGGAAAGAGAGTTAATGTATTAATGATGATAAGATGATGTGCGACTATGTGTACAGTAGGTATTTATACCCTAGAAAGTAGGACAACTTGACTAAAAATGGAAAAGACAAAAAGGTTATTGTCCCAAAGAAGTACTGTATAAGGAATACAAAGGGTAAAAATGAAAATTTAAGGAAAAGTAATGATTAGGTGCAACAGATTCTCTAAGCGAGCTTGGGTATACAATAGCAATGTATTGGCAATACCCTTGGAAGATGCAAACAAATTAGTTTGATCAAGATAGGTAGTCTAGCAAAGGTGCTAGGTAGATGTAGGTTCATCCTAAAGGGAGTGGCTAAGGACTTATGTAAGATCTCTTAGCCTCTCAGCATTAATGTTGCCAAGCTAGAGGTTAATTCGGATGTGTTGGGCAAGAGTGAGTGAAAGGGCTGGGCTACTAACAAAGTATTCATCCATTCAGTAAATAACTTCTGAGAAACATGAAGTTACATGGCTCGATATTAGGAATTGGTCAGCAACCAAGATTATCTTGGCCTCGATAGGAGTCGACTAGAGTAGGAGAATTTGTCGCATTAGATTTGGGATCAAATCTGGTTAGTCCTTGTTCAATGTTCCTTCAGATGATAAGGACTGAGGTTGGGAACATTGAAAGTTTCAGAGACCCCATAATCTTCGGGTAGTTTTAATCTATAGGCATTGTCGTTGACCTTCTAGAGGATTTTGAAGGGGCCTTCAGCTTGGGTGGACAGCTTATTCTTTCTCCTATTCGAGAATTCTCCTTGCTTATATGTAACCACATCAGGTCTCTAGGCTGAAATTGTGCTGACTTCCTCCCTTTGGCTCTTTCTTGCATTTTCTTAATAGCCTAGTTGATCTGCCGAGTAACTTTGTTGTAAACGTATTCTAGGGACTATACTCAAGCTCTTGCGTCAAGGTCTTCTTACGTCAAGGTCTTCTTGCTTAAATATGGGCATAAGGGTGTGATTGGGGGGCAACTAGAGATTAAAACCGTAGACAACTTCGAAAGGGGTTTACTTGGTGCTATCATGTACTGTTTAGTTGTAAGTGAATTCTAAAATAGGCAAACAGATGCCCCAATGCAATTAGCTAAATTCTTACCCACTGCAGCTTAGAATAATGATCCTAAAGTACAATTGACCGCCTCTGTTTAGCCATTAGTTTGGGAAAGACAGGAGGTGTTGTATAGTAGTTGTCCTTATTCAACGTTACGGAGTTCTTAAAAAATGGCTTGAGGACTTTGGATCCCTATTTGAGACTACGTTTCTTAACATGTTATGTAACCAAACAATTTCTTGCAAAAAGAGGGAGGCTATAGCCAAAGCATCAATTGTCTTAGAGTAGGGCACAAATAATGCCATCTTATCAAATCTATCTATGATGACCATTACAGAATCTTTGTCTCAAGTAGTTCTTGGTAATTTGAGAACAAATCTATGCTCAACTCAGTCCAGAGTTTTGGTTGAGATAGGTAAAGGCATTGCTTTCCTTTGCTCAGCTTGGCGTTTAGGCCTCTTGCACATGGCACAGACCTTAACAATTCAGTGTACATCTTGCATCATTCTCAACCAAAAGAATTGTCCATTTAGCAGCTAATATGTTCTTCTCTCCCCCAAATGTCCGAAGAGTTCTCCAATGTAGGCTTCCTTAATAAGCAACTCTCTTATTGAATAGGTTGGCACGTACAACTTTCTATTTAGGAACAAGTAACTATCTTCTACATAATAATTATCCGCTGCTCTTCCATCTGCACATCACTTAAGTATGGGTTCAAAATGTGGGTCCTAGAAATACTGTTTTTTGACATTTGCAAACTCAAACAACTTGGTCTGCAGTTTTATTAAGAGTATATGTCTCCATAATAGAGCATTAGTAATTACAATGCTTTTCCCTTAATTATGCTTTATCATAAAATTGAACTCCTAAAGGAATTTAATCTACCTTGCTTGCTACTTCAATAATTTGGTATAACTTTGGAGGTACCTCAAAAACTCATGGTCAGTATAGATGACAAACTCTCTTCACAATAGGTAATGCTACTACACTTGGAGCATTCATATAAAAGTTAAGAGTTTTTTGTCATATACAGAATAGTTCAGTTGAGGTCCTCTGAGCTTCTCACTGTAGTAGGCAATTAGTTGGCTTTCTTACATAAAGACAGTGCCTATACCAATGCTCGACGCGTCACACTCCAACTCAAATATCTTCTCAAAGTCAGGTAAGGCTAGTATAGATGAAAAAATTAATCTTTCCTTCACTTCAGCAAAACTTCTTTCCTCTTTTTCTTCCCATTTAAATTCAATGTTCTTCTTTATTAGTTCAGTAAGGGGTATGGCTATGGTACTAAAATTTTTTATAAACCTTCTATAAAAGGATGTCAATCCATGGAAACTTCTCGCCTTAGCATAGGTGGTCGAAGTTGGCTACTTAACAATTGCTAGAAACACCATTTCCTCTTAGTAGAAACGATGCTTCTTTAAATTGCTGAATAACCTCTTGGCTCGAAGCACATTTAATACGGTATAGAGATGATCATAGTAACTTGGCATATCAGCACTGTATATTAGGATGTTGTCAAAGTACAACATGACACACTTCTTGATTAGCTTTCTTAGTACATGGTTCATCAGTTGCATGAAAGTGCTAGGGGCATTCAACAAGCCAAATGACATTACCATTCATTCATAGAGTCTATGCTGAGTTTTAAATGAAATCTTCCACTTATCTTTCGACCTTATTTGAATATGATGGTAGCCGGACTTCAGATCAATATTACTTAAGATCTTAGCTCTACTCAATTCATCCAGAATGTTATCCAACCTAAGAATAAAATACCTATACTTAATTGTGATCTTTTTTACTATTCAGCTATCACATACATTCACCATATACCATCCTTTTTTAGTACTAAGAGCGTAGGAACTTAGGTTCTCCCTCACATACCCCTTCTCAAATAATTCATTTACTTGTTGTTAGAGCTTAACAACTTGTTTGGAGTTTAGTTGATAAGCTGGTTTGTTCGGTAAGGTAGTGTTAGGCATTAAGTTAATGTAGTGCTCAATGCTTCGGCATGATGGCAAACCTTCCAGCAACTATTCTAAAAATAAGTCAGCATACTCTGCTAGCAATCCCCTCACCTCAATAGGTAGTTCAGTTTGTCCCTTCAATTTGAGTGGCCTTTTGACCAACATAAAAGTTGTCATATCAACTTTTATAACCTCTCGAAGCTCGGCTTTGCTCAACATTAAAGCTTTCTTTGATCCGCGAGCAAGTTTAGCTTGCAAATTGCTAACTTGACTCGGCATTATAAGGTTCAGCGTAATCTTCCTCCCATCTTTCTCAAGCATATATGTGTTTCTGCATCAATCATGGATAACTCTTCAATCATATAGCCAAGGTTAACTTAACAGTACATGTAAGGCACACATGGGTAGTACATTGCGAAGAATTTCATTGGAATAATTCCCAATTGTGATTGGCAACAATACTTCCCGTATGACATATAGTGCTCCTTTCTCATTCAACTAGCGAAACTTGTACGGTTTTAGATGTGTGATAGTCGGCAAATTTAGCTTCTTGATTAGGTTAGCGGATGTCATATTGGTGCAACTCCCACTATCTACTATAAGCGTACATACTTGATCATTCACTTTGCAAGTGATGTGGAACAAATTCTCTCTTCGCTCTTCCTTGTATAAGGGTTCCAAACTCATTGTACGTCAGGCGACAGGGATTAATTGATTTAAGTCCTTGGTAAACACATCTTCCTCAATCAGTTATTTCTCGTGAGTAGTCTCTTTCTCGAGAACAGTCTCTTCCTTAAGTTCCTCGTCAACGCTATTTACTTCAAGCTTCAAGACATCTCCCTTGATGGTCATAGTTCATCGTTTCGGACACTAAGCAACCATATGCTTAAACCTCTAGCATTTGAAACATTTGATTTAGCTTGTCTTGCTTCCAAATCCTTATCTTTTCTCGTATGTTTAGGTCAGCACATTACTATTAAGTCAACCTTTCTATTCAGCTCAGATTTACGTTCCTAGTCAACTCAGTACTTGACTTGGTTTGGTAACTTCCCTGTTTAGGTTAACTTAACTGACTAAGTCGGTTCGTTAGGGGTTGGGTTGGCATTCTACTCCTTCTTTGTCTTTCAACTCATTAGGGCTATTTGTATTACCTCATCGATTGTGGTAAATTGCAGAAGTTTCACAACGTCTCAGATGTCACTTCTCAAACTAGTAAGGAATTTAGAGACTGTTCCACTGATGGCTCATTTACTTCATAGCAAATCATCAGCACATGGAATTCTTGAACATACTTGTCAATAGTTCGGTCTCTTTGTCTTAGCTCTTAAAGCAGAGTAAAAGTGTCTTGCAGACAGGTATTGTTACGCTTCGAAGCGGCAGAGTCGTAACAGCTCCGCCATATAAACCATCCTAAGATAGAAGTTGGCCTTACAACCGCTATCTTAGACCTGATCTACACAAGGCGTCAACGACTAACCCGTTTTAAAGTAAACAGTTTGTAATTTAAATAAATCATTAAAATTTATATATATACATTATAATTTAGTTATTACATTATTCAAAAATGAAAAATTCTAAATAAAACAAAACTTAGACTTTAAGAATATATGTTCGTTCTTCAAATATTTTTCCTCACTCCCCAAGATCCAGCAGTTGCTAGCTTCAGAGTAATTGTTTGCCGCTTCTTAGCCAACACCTGCACGACGTCTATAGGAATGTGAGTAACCATAGCTCAATAAATTAGGATGGAGGACTTAAAACTATACTATAAACACAACAAGGTTATCAACCAACTTATTAAGTACAATACATATTCAAGCAAATGCCATCGCACAACGTTGTTTGGCCTGTTATGAGATTAAAGAAATTGTGCCCGCTCTAATTCGGGTTGAGGAGTTGCCATTAATGCAATAGTTCACAACCAAACCCAGGCTTGTGTAATGGAGACCTCGCTCCTCTCGCGACTACCTTCGAACCATTGTCTTCACCCTCGTCGCGACCTTCTCTCCTGTTACTTAGTTCCACTGAAGATGAAGAAGGGACCCATTGCAATCCTACGCTATTCCTTTCGAAGGGGTCGGTATTTAGCCAGAGAGTCCTAAGTTCCCCTAATGGGTTTCCATATAGGTCCGATTATGATTGTAGGTCATATATTTGATTAGGTTTAGTTTAGAGTGATCAATCATTTCATACAAATCATACAATACAAGCCAGAACAACAGACAGAATCATAATATCACTCATAATCATAGTATCACTCATAATCAAGCACATACACACAACTAACTATCTAACAAGCATAACTAAGCATAATCTTAAGCCTCTAACATACAACAACATATTAATCCTAATTTACCTCGCCTCTTCGCTCACTCGCTCGAGGTCCGACTCGCTCAGGCCATCGTTGATTATCCCTATAACACAAACGTGGTTTCAGTTTTTCATATATCTGTTATAGGTTCGTTTTATCCTATAACACTTATTCTTATATTTTGTTTCAGGTTTAATACGCTTAATTATCTAGGTCTTAAGTCTTTTACAAGTATTCTAGGTTTAGGGTTAGGTTCAGGTTCGGTTTCCGCATCGATTTCTAAATTAGATTCTAGTTTGATTTCTAAGTATTGTTTTATACTCGAACCCTAGAAATTCATTTCAACTCATAATGTGAAATTAATCACATTACTTCTCGATCTTCTAAATACCATCATTATCTCTAATTAGTATTTTATTCCACCCAGTACACTTAAATCCTTATTAGTGTACCGAGTTTACTCTTGATATGAAAAATTTTTACATTTTTCCTCTAATTGTATAAATTCAAGTTTCCTATCAGATTTATTGTACATTTTTATTATTATCATAATATTAATTTTTATTATAATATTTTTTATTTGTTATATTTTTAATAATTGTGTATTATATACTATTACTTATTATGTACATAATACATATTTAATATTTCTATTACTCTAATTACCATCTCCTAACATCAATTATCATTTCAAAATGTCTAAATTCATCCTAAATAAGATTTTATACCTAATTACCCTAATTTACAAAATTAACTTAAAATTTACTATTTTTCCCTATTACTCATTTACTACATAATTAACCTAATAATTATATCTAATACCCTAAATACTTCAAGTATCATACTTCATCAATCAATTATCATTTCAAAATGTCTAAATTCATCCTAAATCAGATTTTACACCTAATTACCCTAATTTAAAAAATTAACTTAAAATTTACTATTTTTCCCTATTACTCATTTACTAATAATTAACCTAATAATTATATCTAATACCCTAAATACTTCAAGTATCATACTTCATCAAATTTTAACATCCTAAAACATATAACTATTCACTAAATCAATAATTAACCATTTAATTACTTAATTAGCCCTAAAGTACCCATTTTATGCCTCATTTTAAGGCCTAAAAATTATCTAAAAATTTATAAATTTAATTTTTAAAAACGGGCTTCATAGCACTGTTCTATATCATCTAAGTAATCTACAAAAAAATTTTGGGCTCAAAAATACACTTCTAAGGTCATTTATTTCTAAACCGAAACATGCTCGGTTTTGCATAATTTTTTAAGGACCATATATCACGGGACATATTTTCATCAAAATAATATTTTTCCTAAAAACTACATACAAAAATATTCCATAATAACAAGTTTCATAATTTTATAATAATATTTATTATTTTTACAAAATTACATAAAATCAGACTAGAAATCTAACTCACCAATTTGGGTGGCTCCGGCCACCATCAGTGGCCATGGGTGTATCGACCCACTTGGGCGCTGCCACCACCGTATGGTGGTGGTAGCCGTCCATTCCTAGCTGCTTGTTGGGTCCAGGTTCTCCTTTGTGGCCCTAACTGCACAATTTTCCTTTTCTTTTCTTTTTCTTTAGTTTTTCCCTTGAATTTCCGAGTCTCTCTATTTTTCTCAAATCCCTAACTGTCTAAAGGAGTTTTCTAAATTTTTTTCCTATTTATAGACATTTATGGAAATTATTGTGCATTAATTTGATTAGACAATTGCCTTATCTTCTTCCAATTTAACTTTTGTATTGTTCTAATTTAATTGGCTAATATTTTTTATTATTTTTTCCAGCTGCCACGACCTATATCTGGATCATTTCTTATTTATCCTGATTTTAATTTATTTTTCCTTAATTAATTATGAATTTTCTTTAATTATTTAGTATTATTTTAGCACATTACGCATATTTTAAGTAATTACGCGTATTTCTACATACATGTAAATTCATATATAGTACAAATAAATATTTTTAAATATTATGTAGATTATTTTATGATTTTTAGTATATATATAATTTATCTCTAGTGATTCGTTAATTATTAGAATGCATTTTACGCATTTTCGATAAATAACGAGTGATATACTTAAAATTTGGAATTTTTATATTCTTTTACTTTATTGCTTATTTTCTTAAATTCAAATTTATGGGATCATTTTACTAATATTTCTAGCCTTACTTTATAATTTAGCTTCGATCGGGTCTTTCAATCGATCGAAACCTTGAATTGCTAATTTTGGAGCTTACAGGTATGTAGCACAAACTTGTTTCTGAGTATTATCTTCATCTTAGGCCTAGTATTAATCTCTCGATATCCCTCTCATCTTCTTATGTGGCATATCTTGAGAACTCAACAGTAATGGTCCTTACTTTCTCGTAGTCTTCATATTAGTAATAATTAAAAACATACTCTACCTTTTCCTCCTAATCTAAATAATCATACACACTTCTAGACTCATTACAGCTTAGGACCTGAAGCTTCACATAGTCGGCAACTCGTGCTCCTTAAGCTCATTCTTCTTCCTCGTTATATTCTTCGTCTTCATCTTCATCTAGATCTCTCAAGTCAATCCTCCTTGTCACCCATCCGCCTAACCCTCCACCTTGAGCTGAAATCTGCCTCTTAACAAGTTAAGAAGCCTATGAAGTGCTTCGTACAACATCAGTAGGGTGATAGGCCTTTGCATGAATGGCTTTGGTCAAGTCTGCTAAGAGGATAACCATCTCATTTAGTCTCTTATTTATACTTCTGGAAGTGGTTTGGAGTTGTTAGCCATGGTAGACAACTCTACCGTTTTCATCCCCAAGGCCAGTGTTAACACTTAATCTATCATTTCTTTGACAAATTTGAATGTCAAACTTTTCGATTTTGGGATGTTCTTAGTTTTACTTCTTCTAACTAAGCAACATGTACACTCTTCACACTAACAGTGAATTATGTCGTTACACAGTAACAACACTAATGGATAAACTGCTAACACAGAACTTCCTCTGTTTTCGGATGTTCAAAATAAGGCAAAATAAAGTAAACACGAAAACAACTACTTCCACTCTCTTATTTACTAGAACACTTCTACGGAACCCCTATATAACTTTGATACACTACTATTAGAAGTGCTACTTCGCAAATAACAAACATAACTTACCCAAACGAAACCTCCACCTTAATATCGAGATGATGCGGATTGAAGACAATAGTAGATAAGGCTGATCATAGGGACGGGTCTAAGCTTGCCGAAAGCTTGAAGTGAGTAATGGGATGTGGATGAGAGAACCGAAAAGAAAGTAAAATAAGCAAACTCATGAATAGCTCTAAAGGATGTAATGCACCAGTGGAAGTTTTGAGGACTCACGGCATAACTTGATATAACGCACGAGTTGGTTTTATGAGGTTACTTGCTAACTAACCTTACTTAAGGGTTAAGATAAGAGTGAAGTAGTAAACAAGCTAATGAAAGCAATGTTCACAAAGGAAAGATAGTTAGTGTATTAATGATGATAAAATGATGTGTGGCTACATGTACAATGGGTATTTATACCCGAAAAAGTAGGGCAATTTGCCTAAAAATGGAAAAGAAAAAAAAGTATTGCCCTAAAGAAATATTGTACAAGGAATACAAAAGGGTAAAAACGAATATTTACGGAAAAGTAATGATTAGGTGCAATAGATTCTCTAAGCGGGTTTAGGTACGTGGCAGTAATGTATTGGCGATGCTAGTGGAAGATGTAGACAAATTAGTATGATTAAGATGAGTAGTTGAGCAAGGGTATTAATAGGGATCAAGGACTAATCACTCACTCTCAAGCTTGAGGGTTTTCTCAGATGGTTCGCTAAGTTGTTCGAGGTGAGTTAAACACTGAGGAGCAGTGTTTATCCCTACTTGAACAGTTGAGCTACATTGTTCTCCACACCCTCCATGAAGCTGCCGAGGTGATTAGTCGACACATGGAGCCGACCCTTCCTTAGCACATTAGTCCAAGCACCAAATCAGGAAAACAGTTATCTCTATTATACCGAGGTTGACCCGAATGTGAGTTACCTTTGAGCCAACCTTTATCCAGCCCCAACCGTCAGGGTATCGAACTGCCGATGCCGAACAAAACCTTATCAGAGGCCTACCTTTGCTTGACTTACAGTGTTGTCAAGATCGCAGATAGTACAATAAGTACAAACTGTCCTTTCTAACATCCGTACTGTCCTTTTTAATAGAGGACGTTCTTTACGCATGACTTCATGCTTTCCTTGTAAATTATTCTCCTTTTTATTTAGTAAGTAGTGATCCTTTTTTTTTTTTGCAATTTTCTTAACTTAGAACTTACCTTAACGGGGTATTATAAATATTTGCGTAATGTAATAGTCACAATATACACAGAAGAATACACTGAACTTTTTACTCTCTCTTGAGTTAGGTGTCCTTTTGTTTACTCTCGAGTTACTCTTATTTAACCCATTCAAGCGTGGACTACTAGCAAGTGATTTCCAACCATACTTACGCATCATATCAAGTGTAGCCTAAGCTCGTATGAGGCGTTGGTACATCATATCCATCGTTGGTGCATGGGAACCTTTACTCATCTCTTGATTATCATTTACTCTTTGAGCTATCTCATGGCTTGGACCCACTCCTTTTGGTTACATGTGATATTGGGTCCGTGTGTTCATCTACGAATCCATATCATCTTGGTATTAGAGTTAGGCTATGTTCGAAGCCGGAATTCTGTTTCTTTGTTCCTGAAGTGGTTTGTTATTACTTTTGTGTGATAACGGTTCTATTGTTAACCTTGGAGTTTAGTGGTTGGGAATTGTTTGGTGCTCTGTTTTTCCCTGTTTTTGATATGTAAAACAAAGTATGGTTGACTGTTCATTTGTTGTATAATCGTCGTAGTGATTGGAGTGTTAGTTATTGATCTCCAAGTAGTGTTATTAGACGTCAATTTTGTGAAGTGACCAACAATATCAGACTCAAGTGTTCAAGGAATTTTAGGGAACCAAGAAAGTAGTACTTGACATGGCCAAAGGCAAGAAGGAAGCTTCACACCTCAGTTAGTGGGTGACCGCTTAGATAAGCAGCGAACTAGAAATAGCCCTATCAGGGAAGTCAAACAACAAGGACGAGGCAATGGTTAGTTTGGCCAAATTAATGCCCCAACTCAACCACTTCGAGCTAAAGGAATTGGTAGGGATGCTAGACGAAGGCTAGCACTTGAAGAGATTGAGGAGGAAGCAAAAGGAGATGACGAGGCAGAGGAGACCAGCCTGAGGAAAGAAATGTATAAACCTTTAGAGTTTAAGGATAGAGGATGTGTATTCCGGGTTTCTCTGGAGGTGGTGATGCCGAGGACTACTTAAATTGGGTAGATAAAATTGAAAAGCAGTTTGAATGCCACGAAGTGCCCCATTATGCAACGGTTAGACTTGTTGTATTGGAGTTCACTAGTTATGTTGCCTTGTAATGGAAGAACTTGCAAACTCCCAGAAGAAGGGAAGGAGAATGAGAGATTAGGAGTTAGGATGAAATGAAGAGAGTTATGTAGCGAAGGTTATGCCAAGCTATTATCTATAAGATGCCTTCAAGAGACTACAAGAACTGAGATAAGGAGGATTAAGTATAGACGCTTAAATTAAGGAATTATGAATGTTAATGATCCAATGTGAAGTCATAAAACCAGAAGACTGAATTGTATCTCGATTCATTGGTGAGTTAAAGTATGAGATTGGGGATGTCTTGGAAACCTTGGACATTAGAACGTTTGATGGTGTAATTCAAGCTGCTCAAAGGATAGAAAGGTACTGAACAAGAAGATTTCGATCACATGTTAGCTGGCCAGGTAGTAGTCGAACTATTCTAATTAGACTAGTACGAATGGAATCAAGTAAGGCTGCTGAGACTTGAACCATTTCAATTACCCAAGTCGAGGAGAAGGGACCCCCGAAGAAGTTTAAGGGCCAAAGTTTAAGGAGGAAGATGAGTGAGATCAAGTACTTCAAATGCCAAGGCTTTAGGTACATGGCTGCTCAATGTCCGAACAGGTGAATGATGGTGATTTGAGGTGAGGTGCTGACTGTTGAAGTTGATAGTACTGACGAGGAAGTAGAAGAGTTGAAAGAAGACAGATGGACCAAGTTATCCGATGAAGAAGCTATCTATAGTAAGGAGGCCAACTTTATGCCAATCGCTCTAATGTTGAGGAGAATAATAAGTGTCAGTCCCATACCTGAAGATGAACAAAGGAAAAATCTCTTCCATATTAGATGCAAGGTGAATGAGTCATTGTACGTGTTAATTGGTGATAGTGGGAGCTGTACCAATACAGCCTCTGCATTATTGGTCGAACAGTTGAAATTACTAACCATGCTCTACCCAAAACCTTACAAGCTTCATTAGCTTAGTGATAAAGAAGTCTTGTAGGTGAACAAGTAGGTATCTGTACCGATTTGCATTGGCAAGTATCAAGATGAAATGCTCCGTGATGTGCTACCCATGAATGCGTCCCATATTTTACTTGGGTGTCCATGGATGTTTGATCAAGCTATTATATATAATGGAAGGAAGAATATATGTTTTGTAGAGCACCAAGGCAGAAGGATGAAATTGAGTTCTATGACTGGCGAACAGGTGAAGGTCATGCAATCCCAACTTAGCCAAGCCCTGAAGAAAGAAGTTTTGGTGATGACTCGAGTTCAATTGAAAAGGGTGATGAAGCTAGAAGGTCTAATCTATTTGCTTGTTCAAAGGGTTTTGGAGACAAGATTCGAAGAGGAGTTGCTTATCGAGATAAAAACCTTACTAGAGGAATTTTCCGACTTGTTTCCAGAGTAATTGCCAAAAGGTCTACCCCCAATTTGAGGCGTCAAGCATGCAACAATCCCGTAGCCAAGAGCTACACTTTCGAATAAGCCTGCCTATAGGCTGAATCCCGAATAGGCTACTAAACTGCAGAAGCAAGTAGATGAGCTAATGAACAAGGGGTATGTATGTAAGTCCCTTAGCCCATGTGCTATTCTAGCCTTATTAGGATCGAAGAAGGATGGTTCTTAGAGGACGTGTGTGGATAACCGAGCCATCAATTGAATCGCCACCAAGTACAAGTATCCCATTCTCAGGCTTAATGACATGCTAAATGAGTTATGTGGAGTAAGGGTATTCTTCTCTAAGATTGACCTCAAGTTTGGATACCATTGGATTCGAATGTGCGAAGGTAATGAGTGGAAGACTGCATTCAAAACAAGATATTGTTTATATGAATGAATTGTAATGCCATTTGGATTGTCCAATGAGCTGAGCACATTTATGTGCTTAATGAATCATGTGATCTGAGAATTATTAGGAAGGTTTATAGTAGTTTATTTTGATGACATTTTGGTATACAGCCTCGACCTAGAGACTTACCAGGAGCATCTCTGAAGATTCCTTGCTAAACTCCAAGCTGAACAACTCTACGCTAATCTAAAGAAGTGCGACTTTTGCCAACCTGAGGTGATCTTCTTGGGGTTTATTGTGAGTAGAGGTGGCCTCCAAGTTGATGAAGAGAAGATAAGAGCGATCGTAGAATGGCTTAAGCCGACCTATTTTTCCAATGTGAGGAGTTTCCACGGCTTGGCATCATTCTATCATAAATTCATAAAGAATTTCAGTATGATTGTAGCACCACTCACCGAACTCTCAAAGAAAAATGTTGAATTCAGATGGGGAGAGAAGGAGTATAGGAGTTTTGAGGAAGCGAAGGAGAGGTTAACTAGAGCCCCTGTCTTAGTTCTGCTGAGCTATGACAAAGTGTTTGAAGCAGAGTGTGATGCATCCGGACTAAGCATAGGTGTTGTGCTGATGTAAGAAGGTTGACCTATTGCTTACTTCAATGAGAAACTTCGACGAGTTACACACAATTATTTTATCTATGATAAGGAGTTCTACTCCTTAATCCGAGCCCTAACAGTATGGTAACACTATCTGCTGCCCAAAGAGTTTGTGGTCTACATTGATCATAAATCCTTGAAATACCTAAAGAGCCAACCGAAGTTGTCCCAAAGATAAGCCAAATGAGTCAAGTTCATAGAAGGTTTTTCTTATGTCGTAAAATACAAGAATGGAAGGAATAATGTAGTAGCCGATGCCTTATCGAGACGACATACCCTCTCGATCGAGCTGCAAATAAGGCTACTTGGTTTTTTAATCATAAAGGGTTTATATGCTAAGGACCCACACTTTGGTCTTATCTACGCTCAATGTGAGGAAAGACAGACATTAAACAACTATCACACGGAAAACAGATACTTATTTGGGAAGAGGAGGCTATGTATCCCAACCTGTTTCATGAGAGAGTTGCTAGTGCACAAAGCGCATGGAGGAGGATTAACAGGACATTTTAGCTAGCGTCGGACCTATGAAACTGTCTACGAGATTCTTTTAACCGAGAATGATGAGAGACATGTAGTCCGTGCTGAAAAGGTATGCAACCTATAGGAAGGCAAAGAGCTAAGCTGAGCAAGGGCATTATCTACCCTTGCTTGTCCTAATTAAACCATGGCCCAAGCTAAGTGTAAGCTCCTAAAATTGAGTTTAGGATAACCGAGCCTAAATTTAAGGCTTTTAAGGAAACTTATCCAATTGAGCCTAAACTTTACGAGTAAGATAGATAAATTAGAAGAAGCAACAAAGTGAAGTTAGATTTTAGAAATAATGATCCAAAATCACAATTTTGGCCTTAGAAGTATGAATACTTAATATAGTACGAAAATATTCGGAACTCTTAAAATTGAATTCAGATTGCGACGGGAACTTAGAGATAAGTTAATTTAGCTATAAGATGAGACAATATAGTATAATTTACTATATAAAAATACACGTATTTTTATGAGTATATCTGGTATAAATAATAATTATACCCGTAAATTATCCCTAAATTATGTAATTATATATATATATTTCGTTGAAATCATAAAATTTATTAAAAGAGCATATCCTAAAAATCAAAGATCTATTAGAAACTTAATTATACGAGTAAAGTTATATATTTTTCATGTGTTGTTTACATAGGGTATATACTTATATACTAATTAAATAACTAAATCCTAATATATAATATCCATATTTAAGCAAATATTTAACAAAACTTATCCAAATGCATTAAAACTTGCTGGAATCAGTTGGAAAGTTGTTGGATTTGCTGTGGCATGCTGTGGATTCAGATTGTAATGAATCAAAAGCTAATTCTCTAAGAATTAGACATTACATGCTAAGGAAAAAAATTGGATAACCATGCATTTATGGAGAGAAAACTTTAGAATTTTTTTTTGTACCAGTATAAAAGCAAACATAGGACAGAAATTAAACACTTTAGGACCCTAGACATCTGAAGAAAATCAAAGGAAAAATTAGGGAAATCAAAACACTTTAGAAATAAATATATAAAAAATAGAGGAAATTCGTGCTAGGATAGAACCCTAACCTAAACTAATTTTGCTGTAAAACCCAACCAACCCCGCACAGTCCACCTACCGCATAGGTCATCCGACAACTACCCAACCACCGCTGGCTACTGGAGCACCCAAGAACACCAAGGTCGATTTTCTACCTTGTTTTTCAATAATTTATAAAAAATAGTAAATCCACCCTGAAAATTATGAGAAAAATTGTACTCAAGTTACTTTGAACATGCTTTTACGTGATATTTTTGTTTTTGAAAAACAATTAAGCTGATAATAATACTAAGCTCGAGAAGTGGAGTTGAGGACAAAAGAAGACAGAATTTTAGCCAGGTGATTTAGTCTGGATACATCTCAGCAAGGATAGGTTCCTAAACTTGAGGAAGAGTAAGTTGTATCTTAGAGTTAACGGACCTTTTAAAGTGCTTGAAAAGATAAATCCTAATACCTATAAGATTGAATTACCTGAAGGATATGGAGTCTTAGACTCCTTCAACATTGTTGATCTCTAACCTTACACTCCCAAGGACGAGCAACTTAAAGTCGAACCAAATTTGATCCCAAATTTCAAACAACCTGGAGGGGATGATAGGGATTAAGGATTGATCACTTGCTCCCAAGCCTAAGGGATTTCTTAGATAGTTCGCCGAACTATCCGAAGTGAGTTAAACACTGAGGAGCAGTATTTATCCTTGTTTGAACTACTGAGCTACTTCACTGTTCACACCTTCCATGAAGTTGTTAAGGTGATTAGCCGATACATGGAGCTGACCCTTCCATAGCAACCTCGTCCAAGTACCAAATCAAGAAAACAACCATCTCTACAGTACCAAAGTCGACCTGAATGTGAGTTGCTACTGAGCTAACCTTTGTCCAGCCCCAGCCATTAGGGTGTCGAACTACCAACATAGAACAAAACTTAATCAGAAGCCTACCTTACTCGGTTTACAGTATTGTCAGGATAACACACAGTATAATGAGCGCATGCTATCCTTTCTGACAAAGGACATTATTTGCGCATGACTTCATGCTTTCCCTGTAAATTATTCTCATTTTTGTTTAACTAATAGTGATCCATTTTTTTTGTAATTTTTTGTAATGTAGAACTTACCCTAACAGGGTACTATAAATACTTACATAATGTAATAGCCGCAATACACACAAAAGAATACATTGATCTAGCTCATTCGAGCGTGGACTAGTAGTGAATGACCTTAGTAACGACCCGGCCGGAACCCCTTCCACCAAGGTATTGTCCGCTTTGGCATGAAACGCCGCACGATTTTGTCTCTTGGTGCAGTTGCTTCCCAGGAGGTTACCCATCCTAAGATTACTCTAGCATAAGCACGCTTAACTTCGGAGTTTCGACGTACTCCAAGCCGCTACACCAAAAGGCGCTTCGATGATTAGAGTTCCTCTCACTTGGCATGTAAGGGGTGTCACAATCTACCCTCCTTACAGAACTAACACCCTCGTCAATTTCATTACATAGGTCCAAGACAACCACCAGATAGGGCCTCACCCTTTAAGCTGGTGGATTACTCTGATACTATTCTGTAACGACCCGACCAAAACTCCTTCTACTGAGGTATTGTCTACTTTGGCATGAAACACTGCACGGTTTTGTACCCTCGTACAGCTGCTTCCCAGGAGGTTACCCATCCTGAGACTGCTTCAGTATGAGCACGCTTAACTCCGGAGTTTCAATGTATTCCGAGCTGCTACACCAAAAGGTACCTCGATGATTAGAGTTCCTTTCACCTGACATGTAAGGGGCATCACAACCTCTAACCATTCTTATGCATCATATCAAGTATAGCCTAAGCTCGTGTGAGGCATTGGTGTGTCATATCCATCATCGGTACATGAGAACCTTTGCTCATCCCTCAACTATCATTTATTCTTCGAGTTATCTCGCGGCTTGGACTCACCCCCTTTAGTTACATGTGATATTGGGTCCATGTGTTCATCTATGAATCTGTATCAGGTATTGAGCAGATGTAGGCTCATCCTAGATGGAGTGGCTAAGGACTCGTGTAAGATCTCTCAACCTCTCGACATCAATGTTGCTAAGTTGGAGGTTAGTTCAAACATATCGGGCAGGAGTAAATAAAAGGACCAGGCTACTAGTAGAGCATTTATCCATTTGACAAATAACTTTTGAGAAGCATGAAGTTATACAACTGGGTATTAGGAATTGGTTGGTAGCCAGGATTAGCCCAGCCTCGATAGGAGTCAGTTGGAGCAAGAGAATTTGCCACATTAGACTTTCGAGGCCTCAAACTCGGCTACGGGTTAGGGGTCTAATAGCTTGATTCCTATCACTTAACATTCAAATAAAGTGCCATAAAAGGATTTGATTTACATTAGGGCCACTTTAAAATAAACCTTAGGCCATTTAAAGGAAGTGATCTCTGTTAGTAGAAGTTAAGTTCTATATGACTTCATTTAGAGCTCCTTCAAACAAATCGGATGAAGTCTCCTTAAAGTAATATGCTAAATCTTTTGTGGAAGTTCATTTAAATCCATAGCCTATCCAACCAAAAGGAAAATAAAAGAATGAAGTTAAGCCAATCATTTGTCTACTATCTAGTCTATGAAGAGTAAAGACACACCAGCCAAACTATCATACACAAATTATTATCCATGCAAATGTCTACCAAATTGGCCATCTGAAAACTTTGTTATAAAAAAAAGGTGGAAATGAGCCAAAAGAAAGAGATATGAATGGAGAAAAGAAATGTAATTTGCATTTTATATTGAAGAATATGATAAGGAAAAAGAAAGAAATAACGAGAGATGTTTTTATTTCTTTGGTTAGATTTACAAAAAGGGAATGAAGAGAAATAAAATTTGTACTTAATAAAGTGTCTAGATTTTATTTCGATGAAAATTGTTATAAAGGTTAATTTTGTAATTGTCCATCTATTTCCACCAATTTTTACCAGGTTTCATAATAAAAATTTTTCTACTTATTTCCTTTTGTTTCCATTTTCCACTTAATTTTTCAAATTTCACTTTTATTTCATGTCCATCTATTTTTTTTTTTGGTAGCAAAATAATTAATTTATATAAAAGCAAGATAGTGTTTTGATTAAAAGCACTTAAGGAGGTATTCCCCTATGGTTGTCAAAAATTAGTTGCATTTATAGACAAGCTTTTTCAAATAGTTACAAAAGGCATGGCGTCTTTTTTAAGTAAGTCAAGAACTCTATACTAGGGAACAAAAAGAACTAAATCCTTTACTTACATACGTTTTGCTTCTCTTGTGAGGTAATTTGCTATGACTTTGCCTTCCTTGCTTTAAAAGCCAATTTCAGTTGGCTGAATTAAGACAACTTTTCCTTGCATAGAAACAAAGTGAGAGAGGTAAAGTTTGAGTTTGTAAGGTTTCCTTGAATTAAATTTACAATTACTTTTAAGTCCATTTGGACTTCTAGATGATTTAAGCCTATATTTTGGCATAATTGTAGTCCTTACTATAGTCCCCATAGTTCGGCATTAAGTGCATCAGTGTTGCCAAGCTTACACATGAATCCCACTACCATTGTCCCTTATCATTTCTAGGTACTCCTCCAACCATCTCTTCATTCATGCAAAGAGAAGCATTTATATCGAGTATGAGCCATCCTTCTTATGGCGTTTTCCATGTCACTTCCTTATATATTTCTTATTTTTCTCTTTACTTTCTTAAAGACATTGATTACCTAATATTCATTGGTCGTAACTCTTGCTTGAAGCCATATGTTGTTCAAATTTGAGTGCTTCGTTATCTCTTATGTATAATTTTTTGTTTCTATGCTTTAGTAGAATTATCAATGCAATTTCTTTTGGTGCACATAGGTTATGTGTTGTTGTTTTAGTATAGAAGTGTTATTGCTTCAATCAGAAACCCAAGTTGAATGCTTCAATTATATCAAATTGTTTATGTAGTAAGAAAGTTTTTAGAATTGGAAAGTAATAATTGTATAGGCTATGCCTTCATTCACCTTAGGACATCTTATATAGGAAGTAGGTCTTAAGTTTTTGTTTATTAGCGTTACAGCCACAGATAGTGCATTAAAACAAATTTTTCATATGAACAATTTTAGTTTAAACAAGACTCCTAACTTTGATATCCATTTGTGGTTGTTTTCTAGAATGGTCTCATTGTCTTACAAAATCGAGAGATAATTTTTTTGGTATTAAGGGAAATTGAGGGTTAGTCCTTACATATGTATCAACCTTACTAAAGGCATCAAAACCTATTTGAGAGACATTGTAATATGTCAAGTCATCATTCTAGGAGTTTTTACTTTTCCATACCATTGCTACTGTGATTAACTCTTTGTTCTTACCTATTGACCCATAGATGATTGATCTTAAAGATTTAGAGTTTATCCTAAAAGTTATTCTTTATTGCTTATCTAAATTTAAATATGTTTGATAAGAAGCCCATTCCCTTTTGCTATATTTTTTTATAAGGGCAAGTAGTTTAGGGTTAGTAGTGGCTCATTTCCTCTAACATAATTTTTATATTTATCTTGACAAATTTTGCTCCATGGTGTAATATTTTGGTGAAAATTTTAGGTTCTTTAATTCCATGACTTTATTTCTTACCCTTAAGTTCATGAAGCTTGTCCTACTTGCTTCTAAAGGTTTGCAAATTTGGTTCCATGTAACCTAATGTAGTTTTTTGTGGCTATTTGTTCCATTCGAAAAGAATGCTTAGGTAGTTTGCTCAATTTTATCTATTGTCTTGGCTGGTAAACTGATTGCTTGCAGGTGATAGATGAGATAGCATTCAACGTTGATTTTATAACTATTGTTTAACCTGCTAAACTTGATAGTTTGCCTTTCCAACTTGTTAATCTTGCTTGTATTTTCTTATGTAATTCTTTAAAATCTTTAGTTTTAGGTTGAAGACTTTTATTCTAGGGTAGCCTAAGTATTTAATTGGAGTTATCTTTCTTTAAGTAGAGTATGTGGGAGATTTCCTTTATGATTAAAGTTGGAGTGTTTTTTGAGAAGATGACAGATGACTTAGCATTATTGACTTTTAGTCTTAACCATTCTTAGAAGGTCTCTAAAGTGTCTTATATTACTTTTATAGGGATAGGACATGCTTTTGGTAGTAAAATGTTGTTGTCGGTAACGAATAGGTGTGAGAATATGATGCGAAACTTTTTGAACTAGATTGGTTTCAAAAGCCTATTCACAACTTTGCTTTCTACAAAGTGGCTCAAAAATTCTATTCCTATGATAAACAAATATAGGGATAGTAGGTCACCTTAATGAGTGCTCCTAGTAGCCTTGAATGGTTCTATCATTTCCCTAATAACCATGACTTGTATTGAAGTTGTAGATAGGTAAGATTGAATTAATTTTACAAATCCATCCGGAAAGTTCAATGCTTTTATTGCATTTAGGAGATAATCTTATTTTATATAGTCAAAGGCTTTTTCAAGATCTAATTTTAAGATCATAATGCCTTTTTCCCTTTTCTGCTTCGAGCTATATGAAGAATTTTACATAGGATGAGTATACTGTCTGATGGATTTTATCTAAGCAAGAAACTAATTGGTGTGGATTGAATGATATTATTTAGTAAAGGACAAATCTTAGCTACCACTATTTTGGTTATTGTCTTATAAACAATGCTAATTAGATTTATTGCTCTATATTAGGTTATTAGATTTTCTCTTAATTGCTTCGATATTAAGACTAATATAGCTTCATTAAGGCTTTTTGGAATGGTCATGTTTTGGAAGACTCCTTAAATTAGGAATTGATGGATCCACCAATCAAAGGCCAACATTTTTTGTAAAATTTTGTATGGAAACCATCTTTACATAGGGATTTGGATGATCCAATACTAAATATAGCTTGTTTTATTTCTTGTGACGTAATTAGCTCAATCAACTCTTATGTGTTATGTGAAAGAAAGACCTCATGTAAATTTGAGTACTTTTTTTTTTTTAAAAGATGAAGGCCTTAGTACTAGAGCACAAGTTTAGAAAATAGTTTTAGATGTGTTTCTAAATCAAGAGAGGGGGGGGGGGGGGGGGGGGTGGTATGTTCCATGATCTAGTTACCCATTTAGTCCTTTAATCCCTAGATTTTGTATTTGGTTTTTCTAGCTAAGACTAAAGCATAGTAATATTTGCTATTCCTTTCTCCGTCTTTAATCCATTTTTTGCCTAGATTTCCATTTTTAGAGATATTCTTCTTATTGTAGGACAAGGATTAGTTGTTCTTTTAAGGACTGTTCTTCTATTATCAATTCTTATATCGATTTATTCAAGAGAGAAAAATCCATACTTTTAAGTCTGTGCTAGATTTCTTTTTTCTTGGTATAAAGGTGGCCAAAAGTATGTTGATTCTAATCCATTAATGTTTGTTGTAGGTCAGGTGAGGCTTTGAGCAATTCATTGTTATGAAGCATCCATACTTGTTTGATTAGGTTATTGAAAGTTGGGTATAAGAGCTAGATAGGTTAGAATCATAAAGGTCGATTGGGATTTTCAATAGGCTAATGAGGTTGAGTCGTTAGTAGGATTGGGTAATGGTTTGAGATTAATTTATTTAGATGTTTAACAATAGTATTAAGGAAGAGTTTCTTCTATGTTTAGTTAGCCTAGACCCTATCTATTCAAGTTTGAATCAAATTCATAATCTTTTGTCTATTCGACCATATGTATTTTGGCCCTACAAACCTTAAATCAAAGAGCCCACAGTCTAACATACATAAATGATAACATTTGGCTTTTTCATGGTTAAAAGGAGCATCCCCTACTTTTCTTTATGATTTATAATCTCATCAAAGTCACTTAACGAGCACCACGATTCATTCCTTATAATAGTATGATGGTTTCTTAGTTTCTACCATAATAGTTCTCTTATATTTGCTTGGCTTTGTAATGCGCATGAATAGCAGTGAAAAACCAAAGGGTATTAGTGGGTCTAACCTAGACAAGATCATGTATCTCTTAGAGTGACAGATGGATACAACTTATTATAAATGAGTTTTTGTACCATAATAATAGTAGTCCTTCGCTTCCATTATTAGCTTCAAAGCATAATAAGCTATCAAAAGGTAGGTAATAAGCTAGTTCATGGGTGCTATGGCATCCATCTTTGTCTCTACAAGCAATAGATGCCATAGCATATCCGAACGTATATCTTGCACCAATTCTTTAATTCTTGATTTTATGGAGGGAATTTGCACCTCTTATGTTCCATGATAAAATCTCAATTAATCTTTGGGAGACAGGTATTTCTTTTGGATTCATCAAAATAATAGCTAGCTAACATCATTAAGTTTGAGATGCCAATTCAATGCCTTTTCTTATTTCTAAATGAAAGTGAGTTGGACAAGAGTTACATAGCAATAGAGTCGCTGATTCTACCCTGATGCAAAAGATTAGTAAGTTCACTAGCTGCCTTATCATAGGAAATGTTACTGGTACTAAGGTAGGGTTTGACTTAAAGTTAGGGCATTAAAAGATCATTTGTACTACTGTTACGTATGTCCATTCCCATTGGTTCAATATCAGATTTGGAAGTATCAAATGGTTGGGGACTGTTGCTTGATTTGGGGAACTTGTTCCATTAGTAAAATCAACTCGTTCATATACGTTTGTTGATGTAGATCCATTAATGTGTAAGTCTAGCCATTAAGAAAAAAGTATGTATAGAAGTCTCATTGATAGTGTAAGCTAAGGAAGATGCGAATTGCGGTGAAGAATCTTAAGTGAAACTTCAACATTGACTCGTTTGTCTATTAAAGTTCTTTCAGTGAGCAAGTTTTTTTAATGAGAGTGGTTGGTGATTTAGGGTTTTTTTAGTTTGGGAATCAATGTCACTTTTAAAAGGTAATGATCGTTTTTCTTTAGGGTTACTAATGGGATGAGATATTTTTGGCAAGGGATATGGATTATTATAATCATCTTGAGCTTGTTGGGGGTTAGGAATAATTGATTTAGTTAGGTTGCTTTGTATAGTAAGGGGCTTCGATTGGGTTGGGGCATGTTTAATTTTGTGATTTGATTGTGAAGGTAGTTTCCCTTATGTCTAGGTTCTAGATCAAGTAGTGAGTTTTTTTTTTTTTTATTTATTTAATCTTGTTCAATCTTCGTTGTCTTTGGACTAAAGTTAAGGAAGCATAGGTTCCATCCTTAGGCGTGGATGACACTATTAATGTTTGTTCAGAGCAAATTTCATATTTTTGCGCTACATTATTTTCCTCATTTAAAATTTTATCTTTATTTTGTAAGGTGATGAAGGATTGGTGGATGTGTTAATAGCATTTTCATCATTGCTCTATCAAGTGGGGCTTGTTGCATTTAATTTTTTATTAATTATGGTGCTAAAGTATTGGCATTAGGCTTACTACGCTTCCATAATCAAGGTAGAGGTTAGTTAATCCTTTATATCATTCTTTAGAGTTAAATCCAACAATAATTACCATATATATAAGGGGTTTAGCTAAATTAATTTGTACACATATATCAATATTGGACGATAAGCTATCCCGTCTATTTTGGTACTATTGGAGGGTAATATTCTAGTGGTCACTTAGGAATACAAACCCTATAGCTGCTGCGTCAAGAGTATTCCTAACCCTATAGCTGCTACATCAAGAGTATTCCTAACCCTATAGCTGCTACGTCAAGAGTGGTTTGAGATGCTTGAAAGTTTGGTTCCCATTTTCTTAATGCGAGGAAGTGTCCAAAGATAAACTAGGGTCCATTTTTTATTACCGATTGTAGTTCTTCAACTGATTGGAAAGTAGCACTTTAATAGCCCATTCCTAAGCTTATTAATGTAAATCCATTTGTTAACTTCCACAGTGTTTATTTTTGGATAAAGGATAAGATATTTGATTGTTTACCCAAATATTTTTAATGATGAGTGAGTTTCTCCATGGTTGCCTTAGTGTTTGTTTCTCTAATTGGAGAAGATTTGCATTTCCCTTTGATAACTACTCTTCTTGCTATTCTTTGCTTATGGTATGATTTGTATTCAATCTTTCATTATCCTCTTCCATATCTTCATTTTTTTTAATCAAATAGCTTGCAATTTTTCGTATAAGCTTTTGAAATTATAGTTATTGATAAGTGTTTATGTGTTTTATTTTTTCCTTGCTAGTTAGTTAGTATTATGGTTAACCTTATGACCTACATCTTAGTAGTTTATCTTATCATGCTCTATAACACTTGGTTAGACGAGGTTGTCCATATCCATCAAAGAGAAGGTTGGGATAAAGTTATCCACAAGATCATCAAATTTATTTAATACTATGCAAGCTTCGCAATCAGACATTTCGGATTTAGTACGTAAAATTTAGGGCAATCACAAAAGTTGTCTAATCGAATCTAAATTTTATGAAGAAATTAGAAATATTAGTGGAAGTGATTATAAGTTTAGATTTTGGAAAATAAAATAATTAAATATTATATTATTAAATTATACGTATATTACTCATTATTTATTAGAAACGCGTAAAAAGTGTTTCGATAATTAATGAGCCGTTAGAGATAAAATATATAAACATTAAAAATCATCAAATAACTTAAATAATACTTATAGGTATTTATTTCTACCATACATGTATTTACTTGTAAATAAAAATATTCAAAATCTCTTAAAATTCCTAATGTATACTAAAATAAAATTAATAAAAAAACTAGGAAAAATAGGTGGCACTTAAGCAAAAATCTAGAAATGGACATGTCAATCAAGGGAATTAAGTTTGCAATGCTTAAATAAGATTTGGACACATAAGGATGAAAAAGTAAAAGTAAAGTAGACACTTGTAACTTAGAAAAAAACCTCAATTCAAAATAACCTCTCCTAAATTCATTTTGGATACTTTAGTATACTAGAAATATAGAGGGAAGTATGGGAGAGTCAAGTTAGTAATTTAGAAAAATTATACAAAATATAGTGCATTTAAGGCTAAAAGGAAGCATCCATGTTAAACCTACATTTGGGAAGCAACAAAGACTACCACCCTACAGTAACCACCATGCCTAGTTGGGCTAACAACCATAGAGTGGCCGAAGGCGGCTGTAAGTTGATTTTTCCCATGAGTCTAATTTGTAGTTTGATGTTATCAAATTGACTAAAAATATTAAATTTTCATAGAAAATTATAAAAATTGGTATTCTAGAATATTTTTGTATGTAGTTTTAAGAAAAAAATATTATTTTAATGAAATTAAGTCTCAAAATATATTATCCTTAAAAAATCATTAAACTCGAGTTGATTTTGCTTTTGTTTTCAAAAACTCTATTAATATTGTTTTGACCCCAAAATTTTTTTGTATACTACCTAGGATGTTTGTTAAATTTTCGTCGGTTTTTCTTGAAAATCATTTTTCATATCTTTATTTAATTTTTTGTCCTTAAAATATTAATAAAAAACTAATTTCTTAAGTTTATTTAGTGATTTATTAATAAATTGATTTAGGTTTTGATTTAGGGTACATTTTAATATCTTAGAATATTAAATAATGTTGAGGGATGATATTTGCAGTGTTTAGAAAGTTGGATGTGGATATTATGGGTATAATATGTGGAAATTAAATAATATATGAAAATTTGTAATAAGGTGAGTAAGGTGTATTAGATTAAATTAAGAAGATAATGACAATAGTAATACACTAAAAATCTGGTTATGGAACATAATTTTCGAGAATCATGCTAAAAATATAAAGTATTCTCAAATCAGGAACAAATTCAAAAGTTAGATTAGGAATTGGGTGTATAAAATAAATAAGTTAGATTAGGAATTGAGTATATAAGATAAAATAGAGTGTTCCCCAGGAACTAAATAAGGGACTTAATATACCCAAAATGCAATTAGTAGAACTTCACAAAATGGATCAAGGGGAGTTTCTAAGATTTATGTGTAAAACTGTAAATAGAAGTTGAATTAGAGCTCGATTTAGGAGCTAAATCAGAGATTAGCTTAAGATAAGCTCGATTATAAGCAACATAAAACATAGATAATTGACTAAAATTATAATTTTAAATTAAAAACAATAATTTTAAGCTTATATGTAATAAGTGTATAAATACCAAAACGTTATTTCTATCATAGGAATGAGTGGCAACGCTGTAACCTAGATCATACCCTAGTAAGCAAGTAGGAAACCTCAGGTAAGTTTGAGATCAATATATTAATATATTTTAGAGTACCATTTTATAATACTTGGAGGCTTATTATTGTATTCAATTGTGCTTATAAGTAGCTTACTTATATGTTTCTAGAATTGATTACATCTATTGGCTTGATATTATGGTTTGCAATTGTTTGCACTACTTGGACTTGTTTGCTCACCTAAAAAATGGACTTAATTAAACTTTATCTAAAACTATAACCTAGCATGCATTGCTACCCTTAAGGGTTGATTAAAATTCTCTAATCAAATACCAACACCTTCAAAAGAAATGGTACTGTAGCATAATAGTCCATTTTTCATCCTTAGTCAAACTAAATAATATAAAAGGAGGTCGCGGTAAAGATGAGGGTAATTGTTCGAAGGATAATCACAAGAGGAGAGATGTCTCAATTGCATAAACTTGAGTTTGGTTATGAGCCGTTGCATATATATTAAAACTCCTCAAATTTAGATTAGAGCGGTGAAATTTCTCTAATTTTGTAACGAACTGAATAATGTTGTGTGATGGTATTTGTTTGCTTCATTGCATTTAATTAATTGTTTGATAACTTTACTTATGATTGTTGTATAGTTTTATATCTCTGTCTCTATTGACTAAGCTATTGGTTACTCACACCCTTGCAGGTGCTGACCGAAATGCAATGTTATAATTACCTGGAAGTTAATTGCTTTAAGAGATTTTAGGGGAGTGAGGACTTAAATTGGAGGAACTACATGACTTTAGAGAGTTTTGCTATTAATTCTTGATAGTATGAATCTAATTGTGTAAATATTTCTTTTCCTAAACTACTATGATATGTAAATATCTTCTAAGATATCTATGTATAAGGGTATATGTGCACATGCACGTGCGTGCGTGTGTTCATACGTGTATGCATGCGCACGTGATAAGTATTTATGAACACCTTGTATAAATCAGGTTTATGATAGCAACTGTAGGGTCTATTGTTATTTTATGTTGGTTTATATGGCGAGATTATTATGACTTCACTACTTTGGGGTGTAACATGTTAGTCTTCTTTTTTTTTCTTATTAAGGAGTGTTACAAGGGAAGCACTTGAGTTATCGAGTGGCTAGGATGGTGAAGAGGTTGTAATTTCTACTCCTTTCTTTGCATCGATTCCATCTATTTCCTTTGATTAGCTTTTATTTTTCTCTAATCCAAGTAAAAGTATATCTAACTCAAGCAAACCACCACCTAACAATTTAAGCCCCATATGCTATGGCTTACATTACATATGATACACCAACCCATAGATGAAAAGATATACCTATTTTTAATTAGCCTCACACTGATAGGAATAAGGGACATATATATATATATATATGTGTGTGTGTGTGTGTGTGTGTTTGCGTGTGTGTGGTTATACAAGAAAAGTGGGATCTTTATTCTTTCATTGAGCCATCAAATCTACAATCCAATCCTTTATTTTAATGAGTCAGTACAATCCCTGATCATATATCTAATTTATATTTACTAAATATGAACCATTAAAAGTGCAAATAGTTCAATGATTCAAATTCAATGGATATAAACTAAAATTAGAACAGAGAGTTGAACCGGTTTTGTTAAAAACATGAATAGGACTATAGAAAATTTTTAAAAGGGAATAGCTATCAAGAAAGTGAAGTCAAAAGTAAACTAGCTTACTTTCTTAGCTTTTACGTCTCTCTTTCTCTTTTTTCTTTTCTAATTTTAGCTTAATTTTTAGTTTCTTTTTTAAAATTTGAGAACAAGTGGAGATACTATAATATCTAGCTAATAAAATAAGTAATGAAAGGATACTTTTGTAATTTAGAGTCAGGGGTACTTTTGTCCTTTCAAAAGTTCACAAAGAAACCCTATATTATAATAAGTAAAATATACATAATAGCCTCCTCTTACTCTCGTGCTCTTACTTTGGAAAATAGATCTCTCTTGCAAGGACTCTTAAGAATAATTGCTCCATTTATGACATTAAAGGAGGAAATTAAAGGTAAGATAGGAAATTGAAGCCTTCTTTAAATCCTTAAGGTCTTGCATTTTGAGCCATTCTTTGTCTATTTAGGATTTGGAGAATAACAACTTAGTGTGATAATTGTGGGTAAATTGTGGATTTCAAAAGTGAGCATTAGATTCTAATTTCATGTAAGAACGTATTCTAATCCTTTTTATTCTCTATGTTATTGTGAAAAAAATTGATGCATTGCAATAGTTATGGTTAATGATAAGAGTAGAGTAAGATTTTAAAGAATTGATAAAGGATAGTATAGTTACTGATGTAGGAGAGAGATTTTTGCATTGATTGCTATCAAAGATTCTGATAAAACTTATTAAGAGGTAACATTATGTTGATAATAAAGTTTAGGTGTAAAGCATTGAGTTTTTGAAGAAGGAATTGTGAATTGAGAGGAATAAGGTCAAGGAACACGAGTGTAATCTTACTCGTAGTCCTCAAGGATGTGTTAAAGTGAAGTGTGTATAAGGAAAATTTAAAGAAAATTGTGGTTGAGAGGATCATGGCTAAAGTCTACGACTGTAGTCTAAGCCATGATCTTGATCCTTTTAAAGTACCCAAGTCTACATTTTGATTATAGGGTGTGGGCCTGAGTCTTCTCTTTTCCTTCCCATAACTTGTTTTGTCCTCCTAAACCATAATCTAACGGGTTCTAACCATAATTACGGGTTTAAATTGATTCCAAACTCTTAGGATAAACTATATTTTTTGCTCAATAATCTAGTAAAGATAAGCAAGAGAATTTAGCTAGGAAAAAAAAAACACTTGGAAATACATTCTAAAGTATTATCTTACAATGTATCTTAAGTGTTGGTTTTGAAAGGACTCTTGACGTAGATTTTACTGGTCCTTCACAAGATTCGGGTACGAGATACTATTTGTTGCTTGTCCTTGTTAGGGTAAAGAAATGTAATTGGACTAATGATTATTTGCCATTAATAATTAAGTACTGTTTGTACTTAGCTAGGCCTAAGGGGCTGGGAGGACTGATGATCTTAAGGTAGCACTCCGATGATCTTAGTACGACACAATTCCGATTGGAATCACACTTTGAAATGACCTAGGTAGATCTAAGTTGATTCTTAGATTCTAAGGTATTGGGGGGACCTAACACCAATACCTTTTTAGTTTTATATATATTATTTGCTAAAGTCATGAGTCACTTTAAGTTCTTGAACGCTGTAACTGCACTGTTTATTGGACTAAATAAAAGATAATAACCTATAGTTGTTTATTTTAACATTTAAGCTACATGTGAATGTGTATTTGCTTATCTCATGCACATATGCTTATGTATCCTATACTGGACATTACTTACCCTTCGACGAATTTTTTATTTTTAGTTTCAGGAACAAGACACAAGGATTATGATCAATATTATTATAATGATTATGGTTATCGATTTAAGGACCCGAATAGAGGATATGAGTATTATTACCTTGATGATAATGAAGGATCGACATGAATTTTATGAACTTTCTAGATATTGAGATTGAGTTATCTTATTTTTTCATTTTATTTGTCTTATTGGGAGAGTCACTTAAGACTCTATGATTGAGTTAAGGAGTTAATACTGATGGTTAGACTCTTGTTATGAGTTATTGAGATTCTAACAATTGTTATCTATTATTTTTCTTTTGAATAATATATGTTTTACTATTTATGATCTATGTTAGATATAGGGTAAAGATAATTTTTATTTATTTGGATATTATTCAATGGTGTTGAATGAGGAAGTTGTTTTAAGAGAATTTTAGTTTATTTAATGGTGATATTGTGAAAGTGGAGATGATAGAAAAGTTGTAGTTTCTAGGATACCTGACATGTTAATAGAGTATAGAGACACATGATAGGTTCTAAAATGTGTTTTTTCTTTTATTCTTGTGACAATACGGATACATTATGTACTTTGATTTCAATAAGAGCACAAAATTAAGTTTTTTTGTTCATTTTTTAATTATAAAATGTGTTTTTTCTTTTATTCTTATGAGCCCGATACTTAACAATTAGGGATTAAGCAAATAAATTTAGGATATCGGTGAAACTAATTTGATTAACCTAGAAATTTACATATAGGTTTAGGACATTAGATGAAGAGATCCCATGGGCTTGGATATTAAAATATAACAAAACAGTAATAACATAGCTAAAATAGTACAATTTAACTATATTATATATTAATCGCTATAATTACGTAAAATAGGTTTAGTTAATTTGTAAATTTTTAGAGATAAGTCATATATGTAATAAAATTTATTTGAGACATAAAATAACATATATAATATATATGTATGCATTGTGTGTAATTTTTAGGCATGTACGAATACTCGTATATAGCTAAAATACCCTAATATATACGATTTAAGCTAAAATAACTTAAGAAAATTAATAAAAAAAACTAAAATATTATAAAATTTTCATAATGGCTGGGATTAAGTTTCTAGGGTGTGTGGAAGGCTATGGACAGTTGTTGGTGTGATAGCTTATGAGAATCATGTAAGAATGAGTTGAATACTTAAAGGAATTTGCAACGATGAGAGAGAAGAAATCCATTTCATGAAAGAAGAACCCCAAAAATTTATAAAAAATTCTTCTCTACTACATACTATAATCAAGTGAGGAGTTAGGAAAAATCAGATTAAGTTAGGTTGATTAAAGAAAAAATAAATAAATAAAAATCTGTGCGCAGTATGGGAGCTTAGTGGTTTATTGAAGTAAAGAGGAGTTGGGAGTCAACCGACTGGCCCACCATAAGGAGTAGCTAGTGGCTAGTGACTAGAATTGCTGACAAGAGGGTGGTTGTCGTTGGTGGCTGGAGTTAGGATTTCCAATAAGGTCCATTTTCAAGCCAATTTTAGAAAAATTATTAAAAATATCAAAATTACTGAGAAAATTATCAAAAAATTTATTCTTATATATATTTGTGTATAGAATCTAGGAAAAATATCAATTTATATAAATTTAGTAGCTAATATATACATCCTTAAGAAATTGGTAAAGTTATACAATTTTCGAAGTTGAAATAAAATAGGTTAAGGACATAGTTTCCACTTCAATTTTTTTCTATAAATTATCCTAAGTTAATACTAAATTGCTGTGTCAAATTTTTTTGTGATATTACTTTCCATATTTTTATTTGATTTTTGGGCTAAAATGATGTTTGTGTAATTTAGTAAAAATAATGTGTTTCATTTAATAATCCTACTTAGCTACTAAGTTTGAATCACATAAGTAGCATGAATATTGTTCTCGAGTAATGGGGATTAATTGTTATAGTGAGGAGTTAAGGGAAGATAGTAGTAGGCCTTGAATAAGTAAAGTCGGTATTTGACCCATTCAAGGAATTTGATATAGTTGATGACTTGTAATGGAATAAATGAAGTTATGAAAAGTAATAACAACTAAGAAAAGGGTATTTGAAGTGTTATTGATGATTTCCATTTGATGTTATAATTATAACTTAGAAAGAAGTTAGTAAATTAGCTAAATTTAGGACTTCCGTTATGAGCATAGGATGATTCATAGGCTTTTAGTAATGAATAATAAATTAAATTCATACTCAGAGGATACCTTAGAGGCAAAATTCTTAAGTAAATGTAAAAATAGGGAAAGTAGAGAATTAGTCAGAGGATGATCATTGTTAAAACTCTTATAGAAAATAAGGTTAGAGGATAGCTTAGAAGATTTTCGGATAAAAGGTTTGACTTAGAGAATTTCATAAGCTATCTCAGAGGATAAAATTGGTATAATGAATAATCCTGATTAACTCAAAGACAAACTCAAAGGATTTCCAATTAAAGGAATTTACTATGAATTCACTCAAAACAAAACTCAGAAGACTTTTGGACTAAAGAAAAGTACTATGAAACTTCTCAAAACTAAACTTAGAGGATTTTAGACTAAAAAAAACTATTATAAATCTACTTAGATGACAGCTCAGAGGATTTATCCAATTAGGGTAAATTGTAAAATTCATTAATTGGTCAAGAAATTCGAATTTTTAATTGAAATTAACTTAAAAAATTTAAGACTAAACAATAAAAAACATATAAAACCAACTAATGATTAAGGAATTAAGGCTTGAAAACTAGTTTGTTGTGTATTTCTAAGGGAAATTGAAGAATAAGGAGGCAACTATTAGGAATAGGGTGCTCGTAAACTCAAGTAAGTTAGGATCTATACTTAGTGGCATATTGAAGTATCATGTGAGGATACTTGGAGGAGTGAGGATACTTAGAGGAGTAAGAATGATTGTTTGTGGTTGCAATTAGATTGTGTATGCGTGTGCCATATGTATGTTTGTGATATTGAGTGGTGATTAAGAGTTGAACTTTGAGTGTTACTTTCTGTTTGATATATCATATCTTATGTGTATGAACTTGGTTGCTCACTTGATAAACTAGACTAATCTTAAATTGATTAAAGACCTAACATGACATTTATGATAACTTAATAGGAGTGATGATTAGGTTATCGGACTACCAGTACTTTAATGAGGATAGCAAAAATGATCATTTTCCTAGTCTTAATCAAACTAAGTGATAAGAAGGTGGGTTACGACATGATTAGGAAACATGGTTTGGATGTTGTTTAGGGAGGAGAAGTGTCTTCATTATACCAGCTTAGATATAGTTTAACAGTGTTGCATTGAAACTCTTTGAAATCCAGGTTAGAGTGGATAGAATTACTCTGACTTTACAATGAACTAGTTAAACATTGTAAGATGCTATGTCATTTGTCTGTCGCATTTGCATTTAAATTAATGATTAAATAACTATGCTTATTCATGTACTCTTATGACTTCATCCCTTCTCATTGAGCTAGTGTAGTTCGCATCCCTATATATTGTTTTGCAGCTGCAAAGTAGTACAAGAAGATACCTCGTTACACTTGTCTACAGGTTAGTTTCGATGAGTTGGAGAGTAAAGTGAAGAAGTCTAATGAATAGAACAAAGCTTAAGTCTCTTTTGTTTTTCTTTCGTAGGACGATCATAAAGTCTTCCTCAGAGGTCTTATAATCTTTGCTGGTTAGTTGTTATATAAATGTAATGTATTTCTACTATAAAGATGTACAGTTTCTTTTGGAAACTTTGTAATTTTAATATTTATAAGTAATGTATCGAATTGATCTATTTATAACTATAAGAATATGTACGTTGTAAAGTGTTGCTCTACTGATTTTATATATTACAAATGTCCATTAGACTGCTTTAAAATTGGTTAAGTCGTTGTTCATCTTATGTGAACTATATTTATATTAGCAATTAAGGAGATAGCTTTTAGCTTAGATTGATTTATACGGCGGAACCGTTGTGATTCCTTTAATTTAGGGTATAATAGTTCTTATTATGTTCATTTGAGATTATGAATTGAACATTATGGTTAGGATAATAGTTAGCAGTGTTGTTTTTTTATTTTATCTTATTGAATTGAGTTGTTAATTATCTTACACTAATTATGCATTTTGATTGATTTTGGAAAGTATGTAGGTTATGATAATGTTTGGGAAAAAAATTTAATCAGCTCTGTAAATAACTAATTCAGATTGTAGATAGTCATATTGGATATCCGCTATAATTTAGTTAAGGTAAAGGAACTAAAAATGATTAGTTCATTTAATGATCTTACTAGAGAAGAGAAGGCTTAATTCAGTAATTCCATATAACTATTTGCTTTGGGGAAATGGTTTTATCTTATTTCTTAATTGTTTCGAAACTTTTCCATTAATCACTCATCATATTCAACACTATATTGACTAATAGCACAATCGCAATATAATTCCAATAATCAACCATTTGGTTTATGGTTGTATTTTCTTAAGATGTTCGATATTCCATTACAGTGGTTAGCTTTAGTCTTTTAGAAATTAAAAAAAAAAATAAGAATCTTTTCATAGATTCACATCGTTATAAGTAGCTCTATTAGACCTAGTACACTATTCCCCATGTTGTGAAAATGTAATTCACTAATTATATAGCCTCTAAGATTCGACACAAGAATATAATTGTTGGTAATTGATTTTTGCTATTCTTCCTTTCCTCTTGAAAATTCCAACTTCTTTGGAACAATTGTATCTATACACTTTCAATCATAAAAAAAAAAAAAATGATGCAGCTATTTATTAGAAATTGTTTGACTTTTCCTCTAATAATTAACCCTTAACTGTTTAGATGAAACTAGAATATGATTTCCAACTCTATCAGTAAATAAATATTTATCTTTCATGATGTAAATACATTGTACACTAGTTCTAACCTGATGTAGATTTTTTATTTTTATTTAGTACATAGCTGATGATGGACTTAAAGAAAAGGAAAATTTTATTTTCCTATACATCGAAGTTTAGTGACTTTTATTAGTCTGTAATTTTACAGTAAATTGAAAAAATTTGCTAGTTCATAAAACTCCTTTAAGTTCGTAAAACTATTTATTAAGTTTTTCAAAAATGAAATAAAAATAAAGTAAAGATCCTAAATAATTCTAATTCTCGTTGAAAGTTGAAACTTTTTTGTAACATATCTTTTAAGCTCGTAATTTTACTTACAAAAACATCAGATTTTGAGAATCGACTTTAGTTCAAAAATAATTTTAACTTCACAAATTGCCCTAATAGTGATCATAGAATAAATCAAAAGTTCATAAATATACTCGAGATTTTTTAGTTAAACATTTTGTAAAACTCTTAAGTATTCATAATCTCTCTTTAATTCATAAAGTGTTGGAAAATTTCGTAACTCTTATATATTTCATAAATCTATTCCGTATAAGGCCATAAGTCCATAAAATCTTATAAAGCTCGTAAGCAAATGTAGTGCTTGATAATTTAACTTTATAGTTTGTAACTTGACACTAGTTCATTAATGGATTGTAGATTCAGAAAAATATTTTTTTAGTTGGTACTTCGTAATTTCATATGAAAATTTGTAATTTATCTCGAGTTCATAAATTCATTAAAACTACGTAAAAAGTAATTTTTTCTTTTTCCTCATAGAATCTCAACGTGTGCTATAAAAAATCTTATATTTTGTAATTACACTTATTTTATTTTAATTTCATTCTAACATTCATAATATCACTTAGAATTTGTAATTATGTTCCTAAACACACTAAAGAAAAGTGAGTTTGGTCAAATAACCTTAATATTAAATTTGTTATGAACATTTTCACAAATTTAAATGTTTGCAAAATATATATATATGTGTATACATATATAGAACATAAGAAGAGTTAATATTTGTAGTTTTATTTGAAGTTTGTAAATATATACTTAAATTTTCATAGAATATCATAAAAGTTCGTAAATTCATTTTTAATTTTTAAAATTACTCAAAATATATATTCATAAATTTACCTAAAAGCTTATTAAACAAAAAAAAAGGCTTTGGAAAAAAAAAGGGTTGATATTTTAAATGCCTCATAAAGGCAAAGGTTTGTAAGAAGTAGAAGAATATTTGATATATTTTGACGGTAAAGAATTATATATAAATATATGTAGACATTGGTATTTTTAATCTATCATTCATATGTTAATTCATAAAAAATTGTGAAGTTCATACATTATAATAATTTGTATACTAGTCAATTTTTTGGCTAATTACCATTACAATATGACTCTTAAGGCAAGGAGATTCAAATCCGATCCATTTTGTTTGAAGTTCAATATTTATACCACTAAAGTATAGCCATCTTAACTATACTAGTTAATTAGGTTTACGTGATTTGTACATTCAAATATAAATGAATATAAGCGAAATTTATTGGTTTTTTATAAGATTATGTTTTCCATCAATGTTTTAGTTAAAATATATTAATGTTGTTTTTTATAATAATTCCATACAAATTGCAATGTGAGAGTAAGAATTATAATTTAGGATGCTTAGTAAAGATATGTAAAGGGGAAGAGTTGAGACATACTATGTAATTTTATTTTGTCGTATGATTCTTTTACATTATAAACTCTTTTCTTTTTTTTTTTTATTTTTTTTAACATTACATTATAAACCTGACACTGATCCATTCTATTATTTGATTCTCTCTTTCTCTCTCTATATTAATTAATATAATGATGATGATATTTCCTTCTATTCTTCCTTCTACATCTATTTTTGGATCTAAGCATCGGCAAAAGAAAACCAAATCATGGTTTAATTTGGGATTAAAGTCATGGTTTATGGTGCATTGAAACCTATATTATGATTTGATTTGATTTGAGATATGAAGTAGAATATATTGAATATTATTTAGTAAACATAGACATAGGATCCAATTTAACCATGAAGTTACCAAATTGCAACCATTGTTAAGCGAAAGTGGATGTTTTAATATGATGCTCCTTCAATTAAAATCTAACCTATTTTGTCTCTCCATTTGCTCAGTTAATTAATCAATATCTAGTTAGGACTCTTATTTTAAAGAGCTTCATTGGACAAAAATATACTAGGCAATTTTTTTAGATAAGACTTTAGGATTTTAAAAGCATGAATCCCAAAAGGAAATGAATTCAAAAGGAAGAAGAATATAAAGAATATTTTTTTCCTTTTTTGAATTAAGTTAGTTATGCAATTATTTTATGAGTTTACTTAAAAAGGTCTACTTATTGATAAAAGACTCGATGGTACTAACATGTTAGTGGATTAATTATTTATATGATTATCTAGTTATTACGTTATTTATTTTTCTTTTTCTTTTTTGTACTCTAATTCTATAACTATATTATTGCAAGTTGTATTAAAAGAGCATATCCTCAATAGCTATATGAGCTAAATATCTAGATTTTTATTATCTAAGCGAATATATATTTTTACTTTAATCTATGAAATTGCATAAAATTTTTCAAAACTTAATTTGTAAGTTATACATAAATACCCATAATTAATCAGTTTTCTCTTATGTAGAGGGAGTTACTATGATAATTTAATATCTTAAATTAAAATTTTCTTTTCCCCTTTTGATATGTTTACTTAGAAGTAATAGAGAGAGAATAAAATAATTATTTCATAAGCTCTTTCTATTATCACATTCACTTAGAAATTAAGATAAGAATAGTTAATTTTATAAAGGGTGAAAATCTTTATTCCCACTAAAAGAGAATAGAAAGTTCTAAGCAAAGTGACCAATATACCCACAATTAAATAAGAAATCGACTAAAACATCCATATATAAACAAATCCCCCTTTTCATTTTGACGAAGTAAGTATTCCTTATAATAGAAGTTTGTATGAGATAAAAAAACTAGAATAGGAATTTTTAGCCTATTTTAGTAATAGCCATTCCAAGGGTATAACTTTATATTCCTAGCTTTAAATTTATTTATTTAGTTTTTGGAAGAGGGTAACTTCAATGTAAGAATAAAAAGGCAAAGAAAAATGTATACTAGAAACCAGTGCATTTGGTACCAAAGTGAATATTCCACTTTATTAATACACACATACGTATATATATAATAGATGCACACCATGTTACTTGCGCAATAATTAAATATAGTGGCATAATGAAATTTTTAATAAAAAATAATCAATGATTCACAAAAGAAAAATAACTAATTAGTAAAAAATGTGTGGGAAATATAGAGGAAATAATAAAAGAACTCAACAATCATAATTTATTATAAATGTTTTCGTTAAAATAAATTAAACTATAATAGTTGAAATTATATAACTTCATAAGAGAATTCGTAATTTGTATATCAAAACTCAAGTCTTACTTGATAATACATAATATAAATAAAAAGATATAGATATCGTACAGCCTTACTATTATCACTTCAACTCTTAAGTTTGAAAGATATTTGCCCCAAAAGAAGGGTTTGAAAGTTAAATCCCTTGTAATTTTGTGTGACTAGTTAGTAGTAGTGAGTTTTTTGCATATTTATTGATTTTTTAAAGAAAATTCTACAAATATAAATCATATGAAAAAATTATATAAATACTGCTATAAAATAGTATTTTAAAAACATGATTTTGTAATAGTACATAAATATTGCATTTAACTAATGTAATATTCATTTTACAATAAGTATTTTTGTGACATTTGTTTTGAGATAATATTGAATGTGATTTTATGGAAAGTGGTATACTTATATGAGAATAGATGTGATTTTGCCACGGTCTCTTGTATCTATGTAAGTCTTTTTATATGATTTATATTTATATAATTTTTTTTAAATTGATAAACATGTGTTATACCTCAATAATAGTCAACAGAAGACTATTTCTTTCTTTGACTTCAGTTTTCAATAAATAAACTCATATGCCTTTTGAATTTTCTAAAACTACTCTCTCAGTCTCAGCCGTCTAATAATTGCACTGTCAAGATTTCTTCTTGCCGATTACCAAAGTCGACTTGTATCCAGTATTAAAAAAAAATAAAATTCCGCAAATTCCTTCAAATTGTAAAATCTAAATCCACACGGCTAATTAGGACATTTCACACCCTGTCGTAGGAAAACAGATATTTCCATTTATTTTTACTTTCCTTATCACATCAAAATTATCTAAATATTTTGAATTTTTTTAAAATTATACTTATACTTTAGTATCTAAAAATTATCGAACGTAATATTAAGTTGGGTCCGCTATAAATATACAGTTGCAATTATTCTGTTAGCTGATTAGTCATACAGCCTTTTTTTTTTTTTTTACTTAGTCAGTAGTTCGTCAATCAATACAAGTTAAATTAGTGTAGTTAATTGACTTCAAAAAATTAATTAAAATTTTATATTATCATGTAAAAAATCGAGTTGATACTATATCGGAGGGAAAATTGTTCGGTATTAACTATTTTTATGAAGTTTAAGTATAATATTTTAAAAAACTAGGAGCTTTTTGTGATTTTAATATTGCGGAATGCTTACATGTCATTACCTTATATTTAAACAATAAATTGCATTTAGAAATAAAATACTAATAGTATCTACAGATATCGAGTTATCTTAATATGATTGCAATAATATAATAATCTTAACTACTGTGAAATTCAACTCCATCCACCTAACCTTATACCCATTATAAATACAAAACTCTACGCCCCTTTCCTTTTTCCTATCCCCGTTTCCTTGCTGAAAAGCGCGTTGAAGTTCTCTTACTCCCAGTGTGTTCCGGGTTCTGATTCAACATCAAGCAGGTATTTTAGTTCATCAATTGCTTTAGAAAATAATATCTTAACATTGTTTTATTCTTGTTATCTTGCATGTAATTTTGCGTTATATGAATATAGTACCTTGTTTCGAACGGTGTCATACAAACATATTTAAATTGTTTCAATTGGTTGACTATGTTTCATGGTTTCCTGGGTTAATTAGTTATGGGATACTAGAAAGCATGTTTATTTTTATTGACAGTATTAAATGTTCTTTTTTGTTCATGCATGAATGTTTTCTCTCGAATAGATTTTTTTTTTATTTACATATATATATAAATTTTTAGTTGTTTTCCTAGTGAAATTTGTTTACAAACATGCCTTTGACCTATTCTAAGCAATCTCCACGGTTTATATCAATCTTGGAGTATATTTTAGGAATTGATTTGAATACCATATCCTAGAAGTGTCAGAATGTGGGTTTTAGGATTTTAATAGAATGATTATGATGAAAAAATTTTAATCCAAAGAATAACAAAACTAGATGTTTATTGGATAATTGATTAGACGCGGTTTTTATTGTTGCAGTCGACATGCCAGATGCGATTTCACATCCTGCCGACAAGGACTCAGAACCCTTTGTTGAGGTTGATCCGACCGGCCGCTATGGGCGGTACTCCGAGCTTCTAGGCTCCGGTGCGGTGAAGAAAGTATACCGTGCATTCGATCAGGAAGAAGGGATAGAGGTGGCATGGAATCAAGTGAAATTGAGGAATTTCAGCAATGATCCTACCATGATCGATAGGCTCTATTCCGAGGTTGGGCTCCTAAAGAATTTGAAGAACAAGGGCATCATCGCCCTGTATGGATTTTGGAGCGATGCCAAGAAAAACACGTTGAATTTCATCACCGAAGTGTGTACTTCGGGGAATTTGAGGGAGTATAGGAAGAAACATAAGCATGTCTCGATCAAAGCGTTGAAGAAGTGGTCGAAACAGATCTTGAAGGGCTTGGAGCACCTGCATACTCATGAACCATGCATCATTCACAGAGATCTCAACTGCAGCAATGTCTTTGTCAATGGCAATGTTGGTCAGGTAACAATTTGATTTTCCTGTTCCTTTAACCATCCTAATTCATTACTATATGCGGTATCGTGTATTGATTAATCGAATTACGTTTATTCTTTCTGTATTCAACTTTAAGCATGTTTGGTTGTTCGGAAAGAAAAAGTTAAAAGCAAAGCGAAAGCAAAAGATGATAGCAATTTCAAGTATAAATATCCCCCGCCTTATTACTTCGGGATTTTAAATGAACAAATAAAGCACGGTGTGGTGTGTTGTATGGGAAAAGGTTTTAATCAGCTTATGTAAAATGATGAGTGGTGGACAAATGTTATTGTGTTTAGTTTAGAAAAAGGAAAAAAAAAAAAAAAAAAGGATTGTTGGCTTTTTAGAAACTTCTTACATGTCTTCAAATATTATTAGTATTTATTTACTGTGTATTAATACTAGTAACATGCCAAATTATTAGAATTTCACATGAGGATTACGCATCTTAAATTTCTCATGAAACTGAATAATTAAGTTTGTGTGGTTTCTAGGTCAAGATTGGTGATTTGGGATTGGCAGCCACAGTCGGGAAGAGCCATGCCGCGCATTCCATCATCGGGACTCCAGAATTTATGGCGCCAGAGTTATACGAGGAAGACTATACAGAACTTGTGGATATCTACTCATTTGGGATGTGCCTCCTAGAGATGGTAACCCTTGAGATACCATACATGGAGTGTGATAGTATTGCAAAGATTTATAAGAAAGTGACTTCTGGGATTAGGCCACAGTCCCTTAACAAGGTCAAGGACACTGAAGTGGAGGCATTCATAGAAAAGTGTTTGGCTCAACCTAGGGTTAGGCCATCTGCATCCGATCTATTGAAGGACCCTTTCTTTGAAGACATTGATGACGACCAAAACGACTTATAGTAATTAATTGTCATGGTTCAAAGCAAATAGCCATTTGTAATTGATTTTTTTTCCTCTATACATGTATTTTAGTTTCCTTCTGGATTTGAAAATTTTGCTTATTGAGTTAAAAAAGAGTATTCGGAGTGATTCGAAAAGCTTGTATGATATTGTAAATACATATTGTATTCTTTGAAATACTAATGAAATTTTCATATTAAGTTCAACTTCTATCAAAGTTAATAAGAAGTTGTTTAAAGATAAATTCCATGAGCACATATACCTCAACAATAAGAGATTTAAGGTTTATACGTATGTTTTAGTTTTTCTTTTCTCAAGAGTAATTCACTAAGGTATTTTTGATATTGTATCTAGTTGTTTTATTAGAAATATCAATGAAACTAATATTAATTTTAATTTGTCATGTTATTTTATGATAAACTCAATGCGTAATTATACATTAACCATGCGAGATTTGAGATACCTTTATATATTTTGTAGTTTTTTTTTTTAAAAGAATTCTCTAATTGCAATAAATTCTCTTTTACTGGAATGAGTAAGATAAAATAATTAACAAGTACTTTGAATTAGACATAGTTTTCTTGAAAACATTAATCAAAATGTTTTATATCATATCATCTAAGTTCGGGTTATTTAATTATTACTTCAGTATAGAGCAGTACATTACTGGATAAGATTAGGGTGTTAAAGTCAAATGCAGCTGTCGCTCTAAGTTAAAAGTAAACAAAATATTGCAGATGAAAATATCAATGACATAACGTGTATATTTTAATGTTATAAAGAGCCGCTTTTAGATTATGACCCACAATACACCAACAGAACATTTTGCTTTTGTATTTTAAATTTTAAAGCGGTTAGGATGGTGATAGGGCATTGAAGAAATTGTCTTCGAGAGCTGACTTTGTGGTTGTGCTATTGCATTAATGTGTTTTGCCTCTAGGCCAAAGTATTGGAAATAATTTCAACCCACTAAGTTGAGGTTCCATTATCAAATTGGTTTTGATTCGGTTGGAGGAGTGGAATGATATAGAAATGGAATTGCAGCTTTATGAGTTAGAATTGCAATAAATAATTATTATTTTATTTGATTGTACAGAAAATGATATTAATAATATATTGGGAATATATATTTTAAAATACCAATAAAATCCAATCCTCTTCTTTAACCATTGGATTAGGATGTAATGGATTAAGTAAAGAAATAAGTAAAAGAAAAATAAAATCATAGAGTAGTTATTTCTTTGATCATAAAATGAAATTAGAAATGATTTCTAATTTCACAGAAGTATGATTTCATAAAATAGCTATTTCCCAAATCATATATAATAATAGTTCTATAATGGAGGGATATTTATTTCATTCAATTCCTATAAAGTTAACCAAACATGCTCAATTATTTCTATTTTTTCTTGTAACTTAACCAAGTGGTTGCACTTGGTATAGTTTAGAGGAAAATGAGGAATTGATTCTATTTTATCTTAGTAGAATTGTAATCATACTCATACATATAGCTTTAGAATTCTAATCCTTTTACGAAGCCACATTCTAGTAACCTTTTTTTTTTTTTTTTTTCTTTTTCTTATTTAATACAAACATGCATTTTTATGTAAACATATGGACAGAGAAGGCGTTGTTTGCCAAATTATAAAATAAAGGACTTATCATCTTTGTCAAGCCACAAAGGAGTTGCCCTCCCCCTTACATGACCAAAATATATTAAGTCTTTTTCTTAATAGCATTAAACATGTTTTGGGTGAAATCAAACAAAAAGAACTTCATCAATGTTGCCGTCTTACCCTTTCTTAGTCGTAGAATCTAAAACCATATTTGCATCCTGCTGTACATAATGGAGTTCAAATTGAAACTTACATTTGCATGGCATATTAAAATTCGATTTAAAAAGAGTTGAGGAAGAATTTGAGTTGATTTCAGATTTTGTAGTACCTTTTCTTAAATAGAACCCGAGTCCTAATAAGTTGCCCAAAATTTAGCAACTATAATGTTTGTCCCTTCTACTTTTATGCTAAACACAGAGATCCATCTATCTTCTTCATCTCTTGCTACATCTATTGTAGTAGTAGTACTTTCCAACTAAACATGTAAGGAGCCATCAATGTTTAATTTGACCCATCCTAATCTTGGAATCTTAGATTGCTCCAATGCACCATTCTAGTAAAAAATTGTCTTTTCTTTTTATATTATATCTAATATCCATTTGCTCTATAGTTGATATGTTGTTTCAATGATATATGTTCACATTACTCATTGAAGATATTGTTGTTTCTATATGCCTAAATTACTGCAAAACAAAAGGTAAATGGTCAAGGAGGCTTTCCACCAAAAATCTCTCTCTCTCTCTCATACATATACACAAACACACAGAGTTTGCAGTTTTCCTTTAGCACATCCAAGAAATCCAGGTTCCTTTCTTCTTGTATTAAGTTGGGGTTAAGACTTCGAAAAATTTCCAACAAATTTCTGAGCAGTTTCACAAAGTACGATTGAAAATTTCATTTGGCTCTGAACATCTTGGACATCTTACAATTTTACTTACTTTAGATCAGAATTTAAGTTGAAAACTCAGTAAGTTTAAATTCAGCTTTTACTGACAGGAAGTGTAATTTTATAGAACATAAATACTAGCATTATTATGTGCTGCGTAACATAAATACCAACCGATCTTTTTTTTTTGTTTTTTTGGGATGTTATGACGTATTTATTTATTACATGCCCAAAATATCAGGATTCTATATTGGGGGTTACAATTCTCGAAATCTTCTGAATATAATTCTTTATGAAACTGAATAATTAAGTCTGTGTTGTTTTTAGGTCAAGATTGGTGATTTGGGATTGGCAGCCATTGTCGGGAAGAGCCATGCCGCGCATTCCATTATCGGGACACCGGAATTTATGGCACCGGAGTTATATGAGGAAGACTATACAGAGCTTGTGGATATATACCAATTTGGGACGTGCCTCCTAGAGATGGTAACACTTGAGATACCATACATGGAGTGTGATAGTACTGCAAAGATATATAAGAAAGTGACTTCTGGAATTAGGCCACAGTCCCTTAACAAGGTCAAGGATACCGAAGTGAAGGCATTCATAGAGACCTGTTTGGCTCAACCTAGGATTAGGCCATCTGCATCCGATCTATTGAAGGACCCTTTCTTTGAAGATATCGATGATGACGAAAATGACTTATAATAATCAATTACCATGTTAGCCATTGGTAATCAATTAATTTTTTTCCATAAGTGTACTTTTGTTTCTTTTTCGACTGGATCGTAAAGCGAATACTGAGTGTAATTTGTTGATATCGTGAATAGATATTGCATTCTTCGAAATACTAATATAATTATATCAAGTTCAACTTCGGTCATGAGTTTGTATTATATAACTATAAGTTCAGTGTACTACTGTATGTTGACCATATGAGATTTAAGGTTCAATAATGATGTTGACTGATTAAAAAGAATATTTGGGGAGTAATTCGCAGAGGTTTTCTGATACCGTTTATTAACATTGCTTTTGTGTAAGTATTTCCCTTCCATTTTTAAAAATCCTTTTTCCATCTTTTCTGCATTGTTTAGGATATGATAATATAAATATATATACTCCCTTTGTATAAAATTAAATATGTAACAAATTCTTATAAAGTTTAACCTATCTATCCTATATTTTATTCATTTTTATAAGAATGCCTACTAAAATATCCTTTTTTTCAATGTATAAAATATATATATTTTAAATGTTTTGCTTAAAAGCACATGAACTATTGCTTCTTAATTTCTGTACTTCAATTACCATTTTTATTATAATTATCAATCAGAAATAATAGAATACAAATAAGATAGTTTTCCAAAACTTTCAAATAAATATCAAACATTTAAAAATAAAAGGCAGACAAGATATGATTAAAAACAAAACAATCCAAATAGAAATTCAACTTCTATTATAAGCTCCCTTTATTAAATAATAAACTCAGTGCGCATAAGGTTCGTTTATAAGGTTTTTTTTTTTTCAAAATATAGAAAATGATGTTGAGTGAGTAAACAAAGAGAATATTCAGGGAATAAGTGAATGTAATTGTTTTAGAGGAAAAAAAAAAACAAAAAACAAAGAGAGAGAGAGATAGGTTTGTTTGATATTATATAAGAAAGTTTTTCTTGAAAATATTAATGAAAATTTTATATTAAGTTTGACTTCTATCATAAGTTGGTGTTATTTAATGGTAAATTCAATGCGCAACCATAAGTTAATAGGATGAGATCTGAGGTGTTAAAGTCGAATGCATCTGTTCTAAGGTAAAGTTAATATAATATTGCAAGATTAAAGATTACAACGCCAGTGATTTGAGAAAGTATATTTGTATGTCACGAAGAGCCGCTCTTCGATTAAAACCCACACCAATAAAATATTTTCCTGTGCATTTCAACATACTAAAGCAGTTAGGCGTGCTGAGGAAGCGTAAGAAATAGTTTTGGAGTTAACATTTTGCTGTTGTGCTAACGCATTCATATGTGTTGCCATGTGGCTAAAATATTGGAAATAATTTCAACCGATAATTTAGTGTTTCCATCATACATCTAGTGAAGTGGAATAAGATATAAGTAGAATTGTAATTTTTATGGAATAAAATAGAGAATAAGAAATTATTATTTTATTTAGTTGTAGTTAAAATAATATCAGTAATATATGGAAAATATATTGAAAAGTATCAATATACCCTAAATTATCATGTCTTATCTGTGAGGTTACGGTATAATGGGTAGATTATTGAAATATGATGAAAAGATAAAGTAATAATAAAATAAGTATTCCTTTAAATCATAAAACTCCTGAATTGACGTCGAAAGGAACTCTATGTAATTGTTATTTTACAAATCACACGCAATAATAGCTTTGTAAGATAAGAATAACTATTCTATTTCATTTTTAAACACTTAATATATTTTTGAGGAAAAGAATTCCACTTAATAAAACTCCTGAAATGGTGATGATACCATATTTAGCTTTCGAATGTTCTTCTTCGAAGCCGGAGTTTAGTTACTTTCTTTAAGAGGTTTAAATTCTATTGAATTAATGTAAAATTGTCTATGAATAAAGATGTATAGTAATTCTTTTTTTTTTTTCCAAATATGAGGATAGAGATCTCATCCTTGATCCATTAAGGTAGAAAACTAGTAGGGATATCATTAGATTACAATAATCATGATGATAAGTCATTCTTACTTTCACTGTTTCTTTACTTGTGGAGACAATGACTAGGTCTATGATAAAATATAATATATCATTATTATACTTTCTTTTGCCGACTAAATAAATTATATTTAAGACTAGATCAATCGTCCAACAAGAGAGCAATTACGCTCGGATTGAGTCTTACCACTTATTTGAGTAGTTATTAGAAATGAAATTTCAAGTCAAAACTAAAAAAAAAAACATAAACAACCTTTTAGTTGTTTTCAAAGCTCGGCTTTACTCATCACCAGAGCTTTCTTCGATCCGCAAACAAGTTTTATTTGTAACTTGTGAACTTCTCTTGGTAGCATCAGATTTAGCGTGATATTTCAATCATTCTTCTCGAGCATGTAGGTATTCCTGTAACCTCTGTAGATGACTTTCTTATCAAACAATCACGGTCTTCCTAACAACACGTGAGATGCACACATGGGCAATACGTTGCAAAGAATCTGATCGAAGTAATTACCGATAGTGATTGGTAGTAATATTTGCCGAATGACGTGTAAGGCTCTTTTTTCACTCAACCAATACAGCTTGTACGACTTCGGGTGTGCTACAGTCAGCAACCTTAGTTTTGAAACTAGGTTGGTTAATGCTACATTGGTGTAGATCCCACTATCTATGATGAGGTCGTACGTTTAATCGTTTACCTTTCAGATGATATGAAATAAGTTCTCTTTCTACTCCTCCTCTCGTGAGGGTTCCACACTCGTAGTGCGTTAGACAACCATGAGTAGCTAGTTCAAGTCCTTGGCATATACGTCTTCCTTAATCAACTCTTTTTCGGCATTCTCATTTTCGGTAGGAACCTCTTCCTCAGGTTCCTCATCCATACTCTCTACGTCTAATTTTGGGATATCTCCCTTAATGATCATTGTCCTTTGGTTTAGGCATTAAGTAATCATATGTCCAAACCCTTGATGCTTGAAGTACTTAATCTAGCTAGTCTTCCTGCCAGACCCTTATACCTTCTCATACGTTCAGGTTAATGCTACATCTTCAGGTTAGCTTTTCTACTCGGCTCAGATATCAACCCTTTTGCTCGGTTCAGTATCGGTAAAGTCTGATTACTGTAAGCCCCAAAACTAGCCATTCGAAGTTTCGATCGGTTGAAGGACCCGATCGAGCCTAAATTATAAAGTAAAGTTAGAAGTATTAGTAAAATGATCCCGTAAGTTTGAATTTAAGAAAATAAGCAATAAAATAAAAGAATATAAAAATTTCAAAATTTAAGTATATAACTCGTTATTTATCGAAAATGCGTAAAATGTATTCCGATAATTAACAAATCGTTAGAGATAAATTATATGTATACTAAAAATTATAAAATAACCTAAATTATATTTAGAAATATTTATTTATACTATATATGAATTTACATATATGTAGAAATACGTATAAATACTTAAAATATGCGTAATGTGCTAAAATAATACTAAATAATTAAAGAAAATTCATAATTAATTAAGAAAAAATAAAGAAAATCCAGAAAAAATAAGGAATCATCCAAATATAGGTCGTGGCATCTGGGACAAATAAGAAAAAAATTAGCCAATTAAATTAGAACAACACAAAAGTCAAATTGGAAGAAGATAAGGCAATTGTCTAATCAAATTAATACACAATAATTTCCCTAGACGTCTATAAATAGAAAAAAAATTTAGAGAACTCCTTTGGATAGTTAGGGATTTGAGAAAAATAGAGAGACTAAAAAATTCAAGGGAAAAACTAGAGAAAAAAAAAAAGAAAAGGAAAACTGTACAGTTAAGGCCACAAAGGAGTACCCAGACCCGACGAGCAGCTGGGAGTGGACGGTCACCACCACCATATGATGGTGGCAACGCCTAGGTGGGCCGACACACCTATGGCCATCGACGGTGGCCGGAGCCATCTAAATCGATGAGTTCAATTTCCACCTCGATTTTGCGTAATTTTGTAAAAATAGTAAATATTCTTAGAAAATTATGAAAATTGTTATTCTAAAATATTTTTGTAGTTATTTTTTATAAAAAATATTATTTTGATGAAAATATGTCCCGTAATATATGATCCTTAAGGAATCATGCAAATACGAGCATATTTCGATTTAGAAATAAATGACCTTAGGAGTGTAGTTTTGAACCAAAAATTTTTGTGTAGACCACTTAGATGATATAGAACAGTGCCATGAAGCTTGATTTCAAAAATTAATTTTCAAAATTTTTCGATAATTTTTAAGCCTTAAAATTAGGCATAAAATGGGTAATTTAGGGTTAATAAAGTAATTAAATGGTTAATTACTGATTTAGTGAATAAGTATATGTTTTAGGATGTTGAAATCTGATGGAGTATGATACTTGTAGTATTTAGGGTGTTAGATGTAATTATTAGGTTAATTATGTAGTAAATGAATAATAGGGAAAAATAGTAAATTGTAAGTTAATTTTATAAATTAGGATAATTAGATGTAAAACCTGATTTAGGATGAATTTAGACATTTTGAAATGATAGTTGATATTTATAGATGGTAATTAGAGTGATAGAAATATTAAAAGTGTATTATATACATAATAGATAATAATACATAATATGTAATTCTTGGAAATATAATAAATAGAAAATATTAGGATAAAAATTGATATTATATAAATAATAGGGATATATAATAAAATCAATGGAAGACTTGAATTTATGTAATTATATAAAAAAATGTAAAAATTTCTCACATTAGGAGTGAATTCGGTATACTAATACGGATTTAAGTATACCGGATAAAATAAAATACTGACTAGGGATAATGATGATATTTAGGAAATCGGGAAGTAATGTGATTAATTTTACATTATGGGTTGAAACGAATTTCTAGGATTCGAGTATAAAACAATACTCAGAAATCGAATTAGAATCTAATTTAGAAATCGATGCGAAAACCGAACCCGAACTTAATCCCAAACCTAGAATAATTGTAAAAAAACTTAAGACCTAGATAATTAGGCATATTAAACCCTAAACAACACATAACAATAAGCGTTATAGGACAAAATGAACCTATAATAGTTATATGAAAAACTGAAACCACGTTTGTGTTATAGGGATAATCGACGATGGCCTGAGCAAGTCGGACCTCGAGTGAGTGAGCGAGGAGTCGAGGTAAGTTGGGATTAATACGTCGCTGTATTTTAGAGGCTTAAGATTATGCTTAGTTGTGCTTGTTAGATAGTTGGATATGTGCATGTGCTTGATTATGAATGATGCTATGATTCTGTCTGTTGTCCTGGCTTGTATTGTATGGTTTGTATGAATTAATTAATCACCCTAAATTAGACCTAATCAAATATACGACCTATAATTATAATCGGACCTAGATGGCAATCCATCAGGAGAATTTAGGACTCTCCGGCCAAATACCGACCCCTTCGAAAAGGATAGCGCGGGATTGCAATTGGTCCCTTTTTCATCCTTAGTCGAATTAAGTGACAGGAGAGGAGGTCACTACGAGGGTAAAGTCAATGGTTCGAAGGTAGTCGCGAGAAGAGCGAGGTCTCCATTGCACAAGCTTGGGTTTGGTCGTGAACTGTTGCATTAATGGCAACTCCTCAATCCGGATTAGAGCGGGTGCAATTTCTTTAATCTCACGACAGGCCAAACAACGTTGTACGATGGCATTTGCTTGAACATGCATTGCACTTAATAAGTTGGTTGATAATCTTATTGTGTTTATGGTATAGTTTTAAGTCCTCCATTCTAACTTATTGAGCTGTGGTTGCTCACATCCCTATAGACGTCGTACAGGTGCTGGCTAAAAAGCGGCAAACAACTACTTTGAAGCTAGTAACTGCTGGATCCTGAGAAGTGAGGAAAAACATTGAAGAATAAACACCTATTTTTAAGGTCTAAGCTTTTATTTTAGAATTACTTTTCATTTTTGAATAATGTAATAATTGGGAAATACATTACGGAGAATTATTGTAAACTTAATCGCAATAATTGAATTATAGTGTATATATATATTTCCTCACTTTCTTAGGTAATTGATTTATTTAAATTACAAACTGTTTACTTTAAAGCAGGTTAATCGTGGATACCTTGTGTAGCTCAGGTCTAAGATAGCGGTTGTAAGGCCAACTTCTATTTTAGGATAGTTTACACGGCAAGGCTGTTACGACTCTGTCGCTTCGGGGTGTGACAGTTCTAAATTGGTATCAGAGAAAAATTCTACTAAACTCGCTTTGAAATGAACAATTAAAAGAGTTAGACATTTTAGGAGTACATTGAGAGTGGGTAGAAACAAATGGATATTAAAGTAACGTATTATAAATTATAAGATAAGTAGTGACTATAACACTATATTGAGATAGGTGTTAATCAAATTTAGCTCTAGTGATGGGATCATATGGAGAAATTGGTAGTTAGTTGAGGTGATTCAAGAGGAATGAAAGAGAACCCCTGATTTAATCCAAAATTGAGATGTGGAGAACAATATTATACTTGGTTAGTTAGGATATGTTAATATCATGGACGGTGTTACTGGGAAGTTTGCTAACGGAGTTGTGTGGAAATTGATGAGAAGTAATGAGACTTATGGACGATAACAGAGATTAATTTGAGTTTTAGCATAATAGGGAATCATGTGATATGACTTGTTGAATAAGGATGATTTGGAAGTGAAGAATTATAACTCAAGCGATACTAGTAAGATATGTGTAATAGCGGTAGAAGAAAGATACCCTATTTTGCCAATACAACTTATACTTCGACTAGTACATCATATATCTTTAGAGGATTAACCCTAAAAGGTTTATTGAATAGCTTTCACATTCTTCTGGATCAGTTGGAGTAGGTTAAGATTATATACAGCATGAGAATACAGTATATGAGGTGATAGTTGATAATAGTATTAAGGAGTTTAGTAATGATAAAGTATACAGGATGATTACTCTTTCTGATTTTCATATTGAAGTATAATGTCCTGAATCACTAAATGGAAATGATACTCAATGAATGAGAAGATAAATGTGGTGGAAATTTGAATAATAAATATAATGTATTAGTTGGTTATATTTTGTCAGGAGTTAGGATTGATCATATGATTAGCTATTCATATAAGTTAAGATCCTATTGATCTTTTAATAGATATAGTTGTGCTCATTGATGAATTTATATTCTTTAGATATGTATGTATGCTATAATGTAATATACACTTGTGAGTAAGAATGTAAAAGGGGATTAGATGCGTCTTAGGTGACCGATTTTGGAAGTGTTATATATATGTAAGAATTGGTGGTTTATTGAAATGATTTAGATTGAATGAAGAAGAATCTTTGAGTTAATATAGATTTAAGGTGCAAAGAATATCCATAGAACTGATTATTAGGATATGTTAATATTGTGGATGAAATTCCTAAGCAGTTTATTGATGAATTTGTGTTGTCAAGAATATCCATAGAAGTTTGTTGGTCCAATGAGATTACTCGCCACCTAACCTTATTTAAGGGAAATGATAAGATTGATGTCGAAAGTAAACAAGCAGTATTTACATAAGGAAGAAAGTACTCAAGTATATTAAAGGTAATCCGATGATCTTACAATTATAAGTACAAGGATATTTATACCCGCAAGCTAGGGCAACTTGCCCAAAGGGGAAAAGACAAAAAGGATATTCTTAAAGGAGCAATGTACATGTTACAAAGGGCAAAAATTAATATAAAAGGAAATTAATTCTTGGTGCTACAGATTCTACATGTGATACTGTATACGTGGCGAGGCGGCATTAACGGGATCGTTAAGAGATGTAGACAGAAAGTATGGGCAAATGGGTTTGCCCGAGCAGGGATGGCCTAGTTAGTTCGTTTTCTTTCTCTTGGCTTCTTGGCAAGGAAGAGGTCAAATAATCGTTTAACTCAACAATAGAGAGTAATCATCCACTCGGCGAACTATATAATAATAGGCGATCATACGGCATGGCTTTAGACGTGACTTGATAAGGAGGTACTCGGCCTCAACGGGGAGGTACTCAGCCTCGGTAGGGGTTGGTTGAAACATAAGGATTTATCGTGTCAGCCTCTCTAGTCCTCAAGCTCGGCTACGAGTCAGGAGTTCCGTAGCTTGATTCCCATCATTCTATGTATCCCAACTTATTCCATTATAGAATTGCTAGTATGCGAAGTGCATTGGGGGGGGGATTGATAGGACACTTTGGCCAGTACCAAACCAATGAAGTACTATCCTCTAAATTCTTTTAGCTAAGATGAAGAGAGATGTTTAATCCGTACTGGAAAAATGTGCAACTTACCGAAGAGTAAAGAACCGAGCCTAGTAAGGACACTACCAACCCTTACTGATTCCGACCAAACAATGGGCCAAGCTGAGTATGGACTCCGTGTTAGGATTGTTGAGGATGTCCCAAGGGAAGGACTCCATTATGGTAGTTGTAGATCAATTTAGCAAGATGGTACATTTTGTGCCTTATTCCAAAACAAATGACGCTTCGACTATCTCTTTTCTTTTCTTGGAGGAAGTAATTAAGCTTCATGGAGTTCCCAAGACCATTGTTTCGGATCAAGACCCAAAGTTCATGAGCTACTTCTAGAAGATACTGTGGAGGCAGATGGGAACTAAGCTATTATACAGTATGTCTTGGCATCCACAAACCAATGGATAGATCGAAGTTGTTAATAGAACCATAGGAACTTTGCTGCGGATTGTTATCGAACGAGACACGATTGACTGGGATCTATACTTACTAATCATTGAGTTCACCTACAACAAATTGCCCACAGCATAACAGACATGTCTCTATGCAAGGTCACCTATAGGCTCGAGCTTCCGATGGACTAGGTACCCCAACTGATACTTGATGATGACCAGCCAGCCTTTGAAATAGTTGAAGCCATCAGAGACATGCACCAAAAGGTTGCAAAACAATTAAGCCGTGCTAATACTAATCTCGTGAAGCGAAGCCGAGGATAAAGGAAGAGAGAATTCCAGTCAAGTGATTTGGTTTGGATACATTTCAATAAGGAACAATTTCCAAACTTGAGGGTCTCCTAGAGCCAACAGACCATTTAAAGTGCTTAAAAGGATCGGTCTTAATGCTTATAGGATTGAATTACTTGAAGGATACGACGTCTTAAACTCCGTCAACATTGTCGATCTCCAACCTGACGCTTTTGAGGACAAGTAACCTAAAGTTAAACTAGATTTGATCCTAAATCTCAAACAATCTAGAAGGGATAATAAGGATCAATGAATGATCATACGTTCCTGAGCCCAAAGGCTTTCTCAAATGATTTGCCAAGTTATCCGAGGTGAGTTAAGCACTGAGAAGCAATGTATATCTTAGTCCAATTTACCGAGCTACTTTGAGGTGATCAACTCGCATTCTAAGCTAACCCTTCCATAACACACCAGTCTAAACACCAAATCTGGATACAACCATCTCCATAATGCCAAAGCTAAGCTGACAACTGTTAGGAGCTGACCATCCGAAGCCAATCCCAAGTATAAGTCATCTTTGAGCCTACCCCTGTCTAATCCCAGCAATTGGAGCTGCTGATGTCGACCAAACCTGAACAAGGCCCACCCTTGCATGGCTCGTAACGTAATAAGGACTATAGACTAAGTAGAATTATGCATGCACTGTCCTGTTCTGATAGTCGTGCTATCCTTGCTAATAGTGAATATTCTTTTTGCACGATTTTGTGTTTTCCCTGTAAATTATTATCTTTTTCCTTAGCAACTAGAGATCCATTTATGTAATTTTTTGTAATTTAAGACTTAATCTAACCAGGTATTATAAATATTCACATAATATAATAGCTATAACATCATCATACAGAGAGTACACTGAACTATTACTCCCTCATGAGCTAAGTGTTCTTCGGCTTACTCTTAACTTACTCTTATCTAGCCCATTGAGCGTGAACTAGTAGCGAATATCCTCCGGCCATACTTACTCGTCATATCAAGTATGATTCAAGCTCGTATGAGGTGTTAGTGTGTCATATCTATCGTCAGTGTACGGAAAACCCTGCTCAACCTGAACTATCATTTACTCTTTAAGCCATCTCCTGACCTGGACTCACCCTTTTAGTTATACATGATATCTAACCCGTATGTTCATCTACAGAATTCGTACCAAAAAGTGAAGGCTATATTATTCTTTAATGACTCTATAGGTTTTCTATAAAAAAGATAGGGCTAATAATGTTGATATAGAGTTAAGTCAGGAGTGGAAATAGTAGCTTATCCTAACATTGTAAGATTCCAATATATTTCATTTATACCATTTAAACCACCATTTTTTTTTTATTCAGCACAACAATTATAATAGAAAATTTTATTTTATTTTATTTTCTCTCTCATCTATTGTGTTTATACTATTTAAGCCACTAATTTTTCATTTGACTTTATGTTACAATACAATGATCATTATCCATTATCGTCAATTTACTCGCTAGTCATTATTGTTAATTATTACATTTGCTTTTGATAATTCAAAAAATACGAAAATTGTTTTGATATGAAACTACTAATAATTGTTTGTCTCTACATTATAATATGAAATTATTATCCATAATTGACAATTTTCTCATCACTGTCAACTATTAAATTTACTTTTGATAATTACAAAAATTTCAACTCACAATTGTTAAAAATTATTAAAATATAATAATTATTCATCTCTATATCATCTACACTATTTAAGAATTATGCTACTAACTTTTTCATTAACTTCACAATCATAATATAAGCCTTAATTCTATGTTTTCCCTCTCATCTATTATATCAATACTATTTCAGCCATAGCCACTAAAGTTTTCATTTAACTTCACACTATAATGTAATAATCATTATCTACTATCATTGGTTCATTCGGCACTTTAGTGCTCATATTTACTTTTGATAATTACAAAAAAATGTTTTGGTAATAAAACATTTTACTCACTATAGTTAATTATCACATTTACTTTTAATAAACACAACAATTTCAACTTACTATTAATTACAAATATTTAATATATTTTTTTGGTTAAATGTAAATTATATTAACTAAAATCGTCATATATAATTCACAGGATAAAACTTAACCAACATCAACATGCCATATTCGACCTTATCAATATGGAAAGAAAAAGAACAATTCTTAAAATCATAACATTCACTAAACATAGTGGAAGAAAGTCCACAAACTCAAAATTTTTTGCTACATCAAGAGCCTTCTTAGCCCACATATGGCTTGTTCAGTTCATGACCAACCCTACAAAACATGATATGGAGTTGGCATAGTTAACAAGAGCTGGATGATATAGATCATAGTTCACACTCCTATTGTTAACTTAGTCCAACGGTTATTGCGAATCTACCTCCATAATCAACTTCTTAAATCTCATCTTTCTTGTCGGCTTTATTCCATTGCTAATAACCCATGATTTGCCTCTAAGAGGGAAGCATTTCTTAGTTTCCTTAAGAGTCCCCAACATTATTCTATTATATTTCCTATACACACTATACCTATACCTTCTTTCAAGTTTAGCTCATCAATAACACAATCACAATTAACTTTTACCTATCCATTTCTTAATTGGATCTAATTCCCTTCCAACTCCTTCCTATTTTTATTTCTTCTCTTTATTTTGTGACTTGCCTACCATTCTCTTGCTTCCATTTTAATCCTCATAAATCAGTCTTCATAGTTAAACACCTGTTTATTCCTTTCTCTTCAAATCCCTCTCAACACTTAGGTAGATTGGTTATTTTATTTGTCTCTACATTATAATATAATGACCATTATTCAGTATCGTCAATTTACTAACCATTGTTTATTTTTATAAAATTGTCATTATATACATATAAGTTTCTAGCAAATATATGCATATAGTTTAATTACTTGTTCAACTTAAAGGAAAATAACTATACTTTGTTTCAAATTGTTAATTTTTTTTTAATTTATAAAGTAACTTTAGTGTACTTATATTAAAATGATCTTTTTATTTTATTGCATTCAAGTTCTAATTGGACTACTACATAAAATTGATTGTTTACAATTTTAATCAGTATATTATATATAAGCAAGTGATAAAAGTAATTATAGGTCCCATATAAGATATTAAGAGGAGGGTGAATTGATATATTTTGCAAAAAAATGAAACTTTTTCAATTTTTAAAACAATTCTTCTCTTAATAACTAAAATAGCATGAAAAGTAGCAAAAAAAATGATTGTTTAACTTTAGGTGCAAAATAATAAATAAAATAATAAAATGCAAAAATTAAATATGATAGAGAGAAAAAAGATCAAGTAATCAATTTATAGAGTTTGGACCTTTTATCTACTGCTCTCTTCCAGCTCTACCTTGCTGGTGTTCAATAAGAAGTTATAAGGATATCCAATCGCTTATCTGTCCTGTCTTACTAGCTATCCTTATATTATTCATGGGACTACAAAGAACTCCCTAATCTAACACTCACTAAAATACAATATCAATAATGTTTACATGAAAAATGAGATAATGCAGTCAAAGAAGTCTTTATAAGCATAAAATAACAATGAAATGAGAAAAAAAATTTTGCTTAGTTTCTAACAATTTGCACAAGGGAGTTTTTTGAATTAGTTTTGTATTAAGTGTATATCTCTTGTTTCTCCAGCAACTCGACTTATATTGCATTGCTTCTTGACATAATTGTTATAAACGATTAGTTGAAAATAATATGCAGATATTTTTGGGATTTGATTTATTCCTCATATTTATCTCCAATTTTGAAATTCAAATCCTAAAGATAAATATTGTGAAATTTGTTCAAAAATACTTACTGTACATTTTCTTTATAAACTCCACTAAAAAGCTTAAATATGTACTTAAAACTTATTGTTTCCATAGATAGATGTATCTCACACATTTTGAAATCGAAATCCCTTATAAATTTCTACCATATCTTCATAATTTAAATTAAAAATATATATCTCCAAAAAAATTACGTGTATTTTTATCCCTTAACTTCATTATCTCTTATTTGAATTGGAATTTAAGATATTTCTCTAAGCTTAATTCATATCTCCTCAAATGTATTCTTAAAAAATTCATCAAAAATATTTGGCTAATTTTTTCTCACATTATAATCTTCACTAAAAAACTTGAGATATCTACTCAAACTTCATCTCGTGATAGATATACATATCTCACTTTATTAAGAAGAGCAATTTCTTATAAATGTCTTTCAAATCTTCAAAAATTTGAATTTAAAAGAAAAATATCTTCAAAAAATTATGTATATATCTTCTTATCTTATCCAATACTTCATTTCCTTCTATTTGAATTTGAAAACCAACATACCTTATTTCTTAATTTATAATAAATCTAAAATATTTTTCTTAGTAATTCCCATTGAAATAACTAACATGCTATGTTAAAAATTATTGAAACAAATCTACGACCACATCCATTTTAATTGGCCCTGTCTACGTTACTATCAAATTGTGATATGGAGGTTTAATCAAATTGCTTAGAAAATATTACATTTAATGTCATTGGCCATTTATCATAAAATTCTCCATATTGAAAATACTTCTCCGACCATATAACCAATATATTCAAATAATCATATCCCAAATCTTCATTATACTTCTATAATTAAAATCAATCCCTACAAACATAATTAATCCAACTTATTTATCTATCATAATATTCCACCTTAATTAAAACTATCCTCTTTAAAAATCTCCATGGATATGAAATCAACTTACGTGAAATGAGATTGAACATATTTTCCTAATATATTTAATTAAGTGGAATTAGGCCTTCATGTCGTAAACTTATTTAATTAATTTGCACACTTAATGAACATATTAGTATAATATAGCATATATTTTGTTATCATCAAAACCAAAAAAGGATACTTACAACAGTAATATTAAAGTCACAAGAAGACCGTAAAACTTTTAAATTATTGATATTAACTTTAGTTGGAAAACATTTATTTGGCTTTCTTCATTTTTTTTCCAATTAGAAAGAAACTTAATTAATGTCACTGTTCCTTTTTTTTTTTTATCATTTTCATTCCTTAAACTTTTTCCAAACTTTTTCTAGAGCAATTGGTTAACATATTTTCAACGTATTGTTTTTTTTTTTATTTATTTTGCATGAATATTTTAGACTATTTGTGTAAATATATATTTTTTTTCTTTTATTGAATGATATATCGTGTATACAATTTGATTTAATAATTTAGTATGTTGTAATTTCTCTTGAATCGCCTTATTTGTCTTTTATACACAAATCATAGGTACATAAGTTGAATTATATGATATAAACACATTAATTACTTACAAATTAGACTTATTATGTAACATTTTACCTAGTCTAGTTTCTTTTTTACCAACTCAATTATACATATAATTTGAGGGAAGAGGGATTCAAAGTTGGTGTATAAAAGATTAGTATTCATGCTATTACATTACAATAATTTTACTGTACCTAATGTAAATTAAATGATTAAATATGCTAAGAATGATTGATACTAGAGCTAGCAATCTATGTTATCTGTCGTGTCTCATTTCCATGTTTAAATAGGTTCATGTTTAGAAAATTTTAACTCATGACATCACTCGTTTATTAATCATACATGAGAACCTAACACGTAACTAGAACCATTTAATAAACACATCTCATGTTTGAATAAGACTCACTTATCAATTGGAAAGTCATAAATATATCTATAAAATATTTATAGATATAAAGAGAAAATGGCGATAATGATATTGAGATTTTATAAAGACAAATAATATAGGATCTTGATACTCAATATAAAATTTCGATCCAAATAAAGTAAAGTCTTATCAAATATAAAAATATCTAAAAATTTAAGTTATATAACATTGTTAAATTAAGTGGAACTATACCTTAAATGGATATTGTCGCGACCCGAGGGGGCTAGTCGTGGCAGTCGTCGTATACCGTACAAAGGATTGTAGATTGAGTTCCCTTACAATCGACGACCCTTTTATACGATACACAAGGCTACAACTACTACTAACTACCAAGAGTGCGCAAGCTTAAGCAATAGCATTTCATGACGAATAATAATATAGAAAACATATCACATAATTTAAGTGTATAAAAGTTTACAAATATAGAGTTTGAAACATGACTAAAGTCAGACTAATATAAAAATTACATATTCATCTCTACATTTAAGTCAAAAGTACTCTCTGTCCTCAAAACAGCTCCCATATTGATCCCGTAGAGAAAGCTAACCTCGGGCATATAACGGCCTGACTCCATGAATAAGTCGGCCTGCAAAAGGAGTCTACAAGGGTATAAGCTTACTAGCTTAGTGAGATATTTTCCCTCAACCATACAACAGTCAAGTTATACTACAGTTAAATTCAACCAAATGAATGCATGATCAAGCAGTGTGCCAAACAAATACATGTAGGTGACCAGGTACTACATGTAACTCAAATTTAACACCCTCCGAAGTCAGGGTTGGAGATTCTTCGGTACAGTCAGATCCGGGTATCATATTAGAACTTATTTCATAACGAAACTCCGCGTTTCGTATTTAAAATGTAATGGTACATCCATTACCAGCTTTATCAAAACGAGTTCTACATATGAGTGTGAGTAGGTTCACGCAGCCCTCACTCACCCCTAAACGAAGGCCTCTGGACTCGACCCATAGCCAGGCGGTTGGCGCCTCCAACGCCTAGTCATCCCGCGGGCGAGGGTAAGGTCATATTGCACGTGTGCACCGTACGAACTCAATAACATTCAATAATCAACCCAAGTATGGCCTCTCGCTACCTTCGTGTAATGTGACTGTCTGGAAATAGTTATGCAGTGCATGATTTATGAATGATCCAAATTAACTTTTTCTAGTCAAATAAAAGTTAAGTCATATTTAATTAGTGATCATTCCAAGTCACAACCAATCACTCTATTGAATCTACTATGCATCAAACATTATATTATTGAACTTTAAAGTAGATTCACAATTCACAACAATTATCATGCACAAGCATAACCCAACCGCATACACATTCATTTATACATCATAATTTAGATTCACTACTTACAAACACAAACAAGTACGGAATCATAAGGAAAAACTCACTCGGCTATGGCTAGTTCAGGGATCGTAATAATCGATGGGCAGCTCAGGGTCGATATCGTGATCACCTGAGAATAAGGAAGAATAAGGAAAATTTGTAAGATAGGGAATTTTAAAACTATCTAGAGTTATAATGTATAAGGTTTATTTCACTTAGTTACATGAAACTGTCGATTCGAGCTTTTTATCGAATTGCGTGTAACTTTTTCGCTTTAGCTCGGATCGTTATGAACTTATAGTCCATTTTGATCGTTTTCGAGCGTATTTTCTCGTACTGAGGTCCGTTTTGGACGTTGTGACTCGTAATTTATATTGTGATACAAAAATATCACAAAATTTATTATTTAAATTTAAAATTTATAAAATATTGATTTTCTCTTTTTCGTAACATATTTATAAGTTAATAATTAGTTAATTCATTTATTTGTTATTTTTATTATTTTGGGTATATTTTCCTATTTTTCTCCTTTTCTTATTTATTTATGTATTTTATTATGTACCTTACGATTATACATATATATATATATATTCCAATCCTTATAATATATAGTTTATGTTATTTTCAAATCATGAATTACGGTATTATATATATGCATATATACTATATATATTACACATATGTATTACACGTATGATATATGTATATGTATTTATTTAAAACATACTCATATTCATATATAAATATATATATTCGGCATACATTCATATAAATACATACATATATATATAGTCGGCCTACATACCTATATATACATATATATATATGTTCGGTATACATATGCTTATATATAGTATTTATCATAAATATATATATACAATACATTTTATACATAATAGACCGTATACTATATTACTTATAGCCTATATTATATATATTTACGTGTCTCATACTACTACTTATGGAAGCATGTATATATGTACTATACTATACGATTATATATGTATATATATACTAAAATAATTAGACAAGAATAACCACATATATAGTTTGGGTATAAATCATACATGTGTACTATAGTATAAAATACATAATACTCATCATATGTGTTCTAACAAATATACATAACACATCTACTCATGTATAATATACCTATGTACATATATGTATACATATTTAATTTTATACATACATACACTATTTAATTTATGTATTAGTGTACATATACTATATTATATTTATAAGAAAATACTCTACCAATACTACCTTTATACATATGTATACTATATATAACATACATCTACAAATAAAATACTTACCTAGTGGTTTAATTTCCTTCCTTTTCTTTTCTTCTTCTTTCCTTCTTCTTTTTCTTCCTTCTTCTTTCTTTTCTTCCTCTCTTTTTTTTTCTCACGGTTTTACGTGCTGAGTTTTCCAGACGGTTTCATTTGCTAAATGTGTCCAGAATGATGTTTTCTTTTCTTTTTATTTTACTTGTTTAGTAGCTTAGATTTTACGCCATATCTTTAACATTAATTGCAAGAGTTTTGTTTGATTTAAATGTTCAACACCTGGCAAGATAATCCATCACGTGGGCTGCTTCTTTTAGCTTTCATTTTGTTGGATTTGCTTTTGCTACGCAGGAAAGGAATTTGAAATGGGAAAGGGAAGAAGGAAATGAGATAAATTGAAATTAGTAGAGAAGGAAAATGATATTTATTAAAAATTATGTGTAATTTTTCGAATCATATAAATTATAACGAATTTTCTCGTAGATTAGTTTCCAAAATTCTGTGAAATTTTATCAATTTAACTGGTACCCGTTACAATTATAATTTTTACAAGTTATTATGGTAATTTCATTACAATGTCGTACTAACAGTCGATTTAGTTAAAAATTACATTTGATTATAATTTTATTGTTATTGTGTAATATTTAACTATTTTATAGGTTTACGTTTATGATTTTAGGGTCTCAAGCAATTTTAAGCTCGGTTTCAATTAATGATGCATAGACTAGTTTTTAAGGTTTTAGTAAGCGATTTAGGGTTTTGATAAATTTCGAAGATTTTGTTATCGGTGTTATATTTGATTTATTAAACTTCATTTTCTTTTATTATCATTCGCCTTATCGATTTATTGTACAGTTTAGAACACTCGGACTCGAGTTAAGGTTCAACTATTGTTTTTCCTAGGGTTTACAGATATTATTGCTAGTGTTAATTTCTTAATTCATGACATTATTTGACAAATTTTCAAATGGGATAGATGAAGAATTTGCACATACGCTCGTAGTTTTTCACTCATTGAACTATAGTGCAATAAAAAAAATATATAGCATGTCTTATGTTTGAAAGTTAGACATATACCTTAATACAAATTTAAATGGGCTTAGAAGGATCTAATTCGTTTGTGTTTGATATCGATTTTTTCGGTACATAAACTCGTTTAAACCGTATCATCTCGTGTTTGAATCGTATGGGTCAAATTCCAGTAGTTGATGCCGGAACTAGAGATTGTTTTCTAACAAATAATAGTGAAGGAGTTGTGATAGACATAAAGAATTTTATCACGAAAAATACGAAAGCAAAAGCATGACTAATACATGAGACTGTTTTATGAAGCAAGCAACGTGTTGGTACAAATGGCAATAAGGAAATGTTACCAAATCATTCGTTATGGGATTTTGCTTCATACTTTCGTGTTTTCTATCACTTTTGACAGTGAAATTACAAAATGTTAGACCAACTCTTTACACTATATTTGGAAAGAGGAGACAGATCAAGAGAGATGAAAAGTAGAAGGAAAAAATTAGAAAGGAAATAAAATGAAAGCAAAGATTTATTGCATGTTCTTATTTGGACGAAGGAAAGAAGAATAAAAAAATGTAAAACGAATATTTTTTAAAATAACATTTAAAATTACTTTAACTTATTAAATTACTATATTATTTCAAAACGATAATAAGATTTTAAAAGGTAAGGATATAATTAGAATTTTAATAATTTTTTATTTTAAATTACTCTAATTTAAAAAGAAAAAAAAATGTAAACTCTAAAAAAAAATTTCAATCCTAATTCTTTCCATCTTACCAAATAGGGCATTAGGGAAAAATGTTAAAATACTCCTATTAACTATTGAGCTTTGAGATGCTCCAATCAAAATCAGTTCTAGTACTGGGGTGTTGGGAATGATGAAGAACCATGATGATGGTTTAGGTAGATGGCACGCTTCGTGCTATTCCACTCAAATATGTTTATGTTATCCAAAGAATGTAATTATTTCAGCCTACCAAATGGGGTTTCCACTACCAATTTGGGCACACTTTAGTGATGATGGAACCTTCGTTGTAAATGAGTTGCGAGCCCTCTCGTTTAATTGTTCTCATTACCCACCAGACTCGGAAATAACATGGTATTATTGCGCTAGAACCCTGTAGCCTAATGTTATTGACACGATATTCTAATTGATTGGACCATGTCCAGTTTTCTTATCCCTTTTATAATTATCGGAAAATTTTGTGGCATAATTGCCATATGAATAACCCTGCAGTTTTCCTCTTACTTACTTAGGGAACCATGATTGGTCAACGATATATTACATGATCGTATATATCATATATATGACTTGAATTTCTAATCCAACCTTCCTATTATATATTTATCATTAACGTTTTTCTATCATCAGCATAGCAAATGGCAATCTTATAAACAAGTTGAGTTGGAACATTACAACACTAAATTTAAGTTTGAGTTTATAATTTTGGAGCTCACTTTGATTGAACTTATAATTCCATGTTTAAAATAATATATAGAAAATATATATTTTCTTTGATCGAGCTTATAAATTCGAACTTAATCAAATTAAGATCATTTATCTTTAATTATGTAGAAAATATATATTTTCTTTTAATTAAAATAATATAGATATTTAAATTGGATTTGAATTCAATTAACATATAAACCAAATTGAATGCTTGTAAACTAATTGAGCTCAAGTTCGACAAGGTAAACTACTTGAATAATTCAAACTAATTGTTATCGAGTTAGAATTATATAATACGGAGCAGAATTCAATAATTTGCAAGTAAATTTATGTATTTTCACCTAGTGTAAAGAGATAAATATACTAAAACTCATCTATATTCATGAGGTTTATGTGCAAATTGCATTATTTCAAGTCATTTTTGTACTTCATTCAATTAGGTCTGCTGTTTACGGGTGAATCATTTAATTATTGGCGCCATCGCGCCTAATAAATCCCCTCTGTATATAGCCACAAACATGAGAGTACTGTATACCTAACAAATTTCTTACTTATGCTACTTCTTGTTCGATGCAAAATTCAATCGAAAACTCAATGAAGATTCTTTCTTCTGTTCAAAATTTTGAGACAACAAGACTCAATGACAAAGGTTGGATTTGGAACAGCGAAGACACCAAAATAATAGCTCTCACAGCTCGATTGACTGGGGAAATTACGGATTTGGTAAAAGAAAATTTAATCCTCTATTCAAGATGAGGAAACCTTCTAGAAAAGTAGACAGGAGAAAAAAAAAAAAAGATTCTTGAATTTAATTATGAATGAATAAATCGTCTCACACACACAAAAGATATTTATAGTATAGATATACAGCTTAACTAACTACTAATTTACTAATTATTCCTACTAACTGTAAGTACTCTTAAAATCATAGTAGATAGACACTAATAAAGTAACTTATTTGGTAGGAAAAAAAAAAGTATATACATATACATATATATATATATATACGTACACACACATACAAAATATAGAACTTAAAATGAATTACTTGATTAGTATATATGAGCGTTAATTAAATAATAGAATAAATGTAAAAGATTTAAATGACTCAATAAAAATGTAAAAACTTAATTAAAGTTTGCCAAGACCGTAGTAATTGGATAGTCCAAATACATGATGAATTATATTCGATTCGATCGTACATATCTTAGTGGGCTCAACTATTCAAGTGATAGCTAAAGTTGTGATCTTCATAAAATGCACCGAAGATTACAACACTATCTAATGAGTTAAAATAAAGCTGAAAATAGCGCTGAAAACCAAGGAGATTAAAACTCGAAAACCATTAGACTTCTCTAAGGGAGTCGAACCTCAAAGGCTAAGAAACAGAAAAATATGGTGTCATTAGTGATGGTTAAAGTGCAATCTTTGGGCTTAAAAATAAAATCAAACAACATTTTCGGTTGAGTTTGCTTTTTAAATTGAAATGTTTTTAAACTGTATTTTTTTTTTAATCTTTTTCGTTATACCATCTTTTTACGTGGTTATATTTTGATTTATGTTATCTTTATTTGTAATGAAACACAAATACCTTTGAATAATTAAGTGATAAAAACTCACGTGGGTAATAAGTGTAAAGGTTCAGGTGTGAGTATTGCACTATATATTACTAAAAAATGCCTTAATAATGCCTATGGGATAATCAAGTGATGAGTAATAAGAAAGAGGAACAAGCACTCTAACAAAAATAGTAATAAGTAGAGAAACTTAATAGGATCAAACTTTATCATGAATATAAATGAAGTGTATTTTTCTAATGATTGAGTATTTAATCTGTTTGAGTAGTGAATCCAGTAGCACTATAGTATTAGTGCAGGACTTTCTCTTATCCAAATGAAAGAGTGAGTAGTGTATTTATAGGAGCTGACCATTGACTTTATACGTTAAATTGTAAATGATTAATAGTCAAAATTAATCCCTTCTTTTAATAAACCCCAGGCTTAGCAAGACATTATGTAATGTGCGAGTCGAACTAAGAAAGATTTTTATTGGATAAACCAATCTAACAAGCGCTATTCTAAACTCGTCATATTAAATGTCCATTAATTATCTTGTTTGTGCATGCACTTGACTTTTTATGCCCTCCTTCTTAAATTCAAAGAGTCAAATCCATTTACTTATTGAGCTGAAACTCACGATAAGATAACTTACAAAATAGAGATTATAATTTATCTTAATCAATGTTACATTTATACTATGAATATTATTAATTTTGGGCATAAAAACGTGTATTATATTTAAAGTCTCTTTCTCTCTCTCTTACTTATATTGATAGCAATATCTACAATAAAATTATTATATTATGAAAATAAATAATATTTCACAAGCTTTATGGGGGCATCCTTTAATGTAAGCTGCATGGTATATCCTCTAAGCATTTCGAAAAGATTAGAAAGTATATGTTCCGCCTGCATATTAAAATATAGATACAACCTTTAGCCTACTAATTTTGGATTCTCTTATCCCCACTTACAATTATTATATTATATTAATACAGAAAACAGTAAAATATTGCCAAACAAATTGACCCTCCATTATGTGTGGTTTGTATTTGAGTGTAATACCAGAAAATGAGAAAACATTATGAATAATTATCTCTATATAGATGATTTGGAATAAGGCTATCTTTAGGGGAAAAAAATTCAGTCAATTATCCTCCAAATATTTCATGTTACCTTACCTATTGGTAGATTGGTCAGAGATTTTTTTTTCTAAATAACTTTTCTATTGTCTCTTTAGAGTAAAATAAAAAGCTTAATTAAAGGGACAATCATATCCTTGATAAACAAGTATTGAATATATTTTATAATGATCACTATTGTTAGATTCAAGTTGACTCATTCGATCCAACTTATTTCAACTTGAACTACCTATAAAGCTGATTGAGATAACTCATTCAATCCTTATTGACAGCAATTTTTTAAGTCAAAATGTACCTTTTTCATTGTATTTGTTTTTTCTTTTTTGGCTAGATAATGCACAAGTTTATTGAAAAAAATATTAAAGAAAAATAGAATATAAACTATAGAAAAATCTCAAGAAGATAGATAATTTTATTAATTTATGAATAAATATAAATTGTATTTTAATATTGTTGTTGACTTTATTTGATTTCAACTCAATTCTCTCACTCTAGACTCAATTCAATTTACATCGATAATGATCAAAGCTGGGCATATTGGTATTTTTTTTATTATATTTCCAACTTGAGGTGAAACAAATATTTTCAACTAATAAAAATTTATAACAAGTATACACTAATATGCAAATTTCTAACCCATTTGTCTGTAGTAGTCATTCAAAAAAAAAAATATTTTCTATTTATTTTATTTTAAAAGTTAAACGAAATTTTAGTTTTACTAGAAGTATGTATCATTGAAACAAATCTAACAACTATCTTAAGAAATAAGCAACATCGAATGGCCTAAAAAATAATATAACATGAAAACCCCACGTAAAAAATCCACGAGCAAAGGACGCATAAGGACTAAGGACTTAGTAATAATCAGAAGGAAACGACAAAACGTATAAGAATGTCACTTACAGCGGAACTAAAATCCTCCTGTGGAAGAACTATTGTACAAGAAGTCTACTTTTTAAACAGGTGATTAAATTTTGATCATTTCATTAAATACTTTTAAACTTTAGTACTTAAATTTTATCCATTTTTACAATTAATAAACTTAAATGTTACTAGTTTTACAATTAACTACTTGAACTTTATTGATTTTTATAATTAGCCACCTCAAAATTTTATAGGTAATAAAATAACACTTTTAAACTTATATTATTTTTGTCCAGGAACGGAATGAAATTAATAGAATGAGTTAGAATGGAATCATAATTTTGGCTCTTTAAAGATAGGATCAAAATCTCCATTAAAGTCAAAATGGACAATTCCCTTTAGCTTTTAAAAGTACATACCGTGGTGAAGAGGTTTGAAAGCAAAAATCACGTGTGCTGCTTGACAAGCGCTGCAAGTTATAAAAAAGAAATAACTTGAGTTGAATAGGATCATTGAGAGAAGAAGTAAAAAAAGGATGAGGGAGAGTAGATAGTCTTAGTGAGGCTCTAATATATATAGCGATAAATGAAAAAGGTTGATGGTATTAAACTCTACAATTAATGAAAAATAGTATGTATATTCTAGAGAAAATTGAGTGTTTGATTTGTTTGAGAGTAGAGTAAAAAAGAGAAGAATGCCCTAATACATACGATGATAGGTGAGAAAGGTTGATGACATTAAACTCTACAATTAGTAAAAAATAGTATGTATGTTCTTGAGAAAATTGAATATTTGATTCGTTTGAAAGTAGAGCTTATTAGAGTAACGACGTTGGTTAGAGATTTTCCTTGTGTCCAAATAAGAAAGGAGAAGGAATATTTATAGAAGTTGATCATATCCATCGGATCGAGATGGTGATCAATGGTTGGAATTGTTTTTTTTTTTATCAAACTTCAAATAGATCCTCTTTAATAAGTTTTGGCTCAAAAGTGATCTTATTTTCTTAGTGTGAACTAAATTAAAAATAGTTAGATCTAACAAATTGATCTAATGAATCCTATTCTAAACTTATCATATAAATCTTTCTTGATCGCCTGAAAATATATTGGCTTCACTCTCTTGATCACATCATCTTAACTCAAAGAATCGATTCTATTTTAATTGCTGAATCCAACCTTATATCCGGTTTTAACCCTCTATACATCCAAACATAAGCAAAATGAATAAGGCCAGAATCGTGATACCATTTCAACTTATTCTCACATTTTAAATAGTAAATATAACATTAAGTTAATTAATTATAAATATAAATAAGTTTAGGTGTTAAATACGACATATATCCCTTAACGAAAGCCATCGGAAAAAATTCTGAAACTCACAAATATGTTACTCATCACAAAATTTACCAATTCTTATGAGTGTCTCTTCTAAAGTTGTAAACTTCAATCGCAAACTTTTTCCCCATTTCACCAAATAATACTGAGCATATGCCAAGAAAGAAAAGAAACCTAATTGTGGTAATGGAAATAATAATTTAAGTGATTGTAGGAAGTAATAATAATTTATAAAATTAAATTAATCCATATGGAATCAACACTAATTAAGAAATTTTACACCAAATATTGCTCATTTAATCATCTATTATCTAAACTATTAACTATTGTTAGATTTGAACATTATACCTTCTGGAACCATTTTTTTTCAATTTTTTTTTTTTTTTTTTTTAAGAATCTTTGGAGATCATGAGGAGTACAATAGCACAACCGCGGTATCAGCCAGCGGCCAAAACCATCTTTCAAGCCTTTCGCGATTCTTTTTTCTCTCTCGTCCTTTTTTGATGCTTGACATTGAAAAATGGTAAAGCGGTCATCATCTCGAATATGGCTCGTAAATCATTTAAAACACTTAACAAACCATGGACTCCAATTATATTATTACTTGGGCAAACAGATCCAATATATAATGGATCATCTTAAATCGAGATAATACTCCATAATTTCATTTTTATTTGCAAGAAAACAATCTCCAATTAATTTAACTAAGTCTAAACAATCCATAATAAATTTGAATCATTTAATTCAGTCTAATTTATAGCCAATCAATGTATTCGTATCATTTAATTCAATTTAGATGCAAAGAATAATTGGCAATGACTTAATAGTCTAATAAAGATTAACTCAAAACCTTGACCGAACTTGCCAATCTGACCTAAGAAGTTAATTCTTTTGATTTTTAAGATCAACAATTATCCTTAATCAAGAAAACTTGAATTAAAAATTTATTGACAATGACAAGTTAAACAAAAGCCAAACTCATTTGATGATAATTATCTCAATAATTAAGATAATTTAGTAAGTTACCAAAAGAAAGTAAATAAATATATATAATTAAATATTTGTAAGGTGAGGTTGTCATAAATAGTCGATCATATGCACATAGTGTATCGGTGGACTTGAAGAAGTCTTGAACAAGATAACACCTAGAAGGATGTTATCAAAGAGAGGTATGAGGTAAAAATAGGCAAAATCAACTCCTAAAGCACACTGTGACAGTAGATTGAATTCATCGTTCGTTGCTTGTTCTTGATTGATTCATTATTTTGATATTTTTAGAACCATTCTGGTAGAGTGGGCAAATGATGGGGAGAAGCCTTTAATTATAGATTTTGGTACTCGATCTCAATCATTTGATTAAAATGGACGGATAAGAAGAGCAACTGATGAGGGCCGTTAATTTGAAACTAGCGACTTTTGAATGGACGTCGGCTTGAGAAGGCCCAAGTCTTTATAATATAAGCTCACGGTCCAACAAGACTTCATAAAGCAGAGGTCTTCTTCTAGGCTTATCATTGCTTGAGCAAGGTCAAATTGTTCCCAGCCTATTAAAACTAGATCTTTTTAAGATATCCATAGAATTAAACCCAAATCCCTAAGTCCTACCACTAATCTAAAAAACCGATTCAAAGTATTAAATTGCATTAAATATCTGATAATCGAAATTACCATTTACAATATTAATCCTATAACCATTCATCAAGTGAAGAAAGCAAGTAAAAGCAAGGATGACTTTACATTTTGTTCACGCGTGATTTTGTCCCCGCCCGTAGTGTTGATGTTAAACCTTTTAATTGAAAGTTATTAGAGCGTAGTGTCAATGTCTATCCTATCGGGATAAAGCACAAACGGTTTCCTTCTTCCTTAAAATAAGTATAGAGAATATGTTAAGTTAGAAGGAAAAATAAAAATCTTTTATTTTTGAAATTATGTGTTTAGATCCTGAAATCTTTAAGAAAAGGATATCTAGACTCTCATCTCATGTAATCAATATGCCCTTAGTTTTATGTAATTTTCTTTCTTAGTTTTTTTTTTTTTTCTAATTATCTTTTCCAATAGCACAATAGTAATATAAAGTCCAAATGCACTTTTTAAAAAAAAGATTTGTGGTTTAAAGGCACATTTTTAAATCTAAGGTAGCTAAGTGAATAAAAAGTAAAACTAAGAAATGTATTTGCAATTTATCCTAAAAAGTAATAAATAGGTATTTATTAAGAATTCTTATAGTTCAATTATATGAATATAGAATAATTTCTTTAATTATACTCATTAAAAAAAAAAGGAAAATGTAAATAAAACATGATGGTTTGAAGCCACGTACACGAATGCAATAGCACAACCACAAAGTCAGCTCTAGAGCAACTTCTTATATTTTCGTGACTTTAAAATACAAAGCACGATATTCTATCGGTGCACCGTGCACTGTTGATCACAATCTAAAAGCGGCACCTTCATTTAATTATATTGTAATCTTTAATCTTGGAATTGTATTTTATTTACTTTAACTTAAGAGTAGATGTATTTGACTTCAAAACCTTATAAATCTGATCCAGTTGATATACAGTTATACATGGAATTTATATTTAAATATCATATAAAAATTTTATTAATTTTTTTTATGAAAAGAGTACTTATATATCATATCAAATAACCATTGAAATTTACTCTTTGAATATTGTTTTTTCAACCCAGTCAGCATCAATTTTAATATCCAATCAAAAAAAAAAAAAACACCTATGAATTTATTATTATCTAAATTATGCACGATATAACACAAACTAATGATATATAGAAGTTGAACATAATATGAAAATTTCGTTAGAATTTCGAAGAAAACAATACCTATTTACAATATCAAACAACCTTAGCAAATCACTCCGTATTCTCTTTTGGATGCAATGGACGTCAATTTTTTTAAATCCAAAAAGAAACTATATAATGCACACATGTGGAGAAAAACAAAAATAATAATAATAATAATAATAATAATTACCAATAGCCAATCTATTTCAGCCATGATAATTAACTATTACAAGTCGTTTTCGTCATCATCAATGTCTTCAAAGAAAGGGTCCTTCAATAGCTCAGATGCAGATGGCCTAGCTTTAGGTTGAGCCAAACACTTATCAATGAATGCCTTCACTTGAGTGTCCTTAACCTTGTTAAGGGATTGTGGCCTAATCCCAGAAGTCACTCTCTTGTAAATCTTTGCAACACTATCACACTCCATGTATGGTATTTCTAGCGTTACCATCTCTAGGAGGCACATTCCAAATGAATATATATCCACAAGCTCTGTATAGTTTTCCTCGTATAGCTCCGGTGCCATGTATTCCGGTGTCCCGATGATGGAATGCGCGGCGTGGCTCTTCCCAACTATGGCTGCCAATCCCAAATCACCAATCTTAACCTAAAGACGATGAACTCCGAAAATTAGAACTCATAAGAAATCAAACTCCAAAAAATTATTGCGTGGATAGCAGTTGAGCATTTCTCTATAATTACAGGCCATAATACCAAACTAATGGGCCCAGGGACACACAGAATCCTAATTGCTGTCATCTTTTGCTTAAATGCTTTGCTTTTAACTTTTTCCTTCATAACAACCAAACAAGCTTAAAGTTGAAGACACGAAAGATCAAATGTAATTCAACACATGATACCGCGTATAGTAACGAATTAGGATGGTTCGAGGAACAGGAAAATCAACCTGACCAACATTGCCATTGACGAAGATATTGCTGCAGTTGAGATCTCTGTGGATGATGCAAGGTTCATGAGTATGTAGGTACTCCAAGCCCTTCAAGATCTGTTTCGACCACTTCTTCAGCGCTTTGATCGAAACATGCTTATGTTTCTTCCTATATTCCCTCAAATTCCCCGAAGTACACACTTCAGTGATGAAATTCAATGTGTTGTTCCTGTCGTCGCTCCAGAATCCGTACAGAGAGATGATGTTCTTGTTCTTCAAATTCTTTAGGAGCCGAACCTCCGAATAGAGCCTATCGATCATAGCAGGATCATTGCTGAAATTCCTCAATTTCACCTGATTCCAAGCCACCTCTATCCCTTCTTCTTGATCGAATGCGCGGTACACTTTCTTCACCGCGCCCGAGCCTAGAAGCTCGCAGTACCGGCCGTACCGGCCGGTGGGCTCGACCTCAACAAAGGGTTCTGAGTCCTTGTCGGCAGGGTCTGCGATTGCACTTGGCATGTCGACTGGAATAGTAAAAATCGCATCTAATCAATTATCAAACAAACATCTTGTTTGATTATTCTGTTGATTAGAAAATTTTCGTCAAAATCGTTCCATAAAAAATCCAAAAATCCACATTCTAATACTTCTTGGAGATAATATCCTAATCAATCCCTAATGCATACTCCAAGATTGATAGTAACCATGGAAATCTGGTAAAAGAACTCAAAAGTTCAAAAAAAAAAAAAAAAATCATCAATTCAAGAGAAAACATCCGTGCGTGAAGAAAAACGACACTTTCTAGTAGCTAACGAATAATTAAACTAGGGACCCATAGAAACATTGATAAATTCATACAAACCTGAAATTGCATGCAGCTAACCAAAACTAGAAACAGTACTAAAATAAACCTTTCTAAAGCAACTGATGAAATAAGAATACAAAATACCTCTTTTTTCTCGAAGGAACCAGAACCAAAGCAGACTTCCTTAAACTAGGAAAACATCAACACGCTTTCCAAAACTGGGTGGACAGAGAAACAAGATGGGAAAAGTGGAAGCTGTATAGATTGATGTATTTATAGTAGTAGAAAGATTAGGTGGATTTGCTTAAATTTTACAGTAGTTAAGATTCTTATATTGTTGCAATCACATTCAGATTTAGTAGATTTGCGAAAAATCTACCCGTTTCAGATTCACATTTTGACATATAACATGATGATATATATATATATATATATATTCATATAACAAAGGAATTATTTATATTATTCAACGAAAGGAAAGAAGGGAATTATTTATATTGTTTTCGTATGTTGCGTTGTGGAAATTTCTAATTCGCCAACTGGGTTTAGATTTTGCTATTTCTCAACCACAAATTAACGACGGATTTTGTGGAATTCTATTTTTCGTTGATATTTATATTGGGATAGAAGTCAACTCTTTATTTCCTTTTCCGAAAGCACATTTATGGAATCTTAAGCGTCCGAGTGAGGATTTTGAAGCCTTCATGGGCAATAGCTATACGATTAAGATTGAGAGATAAGTAGTTGAAAATTTAAAACTTGTACAGATTTATATTTTATATTATATTTATATCTATATTTATTAATCATAAGCAACACCACGGTATTACATAATCCAAATGATCCTTCACGTAGCTATCTATATTTCTTTAGGTAATTTTATTCTCCATTTTGTGAATACTTTTCCTTTTATATTCGAATGATCTCTTCTTTTATTTAATGCATTTGTTTCTACATATTCCTTTTCTTCTTCTTCTTTTTTTTAAATATCTGTGATATGATTGCACAGTAAATAAATAGTCCTTAGCTAGAGACTATGTATTTGGGTTATCTAAAATTACTTCCTCTTAAGTTCCTTTAAGATTATTGCTTTAAAATGTTGTTATGTGTAATAAATGATTGAGAATGATAGTAAGAAGATGATATCATTATAATATTATAAAATAATTCAAAATTTAGACAATCTCAATTATTGAATTTATAACTTTAGTTAAAATGTTGAAGAGGATCCATTTTCATATAGAGTCGATATTTTTAAGCTTCAAATGATATTATATTAGTAATTTCATAAGTTCTAAATATAATTATTATGGTGCGGAGCTATAAGAGTAAACTATGTGTTTTAAGACTATTCTTTTTTTCTTTTTTTCCTTTTGGAATATGAGAAAAGATTTTGGAAAAAAATATATACATATATAATATTTAACGTTTATCACAAATTTACAAAAGAAGGCCTAGCATAACATAGTACAGCATGAAAAATTATATAATTTCTTTTACTAGAAAGAAAAGGTGAAAAATATGAGAAGAAAAGATTGAGAATATTTCATATATTCTTCTTCCTTTTAAATTCATTTCCCTTATAGATATCATGCTTTTAAAACCCTTAAAGTCAACTTTTGTCACATCCTTATAGAAGCATGCTAAGCGCTTCACAGTAAAATATGAAATTATTACATAACTGACTCCTACAAAGAAAAGCGAAAAGTACAAATGAGAAGAAAATAATTAGAATTTATATTTTCCTTCCCTATACATTCATTACGATTTAGATTTCATGCTTTTAAAAACCTAAAAACATTTCAAGAAAGAAATTACCAAATATGTAATTGTCCACTAAAGCTCCTTAGAAAAGGGATAGTCACAACTCATATATTGTTTAATTCAAATAGCAAATGTAGAAATATAATGGGTTTATTTTTAATAAACAATTCATATCAAAACGTCGAATGCAGTTAAGGAGAGATTTTAATTCAATCGTGCTAACCCTACATGAACGGTCAACCAAATAACATAAAAAATATATATAAAAGGAAAAAAAATTAACAGTTTTCAAAAGTTACATTTATATCACTTTATTAAAAAAAAAAATGCAAAGTATTCATACACCAATAGCATGCATCAAACAGTATACCTATCAATGTAATTTAATGGTGTTATAACAATAGAATAACAAACCCCTTATTAAATCACTTTATATAATATTGATATCTATTTACCTTTTTATTTTAATTTTTTTTTATTTTTATGAGTTCAAGACTAACCTAACCTACAACAAGTTAGCCCACTTTAACTTGAAGGTTAGGTGAGGCTAACCAGGCATCCATTCTTTTAGGTAGGTTGAAATTTTGGATCTTAGTTAGCAATGTTTTTTTTTTTTTTTTTAGGTTAAATGAATTGGCCCATATGCCTTGCCCACTTGCATAACTCTGTCTGAACCATTTACAAATGCTATTGACCTTTTCATTTTAAAAAATCCTACGACAACTTTAATCATCAAAATCTTTCTTCTTATAATCTCACATCTTACAATTTTTATTTTTATTCATTCTTAATCTATACACTAATTCTTTGGACCTTTCCTGTCATAGAAAAAGGAATAACCGTTATCGGACTATTGCTGCTTATTCAGCTGAAGTAAAGCCTATCCTTTTTATTTGTCCAATTATTGAAAGTGGATCGTGCAATGCATCCATAATGATGATAGTAATCCTTTATTTTGTAAGTGTGTTGTGCAATCCACCCCTAATAGAAGGAAAATACCCATTACCATAAAATCTAAAATAGAAAAGAAAAAGAAAAGGCCTCAAAACAAGTTGACTTGCACAACTTGATTATGATCCAAAGGGTCTTTAAGGTTTTTTTTTTTTTTTTTTTTTTTTTTTAAAGTCCTGGAAACTACTTGGTATTGGAAATGTTGTCGTTTATTAATCTAATTCACTCAGGGGTAGGAAGACTACGGGTGCTCCTTACATCCACATTTCTACGAGTGTACATGATACCAAAATGCTACACAATACTTGAAACGATGTTACAATGAAGCTGACGAGTTCGTCTTATATCCCAAACTTAATGTTGAAAAGCGTAGACTATGAACTTTATGCGGCTTCTGTATGTTGTTTACACACTTTGCACGTTTATGCTAAACAATTTTTATGCTACTATTTGTTGTGTGGTATAAGGAAAGATCTAACTAAGCGTGGTGTTTCTGATTCTCAATGTACAAGTGTGGAGATAGGTTATGATCTATATAAAAAGTGCTTCACTTATTCAAAGTCTTAAGGAATAATAAGTGTAGTTGAAGTTTTAAGATAGCTAAACTCATTTGTGAGATGAAGGTAATATTTTGGTTGGCAAAACAATATAGTATAAAGAGAATAGGATAACATTGTATAAGGAAAATAGAACTGGTAAATCATCTTGTATCATATTTGGTTTGTACAAGATATAAATTCTTAATAATATTTTTTTTCTTTTTTTTTTAATTCTTATGAGACAAATATCTATAACATGTGAAAGATTTTAATTGTATTAACACATCATTTAAAGTAAAGAATAGTGTGCAAATATGAATATGAAAACTTAATTGGTATTTTTTAAAAAAATATATTTTTTCATTATTATTATCAAAATTTTATTAATACTTATATACTATTCATTAATCTGTGTGGCTTATTAGTACTATTAAAACTTTTTTCTTATAATACTGTATAAATTTTCGAGTTTTTTCTAGTACTTTAAGATCTTTATTATCATATATCAAAATTTTATTAATATTTATACGTTATTTAGTGATCGATTCACATGACATATTAGTATCTCTATATATTTTTTCTTGTAAACATGGTACAATTTTTTCAAGTATTATCTAGTACCTTGAAGTCCGTTTTGTCTAATAAATTGATCTACCATGCGAACTAAATGGATGAATGAAGATCTTGTTTAGCTTAATACTGCAAAATGACCACAACCAAATGTTCCTAAAAGGTTTAGGATTGAGTAAACAACAGGTTTTGAAAAGGTTTTACCGATCTTATCATTTCGGTGAAGATTTTGACTCCACGCAAATCTAGAAGATCATAATATTTTGAAGCAAGTCCATGTGTTTTAGAACCAAAATTTACTTGTAATTATTGTCTCAACGTAATTAAATGGATGACCCGGTGGAACTCCGTAAGCTCTAAGACACAAGGTGATTGTCTTGTAGGGATGAAAATGTTTAAAAATCTATAGAAATGTGCAATGTGCCCTATCTTTTCGCTATTAGTAAATTTGAAACATTGTTGCAGGCGTGCCAAATAGGTCGTCATGACATTAGATTTCTGAAATTTAGGAAAAAGACGAGGCAATCTCAGAAGGACAATGGCAATGCTATTGCCTGTAGGAGTCCTCAAGTGCCTTCTTAATTTCTACTTCTGCTTCTGTCCCAACTAAAACAGGTAAACATCCAGAGTCTTAGTCGCTTGATTTAATATCTCTTTTAAAATGAACAACGAAATGAACTAATATGTATATGATTGCCTAAAAGGGAATAATTCTTATATATATATACACGCACATATATATGTTGGCTTGAATTCTATGTGCAAATAGATTCTATAGATGTTTTATGATACAACCTAGCTTTACTTAAATTTTGGATATTTGAGTTTTTGTTTACTCCACCAAATTAAGCAAATTGATTGGCCTTAATCCATTAAGGAAAGGTAGTCAATTTTATATTATGGCAGTCCATCAGTAGTATTGACCTCTTTTGATAACAGATATATATAGTCCTGCTTCCCGAGCCGAATGAAAGCTAAACCTTAATCGGTTTATCGGTTTTTCTTTTTAATTTTTAATTTATTTTATTAATTTATATTTTTTATTAATTTAATAATTTTTAGTTTTTCATTAATTTCCGACTTAATTCGATTTCAACTTTTATATATTTTTTCCTCAAATGCGGCATCCTTTCTTTTTTTTTTTTTAAATTGTACTAATTTATTAATAATTTTTAATTTTTTTTAATTAATTTCCAACTTAACGTAGTTTCCAATTTTTTATCTTTTTCCTTCTCAAATTTTATTTTTTCCCTATTTTCAAGACTTTAACATTTAACAAGTTTTAAAAAAATGATTTACATTAACTTAAATTGAATTTTCTATTCATCCTTAATATATAATTAATTTATAATTAGTCTACTATTATTAATTTAATCATATTATTTTTAAAAAATTGTTATTCATCATCACAAAAAAGATAATTTTGATATATCATAACCTAATGAGTGTCATCTAATTATTTTTTCTAATTTAATGGCCTAACTTCTCTCTATCTTTCTTTTTTCTTTTAAGAGGTGAACTAATCGGACCGACTCACTATTTAGCAGCTAACTTGTTAATTTGGGCTATTCGTACACTTTGAACTATTGGAATCCTTAGGGCCGACGGTTCGAGAGGCAATTCAAGCCTAATTATTTTTGAGTTGGTCCGATTCAAAGTTTATAACCGATCCTTACACAGATCTACATATATACTCCTCTCCCTCTCTCTCTCTATATATATATTACACATATATATGTACATATAATTCTAACGTGCTTTAAGGAGAAAAAGGCATATTCATTTAATAAAGTGAGATTTTCTTGGGGTAACTCATCTTTAGCTTTCATTCTGATATTGATTTCTTATTTATTTTACCATGACCTTTTCTTTCTTTCTTTTTTTCTTTCCTTTTCTCCTCCTCCTCCTCTTCTTCTTCTCCTTTATTTTTTTTTTTTTTTTTTGCTATTGGGTTTTTTCTTTTTTCTTCCCTCCCAAGTAAAATCGTGTTACATTTTTCTCTTGATTAATCACCGATGCTAGAACCATTACCAGAATTAAGGTGATAGATCACAAACCTGACAATAACAAGAAATATATAATTAGGAAAAGAGAAATTTTGACATAAGTTTCGATGTGGAAAATCCCAATTTATATATATATATATATATATATATATATATAGAGAGAGAGAGAGAGAGAGAGAGAGAGAGAGGCATGAACTTGTTGATGTCAAAGTAACCATCTTGTCTACGAAACCAAGCAACGGGAAAATTGCCAAAAACCTAACGTGGTGAGTCGTTAATCACGATCCAAACTGGTCGGTCACGGACAGTCCGCACGCTAGTTCCCCCTATGGGGATTGACTGCTTCCTATGCCCTTACGTCCTGATTTCCATTTGTTACAAATATGCCTTGGTAAGCCCCGTGTCCCCTGTAAAATTAAGACACGCTCAACGATTCATTATTTAATATATTGGGCATTGTTTGTTTTGCTCTTTTTACCGTTTATCATGCTTACCCACGGCACAACACGTTGCTGAGTGCAGCGTAAACATCCGGGAAGGTGGAAAAGCATATTTTTTCCATAGAGCCGCAAAAGAAGGCCAAACCACTACTGTGGAGAAGAAATGCATTCATGATGAACATTGCACTAAAGTCAAGTATGGACTCCAGCTAAGTGGGATCCTAATTTGCTTAAATATAACCAATCAATCATGTTTGATCCTTGTGTCTTGTGATTTTACATGTGAATGTGGGACCAGATCATAAATTAGATCGATTGAATACTAAACTCAAGATAAAGCTAGTACATGATACACCAATAATGGAACCTGAAAGCTGAAAGCCAAAAGCAGAAAGGGGAAGACAAGGATGGAGAAACATGATCCTAAGTAAGGGAAAGTCTAGGATAAGGACTTAGTAGTAAGATAATAGTCAAGATTCTAACTCATCCCAAGAGATGCATAATTTCTCAGTAAAAGTTACTGTTGAGATCAGTCTTTTTTGACCTATGAGCCTAATGTCATTGCGATGTGTCTTCCTCTGGTAGTTTGGATGGCATAAAAATGGCTTAGAAGAATGCCCTGCTCCCGTAGAACACCCGTGGAGTAGTGTTTTTCGAGGCTGGAGACTTCTGATCAGAGGTTGAATCTCCTGAACCAGCCGGTTCGTTTTCAAAATCCATAGGAAGCTTCATTTTAGCCAATGATTCAGTGAACTGCTGCATGCTTTTCATGTACATGTCCACGATATTCTGCTGCACCACTTTCTGCTCCTGTTCAATGGCCATATTGATAATAGGCTTTTCTATAGGAGGATTGCTGGGAACACTCGTTGCACCAGCAGATGTGCCATTCCCACTGTCCACTGTAACTGGATTTTTTTCTTTCAGAGGTGAAATATGCTCCTCATCGTGATATTTTGATTCCTGTTCAGCGTGTGAAGCGCCGGATACGTCTGAAGACTCCGAACTTGGAGGATTCGAAGGAGAAGAAACCCTATTAGTTGACAAAGTGCTTGGTGCCTGTCCGTGACTTGTGACTTGAGGAGGTGGTTCAACAGTAGCTGTTGACAAATTCTCCTTGTTATGGACACTGACTTCAGGAGTCTCCTTATTGGTAGTATCTAGATCATCCAAGCTCTCAGAGTCCTGAGAGTCAAGACTAGAAGCAGTGATCTCGAAATACTCCGAAACCATCATCTGATTCTCGTTCACAATTTTTGGGTCAGGAAATTCAATCTTCTCAAAAGAGACAGGCTCAGGGACTTCACCACCTTGAGCAGGTGCATCTGTAGTCATAGCAGAAGGTGGTGAAGAAATGGCAAGCACTTCTGGTGAAGCTCCAGTATAAGAAAGAGACAGCAGAACAAACCCGGCTGGAGAATGGAAGAGATCAGTTGAAGACAGAGAGAACTCTTTCTCCAGCTTCCCATTTTTAATGATGACCTCGGATAAGGGCACCAAAGCAAAACCCAACAATTGGTCCTCGAGATAGTTCTTTACACGACTCAGCATCCAAATCTCACATTTGAGAGAGCAATCCACTGTGCGGACATTGAGTTGAAGGTTGTCATTGAAGACAGGGTTCCTTCCTCCTCCATTAATGATTTTTGTCGATACAGTAATCTCAGGATCGCTGGTCAGGCAAAGCTTAGCGTAAACATCTTGCTTATGGTATATGCAAATGTTATGGATGTCCCTTGCCTGGTGTATGTAAACCTCGAGTGAGCCAATAAATGTCTCTTCGTTACCACCCTCAACTTCTTTTCTATTGATGTCGATCTTATTGCATAAACTTTGAGTGACCAATTCCAATCGAGACCGTGGGGTTTCCGCTTCAGCAACCACAGAGGTTTTAAATGGTGAAACAACAGATTGTGGTGAATCCATGGTGACGCTGACAAATCAAACCTGCCCTTGGCAAAAGATACACTCAAAGATCAATGCACAGAATTAACCTAAATCCTAGTCAAATCCATGGAAAGACTCCACTGCAACACATGTTTTATAAAAACAGGGATCATCAACGCCCCTAACGCCGAAAAACCCAATTTCTGAACAGCATTCGAAACTCAGAAACAAACTGATGAGCTTGACATTTTCGAAAATGTTCTTAATCAAAACACTGGACGGCAAACCCGAATGCTGGAAAAATCAAACAATAGCAGGTTCCGAAACAAAGAAGTAAAACTCACTATCGCCAGTCCGAACTTAATCTAGCCAAAAGAAAACAGAAATTGTTTATTTTCACATGTCAAGGAGCTATATTAGAGAAGTAAATCCAAATGAGTCTTTCCTATCTTCATGATCAGAACCACACGATTATTATACCTATACTGGCTTGAACCGTCTGAACAGAATTAAGAATTAAGAAGATGATTCTCGAGAAAGCATAAGCCCACAATGTCTACAATATATGGAAGACCATAAAGTACATTAATCTAACCCCATGACAAGCTGCAAGTGCAAAATTTTACACAATACAAGTAAAAAATCCCAACAGATGTCGACAAACCCCAAAAATGAAGTCTTCAAAACATAAAACTGCCGAATAAACCCAAACGTAAATGACCGACTCCGATAATTCAACTGCAAGATGCTCCAAAAACCAATAAACGAACAAAAAACAAGCAGGAAAAAACAAAATCGATGATTACAGTATAAATTTTGAAACTAAAACATGGGTATGTATCCATTCTTACCGATAGCACCAAAACCAAGAGGAATTTCGTAAAAACTCGAGCTTTGAACTGCAGTACAAGAACCGTTAACAGAGACCGAAACTCTAATAGAAGCTCACCTGTCTGAGGAGCAAGACAAGAAGGTCAGTACAACGTATGAAACTGCTAAATTATTGAACACAAGGAGGCAAATATGATGAGTGAGACTGAGAGAAAACCAGAAGTAGTAGTACACTAGTACCAAAGTGGGTGGAGGCAATACATAATATAAATATAATAATAAGTCGGCGGAGCTTAGTTGAGGTCTTAAAGTGTAGTATCAGACTACCGGTCGTTTGTCGGGCTCGAGGATCAAGCAGCTAGCGATCAAACTGTGGGACGTTAGGCCGGAGTGAGAATTTCTATGAAATTCGCTCTAAATCTGTCTCCGGAGGAAATAGTATAATGAAAAAGGAAGAGAAATTGAGGGGAAGTTATAAATCGTGTGGCGACTTGCGAGTGTTTTATATGTGGTAAAATGACTCCGATTTATTCACTTATCGCGCGTTTGACAAGTTCAAGACTGTGTTTAATAAAAACCGATTAATTCATTTATTTTACTCAACCAATAATTATGTTGCTATTATATCATATATTGATAGTAAATAAACATAAATAAAATATTATCAAATGTAATAAATGATTAAAATTAGTGAAAAAAATAAGGAATACAACATTATAATGCTATAAAATTGTATAAATTTCTAAATTATCTCAATTATTAATTCATAAATTGAAAAAAAAATTAATAAAATAAAAATTGAAACGATCGACTTTCTCTATTTTGCAGTAAATTTTTCTAGTATTAAATGTTTAAAGAAGTTTCTCCATTTTTGTAGAGGAGAGGGGGATGGGGGCGGAAGGTGTGGAAAGGAATATATTTTCTTCGGACTGTTTACTTACTTTAATGATATTGAATTAGAACTCTCCAAATCTAAATAAGAAAACTTCAGTATTTTTAATACTAAAACATGAAAAATTCTGAGTGATAGAGGGTGCTCATGTTAAAAGGCCGCATGAAAATATTTAAATTTTTGTATATTTATCTTTCTTGATGAATTTAACCATCAATTTTAAAAATTGTCGAGAGTTTGGTTTTTAGTTTTCGATTATTTAAAAACATTATATAAGCTTAAGCAAAATATTAGAAGAGCCAAGTTATTTATAGTATATGAATATTGTTTTTTTCAACGGTATAAATTTGATTTGAATTTAATTTCACTTTTCTTGAATAATAAAATAATTAAAAAAATAAAACTATTTGAAAATACTGTATAACATCTCATCTTTTTTTCTCTCTAATAATGAGATCTTAAAATATTTTAGAAGTGACAAAAGGTGTATATTCAATAGATAAAATAATAAATAATTTTTTCTGCTCTGTATTAGTGCTTTTTCAATTAAATATGTATTTAATGTTATAGAGGGTTTTAACAAGTGTTTCGAAAAAAGAAAAAGAAAAAGAAAAAAACAATTTACAAGTGAGACCTATTTATTAGAGTTAAGATTTAAAAAAAAAAACTCAAATTTAAACTATTTAATTCATAATATGTTGAATAGTTCAGGTTTTAAAATATACAGATGAAAAGTAAGATGAAAAATCAAACTATTTCCGTGAAAAATATCAGACTTTCTTCGGGGTAAACTAAATTCCGCTTTCAAAGGGTCTATGATTAGGTTGTTCTTTTAAGGGACGTTATTGGATTTTGTGATATGAGTCTAATTATACAGAAGCTGCTAGAGAATCCACTTGGAAGCATTTTATTGGTTTTTAAAGGATCGAGGGGTCTTTTTAAGTATTAAGACTAGTCAAGGACGAAACGTTGTCAAATGTTTATTTCACCTTTCCATTTAATATTATATACGTTTCAATAGTTTTATCTTCTTCTTTTTCTTTTTTTTTTTCTTTTCATCTACAATCATTCTAAAAATACGAAGATAAAAGAATCAAATTCAATCTATTCAGATGAAAAAAAATATTTATATTATTAAATTATAATAATCTTAATCTTCTCAATATATATATTTTTTTCCTATGCATAGAGAAAATACAATTTGATGTCTGCTCATCTTACTATATTAATAAATGGTGTTGGATATCCATATCATTGTTTAGAAACTTCCTTATTATAGACTGTATTTTCCTCCGTAATATCTATTCATTACGTGATATGTCATGTGAATAAAAAATTTATTAAATATTACATATATATTACATTCATATATAAACAATATGCAATTATCTATAAAGACATAATATACGTGATAATGTTTATAAAATATAGATAATAATTTTTCTTAAAAACTAGCCCTTAGACAATTACTATCATCATGTGTCATGATTAGTGGTTATATATTTCTCATATATACACTAAACATGTAATACCTCCTAAGTTTTTTTTCTTTAACCCTCCTAAGTCTTTTTTCTTTAACTAGCATTATAATAACATTTATTCATACTTTGCAAAGAAAATATTCTTAAAATTTAGATGGGGCAATCACCTACAATGCAATCTTTTTCTTTACATTATGTTTGGGATGTGAGAAAGAAATTAGAAGGAAAGAAAATAAGAGGAATGAAATATGGAATGAAAATGGAAAAATAACACTTATTTAGATAAAAAGAAAGTAGGGATGAACAATTGTGAACGAAAAGCATATTAGATTTTTTTTAAAGTTTGATAAAATATTAAAATACTTTTAAAATTTTATAATTCTTTTCTAGTAAAAGGATATTTAAGTAAATTCAAATATTTTCCTTCGTAACTCTCTCCAAATTGGATGGAAAGGTTTTTTGTGGAGCTGATAAAAAATTTTAATAAATTATTTTTTCCTTTAGCTTTTCCTTTTTCCTCAGGCAAAAAAAAAGAAAAGAATTATAAAGAAAATATTTTCTCTCTAATTCTTTCCTTGTAAGTTGGTTAAGATTATCGGTTACATTTATGTAGCATAGTGGTAAATTATGAATAGAAATAGTAAAGATATTTATTAATTCTTTGAGATAAGAATTAAGCTGATTGCTTTCTAGTAAAAGATATTTGCGTGTACCGGAACATGTGTGAGGAAAATTGGAAAGGGGCAACGACTAGACCGTCCAAATGCAAATAGACGGGAAAAAAATAAAAAAGAGGAGACTTTTTAGTGCGGTTTGTACTGGAAGTGGGGACATGAGCATATGGAAATGAGAACTCACGAGTCAAGTTGGGGCACTGTTTCAACTCTGGCCGAACAACGGATCCTTTGACTTTTTCTCCCCTTGCTTAGATTAACATGGGTGGAGTGGGTCCCACCAGTGGCGTTACCTGTTTTATTTATTTATTTATTTATTCTTGGTAAAAAGTGGCGTTACCTGTTAAGTGTCATGCTTCCCGGTTTGTCTAGCTATTTTTCTCAACGGGCTGGCAATTTGACATACTGCTCAGAAATCCAAATACAGTGTGGAACCATTATAAATAGATTTATATTGAAAAATTTATCATGATTAATAGATGCTTCTTATTCATTAAAACTTTTTTATATTTAATTGTGTCCAAGTTCAATGTAGCACCAAGATTCGTTTAGAAACTTGTCGATTTAAGACTCGGATTAGTCATATTTTGTTCATTTTATTTTAATAAGTTTTTAGCTTAAGTTTAGCTTAGATTTAATAAAAATCACATATAATTGATAATTTAGTACCTTACTTTATATCTTTATTTTATTTTAGTTTTATACTTCTAGCAATGATGTTTCATAATGAAAATTTAAAGTTTTAATAGTTTTACTTATAATAGGAAGTTCACTTTCTAGAATCCATGGTCGTGGCTTGTATAGTAATTGATTTTATATGTTGCTCTTCTTCGATGTAGTATATAATTTTAATTTCGTGATATCTTATATTTCCGAACACTCGCATAAGAAGGTGTTATTATCTTTTCCATAAGATTAAGTATATTTCTTTCAACATGTTTATATAGCAGCATTTCATCTTCTTATACATTTAAAAAAATCTAGTGTTTGAGTAATTTACAAAATGTGTTACGCAAGTATACTTATCTTTACTTAGGATATAGATGTATTCATATGATTTAAATGTATCATTTTGATCTTAATAACCTTTTTTTTTTCATTTTTAGTACTATATTAATAACTTTTTTTTCTTAATGAAAACTCTTGAGCAATATTTTTGAAAGGTTTAAAAAAGGATGTGGTTAATTTGAATATTCGTATTAATATTGGATTAGCCAATGGCTAAACTTAACAAAATAAATGAAATATAACAAATGGATGAATTATTTTGTTATGTTTAATTAGACTTACTTAGCTTGTTATCTTTGTTTATCACAATGTAATTTGTGTTAGTTTTCGGTTTTATATGAAGTATGTGATTTGTTCAATGTGTTGTTTAAGTGAAAAGAGGAGAAGTGAGAAAGAGAATCTGGTAGAACCAAAGAAGAAGACTAACATTTATCAACTCAAGTATATTTGGGTAGTAAACATGGGTAAGAAATTAAAAGTTCTCTTCTTAATATTGATTGATAATAAATAAATTCTCTGTCTAAAATAATTTATTTTGGATATTTGTTAAGGGAATCTTTTTCCAAACAATATGGAATGTTTTTCAAACCATGAGAAATTTGCTATGGCTAAGTATGGTTATAACGGAACTTATCTTAATTCTAAAGGCTACATTTTCAGTAAGTTTTTAATATGGAAAATGATCTTAACGTATTCTAATATATCCAAAAATATTATGAAGAACTACATTTCGAATCAAGGAATTCAAGACATGCTTTTTTCACTTGCATAAGCTATTCGTGGCATGTGGCTCTGTCAGCTATCTTCTAAATCTTTTCAACGTAATTAGTTTTCATTCAAGAAGGATCTTATTAGAGCAGAATACTTCTCCAAATAATTTTCTATGTTGAGAATTCGATTGTTTTTCCTAAACTAATGGAGAATAAATGAAATGCCTTAAATATTTTATTTTCTGCATTTTATTAATTTTTTACAAAATCCCTTAATTAATTAAACTTATTTTCTTGATAATCTCTTTTATCCTAATTATCACTCTCTTATTTTATTTTATAGATCTCCCTATTCAGTTTAATGACGAGAGTTTTGGCCAATTTCTATCAACAACGAAATTGGTCAAGTAAGTAAAGTCCTATTGTTTCTTTTATCTAAATGTAGTTTGAAGAATAGTTTTCAAATTCGGGTACGTGGTGTTGATTTTCGTCCTATCTTCCAATTTCTATCAATAAGATTATAATTAAGGCTATTTCATTCCAATGATTTCTTTAGAGGGGGGGTTCTATGGTAAAATTAGCAAAATAGCATTATTGTAACATTAGCCAATTTAAACCATCAATTTATAGAAATTCAATTTATACCGTTTATGTTATTAAAATAGTTTAACTTGTTACTTGGACAACGGATTATTAGGTTTTATAAATAAAAAAAAATTTAAAAAACTAATTAATTAAATGAAAAAAGGAGAAAAGAAAAGATAACTTGCTAATATTCTATAGCAGATTACATTAGTCAGTGTTACGATAACATTTTATTATTAATGTTATTATGGAAAAATTCTTTTTGGGATCCATAAAGTAAACAATATTTGAAGAGTTTTAATTAATCCTTTTCTAGATTAGGTTTTATAATACTGAATATCTTAAAGGAAGAAATTGTGAGAGATAAAGCCCTAAAATTTCTTGTGATAAGGATTTAGATTCTCTTTAATGATAGATTTAATTTGAACCACGTAAGCAAGTCCCGATTTTTTATGGGTCGTTGAGATTGGGCTTCTTCTTAGGTTGTGTAGTGTATAGTGTGAGGATTTGTTGGAAACCAAGCTACGTTCTTGGATATTTTATTTGATTTATTATTTGTTTCCAAGAATTCCTTTTTTAGTATTATCTTAACTTGTCTTCGAGAATTGCAATAAGATTATTGTCAATAAAGTGTTAAGAGTTCTTTTCAAGAAAATTAGTTAGGAGTGATACTAAAATAGGATTTAATTATAGAAATCAAGAATTTATCGATGTTGCTTCTGGTCTTGTTTTAGGATATCCCTTACTAGTACAATAAGCAAAATGGGTAAATGTCACACTTAATACTTAAATTTTACTTATTTTTGTAATTAACTATCTGAAACATTTTTAGATCATTTATAGTACATGGTCACCAAGTAATTGATTGTAAGAGTAAAGTTTAGGTAATTAATTATAAAAATTATAAAGTTCAGATAGTTAATTACAAAAATAGAAAAAATTTAGATACCGAATTTACATTTTCAAAGTTTAGGTTGTTAATTGCAAAACAAGTAAAGTTTAGGTAGTAAATGTAATATTTACTCCATGCAAAATCTAAAAATAAAGGATGGACATCATTAAAATTAACATTTAATATAGAGATGAATATTAAAAGTGTTTTTGAAAAGAAATTGACTAGATCTCAACACAAGAAATGTTTTTCATATATTTCTACCTAACCCTATAAAAAGGAAAGGCTAATCAATTTGACTACCAAATATTTTTGCAACCAGCCACTAGCAAACAGTAAGCTTAAAGGCTAATCAACCAACCATTATAAAGCCAATCAACCGGCCTATCTTAATTTTTATGGCTCAATAAATAATAATAATGATGATAAAATAATCATATAGGATCGTAAAAAACGATAAAACAGTTTTTTTCTTATTACATCCTTTTTAGTTAAGAAAAATATTATAAAAGCTTCGAGTAGGTAAATAAAATCCCCTGTTGAATTAAAAAGATATATGAGCATGAGTATGCCCTTATAGTTGATTTACATTGATCTTTTTAGACCAATTAAGACTCAAAGCGTAAGAGGGAAGAAGTATGATTTAGTTATAGCTGATTACTGCTCTTTATTTATATAGGTAATTTTCTTAGTACATAAAATGAAACATTTCAAGAGTTTATCAAGTTTACTAAGAAAATACAAATGGATCTCAAGAGGCGTATAAAATTTCATGCGTGTTAATCATTGAAAAGAATTCATAAATCTTGAATTTGTGACTTACTATGAAAAGTATAGCATTAACTATAAGTTTTTCAGTAACATTCACACCACAACAAAATGGCATGGTTAAAAGAAAGAACAAGACAATCTTATAAATGATGTACACCATGCTAAATGTAAGTGGGATTGCTAAGTATTTTAAGTAGAAGTAGCGAATATTGCTTACTAATCATGAATGTTGTATTTATCCGAATTTGGATGTTTTGTATTTGAAGGGAAATGAATACTTTGGAAATTGAGATGTTAAAGTAGATGAGGTCATATTTCTTAGTTATTCATCCACAAGAAAGATATATAGAGTTTTCAACAAAAATACTTGTACTATATTACAGTCCATAAATACATGATAGGAAATTAGTATGAAAGAATCAATCTTAACAGAAGACAGATAAATAAGAAGTTTGAAAAAGATAGAAAATGCATGGAGCAAAAGAATGAAAATCAAACTTTCAACAGAAGTAAGAAAAGTCAATAAGAAGAAGGAGGTTTCCATTGAGAAGATTCTAAAAGAAAGAGGGGTAATCGAGAAGAATATAAAGATTCTCCAAAAGACCCGGATAGGAGTAAGAAAATGGGAAAGAACTTACTAAGGAGCACAATGATAATGATCCTTCTCCTTTTGATCATACTTCTATAGAGAGTATTTTTTAACTTTAATTTGGTTGGAATTGTTCAAGAAATAAATATGTTTCTTATCATCTACCTAATGAAATAACTAAAGAACTAAGTGATAAAGTTAAAATCAAATCAAATCATAAAGAAAGTCTTAATTTGCACTCCAAGGTAAAACTTAAGTATATTGACAAGACTTTAAAGAATCAAAGTTGGATAAAAGCTATGTAATATGAATTAGATATATTCAAAATAGATAATGTTTGAAATTGAGTTTCCCCTCCTAAAGATAATATATAATTGGAACCATATGATTTTTAAGAATAAATCAAATGAAAATAGGGAAGTCTATAAAAATAAGGTTAGAGTAGTGGCTCAAGGTTACAATTAAGAAAAAAAAAAAAGAGAGTAAATAATGAGGAAACCTATGTGCTAATAGCTAGACCTAATGTTGCTTACATTTGCTTGTTAAAAGAACCTGAAGTTATTCTAAAAGAACAAAAAAAGTGCATTTTTTAGCAATTACATAAATGAAGATATTTTTATTAAGTAACATCTCTATTTTGAAGATGAAGCTAATTTTCAAGTTAGACAATATTATATATTATTTAATGCAAACTCTTAGAGCTTGGTATGAAATATTAAATAGGTTTTAATAGAGATTATATAACACATTAGAACTTGGGTTGCCACAGTCTGCTATGTATCCATATGGCCTACTGATATGTCAAACATCTTATAAATCAACCTATCGGCTTCTCCTTATAAATTGCAACATTTACCAATAATTTGTATAAACTCCATATCCACATATCATGGATGTTTTCTAACATCCAAATCCACTAATAATGTTAAATATCAACTTCTTAACATTCTTTATTCAAATAGAATGGTGTATAATTCTTTATTCAACCGCATCTGTCTCAAGGAAAAACTTAGATTATTCTAAAAGCTTTTACTCACAACAATTAAAGAATAACATAACCTAAGAACATTGTCTAAAGAAGTCTCTTGTGATTTTTTATGACTAAAAAATAACATAAAAGTAAACAAAGAGTTTTAATTCTACAACAAAACCAAAAGAACATGTCTAAACATAAATTATGTAAAGTCGCTTTTGTCATAATAATAATAACCTTAGAAACCCGCTACATCATTATAGTACTCATAATAATAATCTTTGAAATCCCCATAATCTATACTTAAAACTAAAAAAAAAAAAAAAAGAAGTCCCTAAAGGGCGAGCAAAGCCTAGTATAAGGTAACTAACTACATGAGCATGATCATACAAGGTATACTCGAACATACACGTTTATGGCTTTTACGTGTAACAACAATAGGTTTTTATCTTATATTTTGTCCAATAACTAATATAGTTTCAGCATCCCAAAATTTGGAGTAACTCATGATTCCCGTAAACAAATATATATATATATATATAAATATAAGTATCGGTGTTGAGTTCTCTCTAACACTTTAAAAACTAAGGATCACCTAAATTAACCTAAATCATTTCAAAGTGACACTCCAATCATGATGGTATCATACTAAAATCATTAGGTTACCTTCCTAAGATCTTTGATGCTCTCGGTCTCTTGGGCTGAGCCATGCACATACAACACACATTAGATTTAGGCCAAGTAGTTATTAAGTCCGTTTAACATAAAAATAAGCCTATAAATACAAATAACACACAATACCCCATACTTGACTTAATGTCAGATTCAAAAATGGTCGTCTCAGAACTTGTTGACATAAAAAAAAAAAAAAAACACTTCTACTTAGTCCTAACTCTTATCTATCATCATCTCTTATTCTTAACAACCCAACCCTTAAGCTTGCAACTTGTGTCAAATAAATAACCTAAGATCATTATGATGATAGATTTGTTTGGAAAATGTTTTGATCGAAGAGTTAAGTTTGGAAAAGTGTTAGGAAGGTTTAGGAAACGAAAACAAAGCTCGAAAACCATCAACAAATGAAGGAAAACATCATTATATGCATTAGAATACTCAGCGTTTGATGTTACTTTACATAGTGTCCAAATGCTAAGTTTTTAAGAGGATTTCCTCCTTGGAGTCTAGATGCTAGTGGGTAGTAGTGTCTAGACGCTTGTTTGTAGTCTACAGATTTATACGAACTGCAGCAGCATTTTTACCCCCATACTTCCATTGCTTTTTGAATCCTCCGAAAACCACAACTTCCAAAATGTTTCCCAACCTTAAACTCATCCTTATACTCCCCAAAATGCCTTCCCATTTAGTTTTCCAAATCAACTTCTACAATTCAATTAATAACTTTCATGAAACAAAATGCACAATGGTTAAACATTAAACTTACCTTAAGGATCTGAAAACTAAGTATCCCTACCATTAAAAGCCCATTGTAAAAATCTCAAAGTATAGCCAAAATTTGTTTTCTCACTACTCTCGAAGGAAAAATGAATTTTCAATAAAGGTTTATCTAAAATTTTAATAAAATAGCATTTCCAACTTACCTTAGACTCTTCTCTTTTAATCTTGTGGAAACGAACTGAAATCCTCTTTTGATCTAGGTTTTACATAGGAACCTTAAGCTAAAGGTGCTACATGTGAGAAGCGAAAGTGAAAAAAGGCTTCTAAAATGTATACATCGGCTTATATAATAGTGTTTTATGAACTTTTCATTATGCCTAGATTACCCACATCTCTTTTCAATAATACCATTTTGCATTTTTGCTGTAATTATTTATTTATTTTTATTTTGTTTCATTTTTTTAGGTCTTATAGATGGTTTTAGAAGAGGAATCACAAACATAACCCTTTTTATATAAAAAAAAACAAAGATTTTGAAATTTTGATCATTCATACATAGATGACATAGTATTTGATTTTACTAGTGAAAACCCATGCAAGGAACATTTTGAATCAATGTAAGCTAAGTTTGAGACAAGCTTCATAGGAAAACTAGCATCTTTGATCATTCACTTATGGATGGCATAGTGTTTGGTTCTACTAATAAAACCCCATATAAAGAATTTCTTGAATTAATGTAAAACAAGTTTAAGACAAGCCTCATGAGAGAACCAACATTCATCTTTGGATTACAAGTGAAGCAAACTACATAAAAAGAACGTTCATTCATTAAGAAAAATATGCCTAACAAATTATAAAGAAGTATGTATAGAAAATACTAATCGCTTGTTTGCTTAGGGAGAAATGGCAATTCTATTCCCCTTTTATTCCTTACATCCCTTTCACTACTGTGTTTACTTCACTCGAATCACAATTACAAAGAATCTCAATTCCTTGAAAATCAATAATAAAGATTCCTTTGTGAAAGTCAAGAATTGTGATTCATGGTGGAAAGGACTATTACTACCCTTGCTTCCTCCAACATACCCTCACTATACACTACCACCCCTAAACATCATCATATTACTACTATACCTACCAACCATCACCACTAGACCTCTTCGGCGACTACTATCACCACCAAAATCTATACGACCACCTCCCTGTAACCCCCTAAGATTTGGACCTATCCTGTAATCACCACCACTATTAAGACTTAGATCGTTACCACTATCAGTACGCCATCATTGTACAATCTCCATATGCCACCACATACTACCATATTGAATCCACCCTCTATAATATTGTCTTCTTCACCTCCATCTCTCTCTAATAAAAACAATATGAGTTTTAGAAACCTTTCTCCCTTCTAAGCTTCGTGATCCTTTTAACTTTTCTTTCTCTAAACCAGGTGCTACCACTTCATTGTGTTTTTTTTTTCTTTGGCCAAAAGACCACTTCACCATGCTGTTTGTTGATTTTCCTTCTTTCTTATTTTTAATTCTTGTTTTGTCTACCTATGATGTTTTTATGAGGTTATGTTTGATTTAGAACCAGCAAGTGAAAAGTTGATATCGACCCATAATTTATTTATAATAAATTTGGTGAGATATGGAGAGAAACTAAGAGCAATAATAAAATAAAGGTGGAAACTTTTGGATATGTTAAGGATATGTTTGTATGTTTGTTTAGTTTTATTTGAAGCACTAAAATTAGATTATTGTTTGGCCAAGTAAATTTGACGAGATGGGTAAAAGATAGAGGAAGATGAAAGAAAAAACGTAAAATGATCCTTTTAAGTCTATTATGAGTTATTCCCTTAGTTGCCTTTTTGTTAAAGTAAACAATATAATAACTTTTATAATCTTATTCCCTTCATAAACAATTATGATTCCACTCCCTCCTGATTTCCTTCAAGGAAGTGAGTGGGTTGTAAGTTCTTAACTACATTGATGGGAGTGTAGAAAATAAAGTGTTACTATTATTATGTACTTCAATAGTTAATGTGTCCTTTTAAATGATAATGGTATATAATGAGCATAAGTCATGAGCTTGTTATTATTAGTAGACTATTATATTCATTATATAACAATTAATATATATACATAACTAAATTGTTGAAAAACAGAATTGTATAATATAAATATTTAGTGAATGCAGTAACTTTAATTTGATTAAGATTGACTTTTCTAGCTTAATCTTTAATTGTATTTTAATCAATTTTGGCTCGATTATAGCTAGTTAAAACGGTACACATGACTCGTATGTTATAAGAGATTGTTTTTCACCTACCTAAATGTAACATGTTTGATTTTTGGAGTTCGTGCAAATTAGTTGGAGGAAAATAAAAAAGAAGGATGCTTGTTATTAGATGAATTTCTTCCATTATTTCTAAAATAAAATTTCCAAGTATGAAAATAACCATTTAAAACATTACCAATCGATAGTCGAGCTAAGTTTCTTAATTATCGAAAAGACATGCTTTGTTACATAGAATATATTCTAATAAAATGTTGATATTGTCGTTATTTCTGTTGTAGTTATTATTATTTTAAGGGGTTCATTATGATGTTGTGGTATTAGAGCGGACTTTAACTTATGGCCGTGGGCCCAAACATCTACTATCTCAACAGCTATGTATTTTAAAATACTTGGCGGAAAGACCGAATAGCCCCTCGGTTTATTGGGAGAAAGTGTCAGGGTGGGATGGTGCCAGTTTACAAACATTTCTAATGACAAAATTAAAACTGAAAGCAATTGCCGGATTCGACTTGTTGATTGGTCATAACGTCCATGCAGGATGTCTCGCTGAATCAGATTCATTACACAAGTTTTTTTTCCATATCGTTCTTTATGTTTTAAACAGAACACTAAAAAAGTAAAAGTAGACTGGACCTGAGGACACTGTAGTCATTTTACTGAACTTTTAAAAGGAAAAATACAATACACTTGAAACCAAAAATTTCCCAACGGTCACTAATCCCCTTCCTCTCCTCTCCCCCAACTAAAACGCTCTCTTGCCTTCCCTCTCTTCCACATTTGAACTCTCTCTCTCTCTCTCTCTCTCTCTCTCTCTCTCTCTCTCTCTCTCTCTCTCTCTCTCTCTCTCTCTCTCTCTCTCTCTCTCTCTAGCCATGAAGTCCAGCAGCTTATCAACATCTTCCATTCGCAATCTCCTTTCTAGATCCATGTCTTCCAAGCAAAAATCCGATTTCAAAAACCCTAAAATGAATGCTGAAAACACCCCTCCACTCGATCCCAATATTCCCCACCCCGAATCACGCTTCTCTCCTCTGAAGCCGACCAAACCCTACGAATCTCAATCTCTCATTCAAATATCGAGCAAACCTGAATCACAAATCAAGGTAAACTTGACAAATTGAACTATATCGGTGTAACTTCTACAGTTTCTGCTTTGATTTAGAGTGAATTTTCGACTTTAGTTTGGTATGAATTATCATTACTTTCAGTTCAGCCCATTCTGTTTATAGAGTAGCTGTTTGTTTATGAAAGCCCAAGACAAAGGAAGATCTATTTTGAGTAAGGTTTTGTTTGCTTAACCGGAATGAGTTCATGTGGAGTGATAAATTGAATTGAATTCTCTACTGATCGGATTAATATCTATTAAATTATTAATCTTGTCGCTCTTAAACCTATTTAAGCTTTTTGAGTACGGTAATTTTATAACACATAAAGAATAAAGATAGAATTACTTCTATATATACCGCTTAAGTTTGGCCTATTTAGTTGTCTTGGCAAAATGAACATCGTTCCTTGTAAGCAGTTGGTTTAACGCAAGGATGTCTGTAATAAAAACTTGTCGATCATTCGAAGCCCCAATTTTGTGGATTCCTGTTGCTCGTATATGCATAGTTGCTGAGTTCTTGTTGTTGATGTGTTGTGTGCAGAGCGAGATCTCTGCTCCAGAAAATAAGTTTGAAGAATTGGCTTGTTTGGACTCACCTGTGAAGGTAATTTTAAGCTACAAGCTTTAGTCTTTAGTTTATATTTCATTCTCTCTGTCGGTTGGCACGTGATTTATATCATACATAATGTAACTGAGCTTATGATTTGCATTTGTCATAGGTCATAGTGAGAATTAGACCAGAGAATGAGCATGAACGGAGAGGGGATTGCATTGTTAGAAAGGTTTCATCGGATTCCTTGTCAGTTGGGGAACGCATTTTTACCTGTGATTCTGTTTTTGATTCAAGCTCGAATCAGGTTTGTATATGAAAATTACACGACATGCACTCTCTCTCTCCCCGTTCCTTGTAGGCAGATCAACCTTCATGCTGATCTCGTTTGATTGGATATGTGAAGTTACTTTTAGTCAGTGACTCTCTTATTGAGTATTAATAATAGGAGATAAGTGCACTCTGGTGCGAGAATTTCTAATTTGGTGTTATCAAACAGGAAGATATCTTTCAGCGGGTTGGTGCACCTTTAGCGAGAGATGCTCTAGCAGGTTACAATACCTCTATTTTATCATATGGGCAGGTAATTAGGATATTCGGTTTTTCCTTTGGCAGGCATCTTTTTCATTGTTCTAAACTAATGATTCAATCTGTTGAATTCTTAACAGAGTGGAAGTGGAAAAACCTATACTATGTGGGGTCCTCAGAGCTCCATATTTGAAGAACCATCATCCAGTAGTCAGCAAGGGCTAGTCCCTCGCATTTTCCAGAAGCTCTTTGCAGACATTGAGAAAGTAATTTCCAGCTATGTTTTGTTATTTGAATTAAAATTAATATTTCAATGAGTTTAACTTATTTGTTTTGACTGCCTAACATAGGAGCAAGAAAATTGTGAAGGGAAACAAATTAACTACCAATGTCGGTGCTCTTTTCTTGAGGTTAGTGTTTCTATGGTTGTTCTGGAATGATGATGGTATTTTTTTCCTGTTATATATAGCTCACTCTAAAATTTGGACACTGCAGATATACAATGAGCAAATTGGGGATTTGCTTGATCCTACCCAACGGAATCTTCAGGTTTAGACTTCATTTTATTTAATTCAACCATACGTTTCTTATCCACATCTAGTGACCATTCCACATGCTTATCACATAAGGCATTGCTTGTCTTTTCCAGATAAAGGATGATCCAAAGAATGGATTATATGTTGAGAATTTGACTGAAGAATATGTTACTACCTATGAAGATGTGACACAAATATTAATTAAGGTAATTAGTTTGCGCGATATTATTCGATTCATTGTTTTCTGATTTGAGGCAGGACCATGTGCTACGGAGGCACTTCAAATATCATCCTTTCTCTAATGAGATCATGTTCCTATTTTAGGGGCTATCAAGCAGGAAGCTTGGAGCAACAACAATGAATTCGAAGAGCTCAAGATCTCATATTGTCTTTACTTGTATTATTGAGTCATGGTGCAAGGTACTAAGATAAGAATTAAAGTAGTTGTTCGTGGTTGTGGGGCATTTTGTCTTTTCTTAGTACAATTTGCATCATTGATGATAATCTTTAAGTAACAACAGTGAATTCAAAGAGCTCAAGATCTCATATTGAATTTATATGTATTATTGAGTCTTGGTGCCAGGTACTAAGATAAGAAGTAAAGTAGTTGTTAGTGGTCTGGAAGCATTTTCTTAGTACAATTTGCGTCATCAGTGTGAATTTTGACAGTGCTAAAGTTGAATCTCTTGTAAAAATTAGAAGGAAGGGGTGCTAGGTGCAATCTTACTAATTATTCACTGAGTGCCTGACACATGTTTACAAGATCTGCCTTGATTGCATTAACAGGAATCAACTTCTAGGTGTTTCAGTAGTTCAAAGACGAGCAGAATTAGTCTTGTCGATCTTGCTGGTTCCGACAGAAACAAAATCGATGATGCAGGCAAACAGAGTGCAAGAGAAGCCAAAAATGTCAAGAAGTCCCTATCTCAGCTAGGGTATGATGCCCCCACTGCTATATTGAATTTGACATAGAATCCATGCAGTATTTAACTATGTTGCTTCTAAGAACTCACCTAGTGCAAAGTTTATACTTGATTAGTTTTCCTGATACAATACCTCTTTTCCCTTCCAATATGTCCCATGCCTTTCACTTCGATCCTCTTGACTTCATTCATGCAGATACTTGGTTAACTCATTGGCTAAGAAGGGAAAACAACTGGAAGGCGATGATATTCCCTACGATAGTTCTTGTTTGACTCACTTGTTGAGAGAATCACTGGGTGGAAATGCTAAACTCACTGTTATATGTGCCATTTCTCCTGACAATAAGTAATCACTCTTTAACTATCCTCTTCTAGTTTTCCTGTTGATAGAAGCATACAAAGAACCAATGTGCCTTTACATATCTTTCTTGTTTGCCCAGAAAATTTTTCTATATCTCTATTTGAATTTTCTACATTTTAATTATATTATACATACTCAACACAGAAAAAAGGATGCATTTTAGTTTTAAAGATTTGCATGTTTTTGTTCATAGCAGAAGTGAAAGTGAAATACTGAGCACTCTGAGATTTGGACAGCGGGTGAAATGCATAAAGAATCAGCCCATAGTTAATGAAATAAGTGAGAACGACATGAATGATTTAACCGATCAAATTCGTCAACTGAAGGTAACACATATAGAGCTTTCCTTACTATAATCCTTACTTACCAATTTCTACTTAATGCAACATAGAATGATTTCAGCCCTTTATTTCTCATCTTATTTCACAGGAAGAACTGATAAGAGCAAAGTCAAGTGCACACAATCCAATTGGAAGGAACCCGGGATTATTCCATGGGCAGAATGTGCGTGATAGCCTGAATCAATTGAGAGTGAGCCTTAATAGGTCTCTGATATTACCTCGCTTTGACTGCGATGTTAAGGAAGAGATGAATGTTGATGAGAAGGATGTAAAGGAAATATGTATTCAGATAGACAAGATGAATACTTGTAAGAAGTTATCAAGAGAATCTTGTGATCATGAAAAGCCTGCCCATTGCATCTCCATAGATGAAAGTACTGAGACGGAACTGAGTGATTACACAAATTGTCAAGAGGATTTTGAGGTTGAAGAGATAAACTCAAGACAGTCCCATGAACTTTCTCTGAGGGACAGTGCTGCATCAATCAAGGATCTGAGAGCCAGCATTTCAATCAGTTCATTGCAGCGTTCTCCAATTCTGGAAGAACCCACACTGTCAGAATCCCCGAAATTTGGAAAGTCATTAAGGAAAAGTACCACTATGTCCTCAAGTCTATTAGCAAGTAACAACAATGTCATAGAAAGAGAAAAATTCAGTTCCACAGGACAGTCAGTCAGATACTCTCAGCATATTAGATCCTCTCTACAATCCAGCAAGTTGGCTATAGAACCTGCTGAATCCTTAGCTGCAAGCCTCCAAAGAGGCTTGGAGATTATCGACCAACACCAGAAGAACTCTGCCTCGAATAAATCTGAAGTTGCATTTTCTTTTGAACTCTTGACATTGAAACCCAGTCCTGAAGCCGATAAGGTCAATGCTTCTGTTCAAACATTCCCAGAAGGGAGCCAACCATCTGCCTCATTTCTTTGTGCTTCTTGCCAGACCAAAATACTGAATGCTGAGGTTGATGAGAGTTTGAAAATGTGGATTGTATCAGGATATTCAAGGCAAATAGGCAGTGATATGCCAAAGGTATACATCTATAGTCTATAATCTACAAACCTCTACCGATAGACATCCCCTTCATTGCGTTTGTGTATGACTTTTTATTTTTTTTTCCTCCCTCTCTCATCTATTATGTCTTAATCAGGTCACAGAGAATGGTGTATCAGAAGCTACAAGTAGGGAAAAAGAACTTGAAAACCTTTGCATGGAGAAAGATGCCAAAATTCAGGAGCTAATCTGTTTGGTAATTATCCATTTTTGGCAGCTTTGTTGTAATGATGGCCAAAAAAGTTACGGCAGTTAATAATTTGGTTCTAATGGACAGACTGAATTCCTGCAGGTTGAGCAATACAAAAAGGGAAAGGAACTGAACTACATGGAGAAAGGAATTATACCATATGGGACAGTGAAAAATGAGGATGTTCCAGCACAAATGGGCAAAGATGAGAAGCAGGAGATTGTCGAGGAAAAATATGAAATAAAGGAAGCTGCACGAGAGTCAAACTGTGAAAGAAGTACCGAGTTTTTAGATGCAAATGAGAAGGAAGAACTCCTTAAGGAAATTCAGAATTTGAGGAGCCAGCTGCAATCCTATGCTGATACTCTTCCTAACAAGTCCACTGAGAAATTGAGATCTTCTTTGTTGTCAAGATCAATTCAGCTAAGAAAGAGTGTTGCAAGCAAATGCAATACTGAGGAGGAAGAAGAGCTTGAGAATGAGAGACAGCGATGGACAGAAATGGAAAGTGAATGGATATGTTTGACTGATGAACTGAGGGTTGATATTGAGGCCCATCGACAACGCGCGGAGAGATTGGAAATGGAGTTGAAATTGGAGAAGCACGTCACTGAGGAATTGGATGATGCTCTTAACAGGGCGGTCCTTGGTCATGCTAGAATGGTTGAGCACTATACTGAACTTCAAGAGAAGTACAACGATCTCGTTGGAAAGCACCGGGCAATCATGGAAGGCATAGCAGAGATGAAGAGGGCAGCTGCTAAGGCAGGTGCTAAAGGTCACGGTGCTCGTTTTGCCAAGTACATGGCAGCAGAACTGTCTTCCCTCAGAGTGGAGAGGGAACGGGAAAGAGAGTTCCTGAAAAAGGAGAACAACAGGCTTAAAATTCAACTGCGTGACACTGCAGAAGCTGTTCATGCTGCTGGAGAACTTCTGGTCAGGTTAAAAGAAGCCGAACAAGCTACATCAGCTGCGGAGGTACATTGCCTAATCTACTACCAGGATTTAAAATTTAACACCCAGTACCTATACTTTGTGCAGCAAATGCTTTTATTTGTAATATATATGTTTCTTGTTTCTGAGTCAAATTTCTTTTTTTTTTTTTTTTTTTTTTTTTGTTTTAACAACACTGCAGGAAAACT